>CM062263.1:815395-6667704 GCA_031216405.1 Syzygium malaccense
AAATAAAAAGAAAAGGTACCGAAAAAGCGTTAGAGTAATCTAACATAACCAAGTCCCCGTATTCATAATCTTTGGTTTGTATGAATAAAGTATATCTCCCTATACTTTATTTGGGCTCTTAATTGACCCACCGTAAATAGATTAGTGGCAATTTCGAAATAAAAATTATTTGCATGTTAACAACTTGAACCACAAGTCACAAATTGCTAAGGCTTGGGAGGGCCCGAGTTAAGCTCAAACTTAAAAATCCATTACCGAACCCCTAATTAGGTTCACAGAGATACTGAGCATCAAATACTTATCCACGACAATATTATCCACAATCCACAAAACCAAATCTAGAAATTATTTCATAAACCATTTCATAAATCACAATATAGTTCTAAAACCATTTCATCATCCATTTCATAAATCACGATACGCTTCCCAAACTAATCATATAACCTTTTGTAACTCAATTCATCCGATAGAAATACTTTTCGTAAAGCGTTTCTCATATCATTTCATAAACATAATTCACAAATCGATATGTATAATCTTTAATAACATCTTCTATAAAACGTTTCTCAAATTATTTTAAAACTCGTTCCATAAATCAATTCACAACATAATGCACATATATCTGTTAACAATATTTTTCTTACAACCATTCTCAAATCATTCTCAAATATCAAAAGGTAGTAATTGCCCGATCTAGGATTTTATGCAACAAACATGCTTTAATAATTCATACGATACTCAAATACTTATCAATTTCAAAACATGAATTTATAAACTCAAAGAAGAGATAGCATCACTCTTCTGGGAATGTCTACAATCAAACGACAAAGATTATTTAATTTGTCAAACTCGCAATCCTAACAAATAAGCGAGAAACAACGTTAAAATCGAGTAAAACGCAACATCAACTACGACTCGGCTAAACTAAGTTAAGCCGCTAACAAACGACTCAAAGGAGCCCACAAATCGCTCATCCAAAACGATTATCCAAAACCATCCGCAACGCGGAGCTTGAACGCAAATCTTGATTGCGCCATAATTCTCTCCGCTAAACCCCATTCCAAGCGACCTTGCAGTTAAAATGAATATCTTTCGAAGTAATAGAAGACCCACCACTTGGCCATCCCAAAATCAAGCCAAAAACCGATAAAAATCTGCCTAAAATTTACTGGTCGCGCACTGTTCACCACGCACACTCAACTTCAAAAATTCATTATGGGCAAACGGTAAGTCCAAATCGAGTTCTGTAAGATTTCACAACTCCACGACACCCTAAACTACTAATTCTATACATATACACAGCTCAACGATTCAAAAATCGAATTTCGTGGCTTGATTTTTACTAAACTCCGAAAGTGTGTCCTAATTCCAAAAAATACTCCGATTGGACAAATAGGAGGTGCAAGTACTTACCAGGCGTTGTGATATGAAGTTGAATTAGCTTGTCGAGGTCCACGAGGCATTTATGCGCGAGCTTTTTCCTTTCTCTTTTCCTTTTCGTCTCTTTCTTTCTTTTCTTCTTTTCCGCTCTTTCCATTATGTTTCTTGGTTGCCAAAACTCTCGACCCCTTTTAATATGATGGTTAATACCATCAAAAACCCCAAACTCGTATACCTGTGATAAATTTATTTCAAACTAATTTTTTGACCGTAAAAAATCCCAAACTGATATGCCGGTGATAATTTTACCTCGAACTAATTTTTTAACCACCAAAAACCCTAAATTTGTACATTTGTGACAAATTTACCCTTTGTTAGTTTCCATAAAATTTTCTTGTCAAATTACTGAGTTTGATGACATGTGGCAGTTGACAGGTGTATCAATTTGGGGTTTTACTCCCTTGTTTGTCACAAGTTTACGAATTTTTTATTTTTCATGATATTAATCTAATTTAACGAAGGATAAATTTATCACAAATGTACTAGTTTGAGGTCTTTAGTGGTAAAAAAATTAGTTCGGGATAAAATTGTCATCGGTGTACCAGCTTGGAGTTTTTTGTAGTTAAAAAATTAGTTTAGGATAAATTTGTCACAGGTATACGAGTTTGGGGTTTTTCGTAGTAAAAAAATTAGTTCGGAATAAAATTATCATAAGTATATCAATTTGAAATTTTTTCGTGGTATTAGCCCTTAATCTAAAGATGTCCGCTGTTTGCTTCTTTGTTGACTTTTCAGCCCTTGTTTTTTTTTTTTACTAAAAAGTCCAAATATTACGGATTTACGGCTTAAGCTTTTGATATAGTGATTCATGGCCGATGTCTTCAAGGTCCAGGAAATCTGGTGTACTCGTTGAGAATTCGTTCGCAAAATTGCAGGAGGGAAAACGAAGAGCTTGAGGAAGAGCTCTGGTTCGCAAAGAGCGCGAAGGAAAAAGAAAAATAGAAATACTGATTTTTAAGAAAAAAGAGAGAGAAGAGAAAGTGGGCTAGAATAATAATGGGTAAATGGGCTTAATAATCTGAATTGGGCCGAATATAAAAAATCCAAAATTATCCAATGGACTGAGTCGGGTTCGAGTTGAGACTGAGCCAGGCTGAGTCCATCAAACAAGCGTCCCGAGTCACGCGGGAACAACATTCGACGATAAGACCGGTCGGCCTGTCTGCGGACCGTCTTCTTCTTCTTCTTCTGCTTCTGTCGAAATCTCGACATTCCGCTAGACAAAATCACCGAGAGACGGAGAGATGGGCGGCGGAGGAGGAGGTGGGAACATGCTGAGGCCCGCCGTCGGCCGAGCATCCGCCAGGAGCGGCGGCGGCGGCGGGCTTCGCGAGCCCTTCTCTGCTGCTGCTGCTACCGCCGCCACTAACCCCAATTCTGCTCCTGCCGCTCCGAATTCAACGTCGGCGAAATCTGCCGCTTCTCCTTCTTCTAAGAAGCAGAAGAAACCCCGCAAGCTCGATCCCTCTCACCATCACCGCCACTTCTTTCTCTCTTCTTCTTCTGCTTCTGCTCCTTCCTCTGCCTTCAACAATCTCCCCTGGCCTCCTGCTGCTGCTGCTACATCTGGCGTCATGCTGCCCACTTGGCCGCCGCATCCTTCTGCACCCCAGCACGACGATAGTGAATGGGTGTACGTGGATGGGAATGGTGAGATTGCAGTTGGGTATTTTGATGACCTCGTTCTCGGTCCTGTTCCTTCCAAGTGCGAGGTCGAAAACGCCGTCTCTGCTCTTCAACAGTGAGCCCCTCTCTCTCTCTCTCGTTAAGTGAACAGACATAACGTTGTTAGCTTCTGTCTGATATGTTGCTGTAGGTTCTGGTCACTTGTCTTCTAGAAATATCCCGCTCTCTCATGATGGCGAGTCTGTTAGTATTTCCTTTTAATTTAGTTGAAGGTGCCTTCTTTCTGGTCGTCGACAGAAAGCAGGATTATCATCATCGATTCATTTCATTGTGTCTGGACAGAATAATGGACTAACACGACGCGCTCCTGACTACTTCCAACAGATAAATTCCTCATACGGGTTTTTATCTTCAGGCATTGCATTGTACTCCATTGCCTAATCATGTTGGTGCCCGTAGAAGAGGAAGTTACATCAGCATGCATTTTTTCCAGTTTTTACTGTTCCGTCGTCAAGTTGCCAGTGACTTCATCACAAGTTCAACTTCTTCCAGGCTGTGCTATTTTCTACAAACCTGTTTATTCGGAAACTTGAGTTCTATGAATCGAGATTACTGAGCTCGGATGGTCTTGATGAGGAAAGATGTCGATTAAGCGCTAAATTTACATGGCTTTTCTCTTATAGCTCTAGTCAGTTTCTATGATTGATCTTATTAGTGTGAGTTCTTCTTTCGGTATTGGCTTGTAATTCCTTCATATGAAATCGAAATCTTTTACTCTCTCCTGTTTAGCTCTGGCTTGATCCAAATGCCAATCATGGTGATGAAATGGTTTTGATGTCACAGGGTTTTTGACTCCACTCCCTATCCCCAGATCAGGGATAGATTTGGTCTTCCGATGGATAAGCAAATAGAAAATGAATCCGAAAGCCAATCAGGTTTATTGGACCAGAATTCTGGTGTTGGCTCAGAGCTTGGCCAAGTTGACACTGCTAGTGCATCTGATATAAGAACACTGCATCCTTATGGGCCTGAGAGAGTCTATGATGCTTTTGACATGTTACGGAATGAGCCAGCTGTTCAGGTGATTGTTACTCTCTCTTACACATCACGGACAAATAATTTGATTTTAAGGATATTATTATTGCAATATTATATGTTAAAAATGAACTTCTCTTGAATAGGTCGCAGAGTGTGGAATTAAGTAGATCTTCTGATCACAAATTAGATGCTTGCAATTGGACACAATTAATGCATATACTCATGCTTCTGGAATCTCTGGATCATATGTTTAATCAGATCCTATTGTATTCTATGGGACATTTAAGCAAAGATTCTGGAATGTGGACCATTATAGTTTTCTCAATCCAGTGATAGTTCTAGTGTGTTTACCCTGTCCCTTTTTGACAACTTCATCCCAATGTGCCTTCTCATGCATTGTTGAAAAGAATTTGATTTATCTGTTTTATAACAAGGACCATTTGATTTAAATCTAGAGTTGAAATTATGTTGTGCATACTGATAGATGGAGATTCTAGAGATAATGCCATCAGTTCTTAGGTCCAGCGATTACTTATCATCGTCATGTGATTCTTTTTCTTTCCTCTGTGCGTTTTTCTGTTAGCTGTGCATCTTTTCATAAACCAAAATGGGTATCTATCTACCTGTTTGCGTTATCTGCAATATAATTGACGTTCCCTCCTTTTCTTTTAGAGAATGGTCGTTTCATTATCCTCAGATAGTGCTGTTTGGAATGCTGTATTGAACAATGAGGTGGTGAAAGAGCTCAGGGAGTCATATCATGCAGGTTTGTTTGAAATTTCATGGTTATGGTTTATGGGATTGGTCTTCTCTGTGCATTGAATCCTAATGTCTAATGCCATCCTGTTGATGTCAGGAAGGAGAATATATTCTTCCTTGCAATATTACTAGGTACATAATATAAGGAGAAATAGAATGGAATCAATGTTCAGAGCGGAAAACTTGGCAGTTTGCTTTTTCTTTTTTTTTATCTTAAATAGAATTCTGCTCTTGTTGGGACAATATCAGTTCCAATCATCTAGGCCTGAAAACATCTGAAGGGGAGACCAGGGAGTATTCTGATTGAACAGGACCCTCCACATTTGAAAAGTTTTACAGCAGATGCCCTCATGACATTTTTTCCAGCTTGTAGGGTGTCATTGCCATGAAGCTTAGATCGTAGGAATTAGATTGCTTAATTTTGTGCTTATGAAGGCTTGAGTTTTTATTTTGACTACGGATGTAAAGTAGTGTAGTTTTGAAGGAATTTTATGGTATATGCAGCTGAAAGTGATGGCCATCCAGAGGAAAGTCGGAAAGAGAGTCTGGAAGGAAGTCCAGATAATTCGAACCCTATCTTGAATGCGGTGAGATGGTTGTTTGACAGTACAAGGGTAAAGCTCGTGGGAATGATTGAGAGTATGGCAAACCTACGTGGAAAAATCTTCAAGCTGCCTGCTGGTAACCCAGAGAGAAAAGATCTCTTCGGAGAAAAGCTGAGAACATCATTTCTCCTCTCGATCATGGTCCTGGTCGTTGTGGTCGTCGCTCGAGCCCGCAGAGGCTGATCAATCATTTGCCGACATGACTCTGTATGAAAGTAATGACTACTTCCCGTATGGTGAGATGTTTGTGGAGTTTATGTTCACTCGAGAAACTACCATGGTTCTGTACAGTTGGACTATATCCCTGCATGCTTTTACTTGTAAAGCAATGATGCGAGGTTTCCTTTACATTTTCTCTAAACTTGCCTTGGGAATTAGGTGATTTGCTTTTCATGCTCAATGGTTGACAGACTTTAAAACCATTGCACGAATTGCTCGGTCACTTACAGGCTACATAGGTCCTTTTACTTGGGTCCTTTTCGTTTCAGTCATAGACAAGTCGCAAGAATTTGCACAAAGCAGTCTATAGATGGTCAAAGATCAAAGTTAGCAGAGCACGTTGGAGCTATTCTCCTTACAGATTAATTCATAGGTAAGTACTGTTGATGAAAAAAATTTTGATGTTGCTAGCTTTTCCTTTACATGAAAAATGCTCAGGAGTTCCTACGAGGAATGATACTTCCCCAACTGCAACTAAGCCTTTACAAACCAAAGAACCTAAGAATCCTACTTGGAAGATTGAGCAAGGTTGTATATGCTGCGGCCCGGCAAGATATTGACAATTTCATTCACTCCCACTTCGTGTAGTTGTGTAGTCATATCATCTGGCATCGGTGTTGTCGGTACAATTTAACAAAGAGTCGATATCGGGAGTTATGATAGCCCGTTTTCCAAGTTCCCCTAGAGAGCAAAAATGTTTATCGGCAGTGTTGATTGCAGCAACATCCTGAGCAAATATACAATCTGATCCAGGTGAAACCTGCACAAAGAAAATTTAAATAAAAAAAGGGAACATTCTTATGCAGCAACACCCAAAAAGTGACACATCCAAGCAGATGGATTATAATCACTACCACAAACTGCACAATTTCCTAATGTTCAGCTTCACACGGTTTCATAAGAGGTGACTAATTATTAAAGTTAAATGAAGGCACTTCAAATAATAAGTTTTCGGAGGCAGATGGAAGGCGACGTTTTGATAAGAGACTCGTCCTTCGTGCCACTGAGAATGGGCAATGCCTACTGCACACTATTCACAGACATGGTTTGAGACAACTAATTCAAGCCAAGCGAGTGTTTATGACTCACATCGTACAGCGTTTCTCCTAGCTTCAGCTTGACAGCTCCGCTTTTGTAAACCACCAGTTTGCCCATATATCCCCCTGATAGATCTTCCAAACGGCAGCCTCTCTCTGAAGCATTTGCGCCCGATGATGCTGAGCTCTCAGCTTTCTCTTTGCCTTTTACACTTGTTGGTCTCTTGACCGACGGCAAATTAGGAGGAAGCTGAAAGAACATCATTTTCCCACTCCCACACCCCTCCTGCCATTAATCAATTAAATTTAATGATTAACAAAATGAACTTTGTATCAAAGGCATTCAGTTGGTCGTGGTCGTTCAATAGCCGGAATACCAACCAGAAGACCAAGATCCGAAGGAGCATTGATGATGCCCTCATCATACTCAAAGTTTCTAGTAGCCTCTCCAAATTCCTTCTCATCTAGAATTTCTGCATCAGAAACAAGCTACAGACATTCAATTAAAGGAAACAAGCGCATACCAAAGCGTGTGCTCCCAGTTCTAATTCTAGTACAGATAAGGTGACAAACGTCAGGTTCTTATTTGTCTGTCATTGCAGCCAGCCAAAAAGTGATAGCTCTGTCATGAATTACCAAGCTGTGCACTCATACTAAACCACACAAAAGAACCTTGCCATAACACACACAAAACCAACTGTATAATACAAGTGAAGACTGAAGTGACCTATATTCCTTTTTTGGCCATCACCAATGATAAGCGTGACAATCAGAATTACTAGATAATACATCCATGGAGAGGCATGTTCTTGGTATTCACTGCCACAGTCTGCCTTGCATCTAGAAGCATACCTGGGTTTCCAGAGTAAGGCCTTCTCAAAGGTAGTGTGGTTGGATAGTATGAATGGTGGAAATCCTGCCACACATCAAGTAAAACCACAATCTCAGCACATAGTGCATGGTTGAAAGTGAATGCATTTTTTCTGAGTGACACTTTATGTTACACATCATGCTTGATTTCAAATATTCATGCAGCAACATGACAAATTGAAAGGTCTCAAAAGGGATAAAAAAATAGTTTGCATACCCATGGTTCTTTGTATTCTTTCTTCATCTTCCAAGGAACCTCAGCACTGGCATCTTCCATAGTTGCATCAGTTGCATCAGTCTTGGCAACTATAGGCGGGGAGATAGCTCGTCCCATGGCAGCAGCATAACTTTTCAGCCTAGGACCACTGCTTTGATCACTTCTCTCTTCCTTGGGAACACCATAGGTCCTTATGGCTAAGGCAGATGATGGAGCTCCTGGTCCGAACGCCACTTGCGCTGAAGCTGTAAATTTCAAATTCCTAGATGAGCGTAAATCTCCGGTATAATGCTTTTAGTTCAAATAGATGAAGTTTGGAATATTAGAACTACAATGCGCATCTCCAAATAGTAGAATGACCTAATGAATATGGTTAGTTACTTCATCAGATGACGAGCTACATGAACTACTTGCTATTTAAAAGGAAATAACAGTGAGCAGTGAATTCATCACAAGCCAGAACATGATTCATCATGGTGCAGGTGCAGCAGTTGTGCAATTACTATTATCCTAGCATCTATCCTACACACACTTGGTTCAAAGGAGCAACTCCTAATATGTAAAAATGGATAAACATAAACAGAGCATATGGCTTGCATGTTACCAGGTCAGCATGAATTTGTGACTCCGGCTACCACTTGTACTAGTTTCTACTATGGGAACCATACAAAATGAGGAAAGAAAGCCATCGACGAGACAATGCTCAATCTGAGAGCCGACGCACAAATCAACGCGACGCAACTATTCGTTAGCAGTAGATTTGCCACAAAAAAGAAGGTAAAAACAATGGTGATATTATGCAGAACATAAGAATAAGGATTACATTTATTTTCAACTCTGGCTCCTTGTCGCCCAAAATTCTCCTGTAAACACATATGAGAGAGCAGTTAGAAAGTTTCCCCCCTCAAGTGCTAATTCCTGAAGAATCAAATCACAACATATGCACATTTTCTGGTTGGAAAGGCATTTCTCACTCTGATCTGAGAAATAACAGCATATCATCGCCAAGGACATGTGACTACCTTCAGGCTAAAGCAATTCTGAGTGAGACAACTTATTCAGAGAACAGAAACTGACTTCAATTTTCCCATAGATGGAAAGGGCAAGCAACATTTGTCAGAACACAGGGTTCCTGATCTTCTAACTCATTCAACATTTAAAGGCAATCTCAAATCTAACGACAGGTGAGTACTGGTTCGAAATGTGTTCTAGCTTCAGGCCGGCAGCCATTAACAAACTCCGACGAGTAAGTTCCCAAAATACCCAATACCAATTGGAGTTGCATAATCTTATTTCTAACGCCGTAGGTGATACAACAAACGAGTCCGTGGCCATCTAGCTAGACGCGGCTTGATTGTTACTGTTATATTACAAATCGAACAGCTACTTTAGTCATGATGACATACCACACATCAACTCTTGAGAAGGCAAAACAAACATTCATAGCAGATACTTAAGTTATAAACGCATACGCATATCAGTTTGGCAGGTTGGCTAGCGGTCAGCAGCCAATCATAGGGTGGGTTATGGCCCAAGGCAAGCCGTAGTGGGCTTGGTCTCAACTCTCCATCCATGTCTGTCGTTTTTCAAAAGTTATAATATTTTTTGTTTTGCAGAAAATAATACCTTAACCCCATTTCCCTCTTGGAGAAAAAAATGCATCTTTACTCCAAACCACACAATATTCAATCAATGGCGGAGCAAAAGCAATGTCTAGATGGAATTATATTTAAACATCCATCCTTCGCCATCATCACTCAGCCAAAACAAGTATAAAGAAATAAAGAAAAAAATACCCTCTTTAAAAGAAAGACGAATAAAGAAAAAGAGAAGGGAGTTTCGTTACGTTGAAACGGCGTAGCAGCATCTGGGCCTCCGCCTGTGCCGCAGCTTCCCCGTCTCCATCTTCCCCGTTCACCTCTCTGCCATTCCCGAGAACCCAAAACCCAGAATTCAGAATTCTTCATCAGCTCTCTCGTTCAACACAACACATTCCAAGACGACGACGAATTTCACAGCACGCAGTAAGCAAGAAAGAGAGACCCAAAAGTGGAAATGCGAAAGAAAACATGGGGGTAAGGCGACAGAGCAAGGTACGTTTTGGGCGAGACGGTCTGGGGCTTCTTGCGAGGTGCGGGAGCTTTCGGCGCGAATTTCACCTGCGCGCCGAGAAACCAAAGAAGATGAGCGGGAGCGAAATCGCGGTGAGACGAGCCTAGGATCGAGGACGAAGAATTCCACCGAGGACACTTGAGCTTGGGGAGACGTGTACCTTTCTGCTCTTGTTCTGGTCCATGCAAACAGAAATGTCCGGCGCAACTCTCGCCGGAGGAGGAGGAGGAAGAAGAAGAAGAAGAATTCCGGTGAAAAACTAATCGGAGAGAGCAAAACGAGAAAGGCAGGATTCGATCCTGCGATGCCTCGCCGATGTTGAACTGAATCAACCACTGAGCCAACGCCCGATTTTAAGGCGATGCCCTAAGATTTTATAATATAAAGCATAACTTTAAAAGCCCCATGCATTGAGTTGACTAAATATAAATAGAACATTTTTTGTTGACTAGGACTAATTATTTTGAGTGATGCGAGAAATTATTTTTAAGAAAATATTTTTTAAATCATTTAATTTTTGCAAATCAAACAAACCCTTAACTAAGCCAAGTCCATGTACGCTCCTCATATATGCATTTGATTAATGATAGTCAACTTTAGTAATTCCAACCGAATTTCTTCCCTCCTTTTTTTTTTATAATAGATACGTTTTGACAAAACAGAGAAAAAAAAAATGACATCCTCACGACAATCAAATTAAGGATGTATGCAAAAGTGGTCATGTGTCCATCATGTTAGTATTTTGTCGGAACATCAACCAGGTTCTAATCGAAGTCCATGAGTTATAAAAAGAAAAAAGATAAAGGAATGATTATTCAGTGCATTGAGTGATTGAAATCGGAATTCATTAAGCTGCTTATTTTCGGGGAAATCTTATACTAGACACAAGATTATTCATTTGGTATTACACTTGCAGTTGAGGGGATATCGTCCAAAAAATCATAAACCTATTGTACGGATGTCAATTTAATTCTAAACATTTTAATTATGTCAGTTTAATCCTAAATCTTTTGACAATTTGCCAATTTAGTCCTAAACTTTTCAATTGTGCCAATTTAGTCCTAAACCTTTTGATGATTTGTCAATTTAATCTTAAACCTATTATTTAGATATTTGGCCAAAAGGACTTGGCGAATCTTCAAAAGATTTGAGATTTAATTGACACAATTGAAAAGTTTAAGACTACATTGGCAAATCAACAAAAAGTTTAGATTAAACCAATATAATTAAGAGGTTTAGGATTGACTTGGCCTCCGTACAATAGATTTAGCACTTTTTGGACAATTATCCTTTGGAGTTGCATATGCTCATTGTATGAATCAAGATCAAGCGAATTCTGCAATTTTTCATGCGTTGATTAGGTCCGGCGACACACACCCAGCTCCATTATGATCCGCCACAGGCAATAGAAGAAAATCTTTTACGGTAGGGGAGCAAATTTGAAGGAGCTTCATATGATATTGAAAGGAAGGCTAGCATCATTCTGTCGTCGAAAAATTGGTGAACCCAACGGAATCAAAGCTTTACGGGAAATCTCATCGACCTAACTTGCTTGTATCTGGCTTATCACATTGGAGATGCATATGCACATTCGCTCACTTCAAGCCTCAATAAATACCAGTAAAAATGGGACTAAGCCTGGCAGATTTACTTTCTACTTTCACGCAATTTGACAAGCTTTGATTTCGATGGATTGTCCCAAGGATAAACAAACAAGCACAACCACATTTGGCCCATTTGGTTCAATTTTTCAAATGCTACTAAGAGGAATGCAAATACCTTTAGGTTAAAACCCATTTGAAAATGCAAATGACGTTTGGTAAAAAATCCTTTGTTAAGGTACTTTGGCCTAAGTATTGTTTGATAAATTTTTTTTACAAAAGGGTTTTGGAAATTATCTTTTTTATTTAAAAAAAACCTACCATACTCTTTGTCGGAGCCAACAATGGCCTACAACCGCCGATGAGCTAGATCTAGTGCCGACGACGGTCGCTTGAGGTCGGGCGACCCCCGACAAGCCAAATTTGCCGCCGGCGACTGTCGCCCGAGCGACCCTCGGCGAGGGTCATGCCACTCAGGCGACCGTCGCTTGGGTCGCTCAACCAAGGCACCGACCGCCTGAGGTTGAGCGACCCAGGCGACGGCAACCTATGGTCACACAACCTAGGCGACAGACTGCCTCGCGCAACCCAGGTCGACGACGCCTGGGCAGTCGCAGGACCTCAAGCAGCCGTCGCGGGACCTCAGGCTGCCGTCGCCTGGGTCGTGCAACCTCACCGGCCTCTCGTCAGCTCAATCTGGTGTCGACCGCCCTCATCGGCCTCCCTTGCTAGCCGCCTTACGAAGAAGATAAACAGTAACAAGAGGGGCAAAATCGGAAGATAAACAGTAAGGATAGTTTGGGGACAAAAAATTTAGGTTCAGCATTTAGCCAATGGACTTCCAAATGCTGAACCAAACGGTTCAACATTTCCCCAGGGGCTTTTGTAGGTCGAAAGCCCCTTCCGAATGCTGCACCAAACAAGGCCATTGTCGCGCAAGGCATTCCCCGGTAATTTTTTAATAGAATTTTAACATCCCAAAAAGTATAATTCAAGCAATTTCGAATCTCCAATTTCTCAGCACAACGTATGCGATGCACCTCCTGAGATCCGTCGACACCTGCATTGGGTAAATCATCTAAGGTCATGTGTTGAATAAGTCGAGAAGATGCAAGGTACCATACTATAATTTGCTCATTTGTCGCTTCAAATAGAAAATGAATGTCGGGATGCAGAGACCCAACCCCTCCTCAATAACCGTCAAATGGGCCCGTCGATCGTAAAACCTTAGTTTTTTGCTATTATGACACTGTATATGAGTTTTGGAAAATTGCAAAAAGTTGCGATACGTTGTGACCCAAGTGTCCATTCCTCGGAGGACCATTAAATAGCCCACCGCACGCCCAGAAAAATCCATTGCTCCAAACACCAGGGTCAGCCTTGAAGCAAACATCCCTAGAACAAAGCATGCCACACGACCAGCGTTAGGCTTGACGCAATCAAGGTCGATTTACTGTTCAAGCACTCAACAATTGTATAGACACTGTGCATCTGGTCAACTATCCATCCATCAGTTGGATCCCACTAGATCCGACTATGACCAGAAGCGGCCAACTTCTCAATGTAGCGTGTACAATTCTTAGGCTGAACAAGTTCAGAGCAAAATCTTAGCAAGTCAACTGACAAATAGTCTGCGAACGGGTAAATCCATTGGCATCACAACGAGCAACGGACAAGACAAAGAGCACCCATATGCAGCAGAGCCTCAGACTCCTTCGACGAGGGCCACGGATACTGTATCAGAGCAAACAACTCACAAGCCCATTTTATGTCAATACGATAGTAGACATACAATTTGGACAATAAAACCTGCAAGAGATGAGTCGGAGATCAGGATTAGCACTAGCATATCTCCTGCTGAAGGATATGATTTCTCCTTAAGGAGAAGGAGAAATCCTGAGATTGATCTGCAGGAATCCTGGATCTGTGATATCTACAAAGGAACTATTCATCCAACAAATGAAGATTACGGTGACCTTGTTAAGTCAGTTCAAACTCAACTAATACCAAACCATCACTGCCATCTACACCGCCTATTCAAAGACCCTATGCTCAACCCATCGATAACCAACCACCTGGCAATCCATTGTAATCTACATAAAATTGAGATGTCAGATTAAGAGACATCATAAAGTTAAGCTATTAAAATTCACAGAAGATGAAGAGCATCTGCACAATTCGGAACAGGCTCATCAGAATTATCTTAAGACCCAAGCACCGAAATTAACTGTGTAAAGCATAAAAGTATCTCCAGAACCAACTCTACCAACATGCCACATGTAACAATAACAAACACCCACGAGCAGCAAAACTAGCACCTGAATAATAAACTAAAGAGCGAGACCACGCTATAAATGCAGGGCACCAGAAGAAACTTTCCACTTAATACTAGTTGTGGATCAAGGGAAATCATAACAATGCGAGCCCACAGTTATATCCATTCTGGATGTCTACAAACGTGTCAACTAAAAGCCAAGTCGTCTAATTCACATTCTTGAAAAAAAATATAAACACAAGGAGTGCCATAAGGTATCTGCACCACTACTTCGTTCCGGTATCATACTCCTTGTTAAAAAAAAAAACTCCCTATGTATATTATAATGATGTTTTTAGTTTCTCTCACAACTAGTTTTCATGTGCAATTGGTTTCATTTCTTGTACAACATTGTAAGGTAATAAAGTCATAACATTATTTGCACGAAAAAATAAACAAACGATATTATTTTCTTTTTGAATCTTTATTAGGTCCATTAACATAACTCATTCACCATTGAATGGTTGACACGTAGAAGAATTCAGTTAAAAAAAACTAACTACAAACACACATGTCAATCACTCAACAAAAGTATACGGTTTTTTTACACATGATAAACTGAATAATAACCCATTTGTTATTTTCTACTATACAGATTCTCTTCACAAAAGAAAAGATTAGATAAAGATTTTGCTATTTTTGCAATAGCTGAAAACAAAATTTTATTTAAATTAAAAAATGAGAAAAACAATCAAAATTCCTCACATAAAGTGCAAAGATTGATTGCACTATAAGGACAATTAAGTAATTTTACTAACTGCACTTTCTCAATTTCCTTCACTTAAATTTCCTTTTTTTCCTCTTTGATTTACAAATAGAATAATAAGTTCATAAGGGCATTAACGGTCAACGCCAAAGTGAGACAAATGGGGGTTTTGGCTTAAATAGAAAGGTTTTATCCTGGAACATGTTGAAACATCAACAAGAGATAATTACCTCCACCCAGAAAAAACAAAACCTTGTCCAAGAAAGTCAGTTTATCAGGGTAAGACATTTTCGTACTTCCAAAAGTATATTGAAACAACAAATGGCTCAAAATTTTCTATAACAACAAACAACTGCAAGGCAGATTGCTTAAGTTCCCCTTCTTATTCTTAGTCTTTCATTCATTGAGCTCTTCAACAAAAACAAACGATGATTCCCACATGCTTGAATAGCATTAACCAGACCACCAGCTGTATAAATCATCCTTTCCATTTGATCTATCCCAGAACCTTATACGGGTAAAGCCAAGATGCGAGGTTTTTCTGGATCTTGATGACATACTTTTTGGAAAGTGTTTTGTATCTTGTGCAGTTTAAATACGTCAATTATTTTCCTCAACTTAAGGAACTATGTTTTCCATCTATTTAGATTACGCCAGTACTTAATTTTCATCCTTATACTATGCACTTCTTCACTTTAGTTCCCAATCAAATGTTTTACCATCCGATCAGTCCATTTTATTACAATTCTGGCACCAGATTAAGGACCAAAATGAAGGCAGCCACTAAGTATGGGGAATTCAGTAGAACAATTGGTGAAAGACAAATATGAAAACGTGATAGGACAAGAATGGAAATGACAACTTATCTAAGAGTCGAAAGGTGTACTATTCCCTAATATGTGCGAAGAATCAATTTTTCTAAGTAACGGTGTTCATTATCTACAAAGACATAAACATGTGCCTGACACCTCAATTCCTCCAAGTTAAAAAGAACAGGAATAAATGCTACTATAGGCTACGTAAAGGATGCAAGACATCAGCAACTAAGATGTGAAAAGAGAATATACCTTCGACTTCTACGGAGAATGACCATCTTGAAAGATGTGAAAAGGGCACACATCAATGTCTTCAAAGGCAAGGTCACGAGATAAGATATGGTCACCGCAGAATAGGCATCTTTCCTAATGCAGAAACAGGCTAAACTAGGCAAACAAGTCATACAAAAGCAGTTCACAAATCCAAAGACAGTTTAATAAGCAAGATCCCATCAACTGGATATGTCTAAATTTTGACAAACTCATAAATCAAAAGTATCAGCAACAAGCCAAAAGATTAAGTCCTGAGCATGTTCAGTTACTAAAAGAAACAAATATGGCCTTTACATCTGCGTAGATCGAATTTCCTGTCCAGTTTCTGCAATGTCATAACAGCACAGCAAGGTTAATGATGTGAGTCCCAAACTTCCAATAATCGCAAGAGGTAAGAAATCAGGTTGACAAGAGCTCCAAGAAACATCACTCCTGTCAAATATTACAATAGTGACAAAAAAGGATGGTTAAGAAATGCAAGAATGAGTAGGAGAATTAACTAATTTCAGAAACACCCAACGTGAGGTCTTAAGACAATTCCAAGTATGTTACGGCAGACATCCATATCACTGGACGAAATCGCCTTCATTTTTCAAAAATAAAACAGATTAAAAATGATCTGTGATCCACTTAGGAGGAATTAAATAGAAACTCTTGGCAGAAACAGTGCTGCAGTATCAAACAAACAAAATCAAAAGCAGCCACCACATCGTTCTCTTTTTCTCCCTCTTTTCAATCGAAATCATATCATCATTTCCCTATTGATGCCAGATAAGCACTATGAACAAAGATGAAACACAGAGAAATGAACTGTAACATGAGCGGCCAAAAAGTCTGGACAAAAACGACACGTAAATTTCTTTTTTGTCATAAAAATGGCACAAAAATTAAGTGGCATAAAAAGTGAACTTAAGCAAAATCCCTTCAGGCAAAAAGCCGTTAAATTTCTCTACAATGTAGAGTCATGATGAGAAAGATTGCCCAGCCCTAACATTATAACTACCATAAACAACATTAACACAGAATAAACAGCAATCCAGAGAAACAACACCCCATGAATTCTCTGAACCCAGCTTACTATTCCGCACCACACCATTTATCATCTAGTTCCTATGCACAGCTAGTTTTGAAAGAATGCAAACTGCAAAAGGTCTGTTCAAGTATTTAAGTTAGGCCAAAAAAGGCAACACAAGCGAACACTTCATCTGGAGGGAGAACATAGCTGCACACCCTTTCAAGACCATGCCCAACCTCCAAAGACATCGAACATTTATGCATATGTCAGAAAAAAAGGTTAGCACAAGAAAATAAAGAACATAAACTCATAACTAGTATCTTCCAGGAAAAAGCGGTGATGCGCAGGGTACAGGTCTTACCCTGCTAGTCATATGAAACAAGATCTGTTTGCATACTAAGAATGTGTAACAAAACACTACTGCAGTCCGTAAATAAAGGAACCTGAGCATTAAAGCATACCTTTCATTTGGGTAGAATCACAGAACAGGACCCACATCATTTCATCTGTGCCATGAACTTCTCGTATTCTGCATCTCCACCATATGATGTCTGTTCTGAGGAAGATGCAGGTGGCTGTGGTGGAGGAGGATTTGATGCCCAAGGTGCATTTGCAATGCTCTGAGAAGGATCAGCATTCGGAGTGGGTGCAGGAGCTGGGGGAGGATAAGCACCATAATATGGTGCATAACCCATAGAAGATGCAGCATATATTGGCTGAGCACTAGCATGCATCATTGGGGTAGCTGTTCCGTAAGCACTAACAGAAGCAGAATGAGAAGAGCTAGTGTTTTCAGATTGAACTCCAGGTGGGTAGCTTGGTGGTGCTTCAGTAGGAGGAGCAGTCTGAGGCGGGGCACCTGGAGGAACTGGCTGTGCTGATGGTGGAGGGGGAGGATAAGACATGCCATAAGGAGGCATGGGTTGGCCTGGGATTGGAACAGGAGCCATATACGACGGAGGAGGATAACCATAAGGAGGTGGTGTTAGAGGTGGCCCCCACGGAACGGGAGCCGCTGTATAGCCTGCAGGAGGAACAGGTGGTAGAGGACCACCTGATGTGAATTGCTGCGAGGGGTATGCACCAACTGGTTGTGCCGGCATAGGGTACGTGGGCACAGTTGACGAAGGAGGGCCAGGAGGCACGGTAGGTTGGGGAGGCTTCCCTGCAACTCTGACAGCAATGGTTCGCCCATCAAGCCGATGACCGTTCATGGCTTGAATAGCAGCATTGGCCATCTGAACATCTGCATACTTAACAAAACCATATCCTTTACTCAGTCCAGTAACACGGTCCTTGATAACCTTAGCCATCACAATTTCCCCAAACTGCGAGAATAACTGAATCAAACCATCATCATCAAGCGTAGGTGGTAAGTATCCAATGTACAAATTCGTATCATCATACTCTTTAGAAAGCTTAACAGGGTTTGATCCTAAACCAGGGTGTGAACTTGTCCCGGTGCCACCAGTACTATTAGCCCAAGGAGGGTTGCTTCCAGCGTTGCCAGCAGTTCCAGCACCAATTGCCAAAGTACTGCTCTGCTTGGTGGCAGACTCAGGCATGGTGCCTCCAAGCTCAGCTAAGAAGTTCTGATACTCATCATCCATTTTCTTGCCTGTAGTCCCCTTCACAGGACAATCAATAGTAGGGTGTCCTCCATCACCACAGATTTTGCAAAGCACATCGCTCTTAAATGTAGAAGTACGTGAAGGACACGCATATTGCCTATGTCCCGGTTCCCCGCATAACCTACAAAATTCCTCATCCCTTATGGTCCCATTTAACGCCGCAAGTTCTCTGAGCTGCTGCCTCTTGTGTTCATTTAGAACCTCATCAACAGGCTGCAACAGTTTCTCCACCATCCCTGCGGCTGCATCTAGTGCCTCCTGTGTCTCCGCTTCCACCAAAACATGCAAATCCTCATTCTCTGCTGGATCAGGCTTCAAATCCCTCTTTTGCTGCAACCTACCCTCCTTTACTGAACCTTTTCCACGAATGACAATCTTTGCACCGGTTTCACGTTCCATCCTTTTCTGGGTATTGCCTCTAGGTCCTATGATGAGTCCAATAAAATTGTAACCAGGGTACTCTTTCATCGGAATGTACAACTTCTTTTGCAGCTTGGGAGGCCTATAATCAGCCGGGGGCTTAAAAGCTGGATTCCGCTTAATAATCTGAGTTATAATGTCCTGTCTCTCCTTGTTCAGACGCTCACGAGCACGATACTCCCTCGTATTGATCCTAATACCCATATTATCATATATGGGTTCCGGAGAAGGGGAGCGAGCCCCCTCCGGCCTATCATCTAGCGGCAAACCCGACTGCAACATCCTGCTAATTTCCAAAAGCCTAGCATTAAGCGCTTGAATCTCAGGGTCAAACTCGATACCTCCAGTGAAGTCTTTCATGAAATCCGGAAGCTGAATCACAGGCAGCTTCGGCTCATCGTCCGCCCAGCGCGACTTGCGCTTCCTCGTGCCGCTCCCAGAGTCATTACCCACCCCACTGTCCCCGCCGCCGCCGCCGCCGCCGCCGCTCTGCTCGTTAGAATCGGAAGGCGGGTCCCAGCGGCTCCGACGGCGTCTCCGGCTGGTGGCCTCCTCCTCGCCCCCGGAGGCGTCCTTATCAGTCCCGCTGTGCGTGTTCGTCATCGCACCACCATCGGACAGAACAACCTTCGCGATCTCGGGCCTGAGGCCGGGATTCCAGCTCTCCGAGGCGGGGAAGTGGCCGTTACTGAGCGAACCGTTGGGGTTCTGGGGGCCCTGAGCTGGATTCCGATGGCCGCCCACCTGAATCGAGGAGCCGTAGTAGTAATCCAGCGACTGCGACTCCGGGGGCGGCGGGGGCGGGTAATCGGCGCGGGAGTCTAGGGTTCCCGACGGAGGGAGCGGCGGAGGAGGAGGAGGGGGGTGCGCGGCGGCGTTCTCGTGCAGGGACTCCATGATCAACCGGAGGAGAGAGGCGCGATTTCGACGTCGCTCGCCGCGCCGGGAAGCGGAAGTGGCGGAGGACGACGGAAGGAAGGAAGGAAGGAAGGAGGCGAAGGGAGGTTTTCGATTCGATTGATGGGGGAGGCAAACTGAATATGCGTGCGGAGTTCTGAATCTCGCCCTTTGATATACCGTCCATGTCGGACTCGGGTTCGGGTCACGCAGGGGCGGTTCGGGTGATTGAAATGGACTTGGCCTGTTTAGGCCCTGCGCTAGTGTTTTGGGCCTAAAGCTAAAAAGCCCAAAGCGGTAATTTTGATTTTATAAAAAAAAATTACTAACTAATCTAAATATTATGTATTATGTAGCTTGTACAAGTTCTCATACTAATAATAGTTGTTAATTAAATTTGATTTTAAGGGGAAAAGTAGTGTTTTTGAAGCTTCTTAATCCTAAGTGTACTGGAATTCCGAAAAAGAAGACGGAGAGTGATTAACGGTGATTGATAAAATTTGATGGTGATAAATTTGGCGATTTGAGAACTGAATTTGGAGTTTAAAATATCTTGAGAAATAGTTAGATTATTACCTCTTGAAATTCTTCACTATAGTGTTCAAAAAGAGAGAGTCGGCTATTGATGGTGATTAATAGAATTTAGCCTCTTGAATTCCCATTGAAAAAGGTACTTTCATGGATATGTCCTGGTTCATGGGCACTTACAGAATAAATTTACAGTCATTGACGTATTTACTTCCATACTATCCATTAATCCTTCACTATCATTTAAACCAAAAAATTTCTTCAGTTCACTTAAAATTTCCAAATAGATGAGAAATCACCATACTTCTTATTTTGGTTTTTCTTTAAAAAATTCTTACTATGGCATTAATAAGTAGTAGAACATTAATTTCTTTTCGAATATTTTTGCATCAGCTTGAGTCGCGACAATAATACTATTAAAATCTCACATTTGTATAATAGGTGTATGATAATATTAGATAACAATGTTTAGGACAAAACCCTTTTATTACGGATAAACTTTTGAATTTTGCCTCTATTTTCATCTATATAATTTGGTGGGTCTTATATCTCCGACCATCTTTTTTATTTCCAAGAAAGTACTTTTTAAAGATGTTAAGGTAATTTCGATAATTAAAAAGATAAGAGAATTTTTTTTCTTTTCATGTCAAAGACAAGAGAAGTTGGTAATTACTAAAAAAAACTAAATTAATGTTGTAATTAACTCAAACAAGAGACGATAACCACAAAACTAGATGATAACTTAATCGAAAAGAATTAGTAAATACTTTGATTGCAGTTGATAATTTCTAAAGAACTGATAAGTATATCGGATTAAAAACAAACTTCTGAATTGTGGCTCTATTTTCATTTATGTATTTTTTGTGGATCTTAGATCTTCAACCATTTTGTTTATTTCCAAGAAAATATTTTTCATAGATGCTGAGGAAATTCCAATAATTATAAAGATAAGATAAGGTTTTCTATGCCAGAGAAGAGAAGTTGAAAAAAACAATTTTAAAAAAGCTAAACGTAAATTGTAATTAACTTAAATAAAGATGGGTAAACTCATATAAAAATTGATGAATTTAAAACGTTAGTAAAAAAGAGGTAAAGTACAACTAAAATCAATAATTTGCAAACGCCAAAAAATAGCAGTTTTCCATAAATTGTTGGCTAATTACCAAATATCAGCTAACCCATAATGTTTCATATTAACATTTTTTTTTTATCATTTATCAACATTTTTTGAAATCTACTTGTACGAAAAGATGTTTTTTTTCAATTAAACCGGATATAAAATCGTTAATTCATTAACGTCGAGAAATAACCACTAGATCAAAAAACACACCATCAAACTAATCATGTACCCGAGATAGCATAAAACATGAAGTTACATATGGAAATTAAGCGATTCATCGGACTAATTAGTGGAGGTCCATCCCCTTAAACGAGCTTCGCGAAACAATTCTCTCTCAAGCATCAAAATTCGAACTCGGTCATTGAACGAGTGGGTCGATGACGAAGAAGCGTTAATGAAGTAAAGTGAAAACAAATCGATATCGGAAAAAAATATAAGGTAAACCAAAATTGCAATTGGCAGTTTTTCTTAATCATTCTCGAGCAAACAACCTTGGATTCCCCGTGACGAGAGCCCCGCCCTTGCTCCGCTGCGCTGAACGCGCATCGTCCTTCTCGCACCCGTTGATCACCGTCGTCAACTTGAAGGGCGGAACATCAGTGGCCAGCCACTGGTCAACATTGAACGTGGTTTGGCCGCAGTGCTTATGAGGCCCGGCGGACGTGACCTCCACGTAATCGCAGTACCAACCGTGGTGGTCCCCGGACCCGTCGGAGGTGAGGTTGAGCCAGCACAGCGGCGGGCCGATGCAGGGCCCAAGCCCGCTGAAGACATCGAGGTTGCCGCGCTCATAGTAGTTGTGGGACGGTTCCATCAAGCCCCACGACTCCAAATCCGGGACCCAGACCGACCGCCCCGACAGGTCGCCCAGTATCAGGCTGATCCTAGAGTCGGTCCCGGCCTTGATCAACGAGCCCGTCTTCACGTAGATGGTGTACACGCAGTCATTCTGCACAGCGGAAATCATTATGCTAAAGAACATAAACAGCCTAACATGTACGTGTATGAGAACATGACAATAGAGACGTGTGAGATCAAATGAGACGAAGAAAGAGGACGAGTGAAAAGAAGGCTCGTGTCGACACTCACAGGGGTCTCCCCTGCGGCCGCGGAGAGGAAGACAGAGCAGATAATGAGGAACAGGAGGCGCCGAACTGTCGTCATTCTTGTTGAGCCGCTGAACTGAACAGGTGACGCTACTTATATAGCCACTTCAATGCATGTAAATCCACACATAGGCAAGCGAATACACATACCTCCTGGTATATGACTATCTAATATAACCGTTCGTCGGGGTGTTTTCATTTGCACTGCGGAATCATACTTGGAACATTGAACTGGAACCGCGCCTTCCGTTTTGCGATGTTGACCGATTAAAACCTGTGCGGTTATGACGGTGCGCACAAGTGTCGAGTAAGCAGCTTTCTTCTCATAAAATATTTTCTCCTCTAATCGCCACCTCACGATGGCAAGGGATTCAAACAGTCGGTCTAAACTCATGCTCTCGTGATGCAGCTCAACCAGGCTCAGCTATCAGACCCTCCAAAAAGAAAAACAGTCTCGGCTCCGATATTCTAATCAATCAAGTTGAGCAACACGGAGCGCTCTAATCGATCGCGCATGTTTTCATCAAACGGAAGTTTGCGGGGAACTTATCAGGGAAAAACAAGGATCTGCATAGGCATAGATGCCTTTTTCTAGTAAGCACGGGCACGAGCAATCGGCAATATACACTGACCAAGCCAGGCATGATTAGTGGAGGCAGATACACGAGAGCCACAGCTCACCGATCAATCCCGACAGTTCATTATATAACGGATCTTTCCCTTTTTACCAATTTAACCTCGCTTGAAATGGAGAACGCCAGCCAACGAGCTCACCAATCCGAGCTTGCTTGAATTGGAGACCGCCAACCAACCAGCATTTTAGGGTTTTCCTCTAAGTACCAGCTCACCGTTATTTCAAGATCTCTCAACTTAACTCGTAAACTTCAGGCAAAATGACTCATGAAGACTCAAGCTAAAACAAACAAAGGAACTTGCCGTGCCCAGAGTAACATTTAAATATTTTCATTAAGTAAAATATACATATCCACAAATCAGCATTTGCTAATAAACGCGTTCATGACACCAAATTAATGCTTAGCTGTCCAGATAAATCATACTAGACCGATCAACAGAGACCCCTATTGACATGTACGGTTTGTTTTTCTTTCTGTAATCCCATGGAAATTCACAAATTCCCCGGGGGGGAAGGATTACTATGAACAGGAAGCTCCTGCTCTTCGTGTGGATTTTGCAGATTGGATCCTCAAAAACCTACATACAAAACCATCAGAAATAGCAAGCGTAAGCTTCATATGGTGCATAAAAAGACTCACCGCCAAACAGATGCGGATGTAAAGAACACATTAAGGGAAAAAGAGCAGTGAGATCTTGACTATAGCTTTAGGTGCTTTGCAGCAGCATTCAACAAATCCATACGTCCTAAAAAATGGAGACTATGAACAGATATTAATGCGAAATGAAAGCATTGAAATCTCCAAGTTGACTAGGGACTAGTTTACTACAACTTGACCTCAATTGCCACAATATTTGTCAGTCACCAGACTATAAAGCAATAAGCATCCAGTGATAGAGTCAAAGAAGAGAAGTACCCACAATGCAATGATTAAGTGGCAAAGAAAGTTCATAAAGACTTTTCAATGACCATTAGAAAAAAAGGGAGATATATAAGGTGATTGAAATGTTCAAAAATGCAAAGGTGGTTTCAAAACAAGCCTGTTAAAACTACCAGATCTGACATTGCCCTTCCATTATATAAGGAAAAGTCAAAGAGTGCTCTAAGGCATTCAATAAGCTAAACGTGACTCCGTTTTGAAAATGCAACAACGGAGGTTTCACATGTTTCCATGTCTTATTTACATGAAAAAGAAAAATGCACTTCATACTCACTTCCAACTTTTTATAAATTATAGAATTCCCTATTCAATGAAAAGGATCTATCTAATCAGCATGTTCTTGAATATAAAGAAAAGATATATAAATACTATTTGAGGACGCAAGCCAAAAGGACACTTAACCATCTCTAGGCAGATTCCATGATTGCGATATTAACCGTGTGATCTACCTCAGATCAGCGGCTGGAACTGCCAAGGTCGAAGTCCATTGTGTAATCATATTCAATAGTTGGAATAACAGAGGCAACAAATTTAAGGAACAAGAAAAGGTACCTGCCAAGAAAACAACGTGAAAGTGTCAGAATCTAATAAGCTTAAAATACACAGGTATCAAATGGACGTAACACGGCAAAAGGCACGATCCCATATCACCAAGTTCAGTTGTTGTAACAGAAAGCAATAGGGAAAATGACGCAAACAATCCCTGAACTTTGGCTAAATGTTCAATTTGGTCCCTGAACTTTTAATTTGTTCAATGCAGTCCCTGAATTTTAACTCAATGTGCAATGTGGTCCCTTAACTTTTAATTTGTTCAATGTGGTCCTTGAACTTTTGGTACATATTCAATTTAGTTCCTGAACTATATGAAAATGTTCAATGTAGTCCTTCCATTAATTTAATTTTAGGGACTATATTAAACATGTATCAAAAGTCCAGAGACCACATTGAACGAATTAAAAGTTTAGAGACCAAATTAAACATTTGGCCAAAATTCAAGGATTGTTTGTGTCATTATCCCAAAGCAATAGCAATGTACACCGGAAAAGAAACCAACACCAGTTGTGAAGCACCAATTCAATTTAAACCCACCAGACAGTTTCAGCCAAAAAGGAAAAAAGACCAGCCTGATAGTTTTCCTACTAAGACTGCAGAACTTTCTCAAACGAGATTACAGAGAAATTTCAACCAAAAACAAGTATAAAGTGTGAGAGGAAATTACTTGTCAACTTCGGGTTCAACTCCACGTGACATTAATACGTCAATGATCTTCTTCATTACTGCGCCATGTCTACACGGATGTACTGAAGCATGTTTTCCAGGCAAATGAGGATGGTCTTCAATTGTTACCTATATTGGTAGATTACACATGGTCAAAAAGGACACAACACAATACAATGACAAATAAGTGCATGTCCAGTGGCTGATGGAAATGAACTGAGAAGGCCATTAACAAGGAAGTAAATTTGAAAAGGCAATTAACAAAAGTAAAATTTGCTTGATAAACTTCCAATGACAAAACCAACACAAGTCACTTGGCTTCTCTTATAGATCTGAAACGATTCTAAAATACATTGCAGATTGTACACATAGTATGAAACAATAAGCATTTACTACAAGAATGGCCAAAATTGACGATCACAACTAGATTTTCTCTACTCAACTGTGATGGACTAGATATTAACATCACATGATGGCATTGCTATGTGATTAAGCTTGTCACAGATCAAGTATAGGATCTCTAGAAACCCAACAAGTTGTAATATAAAATAACAGTTAAGTAATGACAATATATTTCTTAAGCCAAAGGAAATGATGACTAATTCCAACATGACCTATTAAAAGCTTCATATGAATAGATAAAGGCAGCAAAACCAAGCAACTTGATTGAGAAAGAATGCAGCAAGATCATTCATCCAGCCATTTGTTGGTATAAACAAGGAATAACACAGCCTCATAGAAAAAAAAATTGGCGATTAATTATCTTGGTAACATTTAATATAAATCTCACCGTTTTTCGTGCATGGTCTTGACTAACATCTTCAAGTACAAGCTCTGGTCGCAAAAGCATTCTTGACTGCCAAAGGCACACAAACAAGATTTTTCTTTAAGCTGATTGAAAAACAGCATGAAAAACTCAATGACATCTTCGGTGATTGCATCTCGTTTAACATAATTCTGCCTCAGAAATTATCAATCGATAGTGCTGCTAAAATTCATTCATCGAACTCCCGTGATTTTGAAGCTTATGATTGCATTTCTTTTTATTGAAGGAAAAAATTTAACACGTACAACAGAAACATCACCAAAAACAGAAAACTGTCAAATCATTATATTCCAACAGATATATGATACGACACAGAATCATGCTAAAACAATAAACCAGTGCGATGTGCATGGCAGATTAAGTTGCAAGACAAACCTCATCATATCCAGTAAGCCAAACCCGAGGAGTTTGATAATACTTATCATACCTACATAACACAGAGAAAAGAAAAAATAATGTGAGATCACGCCACGGTTACACAGCGCTTGATTACAACATTTACTTCATGTCCTAATCCAAGAAACTTCATTCTTCCAGTCAACATAAATTTAGCACACTCACATTTTAGCATCTCAGCGACACATACATACAAGCAAAAGTTAGATGTGGTATTTCTCCTGACTTCATACAGTAAAAAAGCACACCTGAAAACTGCTATTCCGAGCTAGAGAACTGCTAATGTGCAGAAGATAGGTTTTCTACTTTACTCGCATCAAATATGGAGTTTCTATCATAGTCACAACTCACAAGACAATGCTGAAACCTAGAAATGGAACATGACAGATGTGGAGAAGCACATCAAGCAAAAGAGATAGGTATAAATCAAGCTACCCAGACACTGAAACAGTTCTAAAAGCTGTTCTCCCACGAAGAGAAAATTGATATACCCCATAACTCCCTTGCACTCTCTCACCTAGATTCAACCTTCACAATTACTTGTTGATATTTGCATATGCTGCAAATAAGTACCCATGGTGAAAAACAAGTCCGAAAATATTTTTATAAGTGACTTTGTTCTGTTGTCTTCACAGTGAATTTGTGCTTGATTGCTATAAGTGAAATTAAAATACTCTCACTAGCACACAATTCAAATAGGTTATTGAGTAACTCTTACTTTCTAGAAAGTAAGAGACATTGTGAATCTCTTTGTTGCCAAAAGTATCGTCTAGAGAGCATTTAAAATTGCCAGGTATTCAACACAATACATTTTCTCAAAAGAATTTTCAAAAAAGATTTCTCCAGTAACATTTTAGTGGCATAAAAATCATACTACTGCCTCATTAACCCTCCGTATGGTAAGTGCAACTATGGAAATAAAAAGGTTTATTAACATTAGTCTAAAAGATCCATACACCACTGTCATGGTCTGAGAACTCTAAAAGTGCACAACAAAAGACTAACTTCTAGAATTTTGAAACTTCAACTCGAACGATAGAATTATCTTACGTTATGCTGACATCGTAAGTTCGGGTCCGCAGTATGTTGTCGTCATCAGGTTCATGAGCCACCAGATAAGTAGACTGAAGTGTTGCCTGCATAACAAAAAACCAAAACTCACATAATGAACCGCCGAAAATCAATGGATGAATTGTTTTTCAACTCATGCATGTTAACTCAAAGATAAGATTTCGACCGGCTTCTATAATTTAGATGCTAAATGTATAATTCCTACAATCATCTACTAATCCTAGAAACCACAAAACATAGATCAACTTTTATCTCATTTATGCATCTTTAACATATCAGACCGGACTTTAAGATTACCAATTGCTAATCAACTTCGTTCAATAAGAGCGAGTCTTCCCTGTTGCAGTCCCTCTCAAACATCTACGAACAACTAACTTGTTCATTACCGCTCACATGCTGCGGATGCTCAACTTCCTATTTCTCTTTATCAACACAAACCCATACTTTCCTTTTCTGCTTCAGCCAGATTCAAGGAAGAAAGGGGGGAAGCCTGTCCACTACTAAAACATATACCTACCCAACCTTGACCAAAACTAAAGAAATAAACAAAAACGGACTTCAATACATCGTTTAAGGTAAAATCAGAATAATTAAAATAAATACCGGTGATCCTTCTTGTCCTGCAATTTTAACCTATAACTTCACATTCTCCTAAATTATCATCTAGAGCAAGAAATGGGAAGGCTCAAGCTTTTTTATGGGACCAGATACAGTACTGAAGTCTGAGAAGCATCAAAAAACCAAAACGAATCTATCTTGAGACTCCTGCAGCCAATTATTAATGCACTTAACATGAAAAAAATTCAAGAGATCAACAAAAGCAATAATAACCAACAGGATCCGTCTCGATGAGGTTGTCGGGTTCCTCATACTCTGCCATGTCCGGAATGTCTTCTTCCTCCTCTCCCCCAAAATACGAAGGGATGGACTGAATAGGATTTCTCTTGCCTATCTCTAAGCTGTCCATAGAAGGCAAATTATCCTCCTCGTCCCCCTTAGTTTCTGGTTCCAGTTACAAAAAACACACAAAATGAGGCAACAAGAAAAGCAAGAGCCATCATTCAACCTAAACTTAGTCATCCACCTCTCGGCTTTCCATGAGTGGCCAGCCAGCCGTCATTATCTTCGTTATCAAGCAAAACTTCCCCTCCTGCAGCCTCATATTCTTCCTCCACGGAAGCAGCTCTCCGCAAACACGGAACTGAAAACAGTTCATCAGCAACAAGACGAGGCTTAAACACTAAAAAAAATGAAAGCTACGATCTTGCCGTTCGAACGAAAGAGCGAGGAAAGAACTGATACAAAATTACCATTTCTAGTTATCAGGAACTGCTTCTCTGCTGGCAGATACGGCTTCCTCTTGCTCGGCTCGCCCGATTCCCTGCCCAAAAAAAATCGCCGGCGAACATCTCGCAATCGTGACGTCGGGGAAGAATCCGACGAAAAAAGAGGGGGGAGGGGGAAGGGGGGCGGATTTTACCAGGACCAAGTGGGGCACTTGGAGACGAGGTTGTCGCCGGCGACGATGAACTCGGAGACGCTGAGGACGCCCTTCTCCTTGAAGGCGGAGACGGTGCGGTGGCTGGTGATCCGCTCCACCGTGCCCTTGAAAGCCTCGTGGAGCTTCTGCGAGAGGACCATCTCTCCCGGGGTTTCGTGGAAGGGATCGGGAGGCGAGGAATTTGGGGGGCCGATCGAGCAGCCAAGACGACCAGAAGAAACCCTAGAAAGTTTCGTGATGGAAACGTCGCGAGAGAGATAGAGTGAGAGAGGAGGAAGGAGGAAGGAGGTGGTGGTGGCGTCAGGAATTTTCTGACGAAGATTAACGGTCTCGCCTCCCGGGAAATTCTGGTTTACCTTACATAATTACGTTAGTCAATTAAATTAACCTCGCGGGAAAAATATCAAAGTGACCCCCCATATTTCGGGATCTTCATAAAAATGGCCCTGAATATATCTCTCTATCTCCTCTTTCTTTTCTTTTTTTTTCTATCAATTTGCCTCTCAAATAGTTTTAACGTAGCAAAAATGACGCAAATAGTTCATAAACTTTGGCAATGTAATTTCCGAACTTTTAATTTATTCAATGTGATCCTTGAACTTTAACCTAATGTATAATATCGTCCATGAATTTTTTTATTTGTTTAATGCGATTCCTGAACTTTTGTTAAGTATTCAATTTAGTTCATAGACTATATAAAAATGTTAAATATTGTCCTTCAATTAATTCAAGTTCATAGATGATATTGAATATTTTCATATAATCTAGGGATTAGATTGAACGTGTACCAAAAGTTATTAAAAGTTCAGAGACAATACTATATGTTAGCTTAAAGTTCATGGATCACATTGAGTAAATTAAAAGTTCAAGGATTACGTTATAGATTGAGCCAAAGTTTATGAACTATTTGTGTAATTATCCCTTTAAAGTATGTCAATTCATCTTGATTTGTCATCTTTTGACAGTAGAAGTAAAAGGCTAAAATACAAAGTGCCATGTACACTGTGGAACTTGGTAAAAAAAAGTTCGTGATCGATACAAAGATTCATCCCAAATTATCATTGATCTATCTTTATATGCTCATTGGTGTCGAGATATTTGTTTATTGGTTGATCCCTATTTATTGTCACGCGTTTAAAATGATCACAAAATGAATATAAGTAAACTTGATTATTAGATAGGCTTTAATAAAGTTCAAATCCAAATCGATACGATACGTATCTTGAACGATCATTTTGGAAACTAAGTTCCAAATAACAAGGGTATCTTAAATCGTTTTATTCACTTCTTTAAGGAAAAAGTGTACTGAAAGTCCTAAAACTTGTCAGGAAAATGATATTGAGTCCTAAAACTTTCAAAAAATGTAATCAAGTCCTAAAACTTGTCACCAAAGTGCAATCAAGTCCTAAAACTTATTAGAAAGATGCAATCAAGTCCTAAAACTTATCACAAAAGTGCAATCAAGTCCTAAAACTTTCAAAACGTACAATCAATGAAATGACTTGATTGAATCAATTTGGCAAGTTTTAGGACTTGTTTGCACTTTCGTGACAAGTTTCATGACTTGTTTGCACTTTTTGAAAGTTTTATGACTCAAGTGCACTTTCTTAATAAGTTTTAGGACTTAATTACACATTATGAAAGTTTTAGGATTCAATTGTACTTTCGTAATAAATTTTAGGACTTTGAATGCACTTATTCCCTTTTTTTAAATACAAACTTCCCTTAGCGGTGATAGCTCTACACATCAACGCTGAGTCTTTTTATTAAGATCAATTGGGCCGACATGTACCTCATGAACTAATAAATACTCTTAACAGAAATGACAAGTGACCAACAAACTTTAAAAAAATAAAAATAAAGAAATTGAACCAAATTGGTGCAATTGGTTAGAGTATGGAGGATTTCTAGTTTGAAAACTAGAGATCAACCATTCGAGTCTCAATGATTGCATATAAACTGCTTTGGGTCAATATTTGATTAAACATGCTCGGCAGATTTGCATGGTCGTCCGTAGGCTTTCAAGTAGCCGGGATTTCATGCTTGTGTCTCTTGATGATTAATAAAATCAAGAAAATCTGTCTCTTGAATCATTGAGTCTTGAACTCGAATGGCGGTGATGATCACGAACTTACTTTGTCCCAAAAGTAGCCTTTGCCATAACCCTTCGGTCCTTCATATCGTGGAGCATACTCGGAGGAAGATTTCTCAAATATCTACTAACAAATCTAGAGACTCGTGCTTATTATCAAATTTTAAGATAAAAATATATATTTTCTATTCGACAAGGAAAACCTTAATTTTAAATTCTCCAATTAATTGTCACGAGATCACATAGATTTTTCACTAACTAATTTGGAATTCGAATATTTCTCATCTCACAACAATGTCCATAAATTGTCTAAATTACTTGAATTTCATAAATATCTTAATTTATTCATTTCTTTTTTTTTCTCACTTTTTCCACCCAAAACGTGCATGTTGTCTTTTCCTAGTTTAGTTAAATAACAGAAGCGTAAATTTGTGATTGCTTTGGCTATGTTTCAAGAACCAGCCGCAGTTTTCCTATATTGAAAATTTAGTAATTTATTTTAGAAAAAATGATACAAACAGTCAATGAACTTTGATTTAATATACAATGGGGTCCATGACTTTTAATTCATTCAATGTGATCCACGAACTTTGGCTTAATACGCAATGTGGTCTTCAAAATTTTAATTTGTTCGATATCGTTCATGAACTTTTTGTACATGTTCAATTTATTCCATAAACTATATAGAAATATTCAATATAGTCCTTCAATTGATTTAAGTGTAGAGACTCAATGAACATTATATGTACCAAAAGTTTAGGGACCACTTCGAACATTGAGCTAAAATTCGAGAATTATATCGAACAAATTAAAAATTTAGAAATCACATTGCACGTTGAGATAAAATTCAAGGACTCTTTGTGTGATTAATCATTTGTTTTACCCATTTTTCTTTTTTAACTCAAACCAATAATAGCTTGCAAGGGAAAAGTTTGGAAAGAAAAAACGACAAAAAAGTCAGTCGGCGCCGACGGACGTTACTGTCCGAAGTTAGCGGAGCTACTCGCTTTGCGTCTCTCGTCCGGCCACGCTACTTTCTTCTTGCGGGCCGACCACTCGGCGGCGGAGATTCCCACGAACCAACCCGAATCGAGCTTTCTGTCTCTTTTTCCTTGATTTCTGCAAACGATGCGGCTGCCCATAACAGCGTCTTAGCATCTGCAGCGTGGTCCGTCGCCGCCGCCGCCGCCGCCTTCGCTTTTCAGCAGCGGGGTCGTCTTCTCGGGTTTGGTCATTGTGATTTGCAAGTTCCAGTTCTTGGGTCGGAGCCAAATCGCATTTTTCCCTCGCGCATTTCGATAAAACAGCGTCCTTTCATCTCAGAAGGGGAAATCACAAGCCCGGGAAAGCTTTTCGCTTTTGCCGGCAAGTACAGGGGAAAAGAGCGCGCTGAGGAGATCGATGACCACGGAGCGTTCAGGGCGTTGGGACGGCTGGGTTGAAGAGGCACTCGCGAGGCTCGAGTCCCTCAAGATCGTTCGGTCTCTGAGGCCCATTAGCCTGTCGGTGCAGCAGCAGGAGCTCGGTGGCGATGCGAGTCGAGGGTCAGAGTCAGGGAGCGGTGGGAATGATGATGAGTATGAGGTGTTCGAGGAAATGAAACCGTGGGATCGAGCTTCTGTCGAGGTTGACGTTGCTGATTCCACGTTCCGCAGTTGGCTCCATGACATCCCTAGCTCTGGTAAACACCCCTTTTTCTTCTTTGACGATTCACCTACTTCCCGTAATCGAATTTTGGACCTCGCTCATTTCTGGATGTGCTATCGGAAACGGAGCTCCCACTTCCATCAATGCAGAACTTTTCAATGTGACATTCTGGATGTGTATGATGCATGCACGGTCTTTATGTTGGTAGGATGAATAATAACATGAACTTGCTTGGTAATTTGGGGGGCCTGTATTCAAATTTTGTTGAGTATTTTCTTGATCCTCGAACTTCCAAATGGCCGCCTTGATACTGTAACAGAAAGATTGCCTGCTTTTCAGTCGTAATTTTTTGCTTCCTTTATTCTGATGTGTCGACATTATTGCATGTCCCGGTGCTGGCCGTTCTCAGGAGACGATATTATCTGGGGAGATGGATTGGCTGATAGCACAGTAGCAGCAAACGACGGGCAATTCAAGAAGCTAATTTTATTCTCTAGTAATGACTACCTCGGGTTGAGTTCACATCCCACAATTGGAAAAGCTGCTGCCAAGGTCTGATTGATCTGTAAATCAACTATGGAGCTTATTACTTGTGTCGGTGGTATTCTTTGTGTGTATGCTCTTTTGGAATCATGATGATCTTAACTTTATGTTAGGCAGCAAATGAGCATGGGATGGGTCCGAGAGGATCTGCTCTGATCTGTGGATATACCAATTACCATAGACGTCTGGAATCTTGCTTGGCAGAGTTAAAGAAGAAAGAGGTAATTGTTGGACTCACAGGATTCTCGAAAAGTCAATCCAGCACATGGGGAAGAAACAGATCCAAACTTTTTAATGCAATGTCTAGTAGACATCAAAGGCTCATGTCCTGCCTAGTTCAAGTTCTTAATTGACTGAAGTGATGGGATGGATTAGGTTGTTGATCCAATAATGTATATTATCTGGTCATCCTTGATTCTGATCTTTCTCGTGATATCTGCAAATTTACTTTGTAATTTCTATTTGTGCAATTTATATTTACTATTCATTGATTGATGGTTGATCTTATGTTACACCCTGCTGAAGACTGATGTATGTTCATTTTGAATTCCTCCTCTAGGAGTGTCTTCTTTGTCCTACTGGGTTTGCTGCGAATATGGCCGTGATGGTGGCAATTGGAAGCATCAGCCTACTGCTTGCTGCAGGTGTACAACCTGAAAAGGATGAGAAGATTGCCATATTTTCTGATGCCTTGAATCATGCATCCATAATTGATGGAATCCGTCTTGCTGAAAGACAACGAAGTGTTGAAGTTTTCGTTTATGGCCACTGCGACATGTTTCACCTGAATAAATTACTGTAGGTACTTGTTTCTCGTATTTAATTTTTCCTCATCTTTCTCACAGAAGACTGATTCATGAATTGGCACGGGTTTTTTTGCTTAACAGATCTGCCTGCACGATGGAGAGGAAAGTTGTTGTGACTGATAGGTTAGGAACCATCCACCATTTCTTTTTAGCTGTTCTGTTTCTTTATTATAGTTGGAACATATTATGCATGTGAATAGCGTCATATGAGAAGCACCTTTTCGTTGGATGTCATTCATAATACAGTTGATTTGGCTTTGTCCTTGTTGGTGAACGGTGCATACCATTTTCTCGAATATACTTATTCAATTTTCAATGTCAATCTTACTGTAAATTATTGTTTGCTTCTACATCCATGATTTGGTCCACTATGTGATCCCTGTTTTCTTCCTTTACAGTTTGTTTAGCATGGATGGAGACTTTGCACCAATGGATGAGCTTGTGAGACTTAGGAGAAAGCATGATTTTCTCTTAGTCATTGATGATGTCAGTCCCTCATTCTGTAGATTATTTTGTAGTTTAAGTTGCAAAACTTGTGCTTTACATCCTGCTTTGCAATATGATAAATTTTTACAAAAGGAACCATGGAGATATATAATGTGGTCGACATTTTATGCTTGGAAAAGCAGCTTAAACCTGAAAGAAGAGGCAAAAGGGGAAATTGAATAAGATCCTCCTATTGCCATTGACCAGCTTGTTCTGTGAAATTAGGGAGATCTTCATAGAACTTCTGTCGCTACTGTGAAGAAATACTTGCTTTCGATGATAACATGTTATACTTTCAATAAGAAGTTTCCAATTTGTTCAGGCTCATGGAACATTTGTTTGTGGAAAAAATGGTGGAGGAGTTGCTGAGGAGTTTGATTGTGAAAGAGATGTTGACATATGTGTTGGCACTCTGAGCAAAGCTGCAGGTTGCCATGGTGGATTCATCGCATGCAGGTGAATTTGTGGATGATTTTTTTTTTTACCCCTTGTTGTTAGCGTCAATTGCTTTTGGTACCAAGACATGTAGATGATTATTCATTTCTCAACTTGCAATGGAGTTTTCTAAGGTCGTGTAGATTGCCTAGAAACAAGTGGATGGCCTTAGGAAGAATTTTGATCATATTTTGCATTCCAATTAAAAGGACAATTTCCTTTTGTGGTATGTCTAGCAACTGTTTCGGTATCTTCTTGTTGATCTTCGCTTCTGGAAGGAAGGGGAAGCTCAAGTGCTGGTAGTACTTTGAGATAGCTAGTGGTGTCTGTAGAACTTATTAAACAATCAGTGACTGGTTTTGTTGATGATCTTAATCTCCAAAGTGTGTGAACAAGAAAATCAGGCCACCTTGCAGTTTGCCCTGCTCCAATTTACCTTCATTCTTAGACCTTTGGTTGTAATATTAGTTATTACAACTTTATTCTGTTTATATTCTCGCTGTGCGTAGTCCTAATTACTTGTTGCTTTTCCTCATTTTTCTGACTAACAGCAAAAGGTGGAAGCAACTCATCCAGTCAAGGGGTCGCTCTTTCATATTTTCTACTGCTACTCCCGTCCCAGTTGCTGCTGCTGCACATGGTTATCTTCTGTCTCTTCTTTCTTAGACTAATTATCTTAACCAATCCTCCCCTCCCAATAGAAAAAAGATTTTCTTGTGAATTGGAGAGGATTGGTGCCATATTCATCAATTGCATTGCATTCATAAGAACTGGGTTTTGGGAATCGACCGCCTCAGTGTTATAAACTATTCTACTGCGGCTAAAGCTTAAGAGTAGCCATATCAAGATATAGTAAAAAAGAGTTCCTTGTGTCATTTATGTAAGCCTTTCAATTCTGCATCATTGTTTTTGGAGATAATGACACAAATGATCTCTGAACTTTGACCCTATGTGCAATGTGGTTCATGAACTTTTATTTTGCTCAATATGGTCACTGAATTTTAGCCAAATATGCAATGTGGTTCCTTTACTTTCAATTTGTTTAATGTGGTCACTAAATTTTTGGTAAATGTTCAAATTAGTTCCTAGACTGTATGAAAATGTTCAATGTTAATTTTTCTTAACCCATTTTTGGATGGGTTTATAAAAGGGCGAGACACTAAACTTGAATTAATAAAAGGATAAAATTGAACATTTTCATTGACTCTGAACTTGCGTATCTTATGTAACAGCTGCTGTCATTGTGGCAAAGAAAGAGACGTGGCGTAGAAGGGAACTATGGAGCCGCATACAGGACTTCCGTGCTCTCACTGGAATACCCATCTTAAGTCCAATAATCTCTCTCATTGTTGGTAGTGAGGAGAATGCCTTGCAAGCAAGCAGGTCCTCTCTCTCTCTCTCTCTCTCTCTCTCTCTCTTGCTTGCACGCACACATGAGTGCAGGCATGCACTAATACTCGCTCTCATACTCGTTCACTTGATGTCTGTAATGGTTCCTGAGTTTCTTAACCATGAATAGGCATATGCTGGAGTCTGGATTTCATGTGACTGCAATTAGACCCCCAACAGTTCCTCCGAATTCATGCAGGTTCATGCACCCCTTGTTTTCATAGACTTATTTTTGTTTAAATTCTCATCCGTCTGGAAATATATGAAGGGGAACATACCGTCGTTTCCTTTTAAATGAATCAGGGTTGGTGATATTGAGAAGTTTATATCATTAACCTTTCCAAATTGTTTAAACCAATTAAACCATTTGCCTTATGTTCCTACATATATTGCATTACTCTTAAGTTACTCAGATAAGTTCATCGCTTGCTCAGGCTAAGGGTAACTCTGACTGCAACGCACAGAAAGGATGATCTAGTGAAGCTTACTCAAGCACTTTCCTGCTGCATCAACTTCCAAGAGTTATCCATCCATTGCCCGAAAGTCTATGCTAGACTATAAGGCGTAACTTTTTACCTACTACTCAATCTTGTTTTCGGTTCTCCATTCTTCATCTAAGTCAAATTATCACTAGTCTGTTCTGAGTAATGTATTTTATGGCTGGAACGTTGGTCGAGCTACTAGTTAATGTTCATGTCTTTTAATGGGTAGGGAATTTTAAATAAAATACTCAACATATGACGGTTACTGAAGTCTGCCCTGCTCAAATACTACAATAGCCAAAAACTACAGTGTCCAATACATTAACCAGCCTCTTGTGCTTGTACTACGTAGTTCTTTCACAATGAGCCAGTAGCCCATGAAGGGCCATTGAAGTTTGCCAGACAATTACAAGTAGTTGACTAGAGATCTATAGGTTGCACCAGGCTTCCAGTTTTCTGGAATCACGTTCTTGGCCACTATGGTCTCCCTTGAGTATTGCGATGTCAGCTGAATTGAGAACGGAGGTTGCATCTCTGAGGCAGCGTTCAGCTTCCAAACAGCGCCCCATGACTGTTGCATCGACCTCCACTCCTCAGACCCCATTGAAGCTTCCTTTAGTGATACCCCTGCTAGATCGCCATCTCCCTCTTCATACTCAACCAACACTGCAAAGTAGTTGGAGTTGGACCCTAAATCAACATGGAATGCTATGGTTCTTCCCGAGTAATCACACGCAATTCTGGAAATATAAGAAATGCACGGAAGGTGTCAGCTGAATTGGCAATACAAATCGAAACACTCACTGAGCCAGAACTTTTTCAGGTATGTTAGATAAGTTACCGAGCATATCGGATTTTGAGGATGCCAGCATCGCGGAGTTTGACTTCTTCTCCTGCTTTAGCCATAGCACCGAATGCAGTCCCGCTGAGGTCGAAATGGGCAGAATCAGTCACACAGGGACCTCCGGGGCAAAAGTCTGTGATGACCACCCTCATCGGTTTGCCCGAACAGGATGGATGCATTCTTTTGGTACATTTGATCTACCAAGTAAAGATAGAACCATAACTGCATATTAGTAGGTTATGAACACTGATATGAACCCCGACAATTTCACCTCCATCTGCTACATTGAAGGTGAGCGTGCGTTGTGAAAGCACAGCTTTGGAAAATCAAGAAGTTTTGGACCGACAGAATCTCACTTTGTTTCGATTGTAATGCAAGATTTTCAGGCATTTTCATACACTACACGTGAATCTACTCTCTAACATGTTTGCGAAGTTTGCAAAATAAATGGAGTGAACCTTGTAGCAAGCTCCACACTCTTTGCCTGATTTGTACAGAGAAGGGCCAATTCCGGTCACCATGGAAGAGAATGGAGGTTGCAACACCGCATTCCCGTATCCACAAGATCCGCCTACAACATGTCCATTGTCCACATACATTGTTATTCTCGCACAGATCAGATGGAAAGCAAGCAGACCAAGTCTCTGTGCATTACATACCATCGCTACCGGCTCCATTGGGACTCCCGTACCAGGTTGCTCCGGCCCAAGACCAGCGGGTTCCGAATGTTGTTAAGTTCAAGTGCTTGGCTTTGAAGCCGATGCACGTCTGGCTGAAGCCAAGCGAGGCTACCAAACAGAAGAAGATCGAAGGGTGAAATGGAAATGAGTGAAGAGTGGCCATGTTTTGTGTTCTCTATGACAAGGACTTTCGCATGTTCTAGTAAGAAAGAGCTTTGATTGACTTGAATGTCTGTAAACTCTGTACTATATATAGGCACAGGAGGAGCAAGCATTAGTGGAATCATTGGTTTGGTTGCTCGTGTTTTTGTTGTCGGCTTCTACATTTCATCATAAAAGCTTATAGAGGTAGTGGGATAATTGTACAAAAGTCATAAACCTATTGTGTGGAGGCTAATTCAGTTTTAAATATTTTAATTGTGCCAATTTAGTCTTAAACCTTTTGACGATTTGCCAATTCAGTTATAAACCTTTTTTTGTGTCAATTTGGTTCAAAACATTTTTAAAGTTCTCCAATTTAGTTCTAAACCTATTATTTGGATATTTGGTTGAAATTGGAAGGACTACATTGGCAAATTGTTAAAAGGTTTAGGATTAAATTGAAATATCAAAAAAAGGTTTATGACTAAATTGATACTATTGAAAGGTTTAGGACCAAATTGGTAAATCGTCAAAAGATTTGTGACTAAATTGACATAATTGACATGTTTAGGATGTTTTGGACAATTTTCCCTATTGCCACTTTTTCAATTAAATATTCTAATCAAAGAGACTCCAAAAAGTTCAATAACGACATTGACATTGGTTCGAGATTTTGTCGAAGAAAAATGCGAAAGAGTGCAACAACAAACAACGCTGGTTTAGTCATAAAGTTCCAACTAGTGAACATGTAACCCAATATATTACATGCTATGGCCGGTTATATATTGGGGAAGAACTGCATTTTCTATGATTGATGTTGCTAAAAAAAATATCGAAAAGGGTTAAATTAACCCCCAAAGTTCTTAGCGAGGGGTCGTATTTCTCAACATGGTATGAGAACTCAATAAGAATTTATTGAGAGAAACTCGACTATGATGAGACACGACAAGTTCGACTTGAAAACGGCATGTGTTGGTACACTTTTATCGATTTTTACTAAATATAAAATTACCATTTTTGAGATGCTAAGTTAATAATATGAATGCCATGACGGGATATGAATTGCCGGTCCTGTTATAAAGCTATATTGCTACGTAACGATAGTTAGATACTACTAATCATAGAAAACTGAGAATAATAACAGAAAGAAGTTGCATCCAAAAGCAGTGGGTCGTTAATAGAGAAAATTTTAAAAACAAGCTTACTTGTTTAGTGACAATTAAAAACGGATTATATATATTCTTTAACCAAGCCGATCCTCTGCAAATCACGAAAAAGCAAGATCGTCGGCAGACATTTTGGGCCCGGATGATGTTCGGCTAGATTTCTCAAAATCAATGTCTTTGGTCATCAACAAAAAAGACATCCTTGAATTCAGCCGTTGATGGTGGTTAGACGTTCGATGCTTTTAGACACCTCCCCATTTATTTGATTCGAGAGTTTATTTAAGCTGCAACCACGATTAAGGTTCAGGTTGATTGACTTGATAATTAAAATTTGAATAGAGATTGTCGATACGTGCACTTTCTAATCAAATAAAATGATGGTGGATGTCAGTTGGACCGTAACGATTGTAAATTGGTGGTGATAGTTTTGGATTTTTTCACTGCATGCCTTAGGGCCACGAGTTCTTGAATTGAAAAATCAAACCGATAATGAAGTCTTAACCACCATATCTTTGATGTTAACATAATTTGTCGTGCGTAACTTCATGTACTCTTATAATTACGCAGGACTTCTCCTGAACCCACGATTCCTTTGCCAAGAGAAGAAGTGCTAAATGATTTTTTTTAATGCGTTCGATAATCACGGTAAAAATTTTCTTTTTTTTTTTATGTGGAAGATGAAGGCATGTGATCTAGAGAGCTCCACGTAAAGCAATTTAGAGATAATGACATATTTTCTACGCAATTATTGCCCAATAAGAATTCTTACTAATGCGATCATCAGCAAAGGTGTTGGGCTAGATGGCAAGCGAGTTGGTTTTTATCCTCGTCGTCTTGGGTTCAAATTAGGAGCATTTTAGAGGTGAAAATTTCGAGCGCAAGCCAATGCGAGGGAGTGCACCTTTAAGACCACCCGAAGATGTTTATTTGTATAGATGCCTGATAATTGACCTAGATACTACTTGATCACTAGATAAAAAAGAAATTACAATTATTAACTCCTTTTTTCGGACCCGAAATCATTTCCTAGACAAAAAGCGTACCATGTAACTGCCACACTATTTAACAAGAAACAATTCCTACTTTTATCGTTTACGACTGAAAAATCAAGCAAGTAAAAGTACTTGTGTCGAACTTATTCACATCGATTTTACGAATGGTGATTATATCTTGAAATAAAGTATCATTGCCCCGGTCCTGCTCAGAGAACGACACCATGCACGATCCTCGCATCTGGATACAGATAGCAACAAATGATAATAAACCAAAACTCAATTACAAGTACTTAAAGAAGCCTTTCTCGTTATGGAAAGCATTTGCATTATTCCAATCACAAAGGATTCACCAAATGGCTATTTTACTCGCAAGCAGAATGTACAACCACACTGTACTGGCAACAAGGCTCGTCCGTGAAGCCTTTGCAAATGGGCCTTTCCTAATGCCAAGCAAAGCCTCTTTCTTCTTCAAATTGGGCAGCAAGGCCCAATGATGTCAAGTTTTTCAAAATACCAAAAAAGAAAAAAAGAAAAAAAGAAAATAAAACAAGCTTGCCCTTCAAAACCGGGATATCACAAAAAGAAGAAGTAGAAGAGAGGAGCTTTCTTAAAACAGTTTTGATCGAAGAACGCGAATAACAACTCGCTCCAGGCATTCATTGTTATTTTGCAATTGCAATTTCCATGCTACCAAATTTCATTCCCGAACACTTTGTGTTTCTTTCTCGAATAAGACAATATAAGACGTAAAACATGCACATGTTTGTCTTTGATCGATCGAATCTCCTAGACAAAATAGGTTAGACATTTCATGCAGAAAAGAAAAGAAAAGAAAAGAAGAGAAAAGAAACATTACCTTTTCAAAGTATAGAAGTATCAACATATCTAAAGTTCTTTTTTTGTGGGTGGACCGGTGGAGTAATATAGGAAGCATTCTTGGCGAGGATTTTCCCATCCTCCCTGCCTCTATCTTATTATTTGACTTTGCGCTGTGTTTTCTCCTTGTCCATTTCTACTGATTTTTCCAGCCACCTGAAGCTGACTGTCATCATGCCATGAGCCCCCAAGTAACGACGGCAAAGTGCCTTACAGATTTCCCGAGTCATGTTTTGTTAATGCAATAATTCTGGTTTCAAAGAATGAATCTTTACTGATAAGCTGAGAATGGTGAATCCATTTATAGATCAGGGTCATTTAGGGACTATCCTTTTCTTTGTTTCTCTATGTGATCACTAAACTCTAGTCAAAGGGCGACGACATCGCAATGTTTTCCAACAAGCAACAGGAATCGATGTTTTCTCATTTCATGCGCCGGTTTTGTTCAGAACAATCGGTTTAGGAGGAAGTGCTTCTCTTTTATCAGCAGTTGTAACGGGTCTCGTGGGAACTATCTCGACATTCATATGCATGCTTTTGGTGGATAAGTTCAGTTGAAGAAAGTTGTTAACGATTGGGGGTGTTCAAGTGCTTGCAGCGAAAGCAATGGTCCAAGGAACTGCGGCTGATAAGCTTGGAGATCACGGAGGAATTAGCAAAGCCTATGCTTATTTGGTACTTGTTTTGATATGCATATATGTTTCCGGGTTCGCCTGGTCGTGGGGACCTCTTGGGTGGTTGGTCCCAAGCGAAATATACCCACTAGAGATCTGATCAACAGGATAGAGTATAACAGTTGCGGTTGGATTTCTCTTTACATTCTTAGTCGCGCAAAGTTTGTCTCTCATTGGCCTCTTGCACTCAAAGATGAGAAGTCCCATTTTTCTTCACTCTGTCTTTTCTAGCCACTCAATCTATCTAACCACCAATTATTATGGAGAAGACCACCAAAGTAGTGAGTGCTGGTGCAGTCAGCGCCGATGCTATGTGAGATGGACTCAACCGTTCTCTTTAACAACATTGACAGATTTGTGTTAAAAAAAGAGAGACAAAGTTAATGCCCTAGATCATGATCATGACAGTGACATGGATAAAGTAATGTTTAGCTGAATCACTAGCCAAAGTCGGAATTTGCAGGCCTGTCTTCTGATATAACTTTAGCATCAGCAGTTTTTTCCACAATTAGAATTAATGACACATAGGGATCAAACAAGCCAGTGTCTGATCACAGTTTGGGATCTAGGCCAACCAAAATTTCATTTCCATTTTCAACTCCTCGTGCTGTCATATGGTCCCAGATGATTTGAGCCCGCTAATATAGCAAGAAGGACCGGCCATCTGGCTATCTTTCATTTCATGTCCCTACCGTGTGTTATTGGAGGAAGCCATGGCTGTAGGAGAGGCTCTAGAAAACGGAGGAACCTATAGATACAATGGAAGAATCACTCCGTTTGTTGTCTTTGCTTGTGCAGTGGCCGCCACCGGTGGCATTATTTTCGGCTATGACATTGGCATATCGGGTTTGTTCAGCCATTTCGCAGGATATTGTGTAATTTTTCATGTTCAGTTACTGTTTAATGCTTATGAGGTAGAGCTTCATATGAGTTTGGAGAGTGTCGAACATTTTTTTCTTGTCAGTGCTGATAGAAGAACATGTCTTTTCTTAAGGTCGGGTTACATCGATGGAGCCATTTTTGAAGAAATTTTTCCCTGTTTAATGGTTATGAGATAGAGCTTAGCGTCAAACGTTTTTTTGTTATCAGTGCTGATAGAGCATGTCTTTTCTTAAGGTGGATTTACGTCGATGGAGCCATTTTTGAAGAAATTCTTCCCAGAAGTGTATAATAAGATGAAAGAAGACACAAAGATCAGCAACTACTGCAGAGTTGACAGCCAACTCTTGACCTTATTCACCTCCTCCTTGTACATAGCTGGCCTTGTAGCTTCCTTCTTTGCCTCCTCAGTCACGAGATATTTTGGACGCTTGCCTTCCATTCTTGCTGGCGGGACTGCTTTTCTCGCCGGTTCAGCTCTCGGAGGTGCAGCTTCCAACGTGGCCATGTTAATATTTGGCCGTGTTCTACTTGGGATTGGAGTCGGCTTCGCAAACCAGGTTCGCATATTGTCATACTAGGAGTGCAATCATCAAGACCAGTCGATTCTATTTTACTAAGCCAAATGTGATCTGCTGACCAATTTTTGTCTACCTTCCTTTCATCGTTTTATAAAGGTCTTTCCATTCACAGTTGCGTGATCTGTCTTTGAAACTAGAGCTGAAGCATATCATAGAACAATTTTAACATCAGTTTGACAGGCAAGCTTGTAATTGTCTTCTATACTCTTTCTAAAGACATTTTTGGACAGGGCCTTATATTCTTCCATCACTCTCTAGCCAAAAACTATGCCAATGGTGTTCTATTGAAGAAGAAATGCCTAGTGACATTGTCTTGCTTCTTGATTTGCAGTCGGTCCCTCTCTGTACATCTCGGAAATGGCGCCTCCACGTCATCGAGGATTTTTCAACAACGGCTTCGAATTGTGTCTAGTAAGCGGTGTTTTATTTGCTAATCTCATCAACTACGGCGCCGAAAAAATAGGAGGGGTTGGGGGTGGAGAATCTCCCTAGCTATGGCTGCAGTTCCAGCATCAATCCTTACACTTGGTGCATTTCTTCTCCCCGAAACGCCTAACAGCTTAATCCAGAGAAGCAGCGACATAGAAAAGGCCAAATCCATGTTGCGGCGTATCCGAGGCACAGATGATGTTCAAGCAGAGCTAGATGATCTCATCAAAGCAAGCTCGATCTCGAAAACTGTCCACCATCCATTCAGAAACATCATCCAAAGGAAGTACAGGCCTCAACTAGTCATGTCCATAGCCATTCCCTTTTTTCAGCAAGTCACAGGAATCAATGTCATTTCGTTCTACGCCCCGGTACTATTCAGAACAATCGGATTAGGGGAGAGGGCTTCTCTTTTATCAGCAGTCATGACTGGCGTTGTTCGAGCTGTTTCAATAATCATATGCATGCTTCTAGTGGATAAGCTTGGTCGAAGGAAGCTGTTCACGATCAGGGGTCTCCAAATGCTCGCGGCGCAAGTAACGATCGGAGCAATAATGGCAGCTAAGCTTGGAGATCACGGGGAAATCAGCGAGGCCTATGCATATTTGGTAATTGTCTTAGTATGCGTATATGTCGCCGGGTTTTGCTGGTCGTGGGGACCTCTCGGGTGGTTGGTTCCCAGCGAAATATTCCCCTTAGAGATCCGATCGGCAGGGCAGAGTATAACGGTTGTGGTCGGATGGATTTCTCTTCATATGCCTAGGGGCGCAGACGTTCTTGTCCATGCTGTGCCACTTCAGGTCGGGGCTGTTTTTCTTCTTCGGCGGGTGGGCGGTGATCATGACAGTGTTTGTGCATCTGTTGTTGCCGGAGACGAAGAGCGTGCCGATCGAGCAAATGGATAAGATCTGGAGGGAGCATTGGTTTTGGAAGAAGATTGTGGGCGAAATCGATGTCAAGACCAATAAGATTGAAGCCTGACTCTGCTATTTCAGTACAGGGGGACATAATAAAGTTGTAAGGATACTACAACCAAGGCCAATTACTGATGATTATTTTGAGTGTGTTTTGTTTCTCGAAAAATGAATGATTTGAAAAATATTTTTTTAAAAATGATTGACTTATATCGCTTATGAAAATGAACGAACGAAAAATGTTTGCATCGTCCAAACGGAGCCTAGTAAGTTCTACAGACACAACTAGCTATCTCAAGGTACTAACAAGCACATGAGCTTCACTTTTCCTCCCGAAGCTAAGACGAATACCAAAACAGTAGCTCGACTGGACATACCACCATAAAAGGAAAACGTCCTTTTAATTGGTACGCAAAACATGGTCAGAATTCTTCCTGAGGCGATCCACTTGTTTCCAGGCAATCTACATGACCTTAGAAGACTATGTTGCAAGTTGAGCAATGAATGATCATTTGCACGTCTTGGTACCTAAAGCAACTGATGCCAGCAACAAGGGGTGAACAAAAACAGAACCATCTGGCAATCATCAGCAAAGTCACCCGCGTTGCCATGAATCCACCATGGCACCCTGCAGCTTTGCTCGGAGTGCCGGCTCATCTGCCATCATTTCTTTCACAATCGTAACTCCTCTGCAAATTCGGACTCTTCGTCTCGCATTGCCACTGAGTTCTTGCTGTTGCACCGACAGGCCCAACGTTCTCGAGGGACTCGATCCTCGCGAGCACCTCTTTAACCCAGCCGTCCTTGCGCCCCACGCACTCCATGGCCATCGATCTTCTCTGTGCGCTCTTTCCACAGAGCTTACAGAAGCGAAAAGCTTCACAGGCTTGTGATTTCCCTATTATTATGGACAATGCTTTTTATAGTATCCCGTTATCACATAATCATCTCATAAAAACTTGGAAAATTCAAGTATTCTTGTTGCGAAACACAGAAATTATCAGTTCTCTTATGAGTATCATAAAAATTAACAAAAAATATTAAAATAATGTAGGGAGATTGTGCTAGCGAAAACATAGCATCTAATTAACTGATAACTGATGAAGTAGAGATGAGATGAATAGAGTCAAGAAGCACGTAGTATCGTATAAAATGACATTCTATTTCAATGTGCTTACTGCACTCGGTGGAAATCATTATCACGTGTTATTTGGATAGCACCCTATTATCGTAGTAAATGCCTATGCCACCACTTTTGGCGAACTCTAATGTCTTCTGACAAACCATCGCAACTGCAATATTTCTATCGTATCGACAAGAGCAAGATATGTGTTTTTGTACCTGATCAAGCGACGCGACGGGGATCAGTTTCTTGCTACACCATGACACAAGCAAGTCACCTAGAAAGAATTGAGCCGTATGTGGAAGAACTTTGTAGCATTCCACAGTAGGATGAACTGGAGGTGACAGCTTAAATAGCCTTTCTTCAGTCGTAGGAAACAATTACATTATTCCAATTGCAAGTAGCTACCAAATAACTATTTTGCAAACGGCCCTGCCTAATGCCATACGAAGCCTCTTTCTTCTTCAACAAGCCTATCCTTCGGTCAGAAGGCTTGCATGTTAAACTCGGCAAAATTATCTAAAAAATCATAAATTTAATTGCATTTTTGTCTGTTCAGTTATAAACCTTTTAATTGTGCTAATTGAATCATAAACCTTTTAACGTTTTGCCAATTAAGTCCATCCGGCCAATTTTGGCTTGAAATTACTAGCGTGGATACCAACCGTCCTACATGGTACAGCTGGCACTGACGTTAATAATTTTTAACAATATTTTAATATTATTTGAATATTTGAATATTTTATCGTTTTCTTTTTCCTTCTTTACTTTTTCATTTTTCATTTTTATTGTTAAGGGCTGGTAGGGGGTCATGGGCCACCAACCAAAGCCCGGCAACAATTGTCCACATTAGCGCCGGTCATGCCACGTAAGACAGCCGCCGTCCACGTTAATGATTTCCGATCATAATTGGTTGGATCAACTCATTTGATATAATTAAAAGATTTAAAACTGAATTGGCCAAAGTGCAATAAATTTAGGACTTTTTCTACAATTTTTGCTCTTTCTCCAAATTGGCCACCTAGGCCCAATGATGTTAATCCTTTCAAAAACCCAAAAAAAAGAAAGAAAAAAGAAAACAAGAGTGCCCTCAAAACCGTGATATTACAAAAAAAAGGAGTTTTTATTTTTAGTAATTAAGTACAAATATAGTTTTAATTTAGAACAGTTTTGATCGGAGAATCCACATAATAACATGCTCAAGGCTTTCATTGTTATTTGGGTTAATACCATGAAAAATCCTAAACTGGTAGACCCGTGACAAATTTATCTGAAACTAATTTTTGATCACGAAAAACCTCAAATTGGTACACCCGTGACCAATTTACTTTTCATTAGTTTCCGTTAAATTTTACTGTTAAATTGCTAAGGTGGATTACACGTGGCAGTTGACGGGTATACCAATTTGGGATTTCCTCTGTCTATCATAGGTTTATCAATTTGTGATTTTTCGTGGAATCCAATTTAATGGAGGGCATATTTATCACAAGTGTGTCAATTTGGGGTTTTTGGAGGTCAAAAAATTGATTTTGGCTAAATTTGTCATAGGTGTACTAGTTTGAGATTTTTCGTAGTAAAAATATTAGTTCGAGATAAATTTGCTACAGGTGTACCGGTTTAAGATTTTTCTTGTTATTAACCCTTATTATGTTGCAATTGTAATTTATGCTACCAAATTTCATTCTCGAACACTTCACCAAGTTTTTTGTGTTTTTTTCTCGAATACGACGATATAAGATGTAAAATCGATCAAACCTCCTAGACAAAATAGGTTACACATTCAATGCAAAAAAATAAAAAAAATACAGAAATATTTCTTTTCAAAATATAGAAGTATTAACATATGTAGAGCTTCCTCCTTACCTTACCGAAAAAAACATATGTAGAGCTTCTTTCTTTTGACGAGAATTTTCTCATCGTCCCTGCCTCTATCTTATCATTTGACTTTGCGCTGTGTTTTCTCCTTGTCCATTTCTGCTAATTTTTCCAGCCACCTAAAGCTGACTATCATGCCGTGAGCCCCCAAGTAACGACAACAAAAGCTCCGTTGGTTCCGTAGAAGGTATGATATTTTTGGGAGATATTTTTTAAGAAGTCATTTTCAAAAAAATAACAATATTTATCGACGGTTAGTTAAAGTCTGAAAATGAACTAAAAGACATTTTCCGTCATTTGACATAGATTTTCCACCGGGCACTCAAAAAAAAAATACTTACAATGAGTGCACAGAAGAAGACGTACTTGGTGTGGGTGAAAGAAAGAGGTAATCATCTTCCCCGCTTTTGATGGTATTAACTTTTTCGTGAAAGTTATTTTTCGTGAAATAAACGAAGTCAAAATGTCTCATAAATTTCCCGTTTGGTTAATGCCATGATTCTAGTTATAGATCAATTTATAGATCATGGTTATTCGAGGACCATCTATTTTTTTTTTATCAATGTGATCACTGAACTTTAGTCTAGTCAAGCGCAACAAGAACGCAAAAGAGAGAGGATACTCTGTTTTCTAGTGTCTTGTCCCGCCAGAAGGGAGCTCCTCATGCACGCAACAAAATCTTACTTTTCCTTCGCCAGTTCGAGTCCAAAGTTCAAGTTCAACCCCCACGTGCTTGCTCTGTGGAAAATTCCAGTCCTAGATGCTGTTTTGATATTTTTCCACACTAGAATACAGAAGCATTATCTTTCTTCTCGATGCTGCTCTTTTTACTTGTCAGGACTCAGAGAAGTGGTTCTGGTTCATCCCGTGAAGTGTGCCATCGGAGGAAGCCATGGCTGTGGGGGTAGTTATGTTTAATGAACCTACTGCGCTGTACAATGGTCGAATCACAGCGTTTGTCGCCATTTCATGCATGGTGGCCGCCACGGGAGGAATCATCTTTGGATACGACATCGGTATATCGGGTATGTTTTGTTCGATTTTCTTGCAGCGATAATTGGCTCAGGCTCCGACTTAGCAGTTTCGTCGTGCTTATATGAACAAGTAACTTAATATGGCGGATGAAAACAGTACCATGTTACTTATTCTGATAACAGTACTACAGAATAGACAGATTTGTCAAGGCTGATAAAAGACAGAACAAATTTACGCCACATTCATATGTGTTGGGGGTGCTTGTTGTGATCTCATAGCAAGACAGTTGCAGGAGGTCAGTGCGATATTCCAGTGAATAGATTGAGCTACTAATGCTAGTTATTGAGTTTCCAACTTTTTAGGCTGAGCGTTGTATGTGAGCTTAACTTTCTGAGAGATGCTGTAGTCTCTTTCCTAACCATGAATACGATCCTCCTGCAAGATATCATTAGTAATCTCCCGATAATCAGCTAAAGGAAATACTACGCGATCATTCCTTTTCAGGTGGCGTCACCTCAATGGAACCATTTCTGAAGAAATTCTTCCGCCATGTGTCCAATAACATGAAAGAAGACACCAAGATCAGCAACTACTGTAAATACGACAGCCAACTGTTGACCTCATTCACATCCTCCTTATACATATCCGGCCTTGTGGCTTCCTTCTTCGCCTCCTCAGTCACAAGAGCTTTTGGACGAAAGCCATCCATTCTTGTTGGCGGGGCTTCCTTTCTTGCGGGATCGGCCCTTGGAGGTGCGGCTTCTAATGTGTACATGCTGATATTTGGCCGCATTCTGCTTGGCGTCGGGGTCGGCTTTGCAAATCAGGTACTAACACACTTGCTGTTTGATAGTGTGCTCTTCTTTGTTGTTCTTAAAAAGTTATCTTCAACTTGTTTTAGTTAGAATTCTGCTTGACCTATCACGAGCTATTTCTAGGTGAATCACTTCTTAGTATTGTCATGACAATCATCAAGTAGTAATTTAATTTATGACATTAAATTTTTTCAGTGTTGTCAGTACATTTTTCAAGCATTGTCCTAGACAAGCCTTACATACCTCCGATTGTTCTTCTTCTAAAGTTTCAGGACTGTCATGTTCAAGAGGAATTATGTTTCGCTATAATATATCGGTTAACTGTTTGATTTGCAGTCGGTCCCTCTGTATATCTCAGAGATGGCACCTCCAAGACACCGAGGACTGTTCAACAATGGTTTCCAATTCTGTGTAGGAATTGGTGTTCTATCAGCTAATCTTATCAACTATGGTACAGAGAAAATAGATGGTGGTTGGGGTTGGAGAATCTCCTTAGCCATGGCAGCAGTTCCAGCCACAATTCTCACACTCGGTGCGCTTTTCCTCCCTGAAACACCCAACAGCCTAATCCAGAGAAGTGACAATCATGAAAAGGCTGAGACGATGTTACGACGCATACGGGGCGTCAATGATGTCCAAGCAGAATTGAACGATCTTGTCAAAGCAAGCTCCATCTCAAAAACTGTTGATCACCCGTTCCAAATTATAATCCGAAGAGAATATAGACCTCAACTGGTCATGTCCATTGCCATTCCCTTTTTCCAACAAGTAACAGGAATCAATGTTATCTCATTTTATGCGCCGGTTTTGTTCAGAATAATCGGTTTAGGAGAAAGTGCTTCTCTTTTATCAGCAGTTGTAACGGGTCTCGTGGGAACTATCTCAACATTCATATCCATGCTTTTGGTGGATAAGCTCGGTCGAAGAAAGTTGTTCATGATTGGGGGTGTTCAAATGCTTGCCTCGCAAGCAATGGTCGGAGGAATCCTGGCTGCTAAGCTTGGAGATCACGGAGGAGTTAGCAAAGCTTATGCTTATTCGGTACTTGTTTTGATATGCATATATGTTTCCGGGTTCGCCTGGTCATGGGGACCACTTGGGTGGTTGGTCCCAAGCGAAATATACCCACTAGAGATCCGATCAGCCGGACAGAGTATAACAGTCGCGGTTGGATTCCTCTTTACATTCTTAGTTGCTCAAACTTTTTTATCTATGCTGTGCCACTTCAAGTCAGGGATATTCTTCTTTTTTGGTGGGTGGGTGGTGATCATGACCGTTTTTGTGTATCTACTGTTGCCGGAGACGAAGAATGTGCCGATCGAGCAGATGGATAAGGTCTGGAGGGAGCATTGGTTTTGGAAGAACGTAGTGGGAACAATGGATGTTCATATTAACAAGACTGAAGCATGATGATGCTATTTCAGTAGTGTATCCATAAAGCTTATAATGATTTTCACAGAGGCCCTCGTTGCTGTTTTAACCATTTCACTACTAGTTGTTTAAGACAATCAAAAACCGTTGCTATCAAGCCCATCCACTAGTTTATTTTGATTTTCTTTTCCTAGTTAGTCAAATTCTATCATAGAAAGCCGCGAAAATAAAATCGACCATGCTCGAAAGATTCATCCATTATGCAACCAAATTGTCATCCCAAAAACAATAACTTACTTTCAATAAACAAAAAGCTAAAAACTATTTTTGGAAAATTATTCAATTGAAAACAGCTGATGGAAGCTTCACAATAACCAAACTCAAGCTTATCATCTCATTGGCCTTTTGCACTCAAAGAAGAACAGTCCCGTGGTTCTTCACCCTGTCATTTCCAGCAAGTCAATTGATTTATTTATTCCTTTTCTACATGCGGAAGAAGATCAGGAGTAGCAATAGGAGAAGGATAAGGCACGCAAGCCCTTTGCTTCCTAACATGCAAGTCAGATTTGGAAACCTCCTCTTGGTTGGGAGCGGGGAAAGAGTGCTTTAAGTTTGTCCTCCTTTTTATTCATATAGTCACAATCATAGCGTGCCATGCGCAAAGAGTCTAAGTAATTTCAACTTAAGTAACCTTCAACTACCAATAATTAAGGAGAAGGACCATCAAAATAATGAGTGCTGGTCCTACGTGAGATGGACTCAACTGTTCTCTTTAAAAACATTGACAGATTTATCTTCAAAAAAGAGAGACAAACTTAAAGCACTGGATCAAGATCATGACAGTGACATGGATAAAGATATGTTTTCATGAATCACTAGCCAAAGTTGGAATTTGTATTCGACCAAAGAAAAAAAATTGGAATTTGCAGGCCTCTCTTCTGATATAACTTTTGCAACAGCAGTTTGTTCTACAATTAGATTTAATGACACATAGGGATCTTCCGATTGTTCTTTGTTAAATATGTATTGAATTTTATGTACTTGGTCTGGTTCATGACCCGACCCGACATATTTTTTGTGCGACCCGAAGGTGAAGAGAAAATTGAGATTTGGTTCGTGACGTGAAGGGTTGGGCCGATAGGCTCAACCTGCAGCAAGCGAACAAATCTTCATAGCGGACCGCCCAAGCTGGAGGAAGCGAACCAATGTTTCGGGAGGTTCGGGGGCTATGCCCCTGAAGAAAATTTTTGGGAGCCCTATTTATACTGTGGTTAGGTTTTCTCATTGATGTACAGAAAGAATTTTGTTTACAGAGAGTTTTGTGAGCCGTGAGCTTTAGTCGTTGTTTTCGACTTCTGAAAACTGTACTCTCTTTGATTATAGTGGAATTTTGTTTTGCCTCGCCTGTGGACGTAGATCACCTTGTGATCGAACCACGTAAAATTCCTATGTTCTGTCTTTTGTTTTTCCGTATCTGTTTCCAACATTCTTATAGGTATCAAACGAGCTAGTGTCTCATCACAGTTTGGGATTACGCCAACCAAAATGTCCTTTCTATTTTCAACCCCTTGTGCTGCCATATAGTCCCAGATGATTTGAGCCCCCTAATATAGCAAGAGGGACCGGCCATCTGTCTATCTTTCATTTCAACTCCCTACTGCGCGTTATTGGAGGAAGCCATGGCTGTAGGAGAAGCTATAGAATATGGAGGAACATATAGATACAATGGAAGAATCACTCCGTTTGTTGTCTTTGCTTGTGCAGTGGCCGCCACCGGTGGCATTATTTTCGGCTATGACATTGGCATGTCAGGTTTGTTCAGCCATTTTGCAGGATATCGTGTGTTTTTTTATATTCGGTTACTGTTTGATGGTTATGAGGTAGAGCTTCTTATGAGTTTAGAGAGTGTCGAACATTTCTTTCCTGTCAGTGCTGATAGAAGAACATGCCTTTTATTAAGGCGGAGTTAGCCATTTTTGAAGAAATTCTTCCCTGTTTAATGCTTATGAGATAGAAGAACATGTCTTCTCTTAAGGTGGAGTTACATCGATGGATCCATTTTTGAAGAAATTCTTCCCAGAAGTGTATAATAAGAGGAAAGAAGACACAAAGATCAGCAACTACTGCAAATTTGACAGCCAACTCTTGACCTTATTCACTTCCTCCCTGTACGTAGCCGGCGTTGTAGCTTCCTTCTTTGCCTCCTCAGTCACGAGATATTCTGGATGCCGGCCTTCCATTCTTGCTGGCGGGGCTGCTTTTCTTGCTGGTTCAGCTCTCAGAGGTGCAGCTTCCAATGTGGCCATGTTGATATTTGGCCGTGTTCTACTTGGGATCGGAGTCGGCTTTGCAAACCAGGTTCTTATGTTGTCGTACTAAAGTGCAATCATCAAGACTAGTCAATTCTGTTTTACTAAGCCAAATGTGATCTGCTGACCAATTATTGTCCTACCTTCCTTTCATCGTTTTTCTTGAGGTCTTTCCATTCACAGTTGCATGTTCTGCCTTTGAAACTAGAACTGAAGCATGTCATAGAACAATTTTAAGATCAGTTTGACAGGCAAGCTTGTAATTGTCTTCTACACTCTTTCCAAAGACATTCTTGGGCAGGGCCTTAAAGTCTTCCATCACTCTCTAGCCAAAAACTATGCCAATGGTGTTCTGTTGAAGAAATGCCTTTAACAGTGACATTGTCTTACTCCTTAATTTGCAGTCAGTCCTTCTGTACATCTCTGAAATGGCGCCTCTGCATCATTGAGGATTTTTCAACAACGGCTTCGAATTGTGCCTAGGAATCTGCGTTTTATTTGCTAATCTCATCTACTACGGCGCCGAGAAAATAGAAGGGAGTTGGGGCCGGAGAATCTCCCTAGCCATGGCTGCAGTTCCTGCATCAATCCTAACACTCGGCGTATTTTTTCTCCCCGAAACACCTAACAGCATAATCCAGAGAAGCAGCAACATAGAAAAGGCCAAATCCATGTTGCAGCGTATCAGAGGCACAGATGATGTTCAAGCAGAGCTAGACGATCTCGTCAAAGCGAGCTCGATCTCGAAAACTGTCCACCATCCATTCAGAAACATCATCCGGAGGAAGTACAGGCCTCAACTAATCATGTCCATCGCCATTCCCCTTTTTCAGCAAGTCACAGGAATCGATGTCATTTCGTTCTACGCTCCCGTACTATTCACAACGATTGGATTAGGAGAGAGTGCTTCTCTTTTATCAGCAGTCACGACTGGCGTTGTCGGAGCTGTTTCAACATTCATATGCATGCTTTTAGTGGATAAGCTTGGTTGAAGGAAGGAGTTCATGATCGGGGGTCTCCAAATGCTCGCGGCGCAAGTAATGGTCGGAGGAATAATGGCAGCTAAGCTTGGAGATCATGGTGAAATCAGCGAGGCCCATGCATATTTGGTGATTGTCTTAGTATGCATATATGTCGCCGGGTTTTGCTGGTCGTGGGGACCTCTCGGGTGGTTGGTTCCCAGCGAAATATTCCCCTTAGAGATCCGATCGGCAGGGCAGGGTATAACGGTTGCGGTCGGATTTCTCTTCATATACCTAGTGGCGCAGACGTTCTTGTCCATGCTGTGCCATTTTAAGTCGGGGCTGTTTTTCTTCTTCGGCGGGTGGGCGGTGATAATGACCGTGTTCGTGCATCTGTTGTTGCCGGAGACGAAGAACGTGCCGATCGAGCAAATGGACAAGATCTGGAGGGAGCATTGGTTTTGGAAGAAGATCGTGGGCCAAATCGATGTCAAGACCAGCAAGATGGAAGCCTGACTCTGCCATTTCGGTACAGCGTGAACCATAAGTTGATAATCACAAACACATTTCTACTGCTCTTCGGTCTCTCATTATTTGGAACTAGATAAAATTTAGTGTCTTGATGAACGCGAGCACTTTGGATGCTCCGAAAACGGTGCAGATGTGCACTTTTTATCCCTTTATGACTCCATGGCAAAGCGTATCCAAGAAAGGTTCAGACATGAGCGATGATGATGGTGGTGCCCATGGAGGGATCCAAAGAGAGTCAGAGGTGAGAGAGGAGGTACAGAAAGCTACGTGGATTGAGTGAGTAATCATCGGCGTCTCTTTTGCTGAATAGCGACGTTGATTTCAGCGTCTCCCCCCCAAAAAAAAAACAAGGAGGCTTTGAGTGTTGTGAAGGCAAAGGCCGAAGGGACATGGTCAAACCAGCTTTCATCTATACTCAAAAACTATCCACCATGCCCAGTCTTTTCTTGACTTTTTCTTCATCCAATCAAAATCCAAGACCCCACGTCCACAGAATTAATAATAAAAAAAAGAAGTCAACAAAACCAACCCACCATCTAAAATATCTAGAAAAGAATGGAGAACATGGCTTTGATTAGCGGAAATAAGCAAATCATTCTTCATATGCACGTTGAATTTCACCACCACGTCATTTTCACCACCTCCAGCAAGAAACATTGGTTCAGAGATTGACATTACTGACCGAGAGCTCAGAGGAGAATGCCAAAAAGAGCTGGAAGATACCTTGGGACTTTCTTGTCAGTGGCATCTAGTGCTGCACACGCGTATGCATCCAAGAAAAAGTCAGGCATGCTTCCCGAGGGATCAAAGCATCGGCTTTGTAGACTCCAGCTCCTCCACGCACTTTGCTCTCATTCGATTCCTAGATGGGCTTTCTCGCAAGATGGGGGTGGTTTTAAAACGAGGAGTCACCATCAGGTGACGGAATCAGCAGCCCGATCAAAAGCCCGTTGGAAATTCAATGCTGCCGAATGTCAAAACCTACCAACGAGGAAACGCGGAGCAGGACTCCGTGGGTGGTGGGGTTGGCCCACGGATGTGACGTGAACACAAAAACGGTCATTGAATTTTTGGAAGAAGCAGACAGAAGTCTTGTACAATTCTTTCTTTACGCTGGAAAATGACATCAACAGAGCCTCTCTCTCTCTATCTAACTTCTTTCTAATCTCTTCCCTTATTCTACCTGGGGTAAGTGCGCAACCTCCCGGTTCGATCCAAGGCGCGCGGGGGGGCCATCCACGTCGAAACTACGTGGCCATTTTTTGTGCCGGGACATAAATCTTGGGAGTTAGCAGCGTGCAAAATCCCATCAAAGGGGAGAGATTGTAGTGCAGATGGGCGGGGGACCGGTGAAGGATGCTGGCAATGAAGGGTAAAAGTAGAATCGCTTTTCTTTATTGTCATGACGGGTTTGATGTGATGATGAATTTGGCTCTGATTCGTATGAATTCTGTGCCCTCCAATTATTTTCTTTTCACCTTTTTCCCCTTTTCACGCCCTATTGCATCGTCACCATACGCGGCGAATAATCAGATCATTTAGAGATATTTCCCGAGCAATTTTCTTTTTCTTATACGAAGGAAATCAGTTTTTCTAAATTACCGAACGAATGAAAATTCATGAAAAATATTTACTTTTATCAGTGAAACAAATTATTGGTTATATCTGTTGGGATAATTAAACAGCAAAAAAATGTATCAATTGTCGATAACAATTTATGCCTATATATTTTTTTGGACGGTGAATATATTTTCCGTTCATACATTTTTTTTAAGTGATATGAGCGATCATTTTTAGAAAAAATCATTTTTTTTCCAAAATCCGAGTTTTCGGTGAAATCGGAGGGCCATCCTAAAATGAAAAAGGAAAGGCTTTTAAAGCAAGCATTAAACCTCTACTATGTTTTCTAAAAGGAGAAAACTCTTCAATTCCTTTACATATTTGGTAGATGTTTTGCTGGACTAAATTGCAATTATTTCAATATTTAAGTCAAAAGAAGGGGGGGTGGGGGGACCAATTAGATTTTCTTTGGTAGAAAAAAGAGATAAAGAAAAGAAAAAAAGAGAAGAAATAATAATTACGGCTTCTTTTTTTAATAATTACGGCTTTAAGCAAAAGAAAAGAGAGCAGTTACTACTACTATTAACGTAATGGCGGTCGCAGTCAGAGAGTCTCACGTCCATCCGATCACTTCAACAGATCACCCCCGCCCGGCAACCAACGGCTCCGATCTTCCCATTCTCTCTCCTCCATTTCCCTGTCTCTCTCATCTTCTTCTTCTCCTCCTCCTTTTCCTGCTTCTTCTTCCTCTGCATCGTCTTCACTTCACTGTTTCACTGCAAACGATGCTAGATCGCCACCGCCGCTGAGCTCCGCAGACTCTCCCCCCCGCCCATGTCGTCGCCGCCGCCGCCGCCGCCGCCGCCGCCGCCCTCGCCGGAGCCGGCGCCGCAGCGGGCGCTCCCGAGCCACCGCCCCCTGCTGCCGTCGCGGGTCTTCACCCCCGTCGCCGCCTCCGCCGCCGCCTTCTCCTGCCTACTCCTCCTCGTCGTCCTCTTCCGCAAGCTCACCCGCAAGCGCACCGCCCCCGCCGCCGACGACTCCAAGCCGCCGTACCGGTTCCCGTACGCCGCCCTCCGCCGCGCCACGGGCTCGTTCGCCGCGGCGAACCGGCTCGGCCAGGGCGGCTTCGGCTCCGTCTTCTCCGGCTCCCCCCTGCCGCCGGCGAACAAGCCGATCGCTGTCAAGCTCATGGACTCCGGCTCTCTCCAGGGCGAGCGGGAGTTCCAGAACGAGCTCTTCTTTGCCGGTATTCTCAATTCGCCTTACACGCTCCCTGCGCTGGGGTTTTCGTTCAATAAGAAGCGTCGTAGGATGTTGATAGTCTACGAGTTGATGCCTAACGGTAATCTCCAGGACGCACTGTTACATAGAAAGTGCCCGGAGTTGATGGAGTGGAAGAAGAGATTCTCTGTTGCGGTTGATATAGCGAAAGGTATTGAGTATCTCCACTCTCTAGATCCGCCTGCTATTCATGGTGACATCAAGCCTAGTAATGTGCTCTTGGACCAGTACTTCTCGGCCAAAATCGGCGACTTTGGCCTCGCGAGGTTGAAATCGGAGAATCAGTGTGAAATTACCGTGTTGGAGAGTGAGATAGAGAAGGCAAATGGTGGATCTGAGGCTAATAAGGTCGAGGTCGAGAGTAATGGTGCTGGTGTTGCGGTAGAGGATGCTGGATCTGTGCTCGAGGATACTGAGAGTGTGGCGACCACCGCATTCGAGGAAAACAACGCAGGCAGTGTGGATCAGTCGCCCGAGAGTTTCGTTAGGATTCCAATCTCGGAGACATCACCTGAGGCGGTGACAGCATCTCCGTGGACTGTAGGAGGCGTGGCAACTACATCACCGGAGGCGAACTTTGATAAGTCGAGTGTTGATAGTGGGAAGAGGAGCTATAGGGGGATGATGAAGAGTGTTTCCGGGAAAGATTGGTGGTGGAAGCAGGATAACGGGGCTGCGGAGACTGGAGTGGTGAAAGATTATGTGATGGAATGGATTGGAACTGAGATCAAGAAGGAGAGGCCAAAGAGTGACTGGTTGGGGGCTGGTTCTTCAAGCAATGGGACTGTTACGAAACCAGAGAAGAAGAAGAATAGAAAGCGGTTGGAATGGTGGGTATCCATGGACGAAGAGAAAAATGTGAAGAGCACGAAGAAGGAGAAGAGAAGGCCAGCGAGGGAGTGGTGGAAGGAGGAGTATTGTGAGGAACTTGTGAGGAAAAAGAAGAAGAAGAAACGGCAAATGGGGGTCAGTGATGATAATTACGCTGAGGAAGATTGGTGGCCCAGGGATGAGGAGTTACATGCGGATAGGAAGAAGAAGAGTAAGAGTAGGAGCAGGAGGAGTAGTAAAAGTAGTGTGGACTGGTGGTTGGATGGACTGAGTGGAGAGCTATGGAGAGGTCGACGGAATAGCTATGATTTTTCCGGAGAGATTCCTAAGAGTGGTGGTGTTAGTAGTACTCCCAGTATGAGGGGAACTGTGTGTTATATTGCCCCTGAGTATGGCGGCGGCGGCGATCTCTCAGAAAAGTGTGATGTGTACAGTTTTGGAGTGTTGTTGTTGGTTCTTATTGCAGGACGTCGCCCACTTCAAGTAACCGGCTCGCCCATGTCTGAATTCCAGCGTGCCAATCTTTTATCTTGGGCTCGTCATCTCGCCCGAAGCAGAAAGCTTCTTGATTTGGTTGATCAGTCTATTCAGTCTTTGGATCGCGAACAAGCAATTTTGTGCGTCACAGTTGCTTTACAATGTTTGCAAAAGTCACCTATTCGCAGGCCTTCCATGAAGGAGGTGGTGGCAATGCTTACAGGGGTCTCTGAACCACCGCAATTACCATTAGAGTTGTCCCCTTCACCTCCCTCCCGGTTTCCTTTTAAGTCGCAGAGGAAAGTCCGGTGAGTTTGCAACATCTGAACCATTGATGCACTTACTTCATCTTTGCGGATGATCTGTGTAAAGAAATCTGTATTTGTATTTTCATTTTAGTTAATGGATTTGGGATTTTCTTCACATGCTTCTCTATCTGTGTTGATATGATTTGCAAATTTAGAGTGTTCCTTATAATTGTGATAGTTTGGGAGCTACTGAGAATCAATACATAGGTCCCCCTTCATCTTTCTTGTACACAATGTTTGTGGAATGCAAAAGTGGGTGGCTTTGCTTTCCTGCATGTCCTGTGTTCCATGTTCTTGTGACGAGTTCATCAGTAAATTTCACTGGTTTCTTATATTCAAATATGCCGTCTTTCTTCTATTTACCTCTTCAGCTTCACTGAAAAGAAACTAGCTCTGTTTATCTTTTTCTGCTGGATTGAAAGTACACATAATTCAGTACCATCGTGGGTATGGCATCCAGACAAAAATGGCAAAAAAGAAAGGACATGTTAGGACACTGATTGACTAAATCCAGAGTTGTATAAAAAGTCACAATAGATGGGAATTCTGTGAAAGGTTGCCAATTTGGATAACTCAGTCACATTTGTCCAGGCATTATCTGTTCATTGTAACAATTTCCTATGAATCCATATTTTGGGTGACATGAAATCTGTTCAGCAGCATAGTTTTGAGATATACTCATGGCTTGCATCAAGACTTTCACAGAAGGACACTACATTCCTTTCCTTACAAGTTATTAATTTTCAAGTTAGGGAGAGTATTTGGTGCAGGACTTCCGCTAAAGAAGTCTTAGGGCATGTCTGGATAAACTGTAATTTTTGGATGATATGATAAAATCCGGTTTCCCCTAATGGACCGATGAGTTATGTCTCTCTCCAGCAGTAGATTAAGTTTAAATGATACAGGCAGCTGGGCACAATCTCAATCCAGCGGTCACATTTTGCTTCAGTTTGGATGGATGAATTTCGGGTTGTTTCCCCAATCTAGCATGTGCAATTGATATTGCTCGAGGATGGGAGTTCAAGATGATTCCTAGCTTAAGCTTGACCAGAATTGTAGAGAGATTTTGGCAAGTTGTCAATCATGGTCTTAGCATGCTGATAGATAATGAGATTCTACGTGACGGAGTACTTGTAAGTGGAATATAGTTTGCTTAATTTCTTGTTTCTTTGCTCTTTAGTATCAGATAAATGATTGTGTGGAATATGAGATTGGGAAATGCTTGATTGTTGTTTTTTGAGTCGGAAATACTGTTCTTGCTCCCCATTTACCTTCTGCACATTGCTTTGTTACTGCAGTTACGACTTACAAATGTTAATTTTGTAAGGTTCACAATCTGGATTTAAATTTTTTTTTTCCAAAGCTTCTAGCCTTCAGTGGTATTGGAGAGGGCATCCATGTTTTGAGTTAATGGTTTTGCCGGATGTCAACTTTTGGGTAATTATGGATTTTCCTTTGCACAATTGTTTTTTAGCTAAGACCGCTTTGGACGGTCTTTGCCTCTTTGGTTTTGATCAATGCTCGAGATTCACTAGTCTTCAACCTTAGGGGACTAGTTAGAAGTACACATGGCCACTGCCCTTATGCATGCATTTGTTTGCACGCCAATATAGCCTCAGACCATATGCATAGCCATTTACAAATTCTTTCAGCTTCTTTGTTGGTTTATGGCAAATTTGAGCACAGGTTGAAGGATGAGCAATCCAGTTGTGGACGTTATTCAGTATATCGGAGTAGGTTGCTGGGATCAATGGAAGCCACATTTTCATAGTTGCATTGCATTGCATGAGAATTGTTCATTCTATGTAGTAGTTGGGGTTACACAAATCTCTTTCCAGATACTTCTCTCTGCTTTGCTTCTTGTTGGTTCATAGCTTCATTCATACCATCCATTTTGGCTCTGACAGAGGCAATCCAAACATAACTGGACCGAACCAAACTGATAACTTCGATCCTATGGATTTAACAATTTGGATTTAGCTCGCTTAAATTTTTTCCAAACTTACAAGTGAAAATTGTATAGCAACTACTCCTCTCTTCTTTTGTGGGATGAGTCATTGCTCAGTGTTTCCAAGGGGGATATGAAATGCGCTACTAATAACATGAGCTTTCAAAACTCTACTGATCTAGGGACTCTACACTGTACATTGGCATTGCAATTATTCATCACCCTAGTAGAACGGATCTTCATGAGGCAATATAATTGGTTACTCAGCAAGCTACTTCTAGTTTGATTTTGGAGATACAAATCCTTGGTTAATTTTAAGGTTCTCATGCAAACGCGGATCTACCATCAATAGGTACAATCGAATTGGATCCATCTTAGATTATATTTGTCGGTTGGTTTGTAATTTGCGGTTGTTCAAATTGAAATTATTGGTTTAACAATAATAATATCTCATATTCGTCTCACATAATATATAAAATTAGTAGAGGACTTTAGTGGAGTATTCCATGAGTCCGGAGCTAGTATTTATATCTAAGGTGAACATTTTCATAGAAAATAAGATCCAACATTATGGATGCCAAAACCAAACCGGAAAAACTGTACCAAAATTGGAATTGAACCGAAATTTTGTTCATTTTTTGTTCGATTTGGGTATTAGTTCGGATAATGAAAAAATAGTGTTTTTTTGTTTCGGTTTGAATAGTTTCAGTTCAGTTCGATTAACCAATCCGAACTAAAAATCGTCCCTCTTCTTAATATTATAATTTACACTATCTGTCTCCTTTTTTCACTAAGGCGCCGTTCATTTGGTGGAAAATATTTTTCCGGAAAATATTTTCCGGGTTTTCCGGTGTTCGGGGGTCGGAAAACGTTTTTCGTGGGAAAATATTTTCCTTCCTCCTCTCACAAAATAGCTTAAGTCTATGGAAAATGACTTTTACTTCTTCAAAAGCGAAAATTATTTTCCGGATCTTCTTCTTCTTCTTCTTCACTAAGGTCGCCGGCCGTCGCCGCCGCCGGCCGGCGAAAAATATTTTCTGAAACTTTTTTATATTGGTCGCCGAGTACCGAAAAATTATGTTCCGGGAAAATATTTTCCAGGAAAATGACTTCCGGGAAAATATTTCGAAAAGGAGAATATTTTCCGCCAAACGAACGGAGCCTAAACCTCTTCTTAATTTTACAAAAAAGAAAACCGAATAAGCGAACCAAACCAAACCAAATTGAACCAAATGGCATTCAAAGCTAAAACATACCCAAACGGTTCGGTTTGGTTCAGTTCGGATTAACCCTACTTGGCTGCAAATGGAAGGCAAGATATTGAAAATAAATTTATTGTTTAATATTTTTTAATTAGAATCTTGATAATTAAATTTATTAAAAAACTTGAATCATAAATGATTTAGGCCATGTAAATTTTTTAGCGTGTGCCTAAAACTATCTTAAGGGTACAAAAGTGCGAGCCTTTTCAAATTGCACAAAACAGAAGAACTTATGTTTTGCATGAAATTGCCGTGCAAATGGTTGAAATATGTAAGGAGCAAGTTCGCGACTTACTTTTAAAAGATGGACTCATAGAAGACTTGAGATTTAGTATTCTGCCCAGCCAAATGGATTAGTTGTGCCCGATGTAAGCGTGCATCCTGTCAAATCAACCTCATAGACTATAAACAATCCTCTTAAGTTTGCTGAGAGGGTATATGGTGTTGAGAGGAGAGAAGTTAGGGAACTAATGGAATAAGGTCGGTTCTCTTAAGGACCGTTGACACCTTGATTTTTACAGACAAATTAAGCATGCATTTTTTTGTAAAAAGATAGATACAGAAAATAATAATAACAAATAAAAACAAAATACAGATAAAAAAACAAGAGAGACGAAATAACATGAGCTTTTTCAAAACCCTAATAATCTCTAGGGACTCTACACTGCACATCGGCATTGCATGTCTTCATAACCCCAGTAGAATGAATTTTTATGAGGCAATAAGATTGGTTACTCAACAAGCTGCTTCTAGTTTGATGTTGGTGGAGTTGGTGGTCCAAGTCCTAAGTTAATTTTAAGGTTGTCATGCAAACGTAGATCTACCATCAATGGGTGCAATCAAATTGGATCGATCTTAGATTATATTTGTCGGTTCAGTCTGTATTTCATGGTTGTTCAAATTGAAATTATTGGTTCGACAATGATCATATCTTATATTCGTCTTGCATAATCTATGAGATTAGCAAAGGACTTCAATAGAGTATTCCACGAGGCCGGAGCTTCAGTATTTATATTTGAGGTGAACTTTTTCGTCATGGAAAATGAGATACTATGTTAATTTGTGAACACCCCTGAACTTATGGCTGGAAATGGAAGGCGAGGCCTGGTTTGCATGATTGGAATCAATTTCCCTCTTGTCGTAGCACCTCACATGCAAGCTTCAACATCACCTTGTTTCTTTTGTAGGGATAATGACACAATCAGTCCCTAAACTTTGACCCAATATGTAATGCGGTCCATAAACTTTTAATCGGTTCAATGTAGTCCATGAACTTTAACTTAATATTCAATGTAGTCCCTGAACTTTTAATTTATTTAATATAGTCCCTAAACTTTTGCTATATGTTCAATGTAGTCCCTAAACTATATGAAAATGTTTAATGTAGTTCTTGAACTTAAATTAATTGAAGGACTACATTGAATATTTTCATATAGTTTAGAGACTAAATTGAATATATACCAAAAGTTCAGGACCAATATTGAACAAATTAAAAGTTTAGGGACCACATTGTACATGAGTTAAAGTTTAAGGACTACATTAAACAAATTAAAAGTTCATGGACCATATTGAATATTGGACCAAAGTTCAGGACTATTTGCATCGTTTTCCTTCTTTTGTATTATGGCAAAACTGTTGTATCTCAAATGCCAGAATATATTTTGATAATAATTTTTCCCTAATAATCGTAAAACCTTTGCTAGTAATGGGAAAAAAATGAACTAATTCTAACTCCAAAGGAGAGGCAAATGGTACTCAAAAAATATTAGCTATAACTCTTATGCCAACTCAGCAAAAAATTAGTCCATTTACTTTGCAACATGTGTCGTTCGCGGGCCCACCTATTAGATCTCTCTCTCCCTTTGTCTCTCTCCTCTTGCACCTCTAATTCTCTTCTTCTTCACCGTTCCTTATAAGAAAATATTAGGTAAAATTTTGATGCCAATTCAACAAAAAACTAGTCTATTCACCTTGCGACATGTGTCGTTTGTGGGCCCACCTATTAGATCTCTCTCCCTTTGTCTCTCTCCTCTCGCACCTCTGTTGCTCTTCTTCATTGTTTCTTCCTATTTTTTCCCTTTCTTTTTTTTTTACTTTCTTTCCCTTTGGCCTGTGGCTGGTACTTGGCCGCAGTTGGCGACTAGCCACAAACGAGGGTCACTTTCACTAGATTCAGCGAGTGCTCGACCCTCATAGCTCGGGCAAGGGTTGTCCTCGTCGGATCTAATCAAGAAACTGTGTTGGGAGGTGACAACATCAAAGTTTCAGGGGACCTCGAGGATGCAGGGGCTAAGGGAGGGCTCTAGGTCATGGATGATGGGGGGCTTGGGCTAGTTCTTGGATTGAGGGGGCGGCCATAGGGACAACGAACAACCTGTGCAGCAAGGCGACGACATCAATGCTGCAAGGGACCTCGAGGATGCAGGGGCTAAGGGAGGTGATGTGGACATCATGCCATATCGAGAAGGAGGTGCTAGGGACCCATTGTCCTATCCTCTAGGTTTGATTACTTGAGTAAGGGCGAAGCAATTCAAGCAAGCTGCTGGCATCATGGTTCGAGATCTTTGGAGTGGAAGCGATCTTGGATTGGGACTTGAAGAATCTTGGACCTCTTGGCGCAACATGATCAAATTTGGTCAGTTGTAAGGAAACGGGCCACTGATTAATACTCACTACTAATGCCATGACAGATGTCGTTTTTTTCGCATTTCGGAGTAGTTTAAGTTTTTTCTTTATTTAAGCGCTTTTATTAATTCTAGTGGCGTTTTCATAATTTGCGTTTAGGGTTAACACCATATAAAAAAGGATGTTTAGAGTTTCTTTGGGGATAGATGATTCACTTTAAAACAACGAGAGGTTCTTCTCTTCTTTGAGTTCTCTATAGGTTTAACCTTATCAAGGCATTCCTTGTGGCGGTCGATTAGACTAATCGAGCAGGATAGCGAATTCTTTTGTTCGTAGCATCTATAACGTAGATTGGTTGACACAAGTTCGTCAATATGTAACGTTTATACCGAGGTTACTAATAACAGGTTCGATTGGGGGTCGAGGTTTTGCGATTCGCACTTTTCAGATCTTTGTAGAACGATCAATTTCCACTCAGCTTCACTTCATCTGGTATTAGAGCCCAGGTTCTACGAGGTCTGGTTATCCTAATTTTTTTACTTTCATTCGGCAAATTGAGAATTATTGAACTAGGATCTTAGATTTTAACCGAATTAGGGATCCAAATCGTTCTTGCTGCATCTTTTTTTTTTCTTTTCGGTCCTAATGTGTCTTGATTGTATTTGAGTTCGTAAAAAAAAAAGGTTTCAGCAAAAAAAAGAGCAAGCCGAACAAAAAAAAATATCAACTGAAAAGAATCGAGAAGATGACTCGTTTGTTAGTTGGACCGAACTGAATTAAAAAAAAATAAAAAATTGAGTTTGAATTTGACAATTAGTGAAAGGTTGACGAACTATTTTGATCATACTTGGTGGTTTGGTCGATTGTTGTGAAGTGAGTGAGAAAACGGTTTTTTGGTCCGACAAAGAGCTTATGAGAAGGGAACACGAGAGGTAAAAGATAAGAGTATGTGAGCTTAATTAAAAAAACAAAGCCGACATTGAGTTTGAGTTAAACACGAGGGGGAGCGACAAATACCTTGAGCAAAACACGTGAGGGAGTGTTTGGTGAGATTTCTTTTGTTTCTAACATTTTCTTGCAGGTAAATCATGTCACACGCCCAAGAAAGCGTAAATCAAAAGGAAGATGCTTCCAAACAAAGGGATGATCTAATTTTGGAAGGCATTCAACAGTTGAGATTGCAACTTGAAGTACTTAGTACCTGAGTTATGGGATGTGAGACGAGGCTTGACGGAGATCGAGAGCCACCACGGGGGAGGTCACGAAATCGGTGAGATGAATCTGGAACACGATCTAAATGGCAGCAGCAATTTGATGATGAGTTTGAGGCCGACATGGAGGAAGATCGAGATGGCCGGTTTGGGAGGTGGAACGGAGGACTAGGCTGAGGGGTTAGACATCGAGAAGATGATGAGCTTGGCAATATCAAGATGAAGATTCCATCTTTTCGAGGAAAGAATGATCCTGATGCGTATCTAGAGTGGGAAAAAAAGAATAGAATTGATATTTGACTGCCAATGATATTTCGAGCTTAAGAAGGTAAAAATCGCAGCTGTTGAATTCACTGATTATGCTATAATTTGGTGGGATCAACTTGTGAATAGCACGAGGCGCAATTGTGAGAGGCTGATAAACATGTGGGATGAGATGAAAATAGTGATGAGGCGTTTTGTACCAAGCCATTACCACCGAGACTTGTTTCATAAGCTAAAAAATCTCACACAAGACAATAGGAGCGTGGAAGAGTACCGTAAGGAGATGGAGATTACCTTGATCCGTGCTAATGTGATAGAAGACCGTAAAGCCATAATGTCACAATTTTTTAGTGGTTTAAGCCGAGATATAGTAAGAGTGGTGGAGCTGCAACATTATGTTGAGTTGGAGGAATTGGTGGACAAGGCCATCAAAGTTGAGAGGCAATTGAAGTTGGACCGAAATTACAAGAGTAGTAGAGGTTCAAGCTTGAATTGAAAGTCCCATTGGAAGTCCCATTAAGAAGTCGAATTGGAAGGGAAACAAACCCAAGGCCGAAACTTTGAAAGAGAAAGAGAAGGATGGCAAAGTTGGTTCAAATCCGGCTTCAGGTAAAACTGAAAACCCTAATATTAAGACTCGTGATATTAAATATTTCAAGTGTTTGGGCAATGGTCATATGGCAAATTAATGCCCTAATAGGAGGGTGATGATCATAACTGGACATAATAATGTTGAATATGAAAGTGAGAGAGAGAGGAAGAGGATGATGACATGTCACTATTAGAGGATTGTAGTGATGTTGAGACGCCAATAAAGGGTGAATTGATGGTGGTTAGGCTTTCTCTTAGTATTCAAGCCAAGGAGGAGGATCAACACCAGCAACGTGACAATTTGTTCCATACATGATGCGTGGTGAATGGCAAGATTTGTAGTTTGATTATTGATGAAGGTAGTTGTGCGAATGTGGCAAGTTGTACCATGGTGGAGAAGTTGGGGTTAAAGACTGCAAAACACCTTAGACCATATAAACTTCAATGATTGAATGATAGTGGAGAGGTGAAGGTGTCGAAGTAAGTCCGAGTTCCATTTGAGATAGGAAGATATAAGGACGAGGTGATGTGTGATGCTGTACCTATGCAAGCGGACCATGTTTTACTTGATAGGCCATGGCAATATGATCGGAAGGTACATCATGATGGGTACACTAATCGATATTCATTGGTAATGAATTAGAAGACTTATACCTTAGTGCCAATGACACCTAGTGAGGTGTACGAGGATCAATTGAAACTAAAACGTGAGGTTGAGAGGGAGAGAAAAGGTGAGAGAACCGAGGATTTGTGAGGAGAGACCGAGACGCAAGGAAAAGGAGAGATCGAGGGAAGAAGAGTGGTAAAAGCCGAGGGAAAAGGAGAGAGAAAAGAAGAGAGGCAAAAGAATTTCTATGCAAAACCCAATGAAATGAGGAGAGCTTTAATTCTAGATCGACCGATACTTGTACTTTTGTATAAGGAGGCACTGTTTACTACTAACGATCTTGACCCGAGTTTGCGTAGCTCTGTTGTGTCTTTATTGTAGGAATTTGAAGATGTCTTTCCTGATGAGCTTCCTGGAGTGTTACCCTCGATTCGAGACATAGAACATCGAATCGATTTGATACCTGGTGCACCACTGCCTAACCAAGCCGCATATCGAAGCAATCCCGATGAGACAAAGAAATTTCAATGGCAAGTTAGTGAACTATTGAAGCGCGGGTAAGTGCAAGAGAGTCTTAGCCCATGCGCTGTCCCTATTTTGTTGGTGCCAAAGAAGGATGGGTCATGGCGAATGTATGTTGATTGCCAAGCAATCAATAACATTACAGTAAAATATCGACACCCTATTCTTAGGTTAGATGACATGTTGGATGAATTGCATGGTGCTAGCATATTTATTAAGATTGATTTGACAAGTGGTTATCATCAAACTAGGATGAAAGAATGGGATGAATGGAAAACTGCATTTAAAATCAAGCATGGGTTGTATGAGTGGTTAGTCATGTCAGTTGGACTAACTAATGCATCTAGCACGTTTATGCGACTTATGAATCATGTATTGCGTGCTTTTATTGATCAATTTATAGTTGTCTATTTTGATAATATCTTGATATATAGCCGAAGCCTTGATGATCACATTGAACATGTCCGAGCTGTTTTGCAGATTTTAAGGACCGAGCAATTATATACTAACCTAAAGAAATACTCTTTTGTGACTAACAAATTAGTGTTTCTAGGATTTGTTATTAGTGCTGATGGTATACAGGTTGATGAGAAAAAAGTGAAAGCAATCCGTGAGTGGTCGACACCTAAGACTGTGGGTGAGGTGCGCAACTTTTATGGCTTAGCAAGTTTTTATCGACGATTCGTGAAAAACTTCAGCACCATTGCCGCACCTTTGACAGAAGTTATCAAGAAGCACCTAGATTTCACATGGGGAGGAGAGCAAGAGAGAATGTTCAATCTGTTAAAAGATAAGTTGACTAACACTTCTTTATTATCTTTGCCGAATTTCGGTGCTACTTTTGAGATAGAGTGTGATGCTTCGGATATAGGAATTGGAGCTGTGTTAATGCAAGGAGGATGTCCCATAACTTATTTTAGCAAGAAATTAAGTGGAGTAACATTGAATTATCCTACTTATGATAAGGAGATGTATGCTTTGGTGCGAGCCTTGAAGACTTGGCAATATTACCTATGGCCAAAGGAGTTTGTGATCTACACTGACCACGGGACCTTAAAATACTTGAAGGGATAGCCAAAGTTGAATAAAAGACATGCCAAATGGATGGAGTTCATCAAGACTTTTCCATATGCGATCAAGTACAAGAAATGTAAGGAAAATGTGGTAACCGATGCACTTTCTCGAAAGTATGCAATTCTAACTACTCTAGGAGCAAAATGTCTAAGTTTTGAGCATATCAAGGACTTATATACTGATGATGAAGACTTTGGAAGAGTGTTTGAAGCTTGTGAACACACTGCATTTGAAAAATTCTATAGGCATAATGGCTATCTCTTTTGTAAGAACAAGTTATGTTTGCCTAAATGTCCTTTGCATGAGTTGTTGGTGCGAGAGGCGCATGGTGGTGGCTTAATGGGACATTTTGGCATTAACAAAACTTATGAAGTGCTGTATGAATATATTTTTTTTGCCACGCATAAAAAGAGATGTCACACGTATTTGTGAGAGATGTATTGCATGTAAGCAAGCTAAGTTTATAACTAAACCACACGGCTTGTATAAGCCTTTGCCTATACCGAAGCATATGTTAAGAAATATGTCTCGAGTTTAAGCCCGAAGCGAAAATCTAAATATTCCGAATTAGATATTTTACGGACATCCGAAATCCAGTGAATCAAATCACGTAATTTTCTTATACAAGCTGGAGTCTTCGGCCACCAAAGTTGGAAAGTCCAACGTATATTTGAATTGGACTAAATTGTGAATATATTCAGGCGGTGGGATTTCCTTCTTGGTTGATTTGCTGTACTTCACGTGGAAATACTTAAAAGAGGAAAGTTGACTTGTTGATCGAATTTTGTGGAATATCTCTTCCACGTTGAGTCGGCCACCGTGTTTCCTATCTTGGATATATATTGATATTTATATATTGGATTGTGGGACTTTTCTTGCATAGAGAGAGACAAAGAGAAGCGCCACTCCCGTGAGGGCTTGAAGAGTGCTGTTATTGTATGCAAAGACTTGAAGCACTGTTCTGCGAGTGCTTGGCAATGTTGTCTTCGTGCCGTCCATGTCCTGAGGAGATTTGAAGCATCGAACCGAGTGCTTGATGTGAGTCCTCGTGGAATTACATCTTGGCGTTTACGAGTGATTAGCAGATTAAATCTTGTGTTAAAATTTGTATATAATTCTTCCGCGAGATTGAGAGATTATTTCGTGAGGAATTGTGGGGTTAAACACTGCGTGCGTTATTGGGTGTAATTGAGGCTTGAGAAACACTGAGAGTGTTTGAGTGACTCGAGTGTGGTTGTAATCTCCGTTGTATCGCTTGATCTATAGTGGAATTTCGTACTGCTCTCCCCGTGGACGTAGGCCACTATGACTGAACCACGTAAATTTGGTGTCCGATTTATTTTCTTATTCTGTCAATTTTATTGTTCGATTGCTTGGCTTCCGCAATAATTGGTATAAGAGCTTGGCTTGGCTAAGTTGAAGCGAATCAATGGCGGCAGAAGAAGGAAAAGTGAGAATCAACAGATTTGATGGGAAAGATTTTGATTTCTGGAAGATGCAGATTGAGGATAATCTATATCAGATGAAACTGCACTTGCCATTGTCTGGGGAGAAGCCAGAGACGATGAAGCAAGCTGATTGGGAATTGCTGGATAGACGAGCTTTGGGTGTTATTCGGCTGACGTTGGCACGTAACGTCATTTTTAACATCGTGAAAGAGACGACCACTGCGGGTTTGATGAAAGCCCTGTCGGACATGTACGAGAAGCCCTCTGCGATCAATAAAGTCTACTTGATGCAACATTTGTTTAATTTGAAGATGAGCAAAGGTGCGTCAGTTGCAAATCATATTAATGAATTCAATGTGATCGTTAGTCAATTGAGTTCAGTAGATATTGACTTAGAAGATGAGGTACGTGCTTTGATTCTGGTATCCTCGTTGCCTGATAGTTGGAATACTAGTATTACTGCTGTTAGTAATTCCTCTGGGTCAACAAGTTTGACGTTTGATGGTGTTCGAGATTTAATTCTGAGTGAGGACATCCGTAGAAGAGAATCTAGCGAATATGTATCTGCTGCTTTAGTAGGTGAAAATAGAGGAAGATTTGGTACACGTGTTAGTAGAAGTAGTATGAACTGGAATAGACAAAGTCAGTCTCGGACTGGTGGTATTGTCTGTTGAAGTTGTGGCAAGAGTGGGCATTTTAGAAGGGATTGCTTTAAGCTGAAAAACGACAAAGGTAAGGAAATTAAAGTTGAGTCTGCGGATGATGTTGTAGCTATAGCAAACAGTAATTCGGATAATGTTGATTTTGTCTTGTCTGTCACTAATAATTTGTCGTTTGATGGATGGATTATGGATTCTGGTTGTTCTTTTCACGTTACACTAAACAGAAAATGGTTTACTACTTATCAGTGCACGGATAGTAATAAAGTGCAGTTGGGGAACAATGTTGAGTGCAATGTTATAGGTGTTGGTGATGTTAGGATCAGAATACATGATGGTATCGTGTGGACAATGACTGGTGTGAGGCATATTCCAGAGTTGAAGAAAAACCTGATTTTCTTGAGTGCCCAAGATTCAGCTAGGTGTCGGTATTTTTCAAAAGGTGGAGTTCTGAAAGTTGTTCGAGGTGCCTTGGTGATAATGAAAGGAATCAAGCATAATGGTCTGTATGGGCTTCAAGGTGAGACAGTGATAGAATTCGCTGCGGAGACGTCGAATGCCTCGATTCGATAGTTTGAATTGCGGCATATGCGTTTGGGGCATATTAGCGAGAGAAGCCTGAAGGTTCTAAGTGAAAGAAATTTGCTATGTGGTTATGTGGCTAACGAACTGAATATATACAGGTGCTGTGATTTAGATCAACGGCGGAAAGTGCAGTTTAGTACGGTTGTAAGAGAAATCACGGAAATTGCAGAATTGATTCGCTTAGATGTTCGCAAGTTGTCGAGATTTCCTTCGAGGAACATTGCTAGATTTATGCTAAGAGTTGTTGATGACTACTCGATGAAGACTTGGGTGTTTGTGCTCAGGCACAAGTTTGATGCTGTTGTCAGGATCAGACAGTTAAAAGTTTTGATCAAAAAGGAGACTGGTAAAATGATCAAGCAGGTGCGGACTGACAGTAGTATGGAGTTTTACTCGAAACTATTAAATGAATTCTGCATGAAGGAAGGCATAGTGAAACACCACACTCGTGTCATTGAACCACAAAAGGTTGTAAAGTTGATGAGCAGAACATTACTAGAGACGGCCTATAAAATGCTCTCTAGTACTGGTATGGCTAGGAGATTCCTAGCAGATGTGCTTAGTACGACGAGCTACCTGAAAAATAGATCTCAATCAACTGCGATTAAATGTCGGACTTCCGAATAAATGTGGTCAGGTAACGTTGCTGATTATTCTGTTATTAGAATATTTGGTTGCCCATGTTATGTTCGAGTTAGAGATGGTAAGCTCAATGGAAGGGCAATGAAGTGCATGTTCCTAGGTTATGCACAAGGTGAGCGGGGCTATAAATTGTGGTGTTCGGAATTAAATTCACCTGTTATCAGCAGAGAAGTTACATTTGACAAGTCTTCAATACTTTTGGCTAGGAATGTTAATAGCATTGTTTATACGGATCTAGACGGTATTCGGCTTGAGGTGGAGTTGCAATCAGAAATTTCTAAGGTAGCGAGTACTAGCGAAATAATCGATACGGATGGTGCTTATAGTGAGGTGGAGCCTATTGAGTCAACGGTTGCTGTAACTGCTGATATTGACAAGGTGCGTATTTGATCTCCGAACAGATATGGATGCAATGATGGTTTTGCTTTATCTGCGATTGAGGAGGTTGTGTCGGAAAATTCTTGTGAAGCGGTTAAAGGTGCATGTGGAGTTGGTATTTTGATGAGGTCCACGGTTATAGTGAAGTTCAAGCGAGGCTTGGACTTGAAAGACATATGTGGCAGTTGAGCCCATTGGGGTTGTGGAAGAGTAGTAGCGGAATTCGGATTCTATCAAAGTGATTGTGATTTGACTCAAATGTCGAGCCAAGGTGGAGATTGTTAAAAAATATGTCTCGAGTTTAAGCCCAAAGCGAAAATCTAAATATTCCGAATTGGATATTTTATGGACATCCAAAATCGAGTGAATCAAATCACGTAATTTTCTTATACAAGCTGGAGTCTTCAGCCATCGAAGTTGGAAAGTCCAACGTATATTTGAATTGGACCAAATTGTGAATATCTTCAGGCGGTGGGATTTCCTTCTTGGTTGATTTGCTGAACTTCACGTGAAAACATTTGAAAGAGGAAAGTTGACTTGTTGATCGAATTTTGTGGAATATCTCTTCCAAGTTGAGTTGGCCACCGTGTTTCCTGTCTTGGATATATATTGATATTTATATATTGGATTGTGGGATTTTTCTTGCATAGAGAGAAACAAAGAGAAGCGCCGCTCCTGTGAGGGCTTGAAGAGTGCTGTTATTGTGTGCGAAGACTTGAAGCGCCGTTCTGCGAGTGCTTGGCAGTGTTGTCTTCGTGCCGTCCATGTCCTGAGAATATTTGAAGCGTCGAACCGAGTGCTTGACGTGAGTCCTCGTGAAATTACATCTTGGCGTTTACGAGTGATTAGCAGATTAAATCTTGTGTTAAGATTTGTGTATAATTCTTCCGCGAGATTGAGAGACTATGTCGTGAGAAATTATAGGGCTAAATACTGCGTGCGTTATTGGGTGTAATTGGGGCTTAAGAAACACCGAGAGTGTTTGAGTGACTCCAGTGTTGTTATAATCTCCGTTGTATCGCTTGATCTATATTGGAATTCCGTGCTGCTCTCCCCGTGAACGTAGGTCACTACGATCGAATCACGTAAATCTAGTGTCCGATTTATTTTCTTATTCTGTCAATTTTATTGTTCGATCGCTTACTTCCGCAACAGCATCCTTGGCTTGATATTTCGATGGATTTTGTGTTAGGATTGCCTAGGTCTAAGCATTGTCAGGATTCTATTTATGTGGTTGTTAATCGGTTTTCAAATATGGCTCATTTTATACCCTGTCATAAAACCGATGATGCATCGCATGTTACTGATTTGTTCTTTCGTGAGATTGTGCGTTTGCATGGCATGCCCAGGTCCATTGTTTCTGATCGAAATACTAAATTTCTTAACTACTTTTGAGAAACATTATGAAGCAGTTAGGCACACAGCTTTTATTTTCTACTACTTGTCTTCTATAAACTGATGGTCAAACTGAGGTAGTTAATAGAACTTTAGGGGTATTGTTGCGTGCTATAATTAAAAAGAACATAAAGTCTTGGGAAGATTGTTTGGCACATTTTGAGTTTGCATATAATAGGAGCATGCATTCTGCTTCTAAATTTACACCGTTTAAGATTATTTATGGCTTTAATCCTTTAACTCTATTGGATTTAACCCCTTTGCCTGTTGCTGAGCGTATGGACTTAGATGGTTCTAGGAAGGCCAAATTTGTCAAGACATTACATGAGAAGACGCGATTGAATATTGAGCACAAGACCAAGTAATATGCAAAGCAAGCCAACAAAGGGTGCAAGAAAGTAGTGTTTGAGCCCGGCGATTGGGTTTGGGTTTATATGCGCAAGGAGCATTTTCCCGAGCGGCGACTTTCTAAGTTACAACCGTGAGGGGATGGACCGTTTATGGTGTTGGAGAGGGTTAACGATAATGCCTACAAGCTTGACCTTCCAGGTGAGTATAGTATTAGTGTTACTTTCAATATTTTTGACTTAACTTTTTTCGATACTGGAGATGATTTGAGGGCAAATCCTTTGCACGGGGGAGGGAATGATGTGGACATCGTGCCATATCGAGGAGGAGGTGCTAAGGACCCATTGTCCTATCCTCTTGGTCCGATTACTCGAGCAAGGGCGAAGCAATTCAAGCAAGCTGTTGGCATCATGGTTCGAGATCTTTGGAGTGGAAGCGATCTTGGATTGGGACTTGAAGAATCTTGGACCTCTTGGCGCAACACGATCAAATTTGGTCAGTTGCAAGGAAACGGGCCACTGATTAATACTCATTACTAATGCCGTGACATATGTCGTTTTTTCGCGTTTCAGAGTAGTTTAAGTTTTTTCTTTATTCAGCGCTTTTATTAATTCTAGTGGCATTTTCGTAATTTTACGTTTAGGGTTAACACCATATAAAAAGAGTGTTTAGGGTTTCTTTGGGGACAGATGATTCACTTTAAAACAACGAGAGATTCTTCTTTTTTTTGAGTTCTCCGTGGCGTTAACCATATCAAGGCCTTCTTTATGGCAGTCGATTCGACTAATCGAGCAGGATAGCGAATTCTCTTGTTCGTGGTATTTAGAATGTCGATTGGTTGACACAAATTCGTCAACAGGTCACGTTTATACCGAGGTTACCAATCACAAGTTCGATTGGGGGTCGAGATTTTGCGATTCGCACTTTCTAGATCTTCGTAGAACAATCAACTTCCGCTTAGTTTCACTTCAGGAAGGCCGGATGTCGCAGGTGATGACGATGGGGAACTTGGGCTTGTTCTTGGACGCAGGGTGGCTGTGGAGACAATGGACGACCTCAATGGTGAAGCCGTCACCGGAGGGGCATCAGCGAATGAGGCGATGGACAAGGCAGAGGTGGATAAGAGAGAGCAAAGTTGGGTCGTCAAGAGGGAGAGAGAGAGCAGCGCGTGAGATTATGGAGGAGGGAGAGAGAGGCTATAAAGAGAGGAGAGAAACAAAGGGAGAGAGAGATATGACAGGTGGGCCCGTAAATGACACGTGTGTCGCAACCTCCCTTTTCGCGAGGAAAATGTGCCTAGCCTAGCGTGCGCTAAGTCTAGGTATGAGACTTAACTTGGACTCTCACAAGCTCATACCATATTGCAACTTGTGATTTAGGTTTTTAACATGCATGTGATTTTTATTTAGAAGTCACTACTAATCAGTTTACGGTGGGTCGATTAGGCACTTAAGTAAAGTAATGGGAAAATTGTTTTACTTTTGCAAACTAGAGATTAAATAAGTCCGGGAACTTGGTTACACTAGTTAGATAACTAATGCCCTTTCGGTACCTAATCTTGGTCAAACATCATTTAAAGGTATTCGTGCATTCTTACTATCGATTATGGATCCTAGGGTTCTAATCCTAACAAGGCTAAGGAAACGACAATCACTACATTGGAAGTACGCAAACAAATGCCTAACATGCCTCTAATTGAGCACATGCAGGGTCGAATTAAATACGTAATTCAAAATGTGTGAAGCAAATGACCTGCAATTAAGCAAGGCATTCATCATACAAGAAAGCGAGAAAAAGGCAAATCCAAAGCCCAATTTCCTTTTTTAAATTTTTTGAATTTTTTATCTTTTAAAAAAGTATTTTTTAATATTAAAATAAAAATATTATATATTAATAAGTAAACGGACCCGGGTTGGATCTCCGCATTCGACCAGGATCGGGACTGACCCGGACCCTCTAGCTCGGGTCCACGCAGGATTGGGCTAAGAGAATGAGCCTAATCTAGCAAAACTTAAAAAAAAAAAAAGGACATAAGAGGTGTTTGGTTCAGCTTTGGAAAGGGGTTTTCGACCTCGAAAACCCCTTCCCAAAATGCTAGAGTGTTTGGTTAAGCATTTGGCTTAGCATTGGCCAAATATTAGCATTCTAAATGCTGAAAGCCCAAGGCTGGTCCGGACCAGCCTTGGGCTTTCAGCATTCCACGAATGCTACTGTTCACATCTTTTTTTTTGGGTTTAAAGTTGTTCGTTCATCTTCTTCACCAGAAGGGCCGGTGACGGCGGCCGGCGAGGGTGGCCGACAAGGGAGAAGGGCCAGCCAGGTCGTCGGGGGTCGCGCGACCCTAGGCGACTGCCGCCTGGGTCGTGCGACCCAGGCGGCCGCCGCCTGAGGTCGCGCGACCCCCGCCGAGGGTTGCCTGGCCTTGAGCGACCGCCGGCGACGGCGGATCTGGCTCGCCGGGGGTCGCCCGACCTCGGGCCACGGCTGCTGGCGGCCGGCTCCGGTGATGGGTAGGTTTTGTTTTGTTTTTTTAATAAATAAGATAATTCTCAAAGTGTATTTGTAAAAAAAATTCACCAAATACTATATTTTTCTAAAGTAGCTTTACAAAATATTTTTACCAGACACTATTTGCATTTCTCCAATGGGCTTTCACCCAAAGATATTTGCATTCCCCCAAGTAGCATTTTCAAAGTTGAACCAAACATGCCCATAGGCCCAGACCAAAAAATTAATACAAGCCCAACCCACTGCCTATTTCTATTTTGTTTTTAGCCCAGCCCCAAAAGAGAGAGAAAGGGACCCAGTCGGGCTCCTCGCCCAACCCGGATCCAACCCGACTCTGCCCCCTACAGACTCGATCGACTCCCTGCATTCCCCTGCACTGTGGGGTCTCGACGGAGGTGGCCAAGACGCCGCTCGTCTCAGCCTGGCAACGTCCCACTCCGGCGTTGCCCGAGCCTCCACCCGGGCCGCCGGCTGGGGTACTTTGGCTAATCTCCAAACGAAACAACGGCTGCGGCTGAGACGCGACGGACGGCTAGGAGGCCGATGCCCGGAACTCTAAACACCATAGGGACGCCAAAAAAAGAATGCGACATGCGAGAGCGATTCAACGCCGGATAAAACGGACGACTTAAAACCGGATCTCACTTAGGTGTTCTATCGAACACTTGGTGAGCGCTAGAAAAACGAATGATTTTTGGCTCAATTGAGACTCAAACACAAGCCGGGGCTCTCAGCACAAGAACAACAACACACACAGCAGATGGACGAAGGACGGACTGGGGCCGGAGATCGCGCGAGCCAGACGGCCACGAGCTCCGACCCGACATGCTCGAAACAGAGCAAAATTGAGGCCCGAGAAAGACAAAATAGGGGTGGCGGTCGAAGCTCGGGCAAGACCTGCCGCGGTCCCAACCTGGCTTGGTGGCAACGACCGGTAAACAATCTCGACGGATCGAGGTATAATCAATCGTCTCAGTGCCACCAAACCGGGATCCTCGGGAAAATGACTCGAAAATCAAACAAAGACAAAAAAGAAAAAGAAAAAAGGGCGAACCGGTATCTATCGAGGCTCGGCGTAGGGAGAAGACGCGGCAGGGGAGGCATCAGCCGCGGCTGAGACGTGGTGGTCGCCAGCGAGGGCCTTTCCTCCTCTTGTTCTCGCTCTGTTCAGCCCCCCGCCCTTCTCTCTCTCCCCTCCGCGTCTCTTTATGGCCGACGGCCACTTGCCTCAGCCTTTTTATCCTCTCCATTAACTTCTCTTAATTGCTCTCTGCTGTGTTAACTTTGGTGGCCGATTTTCGCTCTCTCCCCTCCGCGTCTCTTTATGGCCGACGGCCACTTGCCTCAGCCTTTTTATCCTCTCCATTAACTTCTCTTAATTGCTCTCTGCTGTGTTAACTTTGGTGGCCGATTTTCGCACGGCGGAGCGGCTTCTTCTCTTTGTCCAGGCGGCGGCCAATGCTCGGCTGTTCTGCGTCCACCGCGAAGGAGAGAGGAAAGGAGGAGAGAGAGAGAGAGACTAGGCTGGGGAAAGAAGGAAGAAGAAAGGGCTGGGCTGGGCTGGACTGGGCTTGGCCCATCGGGAAAAGAAAAGGAGAGGGAAAAAAAGGGCTGGGCCAGGGGAAGGACTAGGGGGCCGGGTCGACCCGGCCTGGTTTCGCTCCGTTTTTTTTTTTATAATTAAAAAAAGAAAAATACATTCTAATAATGCAAAATGCACTTAATGTCTATATGCAATGTAATTAAATAAAATTTTTGTTTTAGGAATTAAGGATATTTTTTTTTGGTAAGGAGGAATTAAGGATATTAACCCTTAAATTTTTGCATAATTAATTTTGGGCAAAATTAAAAAAAAAAAATAGGTGTCAACGACGTGTCGTGAGAAGAATGAACTAGTTTTTTGCTGAGTTGACATCTAAGCTGTACCTAATATTTTCTCATGTCGGCAGCGCTCACAAACCCATTTTCGCAATTTATATTTAATGGCCCCATGTAGAGTGGGTAACCTGTTTGGCAACAAATTAGGACGAAATGGGCTGACCAGAAGACAAAACCTAGTGAAATGGGTTATGTTGGGTTGCTTAAATGACCCATATTTTAACTCGTTTGACATTCTAAGACCAAAACTAGTGTGGGGACTCAAAACTCATACTGAGATCATGCTCTCCTCTCTTCTCCTGTTTTCACTCTCATCCGTAGGTAGCTTGATTTCACGTTCGAAATCACTTTGTGCCCTTCTCTCTTCATTCATCATTGCTTTCGACGGTAGCGATCAAATCGAAGCATCGGTGCTCTTCTCTCTCGTCACTGCTCTCAATGCTTGTGCATCGAAAAGTTACAAGTGACTTTCTTCTTTATCGGTAACGCTAGAACCCTAGGTCATTGACTCCTATAACTAGATAAGAAGTTAGAAAAACTGGAAGATTTCTTTTCTGCGTGTATTGTTAGAATCTGGTAGTTTGTGGAGCTTAACGAGATGCAATTTGAAGTATAATTTGTAAGGAGCCATGTATGCAATTTTTTAGTCATCTGGTGGCTCCGGGAGCAATTGAGCTTTGTGAATTGTGTGTTGTTAAATGGAACAATTGCTAAGAATTGGTGCCCTGATTGTGTTGGGTTTGGGTTGGGTCCAAGTCGTGCCGGGTCTAGTAAAATTAGTGATTTGCTTAAATTGTATTGCATAAAAATGGGTCAATATGGGTCGGGCCCATTTTCAACCCACCTAACCCGACCCAACTTATCAATTTGATAGGTCTAAGTATATATGTTCTTCATTCTAAGGCTGAAAACATGTCATAAGATCACATTTACATGTATTTCGAGAAATAATTCTTCGCAAATATCACACTCTCTTTGATTCATTAGAGTGCTTAGAGGTGAACTTACTCTAATATGGACAAGCTCGCTCACAGAGCCACCAAACTCTTATCAAATTTCAGTCTCCAAATTAAAATTCTCTAAACTTTAGGTTGGTACAAGTACAACCTGTGCTCAATTTGAGGCACTTGATATGAAAAATTAATCAGATACGAGCATCCTCGAATATTATAAGGACTTGAAACGATTGTGTAAGATATCGGCCTGTTGCTTCTACACCATAATCTTCTAATTTTTTTAAGCATGACGTCTATTTTGATATTAAAGGATCAGAATCTGCAGAATCCGTCAGTGGGCTCTGAAGATTTCAGGGATTACTCGGCTAAACTGGGTTTACCAACTAAATCATCGAAAGATGCTATTTAATCATAATTCGTCAACTTTTTCCAAAAAATGAGGGTACTATCAACATATTATAATTGGACTTAAGTAATCAATTTCAATTGCCTCGTGTTTTGCATGGACGTATGTCTCTCTCTCTCTCTCTCTCTCTCTCTCTCTCTCTCTCTCTCTCTCTCTCTCTCTCTCTCTCTCTCTGTGCTGTGACCGTGAGCATAACCTAGCCATTATCAATGTGAACAAAGCACATTTTCTGCAGCCATTCGCTTTAACCGGGCGGTCCTGACGTTTGGCAAATGGGAATTTGTTGTGTACACGAACGGAAAAATCAAAAGTATGATTTCATGGGAGGGCACAGCTGGGACCGGCTCATATAAAATGAAGATATCAATCATAGTGGTCGTGTATGCTTCTGTACCAAATCAGCTAAGGACGCCAAGAATTTTGTCGGCAGTTTCACTCAATCACCATGGTTGTTTGACGAGCTAGGAAAAAAGGCAGACCGAAGGAACATGGCAATCGAGGGAGATGAGATTTCTTTTAACATTCCAAGGTTACGAAGTAGGTAATACTTGTTTTAAGGGCGTTATGATATCTATAACAATGTTGAATACGTCTATCGTCTACGCCCTTTTTTGTGTGAATGATAATGTAGGTCGCACATTTCTGACTCATAAAGTCATTGGGATGATCCGATAAGATACAAGTCTTGGCACTATTAATTGTTCATCGATACTGTTCACTGTAAATCATGGTTTGCATAGAGGAGCTGGACGGAGGTTGACAACCGCCACCTGGGGTTGAGCGACCCCGATGATCGTCAGCTTGGGTCACGGGAACCCAAGTGATCATCGGCCTGGGTGTGACCGATGGCCTGGGTCGCACAACCCAGGTGACGTCGCCTAAGGTAGGGCGATCTCAGGCATCACCTAGGTTGCACTACCTTGGTGATGCTTGAGGTCGCGCAATCTCAGGCGAGGCTAGCCAACGGCTAGATTTGGCCACCAGCGGTTGGCCGATGATCGTTTTGGCCCGTCGGCTAAGTTCGCCATTTGAGAGTTTTTTAAAACAAAATAACAAAAGTCCCTTACAGAATGTTGTTTTTACAAAACGGCATTTAGGTCAAAGTTGCATCCTAATATATTTTTAAAATACACGTTACCAAATACAATTTACATTTCGAAAAACCTCTTTAACTCAAAGACCTTTTTATTTTTCTAAAGACATTCCTTCAAAGCTGAACCAAATACATCCAAAGTAGTTAAAACTTGTTGTACGAACGTTACGATATTTATAACGGTGTTGAATACGTCTATCATCTAAAACCCTTTTTTTGTGTGAACAATAATGTAGACTGCGTGTTTCTGACTACGAAAGTCGTTGGGACAATATGATAAGATGAATTTGCGTTTTCTTCGTCAACAATCATTATTTTACTTTCGCTTTCGGAGGATCACAGCAGCACAAATGGCTCCTCTCGCCGACCATTTTAAGATTTCCATTTGCGATCACTATTAAATCTCTCGTTTCTCTATGATGAGGAAAGACTTTCTCAGCATCCTTTGTACCGTTCCACCATTACTTTATATAATTTGGACCTCTTTCTTGAACTTTTTGTCCTAGATTCCTGATAAAGGTCGTATGAATACCTCCCTTTCACATTTGCCGCAATTACTACAGTCATCGAGAGAAAGAGATGCTTGGGATAACTGGAAATGGGGCTTGATTTCTCCCAAACTTCATCATAAAAATTTATACGTGAAACTCATCTCCAGATGACGATTCACGCTGGCCGGTGGATGACGTTCTCACGAGGCCCTCATATGTACAGTATTAGATTCGATGGGATCACTATCTATAATTACAAAAATTTAGGCTATTAGGTGAAAACATAATTTAATTTTAAACTATTAGTAGATTTTGGCCTAAACCTAAAGCATGGAAATATGAAAGTCCACCCTAAAGCACTATCAACTCTTTTAGAAACTGAAGCGGATAGATAAAGACATGATTTATTATTCGAATATTCTTAACACAGGGCCTATAGAGATTTGAACTCAAGATATCCTGCTCCAATATCATATGAGAACCATGCCAGCTATTCTAAAAGTTTAAATTGCTAAATTGAATGTGTGATTTAATATTTAAATGTTCTAACATATACCAAGTAACTTCTGTGTCAATAAAGAACATTGGATCCAAACTAGATCTCAAGAGCTTATGTGGCAATTCTTCTTTCTTCACTTGTTCTTTCAGTGTCAATGATTAAATTTTGCTAGTTAAACATGGCTTGTCTATAGTCTTATACCAATTAAGAAAATTAATGACAAACATCTATTATTTGGGGAAATTACCAAAAAAGTCCTAAACCTATCATCCTTGTGCCAATTTAGTCATAAACCTTTCAATTGTGTAAAATTTTAACAAATTTTTAAAATGTTTTTTGGTAAAAAATGTTTAAAATGTTTGTACCAATTTAATTATAAACAATTTCACGTTTTGCTAATTGAGTTCACCCGGCCAATTTTAGCCGAAAACAACTAATATATATGCCGGCCATCCTACATGGCATGGTTAGCTCTGATATTGTCACTTTTTTTAAATAATAATTTATATATATTTTTGGTTTTTTAATTTTTTCTCTTCTTTATTTTTTTTGCGACCAAGGCTGGCAAGGGTTGTCGATCAACCCTCGCCGGCCACGGGCAAGGGAGTCACGACCCTTGCCCAAGCCCTCACCGGCCACAGAGAGGCCCCGCGAGTCCTCGCCTAGTGGTCTGCGAGAGTCGACTGGCAACCCTTGCCAGCCCCCAGTCCAAAAAAAGTAAAGAAAATAAATAACTGAAGATATCATTTGAAAAAATTATTAAAAAAAGTCTATATCGGTGTAAAAGATTTAAGACTTTTTTTTTATAATTGTCCCATGTTATTCATATACATACTGACATCAATTTCAAGGAAATTTCTGAAACTATCTTTCTTTATTGAGTCAGTTTCTTGCTACAACTATGTGACAATAATTTCGGTTTGCAAAAAATTATTATGAATGTCTTGAAGTTCTCTTTATGTCATGCAATTGACCGAACCAGCATTTTTTGGAGTTTCGTATTTAAGACTACAGCTTGTCTCTTGTAGCTGAAACACACCAAGCATTTATAGTCAAAAACATTTATGAGCAATTTGTTTGGATTTATTTGTTAGATTCAAAATTTGAGACAGTGTTCATCATTTCTTTTCCATCGAATGACAGCCATATGGGACATAACTTGGTAATATAGACATTGGATTTATACCACTATTCAGTTCTACAGTTTTTTTTATCAAATTTTTTTATGAAAGTCGTTTCATTTTTTTATTTTATTGGAAGACACTATCTGAAACAATCGAATTTTTTTCTTCTTTATGGGCAATGCAGTGGAATTATCTTATTATATAAAGCCCATTCATATGTCATGTGGGTAATTAGGTGGATAGGGTCTGGTGTGCCTTAAGAATAGTATACCTTACCTAAGCTTTAATTAAAGTGATTATTATAATCCGAGGAGATTTTCAAGAATCTCGACACTTGAGGCCCATCGAAAGGAGAATATTTGACTCACACACACCCTAACATAAATAATATAACTCTTCCTCCTCTTTCATCTCCTTTCCATTCCAGCTCAAAGCTTAGAGCTCCTCCATTTATTTATACTTTCTGGAGCAACATGTTTCCTTTACAACCCAACAACGATCTGTTCTATCTCCAACCAAATCACAACCTGATTCCGGAAGATCTGATCATTCATGATGATCAAGATCTTCATGGCCTTTGTTTTACCAACCAAAACGACAAGAACAAGGGCGCAGACGAATCTATACTCATATCTTTTAGCGGAGGCAACAAAGGCCGTGAAGATTGCGATCCCAAGAAGGCGATGCATCGAGACATTGAACGGCGAAGGCGGAAAGAAATGAACACCCTTTACGCATCTCTCAGATCATTACTTCCTCTCGAATATATTAAGGTAAGCAAATAGGTTGTCTTTTTGTTTTTTGATACTTTCCCCTAAATTAGGGTTTCTGTGCATGGGATATTTAGGGGAAGCGAGCGACATCGGATCATATAACTGGGGCTGTCAATTACATAAACCATCTAGAAAGGAAGATCAATGAGATGGAAAGAAGAAAAGATGAATTCAAGAGGGGTAAATCTGTTCATTTGGGCTCTCTTGGACCAGAAATTTGGAGCTCAGGCGCCGATTGTTCAGCCAGAGCTTTGAGTGTAAGGCCTTGTCTGGATGGAGTGGAAATAGTCATCCGAAGTGCTAGCTCCAGAGACCAAGACCATAATTTTCCATTATCAAAGGTGTTTCAACTACTGCTGGAAGAAGGAATTAGTGTAGCAAGTAGTGTTTCCACTAGAACTAGTGAAATGATATTCATCCACACCATCCAGTCCGAGGTATACTGTGATAACTCTCATGGAAAAATTGTTGTAGAAATAGGGTTCTATGTGTTACCTTAGTTTTCGTGAAAATAATCTAAGTACAAAGAATTTATTGCCTTATTTTCTCGTTGTTTCTACTTCAGGCTTTGCATACTGGGTGCCTCGATATAGCTCGGCTGCAATCGAAACTTGATGAAGTGCTTACTGATTACGGAGTGAGAGATATGGATTTTGTTAATTGACTGCAATGAACAGTTCATTATTCTTTTAGATTTCCCTTATCATTGCACCTCTTGGACGAAGAATTGTGTGCGTAATTTTTCTCTTGTTTGCACAAGAAGTAGGTTTTCAAGCCTACAAGACTTGGGTTTTCAAGAACTTTTGCAAGGTTTGTTCTCAATCAGATTTTTTTTTTGGGTCCAATTCTCAATCAGATTGGTAGCATCCAAGCTAAACCGTTTTACAGTTAGTGCACCCAAATCGTGGTTCTATTATCTAGATTATTGCTATCTGGACTCGGATTGTGTATATAGCTACATGATGTAATCTAATTAAATTCAACATATGAGCGTTTTTTCCTCATCATTAATTTATAATTGACTGATAAGAAGCTCCTTGCAAGATAAGAAAGAAAGATTAAAAGAGAATGATATTTATTCTCTTGTAATGGTGTGTGAAACAATGTACATGAGAAGCCTTTATATAGGCTTAGAGGAATAAAGGAGTCTAGCATCCTTCCAATGTGGGACCAAAGAGAGAGAAGAGAAGTAAAGGAAAACCTACAAAACTATACAACATGTTCTAACACCCCCCTCAAACTCAAGGTGGATCAAATAACGAGAGTTTGGAAAGAAGAAATTTGAATCGTTGTGATGTAAGAGCCTTCGTAAAACAATCAGCAAGTTGATTCTCAGTTCCAACAAAAGGAAGTGAAATAGTGCGAGCTTGGAGATGATGACGAGTCAGATGACAATCGATCTCAATATGTTTGGTACGCTCATGAAAGACTGGATTTGTACTGATATGAATGGCACTCTTATTGTCACAATGCAGAGGAGTAGGATCCAGAAGTGAAACTCCCATATCAGCAAGTAAGCGGCGAAGCCAAATAATCTCAACAGTAGTGTCGGCCATAGCACGATACTCAGACTCTGTAGAGGAGCGTGAGACAATATGTTGTTTCTTGGAACGCCAAGAAATAAGTGAATCGCCAAGAAAAATACAATAACCAGTGATAGATTTGCGATCAGCGACATTGGAAGCCCAATCAGCATCAGAATAGGCACGCAACTTGAGAGCAGAGGAGGATGGTAGAAATAAAGAACGCGATAAAGTGCCTCGAAGATAGCGCAGAATCCTTAGAACAGCCGCATAATGAGTTGTTCGAGGAGCAGCAACAAACTGACTGACAACATGAACAGCATAGGCGATGTCGGGTCGGGAGATAGTAAGATAAACAAGACTGCCAACCAAGGTCCGATAGCGGGTGACATCAGAAAGAGGTTCTCCATCGTCTGGGCAAAACTTTTGATTTAGCTCAATAGGAGTGGCAGCAGTACGTGAATCTGATAGAGCAGCCCTAGACAGAATATCAGCAGTATATTTTTGTTGAGAAATGAGAATACCACGTGAACTACGAGCAATCTCAAGTCCAAGAAAATAGCGCAGTGGTCCTAGATCCTTCATGGCAAAATGTTGCTGAAGGTGTCGCTTGGTATGCTCAATATGGTCACGATCATCTCCGGTGATTACCATATCATCAACATAAAGAAGAAGAATAGTGCAGCCTGAAGAAGAGGTATGAACAAACATAGCATGATCAGCCTCACTTTGAATGAAACCAGCGGACTGAATAGCATCACTGAACTTCTCAAACCAAGCACGAGGGGCCTGTTTGAGACCATAAAGAGCCCGTCGTAAGCGGCAAACCTGTCCAGAGGTATGAGCAAGACCAGGCGGAGGTTGCATAAAGATATCTTCCTGAAGATCACCGTGAAGAAAAGCATTCTTCACATCAAGCTGAAAGAGAGGCCAATTGCGAATTGAAGCAACAGCTAATAAAACACGGACAGATGTCATCTTTGCTACGGGAGCAAAGGTCTCCTCATAGTCGATACCATACTCTTGCGAGAAGCCTCGAGCAACCAGACGAGCTTTGTAACGCTCAATACTGCCATCAGAACGAGTCTTAATCCTATATATCCATCGGCAAGATACGAGGGAGCGACCTGGAGGAAGAGGCACAAGCTCCCAAGTACCAGTACTCTCCAAAGCCGAGAGTTCCTCAGACATAGCCTGGCGCCATTCTACATGCTGAACTGCCTCGCGATAACTATTAGGTTCTTGTACAGCATGAACAGTAGCTAAAAAGGATCCAAACTCAGTAGAATAAGAAGTAGCAGCAACATACCGGGCAGGTGGACGCCGATCTCGAGGAGGATTACGGCGTGGCTCTAGTTGTGCAGAATCGTCGAGGGCAGATACAGCAGGAGGTGCAGCACAAGGGATAGGTGAAGATGGAGAAGGTGGCAATATATCTAGATTCGATGTAGAAGAGGGACTAGAAGGATCAGGTAGAGGATCAACAGGGAAATCCATAAATGGAACAGGAGACGAAACATGAGGTGTAGTATTTGTTGAAAAGAAAGGAACGTGTTCATGAAACGTAACATCACGAGAAATACGTACACGTCGTGCATTTGGGTCATAACAACGATAGCCTTTGTGCTCAGTGCTGTAACCCAAGAATGCACAGGGGATAGAGCGGGCGGTAAGCTTTGTACGTTCAGTGAGTGGAAGAATGACAAAACAAGTACATCCAAAAACTCGAAGATGATCATAGCTAGGAGGTCGAGAGTAGAGACGCTGAAACGGGGTGTCTTGATGGAGAACAGATGAGGGTAGGCGATTAATTAGATGAACAGCCGTGAGAAGAGCCTCAGCCCAGAACTCAGTGGGAACGGATGTGCCAAGTAAGAGAGCTCGAGTGGTCTCTAGAATATGACGGTGCTTGCGTTCAGCAACTCCATTTTGAGCTGGAACCCCAGGACAAGATAACTGAGGAAGTGTACCATCACTAGCTAAGAGGGAACGAAAAACACCAGAGAGATATTCTCCCCCTGAATCTGAACGGAAAACTTTGATTTTTGTATTAAATTGTGTGGAAACCATGGAAGTAAAAGACTGATAGATGGTAAAGAAATCACTACGTTGACGCATAAGATAGACCCATGTATAACGAGAATAATCATCAATAAAAGATACATAATATTTGAAACCACTCTTAGAAGAGAGCGGGGCAGGACCCCAAACATCAGAATGAACAAGATCGAAGATCGCACTAGTTCTAGAGTTACTAACAGGAAAAGGCTTAGCAGATTGCTTGGCCAAAGGGCAGATAGAACATGGAGGAAGACTACCAGAAGAAATAGGACCCAAAGCACCTTGTTGGTGAAGGATGGTGAGACGAGAAGACGGAATATGTCCAAGACGCTGATGCCACCGATCAAGATCGAGGGTAGCCAACACAGGATGAGGAACAGAGGAAGTTGGAAGATGGAGATGTTGCATTATATAAAGTCCATCCCGTCTACTGCCCCTGCCAATCATCTTGCCACTCAAACGATCCTGCACAAAGCAAGAGCTATTTGTAAAGCTTACAGTACATCCAGCATCGGTGAGTTGTCCAACAGATAATAAATTGAGAGCCAAAGAGGGAACATGTAACACATCAGGGACATTGAAATCTTTAGAGATGGTAAGAGTACCCTGTCGGGTAGCTAGTAAAGGAGAACCATTGGCAGTAAAGAAATGTGCTGGTTGCTTGAGCTCAGAGAGCTTAGTGAGAAAAACAGCGGAAGTAGTCATATGTCTAGCAGCTCCTGAGTCAAGTACCCAAGTAGTAGAAATATCACCTGAAGGTGGAGTAGCTACAGCGGTACTTCCAGCAGATGAGAGAGTTGTAGAAGTACCAGAATCGGGAGAAGACCTAGGCAGAAAAGGACTCAAACGGGCAAGTTGTGCCTCAAGAGCAGCAATACGGTCATCCGTAGAGGGAGAAACCAGAGTAATAGGTTGAGAGATTGGAGATGCGGTAGTGACTCGTGGTGATGCAGAAAGGCGTGAAGCATTCCTCTTCTTCCAACAATGTGACTCGTCATGACCAGGACGATGACAATACGTACATGAAAGGCGGCGAGGACCACGAGTAGGCAAAGGACGTGGTGGAGCAGCCAAAATAGCAGTTGAATCAAAAACTGCCGAGGAGGAAAGAAGACCAAGACGAGTTTCCTCAGACTGTAATTCTTTGACAGCATCAAGGAGAGATGGTCTTGGAGAGCGGTGAAGAAGTTGGCTGCGAACACCTTCATAGGGAGAGTTGAGCTTCATAAGAAAAGAATGTAGACGATGTCTATCTTGAGTCTGAAGCCGAGTAGATGGACACCGAGTACAGTTCAGGCATGATGGGCAGAGAATAGGAGCAAGAATATCCAGTTGACTCCAAAGTGAGTGCATGTAATTGTAGAAATCTCGAATAGAGCGAGACCCTTGCGTAGCACTGTAAACTTCTTGCTCCAACTGATAAACTCGAATGTCCCCTGTCTGGGTGAACATCTCAGCAAGCCGATCCCATAAAATTTTTGCCTCAACAATAGTAGAAAATTGTGGGCGAAGAGCAGGATCAATGGAACCAAAAATGATAGCCCATGCCTTCCGATCAGCAACATTCCATGCTCGAATTTCAACGGCACGTTTCGCAACTTCATCAGGTGATTCACTTTCAAGAGCACCAGGACAAGGACAAAGTCCCTCAACATGCTCAAACAAGTCGCGGTAAACAAGTGCCGCCATTGCCGATGGTTTCCAAAGAGAATAGTTTGAACCATCGAGTTTGACGTCAATACGGTCACTAGAATCACCCATGACGACAGAAAAAGAAATCACTAGCAAAGCTAGAAATATAGATTGAGGTGATCGAAAGGATCGAGAAAGAAGAAGCGCGAATTAGAACGAGCAAGGATGATGGCCCAAAAGCCCTAAACTCATTATCTTAATTTCTGATGCGGAAGATCCAATTTATGGCAACCGCAGAGCATACTTTAAAAAATAATGAGCTCATTGTCTTAATTTCTGATGCGGAAGATCCAATTGATGGCAACCGCAGAGCATACTCTTCAAGACAATGATCTTGGCTCTGATACCATGATAAGAAAGAAAGATTAAAAGAGAATGATATTTATTCTCTTGTAATGGTGTGTGAAACAATGTACATGAGAAGCCTTTATATAGGCTTAGAGGAATAAAGGAGTCTAGCATCCTTCCAATGTGGGACCAAAGAGAGAGAAGAGAAGTAAAGGAAAACCTACAAAACTATACAACATGTTCTAACACTTGCAACATTGGAATTAGCTATTGGTAACAAAATATGAGATAATTTTGTTAGTCATAAAAACTTTTAATGGAAAATGTTCAGTTTGTAAGGCGGTAGAGACTAGAGAGTGCAGTTAGATTGGATGCTAATTGGTTTGTCTTGGTTGCCAGGGTTATCTTATATCCACGCTGATGAATCCTAACGTTAAATCTCAAAGAAAATTTGAAAACTGAAAGGAATATATAGCAAAGTGATAGTTAGAAGAAGTAGCAGATTCCATATATTTGGAGAGGGTTGTTACTGTTGCCTTTGCAGATTTGATATAGACTTACTGACTTGGTACATATGCACACGTATGCGTGAGTGCAAAAGAGAAAAGTTGCTACTGCTCTCTCTCTCTCTCTCTCTCTCTCTCTCTCTCTCTCTCTCTCTCTCTCTCTCTCTCTCCTCTCTCTCTCTCTCTCTCTCGCTCGTTGCCTGTCAATGAGTCAATATTTCCGACCTTGTTATTCCTATTCAAAGAGTGCATAACTGCGTGGATAAGCTCACGCTAACCTGTCAATAGTATTTGAAGAGAGATTTCTTATGAACCCATTATTGATAAATTATTAAATTTTAGAATATGGTTTGAGTGCCTAAGTTGCATGAAAACACTGAAATTACACTGTCCCCATAAGAACCTATTCCGAAAATTGAATTCTTTTGTGACTAAGCTAGTTTGTGGATTTTCATGTCATTTACTGGCTTATGCTTCTTAGGATGGAGGCAGGCAGGTTTCAAACTCAACGCTTGTTTGCAGAATTTCACTGTCCTTGTGTTTCGCCAGGGTTGTGTTGACTGTTGATCACCATGGACTTTCTACATATGTTTTGAAGTCAAATCGTGACTTATGACACAGGTCACGTTTGTCAGACCGTAGTACATACAAACAATGGTCATGGCTGAAGACATTAAATATAGGTGCTCCATATGTGTGTGCTTCCAATACTTTTCACTCTTTGAATTGCTGTGATCCTATGACTTGTAAAGTAGCAAGTGGTGGTGGAAATTAGTGTGTAAATTAAAAGGTCCGCAACCAGTTAGTTTTATTCCATGTTGTGCAGACAAAGTTTCACTTGAAAGTTAGATAGTCATCATATATACTATGTATATTTATGTGCACTCACCATTTAAAAGTCATCACGTAAGATACTACATGGATCATACTGTTTTTTTTTTGTGCTGTTGATTGTACATATTTCTAAATCTTATGTTAGGGTTTGCAAATGGCGTTTGCATATAAGCGGGATAAACTCGTCGTTAGTCTCACGATTGTTCATACGTTAAAGATTTATGGTGATCCTCTTGCTCATGTTTTACACTCTTTTAAGTTGTTGATCATGAAGGAAATAGGTCTTTCTGGCCATATATATATAGAAGTATCTTCCTCCAAACTTTATGCATATTCAGACCTAATGAGCTAATGAAAAATAAATTAACTGATGTGGTTGAATTCTAAGCAAATTTGACTTCGCAGCTATACATGTATTCGATAGAGTGCTGATAGTAAAATCAACAACATAAAAGTATTAACTTAGCTGGAAAAGTCTGGTTTGATTAGCTATTAAGATGAATCTTCCCTTTCGATTCTTATGTTCTGGAAGGCAAAAATATTCAACTCATGCCCTTTACATGGCATTTTCCTTCGAGATCTCTCTATGGTTTATAGCCTGTTTGCTCCTTTTTCTACGCCCCACATTCATCACTATTGATTGGGTAGTTATAGTTTAGAAAGCCAACTAACCATCCAAACCCATTGGCGTTGGATGTAAAAGAAAGAGCACACAGGCTGTGTACTTAAAATATTTTATGTTTCGTCTTCATGAGTTCATTTCTAAACATTTTTTTCTCTGTGTTATTGCAACCGACGACTTTGAAAGTACAATTTTGCCAGCACAACAAAAGTCTAGTAAAAAAATAAGGATAAGTACACTTAAAATCCTAAAACGTGTTATAAAAGTGTAATTGAATTTTAAAACTTATAAAGAGTGCAATCAAGTCGTAAAACTTATCAAATTGATGCAATCAAATTCTTCCGTTAACTTTGTCCAACTTTGCTAATAAAAAATGTTGACTTGATTTTTTTTGTTATTTTGTCTCTCCTATGTGGCATTGACGTGGCTAAAACATAAAAGAGAAGGCTTAAACAACGTCGTTTTGGTCCAAATATGATTTTTTTAATCTAAAAATGATTTAAATTATATTGAAAAAATAAATTAAATTAAAAAAAGCCATGTGAGCATTTTCGTTATCCAAGTTGTACACAATTTACAAAAGGACTTGATTGCATCAATTTGACAAGTTTTAGGATTTGATTGCGTTTTTTTTGTAAGTTTTAGGATTTAATTGCACTTTTATGATAAGTTTTTTCGTAACTTGCCATGATTCAAGTAAAATCAAAGAGCTCTTGGGAATTAGTATCATAGGCATGTGATGTTGCCCAAAACTTCCCTCACTTCAAAACTTGTGGTCACACAAAGCAGTTGCAACTTATGTTGATGGGTAACATGCTTTTCAAAAGAAACAATTTGTCGAGAAACAATGTAAATGGAGTTTCTATAGCTTAGTGCAAGTTTTGTAACTTCATTATTCAAGGATAATTATCAAAAAAGTCCTAAATCTATTGTATATGAATGTTACCGAAAAAGCCTTAAACCTATTGCGTTTGTTCCAATTCAGTCCAAAATTTTTTAATTTGGCCAATTGATTCCTAAACCTTTTGACAATTTGCCAATATAATTCATCTGGCTAATTTTCACTAGAAATCGCTGACATGGACGCCAGCCATCCAACGTGACACTGCCGCCACCGACGTGGACAATTTTTACAGTTTCTTTTTAAAAATTCATTTTTTTGAATTTTGAATTTTCTTTTCTTTTCTGTATTCTCTTTTCTATTTTCACTTTGTTGTAGCCAGTGAGGGCCTGGCAACCCTTGTCAGCCATCGCTTGTGGTTGGTCTTCGGCCATCACCTGAGATCGGCCATCGGCGAAAAGAAAAGAAAAGAAAAAGATAAAAAGAACAAAAAGTTTGAAAATTTTTTAAAAATTTGTCCAAGTCAGCACTAGCCATACCACATAAAATGGCCGGTGCTGATTAGACCACCACGTCAGTAATTTCCGATCAAAATTGATTGGAAGGATTTCATTGGCAAATCGTCACAAGATTTAGGAAAGAATTGGCATAATTGAAAGGTTTAGGACCGAATTGGCATAAGTGCAATATGTCTACAACTTTTTCGGTAATCTTCCCCCTATTATACAGATGCTAATTTAGCCAGTTTAGTTCTAAGCATTTTGACGATTAACCAATGTAGTCATGCTAGCCAATTTTGGTTGAAAATCCCTGACATGGACGTTGGTTATCTAGCGCTGACGTGAATAATTTCGTAATTTTTTTTTATAAAATCTTATGAACTTTTCTATTTTCTTCCATTTTTCTTTCTTTTTTTAAAAAAATTAGAAAAATGAAAAAAATTATCCATGTCAACGCCAGCCATGCCACGTGGGGCAGCTAGCATCCATGTCTGTAACTTCCCACCAAATTAACCGGAAGGGCTATATTAACAAATCTTTAAAAGGTTTAAGAGTAAATTGGTTATATTGAAAAGTTTATGATTGAATTAACATCCGTACAATAGGCTTATGGCCTTTTTGTTCGGAAATTTTCCCTTATTGTTCATAGATATATTTGACTGGCTTTACGCTTGTATGAGCTCATTCTACAGCACATTGTTACCATACCAATTTTCTTCTGACAAAGTTCCATTTATATGACCCTCTATCTAATCACTAAAACTTTACAAATTCAGCATTGATGCACAAGCTCAAAAGTGGGAGAAATCTCCTCTTATTGGCCATTGGAAACCATATGGAATGGATGGTCATTAAGTCCTTTTAATCGTTCAAACATCTACGAATCAGCCGTATGTTTGAGAGTGCTATTTCGTCATGGTACTAAAGGGTTATATTAATCAGTGGGGTCTGTGGTCTATACCGCATATACCTCCTCTGTTCACACCTCGAATGACATAAAAAGCTGGCTGATCAGCAGCTGGATCTAGCATATTCTAAAACGCTTTTGTCCCCATTTCTTCAATCGCATTCTCAAGTTGCCTCCTAAAAACTCTCCTAATATCTTAAATTCCGCAGGCGGATTAATCCCTATCTCTATTGTTATCGTTCCACGTTCAGCTGCATTTCCTTCACATCGTTGAACAAACTTAGCCACAGGCCCGCTGCTAATGATTCCATTCGTAATTGTATAATGTCTGACCTGTTCTATGTTGATTTGATCCGATATACTAAACAAGTCAAAACGTCACTTTCCCTAATTGGGTCGTTGTCCAACCCATCAATGGGTGGCTTCTCAATTAATTCTTTTAAATATGGACGAGATGGATTGCTCAGTCAAACTTGTAGCGGGCTGATACTGTCAAGGGTTTAAAATTAAAGAATGACGCCATTGCTCCTTGAAATCAAATTCGACATTATTCGAGAACGCCAAATTAATGTACGTGTATCGTAGAACATGTAGAATAATGACCCAGAATATCTCTGCGAGAAACTAATAAAGAAATCTGCCAATTCCAATGGCAATGCTTGGGCATTACCCAACAAATACTCCGGACACCAGCTTGAAGCTTTCAAAAGAAAATACGGATTCTTGTGTTTCTTTTTGTTCACATTATCGACTCCATTCCAAAAACTTGACTTCCAAGGCTGCCCTTTTGTCTTCACCATAAGGCTCTTTCAGTTTTGCATAGAGATATCAGGTTGCAATTGCGTTTTGCTTTCTTCTTGCTTGAACATCTTGTTGTTTTCTTCATCCTCCTCTCTTATCTTCCTTCATAGAGATTAATCCCTTCTTTTTGGCCTTTGCCTCTTCACGAGTTTCAGTCCAGTAGGATGATGTTCTGGGGATGTTGTTGCATCTCAAAATTTAAAGAAAAGCCAGAGATCAGGTAAATTTTTAATGAACTAGTTACCTATCTTCTGCAGCTATTATGTCAATTGAGTTCGAATGAATTTGCTTTGTTTTGACGACTTTTCGCTCTTTCGATGTATTTTTTGAAGTGTATGCAAGAACATGGACTATCCATGGGAAATTTACTCTCTCAAGGAGTTGCTACACGCGACTAACAACTTTCACAACGACAACAAGATCGGCGAGGGCGGTTTCGGAAGCGTTTATTGGGGTCGAACAAGTAAAGGCGTAGAGGCAATCATGTCCATTTCTTCTGTTTCTATTTGAGATTATTTCCCTTGTTCCACGAGTAATAATAATGAAAACGTGGCCTCGGTGAGACTAGATAGAGACTCCTATACGCTCTATGAATCGATCTTAAACTCGACTGAATATTGCAGATTGCGGTGAAAAGACTCAAAGCGATGAGTGCAAAGGCCGAAATGGAATTTGCGGTGGAGGTGGAGATTCTTGGCAGGGTGAGGCACAAGAACCTTTTAGGGTTGAGGGGATTCTACGCAGGTGGCGATGAGAGGTTGATCGTCTATGATTACATGCCTAATCATAGCTTAATAACTCATCTCCATGGCCAACTCGCCGCAGATTGCTTGCTCGATTGGCCACGAAGAATGAGCATTGTGCTCGGATCAGCTGAGGGTTTAGCGTAAGTAATCTCATTCAATCGCTACCAAAGTAACCTAGTTACGCCTCATAGAATCATCACTAGAAATTCGGATTTATGGTTATGTTCGAGTACAAATAGTCCTCCAAACATGTTTTTGACGCTCTTAGGATTTATGCTTGTCCACAGCTATTGAACTTTGTGCCTTTACATTTCGACCAAAAAAAGAAAATTTGTGCCTTTACATGGTTAAGGAATTATCATGAGGCTAGTTCTCACAAAACGTCCATTCGAAATTTAGAATCATTAGCCATCGCATTTTAGGAACATAATTCAGTCTAGATTTGCAACTTCCTCATGGAATTTAGCTTTCTCAGCACCTTCTAGATCTGAATTTTCAATACATTCTGCTCAAATTTTAACCATCTTCTTTTGCTAATTTAAGGTACTTGCATCATGAGGCCAATCCTCACATAATTCACCGAGACATAAAGGCGAGTAATGTCCTTCTGGACAACCAATTCCAAGCAAAAGTTGCGGATTTCGGTTTTGCTAAACTTATTCCAGACGGCGTTACTCATTTGACAACAAGAGTGAAGGGAACACTTGGTTATTTGGCTCCCGAATATGCGATGTGGGGAAAAGTTTCGGAGAGCTGTGATGTCTATAGCTTTGGAATATTACTCCTCGAGATAATCAGTGCCAAGAAGCCACTGGAGAAGCTTCCCGGCGGAGTGAAGCGCGACATTGTGCAATGGGTCAAGCCGTATGTCCAGAAGGGTGCGTTCGATCACATAGCCGACCCGAGATTGAAGGGGAACTATAAACTGGATGAGCTCAAACTGGCGCTCATGATCGCGATGAGGTGCACGGATCATAACCCCGAGAACCGGCCAAGCATGACGGAGGTCGTGCAGTGGCTCAAGGGAGGTGTAAGGAGGAAGAAAGAGATCGGACATGTCACTGGCAAGGCTGAAGAAGATGATGGTGATGATGAGGAGGAAAATGATAGAGACTACGAAGGGTATGGGATAGACCAATATGATGACAAGAGAAAAGCATGGAAGGGAACAAAGGTGAGATAGATGATCATTGAGAGACAATCATCATTTGTATTTTGGGTGTATTTGATGGACTGGTTTTTCTCTTGTCTTCACTCGTCAATGCTTCATCATAAGATCCACGCAAGTAAAAAGCAAACGAACGAGACGACAGAGCTCGACTGATCGGATGCTTCACTGTACTTCCTCGGCAATCTGTCTTTACTCTCTTTGCCTCAATCTTGTTGGTTTCAAGCCTTCAATTAGAGTGAATTCACTTTATTTTACCCTTTTGAAGGATGGCATTTATGTTAACAATCGTTGCAGAGATGTGGACTAATGTATCATACAACTTCCCAACTTGATTTCTGTGGAGTCTGTCTTTGCATCTCCCTTTGTACACTTGAAGGAGTTTCTCTTGCATTGCTGATGTACTAATAACCAGATGGGAAAATGATACAAATAGTCCATAAATTTTAACCCAGTGTGCAACGTCATTCTTGGACTTCATTAATTCGTTCGATGTGGTCCTTGAACAATTCCTAAATGTTCATTCTAGTCCACCATACTTCAATTTGTTCAATTTAGTTTATTGGCTTTCCAAAACAAAGCCAAATCAATCTTTCAATACTAATCGTGAGTTTTCATAATTACTTTATTGCCTAAATTTTAGAATATCTTTTTATTTCAATTTATTTCCAAAATCAACGAAGAAAATGCTATCAATTTTACTATCTTTTTTGTCTTTATAAATATTGTTATATTTTCATTGAAGTATATTTTAACATATGATCTCTATAATAATAATAGTAAAAGCTCATTTAGAGGTGTATCGGGCTGATATTCATGCTACTTTAATTTCCTAATTTACAGATGTAAGTAAATTAAATTAAGAAAACACAAAAACAAGAACTTGAAAATTTTATCTATCTAAAAGTTAGGAACAAGATTTAGATTCATATAAGTACGAGAAATCTATTGGTAAATTACCACTACTGGATATTCTTATAACCCTTATTTTTAAAATAAAAGGAATATGAATTTAATAAAACTGTAAAAGAGGTTATATTTTTACTATTATAGACATCATAGGCTGAAATATATTGAATTGAACTATTGTGATATTTATAAAGACCAAAAAGGTAAAAATACAATAGAAAGATACCCATACTTTCTTTCGATGATTTAGAAAATGGATTAAATTGAAAAGACATGTTAAAATCCGGGCAACAGTGTGATTATGAAAACGTCGAATTTTTTATGAGCAAATTAGCGGACTAGATCGAACATTTAGGAATAGTCCAATATTACATTTGTGAGCGAATTATAAGTTTGATGATAACATTGTACGTTGCGCCAAAATTTAGAAATTATTTGTGTGATTTCCCTTGGCCAATATAATCGCATCGTTTGGGTGCTATGTAATTCTAACCAAACTTTTTTCGTCAATTTGAAACCTTTCAATCTTAGTGACAGAAGAATTCGTCATGATTACGTGCTGCGATCATTGCATAAAAGTATGCGAGTAGGTGTGTCGTGCCGGCAGCGATGGTGTTTCATGTGTCATCTTCGAAAATGCAATTTCCACGTTGTGACGTTTTTATGTGGTCACAGGATAAGGTAATCTGGCTATAACCCACTCCCTCAATTTTTCTATTTTGGGCCCATTTCACGACGCAGGGCCCAAATTGGAGGCCCAATCGATTGGCCTGGTTTGTTCCATGAACAAGTTCAATTTATCAAAGACGCGGCAAATCGAATGATTTGGAAAAAAAAAATATTTTCCAAAAAAAATCGCTTGCATCGCTTGAAATAATTAGTCAATGGAAAATACTTTCGTGACTGACAATAATTAATGTTTAAACATTTTCATGAACCATGAAAGTATTTTTTATTTATTCGTTTTTGTAAGTGATATAAATGATGAGAAAATACTTTCCAAATTATACAAACGGAACCTTGACGAGAGAAAGAATTGTTCTTAATGATAATGTATCATTTATCGGTTGGTATCGTAGCATCTTAGCATTTTTTGCCCTGTGTCCCGAAATTCATTCTTCATTCATTTGGCTTCGGAGGAACTCCACCACCAATTGTGATATCTCCATATAATAGAACATTTCTAACCCCTTCTCAGTAAAGCCATTTTGTAGATCAAGAACTAAACAGGGACAATGTAGATTTTTCAAAGAAGGAAGAGTTTGTGAATATATCATTTCGTGCCGTTGAGGTTAAAGTGGGCAAAACATCGGAGCGGATCTAATTAAATCCGATGCAAAACCTATTTTATTGAGTAGTGATCAGGTATACGATGCAATGTTTATTTGAGGGGTTGTGAGCTTTATTTTTCATTTTTCATTGTTGATATTACTTCTCCCAAATAGGGTTGATCAGTTCCCATACGGTTCAGTTCCCATCTAGAAATCGGGAACTGGACTAGTGGGATCGATTCTCCGTTCGTAAGAACTAGGAACCAGACCATCTAGTCCTGAAACCAGATCGACAATCCGATCTAGTTCCTAGGTGGGTAAATGGAACCAGTGGCTGCCCTCACACATTTCTTTCTCTTTTTTTCCCATTCGAGATATCTTTGGAACTCACTTTCGCACCTATCACGATCACCTTGTGGGGATGGAGCAAAGCGTGTTACGGCTAGGGTTTCTGACAACGAGCCTTCCTCGACTCCCACTCTGCCGCCTCTCCTCCCCGGACTCAGGAGCTCACTAGTGTTAAGATATGAAATCTTTTTGATATCTTTTTTTTGAATTTCAAATTAGCTTACCAACTATAGATGAGTTGGCATTCCTTGATTTTTGCTTTGTCAAAGAGTGTATTTTTTCATCTCTTTATAAATGTGTACAATCTGTAAATGTATAGAAATGAAAATCTTTCACAAATGTTGAGCCTTTTATATGGTATCAGAGCTTTCTACTCCTAAGAGCCTTTTGATCTGGTCATTCTGCATTTTTTTCAGCAACCTTCTGTATCCTCCAACCATAGAAGTCATCTCAAAATCAACTCACACCACCTCAAATTCTGGTTCCAATTCCATCGGGACGGGACAGCCGCACCTAATGGTCTGATTTCAACCTCGGCGACCATCCAATTGCTATTCAAGCCCTCCGCTGCCAATTATCCCTCTTGGCGCGCTCAATTTCAGGCGTTGCTCATTAGTTATGATTTAATAGGGTTTGTTGACGGGACTTCCGAACCAATGGGAATTACACAAGCTATGTGCGATCCTCAATGGCGTTAAGCAATGTCAGAGATCAATGGCCTTATCCGTAATGGGACTTGGGAACTACATCTTTGTATGTTGTAGGTTGCAAATGGGTTTATCGGATAAAAAGACGTGCGGATGGTAGTATTGAGAGGTATAAGGCACATCTTGTGACCAAAGGTTTTCACTAATGACCGGGCATTGATTACACCGATACATTTAGCCCGATTATCAAACCAAATATCATTTGGGTGGTCTTATCATTGGCTCTAATACGTGGATAGACATTGAGACAAATGGATGTCAACAATGCCTTCCTCCAAGGAACTCTCTAGGATGAGGTCTACATATTACAACCGTCCGGTTTTAAAGACCCAGAAAAACCAACACACATCTGCAAACTTCACAAGGCCATATACGGGTTAGAGTAGGCTCTGCGGGCTTGGTACAATGAGCTAAGTTCATTCCTTCTCGCAAATTCATTTGTCAATTCAAAGAATGAAAGTTCACTGTTCATTTACTCTCGTGGTGGCATTCAAGCCTATTTTCTAGTGTGCATAGATGACCTCATTATCACAAGAAGTGACTAGAATTTTGTTTCGGACTTCATCACCGCTCTCTCTAATCGGTTCTTAATTAAATACTTGGGGCCATTGAATTTCTTTTTGAGAATTGAAATCATTCCTACAAAAACTGTCTTACTTCTTTCTCAACATAAATACATAAGAGAGCTACTTGAACGCTTCAAAATGGGAGACGCAAAAGAGGTAGGGACACCAGTAGCCACGGGTCAGTCTCTTTCGGTCCATGACAAAGAACCACCAGCTGATACTACAGAATTTCGAAGCCTCATTGGTGCACTTCAATACCTCAACATTACTCGCTCAGACCTTGGTTTTGCAGTAAACAAGCTATCTCAATTCATGCATAAGCCGACTACAACCCACTGGACAGTCACAAAACGACTCTTACGCTATCTTAAGGGAACATTATTCCATGGGTTGCACTTGAGACGTGACACAAAACCTGTGCTTCATGCCTACGTCGATGCATATTGGGTAGGAAACATTGATGATCGTATATCTACTTCGGGTTTTGTCATTTATATCGAGCCAATCCTATCTCCTGGAGTTCTTGGAAGCAACGATTGGTTGTACGGTCATCTATTGAAGCAGAATACCGAGCCATTGCCACGGCCTTGGCGGAACTCATTTGGGTAAAATCTTTGCTTCAAGAACTTGGCATTCACATGGACACTGCACCAAGCTTGTATTGCGACAACATAGGCGTCACTTATGTTTGTGCAAATCCCGTCTTCCATTCCTGAATGAAACACATTGAGATAGATTACCATTTTGTTTAGGAACCTATTAAAGCCAGCAAGATGCGAGCCTCCCATATTTCCACCCATGATCAACTTGCCGACATTCTCACAATACCATTATCAAGGCTGCAGACAATACAATTACGAGACAAGATGGGCGTTTCCGTTGGAATGTCCATCTTGCGGGGGTGTGTTAAGATATGAAATCTTCTTTATATCTTTATTTTTAATTTCAAATTAGCTTACCAATTATAGATGAGTTGGCATTCCTTGAATTTTGCTCTGCCAAAAATTGTATTTTTTCATCTTTTTATAAACGTGTACAATATGTAAATGTATAAAAATGAAAATCATTCACAAATGTTGAGCCTTTTATAACCGGAACGGTCGCCCTCTGCCTTGGGAGCTCCTGAGCTCGCTCCTCCCTTGTCTGCCATAACCAGCTCTTGCCAACGACCACCAGCGAACCAGCAACAACAGCACTGAACACACCTCATGGAGATTGCAAAAACCCGTACAAATTCTAGAGATTTCCAATGGTCCGAAGCTGAGTTGCAGACGTGCTTTGGCCTTGATTCTGTTTGAAAACACGATTGATGAGAGAGAGAAAGAGAGGGATTCATTCATTCTTCTTCATTGAGAATAAAGGAGAGAGACAGGGCACATGTGTCCTGACTGGGATTGACCCAGTTAAGGTTCTTTCAGATTTGTAAAAATAAATTAATAATTAATAATAATAATCGGTCCGGTCTAGATGGTCTGGGTGGGTGGTTCCACCCCCAGAATCGGGAACTGGATTGAAATTTACCGATTCCATAATTTGGAACCGGGAATTGAACCAGTGATCTCTGGAGCCGCCTAGATCCAACCATTTCGGTATGGTCCGGGTAGTTCATTTTTCTCCCCTACTCCCAAATAACAATCTTTTTCAGCTCCATTTATTCAAGAAATAGATTTCTACAAATAGAATCAACTTTAGGGAGCTGATGCGCATGAAGGGTCGTTGATAATAACAAGACATAATACAAATTCAAATACCTACGAACGTCACCATCCCGGTTATGATCCTTGTGTCAGCCATTTCGATACTCAATAGAGAGAGCTTCCAGTGTCAGGAGGATGAAGGCACTGAAGTCAGTATATGTCAAATGGCCATCTTCGTGTACTTGTTCGATTATGAATACGATCTTTATCTCACGTAATAAAACAAACATTTATTTACTTCTCTCGAGAGAGACAGATCATATGTATTTTCCTAGGTAAAAAGTTTTGTTCCGACGCTGCGATAATATGAAAAGTACTCAGAACTTTCAGCATAAAAATTTTTAGGGGAATACTCGAGTGTTAAGGGCGAAGGTCACTCTCAGCCGTTGAATTCAGAAAAGAGACGTCGGAAAATTTGGACTAAATCAACAAATCAGTATGTAATTATAAAATCGGTATATCAATATTAATTGTCCGTCACATTTCTGGGAGATGAAACAGATGATAATTACTTCGCATCAATAATGGTTTTGCAGCAATTGTAAGATAAGTTAATGACCCAGATGGATGTGATTAACCACGCTATTATTATAGCCTCTGATCTAAGGCATGAGCTGCTGTCTGTATATTGTCCGCAATAAGTCAGACAAGGTCATTAATTGTTTGCTAGAGCATAAAAAATGGATGCCGATAGCATGAATTTTCCCTAATAGCGTAGTACTACTTGCGTTATTGATCCATTTGGAGTGACAAAATGATAACACGACCTGATAAATGGGCCTGGCCTGCAGCTGGAACCGATATGTTGGTGGATAGCAGGCTTCTCTGCGAGACTCCACCGTGCCTCATGTGGATCAAGGAAATAGGGTGATCTGGTTAGCTACTCTGATGAACTCTTCATTAGCAGGGATTGCAATGGCCAAGTAGATCTAAGGCTACAAATGGTTCGCCTATAATATTCCCAATCACAGTTTCATCAGCTGGTTGGCCGAATGGAATCGATTAGCTACAAAGGACAGAATTTCCAAATGGTTTTCTATCTCTAAATGTGATCTGTGTTTTGCGTGGGTCTTGTCCTGAAGATAGAAATCATCTTTTTATGACCTGTGTTGCTGCTCAGGAAAATTGGGGAAGAATATATCGCGAATTCAGCCTTAGTAGGACTATTTGGAGCTGGGATTCGGAGTTTCATTGGGTTAATAATCATATGAAAGGGAAAGCACTACCTGTTCAAATTTTTGAGGTTACGGCAAGGAACTCCCAGGTTCATAAATTTTTGTTGTTGATAATAGTGTGATTTTGCCAGGAAGCATGAGGATGATTTGTATAAATTACATGATGAAAAGAATAGGAATTATTTGTCTCTTGCTGAAAAGTAACTGGCTTGCAGGAACAGGAGTTTAGTCTGGCTGCTTGTTACATACTTGTCTTGTTGCTGTAAAGTGTTGCTGTTAGTTTTGCAAATGTATAAATCCCTGATGTTCTTAGATATGTACGGGCCATCATCCCCCTGCCGAATGAAACACTTAATTAACAAAACAAAGAAAAAGATTAATCAACAAAAATATCGAACCAATGTTAATAATGCATACGATATTAGTGATCATTTAAAAATGATATAACTTGACATGTATTTATGTATATGTTTGAACTGTTGAACTTTCATTGTAGTGGCACGAGTTTAAGCTATCTTAGCAGCAAAAAAAACATGTATGAATAATCCACTTGAATACGTACATAGTGTCATATTTCGCCCCCCTCGATTTCTTCTTTCTGAGACATGGCTGCAATGAGATTTCTCTTGAAACCTCAAACCATCACATCAGTTGACAGACCTCTCACCGTTAAATATAGTTGCTATCTTGAGTTACAAGAAGTGCATTGTACCTCATCCAAAGTACCACTTCCCACACTAGATATGGCTAACTATAGCATGTTCGCGTCTTGTGTTTTACATCAGCAGGCTTTTGCACATGCAAGGGTGACTCTTTACATGAACTAGAACCTACCAAGGATCATCTTAATCGCTTCTTATTAGTCGACTCTTCAAGAAACTTGTAACGCGTTAACATGTTCGGGGACATGAATGCCATGCGAAGGTCATTTTCATCGTTCACAAGGAGGCTTCTCGCAAATCCCGAGTGCAAGTTCACATGTATAAAATACAAAACAGAGAGAGAGGAGAAAGGTAATCCTAGCTTTGCCTATTCACCGCTCGCGCGCTAGCCACCAGAGTTAGGATCCCTACATGTTGAGGAAACTCTCTCTCTCTCTCTCTCTCTCTCTCTCTCTCTCTCTCGGTGGCCGCTACTTGATAACATGGACATGGGGACTCTCTGCTCAGTAATCACTTCATTCACGTCCCTTCGACAGTTTGATTTTCCACATAAAAAGGCGAAGGGAAGGGAAGGGAACTGTGTAGCTATAGCGCATCAATGACTGTTAAAAAAAGCTTTTATCGTAGCTTGATGAGAATGCTTGTGAAAGGCATTATAAAGGGCATCGAGCATGCACTTGCCCATCCATGTTTTTCCTCTCTTTTCTTTCTGATGCCCCTGCATTTATCACCCAATCACGTACTCTCTGCAAGAGAGATAGAGAGAGAGGGAGAGAGCCATTAGCTGTATGTATGAGAGGGGGGAAAAAGGCTGCCTGGAAAAGGACAGTCGCCGGCCTAAAGAAAACCCTAAGCAGCTACGTTTGCTTGGAAGCTGCTGGCAGTGCTGAGAAATTTTCAGATGCTATTTACTTGTCATTCTGTGTCCCCCCTGCATGCTATAACGGTTTGTGAAATTTGAGGGTTTTCTGAAATATGGGAACCACCCTCCTTTTCAAAAAGAAAATAAATATAAGAAAAATCGGGTGACTTCATTTATTTTTTTAATGGAATAATGGGCAAATTTGATCACAATACTCAGACCCATTGTAACATAATTATCTCGAATTTTTTTTCCTATTACTAAAGACCCTAAACTTGCCATTGTGAATACCCCCAAACTTTTTTTGTGTCACAAAAATCTCGAAATTATGTCACTGTAATAGATATCCCCAAACAGAACTGAAATAGAGGATATGTATATCGCACATGTATAAATTTGAGTTTTTTCGTGACATGAAAAAAGTTTGAGGTATTTGTATCCCAACGGGGTACAGTTTGGGATTTTGTGTGGTATTTGCCATATATCGAAAGACTTTTATTATGTGGGATCTTGTTAATGAGGCCCAAGAGAACTTGTTAGTTAAGTAATTATGAAAATTTTGCAAATTTTCAATATATACATTTTTCATATCAAGTGTAATCGGTGTTTTTAAATTTAATTTATTTCATTTTAAATATACTTACCTAGTCCCCTGAGGACATTTAATAACTAATAAAAAAAAGACAGTTTCCATAAAATGGTGAATATTTATCTTACTAGCTTGCATGTCTAATAGATTATTTCAGTCACTTATATAGACAAGATAACCTGTAGAATAATGAAGTACTTTTTTGTGGGTTAAAAAAGTAGCCTGCTTGATTAGTATATTAAGCTTTTATTTATCTTACTAGCTTGATTAAATATTTTGTCCTATGAAATTCAAGGATTATTCTCTCTCTTTTTTGGGGGGGGGGGGTGAGAAAGCTCATGTACAATCAAATTGTGGGTGGTAGAAAATGTCCACTTTTATACTACAGGGTTAAATTTCATAAAATGATAAAATTCTAGGAGTAATTAATTTGTACCATGTTCTCAGCCTACTAAAAGTAGAAAGAGTGACGTTGGTAGAAATGGCCAAGCAAGCATCTTAATGTGTGCATTGTTTCATCTCAACGCGAATTGATACAATATAATTGGGAAAATAGGTTTTACAGAAAAAACACTAAAAAAAACTGATATCATTTTCCCCAAAGTTTTGAGGCATGATAACTAAGGAATAGTTATGACTCTCAAACACTAATAAATTCGAGAAGAATAATATGTGATCTTTTTTTTTTGTCCGATGCGATAGAGAAAACATTTTCGTTGATTTATCTATTACTTTTACTTTTTAGTCATAGAATCAATAATGGTCTCGTTAATGAGTGTCTCCCAAGAACTTTTTAATTAGGGTTAACATTACAAAAAATCTCAAATTAGTACACTCGTGATAAATTTATCTTAAGCTAATTTTTTTATCACAAAAAACCTCAAATTGGTATACCTGTGATAATTTTACCTTCTGTTAGATTCCGTTTAATTTTACCATCAAATTCCTAGGTTGGATGACGCGCTGTAGTTGACTCATGTACTACTTTGGGGTTTTGCCCTCTGTCTGTCATAAGAAAATCAGTTTGTAATTTTTCGTGGTATTAATCCAATTTAACGGAAGGTAAATTTGTTGCAAATGCATCAGTTTAGGGGTTTTGATGATCAAAAAATTAGTTTATGGTGAATTTGTCACATGTGTGCTAGTTTAGGATTTTTTGTGGTATTAATCCAATTAATTATAACTAACAAAGAAGCACTTTCATTTTCAATATACTGATTATAAATATTACGAAAAAGACGGTACTTCAAGAATGACAAGATTTCTTTTCCTTCGATATTTAACATGCGGCCCCTGATAACGAAATCCCGTCGCTAAATACACGGAGAAAGCAAAATGAAGAAGAAAGAAAGAGAGATGATTTTCTATTTTCTATTTTGTTTTCCTTGGGGGAGGATGCTGCTGCAAGCGGCAGTCAATGTCAGAATTAAATATTCATATAATCACAAAAAGCATAGTTTATTATTATTATTATTATCAACGTACTTGTGGGCGCACTCTGATTCTTAGTTTTACTTATAATAGTTACTTATTATAGTTCGAAAATAAGAATTTGCAGATTTTGGAGTTTTATTATGTTCTTTATTTTGTCGAGGAGCATAGGGGCCTAAAGCCTAAGACAGCCTATAAATTGTTTTGTGCCATTGCCATCTGTTTCTTTCGCGCTCAAACTATTGGGATCTGCATAACAACGTTTCTGTTCCCAGAAATAATTTTTGATCAGAAATAGTTTTTTCTATTTCTATTTTTATTTCTTGAAACAGTTTCTGACCAAAAAATAGCGTTTAGTAACTATACAAAATTTCTATTACTGGAATAGAAAAAGAATAGAAACGCGTTTAGGGTGCGAATGATCCATTTCTATTCCATGGACGAGTTTCTCCTTTCTGGGCTACCGGCGAAGGACGGCGGGTGGCGGTGGGGGGCGGTGGACAGTGGTCGGCGGCGGCAGAGGATGGCGGCCGACGGTGGGAGGCAGTGGAGCACGGCGGTCAGCGGTGGAGCATGGTGGCATCGGGCAGTGGTGACGGCAGCGGGGGGCGGCGGCGGGAGGTGGTTGGCGGCGGAGGGTGGCCATCGTCGGTTGATGGAGCACGGCGGTCGGTGGCGAAAGATGGCGACCGATGGTGGGTGACCACCGGCGTCGAGTGGCCAGAGGCGGGAGGTGGCCGAGGGCAGCCAGCGCCGGGTGGTACCCGGTGTCGGGCGATGGAGCACAATGGCCGGCGGCGGAGGATGGCGGCCGGTGGTGGGTGGCCGGCGGCTGCCAAGGACGGCAATCGGTGGTGGGTGAGCGCCGGCGTCGGGTGGTTGGCGGGGGGAGGCGGCCAGCGCCGGGTGGGGGCTGGCATCGGGCGATGGAGCACGGCAGCCAGCGGTGAAGGACGGCGGTCGATGGCGGGTGGCGACAAGCATCGAGCGGTGGAGAACGATGGTCGACGACAAGAGGCGGCCAGCGGGCGGGAGGCTGCTAGCGGGCGGCGGCAGAAGGCGGGCGGTAGGTGGCGGCGAAGGACGGTGAGAGGCAGCGGTGGGCGGGTTGCGGCCGATGGATTGTTTCTTATTTTTAGAGAATTCTAGAAAAAAAATCGTTTCTTTTTTCTTGTTCCAGAAACAAAAAGCAGATTTTTTTGCTTCTTATTTCTGTTTCAAATCTATTTCTGGAACACTTTTTTGGAACAGAAACAAAAAAATAGATTTTTTTTACTAAACGGATTTCTGTTCTTTTTCTGTTCCGGGGAACAAAAGAACAGAAAAACAGAGAAACAAAAACGTTACTAAACAAACCCTAGGGTCTGTTTAGTAACGTTTCTATTTCTCTATTTTTCTGCTCTTTTGATCCCTAGAATAGAAAAAGAATATAAATTCGTTTAATAACGTCAATTAGTTTTTTTGTTCCCCGAAATAAAAAAGTGGTCAGGAAATAGATTTTGAACAGAAATAAAAAGTGAACAAAATCTACATTTCTGTTTCTGGAACAAAAAGAGAAACAAGATCATTTTTCTTTCTTTCACAAGATATTTTCGTACTAAACCCTAAACTCCAAATCTTAACCTTAAACCTTAACCCTCAAATTCTAAACCCCAAAACCCAACACCTTAAGCATCAAACCCTAAACCCCAAAACCTTAAACCTCAATACCCAAACCCTAAAACCCATAACACTAAAATTGAAAACCCAAAAATCTCAAATCCCTAAAACCCCAAACTCCAACTCAAATCCCTAAAACCCTAAACCCTAACTCTAAATCTTCTAAACCTCAAATCCTAAACCAAAAAAAAACCCTAAAATCCCAAACCTAAAACCCGAAACATTAAACCCTAAACCCCAAACTCCAAACTCGAAACCCTAAAACCTAAAATCATAATTCTAAACCCTAAATCCTAAAATGCTAAACCGCAAAACCCTGAATCCTAAACCATAAACCCAAAACCCTAAACTGTAAACCCTATATCCTAAATCCCAAAACCACTAAACCCCAAAAACCCAAACCCTTAAACTCCAAACCCAAGCCCTTAAACCCAAAATACGAAACTCTAAAACCTAAACCCAAACCCTAAAATCCAAAACCCCAAAGCCTAAACCTCAAAATTGGAATCCTTAGACCCTAATCCCTAACCCCAAATCCTAAAATCTTACACCCTAAACTGTAATTTCCTCAACCAAAGAGTAATTTTCTTTATGATTGTAATAAGGTCATTCATAATATATTCTTATTTTATTTCTAGTCCAATTTTATCCAAACATGAATTGTTAAGTCTTCACCGATAATTTTTTAATTAAATGAAAAAATTGAGAGTAGAAATTTTTAGTGTTTTACCAAACACATTTCTGTTCTTTTTCTACTCCGGGAATAGAAATTTTGTACAGTTACTAAACGCATTTTTTTACCCAGAAACTTGTCTAGGGAATAGAAATAAAAAATATTATTCCTGAACAAAAATTGTGTCTGGGAATAGAAACATTATCAAACAGATCCTCAAAGTGGTGCTTTTTCTCTTTCTTTATATAGTAGTTTTTTTAATGCCATAAAGTCCCTAAAATTTAATTTTTGTACTTCTCAGAGAAAAGAAAACGATTTTTAAGGTAAGAGAACAATCGGTAATATACCTAAATAAGCAATTTCTCGTTGGGTTAATACCACTAAAAATTTCAAACTGATACATCTGTGACAAATTTACCCTATTATATTTTATCGTTAAATTGTTGAATCGAATGAAATGTGGCAGTTAACGAGTATACTAGTTTGGGGTTTTACCCCTCCGTTTGTCGCAGGTTTACCAATTTGTGATTTTTCGTTGTATTAATCCAATTTAATGGAAGATAATTTTGTCACAAGTATACTAGTTTGGGATTTTTTATGGTCAAAAAATTAGTTTGAGATCACAGGTGTACCCATTTGGGGTTTGTGGTGGTCATATAATTAATTCGGGGTAAATTTATTACAGGTATACCAATTTGAGATTTTTCGTAGTATTAACCCTTTCTTGTTTAACGCAAAACCTACTAATAAATATTGGGGGTAAAAAAACCCCTAATAATGCGAGTGTTGATTAATCCCAACACTGCAATATATTATATGTTACATTAAGTTTAGCGAAACTTTAATAGAGCCGATTAACCTGTCGTTGGAGTTGTAAGTTAGCAAAATAATTTCCCATCATGTAGCCATATTTTTTTTTCTCATTGGTTGATAAGTTTACTATTTTTATAGCTAAGGTAATTAGTTATTGATAAGACGAGGAATTCTTACATATTAAATTATTTGTTAAGAATTTCAATGGATCGAGATTCTCAATACTCTTATTCTGTCTCCGTCCGTCAAGCGAATGACAGGAATTTCAAAAATCAAAATTAAATCTGGCCAGTGTCGATGTCGAGATTACGCATTCGACAACGAATGTCCCAATAAGACATAAAATTATCTAAAATCATATATATTTTAATCAATTGATCTAGATTCAATTTAATTAGGCTCTAGCAACAGCATGATTCTCGTAGCTCATCTTCCATTAATCGCCACGGATGTCTTTTGGGTGTCGGCTTAGTGTCGAGATTAGGGGAAGCCAAATTACCCAGATCGTGATTGCTTTTCGTCGCCAAGTTTTGTGCGCAACCATGAATAATTGGCTCGAGCATATAAGAAAAAAGGGGGCCAATACTAAATGTGGAAGTTGGCATATTAACTTTGGTCTAATGAGCTAAAATTTGTCAATAGGTGGACCCACATTCCCTGCTTATTGGCAACGGCAAAGCATGGCGGATTAAAGTCGCAAATGAAGATGTTGCTTTACGGCTATGGAAACCAAATGGCCTAAAGAGAATGATACTAAGAGGGTCTTTTCACTTTCAGCTAAATTAATTAAGTTCTTTGTCGGAATGGTGGGCGCTCGCACTGCCCCCTAAGATCTACTACTATCTAACCCTTTATTTATTGTCTTATACATAAAAAAGAATGAACACGAAAATCATGTAATTATAATGTGAAAAAGGATTGTGTTAACGATAAAGAAAGATATGGAGGTTATTTGATCGATATTAGGAAAATATTTTGCTAAATTTCTATTTTTTTTAAGAGAGAAACGGAGCCTTAATTTTTGTATAGATGTGAATGAGACACATATAATATGTGAATAGTAACAAGAAGAAAAAGAAGAAAACAAGGGGGTCCATTGGATTTCAAGTGTCCTAGGGCTCAACCCTCGACAGGCGGTGATAACCCTATTCTGGGTCGATATAGAATGATTTATAATGATGGAATCGACTCGATCATTAGATTGTTCCCTCATTTCCATCCCCGAGCATTTTTCAATTTCCCCCAGGGATGAGGGAACCCTAAGAGAGCCGCCAGAAATTGAATAACTAATGATTCAATATATCTAAATATGATAAACATATAGAATAAAGAAATAAAAAAGAAAAGAAAATAAAGAATAATTTAGGATCCTTATACATGAAGATAATGTTTCACATCTTTATGGTAGAATAAAACCCCTCTATCTATCTATAAACTTCTCTTTCCCAGTAGAACGAGTCACGCTATGTAAACCACGAGAGTTCTAATTGCAACAACACGAGAAGTATTCGTCACCTGTACCATGACACCATAAAAAGCTAGACAGTCGAATTGAATTACTTTACGTGCTTGTCTCGAGCTTTTAGATGCATTGGGATAAGGTAGGAACTGGATGTAATAATGCAAGCCCTAACGAATGGTGCAGGGTCTCATTTCTCATGCGACTTTTGGGACCTCAAGCAGCCATTTCACATGTGTTGGTGATGTTTTCTCTCGGATGCTTTTGCCCTAACTCAGCCTTTTCGAAAGCAATTAATCTTGATTGATACCGTAAATCAATACTCGATTTTACTCCCTTGGATTGTAATTTACGCATTGCGATTGTGAACCCATCTCTCAATCTATATGATCACCTCAAAGAAACGGTGAACTCCAGAGCATCCTAATCATTCCTTAACACTTTTGACCCACCGAATGTTGTGTGTGTCATATAAAATTATAGGAGCGATGGTATGGGCAATTTGCTTTTGAAAAAAGAGAAAGGCTCGTTACACAGAAACGAAATCAACAAGAGATATGGTGAAGATATAGACAGTCATTGGTAAAACTTCCCGGTTTAGAAGGCATCAAAATGTGTATTTCGGAGTGCCATTATGCATATCCCATCTCGCAAAATTACTGATTTTCTCTTATAAGTTATGCATTTGCACAATCGGATATATGCACATTCTAATATATGAATCGACAACGGATTCAAGTTATTATTTAACCTTCAGGTTACAGGAAAGTTTGGCTTTAGAGTAATCAAGTGCAAGCTCAAGTTAAGAAGATAAAATTTAAGCAGGACACTAGTCTTTTATCGATTTAATATTTGTATATTGTTATTTTCCTTATTGCACATTTCTCAATTAATAAAATTCAATGGGTAGCATGGGAAAAATGGTCTCGACCCCAACCTACGAGAACCTACAACAAATCGTGGTAAATAGTTCCTATACTTGGGGTTTTTTAAACTGAAGAGGGTGTTTTGTGTGGCCCATCGGGCCTAGTAACTCGATTATGCAGATTTGTCTCCCCAAAAATGCAATAATTCCCATATATTTGGTTATGGTCAGTGGCATAGAAACGTGAGAAAGGCACCAAAAAAATCATAAACTTATTACACTTGTACCAATTTTGTCCTCAACTTTTCAATTGTATTAATTAGGTCATAAGTTTTTTGACGATTTGCTAATGTAGTTCATCTGACAAATTTTGACTGAAAATCGCTGACATTGACACCGGTTGTCTTATGTGGCACAATTGACGCTAACATGGACAAAATTCTCTTGTACTTCTAAATGTGACCTTTGAGCCTAACCCCTTAACTTATGTTATACAATTTGATCCTCTGGCCACCTCCAATATAGATGTTGGTAATGCCTAGGGGATGGACAATTGCAAGGCAAGTTCTAAAACTTGTCATCATTAATGCACTTGAGTTCTAAATAAATTTTCATAAAATGCATTTAGATCCTAAAACTTGCAATTTCAGTGCACTAAGTCCTTCTATTACTTCCGTCAATTTAAGTATCGGACATGCAACTTCAATGCCTTGTGCACAAGTATTGGTTTGGTGTTCAGGTGAAAATTTTGAGAACCGGCCTAAATTGATTTAGTTCCCAGTTTCCCGCCTTGAACCAGTTTCAAAGCCGGTTCTCGCGTGGAACCGGTTCAAAATCAAACCTTAAAAATATATTGACTTTCTCGTATTAGTGTCTCTCATTTGTCACTCTAATTTCTCAATCTCCCTCCCTCTCTCTCTCTCTCTCTCTACTCTCATTTCTCGTTCTTGAGATTATTGACTTGTCAGTGCAAGTCAGGTAGTGTGGATGCAGCTGTCGATATACTCAAGGCCACAGGATTGAACGCTCCAACAGAAGCAGGCCACCATGATGTTCTATTAAGAACTTTTTGCAAACATAATGCATATGATAAAGCAGTTAAATGTCAAATATTTATTACTTCTAAGAATGCAAAGACATGAAACATGGTAAGAAAATCAGGATATCTATATAACACTCAAATTCTACTATCAAATCAAGTTTAGGAATACGCCCTTCCCTCATTCTAGCGTGACATTAATCGTGAACCTACCTGCTAAAAAAACCTGCTTAACGGATTCAAGCTTGCATACAAGAACGTGATTGGTTGTTCTCCGTAGTAGTACGATTGATGTGAGAATCAATGCCATTTTGTACATGATCAAAGCAAGAATAGGACTCTATTAGTCGGCTTGGCATTAGTAGCAATTCATTGACGTGGGAGGACAAACAACCACCAGAAGCTTTAATGCATGATTTCAAATAAAAACAGTGATTTTCGCAAAGAGCGATTAATTCGCAATGTTTCGTCATTTTCTTTCCAGGTTAGAGATCTTAATGGAGGAGATATATATCATTCATGTTACTTAACATGTTACGTACAACTTACCGTCGAGATTGATCACACAGAATCTAACCCATAACTTTATTCAAAATTATTGCAAATGACAATTTCAAATTGAAGCTCGATATCGAGTACTATGTGAAAACGTGTAACTAGGTATTGGAGTTAACGTCGAGGACAGAGATACAGTATCTTTCCATGTTCGAATTTTCTCGTTTCTACGCATTCCGTGTCGCGCTCGAGTGCCCCGGATGATCATTATCATTAGCCCTAGAGGAGCAGGCAGTGTGCATTGCCCATCAGAAAGACTTTCTTTCAAGCGCACGAGCTGGATTGCAGTTTAGAGAGAGAGAGAGAGAGAGGGGCAGGAGCACAGGAACAACAAGAGAGAATGGCCAAAAAGACTACAAGAGGGGGAGAGTCATTGGAGCAGGGCCATTGATACGAGCGGTCCACATCATCCCTTCTGAACTCTGCAACGTTAAAAGCAACGGAAAAAAAGCAAATCTTCCTCCCCCCCTTTCCCCCTTTTTCTCTGTTTCCACTGAACTCCCTCACTAACACTCCCCGCCTCCCCCTCATTTTCTCCCTTCCCACAACATTTTCTTTCCTTATCGTCTGTATGTATTGAGAGAAAAAGCTCCCTAATCTCTCTGCACGCGGGAAGTCGGGAGCCTCTTTCTGCTAATTTTCCTGTTAATTCATACCCTTTTATTATTAACATTAAATGCAGTGTCTGGAGAGAAAAAAGAATGTTAAATTTTTGGAAGCCGCTTTCCTCAGTCTCAGTACAATCATTACACTCCCCCCTAAACCCTACCTACTTCTTCTTAGTTGTCAAGATGACACATCACGAAGCTCTCGTGTCGTCGTCGTCTGGTCTTATTATCATCCGGTTTAACTGAAGGGTCTTATTCGCAGAGCTGTTCTTCTGTCACCACCTCCTCTTTTTTGAGTATCTCTGTCTATTAAATCTCCCTTTTGCTTTAATCATCTTGTCCCCCTTTGTATTAGGCCCAATTTGTGGATCTTCTTTTATCGGGGTTACCTTAGTTAACTTGATCATGAGGTATAGTCAAGTGAATTGCGAAAATGGTAGGGTCGCATTGAGTTCGTCATCAGCCGAGACATATTTTCCGGGAAATTTCACCCGATCGGACGTATTTTCCGAGAAATTTCACCTGATTGAATGATATCTGCACTTCGAAAAAATGAGAATAATCTGAAACGACATTAAGATCTCTGCTATCGCAAGAATATACTTGGTATTCAAATTAACTTCATGCAATTAGAAAAATGGGTTTTGCTAGCATAACAGAAGGAGCATACCCCTTAATAATTTATAGTTATTTGTCTTTTTGTGGCCCATAATATGTTATTAGTCTCACAGTGAATTAAGGACAATCATATCATTATTTCATTAGAAAAATTAGTCTACCGAAAGGTCTCAGTACCCTAATGAGATAATTCTTTACATTTAGGGTTAATATCGCGAAAAACTCTAAACTAGTATGTCTGTGACAATTTTATCAAAAGCTATATTTTTTTACCATAACAAACCCTAAATTGATACACCTATTATAAATTTGCCCTCAGTTTATTTCCGTTAAATTTTATAATTAAATTACTTTTTTAAATGACATGCGACAATTGACGGATGTACTAATTTATGTTTTACCATCCGTTTATCACAGGTGTATTAATTTATGATTTTTTGTGATATTAATTCAATTTAATAGAAATTAACAGAGGGTAAATTTATCACAAATGTACTAGTTCGAGATTTTTAGTTATCAAAAATTAATTTGGGGTAAATTTATCATATGTGTATTAATTTACAATTTTTCATGATCAAAAAATTAATTTAAAATAAAATTATCACATATACATTAATTTAAAAATTTTCGTAATATTAATCCATTACTTTTATAATTAAGCCTAGTGTAAATGTCGGGACGGATTCATACTCTCTCTCTCTCTCCTTGATTGTGGAGATTTTAGCAGCTTTCTCTCCCAATTCTCATCATCTACATATACCCTATTTCCCCTTTGACAACTCACACCTTTACAAAAAAAGAAAAGAAGAAGAAAAAAACCCACCCTCCATGAAACCTTTGGCCACAGAAACTTTTTTCTTAATTATATATAAGTAAAAAGCACAGAATGATAAGCTCAACCGGTCCAGTCCTACAGTAATCTTCCTGGTTCTTCTTGTTCGCCAATTCTCGTCTGAAACTGATCCCTCGTCTTTCGGCCTCTCTCGGGCCCATCTGAATGTGCGCGAGAGACACAAAAATGGCTGACCACAAGGGAACTGGAGACACCCCCAAGAAGCCCCAACCACCACCTCCACCTCCACAAATCCCCGCTTCTCCCGCCCAAGAAGCCACCCCCGCCGAGTCCCGACCTCCCCCGCCACCGTCTCAGGCGGTGGTCGTCACCGGAGCGACGCCCTTCATCTCGGCCCCTTTCTTCGACCAGCACCACTCTCAATTCGAGGCGGTGAGTGTGAGTAACCCCAAAAGGCCGAGATTTGGCGTCGGCCAATGGAAGCTCCTGACATCTCCCCCCGAGTCGAGCCCTTCCCCAACCACCCACCCGAACCCGAACCCGAACCCGAACCCGCTGGCCCACGCCACCGCCGCCTCGTCGTCCGACACGGCGTCATCGCCTTCTCAGTCCCCAATAACATCTGTCCCCACCACCTCAAGCCAAGAAACGAGCAAGCTGGAAGGTGGAGGAGACCAGCAGCAATTTCAAACCCACCACCAATTCAGGAAGGGCAAGTACGTGAGCCCGGTTTGGAAGCCCAACGAGATGCTGTGGCTCGCTAGGGCTTGGCGGGTCCAGTACCAAGGAGGTGGTGGTTCCGGGTCGTCATCGGATTCCAGAATAGATCAGCACCCAGCAGCCGGCGGAGGAGATGCGGCGGCGGCGGCGCCGGGGAGGGGGAAGACGAGGGCGGAGAAGGACCGGGAGGTGGCGGAGTTCTTGAACCGGCACGGAGTAAACCGGGACGCAAAGACGGCGGGGACCAAGTGGGACAACATGCTGGGGGAGTTCAGGAAGGTGTACGAGTGGGAGAGAGGCGGCGAGAGAGAGCAGGTCGGGAAGAGCTATTTCCGGCTGTCTCCTTACGAGAGGAAGGTGTACCGATTGCCGGCTTCGTTCGACGAGGAGGTGTTCGAGGAGCTCGCGCAGTTCATGGGCCCCAGGATGCGGTCGACGGGACAAAGCAGAGTCTCGACCGTCTTCGCTGATGACAGCTCCGGCGGCGTTAGAGCTCTTCCTCCTCCGCCTCCTCCTTTTAGGGACGATGATCATTCTCTACTCACTGGTATGTAATGCATTGTCATGTTCACATGATTCTCCTCAATGCATCATCTTTTCCTCTGCTCTTTTACTTTGTACCAACAGTGGATCATCGTTAGCGGTAAGATCCTTCTACTAGCGATCTGACTCACGATTCATGGGCTGATCAATGAAAGAATTAATGGGTTGCTGAAAACCACCCTTTGTTCGGAATGTGCGCGTTTCGTGAAAGTCAGAAGCCGGTGAAGCTTCTTCTTCTTCTTCTTCTTCTTCTTGTGTCCCTGTATCTTGCTTCTCATCAACATCAGCGATCAAACAAGCGCATTCTTTTAGTATGAAACACACGTATCGTAGTTATAAACGAAGTTTCGTGTCTGACTACTTCGCTTGTAATTAGTGTTGTGGGTATATGTGTTCTTCTTGCAGCTAGGACAAAACAGCTGGTTATGAGCAGTGGAGTCGAGGCTTCATCCTATCATGTAAGTAGAGGAGGAGGAGGAGGCCTGTTTCTAGGGTTCGAGCCGTCATCGTTCGACTTCGGGTCGGGCCCCTCGGCTTCTTCGGCCTTGAGGGAGATGCGCCGCATCGGGAAGATAAGGATGACGTGGGAGGAGTCGGTGAGCCTGTGGGCCGAGGAAGGCGAGCACCACCGCGGGAGGGTGAGACTCCAAGGGTCGAGCTTCTTGAACGCCGACGAATTGACCTTCTTCGACGACTCCATGGTGGCTTGCACGATGGAGGCTTTTGAAGACGGAGCTCTCAGGGGGTTCTCTGTGGACAGGTTCGTCCCCGGACAGCAAGTCAAAGTCTTTGGCAGGAGGAAGTCCTCGTCTTCTTCTTCAGTTTCTGCTTCTTCGACAGCTTCTGGTACACATGAAACGCTTGTGTTTCTCATTATTTTGGCATTGTCATTTAATGTGTGGTTCTTTTACATATGTTTTGTGGGCGAATATTGTAATAACATTCAGGATATTATGTGGACTTGCCAATCTGACGTGTGTGGGCGTGCTTTTTTTTTTTTTCTTTTTCCTTGTATATTTTTTACCAGGTTTCCAAGAGAGAGTTCAGCTTCCACTGCCAGAACCCTCTTTAAGATGTGAGCACCCCACGGTTTTGTTTATTAATTATGAATAGCTCATATCTTATCGCGTATTCATTTTATGAAAGAGTCTGGATGATATTCCTAGAAATTACTTATCCATGAATATTTCTCTGTTCTTGTTAGATGTTAATGATGTCAAATCATAAACCTAGTAGGCAGAAATTTATGACTGCAACTCAACGTCTCTCTACATATGTAGTTTATGAATAACGCTATGTTCGACTTCATTTCAGATGGACGTTTATTGTCCATTAATTCAAGAATATTATTCATGTGATAGAAAATGGGAATTTGTCAAAACTCTTTTTTTGTGGGTGTTGCAGCTATTCCTCCATGGGAATTTCAAGATCCAACCGAGTACTACGTCGGTTGCTTGCGAGTCCCACCGACGACGCTCCCCACATTGTTCGAGCTCTCATGGTACCTCCAAGAGTCGCCCCCGGAGGAGCTTCGCTTCCCACTCCGTAGAGACGTCTACAGAGACTTGCCACCAGGCAAAGAGCTCTTCTTCACCACCTCCCACGAGCTCCTTGACTCTAGATCCTTCACGTTGGACATCTTAAGCTCCGTCATACGTACCAACCCTAGCCTCACCTCATCCACTGCCACGTCCCGAGACTCCTTTATTGGGCTATGGGATGATTGCCTCAACCGGGTTGTGTCGAAGTTCTGCTCCGTAGAGATGGTCATGATCCGAAAGCCCTCGGTGGCTGCGGCTGAGGTGGCGCTGCAAGATCAGTGGCCGAACTTGACAGGGTTCGTGAGGAACTTCTGCTTGTGGAGGGGAGAGGAGACGGATCAGGTCCGAGAGGGTCAAGTTGATCCGTCCTCGTCGATCATAGAGAAGCTGATGTGGACATACCTGGATCTTCCTTATATCTTGGGCTACTTCGCAGTCGGCCACACGGTGACATTCTGTGCGCTGAGCCGATCACAGGATGCCCGCGTTGTCCGGACCGATCTATACAAACTTGATCTGTCGTCACAAGCGGACCGTCTCAAGGCCTTGGTCCCGTGCTATAGGGTGGCCGGTCTACTGTCCCTTTTGGCCGACCGGTGCTTCAACAACATGAATGCCAGCGTTGGGAATTACAAGAACAGCATTTTCCCGTACAGCGATTTCGAGAGGATCGATTTAGGGAACGGAAACATCGCAGAAATGACGCCGAACATGGTGACGAGATACTTCTCTAGCAAAAGAACATGGAGCGCAGTGAAGGAAATATACGACTTCCTGGATCACAGGGTTCCGCATGCGGAGTTTATTTGCCGGTCGTCGGAGAAAGATTTGGCGTTGGTGTTCAAGCCAAGAGGGTGCAAATGGAAGCCCGCCAACTGCGAGCAGCTGGTGGAGGCTCTCATGTACGTGACCAAAGCGCTCGTGGCGTTGCATGACCTGTCCTTCATGCACAGGCACTTGAGCTGGGACAAAGTCATGCGGAGGTGCGACATCGAGGGCGAGTGGTTCATCTGCGGGTTCGACGACGCGACCGGGGCGCCCCAGATAAATCCACACGGCGGGGGAGGGGGAGGGGACGCGCGCGGGCCTCACGCGCCGGAGATGGTGGGTAGAGGGTTGCATGGGGTGAAGGTAGACGTGTGGGGGGTCGGCTATCTGGTCAAGACCTGCGGATTGACCGCCAGCGGCCTGCCGAAGATGCTGAGGGACCTGCAGAGCAGGTGCTTGGACCCGAACCCAGAACACCGCCCGACCGCGGCTGACTGCTACCACCACCTCTTGCAGCTCCAGTCGTCTCTGTCCGCTGCGGGCGGCGTCGGAACCGGCGGCGGGTACTGAAGAGAAGCCGATTCGACTTTTGATTTAATCGGTCGAGATCGATACATACTCAAGAAAGATGCGATTTCTTTCTTCCTTCCGAATTTTCACAACTTGCTCGCAGAACCAGCTTCTCTGACGCTGCAGTCTCAGCAGTTTCTTGTTCAAGACCAGGACAAAAGAAACTGGGTCATCCTTTTTCCACTTTTCCCTTCTTCTCCGTTCTTTAAAAAAGCAATATCTGTCGTTTTTTTTTTGGTGGGTTTGGGCATCTTGTAGGGGGTGGTGATGAGGTTGAACACAGTGAGGAGCGGGTGCAGTTTTGATACCTTAATATTTGAAGCTTTGCCTGAGATTCTGGAGCGGCGGAGGGAGAGAAAATGGCGGCTGATGTCTCTCTCACACACTCTCTCTCTTACTCTCTATCACTATCTCTCTCTCTCGCTCTGTGCACAACATGCTGAGCAGAGAGCTCAGAGCGGGAAAAGGGGCTCGTCCCTTTGTATCCATCACATCAAATCAATGTTCAACTGATGTGGAACAGTGGATTTTTTTCTGGGGTTCTTTTCTTTCTTATATTTGAATAATTGGATTCTCTTGGAAATGGGATAAAATTTTTTTTTCCCTGTCTTTGTGCTGTGTCGTTGTGTTGTGTGCTGGGGCATCCCTGCAAAACTGCGAAGCCAGACTGCAGCATCTGATTAAGTCAAATCTCGCAATTTTGATTTTAAGACCGAGTACATTAGTTTTTTATCATTTAAAAAAATGAATTTGTGAAATGACATGTCAAGATTATATTGGGATCTTTTAAGTGAGTTTTATCTACTCACGGTGTTGTAATTAGCTTTGTTTAAATGTGCTTTATCAAATGTAATTTTCTTATCTAAAAGAACATACCCAGTCTAGGATTAGAGATCCTTAACATTTACCATTTAAAACGGTGGACGCATCAGCTTGTCACTTGCAACATTGATGTGGAGAGAGTGAGAGAGAGAAAAAGAAGCAAATGGTTAATTGAGTATAAGTCGGAGTTAAAGTGGAGCTAATTTGTGTGCCAAAAAATTGTGTTCGACTTTAGCAGCAATTTAGTTTCAAATTCGTTATAATATTCGTAGTTGCTTAAAAATATGAGTATATGTTTTTTGGAGGAAATATGATATTAGAAGTGTCATAACTAGGGGTAAGCATGGTTCTAGGGTAGAATCAAAAACTGAGGAACCGATCTGGTTCTTGGTTCCATAGTATATAGGGTAGGTTTCAGATTCCAAAAGTTGGGAAATTGGTTTTGACGGGTAACTTCACCGAGAACCTGAAACCTGAAACTTAAAACAAGTCTATGTTTTTTCTTGTTATATGTCTTCGCGTAATCTTGCGGTATTCCATAATTTTCGACGATAAGTGTATAATCTGAAACCACTAGTCCGAGTTTCCATTTCTGGCAATATCAATGATCGAGACTTTTATTTTGTTAATATTTTATATTCTCTGTATATATAAATATAAGTTGTGGACAGTAGATTGTAGCAAAAAGTTATGATCATTAAAGGTGATGCTTAACTGTAATCGTTCAATTATGAATACAAGTGAACTTGTGACAGGATAGGTTTAAGGTTTCAAGGTATATATGGTAGATTTTGGGTTTCAAAAAATGACAAACTTATTCCGACGGGTAGGTTCCAGGTAGAACTTGTAAGGAACCTAGAATCGTTCACTTCAAGTCATAACCTTCCTACGGCATTTACTTTGGTGCCAAAACTTTTTGAGCGATTACTTGAGTGCCAAGTTTGCAAAAAAAAAAACGATCATTTAAGTGGTATTGTTAGTTCAAGTAGCCGGAAAATCCGACTTGACATTATTTTTTGATAAACGGTCTGACGTGGCTTGTTAGAAAGAGCCATGTTCTGCTTAAATAAAAGAGTTAATGCCACAAAAAAATCCAAACTAGTACACTTTAAGAAATTGATTTCAAACTAATATGAATTTCCATGTAGACTTGTTATGTCAATTGAGTTGCTGTCATGTGTCATCCAGCTCGGTAATTTCATGCTAAAATTTGACACAAGTTAATGGATGGTAAATATGTCACGATTATATCGGTTTGGGATTTTGGTGACCCAAAAATTAGTTTGGAGTAAATCTATCACAGATGTATCAATTTGAAATTTTTGGTAACCTAAAAATTAGTTTTGGATAAATTTATCACGGGATATTACAGTTTGAAGTTTTTTGCAGTGTTAACCCTAAAGACATAATTAATTTTGTGTCCACGTTGGACATCCATTTTTTTTTTCATATTTAATTTGCAAACATTCAAAGAAGAATAAGAGGTTGATGAAGATGAGGTGCCGAAGAAGATGAGGAAGGCAATAAACCTCCAATATACCCATTGAAGTGGAGCCCATGCTTGGATTGAGGGGTTTTCGAGCTTGTGTGCGATCGATTTGATTTGGAAGAGGGTGCGGGTGCCTTTCAAGAGACAACCCCAGTACAGAAAATTATCGAGAAAGTGATAGACAGCAATCCATCACATCGAGAAGGACCGACCAGTTTCTTCGTCTTTCGGGTAAAAAGGCCGAACGAACACAAGGGCAGAAGATGCAAAGCGCATAGGGAGATAGAGAGCGATTGTTAAGGAGCGGCGGAATTGAATCAGTTGATGTCGGAGTTGAAGAAGTCAACGTTGGCGAGCTTGTTGTCAAATAGAGAGGGACGCCCTCGGTGAGGATCTCGAGCGAATTGACGTCTTCAACATCCATAGCCACTGTCATGCCCCGATCTTCAAGCTCCGTGAAGTTATCCATGGTCTTTTGATTTGAATGAATGTTAATCGTCAGAAACATTTAAGTGATCGTTTTCCCGTTGATGTGGCACTTTAGTGATCGCTTGAGAACTTGACATTGAAATTGTATAAAAGTTATTACATTTCTAGTGTCATTTTATTTTCTCCTTTTTTGGCTAAATTCATATGTGTAAGTTTGATGCCACGAACGCGAATGTTGTCGCATTGATGAGATAATATAGAATCATAAATGCCATGACAAGAGTATACATGTTGAATTATCAAGAAGGAAGCGTTGTATTCCACCTCCTAATCCGCGTTCGACAAACATTGTTTAGCAGGAGTGAGTAGTTCTAGGTTCCATACAAGTTTCACCTGGAACTTTGAACCTACCCATGGGAACATGTTTCTTATCTTTTGGTATCTAAAATCTATTTTACATACTTTGAAACTTGGAACCTGGAACCTGTCACAGGTTCCAAGGACGATTCCAGGATCTATGTAGGTTCCATCTGTATTATTAATTGAACAATTGCAGTGAATCGCCATATTTAATGATCACCACTTGCTGTTATGATTCACTGATCACAATTTATATTTAGACACACGAAGAATATAAAAACATTAACAAGTCATAAAATGAAAGCTCAAATTAGTGGTTCCAGATTATACACTAATTATCTAACATATTAGAATACCGTAGGATTACGCGAAGGCATATACAAAAAAAACACAAAAAATAAGATTTTAGGTCTCAGGTTTCACCTACTTGGAACCTAGAACCTATTTGTTGAAACAGGTACGAATCTGGAACCTACCCTGCATACCTTAGAACTTGGAACCTATAGGCTCCCACTGATCAGGTTCTCAAATTTCAAGTTCTACCTCGAAATCCTGCTCACCCATATTGTTTAGTCCCGTAAGTCATTGCCTAACTCATGTTCGGAGAATGCATTCATTGCAGCTAACGACTTCAAGCTCTAGGGATCACCTTGCTCGAGGTCGGCCCTCGCCGAGGCCACGGCTGCCTCGCCGGGCCTCGCCGCCGAGGGCCGGCCTCATCGGATTTGGCGAGGCGAGCCCTCGCCGGGGCTCGCCCTGCCCAAGCGACCTCGACCCTCGCCTAGGCAGGGCGAGCCCCAGCAAGGGCTCGCCTCGCCAGATCCGGCGAGGCCGGCCCTCGCCAAGGCCATGGCTGCCTAGCCGGGCCTCGCCCGGAGGAAGGCGACCCCCGGCGAGGCCGGCCATGGCCGGTGGCTGGCCTCCGGCCACTGGCCATGGTAGAAGAAGAAGAAGACAGAAATGAAAAAAGAAAAGAAAAAAGAAAAGAAAGAAAAAAATCAGAAAAAAATATTTAAAAAATTGAATTTGGTCGGAATTTAAAAAATATACACATGGAAATGCCATGTATCATTAAAATTTAAATATAAAAGCCACGTATTAAATTTGGTCGGAATTTCTCGCCGTTGGCACTTAAGTGATCGTTTTTTCTTCGATTTGGCACTTAAATGATCGCCGACGTAAACTTTTGGCACTTAAGTGATCCAAATGAAACTTTTGGCACCAAAGTGGCTTCCGTACACAACTTTTGGCACCAATGCTGTTCTTCCCCCGATCAAAATATGTCATATGTGATGTCACATTACTTCTTTCTAGGAAGATCTAACTCCATAAAGTAAGTTTGCTACAGATTTGTGCTTTCTTCTAGTATCGTACTGAGGGAAAATTACCAAAACAGTTCTAAACCTATTGCAATTGTGCTAATTCGATCCTAAACCTTTTTTTGTGTCAATTTAATCCAAAATCTTTTTTATTTGTGTCAATTTAGTCCATTCGACTAATGTTGGCCGGCCGGCGCTGACGTGGATGCCGGCCGATGTTGACATGGCAATTTTTAAATATTATTTTTTTTCAAATTCTTTTATTAATTTTTTATTTTATTTTATTTTTTCTTTCCTTTTTTTTTCCTTCATCTTCATCTTCAATCTCTGACCGGCGAGGTCAGCCCAACCAACATTGGGCGAGGCCGATCTCACCGTTGCTGGGTGAGGCCAACCTCGACAGTCGTCGATGAGTTCGAGCCTCGCCATCGCTAGGGAGGCTCAGCCCCGCCAGCAATTGGCGAGGTTGGTCGTTGCTAGCGAGGCCGACCTCGCCAGTTGCCGATGAGTTCCAACCTTGCCAGATCTAGCAAGGGGTCATCCTCGCCGTCGCTTTGGCAAGTGCTCGAACTCGCCGGCGTTGGCGTGGTCGGCCTTGCCTAGCAACGGCGAGGTCGAGCCTCGCCAGTTGCCGGCAGGGCCGAGCCTCGCTAGTGTCGCCAGTGATAGCGAGGATAACCCCTCACCAAATCTAGTAAGGCTTGAACTCACCGGCAAGTGGCAAGGTCGGCCTCACCCAGTAACGGCGAGGTCGAACCTCGCCAGGGGCGAGCGAGGCCAACCTTGCTAGATTTGGTGAGGCTCGAACTTGCTAGCAACTAGCGACGTCGGCCTTACCTAGCAACGATGAGGTCGGCCTCGGACTGGCGACTAGCCAAAGGTTGAAGATGAAAATGAAGGAAAAAAAAAGAAAAGAAAAGAAAAAAGAAAAATTAATAAAAATTTCAAAAAATAAAAAAACAATATTAAAAAAATTGCCACGTCAGTGTCGGCAAGCCGGCCGGCGTTCACGTTAGTGCCCGCTAGCCAAAATTGGTCGGATGAACTGAATTGACACAAATGCAAAAAGTTTAGGACTGAATTGACATAATTACAATAGGTTTAGAATTGTTTTGGTAATTTTCTCCCGTACAAATGGATACTACATAGATTCGGCATTTGGAAGAGACCAGCTGATTAGAAAGCATTGCAACTGTTTCTCGAATAATGGAAAATCAGGCATTTATGTGATTCCCACTTGAGCAAGGGGCACTCGTGGAGTTTTCAACTCTTTCAATGCAATATCGATGCTGGAGTTTCGCAATCAACCTTACTTCATTCTTAAATTTCCTCAAGTCCTGTCAAGAGCCCCTCAATAGCCTCTTCATTACAATTTCCCGTTCTCCTAGAAAAATAGTCCGCAACAAACTGAAGAAACAGAGAACTTCATCAAGAGCCCCAGATGGCAGAAGAAGAAACCATTTTATTTAGAGAAATGTTTATATGATTGTCATTAATCTACCGTGAGAATAACAAACTATTTTGGGCCATAAAAAAATAAATAACAAATAATTTCAAAATTATTGTGGATCTACTTATTCAAGAATTTGTAATTGTAACTCACAACATGCTGTTATTTTAATAATAGCTCAAAGAGTGTTATGCTCCTTTTATTTACCTTGTATATAAGCCCGAACCTGCCTCTTCCAAGTTTATTCTCATCCGAAAAGTTATTCATCTCTTGTTGAATAGTTTCCAAATCAAAGAATGGCACACTATGCCTTTCTTATCGTCGTCCTCGAATTGGGGTGACTCCATTCACTTTTTCATCCGTTCTTTCTTGTCATTTTGACGAAATTCAGGATTTTCCTGGGCGCTTTCCCTGCTGCCTGAAGTGCCAGCTCCAATTACTAATTGTTTGTTGTCTTATTATCGTATTTCTAATCATGATAGATAAAAAGTGTGTATGTGATTAGTCATTACCTTATGCAATAGCAAGCCACCTTTTTATGTAAAATAAGGCACCCCCAAGGAGGAGGAAACTGCGACACCGATGGGAACAACTTCCCTAGTGCGAAAAATGAATAAATTGATGTGGCTTCCAATAGGAAAAGGCAATGCCTTGACTTCTCTCTCTTCATTTTTTCCACATGGAGAGCTCTCATTTCCTACTCCTCACCCCCACCTCTCCCCTCTCCATTTTGTCCATTCAATTTTAACTGATCCCAAACATGTCCCAATCATTAATGCTTGATCGATGGATACTATTCATGGTTCAATGATTTTTTCTTTTGTGATAATTCGATTTGTTATTTGCATAGGACCTTTTTAATTCATTTTGCTTGAGACCTTCGAATCACCCCATTTATTTATCGAACTCACCCCAAAATCATAACCATGTGTGTTGCCGTTACTGAAAGATGCACGTGCATTGCACGCGAGATGCACGAGGAAGTACATTAAACAAATTAAAATTTTAGAGACAATATTACATATTAAACTAAAGTTGAAGAATCATTTGTGTCATTTTTCCTTTATTGTGCAAGTGATGTAAATGGAAACCACTTGAAATGTGAATCAACATAAATGAATTAATCAATGTGGCTTTCGATAGGAAAAGGCAACGAGAGCTCTTATTCTTACTCCTCACCTCCACCTTTATTGACATCTAAATTTTTTACGACCCATTTTGTTGTTTATTGCATAGAAAATTAGGGATTGACCTTGGTAAGAGCCCGTGTTATGTTGCTTGTTAATAATGTCCAGTACGACAACACCAAAGCTATAAACATCGGACTTGACTGAGAAAAATCCATTTAAACCATACTTCGGAGAGATGTATCCACTGCATTAGAGCATAATAAGATAATTAAACCATAGTCAAAATGTTAAATTTTCACTGCCGATATTAGAAGTTGATAATGCGGTGACTCCTTATGTATAGTTGAACAAGTTCCTTGTCCAGATGATATAAATGGTATGCCCATCTATGAAAACTTACCATGTTCTGACTACCCTTTATGTGCTTGTCTAAATTTGTTTTGCCTCAAATATCCAAAGTTAGAAATTTTGGGAGTCATCTCCTCATAATGTAAAATTTTGCTCGTTTTAAGATCTCTATATATGATTCGCAGCCTAGTATCTTGGTGATGATAGAGCATTCCTCGGGCAATTCCTAAGATAATCTCAATGCGAATACGGACATGAAATAAGGTGCTTACCAAATATGAAGGAATCTATGCTTTTGTTGGCCATGTATTCATATAGTAACATCTTTTCATCTCTTTCGATGCAATATCCTACTAATTTGACGAGATTTCAATGCTGGAGTTTTGCAATCAACATGACTTCTTTCTTAAATTCCCCAAACCCTATCATGAGCACCTCAATAGCCTCTTCACTTTAATTTCCTGTCCTAGAAAAATAGCTTGAAACAAACTCAAGAAACAAAGAGCTTCATCAAGAGCCCCAAATGGTAGAAGAAGAAACCATTTTATTTACCTTGTATACAAGCGCGAACCTGCCTCTTCCAAGTTTGTTCTCATCCTAGAAGTTATTTGTCACTTGTTGAATAGTGTTTCCAAATCAAAGAATGGCACTTCTATGCATTTCTTATCATCCTCCTCGAACCGAGGTGACTTCATCCACTTTTTCATCCTTTCCTTCATGTCATATAGACGAAATTGAGGATTTTCCTAGGCACTTTCCTTGCTACCAGCTCCAATTATTAGTTGTTTGCTATCTTATTATCATATTTCTAATCACGAAGGATAAAAAGTGTGTATGTGAGCAGTCATAACCTTGTGCAATACCAAGTCACCTTATCATGTAAAATAAGGCACCCACAGGAAGGAGATTTGCAACACCCGTAGGAACAACTTTCCCAGTGCGAAAAATGAATTAGTGGATGTGGCTTCCAACAGGAAAAGGCAACGCCTTGACTTTCTTTCTCTTCATCCCCACCTCTCCCCTCTCCCCTCTCCATTTTGTCCGTTCAATTTTAACTGATCCCAATCATGTCCTAATCATTAATGCTCGATCCACGGGTACTATTCATGGTTGAATCATTTTTTCTTTTCCGACAACAAATTATTAATATTCGATTTATTGTTTGCGTAGGACCTTTTTAATTCCTTTTACTTCATACATACGAATCACCACATTTATTTATCGGACTCACCCCGAAAACATAGCCATGTGTCTTGCCATTAATGAAAGATGCACATGCATTCCATGTGAGATGTACGAGAAAGCACATTAAACAAATTAAAATTTTATGAATTATATTGCATATTCATCTAAAGTTGAAGGATCATTTGTATTATTTTTTTAACGCATGACAGTGATGTAATTGAGGACCCACGTCAAATGTGAATCAACATAAATGAATGAATAGATGTGGCTTTTGATATATAGGAAAAGGCAACGCCTTGATTTTCTTTCTTTTATTCTTTTTTCCCCTAGTGAGAGCTCTCATTTTTACACCTCACCTCCACCTTTATTGACACCTAAATTTTTGATGACCCATTTTGGCGATTATTGCATAGAAAATTAGGATTGACCTTGGTAAGAACCCGTGTTACGTTGCCCGCTAACAATGTCCAGTACAACAACACCAAAGCTATAAACATTGGACCCGACTGAGAAAAATCTATTTAAACCATACTCCGGAGACATGTATCCATTGCATTAGAGCATAATAAGATAATTAAGTCATAGTCAAAATGTTAAATTTTCACCGTCGATTTTAAAAGGTGATAATGCGGTGACTCCTTGTGTATAGTCGAACAAATTCTTTATCCATATGATATAAATGGTATGTGCATCTATGAAAACTTACTATGTTCCAACCACCCTTTGCATGCTTGCGTCAATTTATTTTGCCTCAAATATCCGTGCCAAACCAAAGTTGAAAATTTTGGGAGCCATCTCCTCATCAAGCAAAACGTTGCTCGTTTTGAGATCTCTGTGAATGATTCATAGCCCAAAATCTTGGTGATGATAGAGCATTTCTTGGGCAATTCCCAAGATTATCTCAATGCGCATCTTCCAGGTCAGTAACAAACACCTTGTTCGATCTAGCAAGGTTTTAATTTTTATTTGTAACAACAATGACAAAGCCTTTTAATCTAACTAGATTAACTTCGAGTCTTGAGGTGCTACATCTTACAGCTATGCGTGGAAGCATTTAAGGGAATAGGGACATGAAATAAGGTGCTTACCAAATATGGAGGAATCTAAGCTTTTGTTGGCCATGTATTCATATAGTAACATCTCTTTATCTCCTTCGACGCAATATCCTGTTAATCTAATGAGATTTTGATGCTGGAATTTCGCAATTAACATGACTTCGTCCTTAAATTCCCCTGAGCCCTGTCATGAGCGCCTCAATAGCCTCTTCACTGCAATTTCCTGTCCTCCTAGAAAAATAGCCTGAACAAACTCAAGAAACAAAGAACTTCATCTAGAGCCCTAGATGGTAGAAGAAGAAATCATTTTATTTGCCTTGTATACAAGCCTGAAGCTGCCTCTTCCAATCTCATCCGAGAAGTTATTCATCACTTGTTGAATAGTTTCCAAATCAAATAATAGCATGCCTATGCCTTTCTTATCGTCCTCATCGAACCGGGGTGACTCCATCCACTTTTTCATCGGTCTATTCATGTTATATAGACGAAATTCAGGATTTTCCCTATTCTGGTCGGCGTGTGTAATGCATTTTGGGTCGGGTCAGCTAGTCCAAGTCAATAGGAGATAGTGAATAATGTAACTTCTTGCTCTAGCAAAAAAAAAAAAATGTAACTTCTTGCAACTAATGATAAGATTAAGAAATTATTTACTTATTTGAATTCAAATGTTGTAACTGTCAATAGTGGTTTATAAAAACCCAGGTCCTACCTTTTGTAAAAGATCCCCATCAAATATAGAACTCAATGTTCATCTGCAAATTTGTCATTATTTTTAATTTCCTGCAATTTACATCGCTAGCAACCATCGTTCCCACTTTCTTGTCCAAAATCAACAAATAACCCTTCACAACTTTTACCGATTCATATCGATCCATCCAAGTCCTAAAAGATATTTCTGTTTGGCGAAATAGATTAACAACTTCAATCCCACATAAATTCGAGAGACAATAAGACCTTTGGACCCAAAATAGATACAATTCAATTGAGGACCTCGACCAACCAGTGTCCTGGATCCGCCAATATGGGTGTATGTCGGGTCGTAGTGTAGAAGAGTTTACAAGTGACATGACACGAAACTGCAGCTACGAGTTGTCAAGTTTCAGAGGATACCTGTCATGTTAAAAAGGGGAAAGAGAAGGAATAATGGTAAGGAGGGAGATGCGTATGTTGAGGTGGAGTCCACCGAGACAACGAATTGCCTTGATTCACCAGTGCGGGGGGCCGTGGGAGGGGCATTGTTGCTGCAGAAAAGGCCTGCATTATTGCCCTGCTTGTGTGGGGGCAACCTTTTTGCTCTTATGTTGGTGGCCTTTCCTGTCCCCTTATTTGGGAAAATATTCCATGTACTGCACAAAATATGCCATGTGCGAAAACCATTTCGAACCAGATTTTCCTTTTCTTTGTTGAAAGACTAGAACGTGGGTCTTGCTTTTCTTTGATAGAGATGGTTTTTAACAGCACCAATAGGATGATATTCTCATCTGCTCTTATCAATCATATGAGGTCAAGTTCCAAGAAACTAAGGAAATTGATCTTTGCTTGGACATGTGATTGATTGGTTTAGCTGGATGATATACTTTAGGAGCACATGAAATGTCTGACCTTTCCGATGGCGTTCGGTAATGATGATTCAGTCCGAAAAGAGAAATAGGAATTCGATATTTCTCTTTCAGTTTTCCGATAAGTGAGCGGAATAGATTCAAGAATCGGTACATGAAACCCTTAATGAATTTGGAGCGGCACTTTGGATTCATTTGTTTGAGGGAAAATGTTTTCCGGACTTTCACTTGTTTGGTTCGCCGAAAATGATAAGTCAACCGAAAATACTTTCTAGGTAAGGAAAACAGTCATGTATAAAATTAAAAAAGTGAATTCTCTAATCTAATAAGGTGAAAATACTTTTCGGAATTGCTCATCTTGAATTTGTTACTATTTATTTCTTTTTCTTTTCTTTTCTTTTTTTCATTTTCCTTCTGCCTCCCTCTGCTGGTCGCAGGCCTTGGCGACAGGCCACGCACAGGCCGGCGAAACAAACGCATTTTAAAATTACTGTCCAAATGAGATTCAAACACCAAAAAAACTTTTTCGATCACATATTACCAAACAAAGGGAAAGTAATCCCAGAAAACATTTTTCAAAAATGTTGCGTTTTTCGTGAAACAAACGCATCCTTAAAAGTACTTTGTTCATACCCGACAACTATAAGAGAGACTAAAATAGAAGTCCAATTGAAAAGGCGATTTATTTAGGATACATTTGCCTCACTGAAAATTTCATAATAAAGAAAAACGTTTTCCATGGAAATTATTTTTAGGGTAAACAATCAGTTTTCATTTATTTTGTGGTTTAGGAAAAGTGATTACCTTTTCTACCAAAAAGGAAAGTCATTTACCCCCAATTTAAGCTTATTGTTTTTCAATCCATGGAAAACTGTTTCCGTGGATCAATTAGTTTTCCGTCCAAACACCGGAAACTAGGAAAATAATTTTTCGAAAATAGTTTTCCATCAAACAAAAGGACTCTCGGTTCATTGAAAGACGCAAGCAAAGCACCGGTACCAAGGAGTCGATGCTTGGGGCTCAAATGAAAAGAAGAGAGCACCCAAAAGCCCATTTCCGCAGCATTCTGTAACTTTTTCTTGTGGTTTGTAGCTTCTCCGGCCCATATGGCTCTAAAAATCAGAAACTAAAATGACACGAGATTCAAGAACCCTCTTTTCTTCAGCATATCATTGTGGGCTGAAGCCCTTTTCAGATTTTTTTACTTTGTATTCTCATTTTTTTGCTGCTTTTTTGGTCTTTGAACTGATTTAAACTAAGTATGACCATTCTTTTGCACTTTGTCGGTCTCTTGCGCTGATCCAATCCGAGCCTTTGATATAAGAAAATATCCTGACTAAAAATCCAGACGACCGAGCGCAGCCAAGGAGATGTACAAGAGATTTGGGCATATCAACTCAACTGGGCTTGAGGTGTTCCAAGACTTGCCTGGGCTGGCTTAAATTCTTCCCAAATCTAGGCCCACAATCACTTCTTATGAGGGCTCATATAGAATAGACATGTAACACCCTCTAATCTCTTTGCTAACAAGGCTCATGCACTAAACACATTTCATATAGAAGGGGCCCTGGCCCCCCATGTCCGCCTCATGCGGCCGAAGAGCTTCGACTGTCCAATCGAGGATCGATGACCACATATATAAGTTTCACGAACAAGACACGCAGGTCAAACGAACGACACTCCCGTGAGGTGGCTGGATAAGTGAGAGGGAAATTACAGATAAAACGAACATCTTAATCATAGGATTCCTTTTGCTATCTTCCTTTTTGGTGCGCGTCGATCTCCTACACTGCCCACCCACGTATTACAAATCTCATGATCAAGACGCTCATACCTAATAATTAAAAGGAGGGAAAAAGGAGCAAGGAAATAGGAAGGTGACAAGGGAAGAATACAAAGGGGGAGCGAGTTCGTTGGCTTGATTGTTGGGGACGACGATATCTTCACACCGCCCCCTTCATCATCAAGCTGGTGCTGCCAAGAGAAACGACAAACGAAGTGCGAGGGACTTTTAGATTTTGTGCCATTTGATTAAGCCGTCGTGCGTGGTGTCCATCCTGGCACGTAATTAGGGAGGGAGGGAGACGGGAAGGGGGAATAGGATCTAATGTGCTAATCATTCTGATTAATCTAATCGGTGACAGTAAGCATTACAACTCGATTAGATCATATTGTTTGTCCGTTCATGCCTCGGTTTGAATACACACACACACACACACACACACACACACACACACACACACACACATATATATATATATATATATATATATATATATATATAGTTCTCAAGCCCTACCAGTACGACTAAAATAGGGGCCCGCAAGGCACGGTGATTCCGATCATAATCGTATCTAGATGTCATAAAGATGTAATTGCGCTGTCAGATTTTTGAAAATCGTGAAATCGTCGTATTGGCCTTAAACAAGACGAACGGATCGATGCACATGGGCGGCAATATACTGCTTGGTTCGTGCTCTGCATTGGTCGTGATCGACCCTTGTAAGTTATATAAACCTCCGAATTAGAGATAGCAAAGTGGGTCTAGAATCCATATTTGATGGTGTGGGTCATGAATGTATTCACTAACAACTTAATGGGTCTTAAAAGGGTTGATAACTAACCCATTTTAAAGCCATACGAAAAGTAGAGGAGGGATACTAGAGGAAGCTTTGAAAGAAAACTCCTAAATTCTTCATCTTTGCTCTCGCTCAAAGCTCCGAACTGTCAATTCAAGGTTTGCCAGTGCCCGTTCATTGCCAATTGAAGTCACCTAACCAGTCGTAGCTAAGCATCTTCGTCAAGTGATTCCGTCGTTGAATTTTGTCATCGCGGAGCCTCATCTACAGTGCCTGAAGCGCTTTACCTCACTCAATCCTCCTTCACCAGCTTCGATCTTCTTCGATTGTCACTTCAAAACCTTCACTCTCTAGTTTAAACACTGTTTGTCATGGATTTTCATCGCAGGTTACCTCGCCGGACATGGAAGAAAAAAGAAAAGAAAAGAAAGAAAGAAAAAGAAAAAAGAGAAAAAATATAAAAGATTGTAAACTAAATTTGTATTGCACGAAAATATTTTAGCTATATGATTTTTTTAAAAAAATTTATAAGAAATAAGGTTTCTTAGATTAAGTTAAATACAGAAATGTTTTAGCAATCTGAGTCGGGTCGGGTATGGGTCGCTAAATTTATATTGTATGGAAATGAGTCAAAATGGGTTAAATAGGTCAATTTGAATCGAGCCATTTTCGACCTGACTCGATTTATCTGTTTAACGGGCCTACCTTTAATGCTAATCCTGACATCACAGTAATCTCGAGTATCTTATGCTGTGCTTTGGAAATAAGACGAATGGTAGAAACGAACGGCACGATATCAATAGCATGTTCTTCGAGAGAGGATTAGGTTTTATATCTTATCATCTCCCTGATCAAGGGGGATTCCCACCTTATCTTCTTCATCTTCGCAGTTCCCTTCAAGTTAAATAGGTCAATTTGACTCGAGCCATTTTCGACCTGACTCGATTTATCTGTTTAACGGGCCTACCTTTAATGCTAATCCTGACATCGCAGTAATCTCGAGTATCTTATGCTGTGCTTTGGAAATAAGACGAATGGTAGAAACGAACGGCACGATATCAATAGCATGTTCTTCGAGAGAGGATTAGGTTTTATATCTTATCATCTCCCTGATCAAGGGGGATTCCCACCTTATCTTCTTCATCTTCGCAGTTCCCTTCAAGGGTTATTTCTTAATCAATTAAACTTTTTTTTTGCAATTAAACTTATTGAAATGCGCAATCTTTTGGCCTATGCTATGGGAAATCACAAAAAGAAAAAAAGTCAAAAGTTCAAAAGCAGCAAGGGGCTTTTTTTTAGGTTTATTCGTGACGCAGCTACCGATGAAAACAAACTGTCTATGATTTTGTCATGTCCGAAGATGTTGGCAAAAGAAAGAAGATCTTGTTTTGATAACAAAGGTGGAGATTTTTGGGCATTGGATGGAGACCCTTCGAGTGAATTTGTCATCTTGCTCAGAGTAAAAAATAAAAAATAAATAAAACGCAAAGCTAATGGTCAAAAAGTTGTCCACGCTGATTAGAGATTTGGTAATTATGATTTGGAATCATTAATTACACGTGGGTTGCGCTCGTAATTATTATTATTGTTATTAGTATTATTTTATTTATCAGTCATCTTAATCAAATCTTCTCAATCAGGTGATTCATGATAGATCCAACTAATATTTTTTTATCACTTCCTAATTTAAATTTGCATTATCTGGTTTCTAGTAACGTTTACTAGAGGACAACAACGGTTTAATTAGCTTGTAAGATTATTGATGACATCTGTAATTAATTACAACGGTTATAGTTAAGTTGGTCGGCAAGGTCGAAATTATAGAATAATCCGGCTAGATGAAATTAATTTTTTTTTATGGAAAAGGTGAAATTGCGCATAATGGAAACAAGAATAGTACAGATAATGAGGAGGGGAAGACAGGCAGGTATTCTCGTGGCATGCAAAATCTTCCGAATAATTTAATTTTAATTTTAATTTTATTAATTAAATAAAAGATTTTGTCGTTTTTATTGTGACACCATTAACAACAAAAGACGTCCACGTGATGCGGGCTTTTTGGAAGGGAGCACGGGAATGGGACTGTCATGGTCCTTACTCGTGGCGGCTGTGTATGTCTATATTGGTTAGCCAAGAGTTCTTCACTTTTTATTTTTATTTTAAAAAAAAGAAGTGCTGGGATTTTATTTTACTTAAATCTTTACTAGCTGAGAGGAAATTATTCTTCAATAATAATTATAAGCTCACGCTAGGGGCGAGCATGATCGGACCGGTTCTTGGTTTAGCTCCAGGTTTGAAGGTATGCAGGATAAATTTTAAGCTCTAGAAATTATAAAGCCGATTCAGCCAAATGGGCTCCAAACTTAAAACTTGGAATCTGGAATAAGTTTTTGTGTTTTTCTTGTTCTATGTGAACGCGCAATGCTACAATATTTCATAAGTGTGTACTGTGAACCACTAGTCTGAGTTTCCATTTCCAATATGTCCATGACTAAAACTTTTATGTTGTTAATGTTTTATATTCTTTGTGTTTCTAAATATGAGTTGTGATTAGTAAATTGTAACAGCAAATTATAGTCATTAGATGTGATGATTCATTGCAATTGTTCAATCAAGAATATATGTGGAACTTGTATAAATCCTGAAGTCTGTAACAAGGTAGGTTTCAAGTTCCAAAAATTTGGGAACTGGTTCCAATGGGTAGGTTCCATGGAAAGTTGGACTGACCCTAGAGTGGTCATTAAAAGTGCTGATTCACTGCAATCGTTAAATTAAAAATACAAGTTGAACTTGGATAAACCCTAGAGCCTATGATAAGGCAAATTCTAGGTTACGTAGTATAAAAATTTGGAAACTAGTTCCAATGGGTAGATTCGAGGTTCCAGGTGAAATCTAGACCGACCTTGGGATCGTTCATCCCTAACTCACGCTATTTTCACATTTTAAATGGCTATAATACTCCCTAATTTATTGAGTTGACGAAAATATGCTCAAGAGAATTAATTAATTCAAATCACGAATGGAGAGAGCGAAAGTTGTTATTTACTGAAAACGCAAAAAGACGCACACTGTTGTGAAAATACTTATTTTTTTTTTGTTCGTTTCTAAAATTTTCTTTTACCAATATGGGATATGAAAATAATTGCCTAGGCAAAACATGTGGGTAATTATATGGTACAAATGGTACAAAACTTCCCAGATAGGTGCATTTTTCTATTTGCTAGATTCCAATTCCCAGAAGATGCATTTCTAAAGAGTCCTATAATATTCTTATATTTTCGGATCACCACATATAAGCACATGTTTTATTATACTTACTTATTTCGAAATTGATAAATGAATTGTATTTTATAAGATTCAAGAAATGAAATTTACCAATGTGGACTTCTTGACTTCAAATTTTAAACCTCAAACTCTTAATCTCTATAATAATATCCACTAGATCAGATAAAAAGAGTTCAAATAGGTGTAGTCCCGCAAGAAAAGGACACGAATGCCACTACGTACAATGTCAATGAAAATGCCCTCGGGCCTTCGGATTATTTATTAAAAGTATAAACACATGCATGAATCAAGCATTCGACATAAGTTCGATTTGTCACACTATTAAAAATCGAAATATTCACCTTACCAAAAAATAAAAAATCGAAATATTCCGATATTACCTGGGAGACAAGCTTCCTTGTCATCAATATATTTCTAAAATGACAAGTAATTCATTGACTAAATGAGGATCATTAGATCACGTCTACCTCATTATATGGAGGATTTCCATTTTTCCTTTATGCATTTACTCGCGGTTGAATTGTTTTCCGATGGTAGTCGAGGAATGGATTGGGTGGGGCAATGCAGACAACTCCAAATAATTATAAAATCAGACGAGAAGAATGTCGCTGCACAACACGACAAGCACAACGGCAATATCCCAAGTATTCCTATGCATTCTCTCTCTTTTTACTATTTATTTTCAAGAACCCATCCAAAAATCTCCCAGGTATATAATATAAATGTACGATACGCGAAATAAAAACAAGAACAAAACCAAAAATAAGTTGCAGAAGAGTCGACTACACTACAAGGGTAGCTCTGTCAATCCTCAGTGGAGTTTAGCTCCTATTCCTCTGAATCATTCAATTTTCATCGGGTCAGGACTTCCATTTGGATGTATGTGAACGTGGGCCCACCCATCTCAATATTATGTTGTTACATTAATGGAAATTATTGGTTCTGATCATGATATTGTATTGCGGTGATCCATGTCTTGGGCAAGTAGTAATCACTCTCCACCGCCATTTGATTTAACTAAGCATGCTTATCATCAAGGAGCACTTCTGTGTATCTGAAAATCATATTCTCGAAGGTCGATAACCATTGGATCACAAGGGGACCGAACTAGTTCGCCATTAAAAATCTTTGAAACGCTTATGAGGTGCAATGAATGGTGCAAGACGTACAGATAAATCACACTTGAATATGATATTTTTCAAAATGGTGAATGGGTCCCTCAAGGGATCAAGGACACTTGGTTTCACTCTCTCTTCCAACCACGGAAGGATTTCATTTTTTACGACTTTGTGTAGTCGGAATAGCTCTATCTTTCCATGGCAGGAAAGGTTTGCTAATAATCTTGAGCCATCAAATTCGTATTCGCCCAGGAGATGAGGTCCCCATTAATCGAGCCAGGTCATGATAGAAGTAAAGATGTACATCTTATTAGTACTTTAAGTAGTTCAAATCTTTCACTAGATTGATTTCGAATGCACATAAACTGTCTCGTACATGTATAATGAGTAAAAGGCGCGCCCCACATGTTGGTAAGGAAAGTGATGACATGATTCAAATACGAGATCTGCTACATATGAATAAAATGTTTGACCATTCAGTCAACTCATTATCGATTTAATACTTATGTAATTGCTACACTTGAATAAAATATTTGATTTGGTTCAGTTTGATAATTGATTTTCAGTTGTAGTTAAAACCCTCTTAATTCTCACTCATCTACACCCTCACAAGAATATTGCACAAGAGAGATAATTGTCCAAAAAATTCTAAACCTACTTCACGGAGGCCAATTCGATCTTTAACTTTTCAATTTAGCAAATTCAATTTTATTGACGATTTTCCAATATAGTCCTTCTAATTAATTTTTGGCTGAAAATCGTTGACGTGGATGTTAGCCGTCCTCTTGTGGCAATACCCGATACTGATGTGGATAATTTTTGTAATTTTTCTTAAAATTTGCTAAACTTTTATGGTTTTTTTTATTTTCTTTATTTTTTCATTATTCATCTTCTCGAAAGAGCTCTAGCCATTGCCAAGCCCAAGGGGACGACATGTCATCCCCCGCCGACACTTCCAGGAAGATGAACGGTGGAAAAAATAGAAAAGGAAAGACAAATATGGACAAAAATCCAGAAAATTAAAAGAAATTGCAAAAATGATCAATGACAGTGTTGGCCATATCATGTAGGACAATCGGTGTTGGCTGAACCACGTCAGTAATTTCTAATCAAAATTGGCCGAAAGGATTATATTGGAAAATCGTCAAAAGATTTAGCACTGAACTGGTCAAATTGAAAAGTTTATGAAGTTTAGAACTTTTGGGACAATTTCCCCCAGCACATGAGCAGATTTCAAAGCCTAGATTGAAACTATTTAAAAATCTTCCAAAGACTATGTCGCGACAAGGAAGCATATTCCTTTTAAAGTTCCAATATGATTTCAGTTTTCAAAGTTATTTCTCAATTCTTGTCCTCTGAGATGATTCAATTTGACAATTTTTTTGGATGTTTGAGGAGGCAGCAGATGCAAAAACTGGGAACATTTGACAAAGCACCTCTTCTCTAAATTGCAATTTTACATCAAGGCAGGTTCTCTACTGTTGGGGTGAACTTTTTCTACAATAACCAAAGACAAAAGGAGGAAAAAGAAACACAAAAATTAGCTGATCTATTCCGGCTCTTCATTGGTTCTCATGTTTCTTGATTTCTTGCCTTTTGATCATCATCATCCATCATCGGTGCTAGTACTACCTGGCTCCAAAAGATGTACCCTTGAACGGAAAAGATACTTTGGCTTTTCCTCTAACTTTCTGTTTGTCCCTCTCCAACGTCTTTAAAAAAAAAAAAATACCGACCACTTCCCTCTTGATCTCTCACCATCATCATCATCGTCAATGTCATTTTTTTTCCTTTGGCAGAGATAGTTTTTGCCCCTTTCTTCTCTGCAACTTTTTTGCAACTCCAGATAGATCTCTCTAGTTGTGGCTAAGCTTCATCACCGAACTGGTTCAGATGTTTTCTGTTGAAGCCAGTTGGTGAATACTCGGAGTGTGTTCATGTCGGCCCTGTAATGCTTCTGAGTGAACTCGAGGAGCATCGGCCATGTGAAGTCTGGGTACGCTCTTGGACAGGACGTTTCGACTAGCTCACTCGGTGGTCTCACCACTTTGTCCTTCCTCGGGCACAAGAAGAAGGCCAGGGACTTCCTCGGAGTTCGGCTGTTCACCACTGCCCTGTGCAAGCAGCTCTTGTATAGCCCGTTTGATAGAGCCTGTTGTGACCCAACAAAAAGAGAAAATTACATTTGTATTAGCCCTTAGCCGAAATAGATGTAAATTTGGGGATAGATTTTTAATTATTGACTAGACAATGGACACGAACAAATGCATATATACCGCGAGACTTACCATGAAAGTGTCGCCGATGTTGACGACGAGCGCATTAAAGTTTGGGCTGATGGAACACCACTCGTTGTTGACAAACACTTGGAGCCCACCAACTTGGTCCTGGTGTAGGATGGTTAAGGATGTCGGATCGCAATGGGGACCGGTTCCTAGGGTGAGGTCTGGCTTCTGGCACGGAGGGTAGTAGTTGAGCCTCATGATCGAATCGTTGCCTTCGAAGAACTCCCTGAAATGGTCTCTGCCAATTCCTAGGCTCATTCCTAGAAGCTCCATTATTCCTAGAGAGAGTGTGCTCATGGCCTCACAATAGTCCTGGTACACCCTCCTGAAACACAAGAAAACCAAAATCATTGTTTGTCTTAGTATACACTTCATATAAGACTGTAAAGTTATTCATAACTTTTTCATAGATTGATGCTGATAAAGTGTGGCGGAAATTATGATTTCCTTGGACAACTGAGGAACATACTAGATTGTCGCGAAAGAAATGGGCGACAGATTTCATACCCAAATTGCTCAAACTCTTCGCCCATGGTGTTCTTGAAGTAGTCTTCCACAACATTGGACGAGCTTTTTTCGGCGGAGTAGCGGAAGGAGAGTGTTTCTTTCCATGGGAGCTTGGAAGAGAACCTGCCAGTGAAGCTACTGGCATATCCGCAATTCTCACCGAGCTTCCTCTGAGCTCTCTGCTTCTCGCTGAGCGGTAACCCAAAGAATCTGTCCATTAACTTGTGAGCGTCCGATATGAGGCCAGCGTCAACGCCATGATTGACAACGAGGAAGAAGCCGTGCTTCTGGCACGCCTCCCCCACGAGCCTTGATGCCTCCATGGAGGCGCTCAGGTCTCTGGAAAGGAACCCGCCTAAGTCGATAAGCGGGACAGGGAGATCCGGGGCGTTTGCACACGGCTTTTCCTCGTCGGGCCAAATGAACTGTTTTGGGATGTCGAATTGGTGCCGGAGCACCGAGGCATCAAAAACTAGCGGTTTTTGATCATCTCTGGCTTCATCTTTGTGCTGTGGAGGCATGGCTGGTGAGGTTTTACTTGAGATGCAATCAACTGCCATTGCATTCAGGAAGTTATATATGTGAGTGAAATTTTTTCCTGTGTGGGGAAAATGAGGGAGGAGGGGGCGTGGAATAAGTTTGAGAGTTGGGATAAAAGTAAAGCCAAGGCCGTTTATGGGGGGAGATGAGTGCACCAAATATAGGAATCTTTATAGCTCTCTATCTGGGGCTGTGTAAGCTGTTTGTTTGCACACGAGGACCACAAAGACAGAGTTTGCAATTTGTAGGTGCTTGTCAATTTGAAAAAAGATTTAAGTAATTTCACCCTATTATAATGCCCCAATTTGATTCTAGGAGTGTTGTCCTTTCTGTAGTTGCCAAAGGAGCTTTTCCCAATGGTGTTTTGGCGTTTCTATGGAGGAAAGAGAAGGAGTGCTAATGTCACCCTGTCTTCTATATCTGCCCAATCAAAATCATTCAGACTCAGCTATGCCATGCCAAGTTTTGCTCACGACAGACCAAAGTGGCTGAAACCAGGGAAAGAAATAATGAGTAGGAAATTTTTTTTCTCTTTTTCACAATAAGAAATGAAAGTTGAAGCTTTTGTTGCGATGGTAAAGAAAACGGTGAGTTGTTGCAGGGAGAGAGACTGGGACTAATGGTGATTTGTGGACAGAAAGAACTTACTGTTGAGGATTCTCTTTCCCCTTTACTGAGGGAATTGGAAATCAAATTTTGATTGGGGATCAGGGAACTTCTGCCCTTGGGGAAAAGAGACAAGGGAATGTTTTGGAGGAAGCTACAAAGTTCCTGAGGCAAAAGAACAGAACCTTGAATGAGCCAGAGAGAGATGATGATTCGTTCATGTAATGGAGGACAATCTTTTAGGACAAGAGGACTCGGACAGAGATTGTTTTGAGGCTTGCTTATACAGAGAAGAGGCTCGATCGTTTATGTTGGTCTGAGGGTTTTGGTCCTGCTATATAAGGTGGGACTTGAGATGATCTGTTCCTTGGGTGTTCATTCAGACATATGAAGGTTGTTTCTGTTCTTGAATATGTTTGCATGTGTCCCCTCGAGCAAATATGCAATCATGTTCTCAAAATCGAGTCAATCACATCTCGTGAAAAAGTTGGGGCGACACTATGAGCTCCCTCAGAATAGTAGCGATCTAAATATTGCGACCGGCTCTATTCGTCATATCTGTAATTGGACCAGTCTATACGATTCTTATAAGAAAAAAAGGTTGAATATTTCGCACTCTTCACAAAGAAACTTTTTGCATACACGAGTCATCATCACCTAAATAGAGACTCGCATAGGCTAACCTCAGTTTACAAAGAAATTACAGCGTTGAGCATTTTGGAATGTAAGATATATAATTGAAAAGATCTAGCATGATTTGGGTCAGATATTATGATATTACTAATTATTGCTATCCGCCGTATTCGAATTTACTTGTGATGATACTGGTAAATTTTGTTATAGAAGTGTGCTGCATATAGGGTTTGCTTGACATTAGTATAGGAATCTGGTATTATTCTTATTCTGAAATTTCTAAGGTCCAGCAAGCTGTTTTACCGGATTGGTTCTGGTCCAGTGTACATCTAAGCCATTGGATTTGAAACAAAAAAAAATCTCATTCGTGGGATCAATTTTAAAAGGTGTCACCAAACATTGTACTTTTTTGTGTAAATATGTAAGAGTTAATATCACGAAAAATCCCAAACTGGTATACCTGTAACAAATTTACCCCAAACTATTTTTTTGACCACAAAAAACCCCAAACTGATACACCTGTGACAATTTTACCTCGAACTATTTTTTTGATCCCCAAAAATCCCACATTGGTACACCTATAACAATTTTATTTTGAACTAATTTTTTGATCATCAAAAACTCCAAACTGGTATACCCATGATAAATTTACCCTCCATTAGTTTCCGTTAAATTTTATTGTCAAATTGCTAAATTTGATAACACGTGATAGTTGACGGGTGTATCAGTTTGGGGTTTTACCGCTCTATTTGTCACAAGTTTACTAATTTGTGATTTTTCGTGATATTAATCCAATTTAACGAATACTAATAGAGGGTAAATTTGTCATAAATATACCAGTTTGATATTTTTAATGGTCAAAAAATTAGTTTAAGATAAAATTATCACAGGTGTACCAGTTTGGGATTTTTGGTTATCAAAAAATTAGTTCGGGTAAAATTGTTACAAGTGTACCAGTGTAGGGTTTTTGATTGTAAAAAAAAAAGTTTGCAGTAAATTTATCACACGTGTACCAGTTTGGGATTTTTTATGATTAAAAAATTAGTTAGGGGTAAAATTGTCACAAGTGTACCAGTTTAGGATTTTTCATAGTATTAACCCAATATGTAACTATCATTAATCAAAGGAGCAACAAAAGCTTAGGAGAATCCTTTAGCATTATAGAGAGACTAATTATGCGATAAGATGGATAGTAGCCAATAAAACATTGCTTGTGAAGGCTTATAATGTTGGTAGAGCGACGCCCTACCTCTTACGAACTTTCAAATCCTAGCCAACATAAAAGAGGCTCAATTGACTTGTTTTGAAACCATATGCAGTTGCATTCCATCCAAATGTAATAGATAATCGCTAAGAAAGACAACTTGAGGAGTCTCGCCTCCAAGTTTTTGCCCTTGGTGGCCTTGATCATTCATTGAAGTTCTAAATTCCAACCTCTTGAATGCCTAATTCCATTTTATGCTAGAATATTGCGCCATATACTACTTATCCAGGTGTACTCAAAGAATAAGTGGTTTTCGTCTCCCATACCAGTTATACAAAAGTTACAACTAGTATCAACTGAAGACAATCATCGCGATATGGCTAATGCTGCCGGTAGCCTATCTCTACAAACAAGCCAGCTGATAAAATTATGCTTGCTAATATCACTAGTCCAAATCAATTGATTCCAATCCAAGGCCAATCCCTCTTGTCTTAATTTCTTATATATCTTTTTGCAATAGTATGTTTGGCTAGAGATGATACATGTTAGAGCAAGTCTTTGCTTGAGAATATGTCGCCAAATGCAAGCCATACTGCCCTTTATGTCGAGTTGCATTATGCGAGTACCTCTGCATTTAATGCAATGAACCTAAGAACTCCATAGGGATGATGACAGATGATTGATGAGGCTCCAAAGCATGCAGTCCAGCATTACTTTATTCTAGAGTTTCAGATCGAGCAGACCTAGTTCACCCTCATTTTTTGGTGAACATACTACTTTCCATGCAACTTAGTGGGATTTGTGAGTTTCAGTGTTTCTTGCCCATGAGAACTACCTAATCTTCTTTTCAATCTCGTAGATAGTTTGCTTTGAGAGGATAAACATTTGCATCCAGTAAGTGCAAATGGAAAAAAAGTGTCGATTTGGTCAACTGAAGTCTTCCTATGTCGCTAATATGATTCATGCCCCATCCATATATTTTCAGGAATATTTTTTTTGGTTAGACCCCTGTAATACGCATGCATGAGCCTTTGTAGAACAAGTGGAATACTAAGGCATATGATGGGGAGGGTGCCCATGGAGAAAGGTGTGTGATCCACTACAAAGAGATTTTATCATTGGATAACCTAGAGAAAAAGATATGGCATTTGTCTGGGTTAAACCTAAGTCCTGTGCCACAATATCATGAAGTGAATCAACAAGCCAAAGGATAGAGTTTACATCCCCATGAGCAATTAAGAATAGGTTATCAACAAAGCATAAACAAGTAATCCTTTGCGATTTGCAACACCAATGAAACTTAAAAGATTCGGTAGCAATTTTCCCCATGGTAATTCTGTCAAGGATCTCCATAATCAGGACAAAGAGGTAAGGAGAAAGGGGGTCACCTTGTTGTAGCCCATTTGCGCTTGCAAAATTACCCAACCTGTTTAGTGTTGAAGTTAAGTGAGAACTTTGGGGTAGTAATGCATTGATTTATCATATCAATCCTGTACGTATAAATAACTTTCAAAACCCTAGAACAACATCCCATTTTACCATATCATAAGCCTTAATGAGATTAATTTTTATTGCCACCCATTTACCTTTATTGCCCTTATTGTAGTCATGCAAGAGTTTGCAGCGGGATAGATAATTCTCGGGATAAGAACAACATTAGTGTCAAAACTTGTGTACGGAGGCCACTTTGGTGCAAAAACTTCCATTTGGATCACTTTAGTGTCAAAAATTTTGAAAAACGATCTTTTAAGTGTCGACTCCAATCTGATTGGTCGGAAATCTGACGTAGCAATTTTTTATTAGTATTTGAAGCCGACATGGCTCTTCGGAGATACAGTGGCACGTACAGTCAGCATTTTCTTTTTTCCTTTTTATTTCTTTTCTTTCTTTTTTCCTTCTTTTCTTTTTTTTCTTGTATTTCTTCTCCCTTTGGTCACCGCCGGAGGCCGGCCTCCTGGCCTCGCCCGGATGAGGCCGCCGCCGCCCGCCACAGGCGAGGCCCAGCCGACCCTTGCCTGGGCGACGGCGGGCAAGCCTCGGCGAGGTTGGCCTCGCCTCACATAGGCGAGGGCGACCGCCGGCGAGGGCTCCCCTCGCCAGATCCAGCGAGGCCGGCCGTCGCCCAGGCCACGGCGGCCCCGCCGAACGTCGCCCAGGGGAAGGCGATGCTTGGCAAGGCCGCCGTGGCCTGGGCGACAGCCGGCCTCGCCGGATCTGGCGAGGGGAGCCCTCGCCGGGGCTCGCCCGGACGAGGTCGCCGCCCCCCACCATAGGCGAGGCCCGGCCGACCCTCGCCTGGGCGACGGCGGGCAAGCCCCGGCGAGGTCGGCCTCGCCTCGCATGGGCAAGGGCGAGCCCCGGTGAGGGCTCCCCTCGCCAGATCCGGCGAGGCCGGCCGTTGCCCAGGCCACGGCTGCCCCGCCGGGCATCGCTTTCCCCTGGGCGACGTTCGGCGGGGCCGCCGTGGCCTGGGCGACGGCAGGCCTCGCAGGATCTGGCAAGGGGAACCCTCGTCAGGGCTTGCCCTTGCCCATGCGAGGCGAGGCCGACCTCGTCGGGGCTTGCCCGTCGTCGCCTAGGCGAGGGTCGGTCGGGCCTCGCTTGTGGCGGGCAGCGGCGGCCTCGTCTGGGCGAGGCCAGGTGGCCGGCCTCCGGCGGTGACCAAAGGGAGAAGAAATAAAAGAAAAAAATTCAAAAAAGTATTTAAAAAATCGAAATATATACATGGAAATGCCACCTAGACTAATTTTTTAAAAAAAATCCAACTAAGATTAAAAATTTAATTATAAATGCCACGTATTAATTTGGCGGGAATTTCTCACCGTTGGCACCAAAGTGATCATTTTTCCTCCGATTTGGCACCAAAGTGATCCAAATGGAAGTTTTGGCACCAAAGTGATCCAAATGGAAGTTTTGGCACCAAAGTGGCCTCCGTACACAAGTTTTGACACCAATGTTGTTCTTCCCCCGATAATTCTCCGAAATCTATCTTCCCTTGATGAAAGCAATTTGGTTAAGGCCACCAATCAAAGGGAGAATACCAGTTATTCTTTCTACAAGTCGCTTTGATATGATTTTATATAAAACATTGCAGCATGAAATGGGCCTATATTCCTTAAGGCAACATGAATTTAAAACCTTTGGTACAAAAGAGATTAGTGTAGAATTTATCGATTTTAGCATTCTCCTAGAAGAGAAGAATTCCATGATAACTTCTTCAATGTCATGCATTATGATGGGCCAAGCTTTTTTATAGAATAAGCTATTATACCTGTCTGAACTGGGAGCTTTGAACTTGAAAACTCCACGAATATCTGCTCTTTGAATAAATGATGTAGTGACCATAGCACTAACATCTTTATATGGGATGCGACTATGAATAGATTTTCCAAGCAGGTGGCGGTAATAGGATATTACTATATCCTTGAGAGCCCCCTCATCAGTAATAATGGAACCATCATTGAGTAAAAGCTGACTAATCCTATTTTGAGCACTTCCACGCATCATGGAGGTGAAGGAAATCTTGCTATTGTTATCACCCTCGTAAATTTCTAGATTTCAATTTGAGAAGGACTTCTTCATGTTTGCTAAGAGCAAGGAGCTGTTCTAGTTGTGTCTTTTTTTTCGTTCCAAGTATTAGGGTTGTAAGGGTCCAGAGCAAGCTCCTATTGAATCTGCTGTAGGCTTTTCCTAGCCCCCTTGACCTTCAAATGTAGGTCACCAAATTGAGATTTGTTCAGGTGATTTAGTTGTTGCTTCAATGCTTCGAGTTTATTCACCACTATAAACATTTTGGATCCTTCGATTTCTTGTTGCCAACAAGTGTTTACCACGCGCAAGAAGTTAGGGTTTTCAGTCCAAAAGTTGAAGAATTCGAAGGAGGACTTTTTCCTCCCAGTAGTTGACTTGAGATGCATAAAGCATGGGGAGTGGTCAGAAACACCTGGAAGCAAAAATTCAACCGAATAGTGATTATACCTATTCTGCCAATTCGCACTGATCGAGGCTTTGTCAATTTTGTTTGCTTTTAGATTACCATCCACGCTTTTGTTAGTCCAAGTAAAGAAAGGGCCTATGGAAGGAAGTTCAATGAGTGCAAGCTCATCAAACATGGTGTTCAGCTCCTCCATACTAGAAGTCCATCGAGTGGTGGAGCAAATCCTTTCATTAGTATCCCTCGTTTCATTGAAATCCTCCATTAGTGACTAGGGCAGATTTTCGGAATTAGTAGTAGAGAAGGTAATAATGTCACGCTACAAAACATTGCGTTCAACTTCACTATTATTTCCACATATGGTAGAAAGTAAAATGGTCATCTCTAGGTTTTTCAATGAGGCAATGTATGACTTGTGCTAAGACTTTCCTCATTGTTAAACTAAGGATCTAGATTCTACCTGGGCTACTACTCATAAAGTTGTGAGTATAATTCCAACCTCGAAATCTACTGTTGATGACAAAATCAACATCGACCTCCTTTACTTTATGCTCGATCATTATAAGAATATGAGGATCTTGGGACAGATCTAAATCCACAAGCTCCATTTGTTTGGAGCTACAATTAAGGCCTCCTACATTCTAAGATAGGATGATCATTGATTAGGAGGTTCTATTGACCCACCCCATCAATCCTAGGAAAATCAATACAATAGCTAGAGTTTTTTGGGTGGTCATCCACTTCCAGTAGTGCAAATCTACTCTCATAGGTCATTGAGTTGTGAGAACCTCTATTCCCATGTGTGACCCTTTTTTCTTGCCATAGATTGGTTTGAACTCTAAAGAAGGTGAATCGGGGTGGGCAACAGCGGAACAATCGGCTGAGCATCCAATTATTTGAAGAAAACTACAATATTGGTGATCCCACCTCCATATCCTCCACCAAGCTCATAGCTTTTACTAAGGTAAATGTGCCATAGTAGGTATAGTTTTGAGTTTTTTGTGGCTTTTTCGCCACTATTAATGATGGAAAGCTACTAATTTTAATGAACTACTTGTTAAAATCATTTGAGGAAAACCGCAATATCACTGGATAATTACTAATAAGAACATCCTTGAATTACAAAGTGAAAAGTAATTTATGATTATTGAGGTTAGTTATTAATTATAAGTTTTCTCTCTTACTACAATTTAGAATAAGTTACTATGTTAAGCTGATTGCCATTGTTATGCAACAAACTTTATAGGTAAAAAGGGAAAATAGTAATCGTAGGTGCAATCCAAATTACGACGAGATCGGTAAATTTACAATGTCGAGTTTATATTACTAAGTAAGGAAAATTACAATATCGTTGAAAGGAAAAACATCTCTGAAAACAAAGTAATTTACCTAATTGGAAGTAATTTAATTTACATTCTAAAGGAGTTACATCTCTTAAGACTAAATAATTTCTTTATAGGAAGTTATTGAAAAAAGTAAGTTACCCTGAAAGGAGTACTTTTCACCTAGACATTAGTCACACCACTTTATTGAAAGCATGAAAGCAGCAATTTACTTTAACAGGAATAATTAACGTTGAAAGTCGTAACATCTCTTAAGATGAAATAATTTACCCTTATAAAAAGTGCAAAAGTAGTGATTCACTTTAAAAGGAGTGATTGACTTTGAAAGTATTGCTACTTTCACACTTTTTATAAAAGCTTAAGTCGATGAACTATGAGCCAATTAAAATGTATTATTTATTCCATACCACACCAATTCTTCAAAGTGAAACTTTTCTAACATAATTAACATATGCATCTCAACATCATGCCGCGTACTCCGTCTCTCCTTGCAATTGTTGGTCCATCCTCGTCTTGTAAAAGAGGGATCGATCTCCCCCGAGCTTACACAGAGTCAAACTGGTCTCTGATGAACCAAGTTATGATCCTGGTTAATTTGTCAATTTTACTTAAGGCCAACTAGCTAGAAATTTTCTCAATATAAGTTAGATGGTCAATTGGACCTAAGCTAGTTCTTAAAAGACTCAATCTCCTCAAATCTCTCCCTTAGATCTTAGGGGATGTAAGACCCAAAGGGGATACTCCCTCCTCCTTAGGAGGAAAAATAACGAGGGGAAGGGGGGGGGGGGTTGCCCAGCCGCCGAGACATAAAACAAAGTGTGTGTACCTCCAGTCAGCTTTAATAGAGTTGGTCGGAAACGCCACAAAATAACAATGATCCCTGGGGTTAGGGTAAACACAACCCCAGGGTGAGTAACCCCCGGTTTACCTAACCTCTTTCCGTCTCATATTAAACAACATAAGCTATATATTAGCTATTGTTTCCACTTAATGCAGTCTTTGTGGGTCTGGAGGAAAGCTTTTTTTTTTTTTCTAACCGTGGGTCAAGGCTAAGAGGGGTAAAGTTTAGTTCCTCCATTATTGTTTAACCTTGAGACTTCATTCCACACATGACCTAGCAAACCACATAAGTTTATGCTCAAAGAGAGTATGTAATTTGTGGGTTTTAGAAAGTCTAATCCAACAATTGATAAATAGAGGGAGGCCACATGTATATAAAAAGCTTATAAACCCTACAAATGAAAGAGGCGGAATCTGACTTTAATATTATGTTAGAAAATCTAATTCAAAAGCTTAAAAGATAGAGGGAAATCGGATGTATATAAAAAGCATATAAATCCTGTCGTTCAGTGATGAGATATTTTTAACAGTGGATTTGAAACCTGTTCGTTGCACATGTTAAAGGTGTATATCACTTTCTTGTCGAGAAGAAAAATAGGCATTTTTATTTTAGGAAACCTGTCATTCTAAACAATAACAGAAAAGGTTAGTATCAAAAGAATAATAATAGCACAACCAAAGATGTTGTAACCATTAGGTTTAGTAGAGGTGATCACTTAAAAGATAGAGGGAAATCGGATGTATATAAAAAGCATATAAATCTCGTCGTTAAGTGATGAGATATTTTCAACAGTGGATTTGAAACCTGTTTGTTGCACCTGTTAAAGGTGTATATCACTTTCTTGTCGAGAAGAAAAACAAGCATTTTTATTTTAGGAAACTTGTCATTCTAAACAATAACAAAAAAGGTAAGTATAAAAAGAATAATAATAGCACGACCAAAGATGTTGTAACCATTACGTTTAATGGAGGTGATCACTTAAAAGATAGAGGGAAACTGGATATATATAAAAAGCATAAAAATCTCGTCGTTAAGTGACAAGATATTTTCAACAGTGGATTTGAAACCTGTTCGTTGCATCTGTTAAAGGTGTATATCACTTTCTTGTCGAGAAGAAAAACAAGCATTTTTATTTTAGGAAACCTGTCATTCTAAATAATAACAGAAAAGGTTAGTATCAAAAGAATAATAATAGCATGACCAAAGATGTTGTAACCATTAGGTTTAATGGAGGTTATCCATCGTTCTCCACTAACAAGATTTTTGTTTCCCCGGAAAAAGGCCAGCCATGATTCTGCCGGTGGGTCAGGTGTCTATTTAGACTTCTGTGAGAAAATGGGTACAGAGACACGAGATTTTCAATTGGTTTGGCTTCAACATTTTTCAACAAAAAGCACAAGAATATGCACGTCTATCCCACTTACGTGGGCTCAACAAGAAGTCATGGGCATTGCCACCCCTCCCAAAAAAGGAAATAAAGGTGCAAAATAAGTAAAATAATTTAAAAAAAGAGTTAGAGAGAGAGAGAGAGAGAGAGAGAGAGAGAGAGAGAGAGAGAGAGAGAGATGGTGTCAAATCAAACATTTTATGCACATTGTTTTGGAATAATAGAAAGAAGATGGTGGCAAGAGCTGTATTCTTTTGTTTTTAAGATTTTAAACCCACAAACGTTGACATTTCAATCGAGTTGATCAAGCGCACGACCAGCGGCGGGCCCAAGGGGCTGCCGGCGCCGGCGGCGTCTGTCCTCCGTCGTGGGTGCTCGCTATATATCCTTGTCTATAGTTTATACCTCCAAGTGCTACGATGGCAACTGCACATGACTCGCGCAAGAAACGCCCCCAAGGGCCAAAAGAAAGAGCGAAACAAGACCAATAAAAAGACTTGAATACAGGATCAAATTAACAGTAAAATATGTTCTATATCAAAACCCTTTTTCTTCCCTTTTCTGTCTGACCTAATCTTGATGAATTCTTTTCTTCATTGCGTGCTATCCCATTAAAAGGGAGGGGGTTGACTATTCGAGTACATCTCCATATGTATTTGTGTAGACGCCGACGTATCAATACCCTAGAGATCGGACATCCTTGTCAACTACTGTTGAGTCGATACATGATGAGGGGAAAGAGTTTATCAATACACAAGCTGTGCGCACGACGTTGTATTTTATTAATTAGGGTTTATCGATACAAGGTCTCTAACCATTTTCAGTGCTTCAACAAGTTCCTTTGTCAATTTGTACTTCAGCAACTTAGTGTGCGTCCAGAATCTACGAAAGGGAGAGCACCGGAGAACCCGTCCGGTAGGACCACTCTTTCAGGTGCATATAGATATGTGGAATTGTGAATTATATTTGCTATAATGTCAACCAGGCCATGCGACCTGTCTGGCGCCCTTCTCTTTATGTCTTTCAATGCCCATTCGCTTTTTGGGCATTATTATTCATCTTTATAAGTTTGGCAACTTGTATGCATGTCACCATCCAGGATGACATGTTAATCAGTCGAGGGTAATGTTTTTTATCATACTTTTATATGCCAAGTGCCCTCATACTTAATTTAGATTCATGGAACCGACGCAAAAAAATTTATTTACTTTAATTAGTTTTGGGCCTTTTTAAAAGGCTGTTTAACTATATCGACCGCCGGTGCAATAGATGATAAGTTGCTTAAACAATGAAAGCTTCACATATTTCTCTGCTTGGACCCTTGCTTGTGAAATGAATCTGTTCTCATGATGATCAACGCATCCGGAAAAATGGCACAAAGTTCTTTTAACTGTTAAAGAAAGCCATTCCTGTCGGAAGATGGAAATTTCAAAAGGTGGAAATAGGGAATGGGAATACGTGTAGGAGCACTTACAATTTGATTGGATAGGTTTTTGACGTTGAAGACTGAATAATTGACACTTAATGGAGTTGCATGTAGCTCACGTACTTAGCTTTCTTTCTTTCTTATCAAAACGCGAGGTGGGGGGAAGTATCAACGACTGGACTTGAACCTATAAATTATATCGGAGAGAGAGTAACCTCTATTCTTCTTCCCATGATATTGACTTCAATGCATATTTAAACTGCGACGTTCGGGATTAATTTAAGCAAAGATTAGGAACGAGTGATTTCTGGCCAATCTCGACGTGGGAGGGACGAGAAGCAAACAAAGCAAAAACCAATTAATCTCTCTTAGTCAAATCACATCATACAAAACCATCGCTATCGTACAGTACAGACTTGGTTTTGTTCACAAGCCCGACAAGATCTTGTGGGGAATATTGATTATCTTGGATAAACGTTTTGTCTAAAATGCTCAACAAAGCCATGCACTCAGGACATACCGAATTGCCTTTAGCCACATCTTACTCTCCACTCGCTTCTCTGTTGAATGCTAATTTATCCATACATAGCAACTTGATTTTCCTACAAATACTCTCCCTTTCTCATCTTTCTTGGGCATGCAGTGCCAAAAGAAAAGAAACATGACTAAACAAATATATAAAAGTAGTTGTAGGAACTCAAGGATTGGCAAATCTTGGACATACTTACGCAATACCCATCACCATATGTTCCACCAGAACTCATGCATCATTGAAGTTTTCAAGTGTCTCTTTATGGTCAAGTCCCTTTTGAATTTCCATTATTCTTTGCCCCATGGAGTCCTCGCTAGAAAACAGAATGATGGGTGGAGAAGATTGGGGAAGAGGGAGACATTAAGGTCCATCACTAGAGGCAACTAACATGGTGGAGTTGTCACAAATTCTAACGCAAACTAAAGAAGGAGAAGAAAGAGAGGTTGTGGGGCAAATTGAGTTGCCACATAATAGAAAAAAACATATTTCGTGACATTGATGGATGGAGCCGGCAAGGTCGGATATCTCTTTTTTTATGACTATTAGTTTGAAATAAGTGGTGTGTCACGACTAGAACAAGAGTACAGTTCCATCGTCAAGTCCTCTTATCATCCACCACAAGAAAAAGATTTCATAAAGGATGGTTTTTCACGTGTCTCTGATCAACCATTGCTTGGCTGGTTGGCCTAGGTGGAGGATCTACATCAAGAGCTAGCATTAGAAATGGGGAGCAAAGATAATCGGGATTTGATTTGATTCTGGATTTTTCATAGAAAATGGACCATTTTTTCTGTGGCAATAATATCAAAAGTATGTTCTCCTAGAGCTTTTGGTAAGGGAAAAATCAATGAACTTCCTGTTTGTCTCGTCTTGATTTTGCACTAGTGTAGGAAATCCTGACACACAAACTCGGGCATGATTTTTCCTCTCTCTTTCAAATTGCATTAACACGCTTATGTAAGTTGAAATTACGTTTGAGTTTGGCTTTAATTTGGATCTTGTTTTGGTGTTTGTTTCTCTATGATCCCGCGATGGATTCATTTTTGTTTAGAATGCTGCTGATTTGAGAGAAATGCTGCTGATTAGACCTTCACAATCCTCTGGTGACGACTAGGTGGCGGTAGTGTTTTGTTGCAGTGGTGGAGCGATGGCTTTGTTAGTAGTGGTGCCAGTCGAGATGGCGACGTTGATTTGATTAGAAATAATGGGAAGGTAGCAAGGACTGTGATAATAACACACAAAGGAGATGGTGGTACAGCGGCGAGCAACGGTGGACGGTGGGATTTAAAGATTTTAAACAAGGCTGAAAAGCAATAATTCAGAAATGCACTTGAATACCAATTCAATCCAACGCATATGAACAGGCCCTAGGATTCTCAAGACCCCAGCATAGGATCTTGCATCACAACTCTAAAGCATTCTTCTCAAATCAATCTGATCAGGGAAAAAGAAAGTGGGGGAACTTTTTTGGCAGATCATCGGTCTGTGGAACCAAAAGCCACGTTTCCAGTTGTCCCGGTGAGTAAAAGAATGTTAAGCACAGCTGAGTGGCAACTACACATTGTCATGTCCTGGAAAAGAGCAGCAACTCCCCGAGGACAAAAGGCAGATGAAAGTGATTTTGGAGTTCTCAAAGGACAAAAACAGTATCGGCGCACGAGCGGATGATGCAACTGGCAGCAATTCAGGTCGAGACCGAGAGATTTGGGAAGTGTAGGAGAGCCAAGTGGACTCGGCCAGTCTCAAACAGTCTCTGTTTGTTGTAGTTGTACACTCAGATCCCATATTCGGAGGCCCCGGCTGGTCGCCTCGATCATTATTGAATTGATGGAGTCTACGTTAGCCATTACACAAGGAAGTACGACTTCTGCTTCTATCAGGCATAAAAATACGAAGAATCACCACCCACAAATGTCTCTTCCAGGACGGACCATGGCCATGTGCAATAGAGAGTTCTTGTAGAATAGCCCAACCTGGGAGTGACTAGAAACAGACAGAATCCAGAATATCAGGTGTTTATGTACTATGTGTTGCCCTTGTAAGTATCAAACAATGAAAGTGTAAAGCCTTATCAGCACCCCAAGAGGCATTGTCTCATCAGATCACAGAAAGCAAACGATACATGAAACTTTGCCTTTCCATTAAAAGATTTTTAAGTAGCGAGTCTTTCTGTTGTTGGCATCAAGAAACCCGAAACCATCGGTTTGTTTCAAGCATAGGGGCTTTTATAAGCCCAAACACCTATCTTGAGCAGGCAGCACATGATTGAAGCTCGGACATGAAAATGTGAGGTGCAGTTCCAGAGGATTAACATAACGTTTCAAGAAAGGTCGACTGATATGGATAAATAAGATCAGACAATACTGGGCAAGGAAAATTAAAACAGAACAAAATGGAAAGATAAAATATACATACACATACAGCTCACCGTCTCATAGATGTTTTTCTCCAACCTTGCCTTTGGTTTCAAAGACGAAATTCATTTTCTGCTTTCTATAATGGAATATAATGAAAAAAGGTATTACAGGTTTGCGAAGGAAAATTCTCTTCTTCATACATATATTTTACATGGATTACTCCCTGTTCATTTTCGGCTGGACCACTTCCATGAACTCCAAATGGCAGAGACAGAGCATGCTTCAGATGTCGCTCCAAAAATGAGTGATTGCCTGCTCATGTTTGAGATGACTTGAGGTGGAAATTAGCGCAAGCGTCCAGCTTATGTGATGACTGTAGGCTTTTCCCTTCCGGTAAACTCCTCAAGCTTCGATATGGATAAGGCCAGATCTAGCAAAGACGACAAAATAAAGCATAATAGGTTAAAGAAATCCCAAGCATAGTAAAAAACCATAGGGAGTGGAATAGTCAATTACCAATTAGTGGCTTCAATGCAATCTGGGCATCCACATCATGTTTTGAGGCATCCGACTCGAACTGCTCTATGTAAATCCTAACCGTTGCACCTGCTGACCCAGTTCCCTGAAAATTTGTAAATATAAATAGATTGTACGTCAATTGTTCCAGATTGTCCACTTTTTATGTGAAAGATGAAAGCAGCAATGTGGGTGACTCCATACTGATAAACGATATATGATCCTTGATCCATCCATGAAGACAAAACGTACACCTTGCTTAGATACAACGCTGCCATCCACCTACACAATTTGTAAGAAAATCTAAGTCTTTAAAAATCAGAATTAGACAGTTTGAGATTATCATTTAATAAAAAGTCACAACCAGGTAAATCATATTATTAAGATGCTGAACTCACTGGATCAGTGTAGGTGAAGTCATCTGCAAACTGAAGGATGTAATCACCTATAATGAGATGAGCTTTTTTAGCACTAATTTTGAGGAAGTATCCTGAAAGATTATGTTAGTTGGAGATCATACCATACTTTTCACCCTTTTTACTTTTAGAGATTAAATCCCTAAGGTATTGTACCATCTTGTTGGCTCCTTCAGATTCACACTCCTGAATATGGCAAAATCTATCAAGAACTTGATGCTCTTGCACAAGCCTCGGCAATGTACCAAGTCTTGGAACTTTTGAACAATCAAAGTGTCAAGAAGAGAACCAAAAGTGCCAAAGCTCCTTTGGTGCATACCTCATAGTCATATCTAGAAAAGAAATTTCTTCCGTAAGTAGCCCAATGTTCCTTTGCTATATCAGAGACAGAAACCAACTGCTCCCCTGGTTTTTTGTCTTTGTTCCGGTATGCGAGTATAGAAAGCCAAGCCAATACGGCCCTACATAAAGAATTTGAACGCATGAGATTGTTCGTGATATTCTAAATTGATGAACAAATGACAGCCCCAAAAACAAACAGCCGTCAACAAAGAGCACACACTCATACAAGGATAAAGTTGCTATAAGGGAGGTCTAAAAGTAATTTTGAGGGTAGTACTTCCAATTAAAGGTGAAAAACATATGTTTCTAAACTCAACAGCAGCTAGAGGCTCGTCCATGGAGAAATCTCAGAACTGAATCAATGAAGAAATCTGCACAACAGTATTCATGTCTGCTGCCATCCTACTCTTTCCCTTGGGAACAAAACAAGCGTTTAGCAATCAAAAGGAACTTGCACACCAAAAACCTGTTGGAACCATGAGAATTGACAGAGAAACGGAACAAATGTTACCATTGCTAAGACGATGAATTTTTGTGCAATTGTCTGAAGATTCTACTCAGAGAGGCCAATTACCAAAGATTCACTGCGCTGTTTCATTAGATGCAAGAAGGAAGAAACTCAACCATGATGAATGGACAGCCAAGTCGTTATACTCCTCGATCGGTTTGTGGCTATTAAATTGGGGCTTACATTGGCACCATCATACGGTCGTATCTTAATTGGCTCAAATAAGGCAAACCTACATCTATAGTCAAAGTCAAGCAGACTAGAGACATTTTTATTTTATCTAAGATATTTCCAACTTGGTTAGAACTCATTGGGTCAGGACTACCTCTCAGCTTCCCCTATTTCGTAGTTCGCACAAACAAAGTAGGGCCACCACCATCCTTAGCATTTGATGAATACACTATTACGGAAAAGGCACCACAACCACCAATTTAGAAGTTCACGTCCAAGTTAGAGGTGTCAAAATACGAATAAGGACAAGAGAGAGAACACTAAACAAGGTTGAACAAGAAGATGAGGAGCACAAGACCAACTGAATAAGCAGCAAAGAGAACAGAAGTAAAATCAATTAAAGGGCCAAACCATTGAAAAATTAAAGCTGTCACTAGGTAACTATAACACGCAATATGAACATCTACACAACAAAAGGGAAGCATTACCATATACCATCCTTCTCACGTATATGATCTGAACCTGTTCCAAAACTCTCTTCTCCACAAATAGACAACTTCCCTGCGTCCATTAGATTTCCAAAGAATTTCCAACCTGTTGGAACCTGGAAGTGTGAAGGGAGGTTCATTTGGGGGTAATACACTAAACATTATATACATAACTATAGCAAGGGCACTAGTGTTTCCAAAATTTAGACCTCAAAAAAAGTAAGATTCAACTTTTGTGCAACCCGATCAAGCGCACCACTTGTAGGCATTGATCGAGCAAGTCCCTGCATTATCACACAAGAATTAAATTACTAGAGCTGTCCTTTCTCTTTTGGGAGGTGGGAGACTTCAGTATAGAATAAGTCAAGACAAGTGAAAACAGAACCTTAGGACCACTCCGAAAGTATGGAATTGACTGTTGAGCATAAGCAGCAATAATTGCCACGGAGTCTGAAGGAGTAATGAAAAAACCTTGACCAAGAATCATATTCCTGTCCCCATCTCCTGTACAATGATAAAAGCGCATAATAATATTGCAACATAACATTACGAAAACCTATGTCAACAAGATAACAATATTTTGGTATATAAACCTAAAATACGCATGCAAATACATGATATTAAAACAAAAGTTTTCAGAACTATACATTCAAAAATAAGGAAGAATTCCCCTTTCCTTTTTAAGACCAAACCTTGAATAAGACCGAATCTATTACATCCTCTAATTAAAAACCTAATCCATAGGCATATATCATCATACCAAATTGATGAACATAAATCACCAATCATTTAACATACCATCACTTGCAGCTCCAAAATCAGGTGCATTCTCACCATACATAATATCCACCAAATCTTTAGCATATCTGCACAGTTGGGACATTACTTTTATCAAATATTACATGAGGATGATTTCCTTGTTAATATTGCTTCTTACGTGAGATTGGGGTCAGGATGACCATGGCCAAAATCTTCTAAAGGAACTCCATTTAAAATTGAATCCTTCATGAAATGAAAACAAGGTATCCTCAGAGACTTGAAGGGGCAATTAAGTACTTCAATCTAATGACACAGTAAATTACCAACTTATGTAAACCACATACCAGGCTAGCGCCTAGCTTGTCCACAAAGATGGGCTTTGCATAAGCACCCGTAACTGCATGCATAGCATCAAATATAAACCTAAAAAGTAAAAACAGATATGAAATAGTTTGGTGCTGCACATCTATACCATGTTCATGCATGTTAGATATCTACAGTACTGAGAAGTATGAACATATCCATACATCAGTATTAACATAAGTTTCAGAAAGAAAACAGGGATAAAAAAGAGTATGGCAAAGATGAAGCCACCAATATCAAAAGAAATTTAGTTATCACACTCCTAAATCTGGAAGGATGCACTCCTAAGAAATATGTACAACACATATGTCTTTGACATAGCAAAGGGTTATTTTGCCGCTTCATGATGCGAAATGTATAAGTCTGCTACTTTAAACAAGATCCTCCGTACATATTAATGTGTAGACCGTGCAGTTCTGCAACTGAAACAATTAACAGCCTGGTATAGACTGATCTTTTGGTCTTTGACACTTTATACTTACATTTGTGGAATAAAAGCCATACAATGGGAACGCTATAGCTATTCCTTCATATGTTGGCCACAGGGGAAGAATGAGCATACCAGTAACAGCTATGCAAATAAGATTCTCACTGACATATCTCAGTATCATATCCGTGCATGAGGTGGGAATAGTGGGGTATTGCGAGGAATGGTAAAATGGCAGGCCTCTCACTTCACACTCTTCTCAGTTTCCATTTTTACTACAGTCCAACTAAGAGACGTAGAGTCTCTTATCAGTCTCCATTAGTAATGGAGGCATTCAACCTTCTTTAGACAGAGAAAGATGCTCCTTTTTATCTTGTACAACTGTAGCCTCATTTTACTTATTTATTTTTCCTGTCTTTTTCTCTCGAACTACAGTATAACTTTCGGGATTTGAAGTCCCCTTTAAAGTTAATTAAATGATAGTGTTGGATTAATACCATGAGATGACGAAACCAATGCAAGCAAGGACAGGCACTTCTTTTGATTTCACTTTGAATGCATGCAAGTAAGAATAAAGACGTTTGGTAATTCTATAGAGCTACTGGTTTGGCAAGCGTTAGATTTTTCTAACAAACTTTCAGACGACCACAGGTTTGAAGAACATTTTGCAAACTACTTGAATAATATTATTCTGGATTAATAGCTCCTTCACTCCATTTCGACTTATAAACGGGATGACAATTCTGATTCCCTATTTCTGATTATGATTGCACTACAATTGTGTAATTCCTGTCAACCAAATCTGCATTGGCCAGATGTAAACTTGCAGAAAGATCGTTAATGAAAGATAACATAGCCAAATGGCTTCAACAACCTTACAAACTCAATGAAACAGGAAGAGTAATTAACAAACTTCACAGAAGATGTATAGACATATCCATACCGGAAATCTGGGCGTGACAGAAGAGTTTTTATCAGTTGAAAGTCAAATACGTTCTGCAAAAAGCACCACAGAAATGACAATGTAGTGTCAACAAGAACTATTTCTTTATGTATTAAGCCAACTTTTGTCCATACCTCCATAAGCTCAAGATAATCAGAAACTGGATCAACCACTTCCACACTAAAATTTCCAAATTTCGTAGTTCCAAGCCGAGAAAGGTCTACATCCGGAATGTCTGCCATTTTAATTTCAGATATCTGAAATTGATGACAAGATGCAGATTCCATTATGCCCAAATAGATGCTGCCTGAGATAGATCATATACTGTGCAAACTTGCGTAAATAGTCTACATTACAACTACTTTTGCCGACATGGTTTCACAGAGATCCTAAACTTTAATAGGATTCACGTTATTAATAATTCACAAGATGAAGGTGAAGAAGAATTTTTTTTTTCTAACAATAAATTGCACAGTAATTTACTTGGAAACTGAAGTATGAAAATCTTAGTAGCTGCACATGCGCTAGTTGTGCATAAGATTCAATGAAATTCCTTTTGGAGTTTGACTGTACCATGGACAAACTAGCCTGATTGTGTCAAAAGAGCGCTAACATGTACCTCCAACAAGCATTTCAACCATTCGATGTCAAACTTTAACCTACTGCCAACACCATTGTCCCAACTTGCAATTAAGAGCCTGCATCTATTTTCACAAGTTCTTTAAGGTGCTCTCCTAGTAGTAATTCATCATATTCTAGAAAGTAAAAACAAGGGGAAAGCAGGTCCACAAAAAATAGACAGTCAGTAGATGACTCAAGAATTGAGAAGTTTAGGGCTTGCTTGCTTAGAATTAAGTTTACTTAAAAGGCACTTTTATGTTTCCCCTCCATAGTTTAAAATATTATCTCAATTTCAAAAAACTATGGAGAAGTATATGTCATTCTACACGTCAACATTTGTATATGGGTAAAACTTTCAAGTGTTTACGGTTATAAAAACTTCAAAGTGCGTCTTCCACAAGATTAAGATTAAGCAAAACGTAAAAGTCTATCTACACAGTTTTACAAATTTTGAACATGCATCTTGGCCCTTGAAACTGTGCAATATTACATGTTTCATCCAAGGGACATAGTCCATGCATACTTTCGAGGGTCAAAGGAGAATCAATATTGTTTAACATGAAAAGAACATAAACTGACTACTGGAATAGAACGCACAAGATAATAAGCAACTGTATAGATCAACCTGTATGTCATAAAGTCATGCGCTAATTCGGTAAAGAGGTTGAAGGAAGAATGATAAACAATGGGTACCATCCAAACTGATAATTCATGACACTTACAGAAAGTGTGTTTCCGTATATCTTGTCCGTAATCGACTCAGGTGCAGGTTGTCCACTGTTGTAATTAAACTGGCAATTTTGGAGAGCAAGAAGGGAAATATCAATGAGAGATGACTTGACGGCAGTAGATAACAACACTGTCTGGGTGATCATTATCCTAACTATCATACAATATCTACCACTGAAGATTTACAGAGATGAATTTTGTCAGGTTGTCTACGAAGATGCACAGTCAGAGAATTTGAGATGAATTTTGTCCGGTCGTGAAGATTAGCACTCTTAGAGCATCACTCATCAATAGATTTAAGAATCACCTTGATACCCCAGTCATATTCAGGCCCGCCTGGATTATGACTGGCACTCATTATAAATCCACCGTTGGCCTGCCAAAGTCAGATATTTCAGGAGCCCCATTCATATAAAAGAAACTTGGAATCAAAGACCAAGAAAGTGAAAGCCCAGAGGAAGCCTAAGATATGATCACCTTCCTCTTTCGTATTACAGCAGAAACAGCAGGCGTTGACATAATGCCGTCCCTGGGTTGGTGGAAGGTATCATTAAGTACCATAAACAATTTCTGTTCAAAAAAAGGTACATTGGCAAGATAAACAGAGAGACATGGAGAAAGCGAGAAGAAAGAAGTCCAAGTTATAGCCAAGGGTCCAAGGTAGCTTACTACTTCTTTATAACCTAAGTTTTGAGCAAAAGAAGCTTAAAATCATGACAGATCAAGCACATTAGTCCTCCATTTGCCACAAACAGAAGGGTATGGTATAGTTATTTCAAAATAAAGGCAATGCAAAATTTCATGTTAGTAAAAAGGATGAGTCAATCCCTAGCTCAGAAACAATAGCTAGTACAGTTTAAACTGCAATAACAGAAAACCAGAGCCTTCTTTGGAAGTTCATGACTGAGAAGATATTAGAACAGAGCAGCCTGTTAAGGCAATGGATTCTGTTAGATGAAATTTAAAACCCTAATAAAAAAAAAATAGGGATAAGTGCATTGGAAGTCCTAAAATTTATCACGAAAGTGCCATCGAGTCCTAAAACTTTTAAAAGTACAATCAAGTCTTAAAACTTGTCACAAAAGTGCAATTGAGTCCTAAAACTTTCAAAAAAATGTAATCAAGTCCTTAAACTTGTCAAGTTGATGCAATCAAGTTCTAAAATTTGTTAGCATTTTCCGATTATCAAGTTGTATGGAATTAATGAAAATACTTAATTGCACTAACTTGACAAACTTTAGGACTTGATTGCACGTTTGAAAGTTGTATGACTCAATTGCACTTTCGTGACAAGTTTTAGGACTTCTAGTACACTTATTCCTAAAAAATAACCATTCTTACGCTCATTTCTGCTGCGATGGAATCTTCCCAAAAAAGAGAGAGATAATTGCGGGGGAGAATATTAGAGTTCATTGTCATAGTAATCATATAATGCTCGGTACGAATTAAGAGACTTACTGGCCAACCAAAATTTTGCCCACACCATTTCCAGCTGCAATTTTTATTATTATCTGCATTTCATGCAAAACATATCAAATGGACGCTAAAATGTCTGCGGTAAGAAGGATATAGTTTTCTGAAGACATGAGGAGCAACTAAAAGGCAAATATGAAATATCTGTCACAAATAATGCTCAGAATATGAGTCAAAGCACCTGTGCAGCTTCCCGGTTGAAATATCGGCCATCACCGCCTAATACTAATACCGCATTCTTGTAATCTTCAGGTGGCAATGAATCGAATAGTGCCTTCAATTCAATTACGCAGTGTAAGAGCAACCCACAGAACAACCAAGACATTGACTTTACAAAGATGAAACAAAATTTCACCTGGATCCAATTGGCAAGGTAATTTTCTTGCATAAAAACTTTAACCTGCAAGGCAATCAAGGGAGGAGTCAATTAAACTAAAACCAACTCCACTTTTTTTCTTATTCCAGTAGAAACTCTATCAAGAGAAAATAGATCATTTAGAGACCATAAACATATACCATGCGTAAATGATCAATTATAGTCACCTATTATCCTTGTTTAGATTAAACATTGCACTCAGATATTAAAAGGAACAAGAGATAGAGTCACACCGTCTAATTTCACTATCATTCACATAAAACAAGAACAGGAACATCCGTGTAAACAAAAATATAGCAATTAGTACAACAGAAACAGAAAGAAAAAAAAGAAGGAGAAGAGAAGAATCCACCTTCTTCCGAAGACCACTGGTTCCGGTCTTTTGGCCCTCGATCGGCTTCGTGGGAACCGAATTAATCTGATCAATTACAACATCAAAAGTATAAGCACCTCTGCATTAGAACACGGCTAAACATAGGAACGCTGAAAATTTCAATTTCAGTGACTATACAGACTCATCACCCGTCATGAACTCTCAACCCGTCACCAAACAGCGCAACGGAGAAAAATCTCACGCCAGGCGAACCGACCCTTTTCCGAACGATTGAGAAATCCAAGCTAAAAGCGTCAACTTTCGAGCAAGAAACAGAAAAGGACAGACCTTGATGCCTTCGGGCTCAGCAATGGCGGCGGCAGAAGAAGAGGACGACGCTCGGACCACGGAAGGAGTCCGCGACGCCCTGGTCAAAGCAGACTTGGCGGCGACGAGCCGGGTCGCGGCGGAAGACAGGACAGAGAGAGACGAGGGGAGTGGAGGGAAGGCGGCATCGCCGGCGTTCGAGCTCGAGGGCTGCGCAGTCTTGGCGCAGGAGGAGTAGGGAAGGTGACGGGCGTGAGGCTTCAAAGAGAAGGCCATTCCTGGGTGGCTTCCGTCCTCTGTCCTCTTTACCTTCTTGAGGACTGTGTGACCGTGAGCGACACGGAGAGACAGAGAGAGAGCTAAAAAGGGTACTGGGACTATGGAGAGAGTGTTAAAGAACGGGGAGGATCTGGAAGGAAAGATCCCACAGGAGAGAGAGAGAGAGAGTTCTGACACCAGTGGGAGAAGTGGTGAAATCCGTGGTTGCCACGTGATCTTTAGAGAGACAGCAGAGAGAGATTGGGCTTATCTCATCCTCACGCTTCTCGATCTTTTGCACGAGGGATCGCCCCTCGTTCGCACACTTGTGCGACCGCCCCCCTCTCGTTTTCCCGATTCGCGGTCGTCTTCTTTCGACGGGCCAAGCAACATGCAATGAGCAAGATGTCATCTTTATCGTACGAAAACCGAGACCTTGAAGTGACGAGTCCTTGTCTTACTCGAAGAGTTCGTCTGTACTTGTAATGATCATCGTTTCATGCGATCTAATCCCGTGTGGTGCCACCCTTATCTTTAACTTTGTTAGGAGATGTTCTTCTTCTTTTTTCTTTTTTTGAGTGGTGAATTTTAATTACGGTTGATGTGGTGCTTATCTTTAATCCGGTCGAGGTTACTTGTTCTCCGTGCCAGCGAAAAAGGATAGGAGAGATTTAAAGAAGAGTACTTTTTGTCTCTCTCTCTCTTCTGAGTTAAAGTTATTCGATTCTTTTATTTAAATCTTCAAGTGAACCACATTTATATCGATAATTCGCATGACGACTATCAAGTTTCGAGTATACTGTATAGGTAACTTGGTATGCTAGTGAATGCAGACTTTCTCAAGGCCACTTGTGCCTCGTAGTTATTTGATTGTGGGGTGATGTAGAAGATTTTATCGGGTTGCTTAAGTCATTAGGCTCGCTCGCTCTCTCCGGCAACCGGTGGGGACGACCTTGCTTGCCCCCACCTCTAGTCGGTCATCGATATCGGTGACCAACTATAGGTTGAAGACAAAGGGAGCAAAAAAAAGAAAGAGAGAGAAAAGAAAAAACAAATAAATAATTTAAAATTTATTAAAATATTATAAAAAATTATCAACGCCGATACCTACCGTAATACGCATGACAGCTAACGTCCATGTTAGCGCTGGCCAACAAAAATTGGGCAAATGCACTGAATTGGCACAGACATAAAAATGTTTAAAACTCAATTAGCACAAAAAATTACAATAAGTTTAGGATTATTTTGATAATTTTCTCAATTCTGATACCCAAGAGACTCAAGCCGGGGTGGTTGCCAACAAGTGGTCACTAGACGACCACCTGCAATGGTCCAAGGTTGAGTCTCGGAAGACTCAGATCACATGGTAGTCACTTGAGAGTCACAACCACCACGCTAGGGTCACCAATTGTGCTTATGGTGGTGCCTATGGTGTGCAACAAAACAAGGAGCCCATTATTTTTTTAAATTAAATTTTCAATCCTATCAGAATCTATCTTATCCTTAGATAGAATTATTTTATCCAGACAATTCCGGATTTCACGTTGCACCAAATACCTAATAATAGGATAAAATGGCTATCATATTCGAAATTACGTCCAGTTTACCAAACACACTTTATGTTTCATTTAGCTTTTAGATTCATGTTAATAAACTCTTTGACTTTCTATTCCCCCCACCCCCCCAAAAAAAAATAAACAGAGTAGGATAGCTTAGTAATTTTCCACAAGGGAACATTGGTCCAGGGCATCCTTAGCTAGATGCATGTGGCTAGAAAACTAGTAATTGACTTTACAAGAGAACTAGCGGGAAGCCAAAGCAACGATGTGTGAAATTCTTGCTTTTGGCTCAAAGCTTATATTGAATTCATCAAGAACCGATCCTAACATCATTCATCTCCAATTCACACGCATCGTCAGGACTTGATATGCCATGCATTACAACTTAAAAAAAATTTCGATTACAGACATGTCGCAGTTCTAACACCATCTATGAAGGTTGTCGCGACCTCCCCGAACCGATCGGTTAGGCTAAGAGGTATTTGTCGATGGATGTGAACAACGATTGATTCGTTCGAAAGACAAATCAAATGGTTCATTAATTCAAAGACTAAGGCACTTTCAAGCCTCATACCTCATGCGACGAGAATTTTCTAATTTACGCATTTGAATGGAGTCGTCACTAGCCATGATTAAGGGTCGGCTAGACACCCTAATCGAGACGTGGGAGCATCGTCTCGATGTGTGCGAAAACCAGATATTCCAAAATTCGGGGGCTTGATTACACTAGCGATCTAACTAGTGCCATTTCGGTACCTAAACTTGAACGTTCGCAAACTAACATACCGGGCAGCCTATCGAAAAGCCTAAAGCTCGTCCTAACCATGCTAAAAACGGAAAATAACGACCAATGTATTTAAAGTGCACAACCAAAATAAACAACCAGCGAATTATCATCATCTCTAGAAAGGAAAATGCAATCAAAAGCCTTAAGGTGAAGCCCTAATGGCTTATCCGATTTTTGAGAATTTTTTAAAGGGTTTTCTCAATTTTTACGAATTTTAAACTGAGCCCAGAATGAAATTAAAACTACCATCTAGTGAAATAAAGCCCAAAAAGTGATTTTTGAACATTTCCTAATTTTTTTGAATTTTTTGGAATTTTTTTTAATTTTCTGAATTTTTTAATATTTTTGAATTTTCTGAATTTTTAAATATTTTTTAATGTTTTAATATTTTTAATAATATAATAATTCCGGACCGGGTCCCCTGACCCGATCCGCCCGACACATGACCCGGGATCCCCCCACTCCTTTTCTATTTTTTTATTCTTTTCTTTTGATTTTCCCTTTTTCTTTTGTCTTTTTCTTTTTTTTTATATATTTTTCTTTTACTTTTTTCCTCCCCTTCCTGCATGCCTTCTGCCCATGCACGTGATCTTTTGCTTCTTCACCGAGAATCCTCTGAGACATCACCGAAGGTAACCATCGCCAAGGAAGCCCACCGCCGGCCGTCGACTCGAGCCACCAACGTCAATGGCGGACGCTGGCCTTACGTTGTCGCCGACGGTCGACGTTCCTGCAACCATGCCGGCGACTACGAGGAAAACCACATTTCCTCGCCGGCGACTCAAAATACATTTTCCGACCGTCCAACGTTCGGCCCCAAAGAAACGTGCTAAAACCAAACAACCCAACATACAGATAAGCAGCAAAGATCAAAAACTAATGGGGGGAGGCCTCAACCGCGGGCATCGCTCCGGCAACGAAAAGCTTTCCGGCGGGTACGAAATGTACACATGGTCGACTGGTACAGAAGTTAACATGTCATAAAATCACACGAAATCAAGGGGTCAGTGCCCAAACATCAATCTCCAACGAATAAAGCATAAATCAAAGGTTCTACGGACTGCTTTCGTGTTTTTTCAGTTTCGGTCCTCAGTCGGGCATTTCATCAAATATGTGAGGAGCGTTTGAAAGATGGGATCCCAGATCCGATTTCGACAAAATTTACGGTTGATTTTCAACATATAACTTAGAACAACGTCATTGGATGCCAAAATATATTTGCCTCCGTCGACAGGGGCCGGGTGACCACCAAATAGGTTCGGTGTGCGCGGCACCCGAGAGGCAGGGGAAGGGGAAGCAAAAACGGGGGACCTGAACTAGTACCCACCTGGTTCGCGGTCGACTGGAGCGAGGCACGATGGCTGGGGGAGCTCGGCGATGGCTCAGACGGTCCTCCGGCGAGTGGACAAGGCTCGAGCCTCTCCGATTCACGTCAACTTTCTCTCGGTCTCTCCTTTCTCTCTTGAAACTCTCTCCTTTTTTTTTCTTCTCTTTGACTACTCTCTATTCTCTCGCGGTTTCACCTCTGGTCTCTCTTTTCTGAACAGTCCTCCTCCTTTCTCAGTCTCTTCTCCCTCCTTTTAACTCCCCTGTATGCAGACTCAATTTTCTTCTTTTGTGTGTGCATGTATGATGGCAGCAAGAAAGAGAAAGTGCGAGAGAGCGCCTTTTTTGTGTTTATTTTGACCTATCTCCCATGGACGTCCATCTCTCTCTACTTTTACGATAATGCTTCGGCTTTTGTTAGTCAACCCTACTAGCTGCCTTATTTTCCATTCCCAGCTCAATTACACGCTTGATCAGAGCGCCTTCTCGACCTCTATAATGCCAGCAGCCGGGTCCTTCTGTTCAAGGCTGAATCACGTCCCCTTTTTTTGCTAAAACGGCTGCAGGCTCTCCTGGGCTCTTGTGTTGCCAGGATGCAGCACTGTGCCATCGCTTCTTCTCTTCTGGAAGCGCGACTGTCACCCTCCTCGTGCAGAGCGTCCCTCTGTTTTGTCGTCTGCTTCCTGCTCCACGAGTGAGCGTGAGGGAGAGAACAAGCGAGAAGGTGGCTAGGCTGAGAAAAAGGACAAAAAAAGGAAGTTGGGCTAAGGATAGGTACTAGGTCCAGAAAAGATAGGAGAAGGAAGATGAGAGTTTGGGCCTAGCTCGGTCGGGCCAGGTTGAACCGTCTCAATTCTCTTTATTTTATTTTTTCTTTTATATATTTTTTTGTATTTTCTAATAATTTTATCTCTCCTTGGCACTACTTTGGCCCCTTTACAAATTAAGCGTTGATTTAACAAAACAGGCAAAATTAGGTGTCAACAGCTGCCCCTCTTTGAAGGGGAGCTCGAAGAGGTTCCCTTCATAGACAAAAGACACCTAAATTTGTCAGCGAGAGGAAAGCGAAAGTTGGCTTTACGCAAGAAAAAAAAATAAAATAAAACATAATAAGATGAGAATAAAATAAGTAAAATAAAATAGGATGAATTAAGTGCGGTTTAAAGTATGGCCACAAACTTTGGATGCGTGGTTTCAGGTTGGGCCCCAAGCCTTTGATGCGTGGTTTCAGGTTGGACCACAAGCCTTTGATGCGTGGTTTCAGGTTGGACCACAAGCCTTTGATGCGTGGTTTAAGGTTGAACCACAAACCTTTGAATCGTGGTTTAAGGTTAGACCACAAACCTTTGATGCGTGGTTTAAGGTTGGACCACAAACCTTTGAATCGTGGTTTAAGGTTGGACCACAAACCTTTGAAATCAGGATTTCGGAAAAGACCCAGAACCTTTTGAAATCGGGGTTTAAGGGATGACCCGGAACCTTTTGGAATCAGGGTTTAAGGAAAAACCCAAAACCTTTTGAAATTGGGGTTTCAGGAAAAGACCCAGAACCTTTTGAAATCGGGGTGTTATGCAATAAATGCATAAACCTTTGCATTGTGTGCTTTAAGGACAAACGCACAACCTTCAGAAAGCACGATCTTACATGGGGAAGACTTCTCATGTAAGAATGGTTTCGGGCTGTTAGATATTGCCGTACATGTCGATCAAAAGATTCCAAAATAGATACTGCACATTTAATGGAATGTGTTATACCAAATGCTCTGGTAATGAAGGCATACCAGGCGAGATCAATGTCATTTGATTACATGTCGTGAGAGACAATATCAAAAGGGTATCATCAATGAGAAAGTATTGACTGTATGAGCAATTTAGGATAGATTCAATTGTTTGGAAAGCATTCAACATCCTTCAATATCGCAGAATTGCCTTTAGGCTTGAAAGACGTCATTAATCATCAAATTCCCTTAGGAGAAAGTCTTTTTGTCAAAATGATCTTAACTCATTAAGAGGGCCCATTAAGCATGCCAAACAAGAATTCCTTAGTCTGAAAGGACTTCTCACATACTCTCAAAAAGGCTGTTTGATCTCATCCATTGATGTGGGAAGTAAACATGATCTCTCTATATACCTCACACTACCAGTGTCAAAGGCTTTGAGAATCATTCGCAATAAGTACACGTTGACCAATCCAAGAGGTCTTTTGTAAGGACTATAATGCGGGGTTGGTCATGATTTCAACAACGGATAAGCATTGACGGCCATGAAATGAAATAATCATTGATCGTCATTTTCGCCAGGTTTACAAATCAAGAAACCTTTAGATAAGATAAGACAACCTTGCCCCCACTTCTTCAAGTGACAGCTTCTTTGTAAAGTCCTTATTTTCACTTGAATCATCCTAATCAGAAGAGACTTTGGGAAATTGTTGTAATATTGGTTCGGTGAAAGTCTCAAAAGGCTCAGAAATTCTCAAATGGGATTTAGGAGTTGGTGGTTATCATGGCATCATTACCATATCATCCAATCTTTTTGAAGGCACTCGACTTTTGAAATCCAACTTGTCTCGAAAGTCCATTGGCTATTCATTTCAATGCAAGAGCTTTGCTCTTTTCTCGAATGCAAGCATTTTGCTTTTGACACTTTTCCTTGCGAAAGAATTCTTCTCTTGATGCTAATTTTTGCTCTTTTTTTTCAATGGGCATTGGCCTTGCTTTTACCAGGCACATTGCTTTTTCATGCCCCCTAATTTTCATTTGACTTTTGCTCATTTGAATCTTTTGAGCTCTTAGGACTTTCGAGATTTTTTTTTACTTGTTGTGACATAAGCACCAATCGCCACGGTAAATAATGTGCCTTTCTCCAAGGTGGAAAGATAATCACCACTCGGGCTTTAGAAATGAATATTCAGGCTCAACTTGGCTAAGCAAATGGTATGAGTGTTTAGGTAGAGAAATGAATGCTCTTCTTCATTTTGGAATGTTTCAAGCTTCCATAAGGACTCACCTGAAGTTACCACAAAAAGATTAATACAAAGTAAGGGCAAAGAAGTTTTTCCCATCTTTTTCTCCACAGAATGTCAACCAAAACCTCCAAATTTGCCCCGTTGTGGGGTGGTTCTTGACAGGACTATTTTGTAAAAATTCTCCACATGTAAAGGCTCAAAGGGGCTTGACTATGATCACCTGTAGTGTGTAGGATATATGAAAAAAATGCCTCTTTTCACTTTGATCTATGTACTACTCGCGAATAAATCTCTTGTCCTTAACAACATGAGCTTCCCCCTTTTTTTTTTTGCTCCTCTCAAAGTGTTTACAGGACGTGTTTGGGGATGGCTTGCCCTTCCTCATCATAAATGTTTCTCATTTGGCATGATCAACATTCCCCTTCCGTTTCGTTGAGATCATCATGAATTGATCAATCTCCATAGGGAATCTTGATTCAAAATGAATGATTCATCAAGCATAAAGGCAATTTTTGGAAGAAACGACATCCCAAACATTTGCGCAAATTCTGCTCTTTCAATTTCCACTTCAGCACTTGTTGCTTCTCAAAAACCTCAAAGATTTTTTCTTTGCAATAAAAAATTCTCCATTTGACTCCCCTTTGATTTTAGGAAGAATGGTACTTACCTGCAGTAGGGTGACTTGGTAACCCCTTCCTTTGCATTTGATTTTCTGAATACTTGTCAAAACCTTTCGGTCAATCGCGGGTCAATTCATGGATCATCTGGAACCTGCAGAATGAATTTGTGTGCATGGATGCATGATATGCATGATACGTGCAATGTGAATAACCTTACAATGGCTCGAATCAGCAATGGCCCTCAGGCCTTGGATTTCATTCAAGGAAAATATTTCTTCACTGAATCGGCATTTACAAGCTTTGGCAATTCTTGGCCATCTATTTCTACAAGAACTAGGGCGCCCCCAGGTAATGCTTTTTTAACTACATACGGACCCTCATAGTTCGGGGCAAACTTCCCACCGGATGCCGGTATGGTAGACAGTACTTTCTTTAGCACGAGCTCTCCGGCTTCAAAATGTCGACGTCGGACTTTGCGGTTGAAAGATTTTGCAACTCGCTTTTGGTAGCATTGACCGTGGCATAAAGCCCTGAGTCTTTTCTCCTCGATCATGTTCAACTGATTGTATCTCTGTTGAGTCCATTCTTTCTCAGAGAGGCTGGCTTGTGAGAGAATCCTTAATGAAGGAATTTCAACTTCTATAGGCAAGACGGCCTCCATACCATAGACGAGCGAAAAAGGAGTTGCCCCTGTTGAAGTACGAATCGAGGTTCGGTATGCCATTAACGCATGAGGCAATTGTTCATACCAATCTCGATAATTGTCAGCAGTCTTTGACAAGATCTTCTTTATGTTCTTATTAGCTGCCTCCACAGCTCCATTCATTTGTGGACGGTAAGGCGAGGAATTCAGGTGACGAATGTGAAATTCGTTGAGCAAGTCATCTACGACTTTGTTATTCAGATTTGAGCCATTATCAGTAATGATCGCCTCCGGGACTCCATAGCGAGCGATGATGTCACGGCGGATAAACTTGGCTACATTCTTGGCGGTCACATTGGCATATGAATTCGCCTCAATCCACTTAGTAAAATAATCAATGGCCACCAAGATGAAGCGATGTCCGTTAGAGGCCTTAGGGTTAATTGGCCCAATCATGTCGATTCCCCACATTGAAAAAGGCCATGGCTCAGACATTTGATGCAATTCATTGGGCGGTACGTTGACTTTGTCCGCATAAATCTGGCACTGATGACAATAACGAACATGTCGGATACAGTCAGTCTCCATAGCCATCCAAAAATATCCCAGTCTCATGATTTTTCTGGCTAGAAGATGACCATTCATGTGCGGACCGCATTCCCCCTCATGTATTTCTCTCATCAACTGATTAGCTTCTTTAGCATCAACGCATTTCAATAAAATTGAGTCGAAAGACCTCTTATAAAGAGTATTGCCACTTACGAAGAATTTGGTAGCTAGCTTCCTAATGTATTTCTGATCAGCTAGTTCGCTCCCGGGAGGATATTCACCCTTTTGAAGGTAGTTCATAATGTCATAATACCAAGGCTTCCCATCAGGTTCATCGACGATCACCATACAGTAAGCTGGACGTCTTTGAATTTCAATTTTCAAAGGTTCGATGTCCAATCCTCCTGTAACTTGCAGCATCGATGACAACGTGGCCAAGGCATCGGCGAACTGATTCTGCGATCGAGGCAAATATTCGAAGACAACCTCATCAAATTCCTTTATCAACTCCTCCAGAAATTCGTGGTAAGGGATTAATTTGGGGTCACGGGTCCGCCATTGACCCTCTGTTTGCAGAATGATGAGCGTAGAATCACCATAGACTTGTAGCTTCCTAACTTTCATATCAACGGCCAACTGTAGCCCCAGTACGCAAGCCTCGTACTCTGAGATGTTGTTAGTACAAGGAAAGACCAACTTGGCGGCCACAGGATAATGTTGACCTGTCGGGGAAATGAGAACTGCCCCAGTTCCAGAACCAGTCAAATTAACAGCGCCATCGAAGTACATGGTCCACTTATCACTTACTACCTCTGAAATGCGTTCCTCTATGGGATCCGACTGATCCTGATCTCCCGACCTTTCGAAGCTTTCCGCCAACATGTCAGCTATGGCTCTTTCCCTGATGGATTTCTGGGTCATGCTGTGGACATCGAATTCAGACACTAGAATTTGCCACTTTGCTAATTTTCCGACCAACGCGGGTTTTTCCAGTAAAAATTTGATGGGATCATTCTCAGTTACAAGCAGAATTCGATGATGGAGCGTGTATTGGCGTAGACGGTGTAACACCCACACCAAGGCCACACATGTTTTCTCAACTCCGGGGTAATTAGTTTCGGAGGAAGTGAATTTCTTACTGAGATAGTATATCGCACATTCTTTACCATCACCCGGCCTTTTCTGGGCTAGCAAGGCTCCCAATGATTCGTCATGAATAGTCAGATACAGTATTAATGGCACCTTCGGAACCGGTGGAACCAGAACTGGCGGATGAGAAAGATATTATTTTATTTCCTCAAAGGCCTTTTGACAGTCGATATCCCACTCAACTTTGGCGTTCTTCTTCAAGAGCCTGAACAAAGGTTTAGCTGTCTCAGACAACTGAGATATGAATCTCGCCACATAGTTCAATCTCCCTAACAAACTCCGAACTTCTTTGACAGTTGAAGGAGGTTTCAGCTCACAAATGGCTTTAACTTTCGATGGGTCAATTTCAATGCCTCGACTACTAACCATAAACCCTAATAGCTTCCCAGACTTTGCCCCAAACACACATTTGTCGGGATTAAGCCTCAGCTTGAATTTTCGGAGTCGATCAAACAATTTTTGCAACACCTTGATGTGGTCCTCTCTATGCTTGGATTTAGCAATCATGTTATCCACGTAGACCTCTACTTCCTTATGCATCATATCATGAAATAGGGTGACCATTGCTCTTTGGTACGTTGCTCCAACATTCTTCAAGCCAAAAGACATTACCTTGTAACAAAAGGTCCCCCATGGGGTAATGAATGAGGTCTTACTTTTATCTTTTTCTTTCATCCGAATTTGATTGTAGCCAGAAAATCCATCCATGAACGAAAACAGTTCGAATCCCGCAGTACTGTCGACCAACACATCAATATGAGGTAATGGGAAATCATCTTTCGGGCTTGCTCGATTCAAATCACGGTAGTCGATACAAACCCTAACTCGACCATCTTTCTTCATGACAGGGACGACATTGGCGATCCAATCAGAATAGTACGACACCTCTATGAAGCCCACTTTCAATAATTTCATGACTTCTTCTTCGATTTTCTTGGATAATTCGGGTCTTATTCTCCTAAGCCTTTGTTTCTTAGGCGGGATATTTGGATCAGTTGGGAGAGCATGCTCTACGATTTCCTTATCTAATCCCGGCATATCCGCATACGACCATGCGAACACATCTTGGTATTCCTTTAGCAGCCCAATCATCCTTTTAGCCTTAATTTCAGAAAGGCCGGCTCCAATTTTGACTTCTCTAACATTCTCCAAATCACCAAGGTTTATTGTGACTGTAGGCTCTGCGGTTAACGGTTTAGATTCTTCATGGCGAATCCAGTCTCGTTCAACGCTTCTATGACCACAGTCCTCCTTATCATCATCGGACCCGGAGGAATCTCCGTCAAGCAAATCCGAGTTACAAATGCAACTATCATGATTATGTAGAATGATATGCCTGAGATGCCATGAAGAAGATTAGTAATTAGATCGGCAAGCGTTATTGCAATTGATGACATGCATCTGTTTTGAAATAATTTTGAAAGAGTTTTCAATAATATAAAAAAAAGAGAGATCCATCCTCATATCCTCGGACGTCTCTATCCACAAAGAATTTTGAAAACTAGGAAGCGTGTGGAAGTCCAGGCCTCAAAGCATCATCATCAGACTGGTTTAGGTACTTCCACACGTCCTTAATAAAACAGATTGATGATTCTATTAACAGGATAAGGCCGTTTACATGACTCGAGGTCCTGGACCGACGGCTCGCGGTCCAAGATTTTGATTACAAAGGAAAGGAGCAGCTAGACCTAAATCGACTTCCCATGCAAGGGATAGACATAGACTCAAACTAAACGAAACAGGAGAGAAAAATAGCATCCCTACTCAGAAGGGTTGGTGGTAGCAGTAGAGGGCTCGGTCTCCTCACTTCCCATGATAACACAAGTAAACTCCTCCTCGAACAATTCGACTAGGCCAAGGATGGCCTCCTCTTCCTGCAGCAGCTTGGGTGGACCCGGGAAGATCTCTTTCAACTCCGGAAGGAGTAAGCCCCCTTGACCCTCCTTTAACCCAAATAGATTTCCACGACCCCCGTAGCTAGTATAGCCTCCACGGCCACCACGACCTCCGCGATTACCCCGACCTCCGACATCGCCTCGTCTTTCATGGTTACCTCGGCCACCAGAATTGCCACCATGATAGCCTAGGCCTGTCGTTTTATTCCACTTGGAAGCCTGGATGGGTTGTTTGATACCTTGTTGTTGACACCTAAATTTTAGTGACTATTTAGTCGTAATTTGTATAGAAAATTAGGGATTAAATTTTTAACCCCTAAACAAAAAATATTTAAATTGCATAACATATAGTTTAAATTCATTTTAGGTTAATTGCATTTTGCATCGGACTGGCGGTGACGAACGAGCTTAAATTTCATCGAATGTGACTCAGCTCGCTTGAAATGCAAGGGCCGAGAATTACAAGTCAAACAGGCTCGATTGTTTTATTTTGAGCTTAATTTAGCCCATTATCATTAATTAATTCAGCCCATTTAAATTAAAGCCCAAGCCTAAGCCCATTAGGACTAGAAAGCCCATCTAATTGACCTAAATTAATACTATATATATATATTATTAGGTCAGGATTTTGGGGGGGACTGATAATTTTCCAGATCAGAATTTTTAGAGTGGGAGAGTGAGAAAGAGAGGGAGAGAGAGAGACCGGCGAAGATCGCCGCCGCTCCCTGCCGCACGCCGCGCCCCGACGCCGCTGCCTGCCGCCCGCCGCACGCCGGAGCCGACCCACGCCTGCCGCGCCTGCTGCCGCCGTGCCTGCCGCGCCTGCCGATCGCCGCGCATCACCGCCGCGCCTGCCGCGCCTGCTGCCGCCGTGCCCGCCGCGCTTGCCGCCCGCCGCGCGTCACCGCCGTGCCTGCCGCGCCTGCTGTCGTCGCGCCTGTCGCCCCTGCCGTGCGCTGCTCTCCGCCGTGCCTGCCACGCCTGCTGCCGCCGTGCCCGCCGCGCTTGCCGCCCGCCGCGCGTCACCGCCGTGCCTGTCGCGCCTGCTGCCGCCGCGCCTGCCGCCCCTGCCGTGCGCTGCTCTCCGCCGCGCGACACCACCTGCTGCCGCCACTCCCCGCCGCGCTTGCTGCCGCGCCTCCTGTGCGCCTGCTGCCGCCACTCCTCGCCGTGCCTGCTGCCGCGCCCGCTGCCGCACCGCCGCTGCCGCCGTCGCTCCGCCACCGCTGCTGTCCCGGAGTTGCGCCATCACAAGCACCATCGTAAACAGCGTCGCCGCCGTCCTCGTGGTCGCGCCACCGCCGGTCCGCCGTTCGCCGCTCATCCCGATCCGCAATCCCGATCTGCGAGTTCAAATTTGGAAATATTTCAAAATTAGGTAAGGATGTTATTCAATATTTTCAGAATATTTGTTTTCTTAATTTTTGGATGTTTGAATATTCTGTGAATATTGTGTGGATTGCTAGATATCTTAGGATAATGTTTGCCTTATTCGCGATATTCGAAAACATTCAAAATTAGGAAATTTTCCTAACTTGGCAACGTATCTGGACGACTATCCTACCTTATCCCTAAGGTACGATACGCGGCGATATGGAAAATCGTTATCTTATCCATCATCATTTGGATACGATAATAGATTTTATTTGCTTTCCAAATTTAAATAATCAACTTTCTGTCGATATCTATAACCCTATAGATATGACTGTTAGTTTGATTTTTGTGCCTAATCCGAGTTTGAAACGAATTTTGCGGATCGCGTGATTGTTTTAAATGTTGATGCTATCTCTGTTTAAATTATTTTTCCTTTTTAAATAAAAAAGAAAATCTAAAAAAATATCAGTTAGGATTTGAATTTGAGTTTTGCATGTTTAGAAATCCTAAATACATCTAGACGATAGAGTGATTATTTAACTTAAATTAGGACTTGAGATAATCTATTTCCTAGTTTAAATTAAGTAATATTTTAATCTTAATAGATTATTTAGGTTATTTTTTATTCCGAATTTTCATGAAAATCCCAAAAAAAAATGAATTACTTTATGGTAGATTAGGATAGATTGCATTCTTAATTCAAGTAATTTATTATTTCGAATTTTAACAAAAATCCAAAAAATAAGTCATGTTAGGATATGTTAAGTCATCATAGGTTGCGTGTTAATTTAGGCATATTTTTATTCCGAATTTCATTAGAAAATACCAAAAATAAATCATTTGCCCGTCATCAGAATTAGGTCACGTCGTCGCATGATATATAGTTTGTATGCTAGGTTGCATTACTTGCATGTCATTTTTGCACGTCATTGCATGTAGATTAGGTTTCATTTAAATAAGTGAAAATCCTAAAAAATATTGAGTGAATTCCTTGTTAATTAGAAATCATATTAGGTTGTTGATGTGATTTTCTAGTTAACAATGCAGATGCTTACGTTGCTTCGAGGTAAGTAATTCTTCCAACTTGCAATTTATTTAATGCTTTCTTGAGTGTTAAATTGGTGGTGTGCGCACCCGCATGAATACCTCACATGTTAGTGACTAAGTTAAAACGGATCCAGATTGCTTGCCAAAACATTTTTTTGAAAAGAAAAGGTACCGAAAGGGCGTTAGACTAGATCTAGCGTAATCAAGTCCCCGGGCTTAGAATCTCTGGTTCGTAGGAATAAAACATATCTCCCTATGTTTTATTTAGGTTTCTAATCGACCTACCACAAATAGATTAGTGGCGACTCCGAGCATGAAAACATTTGCTTGTTAAAAACTTAAACCCTAAGTTGCGAATTGGTAGGGCTTGGGAGGGCTCGAGTTAGGTTTAGTCCTAATAATCCATTAGCCTAAGAGGAAAATTTTTTAGGTCGCGATAGCTTGGCAACTCCACTGGGGAATTGAGTTAAAACTCTTAGTGGACTTAGGCCAGTTTTTCTTTTTTTAAAAAAATATTTTTTGCTTGGCAGCGAGGATCCCAGGTACATCCCTAACATTTTAGGTGTTAAATGTTTTTGCAGAACGGGAGGTATAAGGGGAGGCGTGATTGTTAACCCTTGTTTTGTAGGGAGGTGTTTGAATGAATGGTTTATTTTATGCACGAAGCGCTGTATGATATAACTTGTTGTGCATGCCTTGCATTTACACTACACCGCACACACTTCCCGCTGCCGGACCTGGGCGGCACAGGTTTAGGATGGTACTGAGAAAACGGACACCCCGACCACACCCGTGTGGTATGGGTCGCCTTTCTTGGTCCCGAAAGTTCTTTCATGGTGTCATTGAATAACTATCACGGTTACACCCTTTGCAACCCGGGTCGGCTCTTTGACTAAGCCGGAGTCAGGGGAATCCCAGCCTAACCACCACCATGACTGGTTTAGCTCGGTAATCCTCATGTCTCTATTTCGCAAGCCAGAGTCTAGGTAGAAATCGAACCTCACGTTTCATGCGCATGTCTATGTGATTGCCATCATTCTACCGGGTGAAGTAAGACTTCTAAACCTTTATCTCGCAATTTATTTATGTTTCGTCTTTTTCTTTGGTCGGTCCGTGACATTAGGTCGGTCGTGAGTCTTGGTCTATACACTATGGGAGGGGCAGACATCCGGATTCTTGATGCTCCTAAGGACGAGCTCCGTGCCTGGTGGAATCTACTCAGTCCGACCAACCGCAAGCTAGTTGAGGGCCACATCGGGAGGCTGCTCCCCCTACTGGAGGTCAAAGTCCGTACCGGCCTCGTTCGAGCATTAGCGCACTTCTGGTGTCCCGAAACCTCTACCTTTATATTCGGTAAGCACGAGCTCACCCCGACGTTGGAAGAATATAGCGTGCTCATTGGAAAACCATTGGAGTCGGATTTAGTTACACCACCTTTGGAAATTGATTCTACTTTAATGTTGGCTGAATTTTTGAATGTCGGAAAAGATGAATTGGGAAAAGTGTTAAAAGCAAATCGTGGCACATGTCCATTTTCATTCTTGAGTCAGTGTTTTGAAAAAGCCACATCTTTTCAAAAAGGCAGAATCTTTTTGCTAGCGTTTTTCGGGTTCGTGATTTTTCCTTACTGTAAGAATGCGTGTAATCCGTCAATCGCATGGTTGGTCCAACAGGTCTGTCTTGAAAAGAATTTTATCAACATCATTTTAGCCGAGACTTTCATTTCCCTCACTAAATTTAAGCAACATGTTGACAAAACTTTTCATGCCCCCCTCGAACTTTTGCAAATCTGGTTTTTGTCTCACATAAAAGGGTGTGGCGATTTACTCACAATATCCGAGCTTAGTGATTCTAGCCATCCCGTCTTGAGGTATAAAGAAAAACAAGGGGGTGCACCCGATTATCATTACTCTGAATGGATCATTTTCATGAAAAACGCTAGACCCCAAGGTTTCCAATGGCATGCTAACTGGTTCAAGGTCGAGAAAGCTCGGCTTACATGTAATGGTATTGGGCCGGTTCCACTATTGGGTTTCACCGGAGCAATTGAATACTACCCCGCCAGAGTGTCTCGTCAGTATCAGATTCTCCAAGGGCTCCCTCCAGCGTTACAATCAGAACTCCTCCAAGTCGATTTCGCCGATGATGATAAAGACCACGAAGTGACCGTAGCCCAGCTCAATAAGATGTGGAGGAAATGTCGTGTGTTAAAGATAGCTCGGCCCGAAGGAGAACTAAAGGGAGAGCAGAAGTCCTATTTCGCGACGACCCAGTACATTCGTCGGCACAGAATCCCGCGGAATTTGCTCCCGAAGATACCCAAGGTGCCTCTCAAGTCCGCCAATCGCTCAGAGAACAATCGCCTCAAAAGGAAGGCCGAAGAAGCTGAAGAAAAGGCATCCAAGATAGCTCGAGCTTATGAGCAATTGAAGAAGGAAGTCGCCTCCCATATGTCTATAGATCAAGCTAAATAAAAAGCTCGAAGTTCTTTTCTCATTTCAATTTCAGTTTTTAAAATTTGTTTAGGAATTGAGTCATTTGTCTTTATATTCAGTTCAATTTCAAGTCATTAATTGGTGTAAAATTTTTTTGCCATTTCAATAAAGGGGTCCTTTCAATTCAAAGCGGTTAGACCAATGTCATGGATTGGCGTATGATTTTGCTTAACACTCATGTATGCCTGTTTCGTTTCGAAATTAGGTAGCTACGGACCGATCACGATCGCCCATTCGTACACGGTCGAGAGCCAGAATGGCCGATCAAATCGACTTGCAAGAGCGTGTTGTTGGTGTGGAAGACCAGATCAAGCAACTTGTCATCGCAATGCAACAAATGTCCGTTGAGATCAAAGCTCTCCGGTCGGTTCCTGTTTCGGCACCCCTCGAAGCGTCAGTCCCAAAGCAGAAAATCAGAAAAAGTGTCGATGTTGACGGAGATGACGATATTCCTGATTTAGAAGATGACCCCGTCCAGATCATCGTCAACAAGGACAAACCTGATGAACGGGTCAATAAACTTGAAGAAAGAGTGAAACAGTTGAAAGGTTCGCAGGATTCACCTTCAATCGATCTGTCCCTGTACTCACATATCAAAATCCCAAAGAAGTTCAAAATGCCAGACTTCGACAAGTACAATGGCACCACATGTCCAAAAGCCCACCTACAGCTCTATCACGTACAGATGACTTCGTACGTTGATAACGAACTCCTGATGATCCATGCCTTTCAAGCAAATTTGACGGGTCCTACTTTAAGCTGGTATCTCATGAAGAAGATAAATGGCCTCAAAACTTGCAAATTTGACGGGTCCTGCTTTAAGCTGGTATCTCATGATAAATGCCTTTCAAGCAAATTTGACGGACATCATTCCTACCCGTGATGATCTCGAACGTGCTCAGATGAAAAAGACTGAGTCCTTCAAAGACTATGCTATCAGATGGAGGAATTTAGCTGCTCAGGTTGTCCCAGAACCCATAGACAGTGAGTTAAAGAGGATGTTCGTGAAAACTCTCCCGTTCGAATACCGTAATCGGATGGTTGCCATTCCGGCTGACAACTTCAACCAACTCATCCCCATAGGCGAACAAATTGAAATAGGGCTGAAAGATGGATGGTTTGTCGAGCCGTCCTCCTCGACCAGAAGATTTGGTGCGAGAAAAGAGAAAGAACCGGCAGCTGAAGTGAATGTGGCTTATAACCAACCGAGCCGGCGGAATGCTAACTCCGCCCCAGCGATCCAAGTAGCAGAAGCCCAGCAACAAAACTCGGGTCGTCAACCCTTTCAGAGGAGGAACAACAGGAGGCAATTCACCCCCCTCCCTAGATCGTTGTCTCAAGTACTGACAGTGCTCCAGAAGAAAGGCTTGCTTACTACTGAGCCAAAGCGGCCCAATCCTGAGCGGTTCTATAACTTCGACCCTTCAAAGAAATGTGATTATCACATGGGTGAGCTGGGACACTCAACCGATAATTGCTATGCCCTCAAGCACCGAATCCAGAACCTCCTAGATACGAAGGCTTTCTCATTTCAACCTGCTAAGCCGAATGTTCAGAGTAACCCACTCCCTGATCACGCAGGCGATGTGAATGCCATATTTAGCTTCAATGCTGGTCGAATCAAGAATGTTAAGGTGTATACTACTGACGTCTATGGTGAGTTAGTGAAAGCCGGTTGTTACCCGAGTAATGAGGACCTTCCCCTTGCCATCATGAGAGAAAGAATCTCAAGGATGGTAGAAGCTGGGATGATCGTTTATGCTGACCACACTGGCATCATTTCCACTATCTCTGAATTGGTTATTAATTGGGAGGAGGAGTTTGCTTCATTGAACACCGGGAGCGACGAGGGCGACCCTCTGCTTGAAGACATGCCTCCGCTTGAAGACGCGTCCGATAATGAGGAGATCATTGTAAGCATGCCTACAACTGATGAAGGGATAGTGATCGAGATACCTCAACCGTATGAGTATAGTGATAATAGGGCGGTTCCTTGGTCCTACAGTCTCGATGTCGACTTAGTTACCAGATCCGGGCGTTCCTACGGCCAAGTTAATGCTCAACCTGCAAAACCTGTTACTGATGAAGAAGCCAAGGAATTTCTAGCTGTGATTAAGGCTAGCGAATACAACATAGTTGAACAATTGCGCAAGCTGCCCGCACAAATCTCTCTGCTTGAGCTACTCCAGACATCTGTCAAGCATCAGAAGGCCTTAATGAAGGTGTTAAGTGAAGTCTACGTGCCAGAAACGATCGATCATGACAAATTAGATGAATTTGTGGGTTCTATACTCCTCAAGGACCTCATAGCCTTTTCAGATGAAGAGTTCCCTCTAGAAGGGAGGGGGCATACCAAAGCACTCTATATTTCCGTCAAATACAAGGCCTCACATGTAGCCCGGGTACTCATTGACAACGGATCAGCCTTGAACATCTGTCCTTTGGCAACTTTACACCGCCTTAAGATAGATCCTTCTAGGATAAATTCTGCAAAAACCTCCGTACGAGCTTTTGACGGAACGAAGAAAGAAGTAATGGGAGAAATCCACCTTGACATACAGATAGGACCAACGATGTTCAATGTCCTATTTCAAGTTATGGACATTCCCACTGTATTCAATTTTCTGTTGGGTCGTCCATGGATTCATGCTGCCGGAGCTGTGCCATCCAGTCTACATCATATGGTGAAGTTCGTCGTGGAGAGAAAGTTAATCACAGTTCACGGTGAAGAAGAGCATCCAATCTACCATGCAACGGCTATCCCATATATTGAGCCTGATTGCAAAATAGAATCGAGTTATCAGTCGCTCGAGCTTGTATCAACCATACATGCGTCCAGAGGATCATCACCGCCTATTCCCGAGGTGTCAAATGCTGCAGTTATGGTTGGAAAGGTAATGGTCTCTCATGGCTTTACTCCGGGTGAAGGCCTTGGTAGAAATGGTCAAGGTATCCGCCAACCGTTGGAAGTTTCTCAGAGGCCCCGCATTACCGGGTTGGGATACCTGGGGTCAAGTGAGCCAAATAATGGGGAACGTAGACATGGACGTGGACGTGGTCGAGGTCGAGGTCAAGGACGAAGAGACGAGCAGAATAGAAGGCGATTCGAAGAAGAGCCAAATGGTGAAGAACCTGGGCGTGGTAGGTTGTTTCCACACATCCGTACCACATTCCTGGGCCCTGCAAGAATGATGCATGAAGAGAAAGAGGTGATCGACACTTTGGGGCAACCGAGCGGCAAGTTCGATTATTATATTAAATACTCGGCGCCCCCAGCTTCTATGTTGACCCCCGTGACATTGTCCCGGATGGATGGGGAGGTATGGATGATTCAATACCTCTAGTGACAGAAGATTCTGATGATGCAATGGAGGGAATCACTGCCCTGTTCGATAATTTCTTAGTTGGAGCCATTGAGGAAGGACCGTTGAAGGGAATGGGCATTGACCCGCAAGAGTAACACATTTACCTTTTTCGCACACTCCCCTACGCGGGAATTTTTACTGCTTTTTAGGACTTACCCTGTCTCGGGAGCTACTTTTTAGGACTTTTCATTTCTAGGATTTGATTGTTGTAATTTCCATTCCAATAAATATAATTCATTTGGTGATAATCAATGAAATTACAAGTTATTTTCGTTTTGAGGGCATGTTGAGGTACATCAAACCAGCCCGGTGATGATATCCAACCGATAAAAGAAAATATAGTCCAAGGAGAATTCTGAGGCCTGGGCTTCTTCATGCTTCCTCGTGTTAAAACCTTTTGGAAAAAAATTTCAAAATAAATAAATTAATCAAAAGAAATAAAAGTACACTGTTTAGCCCTGTTTGTCCTATTGAACCCCCTACTTTATATTTCAGGGGCAATTTTGTGACACGTAAGGGTATGGGAGCGGTCCAATCTGATGAATTATGTGCCACCGAATCTGATCTCGATGACACCAATGAATTCGAAGATTCCTCGGACCTCCAGCGTGATCTAGAGCATCATGAAAGACCTAAAGTCCTAACGGTAGACCAAACTATCACTGTCAACTTGAGTGATTCCGGAGAACCCAAAGAGGTGAAGATAGGGGCAACCCTTCCCGAAGGTGAAGCTAAACGCCTGGTCCAACTGCTGAAGGATTACCGGGATATCTTTGCCTGGTCGTATGTCGATATGCCGGGTCTAGACCCTTCTATCGTGGAGCATAGTCTACCCACTAATCCAGACATGCCGCCCAAGAAACAGAAGTTGCGAAGGACCAAGCCTGAACTTTTCAAGAAAATAGAGGAGGAGGTCATAAAGCTCTTGAAAGTGGGATTCATCGAAGTCACCCAATACCCCAGCTGGGTGGCTAATATTGTGCCAGTCATGAAGAAGGATGGTCGAGTTCGGGTTTGCATCGACTATCGCGATCTAAACAAGGCCAGTCCTAAAGACGATTTCCCATTGCCACATATAGACGTTTTGGTGGACAGTACTGCAGGGTTTGAGCTGTTTTCCTTCATGGATGGTTTTTCGGGCTATAATCAGATAAAAATAAAGGACGATGATAAGGAGAAAACGGCGTTCATCACTCCTTGGGGGACATTCCACTATAAGGTCATGCCCTTCGGCCTTAAAAATGCCGGGGCAACATATCAACGGGTAATGGTGACGCTCTTCCATGATATGATGCATAAAGAGATTGAGGTTTATGTCGATGACATGATCGCCAAGTCTCGACCTGGGAAGAGTCACGTCGATACTTTGAAGAAATTATTCAAGAGGCTCCGTGAGTTTAAGCTCCGTCTCAATCCAGCAAAGTGCGTATTCGGAGCAACCTCGGGTAAATTACTTGGGTTCATAGTAAGCAGTAAAGGCATTGAAATTGACCCCTCCAAAGTGAAGGCTATATGTGAGTTACAACCCCCGTCGACCGTAAAAGAAGTGCGGAGCCTCCTGGGTAGATTGAACTACATAGCCCGTTTTATTTCTCAGCTCTCAGTAACTGCTAAGCCATTCTTCAAACTTCTAAGGAAGAATGCTCAAGTGAAATGGAACGATGATTGTCGGGAAGCATTTAACGAACTAAAGTAATACCTGATGAAACCACCAGTGCTAGTCCCACCAATGCCGGGCCAGCCTTTGATCCTTTACCTCACAATTCATAGTGAGTCTTTAGGTGCGATGCTAGCCCAGAAAAGTCTTGAAGATGGAAAAGAGCGAGCCATTTATTACCTAAGCAAGAAGTTCACTGTCTCGGAGTTGAATTATTCTGAAGCCGAGAAGACTTGCGCTGCACTAGTATGGGTGCTCCATAGGCTACGACAATATACACTGCATCACCAGACTTTGCTTGTGACTGAGAACGATCCCATTAAGTATTTACTTGATCAGCCAGCTTTGGTAGGAAAGTTAGCCAAGTGGTAGATTTTAATTTCAGAGTTTGATATCCAGATGAAGCCACAGAAGTCAGTTAAAGGTCGAGTAATTGCTGATGTGTTAGCTGAAAATCCTGGAGTCCCGAATGATGATAGATATTCTCCAGAAGATCGCATTTTGGTAATAAAGGAAGATACATGGACCATGTTTTTCGATGGAGCTGTAAACTTGGCCGGTTCCGGCACTGAGGCAGTTTTAATATCCCCAGATGGGCAACATTATCCAGTAGCAGCAAAGTTGGTGTTCCCCTGTACCAACAACATAGCCGAGTACGAAGCTTGCATCCTCGGACTCCAAGCCGCAGTGGAAATGAGGATAACCAAGTTGAAAGTGTTTGGTGATTCTGCTTTGATTATTCTCCAAACTGTGGGAGAGTGGAAGACGAGAGACACTAAACTAGTGTCGTACCATGAATACCTCGAAGAAATCATAGAGGAATTCGAAAATATCTCTTTTGAGTACTTATCGAGATCTCATAATCAGTTTGCTAATGCGCTAGCTACGTTATCATCCATGTTGCAAGTGATTGATGGGTTGGAGGTAGAACCCTTGAAGATTGAAGTCCTGACAAAACCAGCCTACTGTATGGTTGTGACCGGAGAACCTGATGAAAAGCCATGGTATTATGATATCATGAGTTACATCCAGAAATAAGAATTTCCTGAGGGAAGCACCCCGGCTGACAGGAAGTACATAATGAAAATGGCTTCAAAATTCTTTGTTAGTGGTGAAAAGCTGTACAAAAGATCATATGATTCGATCCTATTAAGGTGTGTGGATGCGGCTGAGGCTACCAGAATCATGCAAGAAGTACACGAAGGGATATGTGGTCCACACATGAATGGCCACATGTTAGCTAAGAAGATTATGAGGTTGGGTTATTATTGGCTCAGTCTTGAGAGTGACTGCATCCAACATGTTCGAAGATGTCATCGCTGTCAGGTTCATGGGGATAGAATAAACGTTCTCCCGACGGAATTACATCAGCCGTCTGAGCCATGGCCTTTTTCAATGTGGGGCATCGATGTGATTGGCCCGATTAATCCCAAGGCATCAAATGGACACCGATTTATCTTGGTCGCGATTGACTATTTCTCTAAGTGGATTGAGGCGTCATCTTATGCAAACGTCACCGCAAAGAATGTTGTAAAATTCATCAGGCGAGACATAATTGCTCGTTATGGTGTCCCTGAGGCTATCGTCACTGACAATGGGACAAATTTGAACAACAAGTTCATTAATCAGTTGTTCAACGAGTTCAAAATTCGGCACCTGAATTCATCTCCCTATCGTCCACAGATGAATGGAGCAGTTGAAGCCGCTAACAAGAATATCAAGAAGATCTTGGCCAAAACGGCTGAAAACTATCGTGACTGGCATGAAAGGTTACCATTTGCACTAATGGCATATCGAACTTCAATCCAAACCTCTGTCGGAGCAACCCCTTTTTCCTTGGTGTATGGCATGGAAGCAGTCCTACCCGTCGAAGTAGAGATCCCTTCCTTACGAGTATTGTCTCAAGTGGAGTTGTCCGAGGCAGAATGGATGCGACAAAGGCATGAGCAGTTAAACCTAATTGATGAGAAGCGATTGAAAGCCATTTGCCACGGTCAAATCTATTAGCAGAGGATAGCTAGATCCTTCAATCAAAAGGTGCGTCCAAGACACTTCGAGGTAAATGATCTAGTCCTAAGGAAGGTACTGCCAGTCTTTCCTGTTCCTGGAGGAAAATTTGCCCCAAACTACATTGGTCCGTATGTGGTTAAAAAGGTGCTTCCTGGAGGTGCCCTGATTCTCGCAGAAATGGATGATCGTGAGTTTTCCACTCCTGTTAATTCTGATGCTGTGAAGATATATTATCCCTGATAAGATCTAACATTTTTGCGGCGAAAGTTCTCAAATGTTCGATTTTATATTCTGAATTGCAAACATCTCATTTATGAATAAATGGTTTCAATCAATTTAAAGATGGAATGTGTGCCTTGGCTTTAAATTATGCTTGATCATTTTGTCAGTCTACATTATCGATTTTAAAAGGGGAATCTATTTAGACAATATGATAACTCACGTGGAATGAATTGAATGTGTTGAATGAGGTACATCGGGATGATGAAAGGTAAGCCTTATCCTATACACAGTCCCGTGCACTAATCCCCAGTGAGTTGAGTAAAAATTCCATGTCTGCAAGGCGAAGGGTTATCTCGCAAAAGGTACGGCAACTGAAATGACGAGAGGCGATTCATTTCTCTGTCCTAAACACTACATGTTATCCATTGTTTCGCCACTTTGAGCCTAAACACTTGGAGAAATTCATTCAAATTACCCCTGTCAAGAACCACCCCACATCGGGGCAAACTGGAGGTAAGTCAGCGTCATAAGGTGAAAAATGAGTAGAAATTTTCATGCTCTCACTTGCATCAATCTTCGAGTGTTGCTTTTTCAGATGAATTCACATAAAGTTCAAGTGCCTTAGGATGACGAAGAGCATTTCTTTCTCTATCTTATACACACTTTATCCTTTGTTAAGCCCAATTGAGCCTGCAAATTCATTTCTTAAACCCAGTTGGTGATCATCCCCCACACTGGGGCAAGGCAAAAGTCATCATTGTTCAAGCAGCATATCCAGAGCGCCGACAAAAGACGAAGACCCTGAGAGTCCAAATGTTAGTCACTCGGTCAAAACAAGCCAAAGTGTGACTGGCCAATGTATGCATTGTGGACAGTGTGTGTCAAAAAAAAAACTAAAGGGCATGAAAAAGCAGTGTGCCTGGTAAAAGCAAGGCCGATGCCCGTGAAAAGAAGAAGAAGAGAATGAAAAAATGGAGAAAAAGTGACGGCTTTGGATTAGAAAATGTTGAGATGTGTCGAAGTCACAAAAATATCCAGAGTCTTAAGGAGTCAAGTGATGAACTCTCGAAGCCAATGGAGCATCTACTGAGAAGACAATCTCGGACGAAAAGAGCACCAGTGATGATGCCGAGATGATCACCAATTTATTCACCCCAATTATACACATTTTGAGCCTTATGGCCCATTCATTTCTCAACCTATGAGCCTAGCCTGCGTTACGTCCCTTGCAAAGTCTCTTCAGATTAGGGCACTTGAACTAACGTAGAGTTTCTGATGTTTATAAGCTTAGCTCGAAGAAGTGCGAGCAAGTCCATTTCTATCTCATTTTGCAGGTTCTTGACTTGTAAACCCGGAGACAATTACAGAGTATTTTCTTTCAGTAGCCTCGACTCGAAGAGTCTCTCTTGCTAAGCCATTGACCAAGCCCATGTTACGATCCTAACAAAGACCTCTCAGATTGGTAAAGTCGTACTGCTTACGAGAATACTCAGACCCTTGTCAACATGATGATGGTGAGATGGAGCGATTTTCCATAAATTAGCCTTTTCGATGAGAATGAGAGAAAGCCCTTTTGGACCAAAAGTCCCTCATTCGACATTTTCAAGATATCCGTTTGTGAGTTCGGATTGTCTTGTCATGATTTTTCCCCAGCAAAGTTTGTAATGCTGATTTGATAAAACCATCGTGCATGAAAATCAGTTGAAATCATGGTGCATGTGTATATATATTCTTGACAGTGTGCGAATGCGTATTACATGTTACCTAAAATCGTGTTTAACAGGAGGCACACCTTCAGAGTTGGAGATGTCACCAGGTAAGTATATCTTTATCCCTAGGATGTCTATGAATATCTAGGTATCCCTAACCTGTTCAAGCAATTGTCAGGTCCCACATTTGATCATTTTTTGCAATCTCTAGATGCCTTTGATTATGTTCAGGTGTCTATTGATCAAACCTTTTCAGGTACTTCTGATGATATCAAGGTACTTTGTCAAGGAACTCTTGAACACTTGGGCTAGCCCCTTTGTTCATCAAATCGCAGATTTTCATACAATCTCGAGAAGATTCCCCCGTTACATGACTATGAGCAGGTATAGGCATGGCGGCCAAATCTTTACATATGAGCAGGTATATGTAAAGGTCGGAATATTCTTCCCAAATATCAGGTATTCCCCCGCTACTCACCTATGAGCAGGTATAGGTGAAGCGGCCAAATCTTTACATATGAGCAGGTATATGTAAAGGTCGGAATATTCTTCCCAAATCTCAGGTATTCCCCCGCTACTCACCTATGAGCATGTATAGGTGAAGCGGCCAAATCTTTACATATGAGCATGTATATGTAAAGGTTGGAATATTCTCTCAAATCTCAGATGTTCCCCCGCTACTCACCTATGAGCAGATATAGGTGAAGCGGCCAAATCTTTGCATATGAGCAGGTATATGTAAAGGTCGGAATATTCTCTCAACCCCAAGTGTTCCCCCGCAGTTCACTTATGAGCAGGTATAAGTGAGGCGGCCAAATCTTTGCATATGAGCAGGTATATGTAAAGGTCAGAATATCCTCTTGATTTCAAAAGTTTCCCTCGCAATTCACTTATGAGCAGGTATAAGTGAAGCGACCAAATCTTTGCAAACACCTATGAAGATGTATAGGTAGTTCGTAAAGACCCGAACTATTCTCACGAATCCAGATGATGATTGGATACGTCGAGCTTTCTTCATGTGTTTTGACTTAACTGCAGATCACCGAAGTTCATCAACATATATCAGGCAATACCTATGGGGACTGAGCCCATACATTTGCCAAAACAACATACAAGTTATAGTTGTGCCTCGAATTGCATTATCTCGCTCCTGTTAGGTAAGTGATTCCAAGTATGTTTTCTACTCATGTCAGCATGTATCATTTCTTAATGCATTTAAAAATGGGACTCATAATCCCGACAAAAACAACATTCATTGCATTTGCATAGGTGAAATTTAGGTATCATTTAGTCTTTGAATGCAACCTCTGCGAGCTCACCTTCAAAGAGGGGCAGCTGTTGACACCTAAATTTTAGTGACTATTTAGTCGTAATTTGTATAGAAAATTAGGGATTAAATTTTTAACCCCTAAACAAAAAATATTTAAATTGCATAACATATAGTTTAAATTTATTTTAGGTTAATTGCATTTTGCATCGGACTGGCGGTGACGAACGAGCTTAAATTTCATCGAAAATGTGACTCGGCTCGCTTGAAATGCAAGGGCCGGGAATTACAAGTCAAACGGGCTCGGTTGTTTTATTTTGAGCTTAATTCAGCCCATTATCATTAATTAATTCAGCCCATTTAAATTAAAGCCCAAGCCTAAGCCCATTAGGACTAGAAAGCCCATCTAATTGACCTAGATTAATACTATATATACATTATTAGGTCAGGATTTTGGGGGGACTGATAATTTTCCAGATCAGAATTTTTAGAGTGGGAGAGTGAGAAAGAGAGGGAGAGAGAGAGACCGGCGAAGATCGCCGCCGCTCCCTGCCGCACGCCGCGCCCCGACGCCGCTGCCTGCCGCCCGCCGCACGCCGGAGCCGACCCACGCCTGCCGCGCCTGCTGCCGCCGTGCCTGCCGCGCCTGCCGATCGCCGCGCATCACCGCCGCGCCTGTCGCGCCTGCTGCCGCCGTGCCCGCCGCGCTTGCCGCCCGCCGCGCGTCACCGCCGTGCCTGCCGCGCCTGCTGCCGCCGCGCCTGCCGCCCCTGCCGTGCGCTGCTCTCCGCCGCGCGACACCACCTGCTGCCGCCACTCCCCGCCGCGCCTGCTGCCGCGCCTCCCGTGCGCCTGCTGCCGCCACTCCTCGCCGTGCCTGCTGCCGCACCGCCGCTGCCGCCCTCGCTCCGCCACCACTGCTGTCCCGGAGTTGCGCCATCACAAGCACCATCGTAAACAGCGTCGCCGCCGTCCTCGTGGTCGCGCCATCGCCGGTCCGCCGTTCGCCGCTCATCCCGATCCGCAATCCCGATCTGCGAGTTCAAATTTGGAAATATTTCGAAATTAGGTAAGGATGTTATCCAATATTTTCAGAATATTTGTTTTCTTAATTTTTGGATGTTTGAATATTCTGTGAATATTGTGTGGATTGCTAGATATCTTAGGATAATGTTTGCCTTATTCGCGATATTCGAAAACATTCAAAATTAGGAAATTTTCCTAACTTGGCAACGTATCTGGACGACTATCCTACCTTATCCCTAAGGTACGATACGTGGCGATATGGAAAATCGTTATCTTATCCATCATCATTTGGATACGATAATAGATTTTATTTGCTTTCCAAATTTAAATAATCAACTTTCTGTCGATATCTATAACCCTATAGATATGACTGTTAGTTTGATTTTTGTGCCTAATCCGAGTTTGAAACGAATTTTGCGGATCGCGTGATTGTTTTAAATGTTGATGCTATCTCTGTTTAAATTATTTTTCCTTTTTAAATAAAAAAAATCCAAAAAAATATCAATTAGGATTTGAATTTGAGTTTTGCATGTTTAGAAATCCTAAATACATCTAGACGATAGAGTGATTATTTAACTTAAATTAGGACTTGAGATAATCTATTTCCTAGTTTAAATTAAGTAATATTTTAATCTTAATAGATTATTTAGGTTATTTTTTATTCCGAATTTTCATGAAAATCCCAAAAAAAAATTGAATTACTTTATGGTAGATTAGGATAGATTGCATTCTTAATTTAAGTAATTTATTATTTCGAATTTTAACAAAAATCCAAAAAATAAGTCATGTTAGGATATGTTAAGTCATCATAGGTTGCGTGTTAATTTAGGCATATTTTTATTCCGAATTTCATTAGAAAATACCAAAAATAAATCATTTGCCCGTCATCAGAATTAGGTCACGTCGTCGCATGATATATAGTTTGTATGCTAGGTTGCATTACTTGCATGTCATTTTTGCACGTCATTGCATGTAGATTAGGTTTCATTTAAATAAGTGAAAATCCTAAAAAATATTGAGTGAATTCCTTGTTAATTAGAAATCATATTAGGTTGTTGATGTGATTTTCTAGTTAACAATGCAGATGCTTACGTTGCTTCGAGGTAAGTAATTCTTCCAACTTGCAATTTATTTAATGCTTTCTTGAGTGTTAAATTGGTGGTGTGCGCACCCGCATGAATACCTCACATGTTAGTGACTAAGTTAAAACGGATCCAGATTGCTTGCCAAAACATTTTTTTTGAAAAGAAAAGGTACCGAAAGGGCGTTAGACTAGATCTAGCGTAATCAAGTCCCCGGGCTTAGAATCTCTTGTTCGTAGGAATAAAACATATCTCCCTATATTTTATTTAGGTTTCTAATCGACCTACCACAAATAGATTAGTGGCGACTCCAAGCATGAAAACATTTGCATGTTAAAAACTTAAATCCTAAGTTGCGAATTGGTAGGGCTTGGGAGGGCTCGAGTTAGGTTTAGTCCTAATAATCCATTAGCCTAAGAGGAAAATTTTTTAGGTCCCGACACTTGTCCATACAGTCCTAGGCCGGTTCCAGGAATATGACCATTTTCGAGCAACACTCTACTCGACATCATCGAAGGCTTAGCCACTTCTGGATTGCGCATAATAGTCCCCACAGGCACATGGACCACCGACACTAACTCCAAAGTCTGGTAGCTTGATTCAGCCTGGTTCTCGGGCTCTATGTACGGAATTGCAGTGTCGTGGAAAACTTTAAAATCAGTCTCTCCGTGAACAGTTATTAGTTTTCCATCCACAATGAATTTAACCTTCTGGTGCAAGCTCGAGGGCACAGCTCCGGTAGTGTGTATCCAAGGTCGTCCCAGTTGAAAATTGAATGCACTAGGAATGTCCAAGACCTGGAAGTTGACCAGAAAAAGAACTGGACCAATCAGTAGTTCAAGCTCTACCTCACCAACGACTTCCTTCTTCATACCGTCGAAAGCACGAGCGGTAGATTTAGATGACAGCATTTTCTCTTCACTCACTCCCAAACGACAAAGGGTGGCGAGTGGGCAAATGTTTAATGCAGACCCATTGTCAATTAGCACTCTTGCTACCATTCTATCGCGACACTTAACTGAAATAAGTAGCGCCTTAGTGTGATTGCAACCTTCTGGAGGGAAATCTTCATCGGCGAAAGAAATCTGATCTTTCAACAAGATAGACCCAACAAACTCCTCCAATTGGGTGTCATCGATAGTTTCAGGAACGTGCACTTCATTTAGAACCTTGAGTAGTGCATTTTTGTGTTTCTCGGAGGATTTGAAAAGATCCAGAAGTGATATCTGGGCCGGCATCTTCCTTAGCTGATTAACAACATCAAACTCGCTAGTCTTAACAATTGCTAAGAATTGCTCGGCCTCTTCATTTGAAACAGCCTTTTTCTCCACCACCTTGGTGGGATCATAGCATCGACCAGAGCGAGTAATAGTATCGATTTCATTCACCTTGTAGCTCCAAGGGACCGCCTTAGTATCGTAATTAGGGGTCATCATGTCTTCCCTACTCTCGGGCAAGAGTTCAATCACCGTCGGTTCCATGGTATAATCCTCGATTTCTACAGTAGCAAACTCTTCAGACGTGAGGTCAATAATAACATGCTCAACATCTCGTTCATCGGGGTCTGATAGGCCTTCTTCGACTGACAGGTCAATAACCACGGGGGTGATCATGTTGACTGTCTCCTCCTCGGGCTCTGACGGGTCGTCCATACCTCCCCACCCATCAGGAACAACGTCCTTGGGATCGATGAAGAAGCTTGGTGGGGGTGAATACTTTACAAAATAGTCAAATTTACCACTAGGTTGACCCAAGGTGTCAACCACTTCCCCATTCTCGCGGGCGGTCTTCATGAATTCATGGTTCCAATTAACATTTCTGGCATGAGGCTCGTAATCATCACATGAATTGTCTCCTTCACTATCGATCACAATTAAATTCTCCGACGTACCATCATTGATCGGCTCATTAGTCTCCGTAGGCTCAACATGTGCCCCTTCTGATCCCTTCTCGATCTCGCAAAATGAGTCTATAAAGGCTACCAGGGGCATTGTAACATCCTCCTTCACACTATAGATTATGCCCATGTCTACCATCTGAATGATACATCTCGACTTCTCTTCCATCGGGATATCCTTCCCCTCTTTAAAATGTCCTGCCGACACTAATAGCTCATATAGTTTACAAACATTCACTCCAAAGGTTTGCTTACTCTCATTGCCTTTTTCCGTGATCACGCTGACATTCTCGGCATGATTAGGCAATGGATTTTGTTGGGTATTAGGGGGCGGATCCTTGAAGGATAAAAGGCCATTGTCGAGTAGATTCTGAACCTTGTTCTTGAGAGTGAAGCAGTTATCTACCTCATGACCCCTCTCGCCTCTATGAAACTCGCAGGACTTCGACAAGTCGAATCCGGGGAATTTTGGAGGATTATCCCGAGGTACTTCTTTGGCTACCATTCCCCTTCTCAGCAGCATGGGCAACAACTTGGATAGAGGCCTAGGTAGGGGGGTGAATTGCCTCGGTGCCTTCTTTTTGAATTCATAACTCTGATATGTCTTCTCTCGGAACACAGACGGTCCTTGAGAGGACGAGGCAGGGGGCTTTGTCATAACCGGCGCTTGCACATATGCGACCTCCACATTCTTTTCTTTTCTATTTGGGATCTTCCGGCTAGTCCCTTCATTCAATCTACCATCATACATGGCTCCCTCCACCCTTTCTCCGACATCTACCAACTGAGAGAATGTCATGCATCCAGAACCCACCAATTTCAAATAGAAATCATTAGGTAAGGCCTTAAGGAAGAGGTCCAATAGCTCTTTTTCATCAAGCGGAGGACGGACTTGAGCAGCGAGAGTACGCCATCTTTGAGCAAAAGCTCTGAAAGATTCACTCCTTTTCTTTTCAGTTCGAGTCAACACTTCACGTGTGGGAGCTATATCGGTGTTGTATTTGTACTGCAGGATGAATGCTTCGGCTAGCTCTTCCCATTTCTCATACTTCTCAGGCTCTAACAATACGTACCATTGCAGAGCAGGCCCCGTCAAACTCTCTTGAAAAGTTTGAATCATTAACGGGACATTCTGGGCATATCTCGCCATTCGGTTCAAATAGTACTTCAAGTGGATCTTTGGGTCTCCGGTCCCATCATACTTGGTAAAGTATGGAATCTTGAACTTCTCAGGAAAGCTCATTTGCGCATATCGAGAAAGATCCTCGATCATATGCTCTTCATATCCCCGTAGTGCACGGAGTTTCTCCTCTATCTTTGCAAACCTTTTATTGTGCTCCTCTTCCAAACGGGCCGTGACAGCTTCCGAAACGGGATCAAGCTCTACCACTACAGGCGCGGCATTCAATGTCTCCCCGACACTATTCCTCCTTACAGACCCCTCTTCGGGCTCGGGGGCAGATTGTGACACGGCTTGGTTAGCACTTGGCGCCGCCAGTGTGGTTCTAACTTCATTAGCGAACTGCGCGAGCTGAGCAGTTAGCTCATGGATCTTGTTATCGAGCGCGGTGAAGCGGGTATTTTGCTCCTCGATGTTCATCCTTACTACTCTCGAGCATGTGCGAATAGGTGATCGCCACGAAGCCGTAGTTTTGGGACCTGGTTCGTAGAATAAAATCAGAAGGCTGAAATTAGTACGGAGTACAGTGAGAGAACGGAAATTGTACACCTCTTAATTTTATATTTTCTTATAATGAAACCGAAATAAGAAACCTTTTCGCACAAGTCGCACCTTATGTAAATAGTTTCTTATAAGAATTTCATTGTAAGAAATTATACAATTAAAAGGGGGTAATATATAGTGATTGATTAAAATGCCCATGTCATGTTCTATTCAAATTACAAAAGAGGAAATTTCACTAATTACATCAAAATTTGTGAAAGGAAATCCCTACACACCCGCTAAATAATAAAAAGCTCACCTAAACATTTGCTCTAAAAGCTCATGTAAAGAAAAAGCCATATACATCCATTCCAAGATAATTAAAAGAATGCCCTAAAAGAAACTAATAGAACATGACTAGTCTCGGATATAGGGCCTCTTCACAGCATGTTGCGGACGCGCTTGTAAGCTTTCTGCCAACGCTCTACCTCGGCCAAGACTTCGTCCTTTTCTCTTATGATCCGTCCCATTTGAGTCTCCTTGGGTGTTGCGATTACTGAAAATTTCGGGATGGTGACGGCAAGCTCAGGCTCGACACGTCGCGCTATGTATTCCTTCGATGCATGGTGCTCCTTCATGGATCCTCCCAAGTCTGTGGCTCGCTCCACGTCCTTCGGTTGGCAACGGTAGAGTATGTCGATGATTCGCTTCACTTCGTTCTTCAACCCCTCGAGCTGGTCCCTATTGACAACCCCATTGCGAAAATCGAAACGAAATAAACCCGACTTTAGAGGAGGAGGAATTTCTTGAAGCACATAGAATTGACGGGCGACTCTCAAAGGATAATAAGAAGTCGCTCCCGTCAAACCTAAGAGTGGAATTGGGTCACTACAGCCACTTGTGAGACATACTTTAGGAAAATGAATCCAAAGGGTTTGCCAAAGAATTTGCTTAGGTGTAAGATTCTCGAGGAAGTCTATCCAACTACGAAATGTCCAAGGACGAAGGAATTTTTCTATTTCTCTAAATTGGGTAAGGGGACTTATGTCCTTACTAACATGAGGAATGGCCAAGTTTCCACCGAACTGTTTCAAGTGAGACACAAACCAGACTTGGAGAATACCTAAGGGGGCTATGAGGGCCGCACGTTTTTCTTTCTTGAAACAATTAAGAGAAATGAACATCTCGACGAGGATCATATTGGTAAACCCTTTGAGGACGAGGATCCCATCGATAACATGGATAACAGTGGGGTCCATTGTTTTTTGAGTGAATGGAAAGATGACAAACCCGAAAAAGGCTAATAGAAAGACCTTAGCGGATTCGGCTCTAGGACTCGAAAGGAAACTATGGAATCGTTGTTCAATAAAAGCTAGTGGGAGGCCCTTGGAGTTTCTATCGAGGAGTGTCCTAATTTCGGGCGGCGGAACCCCTAGGATTTAGCTCAAACGGGGGACTGGATCTACGCCTAAAGAAGGATCGATGACACTAAGGGAAGGGACATCACCTATGATGATTTGAATTTCCTCCAAAGTCGGGGTTAATTCATGCCGATCAAACACAAAGGTCGACGTTTCGGGGTTCCAAAAGTGGGCCAAAGCCTTGATCAATGCCACTTGGGGCTCTATATGCAAAAGAGAAAGGAGGTGACAAATCTTCTTTTCCACGTAGTTCTTCTTGCTTGGGTCGAGGGCATTCCACATGTCCAACAACACTCGCTTCGGGATCGGGAGGATCCGAAGCTCATCGAGGCCCATGATATCTAAGCTTAGAGGCATTTAAATCAATCACTATTTATTACGAAGTAAATTTAAATTCGCATGGAAAGAAAAAGGCTGCGCTTATTGAACGTGAAGGAGATACAAACCTTTACCCAAAAATGGTGAATATGTCAAACACAAAAACAAGTCGCATGCTGACTCGTGGGCTCACTACAGGTGGGAATTCTAAAGGTTCCCATCCCAAATAGATCAAAAGAGTTTTCCCCGTTCCGCGCTTGCGTCGGACAATCCTCTTTATCACTACTTGAAAATGGGCGGAATCAAAAGGGGATAGCCATGGGTCTTTCCCTGCACGGTTTCCACACTTTTGGCACCTCCTATGGGTTTCCTAAAGCGATCGGGGTTTTAGATCGCAGGTTGTGTGTGCAAAGTGTAGTGCTAAAGCAAGTAAAAACATGCACGAGAGTTTATATAAAAATAGCACTTCTATTTCCATCCACATATACATACACCCTTACACCAACCTGCAAAACAAATTCGTCAACAATCACTCCGCCCCTTATAACTCCCAACCTACAAAACCATTTAACACAACGTTAGCGGACTTACCTTAGCCTTCACGAAGCGCTGTCACAAGACCACGTTAGTTAACAAACAATCAAGTTATATTAGGCCTAAGCCCTCAAGTCCCCAGCGGAGTCGCCAAGCTGTCGCGACCTCCCCGAACCGATCGGTTAGGCTAAGAGGTATTTGTCGATGGATGTGAACAACGATTGATTCGTTCGAAAGACAAATCAAATGGTTCATTAATCCAAAGACTAAGGCACTCCCAAGCCTCATACCTCATGCGACGAGAATTTTCTAATTTACGCATTTGAATGGAGTCGCCACTAGCCATGATTAAGGGTCGGCTAGACACCCTAATCGAGACGTGGGAGCATCGTCTCGATGCGTGCGAAAATCAGAGATTCCAAAATTCGGGGGCTTGATTACACTAGCGATCTAACTAGTGCCCTTTCGGTACCTAAACTTGAACGTTCGCAAACTAACATACCGGGCAGCCTATCGAAAAGCCTAAAGCTCGTCCTAACCATGCTAAAAACGGAAAATAACGACCAATGTATTTAAAGTGCACAACCAAAATAAACAACCAGCGACCTATCATCGTCTCTAGAAAGGAAAATGCAATCAAAAGCCTTAAGGTGAAGCCCTAATGACTTATTCGATTTTTGAGAATTTTTTAAAGGGTTTTCTCAATTTTTACGAATTTTAAACTAAGCCCAGAATGAAATTAAAACTACCATCTAGTGAAATAAAGCCCAAAAAGTGATTTTTGAACATTTCCTAATTTTATGAATTTTTTGGAATTTTTTTTTAATTTTCTGAATTTTTTAATATTTTTGAATTTTCTGAATTTTTTAATATTTTTGAATTTTCTGAATTTTTAAATATTTGTTTTCTTTTAATATTTTTAATAATATAATAATTCCGGACCGGGTCCCCTGACCCGATCCGCCCGACACATGACCCGGGATCCCCCCACTCCTTTTCTATTTTTTTATTCTTTTCTTTTGATTTTCCCTTTTTCTTTTGTCTTTTTCTTTTTTTTTTATTTTTATATTTTTCTTTTACTTTTTTCCTCCCCTTCCTGCATGCCTTCTGCCCATGCACGTGATCTTTTGCTTCTTCACCGAGAATCCTCTGAGACATCACCGAAGGTAACCATCGCCAAGGAAGCCCACCGCCGGCCGTCGACTCGAGCCACCAACGTCAATGGCGGACGCTGGCCTTACGTTGTCGCCGACGGTCGACGTTCCTGCAACCGTGCCGGCGACTAGGAGGAAAACCACATTTCCTCGCCGGCGACTCAAAATACATTTTCCGACCGTCCAACGTTCGGCCCCAAAGAAACGTGCTAAAACCAAACAACCCAACATACAGATAAGCAGCAAAGATCAAAAACTAATGGGGGGAGGCCTCAACCGCGGGCATCGCTCCGGCAACGAAAAGCTTTCCGGCGGGTACGAAATGTACACATGGTCGACTCGTATAGAAGTTAACATGTCATAAAATCACACGAAATCAAGGGGTCAGTGCCGAAACATCAATCTCCAACGAATAAAGCATAAATCAAAGGTTCTACGGACTGCTTTCGTGTTTTTTCAGTTTCGGTCCTCAGTCGGGCATTTCATCAAACATGTGAGGAGCGTTTGAAAGATGGGATCCCAGATTTGATTTCGACGAAATTTACGGTTGATTTTCAACATATAACTTAGAACAACGTCATTGGATGCCAAAATATATTTGCCTCCGTCGACAGGGGCCGGGTGACCACCAAATAGGTTCGGTGTGCGCGGCACCCGAGAGGCAGGGGAAGGGGAAGCAAAAACGGGGGACCTGAACTAGTACCCACCTGGTTCGCGGTCGACCGGAGCGAGGCACGATGGCTGGGGGAGCTCGGCGATGGCTCAGACGGTCCTCCGGCGAGTGGACAAGGCTCGAGCCTCTCCGATTCACGTCAACTTTCTCTCGGTCTCTCCTTTCTAGCTTGAAACTCTCTCCTTTTTTTTTCTTCTCTTTGACTACTCTCTATTCTCTCGCGGTTTCACCTTTGGTCTCTCTTTTCTGAACAGTCCTCCTCCTTTCTCAGTCTCTTCTCCCTCCTTTTAACTCCCCTGTATGCAGACTCAATTTTCTTCTTTTGTGTGTGCATGTATGATGGCAGCAAGAAAGAGAAAGTGCGAGAGAGCGCCTTTTTTGTGTTTATTTTGACCTATCTCCCATGGACGTCCATCTCTCTCTACTTTTATGATAATGCTTCTGCTTTTGTTAGTCAACCCTACTAGCTGCCTTATTTTCCATTCCCAGCTCAATTACACGCTTGATCAGAGCGCCTTCTCGACCTCTATAATGCCAGCAGCCGGGTCCTTCTGTTCAAGGCTGAATCACGTCCCCTTTTTTTGCTAAAACGGCTGCAGGCTCTCCTGGGCTCTTGTGTTGCCAGGATGCAGCACTGTGCCATCGCTTCTTCTCTTCTGGAAGCGCGACTGTCACCCTCCTCATGCAGAGCGTCCCTCTGTTTTGTCGTCTGCTTCCTGCTCCACGAGTGAGCGTGAGGGAGAGAACAAGCGAGAAGGGGGCTAGGCTGAGAAAAAGGACAAAAAAAGGAAGTTGGGCTAAGGATAGGTACTGGGTCCAGAAAAGATAGGAGAAGGAAGATGAGAGTTTGGGCCTAGCTCGGTCGGGCCAGGTTGAACCGTCTCAATTCTCTTTATTTTATTTTTTCTTTTATATATTTTTTGTATTTTCTAATAATTTTATCTCTCCTTGGCACTACTTTGGCCCCTTTACAAATTAAGCGTTGATTTAACAAAACAGGCAAAATTAGGTGTCAACAAAGGTATGTTATGCTTCATTATCGTCTAGATAAATAAAATTCAGTCTTGTTATTTCCTGATTTTAATAAGAAATGCCTAATGAATGGATCCTTCAAGATTTGACAAGGGACGAAATGGAATTACTTGATTATCGCAATTCACAGTTCATCGAATCAAGAAAAGGCTAGGGACATACCGTCATCTCCGTTTTTCATTATCTCATTTCGTACGTTCTAATAAATAAGGTCGTAAGACATCCAAGCAATATATATATATATTGCGATATATATATATAATTACGAATTTAAGAATAATTGATATGAATTTTCACAACACTCGTGTGTCGATATATATATTGAATATGATTTTTCATATTTCTATTATTACAATATATGTTAAATTTTGATGGAAAAGTAAGAAAAAAAGAGTTTTTTTACAGGTGATGAAAAAGACAGCGAAGGACACTTGGCTCGTACGCATGAGACTTCCTTCGCGCTTTTGCTGCTCTGGAGCTTCAACACCACAGGCTCTCTCTCCATCCATTTGATCCATCGTCAAACTCGGGACGATCCTTTAACATCGGAACCACCCATTTCCGCTCATCCCATCTGTTCTTCTTCTTCCTACAACTCCTGAGAGATCGCTACGAAAGCGTCTTCTGGGTTAGTCGTGTTTGCACCTATACTCACGTCTAGGCATTGCGAGGCCCTAATTTCTTCGTCGAGCCACGAGATTGATTCGTTTGCTTCTTGTCATCGTGCCAATGACGGGCCCGAGCTCAAATTTGTTTCTTTGCTGCACCGAGTTCATGGGTGTCTTCTCTGGTATATATCATGCTTTTTCATGGAGTTTTCCTCATTGCCTCAGCGGTTTTGGGATGTGTTCTGTTGTGAAGATCACCGATGATTGCTTTCTTTTGCGGTGGAGTTTCTCTTTGGTATTGAATATTCAGTTTCTTGTTCAACAACCCACATATGTTTCGTTTCGAGCTAAGTAAACGGTCATCATGGAAGTATCAGCTCAAGGGCTTCTCGTGATCCAATGTCCAAGGAAAATGGACGAAAGTTGGGTGGAGTGGAGTGATCCCGAGTGAAACCATTTTAGGATGCCGAGTGATTGGAATATTTGGACAAGTCCAGTTTCATGGTTGGATTGTTCATATTGTGAAAGTGCTATTCAGACACCTGAAACCTTTTGGCAGGCAGAGGATGGGCTATGAAAGATAGTTGCATTGTGGCCTTAATGAATGAATAAATCCACCACCCGAGCTTGGATATTCTGAAATCATGTCCAAAACCTTGACTGCCTTTCCCGGTTGCAACATCATGGAGTTCGCATATAAGAATTTTCCTTTCGGAATTATCACTGCATACGACATCCTTTCAATTCTGCTTTTATTGATCTCAACGCCATGAAATTGTTGTAGGTGGTGATGGCAACAAATCCTTCCTTACCGACAGAGAGTCTAGAGATAACAATTCACTCGTCCTATGCTTCGGTGAAATGTTGATTGACTTTGTTCCAACTGTTGGTGAAGTTTCCCTAGCCGATGCACCAGCTTTTGAGAAAGCTCCTGGCGGTGCTCCAGCTAATGTGGCTGTTGGCATATCAAGGCTAGGAGGCTCTTCAGCCTTTATCGGAAAGGTGCAGTTTAACATTTCTACTGTTGTTCTTTTTGGATCATGTAATTTGTTAGCATTCTGCACTTAGATTTATCTCTGAGTAGCTTTGATTGGGTTCGACTGCTGTGTGACATACTGTCTTTTATTCAACAGCATGAGCTTTAAGTTTCAACTATGCCTTTCGGTAGCAACCACAATAAATCTGAGTTGATGTTAGTGTAACAGGTGGGTGATGATGAGTTTGGGCACATGTTGGCTAACATCTTGAAGCATAATAACGTTGACAATTCTGGAATGCGTTTTGACCAAAATGCAAAAACCGCATTGGCTTTTGTAACACTGAGAGCAGATGGAGAGCGTGAATTCTTGTTTTTTCGTCATCCAAGTGCTGATATGCTTTTGCGTGAGTCAGAACTTGACATAAGCCTCATTGAGAAGGTACCTCGTCTCTTTTTACTTCTTCCTGCTAAATGTATTCACAAGATTTGTCCATCCTAAAGTGGGTGGTTACAGGCAGCAATATTTCACTATGGTTCTATTAGTTTGATCGAGGAGCCATGCCGGTCAACTCATATTGCTGCAATGGAAATTGCCAAAAGGTCAGGAAGCCTGCTCTCTTATGATCCAAATTTGAGATTGCCCCTATGGCCATCAGCAGAGTTTGCTCGGACGGAAATAATGAGCATATGGGATCAAGCTGACATAATTAAGGTGCACCCTTGATCTAAAATACAGAAATGTCTACATGTTTGTAGATTTCTACTTTAGCTATTAAAGCACAACGGGTCAGTTTCACAGAGCAGAGTCTGTGAGAGCAGAACTGATCATGTTTCCCCTGTATGGTGCTCATGTTGATTTATGAAATGACTGGCAGATAAGTGAAGAAGAATTTACATTCCTGACAGGAAGCAATGATCGTAATGATGATAATGTGGTGTTAGAGAAGCTCTTTCATCCTAACCTTAAGCTTCTTTTGGTAACTGAAGGCTCTGAGGGCTGCAGATATTTCACTAAGGCAAGCTTCCAAAAATGTTTATCTGTTCATGTTCTTGTTTGTCCCTCAAGTGTATTATGAGAAGCAGAAGCATCAGATTCTCGGTTATTCATTCATTTCTTAATTTTGTTCAGAAGCAGAGCTAAGTATCCTTACTGCACTTCACAAACTTTAATCGTGGGGTCTGAATTCGATAGACATTCCAGATAAATTTTTTTGTTATGTCTGATGCCAGAGGCAGCTGAGACAAAGTCTGTCCAGTGTCAGGGGCAGTTATTGGTCCTTCTAGAAAGTGATATGCAGTTTGCTAAATACTGATTGATTTGCATGTTTTTCTTTTCTGGCACTCTAGTTTGTTGCGCATTGGCTGTATGGCTCACTGATAAGGAAATTCAATTCAATTTCGGTCTGGCAGGACTTCAAAGGCAGAGTGGGTGGAGTCACGGTTAATCCGGTGGACACAACAGGTGCAGGAGATGCATTTGTAGGTGGATTGCTGTACTGCTTAGCTTCTGACCTCAACCTGTACAAGGTATTGTAGTGCTTGCTTCTGAGAGAATAACACGTTTCTTTGCATGTTGTCTGAGGTGGTCTGAAAACATAAGAATTCTACTGCTTCATCGGGGAATTACACTACTTAAGCAATAGGCTTTCTTGCATGACAAGGTTTAGCTATACTAGCTTTAACTTCAGCTCAGCCTCTAACTCCCTTGTTCCGGTTATCGAGGCAGGACGAGAAGAGATTGAGAGAAGCTCTATACTTTGCAAATGTCTGCGGCGCCATCACTGTCACAAAAAGAGGAGCAATCCCTGCACTACCTACGAAAGAGGCTGTCTTGGAATTCCAACAAGCTAAAAGTGCTTCCTAATGAACATGGAGATAAAAAGTCGAACTTGCTTAGTTTTCAAATCTCTTTCCAAGCTTGTGTAATTCAAGTTTACTCTAGAACTGAAGTGCTTAGCCTATCTAATCACGGTTGTTAATATCTTTTTTGAAATTAATCGTTGCCATATTGAATCTTCTTGGATCCAACTTTTGTGGCTAGAGATACTTGTCTAGGTGCTTAGCAGGAAATTTTCACCCTTAATAGGATGCTGGAAGGGATGAAGACAGTGTACTTTGATATTCTGCTGGCAGACTATCTGTAGAAACTTTCAGTTTGGACACTGTTTGCATGAACGATGGTGGGGCAAAGCCCAAGCCATGAATTCAAAAATTACTATAACAGGGAAACTTCCAATCAATCAGAACTCAGTGGGATAGAATAAATCGGAACGTCGGATGACTTTGTGCTCGTGGTCATGCTTTAAGCGGCGTGGTTCGTTATCTTGTTGTTTGAACATGACGGTTCATTTGATCAATTTGGTTATGGCATCTGTGGAACTGATCCCTAACTGGGGACACATGCCACCCTTTTCATTCTCGCGGAAAGTGAATTAGTCGAACTTCGTCGTATCACAACCAAAGCCAAGCACCGCCAGGTTCCTCTAGTTTATCCCTAACTCGCACTTTTCTGCTCGATTGTTGTTCCCCAGTTCACTAGCGAAACTAGGAAGCAAAGACAATCAGAAGATTGGAAAAGAGAGTTCTCATCTGCAATATGCATATACATCCCCCATCGTTCAGCCAGATTTGAAGGGGGGTGGGATAGTTCAACTCTTTGAGAACTGAGAAACACTTGTATAGACCAAGGCGAGGACCCATAAATTGTCACTTTAAAAACCAATCTTTGCATTTGTCGTACAAGTCCATGGTGAGATTGAGGACCGATCAGATCCTTAGGAATTTCACAGTACAGGATCATGTTTATGGTCGGATCATCTCAGCATCGGCCTCGACCGCGCATATCGGAAGTAAAAGCGATCGATCCTTCCTAGCAATCGCTTTCGAGAACACCCACTGAGGAGCATCATAGCTAGTTATTAGCCAGATTGTGAGTTTTTGATGAATTCTTCTCAGCAATGTTAAGCAATGGATGAGAATCAACTGTGGAAATGTCCTGAAAAAGCAAGTCACAAATCGATTGTCCAGCGTATACGTGGCGTAGAGCTGCCTTGACGGGAAAAGCAGACCACCCCCATCGAGCAATGCATACTTTGAGCAAGTTTTCTGCGTTGCTTTCTCCGATCTCGCGTGCTTTTCTCATGTGCGCTTCAATAACATCTAGGAGGCTTGATACTGCAATTAGGGAAAAAAGGACACAAATAGCTCTTGAACTTTAACCCGATATGCAATGCCGTCCTTAAACTTTTAATTTATTTAATACGATCCATAAACTTTGATTTGATGTGCAATGTCGTCTATGAACTTTTAATTTATCTAATATTGTTTCTGGACTATTGATAAATGTTCAATGTATCCTCTAACTCCCTATACTATGTGACAACGACGCAATTGTTCGATTTAGTCTAGAGACTCCATTAAATATTTACCAATTATTCAAGGATGACGACGGACATTGGATAAAAGTTCATGAATCATTCATGCTATTATCCCTTGAATTTATAAATATATATAAGGCCAAAAAAATATATATACTAGGACTATAAAGATTTATTCATACTTTACAACGTGATATAGTACGTATTGGTTGAATGTTTGATTGAACTGATTTTTCGCTTATAAGTCGGGGATTCGATCGGCAAGTGCATTCCTACTTTTTACGCGACGAGAACGTGTGGGGGCGTAGAATGTATCTTTCCTCCTTCTTCTTCTTCTTCTTCTTCTTTTGGCCTTATTGAATTCAAATTGGATAAAACAAATGCTACATCGATTCGTACTCCTCATGTGATATCGTAACCAACTTTACATTAGACGGCGGCCCCCGTACCGCTCCGTCGCCTCGGATCGACGGACGCGATGCGATCGCAGCCGTCGGATCAGGTGGGACCGGGCGGGGGGGCGCACGTGATCTCGACTTCAAGCTGCCGGCTGTGGTCGAGGCCGAGGAAACGAGGCCGGCACGTCGAACCGGGTTCAACGGAAAAGCCGGCGAGGAGAGAGAACCACCACCGCGTTCTCGCATTTTGCTTAGCGGAGGGGCGAGGAAATCGGAACGATCACGGCGTTCGCCTGCGGATTTCGGATTCCCTGCGCTCCGACGCCGCCTGGGGCCGCGGTTGGCGATCGCGCGACGCGCCGCTCCATCTGACCCGGCTCGACTCGTCCCGTCCGTTTGGATCGTCGGAGGAGGAGGAAGACGGACGCCGTGGTTGCGTGCGTCCGGGGGGCGCGCGCGCGCGCTACGCTCGCTCTGTCTTCTCCGCGACGGCAATGGCGACGCATCCTTCTCTGCTGCCCGAGATCGGGCCCGACGGCCTCCCGAGGGAAGCTCCCGTCATCGCCTACACCGAGAAGGTTCGGTTCTGTTCGGTTCGGTTCGGTTCGGTTCTCCTCTCTCTCGCTCGCTCTCTCGATCTTTGAACGGGCGATGGATGTTGTTGATGCGATTCTTCCTTCTTCCTTCTCCCTCCTCTCGACAGATAATCGAGGAAGAGCAGCTCCAATTGAAGAAGTAACTCTCTCTTTCTCAATCTCTCCGATGGTCTGATGGATTTGCGTTTGCTCCTGCCTTTCCCTTTCGTCCATTGCCGATTCGTGGCAGTAATCCGCTCGCTCTTAGTTCGTGCATTGGCTCGATTCTCTTGGTGATTTGAATCTGGACGATAATGGAGCTCCTCGATTGTTGTGCGATTGAGCGCCTTGATCCTCCGTGAAAAAAATATGAATGCTCTGGAAATCTGGCAGTGCTCGCTTGCGCTGACGTCGATTTGAGCCTCTCCTCGGTGTTGTGACGGTCGTCGCATCCCAGATCTGACGATGCTCGTTGACTTTCTGTGCTTTTAGATACATAGAAGAGAACTACTCTAAGATTCGCGATGTCGAGCGGGAGCTGGCGAGTCTGTCGATGGAGATGAAGCTCACAGCCGGACCGAAAAAGGCAGGTGAGTGGTTGTCATGTGTGCTGACTGCTGGGGGGCGATCGTTTTGCCCTCCATGTGTTTCCTGTTTTGTGCTCTTGCCGCCTCTCTGTTTTTCTCGCTGATGCGTACAGTTTTGCCTGCTTTTGCGCGTGTTAAGCACTTGAACATCTGAGAAAGAAGATTGAAGCGTCGACTGAGAGAATTCGAGTTGCGAAGCTGAAGGAAGAAGAAGCGCGCAAGGTTTGTTGCTTTTTAGTTATTATCTCTGACCATGTTCTTACCAGTTCCTGGGCCTTCCCTCGTGATGCTTCTGGGCATATCTTTGTTATCTCAGCCGGCCGTAAATGCGAATGGAGGAATTGCTTCTAGCATCTCCTAGCCTCGTCTTCCTGCAATGTGCACTCTTCCCTTATTAGACCTGAAAGATATTCTCGATTCTAAACATGCCATGAATAATTTGGCCCCGATCGTAAGCATCCCATGGCATGGTCAGTATCTACGCCAGTGATAGAGGCTTGTTTTGGCTAATTCTAAATGAGGAAGTGAATAGACAACCAGGAGGGATGTCCTGTTTAATGTCACTCTCTTCACTTGGGGGTCAGAGGATTTTCATTTGTCTTTGTCCGATTTCCTCGGCTCACGTGATAGCTGTGTATCATATGTATCAGGTATGGGAGGAGGCATCCAAGGCTCTGAAGGATGAGGAAGCAGTGAAGCAGAAGCTATGTGATGACTTATCGAATCTGGTACCTATCTCTAACTGATTGGGTGCACATAATGCCGTGTTGCATGCAGTTGTCTTAGACACTGTTTTACTTGATAGGTCCAAGAAAGCAGCACCTCTCAGTTCAATAGACTAGAAGAACTGAAGAGACGACTTTCAGCTCTGAACCCAAGCAGGACATCAGTATCTAGTCCTCAGGTACGCATCTGCCTTTGTCGTTGAAGTTTATGTTTCATCTGGTAGATAGTAGCAGAATGTCTCTTAATCTTTACCTCTAGTAAATGTTACTGCTATTAAGATGGATTGCATACTTTGATCAAAAGATAATGGCAGGATGATAGCATACACTGGCAATCATCCATCTCCTATCTTGTGAATATGGAGCTCTTCCTACTTCTAGCTCTTTCATACTGTAGATATCCTTTCTATGTATGCATGCCGTGGTATTAGCAGCCATGATCTGTCCGAACCTGGTTCCACATTAATGCTCTGACCTCGGGGATTGTTGCATTTGCTTGGTTTTTATGCTCTATTTGTGGTTGCAAAATAAGGAGGTCGAGCCCTCAAGAATCCGGAAGAGAGAGAGAGCCTGACTTAGCATTGAAGTGTTCTTGTGGCAATACTACATCATACACTAGTTGTGATTCAATTAAACAGGAGACCCATCTAGAATTCAATTGGTTACATAATCCCTATGGAATTCCTTCGGTATTTATCCGTAGATATAGGCACTTGCATAATATTCATACCCAGCGTGTAATTAAAGGCTGCTTTGCTTCCGGGTGTGTATGGGTCGGGAAACGTGTGCAGGCTGCTCCGAGTGGCACCGGTGCCGATGCTCCTGCCCCCTCAGTTCCTCACGCATCGGGAGCAGGTCATGTAGTCGACAACTCAAATGACCAAGGAAATAGCGGGAACGGCCTGAGCCAACAGCCATCTGTCGATGGAGGAGAAGAAAGAGGGAGAAAGAAGGTCCAGTTCCATGGAAGAGGGAAGGGAATCGGGGCTGTTCCCAACAAGGGTAGAGGGCATCCCGGTCCCGGTTGGACGGGGGCGGGCTTCGATGTGGATGGTAGGACTTGACAGATGCCCAGTTTTTAACTTTGCTATTCTTTTCTTATGCTCAGAAGATTTCGTTGCAACATTGTACCATCCGAGCATTGTCAGTTGGTATGCAAATGCCACACCTTTTGTACTTCCAGTTGAATATTCAATCATTGAGTTAAAAACTGTATGTGATATTTGTTTGTTTTTAATTAAAATAATTTGGATAACTTTTTATTGTAAAAAAAGTCTTATCCTCTTAGAACATCACCCGGGGCATTGCCACTGCTGCTATTATCATTAAAATCAGACCAAAGACACTCTATTACGAAAAGATAAATTTTTCGTTTGCATGGCATAAAATATTATTTCATGCATTTCGGTTATTTCAAATTGACCCTTTCACTTTCCTTATGTGCCTTGCATTTCTCCTGCTACATTGACTTGTTCCTTTCGGTTAACAAAACATAGATGCTTTTCTAAATTTAATACAATTGGAAAAATAATTCTCTTAAAAGATATGGACAATAGATATATTCTCGCAAATTATCTTGGGTCTGGTGCAGAAATTCAAAAAAGAAAAGAAAAAAGAGAGAGATTAACGGTGGCCTTTGGGTGCTCGCTGGCGCCAAGATTTCTATGCTCTGTCCATAAATCATCAGATAGGTGCATTAAAATTGACCTATGCTTTTTCCTAACTTTTTCTATTCTTACAATATTTTACGCACTGCTAAAATGAGATGTTGTTTAATTTGTGTACTTTTCCAATTCTATTCAATAGGAACAATTTATAATAACGATTCATTTTTTGGACAAGGTTTCAATGCCGCTAAAATAATCGCACTTTATCACTTAGGTTTCACTTAGAATTTACTTTAAATTTAATTAAACAAATTTTATTTGTTTTATTTACTTTCCCATTTTACTGCCGTATATATATATATATATAGGTCTCATTATCTAACATTCTTTGATTTTCTCTCACCTCTTCGTGGGTCCCACCAGCCACTCGCTTTGTCCGACACGCCCGCTCCCCATCGCGAGACTAAAACATAAAGAAGTAAAACTTGCCAAAGGATTTTGCGTATAATGCCCATTGTAAAAGACGGGCATGGAAAAATTTACTCCATAGTGTCATGAGTTTAAGAACTCCATGCTTAAGGTTCATCTGTCTGTGTCACAAACCGTATCAATTAGTTTGCGTAACATCCCCGAATTAATTTATTGGAGGTATTGTCTGCTTTTGCCTTTTGCCTGTCTTATAATGAGCCTCACGATTTTGTCTTTTGACGTACAGATAAGCACTTTCTCAAAAAGTTATCCATCCCGGTAATGCTTTAGCCTGAGCTCGATGCTTAACTTTGAAATTTTAAAGCAAAACTTGTCATTACGTTAATAGGCGTCTCAATAAATTGAATCCAAGGTATCACAATTTGTCCTTCTAAAGATCGACTAAGCATGTATACCGGACATATTGTAATGGCCTGTAAAATGGTAGAATGGTGAGGAATGTGGAACTGTGAAGTTTGTATCTTTTTGTTTGTTCATTGTCTTCATTTGGTAAAGCTTCGGATCATAATACTTAATAGTATCCAAGCACGTGCACTAGACACTCTTAAGAGACCGGCGGGAAGTGCTCCCGAAATGTTGTTTATGATGATTGACTAGCTTCGTTCGAGCCATCGCGCTGGGCTGCATATCATTCCTGGTTTGCGGAATATTCATTCAGATCTTTCGTGCCCGGAAAAAGTCTCTACCTGGAAACTTTTTTATTATCCACACAAAACAGTAGTTGATTTTGGCTTATGATCATGCTTCGTCCGGGGCAAATCCAATTCCATAGGTTCAGAAAACGGAGCTGGACGAAGTAGACGATTTGGTGGAGAGTAACAAGAGAGACATTTACTATACACTCGGGTTACTGAGCGACAATGGACAGGCATCACTGAGTAAAGACAACTGAGCCTTTCCAAATGACTGTCTAATACTTATACGAACCCATGAACTAGAGAAGGTGAATCCAGCTGAGTAAAGATACCTCTTAGTGATATTGCTGTGATTCTTATTATATCCTATCGTGCAGCGATTATTAGCCTCGTGTCAGGTGATGGCCGAATTAGTTTAGCTCGGGTAATCCGATGAACAACTCGGTCTCGACATCTGTACTCCGGCTGCTGCGGCTATGCATTGCTTCTACTCCCGGGTGAGCCGACAACTGCCAAGAATTTGCATGGTACTGAAATTAATTGGAAAAGAAAAGAAACGCACAACGCTCTGTTAGATTAACGATATACAAATGCAATTGAGTGATGATGGGGGACCTAGAAACCTTCACAGAAATAAAATGGGAAAAATAGATGAAGCCCAACTTCAGATTTACCGGCATTAAACAAGCCTCTCAGTGTATCTATATTAGGTGATGCAAGCATCTGTCTACGCACCCGGATCTTTCGATAGTCACTGGGAAATTCGATTTTTCCCAACGTCTAACTCTAGACGATGTTATCTCCTGCGTTGCCGGGGAAAAACAAACTCTAATAGTGGTTAGCTACACCAGACATGACTCCGAACTTTTGTTCCACCTAGAATCCATGTTTAAAGTACAGACTAGTATCTCACGATAGTAGTATGCTCTATGTTTTTGTAATTTTGTCACCATGGGTTGGTATTTAAAGGCTAGTAGTTTTTGTCATCGAGTTAGTATTTTCTAAACAGATCAACCAATGGTTACAAGATCATACAAAGACAAAGGAACTTTCAGTCCTTCTACAATCCCATGTTAGAAGCACAGTGTTTGCACCCGATGATGGTAAGTTGGGTTGTAGTTTTCCATTAATTACTCAGAGACACCGTGTGCAACTAATTTTTATTACCGTACTAGTAAGCACTAACATTCCGATGTTTTATCTTACCAAAAAAAAAAACATTCCGATATTTTCATTGGGAAATTTCAATATTCCCTACAGCTAACTCCATAGGTGGTTCTCTCTTCCGTTCTCGAGAAAGACAAAAACAAAGAGGAAGCTCGAAAAGTGATTAGGTACGCCAATGTGATCACTATGAACTTTGGATCTGTCTATAGTCCCGGGTTGGAAAACACAACATATCTCAATCTAGTGGTATCTCACAATGGGGGTCAGTAACTCAGTGCTAGTAACTTTTCTTATCAAGTTAGGAACTTTCCAAGCAAATCAAGTAATTCTCATGGGATCATAGAAACACAGAAATTTGGGTCCGTCTACAGTCCCATACACAATTGTATCTCATGATTGTAATTTCCTCAACAGTAATTTTCTCAATATGAGTTAGTAAATTTGTATTAGTAACTTCTAGTATGGAGTCAATCACTTTCTTAACAGATCGAGTACGGGACCATAGAAGAACACTGAGAGATTTGAGTTTGTCTATGGTCCCAAGTAAAAAAGATTTGTAGAATTGTATCTTGTGACGGTAAATTTCTCAATGGGGTGATAATTTTCTCAACATGGATTCGTAGCTTAGTGCTTGTAATTGCTTTTTGAGCAGATCAAACAGTCTCAAGATCATAGTATTCTTTCGTGATGTTCAACGTATTGGCTCATCCTAACTTATGCTATCAAAAAAGAAACTTCTCACAGATAAAAAAAGGTTCAATATAAATACTGGTATAGAACCCTGAAATTAGGCATATCTCAAAACTGATCATGTTGTAGTACTTTTTAAAGGTTTTAACACCAGAACTAATAGAGAGCAAGACAAACTGATGGCCATCACATTTTTTTTGTTTGTCCTACGCTAACTCTCAACTCACTCTCAGATTTTTGTTGCAAGCGTGGAGTCGAAATCCACATCTAAAACTAAATGTCATCACCCTTAGCCCCCTTGAGAAAGTGAGGAATCAAACTTCCCACCTCTCCCATCCCAAGTAAGAAGGGTAGCCACTAGGGTAAATCCCGGTGGTTGATGACCAGCACATTTAACCAGTACATAAACTGTGCATAACATAATCTACAAATATTGGTTAGATGGATAAAAGCATCAAGCTTCTTCACTACACAAGCCTATTAGAACATTAGGGCAAAAAACATTCTCAATCATTGAAGACCTCTCTCTGGTCTTAGTAGATCATAAAACTACACTGCTAGATCATACATGGAATTCATTGAGAGATTCTGTTGTAGGTAAGATTGAGGAAAGTGGTTAATTTATGCACATAAGAGTGATGATGCATGGCAAGTAATAGGAAGGCCATAAAAGCATAGATGAGATAGAGGTTTCACCTTTGCAAGAAGCTTTGCATTCTCTTCTTTCAGAGATCTCTCCTGAATTACACCAAGCAAAATTGCTAGATTTATATAACCAGGAATTTAACAATGCCGGATGACATTAGACATGCATTCATCATATTCCTCCACTTACCTTTGCTTGTAACTGCTGTATCTGATCGTTGAATACTTGAGCCTGTAAATCATATCAGTTCAAACATTGTAACTTTCATGTGTGTGCATGTCGTCCACATTACCTTTCTTAGTAAAAGTGAAAAATGAGAATATCAGTTGAGATGATGAACGATTGAAAGGAAAGGGCAATGCCTTGCAATATGTTCAGAAACATGCTTCAGGGGATCAGTTGTAGAGGGAAATTGGCGAGGTTAATAAACTAAAATAACTCGCAGAATTCTATTATTCCATGCCAAAAATACGGATTTTTGTCGTGCAGATAAATTTCAATTAGTTCCAATAAGTGTCAAGGAATTATTAAAAAAAATGACTGGTGACTTTTTACTAGGCAATTTATTGGTAAATCACAGACACTTCTATAGAATTACCATTTTTTATAGGTTAAAAACAATCACATTTTGTATTAATTTGCCAAATTTCATAACTTACTGACAATTTGAGTTAATCTGAAATTACCAGTCTAAATTAGGGTGACTTACAAACTTTGGTTAGATTGAATTGCTAACTAGTTTTGGATTATCAACTTTCATTTGACTTATTTACCAACGTTTAACTTTTTTTTTATTTACCAAATTTTATATTGAATTACCTACTTGATATGCCTTGATTAGCAGCCCCTTACATTTGCTAGCTCCTTTTTTTTATAGAGATTTTAAACCTAAAGTTGTGTGATTTACCAATTTTTTTTCCATTAAATTGCCTCATACTATTGAGTAACCAATTCTTATTTGAATTATTTAAATGACACTTATTCGGTTTTCTTAATTTGCCAACTTTCTTATCTTTAACAAATGTTTAGTTGCAATTTTTAGCAATGCCTTATATGTACCTAATCTTTTTAGAAATTACTAGTCTTGCTTAGAATGACCTACCAACCTTTCTTCAATTAAGTTACCTGCAAGTTTTGTGTTACTAACCAAGTTTACTTTTCCTGGTATAATAATAAGGCAACTCCTAAACCTTGTCAATGTCGTGCACTTAATTTTTAAAATTTTTATTTCGTGCATTTAAGTTGTAAAACTTGATACATTTGGTCCAATTGAGTCCTTTCTTACCAAATCTAATATGAAATTATCATCTCTAATTTAAGGGATTCATCAATTTTTCCGGCCCGTTCAATTGACAAGTTGGATGGCAACTTGGATACTTAACAGGTGGTTGCCTCAAGTGCCACGTCATCAGTTTCTATTAATCTGTTTAATGGAAGGATCACATTGCATCAATTTTATAAGGACAACATTGAAAAAAAAAAATTCAGGGACTAGATTGAATATCTAGTAAAAGTTCAAGGACCGGTGGTGCCATTTTCTCTTTCATGTAATAGTCGGTAAATTTAAGATGCTGGTAGAAAAAATATACAAAACATTTTGTGAAAGATAAGAGAAGTCATTTTTTTTGTAGAGATAAGAGAAGTTAGTCATTTAACAAAACCAAATAAACTGGCTGCGCATTGAGAAAAATCAGTAATTGCTATGATTAAGATTGGTAGTGGGTCCGAAGCAATGCAAACAAAAGTTGATGAAATTAAGAAAAACCAAATAAAAGTTCGTAAATAACTTAAACAAGAGTTGCTAATAAAAAAAGAGTTAACAATAATTCATATAAGAATTATTATATTTAAAGGGTTGACAAGAAAATCAAATAAAAGTCGATAACAAATAAGGAAGATTGATAATTTGCAAATTGCCAAAAGGAATTGGTGATTTCATAAGAGTGTCAATGAGTTGTCAATAATTTATTTTGAAATGAGATAATCGGTCATTTTTTCATCACTCGTTTTTTGACACATCAAAATTTTCAGAAGTTTACCAGCCCATAAAAAAATCGAATTTTCAAGAAAAGAAACAGTAGGGTGGTCCAAATAACTCTTTGGAAAAAAAATTAATGATGACAAAATAACCATGATCATTGTTTGTTCGAAAAGGAGAATAGGTCAATAACAAGGAATGAAAAGGGTGATCTAAGAATGAGCTTCCTTTCCTTCATATAAGGTAGAAAATGGCATGTGTGTTAGGAGAAATGTTGATTGTCTCCTTTCACACGCCAAGCTTAATGTGTTTAGTCTATTCAGTTTAGATCTTACAATGCAATTGCAGTCTCTATTGAAATTGGTTTTTTGGTTCCTACATTAATTAGGTCAGTCATGTTTGTCATTTGCGGGAAATTGTTTCTATTTGTTGTCTTTCCCTTCTCACCATCTCCATGCCTCCAAACACAGCAGCTACTTGATGAAAAGTTTACAAACATCTCAAGGCACAATGAAAAAGGAAAAATATGCCAAAGAGGCATGTACCTTTCTTTCCCTAATGCTGCTCAAACTTCGCTCGAGCTGATCCCCAATCTCTTGGATTTCGTCGATCGAACAGGATCCAAGACATTGTCCTGATAGCTTCCTGAGATGAAAAAAGAAAGAAAAGGAGTACTATTGTTTAGGGAATTAGATATCAGGAACCAATTTGAATCCACAATTAACAGTAGAGAAATCTCAAAATTTACAGACCGGAGAGAAGCTTCAAGAAGCTCAATCTTCCTCTTCATTTCCGTGGTTTCTTGCTTCAAATGCTGCATATTTATGGAAGATTGTGATAACTATGTACCCAGCAAACCGAGCAATACAAACCGAACATATTTGAAATCATATAGTGGATAAATCCAATCATAGTGAGCAAATCATGGAACACCACATGATCCTGCTAAACTGCTATTACAAGAACCCTAGTTTTCTTGCAGAATTTATAGCTGGACAATCTAAACGATAGTCAATTCTAGGGCCCTCCACCTCAGTAATTCTTGGACAATCCAAATGATAGGGTTCTTATCAAGAACACGGTGCTGCACTACTACAACCTGCGACTACATATACATGGGTTCACACCAACAGTCACTTTTAAAACTTTCTTCAAGGAAACTGTAAGACGTAAATGCCCATGCAGGGTATGTTTTCAAGGTATCAAGTGGTGGATGATGAGTGGGATTTCAGAAGCTGAAAGCATTTTAGAGGACCAGTCAATGTCCAGTAGGACATACAGAGACCTAAGTAGCATATTTAAGGTTTCAATTAACTTGAAACATATTTGTCTCGCTATGTATATCAGCAGTTTTCTCCTCTCTTCTTGCCAGTTCAATTGCCAAACCACATGAATAAGAGTGGTTTGGCTTCAAATATATTACATGTCCTTTATCTAACCATAACAGCACTTTGATAGCACAACTTGGATGGCTCTCTCAAATTGTTCCCGCCCTTACTATACTAACATTTCTAATGAAATTCTTGACTTTTGCTGTAAAGAATAAATGTGCATGAGATTTCTAGAATTGAGTTCACAAGAGAAGATGAATACTAAAGAATAATTCTAGACATAGTAAGACTCGTCTCCAAAATTGTTTACTATGTGATTACGTAATCAGTACTAAAATGAGTATACTAATTCAAATAACACTTATGGAATTCCACATTGCTTAGTAAACCAATTTAGAAAGTATCTCCAGCATTCCTCGTGCTTAAAAACCACGAAGCATCTCTCATGTGCCAAAGCACATGTATCATATGAACATTTAACATTGTGAAAGTTCAGTTTTTCATGTGCAACGTATACCGCTGTTGACTTAGCCAAAAGATGTATCCACGAATGTGCCTTCCATTTTAATGTCCCGTCAATGGAAACATACACTGTTAATGCAAGTGAAAAGATTTACTAAGTTGATGTTTGAAATATTGATGTTTTTATCAAGCTTCGGCAGGGATGCATGTCGTGAAAATCCACAGCTTAAATAAGAGTCTAAAAAGAATAGGATTCTTCTGCTAGTTGAATTAGCAATCTTATCAATCAAGATTTGAGTACTATTAGGATTTCATTAAGTTGCTTATTCCAATAGTTGGACATTGTAATTCTTGAAAAGATGTTTCCTATTTCAATCATGTTCTTGTTGAGATGTTTTCCATTTTAAGTAGTAGAATTTCTAGAATATATGCACACACACACATATTTTTATATGATGAATATTATCCAATTTTGAGTAACTTCTACTTTAAATTGGCGATGCAATGTTTCTCTTACATGCGATGCTTAAGAAACTCTATTATGATGTTTAGCAAGATTTATCTGTGATGCCTAAAGAAATTTTCCCACTTTTAGTTGCCATTCATTGAAAATTCTCTTCAAGTTCTCTATTAAATTGACCTTACTACTTCAAGACATATCATCTTATATAACAATATCACACCGGAAATGATATGTCCCGAGTAGTGAGCCTCAACTTAATAGAGACTTGAAGAGAATTTCCAATGAATGACAACTAAATTTGAGTGACTATCTTTAGGCATCACATTTAACTTCCTATGCATGTCACCTAGGGTTTCGTAAGTTGCACACTTAAGAGAACAATTCCATCACACGTCATAGCAATTCATCAATTCAATCAAATACAACAAGTTACAATCATCCATATAACCTCTACTAAATTAATCATACTCCAAATTGAAATAGGAAGACTCATAACAAGAAATATTAAGATTTCATCTGCACAAGAATCTTATTGTCCTATTTATGACATAAGTAGAAAAACTAAAAAGATCTCAATGGGACTCAAATCCTAATTGATAAGATTACCATATATTTCAACTCAAAAAAGAATCCAAGTCCTAGTTGTCGCAAGCTTGCAACCGTCCATTCTCATTAAAGCTTTGTAAAAACGTCAATACTTGAACAAGTATCGACTTGTTTGATCTTATTGTCTGCATTAGTGGCTATATGATGTTTTTATCCTCAATATACAAGAAATTATTACAACAAACTCAAAAATGAATTAAGTCAAAAGATTGAAGTGACAATGTCACATCGTAAGCAAATTTAGGAAGTATCTCCAGCATTTCTCACGCTTAAAAACCATGAAACATCTTTCATAAGCGTAAGCACATGTGTCATGCATAATGCAAGTTCATTTTTCCAAAGTGCAACTCGTACTGCTATAACTAAGCCAAAAGATGTATCCATGAAGGTGCCTTCCATTTTAGGGTCCCCATCAATGGAGATAGACTGTTGATACAGACAAAAAGATTTACAAAGTTGGTATTTGAAATATTAATGTTTTAACCAAGCTTCGGTGAAGATGGATTTGTGAGAATCCACAACTCAAATAAGAGTCTAAAAAGATTCGGCTTCTTCTTCTAGTTGAATGGGGATCTTATCAATTAAGATTTGAGAACTATATAGGATTTCATTAAGTTTCTCATTCCAGTGGTTGGACATTGTGTTCTTGTGTAGATGTTTCCTATTTCAATCATCTTTCTTGTCGAGAGGTTTCCCATCTTAAGTAAGAGTAGAATTTCTAGAATAGTTTATATATATGACTGTAATTTTTTGGTAAAAGTACACCACAAGTGCCATAACTTGTGTACGGCGATCACTTTGGTGCCATAACTTTTTTTCGGATTACTTTGTTGCCAAATCGGAGGAAAAGAGATCACTTTAGTGCCAATTTGGTTGGAAATCCGACGTGGCATTTTTTATTAATTTTTGATGCCGACGTGGCTCGCCGGAGGCTGAGTCAGCGTGTACAGTCAGTATTTTTTATTTTAAATAATATTTTTTAGCGTGTACAGTCAGTATTTTTAATTTTAAATATTTTTTTCCTTTTTTTTTCTTTTCTCCCCTCGTTGGCCGGTGGCCGGCTCAGCCACCGGCGAAGCCCGGGAAGGGCTAGGCGAGGGCGGCCTTGCCCATGGCCGGTGAGGGGCGACCGACGCTCGCCCGCCTGGGCGAGGGCTTCCCTCGCCTGACGCCGGTGAGGGTCGCCCTCGCCATATCTGGCGAAGCCCAGGAAGGGCTGGGCGAGGGCGGCCTTGCCCATGGCCGGCGAGGGGCAGCCGACCCTCGCCGACGACAGCCCAGGCGAGGGCTTCCCTTGCCCGAAGTCAGCGAGGGCGAGGGAAGCCCTCGCCTGGGCGGGCGAGGGTCACCCATGCCCAACTCAGGCGAGGGCGACCCTCGCCCGCCCAGGCGAGGGCTTCCCTCGCCCGACGCTGGCGAGGGCCGCCCTCGCCTGAGTCGGGCGTGGGCGACCCTCGCCCGACGTCGGCGAGAGCCGCCCTCGCCGGATCTGGCGAGGGTGACCCTCGCCGGCGTCGGGCGAGGGCAGCCCTCGCCTGGGCAGACCTCGCCTGTCGCCGGCGAGGGTTGGCGCCCCTCGCCGGCCATGGGCAAGGCCGCCCTCGCCCAGCCCTTCCTGGGCTTCACTGGTGGCCGGCCGGCCACCGGCAACTGGCCGGCGAGAGGAGAAAAGAAAAAAAAGAAAAGAAAAGAAAAAGGAAAGAAGAAAAAAAAAGGAAAAAAATATTTAAAATTAAAAATGCTGACTGTACACGCTAAAAAATTTATTTAACATAAAAAATACTGACTGTACACGCTAACTTAGCCTCCAGCGAGCCACTTCGGCGTAAAAAATTAATAAAAAATGCCACGTCAAATTTCCGGCCAAATTGGTACTAAAGTGATCTCTTTTCCTCCGACTTGGTATCAAAGTGATCCGAAAAAAAGTTATGGCACCAAAGTGATCGCCGTACACAAGTTATAACACTTGTGGTGTACTTTTGCCGTAATTCTTTCTATTCATCGAGTTGATGAATATTACTAAATTTTAGCAATTATTGCTTAAATTCGTGATGCAATATTTCTCTTACGTGTGATGCTTAAGAAACTCTATTTGTGACGCTTTGGGAGTTTTATACACATAAAACTCCCTAAGCATCACACATAGGGTTTCATAAGTTTCAACTTAAAGAGAAAAATTCCATCCCACATTTCATAGCAATAATCGTTAAAATTCAATAGCATTCACCAATCCAATCAACTAGAACGAGTTACAATCGTCTATATAAAACTTTTCTAGAGTTGATCATACTTCTAAATAGGAAGACTTCAAATGAGAAATATAATTGAAAAAAAAAACTTTTTTGATCTCGTAGCCTGCATTAGTGGCTATACATTAATGATTTATCATCAATATAGTAGAGATCATTACAACAAACCCAAAAAGGGATTGATTCCAACGTTTGAAATAACACAAAGGGAATTGAGATTATATCTTTTCATCTATTGGAATGCAAACAAAACCTAACACAGAAGCATCTTCATCAAACAAGGGACTTATGGAAGTGAAGTTTTGAAGAGATTCGAAGAGAAAATGTCTTTGCTATGAATGAAATAGGAAGGTTCATGACGCAAATTTTTCTTTATCTATTTAAACGTTTAAAAGGGTAATTTGTAAACTAGTCCCTTGCAAGTTGCTAATTGTGAATTAGGTTTGTGATAAATTAAAGAGATAATTTTTTGAGACATCAAGAGTAAGAAAAAATGACGCAAAACCTTTCATCAGCTTCGTTCTATCGAGCCCGGTATAGTTTTAGATTTAGCATTTGACAAGTAAGTCAGTATGTGAAGACAATAGCTGTAGCTCTCATGAAGGTAGCTATTTCTTCATTCTACAGTTTCACTTGAATTGATTAAACAGAAATGCGATAATTAATTTGGGACAACATAAGTTTATCTGCAAGTTATCTTGGATATATATACCTTCTCATTGAGAGAAAACTTACCATCTTAAAGATTTATTCAATAAATAAATGTCACTCAACTCTATCTCTCTTTTTTCAACTATATCATCATCAATAGTGTGATCCCTAATTTGTGGTTCTAGTGATCCATTCAAATTGTGCACACATGTAGATGTATGCACGATTCTGTGCATATGAGGCAACTATTTATGTACGATTGTGTCTATATTATAAGATTTTTGGCCATCTGTGTTCGTTTGTTAGATAAGTTTACTTTTTCGTAAGTCCCATGGAAAAAAAATTGTGCTGTGATGTTAATCCACACCGAAAGAGCAGGAAGTTGCTTTCTTTTATACAGCAAAATTAATAAATATTTAAGTGCTCAACTTGCTTAACTTCTACAAATTGTGCATAAATGCTTGAAATATTACTAGTCCGACATTATCGATTCTTGTGCCTAACAAATTTGGCAACTTGTTTAATTAAACCGAGAATATCCCTGAACTCATGAATGCACCTAATGTAGAATCATGGAAAGGTTCGAGCACTGACCAGAATATGTCGTTCCATGTTAGCCTGGTAGGTATCCGCATCATTTGCAGATCTACGGTATCGATCAATTGTCTTTTGGATTCTGAAAATTGCAAAGACAGCATGTGAGCTCAGTCACCGGGAATGCATTCTCCAAATTAATCAGGTATCATTAATTCAAAGTAAGTGAACATTAAACAAATTAATGATCATTCTTGTGAATCATGCATGACTTCCCGTGAATATTTATCCTTGTCACTTGCATATAGAATATGGAAGGAGGCATAAGCCTCCTCCAGAAGCTTTTACCCTCTAAGCAACTTACTTGCAAAGAAATGAAGAACTTGGAAAGTTTTGGCTGCCACCTTATACTATGTACATAATCATGCCAGCAATATTTTTCTTTGAAGTTTAGCCTGTAAACGTCCACATTCATGCTATAAAAGTATATTATGTGTGCTGGCGAAGTATATTTGCCCATAAGTGCACGGTGACTTAACTCAATGATTTTTGCCCAAGTTCAAGGGCTTCAGAATTCCACATGCCACTCCATGTCGGTAAGAAGTAAGAACAGCACATGATGCATGTAAAATCATCAGTTGCATTGTGAAGCAGTACAAGGACTTTCATTTCTCGGAGAAATTATAAGGGAAAGCAGTTGCACCTACATGGTGGAGCAACAAAAATGGCAAACATGTACGAGATTGTATTCACTTTTTGACTAAAGACCCAATGAATAAGAAATCCAAGAGATCAGTGTATTGTGTCATGTTAGCCTTGGTCTATTATACTAGTGAATGCACTCGATCCCATAAAATCACCACTACACAAATCTAGTCAAGCCCATAATCTTATTCACCTTCCAATGCACCATATAACCAAAAGTACAAAAAGTTGAAGATGTCAGGACTGGTTTCACAGGCTTTCCCAACTAATATAATGTGTTTCATATGAAATTTCTAGTTTTTGCCTTTGGTATGGTCATGTTCTTGAAACATGGATTTGTATGATTCGTAAGATAACAATTATCAGATAGGGTACATAAAATAGTCTTAATTCATTTCTAAATGGTGCAATTACGACAAACTGAATCAAACAAGGTATGGTTCGAAGGCTTCACCCTTTTCAATTTAAGTTTGGTTTTCTTCAACATTTTTCCAACCAATCAAAATTGTTTGGAAAGGATCAACTTCGAATCAATTAATACCTAACCACAAATACACTTACTATCACCATGCCACAAGCATTAGTTAATGGAGATCAATCTCTAGAAGCAGCCATAAAACCTATAACACTTCAAAAAGTAACACTAAACCGCATGTTCATTACATATCAATGTGGAATTGGGGAGAAGGCTGAATTGTTACTTGTCAAAACCAGGACCAAACAATATCAGTCCCTAGTTTCACTTACATCAAATAATGTTTCATTCCCCAAGACAAAGTACTAATTTTCGTAACATGTGAAGTAGCTGGAGGAGATCAGTACTAGCAAGATATTCAACAATTAGTTTTCTCAGAAGGACCATTAAGAAAGAGAGAGTCCAACTCCAATGCAAAAGCGTACACGATGAGTGCTTTTGATCATCAAATCCCCCGGATGTAGCCATTTGATTAAGATACACCTCAGTACATTGACTATCCAAAAAAAAAAAGCAAGCATATAGATTTTATCTCAACTACTTTCGATTAGGATATCCGAACAGAAGTCATGTATTGTTTAAAATTGTCTGAAAATTAGAACTATATTTGTCATCATAACGGGTTTAGTCCATGATCGAAGGGGAAAAGCACTAAACATTTGACCAAAACCAAAAATAATAGAAAAGAAAAGGAGGATAAGAAAAAATCCATGCCATGATGCTGTCCCTTATTTACACTTTACAAACACACAGCATATATATGTGCATACGCCACCATTTTGGATATAAGAATGTTAACAAGGCTCAATCATGTTCGCCATCTAAAATCAACTCGAGAAATCGAAAAACCAGTAGAGGAACATTACTCGGAATAGCTCGAGAACTCGTAAAGCCTTCCTTTCTGCGAAAAGATGATCACGGCGATTTCGGCGTCGCAGAGGACTGAGAGCTCGTGAGCTTTCTTCAGCAGCCCGTTCCGGCGCTTCGAGAAGGTGACCTGCCGGCTGGTGGCGTTCTCAATTCGCCTCATCTGAACTTTGCCTCTCGCCATGATTGAATCCTCCCTACATACGTGATAATTATCAACCCTACAGTGACAAGTACTCAAACATAGCGATGAACTTAACAGATATACCTCAACGATCAAAAACCACAACTTACCAGGGACTTTGTGCGGCTTCAACCAACTGAAGATTTTTCTTTATATCCTCCTCCTATTGTCTAGACTTTCGACGGAAGTACTTGAGAAGCTAAAAACACTGCAAGACAAATCACACTTTGTTTTTCAAAACACACATAGCCTATATCATCATTCCAACACAAGCAAAATCTACAGGATAAGATTTCACAAATTCAATGGTCGGAGAATTATAGATTGGCCCAGCGTAGTAAAGGGGGAGGCTTCTCTACTGTAGTTTACAAGAATGAACCGTAATAAATTCAGAAACCCTAAAGAGGGATGAGAGGGCAAAGGCAAAGGCAAAAAAGATGGACTGAACGCAAAGGATCCATTGGCAATTGACGGATCTCTCCCTTTATTTTGTGGCCACAAACAAAAAAAGATAAAAAGAACGCCTAATTATTCCAAATTCAATGATCTTCTACTTCGGGCAAAATTGGTGCGATGTACCCATAAAAAGGAAAGAAATCAGGAGGAAAGCAAAGCATTCAAGTTCGACCGAAACGGCATGGTTAATTTGGTAAGGAAGATTCAACGACGCAGATGGGTTATCTTGTTTTGGTAAAATTAAGAAAAAGAGAGTGATATAGAGAGAGAGAGAGAGAAAATTTTCTTGTTTTTTAGGAAAAAAATACCTATATTTTGCAGTGGGTTCGAGATTCAGCAGTGGCCCGTGGGACGCGCGAAAGAGAGAGCACTAGGAAACGACACGGGGAAAAAGACAAGGGCAAAAGGTCGTACGATAAATAAAGGGAATTGTCGACATCATCGTACCTTGACGTGCGCAGCTAACCAATGGGACGTTGACGAACGTTGTCTCTCACTTAAACCCAGTGGGCTTCTGCTCGGCCGAGAGACCCTGTCCTTTTCTTGGGCAAATAGGAACAGCCTCGGCTCTTCTTCGAGCGTGAATTTATTTATTAATCCATATATAACGAGTTCTGTCGTATATATTTTTCTAACATTATTAATCAATATATTTCTAATAGTTGCAATAGACTATAGGCGGAGCACACCAAAAGAGTTTGAATAGCAAGGAAGGGAAATTGTTTTAAAAGAAGATATGAGCCCTCTCATCCCCACCGTTTGTAAAAAGAAGCACTAAACGGAACGTAAATTGCATACTTTGACCTCTCTCGATTAGCAAATTTATGTAATGCAAGTAGCCTATCCTTTCTTCAATTTGAAAAAAATAGTGATTTTTGGATAAAGTAATTCCATGCAATGGAATTTATTAGGTTTTTCCACCACTCAATGCAGAGGTGGAAATTTTTTTTTCCTTTGGCACATCTTGGCACTAGGCATGTCAATTGGTTTAGGGTTTTCTTCTCTCTCTCATTTTTACACAACTTTCTTCTTCAGCCTCCATGGAGAGAGGGTTTGAGCTAGACCTCTCACTCCCCTGCATTTTTTGTTCTTTAGCTGATTTGGTTTTTTGTTATCTTTTTCTTGCTTTCCTTCCATTTTGTGGAAGCTTTTCTTTTCTGATCTAATCTAGATCTATAAACTTCTCTCTCTTCTTTCGGGAATATTTCTATCTCGATCTAGTCTAGATTTGGAGATTTTTGCGCCTATGATTTTAGGGTTTTGCTTTCTATAAGTCTGATTTCCAAGGAGATTAGAGGAGTATTGTGAAGGTTTCACTTTGACAAGTGTTAGATTTGTGCTTATTCTACCTTGTTACTCTGAACGGGTGTTGGGGACGCCGAACCTAAGTGCGCACCGCCGAAAGGCAAAATCGTAGTAATATATGGATATCTCGATGTGTGCTCATTACTAAAAATAGATTCGGCGATCAGTCGCCAATTTTGATTTGAAGAAGTCACAAATTTGCTCTTTGAGCGGGTGATCCTAACCTTGTTTTGATTATTCATCTTGTTATCTGGAATTGTTTTTGTTTTGAAGTTGCATGACATTTATCTTGGTTTACAGTTGGACTGAGTTATTTTCTCATGTGTTTATGTGGAAATGAATAAAATGTTACTTTGACAATAAAAAAAAATGTAAAGGTGGTTATTCCTCTCTCTGCATGCATAAATATGAATGTTTCTTTTTGCTAGTTTAAAAATCAAGTCAATCATATTTCATATAGAGAAGAAGCAGACTAGGCCAACTAACTAACTAGTTGTGACAAAAATACATGTAAACGGCGTTAAGCAGATTGAAGATTGTAATTGCTCATGGAGCACCAAAATGTTATATAAAAAATCATCTAATACTTGTTTTTTCCCCTAAGAATAGAATATTGTCACTCTTTAAGCACTTTACTAATTTTTAATGAGTGTAGCAGCCTACCGAGTCATACACATCGGATTATTCGTTGAGACAAAAAGATATGGTTTGTGCTCATAGGAAATGTTCTAAACCAAGGTATTACTGTGGTAATTTGAATCCAAGCTTAGAGTGATCAACAGAGAAGGGGTTTATTGCTTAAGCAATTGTACAAAGTTCTCCGAATTCTTGCTTGATTCTGACATGCGGTGAATCTGATGGATTTTGAGTGAGGGTTCACTGACTATTCTACCATGACCGATTCGTTTTTTTGGGTGTCTCTACCTTTCATTTAAATTTCTTTACTTTTTCCCATGGATTCTGCCGAAAAGTGTCCGAATGTGTTTATTACAATTACATTCACCTCAAGCCTGTGACTACCTTAAAGAATTTGAATAGGATCAACTGAAGCTATTAAAGACGCCTATAGCCCGAATATTGGAAGATTTAAATTTCTTTTCACGAAAATTATGATGCTTCAGCCTACTGTTTTAGGTGACAAAAACCGTATGTCTATTCCATATTATTAAGCTCAATGTGAGTTTTGTCTTATTTTCATCTTCTTCCCGAACTTATCCATTATAACAAAATGTGAAATAATTTAAGAAAGGATGTAGTTGAAGGGTTGACATGCCAATTACTCTAAATGTAGGAAGTCATCTTATTTTGAGGATGATCTCTTGAAGATAACTACTTCTGCTTAAACTTAACATTCACCTCTAATCATCATTCCAACACGGTTGATCACTTAAATACCCCAAGTGCAAAATATATAAATCAACCGATTTTCTAAATCATGTAATTAAAATGCTCAAAAGCATGGGGACCAGTACCAACACAAATCTAGTTTTCTTTTGGTCAGACAATATACGTCTAGTTGAGAGAGATTTTTTCCTTGTTTATAATCTTATTTCCCTTTGACTTTATTAGAAGCTCCAACAAGCTTCTCCCTTAGCTCCCTATTATTGATGATATTCTTCTTATTTTTCCCAAGTCCCCATTCATATCATTTTAGTTTCTTGAGATCTTTTTATTGGGAGTGTGCAGCAGAAGTTCAATATCTTTACTTAGAGAGATCCCCAAGAGGAAGCCCAAGTCCAAGTTTGTCAATATATCCAATTGAACCCACCTTTACTAAAAAACTTAAGCCTTTGCATTATAGGCCAATTAGAATATATTAACTGCTCAAACCACACATATTCTTCAATATGAGACTTTGACACAACTTACATGTGCATGTCTACAATCTCCTCCTAATATGTCAACTTAGTGTTAAGTCTACTCTCCTTTAATTCAGGTATCCTTTTGCATCACTATGTCTCAACTATAAACTTTACTTTGTTGCATGTGCTGACTGCGACAACAACACTCATTTTCATCCATGGTCTTTAAACCAACCATGAAGGCGATCGCGTTACTAAACCACAACGTCCACATTTACCCTAGGTCTCTTCTTCCTAGACTGAACCATGAAAGCTCCTCGAAAACCACGTTGGTCACGATATTCCTTTCTCGAGATATTCACCAACCACCAATCCACATTAGAAGTGGTCACCAATCAACCATTGGCTTTGATACCATTTATTGGGAGAGCACAACAGAAGTCCAATACCTTCACCCAAGGAGATCATTTAAAGGGAGCGCAAGTCCGAACTTGTCAACAAATCCAATTGAACTCACTTTTACTAAAAACTTAAGCATATGATTTATGAGCCAACTAGAATATGTTGATGGGCTTGAACTTAGGCTTTCTATCGGCAATCTTCCTAGGTGAATATATTGGACATTTGCTACGCGCTCTAAACAATTGGTGTCAGAGCTAAGCATCGGGTTTTCTAGATTTGATTTGGGGTTTTTGCTTGTCTCATCTTGTCTGGATATTTTGCTATTGCAATTATGACTCAAGCAAAAGTAAAAATGATTTCTGTGAGGACATTCAATGACATCTGGCATAAGTACACCATTATAAATGGAGTGCTGAAGATCTCTCGAGGTGTTGGTGGTAGTGATGAAGGGAAAGAAAGTGAATTCTCTCATCCATTGGGAGAGACTAGCTACTGTAGTTTCATTAGATGAGACAAACTTTGACTTGACTTAGTTATGGTATATGCAGTTAGGGCACATGAGTGAGGCATATATGACGATGATGAGTGAGGGGGGCTTGTTGAAGGGTTAGAAGATAGGGAAGCTAGATTTGTGTGAGCACTGCCTTTTTTGAAGCAGTGTCGGATAAATTTTTTTATATCTATCCATTGGACCAAGCAACCTATTAAATATATTCATTCAAATCTTTGGGCTTTGTCTCCAGTTCCCTGAAAGGAGATGCTCGATAAATGTTGACATTCATCGATGATTATTCAAGGAAGGTATAAGTATACTTTCTGAAGCACAAATTCGATATGTTTGACTGGTTCAAGAATTTTAAGGCACTAATTGAAAAGCAATAAGGTAAACAAATCATGTGCCTAAGAATCGATAAGACATGAAGTTATGTGGTAAAGGTGTTATCGAGTTCTGCTAGAAAGAAGGGATTGTTCAACACCGCACAATGCCCGAGACACCACAAAAGAATGATGTCATAGAATGTAAGAACAAAACTTTACTTGAGCGAGCTTGGTGCATGTTTTTCACATGCAAAACTGGGTAAGGAGTTTTGGGTCGAAGTAGTGAACATGGTATATTACCTAGTTAATCAATCACCATCATCTGATATCAAATGGAAAACTCCTGAGGAAATGTGGTTAAGGAAACTTGTTGATTTCTCTAGATTAAAATTATGGATTATGAGTATTTGGATGTCCTGCGTATGCTTATGCGAGTGATACTAAGTTTGAGCCGAGGATAAAGAAATGCATATTTTTGGGTTATGCACATGAGTTCAAAGGATATTGGCTGTTGTGCACTGATCCCAGATCACTCATGTGATCTTCGATAAGACTGTTATGTTTCAATAAAAGAGTCTTGAGAAACAACTAGCAGAGCAGACGTATCATAGTGTTAGTAGTGAGGTGAAGCTTCAAGTAGAGACTCCGAAGATCTTAGAAGGAACAACGGTTAAGATTGCATATGAGACCGTAGTTCGTGAAGTCATTGATACCGACCAACCAATAGGAACGTAGCACACTATAGTCGTGGATGGACAGAGAAGGTAAATTGGGCCACCTATACATTATGATTATACAAATATTACTTATGCATTGGCCATATGCGATGACGGAGAGACATTTGAGTCTTGATCTTGCTTTAAGGTGATGGCTAGTCTTGAATCGTCACAGTGGCTAAAAGCTGTGAGCGAACAAATGGAATCACTCCAGTGAACAAGACGTGGGATCTTCTTAAAGTACCCAAGAGGTAGGAGATTATTAGAAACAAGTGGGTCTACAAATGGAATGAGGGCATTTTCGATGTCAAGGTAGCGAGATATAAGGTAAAACTTGTTGTGAAGGGATATACATAGCGAGAGGGCATTAACTATAATAATGTGTTTTCTCCTATTGTAGGACATACTTCTATTCAAGTATTACTTACTTTAATTGTTATACAGGATCTCGAGCTGGGGCAATTAGATGTAAAAATGATGTTTCTTCATAGTGAGTTGGAAGAGAGGATCTATATGAAACAACAAAAGGGATTTGCTATTTCGAGTAAGGAAGTCCATGTTTGCTTATTAAAGAAATTTTTATATGGGCTAAAACAATCTCCTAGGCAGTGCTATAATTCTTTTGATGCTTTTATGGCTAGTTAAGACTATTCAAAAAGCTAGTTAGACAGCTGAGTTTACTTTAGGAGATTGGAGGATGGTTTTTTGATTTATCTGTTGTTATATGTTGATGATATGTCGATAGCAGTTAATAATATGTATGGATTTAATGAGATGAAGATGCAGTTGAGTCCAAAGTTTGAGATGAAAAATTTAGGTGCTGAAAGTAAAAAGGAAAATGTTAAGAGATATTTCTTGGATCAATCATATGAAGAGCTTTTGTGGTCATGATCAGGAGCTTAAACACACAGTGACTTGTGCTTTAAGTTTTACTTACAATTAAGTTATTTACTTGTAAATATTGTGGGTTTAGGAGTAAATTAAGTGTTGGAAACAATAGAGCGTGTGAAATGATGACCCATGGGTTGAAATCTTTCATCAATCATCGATGTGTATATTATGGGGATAAAAAAGAAAATGGTCCCTGAACTTTGGCCCAATATATAATCTGATCCTTGAACTTTTAATTTAAGCAATGTGATCCATGAATTTTAGCCAAATATTAGTTTATTGGTAGGTTGGTTCGAATGTTTGAAAGAGAACTACTCATTGCAAATAGCATTTTGCATAGACAGATAATTTGACTGTACTTTAAAAAAATTTAAAAGGGATGCTTGTCATTTTGATCAATCGCATTCATCCTAAAAAATTTTGCATTTAAAAGTACACTAGACAAATATTAATTTGTTTTTCCATATGCCACTTTCATGGGTTCGCAAAATCCCTTTTTATTATTTACGAGGACACTAAGGGCCCGTTTGGCAAGTTGCCAAATAATGAAAATTTATGTTCTTTTGTTCACAGAATCAGTTTGGGAACAGAAATTCGTTTGTTTAATTTTTTATTCCTGGGCACAAATTTGCAAAAAATTATTTCTAGAATCAATTTTGGAGCAGAATTAAAAAGCAAAAAAAAAATAGCTTCTTGATTCTAGGAACAATTTTTCCATTTTTGATTCTTCTTGGTTTTCTTCCTTCTCTTTCTTGGTTTGTTCTTCTCTTCTTCTTCTTGGCTTGCCGCCGGCCACCAGCAACTGGTTACCGGCCCGGGTCGGTAAGGGTGTTGCGGCCCTTGGCAGTGGCTGATGAGGGCGGCTCGCGGCCTCGACGGTGAGGCCTCGCCTAGCCATGGCGAGGCCGATGTCACGTCTCGAACCCCTATTGAGCGCACGACACCCTCTACTGGTCGATTAATGCGACATCTCAGGGTATCGTCAACCTCACTTACAACTATTATAGGTTTAATTCAACAGCGGAAACCACAAATTACCCGGACAATTTGAAGCTGGAGAAAAATCAGGGAGAATACACATATTCATTTCAATTTACCAAACTTATAAAATATTCACAATTTACAAATTGCCATCTACAAATGCACACCGTATTATAAACCACCGATAACAAAAAGAGATCAATGACCTGGTATTCTATACTCAAAATGGTACACCTCCAAAAACCTATTTTCCGGACCTCTATGCTAGCCCCTACGCCCCTTACTCGGCGTCCACTCTGAATCAGACTCCTCATCATCCGAATCTGGGTCTCCCTGGACAGTCTGCTCCTCTAAGGACTCCGGCTTAGCCTCAATCTCGATCGGGTGATTTATGTCACCCAACTCCGCTGAAACTTCGTCCTAATCCCTCTCAACCGGCTTCTTAAAGAAATCATCCTCAAGCACGAAATTAGGTCCATCCACTGCTCAAACGGGAGTATATACTCCGATTCTTCCTCAGGTTCTGCAGACTTAGCATGCTCATTCTCGGGTTCCGCCTCGAGTTCTACTTCATCCGGTTCTTCCTCGGGAATTGGCTCTAGATCTACGTCCATTGGATCGTCTCTTGCTAGAGACTCTTTCGGTTCCAGCTTGTGCTCAACCCCTGAAGATCCCTGTGCCGCAGGCACTGGATGCAATTCAGATTGTGTCAGACTAGTTTCCGCACTAGTCAACTCGTCGTCAGGAGGGGGTACAGTAGACGGATCCCAGTTCCCAACTAAATCAAAAGGGACGTCAAATCCTCGGACGGGCCCGAACTCATCAACTCCGTCCCTGAAGAACTAAGCGGTGTAGGTATGGGGCTCCTACAAAGGTAATCTTACGTCTACAAAAACTACGGTAGTGTGTTTAATCTAGGTCATATGGTTAGCCATAGGAAATTCTGTAACATCATACTTGGTGTGTATCGGCACTCCGAAACGCTCTGGCGGCGGCGGCGGAGGATTCATTGTTCCGTCCAGGGTTCTGAAATGTTTGGTTGACACAATCATGAGAATACATCTCAGCAAGTACACCTACAAACCCCACCCAAGCTATCACGTACCTCTAGACAATTACAAAACACAATCACACGCATCCAATTATCACATAGCAAGCACATCATTCATTCTTACTAGGGCCTATCATGCGTGCTACCTGCACGTTAGTCACAATGACATCATATCCAATCATATGCACGTTCAAATCTCATTTTACGCATTCGTTCCGGTCTAATTACATCTTTTCCACAACTCTCGCCAGTGACTCGTGTTACAGTACACGCCTCAGGTTCACTGCGACCAACTTATCACAACACTCCAGGCCCCGCGTTACAGTACACGCCTCAGGCCATGTCTCTTGCCCGCGTTACAGTACACACCTTAGGCTCAATATCTACCACTGTCGCGACCTAAAATTTTCCTCTCAGGCTAATGGATTATTAGGACTAAACCTAACTCGAGCCCTCCCAAGCCCTACCAATTCGCAACTTAGGGTTTAAGTTTTTAACATGCAAATGTTTTCATGCTTGGAGTCGCCACTAATCAATTTGTGGTAGGTCGATTAGAAACCTAAATAAAACATAGGGAGATATGTTTTATTCCTACGAACCAGAGATTTTAAGCCCGGGGACTTGATTACGCTAGATCTAGTCTAACGCCCTTTTGGTACCTTTTCTTTTCAAAAATATTTTGGCAAGCAATCTGGATCCATTTCAACTTAATCACTAACATGTGAGGTGTTCATGCGGGTGCGCAAACCACCAAAGTAACACCCAATAATCAAAACATTAAATAAATTGCAAGGTTGGGAGAATTACTTACCTCGAAGCAACGTAAGCATCTGCATGGTTAGCTAGAAAATCACATCAACAACCTAATATGCTTTCTAATTAACAAGCAGTTCACTCAATATTTTTGGATTTTCGCTTATTTAAATGAAGCCTAGTCTACATGCAATGACGTGCAAAAATGACATGCAAGTAATGCAACCTAGCATGCAAACTATATGTCATGCGACGACGTGACCTAATTCTGATGACGGGCAAATGATTTATTTTTGGTATTTTCTAATGAAATTCGGAATAAAAATATGCCTAAATTAACGTGCAACCTATGATGACTTAACATATCCTAACATGACTTATTTTTGGGATTTTTGTTAAAATTCGAAATAATAAATTACTTAAATAAAGAATGCAATCTATCCTAATCTACCATAAAACAATTCATTCTTTTTTGGGATTTTCATGAAAATTCGGAATTAAAAAATAACCTAAATAATCTATTAAGATTAGAAAATTAATTAATTTAAACTAGGGAATAGATTATCTCAAGTCCTAATTTAAATTAAATAATTACTCTATCGTCTAGATATATTTAGGATTCTTAAACATGCAAAACTCAAATTCAAATCCTAACTGATATTTTTTTGAATTTTCTTTTTTATTTGAAAAGGAAAAATAATCTAAACAAAGATAGCATCCACATTTAAAATAGCCACGCAATCCACAAGATTCGTTTCAAATTCAGATTAGGCACAAGAATCGAACTATCGGTCATATCTATAGGGTTATAGATATTAACGGAAAGTCGATCATTCAAATTTGGAAAACAGATAAAAATCATTATCGTACCCAAGTGATTATAGATAGGATAATGATTTTCCATATCGTCGCGTATCGTACCTTAGTGATAAGGTAGGATAGTCGTCCAGATACGTTGCTAAATTAGGAAAGTTTCCTAATTTTGAATATTTTAAAAATATTGCAGATATCAGATAATTATCCCAACATATCTAATATTCTACACGATATTCACGCAATATTCAAAAGCACAAATTAGTAAATTAAATATTCTGAAAAATATCAGATAATATCTAATTACCTAATTTGCAGATAATTCCCAAATTCGAACTTGTGGATCGGGATGAACGGCGAGCGGTGGACCGGCGGCGCGGTATCGGGAGCGACGGCAGCAGCAGCGGCGCACAGCGAGAAGCAGCAACGACGGGCGCGGGAGGCAGCAGCGCTCGGCAGCGGGCGCGGCGGCGGGCGCGGGCGCGGGAGCGGGCGCGGGCGCGGCAGCGGGCGCGGGAGCGGGCGCGGCAGCGGGCACGTCGCGCGATGTCTTCCTCCTCTCTCTCTTTCTCACTCTCACACTCTAAAAATTTTCTGATCTGAAAATTGTGTGTCCCCCTCTAAAATCCTAACCTAATGATGTATATATAGCACTAATCTAGGTCAATTAGATGGGCTTCCTAGTCCTAATGGGCTTAGGCTTGGGCTTAGATTTTAATTTAATTTAAATGGGCTGAATTAATTAAGGATAATGGGCTGAATTAAGCTCAAATTAAAACAACCGAGCCCGTTTGACTTGTAATTCCCGGCCCTTGCGTTCCAAGCGAGCCGAGTCCCATTCGATGAAATTTAAGTTCGTTCGTCACCGCCAGTCCGATGCAAAATGCAATTAATCTAAAATGAATTTAAACTATATGTTATGCGATTTTGATATTTTTGTTTAGGGGTTAAAATTTAATCCCTAATTTTCTATGCAATTAACCACTAAAAGATGTGCCAAAATTTAGGTGTCAACAGCTGCCCCTCTTTGAAGGGGAGCTCGAAGAGGTTTCCTTCAAAGACTAAATGATACCTAAATTTTGACTATGCAAATGCAATGAGAAAAATTAGTCTTTTTGTCGAGTAAATGGGATCTCAATGAGCCCACACCCATTTTCTAATGTGATATGAAAATGCAAATGCAAAAATAGAAAACATACCTGCATTTACTTACCTGAAGATTTGGGAAAGTAAAATTGGGGTATGGAACAACTTTCGAAACCCGCCAAGTATCTGGAAACCCGCTCAAGTAGTCGAAAAAGTCATCTGAAAGGCGACTCAAATGCTTGAAAGACTCGAAAAATTCCCTTCGGATTTTCGGTAATGATACTTGAAATTTCAATAAGATATTTGAATGGGTTCGATGATTCCCTTCGGGTCTTCGAGAAAGATATCTGAAACTGCAATCAGATATGATTAATAGGATCGAAAATTCTCTTCAGATTTTCGGAAATGATACCTGAAACTACAATCAGGTAATTGAATATGGGCTCGATGATTCCCTTCGGATCTTCGAGAAAGATATCTGAAACTGCAATCAGATATGATTAATAGGATCGAAAATTCTCTTCAGATTTTCGGAAATGATACCTGAAACTACAATCAGGTAATTGAATATTCACAAATATTTAGACGAACACGAGCTTAAAAAAAAACAACTGTAGCGTCAGGAACTCTTTAGTCTTTGAGGAAACATTACCTGTCAGATATGATTAGAGCAAAACACATATGCATTCATTCAAGGAGATTAGCAATCTCAACTATTCTAGAACTCACATTTCAGAATTCATCAATTCAATTGAGGTTTATGCATGATAGTTTTACCATATTTGCATCACCAAATTTCCACTGGGGAGAATCATTAATTAAGACAATTTTCACTCATAACGTGAATTTCTTAAGAGTGCTAAATGAGAGACTTTCAGTCAGAAAGGGCTTTCACTCACTCTCATTCGGAAGGGCTATTCTATGAGAATCACTCCGTCTTACCATCATCATGTCGACAAGATCCGAGTATTCTTGCAAGCGGTACGACTTTACCAATCTAAGAGGTCTTTATTAGGACCGTAGCGTTGGTTTGGTCAATGGCTTAACAAAGGGGACTCTTCGAGTCGAGGCTATTGAAAGAAAATACTCCACAATCATCTCCGGGTTTACAAGTCAAGAACCCTGCAAAATGAGATAGAAGTGGACTTGCTCGCACTTCTTCGAGCTAAGCTTATAAACATCTGAAACTCTACGTTAGTTCAAGTGCCCTAATCAGAAGAGACTTTGCAAGGGACGTAACGTAGGCTAGGTTCACGGGTTGAGAAACGAAAGGATATATCAGGCTCAAAAATGTGTATAAGGGTGAGAGTTGGTGATCATCTAGGCATAATCACTGGTCCTCTTTTCTTTAGGGGTTGCCTTCTTGGCAGATGCTCCATTGGCCTTGAGAGTTCGTCACTTGATTCCTTCGAAACTTGTAGGACTACTGCTCCACTGGGATTCATGACTTTGACATGTCATATCTTGACATTTTTTCTAAAGTTCTCCCTTTTTTTTCTTTTTCTTTTTTTTTTCAGGGTGATGGCCTTGCTTTTACCAGGCACACTGCTTTTTTATGCCCCCTAGCTTTCATTTTTTTTTTTGACTTTGACACACACTGTCTACAATGCATATATTGGCCAGCCACACTTTGGCTTGTTTTGATCGAATGACTAACATTTGGACTCTCAGGGTCTTCGTCTTTTATCGGCACTCCGGATATGCTGCTTGAACAATGATGACTTTTGCCTTGCCCCAGTGTGGGGGATGATCACCAACTGGGTTTATATGAAACGAATTTGCGGGCTCAATCGGGCTTAGCAAAGGATAAAATGTGTATAGGATAGAGAAAGAAATGCTCTTCGTCATCCTAAGGCACTTGAACTTCACGTGAATTCATCTGAAAAAGCAACACTCGAAGATTGATGCAAGTGAGAGCATGAAAATTTCTACTCATTTTTCACCTTATGATGCTGACTTACCTCCAGTTTGCCCCGATATGGGGTGGTTCTTGACAGGGGTAATTTGAATGAATTTCTCCAAGTGTTTAGGCTCAAAGTGGCGAAACAATGGATAAACTGTAGTGTTTGGGATAGAGAAATGAACCGCCTCTCGTCATTTCAGTTGCCGTACCTTTTGCGAGATAACCCTTTGCCTTGCAGACATGAAATTTTTTTACTCAACTCACTGGGGATTAGTGCATGGGACTGTGTATAGGATATGGCTTGCCTTTCATCATCCCGACACATCTCATTTAGCATACTCAAATAACGCCACATCATTCAATAAATTGTCCATTTGGATCATTCTCAATGAACTTGGTGAGTTAAACAGGTAAATTATCATGCAAAACCCTCTTTCGAAGGATATTAGTATTTTAAATACCTATCGGCTTTAGGCATGCAAAGGTTCATAATTCAAAAATTTCATTAAATGCATGAGAAGCATAACATCCATTTCAAGAACATGTCATCGCTCAACAATATCAAACAAGAATAGTGTCCTTAGGAATGAGAGTCCTTTGATTGCTCTTATTTGGAAAGGATGGACACATGAACACTCCATCTTTGCTTTTGCCCCTGCACAAGAAAACGTGCATGAATTGGATATTAAGCAAATGTGAATTGAGACTCAGAAGATTCCAATTAGAACCATGACATTATCTCTGTTGGATTTGTCAGTCCATTATCATCATCAAAGTTCAACATGCCCCTCAGTTCGTCATCCCTTGCTGTTGAGCACTCATCTTCGCTCTAGCATCATGCCCAAATAGGTGGTGATCCTTTGCCCCATAGGTTCATCATCAATAGAACTCGATGTGTCAATTCCTCATCACAATAAGCTGGAGAATTATGCTCTGAGACATGAAGTAAATGAGTCAGACAAACAAACAGGGTTTATTTGATGCACGCTTTGGAAAGTTTTTTATTTTCGAAAAGTCTTTTTTTTTTTAGGGAGCATGAGAAAGCCCAGCCCTCAAAATTTCTCCTTGGATGATATTTTCTTTTCATGGTTGGATATCATCACTGGGCTAGTTTAATATACTTTAACATGTCCTCAAAACAAACTTGCAATTTCATTGAATAGAATCAAATGAATTACATTATTGGAAGGGAAATGCAAATAATCAAAGCCCTACGAATCAAAACATAAACATGAATTGAAATCCTAGAAAATACTTGAAATCCTAGAAAGCATAAAAGACTCCTTCGCAGAGGAGTATAAAAACAGAAATTTCTCTACTCAATAACAGCATCCGTGCTTCCAGCATGGTTGGGTAGAGGGTTCCGTTGGACATTTGGTTGATCACTGCGGAAAGAGAATGCCTTTGTGTCCAAGAGGTCTTGAATTCTATGCTTCAGTACGTAACAATCATCAGTAGAATGACCGACCTCCCCCATATGGTACTCACACTTCTTAGAGGAGTCATAACCAGAGAACTGCTCGGGGTTCGGGCGTTTCGGTTCACTTGAAAGCAAATTTTTCTTTTGGAGAACAGGCAGAACTTTGGATAACGGCCCAGGCAGATGCGTGAAGTTCCTTTTAGTACCTTGTTGCCGACTAGTGAATTGGCGTCCACCTTGTTTGCCAACAGACTGCATTGTCGAGGCAGTGTCACGGCTTTGTTGAAAGTAAGTTATATTCACTTCAGGTGTCGGTTCCTTATCCTTCTTGAGGGTGAACTTCTTAGCAGAGGTAGCCTGCTCAGTGGCCCAACCATCGCGCAGAGCGATCTCAATGCGTTCTCCTGCAGGTATCAACTCAGCTAAAGAATTGAAATTAGAACCCAACATTCGATTACGAAACTCGAACGGTAAAGTCTTCATGAAGGTATCAAGCATCTCCTTCTCAGTCAATTCGGGGGTAATTTGCACAGCTAGAGCTCTCCACCTAGTAGCATAGGCCTTGAAGGTTTCAGTCTTTTTCTTCTCAGTGCGAATCAAATCCTCACGTGATGGGGCCACGTCAATATTGAATTTGTATTGACGAATGAAAGCATCAGACAAATCCTCCCATGTCTTGAGCAAATGAATCTTTTTCAAAACGAACCATTGTAAGGGGGGTCCGGTTAAGCTATCTTGGAAAGTGTGAATCATGAGTGGCACATTATCAGCATACGGCGCCATCCTCGCTGTGTAGTATTGTAAATGGACCTTAGGACAGGAAAGGCCATCGAACTTATTAAACTCAGGCGCCTTGAACTTCTTAGGGACTTGAACCTTGACAATGTGAGCAAGACCTCGTGAGAATTGATCATCAAAGCCTTGCATTTGACGGAATTTTTCTTCAAGCTTATCAATACGCTCAGCCTCATCACTCTTTGGTGGCTTAGAAGATGCATCACCCCCATTTGTAATGATCGGACGAGCTTTGTCAGTTAAAGTTGCACCATTCTCGGTCGAGGAAGTGCCAATGGCAACAGTTTTTCCTTTATCTTTTGACTTAATAGGAGGAGAGTCATCGGGCAGTACAATCTCTACACTCGGTTGAGCGGGTGCAGACAGTGTGGAAATGCTTGTCTGTAGAGAAGCAACTTGTTTGGTGAGATTCTCGAGCACATTCAGGACTTGCTTCATCTCGGTTTCAAGGACAGCAACACGAGCTTGCTCATTTTGGTCAGTCATTCTTGCTCTTGAGCGAGTACGGATTGGGGAACGTTGACGGTCCGTAATAACCTGATGTAAAGGAAATGAACCAAATAAGCACATGGTCAAGACAAGGTTGGTCCATGACACGCTTCTAGTCTTTTTTTTGTTTATTCATGACAATATTCGTACATGGACGAGACTTTATGAAAAGTGATCTAGGAAAAGAAATATAAATGACGCCCTAGACACAACCTAGGAAATAGAAGCACCAAAATCCCTAATCATAAAATTATGAAAAACAAAAAGTGAGACTCCCTAGAAACTATGGACTAAAAACAAATTCTCTAAAGCCCTTTTTTTGTAAAAAAAATGACGGCAAACTTTGTAGGAAAATAATTACCTATGACACATCTAGGAAAATAAAGACATAGATTGAAAATAAATTCTCTAAAAGAGCTTTCTTTCTTTCTTTTTTTAAAAACGCCTCAATGATTATTACTTTCAAATTTAAGACCAACCTAGACCTATCATGGACCGACCAAAGAAAATACGAAACATAAATAAATTGCTAGATAAAGGTTGAGAAAAACTTACTTCACCAATAGGACCATGGCAATCACAAAGACATGCGCATGAAATGTGAGGTTCGATTTCTATCTAGACTCTGGCTTGCAAAATGGAGACGCGAGGATTAACGAGCTAAACCAGTCATGGTTGTGGTTAGGCTGGGATTCCCCTGACTCCGGCTTAGTCAAAGAGCCGACCCGGGTTGCAAAGGGTGCAACCGTGGTAGGTATTCAATGACACCATGAAAGAACTTTCGGGACCAAGAAAGGCGACCCATACCACACGGGTGTGGTCGGGGTATCCGTTTTCTCAGTACCATCCTAAACCTGTGCCGCCCAGGTCCGGCAGCGGGAAGTGTGTGCGGTGTGGTGTAAATGCAAGGCATGCACAACAAGTTAGATCATACAGCGCTTCGTGCATAAAATAAACCATACATCCAACACCTCCATGCAAAACAAGGGTTAACAATCACGCCTCCCCTTATACCTCCCATTCTGCAAAAACATTTAACACCTAAAATGTTAGGGACGTACCTGGGATCCTCGCTGCCAAGCAAAAATATTTTTTGAAAAGAAAAACTGGCCTAAGTCCACTAAGAGTTTTAACTCAACTCCCCAGCGGAGTCGCCAAGCTGTCGCGACCTAAAATTTTCCTCTCAGGCTAATGGATTATTAGGACTAAACCTAACTCGAGCCCTCCCAAGCCCTACCAATTCGCAACTTAGGGTTTAAGTTTTTAAAATGCAAATGTTTTCATGCTTCGAGTCGCCACTAATCAATTTGTGGTAGGTCGATTAGAAACCTAAATAAAACATAGGGAGATATGTTTTATTCCTACGAACCAGAGATTTTAAGCCCGGGGACTTGATTACGCTAGATCTAGTCTAACGCCCTTTTGGTACCTTTTCTTTTCAAAAATATTTTGGCAAGCAATCTGGATCCATTTCAACTTAATCACTAACATGTGAGGTGTTCATGCGGGTGCGCAAACCACCAAAGTAACACCCAATAATCAAAACATTAAATAAATTGCAAGGTTGGGAGAATTACTTACCTCGAAGCAACGTAAGCATCTGCATGGTTAGCTAGAAAATCACATCAACAACCTAATATGCTTTCTAATTAACAAGCAGTTCACTCAATATTTTTGGATTTTCGCTTATTTAAATGAAGCCTAGTCTACATGCAATGACGTGCAAAAATGACATGCAAGTAATGCAACCTAGCATGCAAACTATATGTCATGCGACGACGTGACCTAATTCTGATGACGGGCAAATGATTTATTTTTGGTATTTTCTAATGAAATTCGGAATAAAAATATGCCTAAATTAACGTGCAACCTATGATGACTTAACATATCCTAACATGACTTATTTTTGGGATTTTTGTTAAAATTCGAAATAATAAATTACTTAAATAAAGAATGCAATCTATCCTAATCTACCATAAAACAATTCATTCTTTTTTGGGATTTTCATGAAAATTCGGAATTAAAAAATAACCTAAATAATCTATTAAGATTAGAAAATTAATTAATTTAAACTAGGGAATAGATTATCTCAAGTCCTAATTTAAATTAAATAATTACTCTATCGTCTAGATATATTTAGGATTCTTAAACATGCAAAACTCAAATTCAAATCCTAACTGATATTTTTTTGAATTTTCTTTTTTATTTGAAAAGGAAAAATAATCTAAACAAAGATAGCATCCACATTTAAAATAGCCACGCAATCCACAAGATTCGTTTCAAATTCAGATTAGGCACAAGAATCGAACTATCGGTCATATCTATAGGGTTATAGATATTAACGGAAAGTCGATCATTCAAATTTGGAAAACAGATAAAAATCATTATCGTACCCAAGTGATTATAGATAGGATAATGATTTTCCATATCGTCGCGTATCGTACCTTAGTGATAAGGTAGGATAGTCGTCCAGATACGTTGCTAAATTAGGAAAGTTTCCTAATTTTGAATATTTTAAAAATATTACAGATATCAGATAATTATCCCAACATATCTAATATTCTACACGATATTCACGCAATATTCAAAAGCACAAATTAGTAAATTAAATATTCTGAAAAATATCAGATAATATCTAATTACCTAATTTGCAGATAATTCCCAAATTCGAACTTGTGGATCGGGATGAACGGCGAGCGGTGGACCGGCGGTGCGGTATCGGGAGCGACGGCAGCAGCGGCGGCGCACAGCGAGAAGCAGCAACGACGGGCGCGGGAGGCAGCAGCGCTCGGCAGCGGGCGCGGCGGCGGGCGCGGCGGCGGGCGCGGCGGCGGGCGCGGGCGCGGGAGCGGGCGCGGGAGCGGGCGCGGGCGCGGGCGCGGCAGCGGGCACGTCGCGCGATGTCTTCCTCCTCTCTCTCTTTCTCACTCTCACACTCTAAAAATTTTCTGATCTGAAAATTGTGTGTCCCCCTCTAAAATCCTAACCTAATGATGTATATATAGCACTAATCTAGGTCAATTAGATGGGCTTCCTAGTCCTAATGGGCTTAGGCTTGGGCTTAGATTTTAATTTAATTTAAATGGGCTGAATTAATTAAGGATAATGGGCTGAATTAAGCTCAAATTAAAACAACCGAGCCCGTTTGACTTGTAATTCCCGGCCCTTGCGTTCCAAGCGAGCCGAGTCCCATTCGATGAAATTTAAGTTCGTTCGTCACCGCCAGTCCGATGCAAAATGCAATTAATCTAAAATGAATTTAAACTATATGTTATGCGATTTTGATATTTTTGTTTAGGGGTTAAAATTTAATCCCTAATTTTCTATGCAATTAACCACTAAAAGATGTGCCAAAATTTAGGTGTCAACAACCACCTACGGCACAACCCGCGTTGAAGTACACGTCTCAGATTGGCAATCTTCCAGTAATACCGGGTATCGTCCCGCGTTGAAGTACACGCCTCAGGACGGAAACATTCCCACGATCGCACATGCCACACCACTCACAATTTCTCGTTCATTCACACACTTAGACTCGCATGCCAGTAAATTGGCCAATCACATGTGGCCCGTGCACGCCTCAATTCACTCACAATTTCATACTTAATAAACATCCAATATGACCAATTGACAATTAATTCAATTTGACCCAAGCGTGCACATAGCAAAGCATATACCAAACAATCAATTGCACACGAATGCACCCAATTTCACCATCACAATTCATCCATAGTACAAACACACCATCAACATACAAATTGGCATTTTTCAATGTCCAAACTATGTCAAATCAGTTCCGGCCCTTCACGGCATTTTCTCCCAATTACTCGCCGGTTCTAAATATCCAATTCGCGTACCGAACCAAGCATCGTAGCACTCCAATCAGCCATTCACGGCCCACTTTCGACCTCAAAATTTCCACCAAAATTTCCCAAATTCAATCCTAAGGCCCGCTCATCGATTTCGCTCCTAAATCGTACAATTCCGCACCTAATTAAACCCGATTTTCACTCGAAAATTGTCCGTCGATACCCGATATCCTAATTAAAGTTTAGGGTGCGATTTACCAAAACTCTAGACTGACTCGGCTAGAGCGGAAAGCGGTGGCGATTGGCAAGGACGGCGGTGAGTGGTGGCGTGGCTTGGCGGTGGCGATTGGCGCACGGCGACGGCGGCGGCTTGCTAGGCTTGGGCCGGTTGTCCACGGCCAAGAGAGAGAGAAAACCGAGAGGGACGACGTGGGGTGGTGCGGTACGGCGGCGGTAAGGCGGTGCGGCACGGCGGGCAGATGGGCGGCGGCCAGACGGCGGCGACGATGGCAAGGGGAGAGGGCGATTAGGAGGAGGAGAGAGAGAGATGGCCGAGAGTTTTGAGGGAGAGAGAGAGAGTCTTGAGTTTAAATTGGTCAAATCAATAATTGAGGTCAAAATGACCATCTTGCTCTTATCTCACAAGCCAAATCGACGGCCCAGATTCGATCCTATCTTGAAATCGACGGCCGAGATCGAATCTTGCCCAAAATATCCAAGGGCAATTTGAAAATTTCATAAAATTTCAAGGGAAAAAATGTCCAATAAAAAAGTTAGGGCAAAATGACCAAAATGCCCCTCCCTCATAAAACATGCCCTTTATAAATCCCAAGGGTAAAATGGTCACTTTTCCATTTTCTTGCTGAAATTGAATTTTTCGGAAGGATTCGGGACAATCCAAAATTACACATTTCAACTGCAACGTCGTCCTAACGTCCCATTGTGACTTCCAAATTTTTCGATATCCAAATTGGGCTCAATTAAATAATTAAATTTTATTAAATGCAACTCGAGCATTTCTCATATTAACGGGCGGTTTTTTGGGGAAATTCGCATATTCGACCCGTGACTGATAATAATTCGAGTCACGTGCAAGTTCATTCGGTTCGTGACGACTTCGGTTGTCATTAAAATCGCGAGGATCGATCACTTAATCTGAGGGGCACGATCGTTCGGTATAGGTTCAGGATTATTCATCAATTCATTTTGTGGTCCGACGGAATCACCCGCGATCCACTACTATGACAATGGCGAATTGACCCCTGGCTATCCTTGGATCGGCCAACAGTGGCTCAAAATGTCACCTCGGCGATTTCATGGTCGAAAATCGATTCACAATCGAATTTTCTCTGAGTCGCACGAATTTAAATCTCTGATTAGCCCTTCCCCAATGGTTAATGTCTTAAGAATGATCAGTTTCGGGCAAGAATTAACTACGAGTACATTTATAAAACTAAGCATCTCATTAATTCCAAATGGACAAATTTTCGGGATGTCACAACCGACCTCGCTGTCGCGATCCAGACGAGGGAGATGGGTTGCGACCTCAATGGGGAGATGGGTTGCGATGGCGAGGTCGGCCTCGCCTTGACTGGGGGAGGCTTGACCTCGCCTAGATTTGGCGAGGCCGACCTCCTCATCGGGACTGACGAGGCCGGCGGCAAGGGCCACGACGCCCTTGCCAGCCCTAGCCTGTGGCTGGTTGCCAGCGCCGGCAACCGATTATGGCCAAGGAAGAGAAGGAAAAGAAAGAAATATTAAAAAAATCAAAATATTATTAAAATATTATTAATAAAAAGAAATTTTGTGTAGTTACCAAATACATTTATGTTCTTTTTTTATTCTAAGAATATAAATTTTGAGCAGTTACCAAACGCCTTCAAATGCTTATAAATTGTTTTCAGGCACGGAATAAAAAAGAATCATTTATGAGCAGAATCAGTTTTCGAGTACAGAATCATTATTATATGGATCCTAAGGTACTTTTCTTGGCATGGGATTGACTCATCCAAGACGTACTCGTATTAAGAAAAGGAATTATTGTGTACTGTAGTACGATGCTTTATCAAAAAAATCACATTAGTATGGATTATAGCTGACAAGCTGGCCATGGATCTTGATGTAGACCCACGTAAATTCATTCCTGACAAGTGACAAGGGACAGGGGCCTGTTGTCTTTCTAATCCAAGCTTGGCCATAGGGTTTCTATCACGAAAAAAGAAAACAAAGGGAAAAATAGAAAGCTTATACAAAGATTTTATTCCCTTTTCTTATTTATTTGAATATCTTCTCATTAACTGCTAAGCAGGATGCATCGTACATATTACTCATCTCATATGTCACTTGGTATCCTTAAATGTCTGTCCCTCCAAAGGCATCACGTAGGAAACGTGGCATCACTCATGAATTTACACGTAAACGAACTTTCGTCAGGTGAAAAAAGTTGGACCTCTAATGGGGGTGATGGACGAACTTTTTATTGGGTCGGCCAACCTTAAAGAGGTGGCCAATGATGTTGAAATGCACTCAAGCTGTTCGAAAATTTGCTCAACGGAGATGTTTCTTTCTTGGAATCAGCTGTTGTGTGATTCAAATGTGAAGCCCAAGTTGCAGGCAAGTTATTTTGTTTGTTTCGGTGATTCTTCCTTGTATATTTGTCCTTGTTATTGCTCATTTCTGATGTGATCATCCTTTGCCTATGCTATTCTTACTCGCAGATTTTTGAAATGACTGCCATGAATCCCATGTCTATGTTGTCGTGACAGCACTAGGGAGAATTCAGCTAAGTAAAGATATCACTGAACAACATTGCAGTGATTCTTATTATATTCTATTGAACAGGTATTTTTAGACTTGTGTTGGGTGATGGCGAATCGGTTTAACTCTCCGGCAATCCGATGAACAACCCGGTCTCAACATCTGCACTCTGGCTGCTCCGGCTATGTAATGCTGCTGCTCTCGGATGAATTGTTGATTGCCAAGGATTTTCATGGCTCTGAAATTGGAATAAAGAAAAAAAGGACGCAAAACGTTCTGTCAAATAAATGAAATAACAAATTCAATTGAATGATGATGGGGGACCTAGAAACCTCCACTAAATTAAAATGGGAAAAAGCTCAAACTCAACTTCAGATTTACTGGCATTGAAGAAGCCTTTCACTGGATCTAAATTAGGTGATGCAAGCATCTGTCTATGCACCCAGATCTATCAATAGTCACTGGGAAATTTCAATTTTTCCCAACATCTGACTCGAGGAGATTCTCTCCTACGATGCCATAAAAAAACTCTAAAAGTGGTTAGCTACACCAGACATAACTAAAAACTTTGGTTCCACCTATAGTCCATGTTTAAAGTACAGACTATTGTAACGTGATACTAATATCCTCTACGTTGTTGTAATTTTTTCAACAGGGGTAGTTTTTGTTATCAAGTTAGTATTTTCTTAACAGATTAATTAATGGTTACAAAATCATAGAAAGACACAGGAACTTTCAGTCCTACAATCCCTTGTTAGAAACAAAGAATTGTACCCGATGATAGTAAATTGGGTAGTACTTTTTTCTACATTAATTACTCAGAAACATTGTGCTCCTGATTTTTATTACCATATTGGTAATTACTTTCCTACATTTTCACTAGGAAAATTCAATATTTCCCAACAGCTAACTATAGAAGTGGTTCTCTCTTCCCTTCTAAAAAAGACAAAAGAAGAGAAAAAGCAAAAAAAGCTTGAAAAATGATTAGGTATGCCAAATGTGATCATTAAGAACTTTGGATCTGTCTATAGTCCCCAGTTGGAAAACACAATATATTTTTTCTTGAAAACAATATTCTCAACATGGCGATATTTCACAACGCAGGTCGCTGACTTAGTGCTAGTAACCTTTTTTTTTCAAGTCAGTAACTTTCCAAGCAAATCAACTAATGGTCCCTGGATCAAAGAAAGACAGAGATTTGGGTCCGTCTACAATCCTATAGTCCCATACACATAATCGCATCTCATGATCGTAATTTCCCTAATATTTGTTTTCCAACATGAGTTACCAATTCTGGATTAGTAACTTCTATTATGGAGTCAATCACTTTCTCAACAGATCAAGTGCGGCACCATAGAAGAACAAAGAGAGATTCGAGTTTGTCTACAGTTCCATGTAAAAAAGGAAAGTAGAATTGTATCTCGCGACAATAAATTTCTCAATGCGGTGGTAATTTTCTCAACGTGGATTCATAGCTTAGTGCAAGTAATAACTTTTCAAGCAGATCATACGGTCTCAAAGATCATAGAATTCTTTGGTGATGTTCAACATATCTGCTCATTCTAACTTGTGCTATCAAAAAGCAAAACTTCTTGCAAATAAAGAAAGGTTCAATAAAAATACCAGTACAGAACCCTAAAATTAAGCATCTCTCCTTATGCATTGTCCTTTTCAAAGAAACCGATCATGTTGCAGTACTCCTTAATGGTTTTAACACCAGGACTAATAGAGAGCAAGACAAACTGATGACCAGCACATTTAACCAGTTCATTAACTGTGCAGCACATAATTTACTAATATTGGTTTGATGGACAAAAGCAACAAGCTTCTTCACTACACAAGCCTATTAGACAAAACCCATTCTTAATCATTGAAGACCTCTCTCTGGTCTTAGCACATCATAAACTACGCTACTAGATCATACATGAAATTGATTGAGAGATTGTATTGTAGGTTTCACAAGTTTGCGGAAAGTGGTTAATTTATTCACAGAAGAGTGATGATGCATGGCAAGTAATAGGTAGGCAACAAAAGCATAGATGAGAAAAAGGGTTCACCTTTGCAAGAAGCTTTGCATTCTCTTCCTTCAGAGACCTCTCCTGAATTACACCAAACAAAGTTGCTAGATTAATATAACCAGGAATTTAACAATACCTGATGAGATCGGACATGCATTCATCATATTCCTATACTCACCTTTGCTTGTAACTGCTGTATCTGATCGTTGAATAATTGAGCCTGTAAAAGAGACCCGTACATTTTAACTTTCGTGTGTGTGCATGTTGTCCACATACCTTTCTTAGTAAAAGGAAAAAAAATGAGAAAGTAAGTTGAGAAGGACAATGGTTTGCAACTTGTCCAGAAACACGGTTCGAGGGAGAAGTTGTAGACAGAAATCAGCGAGGTTAATGAACTAAAATCACTTGCTGAATTCTATTATTCAATGACAAAGAATAGGGATTTTTCTTCATGTTGGCTAGTTTGAACTAGTGTTAATAAGTGTCAAGAAACTATTGGTTAAAATAACTGGTGAATTTTTTTAAGGCAAGTTACTAGTAAATCACCAATACTTTCATAAACTACCAAATTTTGTACTTGTTTATCAATCTTTATTTTCATAACTTATTAACACTTTGAGTTTATGTGAAATTATTAATCTAAATTATAGAAACTTATTAACTTTTGTCAGATTAAATTACCAACTAGCTTTTAGATTATCAATTTTCATTTGACTTACTTGCTAAACTTTTTTTTTTAATTTTACCAACTTTTATATTGAATTACGAACTTGTATCTAGAGATTACTCACCTAAATTAGCGTGATTACCAATTTTTACCTCATATTGTGGAGCCACCGACTTTTTTTTTGAGTTATTTAATGATACTTACTTGGATTATTTTAATTTGCCAACTTTTTTCTCGTTAATAAACATTCATTTGCATTTCTTAGCAATGCCTTGAATTTACCAACTCTTTTAAAAAATTACTAGCCTTAATTAAAATCACTTACGAGCTTTTCTCCAACAAAATTACCAACTAGTTTTGGGTTACTATACTTTCGAATGATTATAGGGCAAGTTCTAAAACTTGTCAACGTCATGCATTTGAGTCATAAGACTTTCATTTCATGCATTCAAATCATAAAACTTGCTATTCTCTGTCCAATTGAGTTATTTCTTGCCAACTCTAATATGAAATCACTAACTTTAATTTAAGTGATTATCAACTTTTCTGGACGTCCGATTGACAAGTCAGATGCCAACTTGGACATGGTTGGTTGCCTCAAGTGCCACATTAGCAGTTTTTGTTAATCTATCTAACGGAAGGATCACATTGCACCAATTTTAAAAAGTATAGGGTTTACATAAGACAAAAGAAAAAAAGTTCAAGGTCTAGATTGAATATTGAGCAAAAGTGCAAGGAGTCATTACCCATTTCATGTAATAGTTGGTAAATTTAAGGTGTTGGTAGGAAAAGTAAATAAAAAGTTAGTGAAAGACAAGACAATTGTTTTTTGGGTCAAAGATAAAAGAAGTTAGTCATTTAACAAAACCAAATAAACTTCGTAACTAATCAAATAAGAGTTGATGACATAGAATGGTTGATAACTCAAATGTACAAAATTTGGTAATTGCTATGTGATTAAGATTGCAAATTTCTAGTTGGGTTTGTAAGTTAGGTAAATAAAAATTGGTAACTAAAAAGAATATTACGTAATTATTTAAAAAAACCAAATAAATGTCGTTAAGTTGTAAATCAAAACTAATCATTAACCTAATGAGAGAAAATTTGGTAAATCCATAAAAGAGACTTCTAAAATTGGATTTAAGAAAGACAAAAAAATGTTGTTAACCCCTTACCAAAAAAAAATGTTGTTAACCGATAACAAAAGTTGATAAATAAAGAAAAATCAAATAAATGTTGGTAAATAACTCACACGAAACTTGGTAAGCCAAAAAGAGTAAATAATGTAATTGAAAAAAAAATTGGCAAGTCATTTAAATAAATATTGGTAAATTTATATAAAAGCTATTAAATTTATAGGAATGGTAAGAAAAAATTAATAAAAATTAAGAAAAATTGATAATTTGCACATTCTCGAAAGGAGTTGGTGATTTCATATAAGTGTACGTAAGTTGCCACAAAGTTACTTAGGAATCAAGTAACGGCAAACTTTTTTTATCATAGTTTTACTGTCATGTACAACATGAAAAAACACCTTTTTTTTTTGGAAAAGGAACAATAGAGTCATCCAAATAACTCTAGTACATTGTCAAAAGGAGTTGGTGCTTTCATAAAAGTTTTGGTAAGTTGCTAATGGGTTACTTAGGAATCAAATAACAGGATACTCTTTTTTTTAATCACAGTTTTATTGTAATATACACTCTTTTAAAAGTTTACCGGCTTGAAAAAACATCCAATGTTTTTGGAAAAAGAACAATAGAAACATCCAAATATGTCTAGGGGAAAATAATGATAAAAAAATAACCCTGATCCTTTCCTTGTTTATTGGAAAAAGAGAACTGGTCAACAACAATGAAGAGAAAGGTTGATTTATGAATGTGCTTTCATTCCTTTCCAAGTTTGACGTGTTTAGTCTATTCAGTTTTAATCTTACAATGCAATTGCAGTCTCTATTCAAATTGGTGTTTCGGTTCCTGTATTCATTATCAGTCTTGTTAGTCGTTTGAGGGAAATTGTTTCTCCTTGTTTTCTTTCACTTCTCACCATCTCCATGCGTCCAAACACAGCGGCTACTTGATGAAAAGCTTTCAAAACATCTCTAGGCACAGAGAAAAGGACAACTATGCCAAAGAGGCATGTACCTTTCTCGCCCTAACGCTGCTCAAACTTCGCTCGAGCTGATCCCCTATCATTTGGATTTCATCGATTGAACAAGATCCAAGACATTGTCCTGATAGCTTCCTGATGAGAAAAAGAAAAGTACCAAAGTTTAGGGAATTAGATATGAGGAACCCATTTCAATCCACAATTTATAAGAGAGAAGTCTCAAAATTTGTGGACCGTAGAGAAACTTCAAGAAGCTCAATCTTCCTCTCCATATCCATGGTTTCATGCTTCGGATGCTGCGCATTTACGGAGATTGTGATATTTACGAATCCAGTGAACGGAGCAATACAAACTGAACATATGTGAAATCATGCAACGGATAAAACCGATAAGAGTGAGCGAATATGTAACACCACAGGATCTTGCAAAACTAAGATTGCTACTACAACCACCCTAATGTACTCGCAAAATTTGTAGCTGGACAATCTAAACCATAGTTTATCTATGGCTCATCACCTCAGTAATTCTTGAGATCAAGAATAGGGTTCTTATCAAGAACACGGTGATATATTATTACAATCTGCTAATATATATATATATATATATATACAATCTGCTAATATATATTGGTTCACACCAACAATCACTTTTAAAACTTCCTTCAAGAAAACAATAAGATTCAAATGCCCATGGAGGGTGTGTTTTCGAGGTATCAAGTGGTGGATGATGAGAACGATTTTGGACGCTGAAAGCATTTTAGAGGACCAGTTAATGTCCTGTGGACAGGTACAAAGATCAAAATAGCTTTTTTAAGGTATTAATTAACTTGAAACTTATTTGTCTCTATATATATCAGCAGTTTCTCCTCTCTTCTTCCCAGTCATTGCCAAATCACATGAATAAGAGTGGTTTGGCTTGCAATTATATTGCAAGTCCTTTATCTAACCATAACAGCACTTTGATAGCACAGCTTTGATGGCTCTCTTAAATTATTCCCTCCTGTACTAGACTAACATTTCTTATGAGATACTTGACTTTTGCCTTAAATTGTAAAATTTGGATGAGTTTTCTAGAATTGGGTTCATGAGAGATAATGCATACTTAAAGAATAATTCTTGACATATTAAGACTCGTCTTCTAAATTTGAGTACTAAGCAATGACGTAGATTCCTGATTAGGTACTTAAAGAGTTTACTAACTTAACTAACACTCACGCAATGCCACATTGCTTAGTAAACCAATGTAGAGAGTATCCCCAGCATTCCTCATGCTTGAGAACCATGAAGCATCGCTCATGTACCAAAGCACGTGTATCCTATATATGTATCTAACACTGTGAACGTGCAATTTTTCAAACTGAAACGCGTACTGCTATGACTCAGCCAAAAGATGTAACCATGAATGCCTACCATTTTAGTGTTTTCATCAATAGAGACACACTGTTGATGCAGACAAAAGGATTTACTGAGTTGAGCTTTGGTGAAGATGGATGTTGTGAAAATCCACAACTCAAACAACCCAAAAGATCATATTGAGATCAAATTGGAATTGAATCAAATGTTTGAAGAAACACATTGAGAATTGAGATAATCTCTTTTCATCTCTTGCAATGCATATAAACCACACAAAGAAGCATCTTCATCAAACAATAGAATTATGAAAGTGAAGTTTTAAAGAGATTCAAATAGAAAAAGTTTTTGATCTGCACGACATAGGAAGGTTCATGATCCAAAATTTACTGTATTTATTTAGAAGTTTAGTAGAATAAAGGTTGCAAACTAGTCCCTTGCAAATTGCAAATTGTGAATTAGACATATAATAAATTAAAGAAATATATTTTTTTTAAACATGAAGAATGAGAAAAAATGATGCAAAACCTTTCTCAGCTTAATTCTATCGAGCTTGTTATAATTTTAGATTTAGTATTTGATAGGTAAGTCATTATGTGAAGACAATAGCTGTCCCTCTCATGAAGGTAGCTATTTCTTCGTTCTACAGGTTTCACTTGAATTGATCAAAAGGAAATGCGATAATTGATGTGGGACAACATAAGTTTATTTGCAACACACACACATAGATATATATATATATATATATATATATATATATATATATATATGTGCTCGCGCGCAGGCCCTTCTCATTGAAAGAAGATTTATCATCTGAAAGATTTATCCAGTAATTGAATGTCACTTGACTCTATCTCTCTTTTCTCAACTATATCATCATCATTAGTATGATTACTACTTTGTGGTTCTAGTGATTCCTTTAAATCGTGCAAACATGTATATGTGTGCACGATTCTCTGCATATGAGGCGACTCTTGATGAACACGCATGTCTATATTATATGATTGCTAGGGAAAATAAGATTTTCAACCTTCTGTGTTCGTATGTTAGATAAGTCTGGTTTTTCGCAAGTCCTACGGAAAAAATTATGTACTGTGATGTAATATGTTAATGCACACCAAAAAAAGCAGGAAGTTGCTTTCTTTTGTACATCAAAATAAATAAATAGCTAAGTGCTCAACTTGCTTGACTTCAACAAATTGGGCATAAATGCTTGAAACATTACTAGTCCCACATTATCGACTTCTTGGGCCTAACAAATGTGACAACTTGTTTAAGTAAACCGAGAATCTCTCTGAAATTATTATGAATGCACCTAATGTAGCATCAAGGAAAGGATAGAGCACTGACCAGAATATGTTGTTCCATTTTGGCCTGGTATGTATCCGCATCATTTGCAGATTTACGGTATCGATCAATTGTCTTTCGGATTCTGAAAATTGCAAAGGCAGCATATGAGCTCAGCCACCGGAAATGCATTCTCCAAATTAATTACGTATCATTAATTCAAAGTAAGTGAACATTAAAAAAATTAACGATCATTCGTGTGAATCATGCATGACTTCCCGTGAATATTTATCCATGTCACTCGCATATAGAATACCAAAGAGGCAAAAGCCTCCTCAAGAAGCTTTAAGCCTCCAAGCAACTTGCAACAAAATGAGAACTTGGAAAGTCTTGGCTGCCACCTTACACAATGTAAATAATCATGCCAGCAATATTTTCTTCAAATAGTAGAATGTAAATGTCCACATTCACACTATAAAAGTATATTATGTGTGCTAGCGAAGTATATAAGCATGTGAACGCCCAGTGAATAAACTCAATGTTTTTTGCCCAAGCTCAAAGGCTTCAGAATTCAACATGCCACTCCATGTCAGTAAGAAGTAAGAACAGCACATGATGCATGTAAAATCATCAGTTGCATTGTGAAGCAGTACAAGCACTTACCACTTCTCAGAGGAATTATAAGAGCAAGCTGTTGCACCTACATTTGACTTTTAACTTCAAGTACCTCTTTCTTCCCGGTAAATGAAGAATAGTGAGTACTTACATGGTGGAGCAGCTAAATTGGCAAACATGTACGATTGCAGCCACTTTTTGACATAAATAATCTATGAATAAGAAGTCCAAGAGATCAGTGTGATGTGCCATGTTAGCCTTAGTCTATTACACTAGTGAATGCACTCGATCCCATAAAATCACCACTGCACAAATCTGGTCAAGCCCATAATCTTATTCACCTTTCAAAGCACCATATAACCAAAAGTACATATAGTTGAAGATGTCAGGACTGGTTTCACAGGCTTTTGTTAAGGGTTGAAGTACCATTAATAAATCAACTTGAAAATCTTTTGCAGGTTTTGTTTAATTTGGAAAAGAGATTGATTATGCTTTAAGTTTCTATTTCAATGAACCAAAAAGCAGCCAATATACCAACAAAATGCTTTATTTTACATTTGGAATGTTTCTTGATTATGGCGGTAGCTAGATAACACATTGTTCGATTTCCGGACTATTATAATGTGTTTCATACAAAATTTCTAGTTTTTGCCTTGTGGTATGTCATAAACTTGAAACACGGATTTGTATGATTTGTAAGATAACCATTATCAGATAGGGTCCATAAGATATGCTTAGTTCATGTCCAAGTGGTATAATTACAACAAACTCAATCAAACAAGGTATGATTTGAAGGCTTCACCCTTTTCAAATGAAGTTTGGTTTTCTTTAACAATTTTCCAAGCAATCAAATTTGTCAGAAAAAGATCTACTTCGAATAGAATAATACCTAACCTCGTACACGCTTACTATCATCATGCCCCAAGCATTAGCTAATGGAGATCAATCCCTAGAAGCAGCCTTAAAACCTATAACACTTCAAGAAGTAACACTATACAGCATGTTCATTTCATATCAATGTGGAATTGGGGTGAAGGCTTAATTGTTACTTGTCAAAACCAGAAGGACCAAACAATATCAGTCCCTAGTTTCTCGAAAATCAAATAATGTTTCATTCCCCAAGACAAAGTGCTAATTATCCTAAGATGTGAAGTAGCTGGAGGACATCAGTACTTGCAAGATATTCAACAATTAGTTTTCTCAGAAGGACCATTAAGAAAGAGAGAGTCCAACTCCAATGCAAAAGCGTACACGATGAGTGCTTTTGATCATCAAATCCCCACATCTAGCCATTTGATTAGGGCATACCTCAGTACATTGACTAGAAAAAAAAAGCGAGAATATAGATTTTATATCGGCTACTTTCGATTGGGATATTTGAACAGAATTCATATATTGTTTGAAATTGTCTGGAAATAAGAACTATATTGGTCATCATGGTGAGTTCAGTCCATGATCGAAGGGGAAAAGCACTACACGTTTGACCAAAACCAAAAATAATAGAAAAGAAAAGGAGGATAAGAAAAAACCCATGCCATGATGCTGTCCCTTATTTACACTTTACAAACACACAGCATATATATGTGCACATGCCCTCATTTTGGATATAAGAATGTTAACAAGGCTCAATCATGTTCGCCATCTAAAATCAACTCGAGAAATCGAAAAACCAGTAGAGGAACATTACTGGGAATTGCTCGTGAACTCATAAAGCTTTCCTTCATGTGAAAAGATGATCACGGCGACTTCAGCAACGCAGAGGACCGAGAGCTCGTGAGCTTTCTTCAGCAGTCCGGTCCGGCGCTTCGAGAAGGTGACCTGCCGGCTCGTCGCGTTCTCAATTCGCCTCATCTGAATTTTACCTCTAGCCATGATTGAATTCTCCCTACATACATAAAGGTTATCAACCCTAGAGTGACAAAAACTCAAACATAGCGATAAACTTGACTAATATACCTAAACGATGAAAAACCACAACCCACCAGGGACTTTTTGCAGCTTCAACCAGCTGAAGATTTATCTTTTTATCCTCCTCCTATTGACTAGACTCAAGTACTTGAGAAGCTAAAAACGCTGCAAGACTAATCACACTTTTTTATCAAACAGAAATGGACTATATCATCATTCGAACACAAGCGAAAACCACAGGATAAACACTTCACAAAGTCAATGGTCGGAAAATTATAGATTTGCCCAGCGTATTTTCTTCTCTTTGTCACAAAATCAGAAACCCTAGAGAGGGATGAGAGGGCAAAGACAAGAAAACAAAGAAAGTAGCATCAACGCAAAGGATCTACCGGCAGTTGATAGATTTCTCTAATTATTTTGTGGCCACAAACATAAAAGGATTCCAAATTCAACGATGTTCTACTCAGTGAGTCAGGGAAAATATATATGGTGTGATGTACCCATCCATAAAAAGGAAATACAAACAAAAAAGGAAAGAAAGAAGGAGAAAAGCGAAGTATTCTAGTTCGACCGAAACGGCAAGGTTGATTTGGTAAAGAAAATTCAAGGAAGCAGATGGGTTGTCTTGTTTTGGCAAAATTAAGAAGAAGAAAGTAAAGATAGAGATAGAGAGAGAGAGAGAGAGAGAGAGAGAAGATATTTTGTTTTTTCGAAAGAACATATATTTTACAGGGGCTTCAGCTGTTAGCTGTAGCCGTAGCCTGTGGGGACCGGACAAGCGAAAGAGAGGGCACCCAAATACGAAACGGTAAAAAAAAACAAGGGAAAAAGGTGGCACGATAAAAAAAGGGAATTGTCGACATCATCGTACCATGACGTGCCAGTTAACCAATTGGACGTCGACAAGTGGAAAAAATTATCTCTCTCTTAAAGTTGATTGAGTTGCACTTTTTATTTTTATTTTTATTTGGATCAATAGTACGAGTTCGCTTCGTATGACTTAAAAAATATGGAAAGATTTCAGGTCAAATCGATTTTTTTAAAAATGTCGTCAATATTTGGTAAAATGTAATAAAAAAGTATTTTGAGAATCAACTTTATGTATACATTTCAAATAAATAAATAAAAAAGAAAGAAAATATACTTGCGACTATTGGACGCTAGTGAGCTAGATTTATCACCGGCAACAATCGTTTGAGATCACACTACCTCAGGCTAAGGCGACACAAGTTCATGTGACCCCCACCAAGCAAGCAGCTCTTAGACAGGCCTCATCGACAATCGATATGAGCTCGCCGGTATCGTCGTGCATGGTTGCATAATGAACAATGGTGATAGTACAACCAAAATTTGGAAAATTTAGCGAGTATAAAGTTGCAAGAAAGAAAATGCATTATCATTATGGGAATGATTAAAGCCCTAAACTGGGTAGGACTTTTTTTGGGTTAAGGCCATTTGGAGGACTTTAAAATATTCAATGCGAGTCCCACAAGGTCTCTAAAAAAAATTGGTAAATTTCTTAGCATTTGCCCAGTAGCCTTTAGATATTCAAAGTCATTTCTAAAACCAAAGGAAAATGACTGTACAGTCCTAAAATCCAGTTATACGTTTCTCTTAATGGGTGGATGAGCACTAGGTGCACAAGGAGTACTCGAAATTATACCACGAGAATTTATGGATGAATGAATGCAGATGTTTCCTTTAGCTTATCATATCTTTATGTTCTATTTATAATTCATCATCATTATTGTTGATCGGGAAGTTGTATAATATGAGACACAACTCATGAATCCCCCACAATATTCGACCTATTTACAAACATATCGGAGCTAAAACATAGAGCATTCCAGATCACAACTACTAAACTATTTCATAGAGCTATTAATGACCCGATTGGATTTAGCTTTGACGGACTTACAACCATTCAAGTCTAACGCTATTTATCTGATAATTGCACTAGCGATATGCATAGCATACCAAAAGAGTTTGAACAGCAAGGAAGGGAACTTGCATTTAAAGAAAAGATGATCCCTCTGATCCACCATGTAGATTGTAGGGAACAGCACTTTAACCTACCTCAACTAGCAAGCTTATCAAGTTGGAGTAGCCTATTTTTTCTTCATATTGGAAAGATAGTGATCGATTTTTGTTTGTTAATTTCAATAATGTAATTCCATAAAATGAATCTTATTTATATTTTACCACTCAATATAGAGGTTAAGAGATGATTTAGCACCAATTTCCTTGTTTCTTTCTCTTCGTCTTTGCTCTCAAGTTATTCCTCTCTCTGCATGAGTATATGCCACATTCCAATTGTGTACTCATAGAAATTATCCTAAAAGAAGGTATTAGCGTGGTAATTCCAATCCAAGTCTTAAGCAAGGAAGATGAAAATGTTTATCGCTTAAGCAATTCTATGAAGTTCTCCTAATACTTGCTTGGCTGTGACATGTTTTCAGCAATTAATATGACGGATTTGGAATGAGGGTTCATTTGCTGTTCTTTCATGACCAATTCCAATTTTGGGTGACTCTACCTTTCATTTATCTTTCTTTGCTTTTCTTATGGCTTTTGCTGAATAGTTTCCAATACATGTTTATTGCAATTACATGCACCCCTAGCTTGTAACTAATGTAAAGAATTTGGATAGGATCAACTGAAGCTTTTAAAGGCCCCATTATCTCGACTATTGGATGATTCAATTTCTTTTTCACGGAATTTTGATGTATCTTCTATATTATTAAGCCAAAATCGAGTTTTGCCTCACTTTCATCTTCTTCCCAAATTTATATGTATAGAAAAATGTGAGATAGTTTAAGAAATAATGAGGTTTTAATGGGTTGAATGTGCGTTTGGTTCAATATTTGCAAAGGGCTTTGGGGTCCCAAAGTTCTTTTAGTAGATGCAAATGGCATATGGTAATTTTTTTGGAAAACTTTGGGGAAATGCAATTGTATTTCCAAAGGTCTTTATCCAAAGCACATCGGATGGTCCTTTGGAAAGTGGCATTCTTGGAATGTAAGTCTTGGCACTATTCACTATTTTTTATTGGCACTGTTCGTCTTCCTTGTGGTTTGAATAGAGGAGTTGGATGGAGGCCAGCGATCGCTACCTAAGGGGTTGCGCGATCTCAGGAACTGTTGCTTGAGGGGTCGCGAGCAACATTAGCTGTCGCCTGGGTCATGGGAACCTAGGCAACCGTCACTTGAGGTTGCACGACCTGAACTGTTGCAACCTTAGGGTAACCTAGGTGAGGTTGGCTGGCAGTTAGACCTTATCGACGATGGCTGAGTTCTACCATTTGAGAGTATTTTTCTTTTTTTTTAAATTAGCAAAAGCCCTTTAGAAAATGTAATCTTTATCAAACGGCATTTAAGTCAAAGGTGATTCCCAACGTGTTTTTAAAATATACTTAGTCAAATACTCGTTACATTTTGGAAAACCATTTTAGCCCAAAAACCTTTACATTTTCCCAAAAACATTCTCCCAAAGCCGAACCAAATGCATATTTCAATCACTCCACATCTTGGTTAGGACAAGCAACCCATTCAAGTCTAGCTTAGAGAAAGAGACATTTTCCTTATTTCTGATCTTCTTTTCCTCTTACTTGTATTAGAAGCCACAGCAAGCTTTCCTCTTTTAATTGCTGATGACATTCTCCTCATTTTTCTCAAGTTCCCATTCCTACAATTTTAGTCTCTTGAAATATTTTGATGGAAAAATCTTGATATAAATTTAAAAATATAGAGGATAAGGACACCAAAATGGCATGAACTAGGAGTGAGCGGTTCTAGGTTCCTTACAAGTTCTATCTGGAATCTCGAACCTACCATCGAATACAGGTTCCTTATTTTTTGGAACCTATAACCTACCCACTGGAACTAGGAACCTGGAACTTACCCTCGGGTATAGGTTTTAAGGTAAGTTCTAAGGTCTAACATGTTCTTTTTATTTTTTTTTATTTCGTTTTTAGTTAAACAAAACGAAAATGAATGCAACAATATTAAACAGGCTTTTCATTCACAAAAGAGAATACAAAAAACTAGTTTTTCTAGTATTACGGTTCAAATAAATACAATTAAAATGAGAAATTATTGCGTGAATTGATATTAGGGAAGAGTGGTTCCATATTCCGTACAGGTTCCACCTGAAATCTATCCATAAAAATACGTTCCTTCATTTTTGGAATATGGAATCTGTGACATCTCGAAATTTGTCCATTTGGGATTTATAAATTATTGAGTTTTATAAATGTATTCGCAGTTGATTCTCGCCCGGAACTAATCATTCTTGGGATACTAACCATTGGGGAAAGGCTAATTAGGGAATTAAATTCATATGACTATTAGAAAATTCGATCGTGAATTTAATTTTAACCATGAAATCGCCGAGGTGATATTTTGAGCCACTGTTGGCCGATCTAAGGGTAGTTAGGGATCAGTTCGCCACTGTCATAGTAGTGGATTGCGGGTGATTCCACCGGACCACAAAATGACTTGACGAATTATCCTAAACCTATACCGAACGATCGTACCCCACGGATCTAGTGATTGATCCTCGCGATTTTAATGACAATTGAAATCGTCACGAACCGAACGGACTTGCACGTGACTCGCGATTTTAATGACAATTGAAATCGTCACGAACCGAACGGACTTGCACGTGACTCGATATATTATCAGTCACGAGTTGAATATGCGAATTTCTCAAACAAGCCGCCCGTTAGTCTGAGAAACGCTCGAGTTGCGTTTAATAAAATTTGATTATTTAATTTAGCTCAAATAGGACACCGGAAAATTTGAAAGTCACAACGGGATGTTAGGACGATGTTGCGGTTGTAACGTACAATTTTTGTCGCGCCCGAATCCTTCAGAAAAACTTGATTTTGATGAGAAACGGAGAATCGGACCATTTTACCCTTGAGAATTAACAAAGGGCATGTTTTATGGGCAAATGGCATTTTAGTCATTTTGTCCTAACTTTTTTATTGGACAATTTTGCCCTTGGACTTTTTGAGAAATTACAAGTATACCCTTGGATATTTTTGGTAAGATTCGATCTGGGCCATCGGTTTCAAGATTAGATCAAATCTGGACCGTCAGATCAAAAATGTGAGAGAAAGCCATTTTGGTAAATTGCTAAAAGGGGTCAAATTGCACTATTTAGGTCTAAATTGACCATTCTCTCTCCTCCATTTTCTCTCCCCCATCGTGAGCAGCCCCTCCCTTGCCGTGAGCCCCCTCCCCTCCACCGATCTCTCTCTCTCTCCCTTCGCCATCGCCGCGGCACCATCGCCGCCGTTCATACGCACTGCCGGACCACCGTCGTGTCGCACCATCCTCGTTGCCGCGCCCCCACCAGCCCACGCCATTCCTCTCCCTCTCGGTTTCTCTCTCCCCTCTCTTGGCTGTGAGCCTTGCCGGTCACGCCCAAGCCGCGCCGTCGCCGCCCAAGCGGATCACCGCCACCCGGGAGCCATACACCGTCGCCGCCGTTCCTGATTAAGTGCCGCCGCTTTCCGTTCTAGCCGCGATAGTCTAGAACGCGGGTAAGTCGCGCTGTAAACCCAACTTAGGACTTCGGGTATCGACGGATGATTTTGGGTGAAACAGGGCATAGGGTAAGTGTGGAATTGCATGATTTAGGAGTGGGATTATGTGGCGGGCCTTAGGAGTGAACTCGAAAAATTTTTATTGGAAATTTGTGAATAACAGTGGGATGTAGACTATTGTTCATGGGGCTATGATGGGCCGATCAGGTCGCAAGTTGGATTTTTAGAACCGAGAATTTATGGCGAGAAAGTCTCGTGAAGGACCCGAATCGATTTGAGACCATTTGGTTAGAGAAAAATAGCAATTTTCGTATTTTTCGTGCGTTGGAATTATGACCGAGTGTGGTGTTGGAAATTGAGTGTGTGATTGTGCAATTGGTTGATTTAATCATGCCTGTTGGGTGCACGCGTGGGCCAGATTATTTTAATTATTATTATTGGCCATATCAAATGCTAAGTGTACATGGATTTCGTGTAATTAATGCGTGCACGGGCCACATGTGAAGGGCCAATTATGTGTGTGGCAAATGCTTATTGAGCATGTGCATAAGTAAGAAAGTGAATATGAGATGACATGGGTGATCGTGGAATTCGTGCCATCCTGAGGCGTGTACTTCAACGCGGGACGATGCCTGATTTTACTGGAAGACTGTAAGCCTGCGGCGTGTACTTCAATGCGGGTTGCGCGGTAGGTGGTAGATGTTGAGCCTGAGGCGTGTACGTCTACGCGGGTAAGAAACATGGCCTGAGGCGTGTACGTTTACGCGGGCAAGAAACATGGCCTGAGGCGTGTACGGGTACGTGGGCTTGGAGTGTTGTGATGAGTTGGTCGCAGTGGACTTGAGGCGTATACCTTAATGCGGTCACTGGCGAGAATGTGAAAAAGGATGAGATTAGATCGGAACGAGCACGCGAGAATGAAATTTGAACATGCATGTGATTGTATATAATGTGAGTGTGACTAATGTGCAGGGCGCAAGCAGGATAAGCGCAGGTAAATTAATTGATGTGCCTACTATGTGATTATGTGGTGTATATGTGTGATTGTGTTTTATGAAATTGTCTGGAGGTATGTGATAGCCTAGGTGGGGTTTAGGGATGAACTTACTTAGAAGTGTTCTCACAATTATTTCAATCAACATTTTGAGAACCCTAACTGGATCCATGAATCCTCCGCCACCGCCAGTACGTTTTGGAGTGCCAGTACACACTGAGAATAAAGTTGCAGAATTCCTTATGCTCGATAACATGACTTGGATTAGACATACTACGACTATTTTTGTAGAGGTAGGACTACCCTTGTGGGAAACTCATGTCTATACTGCTTGGTTTTTCCATGATGCTGATGGGGATGAGTTCGGACCCGTCAGAGGTTTTGATGTTCCATTCGACTTAGTAGGGGATTGGGACCCGTCTGTCGTACCCCCGATAGACGGAGAGTTGACCAGTGTAGATACTAGTTTAGCTCCGTCGGGATTGCATTCAGCAGCCGCTGCTCAGGGTTCATCAGGGGCTGAGCATGAACCCAAATCTAAACCTAAAGCATCGCAGGTTGAGGATGACCCAATGGATATAGACGTAGAACTAATTCCCGAGGAGGAACCAGAGGGGGTAGAGCCCGAAGCGAAACCCGAGATTGAGCATGATGAGTCTGAGGAGCCTGAAGGGGAACCGGATTGTATACTCCCTTATGAGCAGTATATGGACCCCAATTACGTGCCGGAATTCAATTTCTTTGATTTCCTAGTTGAGGAGAATCAAAACGGAGTTCCAACTGAGTCGGGTGACATCAATCACCCGATCGAGATGGAGGTGGGGTCGAGTTCTTCGGAGGAGCAGACCGATCAGGAGAGTTCGGGTTCAGAAGATGAGGAGTCAACCTCAGAATGGACGCCGAGCAAGGGGCGTAGGGATTAGTATAGGGGTTCAGAGTAGGTTTTTGCAGGGTACTATTTTTGAGGTCAGAATGCCAGGTCATCGATCTTTTTGTATATCGAGGAATTTAAGTGCGGTGTGCAAAAGTTTCGTGGTGGTTGTAAATTGTAAATAGTTTATAAGTTTGTTAATGAATATGTATGTTCTTCCTGATCTTCCCCAGTTTCCAATTGTCCGGGTGATTTGTGGTTTCCGCTGACGATTTAAATCTCTGATGGTGAATTGAGGTCGGCGATAACCCTGGGATATTGCACTGATCGACCAGTAGTTGGGATGTCGTGTGCCTGATGGGGTTCGGGGCGTGACAGCCCCGTTTGAATTGGTATCAGAGCGAGGACCGCTCGATCTATACTGGTCGAAAATTTGGAGTAATAAGGAGTATAGACCCTGGGGTAGTATTTAGGGAGACTTTAGTGAGTTATAGAGCAGAGCGAGCTACACGTGCCTCCAGATTGTTTGCTGTGATTGATTGAGTGAATTGCTTGTTGTGATGACTGTTTGCCTGCTAAGTGAATTATTGTGTTAATTCACTGCCTAGAACTAGATCGATCTAGTTGGCTTAGATTACTAATTCCTGAGTAGAATTATAGCAGGTAGGAAAGTGGTAGAATTGCAACAATGAGCAGTAAAGGAAGAGGCGTAGGAAGAGTCCTAAGAAGGAGCACAGAAAGAGGAACGAGAGGTCGAGGTCGTGCTCAAGCTAGGGCTGTAGAGGACCTCGGATGGGTGCAAGAGCAGTAGAGAATCCTAGAGTGGATGTTGGAGCTGCAGTGGACCCTAGAGTGGAAGTTAGACCTGCTGAGGATCCTCGAATGGAAGTTGTTATGAGGACGTTGGAACGGATCGGAAATCTATTGGAACAGCAGACTCAGAAAAGAGCTGCTCCGATTGCCCAAGCTGCTGATGCCGCTATTGTTGTCAATAACAATGAGAACCAAGGGTAGGGGCAAGTGGTTGTAAATAGACAGATGCATCAGCTAGTAGAGCAATTCATGAAGCTTAAACCACCTAAGTTTGCGGGAAAATGTGACCCTAAGGCTGCACCTTGATGGGTAGAGGAGCTCGAAAAGGCTTTTGAGGTGCTGGAGTGTAATGACAATGAGAGGGTAACTCTGGCGATATATCAATTGTAGGATAATGCAAATGATTGGTGAAAAGTCACCAAAACAGGATTTTTCCAAAAGGTATAGCTGGAACTTGGGCTGTTTTTACTGAGAAGTTCTATGAAAAATATTTATCGGTAAGTGCTAAGGAGAAGAAGCTAGCAGAGTTTATGAGATTTCGTTAGGGCCAGATGACAGTAGATCAGTATGAGGCGGAATTTGCGAGACTGTCGAAATTTGCACCGAGAATGGTAGAGCATCCCGAGAATAAGGTACGAAGGTTTCGGGATAGATTGAGGGCTGATATCCGTAGTCAGTTGTTACTGGTAAACCTGGGGACTTACGAGGAAATGTTTGATAGAGCCCAGATTCTAGAGCGAGATCAGACCCGTCGCTTCTGGGTCGAGGTTTAACCCAGGTAGGGATAATCGTAATCCTGAAAAGAGGCCGATATTGGATAATAGGCGATTTACTCCTTCCATCAGGAGAAATATTAGAAAGCCGGCCCGGAGTCAGAATGGTCCGTGTAGAATTTGTGGAGGTCGACATGGGAATGGATCTTGTCCAACTCGGGGCGGAGCGTGTTTCGGATGTAGAGGATTTGGTCACCACATAAGGAATTGCCTTAATCCCAAGCAGAATCGATCGCCTGCATTGTCGCCACCTCTGAATGGGAATCAAACTGGAGCGGCCTAGACGACAAACCAGAATAGGCCTCAAGCGCAAGGACGAGTATATGCGACGGCCAGACGAGAGGCTGAGAACGTACCAGGGGTTGTCACAGGTACGATTTCTCTGTGCAACCATGCTGCGTATGCTTTATTTGACCTTGGAGCGTTGCATTCCTTTATATCGAAACAGTTTGTTGAGTTGATTGAGATAGAACCGCAATTGCTTGATGTCGTGTTGTGTGTGACAACTTCCTTGAATGACAAAATGCTGGTTTCTTTGGGATGTGCAAATTGCAAGATCGTGATTGGGGATAGGGAGGAGAAAATTGATTTAGCGGTTCTAGACACGTACGATTTTGATGTGACATTCCGAAAGTTCCACCAATTGGAATTTATTGAATAATTGAGTTTTATGAGATGTGCTCGCAGTAAATTCTCGCCCGGAACTGATCATTCCTGTAACATCCTGAATTTCAACCTAGTTCCGGAATAAATGAAATAGATATTATTTCTCATTTTATTTTAGTAAGTCTCGCCCGGAACTGATCATTCTCGGGATACTAACCTTTAGGGAATGGCTACCTAGGGAAATGTACGTGGACCTAAGAACTCGATCATGAGTCGACCTTCGGTGACGATCGAGGTCGCCATGACTCGAATAACCCTAGGTCGATACGCGTAATCCCTAAACAGCCGCCCGTTAGTGAGAGACCCTAAAATTGAGATTGGGCGATTTTGATCGCGAAATTGAGTCCGGACTTGGATGTCGATTTTCGGGGTCGTGCGCGACTATTTTTACGAGGATGACGTCATTTTAGTGTGACCAATGATGTTTGGGGTAAGTACGGTCGAAAAATGGAATTTCGACCCGGAACTCAGAAATTACGGTTTTGCCCCTGTGGGCACCAAGGCTGGATTCGGAGGCCGTTTGAGGTTGTTCTTCGCGGCCAAGGTCATTTTGGGGTGGCCACGCACATTTAGAGTGGTTTTGGCCAAAAATTGGAATTTCGACAAAAATTGGAAAAATAATATTATTTTATTCCCAGAACTTTGCTGTCAATTTTCGAGGGCTTGCGCGATGAATTTCGCGAATCCGACGCCATATTATGTTGGCCACACACATATGGAACACGTATGTGTGAAAATTGGAATTTCGCCCCGGGACCGGAAAATTACGACTTTGCCCCTAGGCCTATTTTTGGGTATTCCGAATTTTGGGGATTTTGGAAATTAAATTTGGGGATTAATTGTGGATAAATATCAGCCCCAAAAGATTGGACCAAAATGCCCTTGGATATTTTGGTTTGGATTAATCTTGGCCAAGTAAGGAGGGGTAAAATGGGTATTTTGGAAAGTTTGGTCAAAATTTGATTATTTAAGTCAAGAACTCTTCTCTCTCTCCTCATTCCTCTCATTCTCCCTCACGGCAGCCCCTCCCCCTTCACTGAATCAGCTCCCTCCTTCAGCCGCCTCTCCCCTCGCCGATCGCCGCCGTCCGTACGCCCGCTGGATCATCGCCGTCGCAAGCCGCCGTTAGATATTGATTTTGCGGCCGCTTTCGCTCTAACCGTGATAGTTTAGAGCTTGGTAAGTCGCGATCTAATCCCTATTTAGGACGTCGGGTATCTTCGGACTCGTTCGGGTATAGTTTAGAGGATTTAGAGGTTGATTAAGGTATCGATAATGGTTTTTGGTGGTTGATCGTGGTTATTGGTGGCTGATCATGACTATTAGCGGTTGTTGCGGGTTGGATTAGACGTCGGGAAATGAGTTTAGGCGGTTGGAATTCGGTAGAAATCGGTTCGAGTTTGAATCCGTGAGATTCGGGGTGAATCGCGGATTCGCGGTTACTGTATCCGCCCGGTTTGCTATTTTTTTAGAGAATTTTGTGGGCCGAATTTAAGAAAGTTTTCTTCATGAAAGTTGTTCCCAACATCTTGAAGTATAACATATTTTAATTTGGGAATTTTTGGAAATCATTTGATGCCATTCGAAAGTCCATCTTTGGACCGAAATAAAACTGCCCGATTTACTGTTCATTCGACCTTCGGGTCTGTTCGAATTTTTATAAATTTTTCCAGGCCTATTTTCAAAATACTTCCTTACAAAAGTTGTTGGGGACACTCGTGGCTATAACATATAAAAATTTCAAAGCTTTTCAAGGTGATTTGTGTGTTGAAATAAGTGTATTTTGAGGACAAAAAGGTCTGTTTAAGCGAACTGATTTTGGTCTGATTTCGAGGGACAAAAAGGCATGGTTGCAGATTGATCCGGATTTCGTGTTCTTCATAAGAAATGTTTATCGGGATGTTTTTTATGACATCCAAATTTAGAATTTTTGGAGTTGATTTACTATTTATTTCAAATGGATTTCTATCACTGCGCAACTGCCCAGTTTGGACCTGATTTTACATATTCTCGTTTTTTCTCTCTCTCGAGAATTATTCAGTGTTATCGTGGCATTTTGACGGGTAGTTTGATGCTTGAATGAGCTCATATGTGTGATTGTGTGGCTGTGAGGTGTGGTGGCGTGATTGCGCATTGAGTTCGCGTGCCAAGCTTGGGTGTTTGTGTGGTGTTCGCGTGATGAGGGTGGATAATTGTGAAAAGTATGTGCGAGATGTGAATTTGTGTGTGACCGTGTGTATGTGTGGCCGTGTGATACGTGTGGAGAGTGTGGAACGAAGGTACGGGAATGTAGGATTGATGGGAAAAGTAATACCCTGAGGCGTGTTCGTTTACGCGGGACGATGCCGTCCCTGACGAGGTGACGATGCCCGGCCCGACGGGGTGACGATGCCTGATGTGGTCAGAAGACCGTTGGCCTGATGCGTTTTACGCGGGCACAGTAGAAGGAAAGTGTGTGTAGGATTCCGTCCTGAGGCGTGTTCGTTTACGCGGGACGATGCCGTCCCTGACGAGGTGACGATGCCCGGCCCGACGGGGTGTCGATGCCTGACGAGGTCAGAAGACCGTTGGCCTGATGCATTTTACGCGGGCGCGGTAGTGGTGGAAAGGTTGAGAACGAGCGGGATTTGGCTTGACATGCGAGGATTGTGAAAGTGATGCATGGTGTGAGTTAGTGTGCGAGTGTGTTTGTATCGCGTGATGCAGTGCGCGATTATGGGGTAAAATCTGCTAGGCATGGTATGGGACGTGCCCAAGTAGGTTTTGCTTTATAATCGAGGCACGCGCGCGGCTGTGATGTATTGTTGTGGTATGATTGGCGTGTGTATTGATATGTGGAAAGTATGTGATGGCATGTGTGCAAGAATTGTATGTTGGGATTGTGGGCTAACGTGCATGGTGTATATGCAGAGAGTCCAGGTATGTGTGAATGTTTGATTGCTGGTTGTGTGGTTGTTTGGTTGCGCGTTGGGATGGGTCTGGAATTACGTGATAGCCTAGGTGGGGCTTAGGTTGTGACTTATTGAGATGTGATCTCATGGTTGTTTCAACCAAACCATTTCAGAGCCCCCGCCTGAATGTCGAGATTGAGGTCGACTCGGAGTCGTTGGGTGAGCAGACAGCTGCGGAGGATTCAGGTGGTGATGCCGAGGACAGTGAGTCAGAGTGGACGCCTTCGAGAGGGCGTAGGGGATAGTTCTGGGAGGAGGATGCGCCCTATTTTTGGATAGTGCTGACCTAGAGAGCTGATCTTGATATTTTGGTGGTTTGGAGTTTATAGTTCGGTATGCTTATAAATTATTTTGTGGTTTGTATTGGCGGATGATGTAAATATTTGGAAGTGTAATATATGCTTGGTGGTTTGACGATTTGTTCCTTCCTGGTGTTCTCCAATTTTAATGTCCGGGATTTTTGACTGCTTCCGCCGCGATTTAACTCTGATGGATCGTTGGGTCGGCGACGCTATTCCTGGGACGTCGCACTCTTCCGACCGAGGAGAGGGATGTCGCGGGCTCGATGGGGTTCGAGGCGTGACAATTCCTGGGAATGCTAACCATTAGGGAAAGGCTATTAGGGGAAATTAAATTTGCGCGGCTAAAGGAAATTCGATCGTGAATGGATTTTGACTATTAAATCGCGTAAATGATATTTTGAGCCACTGTTGGCCGATCCAAGGATAGTTAGAGGTCAATTCGCCACTATCCTAGTAGTGGATCGTGGGTGATTCCGTAGGACCACGAAACGACATGACGAATGATTCCGAAATTATACCGAACGATCGTACCCCTCGGATCAAGTGATTGATCTTCGCGATTTTAATGACAATCGAGGTCGTCACGCACCGAACGGACTTGCACGTGACTCGATTTCGTATCAGTCACGAGTCGATTATGCGAAATTCCTAAGCAAGCCGCCCGTTAACTCGAGAAACGCTCGAGTTGCGTTTAATAGAATTTAATTATTGGATTTTTGCCCAAATTGGACACCGGAAAATTAGGAAGTCGCGACGGAACGCTAGGACGACGTTGTACGTGACACGTGTGAAATTTTGGTGCGCTCAAATCCTTCGGAAAAACTCGATTTGGGCAAGAAACGGAGAAAGTGACTAAAATACCCCCTAAAAGGATAAGTTTTAAGGTAAAGGGCATTTTAGTCATTCACCCTTTGGTCATTATAAATAAGTGGAGTCCAACTTGTCTTCCTTCTCCCTTCTCTTCTTCATTCCACGATCAACCCCTCCCCTTTTCATTTTTTTTTCTTCTTAGCCGTGAGTCCCTTTGGCCGTGAGCTCCACCGCCGGCGCCGCCGCTTGCCGCCACCTTGCCGTCGCCGTGCCGCCCTCCAACCTCACTGTCTCTCTCTCTTTCCCCTCTCTTTCTCTCTCTCCCCGTGACACATTTCGGGTCGTGCAAGACCACACCGCCGCCGGACCGCCGCCGTGCAAGCCGAAAGCCACTGTGAGTTGTTCGCCTTCGCCGTAGAGCGCCGCCGCTTTCCGTTCTAGCCATTTTAGCCAAGAACGCGGTAAGTCATACTCTAATCCCGATTTAGGATTTTGGGTATCGCCGAATAATTTGATTTTGGGTGAAATTGGACTTGTGCAGGTGCGAAATGTTGGGGCTTTAGACCGGGAATGTATGGCGGGCCTTAAGGAATTAATTTGGAATTTTTGGAGGACGATTTGAGGGAATTTCAAGCTAAGAATCACTGTTCACAAGCTGCAAATCACTGTTCATAAGCTGCGAATTACTGTTCATGGGGCTATGATGATTGGTTCGGAACGCAAGTTGGATTTTTAGAACCGGCAATTAATTACGAGAAAATGTCATGAAGAGCCGGGAGTGTAATTTTGTGATTTAAGGTGAGGAATTCACTGTTTGCTGGCTGTGATGTGTGGTGTGATATGCTGTGAGTGGTTGTTTGGCGCATGGATGGTACCGTTAGGTCCGTCTTTGAATTTTATGAAAATCCCGTGAAGGGCTGAAATTGATTTGAACGTGTTTGAGTACAGAAAAATGAGAAATTGTGCGTGAATGAGCGTTTGAGGTGTGAATGCGTGATTGTGGGTGCAAATGTGTGCACGGAAATTCATGTGAAGGTGTGAAAGTACGAGAATGGGATCGGACCGAGTATCATAAACTCGGGCAGCGATCACGTAGGTCTGTTGCATTTGACATAGGCTGAGGCTTGAAAAAACATGTATGAGAATCAGTCCGAGGCACGATCAGCTCAGGTGAGATCGGGATTGGACCGAGGCATCATAAGCTCGGGTTCCAATCATGTAGGCCTGTCGCATTTGGCGTGGGCTGAGTTGGGTTACAATCACGTAGGCCTGACGCATTTGGCGTAGGTTGAGTTGGGTTTCAATCATGTAGGCCTGTCGCATTTGGCGCGGGCTGAGTTGGGATCGGGCCTGAGGCGTGTGATGCTCAGGTCGCGATCGGGGTCTGAGGCGTGAACGAGTACGCGGGCCGGAAGTGATGTGATGAATGATAGTAGTGTGCCTGAGGCGTGTACTTTAATGCGGGCCACTGACGAGGATTGAGAAAGAGGAAAATGAGAATGGAAGGAAGAGTGGGATGAGAATTGGCAGATATGCGTGTTGCATACAACGTGATCGTGATTGAGTGCGAATATGTGCATTATTGAGCCTGACAGTCTTAATTGATGTGCCTGTTTTGTGATATTGGTGTACGTGAATGTGTGTGATTGCGTGATTATTTGAAGGTACGTGATAGCCTAGGTTGGGTTTAGGGGTGTACTTGCTGAGATTTATTCTCATGGTTGTGTAAACCAAACATTTTCAGAACCCAGACCTGAGTCATGAATCCTCCACCGCCACCACCCCCAGTACGTTTTGGAGTTCTAGTGCATACAGAGTATGAGACAGTTGAGTTTCAAATGGGAGACGGGATGACGTGGAGTTAGATTCTGAGTGGACGCCAAGCAAGGAGTGTTAAAGGTTATTACGGGTTGGATGGTAGGTCATCGGTTTTTGTTCTTACGCTTGAAGGGTTAGTAATGTGTGCACTGGTAAACTAAGGTTTGTATTTTGTAAATATTGTGGTACAAGTTTGATCGAATAATGGAAATGTTTATATTCTCCCAATGTTTCCCCAGTTAAATTTTTGTCCGGGTATTTTATGGTTTCCATGTGCGCAGTTAAATCTCTGATGTTTAGAATTGAGGTCGGCGATAATTCCTGGGTTGTCGCGCAAATCGACCAGATGCGGATGTCGCGAGCTCGATAGGGTTTGGGGCGTGACAGGTTGTTTAAGCAGAGGGTCGTTATGGATTGCAATAGCAGGGTGATCCAATTTAATCTCGTTGGACATCCGGAATTTAAATTTGTGGGAAGTCGAGGAGGATCCTCGATTCCGTGGATTTCGTCGTTAGAAATGACGAAGTTATTGAGTGAAGGTTGTCAAGGGTTCTTAGTGGCAGTAGTTGATTCGACGGCCGAAGAGCCGAGACTTGAGGACATAGCTATGGTGTGCGAGTATCTCGATGTGTTCCCTCAGGAATTGCCGGGACTGCCACCAGTAAGGGAGGTGGAATTTGTAATCGAGTTGGCACCTAGAACTGAGCCAATCTCGAAAGCACCTTATAGGATGTCGTTGTCGGAATTAAAGGAATTAAAGGTGCAAATGCAAGAATTGTTGGATAAGGGATTTATTCGTCCCAGTGCGTCTTCGTGGGGAGCACCGGTGTTATTTGTTAGAAAGAAAGATGGATCACTGAGGTTGTATATTGATTACAGGCAGCTAAATCAGGTGACGATTAAAAACAAATACCCCTTACCGAGGATTGATGATTTATTTGACCAGTTACAAGGGCCTTCAGTGTTTTCTAAGATTGATTTGAAAACGGGATATCATCAGTTGAGGATTAGAAAGGAGGACATACCGAAGACGGCATTTAAGACGAGATATGGACACTATGAATTTACGGTAATGCCGTTTGGATTAACAAACGCCTCTGCTGCCTTTATGGATTTGATAAATCGGGTGTTTAAAAAATTCTTAGATCAGTTTGTGATCGTTTTTATAGATGATATATTGATATACTCAAAGAGTCTAGAGGAGCATCAGTATCATTTGCATCGAGTGCTGCAGACTTTAAGGGAGAATGCACTATATGCTAAGCTTAGCAAATGTGAATTCTGGCTCAGTCGAGTAGTATTTCTTGGACATGTGATTTTCGGAGAAGGAATCTCAATGGACCCATCGAAGATTGAGGCTGTGATGAAATGGCCTAGACCAACGACGGTAACAAAGGTTCGAAGTTTTCTGGGTTTAGCGGGATATTATCGTCGTTTTGTGGAAGGCTTTTCGGCAATAGCAACGCCGTTAACACATTTGCTGAAAAAGGAATCAAGGTTTGAGTGGACAGATAAATGTGAAAAGAAGTTTCCAGGAATTGAAATAGAGATTGACAATGGCACCGGTGTTGATGATTCCATCAGGATCCGAAGGATATGAGATTTATAATGATGTGTCGTTGAAAGGATTGGGATGTGTACTCATACAGTATGGCCAGGTAGTGGCCTATGCATCTAGACAGTTAAGGCCGCATGAGCTGAACTATTCGACGCGTGACTTAGAGTTAGCCGCAATCGTGTTTGCCCCTGAAAATTTGGCGACACTATTTATGCGGAGAGAAGTTTCAGATTTATACTGATCATCAAAGCCTCAAGTATTTGTTTCCTCAGAAGGAATTAAACATGAGACAGCGTCGGTGGATGAAATTGTTAAAGGATTACGACTGTGAAATTTTTTATCACCCCGGAAAGGCAAACTGGGTAGCGGATGCTTTGAGTCGAAAGTCGAGCATAGCTCGTTTGATGGTCAAGGAGTGGATATTGTTAGAAGAAGCGCGAGATTCGGAGTTTGGATTTGAAGTAAATCAAGTCTCGAGCTTGCTGGCTACGCTCAGGATTGAACCAGAAATTCAGGCTCGAATTAAAAGGTTGCAGTCTACGGACCTAGAGATTCAAAGAATTTTAGAAGTGGAGGAGGCCAAGAGAAAGCCGAATTTCCAAGTATCTGAAGATGGGATACTGAAGTTTCGTGGACGACTATGTATACCTGACGATGCGAACCTTAGGGAAGAAATTTTATCAGAAGCACATCGTAGCACTTACAGTATCCATCCAAGCAGTACTAAAATGTATCGAAATTTGAGACAGTACTATTGGTGGAATGGTATGAAGGCGGACATCGCTAAGCACGTGGCCAAATGTCTGATGTGCCAGCAGGTGAAAGCGCAACATTATAGGCCCAGGGGATTGTTGCGACCATTGGAAATCCCAGAATAGAAATGGGAGCACGTAACGATGGACTTTGTGACGGGATTGCCAAAGAGTCAAAGAGGCCACGATACTATTCGGGTGATTGTCGACAGGTTGATCAAGTCGGCACACTTTTTAGCCGTGCTAAAGGATTTAGCATTAGATCGGTATACGGAGTTATATGTACATCAAATAGTTCGTATTCATGGGGTACCGGTATCGATAACTTCTGATCGTGATCCTAGATTTATCGCCAATTTTTGGAAAAGTCTGCAGACAGCATTGGGATCGAAGCTGCAGTTCAGTATAGCTTATCATCCACAGACGGATGGCCAGTCTGAAAGAATAATTCAGACTTTAGAGGATATGCTTCGGGTATGTGTGCTGCATTTCCGGGGTAAGTGGGAGGAACAATTACCCTTAGTAGAATTTGCTTATAATAATAGTTTCCAACAGAGCATTGGAATTGTGCCTTTTGAAGCGCTATATGGCAGGGCTTATAGAACGCCCGTGTGTTGGGACGAAGTGGGAGAAAGAACTATATCCGGACCAGAACTAGTTGAGCAATCAATTGAGGCGATTAAGATTATACGTGAAAGGCTGAGGACAGAGCAAAGCCGTCAAAAGAGTTATGCAGACAGAAGGCGAAGACCTTTGGAGTTTCAAGTCGGAGATCACGTTTTTCTTAAGGTATCGCCCATGAGGGGACTATCCAGATTTGGTAAGAAAGGAAAATTGAGTCCGCGGTACGTGGGACCATTTGAGATATTGGAAAGGATCGGAGAGTTAGCATATTGTCTTGCACTTTCGCCAAATTTATCGCAAGTGCACAATGTGTTTCACGTATCGATGTTAAGGAAATATGAACCGGACCCGATGCATGTGCTGAACTATGAGGAAATAGAGATAGATGACAAAGTGTCATATGTTGAGAGACCGGTAAGAATTGAAGATCGCAAAGAACGAGTTTTGAGGAACAAGACAATCCCGATGGTCAAAGTTATTTGGGAGCATCATGGGACTGAAGGCGCAACTTGAGAAAATGAAGAAATGATGCAACGTCAGTACCACCAGTTATTTGAATAAGTGGTAGGAGTTGTAATTTCTGTATAGTGGAGAGATTTATAAATTTCAAGGACGAAATTTTTCTAAGGGGGGAAGAATTGTGACATCCTGAAAATTTGTCTATTTGGGATTTATAAATTATTGAGTTTTATAAATGTATTCGCAGTTGATTCTCGCCCGGAATTGATCATTCCTGGGATACTAACCATTGGGGAAAGGCTAATTAGGGAATTGAATTCGTACGACTATTAGAAAATTCGATCATGAATTTAATTTCGATCATGAAATCGCCGAGGTGATATTTTGAGCCACTGTTGGCCGATCTAAGGGTAGTAAGGGATCAGTTCGCTACTGTCATAGTAGTGGATTGCGGGTGATTCCGCAAAACCACGAAATGACTTGACGAATTATCCTGAATCTATACCAAACCATCGTACCCCACGGATCTAGTGATTGATCCTCGCGATTTTAATGACAATTGAAATCGTCACGAACTGAACGGCCTTGCACGTGACTCGATATATTATCAGTCACGAGTCAAATATACGAATTTCCCAAACAAGCCGCCTGTTAGTCTGAGAAACGCTCGAGTTGCGTTTAATAAAATTTGATTATTTAATTTAGCTCAAATCGAACATCGGAAAATTTAAAAGTTACAACGGGACGTTAGGACGACGTTGCGATTGTAATGTGCAATTTTTATTGCGCCTGAATCCTTCAGAAAAACTTGATTTTGATGAGAAACGGAGAATCGGACCATTTTACCCTTGAGAATTAACAAAGGGGGTGTTTTATGGGCAAATGGCATTTTGGTCATTTTGCCCTAACTTTTTAATTGGACAATTTTTCCCTTGGACTTTTTGAGAAATTACAAATATACCCTTGGATATTTTTGGTAAGATTCGATCTGGGCTGTCGATTTCAAGATTAGATCAAATCTGGATCGTCGGATAAAAAATGTGAGAGAAGGGCATTTTGGTAAATTGCCAAAAGGGGTCAAATTGCACTATTTAGGTCTAAATTGACTATTCTCTCTCCTCCATTTTCTCTCCCCCATCGTGAGCAGCCCCTCCCTTGCCGTGAGCCCCCTCCCCTCCACCGATCTCTCTCTCTCTCTCTCTCTCTCTCTCTCTTCGCCATCGACGCCGCGCCATCCCCGCCGTTCGTACACACCGCCGGACCATAGCCGTGCCGCATCATCCTCGTTGCTGCGCCCCCACCAGCCCACGCCGTTCCTCTCCCTCTCGGTTTCTCTCTCCCCTCTCTTGGCCGTGAGCCTTGCCGGTCACGCCCAAGCCGCGCCGTCGCCGCCCAAGCCGATTGTTGCCACCCGGGAGCCGTACACCGTCACCGCCGTTCCCGATTAAGTACTGCCGCTTTCCGTTCTAGCCGCGATAGTCTAGGACTACCCTTGTGGGAAACTCATGTCTATACTGCTTGGTTTTTCCGTGATGCTGATGGGGATGAGTTCGGACCCGTCAGAGGTTTTGATGTTCCATTCGACTTAGTAAGGGATTGCGACCCATCTGCCGTACCCCTAATAGACGGAGAGTTGACCAATGTAGATACTAGTTTAGCTCCGTCGGGATTGCCTTCAGCACCCGCTGCTCAGGGTTCATCAGGGGCTGAGCATGAACCCAAATCCGAACCCGAAGCATCGCAAGTTGAGGATGACTCAATGGATATAGACGTAGAACCAATTTCCGAGGAGGAACTAGAGGGGGTAAAGCCCGAAGCGGAACCCGAGATTGAGCATGATGAGTCTAAGGAGCCTGAAGGGGAACCGGATTGTATACTCCCCTATGAGCAGTATATGGACCCCAATTACGTGTCGGAATTCAATTTCTTTGATTTCCTAACTGAGAAGAATCAGAACGGAGTTCCAGCTGAGTCGGGTGACATCAATCACTCGATCGAGATAGAGGCAGGGTCGAGTTCTTCGAAAGAGTAGACCGATCAGGAGAGTTCGGGTTCAGAAGATGAGGAGTTAGCCTCAGAATGGACGCCGAGCAAGGGCCGTAGGGATTAGTATAGGGGTTTAGAGTAGGTTTTTGCAGGGTACCATTTTTGAGGTCAGAATGCCAAGTCATCGATCTTTTTGTATATCGAGGAATTTAAGTGCGATGTGCAAAAGTTTCGTGGTGGCTGTAAATTGTAAATAATTTATAAGTTTGTTAATAAATATGTATGTTCTTCCTGATCTTCCCCAGTTTTCAATTTTCCAGGTGATTTGTGATTTCCACTGACGATTTAAATCTCTAATGGTGAATTGAGGTCGGCGATAATCCTGGGATATCGCACTGATTGACCAGTAATTGGGATGTCGCGTGCCCGATGGGATTCGGGGCATGATAGAATCTACCCTATCACAAGTTCTAGGTCGGTTATAGGGTCTACCCTAGTTCCACCTATATTATTAATTAAACAATTATAATAAATTATCTCATTTAATAACCATAACTTATATTTAGACACACAAAAATTATGAAACATTAACAAGTCATAAAATGAAAGCCCAGATTAGTGGTTTCAGATTATATACTCATCATCTGATGCCAAGAAACACCACAGGATCACACGAAGGCATAAACAAAAAAAAAACATAAAAAACTTGTTTAGGTTTTAGGTTTTAGGTTCTAGGTAAGTGGAATCAGGAACTTACCCGTCGTAACAAGTTTTCTAAATTTTGAAACCTAGAACCTACTCTGCATATCTCGGAACCTGGAACCTACTGATTTTCACCAGTCAGGTTCTCGGGTTCTAAGTTCTACCTCGGAACCATGCTCACCCCTAGCATGGATTCTTAATTAAATCGTATATCACTAATGTTATATGTACCTTACCAAAAACAAATAATGTTATATGTACTAATATATTATCCAAAACACGCACCCTCACTCATATAACCAATCTCCACCCGCCAGTTAGTCTCACTAGACTATTCCACGTTATTTTTTTTCAATAACTAAGCACATCTTATAGCAAATATCAACGCTAGCCCAAGAGTCTCTTCCCCCTACAAACTCAACACAAGAGGCACGTCTTCAAAACAAAGATACAATCAAACTTCTACAACTACTTATACTAATTGAGCTTCTTGGACAATAGGCAACAATAACATTTTCAATGAACCTTATCCAAAGCTAAAAGGCACCTAAGCTAGATCCAGAAATCCAAATACCCCAAGAATCACTCAAATAGTTGTCAACTTGTTACGCCCCGAACCCCATCGAGCTCGCGACATCCCGCTCCGATCGAAATATGATGCGACGTCCCAGGAACGTCGCCGACCCAACCCAAACATCAGAGCCACATGCGGAAACAGATATTAAAAACTCCGGACAAAAAGATGACGACAACGGGGTAGAACATCAGAACAATCAAACAACAACAACATCATAATCATACAACACCAAATACACATACATCGTATTACAGACATAAATACAGACGAACATCCTCCGCCACCGTTTTAACAAAAGTTCAGAGGTTTGGTTATCTTAACTTCACTATCGGATATCCCAAGTTAAACAACCCCTAAAATTGGCTAGGGAATGCCTACCGGTTGTCTTCCTTCCGCTCCTGATCCTTCGGTTTTGAGCCTCCAAAAACTCACCTGCAGTTCCACTATGCACCAAAAGCAGCTCCCCGGGTTTACGGCTGGGGGTCTGAAATTGTGGATTATATAACTATGAGACGAATCTCAATAAGTGTACAACCCCAAACCCCACATAGGCACTCACGTACCGCTTGACGAAAACACACGTAACACACGACAATCAACCAAACTAGTAACCATACACGACCCTACCTGGAATCCATCATGCACGTCCCTGCATGTTAGATAACAACACAGCCAACACATCACAGCAATACATCACAGACGTGCGCGTGCCTCGATTATAAGACAGAAATCACTTGGACACGTCCCATACCGTGCCTAGCAGTTTCTACCCCATAATTAAGTATCACATCACGCGATACAAACACATTCGCATACCAACTCACACCACACGTCACTTTCTTAATCTTACGTCTCAAGCCAATTCTCGCTCATTCACAACTCTTCCACCACTACCGCGCCCGCGTAAAACGCATTAGGCCAACGGTCTTTTGACCTTGTCAGGCATCGTCACCCCGTCGGGCCGGGCATCGTCACCTCGTCGGGGACGGCATCGTCCCGCGTAAATGAACACGCCTCAGGACGGAATTCTACCTCTCACTTTCCTTAATTACCGTGCCCACGTAAAACGCATCAGGCCAACGGTCTTCTGACCTCGTCAGGCATCGACACCCCGTCGGGCCGAGTATCGTCACCTCGTCAGGCACGGCATCGTCTCGCGTAAACGTACATGCCTCAGGACGAATCCCCTTTTCCAACCAATCCTATCTTTCCGTACCTTCGTTCCACACATTCCACACGTACCACACGGCCACACATACACACGGCCATACACAATCCTACGCCACACATGCCTTACGCCAACGCACATTACCATCACACAATCACGTCACATGGCCACACATGCTTGGCACGCGGTCACACACAATTTTTCGCTCATAAAAATAAACATCCATAGCATCAGGGTAAATCTAGCCAGTTTACACAATGACCGAAATTCCATCAAAATAAATAGTAAACGAACTCCAAAAATTCTAAAATTTGGATATCATAAAACACATCTTGATCAACATTTCTTATGAAGAACACGAAATCCGGTTCAATCTACAACCATGCCTTTTTGTCCCTCGAAATCAGACCAAAATCAGTTCGCTTTAACAGACTATTTTGTCCTCAAAATACATTTCTTTCAACACACAAATCACCTTGAAAAGTTTTGAAATTTTTATATGATATAGCCACAAATGTCCCCAACAATTTTTGTGAAGGAAGTATTTTGAAAATAGGCCTGGAAAAATTTATAAAAATTCGAACAGACTAGAAGGTCGGGTGAATAGTAAATCGGGCAGTTTTGTTTCGGTCCAAAGATGGACTTCCGAATAGCCTCAAATGATTTCCAAAAATTCCCAAATTAAAATATGTTATACTTCAAGATATTGAAGCAACTTTCATGAAGAAAAATTCCTCAAATTAGGCCTCTAAAATTCTCTACAAAAATAGCAATTCGGACGGATACAGTAGTCACAAATCCGAAAATCACACGAATTCAAACCGTAATCGTTCCGTATCATCACGGCCCTATCTGAGCTCCCAAACCTCATATTTTCAGTCTTCAAATCAATCAACAATAACCAATTTCCAGCCCCTATGTGAAACCCAAAACAACCACTTAATTCACCTTAAACTGAGTCCTAAACGAGCCTAGTAATACCCGAGGTCCTAGGCGACATTTGGGGAGGTCACTTACCTAAGAAAGGCGAGACGAACGGGCTGGATAAGGGGCTGGAGCAGCTAGCCCAGCAACAGCGTCGTCGGCAGCCAGGCAACGAATGGCGGCGCGGCGGCAGCGTGCGGCAGTTCCGGCGAGTCCACGGCCGAGCAAGGGGGAGGACGGGAGAGAGAGAGAGAGTGAACACAGGAGAGTGAGGGGGAGGGAGTGATCAGCTTGGGGAACAAGAATGGGAGGAGAGAGAGAGAGAGATATGACTAAGTTGGACCAACTTTTCCTAAATGCCCAAAATGCCCTCAAATACTTGGCTCACATTAATCCTCATCCAATAATTGAGGGGCAAAGAGGTCAATTGTCCAATAATTGAGCTGAAAATTCAGATTTAATTATCCCAAAAATTTTCCAAAATTCGGAACCCAAAAATAGCCCAAGGGCAAAATAGTCAATTTTTCCAGTCCCGGGTCGAAATTTCAATTTTTGCCCGTACCGACCCCAAATGTGTGTGGCCAATATAATATGGCGTCGGAATCGCGAAAATAGCTTCTTAAGCCCTCGAAAATCGATTGCAAATTCTTGGGAAATAAAATAATATTATTTTTCACTTCCGAGCCAAAATTTCAATTTTTGACCATAACAACTCTAAATATGCGTGGCCACCCCAAAATGACATCGGCCGTAAAAAATAATCTCATACGGCCTCAAAATTAACATTGGTGTCCAGAGGGGCAAAATCGTAATTTTTCCGGTCCCGAACCGAAATCCATTTTTTTGTAGAAATGGGTGGCCCCAAGGTTGGCCAAGCCAAAAACGTCATTGGCCGTCCAAAATTGTCACTTTCAAAATTCTCGATTCCCGGGCCCGAATTCCAAGAAATGACTAAAATTGAACAATCGTGACTTTAGTTTATCTCTGGCTAACGGGTGACTCATTGGGATTACGCGCTCTCGATCCGTGACTGATACTAAGTCAAATCACGTTTAAGTTTACTCTACCCAAGACGACCTCGATTGTCATAAAATTGTGAGGGTTTGTCGCTAGTTCCCTTCGGACACGATCAATCAATTAGATCGGTATCGGTTGGCTCAAAATATTCCCTCGTCAATCCATATGGTCGAAGATCGAACCCAGACCAAGTTCTTTGGTCGTGTGAACTCAATCCCGTAATAGCCCTACCCCTAAGGTTAGCATCCCGTAAATGCGCTGTTCCGGGTGAGATCTCACTATAGTGCATTGATCAAATTCATTTCTTAAATCCCGGAAAAAGAATCGAAAATTCAGACTGTTACATAACCCGCTGGCCATTAGGCAAGGGCTTACTACCTTGCACGTAGCCGGTGGGATTGCAAACCCTTGCCTAGATCTAAGCGAGGGTCACAAGCCCCCACCAGGCCTTGGCCGATGGTTAGCGGCCCCATGCTAGCCCTTAACAATAAAAAAAGAAATGAAAAAAATTCATAAAAATATCTAAAATTTAAAAAATACCACATGTCAGTGTCAATTATGAAACATAGGACAGTCGACGTTTATGTCAATGATTTCCTATCAAAATTGACTGAATGTACTACATTGACAAATTGTCAAAAGTTTAAAAGATTTAAGACTCAATTGATATAATTGAAAAGTTTAGAATTGTGGTACAAGTGCAAGAGGTGTATGATTTTTTTTTTGGTCCTTTCCTCTAGGGAGAAGGGCATGTTGTCTTTCTAATCCAAGCTTGTCCATGGAGTTCTATCAAGAAAAGCGATCAGAAAGGGAAAAATAAAAAGTTTATACATAGATTTTATTTCTTTTCCCTTACTTATTTGTGCATCTTCTTACTAATTGCTAAGCAGGACACACTGTACATATTAGTCATCTCATGTGTCACTTAGTGTCCTTAAATATCTGTCCCTGCAATCCCTTTCAATTTAGGCATCGCCCAAGAAACGTGTCATCACTTATGAGTTCACACGTAAGCTAACTTTTGTCAGATTAAAAAACCTCTTTGTTTGGGATGAATTACAAGTCTACCGAATAGCAGATGTCCGTGACCCTTACGTCTGCATGTATCTACGCTGAAGAAAATTGTAGACGTCATGAAGGAGATTTTTTGGTTTAGCGAACCTTAAAGAGGTATCCAGTGATGTTCTTGAAATGCACACAAGCTGTTTGAGAATATTTTCAACAGAGATGTTTCTTTCTTGGAATCAACTGTTGTGTTATTCAAATGTGAAGCCCAAGGTGCAGGAAAGTTATTTCTTTTGTTTCGCCGATTCTTCCATGTATGTGTGTCCGGTTAATTGCTCGTTTCTGATCTGATCTTTCTTTGCCTTTTCTATTCTTACTCTCAGATTTTTGAAATGATTTCCATGAATCATATGTATATGTTGTCGTGACAGCACTAAGGAGAATGCAGCTGAGTAAAGATATCACTGAGAGACATTGCAGTGATTCTTATTATATTTCTATTGAACAGGGTATTATTAGACTTGTGTCGGGTGATGGAGAGTCAGTTTAACTCTACGGCAATCCGATGAACAATCCAGTCTCAACATCTGTACTCCGGCTGCTCCAGCTATGTATAGCTGCTGCTCTCGGATGAGCTGTTGACTGCCAAGGATTTGCATCGCACTGAAAAGGACGCCTAAAGCAACGTTAAATTAATGAAATAACAAATGCAATTGAATGATGATGGGGGACCTAGAAACCTTCACTGAATTAAAATGGGAAAAAGCTGAAGCTCAACTTGAGATTTACTGGCATTGAAGAAGCCTTTCACTGGATCTAAATTAGGTGATGCCAGCATCTGTCTATGCACCCAGATCCCTCAATAGTCACTGGGAAATTTCAATTTTTCCCAACCTCTGACTCAAGAAGAGGTTCTCTCCTAGGTCGCCAGAAAAAAAAAAAAACTCTAAGAGTGGTTAGGTACACCAGACATGACCACAAACTTTGGCTCCACCTATAGTCCATGTTTAAAGAACAGACTACTATCTCAGGATAGTAATATAGTAATATCCTCTATGTTGTAAGTTTTTCAACAGGGGTCGTGTTTCAAGGTTTTTAGTTTTTCGCATCGAGTTAGTATTTTCTTAACAGATCAATTAATGGTTACAAAATCATAGAAAGACACAGGAACTTTCAGTCCTTCGACATTCCCATGTTAGAAGCATAGAATTGTACCCGATGATAGTATAATGGATGGTAGTCTCAACTTTCATTACAGAGAAACATTGTGACCTAATTTTTATTACCATACTGGCAATTACTAACTTTCCGATAATTTCACCAGGAAAATTCAATATTTCCCAACAGCTAGCTCTAGAAGTGGCTCTCTCTTCCATTCTCAGAAAAGACAAAAGTTCAAAAAGTGATTAGGTATGCCAAATGTGATCGCTAAGAACTTTGAATCCGTCTATAGGCCCCATTTGGAAAACACAAAATATCCTTCCGTGAAGAAAATATTCTCAAATGGCGATATTTCACAATGCAAGTCAATGACTTAGAGCTAGTAACCTTTTCTTCTCAAGTGAGTAACTTTTCAAGCATATCAAGTAATGGTCACGGGATCACAGAAAGACACCGATTTGGGACCGTCTACAATCCTATAGTCCCATACATATAATTGTATCTCATGATTGTAATTATCCTTATTTTTTTTTCCCAACATGAGTTAGTAACCTTTTTTTCTCAAGTCAATCACTTTCTTAACAGATCAAGTGCGGTACCATAGAAGAATTCAGAGAGATTGGAGTTTGTCTACAGTTACCTGTAAAAAAGAAAAGTAGAATCGTATCTCGTGACAGTAAATTTCTCAATGTGGTGGTAATTTTCTCAAGATGGATTAGTAGCTAACTTTTCAAGCAGATCATATGCTCTAAAGATCATAGAATCCTTTGGTGATGTTCAACGTATCTGCTCTTCTAACTTACGCTATCAAAAAGCAAAACTTCTCACCGATAAAGAAAGGTTCAATATAAATACCAGTACAGAACCCTGAAAGCAAGCATCTCTCCTTATGCATTGTCCTTTTCATAAAAGCTGATCATGTTGCACTACTCTCTAAAGGTTCTAACACCAGGACTAATAGAGAGCAAGACAAACTCATGACCAGCACATTTAACCAGTACATTAAACTGTGCAGCACTAAATCTACTAATGTTGGTCTGATGGACAAAAGCAACAAGCTTCTTCACTACACAAGCCTATTAGAACATTAGGGCAAGAAACATTCTTAATCATTGAAGACCTCTCTGGTCTTAGCAGATCATAAAACTGCGCTGCTAGATCATACATGAAATTCATTGAGAGATTCTATTGTAGGTTTCCCTAGTTTGTGGAAAGTGGTTAATTTACGCATAGAAGAGTGGTGATGCATGCCTAGTAATAGGAAGGCAATAAAAGCGTAGAAGAGAAAGAGGGTTCACCTTAGCAAGAAGCTTTGCATTCTCTTCTTTCAGAGATCTCTCCTGAATTACACCAAACAAAGTTGCTAGATTAATATAATCGGGAATTTAACAATGCCTGATGAGATTGGACATGCATTCGTCATATTACTCTACTTACCTTTGCTTGTAACTGCTGTATCTGATCGTTGAATAATTGAGCCTGTAAATTAGATCAACATTTTCACTTTCATGTGTGTGCATGTTGTCCACATATCTTTCTTAGTAAAAGGAAAAAATGAGAAAATAAGTTGAGATGATAAAAAATAGAAATGAAAGGACAATGCTTTGCAACTTGTCCACAAACACATTTTGAGGGAGAAGTTGTAGACAGAAATCAGTGAGGTTAATGAACTAAAATCACTTGCAGGATTTTATTGTTCCGTGCCTAAGAATACGGATTTTTTTCAAGTCGGTAAGTTTCAATTAGTGTTAATAAGTGTCCAGAAACTATTGATTAAAATGACTGGTGAATTTTTTTAAGACCATTTACTGGTAAATCACCAATTCTTTCATAAACTACCAAATTTTGTACTAATGTATCAATTTTTACTTTCATAACTTATTAACACTTTGAGTTTATCTGAAATTACCAAAAAAAATTACCAACCAATTACATTACCAAAAAAAATTACCAACCAAAAAAACTAATTACCTTACCAAAAAAAAATTATAGTAACTAATTAACTTTTGTCAAATTAAATTACCAACCAATTTTAGATTATCAGTTTTCATTTGGCTTACTAACTAACATTTAAGTTTTTTTTTTTAAATTTTACCAATTTTTATATTGAATTACCAACTTGTATTCGGAGATTACTCACCTAAATTAGCGTGATTACAAATTTTTACCTCATATTGTGGAGCCACCGACTCTTATTTGGGTTATTTAACAATATGTATTAGGTTTCTTTAATTTGCCAACTTTCTTCTTGTTTACAAACGTTCATTTGCGCTTCTTAGCAATGCCTTAAATTTACCAACTCTTTTTAAAAATTACTAGACTTAATTAAAATGACTTACGTACTTTTCTTCAAAGGAGTTACCGGATAGTTTTGGGTTATTATACTTTGGAATAATTATAGGACAATTTCTAAAACTAGTCAACGTCTTGCGTTTGAGTCACAAAACTTTCATTTCATGCATTTACATCGTAAAATTTGCTACTTTCCATCCAATTTAGTTTTTTCTAACCAACTTTAATTTGAAATCACTAACTTTAATTTAATTGATTATCAACTCTTTTAGACCGTCCAATTGACAAGTCAGATGCTAACTTGGACACGGTTGGTTGCCTCAAGTGGCAGGTCAGTAGTTTTTGTTAATCTATATAACAGAAGGATCACATTGCACCAATTTTAAAAAGTATAGGGTTCACATAGGACAAAAGAAGAAAATTCAAGGTCTATATTGAATATTAAGCAAAAGTTCATGGACCAGTGTTGTCATTACCCATTTCATTAATAGTTGGTTAATTTAAGGTGTACGTAGGAAAAGTAAATAGAAAGTTGGTCAAAGATAACATAAATTTTTTTGGGTCAAAGATAAAAGAAGTTAGTCATTTAACAAAACCTAATAAACTCTATAACTAATAAAGTAAAAGTTGATGATGTAGAATTTGGCAGTTGCTATGATTAAGATTGGTAATTTCTAGTTGGGTTCGTGAGTAAGGTAAAAAAACAGTTGGTAACTAATTAGAAAACTATGTACTTATTTTTAAAAAAACCAAATAAATGTTGATAGATTGTAAGTCAAAATTTATCGTCATCCTAATGAGAGAAAATTTGATAAGCTACACAAATAAAATTTGTAAATTCATAAAAGAGACTTCTGAAATTGGATGTAAGAAATACAAACAAAAGTTGTCAACCGATAACAAAAGTTGATAAATTAAGAAAAATCAAATAAACGTTGGCAAATAACTCACACAAAACTTGGTAAGCCAAAAAGAATAAATAAGTTAATCGAAAAAATAAGTTGGCGAGACCTTTAAATAAATAAGGTGAATTTATACAAAAGCTATTATATTTAAAGGAATGGTAAGAAAAAATAAATAAAATTTAATAAAAAATAAGAAAAATTGATTATTTGCACATTCTCAAAAGGAGTTGGTGATTTTATACAAGTGCCGGTAAGTTGGCAATAAGTTACTTAGGAATCAAGTAGCTGGAAAACTTTTATCACATTTTTATTGTCGTGTACAACTCTTTCAGAAGTTTACCGGTGTGAAAAAATATCCAATTTCTTTTTGGAAAAGGAACAATAGAGTCATCCAAATAACTTTAGGACATTGTCAAAAGGAGTTGGTGATTTCATAAAAGTGTTAATAAGCCAAAAGGTTACTTAGGAATCAGTTAACCGGAAACTTTTTTTCTATAACAGTTTTATTGTCTTTTTTTTTTTTGATAACCCAGGGAACCCCCGCACGGCCGACAGCCGGGAGGTAAACCCTGGGGGCGACACGTGCTAGCCACCACACACGTGCACCGGTTAAGTTACCCTGCGGCGCCCGGAATTTGAACACTCAACCTTTTGCGAGAGGAAGAGTGCCCTTTCCAGCAGCGTCACCCAGGTGGGTGGTACAGTTTTATTGTCACATACAACTCTTTCAAAAATATCCAATTTTTTCGGAAAAGGAACAAAAGAATCATCCAATTTACTCTAGGGGAAAATAATAATAAAAAAATAACCATGATCCTTTCCTTGTTTATAGGAAAAAGAGAACAGGTCAACAACAATGAAGAAAAAGGGTGTTTTATGAATGTGATTTATCAATGTGCCTTCATTCCTTTCCAAGTTTAACCTGTTACAGTCGATTCAGTTTCAATCTTACAATGCAATTGCAGTCTCTATTGAAATTGGCGTTTCAATTCCTGTATTTATTAGGTCAGTCTTGTTGTTCGTTTGTGGGAAAATGTTTCTCTTTGTTTTCTTTCACTTCTCACCATCTCCATGCCTCTAAACACAGCGGCTACTTGATGAAAAGCTCCCATGACATCTTTAGGAATAGAGAAAAGGACAACTGTGCCAAAGACGCATGTACCTTTCTTGCCCTAACGCTGCTCAAACTTCGCTCGAGCTGATCCCCTATCATTTGCATTTCGTCGATCGAACAAGATCCAAGACATTGTCCTGATAGCTTCCTGATTAGAAAAAGAAAAGTACCATAGTTTAGGGAATTAGATATCAGGGATCCATTTCAAACCGCAATTTATAAGAGAGAAGTCTCAAAATTTGTGGACCGTAGAGAAACTTCAAGAAGCTCAATCTTCCTCTCCATATCCATGGTTTCTTGCTTCAGATGCTGCGCATTTATGGAGATTGTGATTTTTATGAATATAATGAACGGAGCAATATAAACAGAACATATGTGAAATCATGCAATGGATAAAACCGATCATAGTGAGCAAATCTGTAATACCACAGGATCCTGCAAAACTAAGATTGCTACTACAAGAACCCTAATGCTCTTGCACAATTTGTAGCTGGACAATCTAAACCATAGTTGATTCTATGGCTCACCACCTCGGTAATGCTTGAGATCAAGATTAGGGTTATTATCAAGAACAAGGTAGTATATTATTACAATCTGCAAATACATATATATAGGTTCAATCACACCAACAATCACTGTTGAAACTTCCTTCAAGAAAACGGTAAGATGTAAATGCCCACGGAGGGCATGTTTTCAAGGTATCAAGTGGTGGATGACGAGAAGGATTTTAGAAGCTGAAAGCATTTAAAGGACAAGTTAATGTCCTGTGGACGTGAACAAAGAACAAAACAGCATTTTTAAGGTATTAATTAACTTGAAACCTATTTGTCTCTCTATATATATCAGCAGTTTCTCCTCTCTTCTTCCCAGTCATTGCCAAACCACATGAATAAGAGTGGTATGGCTTGCGATTATAGTACAAGTCCTTTATCTAACCATAACAGCACTTTGATAGCACAGCTTTGATGGCTCTCTCAAATTATTCCCTCCTGTACTAAACTAACATTTCTTATGAGATACTTGACTTTTGCCTTAAATTGTAAAATTTGGATGATTTTTCTAGAATTGGGTTCATCGGAGATAGTGCATACTTTAAGAATAATTTTGGACATATTAAGACCCATCTCCTAAATTTGTGCACTAAGCGAAGACGTAGAATCCTGAAAGAAACTCAATGAGTTTACTAACTTTAACTAACACTCAGGCAATGCCTCAGCGCTCAGTAAACCAATGTAGAGAGTATACCCAGCATTCCTCATGCTTAAGAACCATGAAGGATCTCTCATGTACCAAAGCACGTGTATCCTATAGATATATTGAACATTGTGAACGTGCATTTTTTCAAAGTGAAACGCTGTGACTCAGCCAAAAGATGTATCCATGAATGCCTTCCATGTTAGTGCTCCCATCAATGGAGATACTCTGTTGATGCAGACAAAAGGATTGACTAAGTTGATATTTAAAATATTGATGGTTTTACCAAACTTTGGTGAAGATGGATGTTGTGAGAAACCACAATTCAAATAATCCAAAATATCACATTGAGATCAAATTGGAATTGAATCCAAAGTTTGAAGTAACACATTGAGAATTGAGATCATCTCTTTTCATCCCTTGCAATGCATACAAGCCATACAAAGAAGCATCTTCATCAAACAACAAAATTATGAAAGTGAATACTTAAAGAGATTAAAAGAGAAAAAGTCTTTGATCTGCACGAAATAGGAAGGTACATGATCCAAATTCTTCTGTATCTATTTAGACGGTTAGTGGAATAAAGGTAGTAAACTAGTCCCTTACAAATTGCAAATTGTGAATTAGATGTATAATAAATTAAAGAGATATAGTTTTTTTAAATAAGAAGAATGAGAAAAAATTACTCAAAACCTTTCCTCAGCTTAGTTTTATCGAGCCTACTATAGTTTTAGATTTAGCATTTGACAGTTAAGTCAGTATGTGAAGATAATAGCTATCGCTCTCACGGTGGTAGCTATTTCTTCATTCTACGGTTTCACTTGAACTGATCAAAACGAAATGCGATAATTGATTTGGGACAACATAAGTTTGTCTGCAACATATATATATATATATATCGGTGTGCACACGCTCGCCCTTCTCATTGAGAGAAATTTATCATTTGAAAGATTTATTCAATAATTGAATGTCACTCGACTCTATCTCTCTTTTCTCAACTATATCATCATCATTAGTATGATCCCTACTTCGTGGTTCTAGTGATTCCTTTAAATCGTGCAAACATGTATATGTATGCACGATTCTCTGCACATGAGGCGACTCTTGACGAACACGCATGTCTATATTATATGATTGCTAGGGAAAATAAGATTTTCAACCTTCTGAGTTCGTATGTTAGATAAGTCTGATTTTTCGCAAGTCCTACGGAAAATATTATGTACTGTGATGTAATATGTTAATGCACACCAAAAAAAGCAGGAAGTTGCTTTCTTTTGCACATCAAAATAAATAAATAGCTAAGTGCTCAACTTGCTTGACTTCAACAAATTGGGCATAAATGCTTGAAACATTACTAGTCCCACATTATCGACTTCTTGGGCCTAACAAATGTGACAACTTGTTTAAGTAAACCGAGAATCTCACTGAAATTATTATGAATGCACCTAATGTAGCATCAAGGAAAGGATAGAGCACTCACCAGAATATGTTGTTCCATTTTGGCCTGGTATGTATCCGCATCATTTGCAAATTTACGGTATCGATCAATTGTCTTTCGGATTCTGAAAAATTGCAAAGGCAGCATATGAGCTCAGCCACCGGAAATGCATTCTCCAAATTAATCAGGTATCATTAATTCAAAGTAAGTGAACATTAAACAAATTAACAATCATTCTTGTGAATCATGCATGACTTCCCGTGAATATTTATCCTTGTCACTCGCATATAGAATACCGAAGAGGCAAAAGCTTCCTCAAGAAGCTTTAAGCCTCTAAGCAACTTGCAACAAAATGAAGAACTTGGAAAGTCTTGGCTGCCACCTTACACAATGTAAATAATCATGCCAGCAATATTTTCTTCAAATATTAGCATGTAAATGTCCACATTCACACTATAAAAGTATATTATGTGTGCTAGCGAAGTATATAAGCACGTGAACGCATAGTGAATAAACTCAATGGTTTTTGCCCAAGCTCAAAGGCTTCGGAATTCAACATGCCACTCCATGTCAGTAAGAAGTAAGAACAGCACATGATGCATGTAAAATCATCAGTTGCATTGTGAAGCAGTACAAGCACTTACCACTTCTCAGAGGAATTATAAGAGCAAGCTGTTGCACCTACATTTGACTTTTAACTTCAAGTACCTCTTTCTTCCCGGTAAATGAAGAATAGTGAGTACTTACATGGTGGAGCAACTAAATTGGCAAACATGTACGATTGCAGCCACTATTTGACATAAATAATCTATGAATAAGAAATCCAAGAGATCAGTGTGATGTGTCATGTTAGCCTTAGTCTATTACACTAGTGAATGCACTCGATCCCATAAAATCACCACTGCACAAATCTGGTCAAGCCCATAATCTTATTCACCTTTCAAAGCACCATATAACCAAAAGTACATATAGTTGAAGATGTCAGGACTGGTTTCACAGGCTTTTGTTAAGGATTGAAGAACCATTAATAAATCAACTTGAAAATCTTTTGCAGGTTTTGTTTAATTTGGAAAAGAGATTGATGATGCTTTAAGTTTCTATTTCAATGAACCACAAAGCAGCCAATATACCGACAAAATGCTTTATGTTACATTTGGAATGTTTCTTGATTATGGCGGTAGATGGATAACACATTATTTGATTTCACGACTAATATAATGTGTTTCACATGAAATTTCTAGTTTTTGCCTTGTGGTATGGTCAAAAAGTTGAAACACAGATTTGTATGATTTGTAAGATAACCATTGTCAGATAGGGTCCATAAGATATGCTTAGTTCATGTCCAAGTGGTATAATTACAACAAACTCAATCAAACAAGGTATGATTTGAAGGCTTCACCCTTTTCAAATGAAGTTCGGTTTTCTTCAACAATTTTCCAAGCAATCAAATTTGTCAGAAAAAGATCTACTTCGAATAGACTAATACCGAACCTCATATACGCTTACTATCATCATGGCCCAAGCATTAGTTAATGGAGATCAATCCCTAGAAGTAGCCTTAAAACCTATAACACTGCAAGAAGTAACACTATACAGCATGTTCATTTCATATCAATGTGGAATTGGGGTGAAGGCTTAATTGTTACTTGTCAAAACCAGAAGGACCAAACAATATCAGTCCCTAGTTTCTCGAAAATCAAATAATGTTTCATTCCCCAAGACAAAGTACTAATTATCCTAACATGTGAAGTAGCTGGAGGAGATCAGTACTTGCAAGATATTCGACAATTAGTTTTCTCAGAAGGACCATTAAGAAAGAGAGAGTCCAACTCCAATGCAAAAGCATACACGATGAGTGCTTTTGATCATCAAATCCCCACATCTGGCCATTTGATTAGGGTATACCTCAGTACATGGACTATAAAAAAAAACGAGAATATAGATTTTATCTCGGCTACTTTCGATTAGGATATTTGAACAGAAGTCACATATTGTTTGAAATTGTCTGGAAATAAGAACTATATTGGTCATCATGGTGAGTTCAGTCCATGATCGAAGGGGAAAAGCACCAGACGTTTGACCAAAACAAAAAATGATAGAAAAGAAAAGGAGGATAAGAAAAAACCCATGCCATGATGCTGTCCCTTATTTACACTTTACAAACACACAGCATATATAGGTGCACGCCCTCATTTTGGATATAAGAATGTTAACAAGGCTCAATCATGTTCGCCATCTAAAATCAACTCGAGAAATCGAAAAACCAGTAGAGGAACATTACTCGGAATTGCTGGAGAACTCGTAAAGCCTTCCTTTCTGTGAAAAGATGATCACGGTGACTTCGGCATCGCAGAGGACCGAGAGCTCGTGAGCTTTCTTCAGCAGTCCGGTCCGGCGCTTCGAGAAGGTGACCTGCCGGCTCGTCGCGTTCTCAATTCGCCTCATCTGAATTTTGCCTCTAGCCATGATTAAATCCTCCCTACATACATAATGGTTACCAACCCTAGAGTGACAAAAACTCAAACATAGCGATAAACTTGACTAATATATCTAAACGATGAAAAGCCAAAACTCACCGGGGACTTTGTGCAGCTTCAACCAGCTGAAGATTTATCTTTTTATCCTCCTACTATTGACTAGACTGAAGTACTTGAGAACCTAAAAACACTGCAATACTAATCACACTTTTTAATCTAACAGAAATGGACTATATCATCATTCGAACACAAGCGAAAACCACAGGATAAAGACTTCACAAAGTCAATGGTCGGAGAATTATAGATGTGCCCAGCGTATTCTCTTATCTTTGTCACAAAATCAGAAACCCTAGAGAGGGATGAGAGGGCAAAGACAAGAAAACAAAGAAAGTAGAATCAACGCAAAGGATCTACTGGCAGTTGATAGATCTCTCTATTTATTTGTGGCCACAAACATAAAAGGATTCCAAATTCAACGATGTTCTACTCAGTGAGTCCGGGCAAATATATATGCGGTGTGCTATACCGATCCACAAAAAGGAAAAACAAACCAAAAAGGAAAGAAAGAAGGGGGAAAGCGAAGTATTCTAGTTCGACCGAAACGGCACGGTTGATTTGGTAAAGAGGATTCAAAGAAGCAGATGGGTTATCTTGTTTTGGCAAAATTAAGAAAAAGAAAGTAAAGATAGAGATACAGAGAGAGAGAGAGAGAGAGAGAGAGAGAAGATATTTAATTTGTTTTTTCGAAAGAACATATATTTTACAGGGGCTTCAGCTGTTTAGCTGTAGCCGTGGCCTGTGGGGACATGCGAAAGAGCGAGCACCAAAATACGAAATGGTAAAAAAAAACAAGGGAAAAAGGGCGTACGATAAAAATGGGAATTGTCGACGTCATCGTACCATGACCTGCCATTTAACCAATGAGACGTCGAGAGGTGGGAAAACATTATCTCTCACTTAAAGTTGGTGGCCCTGCACTCGACCAATGAAAAGAGACCTTTTTTTTTTTATATATTTGGGCCAATAGTACGAGCTATCTTCGTTTGACTTGGAAGAAATGCACAGATTTTAAGTTAAATCGATTTTTTTAAAAATGTCACCAATATTTAGTAAAATGAAATAAAAAGTATTTTGAAAATCAACTTTATGTATATATTTTAAATAAATAAATAAATAAAAAGGAAAGAAAATATACTTGCAACTATAAGACCCTAGTAAGCTAAATTTAGCATTGGAAGCGAATGTTTGAGATCACATTACCTCCGGCTAGGACGACTTGCGTTCACACCACCTCCATCGAGCAAGCAGCTCTTCGGCAGGCCTCATCGGTAATCAGATCTGAGCTTGCTTGTATCATCACGCGAGATTGCATAATGAGCAATGGTGATGGTAAAACCAAAATTTTGAAAATTTAACGACTATAAAGTTGCAAGAAAGAAAATGCATTGTCATTATGGGAATGATCAAAGCCCTAAACTGGGTAGGACTTTTTTTGGGTTAAGGGCATTTGGAGGACTTTAAAAAATTCAATGTGAGTCCCACAAGGTCTCAAAAAAATTGGTAAATTTCTTAGCATTTACCCAATAGCCTTTAGAGATTCAAAGTCATTTCTAAAGCCGAAGGAAAATGACTGTACGACCCCAAAATCCAGTTATATGTTTCTCTTAATGGGTGGATGAGCACTAGGTGCACTAGTAGTACTCGCAATTATTACCATGACAATTTATGGATGAATGAATGCAGATGTTTTTGTTAGCTTATCATTTCTTTATGTTCTATTTATAATTCACCATCATTGCTGATTGGGAAGTTGTATAATACGAGAAGCTCATGAATCGCCCACAATATTCAACCTATTTACAAACATATCGGAGCTAAAACATAGAGCATTCTAGATCCCAACTACTAAACTATTTCATAGAGCTATTAATGACTCGATTGGATTCAGCTTTGACAAACTTATAACCATTCAAGTCTAACGTTGTTTATCTGATAATCGCACTAGCGATATGCATAGCATACCAAAAGAGTTTGAACAGCAAGGAAGGGAACATGCATTTAAAGAAGAGATGATCCCTCTCATCCACCATGTAGATTGTAGGAAACAACACTTTAACCTACCTCGACTAGAGAGCTTATCAAGTCGGAGTAGCCTATCATTTCTTCATATTGGAAAGATAGTGATTTTTGTTTGTTAATTTCAATAATGTAATTCCATAAAATGAATCTTATTTATATTTTACCACTCAATATAAAGGTTAAGAGATGATTTAGCACCAATTCGCTTGTTTCTTTCTCTTCGTCTTTGCTCTCAAGTTATTCCTCTCTCTGCATGAGTAAATATGAGGATTTCATTTACTAGTTTAAACAAATCAAATCAATCATATTTCGTATAGAAAAAGAAGTATTGAAATTGACACTAAGCCAACTAACTGGCTGATTATGATGGTAATACGTTAAAACGCCCTTAAGGATATTGATAATTGTAAGTACTCATGGAGGAGAAAAAAGCCAACAATAAAAAATAACTAATACTTGTTTTTCAGCCAATAATGGGGTGTGGTCACTCTATTGAGCACTTTTCTAATTTTCAATGAATGTAGTGGCTACTCGGATTATTTGCATAAGATATTATGGGAGACATATAGATATGGTGTGTGTGTTAAGATTGAAGACCTAAACGCAACGAAATAGAAAATAAAATTGAGAAAGAGAAATCAAGACATAAGATTTTAGCTTAATTCACCCTTAAATTAAAGCTACAACAAGTAGATAACTCCATTATATCTAGCGTCTTGCACCTCTCTATTACAGCACTTTCAATTACAGGAGAAATAGAATATATATATATATATATATATATATATATATATATATGTATATATCAAACTATTAAAGCCCTCTGGAATCATGGATGCGCTACCCCCTACGACTCTCGACGAGGCAACCGCCTGGATCCTCGTCCAGTGAACAGGATCCTTGTGCCTTCCTGTGATGGAGAGTATATACCACATTCCAATTGTGTACTCATAGAAATTATTGGAATCCAAGTCTTGAGCAAGGAAGATGAAAATGTTCATCGCTTAAGCAATTCTATGAAGTTCTCCTAATACTTGCTTGGCTGTGACATGTTTTCAGCAATTAATATGATTGATTTGGAATGAGGGTTCATTTGCTATTCTTTCATGACCAATTCCAATTTTGGGTGACTCTACCTTTCATTTATCTTTCTTTGCTTTTTCTATGGCTTTTGTCGAATAGTTTCCAATACATGTTTATTACAATTACACTCACCCCAAGCTTGTAACTAATGTAAAGAATTTAGATAGGATCAACTGAAGCTTTTAAAGACCCCATTAGCTCGACTATAGGATGATTTAATTTCTTTTTTACGAATTTTGATTTATCTTCTATATTATTAAGCCAAAATCGAGTTTTGCCTCACTTTCATCTTCTTCCCAAATTTATATGTATAGCAAAATGTGAGATAGTTTAAGAAATAATGAGGTTTTAATGGGTTGAAGGTGCCTTTGGTTCAACATTTGCAAAGGGCTTTGGGGTCCCAAAGTTTTTTGAGCAAATGCAAATGGCATTTGGTAATTTTTTTGGAAAACTTTGGGGAAATGCAATTGTATTTCCAAAGGTCTTTATCCAAGGCAAGTCCGATGATCCTTTGAAAAGTGGCATTCGTGGAATGCAAGTCTTAGCACTATTCGCTATTTATCAGCATTGTTCGTCTTCCCTATGGTTTGAATAGAGGAGTTGAACGGAGGCCAACGACTGCTACCTAAGGGGTTGCGCGATCTCGACAACCGCTGTCTAAGGGGTTGCAAGTGACGTTAGCTGTCACCTGGGCACGGGAACCTAGGCAGCTGTCACTTGAGGTTGCACGACCTGAAGTGTTGCCTAGGTCGCGACGCTTCGGGTCATGCGACCTTAGGGTGACCTAGGTGAGGCTGGCTGGCAGCTAGACCTTATCGACGATGGCTGAGTTGTGCCGTTTGAGAGTTTTTTCTTTTTTTAAAAATTGGCAAAAGCCCTTTAGAAAATGTAATATTTATCAAATGGCATTTAAGTCAAAGTTGATTCTCATTGTGTTTTTAAAATATACTTTATCAAATATTCCTTGCATTTTGGAAAATCCTTTTTGCCCAAAAGTCTTTATGTTTTCCCAAAAATATTCTCCCAAAGCCAAACCAAATGCACATGTCAATTACTCCACATATTGGCTAGGAACAACAACCCATATAAATCTAGCTTAGAGAAAGCGACAGTTTCCTTATTTCTAATCTTCCTTCCCACGGACTTGTATTAGAAGCTCCAGCAAGCTTCTCCCCTTTAATTGCTAATGACATTCTCCTCATTTTTCCCAAGTTCCCATTCCTACGATTTTAGTCTCTTAAAATATTTTGATGAAAAAATCTGGATATCAATTTAAAAATATAGAGGATAAGGACACCAGAATGGCATGGAGTCATGGACCCTTAATTAAATCGCATATCAATAATGTTATATGTACAAATATATTATCCAAAACACGCACCCTCACTCAAATAACCAATCTCTACCCACCAGTTAGTCTCACTAGACAATTCCACGTTATGTTTTTTCAATAACTAAGCACATCTTATAGCAAACATCGACTCTAGCCCAAGAGTCTCTGTTAAGGAAACCTCCTAATGAATTTTGAAGCAGACAAAACTTTCTATATTTATCTTATGAATCTAACATGCATTCGGGATAAGTACAACGCAAGTGCTATAACTTTTGTAGAAATGACACTTAAGTGTCATAACTTTTTTTGGCTCACTTGAATGCCATTACTTTCAAAAAAATAATCACATAAGTGCCACTTACGAGCTAGTCGTGAGGGGCCGAAACCGCGGCTTTTCCGGCCGAACAATGAACTTTCCGGTGAGGCGAGCACTACCAGCTTGAAGAGGGGGTGTCGGTGAATCATTTCATGGCCTCCGTTCGTCTCGAAATTTCCGTTTTAGCCTCCGTTGACGAAAGTGAAAATGCTTCGTAGTCATACATTTATCGAGTCAATTTGTGTGACTACGAAGTATTTTTACCTTCGTCAACGAAGACTAAAACGGAAATTTCAAGACGAACGGAAGCCATGGAATGATTCACCGACACCCCCTCTTCAATCTGGTGGTGCTCGCCTCGCCGGAAAGGTCACCGTTTGGTTGGAAAAGTTGCGGTTTCAGGCCCTCGTGACCAACCCCTCTGACAAGATGGTCGTGAGGGCCCGAAACCGCGACTTTTTCAGCCGAACGGTGACCTTCCCGGGGAGGCGAGCACCACCAGATTGAAGAGGGGGTGTCGGTGAATCATTCCATGGCCTCTGTTCGTCTCGAAATTTTCGAAACCTCGTGATTATTTTTTTGAAAGTTATGGTACTCAAGTGAGCCAAACAAAAGTTATGGTACTTAAATGTCTTTTGTACAAAAGTTAAGGTACTTGCGCTGTACTTATTCCCATGCATTCCATTCCAGGTTAATATATTCTGGAATTTCAAAAGGAAATATCAGACTTTATAAGTTCTCAGAATTAAAAGTTCAGACTCAGAAATAAGAAGTTCAGACTTTATCATAAAAGTCATTCGGACTCATATTTTATTGAAGACCTATGCTGACTCGGGTTCTGAATGTAAACATCAAAAATTCTTCAAATGCAAAATTATGTAGATGCAGACGCAGATGTTGAAGTTCTTTCAGACGCAAAACTTATTGAGAACGAATCACAACAGCTAGTGATTTAGCATGAATCTCACAAAAGAAAAGTTTTGATTGACTCAATCTTAGCCTAATTGATTGAAAATCAAACATTATGACAAGTATGTATTACAACGAATAAAGCTCTACTTATGAAAATTAAGATTCTAATTGTATGGACGACCAAAATCAGCGGGATTTAGATTTTGTTAACCAACGGCTACTCAATCCATTTTATACAAATCTGTCCAAGATGAAGATTGGAAGATGATCCTCAGAAGACTGTCCACAAGATGAGAATTGGAAAATGATCATCTGAAGACTGTCCAATGGTTAGTTTAGGAGTGGAGGAGTATAAAAGGAGACCTATGAGGAGCAGAAGAAAATGTACGAATCAAAAATCAACAAGTTCTAAGTCAGAGCATACTTCGATTCTTTCTCTTGTCTTTCTTGAGCTAAATATTAAGATCTTGAGGGATACTTTGTAAAAGTGATTGTGTGAGATAGAAAGTCCTATCATACATAAGAGTGTTATCACTCAGAATTTGTAATTCCTCTTGATTACATAGTGAAATCTAGCAAGTAAGCTGTCAGCGTGGGAGAGTGGACGTAGGCTTGCTATAAGCCGAACCATTATAAATTTGTGTGCAGTTTTTCAATCCCTTATCTCTTATTTTACATACTACACATCAAGAGCACTGTCCTATATAAACTGTTTTGAATCTGAATTTTATTCAGACTCAACTGTGATCAATCATTTCTGCTTAAATTTTCAAAATTGTTTAAGATTACCTATTCACCTCCCTCTAGGTGATCCTTGCTAGCTACATCAGTCTCTTCTCCGTACAAACTCAATACATAGTGAAATCCAGCCATTAGACTGTCAGCATGGGAGAATTGACGTAGGCTTGCTATAAGCTGTCATGCCCCGAACCCCCTCGAGTGCACGACACCCTCTACTGGTCGTTTGGTGCGACGTCTTAGGATATCGCCGACCTCGCTTACACATATCAGAGGTTTAAAAATAACAGCAAAAACCACATAATTTACCCGGACAATTAATACTGGGGAAATCAGAGAGAACATACATATTCATGTCCTTATCCATCCTTATACAATATTCGCATACTTACATCCGTCATATACACATGCACACCGTACTATAACCATTGATATAAAAAAGGACTGATGACCTGATACCCTATCTCAAAAATGGTACTCTTAAAAAAAACCTAACTTCAACACCTATGCTAGCCCCTACGCCCCTTGCTCGGTGTCCACTTCGAGTCTAACTCCTCGTCATCTGATTCCGAACTCCCCTGAACTGTCAACTCCACTGATGACTCTGGCTCTGCCTCAATCTCGATCGGGTGGTTTATATCACTCGATTCAGCTGGAACTTCGTCCTGATCCTCCTCAGCCGGCTCCTCAAAGAAATCGCCCTCAGGTATGAAATTGAAATCCATCCACTGCTCATACGGGAGTATATACTCCAGTTCTTCCTCGGGCTCTACAGACTCAGCAGGCTCATCTTCGGGTTCTGCCTAAGGTACTACTTCCTCTGGTTCTTCCTCTACCGGTTCTTCCTCGGGGATCGGTTCCAAATCCACATCCATCGGATCGTATTTTGCTTGCGATCCTTCGAGCTCGGGCTCATGCTCAGCCCTTGAAGATCCTTGTGCTGCCGGCGCTGGATGCAGTCTAGACTGAGCTAGACTAGTTTCCGCACTAGTCAACTCGTCGTCAAGAGGGGGTACAGCAGTCGGATCCTAGTCCCCAACTAAATCAAATGGTACGTCGAATTCTCGAACATGTCCAAACTCATCTACCCCGTCTCGAAAGAACCAAGCGGTATATATATAGGGCTCCTACAAGGATAATCCTACATATACAAAAACTGTGATAGTATGCTTAATCCAGGTCATATTATCAGCCATAGGAAACTTTAAAACTTCCTGTTTGGTGTGCACCGGTACTCCAAAACGTTCTGGTGGCGGCGGTGGAGGATTCATTATTCCTACCGGGATTCTGAAATGTTTGGTTGAAACAACCGTGAGACTAAATCTCAGTAAGTACACCCCTAAACCCCACCTAGGCTATCATGTACCTCCAGATAATTATAAAACACAATCACACGCACCCAAATATCACATAGCAAGCACGTCATTCATTCTTACCAGGGCCTATCATGCACGTTAGTCACAATCGCATCATATCCAATCAAATGCACGTTCAAATCTCATTTTGCGCATTCGTTCCGATCCAATCACATCTTTTACACAACTCTCGCCAGTGACCCGCGTTACCGTACACGCCTCAAATCCACTGCGATCAATTTATCACAACACTTCAGGGCCTGCGTTATAGTTGTCACGCCCCGTACCCCACGAAGCGTAAGCATCCCACCTGCGGTCGTTTGATTGCGACATCCCAGGAAGCGTCGCCGACCCAAACCCCAAACAGAGATCAAGCACAAGCGGAAGCACGTATATAAATATATATATATATATATACACCCAGACAATAAAATACATGAGGCCAGGGTAGCACAACCAGCAAACAACACCTCTGAAAAGTATGTATACTAGTATTACTAAAGAAAACTTTTTACACAATTCATTTATACAACAGTAGAGAAAACACACAGTCAGCAGCCACTCAGTCAAAAGGGATCAGCGTATAGCACTTCGGCTCCTCAGCTTCTATGACCATGGCTGCAGGTCCGTCCCCACGAGGGTGCATACTAGAGGACCGCTGGATTTGGTGCGATATCCCAAAAAGAGGCGCTCTCCTCGGCATCCTACGGCTGGGGGTCTGAAATGTTTCGGTTTACACAACCGTGAGACAAATCTCAGTGAGTTCAACCCCTAAACTTAGGCTAGGCTAGCATGCAATCTCCTGACCGGAAACAAATATTAAATCACAATACATCAACAATCAAACAATTCTCCGACCCTGCAAGTTAGACAGTTCAATATATAATCATCATGGCACATACGTAGCACACATCATCACACGTATGCCAGTTACACGCTTATGCACCGACTCTCACACCCTCGCATGCTAATCAATGCATGTTTATGCATGCAAATGTCATCGGCATGTCATGCACATTTCTTCGGCCCACTGGCCCACACTGGCACACTTGCTCAATTCATTATTATTACGACTCGAGTCATCAATTTTTCACGGCCCGGTGCGTCTAGCCTGCTTCAAAGTGCATGAGGCGCAGTAATCGATCTGGCCCAGTGTCTCTAGCCTGCATCAAAGTGCATGAGGCGCAACACTGTTCTCCTTGCGAACCAGAGCCTGCTTCAAAGTGCATGAGGATGGTCGCCTTCCGGACGTACCGGGTATCGTCCTGCTTCAAAGTGCATGAGGACGGTATCGACCCGAAGGTCCTTAGGTGATCACACAACTCATTATTATCTGAACCCAGCGTATAACGCTTCAGGGTATTTTAGGTGATCACATGCTCATGGCAGGCACGCATTCTCGCACAATTTCACCTCATGCCTCACTTTAGGCATACATAATGCGTGTCCATGTTATGCGATGCAATGCATCATAAGCACCAATGAAATTCAATCACTCCATATCACGACACGTGCTCAATTGGCCTAATTAATATCGTGTGGCCTAATGCGCGATTCACAAGTTAACAATTAATTTCAAACCCATCATTCGCCAATCGCACTCCACATAATTCAACCACACGACATGCGATATGGTAGTACACAATCAATCACAATTGAGCACAAATTACATACAATCAGTCAATCCGGACATACTCGATAATTTCCAATGGGCTCCTAAATTGGTCATTTAATCCACTTACTCTCCCCAAATAATTCTCAATATCCCACTAAATTTTTCCAATAACAATTTCTATCAATCCATCCTCAACCCAGTCTCAATTACACACCGACACTACCTAAGCCAGTCCAAATTGTACCGATAAATACCTAAATCAGTCCAGAAAAACGCAATATCAGTCTTAATCCGGGTTTAGGAATTTTACTCACCTAATCCGAAGTCATGACGACGGGAAATGGCGACCGATCACTGGTGAACAGTGAAATCGGCGGCGGAATTCTCGAGTGACGGCGTATGGACGGGTGGACAGTGCCCCGTACGGACGCGGTGAACAGTGATTTCGTACGGACAGGCGGGGAAATGGTGGCTGGCGAGGCGCCGGTGACGGCCGAGACGCTCCGTACGGTCGGGATGAACAGTGACCGTACGGGGACGGTGAACAGTAATCGTACGGGGTCGCTGTACGGATAGGGTGGAACGGCGACGTATGGAGGTGCTGGACGGCTGGGTGTCGACGGAACGGCGATCGGAGATCCGGCGAAGCTCCGGCGGTACTGTTCACAGAATGGAAAATGAGAAAAAGAGAGAAAAAGAGAGGGAAAGGGAGAGAGAAATGGACGGAACCGAGGCTGAGCTGAGGCGGGGGACCAAAGGAGTCGACGGCGAGGCACGGCGGTCGGCGGCGTGCTCCGGCGAAGCTCCGGCGAGAGAGAAAATGAGGGAAAATGGAGAGAAAGTGGAGAGAAAATGTGGGAAAAATGAGAGAATTTCTGAAGGGGCTGGTCTGGCTCGTGAGAGTGAGTGAGGAGAGAGAGAAAGATCAGTCCAACTTGGTCAAATTATAGAATTAGGGGTGCCATGTGTCAAGCTTTGGCAAAAAGGACTAAAATACCTCTAATTAAATGGTTCCTATGCATCCTTATCTAAAAAGGGAGGGGCAAAAGGGTCAATGGTCCTAAATTTTACAGCTGATAATTATCCATAATTATCCCAAAATTTTCGGACCAAAAATTAGCCCAGGGGCAAAACCGTCATTTTTCCGGTCCCGGGGCGAAATTCCAATTTTCACACATACACGTTCCATATGTGCGTGGCCAACCTAATATAGCGTCGGAATCACAAAATTCACTTTTTAAGCCCTCGAAAACTGACTGCAAAGTTTCGGGAATAAAATAATATTATTTTTCTAATTTTTGTCGAAATTCCAGTTTTTGTCCGTAACGACTCCCGGTACGCGTGGCCACCCAAAAATGGCGTCGGCCTCAAAAAATAACCTCAAACGGCCTCAAAATCCAACACCGGCACCCATAGGGGCAAAATCATAATTTTTCACCCCCGGACCGAAATTCCAATTTTTATTCATACTAACTCCCAATGTGTGTGGCCAGCGTGATATGACATCAGATCCCAAAAAATAGTCTTTTAAACTTTCGAAAATCGACATCGAAATCGGGCCCAATTCCGTGAACAAAACTCGCTAAACTTTCAATTTCAGGGTCTCTCACTAACGGGCAGCTGTTTAGAGGTTACGCGTATCGACCTAGGGCTATCCGTATCGTAATGGTCTCGATCATTGAGAGAATGAGAAATTATCACTAGTTCCAGAGGTCACGATCGTTCGGTTCAGATTCAGGACTGGTTAGCCACGTGTACTTTCGGTCTTGCAGAATCACCTGCGTCCCTATTATACATCGTTGGCCTTGGCCAAACCCAATCCATTACCCTTTCCTACGATCGGCCCACGTTGGCCCAGAATATTCCCTCAGCGTTTCTTGTGATCGGTGTCCGTTTCACGATAGGGTCCTCGGTCCACGTACCGTTTTCTAGTTAGCCATGCCCCATTGGTTAGTATCCCGAGAGTGATCAGCTCTGAGCGAGACTTACTAAAATGAATGCGAATTAATATCAATTTTATTGATCCCGGAATTACATCGAAATTCAGGTTGTTACAATAGTACACGCCTCAGGCCATGTCTCTTGCCCGCGTTACAGTACACGCCTCAGGCTCAACATCTACCACCTACTGCACAACCCGCGTTGAAGTATACGCCTCAAGTTGGCAGTCTTCCGGTAATACCGGGCATTGTCCCGCGTTGAAGTACGCACCTCAGGACGGCACAATTCCCACGATCGCACATGCCACATCACATTCACTCTCGTGCTCATGCACACGCGCAACAATCACTTGCCACTCAATTGACCAATCACACGTGACCCGTATACTCATCAACTCACATGCATTTTTCATGCTTGCTAAGCATTCAACATGGCCAATTTAACAATTAATTCAATCTGACCCAAGCGTGCACACAATAGGCATATTTCAATCAATCAGTTATACAACCACGCACCCAATTTCATCACCACAATTCAATCACAATACAAACACACAATCAACACGTGAATCGGCATTTTTTCTATACCCAAACCACGCCAGATCAGTTCTGACTCTTCACGACATTTTCCCACAATTAATAGCAAGTTCTAAATATCCAATTTACACCCCGATCGGCACATCATAGCCCACAGAACAGCCAATCACAGCCCACTTTCGACCTCAAATGTCCACCAAATTTTCCCAAATTCGATTCTAAGGTCCGCTCGTCAATTCCATTCCTAAAATTATACAATTCCACACCTAATCAAACCCAATTTCACCCACAAATTATCCGTCGATATCCGATGTCCTAATTAAGGTTTAGGGCGCGACTTACCAAAACTCTAGACTAAAGCGGCTAGAGCGGAGAGCGGCGGCGATCGGTGGAGACGGCGGCGAACGGCAGCGCGGCTTGGCATGGCGGACGGCGGTCGGCGCACAGCGGTGGTGCGGCTTCCCTTGGCCGTGGGTCACGGCCACACGAGCGGGAGGGAGAGAGAAGAGAGGGATGGCGTGGGGGTGGCGACGGTGGTGCGGCGGCCGGCGTACAGGCGGTGGCCGTACGGTGGCAGCGACGGCAAGGGGAGAGGCGGTCGGTTCGGTGAGAGAGAGAGGGGGTGTAACATCCTGAATTTTGACCCGTTACCGGGACCAATAAAGTGTACATTAATTCTCGTTTTATTTTAGTAAGTCTCGTCCGGACTTGATCAATCACGGAATACTAACCAAATGAGAAAGACTAAATAGGAATAGGTACGTGGACCCAAGACCCGATCGCGAATGAGCGCCGATTTCGACGAACATCGAGGGAATATTTTGGACCAATATAGGCCGATCTTAGGAAAAATGACGGAATGATATAGTCGGTAACGTACGATCGGATCGCGGGTGATTCCGCACGGCCGAAAGCACGCCTGACCAATGAATCCTGATTTTAATCCAAATGATCGCGACTCCGGTACTAGTGATAATTCCTCACGTTCTCTCGAAATTCGAGGCCATCACGACTCGGACAACCTTAGGTCGATACGCGTAATACCTAAACAGCTGCCCGTTAGTGATAGGCCCTAAAACTTCAGAATGAGCAAATTTGATCTCGATATTGGACCCGAACTTCGATATCAAAATTTCGAGGGCGTTTGCGACTATTTTGCAAGGCCGACGTCATTTTATAGTGGCCAAATAAGTTTGGGACAAGAACGGTAAAAAATTGGAATTTCGACCCCGGAATGAAAAATTACGATTTTGCCCCTCCAAACTTTTGGACTGATTTTCGAGGGCTTAAAGGATGAATTTTAAGGATCCGACACCATATTATGTCTACCGTGAATATATAGGACCGGTATGGATAAAAATTGGAATTTTGGTCCGGGATCGGAAAAATACGAAAATGCCCCTAGGCCATTTTTGGACAATTCCGAATTTGGTTAATTTTTAGGGTTTAACCGAGGTGAGTTTGACTTAAACCAGGTCTGGTCAGCCTTGGGTTAGTGACAAAGGACCATTTTACCCCTAAATTATTGAATAAGAAGGAAAGATAGCCATTGGATCAAGAGCAAAATTGTCCAATTGGCCTAGATTGAGACACATGGATTTCACTCACACCATCTTTGACCCATTTGACCAGACCCTCTCTCTCTCCTATTGATCATTCGGCCATTTTCCCCAAAATTTTCTCCCTTTTTCCTATTTCAGTTTTTGTCGTGGACATTTCTGTCCATTCTGGTACTGTTCATGCCGGAACAGTGTCACCGTCGGAGCCACCACCGCCGGTCCAGCCACCATCCAGCACCACCAGTAGCCATTTTCGCTCCTAAACAGCCACCATCAGCCCGGTTCCAGCCCGAACAGAAAATTCCAGTAACAAATCGCCCTCGCCATTGTCGCCGTGACCGCCGGCTTGCACCCGGAACGCTGCCGTCGATCCTTACAGCGTGTCAGTGATCGACCGCCCGTTCTCATCGTCCCGAATCATCAATAGGCGAGTACAAACCCCTAAACCCTTAATTAGTCTAATTGTGTTTCTTAGGGGATAATTAAGCTTATTTAGGGCCTAATTGTGTTTATATAAGTGTGGGATGATTAGGATAGGTCATTAAGGCTTAATGAGGTTGGTTAAGTGTGGTTTAATGGCCAAATGATGCTCTGTTTTGGTACTGTTCATTGAGTACCGAAAATGTGCATATTTGTCTAAGTGTGGCACTAATTAAGTTTAAGTGCTAATGACTTGGAATTGGACATTTTGGCGATTAATTAGGCTTATTTGAAGCTTAATTAAGTGTACTTGGTTGTTGGGTAATTAGGGTTTGAGACTAGAGCCTAATGAGGATGTTTAATTGTGGTTTAGTGGACAAAATGTGTCCTGCCCTGGTACTGTTCATTCAGTACCGAATTTGTGCAATTTATCCAAGTTGAGTATTTAGTTGATTCATTGATTAATGGCAAGAATTTAGGCATTCTTGGGGGTTGGTTGGGACTTAAATAAACCCTATTGGATGACCCCACGATGGTGAGGTCGACTATCGGAATTGATTTGCTCAAGGCGGGTCCAAGGCGCATGAAATTGAATTGTATCAAATGCGCGGAATAAATGTTAAAATGGTTGGATTACATTGGGAATAATTTGAGTGTACCGAGAGTGTGTTAGATACATTGACTTGGGGAATAATTGTATTCGGCATGTCGCTTTGGGTATCGACACAAATTCCCGAACATATGTTTTGCATATCAAGTTGTGATTGGTTGAAATTGAGTGAAACAATGTACATGCTTGAGTTATATTCAATTGTTGGCCTTCGGGTCGGGCCTACGGGTCATTATATCCAATTGTGACCTTCGGGTCGGGCCTACGGGTCGTTATATCCAATTGTGACCTTCGGGTTGGGCCCACGGGTCGATTTATCAAACTGTTGGCCTTCGAGTCAGGCCTACGGGTCGTTTTATCAATTGTGGCCTTCGGGTTGGGCCTACGGGTCGTTATATTCAATCGTGGGCCTTCGGGTCGGTATAATTGCACATGAGTTAAAGTGATGTCAAATGCCTAATCTGCAGGGCTATGAGACAATATATTGGGCCGTGAGCTCGAGTGAATTAATGTTGTTTTACTGGTTCAATGTCGATGCGTTTTATTTACCCTTCTAGAGGTGCACATTAGCCTAGTTTAGGATTAGTGGTTTGTACTTGTTGAGATTTCGCACGGTTGTGGTAAAACTGACATTTCATATCCCCATCCATGAATTTTGAGGTCGAGGAGCAGGACCCCTAGCCCGAGACAGAGTCTGAGGCTATGAGTTCAAAGGAGGAGCGAGAGCAGTCCGAGAGTTTTTACTTTTTTTTTTCGAGACGTTTGGATCTGACCCCGACTGGATTCCCTAGGGCAGACCTCAGTTTTAGGAGCGAGGACCGATACTTTTTTACTGTAGCCCTCCGGTTGTTAGCCCGATCCCCTAGGCCACCGATCCCTTTTTGTTTTAGTGGCCTTTTGTTGTATCTCCTGTTTATAAATAGATATTGTACATAAGTCTTATAATGAATGTATATATTGTTTTAATAGTTCGTAATTTGTTATCTCTTACTATTCATGGTTACTTTTAATTGTTTGGGTGTATATATATCTATTATATATACGTCGTTTTCGCATGTGGCGTGTTTTCTCTGATTCGGGTTTTCGGGTCGATGACGTAACCTGGGAGCGTCGCACCACATTTCGACCTATACGTGGATGTCTATGCTTCGTAGGGTACGGGGCGTGACAGGGGGGCCGAAAGAGAGAGAGAGAGGAAATGAAGAGAGAGGGAATGGGTCTTAACTCAAATAGTGCAATTTGGACTTAAGTGGCAATTTACAATCCTACCCCTCTCTCACAAACCAAATCGACGGTCCAGATTTGATCTTATCTTGAAACCGATGGCCGAGATCGAATCTTACCCAAAAATATCCAAGGGTAATTTGAGAATTTCATAAAATTTCAAGGGCAAAAATGTCCAACCAAAAAGTTAGGGCAAAATGACCAAAATGCCCCTCCCTCATAAAACATGCCCTTTATTAAATCCCAAGGGTAAAATGGTCACTTTTCCATTTTCTTGCCGAAATTGAATTTTTCTGAAGGATTCGAGACAATCCAAAATTGCATGTTCCATTCACAACGTCGTCCTAACGCCCCGTTGTGACTTTCAAATTTTTCCGATGTTCAAATTGGGCTCAATTAAATAATTAAATCTTATTAAACATAACTCGAGCGTTTCTCAGATTAACGGGCGGCTTGTTGGGGAAATTCGCATATTCGACTCGTGACTGATAATAAATCGAGTCACGTACAAGTTCATTCTGTTCGTGACAACTTCGATTGTCATTTAAATCGCGAGGATCAATCACTAGATCCGAGGGGTACGATTGTTTGGTATAAGTTTAGGATCGTTCGTCAATTCATTTCGTGGTCCAGTGGAATCACCCGCGATTCACTACTATGACAATGGCGAACTGACCCCTAGTTATCCTTGGATCGACCAACAGTGGCTCAAAATGTCACCTCAGCGATTTTATGGTCGAAAATCAATTCACGATCGAATTTTCTCCTTGTTGTACGAATTTAAATCCCTCATTAGCCTTTCCCCAATGGTTAGTATCCTAGGAATGATAAGTTCCGGACGAGAATTAACTACGAGTACATTCATAAAACTCAGTATTTTATATATCTCAAATGGACAAATTTTCAGGATGTCACGTAAGCCGAACCACTATAAACTCGTGTACAGTTTTTCAATCTCTTGTCTTTTACTTTACATACTGCACATCAAGAGCACTATCTATATAAACTATTTTGAATCTGAATTTTATTCAGACTCAACTGTGATCAATCATTTCCGTTTAAATTTTTCAAAATTATTTAAGATGACCTATTCATCCTCCTCTAGGTGATCCTTGCTAGCTACATTAGTCTCTTCCCCCTACAAACTCAATACAAGAGGCACGTCTTCAAAACAAAGATGCAATCAAACTTCCACAACTACTGATACTAATTGAGCTTCTTGGACGATAGGCAACAATAACATTTTCAATTAACCTTATCCAAAGCTAAAAGACACCTAAGCTAGATCTAGAAATCCAAATACCTCAATAATCACTCGAATTGTTGTCAGCTCGCTGGCAATTGGGCCAAGACTTGCTGCCTTGCACATAGCTAATGGGATCGCAAACCCTCACCTAGATCTAAGCGAGAGTCGCAAGCCCTTATCAGGCCTTGGCCACGGTTACCGGCAGTCATGGCCACGGTTCGGAACCGACCGGTTCCGGTTTGGAACAGGCTGTTTCGGTTCGTGGCCAAGTATGAACCGAAATCGAAACTGCCCTTGGCGGTTCCGGTTCCGGGCCGGTTCCGAAATCGCCCTTGGCGGTTCCGGTTCCGGGCCGATTCCGGTTCCAGTTCAGGTTCGGAACCGGTCGATTCGGAATCAGTTCCGGGCCGGTTCATATTTTTTTTTTCTTTTCTTCCTCCGCCAACCATAGCCGAGGCCGGCGGAGGTCGCGGGCCTCAGGCGAGGCCGCCCTCGCCGGCGTCGGGCGAGGGCCGCCCTCGCCTGGGCTGGGCGAGGCCGGCCTCGCTAGATCGGGCGAGGGCTCGACCTCGCCGGCGTCGGGCGAGGCCGACCTCACCTGCAACTGGCGAGGCCGGCGAGGTCGAACCCTCGCCAGATTTGGCGAGGCTCGACCTCGCCGGCAACTGGTGAGGCCGGCCTCTCCTGAGGCCGGCGAGGTCGAACCCTCGCCAGATCTGGCGAGGCTCGACCTCGCTGGCGTCGGGCGAGGCCGACCTCGCCTGCAACTGGCGAGGTCGAGCCCTCGCCCGATCTGGCAAGGCCGGCCTCGCCCAGCCCAAGCGAGGGCGGCCTCGCCTGAGGCTGGCGACCTCCGCCGGCCCCGGCTATAGCCGGCGGAGGAAGAAAAGAAAAAAAAAGGAAAAGGATAAACAGAAAAGAAAATAATAAAAAAAATAAAAAGTTACTGTTCCAGTGACGGAACATTATTTAATATAAATTGTAATTAAAATGTAAATTGTAATCAAATTTAGGGACAAAAAGACAAGAGAGAAAAAGAGGGTTTGAACTTAATAAATTATCATTAAGCACATTACAATTCGTTACAACGATCTATAAAAAAAAGGAGCACAATATATATGCCCTAAAATGACCCCAAAACCTAAACATTCCGTGCGCAGGGGACCAGAGGTCGCGTGTCGTCGAATTATACTTCGGTTTCCCTAAGCTCACGTAGGCGTACCCGGTATGAGAAACAAGGGTTCCCGAAATATTTGCCAACTCTAATAGTTCTTTTACCCTCAATCGTCACTACCCGTTCCAGTACCGGTACCGGTAGTATCTCCGTCATTAAAGAATTTGGATTAATTATTCCGATCTATCTCTTGTTGTCGGTATTGAGCCTTCGTCCAATCAGCAACACAAGCTTGAATCTCCACTGATTTTGGAGCTAATCTTGAACGATGTTCGTCTAAAATATTACCTCCGGCACTGAATGCTTGTTCGACCGCAATTGTGGAATAAGGGGTTGAAAAAATCTATTTTGCAATAAGAGAAAGGATTGGGTATTGGCTTGCGTGCCTCTTCCACCAATCCAAAATTAAAAAATCTGTACCACCTTCGGATTCAGTAAACTCAAATGAAATGGTTAGATAAATCTCTAATTCAAAAATATTTCCTATTACTCCATTTTGTTTCTTTTGTCTATGTAATAAAAGTTGGTACCCTCTAGTAATTTTACCTGTACTGTCATTTTGTATCTCCGTAGATTGAAAAGATACAATATCACCTAAATTATATTTAGCATGAAATTTATTATATAATTCTATTACTACCTTTTTAACCTCACGTACTATGGTCGTAACATTTATCGCATCATAATGTAAACATTGATAATACGTACGCAAAAAATCATTTAAGCCATCCAATTTGCAACGCGGATAAAAAATGCAAGCAACTAAATAAATAATGGGAATTTCGCTATAATAATATAGCCACTTCATTTTCATTGCAACTATAGTATGTTGCAATTCAACATCATTTTCATATTCATCAAAAATTCCGACAATATTAGTACACTCTACTAAAAATAAATGTGTAGTAGGATAATAAACACTGGACAAAGTATAAGTTGCATCATTAAAAACCTTTAAAACATCTAAAATTTTTTGGCAAATATCCCACTTTAGTGGGTATAAATTAATCTCAGGTATATTATTAGAAATGAATGCATATAATAAATCTTTATATGCTAATGATTCATTAAGCAAGTGGAAAGTAGAATTCCAACGAGTTGGAACATCTCTTGGAAATCTTTTTGGCCATTTGCCATTTTCGCTACAAAATCTACCCCATTCTTTCATTTTTTTGGGGATGTTTTCATTGTTGACACCTAAATTTTGGCGCACCACTTTGTGTAATTTGCATAGAAAATTAGGGATTAAATTTTTAACCCCTAAACAAAAATATTTAAATTGCATAACATATAGTTTAAATTCATTTTAGATTAATTGCATTTTGCATCGGACTAGCGGTGACGAACGAGCTTAAATTTCATCGAATGGGACTCGGCTCGCTTGAAATGCAAAGGCCGGGAATTATAAGTCAAACGGGCTCGGTTGTTTTAATTTGAACTTAATTCAACCCATTGTCATTAATTAATTCAGCCCATTATCATTAATTAATTCAGCCCATTTAAATTAAAGCCCAAGCCTAAGCCCATTAGGACTAGAAAGCCCATCTAATTGACCTAGATTAATACTATATATACATTATTAGGTCAGAATTTTAGGAGGGGGAGGACAAAAAATTTCAGATCAGAATTTTTAGAGAGTGTGAGAGTTGAGAAAGAGAGAGAGAGAGAGAGAGAGGGAAACCGGCGTGCCTCACACCGCCGGAGCCACCCTACGGCGCCGCGCCCTTCGCGCCCCTGCACGCCGTGCCCCGCTGCCGCGCGCCCACTGCCTGCGCCTGCCGCGCCGTCGCACAGCCGTGCCTCCACGCCGCCGGAGCCACTCCACGTCGGACGCCCCCTGCTGCGTTGCCACCTGCCGTGCGCCTGCCGCCGTTGCTTCCTGCCGCCGACGTTGCTGCTCGCCGACGCCTGCTGACGAGCGCCGTTCCCTGTCGCGCCCGCCTGTGCCGCTGCTGATTCCCATCGACGCCTGCTGCCGCCACGCCTCACGTCCCGCACGACGCCGCCGCTGCTGCCTCACGTCCCGCGCGACCTGCCGTTGCTGCTTCCTGCTGACGCCGCGACCTCCGCTGCTGCTTCCCGCCTGTCGCTGCTGCTGCCGTACATCACGTCGTGCGCCGCCGCCTTGCTGCCCTCTGCCGCTGTGTGCCACTGCCGCTGCTACCGCCGGAGCCGTCGCACGCCAACGCAGCTGCTGCCGCTTCCCCGACGTGCGCCACCGACGCCTGCTACCGCCGCGCCTCACGCTGCCGCTGCCGTCCTCGTGGTCGCGCCATCGCCGGTCCGCAAGTCGCCGCCGCTCCCGACACCGCGCCGCCGGTCTGCCGTTCGTCGTTCATCCTGATCCGCTAGTTCGAATTTGGAAATTATCTGCAAATTAGGTAATTGAACATTATCCAATATTTTTAGAATATTTCGTTTCTTAATTTTTGGATGTTTGAATATTCTGTGAATATTGCGTGGATTGCTAGATATCTTAGGATAATGTTTGCCTTGTTCGCAATATTTGAAAATATTCAAAATTAGGAATCTTTCCTAATTCAGCAACGTATCTGGACAATTATCCGACCTTATCCCTAAGGTATGATACGTGGCGATACGGAAAATCATTATCCTATCCATAATCACTTGGGTACGATAATGATTTTTATCTGCTTTCCAAATTTGAATGATCGACTTTCCATTAATATCTATAACCCTATAGATATGACCGATAGTTCGATTTTTGTGCCTAATCCGAGTTCGAAACGAATTTTGCGGATCGCGTGGTTGTGTTAAATGTGGATGTTATCTCTATTTAAATTGTTTTTTTTCCTTTTCAAAAAAAAAGAAAATTCAAAAAATATCAGTTAGTATTTGAATTTGAGTTTTGCATGTTTAGGAATCCTAAATATATCTAGACGATAGAGTAATTATTTAATTTAAATTAGGACTTGAGATAATCTATTCCCTAGTTTAAATTAAATAATTTTCTAATCTTAATAGATTATTTAGGTTATTTTTTATTCCGAATTTTCATGAAAACCCTAAAAAAAATGAATTGTTTTATGGTAGATTAGGATAGATTGCATTCTTAATTTAAGTAATTTATTATTTCGAATTTTAACAAAAATCCCAAAAATAAGTCGTGTTAGGATATGTTAAGTCATCATAGGTTGCATGTTAATTTAGGCATATTTTTATTCCGAATTTCACTAGAAAATACCAAAAAATAAATCATTTGCCCGTCATCAGAATTAGGTCACGTCGTCGCATGACATATAGTTTGCATGCTAGGTTGCATTACTTGCATGTCATTTTTGCACGTCATTGCATGTAGGTTAGCTTTCATTTAAATAAGCGAAAATCCAAAAATATTGAGTGAACTGCTTGTTAATTAGAAATCATATTAGGTTGATTGATGTGATTTTCTAGCTAACCATGCAGATGCTTACGTTGCTTCGAGGTAAGTAATTCTCCCAATCTTGCAATTTATTTAATGTTTTGATTATTGGGTGTTACTTTGGTGGTTTGCGCACCCGTATGAACACCTCATATGTTAGTGACTAAGTTAAAATGGATCCAGACTGCTTGCCAAAATATTTTTGAAAAGAAAAGGTACCGAAAGGGCGTTAGACTAGATCTAGCGTAATCAAGTCCCCAGGCTTAGAATCTCTGGTTCGTAGGAATAAAACATATCTCCCTATGTTTTATTTAGGTTTCTAATCGACCTACCACAAATTGATTAGTGGCGACTCCAAGCATGAAAACTTTTGCACGTTAAACAATTTAAACCTAAGTTGCGAATTGGTAGGGCTTGGGAGGGCCCGAGTTAGGTTTAGTCCTAATAATCCATTAGCCTGAGAGGAAATTTTTTAGGTCGCGACATCCATAAAAATTGAATCGCCGTTTTTATTGGTTGAAGAAAATTATCAAGAGTTTTCAAACCATCTTGTACACATAAATTTAAAACATGACAAGCACATCTAACGTGAAAAAATTTTCCGCCAAAAACGGGTTTACAAATATTTTCTAAATCGGCAATTGAAGCGGTATTTGCCGCGGCATTATCAAAACCAATTGAAAAAATTTTGTTAAGCAAATAATATTCTTCTAAATTTTGCCTAATTATTCTATAAATATTATTTGCCGTATGCTTGTCATCGAAAATTCTAAATGCAATAACTCTTTTTTGAATATTCCACTCGTCATCTATCCAATGACATGTTATGCCAATGTAAGAATGATTTTGCCAATGATCACTCCAAATATCACTACCTATATGCACGCATCCATTAAATTGCATAAAAAAGTTTTGTAAATCTTTTTTTCCATTTTTGTAAAGATCTTTAATTACTCGTTTAATTGAATTTCTAGGAACACGTTTTGCTTGTGGAGCACATGCTTTTTGTACAAATTCATTAAAACCAAATCTTTCTCCAAAATTAAATGCTAAATGCTCCACGGAAATAAATTTGCCTAATTCTTTCTTATATGTTTTTTTCATTAAAACGAAATAAAGGGGAAGTGTTAGGATTGACGTACCCGGAAATTTGTTGTTGCCCGAGATTCCCATTTCGGTTGGATGTTTGCTCCTAAAATGTCGTTTAAATGTTTTATATCTTTATCCACCTGTATATTTATATATTTTCCCACGATATTTACAAATTATATCATACCTTTTTTGACCAATATCAAACCTTTCCATTTTCGTGAAGTGATTCCAAATATCAGACGTAAATTCCCATTCCGCTTTCTTTGTTGTAGATATTTCGGCAGGAGGATGAAAACTTTCTTGCGTTGGGACGCGCTCCACATCGGAAAAAATGTTGATTTCATCATATTGAAAATCTGCATATTCATGAGGATCAAAAGAATGATGGGATTCCGTCGCGATATTCTTACATTTGCCAGTTGGCACTCGACTTTCACTTGCCATTTTTTGAGTGGATTGAGAGAATTGAGCGAATTAATTGGGAGAATTAAGAAAGAATTGCGTATATTGAGAAAATTGAGAGAATTTAAGAGAATTTGAGAGAATTTCGAGTATTGAGAAAATTTGAGAGAATTGTGAGTATTGAGAGAATTTGAGAGAATTTATAAGAAAAAAATGAGAAGAAAATTTAGGATTAAAAAAAAAGAAAAGATAACCGTTGCAAAAAAAAATGAGAAGAAAATTTAGGATTAAAAAAAAAGAAAAGATAACCGTTGCAATTTTGCAACGATTATCTTTTTTTTTAATTATTTTTTGCCCGTTTGGCGTTGGCCGTTGCCAGGGCAGCCTAGGCTGCCCTGGCAATGGGCCGCAAGCCAGCTGTGGGGTTTTTTTTTTTTTTTTGTAAAATTTTGCCCGCAGCAGGGCCTGCACGTCTGCAGGCCCTGCTGCGGGCGCCGGGGCCCGGGGGGTGGGCCCGGTGGGTTTTTTTTTTCCTTTGGAACCGGAACTGAGCCCGTAGGGCACAGGCCGATTCCGATTCCAAACCGCGGGCCCGATCAACCGGCCGAGCCCGGGTTTGACTGGGCCGGTTCCGGGCTGAAACTGGCCCGTGGCCACCACTAGTTAGCGGCCCCATGCTAGCCCTTAACAATAAAAAAAGAAATGAAAAAATTCATAAAAATATTTTAAATTTAAAAAATACCACATGTCAGCATCGGTCATGTTATATAAGATAGCCGGCGTCTATGTCAGTGATTTCCGATCAAAATTGATATGATAGATTACATTGATGAATCGTCAAAAGATTGAAAGATGTAAAACTCAATTGATATAATTGAAAGGTTTAGAATTGTGACACAAGTGCAAGAAGTGTGAATTTTTTTTTGGTCCTTTCCTCTAGGGAGAAGGGCATGTTGTCTTTCTAATCCAAGCTTGTCCATAGAATTCTATCAAGAAAAGCGATCAGAAAGGGAAAAATAAAAAGTTTATACATAAATTTTATTTCTTTTCCCTTATTTATTTGTGTATCTTCTTACTAATTGCTAAGCAGGACGCACTGTACATATTAGTCATCTCATGTGTCACTTAGTGTCCTTAAATATCTGTCCCTGCAAACCCTTTCAATTAAGGAATCGCGTAGGAAACGTGCCATCACTTATGAGTTCACACGTAAGCTAACTTTTGTCAGATGAAAAAAGTTGGACCATTTTGTTTGGGATGAATTACGTGTCTACTGAATAGCCTCATGTTGCAACTTGACAATTTTGAATCGAGAGTAGTTCAGATGCCCGTGACCCTTACGTCCGCATGTATCTACGCTGAAGAAAATTGTAGAGGTGATGAACGAGATATTTTTGGCTTAGCAAACCTGAAGGAGGTGTCCAGTGATGTTCTTGAAATGCACACAAGCTGTTCGAGAATATTTTCTGCAGAGATGTTTCTTTCTCAGAATCAACTGTTGTGCGCTTCAAATGTGAAGCCCAATGTGCAGTAAAGTTATTTCTTTTATTTCGCCGATTCTTCCACGTATGTGTGTCCTTGTCATTGCTCGTTTCTGATCTGATCTTTCTGTACCTTTACTATTCTTACTCTCAGATTTTTGAAATGATTTCCATGAATAATATGTATATGTTGTCGTGACAGCACTATGGAGAATTCAGCGGAGTAAAGATATCACTGAGTGACATTGCAGTGATTCTTATTATATTTCTATTGAACAGGGTATCATTAGACTTGTGTGGGGTGATGGAGAATCAGTTTAACTCTCCGGCAATCCGATGAACAACCCAGTCTCAACATCTGTACTCCGGCTACTCCGGCTGCTCCGGCTATGTATTGCTGCTGCTCTCGGATGAGCTGTTGACTGCCAAGGATTTGCATCGCACTGAAAAGGACGCCAAAAGCAACGTTAAATTAATGGAATAACAAATGCAATTGAATGATGATGGGGGACCTAGAAACCTTCACTGAATTAAAATGGGAAAAAGCTGAAACTCAACTTGAGATTTACTGGCATTGACGAAGCCTTTCAATGGATCTAAATTACGTGATGCGAGCATCTGTCCATGCACCCAGGTCTATCAATAGTCACTGGGAATTTCAATTTTTCCCAACAACTGACTCAAGAAGAGGTTCTCTCCTAGGTTGCCGGAAAAAAATAAAAAACTCGAAGAGTGGTTAGGTACACCAGACATGACTACAAACTTTAGCTCCACCTACAGTCCATGTTTAAAGAACAGACTACTATCTCAGGATAGTAATATAGCAATATCCTCTATGTTGTAAGTTTTTCAACAGGGGTCGTGTTTCAAGGTTTTTAGTTTTTCTCATCGAGTTTGTATTTTCTAAAAAAATCAATTATTGGTTGCAAAATCATAGAAGACACAGGAACTTTCAGTCCTTCTACATTCCCATATTAGAAGCATAGAATTGTACCCGATGAAAGTACATGGATAATAGTCTCAACATTCATTACACAAACATTGTGACCTAGTTTTTATTACCATACTGGCAATTACTTACTTTCCGATAATTTCAACAGGAAAATTCAATATTTCCCAACAGCTCGCTCTAGATGTGGCTCTCTTCCGTTCTCAAAAAAGACACAAGCTCAAAAAGTGATTGGGTATGCCAAATGTGATCACTAAGAACTTTGAATCTGTCTATAGTCCCCATTGGAAAACACAATATATTCTTCCGTGAAGAAAATATTCTCAAATGGTGATATTTCACAATGCAGGTCACTGACTTAGAGCTAGTAACCTTTTTTTCTCAAGTCAGTAACTTTCCAAGCATATCACGTAATGGTCACGGGATCATAGATTTAGGACCGTCTACAATCCTATGGTCCAATACACATAATTGTATCTCATGATTGTAATTATTCTAATATTTTTTTCCCAACATGAGCTAGCAACTCTGTATTAGTAACTTCTATCATGGAGTCAATCACTTTCTTAACAGATCAAGTGCGGTACCATAGAAGAATTCAGAGAGATTGGAGTTTGTCTACAGTTCTCTGTAAAAAAGAAAAGTAGAATCGTATCTCGTGACAGTAAATTTCTCAATGCGGTGGTAATTTTCTCAACATGGATTAGTAGCTAACTTTTCAAGCAGATCATATGCTCTAAAGATCATAGAATCCTTTGGTGATGTTTAACGTATCTGCTTATTCTAACTTACGCTATCAAAAAGCAAAACTTCTCACCGATAAAGAAAGGTTCAATATAAATACCAGTACAGAACCCTGAAAGTAAGCATCTCCCCTTATGCATTGTCTTTTTCATAAAAGCTGATCATGTTGCAGTACTCTCTAAAGGTTCTAACACCAGGACTAATAGAGAGCAAGACAAACTCATGACCAGCACAATTAACCAGTACATTAAACTGTGCAGCACTAAATCTACTAATGTTGGTCTGATGGACAAAAGCAACAAGCTTCTTCACTACACAAGCCTATTAGAACATTAGGGCAAGAAACATTCTTAACCATTGAAGACCTCTCTGGTCTTAGCAGATCATAAAACTGCGCTGCTAGATCATACATGAAATTCATTGAGAGATTCTATTGTAGCTTTCCATAGTTTGTGGAAAGTGGTTAATTTACGCATAGAAGAGTGGTGATACATGCCTAGTAATAGGAAGGCAATAAAAGCGTAGAAGAGAAAGAGGGTTCACCTTAGCAAGAAGCTTTGCATTCTCTTCTTTCAGAGATCTCTCCTGAATTACACCAAACAAAGTTGCTAGATTAATATAATCGGGAATTTAACAATGCCTGATGAGATTGGACATGCATTCGTCATATTACTCCACTTACCTTTGCTTGTAACTGCTGTATCTGATCGTTGAATAATTGAGTCTGTAAATTAGATCAACATTTTAACTTTCATGAGTGTGCATGTTGTCCACATATCTTTCTTAGTAAAAGGAAAAAAAATGAGAAAATAAGTTGAGACGATAAAAAATAGAAATGAAAGGACAATGCTTTGCAATTTGTCCAGAAACACAGTTTGAGGGAGAAGTTGTAGACATAAATCAGTGAGGTTAATGAACTAAAATCAGTTGCAGAATTCTATTGTTCCGTGCCTAAGAACACGGATTTTTTTCAAGTAGGAAAGTTTCAATTAGTGTTAATAAGCGTCCAGAAACTATTGGTTAAAATGACTGGTGAATTTTTTTAAGGCCATTTACTGGTAAATCACCAAATCTTTCATAAACTACCAAATTTTGTACTAATGTATCAATTTTTACTTTCATAACTTATTAACACTTTGAGTTTATCTGAAATTACCAATCTAAATTCTAGTAACTAATTAACTTTTGTCAGAATAAATTACCAACCAATTTTAGATTATCAATTTTCATTTGACTTACTAACATTTAAGTTTTTTTTTTAAATTTTACAAACGTTTATATTGAATTACCAACTTGTTTTCGGAGATTACTCACCTAAATTAGCGTGATTACAAATTTTTACTTAATATTGTGGATCCACCAACTCTTATTTGGGTTATTTAATGATATTTATTAGGTTTCGTTAATTTGCCAACTTTCTTCTTGTTTACAAACATTCACTTGCACTTCTTAGCAATGCCTTAAATTTACCAACTCTTTTTAAAAATTACTAGACTTAATTAAAATGACTTACGAACTTTTCTTCATTGAAGTTACCGGATAGTTTTGGGTTATTATACTTTGGAATAATTATAGGGCAATTTCTAAAACAAGTCAACGTCGTGCATTTGAGTCACAAAACTTTCATTTCATGCATTTACATTGTAAAATTTGCTACTTTCCGTCCAATTGAGTTATTTCTTGCCAACTCTAATATGAAATCACTAACTTTAATTTAATTGATTATCAACTTTTTTAGACCGTCCAATTGACAAGTCAGATGCTAACTTGGACACGGTTGGTTGCCTCAAGTGGCACGTCAGTAGTTTTTGTTAATCTATATAAAGGAAGGATCACATTGCACCAATTTTAAAAAGTACAGGGTTCACATAGGACAAAAGAAAAAAAAATTCAAGGTCCATATTGAATATTGAGCAAAAGTTCAAGGACCGGTGTTGTCATTACCCATTTCATGTAATAGTTGGTTAATTTAAGGTGTAGGTAGGAAAAGTAAATAAAAAGTTGGTCAAAGATAAGAGAAGTTTCTTTGGGTCAAAGATAAAAGAAGTTAGTCATTTAACCAAACCTAATAAACTCTGTAACTAATCAAGTAAAAGTTGATGATGTAGAATTTGGCAGTTGCTATGATTAAGATTGGTAATTTCTAGTTGGGTTCGTAAGTAAGGTAAAAAAAAGTTGGTGACTAAATAGAATACTATGTACTTATTTTAAAAAAAAACCAAATAAATGTCGAAAGATTGTAAGTCAAAATTAATCGTTAACCTAATGAGAGAAAATTTGACAAGTTACACAAATAAAATTTGTAAATTCATAAAAGAGACTTCTGAAATTGGACGTAAGAAAGACAAACAAAAGTTGTCAACCGATAACAAAAGTTGATAAATTAAGAAAAATCAAATAAACGTTGGCAAATAACTCACACGAAACTTGGTAAGCCAAAAAGAATAAATAAGTTAATCGAAAAAATAAGTTGGCGAGTCCTTTAAATAAATAAGGTGAATTTATACAAAAGCTATTACATTTAAAGGAATGGTAAGAAAAAATAAATAAAATTTAATAAAAAATAAGAAAAATTGATTATTTGCACATTCTCAAAAGGAGTTGGTGATTTTATATAAGTGTCGGTAAGTTGCCAATAAGTTACTTAGGAATCAAGTAGCTGGATAATTTTTATCACAATTTTATTGTCTTGTATAACTCTCTCAGAAGTTTACCGGTGTGAAAAAATATCCAATTTTTTTGGAAAAGGAACAATATAGTCATCTAAATAACTATAGGATATTGTCAAAAGGAGTTGGTGATTTCATAAAAGTGTTAATAAGCCAATAGGTTACTTAGGAATCAGTTAACCGGAAACTTTTTTCTATCACAGTTGTATTGTCACATACAACTCTTTCAGAAGTTTACCGGCTTGATAAAATATCCAATTTTTTTGGAAAAGGAACAAAAGAATCATCCAAATTACTCTAGGGGAAAATAAAAAAAAATAAATAACCATGATCCTTTCCTTGTTTATAGGAAACAGAGAACAAGTCAACAACAATGAAGAAAAAGGGTGTTTTATGAATATGATTTATCAATGTGCATTCATTCCCTTCCAAGTTTAACGTGTTACAGTCTATTCAGTTTCAATCTTACAATGCAATTGCAGTCTCTATTGAAATTGGCGTTTGGATTCCTGTATTTATTAGGTCAGTCTTCTTGGTCGTTTGTGGGAAAATGTTTCTCTTTGTTTTCTTTCACTTCTCACCATCTCCATGCCTCCAAACACGGCGGCTACTTGATGAAAACCTCCCAAGACATCTTTAGGCATAGAGAAAAGGACAACTGTGCCAAAGACGCATGTACCTTTCTCGCCCTGACGCAGCTCAAACTTCGCTCAAGCTGATCCCCTATCATTTGCATTTCGTCGATCGAACAAGATCCAAGACATTGTCCTGATAGCTTCCTGATTGGAAAAAGAAAAGTACCATAGTTTAGGGAATTAGATATCAGGGATCCATTTCAAACCACAATTTATAAGAGAGAAGTCTCAAAATTTGTGGACCGTAGAGAAACTTCAAGAAGCTCAATCTTCCTCTCCATATCCATGGTTTCTTGCTTCAGATGCTGCGCATTCATGGAGATTGTGATATTTATGAATATAATGAACGGAGCAATATAAACTGAACATATGTGAAATCATGCAATGGATAAAACCGATCATAGTGAGCAAATCTGTAACACCACAGGATCCTGCAAAACTAAGATTGCTACTACAAGAACCCTAATGCTCTTGCACAATTTGTAGCTGGACATTCTAAACCATAGTTGATTCTATGGCTCACCACCTCCGTAATTCTTGAGATCAAGATTAGGGTTATTATCAAGAACAAGGTAGTATATTATTACAATCTGCAAATACATATATATAGGTTCACTCACACCAACAATCACTTTTGAAACTTCCTTCAAGAAAACAGTAAGATGTAAATGCCCACGGAGAGCATGTTTTCGAGGTATCAAGTGGTGGATGACGAGAAGGATTTTAGAAGCTGAAAGCATTTAAAGGACAAGTTAATGTCCTGTGGACGTGAACAAAGAACAAAACAGCATTTTTAAGGTATTAATTAACTTGAAACCTATTTGTCTCTATCTATATATATCAGCAGTTTCTCCTCTCTTCTTCCCAGTCATTGCCAAACCACATGAATAAGAGTGGTATGGCTTGCAATTATAGTACAAGTCCTTTATCTAACCATAACAGCACTTTGATAGCACAGCTTTGATGGCTCTCTCATATTATTCCCTCCTGTACTACACTAACATTTCTTATGAGATACTTGACTTTTGCCATAAAGTGTAAAATTTGGATGATTTTTCTAGAATTGGGTTCATCGGAGATAGTGCATACTTAAAGAATAATTTTAGACATATTAAGACCCGTCTCCTAAATTTGTGCACTAAGCGATGACGTAGAATCCTGATAGATACTCAATGAGTTTACTAACTTTGACTAACACTCGGGCAATGCCTCAGCGCTCAGTAAACCAATGTAGAGAGTATACCCAGCATTCCTCATGCTTAAGAACCATGAAGCATCTCTCATGTACCAAAGCACGTGTATCCTATAGATATATTGAACATTGTGAACGTGCATTTTTTCAAAGTGAAACGCATACTGCTGTGACTCAGCCAAAAGATGTATCCATGAATGCCTTCCATGTTAGTGTTCCCATCAATGGAGATACTCTGTTGATGCAGACAAAAGGATTGACTAAGTTGATATTTAAAATATTGATGTTGTTACCAAGCTTCGGTGAAGATGGATGTTGTGAGAAACCACAACTCAAATAATCCAAATATCATATTGAGATCAAATTGGAATTGAATCCAAAGTTTGAAGTAACACATTGAGAATTGAGATCATCTCTTTTCATCCCTTGCAATGCATACAAGCCATACAAAGAAGCATCTTCATCAAACAACAAAATTATGAAAGTGAATACTTAAAGAGATTAAAAGAGAAAAAGTCTTTGATCTGCACGAAATAGGAAGGTACATGATCCAAATTCTTCTGTATCTATTTAGACGGTTAGTGGAATAAAGGTAGTAAACTAGTCCCTTACAAATTGCAAATTGTGAATTAGATGTATAATAAATTAAAGAGATATAGTTTTTTTAAATAAGAAGAATGAGAAAAAATTACTCAAAACCTTTCCTCAACTTAGTTTTATCGAGCTTGCTATAGTTTTTGATTTAGCATTTGACAGTTAAGTCAGTATGTGAAGACAATAGCTATCGCTCCCATAGAGGTAGCTATTTCTTCATTCTACGGTTTCACTTGAACTGATCAAAACGAAATGCGATAATTAATTTGGGACAACATAAGTTTGTCTGCAACATATATATATTGGTGTGCACACGCTCGCCCTTCTCATTGAGAGAAGATTTATCATCTGAAAGATTTATTTAGTAATTGAATGTCACTCGACTCTATCTCTCTTTTCTCAACTATATCATCATCATTAGTATGATCCCTACTTTGTGGTTCTAGTGATTCCTTTAAATCGTGCATACATATACATGTGTGCACGATTCTCTGCATATGAGGCGACTCTTGATGAACACGCATGTATATATTATATGATTGCTAGGGAAAATAAGATTTTCAACCCTCTGTGTTCGTATGTTAGATAAATATGATTTATCGCAAGTCCTATGGAAAAAATTATGTGCTGTGATGTAATATGTTAATCCACACCAAAAAAAGCAGGAAGTTGCTTTCTTTTATACATCTATATAAATAAATAGCTAAGTGCTCAACTTGCTTGACTTCAACAAATTGTGCATAAATGCTTGAAACATTACTAGTCCCACATTATCGACTTCTTGGGCCTAACAAATGTGACAACTTGTTTAAGTAAACCGAGAATCTCATTGAAATTCTTATGAATGCACCTAACGTAGCATCATGGAAAGGATAGAGCACTCACCAGGATATGTTGTTCCATTTTGGCCTGGTATGTATCCGCATCAATTGCAGATTTACGGTATCGATCAATTGTCTTTCGGATTCTGAAAAATTGAAAAGGCAGCATATGAGCTCAGCCACCGGAAATGCGTTCTCCAAATTGATCAGGTATCATTAATTCAAAGTAAGTGAACATTAAACAAATTAACGATCATTCTTGTGAATCATGCATGACTTCCCGTGAATATTTATCCTTGTCACTCGCATATAGAATACCGAAGAGGCAAAAGCCTCCTCAAGAAGCTTTAAGCCTCTAAGCAACTTGCAACAAAATGAAGAACTTGGAAAGCCTTGGCTGCCACCTTACACAATGTAAATAATCATGCCAGCAATATTTTCTTCAAATATTAGCATGTAAATGTCCACATTCACACTATAAAAGTATATTATGTGTGCTAGCGAAGTATATAAGCACGTGAACGCATAGTGAATAAACTCAATGGTTTTTGCCCAAGCTCAAAGGCTTCGGAATTCAACATGCCACTCCATGTCAGTAAGAAGTAAGAACAGCACATGAAGCATGTGAAATCATCAGTTGCATTGTGAAGCAGTACAAGCACTTACCACTTCTCAGAGGAATTACAAGAGCAAGCTGTTGCACCTACATTTAACTTTCAACTTCAAGTACCTCTGTCTTCCCGGTAAATGAAGAATAGTGAGTACTTACATGGTGGAGCAACTAAATTGGCAAACATGTACGATTGCAGCCACTTTTTGACATAAATAATCTATGAATAAGAAATCCAAGAGATCAGTGTGATGTGTCATGTTAGCCTTAGTCTATTACACTAGTGAATGCACTCGATCCCATAAAATCACCACTGCATAAATCTGGTCAAGCCCATAATCTTATTCACCTTTCAAAGCACCATAAAACCAAAAGTACATATAGTTGAAGATGTCAGGACTGGTTTCACAGGCTTTTGTTAAGGATTGAAGTACCATTAATAAATCAACTTGAAAATCTTTTGCAGGTTTTGTTTAATTTGGAAAAGAGATTGATTATGCTTTAAGTTTCTATTTCAATGAACCACAAAGCAGCCAATATACCAACAAAATGATTTATGTTACATTTGGAATGTTTCTTGATTATGGCGGTAGATAGATACAACATTATTTGATTTCACGACTAATATAATGTGTTTCATATGAAATTTCTAGTTTTTGCCTTGTGGTATGGTCATAAACTTGAAACACAGATTTGTATGATTTGTAAGCTAACCATTATCAGATAGGGTCCATAAGATATGCTTAGTTCATGTCCAAGTGGTATATTACAACAAACTCAATCAAGCAAGGTATCATTTGAAGGCTTCACCCTTTTCACTTGAAGTTTGGTTTTCTTCAACAATTTTCCAAGCAATCAAATTTGTCAGAAAAAGATCTACTTCGAATAGACTAATACCTAACCTCGTATACGCTTACTGTCATCATGGCCTAAGCATTAGTTAATGGAGATCAATCCCTAGAAGTAGCCTTAAAACCTATAACACTGCAAGAAGTAACACTATACAGCATGTTCATTTCATATCAATGTGGAATTGGGGTGAAGGCTTAATTGTTACTTGTCAAAACCAGAAGGACCAAACAATATCAGTCCCTAGTTTCTCGAAAATCAAATAATGTTTCATTCCCCTAGACAAAGTACTAATTATCCTAACATGTGAAGTAGCTGGAGAAGATCAGTACTTGCAAGATATTCAACAATTAGTTTTCTCAGAAGGACCATTAAGAAAGAGAGAGTCCAACTCCAATGCAAAAGCGTACACGATGAGTGCTTTTGATCATCAAATCCCCACATCTAGCCATTTGATTAGGGTATACCTCAGTACATTGACTAGAAAAAAAAACGAGAATATAGATTTTATCTCGGCTACTTTTGATTAGGATATTTGAACAGAAGTCACATATTGTTTGAAATTGTCTGGAAATAAGAACTATATTGGTCATCATGGTGAGTTCAGTCCATGATCGAAGGGGAAAAGCACCAGACGTTTGACCAAAACAAAAAATGATAGAAAAGAAAAGGAGGATAAGAAAAAACCCATGCCATGATGCTGTCCCTTATTTACACTTTACAAACACACAGCATATATAGGTGCACGCCCTCATTTTGGATATAAGAATGTTAACAAGGCTCAAATCATGTTCGCCATCTAAAATCAACTCGAGAAATCGAAAAACCAGTAGAGGAACATTACTCGGAATTGCTGGAGAACTCGTAAAGCCTTCCTTTCTGTGAAAAGATGATCACGGTGACTTCGGCATCGCAGAGGACCGAGAGCTCGTGAGCTTTCTTCAGCAGTCCGGTCCGGCGCTTCGAGAAGGTGACCTGCCGGCTCGTCGCGTTCTCAATTCGCCTCATCTGAATTTTGCCTCTAGCCATGATTAAATCCTCCCTACATACATAATGGTTACCAACCCTAGAGTGACAAAAACTCAAACATAGCGATAAACTTGACTAATATACCTAAACGATGAAAAGCCAAAACTCACCGGGGACTTTGTGCAGCTTCAACCAGCTGAAGATTTATCTTTTTATCCTCCTACTATTGACTAGACTGAAGTACTTGAGAACCTAAAAACACTGCAATACTAATCACACTTTTTTATCTAACAGAAATGGACTATATCATCATTCGAACACAAGCGAAAACCACAGGATAAAGACTTCACAAAGTCAATGGTCGGAGAATTATAGATGTGCCCAGCGTATTCTCTTATCTTTGTCACAAAATCAGAAACCCTAGAGAGGGATGAGAGGGCAAAGACAAGAAAACAAAGAAAGTAGAATCAACGCAAAGGATCTACTGGCAGTTGATAGATCTCTCTAATTATTTTGTGGCCATAAACACAAAAGGATTCCAAATTCAACGATGTTCTACTCAGTGAGTCCGGGCAAATATATGCGGTGTGCTATACCGATCCACAAAAAGGAAAAACAAACAAAAAAGGAAAGAAAGAAGGGGGAAAGCGAAGTATTCTAGGTCGACCGAAACGGCATGGTTGATTTGGTAAAGAAGATTCAAAGAAGCAGATGGGTTATCTTGTTTTGGCAAAATTAAGAAAAAGAAAGTAAAGATAGAGATACAGAGAGAGAGAGAGAGAGAGAGAGAGAGAAGATATTTTGTTTTTTCAAAAGAACATATATTTTACAGGGGCTTCAGCCTTCAGCTGTTTAGCTGTGGCCGTGGCCTGTGGGACATGCGAAAGAGAGAGCACCAAAATACGAAATGGTAAAAAAAAAAACAAGGGAAAAAGGTAGTACGATAAAAATGGGAATTGTCGACATCATCGTACCATGACCTGCCATTTAACCAATGAGACGTCGAGAAGTGGGAAAACATTATCTCTCACTTAAAGTTGGTGGCCCTGCACTCGACCAATGAAAAGAGACCCCTTTTTTTTTTTTATTTGGGCCAATAGTACAAGCTATCTTCGTAAAACTTGGAAGAAATGCAAAGATTTTAAGTCAAATCGATTGTTTTAAAAATGTCACCAATATTTGGTAAAATGTAATAAAAAAGTATTTTGAGAATCAACTTTATGTATATATTTTAAATAAATAAATAAAAAAGAAGGAAAATACACTCATGACTCTAGGACCCTGGTGAGCTAAATTTAGCACTGGCAGCGATCGTTTGAGGTCACACTACCTCGGGCTAGGGCAACTTGAGCTCACACGACCTCCCCCGAGCAAGCAACTCTTAGACAGGCCTCATCGGCAATCAGATTTGAGCTTCTAGTATCGTCACACGAGGTTGCATAATGAACAATGGTGATGGTAAAACCAAAATTTTCAAAATTTAGCGACTATAAAGTTGCAAGAAAGAAAATGCATTATCATTATGGGAATGATCAAAGCCCTCAACTGGGTAGGACTTTTTTTGGGTTAAGGGCAGTTGGAAGACTTTAAAAAATTCAATGCGAGTCCCGCAAGGTCTCTCAAAAATATTGGTAAATTTCTTAGCATTTAACCAATAGCCTTTAGAGATTCAAATTCATTTCTAAAGCCGATGGAAAACGGCTGGACAATCCTAAAATCCTGTTATACGTTTCTCTTAATGGGTGGATGAGAAATAGGTGCACTAGGAGTGCTTGCAATTATTACCATGAGAATTTATGGATGAATGAAGGCAGATGTTGTGACATTCCAAAATTTCATCAATTGAAATTTATTGAATAATTGAATTTTATGAGAAGTGCTCGTAGTAAGTTATCACCCGGAACTGATCATTTCTGGGAATGCTAACCATTAGGGAAAGGCTAATAGGGGAATTTAAATTCGCGCGACTAAAGGAAATTCGATCGTGAATGGATTTCGACCATTTAAATCGCGTAAGTGATATTTTGAGCCATTGTTGGCCGATCAAGGATAGTTAGGGGTCAGTTCGCCACTGTCCTAGTAGTGGATCTCGGGTGATTCCGTTGGACCACGAAACGACTTGACGAATGATTCTGAAATTATATCAAACAATCGTACCCCTCGGATTAAGTGATTGATCTTCGCGATTTTAATGACAACCGAGATCGTCACGCACCGAACGAACTTGCACGTGACTCGATTTAGTATCAGTCATGAGTCGATTCAGCGAATTTCCCCAGCAAGCCGCCCGTTAGCTCGAGAAACGCTCGGGTTGCGTTTAATAGAATTTAATTATGGAATTTTGCCCAAATTGGACACCGGAAAATTAGGAAGTCACGACGGAACGTTAGGACGACGTTGCACGTGACACGTGTGAATTTTTGGTGCGCTCAAATCCTTCAGAAAAATTCAATTTGGACAAGAAATGGAGAAAGTGACCAAAATACCCCTAAGATTTAATAAAGGGCATGTTTAAGGGCAAAGGGCATTTTGGTAATTTTGCCCCAAATTTTTTATTGGACAATTTTGCCCTTGGATTTTTTAGCAATTACAAGTATGCCCTTGGATGTTTTTGTGCAAGATTCGATCTTGGCCGTCGGATCAAGATAAGATCGAATCTGGACCGTTGGATTAAAATTGTGAGACAAGGGTAATTTGGTCATTTCCGCCTTTAGCCAAACTTTCCATTCTCTTCTTCTTTTCCTCTTCATTGCCGTGAACCCCTTCCCCTTTCATTTTTTTTTCTTTCTTTTCTTCTTGGCCGTGAGTTCTCTCTTGGCCGTTTCTCTCCATCGCCGGCGCCGTCGCTTGCCACACCGCCGGACTGCCACCTTGCTGTCGCCGTGCCGCCCTCCAACCTCACCGTCTCTCTCTCTTTCCCCTCTTTCTCTCTCTCCCTGTGACCCATTTCCGGTCGTGCAAGACCCATGCCGCCGCCGGACCGTCGCCGCTCAAGCCAGATGCCGCCGTGAGTCACCGCCGTCCCCGATTTAGTGCTGCCGCTTTCCGTTCTAGCCGTTTTAGCCTAGAACGCGGTAAGTCATACTCTAATCCCGATTTAGGATTTCGGGTATCGCCGAACAATTTGATTTTTGGTGAAATTGGACTTGTGCGGGTGCGAAATGTTGGGGCTTTAGACCGGGAATGTATGGCGGGCCTTAAGGAATTAATTTGGAATTTTTGGAGGACGATCTGAGGGAATTTTAAGCTAAGAGTCACTGTTCACGAGCTGTGATTCACTGTTCACGAGGCTGTGATGCTCGGTTCGGGATACAAGTTAGATTTCTAGTACCGAGATTTAATGGTGAGAAAGTTCCGTGAAGGACCGGAATCAATTTGGCGTCGTTTGGTGGGAGAAAAATAGAAATTTATGTATTTTACATGTGTTTTAATTATAATTGAGTTGTGGTGGTAGAATTGTGTGTGCATTTATGCAATGGACTGGTGTAAATATGTTTGATTCGTGCACGTTTGAGTTCAATTGAAATGATTGTTCAATTGACTATGTGATATGCTGAGTTAGCCAACGCGGGTAAGTCGTGCCAAAACCTAATTTAGGACTTTGGGTATTGACGGGTAATTTCGGACAAAATCAGTATGAAATTAGGTGCGGAATTACATGGACAGGGAGTGGAAATTTTATGGCGGGCCTTAGGAATTAATTCGGTTAATATTTATTGAAAATTCAGAAAATGGAGGCTGCGAATTACTGTTCATATGCTGCGAAACACTGTTCATTAGCTGTGAATTACTGTTCACGGGGCTGTGATGGTCCGATCGGGACGCAAGTTGAATTTTTGGAACCTAGAAATTATGGTGAGAAAGTCCCGTGAAGGATCGGAATTAATCCGACGCCATTTGGTTGGAGAAAAATGGGAAATATCGTATTGGATGCATATTTAAATTATTAGTAAATTGTGGTAATTAAGTTGAGTATGCTGTGGTGTGCTGTTGGGTATGAGAATGGTACTGTTGAGTCCGGCTCGGAGTTTTATGTAAGTGTCGGGAAGAGTCGGTGGTGTGATTTTGTGGGTTGAGTACAGAAATTACTGTTCACGAGCTGTGGGAGTACTGTGCATTGTGCTGTGGTGAGTCGTTTGATACGTGTTCGGTACCGTTAGGTCCGTCTTGGAATTTTATGAAAATCCCGTGAAGGGCTGAAAGTGATTTGAAAACATTTGAATCAAGAAAAATGTTGTTTTATGCGAAAATGTGCTTTTGTGTGAAAATGGTGATGTGCTGAAGTGTGGGGTGCAAGTGTGTACGGAATTTGAGGCAATGGCATGAGAAAGTGACTTGGGATCGGGCCGAGTATCATAAGCTCGGGCAGCGATCACATAGGTCTGTTGCATTTGGCACAGGCTGAGGCTCGAAAGAGCATGATTGAGTTCGGTCCGAGGCACGATCAGCTCGGGTGAGACCGGGATTGGACCGAGGCATCTTAAGCTCGGGTTTCAATCATGTAGGCATGTCGCATTTGGCGCGGGCTGAGTTGGGATCGGGCCTGGGGCATGTGATGCTCAAGTCACGATCAGGGCCTGAGGCGTGAACGAGTACGCGGGTCGGAAGTGTGGCGATGAGTGGTCGCAGTGTACCTGAGGCGTGTACGTTTACACGGGTCACTGGTGAGTGATGTGGGAAGTGATGAGTGGTCGCAGTGTACCTGAGGCGTGTACGTTTACGCGGGTCACTTGCGAGTGATGTGGGAAAGAGGATTTGAGAACGGAAAGAATGTGTGCAAGATGAGAATGGTACATGCGCGTGTTTGCATATGATGTAATTGTGATGGAGTGCGGGTGCGCGCATGATTGAGCCTGACCATATTAATTGATGTGTCTGCTTTGTGATTTCTTGATGTACGTGAATGTGTGTGATTGCGTAATTGTCTGGAGGTACGTGATAGCCTATGTTGGGTTTAGGGGTGAACTTACTGAGAAGTGTCTCACGGTTATTTTCAACCAAATATTTCAGAATCCCGATAGGACCCGTGAACCCTCCACCACCGCCGCCAGTACGTTTTTGGATACCAGTGCACACGGAGTACGATGTGGCAGAGTTTTCGGTGGGTTTTCAGAAGGATAACATTTTTGGAAGTTAGTATGCCAGGTCGTCGGTTTTGTTCTCACTTTCGAAGATTTTAGGAATGTGTGTACTGGTAAACTAAGGTTTGTTCTATTGTAAATATGGTGGTGGAATAAGTTTGATTAAGTAATGAAAATGCATATTCTCCCTGATTGTTCTCCCCAATTTTTAATTGTCCGGGTTTAATTGTTGTTATCCGCTGTGGTAGTAAACCTCTGATGGCGTTTTGAGGTCAGCGACATTCCTGGGACGTCGCTTGAATCGACCAGAGGTGGATGTCGCGTGCCCGTTAGAGTTCGGGGCGTGACAGATGTTCCGCTTAGCTTATCATTTCTTTATGTTCTATTTACAATTCATCATCATTGCTGACTGGGAAGTTGTATAATACCAGAAGCTCATGAATCGCCCACAATATTCGACCTATTTACAAACATATCAGAGCTAAAACATAGAGCATTCTAGATCCCAACGACTAAACTATTTCATAGAGCTATTAATGACTCGATTGGATTTAGCTTTGACAGACTTATAACCATTCAAGTCTAACGTTGTTTATCTGATAATCGCATTAGTGATATGCATAGCATACCAAAAGAGTTTGAACAGCAAGGAAGGGAACATGCATTTGAAGAAGAGATGATCCCTCTCATCCACCATGTAGATTGTAGGGAACAACACTTTAACCTACCTCGACTAGCAAGCTTATCAAGTCGGAGTAGCCTATCTTTTCTTCATATTGGAAAGATAGTGATTTTTGTTTGTTAATTTCAATAATGTAATTCCATAAAATGAATCTTATTTATATTTTACCACTCAATATAGACGTTAAGAGATGATTTAGCACCAATTCGCTTGTTTCTTTCTCTTCGTCTTTGCTCTCAAGTTCTTCCTCTCTCTGCATGAGTAAATATGAGGATTTCATTTACTAGTTTAAACAAATCAAATCAATCATATTTCGTATAGAAAAAGAAGTATTGAAATTGACACTAAGCCAACTAACTGGCTGATTATGATGGTCATACGTTAAAACGCCCTTAAGGATATTGATAATTGTAAGTACTCATGGAGGAGAAAAAAGCCAACAATAAAAAATAACTAATACTTGTTTTTCAGCCAATAATGGGGTGTGGTCACTCTATTGAGCACTTTTCTAATTTTCAATGAATGTAGTGGCTACTCGGGTTATATGCATAAGATATTACGGGAGACATATAGATATGGTGTGTGTGTTAAGATTGAAACACAACGAAATAGAAAATAAAATTGAGAAAGAGAAATCAAGACATAAGATTTTAGCTTCATTCACCCTTAAATTAAAGCTACAACAAGTAGATAACTCCACTATATCTAGCGTCTTGCACCTCTCTATTACAGCACTTTCAATTACAGGAGAAATAGAATATATATATATATATATATATATATATATATATATATATATATCAAACTATTAAAGCCCTCTGGAATCATGGAGGCACTGCCCCCTGCAACTCTCGACGAGGCAACCCCCCGGATCCTCGCCCAGTGAACAGGACCCTTGTGGCTTCCTGTGATGGGGAGTATATACCACATTCCAATTGTGTACTCATAGAAATTATCCTAAAAGAAGGTATTAGCATGGTAATTCCAATCCAAGTCTTGATCAAGGAAGATGAAAATGTTCATCGCTTAAGCAATTCTATGAAGTTCTCCTAATACTTGATTGGCTGTGACATGTTTTCAGCAATTAATATGATGGATTTGGAGTGAGGGTTCATTTGCTATTCTTTCATGACCAATTCCAATTTTGGGTGACTCTACCTTTCATTTATCTTTCTTTGCTTTTTCTATGGCTTTTGCCGAATAGGTCCCAATACAAGTTTATTACAATTACATTCCCCCCAAGCTTGTAACTAATGTAAAGAATTTGGATGGATCAACTGAAGCTTTTAAAGACCCCATTAGCTCGACTATTGGATGATTCAATTTCCTTTTTACGGAATTTTGATTTATCTTCTATATTATTAAGCCAAAATCGAGTTTTGCCTCACTTTCATCTTCTTCCCAAATTTATATGTATAGCAAAATGTGAGATAGTTTAAGAAATAACGAGGTTTTATTGGGTTGAAGGTGCGTTTGGTTCAACATTTGCAAAGGGATTTGGGGTCCCAAAGTTTTTTGAGCAAATGCAAATGGCATTTGGTAATTTTTTTAGAAAACTTTTGTCACGCCCCATACCCCGCGAAGCGCGAATATCCCACAAAGAGGTCGAATTTGATGCGACGTCCCAGGACGTGCCGCCGACCCAATGCCCAACAATCAGATAAACATCTCACATGCGAAAGCGACGTATATAAATATATATATATATATATATACACACCCGTACACAAACAAGATAACCAAGGATAGCGCAGTATTAAAACCATCATATTAAAAACATATACATTTCATTACTATCAAACTATATGCAATATTCATGTCTACCCCATATACATTTATAAGAGTCAAAACGGGCCAACAACCACCAACCAAAAGAGGGTACGAGGCACGGCGGTCCATACCATATTTAGTCGGGGTTCCTCCCAAAACGAATCGGCACATCTGCCATTCTCAAAGCCGGGGGTCTGAAAATATGGGTTATTACAATCGTGAGACAAATCTCAACAAGTACAATCCCTAAACCTAGACTAGGCTAACATGCATTCTCCCGACAGATATAATACAGTCAACAAAGCAATATCAATCAAAATCATTCTTTGACCTGGCCCTCGGGCCCTAGTCACTTACCTGGTTGCTCCTGCAGGTTAGCATTTCAATATAATGCTTAGTTCACATACACGAACACGCTATCCACACGTACGTCATACGCATGTTCACGCTCATTAGTGTTCGTATCACAAGCCATTCACCGAGTCCCGCACACTCACATATTGGCCCATGCATTTCTATGCATGCATATGTTATTTTCATGCGAAATTCATATCTCGGCCCACTGGCCCACACTAGCACATTAGCGAGTGCTCAATTTATTATTACGACCCGAAGGCCACGGTCCGAAGGCCCACAATTGTTAATCCGACCCGAAGGCCCATAACTCTCCGCGGCCAGCGTAAAAACGCATCACATGGCCTAGTGTCTCTAGCCTGCTACAAAGTACATGAGGCGCAACACCGATCTCCTTATGAACCAAAGCCTGCTACAAAGTGCATGAGACTGGTTGTCTTTCGGTCGTACCGGATATCGTCCTGCTACAAAGTGCATAAGGATGGCATGACCCGAAGGCCTTAAGTGATCACACGGCACACTGTCAATTTTTATCTGAACCCAGCATAAAACGCATCGGGCAATTAAGTGATCACATGCTCATGGCAGGCACGCATTTCCACACAATTCCATCACATGCCCCACTCTCGGCATACACAATGCGTGACCATAAAAAATGCAACATGAGCATCAACAAAGTACATGCACTCAATCAAATCAAAGCCATCACACAGTGCCCAATTTATAAATAACATGCTCACTTGGCCCATTAGTACCGTGTGACCCAATTCCAAATACACAATTCAAGCTATCAGTTGGTCAATCACACTCCGCACGATTCAGTCACACGAGCACGCAACATGACATTTCACAATTAAGCACCATAAATCACCAATTAATCAATAGCCAATCACTCTGGATAATCCCGGCCATTCAGCTTATAATTCTTGCTGTCCAATAAAATTCGGTACATTCCTCAAAATATGGACAGTCGTTATTTCCTCAATCCGGGCCCAATAATTATCTATAATAATCCCACTAAATTCCTCGGATTTTATTTCCACCAATCAGTCCTCAATTCAGTCTGAAATATACACCGATAATACCTAAACCAGTCCAGAAAAATGCACTATCAATTCTAATCCAGGTTTAGGAAGTATACTCATTTATTTCTAGGCCACGACGATGAGGAACGGCGGCCGATCACTGATGAACAGTGAAACCGGCGGCGGCATTTCCCGGCGACACCGTACGGATGGCGTACGATCAACCGTACGGACTGTACGGAACTGTACGAAACGCCGTACAGACCTATATGGAAGGGCAATGAACAGTGACGTACGGGGCTGGCTGGAGGTCGCGGCGGCAGCAGCTTGGCCGATTGAGCTCCGGCGCGGCGGCGGCTTGTTCCAACGGTCCTTTGGCCGGAAGGAAAGAGAGAGAGAGAGAGAGAGAGAGAGAAGACGGGATGAGAGGGGGATGGGGACGGTGAGGTGCGAACAGCCACAGCAGACCAGCAACCAGTTTCGGCGAGCGACGGCTCTGGCGGTGCTCCGGTAAGCTCCGGCGAAATGGCCAAGGGAGAGAAAGAGGGAGAAAATGGGGGAGGAGGGCTATTCTGGGGTGGTTCTGATGAATGAGGGGGAGAGGAGAGAGAAACTGATCTGATCTGGTCAAATAATAGGGTTGGTGGGTGCCACGTGTCGCCGATCCGGGCCGTTTGACCAAAATACCCCTAATCCGACGGCCGACGTTCGTTCTAGCTAAATAATTGATGGGCATACTGCTAATTAGATCCAATAATGTAGCTGATAACCATCAATAATTATCCCAAATAATTTTCCAAAAATTTGGACCAAAAAATAGCCCAGTGGTAAAATGGTCATTTTTCCGGTCCCGGGGCGAAATTCCAATTTTTGGCTAGATCAACTTCAAATATGTGTGGGCAACATAATATAACATCGGAATCGCGAAAATAGCCTCTTAAGCCCTCAAAAATCGACTGCAAAGTTTCGAGAATAAAATAATATTATTTTTCACTTCCGAGCCAAAATTCTAATTTTTGTCCGTAACCACTCTAAATGTGTGTGGCCATCCCAAAATGTCATCAGCCTAAAAAAATAACCTCATACGATCTCAAAAACCAATATCAGCGCCCACAAGGGTAAAATAGTAATTTTTGACTTCCGAATCGAAATTCCATTTTTCGCCCGTACTATCCCCAAACGTGTGTGGCCGGCGTAATATGACGTCAGAATCATGAAAATAGCTTCTCAAGCCTTCGAAAATCGATACCGAAGTCCGGATCCAATTTCGTGACCAAAACTCGCTAACTTTCAATTTTCAAGGTCTCTCACTAACAGGCAGCTGTTTAGAGGTTGCGCGTATCGACCTAAGATTATCTAAGTCATGATAGTCCTGATCATTGAGAGAATGAGAAATTATCACTAGTTTCAGAGGTCACGATCGTTCGGTTCAAGTTTAGGACTAGTTGACCACGTGTACTTTCAGTCGTGCAGAATCACCTGCGATCTGATTGTACAACGTTAGCCTTGGCCAAACCACATCCGTCACTTTTTCCTAAGATCGGCTCATGTTGGCCCAAAATATTCTCTCATCGTTTCTTGTGATCGGTGTCCAATTCACGATCGGGTCCCTGGTCCACGTACCATTTACTAAAATGAAATGTGAAATAATATCGATTTTATTGGTCCCGGAATTACGTCGAAATTTAGGCTGTTACAATTTTTCCCCCCTTACAAAAATTTCATCCTCGAAATTTGCAATATACCCTTATCTACTCAAACAACTGGGGGTGTTCACGTCTCATGACCTCTTCGCTTTCCCAAGTGGCACCTTCTATTCCGTGGTGCTCCCATACGACTTTGACCATCGGGATCGTCTTATTCCTCAGCACCCGATCTTTCCGGTTTTCGATCATGATTGGTCTTTCCACGTACGACACTTTGTCGTCCACGTCTATCTCCTCATACCTTAGAACGTGAGTCGAATCTGATTCATATTTTCTTAACATCGACACGTGGAAAACATTATGTACTTGGGATAGATTAGGCGGCAAGGCAAGTCAATAAGCCATATCGCCAATCTTTTCTAATATTTCAAATGGCCCGACGTACCTTGGACTAAACTTTCCTTTCTTGCCAAATCGAGACAGTCCTTTCATAGGTGATACTTTAAGAAATACATGGTCTTCGACTTGGAATTCCAAAGGTCGTCGTCTTCGATCGGCGTGACTCTTCTGACGACTCTGTGCTGTCTTCAGTCTATCCCGAATAATTCCAACGGTTTCGATCGTCTGCTGTACTAACTCTGGGCCTGTGATACTACGCTCACCAACTTCGTCCCAACATAATGGCGTTCTACAAGCTCGGCCATATAAGGCTTCAAAAGGTACTATTTGAATACTCTGTTAGTAGCTGTTATTATAGGCAAATTCCACTAAATACAATTGCTCTTCCCATTTGCCCTGGAAGTCCACTACACAGGCTCTCAACATATCTTCCAGAGTTTGAATCGTTCTTTTCGATTGGCCATCTGTCTACGGATAATAGGCCGTGCTGAATTGTAACTTAGTTCCCATGGCCTCTTGCAGACTCTTCCAGAAATTGGCCGTAAACCTTGGATCACGATCCGATGTGATCGTCACTGGCACTCCATGAAGACGTACTATTTGCCGCACATACAACTCTGCATACCTTTCCAACTCAAAGTCCTTTCGCACTGCCAGGAGGTGCGCTGATTTTGTTAAGCGATCCACTATGACCCATATCGAGTCATGTCCTCTCTGGCTTCGCGGCAATCCCATCACGAAATCCATCGTGATGTGCTCCCATTTCCACTCAGGGATCTCCAACGGTCTCAATAAGCTACCTGGCTTGCAATGCTGTGCCTTCACTTGTTGACACGTCAAACACTAGGCCACATGTTTGGCCACATCCACCTTCATTCCGTTCCACCAATAATGTTATCGTAGATTCTGGTACATTTTCGTGCTGCCTGGGTATATACTGTAACTGCTCCTATGAGCTTTCGATAAGATTTTCTCCTTAAGTTCTACGTCATCAGCCACACACACCCTTCCTCGGAACTTCAAAATTCCATTCTCGCTCACCTAGAAGTCTGACTTCCGCTTAACAGCATCCAACCCAACAATCTTTTGGATCTCTTGATCCGTAGATTGCAGTTCCTTGATTCTAACTTGAATCTCCGGCTCAATCCTTAATGCAGCTAGCAGGTTGGACACTTGGCTCACTTCAAATTTAAACTTTGAATCTCTGAGCCTTTCCAATAACGTCCACTCCTTGACCATCAGATGCGCCATACTAGACTTGCGACTTAGGGCATCGGCAACTTGATTCGCCTTACCAGGGTGATAAAATATGTCGCAATCGTAGTCTTTTAGAAGTTTCATCCATCGGCGCTACCTCATATTTAACTCTTTCTGCGAAAACAGGTACTTGAGGCTTTGATGATAGTATAAATCTGGAATTTTTCTTCACACAAATAATATCTCCAGATCTTAAGGGCAAAAACAATCGCTGCCAATTCTAAATCATGTGTCGGATAATTCATCTCATGTGGCCTCAACTTGCGCGACGCATAAGCGACTACTTTTCCATGCTGCACAGGACACAACCAAGTCCTCTTAGCGAAGCATCACTATAAACCTCGAACCCTCCTGGCCCAGACGGAATGGTTAAAACTGGGGCAGTTGTAAGCCTATGTTTCAACTCCTGGAAACTCTTCTCACACTTATCGTCCCATACGAACTTCGATTCCTTCTTAAGTAATCGTGTCAATGGCATAGCTATCGACGAGAATCCTTCTACAAAACGTCGATAATATCCGGCCAATCCCAAGAAACTTCGGATTTCTGTTACTAAGGTCGGTCTTGGCCACTTCATCACTGCCTTAATTTTCATCGGGTCCATGGAAATTCCATCTCCTGAGACTATATGACCAAGAAATGCCACTCTATTTAGCCAAAACTCACTTATTGAACTTGGCGAAAAGCACGTGTTCTCTCAAAGTCCGTAATACTTCCGTCAAATGTACCTCATGTTCCTCTGGGCTTTTGAAATACACTAATATGTCATCAATAAACACTATGACGAAACTGTCTAAGAATTCCTTGAACACTCTGTTCATTAAGTCCATGAAAGCTGCAGGGGCATTGGTCAATCCGAAGGGCATCACTGTAAACTCGTAGTGCCCATACCGCGTCCTAAAAGCGGTCTTAGAAATGTCATCCTTTTGGATTCGGTACCCGGTTCGCAAATCAATTTTAGAAAATACGGACGCCCCTTGCAACTGATCAAATAAGTCATCGATCCTCGGCAGTGGATACTTATTCTTGATCATCACCTGATTCAACTGCCGATAATCAATGCACAACCTAAATGTCCCGTCCTTCTTTCTTACAAATAGAACCGGTGCTCCCCATGGAGACACACTAGGATGAATGAAACCTTTGTCCAACAATTCCTGCATTTGGACTTTCAGTTCTTTCAACTCTGACAAGGACATCCGATACGGTGCCTTTGAAATCGGCTCTGTGCCCGGTGCCAATTCTATCACAAATTCTACCTCTCGCTCAGGTGGCAAACCCGACAATTCTTGAGGAAATACCTCGGGGAAATTGCACACTACTGGTATCTCTTCCAACTTAAGTTCTGCCATAGTCGGATCTACCACGTTCACCAAATATCCCTTATATCCTTCGTCTAATAACTTAGTTGTCTCAAGCGAGGAAATCCAAGGGATCGAGGTTCCTCATCGATTTTCCTGAAATTCAAACTTAGGATATCCAACTGGATTAAACTGGATCACTCTACTGCCACAATCCACTACGGCATTTTGTTTAGACAGCCAATACATATCAATTATCACATCAAAATCGAACATGGCCAACACTGCCAAGTCAATGCTTTCTCCTCTATCCCCAATCACTATTTTACAATTCGGACACCCCAATTACACTAACACTTTATCATTTAATGGGGTTGTCACACAAAGCATGGTCTCAAGCACAACAGGTTTAATTCCAACCAATCTAACAAACTGCTCTGAAATAAATGAATTGGTCGCCCCCGGATCAAACAATGCATAGGCAGCATGATCACATAAAGAAATCGTACCTGTGACCATGCCCGGCGTATACTCCGCCTCTCTATGCGCCATAGCATAAACTCGCCCTTGCGCTGGCGGCCTGCTCTGATTAGCCGGTGGGGGATTCCCGGTTTGATTTCCTATTCTGATTTGCTGCGGTTGCCCCGGGGGTACTGAAGAGCACTGTTAGGGACAATTTTTGATCTGATGTTCCAAACTCCCACACTTAAAACAAGCTCCAAATCGGCTCGGGGGAGGGTTCGGTTTCCCAAGGTTCCTCCTAATTGGCGGGACGAAACGCCTATTCCTTGTCATTGGTCTCTTCCCCAAATGGCGGTTGTCTCTGTTCTGGGCAAATCGCGATCCAGATGCAGCTGCCCTATCCACCTGGTCCCGCTCAAGAGCCTGAGCTCTATCGTAGATGTCCTCATAGGTTCTCAGATTGGACGGTATTAACAGGGTACGAATGTCAAGTCTCAATCCTTCTCGAAATTTTCGCGCCTTATCCTCGGGATGTTCCACCATCCTCAGCGCAAACTTAGACAATCTAGCGAATTCCGCCTCGTACTGATCAACAGTTATCTGACCCTAGCGGAGTCGCACAAATTCTGTTATCTTCCTTTCCTTAGCACTATCCGAGAAGTATTTCCCATAAAAATTTTCAATAAACACGGCCCAAATCTGGGCAACACCTTCCGGAAACACTTGACCCCTGGTGGCTTTCCACCAATCATTAGCGTTTTCCTGCAACTGATAAACGGCTAGGGTCACTTTCTCCTGCTCGGTGCATCCCAATACCTCAAACGCCTTTTCCAGTTCCTCTACCCATTTCGGTGTAGCCTCGAGGTCACCATTTCCCGTAAACTTAGGCGGTTTTAACTTTAAGAATTGCTCTACAAGCTGATGCATCTGCCTCATTCCAGCTACCTGAGCCTGCCCAACATTAGCTTGATTCTCATTTGCAGCAGCAGCTGCTACAGCCTTAGCAGCCTGGGCGGTCGCATTATCTCGCTCTTGAACTTGCCTATCCATCACATTCCCAATCCTTTCTAATACCCTAATAACTCCTTCCATACGCGGATCTTCCTCAGGTCGAATATCAACTCTGGGTCCACTGCAGCTCCAGCATTAACTCCAGGGTTTTCTATTGCTCTAGCACCCACATCAATATCTTCTACCGCTCTAGCCCGAGCACGATCTCTACCTCTTGATCCTCTTCCAGCGCCCCTTCTTGGGACTCTTCCTATACCTCTTCCTTCACTGCTCATGGTATCAGTCTCCTACCACTCTCTTACCTGCTAAAATTCCACTAGGAATTAGAGACCTAAACCAAACTAAACCGGTCCAAGGCCTAGGCAGGTATCTAGCACAACAAGCTAGCACAACAACAATCAACCACCCAGCATGCGGCTAAACATAAACAACACAAGACTTCAAACAAGGGGGTACACATACTCACCCCAGGTCCTGCCGCACCTGCACTTTATGGGTCAAACATCCAAGCAATTCAAACACAATCACAAGCTGTCAGGAGAATTATGTAGCACACGAGGTCACCCTACTTGCTACCTAAGATCTCATCGCTCCTTATCACTCCAGACTTCGACCTAATTGGACTGAGCTGATATTGCTCTGATACCAATTATAAACGGGGATGTCACGCCCCGTACCTCGCGAAGCGCGAACATCCCACGAAGAGGTCGAATTTGATGCGACGTCCCAGGACGTGCCGCCGACCTAATGCCCAACAATCAGATAAACATCTCACATGCGGAAGCGACATATATAAATATATATATATACACCCGTACACAAACAAGATAACCAAGGATAGCACAGTATTAAAACCATCATATTAAAAACATATACATTTCATTCCTATCAAACTATATACCATATTCATGTCTACCCCATATACATTTATAAGAGTCAAAACGGACAAACAACCACCAACCAAAAGAGGGTACGAGGCACGGTGGTCCACACCATATTTAGTCGGGGCTCCTCCCAAAACGAATCGGCACATCTGCCATCCTCAAATTTAGGGGTCTGAAAATATGGGTTATTACAACCGTGAGACGAATCTCAGCGAATACAACCCCTAAATCTAGACTAGGCTAACATGCATTTTCCCGACAAGTATAATACAGTCAACAAAGCAATATCAATCAAAATCATTCTTTGACTTGGGCCCTCGGGCCCTAGTCACTTACCTAGCTGCCTCTGCAGGTTAGCATTTCAATATAATGCTCAGTTCACATACACGAACACACTATCCACACGTACGTCATACGCATGCTTACGCTTATTAGTATTCGTATCACAAGCCATTCACCGAGTCCCGTACACTCACATACTGGTCCATGCATTTCTATGCATGTATATGTTGGTTTCATACCAAATTCATATCTCGGCCCACTGGCCCACACTAGCACACTGGCAAATGCTCAATTTATTATTACGACCCGAAGGCCATGACCTGAAGGCCCATAACTCTCCGCGGCCAGCATAAAAACGCATCACATGGCCCAGTGTCTCTAGCCTGCTATAAAGTGCATGAGGCGCAACACCGATCTCCTTATGAACCAAAGCCTGCTACAAAGTGCATAAGGCTGGTCGTCTTCCGGACGTACCAGGTATCGTCCTGCTACAAAGTGTATGAGGACGGCATGACCCGAAGACCTTAAGTGATCACACGGCACACTGTCAATTTTTATCTGAACCCGGCGTAAAACGCATCGGGCAATTAGGTTATCACATGCTCATGGCAGGCACGTATTTCCACACAATTCCATCGCACGCCCCACTCTCGGCATATACAATGCATGACCATAAAAAATGTAACATGATCATCAACAAAGTACAGGCACTCAATCAAATCAAAGCCACCACACAGTGCCCAATTTATAAATAACATGCTCACTTGGCCCATTAGTACCGTGCGACCCAATTCCAAATACACAATTCAAGCCATCAGTTGGCCAATCACACTCCGCACGATTTAGCCACACGAGCACGCAACATGACATTTCACAATTAAGCACCATAAATCACCAATTAATCAACAGCCAATCACTCTGGGTAATCCCGGCCATTCAGCTTATAATTCTTGTTGGCCAATAATTATCTATAATAATCCCACTAAATTCCTCGGATTTTATTTCCACCAATCAGTCCTCAATTCAATCTGAAATATACACCGATAATACCTAAATCAGTCCAGAAAAATACACTATCAGTCCTAATCTGAGTTTAGGAAGTATACTCACTTATTTCTAGATCACGACAACGAGGAACGGCGGCCGATCACTGATGAACAGTGAAACCGGCGGCGGCGTTTCCCGGCGACACCGTATGGACGGCGTACGATCAACCGTACGGAACTGTACAGACGCCGTATGGACCTGTACGGGGCAGCAATGAACAGTGACGTATGGTTGGCTGGAGGTCGCGGCGGCAGCAGCTCGGCCGATTAAGCTCCGGTGCGGCGGCGGCTTGTTCCGGCGGTCCTTTGGCCGGAAGGAAAGAGAGAGAGAGAGAGAGAGAGAGAGAGAGAGAGAGAGAGAGAGAGAGAGAGAGAAGATGGGATGAGAGGGGGATGGGGACGGTGAGGTACGGACAGCCACAGCTGACCAGCAACCAGTTCCGGCGAGCGACGGCTCCGGCGGTGCTCCGGCAAACTCCGGCGAAATGACCAAGGGAGAGAAAGAGGGAGAAAATGGGGGAGGAGGGCTGTTCTGGGGTGGTTCTGCCGAATGAGGGGGAGAGGAGAGAGAAACTGATATGATCTGGCCAAATAATAGGGTTGGTGGGCGCCACGTGTCGCCGATCCGGGCCGTTTGACCAAAATACCCCTAATCCGACGGCCGACGTTTGTTCTAGCTAAATAATTGATGGGCATACTGCTAATTAGGTCCAATAATGTAGCTGATAACCATCAATAATTATCCCAAATAATTTTCCAAAAATTCGGACCAAAAAATAGCCCAGGGGTAAAATGGTCATTTTTCCGGTCCCGGGGCGAAATTCCAATTTTTGGCTAGATCAACTCCAAATATGTGTGGGTAACATAATATAACATCGGAATCGCGAAAATAGCCTCTTAAGCCCTCAAAAATCGACTGCAAAGTTTCGAGAATAAAATAATATTATTTTTCACTTCCGAGCCAAAATTCCAATTTTTGTCCGTAACCACTCTAAATGTGCGTGGCCATCCCAAAATATCATCAGCCTCAAAAAATAACCTCATACGATCTCAAAAACCAATATCAGCGCCCACAAGGGTAAAATAGTAATTTTTGACTTCCGAATCGAAATTCCATTTTTTGCCCGTACTATCCCCAAACGTGTGTGGCCAGCGTAATATGACGTCAGAATCATGAAAATAGCTTCTCAGGTCTTCAAAAATCGATACCGAAGTTCGGATCCAATTTCGTGACCAAAACTCGCTAACTTTCAATTTTCAAGGTCTCTCACTAACGGGCAGCTATTTAGAGGTTGCGCGTATCGACCTAGGATTATCCAAGTCATGATGGTCCTGATCATTGAGAGAATGAGAAATTATCACTAGTTCTAGAGGTCACGATCGTTCGGTTCAAGTTTAAGACTGATTGACCACGTGTACTTTCAGTCGTGCAGAATTACTTGCGATCTGATTGTACAACGTTGGCCTTAGCTAAACCACATCTGTCACTTTTTCCTAAGATCGATCCACGTTGGCCCAAAATATTCTCTCATCGTTTCTTGTGATCGGTGTCCAATTTACGATCGGGTCCCTAGTCCACGTACTATTTTCTAGTTAGCCATACCCTATTAGTTAGTATCCCGAGAGTGATCAGTTTTGGGTAAGACTTACTAAAATGAAATGCGAAATAATATCAATTTTATTGGTCCCGGAATTACATCGAAATTCAGGCCGTTACAACTTTAGAGAAATGCGATTGTATTTCTAAAGGCCTTTATCCAAGGCAGGTCGGATGGTCCTTTGGAAAGTGGCATTCTTGGAATGCAAGTCTTGGCACTGTTCACTATTTTTATTGGCACTGTTCATCTTCCCTATGGTTTGAATAGAGGAGTTAGACGAAGGACAGTGACCGCTACCTAAGGCTTTGCGCGATCTCGGCAACCGCCGCTCGACGGGTCTCAAGCGACGTTGGCTGTCGCTAGGGCACGGGAACCTGGATGACCGTCACTTGAGGTTACACAACTTGAAGTGTTGCCTAGGCCTCGCGACCTAGGTAACGCTTCGGGTCACGCGACCTTAGGGTGACCTAGGTGAAGCTAGCTGGTAGCTAGACCTTATCGACGATGGCTAAGTTCAGCCGTTTAAGGGCTTTTTTCTTCTTCTTTTTTTAAATTGTCAAAAACCCTTTAGAAAATGTAATATTTATTGAACAGCATTTAAGTCAAAGTTGATTCCCAATGTGTTTTTAAAATATACTTTATCAAATACTTCTTGCACTTTTAAAAACTATTTTAGCTCAAAAGTCTTTACATTTTCTCAAAAACATTCTCCCAAAGCCGACCCAAATGCACATGTCAGTTACTCCACATCTTGGTTAGGACCAACAACCCATTTAAGTCTAGCTTATAGAAAGCAACGGTTTCCTTATTTCTGATCTTCTTTCCCTCTGACATGTATTAGAAGCTCCAGCAAGCTTCTTCCCTTTAATTACTGATGACATTCTCCTCATTTTTCCCAAGTTCCCATGTCACGCCCCAAACTCCCTTTGAGCTCGCGTTATCCCACTGCTGGTCGATTAGTGCGATATCCCAGGGTATCGCCGACTTCACTTAAGATCATCAGAGATTTAATTCAACAGCGGAAACCACAATATCACCCGGACAATTTAAAACTGGGGAATATCAGGGAGAATATACACATATTCATTTCACATCATCAAACTTATACAATATTCCCAACTTACAACCGCCATATACATTAGCACACCATATTACAAACTACAGACAACAAAAAGGGTTCGATGACCTGGTATTCTAACCTAAAAAATGGTGCTATTCCAAAAACCTATTTTCTACCCCTATACTAGCCCTTACGCCCTTTGTTCAGCGTCCACTCTGAGTCCGACTCCTCGTCAGCTAGTCCATCAAAGAAATTGTACTCAAGCACAAAATTGGGATTTAGAAACTGCTCATATGGGAGTATATACTCCGGTTCCTCTTCAGGCTTCTCAAACTTGTCAGGTTCATTCTCGGGTTCTGCCTCAGGTTCTACTTTCTCTGGTCCTTCCTCGAGAATAGGCTCTAAATCTATGTCCATCGGGTCGTGTTCAGCTTGCGACGCTTCGGGCTCGAGTTCATGCTCAGCCCTTAAAGATCCCTATGTTGTGGGTGCTGGATGCATTCCAGATTGTGCTAAGCTAGTCTCTGTACTAGTCAACTCACCATCTATAGGGGGTATAGCAGACGGGTCCTAGTCCTCGACCAAAATCAAAAGGAACATCAAAACCCCTGACGGGCCCGAACTCATCAATTCCATCCCGGAAGAACTAGGCAGTATACACATGAGACTCCCATAAAGATAGTCCTACTTCTACGAAAACCGTCGTAGTGTGCTTAATCCAGGTCATGTTATCGCCCATAGGAAATTTTGCAACCTCAAACTCAGTGTGCACTGGTACCCCAAAATGCTCAGGTGGCGGTGGCGGAGGATTCACGGTTCCTGTTGGGGTTCTGAAAAGTATTGGTTGAAATAACTGTCACGCCCCGAACCCCACCGGGCTCGCGACATCCCCTGCTCCGATCGAATAGTTGCGACGTCCCAGGAACATCGCCGACCCAACCCAAACATCAAAGCCACATGCTAAAGCGGATATAAAAACAAAATCCCGGACAGAAAGATGACGACAACAGGGTAGAACATCATAACGATCAAACAGCAATATCTTCATACAGCACCAAATATACAAATATCGTATTACAGACATAAATACAGACGAACATCCTCCGCCACTGTTTTAACAAAAGTTTAGGGATTTGATTATCTTAACTTCACTATCGGATAACCCAAGTCAAACAACCTCTAAAATGGCCTAGGGAAAAACCTAAGGGTCGCCTCCTTCCTTCATGCTCCCACTTCGCTCGGTTCGATCCTCCGGAAGACCTCTTAGGCATCGCCTGCAACTCTACTGGGCTCCTTGGGCGACTCCTCAAAACTCCAAAAAGAGGAGGCGGGTCTCCTGGGTCTAAGGTTGGGGGTCTAAAAGTAGCGGTTATACAACCGTAAGACGAATCTCAATAAGTGTACAACCCCAAACCCCACGTAGGCACTCACGTACCGCTAGACGAAAACACGCAAAACACACGACCATCAATCAAACTAACAACCACACACGACCCTACCTGAAATCCATCATACACGTTCCTGCACGTTAGACAATAACACAGCCAATACGCCACAGAAACACATCACAGCTACGCGCGTACCTCGATTATAGAGCAAAACCTACATGGGCATATCTCATACCATGCCTAGCAGTTTTTACCCCATAATCGAGCATCACACCACGTGATACAAACACACTCGCACACCAACTCACACCACACGTCACTTTCTCAAACCTCGCACTTCAAGCCAATTCTCGCTCATTCTCAACCTTTCCACCACTACCGCGCCCGCGTAAAACGCATCAAGCCAACGGTCTTCTGACCTCATCAGGCATCGTCATCCCGTCGGGCCGGGCATCGTCACCTCGTTAGGGACGGCATCGTCCCGCGTAAACGTACACGCCTCAGGACGGAATCCTACACACTTTCCTTCTATCGCGCCCGCGTAAAACGCATAAGGCCAACGGTCTTCTGACCACGTCAGGCATCGTCACCCCGTCGGGCCGGGCATCGTCACCTCGTTAGGGACGGCATCGTCCCGCGTAAACGTACACGCCTCAGGACGGATCCTTTCCAACCAATTCCACATTTCCGTATCCTCATTCCACTCAAACCACACTTACACACGGCCAACAAACGCACGGCCAAACATACACACCTTACACACACATTTCACAATTTCACATTCTTGTCACACGAACACGCCACCCAATCACACATTCTTGGCACGCGAATTCAATGTATATTCACACGACTACGCCCCTACATCTCACGGCCACATACACACGGTACAGCACCACATCACATTCGGCCCAAGCACAATCCAAATCAGCCCACAATCACAAATCACACAACCACGTACACAATTCAATTCATAGCATCAAGGTAAATTTGGACAGTTTACACAGTAACCGAAATCCCATCAAAATAAATAGTAAACGAACTCCAAAAATTTTAAAATTTGGATATATCATAAAACACATCTTGGTTAACATTTCTTATGAAGAACACGAAATCCGATTCAATCTGCAACCATGCCTTTTTGTCCCTCGAAGTCAGACCAAAATCAGTTCGCTCAAATAGACCGTTTTGTCCTCAAAATACATTTATTTCAACACTCAAACCATCTTGAAAAGTTTTGAAATTTTTATATGTTATAGCCACGAATGTCTCCAACAACTTTTGTGAAGGAAGTATTTTGCAAATATGCCTAGAAAAAGGCTAAAGGACATAGCCGAGGTGTGTAATTTTCCCGATGTCTTTCCTTAGGAATTGTTGGGATTACCATATGATGGTGAAGTGGAGTTTATGGTTGAGTTGGCCCTATGGACGGAACCAATTTCGAAAGCACCTTATAGGATGTCAATGTCAGAATTAAAGGAATTAAAGGTTCAAATGCGGGAGTAGTTGGATAAGGGCCTTATTCGTCTGAGTGGGTCTCCATGGGGAGTGTCAATTTTATTCGTGAGGAAGAAGGACGGATCGTTAAGGTTATGTATTGACTACAGACAGTTGAATCAAGTGACTATTAAGGATAAATACCCATTGTCAAGGGTAAATGACATGTTCGACCAGTTACGAGGGGCGTCAATGTTTTCTAAGATTGATTTGATGACTGGCTATCACCAATTGAGGGTCAAGAAGGAGGACGTGCCGAAGTCGGGATTTAGGATGAGGTATGGACACTATAAGTTTACGGTGATGCTGTTTGGACTGATGAACGCCCATGCAGCCTTTATGGATTTAATGAATCTGGTATTTAAGGAATTTCTAGATCAGTTTGTAATCGTGTTCATAGACGATATCTTGGTATACTTAAAAAGTTCCGCCGAGTATGAGTTACTTTTGGGAAAAGGTTCTACGGACTTCAAAGGGGATATGCACTCTACGCCAAATTCAGTAAGTACGAATTTTGGCTTTACCGAGTAGCATTCTTAGGACATGTGATATATGGTGAACGGATCGCAGTGGATCCGGCAAAGATTGAAGCCATCATAAATTGGCCAAGATTGACAACGGTAATCGAGGTTCGGAGTTTCTTGGGTCTGGCATGTTATTACAGACATTTCATGGAAAGGTTTTTAGCGTTAGCGACACCGTGGATGCGTTTGCTAAAGAAGGAAACAAAATTGGAATGGACGGATAAGTACAAAAGGAGTTTTCAAGATTAAAACATAGTTTGATGATCACGCCAGTGTTGACGGTCTCGTCAGGTTGGGAGGATATGAAATCTACAATGACGCGTCGCTAAGAGAACTCGGATGTGTGTTGACACAATGTGAAAGAGTGGTGGCATACGCATCGCGACAATTGAGACCGCATAAGCTGAATTATCCAACGCATGAATTGGAATTTGCCGCAATTATCTTCATTCTTAAGATTTGGAGGCATTACCTGTGTGGGGGAGAAATTTCAGATTTATACGGATCGTCAAAGTTTAAGGTACTTGTTTTTCCAAAAAGGAATTAAACATGAGACAGCGCCGTTGGATGGAACTCTTTAAAGATTACGACTGTGGGATTATGTACCACCCTGGAAAGGCTAATAAAGAAGCGGATACACTGAGTTGGAAAATCGAGCATCACGCATAGGATGGTCAAGGAGTGGACTTTGTTGGAGGGAGTCCGGGACTCGGAATTTAAGTTTGAAGTAAGTCACGTCTCAAGTTTGCTCGCCGCATTAAGGATTGAGCCGGAAATTCATACTAAGATCAAGGCCTTACAGTCAACGGACCTAGAGATTTAGAAAATTTTGAATATGGATGCCACGAAAAGGAAATCGGATTTTTAGGTATCCGAAGACGGGATTCTAAAATTCCATGGACGGTTATGTGTGCCCAGTGATACAGAACTGAAGGAAGAAATTTTTGTCTGAAGCACACCGTAGTACGTACAGTATTCACCCGGGGAGTACAAAAAGGTATCCGAATTTACGGTAGCATTATTGGTGGAACGACATGAAAGTGGACGTGGCCAAGCATGTGGCTAAGTGTTTAACGTGTCAACAAGTGAAGGCGCAACATTGCAAGCCGGGTGGAATGCTGCGGCCATTGGAAATTCCCGAGTGGAAATGGGAACACATCACGATGGATTTTGTCATGGGATTACCGGGGAGTTAGAGGGGTCATGATTCGATTTGGGGTGATAGTGGATCGGTTGACAAAGTCAGCACATTTTCTACTAGTGCGAAAGGATTTTGCCTTGGAAAAGTATGCCGAGATTTACGTGCGACAAATAGTCTGTCTGCATGGAGTACCAGTGACGATCACCTCGGACCGTGATCCTAAGTTTACTGCCGCTTTTTGGAAAAGTCTTCATATGGCATTAGAAACGAGGTTACAGTTTAGCACGGCCTATCATTCACAGACAGATGGCTAGTCTGAGAGGACGATTCAGACTTTGGAAGACATGTTGCGAGCATGTGTTATGGATTTTAAGGGTGGTTGGGAGGAACAGCTACATTTGGTTGAATTCGCCTACAATAATAGCTATTAGCAGGGTATCAGAATGGCACCATTCGAAGCGCTTTATGGCAGGGTTTGCAGAACATCGGTTTGTTGGGATGAAGTGGGTGAGAGGAGCATCACGGGTCCCGAGTTGGTTCAGCAATCAGTCGAAACAGTCAAGGTGATCCGGGACAGACTTAAAATTGCTCAGAGCCGCCAAAAGAATTATGTAGACCGGATACGTAGGCATTTGGAGTTTCAAGTAAGGGACCACGTTTTCCTCAAGGTGTCGCCGATGAGAGGATTGTCACGGTTTGGTAAGAAAGGAAAGTTGAGCTCGAGTACGTGGGCCCATTCGAGGTCTTAGAGAAAATAGACACATGCGCTTATCGTCTCGCGCTACTGCCTAAATTGTCTTAAGTGCTCAATGTGTTCCACGTGTCTATGCTAAGGAAGTATAAATAGGACCCGACCCACATGCTGAATTATGAAGAAATAGACGTGGACGACAGGGTGTCGTACGTAGAAAAGCCAGTTCGGATCGAGGACAGAATAGAAAGAGTATTGCGGAACAAGAAAATTTCGATGGTCAAGGTAATTTGGGAGCACCATGAGACCGAAGGTGTGATGTGGGAAAGTGAAGAGTTGATGCGATATCAATACCCCTATTTGTTTGAGTAGTTGGGTTGGATTGTAAATTTCGAGGACGAAATTTTTGTAAGGGGGGAAGAGTTGTGACATTCCGAATTTTGGCCCCATTTTTTGGATTTATAGAACGCGTAATTCGTCAGTGCGCTTATAATGGAATCTCGCCCGGGAACTGATCACTCTCGGGTTCTTGTTTTAAAAATAGAGATTTTGTTAGAATCGCACTCGATCGAATTTGGCCGTTATTTAGACCCCAAACTTGACAGTCGATTTTCGGGAGTTTCGAGACGAAATAAATTGGACGGTGTTGATATTATTGTGACCAGCCTCGAGATTGCTCAGAATATGCGAAAAATGGATTGTTGTCCGGGTGCGAATTTGGACTAGTAGACCTCCCTCAGGGTAGTTTGATTTAATTAATTTGGTTTTTGTCCCTTATTATATTCTAGGATTAATTTGGACCGCTAGAGCGTTTTCAGTTTTAAATGTGGGCCCTTGGATCGCAATAATTATTTGAATGAACGTTTATTTCTCTCTCTCTCTTTCTCTTTCTCTCTCTCCCTCCCTCTTTCTTTCTCTCTCTTCTTCCCCACTGCCGTGCACGATGGCCCCGCCCCTGCACGTGTCCCTTCACGCTCATTTCCTCATACCTTCTCTCTCTCCTCTCTCTTCTTCTCTCTTCTTTCTTTCTCTCCTTTCTTCTTCTTCTTCCTTCTTTCTCCTGCATCTGGTTCTGCTCTTGCTTCCTGCTCGCTGCCCGCTCGAGCCCGTCGTCGCCGATCGCCCTGTCGCCGGTTGCTCGCCCGGTGCCGCCGCCCCACCAGTCGCCGCCCCCGACCGGCTGGTCTCCCCCTCTGTTCCAGATCTCGCTTCCTGACCCCTTCCGCGCGCGTGTCTTCCACCGTGCCGCCGTGCGCCTCACCGCCCATCTGGCCGGTGTTCCTGTCGACCCGGAGCCACCGTCCGTGTCGTCGATCGTCCCGAGCTAACCGTCCCCGTCACTCCCTTCCTTTCTCTCTCTCCTTCCGACTCGGGCCAGATCTGGCCATGCCGACTCTGCTCGCCGCCATGAGCCGCCCGGCCAGCCGTTGCCGCCTCAGTCACCGACCGCCACCCCACCACCTGGCCAACCACCCAGTACCGCCCCCTCCCCTGTTCCGGCCAAGCCAGCGCCTCTCCTCCCCTTCCCCTGTTCTGCCCTCACCGCCCCTGTTTCCGTCGTCGCCGTGGGCCGCCGCTCGAACGCCGGAGCTGTTGCCGTTCCGGCGAGGCCCCGACTCTCCCTTACTGCCGCCGAGCTACTGTCGCCTCAGCCGGACCTCCTTGCCGCCCGGCTGTGGCCAAGAGCCTCGCCGATCGCCATCGCCGCAGTTGTCCTGACATTGTCCCCCGCTGTCCAGCCTCGTTTTCTTGCTCAAATCGAGGTAAGCGACACCCTAAACCTTGTCTAGGACTTTGCGTATTATTAGGCTTGTTTAGGGGTCGTTTAGGGTGAGATTGGCAGCTGATTAGGGGCTGATTTAATGGCCATTTAGTGCGACTTGGTGGCTGAATTGTGGGCTGGCTCGAGGTTAACGAATAGACCGGAGTATGGGCTGAATCGAGGTGGTTTATCGCTGATTTTATGGCTGGTTTGAAGGTCACATAATGCTGGAAAATTATGTCGAGTTTATTAGTTGGTTGTGTGTGATTCAATGCTCGATTGTCGATTGTTCGGGTTGTTTATTTGTGGCTGAATTGAGGGGGAGGATTCGATGGCTGGTGCGGCGATTGTTGAATGGCGATTGTGATAGGTTGTTTTATGAGTCGAGTGGAGCGATGTGCGGATGGAATCTTGGCTGTTTAGTGGTTGGTTAGTGCGAGATTTATGATTAATTTTTGGCTCGGGGAATGGCCAGTTCGATGAGCCGATGTTGGGTAATCTATGGAATGAAATGTTAGCTATGTTATATCGGAATGGCGGGTTTCGAAGTGAGTGAATGGGTCGGATTGTGGGCCGAAATGAGGTGGTTTATTGTTGAAATCATGGCTAGATTGGTGGTCATTAGTGCTGGAAATTATGTTAAGTTCATTGGGCGTTCTTGTATGATTTAACGTCCGCTTGGCGACGGTTCGTGTTGTTTGTTCGTGGTTGGATTGATGCCTATTATGTGAACTGTGGCTTGATGTGATTAGAATGAGTGGCGATTGAGCATGATATAACGATAATTGAATATGTGAGTGACATAGTAATTGATTGAATTATGTGGCGTATGTATTTGCTTGACCAAGCCCGGATTGATCGGAGGGCTACCAACCTGTAGGGTGATGACCCGGGTTGTGAGAAAGGACCTGTAGGGTGTTGACCCGGGTCGTGAGAAAAGTCCTGGAGCGTGTTGACGCGGGACAAAGCCCTGATTGATCGGAGGGCTGCCAGCCTGGAGCATGTTGACGGGGGTGGCGAGAAAGGACCTGCGAGGTGTTGACCCGGGTCATGAGAAAATTCGATGCATGCGCATGTGTATTGTACTTAATTGAGTTGGGTAATCGTACGTGTGTATGGCGTTCGAGTGATTGTGATAGGTACGTGAAGTGTTATTGTATTATAATGATTTGACTAATGTGCAGAGCTAGTGTATGATTTGAGGCAAGGTAAATACATTATGTGAAATTTGTTATGTGAATAGTTAGATTGCAATTTTTAGACTCGTCTGGGTACGCATTTGCCTATGTGGGGTTTAGGTTGTCTGCTTATTAAGAAGTGTTCTCATGGTTGTTTAACCAAACCATTTCAGGTCTGCGACCGTAGTTGATTGGAGACCCTACAAGGATAATCTCGGGGATCGAAGATAGGTCAAGGACCCTGTATTTTGAGTGACCCATTTTGTAGAGTAGATAAGTTGACGAACCACGGTCTCTTTTGTTGAATGTGGTTATGTCGTTTTTGGCACAGTTGGCAGTTGACTTTTGTGAATATTGTATATATCTACCAAGTGCATGAATTGCAAGTATTGAAGTGTACTATTGCTACCCCTTTGTTCTTAGTAATTGTCTGGGTTGTTTCATTTTGTTTCCGCATGTGCTAAATCTCTGATGTTTGAGTTGGGTCGGCGACATTGCCTGGGACGTCGCATTCAATGATCGACCAGCGAGGGATGTCGCGAGTCCGTGAGAGTTCGGGGCGTGACAGGAAAGTTGGCTGAATGAGGGGAGGAGGAGAGAGAGAGGAGGTCAGTTGGTCAAATATGATGGCTAGTGGGCACCACGTGTCGCGATCCGGGAGTTTTGACCAAAATACCCCTAATCCGACGGCCCTCGTTCAATCCTATCCAATAATTGACGGGTAAAAATTTCCAAGGTCCAATAAAGCAACTGAAAATCCATTATTAATAATCCCAAAAATTTTCCCAAAATTCGGAACTGAAACTAGCCCAGAGACAAAATGGTCATTTTTCCGGTCCTAGGGCGAAATTCCAATTTTTGTCCAAATCAACTCTAAATATGTGTGGCCAACATAATATGGCGTCGGAATCGTGAAAATAGCTTCTTAAGCCCTCGAAAATCAACTGCAAAGTCCTGGAAATAAAATAATATTATTTTTCACTTCCGAGCCAAAATTTCAATTTTTGACCGTAATCACTCCAAATATACGTGGCCACCCTAAAATGACATCAGCTGTGAAAAATAATCTTATACGGCCTCAAAATCGACATCGGTGACCAGAGGGGCAAAATCGTAATTTTTCCGGTCCCGAACCGAAATCCATTTTTTTGTAGAAATGGGTGGCCCCAAGGCTGGCCAAGCCAAAAACATCATCGGCCACTCAAAATTGTCACTTTCAAAATTCTCGATTCCTGGGCTCGAATTCCAAGAAATGACTAGAGTCGACCAATCGCGACTTTAGCTTATCTCCGGCTAACGGGTGGCTCTCTGGAATTACGCGCTCTCGACCCGTGATAGACACTAAGTCAAATCAAATTTAAGTTTGCTCGAGCCAAGACGACCTCGATTGTCATATAATTGCGAGGGTCTGTCACTAGTTCCCTTTAGACACGATCAATTAGATAGATCGGTCTCGGTTGGCCCAAAACATTTCCTCGTCAATTTTTATGATCGAAGGTCAGACCAAGGTCGAGTTCTTTGGTTGTGCGAACTTAATCCCGTAATGGCCTTACCCCTAAGGTTAGCATCCTGAGAGTGCGTAGGTCCGGGGTGAGATCTTACTATAGTGCGTTGGTCAATTTCATTCCTTAAATCCCGGGAAAATGATCGAAAATTCAGATTGTTACAATTCTTCCCCCCTAAAAAAAATTTCGTCCTCGAAATTTACAACGATACTCAATCATCCAAACAGGTAGGGGAGATGACGTCTCATTATCCTTACTCCCGTAATATTCCCACACAACTTCGATCAACGGGACTGTTTTAATCCTTAAAACTTGTTCCTTCCCATTTGCCCCAAAAATCCAATATACATATTCCCAACATATCCTTTCAAATCTATATAGTCCGTCCAGACTGGCTGATAACATCTCTCCCTTAAATTCCGTCAACAACGCAACTATCAAGGTTCCTCCTCGACTCCTTACAACCTCAAATCTAAGGTGTCCAGCCAGACTAAACTGAATCACCCTAATGCTGCATTCCATTACAGCATTCTATTTAACTAACCAATTCAAGCCTACACTCAAACCAAATCACACATAACCAGCAAAGCCAAATCTATTCCGCTTTCTACATCACCAAACACCATTTCACAGTCTGAACATTCCAACAATATGCATATCTTATTCATCAATGGCATAATCACACACACTTGCACTTTAAATTCAGTTTCAATCCAACCAACTTAGCATATCAAGCAAACACGAATAAGCGCGACACCCCCGAATCAATAAAACAGATACAACATAATTATACACAGAGACCATACCTGTGATTACGTTTGGCGCCTTATCCATTTCCCTTCGCGCCAGGGCATACACTCATCCTTGTGCCGGCGGCCTATTCGAATTAGCCGATGAGGCTGCACTAGTCGGATTCCCAATTTGAGATGTCTGCGATGACGGGGGTAGTCGAACCTGAATATTCCGACAATTCCTTATGTGATGTCCCATTCCACCACACCCAAAATATGCCCCAGTCACATTTGGGTAGGGACCATTCCCATGGTATCTCCCACATCGTCTACAGGCTGAATTAGACGGATGTGCCGGCTTCCCAATATTCCTTCTTGCCGGAGGGACAAAACGTCGGTTTCCATCATCGGCCTTTTCCCATGTTGACGATCATCCCCGGCCAAGATATGTTGTGATCCAGACGTGGCGGCTCTTTCCATCATATCGTGCTCCATAATCTGAGCTCGCCTATACATTTCTCCATAATCCTTAATGTCATGCGATAATATCTGACTCCGAAGATCCGGCTTCAATCCGTCCCGAAATCTTCGAGCCCTATCCCAAGGATTTTCCACCATAGTCGGTGCAAACTTCGCCAACCTCGCAAACTCCGCTTCATACTAATCGACCGCCATCTGCCCTTAGTGCAATCGCATGAATTCCATCAATTTCTTTTCTTGAGCGTTCTCCGAAAAATATTTCTCATAAAAATTCTCGACAAACACAGTCCAAGTCTGGGCCGTTCCTTCTGAAAATACTCTACCTTCAGTGGCCTTCCACCAATCATGGGCATTTTCCTATAACTGATATACCGCCAACGTTACCTTCTCTTTATCGGCGCACCCCAGAACTTTAAAAGTTTTCTCCAATGATTCCACCCATCTCAGTGCAGTCTCGGGGTCACCATGACCATGAAACTATGGGGGCTTCAACTTAATGAATTGTTCCACTAATTGGGGCATCTGTCTAACCCTTGCTAGTTGAACCTGTCCATGCTGGACTTAATTTCCTCCAACACCAACATTCTCATTAACTACAACAGCTGCATCCTTAGCAGCTTGGGCAGTCACATTATCCCGCTCTTGAACTTGTCTATCCATCATATTTTCAATCCTTTCTAATACTCTAAAGACTCCTTCCATACGCGGATCTTCCGTAGGTCTAACATCAGCTCTAGGGTCCACTGTAACTCCAACACCCACTCCAGGGTTTTCTATCACTCTAGCACCCATATCAATGTTCTTTACGGCTCTAGCTCGAGCACGACCTCTACCTCTTATTCCTCTTTCAGTGCCCCTTCTCGGGACTTTTCCTACTCCTCTTCCTTTGCTGCTCATTGTATCAGCTTTCTACTATTCTCCTACCTGCTGTAAGTCCACACGGGTGTCAGAGGTCTAGGCCAACTACACTAGTCTAAACCCTAGGCACCAATCTCGACAACCAGCACTCGACAACTAACAACCCACCATCAAACCGATCACCTAACATCAAGCCAACACTACTAAGCACTCAACAGGGTTCTCGTACTCAGCTCAAGTCCTGCCGCACCTTCGTCTCAACTATCAATATAACCACGACATCACAATCATGATAAACCACTCAGCAATCACAGGCGCGCACTCACAAAACACGCGCAATCAACATAAACACGCATCTACAAAGGGCTCCCTAACTGGCTACCCTGAAGTCGTCGCTCCTTATCACTCCAGGTCTCGATCTTACCGGTATCGAGTTAACCTTGCTCTGATACCAATTCAAAACGGGGATGTCACACCCCGAACCCCATCGGGCTCGCGACATCCCCTGCTCCGATCGAATAGTTGCGACATCCCAGGAACGTCGCCGACCCAACCCAAACATCAGAGCTACATGCGGAAGCGGATATAAAAACAAAACCCCGGACAGAAAGATGACGACAATAGGGTAGAACACCATAACGATCAAACAGCAATATCTTCATAAAGCACCAAATATACAAACATCATATTACAGACATAAATACAGACGAACATCCTCCGCCACCGTTTTAACAAAAGTTTAGGGATTTGGTTATCTTAACTTCACTATCGGATAACTCAAGTCAAACAATCTCTAAAATGGCCTAGGGAAAAACCTAAGGGTCGCCTCCTTCCTTCATGCTCCCACTTCGCTTGGTTCGATCCTCCTGAAGACCTCTTAGGCATCGCCTGCAACTCCACTGGGCTCCCTGGGCGACTCCTCAAAACTCCAAAAAGAGGAGGCGGGCCTCCTGGGTCTAAGGTAGGGGGTCTAAAAGTGGCGGTTATACAACCGGGAGACGAATCTCAATAAAACATCCAATTCAATTCATAGCATCAGGGTAAATATGGGCAGTTTACACAGTAACCGAAATCCCATCAAAATAAATAGTAAACGAACTCCAAAAATTCTAAAATTTGGATATATCATAAAACATATCTTGATTAACATTTCTTATGAAGAACACGAAATCCAGTTCAATCTGCAACCATGCCTTTTTGTCCCTCGAAGTCAAACCAAAATCAGTTCGCTCAAACAGACCGTTTTGTCCTCAAAATACATTGATTTCAACACCCAAATCACCTTAAAAAGTTTTGAAATTTTTATATGTTATAGCCACGAATGTCCCCCAACAACTTTTGTGAATGAAGTATTTTGAAAATAGGTATGAAAAAATTTATAAAAATTCGCACAGACCTAAAGGTCGGGTGAACAGTAAATCGGGCAGTTTTATTTCGATCCAAAGATGGACTTTCGAATGGCATCAAATGATTTCCAAAAATTTGCAAATTAAAATATGTTATAGTTCAAGATATTGGAAACAACTTTTATGCAGAAAACTTTCTCAAATTCGGCCCAGAAAATTCTCTACAAAAATAGCAAACTGGACAGGTATAATAGTCACAAATCCGAAAATCACACGAATTCAAACCGTAATCGTTCCGTATCATCACGGCCCTATCCGAACCTCCCAAACCTCATATTTTCAGTCTCCAAATCAGTCCACAATCACCCGAACCACCAGCCACTATATCAGTCCAAAACAGCCACAAAAATCACCTAAATCGAACCCTAAACGAGCCTAGTAATACCCGAGGTCTTAGGTGTCGATTGGGGAAGTCACTTACCTAAGAAAGGCGAGACAAACGGGCTGGATGGGTGGTTGAAACGGGTGGAACAGCAGCAGCAACAGCAACGGTGATGGGAGGAAACGAAGATGAAGAGAGAGAGAGAGAGAGAGAGAGAGAGAGAGAGAGAGAGAGAGAGAGAGAGAGAGAGTTCGGGGAAGTTGGCTGAATGAGGGGAGGAGGAGAGAGAGAGGAGGTCAGCTAGTCAAATATGATGGCTAGTGGGCACCACGTGTCGCGATCCGGGAGTTTTGACCAAAATACTCCTAATCCGACGGCCCTCGTTCAATCCTATCCAATAATTGACGAGTAAAAATGTCCAAGGTCCAATAATGCAACTGAAAATCCATTATTAATAATCCCAAAAATTTTCCCAAAATTCGTAACTGAAACTGGCCCAGGGGCAAAATAGTCATTTTTCCGGTCCTAAGGAGAAATTCCAATTTTTGTCCAAATCAACTCTAAATATGTGTGGCCAACATAATATGGGGTCGGAATCGTGAAAATAGTTTCTTAAGCCCTCGAAAATCGACTGCAAAGTCCTGGGAATAAAATAATATTATTTTTCACTTCCGAGCCAAAATTTCAATTTTTGACCGTAATCACTCCAAATATGCGTGGCCATCCTAAAATGACATCGGCCGCGAAAAACAATCTCATACGGCCTCAAAATTGACATCGGTGACTAGAGGGGCAAAATCGTAATTTTTTCGGTCCCGAACCGAATCCATTTTTTTGCAGAAATGGGTGGCCCCAAGGTTGGCCAAGCCAAAAACGTCATCGGTCGCTCAAAATTATCACTTTCAAAATTCTCGATTCCCGGGCCCGAATTCCAAAAAATGACTAGAATTGACTAATCGCGACTTTAGCTTATCTCTGGCTAACGGGTGGCTCTTTGGAATTACGCGCTCTCGACCCGTGACAGACACTAAGTCAAATCACGTTTAAGTTTGCTCCAGCCAAGGCGACCTTGATTGTCATATAATTGCGAGGGCCTGTCACTAGTTCCCTTTGGACACGATCAATCAGATAGATCGGTCTCGGTTGGCCCAAAACATGCCCTCATCAATTTTTATGGTCGAAGGTCAGACCCAGGTCGAGTTCTTTGGTCGTGCGAACTCAATCCCGTAATGGCCTTACCCCTAAAGTTAGCATCATGAGAATGCGCAGGTCCCGGGTGAGATCTCACTATAGTGCACTGGTCAATTTCATTCCTTAAATCCCGAGAAAAGGATCGAAAATTCAAACTGTTACAACAACCATGAGACTACATCTCAGTAAGTACACCTCTAAACTCTACCTAAACTATCACGTATCTCCAGACAATTACACAAAACACAATCACATACATACAATCACATAGCAGGCGCATCAATCATTCTTACCTGGCCTATCATGGGGGTTGCTTACACGTTAGTCCCAATCACAACATACGCAATCACATGCATGCTTAACTCACGTGTCACACATTTCCATTTGCCTCATCGCAATCATTTCCATACCACTCGCCAGTAACCCGCGTTACAGTACACGCCTCAGGTTCACTGCGACTAATTATCATAACACTCCAGAGCCCGCGTTAATGTACACGCCTCAAGCCATGTTTCTTACCCGCATTGAAGTACACGCCTCAGGCTTAACACCTACCACCTACTGCGCAACCCGCGTTGAAATACACGCCTTAGGCTGGCAGTCTTCCGATAATACTGAGCATCGTCCCGCGTTGAAGTACACGCCTCAAGACGGCACAATTCCCATAATCGTACATGCAAACAATCATTTTGCCACACTTAATTGATCAATCACACGTGGTCCGTACACGCATTAATTCACACGCAGTTCATGCTCACCAAGCATTTGACATAGCCAATTTAACAATTAATGAAATCTGGCCCAAGCGTGCACACAATAGGCATATTTCAATCAATCAATTGCACAGTCACGCACCTAATTTCACCACCACAACTCAGTTACAGTACAAACACACATTAAACACACAATTTGCCATTTTTCTCCAACCAAATAGCGGCAAATCAATTTCGGTCTTTCACGACATTTTCCCACAACTAATTGCCGATTTTAAATATCCAAATTTCATTTCGATCGGCACATCACGGTCCACTGAACGGCCAATCACAGTCACCTATTGACCTCAAAATTTCCATTAAAAATTTCCCGAATTCAATCCTAGGCCCGCTAATCAATTCCGTTCCTAAACCACACAATTTTCACAGCCAAATAAACCCGATTTCGCCCAAATAAATTGTCCGTCGATACCCGACGTCCTAACTAAGGTTTAGAGCACGACTTACCGAACTCTAGACTATCTCGGCTAGAGCGAAAAGTTGCGGCGATCGGCGGGGACGGCGGCGCGACTTGGCGGGTTGGGCGGATGGTGAGCGGCGGCGGCCTTCCTTGGCCAACCAGCTCACGGCCAAGAGAGAGAATCGGGAGGGAGAGGAGACGGCGTGAGGGTCGGGGGCGGTTCGGTGGCGGTCCGGGCAGCGGTGACCGGCAGTGGGCAGTGCAGCGGCAATGGCGGGAGGGAGAGGCGGCCGGAGGGGAGCTCACGGTGGGGGGGTGTTGCCGTGAGGGAGAGAGAGGAGAATGAGGGGAGAGAGAGAGAGTATGTCTTGACTCAAATAGTGGAAATTGGACCAAAAGTGGCAAATTACAATCTTGCCCTTGTCTAATCTTTTTCATCAACAGCCGAGATTTGATCTTATCTTGAAACCAACGGCCCAGATCGAATCTTATCCAAAATATCCAAGGGCAATCTTGAAATTTCTCAAAAAGTCCAAGGGCAAAATAGTCTTTTCCAAATTTGAGGGCAAAATGACCAAAATGCCCTTTTCCCATTAAACTAGCCCTTTATAAAGCCTTAGGGGTAAAATGGTCACTTTCTCAATATCTCGTCGAATTCAAATTTTTCTGAAGGAACCGAGACAATCCAAAATTGCACGTTCCATCCGCAACATCATCCTAACGTCCCATTGTGACTTCCAAATTTTCCGATGTCCAATTTGGGCTTAATTAAATAATCAAATTTTATTAAACGCAACTCGAGCGTTTCTCAAACTAACGGGCTGCTTTTTGGGAAAACCCGCATATTCGACCCGTGACTGACAATAATTCAAGTCACGTGCAAGTTTATTCGGTTCGTGCCGACTTCGATTGTCATTTAAATCGTGAGGATCAATTACTACATCCGAGGGGCACAATCGTTTGGTTTAGGTTCAGGATCATTTGTTAATTCATTTCGTGGTCCGGCGGAATCACCCGCGATCCACTACTATGACAGTGGCAAACCGATCCCTGACTATCCTTAGATCGGCCAACAGTGGCTCAAAATATCACCTTGATGACTTCATGGTCAAAAGTCAATTCACGATCGAATTTTCTTTTAGTTGTACAAATTTAAATCCCTAATTAGCCTTTCTCTAAGGGTTAGTTTCCTAGGAATGATCAGTTCCGGGCGAGAACTAACTACGAGTACATTCATAAAACTCAGTATTTTATAAATCCCAAATGAACCGATTTTCAAGATGTCACATCCCATTTCTATGATTTTAGTCACTTGAAATATTTTGATGGAAAAATCTTGATATCAATTTAAAAATACAGAGGATAAGGACACCAAAATGGCATGGAGTCATGGACCCTTAATTAAATTGCATATCAATAATGTTATCCAGACATGCGCCCTCACTCAGATAAGCAATCTCTGCCCACCAGTTAGCCTCACTAGACTATTCCACATTATTTTTTTTAAATAACTAAGTACATCTTATAGCAAACGTCAACGCTAGCCCAAGAGTCTCTTCCCCTACAAACTCAATACAAGAGGCATGTCTTCAAAACAAAGATGCAATCAAACTTCTACAACTACTTATACTAATTGAGCTTCTTGGACGGTAGGCGACAATAACATTTTCAATGAACCTTATACAAAGCTAAAACGCACCTAAGATAGATCCAGAAATCCAAATACCCCAAAAATCACTCAAATCGTTGTCAGCCCACTGGCCATTGGGCGAGGGTTCGCTGCCTCGCCCGTAGCAGGTGGGATCGCTGTCGCGACCTACCCGAACCGACCCCGCCGCCTAAGAGGTTAGGCTAATGGATTATTAAGTTAAACCTAACTTGAGCTCTCCCAAGCCCATGTCAATTCGCGACTTAAGTTTAAGTTGTTAACATGCAAATCAATTTCGTCTAGGAGTCACCACTAATCGATTTTTGATGGGTCGATTAGACACCCAAGTGAAGCACAGGAGAAATGCTTCACTTCTACGAACTAGAGATTCAATGGGTACGGGGACTTGATTACACTAATTGATCAATTAGTGCCATTTCTGTACCTAACTTTGCTCAATTACCGCCTAACATGCTCACACTAATTGGGAATCTCAAAATTCCATCCCTAACCAAGCTAAGGGAAGCAACAATCAATACATGAACCCAACATACATAATCAACCACATACGAGGTTAAATTAAACGAGTATTTCAAAGTGTATGAATCAAGTAACGTACAATCAAACAAGATACTAATCACACAAAAGGGCAAGAAAAATCAATTCCAAATCCCAAATAATGTTTTTTTTTATTTTCCAGATTTTTTTTGGAATTTTCTGGATTTTTTAATTTTTTTTATTCTCTAAATTTTTTAATGTTTTTCTAATGTTTTTTTTTCAGACTTTTTAACATTTTTTGGATTTTTAAACATTTTCGAATTTTTTGGAATTTTTAATTTTTTATATAATTTTTTAATATTTTAATACTTTTATTAATAAAATAAGAACTCCGGACCGGGTCCCCTGACCTGATCCGCCCGACACCTGACCCGACTCTCTCTGACCCGCTTAGGATCCATTTTTCTTTTTCTTTTTTGATTTTTTTATCCCTCTTTTCTTTTCCCTTTTTTGTGTTTCTCTTCCTTTTCTAATTTTTTTCTATTTTTTTATTACTCTCCTCCCCTACGTGCTTTTGCCCCTGCACGTTCTTTTCTTTCCCAGAACCCCCTTTCCCCGAGAGCCTCCCTCTTACACCCGGAATTTCACCTCCGGCCACCGAACACCACCGCCAGCCATCGACTTCCGACGTCGACGGCCACTACCCGACTATCCCCAAGCGATTCCGGCGACACCGTTATCACCGAAGAGACATATCAACTCAAACACTGCTTCAACAAAATAAACAGCCAAAAACCAACACATGCATGCTAAAGATGAGGAGGAACACGCTGGCTAAGGCGGCCTCGAGCCGTGGGCTTCGTCGATGCGGGAAAATCTCTCCGGCAAGAGGATGCGTATGTGAGACCAACTCGGCCGATGCACAAACAGTGGCATAAAAACACAAGGAAAACATCAGATCAGGCATGAAATATCAATCTAAGCTCGGACGAAGCATAAAATGAAGATTACATAGACGGATCCTGGTGATATTGGTCTTGGCCTTCGTTCAGACATTTTATCAAACAAGTGGTAGGCGAGTTCGGATAAAGGCTTAAGACTGGTCGTGAGCGTGGTTTTTAGCTCAAATATGATACGTAAAGTTCTAAACAACCATATTACACCAAAGAGCTATTTCATTTTACAAAAAGACTTTAAAAAAATCAACACGACCAGATTTGACACTCCAAGCTTAAACTGTTTCACTGAGACACTTTATCAAACATGTGAGATACAACCAAGGAATGGGATTACACATCCAATTTTAGCAAAACTCATGGCATGTTTTCGATGTGAAATGTAACGGCCCGAATTTCGATGTAATTTCCGGGATCAATAAAGCTAATATTATTTCGCATTTTATTTTAGTGAGTCTCGCCCAGAGCTGATCCCTCCCGGGATACTAACCAATAGGGTATAGCTAACTAGAAAATGGTACGTGGACCAGGGACCGTACCGCGAAAGGGATGCCGATTACGAGAGACGCTGAGGAAATATTTTGGGCCAACGTGGGCTGATCTTAGGAAAGAGTAAAGGATTGGGTTTGGCCAAGGCCAACGATGTACAATTGGGACGCAGGTGATTCTGCAAGACCAAAAGTGCACGTGGTCAACCAGTCCTGAACTTGAACCTAATGATTGTGACCTCTGAAACTAATGATAATTTCTCATTCTCTCAATGATCGAGACCATCACGATCCTAGGTCGATACGCGTATCCTCTACACAGCAGCCCGTTAGTGAGAGACCCTAAAATTGAAAGTTTAGCAAGTTTTGTTCACGGAATTGGGCCCGGATTTCGATGTCGATTTTCGAAGGCTTAAGAGACTATTTTTGGGAATCTGACATCATATTACGGTGGCCACACATGTTTGGAGTTAGTACGAGTAAAAATTGAAATTTCGGTCCGGGGGTGAAAAATTACGATTTCGCCCCTCGAGACGCCAGCGTTGCTTTTCGAGGCCAAATGAGATTATTTTTCGAGGCCGATGCCATTTTTGAGTGGCCACGCATGCCAGAAGTCGTTATGGCCAAAAATTGAAATTTCGACAAAAAATTAGAAAATAATATTATTTTATTCTTGAAACTTGGACGTGGATTTTCGAGGGCTTGCGCGATGAATTTCGCGATTCTGACACCGCATCATGTTGGCCACACACATATGGAACACGTATGTGCGAAAATTGGAATTTCACCCCGGGACCGGAAAAATGACGGTTTTGCCCCTAGGCCATTTTTGGCTCCGAATTTTGGGAAATAATTAAGGAAATTAATTAAATTTGGACTTATCCTAATTATGGCAGCAAAGGACCAAAATGCCCTTGGATTTTTGGATAAGATTTAATGTGAGCCCTTGGATGAGGGGTAAAAAGGTCAAATTAGATTGATTTTTGACACTTGGCACTCTAGGCCCTAGTTTTTGACCAAGATAAGACCCACTCTCTCTCCTCTCACCCTCATTCTGGCCAGAGCAGCTCTCTCTCCTCCGTAGCTCACTCCCCCTCTCTTTTTTCTCTCTTGGTTTGGCTTGCCGGAGCTTGCCGCCGGCCACCGGAGCGCCGCCGCCGGCCACCGTGCCTCCCTGCCGGCCACCACAGCCCCCAGCCTCAGCCCTACCCCTGTCCGACCCTTTTCCCTCTCTCTTTCCCTCTCTTTTTCTCTCTTTTTCTCTCCCGGTTTAGCACCGCCGCCGCGTCGGAGTCTCGCTGGAGCTTCGCCGGAGCTCGGATCGCTGTTCCATCACCACCCAGCCGTCCAGCACCGCCGTACGACCCCGTCCGTACAAGTCCGTACTGCGCGTGAACAGTATCGTCCGTACAGTGTGAACAGTACCCGTCCGTACGCCGTGAACAGTGCCATCGCCGGGAACTTTGCCGCCGGTTTCACTGTTCATCAGTAATCGATCGCTGTTTTCCCGTCGTCGTGATCTTGGATTAAGTGAGTAAAATTTCTAAATCTGGATTAGGACTGATATTGCGTTTTTCTGGACTGGTTTAGGCATTATCGGTACATTTTGGACTGGCTTAGGTAGTGTCAGTGTGTATTTGAGACTGGGTTGAGGATGGATTGGTAGAACTATTATTGAAAAAATTTAGTGGATTAATGAGAATTATTTGGGGAGATTAATTGAATTAAATGACCAATTTAGGAGCCCATTGGAAAATTACCGGATATGTCCGAATTGACTGATTGTATGTAATTCGTGCTTAATTGTGGTTGATTGAGTACTGCCATGTCGCATGTTGGGTGGCTGACTTTTGTGGAGTGCGATTGGCTACTGTTTGGCTTGCAATTAATTATTGAATTGTGAATCGCACGTTAGGCCACGCGGTATTAATTGGGCCAATTAAGCACATGTTGTGACATTGGGTGTCTGAATTATATTGATGCTCGTGGTGCATTGCATTGCATAACATGGGCACGCATTGCGTATGCTAAGAGTGAGGCATGTGATGAAATTGTGCGAGAATGCGTGTCTGCCATGAGCATTTGATCACCTAAAATACCCTGAAGCGTTATACGTTGGGTTAAGATAATAATGAGTTGTGTGATCACCTAAGGACCTTCGGGTCATGACCTTCGAGTCAATACCGTCCTCATGCGCTTTGAAGCAGGACGATGTCCGGTACGTCCGGAAGACGACCATCCTCATGCACTTTGGAGCAGGCTCTGGTTCGTAAGTAGATCAGTATTGTGCCTCATGCACTTTGAAACAGGCTAGAGACACTAGGCCAGATCGGTTGCTGCGCCTCATACACTTTGAAGCATGCTAGACGTACCGGGCCGTGAATTTTGTTGACTCGAGTCGTAATAAATAATAAATTGGGCGATTGCTAGTGTGTCAGTGTGGGCCAGTGGGCCGGAAAATACGCGTGACATGTCGATGACATTTGCATGCATAAACATGCATGGATTGGCATACGAGTGTATGAGACTCAGTGCATGAGCATGTGATTGGCGTACGTATGATAATATGTGCCACGTATGTGCCGTGATTATTGTTTATTAAAATGTCTAACCTGCAGGGTCAGAGAGTTGTTTGATTGTTGTTGCAATATGATTTTAAATATTTGTTTCCGATCAGGAGATTGCATGCTAGCCTAGCCTAGGTTTAGGGGTTGAACTCGCTGAGATTCGTCTCACGATTGTGTAAAACCGATACTTTTCAGACCCCCGATCGTGAGGATGGAGAGACCACCGTCACTTTTTGGGATCTCTCTGCAGATCCGACAGTATACTACTACCTACCCCTCAGGAAATGGGGAGGCTTTTGTGAAGTATCGATCAGAGCTGATTGTGAATATAGGCGAGTATTATTACCAGCATCAGGAGTATGTGGCATGGTGCCATCGGGATGCCAATGGGAAAGAGGGAGAGCCGCTCAGAACCTTTGATATCCCAGTAGATAGTGCGGGGATGTTGCAGCCAGTTATAGCTGGTGGTGAGGTGATAGAGCCTGAGGTCACGCCCGAGTGGATGAGGCAGGAGGAAGAGATGGATGAGGAGCCCGATGTACTAGTGGAGGACCCCGAGCCTATGGATGAGGAGGAGGATGACGAATCCGAGGCGATGAAGCAGGACATGGAGGAGGACGGAGAGGTTGCAGAGCTAGGATCAGACGAGGAGGGGTTCGAGATTTACCTGGATCCGGAGTTAGAGATAGACTCCGAGGACGAGCGAGCACAGGCCATGGATTCGGAGGAGTCAGGGTCCAATGAGGACGCCTCTGAGGAGTTGTCAGATGATTCCACTGAGTCGTCCGATCCAGATTGGGAGCCATAGGGTCATCCAGTGTCCTAGCTAGTAGTGAGGGCCGTTACTTTTTGGACTGTAGCCATCTTCCTTAGGTTTAGCCTGACCTTCCCAGCCGCTTACCCCTTTTTGATCAAGTGGCCGCTGACCATCTATATCTTTTGGTTGTACTTGTAAATATTGTATAAATGGTTTTTTTTAATAGTAATATAAATGTGTAATTATTTTTTGCAATGACGTTTGATGTATGACTATCCTTGGCTCATGATTGTAGTTGTTTGGGTGTTGTTTATTTATTACTTCCGCTTGTGTTTGATCTCTGTTGGGTGTGGGTCGGCGACGCATTCTGGGAGCGTTGCATCACAAACGACCGCAGGTGGGATGCTCGCACTTCGTGGAGTACGAGACGTGACATGAAACGTTTAAAACAGCTTCTTTGAGTATCAAACGATCACGAGTATCCATCAATGGGGGCCGGGCGACTATCGAAATAGGCTCGATGTGCCCGGCATCCGAGAGGCAAGGGAAAAATAGGGGAGGCACGAGTCTCACTTGGTCGTGAACGGCATGGAATCAACGATGGTGACGAGATGCGCAGCTGACTCTACTCGTTTGCGGCAACTAAGCGTGATTTCTTCGATGATTTGATACCGAAACGGACGCTCTCGAAAAGAGGCGTTCGTTTTTAAGTGGATGATTCAAGGTGACGGGTGAGCGACTGAGAGGGGGACGAGATTTGCCGGTCACCGGGAAGGGACCGGAACGCTCTCGTCGAAGAAAGACCCCTCTATCAAGTCGAGCTCTTTCTCCCTTTTCTCTTCTCCCCGTCTCTGTATTTTTCTTTTCGTGTTTCTCGGTCACCTCCCCGTCTCGTCGAAGACACCCTCAATCAGAGCGTCCTCTCCCGTTTCATCATGCGCCTGCGGCCGATCCTTCCCTCGGGACCGAATCTCGTCCATCTTTAGCTAAAACGGCTACAAATCTGCTCAACGCAGATCGGAAGCACTGCGCCGTCCTTGATGCGCCCCCGTTCTTCCGCTTTGTCGCTTTCTGTTGACCGCTCCTTATCGTTTCTGCTTCTGTCGCTGCCATGCTTCGTGCTGCTTTTTCTTCCCCTTTCCAGAAGCGTTGAATAACGCTGGGGGGAAGCTTCACGTGTGACCAGCGTTATTCAATGCTGGTCTCTCTCTCTTTTTTTTTTTAATCAATGCTGTAGTGGCCGAGCGTGAGAGGAGGAAATGGTTGAGGGGCCGGGCCGACGAGGTAAAAAGGAAAGAAAAGAACAAACCCAAGAAGGAAGAAAAATAAATAAAAGAATTGGGCCCGAATAGCTAATGTAATTGAAAAAGGGGCCGGCCCAATCAAGCCGGATCAAATCGGCCCGATTGGTTTTTTTAATTAATTAATTTTTTTAATTTAATTTTTTTTGAAAATAAACAAGGAAAATATACTCTAATAGGCCCTATTAACATAAATGCATCTAATGCCTATATGCCATGAAAATATTTTTGATTTAGGGGTTAAAAATTAATCCCTAATTTCTATGCAATTAGACTTTAAATGACTAGACAAAATTTAGGTATCAACAATCGCAAACCCTCACCCCAGATCTAAGCGAGGGTCACAAGCTGTTGACACCTAAATTTTGGCGCACCACTTTGTGTAATTTGCATAGAAAATTAGGGATTAAATTTTTAATCCCTAAACAAAAATATTTAAATTGCATAACATATAGTTTAAATTCATTTTAGATTAATTGCATTTTGCATCGGACTGGCGGTGACGAACGAGCTTAAATTTCATCGAATGGAACTCGGCTCGCTTGAAATGCAAAGGCCGGGAATTATAAGTCAAACGGGCTCGGTTGTTTTAATTTGAACTTAATTCAACCCATTGTCATTATTTAATTCAGCCCATTATCATTAATTAATTCAGCCCATTTAAATTAAAGCCCAAGCCTAAGCCCATTAGGACTAGAAAGCCCATCTAATTGACCTAGATTAATACTATATATACATTATTAGGTCAGAATTTTAGGAGGGGGAGGACAAAAAATTTCAGATCAGAATTTTTAGAGAGTGTGAGAGTTGAGAAAGAGAGAGAGAGAGAGAGAGAGGGAAACCGGCGTGCCTCACACCGCCGGAGCCACCCTACGGCGCCGCGCCCTTCGCGCCCCCGCACGCCGTGCCCCGCTGCCGCGTGCCCACCGCCTGCGCCTGCCGCGCCGTCGCACAGCCGCGCCTCCACGCCGCCGGAGCCACTCCACGCCGGACGCCCCCTGCTGCGCCGCCGCCTGCCGTGCGCCTGCTGCCGTCGCTTCCTGCCGCCGACGCTGCTGCTCGTCGACGCCTGCTGACGAGCGCCGTTCCCTGTCGCGCCGGCCTGTGCCGCTGCTGATTCCCATCGACGCCTGCTGCCGCCGCGCCTCACGTCCCGCACGACGCCGCCGCTGCTGCCTCACGTCCCGCGCGACGCTGCCGTTGCTGCTGCCCCGCCGTTGCTGCTTCCTGCTGACGCCGCGACCTCCGCTGCTGCTTCCCGCCTGTCGCTGCTGCTGCCGTGCATCACGCCGTGCGCCGCCGCCTTGCTGCCCTCTGCCGCTGTGTGCCACTGCCGCTGCTACCGCCGGAGCCGTCGCATGCCAACGCAGCTGCTGCCGCTTCCCCGACGTGCGCCACCGACGCCTGCTACCGCCGCGCCTCACGCTGCCGCTGCCGTCCTCGTGGTCGCGCCATCGCCGGTCCGCAAGTCGCCGCCGCTCCCGACACCGCGCCGCCGGTCTGCCGTTCGTCGTTCATCCTGATCCGCTAGTTCGAATTTGGAAATTATCTGCAAATTAGGTAATTGAACATTATCCAATATTTTTAGAATATTTCGTTTCTTAATTTTTGGATGTTTGAATATTCTGTGAATATTGCGTGGATTGCTAGATATCTTAGGATAATGTTTGCCTTGTTCGCAATATTTGAAAATATTCAAAATTAGGAATCTTTCCTAATTCAGCAACGTATCTGGACAATTATCCGACCTTATCCCTAAGGTATGATACGTGGCGATACGGAAAATCATTATCCTATCCATAATCACTTGGGTACGATAATGATTTTTATCTGCTTTCCAAATTTGAATGATCGACTTTCCATTAATATCTATAACCCTATAGATATGACCGATAGTTCGATTTTTGTGCCTAATCCGAGTTCGAAACGAATTTTGCGGATCGCGTGGTTGTGTTAAATGTGGATGTTATCTCTATTTAAATTGTTTTTTTTTCCTTTTCAAAAAAAAAGAAAATTCAAAAAATATCAGTTAGTATTTGAATTTGAGTTTTGCATGTTTAGGAATCCTAAATATATCTAGACGATAGAGTAATTATTTAATTTAAATTAGGACTTGAGATATTCTATTCCCTAGTTTAAATTAAATAATTTTCTAATCTTAATAGATTATTTAGGTTATTTTTTATTCAGAATTTTCATGAAAACCCTAAAAAAAATGAATTGTTTTATGGTAGATTAGGATAGATTGCATTCTTAATTTAAATAATTTATTATTTCGAATTTTAACAAAAATCCCAAAAATAAGTCGTGTTAGGATATGTTAAGTCATCATAGGTTGCATGTTAATTTAGGCATATTTTTATTCCGAATTTCATCAGAAAATACCAAAAATAAATCATTTGCCCGTCGTTAGAATTAGGTCACGTCGTCGCATGACATATAGTTTGCATGTTAGGTTGCATTATTCGCGTGTCAATTTTTGCACGTCATTGCATGTAGATTAGGCTTCATTTAAATAAGCGAAAATCCAAAAATATTGAGTGAACTGCTTGTTAATTAGAAATCATATTAGGTTGATTGATGTGATTTTCTAGCTAACCATGCAGATGCTTACGTTGCTTCGAGGTAAGTAATTCTCCCAATCTTGCAATTTATTTAATGTTTTGATTATTGGGTGTTACTTTGGTGGTTTGCGCACCCGCATGAACACCTCATATGTTAGTGACTAAGTTAAAATGGATCCAGACTGCTTGCCAAAATATTTTTGAAAAGAAAAGGTACCGAAAGGGCGTTAGACTAGATCTAGCGTAATCAAGTCCCCGGGCTTAGAATCTCTGGTTCGTAGGAATAAAACATATCTCCATATGTTTTATTTAGGTTTCTAATCGACCTACCACAAATTGATTAGTGGCGACTCCAAGCATGAAAACATTTGCATGTTAAAAACTTAAACCCAAAGTTGCGAATTGGTAGGGCTTGGGAGGGCTCGAGTTAGGTTTAGTCCTAATAATCCATTAGCCTGAGAGAGGAAATTTTTTAGGTCGCGACACAAGCCCTCACCAGGCCTTGGCCGGTGGTTAGCGGCTCCATGCTAGCCCTTAACAATAAAAAAAGAAATGAAAAAATTCATAGAAAATATTTAAAATTTAAAAAACACTCCACGTCAGCGTCGGTCATGTCACATAAGATAGCCGGTGTCTATGTGAGTGATTTTCGACCAAAATTGACGGAATAGACTACATTGACAAATCATCAAAAGATTAAAAAATTTAAAACTCAATTGGTACAATTTAAAGGTGCGTAATCGTGGCACAAGTGCAAGAGGTGTACGATTTTTTTTTGTCCTTTCTTCTGGGGAGAAGGGCAAGTCGTCTTTCTAATCCAAGCTTGTCCATGGAGTTCTATCGAGAAAAGCGATCAGAAAGGGAAAAATAAAAAGTTTATACATAGATTTTAATTCTTTTACCTGTATCTTCTTGCTAATTGCTAAGCAGGACGCGCAGTACGTATTAGTCATCCCATGTGTCACTTAGTGTCCTTAAATGTCTGTCCCTGCAATCCCTTTCAATTAAGGCATCGCCTAGGAAACGTGTCATCACTTATGAGTTCACACGTAAGCGAACTTTTTGTCAGGTGAAAAAAGTTGGACCTCTTTGTTTGGGATGAAATACAAGTCTACTGGATATTCTCATGTTGCAACATGACAATTTTGAATCCAGAGTAGTTCAGACGTCCGTGACCCTTACGTCTGCATGTATCTACGCTGAAGAAAATTGTAGAGGTGATGAATGAGATTTTTTTGGCTTAGCATACCTTGAAGAGGTGCCCAGTGATGTTCTTGAAATGCACGCAAGCTGTTTGAGAATATTTTCAACAGAGATGGTTCTTTCTTGGAATCAACTGTTGTGTGATTCAAATGTGAAGCCCAAGGTGCAGGAAAGTTATTTCTTTTGTTTCGCCGATTCTTCCACGTATGTGTGTCCTTGTCATTGCTCGTTTCTGATCTGATCTTTCTTTGCCTTTGCTATTCTTAATCTCAGATTTTTGAAATGATTCCATGAATCATATGTATAAGTTGTCGTGCATGACAGCACTAAGGAGAATCCAGCTGAGTAAAGATATCACTGAGTGACATTGCAGTGATTCTTATTATGTTTCTATTGAACAGGGTATTGTTAGACTTGCGTCGGCTGATGGAGAAACAGTATAACTCTCCGGCGATCCGATGAACAACCCTGTCTCAACATCTGTACTCCGGTTGCTCCGGCTATGTATTGCTGCTGCTCTCGAATGAGCTGTTGACTGCCAAGGATTTGCATCGCACTGAAAAGGACGCCAAAAGCAACGTTAAATTAATGAAATAACAAATGCAATTGAATGATGATGGGGGACCTAGAAACCTTCACTGAATTAAAATGGGTAAAAGCTGAAGCTCAACTTGAGATTTACTGGCATTGAAGAAGCCTTTCACTGGATCTAAATTTGGTGATGCAAGCATCTGTCTATGCACCCAGATCTATCAATAGTCAATGGGAAATTTCAATTTTTCCCAACATCTGACTCAAGAAGAGGTTTCTCTCTTAGGTTTCCAGAAAAAAAAAAAACTCTAAGAGTGGTTAGGTACACCAGACATGACTACAAACGTTGGCTCCACCTAAAGTCCATCTTTAAAGAACAGACTACCATCTCAGGATAGTAATATAGTAATATCCTCCATGTTGTAAGTTTTTCAACAAGGGTCGTGTTTCAAGGTTTTTAGTTTTTGTCATCGAGTTGGTATTTTCTTAACAGATCAATTAATGGTTACAAAATCATAGAAAGACACAGGAACTTTCAGTCCTACATTCCCATGTTAGAAGCATAGAATTGTACCCAATGACAGTATAATGGATAGTTGTCTCAACATTAATTACGCAGAAACATTGTGACCAAATTTTTATTACCATATTGGCGCTTACTTACTTTCAAATAATTTCACTTGGAAAATTCAATATTTCCCAACAGCTAGCTCTAGAAGTGGCTCTCTTCCGTTCTCAAAAAAGACAACCTAAAAAAGTGATTGGGTACGCCAAATGTGATCCCTAAGAACTTTGAATCCGTCTATAGTCCCCATTTGGAAAACACAACATATTCTTCCGTGAAAACAATATTCTCAAATTGCGATATTTCACAATGCATGTCACTGACTTAGAGCTAGTAACCTTTTTTTCTCAAGTCAATAACTTTCCAAGCATATCAAGTAATGGTCACGGGATCACCGAAGGACACAGATTTGGGACCGTCTACAATCCTATAGCCCCATGCACATAAGTGTATCTCATGATTGTAATTATCCTAATATTTGTTTTCCCAACATGAGTTAGCAACTCCATATTTGTAACTTCTATTATGGAGTCAATCACTTTCTTAACGGATCAAGTGCGGTACCATAGAAGAATTCAGAGAGATTGGAGTTTGTCTACAGTTCCATGTAAAAAAGAAAAGTAGACTTGTATCTCGAGACAGTAAATTTCTCAATGTGGTGGTAAGTTTCTCAACATGGATTAGTAGCTAACTTTTCAAGCAGATCATATGCTCTAAAGATCAAAGAATCCTTTGGGGATGCTCAACGTATCTGCTCATTCTAACTTACGCTATCAAAAAGCAAAACTTCTCACCGATAAAGAAAGGTTCAATATAAATACCAGTACAGAACCCCGAAAGTAAGCATCTCCTTATGCATTGTCCTTTTCATAAAAGCTGATCATGTTGCAGTACTCTCTAAAGGTTCTAACACCAGGACTAATAGAGAGCAAGACAAACTCATGACCAGCACAATTAACCAGTACATTAAACTGTGCAGCACTAAATCTACTAATGTTGGTCTGATGGACAAAAGCAACAAGCTTCTTCACTACACAAGCCTATTAGAACATTAGGGCAAGAAACATTCTTAATCATTGAAGACCTCTCTGGTCTTAGAAGATCATAAAACTGTGCTGCTAGATCATACATGAAATTCATTGAGAGATTCTATTGTAGGTTTCACAAGTTTGTGCAAAGTGGTTAATTTATGCATAGAAGAGTGGTGATGCATGGCGAGTAATAGGAAGGCAATAAAAGCGTAGAAGAGAAAGAGGGTTCACCTTAGCAAGAAGCTTTGCATTCTCTTCTTTCAGAGATCTCTCCTGAATTACACCAAACAAAGTTGCTAGATTATTAAAACCCAGAATTTAACAATGCCTGATGAGATTGGACATGCATTCATCATATTACTCCACTTACCTTTGCTTATAACTGCTGTATCCGATCGTTGAATAATTGAGCCTGTAATTTAGATCAACATTTTAACTTTCATGTGTGTGCATGTTTGTCCACATATCTTTCTTAGTAAAAGGTAAAAAATGAGAAAATAAGTTGAGATGATGAAAAATAGAAATGAAAGGACAATGCTTTGCAACTTGTCCAGAAACACAGTTTGAGGGAGAAGTTGTAGACAGAAATCAGTGAGGTTAATGAACTAAAATCAGTTGCAGAATTCTATTGTTCCGTGCCTAAGAATACGGATTTTTTTCAAGTCGGTAAGTTTCAATTAGTGTTAATAAGTATCGAGAAACTATTGGTTAAAATGACTGGTTGTTGACACCTAAATTTTGCCTATTCATTTAGGGTTTAAATTGCATGAAAAATTAGGGATTAATTTTTAACCCCTAAACAAAAATATTTTCATTAAATTGTGTGGCATATAGACATTAGGCGCATTTGCATTAATAGATTTAGTGAAACATATTTTCGCTTTATTTTACTTCTTTTTTATCTTTATTTATTTAAAATAATTTTAAAAAAATTAAAAAATGAAAAAAAATATTAAAAAAAAAAAGAGAGAGAAGACAAAAGGGGACGCTATCTTCCCCGTAGACAGGCGCCCTCCCTCTGCACACTTACACCCAAAAAGTAAAAGGTGTCCAGCCACAATTCGGAGAAAAACAGAGAAAGTAAAGAGGAGTGAAAGAAAAAAAAACAGAGAAGGAAGGAAAAAGACAAAAATGATGAATGAAGCCTTTTACTTTCTTCTTCCCGGACTAACACAAGGGGATTTGTTTCTCTCTCCTTCAACACTTTCACAAATAAAGAAACAAGTGAGAAAGGACAAGAAAAGGGGGCTGCATGTTTTCGTGAGAAAAAAGAGAGGAGAAAGCAGAACACGAAAAAAACAAGAAAGAAAATGGAGAAAAGCTTTACGGTCCCGAGGCTTAAAAGAAAAAGGAGAAATCGCAGAGAGGGGAGCACCAGGTCGAGAAAGGAAAAGTCAGAGAAGAGATGAGGAAGAGACCTCTCTCCGGAGGATTGAGACAAAGGCTTTTCTTTCTCTCTCTGGTCTCCATCCACGGACACACGAAAAAGGAAACACGATAATCTGCACATGAAAAGGGGGAGTCAAGATGGAGTTGGGGGGAGAGAGGATGCAGGGGGAAGTTTTTGAAAAGGAGAGATGAGACACCGAGAGAGAGCTGGAGGGGAAGGAGAGAAGACCAAGCTTCGCTCGTTCGTCGGAGGACCGCCCCGATCGCCGTCGAGCCCTCTCCGCTGTGCATTGAGAGCCCATGAATACTGGAGTTAGCCGTTCTCTCATTTTTGGACGTCGGAGCTCCTCGCGATAGAGAGAGAAGGAACCAAGAAAGAGAGCCCGGAGAGGAGTCGCTACTTCGCCAGTGATCCGCCTGAGTTGTCGTCGGAGGCTAAGCCGTCGGCCGCCGTAGAGTCAGTCGCGAACCAGGTAGGCCCCGGATAAGGTCTTGTTCTGTTTCGGCCTCCCTTCCCCTGCCTCTTGGGTGCCGGGCACACCGAGTCCATTCGGTGATCGCCCGGCCCCGTCGACGAAGGCTAACATTTGTTTGACACTTAGTAAACTCTTTCTAAAAGTTGTATGCCGAAAATCGACCATAGACTTTGTCAAAATCAGATCTGCGAATCCACTTTTCGGCTGCACCAGACCTGTTTGATCGAATTTCCGAACCAGACCACTTAAGCTTTGTAACGTCAAACCTGGTTGTCCATCTCTTTGGCGTTTCGGTGCAAGCCGAGTTTGACCCCGTGTCCAGATGGGGTTGATTAGAGCTTTATATATCATCTTTGAGCCCTCAATCTCAGTTTTGAGCCTCCGCCTGTACTCGCCTACAAGGTGTTCGATAAAATGTCTAAGTGAAGCTCCTAATCTGTTTTTGTGAAATCGACACTCTAGGACTTTGTCATATGCTCGATTTATTCTAGTCTTGTTGTTGACTTCAAGCTATCTATGTTTCTGTGTGATTTCGTGGCATACTTGTCGATCCCTGTCGTTGGCCGTGGACGAGCACCTTCCGGAGATTCACTCCTCTCGCCGGAGCGATGCCCGCGGTTAGAGGCCGCCGTGGTCAGTTTCCCGTCCTTGTCTTGTGTGTTTCATGTGTGTATAGATTTAGAGTTTTATATATGGTTGAGATGTCGAGATATAAAAAAAATGGAAGTCGATATCGGTGTTTGGTCGCCGGTGTCCTTTTTCGTGGCCGGAGTTAGCCGACGGTTCGGTGGGTGTGGCGGTCAACGGTGAGAATGTAAGGCTGGCGGTGGTCGTTGGCGGTGGCGACATGCGCCGACGGTTACAGGCGAAGAAAGGATGGAGGCGTTCGCAGTGACAGTCCCAGCAAGAAGACGTCTGGAAAGAAGAACGTGCATGGGGAAAGCACGTAGGGGGGGAAAGAATAATAAAAAATAGAAAAACAGAAAAGAAACATAAAAAATAGAAAGAAGAAAAAGAAACAGAAAAAAAATCAGAAAAGAAAAAGAAAAATGGGTCCCGGGCGGGTTGGAATGCCGGGTCAGAGGTCGGGCGGACCCGGTCCGAAATTATTATATTATTAAAAATATAAAAACATTAAAAAAATATTTAAAAAAACAAAAAATTAAAAATTCCAAAAAATTCGAAAATGTTTAAAAAACCCAAAAATCTAAAAAACGTTAAAAAATTCAGAAAATTCAAAAACATTAAAAAATTCCAAAAAATTCCGAAAATTCCAAAAAAATTCAGAAAATCAGGAAGTGTTCAAAAATCACTTTTTGGGCTTTATTTCACTAGATGTTAGTTTTAATTTCATTCTGGGCTTAGTTTAAAACTCGTAAAAATTGAGAAAATCCTTTAAAAAATTCTCAAAAATCGGATAAGCCATTAGGGCTTTATCTTAAGGCTTTTGATTGCATTTTCTTTTTTTATAGACGATGCTAGGTCGTTGGTTGTTTATTTTCTTCATGATTATCTGGTTGCGCATTTTAAATACATTGATTGTTATTTTTCATTTTTAGCATGGTTAGGACGAGCTTTAGGCTTTTCGATAGGCTGTCCGGTATGTTAGTTTGCGAACATTCAAGTTTAGGTACCGAAAGGGCACTAGTTAGATCGCTAGTGTAATCAAGTCTCCGAATTTTGGAATCTCTGGTTTTCGCACGCATCGAGACGACACTCCCGCGTCTCGATTAGGGTTTCTAGCCGACCCTTGATCATGGCTAGTGGCGACTCCATTCAAATGCGTAAATTAGAAAATTCTCGTCGCACGAGGTATGAGGCCTGGGAGTGCCTTAGTCTATGGATTAATGAACCATTTGGTTTGTCTTTCGAACGAATCAATCGTTGTTAACATCCATCGACAAATACCTATTGGCCTAAATCCGATCGGTTCAGGTAGGTCGTGACACTGGTGAATTTTTTTAAGGCAATTTACTGGTAAATCACCAATTCTTTCATAAAGTACCAAATTTTGCACTAATGTATCAATTTTTACTTTCATAACTTATTAAAACTTTGAGTTTATCTGAAATTACCAATCTAAATTCTAGTAACTAATTAACTTTTGTCAGAATAAATTACCAACCAATTTTAGATTATCAATTTTCATTTGACTTACTTACTAACATTTAAGTTTTTTTTAAAATTTTACCAACTTTTATATTGAATTACCAACTTGTATTCGGAGATTACTCACCTAAATTAGCGTGATTACCAATTTTTACCTCATATTGTGGAGCCACCGACTCTTATTTGGGTAATTTAACGATATCTATTAGGTTTCTTTAATTTGCCAACCTTCTTGCTTACAAACGTTCATTTGCATTTCTTAGCAATGCCATAAATTTTACCAACTCTTTTTAAAAATTACTAGACTCAATTAAAATGACTGACGAACTTTTCTTCAATGAAGTTACTGGATAGTTTTGGGTTATTATACTTTGGAATAATACTAGGGCAAGTTCTAAAATACTCAATATCGTGCATTTGAGTCGCAAAACTTTCATTACATGCATTTACATCATAAATTTGCTACTTTCTATCCAATTGAGTTATTCTTGCCGACTCTAATATGATGTTGACACCTAAATTTTGGCGCATCACTTAGTATAATTTGCATAGAAAATTAGGGATTAAATTTTAACTCCTAAATAAAAAATATTTAAATTGCATAACATATAGTTTAAATTCATTAATTGCATTTTGCATCGAACTGGCGGTGACAAACGAGCTTAAATTTCATCGAACGGGACTCGGCTCGCTTGAAATGCAAGGGCCAGGAATTACAAGTCAAACGGGCTCGGTCGTTTTAATTTGAACTTAATTCAGCCCATTATCATTAATTAATTCAGCCCATTAAATTAAGCCCAAGCCTAAGCCCATTAGGACCAGAAAGCCCATCTAATTGACCTAGATTAGCGGTATATATACATCATTAGGTCAGGATTTCAGGGGGGTTCTCAGATTTTCAGATCAGAATTTTCAGAGTGTGAGAGTGAGAAAGAGAGAGAGAGAAGGAGACCGGCCGGAGCACCCCCCACACGGCCAGAACCGCGCCTGTCGCTGTTGCTTCACGCGCGACGCCGCCGCTGCTCCTCCCGCTGACGCCACACCGGTCGCCGCTGCTGCTTCCCGCCGCCGCCTGCTGCCGCGCCTGTTGCCGCGCCTGCCGTGCGCCTGCTGCCTCCCGCGCGACGCCGCGCCTGTCGCTGCTGCTCCACACCGGTCGCCGCTGCTGCTTCCCGTCGCCGCCTGCTTCCGCCCCTGTTGCCGCGCCTGCCGAGCGCCTGCTGCCGCCGCGCTTGCTGTAGCGCCTGCTGCCGCGCCCGCGTGCGCCTGCTGCCGCCGCTCCCTGCCGCGCTTGCTGCCGCCGCTCCCTGCCGCGCCTGTCACCTGCCGAGCGCCGCTCCCTGCTGCGTGCTCACCGCCCGCCGCCCGCCGTGCGTCGCTCCCCGCCGTGTGTCACCACCCGCTGCCGCCGTTCCCTGCCGCGCCTGCTGCTGCGCGACGTTGCTCCCCGCCACTGCACGCTGCTGCCCAGACGTCTTTGCCGCACGCCGGACGCCCTGCTGCCGCCATCGCCGCTGCTGCCGTTGCTCCGCCACCGCTGCTGCCCCGGAGCCGCGTTGTCACAAGCATCACCGTAAATAGCGCCGCCGCCGTCCTCGAGGCCGCGCCATCGCCGGTCCGCCGTTCGCCGCTCCTCCCGATTCGCAATCCCGATCCGCGAGTCCAAATTTGGAAAGTAATCCGAAAATCAGGTAAAGATCTCTATCCGGTATATTTTTCAAAATATTTAGATTCCCAGTTTGGATGTTTGAATATTCTGTGAATATTGTGTGGATTGCTAGATATTTTAGGATAATGTTTTGCCTTGTTCGCAATATTTTTAAAAATTATTCAAAATTAGGAAACTTTCCTAATTCGGCAATGTATCTGGACAACTATCTGACCTTATCCCTAAGGTGCGATACGTGGCGATACAGAAAATCATTGTTCTATCCATAATCACTTGGGTACGATAATGACTTTTATCTGCTTTCCAAATTTGAATGATCGACTTTCCGTCAATATCTATAACCCTATAGATATGACTGATAGTTCGATTTTTGTGCCTAATCCGAGTTTGAAACGAATCTTGTGGATTGCGTGGTTGTTTTAAATGTGGATGATATCTCTGTTTAAATTATCTTTCCTTTTCAAATAAAAAAGAAAATTCAAAAAATATCAGTTAGGATTTGAATTTGAGTTTTGCATGTTTAGGAATCCTAAATATATCTAGACGATAGAGTAATTATTTAATTTAAATTAGGACTTGAGATAATCTATTTCCTAGTTTAAATTAAGTAATTTTCTAATCTTAATAGATTATTTAGGTTATTTTTTTATTCCGAATTTTCATGAAAACCCTAAAAAAGAATGAATTGCTTTATGGTAGATTAGGATAGATTGCAGTAATTTATTATTTCGAATTTTAATAAAAATCCCAAAAATAAATCATGTTAGGATATGTTAAGTCATCATAGGTTGCATGTTAATTTAGACATATTTTTATTCCGAATTTCATTAGAAAATACCAAAAATAAATCATTTGCCCGTCATCAGAATTAGGTCACGTCGTCGCATGACATATAGTTTGCATGCTAGGTTGCATTACTTGCATGTCATTTTTGCACGTCATTGCATGTAGATTAGGTTTCATTTAAATAAGTGAAAATCCAAAAATTGAGTGAATTCCTTGTTAATTAGAAATCATATTAGGTTATTGATGTGATTTTCTAGCTAACAATGCAGATACTTACGTTGCTTCGAGGTAAGTAATTCTTCCAACTTGCAATTTATTTAATGCTTTCTTGGGTATTAAATTGGTGGTTTGCGCACCCGCATGAACACCTCACATGTTAGTGACTAAGTTAAAATGATCCAGATTGCTCGCCAAAGCATTTTTGAAAAGAAAAGGTACCGAAAGGGCGTTAGACTAGATCTAGCGTAATCAAGTCCCCGGGCTTAGAATCTCTGGTTCGTAGGAATAAAACATACCTCCCTATGTTTTATTTAGGTTTCTAATCGACCTACCACAAATAGATTAGTGGCGACTCCGAGCATGAAAAATTTTGCATGTTAAAAACTTAAACCCTAAGTTGCGAATTGGTAGGGTTTGGGAGGGCCCGAGTTAGGCTTAGTCTTAACAATCCATTAGCCTAAGAGGAAAATTTTAGGTTGCGACAGCTTGGCGACTCCACTGGGGACTTGAGTTAAAACTCTTAGTGGACTTAGGCCAGTTTTTCTTTTAAAAAAAATATTTTTGCTTGGCAGCGAGGATCCCAGGTACGTCCCTAACATTTTAGGTGTTAAATGTTTTTGCAGAATGGGAGGTATAAGGGGAGGCGTGATTGTTAACCCGTGTTTTGCAGGGAGGTGTTTGAATGAATGGTTTATTTTATGCACGAAGCGCTGTTTGATATAACATGTTGTGCATGCCTTGCATTTACACTACACCGCACACACTACCCGCTACCGGACCTGGGCGGCACAGGTTTAGGATGGTACTGAGACAGCGGACACCCCGACCACACCCGCGTGGTATGGGTCGCTTTCCTTGGTCCCGAAAATTCTTTCATGGTGTCATTGAATACCTACCACAGTTGTACCCTTTGCAACCCGGGTCGGCTCTTTGACTAAGCCGGAGTCAGGGGAATCCCAGCCTAACCACCACCATGACTGGTTTAGCTCGGTAATCCTCATGTCTCCATTTTGCAAGCCAGAGTCTAGGTAGAAATCGAACCTCACGTTCCATGCGCATGTCTATGTGATTGCCATCATTCTACCGGGTGAAGTAAGATTTCTGAACCTTTAACTCGCAATTTATTTATGTTTCGTCTTTTTCTTTGGTCGGTCCATGACATTAGGTCGGTCGTGAGTCTTGGTCTATACACTATGGGAGGGGCAGACATCCGGATTCTTGATGCTCCTAAGGACGAGCTCCGTGCCTGGTGGAACCTACTCAGTCCGACCAACCGCAAGCTAGTTGAAGGCCACATCGGGAGGCTGCTCCCCCTACTGGAGGTCAAAGTCCGTACCGGCCTCGTTCGAGCATTAGCGCACTTCTGGTGTCCTGAGACCTCTACCTTTATATTCGGTAAGCACGAGCTCACCCCAACGTTGGAAGAATATAGCGTGCTCATTGGAAAACCATTGGGGTCGGAGTTAGTCACACCACCTTTGGGAATTGATTCTACTTTAATGTTGGCTGAATTTTTGAATGTCGAAAAAAATAAATTGGGAAAAGTGTTAAAAGCAAATCGCGGCACATGTCCTTTTTCATTCCTGAGTCAGTGTTTTGAAAAAGCCACATCTTTTCAAAAAGGCAGAATCTTTTTGCTAGCATTTTTCGGGTTCGTGATTTTTCCTTACTGTAAGAATGCATGTAGTCCGTCAATCGCATGGTTGGTCCAACAGGTCTGTCTTGAAAAGAATTTTATCAACACCATTTTAGCTGAGACTTTCATTTCCCTCACTAAATTTAAGCAACATGTTGACAAAACTTTTCATGCCCCCCTCGAACTTTTGCAAATCTGGTTTTTGTCTCACATAAAAGGATGTGGCGATTTACTCACAATATCCGAGCTTAGTGATTCCAGCCATCCCGTCTTGAGGTATAAAGAAAAACAAGGGGGTGCACCCGATTATCATTACTCTGAATGGATCATTTTCATGAAAAATGCTAGACCCCAAGGTTTCCAATGGCATGCTAACTGGTTCAAAGTCGAGGAAGCTCGGCTTACATGTAATGGTATTGGACCGGTTCCACTATTGGGTTTCACCGGTGCAATTGAATACTACCCCGCCAGAGTGTCTCGTCAGTATCAGATTCTCCAAGGGCTCCCTCCAGCGTTACAACCAGAACTCCTCCAAGTCGACTTCGCCGATGATGATAAAGACCACGAAAAGACCGTAGCTCAGCTCAATAAGATGTGGAGGAAGTGTCGCGTGTTAAAGATAGCTCGGCCCGAAGGAGAACTAAAGGGAGAGCAGAAGTCCTATTTCGCGACGACCCAGTACATTCGTCGGCACAGAATCCCGCGGGATTTGCTCCCGAAGATACCCAAGGTGCCTCTCAAGTCCGCCAATCGCTCAGAGAACAATCGCCTCAAAAGGAAGGCCGAAGAAGCTGAAGAAAAGGCATCCAAGATAGCTCGAGCTTATGAGCAATTGAAGAAGGAAGTCGCCTCCCATATGTCTATAGATCAAGCTAAATAAAAAGCTCGAAGTTCTTTTCTCATTTCAGTTTCAGTTTTTAAAATTTTTTTAGGAATTGAGTCATTTGTCTTTATATTCAGTTCAATTTCAAGTCATTAATTGGTGTAAAAATTTTCACCATTTCAATAAAGGGGTCTTTTCCATTCAAAGCGGTTAGACCAATGTCATGGATTGGCGTATGATTTTGCTTGACACTTATGTATGCCTGTTTCGTTCCAAAATCAGGTAGCTACGGACCGATCACGATCGCCCATTCGTACACGGTCGAGAGCCAGAATGGCCGATCAAACTGACTTGCAAGAGCGTGTTGTTGGTGTGGAAGACCAGATAAAGCAACTTGTCATCGCGATGCAACAAATGTCCGCTGAGATCAAAGCTCTCCGGTCGGTTCCTGTTTCGGCATCCCTCGAAACATCAGTCCCAAAGCAGAAAATCAAAAAAAGTGTCGATGTTGACGGAGATGACGATATTCCTGATTTAGAAGATGACCCCGTCCAGATCATCGTCAACAAAGACAAACCTGATGAACGGGTCAATAAACTTGAAGAAAGAGTAAAGCAGCTGGAAGGTTCGCAGGATTCACCTTCGATCGATCTGTCCCTGTACTCACAGATCAAAATCCCAAAGAAGTTCAAAATGCCGGATTTCGACAAGTACAATGGCACCACATGCCCAAAAGCCCACCTACAGCTCTATCACGTACAGATGACTTCGTACGTTGATAACGAACTCCTGATGATCCATGCCTTTCAAGCAAGTTTGACGGGTCCTGCTTTGAACTGGTATCTCATGAAAAAGATAAATGGCCTCAAAACTTGGAAAGAAGCTAGTGAAGCATTCTTGAAGCAGTACAGATTCATAACGGACATCATTCCTACCCGTGATGATCTCGAACGTGCTCAGATGAAAAAGACTGAATCCTTCAAAGACTATGCTATCAGATGGAGGAATTTAGCTGCTCAGGTTGTCCCAGAACCCATAGACAGTGAGTTAAAGAGGATGTTCGTGAAAACTCTCCCGTTCGAATACCGTAATCGGATGGTTGCCATTCCGGCTGACAACTTCAACCAACTCATCCCCATAGGCGAACAAATTGAGATAGGGCTGAAAGATGGATGGTTTGTCGAGCCGTCCTCCTCGACCAGAAGATTTGGTGCGAGAAAAGAGAAAGAACCGGCAGCTGAAGTGAATGTGGCTTATAACCAACCGAGCCGGCGGAATGCTAACTCCGCCCCAGCAATCCAAGTAGTAGAAGCTCAGCAACAAAACTCGGGTCGTCAACCTTTTCAGAGGAGGAACAACAGGAGGCAATTCACCCCCCTCCCCGGATCGTTGTCTCAAGTATTGACGGTGCTCCAGAAGAAAGGCTTGCTTACTACTGAGCCAAAGCGGCCCAATCCTGAGCGGTTCTATAATTTCGACCCGTCAAAGAAATGTGATTATCACATGGATGAGCTGGGACACTCAACCGATGATTACTATGCCCTCAAGCACCGAATCCAGAACCTCCTAGATACGAAGGCTTTCTCATTTCAACCTGCTAAGCCGAATGTTCAGAGCAACCCACTCCCTGATCACGCAGGCAATGTGAATGCCATATTTAGCTTCGATGCTGGTCGAATCAAGAATGTTAAGGTGTATACCACCGATGTCTACGGTGAGTTAGTGAAAGCCGGTTGTTACCCGAGTAATGAGGACCTTCCCCTCGCCATCATGAGAGAAAGAATCTCAAAAATGGTAGAAGCTGGGATGATCGTTTATGCTGATCACACTGGCATCATTTCCACTATCTCTGAAGTGGTTATTAATTGGGAGGAGGAGTTTGCTACATTGAACACCAGGAGCGACAAGGGCGACCCTCTGCCTGAAGACATGCCTCCGCTTGAAGACGCGTCCGATAATGAAGAGATCATTGTAAGCACGCCTACAACTGATGAAGGGATAGTGATCGAGATACCTCAACCGTACGAGTACAGTGATAATAAGGCGGTTCCTTGGTCCTACAGTCTCGATGTCGACTTAGTTACCAGATTTGGGCGTTCCTACGGCCAAGCTAATGCCCAACCTGCAAAACCTGTTACTGATGAAGAAGCCAAGGAATTTCTGGCCGTGATTAAGGCTAGCGAATACAACATAGTCGAACAATTGCGCAAGCTGCCCGCACAAATCTCTCTGCTTGAGCTACTCCAGACATCTGTCAAGCATCAGAAGGCCTTAATGAAGGTGTTAAGTGAAGTCCACGTGCCAGAAACGATCGATCATGACAAATTAGAGGAATTTGTGGGTTCTATACTCCTCAAGGACCTCATAGCCTTTTCAGATGAAGAGTTCCCTCTAGAAGGGAGGGGGCATACCAAAGCACTTTATATTTCCGTCAAATACAAGGCCTCACATGTAGCCCGGGTACTCATTGACAACGGATCAGCCTTGAACATCTGTCCTTTGGCGACTTTACACCGCCTTAAGATAGATCCTTCTAGGATGAATTCTGCAAAGACCTCCGTACGAGCCTTTGACGGAACAAAGAAAGAAGTAATGGGAGAAATCCACCTTGACATACAGATAGGACCAATAATGTTCAATGTCCTATTTCAAGTTATGGACATTCCCACTGCATTCAATTTTCTGTTGGGTCGTCCATGGATTCATACTGCCGGAGCTGTGCCATCCAGTCTACATCAGAAGGTGAAGTTCGTTGTGGAAAGAAAGTTAATCACAGTCCACGGTGAAGAAGAGCACCCAATTTACCACGCAACGGCTATCCCCTATGTTGAGCCTGATTGCAAAATAGAATCGAGCTATCAGTCGCTCGAGCTCGTATCAACCATACATGCGTCTAGAGGATCATCACCGCCTATTCCCGAGGTGTCAAATGCTGCAGTCATGGTTGGAAGGGTAATGGTCTCTCATGGCTTTACTCCGGGTGAAGGCCTTGGTAGAAATGGTCAAGGTATCCGCCAACCGGTGGAAGTTTCTCAGAGGCCCCGCATTACTGGGTTGGGATACCTGGGGTTAAGTGAGCCAAATAAGGGGGAACGTGGACGTGGACGTGGACGTGGTCGAGGTTGAGGTCAAGAACAAAGAGACGGTCAGAATAGAAGGCGATTCGAAGAAGAGCCAAATGGTGAAGAACCTGGGCATGGTAGGTTGTTTCCACACATCCGTACCACATTCCCGGGCCCTGCAAGAATGATGCATGAAGAGAAAGAGGTGATCGACACTTTGGGGCAACCGAGCGGCAAGTTCGATTATTATGTTAAATACTCGGCGCCCCCCAGCTTCTATGTTGACCCCCGTGACATTGTCCCGGATGGATGGGGAGGTATGGATGATCCAACACCTCTAGTGACAGAAGATTCTGATGATGCAATGGAGGGAATCACTGCCCTATTCGATAATTTCTTAGTTGGAGCCATCGAGGAAGGACCGTTGAAGGGAATGGGCATTGGCCCGCAAGAGTAACACATTTACCTTTTTCGCACACTCCCCTACGCGGGAATTTTTACTGCTTTTTAGGACTCGCCCCGTCTCGGGAGCTGCTTTTTAGTACTTTTCATTTCTAGGATTTGATTGTTGCAATTTCCATTCCAATAAATGTAATTCATTTGGTGATAATCAATGAAATTACAAGTTATTTTCGTTTTGAGGGCATGTTGAGGTACATCAAACCAGCCCGGTGATGATATCCAACCGATAAAATAAAATATAGTCCAAGGAGAATTCTGAGGCCTGGGCTTCTTCATGCTTTCTCGTGTTAAAACCTTTTTGAAAAGAATTTCAAAATAAATAAAATCATCAAAAGAAATAAAAATACACTGTTTAGCCCTGTTTGTCCTACTGAACCCCCTACTTTATGTTTCATGGGCAATTTTGTGACACGTAAGGGTATGGGAACGGTCCAATTTGACGAATTATGTGCCACCGAACCTGATCTCGATGACACCAATGAACTCGAAGATTCCTCGGACCTTCGGCGTGATCTAGAGCATCATGAGAGACCTAAAGTCCTAACGGTAGACCAAACTATCACCATCAACTTGAGTGATTCTGGAGAACCCAAAGAGGTGAAGATAGGGGCAACCCTTCCCGAAGGTGAAGCTAAACGCCTGGTCCAACTGCTGAAGGATTACCAGGATATCTTTGCCTGGTCGTATATCGATATGCCGGGTTTAGACCCTTCTATCGTGGAGCATAGTCTACCCACTAATCCGGACATGCCGCCCAAGAAACAGAAGCTGCGAAGAACCAAGCCCGAACTTTCCAAGAAAATAGAGGAGGAGGTCATGAAGCTCTTGAAAGTGGGATTCATCGAAGTCACCCAATACCCCAGCTGGGTGGCTAATATTGTGCCAGTCATGAAGAAAGATGGTCGAGTTCGGGTTTGCATCGACTATCGCGATTTAAACAAGGCTAGCCCTAAAGACGATTTCCCATTGCCACATATAGACGTTTTGGTGGACAGTACTGCTGGGTTCGAGCTGTTTTCCTTCATGGATGGTTTCTCGGGTTATAATCAGATAAAAATGAAGGACGATGATAAGGAGAAAACGGCATTCATCACTCCTTGGGGGACATTCCACTATAAGGTCATGCCCTTCGGCCTTAAAAATGCCGGGGCAACATATCAACGGGCAATGGTGACGCTTTTCCATGATATGATGCATAAGGAGATCGAGGTCTATGTCGATGACATGATCGCCAAGTCTAGACCTGGGAAGAGTCACGTCGATACTTTGAAGAAATTATTCGAGAGACTTCGTGAGTTTAAGCTCCGTCTCAACCCAGCAAAGTGCGTATTTGGAGCAACCTCAGGTAAATTACTTGGGTTCATCGTAAGCAGTAAAAGCATTGAAGTTGACCCCTCCAAAGTGAAGGCTATATGCGAGTTACAACCCCCATCGACCGTGAAAGAAGTGCGGAGCCTCCTGGGTAGATTGAACTACATAGCCCGTTTTATTTCTCAGCTCTCCGCAACTGCTAAGCCCTTCTTCAAACTTCTAAGGAAGAATGCTCAAGTGGAATGGGACGATGATTGTCGGGAAGCGTTTAATGAATTAAAACGGTACCTGATGGAACCACCAGTGCTAGTCCCACCAATGCCAGGCCAGCCTTTGATCCTTTACCTCACGATTTATAGTGAATCTTTAGGTGCGATGCTAGCCCAGAAAAGTCCTAAAGATGGAAAAGAGCGAGCCATTTATTACCTAAGCAAGAAGTTCACCGTCTCGGAGTTGAATTATTCTGAAGTCGAGAAGACTTGCGCTGCGCTAGTATGGGTGCTCCATAGGCTGCGACAATATACACTGCATCACCAGACTTTGCTTGTGACTAAGAACGATCCCATTAAGTATTTACTTGATCAACCAGCTTTGGTAGGGAAGTTAGCCAAGTGGCAGATTTTAATTTCAGAGTTTGATATCCAGATGAAGCTACAGAAGTCAGTTAAAGGTCGAGTAATTGCTGATGTGTTAGCTGAAAATCCTGGAGTCCCTGATGATGATAGATATTCTCCAGAAGATCGTATTTTGGTAATAAAGGAAGACACATGGACCATGTTTTTCGATGGAGCTGTAAACTTGGCCGGTTCCGGCACTGGGGCAGTTTTAATATCCCCAGATGGGCAACATTATCCAGTAGCAACAAAGTTGGTGTTCCCCTGTACCAACAACATAGCCGAGTACGAAGCTTGCATCCTCGGACTCCAAGCCGCAGTGGAAATGGGAATAACCAAGTTGAAAGTGTTTGGTGATTCTGCTTTGATTATTCTCCAAACTGTGGGAGAGTGGAAGACGAGAGACACCAAACTAGTGCCGTACCATGAATACCTCGAAAAAATCATAAAGGAATTCGAAGATATCTCTTTTGAGTACTTATCGAGGTCTCATAATCAGTTTGCTGATGCGCTAGCTACGTTATCATCCATGTTGCAAGTGGTTGGTGGGTTAGAGGTAGAACCCTTGAAGATTGAAGTCCTGACAAAACCGGCCTACTGTATGGTTGTGACCAGAGAACCTGACGAAAAGCCATGGTATTACGATATCATGAGTTACATCCAGAGACAAGAATTTCCTGAGGGAAGCACCCCGGCCGACAGGAAATACATAATGAAAATGGCTTCAAAATTCTTTGTTAGTGGTGAGAAGCTGTACAAAAGATCATATGATTCGATCCTATTAAGGTGTGTGGATGCGGCTGAAGCTACCAGAATCATGCAAGAAGTACACGAAGGGATATGTGGTCCACACATGAATGGTCACATGTTAGCTAAGAAGATCATGAGGTTGGGTTATTATTGGCTCAGTCTTGAAAGTGACTGCATTCAACATGTTCGAAGATGTCATCGCTGTCAAGTTCATGGGGATAAAATAAATGTTCCCCCGACGGAATTACATCAGTTGTCTGAGCCATGGCCCTTTTCAATGTGGGGCATTGATGTGATTGGTCCAATTAATCCCAAGGCATCGAATGGACACCGATTTATCCTGGTCGCGATTGATTATTTCTCTAAGTGGATTGAGGCTGCATCTTATGCGAACGTCACTGCAAGGAATGTTGTAAAATTCATCAGGCGAGACATAGTCGCTCGCTATGGTGTCCCCGAGGCTATCATCACTGACAATGGAACAAATTTGAACAACAAGTTCATTGATCAGTTGTTCAACGAGTTCAAAATCCGGCACCTGAATTCATCTCCTTATCATCCACAGATGAATGGAGCAGTTGAAGCCGCTAACAAGAACATTAAGAAGATCTTGGCCAAAACGGCTGAAAACTATCGTGACTAGCATGAAAGGTTACCATTTGCACTAATGGCGTATCGAACTTCGATCCGAACCTCTGTCGGAGCAACCCCTTTTTCCTTGGTGTATGGCATGGAAGCAGTCCTACCCGTCGAAGTGGAGATCCCTTCCTTGTGAGTATTGTCTCAAGTGGAGTTGTCCGAGGCAGAATGGATGCGACAAAGGCATGAGCAGTTAAACCTAATTGATGAGAAGCGATTGAAAGCCATTTGCCACGGTCAAATCTATCAGCAGAGGATAGCTAGATCCTTCAATCAAAAGGTGTGTCCAAGACACTTCGAGGTAAATGATCTAGTCCTAAGGAAGGTACTGCCAGTCTTTCCTGTCCCTGGAGGAAAATTTGCCCCAAACTACATTGGTCCGTATGTGGTTAAAAAGGTGCTTCCCGGAGGTGCCCTGATTCTCGCAGAAATGGATGGTCGTGAGTTTTCCACTCCTGTTAATTCTGATGCTGTGAAGATATATTATCCCTGATAAGATCTAACATTTTTGCGGCGAAAGTTTTCAAGTGTTTAGTTTTATATTCTGAATTGCAAACATTTCACTTATGAATAAATGGGTTCAATCAATTTAAAGATGGAATGTGTGCCTTGGCTTAAAATTGTGCTTGATTATTTTGTTAGTCTACATTATCGATTTCAAAAGGGGAATCTATTTAGACAATATGATAACTCACGTGGAATGAATTGAATGTGTTGAATGAGGTACATCGGGATGATGAAAGGCAAGCCATATCCTATACACAGTCCCGTGCACTAATCCCCAGTGAGTTGAGTAGAAAAATTTCATGTCTGCAAGGCGAAGGGTTATCTCGCAAAAGGTACGGCAACTGAAATGACGAGAGGCGGTTCATTTCTCTATCCCAAACACTACAGGTTATCCATTGTTTTGCCACTTTGAGCCTAAACACTTGGAGAAATTCATTCAAATTACTCCTGTCAAGAACCACCCCACATCGGGGCAAACTGGAGGTAAGTCAGCGTCATAAGGTGAAAAATGAGTAGAAATTTTCATGCTCTCACTTGCATCAATCTTCGAGTATTGCTTTTTCAGATGAATTCACGTGAAGTTCAAGTGCCTTAGGATGACGAAGAGCATTTCTTTCTCTATCCTATACACACTTTATCCTTTGCTAAGCCCAATTGAGCCTGCAAATTCATTTCTTAAACCCAGTTGGTGATCATCCCCCACACTGGGGCAAGGCAAAAGTCATCATTGTTCAGGCAGCATATCCGGAGCACCGATAAAAGACGAAGACCCTGAGAGTCCAAATGTTAGTCATTCGGTCAAAACAAGCCAAAGTGTGACTGGCCAATATATGCATTGTAGACAGTGTGTGTCGAAAAAAAAAATGGAGAAAAAGTGACGACTTTGGATTAGAAAATGTTGAGATGTGTCAAAGTCACGAAAATATCCAGAGTTTTAAGGAATCAAGTGATGAATTCTCGAAGCCAATGGAACATCTACCGAGAGGACAATCCCTGGTGAAGAAGAAGACCAGTGACAATGCCGAGATGATCACCAATTCTCACCCCAGTTATATACATTTTGAGCCTAATGATCCGTTCATTTCTCAACCCATGAGCCTAGCCTGCGTTACGTCTCTTGCAAAGTCTCTTCAGATTAGGGCACTTGAACTAACGTAGAGTTTCTGATGTTTATAAGCTTAGCTCGAAGAAGTGCGAGCAAGTCCATTTCTATCTCATTTTGCAGGTTCTTGACTTGTAAACCCGGAGACAATTACAGAGTATTTTCTTTCAGTAGCCTCGACTCGAAGAGTCTCTTTTGCTAAGCCATTGACCAAGCCCATGTTACGGTCCTAACAAAGACCTCTCAGATCGGTAAAGTCGTACTGCTTGCGAGAATACTCAGACCCTTGTCAACATGATGATGGTGAGATGGAGCGATTCTCCGTAAATCAGCCTTTTCGATGAGAATGAGAGAAAGCCCTTTTGGACCGGAAGTCCCTCATTCGACATTTTCAAGATATCTACTTGTGAATCTGGATTGTCTTGTCATTATTTTTCCCCAGCGAAGTTTGTAATGCTGATTTGACAAAACCATCGTGCATGAAAATCAATTGAAATCATAGTGCATGTGTATATGTATTCTTGACAGTGTGCGAATGCGTATTACATGTTACTTAAAATCGTGTCTAACAGGAGACACACCTTCAGAGTTGGAGATGTCACCAGGTGTCTATTGATCAAACCTTTTCAGGTACTTCTGATGATATCCAGGTACTTTGTCAAGGAACTCTTGAACACTTGGGCTAGCCCCTTTTGTTCATCAAATCACAGATTTTCATACAATCTCGAGAAGATTCCCCCGTTACATGACTATGAGCAGGTATAGGCATGGCGGCCAAATCTTTACATATGAGCAGATATATGTAAAGGTCGGAATATTCTTCCCAAATCTCAGGTATTCCCCCACTACTCACCTATGAGCAGGTATAGGTGAAGCGGCCAAATCTTTGCATATGAGCAGGTATATGTAAAGGTCGGAATACTATCATTATCTCAGATGTTCCCCCGCTACTCACCTATGAGCAGGTATAGGTGAAGCGGCCAAATCTTTGCATATGAGCAGGTATATGTAAAGGTCGGAATATTCTCTCAACCCCAGGTGTTCTCCCGCAGTTCACTTATGAGCAGGTATAAGTGAGGCGGCCAAATCTTTGCATATGAGCAGGTATATGTAAAGGTCAGAATATCCTCTTGATTTCAAAAGTTTCCCCCGCAATTCACTTATGAGCAGGTATAAGTGAAGCGACCAAATCTTTGCAAACACCTATAGAGATGTATAGGTAGTTCGTAAAGATCGGAACTGTTCTCACGAATCTAGATGATGATTGGATACGTCAAGCTTTCTTCGTGTGTTTTGACTTAACTGCAGATCACCGAAGTTCATCAACGTGTATCAGGCAATACCCATGGGACTGAGCCCATACATTTGCCAAAAACAACATACAAGTTAAAGTTGTGCCTCGAATTGCATTATCTCGCTCCTGTCAGGTAAGTGATTCCAGGTATGTTTTCTACTCATGTCAGCATGCATCATTTCTTAATGCATTGAAAAATGGGATTCATAATCCCGACAAAAACAACATTCATTGCACTTTCATGGTCGAAATTTAGGTATCATTTAGTCTTTGAATGCAACCTCTACGAGCTCACCTTCAAAGAGGGGCAGCTGTTGACACCTAAATTTTGGCGCATCACTTAGTGTAATTTGCATAGAAAATTAGGGATTAAATTTTAACTCCTAAACAAAAAATATTTAAATTGCATAACATATAGTTTAAATTCATTAATTGCATTTTGCATCGAACTGGCGGTGACAAACGAGCTTAAATTTCATCGAACGGGACTCGGCTCGCTTGAAATGCAAGGGCCGGGAATTACAAGTCAAACGGGCTCGATCGTTTTAATTTGAACTTAATTCAGCCCATTATCATTAATTAATTCAGCCCATTAAATTAAGCCCAAGCCTAAGCCCATTAGGACCAGAAAGCCCATCTAATTGACCTAGATTAGCTGTATATATACATCATTAGGGCAGGATTTCAGGGGGGTTCTCAGATTTTCAGATTAGAATTTTCAGAGTGTGAGAGTGAGAAAGAGAGAGAGAGAAGGAGACCGACCGGAGCACCCCCCACATGGCCAGAACCGCGCCTGTCGTTGTTGCTTCACGCGCGACGCTGCCGCTGCTCCTCCCGCTGACACCACACCGGTCGCCGCTGCTGCTTCCCGCCGATGCCTGCTACCGTGCCTGTTGCCGCGCCTGCCGTGCGCCTGCTGCCTCCCGCGCGACGCCGCGCCTGTCGCTGCTGCTCCACACCGATCGCCGCTGCTGCTTCCCGTCGCCGCCTGCTTCCGCCCCTGTTGCCGCGCCTGCCGAGCGCCTGCTGCCGCCGCGCTTGCTGTAGCGCCTGCTGCCGCGCCCGCGTGCGCCTACCGCCGCCGCTCCCTGCCGCGCTTGCTGCCGCCGCTCCCTGCCGCGCCTGTCACCTGCCGAGCGCCGCTCCCTGCTGCGTGCTCACCGCCCGCCGCCCGCCGTGCGTCGCTCCCCGCCGTGTGTCACCACCCGCTGCCGCCGTTCCCTGCCGCGCCTGCTGCTGCGCGACGTTGCTCCCCGCCACTGCACGCTGCTGCCCAGACGTCTTTGCCGCACGCCGGACGCCCTGCTGCCGCCACCGCCGCTGCCGCCGTTGCTCCGCCACCGCTGCTGCCCCGGAGCCGCGTCGTCACAAGCATCACCGTAAACAGCGCCGCCGCCGTCCTCGAGGTCGCGCCATCGCCGGTCCGCCGTTCGCCGCTCGTCCCGATTCGCAATCCCGATCCGCGAGTCCAAATTTGGAAAGTAATCCGGAAATCAGGTAAAGATCTCTATCCGGTATATTTTTCAAAATATTTAGATTCCCAGTTTGGATGTTTGAATATTCTGTGAATATTGTGTGGATTGCTAGATATTTTAGGATAATGTTTTGCCTTGTTCGCAATATTTTTAAAAATTATTCAAAATTAGGAAACTTTCCTAATTCGGCAATGTATCTGGACAACTATCTGACCTTATCCCTAAGGTGCGATACGTGGCGATACAGAAAATCATTGTTCTATCCATAATCACTTGGGTACGATAATGACTTTTATCTGCTTTCCAAATTTGAATGATCGACTTTCCGTCAATATCTATAACCCTATAGATATGACTGATAGTTCGATTTTTGTGCCTAATCCGAGTTTGAAACGAATCTTGTGGATTGCGTGGTTGTTTTAAATGTGGATGATATCTCTGTTTAAATTGTCTTTCCTTTTCAAATAAAAAAGAAAATTCAAAAAATATCAGTTAGGATTTGAATTTGAGTTTTGCATGTTTAGGAATCCTAAATATATCTAGACGATAGAGTAATTATTTAATTTAAATTAGGACTTGAGATAATCTATTTCCTAGTTTAAATTAAGTAATTTTCTAATCTTAATAGATTATTTAGGTTATTTTTTTATTCCGAATTTTCATGAAAACCCTAAAAAAGAATGAATTGTTTTATGGTAGATTAGGATAGATTGCAGTAATTTATTATTTCGAATTTTAATAAAAATCCCAAAAATAAATCATGTTAGGATATGTTAAGTCATTATAGGTTGCATGTTAATTTAGACATATTTTTATTCCGAATTTAATTAGAAAATACCAAAAATAAATCATTTGCCCGTCATCAGAATTAGGTCACGTCGTCGCATGACATATAGTTTGCATGCTAGGTTGCATTACTTGCATGTCATTTTTGCACGTCATTGCATGTAGATTAGGTTTCATTTAAATAAGTGAAAATCCAAAAATTGAGTGAATTCCTTGTTAATTAGAAATCATATTAGGTTGTTGATGTGATTTTCTAGCTAACAATGCAGATGCTTACGTTGCTTCGAGATAAGTAATTCTTCCAACTTGCAATTTATTTAATGCTTTCTTGGGTGTTAAATTGGTGGTTTGCGCACCCGCATGAACACCTCACATGTTAGTGTCTAAGTTAAAATGATCCAGATTGCTCGCCAAAGCATTTTTGAAAAGAAAAGGTACCGAAAGGGCGTTAGACTAGATCTAGCGTAATCAAGTCCCCGGGCTTAGAATCTCTGGTTCGTAGGAATAAAACATACCTCCCTATGTTTTATTTAGGTTTCTAATCGACTACCACAAATAGATTAGTGGCGACTCCGAGCATGAAAAATTTTGCATGTTAAAAACTTAAACCCTAAGTTGCGAATTGGTAGGGTTTGGGAGGGCCCGAGTTAGGCTTAGTCTTAACAATCCATTAGCCTAAGAGGAAAATTTTAGGTCGCGACATATGACATCACTGACTTTAATTTAATTGATTATCAACTTTTTTAGACCGTCCAATTGACAAGTCAGATGTTAACTTGGACACGGTTGGTTGCCTCAAGTGGCACGTCAGTAGTTTTTGTTAATCTATATAAAGGAAGGATCACATTGCACCAATTTTAAAAAGTATAGGGTCCACATAGGACAAAAGAAAAAAAATTCGAGGTCCATATTGAATATTGAGCAAAAGTTCAAGGACCGGTGTTGTCATTAGCCATTTCATGCAATAGTTGGTTAATTTAAGGTGTAGGTAGGAAAAGCAAATAAAAAGTTGGTCAAAGATAAGAGAAGTTTTTTTGGGTCAAAGATAAAAGAAGTTAGTAATTTAACAAAACCTAATAAACTTTGCAACTAATCAAGTAAAAGTTGATGATGTAGAATTTGGCAGTTGCTATGATTAAGATTGGTAATTTCTAGTTGGGTTCGTGAGTAAGGTAAATAAAAGTCGGTAACTAAACAGAATACTACGTAATTATTTTTAAAAAAACCAAATAAATGTCGATAGACTGTAAGTCAAAATTAATCGTTAACCTAGTGAGAGAAAATTTGATAAGTTACCCAAATAAAATTTGTAAATTCATAAAAGAGACTTCTGAAATTGGATGTAAGTAAGACAAACAAAAATTTGTCAACCGATAACAAAAGTTGATAAATTAAGAAAAATCAAATAAACGTTGGTAAATAACTCACACGAAACTTGGTAAGCCAAAAAGAGTAAATAATGTAGTCGAAAAAATAAGTTGGCGAGTCTTTTAAATAAATATGGTGAATTTATACAAAAGCTATTATATTTAAAGGAATGGTAAGAAAAAATAAATAAAAGTTAATAAAAAATAAGAAAAATTGATTATTTGCACATTCGCAAAAGGAGTTGGTGATTTTATACGAGTGTCGGTAAGTTGCCAATAAGTTACTTAGGAATCAAGTAGCCGGAAAATTTTTATCGCAATTTTATTGTCATGTACAACTCTTTCACAAGTTTACCGGCGTGAAAAAATATCCAAATTTTTTGGAAAAGGAACAATAGAGTCATCCAAATAGCTATAGGACATTGTCAAAAGGAGTTGGTAATTTCATAAAAGTGTTAATAAGTCAATAGGTTACTTAGGAATCACTTAACCGGAAACTTTTTTCTATCACAGTTTTATTGTCACATACGACTCTTTCAGAAGTTTACCGGCTTGATAAAATATCCAATTTTTTTGGAAAAGGAGCAAAAGAATCATCCAAATTACTCTGGGGGGAAATAAAAAAAAATAACCATGATCCTTTCCTTGTTTATAGGATAAAGAGAACAAGTCAACAACAATGAAGAAAAAGGGTGTTTTATGAATGTGATTTATCAATGTGCTTTCATTCCTTTCCAAGTTTAACGTGTTATAGTCTATTCAGTTTCAATCTTACAATGCAATTGCAGTCTCTATTGAAATTGATGTTTCGATTCCTCTATTTATTAGTTCAGTCTTGTTAGTCGTTTGTGGGAAAATGTTTCTCTTTGTTTTCTTTCACTTCTCACCATCTCCATGCCTCCAGACACAGCGGCTATTCGATGAAAAGCTCCCAAGACATCATTAGGCATAGAGAAAAGGACAACTATGCCAAAGAGGCATGTACCTTTCTCGCCCTAACGCTGCTCAAACTTCGCTCGAGCTGATCCCCTATCATTTGGATTTCATCGATCGAACAAAATCCAAGACATTGTCCTGATAGCTTCCTGATTAGAAAAAGGAAAGTACCATAGTTTAGGGAATTAGATATCAGGGATCCATTTCAAACCACAATTTATAAGAGAGAAGTCTTAAAATTTGTGGACCGTAGAGAAACTTCAAGAAGCTCAATCTTCCTCTCCATATCCATGGTTTCTTGCTTCAGATGCTGCGCATTCATGGAGATTGTGATATTTATGAATATACTGAACGGAGCAATATAAACTGAACATATGTGAAATCATGCAATGGATAAAACCGATCATAGTGAGCAAATCTGTAACACAACAGGATCCTGCAAAACTAAGATTGCTACTACAAGAACCCCAATGCTCTTGCACAATTTGTAGCTGGACATTCTAAACCATTGTTGATTCTATGGCTCACCACCTCAGTAATTCTTGAGATCAAGATTAGGGTTATCATCAAGAACAAGGTAGTATATTATTACAATCTGGAAATACATATATATAGGTTCACTCACACCAAGAATCACTTTTGAAACTTCCTTCAAGAAAACAATAAGATGTAAATGCCCATGGAGGGCATGTTTTCGAGGTATCAAGTGGTGGATGACGAGAAGGATTTTAGAAGCTGAAAGCATTTAAAGGACAAGTTAATGTCCTGGGGACATGTACAAAGAACAAAATAGCATTTTTAAGGTATTAATTAACTTGAAACCTATTTTTCTCTCTCTATATATATCAGCAGTTTCTCCTCTCTTCTTCCCAGTCATTGCCAAACCACATGAATAAGAGTGGTAAGGCTTGCAATTATAGTACAAGTCCTTCATCTAACCATAACAGTACTTTGATAGCACAGCTTTGATGGCTCTCTCAAATTATTCCCTCCTGTACTAGACTAACATTTCTTATGAGATACTTGACTTTTGCCATAAAGTGTAAAATTTGGATGATTTTTCTAGAATTGGGTTCATCAGAGATAATGCGTAGTCAAAGAATAATTTTAGACATATTAAGACTCGTCTCCTAATTAAATTTGTGCACTAAGCGATGACATAGAATCCTGATAGATACTCAATGAGTTTGCTAACTTTAACTAACACTCGGGCAATGCCACATCGCTTAGCCAACCAATGTAGAAAGTATACCCAGCATTCCTCATGCTTAAGAACCATGAAGCATCTCTCATGTACCAAAGCACGTGTATCCTGTAGATATATGTAACATTGTGAACGTGCATTCTTTCAAAGTGAAACGCATACTGCTGTGACTCAGCCAAAAGATGTATCCATGAAAGCCTTCCATGTTAGTGTTCCCATCAATGGAGATACTCTGTTGATGCAGACAAAAGGATTTGCTAAGTTGATATTTAAAATATTGATGTTTTTCCCAAGCTTTGGTGAAGATGGATGTTGTGAGAAACCACAACTCAAATAATCCAAAATATCATATTGAGATCAAATTGGAATTGAATCCAAAGTTTGAAGTAACACATTGAGAATTGAGATCATCTCTTTTCATCTCTTGCAATGCATATAAGCCATACAAAGAAGCATCTTCATCAAACAAGAAAATTATGAAAGTGAATACTTAAAGAGATTAAAAGAGAAAAAGTCTTTGATCTGCACGAAATAGGAAGGTACATGATCCAAATTTTTCTGTATCTATTTAGACGGTTAGTAGAATAAAGGTTGTAAGCTAGTCCCTTGCAAGTTGCAAATTGTGAATTAGATGTATAATAAATTAAAGAGATATAGTTTTTTTAAACAAGAAGAATGAGAAAAAATTACTCAAAACCTTTCCTCAACTTAGTTTTATCAAACCTGGTATAGTTTTAGATTTAGCACTTGACATTTAAGTCAGTATGTGAAGACAATAACTGTCACTCTCACGGAGGTAGCTATTTCTTCATTCTACGGTTTCTCTCGAACTGATCAAAACGAAATGCGATAATTGATTTGGGACAACATAAGTTTGTCTGCAACATATATATATATATATATATATATGCATATACTATATATATATCTGTGTGCACATGCGCGCCCTTCTTATTAAGAGAAGATTTATCATCTAAAAGATTTATTCAGTAATTGAATGTCACTCGACTCTATCTCTCTTTTTTCAACTATATCATCATCATTAGTATGATCCCTACTTTGTGGTTCTAGTGATTCCTTTAAATCGTGCACACATGTATATGTATGCACGATTCTTTGCATATCAGGCGACTCTTGATGAACGTGCATGTCTATATTATATGATTGATGGGGAAAATAAGATGTAACGGTCTGAATTTTTGATCCTTTTCCCGGGATTCATGAAATGAATATTTTGGCCAACGCACTTATAGTGAGATCTCACCCGGAAATGCGCATTCACGGGATGCTAACCTTAGGGGTAAGGCCAATACGAGATTGAGTTCACATGACCAAAGAACTTGACCTTGGTTCAATCTTCGACCATATGGATTGACGAGGGAATGTTTTGAGCCAACCGAGACCGATCTATTTGATTGATCGTGTCCAAAGGGCACTAGTGACAGACCCTCGCAATTATATGACAATCGAGGTCGCCTTGGTTCGAGCAAACTTAAACGTGATTTGACTTAGTGTCGGTCACGGGTCGAGAGCGTGTAATCCCAATGAGCCACCCGTTAGCAAGAGATAAGCTAAAGTTGCGATTGTTCGATTTTAGTCATTTCTTAGAATTCGGACTCGGGAATCGAGAATTTTGAAAGTGACAATTTTGGACGGCCGATGACGTTTTTGGCTTGGCCAACCTTGGGGCCACCCATTTCTGCAAAAAAATGGATTTCGATTCGGGACCGGAAAAATTATGATTTTGCCCCTCTGGTCACCGATGTCGATTCTAAGGCCGTTTGAGGTTATTTTTTGAGGCCGATGCCATTTTGGGGTGGCCACAAACATTTAGAGTCTTTACGGTCAAAAATTGGAATTTTGGCTCGGAAGTGAAAAATAATATTATTTTATTCTCAGGACTTTGCAGTCGATTTTCGAGGGCTTAAGAAGCTATTTTCACAATTTTGACGCCATATTATGTTGGCCACACCCATATGGAACCCGTATGTGCAAAAATTGGAATTTCGCCCCGGGACCGGAAAATTACAATTTTGCCCCTGGACCCTGTATTGGGAATTCCGAATTTTGGACAATTTTGGGAAATAATTGAGGACTAAAATAAGTGAAAAAAAATTGAAATTATTGAATTACCACTTCGCCCTTGAATTATTGGATAAAGACGAACGAGGACCGTTGGATCAAGGGTATTTTGGAAAAAATTGCGGATCGCCGACATGTGTCCCCACCAGCCCACTATTTCTGATCTCTCTCTCTCTCCTCCCTCTTTTGGCCAGAACCCCCCCTTCCACGATCACACACTCTCTCTCTCTCTCTCTCTTTCTCATTCTCTTCATTTTTGTTTCCTCTCATCACCATTGCTACTGCTGCTGCTGCTGCTGCTGTTCTGTTCCGCACCATCCCAGCCCCGTTCTGTCTCGCTTTTTAGGTAAGTGACCTCCCCAAATGTCGCCTAGGACCTCGGGTATTGTTAGGCTTGTTTAGGGCTCGGTTTAGGGTGAATTTAGTGGCTGGTTTGCTCGGTGGTGTGTGTTGGCTGATTTCCAGTTAGGTTGCTGCTGCGTCGCTGGTTTTTGTTATTTTTACTGTGACTTATGTAGCCCGAATTTGAGGAAGTGTTCTCCATGAAAGTTGTTCCCAACATCTTGAACTATAACATATTTAATTTGGGAATTTTTGGAAATCATTTGAGGCCATTCGGAAGTCCGTCTTTGGACCGAAATAAAACTGCCGGATTTACTGTTCACCCGACCTTCGGGTCTGTTCGAATTTTTATAAATTTTTCCAGGCCTATTTTCAAAATACTTCCTTCACAAAAGTTGTTGGGGACACTCGTGGCTATAACATATAAAAATTTCAAGATTTTCCAAAATGGTTTGGGTACCGAATGAGTTGCATTTTGATGGCCTGAGGGGCTGTCCGAGTGAACCGGATTTCGTCTGACTTTGAGTGTCAAAAAGAGGTGCTTCCAGTTGGAACTGAGTTTCGAGTTCTTCACGAAAAATGTTCAGCAAGATGTTTTACGCAACGTGTCCAAATTTAGAATTTTTGGAGTTGGTTTACTATTTATTTCAAGTGGATTTCTGTCACTACGCAATTACCCAGTTTGGATCCGATTTTGTATTCTCGGTTTTTCACTCTCTCGAGAATTATTCGGTGTTATCGTGGCATTTTGACGGGTAGTTTGATGCTTGAATGAGCTCGTATGTGTGATTGTGTGGCTGTGAGGTGTGGTAGTGTGATTTTGTAATGAGCGCGTGTGCTGGAAATTGTTGTGGGCTGATTATGCGTGACTGTGTGTGCTATGTGAGTGGCCGTGAATTGTGGTGGTGTGCCGTGTGTATGTGGCCGTGTACTGTGGTGGTGTGGTAGTGTGTTTGTGCATTGGGTTCGAGTGCCAAGCATGGGTGTTTGTGTGGTGTTTGCGTGACGAGGTTGTGAAAATGTGAAATGGGTGTGAAGTGTGTATGTTTGGCAGTGTGTTTGTGTGGTAGCGTGGAACGTGTGAGAGTGTGGAATTAAGGTACGGAAATGTAGGATTGAGTGGAAAAGTGATACCCTGAGGCGTGTTCGTTTACGCGGGGTAAGGTCCGTCCTGAGGCGTGTTCGTTTACGCGGGACGATGCCGTCCCTGACGAGGTGACGATGCCCAGCCCGACGGGGTGACGATGCCTGACGTGATCAGAAGACCGTTGGCCTGATGCATTTTACGCGGGCGCGGTAGAAGGAAAGTGTGTGTAGGATTCCGTCCCGAGGCGTGTACGTTTACGCGGGACGATGCCGTCCCTGACGAGGTGACAATGCCCAGCCCGACGGGGTGTCGATGCCTGACGAGGTCAGAAGACCGTTGGCCTGATGCGTTTTACGCGGGCGCGGTAGTGGTGGAAAGGTTGAGAATGAGCGGGAATTGGCTGGACGAGTGAGATTAAGAAAGTGACGTGTGGTGTGAGTTGGTGTGCGAGTGTGTTTGTATCGCGTGGTGTGATGCTCGATTATGGGGTAAAAACTGTTAGGCATGGTATGGGACGTGCTCAAGTGGGTTTTGCTCTATAATCGAGGCACGCGCGCGGCTGTGATGTGTTTCTGTGGCATATTGGCTGTGTTATTGTCTAACGTGCAGGAACGTGTATGATGGATTTCAGATAGGGTCGTGTGTGGTTGTTAGTTTGATTGATGGTCGTATGTTATGCGTGTTTTCGTCTGGCGGTACGTGAGTGCCTACGTGGGGTTTGGGGCCGTACACTTATTGAGATTCGTCTCACGGTTGTATAATCACCACTTTCAGACCCCCAGCCTTAAACCCGAGAAGTGCGCCCTTTTCTTTTTGGACGTTCGAGGAACCGCTTTTGGTGCCCGGTAGAACTGCAGGCGAGTGTCCGGAGGCTCAAGCCCGAAGAATCAGGAGCAGATTGGAGAAGGGCGATCCTTAGGTTTTTCCCTAGGGCATTTTAGGGGTTGTATAACTTGGGTTATCCGATAGTGAAGTTAAGATAACATTCGTTATCTTAGGTTTTTTCCTATGGCAAAATTTGGGATTTTTTGTGGTTTTTTCCCTTCTTTTTTTAGTTGAGCCAATAGTACGAGCACTCTTCGTTTAACTCGGAAGAAATACAAAGATTTTAGGTCAAATCGATTTTTTTAAAAAAGTCATCAATATTTGGTAAAATGTAATAAACAAGTATTTTGAGAATCAACTTTATGTATATATTTTAAATAAATAAATAAAAAGGAAACAAAATATACTCGCGACTATGGGACCCAAGTGAGTTAAATTTAGCACTAGCAACGATAGTTTGAAGTCACACTACCTCGGGCTAGGGTGACTTGAGTTCACACGACCCCCACCGAGCAAGCAACTCTTAGGCAAGTCTTATCGGCAATCAAAACTAAGCTCGCCGGTATTGTCGCATGAGGCTGCATAATGAAAAATGGTGATGGTAAAACCAAAATTTTGAAAATTTAGCAAGTATAAAGTTGCAAGAATGAAAATGCATTATCGTTACAGGAATGATCAAAGCCCTAAACTAGGTAGGACCTTTTCTGGGGCTAAGGGCATCTGGAGGACTTTAAAAAATTCAATGCGAGTCCCACAAAGTGTCTAAAAAAAATGGTAAATTTCTTAGCATTTGCCCAATAGCCTTTAGTAGAGGTGGCCACGGGCCGGTTTTGGCCCGGAACCGGCCAGGAACCGGCCCGGTCAAACCCGGGCCTGGCCCGTTGACCGGGCCAACGGTTCGGAACCGGGACCGGCCCGTGGCATACGGGCCCGGTTCCGGTTCCATAAAAAATTGAACCGGCCCGGAACCGGCGGTTCCGGGCCGGTTCTACGAAAAAAAAAAAAACCGCTGCAGGCCCTGCTGCAGCGGCCCGTTGGGGCGAGCAACGGCTACGCCCGTACGCCGGACGCCCCAACGGGCATTTCTAATTAAAAAAAAAAGATATAACCGTTGCAAAATTGCAACGGTTATATTTTATTTTTTTAATTCTAAATTTTCTTCTATTTTTTTCCTATAAATTCTCTCAAATTCTCACAATACACACACAATTCTCTCAAATTCTCTTCTCTCAAGTCTCAAATTTTCTCAATACTCAAAATTCTCTCAAATTCTCTGAAATTCTCTCAATTTTCTCAATCCACGCAATTTTTTCTTAATTCTCCCAATTAATCCGCTCAATTCTCTCAATCCATTCGAAAAATGGCAAGTGGAAGTCGAGTGTCAACTGACAAAGGTAAGAATATCGCGACGGAATCCCATCATTCTTTTGATCCTCGTGAATATGCAGATTTTCAAGATGATGAAATCAACATTTTTCCTGATGTGGAGCACGTCCCGACGCAAGAAAGTTTTCATCCTCCTGCCGAAATATCTACAACAAAGGAAGCGGAACGGGAATTTACATCTGACATTTGGAATCACTTCACGAAAGTGGAAAGGTTTGATATCGGTCAAAAAAGGTATGATATAATTTGTAAATATTGTGGAAAAATATATAAACATACAGGTGGACAAGGATATGGAACATTTAAACGACATCTTAGAAGCAAACATCCAACCGAAACGGGAATCGATATCGGGCAACAACAAATTTCCGGGTACGTCAATCCTAACACTTCCCCTTTATTTCGTTTTAATGAAAAAACTTATAAGGAAGAATTAGGCAAATTTATTTCCGTTGAGCATTTAGCATTTAATTTTGGAGAAAGATTTGGTTTTAATGAATTTGTACAAAAAGCATGTGCTCCACAAGCAAAACGTGTTCCTAGAAATTCAATTAAACGAGTAATTAAAGATCTTTACAAAAATGGAAAAAAAGATTTAAAAAACTTTTTTATGCAATTTAATGGATGCGTGCATATAGGTAGTGATATTTGGAGTGATCATTGGCAAAATCATTCTTACATGGGCATAACATGTCATTGGATAGATGACGAGTGGACTATTCAAAAAAGAATTATTGCATTTAGAGTTTTCGATGATCATCATACGGTAAATAATATTTATAGAATAATTAGGCAAGTTTTAGAAGAATATTATTTGCTTAACAAAACTTTTTCAATTGGTTTTGATAATGCCGCAGCAAATACCGCTTCAATTGCCGAGTTAGAAAATATTTGTAAACCTGCTTTTGGCGGAAAATTTTTTCACATTAGATGTGCTTGTCATGTTTTAAATTTATGTGTACAAGATGGTTTGAAAACTCTTGATATTTTTCTTCAACCAATAAAAACGGCGATTCAATTTTTATGGAAACATCCCAAAAAAATGAAAGAATGGGGTCAATTTTGTAGAGAAAATCAGGCAAAGCCAAAAAAATTTTCAAGAGATGTTCCAACTCGTTGGAATTCTACTTTCCACTTGCTTAATGAATCTTTACCATATAAAGATTTATTATGTGCATTCATTTCTAATAATATACCTCATATTAATTTATACCCACAAGAGTGGCATATTTGCCAAAAAATTTTAGATGTTTTAAAGGTTTTTAATGATGCAACTTATACTTTGTCCGGTGTTTATTATCCTACTACACATTTATTTTTAGTAGAGTGTACTAATATTGTCGGAACTTTTGATGAATATGAAAATGATGTTGAATTACAACATACTATAGTTGCAATGAAAATGAAATGGCTTCATTATTATAGTGAAATTCCCATGATTTATTTAGTTGCTTGTGTTTTTGATCCACGTTGCAAATTGGATGGCTTAAATGATTTTTTGCGTGTATATTATCAATGTTTACATTATGACACGCCAAATATTACAACCATCGTACGTGAGGTTAAAAACGTAATAATAGAATTATATAATGAATTTTATACTAAATATAATTTAGGTGATATTGGATCTTCTCAATCTACGGAGATACAAAATGACAATACAGGTAAAATTAGTAGAGGGTACAAACTTTTATTACATAGACAAAAAAAACAAAAGGGAGTAATGGGAAATATTTCTGAATTAGAGAGTTATCTAACCATTTTATTTGAGTTTACTGAAGCCGAAGGTGGTACAGATTTTTTAATTTTGGATTGGTGGAAGAGGCACGCAAGCCAATACCCAATCCTTTCTCTTATTGCAAAACAGATTTTTTCAACCCCTTGTTCCACAGTTGCGGTCGAACAAGCATTCAGTGCCGGAGGTAATATTTTGAACGAACATCGTTCAAGATTAGATCCAGAATCAGTGGAGATGCAAGCTTGTGTTGCTGATTGGACGAAGGCTCAATACCGGCAACAAGAGATAGATCGGAATAATGAATCCGAATTCTTTAACGACGGAGATACTACCGCTACCAGTATCGGTACTGAAACGGGTAGTGACGATTGAGGGTAAAAGAACTATTGGAGTTGGCAAATATTTCGGGAACTCTTGTTTCTCATACCGGGTACGCCCACGTGAGCTTAGGGAAACCGAAATATAATCCGACGATATGTGACCTTTGGTCCCCTACGCACGGAATGCTTAGGTTTTGGGATGATTTTAGGGTATATATATTGTACTCCTTTTTTTTAAGATCGTTGTAACGAATTGTAACGTGCTTAATGATAATTTATTAAGTTGAAGCCCTCTCTTTCTCTCTTGTCTTTTTGTCATCAAATTTGAGTACAATTTGTATTTTAATCACAATTTATATTGAATAATGTTCTATCACAATTCACAAGAATAGTATTTTTTAAATTTTTTTATTTTCATTTCTGTTTTTCTTCTTTTTCTTTTCCTTTTCTGTTTTTCCTTTTTCTCTTTTGTCTTTTTTTCTTGTTTCTGTTTTTTAAAATTATAATTTATATTATTTTTTTTTCTTCCTCCGCGGCCGGCCATGGCCGGGGCCGGCGCGGAGGTCGCCGGCGTCGGGCGAGAGCCGCCCTCGCCGGCGTCGGGCGAGGGCGGCCCTCACCTGGGCTGGGCGAGGCCGGCCTCGCCCGACGCCGGCGAGGTCGAGCCTCGCCAGATCTAGCGAGGCTCGACCTCGCCGGCGTCGGGCGAGGCTCGACCTCGCGACGCCAGCGTCGGGCGAGGTCGGCCTCGCCCAGCCCCGGCGAGGGCCGGCCTCGCCCGACGCCGGCGAGGCTCGACCTCGCCAGCGTCGGGCGAGGTCGGCCTCGCCCAGCCCAGGCGAGGGCCGGCCTCGCCCGACGCCGGCGAGGGCCGCCTCGCCTGAGGCCGCCGACCTCCGCGCCGACCCCGGCTATGGCCGGCCGCGGAGGAAGAAAAAAAAAGAAAACGAAAAGGAAAAGAAAAAAAATAGAAAAAAAATCGGAACCGGCCCGGAACCGGTTCCGAACCGGAACCGGCCCTGAACCGGACGGTTCAGACCCGGAACCGGAACCGCCAGAGGAGGTTCCGGTTCCGGTTCACACTTGGCCACGAACCGGAACCGCCGGTTCCGAACCGGAACCGGTCGGTTCCGAACCGTGGCCACCACTAGCCTTTAGAGATTCAAAGTCATTTCTAAAGCAGAAGGAAAACCACTGCACAAACCTAAAATCCAGTTATACATTTTTCTTAATGGTTGGATGAGCACTAGGTGCACTAGGAGTACTCGAATTTATTACCATGAGAATTTATGGATGAATGAATGCAGATGTTTCCTTTAGCTTATCATTTCTTTATGTTCTATTTATAATTCATCATCATTGCTGATTGGAAAGCTGTATAATACGAGACACAGCTCATGAATCCCCCACAATATTCGACCTATTTACAAACATATCAGAGCTAAAACATAGAGCATTCCAGATCCCAACTACTAAATTATTTCATGGAGCTATTATTGACCCGATTGGATTTAGTTTTGACAGACTTACAACCATTCAAGTCTAACGCTGTTTATCTGATAATCGCACTAGCGATATGCATAGGATACCAAAAGAGTTCGAATAGCAAGGAAGGGAACTTGCATTTAAAGAAGAGATGATCCCTCTCATCCACCATGTAGATTGCAGGGAATAGCACTTTAACCTACCTCGACTAGCAAGCTTATCAAGTCGGAGTAGCCTATCTTTTCTTCTTATTGGAAAGATAGTGACTTTTGTTTGTTAATTTCGATAATGTAATTCCATAAAATGAATCTTATTTATATTTTGCCACTCAATATAGAGGTTAAGGGATGATTTAGCACCAATTCGCTTGTTTCTTTCTCTTTGTCTTTGATCTCAAGTTATTCCTCCCTCTGCATGAGTAAATATGAGGATTTCATTTACTAGTTTAAACAAATCAAATCAATCATATTTCATATAGAAAAAAAAAGTATTGCAATTGACGCTAGCCCAACTAACTGGCTGATTAGGATAGTAATACATTATGGGATATATTATAGAAAAAATAACTAATACTTGTTTTTCAGCCAATAATGGGGTGTGGTCACTCTATTGAGCACTTTTCTAATTTTCAATGAAATGTAGTGGCTACTCGGGTTATATGCATCGGATATTATGGGAGACATATAGATATGGTGTGTGTGTGTGTGTTAGGATTGAGGACATAAACACAACTAAATAGAAAATAAAATTGACAAAGAGAAATCAAGATATAAGGTTTTAACTTCATTCATCCTTAAATTAAAGCTACGTCCAGTAGATAACTCCACTATAACAAGCATATCGCACCTCTCTATTACTGCACTTTCAATTACAAGAGAAATAGAATATATATAGGCGTCAAACTATAAAAGCCCTCTGACATCACAGGGGCGCTGCCCCCTATGACTCTCGCCAAGGAAACCCCCGGACCCTCGCCCAGTGAACAGGACCCTTGTACCTTCCTGTGATGGAAAGTATATACCACATTCCAATTGTGTACTCATAGAAATTATCCTCAAAGAAGGTCTTAAGCAAGGAAGATGAAAATGTTTATCGCTTAAGCAATTCTATGAAGTTCTCCTAATACTTGCTTGGCTGTGACATGTTTTCAGCAATTAATATGACGGATTTGGAGTGACGGTTCATTTGCTATTCTTTCATGACCAATTCCAATTTTGGGTGACTCTACCTTTCAATTATCTTTCTTTGCTTTTTCTATGGCTTTTGCCGAATAGGTCCCAATACATGTTTATTGCAATTACATTCACCCCAAGCTTGTAATTAATATAAAGAATTTGGATAGGATCAACTGAAGCTTTTAAAGACCCCATTAGCTCGACTATTAGTTGATTCAATTTCTTTTTTACGGAATTTTTATGCATCTTCTAAGCCAAAATCGAGTTTTGCCTCACTTTCATCTTCTTCCCAAATTTATATGTATAGCAAAATGCGAGATAGTTTAAGAAATAATGAGGTTTTAATGGGTTGAAGGTGCGTTTGGTTCAACATTTGCAAAGGGCTTTGGGGTCTGGAAGTTTTTTAGCAAATGCAAATGGCATTTGGTAATTTTTTTGGAAAACTTTGGGGAAATGCAATTGTATTTCCAAAGGTCTTTATCTAAGGCACGTCGGATGATCCTTTGGAAAGTGGCATTCTTGGAATGCAAGTCTTGGCACTGTTCACTATTTTATCGACACTTTTCATCTTCCATGTGGTTTGAATAGAGGAATTGGACGAAGGCCATCGACCACTACCTAAGGGGTTGCGCGATCTAGTCAACTGCTGCCTGAGGGGTCACAAGCGACATTAGCTGTAACAGCTCAAATTTCGATGTAATTTTCGGGATCAATAAAACTGATATTATTTCGCATTTCATTTTAGTAAATCTCGCCCAGAGCTAATCACTTTCAGGATATTAACCAATAGGATATGTCTAATTAGAAAATGGTACGTGGACCAGGGACCCTATCGCGAAAGGGATACCGATCACGAGAGACGCTAAGAAAATATTTTGGGCCAACGTGGGCCGATCTTAGAAAAGAGTAATGGATTGGGTTTGGCCAAGGCCAACGATGTATAATTGGGATGCAAGTGATTCTGCAAGACCAAAAGTGCACGTGGTCAATCAGTCCTGAACTTGAACCTAATGATTGTGACCTCTGAAACTAATGATAATTTCTCATTCTCTCAATGATCGAGACCATCACAATACTGTCGCGACCTAAAAAATTTTTCCTCTCTCAGGCTAATGGATTATTAGGACTAAACCTAACTCGAGCCCTCCCAAGCCCTACCAATTCGCAACTTTGGGTTTAAGTTTTTAACATGCAAATGTTTTCATGCTTGGAGTCGCCACTAATCAATTTGTGGTAGGTCGATTAGAAACCTAAATAAAACATAGGGAGATATGTTTTATTCCTACGAACCAGAGATTCTAAGCCCGGGGACTTGATTACGCTAGATCTAGTCTAACGCCCTTTCGGTACCTTTTCTTTTCAAAATTATTTTAGCAAGCAGTCTGGATCCATTTTAACTTAGTCACTAACATGTGAGGTGTTCATGCGGGTGCGCAAACCACCAATTTAACACCCAAGAAAGCATTGAATAAATTGCAAGATTGGAAGAATTACTTACCTCGAAGCAACGTAAGCATCTGCATGGTTAGCTAGAAAATCACATCAACAACCTAATATGATTTTCTAATTAACACGTAGTTCACTCAATATTTTTGGATTTTCGCTTATTTAAATGAGAGCTAACCTACATGCAATGACGTGCAAAGATTGACACGCGAATAATGCAACCTAACATGCAAACTATACGTCATGCGACGACGTGACCTAATTCTGATGACGGGCAAATGATTTATTTTTGGTATTTTCTGATGAAATTCGGAATAAAAATATGCCTAAATTAACATGTAACCTATGATGACTTAACATATCCTAAAATGACTTATTTTTGGGATTTTTGTTAAAATTCGAAATAATAAATTACTCAAATTAAGAATGTAATCTATCCTAATCTACCATAAAACAATTCATTCTTTTTTTGGGATTTTCATGAAAATTCGGAATTAAAAATAACCTAAATAATCTATTAAAGTTAGAAAATTACTTAATTTAAACTAGGAAATAGATTATCTCAAATCCTGATTCAAATTAAATAATTATTCTATCGTCTAGATATATTTAGGATTCCTAAGCATGCAAAACTCAAATTCAAATCCTAACTGATATATTTTTTTAAATTTTCTTTTTATTTGAAAAGGAAAAATAATCTAAACATAGATAGCATCCACATTTAAAACAGCCACGCAATCCACAAGATTTGTTTCAAATTCAGATTAGGCACAAGAATCGAACTATCAGTCATATCTATAGGGTTATAGATATTAATGGAAAGTCGATCATTCAAATTTGGAAAGCAGATAAAAATCATTATCGTACCCAAGTGATTATGGATAGGATAATGATTTTCCGTATCGCCACGTATCATACCTTAGGGATAAGGTCGGATAGTTGTCCAGATACGTTGCTGAATTAGGAAAGATTCCTAATTTTGAATATTTTCAAATATTGCGAACAAGGCAAACATTATCCTAAGATATCTAGCAATCCACGCAATATTCACAGAATATTCAAACATCCAAAATTAAGAAACGAAATATTCTAAAAATATTAGATAATGTTCAATTACCTAATTTGCGGATAATTTCCAAATTCGAACTTGCGGATTGGGACGAACGGTGAACGGCGGATTTGGCGGCGCGGTGACGGGAACGACGGCGACGCGGTGGCACACGGCGCGACCACGAGGACAGCAGCGGCAGCGTGAGGCACGGCGGCAGCAGGCGTCGGTGGGAAGCAGCAGCGCTGGCGTGCGACGGCTCCGGCGAGGACGTCAGCAGCAGCGTCGGGGCTCGGCGTGTGGCAGCTGGTGAGCGCGCGGCAGCGGGCGCGGCAGGGACGGCGTCGGCGTGCGCGGCGTCAGCGGGAAGCGGCAGCAGCACGGCGGCAGACGCGCGGGAAGCAGCAGCGGCTGGCAGGGAGCGGCTGGGACGTCGGGCTCGGCGGCAACAGGCACGGCAAGGCGGCAGCAGCGCAGGCTGGGAGCGGCTAGGACGTCGGGCTCGGCGGCAGCAGGCACGGCAAGGCGGCAGCAGCGCAGGCTGGGAGTGGCGCGACAGGCGCGGCGTCGGGCTCGGCAGGGCGGCAGCAAGCAGGCGCGGCGTCGCGCGAGAAGCAGCGGCAACGACGGCGGTGGGCGTGAGGCGCGGCAGGCACGGCGTCGCGCGGCGGGCAGCAGGCGAGCGCGGCGACGAGGGGGCGGTGCGCGGCCGGTCTCCTTCTCTCTCTCTCTTTCTCACTCTCTCGCTCACGTGTGTCTCTGAAAATTCTGATCTGAAAATTATTGTCTGTCCTCAAAAATCTGACCTAATTCTGAATATATAGTATTAACCTAGGTCAATTAGATGGGCTTTTAGTCCTAATGGGCTTAGGCTTGGGCTTTAATTTAAATGGGCTGAATTAATGGGCCGAATTGATTAATGATAATGGGCTGAATTGATTAATGATAATGGGCTGAATTAAGTTCAAATTAAAACAACCGAGCCCATTCGACTTGTAATTCCCGGCCCTTGCATTCCAAGCGAGCTGAGTCACATTCAATGAAATTTAAGCTCGTTCGTCACCGCCAGTCCGATGCAAAATGCAGTGAATTTAAACTATATGTTATGCAATTTAAATATTTTTGTTTAGGGGTTAACAATTTAATCCCTAATTTTCTATGCAAATTACACTAAATGGTTGCCAAAATTTAGGTGTCAACAGCTGCCCCTCTTTGAAGGTGAGCTCGCAGAGGTTGCATTCAAAGACTAAATGATACCTAAATTTCACTTATGCAAATGCAGTGAATGTTGTTTTTATCGGGATTATGAGTCCCATTTTACGATGCATTAAGAAATGATGCAATGCTGACCTGAATAGAGAACATACCTGGAATTACTTACCTGATGATAGCGCAATTCGAGGCACAACCTTAACTTGTATGTTGTTTTGGCAAATGTATGGGCTCAGTTCCCATCGGTATTGCCTGATATATGTTGATGAACTTCGGTGATCTGCAGTCAAGTCAAAACACACGAAGAAAAACTCGACGTATCCAATCATCATCTGGATTCGCGAGAACAGTTCCGATCTTTACGAACTACCTATATATTTCCATAGGTGTTTGCAAAGATTTGGCCGCTTCACTTATATCTGCTCATAAGTGAATTGCGGGGGAAACTTTTGAAATCAAGAGGATATTCCGACCTTTACATATACCTGTTTATATGCAAAGATTTGGCCGCTTCACCTATACCTGTTCATAGGTGAGTAGCGGGGGAACACCTGGGGTTGAGAGAATATTCCGACCTTTACATATACCTGTTTATATGCAAAGATTTGGCCGCTTCACCTATACCTGTTCATAGGTGAGTAGCGGGGGAATACCTGAAATTTGGGAGAATATTCCGATCTTTACATATATCTGTTCATATGTAAAGATTTGGCCGCTTCACCTATACCTGTTCATAGGTGAGTAGCGGGGGAATACCTGAAATTTGGGAGAATATTCCGATCTTTACATATATCTGTTCATATGTAAAGATTTGGCCGCTTCACCTATACCTGTTCATAGGTGAGTAGCGGGGGAACATCTGAGATAAAGAGAGTATTCCGACCTTTACATATACCTGTTCATATGTAAAGATTTGGCCGCTTCACCTATATCTGCTCATAGGCGAGTAGCGGGGGAATCTTCTCGAGATTGTATGAAAATCTGTGATTTGATGAACAAAGGGGCTAGCCCAAGTGTTCAAGAGTTCCTTGACAAAGTACCTGGATATCATCAGAAGTACCTGAAAAGGTTTGATCAATAGACACCTGAACAAAATCAAAGGCATCTAGAGATCGCCAAAATGATCAAATGTGGGACCTGACAATTGCTTGAACAGGTTAGGGATATCTAGATAGTCATAGACATCCTAGGGATAGAGACATACTTACCTGGTGACATCTCCAACTCTGAAGGTGTGTCTCCTGTCAGACACGATTTTAAGTAACATGTAATATGCATTCGCACACTGTCAAGAATACATATACACATGAACTATGATTTCAACTGATTTTCATGCACGATGGTTTTGTCAAATCGGCATTACAAACTTCGCTGGGGAAAAATCATGACAAGACAACCCGAACTCAAGCGGATATCTTGAAAATGTCGAATGAGGGACTTCCGGTCCAAAAGGGCTTTCTCTCATTCTCATCGAAAGGCTGATTTATGGAGAATCGCTCCATCTCACCGTCATCATGTTGACAAGGGTTCGAGTATTCTCGCAAGCAGTACGACTTTACCAATCTGAGAGGTCTTTGTTAGGACTGTAACATAGGGCTTGGTCAATGGCTTAGCAAAAGAGACTCTTCGAGTCGAGGCTACTGAAAGAAAATACTTTGCAATTGTCTCCGGGTTTACAAGTCAAGAACCTGCAAAATGAGATAGAAATGGACTTGCCCTGGGAATGTGGTGTGGAGGTGTGGAGGCAACCTACCACGCCCACGTTCTTCATCATTTGGCTCTTCTTCGGATCGTAATCTATTTTGACCATTTCTTCGACCACGTCCACGTCCACGTGCCACATTGTTCGGCTCACTCGACCCCAGGTATCCCAACCCAGTAATGCGGGGCCTCTGAAAGACTTCGACCGGTTGGCGAATACCTTGTCCATTCCTACCAAGGCCTTCACCTGGAGTAAAGCCATGGGACACCATTACTCTGCCAACCATGACTGCAGCATTTGACACCTCAGGAATAGGCGGTGATGATCCTCTTGACGCATGTATGGTTGATACGAGCTCGAGCGACTGATAGCTCGATTCCATTTTGCAATCAGGCTCAACATAGGGGATAGCCGTTGCGTGGTAGATTGGGTGTTCTTCTTCACCGTGGACCGTGACTAACTTTCTCTCCACGACGAACTTTACCATCTGATGTAGACTGGATGGCACAGCTCCAGCAGTATGAATCCATGGACGACCCAACAGAAAATTAAATGCAGTGGGAATGTCCATAACTTGAAATAGGACATTGAACATTGTTGGTCCTATCTGTATGTCAAGGTAGATTTCTCCCATTACTTCTTTCTTCGTTCCGTCAAAGGCTCGTACGGAGGTTCTTGCAGAACTTATCCTAGAAGGATCTATCTTAAGGCGGTGTAAAGTCGCCAAAGGACAGATGTTCAGGGCTGATCCGTTATCAATGAGTACCCGGGCAACATGTGAGGCCTTGTATTTGACGGAAATATAGAGTGCCCTGGTATGCCCCCTCCCTTCTAGAGGGAACTCTTCATCTGAAAAGGCTATGAGGTCCTTGAGGAGTATAGAGCCCACAAATTCCTCTAATTTGTCATGATCGATCGTTTCTGGCACGTGGACTTCACTTAACACCTTCATTAAGGCCTTCTGATGCTTGACAGATGTCTGGAGCAGCTCAAGCAGGGAGATTTGCGCGGGCAGCTTGCGCAATTGTTCAACTATGTTGTACTCGCTAGCCTTAATCACAGCTAGAAATTCCTTGGCTTCCTCATCAGTAACAGGTTTTGCAGGTTGAGCATTAGCTTGGCCATAGGAACGCCCGGATCTGGTAACCAAGTCGACATCGAGACTGTAGGACCAAGGGACTGCCTTATTGTCACTGTACTCATACGGTTGAGGTATCTCGATCACTATCCCTTCATCAGTTGTAGGCGTGCTTACAATGATCTCCTCATTATCAGACGCGTCTTCAAGCGGAGGCATGTCTTCAGGCAGAGGGTCGCCCTTGTCGCTCCTGATGTTCAATGTAGCAAACTCCTCCTCCCAATTAATAACCACTTCGGAGATAGTGGAGACGATGCCAGTGTGGTCAGCATAAACAATCATCCCAGCTTTTACCATTCTTGAGACTCTTTCTCTCATGAGAGCCAGGGGCAGGTCTTCATTACTTGGATAACAACCGGCTTTCACTAACTCACCGTAGACGTCGGTAGTACACACCTTAACATTCTTGATTCGACCAGCATTGAAGCTAAATATGGCATTCACATTGCCTGCGTGATCAGGGAGTGGGTTGCTCTGAACATTCGGCTTAGCAGGTTGAAATGAGAACGCCTTCGTGTCTAGGAGGTTTTGGATTTGGTGCCTGAGGGCATAGCAATCATCGGTTGAGTGTCCCGGCTCACCCATGTGATAATCACATTTCTTTGACGGGTCGAAGTTATAGAACCGCTCAGGATTGGGCCGCTTTGGCTCAGTAGTGAGCAAACCTTTCTTCTGGAGCACCGTCAACACTTGAGACAACGATCCGGGGAGGGGAGTGAATTGCCTCTTGTTGTTCCTTCTCTGAAAAGGTTGACGACCCGAGTTTTGTTGCTGAGCTTCTACTACTTGGATTGCTGGGGCGGAGTTAGCATTCCGCCGGCTCGGTTGGTTATAAGCCACATTCACTTCAGCTGCCGGTTCTTTCTCTTTTCTCGTACCAAATCTTCTGGTCGAGGAGGGCGGCTCGACAAACCATCCATCTTTCAACCCTATTTCAATTTGTTCGCCCATGGGGATGAGTTGGTTGAAGTTGTCAGTCGGAATGGCAACCATCCGATTACGGTATTCGAACGGGAGAGTTTTCATGAACATCCTCTTTAACTCACTATCTATGGGTTCTGGGACAACCTGAGCAGCTAAATTCCTCCATCTGATAGCATAGTCTTTGAAGGACTCAGTCTTTTTCATCTGAGCGCGTTCGAGATCATCACGGGTAGGAATGATGTCCGTTATGAATCTGTACTGCTTCAAGAATGCTTCACTGGCTTCTTTCCAAGTTTTGAGGCCATTTATCTTCTTCATGAGATACCAGCTCAAAGCAGGACCCGTCAAACTTGCTTGAAAGGCATGGATCATCAGGAGTTCGTTATCAACGTACGAAGTCATTTGCACGTGATAGAGCTGTAGGTGGGCCTTTGGACATGTGGTGCCATTGTACTTGTCGAAATCCGGCATTTTGAACTTCTTTGGGATTTTGATCTGTGAGTAAAGGGACAGATCAATCGAAGGTGAATCCTGCGAACCTTCCAGCTGTTTCACTCTTTCTTCAAGTTTATTGACCCGTTCATCAGGTTTGTCCCTGTTAACAATGATCTGGACGGGGTCATCTTCTAAATCAGGAATATCGTCATCTCCGTCAACATCGACACTTTTCCTGATCTTCTGCTTTGGGACTGACGCTTCGAGGGATGCCGAAACAGGATCCGACCGGAGAGCTTTGATCTCAGCGGACATTTGTTGCATCGCGATGACAAGTTGCTTGATCTGGTCTTCCATACCAACAACACGCTCTTGCAAGTCGGTTTGATCGGCCATTCTGGCTCTCGACCGTGTACGAATGGGCGATCGTGATCGGTCCGTAGCTACCTAATGTAAAAGAAATGAACCAAATAAGCACATGGTCAAGACAAGGTTGGTCCATGACACGCTTCTAGTCTTTTTTGTTTATTCATGACAATATTCGTATATAGACGAGACTTTATGAAAAGTGATCTAGGAAAAGAAATATAAATGACGTCCTAGACACAACCTAGGAAATAGAAGCACCTAAATCCCTAATCATAAAATTATGAAAAACAAAAAGTGAGACTCCCTAGAAACTATGGACTGAAAACAAATTCTCTAAAACCCTTTTTTTTTGTAAAAGAAAGATGACGGCAAACTTTGTAGGAAAATAATTACCTATGACACATCTAGGAAAATAAAGACATAGATTGAAAATAAATTCTCTAAAAGAGCTTTCTTTCTTTCTTTCTTTCTTTCTTTTTTAAAAAAGGACTCAATGATTATTACTTTCAAATTTAAAACCAACCTAGACCTATCATGGACCGACCAAAGAAAGTACGAAACATAAATAAATTGCTAGATAAAGGTTCAGAAATCTTACTTCACCCGGCAGAATGATGGCAATCACATAGACATGCGCATGAAACGTGAGGTTCGATTTCTACCTAGACTCTGGCTTGCAAAATGGAGACATGAGGATTACCGAGCTAAACCAGTCATGGTGGTGGTTAGGCTGAGATTCCCCTGACTCCGGCTTAGTCAAAGAGCCGACCCGGGTTGCAAAGGGTGCAACCGTGGCAGGTATTCAATGACACCACGAAAGAACTTTCGGGACCAAGAAAGGCGACCCATACCACGCGGGTGTGGTCGGGGTGTCCATTTTCTCAGTACCATCCTAAACCTGTGCCGCCCAGGTCCGGCAGCGGGTAGTGTGTGCGGTGTAGTGTAAATGTAAGGCATGCACAACAGGTTATATCATACAGCGCTTCGTGCATAAACTAAACCATTCATTCAAACACCTCCCTGCAAAACAAGGGTTAACAATCACGCCTCCCCTTATACCTCCCATACTGCAAAAACATTTAACACCTAAAATGTTAGGGACGTACCTGGGATCCTCGCTGCCAAGCAAAAAATATTTTTTTGAAAAGAAAAACTGGCCTAAGTCCACTAAGAGTTTTAACTCAAGTCCCCAGCGGAGTCGCCAAGCTGTCGCGACCTAAAAATTTTCCTCTCTCAGGCTAATGGATTATTAGGACTAAACCTAACTCGAGCCCTCCCAAGCCCTACCAATTCGCAACTTTGGGTTTAAGTTTTTAACATGCAAATGTTTTCATACTTGGAGTCGCCACTAATCAATTTGTGGTAGGTCGATTAGAAACCTAAATAAAACATAGGGAGATATGTTTTATTCCTACGAACCAGAGATTCTAAGCCCGGGGACTTGATTACGCTAGATCTAGTCTAACGCCCTTTCGGTACCTTTTCTTTTCAAAAATATTTTGGCAAGCAGTTTGGATCCATTTTAACTTAGTCACTAACATATGAGGTGTTCATGCGGATGCGCAAACCACCAATTTAACACTCAAGAAAGCATTAAATAAATTGCAAGATTAGGAGAATTACTTACCTCGAAGCAACGTAAGCATCTGCATGGTTAGCTAGAAAATCACATCAACAACCTAATATGATTTCTAATTAACAAGCAGTTCACTCCACATTTTTTGATTTTCACTTATTTAAATGAAAGCTAACCTACGTGCAATGACGTACAAGAATTGACATGCGAACAATGCAACCTAACATGCAAACTATATGTCATGCGACGACGTGACCTGATTCTGATGACGGGCAAATGATTTATTTTTGGTATTTTCTAATGAAATTCGGAATAAAATTATGTCTAAATTAACGTGCAACCTATGATGACCTAATATGTCCTAACATGATTTATTTTTTGGGATTTTTGTTAAAATTCGAAATAATAAATTACTTAAATTAAGAATGCAATCTATCCTAATCTACCATAAAACAATTCATTTTTTTAGGGTTTTCTTGGAAATTCGGAATAAAAAATAACCTAAATAATCTATTAAGATTAGAAAATTATTTAATGTAAACTAGGAAATAGATTATCTCAAGTCCTAATTTAAATTAAATAATTACTCTATCGTCTAGATATATTTAGGATTCCTAAACATGCAAAATTCAAATTCAAATCCTAACTGATATTTTTTGAATTTTCTTTTTTATTTGAAAAGGAAAGATAATTTAAACAAAGATAGCATCCACATTTAAAATAACCACGCAATCCACAATATTCGTTTCAAACTCGGATCAGGCACAAAAATCGAATTACCGGTCATATCTACAGGGTTATAGATATTAATGGAAAGTCGATCGTTCAAATTTGGAAAGCAGATAAAAATCATTATCGTATCCAAGGGATTAGGGATAGGATAATGATCTTCCGTATCGCCACGTATCATACCTTAGGGATAAGGTCGGATAATTGTCCAGATACGTTGCTGAATTAGGAAAGATTCCTAATTTTGAATATTTTCAAATATTGCGAACAAGGCAAACATTATCCTAAGATATCTAGCAATCCACGCAATATTCACAGAATATTCAAACACTCAAAAATTAAGAAACGAAATATTCTAAAAATATTAGATAATGTTCAATTACCTAATTTGCGGATAATTTCCAAATTCGAACTTGCGGATTGGGACGAACGGTGAACGGCGGATTTGGCGGCGCGGTGACGGGAACGGCGGCGACGCGGTGGCACACGGCGGAGAGCGGCAGCAGCAAACGGTGGCGCGTGACGGGAGGAGCAGCAGCAGTGGGTCGGCGTGCGACGGAACAGAGAGGCGCCGGCGTGCGACGGTTCCGGCAGCGACAGTGCACAGCGACTAAGGGCAGCAGCGACGTCGGCGGGAAGCAGCGGCACGGCAGGGAGCAGCAGCGTCGCAGCAGCGCACGTCGGCGGGAAGCGCGGCAGCGGTGGCGTTGGCGGCGTGAGGCACGGCGCGGCGGTGCGTCGGTGGTAAGCGGCAGCGGCAGCGTCGCGCGAGGGAGCAGCAGCACGGCAGCGTCGGCGTGGGAAGCAGCAGCACGGCGGGCGCGGCAGCAGCAGGCGTCGAGAGGCACGGCGGCAGCAGGGTCGCGCGGGGAGCAGCAGCACGGCGGGCGCGGCAGGCGCGGTGGCGCGCACAGCAGCGGCGTGAGGCGCGGCGTGAGGCGCGGGAGCAGCGACGGCGCACGGTGTGGGACGGCTCCGGCGGCCAGGCGTGCCGATCTCCTTCTCTCCCTCTCTTACTCTTTCTCTCGCTCACGTGTGTCTCTGAAAATTCTGATCTGAAAATTATGTCTCCCCCCTCTAAAAATCTGACCTAATTCTGAATATATAGTATTAACCTAGGTCAATTAGATGGGCTTTTAGTCCTAATGGGCTTAGGCTTGGGCTTTAATTTAAATGGGCTGAATTAATGGGCTGAATTAATGGGCCGAATTGATTAATGATAATGGGCTGAATTAATTAATGAGAATGGGCTGAATTAAGTTCAAATTAAAACAACCGAGCCCATTCGACTTGTAATTCCCGGCCCTTGCATTCCAAGCGAGCTGAGTCACATTCAATGAAATTTAAGCTCGTTCGTCACCGCCAGTCCGATGCAAAATGCAATGAATTTAAACTATATGTTATGCAATTTAAATATTTTTGTTTAGGGGTTAACAATTTAATCCCTAATTTTCTATGCAAATTACACTAAATGGTTGCCAAAATTTAGGTGTCAACAGAGCTGTCGCGACCTAAAAAAATTTTCTTCTCAGGCTAATGGATTATTAGGACTAAACCTAACTCGAGCCCTCCCAAGCCCTACCAATTCGCAACTTTGGGTTTAAGTTTTTAACATGCAAATGTTTTCATACTTGGAGTCGCCACTAATCAATTTGTGGTAGGTCGATTAGAAACCTAAATAAAACATAGGGAGATATGTTTTATTCCTACGAACCAGAGATTCTAAGCCCGGGGACTTGATTACGCTAGATCTAGTCTAACGCCCTTTCGGTACCTTTTCTTTTCAAAAATATTTTGGCAAGCAGTTTGGATCCATTTTAACTTAGTCACTAACATATGAGGTGTTCATGCGGATGCGCAAACCACCAATTTAACACTCAAGAAAGCATTAAATAAATTGCAAGATTAGGAGAATTACTTACCTCGAAGCAACGTAAGCATCTGCATGGTTAGCTAGAAAATCACATCAACAACCTAATATGATTTCTAATTAACAAGCAGTTCACTCCACATTTTTTGATTTTCACTTATTTAAATGAAAGCTAACCTACGTGCAATGACGTACAAGAATTGACATGCGAACAATGCAACCTAACATGCAAACTATATGTCATGCGACGACGTGACCTGATTCTGATGACGGGCAAATGATTTATTTTTGGTATTTTCTGGTGAAATTCGGAATAAAAATATGCCTAAATTAACATGCAACCCATAATGACTTAACATATCCTAACACGACTTATTTTTTGGGATTTTTGTTAAAATTCGGAATAATAAATTACCTAAATTAAGAATGCAATCTATCCTAATCTACCATAACACAATTCATTTTTAGGGTTTTCTTGAAAATTCGGAATAAAAAATAACCTAAATAATCTATCAAGACTAGAAAATTATTTAATTTAAACTAGGAAATAGATTATCTCAAATCCTAATTTAAATTGAATAATTACTCTATCGTGTAGATATATTTAAGATTCCTAAACATGCAAAATTCAAATTCTAATCCTAACTGATATTTTTTGAATTTTCTTTTTATTTGAAAAGGAAAATAATCTAAACAGAGATAGCATCCACATTTAAAGCAACCATGCAATCCACAAGATTCGTTTCAAATTCGGATTAGGCACAGAAATCGAATTACCGGTCATATCTACAGGGTTATAGATATTAATGGAAAGTCGATCGTTCAAATTTGGAAAGCAGATAAAAATCATTATCGTATCCAAGGGATTAGGGATAGGATAATGATCTTCCGTATCGCCACGTATCATACCTTAGGGATAAGGTCGGATAGTTGTCCAGATACGTTGCTGAATTAGGAAAGATTCCTAATTTTGAATATTTTCAAATATTGCGAACAAGGCAAACATTATCCTAAGATATCTAGCAATCCACGCAATATTCACAGAATATTCAAACATCCAAAATTAAGAAACGAAATATTCTAAAAATATTAGATAATGTTCAATTACCTAATTTGCGGATAATTTCCAAATTCGAACTTGCGGATTGGGACGAACGGTGAACGGCGGATTTGGCGGCGCGGTGACGGGAACGGCGGCGACGCGGTGGCACACGGCGCGACCACGAGGACAGCAGCGGCAGCGTGAGGCACGGCGGCAGCAGGCGTCGGTGGGAAGCAGCAGCGCTGGCGTGCGACGGCTCCGGCGAGGACGTCAGCAGCAGCGTCGGGGCTCGGCGTGTGGCAGCTGGTGAGCGCGCGGCAGCGGGCGCGGCAGGGACGGCGTCGGCGTGCGCGGCGTCAGCGGGAAGCGGCAGCAGCACGGCGGCAGACGCGCGGGAAGCAGCAGCGGCTGGCAGGGAGCGGCTGGGACGTCGGGCTCGGCGGCAACAGGCACGGCAAGGCGGCAGCAGCGCAGGCTGGGAGCGGCTAGGACGTCGGGCTCGGCGGCAGCAGGCACGGCAAGGCGGCAGCAGCGCAGGCTGGGAGCGGCTAGGACGTCGGGCTCGGCGGCAGCAGGCACGGCAAGGCGGCAGCAGCGCAGGCTGGGAGCGGCGCGACAGGCGCGGCGTCGGGCTCGGCAGGGCGGCAGCAAGCAGGCGCGGCGTCGCGCGAGAAGCAGCGGCAACGACGGCGGTGGGCGTGAGGCGCGGCAGGCACGGCGTCGCGCGGCGGGCAGCAGGCGAGCGCGGCGACGAGGGGGCGGTGCGCGGCCGGTCTCCTTCTCTCTCTCTCTTTCTCACTCTCTCGCTCACGTGTGTCTCTGAAAATTCTGATCTGAAAATTATTGTCTGTCCTCAAAAATCTGACCTAATTCTGAATATATAGTATTAACCTAGGTCAATTAGATGGGCTTTTAGTCCTAATGGGCTTAGGCTTGGGCTTTAATTTAAATGGGCTGAATTAATGGGCTGAATTAATGGGCCGAATTGATTAATGATAATGGGCTGAATTGATTAATGATAATGGGCTGAATTAAGTTCAAATTAAAACAACCGAGCCCATTCGACTTGTAATTCCCGGCCCTTGCATTCCAAGCGAGCTGAGTCACATTCAATGAAATTTAAGCTCGTTCGTCACCGCCAGTCCGATGCAAAATGCAATGAATTTAAACTATATGTTATGCAATTTAAATATTTTTGTTTAGGGGTTAACAATTTAATCCCTAATTTTCTATGCAAATTACACTAAATGGTTGCCAAAATTTAGGTGTCAACAGCAGCTGTCGCGACCTAAAAATTTTCCTCTCTCAGGCTAATGGATTATTAGGACTAAACCTAACTCGAGCCCTCCCAAGCCCTACCAATTCGCAACTTAGGTTTAAATTGTTTTTAACATGCAAATGTTTTCATGCTTGGAGTCGCCACTAATCAATTTGTGGTAGGTCGATTAGAAACCTAAATAAAACATAGGGAGATATGTTTTATTCCTACGAACCAGAGATTCTAAGCTCGGGGACTTGATTACGCTAGATCTAGTCTAACGCCCTTTCGGTACCTTTTCTTTTCAAAAATATTTTGGCAAGCAGTTTGGATCCATTTTAACTTAGTCACTAACATATGAGGTGTTCATGCGGGTGCGCAAACCACCAATTTAACACTCAAGAAAGCATTAAATAAATTGCAAGATTAGGAGAATTACTTACCTCGAAGCAACGTAAGCATCTGCATGATTAGCTAGAAAATCACATCAACAACCTAATATGATTTCTAATTAACAAGCAGTTCACTCCACATTTTTTTGATTTTCGCTTATTTAAATGAAGCCTAGTCTACATGCAATGACGTGCAAAAATGACATGCAAGTAATGCAACCTAGCATGCAAACTATATGTCATGCGACGACGTGACTTAATTCTGATGACGGGCAAATGATTTATTTTTGGTATTTTCTAATGAAATTCGGAATAAAATTATGTCTAAATTAACGTGCAACCTATGATGACCTAATATGTCCTAACATGATTTATTTTTTGGGATTTTTGTTAAAATTCGAAATAATAAATTACTTAAATTAAGAATGCAATCTATCCTAATCTACCATAAAACAATTCATTTTTTTAGGGTTTTCTTGGAAATTCGGAATAAAAAATAACCTAAATAATCTATTAAGATTAGAAAATTATTTAATGTAAACTAGGAAATAGATTATCTCAAGTCCTAATTTAAATTAAATAATTACTCTATCGTCTAGATATATTTAGGATTCCTAAACATGCAAAATTCAAATTCAAATCCTAACTGATATTTTTTGAATTTTCTTTTTTATTTGAAAAGGAAAGATAATTTAAACAAAGATAGCATCCACATTTAAAATAACCACGCAATCCACAATATTCGTTTCAAACTCGGATCAGGCACAAAAATCGAATTACCGGTCATATCTACAGGGTTATAGATATTAATGGAAAGTCGATCGTTCAAATTTGGAAAGCAGATAAAAATCATTATCGTATCCAAGGGATTAGGGATAGGATAATGATCTTCCGTATCGCCACGTATCATACCTTAGGGATAAGGTCGGATAATTGTCCAGATACGTTGCTGAATTAGGAAAGATTCCTAATTTTGAATATTTTCAAATATTGCGAACAAGGCAAACATTATCCTAAGATATCTAGCAATCCACGCAATATTCACAGAATATTCAAACACTCAAAAATTAAGAAACGAAATATTCTAAAAATATTAGATAATGTTCAATTACCTAATTTGCGGATAATTTCCAAATTCGAACTTGCGGATTGGGACGAACGGTGAACGGCGGATTTGGCGGCGCGGTGACGGGAACGGCGGCGACGCGGTGGCACACGGCGGAGAGCGGCAGCAGCAAACGGTGGCGCGTGACGGGAGGAGCAGCAGCAGTGGGTCGGCGTGCGACGGAACAGAGAGGCGCCGGCGTGCGACGGTTCCGGCAGCGACAGTGCACAGCGACTAAGGGCAGCAGCGACGTCGGCGGGAAGCAGCGGCACGGCAGGGAGCAGCAGCGTCGCAGCAGCGCACGTCGGCGGGAAGCGCGGCAGCGGTGGCGTTGGCGGCGTGAGGCACGGCGCGGCGGTGCGTCGGTGGTAAGCGGCAGCGGCAGCGTCGCGCGAGGGAGCAGCAGCACGGCAGCGTCGGCGTGGGAAGCAGCAGCACGGCGGGCGCGGCAGCAGCAGGCGTCGAGAGGCACGGCGGCAGCAGGGTCGCGCGGGGAGCAGCAGCACGGCGGGCGCGGCAGGCGCGGTGGCGCGCACAGCAGCGGCGTGAGGCGCGGCGTGAGGCGCGGGAGCAGCGACGGCGCACGGTGTGGGACGGCTCCGGCGGCCAGGCGTGCCGATCTCCTTCTCTCCCTCTCTTACTCTTTCTCTCGCTCACGTGTGTCTCTGAAAATTCTGATCTGAAAATTATGTCTCCCCCAAAAATCTGACCTAATTCTGAATATATAGTATTAACCTAGGTCAATTAGATGGGCTTTTAGTCCTAATGGGCTTAGGCTTGGGCTTTAATTTAAATGGGCTGAATTAATGGGCTGAATTAATGGGCCGAATTGATTAATGATAATGGGCTGAATTGATTAATGATAATGGGCTGAATTAAGTTCAAATTAAAACAACCGAGCCCATTCGACTTGTAATTCCCGGCCCTTGCATTCCAAGCGAGCTGAGTCACATTCAATGAAATTTAAGCTCGTTCGTCACCGCCAGTCCGATGCAAAATGCAATGAATTTAAACTATATGTTATGCAATTTAAATATTTTTGTTTAGGGGTTAACAATTTAATCCCTAATTTTCTATGCAAATTACACTAAATGGTTGCCAAAATTTAGGTGTCAACAGCTGCCCCTCTTTGAAGGTGAGCTCGCAGAGGTTGCATTCAAAGACTAAATGATACCTAAATTTCACTTATGCAAATGCAGTGAATGTTGTTTTTGTCGGGATTATGAGTCCCATTTTACGATGCATTAAGAAATGATGCAATGCTGACCTGAATAGAGAACATACCTGGAATTACTTACCTGACGATAGCGCAATTCGAGGCACAACCTTAACTTGTATGTTGTTTTGGCAAATGTATGGGCTCAGTTCCCATCGGTATTGCCTGATATATGTTGATGAACTTCGGTGATCTGCAGTCAAGTCAAAACACACGAAGAAAAACTCGACGTATCCAATCATCATCTGGATTCGCGAGAACAGTTCCGATCTTTACGAACTACCTATATATTTCCATAGGTGTTTGCAAAGATTTGGCCGCTTCACTTATATCTGCTCATAAGTGAATTGCGGGGGAAACTTTTGAAATCAAGAGGATATTCCGACCTTTACATATACCTGTTTATATGCAAAGATTTGGCCGCTTCACCTATACCTGTTCATAGGTGAGTAGCGGGGGAACACCTGGGGTTGAGAGAATATTCCGACCTTTACATATACCTGTTTATATGCAAAGATTTGGCCGCTTCACCTATACCTGTTCATAGGTGAGTAGCGGGGGAATACCTGAAATTTGGGAGAATATTCCGATCTTTACATATATCTGTTCATATGTAAAGATTTGGCCGCTTCACCTATACCTGTTCATAGGTGAGTAGCGGGGGAATACCTGAAATTTGGGAGAATATTCCGATCTTTACATATATCTGTTCATATGTAAAGATTTGGCCGCTTCACCTATACCTGTTCATAGGTGAGTAGCGGGGGAACATCTGAGATAAAGAGAGTATTCCGACCTTTACATATACCTGTTCATATGTAAAGATTTGGCCGCTTCACCTATATCTGCTCATAGGCGAGTAGCGGGGGAATCTTCTCGAGATTGTATGAAAATCTGTGATTTGATGAACAAAGGGGCTAGCCCAAGTGTTCAAGAGTTCCTTGACAAAGTACCTGGATATCATCAGAAGTACCTGAAAAGGTTTGATCAATAGACACCTGAACAAAATCAAAGGCATCTAGAGATCGCCAAAATGATCAAATGTGGGACCTGACAATTGCTTGAACAGGTTAGGGATATCTAGATAGTCATAGACATCCTAGGGATAGAGACATACTTACCTGGTGACATCTCCAACTCTGAAGGTGTGTCTCCTGTCAGACACGATTTTAAGTAACATGTAATATGCATTCGCACACTGTCAAGAATACATATACACATGAACTATGATTTCAACTGATTTTCATGCACGATGGTTTTGTCAAATCGGCATTACAAACTTCGCTGGGGAAAAATCATGACAAGACAACCCGAACTCAAGCGGATATCTTGAAAATGTCGAATGAGGGACTTCCGGTCCAAAAGGGCTTTCTCTCATTCTCATCGAAAGGCTGATTTATGGAGAATCGCTCCATCTCACCGTCATCATGTTGACAAGGGTCCGAGTATTCTCGCAAGCAGTACGACTTTACCAATCTGAGAGGTCTTTGTTAGGACTGTAACATAGGGCTTGGTCAATGGCTTAGCAAAAGAGACTCTTCGAGTCGAGGCTACTGAAAGAAAATACTTTGCAATTGTCTCCGGGTTTACAAGTCAAGAACCTGCAAAATGAGATAGAAATGGACTTGCTCGCACTTCTTCGAGCTAAGCTTATAAACATCAGAAACTCTACGTTAGTTCAAGTGCCCTAATCTGAAGAGACTTTGCAAGGGACGTAACGCAGGCTAGGCTCATGGGTTGAGAAATGAATGGATCATAAGGCTCAAAATGTGTATAATTGGGGTGAGAGTTGGTGATCATCTCGGCATTGTCACCGGTCTTCTTCTTCATCAGGGATTGTCTTCTCAGTAGATGCTCCATTGGTTTCGAGAGTTTATCACCTGACTCCTCAAGACTTTGGATACTTTTGTGACTTCGAGACAACTAAACATTTTCTAAAGTCGTCACTTTTCTCCATTTTTTTTCACGGGCATTGGCCTTGCTTTTACCAGGCACACTGCTTTTTCATGCCCTCTAGTTTTTTTTTTTTTTTGACTCACACTGTCTACAATGCATACATTGGCCAGTCACACTTTGGCTTGTTTTGACCGAATGACTAACATTTGGACTCTCAGGGTCTTCGTCTTTTGTCGGCGCTCCGGATATGCTGCCTGAATAATGATGACTTTTGCCTTGCCCCAGTGTGGGGGATGATCACCAACTGGGTTTAAGAAATGAATTTGCAGGCTCAATTGGGCTTAACAAAGGGTAAAGTGTGTATAGGATAGAGAAAGAAATGCTCTTCGTCATCCTAAGGCACTTGAACTTTACGTGAATTCATCTGAAAAAGCAACACTCGAAGATTGATGCAAGTGAGAGCATGAAAATTTCTACTCATTTTTCACCTTATGACGCTGACTTACCTCCAGTTTGCCCCGATGTGGGGTGGTTCTTGACAGGGGTAATTTGAATGAATTTCTCCAAGTGTTTAGGCTCAAAGTGGCAAAACAATGGATAACCTGTAGTGTTTGGGATAGAGAAATGAACCGCCTCTCATCATTTCGGTTGCCGTACCTTTTGCGAGATAACCCTTTACCTTGCAGACATGGAATTTTTCCACTCAACTCACTGGGGATTAGTGCATGGGACTGTGTATAGGATATGGCTTGCCTTTCATCATCCCGATGTACCTCATTCAACACATTCAATTTATTTCACATGAGTTATCATATCGTCTAAATAGATTCCCCTTTTGAAATCGATAATGTAGACTGACAAAATAATCAAGCATAATTTAAGGCCAAGGCACACATTCCATCTTTAAATTGATTGAACCCATTTATTCATAAGTGAAATGTTTGCAATTTAGAATATAAAACCAAACACTTGAAAACTTTCGCCGCAAAAATGTTAGATCTTATCAGGGATAATATATCTTCACAGCGTCAGAATTAACAGGAGTGGAGAACTCACGACCATCCATTTCTGCGAGGATCAGGGCACCTCCGGGAAGCACCTTTTTAACCACGTATGGACCAATGTAGTTTGGGGCAAATTTACCCCCAGGAACAGGAAAGACTAGCAGTACCTTCCTTAGGACTAGATCATTTACCTCAAAGTGTCTTTGATGCACTTTTTGGTTGAAAGACTTACCTACTCATGCGGCAACTGGATCAAGCATTTCGTCTTACCTTCGGGAAGGGTTGCCCCTATCTTCACCTCTTTGGGTTCTCCAGAATCACTCAAGTTGACGGTAATAGTTTGGTCTACCGTTAGGACTTTAGGTCTTTCATGATGCTCTAGATCACGCTGGAGGTCAGAGAGATCTTCGAATTCATTGGCGTCATCGAGATCAGGTTCGGTGGCACATAATTCATCAGATTGGACCGTTCCCATACCCTTACGTGTCACAAGATTGCCCCTGAAACATAAAGTAGGGGGTTCAGTAGGACAAACAGGGCTAAACAGTGTATTTTTTATTTTTGATGATTTTTGATTTTTTTGAAATTCTTTTCAAAAAGGTTTTAACACGAGGAAGCATGAAGAAGCCCAGGCCTCAGAATTCTCCTTGGACTATATTTTATTTTATCGGTTGGATATCATCACCGGGCTGGTTTGATGTACCTCAACATGCCCTCAAAACGAAAATAACTTGTAATTTTATTGATTATCACCAAATGAATTACATTTATTGGAATGGAAATTGCAACAATCAAATCCTAGAAATGAAAAGTACTAAAAAGTAGCTCCCGAGACGGGGCAAGTCCTAAAAAGCAGTAAAAATTCCCGCGTAGGGGAATGTGCGAAAAAGGTAAATGTGTTACTCTTGCGGGCCAATGCCCATTCCCTTCAACGGTCCTTCCTCGATGGCTCCAATTAAGAAATTATCGAACAGGGCGGTGATTCCCTCCATTGCATCATCAGAATCTTCTGTCACTAGAGGTGTTGAATCATCCATACCTCCCCATCCATCCGGGATAATGTCACGGGGGTCAACATAGAAGCTCGGGGGTGCTGAGTATTTCACGTAATAATCGAACTTGCCGCTTGGTTGCCCCAAAGTGTCGATCACCTCTTTCTCTTCATCAGCTTTAGGCGTGCTCTCTACGATCTCCTCATCATCGGACGCGCTTTCAAGCGGAGGCATGTCTTCAGGCAGAGGGTCGCCCTTGTCGCTCCTGATGTTCAATGTAGCAAACTCCTCCTCCCAATTAATAACCACTTCGGAGATAGTGGAAACGATGCCAGTGTGGTCAGCATAAACAATCATCCCAGCTTCTACCATTCTTGAGACTCTTTCTCTCATGAGAGCCAGGGGCAGGTCCTCATTACTCGGATAACAACCGGCTTTCACTAACTCACCGTAGACGTCAGTAGTATACACCTTAACATTCTTGATTCGACCAGCGTCGAAGCTAAATATGGCATTCACATTGCCTGCGTGATCAGGGAGTGGGTTGCTCTGAACATTCGGCTTAGCAGGTTGAAATGAGAAAGCCTTCGTGTCTAGGAGGTTTTGGATTCGGTGCCTGAGGGCATAGCAATCATCGGTTGAGTGTCCCAGCTCACCCATGTGATAATCACATTTCTTTGACGGGTCGAAGTTATAGAACCGCTCAGGATTGGGCCGCTTTGGCTCAGTAGTAAGCAAGCCTTTCTTCTGGAGCACTGTCAACACTTGAGACAACGATCCGGGGAGGGGAGTGAATTGCCTCTTGTTGTTCCTTCTCTGAAAAGGTTGACGACCCGAGTTTTGTTGCTGAGCTTCTACTACTTGGATTGCTGGGGCGGAGTTAGCATTCCGCCGGCTCGGTTGGTTATAAGCCACATTCACTTCAGCTGCCGGTTCTTCCTCTTTTCTCGCACCAAATCTTCTAGTCGAGGAGGGCGGCTCGACAAACCATCCATCTTTCAGCCCTATTTCAATTTGTTCGCCCATGGGGATGAGTTGGTTGAAGTTGTCAGTTGGAATGGCAACCATCCGATTACGGTATTCGAACGGGAGAGTTTTCATGAACATCCTCTTTAACTCACTGTCTATGGGTTCTGGGACAACCTGAGCAGCTAAATTTCTCCATCTGATAGCATAGTCCTTGAAGGACTCAGTCTTTTTCATCTGGGCGCGTTCGAGATCATCACGGGTAGGAATGATGTCCGTTATGAATCTGTACTGCTTCAAGAATGCTTCACTGGCTTCTTTCCAAGTTTTGAGGCCATTTATCTTCTTCATGAGATACCAGCTCAAAGCAGGACCCGTCAAACTTGCTTGAAAGGCATGGATCATCAGGAGTTCGTTATCGACGTATGAAGTCATTTGTACGTGATAGAGCTGTAGGTGGGCCTTTGGACATGTGGTGCCATTGTACTTATCGAAATCCGGCATTTTGAACTTCTTTGGGATTTTGATCTGTGAGTAAAGGGACAGATCGATCGAAGGTGAATCCTGCGAACCTTCCAGCTGCTTCACTCTTTCTTCAAGTTTATTAACCCGTTCATCAGGTTTGTCGTTGTTGACGATGATCTGGACAGGGTCATCTTCTAAATCAGGAATATCGTCATCTCCGTCAACGTCGACACTTTTTCTGATCTTCTGCTTTGGGACAGACGCTTCGAGGGGTGTCGAAACAGGAACCGACCGGAGAGCTTTGATCTCAGCGGACATTTGTTGCATCGCGATGACAAGTTGCTTGATCTGGTCTTCCACACCAATAACACGCTCTTGCAAGTCGGTTTGATCGGCCATTCTGGCTCTCGACCGTGTACGAATGGGCGACCGTGATCGGTCCGTAGCTACCTAATGTAAAAGAAATGAACCAAATAAGCACATGGTCAAGACAAGGTTGGTCCATGACACGCTTCTAGTCTTTTTTTTTTATTCATGACAATATTCGTATATAGACGAGACTTTATGAAAAGTGATCTAGGAAAAGAAATATAAATGACGCCCTAGACACAACCTAGGAAATAGAAGCACCTAAATCCCTAATCATAAAATTATGAAAAACAAAAAGTGAGACTCCCTAGAAACTATGGACTGAAAACAAATTCTCTAAAACCCTTTTTTTTTGTAAAAGAAAGATGACGGCAAACTTTGTAGGAAAATAATTACCTATGACACATCTAGGAAAATAAAGACATAGATTGAAAATAAATTCTCTAAAAGAGCTTTCTTTCTTTCTTTCTTTCTTTCTTTTTTAAAAAAGGACTCAATGATTATTACTTTCAAATTTAAAACCAACCTAGACCTATCATGGACCGACCAAAGAAAGTACGAAACATAAATAAATTGCTAGATAAAGGTTCAGAAATCTTACTTCACCCGGCAGAATGATGGCAATCACATAGACATGCGCATGAAACGTGAGGTTCGATTTCTACCTAGACTCTGGCTTGCAAAATGGAGACATGAGGATTACCGAGCTAAACCAGTCATGGTGGTGGTTAGGCTGAGATTCCCCTGACTCCGGCTTAGTCAAAGAGCCGACCCGGGTTGCAAAGGGTGCAACCGTGGCAGGTATTCAATGACACCACGAAAGAACTTTCGGGACCAAGAAAGGCGACCCATACCACGCGGGTGTGGTCGGGGTGTCCATTTTCTCAGTACCATCCTAAACCTGTGCCGCCCAGGTCCGGCAGCGGGTAGTGTGTGCGGTGTAGTGTAAATGTAAGGCATGCACAACAGGTTATATCATACAGCGCTTCGTGCATAAACTAAACCATTCATTCAAACACCTCCCTGCAAAACAAGGGTTAACAATCACGCCTCCCCTTATACCTCCCATACTGCAAAAACATTTAACACCTAAAATGTTAGGGACGTACCTGGGATCCTCGCTGCCAAGCAAAAAATATTTTTTTGAAAAGAAAAACTGGCCTAAGTCCACTAAGAGTTTTAACTCAAGTCCCCAGTGGAGTCGCCAAGCTGTCGCGACCTAAAAATTTTCTTCTCAGGCTAATGGATTATTAGGACTAAACCTAACTCGAGCCCTCCCAAGCCCTACCAATTCGCAACTTAGGTTTAAATTGTTTTTAACATGCAAATGTTTTCATGCTTGGAGTCGCCACTAATCAATTTGTGGTAGGTCGATTAGAAACCTAAATAAAACATAGGGAGATATGTTTTATTCCTACGAACCAGAGATTCTAAGCTCGGGGACTTGATTACGCTAGATCTAGTCTAACGCCCTTTCGGTACCTTTTCTTTTCAAAAATATTTTGGCAAGCAGTTTGGATCCATTTTAACTTAGTCACTAACATATGAGGTGTTCATGCGGGTGCGCAAACCACCAATTTAACACTCAAGAAAGCATTAAATAAATTGCAAGATTAGGAGAATTACTTACCTCGAAGCAACGTAAGCATCTGCATGGTTAGCTAGAAAATCACATCAACAACCTAATATGATTTCTAATTAACAAGCAGTTCACTCCACATTTTTTTGATTTTCGCTTATTTAAATGAAGCCTAGTCTACATGCAATGACGTGCAAAAATGACATGCAAGTAATGCAACCTAGCATGCAAACTATATGTCATGCGACGACGTGACTTAATTCTGATGACGGGCAAATGATTTATTTTTGGTATTTTCTAATGAAATTCGGAATAAAATTATGTCTAAATTAACGTGCAACCTATGATGACCTAATATGTCCTAACATGATTTATTTTTTGGGATTTTTGTTAAAATTCGAAATAATAAATTACTTAAATTAAGAATGCAATCTATCCTAATCTACCATAAAACAATTCATTTTTTTAGGGTTTTCTTGGAAATTCGGAATAAAAAATAACCTAAATAATCTATTAAGATTAGAAAATTATTTAATGTAAACTAGGAAATAGATTATCTCAAGTCCTAATTTAAATTAAATAATTACTCTATCGTCTAGATATATTTAGGATTCCTAAACATGCAAAATTCAAATTCAAATCCTAACTGATATTTTTTGAATTTTCTTTTTTATTTGAAAAGGAAAGATAATTTAAACAAAGATAGCATCCACATTTAAAATAACCACGCAATCCACAATATTCGTTTCAAACTCGAATCAGGCACAAAAATCGAATTACCGGTCATATCTACAGGGTTATAGATATTAATGGAAAGTCGATCGTTCAAATTTGGAAAGCAGATAAAAATCATTATCGTATCCAAGGGATTAGGGATAGGATAATGATCTTCCGTATCGCCACGTATCATACCTTAGGGATAAGGTCGGATAATTGTCCAGATACGTTGCTGAATTAGGAAAGATTCCTAATTTTGAATATTTTCAAATATTGCGAACAAGGCAAACATTATCCTAAGATATCTAGCAATCCACGCAATATTCACAGAATATTCAAACACTCAAAAATTAAGAAACGAAATATTCTAAAAATATTAGATAATGTTCAATTACCTAATTTGCGGATAATTTCCAAATTCGAACTTGCGGATTGGGACGAACGGTGAACGGCGGATTTGGCGGCGCGGTGACGGGAACGGCGGCGACGCGGTGGCACACGGCGGAGAGCGGCAGCAGCAAACGGTGGCGCGTGACGGGAGGAGCAGCAGCAGTGGGTCGGCGTGCGACGGAACAGAGAGGCGCCGGCGTGCGACGGTTCCGGCAGCGACAGTGCACAGCGACTAAGGGCAGCAGCGACGTCGGCGGGAAGCAGCGGCACGGCAGGGAGCAGCAGCGTCGCAGCAGCGCACGTCGGCGGGAAGCGCGGCAGCGGTGGCGTTGGCGGCGTGAGGCACGGCGCGGCGGTGCGTCGGTGGTAAGCGGCAGCGGCAGCGTCGCGCGAGGGAGCAGCAGCACGGCAGCGTCGGCGTGGGAAGCAGCAGCACGGCGGGCGCGGCAGCAGCAGGCGATCGGCACGCCTGGCCGCCGGAGCCGTCCCACACCGTGCGCCGTCGCTGCTCCCGCGCCTCACGCCGCGCCTCACGCCGCTGCTGTGCGCGCCACCGCGCCTGCCGCGCCCGCCGTGCTGCTGCTCCCCGCGCGACCCTGCTGCCACCGTGCCTCTCGAACTTGCGATATTTTCAAATATTGCGAACAAGGCAAACATTATCCTAAGATATCTAGCAATCCACGCAATATTCACAGAATATTCAAACATCCAAAATTAAGAAACGAAATATTCTAAAAATATTAGATAATGTTCAATTACCTAATTTGCGGATAATTTCCAAATTCGAACTTGCGGATTGGGACGAACGGTGAACGACGGATTTGGCGGCGCGGTGACGGGAACGGCGGCGACGCGGTGGCACACGGCGCGACCACGAGGACAGCAGCGGCAGCGTGAGGCACGGCGGCAGCAGGCGTCGGTGGGAAGCAGCAGCGCTGGCGTGCGACGGCTCCGGCGAGGACGTCAGCAGCAGCGTCGGGGCTCGGCGTGTGGCAGCTGGTGAGCGCGCGGCAGCGGGCGCGGCAGGGACGGCGTCGGCGTGCGCGGCGTCAGCGGGAAGCGGCAGCAGCACGGCGGCAGACGCGCGGGAAGCAGCAGCGGCTGGCAGGGAGCGGCTGGGACGTCGGGCTCGGCGGCAACAGGCACGGCAAGGCGGCAGCAGCGCAGGCTGGGAGCGGCTAGGACGTCGGGCTCGGCGGCAGCAGGCACGGCAAGGCGGCAGCAGCGCAGGCTGGGAGCGGCGCGACAGGCGCGGCGTCGGGCTCGGCAGGGCGGCAGCAAGCAGGCGCGGCGTCGCGCGAGAAGCAGCGGCAACGACGGCGGTGGGCGTGAGGCGCGGCAGGCACGGCGTCGCGCGGCGGGCAGCAGGCGAGCGCGGCGACGAGGGGGCGGTGCGCGGCCGGTCTCCTTCTCTCTCTCTCTTTCTCACTCTCTCGCTCACGTGTGTCTCTGAAAATTCTGATCTGAAAATTATTGTCTGTCCTCAAAAATCTGACCTAATTCTGAATATATAGTATTAACCTAGGTCAATTAGATGGGCTTTTAGTCCTAATGGGCTTAGGCTTGGGCTTTAATTTAAATGGGCTGAATTAATGGGCTGAATTAATGGGCCGAATTGATTAATGATAATGGGCTGAATTGATTAATGATAATGGGCTGAATTAAGTTCAAATTAAAACAACCGAGCCCATTCGACTTGTAATTCCCGGCCCTTGCATTCCAAGCGAGCTGAGTCACATTCAATGAAATTTAAGCTCGTTCGTCACCGCCAGTCCGATGCAAAATGCAGTGAATTTAAACTATATGTTATGCAATTTAAATATTTTTGTTTAGGGGTTAACAATTTAATCCCTAATTTTCTATGCAAATTACACTAAATGGTTGCCAAAATTTAGGTGTCAACAAATACGGATAGCCCTAGGTCGATACGCGTAATCTCTAAACAGCCGTCCGTTAGTAAGAGACCCTGAAATTGAAAGTTTAGCGAATTTTGTTCACGGAATTGGGCTCGGATTTCGATGTCAATTTTCGAAGGCTTGAGAGGCTATTTTTGAGAATCTGATGTCATATCACGCTGGCCACACATGTTTGGAGTTAGTACGAGTAAAAATTGAAATTTCGGTCCGGAGGTGAAAAATTACGATTTTGCCCCTCGGGATGCCAGCGTTGCTTTTCGAGGTCAAATGAGATTATTTTTCGAGGCCGATGCCATTTTTGAGTGGCCACGCATGCCAGGAGTCGTTATGGCCAAAAATTGGAATTTCGACAAAAAATTAGAAAATAATATTATTTTATTCCCCAAAATTTGACGTGGATTTTCGAGGGCTTGCGCGATGAATTTCGCGATTCCGACACCGCATTATGTTGGCCATGCACATATGGAACACGTATGTGCGAAAATTGAAATTTCTCCCCAGGACTGGAAAAATGACGGTTTTGCCCCTGGGCTATTTTTGGCTCCGAATTTTGTCACGCCCCGTACCCTATCGAAACGCAACATCCCGTCGATGGTCGATTATGGTGCAATGCCCCCAGGAAGCATTGTCGACCCAACGCTCAATCAGAGATCAAACACATGCGGAAGCAACGTATATAATTAAATATATACACCCATACAATAAAACATATGAGACCAAGGTAGCACAACCATCAAACAGCACATTTTTAAAAACATATATACATTGGTATTGACAAAGGAACTTTTTACAATGTTCGTTTATACCGAGATAGTGGAAAGCACACACACAAGCAGTTACTACTTGGTCAAAAGGGGTCAGTGGCAAGGTTTACTAGACAGGGTTAAGGCGGGCTTCAGTCAAAAAGGTACGACCCGCTCTATTTAAGACTAATGGCAACCTAAGGAGTCCAGTCCGGATCAGATTCAGATGCTCCACTTGACGAAGTACCCTGAGATTCGGACTCCTCAGAATCCATGTCCTCTGCTCCTATCTCTTGATCGGATCCCAACTCTGCAACCTCTCCGTCCTGCTCCCAATCGACTTCCATGGCTACCAGTTCTTCCTCTTCGTGATGGTCCACGTTTTCCGGGTCAGCATATAGCACTTCGGGCTCCTCAGCTTCCTTGACCATGGCTGCAGGTCCGTCCACGGTCTCGCCCTGACTACTCCAATCAGGCGGAGTTGGAGGATTAGAAATCTCGCCACTTACCATTTGCGGGATCATGACATCATTCACATCTACCGGGACATCAAAGGTTCTAAGCGGGGGTCTGATTATTCCGTCGGTTCCTCTGTAACACCACGCCACGTAATCTTGGGTATGGTAATAATCCTCTCCCACATTCACGAACAAAACAGAGTAGTATCTCACATATGCTGCTCCGTCTCCACAAGGATGTACACTCGATGACCGCTGAATGTAGTGCGGTATCCCAAAAAGAGGCGCTCTCCTCGGCATCCTACAGCTGGGGGTCTGAAATGTGGGTTGATACAACCATGAGACGAATCTCAGCGAGTTCAACCCCTAAATCTAGGCTAGGCTAGCATGCGATCTCCTGACCGGAAATAAATGTTTAAAACCATATTGCAACAATAATCAAATAACTCTCTGACCCTGCAGGTTAGACAGTTCAATATATAATCACCACGGCACATACGTGGCACACATTATCACACGTACACCAATCACATGCTTATGCACCGAGTCTCACACACTCGCATGCCAGTCCATGCATGTTCATGCATGCAAATGTCGTCAACATGTCATATGCATTTCTTCGGCCCACTGGCCCACACTGGCACACTTGCCCAATTCATTATTATTACGACTCGAGTCATCAATTTTTCACGGCCTGGTGCGTCTAGCCTGCTTCAAAGTGCATGAGGCGCAGCAACCGATCTGGCCCAGTGTCTCTAGCCTGCTTCAAAGTGCATGAGGCGCAACACTGTTCTCCTTGCGAGCCAGAGCATGCTTCAAAGTGCATGAGGACGGTATCGACCCGAAGGTCGCGACCCGAAGGTCCTTAGGTGATCACGCAACTCATTATTATCTGAACCCAGCGTATAACGCTTCAGGGTATTTTAGGTGATCACATGCTCATGGCAGACACGCATTCTCGCACAATTTCATCACATGCCTCACTCTTGGCATACGCAATGCGTGTCCATGTTATGCAATGCAATGCACCACGAGCACCAATATAATTTAGACACCCAATATCACAACATATGCTTAATTGGCCCAATTAATACTATGTGGCCTAACGTGCGTTTCACAAATTAGTAATTCATTGTAAACCAAACAATGGCCAGTCGCACTCCACAAAAGTAGCCACACCACATACGACATAGCAGTACGAAATCAATTACAATTAAGCACAATTGACGTACAATCAGTCAATCCGGGCATACTCGGCAATTTTACCAACGAGCTCCTAAATTGGTTATTAAACCCCCTTATCCTCCCCAAATAATACTCATTAATCCACTAAATTTTCCCGATAATAATTTCTATCAATCCATCCTCAACCCAGTCTCAATTACACACTGACACTACCTAAGCCAGTCCAAATTGTACCGACAATACCTAAACCAGTCCAGAAAAACGCAATCTCAGTCCTAATCCGGGTTTAGGAATTTTACTCACTTAATCTCAGGACCACGGCGACGAGGAACGGCAGTCGATCACTGATGAACAGTAGAACCGGCGGCACGTTTCCGGCGACGGCGCACGGCGCGGTACGGAACCGTACGGACTGCTACAGTACCGTCCGTACGGACACTATACGGACGGATATGATCGGCGTCGTACAGCATGGCCGGACGTCTAGGTGGTGACGGTTCGGCGATCGGAGCTCCGGCGAAGTTCCGGCGAGGCTCCGAAGCGGCGGCAGTGTAAACCCGGGAGAGAAAAAGAGAGAAAAAGAGAGGGAAAGGGAGAGAAAAAGGGTCGGCCAGGGCAAGGCTGAGGCTGAGGGGGCTGAGGTGGTCCTCGGCGGGGCACGGTGGCCGGCGGCGGCGCTCCGGTGGCCGGCGGCAAGCTCCGGCGAAGCCAAAACCAAGAGAGAAAATGGAGAAAAGAGAGGAAAATGGAAGAGAAGCTGCTGGTGGGGGCTGGTTCTGCCGTGAGGGAGGGCTGAGGAGAGAGAAAACAGTCCAACTTGATCAAATAAAGCAGCCCAAAGTGCCACATGTCGCAAATCCGACGGTTTTGACCAAAATACCCTTAATCTAACGGTTTTAAAGAGATAAGCTTAAATAATTGAGGGGCAATTAGGTCTTTGGTGCCAATAATGCAGCTGATAACCTCTGGTAATTATCCCAAAAATATCCCAAAATTTTCGGACCAAAAATTAGCCCAGGGGCAAAATCGTCATTTTTCCGGTCCCGGGGCGAAATTCCAATTTTCGCACATACACGTTCCATATATGCGTGGCCAACCTAATATGGCATCGGATTCGCGAAATTCACTTTCTAAGCCCTCGAAAATTGACTGCGAAGTTCCGGGAATAAAATAATATTATTTTTCTAATTTTTGTCAAAATTCCAATTTCTGTCCATAACGACTCCTGGTATGCATGGCCACCCAAAAATGGTGTCGGCCTCGAAAAATAACCTCAAACGGCCCCCGAATCCGGCCCCGGTGCCCACAGGGGCAAAACCGTAATTTCTCACCCCTGGACCGAAATTCCAATTTTCACTTGTACTAACCCCAAACGTGTATGTCCAGCGTAATATGACGTCAGATTCCCAAAAATAATCTCTTAAGCCTTTGAAAATTGACCTCGAAATCCGGGCCCAATTTCGTGAACAAAACTCGCTAAACTTTCAATTTCAGGATCTCTCACTAACGGGCGGCTGTTTAGAGGTTACGCGTATCTACCTAGGGTTATCCATATCGTGATGGTCTTGATCATTGAGAAAATGAGGAATTACCATTAGTTCCAGATGTCACAATCATTGGGTTCAAGTTTAGGACTGGTTGACCACATGCACTTTTGGTCTTGCAGAATCACCTGTGTCCCAATCGTACATCGTTGGCCTTGGCCAAATCCAATCCATTACTCTTTCCTAAGATCGGTCCACGTTGGCTCAAAATATTTCCTCAGCGTCTCTCGTGATTGGTGTCCGTTTCACGATAGGGTCCCTGATCCATGTACCATTTTCTAGTTAGCCATACCTCATTGGTTAGTATCCCGAGAGTGATCAGCTCTGGGTGAGACTTACTAAAATGAAATGCGAAATAATATCAGTTTCATTGATCCCGGAAATTACATCGAAATTCGGGTTGTTACAAATTTTGAGGGATAATTAAGAAAATTAATTAAATTTAGACTTATCCTAATTATGGCAGCTAAGGACCAAAATGCCCTTGGATTTTTGGATAAGATTCAATATGAGCCCTTGGATGAGGGGTAGAATGGTCAAATTTGCTAGATCTTTGACACTTGGCACCCCTAGTCAACATTGTTGACCAGAATTAAACCCTCTCTCTCTCTCTCTTTCATCTCCCCCATTCGGCCAAGACCCCCAGAACAGTCCCCTCTCCCATTTTTTCTCTTTTCCTCCATTTTCTCTCTTGGTTCGGCTTTGCCGGAGCACGCCGCCGGCCACCGGAGCGCTGCCGCCGGCCGCCGTGCCTCCCCGTCGACCACCACAGCCCCCAACCTCAGTCTCGCCTCTGTCCGACCCCTTTCTCTCTCCCTTTCTCTCTCTTTCTCTCTCTTTGTCTCTCTTTCCGTCCGGCAAATAGGGCCGCCGGAGCTTCGCCAGAGCTCGGATCGCTGTTCCATCGCCACCCAGCCGTCCAGCACACCGTACGACGCGACCGTACCTCATGCACTTTGAAGCAGGCTCTGGTTCGTAAGTAGATCAGTTTTGCGCCTCATGCACTTTGAAGCAGGCTAGAGACACTGGGCCAGATCGGTTGCTGCGCCTCATGCACTTTGAAGCAGGCTAAACATACCGGGCGGTAAATTTTGTTGACTCGAGTCATAATAAATAATAAATTGGGCGATTACTAGTGTGTCAGTGTGGGCCAGTGGCCGGGAAATACGCGTGGCATGTCGATGACATTTGCATGCATGAACATGCATGGATTGGGGTGCAAGTGTGTGAGACTCGGTGCATGAACATGTGATTGGCATACGTGTGATAATATGTGCCACGTATGTGCCATGATTATTATATATTGAACTGTCTAACCTGCATGGTCAGAGGATTGTTTGATTGTTATTGCATTGTGATTTGAATATTTACTTCCGGTCAGGAGATTGCATGCTAGCCTAGCCTAGGTTTAGGGGTTGAACTTGCTGAGATTCGTCTCACGGTTGTGTAAAACCGATACTTTTCAGACCCCCGGCCGTAAGGATGGAGAGACCACCGCCACTTTTTGGGATTCCTATGCAGATTCGACAGTATACCAGTACCTACCTCTCAAGAAATGGGGAGGCTTTTGTGAGGTATCGATAAGAACTTATTGTGAATACATGTGAGTATTTTTACCAGCATTAGGAGTACGTGGCATGGTGCCACCGGGATGCCAATGGGAATGAGGGGGAGCCTCTCAGGACCTTTGATATCCCGGTAGATAGTATTGGGATGTTGCAACCAATTATAGCTTCTGGTGAGGTGATAGACCCTAAGGTCACGCCTGAGTAGATGGGACAGGAGGAAGAGATGGATGAGGAGCCCGATGTACTAGTAGAGGACCCCGAGTCTATGGATGAGGAGGAGGATGATGAATCCGAAGCCATGGAGCAGGACGTAGAGGAGGATGGAGAGGTTGCAGAGCTGGGATCAGACGAGGAGGGGTTCGAGATTTACCTGGACCCGGAGTTGGAGATGGACTCCGAGGACGAGCGAGCACAGGCCATTGATTCGGAGGAGTCAGGGTCTAGTGAGGACGCTTCCGAGGAGTTGTCGGATGATCCCACTGAGTCGTCCGATCCTGACTGGGAGCCATAGGGTCATCTAGTGTCCTAGCTAGTAGTGATGGCCATTACTTTTTGGACTATAGCCCTCTTCCTCAGTTTTAGCCTGACCTCCCTAGCCGCTTATCCCTTTTTGATCAAGTGGCTGCTGACCATTTGTATCTTTTGGTTGTACTTGTAAATATTGTACAAATGATTTTTAATAGTAATATAAATGTGTAATTATTTTCTATGATGATGTTTGATGTATGGCTATCCTTGGCTCTTATTTGTAATTGTCTGGGTTTTGTTTATTTTATGCTTCCGTTTGTGTTTGATCTCTGTATGGGTGTGGGTCGACGATGCTTCCTGGGACGTCGCAGTTAAACGACCAAAGGTGGATGCTCACGTTTCATGGGGTACGGGGCGTGACATTAGCAATTGCTTGGGTCACGGGAACCTAGGCGACTTTCACTTGAGGTTGCACAACCTAAAGTGTTGCGACCTTAGGGCGACCTAGGTGAGGTTGGCTGGCTGGCAGCTAGACCTTACCGATGGTGGCTGAGTTCTGCCGTTTGGGAGTATTTTTCGTTTTTTTTAAATTCGCAAAAGCCCTTTAGAAAATGAAATCTTTATAAGATGGCATTTAAGTCAAAGTTGATTCCCAATGTGTTTTTAAAATATACTTTATCAAATACTCATTACATTTTGGAAAACCCTTTTAGCCCAAAAACCTTTACATTTTCCCAAAAAAATTCTCCCAAAGCTAAACCAAATGCACATGTCAATTACTCCACATCTTGGTTAGGACCAGTAACCCATTTAAGTCTAGCTCAGAGAAAGAGACATTTTCCTTATTTCTGATCTTCTTTACCTCTGACTTGTATTAGAAGCCCCAGCAAGCTTCTCCCCTTAAATTCCCGATGACGTTCTCCTCATTTTTCGCAAGTTCCCATTCCTACTATTTGTCTCTTGAAATATTTGGATGGAAAAATCTTGATATCAATTTAAAAATATAGAGGATAAGGACACCAAATGGGCATGGAGTCATGGACCCTTAATCAAATTGCATATCAATAATGTTATCTGGACTAATATATTATCTAAAACATGCGCCCTCACTCATATAAGCAATCTCTACCCACCAGTTAGCCTCACTAGACTATTCCACATTATTTTCTTTCAATAACTAAGTACATCTTATAGCAGACGTCAACGCTAGCCCAAGAGTCTCTTCCCCTACAAACTCAATACAAGAGGCACGTCTTCAAAACAAATTATGCAATCAAACTTCTACAACTACTGATACTAATTGAGCTTCTTGGACGATAGGCGACAATAACATTTTCAATGAACCTTATACAAAGCCAAAAGGCACCTAAGTTAGATCCAGAAATCCAAATACCCCAAGAATCACTCAAATCGTTGTCAGCCCACTGGCCATTGGGCGAGGGCTCGCTGCCTCGCACGTAGCCGGTGGGATCGCAAACCCTCACCCAGATCTAAGCGAGGGTCACAAGCCCTCACCAGGCCTTGGCCGGTGGTTAGTGGCCCCATGTTAGCCCTTAACAATAAAAAAAGAAATGAAAAAATTCATGAAAATATTTAAAATTTAAAAAACACTCCACGTCAGCGTCGGTCGTGTCACAGAAGATAGCCGGCATCTACGTCAATAATTTCCAATCAAAATTGACGGAATAGACTACATTGACAAATCGTCAAAAGATTAAAAGATTTAAGACTCAATTGGTACAATTTAAAGGTGTATAATTATGGCACAAGTGAAAGAGGTGTATGATTTTTTTTTTTTTGGTCCTTTCTTCTGGGGAGAAGGGCAAGTCGTCTTTCTAATCCAAGCTTGTCCATGGAGTTCTATCGAGAAAAGCGATCAGAAAGGGAAAAATAAAAAGTTTATACATAGATTTTAATTCTTTTACCTGTATCTTCTTACTAATAGCTAAGCAGGACGCACAGTACGTATTAGTCATCCCATGTGTCACTTAGTGTCCTTAAATGTCTGTCCCTGCAATCCCTTTCAATTAAGGCATCGCCTAGGAAACGTGTCATCACTTATGAGTTCACACGTAAGCGAACTTTTGTCAGGTGAAAAAAGTTTGACCTCTTTGTTTGCGATGAATTACGAGTCTACTGAATAGCCTCATGTCGCAACTTGACAATTTTGAATCCAGAGTATTTCAGACGTCCGTAACCCTTACGTCTGCATGTATCTACGCTGAAGAAAATTGTAGAGGTGATGAATGAGATTTTTTTGGCTTAGCAAACCCTGAAGAGGTGTCCAGTGATGTTCTTGAAATGCACGCAAGCTGTTTGAGAATATTTGCAACAGAGATGTTTCTTTCTTGGAATCAACTGTTGTGTGATTCAAATGTTAAGCCCAAGGTGCAGGAAAGTCATTTCTTTTGTTTTGCCGATTCTTCCACGTATGCGTCTCCTGTTAATTGCTCGTTTCTGATCTGATCTTTCTTTGCCTTTTCTATTCTTACTCTCAGATTTTTGAAATGATTTCCATAAATCATATGTATATGTTGTCATGACAGCACTAAGGAGAATCCAGCTGAGTAAAGATATCACTGAGTGACATTGATGTGATTCTTATTATATTTCTATTGAACAGGGTATTATTAGACTTGTGTCGGCTGATGGAGAATCAGTTTAACTCTCCGGCAATCCGATGAACAACCCAGTCTCAACATCTGTACTCCGGCTGCTCCGGCTATGTATTGCTGCTGCTCTCGAATGAGCTATTGACTGCCAAGGATTTGCATGGCACTGAAATTGGAAGAAAGGAAAAAAGGACAAAAGCAACGTTAAATTAATGAAATAACAAATGCAATTGAATGATGATGGGGGACCTAGAAACCTTCACTGAATTAAAATAGGAAAAAGCTGAAGCTCAACATGAGATTTACTGGCATTGAAGAAGCCTTTCACTGGATCTAAATTAGGTGATGCAAGCATCTGTCTATGCACCCAGATCTATCAATAGTCACCGGGAAATTTCAATTTTTCCCTACATCTGACTCAAGAGCTTCTCTCCTAAGTCGCCGGAAAACAAAAACCTCTCCGGGTGGTTTGGTACACCAGACATGACTACAAACTTTGGCTCCACCTATAGTCCATGTTTAAAGAACATACTACTATCTCAGGATAGTAATATAGTAATATCCTCTATGTTGTAAGTTTTTCAACAGGGGTCGTGTTTCAAGGTTTTTAGTTTTTGTCATCGAGTTAGTATTTTCTTAACAGATCAATTAGAAAGACACAGGAACTTTCTGTCCTTCTACATTCCCATGTTAGAGGCATAGAATTGTACCCGATGATAGTATAATGGATAGTAGTCTCAACATTAATTACACAGAAACATTTTGACCTAATTTTTATTACCATACTGGCAATTACTTACTTTCCGATAATTTCACCAGGAAAATTCAATATTTCCCAACAGCTAGCTCTAGAAGTGGCTCTCTCCGTTCTCAAAAAAGACACAAGCCCGAAAAGTGATTGGGTATGCCAAGTGTGATCACTAAGAACTTTGAATCCGTCTATAGTCCCCATTTGGAAAACACAACATATTCTTCCGTGAAAACAATATTCTCAAATGGCGATATTTCGCAGTGCAGGTCACTGACTTAGAGCTAGTAACCTTTTTTTCTCAAGTTAGTAACTTTCCAAGCATATCAAGTAATGGTCACGGGATCACAGAAAGACAGATTTGGGTCCGTCTACAATCCTATAGTCCCATACACATAATTGTATGTCATGAATGTAATTATCCTAATATTTGTTTTCCCAACATGAGTTAGCAACTCCGTTTTACTAACTTCTATTATGGAGTCAACCACTTTCTTAACAGATCAAGTGCGGTACCATAGAAGAATTCAGAGAGTTTGGAGTTTGTCTACAGTTCCCTGTAAAAAAGAAAAGTAGAATCGTATCTCGCGACAGTAAATTTCTCAATGTGGTGGTAATTTTCTCAACGTGGATTAGTAGCTAACTTTTTAAGCAGATCATATGCTCTAAAGATCATAGAGTCCTTTGACGATGTTCAATGTATCTGCTCATTCCAACTTACGCTATCAAAAAGCAAAACTTCTCACCGATAAAGAAAGGTTCAATATAAATACCAGTACGGAACCCGAAAGTAAGCATCTCTCCTTATGCATTGTCCTTTTAATAAAAGCTGATCATGTTGCAGTACTCTTTAAAGATTCTAACACCAGGACTAATAGAGAGCAAGACAAACTAATGACCAGCACACTTAACCAGTACATTAAACTGTGCAGCACTAAATCTACTAATGTTGGTCTGATGGACAAAAGCAACAAGCTTCTTCACTACACAAGCCTATTAGAACATTAGGGCAAGAAACATTCTTAATCATTGAAGACCTCTCTGGTCTTAGAAGATCATAAAACTGCGCTGCTAGATCATACATGAAATTCATTTGAGGAAAGTGGTTAATTTATGCATAGAAGAGTGGTGATGCATGGCTAGTAATAGGAAGGCAATAAAAGCGTAGAAGAGAAAGAGGGTCACCTTAGCAAGAAGCTTTGCATTCTCTTCTTTCAGAGATCTCTCCTGAATTACACCAAACAAAGTTGCTAGATTAATATAACCGGGAATTGAACAATGCCTGATGAGATTGGACATGCATTCATCATATTACTCCATTTACCTTTGCTTGTAACTGCTGTATCCGATCGTTGAATAATTGAGCCTGTAAATTAGATCAACATTTTAACTTTCATGTGTGTGCATGTTGTGCACATATCTTTCTTGGTAAAAGAAAAAAAATGAGAAAATAAGTTGAGATGATGAAAAATAGAAATGAAAGGACAATGCTTTGCAACTTGTCCAGAAACACAGTTTGAGGGAGAAGTTGTAGACAGAAATCAGTGAGGTTAATGAACTAAAATCAGTTGCAGAATTCTATTGTTCCGTGCCTAAGAATAAGGATTTTTTTCAAGTCGGTAAGTTTCAATTAGTGTTAATAAGTGTCGAGAAACTATTGGTTAAAATGACTGATGAATTTTTTTAAGGCAATTTACTGGTAAATCACCAATTCTTTCATAAACTACCAAATTTTGTACTAATGTATCAATTTTTACTTTCATAACTTATTTAAACTTTGAGCTTATCTACCTTTACCAAAAAAAAAAACTTTGAGTTTATCTGAAATTACCAATCTAAATTCTAGTAACTAATTAACTTTTGTCAGAATAAATTACCAACCAATTTTAGATTATCAGTATTCATTTGACTTACTAACATGCAAGTTTTTTTAAAAATTTTACCAACTTTCATTTTGAATTACCAACTTGTATTCGGAGATTACTAACCTAAATTAGCGGGATTACCAATTTTTACCTTATATTGTGGAGCCACCGACTCTTATTTGGGTAATTTAACGATATTTATTAGGTTTCTTTAATTTGCCAACCTTCGTGGTTATAAACGTTCATTTGCATTTATTAGCAATGCCTTGAATTTACCGACTCTTTTTTAAAAATTACTAGACTTAATTAAAATGACTTACGAACTTTTCTTCAATGATGTTACCGGATAGTTTTGGGTTATTATACTTTGGAATAATTATAGGGCAAGTTCTAAAACTAGTCAACATCATGCATTTGAGTCACAAAACTTTCATTTCATGCATTTACATCGTAAATTTTCTACTTTCCGTCCAATTGAGTTATTTCTTGCCAACTCAAATATGAAATCACTAACTTTAATTTCATTGATTATCAACTTTTTTAGACCATCCAATTGACAAGTCAGATGCTAACTTGGACATGGTTAGTTGCCTCAAGTGGCACGTCAGTAGTTTTTGTTAATCTATATAACAGAAGGATCACATTGCGCCAATTTTAAAAAGTATAGGGTTCACATAGGACACAAAGAAAAAATTCAAGGTCCATATTGAATATTGAGCAAAAGTTCAATGACCGGTGTTGTCATTACCCATTTCACGTAATAGTTGGTTAATTTAAGGTGTATATAGGAAAAGTAAATAAAAAGTTGGTCAAAGATAACATAAGTTTTTTTGGGTCAGAGATAAAAGAAGTTAGTCATTTAACAAAACCTAATAAACTCTGCAACTAATCAAGTAAAAGTTGATGATGTAGAATTTGGCAGTTGCTATGATTAAGATTGGTAATTTCAAGTTGGGTTCGTGAGTAAGGTAATAAAAGTCGGTAACTAAATAGAATACTACGTAATTATTTTTAAAAAAACCAAATAAATGTCGATAGACCGTAAGTCAAAATTAATCGTTAACCTAGTGAGAGAAAATTTGATAAGTTACACAAATAAAATTTGTAAATTCATAAAAGAGACTTCTGAAATTGGATGTAAGTAAGACAAACAAAAGTTGTCAACCGATAACAAATGTTGATAAATTAAGAAAAATCAAATAAACGTTGGTAAATAACTCACACGAAACTTGGTAAGCCAAAAAGAGTAAATAATTTAATCGAAAAAATAAGTTGGCGAGTCTTTTAAATAAATATGGTGAATTTATACAAAAGCTATTATATTTAAAGGAATGGTAAGAAAAAATAAATAAAAGTTAATAAAAAATAAGAAAAATTGATTATTTGCACATTCGCAAAAGGAGTTGGTGATTTTATACGAGTGTCGGTAAGTTGCCAATAAGTTACTTAGGAATCAAGTAGCCGGAAAATTTTTATCACAATTTTATTGTCATGTACAACTCTTTCACAAGTTTACCGGCGTGAAAAAAATATCCAATTTTTTTGGAAAAGGAACAATAGAGTCATCCAAATAGCTATAGGACATTATCAAAAGGAGTTGGTGATTTCATAAAAGTGTTAATAAGTCAACAGGTTACTTAGGAATCACTTAACCGGAAACTTTTTTCTATCACAGTTTTATTGTCACATACGACTCTTTCAGAAGTTTACCGGCTTGATAAAATATCCAATTTGTTTGGAAAAGGAGCAAAAGAATCATCCAAATTACTCTGTGGGGAAATAATTAAAAAAAAATAACCATGATCCTTTCCTTGTTTATAGGATAAAGAGAACAGGTCAACAACAATGAAGAAAAAGGGTGTTTTATGAATGTGATTTATCAATGTGCTTTCATTCCTTTCCAAGTTTAACGTGTTATAGTCTATTCAGTTTCAATCTTACAATGCAATTGCAGTCTCTATTGAAATTGATGTTTCGATTCCTCTATTTATTAGGTCAGTCTTGTTAGTCGTTTGTGGGAAAATGTTTCTCTTTGTTTTCTTTCACTTCTCACCATCTCCATGCCTCCAGACACAGCGGCTACTCGATGAAAAGCTCCCAAGACATCTTTAGGCATAGAGAAAAGGACAACTATGCCAAAGAGGCATGTACCTTTCTCGCTCTAACGCTGCTCAAACTTCGCTCGAGCTGATCCCCTATCATTTGGATTTCGTCGATCGAACAAGATCCAAGACATTGTCCTGATAGCTTCCTGATTAGAAAAAGGAAAGTAACATAGTTTAGGGAATAAGATATCAGGGATCCATTTCAAACCACAATTTATAAGAGAGAAGTCTCCAAATTTGTGGACCGTAGAGCAACTTCAAGAAGCTCAATCTTCCTCTCCATCTCCATGGTTTCTTGCTTCAGATGCTGCGCATTTATGGAGATTGTGATATTTATGAATATACTGAACGGAGCAATATAAACTGAACATATGTGAAATCATGCAACGGATAAAACCGATCATAATGAGCAAATCTGTAACACCACAGGATCCTGCAAAACTAAGATTGCTACTACAAGAACCCCAATGCTCTTGCACAATTTGTAGCTGGACAATCTAAACCATAGTTGATTCTATGGCTCACCACCTCAGTAATTCTTGAGATCAAGATTAGGGTTATTATCAAGAACAAGGTAGTATATTATTACAATCTGGAAATACGTATATATAGGTTCACTCACACCAACAATCACTCTTGAAACTTCCTTCGAGAAAACAATAAGATGTAATGTTGATCAACGTATTGACTGAACGGAATAATATCCTTTTTAGGGATCGTAACCCCTACTTGCGTGCAATGCGTGCCCATTTGGCCAAGACTGTAAGAGATGTGGCTGTTTCCCTCCAGCCTGTTGTTAACACACCGCGTAACAGAAGACTTCAAGTCAAGTGGGGCATTCCGGCCTCTATCTTTCAGTAACTTTAATGGCTATTGCCTTATAGTTGTCTAATCTTAGTTGGTCGCTGTTTTGGCTATACTTGGTGCTTCGCACTTGGTGTATTTGTGCTTCGTTTAGCCGTTACACCTTTGCACCCGTCATGACAATTTTGTGTTGCCTCAGGTACGAGGTTTTTGTGTACGGCAACTCCTCTTGTAAATTGCGTGTTGAAAAGTTTAATATAATACTTACCTTACCAAAAAAAAAAACAATAAGATGTAAATGCCCATGGAGGGCAAGTTTTCGAGGTATCAAGTGGTGGGTGAAGAGAAGGATTTTAGAAGCTGAAAGCATTTAAAGGACAAGTTAATGTCCTGTGGACATGTACAAAGAACAAAATAGCATTTTTAAGGTATTAATTAACTTGAAACCTATTTGTCTCTGTATATATATATCAGCAGTTTCTCCTCTCTTCTTCCCAGTCATTGCCAAACCGCATGAATAAGAGTGGTATGGCTTGCAATTATAGTACAAGTCCTTTATCTAACCATAACAGCACTTTGATTGCACAGCTTTGATGGCTCTCTCAAATTATTCCCTCCTGTACTAGACTAAAATTTCTTATGAGATACTTGACGTGCCTTAAAGTGTAAAATTTGGATGACTTTTCTAGAATTGGGTTCATCAGAGATAATGCATATTTAAAGAATAATTTTAGACATATTAAGACTCGTCTACTAAATTTGTGCACTAAGCGATGACGTAGAATCCTAATAGATACTCAATGAGTTTACTAACTTTAACTAACACTCAGGCAATGCCACATCGCTTAGCAAACCAATGTAGAGAGTATACGGAGCATTCCTCATGCTTAAGAACCATGAAGCATCTCTCATGTACCAAAACACGTGTATCCTATAGATATATTTAACATTGTGAACGTGCATTTTTTCAAAGTGAAACGCATACTGCTGTGACTCAGCCCAAAGATGTATCCATGAATGCCTTCCATGTTAGTGTTCCCATCAATGGAGATACTCTGTTGAAGCAGACAAAAGGATTTACTAAGTTGATATTTGAAATATTGATGTTTCTACCAAGCTTTGGTGAAGATGGATGTTGTGAGAAACCACAACTCAAATAATCCGAAATATCACATTGAGATCAAATTGGAATTGAATCCGAAGTTTGAAGTAACACATTGAGAATTGAGATCATCTCTTTTCATCTCTTGCAATGCATATAAGCCATACAAAGAAGCATCTTCATCAAACAAGAAAATTATGAAAGTGAATACTTAAAGAGATTAGAAAAGAAAAAGTCTTTGATATGCACGAAATAGGAAGGTACATGATCCAAATTTTTCTGTATCTATTTAGACGGTTAGTAGAATAAAGGTTGTAAGCTAGTCCCTTGCAAGTTGCAAATTGTGAATTAGATGTATAATAAATTAAAGAGATATAGTTTTTTTAAACAAGAAGAATGAGAAAAAATTACTCAAAACCTTTCCTCCACTTAGTTTTATTGAGCCTGGTATTATTTTAGATTTAGCATTTGACAGTTAATCAGTATGTCAAGACAATGGCTGTCGCTCTCACGGAGGTAGCTATTTCTTCATTCTACGGTTTCACTTGAACTGATCAAAAGGAAATGCGATAATTGATTTGGGACAACATAAGTTTATCTGCAACTTCTTGGATATATATACCTTCTCACTGAGAGAAAACTCACCATCTTAAAGATTTATTTGGTAATTGAACGTCACTCAACCCTATCTCACTTTTTTCAACTATATCATCATCACTGGTATGATCCCTACTTTGTGGTGCTAGTGATCCATTTAAACTGTGCACACTTGTAGATGTATGCGCGATTCTCTGCATATGAGGTGACTCTTGATGTGCGAGCATGTCTAAATTATAAGATTGCTGGGGAAAATAAGATTTTCAGTCTTTTGTGTCCGTATGTTAGATAAGTATGATTTTTCATAAGTCCTATGGAAAAAACTATGTACTGTGATGTAATATGTTAATCCACACCAAAAAAAGCAGGAAGTTGCTTTCTTTTATACATCAAAATAAATAAATAGCTAAGTGCTCAGCTTGCTTGACTTCAACAAATTGTGCATAAATGCTTGAAAGATTACTAGTCCCACATTATCGACTTCTTGGGCCTAACAAATGTGGCAACTTGTTTAATTAAACCGAGAGCCTCGCTGAAATTCTTATGAATGCACCTAATGTAGCATCATGGAAAGGATAGAGCACTGACCAGAATATGTTGTTCCATATTAGCCTGGTATGTATCCGCATCATTTGCAGATTTACGGTATCGATCAATTGTCTTTCGGATTCTGAAAAATTGCAAAGACAGCATGTGAGCTCAGCCACCGGAAATGCATTCTCCAAATTAATCAGGTATCATTAAAACTAAAGTAAGCGAGCATTAAACAAATTGATGATCATTTTTGTGAATCATGCCGACTTCCCGTGAATATATATCCTTGTCACTCACATATAGAATATGGAAGAGGCTTAGGCCTCCGCAAGAAGCTTTAAGTCTCTAAGCATCTTACTTGCAATAAAATGAAGAACTTGGAAAGTCTTGGCTGCCACCTTATGCTATGTAAATAATCATGCCAGCAATATTTTTCTTCAAATCGTAGCATGTAAACGTTCACTTTCACGCTATAAAAGTGTATTATGTGTGCTGGTGAAGTATAGTTGCACGTGAGTGCACAGTTAACAAACTAAATGTTTTTTGCCAAAGCTCAAAGGCTTCGGAATTCAACATGCCACTCCATGTCAGTAAGAAGTAAGAACAGCACATGATGCATGTAAAATCATCAGTTGCATTGTGAAGCAGTAGTATGACTTACCACTTCTCGGAGGAATTATAAGAGCAAACAGTTGCACCTACATTTAACTTGTGACTTCAAGTACTTTCTTCCCGGTAAATGAAGAACAGTGAGAACTTACAAGGTGGAGCAACTAAAATGGCAAACATGTGCGGTTGCAGTCACTTTTTGACATAAATACTCTATGAATAAGAAATCCAAGAGATCAGTGTGTTGTGTCATGTTAGCCTTAGTCTTTGATATTAGCGAGTGCACTCGATCCCATAACATCAGCAGTACACAAATGTAGTCAAGCCCATAATTTATTCACCCTTCAAAGTACCATAAAACCAAAAGTACATATATTTGAAAATGTCAGGATGGTTTCACAGGCTTTTGTTTAGGGTTAAAGTACCATAAAAAAATCGAGTTGAATATCTTTTGCAGCTTTTGTTTAATTTGGAAAATAGATTGATTATGCTTTAAGTTTCGATTTCAATGAACCGCAAAGCAGCCAATATACCGACAAAATGCTTTATGTTACATTTGAAATGCTTCTTGATTATGGTGGTAGATAGATAACACATTATTCGATTTCCCAACTAATATAATGTGTTTCAAATGAAATTTCTAGTTTTTGCCTTGTGGTATGGTCATACACTTGAAACACGGATTTGTGTGATTTGTAAGATAAGAACTATCAGATAGGGTCCATAAAATAGTCTCAATTCATGTCCAAGTGGTACAATTACAACAAACTGAATCAAACAAGATATGGTTTGAAGGCTTCACCCTTTTCAAATGAAGTTTGGTTTTCTTCAACAATTTTCCAAGCAATCAAATTTGTTTGGAAAAGATCTACTTCGAATAGAATAATATCTAACCGTGTATACGCTTATCATCATCATGCCCCAAGCATTAGTTAATGGAGATCAATCCCTAGAAGCAGCCTTAAAACCTATTACACTTCAAAAAGTAACACTATACGGCACGTCGATTGCATATCAACATGAAATTGGGGTGAAGGCTAAATTGTTACCAGTCAAAACCAGAAGAACCAAACAATATCAGTCCCTAGTTTCTCGAACATCAAATAATGTTTCATTCCCCAAGACAAAGTACTAATTATCCTAACATGTGAAGTAGCTGGAGGACATCAGTACTTGCAAGATATTCAACAATTAGTTTACTCATAAGGACCATTAAGAAAGAGAGAGTCCCACTCCAATGCAACAGCGTACACAATGAATGCTTTGATCATCAAATCCCCCGCATCTAGCCATTTGATTTAGGTATGCCTCAGTACATTGACTATAAAAAAAAAAGCGAGAATATGGATTTTATCTCAGCGACTTTCGATTAGGATATCTGAACAGAAGTCATGTTGTTTTTAAAATTGAGAACTAGATTGGTCATCATGGTGGGTTCAGTCCATGATCGAAGGGGAAAAGCACTAAACATTTGACCAAAACCAAAAATGATAGAAAAGAAAAGGAGGATAAGAAAAAACCCATGCCATGATGCTGTCCCTTATCTACACTTTACAAACACAGCATATATATGTGGATACGCCCTCATTTTGGATATAAGAACGTTAACAAGGCTCAATCATGTTCGCCATCTAAAATCAACTCAGGAAATCGAAAAACCAGAAGAGGAACATTACTCGGAATCGCTCGAGAACTCGTAAAGCCTTCCTTTCTGGGAAAAGATGATCACGGCGACTTCGGCGTCGCAGAGGACCGAGAGCTCGTAAGCTTTCTTCAGCAGTCCGTTCCGGCGCTTCGAGAAGGTGACTTGCCGGCTCGTCGCGTTCTCAATTCGCCTCATCTGAATTTTGCCTCTCGCCATGATTGAATTCTCCCTACATACATAATGGTTATCAACCCTAGAGTAACAAGTACTCAAACATAGCGATGAACTCAAAAAATATACCTCAAAGATCAAAAACCACAACTCACCAAGGACTTTGTGCAACTTCAACCAGCTGAAGATTTATCTTTTTATCCTCCTTCTATTGTCTAGACTTTAGACTGAAGTACTTGAGAAGCTAAAAACACTGCAAGACTAATCACAATTTTTGATCAAACAGAAATGGACTATATCATCATTCGAACACAAGCGAAAACCACAGGATAAAGACTTCACAAAGTCAACAGTCGGAGAATTATAGATTTGCCCAGCGTATTCTCTTCTCTTTGTCACAAAATCAGAAACCCTAGAGAGAGACGAGAGGGCAAAGACAAGAAAACAAAGAAAGTAGAATCGACGCAAAGGATCTACTGGCAGTTGATAGATCTCTCTAATTATTTTGTGGCCACAAACATAAAAGGAAAAAAATATCCTATTATTCCATTTCAACGATGTTCTACGCTGGTCTAATATGGTGTGATGTACCCATAAGAAGGAAATACAAACAAAAAAGGAAAGACACAAGGAGGAAAGCAAAGCATCCATGTTCGACCGAAACGGCATGGTTAATTTGGTAAAGAAGATTCATAGACGCAGATGGGTTATCTTGTTTTGGTAAAATTGAGAAAAAGAGAGTAAAGATAGAGAGATACAGAGAGAGAAAGAGAGAAGATATTTTGTTTTTTTGACAGAACATATATTTTACAGTGGGTTTCAGCTTTAGCATTGGGCTGTGGAACATGCGAAAGTGAGAGGACCAAAAAACGAAACGGTAAAAAATCAACGGAAAAAGGTCGTACGATAAATGTGGGAATTGTCGACATCATCGTACCATGACGTACCAGCTAACCAATGGGACGTCGACAAGTGGGAAAAATTATCTCTCACTTAAAGTTGGTGGGCCTCCACTCGATCAATGGAAAGACATCCTTTTTTTTTTTTATTTGGGCCAATAGAATGAGCTCTCTTGCGTTTGACTCGAAAGAAATGCAAAGATTTTACGTCAAATTATTATTTTTTAAATGTAAATAATATTTGGTAAAATGTAATTTGAAAGTATTTTGGGAATCAACTTTAGTGTAAATAGAAATCTAAACTTGTAAAGGACTTTATGTATATATTTTAAACAAATAAATAAATAAGAAATCAAATGCCAGCGAGCTAGATTTAGGATTTGCGGCTATAGCTTGAGGCCACACGACCGTAGGTGAGGGTTACTTGAGTTCGCGTGACCCCAAGCGAGCAAGCAGCCCTTAGGCAAGCCTTGCTGGCGATCAGATCTAGGGGTCTAGAACTTGAGAATCGGACTGGTAGAAACTGGTTGATTTCAGGTTTCAAAGTATTCTGGGTAAATTTTAGGTTCCAAAAATTAAAAAACCTGTTTCAACAGGTAGTTCTAGGTTCTAAGTAGGTAAAACCTAGAATCTAAAACCTGTAATAAGTTTTTGTATTTTTCTTGATTTATATCTTCGTGTGATTTTGTAGTATTCCATAGCGTCCGATGATGAGTATATAATCTGGAACCACTAATCTGAGCTTCCATTTATGATCGAGACTTTTACTTTATTAATCTTTTATATTTTTCGTGTGTCTAAATATAAGTTGTAATTAGTAGATTGTAGCAACAAGTGGTGATCATAAAATATGATGTTTAACTGTAATCATTCAATTAATGATATAGGTGGAACCAGGGTAAACCTTTAAACCTAGGTAAACCTTGGAACTTATGATAGGATAAGTTTCAGGTTCCAAGATATACAGGGTAGGTTTCAGGTTCCAAATAATGAGAAACATGTTCCAACGGGTAGGTTTTAGGTTCTAAGTGAAATCTGTATGAAACTTACAATCAATCATTCTTAGTCAGATCTGGGTTTGTTGGCAATGTTACGCGATGCTACGTAGCAAAAAATGGTGATGGTAAAATTAAGATTTTGAAAATTTAGTGAGTGCAAAGTTGGAAGAAAGAAAATGCACAATCATTCGAGGAATGTTCAAAGACCAAAATTGGGTAGGACTTGCTCTGGGTTGAGGGCATTTGGAGGATTTTGAAAATTCAATGCATCTCCCGAATGCTCTCCCAAAAAGTTGCTAAACTTCTTAGCATTTGCCGAGTGGTCTTTTAGAGATTCAAAGTCATTTCCAAAGTCGAATCGAACGCTTGGTCCTCTCTTATCTGCCATTATGTCTTACAATCATTTTCTAGTTTTCTTTAAACCAACCACTTTTTGCATAAGTTAGTAGTGAAAAATACCTTCTTCTTTTTCCATAAAAAGTCTGCACAACCCTAAAATCGAGTTATGTGTTTCTCTTGATGGGTGGATGAGTACTGGCAGCACTAGGAATCCTCGAAAATATTACCATGAGAATTTTATGGATGAATGAATACAAATGTTTACTTTAGCTTATCATTTCTGTTTGTTCTATTTTAAATTCATCATTATTGCTTATCAGGATGTTGCATAATACGAGACACATCTCATGAATCCTCCCACAATATTCAAGACCCCAATTGCCTAACTACTTCAGAGAGCTATTTATGAGCCGATTTGGATCTAGCTTAGACAGATTTGCAACCATTCAAGCCTAATATTTTTTATCTGATAATCGCATTTGCGATATGCATAGCACACCAAAAGAGTTAGAATTGCAAGGAAGGGGAAGTATACACCATGTAGATTGCAGTATACACCACTTTTTAACCTACTTCAAGTAGCAAGCTTATCAAGTCGGGGTAGCCTTTCTTTACTTTATATTGGAAAAATAGTGATTTTTGTTTGTTAATTTCGATAAGGTAATTCCATAAAATGAAGCTTATTTATTTTCTACCACTCAATATAGAGGTTAAGAGATGATTCAGCACCAATTCGCTTGCTTCTTTCTCTTCCTCTCTGAGTAAATATGAGCATTTCATTTACTAATTTACACAAATAAAGTCAATCATATTTCATATAGAAAAAGAAGTATTGAAATTGACACTAGGCCCACTAACTGACTGATTATGACAGGAATACATTTAAATGCCCTCAACGATATTGATAATTGTAATTACTCGTCGAGCAGCAAAAAGTCAAAAACAAAAAAAAAACTATTTGTGCACTTTACTAATTTTCAATGAATGTAGTAGCCACTCGGGTTATACGCATAAGATAAATTATTGGAGACATAGAGACATGATGCGTGCTCACAGGAAATATCCTAAAAGAAGGTATTAGCGTGGTGGCTCGAATCCAAGTTTTGAGCGAGGAAGATGAAAATGTTTATCGCTTAAGCAATTGTATGAAGTTCTACTAATACTTGCTTGATTGTGACATGATTTCGGCGATTAATCTATGGATATGGAATGAGGGTTCATTGGCTATTCTTTCATTACCAATTCCAATTTTGAGTGACTCTACCTTTCATTTATCTTTCTTTGCTTTTTCTATGGCTTCTGCCGAAAAGTCTCCATACATGTTTATTACAATTACATTCACCCCAATCCTGTAACTAATGTTAAAAACTTGGATAGGATCAACTGCAGCTATTAAAGACCCCAATAGCCAGACTATTGGATGATTCAAATTTTTTTCTTACGGAATGTTGATGTATCTTCTATATTATTAAGCCACAATCAAGTTTTGCCTCACTTTCATCTTCTTCTCAAAATTTATTCGCACAACAAAATGTGAGATAGTATAAGAAATAATGAGGTTTTGAAAGGTTTATATGTCAATTACTTCACATCTTGGCGAGGACCACTAACCCATTTAAGTCTAGTTTAGAGAAAGAGACATTTTCCTTATTTCTGATCTTCTTTCCCTCTAACTTGTATTGGAAGCTCCAGTGTGCGTCTCCCCTAGCTTTCTAATTGCTGATGACATTCTTCTCCTTTTTCCCAAGTTCCCATTCCTATGATTTTAGTTTCTTCAATTTTGATGGAAAAATCTTGATTTCAATTTAAAAATAGAAAGTGCGAGGACGGTGAAGCTAATGCATTGCGGGGTTCATGAGGACACCACAATGGCATGGACCCTTAATTAAATCGCATATCAGTAACGTCATATGTACAATCATATTAAGCCAAAACATGCCCTCGTGCATATAACCAATCTCTACCCACCGTTTAGTCCCACCAGGCTATTCCACATTATCTTTTTCAATAACTAAGTATTATAGCGCAAACATCAACACTAGCCCAAGAGTCTCTTTCCCCTACAAACTCAATACAAGAGGCATGTCTTCGAAACAAGATGCAATCAAACTTCTACTACTACTAATGCTGATTGAGCTTCTTGGACTACAGGCAACAACAACAATCTCAGTGAACCTTATACAAAGCTAAAAGGCTCCTAAGCCAGATTCAGAAATCCAAATACCCCAGGAATCACACAAATCTTTGTCAACTTGAGATAGAGCAGATCTTTTATCATTTAGCAACCAGCAACCTTAAGTCGGGCTGACAAATAGAGTACTTTTAAAAGCTTTATGTAACATTTGCAGTTATCTCTCTGCTACTCATAGTTATCTACAGGAAGTAGTTAATATTGAGAGATATATGTTTGTCTAAATTAAGTAATGGTTAAGTAACGGAAAAGCAATGCTAAATCGTGCATTGACACAGTTTACACATCGTTGGTTGATTAAAGACTCCAACCCGCAGGTCATCATTTCAACATGTATAAAACTGAGTATTGAGGAAAGTCATCTTTTGGCTTTTTGGTAGCATGATTCAAAAAGAACTACTCATTTCAAATAACATTTTGCATAAAACGATAATCCGACTGTATTTGAATCATTTAAATGGAATCTTGTCATTTTGATCAATGTGATGCATCTCAACAAGTTTTGCATTGGAATTTTTTAAAACTTTATACTACAATTGATTTGTTTGCCTACGTGTTATTACGAGGGGTTGATTCGAAGCTCAAAATCCCTTCTTCCTATATATGAGGACACTAAGGTACTTTTTCTGGGCTTGGAATTGACTCGTCCAAGACAATGTTCTTGTTTTAAGGAAAGGAATTATTTATGTACTGTAGAATAATGCTTAATAAAAAAAAATATCACTTTAGTATTATGGCTGACAAGCTGGCCACGGATCTTGACGAGGACCACCCAAATTCACTCCTGACCTGTGACCAGGGAGAGAGGTCTATTGTCTTTTTAATCCAAGCAAGAAAAAGGAAAAGATAGGGAAAAATAAAAGCTTATACATAAATTTTATTTCTTTTTTTCTTGTTTATTTGTATATCTTCTTATTAAGTTTTTTTGGTCAAATCTATCTTCCTATTAAATGCTAAGCAGGGTGCACTGTACATCTTAGTCATCTCATGTGTCACTTAGAATCCTTCAATGTCTGTCCCTCCAATCCCTTTCAATTAAGGCATCGCATAGGAAACATGTCATCACTCATGAGTTCACATGTTGAAAAAAGTTGGACCTCGTCGTTTGGGATGAATCGCAAGTCAACTGAATAGCCTTACGTTGCCACATGACAACTTTTATTTCAGATGCCCACGACCCTTATGTCTGCATGTACCTACGCTGAAGAAAATCATTAGGTGATTGGATGAACATTTCTGGGCTTAGCCAACCTTAAAGAGGAGACCAGTGATGTTGAAATGCAATCAAGCCGTTTGAGAACACATGCTCAAAAGAGATGTTTCTTTCTTGGAATCAACTGTTGTGTGATTCAATGTGAAGGCCAAGGTGCAGGCAAGCTATTTCTTTTGTTTCGCTGATCTTCCTCGTATGTATCCTTTGTCATTGCTCATTTCTGAACTGATCTTTCTTTGCATTCGCTATTCTTACTCGCATATTTTTTAAATGACTGCCATGAATCCCGTGCCTATGTTGTCGTGAAAGTGCTGAAAAAAGATATCACTAAGTGATATTGCAGTGATTCTTATTACATTCTACACAGGAAATTATTAAACTTTTGTCGGGTGATGGCAAATCAGTTCAACTCTCCGGCCATCCAATGGACAACCGGGTCTCAACATGTGTACTCCGGCAGCTCTGGCTATGTATTGCTGCTGCTCTCGAATGAGCTGTTGACTCCCAACGATTTCCATGACACTGAAATTGGAAGAAAGAAAAATAAGGACGCAAAACGCTCTGTTAGATAAAAGAAATAAAAAATGCAATTGAATGATGATGAGGGACCTAGAAACCTTCACTGAAATAAAATGGGAAAAAGCTCAAACTTAATGTGAGATTTACAGGCATTGAACAAGCCTTTCACTGTATCTAAATTAGATGATGCAAGCATCGGTCTATGCACCCAGATCCATCAATAGTCACTGGGAAATTTCAATTCCCAACATCTGACTCTAGAAGAGATTCTCCTAGGTTGACGAAAAAAAAAAACAAAAAAAGTGGTTAGCTACAACAGACATGACAACAAACTTTGGTTCCACCTATAGTCCATGTTTAGAGTACAGACTAGTATCTCATGATAGTAACATCCTCTATGTTGTTGTAATTTTGTCACCATGGGTTGGTATTTCAACGCTAGTAGTTTTTGTTATCGAGTTAGTATTTTCTAAACAGATCAACCAACAGTTACAAAATCAGAGAAAGACACAGGAACTTTCAGTCCTCCAATTCCATGTTAGAAGCATAGAATTGTACCCAATGATAGTAAGTTGGATAGTACTTTTCTCAACATTAATTACTCAGCAACATTGTGCTACTGATTTTTATTACCATATTGGTAATTACTAACTTTCTGATATTTTCACTAGGAAAAATTCAATATTCCCAACAGCTAACTTCAGAAGTGGTTCTCTCTTCTGTTCTCAAAAAAGATAAAGGAAGAAAAAAAAGCTAAAAAGCTCAAAAAGTGATTAGGTACCCCAAATGTGATTGCTAAGTACTTTGGATCTGCCTATAGTCCCTAGTTGGAAAATATAATATATTCTTCCGTGAAAACAAGATTCTCAACATAGTGATATTTCACAATGCGGGTTGCTAACTTAGTGCTAGTAACCTTTATTTCTCAAGTTGGTAACTTTCCAAGCATATCAAGTAATGGTCATGGGATCACAGAAAGACAGATTTGGGTCCGTCTACATTCTTACAGTACCATACACATAATTGTATCTCATGATCGTAATTTCCTCAGCAGTAATTTTCTCAACATGAGGTAGTAAATTTGCATTAGCAACTTCTATTATGGGGTCAATCACTTTCTTAACAGATCAAGTACGGGACCATAGTCCGACCCAAAAAATAAATAATTACGGGACCATAGTAGAACACCCAGAGATTTGAGTTTATCTACAGTTCCATGTAAAAAAGAAAAGTAGAATTGTATCTCGTGACAGTAAATTTGTCAATGTGGTGGTAATTTTCTCAGCATTGATTAGTGCTTAGAGCCAGTGGTAACTTTTCAAGCAGATCAAACAGTCGCAAGATCATAGAATTCTTTGGTGATGTTCAACGTCTGCTCATTCTAAATTATTCTATCAAAAATCAAAACTTCTCACATCAAGAAAGGTTTAAAATAAAACCGAAACAACACCCTGAAATTTTGCATTGTCCTTTTCATAAAAACCGATCATGTTACAAGACCCATTATCGGTTTTACCACCAGGAGTATAGAGAGCAAGACCAACTGATGGCCACCACATTTAACCAGTACATTAAACTGTGCAGCACCTAATCAACTAATATTGGTGGATGGACAAAAGCAACAAGCTTCTTCACTACACAAGCCTATTAGAACATAAGGGCAAAAGACATTCTTAATCATTGAAGACCTCTCTGGTCTTAGCAGATCATAAAACTACGCTGCTAGATCATACATGAAATTCATTGAGAGATTCTATTGTAGGTTTCACAAGTTTGTGGAAAGTGGTTAATTTATGCACAGAAGAGTGATGATGTATGGCAAGTAATAGGTAGGCAATAAAAAGCATAGATGAGAAAGAGGGTTCACCTTTGCCATAAGCTTTGCATTCTCTTCTTTCAGAGACCTCTCCTGAATTACACCAAACAAAGTTGCTGGATTAATATAACCAGGAATTTAACAATGCCTGATGAGATCAGACATGCATTCATCTTATTCCTCCACTTACCTTTGCTTGTAACTGCTGTATTTGATCGTTGAATAATTGAGCCTGTAAAAGAATCCATACAGACATTTTAACTTTCTTGTGTGTGCACGTTGTTCACATACCTTTCTTAGTAAATGGAAAAAAATGAGAAAATAAGTTGAGATGATGAACGCTAGAAATGAAAGGACAATGCTTTGCAACTTGTCCAGAAACACAGTTCAAGGGAGCAATTTAGACAGAAATTAGCCAGGTTAATAAACTAAAACGACTCAAAGAATTCTATTGTTCCATGGCAAAGAACATGGATTTTTTATTTGTGTTGGTAAGTTTGAATTAGGGTTAATAAGTATCAAGAAACTATTGGTAAAATATAACCGATGACTTTTTTTCCATGCAATATATTGATAAATCACCAACACTTTAATGAAGTTACATATTTTTTCATAGGTTACAAACTATCAACTTTTGTACTAATTTGCCAACTTTTATTTTCAGAACTTATTAACACTTTGAGTTAATTTGAAATTACAATCTAAATCATAGTGACTTATTAACTTTTGTCAATTTAAACTACCAACTAGTTTTGGATTATCAATTTTCATTTGACTTACCAACGTTTATCCTTTTTTTTAGTTTTACCGACTTCTATTGGAAAAAGAGACTTTCAAATAACTCGAGGGAAAATGATGATAAAAAATAACCATGATCTTTTCCTTGTTTATTGGAAAAAGAGGACAGGTCAATAACAATGAAGAAAAATTGAATCTCTTCTTTCACATGCCAAGTTTGACATGTTTAGTCTATTCATTTTCAATCTTACAATGCAATTGCAGTCTCTATTGAAATTGGTGTTTCGGTTCCTGTATTTATTAGGTCAGTCTTGTAAGTCGTTTGTGGGAAATTGTTTCTCTTATTTTTCTTTCACTTCTCACCATCTCCATGCCTCCAAACACAGCGGCTACTTGATGAAAAGTTCTCAAAACATCTTTAGGCATAGAGAAAAGGACAAATATGCCAAAGAGGCATGTACCTTTCTTGCCCTAACGCTGCTCAAACTTCGCTCGAGCTGATCCCCTATCATTTGGATTTTGTCGATCGAACAAGATGCAAGACATTGTCCTGATAGCTTCCTGATGAGAAAAAGAAAAGGAGTACCATAGTTTAGGGAATTAGATATCAGGAACCATTTCAATCCATAATTTATAAGAGAGAAGTCTCAAAATTTGTGGACCGCAGAGAAACTTCAAGAAGCTCAATCTTCCTCTCCATATCCATGTTTTCTTGCTTCAAATGCTGCACATTTATGGAGATTGTGATATTTATGAATCCAGTGAACAGAGCAATACAAATTGAACATATGTGAAATCATGCAATGGATAAAACTGATCATAGTGAACAAATCCGTAACACCACAGGATCCTGCAAAACTAAGATTGCTACTACAAGAACCCTAATGTTCTTGCAAAATTTGTAGCTGGACAATGTAAACCACAGTCAATTAATATGGCCCGCTACCTCAGTAATTCTTGGGATCAAGAAGAGGGTTCTTATCAAGAACACGGTGTTATATTATTACAATCTGCAAATACATATACACACACACACACATATATATATATATATATAGATAGAGAGAGAGAGAGAGAGAGAGAGAGAGAGAGAGAGAGAGAGAGAACAACAGTAACTTTTAAAACTTCCTTCAGAAAACAATAAGATGTAAGGCCCATGGAGGGCTTGTAGTCGAGGTATCAGGTCGAGGATGATGAGTGGAATTTCAGAAGCTGAAAGCATTTTAGAGGACCAGTTAATGTCCTGAGGACAGGTACAAAGATCAAAATAGCATTTTTAAGGATTTAATTCACTTGAAACCTATTTGTCACTCTATATATATCAGCAGTTTCTCCTCTCTTCTTCCTAGTCAATACCAAACCACATGAATATAAGAGTGTTATGGCTTGTACTTATAGTACAAGTCCTTTATCTAACTATAACAGCACTTTGATAGCAGAGCTTTGATGGCTCTCTCAAATTATTCCCTCCTGTACTAGACTCACATTTTATGAGAAACTTGTCTTTTGCTGTAAAGAATAAAATTTGGATGAGTTTTCTAGAATTGGGTTCATAAAGATATGCATACTTAAAGAATAATTCTAGACATATTAAGACTTGTCAACTAAATTTGTTTACTAAGTGAGGTAGAGTCCTGATAGGTACTTAAATGAGTTTACTAACGTAAATAACACTTATGCAATGCCACATTGCTCAGTAAACCACTGCAGAAAGTATCCCAAGTTTTCCTCAAGCTTATAAACCATGAAGCATCTCTCATGTACCAAAGCACATGTATCGGATGTATAGTTAACAATGTGAACGTTCATAAGTTTCACACTTCAGAGAACCATTCCATAACACAAGAAAGAGTTACAATCATCCATACGAACCCCTCTAGGATTGATCATACTCTTAATTCAGATAGGAAGACTCCAAACAAGAAATAGAATTGAAATAGAGTTCATCTACACAATAAATTTAATATCGCACTTGTGACAAAAGTAGAAAATTTAATAAAATCCCAACGGTACTCAAATCCTAATTGAGAAGACTACCATAAATTCAACTAAAAGAAGAATCCAAAACCTAGTTGTCACAAGCCCCTAACGTCCATCCTCATCAAAGCCTTGTAAAAACAGTGGCTTGTTTGATCTTGTTGCCTTTATTAGTGGCTGTAGTTAATGATTAATCCTCAATATAGTAGAAATCATTACAACAAACTCATAACAGCAATCGATTCAGAAGTTTGAAATGACACATTCAGAATTGAGGCCATATCTTTTCATCTCTTACAATGAATTAACACTTATAGAGTGCCAGATCACTTAGTCAACAAGTTTAGAAAGTATCCCTAGCATTCCTCATGCTTAAGAACCATGAAGCATCTCTCATGTGCCAAAGCACAAGTATCACGTATATGAATATTTAACATTGTGAAAGTTAAACTTTTCAAACTGCAACGTGTTTTGCTATAACTTAGCCAAAAGATGTATCCTCTATCCTTGAATGTGCCTTCCATGTGAGTGTTTCCATCAATAGAGATATACTGTTGATGCAGACAAAAGGATTTACTAAGTTGATATTTGAAATATTGATGTTTTTACCAAGCTTTGGTGAAGATGGATGTCGTGAAAATCCACAACTTAAATAAACTAAAAGATCATATTGAGATCAAATTTTCAAATGTCCGCAGTAACTCATTGAGAATTGAGATAATGTCTTTTCATCTCTTGCAATGCAAATGAACCACACAAAGAAGCATCTTCATCAAACAAGAGAATTATGAAAGTGAAGTTTAAAAGATATTTAAAGAGAGAGAGAGCCTTTGATCTGCCCTAAATACGAAGGTTCGTGATCCGAATTTTTTTTGTCTCTATTTAGACGTTTAGCAGAACAAAGGTTGTAAACTAGTACCTTGCAAGATGCTATTTGTGAATTAGAGATATTATAAATTAAAGAGATATAATTTTTTTAAACATGAAGAATGAGAAAAAATGATATATAACCTTTCATCAACATAGTTTATTGAACCTGGTATGGTTCTAGATTTAGCATTTGACTGGCAAGTCAATATGTGAAGACAGTAGCTATCGCTCTCATGAAGGTACTTATTTCTTCATTTTATGGTTTCACTTGAATTGATCAAACGGAAATGAAATAATTGATTTGGGACAAAATAAGTTTATCCGCAACTTATCTTGGATATATATCTCTCTTCATTAAGAGAAAACTTACTATTTTAAAGATTTATTCAGAAATTGAATTTTACTCGACTCTATCCCTCATTTTAAAACTATATCATCATCATTAGTATGATCCCTACTTTGTGGTTCTAGTGATCCGTTTAATTCGTGTACACAGTTAGATGCAAGCGTGATTCTTTGCATGCAAGACGACTATTTATGTATATATGAGTCTATATTATGAGATTGTTGGGGAAATAGATTACTTACCATTTGTGTTCGTATGTTAGACTTTTTGGTAAGTTCTATCCTGAAAAATGTTTTGTATGTGATGTTTATATGTTAATCCACACCAAAAAAGCAGGAAGTTGCTTTCTTTTATACAGCAAAATGAAATAAATCGAACTGTTCAACTTGCTTAACCTTTAAGAAATGTGCATAAAAAAGTCAAAATATTACTAGTCGGACATTTTTGACTTCTTATGCCTAACAAACTTGGCAACTTGTTTAATTATACTGAGAATCTCACTGAACTCCTTACGAATGCACCCAATGTAGCATCATGGAAAGGTTAGAGCACTGACCAGAATATATTGTTCCATATTAGCCTTGTATGAATCCACATCATTTACAGATCTACGATATCGATCAATTGTCTTTTGGATTCTGAAAAATTGCAAAGACAGTATATGAGCTCAGGCACTGGGAATGCATTCTCCAAATTAATCAAGTATCATCAAAACTAAAGTAAGCAAACATTAAACAAATTAATGATCATTTTTGTGAACCATGCATGACTTCCAGTGAATATGTATCACTATTACTCAAAAACAGAATATGCAATAGGTATAAGCCACTGCAAGAAGCTTTTAGCCTCTAAGCAACTTATGTGCAACGATATGAAGTACTTGTAAAGTCTTGGATGCCCACCTTATACTTTGTAAATAATCATGCCAGCAATATTTTTCTTCAAATTTTAGAGTGAAAACATTCACATTGATATTATAAACGTATATCATGTGCGCAGGCGAAGTCTATTTGAACGTAATCGCAGAGTGAATTAATGCAACGTTTTTTGCTCAAGCCCAAAGTCTTCAGAATTCTACATGCCTCCCCATGTCATTAAGAAGTAAGAACAGCACATGATGCATGTAAAATCATCAGTTACAATGTGAAGCAGTACAAGGGCTTACCACTTCTCGGAGGAGCAGGCAGTTGCACCTTCATTAACTTGTGATTTCTCAAGTACTTATTTTTACCCGGTAAATGAAGAACAGTGAGTACTTACATAGTGGAGCAACTAAAATGGCAAACATGTACGATTGCAGTCACTTTTTTTTAACATAAATGCCCTATGAATTAGAACTCCAAGAGATCAGTGTGTTGTGTCATGTTTGCCTTAGTCTTTTATATTAGAGAATGCACTCCATCCCTTTAACATCATCAGTACACAAATGTAGTCAAGCCCATAATTTTATTCACCCTTCAAAGCACCATATAACCAAAAGTACATAAAGTTGAAGATATCTAGGACTGGTTTTGACAGGCCTTTGTATAGGGTTAAAGTAGCATTGAAAATCAACTTGAACAACTTTTGCCGGACTGGTTTCATTTGGGAAAGAGATAAATTAATCGCATAAGTACATATGCTTTAAGTTTCGATTTCAATGAAACATGACCAAGCCGATAAACCAACAAATGCTTTTTGTTTAATTCGAAATGCTTCATATATATGGCGGTAGATAGAAAACAAATTATTCGATTTTCCGACTAATATAATATGTTTCATATGAATTTCGAGCTTTTGCATCGTGGAATGCTCAAAGACTTGAAACACCAATTTTTATGATTTGTGAGATAACCATTATCAAATAGGGTACATACCATAGTCTTAATCCATGTCTACGTGGTGTAATTAGAACAAACTGAATCAAACAAGGTATCGTTTGAAGGCTTCCCCCTTTTTAATTTAATTTTGGTTTCCTTCAACATTTTTCCAACCAATCAATTTTTTTGGGAAAAAAATCTACTTTGAATAGAATAATACCTAACCGTGAATACGCTTTACTACCATCAGCCCCAAGCATTACTTAATGGAGATCAATCCCTAGATAGCATATTACTAGATGCAATACTTAAGCAGCCTTATAAACTATAAAACTTTGACACTGGTCGGCATGTTCATTTCATATCAATGGGGAATTGGGGTGAAGGCTAAATTATAACTTGTCAAAACCAGAAGGACCCCACAATACCAGTCCCTAGTTCCACTAACATCAATATATGATTCATTTCCCAAGACAAAGTACTAATCATCCTAACATGTGAAGTGGCTGGAGGAGATCAGTACTTGCAAGATATTCAGCAATTTGTTTCCTCAGAAGAACCATTAAGAAAGAGAGTCCAACTCCAACGCAACAGCGCACACAATGAATGCCTTTGATCATCAAATCACCCGGATCTAGCCATTGATTAGGTTACACCTCAGTGTATTGACTATCCAGGAAAAAGCGAAAAAGAAGATTTTATAGTTTTATACTTCATTTTCTCAACTACTTTAGACTAGGATATCTGAACAAAAGTCATATTGTTTTTAAAAATTGTCCGAAAATGAGAATTTAGATTGGCCATCATGGTGGGTTCAGTCCATGATCGAAGGGTAGAAGCGCTAAACATTTGACCAAAACAAAAAACGATAGAAAAGAAAGCGAGAATAAGAAAAAACCCATGCCATGATGCTGTCCCTCACAATTTACAAACACAGCGTATGTGTGCACATGCCCTTATCTTGGAAACAAGAATGTTAAAATGGCTCAATCATGCTTCCCCATCTAAAATCAACTCGAGAAATCGAAAAATCAGTAGAGGAACATTACTCGGAATTGCTCGCGAACTCGTAAAGCCTTCCTTTCTGGGAAAAGATGATCACGGCGACTTCGGCCTCGCAGAGGACCGAGAGCTCGCGAGCTTTCTTCAGCAGCCCGCTCCGGCGCTTCGAGAAGGTGACTTGCCGGCTCGTCGCGTTCTCAATTCGCCTCATCTGAATTTTGCCTCTCGCCATGATCAAATTCTCCCCACAGACGTTATGATTATCAACCCTAGAGTGACAAGTACTCAGGAATAGGGATATACTTGACAAATATAGCACAACGTTAAAAAAACGAAGACTCACCAAGTACTTTGTGCAGCTTCAACCAGCTGAATACTTATCTTTTCTTCCTCCTCCGATTCTGAAGACTTCAGAATGAAGCACTGGAGAAGCTAAAAAACCCTGCAAAATTAATCACACTTTCTTTCCACACAAAAATGGACGAACATACCATTCGAACCCAAGCAAAAACCACAGGACAAAGATTTCACAAAATCAATGGTCGGAGCATCAAAGATCTGCACAGCATATTAGAAGGAGGAGCTTCTCTTCTCTATGTCACAAAGATGACCATGAATTCACAAACCCTAGAGACGAGGATGAGAGGGCAAAGACAAAAACCGGAAAAAAATAAAATGAACGCCAAGGATCTATAGGCAGTTGATATATCTCTCTCTTTATTTTGCGGCCACAAACATAAAAGGAAAAGAGAAAAAGGCCCTTTGTTACCCATAAAGAGTAAATACAAACAAAAAAGGAAAGAAACGAGGAGGAAAGCAAAGCGTCCGAGTTCGACCGAAACGGCATGGTTAATTTGGTAAAGAAGATTTAAAGAAGCAGATGGGTTATCCGAGTTATCTTGTTTTGATAGAGAGAGAGGGGAGATTTTTTTTCCTTTTTCGAAAAGAAAAACCTATATTTTGCAGTGGTTTTCAGCTTCAGCTGTGGCCTTGGGGACCTGCGAAAGAGAGAGCACCAAGAAACGAAAACGGGCGGCGGGGGGGGGGGTGAAAGAGGGGGTGGCGTGGGGAAAAAGGGAAAAAGGTAGTACGATAAAAATGGGAATTGTCGACATCATCGTACCATGACGTGCGCAGCTAGCCAATGGGACGTTGACAATTCGGGACAGAGCTCATAAATCCCCTCCCCCCCCCCAACCACCAAGCTATTTTTTTTTTTGGTCAGAACTACCAGGCTATTTCTTTTTTTTTTTGGTCGAATACTACCAGGCTATTTCAGAAAGCTACTTACGAACCGATTTGGCCTTTTTGCTTTGGTAGACTTGCCACCATTCTCAATCTAGTCTGGACTTTATTACCCAATATTTATCTGATAACTGGCATTGGCGATGTGCGTAGCACACCAAAAGAGTTTGGATAGCAAGGAAGGGGAAGTTGCATTTAAAGAAGAGATGATCCCTATCATCGACAATGTAGATTGCAAAGAACATCACTTTAGCCTACCTCGACTCGCAAACTTATCAAGTAGTGATTTTTGCTTGTTACTATTGATAATATAATTCCATAAAATGAAATCTATTAGGGTTTTCCACCACTCAATATAGAGGTTAAGAGATAATTTAGCACCAATTCACTTGTTTCTTTCTCTTCGTCTCTAATCTCAAGTTATACCTCTTTATGCATGCATGAATACACTTACTTCATTCATTAGTTAGAGACCTTTCTCATTGATTAAATTGTTTCTCTCCCTCTCTCTTATCTCTCCATCGTCTTCTTCAAGCTTCAGCTATGGTGGAAGGTTTAAGCTAGTCTCACCCTTCCCTATCGTTGATTTTGTCGGAGTTTTTTTTTTTGTTCTTTTCATGTTTTTTTTTCCTCTCCCAATATTTAGAAGCTCTGTTCTCTTGGTCTAATTCTAAATCTGAAAGTTTAGATTCTCTTGATTTAGTTTTGGATCTAGAAGTTTTTCTCTCCCGATTTAGATATGGGAGTTTAATAATGTTTTTTGGGATTCGAAATCCCCGTGCTATGTCTGTGTACAGATGCTTTACCTCCAGTTTGAATGATGATTGTAGGAGTTATGGGATCTCGCTGAACTACGAAGATTTATTTTTCCAAAAGTTAGATATGTGTTTTTTCAACCCGTTTTGGTTGTCTTCATACGACGATAGTATAAAGGAAATCGAATCTAAGCAGGCATCGCCATAGTTATTAGAGAAAGAATTTTCAGTGTATGCTCATCACTGATGATAGTATGAGATCCAGTGATCGACCGCCAATTATTTTACTTGATAGATTTGGTTTTACGGAACTAGTGTGTGCTAAACTCTGTTGATGCTATGTTTTTTTTTTTATAACCCAGGGAACTCCCGCACGGTCGACAATCGGGAGGTAAACCCTGAGGGCGACACGTGCTAGCCACCACACACGTGCACCGGTTAAGTCACCCTGCGGCGCCCGGGATTCGAACACTCAACCTTTTGCGAGAGGAAGAGTGCACTCTCCAGCAGCGCCACCCAGGTGGGTGGTCTGTTGATGCTATGTTAATCCTCTTTGTTTTCCAGATTTGGATTTGTTTTGTTGTATTCTGCTTTGCTCTGCTTCGATTTGCCTTGTTATAAATGTCTATCTACTTCTCATGTATGCTTTTGAACAATGAATACAATTTTTCTTTCAACCAAAAAATATTGGAGTCAACACTAGGGCAACTAATTGGCTGATTGTAATAAAAATACATTTGAACACCTTGAAGATTATAATTACTCATGGTGCACTCAAAAGTTTAATAATAAAAATTATCAAATGCTTATTTTTTTTTTGCTAATAATAGAGTGTTGTCACTCTTTGTAACAGTCCGAATTTCGATGTAATTTCCGGGATCAATGAAACTGATATTATTTCGCATTTTATTTTAGTAAGTCTCGTCCAGAGCTGATCACTCTCGAGATACTAACCATTAGGGTATGACTAACTAGAAAATGGTACATGGACCAGGGACCCTATCGCAAACGGGATACCGATCACGAAAGACGCTGAGGAAATATTTTGGGCCAACGTGGGCCGATATTAGGAAAGGGTAACGGATTGAGTTTGACCAAGGCCAACGATGCACAAATGGGACGCAGGTGATTCTGCAAGACCAAAAGTGCACGTGGTCAACCAGTCCTGAACTTGAACCTAATGATTGTGACCTCTCGGACTAATGATAATTTTCTCATTCTCTCAATGATCGAGACCATCACGATACGGATAACCCTAGGTCGATACGCGTAACCTCTAAACAGCCGCCCGTTAGTGAGAGACCCTAAAATTGAAAGTTTAGCGAGTATTGTTCACGGAATTGGGCCCGGATTTCGATGTCGATTTTCGAAGGGTTAAGAGACTATTTTTTGGAATCTGACGTCATATTACGCTAGCCACACATGTTTGGAGTTAGTACAAGTGAAAATTGGAATTTCGGTCCGGGGATGAAAAATTACGATTTTGCCCCTCGGGACGCTAGCGTTGCTTTTTGAGGTCAAATGAGGTTATTTTTCGAGGCCGACGCCATTTTTGGGTGACCACGCATACCAGGAGTCGTTTTGGAAAAAAATTGGAATTTCGACAAAAATTAGAAAATAATATTATTTTATTCCCGAAACTTTGACGTGGGTTTTCGAGGGCTTAAAAAGTGAATTTCGCGATTCCGATGCCATATTAAGTTGGCCACGCATATATGGGACGCGTATGTGCGAAAGTTGGAATTTCGCCCCGGGACCGGAAAAATGACGATTTTGCCCCTGGGCTAATTTTTGGTCCGAAAATTTTGGGATAATTTGGGATAATTATGGATAATTATCAGCTGTAAAATTTAGGACCATTGACCCTTTTGCCCCTCCCTTTTTAGATAAGGATGCATAGGCACCATTTAATTAGGGGTATTTTAGTCATTTTTGTAAAATTTTGACACTTGGCACCCTAGCCCTATAATTTGACTAAGTTGGACTGAAATTTCTCTTTCCTCACTCACCCTCCACGACCAGACCAGCCTTCAGCAGATTTTCTCTCCATTTTCCCCACTTTCTCTCATTTTCTCTCAAATTTTCCCTCATTTTCTCTCTCGCCGGAGCTTCGCCGGAGCACACCGCCGACCACCGTGCCTCGCCGTCGACCCCCTTGGTCCCCTGCCTCAGCTCAGCCTTGGTTCCGTCCATTCCTCTCTCCCTTTCCCTCTCTTTCTCTCTCATTTTCCCTCTTTTTCTCATTTTTCTGTTTTGCAAACAGTAGCGCCGGAGCTTCGCCGGAGCTCCAATCGCCGTCCCGTCGCCACCCAGCCGTCCAGCACCGCCGTACGTCGCCATCCGTGCTCGGCCATACAGTGTCCGTACGGTACTGTTCACAGTCCGTACGGAATCACGTTCATCCGCCATACGGACCGCCTCAGCCGTCACCGGCACGTCGCCGGCCACCCATCGCCGCCTGTCCGTATAGTGTCCGTACGGGGGTGGTACTGTTCACCGCCGTCCGTACAGTCATTGTTCACGTCCGTACGCCGTCGCCGGGATTTTCGCGCGCCGGTTTTACTGTTCATCAGTAATCGGCCGCCATTTCCCCGTCGTCGTGACCTTGGATTGGGTGAGTAAAATTCCTAAACCCGGATTAGGACTGATATTGCGTTTTTCTGGACTGGTTTAGGTATTTATCGGTACAATTTGGATTGGCTTAGGTAGTGTCGGTGTGTATTTGAGACTGGGTTGAGGATGGATTGATAGAAATTGTTATTGGGAAATTTAGTGGAATATTGAGAATTATTTGGGGAGAGTAAGTGGATTAAATGACCAATTTAGGAGCCCATTGGAAATTATCGGGTATGTCCAAATTGACTGATTGTATGTAATTGTGCTCAATTGTGACTGATTGTGTACTACCATGTCGCATGTCGTGTGGTTGAATTATGTGGAGTGCGATTGGTCAATGATGGGGTTGAAATTAATTGTTAACTTGTGAATCGCGCATTGGGCCACACGGTATTAATTAGGCCAATTGAGCACGTGTTGTGATATTGGGTGATTGAATTTCATTGGTACGTATGATGCATTGCATTGCATAATATGGACATGCATTATGTATGCCTAGAGTGAGGCATGTGATGAAATTGTGCGAGAATGCGTGCGTGTCATGATCATGTGATCACCTAAAATACCCTGAAGCGTTATACGCTGGGTTAAGATAATAATGAGTTGTGTGATCACTTATGAACTTTCGGGTCGTGACCTTCGGGTCAATACCGTCCTCATGCACTTTGAAGCAGGATGATGCCCGGTACATCCGGAAGACGACCATCCTCATGTACTTTGAAGTAGGCTCTGGTTCGTAAGTAGATCAGTGTTGCGCCTCATGCACTTTGAAGCAGGCTAGAGACACTGGGCCAGATCGGTTGCTGCGCCTCATGCACTTTGAAGCAGGCTAGACGCACCGAGCCGTGAATTTTGTTGACTCGAGTCGTAATAATAATGAATTGAGCAAGTGTGCCAGTGTGGGCTAGTGGGCCAAAGAAATGTGCATGACATGCCGATGATATTTGCATGCATAAACATGCATTGAATTACCATGCGAGGGTGTGAGAGTCGGTGCATAAGCATATGTTTGACGTACGTGTGATATGTGTAACAGTCCGAATTTCGATGTAATTTCCGGGATCAATAAAACTGATATTATTTCGCATTTCATTTTAGTAAGTCTCACCCAGAGCTGATCACTCTCGGGATACTAACCATTAGGGTAAGGCTAACTAGAAAATGGTACGTGGACCAAGGACCCTATCGCGAATGGGATACCGATCACGAGAGACGCTGAGGAAATATTTTGGGCCAACGTGGGCCGATCTTAGGAAAGGGTAACGGATTGGGTTTTGACCAAGGCCAACGATGCACAAATGGGACGCAGGTGATTCTGCAAGACCAAAAGTGCACGTGGTCAACCAGTCCTGAACTTGAATCTAATGATTGTGACCTCTCGGACTAATGATAATTTTCTCATTCTCTCAATGATCGAGATCATCACGATACGGATAACCCTAGGTCGATACGCGTAACCTCTAAACAGCCGCTCGTTAGTGAGAGACCCTGAAATTGAAAGTTTAGCGAGTATTATTCACGGAATTGGACCCGGATTTCGATGTCGATTCTCGAAGGGTTAAGAGACTATTTTTGGGAATTTGACGTCATATTACGCTGACCACGCATGTTTGGAGTTAGTACAAGTGAAAATTGGAATTTCGGTCCGGGGGTGAAAAATTACGATTTTGCCCCTCGGGACGCTAGCGTTGCTTTTTGAGGTCAAATGACGTTATTTTTCGAGGCCGACGCCATTTTTGGGTGGCCACACATACCAGGAGTCGTTTTGGACAAAAACTGGAATTTCGACAAAAATTGGAAAATAATATTATTTTATTCCCGAAACTTTGACGTGGATTTTCGAGGGCTTAAAAAGTGAATTTCGGGATTCCGACGCCATATTAGGTTGGCCACGCATGTATGGAACGCGTATGTGCAAAAATTGGAATTTCGCCCCGGGACCGGAAAAATTACAATTTTGCCCCTAGGCTATTTTTGGCTCCGAATTTTGGGAAATTTTTAAGGAAATTAATTAAATTTGGACTTATCTTAATTATGGCAACAAAAGACCAAAGTGACCTTGAATTATTGGATAGGATTGAATGTGAGCCATTGGATGAGGGGCAAAATGGTCAAAGTGGCTAGATTTTTGACGCTTGGCACCCCTAGTCTACTTTGTTGACCAAGATAAACACTCTCTCTCTCTCCTCAGCTCCCCCATTCGGCAGACCTCAGACCAGCAGCCCCTCTCTCTAGTTTTTTTCTCTCTTTTCTCTCATTTTTTCTTCATTTTCTCTCTCGCCGGAGCCTCGCCGGAGCGCGCCGCCGGCCACCGTGCCTCGCCGTCGACCCCCTTGGTCCCCCGCCTCAGCTCAGCCTTGGTTCCATCCCTTTCTCTCCCCTTTTCCCTCTCTTTTTCTCTCTTTTTCTCTCTTTTTCTCATTTTCCCATTCTGTGAACAGTAGCGCCGGAGCTTCGCCGGAGCTCCGATCGCCGTTCCGTCACCACCCAGTCGTCCAGCACCGCCGTACGTCGCCATCCGTGCCCGGCCGTACAGTGTCCGTACGGGGGTACTGTTCACGTCCGTACGGATTACTGTTCATTCCCGTACGGACCGTCTCGGCCGTCGCCGGCGCGTCGCCGGCCACCGTTTTTCCGGCTGTCCGTACAGGCCGTACGGGAAAGTACTGTTCACCGCGTCCGTACCGTGCACTGTTCATCCCGTCCGTACGCCGTCGCCGGGATTTCGCCGCCGGTTTTACTGTTCATCAGTAATCGGCCGCCATTTCCCCGTCGTCGTGACCCTTGATTAGGTGAGTAAAATTCCTAAACCCGGATTAGGATTGATATTGCGTTTTTCTGGACTGGTTTAGGTATTTAGCGGTACAATATGGACTGGCTTAGGTAGCGTCGGTGTGTAATTAAGACTGGGTTGAGGATGGATTGATAGAAATGGTTATTGGAAAAATTTAGTGGAATATTGAGAATTATTTGGTGGATTAAATGACCAATTTAGGAGCCCATTGGAAATTATCGGGTATGTTTGAATTGACTGATTGTATGTAATTATGCTCAATGGTGATTGAATTGCGTTGGTGCTCGTGATGCATTGCATCGCATAACATGGACACGCATTATGTATGCCTAGAGTGAGACATGTGGTGAAATTGTGTGAGAATGCGTGCCTGCCATGAGCATGTGATCACCTAAAATACCCTGAAGCGTTATACGCTGGGTTCAGATAATAATGAGTTATGTGATCAACTATGGACCTTCGGGTCGTGACCTTCGGGTCAATACCGTCCTCATGCACTTTGAAGCAGGACGATGCCCGGTACGTCCGGAAGACGACCATCCTCATGTACCTTGAAGTAGGCTCTGGTTCGTAAGTAGATCAGTGTTGCGCCTCATGCACTTTGAAGCAGGCTAGAGACACTGGGCCAGATCGGTTGCTGCGCCTCATGCACTTTGGAGCAGGTTAGACGCACCGGGCCGTGAATTTTGTTGACTCGAGTCGTAATAATAATAATTTGAACAAGTGTGCCAGTGTGGGCTAGAGGGCCAAAGAAATATGCATGACATACCGCTGGCATGTGCATACATAAACATGCATTGAATTATCATGCGAGGGTGTGAGAGTCGGTGCATAAGCATGTGATTGACGTACGTGTGATATGTGTGCCACGTATGTGCCGTGATGATTAGTATCTATTGAATTGTCTAACATGCATGGTCAGAGAATTATTTGATTATTGTTGTATTATGATTTAATATTTAATTCCGGTCAGGAGATTGCATGCTAGCCTAGCCTAGGTTTAGGGGTTGAACTCATTGAGATTCGTCTCACGGTTGTGTAAACCGAAACTTTTCAGACCCCCGACCGTGAGGATGGAGAGACCACCGCCTCTTTTTGGGATCCCTATACAGATTCGACAGTATACTAGTACCTACCCCGCAGGTAATGGGGAGACTTATGTGAGGTATCGATCAGTAGTATATGTGGAGATAGGCGAGTTTTTCTACCAGAAGCAAGAGTATGTGGCATGGTGTCTTCGATATGCCGATGGATATGTGGGAGAGCCCCTCAGGACTTTTGACATCCCGGTCGATGATACTGGGCTGATGCAGCCAATTATAGCTGCTGGTGAGGTGATAGACCCTGAGGTCACGCCCGAGTGGATGAGGCAGGACGAAGAGATGGATGAGGAGCCCAATGTACTAGCAAAAGACCCCGAGCCTATGGATGAGGAGGAGGATGATGAACCCGAGGCCATGGAGCAGGATATAGAGGAGGACGGAGAGGTGGCAGAGCTGGGATCAGATGAGGAGGGGTTCGAGATGTACTTGGACCCGGAGCTAGAGATGGACTCCGAGGATGAGCGAGCCCAGGCGATGGATTCCGAAGAGTCAGAGCCTAGTGAGGACGCCTCCGAGGAGTTGTCAGACGATCCCACCGAGTCATTCGATCCCGACTGGGAGCCATAGGATCATCTAGCGTCCTTAGCTGGTAGTGAGGATAGAAACTTTTTGAATTGTAACCCTCTGTCTAGTTTTAGCCTAACCTCCTTAGCCACTTACCCCTTTTTGAACCAAGTGGCTATTGATCGTGTGTAGTTTTGGTTGTGCTTGTAAGTATTGTACAAAAAGGTTTTATAATAATATAAATGTGTAATTATTTTCCATGAGAAGTTTAATGGTTGGTTATCCGTGGCTCATGTTGTATTGTCAGGGTGTATATATCTATTTATATACGTGTTTCCGCTTGTGCTTGATCTCTGTTTGGGGTGTGGGTCGGCGACGTTTCCTGGGAGCGTTGCACCAAAATCGACCGAAGGTGGGATACTCGCGCTTCGTGGGGTACGGGGCGTGACAATATGTGTGCCACGTATGTACCGTGATGATTATATATTGAACTGCCTAACCCGTAGGGTTAGAGAATTGTTTGATTATTGTTATATTGTGATTTGAATAATTGGATCCTGTCAGGAGATCGCATGCTAGCCTAGCCTAGGTTTAGGGCTTGAACTCACTGAGATTTATCTCACGGTTGTGTAAACCGAAACATTTCAGACCCCCAGCCGTAGGATGCCGAGGACACCACCTCTTTTTGGGATACCGCACCATATCCAGCGGTCCTCTAGTGTGCACCCTTGTGGGGACGGACCTGCAGCCATGGTCGTAGAAGCTGAGGAGCCGAAGTGCTATACGCTGACCCCTTTTGACTGAGTGGCTGCTGACTGTGTGTTTTTTCTGCTGTTTTCTATGGTAATACTAGTATACATACTTTCAGAGGTGTTGTTTGCTGGTTGTGCTACCTTGGCCTCATGTATTTTTTTCGTCAGGGTGTATATATATTTATATACGTGCTTCCGCTTGTGCTTGATCTCTGTTTGGGGTTTGGATCGGCGACGTTTCCTGGGAGCGTTGCACCTTAATCGACCGTGACGGGATGCTGCGCTTCGTGGGGTACGGGGCGTGACACTCTTTGATCACGTAACTAATTCCCAATGAGTGTAGTGGCCTCCCAATTCATCGCATAAGATAATTATTGGAAACACACAAATATGTTTTGTGCTCACAGGAAATGTCCTAAAACAAGGCAGTAACATGGTAATTTGAATCCAAGCTTTGAGCTAGAAAGATGAATACTTGCTTGATTGTGCCATGTTTTCAATGTGGTGATTATGATTGATTTGGAATGAGGGTTCACTTGCTATTCTTTCATGACCAAATCCAATTTGAGAAAATGATACAAATGATCATTGAACTTTAGCTCAACATGTAATGTTGTTCCCTAATTTTTAATTTGTTCAATGTGATTATGAATTTTTGGCATATGTTCAATATGATCCCTAAAATATATGAAAATATTCATTGTTATCTCTGAACTTGAATGAGATCAATTAAATAAATTAAAAATTCAGGGACCACATTATATATTGAGCAAAACTTTAGGGATCACATTAAACAAGATTGAAGTTCATGAACGAGAATACACATTGGGCGAAATTCGAAGACCATTTATGTAATTATCTCTTTCAATTTTTGGTGACTCTACCTTTCTTTTATCCTTCTTTGCTTTTACTATGACTTTTTTGCCGATAAGTGTCCGAACAGGTTTACTACAATTACATTCACCTCAACCATGTAACTAATGTAGAGAATATGAATAGGAGCAATTGAAGCCATTCAATCTTCTTTTTCACAAAAATTCTGATGTTTTAGTTTTTTTTTCAGGTGACAAAAAACCATATCTGTCTTCTATATTATTCAGTCAAAAGTGAGTTTTATCTCGGGAAAATACCACCAAAAATCCCAAACTATGCCACTTGTGACAAATTTACTCTGATTTTTTTACACGAAAAACCCCAAACTATGTCATTTGTGACAAATTTGCCCTAATTTTTTTTTTACACAAAAAACCTCAAACTATACCACTCGTGATACATTTACCCTACAATACTTTGGCCCATAGGCATTTTTATCTTTTTCCCTCTTCTTTTTTTCTTTTCTTCTCCGGCAAGTGTAGCCCTCGCCTGAGTCGGGCGAGGGTTGCCCTTGCCTGAGAAGAAAAGAAAAAAAAAGGAAAAAGACGAAAATACCTGTCACGCCCCGAACCCTATCGAGCCCGCGGCATCCCTTACTCAGGTCGAATCAGTGCGACGTTCCACGAAATCGTCGCTGACCCAAAGATTCCATTAGAGTAAATTCGCGGCAAAAACAAATCATATTATCCCGGACAATAATATTGGAGAACTAGGGAGAAGCAAACTACTAAACCACCAAACAGAATACTATACCTCGATATATAAATATACAACATCCAATTCTTTAGAACCAAATACTTCCAATACTCATCAGATTTACATCAACTGATAGTACACACTCGAACGGATTTCCTGATTACTCCACCAACTATTCACATCAAGCACTCACTAATTTAATATCAAACCTATAATACACGCACAGCAATTGGCTTTTACAGATCGCGTCCTCGACCTCAAAAGGAATTAGCAGCCTAGGTATATTCTATTCCTGAATGCTCGGTATGCACCGGGATCCCCAAAACTCTGCGGCGGCGGCTGTGGTAGATTCATGGCTCAGGCGGGTGCTCTGAAAAGATTAGGTCGGGACAACCATGAGACACTTCTCAATAAGTTGTAACCTAAACCCTACCTAGGCTACCACGTTATTCCAGACATATTCAGACATGCAATCAAGCAATCAACACAAACACCAATCAAACAATCACATTAATCTGGACTCTCATCATACGCAACCTACACGTTAGTTCACAACGACCACATATAATTCTCATGTTCAATCAATTATACATCGCTCACGCAATAATTCAAACCCCACAATTCATACTCGATCTCACGCAAACACATCGTTCCCATTTCTCTTTCTTATCGTACCCGCGCACATTCCATCACTTTCCCGGCCCACGTAAACATGCCTCTGGCCCACTCGATCTCGCCCCGAGCATCACACGCCTCGGTCCGATCCCACGTTCACACTTTCCTCAGCCTTCGCCAAATGCGACAGGCCTACATGATCAAGGCCCGAGCCTAGAATGTCTCGGCCCGATCCCACATTCATTTTCTTTCCTCAGCCCGCGCCAAATGCGACAGGCCTACATGATCGCAGCCCGAGCTTAGAATGTCTCGGCCCGATCCCGATCTCATCTGAGCTAGTCGTGCCTCGAGCCAATCTCAATTTTTCCCGCTTTCTCATACCTCGGCTAGCGCCAAATGCGACTGACCTACATGATCGCAACCCGAGCTTATAATATCTCGGCCCGATCCCACATTCTCGCACTTACACACTTTCACATTAATTTCCTTGCACAAAATTGCACCCACAACCACATAATCACATCACAAACGCGCATTCGCGCACAAATCCGCATTTTTCCACACCCAAATATTTTCAAATCAATTTCAGTCCTTCACGGGACTTTCACAGAATTCCGAGACGGACCTGATGGTACCCGTCTCGCACCCAACAGCAACCCACAGTACATCACACGGCACATCACAGCCAGCAAACAGTATTTTCTGCACTCAAAATCACAATATTACACTTCCGGCTCTTCACGACACTTGCGTGAAATCCCGAGCCGGACTTAACGGTATAAACCACGTCTCCAACAGCACCTCACAGCATACCAAACATGCAATCACAGCATTGATCGGCCTCTAAAATTTCCGTCAAAACTCCCCAAATTCAATCCTAGGCCCCGCATATCAACTTCGCCCGCAAAACCATACCGAACCGCGTCTATCTAGGCCCGAAACAACCCGACATACTAGACAAAGTTTAGGTTGAACTTACCGAGCTCTAAACTATCGCGGTTAGAGCGAAAGCGGCGGCAAAACCCGAGATCTAACGGTGGCGGCGGCGGCGATGTACGGCAAGCGGCGGCGACGGTGGTGGCTTGGGCGGTCGGCGAAGGCTCACAGCTTGGGCCGGTGAGGCTCACGGCCAAGAGAGATCGAGAGAGAGAGTCACGGAGGAGGGGGTGTCACGCCCCGAACCCCCATCGAGCTCGCGACATCCCCTGCTGCGGTCGAATGGTTACGACGTCCCAGGAACGTCGCCGACCCAACCCAAATATCAGAGCCACATGCGGAAGCGAATATTAAAAACCCCGGACAAAAAGATGACGACAACGGGGTAGAACACTAAGACAACCAAACACCAACTACGACACTTTATACAGCCACTGCGCCAAAAATATACAAACATTGTATTACAGACATATTTAGCAAACTAGCATAAAAAATCACCATTATAACAAAATATTATGGGCTTGGTTATGTTAACTTCACTATCGGATAACCCAAGTTATACAACCCCTAAAATGCCCTAGTGAAAAACCTAAGGGTCGCCCTTCTCCATTATGTTCCTAATTCATCTGGCTCGATCCTCCGGAAATCTCTTGGGCATCGTCTGCGAATCCACCGACACCAAAAGCGGTTCTTCGAACTTCCAAAAAGAGGAGGCAAACTTCCCGGGTCTAAGGCTGGGGGTCTGAAAATTTTGGATTATACAACTATGAGACGAATCTCAATAAGTGTACAACCCCAAACTCCACGTAGGCACTCACGTGCCGCCGGACAAAAACACGCATAACATATGACAATCAATCAAACTACCAACCACATACGCCCTTACCTGAAATCCATCATACACGTCCCTGCACGTTAGACAATAAGATAGCCAGCACATCACAGCAATGAATCACAGATACGCACGTGCCTCGATTATAAGGTAAAACCTACTTGGGCACGTCCCATACCATGCCTAGTAGATTTTACTCCATAATCGAGCATCACAATACACGATACCAACCACACTCGCACACGAACTCACGCCATGCGTCACTTTTCACAGTCCTCTCACATCTAGCCAAATCCAGCTCATTCTCAACCATTCCACCACTACCGCGTCCGCTGTAAAACGCATCAGGCCAATGGTCTTCTGGCCTCGTCAGGCATCGTCACCCCATCGAACCTGGCATCATCACCTCGTCAAGGACGGCATCGTCCCGCGTAAACGTACACGCCTCAGGACGGAATCCTACACACACTTTCCTTCTACCGCTCCCGCGTAAAATGCATCAGGCCAACGGTCTTCTGACCACGTCAGGCATCGACACCTCGTCAGGCCGGACATCGTCACCTGGTCAGGGACAGCATGGTCCCGCGTAAACGAACATGCCTCAGTACGGATCCTTTCCAACCAATCCCACATTTCCATACCCTCGTTCCACTCAAACCACATTTACACACGGTCAACAGTCGCACGACCAAACATACACACCTCACACGCATTCATAGCCACGTACCAATTCACATCTTACGTACTCTTCACAAATACACGTTCTCGTCATACGAATCCACCACACGACCATACACATTTAACACGCGAATTCAATGCGCATTCACACTACCACACCGCCACACCTCACGGCCACATACACACGGCACACAGCCACGCCATATTCAGCCCCACACATAATCCTGATTTAGCCAATAAATCACAAACCACACAATTGATCAATTAAGCACAATCAAGCCATAACAATTCCACTCAATCACATAAATAAATCCCGATCGATCCACAATATCACTGCCCTATCCAAATCTACTAAGTCTCAATTTTTCATTGCCAAATCATTCCGTAACCAACAAATATCCAGCCTTTAATTCAGTCTCCAAACAGTCACAATAATTCCAATCAATTATACAAATTAACTACGATCGCTCCACACATCACAGCCATCATCGAGCCTACAAATCCTCACCAATTTCTTCGCCAAATCAGTCCCCAAATCAACCCACGACAACCAAATACCAGCCTTCATCTCAGTCCCCAAAACAGCCACATAAACCCCTAAACCGAACCCTAAACATTGACCGAAATCCCATCAAAATAAATAGTAAACGAACTCTAAAAATTCTAAAATTTGGATATATCATAAAACACATCTTGATCAACATTTCTTATGAAGAACACGAAATCTGGTTCAATCTACAACCATGCCTTTTTGTCCCTCGAAATCAGACCAAAATCAGTTCGCTCAAACAGACCGTTTTGTCCTCAAAATACATTTATTTCAACATCCAAATTACCTTGAAAAGTTTTGAAATTTTTATATTTTATAGCCACGAATATCCCCAACAACTTTTGTGAAGGAAGTATTTTGAAAATAGGCCTGAAAAAATTTATAAAAATTCGAACAGACCCGAAGGTCGGGTGAACAGTAAATCGGGCAGTTTTATTTCGGTCCAAAGATGGACTTCCGAATGCTATCAAATGATTTCCAAATATTTCCAAATTAAAATATGTTATACTTCAAGATGTTGCGAACAACTTTCATGAAGAAATATTCCTCAAATTCGGCCCACAAAAGTTTTTACAAAAATAGCAAATCGGGCAGATACAGTAACCGCGAATCCGCGATTCACTGCGAACCTCACGGATTCAAACCCGAACCGATTTCTACCGAATTCCAACCGCCAAACTTATTTTCCGACGTCTAATCCAACCCGCAACAACCACTAACAGCCATACTTAGCCACCAATAACCATTATCAATGCCTTAATCAACCTCTAAATCCCCTAAACCGCACCCAAACGAGTCCGAAAAATACCCGAGGTCCTAAATGACATTTGAGGAAAACACTTACCTCAAAAGTGAGACAGAACGGGGCTAGGACGGTGCGGAATAGAACAGCAGTAGCAGCTCGGCCGATCGGGCTCCGGTGCGGCGGCGACGAGCTCCGGCGTTCCTTTGCCGAGAGAGAAAACAAGGGAAAAAAAAGAGAGAAAACAGAAAAGGAGGGCTGATCGTGGGGGGGTTTTGGCCAGAATGGGGAGGAGGAGAGAGAAGAGGAAGTCAGCTGGTCAAAAATAGGGGGCTAGGGGCGCCACGTGTCGCCGATCCGGGCCAATTGACTAAAATACCCCTAATCCAACGATTCTTATTCAATCTTATCCAAAAAGTGGAGGGTAAAATGGTCCTTGGTCCTTAATAATTGAGCTGATAACTTCTGGAAATTATCCCAAAATTATCCCAAAAATTCGGACCTGAAAATAGCCTAAGGGCAAAATCGTCATTTTTCCGGTCCCGGGGCGAAATTCCAATTTTCGCACATACGTGTTCCATATGTGCGTGGCCAACATAATATGGCGTCGAAATCGTGAAAATAGCTTCTTAAGCCCTCGAAAATCGACTGCAAAGTCCTGAGAATAAAATAATATTATTTTTCACTTCCGAGCCAAAATTTCAATTTTTGACCGTAATGACTCTAAATATCTGTGGCCACCCCAAAATGGCATCGGCCTCGAAAAATAACCTCAAACGGCCTCAGAATTAACGTCGGGGTCCACAGGGGCAAAATTGTAATTTTTTCGGTCTCGAACCGAAATCCATTTTTTTTGCAGAAATGGGTGGCCCTAAGGTTGGCCAAGCCAAAAACGTCATCGACCACCCAAAATTGCCACTTTCAAAATTCTCGATTCCCGGGTCCGAATTCCAAGAAATGACTAAAATCGAACAATCGCGACTTTAGCTTATCTCTTGCTAACGGGTGGCTCATTGGGATTACGCGCTCTCGACCCGTGACCGACACTAAGTCAAATCACGTTTAAGTTTGCTCGAACCCAGGCAACCTCGATTGTCATATAATTGCGAGGGTCTGTCACTAGTGCCCTTCGGACACGATCAATCAAATAGATCGGTCTCGGTTGGCTCAAAACATTCCCTCGTCAATCGATATGATCGAAAATCGAACCAAGGTCAAGCTCTTTGGTCGTGCGAACTCAATCCCGTACTGGCCTTACCCCTAAGGTTAGCATCCTGTGAATGCGCATTTCCAGGTGAGATCTCACTATAAGTGCATTGGCAAATTTTATTCCTTAAATCCCGGGAAAAAGGTCGAAAATTCAGTCTGTTAGAGGGGGTGAGGCGGTGAGGCGGCAGTGCGGCGGTGATCCGGGACGGCGGGGCGGCGGCGACACGGCGGGAGAGAGAGAGAGTGATCGAAGGGGAGGGGAGGTTCGGTGGAGGAGGGGGCCGAATGGGAGAAGAGAGAGGAGAGAGAGAGGTTAAGACTTTGGTCAAAACTTCATGCCCAAGTTTGACCCAAGTGAGAAATGACCAAAATACCCTTCTCTTAAAATTTTGATCTGACGGTGTAGATTCGATCTAATCTTGAAATCAACGGTCCGGATTGAATCTTGCTTTAAAAATATCCAAGGACATTTGTGTCTCTTCCAAATTTGAGCGCAAAATGACCAAAATGCCATTTGCCCATAAAACTAACCCTTTAGAAATCCTTAGGGGTAAAATGGTCACTTTCTCATTTTCTTGCCAAAATTGAATTTTTCTAAAAGATTCGGGCACATCCAAAATTTGCACGTTACAACCGCAACGTCGTCCTAACATTCTGTCGTGACTTCCTAATTTTCCGATGCCTAATTTGGTCTAAATTTAATAATTGAATTCTATATAATGTAATTCGTGCATATCTCTGACTAACGGGCGGCTTTCAGGAAAATTCGCATAATCGGCTCGTGACTGATACTAAATCGAGTCACGTGCAATTTATTCAAACCGTAATGACTTCGGTTGTCAATAAAATCGCGAAGATCGATCACTAGTTCCGATGAGTACGATCGTTTGGAATAGGTTCTGGATCGTTCGTCAATTCATTTTGGGGTCAAACGGAATCACCCGTGATCCACGTGTATGATAATAACGAATCGGCCCATCACTATCCTAAGATCGGCCTACATTGGCTCAAAATGTCACCTCGACGATTTTATGGTCGAAAGTCAGTTCGCGATCGAATTCCTCTAGTCGTACGAATTTAAATCCCCCATTAGCCTTTCCCTAATGGTTAGTATCCCAGGAATGATCAGTTCCGGACGAGACTGCCTACAAGTACATTAATAAAATCGGCTATTTCATAATTCCCAAATGGGCGAAATTTCGGAATGTCACAATACCCATGGGGCAAAGTATTATATGGTAAATGTGTCACAAGTGGTATAGTTTAGAATTTTTTGTATCACAAAAAAAAGTTCAGAGTAAATTTATTATAGATGACATAGTTTGAGATTTTTCATGTCACAAAAAAAAGTTCAGGATAAATTTATCACAAGTGGCATAATTTAAAATTTTTTATGGTAACCCTTTCATCTTCTTCCCTAGTGTATGCGTACAAGAGAATGTGAAATAATTCGAGAAACGACGAGATTTGAAGGTTGATATGTCAATTCCTCCACGTCTTGATAGTTATGTTATATTGAGGATGATCTCTTGAATAAAATGGCCCCCCTCAAACTTAACATTAACCTCTAACTACCTTTTCCAAAATAATTGACCGCTTGAACTCCACGTGTGTAAAATGTAAAAAATTAGGGTTAATACCACGAAAAACTCCAAACCGATACACCTGTGACAAATTTACTTCAAATTAATTTTTTGACCATAAAAAATCTTAAATTGGTATATTTGTGAGAAATTTACCCCCCGTTAAATTATATTAATACCATAAAAAATCATAAACCGGTACACCTATTATAAACGGAGGGTAAAACCCCAAACTGGTACACTCGTTCACTGCCACGTGTCATTCAACTTAGAAATTTGACGATAAAAATTTAATAAAAACTAACAGAGAGTAAAATTATCATAGATGTACGAGTTTGTGATTTTTTGTGGTAAAAATATTAGTTTTGAATAATTTATCACATGTGTATCGGTTTGGAATTTTTCGTGGTATTAGCCCAAAAAATTAACTAATTTTCTAAATGCTCATGCTATTTGCACTCCACAAATAACTTTAGACACACCTTAAAACTCAAATTGTCCAAAATAGCCCTCAACGAGAGCTCATTACTATTAAGATTGATGAAAGGGGAAAAACGTACTTTTAACGTGGATCAATCAATTTCATGATTTTTATCCACATTTCCTTAATTATATCTTCTTCTTTTGTGTTTAAATCAGAGAAGTTTACAGATTCTTTACTTTTTTTTTATTAGAATCCTCTAAGATTCGAATATTTTACTATACTTTATGATTGGAATGATGACTGCGAATATGGCACTCCAAAATCTTCATAGCTAGAATTTATAAAACATATAAAGTAAAAGGGATTTATGCACCTGATTTGGAATCCATTTTTCTATATGCGGAATAATGCCGATCCACCGGCTCATTAAGATTGCCTCTCGCAGTTAGCATTTACTTCTTATGTAAAATAATTCGTGTGTTGTGTTTAGATGAAGGACTTGAGTAATATTTATAGAGTTTTAAATCAGACTCTCTCATCACGGGTCGGGCTTTACTTGGCCCACACTAACTAGTCCCATATTAAACTATTTAAGAATATTTACAGCTTACCTTATTAGACTGATCCCAACTAATCCTGTAAAATGATAAATTACAATCTTAACTAATGTAGCCCATATCAAAAAGATCTCTTACACGGAATTCTATTTGAAAAGAATATTAAGAAATCGATGATGTCTAGAACATTTATTTATAATGTCTCTCTAAAATTCAATCTCTAGCAACTCGGTTGTCATATGCGATTATGTGATTCAAATTTATTTTTGAATAAAATTCTTTGGTTCAAGTTGTGAACTCTATATGATTACAATTTGGATTTGAGATATGTTAATTAACAAAGAATACTGATAAAGTTTAGCTTAAGCATGTTAGTAAGTATAAGGGAGGAAATGAAGTTTGTCTAAAAACGAAAATAAATATAACAGAAGACGGTGGAGTAAAACAACAATTTTGACTGATACGGACAATCTTGTATAGTTATAATAATATGCGACTTTTGTATTTTCAATAAATTACAACTTTCACCATTCCACCCAGTAACTTTGATCAATCAGTTCTTTTAAGGTTATTTTCATCAACCCAATAAGATAAGGTGTATTATAGCCATTTAGAGTGTGAAAATAGAGTGAGCTTTTTCTAAATCATGTGATCAAACTGCACAAAAGCGCAACGATCAATAATTTTTTTAGTCTAGTTTAGAGAAAGAGACCTTCTCCTTATTTCTGATCTTCTTTCCCTCTGACTTGCATTAGAAGCTCCAGCAAGCTTCTCTCCTAGCTTTCTAATTGCCGATGACATTCTTCTCATTTTTCCCAAGTCCCCATTCCTATGATTTTAGTTACGTGAAATATTTCGATGGGCAAATCACGATATCAGTTGAAAAGTTTACAAAAGACGAGGATGGTGAAGCTAATGTAATGCAGACACTAGGTTAAGTCTCACGTCAATAATGTCATATGTACTAATATATTAAGCCAAAACGCGCACCTTATGCATATAGCCAACATGCCCTACTCATCATCTTCCTCCATCACAACAATCTCTACCCACTAGGCCATCCCACATTATCTTTTCAATAACTAAGTTCATTTCGTAGAGCAAACATCAACACTAGCTCGAGAGCCACTCCCCCCTACAAATCAATACAAGAGGCATGTCTTCAAAACGAAGATGCAATCAAACTTCCACAACTGCTAATGCTAATCGAATTTCTTGGACAAACAGGCAAACAAATAACATTTGCGAGCTGTCTTTGTCAGCTTGAGACAGTGCAGATCTTTCCTCCTTTAGCAAACCAGCAACTTCAAGTCTGAATGACAAATGGAGTGCCTTTTGAAAGCTCAAACATTTGTGAGCTGTCTACACCCAGCAAAGCGGGCGCGCGAGGGTTGGTAGTTTAATACTGAGACAAAGTATGTATGTGTTTGTCTAATTTAAACACTGGTTAAATTATGAAAAAAGCAAAGCTAAATCGTGCATTGGCGTAATGTAAATATCCCGGATCGATTGAAGATTACGATGCGTTTGTTTGCCGTCATTTTTTACAGGTACTATTGAGGCAAGTCATCTTTTGGATTTATGGAAGGTTGATTCAAATGTTTGAAAAAAGAACTACTCGTTACAAATGAGGGGAGATTGTCTAATTAGTCTTGAATCTATTGAACGGAAGTCAACTCAGTCATAAACTTTCTAATTTTGCCAATTTAGTCCTAAACCTCTACTCAAATTCCAATCTAGCCATTTTGATCAATTTTCACCCGAAATTATTGACGTGGCAATGTGCCACATAGGATGGCCGACAATGACTGAACTGCCATATCAACCATTTCCAGCAACAATTGGTCGAAAGGACTATGTTGGAATTCCATACAAAGATTTAAAATTAAATCGGTAAAATTGAAAAGTTTAGAATTGACATCCGCACAGCAAGCTTAGAACCGATTAAGTAATTTTCCCTTACAAACAATATTTTGCATAATAAATAATCTTACTAGATTTTGAATCATTCAAACGGGACGCTTGTCATTTTCATCAATCTAATGCATCCTGACAAGTTTCGTATTTAAAAGTACTCTGAACCACTATTAATTTGTTTCCCCACGTGTCATTGTCACGGATTCATTTGTTGCACAAAATCCCCTTTTTTGTTATCTATGAGGACACCAAGGTACTTTTCTTGGCTTGGGATTTACTCATCCAAGGCAAATGCTCTTGTTTTAAGAGACGGAATTATTTATGTACTGCAGTATAATGCTTTATATAATCGCTCTAGTATGGTAGCTCACAAGCTGGCCACGGATCTTGTTGAAGACCCAACAAAATTCACTCCCTGACCAGTGACCAGGCAGAGGGGCCTGTTCTCTTCCTTATCCAAGCTTGTCCATAGAATTCTTTCAAGAAAAACGAACAGAAAAAGGGGAAAGTCAGAAGCTTATACATAGATTTTCTTTCGTTTTTTTCTTGAGATATCTGTCCCTCCAGTCCCTTACTTTTGAGGTATCCCATAGGAAACATGTCATCACTCATGAGTTCACATGTAAGCTTAGCTTTTGTCAGATGGAAAAAAGTTTTAAGACTTCATTGTTTGGAATGAATAACCAGTCTGGTGAATACCCTCAATTTGCAACGTGACAATTTTGAACCCGGAATAGTTCAGATGTTGATGACCCTTATGTCTAGATGCGTCTATGCTGAGGAAAATTATAGAGGCGATGGATGAACATATTTTTTTTTGGGCTTAGCCAGCCATAAAGAGGTGTCCAATGATGCTGTTGGAATGCACGCAAGCTGTTTGTAGATATGCTCGACAGAGATGTTTCTTTATTAGAATCAACTGCCGTTGGATTCAAATGTGAAGCCCATGGTGCAGGCAAGCTATTTCTGTTGTTTCGCCGATTCTTCCTCGCGTATGTGTCCTTGTCACTGCTTGTCTCTAATTGATCTTTCTTTGCATTTGCTATTATTACTCTCAGATTTTTGAAATGACTACCACGAATCCCGAGTATATATTGTCATGACGGCGCTAAGGCTTCTATGTATGAGTCACCCCGTCAAGTATGTATCTCTTCTCTTTCTACGCTGAGCTTTTGTCCTCCTTATACAATTTGAATTACTAGCTTCTTCACGTGACAATAATAATCTGAGATTTGTTGCTGCCCAATGAAACATGTGAACTTGGCCCAAGCGAGAAAAAAGATCGAACAAACTGCTTTGATATTATGAGTGTTCTTCTTCATGTACATTCTAAGAGTAACAAATCGTGGCCACGATAAACTATGGCTTTGACTTTCAAACTGTCAATTCCTGCCAAGAACAAAGAAGCAGGAATACTGGTATCGTCATCATGTTAGCTGTGCGTGTTTCTCGCTTAGTTTGATCGATCAGTTCGTAAATGAGACAACGAAACAAGTTGGATGCAGCGACTGGAACAAGGTATGAGAAGAAGGTGAGTTTGTATTGGAAATGTGCTCGGTCTTGACTTCCCGTACAGACTCACAGTTATAGAAATCAATCCATTACATCGAGAAAATAAATCAATGGCTTTTCAGAGGCTAAACTTCGATAGTCTTCTGGTTCAGAGCAGTGTATCTCCATCTTTCCTTCTCCACAAAATCTGCATCCAGAAACTGAGAAACAAATGCCCATAACTTGTACACGTCCTCGAAATCGGATAGAAAACTAAGAGCTAAGGTGACCACTCTTACGCCCTGGTTGGCTTTGTCCTTCTTGTTCGACACAGCCACATTTGCTCCAGTCCCTCTTTTCTCTAAAACTTTCAATTTTTCTTCATTGTGTTTATCCAAGAAGCAGATGTGGCGCAAGAACCCATAGCTAAGCGAAATGCTGCTTCTGTCGGCAAGCTTCTGCACAAGAACAGGCTCGACTTTTTCCCCTTTCCAATCAAACACATTGAATGCCAAAGCCGGTCCACGATCGAACTTGATCTTCGGTCCGTATATTCTGACCAGGCGAACACCTTCTGTGTTGGGATGCTCGAGTTTCAACATGGCGTTCACAAGCCAGTTGATCAGGTACCTTGCTCTGTTGCTGATCAATGTCATTCCTAGTGAATCCACATGATCCAAACCCGCACATTGGAGCTCCGAGTTTCCGTTGCTGCTGTTATTGCCAACATTTTGTGGGGCTTTGTCATCAGTCTTCTCTGATAAAACAATCTCAGAAGTTGCTGGTTCTCTACTTTTGATAGGCGGTAGTTCAACAGCTTGGGGGAAAGAGGTTCCCAGTTGCTCAGAATCAGATGGTCCACAATGCGTCTCAACAGGTATGGGACCTGAGAAAGAGTTTGAATTAGAGTATGTCTGATCAAGTTCTGTGTCGGTACCGGAGGACTCATCCGGCGGTTTCAGCGAATTCTCAGCCGGAACAAGACTGACAACTCCCATAACGAGCGATGTTTCGAGGCTCGGAAGGGTGGATTTCTTGACGAAAAGGCATCCGAATCCTGATGGGTTCTCGCCAAATATCTTATAGAATGAACAGATGATGAAATCTGGCTTAAACAAAGACAGACCAAAGCTGTCCATGTCCTTTGGTCCCAGAGCACAAGCATCAAGCAGAACATGCCACCCATTCTCCTGCGCCATGCTCATCCACAGATAAGGATATCTAGCTCCCGTCACTCTCGAATGGACGGGAAAGACAAAAAGCCCTCTCTTGTCTTTCTTCTTCTTCTTTCTAACAATCGTCTTCCTCAACTTGGTCGATTGGATCCTGAGCCTCGGCCACGAGAACTCAGCCGACATTACTTTGGCTCCTCTCTTGGCAGAGCTATTTACCATTGCTTCCACCGCCTCGCTCTCGTAGTCATAGACTGTCAGAAGCTTACGGCTGGATGGAAAGGGGTACGACTCTGCCAGGAGCTTGAAAGCCGACGTTCTGTTCGCGGTGAAGACCATGCAGTAATCACTCTGGGAGACGTTGAGAAAACCCATGATCCTTTTCTTCATGGATGATTCCAACTGGGACTCCTCGCCGCCCAGAAGCAGCCGTGTCTTGAGGCTCCCTGTCTTGTAAGATAAGCTAAAGAAGGGGAAATCTGGTTTTTGGGGTGGAGATGAGGACGAACCGGCTTGTGGGGATCTTGAGGATTCCTGGTTCTGCAATTGGGAATGAGAGAAGAGGCCTACGCCTATATAATCAAGGCAGGTGTGATTGGAAGCAGATAGGTGATAGTATTCCCGGGATCGGAGCTCGTCCACCTGAACGGTCCCGGTGTATTGAGGATAGACCCTGGTGAACTCGGTGAACGACTCTTTCAGGGATGGGAGTGACTCATGGTTTGTGAATTGAGTATTAGGAAAGATGGAGGACGAAGTGGTGGTCGCGAAATTGCGCCGACAAGCCGAGAAGGCGCTCCTCGGCTTGGGAACTGCGGAGCTCCGCTGCTCGGGTAGGCCGAGCAGCTGCGTCGGGCAGCAGCCGTCGAGGCAGACCTGTTTCACCTCCGCCATGCCATTGCCAGAGGTCTGCATACTAAACTCTGTTGCAGATTTCATCTCAAAAGGGACCCCAATGTGGCACTCTCTATCTCCCTCGCATCGGTTTCCAATCAAGATTTGTTTGCTGTGTTGAATCAGCATTGATGGGTATATAAGGAAATCTGATTGGCCAGAAAATCTCCCACGACCCCCTTTTGTTTGTAGTGGGGTGCTATGGACAGGGTAGCCTGATAGCTGCTGGAGCCTGATGTGAACACATTGAAAAAGTCTAACCTGTGTACTTGTTTGACCTTGTCCTTGGTATATATTCAACAGGGATGATGGGGGGTCGCCCGTTCATGTCCCAGCAGGTATGGTGGAAACATCATTGGGCCTTGGTTTTAGTCTAAGGCGCTTCAAGTGGGTGGCCATGCTTCTCATGGATTAAAAACTTGAGAATTTAATGATGATGTGGACTCGTTACAGTAAACCAAGTCAATCGCTGTTCCTTATACAATGATATGCAATTAGGCGCACGCGATCTGTGACCCCGTGCTGGGTCATGTTATTATCGAGATGGCACGAGTTTGACAACATGTCGTTGTAACTTTGCGCAATCTCGCTCGTACACAGAGACGGAGCAAGTTGTATATCCTAGATAATTTCCTCGAATCACTGATCGATGCAAATTATGTTTTCCAAACAAAACGAGTATTTAGCTGAGTAATGCTCGACTCTATGTTTGATCTACGACATTAGGATTTAAATCACCCGTAAAAAAAAAAAGTTAGAAAGATCATTGGGGAGCCAAAACACTGTCATGGTTATTGAGGCCTTTCCTCTTTTGCTTTTGCTTTTCCCCTTTTCCCAACTTTGTTTTGTTCCAACAACTTACTTTTTCAAAAGGCAGCAGGAGTGAAATTGGAAGGGGACAAACATGAGTGGACGACAAAGCGAGCTGTATGCTGCCCGGCGTCATCGACCTTGTCCAAAAGAAACAGCCAGTGTTACCATGCTTCTGATATGATCGATGGCGCCAATTTACTAATCCATCCCTTTCTTTATTGGGTCTTCTGGGATTAGGAAAACGAGCCTTGCTTTCGACCCCCACATCTCTGTTTTCTCTTGCGGATGAGGCCAAACGTTCGCCAAGTTTTAATTGGAATTGCGCAGGAAAAGTCTGAAAATGTCTCATGGGGGTGATGATATAATTACAACAGGGTCGGTTTTTGTCGACGATGTCCGATGATTCCGGCGTTTCATGGAGATGCAAGCGAGGCCGACGCATTGGTTGTCAAAAGGCCTCTTTTGGAGCCCCTTTTGCCCCGTGCTTTCGGGCTACCATACATCCTTGGCATGTAAGTTACTTAAAAAGCAGATTTGGTTTTGCTTTTCATGATGAGAAGTGGAGCCAAAACCTTAATGCTACGAACCCACATAGAGATTTATAAAAACCCATAAGTTAAGGCCGCGGAAATTACTAAACAATACGACCATAATGCATTAAGAATCTAAGAATGATTAAAGCATTGTCAGATCACATGATTAGCAACAGTTAATCAGTGATGAAATCATGGGTGCTTGATTCTTGGGGATAATTGTTCTAAAAGTCCTAAACCTATTATATGGCTGCCAGTTTAATTTTGAACCTTTTTGACAACTTGCAAATTTAGTCCCAAACCTTTCAATTGTCTCAATTTAGTCATAAACTTTTTGAAAATTTGCCAATTTTATCTTAAACTTATTATTTGGATATTTCACCGGAAGGACTACATTGACAAATCGTCAAAATGTTTAAGACTATATTTGCACAAATGAAAAGTTTAGGATTAAATTGATAAATTGTCAAAAATTTTAGGACTAAATTGATATAATTGAAAGGTTTATGATTGAATTGGCCTCCGTATAATAGATTTAAAAGTCTTTGGAATGTTTTCGTGATTCTTGGACAGCAGTTCTAGCATTTGGCGTGAAGCATATGTCCTTAGTACATAAGATCATGGCGACTCTTTTGAGGTTATTGGTTGTCCACACCCTGGAAAAAGGAGCATAGCTTCGGCAATGAGTTGTGCTGCATTTTTGTATTCACTTTGATCGTCTTCTTTAGTAACAAAGCATGGCGATAATCTCTACTATGTAGAAAGGAAGAAGAGGGATCTTCTCACCGGCGTGCGCGTTTTGACTGCGTAAGCAGAATTAGTATGAAGCCAGCAACGCCAGGACTTTGATTAATCAATGCAATCCCAAGCTCTAATTATGTTATAATGTCATGATTAGTAGAGGGACATTTGTAATCTCCCTTTAGCGTCCAGCCCAAGGTAGGGGACTCCCGATTGTCTTCCGTTGTCCCCGGCATTAGAGGTTTAGAAACTTATGTGACCGATGATGATTGAGCAAACGACGAAAATTACCGAAAAAGCTATAAACATATTGTGTTCGTACCAATATGATCTTAAACCTTTCAGTTTTGCCAAGTTAGTGTAAACCTTTTTCAATTTTGGCCAAAAATCGCTGATGTGGACACTCAATATCCTATGTGACATAACCGACGCTAACGTGGATAATTTTTAAATATTTTCTTTTCTTTTTTTTTTCATTGTGCCGTGACCCTCGTCGGCACCCAATTTGGATGAGGGTGGGAAGGCCCTTGCCAGATCTGGGCAAGGGCCGCCTCACCTGTGGCCGACAGGTCGCGATGGCCTCGTCGGGGGCCATCACGGCACTACCGACAGTGGGCTAGGAGGCCCTCCCCTTATCTGGGCATGGCCTTTGCGCGGTGACCTTCGCAAGCTCAATGAAAAAAAAAACATAGAAAAAAAATAGAAAAGAAAAATTCAGAAAACAATAAAGAAATTATTTTTAAAAAAAAATCACAAAAATTATATACGTTAGCATCAATCGTGCCGCATAATATGACTAGCGTCCACGTACTTAGCGGAGTAAATTTTCAATCCATGAAATGATACAAAAATTGCGTAAGAACAAAACGAGACATGGGGTTGAGCCGGAATGGACGGATCTCATCGATCCTACAAGATCAAACTTCTATCGAGGAGCGTCGGCACACCGTTCCGTTCCGTTAATGAAATTATTGCATCGGACCCGTTCCTGTTCCCATCCTCACGCTTGGTTTTACCCAAGTCAAGGTGAACAGAATTAAATTTCGACATTCAATTGTTGCTAGACATGGGTGCCACTGCGTACCATCATATCAACTAGGCTGGGGACGTGCAGCTAGGGCATGGACCAGAGCGAAACGTGGAAGGACCGATTGGAATTGATCGTTGGGGGGTCCCCCGGGGCGTCACGAGGGGGTCTTGCAAAATTCAATCATTGTAGCTGCCTTCGTTGGCACTCCCCGATCGAACCCGATCTCTACTCCTCGAAACGGGTCATTAATGTTTCGATATGATACGCATGTCCGGGACAAGCGTTTCATTGATTTGGGAAAAAAATTATTTAAAAAGTCATAAATTTATTTCACTTTTATCAATGGAGTTCTAAACCTTTCGATTTTATTAATTGAGTTCTAAAATTTTTTACATTTTGCCAATTATGTCAATCCGATCAATTTTAGTTGAAAATTGCTGATATTAATAATATTAATAATTATTTTTAAAATTTCTGATTTCTTTTTATATTTTTTTTATATTTTCTTCTTCTTTTTACTTTATTTTATTTTCTTTTTTTTTAGGGTTGCCAACGAGGGTTGCTAACCCTGACTAGTCATGGGCTTGGGCCGACCGACCGTCCCTCGCGAACGGTGAGGGCTTCATAGCCCTTGCTAGATCTAGGCGAGGGCGTCGCCCAGTGGCCAACGAGGGTCGCCGACCCTTGCCCAATGGTCGAGCGGGGATCGCTCTCGCTGGACTTAGTAGAAAGAAAAAAAGGAAAAGAAAGAAAGAAAAAGAAAAAAATTATAAAAAAAAATTCACGTCAACGCCGGCCGTCCTACATGGACTTACGTGACACTACCGGCGTTCACATAGCAATTTCTGATTAAAATTAGCCGAATAGACCCACTTGGCAAAATTGAATATATTTAGGACTGAATAGGTAAAAGTGTAATAGATTTAGGACTTTTTGGATAATTTTCTCTTAATTTGCATCGCGATTCGCGGAGACCCAAAGACCAAGGAGCCAAAAAAAAAAAAAGAGAGGGAGAGGAAAGAACGCCGAGGAATCGCTTGCCTTTGGTAGCAATGAGTGGAACCATCATGATTCGATTCTAGATATACTCTGCTGGGTACGGCAAATGAGTCAAAATGTCATCTTGAAGCAAAGCGAATGAAAGTCTAGGGCAAATTTCAAAAGATTAAGAAAATGAACAAAAGGCTACATTTTTTTTTCCGCCCAAAATCATTGGGTAGCTTGAATATGATGCCCGAAACTATCGCGTGAATGCACGATTGTCAAATAGACATTCCAAAAGAAAGTGGTATGGCCCATCACACCGTTTATGGAGTGGGGTTCGTATTTTTCCACATTTTCGTCAGATTTTGTGTGATTTTCATAGTATGATTTGCACGTACAAATAATTCAAACAAGTATTTCGTGTGTTCTTGGTCTACCATTGTGGTCATTTTTTGGAGAGACCATGCTTGCAAGCATGGTAAATGACAAGATCCCTTTATTTTCACGAGGAGAAAAATATCATTTCTTGATACGAAAATAACATAAGATAAACACCATATAGGAAGAGGGAGATATTTTTTTCGAGCTTTGGATCTAACAAATCAAAACCTCTCTGCCTCGTCTCTGTCTGGTGTTGCCTTGCTAAAGCCATGGGGTTAATGCGTCACCCTTTCCCACCATTTCTTCGAGCGTTAATACCACGAAAAATCTCAAACTAGTACATTTGTGATAAATTTAGCTTAAAATTAATTTTTTAACTACAAAAAATCTCAAATCGGTACACCTGTGACAAATTTACTTTCCATTAAATTGAATTGGTACCACGAAAAACTATGAATTGGTAAACCTGTGACAAACAGAGGGGTAAAACTCCAAACTGGTATGTCCATTAACTGTCACGTGTCATCCAACTCAGTAATTTGACGGTACAATTTAACAGAAACTAACGGAGGGTCAATTTGTTACATGTATACTAATTTTGGATTTTTCGTGGTATAAACCCTTTTTTCAATAGAATAAATCAAGGCCATGTAATTTATGCATTTTTTTGGTGCTTTCGTCATCGTGTAGAAGACCTAAGGTTCTCTAAAGAGAAAATGACACAAACAGTCCCTAAACTTTGGCGCAATATGTAATTTGATCCCTTAACTTTTAATTTGTTCAATGTAGTCCCTGAACTTTAACCAAATGTGCAATATGGTCCCCGAACTTTAATTTGTTCAAAGTCATCCCTTAACTTTTGATACATGTTCAATTCAATCCCTGAATTATATGAAAATGTTCAATATAATCCTTTCCATTAATTCAAGTTCAGGGACTCCATTGAACATTTTGATATAGTTTAAGGACTGAATTGAACATGTACAAAAAGTTCAGGGATGACATTGAACAAAATAAAAGTTCAAAGATCACATTGAGCATTAACCTAAAGTTCAAGGACTACATTGAACAAATTAAAAGTTTAGGAATCAAATTGCACATTAAGTCAAATTTCAAGGATTGTTTGTGTCATTATCCCTTTTCTAAATTTGCTCTTATGTGCAGCTTTTTCACAATTATCAATATAAAAAGCTATAAAAACACAAACTCAGGATTATAAAATTTTGTAATATGACTAGATTTTGATAATTAAGGATGAAACTCTGATCTAATACCTAGGGCAAGTAAGTTCAAGATGATATTTCGCCTTCGTTTGAAGTCATCATCTTCCGAAGAAACCAGTCCTGCCCTTTTGATCAAGAGAATATTTTTTTTCTTGTACAGTTGTCACATCAATTGACACGAGCGAGCACGCCCTTTAATTTAAATAATAATCACCTTTCTTCTTGCTATTCCTCTTCTTTTCTTTTGCACAGAAGAAAAGTTACTTTGAATGCAGATTCGACTTTGGCCATAAAAAAATTCTATTGACTGCCCATGCTTTCAAACCACTTGCTCATTTTTTCTTTAACCACTTGCTCATATGGTCAAATCCAATTATTCATAAATTCATACTGAAATTGTGAACGAGGAGTCATGTTTTCCCATGACAATCTTCCAAGTACTTTATAATTAGGAGGGTGCAAAAAAAATGGAAATCAACCGGAACCGGACCGGAACTGATGGTTCCTAAGGGAACCGGTTCGGTTCTCGATTTCAATTTTTGGGAACCGGTGGATACTGATCCGGTTCCCAATTTCAAGTGTGAAACCGCCTGCCCACTCACCCAAACTAAACTGGTAATATAATAATAAATATAATATAGCATATTTATTTAATTTTTATTTAAAAAATCATAAATCCCTAAATTAAACCTAACTCGCTCGACGCTCACGGTCTCACATTGAGCCAAGAAATACCTTTTTTCGCTTTCGCTTTCGCCTCACGCTTACTATCACTCTCTCACTCTTCTTGTTTGATGCTCACCTCACAGTCTACGACTCTTCACCTTCGTCTCCATATTTTTGTCTCCATCCTTGGTTAGTGGGATCGGTTCCATGGATCAACTCGGGAACTGGACTAGTGGACTCACCTGGGAACCGAACCGAACCGACAGTCCGGTTCTTGGGTGGATCATGGACCAACGGGCGGTTTCCGATTCCAATTTTTAGGAATCGGTCTTTAGTGGGTGGTTCCTGGTTCTAGGGTGAGAACCGCCCACCTGGACCATGCTCATCCCTAGTTATAATGACTACTGTTATGTATACCGTTTTTCTTTTTAAATCTAAATAGCTATGAAATGGGCCACTGACGTACTGATAATATATGACCTAAAAGTCGCAAAATAACACTGCCTTGATATTTATTTTGCATTACTAATGGGCAAACTTTATTTCCCACCTAAATAAAGGGGCGAAACATTCTAATTTCACACACTTTCTGTAAAGGAGAGAGCCGAAAATATACAAGTGAATTTCTAATTGAGCACGTCCAACTTGCAAGTGAATTTCCATTTCTACTTAAGATGCAACAAAATTTTCCTAAAATGCATGTATTCAAGGAAGCTGTTGGCAACCAGATTCAGGGTCCAAGTTCATAAGTCACCAACGGTCTCCTTTTTAATGCGAACTTGGGGCTTTCTGGGTCGTGATTCTACTTAGGCCAGAAAAGACATCAAACCAAACTATTTGGGTTTCGGGGGAAAAAAAAGAACCCAACCCGATCCCTTCACACCTAAAATTGGCATTACTTATTCTCTTCTGAAAACATGACCCGTACTATTAAGGTTTGAAAATTGTTGCATCCAATATCAATTGCCTATGAGCCATGAACAATAGTTTAGTAAAAACAAGATTATAAAAAAGGGGGAATTTATCAAATGCACCTTCTTATGGAGACAAGAATTGCTGCCACCAAGAGAGACCTAGAATCTAAAAATTGGAGCAGAGACCCTTGAAAAATGGTAATTAAGCTGAAGCAGTCGATGGGTAACTCTCCTTTGGCATGTGATTGTGACGAGAGTGATGCATTTTTTATCACCCATTTCATACATGCCAAGCGAGAGATGCCCTATCACTAATTTAGCTTCTATACGACCTCAAACTCAGTGCCACTTTCCTCTCTCGCAATGTGCTGCTCACCACCTGAAATTTGAAATCGCTTAGTGCATGATGAATTTGGCTCTTGAAGGAGGTCGGTTTATAAAGCAAGGTAGAGAGCAAGATATGCCAATTTGAAGGCCCTTAGCATATGCTCTTGGATATCCAATTCACATCTTTATACCGTCCTCCACTTCGTGTCTTCATAAAGCAAAGCTATCCAGATTCTCTCTCTCTCTCTCTCTCTCTCTCTCTCTCTCTCTCTCTCTCTCTCTCTGCTTGTTTGGGTGTGAAGTGGAAAAAAGCAGCTGCTCTTCAAATATATATGAACATATATAGGTCATTAATAAGTGTGGAGGTGACCTCACACAAGCATAAAATCACATAAAGGTATTCTCTGAGTCCAATATATTTATAGCATACGACTTGCGGAATCGAAAGATACATAGAATAACAGGTACAAGAAAATTAAGAGGGAATGTCAGACTTCGAACCCCTGCTTTATGCTCTGAAGTCGTGTCAGACAAACTGTGTTTTTCAAGAATTTAAACCGTTGGGCAGCAGACCAACAATGTGTCTAGCATATGAGTCGACGCTCTTTTTTATTGGTTAGTTTTCATTTCATCAGTAAGAGACACCAAACCAAGAGTGTTCATAAGTTTGTCCGTTTTCTAAATACTACCATTAAATCCTATGAAGAAAAGAATCAAGTGGAAGTTCCATATCAAAATCTAGAAAAAAAATTGTCAAATGACAAATTGAGCTAAGTTAGTTCATGACTCTTCAGCAAGTTGTCAATCTCATGCTATAATCTGATCAGCCGAGTCAAGCAAATTAACAAAAGAATGTTTCCGGTTGTCCTTCAATATCAAATGTGCCCAAAATGACAATTTACATTGATTTCACAAGACCAATGTACAGAGGATCGGTCCATTTTTTAGCTCAGTGGCATGCACCATCCGCCAGTGTTATTTTCGCAATCCACTTTACTTAATCTAAGATTATAAAAAAGAGAGGATTTCTCATAAATCTCTTAATCTTGCTATAGGTGCTTGATCCTTGACCATCTCACCAGAGAAGCTAGACTCACTATGATTTACAAATTTTTCATTCCCAACTTCTTCGTGATGTTGAAAATATATCTTGAGTTTGAGCCCGAAAAGGAAACTTCCCTAATCCAAGTAGATTTCCTATTTGAATGATTTCCCAGTTTAACAAGGCTTTCTAATTTGAAGTTTCCTATTTTGGATTTAATTCTTTTCAATATGAGAAGTGGGTTTCCTTCGTGAAGAGTATCCAAGAGAAGCTTGTGTTGGGGAATTACATCTCCAAGATTTTTTGCAACTACTTTGTGAGATTGAGAGATTATTTTGTAAGGAATTGTGGAGGCTAAATATTATATGAGGAAAATTGCGAAAAAAGTCCTAAATCTATTGAATGGATGACAATTTAGTATAAATCTTTCAATTTGGCAAATTTCGTCGTAAACGTTTTGAAGATTTGCTCACATAATCATTCGGACCAATTTTGGCCGAAACTCACCGATGTGGACATTGGTTATCTTACGTGACACGGTTGATGATGACGTGGATAAATTTGTTTTATTTTTTTATTTTTTACTTTTCTTTCTTTCTTTTTTCTTTTTTTCTTCTTCCTCCGCTGGTGGCCAGTAATAGGCAATAGCTGGTGAGGTACCCTCACCGAATCCTGAGGTTTAGTGAGTGATGGATTTGCTTTTCTAGGTCCTTATGCTTCTATGTGGGAAACAAGTTTTAATGGCTCTAGGTTATTTGTAAAACTCACCGAGTTTCCTAATGTAGTTTCACATAGAAATGCGATTGCATTTTCTTTCATTATATTTAGTGAGTGTGACGTTCCGAAATTTGCCAATTTGGGATTTATGAAATGAGTGGTTTTCTGAACGTACTTGTAGTTAGGTCTCGCTCGGAACTGGCCATTCTTGGGATACTAACCGATAGGGAAAGGCTGATTAGGGATTTAAATTCATGCGACTAAAGAAATTCAGTCGTGAACTGACTTTCGACCATAGAATCGTTAATGTGACATTTTGAACCAATATAGGCCGATCTTAGGATAGTTATGGGCTGGTTCGTCATTTTCATACGAGTGGATCACGGGTGATTCCGTTTGACCACGAGGTGAATTGACGAACGATCCAGAACCTATATCGAACGATCGCGCCCGTCGGAACTAGCGATCGATCCTCGCGATTACATTGACAACCGAGGTCGTCACGATCTGAATGAACTTACGCGTGACTTGATTTAGTATCAGTCACGAGTCGAATATGTGAATTTTCCCAAAAGCCGCCCGTTAGTCTGAGACACGCTCAAGTTACGTTATATAAAATTCAGTTATTAATGAGAGACTAAATTGGGCATAAAAACATTTAGGAAGTCACTACAAGACATTTGGACGACATTGTTGTTGGAATGTTCGGCCTTGGATTTTCTCGGATCCTTCAGAAAAAATTTAATTTTGGCGAGAAAACGGAAAGTGACCAAATTACCCTTGGAAGTTTATTAAGGCCAAGTATTAAAAGGGAAGGGCATTTTTGTCATTTTGCCCTAATTTTTGAGATGGACAATTTTGCCCTTGGAATTTTATGAAATTTCCAAATTGCCCTCGGATATTTTTGGAAAAGATTTGATCTCGGCCGTTGATCTCAGGATAAGAACGAATCTCGGCCATCGATTGGAAATGTGAGAGAAGGGCAAGATGGTAATTTTGCCTAAAGGGGGCTCAATTATTGGTGTTATAAGACCAAAGTCTCTCTCTCTCCTCATTTCTCTCTCTCACTCTCTCGGCTCACCCCTCTCCCTCACTCACCGATCACCCTCTCTCCCTCTTGGCCGCGTCGCCGCCGCCCGGGCCGCCGTCTCGCCGATCGCTGCCACCGCACGGTCGCCGCCGTAGCCGCTGCATTCTAGCCGCTTAATCACCTTTGGAAAGGCCGATTTTGCTTAGGATTCGCAAGTAAGTCGCAATCTGACCCTTGCTTAGGACATCGGGTATTGTCGGACTCGTTTACACATGGTTTAGTTGGTTTTAGGGGTTGATGGAAATGAGTATAGATGGATTAGAGGAGAGCTTGATCCCTTGTTGTGTTTATGGATGTTCATGTGGCTATTGGATGTTAGTTTGGACATGGTGGAATGAGTTTTGGCGGTTGAAATTCGGTAGAAATCAATTAAGGTTTGAATCCTTGAGGTTTGGTATGATTTTCGGATTCGCGGTTACTGTACCTGTCCGACTTACTATTTTTGAGGAGAATTTTGTGGGCCGAATTTGAGAAAGTTTTCTTCCTGAAAGTTACTCCCAACATCTTGAAGTATAACATATTTTAAATTTGGAATTTTTGGAGGCCATTTGGATCACACAAAAACCCATTTTCAGACCATCTTAAAACTGCCCGGAACACTGTTCATCCCGACTTTCTTGTCTTGCCGAATTTTTATAAAATTTTTCAGATCTATTTTCAATAAACTTCCCTCACAAAAGTTGTTGGCGACTTTCTTTTCTATGACATATAAAAATTTAAAAACTTTTCAAAGTGATTTTGGTGTCGAAAGAAATGTATTTTGAGGACAAAACAGTCTGTTAGAGCGAACTGATTTTGGTCTAATTTCAAGGGACAACAAGGCATGGTTGCAGATTGAACCGGATTTCGTGTTCTTCATAAGAAATGTTTATCAAGATGTTTTTTATGATATATCTAAAATTTAGAATTTTTGGAGTTCGTTTACTATTTATTCTGATGGGATTTCGATCACTGTGTAAACTGCCTAGATTTACCCTGATTCTATGGATGTTCATTTTTATGAGCGGAATGGTGGGGGTGTCGAGGTTGAATAGTTGCTGCCCTCATTACTGAAATTGATGCTTGAATGCGTGTGTATGTAGGCTGAATTGAAATGGTTGGAATTGATGCCTTGATGTGCATTTTATTGATGCTCGAGTGTGTGCACGTGTGAGATTTGAGGCGTGCGATGTGCGTGTGATCACTAAAAGGCCCTGAGGCGTGTTTACGCGGGGTACAGATAAAGTACAGTGTGTTTGTATGTTCGTGTGATCACTAAATCCCTGAGGCGTGTTTACGCGGGGAATTGAACCGGCCTGAGGCGTGTTTACGCGGGTCGTGACACGATTGTGGGATCGGACTGCGGCGTGCTATGCTCGGGTCGCGATCATGTAGGCCTGATGCGTGTTTATGCGGGTTGAGGAAAGAAAGTGAGAATGGGATCTGACCAAGGCATGTTATGCTCGGGTCGTGATCATGTAGGCCTGATGCATGTTTACGCGGGATGAGGAAAGAAAGTAAGAATGGGATCGGACTGAGGCATGTTATGCTCGGGTCGCGATCATATAGGCCTGATGCGTGTTTACGCGAACCGAGGAAAGAAAGTGAGAATGGGATCGGACTGAGGCATGTTATGCTCGGGTCGCGATCATATAGGTCTGATGCGTATTTACGCGAGCTGAGGAAAGTGATTGAGCATGAGATAGTGCGATGTAGCAAGTTAAATGAAAATGATGTGGTGGTGCGTGAACGAGTGTGAATTGTAGAGTTCAGGAATGTGGCGTGTTTGACATGTGCCTTCGAGCATGAGATTGGGTTGGAAAGTGCATGTGATTTGTAAATGTGAATGTAAAACTAACGTGCAGGTTGCGTGTATCGAAAACTAGGTAAGTACGATTGTGTGGACGTTGTTTGTGTGTTGCTTGATTCGGTGTCTGGACTTGTCCGGAATACGTGGTAGCCTAGGTAAGGTTTAGATTGTGTACTTATTGAGAAGTGTCTCATGGTTGTATTAACCAAACCATTTCAGAGCACCCACTCGAGCCATGAACCTTCCGCCGCCGCCGCAGCGTTTTGGGATTGTTATGCACACTGATCATGATGTTGTAGGATAACCCGATCGAGATTGATGCCGATTCGGAGTCGTCGGATGAGCATGTGTCCAATGAGGATTCGGATGAGAATTCCGAAGAGAGTGAGTCAGAGTGGACGCCATTTAGAGGGAGTAGGAATTAGTTTTGGAGCTGAGGAAGAGTTTGGAAGTGTCCCATTTTTGGTATAGTGCTTACCCAGGCTACTGATCTTTTTGTGATACCGGTGGGTTGCAGTTTAGTAGTTCAGTGTGCATATTTTGCTTTGTGGTTTGTAAATAACGGTTGTGGCATAAGTTTATTTTGTAAATGGATATTGTACTTCGATCGAGATATAGTATAAGATTTGGTGGTTTGGTAATTTATTCTCCCTAGTACCCCCGGTAAATCTTTGTCTGGGTGTTTGTTGTTTCCGTCGCGATTAAACTCTAATGGGTTCGTTTGGGTCGGCAACGTTTCCTGGGACATCGCACTAATTCAACCGAAGAGGGATGTCGCGTGCTCGATGGGGTTCGGGGCGTGACATCCGGTTTGGATTGGTATCAGAGCGAGGATAGCTCGTTTTAAGTTGGTCGAAACCTGGAGTGATAAGAAGTGGGAACCTTGGGGTAGCCATTTAGGGTAGCTGTAGTTGTTTAGGGAAAACTTAGTGAACCATAGGTGTGTTTAGCGCTATATGTATTTTCAGACTGTTGTGGTGATTGCTGATTGAACTGAGTATTGTAATGATTGAAATATAGGTGCGTTTGGACTTGAGGTATGTGCTCGAACCTCATTGATTGTGATTTGGTGTTGTGATGGTAATTGATTGCCTGCTAAGTGGATTATTGTCATAATCCACTACCTAGGACTAGACTGGTATAGTTGGCCTAGGTCTCTAATTCCTGTATGGAATTATAGTAAGTAGGAGAGTGATAGAATGGTGATGATGAACAGCGAAAGAAGAGGTACAAGAAGGGGTGCAGGAAGAGGAGTACGGGGTCAAGGTGGTGCTCAAGTTAGAGCTGTAGAGGATCTCGAAGTTAATGCTAGAGCTGCAGTAGACCCCCGAGTGGATGGAATTTTAAGGGCCCTCGAGGAAGTTGGGACTTTGATGGGCAGGCAGACTCAGGAGCGAGATGCTACTATTGCCCAAGCGGTTGAGACCGCTGCAGCTATTGCCATTAATGGCAATAATGGAAATCAAGGATAGGGGCAGGTAAATGCGAATCGACTAATGCATTAGCTAGTCGAGCAGTTTCTGAAGTTAAAGCCTCCTAAGTTTGATGGTAGAGGCGACTTTGAGGTTGCATAACTTTGGATAGAAGAATTAGAAAAAAACCTTTGAGGTATTGGGGTGTACGGATGAGGAGAAAGTAACATTAGCCATGTATCAATTGCAATGAAATGCAAGCGATTAATGGAAAGCCACCAGAGGAAGAGTGTTCCCAATTGGTACGGCCCAGACTTAGGCGATATTTATGAAAACCTTTAATGATAAGTATTTCTCTGAGAGTGCCCGGGAATAGAAATTAGCGGAGTTTATGAGGCTTCGTCAGGGACAGAGAACAGTGGACCAGTATAAGGCTGAGTTCACTCGGTTATCTAAGTTTGCCCCGAGGATAGTGGAGGATCCATTAGATAGAGCTTGGAGGTTCCGGGATGGTTTGAAGCCGGATCTTCGCAGCCAGATGATTTTCTCTGAATTTAAGGGATTATGGTGAGATTTATGAGCGGGCTCAAGCGATTGAGCGTAACTTGTCAGATAGGGCTGCCGCTTCTGGATCGAGATTTGTCCAGGGTAGGGACAATCGTAATCTCGAGAAGAGACTGATGTCGCGGAATCAGCATTTTGTTCCTTCTGCTAAGAGGAAGATTGGAAAATCGAACCGTTATCAGGGCACAGTGTGCCAGTTGGGTGGTGGAAGACATAGGATTGGACCCTGTCCGAGTAGGAGTATTATATGCTATAGGTGTGACGGAGTGGGTCACCAAGTGAGGAATTATCCTAATAACAGACAAGTTAGGTCATTTGTGCCACCGCAACTGCCCCGAGTTGGAAATCAAGTTGGGCCGCCCTTACCCACGAACCAGAATAGGCCACCGGCTCAAGGACGAGTATATGAGATGGCTAGAAGGGAAGCTGAGAATGCGTCAGGCGTGGTCACAGGTATAGTTTTTCTCTGTGAACATGTTGCATATGCTTTATTCGATTCGGGGGTGTCACATTCGTTCGTGTCTGGATAGTTTGTTAGATTGACGGGTATAGAACCACAGTTGCTTGATGTTGCATTGTGTGTTACGACTCCCTTAAATGATAAGGTTTTAGTTTCGTTGAGGTGCCCGAATTGTAAGATTGTGATTGGTGATAGGGAGAAAAGAATTGATTTAGCAGTTCTAGCGATGTATGATTTTGATGTGATAGTGGGTATGGATTGGCTGACTAAGCAGAGGGCCATAATGGATTGTTGTAATAGGGTGATCCAATTTAATCCTGTTGGACATCCGGAATTCAAATTTATAGGAAATCGAGGGAGAACTTCGATCACATGGATTTCGTCGCTAGAAATGACGAAGTTATTGGACGAAGGATGTGAATAATTTTTAGCGGCTGTGATGGATTCGACGGAATTGCCACCAGAAAGAGGACATAGTCGTGGTGTGCGATTATCTCGATGTCTTTCCTTAGGAATTACCGGAATTGCCACCAGAAAGAGTAGAGTTGGTAATCGAGTTGACACATGGGATTGAGCCAATCTCGAAAGCACCTTATAGAATATCGTTGTCGGAATTAAAAGAGTTAAAGGTGCAAATGTAAGAGTTATTGGACAGAGGATTTATTCGTCCAAGTGCGTCTCCATGGGGAGCGCCAGTATTATTTGTAAGGAAGAAAGATGGGTCGCTGAGATTGTATATTGATTATCGGCAATTGAATCAGGTGACGATTAAGAATAAGTATCCCTTGCCGAGGATAGACGACTTGTTTGATCAATTGCAAGGGGTTTCGGTAATTTCTAAGAATGATTTGAGAACGGGATACCATCAGTTGAGGATTAGAAAAGAGGATATACCGAAAACGGCATTTAGGACGAGATACGGACACTATGAGTTTACAGTAACGCCGTTTGGGTTAACGAATGCCCCTGCTGTATTTATGGACTTAATGAATCGGGTGTTCAAAGAGTTTTTGGACCAATTTGTCATAATCTTCATAGACGACATACTAGTGTACTCGAAGAGCCTGGAGGAGCATGAGTTTCATTTGAGTAAGGTTTTACAGACTTTAAAAAAAACGCACCGTGTGCTAAGTTTAGCAAGTGCGAGTTTTGCCTCAATCAAGTAGCGTTTCTTGGACACGTGATTTCTAGGGAAGGAATCTCAGTAGATCCAACAAAGATTAAGGCTGTAATGAAGTGGCCGAGACCAACGACGATAACAGAGGTTCGAAGTGTTTTTTGGGTTTGGCCGGATATTATCAACGCCTCGTAGAAGGGTTTTCGGCAATAGTGACACCGTTGACACATTTGTTGAAAAAGGAAACAAGATTTGAATGGACCGACAAATATGAAAGAAGTTTTCAAGAATTAAAGTATAGATTGACGACAGCACCAGTGTTGACTATTCCGTCAGGACCCGGAGGATACGAAATTTATAGTGACGCGTCGTTGAAAGAATTGGGGTGTGTACTCATGCAAAATAAACGAGTAGTGGCCTATGCGTCAAGACAGTTAAGACTGCATGAGTTGAATTATCCGACGCATGACTTGGAGTTAGCCGCAATAGTGTTCGCCATGAAGATTTGGCGATATTATTTGTGCAGAGAGAAATTTCAGATTTATACTGACCATCAGAGCCTCAAGTATTTATTTTCTTATAGGGAATTAAGTATGAGGCAGCGTCGTTGGATGGAATTACTGAAAAATTACGACTGTGATATTTTATATCACCCCGGAAAGGTAAACCGGGTAGCGGATGCATTGAGTAGGAAGTCAAGCATCGCGCACTTGATGGTCAAGGAATGGACTTTGTTGGAAAAAGTGTGAGACTCGGAGTTTAAGTTTGAAGTAAGTCAAGTCTCGAGTCTGTTAGCCACGTTAAGGATTGAATCGTAGATTCAAATTAAGATTAAGGCTTTGCAGTCTACGGACCCAGAAACTCAGAAAACTCTGGAGATGGATACTACTAAGAGGAAACCGGACTTTCAAGTATTCGAGGATGGGATCTTGAAGCTCCGAGGACAATTGTGCGTGCCTGATGATGCGTAAAAAAGAGATTTTATCGAAATGGCGCCATTTGAAGCGCTGTATGGCAGAGCATGTAGAACGCCTGTATGTTGGGATGAAGTTGGAGAAAGAAGTATGAACTGGACCTGACTCATGTGTTAAACTATGAAGAAATAGAAGTTGACGACAGGGTATCGTATGTTAAAAGACCAACAAGGATCGAGGATTGGAAAGAGCGAGTTCTGAGGAACAAGATGATCCTAATGGTCAAGGTTGTGTGGGAATGTCACGGGATAGAAGGTGCGACTTGGGAAAGTGAGGAGCTAACACAACGTCAATACTCCCATTTGTTCAAGTAGTAGGTTGAATTGTAAATTTCAAGGACGAAATTTTTGTAAGGAGGGAAGAGTTATGACATTCCGAAATTTGCCCATTTGGGATTTATGAAATGAGTGGTTTTCTAAATGTACTTGTAGTTAGGTTTCGCTCGGAACTGGCCATTCTTGGGATACTAACCGATAGGGAAATGTTAATTAGGGATTTAAATTCGTGCGACTAAAGAAATTCGATCGTGAACTGACTTTCGATCATAGAATCGTCAAGGTGACATTTTGAGCCAATGGGCCGGTTCGTCATTGTCATACGAGTGGATCACGGGTGATTCCGTTTGACCACGAGGTGAGTTGACGAATAATCCAGAACCTATACCGAACAATCGTGCCCGTCGAAACTAGTGATCGATCCTCGCGATTACATTGACAACCGAGGTCGTCACGATCCGAATGAACTTGCACGTGACTTGATTTAGTATCAATCACGGGTCGAATATGCGAATTTTTTCAAAAGCCGCCCGTTAGTCTGAGACACGCTCAAGTTACATTATATAAAATTCAGTTATTAATTAGAGATCAAATTGGACATTAAAATATTTAGGAAGTCACTACAGGACATTTGGACGATGTTGTTGTTGGAATGTTCAGTCTTGGATTTTCTCGGATCCTTCAGAAAAAATTTAATTTTGGCAAGAAAACGGAAAGTGACCAAATTACCCTTGGAAGTTTATTAAGGCCAAGTATTAAAGGAGAAGGGCATTTTGGTCATTTTGCCCTAATTTTTGAGATGGAAAATTTTGCCTTTGGAATTTTATGAAATTCCCAAACTGCCCTCGGATATTTTTGAAAAAGATTTGATCTCGGCCGTTGATCTCAGGATAAGAACGAATCTCGGCCATCGATTGGAAATGTGAGAGAAGGGCAAGATGGTAATTTTGCCTAAAGGGGGCTCAATTATTGGCGTTATAAGACCAAAGTCTCTCTCTCTCCTCATTTCTCTCTCTCACTCTCTCGGCTCACCCCTCTCCCTCACTCACCGATCACCCTCTCTCCCTCTTGGCCGCGTCGCCGCCGCCCGGGCCGCCGTCCTGCCGATGGCCGCCACCGCACGGTCGCCGCCGTAGCCGCCACGTTCTAGCCGCTTAATCACCTTTGGAAAGGCCGATTTTGCTTAGGATTCGCAAGTAAGTCGCAATCTGACCCTTGCTTAGGACATCGGGTATTATCGGACTCGTTTAGACACGGTTAAGTTAGTTTTAGGGGTTGATGGAAGTGAATATAGATAGATTAGAGGAGAGCTTGATCTCTTGTTGTGTTCATGGATGTTCATGTGGCTGTTGGATGTTAGTTTGGACATAGTGGAATGAGTTTTGGCGGTTGAAATTCGGTAGAAATCAATTAAGGTTTGAATCCTTGAGGTTTGGTATGATTTTCAGATTCGCGGTTACTGTACCTGTCCGACTTACTATTTTTGAGGAGAATTTTGTGGGCCGAATTTGAGAAAGTTTTCTTCATGAAAGTTACTCCCAACATCTTGAAGTATAACATATTTTAAATTTGGAATTTTTGGAGGCCATTTGGATCACACAAAAACCCATTTTCAGACCATCTTAAAACTGCCCGGAACACTGTTCATCCCGACCTTCTTGTCTTGCCGAATTTTTATAAAATTTTTCAGATCTATTTTCAATAAACTTCCCTACAAAAGTTGTTGGTAACTTTCTTTTCTATGACATATAAAAATTTAAAAACTTTTCAAGGTGATTTTGGTGTCGAAAGAAATGTATTTTGAGGACAAAACAGTCTGTTAGAGCGAACTGATTTTGGTCTGATTTCAAGGGACAACAAGGCATGGTTGCAGATTGAACCGGATTTCGTGTTCTTCATAAGAAATGTTTATCAAGATGTTTTTTATGATATATCTAAAATTTAGAATTTTTGGAGTTCGTTTACTATTTATTCTGATGGGATTTCGATCACTGTGTAAACTGCCTAGATTTACCCTGATTCTATGGATGTTCATTTTTATGAGCGGAATGGTGGGGGTGTCGAGGTTGAATAGTTGCTGCCCTCATTACTGGAATTGATGCTTGAATGCGTGTGTATGTAGGCTGAATTGAAATGGTTGGAATTGATGCCTTGATGTGCATTTTATTGATGCTAGAGTGTGTGCACGTGTGAGATTTGAGGCGTGCGATGTGCGTGTGATCACTAAAAGGCCCTGAGGCGTGTTTACGCGGGGTACAGGTAAAATACGGTGTGTTGGTATGTTCGTGTGATCACTAAATCCCTGAGGCGTGTTTACGCGGGGAATTGAACCGGCCTGAGGCATGTTTACGAGGGTCATGACACGACTATGGGATCGGACCGAGGCGTGTTATGCTCGGGTCACGATTATGTAGGCTTGATGAGTGTTTACGCGGGCTGAGGAAAGAAAGTGAGAATGGGATCGGACCGAGGCGTATTATGCTCGGGTCGTGATCATGTAGGCCTGATGTGTGTTTACGCGGGCTGAGGAAAGAAAGTGAGAATGGGATCGGAACGAGGCGTGTTATGCTCGAGTCGCGATCATATAGGCCTAATGCGTGTTTACGCGAGCGGAGGAAAGAAAGTGAGAATAGGATCGGGCCTGAGGAGTGTTTACGCGAGCTGAGGAAAGAAAGTGAGAATAGGATCGGGCCTGAGGCGTGTTTACGCGGGTCGCGATCATGTAGGCCTGATGTGTGTTTACGCGGGCTGAGGAAAGTGATTGAGCACGAGATGGTGCGATGTGGCAAGTTAAATGAAAATGATGTGGTGCTGCGTGAACGAGTGTGAATTGTGGAGTTCAGGAATGTGGCGTGTTTAATATGTGCCTTCGAGCATGAGATTGGGTTGGAAAGTGCATGTGATTTGTAAATGTGAATGTAAGACTAACGTGCAGGTTGCATGTATCGAGAACCAGGTAAGTACGATTGTGTGGACGTTGTTTGTGTGTTGCTTGATTCGGTGTGTTGACTTGTCTGGAATACGTGGTAGCCTAGGTAAGGTTTAGATTGTGTACTTATTGAGAAGTGTCTCATGGTTGTATTAACCAAATCATTTCAGAGCACCCGCCCGAGCCATGAACCTTCCACCGCCGCAGCAGTGTTTTGGGATTGTTATGCACACAGATCATGATGTTGTAGGATAACCTGATAGAGATTGAGGCCGATTCGGAGTCGTCGGATGAGCATGTGTCCAATGAGGATTCGGATGAGAATTTCGAAGAGAGTGAGTAAGAGTGGACGCCATCTAGAGGGAGTAGGAATTAGTTTTGGAGTTGAGGAAGAGTTTGGAAGTGTCCCATTTTTGGAGCTGACGTCGCACTAATTTGACCGAATGGGGATGTCGCATGCTCGATGGGGTTCGGGGCATGACAGTGAGGCTTGCCCTTGCCAGATTCGATGAGGCAAGGGTGAACCTCGCTTGTGGCCAGTCACCAACCATCGCCAAGATTCGGCGATTGACGGAGGAAGAAAGAAAAAAAAAGGAAAGAAAAGAAAGAAAATTCATAAAAAAAATTGAGAAAATTTGAAAAAAAAGTAAAAAAATTGTCTACGTTAGCGCCGACCATGTCACGTAGGTCGACTGAAGTTCATGTCAGCGATTTTCAGTCAAAATTGATCGGAAGGATTATATTAACAAATTGTTAAAAGGTTTAGAATGCAATTGGTCAAATTAAAAAGTTTAGGACTGAATTGGAATCCGTATAATTGGTTTATGACTTTTTTGATGATTTCCCCCATCGTATGAGTTATTGAATGTAACTGTGCGTTAGGAAATACTGGGAGTGTTTGGGTGCTCTATTGTATAATTTGATCTATAGTGAAATTCTATACTGCTCTCCTTATGGACGAAGGTCATGTCAACCGAACCATGTAAATCCGATATCTGGTTTATTTATTTATTTTATTATTCAATCACTTGTTCTAATGACTGCCAATGAAATTGTACATTTTGTTCGGTACATCAATGGGTAAAAATATCATTTGAACCAAAGCAAATGAAATTGTCCCGCAAATTTCAAAAGACTAAGAAAATGAACTTGTCACTTGAACAAAAGCCTACAATTTTTTTTCCGCCAAAACGATGGCATAGATTGAATTTGGGGCACGAAATTATCATGTAAATGGGGGGTTCATTTGAGATTTAATTATATTTCCATAGATCGATTTGGACCGAACATGGAGCCCACTTTAAATATATAATCCAACTAGAAAAAGGGATGGTCCGTCCAATCATTTGTGGTTGTATTTTTCCATGTTTCAGTAAGATTTTATGTGATTTTCATAATATGATTTGCACTTACAAATAATAGGGGAAGATAATCTTTTACAGCTTTGAACCGAACATATCAAAACACCTATGTTTCGTCTCATGTTGCCTTGCTCGAGCTATGAGTTTATGCATCGCCCCCTCCCACTTTTTTATCAATGAAAAAAGCTATCCGATATATGCGAACACCATCAGATGACGAGTCGTGTAGACGACCTAAGCTTTTCTAAATTTGCTCTATATGCGGCTTCTGCACAATTAGCAGGGGAAATTATTAAAAAAGTCATAAACATATTGTTATTGCGTCAATTCAATCTCCTAAATATTTCAATTTAATCAATTTAGTCCTAAACCTTTTGACAATTTGCCAATACAATCCATCTTGTCAATTTTAGCCTGAAATCATAGATGTGGATGCCAACCATTCTATGTGGCGTCACTGGCGCTGGACAATTTCTTTTAAATTTTAACCATTTTATGAATTTTTATAATTTTCTCTTTTTTTCCTTTATATTTTCTAGTTTTTTCATTATGTCCGGCAAGGCTCAATCTCGCTATTGCTGGGCAAGGTCAGCCTCGCCAAAGGCCTCGAGGGTTTAACCCTCATCAATGGCTGGGCGAGGCACGGCCCTCTCAATATCCGGTGAGAGCGAGCCTCGCTAGCCCAGCCGCTAGTGAGGTTATGCCTCGCCCCAGCCTCGTCTTGCCCAATTAGTGAGGGTTGCTAGCCATAATGAAAAAACAAAAGAAAAAAAAGAAAAAAAGAGAAAAAAATAAAAATACTAATAAAAAACTCATAAAATCTTTAAAAAACTATCTAACTCGGTGTCGGTGGTGTCACGTCATATGGCTGGCGTCAATATCGGCGATTTCTGGCCAAAATTGATCAGATAGACTAAATTAATAAATTGTCAAAATGTTTAGGGTAAATTTGCCAAATTAAAAGGTTTAAGACTGAATTGGTACAATCGCAATAAGTTTATGACTTTTTGAGTAATTTTTAGACAATTATTAATGTAGATGTGATTCCATCACCTTTCTTCTTGCTTCTCTTTTTTCTTTTGTCAAAAAAGAAAGTCCCTTTGAATCTAGATGCGACTTTGACCATATTAAAATAAGGGTCGTGCTTTTTCTATTCCATTATGGCTAAAACACTCCCTATCACAATGTTTTGACAATATTAATCTTTTTAGGTCTCATCTTTTTTCAAGTATCCTTTTTTGTTTGCTTGTGGTGTCCTGCTTGTTTTCCTCCAACTTTTCTTATGGATTCCATTTTCCTCCACCTCCTCCTTCAATTCTCTTTGTTCCCTTTTAATTTGATCATATGGTTCAAGCCTTGGTAACATCTGTAAAAAACATTATAGAGAGCATGGGCATATTCGGTGACTGGTGTAGAAGTAGGAGAGACCGTGGCAGCAAAAAGGGGCAAATCCTCGCTGATCTTGAGGATGGGATTGTCGTTCTTGAAGGTAGCATTTTTCGGTTTGCATAAAAAATATAGTGAGAGTAGAGGCAGATTTGAGCCATAGATTTGAAGGCTAGTAGGTGATGGTGAATCGCCAATGACCGTGACGACCAAGAAGATGAAGATAGAGAAGCGGACATTGCCAATGAGCTTGATGAGGATTTCAGTGAGGACCTCAGCTCTTGGGTTTGAATCTTTAATGGGGTTTTTCTTGTCGTCGTGATCAATCAATCAAAAAGTTTGATGCAAAATGGGATAACAAATAAAACAAAGAGCGAAATTTGATGGAACAGGGTTATAGAGTGAAGAGATATGAGATGGGTTTTTTATAGTTGAACTTTGAGTTGAGGAAATGGAGATGGAAGAGGACTAGTTGGGTGAGGAGGAGCTTTCTGCAAATCTGGGCTTCAACTCTGTGAGTTGCTTGTGTTGGTGATGGACTTTTTTTTTTGTATTCCGGTGACGGAAGTAATTACAAGGAAATAATCTACATCTCATGGTTGAATTTGAACAAAGGGGGTAAATTACGAGACTCACACATACATCTCAACTGATGTCGTGCACCCAAAAAAGCATATTGCAATAGCAAATAGTGAGTGTTTATTAAGAAAAACAACAAGAGGCAATCCAATTACATAACTAGCTAAAATAAAGTAGAGAAATTCTATTAGAAATTCGCTGAAACTAAAGATTTCATCACACCATGTCCAACTTTCAAGTTTAATGAACAAAGAAATCGAGTGTAGAAAAGAGAGGTATGAGATGCAAAGAAAATTTTAATGACTGAGCCTCACTTTCTCTTAATAATGATTAAACTCAAACCGTGATCTCAAAATTTCAAGTCTAAATCCAAAGAATACACGGAGAAAGAAGGAATTGGACTCAATTCCGCTTGCATAGCTCACTGCATCAAAAACTCGTCTAATATTGGCATGAGAGGGGTTGTTTTAGAAAGAAAGAAAACAAAGAAGGAAAGTGGCACAACGAGAAATGAGAAAGAAGAAAAGCAATTGAAGAATGCTTAAGAAAAAGATGTAACCCACATAAGTTAATATTGTCATAATATTGTCATGAGGAGTGTTTAGCCATAATGGGAGTAGAGAAAGCGCGACCCTAAAATAATAATCAATGTTAGATGACCCTTTTTTCCTAAAAGTTTAAGTAGTTACGAAATGGACCAACCACTTATTTATAACATATGACTTAACAATCGAGAAATGACGCTTTCTTGTCATTTCCTTTGCATTGTAAACGAGCAAAACATTTTTTCCACCTAAAAAAAGGGGGAGTAACATTCTAATTTCACACACTTTCAGTAAAGGAGAGAGCCAAAATAATATAAGTGAATTTCTAACTGAACACATCCAACTTCCAAGTGAATTTCCATTTCAACATAAGATTCAACAAATTTTTCCTAAAATGAATGTATACAAGGAAGCTGTTGGCAATGCCAATTTGGCATTCCCCAACCCAAACCGAATTCTCTGCTATGGTTTTATCTGGGCCATGTTTCTATTTAGGCCAGAAAAGACATTGAAACAAACGTTTAGATTTTGAGAAAAAATCGACCCGACAGCCAAAGTTGGCATTACTTATTCACTCCCGAAAACATTACCCCAACTATTAAGGTTTCATGGAACACTTCTGCATCCAATGTAAATTGTGTATGGAGCATGACAGAATAATTACTAAATGCAAAATTAGAAAGAAAAAAAGAGGGGGGATTATCAAATGCACCGTCTTATGAAGACGAGAATTGCTGCCACCAAGAGAGACCCTTGCAAAATATGTTCAGTTATGTTAGACAAAAGCTAATAGCCCGACGCCGGCGAGGGCAGCCTCCGCCTGAGGCCGGCCACCTCTACCGGCCTCGACTATGGCTAGCGGAGGGAAAAGAGAAAAAAAGAACAAGAGGAAAAGGAAAAGAGAAAAAGAAGAAGAAGAAGAAGTAAAAGACGAAATTGCCCCGCCGGAACAGTGATGTGCTCATCGGCCGGTGAGCATTTGATTGGCCGACGAACCCAAGCCCTTAATTGAGACTAATTGGGCACTTCGAGCCCCTATTTAAGACTAATTAGGCACTTCATGCTGTTATTTGACACTTTGTCTATTTTGGACCCATTTTTGAGAAAATGACCCCACTTTGGATAGCAAATTGAAATTTTTCCTCATCTCAATAGAGATGCCTCATCCTTAACCATCTCAACAGAGTGGCTAGACTTACTATGATGTACAAAATTTTCATCCAGGATGTTTTCGTGATGTTGAAAATATGTCTCGAGTTTGAGCTTGAAAAGGAAAGTTTCATAATCCAAATAGATTTTCTATTTGAGTGATTTCCCAGTTTGACTAGGCTTCCTAATTTGGATTTTCTATTTTGAATCCAATTCTCTTTTATATAAGAAGTGGCTTCTCTTCAAGAAGAGTATCCAAGGGAAGCTTGTGTTTATGAATTATATTATGAGTATTTGAAATCATGAAACCTTGTGTTAAGATTCAATACAGTTCCTTCATAAAATTGAGAGATTATTTCGTTGGGAATTATGTAGGCTAAACACCATGTGGGAAAAATTACAAAAAAAAGAAGCCCTAAACATATATTAAGGATGCCAATTTAGTCATAAACATTTTAATTTGGCCAATTTAATCATAATCCGTTTGACAATTGGCTAACGTAGTAATTCCGGTCAATTTTTGGCCAAAAATTGCTCACGCGGTCACTAGTCGTCCTATGTGACACGACCATCACTAATATGGATAAAATTTTCCTTTTTTTAATTTTCTAATTTTTTTTCCTTTTTTCTTCTTGGTTTTCTTTTCTTTCTTTTATTTTTCTTTTTTTCCGTCTCCTTTGGCAGTCGCCAAGCCTCGACAATGGCCAGTGACCGGCCATAGGCAAGGGTTGTCCTTGTCGAATCTTGAGGTTTAGTGGGTGATGGGTTGCTTTTCTTGATCCTATTGCTTCTTTATTAAGAAACAAGTTGTGATGGCTCTGAGTTATTTGTAAAACACACCATATTCCTAATGCAATTTCGCATAGAAATGCGACTGCATTTTCTTTCACTAGATTTTGCGAGGCTTGCCCTCGCTAGACCCTCCAAATCCGATGAGGTCAATCCTCGTCGACCCTTGCCTGTGGCCGGTCGCTGACCATCGTTGAGGCCAGCAACCGGCGGAGGAAGAAGGAAAAAATAAAAGAAAAAATAAAAATTCATAAAAAATGAAAAAAAAAATTGTCTAATTTAGTGCTAGCCATACCACATAGGTAAAGTGTATTTTAAAAACACATTGGAAAGCAACTTTGATTTAAATGCCGTTTGGTAAAAACTACGCTTTTTGATAGTTTTTTTTTCAAGAAACAAAAACTTTTGAACTATTTGCCGATGAAACTCAATCGCCGGTGGCTGAAGCCTTTGTCGGCAATGTTAGGATTTTCGATGACCTTTCTGTAATAATGAAAGTATAGTGGGGGTGAAAGTAAAAGGAAAAAAAAGCCTATTTACATTTTCGAAAATGCAGGATTAGAAAGCACCTTTGGACTAGCCTTGGGCTAAGGCCTTTTAGACGCCTTTGGAAATACAATTGCATTTCCCTTAAGCTTCCAAAAAATTTTCCAAATGCCATTTGCATTTACCCAAGAGATTTTGGGGCCTCAAAGGGTTTTGGCAATGCTAAACCAAACACACTCATTGCCAAATTGTCAAAAGGTTTAGGACCAAAATTGATCAAATTGAAAGTTTAGGACTGAATTGGTATGTACAATAGATTTAGGATCTTTTTGGTAATTTCCCCCACTATATGAGTTATTGAGTATAACTAAGGATTGAGAAAAACAGATAGTATTTGAGTGTTTGAATATGGTTATAATTTCCATTGAATTGTTTGATCTATAGTGAAATTTTGTACTTTTTTTCTTGGGGAAAATGTCAGAAAAGTCTTAAACCTTTTGCATTGGTGTCAATTTAATCATAAGCCTTTTGTCTTTGTACCAATTTAGTCATTCCGGATAATTTTGGCAAATTTCATTAATGTGGACACCGATCGGCCTACGTGGCACCACCGGCGATGACATGGACAACATATTATTGATATTTTAATATTTTTCGATTTATATATATATTTCTTTTATTTCTTTTTTTATTCCCTTTCTTCTACCTCCAGTCGGTCGCCGGACTGGCGACTAGCTAGAGGCCAAAGTCGGCGAACCTCGCCGACCTCTTGCGAGGCCCGCCCGACTACCCATTGGCGAGAGTAGCGAGGCTCGACCCTCGCCGGATGGTTGTGAGGGCAGCCTTGCGCTGGGTTGGGCAAGGCTCGCCCTCGCCGAATTTGGCGAGTGTTGCCTCGTCAGCCATGGCGGAGGCCCGACCTTGCCAAATCTGGCTAGGTTATGCCTCGCTCAGCTCAGCTTGAGGCTGCCCTCACGACCATCCGGCGAGGGCTCAGGCCACTCACTGGGCTGGGCGAGCCTCGTCGGCTATGAGAGAGGCTCGACTTCGCCAAATTCGGCGAGGTTGCATCTTGCCCAGCCTAGCTCGAGGCCGCCCTCGTAGCCATCTAGCGAGGGCTTGAGCCTCACACTGGGCTAGGCGAGGCTTGCCCTCGCCGAATCTGGCGAGGGTCGAGCCTCGCCGACCATGGGTGAGGCCCAACCTTGCCAAATCCGACAAGGGTGAGCCTCGCCATTGGCTAGCGAGGTTCGCCGGCCCTGGCTTCTAGTCGATCGCCGGATCGACAACTGGCTGGCGGAAAAAGAAAGGGAAAGAAAAATTAATAATTTTAAAAGATAAAAAAATTCGAGAAATATTATTAAAAGTTGTCCACGTCATTGCTGGCGGTGCCACGTATGCCGGTTGGCATTTACGTCAGCAAAATCTGGCTAAAATTAGCCGGAAGGACTGAATTGACACAAAGACAAAAGGTTTAGGATTGAATTGTCACTAAAAAATGGTTTATGACTAAATTGGTATCAATGTAAAAGGTTTAAGACTTTTCTAATACTTTTTCCCATTTTTCTTGTGACTGAGCCACATAAATCTAATATCTGATTTATTTACTTATTTTGCTTATTTTATTATTCAATCGCTTGTTCTAATGACTGCCAATGGAAATTGTACATTTTGTTGGGTACGTCAATGGGTCAAAATATCATTCGAACTAAAGGAAAGGAAATTGTACCGCAAATTTCAAAAGACTTATGAAAATGAACTTGTCACTTGACCAAAAGGGTACATTTTTTTCCACCCAAACGATAGTATAGATTGAATTTGGTGCCCGAAATTATCATGTAAATGGGGTGGGGGTGGGTGGGTTTCTTTTGAGATTAATTATTTCCAAAGAGTCGATTTGGACTGAACATGGAGTCCAAAATAAAATATATAATCCTACTAGAAAACGGAGAAAATAGTTTGGTCCGTCCCATCATTTGTGATTTTCATAATATGATTGCACCTGCCAATAATTCAAACAAGTATTTCGCGTGTTCTTGGTTCACCAATGCGGTCATTTTTTCAGGGAGACGATGCTTGCGGTCGTAGTAAATGATAATATCCCTTTATTTTCAAGAGGAGAAAATTATTGTACCTTGGTACGAGAAGCAAGAATCTCCAAAAGTATACCATAAAATTAACATCATAGGGGAAGATAAGCTTTGAATCAATCATATCAAAACATCTATATTTCGTCTCTTGTTGCCTTGCTAGAGCTATGAGTTTATGCATCGCGCCTTCCCGCCATTTTGTCAATGAAAAGAAGTTATGCGATATATGCATTTTTGGTGCTTTCTTCGAACGCCATCAAACGACGAGTCGTGTAGAGGACCTTAGCATTTCTAAATATGCTCCATGTGCGGCTTCTCCAAAATTATTAATATAGATGGGACTCCATCACCTTTCTTCTTGCTTTTCTCTTTTTTCTTCTGTAAAAAAGAAAGTCACTCTTAATATAGATGTGACTTTGACCTCAATAAAATCCTAGTGACTACCACCACTTACTCGTTGAGTCTATTCACTTTGATCTCTCAAAATGGATTTACAAATACAATTATTCAGAAAATCCTACAAAATAGAAATGAGGGAAAATTTCAAATAAGGGTTTAAAGTGCCATCATTTTCTTAAATAAAGGCCTGAAGTGAATATTATTTCGAATAAGGGCTTGAAGTGGTCATTACAGTTTGAAATAAAGGTCTGAAGTAGTCATGGCAATTTCAAATAAGGGTTTGACTCACTGGCTAGCTAAATATTCCAGCTTGTTAGAGGTATTTTTGTCCAAAGATAATTTAAGTTTAATTAGATTAAAAATTTTAAAAATATTTTTAAAAAAGGCACTAGGGCTAGCTGCCTTCCCCATGGTTGGTGGGGTCACCAGCACCGCAGCAATGGGCGGCAGCCACAGGCGGAGGGCCTTGATTTTTTGTTTTTTGTTTTTTTTTAAAGTTTTAGCCTTTTTTTTGCTTGTCTTTTCTATGAAAAAAGGTTTAATTTTTTAACCTAATTTAATTAAGATTTCGTATAAAAGTTAGGATTTGGGTGAAAATGACGTTGTTCTCGTGTTTTAGTTAACCTTAACGCCACATTGAAGAGATAAAATATTAGAAAAAACCTGAACACGCAATCCAATCCTGGGCGAAGCCCTCATGGACCACTAGCAAGGGTCGCCTCACTCAGGTCCTCGCTAGCTACGGGCAAGGTGATACTCGCCCAGATTTGGCGAGGGTCAGCACTCGCCCTTGCTTGTGGGTTTCGAGGCGGCCTCGCCCAAACCTCTTTGGGTATCGCGTGTGGCTAGCCATCGCTTGAGATCGCCACCGACAAAAAGGGAAAAAAATAGAAAAAAGGAAAAAAAGAAAGAAAAAAAGGAAAAAGAGAGAGTAAATGATGAAAATGCCCTTTCGGACCCTTTTTTAAGACTGACATAGTCACTTCAGACCCTTATTTGAAATAAGATCTATTTTATACCTTTATTTGAGAAAATGAGAGCATTTCATGCCTTATTTGGAATTTTTCCAAGAAATGAGAACTCATATTTTTCCAAAACAATCTTCCCAAGTACATAATAATGATTGATGTTAGACGACCCGTTTCTCCTAAAAATTTAAGTAGTTGTAAAATGGTTCAACAACGTATTTATAAAGTATGACTTAACAATCACGAAATAACACTTTCTTGTCATTTATTTTGCTTTGTAAATTAGCAAAACATTTTTCCCACCTAAAAGAAGGGGGCGAAACATTCTAATTTGACACACTATCAATAAAGGAGAGAGCCAAAATTAAATAATTGAATTTTTAATTGAACACGTCCATCTTCCAAGTGGATTTCCATTTCAACATAATATTCATCAAAATTTTCCTAAAACACGTGAATTCAAGGTCCAGGTTTTACCTGGGTCGTGATTCTGTTTTAGCCAGATAAAGGCATTGAACCAAGCTGTTCGAGTTTCAGGAAAAAACCCGACCCCACCCATTAACACCCAAAATCGGCATTACTTATTCTCTCCCGAAAACATGACCCATACTATTAAGATTTGTATATTGTCAAGCTAGCTTTGAAAATTTTGCATCCAATCTCAATTGTGTATGAACCATGATAGATAGTTTAGTAAAAACAAAATTAGAAAAAAAAAGGGCAAATTTATCAAATGTACCTTCTCATGGAGACAGGAATTGCTGCCACCAAGAGAGACCTGGAATCTAAAAATTGAAGCAGGGACCCTTCAAAAATTTGAGCTGTGATATTTGGCAAATGGCAATCAAGCTGAAGCAGCCACAGGGCAACTCTCCCTTGGCATTTGCGGATCACCCACTTCATACATGCCAAGCGAGAGATGCCCTCTGACTAATTTAGCTTCTACACGACCTCAAAGTCATTGCCACTTTCCTCTCGAGCAATGCACTCACCACCTGGAATTTGAACTCGCTTTGTGCAAATGATGAATTTGGGCTCTTGGAGGGGTTCGGTTTATATGCCAATTTGAAGGCCCTTAGCATATGCTCTTGGATATCCAATTCACATCTTTATACCATTCTCCACTTCATTTCTTTATAAAGCAATGCTATCCGGATTCTCTCTGTGTTTGTGCGCTCGCGCGTGTTTGAGAAGTGGAAAATAGCAGCTGCTCTTCAAAAAGGAACAATTATCCAAAAAAGTACTAAACCTATTGCAAGTTACAAACCTTTTAATCGCGCCAATTGAGTTCTAAACTTTTTTACGTTTTGCCAATTGAGTCTATCCAACTAATTTTGGCTGAAAATTGCTGACATAGACGTAACACGGCCGGCATTGACGTGAACAAGTTTTAATAATTATGTCCATCCATCCAATCTAGTCACAAAACTTTTGATTATGCCAATTAAGTCTTAAACCTTTTCACATTTTGCTAATTGAGTCTACCAGCTAATTTTGGCCGGAAATCGCTGACGTAAATACTTTTTAATAATTGTGTGTATTCGGCCTATTCAGTCACAAACTTTTTAATTGTGCCAATTGAGTTCTAAACATTTTCACATTTTGCCAATTAAGTCTACTGGTCAATTTTGATCGAAAATCGTTCACATGGGCAATTTTTAACAGCATTTTAATATTTTAGAGTTTTATTAAATTTTTATTTTTCCTTTATTTTTTCTTTTCTTCTCTTTTCCTTCTTTACCTGTTTTTTTCTTCTTCTTTTTTCCTTTTCTTTTCTCTTCTTTTCTTCTTTTCTTTTTTCCACCGCCTGCCTTAGGCAAAGGGTGCCTTCAGGCGAGGGACGCCCAGGCCTAGGCTGTCGAGGCAAACCCTTGCTTGAGGCCAGCAAAGGCCACCCTCACAAGCCTAGGCCCGAGCGCCTGAGATCGACAACCTTCGCCGACCATTGATGAGGCTCGGTGATGGCCGACAGATGGAAAAAGGGAAAAATAAAAAAAATAAAAGGAAAAGAAGAAAAAAAGTAAAAATAAAAAATTTGATAAATATTAAATATTAAAAAAATTATCTACGTCAACACTGGACGTGCCACGTTGGATGACTTGCATCCATGTCAGCGATTTCTAGCCAAAATTAGCTGGATTGACTCAATTAACAAAAAATGAAAAGGTTTATGATTTAATTGACACAATTAAAAGGTTTGTGATTGAATTGGATGGATGGACACAATTATTAAAAATTATTCATGTTAATGCCGATTATATCATGATTGCAGGCGGCTATTGCCAAGGTCGCACGACCCCAGCGACGAGGCTTGAGGTTGCGCGACCCAAGCGGCCGTCGCTTGGATGGTCACGCGACCTCGTCAGCCCCTTGCTGGCCCGATCTAGCCGAGTCGGCCGCATTTGCGCAAAGAAGATGAACAGTCATAACTATGGGCAAAACCAAAAAATTAGAGAATAGGTGATGATAGCTAGGAACAAAAAAATTTAGTTTCAGCATTTGGCCTAATGCTTGTCCCTTGGGTTTTCAGCTTTCCCAAGGCCAGCATTTAGCCATAAGTCCCTTGGGAAGGTTTGCCAAATACCTTAGCATTTCCCCAAGGGGCTTTAGAGGCCGAAAGCACATTGAGAAAGCTTAATCAAACGCACCCTTAATTGACAAAACGTGAAAATGTTTAGGACTTAATTAATACAATTAAAAAGTTTAAGATCGAATTGACAAAAGAGCAATAGCGTAAGGACTCTTTGGACAAATTTTCCCTTCAAATATGTGTGAACATATATATCATTAATAAGTGTGGAGGTGGCCTCACACAAGCATATATTCACACAAAGATATTCTCTGAGTCAAATGTACTTATAGCATATGACTTAACGGTTGTGGGTGGAACCACATTTGGTAGACAATTGGCAGAACGGGAGTATAAAAGGAATAACAAGCATAAAAAAAAAATCAAGAGCGAAGGTCATGATTCCAACCCCGCCCGACACTCTGAAATCATGTTAGATCAATCGTTATTCTCAAACAATTTAAGTCGTTAAGGAACAGGCCAACAATGTACCTATAGCATACGAGTCGGCGTTTTTGTTTTTTGTTATTTTTCATTTCATCGGTAGGAGACACCGGACCGAGAATGTTAATAAAATTTTCCGTTTTCTCAAATACTATTATCAATCCCTATGGAAAAAAGACTCAAGTGGAAGATCGGTCTCAAAATCTACAAGAATCTGTCAAATGAGAAATTGAGCTAGTGGCTCATCAGCAAGTCGTCCATCTGATGCTATAATCTGGTCAGCCGATGGCTGATTTCAACTCTTATTCGAAAGCTGGTTTTGCAAAAAGCACCACAAGCAAGAGTTCATTTGCAACTTACACTTGTTACTCCATTTTATGATTCAACGTGCTGTGGTTTCTAACGATCATCACACTGTCGAAGAAAATCCATTTCACTCCAGAAGAAATTTAGTTTTGCTCCTAAATCAACACAAAAGTATTCGGTTAAGTAATCATATAGCAACTTCGCGAATTAACAAAAGAACGTTTCGGCCCTGTAATGGGCCGTCTTTAAAAAATCAAATGAGCCCAAAATGAGAATCCACATTGATTGCCATGTGCCCAATGTACAGAGGGTCGTTCCATTTATCAGCTCTGTCCCATATAGTCTCATTATTATTAGTTTAGTCTAGATCATGGAAAAAAAAATTGGTGATTTCTCACGGATCTCTTAATATCAAAAGAGATGCCTCGTCCTTAACCATCTCACCAGAGTAGCTAGACTTACTGCGATGTACAAATCTTTCATCCCGGACATTTTCACGATTTCGAAATCTACTAGAATCTCAGTTCTGATTTCATCTGGGTTATGTTTCTATTTAGAAAAAAAGATATTGGACCGAACTGTGTAGGCTCTGAGAAAAAAACCGACTCGGCTAATCGACACCCAAAGTTGGCATTACTTATTTAAGGTTTGATGGAACAATTTTACATCCAATGTCAATTGTGTCTGGAGCATAATAGAATAAATAGTAAACGCAAAATTAGAAAGAAAAAAAAGGGGGGTTGGGGGGATTATCAAATGCACCTTCTTAGGAAGACAAGAATTGCTGCCACCAAGAGAGACCCTTGAAAGATATGAGCAGTGATGTTAGACAAAAGCTTAATTAAGCTGAAGCAGTCACAGGGCAATTCTCCTTTGGCATGTGAATGGTGATGACTGAGAATAATGGCATTTGGATCCCTCCCATTTCATACATGCCAACCGAGAGAGATGCCCTACTAATTTAGCTTCTATATGACCTCATACCCCGACACCACCTTCCTCTCTCGCAATGTGCTCACCACCTGAAGCTTGAAATGGCTTTGTCCATATGATGAATTTTGGCTCTTGAAGGGGGTCGGTTTATATGCCATTTGAAGCCCCTTAGCATATGCTCTTTGATATACCTGAGGGCAAAACAAACATAAAAAAGAGGGAATTCTTTCAGCAATTCACATCTTTATACCTCTCTCCACATCATGTCTTCATAAAGCAATGCTATGTGCCTCTGTGTGTGTGTGTGAAGTGGAAAGAAGCAGCTGCTCCTCATATACATATGTGAACATACACAGACCATTATTAGGTGTGGAGGTGACCTTACTCAAGCATATATTCACCCCCACAATGTTCTCATTCCTTTTGTTACACAAAAGTCGAATGAAATTACAGCAAATCCCTTAACCGTTGTCAGCGGAATCACATTAGCGAGATAACCGCCGTAACAGGAAGAAGAGACTGAATAACATGAATAACAAGTGTGGAGGTGGCCTTCCTCAAGCATATATTCACCTGACAAAGTTGTCTGTCCTTTTGTTGCACAAAAGTCGAATGTATCTACAGCGTATCACTTAACAGTTGTCAGCCGAATCATATTAGGGAGAGAACCGTCGAAACAGGATAAATAGACTTAATAACATAACTAAGAAGTGTAATGAAATTGAAAGGGGAATGGCAAAATTCGAATCCCAGTCTTATGATTTGAACATTGTCAAACAAACCGTTTTTCCCAAAAATTCAAACTATTAGGCAATGAGCAGATGATGTACTTATAGCATATGACTCCGATCGGTGGGAGAAAATAGACCGAGAGGGCTCATTAAGTTCTTCTACTATCAAATCGTATGAAAAAAGAATCGAGTGGAAGCTCAATCTCAAAATCTAAAAATTTGTCAAATGGCAAATCGAGCTTAGTTAATTCTAGACTCATCCGCAAGTTGTCCATCTGATTAGCCGATAGTTGATTTCAACTTCGATTTGAAAGTCGGTTTTGGGAGAAGGTGGTATGCTTTCTAACTATAATCACAGTGCTGAAGCAAACCCATTGCACTCCTATAAGAACTAGTTTTGCCCCCAAATCAACGTTATCCATTGGGTTAGTAATAGGCCCGGGCCAAGTCTGCTAACAAGAGAACGTTTCAGGCCCGTAATGGGCCGTCTTCCGAAATCAAATGAGCCCAAAACGAAAATCCACATTGATTGCCATGTGCCCAAATGTACAAGGGTCGGTCCACTTATTAGCTCTGTGGCACGTACTCTCATCAAATTTCTTCTCGCAATCCACCCTACTTAATCTAAGATTTATGAGACAGAGGTGATTTCTCATGAATCTCTTGATCTCAATACAGATGCTTCATCCTCGACCATCTCATTGGAGTAGCTAAACTTACTATGTTGTATGAATTTTTCATCCCAGACGTCATCATGGCGTCGTACACAAATCCATCATAGTAAATTATGTAACATCTATGTACTTCCCAAGACTCACCTGCAATTAATTTCGATAGGATTCATGAGATTGTAAGCACCAATTAAAATCCAAGGAGAAGATCAGAATTTTTCTCATTTTTTTTATCGAAGGAAAAAGAGGCCAACACCGCCAAATTCGGCCCATGTCGGATATGCCCTTGACTCTCTATGTGCTTCTACGACCGTCCAAAATTGCTTACCTAAATCACCTTTTAAATGAACAGATATTACACGCTAAAATCGCCGCCACAAAAATTAAAAAAATCTTGGCTTTATTGAAACAGTGCTAAGCGGAATCTTAATCGTAGTGGCGCATGAACTCTTGTCATCTCCCTCTCATTTGTCCAATTTCATGCCTTTTGACGGGGGAAAAGAAAGTAATGATTGAGATAATTGAATTCGAAAAATTCTCCTTAATGCTCAAGAGACGTCGAGGAATATCACGGTTTTGTGGTCGAGCATTGGCCCGACTACGACACATCTCGCGTTCGAATCACTACATCTTCTATTCAAAGTAATTTCGAAATGCTCGACTATCACCTTAGGGAATTTGTCGGGGGTTGTAATCCAACTTACATGGGTAAATATTGGCCAATGGTGAGGATTATTAGGGAGGAATGGTCCTGTATTCATACTATAAAATCAAAATGAAGATTAGAAATGTTGAGGATGGAGATGATTTGTCGACAAAGCCGCACGAAGTGGATACGTCATTATTGGTGAGAAGGACAAGGAAGATGTTTAAAGTCAATTTCAGCTGCCCCAGAAAGGAAAAAGTTAGTAGATGAGTGCCACTCAATGCATCAACTGTGTTCCCCGTGCATCGATGGTGGTATGCTTTGCCTACAAGTTTTTTTTTTTTAAAGAGAGGACCAACAATTTCAATGCCTTTACATATGTATGAATAACAATATGGATAAGGAGAAAGTATTTTGTGAAGATGAAATGTTACAAAATTAACCGATCACATTGTAATTGGAAATAGCACAATGCCATCCATCGAGCCAAAAGTATTGGCATGATCAAGAAAATCTAGTCAAAGTGTTTTTTTTATTTAATGGGAAAAAGATCCTATTTAATCCAAAAAAAAACCATTTTAAAGAAACTTTATCCGATAAACTCCTTTTTGTCCCGAAATTTCGTGGTTAGAACCTTTCTTCCGTAGAAAAACAACTTAGTTATTACGATCCTCATTTTCTCATCCATACGGATGAGTGCAGAGACATGGCTTAAAATTTTGGCCGTTGGCTAGTGGGAATTTAAGGCTTTATTTTGAATAACCGAGAGCTCGAGATTATACAAAATCCCAATAAATCCCAACGCGGAATTCACGCGTCGGATATCCGAGGAGGGCTCCCCGCGAAGTATTCAGTCATTTGCCATGTGTCGTTCTCAACACCGGAATTGCACTGATAACTGACAACCAATTTAAGACCTAATCGAGGGTTTTATTAAAATCTTTTAAGTCCTCAATTGTTGAACTGCAACAATCCTTTTGGTTGTGTTTTTGTACCATATCGTTCGCCGTGTAAGAAAGGGAAACACTAGCCCAAAACCATGATTTGGGTGCTACGGAGACAACCCAACGAACCAGCGGTTCGTAGGCGTTAAGCAGAAACATACAAATATGGTCGTTTTCTTGCTTCGCTAAAAGATCACTCGCTTGAGTAAAAGAGAAACCTAAGACTTTACATGATTATGATTATTATATGTTGATCCAAGATAGTTTAGACACGTCGCACACGTTAGACGAACATTTACACCATAGTTAATTACATAATTGGCATAATCAGCAGGTTGAAGCATCCAGCTCCGGAGCACCCTTCTGATGGTTCCTCAATAAATTAGTCTGACAAAAAGAGAAACACTTAAAGGGGACGACGATCAAGAACATGAACTAGCAAGCTCATCATCTTATGGATACGCGTCTCATCATTCAAATAGGCGTAACAGTCCCTGTTGGTGAATTATTACAGCACAAATATATATTTTTTATGTACACATATCATGGAGTTTCTCTCCATTTTTTCCTCAGAAACTGATCAAATTCTACCCTTTCAAGCTACAGGCTCTCGTATGCGTTCCAGCATCGCGTAAGGAAAAAAACACACAAAAAGAAGAACAGAAAAGCTAATTAAAACCACAAAATTCAAGAAGAGAAACAGCTACTCTGGCTCTGTTTGAGGACACCATGCAAGTCCCTCTCGCTCTGTTTGAGGACACCATGCACGTCCCTCTCGCTCTGTCATGTCATCAAGAGCTTCCTCGTCTTCTTGGTGGGGGTTATCTTGATGACCAAGCCCGGGAAGACGTCGTCCGGGTCATGGATATGGGGGTTCCGCTCGATGATGTACGGGTCGCCGCACTTGTCGCTGATGGTGTGGAGGGTCTCTCCGTCGCCGACCACGTATATCTCGTCGCACGGCCGGTCCAGGAGCTGATTGCCCCTGAGGCTATACGATCGATCGTCGTGATCGCCGCCGGTTCCTATTCTATTGGCGTCGTTGCTCTCTCTATTCGAAGCCACCAAGATTAGGGTTATGAGGAAGATAGCGCACAAGGACGAGGCGGCGTCGGCTATTGCTATGGTGGCTCTAAGGGTGTTCTTGGTTGAGGAGGAAGAAGGAGGAGGAGAAGGAGAAGAAGAAGGAGCAAAAGCCATAGTCGTGTGAGGAAGGAAGGAGAGAGACGGAGATTTGAGTTGGGGTTTTGATATGGAAAAAGAAGGGAATATACGGTGTTTGCTTTGGTATTGTTTAGCTTTTCGTTTAGATAGGATTTAGGGAAGTGGGCATGGCTATTATATATGCGAGTGTTTGATGATATTTGATACTACGTGTTTCTTTATTTTGTAGTTATTCGTTCTTGTTTCTTTGAGTGCGTGTGAGAAAAGTCTACCGAGTGCGGCCGTATGTGTTGGGTGCGGATGTTGGCCTTAACGGCACGGCAACGTTATTTTGTGCTTAAATTTTTTGTTTAAGCACAATATATGTAGGCGCGAGCGAGTGTTTGATTATATTATTATTTTTATTCTAATAATGGTGGAGGTTTTGCGCTTAAATTTGTTGTTTTGTGGTTTTACACGTGGGATGAATTGTGGGTCGTTTGAATTTTGTGCAAATGATGTCGGGATATTGAAAAACGAGGAAGTTCTACTCTTCGCAAAAATATTTGAAAGACCAAACTTAGAAAAAAATATCACACTTTAAGGTACCAAATTTGAAATCTGCTTAGGTATCGATGGAGTGAATCTAGCCACGTGGGTTGCGTCGATTGGCGGGGCAGGTGGCTTCTCTCGAACCCCCAAATTAAGTTAAGCGGAAGAACTCGCCCCCATCCTATCTCTGGCTTCGGTTAGGTGAGCAACTTTTGAGGACAGCTTCCGAATTCCTCCGTCCAAAAAGTGGTGTTTTCGAGCAGGACTTAGACCCATAATATATAAAAAAAAATCACATATCATATGAATAATAATATTTTCTGTGGTTATTATACGGCAGTGTTGGTCTACCTTCGAGAAGTACTTAGACAAGCCTTCTTTATAATTACGTCATTCCAAGTCTGATTGGCCTTCTTTCGGCAGTCCGAGCAATGATTTTTACCGATTATAATAACTATATCAGCCAATCAACGAGTAAGATTGGACGTGAGTTAGTGGGGGCCACGAGGACCTTCTAAGGTGGTTTTTTGTACCCTTTTAATTAACTCGGTATTAATACTCTAAGAGCATCGTGGCAAACGAATCGTAGCAAACTGAAGAGTCATAAATTCTTGTTGGAGACTCCCTCTTGTAGGCAAATTATAGGCACAACAAAGACAGACGAGGGGTCCATCGACGAGTTCGATCGTTCTATGAAGTTGTCCAAACCAGCAGGAGGAAGAAATCATCGTTCCTTCTTCCTTATAGATGCTAGCTAACTGGTACAAGACGATTCAAGAAGGACCTGCAAAATCCCAAATTTGATCAAGCTAAGACCAAGCTCTAACCCAGGTGAGCAGTGACCCAACTACCAACTATATCTAAACTAACCAACGTACGTGTGCCCCACGAACGTCTTTCGTGGGGGGTAGCCCTTTGTTTAATTCGAACTCTCTCCTGTCGACATTCAACCTTGTGCCAAGAGGAGAATCAATGGAAGAGGGGACCCAGAAGATCGAGCCTTTCTACTTCACTAGCTCCCTTGGGGAGACCTTGGACTTTTGCATTGCTCCACGCGTGCCATGGAAAATCGGCCAATGAGGGACCATCTGACCAAGTCTTCCACTGAACGAGATAAGGGGTTCCCAACTCTCACGGTGGAAGTCCAAAAGGACATCATTTTCTCCGTCCACAACTTGGAAAAAACGATTGGCACGTCTCTTCTTGCGAGAAGGTGCGGTCGGTGTCCGAGGCTTCTTATAGTTTGGACAGCTTCATTGGACGTTGAGAGGGAGGAGAATATGAAAGTAAGTCGGACTGGTCGGAGACGGCAGAGGCTTTCGGGGGTTATCGTTGAAATGGTCACGAGGCCTGCTCTCGGAGGAGAGCTTACACGAGGTCCAAGGGAATTGGCGTATGAACCAAACCGCACATGCTGATTAGTACTTTAATCTGTTTCTATCACACCACGCTAGAAACGACACATTATACTGCCGTTATAAAACATTCTTTTAATCGTATATGACAAATTGGGTGGTCTTGGATGCTTGTGGTTGGCCTCTCCTTCTAACCTAGTTAGAGAAATTAAATGGACGGACGATTTCCATATCTCGGTTAACCATAGGTTTCGGCTTTTAGGTGTGGATTTATATATCGAGGAATCTGCTGGTATTGACAGACTTGATCCGGAAAAGCTGAATTGTAGAAGTTGGCAATGATGTAGACACACTGTGGCTCTAGGTAAAAAGAGAGAATAGGGTTTCTTACTAAAGAAACGTCCTAATTAACTTATTAGCACCAGCATGCTTGGGGATTAGTTTTTGTTAATTTTTGGTCATTAATCGTATTGATAAGATTCTTCAAGTCCGTTGGTTTCTTGGTTTCTTGCGGTGCATGGGATGTTAATCGGCTTTCGTTGGGTGTTAATCACTTTTTGATTGTAGTTTATATGCAAGCCAGTCAAAGCTCTTCTTTTTTGGGTTTCACCACTAAGTGATGAGAGAATAAGATGACATAATTAAAGTCATTATACGTAAAAAGCCACAAAGACAATCCGGCGGCCTAGAGCTATGGCCTCCATTAGCCTTTGTCGCCGCTGTTATTAATTTAGGAATATACTGTCACGTGATATTCACGAGAGGCGTCCGAACAACTTTTTATAAAATAGAACATGTGTTTGTATAAGATTTTACGGATACACTACAAGTAAAAATTGTGTTGCTCTTTTAGGATACGTGTCATCTTTGTTCTACACAACTATCGGCATGAAATATTAGGAAAGAAATGTAACTTAAGGCCCTATTTATTTCTCAAAAAATATTTTCTGGAAAAACCTTTTCTTCATTTTCGGCATTTAGATCATTTAAGAAAATGAGTTAACGGAAACTTTTTTCCTAATCAACGGAAAATCTATATTTATATTCAGGAAAATGATTTCATCTATAAAAAAAATCGAAAATTATTTTTCAAAATATGATTAGGTATCAATGCTTGGATCATAAACTTTACGTTTGGGCACGAGAATCCCAACACTTCTTCTCAAGCCCCTAACAGTGGCCTCGAGATAGGGCTGGGTCTGCCTGGGTCCATTGAGGTCAAGCTCAAGTCCAAAGAGATCAGGCCTAGAACCCCGATGCCTGGGCTCGAATCCATAGAGATTGGGCTCGGGACACCAGCACTTGTGGTTGGGTCTAGGACTCCGGAACTATTGCTTGACTCCCCGATGCCTCGAGTCAGGTCCACAAAGGTTAGGCTTAGTTCCACAAATGCTCGGGACCATGACCCCATGCTCGGGACCATGACCCCAGTGTTGGGTTCATCAACGAAAGACAACGCAACGGAATATAGAACCCTAGACAAGATCCATGTGTATATTGAAATCGAAAAGGAATTTTGAAACGTACCTTTTGCAGATCGAAAATAAATCGGCAGCCGATTGTGTCTGGATTAGCGTCCCAAGTATTGCGCCTCTACCGGTATCCATACACACGAACGGAATTCTCCAACGATTCACGTGCTAGCGAAAGATCTTGAAGTTCCTTTTTCTTGAACGCCTTTTGATTTTCGATACTCTATCGAAAAACCCTAGACAGAGAACGATTCTCTATCTATTTATACAACCTCATTATCCAGCGGAATTAAAAGAAGTGGGCCGGGTGATTTGGGCCCGCCAAATCATCTACCTTTAATCGTACGTTTAATCGTTATCTCATAACGCGCACGACCGTATAGATAATTTAAATAAGAGAATAAATTAAAATCTACTTCCTAAGTAGATCAAGGCGTACAGAAAATATTAAATCCGTTCGCTATTGTGTGCGATCCTGTAAGTTCACTAAATATTAGCAGTGTGCTCAAAACTCTTTTTGGCCCATAAGTCATAAATGGTCTCTAGCAAGACATTATAACTACCTAAGTATAGTGAAGGTCGATTTTCCGACATAACTTAATCCACAACTAATATTAGAGTATCAACCTTGATTGATTCCTAGGGCAGACCACTAACAATCTCCCACTTGCACTAGAACCAATCATATAAACGAAGTCCCTTTATCACTTGATTTCCAAGTTAAGCATAAGACAGGACAAGTGTCATCCTTATATAGTTTAAACTCATTTTCCCGATACCGCAGTTCGACTGTCAAAATAAGTAGTTGACTCTTCAACTCACTTGAGCATGTCCATGCATTTCACAGTCTCAACTCTACGGGAGGCTAGGAAATCATACCCTTGTTATATGAGAGGGACAAATCCCATCTTGTCTACTCACATCATTCAGCACGATTCATGACATGCCCAGCCATTACCTTTATAATCACCTGTTACGGCTAACGTTTGGCAATGTTAAAGCATGCCAATCCACATCTAGGAAACCATGACAGACTTAGGTCAAAGGACTATACTCTATAGTTGTGATGAGAAATACTTATGACATTATATAACAATCCTACAGTATTCTCATAGTGGGTCTGTCCAATACAATGTTCTCTAACATGTATTCCATGTGATCAACTTTATATCTCTATATTCATGACCCGTGAAATTTGGTTATCAGTTAACTCACATGCTAGTCTCAAACACCATTTGCTTCCCAATGCATAATGGCAATTGACTAGGGACATTTAGAATATTAATATCCACTCTATTAATAGAGTTTCACGATCAAATCATGTATTTGATTATCTATTAAGGATATTCAATATTCAGGGGATAAAGATTTCACATTAAATTATCTACTAAAATTAAATCGAAATCAAATATAATATATATTTTATTAATGAACAATGAAAATGTATATCACATATACTCCTGCTCACATCAAGACCAATCACTAATATGTCTGAGGCCTAAAGCGTTACAATGACGCTCATGCTTAGGTTGTGGAAGAGCCTTTGTCAACGGATCAGCTGTATTCAACTCCGTTGCAACTTTACACATTTTGACATCACCTCTTTCAATGAATTCTCAAATAAGATGATACTTCCTGAGTATGTGTTTGGTCTTATGGTGAGACCTAGGCTCTTTAGCCAAAGCTATGGCCTCATTGCTATCACAATAAAGGTCCACTGGATTCAAACTAGTGGGACTGATTCCCAGTTCTTTTATGAATTTTCGAATCCAAACAGCTTCCTTTAATGCTTCTGAAGTAGCAATATACTCAGCTTCTATCGTAGAATCTGCAAGAGTGTCTTGCTTGGAACTCTTCCAGCACACCGCTCCACTATTCACGCAAAAAACAAAATCTGACTGCGATCGAAGGTCGTCTTTGTCTATTTGGAAACTAGCATCAGTGTAATCACTTACAGTGATCTGTTCCTCACATCCATAGACTAAGAATAAATCCTTAGTTCTTCTCAAGTACTTAAGGATATTTTTGACAGCAATCCAGTGAGATTCTCCTAGATCTGATTGGTATCTACTTGTCATGCTTAATGCATAAGCAACATCGGGATGAGTGCACAACATAGCATACATAATGGATCCCACAGTTGATGCATAAGGAATCTTACTCATGCGATCTCGCTCATCTTGTGTTGAAGGACACTGAGTCTTGCTAAGACTTATGTCATGTGTCATCGGGAGAAAACCTTTCTTGGAGTCTTGCATATTAAACCTATTGATGACTTTGTCAACATATATACTTTGACTCAGTCCAATAAGTCTCTTAGATCTATCTCTATAGATCCTGATCCCCTAGATATAGTTTGCCTCTCCCATGTCCTTCATGGAGAAAAATTTTCCTAACGATGTCTTAACTGACTGAAGCATAGGAATATCGTTTCCAATGAGTAGTATGTCATCCACATACAACACTAGAAACACAATTGCACTCCCACTAGACTTCTTATATACACAAGTTTCTTCTTTGTTTCTGATGAAGCCAAACTCTTTGACAGTTTCATTGAAACAAATATTCCAGCTCTGTGATGCCTGCTTCAATCCATAAATAGAACGTTGAAACTTGCATATCTTCCCAGTGTTATATAGCGATGTAAAGCCTTCAGTGTTGACACCTAAATTTTGGCGCATCATTTAGTGTTAATTGCATAAAAAATTAGGGATTAAATTTTAATCCCTAAACAAAAATATTAAAATTGCATAGCATATAGTTTAGGTTCCTATAGATTAATTGCATTCCGCATCGGATCGGCGGTGGCAAGCGAGCTTAAAATTCATCACGTAAATCGGGCTCGAGTACCGAAAGAGACTCGGCTCACTCAGAAGGCAAGGACCGAAAATCACACGTAAAAAGGGCTTGATTGTCTTAATTTGAGCTTAGATTAGCCCATCAAGCTTAATTAAATAAAAGCCCACATTAATTCAGCCCACTTGGAATTAAATGATAATTAAAGCCTAAGCCCAAGTCTAAATCCATTTGGACTAGAAAGCCCGACTAATTAACCTAGATTTATATTATAAATACATGTTTATGTCTCGTAATCTGGGGGGATCTCTCATAATTTCAGATCAGAAATTTTTTAGAGAGCACAACTGTGAGAGAGAGAGACCGGCGACTGTCACCGTCGCACGCCGTGCTCCGCGCCGCCGCACGCCGCGCCCCACTCCACCGTACGCCGCAACACGCTACCGTTTGTGAGCTGCTGCACCGCTGCTGCTTCGCCCTTCCGCTGCCGTACGCCGCCACTCGGACACCCCTACAGCCTGCCATTCCGCTGCCGTGCGCCGCCGCCCGGACGCCCCTATAGCCAACCGTTACGCTGCATACCACCGCCTGCATCGTTGCCCGGAGCCTTGCAGCACGCTGACGTCGCTGCTGTCACGCCCTCCGGTGCCCCGCCCTCCACCGCGCGCCGACGCTGCAGTCACCGCCGCTCGCCCACATCGTCACCGCCGCGCCAGAGAGCCGCCCGGAGCTACACCGTCGCCGCTGCCTGGAGCTGCACGCTGCCGTTCTCGCCTGCAAGCCGCCGCCCGGAGCTGCACGCCGCCGTTCCCTCCTGCAAGCCCCGCCCGGAGCTACACCGCCGCCGCGGCCCGGAGCCATACCGCTGCCTGGACGCCATCGTCGCGCCAGACAGGTGATCGTCGAAGATGCCACCGTCCCCGGAGCTGCATCGCGCCACTGCATAACCGCGCTGCTATCCCGACGCACCGCCGGTCACCATCCCGATCCGCAATCCCAATCTGATGCAAATTCAAATTTAGAAATAAATCTGCAAATCAGGTAATTATCCTATCCCGATTTGATTTGAATATTTTGTTGCCTAATTTGTGCTTATTGATATCTAATTTTGTATATTTGAATAATAAGGATTATCTCAATTAGGATTTGTTTCTTTTTTTGAAATCTTGAATATCTGTTGCTTACCAAATTTGGATAGAATTTAGAATTTTCAAAATTCTTTGAATATATCCAATATATTTAAGATATCAGAATTTTTTAAGATGTGATCGATTAGAAAAATTTCCTAATCCGCAACCGTACACGTGGAAATAAATCTATCTATCAGGCTTTAGATAAAGTTATTTCCATAGCGGGATTTTCGAATTTTAGGATCGATCTGTCAGCCTTCAGATCGAAACTTAATTCGAAAGATTTAGCGGTTATATTTTTTTTCACTTGATTTTAATTTCGAATTTCATAAAAGAAAAGCCAAAAAGATTAGATGCAATTTGAATTGATTTTTTTAAAAAGATAACGTTGCATGTTTAGAATATATCTAGATGATTTTTTTTAATAGAATAGGTTAATTTCTTTAGTTTAAAATTGCATGTTTAGATAATTGACATTTTAATTCCAAATTTCATTTGGAAAAATACAAAAAAATAATATGTCCATCATTAGAAATAGGTCACGTTGTCGCATGACATATAGTTTGCATGTTAGGTTGCATTAATCGCATGTCAATTTTTGCACATCATTACATATAGGTTAGCTTTCATTTAAATAAGTAAAAATCAAAAAGAAATTTTTGCACCTTTGAACTCTAAGTCAGGATTTATCAAAATTGTCAAATTGAGTATTTTTCTCGAAATTGATATCGAAAGGGCGTTAGGGAATCTAACGTAATCAAGTCCCCGAATTTATGATTTCTGGTTCTGTTCGTAAAATTCTGCACGTGTCAACGAACGTGTTGAACAAGTAATACAATGATGAGAAGAGTATCGTCCCACAGAGATTGATGATAATAAACCAATTAAATATTAAAAATAGATTAATTCTAAAATTTATCTAACAGATCAAAATATAATTGAGAATAAATAAAAACTGACAATTTTTAAAAACGAAATTTTATAAACTAAAGGCAGATAATCAATCAGGTAAAATATGTTAGAGCATCCGATTTCACCATAACCACTAGATATGAATTTCGGATCATTATGCATACAAGAACGATATCAAGCATGTGATAGCGGAATTTCCTAATCTATTTACTATCCTATCTCTAGGTATAGCAAACCTACTCAGTTTATCAATTCACTATATTTCTATGTGAATTTAAATAAACATAAGCGCATTAAAATCTGTGAATATTCCCGGTTTACAATGAATCTTTTGGACCACCTTATCACCGAAAGCTACATAAATAACATGGTATATTTTTATCCACATTTAATTTATGGTTATATATTATAAGGAGCAATTACATATTATCACTTCTCAGTCTCAAACATGCACATCAGATCATTCAAGTGGTGGACAATCACCTAAACGCATTAAGCACAATAATATATAACTCACATGAATGAAATTACTTGCAAAGCATAAAAAGCATTGAAATTCATATCATCATGGTTAGGCTACATCGTAACTCTAACAAAGAAAATTAGAACATAATAGAAGAAGAAACGAAAATAGAAATTAAATCAAACATCTTGAATCAAAGAACAAGAATTCTGTCACCACTTTTGTCTTCTCTTCAAAATACTTGAAAAACTCTCAGAACACTGAAAACAAAAACGATCTCTCTCTCTCTCAAAAAACTCCATATTTCCCCCAAGTTATCATATTTATACAATAACGTCTAAGACTCCTCTCACAAGGCAATTACTTCTTTTTTCGCATAAAATTAGGGAATACATCGCAGAATTTCCAATGTGATATCCACATTCTAACTCTTCTCTGGGTCACATATTCCTTTCCTTCTTTTTTTGCCATATTTTCCTTATTTTCTCCATATCTCAATATTCTGCATAAACAAGGAAATATTAAGTAAATAAAAGGAAATCCAAATATATTCTAACAAATATTGCATTATTTATTGCCTAAAGTAGATAAAATAACTCTATTTTTATAGAGTTATCAAACCCCCAAACTTAACATTTTGCTAGTCCTCGAGCAAAAGCAAGATATAAGACATACTCAAGCTAACAGTCCCCTCCATGACTTTCTTCCATAATTGCTCAAAATCACAATTCAAAGAAAAACACAAATTTCATCCAAACATTGAAATAGATTCATAAGTTAAAACCGATTCTAACTATGTGATCCAAGTGTGTGTGTGAGCCCTCATCTTTTCGAATTATATGCAATCCAAATAAGTTCACATTGATATGCAACCTCTCAAAAACTCTTTATAATTATAACCAAATCTCATAGGCTTGCTTTTCATTCCTCTCTCCACTAATGTAAGCTAATCATCGAACCAAAAATCAATAGAACTTTCCTTAGGTTGTAATGTAAGGCTGGGCTAACGGTGAGATAATGTAAAATTTAGGCTCAAATCACCCATGAACACATTGATTTCTAGGATCTAATTAGAGCACATGCCACTATCTCCACTTTCACATCTTCAAAATAATCTTTCTGCCACTACATATCATCATTCTTCCTCTTTTTTTTTCTTTTCTTCTTCTTTTTTTTTCTCTTCTTTTTTTTTTCATTGCTTTATGGTGGAGTTCCTCCCTAAGTCCCTCCTAATATAACGTGAACATTCCCAACCCATTGAGTATCCAAAAGGCTCACTCAATTGAAAGTTGGATAGGGAACCATAAAAGAAATATTTTCTTTTTCTCTTTTTTTCTTTCTTTTTCTTCTTTTTTTCCTCTTTTTTTTTTGAAGAAGAAGATACACCCAAACAACCACAGCAATCAAATTATTTCCATGCTCCACCCTTCCTCCCAAATTGCTATTATGCTCAAATAAACTTTTATCCTAAAAAAATCAACTTGTTCATGGGGCGTGGGACAATGATATAATTTGGCAAAAGGTAAGCTAAAAAGTACGTGGGTGCCAATAAAAGATTGGATAATAATTAAGGCTCAACGGGATGACTATGGATAAATAAACAGGGTTGGCTTGAAAGGCTCAATCGATCCAAAAATTGCCTAAATCATTTTCTCAGTTAGATGTAGCCTAGGATTTCGCCTCAAGAGAAAATCAAACAAATTCTAAGATTTGGGTGAGATATAAGAAAAGCACATACTTCATATGAATGTTCTCTAGATGTACACACTACTCAAAAATTAAGGACTTATAGTGCTCAGTAAGTGGATTAACATCAGCAGAATCAAAATTAACTCACATATCATTCACAAGTTTGAACAAAATTTAAATTTTCCTAAGAATTGCAAAAATTCACAACAAGGAATGCAACAAAAAAAAATTCAGATTTAGCAAATTTTTTTTTGAGCAAAAATTTTGTCTCCCCCCAAACTTGAATGAAGCAGTGTCCTCAATGCGAAAAATAAAAGAAACAAAAGAAAAATAGGAACAAGAAAACTCCCCTTGCAGTAGGATGTGTCCATGGATGGTCTTGATGACTAAACTCCAAAAGGTGATCCTTCAAGAAAGAAAATTAACCTTCGAAGTAGGGCTTCAAACGTTGACCGTTCACCTTAAATGTGCCTTCGGTATCATGTGCAACTTCAACTGCTCCGTATGGAAATACCTGTGTGACTGTATAAGGACCAGACCATCGAGAACGTAACTTTTCTGGAAAAAGTTTAAGACGAGAGTTATAAAGTAAAACTTTTTGGCCAATTTCGAACTCTCTTCTGAATATATGTTTATCATGCCATCTTTTGGTACACTCCTTGTACATCTTAGCATTTTCATAGGCCTCATTGCGGAATTCCTCCAATTCATTTAGTTGCAACAATCTTTTTTCACCTGCAGACTGCATGTCAAAATTCAGAAATTTCAATGCCCAATATGCTTTGTGCTCTAATTCCACTGGTAGATGACAAGCCTTCCCAAACACTAGCCTAAAAGGAGACATCCCAATTGGGGTTTTGAATGCTGTCCTATAGGCCCAAAGTGCATCATCAAGTTTCATTGACCAATCTTTCCTAGAGGCATTCACTGTTTTTTCTAAAATTCTCTTGATTTCCCTATTTGAAATTTCTACTTGACCACTAGTCTGAGGATGATAAGGGGTTGCAATCTTATGTGTGACTCCATACTTACTCAAAAGTGCTTCAAACTGTTTGTTGCAAAAGTGTGTCCCTCTATCACTTATGATTGCCCTAGGAGTGCCAAATCGCGTAAAAATATTTTTTTTCAAGAATTTGACAACAGCCTTAGCATCATTTTTTGGCAATGCTACAGCTTCTACCCACTTAGACACATACTCCACAACCACTAAAATATATAAATTACTATAAGAAGATGTAAAGGGTCCCATGAAATCAATACCCCAAACATCAAATAATTCACACACAATAATATTATTTAAAGGCATCTCATTTTTTCTAGAAATATTTCCAGTTCTCTGACACCGGTCACATGAAGCTACAAAGGAGTAAGCATCTTTAAAAAGTGTGGGCCAATAAAATCCAGATTGTAAAACCTTAGCTGCAGTTTTGGTGGCACCAAAATGACCACCTGCCTCTCTATCATGACAATGATACAGAATATTTACCGTTTCTTCATCTGGAACACATCTCCTTATGACCTGGTCTGCACATACCTTAAAAAGAAAAGGTTCTTCCCAAAAATAATTTTTAACATCAGAAAAGAATTTTTTCTTCTGTTGATATGACAATTCAGGAGGGAGAATATTACTTACCAAATAATTCACAAAATCAGCATACCAAGGAATTTTTGTGGATTTGATGGAAAAAATTTTCTCATCAGGAAACTCTTCCATAATTGGACTTACCTCTTCCTTTAAATTTGGAATTCTTGACAAGTGATCTGCAACTAGATTTTCAGTCTCCTTCTTATCTTTGATTTCCAAATCAAATTCTTGCAACAATAGAATCCACCTAATTAAACATGGTTTTGATTCTTTCTTTTCAAGCAGATACTTAAGAGCAGAGTGGTCAGAATAAACTATAACTTTTGAGCCAATTAAATAAGAACGAAATTTATCAAAAGCAAACACTACCGCCAAAAGTTCCTTTTCTGTTGTTGAATAATTCAATTATGCACCTGACAAGGTTTGACTGGCATAGTAAATGGTTTGAAAAATTCCATCCTTTCTTTGTCCAAGTACGGCTCCAACAGCCGAGTCACTAGCGTCACACATCAACTCGAAAGACAAATCCCAAGTAGGCGCAGTTATGATAGGGGCCGAAATTAACTTCTCCTTCAATGTGTTGAATGCCTGCAAACAATCATCAGAGAAGTCAAATTTAGAATCTTTTTCCAACAATTTAGAAAGGGGTCTAGCAATTTTAGAAAAATCTTTAATGAAACGCCTATAAAATCCTGCATGTCCCAAAAATCCTCGAACAAGCTTCATAGAGGTAGGAGGCGGTAGTTTTGAAATAACTTCAATCTTAGCTCGGTCCACCTCAATTCCTCTTATAGAGATCTTATGGCCTAGCACAATCCCTTCCTGCACCATAAAGTGACACTTCTCCCAATTCAAGACAAGGTTAGTCTCCTCACATCTTTGTAATACCAAAGCTAAATTATTCAAGTATGAATCAAAAGATGAGCAAAAAACAGAAAAATCATCCATAAATATCTCAATATATTTTTCCATCATGTCAGAAAAAATAGCCATCATGCATCTTTGAAAAGTAGCAGGCGCATTACAAAGATCAAAAGGCATCCTCCTATAGGCAAAAGTACCATAAGGACAAGTAAAAGTAGTTTTTTCTTGATCCTCAGGTGCAATAGGGATTTGATTATAACCAGAATATCCATCTAAAAAGCAGTAAAACTCATGCCCTGCAAGTCTCTCCAACAATTGATCAATAAAAGGTAAAGGAAAGTGATCTTTACGGGTGGCATCATTTAATTTTCTATAATCCATACATACACGCCATCCAGTAACGGTTCTAGTCGGAATTAATTCATTATCATTATTTAGTTGAACAGTCATACCTCCTTTTTTTGGAACAACTTACACAGGACTTACCCAGGAACTATCAGAGATAGGATAGATGATCCCTGCATCAAGTAACTTAATTACCTCAGCTTTCACCACTTCTTGCATTTTCGGGTTCAAACGCCTCTGAGGTTGGATAGTGGGTTTATGTTGTTCCTCCATCAAAATTTTATGCATGCAAATTGAAGGACTAATTCCCTTGATGTCAGCTATTTTCCATCCAATTGCACCTTTATGTTCTCTTAACACTCTGAGCAATTTCTCCTCCATCAAATTTGTTAAAGAAGAAGATATAATTACTGGTAAAGAAGAAATTCCATCTAAATAAGCATATTTCAAATGAGAAGGTAAGGGTTTGAGTTCAAAAATAGGAGGCTCTTCAATTGATGGCTTAAGCTTCGTTGTGTGTTGTCCCAACTCCTCAAATTTTGTTGTATTATGCCTTGAATATGTTGGATTTGCCTCCATAAAATTTGCGTACTCCATTATCTCCTCATTCTCAACTTCTCTGTCTTTTGGTTGAACCAAACATGCTTCAAGTGGATCTTTAAAAATATTTTCTTGAAAAATATTATTCACCAACTTGTCAACTGTCTCAACTCTAAAACAAGAATTATCATCATAGGAATATTTCATTGCTTTAAAAACATTGAAAGAAATAAGATCATCTTGAACTCTAAGAATCAACTTCCCCTGTTATACATCAATAAGAGCTCTTTCTGTTGCTAGAAAAGGACGACCTAAGATAAGTGGTACCTCAAAATCTTCCTCCATGTCAAGAACTATGAAATCTGTAGGAAAAATAAACTTGTCAACTTTTACCAATACATCTTCCACAATACCTCTCGGATATTTAATTGATCGATCAGCAAGTTGAAGCGACACTGTAGTTGCTTTTACTTCACCCAATCCTAATTTCCTGAAAACAGAGAAAGACATCAAATTAATACTTGCACCTAAATCACATAATGCATTTTCAAAGTAAGAATCTCCAATAGTGCAAGGAATTGTAAAACTCCCTGGATCTTTTAACTTCGGAGGTAATTTATTTTGTAGGATGGCCGAACATTCCTCATTCAATTTCACAGTTTCATAATCCTCTAGCTTTCTTTTGTTTGCCAAAATCTCCTTCAAAAATTTTGCATAGCTAGGCATTTGCGCTAAAGCATCTGCAAAAGGAATATTAATGTGTAATTTTTTAAAAACATCAAGAAATTTAAAAAATTGCTTATCTATTTTGTGCTGCTGGAGTCGCTGAGGGAATGGAACTGGCGGCACGTATGGCTTGGGATTATCTGGAAAAAGTTTGCTCTTGCCTATCTCCTTTGGTTGTTTCTTGTCCTCTTCTTCTTTGTCTCTGGAAATCTCTTGTTTGGTATCTTCATCACCCACTTGTTTACCACTTCTCAGGGTTATAACTTTTATATTTTCAATTGGATTTTTCTCTGTGTTGCTAGGTAAAGAACCATGTTGTCTCCCAGACATCATGTTTGCTAACTGCCCCACTTGCATCTCCAGATTTCTGATTGAAGCCTCTTGGTTATGAAATCTCACATCTGTACTCTTGATGAAGTCTTGAGTAGTGTTGGCAAGTTTTGTGACTATATCTTCTAAACTGGACTTTGTCTCTTCTGGTTGTTTGAATCCCAGTGGCAGTCTTGTCACATTTTGATTATTCCATGAAAAATTTGGATGATTACGCCATCCCGAATTATACGTGTTGGAGTAGGGATTATTCTGTGATCTGTTAAAATTTCCAACAAAGTTAGCATTTTCATTAAATCGAGCAAAAGTGTTACCTACCTGACATTCTGTGCTAACATGTCCTCCACCACAGAAATCGCATGTCACATTCTGAATTTTCATGCTTGAAATACTCATATTATCTATCTTTTTGTTGAGTGCTTCAATTTGTGCAGTGATTGCCGTGAAAGCATCCACCTCGTGAACCCCGCTAGCTTTTCGCATTAATATCCTCTCAGTAGGCCACTGATAACTATTGGATGCCATCTCCTCTAATAAGTTGTAGGCTTTTTCTGGTGTTTTATTATTCAGAGTTCCCCCTGCAGCTGCATCAATCATAGAACGGAGATTTGTACTACACCCATTGTAAAAAGTTTGTACCTGCATCCATATGGGTAATGCATGATGTGGGCATCTCCTAAGAAACTCCTTGAATCTTTCCCATGCTTCATACAATGATTCATTATCCATCTGCATAAAATTAGTAATATCGTTACGCATTTTTGTAGATTTTGCAGGTGGAAAGAACTTACCAAGAAATTTTTGGGCCATATCATTCCATGTAGTGATCGATCCTGCAGGAAGAGAAGAGAGCCAACCTTTAGCTTTGTCTCTAAGAGAGAATGGAAATAACCTCAATCTAATAGCATCATCTGAAACTCCATTATATTTAATTGTGTCACAGATTTCAAGAAAAGCATCGATGTGAGCGTTTGGATCATCGCTTGGTAGTCCACTAAATTGCACTGATTGTTGAAGCATCTGAATCAGTGATGGCTTGATCTCAAAGTTGTTTGCTTGAATTGCAGGTCTCCTGATACTTGATGTGGTGCCTTCAACTGTTGGTGCAGCATAATCTTTCAAGAGTCTACGTTGATTTCTACCATCATCAACTCCCTCCATCTTTTTAATGTGATTTCTCTGTTCTCTCAGTCGCCTTTTAAATGTGCGTTCGATTTCTGGATCAAGCTCAGTAAGTTTTCCTTGTTGGCTACGTGTCATGCACCAATGTATACTCTGAAAAAAAAAGCTAGATTAAACTTAGAATTATCTGGTATCAATATTAATTGGTATTAAATAAACAATCCCCGGCAACGGTGCCAAAAACTTGTTCGTAAAATTCTGCACGTGTCAACGAACGTGTTGAACAAGTAATACAATGATGAGAAGAGTATCGTCCCACAGAGATTGATGATAATAAACCAATTAAATATTAAAAATAGATTAATTCTAAAATTTATCTAACAGATCAAAATATAATTGAGAATAAATAAAAACTGACAATTTTTAAAAACGAAATTTTATAAACTAAAGGCAGATAATCAATCAGGTAAAATATGTTAGAGCATCCGATTTCACCATAACCACTAGATATGAATTTCGGATCATTATGCATACAAGAACGATATCAAGCATGTGATAGCGGAATTTCCTAATCTATTTACTATCCTATCTCTAGGTATAGCAAACCTACTCAGTTTATCAATTCACTATATTTCTATGTGAATTTAAATAAACATAAGCGCATTAAAATCTATGAATATTCCCGGTTTACAATGAATCTTTTGGACCACCTTATCACCGAAAGCTACACAAATAACATGGTATATTTCTATCCACATTTAATTCATGGTTATATATTATAAGGAGCAATTACATATTATCACTTCTCAGTCTCAAACATGCACATCAGATCATTCAAGTGGTGGCCAATCACCTAAACGCATTAAGCACAATAATATATAACTCACATGAATGAAATTACTTGCAAAGCATAAAAAGCATGAAATTCATATCATCATGGTTAGGCTACATAGTAGCTCTAACAAAGAAAATTAGAACATAATAGAAGAAGAAACGCAAATAGAAATTAAATCAAACATCTTGAATCAAAGAACAAGAATTTTGTCACCACTTTTGTCTTCTCTTCAAAATACTTGAAAAACTCTCAGAACACTGAAAACAAAAACGATCTCTCTCTCTCAAAAAACTCCATATTTCCCCCAAGTTATCCTATTTATATAATAACGTCTAAGACTCCTCTCACAAGGCAATTACTTCTTTTTTCGCATAAAATTAGGGAATACATCGCAGAATTTCCAATGTGATATCCATATTCTAACTCTTCTCTGGGTCACATATTCCTTTCCTTCTTTTTTTGCCATATTTTCCTTATTTTCTCCATATCTCAATATTCTACATAAACAAGGAAATATTAAGTAAATAAAAGGAAATCCAAATATATTCTAACAAATATTGCATTATTTATTGCCTAAAGTAGATAAAATAACTCTATTTTTATAGAGTTATCAGGTTCGAAGAAATAAAATAGTACTTCCGCTGTTTTATTTAGGTTTCTAATCAATCTACCCTAAATGATTAGTGGCGACTTCCGTTGAAAATATTTGCATGCTCACAATTGGACCTAAGTTGCGATTTGGTAGAGTTTGGGAGAACTCGAGTTAGGTTAGTTAATTTAATTGATTTAGTAATCCATTAGCCTAAGATCGAAAACACGATTTTTTTAGGTCATGACAGCTTGGCGACTCCACTAGGGATTAACTTGAATTTTTGAAAATTTAAGGAGGACTTAAGCAAAAAAAAAAATTTCATGGAAAAAACCACTCGATTTGACAAAATTTGATTGAATTCTCATTCTTAGATGTTAAATGGTTTTGCAGGATGGGAGTTATAAGGGGAGTAGTGATTGGCTAACCCTTTGTTTTGCAGGCTTGGTGAAGTGGAATTGTGATTTAATTTTTGCACTATTGAAGCGGTGTTTGCATATAATTGTTGTGTATGATTTACAGTATTTACACTACACCACACATAACCTGTGACCGGACCTGGGTCACACCCATAGTTCTAAGATGGTATTTAGATGGTTCTTTAACCTTAGCGGTAAGACCTCGCTAAAGGTTATCCCATTTGGATCTCGAAAATTTTTCAAAAAAATGGCTCAAGGGTCGTTCTCATGCACGTGAGGCTACTACGCATGGAGGTTCCCCTTGTCGACCGAATCAAGCCGAAGTGATTGGATCCGACTAGTCATGACTATTGTATGCGAGGCTGCGGCTAGTCATGATGAGTGTACGCGAGGCTGCGACATGTCGTTCCGTTCATCACTTCATTTTGCAAAAGTCTTTAGGGTAGATAGATTAAGGTTTAAACTCACGATTCATGTGCATGTCTCTGTGATTGACATTCTCTCCCCAAGGATGGTAATTTCTCGAGCTTTATCTTTAGTTTTCTTCATCTTATTTTGAGTCAATCCATGATTTAGATTGAGTCATTTGGCACGTGGCCTCTAAAAAGAGGAAGACCGTCTGATTTCTTATTTGGTTTAGTGAGTTTTTCTTTCTTTTTAGGAGAAAATGTTAGCTTACTATTAATGTTTTCTGTAATAAATGTCGTTTCTGAACAATTTTTATAAGAATTCTTTTCAGACATCTTCCATCTTGGGCAATTCAATGAAAAGCATTAAGCTATAATTTGTAAATTTTGGAATAAGTCCAAGTTTTTATTGAATGAAACAATTTGGAATTTCGGGATTTACTAGACGAATCGGTCTTTTGAAAGAAATTTCATCTTGAGGGTCTAGGGGATGTCATGGACCGACTCATTATTCTTACTTGTTGTATTCATTCCACCGTTACTTTTTACAGGTAATTTGCTATGGATCCCCCTCATCCTCATAATACTCGGTCGGTGATCAAAAGAAGGATGGCCAATCAAGCCGAGATTACGGCCATGATTGACGAAAAGTTGAAAGAACACATGAACACAATCAATGAGCAGATCGCGGCTGCCATGTCTAAAATGATGAGTGATCTCGTGGCCAAGCAGCAGCAGATCAATGTCGCCTCTCAATTGGAGATTCCACCTCCAACCCATCAAGGCCTCCGCCTCGACAAATCTTCTGCAGTGAACACTAATCCAACCTTTCAATTGGATGATGTCATTTTGACTGACACTAGTGCGTCTTCAGCGGCCCATGTTCTTCAGTCACCCCCCAATGATGAGAATGCCAAATTGCTGGCAAAGATCGACCAGAGGTTACGCGAAGTGGAGGGAACTCAAAGTTTTTCTCCTGTTGATCTGTCTATTTTTGCCCGGGTCCAAGTGCCCAATAAATTCAAGATGCCAGCCTTTGAGAAGTATGACGGCACCTCAAATCCAATTCGGCACCTCAAAATGTACCAGGGGCTCATGAATAGCTATGTTTCTAACGGATCTCTAATGATCCAAACCTTCCAAGCAAGCTTGAAGGATGCTGCAATGAGGTGGTATACCAATCACCAGATCAACCGGAAAGACTCATGGGAAGAGATGGCAAACCTTTTTATCAAGCACTTCAAGTTCAATCTCGATGTCACCATTACAAGGGAAGACCTGAAAAGAGCTGAGCAGAAAAAAGGCGAGACTCTAAAGGAGTATGCCACTCGCTGGAGGAACATGACGGGACAGATCATGCTTGAACCCTCAGAACGTGACTTAATGAAGTTGTTCGTGTCCACTCTACCGCAATCGATTCGTTCACGAATATTAGTGACAGCCACCCAATCTTTTAGCCAGCTGATAGCCATGGGTGAGGAGATTGAGTCCGGGCTCAAGAAAGGATGATACAGTGAGTCAGGTTCATCAGGCAAGAGATTTACTAGTAAGAAGGATAAAAAGCATGTCTCCAAAGTCAACATGACCTATGTACAGAAGACGCCAACTCAAGCCCCGAAACTACAATTTAGCACCCAGTAGACAACCTCTTATGGGCGACAAGGCCAGTAAGATTCACGCCAGTAGCGCAAAACTTGCCAGTTTACTCCACTTACTGGGACATTATCTCAGATACTAGCGGTGTTAAGAAAGAAGAACTTGCTGAATTCAGAGCCACAAAAATCTAATGCTGCTGGCTATGTAAGGTATGATCCGTCGAAGAAATGTGATTACCATAGAGGTGAAGTTGGGCATTCGACAGATGATTGCCAAGTACTCAAACATCGAGTGCAGGATCTACTCAAGACTGGAGCGTTTGCGCTACAGCCAGCCGGTAAGCCCAATGTACAGAACAATCCACTCCCTGATCATTCGAGCAGTGTAAATGTTATCCTTGGCCCGAGAATCAAACAGGTTCAAGGCTTTAGGGTCCCTCTCGAAGATATGTTCAATGCTTTAGTCCGAGCTGGTTATGTTTCAACTGGTGAGGTGGTGCCACTCGGTGAGATAGAAAAGAAAGTGGATGAGTTGGTGAGAAAGGGAATAATTGGGATAACGGATGAATTCAGGGTAGTGGCCGCTATATCTCAAGTCATCATTGATTGGAATGAAGAACTCGCAAGGATGACCGATGAACAAGTGAAGTTTGATCCCGACATGCCCGCTCTCGAGGACGCCTCTGACGATGATCTCGGAATCATTATACCCGATACTCCAGAAGTATTGATCCTGACATCACCTCAGCCCTATGCTTATGAAAGTGACAAGATGGTTCCATGGTCATACGACGTTGACCTGATAACAAGGTCAAGGCGAACTTGCGCTGATAATCAACCGGCCAAGCCAGTGGCAGAGAAAGAAGCGAAGGAATTCCTAGCTGTGAGAAAGGCTAGTAAATATAACGTGGTTGATCAGCTGAGAAAGTTACCTGTACAAGTCTCGTTGTTGGAACTTCTCCAGACATCAGATAAGCATCGAAGTGCTCTAATGAAGGTTTTGAGTGAGATTCATTTGCCCGAAACTATTGAAAAAGATAAGCTAGAAGGGTTTGTCGGGACGATCCTCCTCAAAGATCAAGTAGCATTTTCTGATGAGGAAATCCCAGTTAAAGGACGTGGTCATAATAAGGCGCTTCACATATCAGTGAAGTACAAAGAGACTCACATGGCTAGGGTGCTTGTTGATAACGTGTTAGCTCTGAATTTATGACCGTTGGCTACTTTGAAAAGGCTGGACATTCCTCCATCTACCATGCAAGCAGCCAAGACTTCTGTTCGAGCCTTTGATGGAGTAAAGAAGGATGTGATAGGCCAGATTAACTTAACACTGCAAATTGGACCCTCGGTGTTCGATATTCTTTTCCAAGTGCTAGATATCCCTTCTGCTTTTAATTTCTTGCTGGGACGGCCATGGATCCACAATGCAGGCGCAGTGCCCTCCAGTTTGCATCAGAAAATCAAGTTCGTGGCTAAAGCAAAGCTGGTTATAATTTATGGAGAGGAAAATCACCGAATCTTCAATGCAACATCGATCCCATACATAGAGTCCGATCATGTTGAGGAGGATAACTATCATTCATTTGAGATAGTTCGAGTTGTTCAGGCTTCCTCTGATATGCCGTTGCCCGTTCCTGAAGTTTCTAAAGCAGCTATCATGGTGGCCAAGGTCATGGTCGGTAATGGTTTTGAGTCAGGTCAGGGTCTTGGGAAGGAAGGCCAAGGCATTCATACCCCTATTAAGACAAATGGACAATACCACAAGACTGGTTTGGGATATCATGAGATCGTAAGCCGCGAACAAAGCAACGATCGTTGCAGAGGTCAAAGTCCTTTACCACCTCCCATTAACTACATCTTTCACTCAGCTGGGGTAGTGGGGGATATGAGAATTTAAAGCTGAGCTCGATTGAGGATGATCTTGGGCTTATCTTTCTTGAGTCGCCATAAGCTTTAACTGAACCACCTAAGAAGCACGATAAAGCGATTTTGGTCAATCTGTCTGACGATTCCGAGGATGACCAGCCACCCTGTATTTTCAAGAAGCCGGAGTCGAGGGTGGTGGACTTTGACTTTAATGACGGTATACCCTATCTCACTGGTTGATTTGCTGAGACTTCCATTGGTGTAATCACTGAATGACTACTTGAAGGGATGGGCGCTGGCCCTCAAGAGTAATCATTTCTAGTTTCCTTATCTCCCCTACGTAGGAACCTTTATTGTTTTTTTTCAATTTTCATTTCAATTCATGTTGCACTTAGGTTTTTCAATCCAATAAGATGTAATTCATTGATCCAATATCAATAAAATTACAGCGGTTTTTATCATTTTGAATCTTGTTGGAGTGCCCCAAACCAACCCGATGACGATAACCAACGATTGAAAAATTTGTCATTTACGGTAAAAACTGAGGATTGGGCTTCTCAAGAATTCTCGTTTCGAGGTCTTCGAAAGCAAAATAAATTTCAAAAAGCAAAGAACAATTTTCAAAATTGCAGTAGTTAAGCCCTCTCTTGTCTTTTTTATCCCTTTCTTTCATGTTTCAAGACTAATCTCGAGGCATGCGAAGGGACAGGAATCGTGGATCCTCATATATGTGATGCAAGTCAATCTGATGACTCAGACGATTCTAATATGAATGATGAAGAGATACGACGGAACTTGAAAATCCATGAGAAATCTAAGCCTCTGACTGCCGAAGAAACTGTGGTGATCAACCTTGGCGACACGGAGAATCCTAGAGAAGTGAAGATTGGGGCATGTCTTCCTCAAGATATGGCCAAACGCTTGACCCAGTTGTTGAAGGATTATCAAGACATCTTTGCCTGGTCTTATGCTGACATGCCGGGTCTTGATCGATCGATCGTCGAACATTATCTACCAACTGATCCTTCAGTTGAGCCTGTGAAGCAAAGGCCGTAAAGAGCTAAGTCAGAACTGGCAAAGAAGATCAAGGAAGAGGTCATGAAGCTTCTTGATATGTGATTTATTGAGACTATCCAATACTCAGAATGGGTCGCTAATATAGTCCTTGTGTTGAAAAAAGATGGTCGGGTTCGAGTATGTGTCAACTACCGAGATTTGAACAAAGCTAGTCCTAAAGATGATTTTCCACTCCCACACATTGATGTGCTTGTAGACAGCACAGCTGGATTCGAACTGTTCTCCTTCATGGATGATTTCTCAGGTTATAACCAGATTTTGATGAACGAGAATGATAAGTTGAAAACGGCATTTACCACTCCATGGGGGATATTTCATTACAAGGTGATGCCCTTCGGTCTCAAAAATGCTGAGGTAACTTACCAGCGGGCAATGATTACGTTGTTTCATCACATGATGCATAATGAGATCAAGGTCTATGTTGACGACATGATTACAAAGACTCGGCGTGGAGAAAATCATATAGAAACCTTGACGAAATTATTCGACAGGTTACGCAAGTTCAAATTATGCCTCAATCCGGCAAAATGTGTGTTCAGGGCAGTCTCTGGTAAATTACTTGGATTCATTGTTAGTAACAAAGGGATTGAGATTGACCCGTCGAAAGTGAAGACCATTTGTGAAATAAAATCTCCCTTTTCGGTGAAGGAAGTTCGTAGCTTAATGGATAGACTGAACTATATAGCCAGATTTATTTCTCAGTTATCTGAGACAACGAAGCCTTTCTTTAAACTCCTCAAGAAGAATGCGCTAGTCAAATGGGATGAAGAGTGTGAATTGGCATTCGACAAGATTAAGCACTACTTGATGAATCCGCCAGTGCTTGTTCCACCAACGCCGGGGCAACCTCTGATCCTGTACCTCACAATCCACAATGAGTCCTTAAGTGCCATGCTTGCTAAAAAAGGTGAAGACGATGGAAAAGAACGTGCGATTTATTATTTGAGTAAGAAGTTCACCGCCTCTGAGATGAACTATTCCGAGGCAGAAAGAACGTCCGCAGCACTGGTCTAGGTGCTACACAGATTGAGGCAATACACTTTGCACTATCAGATATTGCTTGTAACAGAGTGTGATCCAATCAAATACTTGCTCAATCAATCTACTTTGGTTGGAAAATTGGCAAAATGTCAGATTCTCATCTCAGAATTTAATGTTCAATTCATGTCTCAGAAATCAGTCAAAGGACGAATAATGGCTGATGTCTTGGCTGAAAATCCTGGGAAGCATGAGGATCTGAATCCGCTAGAGGATAGAGTCATGCCAATTGATGAGTATGTATGGACCATATATTTTAATGGGATCGTAAACTTGTCAGGATTAGGTATCGGAGCAGTTTTAATATCCCCAGACAGACAACATTATCCGGTCGCAGCGAAACTGATATTTCCTTGTACGAACAATATTGCTAAATATGAAGCATGCATCCTCGGATTACAAGCTACAATCGAAATAAGAGTAGCTCGACTTAAGGTGTTCGGGGATTCAGTGCTCATTATTCTTCAGACCGTTGGCAAATGACAAACTAGAGATGCTAAGTTGCAGCCCTATCACGTCTATTTAGAGGAGTTGGTGGAAGAGTTTGAAGACATTTCGTTTGAATACTTACCAAGGACTCAAAACAGTTTTGCCGATACTCTGGCTACGTTATCGGCAATGCTACGAGTGACAAGTGGTTTAGAAATTGAACCTTTGAAGATAGAGGTCTTACAGAAACCGGCTTATTGCATGGCCACGACAGAAGAGCTTGACGACAAGCCGTGGTATCATGATATCAAGGCATATCTTCAAACACAGGAGTTTCCTGAGAAAAGTACCGCATCTGACCAAAAGTATATCAGGCAAATGGCGTCGAAGTTCTTCTTGAATGGAGAATGCCTATACAAGCGGTCCTATGATTCGGTTTTATTAAGGTGTGTTGATTCAACCGAGGCTGTTCGCTTGATGCTAGAAGTGCATGAGGGAGTATGTGGTCCGCACATGAATGGTCATATACTGGCAAGGAAGATAATGAGGATGTGTTATTACTGGCTCACTTTAGAGAGTGATTGCATTCAGCATGTCCGAAGTTGTCACAAATGTCATATCTATGGTGACAAGATTAAAACTCCTCCGAATGAATTACATCAAATGTCTTAACCATGACCATTTTCTATATGGGGCATTGATATGATTGGCCCAATTAATCCTAAAGCGTCGAATGGGCATCGGTTTATTTTGGTCTCTATCGATTACTTTTCGAAGTGGATCGAAGCTATGTCTTATACGACAGTGACGGCCCGGGTTATGGTGAAGTTCATTCGTCGGGACATCATTGCTCGATATGGTGCACTTGAGGCTATAATTACTGACAATGAGTCGAATCTGAATAACAAATTGGTGGATGAACTGTTCAAAGAATTCAAGATCAAGCATCTGAATTCCTCTCCATATCGTCCACAGATGAACGGAGCGGTTGAAGCAGCCAACAAGAATATCAAGAAGATTTTGGCTAAAATAGCCGAAAACCATCGTGATTGGCATGAGAGATTACCTTTTGCACTTATGGCATATCGGACTTCTATCCGGACATCTACAGGGGCAACTCCATATTCTCTTGTGTGCGGTGTGGAAGCAGTGCTACCTGTTGAGGTTGAAATTCCTTCGTTACGTATTCTTTCACAGGTACAATTGTCAGAAGCAGATTGAATCCAACAGAAATTGGACTAGTTGAACATGATTGATGAGAGAAGGCTTAGAGCTCTATGTCATGGCCAGTGCTACCAACAACGAGTTACTAAATCTTTCAACAAGAAAGTCAAGCCTCGACATTTCCAGATAGGTGACCTTGTCCTGCGGATGTTATTGCCGATATTTCCTTTTGCAGAAGGAAAATTTGCCCCAAACTATGGTGGCCCGTATATTGTGAAGAAAGTCATTTCAGGAGGTGCTTTGATTTTGGCCGAGATGGATGGTCGTGTTTTTTCCGGTCCAATTAATTCTGATTTTATGAAGAAATATTATACTTGATTTGTACTCATTCTAACTTTGTTTCTATCAAGTATCAAGCTGAATTTTATGAATCAATTGATGTTACTAAGTTTTGTTTGAGGAAAGCTTTTGATTTGGCAATCTGTTTCTGTCCTAATGAAGCGATCATATTGCATGAGAGACTTCAAGACGACGAAAGGCAAGACATTTCCATACACGTCTTGAATAATAATCCCTAGTGCGAGTTGAGTGAAAATTCCGTGCTGACAAGGTAAAGGATTATCTCATGAAAAGTATGACGACGAAAATGATGAGAGGCATTCATTTCCTCTATCTAAACACTATAAATTATCATTTGCTTAACCCCTTTGAATGGAGTTTCATTTCTTACCCCTGTCAGAAACAATCCCATACCGGGGCAATTTCTTAGAAAGTTCAAAATGGTTAGAATTTTCTTGCTTTCACTTACATCAATCTTCAAGTATATTTATTGCATGTAAGTTCTGTGTTAGCTCGAGTGCCTTAAATATGACGAAGAGCATTTCTTTCTATATCCCTACACATGATACCCTTTGCATACCCAATTTGAGCGGTGAATTCATTTTAACCCAATTAGTGATTATTCTTATGATAAACAAATGAAATCATCTCAAGACAAGTTCAAGGTGACTTGGAGCAAATGGGAGCTCGAAAGAAAATTCATCAGAAAGGATGCAAAAGGACTCCATCAAAACGAAGTTCTCTCTTTCGAAAAAATCTCTCGAAGAAAAGAAAATCTCTCTCAAAAGAGAGAGAGAGAGAGAGAGAGAGAGAGAAAAGTTTCAGCAAGAACTGAGTCGATATGCAAGATCATTCTTCAAGGAAAAGACCATTTGAAGGTTCATTTATGGAGCAATTGATAGACGGGATGATCACCAATCTCCATGTTCATAATACCCCTTTTGATAGAAATAGGCCATTCATTTCAAGCCTACCCGAACCTACGTTACAACCATTACCGAAGTCTCTTCAGAATAGGGCACTTGAGTTAACGTAGAATTTCAAATGCTCATAAATGTTGCTCGAAGAAGTGCGAGCCAGATTTTTCTATCTCATTTTTACAGCATTCCTGACTTGTAAACCCGAAGCACCTGGTGATATCAATTCTTTCAAAACTATGACTCTCATGAGTCCCCGTTGTGAAACCTTTGACCAAGTCTGCATTTTAGTCCTTATAAAGACATCTCAGATTGGCCAAGCAATATTGATTTTGAGAATATCCGAACCCTTGTCAAACACGATGAAGAGAGTTCGAGTGATTCTTATACCCGCATCAAAGGTCGGGTCAAAAACCTTTCATTAAGAGTGAGTGGAAAGTCCTTTCTGATTAAATGTCTCTCATTTAATATGATCAAAATGTCAAAAGAACAAAATAGTTGTTCTTATTAATAAATTCCCTAGTAAAGCTTGGTAATGCAAGCAGATTCATGAATTATGTTTTCTCTGCCTCTGTGCATGTATTATTTTAACCTTTTCTCAAGTAAAAATAGGAGCGATGCCATTAGCTCCGTTATAAGAAGAATTCAGGTATGTCTGCTAATTATTCTTCATTGTTTCTCTCTCCGGAATAGGAGAAATTATTTTTCTCTTGGTGTTGCTAAGTGGGGTATGCGGCACACCGTATTCTCATGTTCGCCCAGTAGGACAGGCGACATAATTTCTCTCTTGGTGTTGCTAAGTGGAGTACGCGACACACCGTATTCTCATGTTCGCCCAGTAAGACATGCGACATAATTTCTCTCTTGGTGTTGCTAAGTAAAGTACGAAGCACACCCCATTTCATGTTCGTCCAGTAGGACATGCGACATAATTTCTCTCTTGGTATTACTAAGTGGAGTACGAAGCACACCCCATTTCATGCTCACCTAATGGAAGAGGTGATATGATCCTTTTCGTGATTGCCCAGTGATATAGGCAACACATCCCATTCTTTCTTCATATCATGCGCTATTTCGCATCTATAGGAAACTACAGGTAACAGGTAGGCAATCCAGTATCTTGAGAACCTTATTCCCAATAGACTAGAAGTTTGGAGAACGAGGGAATTCAAAGCATTATAAAGCTTTCCTCCACTTGGACGCTTTTTGTGCGATCCGCATATAAGACTCTTTCACCGCTCCGTATAAAGTGAGAAGCCTTCGCATACGTTCCTTATTGATTGCATATCAAGCATCATTAAAAAAAAACATCATTCATTATTTTTCGTAGTTTAAATTTAGGTCTCAGTTTTTGAGCGAAACCTCTGCGAGCCTCCACTCAAAGAGGGGCAGCTGTTGACACCTAAATTTTGGCGCATCATTTAGTGTTAATTGCATAGAAAATCAGGGATTAAATTTTAATCCCTAAACAAAAATATTAAAATTGCATAGCATATAGTTTAGGTTCATATAGATTAATTGCATTCCGCATTGGATCGGCGGTGGCAAGCGAGCTTAAAATTCATCACGTAAATCGGGCTCGGATACCGAACGAGACTCGGCTCACTCGAAAGGCAAGGGCCGAAAATCACATGTAAAAAAGGCTTAATTGTCTTAATTTGAGCTTAGATTAGCCCATCAAGCTTAATTAAATAAAAGCCCACATTAATACAGCCCACTTAGAATTAAATGATAATTAAAGCGTAAGCCCAAGTCTAAGCCCATTAGGACTAGAAAGCCCGACTAATTAACCTAGATTTACATTATAAATACATATTTATGTCTCGTAATCTGGGGGGACCTCTCATAATTTCAAATCAGAAATTTTTTAGAGAGCACAACTGTGAGAGAGAGAGAGACCGGCGACTATCACCGCCGCACGCCGCGCCCCACGCCACCGTACACCGCAATGCGCCACTGTCTGCGAGTTGCTGCATCGCCTCTGCTTCGCCCCTCAGCTGCTGTGCGTCGCCGCCCGAACACCCCTACAGTCTGCCGTTCCGCTGCCGTGCGCCGCATCCCGGACGCCCCTACAGCCTGCTGTTTCGCTGCATATCGCCGCCTGCATCGTCCCCCGGAGCCTTGCAGAACGCCGACGCAGCTGCTGTCACGTCCTCCGGTGCCCCGCTCTCTGCCGCGCGCCGCTGCCGCAGTCACCGCCGCTTGCCCACATCGTCACCGCCGCGCCAGAGAGTCGCTCGGAGCTGCACCGCCGCCGCTGCCTAGAGCTGCATGCCGCCGTTCCCCCTGCAAGCCGTCGCTCGGAGATGCACGCCGCCATTCGCACCTGCAAGCCCCGCCCGGAGCCGTACCGCCGCCGCGGCCTGGAGCCGTACCGTCGCCTGGACGCCACCGCCGCGCCAGACGGGTGATCGTTGAAGACGCCGCCGTCCCCGGAGCTGCATCGCGCCACTGCATAGCCGCGCTGCTGTCCCGACGCACCGCCGATCACCATCCCGATCCGCAATCCTAATCCGCTGCAAATTCAAATTTGGAAATAAATCTACAAATCAGGTAATTATCCTATCCCGATTTGATTTGAATATTTTGTTGCCTAATTTGTGCTTATTGATATCTAATTTTGTATATTTGAATAATAAGCATTATCTCAATTAGGATTTGTTTCTTTTTTTGAAATCTTGGATATCTGTTGCTTACCAAATTTGGATAGAATTTAGAATTTTCAAAATTCTTTGAATATATCCAATATATTTAAGATATCAGAATTTTTCAAGATGTGATCGATTAGAAAAATTTCTTAATCCACAACCGCACACGTAGAAATAAATCTATCTATCAGGCTTTAGATAGAGTTATTTCCATAGCGGGAATTTCGAATTTTAGGGTCGATCTGTCAGGCTTCAGATCGAAACTTAATTCGAAAGATTTAGCGGTTATATTTTTTTCACTTGATTTTAATTTCGAATTTCATAAAAGAAAAGCCAAAAAGATTAGATGCAATTTGAATTGATTTTTTTTAAAAGATAACGTTTCATATTTAGAATATATATATAGATGATTTTTTTAATAGAATAGGTTAATTTCTTTAGTTTAAAATTGCATGTTTAGATAATTGGCATTTTAATTCCGAATTTCATTTGGAAAAATACAAAAAAATAATATGCCCGTCATTAGAAATAGGTCACGTCGTCGCATGACATATAGTTTGCATGTTAGGTTGCATTAATCGCATGTCAATTTTTACACGTCATTACATATAGGTTAGCTTTCATTTAAATAAGTAAAAATCAAAAAGAAATTTTTGCACCTTTGAACTCTAAGTCAGGATTTATCAAAATTGTCAAATTGAGTATTTTTCTCGAAATTGGTACCGAAAGGGCGTTAGGGAATCTAGCGTAACCAAGTTCCCGAATTTATGATTTTTGGTTCGTAGAAATAAAATAGTACTCCCGCTATTTTATTTAGGTTTCTAATCAACTTACCCTAAATGATTAGTGACGACTCCCGTTGAAAATATTTGCATGCTCACAATTGGACCTAAGTTGCGATTTGGTAGAGTTTGGGAGAACTCGAGTTAGGTTAGTTAATTTAATCGATCTAGTAATCCATTAGCCTAAGATCGAAAACACGATTTTTTTTAGGTCGCGACATTCAGGTTGTGTCATATACACATCCTCTTCTAGTTTTCCATTAAAGAAAGCTGTCTTTACATCCATTTGCCATATCTCATAGTCATAATATACAGCAAACGCTAGGATAATCCGAATGGACTTAAGCATGGCCACTGGCGAAAAGGTCTCATCATAGTCAATACCATGAGTTTGTTTAAAACCTTTAGCTACTAGCCGTACTTTATAGATGTGAACATTTCCATCCATATCAGTTTTCTTCTTAAAAACCCACTTGCACCCTATAGGTTTGACACCTTCAGGTGGATCAATCAAAGTCCAAACTTTGTTTTGATACATTGAGTCCATTTTAGATTTCATGGCCTAAAGTCATTTATCGGAGTCTGGGCCCATCATAGCTTCTGTATAGGTCATAGGTTCGTCATTTTCTATTAACAATAGATGACAATGTTCTGTCACGTGAAAACCATATCTCATAGGCTCATGATGTGTTCTTTCAGACCAATAAACTATAGATGCCATTAGAGTAGACTCTATAACTCTTTGTAGATCTAATTGAGATTCCTCATGAACTGGAACACCATCTTGTGGCACTATAACTTCTTCGAGGTTTACCTTATTCCCACTGGTTCCTTTAGTAAGAAACTCTTTCTCTAAAAAGATACCATTTCGAGCAATAAACACTTTGTTCTCTGATGGATTGTAAAAGTAATATCCTTTCGTTTCTTTAGGATATCCTATAAAGAAGCATTTATCAGATTTGGGTCTAAACTTATCAGAAAGTAAACGTTTTACGTAAGCTTCACAATTCCAAATCTTTAGAAAAGACATAATAGGAACTTTTCCTGTCCATATCTCATATGGTGTCTTCTCTATAGCTTTTTATTGGCTTCTATTTAGTATAAACGCAACTGTCTCGAGTGCATATCCCCGTAAAGATAATAAAAGATCCAAATGACTCATCATTTATCGAACCATATCTAACAAAGTTCAATTTCTCCTCTCAGAGACACCATTTCATTGTGGTGTTCCAGGAGGAAAGAGCTGTGAAACAATTCCACACTCTTTGAGATGGTCATTGAACTCTTGGCTTAAATATTCTCCTCCTCGATCAGATCGAAGAGCCTTGATATTCTTGCCAAGTTGATTCTGTACTTCATTCTAAAATTCCTTGAACTTTTCAAAGGAGTCGAACTTATGTTTCATCAAGTAAACATATCCATATCTACTAAAATCATCAGTAAATGTAATGAAGTACTGATAACCTCCTCTAGCTGTAGAACTTAGTGGTTCACACATATCAGTATGTATAAGGGCTAATAATTCTTTTGTCCTCTCACTTTGATTAGTAAAAGGAGCTTTTGTCATTTTTTTAACTAAACAAGATTCACATGTATCAAATGATTCAAAATCAAATAAATTTAATAGTCCATCGCTATGAAGCTTGTGAATTCGTTTTTTGTTTATGTGGCCTAATCGACAATGCCATAGGTAGGTTGGATTCAAATCATTAGATTTAAATCTTTTTGTATTTATATTATAGATTGGCACATCAAGATTTAGAACATATATCCCATCCACAATATGGGCGCTACCATAAAATAATCCATTAAGATAAAACGAACAATTATTATTCTTTATATCAAAACATAAATCTTCCTTGTCCAAACAAGAAACAGAAATAATATTTTTGCGTATAGCAGGTACATAGTAGCAATTATTCAGTTCTAAAATCATGCCAGAAGGTAAAGCTACATCATATGTTCCTACGGCTAATGCAGCAATTCTTGCTCCATTTCCAACTCGTAGTTTCACTTCACCTTTTACAAGTGTTCTACTTCATTTTAGTCCCTGCACATCCACACAAATGTGAGTACCACAACAAGTATCCAATACCCATGAAGTAGAACTATTAATAACATTTACTTCTATAACATAAATACTTGAATCGGAAGTCTCACTTGCCTTTTTCTTCAGATCCTCCAAATATTTCTTGCAATTCCTCTTTCAATGTCCATTCTCACCACAATGGAAGCATACAGCATCAGCAGTCGGACCCGGCTTGATCTTGGATGTGGGCTTAGTGCCCTTGCCCTTACCCTTAACCTTACCTGGTTTCTTAAAACCTTTCCCCTTTTGAACCATGAGAACATTAGGGATAGGGTCCTTCTTGATATTCTGCTCAGCAGTTTTGAGCATCCCATGCAGTTCAGTCAAAGACTTATCCAGATTATGCATGTTATAGTTCATAACAAACGTGTCATAATCTTTAGACAATGACTGAAGAATAATGTCAGTAGCCAATTCTTGGCTAATGGGAGAGCCCAGTCGTTCCAGGTTTTCAATATAACCTATCATCTTTATGACATGTGGGCTAACTGAGCTCTCACTTGCTGGTTTGCACTCAATTAAGGTTTTTTCCATTCGGTACCTTTCAGTGCGTTCCTGCTCCTGAAACAAATTTTTCAGGTTCATGATCATATCATAGGCATCCACGTTCGCAAACTGCTTCTGAAGGTCTGAGTTCATGATAGCTAACATTAGACATGATGCATCTAATGCATCATCTTTATGCTTCTAATAAGCATTTCTTTTAGCATGGGGAGCATTAGAAGGAGGTGCTTTATGAGAGAGTGGTTTCATGATAGCTAACATTAGACATGATGCATCTAATGCATCATCTTTATGCTTCTAATAAGCATTCCTTTTAGCATGGGGAGCATTGGAAGGAGGTGCTTTCTGAGAGAGTGGTTTCTCCAGGACATAATCCTTTTTCTCCTGCTTGAGAACAATTCTCAAACTTCTATACCAATCCAAGAAGTTTGAACCATTCAATTTGTCCTTCTCAAGGACAGATCGCAGTAAAAAGTGTGATGCAGAGCTATTTGCCATTATCTATAACAAATATGCAAAGTGAATTGTTCATTAATATTATAAATAATAAACTCCCACTATACTTTTATAACATGTGTACCAATAAGTATAGTGGACCACGATCCATATTTTATCAGGACTCGAGTAAACTTTGGCTTACCGCTCAAGACTAAGTTATTTAGGTAGACAACTCTTTGTCAATTGTATCGAATACAACTCTTGGTTATTGGGGTTGACATCTCATATCTTATCCCCAAATACTATGCCTCAAGGCCCAAAACCGTTTTGATAGCCTTGTTAAGTAAACCAATCTTGACTTATGGATAACCATTATCCATCCTATTTTACTCAAATAGTTAAAGACACCCTACTTTGGCGGGCCCATCTATTGACGATTCAAGTCTTAATAGGTGTATGATTGGAAAGACATCATATTATTACTTAATTTTATTAGGGACTCTTAATATTTATTTAGCGATGAATGTATGCATGTGATAAACATAAACGAAACATCACTTATAATAATAAAGGTACATCAATCATACGGGAAAGACCAATTCCATGCAGGGGTCGAGGTGGCTGCGCCCCCTCGCGGGGTCGAGGGGAAGAGCCCCTTGCGGTGGTCTCCCTGACCGATCAGCGAGCGGGGTTCGAAGGGGCAGCGCCCCTCGCGGGGGCTCGGGGGCAGCGCCCCCGAAAGCTAGACAGAATTCGCAATTCTGTTTTATGAGGAAAGCCCCGAAAACTAGACAGAATTCTCAATTTTGTGTTCTCGAGAGACTATCCGTTGCTGCTGCCTCCCGCGCCCTCACCGTACGCATCTGGCCGGACGCCTCAAGTCCTTGACACGCCGGATGACTAGGTGCGCTGTCGTCTTTGCCTCGGGCAACAGACCTAGATGCGCCGCCGTCTCCTCCCGCCATCTCCGCCTCGCTCAACAGGCCCAGACGCGCCGCCGTCTCCGCCCGCCATCTCCGCCTGCGGTCTCCACCTTGGCCAACAACCCAGGCGTGCCGCCGTCTCTGCCTCTGGCAACAGCCCAGGTGCGACGCCGTCTCTGCCTCGATGCAAGCAGAACAGGATCGACCCATCCCTGCTTCGTTCCTTCTCAATTAATCATATCAATTCGTATTTCAAATTCATCTAACCCTAATTTAGACTCACTTCAGGCATACATCATATGTATCAACAATTAGGGTTTCCGATTCAACTTCAATATATCACAAGTCACTCTAATACCACTGTTGGGTTCATCAACGAAAAACAACGCAGCGGAATATAGAACTCTAGACGGGATCCATGTGTATATTGAAATCGAAAAGGAATTTCGAAACGTACCTTTTGCAGATCGGAGATAAATCGGCAACCGATTGTGTTTGGATTAGTGCCCCAAGTGTTGCGCCTCTACCGGTATCCACACACACGAACGAAATTCTCTAACGATCCACGTGCTAGCGAAAGATCTTAAAGTTCCTTTTTCTTGAACGCCTTTTTATTTTCGATACTCTGTTGAAAAACCCTAGACAGAAAACGATTCTCTATCTATTTATACAGCCTCATTATCCAGCGGAATTAAAAAAAATGGGCTGGGCGATTTGGGCCCGCTAAACCATCCACCTTTAATCGTATGTTTAATCGTTATCTTATAACGCGCATGACCGCATAGATAATTTAAATAAGAGAATAAATTAAAATCTACTTCTTAAGTAGATCAAGGTGCACAGAAAATATTAAGTCTGTTCGCTATTGTGTGCGACCCTGTATATTTACTAAACATTAGCAATGTGCTCAAAACTTTTTTTGGCCCACAAGTCATAAGCAGTCTCTAGCAAGACATTATAACTACCTAAGTATAATGAAAATCGATTTTTCGACACAACCTAATCCACAACTAATATTAGAGTATCAACCTTGATTGATTCTTAGGGCAGACCACTAACACCCAGTGCCAATGCCTAGGTTCCTAGCGCCTAGGCCCATGTCCATTGAGGCCATGCCTGGGACCTTAGCGACTTGGCTGGGTCTATTGAGGCCGAGCACGGGTCCTTGATGCTCGTGCCTATGTCCATCAAGGCTGGGCTCGGGACCGCTGCGCCCATGCCCAAGTCCCTAGTGCCTGGGCTTGAGTCTGAGTCCATCAAGGTTGGGTCATGGACGCTAGTGCCCGCCTGGATCAATCAAGGCTAGGCTCGAGACCTTGGCACCCATGCCCAGGTCCATCGAGTCCAAGCCTGGGTCCTCAACACCTGTGCCCAAATCCATCGAGGTGAGGATCATGACCTTAGAGCTCGTCCCCTAGTCCTTGGCGCCTAGGTTGATGTCCATTAAGGCCAAACCCGAAACCTTGGGGTCGGTACTCGTTTCCTTGATTGTTTATGCACAAGTTACTGGTGCTCGAATATTTAATATTCATTATCAAACGATGGAAAATATTTTCTAATTTATTTTTAGGTTTCACCAAAATACCGAAAAATATTGTCATTTTCCTGAAAAATAACTTCCTTAAAAACACTTTCTAAAAATACCATATTTTCCGTGAAACAAACAAAGCCTAAAACCCTTTCAAATCTCACAACCTTCTTGGTTTAGTCTTTTAGAAGGCATTTCTTTTGGTACACTTAATAACCTCTTAGGACCAAGCGGTTACTAGTTACTAAGGTACCTTGTGGTCCCAGATTACCAAGAATAGAGTGAGGACACTTCACATCTCTAATATTTGAAAGTTTCACCCTAGCTTCTTATTTCATATAGTCGAACGATTGTTCAAGTGCGGCCTCTTCCTCTTTTGACATTTTTGTTTCGTTTTCACCCTGGTATGACTTATGAGAAGGGTATCGTAAGTCAACTTTTGATGAGCCTTAATTATTTATTTATCTAAATATTTTATTAATTCGCACAGTGCCTAATTAATTAGGGGTACTAGGCCAGCAAGTTGATTAATTAAGCACTATGCAACCCAACAAGAACTGAAGTCCCCTTCTTATCACTCCAGGTGCAGAGACTACTATACCTATCTACTCGGAAATAATTAGCCAAAGCTGATATAGAGTTCACCTTCTCCACCCAAAATGCCCCTTAGTTTTCTCTCAATCTTTGTCTTCTTATGATAAAGGGAATATGGAGAGAACTTATATGAAAGTCTTACAGGTATAAACCTAACCACAATGTTTTTCTTGGCATGGGAGCTGCCAATACCCAGGTCAGTTTAAGGTCGCCTAACACCCCTAAAGTGGGGGCCGACCTTGCCAAACTCGACTAGGTAGGGTATTGTTTGGGGAGCCTTTTGAGATCTTGCTCAGGACCAAGAACTTTTGCTATTGGGAGTGAGCACATTTGTTGCGTTCATCTAGATATTCGGCCCACCTAATAAAACGTTTTAAATAATCATGCACTTTCACATCATATTATTAATCTCAAACCATAATCTCCAGAGCAAAGAATTTAGTGCTTTAACTTAAGAATTAGTGAGAGCGTAATACACCTTTGTTCTCCATTAGTTTTCTCTCCAGTAAAGCGACAAAGCAACCACTTCGTGTCAATGTCAATGTTTCACTCTGCTTTTGACTTAATCAACGTTCCTGAGGCCTTGCAAGTTGGAATGTATCAATTAAATGCTTGGTCAAGCAAATGTCATCTTCCTCAAATATCATTTTCAAGCTATGTTGGGCCTAAAATTGTACTTCGCAATCTCTGATGAGCAAGTTTTGGATGAGGGCCTTGGCCTTGTTTGACAACATAACCATGTTCTGATTTATCCAACGGTACTAAACATGACTTACTACAGGTTAAACATGACTTTAATGGCACTACCGCCGCGAGCGCTGGTCTCAAAGGCTTGTTTGATCTCCTCCTGCGAGAATCCGAAGCGGTGGGTTATCAGAGGCTTCACGTCAATCTTGCCGGTCCGTAAGAAATCGATGCAGAGAGGGTATGTGTTTCTATACCGAAATATGCCTATCACATCAGTCTCCCTGCCAAAGAGAGGAAACTCAACTAGTCAAAACATTCAAGAAGAAGCTATGCGCAAGTGAACAAATGCAAAATGAATGGAATCGTGCTTGCTTGTAGACAAATCGCAGAGGCAGAGGGATAACATTTGCATTAATGTCATTTGCATTGTCCTCGAAACATCAAATCAAGCTATGCAATTACCTCGCTGCTGCAGAAGTAAGAGGAACAGTCATCTTGCTCAAGGCTAATCCGATAAGGCACACTTTGCCACCAGCACGAGTCGCATTCAAAGCTGTGGTCATTGTTTTGTCATAGCCAACACAATCAAAGCTCACATCGATGTTGCAGCCCACTGCATTTTGAATGCGTGCCACTTCTTCATCCACGAGCTGTAATGTTTCAGATCAAGTCACTCAAGATGAACCTGAAGAACTTGAACATACGTTGGATATACAGCAGAATGTTTTTTCACTTGAAGAAAATCGAGGGCACTCCCAATTAGGCCGCGCAGCGGGCCAAATCTCTAGAATGATTATGTTCTTTAGTATACAAAAGTACAAAACTTGAAAATTATGCTATCACCTTTAAATCTGTTGAGACTTGAACCGCCTCATCAGCGCCAAGCATTTTTGCAACCAACAATCTGTGCTCATCTACATCAGCGATGACGATTCTTGGAGCTCCAAAAGCACGAGCTGCTAATAAGGTAACGAGGCCTATCGGCCCTGATCCTATTATGAGTATGTTGGTCTCAGGATTGATATTTGCTCGGCGACAAGCGTGGACACCAACACTGAGGGGCTCACACATTGCCCCTTCCTCCAAGCTCACATTTTCCGGTAGCTTGTGACACAGATGTGCGGGATGCACCACCTACTCCCAAACAATTAGACAGGGAAAAAGAAGAGTTTTCATCAACTATGTTCACTTCATTTCTTTGTTAGCAAGCAAAACATTCTCTACCAACGCGAACAATCTGAAAAGTTCAAGGAACTCGAAATAGGGAGCTCTACAAGAGCCTAAACTGTAATTTGAGTTCCCAGAATAGCAAAGAAACATAAGGCCGTTTTAACTTTTACCCAAGAAACTTAAGATTTGTTCAAGAGTAAGAGCAGCGTTGGCAGCACAATACTCTAGGCATATTGATGCAGTGTAAATATAACTGGAATGGGGATTAATAATCTATGCACTGTACCTGTCCTTAGATGCAAGAACAAAATAACACAGCCAGAAACATGTCTAATATATGAGGAAAGAAATGTTAAAACATTTATTATACGGTCAATCAAGCCATTACATTCATGTAAACCTCAATACTGATAAAGGCTTATATAGATTTTAATCAGTCAAGCAAGGGCACTATTTGGCTATAAAAGCCCGAAAAACCCAAATGTCAGCAAGCATACCTTATTGGCAAGAGAACCATTAGTTGGCGGAGATCCGAAGAATTTCATTTCTGGGCAAAGATTGTAGCGGCCATTTTTGCAGTGACAGCATCGACCACAACTGATTCCGGGCTCCAAGGCTACACGGTCGCCTACAACCAGAGACTTCACCTCGGTCCCAACTTCTTCTATGATCCCAGCACACTCGTGGCCTATTACCATTGGCTTCTTGACAATGAAGTTTGCACACCGCATTGTCTGTAACAAGGATATACAACAAGAAGCAGGAATAAGGTCACCAAAGGGTTTTTGCGGTTGCAGGTCAAAACCCGAAGAATAAGGTATGAGTAGAGTCTTCTACCTTGAAGTGATGAACATCGCTTCCACAGATACCAAGAGCTTTAACCCGGATCTTAACATCGTGAGGACCTGAAATTGTAAATAGAGGGTGAGCAGAGCACAACAAAGCATATACACATTTTCCATCACAGTTTAAACATCAAATAGAGTGGGGAGCAAATAGAATCTTGTTCAAAAAAAGGTAAGTAACCTAATTATCAGAGAGCAAAGCTAAATTCATGCATTTGCTCAATTCAACGAGCACAACTTTTAGGAGCTCATGCTAATATTCCGTGACAGCATAAGTAGCCATTGTCATAGGAAAGCTCAATTAGACACGTTCTGTTTCTGTGGCAAACCTATAATTTACCATAAAAAGATTCTATTCATGCTTTCATCAACATCCTCTCATCAAAAAGGACTATCGATCTTGTTTGAAGGCACAAAAGGGGAAATTATAAAAGAGCACGAGCCATGAGTTCACTCTCTGGGAGTCCAAATCCAGCAAGAAGCATCAATTAAAGCACCACAGGAAAGGTGGAGGATGATCACCTCATAAAAGTCAGATAAATATAGGGGTTCCTACCCACTTTGAGCAAGGCAAGAATTTTTAATTCAGCACAATTGTAGACCTTAATTAGTCTTGGCTTGTGGGGTGGGGGTTGCTTCAACTTCTGAATCGTAATTTGAATTGAGTTAAAAACTCAACAGCAAACACAAGAAATGAGAACCAACCAAGAGGAGGGAGATGGTAGGGTTGAATTTTGAGGTTCTTGACACCCAGAAGCCAAGCAGCCATGTTGGTCTCATCTTCTTCGTTTGCTTTGGTCTGTGTCTCCATGATGATCACCAACCTGAGAGAGAGAGAGAGAGAGAGAGAGAGAGAGAGACGATGCTAGTATGAAAAATGGAGGTTCTGGAGTTCACTGTCCATGGAAGTGTCGCAGTCGGTCCAACGTCATCCCATGAGTCGTATGATAAAGACCAGATCACCAGACGACAGATGACTCACCTCCTAGGCGACGTATCCATCCATCTTCCCACGTATCTGGCGTAACAAGAGTTATCTTGACTATTGAGAAACTATAAATTAAAGATAAAAGAAACTAATTTCTTGATAAATGATGTAAAAAAAATTGCTCAACTTTCTGGTTTTTTACTCTTTCTTTATTGAGGTCGCTTGTTTTTTTTGGTAAGGATATTAAGGTCGCTTGTTCGTGTTCGCTAATGCCAATGACTGGATTCTGATTCTGAAGCCAGCAGGGTATGGGTAGGATCGAATCTGCCAAATTCAGAAGACCCTCCGCTTGAAAGTTGTTGCCTTTTCGACTCGAACGGAGGATCAAAGTCCTACCCTTTATTCTCATCCTCCACCCGCTCCCCTATATCCCTCCTCCTTCGTTCCCAGTTCATCGCAGAATCACAAGGCTTTGGCTTGACACTCGGAGGAAAAAAGTGAGCTTTTTGAGTGCCCCGAGAGAAAACGTGGCCAATATGGGCAAAGGAGGCATGTCTCGCGACAGTGGCGATGGAGAGAACATGGCTGCTTGGCTCGTTGGTGTCAACACCCTGAAGATTCAACCTTTCACTCTCCCTCCACTTGGTCATAAGCGCTTAGTCTCTTTTTGACGTTCTTTTCTTTTCTTTTCTTTTTCCCTTTGGAGTTTCCAGTTTCCTTTTGTATGTTCTGTGCATCTTTTTTGTCTGTTTCTTGATGACCTGTGTGCGGCATTTTGGATTAATCTGTGCTTTATACGTGCAAACAGGCCCCCATGATGTCAGAGTCAGGATGAAGGCTGTTGGTATATGTGGGAGCGACGTTCACTATCTGAAGGTTATGGTTTTATAACTGTCTTCTGTATTGCTTTCTTCCCCTTCTGTTAATGACAGTCTATTGGCTAAAGCTCGGGATGGTGACTTACTTTCATGTGGATCGCGCAAAATAAGCTGGGGAAGGGAAGAAAAAGGGGCTAGTTGGCACGCTGATATGACTTTGATGAGTAACAGATGGGGATTTGATTTAAAGGGCTCCTCAATGAGAGAGGACATTTTAGATACTGGTACATTAGTTAAAAAAACAATGATTGATCCAGCTCGGTTAAGGGATTCCTTTATATGTTGGACCATATGGATTGTGAAATGCAGTGATGAAGATTTTTCTTCTTGGTTAGCAATACCCATGATTTCATCTTAAGTAAAATCTCATCTCATAAGTTGTACTTGGCTAATAAGTATATTCTTTTACACTTGCTCGCTTTTGATTGTTTATTTGACTTGCAGACGCTAAGATGCGCGCATTTCGTGGTGGAAGAGCCTATGGTGATTGGGCATGAGTGTGCAGGGATCATAGAAGAAGTGGGGAGTGAAGTCAAGACATTGGTTCCGGGTGATCGAGTGGCCCTAGAGCCAGGGATCAGCTGTTGGCGGTGTGATCATTGTAAAGAAGGCCGATACAATCTCTGTCCTGACATGAAGTTCTTTGCCACTCCTCCTGTACATGGTTCTCTTGCCAATCAGGTGAAAAAATTAAGTATTGTTTCACTATATGCTGTTTGACATATTCTCTGTTAGTAACTATTCTGCGTCATGACATAGCTATTGAGCGAAATTTTTGTAGAACATCTTGACAAGGCTTAGGTAGTTGTTGTTCTGTATCTTGAAGTTGGTTTGGAAGGACCGGAAAGGATGGGAGAATGACTAAAAATCTGGATCCTGTACTATTTTGCTAACATTAAGGCATGGGGATTGATAAATACTTCATTTGGACATCATTCGGTATATACGGATGGAGTTGCACAGCTATTTGAAATTGGGTCACATATATTGTTCAAAGGTTAGATGCATGAAGAAACTTGAGCAGTGTTGAAAGTACCTTTCTCTCTATTGGCAGGTGGTGCATCCCGCAGACCTTTGTTTTAAGCTTCCAGACAATGTGGGTTTGGAGGAAGGGGCAATGTGCGAGCCCCTGAGCGTTGGAGTTCATGCTTGTCGCAGAGGTAATGTCGGTTCAGAGACAAACATTTTGGTAATGGGTGCAGGACCTATAGGGCTTGTCACAATGTTAGCTGCCCGTGCTTTTGGAGCACCCAGAATTGTCATTGTGGATGTTGATGATCACCGCTTATCAGTTGCAAAGGATCTGGGTGCAGATGACATCGTGAAAGTTTCTACAGATGAGAAGGTATGCTAGACCAAATTTGAAGTAAGCATCATTTTGTTGTTTTCAATTGAACTAACAAGCTGAAGCCAGTGATTTTGGTGTGCATTATAGTGCCTTTTGCATAATTTGTGTTGGTTGTGACCTGTGACTGGTTGAGGTGTTAAGATTGCTCATCTGCCTATACTGTTCACTCTACCAAGTTGTTTGCAAAGAAATTGGACTATAACAGTCAACAACACTTGTGTCTCTTCCCCAATAATACAACCAAGGAGCCCGCATCCGTAGCACTTATTTTGGAGAATAAGTTGTTGAATTTCTTTGACAGTTCTATTTTCCATTTCATGGTTTTGGTTTCCTTTTCCTTGTTTTTATTAGAGAATGGCGTGGCAGAATGGTGTGAAATAGCAGGCTTATAGGCCCTTATAAGCTTATATCTCAAACTTGAGAAAATGAAGTTATTACTTGCTCTCGAGTTCATTGTCTCGAGTTCACCCTTCTGCAGGACATACCTGAAGAGGTGGCACTGATACAAAAAGCAATGGGAACAGAGATTGACGTGAGCTTTGACTGTGCCGGTTTCGGCAAAACTATGTCAACAGCACTGAATGCCACTCGCTCTGGCGGCAAAGTTTGCCTTGTGGGAATGGGTCATAACCACATGACTGTCCCGCTTACTCCTGCTGCTGCAAGGTACTTTTCCTTCCCTCCCGTATATTTCCCCCCTAGCTATGTTACAAATGCCACTGCAATGTGCTCTGCTAATGTTAGCCAAGGGCTGGCCAGATATGAGCCTGAGCTTTTACTACCTAACTATGCTATGACGGACAGATTTGTCACTGATCAACTATATATCCAAAGATAGTGTGTCAAAATAGTGGCTGTGTAATCGTCAAGTAACAAGTGCTAATATTTGAAGAGTGTTCCACTGTTGCATCTGAATATGAGGAAGGAACGAATTCGGTATCTTTGCTCATTCACACATACGTTGATGACTTGCAGGGAGGTTGATGTGATTGGCATATTCCGGTACAAGAACACATGGCCTCTCTGCCTCGAGTTTCTAAGAAGTGGCAAGATAGATGTGAAGCCCCTCATAACCCACAGATTTGAGTTCTCCCAGAAGGGAGTCGAAGACGCCTTTGAGACGAGTGCTCGGGGCGGCAACGCCATCAAGGTCATGTTTAATCTGTGAGAACGAAATCGCGCCAAGAAAATTTCCGTCACGTGGTGAAGTGTCTTCGCTGTGACATGTAAACCATAGATTTCAACCTTTAGGTGTGGATTGATATGTCAAGGAATCTGCTTTGGTTTGCCATGCTCAATCTGGGAAAGTTGAATAACAGAAGTTGGCAATGATGTAGACAGTGTGTGGCTCTGGGCAAAAAGAGAGTATAGGTGCTGTTGTATAAGATATGTCCTAAATATAATTTATTGGCACCAGCATGCTTGTGGATTAGTTTTTGTTAATTTTTGGTCATTAATCTTATTGATATGATATTACAAATACGTTGCCTTCTTGATTTCTTGCGGTGCATGGGATGTTAGGCTTTTGTTGTGGGTTAATCACTTTTTTATTAGGGTTAATACCATGAAAAACTTATCCATTTGTGACAAATTTACCCAAAATCAATTTTTTGATCATTACAAATCCCAAATTAGTATATTTGTGATAAATTTATCTCAAAATAATTTTTTCATCACTAAAAACCCCAGACCGATAGATTTGTGACAAATTTGCCTTTCGTTAATTTGGATTAATACCAAAAGAAAATCACAAACTTGTAAATCTGAGACAAACGAAGGGTAAAATACTGGACTAGTATATCCATAACTGTCATAATTCGACAGTAAAATTTAACGGAAATTAATGGATGGTAAATTTGTCATAGGTGTATTAGTTTGAGATTTTTGGTAGTCAAAAACTTAATTTGTGATAAATCTAACATAAATGTACAAATTTAGAGTTTTTCATAGTATTAATCATTTTTATTATAGTCTATATGCAAGCCGTCAAAGCCCTTCTTCTTTGGATTTCTTACACTGCTTAGTGATGAGAGAATAATATGACAAATAAATTTATCGGACATGAGAATCAAGAGAATCTCTCGATCTCGATTAGCCTCCGTTGCCACTTTTACTAATTTAGAAGCACTGTCACATGATATTCTCGAGAGGAATCCGAACAACTTTTTATAAGATGGAACACGTGCCTATATGAAAATTTACAGACACAATACACATAAAATTATGTTGCTTTGCGGGTTTTTGAGCTTGCCAGTTGGCTAAATTTTCGCCGGCCAGTGAGCACTTGATATTTCTGGCTGCTAAAATGGGGCATTTTTGTCCAAAACAAAATTTGGAAGTGATGAAACATGCCTTCATGCCACTCACCTCCACCTCCACCTCCGTGCCTCTTCACTTTCCATCGGAATCACCATACACAACAGGAAATCCCCTCTTTTATCTTCATTTCTAAGAACCGCCCGGAAAATTAAGTGCTCGTAGACCGGCGACAATTTGGCTGGCTGGCAAACTCAACCCTTGTATGAGAGAGGCTTCGCCACTTCGAACCTATATTTAAAATAATATCCATTTTGAACCCTTTAATTTTTTTAGAAAATGACTTCACTAATTTTCCCAAAAATTATAAAAAAAAATTATCTGTGATTTTGCATTCCGATAATGAGTAGGAAGGTCTTCCAATGATTCACGCTAATAAAAGGAGATTGATAAAATCTTAAGAAAATTAAAGATTAGAAATAAAATCCATGTTGAAGTCGCGGGAAGTAAAAGTACAAAAGAGCAAAAGAAAACAGAAACTATTTTCTTGATAAATGAACTAAAACAATTGCTCAAGTTATTTTTATTTTATGGCATACTGTCATTGGCCTCGTCATTTGTGAAGCAGAGTCATGAACGACGTGGAAGTCTCTAATTTTCTTGTTTTTGTGGTTGCTCGTTCATGTTACGCTATTAGCTAGTGGCCACGACTGGATTCTGCTGAAGCAGCAGGGATTGGATCGGACAGAATCTGTCAAATTCAAACAAACCCAACTTGAGATAATCATCTGTTCCGAACTTTCGACGTGAACAGAGGTATAAAAACGCGTTCTCAAATCTTATCCTCCACCCACTGCCCCCGTGTCCCCTCCTCCAGCTCGTGTCGGACTCGCAAGGCTTTTTGACTTGGCACAGCTCCTAGGAAAAGAGTGGGCTCTTTAGAGTGCCCTGAGAGGAAAAAGTAGCAAATATGGGCAAAGGAGGCATGTCTCGCGAGAATGGTGAAGAAGAGAACATGGCTGCTTGGCTCGTTGGTCTCAACACCCTCAAGATTCAACCCTTCACTCTCCCTCCACTTGGTCATAAGCTCTCAATCTCGTTTGATGGCTTTTTTTTCGGGTTGTTAATATTCACCTTTTCGCTTGTGAGGGTGTTAATAGTTGTCTTTGTGTGCTCTGTGCATCCTTTTGGTCGATTTCTTGATGACCCGTGTGCGGGATTTTGGATTAATCTGTGCTTTTTTATGTGCAAATAGGCCCCCATGATGTCAGAGTCAGGATGAAGGCTGTTGGTATATGTGGGAGTGACGTTCACTATCTGAAGGTTATGGTTTTATAACTGTAATCTGTCTTCTTTATTGCTTTTTTCCCCTTCTGTTAATGATCGTCTATTGGCTAAGGCTCGGGATGGCCACTTACGTTCATGTGGATCGCGCAAAATAAGCTGGTGAAGGGCACGCTGATATGACTCTGATGAGTAACAGATGGAGATTTGATTTTTTAAAGGGCTATCCAATGAGAGAGGACATTTTAGATACTGGTTCATCAGTTAAAAAAACAATGATTGATCCTACTCCGTTGAGGTATTCTTTTATATGTTGGACCATATGGATTGTGAAATGCAGTGAGGAAGCTTTTTCTTCTTGGTTAGCAATACCCATGATTTCATCTTAAGTAAAATCTCATCTCACAAGTTGCACTCGGCTAATAAGTAGATTCTTTACACTTGCTCTCTTTTGATTGTTCCTTCGACTTGCAGACGCTAAGATGCGCGCATTTCGTGGTGGAAGAGCCTATGGTGATCGGGCATGAGTGTGCAGGGATCATAGAAGAAGTGGGGAGTGAAGTCAAGACATTGGTTCCGGGTGATCGAGTGGCGCTAGAGCCAGGGATCAGCTGTTGGCGTTGTGATCATTGTAAAGAAGGTCGATACAATCTCTGTCCTGACATGAAGTTCTTTGCCACTCCTCCTGTACATGGTTCTCTTGCCAATCAGGTGAAAAAATAGAATATTGTTTCACTATCTGCTGTTTGACGTATTCTCTGATAGTAGCTGTTTTGTGTCATGACGTAGCTATTGAGCAAGATTTTGTAAGAACATCCGAACATATAATGAATGGAGATTGATAAAAACTTCATTTGGACATCCTTTGGCATAACTTGGCATCATACATGGAGCCACACAGTTACTTGAAATTGGGTCACATATGTGGTTAAAAGGTGAGATGCATCTAGAAACTTTGGCAGTGTTGAGAGTACCTTTCTTTCTATTGACAGGTGGTGCATCCTGCGGACCTTTGTTTCAAGCTTCCAGACAATGTGAGCTTGGAGGAAGGGGCAATGTGTGAGCCCCTGAGTGTTGGAGTTCATGCTTGTCGCCGAGCTAATGTCGGTCCAGAAACAAATGTTTTGGTAATGGGTGCAGGGCCTATAGGGCTTGTTACTATGCTAGCTGCCCGTGCTTTTGGAGCACCCAGAATTGTCATTGTGGATGTTGATGACCACCGCTTATCAGTTGCAAAGGATCTGGGTGCAGATAATATCGTGAAAGTTTCTACAGATATGAAGGTGTGCTAGATTAAATTTGAATTAAGTGTCATGTTGTTGTTTTTCATTGAACTGACAAGGTGAAGCCAGTGATTGGGATGTGCATGTCAGGGCCTTTTGCATAATTTGTATTAGTTGTGACTTGTGACTGGTTGAGGTGCTCATCTGCCTATACTATTCAGTCTGCCAAGTTGTTTCCGAAGAAATTGGAGAATGACATTCAACAACACTAGTCTCTCATCGGCTATAATACAACCTAGAAGCATGCATTCATAGTACTGTTTGTGGAGAAAAAGTTGTTGAAATTCTTTGGCAGTTCTATTTTCATTGCCATTTCATGGTTTTGGTTTGCTTTTCCTCGTTTTTATCAGAGAATGGCATGACGGAAGGGTTCAATGTAGCAGTCTATAAGCTCATATCTCAAACTTGAGAAAATGAAGTTCTCACTTGCTCTCAAGTTCATTGTCTTGAGTTCGCCCTTCTGCAGGACATACCTGAAGAGGTGGTGCTGATACAAAAAGCAATGGCAACAGAGATTGACGTGAGCTTTGACTGTGCCGGTTTTAATAAAACTATGTCAACGGCATTGAATGCCACTCAATCTGGCGGCAAAGTTTGCCTCGTGGGAATGGGTCATAACGAGATGACTGTCCCGCTAACTCCTGCTGCTGCAAGGTATATTTTTTCCCCTGCCATGTGACAAATGCCCCTGCAATGTGCTCTGCCAATGTTAGCCAAGGGCTAGCCAGATATGGGCCTGAGCTTTATACTGCCTAGCTATGCTACAACGGACGTACTTGTTACCAACTAACTATAGATCCAAAGATAGTGTGGCAAAATAGTGGCAGTTTAGTTGTCAAATAACAAGTGGTAATGGTTGAAGACTAGTACAAGAAATGTTCCACTATTGCATCTGAGAATTAGGAGTGAACAAATTTGATATCTTTGCTCATTCATGCATACTTTGATGAACTGCAGGGAGGTTGATGTGATTGGAATATTCCGATACAAGAACACATGGCCTCTCTGCCTCGAGTTTCTAAGGAGCGGCAAGATAGATGTGAAGCCTCTCATAACCCACAGGTTTGGGTTCTCCCAGAAGGAAGTTGAGGATGCCTTTGAGACGAGCGCTCGTGGCGGCAATGCCATCAAGGTCATGTTTAATCTGTGAGGACAGAATCGTGCCACGAAATTTTCATCACAAAGTGAAGTGTCTTAGTTGTGACATCTAAATAGCTGCAACGAATAACAGTAACAAGTCTACGGGCATCCACATGTTCGATACCTAATAACGTGGAGCCTAGAATAGTTATTAGACCATAAGGGCGTATCTGAATGCATGATGAAATGGTGTGCCTTATCTTCGGCCTGTTCGTCCAGTGTAATCATCTGCTGTGGTTGGAAAAACCCGGTGGTGCTACATGTATCGGTGGACTATAGCTAGTGAAGTTTGCTATTTAAGCGGGAATATCATGCCGTGATTTCTGTAAAAAGTTTCTCTTTCTTCTTCAGCCCATAAAGGTCGGAATGCGAAGCTACTAAAATCGCTGTCCTGTCATGTTTTGCTTAGGTTTGCTTAGGTTGTTGCCCATAAAGGAGATTCCCTCAGATATTTGCTTAACGGTTTTTTGGCAAGTAAAGAACAGTTTCTTTTACAATTAGCTAGTGACATGTTGCCCGATGTTAATACATACAGGTAAATGTCACAAAGGCAAAAATGAAGGAGACCTTTCCTTATATGCAGGCTTAAAGGGGGAATTAGGAGCAGAATATCCTGCCCTTTTTATCTAATAACTCTAAAGCATGAAGCTACAAGCATTTTCTTTTGCGATTTTTCAGCACTTTTTATCGACTTTGAACGAAAGTTCAAACGAGAAATTGGGAGGAATGAATTGTATGTTTTGGATAGAAGTCCATCAATAAAGACATTGTTTTACGAAAGCAAGTGAGTGACAACTAGTGTCCTCAGACTTTAGACCAAAGGGTTTTCACAAGATGCAAATAGTATTTGGTGAACACTTTCCTACAAACTTTCATATCCAATTGGTTTTAAAATAAAAATTAATTTGAGAAAGAGAGGTTGGATGACTCGTGTAAGGGCCACCAATCAGGTCAACCAACTTAGGCATTTGGTTGTTGCGACCCTAGGCAAAGGCAACCTCCGCCAACGCCACCTCGAAGTTGCACAGCCATGCCTCAAGCAGTCAGTGCTAGATTTGGCTCATTAAACCGTCAAATCTAAGATGTCAGTCAGATATGTGCATGCGACTTCGCATGATGCCGATCAGATATGCACAATAAAGCTAGGAAGGTAAAATTGGAATTTACATAATTTAGCGAGGGCAATATAAAGTAGCATTTTGAAAATGCTCAAAGCCAATGCGGGGTAGAACGTGAATTAGGTTAAGAGATTTTTGAAATGCTAGTTTTGTTCAAAACCCTTTGGAATTATCTCGCTAAACACCTCAACTTCGGCACAAAAGCATTTAGAAGCTCAAATTCTCTGACCAAAGCTTTGCCAAACGCATCATTACTCTTGAAGATTGTATGAAAGTACAGTAGAGATTATCACTTGGTGCTGTGTATTGTTCCACTAGTTTGATAGCTAAGTCCCGTCTCTATAACGTCAGTCACCAAAGGTTGATGGAAATCCAATACTCATCCACACAAAAGTGAGATTCCATCAGGTTGGATCTCATCTACTTTTCCTTATGAATCTCTCTCCACCAAAAAACAGTTGCATTCGAAGGTCACAACAAACCCAGACATATTCTTAAAAAACAAGGGATGTGTTTGTGCTACAATAGTAGGATCGGGTGTCCATGTGGATGGAATCATTTGCACAATGACTTTACTTCTTATAATTTCACATGCATTGAAACAGTCCTTCCATTCAACTTTTTTATGTTTTTTTTCCTTTTAAGGCAGAGGCCCAACCCTAATTTATTAGCCTAAATTTTATGTTTGGATGTGTTTGTTTCGAGAAAGAAAAATTTATTCCAAGAAAAATGTTTTCCCCTTTTCAGAGATAAGGGCATTCATTTTCCTTATTTTAAGCATGATAAAATTTCTATCGACCGTTGGACTAATCATTTTCAATAAACTAAACACGTAAAAGTTTGAAAAATTAATTCGCAAAATTTTTTTCACTCAAACAAACATACCCTTAGTATGAGTTTCTAATCAAATTGAGTCATCCTATTGGGGGCTTTTACGGTCATCATTAGACTACTTATCTTTTTCTCAGTGTCAAAGTCGACTTTACTTCTGATTATTAAGAGATTTTCCTCTAAAACTTCATTTTATCTTGAAGAAATTCTTGAGTTTTCATTTGGAAAATAGAAAAGACTCTACTCATTAAAGCTTAAAACTCGTCGTGCAGAGTCAATTTTAGTATAATATATATCAGAGTGGAAGAACGGGGTACTTTCACAAATACTAAAGTACGAGTTACTAAAACTTAGAAAAAAAGATCTGCGAGGGGTGTCGTTGCAAATTACAATGCTTTGACTAGCTTTGCTGAGAATACAATAATCATAATCACATAATCAAATCAAAAGTAAACGGAATTAAAGAAAGAGTTCGCATCCGAGGAGTGGAAGGGGAAGCCTTTCAATTTCAAAAAAGCAGGGGAAAAACAGAGCACCTAAAGCACCCCCAACACAGCAAATCGCCATCGCCAGAGAAGCAGAGCAGAGAGAGAGAGTGAGAGGGGGTGGGAGAGAGCCCCACAAGCATAGAGAGACAGAGAGAGAAGCCAAATAGTTCAGCTTGTCCTGCTCCAACGGCATCTTCTTCCTCTCTCTCTCTCTCTCTCTCTCTCTCTCTATCTCTCTCTCTACCTCTGTCTCTCTATCTCTGTCTCTCGCTCGCTCGTAGTCTTCGCTCTCTTGCTCTCCATGTAAGCGCGATGCGTGGATGCTGAGCCGTCGCGTGTGCTCTGGAAACTTGCAGCAGAGAGCATTTTGGCTTTCGGGTAATCCTTCTTTTGTGCGCGCGTGACTTAAAGAACATCTTTTTAGCCGATGGGCATTAGTGATCAATAGGTATGAGTGGTTTTGCTCTGCGACCGAGGTCCGGCACCGGCTGCTTAGGGGTCATTAGGGTTCTCAAAGATGGAGGCTTTTTTGGGTGCTTTCGCTTTCAAAACCTCGAGATTCCTGATTTTTGAAAATTTTTGTCGTTTTGCCTTTCGCCTTCTGTCTTGTCTGGTGGAAGCAGGTTGCACATTGCAGCAAATTTTTTTTCTTTTTTCACCGTCAGTTGAAAATTTTTAACCCTGAAATCGGTATCTTTACTATAGTATAGTAGCTGACGTTGGTCAGAGAATTTTCCAGAGTAGCTGGTGCTTTGATGTAGTGGGTTTTATTTGAATCCAGCGAGAAGACGATGATGTGATAAAGTTTGTTGCTTTTTTTGGTCATGTTTCAGATCCAGATGATTCTCTTGGGGACTGAAGTCTATTCAGAATTGTTTCCCGCATTCCCAGGAAAATGATGTCGTGACCATCACGGTAAGAGCCCTCGTCAACTACAGCAAACTGGTCACATGAGAACCTTCTTCTCGGATTTTGACCTACGGTATGCTTTTGGAGAAAATGAGGATCTTTGACTTCAAAACTCGGCATTCTTAGTTGCGCCGAAAGGGTTTGAAGCGTTTGAGGGCAGACATTAGTCTAGAATAGTTTTGGATCCTACCCAAGAATCTGATAATCATTGGGTAAGTCTTTGTTATGGCTGTTGCCAACAGCAACAGCAGCAGCAGCAGCAGCAAATCATCAATAAAGGCGTGCGACTACTATAAAGTTGCTGGCTTGAGTGAAACGATTTTGGGTGCAGAGCAGATCTCAAACTTGAAAGATAGATATGCGCTTGGTGAGCAGTTGGGTTGGGGTCAATTTGGTGTAATCAGGGCATGTTCTCATAAATCAACTGGGGAACTCCTCGCGTGCAAATCGATTGCCAAAGATAGACTGGTGACATCCGATGATGTGCGTAGCGTGAAGCTCGAGATCGAGATAATGACTGGGTTATCTGGGCATCCAAATGTAGTTGATTTGAAAGAGGTCTATGAGGAGGAAGATTACGTTCACTTGGTGATGGAGCTTTGCGCTGGAGGGGAACTATTTCACCAGTTAGAGGAACATGGCCGCTTCTCTGAGGCTGAGGCTAGGGTTCTTTTCAGGCATCTTATGCAAGTGGTTTTGTATTGTCATGAGAAAGGGGTAGTTCATAGAGATTTGAAGCCGGAAAACATTCTATTGGCAACCAAGGCCTCATCTTCGCCCATTAAATTGGCTGATTTTGGTCTTGCCACTTACATTAAGCCCGGTAAGGTCTTAATTCCTGCTCTGTTGATAATATTCATTGCTCGCTGTTCTCTCTCCTCCAAATAGTGAGTTTTATGATTCAGCATATCTTTACAGGACAGAGTCTGCACGGGACTGTTGGGAGTCCATTTTACATAGCTCCAGAGGTGTTGTCGGGGGGTTATAACCAGAGTGCTGATATTTGGAGCGCTGGGGTCATCCTTTATATTCTCCTCAGTGGGATGCCGCCATTTTGGGGGAAGACCAAATCACGTATCTTTGATGCCGTTAGAATAGCTGATCTGCGATTCCCATCCAGTCCTTGGGATTGCATATCTGCATCTGCAAAGGCTCTCATCAAGGGTATGCTTTGTGTTGACGCTTCTCAAAGGTTCACAGCTCAGGAGGTTCTAGGTAGGTCAATCTACATTGTTTCCGCTTAATGTAAGTTCACACAAATCTGCTAGTTTTATGAAGCTATTTGGGAGTACGTCTATGTAATGTGACTTTCAATGAATGTTTGTGTGCCATCCCTAACTTAACAGCGAGGCTAAATTCCAATTAGCGGATGACATTATTGCGATGCAAAGGCTGTTCCATGTTGTTCTTAATATCATCTGGAAGTAGGATATCTTTGGCTTTTCTTTTCCAAGAAAGACTACAACAAAAAGTTGATCATCTCTGCCATATCGACTATAGTAGCGCTTAAGCATCTGCCTTGGAAAATCTTGTATGTACTGCGATGATGGATCCTGACTATCAAATCTAAATAGATTGAAAGCGTCTTTTATTGTAATCTATGGTGGCTTGTATGGTATACTGGTAATAGACCAGGATGCTTCACTTAGCATCAACTTAAATGCGAGTCTTGTGATAAGCATTTTAGGCCTCACAGGTGTGCCTTTTGTCTTCACTGGACATGATAATGATGCTTATGCAAGATAAGTAGTTGAGCATACTACTTTGATCTCTGACTTTGATAACCATTGTGTACATATACCTTGTGTAGGTCTTTATAAATGATTGTATCTTACGTATATTTCCACTCCCAACTTGTGCATATTATTGTCCTCGTGAAGAACATTCCTGGATGGATGAAGATGGACCAAATGTTGAAGTCCTAAATCTATGGGAGCATAGGGCTTCTGGAGGATTTGATGATTGTGGAGTGTCGTTTTCTGCCACGCATATGCCTAGGGATCAGGATATCAGCTTTGGCAACAGAACACACATTACATGTGAAGCTCAGTCACCCACATTTACATGCAGATCATCTTTTTCTTCCTTCTTTCCTGAACCATCAACACCATGCCTTGCTTCTGGTGGGTTTTCCTTCCGCAGCTGTGGTAGTTCTGGTGCCCTGGAGTTCTCATCTCCTATTCCCTCAATGCCAAGCTTTTCCTTCTTCAGTCCCGGTTCGATGAATGGACAAGGAAGTGCTCCATCAGGGTTGTCATCATATGCGTCTGCAGATGGAGGTACATGGTTCTTCATTTTGCTAATGTCAACAACTTTATATTCTTGTTAGCTGATACCATAGGTTCGCGTATGTGCAGAGGCAAGGTCGGGTAAGCTGTTTACCTTGCCAAGTTCATCACTTGTCGTTTTCAACCATTTGGTGAGAGAGGAGGAGCATAAAATAGCTGCAGTTAAGAGGGGCGGAGGAACGACTGAGCATAGAGTATTGGGCATCCATAGCAAGAGGAATAGAACGATTGGCCTTGGCGAGCAGGAGCGGCTAGATCTTGTGGTGACCGAGTCAGTCATCCGGTGGTCGTCGTGCACATTGATTCCTACTTCTCTTAGATCTTCTCTTGTCTGCTGAAGAAACTGGACATGGTGCAATCTAAGCTACCTTATCGTATTTTTGCTAATTTGACAGTGCTGTGACCTAGTAGTGAGCGGAAAATATTTGTGTGATGACGGAGCATTGTCCTCATTAGATGTGCAATTTGTAACTGGAGATACGATTGATGAGGAGTGGCCAAGGATTACACATTCTTGGGTGAATGTCTTGCTCTCGAGTGATTGTAATGGTGGATTTTCTCAACTTTTGTTATCTCTACTCAGCGTCTTTCTCAAGATTCTTCTGAATTCTTATCTGAGGAACTAGCGTTAGATTTTCGTGACTTCATAGCCAACCCAGTTGCGAATAGACAACATCCCTCGTTCAGTTTAGATGAGCCTTCTCAGGCGGCTAGGTCGAACGCGCTCAAAAACTTGTTCAGTTGTCATTTGTATCGTGCCCTGGCACGTGAATTTAGATTCAATTGGAAAATGTTCTCATCTGACCACCACGTTGGACTGGTTCATCCACGGTCTAACTTGTCAGAGCTCGAGCTTTGTTACGTCAATCTGGGAAAATTTGCTTGCCTTGAGAGGTGCGGCTGGAGTAATAGGCCGACACCATTCATTCTTGAGGTGAAGGGTGGCGATCCTTCCCTAGACCCCTTGTCCGCATCTCATCCGGTGTACCGGGACGGGCAACCTGCCTGCATTGGGTGGTTGGGGTAGGTTTTCCCGGAATAATTAAGATAATCAAGAAAGCGGACCACAACCAAATGATAGTTTACAGGACTTCCGTCCGGTTCCGACGTGTTTTTTGGTTGAATTTTTCGACCTATTCAACTGGTTCAATCAGTTACTCGATCTCAAGTCTCCTATATATTCACACTCTTTTCATGATGCTGCTATAAAATGCAATAGAACGATGCACTCGATGGGTTGATTTTCAAGTCAAATGGGCTACTCTACATTTGCTCATGAGCGATATGCATCAAAGACGCACAAAAAAACAGTGGCCAGGAAGGCAAGTCCAACTCGGCGCATATCAGCCTCTTGTTCCGATTACCCGAAGCTTTATCCCCATATATCGTTTTGATTTCTTTAAGGACAGAAATATATATTTTGTGCTTTTCGTTGCTCCACATGGACCAATTCCACAAACATCCATCACCTGAAAGAAAGAAAGAAAAAAAAAAACAGAAAAATGAACTTCTTCTTCTGCCTCTGCCTCTCCTGACCTCAATAACAGAGCAGATGCCCCAAATGGGTTGCAAGATCAATGCCTCGAGCTCACCGGTTCTGTGCAAACTCCCAACAATAAGAGCAAGAGTCGCTCCAAAATCCATCTCCTTCATTTCTTCTTCCTACGCTAAAGATGATGGAGAACTCGCTTCAACAGCCACAACCAGTCAAGTCCAACTCTCAAGGCCTAATGCTTACAAGGTAGACTTCAAGACCCTTGGGGCTTGCAAGCTTGGCATCGCCAGATATCCCGACTTCGAGTACAATGCTCAGGGCGGTAACGGAAGTGGGCACGGTTCAGTGGCTTCAAATGGCGATTCGACTGGAGAAATATCGGTGTCTTTTGACATCGACACGCTTTATGTCCCACCATTGATGACTGTGACTACTAAATTCTTGGGATTGCCGCTGCCGCCTTTCCTGAAGATAGACATAGTTCCGCAGCTGTTTGAAGGCAGGATTTGCCAAGAATCTGGCAAGGTAAAAAAATCTCAGTAAACTAGACAAATGATGAATATCGAAGATCTCATCAGTTCGAACTTCAAATCGTAATCTTGTACTTGCAGGTCGATCTTCAATTCAAGGCTAAGTTTTGCTTCTCAGTCGGGAGCCTTTACAGAGCTCCGCCGCTGATCGTGGAGACAGTGCTGACGTCGGAGGAATCGAAGGGGACCATGAGATGCGGCCGAGGAGAGAGACTGGATGAGGAAGGGAATTGCAGATTGGTGGGAGTGGCAAGCGTTGATCCCATTGATGACTTCTTGATGAACACGTTCCTAGGACTTCCTACCGAGTGCCTTGCCAGCCTCAATGCTGTCATATCCCTCTCTAGTTTATCATAGGGACATTTGCTTTTGTAATGTCAATAACATGTTCATTTGCTGCACAAACATTAGTGTTCACATCTATTGAGAGAGAGTACTACATAGTTTGTACATTGTAGCAGTAAATTGGCTACGAAACTCATCTAGGTACGTAATACCGTGTGAACGCGACAGATGACTCCATTTATGATATGAATCTTTGCTAAGTTGTCACAATCCTACAAGCCTTCATTATCTTCCTTAATGGTTGGCTCTATTCATCACCAACAAGCGACTCACATCACATATTAGGGAAAAGCACAAGAGGTGAAACCCATTCTGGCCGTAAATAAGCATGTAATGCTAAAATAGGAATCTTAAAAATCTTCCAAAATCTCTTAATAAGTAGAAAGTTAAAAGAATAAGAACGTAAATGATCGAGACATTCACAAGTCGGCTTTCGCTCCGAATTCGACAGGCTGTTCAAGTCATGTTCTATTTAATAACATCTTGTTTTTGCCTAGCTTAATAAAAGATCTTAATGTGTCTAGACTAAATCCATCTATCGGTGCGATCAAAGACAAGTCATCATCCAAGGTAAAAAAATTTGACAGCACTTCAATCCTACTCCCTCTTTTTAATGTTCTACAACACCATTGTAAAATGGGAAAGTGGGTTTTATATTACATTTTCTATAGTGGTCAATCCATACAGACTTGGGGGTAAACACAAAGAAGCCTTGGCGATAAACATCTGAGATCAGCTCCCTCTCTGGTGGTCTTGCTCTGCTCTTCTCCATTTCCTTTGCTCTCTCTTGTTCTGCTTCCTTCACAAATCTTTCAATTTGATCGTTTTCCGATGGAACCCAGCACGTGATTTGACCAGATGAGTCCCCCTCGCGCGCTCTTGCTCTCCGTCGCGCTCTTCTCCCTCGTCGCCGGCCTCGACGCCAGCGCCGGCGACGCCGATCCGGTTTACAGGTGGCTTTCTTCTTCTTCTTCTGCCGGTTGGGTTTGTGTTCGTTTCGCTCAATTGTTGTTCTGTTCGGGATAGTTTACGGATCTGCTGGATAAGGTGCCTTCTGGTTGGTGATTCGCTTGTGTCCTGTGGATGGTGTTTGGTTATGTTGTGGTGCGGATTCGCTCTATTGTTCGAGGAGCTGGATTTGTCGATACAGTGTTGCTCGTTTGTGATTGAGTTTAGAAAGAAATAGAACCAAGATCGGTGCGTCTAACTAGAAAAGAAGACAGAAAAAGATGAAAGCTTTCTTTTGAATTTTGTATTTTTAGCCATCTGGTGGTTTGTGGAGGTTTAGGAGATGCAAGTCCAATTATGACATTTAAGAAGCCGTAGGTTTTGGCATATTTGTCGATGGTATACATTCTTTTGATTATAAGGGTGGGAATATATGGAAGAGGTCGGGGCTGGAAATTATGTGTGTCTGTTCTAAGTTTTTTATGCGGGTCCGTGTGTGCATCTCATTCTCTGCTTGTCTATGTGAGTTACTTCTCCCTCCTCATTTGTTGTTAAGAGATAACGGGGCTGTATTTGTAACAAATTACGGGTACGTTGATTGATGTACAAAGATAAGGAGTCTAAGGACGTTGTTAAAATGTTAAATGAAACGGGATGCATCTTCATTCTCTTTGTATTTAGCTCCCCTTTGCTTGGCTTTTCTTTTTCTTTTTTTAAATTCCAATTATGACTAGAATAAAGGTCCATCTTTGCTGAATGCAACTATTCCAGGAAGAGCTGATTGAACTTTTGTGTTGCTTCTGCTCTTTGCTTGTTTTCTTTTTTGGATTCGAAGTCGATAAGTAGAAAGAAAAGTCCTTTCCCTGAAAGATTTTTCGTTTTTTCTTTGAACGGCTGTAGAGTTGTTCTTGTAAGTTGGCCTATCTACTTGCTGGTTTGAAATAAGTTCAATCCGGAAGGTTGCTCTTTGATTGGAAAACTTTCCATTTCATCATGGCTAGTCTTGATGTTTTGCCAGGTCTTGCGTAGAAAATTGTGAAAGCTCGGGGTGTGTGGGAGACCAGTGCTTCCAACATTGTAAATTTACATCTGATGGGAAACCTATTGATGGTCCATGGTATTTGCAAGAACCACTTTACCTTAAATGGAAACATTGGGACTGCCAGAGTGATTGCCGATATCATTGTATGCTTGTGAGAGAAGAGGAAAGACAGAAACTTGGCCACAAACCTGTTAAATATCATGGGAAATGGCCGTTCAAGCGTGTCTATGGATTTCAGGTTTCCACATTTAATTTGTTTTCTAGCATTATCAAACTATGATGTGTTTATCTGATCATATTTGATAGCATATATGCTCAAGATGCATCTAAACTGATGTTCTTCCATCATCAGGAACCTGTCTCTGTTGCTTTTTCTGCGCTTAATCTTGCAATGCACTTTCATGGATGGCTATCCTTCTTCGTCCTTTTGTACTACAAGTTACCCCTGAGACCAGATAAGAGAACTTACTATGAATATACAAGCTTGTGGCATGTGTATGGTTTCTTGTCCATGAATTCCTGGTTCTGGAGTGCTGTATTTCACAGTCGGTAAGTATTGCCAAACATATGCTTTTCATTTTTGTCAAATTTTGTATCATCGAGTGCCACCTCTTGTATCATGATTTTAGTATCTGTCTTAATGAGTGGAAATTGGCTAATAAATTCCCTGCATAGCATTAGAGCGCTAACTGTGTTGGGCTGTCATTCTTACATGAAAAAACGTCTTAACACTAGCCATCATGCATCAGTTAGATTGAACATTATGCAGTACTGTTTGGGAATAGATGCCTATTCCTGAATTGTAAATGCGATGAAAGAACCACCAGTTTGTTACATAATGCGACCACTAATTTGGCATTTCATTTCTTTCTACATGTCGATGTGGCAATTAATTATCACACCATACTTAAGAACTTTAAACATAGGAAACAGCCTTTGATCTCAACAACTCTGCTTCCAATAGCCTCTCCAATTTGAATATGAATAGAGATAAACGAAGCAAGAGTGCATCTGAATAGGTGAGCAGAATTATCAACAGGTCAGAGAAACTGAACTGGATAGATCAATGCAACCAGGAAAAAGGTTCCATCTTCATTCAGTTTGTATTTAGAGTCGAGTACTTCATAATAAAGCTTACTTTGTGTATCGGGATATAATAGTGGAAATGCATCATAATAGAACTTTTATGACACTCGAGGCTGGTAGTTCAATTTAACTTTTGGTTTTGTTCCCGTTGGCATTTATCTCTTATGTGAGGGATGATAATGTCAAATCTGCTGCATCTCCCTTACAATTGATTGTAAAGGACCTATATCTGCTTATACTGTTATGTTTCGTGCCTTCTTCTTGATGTTCTTTAATGTACTTACTTTCACAGAGATGTGGACTTCACAGAAAAGCTGGATTATTCATCTGCTGTTGCATTACTCGGGTTTTCTCTCATATTGGCAATACTGAGATCATTTAATGTGAGAGATGAGGCTGCTAGGGTCATGGTTGCAGCTCCTCTTATTGCATTTGTGACCACACATATCTTATATCTCAACTTCTATAAGCTTGATTATGGTAAATACTTTCATTCATGCACCCATTATTTCTACGGTTGTTAAGAATGCCCTTCAAGATTGTGTTGGCGCTCCGATGTCTTGTAAATCCATGTTGTTCCTTAATGCCTTGAATTTGAATGCTTGAGGGCCATGCTTTGATGTTCTTATTATCAGATTTGTGCTAGCCACAAGGTTTTTTTACCCTTGAGATAGATATTGATTAATGCCTAGTGCAGTTTCAAGAAATGCTTGACCTGGAATTATTGACATGATGTCGGGAGTACTATGTGAGTCTCTGATTGGCAATATTCAGATGCTCATCCCTAGCTTTTTTTTTTGGGGGGGGGGGGTGTGGGGGAGGGGGGATCGGTTTGCTTGCAAAAACTGTGGTCTTGTATATATGATCTCCAGACCTAGATAAATGATAGTCAGCGGTCTTCACGAATAGTTTTATGTGTTTGTTACAAAGTTAGCGGTCATCATGGGTTAACCGATAGACAACTTAAGATTGGTTTTGAATCGGGTTTTATAAATGGCGACACCAACAATATTAGAAAACATGCATCAAAATAGTTGCTGAAAGTTCCAAAATGAAAAAACAGATGTGTGCACCAATCAACCTACTGATCTATTTAGTCACATAATGGCTTGAATCCTTGTCTTGCTTGACATTGTGAGTCTTCTACAAGAAATGGTCTTAAATTTCGCTCTGTTGCAGGTCTGAACATGAAAGTCTGCGTGGCGATGGGCGTAGCTCAACTTCTTCTATGGGCGGTATGGGCTGGTGTCACTCGGCATCAGTCGCGATGGAAATTGTGGGTGGTGGTCGTGGGTGGAGCTGCAGCTATGCTGTTGGAGATTTATGACTTCCCACCCTACCAGGGATTTGTAGATGCCCATGCTCTCTGGCATGCCACTACCATTCCTTTGACATATTTATGGTGGAGCTTTATTAGAGATGATGCCGACTTTAGGACATCAACCATCCTCAAGAAGAAGAAATAGACACTTCCACAGAAAACATGATTTATCAGATCATGAATCTTGAACGGCAGACATCGCTCCCCCTCAGTTAAGTCTTCACACATGACAGTTCTTGCCAGCATTCCCTTTGTTTGCTTCTCGTTTGACGAGAACTTGATCAATGTGATATGTGATGTGCTTGTAATGGCACTGACCTTTGTGTTCTATTTTACCCCGCACCAGAAGAAACCTAGCAGATGAGAATTTTGATCTAGGTAGCTTAAAATTCAACTGTAGATTTGTTTTGGTTCTGTCATCAAGGGTATAAGATTCAGACTGTGCTTCCAAGGTTGTGATCCACATCTCATGAACCACTTATGATGCAACTTGCTTCTTGAAGTGCTCGCACCTGTTCCGATGTTTGTTGAAGATTGTTTGGAGCAGTAAAGAAGACATTTAAATTCGGGTCATGAAAATTCTCTTTGATTTGATATCATTGTGAGGAATCACTGCTTATACTGAGCCAAAATGCAACTAGTTATAACGAAGAAGAAAAATGCTCCATTTTTAGTGACTAGTCTTAAACTTTTGATGCATTCATCAGCTACCATCGTTCTTGGAACAAAATTTCATGTCACGGGTCGTGATCAACATGAGAAGGTGGGATCGCAAATGACACTTTGACAAAGTTGTCTGTCTAGATTTTGGCAAGAGGTGGGCTGGGCTATGGGGCTTGACCTCTGCCCCTTTTTATTATAAGTTGCTTAATAACTCATAAGCTGGAGGAAATTGTTATTAGTTTACATCACCAACAACAGTTGTAAAAACTTTTATTTATTAAATGCAACACAATATTTTATGGACAAAATATGTTTTTCGTTGCCGTTAAGAACTCAAATTGATTTTCAAATAACCAAAGTGCCCTAAAAATAGGCCGTCGGGATGAATCGGATAAAAAATGATCCAACTCAAATTAACCCATTATATCTATATTGACATATTTTTATGCAATACAACTTTAACGATTCATACTTGACTTGGACCCAACCAATACTCTACCTTACTCAGGCTATAATTTTTAGTAATTCTTTCTCTTTAAATTGCTACCTTTGAAGAATGGGTGTCTTCATGGACCAACTCATCAAGTCGATATGGGAGCTTGGGTGCCCAGGTTGGTTTGTTGGCTAAGATTTCGCGTGGCACATGAACAACGGACATAGAACACTTGCTTGGACAGTTCAGGCTGAGAGTAGGTCCATCTGTTTTAACCCCTATTGGCATATTTATATTTGTACTGACCTTTATTCAACTTGACTTATATTCATGCCAACTTGATAAACTCGTCTCGACTCCTTCACTAAAATCAATTGGCACGTGTTTATATTAATTTTGTAAGACTAAATTCAATGATATCTTTTTAGTTGATGAAATTGGCATTGGTCTTGCTAGGGGCGGGCAAGGCTTGCCCTCACTAGTTGTCGGTGGGGGTGAGCTTCGTCAAAGGCTGGCAAGGTCGATCTCACCAGCCCTTGCATCTGGTTAGTTGTCAAGACCGGCTAGAGAAAGAAGGAAAGAAAGAAAAAGAAAAAATTCTGAAAAAATAAAAAAAAAATTATAAAAAATTATCCACGCCAGCATTAGCTGTCCATGTAGGATGGTTGACATCCATGTCAGTAATTTTTTTATCAAAATTGACAGAATTGACTAAATTGGCAATACGTGCAAATGTTTAGAAATCGATTTACACAATTAAAAGGTTTAAGACTGAATTGGTAAAAGCGCAATATGTTTAGAATTTTTTAGATAATTTTCCTAATGAAATGAGAAGTTGAATATGGAAACCGTTCCATATTTGCCAAAGATAGGATTGAAAGAACAAGTTGTTACTTGATAAACTGCGAGGGGAAGTTTCAAGCTAATTGTGCTCTGCAAGGTGTATCATTGGGAATGATTTAGGATTTTCGGCGACCCAATGGGCATGATTTATGAATTTTTATGGCTTTAATTAAAAATATAAATAATATTTCTAAAGAAGGTAATGCGATTGAACGAAAGTCTTGCTTCAGACAGCCCAAATTGTAACAAGATTAATATGTCGGACAATTTCTGACCGCCTACTGTTTCTTTGTTTTTTTGGTCACAATCGACGACTTGATATGCTTATCATTTTTGCCATGTTTCTTTTGCCAAAAGCGAAGAAGAACAAAGAATAGAGTGTATATTCTCTTCAAAACCTCATAATTACAAGGGAAAATGACACAAGTAGTCTCTGAACTTTGATTCAACGTGCAATTTGATCTCTAAACTTTCAATTTGTTTAATATTGTCCCTGAATTTTGGGTACATGTTCAATATAGTCTCTGAACTTTATAAAAATATTCAATGTAGTCCATCCATTAATTTAAGTTCAGGGACTATAATGTGTATTTTCATATAGTTCAGGAATTAAATTGAACATGTACAAAAAATTCAGGGACCACATTGAACAAATTAAAAGTTCAGAGACCACATTGAATATTAGGCTAAAACTCAGGGACTACATTAAACAAATTAAAAGTTCAGGAATCAAATTGCATATTAAGCCAAAATTCGAAACTGTTTGTATCATTATCCTTAATTACAAAAACACCAGAGATGTCCCTTCAATGTCCTCTGCGTTACGCAAAAAACGTGAAAATCCCTTGAATGCTTCATATCTCTAATAAGATTGAATCCATCGTGACTCTTCCCTTGGCCTGAAGTGGAGTTCCCCAAAAGAGGAATAATTCATCAAGTGTCCCCAAGTAAGGTTCATTTTCAGCTTTGATACATACCTCACGTCTGTTAGTGTACATATTACCTCATCGTGCATCCAAATTCGAATTATCCCTATTCCCACAATCTTGCAGGCTAGCATTATTTTGATCAAAGCTCTATTGCCATCTATAGTATGGTAAGTAGTAAATCAATTCCTATGAGGCAAGATAAGAATACCTTGAATTTGAACCCATTCATCTTTTGACAAACTAAAAGTTCAACACAAGACGGCCTCTACATTACTAGTGCTCTCATCAACAACATTTGCCGCATTGCTTGTGGCATTTTGCCTATCAACTTTGTTTTTTAGCTTCAGACAATCTCTCCTGATGTTCATCTCCTCGTGATACTCAAACACTTCACGTGTTTCTTGGACTTTTGATGGTATGACTTCGACTTGTTTTTACCTCTACTACTATTGGACCCTCAATGTTGATTTCTATCTCGAATTACTAGTCCCCGCACTATGTCTTACGCTAAACTGTCATCTTGCAATTTCCTCTGCTACTGCTTAGAGAACAATGTGGATTTCATCTCTTCCAAGGTAATCGTAGTATACCCTTGTAACAGCGAATCAATAAAGTGCTCCTAGGACGACTCTGGTAAAGAAGCTAATAATATAATGACTTGTTCTTCATCATCTAGGATCTTATTGACGCTCTTGTCGTTGGGATTTGATAGACGTTCATTTAGTTTATTGAAATTGAAACATTCTCTTTAACAAGTATAAGCAATAATTTAAACCATTTGTCGCATAGAGAACCTAAATTTTTGCTCACGACGTTGTAGCATCTTTCTCCTCAATCACCTCTTTTAGCACCTCACCCGACAAATTCAATAAAATTATACTCTTTGTTTTCTTCATTAACTCTACCTGATCGGCCACTTTCATCAAAATCGGCAACTCATCTTTGTCATCCAATGCCTTGGCTAGACATTGGATTATCAATAGTGCATGCATTTTAACAATTCACAATTCAAAGTTGTTTTTCCGATTAAATTTCTCAATTTCTACTTTTGCTTCAAATGTAATTGCAACAAGATTTCTAGATAATAATCAGACAAGCGAATCCACAATCTAGAAAATCCTATCCCGTAACTCTAATATCAATTGTTGTAAAATATAACTCAGAAAGTAATAGGACCTTGCAATTTAAATCAACGTGAAATCATCAGAGAAATAAATGAGGAACAATAAGGACACAAGAGATCTATGTGATTTGATTCGAGTGTTAGTACCTACTTTATAACGAGAGCTAGTATCAAATAGTCCACTATAATTGCAAAATCAGAGTTATAATCACTCATACGCTTGAGTATTTCCATACCTAAATTAAGCCCAAACCCATAATGTTCACAAATAAATAACTTAAGAACTCACTTTGCAAAAATCACTGTTTGCCTGTGTACATAGATCTCTTCGTACGACTTTGAGAAATTCTTTATTGTGTGGCGGTTCTTTTTATTGAAGGAACCCACCTCAACCTTTTTTGTTTCTTTAGGACTATACTTTCATGTGCGGCACAAAAGAGACAAAAACATAAAGTCTCATTTATAATGCACTAGTACGCGAATGGAAATATTCCTTCTTTGTTTTTGGCCAACCTTAAAGATAAGGCCCAAAAATAAGTCATATATATATATATATATATATATATATATATATATATTGTTTGATTACAAATACATATGTGGCCGAGCTTCAATATTATCTCCAACAAATTATTTCACCGCCTAAGAAACTGCACCCCTAATTAGCCCTGCAATGCGGACCAATCTACATCTTCCAATTTGGTCGAATTTCATAGATGGCTCAAATTTGAGACATAAAATTAAAAATTCTCTAAGTAGAAGGACACTAGAAGTGTCAAAAATCATGTACGACGCTTACTTTAATGTTAAAAGTTTTTTTTTTGAATTATTTAAGGGCCAATTTTTTAAAACCACAATCACTTAAGTGCCAACTCCGTATGAGTTGCCGGAAATCCAACTTGGCCATATTTTATTAATTTCTGAGATCTACGTGGCTGATCGACATGCCCAATTAGCATTAAAGACCCAAAACGACTCAGTTAACATGTTTGCCCCAAATTATAAACCCTAATTTATACAAATCAAGCTTCTTGAAATCCTAATTTTTCAAGCTCCTCTTCTTCAATCCCTTTGATGAGCGAACTACCACCTCGATCCGCCACGTTCCGGCAAGCCATGAAGAAGCTGTTCCACCGGCCCATCGTGACCTCCGCTGCCACGAAAGCCCTGTCCCACACCTTCTCTGTGGATGTCCTAGTGGTGCAAACGGCCGACGCACGTTTGTCGAGGCGAGGATGAAGCTAATCCCCAATATCGACCCTCCCATAAAAATCATTTTCGTATATCACTTGGACATTTGGTGATGTGCAAACTGGTGACCTCCATTCGATTTTCTCGTCAATGCTTACCATGGAAGATCATTCGATTAGTGAATATAACTACAAACAAAACAAAGGCAAGTTCAACTTTTGTTCGGTAATAACGGATATAGTAGAAATCGCATTCAAATGAGAAGCATTAACGGCAGGGGATATGCCGAACCACGCTCCAATTAATCCATAATCTAGTTTTGACATTTCATCGAACACATGGTGAGCATCTCAGGTTAAGGTCTTATATGCAAAATTAGAGCAAGGTTTTCGATTCCATAATATCAAATTTGTAGAAATCCAGACCAAATTGTCAATAACTACTTTAGCGCTATTCAGTTCGAGTCCTCTCAGTTAAAATAGAGAGTGAAATGGGGGAGATTTGGAGCCGTAAGGTAATAGGGAAAAACTGCGTCGGATGGTGTTCAACGGCAACCATAACAGCTCCAACTAGACTCGAATCGGAGATAAGAAGTGTGGTGACAGTAGAGACGAGTGAGAAAGAAGAGTCGGATATCGCTAGAGGGCTGAACACACCAAGAAGCAGACCCTAGCAGCAACAATGTCCTTGAGAGACCTGATTTGATGCTGCCATAGAAAAATGAGGGTTCAAGGACGTGTTGTTCGCATTAGGAGAGAAGACGAGGTTGTCATATGCGACGCTGATTAGAGCAGATCGGCGAGATCCGGCATTTGAAACTCAGCTCTGCGATTGAGAGTGACGGAAGGACGAGCAAGGAAGAGGAGATAGGCAACTCAATTTTGATGTGGACTCATTTTTAATATAAAAAATGCCAAGTTAGATAAAAAAAAATTTAATTATAAAAGCCACGTAATCATTTTGGCAAGAATTTATCATCGGAGGTACTTAAGTGATCATTTTTTGTCCGATTTGATGCTTAAGTGATTTGACGAAAATTTTTTATACCAAAATGAGTGCCGTATACAACTTTTGGCACTTCAAGTGTCCTTCTACCTAATTTTCTACCTTGGCTTGATGTTTGAAGTTGAGTCATAATGCCAATCATCCATGCTTGCTCTCTCAATACCTTGACGGGCACTCACTCTCCACAAACGTCAGTTAAGTTCAAGTGGAAATGGCTTAGTCATCATGTCGACGGGGTTCTCTGCTGTAACGATATTTTTCATAACAATCTTACCTCTCTCTAAGACATCTTGGATAAAATGGTACCTGATATTAATATGCTTTGTTTGCTTGTGATAGACCAAATTATACGCTAGATATATCGCATTTTGGTTATCACAGTGTATATTAATACTTTTTTATTTCAACCCAAAGATCGAGGGCAAACCCCTTAACTATAGCGCCTCCTTCGCTATAAGGATAAGTGTCATCTACTTTGCCTTAGTTGAAGACAAGGTAACATTGTTCTATAAGGAAACCTTCCAACTCACTATATCATCTGTTGGCGTAAATATGTACCATACTAAAGACCTACACTCATCCAAGTCTTAGGCGTGATTCGAATCCACATAACTATTGGTCTCATTGCCATTGCCATCGCTTCGGTATACTATTTCAATGTTTGTTGTTCCCTTCAAATATATGAGGATCCATTTCGTAGCTTCCTAATAGGCTATACCAAGATGCTTCATATAATAGCTAATTACCCTCACAGTTTGTGAAATATTAGACCTAATGCATACTATAGTGTACATAATATTACCCACCGCACTAAAATAATAAACATAGGACATGCTTTTCCTACTCCTTAGTTTATGATGATAACTTATCAGAAAGTTTAAAGTGCTTCACTAAAGTTGTACTAATAGATTTTGATGACTGCATATTAAAATGTGCAACAATCTTCTCAATATATTTCTTTTGAGACAGAAGTAAAACTCCCGCAGTTCTATCATGCCAAATCTCCATACCCAATATTTTCTTTACAACACCTAAATCTTTCATTTCAAATTCAACACACAACTGCCTTTTCAACACATCATATCGGTCATATTTTTAACTGTTATCAACATGTCATCAACATTCAATAACAGATAAATCAAAGAGTCATCTTCCAATCTCCAAAAGTAAACACAAGTATCCATATGATTTTTCACATAGTCTCGACCAGCCATGAAAGCACCAAAATGCTTATACCATTGTTTAGGAGATTGTTTCAACCCATATAATATTTCTTCAATAAGAAAACATGATCTTTCTTAGCCGGAATAGCAAATCGCTTTGATTGGCTCATATAAATCTACTTCTCCAACTCTCCGTGAGGAAATGCCGTTTTCACATTTAGCTACTTCAGCTCCAGATCCTGTGCAGCAACTAAGGCAAATAATACACGAATAGAAGTATGTCATATCATTGGAGAGAACACCTCTTTGTAGTCAATACCTTCCTGCTGTGTATACCCATTCGTAATAAGTCTTACCTTATATCTCTTTTCCTTGACACCACGAACACCCTCCTTTTGTTTGTAGACCCACTTTTTTTCGGCAATCTTCTGGCTCTTGGGTACTTTGACTAGCTCCCATGTCTGATTTCGATGGAGTGATTTTATCTTTCCGCTTATAGCCCTAGCCACTGCAACCACTTAGAACTGGGAATCACCTTAGAAGTAAGACAAAGACTTATCTGTTTCCACCTCATCACTTTCAGTTAATGCATAAGTGGTATTTGTATAACCAAAACGAATCGATGCCTTGATTTGCCTTTTTTGTTTGCCCATAGCTATATTGTGCTGTAGCTCTACTAGTTGTTCTATAGCACCGACTTTAGGAATTACGACCCTATCTGTAGTATCTATCTCTGTTGCCTTCGAGGTCTCCAAAGTCTCCGCATAAAGCTCCACCTCACTACTAACACTATGATTTACTTATTTGAGGACTCCTTTGTCGAAACATTGCAATCTCGTCGAAGATCATATCTCTACTGATTGAAAAATCAACTGATTTGGGATTGGTGCACCACAGCCGTAGCCTTTCACCCCATGTGCATAACTTAAAAATATGCACTTCTTCACTCTTAGTTCAAGCTTACCATCACTTGCATAAGCATACCCAAGACATCCAAATACTCATAATTAGGAGTAATCAATAGGTTTCTCTGACCTTACTTACTCAGGAATCTTCTACTCAATAGCAGATGATGAAGATCGATTAACTAAGAAACATGCCATGTTTACTGCTTCGGCCCAAAATTCCTTGCCTATTCCTACATGCAAAAGCATGCATCGAATTCACTCAAGTAAATTTTCATTCTTTCGTTCTGCAATGCCATTCTGTTTTGATGTTTTGAGTATTGTACGATGTTTCATAAGCCCCTCTTTCTGGCATAACTCGGTAAAATCTTTACCATTGAACTCAATGATGTTGTCGATTTTTAGGCACTTGATCTGTTTACCTAACTGCTTCTCAATTAATGCCTTAAATTTCTTGAGTCGTCAAACACATTAGATTTGTGATTCAGAAAGTATACCCATACCTTCCTTGAGGAGTCATCGATAAATAATAGAATATATTGGCCATCTCTTTTCTAAGGAACTAGAGACGGGCCCTAGACGTTTAAATGAATATATTTAACCGATTGCTTGATCGAATGAATAAATGTAGTAGACTTAATCCAACATTGCTTCCCAAAGATACAATGTTTACACAAGTCCAACTTCTTTATCTTCTTACCTTCAATAACACACTCTCACTCAGTATCATCATACCTGTCTCATTCACATGCCTTCAAACGCATATATCATAATGGGGTCAAGTCTAAGTATAACTCACTTGATGAAATTGTAGCAGTTCTTATCACTGTCTCTCTTAGTAGATGATAAAGAGTATTTAGTTCCTTTCCTTTCATCACTATCATGGTACCTCAAGAGATCTTCAATTCTCCACCTTCAGCAGTATACGTAAACCCGATGTCATCGAGTGTCCCTAGAGAAATAAGGTTTTTTTATAAGCTCTAGTACATATCTCATATCTAGCAATGTGCGCTCTACCCTATCATGCATCCAAATCTGAACTGTCTCTATCCCTTCAACCTTGTAGGCTGCATTATTCTCCATCAAAACTCTACCACCATCTGTAGTTTAGTAAGTAGTAAAACGGTTTCTAGGAGGCATCATATGATAAGAACACTTCGAATCTAGCATCCATTCGTTTCCTGACGAATTAGAAGTCACACACAAAATGGCCTTTGCATCACTAGTGCTCTCCTTGGCAACGTTCACCATACTGCTTGTGGCATTTTGCCTATCACCTTTGTTTCTTAGCTTTGCACAGTCTCTCTTGATATGCCCCTTATCGTGCCACCCAAAGTACTTCATGTGTCCCTTGGACCTTTGATGGCTAACTTTGATATGCTTTTACCTTTGCTGCTATTGAATCCTTGATATTGATCACGATCTCGAATTACTAGTCCTTGTGCTATTTCTTGTGCTAGATTATCATCTCGCAACTTCCTTTACCACTCCTTAGAGCACCTGGCGGATTTCACCTCTTTTGAGGTAATCGTAGTATGCCCTTATAGCAATGAATTGGTAAAGTGCTCTCTTGACTCTAGTAAATAAGCTAACAACATCATACCCCATTTTTCATCATTTAGGATCTTACTAACGTTCTTTAAATCCATCATGAGTTTATAAAACTCATCTAGGTGGGATCTGATTGACGTACCTTCAGTGTATCAAAATTGGAACATTTTTCTTCAACATGTATAAACGATTATTTAAATCCTTTGTTATAGAGAGTGCCTGAAGTTTTTCTCACAATGCTGCAACATTCTTTTCCTCGACATCTCTATTAACATCTCACCCGATAAATTCAATAGAATTATACTCTTTGCTTTCTCCATTAACTCTACCTTATCGGGCTCTTTCATCGAAATTGGCTACTCATCTTTGCCATCCAATGCCTTGACCTAACATTGGGTTGTCAATAGCGCACCTATTTTAACACTTCACAACCCAAAGTTGTTCCTCCCATTAAACTTATCAATTTTTACTTTCACTCTAGACATAATTGCAATAGTAAAATTTCCAAATAATAATCAAACAAGTAAAAGACCCAAATCACTATTTAGAAAATCCTATCCCGTAGCTATGATTCCAATTGTTGTAGAATATAATGCGGAAATTGACAGGATCTTGCAATATAAATTAACACGAAATTACTAGAGAAATAAACAACGAATAATAAGGACATTAGAGATTTATATGGTTCGGTCCGAATATCGGTACCTACTCTATGGGGAAAGCTAACAATAAATAATTTACTATAATCAGAGTTACATTTGCTCACACGTTTGAATGTCTATTACATCTAAATTAAGTCCAAACTTACGGTGTTTACAAATAAAAAACTCAAGAACTCACTTTGCACAAATCACCGTTCTTCCGTGTGCAGAGATCTCATCATACGGCTTTGAGAAATTCTTCACTGTGCGGCGGCTGTTTTTACTGAAGGAACCCACCTTGGCTTTTTTGTTTCTTTAGAGCTACACTTTCTTGGGCGCCGCAAAGGGACAAAAATATAAAGTCCCTTTTATAGTGCGGTAGTACGAACGCGAGAAATCTTTCTTTGTTTTGGTCAAACTCTTAAAGATTAGGCCCAAAAAAGGAAAGTCATTTATATTGTTTAATAAAAAATAAATATGTGGCCGACCTTCGGTATCATCTCCAATGAATTATGTGACCACCTAAGAAACTGTATGCCTGATTGTCCCTGCAATGCGAATCAGTCTATCGAGTTTGATTTTGTAAGTGGCTCAAACTCAAAATATAATTTTAACACGGTCATTGATGGTTGCACGTCTTGATGCATTGAATTTAACTTATCTCGCCAAATGATTAAAGTCCTCTCCCCATAATTTCCTTTACCTCCATCCTTAGTATGGAGAACAACACTGAGGTCATCATAACAACATGCACTAATTCCTGCTCCAATCACATCTTATTTGGCCCACGGTTGTCTAGAATAAGTGTTTCATAGTAAAGTGGAGTTCATGTTGCTTCTATCTCCCGTGCATAAACCCGAGTTGCATTTACAGGACGAGCCTTTTTTTTCTTTTTGTTTTTTTTTTCTGGAGGGTGCGTTTTGTTCGTCATTTTTAATATTATTCTTGTTCTATTTTGGTGGAGAAAGCTCAAGCCTCTCTCATAGGAGTGGAATATATTCATGGTTTCAATATCATCTTGAATGGCTTCATTGCCTCCCCATGAGCAAGAGGTTAGGTTAAACTGCTTCATATTGGGCCTCGAGTGGAGACATAAAACACCTAGAGGGTATTCCCTCCTCTTGGGGAAGAAGAAGATTCAAGGGAAATTAGGGGAGTTGGGCATGCGAGCATTATCACGTTAATATAAGAAATGTAATCCTCACAATTCATCAGGTGTATACACCTAGACAGGTGAGGCGATCCAATCATGATTTCAATGTCATCTTGAATGGCTTCATTGAAGTGCTTTGATATGTTGTACGCAAGCTATGATCTCATTGGACTGTCTAGTAAGTGATGCGTGAATATGCTGCACCGATTAAGAAATTACATGTTTGCCATATTAATGTTAAAAGAATTACTTCAAAAGTGAAAATAAGTTTTCTCGACGTTTTGTATGGTCTTCCAAATTAGTAGTCATACCTACATAATAGAGCTATTCGACTGATAAGTGTGTTTGGAGAAAATCTTACTGACACAACTTTCGAATTGTGGGGAAATTGTCAAAAAAAGTCCTAAACATAATGTACATAGGCCAATTCAGTCATAAACCTTTTGATTGTGCCAATTTAGTCCTAAATCTTTTGATGATTTGTCGATTTAGATATAAACTTTTTGACAATTTGTTGATGTAGTCTTTCTGACCAAAAATCCAAATAATAGATTTATGACTAAATTAGTAAATTTTCAAAATATTTAGGATTAAATTGACACAAAGAGGGGTCTATGACTAAATCAGTAAATCGTCAAAAGGTTTAGGACTAAATTGATACAATTGAAAGATTTAAGACTGAAATGATTACCGTACAATAGGTTTAGGATTTTTTTGACAATAATCCCTTCAAACTATCATTCCTAAGAAAATTGTCTCACCCAATTTTATAAACCGTTATAGATGTATAGCGTGTCGTCAAACACACACATTACGGCACGTGGCAATATAATTGTAGCGTAATACGGCTAGAATATGGTTACAATTATGCCAAACGAAGTCTTGACTAACTAATGTTTTTTCATTTTATGAGCAGACATGACGTTTGCAAAAAATAAAAATAAAAATTCAAGCATCCTTGAGCCCCACCATCCAATTAACATGAAGAAATCATCACAATTTTACCAAATAAAGAGGGTAAAAGTAAAAAACAATTACCGACACTTTGTCTCTTTCTTGGTGATATTCGATCTAATCACTGTATCCATTGATATTTGCTGTCGCCAAGTTGTATTTAAAGATCATATGTGGCTTTGCCACGTGTGCCCGACCAAATTGATTTAATTTCCCAACGTGTGAATAGTTACATAATTCCACAATAGAATGATGACATATGTTTTACTTTACTTACCATGCCTTTGTCGTTGTCTTCCAATTGGTGAAAGATCCCTCTCATGATGCAAGCATTTTTTTTAATTCTTAAAAGTATCAAATTTCCCTAATAAGCTGATCCTAAAGATCAATAATTGGCAAAATGTTGCAGAATTTACATGCTCTTTATGTGCTTGAGAAGAAACAATGGAATTCGACGCTTCTTCTGTTCCTCCTACTTTTAGTTTTCACAGCATGAAGTTGTCAAATTTGGCAAACCCTAGCCAATCTTGATTTTCTTCTTTTGAATTTCGGGTGATAACCGATGTATCCAGATGCACAAAATCATATCTTTAGAAAATTATTATTCCTACTTTATGTAATTTGGCGGGTCTCTATTTTTTATTTAGATTGTTAAAATCTGCCGATATATTGTCGGAAACAACTGCTTTGGAGTAATCCATGTACTTTTCTTTTATTATTTTGGTATCTCCCCTATTATAATGAGACTTATGAGAGACTATTGTGACGACCGGTCGTGTAATTAGTTTAACCAGAAGATCCAAATATGCAAAACCACAAAAACAGACTCTGCCAAGGATGTTCCAAATTTCTTGTCTTCTTCTCAGCTCCTTGGTTCAATGAATTCAACAGCTATGACTCTGGTGCCCAAAGTTCCAAATCCTTCAAAGATGACTGAGTATAGACAAGGAGATCCTTTATCTCCTCACCTCTTTTTTAAAGCTACATAGGTTTTCTCTTGTTTGCTTACTTCTGCTGCGGAGCAGGATAAAATACCATCCTAACTGCAGTAGAGAAGAAAATGAGGAAAACAAGGAAAGAAAGAAAATGAGGAGAGAAGAAAATGAAAAAAAGAAGGGAAGCTAATTGGGCCATTGAACACGCTCAATGATGGGGTGTCAATTTCTCAAGGGTATAATTTTAAGATGTGAAGTTAAAGTGCATTAGTGTTGCAAGTTTTAGGATTTATAAAAACTAGATGGAAGTTTTGGGACTTAACTACCATAATAAGTCTGAATTAATGGTAAAATATTTAGTCGGGTGATATTTTTGTTCAGGATGTTATGCCATCATATCCTTATAAAGCGAAAAAGAAAATTATGGCATCATGTTCTTGTGTCCTTCAAACGTGAAAATAGTACTAAATTCTTGCATAGAGGTAAATCTTGTAATTCTATGCTAATTCCTCTATTTTGCTTTTAGGTTAAGCCCACTTTCACCTCCACAATCAGCATTTCTCGTCTGTCTTTCCATGTTTACACAAGGCATAGCACGATAGATGGTATTTTCTCACCATATCTACCTCATTTCGGCAAAAAATTAAATTTCAAAAATCCAGTTGAATCGGCATTGTTACATCAAGTAAATATCGTGTAGCAAAAGAGTTTAAGAGACTGTTTAAATTTACAATCAATTCCCAATCGTGTGTGGTAATCCTCTTTGTTTTTAAGATGTTGGGCAATTGCCCCACTAATTAATTTAGCTATTTGTTCAGGTAGATTAAGTTCTCCTGAATACGTTTTCCCTCACTAGGAAAAATGCTTTGGATAACACAGGATAATGCAACATGAGATTAATCTGTCACAATCTTTGGCATACACAGAGCATATTAGCTACTAGGGCTAACACATAATTGAGGAAGTGAAATGCAAATCTGTCAAGTACCTAAAGATGTAAGTTTTAGAATCTTGTCCCATAAAAGTTTCAAACCCGTGTAAAGATGCACCATATATTCAACAAACGTCCCTTCCTAGTGAACAATCAAACCTAAAAATCAGTCGCAAGATGTTAAATTCAGCCAACATCCAAGGACTAGAAAACCGACGCATCTCTTTGGGTACAAGGACTAATCACAAAAATCTGATCTTTGGCTTTCTTTTTGGCTCCGAAAGAAAAGATGGGTAAATGCCCAGCCGCCGTTTCTGATTCTGGATTGTAGCAAGTTCTAATTTCATGTTTTTATTTGTTATTTCTAATTTCATGTTATTTCACTTTTTTATATTCTTAGGCACTTGACACCAACAAATTGCAATAATCACCACCCTCGAAAAAGAGGAAAAGTATCATATAAGTCCTAAACTTATTGAAATGGTGTCAATTTAGTTATAAACATTTTAATTGTACCATTTTAGTCCTAAATCTTTTGACCTAGTGCTATTTTAGATTCTGATTAATTTTGGCCGAATATTACTGACGTGGACACCAGTAGGGGTGAGCATGGTCCGGGTTGGGCCGGTCCGCCCCCTAACCCTAGGACCAACCCGCACAGTGTTGGTCCTCAATTTTTGGGACCGAGGACCGACCCTATTAAGCCTAGGACCGAGGACCGGACCGACCCAATGGGTTCGATCCGGTCCAGCGCCAACCCGGGACCAACCGATAATTTTTTTATTTCATTTTTTGCACTAGGTTTAACCCGGGACCAACCGACCCAATGGGTTCGGACCGGACCGAGCATGGCAAGTGGCGAGTGGCAAAAGGCTAGCAACGAGCGGGATGAGCACTTTTAATAACAAGACTGCAACCCACAAGATGCAAGGAAATTCATAGAAAGACCAGCATTTTCATGACCAAATCACTAGCAAATGTCAACCCGGTCCGGTCCGGGTGGGCGGGTGGGCGGTCCCACACCCAGAACCGGGAACCGGACCGGTACCCACCGGTTCCAAAAAATTGGAACCGGGAACCGGACCGAAACCCTTAGAACCCACCGGTCCTGGTCCGGTCCTGGGCGGTCCTGGGCGGGTTGGGCGGGTACCGGGTTTTTTGCACACCCCTAGACACCAGTCAGACCCGCTTGCACTGGAATGGATAATTTTTAATAATATTTTAATATTTTTTGTGACTTTTTTTTTCTTTTTTCCTTTCTTCTTCCTTTTGTCAGTGACCGGCCATGGCCGAGCAAGTTGGCCTCTCCTTGGTGAGGGTCATCGTTGCCCACCATAGGCGAGGGCGAGCCCCGGCGAGGGCGAGCCCCAGCAAGGGCGAACCCCAATAAGGGCTCGCCTATGGCAGGCGATAGTGGCCCTCACCCATGTGAGGCCTACTTGCCTCGGCATGGCCGGTGGCCAGTCGTTGGTAAAAGGAAGAAGAAAGGAAAAAAAAAATAAAATAATAATAAAATATATTAAAATATTATTAAAAATTGTCCATTTCAGTGTCAATGGTATAACGTAAGCCAACCGGCGTTCATGTTAGCATTCGGCCAAAATTAGTTGGAAGAACTGAATTAGCACTAGGTCAAAAAATTTAGGACTAAATTAACATAATTAAAATATTTAGGACTGAAATTGATATCAATATAATAAGTTAAAGACTTTTCTGACACTTTTCCCCTCGAATGAGACATGTTTTTTCGAAAAAAAAACCATAAATGTTTGACTCTCTACATTACTTACATATGCAAAACAATTCGACACTTGGACCACTTACTCCAAGTCATAACTTGGGAATGATTTAACCCTACAATGTGAAGTAGCTAGCAAGGATCACCCAGAGGAGGGGGGTGAATAGGTGATCTTAAACAATTTTTGATAATTTATGCGGAAATGAAACAAATCACAGAAGAGTCTAAATAAAATTCAGATTCAAGATAGATTGTATAGACAGTGCTCTTGATGTGCAGAATGTAAAGTAAGAGACAAGGAATAGAGAATATGCACACAAGTTTATAGTGGTTCGGCTTATAACGAGCCTACGTCCACTCTCCCACACTTACAGCCTACCGGCTGGATTTCACTACGTAATCAAGAGGTATTTACAGATTCTGAGTGATAGCACTCTAATGTGTGATAGGACTCTCTATCTCACACACTCATTCTTACAAAGTAAACCTCAAGATCTTAATTCTCAGCAAGACAAGAAAAGTGATTGGAGTATGCTCAAACTTTGGACTTGTTGATTCTAGATACTTTTCTTCCTTCTGCTGCTCGTTGATCTCCTTAAATACTCATCTATTTCCACACTAGCCATTTGGACAGCTATCAGAGGATCATCTTCTAATCTTCACCTTGAACAGATTTGTATAATAAGGATTGAGTAGCTGTTAGATGACAGATTCTGAATCTCGATAATTATGGTCGTCCATACAATCAGAATCTTGATTTTCATAAGTAGAGCTTTATCCGTTGTGATGCATGCTTGTCGTAATCTTTGATTGTCAATCAATTTAATTTAAATTGATATCAAAGCTTTCCTTTTTGTGAAATCCATACCGGATCACTAGCTGTTATGATTGGTTCTGAATTCTATGTCTGCGTATGAAGAAATTCTGCGTCTGCATCTGAAGAACTTCTGCGTCTGCGTCTGAATAATTTCTTCGTCTACATCTGACTAATTTTGTGTCTGAATTATAGAACTAAGATTATGTGGGTCTTCAATAAGGTATTTGACAGCTTGTAAAGTTTGAATAACTTCTTTCTGAGCTTCCATAATATACATACCTGTAATAAATTAATTTAGAATAAGAATCAGACTTACAATAATATGGAAGGTTTTGTCAACTTCAAAATAAATAGGAGTTTTCCTTAACAATCTCCTCCTTTTTGATGGTGACAAAACTTTCCTGCAGATTTAATTAATATGAAATTGATTTGTAAGTAAATAAGTATATCAAGCGTATTGAAGCACAGATTGAATTTTAAAGATCAAACTCTGTTGCTATATGTGTCTTTCTCTTCCTTTGCATATAACCTGCATGCACAAATTGAATTTTAAAGATCAAACTCTATTGCTATCTGTGTCTTTCTCTTCTTTTGCATATAACCTGCATTTGCATATTAGTATAGCAAATATGCACAATTTCTCCCCCTTTTTTGTCAACAGCAAAAAATATAGATAATATATCAATGATGTTAAACGATCAACCAGTCTAACAAGAGTATTTAGAGATATTACAGACCAAAATAAAATGAGATGATTTGGAGAGAAATTTTGAAAAACAGGTTATTTTTTAGAAGGGGTGCGAATCAGTTGAAAATTTTTCTAAATGGAAACAGCTTCATCTATCTTTGAAGTGCAATCTCCCACAGCTTTGTCCATGTTGGTTGAACACAGAGCAATAGCCTTTTCAAGTTCTGCTTTATCCATAGCTACCTGAAGATGTTGAGTTTTGTGATTTTCCTCAACAATTTTGTGCAGATTCTTCAAATCTTGTTCAAGAGCAGCTTGCTTTTCCTTGATCTCTAGCAGAAGAGAGAGAATTGTCTGATTATCGGAGGGCTATTCCTAGACATTTTCTTGTGCAAACTGATCATATCCTATGGCTGATTCTAGTTGATTCTTCCCCTGAACAGGTGCTTAGTCTTAAAAAACATGGTCTTCATTAATTTGTTCTGAAACTTCTGGAACTGATTTAGGAACATGTTCTGGTCCTTCAGTGTGTCCTGTTTCAAAGTGTTCTGCTTCTGCTTCATCATTTTCATCATGCAGAAGAATTTTTCTTTTTTTTTCTGTACACTTTGATTGGGGTAGAAGAATCAGGTTTCTTGCTGGCTAGACTTGATCTTTTCCTTTGTCCTTTGTCTTTTTCACTTATCTTTCCAACAGATTTTGCCTCCGATGGTTGATCCGCTTTTCTTCTTACTCTTTCCCTGACATCTTCGAACTACTTCATTTTGGAGAGCATTCTTTCTCCAACATACATACAGGGAACAAGGTTCTTACACAAATCATCATGAATAGATATTTTTAAGAACATGAATATGCGAGAGATTAGAGTACCATATGGCAATTGTCCCTTGTCCTTCTGCAATGTTTTGTACGTATGGAAGATGATGATATGAGGAAGAGAAAAGGATTGACCTTTCAAGATAGCCCAGATAAGCTTGATTTCTGATTTGGAGAGGTCAGTTTTAGAGGCTGCCTTGGGCTTCAAGCAGTTGATTATAATCTTATGCAAGATCACAGATCGTCTGGATAAGTCAGAGTAGGAAAGATGTTACTTAGATCCTTGAGCAAAGTTTGGATTTTCAGAAGCCACCCTGGAAGCATCTTCAAGATTCACTGCCAATGGAGTAAACTTGGAATGTTTTGCTCCAATTATCCTTATCAACTCATCCGCTTTTAAGTTAAACTTCTTATCACCAACAGTGAATTGAATCTAATTGGATGAAAGATTGGAATAGAAGTAAGCAGTCAATTCAGCATAAATATTGGCAGATTGAAGGCAAAATTCATTAATCCCTAACTTCTCAAAAAGGTGCTTTACTGAAATCCCTGCCTTCTCTAGGTAGTCAAAATCTACTGTTCTATGGTTCATGACCCCTCTAACAAGTAACAACTTATAACACATGTTATGCTCAGTACTTCTGAACAATCCTCATGTACCAGGCAAACCAGATGTTGTTCCCACCTTCATCTCAAAAGTATCAAAAAGTCTAGCATCATCATCAGGAATAACAAATTTTGAGGCACTTATCGTCTTAGGGCTTATAGGAATAGATTTCTTTTTAGAAGGAGTAGAAGTTTCTCCGACTTTTTCTTTACTCTTTCTGGAAGAAGATTCTTTTGGGGTAGAGCTCGCTGGAACTTCTTCATTTTTAGAGCAAAAAAGAGAATAATTTTGCACAAAATATTCTTCAGAGAAAAGATCGTTGCCTCTCAGACATTCATGAAGGACCGACGCTGAAGCATTACATCTTTTCAGCTTTTGATAAACTTCCCACACAAGTTTGATACTCCGAAAACGAAAGTTAGTTTTACCGAATGATTTTTGTGGTGACGATCGATTGGGTGGTGTCGCTTCAGAAGGGACTTCATGATGGTCTGACTCTGTATCTGAAATCTCCATATACTCTGCCGGTGCAGTAGATTTAGAGTTTTGGTTGAGAATGCGTGAAGATCTTCTCTTGAAATGCATTTTGAGTACTTTTTGGGCAAAAAGATTCGATCTTTGGAGAAGGAAGAGGATGAGGGTCTCTGAATATCGGAAGGGTTTTGAGAGTGAAAGAATATACTGATAGGGTTTTGAAAAGAGACGAACGGGTTTATAAAGGAGAAAGACGATTTTTTTTTTGAAAGGAAAAATATTTTTAGACAATATAAAAAGTAAACCCGAACAAGTAGGAAGGTAATATGCTTTTGAAGCATAAATGAACACGACAATATTAAGATAATATTTTAAGTACAATTTATCAGTTAAATTAGGATACGTACCTGATTTGCTTCCAAAACTGACAATCATGAAAATATCCTACCAAAAATATACCCACCAAAATTTGAAATATGGACGTACCTTCCTTTATGAGTCTGAGAGGGATATTCAGACTGAGAATTGAGTCTGAAAAATTCCTGTCTAACAGATGATTCACTAAAAGGGATAAACAATGCACAGTTTATTTCTTATGAACTCAAATGAAGATTTATCAAGAGGTTTTATGAATATACCAGGCAATTGACTCTTCGAATCAATGAATTAAATATTCACATCATCATTTTGAACATGATCTTTAATAAAATGATGCTTGATTTCAATATGCTTAGCTCGAGAATGAAGAATGGGGTTCTTTGTCAAATTGATTGCGCTTGTGTTGTCACACTTGATTGCAACACTTAATTCTTCAATAGCAAAGTCTTGTAACTATTGCTTCATCCATAGAATCTATGCACAGCAACTTCCCAAAGCTACATACTCTGCTTCTGCTGTGGAAAGTGCAACTGTATTTTGCTTCTTTGAGTACCATGATACCAACATATTCCCAAGCAGTTGACATGTACCTGTAGTACTTTTCCTGTCCACTTTACATCCAGCTAAGTCAGCATCAGAATATCCAGTAAGAGTAAAGTCTGAATCTTTGGAATATCAAAAACCTAGCATTGGATAAGTTCCAATGTACTTGATTATCCTCTTAACTGCAGATAAATGTGATTCCTTTAGATCTGATTGAAATCTTGCACACATGCAAATACTAAAAAGTATGTCAGGTCTAGATGCAATAAAATACAATAATGAACCTATCATGCTTCTGTATACCTTCTGATCAACCTTTTTACCATTTTCATCTTTGTCCAGTTTGAATGAATGAGACATGGGAATGTCTGTCTTCTTGCAATTTTGCAATCCAAACTTCTTGACAATCTCTTTGGCATACTTCTCTTGGCAAATGAATGTACCATTTTTGGTTTGTTTCACTTGTAGGCCAAGAAAGAATGTTAATTCTCCCATCATACTCATCTCGAACTCGTTCTGCATATTCTTAGAGAATTCCTTGCAAAGCAATTCGTTAGAGGATCCAAAGATTATATGATCAACATAAATCTGAACAAGCAGAAAATCCTTACCCTTTTTCTTAATGAACAAGGTTGTATCAATCTTACCTTTGGTGAAATCATTTTGCAGAAAGAAGTTACTTAACCTTTCATACCAAGCACAGGGTGCTTGTTTCAGACCGTAAATAGCATTTTTGAGTTTGTAGACATAATCAGTCTTCTTTGGTTCTTCGAAACCAGGTGGTTGTTCTACATATACTTCTTTTTTTATATATCCATTCATGAAGACACTTTTCACATCCATCTGAAACAATTTAAAGTTATGGAAATAAGCATAAGCTAATAGTAGCCTAATGGCTTCCAACCTGGCAACTAGTGCATATGTTTCATCATAATCTATGCCTTCTTCTTGAGAATAGCCTTTTGCTACCAGTCTTTCTTTGTTTCTTGTAACTTTCCCTTCGTCGTTTAGTTTGTTTCTGAATACCCATTTTGTTCTAATGATTGGATGGTTTTTGGGTCTTAGCACAAGCTCCCATACTTGATTGACTTTGAACTGTTGAAGTTCTTCCTGCATAGCTTCAATCCAACTTTCGTCTGATAATGCTTCACCCACTTCTTTTGATTCTATTTCTGATATCGAGGCCAGGTTGCTGATGTTCTCCTTGTGTTTACATCGAGTCTTGATATCATCTTCTATTTCTCCAATGATGAGGTTCTTCGGATGACAGGATTTATGTTTTTAGTTTCTGTCAAATTTTTCTTTCTGAATATTATCAAACTCTGAAGGTTCTAATTGAGTCTAGATTGTATCTTCTTTTCCTTCTTCTGTGAATTCGACAATTTCTGGAAATTCTTATTGAGCTTCTGATGATTCTTGAATATTCGAAGATAGTTCAGATTCATCTTTGTGAGTCTGAATATTTTCTTCAAACTTAACATTCATTATTTCTTCCACAATCTGAGACTTCTTGTTGAAGACTCTGTATGCTTTACTTGTGGTTGAATATCCAAGGAAGAGTCTTTCATCTGCTTTCTCATCAAACTTGCCAGTGCGATCATTTAGATTTTTTAGAATAAAGCATTTACAATCAAACACTTGAAAATATGAAATGCTAGGCTTTCTACCTTTGTAAAGCTCATAGGGGGTTTTCTCAAGAATAGGTCTGAGAAAAACTTTGTTAATGATATAACATGCCGTAAAAACTGCATCTGTCCAAAAATGGAAAGGAATCTTGCTTTCAATCAACAAAGTTCTTGCTATTTCTTGCAAGGAACGATTTTTTCTTTCCACAACACCATTTTGATCTGGTGTATATGGAGTAGAAAAATTGTGTTGAAAGCCATTTTCCTCACAAAAGTCCGAAAAACTTTGATTTTCAAATTCTCCCCCATGATCAGTTTTTAATGCAGGAAATGATATAGCCCTTTTCATTCTGAACTCTTTTTGTAAATTTTGAAAAATATGAAAATGCTTCATTTTTATGAGTAAGAAAGAACACCCAAGTAAATCTTGTAAAGTCATCAACAATAACTAGACAATACTACTTACCACCGATACTTTGTGTTCTGGTTGATCCAAACATATCCATATGAAGAAGCTACAAGGCACGATCAGTGAAAACATGATGTATAGATTTAAAAGAGCTTCTTACTTATTTTCCTAGAGTGCAGGCATTGCATAACTCTGTTTTCTTGTATTTTAAATCCAGCAGACCTCGAACTAGTTTCTTGTTTGAGATCTTTGAGATTTATTTCATGTTGATATGTCCCAATCTTCTGTGCTATAGATCTTCATCCTCTTTGATTGAGATCAAGCAATGAGTGGAGTTTGGATTGACATCTAGAAGATAAATGTTGCCATGTCTTCTTCCTATGAATGTTTGAGAAGAATCTTTGCTTGTTCCGGAGCATATATCTTCTTGAAAATTGATTTTGAAGCCTGTATCACAAAGCTGGCTTATGCTTATCAGGTTATAGTTGAGTCATTTTACCAATGAAACATCATTGATAGTAAGTCCTCCTATGTCAACCATTCCTTTGCCAATGATTTTTCCTTCGGTATTTCCTCCAAAGGAAACTTTTCCACCATTTAGACTTTGTAGATCAATGAATATGCTTGAATCTCCTGTCATGTCTCTAGAACATCTACTATCTAGGTATCACTTCCTTTTTCTCTTTGTGGTAACCTGCAAAAATCACAACATCTCAAGTTTTCTTTGGTACTCAAATTTATTTGGGTCCTTGAGCATTAGTATAGGCTGTCTTAACAAAATCTCTTCGAACAGGTCTCCAGACCTTAGGACATTCATTCTCAAAATGTTGTGAATCTCCACATTTTGAGCACCTGAGTGCACTTCGGCCAACAGGTTTTACAAAATTCTTTTTGAAATGATTTTTGTAAACTTGTCGAGGAAGTCTTTGTCTTAATCTCTCCTTGACCTTTGGAAAATCAATCAAGCTATCACTTTCCTTCACAAATCCGAAACCAGATTTGTTATAGTAAGGAATTTGGATGGAAAGGATATGCTTCAAGGTTTCTGATCCTTTTGAAAACTTGGAAGTAATTTCTGAAACTTCCTTTTTCAAAGCAGCATTCTCTTTGGAAAGAAAATCTCGACTTTCCTTGATTTGTTGAAATTCTTTTTGAAGGAAATCGATTTTTTCTTTTTGTGAAAAATTCTATTGCCTCAGTGATGAATTTTCCTTTTTCAGAGAAGAGATTCTTTTAAGAGTATCCTTAAATTCAAAGCATAATTCATTAATATAATTCGATACTTCAATAGGCATTTCAGAATGCTTTACCTCGATTTCCACTTTAGGATCAGAATTAGAATCTGAGTCTGAATCTAACTTTGCCATTAGACAGAAATTTGAGATATCGTCATCACTGTCTTCGCACTCTGTGTCACTCCAGGTTTCTGCCTTTAAGCCTTTTTTGCTTTCTCAAATTTGGTCTTCTTTTTCAGAAGTGGGCAGTTAAACTTCTTTTTCTCAAAAGAATATTACATCATTTAATCTCTCTGTTTCATCGATAGACTTCTTTTTCTCAAAAGGCTTCTTTCCTTCGAGGTTTCTTCCTCTGATCTTCATCTTCTTATACTTTTTTATGAAGAGAGCTAGTTCTTCATCGTCAATGTCTTCATCTTCAGAATCTGCATCATAATCAATGTTAGTTTTTAATGCAATTGACTTATTACCTCTAGATTCATTCTCCTCATTCCGATGCTCAATCTCGTATAATTGAAGAGTTCCAATCAACTCATTTACTGATAGAGGCTTGATCCTTTGTGTCTCTCGAAGAGATGTTTTGATATTATCCCACTTCATTGTGAGTCCTCTTAGTAATTTGTTGACTTTCATTGCATCTGGGACTGGTTATCCTTGATATGCAAGACCGTTTACTATGTCAGTAAACCTATCATACATATCAGCAATTGATCCTTCAGGCTTCATTTTGAAGGATTCATATTGACCAAGCAAAAGATTTATTTAAGTTTCCTTGGCTCGATCTGCTCCTTCATAAGTAATGTGGAGCGTATCCCAGATTTCCTTAGCTGATTCACAAGCAGCAATTTTTTATATTCAATAAGAGATAAAGCACAATATAAAGAATAAATTACTTTGGAATCTAGGGTTTCTCTTTTGGATATCTCAGTTTGATATAATGGAGAATCTACTGATTTGCTTGCATCTGCCTTTTCTTTTGAATCAGTAGATTTTGGCTTGACTCCTCTGATGATGACATCACATTGCATATGATCAATTGACTTAATGAATGCCTTCATCTTATTCTTCCGGATACTGTATTCCTTGCCATCGAAATATGGTAGTCTGTTGTTGCTTTAACCTTCAATGAGACCTGGAGCACTCAAGCTAGCCATATAGATCGTTAGCTCAGAAGTAAAACACTTCAATAAACGAGCAATCTGCTCTAATACCAATTAAAGTAGCTAGCAAGGATCACCTAGAAGGGGGTGAATAGGTGATCTTAAATAATTTTTGATAATTTATGCGGAAATGAAATAAATCACAGAAGAGTCTGAATAAAATTCAGATTCAAGACAGATTGTATAGACAGTACTCTTGATGTGCAGAATGTAAAGTAAGAGATAAGGAATAGAGAATCTGCACACAAGTTTATAGTAGTTCGGCTTATAGCAAGCCTACGTCCACTCTCCTACGCTTACAGCCTACCAGCTGGATTTCACTATGTAATCAAGAGGTATTTACAGATTCTGAGTGATAGCACTCTAGTGTGTGATAGGACTCTTTATCTCACATACTCATTCTTACAAAGTAAACCTCAAGATCTTAATTCTCAGCAAGACAAGAAAAGTGATTGGAGTATGCTCAAACTTTAGACTTGTTGATTCTAGATCCTTTTCTTCCTTCTGCTGCTCGTTGATCTCCTTAAATACTCATCTATTTCCACACTAGCCGTTTGGACAGCTATCAGAGGATCATCTTCTAATCTTCACCTTGGACAGATTTGTATAATAAGGATTGAGTAGCCGTTGGATGACAAATTCTGAATCCCGATGATTCTGCTCACCCATACAATCAGAATCTTGGTTTCCATAAGTAGAGCTTTATCCGTTGTGATGCATACTTGTCGTAACCTTTGATTGTCAATCAATTTGATTTAAATTGATATCAAAGCTTTCCTTTTTGTGAAATCCATACCGGATCACTAGCTGTTATGATTGGTTCTGAATTCTGTATTTGCGTCTGAAGAAATTCTGCGTCTGTATCTAAAGAACTTCTGCGTCTGCGTCTGCGTCTGCGTCTGAAGGACTTTTGCGTCTGCGTCTGAATAATTTCTTCGTCTACATTTGACTAATTCTGTGTCTGAATTATAGAACTAGGATTATGTGGGTCTTCAATAAGGTATTTGACAGCTTGTAAAGTTTGAATAACTTCTTTCTGAGCTTTCAAAATATACATAACTGGAATAAATTAATTCAAAATAAGAATCAGACTTACAATAATATGGAAGGTTTTGTCAACTTCAAAATAAATAAGAGTTTTCCTCAACACAATGGAGCTTCATGTCATATTCAAATTCTTTATGAAATTGTTCTTTTAGCCCCCAAAATGGACTAAAAACTTCGATCCGTTTCTTGTATGCAAATCTGCGTCATCTTGCCCTCTTGTACCAAGCTAGATTACTTCGACTCAGCTCACCTCAGCATTCACTTCCCTGTCATATCTAATCGAATCTAATCTAATCAAATCTGATGTGATTTAAACTAAATAAAGGAATATGAGAGATGGAATCGAGCAACGAAACGAGTAAAGCATTATGTCTTTCAATCAATAGAAGCATGAAATCTTCCATCCGATTCCTACTCGATTGATGGTATACCTTTGATGTGCATAAAAGTTGGTTTAAATTAGGGAAAATATCATAAAAAAATCCCAAACTATATTTACTATGACACAAATAATCCAAATTTTTTTGTGTCACCAAAAATCCTAAACTTGCTCGTCGTGACATAAATACTCCAAATTTTTTTGTGTCATGAAAAGACTCGAACTTATACATATGTGACAGATATACCATCTATTTCAATTCCATTTAAGGTATATTTATTTTATTGGTATAAGTTTAGGGTTTTCTATAACACAACAAAAAGTTTGGGTATTTGTGTTACTATGGGCAATTTTAGGGTTTTGGGACAAAAAAAAGTTCCAATTATTTATGTCACAATGAATTTAATTTCAAATTTTTTAGGGAAAATTCCAATTAAAGACCCCAAGTGGGGTCAAATTCTCAAAAAGGGGTCCAAAGTGAACATTGTGTCAAATAAGGACATGAAGTGCTCAATCAGTCTCAACTAAGGACCCGAAGTGCTCAAAAAGTCTCAAATAAGGACTTGGGTCCCCAGCCGGTCAAAATACCTGCTGGCCGGCGAGAAAGTTACTGTTCCGATACCGGAACAGTAACCTTTTAATTTTTTTATTATTTTCTTTCTGTTTTTCCTTTTCTGTTTTTTTTCTTTTCCTTTTTCTTTTCTTTTTTTTTTCTTCCTCCGCCAGCCATAGCCGGGGCCGGCGGAGGTCGCCAGCCTCCGGCGAGGCCGCCCTCACCTGGTCTGGGCGAGGTCGCCCTCGCCGGCCTCAGGTGAGGCCGCCCTTGCTAGCGTCGGGCGAGGGCCGGCCTCACCAGATTGGGCGGGGCTCGACCTCGTCGGCGTCGGGCGAGGCCGGCCTCGCCAGATCTAGCGAGGCTCGACCTCGCCTACAACTGGCGAGGCCGGCCTCGCCCGACGCCGGCGAGGCTCGACCTCGCCCGACGCCGGCGAGGCTCGACCTCGCCCAACGCCGGCGAGGTCGAGCCCTCGCCCGATCTGGCAAGGCTCGACCTCACCTGAGGTCGAGCCCTTGCCAGATCTAGCGAGGCTCGACCTCGCCGGCGTCGAGTGAGGCCAGCGAGGTTGAGCCTCGCCAGCGGCCGGCGAGGCCGAGCCTCGCCAGCGGCCGGCGAGGCCGAGCCCTCGCCTGCAACTGGCGAGGCCGGCCTCGCCTGACGCCGGCAAGGCCAGCCTCGCCCAGTCTAGGCAAGGGCAGCCCTCGCCCGACGCTGGCGAGGGCGGCCTCGCCTGAGGCCGGCGATCTCCGCTGGCCCCGGCTATGGCCGGCGGAGGAAGAAAAGAAAAAAAAAGAAAAGGAAAAGAAAAAAAAACAAAAAAGGAAAAACAGAAAGAAAATAATAAAAAAAATTAAAAAGTTACTGTTCCGGTGCCGGAACAGTAACTTTCTCGCCGGCCGACAGGTATTTTGGTCGGTTGGGGACCCAAGTCCTTATTTGAGACTTTTTGGGCACTTCGGATCCTTATTTAGGACTGATTGAGTACTTCATGCCCTTATTTGACACAATGTTCACTTTGGACCCATTTTTGAGAATTTGACCCCACTTGGGGTCCTTAATTGAAATTTTCCCAATTTTTTATGGTATTAACTCTTTAAATTATCAAATACTTTTCACTTACATAGATTATTTGTTTCCTTGGTGAGCAAAGCAACTCTATACCTTTTTTTTCTTTGTCGAAAGCAGCTGTATCTTTGATTGCAAGTTGATTAGATCTATCACTGGCTTACGGCATTTCGGGATCGAGGACGAACGAAATCGGGGAAAATCTAGAAAGAACGACGAGAAAACAGAGAAAAAAAAAAAAGAAAGACTTACTGCTATATCTCAGTTCAAGTACGTACATCTGCATGTTTTTCGGCTCAGCCGCTAATCCATGAACAGCAGCAACACATCCACATCAACCAAACCAACATAATTGACCTACAATAATGTCCCTTCATACATATCAATTTTAGCCACGTTTCGCACTCCTCCGACTCCCCCCGCTTCCTCCCACCTTTAGTTTATACATATATTTTTGTTCTTATTAGCCAACATCACAAAACCCTACCACCATTTTCCTAAGGAGGAACCCTTTCATCTATTTACACTATGTCCTCGACATCATATTATATATTGCTAGGATTTAACACCATCATGTTTGTCCAATGGCCGATCAGCCTTCTAGTCTTGGCTTAGCCGACCAAAAACTCCACCCTATGATACTTCTTCCACCACCTCACCCTCTCGAGTCTGCACTTCCCACAACGGAACATTTCCCCCGCGCCTCTCCCACCGCTGTTACCATGGATCAGCACTCCCCACCGTCCAGCACTTCCGGGTCGCCCGTTGATCATCCTCCGGTCTCCAGGAGACACCCGGAGTATCGCGGAATTCGGTCTTGGGGCAGGAAATGGGTGTCCGAGATACAAGAGCCACGTAAAGTCACATGCATTTGGCTCGGCACTTACCCCGACCGTGGAGATGGCTGCGGCTGCTTATGACGTGGCAGCCCTTGCCCTGAAAGGCCCCGGTGCCCTCCTGAACTTCCCTAGCTCGGCCCTTACATACCCCATTCCACCATCCACGTCGCCAACCGACATACGTGCCGCCGCATCGAGAGCAGCGGCTTCAAGGATCCCAAGGCGGGATCTTGACGTGGACTCAAACGCGTGCATGGCGGCTTCGGGGCAAGAATTCACCGACGAGGATGCCATTTTGAACATGCCAAACCTGTTGGCCGACATGGCGGAGGGGATGCTCGTGAGCCCACCGCTGCCACCGGAATCACCGGAATATCTCAATGCAGAAGGCCTGTGGAATTATCCATGACAACAATGAAGTCATTCACGCCGTCACTTGAGAAATAAGAAAGCTATGTTCTTGTGGGAGTGAGTCTAGAAACCACCTAATAATTTCCCATGAAGAGAACAAATGGCAATGCCAATAGTACATCACCGAGACGTGAACTTTCCTGGTTGGTCTTATCAGCAGTTAAATGGTTTGTGAGTTGTGATGAGGTCATGCGTACACGGCTATATTTTTATGGGTGTGTATTATGTAATAAAACGCCGTAGTTTGTAAGTATGAACAACTGAGGTCACATACATGGAATCAACTTCACCTGTTCTTTTCATCCACGTTTTCGATTCAAGAGTTACTAAAGTTATTTCCAAACTACATTCTGATTATGTTTCCTCAGCAATCACATCATGTCGATTCCAAACGACATTCTGTGAGCATACGTTGTTTAGGCCTGTGTGATATTCGCGATCGATTTGATTTGCATATACCAATTGAAAGGCATTATGGCATTAAGATTTTCAAGGTATAGCCATCAATAGGTAAGGTTATTTTTCCTTGATCAATCAAAGACCGAACAAACAGGTTTACACCAATCTTAGCTACAAACCGATAAATATATATACCTTTTCCCTTGCAAAGAAGTACCCACATAGAAACTAGGTTTACCATGGTATTGATTAATGAAAGCAATTTTATAGGGATTGAGGACTGGTTCCATGTACCCACCCAAGAATCAGATCGGACCGACAATCCAGTTTTCGAGAGAATTCATGAAACCATCATATGATTTTTGGTTCCAATTTTTCAAAACCGATTCTTAGTGGGCAGTTCTTGGTTCTAGGGTGAGAACCGCCCGCCTAGATTATGCTTACTAGCACATGCTTCTCCCATGCCGTTTTCCAAGACATGATTGGACACATTTTCATCCAGAAGCATTTTGTTTTTTAGTTTTCTTTCTTTTCATTCCTTCTTTTCTCTCTTCATCATCTTCTTCCTTCTTTGTTCTTCTTTCCCGGTGATGTCTTCATCAGTCGCACGAGCTCGATGGCAATTATCGTCGGCTTGGGCTTGGACGGTGGCCAGTAGCAAGCGGTTAGAGGATGTGACGACACTTGAAACACAAAACCGAACCCTATGGCTTGATTTCAGCGGTGATTCATGGGATTCGCAGTCGTCCAGGTTCGAATTTAATAGGTTTGGTCCCAGGCATTGTCAAGGTGATGTCTCGCTTTTCGTCAAGAATGGTCACCATCATGCGTTTGCCAATCATTGCTGGGTTGTCTTTGAACCAGATCGAGAGAAGACAACTATCAGGAGATTGTCGTGTAGAGAGTGGAGAAAAAGGAATTGAACAAAGAGAGCTCTCTCGGTAGAGGAGAGATGCTGGTGATGGGTGAGCAAGATTGTGGGTGGGCAAGAAGAGTGGGAAACAGAGAAAAGAGGAAAAGAAAGAAGAAAAATATGAGGAAGAGCTGAGGATTCGGGTGCATCGTGAGGTGGCTAAGAGAGGAAGAGCAGAGGAGTACACATTTAAGAATCACTCTATTGGCTGAATCCCTAGTGATCTCGGTGTCCATTCCCTGGAAAGCACGACCAGACTTGAAACTCTCCAACATCATTCCGTGGCACGGGTGCAGAACGAAGAAAGAAGAATGAAGGAGAAGAAGACGATGAACACAGAAAAGAAGAGAAGAAAGAAAATGAATATCTTTGGGCGAAAATGCCCTCCAGCCGTAGAAAATTTGACCGGCCAATGAATTCGGGCTTTTATTCGAGACAATGTCAACTTTGAGTCTTTATTTTTTTTTATAGAAAATGACTCCACTTCGAGTCATTTTTTGAAATTTTTCATAATCACGGCACATCATAGCTACAATATGGTTACAATTGTGCTGGACGAAGTCTCGATTGACTATAGCCTCCATTATTTTGTTATTTTTTTCTTCATTTTATGAGTGGAAATGGCCTTTGCAAAAAGATATTTCAAGCATCCCTGAACCCCACCACCCAATTAACAAGAAGAAATCATCAAACTTTTGCCAAGATAAAGAGGGTGAAGAGTAGAACCAATGACGGACGCTTGTCACTTACATTTCAAACATCATGTTCATTGATATTTGCTATCTCTAAAGTGGATGCATTTTAATGTTGGCCTATCATAGGCAGACCACGTGAAACATCATATGTAGCTTTGCCATGAGCCCAAGGATTTTTTCCAACGTGTTAATAGTTAGATGATTCCACTTTACATAATTCCTTTGCCTTGTCCTTAAATGGTCAAAGATCCCTCTCAATTCTCATTATGCAAGCATTTGATTTTCTCAAACTTTTTTTGGGGTCAGATAAAAAATATTTGATCCTTCATGCTTTTCATCGAAGTTCTTCCTTCCAAAATATACGCTCCCGCATTTAATTAATTTGCATACTCCTTAATGAGCTGATCACATATTGCATAGCTCAATATTCGTGTAAACTAAGCCGATCACACTACTATAAACATTGCAGAATTTAAATGTTCTTCGTTTTTTTTTTGCTGAAGAAGAAATAATGGAATTTGATACTTGCTCTTCTCCTACTTTTTATAGCGTGAAATCTGTCAAATTTAGCAAACCATACCCGACCATCTTTTGCCTTGAGAAGAGTATTGGATCGTGTCTCAATTACATTGGCCAAAAACTATCAATTTTTTTGCCTACGATGATCAAGAGTTTCTTTAGAAAATTACTTGTCAATCTTGATTTTCTTAGTTTCGATGTTGAGCGATGAGTAATGTAGCAAGATGTATCATCTGAAACAACTACCCTGGAGTCATCCCAGTAATTTCCTCTGATTATTTCGGTATTTTCCCCCTTATAATGGGACTTATGAGGGACTATTGTGATCTGGTAATTTAATTAGTTAAACTAGATGGACCAAACGTACGAAAACCACAAAAAAGAGTAGTTATAAATGAAGGTGGAGTAGGTTTAGTGTTAGCACTTCGTTGGCAAAAGGGCGTTGCATAGGAAATTCTACTCACAAGTCTACATAGTACAAGTTAAACATTAGTCAACGACGAGGAATCAATGCGATGTGATTGCTGAGAAAGAAACATCAGAAAGTTGTTGGAGCAAACTGTGGAAACTCTTGCGTCGGATACATAGATGAAAAGAACCAATCAGCTGTTGATAAAATTCCACGCTTCGCAAGAGCGACAAACCAGGAATGTCCACGTCGCGTTGAAGTACTATTGGCATTGGCATTACCATTTATTCACACGTCTTATTTCCTAAACTCACTCCAGCCGAACGATGTAGCTTTCCCAGTTCTGGACTGACTGCGTGAATGACTTCATTCTTGTCATGTATAATTCCACAAGCCTTCTACATCGGAATACTCCTGTGATTCCTCCTGTGGCGGCGGGCTCACAAGCATCCCCTCCGCTATGTTGGCTAACAGGTTCGGTATGTTCAAAATGGCATCCTTGTCGATGAATTCTGGCCCCCAAGCCGCCGTGCGCTCATTCAAGTCCATGTCGAGATTCCACCTTGGGATCCTCGAAGCCGCTGCTCTCGATGCAGTGGCGCGTATGTCGGATGGTGACGTGGAGGGCGGAATAGGATATGTGAGGACCGAGCTCGGGAAGTTCAGGAGGGCACCGGGGCCTTTCAGGGCAAGGGCTGCAACGTCATAAGCGGCCGCAGCCATCTCCGGGGTTGGGAAAGTGCCGAGCCAAATGCGTGTGGCTTTACGCGGCTCTCGTATCTCGGACACCCATTTCCGGCCGCGAGACCAGATCCCGCGATACTCCGGGTGTCTCCCAGAGACCCGTGGATGATGAGCAGGAGACCCAGAAGTGCCAGGCAACAAGGAGTGCTGATCCATGGTAGCGGATGCGGGAGAGGCGCACGGGGAATGTTCCGGCGAGGGAAGAGCACACTTGAGAGGGTGAGGTGGTGGAAGAAGAGTATTATAGGGTAGGTGTTTGGTTGGTCTGGACAAGAGTAGAAGGCTGATAGCCCATTTATCTGACACAAACACAAACACATGGACATAAATGAAGGTGTTAAATACAAACGATATATAATGTCTCTTTAGGCTATGGTGGTAGGGTTCTATGATGTTATTGTTGGCTGCTAACATCAAGAAAACATTAATAAATTCAGAATGGGGTAAACGAGGGGACTCGGAGGACCCAAAAACGTGGCCAAATTAGATGTATATGAAGGGAAATTATGGTAATTTAATTATGTTGGTTTGGTTAATGCGGATGTTTTGCTGTTCTTGGATTAGCTGCTGAGGCTACAAACGTGCAGACGTACGTACTTGAACCGAGATAAAGCAACAAGTCTTTATTTTCTCGTTGTCCTTTTTAGGTTTTTTCGCCGATTTAGTTCGTCCTGGTTTACATCAATCTTGATAATCTGAACCAACTTTTACGCACATCAAAGCGGACCATCTATATTGCGTCGACCAGGCATTTCACGTGTGATTATATTATGTTGTCTTAAATCCTAGTGCCAAGAGATTGCATCAATCCTGTAGGAATAGGATGTAAGATTCCATGCTTCTATTGATTGAAAGACACAATGATTTACTCATTTCGTTGCTCGGTTCAATCTCTAATGTTTCTTTTATTTACATGAAACCATGTCAGATTATATTATATTATAGGGAAAATATCACAAAAAACCCCAAACTATACCACTTGTGACAAATTTATCCTGAACTTAATTTTGTGACACGAAAAATCCCAAACTATGTCACTTGTGACACATTTACTCCATAATACTTTGACCCATGGGCATTTTCGTCTTTTTCCTTTTTCTGTTTTTTTTCCTTTTTCTTTCTTTCTTCTCTGACGGGGGGAAGCCGGCGAGGGCGGTCCTTGCCGGCGCTGGGTTGGGCGAGGGCTACCCTCATCGGATCGGGCAAGGGCAACCCTCGCCGGCATCGGGTGAAGTCACCCTCGCCAGATCCGGCGAGGGCTGCCCGCACTTGACGTCGGCGAGGGCGAGGGCAGCTCTCGCCCAACCCAGCGCCGGCGAGGACTGCCCTCGCCAGCTTCCCCCCGCTGGAGAAGAAAGAAAAAAAAAGGAAAAAAAAACAAAAAAAGGAAAAAGGCAAAAATGCATATGGATCAAAATATTGTGGAGTAAATGCGTCACAAGTGGTATAGTTTGGGATTGTTCGTGTCACAAAAATGGTTCAAGGTAAATTTATTATAAGTAGCATAATTTGAGGTTTTTTGTGTCATAAAAAGAAGTTCATGGCAAACTTATCACAAGTGGCATAGTTTGAGATTTTTTATGGTATTTTCCCTATATTATAATAGATATGGTGGGGAATTGTGTTGGGGAGAACCGGGCGACAATTCATCAATTACTAACCCAATCCAAGATAAATTTCTACTAAACCGACCAATATTGACTTAACCTTAGCAACAACCAATAATATTGCAACAATACAAACTTGCAATATGTAAATATAATACCGAAATGATAAAGAGACAAAGGCAATGACAACACCAAAATTTTACGTGAAAAACCTAAAACGGGAAAAGCCACGGATGACCCATAAACTTCCACTAATCATGAAAAATAGTAGGATAGAGAAAAGGTTCTTCTCTAGTCATACATTAGAGGCTCAAGCTTAACAATACAATTGTATTTCATCGTGAATTAACACAAATAGAGGAAGAACACTAATCGAGATTGAAGAAAATGAGAGACAACTTGAAGAAAGTTCTCAACAAACGAAACTGATCAACTCGTAACCCTTGATCTTATGAACAACATACTGAAATTTGAGTCAATTCCAACAAAGTTTGGCTTTTGAATCATTGCTGAAAACTGTTAACCTCTTTTTCTGTCTTCTCCACATTCTCTCTTGGTAAACACTATTTATCTCTCTTTTCTCTCTCCTCTCGAACGACAACCCCACTCTTTTTTCTTCTTTTGTTTTTTTATTTTCTTTTTTTTCTTTTTTTTTATTATGTGCTAGCTAGACCCCACAAGAGAGGTAGATCCATCCAACAAATCTCCCCCTCCGCATCATGTGGGAAGTTCCATCATGCCCGCTTTGTTTCTATAGGAGTCAAGTTTCACCATGGGCAGAGTCATTATATCGGATCCATTGTCGTCGATGTGGACTTTCTTAAGTAGGAAGAACTTATCTTCTAATTTCTCTCGAATCTAATGATATTTCACATCAATATGCTTCGATCTTCAATACAACATTGGATTTTTACTAAGATAGATAGCGCTCATGTTATCACAATACAGAACAGACTTCTCTTGCTTTAAGCCCAACTCTTGTAGGAATTTATGCATCCATAAGAGTTTTTTACCTCCTTCAGTGATAGCGATATACTCTGCTTCAATCATAGACAAAGCAACAAATTTTGCAATCTTAATTACCACGAAATTGCAGAATATGTTTTACCATATAATAGTGAGCAACAGTTGGGGCATGCATATGTTGGCAAACTATGTTAATCGCAAGCGAGAGATTCGGACGAGTACGGATAAGGTATTGAAGAGCGACTACAATACTTCAAAAATGAGATAGATCGGCATAGGGCTTATCACCATGTTTGAGTGGTGGTTGCTTGGTAGCTAGTGGAGTAGCAATCAGCTTACATTGCACCATTGAAGCTCGACTCAAAATATCCAAGGCATATTTTTGTTATGAGATAAAGTCCATTAGTGGAGCGATTGACTTCAATGTCCAAGAAATAATGAAGAGTGCCAAGGTCTTTCATGGAAAAAACTTGACCAAGTGCCTGCACAAGAAGGTTTAGTAATTTCGAGGAATCACCAGTGAGGACTTTATCATCCACGTAGAGCAATTGAATAATAATATAACAATGACGACGATAAACAAATAGTGATGGATTAGCAGTGCTGCAGAAGAATCCATATTCGAAAAGAAAATCACTGAACTTGTTGAAACATGCCCTAGAAGCTTGTTTGAGGCCATACAACGCACGTCGAAGTAAGCAAATATGGTCATCATGAAATGAATCACGAAAACCCGGTGGTTGTTCCATATAGACAGGAACATCGAGATCGTCGTGTAGGAAGGCATTCTTGACATCTAATTGGCGAATTTCTCAATTCTGAATAGTACCAACAAATAGGACAATGCAAATTGTGGTTTGTTTGACTACTGGACTAAAAGTTTCTAAGAAGTCAAAACCCTCCTCTTGATAAAAGCCTTTTGCAACAAGTCGGGCTTTCAATCAGTCAAGTGAACCATTGGCATGTAGCTTTGCCTTGTATACCCATTTCCATCCAACCACATTCATTGAGGGATGATAGGGAACTAATTCCCATGTTTTGTTGATTGCAAGAGCATCCAACTCCTCAAGCATAGCGGCTTTCCAACTAGGGTGTTTTAAGGCTGAATGGACAGTGCGTGGTTCGGGAGGGATAGATGATACTGCTATATTGACATACTTGGTGTTTGGTTTCAAGATCCCGGCCTTTGAATGTGTAACCATGGGATGCATTGAGGATGTGGAAGCTTCATATTGAGACTAAAGTAAAGATTCACTCTTTGCTGGTTGTATCACATAATTAGAGAGAGTATCAGATAAAGCATTTGAGTTCGATTCTATCACATGATACCATGTGAGATTTTGTGGGATCACTGCCAACTGTTCTAAAAGTTTAAGCTGTTGGATGAAGGCGTGATTTAATATTTAATTTCTCTAACACTTCTCCTCACGTTTAGTATGCTCTTTTTACCTAGACTTAAGGGTGGACATATTTAATTGGGGAGGCAATTGGGGCCTGGAAAGATTTGAATTCAAGATCTTCAGCTCTAATACTATAAAGAAAATAAAGAAAATAAAGAATTAAGTCGATGAAGCATTACTTTTTGTTAATATGTTGTACTGTATAAATAGAGATATCATCACCTATAATTATGGTAGAAGTTAAAGATAAAAGATACAATTTGATTTACAAGGAAATCGAATAAAGACAAGTCAGAAAAGATCTCTAAATGATCAACTTGTGGATACTCTACTTGATATATTATCTTCATGCTAATTTGTAAAAGATTCTACACTGCAACCATTCTAATTTTTTGCCTTTTGATTTGTTGCTTCAATAAGAACTTGAATCACAAGTCACGAATTGGTAAGGGTTTAAAAGAGTTTGAGTTAAGTTTAGGTTTAATAATTATTAGCCAAACCCTTAGGTGGTGCACCCTAAGGTAAGGTCCCGACAAACATGAAGAATTTGACTACAAGTTATGAAATCCGGCTACAAAGTAAGTCATTAAATGCTGAGATGTGGTTTTCTTTGAGCATTAAACCATTGAAGACACTACATTACTTCCAACCCAAATCCTACTGTCGTATTAGGTTAAAATCACTGGGGAGAAGTGTAAGGAAATCATGGTAATCATTAAGTTGTTGATTCCACATAATGTTGATTCTTCAAGTTAGACAAGTGAAATAATTGAGCCTGAACAACCCATTGAGCAAGAATAACCTGTTGAACAAGATCAACCAGGCATACCTCAAGTGAGAAGATCAACAAGAGAGAGTAGACTTTCACAGAGATACCTGCCATATGAGTATGTATTACTCGTTGATGCAAGAGAGCTAAAAAATAATCAAGAGGCTATGTCGTGTGATCAAAAGAATGAGTGGTATGAATCCATGCAAGAGAAGCTCAAATCCTTACATGAGAACCACACATTTGAATTGGTGAAGCTGTCTAAGGCAGGAGAACACTAAAAAAAATAAGTGGGTGTACAAGTTAAAGACCGAAGAAAATAGCTTGCATCCTTAATACAAGGTTAGGCTTATTGTAAATGGCTTTTGTAAAAAGAAAGGAATTGTTTTGAAAAGATTTTTTCAACAGTGGGAAAAATGCCTTCTATTCAAGTTGCTCTTCATTTAGCAACTACTTTGGATTTAGAAATTGAGCAGCTTGATGTAAAGATAACTCCTATTTTATGTGGATGACATGTTAACAGTTGGTCATGATGATTAAAAAATTAAAAGCTTGAAAAGTGACTTGAGTAAAGCTTTTGCACTAAAAGAATTAGGCCGGCTAAACAAATGCTTGACATGGGAATTATTCATGATAGGAAGAATAGGAGACTTTGGCAATCTCAAGAGAAGTACATTCAAAAAGTTCTAGAGAGATTCAACATGAGTAGTAAAGAGTGTCCTACAAGTGAGAAAGAGAATAAAGAGATCACAAAAATTACTTATGCGTTAGTCTTGGGTAGTTTGGCATATGCCATGGTTTGTACAAGAGCGGATATTGCTTATAAAGTTGTTGTTGTGAACAGGTTTCTATCAAATCCAGGTAAAAAGCATTGGGCTGCTATTAGATGGATCTTGAAGAGTCTTAGAGGCCCTTTCAAATTCTGCTTGTGTTGTGGAAACGGGAAGCCTGAGCTAAGTGGCTACTTAGATACGGATTATGCAGGTGACATTGACTCTCAAAAGTCCACATCAACTTACATGATGACTTTTGTAGGGGGAGTGGTTTCATGACAATTAAGATTGCAAAAAACATATTACTCTGTCCACGACTAAAGCAAGTATATCGCTATTACCGAAATAAGTAAGGAACTCTTATGGATGAAGGAATTTCTGTAGGAGTTAAGTTTGACGTGAGAGAAATTTGTTTTATATTGTGATAGCGAGAGTGTTATTTAGTTTAGGAAAAATCCAGTGTTCCATTCAAGATCAAAGCACATTAATGTGAAATATCATTGGATTTGAGAGAAACTAGAGAAGAAGCTCTTTCCGCTTGAAAAAGTCCACATTGATGACAATGAATTCGATACGATGAGTAAAACTTTGTTCATAGCGAAACTCAATTCTTGTAGAGATAAAGAGGGCATTGTTGGAGCTTCCCTCATGAGGCAAAGGGGGAGATATTTTGGGTTGGGTGCGGCTCTTGTGAGGCCCAACTCATCATCTTAAATATAAAAAAACGATACGACAGAATGTTCTTGATTGAGGAGGGAGGGAGGGAGAGAGAGAGGAGTGTTCGCCATAGCAGAGAAAAAGGAGTGTTGCTTCCAAGAGGAGAAGAGGCAGTATAAATTTGACGGTAAAACTTTACCATACTGGGCTGAAATTTTAGTATGTGTTTCCTGAGATCAAGATTTAAAAGTTGATCGGTTTAGTTCATTGAAATCGTTCTCCAAATTGTCTTTCAATTTCTCTAGCAACGCTAGATCTTTCTTGTTTCTTTGGGTTAATCCGTTTTTGTGGTGATTATACATTGTTGTTTTGCTAATGTGAAGAGCCTCTAGTTGTGTGATTAGAGATGAACTGTTGCGTATTTTGCTATTCTTGGTGAATAGTGGAAGTTTTTAGTAGTCCATGCTTTTTTCCGTATTGAGTTTTTCACGTAAAATTTGTAAGTGCTGTTTCTGTTTTGCTTTAATTTTTTCAGCACTATATTTATTATTTCGGGGTTGATATTGTGGGAATATTGTGATTGGTTGTTGGTGGAGTTAATTTGATATTAATTAGTTGAGTTTTTGGAAACATATTGATCTTGGACAGGTTTAAGTTGCGAATTGTTACCCTTCTCCCCAAAAAAAAAAGGTATTAAAGTCGAGGTCTGCCTTGGTTTACATGGCACATGCATCCATCCCATTTGTTAAATTTCACATATCATTCTGTCCTTTTGCGCCGTGACTAAGCGCCCTTTCCATTTCATTCGCTTGAGTTAGACTCCATCACTCTTTTAGAGGAATTAGGCCGACCACTACATAGCAGCAATAGCGAAGCCAAGCCTCTTTTCTCTGTAAAAGGCTCGCATGCGCTGTCGCGAGTCGGATTTGAGCATGGGATGTTATATCCGACATGTTTGAGCCTAAATCCGGCGTTGTGCGGTCACCGGTAGTAGTGTGACCTTGAGCTCAAGGAGAGAGACCTCGATCGGGCGAATAGGGATTCATGTATGTATTTAGTATTTTTTAAATTACATATGTAAGTGGCCATTGTATGACACGGGAGAAATGTTTTTTTTTTTTTTGTATTTTCCCAAAATAGTATAACTTGGTTATGTTTTCCTTCATTCGCAGTAGGAGGAAACTTCCTTCAACTAGTCTTCCGATTGGCAAACAAACATAGACACTCCCTTGCTTATTTTTTATTAAGTTTCCTTATTAATGATGTCCGTATCTTATAACCCGCCAATTGAAGGTATGCTCGAAAGATTTCAGGATGTAGAAAATAATAGTCTCGTTATTAATCACTTAAGTGAGTTATTCCTAATCAAATTAATAATAAAAAAAGTTTACCTCTTTTCCTTCTATGGATGGGTAAGTTGTCCAGTTCTTCATCTAACATAGTGGGAAGGCCAAACCCACCATAAGCCACAATACAAATTGATCTCTTTCTAATTACACCTCTCGATTGCAATGATTAATCCCTCATCATCACAAAAGGATGCCACGAGGCTGCCCACCACCAATCATACCAAAATAATAAAATGTCATGAAGATAAACAATTCTACTAAAGTCTAAACTTAGCTAAATAAATTGCTTATGTTTAACTAGAAAAAAAGGGACATTTCCTCTAAATAATGAGACTTGTTCAGTTGTCCGTCTCTTAAATCAAGATGTATACTACTAAGAGGTGCTATGAAAGGAGTGACCCTCTAGGATGAACCATGTGTCGATATGAATAAAATTTAATCTACATTTGTTTCGCAAAAAAATAAATAATTTAAAAAATATTTTCACATCGACAATAATTTATGTTAAAATATTTTCATGAACGATTAAAATATTATTCGCTTATTCATTTTTGAAGCGATACAAACAATAATTTTCAAAATAAAAAATTCACAAATTATTCATTTTCCTCTTAATAAACTACTCGTAATTCGAGATTATCTGGCATTTTTCTAATTTGCCTTGCATACGTAGACGAATTATATACACATGATAAGCGACCATGGAAGCACCACAAAGGACCCTCTCTCTCTCTCTTTCTATCCTTGGAGTGTGGAAGCAAATCCTTCCACGCATCCATGGACACCATCCTCAGCTCACCCTTCCCTTTGTTACCACCCAACCCCACTCCACGCACACCCAGAATCCTAAAGCCCTTCAGGGCCTCCATCAGACCTCCGCCGCCCGGATTCGACTTCCGGAGAGAGGTCTTGGAGGACTCCAAGGCCTCCATCGCCTCGTCGCACCCGGAGCTGCTGGACTTGGCGGGCGACGCCACCCTCGTGCTGGTCCGGAAGGGGCGGTTCGGCCCGGTCCCGGCTTGGAGGGCGGAGTTCGTGGAGCCGGAGGAGATATGGCTGCTGGGGACCAACCACATCTCGCGGCGGTCCGCCGACGACGTGGCGCGGGTCGTCAGGGCCGTGAGGCCCGACAACGTCGTGGTCGAGCTCTGTAGGAGCAGGCAAGTTTCCACCCTTTTGTTTGTCATTTTCTTTTTGTGCTGTCGTCTCGAAATGTGATTATTGAGCTGGTTCAGTACTCATGTCGATAATTTATTGCGAGTTTAGTGGAAACACGCAGGAGTTGATTCACTGTCTTTTTGTTTGACCCAGCATCGTTATACTGTGAACATGCTTGATATATATACTCGACATGTTTCTTGTATGCGTATGTTTCTTAAATGGTAGAATGTAGTGCACATATTCAGTATTTTGTTTCGATTGTTTAGGAAATATTGGCAGGCTGGGGTTAGGCGAGAGATCCTGATGAAAGCAGGAGTTGATTTACCAAGTCTTGCGCTAAATGAATCGAGTTAATGAGACGAATTAGGCATTAAGTTTAGAAATCTTAGTTGAGTGCAGAATTTAGTCGCCCGTAGTTGGTTAGATAAGGGACGTAATGAAAGTAACCGATCGATTGTGCTGGCATGTTGGCTATCATTGACAGGTTAAAAATTTGACCATTGACTGATGCTGCAAGTGTTTATCATGCATGGTTTCCAATTTGTCACCCCAAATCACATGGAGACATTGGGCATTTCAAAAATGAATACTGCAGTAGCTCATAATGTTAAATCACATTTACCGGTCAACATTGTGCTCCTTTGATTTTGCAGTTTTATTACCTACGTCGGGTAATAGCAAGGAGAGTAGTTTTCCATATTTTGGCTTCTGAGTTCTGGCTGAAAATGGCACTTTGAGGTCTCATAAGCACCAAAAAGTTTGATGTCCTTTCTATATCTGAACTCCAGTCGTTGCAGAGCTTGTTTTCAGAGCTGGGATCATGTACACATCTAGTGACGGAGATCCTAGTCAACAATTACGGTCCAGCATGTTTTCCCTGAGTGGTACTGGGTTTTTTGGTGCCGTTGGTCGTAGCATAAACTTGGGTAAGCTCTAGCTTCTTGAGACTTGTTAGTACTGTTCTGCACTTGAAATGCTAATAAAGCTCAATTAGATGATCTTTGTCTGGTTTCATGACAGGTGGTCAGACAGCTCTAGCATTACGTCTACTCTTGGCAATTTTCTCTTCAAAAATCTCCTCAGATGTGAACCGCCCATTCGGAGATGAGGTAGTGACCTGAAATCACAATTTCAGCAATCGACTCCTTTAAACTCTTATGACATTCTTTAACTTGCAATTATGTTCTTGCCTACAGTTTCGGGCTGCTCGGAAGGTATCTGAAGAAATCAGTGCTCAGATTGTTCTGGGGGATCGGCCAATTGAAATAACAGTATGTATGCTCAAAGATCTGGTCTCATAATTTATGAAGAAAGTGTCTGATCATTTAGCTTCTCTTTGTCCTAATCATTAGATTTGGGACAGGATGATTAAGGTCCTATGATAGTTGACTGACAGAAGAATTCATTTATGATGTTTTGTCGTTCAGCTTGAGAGAGCATGGAATAGTTTGAAATGGGATCAGAAAATAAGCCTAGCGATCTCTGTCTTTCGTGGAATAGCATCACAATCGGATGCATCAGGGAGTAATCTTCAGGTGCTCTCTCCCGATCAGCTTTTGGTTGTTTTGCATTGTATTACGAGAAATTAGCTGTAATATTCTATGCAATAAAACAGAGTCACTCTGTGAGATTCTTCTGCATCGTTTCCTTTTCGAATCCAAATTGGGAGTAAATTTTTCTGGTTGATGTTATCTATGCCACATCTGTGATTCGCTGTCTTTAAAGTCGTCATCTAGAACGGAAGCTTATATATAGATACCATTTCTTGCACAGAATCATTTAGCTGTGGGCAATTTTCTAAGTCTCTATTTGTCTACCAGATAAATATGGAGTAAAATGCTTCTTGATGAATCAAATCATTCTTCCTTTTATGCTCATTCTTCACGATTCACATCCTCCCAGGATGATGATTGAGTTTCTAGAACATCCAATAGGTATAGTAAACAGCCGGTAGTTTCTAAAGCAGATTCCTGGTTTTGCTGCAGGAATCAAACACTGAGGATAGCACATTTGAGTTGTATGAGCAGCTTAGTTTTTCTTATCCAGCGCTTCTACAGCCTCTCATACATGAACGAGACACGGTGAGTACATTCTCTGTCAGCTAAACCGCTACCCTTCTCCAACATTTCAGCTTACGCACACCAGACCATGCATTGCAGTTCACTTGTAGATAAAGGGAAGAGCAGAACTTTTTTTCATTCTATTAGAGTCGTGATTGCAAGATTGCTTAAGGTGTGAGGAAGATTACTCATCCAATGTTTGAAGTGCATTCTATCCACCATATATACGGCAGCAAAGCATTACTAATTAGTCATTTGCTTTTTTTTGTTAATGTTCATATATGAAGAAAATTCTTGCATATGTAGCTTTGCTCAATCAGCTTTGCCCTGTATGCGATCACAGTATCTCGCATGGTCCCTAAAGCGGAGCAAGGCCGTGAACAACTGCAAGAGGGTGGTGGGAGTGATCGGGAAGGGCCACATGAACGGGGTCGTGTATGCGCTTATCTCGGACCAGGGGAACTTGCGATTCTGTGATCTTGTGGGGAATAAGGCCGGGGGCAATAAAACCGGCGGTTGGGTTGAAGATCTCACGTGGAGCTTGACTAGGGACACTTTGTTGGGGATTCTGCTGTGGGCATTGTATGAATGGGTCAAAGGTGCAGTATAAAGCTAGATCAAAGGATTGGATAATCAACCACTTTGAATTGAAGACAATAGGTCAATATGTTGGGAACTTTTCACTTTTCTTTTTTATTGTTTTGGCAGTTTTGTACTTTCCAATTATTTGTGCTTGTATATCTGGCTTAAAAAGGAAAGGAGCTATAGTTGTTGGATCGATGTGAATCTCGTGTGGCCATATTTCGTTCTCTCAATGAAAACTCAAGGAATAGTTATACAAATGATCCTCGAAATTTGATTCAATATGTAATATCATCCTTGAACTTTTATTTATTCAATGTGATCTCCGAACTTTAGTCCAATGTAAAATGATGTCCTTGAACTTTTAATTTGCCTAATCCCTGAAATTTTGTTAAATGTTCAATATAATCCTTTGATTATATGAAAATGCGTAATATAGTCGTTTCATTAATATAAAAGTTAAGATAAATTTGTTAATTCGACTTTCAATTTGGCAAATTTGAATGGTGGACAAAAGAATAACGTTACATGTGAATTATCCACGTAAGATATTTAACTCAAATTAAGGTATAATAATCAACGTTATCAAATAACATGGACAATCATTTTTCTAAATTGAACAAATAAACAAATTAAGTTGAATATCTTATGTGAATAACCCATGTATAAGGTTTTCTTTATTCACTGTTCAAACGTACCGGATTGGAAGCTAAATCAACATATTCCGCTAACTTGAATTAAAAGAATGACAACATTAAACAATTTCATATAGTTTGGGATTAAATTGAACATGTATCAAAAGTTCGGGAACAACATTGCACATTTGGCTAAATATCAGGGATCACATTAAACAAATTAAAAGTTCATTGATAATATTACATATTAGGTCAAAGTTTATGGATCATTTATATCATTTTTCCAAAACTCAAATGGCCAACTATGAGCTCACTATTATAGTGGAGTGGAGTTCTCATGTGTTTTGATAGGCAATATTGGGGAAAATTCTCCACAAAGTCCTAAATCTATTATACAGTAGTTAATTCAGTTCTATAACTTTCAATGTGTTAATTTAGTTTTGAACTTTTTGAGGATTTATCAATTTAGTCTTAAACCTTTTAACAAATTACCAATGTAGTCCTTCCAGGTTAATTTTGGTCGAAAATCGCTGACATAGTGGTCCAATCAGAACTGGACATTCTACATTGCGTAGTCGGAGTTGACATGGATAATTTTTTTAAATCTTTTTAAAATTTTCTGAATTTCTTCTTTTCTTTTTCTTTTTTTCTTCACAAGGCCAACGAAGCCAGTGTCCCATGGCAAGGGCCTGTAAGCCCTCGTTGTGGTCAACAACGGCGCCGCACCCCTCACTAGCCACAATGAGGGCGAGTGAGGGTGAAGGCCATGGCCCTTGCCCAAGAACTAGCGCGGTTCGCTGGCCCTATGAAGAAAAAAAGAAAATAAAAATAAATAAAAAGATCAAAAAATTGTCCATGCCAACATTGGTCTGCAACGTAGGATGGTCAGTACTGACTGGACCGTAATATTAGCAATTTCTAGTCGAAATTATCTAAAAGGACTATATTGACAATTTGTTAAAAGGTGGAAAAAGTGTCAGAAAAATTATATACATATATTTAATCATAAACCTTTTTTTGGTACTGATTCAATCATAAACCTTTTGTCTTTGTGCTAATTCAGTTATTCTAACTAATTTTGGTTGGATATTGCTGAAGTGAACACCAATTGGCCTACATAGCATCGTTAGTGTTGACGTAAACAACTTTTAATAATATGTTAATATTTTTCAAATTTTTTATTATTTTTAAAAAAAATCTATTCTTTTTTTTTCCTTCCCTTTTTTCTTCCTCCAGTCGATCGTCGGTCTGGCGACCAGCTAGAAGCCAAGGCCAATGAGGGTCAGCCTCACTAACCTCTAGCAAGCCTCGCTAGCCATTGGCAAGGCTCGCTCTCGCCAGCAACAATGAAGGCAAGCCTCACCCAGCCCATGGCGAGGCACGACCTCGCCGATTAGGCCTCACCCATAGCTGGCGGGGCTCATGCCTTGCTAGCCCAACGTGAGGTCGTCCTCATGGCTATCCAACGAGGTCTCGTGCCTCACTTGCGGCTAAGCGAGGCTTGCCCTCAACGGATATGGTGAGCCTTGAGTCTCGCTGGCCATGGTTAAGTCCCGACCTCGCCAAATCCGACGAAGTCGTGCCTTGCCCAGCCGTTAGTGAGGGTCAAGCCTTGACCGGCTATTGGTAAGGGCTGGAGCCTCACCGGCAAGGGCTAGGTCAAGGGCGAGCCTTGCTAGCAACTGAGAGAGGCTCGCATTTGCCGTCGTTGGCGAGGGCGAGCCTCGGCAAGGCTAGTGAGGTCGACATTGCCAGTCCGACGACTAGCTGGAGGAAGAAGAAAGGGAAAGAAAAAAAGAAAAAAAAAAGAAAAAATTATTAGAAATAATAAATAATTCAAAAAATATTATAATATTATTAAAAGTTGTCCACGTTAGTGTTAGCGGTGCCACGCAAGCTGGCCGGCATCCACGTCAGCAATATTCAGCCAAAACTAGCCAGAATGACTAAATTAGCACAAAGACAAAAGGTTTATGACTGAATTGGCGTAAAAAAAGATTTAAGACTAAATTGACACCAATGTAACAAGTTTAGGACTTTTCTGACACTTTTCCTGTTAAAAGGTTTAGAATTAAATTGGCAAATTCTCAAAAGATTTAGGACTAAATTAACACAATTGAAAGATTTATAATTGAATTGGCCACCGTACAATAGATTTAGGACTTTTTAGATAATTTTCCTGCCAATATTGAATTGTTCGTTCAACAAATGTTGGAAGTTGAAATTCGAGGCGAATTGGCTTTGGTTCATCAATGAATCTATCTAATAAATTGATTAGTAAAACTCGCTTCTGCACATCAAATATATCCAATGTACGAGAGATAAAGTTTCTAACATTCAAATGTACATAAGTATGCCTTTTTATCACACCTATCAAATTAATCGCAATTTCAAATTTTCTACTTATGGTTATGGTGTACGATGTGGTCTGACTCAAGTTATTGCTTAAGATACTAAGGAGAAGGCAACTTATTTGTAATCTAAAGGGCATGGACCTAGAGATTCAATTACATTAAGCGAAATCGGTTATTTGCATTCTTAATGTACAAATTTTTTATGATCGAGTGAATTCATTGATTAACACGGGAAATATTTGTGGGTCAACGATAGAAGATTTCTAGTTAAATATAAATTAACGTAGTTATGACATGTAATAAATCCAAATTTGCAACCAATTTTGCGTTCTTCCTCCTTTTAGGGTCAACTCTTTCTCCATGCCCGTCCATGGCGCATGCTTACCAAGTGGCAGCCTCAAATTAGTCCAGGCCTCACAACCTCAATGCACGTGAACCTTTTTTCCACCTTTTTTTTTGTTGATTTTATCAAAACGAGTCTCAAGACATGTTAATTGTAACAGTCTGAATTTTCGATCCTTTTCCTGAGATTCATGAAATGAATATTTTAGTCAATGCACTATAGTGAGATCTCACCCGGGACCCGCGCATTCTCGAGATGCTAACCTTAGGGGTAAGGCTATTACGGGATTGAGTTCGCACGACCAAAGAACTCGATCTGGGTTCGATCTTCAACCATATGGATTGATGAGGGAATGTTTTGAGCCAACCGAGACCGGTCTATTTGATTGATCGTGTCCGAACGGCACTAGTGACAGACCCTCGCAATTATATGATAACCGAGGTCGTCCCTGGTAGAGTAAACTTAAACGTGACTTGACTTGGTGTCGGTCACCGGTCGAAAGCGCGTAATCCCAATGAGCCACCCGTTAGCAAGAGATAAACTAAAGTCGCGATTGTTCAATTTTAGTCATTTCTTGGAATTCGTGCTCGGGAATCGAGAATTTTGAAAGTGACAATTTTGAGTGGCCGATGACGTTTTTGGCTTGGCCAACCTTGGGGCCATCCATTTCTGCAAAAAAATGAATTTCAGTTCGGGACCCAGAAAATTACGGTTTTGCCCCTGTGGGCACCGAGATTGGATTCGGAGGCCGTTTGAGGTTATTTTTCGCGGCCAAGGTCATTTTGGGGTGGCCACAGACATTTAGAGTGGTTTTGGCCAAAAATTGGAATTTCGACAAAAATTGGAAAAATAATATTATTTTATTCTCGGAACTTCGCAGTCGATTTTCGAGGGCTTAAAAAGTGAATTTCGCGATTCCGACACCGGATTATGTCTACCATGAATATATAGGACCGGTATAGACAAAAATTGGAATTTCGGTTCGGGATTGGAAAATTACGAAAATGCCCCTAGGCCATTTTTAATTAATTCCGAAATTTGGATTTAATTTTGGGATTAACCAAGGTGAGTTAGGCTTAACTCAGGTCTGGTCAACCATGGTTAAGAGCAAATGACCATTCTACCCTTACTTTTATGGATTAGAACAAATATGGGCCTTTGGATTAGGGGCAAAAGTGTCCAAGGCTTTGGATTTTTGACACTTGGCACCCTAGTCTACAATGTTTGACCAGATATATCTCCCTCTCTCTCACGTGCAGAAGCATTCAGCCATTTTTTTCCCCAGAATTTTCCTCTTCTTCTTCACGTTTCTGCCGTTTCTGGTACTGTTCACGCCGGAACAGTACCAGCCGGAGCTGCCCCCACCAAGCCAGCACCACCATCAACCATTTCCACCTCTGTGTAGCCATCACAACCCCGGTTTTTGTCCAAAACAGCCTTGTTTCTCTCTTTTTCTCTTTCCCGGTCTGCAAACAGTAACGCCGGAGCTTCGCCGAAGCTCCGATCGCCGTTCCGTCGACACCCGGTTGTCCAGCACCTCCGTATGTCGCCGTTCAGCCCAGTCCGTATAGTGACCGTACGGTTACTGTTCACCGTCCGTACGGTCACTGTTCATTCGACCCGTACGGCCGTCGCCGCCGTGACCGGCGCCACGCCGGCCACCGTTTTCCAGCCTGTCCGTACGTGTCCGTACGGAAAGTACTGTTCATGTCCGTACGGAAAGTACTGTTCACCGCCGTTCGTACTTCGCCGGAGACGCCGCTGCCGCTGCTGCTTCTGTTCGAATCCGTTCCAGCCTCTGTTCAGCCCGGTTTGTCTCGCCTTTTAGGGTAAGTGTTTTCCCCAAATGTCATTTAGGACCTCGGGTATTTCTAGGCTCGTTTAGGACCCGGTTTAGGCAATTTTGTGACTGTTTCGTGACTGTTTTGGGGCTGTTTTGTGGCTGAGAGTAGAGCTGATTATTTAGTGGTTGCGGACTGATTAGGCGAAGAATTTTGATGTTTAGAGAACTTGGATTAGGGCTGTGATGTTAGGGTTTGATCGGAATTAATTTGTGCGATTAATTATTGGGATTGTGCCTTGAATGGAAATTTATGCGTGATTGTGCGATTGGTGGTAATTGGCTGATTTGGGATTGTGTTTCGGGTTGTGTATGTGTGGTTGTATATGTCACGTGTGTGGTTGTGAGGTGTGATGGTGTGGCAGTGCGATTGCGCAATATGTTCGCATGCTGAGAATGTGTATGATTGTGTGGTGTGCTTGCGTGGTGAGAATGTATATTTGCGAAGTATATGTGACTTGTGAATTGTGCGTGCAATGTGGAATTGTGTTGGGTCGTGTGGTCGTTGACCGTGTGTAAGTGTGGTTTGAGTGGAACGAGGATATGGAAATGTGGATTGGTTGGAAAGGTCCGTCCTGAGGCGTGTACGTTTACGCGGGACGATGCCATCCCTGACGAGGTGACGATGCCCGGCCTGACGAGGTGTCGATGCCTGACGTGGTCAGAAGACCGTTGGCCTGATGCGTTTTACGCGGGCGCGGTAGAAGGAAAGTGTGTGTAGGATTCCGTCCTGAGGCGTGTACGTTTACGCGGGACAATGCCGTCCCTGACGAGGTGACGATGCCCGGCCCGACGGGGTGACGATGCCTGACGAGGTCAGAAGACCGTTGGCCTGATGCATTTTACGCGGGCGCGGTAGTGGTGGAAAGGTTGAGAATGAGCAAGAATTAGCGGGACGAGTGAAATTAAGAAAGTAACGCGTGGTGTGAGTTGGTGTGCGAGTGTGTTTGTATCGCGTGGTGTGATGCTTAATTATGGGGTAAAAACTGCTAGGCATGGTATGGGACGTGCCCAAGTGGGTTTTATCTTATAATTGAGACACGCGTGCGTCTGTGATTCATTGCTGTGGTATATTGGTTGTGTTATTGTCTAACGTGCAGGAACGTGCATGATGGATTCCAGGTAGGGTCGTGTGTGGTTGTTAGCTTGGTTGATTGTCGTGTGTTATGCGTGTTTTCGTCTGGTGGTACGTGAGTGCCTACGTAGGGTTTGGGGTTATACACTTATTGAGATTCGTCTCACGGTTGTATAACCGCCACTTTCAGACCCCCAGCCTTAGACCCGGGAAGTCTGCCTCCTCTTTTTGGAAGTTCGAAGAATCGCTTTTGGTGTCGGTGGATTCGCAGGCGATGCCCAAGAGATTTCCGGAGGATCGAGTCAGAAGAAATAGGAGCGGAATGGAAGATGGTGATCAGTAGATTTTCCCTAGGGTATTTTAGGGGTTGTGTAAATCGGGTTGACCCATAGGGAAGTTAAGTTAACCAGACCCTGATATTTTGTTACGACGGTGATTTCGAATATTGGTTTGCTGTATATGTATGTAGTATGATGTTTGTATATTTGGTGCTATATAAAGTTGTGGTTTGATTGTTATGGAGGTCTACCCCGTTGTCGTCATATTTCTGTCCGGGGTTGTTTTATTTCGCTTCCGCATGTGGCTCTGATATTTGGGTTGGGTCGGCGACGTTCCTGGGACGTTGCAACTATTCGACCGGAGCAGGGGATGTCGCGAGCTCGATGAAGGTTCGGGGCGTGACATTAATTAATCAAATCAGGAAATTTTATAATTTTCGACAGAAGTTTCTTTAAAAAATTGCTCTAGAAACACTTGTTAAGCACCATCTGTTATGGTGTAATGTGTAATCCGAGTAATTTTGAAAGAGAGGCCATTTTGCACTCTCTTTTAGTATTTTCGCATGATGCTCCGGCTATTCTTGGCAAAGTCCCCGATTACCGATCAACCGGCGAAAATAATCGAAACAATATATTTTATATAAATAATTCTATTGTCAATTCATCAATATCCTAAATTTTCCGGAAAAATGTTTGTCTAACAGTAGTAATGAGTGAGTGATTAGGATTAGAGAAAACTCATATGATAATCTCTTCGATTTTAATTAGGTCTACACTATTGGTAAAGAGGAGTCTTTTTTTTTAATACAAGTGCACGTAATTATCACAAGACTCGTGTCATATGAAAATTTGCTGGTCTTGTCCAAGCAATGCGGTAGCGCTATCGAGAACTTTTTTCTCCAAAAACTATCGGCTGATTAAAAATTCAAATTTGGTTTATTGAAAGATTTAAGCCTATGAAACTAATAATGATGATGGGCCAAAAAAAAAACTAATTATGATGAGTGGTTTTCTTTGGGACCTTTTGCATAGGTAGAAGTATTATTTGAAGTGGAATGTACTAGCTAGACGTCAAGTTCGATAAATATCATTGTAGATATATAATAATGTCAAAAAAATGTTATATCTTAGACATAAAGTTTGGTACAAAAGAATTTAGAAAAAATGCAGGTACGCATTGTGTTTCATATATAAGTCAGGCATTACAAAGAAAACACAGAACATGAAGGTAATGTAATGAAGTAAGTTTGGGGCAAAAATTCAATACTACGGGTAATTGATAGAATAATCAAAAGGGGGAGTCCCAAAATTCGAAAAAATTTATATAAAGCTTTACCCTAAGCATTACTTAGCAATCGCCATATTACGGGAGACGCTATAGAGATTGGCAATCCCAAAACTTCGTAGTTTGCTAATAAATCTATGCATAAAAAAATCATATCCATCATCTTAGCAAAAATTTAACATGATTTCAACTATTTTGACAATTCGCATTTTCTGAAAATTAAATCGCGCCACATTTATTTGAAAACATGTTGTTAATAGTTGTTGATCTCTAAAATGGTAATAAATACAGAGTAAGGATTTTTTTTTTAATTTTTCATAGAGGAAGGATAATTGATATGAAAGATTTCTGCTTCATGGAGAATCCTATGTAAGAACTTCTTAAGCTTGGGAGCATAAAATGCACAACATATCATCCTTAATAAGTATCCACTTCAACCGTCAAATATGCTTGGCTTACTCGATTACCACTAGGGGTGAAAGGTTTCCGGTCTGATCCGATCCAACCCAAGAACCGAGAACTGGACCGGGAGGATCGGTTCCCAGTTTCTAGAACCGAGGACTAGACCGGCTAGTCTTAGGACCGTGGACCGGTTCCAATGGGGCCAATCATTTATTGGTAAAGGCAAAAGAGAATTGAGGAAATTAGATTAGACTTTCTATTTTTTTCAAAAATTTTTAAAAGTAAATAAATATATATATATGAAAAAATTAGAAAAAAAATATTTATCGGCCCAGTCCGGTCTGGTCGGTCCGGTCCGGTCCGATTCCCACTCTAGAACCGGGAATCGGACCACCCGGAAACCGGTTCCACTTTTAGGAACCGGGAACCAAACCGATATTCTTAAGAACCAGACCAAACCGATCGGTCCGGTCCGGTCCGATCCGATCCGATCAGGTCCCAATTTGAGCGGTCCATCTTGCTCACCCCTAGTTACTACGTAGTAGGTAGAGGGTTGGGCCCCCACCTTGTAGTGTTGGATGAAAAACCAACATAAGCAAAAATAAGAAAAAAAAATTATCAACTTCATCCAATTCCATCAATAATAACATATATCTTTTTCATATATAACAATCTCGCTTTGTATATGTGCATAGCTGTGCCTTGCCTCCGGTCTAAATATCTTACTATCTATTCAAAACCCTTGATTGTCTTACTCTTGAATTTTTCATTTAGCCCTTATATGCTTATTACTCTAATTGTAAAGTATAGAGAGAAAGAAAGTGAAAATGGTCAAAGAAAAAGGACAAAAATTAGCAACTTTCTTTCCATCAAGAAATGACTTTTGAGTTGCATAGCGTTGCTCTCGTACCAGTTGTTAAATTTCAAAGGCGCAGCTCTCGTACCAGTTGTTGAAAAGCAAGTGGCTGCCCAAGTAAAATAAATACTCTTTATCTTAATATTACAAAAGTAAACTCTTCACACCACTCACTCATTAACGGTCATTGACACTCGCTACACTCACACGTCAACTCCGAGGCATCTTGACACACAGAGTATCGCAACTCTTGAGACATCCTGACACACGAGACATCCCAATTTATGGGGAATCTCGACACATGGAGCATCATCACCATTAATATATGGGCAACGGAAGTATATATAATACTTTCATTATTTAATCACAGTAACAGCGTATATATTAACATTATAATCACACAACCTTCCTTGCAACAACAACGAAATCAACACTCGTATCAACTATCGACATCCAGTACACAATATCTTTTCATGCATATAATTACCTAGCGCTTTTAATGATCACATACTAATATCATACTTACCTCATTTCATTTCTCATGCAAACAATAATAACATATTCCGAAATCGACAATCAAGCATACTCAGCAAGAGGATATACTTGGCAAATGGGTATACTTGGCATGTGCATGTACTTAGGAAATGGGTATATTCGACAAGTGAATATGAGCAGTAAGTGATCATACTCAGCAAATAAATATACTCCGTAAGTGACTACTCCTAGTAAGTGGATATACCTGGGTAAGTGGATATATTTAGGCAAGTGAATATACTTAGGCAAGTGAATATATGTAGCGGCGGGTGGTATAAGTTGAATATGAGCAACGAAGGATGAGCGTAAGGTGAATATGATCAGCGAGTGTTGTGTTTAAGGTGAATATGATCGACGGTTGTTATGCATAAAGTGATTATGATCAGCGGTTGGCGAGTATAAGATGAATATAATCATCGATTGTGTATAAGGTGAATATGATCGGTATACACGACTGACAGGTAATAATTTACGAAGATAATGGTTTCAAGCCCAATTTTGTCATTTTCACATTTTGTCATGCCACATATTATCACACCTCACGGGAATCATTCATACACCTGCATGTAAGAACTCATCATAACAAATTATATCATTACAATATCTCCACTCAATAATACTAAGACTTGTTCATACTTACAATTAAATTTAATTAAAACTAAAGTTAACAATTATCAATCAACCAAGTTAAAAGTGTTAAGTAGAGCGACTTAATTTAGCTCTTAGAGTTTTCACTTACCTTGAAAAAGACTTGATAACTTAAAACTTAGTCACCTTCAAACAAAATAAACAAAATTGAAAATCAACAATGCTTATTTTTTTTAAAATGACAAAACCCATGAGTAAAAAGTAGTGGAGTTCAATAACTCACATTGTCAATACTTGAAAGATTTGAGATAGAAACTTTAATCATACGAGTATGGGGCCTTCCCTTTTATTCACAAAATTTGAAAACGATGGAAGCAGAAGGAAGTTGGAAATTGGAAGTTGGCAGTTAATGAAGTGGGGGCATCTATCTTCGGAACTTGGAAGCTCTCCAAGATTCAACCACACTGCCTATAAGGATGAAATTGATTAGCCAAGGTTAAAGTACTAAATATTATTGGGTAAAAAATATTAGGTGTAAAGGTAGAAGGACATGTGTTCCAATAGAAATGCTTCAAGTGACTTTAAGTGAGTAGCAAGGGTACGTAAGCTCGAAGCATGACTCTAAGTGAGCAGCACGACTCAGTAAATTTCTAACCCACTACTTGTCCAATACGCAAGCTCGAAGCATATCAGCCTCCATTAACAACGAATGTGGCATTACATGGTTCATTGCCATGCTAGATAATTGACCCAAGAGCAAATATTCATTAAGCTAACTCAAATGGATCCACTTTCTGAAAAATACGGACACGAAAAATACAATTTGGACCTTCCTCTAATACAACATAAATAAACCAACTGGAATTTACACTTGGAACATTTCTCGGCTACAAATTCCTACATATTAATTGATATTGGAATTTTTTTGGATGTCACGCGAGAAGCTGGTGCCCTTCCCGACTCCTTGATGCCTCAGCCCAAGTCCACAAAATCCGGGCCTGATGCCCCGGTACTTGTGCCCGGATCCTTGTCACCCAACCCTTGAATCCATCGAAGTAGGGCCTGAGTCTACCAAGGCCAAGCGTGGGGTCCCAGGCCTGGATTGGATAAACCCAGGCATGGGCACCAATGATCCGAGCATGTGCACTAAGCTCCTTGGCTGGACCTTAATGGACTCAGGCGCGAACGCGGGTGCCGGGGTCCTAGGCCCAACCTCAATGGATTTGGGTGCAAGCATTAGTGCCCTGAGCCTCAGCCTTGATGGATCTGGGCTTGGGCTTGGGCATGGGCTCTGGGGTCTCGAGACTAGGTGCCAAGACCAGCCACTAGCACTAGGGAGCCTGATTGTCAGGGATCCAAGCACGAGCTTTGGGGTCCCAAGTCGAGCCTTTGCCTACTTGAGCTTGGCCTCCATGGACTGAGGCCCAAGTGCCAAGGACCTAGGGCACAAGCATTGGGTTCTTGAGCCCGGCTTTTGTAGACTTGAGCTCGACCTTAATGGACTCGGGTTCGGGCATTGGAGATCTAACCACAAGCACTAGGATATCAAGCTCGGCCATTGTGGACTCGAGCAGGGGCCTCAATGAGTTGGGCAATGGTATCGGGTCCTAGGCCCGACTTCTATGGATTCGGGCACGGGCGCCGGTATCCAGAGTCCAACCTGTGTGGACCTATCCTGGAGCATCGGGGTTATGGGCGTGGTCTCTTTCGACTCAGGCTTGGTCTCAACGGACTCTGGTGGACCCCGACTCTAGCTTCTACACCCGGGTGCACTGCCAAGGGTTCGAGAACGAGTGTTGGGATTCTTGTGTCCAAGTACAAAATTTCTGGTTCAAGCACCGATATCTACTAGTCATATTTTGAGAAATGACGTCTTATTTTTTAAAGAGGAAATCACTTGCCTAAATTTAAGTTTAGATTTTTTGTTGATTAGGAAAACATTTTCAGCTAACTCATTTTCTTCAGTAGTCCAAACGCCGGAAATTATTTTCCCAAAAAATGTTTTTTGGGAAATAAAGAGAGTGCAAAATTGTTACAATCGAGTGAATTCATAAATTAGCAAGTTGACTATCAACCTGCGATGAAATTAGTAGTCGGTGAACGATAGAAGATATCTAGTTAAATGCACATAAACGTAATTATGACATGCAATAAATCCATATTTGTTACCGATTTTGCCTTTTTCCTCATTTTAGGGTCAACTCTTTCTTCATGCCCATGCATGGGCGCATGCTTACCACGTGGCAGCGTCAAATTAGTCCAGGCCACATACTCTCGAGAAAATATTGCGTGAGTGAGATATTCCACCTCAGCAATGCATAATACCACTGAACGAATGACATGTGGCAAGCGGGCCCACAGATCAGATTTATTAAAAAATATGAGCGAATGACCTTCTCTCTCCCGAGAAAATATTGGGTGCAGCTCTGATTCCAACGTGGGAAAATCCAAGTCACTCACCGAGCGACACGTGTCACCCGGGCCCCCGCCGCATCAGAGCTGAAATATTTTGAAAAAAAGTAAGACTCTCTCTCTCTCCTCTCTCTCTACTTCGCCCTCGCATTCGCGCTCCCAGACTTCCACTTCCAGATCTGGCGAGGGCTCGACCTCGCCGGCGTCGAGCGAGGCCGGCCTCGCTAGTTGCAGGCGAGGGCTCGACCTCGCCGACCGCTAGCGAGGCCGGCCTGGCCCGACGCCGGCGAGGCCGGCCTCGCCCGTAACTGGTGAGGCCGACCTCGCCCAGCCCAAGCGAGGGTGGCCCTCGCCCGACGCCGACGAGGGCAGCCCTCACCTGAGGCCGGCGACCTCCGGGCCCCGACTATGGCCGGCGGAGGAAGAAAAGAAAAAAAAAGAAAAGGAAAATAAAAAAACAAAAAACAAAAAAACAAAAAATAATAAAAAAAATTTTAAAAAGTTACTATTCCTGTGCTGGAATAGTAACTTTCTCGCCGGCCGGCAGGTATTTTGGCAGGCGAGGGACCCAGATTCTTATTTGAGACTTTTTGGGCATTTCGGGTCCTTATTTGAGACTGATTGAGCACTTCATGCCATTATTTGACATAATATTCACTTTGGGTCCTTTTTTAAAAATTTGACCCCACTTGGGATCCTTAATTGAAATTTTCCCCTCAATGCACATAAACCTTTTTTCTTTTTCCATCTTTTTTTTTTCTTTTGGATTTATTCGAACGTGTCTCTGGACATGTTAATCAATCAAACAAGGAAAATTTCGAAATTTTCAATAGGATTTTCTTTAATAATAGCTGTAAGAGCACTTGGTAAGCAAACAATTAATTAACTTTTACAATTTTAATGCACCCTCTGTTACTGTGCTGTGTATTCCAAGTAATTTTGTAAGAGAGGGCATTTTGCACTCTCTCATACTTGATTTTTGCATTGCATTCTTGCTATTATTGTCAAAGTCCCCGGTTACCAATTTGCACTCTCTTATACTTGTTTCTCCAACTGTCATAATGAGTAATTAGGATTAGAGCTAATTAGAGTCAGAATAGAGTTAACATCGTTGCATTAAGGAGTTTTAATTGTATGAGAAAACTCATATGATAATCTCTTGGATTTAAATTAGGTCGACACTAATGGTAAAGAGGTGTTTCTTCAATGCAAGTGCATGTAATTATCACAAGTCTCATGTCATGTGAAGTTTCAATGACTGTAACTAATATTTTGTGTGTCTTGTACCAGCAAAGTAATAATGAGAACTTTTTCTCCAAAAACAATTGCTTAATAAAAATTCAAATTTCGTTTATTAAAAGCTTTAAGCCTATGAAACAAATAATGATTAGTGGTTTTCTTTGAGAACTTTTGTATAGGTCGAAGTATTATTTGAAGTTGAATGTACTAGATAGACGTCAAATTTGATAAACATCATTGTGGATATATAATAATGTCAAAAAATGTTATATGTCAGACATAAAAGTTTGGTGGAAAAGAATTTAGAAAAAAAAAAAGCAGGTACGCATTTTATTTCATATATAAGTCGGGCATTACATAGAAAATACAGAATGTGAATGTACTGTAACGAAGTAAGTTTGGAAAATAAAAATACTATACTGCAAGCTAGAAATAGAAAAATCAAAAGAGGGAGTCCCAAAATTCGATGCAAAACTTTACTATAATGTCCAAAGAGTTAATTATTTCTTGAAGCTTTAACCCGCCAAAACCGGGATCCTATATACCGAGCATTTCTCGACAATCACCAGGTTACAGGAGCCATTACAAAGATTCGCGACCCCAAAAGTTCCCAGTTTGCTAATAAATCTATGCATAAAAAAACATATCCGTCATCTTAGCCTAAAATTGGAATGATTTCGACTATTTCGGCAACTCGTATCCAACAGCAGTTAAATCGCGCTGCATCTGTTTAAAAATATGTTGTTCACAGGTGCTGATATCTAAAATGGCACCTGATACTTGGCAAGGAGAATCGAAATGAAGCATTTCCACTTCATAGAAAGTTCCACGTGAAGAACTTCTTAAGACTGTGAGCATTAAATGGGCAATATATTCTGGATTTTTTTACATTACTGACCAGAGGATAATAACACACATGCACGTGGTTTTTCTTCTTGGTGGGTTCAATCCTCACATCTGTGGGTAAACCTTCTTTCGTTTGCAAAAAAAAAAAAAAAGAGCCTTGAAGAAATTTCATTGACATCTCTCTCTCTCTCTCTTTCGTTTGCAAAAAAAAAAAAAAAGAGCCTTGAAGAAATTTCGTTGACATCTCTCTCTCTCTCTCTCTCTCTCTCTCTCTCTCTCTGTTTCTCTCTCTCTCTCTCTCTCTTAGACGATAAAGGGTATCCTAACCCTTTGATTAGACAAATCGCCTCTGAAACATACACAAAATACAGACAGAGTCGTTGAAACGGGCACCGTAAAAGGAGTCTCTTGTGACAAATGTATCGCCTTCCTTCACTACACTCCATATAAAACGAGCCATTACGTTCTCTATAACCCTTGTGTTGCTGGTTTTTGGTTTTTCAGATTACTGGTTTGAGGCAGATGCAAGGAGACCAGTCCTCAATGATGCAAAGCTCGCTCATGAATTTCAGCATCTTAGTCGTCGACGATTGCTCTACTACCCTTGCCATTGTCTCTGCGATTCTTAGAGCGTGGAACTATCAAGGTAAAACGACCTACAAAACCTTGCTTTTTAGTCGTGTGTGTAGAGATCGTGTCGTGCGTTGTTTGATTTCGAGCGTGTGACTCATGATCTAGCTTCTGCCTTTGCCTCCTTCGTTTCGACTGCAGCAAGAGACACGATTTCCATTTTCGTTTGACTAAGCAAGATCTCTCGTTTTTTTTCTTTTTTTTTCTTTTTGAGGCAGGTTGGGGTTGGGTTGTTCCAAGCATGGAAGAAAACCTACCTTGCAAATTTAGGGTTTTGAGTCTCCCTTAGACTCCGTTTGTTTCGCAAAAAAATGAATGATTTGAAAAATATTTTCTTAAAAATAATCGTTTGTATCTCTTGAAATAATTATTTGATGACAATTTTTTTCATTATTGAAAACAATTTCTGTTTAAACATTTTTGTGAAAGATGAAAATATTTTTCTTTTATTCATTTTTGCAAGTGGTATAAGCGATCGATTTTTGGGAAATATTTTCCAAATCATTCATTTTCCGAGAAACAAAATGAGTCTTGGCGTCTGATGGATTTTTCTTTTTTTGGGTCTAGTTAATGGGTATGAAAATTTGCTTTAGCTTACATCTAAAATTTTTGAGTGTTTTAAAAATTAACATGCAAGCTTTTATATGTTATATTTTTTATCTTTTTATTTGCAAATTCATTATAAAACACGAGAATTATAGATCCTTCATCAAGATACTCATTTTTCATATTTTCAAGTTTGATCTAGTTGAATGGATCTGTCGATCGAAAACAATTTATGTTTAAATATCTTCGTGAATAAGGAAAATAATTTTCGTTTATTCATTTTTGCAAATGATATAAGCGAGCATTTTTTTAAAAATATTTTTAAAATCATTCATTTTTTGAGAAATAAACGTAGTATGAGCGTCTGATGGATATTTTTTTGGGTCTAGTTAATGGGTATGAAAATATTCTTTTGCTTACATCTAAAATTTTTTAGTGTTTTAAAAATTAGCATGCAAGCTTTTATACGTTATTTTCTGATTTTTTTTAATCTCCAAGATTCATTATAAAACTCAAGAATTTTAGATCCTTGATCAAGATATTCATTTTTCATATTTTCAAGTTTGATCTAGTTAAATGGATCTGTCAATTGAAAACAATTTATGTGTGTGAACTATGAAAATATTTTTCATTTATTCATTTTTGCAATCAATATAAGCGATTATATTTTGGAAAATATTTTTCTAATCATTCGTTTTCAACGAAATAAAAGGAGTCCTAGCATCTGATGGATTTTTTTGGGTCTACTTAATGGGTGTAAAAATTTGCTTTTGCTTACATCTAAATTTTCAAGTGTTTTAAAGTTTAACATGCAAGCTTTTATACATTATTTTCTGATTTTTTATCTCCAAAATTAATTATAAAAAGCGAGAACTTTAGATCCTTGATGAAGACACTAATTTTTCATGTTTTCAAGTTTGATCTAGCTAAATGGATCTATCGATCGAAAACAATTTACGTATAAATATTTTCGTGGATAATGAAAATATTTTTCTTTCATTTATTTTTGCAAGTGATATGAGCGATCACTTTTTGGAAAATATTTTTAAATATTTCATTTTTCGCGAAACAAAAGGAGTCTTAGCATTTGATGGATTTTTTTTGGGTCTAGTTAATGGGTATAAAAATTTTCTTTAGCTTATATCTAAAATTTTTGAGTGTTTTAAAAACTAACATGCAATCTTTTATACGTTATTTTCTGATTTTTTTATCTCCAAAATTAATTATGAAATGCAAAAATTCTAGATCCTTGATCAAGATACTAATTTTTCATGTTTTCAAGTTTGATCTAGTTGAATGGATCTGTCAATCGAAGTTTTCATGCGGTCTGCATCGACATTTGCGGTAAAGAAAGTCACCCCTTCAAGACATGATCACAAAGCCAAATATTTAGAATTATCATGCACGTTCTTTATACATTCTACAAAGCATTAGAATTTTAGATTATTAATCAGGATACTGAATTTTCGTACTTTCGAAGATTTCATGAGGTCTGGGTCACAAAAAGTGTTTTTTTTTCTAGATAAGATCACTAAAATAAATATTTACCTCCCTCAACGAGAGCACTAAGCTGTGAAGTATATGATCCTCACATACATGCATATAGAAAATGGATACTTTAAAGGAGTAAAAAAGGCTTTAACCTCGGGGAAATTGATTTTCCTAAGAATTGCTATATCTAACTATGGCTCTGCAATGATGTGGATTTCAGTTGTGACCTCCAAGCACCCTCTGCATGCTTTATCCATTCTTCGCGCAAGAAAAGTTTCTTTTGACCTTGTTGTGACTGATTATCACATGCCCGACATGAATGGTCTCGAGCTGCAAAGCCATGTCCGAGAAGAGTTCAATCTGCCGGTGATCAGTGAGTCCAAAATTTTCAAACTTCAGTCAATTTGATTTGCATCGCTTATAAACTTACAGCTCAGTATTTGTTTCAGAAGTGTTTGAGTGAACTCTATAACATTATCGATTCGATTTTATTTTCTTCACACAGTCATGTCGGGTGATGATCGACAAACAGTGATATTGAAGAGTTTAGAGGGAGGAGCTGCCTTCTACATTGTGAAACCGGTGAGGCCGGATGATCTGAAAAATGTTTGGCAATATTGTATTGCAAGAAAAAAGGGAAAAGCAGTTGTCATTGAGGAAGAAGCTGCGAGTACCTCGACTGGGGCATCACTGTGCGAGAGAATAATACTTGAAGATGTTAATATTCCTGTCGTACCCTTGACTTTGGAAAAGGAAGGCTCCACTTCACAGGATCCTAATGGGAAGAAAAGGAACAGGGACGACGAGGATGAAAATGATGAAGGAATTGATTACTCCATGATACCTCCAAGAAAATCGAAGGTGGTTTGGACAACTGGGCTTCACGATCTGTTTTTGCATGCCATCAACTACATAGGACTTGACAGTAAGAAAACCTCCGACCTTGCCTTGCCCCATTTGAGAGCTGCCAATCTATATCTCTTGAGTTTGTATTAATCATATTCTGAACATTGTCTTCTGATATTGCAGAAGCTGTTCCCAAAAGAATTCTTGAGTTCATGAACGTCCCTGGATTAACTAGAGAGAACATAGCCAGCCATTTGCAGGTATGCATTGCTGTAGCTGTTGCATTTTCTTTTATTTTCTTTTCCTATGAGTAGATACATCTTTTGAGGTTGATTGGAGCACAAATTATGAATCTCTAGGGCTGGTAAATGCTGATAACTTAGTATGAATCTAATGAAACTCTAAGCATTGCACGTGCCAAGTGAATATTGTATATATTCCGATTTCTGTGTAGCGGTTTAGGGTTTAAGAATATATAGTTTGAGATGTGATGTTTATGCATGATTAGCTAGTTTGACGTGAACTGAAGTATGAACATGGCTTTTCACCGCAAGTTATGGACCTAAAGAAGAGGTACGTACCTACACCACATGCTAGCTTCTTTATGTATTCACTGATATTTTCCTAATGATGTATTGATTTCATCACTGAAAAAATGACCGGAGCATAGAGAATTAGTAGGGCCCATTTCGAATTATCTTGAAAAGAAAAAAGTTAACCAACAATACAATGATGGTTACTAAAAATGCAAAATTCGAATCCATTACCGTTTGAACACTATTTGTCACATGTGTACAAAGTAGAAGTTCGTAATTCTAATGTTCTATATCTTCTTTCTTTCCTTGTTTGTCAAGTATTCACAATCTTTCGACGAAAAAACAAGGTGTTCACAATTTTTCAACTTTGGACAATTAGTACCAAATCTAAATAAAATAGTTTCCAATCTTGCTTTCAAGTATATTTAGCAGTCGATAATATGTACATGAACTGGATCCTTTTTTTTTTGGTCATAACATGAACTGGATTTTACTATATAGGAAATTTGATAAATATCAATTATTGTACGAGAAAAATTTTAATCTCTTTTATAAATATCATATTATAGTATAACCCCCCTATGTATCAAAAAGGAAAGAAAGTGCTTGTTTGAAAGCCTTCCAAATCCTCTTCTCTAAGTATATTGTAAAGCTTTTGAAGAAAATTATTCCAACCTTTCCTGTTGACTTTCAATGTGTGTTTCTATATATAGATAGTCTGCTTTGGAAATCTGACAAAATGTTTGGAAAGTACAAGGAAACACGAAAAAGAATGAAAATGAACAGGATGAGTTTTAGTAAGTACTTATAGAATTACCATATAATGTCCTTCAAATCATTTATGGTCATTTCCAGGACAAATATGGAACTCGAGTCATGCACATCCTTTTGACTCGGAAAACCACACCTGACAACACGCTTCCATCTGAATGAGTTCTTCAATAGCTCTTATCTTTATTACCTTTAGTTTACCAGAAAAATTTCTGTTTACTTTTCTTTGTTCCTTGTCATCCATTCAAGCCAGTCAACACATGAATGCAAGAGAAGTAGGTACACTCATAAATGTATATATGCTCATTTATATGCATTACCACTTCCTTCCGCCTAATCATCAGCTATTCCTATGAAAAATTCACATTTATATCTATAAATCAGCTGCATATTAATTTTTCTCGTGTTCAAGGCTTCTTCATCGTTTAAAAGAATTCTCATGATGGTTTTGTTATCTGCCAAAACACGCAGAAATATCGCATATTCTTGAAGAAAGTTGCAGTTGAAGATAATGGCACACCAAGAGCAAGGGACTCTCCCAGACGAGCCCCAAGTTCAAGCTCAACATCACACCCGAGTTTGTCGGCCAGGAGAGATGTGCAACAACAAATGCCTCCTAATAGTTTTCCAAATAGGCATCCCCAGCTATCCCTTCCTGAATTAAGGTCCCGTGTGAGTACCCAGGTAATAAATGATCCCAACTGCAGTGCTGCACCGGTTCGATATCCTCCTCGAGATGCTTCAGGTGTCGGCCTTTCCGTCTTTAAGGATCCAATGTTCGCTAATTCCAGTGTCTACAAGAACCCCTATAGAACAAATGCCCCGAGTTTGCAAGTGATGCGGCCCAACGCTGGAGGTCTTTCAATCCTGAAGGATCCAATGTTCACTAACTCCAGTGTCAATAACAATCCCTATCGAACCTATGCCTCAACTTTGCAAGCGATCCAGCCCAACACTGGAGGACCAAGTAACCTACAAACTTCATCTTTCAGCCCTACAAATGTCATAATAGGCCTTACAAATCCGAAGCAAGTGTACCCACCACAGAATCATTCTTCAAGTTCAGGAGCTTTCATGCCTAGCTTGAGCAACATTGCTCATTACCCTTCTGTCAATTCAAACCCCACCAATACCAATTTCTGGGGCACTCAAATGACTGGAGGTGGTGGAAATACGCTTGATGGTAATAAGGGGTTCATGAGTCCCATTGGCTATGATAATTTTGTGACTTCCTCATCAAATTTTGGGGAAGGAAGCTCATCAGGGCCTTACATTGTTCAAGAAGAGCAAGAGCCTCCCTTTGGATTTCACATCAATGAGCCATTGCCACCACTTGTTTTTCCTGCTGCTAATGGGCCGGAGAGTCCTCTCTTTTCACCGGCACCTACAACACAACCACCTGTTGCAAGGATAGAGCCAAGAAATGCTCATGAACAAGATGTGATGGAAAATGCTCCCATAGTTGTTAATAGTTATGTAGATGGTGATCTTTTTGATCTCGTTTTCAACCAACCGGCTAATAAGGTATGAATAATCATTTGCACCCTCTTTATTGGTTAAGTTCAGTTTGCTTCCCTTTGTACTTAAATTAATATGAAACACTCCGATGACGGAATTTTCAAGCAACTTGTCGACTTGGCATCCTAACAGGGTCAGGAAGGAATACCACATCAGGAAGTCATTAGTTCCCCGCCTGGTATCGGCATGAATGGTCCCAGTGAAGAACTTCAGAGTGTTGAAATTTCCGATTTGGGCCATCAATTCGATGATATCGCTCTCTGGATTGAACAGGGCCTTGGCCAGGCATGTTTGCGCACCATTTCTTCTTTAAAAATTATGGTTGTTAGTTAAAATTAAATTTCTGCAAGTGTATAGGTTTGGACTGCCGAGTAATCACCTTGCTTTATTTCCTTGCTGCTATCTGATATGAAATTTGATTCTGAAGAATAAACAACTAATTAGTCCAGCTTCTTGCCTGTTTATGTCTATGACCATCCTTGTTCTTCGTGTAATCATTAGTCATTAATCTTTTTTTCCATTTTTAAGGCTATTCAGCTCAATGGCCACGAAAAAGAGGCCTCAGAAAACATGTTACTTCTGTGCTCCAATGACTGCTCCAATCAGGTGAGTCAATCTTCATGAACACAGAAACATATGCATAATTCTATGTGTCAAAAATTGAATATTCACCTCTCTTAATATGTTGTGTGCATACATATTCAGCAACAAGGGAACAATGAGAACTGCACTATACCTCTCCCGGAGCCAACTACTTCGGTGAATGATCTGTTTGCTGATGACGAATCCTATCCTATTGTACAACCTTTTCTTCTAAATATAAATAGAAGCATATACTCTTGAATTCGATTCATTTTTCAAGGTTCTTGTTGAGGTTTTATAAGGTCTTGGTTGGTTGCAGATATGGGATGAGGATTTCATAGACGCCTTGCTTGCTGGAAGCAGCTCCTTTCTGTGAAACAATGAAGAGCTTCAAGTTCGGATCTATATACATATAATAATGGACTTGCGTCTTTCTATTTCTGTTTGTTTGAATTGAGACAACCCTGTTATTTCGGACATTTGTGGCTTAGAATGAACTGGTTTTCTAATTGAAGATTAAGTACATGTTTGATGTTGGATCTCCTTTCGTTTCTGGCAAGAAGATTGTTACAAAGTATATTTGGTGGCTCTGTGCGAGTGAAAGAGTTCAGTTTGATCCTGAACTCTATTCCAATTTTACTTTGCTATTAGACACTGTTTACTGCAACTGTGGTCGTTTTAGAGCTGTGTTGTGGTTATACTGTACCGTGCTGTATCGAAGTATATGCGTTTGGCGATGCATACGTATTGTGGCTACGAACAATTAATGCGTTTGGCAGTAGCTGTGGGACTATTGCTGCGATTATCAAAATGACGGTAAAATGCCTATATCTTTGTTGTGGAGCTATTACCAACGTTTATGTATGTATAACTAGAACTTTCGCAATATACCATTTTCACCGGGTAATAATAACGATGATGATAATGACAATAATGTCGCCATCGTTGTTATTGTTGTTATTTTTATCGAATATGCTTTAGTTTTATTATCACAATTATTATAAAGTCAATATAACGAGGGGGCAATTAGAAACGTATTTGATGACGTGAAAAAGAAAGTACGGATTTTTGTATTGGCATTTTTGTTCTTATAAAAAGTAGTATTTTAATTTTCTGGGTCTTATACTTCAAAAGGTGAAACCAATGTTTTATGGGGTAGGTTCAAGGATATGACCAATACTCTATTATCCTGAAACTTGCACATGCATAATTTCAGATGATTTCACCAACGTATATTATTTGGTTTATCGCCTACATGACAAATTGGACTAATTTGTCTGTTCTCCCAAAGAAAAAGTGCACATATCTCCTTATTATTCTGTTAAAACTCTTGAGATTACTGTTAGCAGTATACATTTAAGATTAGATTAATCGTAGTTTACATTAATTGCAATTAAACTTAATTGCCTCTCGCTTTATATATAAGGGAGGGCTTGTACTATTCATTTGGTTATTTGAATATACCACACTTTCCTTTCTTTGATCATAAACCACACAAATCTCAACTTGGTATCAGAGCCATTGTTATATGAGAAACGTCCATTGAGTTTGCTAGACCGTGGCCGCCATAACGCCAGTCACACCGACCACGTCCCTCTCAGTTCTCTGCTAAGACCGAAGTCTTTAGTTGCCCCTTGGTATACTTTCGCTACTCATTTTGGAAAACCAAGACCACCATTAGAGAGACAACCCACATCCTAAAATTTCATCACCAACGGATGCCGGACGCCACTACACGAGCCCCCACGTGCCGCTATATCTCGGACCCATGGAGCCTACCGCTATTCAATGGCGATTTGGACACCCTACACCGTGTTTTTCACAAAACCAACACCAACTCATGACTGACCGCCCTCCAACGAGTCAACCTGTCAATTTTTGTCAACATCCTCCCTTGGACGCGTCGCCAGAAATCCTGCCCGTGAGATCCACGCGCCTCCTCAAGCGACACACACCCATCAGCTCTATAGGCTGCTAACATCATCGTCATGTCATCCCACCATTGGCTAGACATTGACCAACGTTAACCAGTTCAGACCAGACTGGTTTCGTCGCATTTCTGATTGGTTTTTAGTGTTTTCATAATGGTTCTTGAGGTATTTCGACGTCTTGAGTTCGTTTTCGGCCTTATTTTGTCCATATCTACTCTCGATATACTGGATTCTATTGATTTTATACTAGTAAAGTGTTTATCATGAATAAAGTGGAAGTCTCAATACCCATTCAGACTATTTTGAATGGTTCTAATTATGTTTTATGGGCTCAAGAAATATCAAGTTTCTTAAAAGGACATCGGGTTTGGCGTTATGTCATTGGAGAAATTAGTGCAACTAAAATTGCTTAAGAAACTAATCTAAATTTGTGGATCATTAATGGGATAGCAAAAATCATCAAATTCTCACATGCTTTCGAAATTTTTCGATCCATCTATCCGACTCAAGTTTGGCCTTTTTAATATGGCAAAGTAAGCTTGGGATCTTCTTACACATCGTTATTCCAGTTCGAATGTTGCCCATTAGTATCGGCCATTAGGGAATTTATATCACATGCATTAGGAGCTCAATCAATTTATTAATGATTTTCTATCATCTATGCATACCATTCGGGATTAGTTGACCTTGTCTGAACCGTGCTTGGAGGAGGCTAGTAATGCTCGCAAAATTGCTAAATATCTTATTCGTATTCGTGTCATGCAATTTTTGATGGTCCTGAATGGTGAGTTTGAACCTGTGAGGGCCCCCTTTCTGCATAGAGATCATTTTCCTTCTATTAAGACAGATATATCATAATTATTGATTGAAGAGACTTGACTGACTATCTTGAAAGTGCAACACCCTGATGTGCCGATCTCCACGCCTATAGATGCGGTACTTGTAACTTCAAGTTCTTCCTCCTTGCACCACCCATTTTGCAAATACTATCACCGACATGGTCATCTAACATCAAATTGTTATCAGCTATGACCTACGCAACACACGGGATTGGTTAAGTTCCTTAATTTTAAGTGGCCCTTTAGGTTTTGTTAACACCAAACATTTTGATTATTTGTCTTGTAAGTTGGAAAAACATCATGCTTTACCATTTTAGACTAGTGAATCTATATCTCGTGCTCCCTTTGATCTCATTTACTCTGATATTTGGAGACCATCTCCCATCTCCCACCCCCACCCCCACCATGGGTGGCTCTCGCTATTTTGTCATTTTTGTGAATGATCACTCTCATTATACCTGACTTTATTTTATAAAAAATCGTTCTACTCTTTCTCATATTTATCGTGATTTATTTGCCATGATCGAAACCCAATTTTCATGACATATCAAGCTTTTTTGTATCGATAATGCTATGGCATATAGAGATACATAATTTCTTAGAATTCTTTCTCAAAATGATACTATCATTCATCACTCTTGCCCAAACACTTCCTAGCAAAATGGTAGAGTAGAACGTAAGCATAAGCATTTCTTAGATGTTGTACGCAATCTTCTCATCTCCGCCTCTTGTCCTAAATAGTTTTGGAGACAAGCTTGTCATACTAATGTTTACACTATCAATTGTACTCCATCACCCATTATAGATAACATTTCTCCTTACGAGCGTTGATATGGTAGTGTCCCCAATTATAGTCTTCTTTGCGTCTTAATGGTGTTTGTTTTGTGTATCATTTTCCACATGAGCGCACGAAATTAGAACCTCGTGCCCATTTCTGTTTCTTCCTTGCATATGGCCTTGAGCACAAAGGGTATAAATGTTGGGATTTCATTTCTAACCGCCTTCGTATGTTTTGTCATGTTACCTTTTAGGAGCACAAGATGTTCTCTTCTCTTCATCCCTTCGAATCCTCTACTCATGTTCCCATTTTAACCAATCCTTCCGTGGACTTATTTCAAGAAGATATGACACTTCAGTCAACATCTGAGTCATCTCTTCCAAATTTTTCTTCTCCTCATCTTGATGTAGGTTCTTCTAGCAACACCACTTTGGACACTTATGATGTGTCTACCTAATCCTTGGATTCTCCAGCATCGGTCATTCCTTCCTTCTCTAATCATTGTTCCACCATAGTAAGGCAATCTCATGTTCGACTTCGGAATTACCATTGTTATTATAATAAAACTTTTCTTTATGAACCTCACACGTATAAAAAAGCTAGTACTAATCTTCTTTGGTAGTAAGCAATGACAGATAGCTTACAAGTTTTAGACAAATCTCATGCCTGGGATTTAATTGATTTGCCTCCTGGTAAGTCCGTTATCGGTTGTGAATGGATGTACAAGATTAAGACAAAAGCATATGGTACTGTGGACCGCTATAAAGTTTGCCTCGTTGCAAAGGCTTTATTTGGGAACATGACATTGACTATAAAGAGACTTTTGCCCCTGTTGGCGTCTTACCTTTGTTCATAGTTTTCTTGCTGTCACCGTTGATAAGCGTTGATCTTTATTTCAGATGGATGTTAAAAATGTATTCCTAAATGGCGATCTCACCAAGAAAGTTTATATGGTACCTCCTCCTAGCTACCCTCATCCTTCTCACTAAGTGTGTTGATTACGTCACACATTATATGGATTAAAATAGTCTCCTCATCCATGGTATTCCAAGTTTAGCTCCACAATAGCATCTCTTGGCTTTATATCTAGTACTTACAACTGTGCTATTTTTGTTCGACACACTTCTCGTGGGTCTATTCTTCTACTCTTATATGTGGACGACATGGTTATTACTCGAGTTGATCGCACCATAATTTCAAAACTTCAGCAATATCTTAGTCAACAGTTTGAGATGAAAGATCTTGGGCAATTTAATTACTTTTTAGGTTTATAGGTTACCTTTAGATTCTTCTGGTTATTATCTTTCTCAAGCCAAACATGCCATTGATCTCCGTTCTAAAGCAAGTTTCACTAACACTAAGGTCGCCTCGACTCCTCTTAAGACCAATGCCAAATTTGATGTCGGTGATGGGACCACCCCTCTTCCGAATCCTACCCTCTATCGACAGCTAGTCAGCAATCTTATATGTCTCATCGGTACTCGCACCAACATCACTTATGTTGTTCATATTGTTAATCAATACATGACAGTACCCAGTACGACTCACTTTGCTGTAGTTCTTCATGTTCTTCGCTATGTCAAGGGTAAGTTATTTCATGGCCTTCACTTTTCTACTCATTCTACATTGGAGTTGACAGTCTATTCAGATGTTGATAGGGCTAGCATCTCTCAAGATCCTCCACTATGGGCTACCATTTCTTTTTTAGCACCTCCCTTATATCATGGCATAGCAAGAAAAAGTCCACTGCTGCTTGCTCTAATACAAAAGCTTAATATCGAGCTCTTACTAATACAATATTGCATTTTTATGGTTATAATGGCTACTAGAAGATATGTGAGTGCGTCATCATGATGGAACAGTCCCTCATTACGACAATCGCAGTGCTATTCAAATTGCACATACTGATGTTTTCCACGAACAAGCCAAACTCATTGTGATAAATTGTCATTTCATCCGATATCACATTCTTCGTAGTACTATTCTTTCCACTTGATTAGCAAACCATACTGCCGATGTCTTCACTGAGATACATCCATGTGACCGCTTTTTGGATTTTTTTTTCCAAACTCCAGTTGACTTCTTTCCAGTTACCTTGAGTTTGAGAGGGCTTTTAGATGTATATATTTAAGATTAGGTTAATTGTAGTTTACATTAATTGTAATTAAATCAAGGAGGGCTTATACTATTTAAGATTAGGTTAATTGTAGTTTACTATTAATATACCACGCTTTTCTCTCTTTTACCACAAACCACACAAATCTCAACTATTACTTATAGAATGTGCGGATAAGAACAAAATTTAGTATAATATGATTTTTTTTCAACGACAACCCCGATTTTATATCTATCTCCCTAGCTATAGTGAGATATTAGATTTTTAACATTCATCGATCTCAAATACTTTCAATATTATATTCCGTTATTCCGTAGATTTCTAATCGGAGACCTTCAATGCACAAGTTTTGAATAAGTAGCCACGCTTATTATATATTCAACAAAAGACTATCGTCTGCTAAAAGATTACCATGACGGGTTATGGGTAACCCCAACAAGAACCCGATTAGTTAACCTACCCCAATTCCATCCTTAAGCACAAGGGCTAAATTGCAAAATATTGCGCGAAGATGGGACTAAATTTATAAATAGAAGCAAACCCAGGGACTTCTTTAGCGTCTTATCCTAAGTCATTCCCTTCCTGCTACTACTGACAGCGATACGCTCCGTCTCGATGCGAGAACCGTTCGAAGAAAATATCTTCTTCTTCTTCTTCTTCGGGAGCTGCTCCGTTAGGGTTTCGGAAGAAGCTGCAGGGGGATCGCATCGGCCGCCTCCCAGAAGGCGCAAAAGGTACCCCGAATATCCCTCACGATTCCTCTTTTACCTTGGCGCGATTGATCCTAGCCTCGGGTTTCTACGACCCGACTCTCTGGAGCTGCGATGTCGCGTGTTTCTGGTCGGCGTCAGCTGGTTGAGGTCGGTTAGGGCCGCGGTTGAATCCGTCGCGCCTCGATCTCTTAGGTTCGGATCGGGTGGGTCTCGATCTGCTTCGGTAGTTTGCCCCGATCTGGTCTTAGATTTGAGAAATGGGATTCGCGGGATGGTTTGGTGGTGTGCCTGGCTTGACCGAGCGCGTGGTAGTCCCTGATTGGTCGTGGTGGGTGTGCTGGATGGAATCGATGCTGGGTTGATGTAAGATGCGTGCCTGGGTTGACCTGTGTGTTATATGGTGGATGCGGTGATATGGGTCTGTCTCTTAGGATTTATGGGAAGTTGATTCCACGTTAGCTTTTTGGGAACAGGCATCTTGCGATTTGCATCCAGAAGTTCCTTCTATTTTTTTTTCTTCAATTGGGTCATCCAAGTGTGTTTCTTTTCATGAGCTCAGTTATCTTTTCACGATTTCGCTTACTCTGTTTATACGTGGGTTTTCTCATTTAAAAAAATTGCCCTTTTCCTCATTGTTTTCCTTTCCGTCGTCAGTCTTCAGAAGTTCATTTGAAACTTGGTGTACGTGTCCTGTTCAAGAAGTTTTGCCAGTTTTTGCGAATAGATCGAGGAAGGACATCATTTTTCCTGCATTACTCTCCGAGGCATAAGACTTTTTAAATATCAGAGCTGACCACGCATTAGAAAATTGCTTCTGGGCATGTATTACAAAAGTTTCCTTTTATTCTTTTTTATGAGCTTACCGGTTTTTTTTTCTTCCTCTTTCATAGAGGAATTGCAGAGCTGTGTGAAAAGTTGCTTCTGCGAAAAATGAGGCCTATCTTCTGTGGGAATTTTGAGTATGATGCCAGACCATCTGAATTGGAAAGACTTTTCCGCAGATATGGAAAAGTCGATAAGGTGGATATGAAGTCTGGTAAGTGCCTTGTCTCCGCTGCATGTATGACTACTACTTCAATTCTTTTTGCTTCCTTTTATTGTTTCTGTGGTTGTTCACCTTTTCTGGTCACTCAATCAAATTGATGAATCTGGCAAGCCTGAATGTTTTCTGTGATGAATGCGTGCCAATTCCAATCAGGTCACCATCTATCAATACATATTTCAATTGGCTTGGTAGCTTCTCTTGTATGCCGTTGATTTATTTACTTTATCACATTGGTAAAAATTCTTTCCGTGGAGCTTTATCCATTTCTTTCTCTGGGGTGAGAGATAATCATGGAGGCAGAAGTAGAATCGTTTAAGCCTGAATTTGCAGCTGGGTAAATTCTGTTCACAATTTTTTCGTAACATTGTCATCTTGGAGGGTTCATCATGAAAGGGTTTAACTTGTTAAAGAGGTGATATTACCGGTTAAGACAAACTTAACTCAAAGCTGCTGGGCTATCTTCTACTCTAAGAAGCACTTTGGCCCATCTGCATAGTTCAGGTCGAATGCTGTGTACAGAAATACATTTCCCTATACGAACCAAGTATGCACAACGTCGCCTGTGTTCTCTACCATGGAGGTGATTCGTTGGAGTCAAGAGTACCATCTCAAGAGGATTCAGTTCTCTTCTGTGCCGGCTTGCAGCTGTTTAACTGGATTACTCAACTTGTGCATCTCCTTCTGAAATCTTCCGTGATTGAGTTTTAGATGGGGGTTCAAAGAAAAAAGAATATTTTATGCGGTGTAAACCCCCATACTCAATATTTTCTTTGACGCAGGATTAACTTGGCATAATCATATACCTCTCGGCTAATGGATGGCTCTTCAGAATCCTGTTTCATGCCTGGAATGAGCTTCCTCTTCTTGTTATTAAGAAGAGATACTCTGATCCGCAAATGGCACTACCATCCCACACTTTATTCAGATACCATTGCTTTTACCATGTCATCACATTCCTCCAGCCTTGAGTTTCAGACATGTTTCAAGGTCGAAACATTACCGACTCCACTCGCAGAAGAAGCTGAATAGATGGTGAAGGCACGCATTTACATTGACCCATTTGAGACATCCACATTTGCGTTGTTGTTCCTTGACATCACTTAGTCCATCTCACAAGGTCTGTTACTTACTTATTAGTCAGTTAGTTTATAGATTAAAGAGGTTGGCAGGATAGGTTTGAGGGGTGGTCCTGTGTTGCTGGTGGAAGTAACGGGCACACGATATTAAGGATGATATCACAGGGGATATCTAACTATGTGTACCTTTTCTCCTATATTAAAAAATTCTTATTTCCTTAATCTTGTTTGATAGGATTCGCTTTTGTCTACATGGACGATGAGAGAGATGCTGAGGATGCAATCCGTGGACTGGATCGGATAGAATTTGGTCGAAAGGGACGCAGGCTTCGTGTGGAATGGACGAAGGTATTTTCGGAATTGCTGATTGTTGCGAGCATCACTAGGCCTTTTTCCATCTAGGCGATTTTGGCATGTCGTGTTAGTTTTGCATATGGTTTTGTCATGCTTTTGTTCCGACTGTTTGATTCGTCATGCAGCACGAACGTGGCGTCAGAAAGCCTAGTGGTTCAAGGCGATCGTCAACTACCATGAGACCCTCAAAGACCTTGTTCGTTATCAACTTTGATACTTATCAGACCAGAACTAGGGATCTGGAGAGGCACTTTGAGCCATATGGGAAGATCGTCAGTGTTAGGATTAGAAGGAATTTTGCATTCGTCCAGTATGAGTATCAAGAGGATGCTACAAAAGCATTGGATGCTACAAATATGAGGTGCGTTCTTGTTTTCGCTTCTCCTTAGTAGAGTTGGACTAACTGTAGGATTCATTTACAGGAGAAAAATCATGTTCAATGTTTGAGTGGTTTCAGATTATTGGCTTTTGTGTCACTTTCTTAACTGGTTTACTTCTCATCGTGTGCAGCAAGCTGATGGATCGAGTGATATCAGTGGAATATGCTGCTCGAGATGATGATGATAAGAAGGATGGGTACAGCCCGGACAGAGGTCGTGGCAGGTCATCTGAAAGAGGTTATGATAGGAAGCGGTCTCCTAGTCCTTATAAAAGAGACAGAGGGAGCCCTGATTATGGTCAAGGTGCTAGTCCTTCTCGAAGAGAGAGGGGAAGTCCTAATTACGGTCGTGAATCTAGCCCCATTGACCGTCAGGCACGGAGAGCAAGCCCAAACTATGGTCGAGGTTCGAGCCGCAGTCCTCGTCGAAGGGAGAGATCTCTTTCTGGGGGGAGCCGCAGCCGCAGCCGCAGCCGCAGCCGCAGCTGCAGCCGAAGTCCATATAAGAGGCAGATGGTCAGCCGAGGTAATGGTCGTGACCGTAGCCACAGCCCATATGAAAAACCAGCAGTGGGACCTAACAATGGTCCTGATCGCAACAGGAGCCCTGACAGGGGAGAGGAAAGCCCTGAAAATGGTCGTGAGCCCCTTACGGATCGTAATGGGGATGTTGCCCGTGATGTTGGTGTAGAAAGTCCTGCATCAGGGGGGCACCACAGGTCTGTATGATTTTCGACTTTTGTTCTTACTGAAGTTTCAACAAAGTTGAAGCGTGTCTGATTTTTCCCCTTTTTTTCACGTTCAGCTATTCACCTGCAGCAGAGGATTGAAGTTTGTGCTGGCGAGTGAAGAAGGAACTTTTACCTAGTTACATCAATGTCTTTCATTAGCATTCAAGTCTTTAATTTTGTTCTTTCTTTGATGACTGCTTCGGATTGAAGTGTTAGTGGGATCCAATTTAAGACCTGCATAGTAGCTGTTGCGGATAGACCTTGATTGTTGTAAGTTCCTTTCATTTCATGGAGATTTAATAGTCCGTTCAAATTCTGATGAATCGTATCTCTCTTATATCGATGGCCATGGGGCACACATTATCGTAATGAGTGGATCTAAACCATGCACATGCATCCACGGACACATTCTGCACAGCCATGAGGCGCAATGCACTTAGCAGTTACTTGTAAGGAAGGATTGGTACATGATTTTCATCTGCCAATAATTATGATACTTGAGGAGGAGCGGGATCTGGATCCCGTCAGTATTGTGTGATTTCTCCGGGATCCCGCCATTATTGTGTGATCTATGCAGACCAAAATATCCTGCTTTAGCACTTTGTTTTTCTTTTGTTAATGTTGATGACAGATTTCAACTTGGTGTGTTCGTCGGCGTTCTTTTACTTGCCCATCGGAGGAGTGCAAACAATCACTGGTTGCTGCTTGGTAGAGCTGGAGCTGCGTCGATAACAGAAATTAGCTTGTGAGGTTTCGCATTATTTGATCAGCACTAAGAGCACCGGATTAAAGGAAGGCTAGTCATTTGGCTGCTGCACACCTTGACTGCACAAACACTTTCATTCATGCAGTTCGACTTTGAAAGTTACCTCGTCTGTCTCTCATGGGAAAGTTCACTTAGCGAGAGTGGGAAAGTTCACTTAGCGAGAGTAGGAAAGTATGTGTTCAAGACTCAACAGGATTTGCTCGTAAGGAGCTCGTTTGCAATCTGGCGGCATTATCAATTTCTTTTTATCCTATTGTACTTGTTACATGGATGCAGCACCATTTGGGAAATAGTTGCAGTTTCCATCATATACCTATGATGTTCGGCACTTGCGAAAGACCCAAGTTTCCTATGTCGCTAGAGCCAAAATGGGTTGGTGCCAAGGAAACAAATGGCGAAGAAGACAACTCTTGGCAAGGAATCGGAAACGAGTTTTGGCCAGAGACAAAATCGGAATGCGAATGTTTGGGAGGAGATGCCTAGCTGTATTGATAGTCCTTGGACTGAGACTTTAAGAATCCTTTTAGAGTACACCCACCTTCATTCTTTGACCTATGCATAAGCCAGATGTTTTAGGCTGAACCTTGATAACCCCTCCAATCTTTGGGTATTCAGAACTGAACTTCTAATCATAGATCCTTACCAAAAAAAAAAACTTCTAATCATAGATTAACGGGAGATCTAAAAACGGTTTAGAAAAAATTTATATAAAAAGATATTTGTCGTGAAAGCTGAGGTGCAAACTCCAGCGACTCGCTTCCTATAAGCAAATGAAAAATGGTGTATTGGTAATTCTTCTAGACATGTATTTCTGTCAATACAAGATGCACGTACATTTGGGGATAAAACAAAGGGGAGTTTCTTTTCTTTGCGGGCAACACTTGAGCATGCCACTAACCAATACAGATCGAGGGGACAAGGGGAGTCGCAGCCCCCTTAACTACTTGAAGTTTGGTGCAATTTTTAAAAGATGTATACTACATATGAAATTTCATATAACTGTAACATATATATGACTTGCCCTGTAATTCTTTCATTTATATCGCATCATCCAATATAGGCTTATGCGTCCATCACTGCAACTAGCTATCATCGCAAACTAGAAGACAATCCCAACTTGTACGCACTGTTGCACCATCCCTTGTGTGCGTAAGCAAAAATTTGGCTCCTCCGAACCATTGTTATAGTTTTCCACTTACACCCAACACTTGAGACAAAATGGACATCGAGTTAGGGGAAGAGGACAATTTTTCAACTCCCAAAGAAAGGAGATTGGACGAAACTTGGTTGTAATTAGAGACAAGATCAAAATAAAAGGGAATGTTTGGACGCTTCTTGCTACTACTCGAAACCTCAAACATCTGATTCGAATGATTGTAATTGGACTGAGACTTTAAGAAAACGTTTTAGATAACATCACACATTCTTTTGACGTATGCCTTGATATACGCACATCAGGATTCTCAATCAAAATCTCGAGCACAAGAAGAGTGTTCAACTATGCATCGAATATGGATCCTTTCAATCATGATGGTTTCGAAGTTTGTAGAATAGTGGGTCACCGATCTGTCATCAAGCTTATGCTTATGCGTCTGTTTTCTCATTGTCAACACTTGAAGACGATATTAGAATTTGGAAGCTAATCCACAAGCGGTCGAAACAAGAGTTCTCATCGCATTGGGACAGCATTTCTTATAAGTTCCTAAGTTCCCCTCTTGGACACCCACGCATTGGTCTTTATGGTGCCAACGTTCGAACCTCACCATTTTCCTTATTTTTCACTAAGCCTGTCCCCAGAAGACAACAAATTTGAAGAAAGGAGAAGAAGAGAAAGGCCTACTAGATATCAGTTTCCCTATTAGCCACATCCCACCGTTTTGAGGGCAGCAAAAGTCGCTACGAGAAGCGGCGATGCTTCCTTCAACAAAGTTGTTCGTTTCTTTTTTAGGACCAGTTATTGTGAAGACTCGACAGGGAAATTATATTTGTTCATTTCTTGTTCGTATTCCTTTCGAGAATAAGACGGTGTAGGGTTCAGCATTTGGACAGACATCAGGGTTTATTAGCTTGGTTTTTACCATCCTAAGGGAATCCCCATCTTCTTAGGCTTTTTTCCGCCTTTTTTTCTCTTGGAATAAGATTGGCTCAGCTTGGTCATCACCAGATGGGGTGTCATTTTGGCTGTTTTCCACGCATCACACGCGTTGAAAGAGTACACCGAAAGGTGGGTTCTTTGTTTTCTTCCCATCTCGACTGCCGAAAGGTCGATTATAGAGCATGACAAAATCGATTCAAAGGGAGAGTTTTCTCTGAATAAGAATCCTGATCAAGCTAGGACAAAGGGTCTTTCGGCTTTATCTCCATATACTATGATGGAGCAGAGCGTTTCAAAAGCATGCACGTAAAGTATCTCTCTTTGAACATCGAATGGGGGAAAGAATCATTATTGCATGGACGTTCGAAGAGCACGTTTTATAGAGCTACCAAAGAAAAGGGACATTGTCTACATGCGTTAAGGTCAAAAGGGCGTGCCCTAAACTGTGGGCTCCTGGTCATACTTTGAGGGTGCCACTGTAGAGCTAAGAAAAAGACCAATCCACTCACGAATCTTGATTGGTGTGGAAACGCTGAAGCCGTCCACTGGTCAGGTGCTTCAACTGTCGCTTCAGCTTTTTCTTGTGGGAAATTCACCAACAAAATGCTGACTTGAATTCTCCTTCTTGGGCTTTTTGGCCCCCATTTTTTGGTTTATTGCGTTAAAGTTTGAGATGCATATATTCTTCCCCCACGGCTGACAAGAACAATCAACCACACAAACTGCCCCTGATTCTGTGGGATGATTGATGCTTTTCTCTTCCATCGATAGTTACGGTGGTCCAGTTATGAAACTTGGTACTTCATGGAGCAGAGAAGATGGAAAGAAAATTTAACGAAAAAGGCTAGGTTGTCTTGCATGCGCTGACAGAGAAACAGGAGTCAAAATTCGCTAACTATTCTCACTCATAACTCAACGGTTTGGTAATCAAATAGCTAGATAAGGAAATTGAGGATCATGCGCGTGCCGCGTCACAAATCCAATCTTGATGTTCTTATAATCTGATAATATCTATTTATTTTATCACTCGCACAAAAATAAATTGAACGATAGAATTCTACAACGTGAAAGCTACTCAATTAAAAAACAAGATGTCTCCACTTAGATAAAGTTCGGAGCTAACGAAGTTAGCTAATTACTCTAGAATCGCCTCTCCAGTCCGGTCAAATGCGATACATCCTCGCCAGGCACGCTTCTTGAAAGTACGACAAATCTCAATCTTTCTACCCCTTAACCGATTTCAAATGTTGCCGGAGGATTTTAACCCCTTTGTGGACTGTACGTGCACAGTATGCCAAGAACAGTGAGGAGAGAGTGGAGGAGAGCGTTGGCATATTTAGCAGTCGACCATTTCAGCCGTCCGCCATGAAGAGGCCGACAAGACAAGAAGGGACGTGGCGAAATCTATTAGTTCGTACTTATTCCTTGAACCCATTCATTTCTTTGTGATTGTGTGCGTGTGAGGGGCCCCGATTGTGCAATTTCTTGTCTCCATCTCTCGTCTCCATCCGAGAGATGGAAAGAGCTTTGAGGGATAAAAAGAAAGAAACCAAAATCTTGTCTCTGTCCCTAGGACTGCCCCAATGCAACCCCTTCCACATATCCATGCCCCCTCCTTTTCCCCCTTCGATTGCCTTTATTCTAAGCTCAAAACCGTACTCGTGTCGACAGCTACATCCTCGTATCAATATGCGATACCCTCTTTCCAATTCTTTCTAATTCTTTTTGGAAGCTATGTCTCTGTAACCTAATATTCTCATCGAAGCGTAATCCCTCTCAGGACTAGATGATTCTCGAACTATTTATTTCTTCTTTTTTAGATATGTAATCCATCGTTCGCTCGTGAGCATTTAAGATTTGATATGCAGTCGACGATCCGACATTGTTACATGATTTGACTATAAGACAGCTTCTGAACGATAACCATGCCATGGATGATTATATGACTTTATTTCTCTTATTTTTTTCTCTTTCGGCGAGACGAAAATAAAAAGAGGCGCATGGGTTCAAAATCTTAGTTAGAAGGAAAAAAACAGTTACTTGAATTCATCTTGGGCCGGTCACAAGGGACATACACTAAGGTCACGAGAACATGTTAAAAATACGTGGTCCACTTCAATCCTCCTCCCCTATATATACCCGTCCAAGACCCCTCATCTCAATCCCCCCCTCCACCTCTCTCTCTCTCTCTCTCTCTCTCTCTCTCTCTTTCTCTCTCAAGCTTTTTCGAGAGTTTGTGGCGAGCCACGCAGTCAACATAATGTGTCAACAAGAATCTTCTTCTCCTCTGTTCTGCAAACGTGAGAAGGACAGCAACTCATCTTACCTTCCCTCGATGGAGAACCCAGACATTGAGTCTGATGTGAACACCCCATTAGTCGTCAAAGCCTCGCCAACTGGACGACCATCTAACAGTACCCATCTCCCACTCTCTCAGGCCGTCAAGGAGGCCAAGTCTATCTCCCGCATAGCCCTCCCCATGATCCTCACCGGACTCCTCCTCTACTCGCGCTCCATGATCTCGATGCTCTTCCTCAGCCGCCTCGGCGACCTCACCCTCGCCGGCGGGGCCCTTGCCGTCGGCTTCGCGAACATCACTGGCTACTCCGTCCTCTCCGGCCTCGCAATGGGCATGGAGCCCATCTGTGGGCAGGCCTTTGGTGCTAAGCGGCTTTCCGCCTTAGGCATCACCCTTCAACGGACCGTCCTCTTGCTCCTCCTGACCTCAATCCCAATTTCTCTCCTCTGGCTCAACGTGAAATCCATCCTGCTCATGTGCGGCCAGGACGAGTCCATCTCGGCCCAAGCCCAGTCCTATCTTCTCTACTCAGTCCCTGACCTTTTGGCTCAATCTCTGCTTCACCCACTGAGGATCTACCTCAGAAGCCAATCCATCACCCTCCCCCTCACCTTCTGTGCCTCTCTATCCATGCTCCTCCACATACCCATCAACTACTTCCTCATCTTGCACCTTGGCCTAGGCATCAAGGGCGTCGCGCTCAGTGCCGTCTGGACCAACTTCAACCTCGTGGCGTCTCTGGTGATTTACATCATCTGGTCTGGCGTCCACAAGGACACCTGGGGTGGCTTCTCATTAGAGTGCTTCAGAGAATGGAGGACCCTCCTCGGTCTCGCCATCCCAAGTTGCGTCTCGGTGTGCCTCGAGTGGTGGTGGTACGAGATCATGATCCTGCTTTGCGGCCTATTGCTTAACCCTAGGGCGACCGTTGCATCAATGGGGATACTGATACAGACAACAGCATTCATCTATATATTCCCATCGTCACTCAGCTTCAGCGTGTCAACAAGGGTCGGTAATGAGCTCGGTGCAAACCGCCCTAAAAGGGCACGGCTTGCAGCGGCCGTCGGGCTCGGGCTCAGCTTCATCCTAGGTTTCTCGGCACTGCTCTTCGCCATGACGGTGAGGAACCATTGGGCCGGGATGTTCACAGTGGATCAGGACATTGTGGCATTGACATCAGCGGTGCTGCCAATCATTGGGCTGTGCGAGCTTGGGAATTGCCCCCAGACGACTGGCTGCGGCGTGCTGCGAGGGAGCGCGAGGCCCAAGATTGGCGCTAACATAAACTTGGGGTGTTTCTACCTGGTCGGGACGCCGGTAGCAGTTGGGCTTGCATTCTATTGCCGGGTCGACTTCGCAGGTTTGTGGCTGGGGCTTTTGGCAGCACAAGCATCGTGCTTGGTGAGTATGTTGGTGATGCTAGGGCGTACGGACTGGGAACACCAGGCCATGAGAGCTCAGGAGCTCACCAAGGCCAAGGCTTGTGTTGCTGTGGACGACGGGGGTGATGAAGTTGAGGAAGAAGGGAATAAGAAGAAGAGGATACAGCACAATAATGGTGAACTCAAGGAAGATGACGATAGTTCACCCGTTTGATGGAAAATTCTTCTTTTGAAGTTCTCACCGCTTCTTCGTTTTCGTTTTTCCTCATCTTTCCGGGGGGTTTTTCTGGGTCAATCTCGTATTCTTAAATGTGCAGTTTTGAGAGAGAGAAAGAGAGATGAGGAGTAGAGGGAAAGCCTCTTTATCTTGAATAATGCTAACACGTCACATATTAATTTGAAAAATTTACATGTCGGATGATTTCATCCGAGGTTTGAATGCGACCTACGCATTTAAGTGATCGTATATACTATACGTGTTATCTTACACGATATATTAATTTTGTACGAGAATCTTCATATTTTTCTTTTATGTGTTGTTTATGTAAAGGGGCATGTGTGGTTGTCTTCAATATTGTAAGTCTTGTGTAGATATGAGAATTTTCTTTTCAATGCCGCCCGGCAATAGCAAAATCAATGGAATGGATTATCACTAATGTATACAAAACTGATCTATGATATTCTTGATCTTTCAAGGTTTTTATGGGATTTTCAGAGTGATGGTAGTGTAGGGATTTGATAAATTCATTTCATACTTATATCAAGTGTACCTTCTTCCATCCATCTCTTGCATAGTTAAACTAAGATATCAGAGGTAGTAGAGATAAACTGTACATGGCTCAGTAGATTACCTCTTTAAACTATAAAAATCTACATATTTGTTCTAACTTATAAAAAGAAAAAAAACAGCTTTTTTGTTTATCCCCAAAGTTTAAAATATTATATAGCTTTCAAGAAATTGTGAAAAATATATATATGCGAAATTTTTGTGTCAACATTTATATATTGCAAAAGTTTAAGTTAGTTAACCTTTAAAAAAAATCAGATTGCATGTGCCGCAAGATTCGGAAAAGGCAAAAGAAAAAGAGACTATTTATTTGAATTGTCCATATTTCTATCACTCAATCGCTAAATATTATGCATTTTATCAAGAAGGGAAAAATCCACCAAAAATCCAAACTATGTTCACTGCGAGACATTTACCCTAAACATTTTTCTGTGACCTCAAAAAACTCAAACTTGTGCCTGTGTAACAGATTTACCCTCCATCTAAGTTCTATAAATGAAAACCATTAAAAATCTGTCTACATTGACGCTAGAAAGCAAACGTTTTCACATGACGCTCACGTGACTTAAGTAAAAAAAAACGATATTGTTTCAAGTAACGAAACCTTAATGGAGGGTAAATGTGTCGTGAAGGTAAAGGTTTGGGATTTTTTATGTTACAAAAAAAATTTTAGGGTAAATGTGTCACAGTGGGCATAATTTGATTTTTTGATCTTACAAAAAAGAAGTTCAAGGTAAATGTGTCAGATTAAGCATAGTTTGGGGTGTTTTATGACTTTTTCCCTATCAAGAATATAGTCAATGCTAATGAAAAATCATGTAAATAATTCTTGAAATAATGGAAAGATATTCAAAGGAGAATTTACGTAACTTTTAGCCCAATCTAATTTGATCAAGAAAATTAGTGAGGGTTGAAGATGTTAGGGTAAATTTGAGAGTGTTAGGTGAAAAAAGTTTCACATTAGAGATGTAAAGCAATGTGGAGTAGTTAATATATCTTAGTTAACCTATAACTCATTGATCTAAGCTTTTGAGTAAAAATAGTTCAACTAGACATGTTGACGTGCTCAAATTTTGGCTTCATCTTGGTAATCTTCCCAGGTGAAAGGTATTGGATTTCCGGTGCGTCAATCGGCTAATAAGTGGTATTAGAGCCAATATAGTTGATTTGTGCCCCACTCCCAATGTGTATCTGTGTTTGGAGAATATCTCACTAAAGGAAAATGTCGAATGTGACTCCCTAATCAAGGTAGCAAATGATGTCCCCAAGCTTCCCGGCAAGCTTGTCTCGACCAAGGCTATTGAGTTGGAAGCTGAATAGTAGGTGTTGTCCTCACCAATGTCTGCCAACCTTGGCAAGGTCAAGGTGGAGATTCTCGATTTAAGATAATGTTGGTGAGGAAAGATACCTTTGATTAAGGGAGTGAGGGCCTAATGTAGGTAGCTCGCATGTGAGGGGAGATTTGTTAAGATTCAAATCAAGTAAAAGAAATTCCACATTAAGATACCGCGTCATATGGAATAGTTCATATACTCCTAGTTGGCCCATATCATTGGTTCAAGTTTTTTAGTAAAAGTAGGCAAGTTGGATAGTTGCTGGATATGTTGATGGATGTAGACTTAAGCTCCCTCTTGTTAATTTTCTCAGGTGAAAGACATTGGAACTCTGCTATGTCGAGAGCCAACAAAAGATTTACAAGTTCATACGAATACAACTTGGAAAACCCATCACCTGAACATACAAATTGATCACATTTTGTACTCTTTGCAAATCCAAAAGGTCAAATCTAAAATTTACTTAGTCTGGTCAAAGGCTAGCATTACCTAGATGAATACTAACATTAACTATTAACTCAACAAGATTCTAGAAATTGGGAAAAAAAAACATATATATGGGCTCAACAAAGACATAGAATTTTCATAGTTTAGGCATAACTTCCTATCAAAGAACTCGAATTGCACGAAACATCAAAAGACCTAGAGATTAGACCTAAACTATCCAAGGGTATAACGTTTGAACTTAACAGTGACATTCTAGCACTTAGTGTCGGAATAGAACTAATCCTCTTGGAGTGATCCTTCGCCAAGATCAAGGCTAGAAGACGGAGATTCTTTTTCATCCGTATATCCAGTACATGAGTAATATCACCTGGTATTTTGTCTACACATAGCTAGATGAAACAGCAAAATTGTACCAGGATTCTTTACGAGAGAGCAATGAACATAAGAAAAAGCTATGCATGCGAGTAAAAAATTCCGCGCGACGCACAAGATTTCAAAACGAGAAGGTTAATGGAGACACTTTTTGGACTTTGAAAAACGTGTGATCTTCAACCGTTTAAAAGCCAAGGAGAAAATGTTTTGTCAACAAATCGAACAAAATCTCTTGATTTGGTGGGTGTTTGAGAAAAATAAGCCTCAGATGCGTCCCCCAGAAAAAGGTTTCGACGTTGATTGACGGAAGAAAGATAATCTCCAAGCTGTCATTTGACCTCTAACCCCTAGTTTTAGGGTAGTTACGGTGAGAAAAAAAGGATAAAGGGAAAGAAAACTTTGCTAGATGAAACCGTTCAAAAACTTCGTGTACATACCGAGTCAAAAAACACACATATGGAACGAATGAGACGTGCCAGATATGAAACAACGTTCAAAAAGATACGTCGCATGGATGTTTCTGTTGTTTTTACAATGGAGTTCCTGGCTTCTGCATCAGCTAATTTACCCTGGAAAAGAAACAAGAGCCCCACCCAAAAACGATAAACAAGTAAGAAAACCCCCCATCGACCATGCTCTTTCGCTGTGTAAACACGATTAACGTTAGCGTACGACGTGTCGCGAAGCAGGAAGACGTGAGTGTCGGGTTGGTTGGGCTCCATAACCAGAAATGACGTCTCGTCTTCGCAATCTCGAAGCCGGCATTAAGACCGGGTCTCTCTCTCTCTCTCTCTCTCTCTCTCTCTCTCTCTCTCTCTCTCTCTCTCTCTCTCTTTACGTACGTGTCCTCCAATACTCTTTTCTACTTTTCCTTTTCCTTTGTTTTCCATTCCTTTGACAAAACGTTAGGATGCAATTAATAAGGAAGGAAAGTCAGAGCTCAATCCCACGCCTCTCTTTGATTGCCGTTGCTTTTGCTTTTTCACTAATGCTCTGTATGCCGTTCTAGGTATGTCCGCATCAGCATTACAAAAATACAAGAACGGATAAAGTTTCGCGCGCTGAGCATCCATTCAGCTGAAAGAAAAATGGGGCAGGACATAAAAAAACGACCACATGCGGCCTCTGAAACTTGCTGGACAGGTGGCGAAGTCGTTGACAGTCTTCGACAAGCCATTTTTATTCGAAAGTCAACCCCAACCGTGAAAAAGAAAGCCGTCAACTTTGATAGATCCAGATGCTCCGCAATTCAACGCTGTTCTCATTGACAACCTGCAATCTTCCCCCCCGTATTCCCTATCATGATTCGATACGTCGTGGTAATTAAATTTACACGAGACCCCTAAGTGTTTGAACTTAAAATAGTTGAATTTTTTTTAATGACTTTCATATAATACATATTATCACTTGCATTAGGAATAGCTGGTGTAAACCAAACTTCACACATGCAGTATCTAAAGTCAAGTGTTTGCCTTAACTTTTAAGCGCTGTAATTTAAGCGGCTTCTCCTATCACAGAAACTCCTATCTATTATCAAGATGAGATTAGATTAGTATAGAAAAATTAATACTAAAACTTTATCATTCTCAAAGAGATTAACTACAGTAGGGTTGATAAATGTACAGTTGATTGATAGATCTATTTTTAAGATAGAGATAATGACACAAATGGTCCATAAATTTTGACCTAATGTGCAATGCAATCCTTGAACTTTAGCTCAATGTGTAATTTAGTTTCTTAACTTTTAATTTGTTCAATGTGGTCCCTAGATTCTTTGTACATGTTCAATGTAGTTTAAGATAATAAGCAAGTTTAAGACGTATTGATATTGATTAAAGTGCACCAAAGATTCCTGGATCCGGAGCATGAAAATGTAGTATTTGCTGAAAAACTAAGGCCAAGAGATTATTACGTTTACTAAGCAATGCTACCACATACGTACTCCTTCAAAACCTTAAATTTTGAAGTCGTAGAACAATCTGGCATTGGCTTCGTTTGTACCGCCCGATTACTAGGTTTTTTCAACTAGTTTGTCAAATCTGATCGTTGACTTCCGTAGTACGTTCGTCGTGGATTTACTAGTTTACTCCGTTCGAGGAAATTCATTTAACTCGATCGATATAAAACGAGTTGATTTCATCGGATGAGCATCTTGTGCTACCTTGTATGATGGCCTTGTCCAACAAATTGCATAGTGAAAAAAGAAAATCATATAGGTTGAACATATACCATGTGGGATTGGACGCACATACTTCTTTCTTTTGCTACTACAACTCCATCTTGTGCAACCCCAAGAAGTAAGACGTTCTTTGCATCAAGCGAAGCCCTTATCTTAAGATCTCACACAAAGACAGAACACTTTCGTACAATCCGATGTCGTTAATTTTGGGGTGTGATTCGTACTCCCCATTGATAGGAAAACACGGGGGTCTCGCTCTCAGGTGAGCGGATGGGGGTCCAGAAGGGCCGCCCTGGCGTGGGTCGTAGGAGGCAACGCTCTCGCGATGCCAAAGGGCTTTTATAATTTGAGCCCATATTTATTGATAGTTTGAGTTTAGGCTCATAAATAGCTACCGAGTGTATGTAATATCTTTCTCTTATAATTGAAAGTTATAACAGAGATGTGGAAGGTGCTGACAATAGTGGAATTCTCTGCTGGATGTAGTCCTAATTTAAAGGCAATCAGGATAAAATCTTATGTCTCAATTTCTCTTTCTCACATTTACTATCTATTTCCTTGTATTTGATCGCCTAATCCTAACAGTTAGAAATTGCAAGCCTATTGAAGTGAGAGAAAGTATATGAATCCAATCCACGATATCAACATCTCTCCTTATTAAAATTAAGAAGAGAAAAGTGGTCGATCTTCTTTGGCTCCCTAACCCCGAAGGAAAGAAGAATATCCAAGAATATTCACCTATGACTCATCTTTAGGATGAGCTGATCATAGGAGAGGTTGTCCAGACCCAGCTCAACTTAATGTTTAATAATTCATTGAAGTATTGATCAAGCACATGATTCCGTCAGTTGATATCATCATAGCCTAATGCCTAATACTATATGTATGTGACTTGCTTCGTGAAAGTTTTGCATTATAAAAGTGGAAGATGAAGAAGGCGAGGGCGTAGGACGAATCGAGCACGTTTTGATGATACAATCGGGCTCCAGAAAGACGCGAAAGTATAACCTTTGACTTTCCCAGGGCGCATATTATTAATTCTTGTGATCATGCGCATCACATAGAAAAGGATATTACAATTCAAACTGGCGTATTTTTTTTTATATTTTCTTATATTTTAGTAAGATATAGAGAGTAATTCTCGCTATTACTCTATCAAATGGATACATATTAGTGTATTTGCTAAGGAAATAAGTCCAATATATATTGATTGTGAACTTGTTCCTTGGCTATTTATGTTGTCTGAGTGGAAACTATTGTCAAACTGGACATATTAATGGACTCGTATATGTTGGTTTGGATTTCATGCCGTAGTTAAGCCAATCAGTGAGCAGAAGCCCTAGTTGGGTTCACGAGAGATATATCTAATCATGTTGTCTCTCGTATGCACAGATTATTGCCTCTAAAACATAGTGCCAGCTAGTGATTATCAATTCCCTCTATAGGGGACTACAATCTAACATTAGGAGAAATTATCAAATCTATCATAAATCATTGTATGGATGCCAATTTAGTCATAATCTTTTTAGTTTTGCCAATTTAGTCAAAAATCTTTGTGCGAAATTCAAATATGGTCCTTTCAACCAATTTTTGCCAGAAATTAGGACGGCCGACAATAATTGAACCGCCACGTTAACAATTTCCGATGAAAATTAGCCAGAATGACCACATTGGAATTCCACGAAAAGTTTTAGGATTAGATTGACAAAATTGAAAAGTTTATACTTGAATTGGCATCCATATAATTGGTTTAAGACTGATTGGGTATTTTCCCATATAGATGTACATATATAATAGCGAAAGAGAACTGATCGTGAGATACATACAGTTCAGAGAGAGATACATATCACTATGGAAAGCACAAAAAGTCATCCTAAGTGGTCAAAAAGGACAATCATATCATTTTAGAATCAATGAAGACATCATGAAAACAAAAGAATCAATAAAGACAATCATGTCCACGTCCCATGCCGTTTGCATTATAAAAAGAGCATCGGCTCTCACTTCGGGCAATGCTCATATCCAGTCGGTCTTGTGAACTCCTCCACAGCAGGAAAACCTGAGGGCTGGAACATGTAAAACGCCAGGCAAAGCGGGTGGAGGAGTAGGTTTTGTTTCCTGGGTAGAGAGAGAGAGAGAGAGAGAGAGAGAGAGAGAGAGAGAGAGAGAGAGAGAGAGAGAGAGAGAGAGAGAGAGAGAGTGTGTGTGTGTGTGTGTGTGTGTGTGTGTGTGTGACTGAATTAACATCTGTATAATAGGTTTAGGACTAATTGGGTAATTTTCCAATTAAAGAGAACTGATCGTGAGAAACTTACAGTGCAGAGGACAACATATCACTCTGGAAAGCAAAAAAAATCATCCTAAGTAGTCGAAAAGGACAATCATAGCATTTTGGAATCAATGAAGACATTCCAGAGCAAAAGAATCAATGAAAACAATCACAAAACAAAAGAATCAATGAAGATAATCACGTCTGCATCCATGCCGTATGTGTTATAAAAAGAGCATTGGCTCTCACTTCGGGCGGTGCTCATTTCCAGTTGAGCTCGTAAACTCCTCTAGCGCAGGAGAAGCTCAGGGAGAAGTGCCTCGTGCCAGTGATTGGCTCTGGTATCAAAGTTGACATTTACGTGCGCACCGATACGCATACAAGGACACACGTACATGTACAGATAAGAGGATGGGGAAAGCAAGATTTTTCTTTTTCCTGTTTTGCCAGCACATATAACTTTCCATTTTCTATCAAATGAAAGTTTGTGTGGGGAGGGACACATACAGAAAATTAGTTATGTAATCCCAGCTTCAAGTCAGAATGATTGATGATGTAATATAAGGGTTTGACAAGTGAAAAGTCTTCACATAAAAATAATTTTTTAATCTCAAACCGGTTCTTATAATCTTGCCATTGTGTAGTTGACACTTGACACTTGAACATTGGCCATGAAACATCCACTAAGTACGAATCGGTACCATTTTGTTTCGGCGGCGAGGTTTGCAGATGCTGATTAGTTTTGGTTTTCTCTAAGGTACAGATTAAGGAGCATGAAAGCGATTTGCTTCATACTTTAATCTGTTATATCAGATTGGGGAACACTCAACAATTCAAGTACGTAAGGCCAAGGAACATTCGATATCTGGAGAAGATACGGACTGCTTTGACTTTCGTCTTTTGACAAATTTAACTTTCGAAAAGTTTTCTTGTGTTTCATTTTTATACTTGGTCTAAGTTTCAACCGTTTAGGGGTTGACATTCTGATTGTTGAGAAATAGCGCGGAAGCCACAGGATCTTACAATTCAAATCTCACACGAGCAAATGATAAAAAAATATATATACGAGAGATTTGCGTGATTTGGTCCGAATATCAGTACCTACTATATGAGAAGAGTCAACCGCAGTAAATCTACTAATCAATTGGGCAATTACAAAGTTACAATCGATCAACTTTTCAAGTGTTTTCCAGTCCTAAATTACACCAAAACCCACAATGCGTTGCCTCACGCACCATCAATAAGACGAGATCTCAATTGGATGTATTGCGTAAATCACAGAGTGAAATCCACGGAGAAGCAAATCCAATATTCAAACGCTTGTGGAATTCTTTCGTGCTGCTATAAAAAACACTAAAAAACAAAATTCACCTGCTGAATGTGTGCCCTCAAACAACAGTTAAACTGACTTCTCAAAGATATCTTGAACATGAATAAAAAGTCCACACACTCAAAAAACTTACAGAAAGAAAAACCTAACAATCCTACTATTTGCTTTATCGTGGGGAAAATTACCAAAAAAACTCTCAGTTTATTGTAATTATGTCAATTCAGCCTTAAATCGTTTTTTTTTGGCCAATTTAGTCACAAACCTTTTGCAATTGTACCAATTCAATCCATCCAACCAATTTTGGCCAATCGGCATAGACATAGACGCTAGCGAACATTAACATGGACAATTTTTAATAATTTTTTTCTTTTTTTCTTTTTTCTTTTTCTTTTTCCTTTTCTTTTCTTATCTCTTTTTCCCCACAGTGGCTGGCAAGGTTCACCAGAGGGCCTAGGGCTTGAGGACCGTAGGGGAGGTGGCCTCACCCGGATCTAGTCTTGCCATGGCCTCGCACCGTCCGCAAGCAAAGGCGGCCTCGCCTGCAACTAGCAAGGCTATGGCTACCTTCGCTCGTGGCCGGCAAGGCCGCCTCACCCCTAGATCGCGAGGCTTGAGGGCCACATGCGAGGCGGCCTCACCCGTGCCTGACAAGGCCATGGCCGCCTTTTCCAGCAGCCGATGAGGCCCTAGCAAAGCGAGCTCATAACTGGTGAGGCCATGGCTACCTTCGCTCGTGACCGGTAAGGCTGCCCGATCGTGAGGCTTGGGGACCACATGTGATGTGGCCTCACCCGTGGCTAACAAGGCCATAGCAGCCTTTTCCTGCGGCTGATGAGGCCCTAGCAAAGCGAGTGAAGGCGGCCATCACCTCGCCGGCAACCGATGAGGGTTTCACGGCCCTCATCAGCCACTATGTGAAAAGAAAGAAAAGAAAAGGAAAAATAAAAATGAAAATTTTGAAAAAAAATATTATTAAAAATTATTTACGTCAACGTCCGCCGGATGGTCAGTGCTGGCTGGTCAAAATTGGCCAAATGAACTGAATTAGCATAATTGCAAAAGGTTTAGGATTGAATTAACATAATTGCAATATATTTATGATTTTTTAGTAATTTTTCCCTTTATCATGTAGTTACCGAGCTTAATTCCGTTTTTATATGTTCTTATGTGACTTTCCAACCCAAACTCAAAAACCTTGATTTTCTTCCTTTGATCTTTAATCCAAGATAAGACCCTACGAAACTCTAGATTTGAATTAATTTGCTCAGAGATAAAGTCCCAATCAAAAGACATTCAAAATAGGGGCTAGACTTCTATCAGGTCGGGTTTGGTATACAGGTTTAAACTCACATACCCTGCAAGAGGCCGAAAAAAAGTCTGAGAGTGAGTTAAGAGTTAGAGTAGGACGGACAAAAAAAAAAGCTATCATGCATGTCGAGTATATAAAAGTAAAACTATAGTATTAATATCGAAACTTTTAGGCGTGCTACATATTGGTAGGTCATCTCTGATTCTTATGTGACTCTACTTTAAAGTCTGACCTTACATTAAATGGACGAAAATTTGGGAATAGTTTAATTTCCTTTAACGAATTGGGCAATTCGAAAAAACAACGAGGAAGTCAAATAAAAAATAAACCTTTAACAACTTCAAGCGGACGCACCACCTGCGGGAAAATTTATGCGTGGAATTTGTTGCAGTTGTACGATTATTGGACTAATCTTTGTTAAAACAATTTCCAACGATAGCTACGGTTGACATATCATCTGACATTACAGTTTGGGACTCTGCCTTTTAATTGATGGGGTTTTTTTAAAAAATTTATATAGTACTTGTTTCATTGACCTTGCCTTAACTAAAGTCAAATGTACATTCATACGTCTCTGTATATATTTTCTCCTACGAATACATAGTTACAATTTTCAAAAACACAGGAACATATAGATCAATAGTTCCCGAGTTTTGAGCAGAATTGAGCTTTTCTCGTAAATTAGCATAAGGGTATTATCCTCTATAATTGAATCTTTCGATTTTTTGGACCAAAAGGGGAAAAATCTTTCTATTTCGTGCCTTCATCCTCACTACAATAATAGGAATCATCCATTTACAATTAATAACTAATAGTTGCGAGAATTGTAGTTTCTCTTAGAACATGTTAACAAAGAAATTGCCTGACCAATTCAACGAGAGATCAATTCAAGCTAGGCTTTTGAAGTCCTCTTCCCTTTTGCGAGCGCCCACTTTTACACAATTCATATCCCGCTTCAGTTTTCTTTGCTTTCTAGAGTAAACGGGTTATTAACAGTCCATAAGACATTGTCAAGTTTGGATCAAAAGTCAAAGAGGAATAAGAAATCAAAAGAAAGAAACAGTCTCCAATTTGAAGTCAAGGATACATGACCAAGCCACCTCCATATCCCTCTCATTGGCCCGTGCTCGACTTTGCAACTGCACCTAAATCTTCCCACTCATCATAAAACAGTCATGGGCTACAAGAATTGGGCCGATATCTACTATATATCCAGGAATCCTCTAAGTTTTAGATATAAATTTACATCAATGATCATCAATCAATCAAGTGGTCGAGATTCACTCGCATCTCCCCATGTAATGTCCCTATACTCTTGGAGAAATCAGACGTTCACCCACTAAAACTTGCCCGGCCGATTGAGCAGTAGTAACAACCGCCCGAACCAACCACAACTTAAAGTTCTACCCGATTTTAGAGACGACCTCTTATTGGGGTTGCTTAAGGCCGGTGACCGCCTATTCGAGGTAACTTCCTGTTGGGATTTATAACATATCGATTATGGAAGGAACTGGTGGTCAGTTTTTAAGTATGAGAGAAAACCTCACCCTTTTATCTAGCTTTTGAGGTAAGAGATGCACAAAACCACCCAATACTGATATCAAAATCAAGGTTATCAATAAGTCTGGAACCAACAATCATGTGGAAGATACGAGTCATTGTCGCTCCGAACCGTGTTATCAGGGCTTATCTAACATCGGTTGTGAAAGAGGTTGATGGTCAATTTATAAATATAAGGGAAACCCTCGCCCTATAAGCTAGCTTTTAGGATGAGAAGGGCTCAAAATCATTCAATACCTCCAACCCCATGTAAATCTCTCGATCTCATAAAATACTTCATAACTCGTTCGTTTCAAGATAACACGATAATCTTGGACATGTAAACGAAAGATTAAACAAAGTGCAAGTTTGACCACCCTTTCGTGTCTTCGGTGCTAGCTTAACTCAAATCCGTGTGTACGCATGCCCTTTCTAACTGATTAAGAACTCATTAAGAACCCAAAAAGCCAAATCACGCGCGGTCAAAGGTCGAAGAGTCAGGAAGCCAATGGAACCAAGTGCAGCACGAGGCAAACAGAGTTTTCTCTGAAGGAGACAAATCACTACTGTAGCCATTTTGTCGACACTAGAGCATGAGCACAACCTGAGAGCATGATGCCGACTTTGGAGGTAAATTGTTCAAAAAGGTCGCGTGATATGTATTCTTGCTATTACTTTTTTTTGCCCCTCACAAGTTCAAAAGCGGATTGGCCTTTTCTTCGTCCGGTGAGCCGTTTTCGTAGACTCAGTGTGCATTAAGCGGTGCATGCGTGCATGCAGGACGCAGCACAGTTTGGAGGTGATGGGTTTTGATTTGATTTTGAGGACTGAAATGAGATTATTCTATTGTTAACGGGGGTAGATGCGATAGAGATATCAGGCGCCGTCTGTCTTACTCCTTTAGGAAAACAGCAGAACGTTAATTATATTCGTTCACACGGAGAAAATGGATGTCTGAAAATCAAACTTCGCGGCATGTCCGTTTGTTATACAGTGACGGCGGGCACCACGGATTGCGTTCTTTATTTTACCGTTCCGATGTCCATATCAACAAAAAGAAAAAGAAAGAAAATTTAAAAAAATTTTAAAAATTGAATCTTTTTTTTTAAGTGTAAAAATTATTACATCGGCATCGGCCATGTCATGTAAGATGGCCGATGTCCATGTCAACAATTTCGAATTAAAATTGGCCAGAAGGACTATGTCACACTCGGCAACGGTTCGCCGAAGCCCTTTGTGGCCTTAAAAGCCCTTGGGCATATACAAATGGCATGTGGCAAATTTTTTCGAGGGCTTTAGAGAGATGCAATTGTATATCCAAAGGCCTCTAAAGGCTTTTAACCTAAGGTAGGTCCGGAGGTGCTTTGAACATTTCCACGTTCCAAATACATTTTTTCCAACTTTGCCCTTTCTAAATTTTCACAATTCCGGAAAATGTCCCCACGTCATGAGACGTTACCAACGAAGCGGCAGCCAATAAGACTCCGGCGAGGGAAAATATGGCTGCCGGCAAGTCGAATATGGCGCCGGCAGCCTCGGTCATGCGACCCCAAGTGACACCGCCTGAGGTCTGGCGATCCCAGGAACACAACCTAAGTCGCATGAACCTAGGTAGGCGTCGCTTGGGTTCGTAGCCAGATTTGGCCTCGCTAGAGTCTCGTCGACCGTTGAGTCTTTTGCCAGTTTTGAGCTTTTTGAAAAAAAAAAAAAAAGCAAAAGTACTTACACGTGACTTTCCAAACGTCATTTGAACCAAAGTTATTTCCGAATGCACTTTAAAATTATAATTTATCAAACACTACTTTCATTTCGGAAAACCCATTTCATCTAAAGGTCTTTGCATTTTTCCAAATAAATTTCCCAAAAGCCAATCCAAACACACCCTAAATTGGCAAGTTTTTAAAAGGTTTAAGACTCAATTGGTACAATCGAAAGGTTTAGAACTGAATTGACAAAAGTGTAATAGGTTTAGGACTTTTTTGATAATTTTTCCCAAAATTGCACATATGTCCATCCTTTGAACAACTCGAGCAATCTCACGATCATCAATTATACCAACTTTTAAAGAAATCATTCACAATGCTAGGACTTTAATGAAACTATTCTCCATTGGGGTCTGTTTTGTTTACACTTCATAATAGTATAACTCTTTCCTACTCTATATTTTCCATCAAAAATTTAGAAATGAAAATAGTCAAATTTAGAAAAATCAGAATGTAAATATAGATGACATATCGATTTATGTGTTGGAAAATATAAGTAAAGTTTCGAGAGAGATGCAAGATTCCAAAGGACTAAAGGTTCACTCGAGAATAGTATTGTTATCAGATGGAAAAATTGGATACGAAAAGGGGCCGACGCGATTTTTATACTTCCGTGCATCGCGCGGATTCATATTCTAATCGAGTAATTCTACGACACGTCATTAGCGTAAAATATTTTTGGTATTTCTAGCATCCTTTCGAGGGCTGGATGTGACGAATTGCGTCATCCCACGAGGACGATCTCTAAACAACTAATTTTTTTGCCCTTGAAAAAACAAACGGGAAAAGGTGAAAAGGAAGGATAATAGAAAAGGGGGGCTCGGTCAGCAACCACATCTTTGACTGAGACATTGAGGCATATGTATATACATATCGCCTTCACATCAACAACGACGACGACGACGACGACAACCCACCTCCTCCGCCGCAGCAGAATGTTACATTGTCAGGCGCCGTCGGTGTCTACCGTTTGCTACGTGCTCTCCATTTCAAGTCCACGTTCAACGCCTTCCCGAGCTCTGACCGACATTCCACCGAGCCTGCTAATCGAGAGAGAGGTAGAATGAGCCGTATCTGCCTCTCGTTGAGCTCACACGTTCGAGCTACGTCGGTAGAAAACATTCGGCGAACTTGCGCCTTAGGCATTTGCTATCTCACATAAAGCGACTTCCCGAATTTCGATACGCTCATAATTACGAACTATATAGATCGAACATTTCGTGGCGGGTTTGAAATGGTTACGGTGATACTACTCGGAGGAGATAGCTATTTTGTTTGCCCCTCCCGACCCTTTAACCAGTCGAAAAGGAAAAGGCATGACCAATGTAAATCGATTAAATTTCCTGTGCGTCAAGCAAACCCGTGCTACCCAGTAAGTCATTTGGTTACCGTAATCGAAAAAGGTTGCAATGCAATAGAAATGTAATAATGCGGTACCTATTATGTCGTTTGATTTCGGGAATGACATAAGGGAGAAATTTTAAAAAATCATAGTATAATTATTATCATTTATGTAACCAATAATGAGTGTGATACCCCATATATATTTCAAGATACTGTAGACAAATTTAGTAAAAATTTACTTACATTTCAGATATAGTTAACAATCAAACGTTGATAGAGTGAGTGAGAGAAAATAAACCGAGGGGAGGTTTATTTGGGGAATAGTTACTACAACTTTGGTTGTAATAGGAATTATACTGTAATGACTGTATATAATAGGTCTATAAAATGTAATAACCATTACTGCAATCAAACTTGCTGCAAGAGCCCAATGGCTCTCTCGCTCTCCTTTGGACGGTACCACCCCATCTATTAAAATATACATTATTTATCTCTAAAGTTTACTTTGTCGTTCGATAAATCAAAATCAAATGTAGATGGAGCACACTAGGGAATGTGCAGAAGATACATACAGTCGAGGGATTCCAAAGTAAACAGATGATCACTCCTTTTATGATTTGCATAGACATTGCTTACACAAATTGTATGATCTTACTCCCAAGTTAATTTGAAATCATCCATCCCTCTCCATCGTTCAGCAACTTTAGAGAAAAGAAAATCTTTCAAATAGGACAGTAAATACCTCTCATGTCGGTTTGCACCCTTTTAAGAAAAAAGAAAGAAAGAATATATTCCATGTGACGATCACATCATGTGGCAGTGACACGTGGTGCCACGAGCTAACCAGGATATATATGCCAAGTAAGAAGATACACATATTAATGCGAGTAAAACAATTGAACGGTCAACCAGCAAAGTCATCGGACGCAACATCATTGGAACAATGAGTCAAACCAAGCACGATGGAATGGAAAGAGTTTGGTCCTCTTGCAAACTTGAGAGGACGAGGCCACTGAAACTGTGGTGTAAGATGCACGCAAACGACCGGAGATCATAGTGGGGAAACTAGAATGCAATAGGGGGAGTAGAATCTCACTCCAATTTAAATAAGATTCGAACCCAAAAGAACAGCAAAAGAGCAAGCACGATGGGGTCTCTTTTCAGGGGGTGGACCACTCGAAACAGCAGAAGAAGATCAAAAAAAAAAGAAGACGGAAAAGGCAAAGGGCACGAGAATAGGGAAAAAGATGCATGTTGGTTTTGGGATTGATGCCAGCAAGAGAGGAGGCGGCCACCTCCAAGGCCGACAAAGACCGGGACTGGATCGGAACCCGCCCGGATCGGACCGGGCCACGAACCGGAGACGAGGCTTGGGGATCATGTCTTCGTGAGACCCCATGCAAAGTGATGAGCGGCAGCTCTGGGCGGCCTTGGCCCATCATTCCATGCCAACTTGCCTATTTGATTAATCCCATGTCATTTTTACCCCAAGTCGACGTACGTCATGACCATATCCATTTGACTGCATCCTGTTGGCTTCTATTCATCTCGCTAAAACAGGGCGTGTAAAATATCGACTTATTATACGGCAGCTGATTAAGCTCCAAACCTTTCAATTGAGCCAGTTCAGTCCTAACCATTCTATCAAATTTTGATCGAAAATCGTTGACATGACATTTTAGTCCCGGCCGGCGCTAACATTAAGTCATTTAGCGAGAACGCCGAATGGTCAATTTCTAATAAAGAGACGTATGAAATGACATTGATTTGTATATAACTTTCTTCATGCCATAATCATAACCTGTCCTCGACTCGCTACCGCCACCATAATGACGCCACCGTAGTCGATCAATGTCATCATTTTCCTTTCAGTGTTGCCCGTAAAATCAGCCGTCGATTGACGAGAAACCCCAAATTAGCTCACCCAAATTGTAACTTTGGGATGATGGGGGTTATCATGATCACGATCATGATCATGGTCATTTTGTATTGACCAGCTCCGTTGCCCGAGAAACGGTCGTACTTGCACGGGGATTGGAGGAATGGGTCAACGTGCGAAATGTGCCGTTGGAATCCACATCTGCTCATGGAATTGGAATTTGACCACACCAAAATCGAAGTGCTCCGAAAGGGCCACAAGGGGGCTAAGTTCGAAAGCCACTTTCACGAGCGTTCTTCACTGCTACTAATTATTGCATGTGCGTGATTTTGTAGCCTATGAGTTTTGGTGGTCCAAGCAAAGTATGCCCGAGAATTGCTGTATTGACCGGTCTACAAACAGCACCTCCACCTGATTTGCACTATGCGAATTCGAACGCGATGTGTTTTGGTGGTCGCAAAGTAGATGATTACCGAATTGCACTGTTCACGAGGATGATTCGTGATCTTCAAAGTCCCCACTTTAGTGCAGAAAGGAAGAAGATTTTTGCCGTAGAAAGTTTTGTGCTTATCCTGAAATTCTTCAACTTTTACTTTCGTGAATGAATGCGTACAAAATGTTGGCTTCCTCCTTTCGTCCTTCCTTTTAGGAGTTGCTTTTCCTTTTTGGGTGGGATGTGAACCTGGCCCATTTAGCTCCGTATCGGATTTTATGGGCTCCAAAGTTTATTACCGTTCGAATGGCTTGAAGGGTTTTTCATAAGCACATTTCCTTGCGAAAAAAAAAACTTTTGTACCCTTAAGGCTGCGTTTGATCGTCCGGATTTCTAAATAAAATAGGACTTGATAGGATAGGATAAGAAATCCTGGGATTTCTTCATATCCTGTCTACTGTTTGGTAGACTACAGATTTAAAGTCGGATAGGATAATTTTTTTTTTTGCTATTCACAGGTTTGGAGGAGTCAGTGAAGGAAAAAAAGTCGAGAAATTTTTTTGGTGAAAGCGCACAAGATGTGGTGATGAAGATGACGGCGAGCGGAGCGTAGGGTTTCTGGAAAAATAGACATTAGAAATCCTATCCGGGTCTATTCCACCCCCCTTCGGATTTTTTTATCCGGTCTATATCCGACCTTATCCTATCCTGGACCACCACCAAACACAGGATATGATAAAATATATCCTATCCTGCCTTTTATACGGTCGACCAAACGCAGCATAAAAGAATCGCCAGTTTCTCTTTTTCTTCTTTCTTCTTTTTCGAGGTGGGAGGTAGACCCCGGTCGCGAACCCCAGTGGTGCGTCGGGGCTGCCTATGCTTTGCTTGAGCCGACAAGGTCCGAAGGCCTAGCAAAGATATATTGTTCTTGGGCTTCGGCCAGCCCACCCATTGATAGTTCTCTTTTTCTGAATCGTTAACAGGCTTGGGCAAAAGATTTTTGGACCAGGTAGACTGCCTATAGCCCACCCATTGATCTGGTCCAATGGGATGTGGAGGGGGAAATGTTGGATTGGGCCATCAACTAGCTTCGAACCTCACCTTAATGGCATTTTCTAAGGGCTCAATGTCACCGACTCTCTTCTCTATGCATCGATCTTTCCTCCGAAAAGACTAAGTTTTGAGGGAAAAACTTGGTCGAATACCCTAAAAAACCCTCTCTCTAAACCTTTTTTATCTCATAAAAAATCCTCAACTTTTGGTCCGGTTCCATATCTGCATTTCCACGTCATTACTACGTCCAAAATCACCCTAAATGATATGGCATTTCCACATCATTACTCTAGTTTTTCCCCAAATTTCAAATCCAAGAAGAAGCCTTTTTGGAGATAAATTTCCATGTTGAGCCCATCTGAAATGCGGGTAAAAAGAGCAATTAGGGCCGGCCTTCTTCAATTGCTCTTACTCTTATGAGAGTTTTTCTTCCATCTTGCTCAGAGATCTTTGATTTTGCGATTAGTATTCAATGTCTTGTGCTCGGGAGACTTCCATTTCTCGTGGTCGAAGAGCTCGCACTCAGGACACTTAAACGGCCCGCACTTGGGTGTTTTTTCATCTCTTGGCTGTCAAGAGACATTTTAAAAGGAGGGTTAATGGGGGCAAATTTGGGCCTCAAATAAAAGTTTGTAATTTTTTATGAGATAAAAAAACGTTTATGATAGATTGTGTGATTAGACCTAAAAATGGGGGTTTTTTATGGGACAAAAAAAAAGTTCAGAGTAGAATTAAAACACGATCTAAAGTTGAAGGCTTTTTATAAGACAAAAATAATTAAGGTAGAATTAGGACTGGACGTAAACTTGGAGATTTTTTAGGGTATTAGGACGAACAAAACCCACAACGCACGTCTAACGTTTCTTAACACTCTATTCATGCGTGTGAGTCAAGCCTTAAAAGTAAAACACTATACACAAAACTGCAACTCGGATCGAATGGGCAAGTCAGACCCATGGCTCAAGGCTAGCTTGTTGTCCAAGCCCATCACGAAACACTACGTGCGTGTAATTTCCCAGCCGATGCTGAAGCGGAACTTTACATGTCCGATACTTAGGTGGAAACAAGGGTTGAAAAATAACAATACATGGGCTTACCGATCTACCAAATTCATTCGAAATCCTGAGGCCTGATCTATGTACGCAATCTCTTTACTCATGGAATACAACCATCTATTAATTTCTTTTGCACCCACACAACAAGCCAAACGTTCAAATTTCATTAATTATCACCTTCACTTTCACCGTGGTCATGAATACATCGTACAGGTTTGGGTTCATGAGCATCGACAACTGCCATATAAATATCTTGACTCCAATCGTTTGGAGGTCATTCCAGTATTCGGAGTTTACCTTGATTCAAACATCATTTGAGATTATGGCATCTGACACATTTTCGAATTTCGATATCTTTATTTTCGATGTGGGAGATTGAGATGAGAGAGGAATCAAGATCTTTCTTTCGATTCCCAATGCCGTTTGAGTGCCCTCGGACCGCAGATTTAAGGAAAGAATCTCTGAGCGGACCACAACCTCTTGCGACTTTAATAAGCAAAGGGGAAAAGAAAACACCACGCCCTTCCGTTTTGCCCAGTTCCGTAGTCTCTTCATCATCGTGGAGGCTAATGATGATGAGGGCTGGGGAAGGGAAAGATCTAAACTTGTGTCGACCCGTCAATCGATTTCATCATGACCTATAACCCTATGGAACGCCCATTTTTTAAGGTTGGGAGGGTTGAACTTTCCCTAATCGGACAAAAAGTAGAAAGCAAGCATCGATCGAAATCAGCAGAGCGTGACTTGGTACCACTTCATCAAGCAAAGATGAAGGAAAAAAGGAGCCCTTCCTCGGCTTTCTGGTCCCAATCTCCTGGTGAAATCTCCAGTTCAATGATCGAGGAGAGAAGGGTCATTATTATTATAAGCTAAAGTATCATCACCATTCCTAATTCGTATCATGGTGAAGTCAGAAAGCAAGCATCGATCGAAATCAGCAGCATGACTTGGCACCACTTCATCAAGCAAAGATGAAGGAAAAAAAGGAGCCCTTCCTTGGCTTTCTGGTCCCAATCTCCTGGTGAAATCTCCAGTTCAATGATGAGAGGACTGAGGAGATAAGGGTTATTATTATTATAAGCTAACGTATCATCACCATTCCCAATTTGTATCATGGTGAAGTTAGAGCGAACCTCGCGCCTACCCAAATGCCCGCTTTCCAAGTTGGGGGAAGGGAATGAAAGGTTGAATTTAAACCTCATCGGTGAAAGTCGAGAGCGAGCATGATCAGATTCACAAGCACACCAACTTCACACAAATGAAGTAAAAAAGGAGTTCGAGGTGATCGAATCTCAACCCTAGTGAGCCTAGCACATTGCCTATTCGACTAATTATACTTGCCTTTCTATGATTGGATAGGCTAGTTACTTTGATCATCGAAAAAGATGAAATCTTGTTCATCACTATCTGCCTTTCTTTTTGTCAGCTTGTAGCCCAACCGGCAAGCAAAGTATAACCGACATATTCATTTTTAAATTTTCCCACTTCAATAATCACCGCCCGTTCCATATCCATACATCTACATCCACACCTCATGATTGATTTTTCAGACCCAATGTGGAAAGCGCTTGCAGGGGGGGGGGGGCAAGGATTATATATAATCATTGCAAAATTCACATCATAGAGAAAATAAGTCAATATTGCCATCTCGAGAACACGTCCTTCCTCTAGCACCTAAGTTACGTGTGATTCAATTAATATATGAAAAATTAGGAGTTGGCAATAAGAGGGAGGGAGGAGGAGAGGGAGAACATGAATTTATATACCTTTCTTGCCATCTGCAGCTACAAGACGTAACAACTGTTTATTTAGCTATTATGGTGATGAAATGAGAGCTAAGGGTAACATTGAAGCAACAGCCCCCACCAAGGACAAATTGTTAGCTACCAAAGATGAAGAGAACCATACAAATCTAGGGATATTGAATTCAAGAATTCAATGACAAACGAGATGAAATCTTATGACACATTGATGATAATGGTCCCTGCCCTGTCGTATATAACAGCACCCCCTCCTCCATTTATTTCTTCTGACACTGGTGAATTGGATCCTCAGAATTTTCTTGGAGGGGTGTCGTAATAAATCTAAATACAAGAAAGAATGTAAAAACCAAATGACGAGACAAACCCACCAGAACTGGCGATCCACACTCAAAAGGAGGGACAAAAAAAAAGATCTTTGCTTTTTCAAAGCTTTTCAATAGCTCACTCAAACAATTCCCAGTTGAATCTTGGCTGGACTGGATTGTTATTAATGGCGACTGGAGAGGTGGTGGATGTGGACGAAGCAAGAGCTGGCACCAATGGTGGGGCTGCATCAAATGTCTCCCATTTCGTGGTCACAACTGTCCCTGATGATGATCTTCTTGGGTCTTCCTCTTCTCCTTGCTTCTTGTTCCGATTCTGATGGTGACTACTGGGATGATAATGGCGGTTCCCTTGAGGTTGGGAATGAGGCTGAGGATGCCCATTTGGATGCTGCTTCTGCTGTTGGTGCTGGAACGCTGCCATCTTTACCCCGTTTGTGTGTGCATGATGCTTGTCCTCCTCTTGGGCTGGAGCTTGACCTCCATTGCCGGTCTGCATGGAGTTCTTGATCTTCAACAGGTCTAGGGTTTCCACATATTTCTGAACTCTCCTCACCTTCAGTTCAGTCATTTATTCACAACAGAGAAAATGGATTAGGTCATGAATCACGATTCAGACAAAACTGCAAAATGTGTGCCGAGTTATTTTCGATTTAATTGCATTCAATTACCTGCATTTTTCTCTGCAATTTCACATCTCCATCAGCAATAATGCTATCCAACTTGAGCAACTGATTCATCAACAACTCAATCAAAGTCAACACCTCCGTTTCAGGTATCTTCCCTCCTCTAGAGATCACTGATTCCATGGCCGAAACCTAAACCAAGTTCAACCCAAACACATCAATCCACAGATTTGTTCTTCCTTATCTCTTATGCACTAATTCAAATAGCAATAGTACATTGAACTGTTTCGGTTCATTACCCGGCCAGCGAACCTATCGACTTGCAAGCTGATTTCGGATATGGACTTCGACGCCTTCTCCATTTTCGCATTCCGTCGCATCTCGAGAAGCCGCTTCTCCTGACTGATCGGGTCCTCGACGAGCACCATCTTCGACCGGTCCTTGACACCGACGATGTCGAGGAATGCGTTGGAGTCCCTCTCTTTGTCTTTGAATAGCAGTTTCTGATCTTGATGGTGCAGTCCTGTTGGCCCGGTCAACATTTTCTTCAACTCCCCTGCAGTTAAAAACGCATACAATGAATTCATTCATTCGCTCGCTCGCTCATACACTCCCTCATTCATTCTATCCATCAAATTCGAAGAATCGAAATTAAACAGAGTCATTTAAGCGACTCCAAGATTGACTCCAAACAAAGGAATTGTTACCGTCTACACGTAGAAGTAAATCAAGAACGTGGAAAGTTCAATTGAACACTTACCAAATGTGGCCTGTGAGTTAATGCCGATCTCGTGGTACGTTGACCCATGCTTAACCCTAACTCGGATCGTCGGTGGCGGCGGTGCCGAGCAACGATCCGAGCCCGCGTCCCGCTTCTGGACCAGCATTCCTCCAGGTCTCACCTCCCACTCCTCCCCTGACTCCCCAACTCTGCTCGCATTGCCGCCCGCGGAGCTCCCATTCATGGTCGACAGCCCTATCGTTTTAGCCTGCGCTCTCATCATCTTTCTCCACTCCCCAACTCGAAAAGCTCCAAGCAAAAATACCTTGAATTGGAACAGGGGCTCAGATCTCAAGCTCTGATATTCGACGACCCAAGTCAAAATTTGCAGAGACCCATCTGTTGGTACGCTCTGCTTTGCTAAACCCCAGCATCAAGCGAGTCTAATATCGCGAGGAGGAAAAGAATTGGGCAGGAAAGAGAGAGAGAGAGAGAAAGAAAAAGATTCCTTTCCGAGACAAAGCTTCAAACTTTTCTTTTTCTCTTTGCAGAGCCAATGGCGTTCCACCCAGAAAAAGAATCGGTGCCCAGAAAGTCTTATCTCCCTCGAGAATACTACGGAGAGGCCAGAAGGGACCGAGCGCTTACCAGAGCTTTGACCCGCGGAGCCGAAACTCCGGATCTCAGTTCAAGTCAACAGGGGAGAGCAGCAACAGAGAGCCCTGAAAATTTTCCGGGAAAAACAGTTCAGAGCCAGAGAGCAGCAAGTGACGATTCTGTCCCCCGCCGGAAAACTATTCGGGAAAGCCGATGCCGAACCCAAATGACGGAGAAACCGAATCTCCCTCCATAATATTCCCTCCCTGTCTCTCTCTCTGTGGTCTGGAAAACTCGAGGAAGAAGAGGAGAGAGAGAGAGAGAGAGAGAATGGCACAACGAAAATTCTAAGGGCAAGAAACGAGTGGACAGCTAACGAGGGGCTTTTGTTACGACTAGAGCTCTGATATTTGTCTATATAAACCAACCTGTCCTGCAATTATGTACTAATTACATGTTCTCTAATATCCACATCTCCATTTTATATTTGACATAAAGCAGGAAAGAGAGGGAGGGAAAAAAAAAAGGGGGGGGTAAGCCAAACAGCACAGAAGCCGCCAAAAGCCTCGGTCGAGTCTTCGATTACTCCCGTCCTTCCCTCCCTCCTTTTGCCACCACCTCCCAATGTAAAAAAAGGTCGGAGAAACGAAAGCCAAAAGAGACCAAGACGCACGAAAGCGGAAGCTACTCGCTTGGGGGCGGTGGGGTTTTACCTTGGCGGTTATTATTATTTTTACTTTACCTCAGCAGAGCGCGCGGCCGCAAGCGAAGGGGAGACCGCGCTCGACTGGCTCGGGACCTAGCGGAGCAGGAGTCTGACCCGGCTCCTCCGCGACGACGACCGACACGCGTGGGGTCGGAGGGCGGCTCTTGGGAGATCGAGGGGCGAGCCAAATCATTGTCCGTGCTCGGAGGGTCCTCTTCGGTTTCTTGCGGAGGTTTCTTGGGGGGCGGGGGTTCATTTCATAGGGACGATGATGTGCGCTGTGGCTTCAAGATGATGTTTCTTTCTTCCTTCTTCTTTTTTAATTTTTTTCTTTTGGCCCTTTCTTTACAGTTAGTTGGAGAGCCAAGCATCACTCACCAAATAGGCCTTTTGGAAGCTTGTAACCCACCAAAGCAGAGACATTCCTAACCGGTGACGGTTCCTTGTCCTTCACTAACCTCCTCTCTCTCTCTCTCTCTCTCTCTCTCTCTCTCTCTCTCTACCAAACGCTAGGATCAACGACATGATCGGCTTTCGAATCGTGCGACATTTCGTACCCTGCCTAGCAAGATTCCGAAGGGTCTGGCACGGACCTGCGATCGCAAAGTTGGCGGCTCGAAACGGGCGCTCGTTCTCTTTTTAACTTTGCCGCTTGCTCGCTGGCATAATCTTTTGACGTGCACTGACCTCCTCTTCCTCTCTGCCAAAAAGCCGGCAAAGAAAAGAACAACCGTAGATGCAAATATACCCTTCCCTAGTCTTTCGGAGAATGATGGCGGATTGGGTAAGTCAAGTTTGATCGACGACACAATCAGCTTTCGAATCGCGCGACGAGTCTCATGCCCTGTCTAGCAAGATTCCGAAAAAGGGTCCGGCACGAATCTGCAATTGCAGAGCAGGCAGCCCGAAACGGGCGCTCGCTCTCTTTCTAACTATGTCGCCGGCTGGTATAATCTTTTGGCATGCACCGCAGATCATTTGATCAACGGCTGAATTTCTGATCGATGTATCTTCCTATTACGACTAGACATGGTTATCTATGTTGGATTTGGACACGAAGAGGAGAAGAATTGCACGAATTGGTGCTTTCCAATGGAAATGGTGGCGCCAACGGGACCGAATGGGAAAAGCTCCTTTGGAATTGCGAGGGGCCATTGAAAAATATTTGGATCAATCGGGGCAAAAATTGCCCAAATTGGACTAGCTCCAAAACAAAGAATTAATCATCGGTACCCTCCATATCCTATCAAAAATACAAAAATAGCCATCGCTTACCATTCCCTTTTTACAATTGCCGAAAACATTTCTCGATTCACTTTCTCTTTTTGGGTTTTCTCTTTTTCTCTTTTTGGATCTTTTGCCGCCAGAAAATCGAGCTTCAATTGGCGTGATTTTGTTTGGTTGCGAGTTTTTTTCAGTGTTTAACTGGTTTTTATTTCTTTTCTTGAACAAAAATTTAACAAAAGAAAGTAAATTAGTCGGAGTGATGAGACCTTTTTGGCTTCCATCTTTCTGGAAAAATAGAGAATCATACAAAATTGGGTCCCTGACAAAAGAAGACATATTTCCCTTGATCGTGTCATACATCCAATTTTAAGGGAAAATTATGTGGCGGGAATTATCAAAATTAATAGAGTTATTCAAAAACATTTATCTTAAACTGAAGGATTAGGGTTTTTTTATCGGAAAATGATTTTTCTTTTGCCCCAGAAAAGAACGCTGATATCTGCTAAAAATCTACCTAAATTTGTGCCGAATGCCAATTTTTTTTCGGTCGAAAGACAAATTGATTAGGGCCAAGTTTTGACGATTCTCGGCAAAAAATAACCGAGAAATAGTTTACGCACAATGCAAAAAATGAATAAAACGAATAGCAATAAATAAATAGGGCGAAGGACCACGTCGAGGTGTCCTTTATTTATTTATTTATTTATTTTGGTCTAATAAGGTGTCCTTTGAAAGCTAAGTAAAATAACGATTCGATGACGTCACGCTTGCATTTTCCACGTGGCGAACATCGACCTCTGGATCTCTCCCCGATGTCTTCCGCACAAAAAGAGAACAAAAAAGAGAAGGGGGCCCCTTCGGACCATTATTAACATTTGCCACCACCGACACTCCTCGTACGTGCGACCGGCACGCTCGGGGACGTGGCGCCTTCCCCGCCGTACAGCCGGGGGGGCGGGGCCGTCGCACGTGGGAAGCCGAGGTGGCGGTCGCGATGGGGACGGTGCAACACACCCCCGGGAAAAAAAAAGGCAAATAGAGTATTCGAAAAGCGTGGATGTCTTCTCACGAACATTGGTTTTTTAATTCTCCATCATTAATTTCTTTTTCTTGGGTTATGTTATATTTTAGGGATAATTACATAAATAATCTCTTAATATCGCCCCCGAATTTTTAATTTATTTAATATAATCCATGTAATATTCAGTGTGATCCTTGAAATGTTAATTCATGAAGTTTTGGTATCCGGCCTCTAAAATTTTAATTTTTTCGATGCCGTCCTTGAATGACATCGAACGGATTAGAATACCAAAACTTCATAGACGACATTGGACAAATTAAAATTTCAGAGGTCGCATTGCATGCTGAATTAGAGTTTATAGACCATATATTTCAAAGACTGCTCGTGTCATTTTTTTTTCTATATTTTAAGCAAAAAGATATAAAAATCGATTAAAATAAAAAAGGAAGAATTTCCGATTTCGATTGGCTTTTTAGGGTTTGTCTTTTTTTTTTTTTTTTGAAGAGTTGGTTGGGAGGGCATATTTTGAAGAAGGGACAAGCGACCGACCAGTCAGTGGACATGGGGAAAGATCAGGAGAAATCGTGCGTGTTTTATGGTCAAAATTACGGGGACAGAAAGATATTGAAATTGCCCCCCTTTCTGCCCTTTTGTCCCGTCCGATGTTCGTATGCTAATAATTCTTGAAAAACGGAGGAGTTTCCATGAAGCTGCGGGCATCGTTAATCCAAGGTCATACATGAACTTGCACTTACATCGATTCGTGTAATTGAAAAGAAACTTTGCTAAGCATATATAATGTGTTTCCATCGGGGTGCTCCCGACTTATGAGAAATCATTCGTGATTTCGTGTCGGGGCCGTAGCAAACAGCTCTAAAATTTTTGTTGGGTGTAATCTTCAAACGGCACAAATTTGATCTCAAAGAGACGAAAGCTCGATCATGCAATCGAGCCCGAGTTCCGCGGCCATGGCGGGCCGTGACACTCCAGATCGGTGTTCCGGCCGAGAGCTCAAAACCCGGGCGACCATGGCCATATGAGATCGAGGATGTGAATTAGAAGAAGAGATTGAGCTTGTTTAGGGGCTAGCTAGAGGTTTGGAAGCTGAAGATGTCGAGGAGGAGTAAAGAGGAGATTTCGAGTTTCTACGTATGGTTGGTGATAGAGAGAGAGCGCGCGCAATTTGGAAATTAAAAAGAAATCCACATGCTCCATGTTGCCCTTTTTTTATAAAATAAGTCCACAATAGCAATATTTATATCCCGTCGAGGCCCCATCAATCATTTTTAGCAAGGATGATCGATAGCACTTTTTAAAAAGTAAAAAAAAATTCAAGTTTAAAACAAAAAAGAAAAGAAGTAAAGTGACTATTTTTTAACTTCGAGCTTGGATTATTCGTGACATCATCCACTCAGTTACTATATGTTTTTGAAATCTAGGAAGAGTGTGGCCTCTCGTCTGAGCACGCTTTGTGATTTTGCAGCCCCCACTTTCTAATGATCTGTTGGGTTTAAATTTGAGAAAATTATCGAAAAAGTCTTAAACATATTACGTTTTTGCCAATTAAGTCTACTCGTCCAATTTTAGCCAGAAATCGCTGGCATAAATGTCAACCGTCCTACGTGGCACGGTCGACGCTGATGTGGGTAATTTTTAAAAAAATTTTAATACTTTTCCTTTTTTCTTTTCTTCTCTTTCCCCTCTTTTTTTTCATAGTGGTTGGCAAGGGTAAAAAAAATATTAAAATATAATTAAGATTATTCACCTCAGTGCCGGCCGTGCCACGTAAGATGTTCAGTGCCCACGTTTGCAATTTCCGATCAAAATTGGTCAGACGGACTCAATTGACAAAACGTGAAAAAGTTTAAGACAATTCAAATGTTTAAAACTAACTTGACAAAAGCACGATAAGTTTATGACTTTTTTAGTAATTTTTTCATTTAAATTCTGTGGCCGAAAGGTTTGATTGAGTGGCGGATAAATTATGTTTTTTCTCTTGTGGCCCAAGTAAATACGTAGATGGAAAGGCAAACGTGCAAGTTCAAAACTAAGAAATCCCACAAGGGACCTCCACTCAAACACTGCTTGATAACGATATCATTAAACAAAATAACATCCGGGATAGAGACATAATTACCCAAAAAAAAATCTTAAATTTATTGCATGAATTCTAATTCAATCGTAAGCTTTTCGATTCAAATAATTTAATTATAAATCTTTCGACAATTTGCCAATATACTTTTTCTAGTCAATTTTAACTGGAAATTATCGACGTAAATGTCAGCCGTACTACGTGGTATGACCAGCACTGATATGAAAAATTTTTGTAATTGTTTTGTTTGGAATGATATAAATAAGATTATGCCGGGGGGTGGGGGGGGTTGGATACGGTACGGTGGTTTTAGTAATGATAAGAAAAGTACGGTTCTAGTTCTAGCAAGCAAGTGAGCCAATTAGTGTTGATGTTCTATCTCTAAAAGTCGTTCGATCCCACCTGATAAAGGCATAGATGATACGTTCCGCCTTTTTCACAGAGAAAAGTTTATCATGACTCATTTCATTCCCCCGCCTTCACTCCTGGCTCACAATGGAAATTTGCCCAATAGCCACGAGAAGGGGGCTCTATACGAATTGAAAGGTTGACCTATTCGGGAATCTCCGGATCTACGCTTATTTTCAACTCCCCTGCTTGCCATCCACACCAGAATAAATTGAGTTTTCCCAAAAAACTTGCTAGTGGAGGAAGACCTCTTAGGGATAACAGACATAGGGCTAAAGAGACGGCCAAAAAAGGATCTTTCATGAGTGTTGCCTCTCTTCTAAGCACGCTTTGTGATTTTGCAGCCTCCGCTTTCTGATGCTCGGTTGGGTTTAAATTTGAGAAAATTATCAAAAAAGTCCTAAAAATATTACGTTTTTGCCAATTAAGTCTATTCGTCCAATTTTAAGCAGAAATCACTGGCATAAATGTCAACCGTCCTACGTGGCACGGTCGGCGCTAATATGGGCAATTTTTTAATATTTTTCCTTTTGTTTTCTTTTCTTCTCTTTCCCTTCTTTTTTTTATAGTGGTTGGCAAGGGTAAAAAAAATATTAAAATATAATTAAGATTGTCCACTTGAGTGCCGGCCGTGTCACGTAAGATGTTTAGTGTCCATGTTTGCAATTTTCGGCTAAAAAATTGGCCAGACGGACTTAATTGACAAAATGTTAAAAAGTTTCAGACAATTCAAATGTTTTAAACTAACTTGATAAAAGCATGATAAGTTTAGGACTTTTTTTTATAATTTTTTCATTTAAATTTTGTGGTCGAAAAGTTTGATTGAGTGGCGAATAAATTATGTTTTTTCTCTTGTGGCCCAGTAAATACGTAGATGCAAAGGCAAACGTGCAAGTTCAAAACTAAGAAATCCCACACCACAAGGGGCCTCCACTCAAACACTGATTGATAACGATATCATTAAACAAAATAACATCCTGGATAGAGACATAATTACCAAAAAAAATCTTAAGTCTATTGCATGAATTCCAATTCAATCCTAAGTCTTTCAATTCAAATAATTAAATCCTAAATCTTTTGACAATTTACCAATATACTTCTTCCAATCAATTTTAACTGAAAATTATTGATGTGAATGTCAGCCGTACTACGTGATATGACTGGCACTGATATGGACAATTTTGATAATTTTTTGGTTTAGAATGATATAAATAAGGTTATGCTAGGGTTGGGGGGGTTGGATACGGTATGGTGATTTTAGTAATGATAAGAAAAGTACGGTTCTAGTTCTAGCAAGAAAGTAAGCCAATTAGTGCTGCTTTTTTGTTCCTAAAAGTCGTTCGATCCCACCTGATAAAGGCATAGACGATACGTTCCGCCCTTTTCACGAAGAAAAGTTTGTCATGACTCATTTCATTCCCCCACCTTCACTCCTGGCTCACAATGGAAATTTGCCCAATAGCTACAAGACGGGAGCTCTATACAAATTGAATGGTTGACCTCTTTGGGAATCTCCAGATCTATACTTATTTTCAACTCCCCTGCTTGCCATCCACACCAGAGTAAATAGAGTTTTCCCAACAAACCTGCTAGTGGAGGAAGACCTCTTAGGGATAACAGACATAGGGCTAAAGAGAGAACCAAAAAAGGATCTTTCGTGTATAATCCTGCAAAATCTCGAATGTTATCATTTCCAGTACGTAGACCAAATAATACAATGCAAGTAAAAGTTCCTAAATTCATGGAGATATAGAAACAACAAATAAATTATCATGCTCGCATATCCACCTACTCTCGTCGTAGTTTGGCGACCTAAGGGGCAGACATTGATTGTTATCTAAAGGAATAGGATATTCTAGATTTATGACTTCTCTCAAATATCAAACAAGAGAAAGAAACAAAACATCAAATTATTCATAGATCTTTACGATATGTTCCCTATGGTAACCGGGTTCATGAATTACGGTCGACAATCAGTACAAGCTATCCACCATTTGAGTCTCCAACAATTATTTCAATAATTACATATCTAATTTGACCTATGGACGAATATGCAAGCATACGTTTCATGCTTGTTTGAGTAATAGCAAAATTTCGATTTAATAGCAAACAATGGTTATTTCAGACACCGCCTATTGTCCCACCAACAAAGACCAAGGGCTTCTTCTCTGTGCTCTGACTTGCTAATACCGAACTCTCCTTTCCTAAGGCTTATGAAAGAAAGAAGAGTAAGTGAACTGAGTAGTAGCGATAAAATCTTTCGGAATCAAAATTATATCTTGGTAGCCTTCTTTATTTGCTTTTAATTTCTTTTTTATTGTGGCCCACGAGCGATTTCTAGTATTACCTCAGCGTTAGTAATCTTCGATCAAAATTGGCCGAAAGAATTATATTGACAACTCGTTAAGAAGGTTCATGACTTAATTGGTTATATTGAAAAGTTTACAACTTCTTTAATTAATGTCCCCCCCACCGCGGAACGGAAGATGGCACATCCGAATCAAAGTGATTCATCACAACGACGCAATTAGACCGGCAAGTTCACAAATACCTTTCCTCCGAATTGATCAATGAGCGAACGCGATTTATATAAGCGAGGAAATTCAGTAGCCATGGAAAACGAGGCTTTTGGGTTAGAAACGGGGGGGAGTCACATCCCATCGAAGGAACCGACGATGGAGGAAAGCCGAACCGACACCATTAAAGCTCGCGCATACTGACGTAGTCAGTAAGAAGGAGAAAAGCTGGAGTTGCTTGATGCGACGTGGATGGACCACCAAATGCGCGGATGGCCGCTGCCCAACTTCTTCCAACGTGGTGAAGCTTCTCCGCTGGGCTGCTCTCTCTGACAATGCTTTCGTCTGCAGAAAATTTCTAGTCCCTTGCCGCGTACACGTTGCGTTCCTCAGCTTTTCAATCATATCCACCACCCGATATGGGAGCTCCAAGCTTCCTTCCTACATTCCCTTGTTTCGGCTAGATTGATTCGTTTATATTCATCAAAGATCTCCGGTTCACATGCTAATTCAATTATAACTAGTTTCGAAAACACAAGAAGTTTGAGTTGAGGGATGCAAATGGATCCCCAGCCTCTAGGAGTAAATGGCTCTCTTTTTTTTGGCATTTCGGGTCCTATCGCGCAATGTCGTACATCCCTAAAAAAAGGCAGCGGACTTGTATAAAGAACGAGACTGATGGTTGTGGTTATCTTTAGAGGATCGAGAAATTTGCTCCTAAAAGACCTAGCTACAGTTTTTCTGGCCTGATTTTTATTGGAAATTTGGAAAAAGTAGAGTCGATTTGGCAGGATGAAGGTTATTAAGGTGAACACGGCAACAATTTCACATAAAAACAGTGTGTTTGAATTGATAATTCGTGTGTGTGTGTGTGTGTGAGTGTGCGCGTAGGGTTCATTGTCATCCATGATCGAATGGATTTGGAAAATTGTAGGGAAAAAATGGTCATTTTCATTCCCACGTAGCCAAAGGCAACAGCTGGGTCTCTACGTAATGATCACTGCTCTGGATTGTAGCATTAGCCTCTAGGACAGGAACAACAGATGATACAATTTGCCTGCCGAACTCAGGTTCTCTGTCTCGAAAGTCAAATCCCGCTCTCCCAATCTTTTAAATCTCTCTCAATCAAAGAGCTAGCACCCTCGCACAGCTCATCCTGGACAACATTAGAAAGAAACTTGTCATGAATGACTCGTTCTTTGACTAGGGACCATGTCGACCACTTGTACACATTATCAATACCCCACCTAATCAAAACAAAGAATGATGTCCATGCACATGTAGAGCCATAACGGTACTCGGATTCTACCCATTTTCTGATTGCACCTGTCCCTCTCTCTCGCGCTTTCTCCTAGTTATTTTGCATCTTTGGAAATTGGGAACATGATGTCATGTCGAAGTGTCCAAGGTGTGCTCAACAGAGAAAGAAGACAAAGGGGTCACGGGCATCTACTCGAGGCTTTCCAACACATGTAGAGAAGGAGACCACAGTAAGAGTAAGAACTCCGGGTTCCAATGTGCAAGCATCAACGTAATACCATTGGGACATTCATAACCCAAGTTTTTTGTACATTTGTGCAATGTGGAAGCATCTTCACAGACATCACATGTGCAATTTTCTATCATTAGTTTATTCAGAATCAGAACAAACTATCACCTGCTCTATAGTTCAGTAGGGTTAATATTCGCATGGGCACACCTCTATTATTAGTATATTCAGAATCAGACTAAGCTATCAGCTGCTTAATAGTTCAGTAGGTATATATGACGCTCTCGCAGCAGTTGGCAATGTAACTATCCATCTAACGAAGCATAGGTATATACATACATCCATACCGGGCCATCTAAATGATTTGGATAACTAGAGGAAGTGATTGCATAAGTTACTCATAGAAAAGTCGCAACCAATCAAGACATTGTGTCACTTATCACAAACAGATGAGCTCACACGAGAATTATGCCAAGAAACCTGAAATTGACAAGGCAAATACAGTTGACTCGAAACATTCACGGCACAGTTCCAACCTTCTTTTTTTCATAGAGAAATCAAGAAATCATAATATAGATCACTATAAGATCAATTTGCAAAGAAAGATGAATCTATAATCCCTCCCTCTGTTCTACATATGCACTTTTGCGTGTATCAAAACAGGTGACAGCTGATAGGGACAGTCCCAATTGATTACTAGTGTCGATGAATGCATGGATTAAAGACGGCTTAACCGTCCCTACAACCCTTTGTTGAGGGCCTCGACTTGAGGCCGTCTAATTGGAAGACTCAAGGTCTTTGGGGATGGCTAGGAGCATGCATGTCCTCTTTTCAAGGCGTAGAGTCCCATCAAGCCTCTGTAGTCTCCCAGCAAATTTCTTCCTACTTGTTTGTTCATTTCCTCCTCTATTTTACAGATTATACATCATTATGTAAACACCCTTTTTTAATGATCAGATTATCAGTCTCATCTAAAACAAAGCCACAATAATTTGGCAACAAATTGAAAATCGATTGATTATATTTGATTGAAAATAAGAAGTCTTGGATCCACACTAACCAAATATCAGAACATGAAATTTCCACACCCCAGATATAACAAGCAAGATAGAAAATATGACACGTATTCTACACAATCATATGAAAAACAAAAGCTCAATGTCTAGTAGATCTTTGCCATGCTTTTGCAATTAACCACATCAAAAGGGATCACATACTCCTTGTATATCATCGCCATCTGCACAAGATGAAAAAGATAGACTATTTTCAATTTCACTGCAATACACTAATTTGTGAAGCCTAGAATAAACTTGACCATTATGAAGGAATCAAGGAGAAATCATGTTCTTACAGAAAGAACATGTCCAAACCAACCTCAAAATTTATACAGATCTACATGATGTATAACACTACTCTGTAATCAAAGACTCTAAAGACGAGCCTAATAAGCTTTCTCAACAACTATTAGGAGTTATTTCGAGAACACAAAAAGTTTTACATTATAATTTGTACTTAGTCCATAAGGTATGAGAGATATAATGCGTTTGCGGCTTCTCTGATCCCACGGGAATGGCCTAATATGTATTGAATTGGAAGTAGACTCAGATTGGCACAGTGAAGGCTATATATATGACCACGGCTACAATTTCACATAAAAGCACTATGCTTCAATTGATAATGCGTGTGTGTGTAGGGTTCATTGTCATCCAAAATTGAATGGACTTTGGAGATTGTAGGAAAAAAATGGTCCTTTTCATTCCCATGTAGCCAACAGCAACATCTGGGTCTCTACATAATGATCACTCCTTTGGATAGTAGCATTAGCCTTTAGGACAGGAACAAAAGACGATCCATTCTTGGACAAGGGACCATGTTGATCGCTTGTAAACATTGTTAATGTCACAGCTAATCAAAACAGAGAATGATGTCCATGCACAAGTCGAACCATACCAATACTCGGGTTCTACCCATTTTCTGATTGTGCTTGTTCCCAGCTCTCGCACTTTGTCCAAGTTATTTCACATTATCGGAACATGATGTCATGTTGAAATGTTCAAGGTGTGCTTAAGATAGATAGAAGACAAAGGGGTTGCAGGTATCAACTTGAGGCTTTCCTTCTCTATACGTATTGACCACGCAGAGTAAGAGCTCCTAGTTCCAATGCCAAGCAACAATGTTATACCATCGGCACATTAAATAACACAAGTTTCTTGTACATTTGTGCAATGTGGAAGTATCTTCACAGACATCAGATGTGCACTTCTGCATTGTTAGTATACTCAGAATCATAATAAACTATCAGCTGCTCTATAGTTTGATAGGGATGTATGACACTATTGCAGCAGTTGGCTGTGTATGTATCCATCCACTGAAGCATAGGTATATACATACGTCCACACTGGGTCATCCAAATATTTCGGATAATTCGAGGAAGTGATTGCATATGTTACTCAGAGAAAAGTCACATCCAATTAAGACACCGTGTCACTTATCGCAAACAGAAAATTGGGATATCGTGGGCAATTTTCAACGCAAGCTCACTTGAGAACAGTTACGCAGAGAAACCTGAAACTGACAAGGCTAATACAATTCACTCGAAATCGACACGGCATGCTTCCACCTTCTGTTTTTTTAATAGAGAAGCCAAAATATCATCATATAGACCACTATAAGAACAATTTCCGCAGAAAAATGAATCTACAATTCCTCCCTCTGTTCTACATATGCATTTTTATGGGTATCACTATCAAAAAGAAAATAGAGAACAGGTGACAGCTGAATCCATCCTTAAGGTATATTTTTCTGTAGGTAAACTCACAAGCGACAGCTCAAATCCCATTCTGGACCGTTGGCTGTACGTTTGCAGTTAAAAGTAATTCCCGACCACTAATAGGGACAGTCCCAATTGATTACTAGTGTCCATGAAAACATGGATTAAAGACGACTCAACCGTCCCTAAAACCCTTTGTTGAGGGCCTCGACTTGAGCCCGTCAAATTAAAGACGCAAGGTCTTTGGGGACAACTGGGAGCATGCATGTTCTGTTTTAAGGTGTAGAGAAACGTCAGGCCTTTAAGTAGTCTCCCTGCAAATTTCTTCCATTTTGTTTGTTGATTTCCTCTTATTTTTTTAAGATTAGATACGTCATTTATGTAAACCCCACATTTTTTATCTGTCAAATTATCAATCTCATCTGCCATAATCATTTGGCAACATATTGAAAATCGACTATAGTTGATTGAAAATCAGAAGCCCTAGATCTACACGAACCAAAAATCAAAACATGAAAATTTCCACCCAAGACATAACATGATGAGAAAAAATGTAACCAGTATTCTATGCAATCATGTTAAAAAAATAACCTCAACCTCTAATAAACTCCACCGTGCTTTTGCAATTAACTGCATCAAAAGAAATCACATGCTCCCTACAAATCATCACCCACCTGCACAAGATAGAAAAAAAATTGTGTCTATATTCAATTTCACTGCAACAGACTAATTTGTGAAGCATAGAAGAAAAAGTGACTATTATGAATGAACAAGGAGAAATCATTTTCTTACATGAAAGAATATGTGCAAACCAACCTCCAAATTAATACGATCTCCATGATGTATAATACTGCTCTGTAATCAAAGACTCGAAAGACGACCCTAATAAGCTTTCTTAACAACTATTTTCAACATCGGACCATCCTACACAACAGTGATTAAAATCTTCATCAGAATATATGATCAATCCCTTTGAAGAACTGTGAATATACTCAAACTTACAGTAACAGATAGTTTTTGACAGATGCCAGAAAAAAAAAAATTCAACTCTCCAATAGTATCATCGGGCCAACAAAAGCTAACATCTTAGATCAAGCAATACAACCATAAAAAGACATGAATCAATGAAAGCTAACCATCTCAATATGCATCAGCAGCTTAATAAGGACAACTACCTAAGAATGTGCTCATATTGAAGAAGGCTAAAAAAGAAGGGTCAGCGATTTCACAAATGAGTCCAAGATATGCTCCCAAAAGCACATATATCTATCACATCCTTATTACAAGGGTAAATAAATTAAACATACAACTACCTAATAGTAACCACTACTCCAATCAACAAAAACAACATTAATCAGAAAGAGAATTGAGTCAAATCCAGTAACAACATCAACAACTCCTAAATTCCAAAAATCAACATTGAATGAAACGGATTCATCAAGCGAGACATTGATTGACTTGTTAAGAGACGAAGATTGAAGGCAAGCATGAGAGAGAGAGAGAGAGAGAGAGAGAGAGAGAGAGAGAGGGCTTAAGGTGAAGAGTTGCGATGCCAGGCATCTGCATTGTGATGAAGAAGTGGGAGGAGATTATAAGTAGCACTTCATATTTGGTAGGTGAGTTATCATCACTCAGGTATCAGAGTGGAGTCAGTGGACAAAGAAGCGTATCTTTAAATTACATATACTCATCAATATTCCTCAAATTGAGCAGACATCATCTGTTAAATACGAATGTCAAGAAAATAAACTCATTTCATGGCACAAAAAAAATAAATAAAAGAGAAACATGGCATACCATGTTCGACAGAAATTCATATGCAAAAATAATCAACTTCCCTTATGGGCTACTCCTACATTTTAGACTAACATCAGGCGTGTAGTTTAGTTTTGAATGGCACAGAACATTCAGCATTAATCTCCAGTACCACAGCAAACTTATCTGATCCAGGAGAGCGGTGAGTGTGGCAATCATTTATTTGTTCACTCTAGCCGACCCAGTCCACAGTTCCATCAACTTCTGCGGTAGCAGATTCATTTATCAAACTCAAAACAATATATCATGCCATGCGTGCACTTATCCCATGCTGCATCGTATCTAGGTTGTGAGCATGTTTTCATTAACCACGTGGATCTTATTTCCTGGCACTGTTAAGCATTCTGGTTCAACATAAACCTCATTTTTATCTTCTTTTTTCCAGTTTATAATCATCTCCCAAAAATTTTGTGTCTCCATAGTAATCCAAATATCCAGGTGTTCAAGCTTCAGTCCCGAGAGTGGAGCTGCTGTCGTAGTCATTGCCTCGACAGAGGATCTATAAACCTGTCGGCATGAGCTACAAATAAGGTCTTAAACAAGAAAAGGGCATTATCAATGTTCTCTCAACAGCTCCCATGGTATTGAATTACGTTGAACGAACACAAAAGAACATTACACAATATGACTTGGAAATGTCCATTTTGTATTTTCTACAGCAAAGGGACTTGTTTTGACCCTTTTTTGGTATTGCAGCAATGAAACTCCCCTCCATAATATTGAGCATTGTCTGAGAAGAGAGATTCCATTCAGGCACTTAAACTAATTTGCAGTCCACATCTGCAACAACTTCTCGTCATATGGCATCTCAAGAAGAGAGTGTCCAGATAAGAGGGTTAAGCAGAACTTGGTGAATGAATATTCAAAAATAGCAAAGGATGAATATGATCATCATCAACAAATTAGCCTGCTGATTCAGTTCCAAGCATGAGAAAGACGGACAGATCCTTATTCACTTGCTCCCTTTCAGTTCAATCTAAAGAAGTCGTGATAATTTAGTTGCCTATTCAATATAGTAGATATAAAAAGGACGTGACTTACACACAACTGAACAAAAGACGCACCAGAGCCTCACTTTCTGTAAAAGTAACAAATCCAACCAAGCAATTCACCGCTGTTTAATTATACATATGTTTTACCTGTAAACTTGTTTGCAACAGCTTTTATCCAGGCTCTGTCTTTGTCACTATAAGCATAACTCATGCTTGAGACCAGGACGACAAACCCTTCATTTCTCCCCATCTCGTATACCTCTTGATCTGAAGCTTGAAGCAGTGGCTGCACCAAGAGTGAGCGTGTCCCATTTGGTAACAATTCCCAAAATCCAAAATCTGCAGTTTTGATGAAAACTTCAGCTATTGAAAAACTACAGTAAAGAGATTTACTTTTCTCTTTCCCCAGAACAATTGAACCACGCATGCTTACTTCTAAGATTGAAAAAAGAACTATTTCACGGTATTAGTGTCTGAAATATATTCTTAGTGCTTGCATGCTCTTAGCTTCTTCCACATACTAAGTGGAACAAACATCAATTTTTACTAAGGTTTTGTTTTTATATGCAGATGTTCATACAAAGGACTGCTTGATTGATCGAGCATTTGCCCTTGAATAGACAATGCGATACGACATTGAACGACCTGCCAATAGATTTTCTCATACCTGGACTCTGAGTGAAATAGAGTGTATCCTTCAAATCAGAGAGGCCAATTTTCTGTATCTGTTCCTCAAACCAAGCAAGGACGCGAGCTTTAGACACATTATCCGGTGTTCTCCAATAGCCACGTATACATAGCTCACCTTTAACTGATATTAACTGTGGCAAGACGAAAGGATAAAATGTGTGAAATTTGTAACTTTTATAAGGAAAGTAATAAGCAAGCATTTATTGAGGTTTCTCACGCTGGCTGTGTGATAAATAACCATGGAGATCACTTTAGCTCTTAGTAACCACGTACCGCAGCAATAGTATTTGTATTGCGCAATAGAACATACGTTGCCCAAGCCAAGTTCTCCTTCAACGTATCAGACAGACTTTCTGACATGACGAAGAGCTGCTCATTGCCTTCAGGCAAGGTTACTTGATTCACTGGACCAGCACCCTGAAAAATCATTACTATCACTCTCAGAAAAATATAATCATTAGCCTAGACAAAATACAGTACCCAAATCAAGAAGATAATCCAGGATAGAACAGGTGCGCAATGTCCAAAGGATAAACATATATTGCAAACGCCAAGCACCCATGAACCTCGCGAAAACCAACCAATGGCCTCATGAAGGGGAAAATGCAAAGGAACCGCCACTTTGCGCCACAAATTAGCTCGCTTGAATAGCATCTCGACTCGGCCAATAACAGCAACTACACTTAACATACATCAATAATAAAAAACAGCAAAAGATTTACCCGAAGAAATTTTCCAAGATAAGGGAGTATAATGGAGAACGCAGCCAAAGAAAGACCCAGAACCTCTGTCCTCTGAAAAGAGATACAAAAAAAAAAGCACAAATTCCAGATTAATCCACGAAATCGGTGCGATCAAAGTAATTACAGCCTACGAAAAGATTGTAACCAGCTGAGCAGGGGTTATATTGGCGAGATCTGACCCCACGAAGTGATTCAGCAGCAAGAGCGAACCAAACCCATACCCTATCCATCTGGGCAAGTACGACTCGTCGAGACCAGGTATGCCTACAACAACATCCACCGAAAACACCTCCTAAGATTCGAATATTTTGCTTCTATGCATCATGGGTATTACCCAAAAGTGATGGCATATTCAATTCACGGAGAGAGAGAGAGAGAGAGAGAGAGAGAGAGAGAGAAGAGAGTTAGTGATGCTACCGAAAGTGAAGCGAAGGACCGAGAGGTTGAGCTGTCGCTCGTCGCCGGTGGTTTCAGGGTCGCCGCCGAGACGAGCAGAAATTCGTGACCGTTTCGTATTTCTTTTGGCGCGAAATGGAGGAGGGAGATGTGGGTGAATCAAGGCGTTCAAAGTGAAGATGGCGCTCATTCCTCTCCCTTGTTGCTTTCGCAGTGTGCGTTTCCAAGAAAGATGGCTTCTGCCGCTTCCTGTTTTGTGCCAATGCATCTGGCATAAGACATCTTCAAGTTTAAACGAAAAGCACCCCGTTGAGGTCATTTCAATAGCTCCCCTGCTCTTTCTTGCAGACTAGCCGAAAGGGTCCTCGTTCCCGTGACTTGGAACGATACCCAATTTGCAAAACTGGAAAAGCCAATCAATGGCGAGAGACAGAGAGAGAGAGAGAGAGGAATTGAGAATCATCCCTTCACTCACCGTCGTCAACAGCCGAGGATGACCTCGTCCACTTCGTCGACATCCACCGACACCGGTTCGACGGTTGTAGGACCGGGGACAGGCTCGGCCCGCGAGCCCCGCTTCCCGGCGCGCGACGTGAATGCCCTGTTCGGAGCAGAAGCAGATGGGCATGCCCGAAAAGAAGATCAGCAGCCATGGTTAGGCTACGGCGGAGAAGACAGGAGGAAGCTAAGCGGGACACCGGGTCGGGGTCTCGGGCTTTCAATTCGAGAAGACGGGCGGGGGGGCAAGAAAGAAACCGCACACGACTCCGGTCCTGAAAGGGTGGACGGCTCTGTGCTTATCATCTAAAGAAACATGCTCGACTCGAAACAAGAACAGCAGCGCTGACGCTGCCGAGGCCACTTCAATTCCAATCCTTCACCGATGCATGGCTTCTCCGAAGACACTACAGGTCCTACGCTCGCTCCAGCCGTCGCAGCCGCGGCAACTCCCCGGCAATCCCAGAACTCGCCAGCCGCGGCTACGATCCTTCGGCCCACCGATGGGACGGAGCTTAGAACTCTCGTCGTTGCGGTGACATTCCCTCCCGGTGGCAACAGTGCGGCCCGACCCATCAATCCTTCGGGCCAAGTTCGTGAGCCGAGTCCAGCATACGATGTCGGCCCTCCTGTCCGGGAGGGAGCGTGAACGACAAGTCCCACCACCACCCCTTTGGCGATCCGGTCCAAGAGGCGTTGCCGGGGGAAGGCCCGTGAGATTGGAGAAGCTCGAGCCCATTGCGGAAACGACGAAGAAGCCCGTGTCATACTAGAAAATGGTTAATACAGCGAAAAATCTAAAATCGATACATTCGTGATAAATTTATCTCGAACTAATTTTTTTACTATCAAAAATTCCAAACCGGTACACTTATTGATAAATTTACTCAAAAACCTCAAATTGTACATTTGTGATAAATTTACCCTTCGTTAGTTTTTCCGTCAAATTGGATTAATACCTCGAAAAACCTACAAACAGGTACACCTGTGACAAACAGAGGGTAAAATCCTAAACTGGTACACCCGTCAATTGCAACGTGTTATCCAACTTAGCAATTTAATTGTAAAATGAGTAAATTTGTTACAAATGTACCGATTTAGAGTTATTGATGATTAAAAAATTAAAGGAAAAATTACAAATATACCCTCGCCCTCGCCCACCAAGCCTAGGCTAGGCGACCCTCAACCGACGCCGGCGAGGGCAACCCTCGCTCGACGCCGGCAAGGGCAGCCCTCGCTTGAGGCCGTCGCTGGCGAGGCACAGCAACCGTCAAGAAAGAAGAAAAAAGGGAAAAGAAAACAGAAAAAGGAAAAGAAAAAGAAAAAGAAAAAGAAAGTGAAAAAAAAATAAAAAAAATATACTTATAATTTTTTTTGACTAAAATACTGCTCCTCGGGCGACGGAATAGTCACCGGCCGGCCAAGGGTTCTTATTTGAGACGATTTGGCCAGTTTAGACCCTCATTTGAAACGATTTGACCACTTCAGGCCCTCGTTTAAGAAAATGACTCCACTTCGAATCCATTTTTAGAATTTTTCCAAAATTAAATTGGGGTACATCTATCACAGACACACCGATTTAGTAATTTGTTTTTGTATTGATCCTAAAAACAAAAGGAGAAAGAAAACCAAAAACGGAGCACGGAACACACCGAACACCGACCTGCCCTGCCCTGCCCGATTGTCATGCCAGCAACGAGTCGGCCACACGTGGGGGTTGCTTTGCACGTGCCAATCGAAAGTCTCCCTTCTCAATTCAATTCAATGGCCCCTGCCCGGCGCTCCCATCTCTAGGCATAACAGAGGCAATCATTGCACCTCCCATTAACTCCATTTATCCTAAAAAAAAATAATTAAAATAAATAAATCACATCACATCACTTTATTTTATTCGCCTTTAATAACGCGTTCGTTACGCAAAAAAAATAACTTACTTCTTATATAAAAAACATTTAACTCGAATACCATTTTTTAGGAAAAAGCCATTGGTTCTCTCTTTATTTCGTGATTAACTCGAATTTGGGTTTGGAAATGGTTTCAAATATATATAATTATTTGATTTTCTTTGGTAAATGATGGATGGTGAAATTTTTGTAGCTAAAAAAGTAGCTAGGTTTGGCATCTTAACTAACATCTTTTTCTGCTCTATTTGGCTCCACGTCACGGGAATTTAAGAACTCGAATCTCTACAGTATTTTCCTCTAAGCACCAAAAAAAGAAAAGAGGAAAGAGGAAAACCTTCTAATCGGCAAGAAAAACTCTGATAAATTAAAAAGAAAAAAAAGTCGGTGCCTTCTTGTTGCTTGAAATTTCATTTGTTGTGAATGGATTTTTGTCAGCTCATCCATACTTGGTAACCAAATATATGAAAATATGGAAAACGAATTTTAGGGAAATCCACCCTAGATCTAAGATGAACATTACACGATAATTTTATCAACTTTTATGCGCAATCTCACAGCTACCATGAAAAAATGCGCAATTCGTTTGATTTGTAATTACACCTTTTGAGTTGTGTTGACGAGTGCTTGAATGTTACTCGTTTTCTTAATCAAAAGTACTTTGACTATTAACGAACTTATTAAACACATCAGAAAGGTAATATCTTATAAAATTATAGCGTATTTTTATTTCATCACTTTAATCGGGTACCTAAACTTTTCTAATGCTGGACAATCGACGATGCATGTAAGAAATTTTCCCGGGGCTATAATTTTGTCGCGGATCAGCGCAAATTCAACTATTAAGTGTATGAGTATTTATTTACGATAAGATGCATTTCACTTACCCTTAAAAACGGGGAGCTATGCTTGTATAGGTTCCGCGCAAAGCGAATTCGACTTTTCGCACAAATTCAAAACGAATTCATTTATTTTAACGTGCAGTTTGGATATCGACTCTTGTACGGTTTAGGGATCACTTCATCGCCGTAAAAACAGCAAGGCTATATTTTTAGGCCAAGAGAAAAGGAAAAGAGGACAAAATATTCATATATTTTTTTCTGTCGAATTTTGACCGACTTAAGACTGCCAAAAGAATTTCGACCCAAAAAAGAAACTACCAAAACAGAAAAAAAAAAAAAGACTACTAAAAGAAGCAAAAAACAAAGGGAAAATTTCACTCAAAAACTCCCAGTATGGTCAAATTCTCAAAAGAAGGCCCAAAGTGAACATAGTATCAAATAAGAGCCTGAAGTGCCCAAGGCCGGCCTTTCTTGTAACGGCAAGGCCGGCCTTGCCCGACGCCGGCGAGGTCGAGCCCTCGCTAGATCTGGCGAGGGCCCAGCCGCGCCCAGCAACGGCGTGGTCGAGCCTCGATAGTTCTGGCGAGTGCTCGGCCTCGCTGGCGTCGGGCGAGGGCGGTCTCGCCTGCAATGGCAAGACTTCCCTCGCATAACAACGGCGTGGTCGAGCCTCGATAGTTCTGGCGAGGGCTCGGCCTCGCCGGCGTCGGGCGAGGCCGATCTCGCCTGCAACGGCAAGACTGGCCTCGCCCGATGCCGGAAAGGCCGAGCCCTCGCCAGATCTGGAGATTGGGCCATCTTTTGAGAATTTGACCCCACTTGGGGTTCTTAATTGAAATTTTCAAAAAAAAAAAAAGAAGAAGAAAGGAAACGGGTCAATTTCCTTAATATTAAACTATTGCCTGAAAATTTGCACGAATAGAGGAACTGAGCGCGGCCGCAGGGGATTCCCGCCCCTCCTGGCCCCCCCCACCCTCCCGGAAGGCCTACTGGCTACGCCGGTAGCCAAAAGCCAAACCCCCTCCCCAACCCCTCCTAGCGGTCCACAACTCCCGGATCGCACCAACCGGATCCCGACACGTCGCCCCGCCGCCGCCGCCGCCAGATCCAGGCCACCGACCGCGGCCCCCCGGCGCTACCGATCGGGGCGACGCGTGTCCCGCCGGCCGCCCCCCACCCCAGCCACCCGCTGCAGCCGGTGGAGCGGCGCCGTGGGGCGAGCGGGTCGCGGCCGGTTGCCCCTCCTTTCCAAATTCCCCACCTCCCCACCGCTGGGCGTGTATATAAATGCGGCTCTTTTAATCTATTCCATTTTTTTTTTCCTTCCTTCCTTCCTTCGCCTTCCGCTTTCGATTCTTGGGGCAGCTAATCCTCCCAGATTGCGCGAAAACTCTCCCCCTCCTTTTCTTCCTTGTCGATCGAAGTCGGAGGTGTTCTTCCCCCCCGGTCGTTTCCCGATCTCTGGGTCAGTATCTGCGTATCTTGTTGTTGTTGTTGTTGTGATGTGGTTTTGATTTGTAGCGCGAGTGATTTCCAGTGACGGGGTAGTGTTTTCAGTGCACAGTTGGTGGATTGTTTGAGCGTCCGATGGTCGCGATTCGGGTTACTGTTTTGTGGTTTTTCGATCGGGTTTGTTTCTGGGCTGTTGTCATTGCGCTCTGGCGATCTCTTCTGGGTCGGCAGCAAAATCTTCTTTTTGTTTTTGTTTTTTGTTTTTGTTTTGTTTTGCCTCTTCTCGATTCGAATTGGTTTCAATTTGCGGGTAGCTAGGGTGCAATTGCTTTTGGGTGGGGGAGGGGTGTTGAGTTCGTTTGGAAATTTGGGCCTTTTCGGTCGTGGGTTGTGGTTGCTGCGACTGAGCTGAGCTGCTCGTGACTAGGGTTTGGTCGGCGTGATCGTGGGTGGGGAAGGTTTTCTGTCCGAGCGTTTGTTGGGGGAGTGCTCTGAGTTTGATGAGGTGCTTTGGTTTTTGTTTCCGAATTGCTTAATTAGCCATGGTTCTCGAGTAGGTTTCTTGCTTTATTTTCGCCAGACTCTTTGCTGCTGCTGCTGTTCAGTTCCCTTAGAATATTCGCGTAGAGCACCCGGAAGCTGGTTATGTTGTGCAACACTAAACACTTTTTGGTCTTGTAATGACCTTCTGTAAATTCGATTCTCCCCTTTCACTCACCGGAGACATTTTCAATACAGAACTGCCGGCAGTTTTTGCTTTCCAGGTTGGTCTCTGCATCATTTGCATCCCATGTCGTGCTTGTGATCTGCTGGTTGAAGCCTGTTATTCAGGTGGATTGAGGAAGTTTGAGTGAATATATCTTGATACAGAGGATAGATAATCAGGCCTGGCTCTGGATAGCTACTTAGACTCCGTTCACCAAGGGGCCGCACCCCCTATGGTCCCATCACGTGCAACTGGAGGCTTGACCCAGTCGTCCTCGAGTTCAGGAATCTATTACCAGGGGGATGGACAGTCCCATACTGTAGTTAATTCTCACTTGAGCTCTTCATTCGGTAACTCCTCTAATTCGGTACCTGGAACTGGGCGCCCTAATCTAGGAACGGTTTCAGGGGACATGAACAATGTAGTTTTGAATAGCGTGGCAAACTCAGGACCAAGTGTTGGGGCGAGCTCTTTGGTTACGGATGCTAATTCTGCACTCTCAGGAGGGCCACATTTGCAGAGAAGTGCAAGTATCAATACGGATTCTTATATGCGTTTGCCGGCATCACCAATGTCTTTTTCTTCGAATAACATCAGTATGTCGGCTTCATCAGTTATGGATGCATCCTCCGTAGCTCAGCAGAACTCTCATCAAGAACAGACACCCCCAGTTCAACAGAATCAACAACAGCAACAAGGGGCTTCTACTGCTACGTCATTACCAGCATCACAAACTGGGCAAGTGTTGCTGCCCATGGGTGCAAGAATGCCTGGCTCTTTCATGCAGGACCCGAATAACCTATCTCAGGTGCAGAAGAAACCACGGGTGGACATTAAGCAAGAAGACATAATCCAGCAGCATGTATTACAGCAACTGTTGCAGAGACAGGATGCCATGCAGTTACAAGGGCGTAATCCTCAGTTGCAAGCATTACTGCTGCAGCAAAGACGACAACAACAGCAACAATTTCTTCAATCAATGCCACATATGCAGAGGGTCCATTTGCAGCAGCAACAGCAGCAGCAGCAGCAGCAGCAGCAACTTCAGTTGAGGCAGCAGCTGCAGCAACAGGGCATTCAATCAATCAATGCCTTTAAGCGCCCCTATGATAGCGGTGTATGTGCTCGTCGGTTGATGCAATATCTTTATCATCAGCGACAACAGACTCCGGTGAGTTGGAAGTCTAGACTGAATGCCTCTCCTGAACTCTTTAGATTTTATCAGTTGAATTGTTTCTTGAGCCAATCTCTGTTTTACTTTTTACAGGTAAATGCTATTGCCTATTGGAGGAAGTTTGTGGCAGAATATTATTCACCTCGAGCAAAGAAAAGGTGGTGCTTGTCATTATACGACAATGTTGGACAACATGCACTTGGTGTTTTTCCTCAGGCCGCTATGGTTGGTTCTATTATGCCATTATGTTTACTCCACCTTTGCATTGAACAGAAGCTCCAAAGTGTTCTGGATGGACTGATCATCAGTTTGGTCTACCAATTTTTATGTAGGCTGATCGTCTGTTTTTTCTGTGTATCCTTTCTTTGTCAGGATGCATGGCACTGCGACATTTGTGGTTCCAAGTCTGGAAGGGGATTTGGTAAGGGATAGGGACTAATTAAGTCTACTGATTTGTACCTGGAAATTCTCTCTTTACTGTGATTGAATCTTGATAGTTGTGTCTTTTTAATTGCAAATTTGGATAAGAGGACATCTCAATCTACTTCTTTATCAGTTCAAAACCATAGTGGCTGTGGATATCACTATGTTTTGACGTTCTCTGAATTGGCTCTTATTGGCCAGTATGATTTGGAGTTATCCATTTGGATGGTAGATGTTGTTTACCTAGGGATCACTTTGTAGTCCTTTAACCCGATGTGCTTCAGAAAATTGCTAAATCTCGTAGTATAGCATGTTATATGTTCTGAGCTGGTACAATTACTCAATTAAATCACGAGTCAATAGGAGTGGAAATCTGGCTATCTAGTTGAGAGCTTTCTTCTTCAATCTTGACTCAGGCTAACTACTGTACATGTGCTCAATTTTGTTGGAAGAATACTTGACATCCTTTTTCATTGACCTGGTACATGAATATATCTAAACATTTTTATGAACTCCTAAGTCGCCAAAAGAATTGGTCAAACATGCAGAGTGGCTTCTTGTTTGGGATGAATTGCTCTCCGCTATGCATCTTGTATTTTTTAGTACTCGGAGCAATCCCCCTCACTGGGGTCATTTGGTTATTAATAATTTCTCTTCTTGCGGTTTTGACAGAGGCCACTTTTGAAGTACTACCTAGGCTTAATGAAATCAAATTTGGCAGTGGTGTCCTTGATGAACTTCTTTTTCTGGACATGCCTAAAGAAGTCAGGTTTCCCTCAGGGATAATGGTGTTAGAGTATGGAAAAGCTGTTCAGGAGAGTGTGTATGAGCAACTTCGTGTTGTTCGTGAGGGTCAGCTTCGTATCACATTCGCTAATGATCTCAAGGTTATTCACCAATGTACTTTCTTAAAGACAATGTCCTAAATGCTCTATTCCTGTGAAGGTTTTTGCTAAATTTTGGTGTCGATCAGATACTGTCGTGGGAATTCTGTGCCCGTCGTCATGAAGAACTTCTTCCTCGGCGCTTGGTTGCCCCACAGGTACCAACCATGGTTTCATCAATCATGACACCATTAACAGGAGTCAGCACCCCACATTCTGCAATATTAGAACAAAAGACCTTGTTTACTAACTGAGCTTTTCATAGATCTCTTAATGACGTTCCGAGCCTTTTGTACTGTTGGTATATGATGTTACAACCTGACTCTGGTTGGACGTTGAATAATTGCCATCTGTTTGTTTCCTTGGTGTTCCATTCCTGACATTTATAACCTTCGATCACGACTATACATTTTCTGCAGGTAAATCAGTTGGTCCAGGTTGCGCAAAAGTGTCAGAGCACAATTGCTGAGAGTGGAGCTGATGGGGTGTCCCAACAGGATCTACAAACAAACAGTAACATGTAAGTTCATCAACTTGGTGGCTTTTCTCGCAGCTTGTTCCATACCTTTTGTTTTGTTTTTGGATTCCTTCATCAAAGGCTCTTACTGGCTAGAACCCGAATTACATTTCTCTTGCTTGGTGATACATATACATGTTAAGATGGTTGTCTCAGTAGCTATGTTCCTTTCTCACAGTCAAGTGATGGTAAGGGGGTGAAAAAGGTTCTCCAGAGTTTGATGGGTTGGCTGTGTCCTCTTACCTGTTTTTATGGTTGTATGACCAGTGTCGCTGCTTCATTGCATGTTCACTGGTTAATTAAAATGAGTTCTTAATAAATATATGACTGCTGACATGGTGTTTCTCTTGCTCACTGCAGCATGTAAGTATGCAAATTTTGTTGTTAACTATTTTCTCTATGAAAGATCCCGTTAGAAGAGGGCACCAGTTGGGGCTATATTGCACATACTGAATGGATGGTTCATCCCCTTCTTTCGCCTATGCATAGATCTAGTATATTGTTTTAAGCTTCTTTTTTGGTTCATGCAGCTTTATGGATGGCAGATAATGATCTTGTTCCTTTTCCTTTTAGGGTCCTGACAGCTGGACGTCAGCTTGCCAAGAGTCTGGAGTTGCAGTCACTCAATGACCTGGGATTTTCCAAAAGATATGTGAGGTGTTTGCAGGTAAGCTGTCTCATGTTGTATGATTGCAGTAGATGCTCGGATTTCTTTGTTCTTAATGATTCCACTCCAACTGCAGATCTCTGAGGTTGTCAACAGCATGAAGGATCTCATAGATTTCTGTCGGGAGAGCAAAGTTGGCCCTGTTGGTAATATACGCATTTCCATCATTTTCTTTGGGGGGTATTTGTGTTGCAGTGGCGTTGACAAATATAACTCTTTGAAGTGTCTTCTCCTTTTTCCCTCAGGTCTACCACTCATTTTCTGAACAATCTGATGGTAAACATTTTTTGTGCATTGTTGCAGAGGGTTTGAAAAGTTTCACTCAACAGGCCTCAGCTGCAAAACTCCAGATGCAGAAAATGCAAGAGATGCAGCAGATAGCAAATGTTCAGGGTCTGCCAACTGATCGCAATACACTCAATAAGTTGATGGCCTTACATCCTGGTATTAACAATCACATGGGTAATAACCAGCACATGGTCAATCGCGGAGCCTTAAGCGGTTCCGCGCAAGCTGCCTTAGCTCTGACTAGTTACCAGAACATGCTTATGCGGCAGAACTCCATGAATACAAGCTCCAACTCCCTTCAACAAGAGGCATCTTCTTGCAACCATTCCAACCAGAACCCACCTTCTACGTATCAAGGGCCTGCTGTTTTATCTGGATCCATGCAGAAATTACCTGTCAGCAGCTATTCAAGCCCTCATCTCACTCCGCAGCAAACCCAGCAGTTGCAGCAGCGCTCGGGGAGCACCAACAGTTTACTCTCCCCAAACCATCCTCAGTCGTCCCAAGGCAATCAAGCTTTGGAGCAACAGATGATTCAGCAGCTGTTCCAGGAGATGTCTAACAGCAGTTCTGGTCAGAATACAAATGGAAATGTGGCAAAAAATGGCATGGGATATGGGAGTAATAATGCAGCACCACAAGCATCTGCATCTAATGTGCCAGGTGGTGCTGCAGGGCCGGCGCCTAGTAGGAGCAACAGCTTCAAAGCCGCTTCGAACAGTGAGGCCTCTGCGGCTGGTGGCAATGATGGTTTCAGCCAGAAAGGGCCTGATTTGCCTCAGGGTCTCCATTTACAAGATGATATGGTTCCGGATATAGCCCAAGAGTTCACAGATGGCGGGTTTTTCAACAGCGATCTCGATGATACGATGGGCTTTGGATGGAAGGCATAAGCAAGAGACTAACGTGATACAAGGTGCAATCTCCATTGGCAAAGTGTGTACCCTTTTGTACAGGATATTGAAATAGGTGCTCCTTATCTTAATTCTTTTTTTTGTGGCATCTCTTCTTATTTAACTTTATTAATTGTGGAATTTGCTGTGACTTGACAAACTTGTTGCAGTAGGTATTTAGCAATCTTTTCAGAAGGGTTTCTTGTTTTCAAGTGATGCAAGTGTAATCTAGTGAACACAATCTTGAGAAAGAACTGCTTTGTTTTCGTTCCAACTTTTCTCCCCTAATTTTAGGGTGTGGCTGGCTCTTGGCACCCAACTTATGACAGCCAATGATAACTGTCACCGATTTTCGTGACCTATTTGATCGAGACAAGATGTTAACTAAACATCTTCCGGTTTTGTCGACGGGCAGTCATCTGTTTTTTTTTTTTTTCCTTTTTTCTTCCACTTGTCCTCATGGTCTAAATTTGCATGCGCAGCGTCAGCAAGGTCGCTATGCTAACTGTGTATTTGATTAAGATAGACACAAATCTCAAGAAGTTAACCTGCGAGTAGTGCTAGAATTGTGTTTTATAGATTAACTGCCATCGTGTTAGTTGCAACAGGAATGGAAGAAGATAACAATCACAATCTCCAATACTCTAAAAATAGCATCTCACTTATATGATGTCTCTGCCTGAACTGCTCTGAATAAAAAACCTCAGAAACATTCTGAATACAATGTGTACATGATCGGAGTGTCGCCAGATGCTTATTCGTTCAGAAAGAAAGCAAATTGACCAGTGCCAATCAAATCTACGGCTATTACTTTCTCTGGTATAGAAACCTAAGCATGCTGTGGAATCATTTCAACCCTCACCTGGGCATATCAGCACACAGTCTACACAGAGTCCACCTTTCGTGTGCGTACAATCAATCTGGACCATTGAAAACTTGATCCTAATGGGTGCGTCCTGGTTCTCGACCACAAAGTCACCCACACGGTACTGGACCCAATCCCCTGGTTTATCCAGATAACGTTCGGACACGGTGCTCTGACCGTTTGGCGTCGACAGCTGAAATCGGACAGGTTTGATGTCCCAGCCATGAACCTGATTGAGGTCGCATGTCCGCCGACAGAATCGCCTTGCAGTTTTGCCCAGTTGGAGCCTGAAATATAAGCTATATGTGCCTGGCGAGAGCTGGAACTCAAACTCCCCCGCAACTTCAACCCACCACATCTGTTGAAGATACGCCACTGTGCTGAACCTAGTGATAAAAGGAGAGAGCTATTATTTTTCAATCTCTTTCATCACGCAAAAAGAAATGAATGGTTCTTTCCTTGCAATTTCCCTGTGAGAAAAACGTTCTTAAATTGAGGGTATAGGATCCTGTCATTGTTTTTTTGGTTCAGGCTCGTCTTTCTCCCTGCTGAAATTCAACGGACATCTCTTACTTTTTAATCAGATGGGTGCTGGTTGACCTCTTTTTCGAGAGGGTTGACCCCTTATGCATCAGAAGAAGTTGGCCCTACTTCTCCGGAAGGGCGTGAAGCCGTCAAAAAAGGAGTCGAACCCGGCATCTCCGATCGGGTTAATTAAAGAAGATTTAGATGAATAAATCTTGTCCCTCAAATTTCACTGAAGTATAAAAAATGTCTCTGAAACATTCTTATATTCAGTTCTTCTTTTTTGTCTCAGATAATTTTATAGATTAATCTTCATTATACTCAACCTATGGTAAAAAAAAAAAAACCTATGGTCGAGTTAGAGTACGAAAAGGAAAGCCAACAACTGCCAGTGATGCTAGAGAATTCCGGACATTTGGAAATGGACTTTCGCTTGCTTGTGAGTTCGACCCACAGTTTTGGGTCCAATAATTCCTCTTGCTGAGCAGATTGAAAGAATAATGAAAGGAACTTGTTCCTTCCTTAGAAAGGTGAACTAAGCTGTTACGTTTGTCCAGTCAAACCACGAGAATTGAACAAAATTTTGGAGGAAGATAGCAAACTTTGATCACAAGGCACGTTATTCACCATCAGGACTATTAAAGAAATATAAAATATCCCAAGCTTGGTGTAGTCTTCTTACTTGCCTAGCTATCGTCTTTTATTCTTGTGCGCAAGATAAAACTTTCTCCAGTTAATTGCCTCCGCGAATAAAGTTTATCATATGCTAAATAATTTGACTGTATGAAAGGACTAATTCTCACCTGGTGGATTTCTCACTCAAAGTGATTATCTAGCAAGAGCTTAATATTGTGCTTCATGAGCTTCATCGATGATAGGAACCAACAAAGTTGGCCTTTTGAGATCTATGACATCTTAAAAGACTAAATGCAGTTCTAATTTAAACACCAATGTCATGTCCAATATTTCTTTGAATAGAAAGGGGAAAATATCGAATCGACGACATAATGGCTCTCGGTTGAACTGATTTCTTTTTCTTTTTCTATTTTTCATTTCAAAACAATCATAGCAGCCAAACCCTCCAACTCAGAGAAATAAGACAGCTGCATTTGAAGCTCTTTACCTGGATTCTTCGCTAGGAATATGGTTCCAGTATCTCCGGTCATCAATCCCAGTTATCTTCAGCGCCTTTGACGAAACCGCCACACATATACTTCCAGCAATCTTATCCAACAAAGCTTCCTGCAAGTGAGATACTTTAAAACGCGACACACATGCCAGTGAGCTCAAGCATCTCTTATGGTTAACTTTTAGTAAAACATGGGGGCTCTAAATTCTTATTTACTTTGTTTTTCTGCATATTGGTCTATGTATAGATAATACCTGCAGGCATATGTAATATTGTGTATGTATTAGAAATGATAGTGGGCGTGAATTGGCTTGGGTAATGGTCAACCCAACACTACCTTTGTGCCACCATCAAAGCAATTGGGTCTACACAATCTCGAGAAGATCTCTTTCTTTCCCATGCATCGTGGGTCTTCACCAAGAACTCTCTCAACCAGAAAACGATAGTTGGGAGGCAATTTCGACTCCCAAACAACATCACTCGATGAAGCATCTCTGAAAGCTCTGTTCAAGCATGCGAACCGGCAAATCTCCGGGGGATCCAAGAACTTGAGAATGGAGGTGACGCAACTCTCAGGCAAGTCCCCAAGACAGGTCCCTGAAGGTGAGACTGAGCACCCTTTGGCCTCATCAGCAAGGCCCGATATTGCAGACCCCATAAGCACAATGAAGGCGATCACTTCGCGAGATGATTGGGACAAAGAATCAAGAGGGGTGAAGAAGAAAGATCGTGAGAATCTACAGGTAGAGAAGGAGCTGGAGGAGGTGAGAGTTGAAGAAGGGTCAAGCAAGCGGGAGTTGAATTTCCACCATTTTCTTTTTGTCAAATGAAGAAGAGCCTTTGGTCATTTAGAGAGGGACAGAGAGAGAGAGAGAGAGAGAGAGAGATCGAGAAATAGATAGAGTACAAGGAAGAGCGAAATAGAGATCCATTCAGTATATGTTCCTTCCTTCTTGCGAGTAACTTGAATTAAATTTAATATACTAAAATAATCACACATCAAGAAAGAGCGAGACTCGCATTAGATCTTTCCTAAAACGTCGTATATTCCTACGCGATACTCAATTTTCTACCGTGTGACTTGGCTCAGCCCATAACATAATCCACGGAATCAGCTTAGTCCATATTTTTTTTCTTGTATATAATTACAAATGAATTTTATATACCTCCACGAGATTGGTGATGTTTGGAGATTAGGTGTTGTTTGTGGATCTAGGATTCTAAGTTGAAATTCGGTTGGGTTTATTGTGCCAGATTTATTTTGTCCTAGAGTTGATTTAAACAGATTATTAAATGTGTACAGAGAAGTGGTTGGCGTCAACCCTATTATGTTAGTGGTAGCGAAATGTACATGAGGTGCATGAAAACCAAGATGAAATTGGATATATATATAAGAACTTCACAAGATTTATTATCATCTCATTTGTCTGGTACGAAAGAGACTATATAAAAGGAACTTCCTGAGATTATTAACCATTTTCATTTGAATAACGGGAAAATTATCAAAAAAATCCTAAATGTATTGCAATTGTGCTAATTCAGTCGTAAATATTTTCTTTCACCAATTAGATCTTAAACTTTTTACATTTGTGCTAATTCAGTCCATCGGGCTAATTTTGGCCGGAAATCACTGACGTGGACGCTAGCTGTCCCACGTGTCATGGCAAATGCTAACGTGGACTTTTCCTTGCTTCTAGTTGTAGGTCGAGAGGTCGTTGCCCGGGGCACATTGCAACAAAATGTTTCTAATTAAGTGTAATGAGAAGTGTGAATCCATTTTGTTGAAGTGGTCTTCTTGAAATCACGGGTCTTTGATTTTTCCTTTGCAATTTCAAAACTTGAGAAAGTATAATAACATTTATTCATGGCGAAATCTGAATAGTCAATGGTGGAGTGACTTTCTAGAGTTATGGGGTGAAGTTTTTCTTTTTCTTTTTTAATTTCAAATTAGAAGGTATGCAACAATTAGTGATATTCCTTTTTATTTTTAACTATAATTATAACTACATCTTTCTCCTTTTTAATTGTGCATATTACTCTTTGACTTTTTCGCACAATAAGAAAGTCACATTACACCTATCTTATAATAGTTTGATTTGTCACCTTACCTAAGTTCAACCTTTTATGATGCTTCGTCAAGAACTTTTCCATTGATTTGACCATTTTTACAACCATATAGCGTACTTTTTGATAAATATTACTCCAATTAACATTTACAGTTTGGCATTATATATTAACAACACAATGCAATAATATGATTAATTACGAGTCATTTTGCCAGTTTAGCTCCATCTCTAAATGGGTTTCGTGAACGACAATTTAAACGCTGCTCGGACAATGAAAAACAACATTTTTTTTTTGCAAAATTGCTTTCTAGACATGGGTAAACAGTGTTATTGTTAACTTTGTACATTAAGATTATCGAGATAAAAATCATTAAATGTATAAGTTTTGCCCGGTTGACTTATGTACACTTTCTCTTGATCAAAATAAAACGTTAAAAAAAGAAAAACATGCATCAAACGTGGAGTACCCTAGTGATATTATGAAGAGAAATCAAATACAGTAGGTTCTCTACATTAGCTACCGACTTGTATGATCCCGAGTTCTGTCCACTCAAATTGCTGTGCGATTTCTTCTTTGATTGGTCAACTTTCACGTTCCAATTTCACGGCAATTCTTTAAGAAGAATGGGCTATAAAATATGGGGAAAGTCAAGGGAAACTAATGCAGAAAATAAGCAGATGACTAGGACCAATTATTGCCAAAATCCATTAAGATCACGCGGAATTACATAAACATTAGGAAAAGAACAAATTTTGCGGTCGAACGACCTTTATTTTGATTTTTGGTCGGTTAAAAAAGGTGCATTTAGTCAAAGATCATGAAACACGTGAGGCGTACATAGAGCTTTGCATCATAACATAACAAAACCCTAATTGGGCTCGCAGAGGGTATAAGGCCCGATTTGATTCTCCGTCTTTTCTCTTTAGGCTTAAGCGACCTGGTCGGTAACGACAAACCTTTACATGCCTAGAAAAAGCGCGCAAACCTGAGCGCAAAATATTATTAAGCAAATCATATCGTCGACTTTTTCCATTCATTCATCGAATCGTCAAAACTCAATAACGTCGCTTTAACCCGATTTTTACTCATTGACGTTCAGATCCCATCGTTTCAATTCGGCCAGGGATAGCATGTACTACGCAGTCTTGATTTGAGAGAGTTTGATTCGATTTGGTATTCTCTTTGGGCAAAAAATAAAAAAGAATTTTCAATTTCAACTTTTTTGGGTGTCCCTAATTACATTTGGGTTATCAATTGGAGGGACACAAAAGCCATAATAGGGCCATCGAGCAATGGCTGGGTCCATCATCTATAACATAATGGGCTACAAATTCAAGACTTTGTTTTCTTTATCTTTTGTTTGTAATTAGTCTTGAAGTTGCTAAGATAAGAACGTAATCTCCCTGGGCTGAGCCCAGTGAGCTGAAAGTACGGTGATTGGTCTACTGAAAAACCATAGGATTAATGCCTTAATGGATGACAGTGCCAGATTTCGCTCACATCCAATGCAACTCCAAATCAAGAGTCAATTTGATGGCCCGACTTCACTAGTTCTTATTCGATTGTTTCTTATAGTCATTACCCTCAAAATTTCGTATTAATTTCACATTCCTATGTATGAGTCGGGTGGGGGGAAGCTGATATGCTGCCCAAAAGAATCGATGGTTGTTCGAATTATTCTTTTTTCTCGAAAGGTGATATGTCGACCGGGTTTAAGGAATGTGCATGGTCATGAAATTATGAACTCCTGATATGCATGCTCAAATCGACGATATAGAACAATAATTGGTTACATTCACCATCACTCCTTCCTTTGCTTCGGCCCTTTGTCTACTCTTTAGAGCCCACTAAAAACTACCCAAAGATTAAACAATTGCACCCGAGCCAAAAACCTGAAGCCTAATCGAGTGGCTTTCGCATATAATATAGCTTTTATTTTCAATTACATCATCATTCATGACGGGACATGATAGTGTGAAAGTGTCTGTACTAGTAAGTCTGTTGTTAATTTTAGACAATGCATGTGTATGATTGTGTAGAAACAGAAGCTCGTCCTTCATTTGCTTCAAAGAAGAAGGGACGCTTTGCTCCAGCTCAGACAAAGTCTCTCGAACACATTTCACCTCCTTTCTTCCTAGAACGACAAAGATTGTTGCCAATGGACCGGAGTAAAGTGCGAGTGAGCAAATGGACATGTTGTCATGCTCCATATTAAAATATTTCACATCGCTTGACTATGGAATATATATGTTCTTTATGTATTTGCGGTCCCCTTTACCTGTTGCCTTAATTAATTTCGTGAGTGCATTCACCCCGTTCGTCCAATTTCACACGATGGCTTACACGTAAGAGTGGTGTTGAAATATTCAATAACCATTTGTATAGAGCAAGATAGAGATACTCTGCTCCAGTTTAGACAAAATTTCTTTGACCTATATCACTTGCTTTGTTCTAGGAAAGACGAAGATTAATGCAGATGGATAGGAGGCACTTGTAATAGATTGTATGGTCATGTCATTGAGCTCCAATTATCACCCCAACTTGTAAGAGACACTAATAGTAGACCTATCAAAATGGATCATAAACCCATTTCTTAACCCATATATTAGTAAATGAGTTATAAATGGGTTAGTTATATTTAGTAAATGGGTCATAAATGGGTAGAAGTCTTATATTAGTGTTAAATGGATTGTAAATGGGTCGCAAATGGGTAATAAATAAGTTTACAAATGATTTAAACTCAACGCATTTCTCTCGCCCTCACTCAATCTTGCACTCACTCATTCCGCACTCTCATTTCAGTTTGGGTATGGATTTTCCTATATAATTAAATATGAAAGTGTTTTAACAATACGGGTCAATCGGGTATGGATTGGTTATGGGTCGGGTCGGGTATAGGTCAAGAAAATTACATTGCCCATAAATGGATCATAAATGGGTTAATGGATCATTTTGGATTGGACTATTTATGATCCGACCCAAACCCGATCTAATCCATCCATTTGACAGGTATAACTAATAGTACCATTGTTGTAAGAGTGAAGCTCTCTATTGATGGTAAGTCGAACTCTTCTTTGTTCAATTTGAGATATTCGAACTACTTGTACTTAAGTGGGATCAATCTCAAGAAAGGAAGAACACCCGAGTTCCTCGGTTCAATGAAGCAAGTAAAGTACCTCATTTTGTCATGCCAAATCACACCTATCAAGCTCACCGATCAATGAGCCCACTTATCTGACATAAAATGCACAATGCACAAAAGATGCACGCGAGACGCATGAACTCGCCACTCCTAGTAAATAGACATGTTGTCATCTTCCGTGTTGAAATATCTCACATCGCTTGATTTTAGAATTTATATGTTCTTTATATGTAAGTAGTCTCTATTCGCTTATTCCCCTAGTTTATTTTTCGTGTGTGTCCACCCTGTTCATTAAAATTTATGTGTCATTCATAATCCGACTTGCACATGAGTAGCAATGTTGAAATATCCTTCATCGCTTGACTATGGGGATTAATTGGAACCTAGGAAGCACTTACATGCTGGGGAGGCATCCGAGTCGGTGTTGGACACATGTCGCGTGTCCGACACGCTGTCGACACACTTGGACATGCGGTAAACGCTTGTCGAAGATCCGACAAGCGGTCAACGTGCTGGGCACGCTGGCGACACGCGTGTCCCTTTGTCATCGAGAGAGACGAGGAAGAAGGTGCAACCGAGAGAGATGAGGAAGAAGGTGCAGATCTCTGGCGCTGAGGACGACGCCCTCCATGCCGTCATATCCTTTGCCTCCCACTTCCCGACGTCGAGGATGACGCCCTTTACGCCATCATCTCCTTTGCCTTGCACTTCGCCGATGACGGAGGAGAAGGAAGAGGTGGGAGGAGCCTGCGGGTCATGCAAAGGAGGAAGCGGGTCGTGCGGAGGAGGCGGAGGGTCGTGCGGAGGCGAAAGCTGCAGAGAGGAGGAGGCTGAGGGATAGAGAAGAAGACATTATTAGGGTTTTGACAAAGTGAAAGTGGGCTGGGCTTCCAACAATAGGCTGCTTTTTTATATTTTTGATCTTGTACTTTCTTTTTTTTGCAAATTTGATTATTTACTTTTAGTTCCTTAACTAATATATTTATTTATATATAATTATTTTTTGAAAACTTATGTGTATAAATTTTTTAGGGTAAATTCATTTTGGGCTTTTTATTATTATTTATTTACTTATTTGAATCTAATTTAAAAATGATAATTTATCATGTATATATAAAAATATATATTTAATATACAACGTGTCCCAACGTGTCGGAATTCTTTATTTTTTTAGCAATGACGTGTCGCGTGTCGTGTCGTGTCGAGTCGCGTGTTGCGTGTCGATGCTATTTAGATTGGAACTAGTAACCTGCTTATTTAGATAATTCATGTGCATGCTTACATAGAAATTTAACATCCATTTGCATAGATTAAGAAAGAAAGGCTATGCTCCGGCTTAGATAAAATCTCTCAAACCCATATCGCTTGCTTTCTTTTTTGAAAGTGGGAGATTGACGTAGATCAAACATGGAAGAATACTTGAATTCCTAAGTTTAATGAAGGAATTAAGGTACCTCAATTTGTCGTGCCAAATCTCCCTAGCCGGTGAGCCCGTGCATGTCACATGAGGTGCACGTCAAATGCACGAGCTCGCCGATTAGCAAAGATTTAGTCGGCCGACGAGTTAAGAACCTTATTTAAGACTAAGTTGGCTGCTTTAAGCCCTAATTTAAGACAAGGTCCACTCTCGTGGACTTCTTTAGAACAAAAGATCGTCCTTCGAACCTTTATATGAAATTTCACTTAAAAGAAATTATGAACACCTAATATACATGGTACATCGACGAGACATAATAAAAATTGATTTTGTTCACTATCAATTCTTTTGCTCTACATAAATACCATTTGTTTACTCTTAAGAGTTTTTGTTAGAGGCCTCCCAAGCTAAGCCATCTTTGAAGCCAACTCGCTAAAGCCAAGCATCTAGTCATCTCCCATGAACTTCATATGAAGGAAGAAGTATGACGTGTCCTTACCGTTCGAACCAATGTATTCATCAAAGGCCTAAAAGAAGCCCAGGACTACACCTCAGGATTTGATTGCCAAAAAGTCTTTAAAGCTATATTCATGACGCAACTTGCTGCATTGGAAGAAGAATTGAAGACATTTAGGGCGCGCATGAAATCCAATCTGGAGTAGAAATTCTACTCCAGAATGCATTCTAGAACAGAAATGCATTTGTTAAAAAATTTCCGAAATGCATTCTGGAGCAATTTTTGCATTCTTGAATAAAAATGCGTTTGTTAAAAATACTTAATTCCAGAATGCATTTTTTACTCCAAAATGAGTTTTGGGCAAGAAAAAGAGAAGCTACAATAGTTTCTCTCTTTCAAAAGGCATTCTCCCTATTTTCTCTCTTTTTCGTGGCCTTTACAACACATTTTGAGATCTCATTAATTTTTTTTTTCAGAAAATGCATAAAAATTGAAAAATTCCAGAAAAATTCATAAAAATTTTCAGAAAATAAAAAAAAGTCAGATTTCGAGAAAATAGGAAATTTGGTGAATTTTTTTCAAAAAATATAAAAAAAATTGAAAACTTTGAAACTTCACAAAATGGCTTAGAATACCTTTGGCACCCACTTGGAGTGAAATTTAATTTTTTTGAGATGCCCAAAAAAAATTTTAAAATTTCACAAAATGACTTAGAATACCTTTGGGCACTCACTTTGAGTGAAATTTATTTTTTTGAGATACCCAAAAAAATAAAAAATAAAAAATTTTAAAACTTCACAGAATGGCTTAGAATACCTGTGATCACCCACTTTGAGTGAAATTTAAATTTTTTTAGGTGTAAAAAAAATCAACAAATCAAAATAGATTTCTGTTCCAAAAATCAATTTCTAGAGTATAATTAGTCATGTTTTATCAAACAGATTTCTCCTCTAAAAATCAATTTCTGGCAAGAATTCCGGAAATTAATTTCTGGCAAGAATTTAATTTCTGGAGCAGAATGATTACTATTCGCACCCTTAGGGCCTCGAGTCATATCAAGGCTCGCTTCATTGATGACGAAGTGATACTCGAAGGACAACTTACTTAAGCCAAACGTCAAGTCATCTCCAATAGACTTCATATGACAAAAGTATGGCGGGCTGTCAACATTCGAACCAGTGAATTCAGCAAAGCCCTAAAGGACTATTGCTGCACATGTTATTCCCAGTATGTGCGTCGCGATCATGAGCAGTAGTGCTTATGTCCCTATTTCCATCTCTCTTTTTGATCGAGTAAATGAATATGTTGAAATACCTCACATCGCTTGACTTCTCTCTCTCCGACAGAACAAATGGACATGTTGTCATGCTTCATGTTGAAATACCTCACATCGCTTGACTATAAGATCTATAAGCTCTTTATGTACACGTGGTCCCCTCTACTTATTGCCCTAGTTAATTTCGCTTGTGTATCCACCCCATTTGTCGAATTCCATGTGTTATTCCTAATTAAGCTTGCATGTTAAAAGGGTGTTGAAATACTCTACATCGCTTGACTATGAGATTTAATTAGAGAACCCTCAAACCCACTCTCTCTAAAGCATCCATTTGCTCTCTCTCTCATTGCTTATGAGGTGATATATCACGCTAGCAAATCAATTACTTATTTTAGATAATTCATATACATTCTTATGTAGAAATTCAACATCCATTTGTATAGAGCAACATAAAAAGGCTCTACTTCGGCTTAGATAAAACCTCTAAAACCCATATCACTTGCTTTCCTTTTTGAAAGTGGAAGATTGATGTAGATCAAACATTGAAGAATACTTGAATTCCTTAGTTTAATGAAGGAATTAAGGTACCTCAATTTGTCGTGCCAAATCTCACTAGCCGGTGAGCCCGTGCATGTCACATAAGATGCACAAAATATGCACATGAGGTGCGTGTCAAATGCACGAGCTCGCCAGCTAGCGAAGATTTGGTCGGCCGGCGAGTTAAGAACCTTATTTAAGACTAAGTTGGCTACTTTAAGGCATAATTTAAGACAAGGTCAATTTATGGACTTCTTTAGAGAAAACGGTCATACTTTAAACCCTTATATGAAACTTCACTTAAAAGAGATTATGAACACTTGATATACATGGTATATCGGCGATATAGAATAAAAATTGATTTTGTTCACTATGACTCCTGTTGCTCCCCATAAATGCCATTTGTTTACTCTTAAGGGTTTTTGTTGGAGGCCTCCCAAGCTAAGCCACCTTGGAAGCCAACTCGCTGAAGCCAAGTGTCTAGTCACCTCCCAGGGACTTCATATAAAGGAAGAAGTATGACATGCCCTCACCGTTCGAACTAATGAATTCAGCAAAACCCTATAAGAAGCTCAGGACTACACCTCAAGACTTGATTGCCAAAAAGTCGTTAAAGATCGATTCATGACGCAACTTGCTACATTGGAAGAAGAATTGAAGACATTTAGGGCCTCGAGTCATACCGAGTCTCGCCTCGTTGATCACAAAGCGATACTCGAAGCACAACTCGCTCAAACTAAACGTCAAGTCACCTCCCATGGACTTCATATGATGGAAGTATGACGGGCTCTTAGTGTTCGAACCAGTGAATTCAGCAAAGCCCTAAAGGACTATTGCTACGCATGTTATTCCGTGCATTGCGATCATGAACGGTAGTGCTTATGTCCCTATTTCCATCTCTCTCTTTGACCGAACAAATGAACACGCTGAAATACCTCACATCGCTTGATTTCTCTCTCTCCAACAGAACAAATGGACGTGTTGTCATGCTTCATGTTGAAATACCTCACATCGCTTGACTATAAAATCTATAAGCTATTTATGTACAGGTGGTCCCCTTTACTTATTGCCCTAGCTAATTTCGTTTGTGTATACACCCAATTTGTCAAATTCCATGTGTTATTCCTAATTCGGCTTGCACGTTAGAGGGGTGTTGAAATGCTCCACATCACTTGACTATGAGATTTAATTAGAGAGCCCTCAAACCTACTCTCTCTAAAGCATCCATTTGTTCTCTCTCTCATTGCTTATGAGGTGATATTACTCCGATCACGCTAGCAAATCAATTACTTATTTTAGATAATTCATATACATTCTTATGTAGAAATTCAACATCCATTTGTATAGAGCAAGGTAAAAAGGCTCTACAACTTAGAAAAAGCTTCTTCAACTTATATCGCTTGCTTTTTTCTTGGAAATGCGAAGATTACTACAAATGAAAAGGAGTCGCTTGTGATAGAGTGTATGGTCATGTCATCGAGCTCCAATTCTTACCCCAACTTGGAAGAGACATGAATAGTACCGTTGTTATAGAAAGAGATGCTTGAACTACTTGGACTTAAGTGGATATATTTCAAACATGGAAGAATATCCTAATTCCTCAATTCAATGAAGCACTTAAGGTACCTCAATTTGTCGTGCCAAATCCTATCGGCCGAGCTCACCGATCGACCAAATCTCACCGGCTAGCGAGCTCCCGTACCTCACGTAAGGTGCATGAAAGAGATGCACGGGCTCATCAGTTGGCGGCAATTTGGCTGGTTGCGTAGTCAGAGGCCTTATTTGAGACTAGGTTTGTCATTTCATGACCTTATTGGAGCCAAGGTTTACTCTTATAGCTCTTTTGAGAAAATAGTCCTACTTTTGATACTCATATGAAATTTTATCTAAATGAAATTATAAACACATGATATTTGTGGTACATCCATGATCTAGAACATTAGTTCATTACATTCATTATCACTCCTTCCTTTGCTCTCTATAAATGCCCCGTGTCTACTCTTAAGAACCCATTCGAAGCCGCCTTCTTAAAGTTTAAACAAATGCACCCAAGCCAAAAACTTGAAGTCTAATTGACTGACTTTCGCATGCCATATAGCTTTATCATCAATTTTATCGTCATTCATGGCAGGACATGATAGTCTGAAAGTGCTGGTACTAGTAAGTATGTTGTTATTTTTAGACAATGCATGTGTACGCTTGTGTAGAAACAAAAGCTCATCCTCTATTTGCTTTGAAAAAGAAAGGGATGCTCTCCTCCAGCTCAAACAAAGTCTCTCAGACACATCTCGCCTCATTTCTTCTTGGAACGACGAAGATAGTTCTGAATCGGAATAAACTGCTGTCGACACCCGAATTTTCATCAATCATCCAAGCATCCATTTCTTTTAGCAAAATTATAAAATAGAAATATTCGAAAAAAAAAGGAAAAAAATAGAGAAGAAAATAAATTGGCCTCTCTAAACCCATGACACTCAATTTAAGCCTATCAATACCTCATTCACGCATATTTTTGGGCTTGTAAAATTGGAATTCACTTAAGCCCAAAAGGAACCCAAAAAGCCTGGCCCAAGTCCTAATTTTTCAGCCTTTTTCCTTCTCTCCATCAAGAAGAACGGTGAAGAAGAAGTTGTGACTATCGTGTCTGTCACCAAGAAGAACGCGTGGTGACGAACAGGAGGTGAGGTAATCAGATCCACGAGAAAACTTCTAGAAGAACAGATGAGCTGGCCAGTCGGTTGGAGATAACAGAAAAGATTCTGGAGCCGGAGAGGATAAAAAAAATCGAGGGAGAAAGAGGTGCCTGGGGGAAGTTCCATCGGAAAAGAAAAATATCGGAAAGGAAGGAAAGGGAGGGAAAAGGGGTATGAGAGAAGAGCGTTCCGATGCTTCTTGATCGAAACAAGTGCCGGACAAATCTGGCTCCCCCTCCTCTTTCATTCATCATCTCTGGAGGCTACCGGAGATTCGGATCGCTTGCCGAAGTCCAATTTTCCGAAACCGATTTCGTCATTTTTTCCATCCAAAATCACGTCGGAATCTCAGCTCATTCATCGAGAAAGAGGAAGCATAGCCGGACGTCCCTTGCCGTCGCTGATTGAAGCTCCGTTTCTGTCCAGGTGAGTTGCTTAGATGTGCCTTGCTTTGCTCTGTTTTTACTCTCGTCTATGGAGCTTGAAAGCCTTGAGACTGGATCGATGAGACTTTGGATCAATAGCGTGATATTGAAGCTGTGCCATGGAACATAATGATGATTTGGATTGTGATATATCATTGTCAAGCCGAGGATTGTTCCGAAACTGAGTCTAGAATTGATGTTTCAAGTCGTACATCAACTGTTCGCTGAAATGCTTGAATGAGATGTTATGAGTTTAGAATACCGAATTTGATTGTGAAAATTCTAAGTGAGTCATGATAAAATGAGACCGAGTTGATGTGGAATACGCTGGTTTAGGTCTTCATACATTACAATCGGACCGAAAATTGCGTTGAATCTCACTCTCGAACATATATTTTAATTCGCATATCATATGTTTGATGAAATGCCAAAGAGACGATCGAATCTAAATTTGTGACTAAACTTAGAATCAATTCATTTTTTGCTCTCATAATCGTCAAACTTTACCTGACTTCAAGTTTCTTTGTGTTTTTTTTTTCGATGATTTCTGTAAACTTTTGTGGCATATTCATCATTCGTCCGAGTCGACTATGGTTGAAATTTCCACGGGATTCATTCCCCTCGCCGGAGATATGCCCGCGGTTTGAGGCCGCCACCGTTAGTTTTCTATCTCTGTTTCATACGTGTGATTGCTTGTTTGTTTAGATTTAGGATTTGTTGTCGTGGCCGGAAGTGTGCTGACCGTAAAATGGAATTTGGTGGCCGGAGTTTATTTTTGTGACCGGTGTGTGATGAAGGACGACGGTCGCTGTAAGTTGTAGTCAACGGAAGTTCGGTGATGGCCGGAATAGATGGCCGACGACGAAGGTGAGAGAATCGGGGGTAATGGATTTCCGACAGTGTCAGTGATGTTTTGGTGGAAAAGCTCCCTCGGTACAGGTCTCGGGAAGAAGAAGACCAGAATGAAAGAGAAAAGAAAAAGAAAAAGAAAATAATAATAATAGAAAAAAGAAATAAAATCTGGAAATAAAAGATCCGTATCAGGTTGCAAATTGGCTGAACCAAAGATGTTGTGGGTTAAGGGAATAAGCTGGGCCAGATAGAGAAAGATGTGAGCTGAAATAGTATTGGGCCAGACGGAATTTGATAATTCGATTTTATCCGGCTTGGGCCAGTCCGAATTTAGACCCAACTTTGGGCCTTTTGGGCCCGGGTCAGACTAGCAAATCAGACCGGTTTGCCCTGACTCGGTCCGAAATCCATTTTTCCAAAAAAAATTCAGAAAAATAAAAAAATGTGAAAAAAGCCAAAAATATGTAGAATTCTCTTAGTTTGGGGCTTTTAATACACACTTTTGGTTTGAACAAAAAATTAAACCCAAAATTGAATAAGCCTTTAGGGCTTTACCTTAGGATTTTTTTTTTGATTTTTTTTAGAGACGATGCTAGGTCGCTGTTTGTCACTTTCATTTTGATTTCATTTGATTGCACGTTTTAAATTCATTGATTGTTGTTTTCCCTTTTTAGAATGGTTAGGATGAAAATTCAAAATTCTTTATTAGTAAAAGACTACCGTGACATTTTGGTTAACAAAAAGTCGAGTTTAGGTACCGAAAGGGCATTAGTTGAAAAATTAGTGTAATTAAATCCCCAATCCCCTAAGAATCTTTGGTTGCATATGTTTTCGAGATAACACTCCCGTATCTTGATTAGGGTTTCTAGCCAACCCTTAATTGTGACTAGTGGCGACTCCTGTCGAACAAATAGATTTAAACAACTAATGTCACGTGAGGTATGAACTTAGGGAGAGTTCAATAAAATAACTCTAAACCTACTTCCCCAAGGCGACTAACGAGGGATTTAGGTCGTGATAACTGCGACTATACAAATGAACATATCGTCATGCTCCGTGATCCCACGTCGCTTGACTATGGGATTTAATTGGGGAGCCCTCAGACCCACTCTCTCTAAAGCATCCATTTATTCTCTCCCTAATTGCTCATGTGTTGATTCTGTTTCCCTTGCACTGGTAGCCCTTTTGCTTATTGTACAAATTTTGTGTGCATGCTTATGTAGAAATTCAACATCCATTTGCATGGAGCAAAAGAAGAGACTCTCTACTTGGGCTTAAATAAAATCTCTCAAACTCATATCGTTTGCTTTCTTTTTGGAATGGTGGAGATTGTTGCAGATGGAAAGGAGTAACTTGTGATAGAGCGTATGGCCACGTCATTGATCTCTAATTGTTACCCCAACCTGTAAGAGACACTAATGTAAGAGCGAAGCCCTGCATGGCTCATAAGTTGAACTCTTCTTTACTCCACTTGAGATATTGGAACTACTTAGACTTCAGTGGGATTCGTTTCAAACATGGAAGAATACTTGAATTTCTTGACTCGACAAGCAATTGAAGTATCGCAATTTGTCGTGTCAAATCTCACTGGTCAACCAAATCTCCCTAGATGATGAGCCTATGCATCTCACATAAGATGCACAAGCTCATTAGCTAGCGAAGATTTGGTCGGCCGAAGAGCTAGGGGCCTTATTTGAGACTAGGTTTGCCACTTCAAGGTCTTATTTGAAATAAGGTTCACTATGAGTCTACTTTTAAAAAAACGGTCTCACCTCATACCATCAATTGAAATTCTCCGTAGTATAACGGCTCGAGGCGAAGCCCAATGAGATAATTATAAAAATCACCTCTGAAACCGTAAAAGGCCCAAACCCATCCAAAAGTCCGGCCTCACCCAAGGGCCTGGAGCCGTCATTTTTAGCCGAACATGCCCGTCGGTAGTTTCAAGGCTTGATAAAACCTCCTAAACCTCCCCGATCGAGCACCACTGGTAAAGGTGGCCAATCCCGACATGCTCCAAAAATATTAAACACCTCAACTTGGACGGCACTCGGCAGGTCGGGTATAAGTAGAAGTCTATTACATTCTTGACCGGTTAGAGCTATCTCGTACATGAAGCCAAGAGTCCGCTAGTTTCTAATTACTATAAGCACATTCTGACTTGAGCGTCGGAGGGTCTCCAAAATCACCGCTCCGAGGACTTCTCCGACGGTGTTTGGTGTCCGGGGAGAACGATCGGTCATTCAACCTAAAGATTCCTCTCCCCCTATTCGTTTTATTGGTATCATCGAAAAGCATGCTATACCTAGCTAAGTAGATTTCAGCTGCTTTTACTTAGGGAAAGAACTAAAAATAAGAAAGAAAAAGTAAATCTCTTTTCTTTTGTTATCTTTTTGACACTTTTTGCAGTCGACCCAGATAATTATTTCTCGTTGATCATATCCCACGCTGGTTCGCACTTGCTCGACTAATGTTAGTACAAAAGGTGGCTAACCATTGAGTCAAAGGTCGCAGCAATTTTTTCAATTTTTTTAATTTTGGGTCAAGAAAGTAGTCACTGAACTACTCGAAGCAACATGCAATTGGACAATCGAGATCGGATCATCGAGTTAGTTAATATTGCCTAGACTATGTTATGGCTCGTTCCAAGAAGTACCCTATACATTTTTTTAATCATCTTTTGTCCCCCCGATGCTTACTTAGTTCCTTGATGTAAAGGACCTATAAACTATAAGATAAATAAAGCCAACTCATGTTTAAGGTCAAGAAAGTCCATGCTTCATGGGGAAGCAGCTGCCTCCCCAATGGTTCATCCACATTGAATCGTATTATATAACTGGATTTGTTCAATTTAATGGATTTATGAACTTGAATGAGCTTATCGTAAAACTCTCAAGATTGGATCGGCCTACGTATTTCAAATCTATATTTCCATGTGCATTTTCGATGATTGTCTTCCTTTTTTTTTTGGGTCAAATTCCTCTTCGAGAAACTTGTCGAAAAAGCAAAAGCCTCGCACGGAAGCCCTACTTAAGAAATCTAACTAGATGTCCATCAAAATCGCAAAGTTCGCAATCCTGTCATTTTGGGGTTTTGATTGCATAAATTGCATTTGGTTTAAGTATAGGATTTATTTTAAAGTTATGTCCGCCGATGCGACTAATCAAGCGAATTGAGTTCGAAGTTCCATTGGCCCCATCAAATTGAATTGATTTACTGTTCGAATGATATTTCGGTCATCCTCAGCACTGAACTTATACAATGAACCTCAGAGACTATTCTTCTTATACTTAGAATTACTATCACTCTTCCATCTAGTGCACGCATTATCTTCTAAGGTCAATGGTTCACCAAGAGTTGACTTCAAATTCCACTTGAGCGTGATGACCTTTCACTTCAAACACACTTGACAGAACACGACTCTCAAAAAGTCAGTCCATCTGCAATTTTTAAGTCTTCAGCTAGATATAGATTTCCAATACATTGACATGCTAATCAACAGGACGTAATCAAAAGATATTTGGCGTTTGCCATCCAAGTCCCAAGTGTAAGTTACCAGTAAGTAATAAACTGATAAATGGAAGAATAGGCTATCTTTTGCTGGTGTAAAACACCTTGTCACGCCAAAATTTCACGAGGATCTAAAATACTTTCAGAAAATATATGTTAATATAAAGGCAAAACTACAAGAAAATTGTCCAAAAAGTTTTAATGATATTGCGCTTTTGTCAATTAGTTTTAAACCCTTAAATTTTACAAATTGAGTCCTGAACTTTTTTACGTTTTGCCAATTGAATCCATTTGGTCAATTTTGTCGGAAATCGTTGATATGGACTTCAGTCGTCCTATGTGGCACGGCTGGCACTGACATGGAAATTTTTTAATAATGTTTTGAATTATTCATTTTTTTATTTTTCTTCTCTTTTCCTTTTCTCGATTTCCTTATTTCCATCCACCGGGTCTTGTCCACCTCCGCCGGCCTCAAGCAAGGGTGGCCCATGCTCACCGAGGCGAGGGCTACCTTCGCTAACCTCAGGCAAGGGTTGCCTCGCTTAGGTGAGTGTGGGTTGCCCACAATCTGGCACAAGTTGCCCTCACCAGCCTAGGCCCGGTCGTCCCTCACCCAAGCCAGCGAGGGTGGCCCTCCCCTTGCCATCGATGAGGCCCGACGGTGGTTGGCAAAGGGAAAAAGGAAAAAATAAAGCAGAAAAAGAAAAAAAAAGAAAAGAAGAAAAAGAGGAGAAGAAATATAATAAAAAATTCAAAAAATATGAAAATATCATTAAAAATTGTCCACGTCAACACATGCCGTGCCACGTAGAACGATTAGCGTCCACATCAATAATTTCCTATCAAAATTGACCAATAGACTCAATTAGTAAAGTGTGAAAATATTAAGATTTAATTGACAAAATTGAAAGATTTAGGACTGAATTGATAAAAATGCAATAGATCGAGGACTTTTTGGATAATTTTCTCCGAGAACTACAAGCCCACGTCCTTTTTTATAAGTTTTGAAATATATACATAATGTTTATGCGGGCCTCTCATGTGTATATCTCAAACTTAGAGCTCATCGCTTCCATAAGACGAAAGCCCCCCTATTTGGATATGGAAATCGCATGGGAGTTGATGAATCACGTCGACCAAAAGAATTTTCTAATTGAAGGCCCTTTTTCTTGGAAATGGTGATTGGTGGGGGACTTCATTCTTTGTTAATTGTACCGTTGGTTGTAGTTCAACATGTGCTTATGTGAACATATATATTTGCATACATGTAGGCTTGGCGGTGACCCAAAACCCTAGAAAGTCTCTAAAAAGTAAAAACCATGTAATTACCTAAAGTATGGAATTATTTTGGCTAGCTGAATTTCGAGCTTTTGTGCAAGACAACCTAATCCCTTAAAAAAAACTCTAAATTTTTATGTTCGATTCTGATTCTGCCGTGAACTTTTTCCTATCTAGAGAAAATCACAAACTTTCACTCCGGCCCTAAATCTATTCCCCGTTAACCCGCCATTAAAAAATCGTCTCTAGTTTCTTCCAAATTATCAACATCAGGGTCACTTAGACGTTCACCTACATTTTCATCAACACCCTCGAGAACAGCAACAGAAGACTTTCTTATGTCAATATTTTTGGAGAAATTAAAGGCAACTTTTGGACGGAGGATTAACGGGTGCAGATCTAGGACTAGAGTGAAAGTTGATGATTTTTTATAGACAAAAAAAAATCAGGACAGAATTGGAACTAGACTAAAAGTTGGGGCTTTATTTGGGAATTATGCCTATATATATATTCTATATTATACTATAAGATATATAAGCTTGGGCATCAAATCTGAAAGTGGTTTTACAATTACGTGAGATCTTATAACGGATCCTTTTGAGCGCCAAAACATAGGTCGTCCTAATTTTATTTTGGACTTAATTTGACTCTCCATAGGATATTATATCAATAGAATAGTGCCATACATGGAGCAATTTACTCGTCAGTTTAATTGATCCACGTGCTCCTGCTTGATCCGCTCGCGTGCTTTTGCTACTTTTTTACCCCTCAATAACTTAATTGATCCACGTGCTCCTCCTTGATCCGCGCGCGTGCTTTTGCTACTTTTTTACCCCTTAATAACTCAATTTCATGGTGCTCTTCCTCTCCCTAAGCATCGTATTGCTCGCTTGGTTGGGACGGAATCTAATTTCTTTTCATGAACTATTCTCCCGTGCGTGATTCGAACGTTCCATTTGGCTCCCAAATCATGAGCTAATTCTCCAATTACTATGATTACGAGACATGTTTGGAGTGCATTTATTGATAAAGAAAAATATTTTCCATAAGAATCATTTTCGAGTTTTCATTGGTTTGATAGTTTAGGGATATGGTTTTTCTTTTTGCCTGAAAAAGAAGTCGTTTTCTCCCGATCTAAACTTGTTGTTTTCAGTCTTTGTACAATGTTTTCTGTAGATCGATAAATTTTTCGTCCTCCAAACGCCAGAAAGTCGGATAACAATTTCCCGGAAAATAGTTCTCTTTCAAACAAACGGACCCTTAAATTTATTCATGGTGACTTTGAGCTCAGGTAATTAAATCCAGATAACATAAGTTGTCTGTTAGAAAGCAATTCGCTCCTAAATTATATGCAAAAACACGAGTATTTAAGTCTCGACCTTAGATTCCGTTTATTTCATAGTTCGTAGGAAAACGTTTTTCTCACTCTCCAGCATTTGAATCGCTTGGGAAAACGAGTCAATAGAAAAGGGGAAAATTTCAATTAAGGACCCCAAGTAGGGTCAAATTCTAAAAAAAGGGTCCAAAGTGAACATTGTGTCAAATAAGGGTCTGAAGTGCCCAATCAGTTTCAAAGAAGGACTCGAAGTGCTCAAAAAGTCTCAAATAAGGACCTGAGTCTCCGGCCGGCCAAAATACTTGCCGGCCGGCGAGAAAGTTACTGTTCCGGTTGCCGGAATAGTAACTTTTTAATTTTTTTATTATTTTCTTTCTACTTTTCCTTTTCTTTTTCTCTTTTTTTTTCTTCTCATCCTCCGCCGACCATAGCTGGGCTGGCGGAGGTCGCCGGCGTCGGGCGAGGGCTGCCCTTGCCGGCGTCGGGCGAGGGCTGCCCTTGCCGGCGTCGGGCGAGGCCGGCCTAGCTCGTTGCCGGCGAGGTCGAGCCTCGCCAGGTCTAGCGAGGGCTCGACCCTGCCGGCGTCGGGCGAGGCTGGCCTCGCCAGTTGCCGACGAGGTCGAGCCTCGCCAGATCTGGCGAGGGCTCGGCCTCGCCGGTGTAGGGCGACGCCAGGGCGTCGGGCGAGGCCGGCCTCGCTTGACGTTGGCGGGGCCGAGCCCTCACCCAACGCCGGCGGGGTCGAGCCCTTGCCCAACCCAGGCGAAGGCGGCCTCGCCTGAGGCCGACGAGGGTGATCTCGCCCAGCCTAGGCGAGGGCGACCCTCGCCCGACGCCGGTGAGGGCGACCTCGCCTGAGGCTGGCGACCTCCGCCAGCCCCGGCTATGGCCGGCGGAGGAAGAAAAAAAAAGAAAAGGAAAAGGAAAAGAAAAAAAACAGAAAGAAAATAATGAAAAAAATTAAAAAGTTACTGTTCCGGTGCCGGAACAGTAACTTTCTCGCCGGCCGGCAGGTATTTTGGCCGGACGGGAACCCAGGTCCTTATTTGAGATTTTTTAGGCACTTCGAGTCCTTATTTGAAACTGATTGGACACTTCAGACCCTTATTTGACACAATATTCACTTTGGACCATTTTTTAAGAATTTGACCCCACTTAGAGTCCTTAATTGGAATTTTCCCATAGAAAAGGTTGTCATAATCAATGGAAAACTTATATTTTCATAAAATTAATTTCCTCTTTTAAAAAACAGAAATCTATTTCCACAACATGACTAGTCCTTAGTGCTTAAATCAAAACCTAGGGGTTTGGGGATAGGGGCATCGGTGCCTATGCCCGAGTACTTGGCAAACAAGCTTGGATCCATAGTGGTCGGGCCTAGGACCTCGGTAGCCATGCTTGATACCCGACTCACATTACCAAGCCATTGGCGCCCCGCCCCGGGTCTACAAAGGTTGGGTCTAAGTCCCTCGAGCCTAGGCTGGAAACCACAGTGCTCGTAAACCCCAATTTCTCTCGCGCTTAAGTCATTGGCGCCTGCGCTTGGGTTTCCAGTGGCTACGCCTAAGAAACTCCAGCTCCTGCAATTGGGACCTTGGCGTCCACGTTTGGGACCCCGATGGCTAGGCCCGAAGCCAAGGCCTGGCCCCTGGCGCCTGAGCGGAGGTCCTCAACACCCAGATCCAAGACATCGGCGGCCGGGCGCCGGTCCCTCGAGAACGGGTCTAAAGACCTAGATATCTTCACCGTGTCGAGAAGTTCTGAGTCCATCATCAACCAGTTGGTTTCCAATGCTCAGACCCGTAGTTTCGATTCATTTTCTATCATCTAACGCACGCTGATCAATACGCTGTCCCCCGGTTACCGTATCATATTCAGATATTATCAAAAGTCTATAGTTTAATCATATTTATATAAACATTTTGATCTCAGCCGGTCCAGGTTTCACTGGCTGCTAATTAAGATTGTCAGAAGGTTTATTGCAGGAGTGGGGCTCGGCTATCTTAGTGGCTAACCACCGAGGAAGTAAAAAATAATCTGAACCGAAAGCACATGGACGGTACGTATCTTGAACGCTCCACCGTCAATGCAGTGCGTATTGCTCCAGATGAACACCACCCCAGACCATGCAACCTCGCCGGCCGCCGGCCGCCGGCCGCCGGCACCGCCGTTAGGGCCCGGCAATTCTAGCGTTACTTAGGCTCCTTTTATTTCGCGGAATAATTGCTTGTGTTGTTTGATATAATTAGTCAATGAAATCCTTTTATAATTTACGTCTAAACATTTTCGTTGACGGTAGAAAAATTTTTCTTTCATTCTTTATAAGCGACTATTTTTTAGAAAAATATTTTACAAATTATTTATTTTTCGCGGAACAAGCGTCACCCTTTATAGCAATTAGTTAACTGACCCAAGGTTTGAGTTTGGAGGAGATCGACGAATCATCAACTCTTTCTGTGCGATTTTTGCAAGTCGTGAAATCAAGATTAGTCCCTTTGGTCATGCTTTCGAGAATATATAGATGCTCGCACTTCGTGGCTCGCCGCCTGCTCTTAATCTATGCCGAAAAGGGTAGAAAAACGGACTGTGGTTAAGCCATGCGCTTAGTTTTTCTTTTAACTATGTTGAAGTTTCCTTTTTAAAGAACACGAATAGCTCATGAATTTCGGTCAAATGTGTAATATCATTCACGAACTTTTAATTTATTCGATGCGATTTATGAACTTTAGTATCATATGCAGTGCCGTTCCTGAATATTTAATTTGTTCAGTACGATCTCTGAATTATTAGTAAATATTTAATATAGTGCCCGTGTCGTTTTCTTGTAGTCCAAAATCTAAATTGAACATTCGGCGGCTAATTAAGATGGGCAAAAGGTATTATTATAGGAGGGGGACACGGCTATTTTAGCGGCCAACCGCTACGGGAAGTCAAAATAATCATAACTAAAAGTACATGCAGGGTACATAGGGTACGTATTTTTGACATGTAAGGCACGTATTGTGACGCTCCATCGTCAATTCAGCGTGCGTTGCTCCAGATGAAGACCGCCCCAGACCACGTAATCACGGAGACCGCCACCGCCGGCCACCGCCACCGCCGCTGCCGGGGCAAGAGCCAGGCCGCTCACATTAACTAATTAACTAACTCGAAGCCCAATTTCGGTGGAGATGAACGGAACGACCAGCTCTCTCAATGCAATCCGCCAAAGTCGGCGAAAATCAAAATCGAGGTTCCCCCGGCCCACGCCCCTTTCGAGGACGGATGCTCACACCCCGTGGCCCGCCGGCCTCCCGATCCGTGCCACGAGAGGGAAAATCAATCACAAGGATCCTTCGACCACGCGCGCTTTAATCGGACTCTATATAACCCATATAAATCACTAAATTGCAGACGATCTAAAAATTCAACAAAATAATGCTAACATTAAAAAAAAAAACCACATACTATATCGTCATATCATTAAGGGAAAAAATCACTAAAAACCTTAAATTTGCCACTTGTGACACATTTATCTCGAACTTTTTTTTGTGACACCAAAAACTCCAAACTTTACTATTTGTGACACATTTACCCCAATGTACATTGTCCATGGGCATTTTCGTCTTTTTTGCTTTTTCTTTTTTTACTTTTTTTTCCTTTCTTGTGAGGGGGCCCCTCGCCGGCGTGGGGCGAGGGCGGCCCTCGCCGGCGTCGGGCAAGGGCGGCCCTCGCCGGCGTCGGGCGAGGCTCGCCCTCGCCTGGGCGAGCGAGGGCGAGGGTCGCCCGACGCCAGCGAGACTCGCCCTCGCCCGACGCCGGCGAGACTTGTCCTCGCCAGATTCGGCGAGGGCGGCCCTTGCAAGCCGCGGGCGAGGGCCGCCCTCGCTTGACGCCGGCGAGGGCCCCCCTCGCCAGATCCGGCGAGGGCCCCCCTCGCCCTCGCTCGCCTAGGTGAGGGCGATCCTTGCCGGCGTCCAGCGGCCCTCACCCTCGCTCGCCCAGGCGAGGGCGAGCCTCGCTCGACGCCGGTGAGGCTTACCCTTGTCGGATCAGGCGAGGGCGACCCTCGCCGACGTCGAGTGGCCCTCGTCGGCGTCGAGGACCGCCCTCGCCCGACGCCGGCGAGGGGCCCCTCGCCGGAAAGGAAAAAAAAGTAAAAAAAAAAGAAAAAGCAAAAAGACGAAAATACCCATGGACAATGTACGTTGGGGTAAATGTGTCATAAATAGTAAAGTTTGGGGTTTTTGGTGTCACAAAAAAACGTTTAGGGTAAATGTGTCACAAGTGGTAAAGTTTGGGATTTTTGGTGATTTTTTCCCTATCATTAACACTAAAGTATATTTTTTAATCGAGATAATAATAGAAAAGAATTAAATAAAAATGAATTAGGATACGGTAGGGTCCAGATGGAGACGCGGGCGGCGCTTTCCGTTTCCACTGCCCTTGCCTTGGGACAGTCCCAACCGGGGCGGGTGGGGGGAAACGACAAACTCCCCGGCGGGCCCCACCCTAACCCACCCGAAATCTCACTTTTGGCAATTTCACAATTAAAAAAGAAATCTCGATATTAAGGAAAAAAAGAAGCAGCATATACTATAATAAAAAAAGGAAACAAATCGGGATGTACCAAATTGCCTCTTCCCCCTATCCAAAAATATTATTAAATTCCCCTAAATAAAAATCCCACCGCCTTGTCTCCCCCCAACCTAAACTTCCCCCTTTTAGAACCAGCACCAGTTGCCCCCTTTTCACGCATCCTCGCCTTATACAGTGGGGCAACAACAACTAATCGTGTACAGTAGAGCGAAAACGATATAAAACGATCCTTAAATTTTAGCTTAATGTGTAACGTGATTCTTGAATTTTTAATTTGTATAATTTAGTCCTTGAATTTTTTGTAAATGTTCAATTTGGTCCATGAACTATATGAAAATGTTCAATGTAGTCTTCGAACTTGAATCAACGGAAGGACTAATATGTATCAAAATTTCACGGATCACTTTGAATAAATAAAAAGTTCATAGATCATATTCAACATTAGGTTAAAGTTCATGAATTACATTAAATAAATTAAAAATTTATGGGCCACATTGTATATTAAATTAAAATTCAGAAACCGTTTGTACCACTATTTTTGTAATATATATCGTGCGACGTCAATTATGGAAATATGACGTGGACATTATTTCCTTATTCCCATGCGCTACGCATCGCTTCGGTATATAAAATCTGACCGAGGTCGATTTTTTATATTTTATTTTATTAATTAACGAAAATTTTTAAAGAGAAATCCACGGATGGGAATTAAATAATTAGTATAATTCACAACCTATTGCCCGCATGACCCACTTGTTCTCGTCACCTATTTCTCGTCAACTCCCCCCTCCCTCCCTATTAAAACTCTCCTCCACCCTCTTCACTCCATTCTTACTCTCCCGACACACACCGCAAGCCAAAGGCCCACCTCGCCGCCGCCGCCGCCGCCGCCGCAAGTTGACCCGCCGCCCTCCGCCTCCGGCCACCGCCCATGGCTGGCCCCTACGCCCCCTACCACCCCACGGCCAAGCCCTCCGCCGCCGCCTCCACCACCTCGCCGTACCTCATGATCAGAAACTCCAGCTTCTCCACTTGGATCCTCGTCCTCATCCTCTGCTTCATGTCCTACCTCCTCGGCGTCTGGCAACACGGCGGCCGCGTCGCCCCCGCCGCCTTCTCCGCCGCCTCGGCCACCATATCCACCATCCCCTGCCCCTCGTCCCCCGCCTCCTCCGCCGTCCCCCGCGCCACCCTCGACTTCGAGTCCCACCACCGGCAGGACGACGCCGGGGACGCGGAGCTCGACGACCGCCCCAGGACGTACCCGGCGTGCGCGGCCAACTTCAGCGAGTACACGCCCTGCGAGGACGTGACGAGGTCGCTCCGGTTCGACCGGGACAGGCTGATATACCGGGAGCGGCACTGCCCGGACAGGAGCGAGCAGGTCAAGTGCCGGGTGCCGGCGCCCTACGGGTACAGGATACCGTTCCGGTGGCCGGCGAGCAGGGACCTGGCGTGGTACGCCAACGTGCCCCACAAGGAGCTCACGGTGGAGAAGGCGGTCCAGAACTGGATCCAGTACCAGGGCGACCGCTTCCGCTTCCCCGGCGGCGGCACCATGTTCCCGCACGGCGCCGACGCCTACATCGACGACATCGGCGAGCTCATCGACCTCAAGGACGGCTCCATCCGGACCGCCATCGACACCGGCTGCGGGGTGAGTATCTCCAACATTTCAATACATCAATCCACTCCAATTCAATCGCTACACCACGTTATTCTCTTCATCGGATTTGATTTCCCGTACGATCTTGAATTGTGTTCGGTCAACGTATGGTGCGAGAAACTGTGCTCTCCTTCACCGACGGTCAACTTTCTGCTCATTATGGAAAATCTTTTAATTATTGATTTGCATGTGGATCGAGTTTGCCTAGGTGGCGAAAACGAGTGGATCGGTCAGAATTGCTAATTTTTCTTTAAAATGGTAATGAAATTTTTTTTTGGATACTTAAAGGTTTGACTGGCCCGGCTCGACTTGCCATGTTGAATCTTTCATTGGAGAAATAGAAGGAAATTTCTCGCTGGCAAAGAATTAATAATAATAATAATACGGTACGCGTCTCGAGTCATAGGAATCATAATCTTATTTGCCCAAATTTGATTCCTTCTTTGAAAGAGGAATCGAATCCCTTGATTTGATGCTAATAGATTCCGTTTAAGGCGCAAATTAGTGAGGTAACTTGCCAGCACCACGTGAATTTGAATTTTTTTTTTATGTCTAGGAGATTGGTCATTGCGTGAATTTATTCGATCGTTAAATTTTATGTACGTTTGAATTTTTCGTTATTCATGGGGTCGAATCGTCTTGCTCGAGCGTAGGTGGCGAGCTGGGGAGCTTATCTCCTGTCTCGGAACGTGCTGACGGTGTCGTTCGCGCCGAGGGACACGCACGAGGCGCAGGTACAATTCGCCCTCGAGCGAGGGGTGCCGGCCCTGATCGGCGTCCTCGCGTCCAAGAGGCTTCCCTACCCGTCTAGGGCGTTCGACATGGCACATTGCTCTCGATGCCTCATTCCTTGGGCCCAATCCGGTAATCCTCGCGTGCTAATCTTTCTCGTCATCGGTCAGTTGCTGGTGAAAAAATTGTAATCGGAACGAGTCGAGTCGAACGTGACTGACTATTCGATCGGTGTGCACAATAGGCGGAGCGTATTTGATGGAAGTGGATAGGGTCCTGAGGCCGGGAGGGTACTGGATCCTGTCGGGTCCGCCGATCCGGTGGAGGAAGTACTGGAGGGGCTGGAATCGGACCCAAGACGACCTGAGATCCGAGCAGAACTCGATCGAGAGGGTGGCCAGGCGCCTGTGCTGGACCAAGCTCGTCGAGAAGGGCGACATCGCCGTCTGGCAAAAGCCCACCAACCACTTGCAATGCAAAGTGAACCGGTTCTGCCCCACCCGAGATCCGGATAGGGCCTGGTTCGTAGTCTGTTTTTGCCTTCACTAATTTCTGTTCCGATTGACAATGACTGTCAAGAAGAAAAACTAATGCTCCTTAAAATACCACTGATTTACTAAATGGGTTCGATTCCTTTCAGGTACACCAACATGGACACCTGCTTGACCCGGCTACCGGAAGTCTCCGGCGACGAGGAGGTCGCGGGCGGCCAGGTGGCGAAGTGGCCGGAGAGGCTCAATGCCGTCCCGCCCAGGATCGGCAGTGGTACAGTGCGGGGCGTCACGGCAGAGAACTTCCACACCGACGCCGAGCTCTGGAAGCGCAGGGTCTCGTACTACAAGACGGTGAACAACCAGCTGGGGCAGGCCGGGAGGTACCGGAACCTGCTGGACATGAACGCACACTTGGGCAGCTTCGCAGCGGCGCTCGTGGAGGACCCCGTCTGGGTCATGAACGTTGTCCCCGCGGAAGCCCAGGTCAACACGCTCGGAGTCATATACGAAAGAGGGCTCATCGGGACTTATCAGAGCTGGTAAATCCTGGAATTTGCCCACGACTCCTTTCATCAGTCTTTCGTTTTTGAGGCAACGTTGTAAGTAATGTTGTCCGTTGAAATCCTGGACCAGGTGTGAAGCCATGTCTACTTATCCTAGGACTTATGATCTCATTCATGCCGACTCATTGTTCCCCCTCTACAAGGACAGGTATTTCTCTTCAATGATCTAACCTCCGACCCTCTAATTCCACTAACATAACCTGTTTGTTAATGTTTTTGGATGAATGTTTTTGTATGAACAGGTGCGAGGCAGAGGACATACTGCTGGAGATGGACAGGATCCTGAGGCCGGAAGGGAGCGTGATCATACGGGACGACGTGGACGTGTTGGTGAAGTTGAAGAGGATGATCGACGGGATGAACTACGACAGCCAAATCGTCGACCACGAGGATGGGCCCCTCGTGCGGCAGAAGCTCCTCTTCGCCGTCAAGTCCTACTGGACCGCCCCATCCCCTTCCAATCACCGCCGATCCTCCACTTCTTAGGAACCTAATCAAGTCACTTTCTGCGTTTCTTTTTTATTTTTTATTTTTTTGCATTTTCATGTTTTCAGCAATTCTTTCATGATGAAAAGTTCCAGATAGATCCAGTTCCAACAAACCCCAACTCTTTGAAGGCCTTCGCCTATCGAAACGAAATGGGGTGCAATTCGGGTAACACACACATTTGACGATGAATTGGGTGCTATAGAGCCTATAGGTCACTCTTCTTCTTTGGTTCGTTCTCTCATTTTTAGGGTTTCTTCAAGTGATTTGTTACCTGTAGTCTGCGCAATTTGGTTGTATGTAATCTCGAAAGCAATAATGTTCTTTGAAGAATGTTTATCATCTCCCTTCTTGCCCTTCGCCACGACGCCATTCTTGAGCTAATTCTGAATGCATCATGCCATTGAAGGCTGAAGTTGTCTGCTGTGATTAGTGTTCGAACGAGGTCACAACGCGTGAAATGGACAAAGTAGAAGGGTCCTAGCTAGGTGAAATAACCAGTCCTCTTTCAAGCCTAGAAGCTAGGGCAACATCGAACTCGGGCCTATAAATTTGCCCATCAAACCTGGCAGGATCCTCATTAATCGATTGGGATCTCGAGGTTTTGCTGTGCTTGCCGAGGAGGCATTTGAATCGTAATGGCAAGGGAATACCTCGTACATTGCCCAAAAAAAAGTTTCATTACTTCATTCTGTGGACGATTCTTCTCTCTTTTAAACTTATCTTATTTCAACTGGATGGCAAAAACCCAAAAAGGCTTGCAGTAAAAAAATAAGGTGCTGGATCGAGGGTTCGAATTTCGTGGACTCCCTTGGATTTAGCTATGTGCAAAGTTTTACCAAAGTACACAGTATATGGTACGATTTTTGAAAGAAATTATTAAATACATTGGTGCATACATCCAAATGTACTTGAATTATGCAATTTGGTGCACTTGCTTTGCATATCAGATCCCTCGAATTTTTAGGGGATATTGACATAAATGATCCTTGAACTTTGACCTAATGTGCAATATGATCCCTGAACTTTATCCTAATGTGTAATGGTAGTCCCTGAACTTTTAATTTATTCAATGTGGTCTCTGAATTTTTTGTATGTGTTCAATTTAATCCCAAAACTATATTAAAAATATTCAATATTAGGGACAATATTGAATATTTTTATATATCTTTTGGACTAAGTTGAACATGTACCAAAAATCCAGGGACTACATTGAACAAATTAAAAATTTTTAGATCACATTGCACATGAGACCAAAGTTCAAGGACCATTTGTGTCGTTTTCCTAACTTCTAATTGTTTGAGTACCATATATACATATTTCGCTTTACCAAAAAAAAAATATATACATATATCTCATCATTGTATTTCTTTCCACAGAAAATTGTTGATTATAGACTTCTCATCGATATTCACGGTACAGAAAAAAGAAATTCATGTTTTTGCATGGAAAAATAGAATTGTGTGTAAGAGAAGCTATGAATGTTTGAGGGTGTTATAATCATAAGAGTGATTTGTCATAGTTCTATGCACTCCGACTTTGATATAACGAAATTTTGCTCCACGCTGGCCTATATGGACGTATACCAGTGATCTAATCAAGATATCACTTGTATTAATTATCTTTTTCCTTAGTGTATGAATAAATTGAAAATCATCCCACAAGAATTAACAGCTGTACGCAGGCAACACAGATGCAATGATATCAAAACCATGGCAAATTAGGTGGTTCATGCTAAGAAAAGAAGCACTCCCCCTCCCACAAGCTAATATATATAGGGCAAAACTCTTGCATGTGCCACTCATATACGCAAATCACATCTGCTAACAATTTAAAGTAGTAGGAGTTTTCGTCCCTCAGAAAACAAGTGATTGTCGATCGACAATGGCATCAGTTCGGGCCACGTTGCTGATGATGTTCCTGGTGGCGCTCATGGCGGCCCAGACCCAGGTGGGCGAGGTGCGAGCGCAGAGCTGCCCGAGCCAGATGGCTAGCCTGAATGTGTGCGCGCCGTTCGTGGTGCCTGGGTCGAGCAGGGGGCCGAGCTCCGAGTGTTGTGGTGCGCTCCAGGCGGTGGAGCATGACTGCCTCTGCAGCACTCTTAGGGTCGCCACCAGCCTTCCTTCGGCGTGCCACCTCCCTCCCGTCTCGTGTGGTAAGTCGTACTTTTAGTGTGTTCGCCTTCTCTTCTTGATTACAGCGTTGTTCTTTCTTCCTGCGACGGTGGACCGAATCTAAACCTGTCCGAATCACATTCTTTGCAATTTAGCAACTTAAGTTTTTCTTCGGTCTCGACTAGGATTGAGTACACGCATTAGAACAAAATCCTAGACTATATTTTCACATGGATTGGTATCATAAGAGAGTTCTATGAGGTGCGGTAAAAGCAAAACAAAGAACAGGTAAATTGAAAAGTTATATCACTCTCTTTTCTCCTTGAAATTGCAATGTTGTTGAACGTACCTTTCACCTTACCTTTCTGTTTCTTTTGCCATTTTTGCAGATTGAAATCGATGAAGACCTCGGTGACTGCTGATCTGCTGGCTAATGAGTTGAATAATATAATGAACTCTTTCCATTTTCTGTTTATCTTTGTTTGATATTTCCCGGCGTGTTTCCTCTGAAAACTCTGCAGATGCCTTGTGGACCAGAGGTGGGATCGCCTACACTTTCATGAAATAAAAGAATTCTGGCTATTACGACTAAGGCTTGGCCTATACAATATGATAATTTTCCCTCTTGCGGCTCTTTTATCTTCTATTCGAAAATTGACAGCGAACTATATGGCCAAATATAGAAAAAGATGGAGAAAACAAAAGCTAATGGATTAAGTGTGGTTTTGCGAAGGGAATAAACATGTTCGACGGATAACAACAACAGCAGCACATATGGGAAGATGTAAGTATTGGAAACTTAAAAGCATGTTATCAAGATCAAAGATATATAAGGCCGTTTTTTACGTGGCTGGCATTTTCTTTTTGCCCGACCATTCCGGACAGTCGACGGTCAAACATATTTAAGCGTCGAGACATTACAAAAATTGAGGAAGTGTCTTCGGCCTCAGATTCATCTGCAGCAGATTGAACTGAACCCCAGAAATGGAATCTCTCGTGTAAAACAAGAAAAAGGCGACAAGAGTACCCAGTATCAATAGTCATTCCGAGAGAGCGATCTCCATGAAGCTCTTTAAATATATATTCTCATTGTCCTGCTCACCCAGACGCTTCTGTTATCGCTGATAAAGATAGAAACTGTTTTTGGAAAGCATGTGAAATGCGAAAGTTACTATCGAAATAATTCATGGAGATTGATATTCTATATTACAATATATATGACAAGCTATATTGTCGAATTCTAGCTAGGAATAGTTTGTTACAAAATAAGGCGATCCACTTTGCTTTTCGCAATCCCTATTTTTAGAAACTAATCAAGTATAATCGTGTACACATTCACATCATTACCAAAGAATGCTGAGCGAGGCGCATCAGAACATTGCAGACAAGTGTTCCCAAATCTCACGAGCCGCTCTTATCAGTCTTTGATTTGTTTTTGAGCCCAGTTTCTCTAACCAGTATCTCAAACGTACTTACCCTGAATCTAATGGTGCAGAACTTGCAAGAGATCAATGGTCAATTTTCTGAGATAGTGTAATGAATTGGCTCCTAAATAGACAAAAAAGAAAACTTTCAAAGCCATGAACACATCAGATTTGAGGCCAAAAATGACCTCAGATGGATCTTACAGTTTAGCTATAGTAGTACAAATTTTCCTCTTAACTCTACCGAATCAAAAGTTATGACCCATTTATTCAGGAACATGCAAACTCTTACTTTTGTCACGTTTTTTTTTTCAGAATCTATGATGTAAACGCCGCAAAAATTCGTTAGCAACGACGTCTGCATAAAAAAAAAATCTCTTCATATGATATGTTTCCACTTGAACTTAATTGCAATGGTGAAGGAGATTGAGGGATTGCCGATTATAGTACGCTTTATGCTTCAATGTGGTGATCAAAGCTTCCTTCATATCATAGAACGCAATCCATTCCTCAGATGGCGAAAAGAAAAACATTTCGATCACAAAGGAACTGTTATTTATTTCATTGTTATAGGGAATAACGATCGAGTACATATTCTCAGTCCTCTTGCTAACGTGAAGGTAGATACGCCTTTATTCGGCACTCCATTTAACTTCAAGCTGCGGGTTCACTTCTCGATCGCTCTCAGCTCTTTAAGCTGCATCAGTCATTAAACAGGAGAACGAGATCATTTGCAGAGAAATATTGCTCGAGAAACTTAGTAAAAGTACCTGAAGTAGACTTCATTAATCACGGTTACAAATAGCATGAGAAAAATCTATGATCGCTCTCTCTTAACCTTTCTTTTCTTTCGTTTGAATGACTTCAGTGGCAGCATGAACTCCTATGTGGTTCGCAGATAACACAAAAAGTTCCCCAGAAAGAGGGAGAGAAAGAGAATGGGACGGTGGGCTCACTAGTTGCAGTCGGTGTTCGGGCTGATGCTGAACCCGAGAGTGACCCCGCAGAACCCGGCGAGGGTGGCGATTGCAGTGGCGTTTGGGCTGTAGGCGTCGATGAGGCCCATGAGGCACGTGCACACCGCGCGCCGGTCCTCCAGGGGCTCCGCCACCATGTTGAGGGTGGTCATGGCATCACAGCACGGCGTCCCCGGGTATGGGTCAGGTGTCCCGTAGGCTATGAAGGCAGAGCAGGTCGACACGAGCGCCGTCACTGTGGCGCAGTCCACAGCGGCTTCAGCGGCCCCAAGGAATAAGAGGGACGTCGCCGTCATCATCATCCTTGACACTAGCCGCAGCGACAAAGTCCGCGTTTGGACGCTGAGCCCTCCCATTGCACCCTTTTCTCTGCTATCAACAATGCCTCCTCTTAATTAGCTGGCTGGATTGATGAACTGAAGACAGAGAGGGAGGTGGGTGGGTGGGTCGGCAATGAGATATGCATGGCCATGCAAACTCATGGAGTTCGAGCGTGACGACCTCTCCCTGTCGAAACAGACTGATGTTAATAATAAATAATATGCAGAAATGAAGAGCAAGAGGTGTCGTGGTGTAGTTGGTTATCACGTCAGTCTAACACACTGAAGGTCTCCGGTTCGAGTCCGGGCGACGCCATTTTGGTTTTGATTAATTTCTTTTTTGTCATCTTTATAGAAAAATTTCTCTCAATTGAAGCGCTTAATTTCTTCTTTCTATGGTATTTTTGCCCTTGGAAATACTGAGCTTCAACAATAATAATCAAGTGCTTTATCCATGATCGAGAACTTCAGAACTCACAAAACGAGAAAAATTAAACAAAAAATTAATGCAAATTTATTAGAACTCACAACTTAAAGTGCTTAATATCTTCTTTCTGTGGTATTTTGCCCTTGGAAATGCTGGAGTTCAATAATCAAATGCTTTATTCACGAGAACTTCAGAACTCGCAAAGTGGGAAAAATTAAACTAAAATTAATGCAAATTTATTAGAAATGTTCTTTTAATGGAACTTAAAGTCTTAAAGAGATACTCATTTTGTGCAAGATACAAGAGGTAGATGATTTAGTAATTAAAAAGAAAATATCGATAGTCGCAGTTAAATTTCTAATTATAATTTCAGGTAAGTAATTTACTTGCAAGTCTGGTTAGACTCGCATAAAATAATTTTGAAATAATTTAAAATCATTCATGATGATGGAATCATTTTCTTCAATGTGCTTTAGTGGGATTGGTTCCCCCTACTTTTTTCGAGTTGGAGTATAGAGGATTAATCGACTCCCCAAACGGCAAATTTTTATGCCAACAAAAGAATTGCATTAAGTGAAGGCCAAACCCTGAACTCATTCTGATCTGATTTTTGGTATGGTGTTTCATTAAGAACAAAAGTATCCTATGTTAATTTTCGTAGTTTTCACATGTAAAACCCGTTTTGCACGAGGCATGATGCCAAGGTCCTGTCTTGACCTAAACTTCTTTCGAAAGATAAGGATAGATGAGGATTTTAGATTAATTTGGTGAATAGATGATGTAATGTTGGGTTTTAGTTAAATTATGTATATATCCAAGCACATTTGGGTTTGAAAAATTCATTTTTCAAGCGGATATGATATATTTTGTTTGTATGGAATTAGAAAGTTGGGAACCAATATTTGAGGTGGTTATATTGTCATTATAGAGAGAAAATATCCGGTGATATCAAAGCGCTACGTTCAACGTGGCGTGCATTTATTTAGTCAAATCCACTCACATTTGAATCATAAATGCATAGCAGCTTTATAAAAAAATTTGAAATGGATGCTCAACTTGATCTCTCCTCCTTCAGCTCACCTTTTCCTTTGTGGCAAAAGAGAATGACAAAAATCGCAACTTTGTTCCCTCCTTGCCTGAACGCTCCTCCCTCAACCCCAGCTCCTCGCTCAAACGCTCCTTTCCCAACTCCACATTCATCCTCTCGCTCTCACCTCTCCATTCCTCTCCCTAATGCCTTGCACTTGCCAAGACCCATATACGACCCGACCCACCCAAGGTCCCTAGTCTTGCTACTTGCTCCTAAAGGAGCCGTCGCCCAACTAGAGCAACCATCCTCCCAAGGAGATGATCCTTTCCAACAACAAAGACTACGAGCACTGGTTCATCATCATGGAGTTCCCCTCCGATTGCAAACCCTATGAGGAAAGACAATCAACTCTTATGTCAAAACCCTAGCCTCTGTTGGCCAGGTAAAGAGTAGAAGAACCATCGATGCTATCTTTTTTTCTTTTAATTTCTTGTCCTAGTTTAAAAAGAATGTGTTCGGTTTGTTTGTTTATTAGTAGTGTTAACATCTTGAAATTGGACGATTCCGGATTTTATAGAATGTCCCTTTGTACATGTAACTATGCAATAAAAGCTGCACTTAGAGCCTCATGGTTGTTCTAATATGTGTTTGATCTTAGTGTCCTATTAAAACTAGTTTTGATATGAGGCTGGCTCATGGTTGTTCTAATATGTGCTTGATATTAGTGTCTTATTAAAACTAGTGTTGATATGAGGCTCTAAGTGCAGTTATTTGTTGCATAGTTACATCTACAAAGGGACATTCTATAAAATCTGGAATCTTCCAATTTCAAGATGTTAACGCTACTAATAAACAATCAAATCAAACACATTCAGCTTGAAAGAGGACCAGAAATTAAAAGAAAAAAAAGAGATAGCATATTTGGTTCTTCTGCTCTTTCTTTTGCAACAACGGAGGCTAGGGTTTTGGCGTAAGCATTGACCATCTTTCTCGGAGGGCTTGCGATCGGTGGGGAACTCCATGATAATAAACCAGAGCTTGTAGTCTTAGCTGTTGGGGAGGATCATCTCTGTTAGAGTTGGCGAATACTTCGGGAACCTTTGTTTCTCATATCAAACATGTCCACGTGAGTTTAGGGAAATCGAAATATGAACCGACGACATATGACTCATATACAAGGAATGTCGGGGGTCCCGCTGCCCAAACAGCGGACGGGGATTCCGCTCCCCGGTGAGCAGACGGGGGCTCGGGGGCAGCGCCCCTGAAACAACATCGGGTTTGCTGATCTGTTTGTTATGGGATCAAATGGATTCATATAGGTTTGAGCTTTGGGCTCATTTTAAATCCTATATATTATACTCATATGAGATATCATTAAAACGAGTAATTATGGTTGTAAAACCTAAATATCATAGTGAAATCCCTTTGCAGGACGTAGTCTTATTCTGAAGTGAATATGGGTAAATTCGTGTGTCAATTTTTCTATTATCCGTATGATTATTCTGATTCTGTTGAGGATATAACCCATCAATCTCCTTGGGAGGATTGTTGCTCCAGTTGGGCGACGGGTCCTTTCAAGGCGAGTAGCGAAATCAAGGGTCATGGCCAGGTCGAGTTTGGGTCTTGGCAAGGGTGAGGCATTGAGGAGAGGAATGGAGAGGCGAGAGCGAGAGGATGGAGGTGGAGTTGGGGAATGAGCGCTCGAGCGTGGAACGAGAGTTGTGGAAGGAGCATTTGAGCGAGGAGGGAACAAAGTTGCAATTTTTATTGTGTTTTTTTGTCATTTCAAATTTTTTAATAAAGCTGTTGTGGACTCATGATCTCAACTCCAGCTTTTGTTGGATAGTTTATTTAATTACAATGCTTTGTCACGTGTCAAACATGAATGGGTATGAATAAATGCACGCCACGTCCGCGGTTGATGTAGCGCTTTAATACCACTGAATATTTTAATAAAAAATGCAATCTAGTTTCTTTGTTAATTTCATCCAATTTATTTAACGAGAAATGCTGACATAACTCTTTTATTAGTTTTTTAAAACAAATGGCGTCAACATGGCTTTTTCTTTTCTTTTCTTTTTTTTTCTGCAATTCCACATGTGCTCCCCTTGCTATTATTGATCTCTTCTTAACGCAAATCTAGGGTCAAGCTCAACGTCGCACCAGAGCTCAAGCCGGGTCAAGCTCGACGTGCAGTAGAGTTCGATCTCCGTTTCTAAGTTCAAGCTACCTGCCAGGAGCGAAGCTCAACAGCTAGATTTTAGGTCGACCTCGAAGCCACAAGTGGAGGTCAACTAAGATGGTGTCAAGCTCGAGCTGCGTTGTGAAGCTTGCCCAAATTTGGGCTCAAGCTCAAAGCTGCATCGAAGCTCGTGGTCTTGGTCGCAAGCTTGGAGCTCAAGTGACCATGGCTACCACGAGCTTCAAGCTGAAATGGCCACGCCAGTAAGCTATGAAGCTCGATTTATTGGAATTGTGTTATTTATAAGAGGGATGATGACACAAACCGTCCTTGAACTTTGGCTCAATGTATAATTTGGTTCCTCAACTTTTAATTTATTTAATGTCATCCTTGTTTGTGTCATTGTCCCTTTCTGAGAAGAAGAAGAAGCAATTTTCCTCTTTTTTATTCTTTATTCTTTTAAATATTTAAGTTTTTTTTATGTGGCCCTTAACGAACGCCACATCAGCACCGCATGTATCAAAAAGTAATAAAAAAATGCCACATTAGTATTTCGTGTTAGCTAAAATTGATAGAGTTAACGAAAAGACTCGATTGCACTAATTTAACAAATTTTAGGACTCAACTTCATTTTTTGAAAGTCTTAAGACTCAATTAAACTTTCATGACAAGTTTCAGGATTTGTGATGCACTTGTCCTTAATTTTTACTAATTAAAATCGTTGAAATAATATTATTTTGTCATCTTGAAAAATTATCATGCATCGTGATCTTTGTGAAAAGTAAATTAATTTGAGCACGCAACAGCATGAAACTAGACCAAGCATGTTGTATTTGTGAGATTGTGAATTATTTTATTTCTTCGGATATGGAAATTATTATGTTATATGGTTTGAGATTAGTACACTTAATCTATAAACACACATAGATATCTATTCGAAACTTGGCTCGCCGCCATGGCTCAGCCGCTTTCGATTTTTTGGGCCACTGTGATCACGAAATCTAATCAACCAGGTGATGCGTTCATATTCAGTTAGACCCCGTGGTCGCATGGTAACTCGAACAAGATCTCTTACTCTGAAAGTGTGGTAAAAATGTTATGAATTGTTCTACTATAGAATTTATGTGATTGTTTCGAACATGATGCATATGAACTATTGACATGAATTTGGTTTACTTGTACCTGTAATTATAGGTTAACCAAAAAAAAATAAGCCAAATGAAAATTCGAAACCCGCCCCGCCCCAACCCAATCTAACCCGGGTTTTTGTTTCAAATCCTATGCATTTCAGGTTGGGTCAGGTCGGGTTGGAGAGAACACTCTCCCTTATGATTCGGGCCGGATCGGGTATCATAGAGACTTGACCGGACCTATTGACACCCCTACCGGTAACTTGAACTCTTATTGCTCAAGGATCTTCGCAGTTCATTCATCTAGTCATATTCCTGATTGCCGTAGATTAATTAAGAGCAAATATTTCTAATTGATGCATGTTTATTTTGGGAAAAAGCTTAATGATAAAAGAAGGAAGACACTTCCCGAAAAATTATTTTTCAGGAAAACATTTTCTTCATTTTCAGATTAGGAAATTCATTTTCCTAACTTTAAGTATGCATATTTTCTCTGAGCATAAATTAATTTCTATTGATCGATTATTTTCAGCAAATCAAGCGTGTGAAAGTGTGAAAAATTAATTCGCGAGAAATTCTTTCACTTAAACAGGCGCATAATAATCCCACCTAGTTAATAACACCCATAAGTAATCATGATTATAAAGAGGCTGCGCATTTTGTTTTGAGCCCGTGCTTTTGCCTTCTGAATGAGTTGACCTCTGCTTTTAACTTTACGTTGTTTGTAAATTTTATAAAACGCGTATTTTAACTTTGAAGATAAGTAACATCTTCTACCTCTAAATTTTTATCTTCGGTAGATCAAGAGCCTGTCTTAAATTCTTGATAGTGGTTACCGAGAGTATCTCACTAAAGCGGAGGAAGCAAGCTTATAACTAGGGCCGCGCCCGCTTGTGCAGGTGTATAGACCTAACGGGCTAATAAAATTACGTTTCTTAATTTAACGTGCCGGTACTTACATGTACAGTGCTCCCAATTGGAGAGAAAGTTCAATCTTCCCTCTCTCCAGGGAATACCCCCGAGTTTAACGTTCCAAAGTTCAGATGAAACCTTTTAAGGACATGTTCACGTCTTTACTTTACACTTTTTATCAATTTTATGAAACTCGCATTTTGACTTTAAAGATTGACCTGCATAAATTTTACTAATTGACCGATTCTATTGGACTGGACCGGGAATCGATCATGTGAATATCATTAGATTTCATTTTTGTCAATACAGCTCAAAGTCCAAGAAACATGCTCGTTTTGTCCACTAGATATGTGAGAGATGATTCGGTATGTTAATAAAAAATTTACCATCTCTATTGAGGCGCACATTATTTTTTCAGGAAGGTGATTTACTCGCAAGAAAAAGTTCATGATAAGATAGATTCGGAACCGTAAAATCTCATTTTTCAGGACTATTCGTAATGACAGATCATTTTCTCACTTGGTCGTATTCCAAAATTAATCGCCTTACCTTTTGAACCGGAAGACATATCAGATGGACGATTCGGCATCTTAATAGAAATTTTATCATCTCTATCGACGTGCATATTATTTTCTGGGAAGGTCATTTACTTGCAAAAGAAACGTTCACGGTAGGATAAATTCATATTCATAAAATATAATTTTTGAAGACTGTCCATAATGACGGATTACTTTTTTTTTTCACTAATATGATTTGTACCTCAAGGTCAATTTCTTGCCTTCTGAACACCATGCTAGCAAAATTGTGATGTGTGTATGGTACAGCAGAATGTAATCGAATCAAACAATACAATGGGATGGAATGAAATGATGATTCCAATATCTTTGATGGGTAAAATATTGGAATGGAGTGGAGTAAGAATTCTTGTGCTTTGGTTGATAGAATTGTGGGAATAGAATTGAATGAGCATTTTTTTAAATAAATTTACTTTATACTGTACTTGCAGTAATAGTATAATTATTGATATTTCTCGAATATAATTAAAAATTATTAATCAATAATGATTAACTCCTCAGTAGTTGTTATATTTAATAGAATAGTATCGTAATTGATATCTATTAATAAGTATTAATTATAACTGTCAATTTCTCGATATTAATCATACTATAATTAAGGGAAAATTTCAATTTGGGGTCCAAAGTAGAGCCATTTTCTTAAAATGGGGTCCCAAGTGGACTTAGTGCCAAATTGATACCTAAAGTCTCCAAAAAGTGTCATATAAGGGTATGGGTCGCCGGTCGGCGATCCTGCGACTGTTCCGGCGAACGGAACAATGCTTTTTATATTTTTTATATTTTTTTCCTTTCCTTTTCCTCTTTTTTTTTTCTCCTTTCCCTCTGCCGGCCATTGCCGGGGCCACGCGGAAGTCGCCGGCCTCAAGTGAAGGCGGCCCTCGCCGGTGAGGGCGACCTAGGGTCGGGTGAGGGTCGCCTGACGTCGGCGAGGGCGAGGGCCGCCCTCGCCGGGGCTGGGCCGGGGTGGCGATGGTTGGTCTAGCAAGGAGGGGCTGGTCTGGCAGTTGAGCAGGGAAACCGAGCGGAAGTAGAGGCAACGAAGCAAAAAAAATGAGGAAGGAGCAGCAGCAGAAGACACGAAGCAATGAAAAGGAAGAAGAAAGGGAAAAGAAAAAAAGGAAGGTCGCCCTCGCCAGCGTCGGGCAAGGGCCGCCCAGCCTTCCCCGACATGGGCAAGGGGCAAGGGTCGCCCTTGACGATGCCGACGAGGGCAACCCTTGCCTGGGCAGGCGAGGGCACGCCCTCACCGAATCTAGCGAGGGTCGGCCCTCGCCCACCCAGCCGATGCGAGGGCGGTCCTCGCCTGACGCCGGCGAGGGCAGCCTCCGCCGGCCATAGTGGGGGCCAACGGAGGGAGGAGAGAAAAAAAATAAAAATAAAAAATTTAAAATTTAAAAAAGTTAAAAAAATACTGTTCTAGCAGGCGGAACAGTAAAAACTCGTCGACCGGTGACTATTTGGCCAGCTGGCGAACCCAAGTACCAATTTGAGACTGACCGAGCACTTTGGGTACCAAATTGAGATTGATTGGGCACTTGGGACCCCATTTTGAGAAAATGGCCCCACTTTGGATCCCAAATTGAAAATTTCCCTATAATTAATTAAACGACTTGATAGTTCTATTAATAAGAATACTTCATAAATACAATTTCATTTGAAATGGATAATTACTTAGATTTACATGTCATCTATAGTTACTAATAATTAATATTAGTCGATATTTTCTAATAAAATCTATGTTTCTTTATACAATTTTAAAACAGAAAATTTTGTTACAACCATATAATATTTTATATAATTTTATTCAATAATATCTTGGTTGAGAAAAGGAAATGAACGGGCATTCCAATTTCCATTCCACGAGTGCAACCAAACACGAGTAAACGTGAGGTTGCTAATACTATTGGCAGAATTTTACTAATAAATCTCCAATTTCCATTCCAATGGTTGAACACACTTGCTAAGTTACAATATACAAAGCTGTTGCGTGATTAGTAATTTTATTACACAGTACTAATTTTATTGCACTTAATTACAAACTTACTTATAATCCACATACCAAGTGTCCATAACACACTAGTTAACATATATTTTCTCGAAAACATGATCTCAGCAATTGAACCGTTGCGTGCAATTGGCCAAGCCAACCAATTTTACATTGCTTAAGCTCGTTGCTTTCCTACAAAAAACGACACGTCTAACAGGCAAGATCACACAAATACGTGCGTTTTCTGAACGAGTAGTCTCTTGGACCCTACCCTAGTTAGAATTTGCATCCTAAGCCCGAAATGGAACTTAAAATTTCTTCGATACATGCAAGCAAACTATAGAGTTCCCTTATTCTCTGATGGTGCTCCAGATGCACAGGCCAATCTGTTGCCGCAATGGTGTGTCGTGCTCATCCTCAACTTGCTTGTCCCGCAATTAATAATATGCCAAGACAAGATGATTTGCTCATACATGGAAAAATCTCATGGCCATGATCGGATTACATTCCATATTATTGTTCTTCCACATCCACGATGTCGTATAAGGACTTTCGATGCACAATGGTCGGTGTGGTCCCACGCGCTTACCGGTCATCGCGGTCCAACGCGTTTGGTGGTCATCGCAAGCGCTTGCTCCAAACTAATTTTATGTGCGAAATACATTGGATTTTGACCATATTCAGTGAATTAGGGAGGAAAATGATATATAGGCAAGTACATTTTTGATGGTGATACAATATGTTAGAATGCCAAGAGCCCCTCTCTCTCTCTCTCTCTTTCTCTCTCTCTCTCTCACCAGAGTCACAAGCCCATTTCTGGCCAACCCCTCCTCCCCCTATATAATTTCTCTCCTCTGCAATTTCTTCAGAGGGAGAAAGAGGAGAGAGATGGCCATTGTTGATGTTGATGTTGATGTTGCTGTTGCTGTATGCAGTGGGAGTGACCAGATCAAAACAGGGTTTCTGGGTTTTTGATACAACCAAGACATCCAAGAATTGTTTTCTCCATTTCTCTCTGGAAATAGTTCTTTAGTCTGCAAGAGCTGGTTTTTGACCCTCCGCCTTCTGTGGTCCCCCTGTAAGTCAGCTCCAAACCTCGAGAACTCCAATTTCACCCCCCCCCCCCCCGCGTCATATCATTCATTTGTTTATTTACTAATCTCTCTTGTATCTTTTTCGCCATTTCACCATCTCTACACACATATACACACAGGGAGAGAGAGTGTGTGTGTGTGTGTGTAAAGCGCCTCAAAATCTTTAACATGTCCAATCTCGCAATGTGGTGGGAGAGAGGTTTCTTGGGCTCCCTGTGACGTTAAAAAAGGTGCCTTTTATCGCACATGAGCCTGTGTTTTGTGCAAATCAATGCGAGGACGTCAAGTTGGTCTTTTTGATTAGATAAACGCTCCGTCACTCTTGTGTTCTGCGTGAAAAAGTGTGAAACGGAAGGGATCAGGAGTCACGGCTATAGACCCACTTCCCTTCCTTTCTGCGTCTCTCATGCCATCCAAGAAAAAGATTTTGTCTTGACGCTCGCTGGAGTCCTCTGATACGGACAAGCCATCGGTCAAGCACTTTTAAGGAAGGAAGAAAACGATTCTAGACTTTTGCGCATTCCAGTCCACGTCGCCCGCTCCGTAATTTCTTTTACGCAAAATGTCTTTTTCCTGAAATTTTTCCTGTCAAAATTTCCCCAGAGAGAGAGAGAGGGTTAGAGAGATTGACACAGGTCTGAACCATTGAAACAAAACATGGACCTACTTATCTTGTGTCTGCATCGGGAACACATTCCCACAGAGAGAGAGAGAGAGAGAGAGAGAGATGGTTGACCCGGCTTGAGTTCTGCATGGACTAAAGGTGGTTGACAAAAAGAAAAAAGGGCGATCTTTTCTTCTCCTTTTTGTTTTATGTAATCCTGTACTTCTCCCTCTCCCGTAAATTTTTATGATCTTGTCTTCGCAACTCCCTGTAGCGAGTGTTAAATAATGAGATAGGGAGTTTACTCTCTCCCCTCTTAACTATTTTCTACTACATGGAGTCCTGAAAGCATGTCTCTGTTATATGAGGTCACTTTGCAGAGAGCCAACAAAATGGAGGGGCAGAGTGAGATTGACCGCTTCGGTGAACCATTCGACGGAAGCTTCATGGGGAGGCTAAGGGACGAAGGGTCGGGGAGTGACAACCAGTTCGATGGAGCCTCTGGGGATGACGATCAGGATGATGCTGTTGATGAAGAAGCAGGAGTTGTTCCCCGCAAGAGGAAGAAGTACCACCGACACAGTCCGCATCAAATTCAAGAACTCGAAGCGTAATCGATTCTCTTTTCGATGTTATAGCGACCCTTTTGTGTAAATTTCTTCAATTTGGATGAAAAATCTCAACTTTTTTTCCATGTCCCTTTAGTTTCTTTAAGGAGTGTCCTCATCCTGATGAGAAACAAAGGTTGGAGCTGAGCAGGAGGCTTGGTCTGGAGTCCAAGCAAATCAAGTTCTGGTTTCAGAACCGAAGGACCCAGATGAAGGTGAAGCCACATTTTTGTCTCAATCAGTCTTTTTTGTATAAGCATAAAATTTGCTTTCTGAGCATGGGACTGAGATGTGTTGTTGGTAATTTGAACCAGACTCAATTGGAGCGCCATGAGAATATTATGCTGAGAGACGACAACAATAGGCTCCGGAACGAGAACGACGCAATGCGGAGCAAACTGACCAATCCCATTTGCAGCAACTGCGGCGGCACGGCCATCTTTAATGGCGCCGGCATGGTGTCGTACGAGGAGCACCAGCTGAGGGTCGAGAATGCTCGGTTGAAGGATGAAGTAGCTCGGGTTCGCTGTCTTACTGACAACTTCTTGGGGAAACAACTTCCCACTGCACACCTTCCCTCGAGCCCTCCGAGGTCCAATCGTGGTTCGGAGTTCTCCGCCCAGAGGCACGTTCCCAACGTCTCAACCACAGCCAGTGCCGCATTGCCAATGGGAATGAGCTCTCTAGATGGAATGTCGAGTGCTTCCCCGGTTACTCCTTATGCTAGACCAGTAGTTGCGATGGCTAGGAATCAATTGTCCAATGAAAAATCGGCTTATATTGATGTTGCAATAGCTTCAATGAATGAATTAATGAAGATGGCTGAGCCCAATTCCTGCCTTTGGCTGCGAACTTTGGACGGAGCAAAAGAAGTATTGAACCTCGAGGAGTACTCACGGTTATCCACTCCTCTTGCCGGTGAGAGGCGCAGTGATCTCGTGACTGAGGCCTCAAGGGAGACCGGTATCATCCCCATCAACAGCTTGGCTGTTGTAGAGATTTTGATGGATGTGGTATGGTGCACGACTTGAATACTATTAACTAATAAGGCCTCATTGCATTCACGGAGTTTGACAAAAATGTTGTTCGCCTATCAAGTTTTAAGTCTCTTCTTCCATTCCAGTTGTAGCCAAATGTTTTGATGCCCCTTGAACTGCATTATCTTAGCTTTAATGATCTGATACGGCGAGTCCTTACTCAATTTGAACTGATATCCTTATCACATTATACTAGTTATTCTATCTTTTTACGTTTGTCTCTAGTGCTTGAATGATTTCCCAACCCTTTTCTCTTTATAGAATCGTTGGGCGGAAACATTTCCCTGCATAATTGCTCGATCATCCACCATCGAATTAATATCGAGTGGAATCAGAGGAAACAGGAATGGAGCTTTGCAAGTGGTATGTTTCTTTGCTTTGATTACTCTCCCTTTTCATCTAAGAAGTCAGAACTAACAAGACTTGCTATTATTTGCCCTGTAGATGCATGCTGAATTTCAAGTGCTTTCACCATTGGTTCCTTTGCGCCAAGTGAGATTCCTTAGGTTCTGCAAGCAGCATGGAGAGGGTACATGGGCGGTGGTTGATGTTTCCGTTGGCATGATCCAAGACGGTTCGGATCCACGTGGTTTCACCAACTGTAGGAGGCTTCCTTCTGGATGTGTTTTACAGGATATGCCCAATGGCTCTTCCAAGGTATTGCCAATATTGAATATTTACCATACCTCTCTTTCACCGAATGCTATAGTTCTGGGTTTTCTTCGCATGTCTTGCTCTTGCCTTATAGGTACTATTTACGTTGGAGGCATTGAGCAAGATCATTGATATTATTGCACCATATTTAGATTTCTGTTTGATCTTCTAATGAACCCGATTTTACACTTGTTCACTCCGTCACTTTCGGTGCCCAAAATCGTGAGACTTTGTAAGAGACTGCAGCCACAGAGCGCAGGACTAATTTGCCAGAGAATCTTAGCCTTTCTCCAATAGTTTACTGAATGATACCTTTACGATTATGTATTATATAGTTTTGTTCGATCTCCAAAGTGTAGATTGTCTCCAATTAACTATTCCACTGGGGCTTATCAAAGCGAGCAAATCCATGGCGCTGTTTTTTTATTTATGGATAGGCCAAGCTGCATCTTATGCTTTATTTAGTCTCGGCCTCGAGACTCTCAATCTTTGTTGCATAAAGTATGTATTTGATGCTTCTATTCCTGTTTCTCTTCTCATTTTTAAATTTATCCCATGTCTTTTTATTGACAGCGAGACTATATGACCTGGATCCAGACTTATAGTTAATTTGTTTGAATCTCCTTAGACAGTAAGTTGCCGAATAAATTTATTCTCCATGTGTATGTGCAACTTGCTCACCACTCGCGAGGCCTTCTGCAACTGAATCATTTTAAGTGATATTGTTCCAGACAGGAACATGCCGTGAGATTAATTTATGAAGTGCGTTAGCAGTGTCTAATCTGCATTTTGGTAATTATTCTGCACCAGTAACTTTACTTGTTCTGCGGAAGGAGGGATAAAAACTCGTACAAGTTTTGACTTTTGATCAAACTTCAGTGATATAAAGAAGCCCTAGGTGATGGATGATTTTTTTGATTAATGGAGCGTGAACGTAGTGCAAATGATGCAATCTTGAAAGTACATCAAGACTAATAAGTATCTCATGAAGTATGAAGTTGGCTTTTGTTGCTAGAGTCGCAAAATATCTAACATGAGTATGGTGAATTTCAGGTTACTTGGATCGAACATTCAGAATATGACGGAACTGCAGTTCACCCTCTTTACCATTCCTACCTTAGTTCCGGCATGGGATTCAGTTCTCAGAGGTGGATTGCCTCGCTACAGAGGCACTGCGAGTGTTTGCTAACATTCATGTCATCTACCTACCCTAATGAAGATAGTTCAGGTCATACTTCCTTTATTCATCGCAAGCTTTATTCGTATAGGTAACATTATTTGAGACTAAAAATTTTTGGAACAGGAATGAATCCGAGTGGAAGGAGAAATATGCTGAAACTGGCGCAGCGCATGACAGATAATTTCTGTTCGGGGGTCTGTGCTTCGCCGCTGCACAACTGGGAAGTCCTTCACCTTGGGAACATGAGTGGCGATGTGCGAGTAACAACTAGAAAAAACGCTGGTAGACCCGGCGAGCCACCCGGGATCGTACTGAGTGCAGCAACTTCCATTTGGATGCCCATAGCGCACGAGACGGTGTTCAATTTTGTGCGCAACGAGCAGTTGAGGAGCGAGTGGGATATATTATCCCACGGTGGCCCCATGCAGGAGATAGTCCATGTGGCTAAGGGTCAGAGGCACGACAATTGCGCCTCTCTTCTCCGTGCTAATGTAAGCGCTCGTCGATTAATGCTGAACCTTGTAGCTCCACCTGCTTTTGATTTTGCTTCAACAAATATGCCTACCCATGACTTGCAGGCACTCAGCGCGAGCGACACAAGCATGGTGATTCTGCAAGAGACATGGACAGATGCATCGGGCTCCCTCATAGCCTATGCTCCAGTGGACATAACAGTGATTGAATCGGTGGTGAGCGGCGGAGACCCGAACAGTGTCGCGCTCCTACCGTCTGGATTTGCCTTGCTCCCAGACAGTCCGTCACACATTGATGGACTAAGGAACCCCGATGGAAGTCTCGTTGGAATTGCTGATGGCAGCGGGTGCCTAATGACAATCGGGTTTCAGATCCTCGTGAGCAGCACTCCTGCTGCGAAGCTCACAGCAGAGTCAGTCGAGACCGTGCACAACCTCCTATCGCGCACAATCCAGAGGATCAAAACCTCATTGCGAATGTCCTAGTTCATATTTTTTTTCCTGCTCTTTCTTGTTATTTAGATTGATCTACTTTTTGTATGGAATAAGATAACATAAAGTATAGAGAGACTGAAACGGATGGAAAGGCATAGGTACCAAAAAGAAAAAACAAGGTGGTTTCGAGTCAAGAACGAACCGCTCACCCTTCCTGGACATGGTGATGGAATTGAAGGTACTGGATCTTTCGCCTATCCGGGGGTTCGGGCATTGACTTAGATAACCACCAGGACGGACTTAGCTCTCAAATTGTGATCTTGAGAGAAATTATTCTGTTCTCTATAGAAGTTGAAATTTTGTCATGGATCTAATTTCCTTATGCTTGGCGGCTTATTTTGAATTAATGCAGATCGTGTTCTGGGATTATGTATGCCAAACACAGCATTCGCACAGTCAACATGAACACATGTACGTTCATAGAACTCATAATCATGCAAGCCAATTTATTGCTGTCCTTGTGAAATAAGAGCCGGCCTATGTTCTCATTTAACTCCAAGATCAGGTACAGTACAGTGTACGTGATTGCAGTTTGCTAAAGATCTGTTCTTTGGGGTTCGATATGAAAGTGGAGACCATGTTTCAAGGGGAGACGAACAATGGACTGAAACATCTGTGGCAAGCCCATGCTTTCACGGGCCTTCCATCCTTAACAAAATTCATTCACAGGCCTGTATCAGTTTCCAATGTATTAGCTTCTGAGTTCTGACTGAAACTGGCACTTCTTCTAGAGGTCTCATAAGCACCAAAACGTTTGGCATCCTGCCCATGTTTGCGCTTCATTCGCTGCAGAGCTTGTTTTCAGAGCTGGAATCATGTGCACATTTAGTGAAGGAGATCCTGGAAAAACTAATGCTGGTTTTAAGTTATAACTCAGCTAAATAACTTTATTTGGCTTCATGTACCTATTCTGTTGATTTCAAGCAAATGAATCCATCTCTGTTTCAAGATAGGACATGAATTCTCTTCATTCAAGTCAATCCTTTCTCGGAATCTCTGTAAACTTCATTCAACAAAGGGATAGTTACACAAATGATTTTTGGATGAATACAGCTCGGATAGCTCAGATGATAGGGACAACACTAAAGAACCATTCCATAAATTTGATATATAACTTTTGTCGGCCAAATGAGCCATGTCATCCCTAAATTTTTTATTATTTAATGTGATCTTTAAATTTTAACTTAATATGTAATATCATACGTGAACTTTTAATTTATTCGATTTGATTTCTGAACTTTTGAGACATGTTCAATCTAGTCTTTGAACTTATGAAAATGTTCAATGTTTTACATGGAACACACCGAACAAATTAAAAGTTTAGGTACGACATTACACATTGGATCAAGGTTTAGATCCAATGTTTAGCGACTATTTGTGTAATTTTTCCTTGAGATAATAACATAAACAATTCCTGAACTTTCGTCTCAATATGCAATGTGGTCTCTGAACTTTTAATTTGTTCAATATCATCCATGAAATTTAGTCTAATATTCAATATGGTCCATGAACTGTTAATTAGTTCAATGTTATTCCTGGACTTTTTGCACATATTCAATGGAGTCCGTGATCTTATATTAATGAAAGGACTATATTGAACATTTTCATATAGTTCAAAGATTAAAGGGAAAATGACACAAACAATCCCTGAACTTTGACCCAATGTGCAATTTGGTCCTTGAACTTTTAATTTGTTCAATTTGGTCCCTGAACTTTTGATTTGTTCAATGTGGTTCCTGAACTTTTAATATGTGTTCAATTTAGTACTTGAACTATTTGAAAATGTTCAATATAATCCTTCCATTAATTCAAGTGCAGGGACTATATTGAACATTTTTCATATAGTTCGGGGACTAAATTGAACACATATTAAAAGTTCAGGGATCACATTGAATAAATTAAAATTTTATGGACCAAATTAAACATTATGTTAAAGTTCAGGGACCAAAATGAACATTATGTTAAAGTTCAGGGACTATATTGAACAAATTAAAAGTTCATGGACCAAATTACACATTAAGTCAAAGTTCAGAGACTATTTGTGTCATTATCCCAAGATTAAATTGAATATGTACTGAAAGTTTAGAGATGAAATTGAGCAAATTAAAAATTCAGGAATCAAATTTCATATCAGGCTAAAGTTCAGGGGCTGTTAGCGTAATTCTCCTATTTTTTCCTCTAACAAAGTAGTGAGGTCTTCTGCTAAAATGACCCAAATGCCCTCGCTCTTTGAGGAATTTACACATGATGTCCAGACCCTCGAAAAACCCTCACTCTGCCCTCTTCTTTCTCTCCCCTCCACCTTCAGCCACCGTCGGCTTCTGCCACCTCGCCGTCGCGCCGCCGTCGACGTCATCTCCCCTCCCCTCGCCGTCGAGTCTCGCGCCACCGGCTGTCGCCGTCGTCCCGGTCTCCGATCACCGCCCCGTCTCTCTCTCTCTCTCTCTCTCTCTCTCTCTCTCTCTCTCTCCTCAAGGTCGCGTCGCTCGCGGCTGCCGCCAGCGGCATCGCCGGCCTTGGGCGACATCAGTCCTTGGGTCGTCGTCACTCGAGGTCGGCAACACCGGAGCTGGGCTTGGCGACGAGGCGGTGGTGATGCGCGGGGGAGCTGCCGCCGCGGCGGTTGGTGGCGTCGGCACCTGGGATTCCTCCGTGTTCGTCATCGCTCGTGCCTCTGGTGCTCCATCCAAGGATCCCGGCATCAAATTGACGTCCGGCGAGCAAAAACCCTGAACCCTGATTTCCCCCCGGAAGCTTCTCCAGATGAAGAAGATCGTCGTCTTCTCCTCTTTCGCAACCAATTTCCTCAAATCAGACTCGCGCAAGCCCTCCAATTCGATAGGATTCACCCTCCACAGCTCCATCTTCGCCAGACACTTCTCTCAATCCACCTCCATCCCGAAAAACCTGCTGAGAGTCCGCGACCATGGGTACGACAACTACATGGAAATCGAGAAGAAAACGCGCAAGATCCTCAAATTCCAAGACTTGATCCTCTCCCAGCACAACCAGAACGTCCCGATTTCGCGCCTCGATGTCCTCTCTCGCAGGTTCGGGTTCAAGCAGCACGAGGCCGGGGCTTTCCTCCTCAAGTTCCCTCACGTTTTCGAGGTTTATGAGCACCCGGTGCAGAGGATCCTGTATTGCAGACTGACCCGAAAGGCCATTTTGCAAATCCAGCAGGAGAAGGAGGCTCTCGATGCCCAAATCCCGGATGCCGTGGTTCGGCTCAGGAAGCTCCTGATGATGTCTAACACGGGACGGCTGAGGCTGGAGCATGTGCGGATTGCACGGGCCGAATTCGGGTTGCCTGAGGATTTCGAGTACTCGGTAATTTTGAAGCACCCGCAATTTTTTAGATTGTTTGATGCTAAAGAGACTAGGAATAAGTACATTGAGATTGTAGAGAGAGACCCTAGTTTAACTGTTTGTGCGATTGAGATGGCTAGAGAGAGGGAGTATAGAGAGAAGGGAATCGATGCCGAAGATGTGCGTTTCTCGTTCATCATCAATTTTCCGCCGGGATTTAAGATAGGGAAGTATTATAGGATTGCAGTGTGGAAGTGGCAACGAGTCCCGTATTGGTCGCCTTATGAGGATGTTTCGAGGTATGATTTGAGGTCGCTAGAGGCTCAGAAACGTATGGAGAAGAGGGCCGTGGCAGTGATTCATGAATTGCTTTCAATGACCGTTGAGAAGAAGATCACGCTGGAGAGAATAGCACATTTTAGGATGGCAATGAATTTGCCAAAGAAGTTGAAGGACTTCCTCCTTCAACATCAAGGGATCTTCTATATTTCGACAAGGGGTAATCACGGGAAGCTTCACACTGTGTTTCTTAGGGAGGCTTATAAGAAGGGAGAGCTGATAGAACCCAATGACTTGTATTTGGTGAGAAGGAAATTGGCTGATTTGGTCTTGTTGAGTCCAAGAAAGGCAAAAGTGGATAAGGAGCTTGTTAGTTATAGTAGAGACGATCACGATGAAACGAGGCGATTTAGAAGAGACCATATAGAGGATAAGATGACGAAATTTGATGTTCAGGAAAATTTTGTACTTGATGAGGAGGGGGATGAACAACCAGACTCGGATGCAGCTTCAGAAGCTGACTTTACAGATGACAATGATGATGGTGAGGCAATTATTGATGAAGAGGAAGTAATCAATTGACTCGTTTTAGCATATTAAGAGAAGTTGTTAGTGGCTGGAGCCTAAAACTTTTCTCATGCAACACTGAATTTGAACGCGAATCAGACTGCTCCCTGGTGTATTGAGGTTGTATGAAATGCTGACTACCTCATGGCATGGTTCAGATGATGGAATTAGAATTTATGTGCAAACAGGCAAATTGAAGACAAGCAGTCTAAGTCATAAGACAGCCACAGGTTCTTAAACGAGGCATATGCTGGCCACAATGCCTTCGAGTTGGTAAATGGTTCTCTTGGCTTCTCCACATCTAGAGAAGTAAGTGAGCATCATTTTATCGGAAATGTAAGGTGCTCTCATCTTCTGGGAAAGAAGTCTGCTTACTGGCTTGTGGAATAGAAATCAGTGAGATGATTTCAATGAACATGTAAGTCGAAGCTGAGGATCTTTGTCATTTCAATTATTGTTGAATGCAAAACAATGTTTTAGGTGAAATTATTTTGATAATTTCATCGTATAAATATTTGTCCGATGATGGGAGTTAATTGCATTGAGCTACAAGATCTTTGCTTGGTCTTAACTATTGAAATGGAAGACCAAATTGGACTCCGAATGTATCTATTGCGCAAGAAAAGAGAAGAGTCCTGATGTTCTTTGGAAAGTTTGAAATTGGAGCATCGGTTTCCATATTTGTGTTCTTTATGCGCTTTGGTTGATCTTGTATTTGTGTGCTCTTGCATCTTAGTATTTTGCCAGTTGCCTCCCTCGTTCTCTTTTGCATGACAAAGTGGTCGGCAAAGTAGGACTATATTTCTTGATGGTTATTTGGGTACATACCTAGGGGATAGAGTTAGTTTGGCATTTGTTAACCACTATCTGAGGCTAAAGTAACCAACTAAAGGTAGTTTAAAATAGAAAGTATTCATCATAGAGTTTCGAGCATAAGGCAATTGGTTTCATTTAACAGTAAAATTTTCTAAGACAAAGTTGAGCTCTCCTATGGTCCGATTGTTTTGGTTCGATTGGGCACAGGGACCAAACAAAGGAGATGAACGGTGATTTTGGAGCCAGGACCAAATATTAGGAAGATACAAACTTAGGTTCGAAGAAGACCAATTCAAGAAGTCATCTTCTATTTTGTTTATTTTACCACCCTCAAAATTTCGAGTTCTTTGAACACCTGCACAGGCTCATAACTAGGGGTCTGTCACGTTCAGGGTGCAATTTTCCGTCATAGATAATGACGCTAATCTTACACGGCATTTGTAGTTTGCCTTATATAGAGTGGAGGAGAAGTTGGAAGAGGACGTGTTTTTAATGTGCTTTCTGGTGAAGAAGTTGAAGTTTGGCATAAGGTAGGTTGAATTTGACGTCGAAGTTGAGAGCTGATCCTATCTTGATAGCTCCTGCTCACATCTAACATGGACTTCCTATTGTTTTAGTCACTTTCAGTTTCAGCTCTCAAGCTACGTCCGAACAACTGATAAACAACCAAACCATGCACCTGCAGATTACGAAAGCACCTGTGGCCTATGATTAATTGACAACAAATTCTGAAGTCGTGTCCTTGAGAACTCAGAAGATTTCTTGAATCATGCAGTCACCTACTGGAATCATCCCGTCTGTTGTTTTATCAGGAAGCCTTCTGCTTTGATACCGATGTCTTGGGGAGGTCGCCTTCCAAAAGAGTCGATCCACCGATGTCGTCCAAACTTTTCTTGGTTTTTCGACCCTCTCGAATCCATAAGACATTTCTCGTAACATACAAAGCCATGCATGAATATCGTGCAGATTCATCCTGTTACTTGGCGCTGTAGGCATAAATAATTATTAATTATTGTGTATGAATCATATGGGCTTGATGATGTCTTTCCAGATGGGCTCGATGCGGGTTCTGCGAGAGGTATCTGGGAGTGTGATTGGTGTTAAACCATTTGGATAGTATATTCTCTTATGCATGTATGCTTGCGCAGAAACGGAGCTTGGGCTGATACGAAGGTGGAGTGTCTTCCTTTGAAGAAATGAAGTGGTTCCAGCAACTTACGGATGAAAACGACCGCGACGTGGGTAGGATGTGAACATGTCGACGCGATGCAGGTATGACCAAAGGTATTGCGTAACATCGACCTCTGTTTTGGCACAGTCATATGCTTCGAAGAGACGGCAATCGACACAGACCGTGCATAGTAACCTGAAGATGTCATCACATATATTTGTTTAACGAGTTGTCCATTCAAACCACTGAGCTGAAGGGAGGAATGTGGGAGATATTTGGGGAAGAGGTCAATATAGAAGACGCTGTGATCATGTTGACATTGTATTTTTTAAAGAAGCGGGATCTGATGGATGACAACATCTCAGCGTGCCACATGCATTCCTTTCATTATTGGCATGCAATTGCGTCTATTGAGAAGTCCATTGAATAGATTAATTATCTGCTTTCCATGCAAATAGCAATAGTTTGAGGTGAATTATCACTCATTAGTGTGCTTAAGCCAATACAATATTTAACTCTTTAATCACGTATTCATTTAAACGAGTTTACGTTTTTGTAATAGTCGACAGTGGTACCACAAAATATAACAGAAGCGATCACATCCAAATATGGATCGGATGCTTCTGTTATTGATTATATTTGAAACGAGTGGTGATGTTATCACAAGCAATCAATTATATGTAATTGAAAAACCACGTGTTGCCTGCATTGATTTGTGAAACATGCTTTGACTATTTCCTCCATTCCTGAACATACTTGTGCGCGTGTTTTTTTTTTTTGGGAAAAAACTACCAAAAACCTCAAACTTTACCACTTGTAACACATTTACTCCGAACTTTTTTTTTACACAAAAAACCTCAAACTTTACTATTTGTGACACATTTACCCCAATGTACATTATCTATGGGCATTTTCGTCTTTTTTGCTTTTTCTTTTTTTTTTTTACTTTTTTTCCTTTCCGGCGAGGGGGCCCTCGCCGGCGTCGGGCGAGGGCGGCCCTCGCCGGCGTCGGGCGAGGGCGGCCCTCGCCGGCGTCGGGCGAGGGCGGCCCTCGCCGGCGTCGGGCGAGGGCGGCCCTCGCCGGCGTCGGGCGAGGGCGGCCCTCGCCGGCGTCGGGCGAGGGCGGCCCTCGCCGGCGTCGGGCGAGGGCGGCCCTCGCCGGCGTCGGGCGAGGGCGGCCCTCGCCGGCGTCGGGCGAGGGCGGCCCTCGCCGGCGTCGGGCGAGGGCGGCCCTCGCCGGCGTCGGGCGAGGGCGGCCCTCGCCGGCGTCGGGCGAGGGCGGCCCTCGCCGGCGTCGGGCAAGGCTCGCCCTCGCCGGATCCGGCAAGGGCGAGCCTCGCCGGCGTCGGGCGAGGCTCGCCCTCACCTGGGCGAGCCTCGCCGGCGAGGGCCCCCCTCGCTAGATCCGGCGAGGGCCGCCCTCGCCGAAAAGGAAAAAAAAGTAAAAAAAAAAGAAAAAGCAAAAAGACGAAAATGCCCATGGACAATGTACATTGGGGTAAATGTGTCACAAATAGTAAAGTTTTGGGTTTTTGGTGTCACAAAAAAAAATTCGGGATAAATGTGTCACAAGTGACGAAGTTTGGGGTTTTTGGTGGTTTTTTTCCTTTTTTTTTTTAATGTTTGTTACGTGAAATCTCTCCATTTCGGGATCCCGGACTCTGTCCCTCCGGATCGGGGTCATGGTGAATCATGCAAATGCTCCCTGACTCGAATCTCTAATTTTGATATCTCGAACCCAATCTCAATTAGCTTATCAATCATCGATCATGTCGTTAATCCTGTATTTTTTTTTCCGAGGCCCGTCACGATTGGTCAAATGTGGGACCCACTTTCGAAGCTTGAGGCGAGTGTGGTCCTCCCGGACTGGACAAAAATACGGTTGATCCGACACCAACCTTTGATTTTGATTTTGATATCCCATTTGTTTCGGACGGGGTTGGGTCTACCTGAAAAAATTGTCCTCTTTACATTCTTTGCATTTAAAGTATTGTCCAAATGAGATAATACGAATAGTACGTGGCCCACTTGCACAGATGCTGGTGGGAAATTCCAAAAATAAAAAATAAAAATAATTTTCTACTATCCTCCAAGAAAATTGCTCGCCCAAAATCTTATGAAGAGTATTTTCATCAGGCCGCTAGTCACGGTTTAATTCGCCACATTTTTTAGAGGAAAATTATGTGGAAGGCTGATTTTTTTTTTTCCAAGGCCCGTCGCGATCGGTCAAATGTGGGACCCACTCTCAAAGCTTGAGGCGAGTGCGGTCCTCCGAGACCGGACAAAAATAGGTTGATCCAACACCAACCTTTGATTTTGATTTTGATTTTGATTTTCCCCTTTGTTTCGGAGATTGGGTTTACCGGAAAAAGATTGTCCTCTTTACGTTCTTTCCATTTAAAGCATTGCCCAAATGAGACAATACTAATAGTATATGCCCCATTTGCAAAGATGCAGGTGGGAAATTCCGAAAATAAAAAATAAAAATAATTTTCCACTAAATCCTCCAAGAAAATTGCTCGCCCAAATCTTATGAAGACTATTTTTCTTCAACCGGCACTACCTAATCATTTGGAGCCAAAAGAAAGAAAAAAATTATGCTTAATTGCTTCCGTGGTGGAGTCAATCGTAAATACCGAATCAATGATTTAAGTCCCGGAATTTTCCACGCTCGTCACCTTTTTCCACTGCTAATGGTGGCCCCCACTCGAACCAAAAAAGGAGGTCAATCGCTTAATTTATGCCGAACATTCTAAAAGAGCTAAAGCATTTTTCGAATATGGTCGATATGGCTTCCGGCGACCCCATTTCACATGGACCAAATCTCAAAGGGAGCTCCGTCAGTAATCACGAGAGGTGTTGACTATTTTGGCGGGGAATTTTGTACGCGAGCCGCTCGACGAAATGGGACTACGGATAAAATTTCGCGAAAGAAGCTACCAAATTTCAATTCCTACAGATAAAAATATTTGAGTTAAAAGGAAAAAAAAAGAGAAGATAATTGCACTGGAAGTCGAAAATGTAATTGAATCTTAAAATTTTCGAAAAGGCGCAATCAAGTCTTGAAATTTGTTAAATTGATGCAATCAAATTTTAAAATTTATTAGCATTTTTCGTTTGTTAATTGGATAGAATTAATAAAATGTCCTCCACTTTTTAATAATGATAGGATTTAATTGTGCTTCCGTCGTAAATTTCAGGACATTTAGCGTAAATTATTAAATAAATAAATAAAAAAGCGCACCGTCGTTTTTCATGTCACACCAAAAATCCAATCAACGTCACGCGTAGAAGACAAGACAAAAGACACACCGAGGAGCGGAGAGGATAGGAGAGAGAGTACATTAGAAAGAGAGAGAGAAAGAGAGAGAGAGAGAGAGAGAGAGAGAGAGAAGAAAGGGGGTTAAAGTTCGCACCTTTGCACGCCATCCTCCCCCCACCATCTCCATCTTCTATCTTCGTCTTCGTTACCCCACGCTCCGAAAGCAAAAGGAAGAAGCGAAGCGAATCATTCTTTCCTCTTCTTCACGATCACCACCGGAATTCGCCCGTGTTCCTCGCCCGCCGGAGAGCCGCCCAGTCCGGCCGGAGCTGCCCCCGCCGGCCCCCTCCGCCGCCGCCGATCCTCCTCCTCTCTCTCTTTTCTTCGTTTTCTTTTTTCGGGTTTTGAATTCGTGCCGCGGATCGTTGACCTAATATCAATATATAAAAGAGCGCGATCGATTCGGAGGTAGAGAAAGAGAGAGAGAGAGAGAGAGAGGTGGAGGTGGAGAGGAGAGAGAAGGGGAGGGAGAGGGGGGGATGGGGAATTCGTTCGGCTGCTCGGCCTCCGGCGAGCGGCTGGTCTCGGCGGCGAGGGACGGCGACTTGGTCGAGGCGAAGATGCTCCTCGACTGCAACCCTTGCCTCGCCCGCTACTCCACCTTCGGCGGCCTCAATTCCCCGCTCCATTTCGCCGCCGCTAAGGGCCACAACGAGGTTCGCTTTTCTTCCTCCCTCCCTCTTCCTTGTAATCTTGCCCCCGGCCCCCTCCCCTTCTGATTCCTCTGTTCTTTTCGTAATCGATGGATTCTTCCGTCGTTTGATAATGGTGATTCTGGGTTTGGTGTTTTGTGGCGAAAGATCGTGGCGCTGCTGCTCGATAATGGAGCTGATGTGAATTCCAGAAACTACTGTGGGCAGGTACTGCTGTACTTCGTTTCTCCATTCTTTTTTTTTTTTTGGGGAATTTTCCTTCTTTAAGTAGCTGCCGAGTATCGACTATTCGAGGATGATGTGAACTCCGATTCTTTTCTTTTTATAGAATGTAGTTCGGCCCGTTTCTTGCCCTTGACAATTGGAACTGCATTTGGATGATGGCGCTTGTTTGGACCGTGCGGGACTTAAGTTTCTCCAATCTTGAACACTGAAGCTGGGATGGGTTTTGATTAATTGTAGCGGGCTGCTTTGCTTGAACTTAGGTGCCATCGCGCACGCATATACCTGCAAATTCGTTTATTTTTCAGATTATTAGGAAACGAATTCACTTGTTTTCAGCTTTTTTTCTAAAAAAAAATTGTGTTTGCCACGCATCTCGACATAACATAAAGGGGCAATTGTTCAGAAGTTGTCGATGCATCAGCAATTGATTTGATACGACTTGATTTTTCTGATTTCGTTCCTCCTTGTTTGTGTGCACAGACGGCGCTTATGCAGGCGTGTCGGTATGGGCATTGGGAAGTTGTTCAGACACTTCTGCTTTTCAGATGCAATGTGGGTTTCCTTCGAATTAATCTCTTTTCAAATTTTGCCGATATGCACCCTTCTACGAGAAATTTTGTGTCTTGAAATTATCGCGCACCGGTCCATAGGTGTCGCAAGCTGGGGTTTCTGTATTTCATTTATAAATTTCCAAAAATGGAGAGGCCTATGTGACTTGGATGGCAAATTGCTGTTCTATTTGTTCGGTGCTATGATTGCCGAGTTAAATGCTGTAGTTCAGCATCATCAACAACATGTGTCTACTGCAATTTCAGGTTACAAGAGCAGATTATCTTAGTGGGAGGACAGCTCTTCATTTTGCAGCTGTAAATGGGCATGTCAGGTGTATAAGATTAGTTGTGGCTGACTTTGTCCCAAGTTCTCCTTATGAAGCAATAGCCAGCCAGCTGGATGGGGATAGAGGTGATGGAGCAAATGGGAAAGGCAAATGTGACCAGAGGTATGTTGTTAGTTACTCTTACTGGCCTTGACCCTGCTCAAATTAATGCACTTCTGTTTTCAAGTTGGTCCTAGTGGGACCCTGACCATTAACCGTTGAACCTCGAGCTTTGGGAAGGTCTAGAACTTGGTCTTCAGTACATGCTACAATAAAATTGACTTCTTAAGTTCTTGTCGGGAGAACCTATGGTGGGGGTATAGATAGTTCAGCAGTTGGGTTTTCTATTATTGAGTGAAGCTTGCCACAAGAAGATGAGAATCTATTCGTGCTATTTATCTTGTTCATTCTCAGTGCAGTGCGCTGTCCAAGTTCGTAAATAAGGCGGCTGATGGGGGTATCACAGCTCTTCATATGGCAGCGCTAAATGGGTATTTTGATTGTGTACAACTTTTGCTTGACCTTCATGCAAATGTATCGGCTGTGACATTTCACTATGGGACATCCATGGATTTGATAGGTACATGTTGTCTTCTTTATGCTCTGGTCAGTTATGAGGATCGATCACTTGTTCTTTGACAAATTGGTATATCTACTTAGGAGCGGGCAGTACACCTCTGCACTATGCTGCTTGTGGAGGGAATCTTAAGTGCTGTCAGGCAAGAGTTCTAATAGCTATGAAGCATTCATTTACATCTCTTTTTTCACTGGAAACTGAAGTAGCCATTTTTCTTTTCAGATACTTCTTGCAAGAGGTGCTAGCCGGATGATTTTAAATTGCAATGGGTAGATATTGCGTCTTGAGTCTCCTTGCAGTTTTGAGATGAAATCGTTGACCTAATCATAACTTTTGGCATGCTTTATTAGGTGGCTTCCTCTTGATGTTGCTAGAATGTGGGGGCGGCATTGGCTTGAGCCGCTGTTAGCTCCTAGTTCTGATTCGTTAATCCCTTTGTTTCCTCCGTCCAAGTATTTGTCTTTGCCTCTGATGAGCGTTCTCAACATAGCAAGGTAAGCCTGTCCCCTAACAGTTAGTCTAGCTGTTGTATGAAATTAAAGTTGTGTATTGCCTTTTCTTTCTCTTGGTGTTCTGAAATCTTTCTGGACGCAACCTTTCTGAGATTTCGTGCAAACACTTAATTTAATAACGTAAAGATCTTGCAGCTTGTCCACTTTTCATTTCTTTAAGTACACAAAATATTATGTCCTTCCCCGCTTCCAATAGTTTTAAAATCTATGCAGGTGTTGAGCCATGTTCAGCTCCATATATTCAATCCCCATTTACTTGTGGCAGAATTCTAGAACTGACATGTCACTCTGGTTTCAAATTTCCTGATGAAATGGAACTATTTGAATCTAGCTATAGAATTTGGTAGTTGGTAAGACATCCTTAGAGATAGACCGAACAATTAAACACGCAGAAATGCTTCTCCAGCTTCCATGAGGAAGCAGTAGGTCAGGGCATGTTTTTCTGCTGATCTTGCTAGAAAATTGGTTAAATTTTCGCAGAGACTCTGGGCTGCAACTTTCCACAACCTCCTCCGATGATACGGACATTTGCGCTGTCTGCTTGGAGAGAGCATGTAGTGTTGCAGCTGAAGGTTTGATCCTTCTGTCTCCTATCAATTTCATTTATTTCAAATATGTAAATTAAGAGGATAATCATAGACTCCACGCTAGTTCTGCTTTACTCTCTCAGATGTCTGTTTCTTTTTTCTTTGTGCGCTCGTTGCATCTATAGTATTGATCAACAATTTCTTGGCAACTGTTCTTTACATTGTTGGAATTCAGAAGGTATCCCTGTTTGTTCACTTTACCTACTTTAATGATTTTTACCAGGCTACCAATTTATTCGCAGTTTTCCCAACCAAGTACTCGTTTGAGTAAAAAATTGTTTGGAAAGCTTGATTTTCAGAGGGTCTTATTTCCTTGTGTGCGGATTCAATCCTTGGACATATTATTAAGCTCAATCATATGGTACGATACGACTGAAATGACAGTTCCCGAGTTCCTGATCAAGCTTTGTAGCAAGGATACATCTTTTTGAGCTTTTGCTCACAAACTACTGGATCAAGCTCTGTAGCAAAAATGCATCTGTGGAGTGCTTGCTTGCAAACCACTGGTTTAGTTTGACTAATTCGAACGATTAAACTTCCCGAGTGTAACTGCTTGCGCTTGCAAAGCATTGCTGCTGCGATTATTCTTCATGGTGGATAGTTCTTCTCAGGGAGCTAATCTCAGAAATAATGCAAGATCATGGTAGGACACGGTTAGGTACTGGAAAATGAACAATTAATTATGATACCATCACAATGTCCCAAATTTATAAGATAGTAGAATTCGACATATCTTTTGTGAACAAATTCCCAACTTGAATATTCAGAGTTGGTCAAGATGTCGTAAAGCATGATTTGTCAGAACAAGCCATAATACCTGTCAATAGGGAGCAGGTTGGATGGATGCTTTCTGACCGTTCTACATTAATCTCCACAAATCTCCACATTATCTTTATTTGTGAACCTTAATTTCCTTGCAGCATATTTTGGCCGAAATTGATTATAATCCATTTGTCATTAAATGCAATGCTCAGCTCTCTCTGTCGTGCTTTTCTGCTCTCTGACTTTTACCTTCCACGAGTTATCTTAGCCTAGGGATGCATTCAGACACATTCTGAGCCTTTTCCCATCATGAGGAACACGTGAGAAATTATTTGAATCCTTAATTTAAAGAGGGTCATGTGGATGCAAAGCTACTGCAGGTGGTGGAAACACGACAACCATCGTCACCCGAGATTGATGCGACTTACTATAAGAGTGGGATATTGAGAGGAAGAATTAAGCATCCAGAGGAGTTTTGCATATTAGAGAATATGTTGATTTTTTGCTGGTTGCTGCTATTTATCCAGTATGATTTTTGCAATAGCCAAACTTTTCCCTCTCTTGATGTATTTCCCCAGCTTGGCTAAGGCATGGTAACTTGTAGCCAGTTGAATGGTCTGGAATCACTCTGGCACTTTGCTGATGGCCGTTGACTTTAATATTTCAGGTTGTGGCCATGAGCTTTGTGTGAGATGCGCTCTATATCTTTGCTCCACAAGCAACATATCTTCGGAGGTGGTGGGACCACCTGGGTGTATCCCATGCCCACTTTGTAGACACGGAGTTATTGCTTTCGTCAAAATTCCCGGTTCCCCTGCTAAGGAGATCAAACTTCATACTTCTCTCGCCCTTTGTAACCCCTGCATTCTTCATCAATGTGATCCAGAGTGTCCTCCAGCATGTACACCAGATTTTAGGAAAAGCCGCGTAGCTTCTGTTTCTTCAGATCTTTTTTGCCCCGTCACCTGTAGCCCATTTCCTTCTGTTGCCATTCCGCTATGCACATGCAATGACAGGCCTTGCCCATCTTTTGAGCCTGGAGAGGAAGACGCGCAGGGGGAGACTCCCCATCATTCACAAGTGATAGCAACAGAACAAGATAAAGTGGACAGGCCTAGAGTGGAGAGAACGACATGCTCAAGCATGTTTTGGGGCAGAAGAAGTTGCAGCAGGGAAAATCAGTGCAACTCGGAGATAAATGCCTGATCCCTGTATATGGGAACCGAGGGCTCCTTAAAGGTCCTCTATATCGAGTTTTGATTCACAGTGACGAAATTTAGGCTTAAATGGGAGCGGAGGAAGAAGATTTTCAGATTTTACGCAAGCTTCTTTCTTGTTGGGCTCAATGCTTGTGGGTAAGTAAATTCGTGTTATTGGAGGATGACTGACTGCAAACGCTTTCTGTATTGATTTTTTGAAATTATTCAGGAGGGTTTGTAAAAGAGGACATCTGTCCGGAGATTTGTAGATTATTAGTGAATGACACTCAGAAAGTGTACACTTTGTTTGCTCTACTTCTCTACCGTCATGACTTCTCTTAGACAGCAACGATGAGCTCTTTTGCCTTTGGAGCACATGGATTGGATACATATGTTTGTTCATGCCTGGGTCATTATTGAATGAACGCCAATTGAAATGCTCGGAAAATGATTTAAGGCCAAAACTTCGCAATGGCTTCTGTAGCCGCCTGTATCTTATTCCATGATATGCCGGAGAGGGTACTTCTCACAGGGTTTCATATATACACGCAAGTGCTATTGAGTTCAAATCCTCTGTAGTGAGACTGTCTTTTGAGCTTGCCGTTTTCGACTCTTTGTCCACATGCAAGTCCTGTCGTAAGGTCTTTGAGTCGATTTCTACATTGAACATGTGCAGATCTTTCTACAAACTAGGATATGGTATGGTTGTCAAGGCAATGTTTACAGCCTTCCCAATTTTCTCACTTTCTTTCCGTCCCAACGTCATTCATTGAAATCTTTTTAAGAGTTCGGTAGAGAGTGGAGCTATCGTTCTATGTTCCCGATCCGACCAAACTCTTTTAAGGCGGGTAATGAAATTGAAAATTGGATCTTCAAGACGATATGGCAGCAGCAAACTGTACGGCTACGATGTTATGACATACATATGTCGGATGCAATTAGGGGGAGATTGTCACTCTGTTCATTACGTGGTTTCCCAAGACCTGAGTTTAGGTCTTAATACATGCTGTCCAGGCCGTGATGGCTTGCGGGTCTTGCCTCTAATTATTCTAGGAACTTTCTTGCCGAATCTTTTTCTTGCTTGTTGTACAACTTCTCGTTGAATCATTCCCACCAACTTCACCCGCCAGATGCATATACACGCATCCTTCCTCTTTAGTCCTTTTCTTAGTCTGCTGAATCACTTCAGACAATATGAGATGGAAGAACCAGATACTCCAATCACCGATCGTTGCATGCCACATTATATTAAAATATAAAAAAGACATATATTATATAAAGTCGTGCATTCCCATCCGTAGGGCTGAGCTCTGATGCTACATGCATCCCCCATCTCGTGTTCTCTTCCTCTTTTTCTGGTCCTATAGACAGAGACATGACATGGGACCAAGCAACGACAGTCGCCTACACGAAAGTACCAAGTTACTGTTCCAATCGAAATGGACACACAAGACACAACATTCTCAAATGTCTCCCCGCATAATATGCTGACAACTCCTAGCTTTTTGGAGGGCTAGGATAGGAAAAACTCAAAAAAAAAAGGAAAGGAAAAAGTTTTCATCAGCTATGCTGAAGTGAATTAATAATGAGGAGAGGGATTACAGTAATTCGTGATGAAGGGTGGCGATGAGGGTCGATCCATCATCTTCTTCTAGCGGCGGTCTCTCGCTGGGCATTGAAGTAGACGGCGGCGACAGGCAAGCCCAAGCCATGGTCGAGAGAGAAGGCACGGGTGTTGAAATGGTCTCTCGAAGCCGGAGCTCCAGCCACGGCTTGCCTCCCTCTCTGCTTGAACAGCACGAACACGTACCGGTGGATCCCTACCGCCGGCCTCGGTGTCTCATAGCTCACGACCTCTCTCCCTGTGCTCATTGCATTAACAAAGCCGTTTACTCATCACTCAAGCTATATCTTAAGAAGTACCGAATGAAGAAGGGGAAAAAAATCGTCAATTGGCGGAAAAACTAGAGGAGCTCACCAAAAGAAGCATCAGTAGTACCGGGAATATCTGTGACCATCCTGAAATGTGGGAACCACAGCTTTGAAATGTTAGACAAAGCGCTCTTATCTTCCGCAGAACACTAATAATGAATGAGGTGAGAGAGTGGTGCGCGAAAATGTTATTTTGTCGAGACACAATACTGGATAAGTGACCCAATTGTCCCATATTGCCATGAACAGGCTAATGGGGTTGTAATGTTCGGAGAATCACGAGCGACATGACTGTCCAACCTAAATGAACAGGTGAGATCCATCAAACTTGGCTATCAAGAAAGTCTCATCTTCATGTAAAACTAAGTCGTATCTACTAAGAGCTTCATTTTCACGTTATCTAACCTACTCTTTTGAACAAAGACGCACATAACTTTATATTGAAGCTAAAAACACGTGATCTTTCTTTTATCAATGCAAAGTGAGGCAGCTCTAGCTAGGTCCAAATTGAGGTAAACGCGGTGTGAAAATAAATGTTCTAGCTGAAAGACTTTAGATAACAGTAGTGAAGAGAAAAACCAGTGGAGATGTTCCCTTAAACGAGGATCACTAGGGCTTGGAGCATCCGGGTCGGTCATTATCTTCACGTTCGCCCCAAACAATTAGACGTATCCAAAACAAACAAGTCAGAAACTTATGAATCAAAGCAAGGAAGATACATCAAACAAGCAAAAGAGAAAAACTAAAACAAGGACTAACCAAAGTGTAAGCCTCCCTCATGTCATCCCCACCAACTTCCACACGAGGCCTGGATACAATAACGGCAGGCATGAGCTCGTGCCCATTAGAGACTCTCTTGTTGGAGTTATAAATCACATTCAACTTCACCGTGGGTGTGAAAATGTCCACCACATCCCCCACCACTCTTCCCACGCTCAGTGGTTCTATTAGCCTCGACATGATACGATGAAGAAAGCCCAAAAACCAATGAACTCGATTAAATTGGTCTTGATATATTAGTATGTTTCTTCGTAAGAAATCTGGTGGAGTGCATGATTATTCAGCAAAGCAAGAGCCCTTTTATAGGCAAGAGAAAGAAGCAAAAATTAACTACAGGGAAGAAGAGAGAGAGAGAGAGAGAGAGAAGACGGCCTTGGAAGCTCTCGAGCTGGCTCAAAAGATTCGGAGATGCTTAAACAACCCGTCGAAAAGGTTTGTGTATTTTGCGAAAAGGGACTCAAACCCAAAAGTTGCGTCTCTTTTCCTCGGAACTGAGTTGTCTCTTTTCATGAGTTTGGAGAGAATTGAAGCCACTGGAGGGATGAGATCCATGATGACCCTGTCCTATCTGAGATGATAAACAAAAAAACAAATCTCTCAAAACCCTAAATTTGCACAGTAACTCATTTCATGTATCGAATCTCACCCGTCTTCATATCATTGGGTGATGAGAACATGGAGAATACTTCCTTCTTTTCACTTAGATTAAAATACCATATCTTTGGGCAAATGGGCATTCGGCTTTTAAGGTGCTTCCGTCCATAAACCTGCCTTCTTGCATTTAGAAACATCACAAAAAAAAAAACAAAAGAGTATCTTATCGACAAGACAAGTACCCTCGTCTAACCCTAGTATAATGTTTTTCTTTACCGCCCCAAATGTTTTTGTTGCTTAGGCTTTTAGGATCGATCTTGTCTAAACATACTAAGGTTTGGGCAGTTGTTAACGAACTACAGATTTACATGGGTTTCGAGGAAAAAGGTCTCTATATCCGCGTAGTTTATGTTCGTTCCCAACAGATGCCTCGAATGGGAGCATTTTGATTAGTAAACTGTCGTTGGTGCTTCACTTTGGATGGTATCCCATACCGTTTACAGTAAAAACCCTAGGGATGATCCCTTTTTCTAGCTATATCAAGGCAAGTTCTATACTTGTTATGAACCCTAGAGATGCCTCTTTCTATTCAAGGAAATGGCTTAAAGTTGCATTGATGACGATGACGATGACGATGATATTGCTGCTCTAAATGGGCATGTGCACTCTTGAAGGGACGGCCATTCTGTTCCGGAATGGGATATACTATCATTATTAGTCCACTTTAATTAATTTATGGTATGTACATAACATGTGACTTCGACTTTAGTGTTTCCATGCTCATTTCCAATGCAAATGATCTATGCATGAATCGCTTGTCCTTTAAGCTCCAACATCTCTTTGGAAACTATGATTTGGATGGACCTATTATTAGGAATATATGAAAAGAGGTGGTTGAGATTATTAGAGTTTGTTACATGTATTTATATTGTAGTATCTGCTCACATGGCATATTGAAGATGATTACATTATTCAAAAGTTTTCGCAACATGAATGAGCACAACACGAGGAACTCGAAGCAAATGCCGCAACAGTCAAGATAATTTGTAGGAATGAGTAGCAAGAGATCAACCTCACTTTGGAAAAGACGATGTATGTAACGGCTAAAATGTATATATATAAAAGTGAAGTGATTGAAAAAAAAACAGTACAATCATGCAAACTAATTCTTCATTAAGATACATGAGATGGACTATGTCAAACATATAATAGTTTGAGATATTCTTAATTGTGCTCTTCAAGATATTTTCCCAACATTTGCTTTAACTTATAGTTAACTTGTGAGGTGTTACTACAATGTTGCAGCATCTTTTGTCCCTCTTGGCCACGAATGCCAGAATTTAAGTACACTTTCAGTTTCAGAACCATTTCTTTTTGGTTTTTGCTTCTTGATTTCTACATATAAAATCATTTCCGATTGAAAGGATGAGGAAAGACCGAGGGAACAAAAACGAGCAGGCAGCCCACCTGTCCGATGGTCTTAACCAAGTGAATTGGAATCGACCTCTCTCGGCTCGACACGTCCTTTGTGTGTGCTGATGAAGAGAATACGGTGTTATGTGACTGAACGTCAATAATGACATCAAGTTATAGCTCCAGAAAAAGCTACTTCCTTTTCCAATATTCCTCTACCATATGCACTGACAATTCGTTTTGATCAGAAGGAAAATCGTGCACTTTCTGTTCATCGTTGACACATGACACGCACCCGTCCCATAAAGCCATTGGGACGCTGAATCCTTTCTAGTCAAATTTACCATGTGTCGCGATTTTGGCCATGCTTGAGGCCTCCAGCTATCGTGCCTCTAGCATCTCAACAAAAGTTGTGGGAACGAACCTTCATCAGCTTCTTTTTCATGGGCCTCTCTCTCGAAATCTCCCGCATCAAACACCATTATGTATCATCTAATTTAACCCTAGAAGAGGGGGCGAAAATGGGCGCTTCATGTTTTCTTAAGACTTTCATCATGGATACACTCGGGTCTAAAACCCTAATTCTACCAATAATTTCGTTAAGAGTAGCACGTGGACGCACACGTCGAATGAAGAAGATATCGATAAGTCTAATGAATAGCTTCGCATACACATAGCACCGGTTGATTGATGTTGCGTGGGAATTAGAAGCCCTCGACTAAAGGGTGATGGAACATAAGCTTAGCCACCAAATCTACATGAAGATCAACATATTGTTTGACAACATGAGGAGCACGATGCATCTTGCTAACAAGTGTTTCTTCGGATATTTGCACATGCAATGCATGCAAATGAAAGGAACGATTTAAGGAGCACGATTCGGTTAACTGGAGAGACAGACGTAAGAGAAGAGAGACATACGTAAAAGTTTGATTATTATCTAAAGCAACAACATGTGATTCGGGTCGACCGGAGCCACATGTTACACCGGGCCCTATGCCATCTCCTGCGTTGACAAGCATGAGCCCAAAATCAAAGGTTCATCGCCCATAACATCTTAATTTGAGAAAGTAGCCGGAATTGCATCACGTTAGGAAGAAACACCCAAGATCAGCAGCCAGCAACAAAAGCAAGAAACATGTTGTATGTTGTTAAGGATTGCCGGACTTCTCCTCCTTCAGTCCTAAAGAAACACGTTGCTGAGATTGTGTTTAGTTCATGTATCATAGGCAATCATTTACAAAACGTGAAAAAGGACCGGTATAGAAAACAAACCCATGAGTTACAGATCGCATCAAGAAAAGGCAATCATACTTCGTGTCCTTATAGCCAGTTTGCTTGGTTATTTTCCCTAATTTTTTTCACTTTCTTCCTCAGAAAAGCAAATTGAAAAATCGCAAAGAGAAAATAAAAAGAGAACTCAATTGGCAGAATTGGAAACTACCAAGAACGTTAAGAAAGGGTCAGCGTGGACCGTAGCCTAACCCGCAAATAATATCATGCAAATCAGGTCGGGCAAGTTTGGCAAAAGAACAGATTTGACAAACTGGCAACTTGACTCTCTCTCTCTCTCTCTCTCTCTCTCTCTCTCTCTCTCTCCTGCTACACTTGCACTCGCACGGCCCCCCTTCGTCTTGTCATCATCTCCCGGACGCCAAAGCAAGAAAATTTAGTCATCCGATATGATGATTATGTCTTTCTATCCAAAATCAAAAGCTTTGAAAAGTAAATGCTCCGCCCGCCCGACCATATCTTTATCATCTCATAAGTGGAGCCTTTACAGCTCAACAAGAAACTCGACTCGTTTCCTGAATTTTCCAAGCCCCGCCGCAATCTTGGGTGGCGCTACTTCCTTTGGACCGGTCTGATTGGCAACTTCCTAGCAAACCCACGTGAACCTCCGAGAAACTACGTAGAAAAGCAAACCAGCAGTTCGGTCAGGACCAGATTGGTGTCCGCTCAGTAAAAGCTAAGGCCATCATCATCACCCGCGATCCAACGCGATCGCACTCGGTATGAACCACGCGGAGGCGGGAAGGACGCACACACGGAAAACGAGCAGAACCTACTCGACCCGAAAAAGATTATGCTTATAAGTGGAGCAAGATCGTATATAAAAAGCTTACAAACCTTATTATCGAACGATACAAAATCTTTTTGACATTTTCAATCTCGAATTAATCAGATTAATTTGATCCCCTTATGATTAATGTCGATGCGTGTTCAGTGTGGACATCACCGCGAGTGTCGCAAATTTAAATCCGGGAGAATCACCCTCGAGACGATCTAAGCCGGTGTCAGAGCCGACACCGATTCTAGCATGAACGAAACAGCAAAGGCGCCACGGTAGCTGGGCAAACACTAATCATATAGCGTTAACAAACAAGCTACGCTACTTCACTGATCCGATCGACCTTCTCCCCTCGAGAATCGCCTTCGAGATTCTACAGGGGCTTTTTCGCTTTTCCACCATTACATCTACACAACCTCGTAACATTAAGGAAAAGATAAATTAAAAAGTTAAAAATAAAAAGGCCTAGAAAAAAAGCTGAGTCCCCCTCCCCCTCCTTCCTTCCGTGTTCCAAAATAGGCTGCCGTAAAAGTCACGTGACGCCCGCACGTGCATCGCACGGGGCCTGGTCCCACCTTCGGTTCCCAGTACGTTGTCGTTTTTGCGCTCTTTGCCCTGTGTCCTAAACACGAAAAAAGAAAAAAGAAGCCCTTTCGTGCAGGCGTTAGGGGAGATGGCGGGGGTGATGATTAGTTGAACACCCTCTGATTCGATCTGTGGCACTGTTTCATCCACGGCTCTCCTCGGCTCGGCTGGTTGCCGCCGCTGCTCCTGCTCTGACAATCCAACGGCTCCAGTTTCATCTCCCTCCCCCGCTTCGGCCCCCCGATCGGCACCCCGAACAGCCTCGGGCTCTCCTCCTCCTCCTCCTCCGCCGCCGCCGCCGTCTCCTCGCCGCCGAACAGCTCGAGCGGCTTCTTCTTCTTCTTCTTACCCGCCGCCGCCTCCGCCCCCGCCGCCGCCTCCGCCCGGGCGCCGGCGGCGGCGGCGTAGCTCGACATGAGGCCGAAGATGCTGCCGCAGAGGCTCTTCATCTGGCTCAGCTCCCGGTTGAGCAGCGCGTTCTCGCGCCGCAGCCGCTCGTTCTCGTCCATGATCTCCGCCGCGCAGTTCTGCCCGCACGCCGACGGGGACGACCGCGACGTCGAGACCCCCTGCTCGTCGCCGGAGCTCGACGGCGAGGCCCCCCTGGGCAGGGGCCGCCACGCCGCAGCCGCCGGGACCGCCGGGGACGGCGGCGAGGCGGAGATCTTGCGGCGCTGGATTTCGCGCAGGAGCCGCTTCTCGCCCCTCCTGAAGCAGCCGTTGGAGAATTCCCACCGATCAGGCACGACCTTCCTAAATCCCTGCAAAAAAAAAAAAGGAAGAAGAAACCGCCAACGTTTCGTCAGCTCGCACGCACCGGATGGACGGGAACGGGGAAGCGGATCATTTCCAAAAGGGGGGGGCAAACGGGGTCTGCGTACGTAGGTGTTGAGCTGGCGGACGAAGCTGGAGAAGTTGTTGTGCTTGAAGCACCTGGGAAGGAGGTCGCGGGCGAAGGCGGTGGGGTTCCAGACGACGAAGGCGGAGCCGTCGTCGCTCCAGGAGATGACGTCGTCGATGGCGGGGTCGTCGACGAGCTGGTAGGTCTTGGCGAGGAAGGGCGTGGGGGCGGGGCGCTGGGGCTCGCCGCCGGGCGCCGCGGCGGCGGCGTCGCAGCCGTGCTCCGCCGGCGGAGCGGCCATGGGGACGACGGATTCTAGAAGGTTCAGGAGGAGGAGGGGCAGAAAATGTTAACGGAGATGAGGGGAAGGAGGAGGAGGAGGCAGTGATAAATATCTCCGGGGGGTTTTATTTTTTATTTTTTTTAAAGGGAAGGGGCGAGAAGGCCTTTTTGCCTGTTGCCTTTTACTTGCGTTTTCAATTTCGCCGTATCTTCTTCTTCTTCTTCTTCTTCTTCTTCTTCTTCCGTCCGTCCAGCCATCATCGTGTCTCGTCGAGAAGTTTCTTCGAATTTGGGGTGGGCCCGGCCCCCCGCCCCCGGGACACGTGGCGCCTCGTTCGCGAGGCGGGCCCCTGGCTGTCGGGAATAATTGTCCCGAAACGCTTTGAATTTGTTGCGTTTTTATCGATTCAGCTATAGGTCTTTCTATCGTGTCAATGTAAAATCGGCTGGAAAAATAGTAAAAAAAGTAAAAAAAAAATTATGACTTAATTAAAATGTTTAGTTTGACCAAAGGAAGAGCTAAAATGTTTACTGAATTTAGCATAGGCTCAATATATTTCGAATTTCTGGAACGATTTTTGCCCCTTAGTTGTCTACTTTTCGTCCTTTTGAGATTTGGAAACCACGAAAGCAGAAAACTTCAAACGTTTGGACTAAATCAAATTCGCACCAAACTCACGACCCCTTTTTTGTCCTTATGAGATTTGGAAATGACAGAAGTGAAAAACTTTAAAAGCTTGGATTGAATCGAATTCGCACCAAACTCATGGCTGTTCATGTGGTCTTTTCACACGAGCCGAAAAGCATCGATTTTACCAGCTCCCTCGTTGCACCGACCCGATCCAATCCCAATCCCAATCCCAATCCCAATCCCAATCCAATCCATGGTAAAGTCAATTTTATGTACGGATGGAATTCACGAGCGAATCACGGAACCGACAAGAACGATTTTATTGCCAATTATCTCATCGAGTTCAGCCACCGAATTTCCCATTTCGTGTCGAAGCCGGATTCGAATTCAATCGCATCCGTGCTCCGATAAGATTCGCCCGCTATACGCCACGGTTCGGATGCACGAGAGAGCCAATTTCGTCTTAGCAGACAAGAGTTGAGAAGACAGAGAAGGAAAAGACACAAGATGAAATGGTTTTTGAAAGAAGCCTGAAGTACGGCTACAAAGAAGATAGCAGCAACCAATTTCATTAGGTCAGGTCATCAATTCAACCACCGCCCAACTTCCCAACCCCCATCATATACCATCACTGTTCTTTCAGGTTCTTTAACTCGCAAGAACCAGATTTTTTTTCAGCACCCAAGCTCGACATCCCATCCTCCATATGGTTAAAAAGTTCCAAATGGGTGCTCGAAGCACATTCGCTCCTTCTATCGAGACAGCATTTCATTCAGCCGTCGCGCGACGACACGTGGCGGCGACAGTAACGTGACGGGCCAATCAAAAAGCCAAACCATGTGACCGACACATCATATATTTTATTCCGTTCTCTGATTACTTGCGTAAATTTTCGTTTGACCAGCCCACCTGCAGCTTTATTTTTCTCTCGTCTTCACTTTAATTCTCAGGAAGAAGAGAACAAGAGAAACGACGAAAGGAAAGGTCAGAACCATAAATCACCAACAAGAACCGGCTCCCGAATTCAGGACAAATCATCAGGGACATCATCAGTCATTTACCGTGCCGACGCCCCGGCACCGCGCGGGATCCCGTGAAATCGAGCACCCTTTATAGCACGAAATCTGCGAGGTAAGGGGACTCGAACCCGCCACCCCATCTTAGAAGCCGCTAAATACGGTGGCCTCGAATCACAACGTCCGAGAGACGTGGTTTGGGAAAGAGACTTTCTAGTAGAGCTCAAAAGCTTCGACAGTGCCAAGAAGATGCATCGTCTATGAAGTCCGTGCATGCAACAACCGATAGCTACATTACATCATTCCTTTTGCTGTCCCAGCAAACTTTATCCGGTCAAATTAGAAAAGTTACCACAAAAACTCGTAGCTGATACGAATGCAAAAGTTTCATGACCATATGGGGAACATTCGGCTGGATGAGTAATGGACTAATGGCTGTCACTGAATTCATCAAAACGACAATACTCCTTGAAAGTGCACATTTTCTGAGAGAGAACTTGTAAAGCAAAGCAGGAATTGAACGCTTGCCATGCTCATTCGAACAATAAAAAGGACAGAGTAACACCTTGTACATCAAGAAACAAAGCGGTGCCGATGGCATAGGGAATATCTTAAATGAAAAATTTGGGTTCTTCAGCTGTCCTCTAATCATTCAAAGGAATTCAATTGCTGGAGTTGAAAAAAAAAACTAGAAATAGAAAGAAATCGATGTTGAAAATATTAGTGCATGCTTCTGTCGAGGAAGTTCCAGGAACATATAAGTTCGTGAAGGATCAATTTCCAGTCCATCAAACCAAACTTCCCTAGCATTGCATTAATTGACAATGCAGTTTATGATTTTGACAATTCTACATTCAGTTCAATCACAGAAGCCTTTTAGACCCTACAAACAACAATTCATATAACACAAGAAAGGCACAGAGACGATATAACCGCTAATTAATTGACTTCTCAATCGTCAGGTTGTTTAATTCACTACCCTTTGCCTCTGAGGGCCAACACTAGCATTGAACACCACGCATGACATGATGCAGTTGCTTAGTCCATATTAAGATCATTCAGGTACTCACCAGGCAAGCCCTTAGATAGGCATCGAACAGCCAGACTAGTGAGGTAGCAAAATATGCCATGAAGCACTTGGAATTATAGATTCACGCACTAAAGAATCAAAATGAACTGATAGAAGCATGGAATTGAACATGAAACAGACAATGGAGAAGTTACCAGCTCCAGCTGTACCAAACGGCATGTTCCGGCAGTAGTCAGTCAGTGGCCAACGAAATTCATAATAGTCTATCCAGCAATGAAATGAGTCCGTGTGGTCCCATGTATTGAAACTGTCAAATTAACAGTTAAAAGGGTCTCACAAGCGCGACACTCCACTCAAAATTAGTCAAAATTTTCACCCGAAGGCCAAAATAGTGCGCACAGCCCTTCCTACCATGGCATTGAGTCCTCAGGAAACATACAAAAAACCACGACGGTATAGCACCAACGTCGCAGAAGCGAACGCGGTCCAAACAAAGACCACCCACCAAGCCATGAGCAGAGCCACCTGCTTGAGAAAAGCCGAGCAAGGCAGCTGGCCACATAGCATATTTGACTTTCCAAAGGGGTTACCTTCAATCTGAGATAAGCCAAGAAAGAGAAGTACCAAGCTTGGGGGGGCAAGGAACTGCAAGATAGTCAGGCATAGGTAGTGATTGTGGAGAAAAACCTTGGCCCTGCTAAAATCTAAATCCGGAACTCTGCTCGAGTGCAACCTCTGGTACCACGACAGTACTGCTTCGTTCAGATACATTTGAAAGATCGATCGAAAAGCCACGATTTGCAAGACACTCGATATCAGCAAGCACCAAAGCCTAAACTTGGTAAAATCCGATCTCGACATCCCCACATTTCCAAGTAATCTGTCGGCATCTCCACCATCACCAGATAAGCTCCCCACCTTGCCATCACTGAGTCTTTCATTAACGAGCATTTTAGCTAATGGATTGATCCAAAGCAATGCCGTGAGAATACTCGCCAGATAGGTCGCAAAGAGCACCATTCTCGCAAACCATCCGCAAGAAATTATGGACAAGTTGGATCGAATCTGATCGGTTCCGAGCCAGAACGCCCGGGCACTTTTCGCCGCAGGCATATAGAGATACCCGGCGAGGCAACCCATTGAGCCCGCGATCAAAATCGCACAGAAACCATCCACTGCACCCAAATCGAAATCCAGACTCGACCGAGCAAGCGACGAGCAAACGAAGAGCCCCGCGACAAACCCCAAGACCCCAAAGCACAGGCTCAGCTGCTTGTCCGACCTCCTGGAGGCCGACCTCTCGAAAGAAACCTTAGCGAGCGCCAAGAACCACTTGGCAACCGCAAGGCACCCGAATAGGACCGGAATCAGGGACCCGTCCGCCAAAACCCCACCGTCCCCGGGCCCCCCGCCGCCGCCGCCACCCAAGTACAAGTTAAGCGCGGCGCACGAAACGCCCACGAGAGACAAAGCGAAGACGCTGCCGTACTCACCGAAATAGATTCTGGACTCGAGATGGGCCACGTCCAGCTTGAGCCTGAAGATCTGGGCATTGTTCTCGTCGAACTCCAACTTCTCCTTGGATCTGCCCCTCTTCCTGACCTCGGCATTGGCGGCGGCGGCGGCGGCGTTGGAGGACAAATTCTGGTACCCATTGAGGCCGGAGCTCGGATCGGAGCTGGGCCTCCGGATGGCGGCCCTGAGGCCGGGCTGGGAGGCGCTCTGGCCGAGGTTCTCCGGCTGGATGTAGGTGAAGAGGCCGCGGAGGAACAGGACGGGGGCGCGGAGGTGGGAGAGGAGGAGGGTGAGGAGGAGGGACAGGGCGGCGTAGAGGACGAGGTTCTTGTACGCCGGGAGGAGCGATGGCATCGTCCTTCTTTGAAATTCGAGGGCTTGCTGTCGTCGACGGTGTTCTTCTCGGAGGAGGAGCTCCTCGTCGCGGGCTGAAAACCTTGGAAGGAGATCCCGATGCTTTTGCTTTTGCTTTGCTTTGCCTTTGCCTTTGCTTCGCTGGAGGAAAGCAGTTGTGTATTCTCGAAGGCTCAAAGCTTCTTTGCGAGATTATTCATCTCCTAGGAATCTTTCCATGGTGTAGCAATGACCAATGAAACCTATGTTTTTGTCGCGATTATTAACCTTAAAGTCTTCAAAAAAAAAAAAGAGCTAAATTTGCTCTGACAAAGATCGCTTGCGTGCTGCGAAGTTAATGAAATGGCTCGATTTAAATTTATGATAGATTTGAATATATCCGCGAAAAAGTTATTAGATTTCGCACTGTTCGTATCAGATTAGAACTCTCGCTTGCGATTTGATGATCAAACTCGTGACGTGTTTCGCACTGGATGAATTAGTAGATTACTCTGGCTCTTCGAATTTGGATAAGTTGTAATGCCGGTTTTTGTTTTTTGTGTTACGGAAGAAAATGACCTTTGAAACTCCTACGGAAGTATCGAACTCGAACTATGCGATAATCTAATTAAGCCAATTCTAATGATTTTCATTACAAAACTTGCCTTTAAAACGTATTGCAAGTGTAAAAAGTATTCCCAACGATAATGTGAGCATGACCCCAAATAATTAATGCAATGTTTATCAACTCAATCGCTTTAAAGGAAATCGGATGAGGTCAACGAAGAGGTTTTGAAATTATATTGGTTGGATGGAAGAATCATCGTTGTACGAAACTTTTGACACTTCTAAAGTCTTTATGCCTAGGAAGAGGCAACATTGCGGTCTATCAAAGGAGATGGAAAATCGTAGCAATTGGAGTTGAAAATGATGTCCAAATTGTGTTGAGCATTACTAAGTTAGGTAGGGCATCCTTTTCTTCTCGATTGATGATGGCTTAACCTTCTAAATCCGAAGTAAATTTACCAATGCATATCGCATTACTTGTTCCAACCGCTTGATTTGGATATTTTCAACCGCTTGATTTTGATAACCATATCCAGTACTGAAAAATCTAATGCCAATTAAATTCGCTCGATGACCGCTAATTATACACCACTTAGTTGACCGATTTAAGTTAAAAATTACTTAATGTGATATACATCACTATAGTTGGCATGATATCAATTCGAGTAGGCATATGATCCGAGATCAGATGAGGATACTATCGGCGAGATCAGTTGATTAGGGCGTACTTGGCATTGTGTGGTTAGGCGCACTGATCCCAAATTCGATTCTCCAGCTGAGCATTTGTGATTTAAGTGGGGGGCCATAGCGGTAGGTTGTTATGCTAGTCTCTCCCAAGGAATAGAAATAGTCGAAGTGCGCGCAAGCCTCGATTACAAAAAAAAAATTTATTATTTACATATCATATATGTTGTCAAACCACTCCTACATATAAACTCGCTACCCTCTTCCAAATTACCGCTGACCCTCCACATGCACTTCAACCCAGATTTAGGAAACAAACCCCCTTAAATTCGGAAAATTAGAAATTTCATCCCCGGAGAACAATTTTCAGAAAATCTCTCTCACTGGTTGGCCGTGGGTGCCACGTGTCCTCAATACGGCGCGTTGTACTTGGTGGGTCCCTTCTCGACCTTGACATCAGCAAGCTGTGGGACCACCTGCGTGGGTCAAGTCAAGGTACGCAATATCGATCAGCCTTAATTAGAGAAATTTCACCATAAGGAAACAAATAATGCGCCAGCTTAGGCTCCATTGATTTAACGAATAAATAAAATAATTATTCGTATTGTGTAAAATAATTCATCAATAGAATATATATTTTTCATTATGTATGAACATTTTCGCAGACGATGAAATTTTTTTTCGTTCATTCATTTTTTTATAAGCAATACAAATGATTAATTTTAAAATAATATTTTTTAAATTATTCATTTTTCGCGAAATAAACATAATTTTAATCAAATCCATAAAGAGTCCATTTCTTTTTAGATTCCCATTTATTCCGTTAAAAACGAATTAATAATTATTTATATTGCTCGAAATAATTAATCGATAAAATTATTTTTTATTATCAATAATAATTTATATTTAAATATTTTTATAAATAATAAAAATATTATTTATTTATTTATTTTTATAAGCAATACAATCGTTAATATTTCGCGAAATAAACGCTTCCTTTAGCTCCCTTTCATGAAAATATCAAAAATCGGTGATGGGGTTACCAACCAACCTGATCGTGAGAGGAATCTCTATTGGATTGCGATGAAACCTTGCGCGATCTCTTGTCCTGCCTGCCGTCCGATCTCGGCCTCGCTCCCACGCCGTCTGATGCGTGGAAAAAAACCAAAGGAAGACCCCCAGATCAGCTGAGTGTCAAAGGCACACAAATATCTGCCCCGATGGCATATTCGACATTTTTCCTAGATTCTTCCGGGAACAGCCAAAGAATTCTCGTATTTTGTAAAAAAAATGGCCAAAAAAAAGTAGAAAAGAAAATCAAACCAGTCAATTCTTAATAATTTGGACCAAAATAATGTGCTAATAATAAAAAAAAATCAAGTGAAAATGAATTAAAAATTTGCGGCATTGAGAAAAAAGATTGCACTTTTATTTTTCCTCATCGAGTAATCGAGCAATTCATTAAGAAAATCGCATTTTAATTAAAGGAATTAATTCGGCCGGTCATCGCGTAGAGCTCTCGATAGACCAACCAATGTCGGGAAATCACCGCACATTAAAGTGACAAATCGGAACGTAATGCTTGATTCGAAGCTTCCCTCTTGAGAGAAAATTTTAATCGTAGAAATTAATCGATTTAATTTTCTTAGACGAAGGAAGCTTTAACCGAGTTACCTAGCGCATCAAAGAAATGCGAGAAAATACTAATCTTCGACCCCTCTTCTTGGAAGAATGAATTGATTCGGAGCGGATTCAAGCGGAAATTGATCGGAAAATTTAAAAGAAAAAAAAACAGAATGCGCAGAAGTAGCTTACTAAAATTGGCGAGAAAGGGTGGATTTTTTTTTTTTTGATTCCTTCTTCTTCTTCATTATTATTATTTCTCTCTTTTCAAAATTCACCTGATGATGAGGTCGTGCTCTTCTTCCTTCTCTGGGACTGCAAATCCCGGGTGGACTCGGAGCTGTCGGGAAGATACCGATCGAGACGGAGCCCGCCCCCGCCGCCGCCGTCGCCGCCGCTGCCGCCGCCGCCGCCGTTCTGGTTTCCGAAGACGGCGCGGACGAAGGACGCCTCCACCGAGCTCAGGAATCGGAAATGCTTCTCGTCCGTCCACGTCTCCGGCGACGCCATTGCCGCCGGTCGGGTTTCGCGCCGGAAACCGGAAGAAAGGAAAGGAGAGGAAAGGAAAGAAAAAGCAATGGGAGGTTAGGTTGGTCTGGTCTGGTTTGGTTTGGCTGGGCTAAGGTTTCTGGATCGTGCGTTTCCAAGGCTTCCGCCCCCCCAGATTTGGAATAGCTCCGCGCTTTATATAAATGTGCAGGAGGGCCTGTTTTGGAGTGTCCCCCGCCCCAACTACTACAGGACTAAAGAAAGAATCTTCGGATTTATCTCCCCGCAGGGGTTGCGAGATTAACCCGCCATCCCTTTTAATAATAAAGTAAATCGGATCGCGAAAGCCCGAAAGGACGCGGGATTCGGTTTATCGAAATATCTCTCGACCACTCCGTCGCCGCCTTGCCGTGCGCAGGGCATTAGGTCTCCCCCGTACGATTAAAGTTAGAGACCGGAGGGGTGTGGTGGGCCCGCACATTTAATGGCGCGAGAGTTTTGCGGGGATGCGGGAGAAGGGGCTCGCCACGTGTCGCCTTTCAATAGGTCGCTCTCCTCGCTGTATGTGAAATTAGGCTTTCGAGCTCATTTAAGATAATTGCGCGTCAAGTGTAAGTAATGAGGAAAAGCTATCTTGGTCGAGCTACTCCCATTTTTCGATCCGGACGGCCCTATGTCTTCCCCGAACGAAATTGTACTTTCGGAGGAGGAGATTGATCTACATATCCCTCGAAAGAACCGTGTCGCTTACGAATACGTGCCCGTAAAGAACGAGGGGTATGTTCGATCAGTGGAGACTGGCATATGTTCCATGCCGTACCCGGGATTCGAACCCCGAACCGGGCTCGCGCGTGTCCCAAATCCTCCTTGGGCACCACCGAAGAAGTCCCCTAGAAAACGGGCAAGACCCTATACCCACAAAAAAATATCTCGAGGCCTTCGGGAAGATATAAATAGGGGAAGCTCGTGGAGATATTTTCCGGAGGAGAATCGTAGACAAAGTATCCATCCATCACAGCGGCAGCAGCAGCAGCAGCAGCAGCAGAATCTAGTGCTGCAGTTCCTCTCTGCAGATTGCGATCGTTTATCCTGGCGTATAAAATCTTTTTGAAACTTTCATGTTCTTTTCCTTTGTCCCACTTTGTCCCACTTTTTCTTGTTTTGTTTATATTATCTTTTGTCCGTTTTGGCCTAGGGCGGCCACGTAGCAAGTGGTCCCCGAATTACAGATGTATCCAACCAACGTGGTCAGTGTCGAAAGGCGGGGAGGTACACTCGCCATGCCAGAAGGATAAAAAGCTTCGACACGCACGAAAGCACGGACCGGTGGTGGGCTCGGCGTCTTGCCGAATTGGAAATTGGGATTGAGCGACGGGACCAGTTTGGGGGTCGATCGCCAAAGCCGTGAACATGCACTCCGTCGCCGCCATCGGGTCGAGCAGCTAATCGAAGAGAAGAGATATCGACGCATAAGAATACGAAGAGAATACACGGATATTTGTAGTCCGATGTTGAAAAACCTTGAGAAGTGTTTTCGGCCGTACCGAGAAGACGGCTCGTCTCGATGAAACCGGCAAGGCAAGAGTGCCACACAAGGTGGGAAGAAGGGTCATTTGCCTGTACACACCACCAAAAATTGTGCGAAATATAACCAACATACAACAAGATCACAAGAAAAACGGTAAGCTTCGAGTCTTGGCTCAATCTTTTTGTAGAGCCTTTTAAGCCCCTTTGGCCGGCGGCCCCGACGACGAGACTGTGCCGTCCTCGATCTCTATGTCCTTCACGCCAGCGCTTAAAGATGACGAGGAATCACGCGCGCCATCGTCCTTGTCCATGTATTCGGCATCCTCTTCTACTTCCTCGAGCAAAGAGCCTTGCTTCCGGAGTTCTCTCACTTTCAAAAACTCGTCATAGTGCGCCCGCCTGTGCTCCCTGAAGGTCATCCCGCTCTTGTCCGTTTCCGAATCTGAGCATACAAAAGCCGAGAACAAAGCGATTCAAGTTCCGACGACAGAGCGCAACACGTGGCGGAAAATAGTCGAGACCCAATGGAAGGGAGAAAAAGTAGCACCACGGAAAGCATAAGCAAAGCAAGTCAAAAGGAGAAAGAATACAACACGTTAGTAAATGCATATTTTTCTCCACAGATCACTAAAGTTGTCGAGGAAAATATCTCGTGCTGTCTCCAAGCCACCGCAACCCCAAACCCAAAGAGAACAAAAGAAAGAAATCCAACGAAAGAGAAAAGAGAAAATCAATCAAGGTATAGAATCTAACAACACATCGACTTGCTCCCGAATGTATTCTCCTAATGCTAGAAAACCAAATATCCACAGCAATTCCTAGGTAATTAGATATTTCTCAAAGTTATAAGACATGACGGCTCTATAAAAGGCAAGGTGGGAAACCTAGAAGCCATAGATAAATTTGCAAACCTTCATCATCTGGTTCCATAGCATCTCCCTCATCCTCAGATGATGTCCAGCCACCGGATCGTTGATTAGTTTTTGTACTTGAAGAAGCCACGTCATTTAGAGCAGTAAGTATAGCTTCGGCGTGATCATCGACACACTCATCAAAATGACCCCGCATTGGAGATAGCGAACCTACAAAAAAAAACTTTTAAGCAGGAGTAAGTCGGAATCCTGCACCCGTGGTAACAGAAATATTAAGACCACGGTGGAGATTTAATCCCCAAAAACACATGTCAAGAAAATTTATCTCTTTATGGCTCTGAGGGCATATTATCATCAGGCAGGGAGATCAAGGTCCATCCATTGCCTTTATTATCAAACTAAGAAGAGCAACTCAACCGTTCACAGGACTTTCAATTGGAGCAGAGATACATAACAACATACCATCATCATCAACCATGGGATGATACGGCGTCTTGGGTTCTGTAATTTTCTGCCTAACGGGTTTATTTGCTTCTATCTCACCCAAATTATCCTCATCCCACTTCACACGGCTCTTCTTACCCCTGAAAAAAAGCTGAGATAAGTACATCCTTGATGGCCATACTATAGATGAGAATGTGCCAACATATTAAAGGTCCAATAAAAATGAATACGTCACTTTCCAATTGTATCACTTCAAATGCATATCAACAAGAAAAACTCGTCATCAAGACAATGCTTGTTCATGTTAATGATCAAGAAATCCTAATGAAACTATTTGTCAAGTATCCCCCTAACCTGAACTCCTCTTGGAGATTCCTAGCAGGTCCTTCAACCAGGTTCTTAATCCAAAAATTTTTTTGTTACTGGAAACTTATTCCAATCTATTTAACATGCAATTACAGGTCCCATCCTTCAATAGCAATGCTAGTGAATAGTATTTTTCATCATTTTTGCTGAGAAACTATTCCAAACTATAGAGCAGAAGTTTAAGACTGAAACATGTATTGAAGCGTTGCAGCGCAATTATAGGATTATGTGATGACGATGATGGCAATTAACGCCTCAATACTCAGAAGCACGTAATGCACATTAATGTTCCGACTATCAGAGACAACTCTACCATGAGAAATGCAGCCCCATCCTTCAATGGGAGAATTAGTGAATACTAATTTTCATCATTCCAGCTGAGAAACTACTCCAAACTACGGTGTAGCAGTTTGAAACTAAAACATGTTAGTTCATTGAAGTGTTAAAGTACAATTAAAGGATTATGTGACGACAATGATGACAATTAATGTCTCAATACTTGATAGCACGTAATGCACATTAATGTTCCGACTATCGGAAAAACAGCTCTTATCTATGGGAAAAGCGGTCCCGTCCTTCAATAGCAAAACCAGTTAATACTAATTTTCATCATTCCAGCTGAGAAACTATTCCAAACTACAGTGTAGCAGTTTGAGACTGAAACATGTCGGTCCACTGAGGTGTTACAGTACAATTAAAGAATTATGTGACGGCCATGATGACAATTAACGTCTCAATACTCGGTAGCACATAATGCACATTAATGTTCCGACTATCGGAAAAAACAACCCTAATCTATGAGAAAAGCAGCCTTAGAATTGCATAGTAATTCCACGGTCTCTTTAACTAGAAGTTAATGAGGATAGCAATAGAGGTGCTTAGGAAGACGCAGCTGATTCAGAATTTAGTCCATCGGATACGCCATAATTCGGACGATCAAAAGGAGAGATCTTTTCTACATTCGCAAGCTATATAATCACATAGGAACATGCTAAAGCCAAGACATTATCGCACCGTGCGTTACGAACACAATTTACATCTCACTGATATCAATCCTTCATCATGGACAATTACCGGACCTTTATATCTGCAACTAAAGCCCTTGAAATTGACAACAAAGCTGGACAACAAAAAAAAAATCATATGCTGAGAGATCCAGCACGAGATATAATTACTTCATCTCGCCAAACTGCCGGTCCCTCTCGGTCGCAGAAGTATCCGGAATCCCTTCACCAACTCGTCTTCCCTCTGCAACAGTCAAGAAAAAAACGTAAAATCTTTCAGCAATCCAACGGAGAGAGAGAGAGAGATGGTACCTTGACATACCACAGCAAAATCACACACACAAAAAAAAATAAAAAAAAATCAGCAATCGTAATCCGCCATAACCGATTCTCCATTTCATTGCCTGATCAACGATCCTACGACGCTGCGAGGCAGCCACGATATACGAGCAGCAAATTACTACGCAAATTCATGATCGACGGAGAAATGAAACGCCGCTACGATCAAAACTTTCTTCGTTTCTCACGGGGCGCTAAGATTCCACAAGCGTAGAGGAATGCATCGGCGGCGGCGTCGGAAATGCTTTTTCCCTTATCTCGAACTGTGCAAAACGCTATCGGGATCCATGACACTCCAGATTTCGACCCAATCGGACATCGAATCGAATCGCGTTCGAACATGCAGAAATCGGGGTTACCTGAACCTTCCCCCCGTCGGCCCGCGACCTGCGATCCCGAAGAAGCTGATGCGAAACCCTAAGCTGAAGGAAGAAGATGAAGAAGAAGAAGACCGCCTTCGCGTGCTTGGGGGGTCTTTCTTTTCTTTTACGTTTTTTGGAATTTAAAGCAAAATTGCTTCTTCTTTTATCGAAAAATACCGGGTCCATTGGGGAAGACAAGAGAGAAAAAAAGAGAGAGAAAAGAAAAAGAAAAATGTTGTCGAGAATTTACTTATCTAAATTTCATTTACTAATATAATTATAATATGAAAAAGTAACGTATCGTATCACACGTATAATTTTTTTTCTTGATTTCATGTCGCGATAAGAAAACATTCACTTAAAGTTTTTCTGTCAAATCAACCACATAATTGTCATAGGTATTACGATATGCCATCCTAATATTTCACACCGTCAAAGTATCAAGACAAAATCGATAAAGTACTAAGACGAACATCTATCTCAATTGCATCACATTTTGGTCTTTCAGATCACATTTGTTTTTAAACCAAATTGCTCATGATTTAAGGAGCTCCTTCCTTTTCTTTTGAGCATGAACTGTGCAGTCAGTAATCATAAAACGAATGGTCACTTGAACTCCATAACGTTAACCACGGACATTAATAGGGGTAATATACAAAGTGGGTTGGCTTCTCTGAAGAGATGTGGCACTTCCTTCCGCAGGGGCTTAACATTTATCAGGATCCATCGACTTTAACTCTGATACTAACTAAGGTCCTCCTTATCAAAAGATGCATATAATAGTGGGAGGGCAGCCCTCGAGATTATATGCATAGTGGGTTGGCTTCTCCCAAGAGATGCAGGACTCTATGCCGCAGGGCCTTAACATTTACCCATAATGGTGTTTGAGATAAATCGCGAGTCACGTAATAAATGCCACTTGGATGAGTTACGTCGTAATAAATTTTTAGGATGAATCCCGCTGATGTTGTAATAAATAGAAGTCATAGGTTGTGAACCACGTATTGTTATTAATATTAGACATTAATATACCTACGTCACCCGGTGATATAATCTTGTATTTTCTTTTCCTTATGCCTATAAAAGACATGATTTGTAATGTGTTGAGACAGACTAGCCTTCAGTGTTTGTGAACTTAAATCATGCAACGCTAATTCTTCATCTTTCTCTTCAAATTTCTATATAATATTGAAGATCTTAGAATGGTAATAGGTCTTGTGCATCGGAAACTGAGGCCGGCCTTACGTTCTTGCGTCGATTCCCAGTTTGCGGAACCCAGGAACCAATCACCCCTAAAGACTGACGTTGAAATGCAGAAGAATGATACCGAGTCAGAATTGAGCCGAGAACTTTTCTTTTTGGGCACACGAAGATGAGCTCCGCATGTGGCCTAGGAAACACGGTTCGGGCCTTCTAGTCTCTCTGTGTTCACCAGTCAGAAGGGGATGAGAATGGGATCATCATTCTCAAGTACAGCTAATATCACGGCAATGCAACAGTTCTTACCGAGCAATACGTGATCAACTCGGCATGACAAAATACGACAGTAAGGAATGATGTAAGGCGAGAAGGGGTCGCACTGGCGACTAAGTTCGTTAACTACAAGCCTTCTCACTCTGCTAGATCGATGATGTCCTCACTTTATGTTGCAAGGATGAAATTCCCCTTTCGGTTGATCATAATTTGGCGTTCATGTGTCTCTAGAAACAGGTATACTTTACGGTATCTTTGCTCCCCTATACTTGGAAAGGTTGGACCGAAAGACTTTACATCTTGCATTTATCATCAAATGATTCTAAATCACATGCCTAATATCAGTTTGCATACAGTACACAGAAAGGAAGACTATAGCTCTTATGCTTGAGTATCTGACAAATATAACTGATTGGGAGGACAAGGAAGGAAAAAGAGAGAAATAAAAGAGAGGATGAACACGGAATCAACACAAGCACAGATGAAAAACAAGAATATATATCAGCCGGAAAAATGAATTCATTGGCCAGTAGAGCTTTCAACGAAGCCGGAAGTGCCAAAGTTTGTTATTTCAAACATGGAAGAACTAGAACTTACACATATCATATATTAAGTAGAGCACGTACGTAAACACAAGTACAAGACTTAGGCAACTTTCAATCTCCCCCTGTAGAACTAGGGCAGATTTCACTCATACCTCGAAAGTGTCAGAGTTTCCACATTCCAGAAGACTTAGGCAACTTCTGCATAGATCAGATTAGGCGACTAATGAGAGGATTGATCTGTTGCCATAATTAGTCTGGAAAGTCCTCGTCTAAAAAGTACCAACTCCAGGTCCTCCAACAGTCTTTACTCATATCATCAAGATTAGTTTGACGCAATTGAACCTGATGCACGTGCTCTTTCCTTGACAACCGGTTCTGGTCCTGAGGGAGAATGAGAGTCGGGAAATAACATCATCAGACAGAAAATATCAGTATTAAGAACTATCGTAACTGTGCAACATACAATTGATCCATTATGAAAGGATGAAACAAACAGGATCGACTAAATAGCCCAAATTTAAAGCAGGAAAGAGGCAAAGAGGAGGTAAAAGGAAACTGCACGGCACAGACACAGGTAACTAAGATGATGGGACAGATAAATGAGGTTCTTCAACCATTCTTATATCGAGAGAACTGCCAACATAATATATTTATGACCACATAAATATGGATAGAGACACTAAGGGTCCAAACACCTAATGAGGGCAGTCCTGGGATTAGCAACTACCTACATGATTTTGACGACTTTCATCCAGACAAATCATAAGGTTGCAAAATTATCTCACGAAATCACATGAGAATGAGTGTTTTCTGTACGAGTACCCAACAAGTCACAGTTACATTAAGCTTAAACTAAGATTATGAATTCAGAGAACAGCGGTATGCAATCTGGATATACAGATGGCACAAGAAAAAAAATTCTGTCAGCAAACATGCAGGCGAGTGATTTAGTCCAGAACTCAAGGATGGGAAGAGCTCAATTGTGCGAAACAGCTTTCCATCCTTAAGAGCCGATTGTTTTCAACCACATAAGCACAGCCAGCTCTAGGGTCAAAGAAGAAGAACCAACTAAGAAGCACATAATGCTAAGAGCTTAAAAGGAATCCCTTTCGGGTTTTACAAAGTTCAAAGCGAAATCTAAGATTATCATATATCCCGCGAAGCAAAGTCACAAGCAATCTCATTCCCAATTCAACAGGTACTTCAATCCAAAGAAAGAGCCTCACTATTAATGTCGTCACTAAAAGTAGCAGCATAGAAGCACTTACGGGAAATGAGGGCCTTTGGCCTGGTCTTGAACAATATCCGATGCCTGATAATGCCAACAACTTCTAGCTCAACCTTCGGCGAATCGGCTGAATCAGTATTAGAGCTTTGCTCCGCATCCACAAGTTTTACTTTCTTCAATACCAGAAATGGTTTCTTCAGCGGCACTTTTGAGCCCATTAATTCATGATAGCCAACAGTAAAAGTGTAGACTTCCTGAACAGAAACCCCAATATAACAAGCTTAAATTTTGGTATGTCAAGACAAAAGAATCAGAAGAGGACTGAAATCTTGGAAACAAACTGAAAAGCCACAGATAATTTTCCAGTTACTCTGTTACAACAGCCAGAAGCAAAAGCAAGTCCAGGCGGAGCTAGAAAGTACTGAAGGAAATAGAGCTACGTACAAATAAAAAAAGCATTTTCTCTTTTTGGGAGGGGGAAGTGGGTGTTGGGTACTACATCCTCGGATAGAAATAAGCAAAGCCTATTTCTCGACACAACAAGCAACCATCCCTAAGACACTTCGATAGAGATGACATTTACACGAACCTGCGACGAAGGACGACAAAGCTTTCCAATTTCAAGGTTTTGCAGCTGATCTTCGAACGAAGGTTGAACTTCAACCACGCCTTGCAATTCGACGACGGCCCACTCGGGGCAGCTTCCATCCCCGCAACCACACTTCAATTGAATCTGCATCGGTGTTGTATCCTCCCTGCAAACATCAGAAATGCTTGGGATCAGCTCTATAACGGAGCAGACATTCCAGAATCTAATGGACCGAGAGCATTATCCACCGCCCGCTATAGCAAAGCAAACATTTGCCGGTACCGGAGAGATCACACCTGCAGGCAATAACAAGCCACCAAGATAGACCGAGACCAAGCTCGTTCGACGTCACCTACCTGCTCCACGACACGATACCTCGGGATTTTCCAAGTCTAATAAAGCATACAGCAATCTCATTCAATTACACTAGTTCAAAAACCTGCAATACCAAAACCGAACACTCATAATCAATGCCCACCCGCCAATACAAAAACCCCAGCTTTGATTCTCGGATCTTCGACGAAAATTGTGAGCTCGAGGAGCAACCAGCAGAACATCCCCCACCATTATAGCATGCGAAAATCGGAAAAATAAAAACGAGAAGAAAATCATGAGAAAGCGAGAAAGGAACGATTTTTCTTGCTCGCGAGTACAGCCGCTCGGCTGCTTAGGGTTGAGAAAGGACCTGTGAAGAGATCGGACCCAGCTAGGCGTCGCCGGAGGAGGCGGAGATGCGGAGGTTTCCGCCGTCGACGGAGGTTGATTCCGATGGAGAAATCTCCGAGAGAGAGACGATTGCGAAGGAGCTTGCTTCGTTCAGTCAGAAGAGCGCGCGAACTGGAAGTGAATGAAGGGTTTTTCTTTCTGTTCTTTTTCTTTCTTTCTTTTTTAATTTTGGGTCCCCGCCAAATTTAATTGGAATTTCGATTTTCTTGTTCTTTTGTGTCCGGTTAAATTTCCGACCTAAAACTATATCTCCAGTAAAATCGCACTTGGAATTGATTACTTCTTTTTGAAATCGTCTAACTTTTAATTTCTTATAAACTGTCGTAACCCCTCCATTCAAATCTTAATTAAAACCAACACGTCCATTGAAATTGATAAGATTTTTGAGCCTTTTGATACCCAAACGAAGAGAAGAGTTTATATTGAGTTATTTGAAGTTTTTGCATAATGCTATCTTTTAGTGTACCTTGATGAATAAGCCAGCAAGGCGCTTATCACCTAATTCGGTATGTAAGTTCATGGGTGTAAGAAAAACCGCTCAAATCAAACCAAACTAACCCGAACAAAAAAACTTCGGATCTTTTCTAACCGGGTTTCCTTGGGCTTCTGACGGTTCAGTTCGGTTCCAAGTCATAAACTAGAAATGACCCGAAATTCGTTACCGAACTTGTTTCAAAATCAAAACAATCGGAGTAAAATGCTAAGCGCATTCACAGAACACACCATAAGAAAATCCTAGTGCTTTCTGCGACCATTTTCGGCATCGGAATCGAATGCCATTGCATCATATTCGCTTGACTTGCCAAACAGAACATTTTCGGGTTAAACAAAAGACAACAACGATCGCGGCTCTTCCTTCCTAAAATGAACTTCCACATTTTCTGTGACATTTTCTCTGCGAGCACGCGGATCATGACTTGCCATAGTCGTTTTCTACAAGAAATAATAGACTGGATTCTTGAGGAGTCGCCGTTTTGAAAAGAAGAACAAAGATGGAATAACCTTGGCGGCCTTAAAAACAGAGAAGACAGCATCACCTTGGTGCAATGCAGTTGACTAGACATCCATGGCTTAAAATAAAGTGAACCTTGTACAGTTGTACTAAATCAGATGTACACTTGCAAGTTTAGCCACAGCTTTATCTGCCAAGGGGTAAGGGCACCCAGCAGCTGGAGGACATAATGCCAGACTAAAGAAACTAAAAGTTACCACTTGGGGCCCCCTGGATTTTCCAGAATCTATTGACATAATACAGAGCAAGCATCCCCATGAGCCTATCGAACAAAATGCCTCAAGGAGCAACAACAGGCACTTCTTGGAGAACCCCCACTACCCTCCTTATCTATGAGTCAAAGCTAAGTTAAATGAATAATGATTGGTTTAACAAACAAACGGTGTATCTGTGAGGGCAGCAACTGCGGGAAAAAAAGCCACAATGGGAAACGCCCGGTACACCGTTCCATGGCGACACGAGATTACAGATTACAATAAGGTGACATGTCAGACTAACTAGAGAAATCAATACAAAAGACTTTCCTTTCAGGAAGCATTTGCATCCGGAAGAGAGCTTATGATGGACCTGCACCAGAAAAGATGGACAGAAACGATGAACCCAAACTAAAGGCTCACTATTCTGGCTTGGAAAGCATGGTGAATCAAAGCTCGAAACTTTCTGCTCTAGATGCTCTAAATGTTTCTCCTACCTGTACAGATTCATTCGATTAAAATGGGATAGCGGTTTCGCCCTATCTCTGGCATTTGTTGCTTCTGTCCTGACGGTGTTGGCGTCGAACACTTCCACTTGATCTTTGGAAATCAACATTACTGGTCTGTGGTGCCACGGGCACTAACCCCGCATGAGGTCTACAGACGGGCTTAACTGCCGTATCAGAATGCTGCCACAACAAATCAGTCCGGCAAAAGTTATCTAGACCAGCATTAGACAAATTCAAGTCACTAGCTTCTTGCATTTGTGATGAACGCATCTGTTGCTGGATCAGGTCATGTACGTCCAAACCATATTCCACAGGAATCGCACCAGTGAGAGTTTTTATTGCGAACTCAATGCACGGATCCGCCCATGAATCCGCGAAAGGTAAGTTCAGAGAGGAGCCTGGCACATCACCAGCAGTTTCCATAGCACTAACTTTCCCCACATGTTTTTCTGGCTGAGCTAGTTTCTGAAGTGGCAGAACAGCACCACACCCCTGCTTTTCGTTGTCCTCTTTCTCAGTTTCCATGCTTTCACCATGCACATTTGAGTGAACCAAATCCCCGAAAGAGTTCCTGCTATTGCTGAATTCACGTGCATTCTCGGTGGAAGTATCGAAACTTATACCAGTGAGGGTTTTTATAGCAAACTCAATGCATGGATCAGAAAGTATATCCTGAGAAGGCAGATCAAAAGGCAGTACTGGGCTCTCTTCAGATTTATGTATAGATTCAACATTTCCAGGATGTTCACTTGCAATAGACAAGCTCTCCTGTAGTGATGGTTTTGTGCCTCCTTGCTTCTTTTTATCGTCTTCCTTGTTTCCTTCCGAGTCTTCAGGATCTTCTTTGCAAGCAGCCACCAGCTTGGAAGGATCTTCAGCTTCCTCCGCTTTGCCAGTGCATTTTGTGTCTCGTTGCAGCCCAAGTTGATCCATACTTTGGGATTCCGGAGCAACGGCACTACCACTTGTGGTATCTTTAGCCTGACTAGCTTCTTCCTGATTGACATGCTTTGCTGGGCCTCTATTTGCTCGAACTGTTGTTATTTCCACTGTGGGATCAACAGCAATTCCAGCAAGTCGTTTTGAAGCTCGCCGAGGCACGTCAATCTCTTTCTTCTTCTTCCGGGATTTTTGGATGGAAACTTCGGTCTCTTTGTTTCCTTCTGCCACCACCATATGCGGCGAATGCTCCTCAGAGAGGGCTTTGCCTTCGGGAACTGGAAGATCCTTTTCACTGCAGTTGCTCTTCTCTTGATTCTGCTCTAGAGCTTCAGCATCTGCAAGTCTTGAGCTGCCAAAATTAGTTCCCTCACTGCCCACTGCATCTAGAGAAATTCCACAAGCTGCAAGATCATAATTAGGTCGCCTTGTTTATAACATATAAAGATAGGGAATAAGATGCTTCAAGTACAATGGTGATTAGGCTTACATCCAGGTACGGGCACGACTTCTTCAGGTTGGTCAGATATAGACATATGTTTATCTGTCGCATGTTCACTCTGTCGTGATCCCTGATCATCTGTACTTTCGGTTTCAGAAACCGATAATTTCTGCTTCTTGGTAACAACAGGTGACTAAGGCAGAAACGAAAAGACAATACGACAGATAAGTCCAAATCTTACAAAAATCTGAATGAGATTTCAACTTGCAACCTAACAACAAGAACTAATCTCTGTAAAGCAGAGTAAAAACAATATGCAAGGCTAAGAATTAAAGCATCCACACTGTCAAGATAAGCATGCAATACACCAATAGAGCTAAATGAAAGAACCATAGGTCATGGTCATCAACTCAACACCACTCGTCTAAATATGTTCCCAGGATAACTTTGACACCTGTGAGTAGAATAATTCGTTTGAAATATGAGGACGAAGGTACTAAGGTAGGGTTTTGAAAGCATATAGATGATTAAGTGACAGTCTATGTATGAACAATTACGAGACATTTCTTTCCATTTCCATCTTTTGGTCAAATCAGGTGCTCCGTGGATCTGTCAGATACATGTTGAACTCGATAGTAAGATTCACATCCTTTTGATCAATTGACGTTAGACTTGAATTCGTTCTTTATTCCTTTAAGGGATTCAATTGGTAAAATATCAAATCGAACAAAACTGACAACCATAGTATCGACAGCAGTTTGAAAGAAAGAAATCAATCCAACCAACCTGGACTGGACAACAGATCGATCCAGCCAGTCTCAGTTGGTTCCTCAATTATAACTCTTTATTTCTTCTCGTCATCCTTATTTTCTGCTTTAAAATGTACGGTTATGTGACAAACAACATATTTAGAAACCAACCCAAACCCAAATACACTCGACGGACCTGAACTGGACCTCGACCCAAACCAGACTAAACCCAAAGCTTCCCATCTAGTCTGGTAGATTTATCAGGATTTTCAGTTACATAGGTTTCATGTACAATACCCTTTAAATTCTCTATCTCCAATAGATATCCACATCTGCAGGTACAGTAATAAGGTCATCCTTACTCCTTATGACCACTATATCTCATAATGCCAGGAATCCCAAAGAAGCAATGCCATGAAGATACATTTCTCTGTTTAAGTCTAATCTCAATCTATTCCATCAGCCGACAGATAAAAAAGAAAAAAGACACATGCAACATGATTTTAGTAGTGATAGCCTCTTAGAGTAGGAAAGAGTAAATCAGATTACGTTGAACTTGCCATATTTACAAGTGCTCCAAGAGTTTCACCAGCAGTCACTAAATCTTAGCTATTAAGGGCGACAACATCACAATTTCTCAATAGAGCAGATCACATACAAACGGTGTGCCATCTGAGAACTGAGGTATTCATGTAAAGTAAAGGGAAATTAGAAGTTGACTGATGGCAAAACAAAAACTTCATACTCACTCACAGTGATTTTGCTGTCTTCTAAATCAGCATCAATCTCATCTTTGTCTAGGGGCTTATATGCAAGCCTCCCAATGTCCCCAGTTTCAAGATAGCGACGGACATCTTTCATCGAACGGAATACATATCCACTCACAGGGTCAGTGTAGTACTGCAGAAATTGGATGCCACTTCAAAACAACCATTTCCAGGGTCTAGGAACGCAAAAAAAATCTGAGACGGTTTTATATATAAAAGAAAAGCGTGAAGGGTAGTTCATGCATTGCCCGCTTGGATTGCATCGAGTCCGAGCTAGACATAAAGGAAGATTAAGCCATGATGCAAAGCCATGGTAGAAGAATACTGAATTTAAAATATGAAAGTTGATGGAAGCGACATACAAAAGATTGGAAATTGATACCACTTCAGTATGAGCACAACAAGAGATGAGATCAAATACCGGATCTCTCCTGACGACAGTACCATTCTTCCTTTTAACTTTCATTTCTTTGGTCCATCCCTCGGGTAACCCTTCTGCCACAACCTTTTCAACTACAACCTAGATTGCTTGAAACGTCAAAAACTTAAATTAGAAGTGAAAGCCGATAATACAGCACAATCATCAAAACAAGACAATGGAAACAACTTTTTCACGAACATTTACAGTAGGCTGCTGACGCCGCGCTTTGTTCTTCTGCCTCAAATTGGGAGAGCCACTTTCTATCTTGTTTTCATGAGCTTCTTTTGCAGATTCCTCAAGGCTGAATATTTTCTCCTCTTCGAAAGTAGAAGAGCTGATCCATGGAGTGTCACTGACAACATCTTTTGGGGACTGCTGATGGCTGCTCTTGTCCTCCTCTCTGATTAAAGTAGAGTGGTTTTCTGCACTTTCACTACAAACCATTTTCATCGGTCGATCAAGATCAACCTTCTGTCCAACGGGAAGAAGAGTACAGCAGTCTACAGCACCGCCACAAACAATTTTCTCCCCTTTGAAAGGAGGAGAGCCGATCTCTACAGTATTGCAGGAAAAATCTTTTGAAGAATGCTCAAGGCCAATCTTTTGCTCCTCTTTGGACGGAGGAGTGCAGTTTCCTACATTGTGATCATTGCAAATTTTGTCAAATTGATCAGGGTGGACCTTTTTATCCTCTTTTGATGGAAAAGAGCTGACGTGTGCAATGCCATCACAAGCACTGCCCACAGATTGCTCAAGGAGGACATTTTTCTCCTCTTTTGATTGAGGAGAATTGTGTTGTACAGTTTTCAGATGGCGCAACACCTCCACCTTGGAAGAAAATCTGATTCCATCGGGAGAGGTGTAAAGCTGCACGGACATGGAAACCCCGTAAAAGTCGCAACAACCATAAATTTCGGAAATAAATTGAGACATTAGATCTCATGACCACAGGAATAAACTGAAGCCAAACCATTCCCAGATTACCGCGCATGCATTTATTACAGAATGCTTTCATCTCGGTTCTGTGCTGAAATTCATTAAATCAGCTAAGAGAAGGAAGCAAATATGATCCACTCTCTCCTTCCTTACTCAATAGAAAAAGGAAAGTTATATAAGCAGTCATAGACTGAACTAGCACAGTCACATCACATACACACTTGTTCCCGAAAACCTTCAGAGTTCGAGTGGCAGAGGAAAGGAAAATGGATGTTCTCTTAATATAAGAGCATGGAAGTGAAAACCCACATATCTTGATCGGTAATAAGATTACAACTATGTATGGACGAGGTGGCCTTGAAAGAAGAGAACAAGATCAAGAGAAAGGGAAATAGTACGGTACTTTTGGCGGGATGGCGGTAACATAGCAAGAAAGCGGGAAGTTGGGGTAAGCATAAGGAAAGGAGTTTGATCTGCCTCATAACTAATTCTATAATTCCTTCCAAACGTGACGGGACTATGAATGGAAACGGAAATCTAACACCATCGAAGCATAAACTGGCATCTAAAGAAACAGAAATGAACTGACCAGTATCAAGCCGTGCTCTTGAAATGAGCGGTTTTGGCTTCGATATCTTTAGATGCCAGTTTACGCTTTTAGGGAGTTAGATTTCCATTTCTGTTCATAACCCGTCACTTTTGGAAGGAATCGTGGAACTAATTATGAGGAAGATCGACTCCTTTCCTTTTACTTACCCAAACTTCCCGCTTTCTTGCTACGAAACTGCCATCGCACCAAAAGGCATCTTACTATTTCCCCCTTCTATACCCCACAATTCCCTCCGTCCAAACACCAGTAACTAATTTCCAACTAACAAACGGAGACATCGAAAGCTATCGACCTATCACCCTTTTCCTTTCTTTATTTTTACCACAAAGCCCTGAACACTGCATGCAACCCGACACTTCGGACGATCAGGAGAAAGACCCGGGCATCTCCCTCGGTGCCCCAACCCCAGCATATGCAATCTAATGAACAAGCACCTCCAAAACCCACGTTAACAATGCCAATTTCAATGGCCAGCCCGCGTCATAGCTTAACTAAAAGCAAGCAGCTAACAGCAACCTCAAATTGCAAAATTGAAAGCCGCCCGGAACTTAAGAAAAAAAATTATCCCGGCCTGACGAGCACGAGAGCACAAAGGTAAAGATACCCGACCGAGCATATCCATCCGCAGCGGAACCAATTAATAGACAAGAGGACGCAAAACCGAAGCTTTTCTCCCGTTCCCTCCGAGAAGCCGAAACAAAATCAAGCCTTACCCTATCCTTTCGGCCGCTCCGCTTCACTCTGACATCCACAGTCCAGCCCGCGGGGAGCCACTCGTCGGAGCCGTCGTCCGCCATTTCCCCTCCCCCCGGAGCCCCGGCCCTCTCCGGCGCCGATCACCGGCCCTCGACCCACTCCCGTAAAATCACTTCCCCCCACCACACCACCTCTCACTCCCTCCCCTCTCCCTGGGCACGTTGGAGCAAAAGAAGAGACCGCACGAAAGCGAGAGCGAGACAGAGAGAGAGAGAGAGAGAGCATATGCGAGAGGGCGTTATAGGGAGGAGGGGGAGGGGCAAAAGGGTAAATTCGAGGACCACGTGCTGCCGAACTCGGGTTTGCTGCGAATCGAGAAGCGAAGCTCCAACTCCTCCCCTCCCTCCTTCCTCTCCTTCCCCTTTTGATCCTTGACGACGTCGAAATGGAATGGTGGGGTCCGTTACGCCCGCTCTACTGCCGCTTTACTTTCCCCCTCCCACCTGGACACTTCTGTCCTCCTCCGTCTGCGGATATCACGACGGACGGGCCTCCTCGAATCCCGCGCCTCCCGCGACGGCGGCGACGACATCGTCATCGTGGCCATTGACGGCCGCATGCTCCGCGTGCGCTCGCCTCTGTTTTCCTCGTCGGATTGGGAGTCAAAGCGGAAGGAAGAAGCTCGACCCGGGAGGAGGTCTTGGGTTGTATACGGGGGGGGGGGGGGTAGATTCGGCATTTCGCCGGGGCGATGCCAGGTGGTGGGTGATTTTCCAGATGTGCCCCCCGCGCCCATCCCCCAATGGCCTCGGTTACCGGGCAGCAACTGGACACTCCTGTGAGTGGGGACTAGGAGGTTGCGTGCGCGTGCGGGCGTGCGTGCTCGCTCTTCAGACAAAAATTGTGAGGGCCTACTGGGCCTGGGCCTGGGCCTGGGCTTGGGCCTGGGAGTTTTACTTGGACATGGGCCTCTATGCGGGTTCTGGTTACTCCGATCCACGACCCGAGCTCACGGGTCGGGCCTCGTGAACCTTGTTCTGAGGTTTCCTAAGGCGTTGGCTCGGGGTCGGGACGGAGTGGGGACCGAGCCCTAAAAAGGTTAGGGCCCGTACCGATCCGCGACGTGAGAAGAACATGGCTGAGCGCAGTTTTAGTCCTCTTAAGTGTATATCCCGTGTGATTTGGTCCTCTAACTTTTTCGTTTTGTACAATCGAGTCCTCCGACTTTCTCGATTCGCGCAATCGAATCCTTCAATCGATCTTCTCTCGTTGCACTGTCGGATTAATTAGTGATGTAACATCGTCGTTGTGGCATAAAATGTCCTGCAATGCTAAGGTTGCGCCAAATTAGCGAAAAACTAACTATGAAAAAAGAAAGAAAATGGAAACCCTAATATGACAATGTTAGATATGATGGGTAAATGAAGCACTTGACTGCACAAATAAAGAACGTCGGAGGACTTGAATGAACGAAATAAAACTCAGAGGACCAAATCGCACAAATAGAGAATGATGGAGGGACTCGATTGCATAAAATAAAAAGTTAGAGGACCAAATTGCATATACGCTTAAACTCAATGGAATAAACTGTACTTTTTTTTGGTTGATAATAAACTGCACTTGACCCAAAAGAATATCGTAACAAATGAGTTGAGTTTGGGCAGGTCGAGTGTTGAGGATTGTCACTTGTCCAAGCCCACCAGCCTAAATGAAGTTTAGGTTGAGCTGGGTCCGGCCCAATGGGCCTCATCTGTGCTGGGCTGGTGACAATTCCACTGGCCCTAAACATTCTCCTGCATTTGAAATGGAATTAGCTATCTTTGTTCAGTGACCTATAGTCTTTGGCAAAAGCAAAATGATCAGGGCATTCATGTTTGCTATTATCCTAATTACTTGTGGACTTGTGCTTGTTAAGGTCCAAGAAAATTTATAAGTTTTCGCAGTAAGTGACAATTTCCACGTTCATTAGTCCATCAATCTCAACTAATACGAACGAGAAAACATATGGAATTTGAGATATAAGATTGTGTTCTAATCCAAAGTTGGTCCAGATAGAGCCGATTCAAGCCAAGTTCGTCGCTCAAAAAATGTGTTTCTCGAGTGCTCGAGATTCAGATCAATTTCCCTATGGACACTTCCTCTGAGCCATTGACAGAATTAGTCTCTTCTGCCACACTCCATTCTGACAAAGATCAGTTGTCCATGGATAATACACAGGGCTAATAGCTAGAACTGCATGGACAATTGATAACATCTTGAGCCTCAATATCTGCTGAGCAATCTTTTTCTTTTTCACATTAGATTCATGCTGAAAAAATTTTCCTATTACTCCAGGCAGCTAATGTAAAAGCTCTTTCGAACGTGCAGTCTTGATCTTTTGGGCATGCCTGTCATCACTGCTCGTGCGAATCCTTTTACTGGGATTGCTTCGCAGAAGCGAACTGCAGGATGCGTCCCTTTCGAATCATCCATCCATCTGATTAGCTGCAGTATTCTAATGACAACTCTGTTATCATTTATCAAGTGTTCATGTTCCCATGAAGGGCAGTTTCACTTCTCAAACTGAGTACACATGCAGATGAAATATAGATTGAAACAAACCTTTTCGGTAATACTCTCTTTAAGGCTCGCTCAAACAGTAGCTAATAATCCCCCTCCCTTCCTCTTTGGACACGGTATCTCACCAGACAAGAGTCGAAAGATCCTTTTAACCTCTGTACAGACTAGCTTTTTATAAAGAAAATGGAAGAACAGGGATCAGATGACACTCTGCACAATCAAATCAGTTATGAAGTGGATTGGGTCCACACGGGACAAGTCTGCGTGATACCACGTGCATCGAGCCATGTTTCTCACCCCCGGATTTGGCAGATTTGCGAAACGAAGAGATGCTCTGGAAGAAGATAGGAGAATACTTGGCCCATAATCTTTGTTTGCTCACTCCATCGGTGCCTTCATTGATCTGACGGCCACTGGTGACTTGGAACAGAGCTGATATCATGAAGATCATGACAAGCAGAAGATGAGACTTGTGAGCTTTCATGTTCTCAAGGTGGGAAAAGACCCGGAAATAGTATACTGGTTGAATGATCAGTTGGTAAGAGTTTTGAATGCTTTGGCAGCTTCAAGAGTCTAGTCTATGTATAATGGACCAGCCTCGGTTGAGTTGTATAGTGCAGAGAAATCTGAGTTGTAATTAATAATGAATTTTGTGAGTATTGAGAGATGGTGATCAAAGATGGCTCAGCACCAACAAGAAGAAGGGACCAACCTAGCTATGAGCACTATACAGAGTATCAGATTTAATATTGTTGAAAGACTGATTCAAACTCTTTTCTCTGAGTTAAACTACACGATGCTAAGACTTTCTTTCATGTTAGCAAATCGCATGCCTCTAGAAAGCTATATAAGTTGACTTTCGAGTGGTCGCTTTCCATAAAATAAAAAGAAAAAGAAAATTGTAGGCCCTTCATATACAGCAGGCAGTACCATTTTACCTAATTCCCGGATCTTCGCCGACTTCTCAAGCCGTCTGATCTGACGCCATGTCCTGTGTGAACTTCGTCCAAGACATTTGTCAGTTCGCATACTTACGACACACGTAGGACACAAACTTCGTTTTGGAAACTCCGCTGCTAGGTCCAACTAAAGACAATGGCATGCTTTTCAAATCAGCAACAAAATCTGAGCTTTTCAAACCATCAAGACAAAGAGGAGTGCATATCAAATTGTCAAGAATAGCAGGTTGTCTGTCCTAGTAGGATGTAACATTTGGCAAGAAAGTTTTGTAAAGTGACTCTTTTTCTCGTTTGCTTGTTTGGTTCGATGAGCCCATTTTCTAACATTTTGAAACTCATGCCTTGATTTCTGCATATATAATGCAAAGTATACCCAAGAGATATTACTATTCTGAATTTATGATGACTTTTGACAATGCTTCCGAGCATGCGGGGGCTACCAGAGGAGAATGATGCATGTGAGAAGTACTTTACGAAATAAAGAATGAACAGTTGACAAATCTCTTGGATAATTAAATCCACAAAGTCAGAAAGAATGCCATCACCGTGCGTGGCTTGTTTGTTAGATTAGGATATAAATGAGATGAAATCGGGCTTATGACCAAATATTATCACTGCTTCTTTTCAATCATCGTGCTCGGAAATTCACTGCTCGAGTATTTGTTGCTCTGATGTATACTTTAACTGTTGACCAAGCAAAACCTGGCGAGTCATGATTCTGTTGAAGCGTACAAATCAGATGAGAGAAGTGTGCAAACATCGATCGTCCATTCTGACTTCTGCTATAATATTTGGGAGTTTGTATGATGTATGAGAAAATAATTGATCCTTAAACTTTGGTGATCCTAAAATATGCATTCATCATCAGCTGAATAAAAATAAGGAAGTTGACTTGCAAAGAGAAGATGATGTACTGAGAAGTACCAACTTCTCCATTCTAATATCAATAAAGCAGATCCCAGCTTCTTCATTTCTGCTAAATTCTCTGTTTTATGCTCCTGTTTCTACATTCATCTTGCAACCATGATCAGAGTCCACATTTCCCCTCGTTTTGTCTTGACTTAAAAGCCTGGGATTCTTTCAATATCACCTACTAAAGTCAAACTATTCTGTTTGACATCTTTCTGATGCCTAGATTAAAAGAATTTCTAACTTCTAATAGCCCAAGGTTGTATTATAAACAAATTGGATCTAGCTTGTGATGCATGCCTTCTATCTCCTTGCTCATCCTTGATTCATTCTCTGTTTTTGAAACAGAAAGACAATTTATCACCACTTAAAGATCATGCATCATATATAAAGAAAAAAAGAAAAAAAAGAACGTGCATCATATACTGATAGAAAGACCGATTGGATATGCAAAATTAATCGACATCAGACATCACGAATGTGAAGGGAGGTTATGTCAAAACATCCACAAAATTGATACAAGGCTTCAAGGAACTGCCTTTTCTTTTCTTTTCCATCTTTTGGCAGCAATTTGAAATCTAGCGGTTGCTACACTAACCAGAAGGCTATTTCCAGTTCTGAGATTCCTGTCTTTCCCTAACATAGGAGTAACACATATGATCTTGGGATCAGTATAAAGTAAAACTCCACACGATCAGTCAAACTGAAGAGTGTCAACCCTCCATAATTTACAAACATCTGCTATCTAATCCAATATTATGTTGTCTCAGAGAAACTGAAATTGACTCTTTAGTATAATCTCATACGGGAAGGAAAACCGACACTATTAATTTGCCAATACCGAGCTGAGTGAATGAGCATCTCAGCAACATGAACTGTGATTGATAACACAGTTCCTTTCTTACAATCTGCAATTGAAATAGTACATCACTTATCCGCATATATCCTGGAGCTTCAAGCTTCAATCATGGCTACCACTTGGTTCTTCCAAGAACAAGGTGGCTAGAAAATTAGCTCACATAATGCATAGATCTCAGAAAGGATTCTTCTTTTCCTTGTTCAGTGAGAGAACCAAAAGTATCCCTCAGCTCAATACCAATCCACCACTGCCCAATAAGAGAGAGAGAGAGAGAGAGAATTCAATCAGTTGTGAAGTGGGTTTGGTCCACTTGGAACAACTTGATGGGAAACACATATCTGATTCTCCTTGGAGCTCTCAGACATCGAAATGGGAGGACTGGCAGTAAGAAAATGCTCTGATCCTGGAGAAGACGACGTGGTTCCTAAATCAGAGACAGGGATGTACTCTGCATACGTAAACCCAAGAGGTTGTCTGGAGCTAGAGACGTGAATGGTTGCCATAACAATCACTGTGAAGAGAAGTGAAGCAGTATGAATTCTCATGGGTAAGGAATCTGTATTAGCAGAGAAACCTGAAGCAAGGAAGAAACTGGGCTTCAGACTGGCGGATGAGGACACTTATAGAGGATCTGTAACAGGACAGACAAGACTTTTGCATTCAATCATAATTCAAGTACCTTGGGACCAAAATATTCAACGTGTGCTCTCTTTCAAAATAATCATGATCACAACGGGCAATAAAACAAGCCCATTAGTGACATATAACAAGATGTGGGCTTGACCATCAAGGTTAAGATGCACCATTCATGTCCTGTTGCTAAAGTTGTCCTTACCTAAGTTGATCTGTAATAGTACCCTATGGCTCTTGTCAGTATTATGCCCTAAAAGATGTAGTTCACGCTTGTACCATGTCATTCTTGTCTCCTTCATTGAGAGGAACCTTGTCAATTCAGTTTCTTCCGCATGCCCCATCACAGCCAATTCACCCGAGAGCTCCCATCGAAATATGCCGTTTGAGATGTGCCATTTGAGAATTTGCCGTCTGATAGGATCGCATTATCCTATCGCAGCGCCGAAGTGCGATAATATCAGCGTAACTTCACAAAGACACTAAAAGACTGACTAATTGGAAGTCAGTGGCGAGGCAGCTTCATTCAAGAATCAATTTTAAAGGGACCTGGACAATTACTGCATACCTCTATGCACTCAACGAAGACTGACATGATGTCGCATTCGCTTAATCACTGCCAACCTATGAAAGTGATATAGCCTTGTGGTCCCACGCCGGCCATGCCACGCTGACAACATCGGCGGGATCACCCTCCTAGTATTGTATGATTTACGAGAACCAAAATACCGCACGAAAGGCAGCATATGAAGTGGCTCCAAGAGAGAAATAAGAAAGTACCCTGGGTAGAGCGAGGCGTGCTCCGTGGACGAATTCGGCGGTTTTGGATTGTTTCGTTGTGTTATCCGGATAACATCTTCCAAGCAGTGCATAAAACATGCAATCAGATGCCAATTCCAAGTCGCTTTCGATGCCTACGACCAGAAATGCCAAAACAACACCTCTTTACTAGACCAAACCCTTTAAAATTCTTCTTGGTTACAAGTTGCAGTTGTAGTCAATGAGGTCATTTTCAACCGGCCTGTAATGTCAGGCTTCAACATAGGCGGAATTTATGATATACAATTGTCTTCATTGCGCGGTTTGACTTAATTGATGAGATATCTACCATCCTACCTGTTGATCCAATTTAATCCCTCTCTAAGTATATGTCAAGTTGGTTAACCACAGCTGATAAACTAACTCCTGATCAAGCGTAGTCTAAAAACGCGACGAACGTGTTGAAAGACGATCACGGTAAACCGGCTCTTTCGTTCGAAGTGGGCCTCCACTGAATACAAGTATACTTGCAAGTGGCAGTACAACAGGAGGCTGGAATTTTAGGCGACGCGCTATCTGTTGCCTTTAACACACCAGACGCTGTAGGTGTTTCTATCAAACTACAGTCCCAGTACAGAAGGCCATTATTTTCCTTGAGAAAACCTGGATCTATACTATCTAAAATGATAGCGATGGCAAAAAAGAAATTTGCCCACTCAATCTTAGAACTGAATATGCATCCAAAATACTAAAACCAATGTATACGTATTATGATTCTCTTTCTTTATCACCCAATTCCTCTTCTCTTTCTTTTTCACCCAACTCCTCTGGCCGTAGCGCGCACCCCCTACCATATCCTTGTACATCCTTCTTGTCCCATCCAAAGAACATGAACAACCAGATGCATATCAATGTAGTTGAAGATGGTATGAATCGGATGTAGAAAAATAGCATATGTGCCGTGTGCACTAATAAGATGCAAAATGCTGAGACATACTTCCGTGGCTTTCCTCCCGACTCACCGCAAACAAATCCAAAATGGACCCTCCCATACCGAACTATGAACCGACAAGTTCTTGAACCTAAGAGTTAGATACTCACGACAAAATGCACCAGAAAACATCAGACACATGACACCAGTATACTGCAGGACCTCATGGAGTCCATTGCCGTTCAGGTGAAACCTGCATTGATCGACCATATCCGCTCCTGTCATGCGCCTGTACCATTCTTAAGGAGAAAATATATTCTAAGATCCTCATTTACAGTGTACATTATCACATCACCACAAGGCATAAGACAAGTCGCAGCTCCAAAATCCGACATACCTAAGTTCATTGGGTGCCAAACACATTATTTGAAGAACTAAATATCCATGAGAATCAGCATACAGTGTTCAAGGCCTCATAACAGTAAGTTATTTTTGGAATATGGGTGTGATAACCGAGAAGCACGCAGACAACGGTACTCCCCAAACCTCGCTCATTCAGCATCCTCAGGTTTGACTGATGAAGGGGTTTCTTCAGTTTTAGCCTCAGTGCTCTCTGATGGGCCGTCTTTGCTCGTCTTAGGCACATCTTTATCAGCGACTTCTGCAGATTCAGCAGTGGATGCTCCTTCCGTCACCGGGATGGTTTTGATGGTTCCGACCTTAACATACTTGCTCATGAACTTGTACTCCCAGTCCTGCAAAGCATCGATTTCAAATGGGCCAAGACCAGATATATCCCCAGTCAGATCTTTCTCTTCAAATGACATCTTTGCAAGAGCTCTGCTTGCATCCTTCCCAGCAAATAGAGCATAAGGACCACCTGGCCCATAAAACGTCCTGCAGAAAAATTACATTATATGCACCATCGGACATTACAAGAGAAAAGAAAAGGTGATCATGTCCCCAGGGAGATTTTCATAATTATCATTTTTCCTATTAGTACAACTATTTATATTTGGCCACTATTGGACCAAACTCATGTTTTAAGAAAGTAAACAACACATCATATTTTGAAATCAGGACTTTTAATTAACCATGATGAATTTGAATCGGTCGACATATATAAAAACATGCCATTTTTTGTGTAGCACCTAAGACCAGCTGTCCATTCGATTGAAATCACCCAATTCTACACTCGATCACCGATGAACTTAACTTCCTCAAATTAGAATTCAGTGAGAGGATGGGCCAGCAGAAGTACTAAGATCAGAGCAGCAGGTTATATACAAAACGATGATTCCTAAAACTTTCGTGGCTTAAGGCAAAGAGCTCTAGATACTAAGCGAGACACTATCTCATGTTAAAGCAACCGAAAGCAATCATCCCCCATCCCGTTGTTTGGACACCAAATTGCAGTATACCTATGAACAAATATACCAAGCAGTTCACTGGGGCCACATGTTCAATTACATGGCTCTACAACATCATAAGACTTCGTTTTCCATGAGAAAAGCACCTGCTCTTCTCTCAAGAGACATATCCATGATTCTCGTAAACATAACTCCAAAGAAGTCCCATGGATGGAAATCACTGAGACATTCAATAAAATGTTTTAATCCTCGACAACAAGGAACATCGTCATGTAACGGAGATGCCATGTGCCAATGTGACATGAACAGCTAATTAGGTATGTTCAGTTATTGTGACTTTTCCACATCAGGTGACACTTAATGCAAGCGAGGACATTTAAATGGTTTGGCAACACCACTCTCCAAGGTATAGCCGCACACGAGATTCACTTTCCAACCTCAACATCACGTGTCTATGGGGCAACTTACAATTTTCCTTATCGGCTATGCTAAATAGAGCACACATATGAATCTGCCTCAAAGAACATACCATATTAGACTGCATCGAATTAAATGGACAACCCACACCCCTAAATCTCAAACCATGAGCACGAAACTGGAACACTTTCCAGAACCCAATGGCATCAAACGCGCAAAAGATCAAACCTTGACGCAGGAGCCGACCACCAACCACGAGAAAGGGGAAAAGGAAAAACTACCGAAGCTGCAAATCTTCAGGAACTAAGAGTCCCCGAAAACCACTGTAGCAGCAGAAATAATAAAACCCTGAACTCCATCAAAACTCTACCGACTCAGAGTCACTAGGCAGGGCATCTTCAATACAATAATCCGTCCTAGAAAGAACATCGCATCGGAATAGGTCAAAGAATCTTCAGTCACAAGTCAAATAATCGGACCACTCAAGCTTTGACCCGGTCGAGCAAAGTCCATCCCGACACAGCGACGATCCGATCCCGCAACCCACGGCCGCCGCAGGCAAAAACGACCGGAACCGCGCGACGAGCGCGTAACGATTTCATCCGACGCGGCCCAAAAACAAGGGGGGCCCGGCGGGCGTACCTGCTCTGGGAGACGTCGTAGATCTGCCCCTTGATGGCCATCAGGAGGGGCTTCTTGGGGTCGGCGCCGTCGTACTGCCGGAGCTCCTCCTCGGAGATCTCGCCGAGCTGGACGGGCGGGGGGAGCGGCTGCATCTGGTCCTGGAAGTCGCGCGGCCGCTGGTGGCGGTCGGAGGACGAGCCGAAGAGGCCGGACACGACGTAGTAGACGGCGAGGCCGAGGGCGAGGACGGTGAAGAAGGTCGCCGGAGAGAGGCCGGTGTAGGCGACGATGGAGCCCTTGAGGGTCTCCCACAGCTGCAGCGCCATCGCCGACGTGCTTCGGAAGAGCGAGAGAGAGAAGCGAGAGAGCGAGAGAGCGAGAGAGAGAGGGGGTTTGGTCCGAAATTGGCTGCGCACGCAAAACACAGGCCGACATGTTTTCTATTTATTTAAGAGATAATTGCACTGAAATACCTAAAATTTATCGAGAAAATGTAATTAAACCCTAAAATTTTAAAAAAATATATAATTAAGTCCTAAAACTCGTTCGTAAATGCAATCAAGTCCTAAAATTTTCAAAAAATATAATCAAATTTCAAAACTTATCTAATTAGCCCAAATAAGTCCTTCTTTTGATTGCACTATTTTAAAGTTGTAAGGCTCGATTACACTTTCGTGATAAGTTATAGGACCTGATTATATTTTGATAAAGTTTCGAAACTCAATTGCACTTTCGTGATAAATTTTAGGACTTTACGTGCACTTGTACTTTTAAATAGCCCTTTATTTAAAGCTCAATTTAGTCTATTAATAATATAGTTTTGGTTCGGCCTGATTAACGCGATGCCCTTGGACGATAACGTGTTATTTTAGCAAATGATTTTCTTGATTTTTCTAATTTCCGTACCTAGGAAAAGCTTATCAACAATTAATAATTACGATTACCCCTACTCTTTTAGTGAGGTCGGCAGCCAGTCAGCAGCATGTCATGTTGGAAAGTGGAAAAATGTCTAATGTTAAAAAGGAGAAGCCACAATTCGGTCAAAAGAAAGTTTTAGGGACTCTCCTAATAAAAACAAGTTTCTTTCTATAACTAATTGGTATTTGGGACGTTGGTATCATAAGTGCGAGGTTCGACTCTCGCACTCCACAGGAAGCAGAGCAAAAGTCGGAAAATGAAGAGAGTTAGAGACGAGATAGGGTAAAAAAAACACAAATAGAGGAATTCAGGACGGCTGTAGATGGATTTCCCTTTTGGGCAATTACAGCATTGGATTTACCTTTCCAAAATGCAATCGCGACATTTCTATTCTTCCACAATTTCATTTCATAAACTTTTGGTCTTGGCATGTTACGGGAAAGATTTGACAAAATGGTAGGGTAACGCCTCTAAATATAGTGCCCAGATTGCGAAAAGAACGAAATGACCCATTCGACTTTATAACGTGGTACAACGTCGAGCGAATCCCCGTATTTCTTTTAGCACGCGAAACGCAATTCGCGACAATTTGCGATGCACATGGGACCAAACTACTTATTTTGACAATAAATGGTTGTCGAATTTTTGCTTCGACCACGGGGGGGAGATAATTGAGCCGCACCGTAAAATTGGTAGGGTAGGTGGTCGGTCCACCAAAGCAAAAATCATTTCTTTTTCCATCAACAAGGAAAACCAAAGTTGATTTCTTGCTCTTTATAGTAGGAGAAATAGTGGCAACACATCACCGTCAATGCTACATTTCTGACGATCGATTCCTACCCACCATAGCTCTTCACACTTGGCAGGCTCTTTCACAAGTTGCCATTCAATCAACGTAGTTTTTGACTTTCTCTTCAAAAGGAAGAAAAAAAACACAAGTAGAGATAACGATAAAAATAGCCCATAAATTATGAATTAATGTGGAATGTCGTATTTAAATTTTTAATTGATGTAACGTGGCTCTCAAATTATTTTTAAATATTCAATCTAGCCCTTCCGTTAAATCGGGCCACAAATGAAAAATGTTATTGATGAGTCGAATCATTGTGAGTTAGGATGGACGTTTCAAATGCCAAGTCGGTATGCAATTCTATGATTTCCTGTTGTTCTTTTGGACCGTCTCCTAGAATTCTTCCGGAAACAAAAATTAGGGTTCGAAGAAAAACGAAATGTACTGCTTAAAAATCAAGGTTTCATCAACGATGTTTGATAGAGGGCGTCGACATCGATGGGGTAAGCCATAGGAGTTAGGAGGTGCTCCAAGAAGATGGAGATCGGAGGTGGGTCTCATCTAAGAGTCGATTAGCCACTTTTATTTTTCATTTTTTTACGAAAGAGACGAGCGTTGTGCGTGCATATATATGTTTTCCAAATCAAAATTGATTACATGATGGCGTAAGACAATCTGCATCTTCCATTCTAGCGTCCATCGCTAAATTTCAATGGCTTGAAATCCACATTAGCAAATTCTATAAACTCAAAATCTCAGTGATGGAGAACATTGAATATTATAAAATAGTTTATGGATTATGTTGAGTATTTGAGAATAGTTCAAGGGTCATATCGAACCAATTAAAAAGTTTAAAAGGATGACATTGTACATTAATTCAAAGTTTAGAGTTTGTTTGTGTTGGTGTTTTTTTTTTAACAAAAAAAGATAGAAATGAAAAAGAAGAAGAGATACTCGTTGATTCCACACAAACGCCTTGGAGATTTTCCTTTTCATATCGTGTTTTGTGTATTCGTGAGCATCGAGAGAAAAATAAAAAATGCACATCTACGAAAATATGGGAGATTTGCGAGAATTTTTTTTTCTCTCATTAATTTTTCCCAAGATTTCAACCACCGAGCAGCATTTCAATCGATTTTTCACAATTTTTAAGATGCAAATGTAATAATATTCTTCGAAATTTATTCCCTAACAATTTTTCGGATGGACAAGTAGAACAACCACGAAAATTCTAAACTTAAAACCATTACTAAACTCATGATAAATCACATACAAAAAATAAATAACACGATATTTTTTCCCCCTTTTTATTTTTTTCCCTCTCTCTACAGATACCGGGCCGGTTCAGTAGTTCGGCCCGGCCCATGAATTGCTCTCCGCTTTTCTCGGTTCATTTCGAAAACTAGACTCTGCATCTTTTCGAAAGGTTTCGAAGTCGCTCTCGCTTTGTCTGAGAGAGAGAGAGAGAGAGAGAGAGAGAGCAAGCATGGGGGTGAAGAACCTGTGGGACATCCTGGAATCGTGCAAGAAAACCATCCCTCTTCACCACCTTCAGTGAGCTTCCCCTCTGTGCCTTTCCCTGCGTCGAGCTGCTGCTTCTTGTTTGTCTGTTCTTGATTCTTCAAGAGGGTGTTCGGGTCTGTTTGCATACGTGTGTGTCACCGGACGTTCTTGAATTGGGTGCAGGAACAAGAGAATGTGCATCGATCTCTCGTGTTGGATGGTGCAACTGCAGAACGTGAGCAAGTCCCACAACTGTATGAAGGAGAAGGTTTATCTCAAGGGCCTCTTCCACCGGCTCAGAGCTCTCCTTGCTCTCAACTGCAGCCTCATTTTCGTCACAGGTCCGGGCTCTTGCCTTCTTGTTTCTCCTGGAGTGAAAGTTCGCTTGTTGGGTCATCGTCAAAAGTCTTGCTTCTCCTTTGCCTCTTTTACTTTGCCGATCCCTGCTGAGCTACAGGTCGGTGCTTTAAGTTTAATTCCTCGAAGGTTACCGTAGTGAAGCATCGTTTGTCGATTTTGGTGCTACCCAATATGTGATGGGCCATGACTCCATCTGCTGAGGAGGAGGTTCTCTTATGTGCTGAATTGAAAGTTTCGGCACAAAATTTTTGTGAAAGTTCCTCCTCTCTTTGTCATAATTCTGTGTGTCATGACCACACAAAACTGGATTTTTGTTTAATAAAGATGCTTGTTTTCTCTCCTTTTTCTAACTAAGAAAAGTCGTCCTTGTTTCGTCTCATGGCATGTTACATTATGCCATTTTCACTGGTTCATCTAGAAGACATGTACCGAGTATTTGAGCCATGATCTTTCTTTTATTCAGATGGATCCATTCCTGCAATCAAACTATCCACTTACCGGCGTCGTCTAAATTCGGGAATTGAGGTATCGTTCACACTATCTACTGTACTTTGCATTACTGTTCTATCTCCCCTGATCCAAGCTGTATGGTCTTTGGGCATCCTTTGCATTGTGTTTTCATACTAACCTCAGTGAGGGCAGGTTAATCGAGAAGAGACAAATCTACAAAACTTAGCTTCACTGAAAAGAAACATGGGCTCTGAGTTCTCGCGCATGATCAAAGAGGCGAAGGTTTTGGGTATGGCACTTGGAATTCCTTGCTTAGATGGGTAAGGTTTTTCACAATACTTAGCATTATTCATAGTGTGCTAGGAATCACTGTAGTAGCAAGGCAGAAAGTGTTCATTCGTAAGAGAAAGTGGAGATCAAACCCAACAAAGCGTTTTATTTTGCCATGAGATATAACAAGTGCAACATATACACCTGTGTTTGTATTTGCATTCAGTACATCGGTTTTGCAAAATAGATGCCTTATCGTCCATTGTTGAATATGATTAATGGAAACTTTTGTTTCCAAGTTTCCCTTTGCAAACACTTTGGCTGAAAAGTGCTTTGCGTAACTATTGATCGCCTTACCTCCTTGTGAAAGAATGTTTTAACTTCTAAGCATTAGAAATTACAGATTTATGAAAAAATAGATGAATTGTCTAGAAACTATTTCCAACGTAGCGATGAAACTTGCTCACTTGTCATGCCTATTATTCAGGATGGAGGAAGCTGAAGCTCAGTGTGCACTGTTAAACTCAGAATCACTATGTGTGAGCACAAATCCTGTTTTATTAATAGTTCTGCCAGTATATTTTCCATTGCCATGACTTTGCTCCAATTATTAGGATGGATGCTTCACCTCCGATTCAGATGTTTTCCTCTTTGGAGCAAAGACAGTTTACAGAGACATTTGCCTTGGTAAGTATATAAATTAACTTGTCATTTTTGGAAATCTTTAGGTCATCCTTGTATTTTTTTTTCCTTGCTAAAAAGGGGACTTGTTATTGAATTTTTATGTTCAAATAACAAGAAAAGTTGCCGTGTGAATCAGGTGATGGTGGTTATGTTATCTGTTATGAAATGGCAGACATAGAGAGACAGCTTGGATTTGGAAGAAAATCGTTGGTAATTCTCTTATCGGCCCATGCATCTGCTCATGAGATGTGTCACTCTCTTCATTGTTCTTGAAGTACCTCTAGACATTTGTCACCTTGCACATGATGGACAGTTAAGGCTATGTGGTGGTTTCGTTTTGTGTGTGCCTGCAGGCATAAACTATGTTGCAATCTTCCCTCAATTATTATTTGTTACCTCTTTTGTTAACTCAGCTAGTTATGATTTTCAGATTGCACTTGCCCTGCTCCTGGGGAGTGACTACTCCCATGGAGTTCGTGGTTTTGGTCCAGTGAGTTTTAGATATCTGTACTTCTTAGCTACTGTGGGTTCTCTCTATGGTTACTGCGAGACCACAATTATAATGCATCTTTATTCATGACCTGCTTGCTCTTGCTTCATATAGGAGTCGGCTTGTCAGATAGTAAAATCAGCTGGAGATGATGGGGTTCTTCAAAAGATTGCATATGGGGGATTGCCCATTGTAAAAAAGACAAAAGGTTTAAAGAAACAGCAGAAGCTGCATGAGCCAAATGATAAGGAAAACTCATCGCCTAATGAGTTTGATGTCAATGGTGAGTCATTGGAACTTGATATGATGCTATTAAGTATTTGTAGTTCTAGCAGACTGACTTGGGTTGGTGAAATATATTTGGTCGAAATAGGAACTTATGCTCCTAAATTCAACTGAGATCGATTATGCCCTAGCAGAAAAAGAACTAAGATTGATCATGAAAGAGTCAGAAATCTTTACTTGCAGTTGTCCTTGACTTAATATAGGAAAGATGCGCAAGTGATTTGTACAGGACTTTCAGCTTTTCCTCTGGTATATCTTTCAAATGCTTGAATACATACTGACATGCCAATATTTCTTAAAATCTTATAGCTCGAAAGATTAAGTTAATTGTGGTAATTTGTTCTTTCACAGTAATTTGTTTTTTTACATTCTAGGTTGTTAACAATTTCTAGTCACCATAATCTGAAGAATGAGGAGATCTTTTGAAGGCTTATTCTGCAGCAATTTTTCAAATATCTATGTGCATTTCTGAAGCAGTTGTTACATATTCTCAGTTTTTGCAATTCAACATAGAATTGAATTTTTTTTATGTCTGTGATAGGTAGTACGCGTAATTCTCAAGGAAATGAACAATTTTTGCAAGTTATTGATGCATATATTAGGCCAAAGTGTCACTCCGCAGATTCTGAAGCCGTCTACAGGTAAGAAGGCATGTTTCCATCTTCCACAGATTTGTTCTTGTGCATCTTTTTCTTAGAGTGAGTTGGAAAATGAACAAAATATTATTGTTGCATGATAAATCCGTTTAGCTTTACCACCACAAAGACTCACAGAAAGACCGTATGATATTGTGACGCGATCAGGCTGCACTAAAGATTTCAGTACTTATGGATGTCTGATATGGGTGTCGCAATAGAATATCCTTCCCTGTACTGCACACTTAATCTCATAAGTAGATCATGCTTTTTATTCTTCCTTCTCTCTATCAAACTATTGCGATTAATTTTGACTCAAGCAAATAAAGATGCAAAGAGATGGCAGGACTGTTGTTGATCCATGTTCCATTGACTGACAGGTTTGCATGATCTGGTGACATATGTTTTCAGCTTCTATTGGACTTTTTTGCCTTCTTTTCATGGACTGTCATGTACGTTTTGTCTGAAACTTCAAAACTGGCTAAGCATATCACAAGGTTTATAATTTAGCTACTGAATGGTCTGAGTTGCCCTACTCAATCATTTCATGGCATGCACATGACCATTGCTTGGGAATCTTGTAGCGAGCAACCTTCTAGCTGAAAGTTAAAACATTATGAACCAAAGAGACTCTTTATCAATTAATGGAGCAGAAGGTAAAAAAGATGCAAAACATTCGAGCTACTTGATTTGCCTTTTTTTTTCCTTCGAATTTTGGTGTAATGATGACGATGATCAATTGGCAATTAACTAGTTCAATCTTTGTAGGGTCCTTGCAAATCATCCTTTTCATCGTACTAAATTTCAAGAAGTATGTGCCGAGATGTTTGAGTGGCCTCCTGAGAAAACAGGTTTTCTATCCACTCTCGCATGTAGATATACTGATGTTTTCTATGTACATCCGTGCTCTCCTGTTAGTGTGTGCACAGACACACACACACGACCTTACATACCAAGGATTTGCATGCTCATGTTGTTATGGTTGTCCTCAGATGAGTATATCCTACCAAAGATTGCAGAGAGAGACTTAAGGAGGTTTGCCAAATTGCGGTCGGCATCTTCAAAACTTGGGGTTGAGCTTCCTCTATACGAAGTATGAATTTTCCCTTGCAATAATGCCTCATGCTTCTTAATTTTCCCTTTTTTTTATGGTCATACACTTATCTATTCAGTAGGACCTTATTTGTTGAGTCATTGAGAATATGCTCCATTTTCACTTCAAGAAATAAGTATTTCTGAATTGCAGATTCCTGTCAAATGTCCTGTGTCTGGAATCATCAAGCAGAGAAAACTTCTCGGTGTAGAATGTTTTGAGGTCTCATGGGCGCACTTGGATGGACTTGAAACTAGCATTGTGCCTGCTGATCTTTTGGAAAGGTGAGGTGCTTCATGCTGCTTTGTGCATCTGCTTTTCATACTTATGGTAATCGGCAACATATTGAAATGCTGGATCACATAACTTATGGCTTTTCTATCATTTTTACCTGTGTTGCTGGCTTATGCTTTTTAACCAACTCTCTCCCAAATTCACTATAATTCTCCTCTCCTTTTTATTTTCAATTTTTCATTCGTCCTCTAGTGCTTGTCCTGAAAAGATATTGGAGTTCAAGGAGAAAATAGCTCTGCGGAAAAAACAGAAGTGTCATAAGCCAAGACAGAGAAAATTGAAGAGCGAGTCCTCGCTTGCAGAGCTTGATCTGAAGCTCCAGCAACTGTTGCTCGAAATCAACTCCGAAAGCGGCAGCAATCCTAAAACTAATCCACTTTCTTCAAGAGCCGTAACATCAGAAAATGGAAGAGTCGCAATCGATGTTGATCTATTGGATGACGGCTCATTGGTTGATCAAGAGCTGGACATTGAACGTGGCTGTAATGCTTCCATGCCCTCTTCCTCGGCTAATACAAGTATTGCTGAAAAGGAGGTCATCGATCTCTTAAGCCCTTCCCCAGCAATCCGGCATCCAACCGTTACTAAATGCAAGCATTTTGGTTATCAGCAGATAGATGTAATCGATTTAAGCGAGTCAGATGCTGAGGTGTCACCTGAACACGAGAAGAAAGCGAGAGAACTACGATGGTTCATAGCCAATGTTAGGGATGACACTCCTTGAGTTGCATAAATGAAAAACTTTCAGCTGCTTGTCTTAAATTTTTGGTTGGACTGTGTTAGTCACCACTGGAAGGCTCAAATCAAGCACATATGATTGAACGACTAACCATATCCGTCCATTGGATGCTCGGCAATAACTACTCAAAGATACAAGTCCTAAAAAACAGATCAGGGTTGTTTTTCTACCCTGTCGTGTGTCTGGCCATTGGAATGTCAAGCATGTCAGGCTTTCACTAGTAACAATCACAATGTCTTGTAATCCGGTTTACGAGTACCTTGACCGTGCGCATACTTAAAGATTACTAAAATCAGACAAAGTGCATAAATAAGGAGATCCTGACCTGGATTTTAAGAAACGTTTGTTAGATCAAAGACCCTTGTTTGGATTTAGCAAATAAATTCCATCAAAGGGGATTAAGATTAATGCTCTGCTTGAAGAAACCCCATTATGAATAGGGTTAATAGTACAAAAACCCCAAACTGGTATACCCGTGACAATTTTATCTCAAACTATTTTTTTGACTACAAAAAACCTCAAATTGGTACACACGTGACAAATTTACCTAGAACTAATATTTTGACCACTAAAAACCCCAAACTGGTACATTTGTGACAAATTTATCATACGTTAGTTTCTGTTAAATTAAATTAATACCACAAAAAATCATAAACTGGTACACCTATGATAAATGGAGGGTAAAACATAAAACTGATACATCAATTAACTATCGCGTGTCATTTAACAAAGCAATTTGACAGTAATATTTAGCGGAAATAAACTGATGGTAAATTTATCATAAGTGTATCAATTTGGGATTTTTGGTGGTCAAAAAATTAGTTTAGGGTAAAATTGTCACAGGTATACCAATTTAGGATTTTTCGTGATATTAATCCTCATGAATATCCAAGCTGCGGTGCAAGTTGCTATTCATTGTGTCAAACTCATTCTGCCAAAAGCTTATAAGGAGAACTGAAGCAAATCCATGTGGATACTGAGCAAATTCATGCAGTATCTGAGAAGAACACTGAAAATTCAACATTAGAGCAAAGCGTGAGTTGAATGTTTAGCTGTAATCACTGAAGTTTTGCAGATAATATTGGCTGATGTTCGAAATAGCACAAAAAGTATACGAGCACTCATCTCATATTTACTCACTATTTCTTTGATATAGCTATACAGCACACCGAGGCTATGATGGCCGATGTGCCGTTGGCCAGTTTATTGGTTTCACAAGGCTCTCTGGTGTCTGGAAATCTTTTGGATTTTCATGGATAGTTTCGAATGAGGAGCTAGAGTTAGGGTAGTCAGGATGACCAGGGAGCTGCACTGATGAACACGGTGATGAAGATGGAAACCAGTCTGAAAAACGGCTAGATGAACGGAGGGAACTTGTATTGCTACTATTTGAGAGACTTTGAACGCTAGATGGAGTGAAGTTGAAGTCCTGATTCTGAGAAGGGAGATCAGACATCCCTTCACTCTTCTGAAAGGTAGCCTGGGGTTCCACCAGTTGTGATCCAGGTGGACCAGGCCAGGCCATCTGGGTTGCAACACATGGAGTAGAGCAGATTGAAGCTTCTACAAGCAGTGATTCTGGTGGACCAGGCAGAGTTGTGTGGTTTATGATGCTTGGTGCACAGGAGCCCTGAGGCTCCAAAAGCAATGATCCTGGCGGACCTGGCCAAGCTGTCCGGCTCGCAACACTAGGAGAGACTGATTCACCAACTTTTGCTTTTCCAGCCACTTTCACAGTCAATACCTTCTTCCCCATCTTGAACCCATTTAAATGTGACGAAGCTACAGCTGCATCAGATAGATTTTCAAATCGGACAAACCCATAACCTTTGCTGACTCCTGTGTTATGGTCCCTAATCAAATTAGCTTCAACAAGCTTGCCAAAAGGACAGAACAACTCTTTCAACTGATCATCATCTACCGTTAGAGGCAAGTGGCTGACATAGAGATTTCCATTGCTGTCGGATGTGTTGCAGGAAACATAAGAAGAATCAGGTGGCTGGGCAGGGCAGGCATGATTTGGATGCCTTTGCATGCCACACATAAAGCATGGACCTTGTGCCTCGGGATAAAATTTTCTCAATGCACAAAACTCCTTCAGTTGGGTTCGTTTGTGATCATTCATTCTCGCATCAACCGGAATCAGAAGTTTCTCAACCATTCCAGCTGCTGCATCTAGAGATTCTTGATTATCTGCCTCTATGTAGACGTGCAAGTCATCGTTTTCAGAGGCATGTTTCCCCCGGGTGAAGGAGCCTGCGCCCCTCAGGGAAATCCTTGCTCCGGTTTCTTTCTCCATCCTCTTTTGAGTATTTCCTCGAGGACCAAGAATAAGACCGACAAAATTGTATCCTGGGTACTGCTTCACTGGCACGTAAAGCTTCTTGAAGAGCTTGGAGGGCTTGCGGATTGGAGGAGTCTTGAAAGTTGGGTGCTTCTGGATCAATTTCGATATAATTCCTTGGCGTTTCCTAACGAGTTCCTCCCGAAGCCTTACTTCACGTGTGTTGACTCTGATGCTGAGATCATTGTACACAGGTTCAGGAGAAGGGGATCGTTCTTCCGAGGGTCGGACGTCATGAAGCACCGGCTTTTGCAATTCACTGTTGAGTTCTGCAAGCTCTGCCTTCAGCTTAACTATTTCTGGGTCGGAGTCGGATTCTAGCGCACTCTCTTTGATGAAGTCAGGAAGCTGTAGGGGTCCTAACAATTTTATCCGTGTATCGAAGCTAGACCACCTAGTTTTTCTTCGTTTCTTGCTCCTCTCATCTTCTACACTTTCTTCATCATCCCCGACTTGTGGGTCACCCCTGGTCCGCCTCCGCTTTCCAGAACTCCCACTACCATCTCGTTTATCAGAATGGGATCCACCATCTGATGATGCCTTGGAGAGACCAGACTCACAACGACAATCCGAAGCAGCAGAACCCAATTCCAATTCTGATTTCGAATTTTCACCAGACCTGTGCTTCTTCTGTGATCGAACATCCGTCACATCAAAGCCTCTCTTCCTTTCATTCGACCATTCTTCCTCCGATGAAACCGGAGGGGAATAATCTCCCAAGCCCTCGTCTTCCATCAAGTTTCTCATGCCTACTCCTCAGGAAATTCTGTAGTGCTCCGTGTAAATACACAATCTGATCCATTCAAAAGAAGAAAAACAAGGGTATTTCCAAAAAAAGAAAAAAACCCATCAGCATAATCCGAGATATGCAGCGAAAGATAGAATGATGCAATAGAATTTGCATCATATTCCATCAACGGGATGAAGATGCAAAATGCGACGAACTAGCTTTCGCATCAAAGAGGATCATCAATCTACAGTTCTTGAAGCATTAGACACTAGAAGCACTTACAGTTCATGTAGGATCGAAGGCATGGGCGTCTTCTCTGGCCACAATCCATCTGCACATCGGACCTACCGGCATTGATCCCGATCGAGACCATCAATTAGCCAGAAAAACACTGTGTTATCGTGCAGCTCCTTTGCTCGAAACGACGCATTTGTGCTATGAATTTTCGGTTTGCTGGTTTACACTTCAAGAATCACGCATGGAAATGATCAAATACAAAACCACGAAGGGAAAATTCACGAAAAAAAAAGGGATCTTCATTTTTTCTTCCCAATATCAAATAGCCTATCATTGCATTTATTGAAAAACCTACAACTATCCATAACAATAACTTTCGAATTACATGTAATTTACTTGTTAAGTGTGCTTTATAAATACTTAATATGGAAATATTTTGATTTTCAATGCATCAATTATCTATAACACAGAAGAGATGGTGTATAGAAAATTACGAAATTTTCTTAATTGGGTTGTTTAATAAGTGTCCGAAGTTACCCATTAGCAGAATCTTTTTGATTTATGGATAATTAGCCAACAAGTGTGAGTTTGAGAATGCAAGTATTGAGTTCTTGAATTATCTCGCCGAGTTAATTAGCTAAAATAAAGATACAAACTAATAACTTTCAAGAATTTCTCTACCGTCATAACTTTCCCCCTCAAGTGTGAATTAATGATAATTTTCACAAATTTCACCTCACATTTTTTTCATTCTAAATGGGTTGAAATGAAGCCTTTTGCTTTGTCCTAAGAGTGGAACTCGTTAGCTTGGTGATCTTTCAAGCCCTCACATTATATGAAAGTAGCAGCCGGTGATGCTTCAAAGGGTCTGCTCGATTAAACAGAAGAAGGAATAAGAAGCTCCAGCTTGGTTGATGAATGGTTATTGCTGAACCTTCAAGTCAAGTCAAGTCAAGACTCGTGACAGTATCTGCTTCCTGGGTTGTTCTTTTCACTAGCTCTTTTTGCTGGGAAAGTTATTTTCACCAGATGCATTAAAACAAAGAACATTGTATTCAAACACAGAACAGCATGTAGATGAACAAAATTGCGTTTGTCTGCACCAGAATATGTACAGCTCAGACATTGTGCACCAAATCATATGAATAGACGAAGTCATCTGTGAGGATGCTTTGAGGAAAACACAGGGTAACAAGGAACAGGAGCGCCCTCTTTAACAAAATTTTACACATTTTAATCCTATTTACTAGAATCATGAACAGTTGAACCTGTTCGTGTCTCTCGTGTTTCTCCACTGCCATGTCCGTAGTATGCTTACTGTACAGTCGAATCAAATCAATCTCATGGGACTTGGGTATCTGAGATCAAGTTATGAGGATCCAGTGTCAACTGCTTTGCCAGAGTTCTAGCGTGAATTAAGAACTGAAATCTTTTTGCCGCGTCCTCCTCTTCCAAAGCAGATCTCAGGTTTGAAAGAAACTCCTTGTAAACAGTATCCCAATACTCCACACTTTGGAGAAAGCAAGGCCTTGACTTTTTCTTTTCTCTTTCTGCTTCTTGTTCAGCCATTGTATGCATCAACCCATTCTCTAACCTATTACTCATGACAGCCTCGAGCTTTGAAGCCATTTCAGTGGCTCGATTTATACAAGAAGGTGGTATCTGCAGTGGACAAATTCATCAGATTCCGGCCAAAGTGCATCAATTGCAAAAAATTGATAGTTTGGTGAATGGGATGATTGAAACCAAAGTTTAGTGGCCAATAGCAAAGTCCACTTAGTTTAGTGACCATTAGTTCAATTTACCCAAGAAAATAATGAACAATATTATGGATGTGATTTTAGTATTGAATATAGATGACATGACCAACAAAAGAACCACACGTAAGAATGTGCACTGGCATTCATAACATGAGAAGAAATGCAGGAGAATTCACTAAACCTGTGCAAGTTGAGCAACCTTGAATCCGAAGCTTCTTTCTGAAACACCATGCCTAAGTTTGTACAGGTAGGTAACATCCTCATAATCAGAACTTGAGTCTGATCTTACATCTTTGCTTGATGTCAGATATGAAACATGATAGGCTGCAACGGACCCTGGGAATTCATTTTGGATGTCGGCTATTTGCGGGTAGTGTGTGACAAAGAGGGTCATGCACCTTTTCTTCTCTAGAAGATGATGCAGTGTGGCATAAGCAATCGCAACACCATCGTGTGTGCTAGTTCCTCTGCCCAACTCATCAATTATTACTAGTGAACGTGGAGTGCAGTTGCGAAGTATAACAGAAGCCTCGCTCAATTCTTCGAGGAAGGTGCTCCTCCCTTTCTGAATACTATCAGATGCGCCCATTCTGGTGTAAATGCCATCAAGTACATGTAATTTCGCTGAAGATGCTGGCACAAAGGAACCAACCTAGAGACATCAGAAGGCATTCTTTTATGAGGCAACCGCCCTCTAAAGATCCGCCCCCTAAAAGAACTCCTGATGACAGAGCATGCAGAGGAGGGGATACACAATAAAGCAATATTTCCATTCAGCTATTTAGATAATGATGGTGGAACTTCATCTTGCATTACATCAAATTAAAAGGACAGAGAAACAAGAGCTTTTGGAAAGGAAGCATAGAATTAGCGTGCGATGCTAACTCATTATGGAAGAGAAATACCTGAGCCATAATAGCAATGAGGGCAACTTGGCGGATATAGCAACTCTTGCCTCCCATATTTGGTCCCGTTATAATCTGACAAAATTCTCCATCCCCATCCAAGTTGGTATCATTTGGAACAAAATTGTCAAGTAATAAAGTTTCCAAAACCTGTCAAATCAATCACAACAGTTGAAAAGGGCCCAAAACGATATAAAAGCCATGCATACATAAGATTTTAGCATCAACACTTACAAAGTATGGACTCATATTCAGTAATAATTGATGCAACAGGAGGGAGCGCAAAGGAAGAGTAATGCAAACTAAAGCTAGACCAGCTTAAGCATATGGGTCTCAACCAACTTGTGACAAGCACAAACTACGGTGAGAAAAGTGTTAACCTCCGCAATTTCTATATTATAACAGCCCTTTTCGGTCAAAACATTTGGGAAAACATTTTAAAATCTCTCAAAGAAAATAAACGTTACACGATGGCATATACTGTAATATCAGAAAACACGCAAAATACTTAATAAATTTTCAGTATGTCAAACCAGGTAGTAATGCTTATTTTAAACAGACAGAATTACTCATCTACTTAGGTGCAATAAAAGTTATGAGGGGTCAACAAGCATTTCACACATACTGGATGACGACCGGAACATATCTCTATCTGGACGGGATCATCGTCGTAGACCAAAATTGGACGAACATAATTCTGCAACAGAAATCTTCAGAGATCAGAAGCCAACAAAAGAAGCTACAGGATATGGAATGAAATTGAGTTGTTTAATTCACCTTATTTCTTGAAAGGAGAGCTAGTGAATGTAGGCAATCCAAAGCAGCTAAAGCTTGAACAGAAGCTTGAAACTCAGGGTAGTATTTGCCAAATCCTTGCAGAAAACCATCCCAAGCAGTTCGGCATGCAATTATCAACTCTTCATTTGCCAATGTCAATTGATCCAAAGCAGTAACGACTTCAGGTGGATGATAGCGTATTGTTTTCTTAGTGCTGTTAACTTTGACCCAATTCAAAGGTACCTTCACATCTGCAGGGAGCTGCAGAAATATAACATATTAGATATGCAAGCAAGAAGCTACAGAATGACTCAAATGTCATGTCTTTCACTGCAATACAAACTAACATGCAACAGAATTAGGACATTAAAATCAAGAGGCAAAAATCTAAAATGTCTGGCTGATATGCCCGATCCAGGAATGTGCTAAAGGATGCTTTACTTTGGTTACTAGAAGAAATTTCATCAATTCAAGATGTATTACCTTTACATGCCAACAAACCAAGATTGAAACATTTATTCAAGATTAATTCCGAACTCAGTTACCTCTATCAGATGTGTAGTTCCAGAGACACTCATGAACTCTAAATTCCGCATTCGAAGTTGCTTCTGGTACATAACAATCAATGACTCCAATCTCTCCTTTGCCACTTCAACAGCTTCCCGGGCAGCAGTAACCTTAAATTGTATGAAGATTCAGATAAATGGACATAGAAAGGGTATTTGATAAGGAAATAGGGACATGAGCATACAAAAGAAAAATGTAAGTCTTTGTAGGGCTTACTGACCTCAGGAAATTGGCCATCGGATATCACAATTAAGTTGGACAAGTCCCCCTTTTCAGCAGCTTCTTTGTTTAGAACTGAAAGTAGTTTTGCAGCATTGGAAATCATGCTAGATGATGATGCGGTCAAAATCAACTTTCTCAACAAAACAGAACGGACAGACTTTAAATGCAGCACATCGTTATTGAACTCTTCCTCCACATGAAGTCGCTGAAGTTGTTTTCCAGAATGCAGAATAGCTTGCATGACTGCAATAAACTATAAAAGAGATTATTTAGAACCAATCAGCACACAGGAAAGCTAAATCAAAATAGGTTTGGCAATCATAAACCTCCAAATAATTTTTCGAGGAGATAATTGATGCTTAAATTGCCACATCAAGCTTAAAGAACTTTATAAATTGTTCCAAAGAACTCAATGGTTGCTTGGAAGTATTCTCAAAAAAGTCTCTCACCTAAAATGGGAAATAAAGTCTAAAAGTTCCTCAAAAGGAATGAGGAATGTCCTTAAAAACAAATTTTCTAGGAGGGAAAAAATTAATTCAACGATTTACTGCACAACTGGCCAAAAAGAAAATGGAAATTTACTGGCACAAGCTCTAACTGGTTCACAGGTAGACGAATTATTACCTCTGATGCAGTGGCAGTGCGATAGAAAATTCTAGTTATTCCACGTTGAAGATCTGGTGATCTTCCCAAATATGTCAAAACTGAGGAAAGCAAATAATTGAGCTCCGCTTGTTTTACTTCCACATCCCAATTCTCATTATCAAGCACAGTAGTATCTCCTGTTACTTTGTAAGACCCCATTGATTCTGCAAGCTCAGCAACAGCATCAAGGCGAGCAGAAATCATGCTTCTATCACACAAAGGATGAGTCACCTAAATCATCTCGGAAGAACTTAAACAGTCAAATACAGATTAACAAACAAAACTAACAAAAGCACTCCCGTTCAAAATCACACTTGGTAAGTACCCAGTGCCTTAGAAGCCTCGAACCGTAGATGGTGAGACTGTTATTCATAATCTCCATCAAGGAGCCAGCTTCAGAGCCATCAGAGTTATTTCTCAGGATCTATAGGCATCAAGAAAGCGATATTCAGCATTCAAGGGGAGGGACAAGGAAACTGAGAAAGGATGTGCTTTAGCTGCAAAAAAATATAATTTATGACAGATATAAGGTCATCAAGAGGAGAAACGGTTTCCGATCAAAACAAAAATCCATTGAAAACTTCAGCAGGACATTCTCTTGAAGTTTAGACCAAGTTATCCACAACCTTTGTCCTCCAAGGCTCCATGCATCTGCATAAGATCCAAAATATGATTTGCCATATATATGTTTATATGCTCTTTCCATTTTCTCATCTTTGAGAACCAACCAATGGATTTCTTAAGAATGAAAATGAAATTAAACAGACAGTCAAAGAGGAGGTGCATACACCATTAGGAACAGCAACATGTGATTGGCTGGTCAAATTAGTGGCCTTGGTTTCTATATTAGTGCCAGGGGATCTCTTTTAGTTTATCTTTTTCCATAATTTGCTATTAAAGGAGGACCAAGGAGTTTCAGATTGGTGGTCAGAATGTGTTTATGGATGACAAGATGATTAAAGAAAAATCTTAGTACCTCAAGATGTTGAATTACATTGCCAGAAAGGCTCATCTCCATATTGCATGAATAGGGCCGAAAAGCTGCTCCAAGACACAGAATCCTTTCAAAACCAAATTGCTTTAGATGACGTATCGATAAGGCCAATGCTTTGACAGCCAAATCTGGCATATTCATCATTACCTTTGGAACCAAAAATATCAAGCTTAAAATAGGTGATAGAAACTGAGAATATTGTAAGCTAATCACTAATTTTCACATGAGTTGGACAAGAACAGTGGGAAGAAAAGAAGAGGTAAACTAAAAGTTCCATCCCCAAATGAAAAAGGTAAAAAATTTCAGCTGCTGCTGACTCATTAAACAATATGTTGCCCTCAAATTTGGACCAATTTATTGACAAGCAATAAATCATGACCAGCTTATCCAATAAATAACATAAAATGCTTCATATATATAGTACCTCCACTGCTGAGCTTCTACTCTCCTGTTCGTTGTCTCCTCCACTTCGCATTTCAGTAACTGATGTGTTGACACTATTTATACTCTCATAAATAGTCATGACTTCAGCTAGTGCACCTCCCTTTGTAAAGCTATCTTGAGGAGTATGCTCCACACGAACATTTGAGGCAGGCCCAGCATAAGAGAGTAACAACTGAAAATGTGAAGTCCATACAGTCAAGAAATTAGCCTGGGACTTGTCTGGCATCAAAAAGATAAACTTGCAAGGCAAAAAGTAACTTTAATTGTCTCTTTACTCTGGATAAGCAAAACATGAACTATTTAATTCATATGAAAATAATGAAAATGACACGAGGAGAAGAAGATCCTCCATCATGATTGATACAGGGAATCTAATACAAGAGAAAATATTCTATAAGCAGTACACACCACATCATCAACTAATCTAGTGCATGACTACTACGTCTAGTTGGCCATCCATGTGTAACCACCTGCTCCACTACCTCTGTTTTCTTTGTGATTATAAAATAACCCCGACAACATGGATGGCAACCTTTAATTGATAATATTACATCATAGGGATAAATCGTGTGTTTCTCCTACTATGCAGCTAACTAAGAGATGTATGGTGAAAAAGAAAAATGAGATTAGTGTATTTATGACTTCTACATAACATATTTGCAAGACAAACAGTCTTCCCTATCTTGCACCAAAAGCCTAAAGATGTTTTATGCAAAAAGAACTCCACGAAACTGCAGTACACAAATGGATAGCATGAAATATACTTTTTCAACTGCTGCATGGAAGAAACACACACGTCTCACGGCAAAGTGGAAAGAGAACATATAGCAGATATGAATCCTGTGGAGCAGGAAAGGATTCTCAATGCGGGCTCAACTACTTCCATGGTGTAAACTATTAACCCTTCCATAACTAGATAATGTATGTTCACATACCAATAACTGGACATATATCAATTCCACATTCTGTCTAGTCGGAAAGGCAGAAGAGAGAGAAGATGTTCATTGTAATTAAACAAACAATATCTCAAGGATATATACTTATAATCCATTATAACTAGTAACTTATAATCAATTGTAACTAGTGAAAGCTACCTTCTTCGTTTGATTCGAAAGTGGGTCTCCAAGAAGCAACTCAGCCGGTGACAAACTTAAAATCATAGTCTCCAGCCCGCTTCTCATCGAATTATCATTAAACTCTCCAAAAACAACTTCCCCTGTGGAAATCTCAATAGCAACAACTCCAATTTTTACATCAAACCCGCTCTCCACGCCACATTCCCTATTCTTCACCAACAAATTCTCCTCCACAACACAAGCCAGATAATTACTCTCCCCACCGAACCCCTCGTCCTTACCCCCCATATCCTCGGCCGCTTCGAGCGTGGCCTTCGTATACAAGGCCGACAACCCGCGACAGAACGGGCCTAACCGATTCGAACCGTGGGCCTTGATAGCCGCGGTCTCGGTCTGCTTAACCACACCCACCTTGTACCCAGCATTCACAAGCCTCCTCACATGGACATTAAGTCGAAAAGTTGGTATGCTAGCAGTCATGAAGCTATGATCCACGTGAGCATAAATCCCCAGAACTCTAGCGGCCACTTCCGCATCTTCCCCAAAGAACCTATACTTGTAACCCACTTCCACCATCAGAAGAACATCCGGGTACCTCTCTTTCAGCTCCACCACCTGCTGCTCAAGCGGCGTGTACTTCTTGGAGCTCGGCTCCGGCGTCTCTTTCCTGTGGACCTTTTGGAGGAGCGAGGGCACGGGGTTTTGAGTGTGGGGCGAGAGCTTCGGTTTCTTGAGCGGGGAGGCGAGGTGGGAGGAGCGGAGGCGCTTGGCGGGGGAGAAGGAGACGACGGCGGCGATCTTCGGAGGCGGGGTCGACGGGGACGGGGAGGACGGCGGGGGGTCTGGCGCGCTCGGCGGCTGCGTCTTGGGCTTGGGCGCGAAGAAGCGCGATATCACCTGCTGCTTCTGCTTGCCCGTCATCTCGATTCGGCGGAGGAACGATGGTTTTCGCGCGCTTTTTCCCTTCGCCGGAACGGCGGTTCTCGTCGGAGGGGAAGACGACGAGACGAGGATTGCCGGTCCGCTCGCTAGAAGAAAAAGTGTTTGATGAGTTTGAACATTGAGGGGTTGGGGGAAATAGCAAATCATCCCTAATTTTTTTTTTGGTCATAAAATCATCCCTAATTTAAAAGTGTGCATAATAATAAAAAAATCATTTTTTAATTTATTTAAAGGTATGTTAGTTTGGCGAAAAAAATCAATGATTTTCAAAAATACTTTTCTAAAAATAATCACTTATATCGATTACGAAAACGAATGAAAAAAATATTTAGATATAGATTATTATCGATAATGAAATACTTTTTATTAACTAATTATTTTAAATAATATAAATAATTATTTTTTAAATTATTCATTTTTGCATAAAATCAACTTTCTAACTTCCAAAGTTCATCCCCATCACTAGGAACTTATAAGTACATCAATGTACCGTACCTCCATATTTTTGCAAATGTTATGACCTTCATATTTCTTGTTTTTATTTTAAATATTTCAAATACAAAGAAGTCATCTGTATTAGACAGATTATTTGTGCAAAAATATCGGAGAATATTATTTAGTCGATTCTAAATCTACTGTGCGGATGTCAATTTAATAATAAATTATTTTATTTTGACAATTTAGTTATAATCTTTGCGCAAAATCCCAATCTAGTCATTTCAGTTAATTTTCATCGAATTTCGCTGTGGTCCAATCTTTTCTAGCCATCCTTTGTGTCACACTACTGAAATTTTCGGACAAAAATTGATCGGAAGGGTTATATTAAAATTTCGCACATACGTTTAGGACCAAATTGGTAAAATTGCAAAGTCAAGAATTGAACTAACGTTCTTCTAATAAGTTTACAATTAATTGGACAATTTTTCCAAATTTAAGCCATTAGGAAATGACCAACAAAGTATTTATTACAGATTATTTAGCTCTTGCACATAAGCCGGTCCTTACCTACGTAGCACGAGTATTTTACTAGCCGAACCTATGACAAACGTGAATTCTATAAAATTTGTTCAAATGAAAAATTCAAGATCAACACCATCGAGTTTGCTTAGTTACGATCGTAAGAGAGCGAGTGATTTCGATAAGACTCGCGCCGCATCAACTTCAAGGACCAGACAGGGAGGCCCATCAAATTCATCTGACGCGGGCTGAAGATCCGGTTTCTGCTTGTCTTCACTCTACTCTTGGAAAAGCCTGAACGGCAGCTTGGAGAGACGCTTCTGGCCCATGCATGAAGTTTTTCGAGAAAATTTCCCTAATGTCAGCTGAACTTGTTGGTCCGCTTTTATGGCTCTTTACTTGTTTTTTTTTTTTTTGATAACCGAGGTATTCGAGCCAGTTTGCGCGCATCTCGACTATTATTCGGGAGAGACTAGCACAACAACTTATCGTCATGGCCCCCACTTAAATCACATGTGCACAACTGGGAAATTGAATATGGGACCAGTGCGCCTAACTACACAATTCTAAGTACGCCCTAACCAATTGAGCTACCTATGGATGGGTATGGCTCTTTACTTGTTTGTCTGCACTAATCTGCAATCTCTACTTTCAGTTTTGGTCACTGTACTATCCACTAATCCCTGTTCACCTTCGTTCTCGAACTACAAGACGTGATTGATGGAGCGATGTGTGGAAGTTCCAAAGAAGTAACGGTTGTAAGTTCCCAGCTTACAATGAGAGAAGTACTCTAGCATGTCGATGTGTATTGACTATTATGGCATTGGTCAAAACTAAACTAGGGACATTGGCATTTATGTTTGGTTGGAGCTTGATCCAACAACGTGGAGCTCAGATGTCGTTGGCCGAGCTTCCCTAGATCTGCCGCTCGAGCTCGACACCACGGCGAAGCCCGAGGCACTGGAGCTCGATGACCATGGACAGCGGAAAATAGAGATTGAAGCTGCAAAGATATGGAGAACAAAGAGCGGGAGACAGAAAGCCACTGGGGGAACCTTTGATTGGAGAGGGGGTGGGCGGGCGACGGGAAAATGAGGGCGGCAGCGGCGGCGTGCCGTGATTACAGGTGGAAGAGGGAGATTGGTGGAACAAGTGAAGCCTAGGGTATCTTTTACAAGATTATTACGAGTGATTAGGTGTGCGATGATGGAATACACCAATAAACGGGTGATATCAAGCTATCAACAGCCGTTAGCTATTGCTCGAGCAGCAACTAATTCTTGCCGTTCCAATAAATTAGCTGCAAAATAGGTTCGAATCTTGAGCTTCTTCTTAGATCTTCCAGTTATGAATGCACCGGACTTTCACAGCACTTTTCCAACAACACAAACATGAAAAATATCATGCAAAAGGGGTATAGTCGGTGCATTGCATGTATAATCATAGGACATGATGCACCAGTCGACGATCGAAACAATTTAAACGAGCATCTGCGAAAACCAACATCACAGGACACAATTTACACGATGATAAATAAGACACGTCGCATGAGCAACGGGACACTAAATTGAAATTGAGTCGGAAAATAACTAGAGCGATACACACGGAAGGTCGCACCACCTTAGAACTTGCTCAAACATCACATCCCACATGTGAAATGAGAACGCCAGAGTTCCAAGTGGGCGACGCAACGCCTTCGAATCTGAAACACACGATCAGCCTCCTGCGGACAAGAAGAAAGGTCGTCCAGACATGAACACATCTGTTCGCAATAAATTCATGTGCGAGTAATTAAGGAAAAGCAATATGCCAATGCGGTCCCCACAAAAAAAATTACGAGATTCTCCAAAATTTTGTGAAGTAGCTTCGTCCCGTAATTAATGACTATGCGGCTTAATTTCATTAAGGGGATACGGGGCAGCTGTGATTTCGTAACCCTAGACCACCTAACACGTGGACGTCGTCCTAAATAGACCTTGATCTTCGAACTGCTGTTCACCAAGCTCAGCACGCACGCCTGGTCAGAAAGTTGTCAGGACTCCATTTCCCCACGGAGTGGCCCTAAAAGGGTAGACTTCCCAACTTGAAGTTCTGGCAATAACTAGGAATTATTTGGACGTAGAAAGTTCGATTTTAGCACGACACTACGTTCGCAATCCAAGAATCTAAAACTTTTCTTCGAATGCAAATGCGTTCATAACACAACAAGATCCAAATCAACACGCGTAAGATTTTATAGGGAAAATCACATAAATGGTTCATGAAATTTCACCTAATATGCAATGTGATCCATAAATTTTTAATTTATCTAATTTGGTCCTTGAACTTTAGCCCAATGTATAAGTGGTACATAAATTTTTAATTTGTTCAATGTGGTCCAGAAAATTTTTGTACATGTTCACACCGGTTCCCGAACTATGTGAAAATGTTAAATGTCGTCCTTCAATTAATTTAAGTTCAAAATATTGAACTTTAGCCCCTGAATCACACAAATAGTTCTCGAACTTTGGTCCAGTGTGCAACGTGGTCTCTGAGCTTTTAATTTGTTCCGCGTGGTCCTCGAACTTTAGCTTAATATATAGTGTAATCCCTGAATTTTTAATTTGTTCAATGTGATCCTTAAATTTTCGATCAATATTCAAATTAGTTTATGAACTATATAAAAATATTCAATATTAACATTGAGCCAAAATTTACGGATTATTTATGTCGTTATCTCAATATTATAGCCCGTATAGCAAATATATTCTTTAGATATGTGGACTATTTTCAAAATACAAGGGAGAGAGAGAATGAGAGAGAGAACGAGGGGATGGGAATACGGGAGGCTTGGCGGAGACCACGTAGCGGAGACGTGGACAAAGAGAGGGTATCCACAAGCATGATGAGGCACAAAAGCGACCACCACTTCTCTCTTTTGCCTCCTCTCGCTTCCCCTCCAACATTTATTAATTCATTTAATGCCCCCCCCTTACGCATTCAAACATCACCTCGTTTCCACCAAAATTTATCCAAATATCAACACTCGCACAATCCCATCTTGGGCCTCGCCCTTTCCACTTATTTACATGTTTGCCCTCGTCTCCACCTCGCCTCCTCTCGAGAGACAAATCAAACGTGTGAAAGTTTGAAGATTCATTCACGGAAAAATTCTTTCGTTCTACCAAATTTACCCAGACAGCACTTGGTGTTATTTAACGAAGGGAACGAGAATGGCGAAGCCCATCTTTTTCTTTTAAAAAAGGAATGGCTAGAATTATTTACAAATTTGGCACCAAAAATGAAAATAACAGAACTAAATTTTAGAATTCTCGAGTGTGGTCACCTAGGCAACTAATGCCATGATGTTGCCTTCTCTAATTAGCCTCCCCACCTCTCCCCCAAAATAAAGAAGAGGGATATTTTCTAATGGGAATTTCTAAAGGAAAATGCCGGTGGGTCATCAAAGCCATCCACAAAATATATTCCCAGTGGCATTATAGTAATTAAGAGGAAAGTCTAGAGCGATAGTCACACATACCAAGAAAGTTGGAATTCCGTGACTGCCCAAAAAGAAAAGTACAAGACAGAATAATTAAAACCCTTATATTTATCCACATCGTCAAAGCTATCAAAGGTATCAAATTGTTGGAGTGCCGAAAGGAAATCTTCAGAGCTTGGAGGGTTCCATGAGCCTATCCTCACGCATTACTTTATGCAATCCTTTGATTGGTCCAAAGCCCCACAACCCTCCAACCACATCGTCTCTACCACAGCCTGTACCTCCATCGCCTCTTTTGTATGGGCTATGAACAACTTGTTACAACCCCAGAAATCACAAGATATTACAAGAAACGAAGAAGAAGCAGCAGCAGCAGCAGAACAAGGAGAAGCAGAAGAAGAACATCAAAGGAAGGAGAGTCAAGAAAACATAGAGAGAAGAGGATGTCAAGATCGAGAACTCGCCATCACGCCTCAGCTTGAGCTGCCCCAAGAAGACGGAGATCAAAGGAAGGAGAATCAGGAAAACATAGAAAGAGGCGGAGGTCAAGATCAAGAGCTCAACATCGCCCCTCCGCTTGAGCCGCCCCAAGAAGAAGAAAGAGCGAGATGTGAGTGGGACTTCCATCTCTCTGCGGTCGTCGCCTCCGCCGCCGCCTCCTCTTCCGACACTCTCGGCGTCATCGAAATTGACCCGCCTGGCGCGCTCATCGCCACTGGCGGGATTGCACGGAAGATCAGGATTTACAGCTTGAGCTCTCTGGTGCCCCAAGAAAGTGACCTAACAACAACTGCATTTTCGGAGCATTCCAGCGCCTGCAGCTACTACATATGCACTCCGGCCAAGCTGAGCAGCCTCAGGTGGCGGCCCGGCTCAGGCAGCCGGGTCGTCGGGTCTGGCGACTATGATGGGGTTGTCACGGAGTATGACCTCGAGAGGCAGGTGCCGGTGTTCGAGCGTGACGAGCACGGTGGCCGACGGGTCTGGAGCATGGACTACTCGAGCTCAGGCCCGGCCGTCGGGGCGTCCGGGTCCGACGACGGGACAATGCAGCTCTGGGATCCACGCTGTGGTGACGGCGGGAGGTGCCTTTCCATGGTGCGGCCAGGGGAAGCGGGTCGGAGTACCGCCGTATGCAGCGTCGAGTTCAGCCCGTTCGACGGCGTGACTTTGGCCGTCGGGTGCGCGGACCGGAGAGCCTACACATATGACCTGCGCAACATGTCGGGCCCGGTCCGGTTCTTCGATGGGCATGCGAAGACGGTGACCTACGCCAAATTCCTCGGCTTGCACGCGATGGTGTCGGCGAGCATCGACGGCTGCCTGAAGCTGTGGAGCGTGGCGGACACATGTGCAGTCCGCACTTATCGGGGGCACGTGAACACGCGGAGCTTCGTCGGGCTGTCCGTGTGGCCAGACGGCGGGTTGATCGCCTGCGGCTCAGAGAGCGACCAGGTGTTCGTGTACGACGCGAGGTGGGGCGAGCCCATCTGGGCACACCGGTTCGAGAGCGGGTTCGTGAGCAGCGTGTGCTGGAAGCAGGCTGGCTCGGACAGGTGCACGCTCGTCGCCGGCGGGTCGGACGGTGTTTTGCAGCTCTTTGTGGGCGCGAGGAAGTCATCATCATGAGGACGATCGTCCCTATGTATAATTCTACCCTTGAAAGGCTCGGAAATGATACAAATCGGTGAGTGAGAAAAGAATAGAGGCCATTCATTTTTCAATTTTCTCTTTACAGTTTATCAGTACATGTTAACATTATTTCCATCTATTTCTTTGATGGATATGGTATTCTTCTTCATTACATTATCCATAGATGGTTCTTTCCATCGTTCTAGAGACTGGAATCTTATCCTGTTGGACACACATTGAAAACGAGGGGTCAGGTTCCTTTTGTTTGCTTTCTTCTTCGTCTGAACAAGATTTTTTTTCGCTTTTTCCATCTTTTGTATGCCTAGGAATTGTCATTCATCGCGTTTCCCTGGAAAGAATGGATAAGATTCGTTTGGCAGCTTCCGCTTCATGAGCTGATGATTCTTCATAAAAACCTATTTCCCGTTCTGTGTCTCGAAAATTTATTTCTGCTGTCTTGAATTAAACCACAATCAAATCAAGCCTATGGCCGGTTTCCGCAGGTTGTAGTTTCTCTAATCTTTACGTAACATAACCCGTTTCTTGATCTAAGCTACTGAATTAGTGAAATTTAAGTTAGAAGAAAAGACGCTTTGCGTCTGAACTGGTAAGATTTCTTAATTCAAGAATACGATTGTTTTATCCATTCAATGCAAGAAAATGTTTTCACTAATTAGAAGTTCTACACGTGCATATACAAGAACTACTTGCGGATACTATTCTTAGGCAACTTTGCACTTGCAAGTGGCAGACTATTTTGGTAAATTGGTTACTTTAACTTGTATATGTTATACAACAATTTCATCATTTTAGGAAGAATCGTTTCACTTCCATCAATTTTGTATCAAGCTTCTGTAGTTAATGTAAGAGAATACAGCTCTAAAAAGGGAGAAGTGCATCCATTGACAACAGTAGAGAAAGTTCCATGTATTGTTTTGAAAAGCTTAATGACATCCTCAATCGAATTGTAATTCAAATGTGTGGGATACTGTGATTACAGAGCCTGTGCAGTTAATATTTATCCGGTTAAGAAATATTGCTAATGGTCATAAGAGAAGGAGAAAAGTTATCTTTAAAGGAGGATTTAAATGTGTGGAATGTTGCCTTCTCCAATATATTTGATTCAAAATTTCGATTATGTGCTTATCAATATCTCAATGATGCTTGCATCGTTTGCATTTATGAATGTCTCTCGATTATTGACCGCAATAGTGAGTCTCTTAAGTTGAATATGAGATGTTTATAAGATTGGTTTGGGTAAGAGAAGTCTTTCTATTGAGATACACGTATGAGTTGTGTTAGCAAAAATCCAAATTTAAAATATGCAAAAGAAAATCTCTATTTCTTCATGATCATTGATTTGCATTTTCCAGTTCTATATTTAGAGAAATTAATTTTAAATATACATAGTGCACATGCAAACTCTTAAATCTTTTGGAGAAAACTTTATTAAGTGTTAGAATATTTGAATATTAAATTACGCTTTCATATAACAATTTAAACTTTTAGAACAAAGTATCATAGCAATAGATTTGGAGTTCAAATATTTCCAGGCCCCTATTTGTCTCTCCAATGACATTTTTCCATTATTTTTCATTTGTTTGGTTCTTTAGGGGAATTGATTTAGGAAAATAGTAAATTTTCATTTATTTAGTGATTTAGGAGAAGTGATTTCCTTTTTGCCAGAAGGGGAAGTTATTTTCCCCAATCTAAACTTGTTATTTTCAATTTATGGAAAACGTTTTCCGCGGATCGATTAATTTTCCTTCGTCCAAATACCGGAAAGTCGAAAAATAATTTTTCAAAAAGAGTTTTTTTTCCAAACAAACTGATCCTCAATATCATGCTTTCATGTTCCCTCTACTGTTATCCGAGCGTTGATTTGCATCTTTTTTCGAAACAAAGAATGATACCGTTCATCCCAGCAAAACAACATGAAAACGATCTTGGCACAATTGAGATCTGACGTACCAGCCAAATGCGGTACCTTCGCAAATCATTCGTACTTTAATGTCTCCACTAAAAAAAGTTCTAATCATTATTAACAACATTCCAGCCTTTACCTATATGCTCTTTAGGTGGATAAGTCCGGGGCATGTGAAATACCTCACTAATGGCATAAATTTTTTTAGGCGTGTTTAGTTCAACATTTCCAAAGGACTATGAGCCTTCAAAGGCCTACTTGCGAATTTGAGGTGCTTGATAACATAACCCCAAATGCCTTGGGACAAAATTTAGCATTTCCAAAACCCCAATCCACATTGTAACTTATATCACCGAGGATTGACGACGATTGCGGGTCTGTTAGGCGACATTTGGAGGGTCGTAAGTCTGTCAAGCGAGATATGGAAGTTCAAGGGTAGCCAAGGCTCACCAAGTCGCAAGTCAAGGGTTGCAAACGATTGTGCGAGGCTCGTCTTGGGTCACCAACCTTCGCCTGGTTACCTCTGGTCGCTTGCTCAACGCTCACTTGAGGCTTGCCTTGTGGACGCTCACGCAAGGCTCACCGGTGATTGTCAATGCTCACCGTTGCCTCGTACAAGGCTCGCAGACTTCAATAGCCATGCCCTCCATTTTTTCCCAAAAAATGTTTTTTCACTTCAGAGTTGCTTTGCAAAAAATTCACCAAAAGTCAATTCGCCAAACGGTATTTACTTTGAGTAAATACACTTCGACTAAAAGATCATTGAGAAAATAACTTTGCATTTCCACGAAGCTCTCCTAAACTCTGCCTTTGACCATAAACGATATGAGATAGATTGTAGTTGTGATTGTAGCGTTGCGCATAAAATCCACCTATGAACAACTATTCCTTCATCAGTCAGCTAATCTATCCATCTTACAAAAACATTTTTTGTTGCCAAATTGATAGAGTTCGAATTTAGGTTTCCGAATTGTTAGGAGCTCGAATATTGATGTACGTGTGAAGTGGCACAAAGTCATTCCAATAAGAACCTATAGGCCCTTAATCTGACTCAGCAAAGATTTGATTCACAAATAGTAAGTTTCACATGTTTTAAGCATAGCAAAAATTTGATTCATAGATTGTAAATTTCACATGTTTTAAGCAAAACCTTCCCCTCTTTTTGGTCAGCAACATGCTCTAACATTGACTGATGCACTTTTGCTTATGCGTGCAATAACAATGGCTAAACAATGGTTATGGCATCCCACACGCACAGCGACAAAGGGCTTGAAAGAAGGATGCGAAAATGCTTAGTTGGGCTTCAAGGCATTTTGAGAGCCTAGCCTAATTAAACCCATTGAAAGAAGCCCAGCCCACAGGATTAAAAAGAGAGAGAGGAGATTAGGTACAAACTAAATATTATGCCATTCAATGATCCTCACAGACCAATATGCCTATAGACCAAACACCTACTTATCATCTAAAATTTATCACCTTGCATATTCTAAGAGCTGTGCAGTTTTTGTTTAGCTAATGGTGTTTAGAACTTATAAGCTAATTTAGGAGCAAGTATCCACCCGAAATAGATAGGTGTCTCGATTAGTCTCGTGGCAATTACAATGGAAAATGACTCGAATATACTATTTTATCCGATATTATTTTTTGTATGCATCTGTGAGACTGCAAATAATTAAAGACGGGAAATTTTGGTTACCCCTATTAATTGGGGTTAATTCAAAAAAAAAAACACAAACTTTAGGTCGAGAGACAATTTTGGCCCAAACTTTTTTTGTTTCATAAAAAAGCATCAACTTTAGGTCGAGGGACAATTATGGCCTGAACTTTTTTTTGTTCCGTAAAAAAGCACCAACTTTAGGTCGAGAGATAATTCTGGCCCGAACTTTTTTTTGTCTCGTAAAAAAACACCAACTTTCATTTAAATCCCAAATCTAGCCCTTATTGACTTAAAATCATTGATTTTCCAACTTGACTATTCTACCTTAGCAATAAATCCACGTGACTTGCTGACTAGATTTAAAGTATTATTCATTGTTTTATTCTCTAAACCACAGTTTGAAGAATAATAGTAAAACTGTTCGTCTCCTTTACTTTACCGGCAAGTCAAAAATATCTCTAAATTGAATCTTTCTGGCCAAACTTCATCGTTTTGTCATAATATGAAATTATAGATCACCGCCTGTCGACAGATGCCATGGCAGAGATTCGCCAGGCTCACCACCATAACTTTTTTTCTCAAACAAGGATAACTTCAGACAGAAAATCAATGGGGGGGGCCAAATTTGGGATTTAAATGAAAGTTGGTGCTTTTTTACGAGACAAAAAAAAGTTCGGGCTAGAATTATCCCTCGACCTAAGGTTGGTACTTTTTTATGAGACAAAAAAAAGTTCGGGCCAGAATTGTCCCTTGACCTAAAGTTGGTGCTTTTTTATAGAACAAAAAAAAGTTCGGGCCAGAATTGTCCCTCTACTTAAAGTTAATGCTTTTTTTTTTGGAATTAACCCCTATTAATTGGGATGGATCTTACTCTTTTGGCATAAAAAATAAAACTTGTGTGAGCATTTCACTTACTGCTCTTTTGTTCTTGTATGAGCATTGGTTTACCTAAAGATAAATGAAACCAAGGCCTTACTCATGTTAAACGTGAGTTATAAGTCCTATAAACAATTCTCGAGCTGCTATCCATTTGGCATTTATCATATTACGATATGATATGATATGATTCGATACGATGTGCTTCTTGTGTATAAATACTATTCATCACATGAGGATTCTTATATACGTATCCACTGCAAGACTACTTGCTGGTGCACACGACAGTATCAAACTACAATGTACGTATCTTGAGACACCATAGACTGAAGGCTTCAGGTCAATTCAGCAATGGATGGAACACGTCTTTGCCGTTATCAATTTGATAATGATGGTTGGTGGGGAGTATGGTAGTTGACATTTGAAGCTGCTTCTGCTCCGACCTGTAGGAGCTCGAGTCGTCATTGACTAGGGCTAAAAGAAACTGGTCACAGTACATTCACTGATTATGATCAACAGTACAAAAAAATCATATAGAAGTAGAACGACAGCGGGGTTTTTTTTTTTTTTTTTTTTTTAAGACTTGCAGATCATATGAAGAGGAAAACGACAGAGAAGCGACGTTGAGATGTAAAATAACTCTGCAAGATAATATAAGTCCAGGTCTCTGTCAACTTACATAACGTAGTCTAATAATGCCCCTAGTTTCAAGCTCTCTTAACTTATTCTAAGATCAAAGTCTTCCCTTCCTATAGTCCGCGGAACTAAAGTTCTGAATATATAAGATCGAAAAAATTATCCAAGAAGTCATAAACCTATTGTACTTTTATCAATTCAGTTCTAAACCTTTCAATTATGTCAACTGAGTCCATCTAATAAATTTTGACCCGAAATCGTTGACGTAGATGTCTGCCGTTCTATGTGACATGGCCAGCGTATACGACTGGCGCTAATGTGCACATTTTTTATAATATTTTTTAATTTTTTTCCTTTTCTTTACTTGTTCTTTTTTTTCCTTGGACTTAGGGCCGACGAGGGCTGGGACATCCTCGCCCTAGGCCAGAAAGGGTCGTGTAGCCCTTGCTTGGCTAGATTTGGCAAGGGCATCGCAGCCCTCAACAAATCTAGGAGAGGGGCTGTGACGCCCTTGCCTAGTGCCGGCAAGGGCATCTTGGCCCTTGTCGGCTTTAAGTCCAAGAAAAAAAGAAAAAAAGTAAAGAAAAAGAAAAGGAAAAAAATTATTAAAATATGTCCACGTCAGCATCGGCCGGTGTCCACGTTAGTGATTTTAGGCAAAATTGGCCAGATTGACTCAATTGGCAAAACATGAAAAGGTTTAGAACTCAATTGGCACGATTGAAAATTTTTTTAGTACTGAATTAACACAATTGAAAAGTTTAGTGCTGAATCGGTACAAGTATAATATATTTAAGATTTTTTTGGTAATTCTGCTATCGTCTGTGTTGGTATGAAGGATATTTCTTGATGGAAACCCTACGACCAAACACCTGTGCATCGTCTTTGACCCGTCGCACATTCTACTCTCTCTTGATATCTTAAGCTTCTTAAAATAGATTAAGATGGTGATCTTCTCCCCAACATTCCTGGTTAGAGAGTTTTTATTGTTGAGTTCTTTGGTCAAACTTATATGATGGTGATGTATATATATTTGCGACGCGCTAATAATCATAGGATAGGTTTGAGGAAGTTTCCATCAACAAAATGGAGGCAAAAACACGACTTATGTATCACATGATCTATATTTGTGGAATTATCTCATTTTGAATGCATAGAAGTCTCTTGGTTTTTACTTTAACCTTTCGAATTAGAGAACCTTTAAACAATTGTTGTTCCCGTTAACATTATAATTATACAGTTCCGCAAGTTTGTTTTCGAACGATTTGTGCACGTAAAAGCGTACACTACAAAAAACATATTTTTTCCAACGAAATTTCCAACGAAAAATTCGAAAAAATTCGTTGAAAAACGAATTTCCAACGAATTTTCCAACGAAAAAAAATTCGTTGGTAATAAGTCGTCGCAAATTTTTCCAACGAAAAATTTCAATTTTCGTTGGAAATTTGCGACGAATTTTTTTTCGTTGGAAAATTCATTGGAAAACTCGTGGCTAAATTCGTTGGAAACGAACTTTTTTTTCCGACGAATTTTTTTTCGTTGGAAACTACAATTTTTTTTTTGTCGAAAAATTGTGGAAATTTTTTTTCCATCGAAAATTTTTTTTTGGTCGAATTTTTTTTTTGGTCGAAAAATAGCCCTCGCCGCCGGCGAGGGCCGAGCTCGCCGGCCATGGCAAGCTCGGCCCTCGGCATGGCCGACGAGGGCCAGCCTCGTCGCCGGCGAGGGTCGAGCTCGCCGGCCATGGCGAGCTCGGCCCTCGCCATGGCCGGCGAGGGCAAGCCTCGTCGTCGGCGAGGGCCGAGCTCGCCCAGATCTGGGCGAGCTCGGCCCTCGCCGACGACGAGGCTTGCCCTCATGGCCGGCGAGGCTGTTGCGCCTCTTCTTGTTCTTCCCAGAACAAGAAGATGAAGAAGAAGCAGCAGGGGCGGGAGCAGGCGGGGTCGCCACCCGTCAAGTCCGTCGTCGTCTCCTAGCCTCGCCGGCGACGAGGCTTGGTGGCGTCGGGGGTGTCGGGGGCGTCGGAGGCTTGGTGTCCGTGGCGCCGGAGCCGGAGCTGGAGCCGGAGGAGGAGGGGGGCCGGCGGGGGAGGAGGCGGAGGGGGAGGCGGAGGGGGAAACGGAGAGAGAGAGAGAGAGAGAGAGAGAGAGAGAGAGAGAGAGAGAGAGAGAGAGAGAGAGAGAGAGAGAGAGAGAGAGAGAGAGAGAGAATGAATGTTGAAATTGAGAATTGTGGGGATAATAAGCGCGAAAATATTGAATAAGGAACAAGTAGGGTTTTCGTTACAAAATTCGTGGGAAATTTCTCACGAATTTTGCAACGAAAATTGTACACACTAAAATAATTGTCCGGAATTGGGAATTTCCAACGAATTTTCCAACGAAAATTGTACACACTGAAGTAATTGCTCGGAAAATTGAAATTCGTTGGAAAATTCGTTGGAAATTTCCAACGAATTTTCCAACGAATATCAAAAATGCCGAACAGTATCGGTTTTTTTTTGTAATTCGTTGAAAAATTCGTTGGAAATTTCCAACGAATTTTCCAACGAAAATTGTACACACTGAATTAATTTTCCGAAAAATTGAAATTCGTTGGAAAATTCGTTGGAAATTTCCAACGAATTTTCCAACGAATATAAAAAATGCCGAACATTATCGGGTTTTTTTGTAATTCGTTGGAAAATTCGTTGAAAATTTCCAACGAAAAAAATTCGTTGGAAATTTCTAACGAATTTTCCAACGAAAATTGTACACACTGAATTAATTTCCCGGAAAATTGAAATTCGTTGGAAATTTCCAACGAATTTTCCAACGAATATGAAAAATGTGGGTTTTTTGTAATTCGTTGGAAAATTCGTTGGAAATTTCCAACGAATTTTCCAACGAAAATTGTACACACTGAAAAAATTTCCCGAAAAATTGAAATTCGTTGGAAAATTCGTTGGAAATTTCCAACAAATTTTTTTTCGTTGGAAATTTCTAACGAATTTTGCGACGAAAATTTTTTCGTTGGAAATTTCCAACGAATTTTCCAACGAAAATTTTTTGTTGGAAATTTCCAACGAATTTTGCTTTTCGTTGGAAAATTTGTCGCAAATTTGCAACGAAAATTTTTTCGTCACAAATTTTCGTGGCAAAAATCTAGTTTTTTTGTAGTGGTATCGATATAGCTCATGCTAATCTTCAAACTTTTTGGCCCTTGATCAAGCATTGACAGAAAAAAAAAAGGGATCTCAAGTTATAGAAGAGTTGTTAAAGAAACTCTTATTCGAATCCAGTGGTTTAATTAATCAGCCCCAAAGCAACTCTGGTTACCAAAGAATGATTCTTGGCTCCGTTTGTTTTGCAGAAAATGAAGGATTTAAAAAATATTTTCCTAAAAATAATCGCTTATATCACTTGAAATAATTAGTTAACTAAAATATTTTCATTATTGATAACAATTTATATCCAAACATTTTTCTTGAATGATGGAAATATTTTTTTCATTTATTTTTATAAGCGATATAAATAATTATTTTTAAGAAAATAATTTTCAAAATATTCATTTTTTGTAAAACAAATGAAGCATTGTTTTATTGATGTAACGTTTGTTTATTTTTCTATTCCCTCTTGGGCATGGTTTTGGGACCAACGGACAAGACTGTGCAGCTGTTGGTCATCTTCAGGCCGAATCAAATTCGATAATCACTATAATTAAGAGGCAAGTGTGTCCTAATCCTTCATCATCCTTTTGGACTATTAGAGACACACACATGCCTCATCATCATTTGGTCAGCCATTAGATGTCCTGGTTATATAATGGGACGAAGACCATCATGGCACATTGCTTAAGCACCATGGCGTAATCGCTGAGTCACAACTTGTTCTTAACTGTCATTAATTATGATTATACCAAGTAATCTTACATATGCTGACACTTTGGTCCTCATATAAATACTAAGGAATGTATTTTTCGATAATGCTTAGGCACATGGCCCTGCTTAAATGGCCAGACGGCTCATATCTCATATCTCATTTTCTTTAATCATCCGCGTGCCGAATCTAATGAATAAATTTCCACAAATTAGGAAAATAGAATGACTAGGACTTCCCATCAGTGGTTTGGGACTAGTTGATTCACCTATATCTTTTTTTTTTCTTGGTATTATAATCAACTCGGAGTTTTAAATGTGAAGACAAGTGTAGATACAATTGTTTAGTACTGCATTGGCATTTGCGATCCATTTTGCTTGTTCGATCAACATCTACATTGTGACCGACCAATAATGCTTGTTAAAGGGCGGAGTCTACCACTTCGTTCCAAAAGAACGGATTTCTTTCCTTTTTGGTAAATTTCTGGAGGAGTTGGCATATATATATCAGCAAGAGAAGATATCAATCACCTGATTTTTCGGTAATTTATTAGTAACTTAGAAAAAACTTTTTATGAAACGACGGATTCTTTTCGACAATATGCAAAGTACCAAATGTTCTTTTATCTTTAAAACCAACCCAGCAAATTTATCAAGTCTCGAGTGAATTTATTGATATTCATTTGAGTGAATTCCCAACTTCTTGCCAATTACATTATTAATTGGTTTTGGGTTACAAACTCTCATTTGGAGTTCTCTTATCCTAAATTAACAACTTTGTTATCATTTATCGATTTTTGCTTGTCTTTCTTATAAACGCCTCAATTTTCTCAGCTAGTATATAAATTTTCTAACCCTTATTTGAGTAACTTACCAACTTTTCTTTCATTAAGTTAACAACTAATTTTGATTTATCAAATCTCATCTATGTTGCTTGTCGATATTTATTTTAAATTGTTTTTTGCCAACTCTTTTTAGAAACTACCATCCTTAGTTGGAATAATTACCAGATTTTTCTCTGATTAAGTTACCAATTAGTATTGCATTATGAACTCATATTTGAGCTAATTACCTACGTTTCATTTGACTTTTGTCCAATTACCAATTTCTAGTATCTTTGTCAATAAAAACTAAGCCTTCTCTTTTATTGGACAAACTTTTACTTACTCTTGTTACTAACAGTTTTTTTACCCTTACTAATACTTATTATATAGTTCACCGAAAAAAAAGTATTTTCAAGTACGAAACTATAAAATTCTGCTTGTTAGGTGGTGTCTGGGAAATCAATCAGAAAATATTAGTGGCACATAAAAACACATTTGTCGCCACAACTCATGTTCGAAATATACAAAAATGAGACAATTCTCTCTTCCGCATATTCTTAATCTTTCTCTTCACCTAATAATATCCAGCGATTTAGACCTGTTAGGGAATCCTGCACACGCAATATCAATTCAATCATAGACAAGATTTCTTTATTAAGCCCCATTCATGTACCGATTCTTGGTCTTCTCAACTTTTCTTCACGTATGGACAATCTTGTCCCGTCAATCTTTTAACTCGTATGCGAAGGGGGACGTTACATCATTCCACATTTCTTGTCCACAATAATTTTTATTAACTTCGTATCAAATGTGATGTATATTACCCAATAAACGTAAACTTTCTAAAAATTCGATGTCTTTACATACGTCGATTTGTGATGATGAGAGAGAGGCTACACCGCCGCTGGGCCTTTTCCTTACGCACCTTTTCCACGTACGTGTCATACTTAACACTAATTAGGATGTCCGTAAAGAGAAAGTTTTGCATGTATCCGCACATCTGAATCTAGTCCATCTTAATTTTCAGATCATGCGAGTCTTGTACGAGATCCACAACATTTATTATCTGAGAATCACTCAAGGGTGGTGGCCACGACGAGCCTCCCAAAGGTCCATCTCCGAGGTGTGATCCAGTCTTTTTACTCTAGTCCTAAAACTCCTATAGAAAGACAACCACCCAAAAATGCCCCTCTTCTTTGAGGCTAGTATGTGCGTCAAAAGTAAGTTTTGTATGCATCTTGCACATGTGAGTCCATTCCATCTTAATTATTAGATCATGTGAGTTTTATATGGGATCCGCAACATTTAATGTATGAGAATCACTCAATGGCGCTGGCCACCACCAGCCTCCCTTAGGTCCATCTCCGAGGTGTATCCGATCTTTCTACTCTTGTCCTCAAACTCCGATCGAAAGACAACCACCCAAAAATTGCCCCTCTTCTTAGAGGACACTCTTGAATGGATTCATACAAATCATATGAAGATTTTTAGTCTGCAAATTGATGGTGACCATGTTTTAAATTTCGATGGAAAGTGCCATCACCAAATACCGACAGCACAGCAACCGTTCCAGGACGTTAAATAATGTGATCGCCAAACTAATAAAAACAAAACCACCGTCACCACCACCGCCATAATGATATTGTTAAGCGAAAAAGACAAATTGCAGTGAAAATCGAGAATGAGTTCGTAGGAAGAAAAGGACTGAGAGGGAGAGCTTTTCATACAACCCTCATAACCTAGGAAGAGACGCGCTTTATATTAAGCCCACATTCATCTTATTATATGAATCGCTCAGCAATATATGTATACACACACACACATACCTATTTCTTATTGCCTTAATAAACTTTAGGTATGATGGCCGACTCCATTATATGTTGCACACACTATTTATTAATTCTTCAAGGACCAATAAGATCTTTTGTTAACCTTAAACTCTTATTCTTTAGTTGTAGAATTCTTCCACATGGTTAGCCATGCCGACACTTATAATTTTGTTTTGTTAGACTAAATACTTATTGGATTTCTCATTTTTGCGACTCGGCTGAGTGACTTTTTGGTTCATTAGTCATTTCAACCAACATTGATATGAATAGTTATATGTAGCTTTAGAAATTAGCTAGCTATCCAAATCAACAATGATCGGCATGGGTTTTGTAACCAACAGGTTACTCAGCCTGTATTGTATATGACATGTCATACTTATTATGCGTGTCTTAGTAAGATTTACATACCATGTAACGAAGGGACTCGTGAGAATATTAGATGGGAGAGAATCAAGTTAAATTACATACAAAAGTAGATAGAGAGAATCATGTTGTGTACACAAATGTGACGTATATACTTGTTCGTCGCATTGTGAGGTTGGTTTCTGAAAATAAAACATTAACTTGCGGTGTGCATTTACATTCTTTTTACAAAGTGGTCCGTATGTTTGCCCAAAAGGAGGGGTATATCCTTGGAACTGGCTGCAGCTATGAAGCTTATTTGGTTTTTGATCGTTGACTCAGGCTTATCTGTTAAAGCAGAAATGTTTATAACAGGTTGTTCCTACTGTACTACAGATAGATTGCAGTAGTGAAATCCTTCTTTGAATGATGTTTGCCTTCTCTGTGGATCTTTCCCTGAATCTAGGGATCACTTTCTATTTTCTGAGTGTCCTATTTCTTGTGAAGTCTGGAGCTTGCTTTATAGATGCTGTGGTATTCAAAGAATAAGGCAGAGTTGGAGTGTACGAGTTGCAGTGGATTTGTGCTAGTTGGAAGGGGAAAACTATTACTAATAATGCTTGCAAGATTACATGGTATGCTGTTGTTTACCTCATCTGAAATCTGGAGCTTGCTTCATGATGATAGTTTTCTTGTTTCTAGTAGTGGCATTATGTCCAGGGTCAAATGTGATGTTTTGTTTAGGTCTTGGCATCATCCAAAGCAGTAATTTGTTGAGTTCAATTTCGGGTAGGCAAATCTGTGGTAACTGGAGACTCTTGACCTGAGTTGCTGTATTTCTTGAGTTTCCATTCTAATCCTTTCTGTCATTTGTAGCAAGATTCTCCAGCTTTGTTTATTTCTGTCACTTGCTTATTATCTTACCACATATAGTTCCATCGAAGCGTTTGGCTAATTATTATTCGACAATGAGGAGGAGTGTGGAAAACATGCTTGGCTTAATTTGGGTTAGCGTGTCCAAAGGGTTCATTCTCTCAATGATCGACAAGTCGATGACAGTTAGTACTAACCATAGAATCGCGCCTTTTCTTCTGTAATCACGCTCAGCATATGATATGCTATTAAATAATATTGTCTGAACCCCAAGCAAACCATTTTTCTACCATTCGCCAGATGAACACATGCTGCACGATCCTTACCAAAAAAAAAAAAAACACATGATGCACGATGGAATTTTTTCGTCCACAAATCTCTGGAATCTCCACATCTTCTTCTTTTCATTCCCATTCGAACCCAACTTGACATGTATGAATTGCATCTTGTTAATGATCAGGTTTGATTTGGTCTGCTGTCCATAACTTAATATAGATGTTGGGGGATGCTCTAACCCAGTTTGTTGTTACGAATACATTATGGGGAAAAGAATACCCAAATGAAAAACATACATTTCAGTGTCTAGATAATCAATCATAGAGAAGAGAAAACAACCTTATATAGGAAAGTATTTGACAAATTGTGTAGCCGAAGAGGGCAAATTTAAGTACGCCTATACATCACTATTCATTTCGTGGAAAATGAGATGAATTTGAAGGCAATAAAGAATGGTTGCTTCTCTTTTGGGTGACGGTGGGGTTTTGTCAACTCTCCTGACTGAGTCAATAATTTCTTCTCCAGCTGTTACAATTAGAAGATATGGGTGTCAATAAGGCTACTCATTAGGTAAACGCTCGCATAAAATCAAAGTTGTGAGACTTTTGATTGGAGTTAGAGCTGTAAATCATTTGTCAATCCCTGACGAGGAATCTTTCTAGAGAAACTACCGACATTAGGTACACAAGTGACAACACATCGGGTAGGGCTCATTTGATAGATAGCGTGTGGCGGACAAGAAGAACTACAGTGTTGGAGCTATATAAAAACTTTTTTACGGCACTTTCCAGTCGGCATAGTTGGTATTTGGTGCAAAGGTTTAGAACTCGTTGACAAAATTGGAAAGTATAAGAATTTTAGGACTGAAATGATAATTTTTTGTAGTGAAATGAGTTAAACTAGCATTTGGTAATCCTAATTTGAGTCAGGACAGGATAACAAAATATCCTATATGGTGTTTGGTGATGCCCTTTAGACCACATAAATCCGGATATACTTAGATAAAATACCATAAAAGAAATCTGAGCTAGGGCGTGGGATAATCCGGATATACTTAGATAAAATAACTTATCTATTTTCTTCCAACAATGGATTGATGGAGTGACGCATCCGACTTCACTTGCTCCCCCACAACCGATCATCATCATTTTGACCATCGTGCAATTGTCATTGCCTCTAACCACTGCTGATCGTCATTACTGTTTAACCGATCGTGCTCTGATGACTGAGAGTGAAAATGAGAAGTTATACATCACATGACCATCACTATCGAAGAATTTGAATGCTTTCATGAGTGCACCGAATCCATTGAGGTCATAATCCACAATAGAGGTGTGTCTATCCTCGTTACTTGTTGTCCCAGTGCTATCCACTGGTGGATCTCTGTCCACTTCCTCTCCGCCCTTCACTACCCCTAGATCGTCGCTTTGATGTCAAGTGAAACCTGAGCTTTGTGCATGGCATCCACCACCCCCATCACCACCCTTCACATTTACATCAAACATTGCCGCCTCATCTAGATCGCTGCAGCCACTACCTACCCCGGTCGCTCCGTAAGACTGTCGGTGACATGAGGCTCATCTTCGCCGATGTCTAAATCACACCTATGATACAGTGAAGCTTAGCGAGGACTACGGTTTGAAGGTAGCGATGGTGGTAGATCTAGCAAAACTGGTGGTGAAGGAGATGAATCGGAGGAACCTGAAGAGAGCGGGTTTGAGATGATGGTGAGGGAGCTCAAATGGTGAGATTTGGATATTGCCGGAAATTGGGCCAGGCAAGTGAGATTTTCAAATATTTTCAAAAATTTTAATCCTATCTTGGATTTTACCAAACATGTGATGGGATTTTCCATAATTCGGAGGATACTCGAAAGATTTCTAATCCAATATTATTCTATCTCACTCCAATTCAAATTTGGACGACAAAACGCAGCAACTTGCGCCAAGCTTTCTTAAGGGTAGACAACATCACATTCTCAGCCTCGTAGTCATTGAATTGATATTTTCCCAACTCGTGAGCTTACTTTTTAAAATTGTTATCGCGGGAAATCGGTTGATGTTTTCTAGAAATATCTCTGACGCATATCCTAAACATTAAACCCATCTTCTAGCTCCCATGCCATGCTCACCTTCTAAGAGCTATTCCATTTTCTTTAGAGTTGATATTTTTCCCAACTCATGAGCTTAATCTTTTTTAAATAGTTACGACCAACATGGAAACGTGAACAAATCAAAAGGAAGCGACCAAGAAGTAAAAACTGCACAAATAAAACCTAAACACGAGGAATTTATGTGGTTCACTACATATAGAGAGATCGACGGAATTGGTCCTCTATAATCAGTAAAGATAAAATATGTTCGCTCAATCATACTCACTCACAAGTGGATCTCAATCTTAGATTAAACCCACACCCACAAGAATCAATCACAAGAGAGAGTTTTCTCGCTTTTGGATAACTACTCTCAATACTTGTGTCTCTCACAAGTTTCAAACAATGTTAAGCACACGCACTAGACACTAGAGACCAAGCTCAACAACATATTTACGTGCAAATACGTAATAGCCCTTCTTTGACGCCAACATAAGACTTCAACAACAATAAGGAAAAGATGTCTAGCGAGAAACTAATTTCTCTTTTTTGCATCACCCACGGTTCTGTTGGCTATAGCTCAATTAGGACTTTCCTAGTACAGTCGGGTTTCCTTGCAATTTTAATTGTGCGTCCGATTTCAAATCAATTGGGATTAATTTCGAGCCATAATCAACATGAAATAAGAACTATTCCCCCGGCAAAGCACGTGCGCTATTCTGTTTTCTTTAGTAGCCTCCACCTCGCCTGGACATAGCTTCCATATTCAAGCACAAAAACACAATCCCACACAATTTGAAGGACCTCGTTTTCAATACAATCATAAATATTCTTTAAGGCGGTTGCTAACTAACCTTATTTGACTTAGCTTAACGAGTACTTCGACCAGTCGTTCGCTAAATCTGCTAAATTTTTAAAGTATAAATCCATGTAATATGGAACAGTGAAAACACGAGCTTTAAATAAAAACAAGACAAAAGTGGAAGTAAAACTTTACGGTCACAGTCATGATCAGCAAGGTCAAAGAGTTGAGAGGTAACATTGACATTTTGATATATGACAGATGTCGAAAGGCACTGTGTTTCCAAACACAAAGAAGACAAGCCCATTATTGTATGGACACTTTCATTTAATTAAGAGGAGACTTGCAACAACTCCCTCTGCTTTAAATATCACTAGCCCTTATGTTCGGACTCTGCAAGCTCCGGGAACACTGCAAATACTCATCTCTCTCTCTCTCTCTCTCGAAGTTTCTGTCAACATCCGAGTCTCATTAACTCTCAAAACTATCTTCCCGGGGGCATAACGTTATGGCATTGAAGTCATCAGAAAGGCCAAAACCCAAGCACAGGAAGGGATTGTGGTCACCTGAAGAAGACCAGAGGCTCAGGAACTATGTCCTCAAGCATGGCCATGGTTGCTGGAGCTCTGTCCCCATTAACACCGGTAAGTTTTCATGATATACTTCTTTATCATATACTGTATAAACATGAAATTCTAGTGTCCAATGTATGACCAGGCAAATTTGACAAAGCTTGCAACGTGATTGCATTGCCTTATAAATAATTTAAAAAGCCACGCACTGGCCATAGCTAGTTAGCTATATGAAGTATGCATTGTTCAAGGAAAAGAGTGTTTTTTGTTTTCAACGACTAGATCAACTAGATGATTGTTCATTTTATTCACTCTTTTTCGGGTTGAACTATGCATGCGAGCTCTATATATATGGTTCGTGATATATGTACGAATGTGCAGGCTTGCAGAGGAATGGCAAGAGCTGCAGATTAAGGTGGATCAATTACTTGAGGCCTGGCCTAAAGAGAGGCATGTTCACTGTGGAAGAAGAGGAGATTATTTTGTACCTTCATCGCTTGATAGGCAACAAGTAAGCGCAACAGCTTAATGACCTAAACAATTATGAGAGCTTAAGTATTTAACCAGTGTATAGTAATACATTTATTCACCATGATATTAATAAAGCTTTTAGCAAGTTCTTAATTTTTTTTTGAAGGAGTAAGTGAATAGTGATGAGGGATATGTTTGTCTTTTTGTGGGTTAGGTGGTCCCAAATAGCAAAGCATTTGCCAGGAAGGACCGATAATGAGATAAAGAATCACTGGCATTCTTATCTTAAGAAGAGGGGGGCAAACAAGACCGAATCATCATCACCCTCATTAGATGCTCACCACCATGCCCAGAGTCAATGTACCAATTCCGACAATGTGGAATCTTCGCCTCCTCCAGATCAAATCCCCTCATCAAAGGAACAAAAGGAAAAGGCATCGTTTGACTTACCGAGAGACGGCCCACGCAGCTTCTTGCCCATGGTTTTCTTCGCGGAGTGGCTGAATCAAGATGATCAAGGGAATGATGTTCCGAACTACGGCGCTGCTTTCGATGACCGCTCAAATCTTCAGGACCCTCTTTTGCATGATTTGTGCACAAGCGATTTTAGAAATTCCTACGGTGGTGAATATGTTGGTAACGACCTAAGTAATGGGTCTACTAGTGCAAGCGCGAGCGACATGTATGGTTCGCAGTTGAAGTTGGAGATGGATCAGGTTTCGGGAGGTGATTATTACTTGGATTATTTCTCTGGGGATGACATTTGCAGTCAGTTCAACATGGGCAGTGATGTAAACGTGACGATGTACACATGAGGGGGGGGGGGGGTAAATCTTTATATTTACATGGAGCATGCATAAAAGAATAATTTGTACGTAGGCAGTCAAACTTTTTTTTTTGAGGGTGTGTTTTCGTCAATGAAAGCGCATGGCATACCCAAAAAAAGGTACCGCCTGTAAGTTACAACAGAATCCTTCCGTCTGAAATCATTTTAATAAACCCGGGCAGGTTAAAAAGAGTGAAGCTTCTTATACAGTAGGCTATGAAAAGTCAGATGGTGTATCGGTTAACAAAATCCTTTTCACTTGCTCATGCAAAAATTCAAGAGAGGGATCAGGTTGGAACTTTCCAGAATACATTAAGTGAGGACCATTCTTATTAAATATTAAGCATTTATGATCCAACTAGATATATTTTAATGCTTCATATATCATATTCATTAACATCAATAATGTGAAGATTAAGAAAGCATTATGAATTTTTACAAAAGTTTGGAGTGCACAGCGAAGGCTTGATACCTTCACTCTAGGAGCCGAAAGGGGCTCAAGTTCAAACCCGTTAATATATTTTGTTTAGAAAATTTCAAACAAAGGCTTGAAATGAATCTTGTTTCAAATAAGAATTTGAAGTGGCTAAGTCTTCTCAAATAAGGGCTCGAAGTAGCCAAGCCAGCCGGTGACTATTCCTGCCATTAGAGAAGGGGTATTTTAGTCAAATTTTTTTAAGTATATTTTTTTTAATTTTTTTACTATCCTTTTCTTTTTCTTTTTCTTTTTTTCCTTTTCCCTCTTCCTTCCCCCACCATCGTTGGCAACCTCCGTTGGCCTCAGGCGAGCGCTGGCCTTTCCAGCCTGGGCGAGGGTGAGGGTTGCCCTCGTCGGCATCGGGCAAGGGTTGCCCTTGCTTAGGCGAACGAGCACTAGCCTTGCTGGGCTGGTGAGGGTTGCCCTCGCCTGGCTCGCTAGCCCAAGTGAGGGTTCTCCTCGTCAGTCTTGGGTGAGGGTCGCCCTTGCTTGGACTGGGTTGGCGAGGGTGGCTCTCGCCTAAGTCCGGTGACTGACGTTGGTGATGGCCGGTGGAGGGAAGAGGAAAAAGAAAAAAAGAAAAAGAGAAGTAAAAGAAAAGGAAAATAAAAAAATAAGAAAAAGTAAAGTATGAAAATGTCCGTCAGCCAGCAAGGTTAGACCCTTATTTGAGATAAGATCCACTTCAGGTCCTTATTTGAGAAAAGGAGGACACTTCATGTATTTATTTGGAATTTCCCCTATTTTGTTGGAACTATCGTCACTCAAAAGGTTAAATTAATAAGTTATAAGCTAACTAAGATATATTAATTGCTCTACACCACGTTACTTATATGTGGTATTTTTCTAAAACTACTCACATGTATATTGTAACATTCGCCCCTTCATGTGTGAATTCAGTGGTAGGTTTGCTCTATCTTAATTTAGCTATCCTTATGCATCAATTTTTCTCAATTTAAATCTCCAGCAGCCACCATCATCCCTAGTCTTTTTCTCTAGACCGAACCATGTAGGCTGCCATCGGGATCGCGTTGCTGCACCACAATGTCCACTTGCCTGAAAACCGTGTTGCTACACCACAACGCCCAAATGCTTACAAAAGCAACTTCAAAGAGAGTTTAATATGGCTGGAAAAGCATCATAAGAAGAAGGGATATTTTACAGAAAATTTCCAAAAGGAATTTGTTTTCGATGTGGTTGTGTTTTCCTAACTCCTGTCCTTTGCAACCCTTGCCGAGTTTGTCTCTCTATCCGAGCTTGCCTCCTCCAGATAGGTACCGACTTCTAGCTCTTCCATGGCCGGTGATCGCTCGCTTGTACGACACCGAAGAAAATGAAAGGATGCCTTGACTTTGTATGTACGCAATGGAAGGGCGGAGTTCTTCTCCAGCTTCGCTACTTGTAGAAACTGTAATTAAACAGCAGAATCACACAAAGCCACACCAGTGCCCACCTGCTTCCTTAAAATGCGCTGATTATAATAAGACCTTTACGTTGTCAACTAAGTGATTGTTTTAGATGGGAAAATTGCTTTACTTAGAGTCTGTGACTCTCTCAATTCACGAGTATTCGCACTGTTGATTTCATTGAATGACCTTTATGACACAAAGGGACAAACGAAGGCAAAGAAAAGTCGATATTTCTTCTTTTGCTCAGCTTTTTTCCGTGCATGTGAAGTGAAGAACAGTATGAAGCGTGATTGTTCTTAGATCACAAAATTGATGTCATTAAAAGATTCAGTATTAGAACGGTAAGAGCTTCATGGCCAAAAGCTAGAAGACTGAAAGTAGACGATCCAGCACTGAGATCATCAGCACTTGTCACTTGACCCAAGGGTTGGGCTATATTAAAGCCTAATAAGCTGTCCAAGCTCGGCCCTTCGCTTGCAGCAATCTATCCTCTTTTTCTTTAGCTAGCTTTCAATTATATTGACCCCCTTGATGAGAAATCTTGTATGCATAAACACACCTGTTTACATATATGTATATACGAGTCTAAATATGTAACGGGCCCAACATTTGTGATTCGTTGTACTGCCAAGTGAGAAACAAGCAAACTCAAATATAGAGTGGTCATGATCTTTCATTCTTTTCCATGACATCATGTAGGCTCAAAACGCATATCAATGGTAATTACCAATCATCATCACATCACAGCTTATTTTTCCGGCCTCACAAACTGAAATTTTCAATTGTATCAACTGAGCTTCATAAGCTTCAGACAGTGAAACTCTCTGTGATGCCCATAATGCAACAGTAGCAACCGAGCCAATGTGTGTGATAGGCGTCCATTTCATCGCTATCGCCTGTGGCAAAATAAGTAGAACGTATCATTGTCAACTAAGATCATGTCACTGCACGAGTTCTATAAGCTCAAACTTGTGAACTCATGACTAGATCATATAGTTATGTAATCATATTGAGGTAAAAGTACACCAGAAGTGCCATAACTTGTGTACGGCGATCACTTTGGTGTCAAGTAGGAGGAAAATAGATCACTTTAGTACCAATTTGACCGGAAATCCTACGTGGCTCGCCGGAGGCTGAGTCAGCATGTACATTTAGCATTTTTTATTTTAAATAATTTTTTTCATCGTGTACAGTCAGCATTTTTAATTTTAAATATTTTTTTCCTTTTTATTTTATTTTCTTCCCTCACCGGCTAGTTGCCGGTGGCCAGCAAAGCCCTGGAAGGGTTGGGCGAGGGCGGCCTTGCCCATGGCTGGCGAGGGGCGGCCTTGCCAAGATCTGGTGAGGCCACCCCTTGCCAGCGACAAGCGAGGTCAGCCCTCGCCGGATCTGGTGAGGGCGACCCTCGCCGACGTCGGGTGAGGGAAGCCCTCGCCTGGGCGGGCGAGGGTCGCCCTCGCTTGGGCCGGCGAGGGTTGCCCTCGCCTGAGTCGAGCGTGGGCGACCCTCGCCCGCCCAGGCGAGGGCTTCCCTCGCCCAACGCCGGCGAGGGCGACCCTCGCCGGCGTTGGGCGAGGGTCGCCCACGCCCGACTCAGGCGAGGGCGGCCCTCGCCGGCCCAGGCGAGGGCTTCCCTCGCCGGCCCAGGCGAGGGCTGCCCTCGCCGGCCCAGGCGAGGGCGGCCCTCGCCTGGGCCAGCGAGGGGAGGCCTCGCCTGTCACCGGCGAGGGCAGCCCTCGCCCAGATCTGGCGAGGCCGCTCCTCGCCGGTCATGGGCAAGGCCACCCTCGCTTAGCCCTTTCCGGGCTTCGCCGGTGGCTGGCTGGCCACCGGCAACTGGCCGGCGAGGGGAGAAAAGAAAAAAAAGAAAAGGAAAAAAAGGAAAAAATATTTAAAATTAAAAATGCTGATTGTACACGATGGAAAAAATTATTTAAAATAAAAAATGCTGACTGTACATGCTGACTCAGCCTTCGGCAAGCCACGTCGGCGTCAAAAATTAATAAAAAATGCCACATAGGATTTCCGATCAAATTGATATTAAAACGATCTCTTTTCTTCCGACTTGACACCAAAGTGATCTAAAAAAAAAGTTATGGCACCAAAGTGATCGCCGTACATAAGTTATGGCACTTCTGGTATACTTTTGCCATCATATTGATGTATAGACTATGGTCCAAATTTTTCTAAATAGATTGAAGGAGTTTACAACTTAGTAGTTTTCGTACATCCATAAGCCATAAACCCCAAATATGCAAAATGGTCACATTCGTCACCATCGTACTTTCGAGAATTTCAGGACATAAGGAAATATGTCGATGCGATTTTTCCTTTCATAATTATACGTTCAGGCAATGAAGCAACAACAGAATAAAAAATGAGAGGATGTTCTTGTAAACTTCTCGCTCTTCATATGGGGGAAAAGCATAAAAAAAGTCATAAACCTATCAATTTAGTTCTAAACCTTTTAATTGAATCAATCTAGTCCTAAACTTTTTTATATTGGTACCAATTCAGTCCATCTGGCTAATTTATGTCGGAAATCGCTAATATGGATGTTGACCGTTATACGTGGCACGGTTAGCGTTGATGTTGAATTATTTAAAAATGTTTTTTTTCCTTCCTTAGGCCTGTGGTCGATACTCGGCCATGGCTGGCGACTGGCCACAGGCGAGGCCATTGCGGCCCTTGCCGGCCACAAAGGAGGGTACCCTTGCTGGCGAAGGCAAGGGTTGGACCTTCATGGCCTGAGCAAGGGTGGCCGTCGTCGGATTTGGTGAGGGTTAAACCTTCGCGGCCCAGGCAAGGGTCGCCCTTGCCAGATCCGGCGAGGGCTCAAGCCTCGCCAGCAGATAGGCGAGGCACGACCTCGCCGGATCTAGTAAGGTCGAGCCTCACTCATGATCGGCGAGGCTTGACCCTCGCCAGATCCGCGCGAGGGCGAGCCTCGCTCGTCTAGTGCAAGGCCACTCTCACGGCCCTCCAGCGAGGTCGAGGGCTGTGACCTTGCAACCATTTGGCGTGGCTTGCCTTCACTGTTGCTGGCAAGGACAAGCCTTGCCTATGGTCGGCGAGGCATGCCGACCCTAGCCTATGGCCAGTTGCCGAGGTCCGGCAACTGGTTGGAGGAAGAAGAAAGGGAAGGAAAAGAAAAAAAAAAGAAAAGAATTTTTTTTTAAAAAAATAATTCAAAAAATATTAAAATATTATGAAAAGTTATCCACGTCAGCACCGACGGTGCCACGTAGGCCAGCCGCCATTCACATCACTAATATCTGGCCAAAATTAGTCGGAAAGACTGAATTGACACTATATTAAAAGGTTTAGGACTAAATTGACACAAAAAAAGATTTAGGATTCAATTGATGCTAATTCAATAGATTTATGACGCTGACACTTTTCCCAATATTACTAAGTCTCGTAGCAATTACCAATAGCTAAAAAAATGTGTTTTTTTAAAAATATTATTTATGTTTGCACTTGCGAGACTGCAAGTAATTATAGATGGAAAATTTTTGTTATCCCTATCAATCGGGATGATTTATTCTTTGAGAATTTAATTTGCATAAAAAGAAAACTTTTCAAGAGCATCTGCTTTGTTCTTATATGGGTATTAGTTCTACCTGAAGATGGATAAACCTAAGACTGTATTCATGTTAAACGCAAGTCTTATAAATAATTATTGAGCTGCTATCCATTTACTATTATATTACGATAAGATTTGATTTGATATGATGTGCCCCTTGTGTATAATAGCTATTTATCATAAGGATTCTTATATATGCATCCACTACAAAAATACCGTTGACACTTAAATTTCGATCGATCATTTAATAATAATTTGCATAGAAAATTAGGGATTAAATTTTAACCCCTAAACAAAAATATTAAAATTGCATAGCATATAGTTTAAGTTTATATACATTAACTGCATTCTACATCGAACCGGTGGTGGCAAGTGAACTGAAAATTCATCGTGCAAATTGAGCTCGAGCACTGAACGAAACTCGGCTCACTCGGAAGACGGGGGCCTAAAATCACAAACCTAAAAGGTCTTGGTTGTCTTAATTTGAGCTTAAATAAGCCCATTAAGCTTAATTAAAGAAAAACCCAAATTAATTCAGTCAATTTGGAATTAAATAAAAATTAAAGGATAAAGCTTAAGCCAAAGCCCATTAGGACTAGGAAGCCCGGTCAATTAACCTAGGATTATCATATAAATATGTTGTTATGCGTCATAATCGGGGGACTCTCACAATTTTCAGAACACGACTTTTGAGAACACAAGAGACACGCGTGAGTGAGAGCAAGAGTAAGAGAGAGAGAGTCGGTCGCGCACGCACTCGCCTCATAGTCGCGCTGCCTCGCGACCGCATTGCGCGGACCGCTGCTGCTGCTGTTCCGCGACGCCGCTTCCCTCACGGCCAGACTTGTGGCCGTGAGTCGCGACCCTCCTCGCCGTGGTCCCTCTTGCCGTGACCAGACACCAATTACTGTGGACTCAGCAAACCGCCAGCGACGCGCCTTTCAACTTCACGGTGAAAATCAGCAAATCGCCACTTTCCATCGTAGGTCTTGACGAATCGATATCTTCAGCTTTGGTCCAATCCAATCCCCGTTGACCACCGCTTGGAAAAGAAGTCCTTGAACCCCGCGATCGGTGAATTTGAGTTGGAATAAAAATAGCACATCAGTTCACAAAGTGGAATTTCAATTCGTGTTACACAGGAGGAAGACAATTTTGGGCATTAGTGGGTGATCTTCACTCGTTGCTGGATTTTCTGAGGTTGTTTCTTGAGCCCACGTCGGACCAGCTGTTGCCTCACCGCAATCCCGACATCCTCCGAAGTTGCTGATTGACTGGGAGCACCACCGTGCGCACCACTGCGCCCGCCGTCGGCCACCCCTTCGCCATCCCACGGTGGGCCTCCATCGCCGCCGCCTCTCATTGTCGCCGCCGCATCCGCCGTCGATCACCCACCGCCGATCATCGTCCCGATCCGTAATCTCAGCGATTCAAATTTGGAAAGTAATATAGAAATCAGGTAAAGATCTCTATCCGATATATTTTCAAAATATTTAGATTCCTAGTTTGAATATTTTGAATATTCCGTGAATATTGCATGGATTGCTAGATATCTTAGGATGATGTGTGCTATATCCGCAATATTAGAAAATACCCAAAATTAGTAACGTATCTGGACGACTATCCAACCTTATTCCTAAGGTAAAATAAGGTACGATACGCGACGATACGGAAAATCGTTATCTTATCCATAATCACTTGGATACGATAATAGATTTTATTTGCTTTCCAAATTTAAACAATCAACTTTCTGTCGATATCTATATAACCCTATAGATATGGCCGTTAGTTTGATTTCTTTGCCTTATCTGAATTTGAAGAATCTTGCGGATTGCGTGGATTGTTTGAATGTGGTTGTTATCTTCATTTTATTGTTTTTCCTTTTAAATAAAGAAAATCCAAAAATTTGTTAGTTAGATTTAAATTAGAAATTTTTCATGCTTAGGGAATCTTAAATATATCCAAAAGAATAAGATAATTATTTGATTTAAATTGGGATTTAGGGTAGCATATTTCCTAGTTTAAATTAGAAATTGTTTCAATCTTTGTGGATTATTTAGGATATTTAATAATTTCGAATTTTAATAAAAATCTCAAAAAAAAGAATCACTTTAGGATAGATCAAATCATTTTCTCTAGGATAGATTGCATGTTAATTTGAGTAATTTTTAATTTCGAATTTCATTTCAAAATACCAAAAATAAATCATTTGTCCGTTATTAGAATTAGGTCACGTCGTCGTATGACATATAGTTTGCATGTTAGGCTGCATTAATTACATGTTAATTTTTGCACGTCATTACATATATGTTAGTTTTCATTTAAATAAGTGAAAATCCTAAAAAATATTGAGTGAACTGCTTGTTAATTAGAAATCATATTAGGATTATTGATGTGGTTTTCTAGCTAACCATGCAGATGCTTACGTTGCTTCGAGGTAAGTAATTATCCCAATTTTGCAATTTATTTAATGTTTTGATTATTGAGTGTTACTTTGGTGGTTTGCGCACCCGCATGATCACCTCACATGCTAGTGACTAAGTTAAAATGGATCCAGACTGCATGCATAAATATTTTTTGAAAAGAAAATGTACCGAAAGGGCGTTAGACTAGATCTAGCGTAATCAAGTCCCCGAGCTTAGAATCTCTGGTTCGTAGGAATAAAACATATCTCCCTATGTTTTATTTAGGTTTCTAATCGACCTACCACAAATAGATTAGTGGCGACTCCAAGCATGAAAATTTTTGCATGTTAAAAACTTAAACCCTAAGTTGCGAATTGGTAGGATTTGGGAGAGCCCGAGTTAGGCTTAGTTTTAATAATCCATTAGTCTAAGGAAATTTTAGGTCGCGACAAATACTTGCTGACGCAGATGACAGTATCAAACTGCAAAACAATATAGACGAAACGGTTCAAGCCAATTTCTTTAATGGACCTTGTCTGGTCTGGCAGAACATTTCTGAAAGACGACTTTGCCGTAATCAATTTGATAATGATGGTTGGTATAGAATAGGGTAGTTGACATTCAAAGCTTCTCTTGCTCCGACCTTAATAGCTAGAGTCGTCATCGATCAGGCTAATGAAAATAAGTCACAGAACATTCACTGATTATGATTAATCGGGCGAATTTCATGTCAAACCATAGTGGATCATTTAAAGATTTGCTAATTATGTGAAGATGAAAAGAACGGAAAAGTGACACTAAGAGAAAAAAAGTCAAGGGTCTTCGTGAACTTACATACTTTAGTCTAATCACGCCCCTTGTTTCTAGCTATCTTCTGCTTATTCTAATTTTAAAGGCTTTCCTTCTCATATTTGAAAATTTTTAGGATTTTCAAAAGAGAATCAATAGAGACCACATCTTTACTCAATTGACTTCGCTTTTTAATATAAAATCAAGGGAAGGGTATTTATACTCGAACAATATATATAGGAAAGGAAATAATCTAATCTAACAAGGAAATCGACTATCTTAAGACATAATGAAATATGAAATAATATCCCAAATATACAATAATATTATCTCCAACAATACTCTGTAATAGAGAATTATCTAATATCCATAAATATGTTTCAGCACCATAGTATGTGGAAATAAGTTTTGAATAAATATCATCCGATAATTAATGGAATGATTTTTTTTTCGGCAATTGTATGATCGTATGTATGAGTATGAAGGATATTTCTTCCATGAAACCGTGCAACCAATCACCTATGCATTGTCTTTGACGGGTGAGACATTTTAATCTCTCTTGGTAACCTAAGCTTTTGTGATGAATTAAGATCGTGATGTTTTCCTCGGTTCCTAATTGGATACTTTTTATTAGTGGGTTACAAATATGAGAATTCACTTATATTTGTCTTTAATTAAGTTTATACGATGGTGATGTATATTTGTAATGCGCCAGTCATAGGCTAGGTTTGAGAAAGTTTCCACTAACAAAAATGGAAGAAAACATAAAACCTATGTATCACATAACCTATGGGGTAAAAGCCACAAAAAACCTCTAAACTACACCCACTTTAATACATTTATTATAATTTTTTTTTCTGTCACACAAAAAATTTTAAACTTATATATGTGTGATACAACTCTCATTCAATGATGCCTAATTTGAAAATCTCTTAGCTTTCACTTTGAACTTTCGAAATTGATAACCATTTAAGCTTTTAATCTTTCTATGTCATTATTGTTCATTTGAATATTGTCATCTATAGTTCCTCGTAAGAGCAGATCAATATAGCTCTGGCTAAACCTCCAAAGCTTTTGTCCCTTGATCAAGCATTGACCAAAAAATGATTCTAATCCAGTAGTTTAATTTATCAGCCCCAAAGCAATGCTGGCTTACGAAAGAATGATTCTCATTCCATCTTAATCCTGTATAAGATGAATTAAGATTCGTTTTTTCCATTCCCTTTTGGGCATGGTTTTGGGACCAGGGGACACAACTAGACAGGTGTTGGTCATCTTCAGGCCAGACCAATTCAATAATTACTTTAATTAAGAGGCAAGTGTGGCCTAATCCTTCATTTATTGAGACTATGATGAGAGACACATCATCATTTTATCATTGATTAATTGTTCTGGTTATATTAGGGGACGAAGACCCGCGTGGCACATTGCTTAAGCACTCCGGCGTATTAGCTTAGTCACCACTTGTTCTTAACTTTAGTTAAATAATAGTTATCCGAAGTACTCATACATATGCTGAAACTTTGGTACTTAAATCAAACGGAGGAATAGGTTTTTAATTAGAGTAAAATCTAATTGCCAGATATCCAATGATGCTTAGGCACATAGGCCTCCTGTTTACACCCAAAAATCACTAATTTTTGGTTATTATTGACAAGTAATGGGCTTAGTCAATAAGAGCAGAGTTTCGTGGTCTTTTTTATGACAGAAATTTTAGTTCTGCGCCAGTTCGGGAAAATGATCATAACTTTGACGATACAGATTGGATTGACCTGATTCTGAAGCCAAAATAATGAAGACTCCTGGATCTACAACTTTTATGTTTTGAGTTTTCTCATAAAGGCATTATAGAGTTGTTGATTTGGGAAGGAAGTGGATGGTCATGATTGGTCAGGATGTGGAAATTTTAGTTCTGTGCTAGTTCGGGAAAATGGTCATAACTTTGTCGATATAGATCGGATTGACCTGATTCCAAATCCAAAAGAACGAAAAATTCTAGATCTACAATTTTTGTCTTTTGAGGTTTCTCAAAAAAGCACTGTAGAGTTGTCAATTTTAAAAGGAAGTGGGCGATGGTGACTTGTCAGGGTGCAGAAAAAGAATGCAACTGTCAAAGAAGCAATTGCTAACATAGTGGAGTCGAAAAAACCGTCAAAATAGTACACTTAATGTAACCATTGGTAACCGTTTGTAACCTCTCTTAATAATCGTCTGCAACCTTTGTCAGTAACCATTCGTAACCTCTCTTAGTAACCGTTTGTAACCTTTATTAATAACCGTCCGTAGCCTCTATTAGTGACCATTTGTAACCTCCGTTGATAACCGTCGATTGTAGGCTTTAAATAGCCATATCATACTCTTCGGAAGGCTCCCTCCCGACGAATCAAACAACACGTTATCTTTCAATTATCTTTACTTTCCTATACCGCACTTTATCTTTCCTTAGCTATAGATTTTCGATTTGCATCGTCGATTAAATTCTCGCGTGTATCTCTATCCCGAGTGTTGCGTTGTCGATTAAATTCCGGCATTACATCTTTGTGTATGTGTGTGGCTGTATTATTAAGCTTTGTCGTCAATTAAATTCCGGCACAGATTGTATGTATAGTTCGGTTTGAAGTTCACAATTATTTTCTTGTCCATCGGGATATTTTCTGTTCGAAGTTGCTACAGAACCCAATCTCCTCTCATTAAAAGCCGAAGAATAACTTTCGGTGAATTATATTTTGTCACGGAAGCAATTCCAGCGAAACATAATTTTGGTACATCTAGAGGAACCATTGTGGTTGATTTGAGGGGATATGATGGTGAGAACAAGAAGAGAACCTGATCCTGATAATGTTGGTGGTAACAACTCGTCATCGCAACGTGGAAATGACAAAGTGGGATGTTCTGAGTCATCGACTATATAACCGGTGGCAGAACAAGAGCAATGTAGAGGTGTCGACATCTCGAGACAACTCATTGATGATCAGAGAATGCAATTAGAGCCAAGTCCTGTGATGTTGGCTACTATGAGGAGGATTCTCGATGAACACTAGAACGAAACAATTAACTGCATGATGAAATGCGTCATCGACGTGATCAAGCCCATAATTGTCAACACCTTCCATGAGGTCATGCACTAGCTTGGAACATCAAGTCGTTCAATTCAAGTTAGGTGAGTCCTGATAATCCTGCTCAAGTGATCCCGAGTCAAGATTCCCAACATGTCCAAGTAATGCTAGACCAAGCGATGCAATGCATGGAATATAATCCGGTAAATACTAGAGATGCATACAGAAAATCATATCCGAAGTGGGTGGATGCAGTACAATGCCATATCCAACAGGTTTTGAAATTCCCGATTTAAACCTTTTTTCTGGCGAAGATGATCAATTGACAATGGAGCATGTTAGTCGGTTTGTAGCATAATGTGGTGATGCATCTCATACTGATTGTTGGAAGTTAAGGCTATTTCCCTTGTTATTATCTAAGATAGCCTTCACGTGATATACATTTTTACCGGCCATTTCTATACATTCCTGAGAGCAAATGGAGACACAATTCCATAGCCAGTTCTACATTTAGTATCGAATGTGTCTATTGCTGATTTGGCTGATATTAAGCAACATAATTATGAATTGGTGGAGCAGTTCATTTCCAGATTCAAGAGGATTGAAATAGATGCCTTACTTCACTCACAGAGAAAGAATTTACAAATTTGGCTTTCAATGGATTGAACTTCAATCTTAGAGAAAAATTCGAAGGCCAAAATTTTGCTGATTTTTTCCAATTAGCAACGAGAGTGTCTAAGTATGAGAAATTACTTAAGGATAGAGATAGAGGACCACATAAAGACTTTACTCAAGACGTGTCTTTAGTGGAAAAAATATGAGCTGTATGAGAATATGAAATTCGGCAATAAAAAATCATTTTTGCCTATGACAATGTGGCACATGAAAACTCTTGAATACCTAATTTAAAAGAATCAAATGATCGATGAATCATTCAATTCTTTTAAAGTGAGCATATGTTTATACCCAAAAATGATCAATTTTTGGTTGTTATCGACAAGTGACGGGCTTAGTCAATAAGGGCAGAGTTTCATGGTCTTTTTGATGTCAGAAATTTCAGTTCTGTGCCAGTTTGGGAAAATAGTCATAATTTTGTCGATACAGATCGGATTGACCTGATTCCAAATCCAAAAAAATGAAGATTCCTGGATATACAACTTTTATGTTTTGATTTTTCTCATAAAATCATTGCAGAGTTATCGATTTGGTAAGGAAGTGGACGGTTGTGGCTGGTCAGGATGCGAAAATTTCAGTTCTGTGCTAGTTCGGGAAAATGGTCATAACTTTGTCGATAGAGGTCGGATTGACCTGATTCTAAATCCAAAAGAATGAAAACTTCTGGATCTACAATTTTTATGTTTTGAGTTTGCTCAGAAAAGCACTGTAGAGTTGTCGATTTTGAAAGGAAGTGGGTAGTGGTGACTGGTCAGGAAGCAGAAAAAGGATGCAACCGTCAAAGAAGCAACCACTGACATAATGGAGTTGAAGAAACCGTCAAGATAGTAGATTCAATGTAACCATTGGTAACCGTTTGTAACATCTATTAGTAACCGTCCGTAATCTCTGTTAGTAGCCGTCCGTAATCTCTGTTAGTAATCGTTTGTAACCTCTGTTAATAACCGTCTGTAACTTCTATTAGTAACCGTCTGTAACCTCCGTTGATAACCTTCGATTGTAGGCTTTAAATAGCCATATTGTACTCTTCAAAAGGCCCCCTTGACAAATCAAATAATATTTTATCTTTAAATTATCTTTACTTTCCTGTACCACACTTGATCTTTCCTTAGCTGTAACTTTTCGATTCGCATTGTCGATTAAATTCCGGCGTGTATCTCTATCCCGGGTGTTGTATCGTCGATTAAATTCCGGTGTTACATCTTTGTGTATGTGTGTGGCTGTATTTTCAAGCTTTGTCGTCAATTAAATTCCGGCATGATTTGTGCGTACATTTCGGTTCGAAGTTTGTAGTTATTTTCTTGTCCACCTAGATATTTCCTATCCGGAGTCGCCACAAAACTTGGTCTCCTCTCATTAAAAGCCGAAAATGACTTTCGATGAATTATATGTCGTCGTGGGAGCAATTCCGGCGAAACACCTGCTTTTATGGCTAGACAATTCACACCTCATATCTTACACTTCTAAAGTAATTTCAAAAAATATATTGTCAGTCTCAATTGCAGTCCATTACTCTCATTTTTCTTTAATTATTGGCATGTCGACTCCATGAAAAAAGTTCCACAAATTAAGAAAAAAGAAAAAAAGAGAGATTAAAACGAATTCTGGACAGTCTTCTCCTATAAGTGGTCCAGCACAAATAGATTAACCTAGATCTTTTTTGAAGGTTATATAATCAAATCAGAGTTGTACAATGCAAATATAAGTCTACATACAATCATTATAGTACTGTATTGGCATATGAAAGATGAATGTCATTCATTTTGCTTGCTGTATCACTATCTATAGTTTGACTAACCAACAATGTCCGTTTGATGGTCGATTCTACTGTTTAGTTTTAAAAGAACGAATTTGTTTATGTGTCAATAAGACTCCATTTGTTTTGCAAAAAAAATTGACATTTCAAGAAAATATTTTTCAGAGAGTCATTTTCAAGGAAAATGACAATATTTTTGGGTTTTTGTTTGAGACCTCAAAATAAATTGGAAAATATTTTCCGTCATTATTCGGAAGCTAGTGACTTGTGCATGGATAGGCAAAGAACCTGGCACAGGTACCAGGGTCTCAAGCTCGAATCCCTGACTCTCCGGCATGAGCACGGGCACTAGTCTTGGATCCACCAAAATCGAGCCTGAGAACTTGGTGCTCATGCCCCACTCCCATGCGCCCCAGCCTGGGTCTACAGAGGCCAGGCTCGGCTCCCCAATGCCTGAGCCTAGGTCCATCAAGGCCAAGCCTCGGACCCCAGAATGTAGGACCAGGTTTCCGACGCTCGGGCTCGAGTCAATTTAGGCCAGACCTAGGACTCTAGTATCGGTGCCCTCGCTCGAGTCCATCGAGGTCGAGCTTGGGACCTTGGTGCACATGACAGTATCCATCGAGGCTAGACCTTGATCCTTGGCACTCTGGCCCAAGCTCAGCATCGATGGACCGGGGTGTGGTAGAAGGGACCCGGGCATGAGCATGGGAGTCTTGGGCCTGACCTCAATGGACTTGGATTTGGAAGTCGAGGACCTGAGCATGGGCGTTGGGGTTCGAGGCTCGGCCTCGATGGACCCGGGCTTGGGCACTGAGGACCAGACACAAGCACCAATGTCCCGGGCGCGCCGGTTGGGGTCTTGGGCGTAGCCTAGATGGACTTGGGCTTTGGTGATGAAGGCCCAACCCCGCTGCCAAGGGCCCATGAATGAGTGTTAGTGTTATTGTGCCCAAGTGTAGAGTTTTTGGTCCAAACGCTGATATCTAATCTATTTTGGAAAATGATTTTCGATTTTTAAAGAGAAAATCATTTTCCTAAATTTGAGCTTTGGTAGGAATATCTTTTTCGTTGACTCATTTTCCTAAGCCATTCAAAAACCGAAAAATGAGGAAAATGTTTTTCGTGAAACAAACGGAACATAAGATTTTAAAGGAATTGACAAAAGAAAAAAGTTATCGATTACCTAATTTCTTGATAAGTTTTGGGTAATTTAGTGACAATTTTTATGAAATAACTAATGCATTTCGATAATATAGAAATTACCAATTTTTTATACAATGTTTTATTAACTTTCATTTGTCTTTCTCACCAGCCCATTAAATTTATCAAATCTTACATGAGTCTACCAATATTTACTTAAGTGACTTACGCACTCATTTCCAATTAATTATCAACTAGTTTTGAGATACAAACTTTCATTTAGGTTTTTTTTCCTAAATTTCATTAATGATTTTTACTGATCTTTCCTTTGATTTTTTTTTACCAATCTTTCCTTTAAATGCCTCATTTTTTTAACTTGTCAAAGAATTTTTCAACTTGCTGACCAAAAAAAAAGAAGAATTTTTCAACTTTTATTTGTGGGACTTATCAGTTTTTCTTCTATCAAGTTAACAACTAGTTTTGATTTAACAAGTCTCATTTGTATTGTTTATCAACAATTATTTTTATTCCTTTAAAGTTTACTAGCTTTTCTGTTGATTTACTGAATTTGATTTTCATTGTTTATTAATAAGTTAAATTTACCAATTCTTTTTAGAAACCACCAACCTAAGTTAGAATAATGTTCATCTTTTCTTCGATTAAGCGACTAATCGATCTTGCGTTACGTACTCTTATTTGAGTTAGTTACCAACGTTCATTTGACTTGTTCCAATTACCAACATCTATTATCTTTGACAAAAGAAAAAAATCTTCTCTTATCTTTAACAATTTTTTTTACTTGATCTTTTATTTTACTAGTGGCTTAAGTTTATCAACTATCATATGAAATTACTAATTTGAGTGACTTACCAACTTTTCTCCGATTGAGTTACTACCTATTTTTGGGTTACCAATGCTCACTCAAGTCTTAATTTACTAACTTTTCTATTGAGTTGCCACTTTTATTGGCTTTACTTGCAAAACTTTAATTTGAGTGATTACCAACTTTCTCCACTAAAATACCAAATAGTATATGCATTACCAACTCTTATTTGAGTTAATTGTAGATCGATGTTAAGTTGTTTTTTCACATATTACTATATTATCATTGAAAAAAAAACCTTCTCTTATCAATTACCAACTTTCATATACCTTTATTAATGAGGCTTAGATTTAACAACAATTATATGAAAATTGCAAGCAATAGACAAGTACCAATGACATGATAGGTCTATCATCTAACCAGAGCTAGACAATTAAATTTCAATAGAAAGGCAAGCGGTCAAAGTAATAGACAAGTACCACCAAAAGCTTAGTAGCTTGCTTTAATATAGCCTATGCTTATGAAAAATGAAGAAAATGAATTGTTTGAGGTCAGTCCAATGCCCAATCTGCAAGACCATAGCATTTTAATACTAGCTCTCTTTTTACCAATACCTATCCCACCGGCAAACCTAAGGCACTTTTCAACTCAAGCTCTTTGGTTTCCTTTTTTCTTAAAAGGAACTCCTCATTAGAAACTTGCCTTCTATTTGAAATCCCCTACTCTCTCACCAATTTTTGGCTTGACCTTTTTACGCCTTCCTTATTTATGTAATTTATCAGCTCCTTTTCGAATTAAGTTATCAGTTAGTTTTAGTTACCAACTCCCATTTGAGTTGTATACGTACCAGCGTTTACTTTTTTTTGTTGTGAAATTCATCAACAATTTTTTATTTTAATTTTTTGTCAAATCCATCTCTAAGGAATGATTCGGACTTTTTTCTTTTTGTCCTCATATTCATATGGAAAGACAACCACCCAAAATTTTCCCTCTTCTTTGGGGCCACTCTTGAATGAATTATACAACTCATATGAGGGTTGACTGCCTTCTTTTTTAGTCTGCAAATTGATGATGACCATGATTTAAATTTCGAATGAAAACGCCATCACCAAATACCGACAGCACAGCAACCGTTCTAGGATACTTATAAAATGTAATCGCCATATTATAAAAATTGAATACGCCGTCACCATGACTACCGTTATGATATTGTTAAGGGAAAATGACGAATTGCAGTGAAATTTGGGAATGAGTAGGTAGGAAGAAAAGGACTGAGAGCGAGAGCTTTTCATGAAACGCTCATAACCTAGGAAGAGATTACGCTTTATATTAACTCCACATTCACCTTATTATATGAACCGCCCAATAACCAACGCCTTGTAGCTAGCCTTAATAAACATAAAGTTTGCTGGCTGACTCCATACTGAAAACACTACTTCCTAAGTATTCTCTTGTCTTTAATATTTAAATCTTCAAAGACAACTAAGATCCTTTGTTGACCTTGAAATCTTAATCTTTGGTTGTTTAAATGGATAGAATTCTTCCACAAGGTTAGCCATGCGGACATTTGTTTGTTATTTGTTAGACTAAATATTTAATGGATTTATTGTTGTTGCTACATAGTCATTTTCCAACAATATTGATATGAATACTTATGTGTAGCTTTAGAAATTTTATAACTATCCAAATTAACAATGATAAGCATGGGTTTTGTGACCAAGAAGGTACTCAGCCTGTATAGTATGTATAGCGTCATACTTATTATGCATATCTTAGTAAGTTTTACAAACCGTGTAATAAAGCGACTCATATTAGATGGGAGAGAATCTAGTTAAATTACGTACACAAGTAGATAGAGAAAATCACGTTGTGCATATAAAATGTGAGGTACATACTTGTTCGTTGCATTGTGAGGATGGTCTCTGAAAATAAAACTTTTGCCTTGCGGTGTGCATTTAAACTCTTCTTACAAAGTGTTCTGATGTATGCTTGCTACTTCAGTACTTCTTCCTATATGTGGAGGAAGCTCCTTAAGCTGAGAACTGAATTCAAATCCTTGATTAAGCATGTTCTTTGTGATGGAATACTAACTTACCTTTTGAGGCTTTGCTCAATCTGTTAACTCAAAGGGTAGTCTACGATACTGCAAAAGTCTGCGATGTAATTGGCCTACTGCTAGGTCTGAGGACCTACTTCTAACACTATCAGCATTCTCTGGAAGTCGGACTAATATTGAGCAGTCTCAATAGCTGGTTTCGCTTCAAACTTACCGAAACACAGTTTTATAAGCTGGCTAATTACTTTGAATATTCTGCCTAGTAGAGACAGATTGAACATATGGAATCCTTCTTTGAATGATGTTTTCCTTCTCTGGGATTCTTTCCCAGAATCTAGGGATCATTTGTTTTCTGAATGTGCTACTTCTTGTGAAGTCTGGAGCTCGATTGATAGTTGCTGTGGTGTTCAAAGAATTAGGCAGAGTTGGAGTGATGAGTTGTAGCAAAATTTGTGCTAGCTGGAAGGCGAAAGCTATAGCTAATGCTTCTCGCAACATTACATGGTGTGCTGTTAACATATGATATGAGAGAAATAGAAAGCTTCATGATGATAGCTTTCTTGATTCCAGTGGTGGCATTATGTCAAGATTTAAATTTGATGTTTTGTATAGGGATGGTAGCATCCAAACCAGTCATTATTAGTTCAATCTCAGAGTAGGCAAATCCTAGTAACTGAAGCTTCTTGACTTGAATTGCTGTATTTCTTGAGTTTCTGCTGCACTCCTTTCTGTCATTTGTAGCAGGATTCCCCTACTTTGTTTATTTGAATAATACTCACTTTCTAAAGCAGAAATTTTTTTTTCTTACAATATAGAGTCCCATCCAAGTGTTTAGCTTGTAGGGGCTAGCGCGTGGAAAACACGCTTGATATTGTATGGGTTAGCGTGTCCAAAGCGATTATTCTCTCGATGATTGACAAGTCGATGATAGTTAGTGCTAACCGTAGTATCGTGTCCTTCCTTTTCTAATCACGCTCAGCACATGATATGCTATAAAATAATATTGTCTGAACCTCAAGCAAAGTCATTTTCTACTATTCGGGAGATGAACACATGATGCACAACATATTTCGTCTACCAATCTCTGGAATTCCCACATCCTTTTCTTTTCATTCCCATTGGAACCCAACCCTTGACATGTTGATTTGGCGAGTAAGAATTGCATCTTGTTTACAAATTAGGTTTGATCTGGTCTGCTGTGCTGTTCCTTACTTAATATAGATGTTGGGGATATTCTCTTGTAGTTTGTTGTTTTGAATACATTATAGGGAAAAAACATACCCAAATGAAAAACATACATTTCAGTGTCCAGGTAATCAATCATAGAGAAGAGAAAACAACCTTATATAGGAAAATCTTTGACAAATTGGGCAGCCGAATTAGACGAATTTATGTACTTTTCTACATCTCTATTCATTTCGTGGAAAATGAGGTGAATTTTAATGCAATAAAAGTTGTTGCTTCTCGTTTGGGTGATTATGGGGCTCTGCCGACTATCCTAACTGAGTCACTAATTTCTTCTCGAGCTGTTACGATTAGTAGATATGGGTGTCAATGAGGCTGCTCATTGGGTGAATACTCAACTTAATCAAAGCTGTGAGACTTTCGATTGGAGTTAGAGCTGTAAATCATTTGTCAATCCCTAACGAGGAATCTTTCTAGAGAAACTACCGACATTAGGTGCACAAGTGAAAACATATCAGGTAGGGCTCACTTGATAGATAGCGCGTGATGGACAAAAACAATTATATCGGAACCGTATAAAATTTTTTTTGTGGCACTTTCTAGTCTCATTGGCAAAGTTGGTATTTCGCGTAAAGATTTAAGATTATATTGATCAAATTGAAAAGTCCATTACTTAATTGAAATCCATATAATAAGTTTAAGATTAAATTGATAATTTTTTCTAGTGAAATGAGTTAAAACCAATAATAACTCGAGCTAAGCTTTCTTAAGGGTCTGACAACATCACATTATCAGCCTGGTCATCTTTGAAATCTCGTACCGCGTATATTCATGCTGTAAGAAAGACAAGCCTGTACGTAATAATAGTTTATTTTAAAGATGGTCTAGAGATGCCCTTTTCTTACGTACGGTGTCTGGTGGTACTTTCTTGCAGGGAAATTACCAAAAAAGTTCTAAATTGTGTCAATTTAGTCATAATTTTTTTTGTCAAAAATCCTAAACCTTTCAATTTGGCCAATTTAGTTCCAAACCAATTAACGATTTGCTAATTTAATTCTACATATTTTAATTATGCTAATTTAGTTCTAAATTTTTTGACGATTTGTCAATTTATTCATTCCGGCTAATTTTGATTCGAAAATGCTGACGTGGTGATTTAGTCGGTGTTGACTGCTTTACGTGGTACGATTGATATTGATGTGAACAATTTTTACAATTTTTATGTGGCACCGTGATTTAATCGATCTTGAAGTGCAACGGGTGCAAGTTAATTTAGCTTCTTTTTTTTTTTTCAATAAGTCCTAATATCCTCCTTTGATTTCAACATTATTCATTTGGTTCGATAGTTTGTAGAGCCGTCTCATATGAGGAGGTGCTTAGTCGAGTTGATGGTTGTGTTTTGATACCAACCACAACGGTCGCATCACCCAGTCGAGTCTTTCACGGAGATGGCTTTTCTTTTGATGCCAGCCGCATAGGCTGCATTGCTCAGTAACTACTTTTCCAAGCCAACCGTAATATGTCGTTTGATGCTACGACGCCAGCCATATAGGCCGCGTTGCTCAGTTATGATTTTGCAAGCCAACCGCATCGGCCGCTTGCCGTTTCCCCTCCAATCCTTTACGTTTTGCATGTCGTTTCGAGAAGCCACACCACCACCAGACTCGCCGCTCTTAAACCAGCAAGATCTGTAAATTTCGCCATGAACAACTGCCGAATGCCGCCTCATCCGCCATGTCTAAACAGTTGGACACTGTTCAGATCAGTATTCAAACTCAAGTTGACATCTTCAATGTACCTTGAGTTTGAGGGGGATGTTAGAGCTACGAATATTTCTCTTTGATCGTGTGTATCTTGATTGATATGTTATCTTATTTAGCCATTTCATAAAACCTATAAATAGGCTAATGTAATTTCATTATGATATATCGAAATATACAAAATTACTCTCTTCCACATAACTCTTTAATATCTCAACTCTCGAAATCATAAGAAATAATCTGTTATGGTCATTATGTTATTAGTAAGTATAAATTTTATCGAATTCTTCGATTGAAATAAGAACTTTTCGGGAGGCAAAGAATTTGTGCTATTCTATTTTCTTTAGTAGCCTCCACCTCACCTAGATACAGCTTCCATATTCAAGTACACTTACAATCCCACGCAATTTCAAGGACCTCGTTTTCAGTACAATCCTATATTTCTTGTAAAGTAGTTGCAAACGGGGATGTCAAATGGGTGATTCGAGTTGGGTTTGGGTTGGGTAAAAATTGGTCCGATCCAATTATTCTATTTATATGCAATACACATTTAGTGACCGACACTTGACCCGTATCCAATCCATGCAAGACTCGACTCATTTACGAGAATATTTTCATATTTAATCTAACCTATGAATGTCCGCATCCACCTAGTTAACCCACTTTAAGTTATGTTATTTGGATAAAATCGCTATTTCACCTATACAATGCTAAAGAATTGGTTTCAATATTGCATAGAAGTTTCAATTTTTGTGTTTATTCACAATGAATAATACGAGAAAGTTATCACTCGATAGCAAATTTATAAAATTATATCAACAAATAACACAGATGAATTGAAATTTTAATTACATGGAATGTAATATTGAAGAAGATGATTTATGCTAACCATGGATTGTAATGACAAGAACTAATATTAGAATATTACATAAAAATAACAATGACAAATGCAACCAAGGAAAGATATGCTTTGATAACTAACAGACAAAACTTACAACATTAATAAAAATAAAATGGGGGAAAAAAGAAGCCATTTTGATATTTTTAATATGGGTGAAGTTGAACCTATTTCACGGTCTCACCAAGACTTTTTTGAACTTGGAATAGTCCTGGGAGTCCATTATTTTCTCATAAAGGGGGAAGAGATAGTTACAAAGGTGGGTTGGGTTTGGGTAAATTGTAAACCCATTTAACATCCATATTGTGCTGGCCTTTTACATTCTAAACACATTTATAAACCCTTTACTAAATATAACTAACCTATATAATAACTTAGCTCATCGAATACGGATTAAGAAATGGATATATGATCCATTTTGATAAAGTCTAGTTGCAAACTAACCTTTGACTTGCTTATCGAGCACTTCGAGCAATCGTTCACTAAATCTTTAAAGTATAAATTCATGTAGTTTTGAACAAGGAAAACACGAGCTTAAAATACACAGAAGATTAAAGTGAAAGTAAAACCTTACGGTCAAAGTCATGTTCAGGAAGTTCAGAAAAGTTAAGAGGTAACATTGACATTTTGATAAACGATAGATGTTGAAAGGCACTTTAATTTAATATCCAAACAAAAAGAAGACAAGCCCATTATTGTATGGGCACTTTCATTTTATTAAGAGGAGACCTGCAACAACTCCCTCTGCTTTAAATATCACTTGCTTATGGTCGGACTCAGCGCGCACTGCCCCTCCGATTCGAAAGAAACACTGCAAAAACTCATCTCTCTCTCTCTCTCTCTCTCTCTCTCTCTCAAAGTTTTTGTCAACATCTGAGAGTCTCATTGACTCTCAAAACTATCTTCCTGAGAGCATAGCGTTATGGCATTGAAGTCATCAGAAAGGCCAAAGCCCAAGCACAGGAAGGGCCTGTGGTCACCTGAAGAAGACCAGAGGCTCAGGGACTATGTTCTCAAGCATGGCCACGGTTGCTGGAGCTCTGTCCCCATTAACACCGGTAAGTTTTTGTGATATACTTCTTTATCATATATTGTAGGAACATGAAATTCTAGTGTCGACAGAGCTTGTAACGTGATTGCATTGCCTTATTAATAATTTGGAAAGCCACGCACTAGCCATAGCTAGTTAGCTATATGGAGCATGCATTGTTCAAGGAAAGAGTGTTTTTTTTTTTTGTTTTCGACGACTAGATCAACTAGATAATTTTTCATTTTAATCGTTCATTTTAAGGTTGAACTATGCATGCAAGCAGTATATATATGGTTCATGATTATATATTTGAATGTGCAGGTTTGCAGAGGAATGGCAAGAGCTGCAGATTAAGGTGGATCAATTACTTGAGGCCTGGCCTAAAGAGAGGCATGTTCACCTTGGAAGAAGAGGAGATTATTTTGTCACTTCATCGCTTGATAGGCAACAAGTAAGTGCGACAGTTTGATGACCTAAATAGTTTATGAGAGCTTAAATATTTAACCCGTGTATAATAATAACCAAGATATTAATCAACCTTTTAAGAAGTGCTTAATTTTTGTTTGAAAAAGTGAGTGAATAGTGATGAAGGAATATGTTTGTTTTTTTGTGGGTTAGGTGGTCTCAAATAGCGAAGCATTTGCCAGGAAGGACCGATAATGAGATAAAGAATCACTGGCATTCTTATCTTAAGAAGAAGGTGGCAAATAAGACTGAATCATCGTCATCATCAGAAGCCCACCATCATGCCCAAAGTCAATGTACCAATTCGGACATGGTGGAATCTTCGCCTTCTCCAGATCAAATCCCCACAAACCAAAACCCATCAGTTCATGCACCATCACAGGAACAAAAGGAAAAGATGTCGTTGGACTTTCCGAGAGACGGTCCACGCAGCTTCTTGCCAAAGATTTTCTTTGCCGAGTGGCTGAATCAAGCTGATCAAGGGTACAACATTCCAAACTACGGCGATGCGTTTGATTATCGCTCAAATCTTCAGGACCCTCTTGTGCATGATTTCTGTATAAGTGATTTTGGAAATTCTTATGGCAGTGAGTATGTTGGTAATGAGCTAAGTAATGGGTCTGCATGTGCCAGTGTGAGCGACATGTATAGTTCACAGTTGAAGTTGGAGATGGATCAGGTTTCGGGAGGTGGGCATTACTTGGATTATTTTTCTGGGGATGATATTTGTAGCCAGTTCGACATGGGCAGTGATGTTAATGTGATGATGTACACATGAGGGGCGGTCAATCTTTGTACTTACATGGGGCGTGCAATAATGGAGGGAGAATAAATTGCACCGTAAGTAGTCATATTTTGGTTTTATGTATGCTTTCATTAGACTCGTCAAACGGATAGGTCAGATTGCGTAAAAAAATGGTTTGCCCTAAATTGACTAATTTAACCTGGTTTGATCCATTTTCATGCAATACAAATTTAGTGACTCATATCTGACTAAACTTATCTCCGACCCGACACATATTTAATCAAATACTTTCATATTTAACATAATCTAGGAAAATTCATATCCAACATGAGGTGAGAGCGCGGAATGAGCGAGCGTAAACTCGAGTGAGCGCAAGAGAGAGTGAAGAGAAAGTCATAAATGTGGGTTGTGTTTAAGTAAGTTGTGAACCCATTTAACATCCATATTATTGTAGGCTATACCATTCTAAACTTATTTATAACACATTCTGAATATAACTAACTCATACAATAATTCAGCCCATCAAACATAGGTTAAGAAACTCGCTATGACTCATTTTGACTCATTTTCGTCAATGAAATACATGGCGTACCCAAAAAGGGAGGAAAAATAGAAGAGAGTGGATGGCACAAACCCTAGAAAAGTGCCAAAAGGATGGGTAAATAAGGAAAAATGACATAAACAATCCCTGAACTTTGACTCAATATGCAATTTGGTCCATGAACTTTTAATTTGTTCAATGTAATCCCTGAACTTTAACTCAATGTTCAATATGGTCCATAAACTTTCAATTTGTTCAATGTGGTCCCTGAACTTTTGGTACATGTTCAATATAGTCCATGAACTTTATAAGAATATTCAATATAGTCCTTCTATTAATTCAAGTTCAGGGACTATATTGTACATTTTCATATCGTTCAGGGTCTAAATTGAATATTTGCCAAAAGTTCAGGGATCATATTGAACATATTGAAAGTTCAGGGACCATATTGAACATTGGATTAAAGTTCAGGGATTACATTGAACAAATTAAAAGTTCAGGGATCAAATTGCACATTGAGCCAAAGTTCATGGACTGTTTGTGTCATTATCCCGGTAAATAATGTTACTCAAAGAAATTGGCGTCGGTAAGTAAAAGCACCTCCTGCAAGTTAGAAGAGAAGAGACTTTCATCTGAAATCGTTTTAATAAACGAGGGCAGTTCAAAAACATGAAGCTTCATATACTGTAGACTATGAAAAGTCAGATGTCGGTTAACAAACTCCTATTTTACTTGCTCATTTAAAAAAATTCAAGGTAGAGATCAGGTTGGAACTGTCCTGAACATATTGACACCCAATCTTATTAAAATCTCGAGCTTTTATGATGCAGATTAGATATAGATTAATGCTACATATGTCATGTTTAGTATCTGACGTGGGACTTCTTGTTGCACTAATTGACACCAGTAATGTGAACCTCAAGAACGCACTACAGAATTTTTACAATTTTTACGCTCATGCATGCAATTTGACTTCGTTTTTTACACCTAATCAAGCTTTGGACCTCTTTTTTACGAGCCTTAGCAGTAGTTGGACAATTAAAATACAATAAATGTGATTCGCATGGTCATCCTTAGCAGAATTCTGTAGTTCTGTGTAAAAAAATTTGACTTCTTTTTCTGGACAAGTAAAGTTTAATAACACGTTGGTAAGTGTCAAAAAACTGTTGGTGACAAGAATGATCGCTAACATTTTTTTTCAACAACTTGTTGGTAACTTACTTACATTTTAATGATAGTGTCAACTCTTTTGATTGTTTGCAAACTACCAATTTTAATGCTAACTTATCAACTTTTTATAATAATTTACTAAAGCTTGAATTTTCCAACTATTACATAAAATTACAAACCTAGATAAGAGTAGCTATTACCAGCTTTTACTTGGATTACATTACAGCTAGTTTTGGTCTACCAAAGTTTTATTTGAGTTACTTATCAATGTTTTTTTTTTCGTTAATAATTTATCAATCATTTTTGTAGAGTTATACAACTTTTATTTGTTTTGGTTACCAACCTCTTTAGCTTTTGTTACTCTTTTTAGTAAAATATTATAATCAAAGCGTGATTTGCCAACTTTTCTTCACTTATGTTATCATTTAATATATGGTCACCAACTATCACATTTGAGTTATTTACTGACGTTCATTAATTTATTTTTTAATTTGCCAACTTTTCTTATCGTTTACAAGTTTTTGATTGCCTTTCTTAACAACACCCAAATTTACCAACTTTTCTTAAAAAAGAAAAAACATATTGGGAGAATTGATAGAAAGTCATACAAGCTTGCAAAGGTCAATAAGCTCATACAAGAGTTGTTAAATCCAAGGCTTTTTCTAAGAACGAAATATAAAAATCTTACCAAAAAAAAATCGGAAAACGATGACAAAGGTTGATAAGTTGGAAAAAGGATCAAATAAACATCGGTAATTAGCTCCAATGAGATTGATAATTCAAAGATATTGATAAGTTGATCGGAAAAAAGTTTGAGAATTAAGATTAGTAAATTCACATTAGAGTTGGAAAGTTAAAAGCACCTGGTAATAAAAGTTAGTAAAAAGATAATAAAAGTCAAGTACTTGCAAGCCGTAAAAAAAAATAAGTTGGCAATTTCATAAAAATGCTGGCAAATTATAAATGAAATTTAGGTGATCGTAATTTGTCATACCCACCAGTTTTTCTTTTAGACTTGCTATCTCTCATAAAAATTTACCAGAACACTGGAAAAAAGATTCTATTTTTTTTGACAATGAATAGAGGAATCGTTCCTATTTCAAACATTTAAATTATATAACACAAAATATTGCAAAATCAGCTTGAAAAAGAGAGGAGTTTTTACGAAAAATCAGTTTAATTGCTGGAATGGCATCAGAGAAAGAGAGGAGTTTTGACGACAAAGTTCGAAGAATTTGTTCTAGACGTGCTCGTGTTTTCCCAGACTCCTGTCCTTTGCAACAACCGCCGAGTTCGGCTGCCTTTCTGTTCTCGCCTCCTCCGCATGGGCACTGACTTCTTGCTCTTCCATGGACGGTGACCGGCCCACTCGTACTGGCAGTGCGGCACGGACACGCCAGCCTACCCAGAGCCCTGCTTCTCCCATCAAACACTCCGATCCTCTTAGACGCTATCGAGATGCATTTACTCTCATGAGCTCGATCACTCAAAGCCCAAAGTTTCAGACAAACTTGGACATTCTTAGTCACCAGGGCGACTCGTTTCATTCGTTCGTGGGACGACTAGTCCAACGCGACACCTTTCAAACTCGTCAACCCCGTTGCAGGTTCGCTAATCGGACTACGTTGATCGCTCATCCCCCTTTTCCTATGGATCTGTTATACTACTCTTATCAGTGCATTCGTTTTTCTAGAACTTGTGATTCGTACTAGTTCAATTATGAATGTAATTATTTGCTTACCAACATATCCTATTGCGTAGAGCATGTCTCTCGGCGTGCAGAGACTCTCTTGGTCCATACGTCATTCAGTTGACCGAGCTTGTTCTCCTGCTAATTTCCACACACTCGATTTATTTTTCATCGATTAACATAGTACACCCAGGAAAATGAAAAGGGAATAATGGCATGGAAAAAGCTTCAAGGACTTTCTGCCTTGACTTTGTATGTACACACAACGGAAGGGAGGAGTTATTCACCCACTTCGCTAGGTGCAGAAAACTGTAATTAAACAGAGATTCACACACACCATAGCCCACCACCTACTTCCGTTGAATCTACTGTTTATATATGTACTAAGACCTTACGTTGTCACCTAACGAAGCAAGTCTTTTGTAATTGTTTTGTAGCTGGGGAAAACTGCTTACGTCGAGTCTTTGACTCGCTCATTGGACGTCTACTTCGCATTATTGATTTCTTTGAATGATCTTCGCGACGGAAACTCCCGAGTCCATGTGAAATGACCTTTATGTCACGAAGGGGAAAACATAGGGCTAAGAAAAGTCTACTCCACGTGAAATGAAGAAGAGTATGGAGCATGATTGTTCTGAGATCACAAAATTGCTGTCATTAAATTATGGGTTAATATAACAAAAAATCCCAAACTGATATATTTGTGATAAATTTACCCCAAACTATTTTTTTGATCACAAATAACCCCAAACTGGTACACAAATGTCAATTTTACCCCAAACTAATTTTTTGACCATCGAAAACCCCAAACTGGTACATCTGTGATAAATTTACTCTCCGTTAGTTTCCGTTAAATTTTACTGTCAAATTGTTAAGTTTGATGATACGTAGTAGTTGATGGGTGTACCAGTTTGGGGTTTTACCCCTCTGTTTGTCACAAGTTTACCAATTTATGATTTTTCGTCATATTAATCAAATTTAACGGATACTAACGGAGGGTAAATTTGTCACAAATGTACTAGTTTGGGGTTTTTAGTGGTCAAAAAGTTAGTTTGAGATAAAATTATCACAAGTGTATCAGTTTAAGATTTTTAGTAGTAAAAAAATTAGTTCGGGGTAAAATTGTCACAAGTATACCAGTATGGAGTTTTTTGTGGTAAAAAAAATAGTTCCGAGTAAATTTGTCACATGTGTACCAGTTTAAAGTTTTTGGTGGTCAAAAAATTAGTTTGGGATAAAATTATCATAAGTATATCAGTTTGAGATTTTTCGTGATAGTAACTCTATAAATTATTTAGTATTAGAGATTCGTGGCCAAAAGCTAGAAAGCTGAAAGTAGATGATGGTCCAGGCCCTGAAGTCATTAGAACTTGTTTACTTTGACCAAAAGGTTGGGCTATTCCAAGCCCATTGAACTTGCCATGCTCGGCCCTTAACTTGCAGCCATCTCTCGTGTTTTCTTTGGCGAGATTTCTCTTTGAGAAATTAAGAGGCTATTATCATTCCGTACGAACAAGAGGGTATTGATGAAGACATAAGTTTTGGTAATAAACCTCTAATTTGCCCCGACGTTGCTTTTCTTTAAAAAATTAGTGACGATTTTTGGATGCATGGGTAGATTGGACAAAAAAAAAAGTTTGGTTAGAATTGGGTTGTACCTAAAGTTGGGTTTTTTTTTAAAGGAATCGGCCCTATTTACTAGGAAAATGCTACATTTATTCAATAGCAGTCAAGATGTCCCCCCAACATTTCATTCTAACCCCTTTGATGAGGAATTTTGCATGTATGAATACATCTGTTTACAATGTGTATATACGTGTCTAGATATATAGTAGGCCTATCATTGGTGACTCATTGTGATTATACAGCGTCAAGTGAGAAGCAAACAAACTCAAGGATCACCAATTAGAATTGGCCATCATCTTTCATTCTTTTCCATGGGATCATCACTACTAATCATCATCACAGCTGATTTTTCCGGCATCACGGACTGAAACTTTTTTATTGCATCGACTGAGATTCTAAGCTTCAGACAACGAAACTCTCTGTGAGGTTCAGACTTGCCCATAACAGAACAATGGCAACCGAGACAAGGAGGGTGATAGGCGTCCATTTCATCGCTATCGCCTACGGCAAAATAAGTTCATCATATCATTGTTAACTAAAGACCATGCCAGATCAAAGGGGGAAACGTTATCTGCACAATTTATACAATCGCAAATCCTTGAAGTCATGACTTGATCATATAGCCATATAATCTATCCACGATTTGGATGATATTTACGTGTAAACTGGGATCCAGATCTGTCTACATAGAGTGAAAGGACTTGACAGTTTAGTAGTTTACATACCTCCATGCGTGAGGAACCCCAAATAGGCGAAACAGTTGCATTCATCGCCACCGAACTTTCCAGAATTTCTGGACATAAGGAAATATGTCGATCTGGTTATTTCCATTTTGTAATTGCATGTTCAGGCGATGAGGGAAAATCAGATTCGAAAATGAGAGGACCTTCACCTAAATATCTCGTTCTTCTTCTGGCAATCTCTGAAACATGCGTTGTCATTATGTCGACGTCCTTTTTACGGACCGCCTTAAGCTTTGACAGATTGGCTTGGGTCCTTGTATCGATGTACCGCTTCCTAATGTTCCCTATCACACCATCTGTGACCCAAAAATAAAGCTCTATGAAAGGATATATCCGTGTTATTAAGACCCATTTCATCTTATAATACTACCCTCTTGATGCGGCGCGAAAACGACCCATAGTAGCGCTAATCAATCATTCTTTTCCGCCTCTTCTCTCAAAGTGAAAAAATTTAACAGAAAAAGAAAGAAATTTGTGAGCTGATTACTCTTAACACGAACATGTAAAACTTCTAAAGATTTACCGAATTTCATAAAGCTGTATGGTCTGGTAATTTTGTCTAGGATTCGTTTGTCAAACTTGTCAAACTCCGTGTGCAAATCTTGCAGATAATGGAAAGCAAGCTTTCTTGGATACGAAGATTCGCACAACACAATAAAGCAAACACCATCCTCCACCAAGTAGCTAACATATAAGAAATGCAATGAAAATTAATCATACAAATGTCCCCTCGAATGAAAAAACAAGTGGCCCTATTAGTCTCCACTAGTTTTACAGATTCTTCCAGTCGGTAATAATTTTTTCAATCTATCTCATCAAATTCAAGCCCAAAAGGAAAATTTGTGCGAAAGATGCTCAACACTATGCTTGAAATTGACAGTCTCTACTAAACCTCTTCTATCCTGGGTATACCATGAATATTTGTACGTAATTGACCTAACTCTGGCGGTGCACAGTGACATTGAAAAAATTATTAATATCACAAAAAGAAATGCTTCATCTTCATAGATAAAATTCAGAAGCACCTGTTCGAAGTTATGAATAATAACGTTGCTATTGATAAAAGAATGAAAAGAAATACTGGAAGCAATGGTGATCGACGTGAACGGTCATCTTGGAAGACTCCAAGGCTCCTCTTGCGATTTCTTCGAGTACAAGTTCGGCTTGTTGCTTGTAAAACCCAAAGATGCCGTCGTCATCGGTGACGTACCGACGACCTTGTGCAAGAGGCAGGCCATCCTTCACCCTTCCCACAATTGTTAGCTTAACCATCCCTCAACAGAATTTTTGGCTCCGATCACAAGTTCAGTGGTGATTGTATGGAGAAATTGAAGAAAAACTCTTTTTATAAGGCACAAAAGAGAAGGGAATGACAAAGAAAAGCTTGGACACTAAGTTATGCTTTTTGGTCATTCTGAAGAAACACCAGCCGGTGGGGAAGGAAAACCCATCTTTAGAAAAAGGACCTCGATACTTTTGAGAAAAAAAGGTTTCAAGCACCCACAGAATATTTATTTCCTTAAACATGATTTCCTTTAATCTGTTGATAAAGTTCACAGAAGGTAAGAGGAAGTTGAATGAAGAAGATACCGATAGAGGTAGAAAAAACAACCATTGATTATTTTGCTTGAGTGTGATCGATTGGGACATCAAGCTGCATATGGTTCCTGAAGAAATCTAGGAAAATTGGATTTTTGCACACGTCAGAAGACATTGCCATGGATAATTTAAACCTTTCATTGAAGTCATACCCCTTTGGTAAACACTCTTACATGTCACATGACCTATACAAACTTGATACCACCACAAATATCTTCAGATGAGCTATAGTTAACTGCTATACAAGATTTCTTTACATGCTCCAGAAGAAAACGACACACTCACTCGAGAACTAAAAATATGAACAGCAAGAACTTCGATGAGCAATGGCTATTTATCCACTTTTAAGCACACCACAAGGAGATGGACACAAACGGAGATGGAACACGTAGATTTTGGAAGACTTTCATTCCCCCAGGATGGATAGTTCAGCCTCCAAAGCAGATGAGGAGCTTCCTCGGAACAAGTCCAGTTGCGCGATACTTAGCAGCCATCTCCTCTGCCTTGAGGCGATCTTCCCCTTTCTTGGCTTCCACAATTGCCCTCTTTTCTTCAGCGAGCTTGTGGATTGAAGCAATCTTGTTCTTCATTGTCTCTGCATATTCGGCTTTCTTCTTTTCCAGTTTTTCCTGCTAGCAGGCAAGTAATGAGATTTTAACAGAAACCACAGCACATCAAAGCGCTCGCTTCTCTTGTTACTAGTATACCAGGGATCTTCTACCAGCAACTCATCTGTAATCTAGACTCAATCAGAAGCTGACTGTTTGTTCCACACGCGCAGTTCCTGATTTATGAATATAACATATTACTTCTTTTAAGTAAATTGGCTAGAACAACTCTATGGCACCCAAAAGGATTATGGATGTGCAATAGAAGCATGACTTGGAGAAATGAGAGGGAAAAATTCACAAGTCTAATACAGCTACGAAGGAACTAAGAAGAACTAAGAAGAAAGAACTACTACAAAGTCCTCTAAATGATGAATTTAAGATGTACCGGAATTGTGAGTGGGGAGTGTGAAGCAGCATGACTAATACAAGAATGTAGCACTTTTGAGACTTAAGGAAAAGCAATCCAAATAACTGAGGTAAAGAACAATATAAATGCAGGATTACCTCAATCTTTTTGAGGTCAGCCTCAATGGAAGCTTTCTTGCTGTTCTCCCATGATCCAATTGCAGAGAGCTTCTTCTGAGCTCTGTTTAGTGATCGAAGCAGGACTTCAGCATGCAATTTCTAGCTCTTTTGAACGTACTAATGGTGAGGAATAATCATATTTGATCCAAAATTCCATAATTTACAGCAAGATTATGGCATAACAACAGGAACAGTACACCAAATAGCATCTCTTACTTGTTTTCTGCCTTTGTTTTCTCGCTTTCTTCCCATGCTCTAATCAAAGACAACTTCTTCTGTGTCTCAACTCTGGCAAGCTCAGCATCTGATCAAGAAGCATAGAATCAGTGAAGTAAAGTCCATCAGTGAAGTGACCTAGTGAAATTATAAACACATAAAGAGTATAAAGAACAAGAGAAAAGAGAAAGTGAAAAAACATAGACACTTGAACATCAAAATTACCTCGATTAACAGAACCTTCATTACTTTTCTCCACTGGGGTCTCAATTGGCTCTGCCCACAAAAAAGATTCAAAACCCCAGTTCAGCAACAGAAAGAATCCATGCAGATCCTTTGCTTCAATGTCCTAATACTAATTAAACCATCAACTAAGCTGTGCTAAGCCAGCGCAAGCGTTCAAGTAAGCTGTAAATTTCAAGGTGATATAGTGAAGATAACTAAATTTTACACCAGACATGCTTCAAATCAGTTAAATTACTCAACAAATGCCTTGAAGCCTTAAAGGAACTTAATTCAAGAGAGAAAAACAGTGGATTAAACTGTAATTAAAAAAAGAAGAAGATTCTCATACTAAGATTCTCGCGAGTTGATACATATATTTGATAGAGATACTAAGAATGAAAAAGAAACATAGAAACTTACTTTCAACCACAGCAAGGGCTTTGGTATCCTCTACTTTTTCTTCAGCAGGAGGAGGAGGACGAAGAGGTGGAGGTACGACTGACTTCTCCTCCTCGACGGGTGCGGGTGCGGGTTCGGGTGGGGAATCTTGAGGCTGAGGGGGCTCGGGTTCCACCTTCTTGGGCTCATCCTCTGCCATTTTCTCGAGGACCTTACCTTTTTCAGAGCTTTAGAGTTCACAGAATTATTGAAGATGAGAGAGAGAGAGAGAGAGAGAGAGAGACGACTAGCAGTTGAGAGAACTTGAGATATGGTACAGTTGGTTAACTGTGTAGCTCAAAAGCCAAACACTCAGTTGCCACTTGCCAGGTGACCCACATGCTGTTGGAACCGTATACACAACGTAGTCATTTTAATCACTTTTTCCCATATGAGAATATTGACTCTTGGTCATATTAGCGTTTTGTTTTTTTTTATTCCCGAATAGGGTGCTCGGATCGCGCGCTTTAATAATTTCATACGACTTTAACAATCCGTACGTTTCATCCGCATCAAATTAACGTACATGTCTATCCTTTCGAAATTAGAAACTGTAAAACGTATAGATCGCTGAGTTATGGATCCATTTTCTAGAGTTTCCCAAATTTTTCTCTAAACTACAATTGTTTGAAAGGCCCCTAGGTGAGCTCTTGTGGTAGCTTACATGTACACCAACGATAGCCATCTTAATCCCATGCTTCCTAGTGCTCTTGTAGAAATCAAGATATCACGATAAAAAGTTTGTTGTTTTTCATCGTCAGTCATGTCCCACTCGCATTCATTTCACATTAAACATATCCTATCATAACTCAATGTAATTAAGATGACTTGCAAGAGCGTGAAGTCTACGTTTGAATTTGGGAATGACAAGACATTATTTAACGAGGGTAGCTGATAGCTTGCCCTAAACTGGGTGCAAAAAGGATTAAATATATAGTGCAAGTTGTGAGGAATTTGTCCATTCAACTTAGTTGTCGACTATGTTGGAATTTGTGGCTCTCGTCACTTTCGTGGCCTGAGGGGCACAGCAGATGTCGAATCCGCTTTCGAAAACCTCATTCGAATGCATATCAATATCATATAATAATAGTTGTCTTTACTTCTAATCTCAAATTATCATGGTAGGTCTAAATTTTATTCGGGATATCTTCTGGAGTTAGATGAAATGTTTGAAAATAGTTAATGAACTTCCCTCTCACGACTTTAATAATTGATTGGGAAGAAGCATCGTCAACTTTTTTGCTTTTCAACAAAATCACTAATGAAGAAACCAGGACCACATGAGTAAGCACTATGCCTAAATGGATCATACACCTGGACATATGAAGTTTTTGGTAAATATGAAGAAAAGTTGTCAAGAAGTTTGTAAATCTGTCTTGATATGCCTCTTAACTGGTCATTCACAGGCACGGCAAATGATTACCCCTCGCTTATTATGTAACCGAGAACAAATTAATGAGCATTGTCAAGTATACTGAAATTGATCGATGAAATAGATTTATGAAGTGTTTCAAAGATTGTAAGTAGACATTTAAATAAATGGACCAGATTTAATACCTAATAACAACCCTATTGCATCACCTAGTATATCAACTCTATAAATAAACCTCGGTAGACTTGGCATTTCTCTTGTGCTAAGCCTCAATCTCTAGAAACGTTGGGCCAAGCCAGTTTCACGGTGCATACTTCCACAAACCTCCATCATGATCAACTGGAAATAAACAATTTAAACAGATGGAAAGCTCTTCCTCAGCTGCAGAATAGCTATGCTCATCTTCTTCAGGAGGGCCCTGAGATCTGACTCATAATTACACCTATAGAGGAGGGATAAGAGTGTCAAACAGGATGGTGATATTCACAGACTATGTATGTCTCTTGCTTATGTTTTGCATGTGTTGTATGATGAGAAAAATGCACATCCATCCATGAACTTACCAACCTTCATTTGCATAACTTACTTTCGAACTTATCAACTTTTACATGAAATTACCAACCTAAATTAGAGTAATTTATCAACTTTTGTCAGATAAAATTACCGACTAATTTTGGGTAAAAAATTTCCATTTACGGTACTTATTAAATTTTAATTGTTTTCTTTAAGTTATCAACTTTTTAATTAACATATAAATTTTTCTTAGGCTTGATTAGTAACCTTTTTCATTCACTAGCTCTTTTTAGAGATTACCAGTCTAACTAGTGCAACTCATCACCAACTTTTCACTTATTAAATTACCATATACTATTACATCACTCCCAAAAAAATTACCATATACTATTGGATTGCCAACTCTCATTTGAATTTATTACTGACATGTTTTTTAATTTGCCGACTTTTCTTATCATTTACAAATATTTATTAGCATTTCTTAGCAACGCTAAACAGCAAATCACTAGTCGAGGATGATTTTCACCACCTTAATCCAAGTAGAGGCAAGTCTTAGCCAGTTCACTTATTGGAGTGCACAAGCAAAAGAGCATTTATATGTTGACCTGCACTGCAATTACATGTACTGCTAGTCACATTGAGGTTACTCAGGATAAAAAATGAAATACGAACGTATCAATTTCTATCGCCAAAACTTCATGAAATTATGAGTAGTCACAATAGAAACACTGAATTTTCATCGACCATCCCATAAATGCCAATCCAAACATTAAAAGTGCAGGCAATGGCACGATCTTTAGAGGGCTAAGAAAAGAAAGAACATTAATGCTCATAACGAAGATCTTGCACATCTGATAAAAAAACTGTAAAGTTTCAGTCAGATCATACAGATTTGGCCAATTTTGTAATCCATGTATCACCGAGACAGGCTTAATGTGGAGAATCAGACATCTTCGCCCGAAAAGCAATTACTGGGCTGATGCTAGTAAATAAAATCAGCTGTCCTCAAAGTTACCTATAATGCTAAGATTGGTCTTCTGAAAATTTATGACTTTCACCAAAATTTAGGATCTTTATCTACCCACTATTACCAGCCAAATCCGCAGATTAACTACTAAATACGGATATCAGAACGCCTATTTGAACAACCCTGAAAAGAAGACAGACTCGGTCTCGAGTTGTGTTGTCTCGGTGCTTCGTCCTTCTACTCCTCTGTCTCCACCAATGCAAAAACTACATATCCATCTATCCGATTTAGCCAGCTGCAATGGTCCAAAAGCATGCAAAAGGATTACTAAATTTGTCATCACTGCTTTCCCTTAAGGCTGCATTTGTATTACAGCTTCGCTTTTATCCCCTTTATCGCAATATTGGCCACGTTGTCCATATTAGGCATCCATTTCTATTCCATCAGTTTCCCTAGTTTCAGCTAGTTCTTTTCCCTTCGACTTTCTAGTATCAGCAAATCTCTCCATTTCTCCTCTCTGAACTTGTGTAACCACGTGAAGAATCACCAAAGGTGTGGATGCAGGATCAGACTCCCAGCATCCAATAGGAGCATTTGCACCTTCTTCACCTGTAAGCAAGTGAGCGAGGACCTGATGAGAGAATTGGAACATCTCCTCTCTTCGAATCGTCCATCGTTTACGTGGATCCAAATGCTTTTGAAACAGTCTTCAAGCCACAAACTTTAATGAGTGGAGCAACAGTTGCACCATGGTCCTCCCTGCAGTCTTCAATCACTTCAACCATATGGTAACTGTGTTACCTCATTTGGAGTGAACTCGTTCCAATCAGAAGACCACTTCCTACACAGAGCCCAAACATCTCCCTTCAAGGGATAAATTTGAATTAAGCCCCTTGCGCCTTTCGTCCACTTCATCATGTGAGAGAAAGCATTAAGGGAGCCATAGACGACAGCTTTTCCAATCCGCAGATCCCCACAGGTCTTGGCAAAGCCGGATCCAACCCAACGCAGAGGGCCCGTTCTTGGTTGCTCTTAGAGCTAAGCCAACTTATGCGCACCTTGAAGTGTTTCAATGTTATGACATTGTGGACCAGAGCCTAGTAACGAGGCATCCCATCATCATCCTTATAAGCAGCCCAGACTTGATCATCGGCAAATGAAATCTTTGTCTGGTTGTTGTCAAAATCAAGAAAATCAGGCTCTGCAACAAGCATATGCTTGGGAACAAAGCTCTCCACTTTAGATTCAACATTAGAAATGGAATGGGAAGTCTTTTTGATCGGAACTCTGTCTTTACCGTCCAGAGGATTCCTATGCTTAATTGCAACAGTTTTTGCACCATTTACTGGGGCTTTCTGCTCTTCGCCGTACTTCTCCTTGACCTTTCCTTTTGAAGAATTTAGTCCATCAGCAGGTTCTTTCTCACTACTCCACTCATCAAGCTTCTTAGAAATTTCCTTCTTTGCTTTATGTATCAACATCTTTTGTGTTTTTGTCAGAGATAGATCCCTCAGACCGGTGAACTAATTAATCATGCCGAAATTAACCCTTCTCCTATCCTCTAGTCAGCTCTTTTGAGATCTAGACGTACTTCCTGCTCCAAGTCCTCTACTACTTGCGAATGCCGCTTAGCTAGCATCCTCTGTGACTTTCCAATTCATGCCGCCTTCATCGACGAGCCTTTCTTTAATCCCTTTAGTTTCTATGGAATAGACATCAGAAGACATGCCCACTGAACCTCTACTAGACAAAGAATCATCTCCAAGCACTTCTCTTTGACTGCAGCTGCTGCCTCTTCACAACCTCTCTTCCGATGCCAAACTACATGCTCATACACGTCTAAAGAGGAGAATATGATGCAGACGCTGGGGCAGTTTTATCACTTGCAAATTTGGTTAGTGTGCCATATGAAGAAGTGACCTTTTCCAGCAAATGAATACCAAAGAAGCTTGTCGAACCTGCGTTGGTACAATAAGTCTGCCTTCCAACTGATGCGGACACGTTGTGCTTCAGAGGAAGCCTTTAATTTAGATGAACTATTGCCATCTATTGGTGGAGGTAAATCTCAATAGCAAAAAAGTTAACGGCAGCTGCGATTGCAGCAACGAAGTCGCTTGTTTAAGTAGCAGATTAAGGGAATGAGTTCACTCTGAGTGAGGTAATACACATCTACAATATGGTTGAATTGATTGAAGATTGCAGCGAGGAGTTGTGTAACCATTGCTCCACTCATCAAAGTTTGTGGCTTGAGGACTCTGATTCAAAAGCATCCTCATCCAAGTAAATTACGGACAATTCCAAGAGAGGAAATGTTCTGGTTCTCTCATCAGGTCCCTGCTCACTTGCTTACTGGTCAAGATGGTGTGAATACTCCTATTGGATACTGGGAGGTTGATCCTGCATCCACACCCTTGGATCTTCTTCGATTGGTAACGCAAGTTGGGCGGAGAAATGGAAAACACTGCTGCTACAATCAAGCAACAATTGCTTGCTGATACTGGAAAGTCGAAGAAAAAGAAGTCGCAGAAATTGGAGAAACGACTGATGGAAAAGAATGGATGTCAAGATGGACGATGTGGCCAATGTCGCGATGCAGGTATAAAGTGAAGCCGGTATTGCAACGCAGACTCAAGGGAAAGCAATGGTAATGAATTTAGTCACCAATGCATTTGGACCATTGCAGCTAGTTAGATCGGGTAGATTGACATGTAGTTTTTGAATTTGAGGAGATGGAGGAGGAGGAGGAGAAGAAGGAAGCATGGAGTAGTTCTTTTCGGCGGTTGTTCAAATAGCCATCTTATATCCATAGCAGTTAATCTGCGGATTTGGCTGCTAACTATGGGTGGATAGAGAATCTTGATTTGGTCATGGTCAGAGATCTTCAAAAGACTAATCTCAGCATTATCGGTAACTTTGAGGACAGTTTGATTTTCTTTACTAGGATTAACGCAGTATTTGCTTTTCTGGCAAAGATGTCCTATTCTCCTCATTGATATATGAATTGCAAAGTTGGTCGAATCTGTATGATCTGGCTGAAACTTACATTTCTATCATATTTATAGGATCTTTATTAGGAGCATGATTGATTTCCCCATTATTTTGTGGAGTGATGAATGGTGGATTTCATTGCTTTTATAAATGTTTATTCTTTTCTTGGTCATCCACAGATCATGCCATTGCCTTGTGCACTTAATGTATGCATTGACATGTATGGGATGGTTCATGGAAGATGAAAATTTAGTGCTTTTGCTGAGACTCTACCCATAGTCTCGTGAAATTTTGGAGTTCTTGGAGATAGAAATCGATACATCCGTATTCTATGTTTTAGCCTGAGTAGCCTCAAGGTGACTAGCGGTACATATATGTGGCGTGTAGGTCAACAAATAAATAATTATGCTTGTGCACCCCAATAACAATAAGTGAACCGGCTGAGAGTTGCATCTGATTGGAGTGAGTTGAAAATCACCCTCGACTAGTGATTTGCAGTTTGGCGTAGCTAAGAAATGCAAAAAATGTTTGTAGACGATAAGCGAAAACGGCAAATTATATTATAAAATATAAATACCGGAAATGAATTCAAACGAGAGTTGATACTCCGTTATTATGTGGAAATTTAGTAGGAGAAAAGTTAGTGATGAATCATACTAATTTAGATTTATAATCTCTGAAAGAGGTAATAAATGAAAAGGGTTACTAATCAAGCCTAATAAAAATTGGTAAGCTAATAAAGAAAAGTTGAAAAATTAAGGAAAACAATCTAACTAATAAGCAAGGGTGGGCAAAAACAACAGTCTAGACCCGACCAAACCAAACCGGCCGATTCCAAGCGGTTCCCGAGGGCATGGGTCCGGTTCCCAGTTACAAAAAAACTTGAACCAGTGATTTTTTTATCCGATTCCTGATTTCATGTGTGGAACCGCCCATTTGGATTGGACCAGTTTTTTTTTAATTGCTTATAAATATGTAAAAAAAAACCCTAATCCTCCACAAACCCTCCTAGCTCCTATCACGATAGCCGTCCTCACAAACCGTAGGCCTTTTGCTCTTTCACAAAATCACTCTCTCGCTCTTCACGCCTCTTGCTTGCTCGACTTTGACTTTCAGTCACTCTCTCGCTCGATTCTTAGATGCCACTCTCTCGCCTAAGTCGCTTGCGTCCCACTTGCTGGATGCCTAAGCTCACTCGATTTTTAAACGCCACCCTCTTGCCTCAGTCGCTCACATCCCTCTCACTCGAAATCTCCCTCTTGCGGTTTCATCTCAAGTCTCGACTATCGCCTCCCTCTCTTGCTCTTTTTTTTGGCCGATCGTGATCGCAATCGCATCTCATCGAGGTAAATATCCAATGCTCTATTTTATTTTTTTGTTATTCTTCATACACCATTTTCGATGTTGTGTCTAGATCTAATCTTCGAACTGATCACTGTGTTGCTGCTATCTCTTGGACGATTGCTTTTGATCTCTACTGCGACACCGTTGACGATTGGGCTCTTGCTAGTTGAGACAAAAAATGATCCATGATCATACAGTTTGCAGTTTCATTTCATCTATAGATGTCCACATAAAATAGCAACGAACTTGCAAAAACATTCATAACAGTTGGGCTAAAACACAATCAACCGTTAAAATGGTTAATAGTTCCATGAACATTACTTCTCATCCCATAACTTAGGCAATAGAAGGCATCCGACAACGATCAAATTCATAGGTATCTCGCCATGAAAGCAAATCAAACACAATGGATCACATCGCCATAAGTCACCTCATGATGAAAAGAGTGTGTTGTTTGTATTGTATATGTATGGTGAATGGATACATAAAACTAACAAGCGTTTTTCACTGTATTTAAGTATTTCTTTTACAATTAACCCAAGTTATTTTATGCACAAGTTAAGACCCTACCTCTGGTTATATGTTAACTATGTTAACGTTGTCAAAATAGGTAGATTAATTGGTCCAGATTTACTTAGAGCCCGCCTTTAACATCCCACTAAAAAAACAAAGACCCTCTTTAATGATCTTTTCCCTTTTGTTTACCCTACTCATTTTCATATGCAAGAAGGGATGAGCGGTTTATGTTTTTCTGCAAGGGTCCAACCATTTCTTGGTCAACCAAATGGCAAATATAAATGACATGAGATACTATTTGCATGTATGGTATGGTTAGTACCGCAGACAGTGCAATTTTCCTATTTAATCCTTTAAATTGTTTCTAGAGAAAAATAAAGAAGAAGTAAATTAGGTAAGTTTCTTGGGCTCTTGGATGGAGATTGAATTCTTAAAGACAGTCAATAACGGATTTGGGTGAAACGAGAAGTTCAATTAATGCATGTTGTAATTTGGGTGAAACGAGAAGTTCAATTAATGCATGTTGTACTGTTCTATCCAAGGGCCCAAGAAACTCTATCTGAGATTGACTGTCTTCAAGAATTCAATCTCTATCCAAGGGCCCAAGAAACTTACTTAATTTACTTCTTCTTTATTTTTCTCTAGAAACAACTTAAAGGATTAAATAGGAAAATTGCACTGTCTGTGGTACTAATCATACCATACATGCAAATAGTATCTCAAGTCATTTATATTTGCCATTTGGTTGACAAAGAATGGTTGGACCCTTGCAGAAAAACATAAACCACTCATCTGGTGTAATTGGACCTTCTTGCACATGAAAATGTGTAGGGTAAACAAAAGGGAAAAGATCATTAAAGAGGGTCTTTGTTTTTTTAGTGGGACGCTAAAGGCAGACTCTAAGTAAATTTGGACCAATTAATCTACCTATTTTGACAACGTTAACTATTGTTAACATATAACTAGAGGTAGGGTCTTAACTTGTGCATAAAATAACTTGGGTTAATTGTAAAAGAAAATACTTAAATATAGTGAAAAAGGCATGTTAGTATTATGTATCCATTCATCATACATATACGATACAAACAACACACTCTTTCATCATCAGGAGACTTGTGGCGATGTTATCCATTGTGCTTGATTTGCTTTCATGGTGAGATACCTGTGAATTTGATCATTGTTGCATGCTTTCTATTACCTAACTTATAGAATGAGAAGTACTATTGATGGAACTATTAACCATTTTAACGGTTGATTGTGTTTTAGCCCAACTGTTATGAACGTTTTTGCAAGTTCGTTGCTCTTTTATGTGGACGTCTATGGATGAAATGAACTGCAAACTGTATGATTATGGATCATTTTTTGTCTCAACATCATCCTTATAATGGAAGTTTGTTGCTCATTTATATAGATGTTATGAATAGAATCGTATTTCACTAAAAACGGTGGATCAAGCTTTGTCGCCACCATAATGCTTATCATTGAAGTTCGCTCCTTGTATACGTGTATGTATATCATTTTGATCGTTTGTGTGGATGTATGCTAATTAAATCATAATACATTAAAAATGGTGAAACGTGCTTTATCCTTGTTAGAACATGTTGTATAGCTTTGTAGGTTTTCCTTTACATCTCTTCTCTCTCTTTGGTCCCACATAGGAAGAATGCTAGACTCCTTTATTCCTCTAAGCCTATATAAAGGCTTCTCATGTACATTGTTTCACACACCATTATAAGAGAATAAATATCATTCTCTTTTAATCTTTCTTTCTTATCATGGTATCAGAGCCAAGATCATTGTCTTGAAGAGTATGCTCTGCGGTTGCCATCAATTGGATCTTCCGCATCAGAAATTAAGACAATGAGCTCATTATTTTTTAAAGTATGCTCTGCGGTTGCCATAAATTGGATCTTCCGCATCAGAAATTAAGATAATGAGTTTAGGGCTTTTGGGCCATCATCCTTGCTCGTTCTAATTCGCGCTTCTTCTTTCTCGATCCTTTCGATCACCTCAATCTATATTTCTAGCTTTGCTAGTGATTTCTTTTTCTGTCGTCATGGGTGATTCTAGTGACCGTATTGACGTCAAACTCGATGGTTCAAACTATTCTCTTTGGAAACCATCGGCAATGGCGGCACTTGTTTACCGCGACTTGTTTGAGCATGTTGAGGGACTTTGTCCTTGTCCTGGTGCTCTTGAAAGTGAATCACCTGATGAAGTTGCGAAACGTGCCGTTGAAATTCGAGCATGGAATGTTGCTGATCGGAAGGCATGGGCTATCATTTTTGGTTCCATTGATCCTGCTCTTCGCCCACAATTTTCTACTATTGTTGAGGCAAAAATTTTATGGGATCGGCTTGCTGAGATGTTCACCCAGACAGGGGACATTCGAGTTTATCAGTTGGAGCAAGAAGTTTACAGTGCTACGCAAGGGTCTCGCTCTATTCGAGATTTCTACAATTACATGCACTCACTTTGGAGTCAACTGGATATTCTTGCTCCTATTCTCTGCCCATCATGCCTGAACTGTACTCGGTGTCCATCTACTCGGCTTCAGACTCAAGATAGACATCGTCTACATTCTTTTCTTATGAAGCTCAACTCTCCCTATGAAGGTGTTCGCAGCCAACTTCTTCACCGCTCTCCAAGACCATCTCTCCTTGATGCTGTCAAAGAATTACAGTCTGAGGAAACTCGTCTTGGTCTTCTTTCCTCCTCGGCAGTTTTTGATTCAACTGCTATTTTGGCTGCTCCACCACGTCCTTTGCCTACTCGTGGTCCTCGCCGCCTTTCATGTACGTATTGTCATCGTCCTGGTCATGACGAGTCACATTGTTGGAAGAAGAGGAATGCTTCACGCCTTTCTGCATCACCACGAGTCACTACCGCATCTCCAATCTCTCAACCTATTACTCTGGTTTCTCCCTCTACGGATGACCGTATTGCTGCTCTTGAGGCACAACTTGCCCGTTTGAGTCCTTTTCTGCCTAGGTCTTCTCCCGATTCTGGTACTTCTACAACTCTCTCATCTGCTGGAAGTACCGCTGTAGCTACTCCACCTTCAGGTGATATTTCTACTACTTGGGTACTTGACTCAGGAGCTGCTAGACATATGACTACTTCCGCTGTTTTTCTCACTAAGCTCTCTGAGCTCAAGCAACCAGCACATTTCTTTACTGCCAATGGTTCTCCTTTACTAGCTACCCGACAGGGTACTCTTACCATCTCTAAAGATTTCAATGTCCCTGATGTGTTACATGTTCCCTCTTTGGCTCTCAATTTATTATCTGTTGGACAACTCACCGATGCTGGATGTACTGTAAGCTTTACAAATAGCTCTTGCTTTGTGCAGGATCGTTTGAGTGGCAAGATGATTGGCAGGGGCAGTAGACGGGATGGACTTTATATAATGCAACATCTCCATCTTCCAACTTCCTCTGTTCCTCATCCTGTGTTGGCTACCCTCGATCTTGATCGGTGGCATCAGCGTCTTGGACATATTCCGTCTTCTCGTCTCACCATCCTTCACCAACAAGGTGCTTTGGGTCCTATTTCTTCTGGTAGTCTTCCTCCATGTTCTATCTGCCCTTTGGCCAAGCAATCTGCTAAGCCTTTTCCTGTTAGTAACTCTAGAACTAGTGCGATCTTCGATCTTGTTCATTCTGATGTTTGGGGTCCTGCCCCGCTCTCTTCTAAGAGTGGTTTCAAATATTATGTATCTTTTATTGATGATTATTCTCGTTATACATGGGTCTATCTTATGCGTCAACGTAGTGATTTCTTTACCATCTATCAGTCTTTTACTTCCATGGTTTCCACACAATTTAATACAAAAATCAAAGTTTTCCGTTCAGATTCAGGGGGGGAATACCTCTCTGGTGTTTTTCGTTCCCTCTTAGCTAGTGATGGTACACTTCCTCAGTTATCTTGTCCTGGGGTTCCAGCTCAAAATGGAGTTGCTGAACGCAAGCACCGTCATATTCTAGAGACCACTCGAGCTCTCTTACTTGGCACATCCGTTCCCACTGAGTTCTGGGCTGAGGCTCTTCTCACGGCTGTTCATCTAATTAATCGCCTACCCTCATCTGTTCTCCACCAAGACACCCCGTTTCAGCGTCTCTACTCTCGACCTCCTAGCTATAATCATCTTCGAGTTTTTGGATGTACTTGTTTTGTCATTCTTCCACTCACTGAACGTACAAAGCTTACCGCCCGCTCTATCCCATGTGCATTCTTGGGTTACAGCACTGAGCACAAAGGTTATCGTTGTTATGACCCAAATGCACGACGTGTACGTATTTCTCGTGATGTTACATTTCATGAACACATTCCTTTCTTTTCAACAAATACTACACCTCATGTTTCGTCTCCTGTTCCATTTATGGATTTCCCTGTTGATCCTCTACCTGATCCTTCTAGTCCCTCTTCTACATCGGATCTAGATATATTGCCACCTTCTCCATCTTCACCTATCCCTTGTGCTGCACCTCCTGCTGTATCTGCCCTCGACGATTCTGCACAACTAGAGCCACGCCGTAATCCTCCTCGAGATCGGCGTCCACCTGCCCGGTATGTTGCTGCTACTTCTTATTCTACTGAGTTTGGATCCTTTTTAGCTGCTGTTCATGCTGTACAAGAACCTAATAGTTATCGCGAGGCAGTTCAGCATGTAGAATGGCGCCAGGCTATGTCTGAGGAACTCTCGGCTTTGGAGAGTACTGGTACTTGGGAGCTTGTGCCTCTTCCTCCAGGTCGCTCCCTCGTATCTTGCCGATGGATATATAAGATTAAGACTCGTTCTGATGGCAGTATTGAGCGTTACAAAGCTCGTCTGGTTGCTCGAGGTTTCTCGCAAGAGTATGGTATCGACTATGAGGAGACCTTTGCTCCCGTAGCAAAGATGACATCTGTCCGTGTTTTATTAGCTGTTGCTTCAATTCGCAGTTGGCCTCTCTTTCAGCTTGATGTGAAGAATGCTTTTCTTCACGGTGATCTTCAGGAAGATATCTTTATGCAACCTCCGCCTGGTCTTGCTCATACCTCTGGACAGGTTTGCCGCTTACGACGGGCTCTTTATGGTCTCAAACAGGCCCCTCGTGCTTGGTTTGAGAAGTTCAGTGATGCTATTCAGTCCGCTGGTTTCATTCAAAGTGAGGCTGACCATGCTATGTTTGTTCATACCTCTTCTTCAGGCTGCACTATTCTTCTTCTTTATGTTGATGATATGGTAATCACCGGAGATGATCGTGACCATATTGAGCATACCAAGCGACACCTTCAGCAACATTTTGCCATGAAGGATCTAGGACCACTGCGCTATTTTCTTGGACTTGAGATTGCTCGTAGTTCACGTGGTATTCTCATTTCTCAGCAAAAATATACTGCTGATATTCTGTCTAGGGCCGCTCTATCAGATTCACGTACTGCTGCCACTCCTATTGAGCTAAATCAAAAGTTTTGCCCAGACGATGGAGAACCTCTTTCTGATGTCACACGCTATCGGACCTTGGTTGGCAGTCTTGTTTATCTTACTATCTCCCGACCCGACATCGCCTATGCTGTTCATGTTGTCAGTCAGTTTGTTGCTGCTCCTCGAACAACTCATTATGCGGCTGTTCTAAGGATTCTGCGCTATCTTCGAGGCACTTTATCGCGTTCTTTATTTCTACCATCCTCTTCTGCTCTCAAGTTGCGTGCCTATTCTGATGCTGATTGGGCTTCCAATGTCGCTGATCGCAAATCTATCACTGGTTATTGCATTTTTCTTGGCGATTCACTTATTTCTTGGCGTTCCAAGAAACAACATATTGTCTCACGCTCCTCTACAGAATCCGAGTATCGTGCTATGGCCGACACTACTGTTGAGATTATTTGGCTTCGCCGCTTACTTGCTGATATGAGAGTTTCACTTCTGGATCCTACTCCTCTGCATTGTGACAATAAGAGTGCCATTCATATCAGTACAAATCCAGTCTTTCATGAGCGTACCAAACATATTGAGATCGATTGTCATCTGACTCGTCATCATCTCCAAGCTCGCACTATTTCACTTCCTTTTGTTGGAACTGAGAATCAACTTGCTGATTGTTTTACGAAGGCTCTTACATCACAACGATTCAAATTTCTTCTTTCCAAACTCTCGTTATTTGATCCACCTTGAGTTTGAGGGGGGTGTTAGAACATGTTGTATAGCTTTGTAGGTTTTCCTTTACATCTCTTCTCTCTCTTTGGTCCCACATAGGAAGAATGCTAGACTCCTTTATTCCTCTAAGCCTATATAAAGGCTTCTCATGTACATTGTTTCACACACCATTATAAGAGAATAAATATCATTCTCTTTTAATCTTTCTTTCTTATCAATCCTTACCATTATTCTTGTTGTGGAAATTTGTTGCTTGTATACGTGGATCTACATCATTTTCTTATCTATGAAGACGTATGCAGATGGAACTATAATTCGCAAATAATGTGCTTTGTCTTGACCAGTCATGCTTTTTATAGAAGTTTGTTGCGTGTATACGTGGATTTACATCATTTGGCCGTATCATGTTTGGTCATTTGCACATTATTTGGGTGTATTTTGTTTGGCGACTTACATGTTCTATTATGTGTATATAAATGCGTTGAAGGAGCATAATTTGGCATGTTAGTATAATTACAAATGTGTATCTAGATTTTTTTCCAATTGAATTGTTTGACATTAGGTTATTTTAACTATATAAAGAAGGTATTACATAAGGAAAGAAGAATCGAGGATATCTAGAGCAGGGAACATCCAAACCACTAAGAGATGAAATGCAATAAGGATTTCAACACTAGGGATTGTAAGACTGCGGCTGATGTCAATTGTGCTCCAACCCCTTCTCGTTCTATAAGACATCATTTGGACACAATGTAGTGCTTGCCAAATGAAGTTTGAATACTTAATCTTGTGGGAAAAAAACACAAGTGCCACAACTTTTATATGACATTCATTTAAGATCCATAACTAATTTTTCGATCATTCTTTTGGTTGAATTTTCTCTCACTTGAATGCCAAGACTTATATACGGCACTCTTGAGTGCTATAACTTTTTTTTTCCAATCACTTTAATGGCATATAACTTTTTATTTGATCACTTGAATGTCACAACTTTTACAAAACATTCACTACAAGTATAATGCCACATCAAATTTTCGACACTTGGGTGAACGATTTTAAAAAGTTTTGGCATTTAAGTAATCAATAGAAAGTTATGACACTAAAATAAACGTTTTCCAGAAGTTATAACAATCAAGTGGTTGGAAAAAAAAAGTTAAGGCACTCAATTGAGTGCCGCACGAAAGTCATGACAGTTATAGTGTCTTTGTCCCCGTTCCAATCAGAAGACCAATTCCTATACATTGCCCAAACATCTCCCTTCAAGGATGAATCTGAATCAAGCCCCTTGCACTCGTCCACTTCATTCTATGCAAGAAAGCATTAAGAAAGTTATAGACAACAGATTTTCCTATCAGCAAACACCATAGTTCTGGGCAAAGCCAGATCCAACCCAAGGCATAAGGCCCAGTTCTCGGTCACTTTTGGAACTAAGCTAACTGATGCGCACATTTCAACGATATGACATCATGGATTAAAGCATAGTAACAGGGCATCCCATCATCATCATCATCATTGTAAGCAGCCTAGAATTGATTATCAGTAAACGAAACCTCTGTCCGATCATTGTCAAAATCATGAAAATCTAGGTCTGCAACGAGCATTTGCTTGGGACAAAGTTCTCAAATTCATATTCAACATTAGAAATGGCATGGGCAATCTATTTGATTGGAACTCTGTCTTTACCGTCATAGGCTTCTTATGCTGAATTGCAGCAGTCCTTGCACCATTTGCAGGTGCTTTTTGCTCTTCGCCGTACTTCTCCTCGACCTTTTCTTGTGAACAATTAGTCCATCTGCAGGTTCTTTCTCACTACTCCACCCATCAAGCTTCTTAACAATTTCCTTCTTTTCTTGTCTATCAACTTCTTACGTGTTTCTGTCGGAGATAGATCCCTCAGACTGTTGAACTAATTAATAACCCTTCTCCAATCCTCCAGTCGGCCCTTTTGAGATCCAGATGCATTTCATGCACCAACTCCTCTACTGTTTGCAAATGCGGCTTGGCTAGCATCCTTTACAACTTACTTATCATGCCACCTTCATCAACCCGCCTTTTTTATTCCCTTCAGTTTCTAGGGAATTGACGTCAGAATACATGCCCACTGAACCACTACGAGCTTTCTTAGACATATGAATCATCTCTTAGCGCTCCTCTCTGACTGCAGCTACTGCCTCTTCACGGCCCCTCTTCCCATGGCAAACTAAAGGCACAATCATGCCTGAGAAAGGAGAATATGATACAGGCGCAGGGGCACCTTTATCACTCGTAAATGTGGTTAATGTGCCATATGAAGAAGTGAGCTCTTGCAGCTACTAAATACTAGAGAAGCTTGTTGAACCTGCATTGATGGCATTAGTCTACCCTCCTACTTATGCGTACTTACTGTTTCTCATTCTATTAGGATACAATTGTGCTTCAGAGAAAGCCTTTGAATTAGATGAACTATTGCCATCTACTAGTAGAGGTGGAATCTCAATAGCAAATAGGGTTTAAGTAGCTGGGACCACGGAAACAAAGTCGCTTGTTTAAGTAGCAGATTAAGTATTCAACCTTCGTTTGGCAAGCACTGTATTATGTCTGAAATGACATCTTGATAGGACAAAGAGGTGCTAGAGCACAATTGCCGTCAGCCGTTCTCTTTCAATCCTTAGTGTTGAAATGCTTATTACATTCCATCTCTTAGAGGTTTGGTTGATCCCTGCTCTAGATATAACCAAATCTTCTTTGCATATGCAATACCTCCTCTATACGGTCAAAATAACTACTGTCAAAACAATACAATTGGCAAAAATCTAGATACACAACCCACTATGTTACATTGATTGTCAAGAGGCTAAATATGCCTTAAAATAAGAGAAAATTGGTAGAAAATATACTTTAGCGGAACCCCAAATTTAAACCAAACTATAGGTAAATCATAAGTATGATGGCAAACATTTGTAATTATTCTAACATGCCGGATATGCTCCTTGAACGCATTTATATATACATAAAGAAACGTGTAAATCACCAAACAAAATGCAACAGAATGATGTCCAAATAACCAAACATGATATGATCAAATAATGTCATCCACATGTACATATAACATCTATAAAAAGCATGACGGTCAAGATATAGCATGACAACCATTATTAACTAATAATATTTCCAGCTGCATACGTCCGCATAGACGAGAAAATAGATCCACATACCCAAGTGACAAAGTTCCACAACAAGAGTAACAGTAAGGATAAAGCACGATCAACTATTTTTAACGTCTTTAATGAATTATGGTTCCATCCGCATACATCCACATAAATGATCAAACATTATACATCTACTTATACAAGCTTAACTGTAAACAACAAGCAACAAACTTCCACAATAAGCATAACGGTCGGGATAAAGCACAATCCGCTATTTTTAATGAATTATGATTATATCCACACAATCCATCAAAGGAGCAACGAACTTCCTTAATAAGCATGATCATTGAGATAAAGCATGATCCATAATCCAACGGTTTGCAATTCCATTTCGTCTACCCACGTCCACATAAAAGCACGACGAACTTGCAAAATTATTCATAATAGTTGGGCTAAAGCACAATCAACCATTAAAAAAGGTTTACAATTCCATCAACATTACTTCCCGTCCGAAAAGTGCGCAACAGAAAGCATCCCACATTGATCATATCGACAGGTTTCTCGCCAGGAGAGCAAATCAAACATAATGGATCACATCGCCACAAGTCACCTCATGAACTATGATTGCGTACGAGGGCATCAAGGAACCCTTCTTTGATGGGTAGGAATTCAAATATAGAAAAACCAATTAATAAAAGCAAAGACCATGACAAAATAAGAAGATAGATGGGATAACTACTGTATGAGTGCCATAACTTTTGTACGACGCTCACTTGAATGTCATAACTTATTTTTTTCGCTCATTTAAGTGCCACATCAGAGCAAAATCGATCATTTGATTGCCACTTCCAACAAATCATCTTACACGAATTTTTTGTATTTTTTTGAAATTGATTTTTTTATATTCCTTTTTTTCTTTTTCTTTTTTTTTTCTATGTGCCGGCCGCAAAGGCATCGCCCTCGGTTGATAGGGCCGCGAAGGCCCTAGGTGAGGCCATCGTTGGCTACGGGCAACAGCCTTCGCTCGGGTGTGAAAACTCTTGCTAGACCTAAGAGAGGCCGCCTTGCTTGCGGTCGACCTCGCCCAGGGCCATTGCAGCCTCACCAACCGCATGCAAGGGCACAAAGGCCCTCACCATATCTGGGCAAGGCCGGCGGTAGATTTTCCGATGAGGCAAATTGTTAATGGCATTTCAGTGATTGATTTTTCAAATTTATGACACTTAAGTGTTTAATTGTTCAAATTTGTGACATTGAATTAAGCAAAAAAAATTACAAAAATTGTCCACTCGATGCTGGCAATGCCACTTAGGACAACCAGCGTCCACATTGGATTTCCCATCAAGGCAAATCGCCGATGGCACCTTAGTGATCAATTTTTCAAATTTGTGGTATTTAAGTGAGTGAAAAAAAAGTTCGACAATGGTTCACTTATATGTCCACCATGCTCCTGTTATTTCTTGTTGCAACTAAGAATTCCACGACAGTGAATTTTGTAGCTGTATATTGCCGATGTATATTAAGTGTTGGTATTTTTTTTATTAGAATGGATATTCAAAAAGTCAAATGAAGTTGTGTTGAATGTCATGTAGATCTCAAGCAAAAGACTTGAGACCGATCTAAAAAGAATTTTAAAAAGAGTGAGAAAGAGCCATTAGCATAATATGATTGACTTATATATATATATATTAGTTCACGAGCACCGTGCGCAACACATGCTTAAAGGCTAGTTAAATAAAGCAACCAATAAGATGGTTCTACAGTCAGAGAAGTTGATAATGTTTTCAGTCATGACATGAAGATTGAGAAGATTGAGAACATTGAAGATGGAAATTCAGAGTCTTCAGTGTCTTCAGGTCCTCGCTCTTTCTTTCTGAGAGATTCTACAATTCAGTTTCTTGTCCAGAATGACAATTGACTAGCAGATTAGCATGCATATACAATGCCGAAACTTAGATATGCATCAACCCTTGTATACATAGACTAGCTGTATCGAAATTAATGTCATGAAGCTTTTGTGTACATTTGCAGTAAACCACATCGTCGCAAACCAAAAATTCATATATAATGGAGAACCATGGTTTCCTTGAAAAGATTTTCTAAAACCATCTCTAGATTTCAGAAATAAGCTCTTCAATTCACGGTGCAGCTGCTTGATTGTCGGAATTAGCAACTGAATAAGAATATAAGAACTATACAGTCGTGACTACTTTAGTTTCTCTAGAGAGTTCTAATCAAAATGCCAAAGGAATTTGCTTGACTAACAAGAGAGAACAATTATAAATGTTCAATCTGTGCAGCTGAAGTTGCCAGCCTAGTCCAACATTTTTTCGGCCATGAGCCTAGTCTGACGTGATAGAGGAAATAAATGCAAATGGGAACCCACCAAGTGCATAATTTCTTGATGAAAATCCCCAGGGAAATCCCAGAAATTCTTCTTGGTTGTTCAGTTCTGTGAAAAATTATGTAAAAATTAGATATGATCCAAAGAATCCAGTTACCTTGCCATCTTCGCAAAATGTGAAGCTATCTTGTTGAGAGAGAGATTACGCACCCTAATTCTCTATATTATAATCAGCTCAAGAAGCACATTGTTCAGTGGTCGTGAATTTCTCTGGCTTTATCACCCCAAACCAGCTTAGTCTGGCTCTCAGATTCATTCGTCGCAAAGGAAAGTTTCTGCATGAAAATGAACTATTTATTTGAAATTTTGGTAGAAAGCACTGGAAAGATCGAATAGGGAATTCAGACAAACCTGTCTTGCTCGTTTATCAACAGGAGTCCATGAAGGGACGAGAGATGACACTTTTCCATTCTTGAATGAACCTAATGATTGTGTGGATCTCTTCTGCCTCTTCTCTTCAGGTGTTTTTTTGACAGCGCTACCTCCTTGATACTTAAAAAATTCAAAAATCGATGGACTTCTTCTCTTTGTCTTATTTGATCTACTCCGTGTATTGCTATAACAAGGAGATGCACTGGATGGAAGGGATTGCTGCCACAACTTGCTCTTTTCCCGGATTCTGTTCAGAAACTCAATTGTCCAGGGTGAATCTTTTTGCAAGTGGGGCATGTGAATGGCGTTTCTAAGTGGTGTTCCATTATACCTTGCCCTTTTCGCCTGTACTGGTATACCTTGTAAGTTCTCCATGGTTCTCCCATCCAAAAACCCCTTAAAGAGTTTCTCCTGATCGTCCGTAGGCATTTTGTCATTTACTAGCTCCGTAGATAAGAAGCAATCAGTTTCTTCCTGTAAACTTTGTCTTTGATAATTCCCAGGACTATGAATGAAAGAAGTAGAATCGCTCTCAGCAACTGTTGGGAAAGTTGGATAATTGTGTCGATCGAAGGAAAATCTACTTGCATGATTGGATTGACCCTTGGCATCGTTTTCCAGATCTGGCAATGAAAATGAAAATTCCAAAGGATTGACAGTTGATGGATCGGTGAGCTTGACAGCTTCACCTTTAGTTTCCTCATGAACAATATCAGAGTTCTTGATATTTGTCCAATCAAAAGTGTCCGTTGTATCTAGGTGTGCTCCTGCGTACCAATAAAGGAAATCATCATCAGATGCTAGGCTTTGATGTTCAGTCACATCAGAGGAGAAAACACCTTTCTTGATCTGAGAATCAAATCGATTGCCGACTCTAGAAGGATATGTGGTAATTGACTCATCCATCCCTCCTTTTTGACGTAGGAAATGATCATGACATGAATTGGGCTCTTTAAACTTATTGGGTATCTCCTGATCTTTGAATACTGACAAATCATATCGATTCATAAACCCAGGAAGTTTTGAGGAACTTTTGTTACATAGTTTTGAAGGCTGAAATTGCAGTTGGTCGTCCACAGGTATGTCACCTTCGTCAGGGTGCTTCTTGTACTTACATCTTTTCCCTCCAGAATCCAGCTTACTATGGCAGTGTTTAGAGTCAGGGCCTGAAGACACTGAAGAAGAGCAGTCTGTCATTATAGACCGAGAATCCTCACGTTCCCCAAATTGGCACAAAGCACTAAATAGAGAAACACTTTCATCAGGAACTTGATATTTTTGGACCGTGGAGATTCTGCATTCATGAGATGATTCAAAAAAGTTGCTGAGCATGGCTTCAGTAGACAGTATTGCATGAGCTGATAGTGGATTAACAGAAGGAAATTTAATCAGGAAAGATTCTGCAAGTGTCTCTGATTCAGGAAGTTTAGTATAAAGACCCCTAATAGTCCTAGTTTCCTTAGAAATAGATTTCAGTATGATCTCATCGGTCAACACAGGTGAAAAGGAGCAAAAGAGTTGCAAATCAATTCCCAGACTAGCTGCCGCAGCATAAAGTCCATCTGATGATTCCGTTACTGAAGCAAGGAAGTCAGATTCTCCCTCAAATACCTGGCAGAGATAATCAAGCATAAGATAGTGAGAAAAGCATAAAATCACAGGCCGGCACCAACTTCCTCTTGTAAGGAATGATATGAGTTGTATGCTTCTGCCAACTTGGCTAAGCAAACATGACTAAAGAAGAACACTAACAGTATGAAAAGGGAGGAGCCCAATGCAAAAACCCATTGAGAGTAACAAATTTACAGTTGCTTTATGCATCTCTATTGGCTTCATAGCAATATACACAGGGCACGGTAAATAATAGCAAATAATCATTACACTGTCTGCTTGCATGCAGAAACAATTTAAGTTCATCTTCAACATGACACATAGAAAATCTCAAATAAAAGCATGAGATGGAGCTGAAACAGCAGTAGTTGCTAGAATATAAATGTAATTACTGCACTTGTTTCTTTGCAACTGCTAGACTTTTTTCCTGCTTTAATTATCCAGAAAAATACAGAATGTTTCTTTTCAATTGCTAGACTTTTTCCTGCTTTAATTATCCAGAAAAATACAGAAATGATACTTTTGTCCCTAGAGAGAAATAAGTTTTCTTTTCAACTGGTTGAGAAAAGTCTAACATCAAGGAAATAATGTATGACATTTACCAGAATGCAGGCCCTAAAAGCAAAGCTCAAGTTCGTAAGAATATTTGCTGCAATATTCTCAATATGACATGGTAACACTGAAGATCCTTCACTGAAACCAGATGCTTTTCTCCCAATGTTCTTGCAAGTATACCACACCAGGCAAACTGCAGCGCTGATTATAATATCAACAGGCAGGGTTGTATCACGCTCAATTACTTGAATTCCTTCTTTCTCCATAGCCAAAATCTTTTGATATGTACTTCTTCTGGACACCAACATTGCTTCACTTGAGTTTTGTGTGTTCACAATAATGACCGAGTCAGGAAAAGAAACAGTCCCTAGCTCAATATGGCCCGATCCTACTACAGGTGGCTCACAAGATGCATTTCCTGCCCCTGGGCTACTAGTTGAAACCTTGCAAGTAATATCACCAGGAATCTTGACTGCATGTATATCGTTCATTCCACTGGGAATCTTGCCTGCAGGTACACTATTTTCTTCAGCTCTATCTTTTGAAGGATTCAAGAAGAACTCCAGGTCATGAAATGGTGACATAGATTTGAATAGTGAAGAAGCCCTCTCAGAATCATACTCAGAAACTAGTCTTTGACTTGCTGGCTTTTGGTATTCAGTATCAGTAGACGTCCCGGAAGCAGCCTCAGTCAGTCCCTCCCTCAGCAAAGAGACCCTGTCAGAAAGCACGTCCAATGGCCCACTGCCTTCTTCAGATTTGGGCCTGCTAGGAGTGTGATCAAGAAGGATGAAGTCAAGAATGACTTTCCCATAATTGGCAGTATTTAAATCGAAGTCAACACTCCTGTTCAGCTCCGCTACCATGTTGTGATAAAAGGAATAGATTGCAGAGCTGCAGTTGTCTTCCTCCAATAGATGCCAATTTAAATAAATCCCATCAGATGTCAATGGAGGCTGTGGCTTCAAATCAATGAGTGCTTCTGCAACAATTGCATACAATGTTCCTAATACAGAGTCGGGGAGAACTGGCACAGGCAGTGATTTGAACACCTCATCTACAAGAGCCAGTTCCTGACTGATTACCAATTCCTCAAAATTCTTGAACTTCACCTTTTCCTGCAGCATTTCATTGCAGAACTCAGGTTCATGGACTTCTTGTAAGCTGAAGACCTCACAAAATAGAGCTGTCCCCATGTCAAGTATCTGAAAGTCCTCAAGGACAACTGGACTAATTGACGATATATAATCTCTGTCTGATGGTCCTTGACAAGGTGAGTTGCCTCGTAGATAAGGTCTGTCCACAATGCTCACAAAATCCATTTCCAGAAAAGTGGCCCCTATTACCGAGTCTGATTCAAGGCACTCCGTAGACAGACAATGGTGTGAAGGAAATTCCAAAAGGTCCTTCTCGAGCAAGTTCAAAATTTCTTTGGTGTTAAATGAAAAATTATCATTTTGACTAAGATATAGTGGTTCAACTTTGTCAAGAAGCTTTACAAGCTCATATTTCATGGATGTGCTCTTTAAAACTTCCAAACTAATCTCCTCCACTTCTAAAAGAGGAAATTGGGTACATGGGAAGTTTGACAGGCCTGCAACATAAGCATCATCTTCCCAAAAGACAGCCTTTGGCTCTATGAGATACTGTATACTTGTGTCTCCAAATTTAGTAACCTCTTCTTGAGCCTCCAAAGTATAGTTCACTGAAAAGCCCAGCTTGGGTGCATCCTGTCGGTAAAACTATAGTGATAAGTACCTATTTTGAGTGAAACTTTGTCATCAAGATCCATTTGCTAGCAAACCACCAAATGCCTTACAGTCTTGGACCAAAATCTGGTTTAAATCTGATGACTGTTTGGTGAAACAATAGAAAGCAACCAGCGGTCATGGTGTTGTGGCTGCCAATGGTTGTCCTAGCAAATTTCTAAATACAGACTTGGATGATAGTTGTGACTTTGCCTTCTTGCAGACAATCAAATGCCCAATCATCAATAAAGGGATGGACTATGATCATTTGGGAGGGTCTAACATTCATAAACTGGTTCAATATTTTTCATGTAGAAAGAGAAACATGTTGCAATATGTAACCACAAGGTGTCACTCATCAAAGATTGATTCAAAATGGATTTCCTTCATTAATCAGACTTGCCACTTTTCTCCAGTTTTCTTAAATTATCTACCAGTCGAAACTAATGCTTGCAGTTTGAAGAACGAAGTTCAGCTTAAATGCACCAAAGTTCCAGAGGAACAATAAAATGGAAGGATCTTACGAATTAAGTTGAGTCCGGAATTTACCTCATTGTTTTCAATTTCAAGAACTTCAGAGAAGATGCCTACTGCTTCTTCCTCAAGTAAGTGAGCATTCTCCTGACGATGACAATGAACAAAAATAGGACTGTGGCATCACACTTCCGGCATATTCACCGTAATTTTCTAACAATATTCGGCATACCAAGCAATTAGCCAGCTCCGGTGTCTCAAGCTGGAATACTGCAATGCCTTGTGCGCCCTTTTCATTGATGAAACTTTCGCTAATCTGATGGTTGCAGTAACATAGCATCAGGAACACAAACACAAGCTTTTTTAGAGTTTTGAAAAGATAAGAAACAAAAAATTCGTCAGGCATTGGTTCATACTTTGGGAAATTCATCTTCCGTAGCTGCAGTCCTTATAGTTGAACAGCAGTCCAACCTTTCCTTCACTTCAGGGCTTAGCTCTCCTTCTTTCTGCATGTGAGCATGAACAATCCGCTTGATGGAACTCGACTAGGCAATACTGACTACCAACAACTCTGCTAATTTGCATGCCAAAAGAAGATACAACGAGAGGTGCCAGCGCGACTAAGCTTTTCCTCGCCCATCATAATTTCCAAATCTTCATTTTCCAACCAAAACGAGAAGGAACGTTGAACGAGGGAGTACCAAAACCAACTGACAGAAACACAAATGAAATGTCAATTTGAAACCGACAAGTCAAACTACTACGCCTCATGGAGGATGAACTGTCTTCATGGTTACATAAGTTCAGAGCTAATCCTGGCACAAAATCTAAACAGACAACGCTTTAGAGGGCATGGTCGCAACAAATTCAAACCGAAATCAACAGGTTAAAGCGAGAGCTCGATCTTCAGTTTCTCTTCCCAACCAATCACACGTCAAACTCAAACTCCTATCAGATCGCTCAACATTACCAGCTTCACTCTCACACAACCAACCAAAACTGGCGAAGCATCACGAGCGAGATCACCGATTACTTCAAGCACAAAAAACTGGCCAAAAAGTCACACGTACCTCGACGCTTCCATTTCCGCAAACTTCGCCGCCTCCCGCATCGACGAACCGAGGAACGACGTCGGTCAGGAACCTCGAGAGAGCGGGTCCGATCTCTAGCCTGCCGAGCTCGAGGGAGGCTTCGATCGCGGAGAGGGAGCCGAAGCAGAGGAGGTCCTGCCCCGAGGCGAGAGGTGGAGACGAAGGGAGGCGAGGGATCGGAAGGTCCAAGAAGGCTAGGGTTTGGGCCGGAGAAGGTGGCGGAGGAGGAGGAGGTCCGATGCTGAAGTAGTCGATGTTGAGGAAGCGAGTTCGCATCTCGTTCAACGGACGGTTCTGAAGAGAGATTTTTTTGAATTTGGCGCTTCTGTTCTGAGGTGTGGGGGTGGCGTTATATAGGGGAAGGCGAGCGCGAGTTGGCCGAGTTGCAACGGTGAGTCAGCCGAGTGGCTCAACGGGTTACTGGGGGCGATTCTTAGCTTTACTTCGTACTTTTATATTAAACTTTCCCTTCGAAAAAAAGGTAATAAACGTTATGCAACTTTACAAGGCAGTTTTCAAATATTTTAAAAGGTTTCGAGCGCTTCGAATTAAATAAAAGAGAAAACACGAGTTTTGCAAGATTAAAGAAAACGAAGAGTTACCTTACCAAAAAAAAAAAACGAAGAGTTAAATGTAGAAGTCATTTTAGATTAATTCGGGTAATTAAAAAAAAATCTTAAACGGTCAATTTAATTTAAAATTTTTCAAGTTTACCAATTTAGTTTTAAAACATTTTAATGGATTGTCAATATAGTCATTCCGATCAATTTTAGCTAGAAAATTCTTAACGTGGCTATTCAGTTAATTAGCACTGGTTGTCGTACGTGACATGGCCAAACGGCTGGCGTTGAACATGGACGATTTTTTTAAAAAAAATTCTTATTTTATCATTTTTTCTTTTCTTTCTTTTCTTATTCCTTTTCTTTTCTTTCGTTCGGATTTTCGGTCGATGGGGATCGACGATCCTCACTAGCCAGAGGTGAGGGCCTCCATACCCTCATTGCCCACAAGTGAGGGTGTTGAACCCTCCCTAGATTCGGGCAAGGGCCACAAATCCTTCCCTATTGGCCAGCGAGGGCATGGAGGCCCTCACCTGTGGCCGGCAAGGGCATAAGAAAAAGTAAAGAAAAAAAGGGAAAGAAAAGAGAAAAATTCAGCAAAGTATGCAAAATTAGTCTATGTTAGCGTCGCCTGTGCCATTTAAGATGTTTAACATCCATGTCAAAATTGGCCGAAGTGACTACATTGGCAAATCTTCAAAAGATTTAGGACTAAATCGACAAAATTAAAAGATTTAGGATTGAATTAGCCACCGTACAATAAATTTATGACCTTTTTGGTAATTTTCTTGATAAATTTCACACATATCATTTTGCAACTTCTACTTTCAAAAACTCCGAGTTCACCTAGAGTGCCGGTACCAACATTCGAATATGAGTATTTGACCAATTTACTACCTTTTTTTCTGAAGATGTTTTTACCAGTTTTCTTTTCTCATTTGGCATCTTGACTTTTGAGTCTTGTTCATTGAAAGTGGATTTGCTCTTTTGGGCTAGTTTGACATGTAAATTTTTTTATAGGGCATGCAAATTTAGAAGTTTCAAAATTCGATTATGCAGAGTGATAAGTCGATGAAATTCGAGTAAGATATTTGGAATTTCCCGAAAGAAAAGATGTCGAGCGCAATTTAAGTTCGAACAATAGTAGAAGTAAGCTATTCAATACCTTAATTTAATACATGCCATTCATCTAACTTCCATATAAGTTGTACTAGCAACAAGGACCTCACTATGATCTGAAATTCTTATCTTGCATGAGCATATCATAAGAAGAAAACAAAAGAGAGAAAGCAAAAAATATTGTGATATGCAATTGACCAAATGAGGATCACTCATTTCATTTTCACTTATTCTCCACAACTTTTTGCTCTACTTTATTCTCCACTTTGGGGGGCTCTTCCTTCTTTTCCTCCTTCTTGTCCTCTTTCTTCTCCTCCTTTTTCTCCTCCTGCTTCTCCTCCACAGCTGGTCCTACTGATATGAGGTCCACCTTCCCCACCTTCTTCAGCTTCTTCACCACCGCCACCGTGTCCATCTGCCCTATCACCGTCAGCTTCTGGTCCGTCAGATCAGCCGCTATTGAGTCCACCCCTTTTCTCATAACGCAATGTTAAAAACATCCATCAGCCACATAAAAATCATTAAATGACTAAGTGACAACGTAATCAGTGCAGGATTTGCAGCAACAGCAACAGCAGCAGCAGCCAAATTTCACGTAATATTAAGTACTTGCATGAGAGGATAGCGTGAAAATGAACAGATTATGCTAGTCATCTACGTGATATTTGATAAACTAAGGGTATGAACTCCGATAAGGGAAATACCGAAGATATCGGCAGCAGCTTCAATGGCCTTTTGCTTCGTTTTGTCATCGGCCATTGACAGCACCTTCAGTATCACCTTCTGCAGGAATTAATTCAGAACAGCAAGGAAAGATGAAGTTCAAAACTGTTGAGTTTCAACTTTTCAAGATGCAGTTTCATAAGAAAACGAGATCATGCAAATGAGCTGACGAGAAAGTCAAACGTGGATGGAGAGAATGTACGAAGTTCGAATGACCTGAGCCATGAGGAATGAAGAAGCTTAGAGAGAGGGAACTCCGAAGCTGGGGAGGAGAGTGAAAGATGAGGTGGGGGACATTATATGGGCATTATTCGAGCATTTTATCTTGGGCTAGAGACGTGCGCAAAGTCCAAATTGAGGTCGGTCGATCTTCTAAATTACGTTCATGCCAACCAAGGAATATAAGGCAAAAAGTGCGCAGGTCACATCATTGCTTTTCCTTGGACATGAAATTCTCAAAAAGTGAGCAGGTAACGTCATCCCTCGTTCAGGTGATTTCTCAATTAGAAAGAGGAAGCAATAGCCCAAGAAACGAAACCATCGGGCGCTCGCACACGCGTGTATATATATTGAATATCGTCTGGAGATATCACTTGAATGCGACCCGTTTTTACTCTTTGAGCGAGTGTGTCCTAATGTTATGCACAATTTTCGAGAAGGTATTCCGTGGTCATAACTAGGGACATCGATAGTATGGACAATTAAGGTTTCAATACGATTCCGAAACAATCGAAATAGAAGTTTATGAGTTGTGATGAGGTACAACTTCCACTAGTTTTTGTATCTTATTAGGCTTCAATCGTTTCGTGAAAAATAAATAATTTGAAAGACATATTCCTGATCGATTATATCGATCAAAATAATTAATTAATAGAAAATATTTTCATTATCGATAATAATTTATGTCTAAATATTTTCATGAACGATGAACATATTTTTCGTTGATTCGTTTTTTTTTTTGAGATATAAACTATCATTTTTAGAAAATATTTTTTAAAATTATTGATTTTTTTGGGAGATAAATGCATCCTTTAGTTGACTTGGAAAGCGTGCAGATGGCCATGTTCATATTGCGGCTCGAATCCTTCTCGTCTCGTCTTGAGTTCACGACTCCAAACACTAGTAATTTGACCAACAAACTCAGTCCGGTCATTGGAAAACAACCGGTCAAAAGAAGAAGATCAATGCCAAAGGCACTAATGAGTTGACTGGCACTATGAGGAATTTATATTTCACAGAAAGCAAGGGTTCAAGCGCCAAAGAAACGGTATGGGTCATGCATGAGTGTACTAAAGCGACTGCAATTCGGGGCCAACTTTCTTGACCAAGGTACCCAAGATTACATCATTCTCTTTTTCAACTGAAAGTTGAACAGTGAAATGCTCATAATGCTCCCTTCCATGGCTTATGATGGTACTTCATAAAATCAGGTAATGAGCATGTGTTGTTTTGATGGCGGGATTGTGTGGGAAATGAAAGGCTTTCTAGTTCGGATTATTGTTTGCCCACCTGTTTGAATTTATGCTTCACAAGCTCTTGTAGTTGAAAAGATAGGAAGACTTGGCGCTTGAATGATGGCCTTTAAGTTAGAATTGGCCATTGTTCGCTTACCACTGCTGTCTGTTTTCTATTTGTTTCAATTTTTCTCTGCTCACGTTTGTCCATCTTCCGCTTCACAAATTCGCCGGCGTGTGCTGGAATGTCTACCCATTCTTAGCATGTGATTCTGTAATTCTGCTAAGATTTCTATTGTCTCTCGGAATGTTTAGCAGATACTTGTGCTTTGCCACCTTATAAAACGAGATGAGTTCTATAGATGATTTAACGTCCCGTCAAGAGGAAACAGAAAGTTTGGCCTAAACAAAAAATAGGAAACACAGAGAGATTAAGCCATTGCCATTGGTGCAATTCCTCAAAGCAAGTTCCCTGTCGCGTGATGCTTTTTTCTTTTTATCAGAACCTCCTGAAATTCATTACCTGCTTTCTTTGCTTTGATTGTCGATAGATTACACTGCGCGACCTCTCTTTTCAGTTTTCCAGAACATTGTGCCTTCGGATGATGCTTTGGGCAACCTTTCCAAACATCCGCACATTCCGATTGTCCCTAGTAAAAGGCTTCTTGAGATATAACGAGTCGAGCATCAGACTGGAGAAAGCTTTTTGAGTGATTATAGATCAGCACCCACCCATAAATGATTACCACCTTGTGCGTTTACTCATAGTGTTCCTTTTGGGGCTTGGCCCACATGAAACGGGCTGTATCATTATAGTTCTATGGATATTCCTAGACTCGATCATTTTGCATATTCTCCAACATGTCCGTGACACAAGAAAGGTGTCTTCCTTGCCGTTTATTAAGAGTTCTTGCGCACTGCGCAGGACAAAGTTGAAAACCTCATAGCATACTAATTACAATACATTAATGAGCAAACTACTGGAAGGGAAGAGATTGGCAAATGGAAGAGATCACATGAGCACAAGAAGTTTCATACATCCAAAATGAAGAACCAAAGGCAAGGGAGGACACGGGATTGCTCGTTACTTAAGCAGTTCTTGACTGTCTCAGTCTCTTCAACTTGGCTACCTTCACGGCTATCGCCACATATGCCTTGTCTATTGCTTGATCCACAAAGTTGAAATATGCACGTCTCCAATCCTTCTTGAACTGCAATACTCCTAAAAAGCCCCAAAACCCAGTTGCAAATCCAAGCATTACAACCAAATAGAACAATCCCTTATCCTCTTCATGTATATCTTCAGGTTGAGAGATTTTCGGTGCTTGAGGCGCCTCAGCATCAGGACATTTTCTTCTCAGAAGATCGCCACAGAGTAGAGGATTGCCTGTGTAAATGGAAGGATCGATGAGGGTCTGCATTTGATAGCCCTTAGGAATCTGCCCCGTGAAGTTGTTGCGCGACAGGTTGAGGTGGGCTAGGTATTTTAATGCTGAAATGCCTGGCGGAATTGTTCCTGAGAGGCGATTGTTGGAAAGATCAAGAGACTCGAGTGACTTCATGTCCCCGATGCCAATGGGAATGCCTCCAGAAAGAAGGTTGTGCGACAAGTTCAACCCTTGCAATCCCACAAGGAAAGTGAGTTCTTCAGGGATCGGCCCTATTAAGTTGTTGCTCGAGAGATCCAAATTGCCCACAAGTCTTAGAACAATTTTGGTATATTCAATATAACTTCCCTTCATGATCTCAACCACAAGCTCTCGATTCCAATCTAGATAAGGTAGATTGTCTTGAATGAAAAATTTCAGGCCAACCATATAGCCGAGACAACGCGGGATCGTTCCAGTCAATTTGTTCGCTGCCATATCCAATATTTGCAATCCTGAGAGTGAACAAAGCTGCAGAGGGATGCTACCAGTAAAACTATTCTCTTGTAGCCTCAGAATCTGCAAATACTGAAAGCTTTCGCTGAACCATGTTGGAATGGTTCCGGAGAAGTTACTCTCCCCAAGGTCCAAAATATTCAAGTTTGTGCAATTTCCCAAAGCCAGTGGAAGCTCCCCATTGAGATGGTTCCCATTCAAGTGTAGGGTTGAAAGTCCCTGTAAGGATCCCATTGAGCTTAGAATTACTCCGGACAACTTATTGAATGACAAAGTTAAGTGAGACAAACTAGAAACCTTCCAGCAGTCGGGAATACTGCCGGATAGCGAATTGTTGCCAATACTTAAATCATACAGACCCTCTTCACATAAGGATGATGGTAACGTGCCATTAATATGGTTATCATTGAGATACAAGGTCTCCAGGTGCATCTCGCCAATATTGGTTGGAAGAGGTCCGGAGATAAAGTTGTGGGAGAGATCTAAAATGGAACAGTGAGAAGATATGTTGGGGAAGGGTCCGGTAATATGATTGTACGAGAGACTAAACCAGCTATATGTCATGTTTCCTAACCATTTAGGCAAAGCCCCGAAGATTGAAGCATTTGAGAGATCTATGCCCTTGACGTCCACTTGTGTCTGCATCCATTCGCGAAATGTGGATCTGAATTTATAGGAATTCATCCGAATGGACTGAAATTGAAAAGGTGGTATCCAGCCATGTTCTGCCTTAAAAGCCAGGTTCTTGTTGTCACCAATGTCCAAATCCTTTAGCCTCGACAGATTGGAAAAATGGATTTCCGAAATCACTCCTCCCAAAAGAATTGTCGAAAAGATACAGAACCGAAAGTTGGGAAAGTTCTCCAAAGTTCTCGGGTATAGAGCCGCTTAAATGATTGCTGTTGAGTTGCAAGTCTTGCAAAGCCTGTAGTTGCCCTAACGACGCAGGAATATGCCCCAAGAATTGATTACAACAAAGATTTAACAATCTCAATGAAGACAGTTCACCTAATGATGCTGGAATTGTGCCATTCAATTGATTATATGAAAGATCTAACAATCTCTGCGATGATAATCGACCTATTGATGATGGGATTGTGCCATTCAATCGATTATTTGAAAGATCTAACCATCTCAATGATGACAACTGACCTAATGATGATGGAATTGTGCCATTCAATCGATTATTTGAAAGATCTATCGTTACCGAGTTTGGCGATGCTCCGATGTCTCTAGGAATTGGACCCGAGAAGTGATTGTTGCCAAGCAGTAAGTATTTTAAGAGACGAAAGTGCACTAATAGTTTGGCAAAGCACCGCTAAAGTGATTAGCATATATAATTAGACTCTCTAAGTTACACTCGATGAATTTTCGTGGGATGTCGAAATCTCTTCTCTGATTTGGTTACTACACAAATGCAATGATTTGAGGTACTTCTTACTCTTCAAGAATGACAATAAGCCTCCTTCAATCCTGCGAAGACGATTTCCCTCAAGATTGAGATGAGCGAGGCTTGTAAACTTGTCGAACCAAATGGGAATTGAAGAGCGCAAACAGTTTCATGAAAGATCAAGATGCTGGAGAGAAGTCATGTTTTGGAGTATAGCATTTGGGATGGGACCTTCGAGGAAATTAATCGAAAGATCAAGATACCGAAGATGAATGAGAGAAGTGGAGTTGGCCAAGCAAATAGAAGAAAGATGAAATTTGAAAAGTCCGCAAGTTTATAAGCTCAAATGTGATAAAGATGGCAGGATGCTGATCATCTACATGAGTTCTCTTCTTGCGGCAATCTTTGAGCCACTCATGTCGAGGTAATTGAGTGACTGAAGATAAGAAATCCACCGATTATCTTTAACAACCAAATTCCCATGATCATCATGAAGATCAAGGACTTCCAATCCCGTGAGGTTTCCAAATTCTCGAGGAACCGATCCATAGAAGTTGCCAAACGACAAATTGAGGTACCTTAATTGTTTCATCGATATGACGAATGCGGGTATCCGTCCGCGCTTGAAATCGATCCCACTTAAGTCCAAGTAGTTCAAGTATCTCAAGTTGAGTAGAGAAGAGTTCAACTTACCACGGAGAACTTTTGTTTGGTGGAACTAACGATAGTACGGTTTTTGTATCTTACGGTCTGGCGTAAGAACTCAGTTACATGACCATACACTCCATCACAAGTGACTCCTTTTCATTTGCTGTAATCTTCGCCTTTCCAGGAAGAAAGCAAGCGATATGGGTTTGAGAGGCTTTTTCTAAGCTGAAGCAGAGCCTCTCTTTCTTGTTTTATCCAAATGGGCATTGAATTTCTGCAGAAGCCTACATATAAGTTATCCGAAATAAGCGATAGGGTTACTAGTGCAAGCAGTGGGGAGTAATATCTCCCTGTGAGCAACGAGGGAGAGAATGAATCTATGCTGTAGAGAGCAGGTTCGAGGGTTCTCTACCGAAATCCAGATCACTTATAGAGAATGGCAGGTCCATTCTTGCAACTGCGAGGTCCATAAGTCATAATGATAATCAGGAAGCAAAGGCGCATCCATTCTTGCAATTGATAGTAAACCGATGACCGGACGCCATTCAGAGCAGAAAATCGATTTTTCTACAAATTAGGGCAAGTCAACATGGAAGCAAGAGCAGCACCATTGAGGAGATTGCGGAGAACTGTCCAATGTTTGCAGTGCCAAACACGGACCAAGTCTTTCAGTATTTTTTTTTTCCTTTTTTCTTGCCTTTTCAATTACTAAAGCTTCTTCATTTGGCAAGTAAAAAACTTACATACTTTTCACTTTTGCGCACTGCTATAAGCCAAGCAATAGATAACATTTTAACAATGTCAGTACCAACAGGTACGCACTTCGTCGGGGCTGGACCAACCGCATTATCATGTAAAACTTACGTATGGCCAAGTTTTGCAGCGCAAGACCCACAAGCACCAAGTCGAGTCTTGAGGTCGGTGTTGTCGTATTCTACAACGACTTGGGTCTCTCTATATTGATCTGTTTGTGTTTCTTTTGGATAAAATGCAAATTCTGACAGGATTTTAACGAAATGGACGTTCGCACTTTGTGTATAAATCAAGCGACTTCCAGGATAATACGTATCGATGCTATGGATTCTCGAAATATTCTCTTGGATGATACGTTTATTGAGTCAATTGTGCGGTACCATTTTTTTTTCCTAGGCAAAATTGAGTCTGGTTAGAAGTTCGCAGTGGCAGGAAGACGCCGCTAGAATTGGGGGCCCGTCGTTGTTGAGGCCCATCCAAATCTGTCCAGACCAGCATCAATCAACCGGGCTCGTCGTTGTTGAGGCCCATTTAAATCTGTCATTCTATGAAATCATGTCCTTATTCCTTCTATAGCAAATGTTAGAAGTTTCAAGTTTGTAGGGCACGAGCAGGGTGTCAAAAACCAAATCGAAACCAGAACCGAATTGAATCAAGCCAAAATTTCTTGCATTTTCAGTTCGGTTTGGATGATGAAAATATAACCGTTATTTTCTTTCAGTTCGGATTATTTCGGTTCAATTCGATTAACCAAACCAAATTGAAATTTTCAACAAAAATTGAACGCTCTTTCTCACCCCTCTCAAAATCAACATAAGCAACCCTAATATCCAGTTTTCTCATTCGAATCGAAATTCAAACCGATCCAATCCGAATTGGGTATTTGGTTCGGCTCGAGATTTGGTTTGATTCAAGCATATATCCTAATGGTTCGGTTCGGTTTGGTTTGGATTTTCAACAAACCCAAACCGAACTGAATCGTTGACATCCCTAGGCACAAGTGCCTTATTATTAGTGAAATTTTCTTTGATAAATTAACAAGTATCAATCAAAACATATGACTTATTAGGAATGCTCTCTTACTAACTTGGTATAGTAAAATTCTACTCTAGGATTATCACTTTTATAATTTGACGCGCACCTAAAACATGTTAAAATGTAAAAGTATAGATATATGGAATCATGTATCACATCAAAAGTTGCGAGCAAACTGCACAGATTCAAGTTCACAGTACCACTTCCGTCATCCCACTTAAATCGCAACATCGTATGATGTTTAGATTTAAATCAAGATTTTAACACCCATGCTTGAAAGATAACATTATTAAAAAATAATTTACCAGCATTTTCAAGTTACAAACGTCGATGTCGAATTATGAACTTTTCTCCCATTAGATTTACCGACTTCTTTCAACATTTGTGGCCTAATTCATAAAAATATTAGGTGGCCCAGGGAAATGCAACCCAAAAAACAGTCCTGTTGATAAATTATTAACTGCTAGTTTATTAAGTACACTTGTAGGGTTTGAAAAAAAGTTAAAAGTCACTAAATTATTGGGATGTTAGTAAGTTACCAATTAATTTCAACTTTTTCCTATGTAGTTTAGTAAACTACTAACTATAATGAATTTGACAATATTTCAATAAATTTGTAAATTACTAACTTCTTTAAAATGTTACAAGTTGGTTAGTATATATCCATTCCTCTATAGAATTTACCAACAACCCAATAAATTGGCGAGTTAACAATTATTTTTGAAATATTACAAGAATGGTTAGTAAGCTATGGCACTATAACGAATTTACTAATATCCGAATGAATTCGGAAGTTATCAATTTCTTTTCCAATTTTACAAGTGTGCTTAGTAAACTACCAAGAATAAATTCCTAAACTCTGGTAATTTATTAATGTGCTGAGATGTTGGCAAATCCATTGTAGTGTGAGTAGTCTATTAAACACACTGTAAAATTTGGAAGCAGTTAATAACCTGCTAATTATTTGGATGTTGATAAATTCATTATAATGATGATAATTAACTAACCATACTTCTAAAATCTAAAAGAAAGTAATTTGAAATTCATTTAGACGTTGGTCCATGATAATTATGATTATTTACTAATAGATCACATGACAAGCAAGTCACTGATTATTATTTTTTTTACAATTGTATTTGAAGCTACCATCAACTTAAAAAATCTATCAACCACCGGAAATTTTTCATGACTAGACCCTCGATTCCTCTTAAATAATGAGATGTACTCACCTTGTGGAGAATTGTTTCTAAACTTTACACGAATCCTTTATTGTGATTTAGATCACAAGCAAATTTTGTTTCGATGTCTCGAAATTGAGAAAGGAACATAATCTTAGGAAAGGAATCCGTTGAACATTGGATGGCCCTGTGCCATTAGCAGCAAAAGCATAAACAGGACGAAAATGGAATTTGCTAACATAGTTTCACATCATTGACAAGCATAGCATCATGATTATAATAACACAAAGTACTGCTAATTTGCTGAGCAAGACTAAATTACCAAATGACATGATTTGCACTCCTCTTGCCATTCTGTTGACGGCTTACTCGGACAAGCTTGAAACTAAAGAACACAAAAAAATTGGCTACTACTCATAAGGAGGAACAAGCCAACTACTAAGACAATTCTGCTTGAACAAGAAAGGAAGAACTTCACGAGATCAATAAAGCATTGGACTGAATTGATATGGAGAACAGGCCTGTTACCCTCTTCTCATTCTCCTCCTCAACTCAGCTACCTTCACTGCGACAATCACGTACACCATGTCTGCTTTACGATCCACGAAGCTGAAGTAGGCGCGTCTCCAATTCTTCTTGTACACCAAACTGCCAACAACTCCCCAAAACCCGGTTGCAAACCCAAACATTATGACGAGGTAGAACATCACCTTTTCAATCTTACCTTCTTCATCGGCATCTTCTTCCGCCGCTTGAGGGGCCTCCGCACCGGGGCATTTCTTTTGTAGAGGATAGCCACAAAGTAGAGGATTGTCGGCATAAATGGAAGGATCATCAAGGGTCTGGATTTGATTTCGTCTCGGAATTGGCCCCGTGAAGTTGTTGCGAGACAAGTTTAGTTTGCTCAATGATGTGAATGCAGAAAAGCTCTGTGGGATTGTTCCTGAAAGGTGATTGTTCGAAAGATCAAGTGACTCGAGCGATTTCATGTCTCCAATCATAGTTGGGATGCCTCCAGAAAGAAAGTTGCGCGATAAGTTCAAGCCCCGCAATCCAGAAAGCAAGGTAAGCTCTCCAGGGATCGGTCCAATCAATTTGTTGCTCGAGAGATCCAAATTGACCATAAGCTGCAGATCAAGTGTTGTGTAGTCGAGGTCCACCCCTTTCACGACCTGCTCCACATGCTCTTGATTCCAATCCGTTGGAGCGGTCGCGTTCGTACCAAGCACGGGTGCAGGAGCATAAGCAGGGGAGAGTGAGTTGCCTTCATCTATGCTTATGTTCAATTTCATCCCTTTCATATAGCCGAGACAATTTGGAATCACTCCTGTCATATTGTTCACTGCCAGATCCAATATTTGCAGCGCGGAGAGTAGGCATAACTGTGAAGGAATACTACCATTGAACACGTTTCCTCGCAGTCTAAGAATCTGTAGTAATGGAAAACTTGGTCCGATCCAATGTGCAACACTTCCAGAGATTTTGTTCTCTCCAAGATCCAATATCAGCAAGGTTCTACAATAGTTTAGAGTCACAGGAATTTCGCCATGGAGACTGTTGTTGTTCAAGTGTAATGATGTCAGCCCGATTAGATTTCCCAAAGAAGTCGGTATGACTCCGGACAACATGTTGGATGATAAATCAAGGAGTCTCCAAGGGTTCTTCTTCCAACACGTAGGAATTTCGCCAACTAATTCATTCTGTCCAAGGTGCAAGTCATCCAGATGTTCCATCTCGCATATTGAGGTGGGTATTGAACCATTTAAGAGATTATCATTCAGATTCAAGGAATATAAATAAGGCATCGCCAGACCAATATTTTGTGGAATAGGTCCTGATATTAAGTTGTGAGAGAGATCTAATAAAGACAAGTCAGAAGGAAATTTCGGCAAAGATCCATTTATTTGGTTGTGAGAGAGATCTAAAAAACCCAAGTTGGAAGGAAAATTCGATAGAGATCCATTTATTTGGTTGTAAGAGAGATTCAGGTAGGAGAATGACATGAGACCTAGCCAATCTGGGAGAGATCCTGAAATGGAGGCATTGGACAAATCTATATTTGCGTGGACTTGTGTTCTTATCCATCGCGGATATTCCGTTCTGAACTCGCAAGACCCCATCCCCATGTACGAGAGATTGAAGGGTGGTATCCAGTCAGAATCCACCTCGATAGCTAAATGGTTGTTGCTAATATGTAAGGATGATAGCTTTGAGAGGTTGGAGAAATGGATTTCAGAAACTGTTCCTCTCAAGGAATTTGCTGAAAGATATAACACTTCAAGATTTTGAAGTTGTCCAAGACTGTGTGGAATAGTACCATTTAGAAGATTGTTATCGAGATCTAAAATTGTTAAGGATTGCAATCTTCCTAATGCCTCCGGAATATTCCCTATTAATTGATTATATGATAGGTCAAGCCTTTTCAGGTCTTTCAAGTGCACCAACCAATCTGGCAAAGGCCCCTGAAGAAAATTATTACTTATCTCCAGTCGCTTGAAGTTTTTCCCGATAAGCCCTGAAGAATTTCCCTCCACTGAAAATATCTCCTCATGAAGTTCATTATAGCCCAAATATAGTGACTCGAGGAATGGATTTTCCCTTAAGAAAGAGAACAACCCTCCTTCAATGCTTTGCAAGAGATTGTGTGCAAGATTGAGATTGACTAGATTTCTCAAGTTATCGAACCACCTTGATTTTGAAGAGTTGAAAAGGTTTGATGAAAGATCGAGGTGCCGGAGAGAAGTCATGTTTAGAAATATAGTGCTTTGGATGGGACCTTCAAAATGATTTTTTGAAAGATCGAGGTGCTGAAGATGAAGAGAAGTATAATTGGCCAAGTTGAAAGAGTTTGATGAAAGATCGAGGTATTGAAGTGAAGTCATGTTTTGAAATATAGTGCTTGGGATGGGACCTTTGAAAAAATTATCTGAAAGATCTAGGTACTGAAGTTGAAGAGCAATAGAATTGGTCAAGCTTTTAGAAGACAAGTGAAAGTTGTTAAGCCCACAATCTGATAGGCTCAAACGTGATAAAGATGGGAGTGTGCTGATTACCTGCATGAGGTCTCCAGATCTGTTAACATTTATGCCGCTCATGTCGAGGTACCTTAATGCCCGAAGATGCGAAACCCATCGAATGTCATTAACAACACCCATGGGATAATAACCATGGAGATCGAGATGCTGGAGAGAAGTCATGTTTTGAAATATAGTGCTTGGGATGAAACCTTCAAAAAAATTCCATGAAAGATCTAGATAATGAAGATGAAGAGCAGTGGAATTGGCCAATCGTTCAGAAGATCGGTGAAAGTTATAAAGCCCACAATATGATAGGATCAAACGTGATAAAGATGGGAGTGTGCTGATTAACTGCATGAGGTCTCCAGATATTATGACATTTATGCCGCTCATGTCGAGGTACCTTAATGCCCAAAGATGCGAAACCCATTGAATGTCACTAACAACACCCATGAGATAATAACTATGGAGATCGAGATGCTGGAGAGAAGTCATGTTTTGAAATATAGTGTTTGGGATGAAACCTTCGAAAAGATTCCATGAAAGATCTAGATACTGAAGATGAAGAGCAGTAGAATTGGTCAATCGTTCAGAAGACAAGTGAGAGTTGTTAAGCCCACAATCCGATAGGATCAAACGTGATAAAGATGGGAGTGTGTTGATCAACTGCATAAGGTCTCCAAATCTGTTAACATTTATGCCACTCATGTCGAGGTACCTTAATGCCCGAAGATGCGAAACCCATCGAATGTCATTAACAACACCCATGCGATAATAACCATGGAGATCAAGGAATTCCAACTCAGTGAGATTTCCCCATTCATGAGGAACAGTTGCAAAAGAGAAAGAGTAGGACAAGTTAAGGTACCTTAACTGCTTCATGGAGCCGATGAATTTAGGCATGGGCGCATACATGAAAAAGATCCCGCTCAAGTCTAGGTAGTCCAAATATCTCAAGTTGAGCAAAGAAGAGTTCAGTTCACTAGCTTTTGAAAAAATCCATTTGAACGAGTATGAGAGGTCAGCTCCTCGTGGAGACGAGAATTCATCTTCCAGTAGTATAGTTTTTGGTAAGATTCGGAGCATGACGACATGTCCATTTGCTTGGTCACATGTCACTCCGGTCCATTGGCAACAATCTTCACCGTTCCAAGAAGAAATGAGGTTTGACTCGTCTAAAAGGCTTTGTCTGAACTGCAGCAGAGCATCCCTTTCTTCTTCAAAGCAAATGGAGGATGGGCTTTTGTTTCTGCACAAGCATAAATATGCATTGTCTAAAATTAACAAAAGACTTACTAGTACAAGCACTTTCACACTATCATGTCCCGCCATGAATAATGTTGAAAATGAAAACAAAGGCTATATTGCATGTGAAAGCCACTCGATTAGGCTTCAAGTTTTTGGTTTGGGTGCATTTGTTTAAACTTTGGGAGGTTCATTTTGAGCGAGTTCTTAAGAGTATGCAAATAGCATTTATAGAGAGCAAGAGAATGAATGGCAGTGAATGTAATCAATTATTATTTTACATCGTCAGTGTACCGTGATATACACGTGTGCACAATTTCATATACCATCTCAGTAATGGGAAAAATCACTCGTTGTTTTTAGTATTATCCAGCAGCATCCTTATGACTTGACTCCAAATCTATAATGTCCCAAAAAAGTTAAATTTAAGATCATCTCTTTAGATATTTGTGCTTATATTCAAAGATGTTCCTGCACGATTGCATGTCATTACCATCATGTCCCAAAAAAGTTAAATTTAAGATCATCTCTTTAGATATTTGTGCTTATATTCAAAGATGTTCCTGCACGATTGCATGTCATTACCATTGATTTGACCGGTGGAGTTAGGGCTTGCGTTGTGACAGGCATATGCCCCAAATAATTGGTGAGGCAGTGTTATGATTTGAAAAATCACACTTTTAGTGCATTAGCCAGGTGAAAACCCAAAAGGCTAATTGTATCCTATCATCGAGCAATGTAGGATAAAGGTTAGAATATGTGCAGATTGGATTGGGAAACATCAGGCGAAAACTTGAAGATTAATGAATAAAATAAGCAAAGACCCACAATTAAATTGAAGTTAAAAAGTGATACGAAGATATTGAGGAACTTGGCTCTGATTAGACCGACGTGCTCGCACTTTGGTGGGGCTGGACCACCTGCATGTTTGTGGAAGACTCATGTATGGCCAAGTTTCGCCGTGCAAGACCCGCAAGTACCAAGTCAAGTCTCGAGGTCCACGTCGTTATCTTATGCGACGACTTGAGTCTATAATGATTTGTTTGCATTTTCTCCAAAAGAAATGCAATTTCTAACAAACTTTTAATGAAATGGACGCTTCTCTCTCCATGAGTAAATCAAGCAACTTCCAGGACAATACATGCCGATGTTATGGACGGTGTAGGATCATTCTCTGTAAATGAATAGGAGGAACAGGCTGGCTTTTGACCTTACATCAATTTCGTTTAACTGGTAGAGTTCATATTACTGCCCTTCCACACTGGAGAACTTCTATGGGTGTGTTCCCATCTCATACGAAATCATGCGCACCCGTGATTTACGTGCCGTGTGAGAAACGGATATCTAATAATTTCAAGGGATCTAATCATCGTTTTGATTTTCGATTGCAATTGGAGGTTTACATATTTCTTTCAATCAAAATTCGTGAAATTTAAAGTCCACGAATAACTCCAACTCAAGTAAATGTTTATCACTTTTCCATTAATCTCTTACTTCATCCTTAGAGTAGTTATGCCTCACTTCCTTGATTGAAGTTGACAAGAGAGGTGTTCGCCTTTGCCCATCGCTATAAGCCAATAACATCTTCCCTCAGTCATATCAATGTGGAAAACCCACAAGACCCGCAAGCACCAAGTCTTGGGGCCCTTGTCCTCATTCTTCCTTATCCTTTTTCTCCGGATTTTTATGTTTCCATATTTATCTAGTTTGCATTTTTTATTTTTCGATAAGTAAATATTGTGTATTTTTTGTAATCCCATACTGTTCTACAAATGTCCCTGTGGAGCATATAATGTCCCAAAACCCAGTAAAAAGGCAAAAGAAACCCGTGTCCTCAACTATCATACACACTCTAATTTATAACAAGATCCCAATTGTCCTGAAAGTTTCCCCAATTTTCAAATAGACCAAACAGCATCAGAACAAACAGCAAGAGCAAAAGCAAGAAACTAGATATAAATGGGATGAAGTCAAAGAATAAAGGGCTGGATACACATTATGGGAAGTACGGAGCAGAAGCCAATACATTCATCCAGGGAGATCACCAAGAGACAATCCAAGTCCGAACCCATCAATATATCTAGTTGAACCCACATTTATTAAAAAATTTAAGCCAATGAGTTATGTGTCAACTAGGATTAATTACTCCAAACATATCAATTCTCCGATGTGAGACGTTCTAACATAACTCACATATACATCTAAGCACATTACCATATACATTAGAAAAATCGCACCTTTAGTAAAATGTAACATTGCCATATATAAAAGAGACTAGCAGACTATCTATTTGATGAGCAAGTCAAAAACAATCTCCTTACCACCAAACTCATTTGATCGCTTGTGTCAAGAATGTGACAAGGCCCAAATAATATGTGATTAAGACCTACACATCACGTCGACCGTGATTAAGTTCTGAAATAGAATTGGTCTATGCATTTGTATGTCATATCATGTCTCGATACATGGTTGGACAATGAGTATAGAATCCACACCACAATACAATAAGAGTTACTAGGATTGTTACTTGCTACATGGAGAGAGTTATTGCATGCAAAACCAGGCAATTGGGCTTTTACAAATTCTTTTTCGGGCTAGTGTGCTTTATCAAGTGAGTTTTGGCATTTTTAGATAAAAAAGAAAATCAGAATTTTTACAGGGATATATGGGTGTGTTCCCATCTGATACGATAAATGCACACTTGTGATCTATGTGCCACGTGCAGGACGCATGTAAGCATCCATCGCATCTAATAATTATGGGATTCTAATTATCGCTTTGGTTGTCAATTAAAATCGAAAGTTTACTAGTTCCTTTTTATTAAAGTTTGTGAAATTGGAAGTCCTCGAATATCTCCATGTCAAGTCAACGTCACTTTCTCGATTAATCTCTTCATTCATCCTTAAAGCTAGTCCACTATTCTCTCTTTGTTTTTTGTCCCAGCGTGAGGCAGCTGTCCTAGCAGAGTAGTCATGCCTCACTTCTATAGATTGAAGTTGAAACAGAGGCGTTCGCCTTAGCCCACTGCTATAAACCAATAACATCAACTTCCTTAAGTCACATCAACTTGGATAACCCGCGAGACCCGCAAGCACCAAGTCTAAGTCTTGAGTTCCATGTCCTCATTTTGACAGTAACAAATCCTTTTTCACCAGATTTTTATGTGTCCATATTCATCTGGTTGCATTTACTTCTTTCTTTCATAAGCAAATATAGTGTATTTTTGTTTTTCATAATCCCAAATTGTTCTACAAATGTCCCAGTTGAGCTTATAATGTCCCAAAACCCAGTATAACACGATCCCAATTGTCCTAGAAATGTCGCAAAATTTCAAAGAGACCAAACAACACCAGAACAAACGGCAAAAGCAACAAACTAGATATTAAGGGGATGTATGCCTAATTTGGCCACTACACAGAATATTTATAATGGATTTTTTTAGTATAAAATCATATTTCTTCTACACTGTGCATCTAAGGGGTGTATATAGATGAAGTAATGATGAAAATGTGCAAGAGGAAAAATAACTTAAGCAGTTGATATCCCGAGTATCTCTTTTAGCTCGAAAGAACAAGGTCTCAAATGATCTCTTCATCAAAGGATGATGCAATCAAGGACTTAAGGGCTGGATACACATTATTATGAAATCATGTCCTCTTTCCTTTTATAACAAATGTCAGAATTTTCAAGTTTCTGTGGCACGAGGGCCTTATTATTAGTAAAATTTTATTTGATGAATTAACAAGTATCAATCAAAACATACGACTTAGTAGGAAGGCTCTCTCTAACTTGGCATAGTAAAATTTTACTCTCGGAACATGACTATTATAGTATGGTGCGCACCTAAGAACTTTTTAAAATGTAAAAGTATTGATAGATGGAATCATGTACAACATCAAAAGTTGCGAGTAACCTGCACTGATTCAAGTACACAACAACACGTCTATCATCCTTTTAAATCGTTGCGTAGTCTGATTTTTAGAGTTATATCAAGATTTTAACATCCATGCTTAAAAGTTAACATAATAAAAAAAACTTACCAGCATTTTAGAGTTACAAACATTAATATGTTGAATTATGAACTTTTCTTCGATTAAATTTACCAACTTCTTTATGAGTTATTTACCACCATGTCTTGGGCGTGAGGGAGAGCACGAGCACGAGAGGTTCCACTTTTAATGTATTAGCTAGTTGAAAACCCAAAAGGTTAATTTTATCCTATCATCGCGCAATGTAGGATAAAGGTTAGAATATGTGCAGATTGGATTGGGAAACATCAGGCGAAAACTGAAGATTAATGAATAAAATAAGCAAAGACCCACAATTAAATTGAAGCTAAAGAGTGATACGGAGATATTGAGGAACTTGGCTCTGATTAGACCGATGTGCTCGCACTTTGGTGGGGCTGGACCACCTGCATGTTTGTGGAGACTCATGTATGGCCAAGTTTTGCAGTGCAAGACCCGCAAGCACCAAGTCAAGTCTCGAGGTCCACGTCGTTATCTTATGCGCCTACTTGGTTCTATAATTATTTGTTTGCATTTTCTCCAAAAGAAATGCAATTTCTAACAGACTTTAAATGAAATGGACGCTTCTCTCTCTATGAGTAAATCAAGCAACTTCCTGGACAAGACATCCAGCTGTTATGGACGTTGTCGGATCATTCTCTGTAAATGAATAGGAGGAAAAGGCTGGCTTTTGACCTTACATCGATTTCGTTTAACTGGTAAAGTTCATATTACTGCCCTTCCACATTGGAGAACTTCTACGGGATGTATAGATAGATGGAGAAATTATGGAAATGATGAAGTTCGGAAGAGGAAAAAGATAAAATGTAGTACAAAATCATTCGACGTTCCATTCCCGTGAGAATCTTTATATATTATTGAAGGTTGTTGAAACTGTTTGCGGAAAAACAATAGACAGAACACAGAGATTTACGTGGTTCGATCACAACGTGATCTACGTCCACGGGCGAGGCAAGACAATGTTCCACTATAATCAAAGAGAGTACAGTTTTCGAAAGTCGAAACAACGACAAAAGCTCACGGCTCACAAAACTCTCGAAAAAAAATTCTCTGTGTGTCAATGAGAAAACCTAGCCGCAGTATAAATAGCGCTCCCAAAAATTTTCCTCGGGGGCGTAGCCCCCGAACCCCCCGAGACGTTGGTTCGCTTCCTCCAGTTCGAGCAGTCCGCTATGGAGATTTGTTCGCTTGCTACGGGTTGGGCCTATCGGTCCAACCCTTCGCGTCGCGAACCAAATCTCAATTTTCTCTCCACTTTCGGGTCGCACAAAAAATATGTCGGGTCGGGTCATGAACCGGACCGAGTACATAAAATTCGAGACATATTTAACAAAGGTTGATCTTGTTGCATTCATTCGTAGAAACTTAGATTGCTGACAAGTGTTCTTATGGAGTCATTAGATGTTGGATTGCAGCCAATTAGGCATTATCAATTTGCTTCTTTTAGCTTTTTGTATCCAATGCGGGACTTCTTGCTTTCACATCTCTCACATGTGCACTCAATAGTAGTTTCGTATAATAATTTTAACAAGTTGGCAAACTACAAGAATAAATGTTGATAAATTGTCACGGGAGTTTGTAATTTTGAAGTGACCAAATGAACATTGATAGGTGACTCAGGTTATCACACCCTAATTCCATGCCGAGAATGTAGGAATGAGCTTGTCATCCTTTATAAAATAAAGGACAAAACCTTCAACCAAATATAGTGATTTTATGAACAAATATAGTAACAAAATCAAGGGCCTTGTGAATTAATCAAAATGAGTGTCATACCAATTCATTTCAATAGCTTTTACTCGAGTAATCTAAAGTAGAATCTCATGTCACTCCAAATCGCTCTCTATGTGACTCAATTAAGTTTGCTTATTCTCGGAACCTAAAATGCTAATAAAGTAGGGTAAGTACAGCCACAGCTCGATAAGTGACAATACTCCCGCTATAAAATGAAGCAAAAAAAGAGTGCAGCTTTAGAAACTAAAGTGTGCATCCATGTTTCAAGCATAATGCATATATTCCAATAGTCATGAGGTATGCACCATATCATAAAACATGCAACACAGTATAGACAGCATATGTCATACTCATTCAATTGCCCATGTCAAGAAAACTCTATAGTCATGCTTTGCGAGGTGACAAGGCTCAAAAACCACATGAACTATGGTTATGCCTCGAAAATCAAATCAGTTGTGATTAAGCCTCGAAACGGAACCAGTCCATGCACACATATGTCATATCCTGTCTCAATACATTGGTTTGCAAGAAATATCAAATCCATACCTCAATACAACATGCTAGCATAAACAAAGTTACTAGGATTGTTACTTGAAAGAAGGCTTATATACCTTTTATTTTTTCGGTAATAAGAAGTGAGTTTTGGCATTTTTAGAGCACACAAACAGAATTTACAAAGGGGGTGTATGGGTGTGTTCCCATCTCATACGATATCATGTGCACCCGTGATTTACGTGCCGTGTGAGAAACGGATGCACGAATTCAACGTATCTAATATTTCTAGAGGATCTAATCATCGTTTTGATTTTCGATTGCAATCGAAAATTTACATGTTTCTTTCAATTGAAATTCGTGAAATTGAAAGTCCACGAATAACTCCAACTCGGATCAACTTTTAGTACTTTTCCAGTCAACGTTTATCACTTTTCCATTAATCTCTTGCTTCGTCCCTAGGGTAGCCATGCCTCACTTCCCTGATTGAAGTTGACAAGAGAGGTGTTCGCCTTTGCCCACCGCTATAAGCCAATAACATCTTCCCTCGGTCATATCAATGTGGAAAACCCGCAAGCACCGAATCCAAGTCTTGAGGTCCTTGTCCTCATTTTTCCAAAGCCCTTTTGTTCATATTTATCTAATTTGCATTCGTTTATTTTTTGATAATCAAATATCGTGTATATTTTTGTAATCCCAAATTCTACGAATGGACTTGGAGCATGATGTCCCAAAACCCAGTAAGTATCATACACGATCAAATTATAACAAGATCCCAATCGTCCCGAAAGTTTCCCCAATTTCAAACAGACCAAACAACATCAGAACAAACAGCAAGAACAAAAGCAAGAAACCAGATATAAATGGGATGAAGTCAAAGAATTAAGGACTGGATACACATTGTGGGAATTACGGAGCAGAAGCCAATACATTCATTCGGGGAGATCACCAAAAGAGAATCCAAATCCGAACTCGTCAATATATCCGATTGAACGCACGTTCACTCAAAAACTTAAGCCAATGAGTTAAGTGCGAACTATGATATATTAATTACTCCACACACATAAATTCTCCAATGCGAGACGTTCTAACATAACTCTCATGTGCATCTTAATACGTTACCATATGAATTGGAACAAACGCACCTTTAGCAAAATGTAACATCGTCATATATAAAGAGACTAGCAGACTTTCTGTTTGATGAGCAAGTAACAAACAATCTCCTTACCACCAAACTCATTTGATCGCTCATGCCAAGAATGCGATAGGGCTCGAATAATACTTGATTAAGTTCTACACGCCACGTCGGGCGTGATTAAGTTTTGAAACAGAACCGGTCTATGCATTTGTATGTCATGTCATATCTCAATACATAGATTGACAATGAGTATAAAATCCACACCACAATACAACAGGCTGGCATCAACAAAGTTACTAGAATTGTTACTTGCAACATGCAGAGAGTTATTGCATGCAAAACCCTACAACTAGGCTTTTACACTTCTTTTTTCGGTTAGTATGCTTTTTCAAGTGAGTTTTGGCATTCTTAGATTAAAAAATAATCATAATTTTTTTTTAACCACCCGCCTGGGTGGCGCTGCTGGAAAGGACACTCTTCCTCTCGCAAAAGGTTGAGTGTTCGAATCCCGGGCGCCGCAGGGTGACTTAACCAGTGCACGTGTGTGGTGGCTAGCACGTGTAGCCCCCAGAGTTTACCTTCCGGCTGTCGGCCGTGCGGGGGTTCCCTGGGTTATAAAAAAAAATAATTTTTAATGGGATATATGGGTGTGTTCCCATCCGATACAATATTTTGTGCACCTGTGATCTATGTGTCATGTGAGAGGCATATGTATGCATCCAGCACATCCAATAATTTTGGGATTCTAATTATTTCTTTGTTTTCAATTGACATTGAAAGTTTATGAGTTTCTTTCAATTAAAGTTTTTGAAATTGGAAGTCCCCGAATCACTCCAAGTCATGTCTACGTCACTTTTCGATGAATCTCTTCCTTCATCCTTAAAGCTAGTCCACTATTCGGTCTTCTTCTTTTTTCCCTGGCGTGCGGCAGCAGTCCTAGCAGCGTAGTCACGCCTCACTTTCATAGATTAAAGACCCTAGCGATATCACATGCAAAACAACGCAACTATGCCTTATTCTTTATTTTTATTTATTTCGATCAGTTAATACTAACATAATTTATCGTTAAAAGTGTTTGCCTTTGCCGATCTGCTGGCTTAACATGTCCGCACTTTGGTGCGGCTGGACCAACAGTATTGTCGTGGAAGACTTATGTAAGGCCAAGTTTCGCAGTGCAAGACCCGCAAGCACCATGTCAAGTCTTGAGGTCTATGTCGTTATGTTAAACGACGACTTGGGTCTATATTGATCTTTTTGTGTTTCTTTCGGAGAAACGCAAATTCTGACAGAACTTTAACGAAATGGATGGTCTCTCTCCATGTAGCGATTTTACAAAAATATCAATTTAATAAAAACTTTGGTTGAACAAATATAATAACAAAATCAAGGGCTTTGTAAGTTAAACAAAATGAGTGTCATGAAATTTCATGTTAATAGCTTCTACTCAAGTATTCTAAATTAGAGTCTCGTGCCACCCAAATCGCTCTCCATTGGACTTGATTAAGTTTGCCTATTCTTGGAACCTAAAATGTTAATAAAGTCGGGTGAGCACTGAGCAGAACTACTGCTCAATAAGTGACAATACCCCCACTATAAAATCAAGCAAAAAAGAGTGCAGCTTTAGAAACTAAAGTGTGCATCCATATGCATCAAGACAATTGAATTCAATGCATTTCCCATGTTTCAAGCGTAATGCATGTATTCCAACAGTCATAAGGTACCCACCATATCATAAACCATGCAACATAGTATTAGCAACATTTTCATACTGATTCAATTGCCTACGTAAAGAAAACTCTACGGTTACGCTTCATCAGGTGACAAGGCTCAAATACCATATTAACTATAATTTTGCCTCGAAGATCAAATCGGTTGTGATTAAGCCTCGAAATGGAACTAGTCCTTGCACATGTATGTCATATCCTGTTTCAATACGTTGGTTCCCAAGAAGTATCATATCCATATCTCAATACAACCTGCTGGCATCAACAAAGTTATTAGGATTGTTACTTGAAATGAGGCTTCTATACCTTTTATTTTTTGGTAATATGAAGTGGGTTTGGCATTCTTAGAGCACACAAACAGAATTTACAAAGAGGGTGTATGGGTGTATTCCCATCTCATACGATATCATGCGCACCCGTGATTTACGTGCCGTGTGAGAAATGGATGCACGAATCCAGCGTATCTAATAATTCCAGAGGATCTAATCATCGTTTTGGTTTTCAATTGCAATAAAAAATTTACATGTTTCTTTCAATTGAAATTCGTGAAATTGAAAGTCCATGAATAACTCCAACTCGAGTCAACTTTTAGCACTTTTCCATTTAACGTTTATTGCTTTTCCATTAATCTCTTGCTTCATCCTTAGAGTAGTCATGCCTCACTTCCTTGATTGAAGTTGACAAGAGAGGTGTTCGCCTTTGCCCACCGCTATAAGCCAATAACATTTCCCCTCAGCCATATCAATGTGGAAAACCCGCAAGACCGCAAGCACCAAGTCCAAGTCTTGAGGGCCTTGTCCTCATTTTTCCAGATCCCTTTTGTCCACATTTTTATGTCCATATTTATCTAATTTGCATTCATTTATTTTTTGATAATCAAATATCTTGTTCTACAAATATTCCTTTGGAGTATAGAATGTCCGAAGAACAAGATCCCAATTGTCCTGAAAATTTCCCAAAGCTTCAAACAGACCAAACGACATCAGAACAAACAACAAGAACAAAAGCAAGAAACCATATATTAACGGGATGCATGCCTGATTCTACCATTAAACAAAATGTCCATTATGGACGTTTTAGGATAAACTCATATTTCCTCTAAGGGATGTATGTAGATGAAGAAATGACGAAAATTTGCAACAGAAAAATAAAATTAAATAACCAGTCAATTATCCCGAGGATCTTTTGTAGGTCGAAGGAACACGCTCTTAAATTATATCTTCATCAAAGCACGATGTAATCAAAGAATTAAGGGCTAGTTACACATTGTTGGAAGCACGGAGCAAAAGTTGATACATTCATTTGGGGAGATCACCATGAGAGAACCCAAATTCAAATCCGTCAACATATCTTGTTAAACTCATATTTATTCAAAAACTTAAGCTAACAAATTATGTGCCAACTAGGATATATTAATTATTCTACACATACTAATTCTCCGACGTGATACGTTCTAATATAACTCACTTGTGCATCTAAATACATTACCATATGCATTAGAACAATCGCACCTTTAACAAAATGTAACTTCGCCACATATAAAAGAGACTAGCAAACTTTCTATATGATGGTTCAGTCAAAAACAGTCTCTTTACCACCAAACTCATTTGATCGCTCATGTCAAGAATGCGGCCATGATTAAGTTCAGAAACAAAACTGGTCTTTGCATTTGTACATCATTTCATGTCTAAACACATAGATTGATGATGAGAATAAAATCCACACCACAATACAACATGCCGGCATCAACAGAGTTACTAGGATTGTTACTTGCAATACGGAGAGAGTTATTGCATGCAAAACCACGCGACTAGACTTTTACAAATTCTTTTTGAGGTTAGTATATTTTATCAAGTGAGTTTTGGCATTCTTAAATAAAAAAGAAAATCAGAATTTTTAAAGGGATATATGGGTGTGTATCCATCAGGTACGATATCCTGTGCACATGTGATCTATGTGTCATGTGAGGGACGCATGTATGCATCTAATGCATCTAATAATTCCGGAATTCTAATTATCACTTTGATTGTCGATTGAAATCAAAAGTTTCGGTATTTCTTTCTATTAAAGTTTGTGAAATTGGAAATTCCCGAATAACTTCAAGTCATGTCAACGTCACTTTTCAATTAATCTCCTCCTTCGTCCTTAAAGCTAGTCCCACTATTCTCTCTTTGTTTTTTGTCCCGGCGTGAGGTAGCTATCCTAGCAGAATAGTCATGCCTCACTTTCATAGATTGAAGTTGAAACAGAGGCGTTTGCCTTAGCCCACTGCTACAAACTGATAACATCAACTTCCTTCAGTCACGTCACCCTGGATAACCCGCGACACCCACGAGCACCAAGTCTAAGTCTTGAGTTCCATGTCCTCGTTCTAACAGATGCTTTTTCACCAGATTTTAATGTGTCCATATTCATTTGGTTGCATTTACTTTTTTCTTTCATAAGCAAATATCGTGTATTTTTGTTTTTCATAATCCCAAATTGTTCTACAAATGTCCTAGTTGAGCTTATAATGTCCCAATTGTCCTAGAAATGTCGCAAAGTTTCAAAGAGACCAAACAACACCAGAACAAACGGCAAAAGCAAGAAACTCGATATCAAGGGTATGTATGCCTAATTGGCCATTACAAAGAATATTTATAATGGATTTTTTTAGTATAAAATCATGTTTCTTCAGCACTGTGCATATGAGGGGTGTATATAGACGAAGAAATGATGAAAATGTGCAAGAGGAAAAATAACTTAAGCAGTCGATATCCCGAGTATCTCTTTTAGCTCGAAAGAACAAGGTCTCAAATGATCTTTTTCATTAAAGGATGATGCAATCAAGGACTTAAGGGCTGGATACACATTATTATGAAACCATGTCCTCCTTCCTTTTATAACAAATGTCAGAAGTTTCAAGTTTCTGGGGCACGAGGGCCTTATAATTAGTAAAATTTTATTTGATGAATTAACAAGTATCAATCAAAATATATTGTTGTTTAATCGGCGACGCGGCGAAAGCGGATCGTAACTTTACAATTAAGTTGAGAGCTGTAAAAATAATAGAAAAATAAAATGAGGAATAATAAAAGGACACGAGAAATTTTACGTGATTTAGTCTGAATGTCGGAATCTATATTCACGGAGAGAACTGATAAACAATTCACTAATAAATCGAAAAATTACAGAATTATAATCACTTATGCTTAAATATTTCTCAATCCTAGTATATGCTTAATACCGACAGTATTTAATATCTCAACTTGATAGACTCTCTCTCTCTTTAAGCACAAATATCTCCGCACTCACGCCTCTCTTCTGGAGCTCTCTTCTCGGCTTGCTATCTTGTCCACGTCCTCTGCTCCCCTTTACAGGAGAATGGATGTAGAAATGAGACAAATGGCGCCCATCTTCATAAGCCAATGCATCTTCGTGCAATTAATGATGGCATGTACGTATGACCATCATACACCGCCACAAGAAAAAATGACCATAGCTTCGTACCGGTCCGGCGACGGACCAGAAGTGAAAAGTGAAAAAATAATAAAAATAAAAAAATAAAAAAATTCGAAAATAAAAAATAATATTAAAATAATTACTAACGGTAATATTAGACGGAAAAATTGACAGTGATAAGTTTGAAATAAAGATAAAAATTTAAATTTTTTATGAAATAAAAAAAATTTAAAATATAATTAAAATAAAAGCTAAAATTTAACATTTTTTTGGATACTAGACCTAGCTTCTATCGTCCCTCCTTCTTTTAATAACAAGAGGACAAAGAAAGCCCACAAAAGTTGACCGAAAATAGAGAGAAAGAGGACGGTAGCGCTCACTTCTTCCTCTATGGGCATGCATTCGCATCATGTGCATGCACTTGAGAGGAGAGAGAAAAAAGGACGTGACCCATGTGCAGAATATTTGTCCATCTTCGTTTAATGCTCCATAATTGAGTCTGTTCTCGTTGAATGCTCCACAGATGTTCTTTTTCCTTTCTAGAATATTAATAAACGTTGAGCGTGCGTATTGAGTATTACGTACGAACTCAAATTCGAGACACAATTTAACACATGACTTATTAGAAAGGCTCTCTCTAACTTGGCATGATAAAATATTACTCTTGGAACATGGCTATTATAATTTGATGTGCACCTAAAAAAATTTTAAAATGTAAAAGTATTGATAGATGGAATCATGTATAACATCAAAAGTTGCGAGCAACCAGCACTAATTCAAATACACATCACGTTTATCGTCCTTTTAAATCGTAGCATAGCCTTATTCTTAGATTTATATCAACATTCTAACACCCATGCTCAAAAGTTAACATAATAAAAAAACTTAACAACATTTTAGAGTTACAAACGTTAATGTATCGAATTATGAACTTTTCTTCGATTAAATTTACCAACTGCTCTATGAGTTATTTACCACCATGTCTTGGCCGTGAGGGAGAGCACGAGCACGAGACGGTGTTAGATTGAAGCAGTGAACGCGATTGAGGTAAAGAGAGGAAAAGACAAAATGATGATTAGGGTTTTTCAATTATAGTTTATTATTATTTTAAAATTTGGGCCGGTGCAGGTCTCTTTGGGATTTATCGTTTGTAGCCCAATAGCAATGACCGTCCAGGGAAACGCAACCCAAAAAATAGTCCGAGCTGATTGGGATGGTCTGCTATTTCTGATGTCTCGAAATTGAGAAAGGAAACATAATCTTAGGAAAGGAATCCATTGAACATTGAAGGGCCCTATGCCATTATCAATTTCATGTCCTGATTTTGTATTACCCACAACATACAATTAGCAGCAAAAGCATAAACAGAATGAAAATGGAACTTGCTAACATAATTTCACATCTTTAACAAGCAAAACATCATGAGCATAAGAACACAAAGTACTGCTAAATTGTTGGGCAATACTAAATTACAAAATGACATGATTTGCACTTCCCATGCCGTTCCGGTGACGGCTTGCTCTGACAAGCTTGAAATTGAATAAAACAAAAAATTGGCTACTAGTCAAAAGAAGAAACAAGCCAACTATTAAGACGATTCTGCTTGAACAAGAAAACAAGAACTTCACGAGATCAATGAAGGATTGGACTGATTGATGTGGAGAACAGGCCTGTTACGCTCTTCTCAGTCCCCTCCTCAACTCGGCTACCTTCACTGCAACAATCATGTACACCATGTCTGCTTTACAATCCGCATAGCCGAAGTACGCGCGCCTCCAATTCTTCTTGTACACCAAACCACCAACAACTCCCCAAAACCCGATTGCAAACCCAAACATTATGACGAAGTAGAACATCACCTTTTCAATCTTACCTTCTTCATTGGTATCTTCTTCTGGCGCTTGAGGGGCCTCTGCACCTAGGCATTTCTTTTGTAGAGGATCGCCACAAAGTAGAGGATTGTCGGCATGAATGGAAGGATCATCAAGGGTCTGGATTTGATTTTCTCTTGGAATTGGCCCCATGAAGTTGTTGTGCGACAAGTTTAGTTTGGTCAGTGATGTGAATGCAGAAAAGCTATGTGGGATTGTTCCTGAAAGGTGATTATTCGAAAGATCAAGTGACTCGAGCAATTTCATATCTCCAATCATAGTCGGGATGCCTCTAGAAAGAAAGTTGCGCGATAAGTTGAAGCCTTGCAATCCGGAGAGCAAGGTAAGCTCTCTTGGGATCGGCCCAACCAATTTGTTGCTTGAGAGATCTAAATTCACCATAAGCTGTAGATCAAGTGTTGTGTAGTCAAGGTCTATCCCCTTCACGACCTGCTCCACATGTTCTTGATTCCAATATGCTAGAGCGATGCTATACGCCGTCGGGCCAAGCGCAGGAGGTGCAGGTGCATAAGCAGCGGAGAGTGAGTTGCCTTCATCTATACTTTTGTTCAGTTTCATACCTTTCATATAGCCAAGACAATCCGGAATCATTCCTATCAGATTGTTCACTACTAGGTCCAATATTTGCAGTGCTGAGAGTATGCTGAGAGTAAGCATAGCTGTGAAGGAATACTACCATTGAACATGTTTTCTCGCAATCTAAGAATCTGTAGTAGCTGAAAGCTTGGTCCAATCCAATGTGGAACACTTCCAGATATTTTGTTATCGCCAAGATACAAAATCAGCAAGTTTCTGCAATAGTTCATAGTCGCAGGAATTTCCCCGTGGAGACTGTTGTTTTGCATCAAGTGCTTCTAGTATTCTAAAAATAGTTCAATAGTTTCGCATCAAGTACAAAAGATTGATACCAACCCTTTCATCTAAGAATGAACATGAACAACTTGTTAAATCATCACTCCGAGCGATTTCACGCTGAGCTTCTCATTGTTTAGAAGGTGCCCTCAGCATTGGTGCATTAGACAAGAAGCTCTTATAGAGGCAATACCAAATATCTCATGGTTTCTTGAGAATGTTCCGACCACTAAATGCGGCTCTTAGGATTCAGTCCCCATTCACTAGGGGTGTCAGAACCGAACCGAAATACGAATCGAACCGAAAATTTCGTGCATTTCGGTTCGGTTTCGGTTTCGGTTCGGATCATCAAAATTAACCATTTTTCTTTTTCGGTTCGGTTTATTTCAGTTCGGTTCGGATCAGTTCGGATCGAACCGAACTGAAATAAACACTCTTCCTCTCGCTGAGACCATCCTCATTCCTCACGGCCCTCCAGACTCTTCCTCTCGCCGGCGTCCCTGCTCTTCTTCTTCTTCCTCCCCATTGACTCGCCGCCCCCGCCCCCGCCCCCGCCGCCGCCGTCGCCGCTGCTGTTGCCGGTGACGACACTCATCTCTCTCGAACCCTCAACGCGGAACCGATCCGTGTACGTCGAGCACTGCAAGGGCGTCAATGGCCTCGAGAAGGTCGTCCTCCGAGAAGTCCGTGGCTGTTCCGCCGAGGTATCCGATTGATTCGCCCCCCGCCCCCCTCCACCCCATCGCTCGCATCTCTGTGAACTCTCATTGTTTCCAGGAGTGGGGTTTTGGGTCGTTCTCCGTTTCTGCTAGCGTTTCCCGTCGGAATCTTGTTTTTTGCGTTCTTGAGCTCCGGGAGCACGGTGGAGTTTCGGGAGCTGGTTAGATCGAGCGCAATGGGCGTTGGATTTGGAGGCTTCAGATGTGGATTCGTCGGTTGGACGGGCCGATTCGTGCATTCTCTCTCCATTTCTCGCAGATTGCGCGCGGTCGTGTCGTGATTCTGCGTGTTCTTTTGGTTTTTTCTTTTTTTTTTTTTGTATTGATGATCCTCTGTGGTTGTGCTGTGCGATTTGATTTCCGGCGCATTCGAGGCAGGCCGTTCCCTCGTGTAGTAGTAATTCAGCTATTATCGGCCTTTGACTGTAATTGCTCTTCGGTGAATGGTTTGTATGAGGAGGCGTTTGTGTTTTTCAACAACATGAATTCGAGGTCTGGTACGAGGCCTAATATGCTGAGCGTTATTAGTGTTTTGTCGGTATGCGCCGGTGTTTTGGCGGGGGCGTTGTACTCTTCAATTGTGTTAAAGGCACCTTTGTCTATCCGAGTTTCATTAGGTACCTGTCAGAGTTTGAGGTTTGAGTGAAATTTTCAATGTTCAAAATGAAAGCTGCAAATCATGTGGGTTCATGAAATGTTTCTCACTTGTTTTTGTTCAAATTGGAGCAGTTCCTTCCAACTGGCAGATGCATGGATATGACAGGCCTATTTACACAAATATTCAATACCCATTTCCACTTGATCCTCCAAATGTTCCTTTGGAAAATCCAACTGGTTGCTACAGGACATATTTCAGCATCCCTAATGAATGGAAAGGTATCAGTTGTTTGAATGCTCTACATGTTATATGTTTAGCTACTCTGATGGTCTGCTCAAATGAAATAACAGAATGTTATTGCTCATATATTTGAACTGTACTTCCGTTTGTTGTTTCACACCTGTATTCTCAGGGCATTGCTTGATATCTTCTGATGCTTTATTTGTGTATGTCTCATAATTGTTAAAGATTACTGCGTGGTGATAGAATCCACATGGAGAACTGCCGAGTATGTCTGTACCATGTTAGCTAGCTCCTGTATTCATGTGGATCACGAGAATGCTGAATGACATCTAAAAGTTATGGTCTAAATTTCATACACTCAACTTTAGCGGCTCAAGTGATTAGAGGCCTAACACGCTGAGCGTTGCTACATGAATGCAGTTGTTGCACGCCATGAAGCTGGTCATGCAGTGGTAGGCACTGCTGTAGCAAATCTGCTTCCTGGACAGCCACGGGTTGAGGTATATTCTAGTTATGACTTAGCTAGTCCTGGTCTTTTTGTCAAGGCCTTTGCTGTCATGAAAATTGCATGGTTATATGTGGTGCCTAAGAATTTGATTGTACTGCATATGCAGTGGGTTTTCTTTCTTAATATTGTTCAGTTTTTTCAAGCAAAGTTTTTAGGGAAACTTTAAAATGACGGTTTTCAGAATGGAGTTATATTTTGAGATCATGTTTTGCTGGTCACTAATGGGTTATATAGGCTGTATGTTTCTGTTTTTGCCCTTCGCCTTATCTTTTTTCTTTTCTTTATGGTACTTTAATGGCCACCCCTTCTATTAAGTATTTGCTTGTCATACAAAGTTTGTTAACTTGACACAGCCACTTGAATTATAATAATTTCAAGTTTTAATTGTCATAGATTGGTAGATGTCTACTTCAATGAGTGAATCTAGTGGCACAAATAGGAGGAGGACGAGATCTTCTGCGTGGGAACACTATAAAAGGACAGAAAACCCAGACAAAGCCGAATGTTTATATTGCGGGGCTATTATTGGTTGTTCTACCTCTCAAGGGACTAGTGCGATGCGTAATCATTTAGGTAGATGTAAGGAATTTCCATATGCAAACATTGAGAAAAGGCAAAAAAGTGTCTCGGGTCAACTTGATGGAGTTGGTAGTTCTAGGTCATTTGGTCCATGGAAATTTGACCAAGAAACTAGTCGAAAAGACCTAGCAGCGATGTTCATCATTGGTGAATTACCCTTTAAGTTTGTGGAAAATGAGGCATTTCGGCAATTCGTGAGTAGGATCCAGCCGAAGTTTTCAATCCCCTCAAGGAACACATTGAGGGAGGACTGTTATAAGTTTTACTTGGAGGAAAGATGCAAATTAAAAAAAATATTTTTTCGATACATCTCCAAGGGTTTGTCTCACAACGGACACGTGGACTTCTTGTCAAAATATGAGTTACATGTGTCTCACTGCTCATTTTGTTGATGGTGATTGGAAGTTGCAAAAGAAAATCTTAAATTTTTGTCAAATCCCGGGACATTCTGCTGAAATTATAGGAAAAGCAGTTGAGAAATGCTTGACTAATTGGGGGATTAAATACGTTTTTTCTATAACCGTGGATAATGCGAGCTCAAATGACTTGGGTGTTCAATACTTGAAAAAAAGACTCCACTCTTGGAACACTCTAATTTTGTCGGGTGAGTTACTCCATGTGAGATTTTGTGCTCACATATTGAGTTTGATTGTGAGAGAGGATTTGAAAGATATAGATGCTTCCATTGTTAGAATACGCTCAGCCGTGCGTTATGTGAGGTCTTCTCCTGTGAGGTTGCAACGGTTTAAGGAGTGCATTGAGCTAGAAAACATCGAGTCCAAGAGTCTTGTATGTTTGGACGTGGAGACTCGTTGGAACTCAACATACCTGATGTTGGAAGCAGCTTTAAAGTTTCAGAAGGCTTTTATCTTACTAAATATTCGGGATAGCAAGTTTGTTGAAGAGCTTTCCAAGGTGAGGGGGTTGCCTACTAGTGATGATTGGGAATATGCCTGTCAATTTTTTCCTTTCTTGAAGTTGTTCTATGATGCGACTTTAAAAGTATCGAGTTGTTCTTATGTCACTAGTAATGATATGGCAAAAGATGTCTATGGGATTTTTATGATTATTGAGAGATATTGTGTGAATGAGGATAGGAGTTTGCAGGAAATGGCCAAGAGAATGAAGACCAAATTCAATAAGTATTTTGGCAATGTGAACAACATCAATCTAACATGGTTCATTGCATGCATACTTGACCCTCGACATAAGTGGGAGTATGTGAAATGGATGATTAATCAAGTTTATGAAAGCAAGCGGGCAGAAACTTTACGAGATAAAGTCACATCATCTCACTACAAAAAAACGCCGGATTAGCGACGATTTTTGCGACGAAAAAAAAGGCAAAATCCGTCGCAAATCGCATTTGCGACAAAATTTGCGACGGAAAAAATTCCGTCCCTAATAGGTCGTCGCAAATTTTTGCGACGAAAAATTTTAATTTCCGTCGCAAAATTGCGACGGAAAAAAATTCGTCGCAAATTAGCTTTGCGACGGAAAAAAATTCGTCGCAAATTAGCCACGAACACTATCCGTTGCAAAATTCGTCGCAAATAATTCGTTGCAAAATTCGTCGCAAATTTAGTCGCATATTTCGTCTCAAGTTTCGTCGCAAAATTCGTCGCAAGTTTCGTCGCAAAATTATCTACAAACCTTATTCATTGCAAAATTTGTCACGAAATTCGTCGCAAAATCTATCGCAAAATTTATCGCAAAATTCGTCGCAAAATTTGTGACTCGCTTGTGGAGTTTACTGTCAGTCGAAGGCTCTTGACTCGCTTACACTGCACATGCATGGCATTTCTTGTTGATGTCGGAACATTGTTTCAATGTGGTTCTCATTATTAAACCGAAAAATTTAATGCAGGGATGGCCAGTTAACAAGCAAGATATTATTGTGTCGACACCGGCTGCGCTGTTGAACAATATTGACCATAAAGCCCATTGTACAGATTTTTTGCGAGGAGTTAAGTACGTGGTATGTTTTCATCATCCACTCTTTTTCTTTATTTACTTCCAGAAATATATTAGCGAGAAGTATAGAGAAGTTTGGATATTTTTAGTTCATCTATATGTGTTTACATTGGCAGGTGTTTGATGAAGCTGACATGCTTCTCTGTGGAAGTTTCCAGAACCAAGTCATTCGTCTCTTTAATATGCTGCGGTTTGATGAGAAATTACTGTCTCGGAACAAAAGTTCTGTCCCCCACCAACCCATAGCAACGAGTCTTGACTATGCACTTCCCTCAGTTTTGGAAGACGATGAAGAAATAGAATCAGATGCTCACATCACTTCAGATGAAGAGGAAGATTTTGAGGATGTCGTTCCTGCAGAATTAGGAGATGAAAATAAAGAGGGACATCTTAAGAGAAGAGACTGGAGGAGAGTGAGGAAACACTATGAAAGGAGTAAGCAGTACATCTTTGTTGCAGCCACACTTCCGACAAATGGCAAGAAAACTAGGAATCAACAACCTGGAAAAAAGCTCATCAAAGCAAAACCCAAAATATCACCGGCGGAGCAAAATTAACCTCTTATAGAGCTGAAAGAAAAATACTCCGATACTTTAGAGCCCAATGAACCAAAATTCCCTACAAAACATGCATGGGCAATTTCCATTTCCAGAGAGGTGCGTGAACGGTATAACTAAATCCAAGGACCGCATTAAAGCTTAAATAGCTCCAGCCGGAATCACCCGAGCACAATTACCCAAAGCAAAACATTTTCACCAGAAAAAGAAACCAGAAAAGGAAATGAAAGGAACAAAACTACCTGCGATTCTCCTAAGCAAATCCGAATTCTTCCGACATCAACTCTCTGCAGCCACAACTGACATCAAAACAAAACATTCAGGTCCATCGTTCGACAAAGGCACACGGATTTAGGTAGACTCAAAACCCAACTCCAACTCGATCCCCGAACGGCAAAAACCAAACTCTCATCACCATCCTCTTGCTCCACCTCTTGCACCTCTAATTTCTCGGGGAGCTCCTCCTTGGCCTCGATGGGGCAGGAGCCGCCGCCCCTTCGGGCTCTGTGGCCTCTAGGGCTCCGGAGGCCACGGGTAAGGAGGAGTCGCGGGAGGAAGCGCGGGGGGAAGGGGTGTGGGGGAGAGGGAAGAAGGAGAAGGAGAATGAGAAGCGGAAGCAGAGAGAGAGAAACGAAAGAGAGAATGGGGGAGAGGGCGGGCAAATTGGGAGTAAGGGCGGGGAACTCGAAATTTTAGCGACGGACTTATTTTTCCGTCGCAAATTTGCGACGGATTTATTGTCCGTCGCAAATTTGCGACGGACTAATTTTAGCGAAACGAAAGAGAGAGAGAGAATGGGGGAGAGGGCGGGCAAATTGGGAGTAAGGGCGGGGAACTCGAAATTTTAGCGACGGACTTATTTTTCCGTCGCAAATTTGCGACGGACTAATTTTTCCGTCGCAAATTTATTTTTTCTGTCGCAAATTTTTGCGACGGACTTATTTTTTCCGTCGCAAATTTGCGACGGACTTCTTTTTTCCGTCGCAAATTTGCGACGGATTTCTTGTCCGTTGCAAATTTGTGACGGACTTATTCTTTCCGTCACAAATTTGCGACGGACGTCTTTGTCCATCGCAAATTTGTGACGGACTTATTTTTTCCGTCGCAAATTTGCGACGGACTTATTTTTTCCGTCGCAAATTTGCGACGGACTTCTTTGTCCGTCGCAAATTTGCGACGGACTTCTTTTTTCCGTTGCAAATTTGCGACGGACTTATTTTTTGCATCGCAAATTTGCGACGGACTTATTTTTTTCTGTCGCAAAAATTTGCGACAGATTTATTTTTCGTCGCAAATTTGTGACGGACTTATTTTTTCCGTCGTAAATTTTTGCGACGGACTTATTTTTTCCGTCGCAAATTTGCGACGGACTAATTTTTCCGTCACAAATTTGCGACGGACTTATTTTTCCGTCGAAAATTTGCGATAGATTTTGTGACGGATTCCAAAAATAAAGGGTATTTTCCAAATCCGTCGCAAATTTACGACGGAAGTGATCTTCGTGGCACATGGCGCCCATTTTTTCAAATCCGTCGCTAATTTGCAACGGAATTAGCGACGGAAATGTTTATACCGACCAATTTTTTGAATCCGTCGCTAATTCCGTAGAAACCTTGAGTAGATATGCTTCTTACAATGACACATTACTTATATTTGACGAATTAGTAAACGTCATGATCTAATTCGTCTAAGGGCGGCAAGTCTAGTGATGTTTTTTTTTTTCATTAGAGTAGTGGAGGAATGTCAAACAACTACGGGAGGTTGTTGCGAAATGGGCCGATGTGATTAGCATTACGAACACTGTGGAAAAATACGACTGATGTGGATGTCATTGTTACAAATAGACTCGATTGACACTTTCTCAAATAACAATAAGGCTCTGATACCAAGTCAAGAATGTGATAAAAAAAATTAAGAGCGATATATATATATATATATATATATATATATATATATATATCATTGTCAAATGAAGAGTACACGAACTTATTTATTGGTTTTATAGGATGACTATCTAAAAGGGAAAATATCAATTACAATCAATTAAAGGAAATATAGAGAATCTTCTAAATATTTCTCTAATAGAATGCATGCCTTCTATTCACTCATCATTCGGATGTAACCCTTTAGGAATAATTCATCTAATTAGTTAGATCAAATTGGTTAGGTCTAAATAAGAATATCTCTTTTATATGATCTCCTATAGATATCTTCATATAGATACATTGACTTTACATTTCATACATCCACCTGATTCCGATCTATTTGAAAATTGCTATAATTTATTTACCCATATATTTACGCATACATAAGAGCTACGTGCGGAGGAAACCGCCGTATTCAACTAAATAGATATCTGTGTTATCTATATTTAAGTCTTGAAAAAAAAGAAGATAAGATTTGCACCTATCGAATCTAAAAAATCTTATTTGGGACGAGAACATTTTAAGAGATTATCTAATATCTTGAGTTTATAATAGATCTTATCTAATTTGAATTTGTAATATCTAATCTCTCTTAGAATAGGACGTGTAGCAAATCGTCCAATCTCTTTTGAATTTGAACTTGTGACAATCATCTAATTCGTCTCTACTTTCGTCGCAAAATGGTAAATTTCGTTGCACAAATTAGCGACGGAAAATAAATCTGTCGCAAATTTGCGACGGAAAATTAGTCATCGCTAATTTGGAACGGAATTAGCAATGAAAATTTTTCGTCGCAAATTTACAACGAATTTTGCAACGGATTTATTTTCCGTTGCAAATTAGCAACGGAATTTGCGACGAAATTTTTCCGTCGCAAATTCCCTACGAATTTTGCGACGGATTTATTTTCCGTCGTTAATTTGCGACGAATTTTGCGACGGAAATTTTTCGTCGCTAATTTGCGACGGAATTAGAAATCCGTCGCAAAGTTTGTCGCAAATTAGCAACGAAAAATTTCCGTCGCAAATTTCCGTCGCAAAATTCATGTTTTTTTGTAGTGTCTCTAACGTCATTGTTCGAGCAATACCGCATCGGTATATGCCCCCAAAGCAATTTGAGGTCAAAGGGTACAAGGACAATGAACGTGTCAATGTCTCCTGTGGTTGGTGCGGACATTATGACTGCAATGTATCTTAGCCAAACGGGACAAGAATATTTGGAAGAAAAATCCGAATTAGATAAGTATTTGGAAGAAAGATGTGAACGCTATAGCGCCGACTTTGATATCTTAAATTGGTGGAAAGTCAATTCTTCGAGATATCCTATCCTCTCTTCCATTGCTCAAGATATTTTGGCCGTGCCCTTCTCAACTGTAGCATCAGAGGCTGCATTCAGCACAGGAGGTCGTGTACTTGATGTGTTTCGTAGCTCCTTGACCCCAAGCATGGTAGAGGCTCTTATATGTATGCAAGATTGGCTACGATCCACGCTACTTTCACTTTCGATTGAGGAGGACTTAGAAGAACTCGAAAGTTTTGAGTTAGGTGAGAAAAAATTATCGTAGAATATTTTATATCCTTTAATATTACAATAGATACTTCAATTCTCATTTTTATTGTGAATTTAATGTAGAGTTGTCAACTGTGACCACGGAGCTGAACTCGATATTGGTTTCCCTTGATGATTGATGAACAAAAGAGAAGTAGTCATCTCCTTGATGTGTAAAGAAAGCAAGTAAGTACTGGAGATTCTGTATTCTTTTTTGCAGCTAGTCCATTATTCGATTATTTTTAAAAAAGGAAGGCTAAAAAATTGCACATTTCTAATTCATCAACTGAAAAACCAAATCTACAGTGGGGTTGCAGAAAATATTGTCTCTCCTGGAGTCAGATGATGCCAATGTACGGATTCATGCTGTGAAGGTGGTGGCCAACCTTGCTGCTGAAGGTGGATTTCCATTCAAATCTAGTTGGTTTGCATATCCAGCTTCTGTTGTAATGAATGCCATTTGAGTGCTATGTTTTGTGCTGTTACTTTCAGTGTTAGTGTCGTTTTAATGTTAGGAGAGACTGTAGGACTGGGATTCCATAAATTAGAACTGTCCACTCGTGGTTGTTTTATCTACTTGGAAGACCAATGTGTCTTGCACTTGGCCATTTATAAGAGCACTCTAGTCATTAAGATAAAAATCGACATCTCGACAACTTAGTCCCTTCAAGAGTCATTAGAAATTCCTTCCCTGTATTCTCTTCACTCCATTACAACAATTGTTAAAGAAGCTTGCCTATTTCTATCAAAAAACAATCAAGCTGCCAGTTCTACCAAAGAGGGGTCATGTCTTTGATTCTAGTTGTTTGATAGAAATAGGTGACCAATATTGCTAAGTTAGCTTTATTTCTGAAGATGAACAAACTGATTGATGAGAATTTTGAGGTTTTTCAATTGGGGATAATCTGGACAATATTTAGATTTCAACCCTTAGTAATGTTGGGTTTCAGTTAGTGCTTGACGTGCCTTCATAAAGGCCCTTTTTTGTGGAAACTGGGGAGAGACTAGAGAAAGGATCGAAACGACCACGTGAAACTTTTGTTGTTCGAAGATACAGCGACAAAGAATTCCCAAAAGCTTATGAACAATGGACAGTTTTATTTGTTCTGCAAACAACTTTCAATTTTTATCACCATCATTCTCTTGCAATTAGTCATTTTGTACACATCATGTGGGTGCAATTACAAGAAGAGCAGAAAAAATTCAACCTCGACTCAAGCAAAGACAATATCGCTCAAAATGCCGGCTATGCAGCAAAAAATTATCTTTTTCTACAACGTGATGAAATTTCTAGAGCTTTCTTAATTTTTTATCATAAAAAATTATCATAAAATTATCATAAATACATATTATTATCAAAAAATTATCATAAAAAAATTATCATGAAATTTTTTTCATAAAAACAGAAAACCGAGCCATGAATAAAAAAGCAAAAAAAAAAAAAGAAACCGAAAACCAAACCGAACCAAACCGAACCAAATCGGCTTATCGGTTCGGTTCTAATTCGGTTTGGTTCCTATTTGGTTCGGTTCAAGGAGGAACCCTTAACGGTTCGGTTCGGTTTGGTTTTTCGAGAAAACCGAACCAAACCGAACCGTTTACACCCCTACTATTCACTCCTCAAACTCTCGTTGCATTCTCCCAAACTTTTCCGTAGGTGAGATTAATAAAAAAATTCGATGGTCATGATGTAGGTTTGAATTATTTGGCTAAGGTTTTACCTGCTGACTCGATGATGAGATCCTAATGCCCTATTCTTTCAGACGAATAAAAAAATGGAGTAACTAGGTAGAGGAGTCGGTGAGAGACTCGCAGTTAATTAGCATTATGAGAGAGTGGATTGATTCAAACAATCGATGAGATGAATTTCATTACCTGAAACAAACTAATTCCTAAACCAAACCACCCCCCCACCCCCCCCCCCCCCCCCCCCCCCCCCCACCCAAAAAAAAAGAGAAAAATAATGGTGTGGAGATAAATATCAAGCTGAGAGATAGTGACCTTGTTCATTCTGTGAAATCATGTCCTTGTTCCTCCTGCAACAAATGTTAGAAGTTTCAAAAGTTCCTGTGGCACAAAGGCCTTATTATTAGTGAAATTTACTTTGAAAAATTAACAAGTATCAATCAAAACACGACTTATCAGGAAGGCTCTTGCTAACTTGGTATAGTAAAATTCTACACTCAGAATATGACTTTTGCAATTCGAGATGCACCTAAAACATTTTAAAATGTACAAGTATTTATATACAGAATCATGTACAATATCAAAAGCTGCGAGCCAACTGCATCAAGTCAGGTACACGATACCTTCGTCCTTTGCCCCTTTTAAACTTTAACATCGTCTGATTTTTAGATTTAGATTAAGATTTTAATACCCATGGTTGATAGTTAATATCATTAAAAAAAAAATACCAACGTCTCAAAGTTACAAACTTCAATGCTGAATTATGAACTCTTCTTCGATTAGATTTACCGACTGCTTTGTAAGTTATTTAACACCCGGGTAAAGAGAGGAAAAGAGACAAAGAAGATTAAAGTTTATCTTTTTAAAGTCTTAATTGTTTATTACCTTTTAGTTTTTGGGCCGATGCAGTTCTTTTCGGTCAATATTTGTAGCCTAATGGCCAGGACCGTCCCAAACTTATCATAAAATGATTCGGCGGCCCAGGGAAATCCTACCCAAAAAGAGTCCAAACCGATTGAAATAGGCCTAATTCCTTAAAAAACCTCTCAACTTTAGGCTCCGTTCGTTTAGCGGAAAATATTCTCTTTTTGGAAAATATTTTCCCAGAAGTCATTTTCCTGGAAAATGTTTTTCCGGAACATAATTTTCCGGTGTTCGGCGATTAATATGAAAAATTTTCGGAAAATATTTTTCGCCGGTGACCAGTGGCGGCCGGACGGTGGCGGCGGCAGAGGCCGGCGATCGGCGGCCGGCAGAGGCCGGCGATCGGCGGCCGGCGGAGGCTGGCGACCTTAGTGAAGAAGAAGATCCGAAAAATGATTTCCGCTTTTGAAGAAATGGAAGTCATTTTTCATAGATTTAGGCTATTTTGTGAGAGGGGGAAGGAAAATATTTTTCTATGAAAAACGTTTTTCGCCCCCCGAATACCGGAAAACCCGGAAAATATTTTTTGGAAGAATATTTTCCGCCAAACGAACGGAGCCTTAGATCAAGTCCCAAATCTGTCCCGAACTTTTTTTATTTCGGAAAAAACCTCAAACTTTAGGTTTAGTCCCAAATCTGGCCCGAACTTTTTTTTTATCTCAGAAAAAATCCCAAACTTTAAGTCCAGTTCCAAATCTGCCTCGAATTTTGTTTTGTGTAGAAAAAATCATCAAAATTTAATTTATTTTCAAAAATACACCCCTATGATTCAATCTCAACTTGACGTGGCGATAACAAATCCACATCAACAAAGTAATAGGGTTTTTTTTAGATAAAGAAAAGTTCGAAGCAAATTAGGACTGAACCTAAATATTAGGACTTTTTTTAAATTAAAAAAAATTGGGGTGGATTTGTTATCGTCCCTAACTTTCATATCCTAGAATGGTTTTAATTTGGAGAATTTCAACAATTTTTAATGGGTTGGATTTGTTATCGAAGTGGAAATGCAACGTCGGTCTATACCTATCGCCCCATTACTTTGCTGATGTGGATTTATTATCGACGTGGAAGTGCCATGTCAAGTTAGAACTGAATCACGATGGTATATTTTTGAAAATAAATTGAAATTTGCTGATTTTTTTTACACAAAACAAAATTCGGGGCAGATTTTAGACTGAGCTTAAAGTTTGAGATTTTTTCTAAGACAAAAAAAGTTCGGGATAGATTTGAAACTTGACCTAAAGTTTGGGGTTTTTTCTAAGACAAAAAAAAGTTCGGGGCAAATTTGGGACTTGACCTAAAGTTTGGGATTTTTAGTGAATTCACCCGATTGGAATGTTAGTAAGTTAAAATTATCAACCTCTAGTTTATTAAGTATTACGGTTTGAAAAAAAAGTTAAAATTATTAATTCATAGGAATGTTAGTAAGTTACCAATTAATTTCAAATACTACCCGTGTGGTTCCGTAAACTACTAAGTATAATGAACTTGACAATATTCCAATAAATTAGCAAATCACTAACTTCTTTAAAATGTTACAAGTTGGTTAGTATACATCCATTCCTCTATAGATTTACCAGCAACCCAAAAAATAAGTAAGCTAACAATTGTTTCTTTCAAATATTACAAGTACGGTTAGTAACCTACGGCATCATAATAAATTTACCAATATCCGAATAAATTCGTAAGTTACCAACTTTTTTTCCAAATTATAAGTATACTTAGTGAACTACCAAGACTAAATTTCCAAACTTTAGTAAATTATTAATTTATTGAGATGTTGGTAAATCCATTGTAGTGTGAGTAGACTAACCACACTCTAAAATTCAGAACCAGTAGCTAATTATTTGAATGTTGATAATTTATTATAGTGATGATAATTTACCAACTATAGTTCTAAAATTTAAAAGAAAGTGATTTTTAAATTCATTTGGACGTTGGTTCATGATAATGTTAATGAGTTACTAATAGATTACATGACAAGCAAGTCACTGATCATACTTTTTTTTTGCCAATGGTATTTGAAACTATCAGTAACTTAGAAAATCTGACAACCACGGTAAATTTCTCATTACCGGACCCTGGATTCCTCTTAAACAATGAGATAAAACAGAAAAGAAAAGAAAACGAGAACGCCATCGTATTTCCGTGATCTTTTGAGGGATTGACTCGTTTGATAGCCCATGTATTATCAGTTGATCCCCTGTACTAGCACGTCTAGCCCTTCTACTGTGTATTCACATTGTGGAGAATTGTTTCTACGCTTTTTAAAGAGTCCTCCATTGCGATTTGGATTACATGCAAAAAAATTTCCCACGTCTCGAAATTGAGAAAGGAAATATAATCGTAGGAAAGGCATAAAATGAACATTGGAGGGCCCTATGCCATTAACAATTTCATGTCCTGATTTTGTATTACCCTCCACATGCAATTAGCAGAAAAGGCATGTAAACAGGATGAAATGGAATTTGCTAACATAATTTCACATCATTGACAAGCAAAACATCATGATTATAATAACACAAAGTACTACTAAATTGCTGAGCAACACTAAATTACAAAATGATATTGATTTGCACTTCGCATGCCGTTGACGGCCTGCTCGGACAAGCTTGGAATTAAAGAAAACATAAAATTGGCTACTAGTCATAAGGAGGAACATGCCAACTACTAAGACGATTCTACTTGAACAAGAAAGTAAGAACTTCACGAGATCAATGAAGTGTTGAACTGATTGATGTGGAGAACGGGCTTGTTACGATCTACTCAGTCTCCTCCTCAACTCGGCTACTTTCATTGCAACAATCACGTACACTATGTCTGTTTTACGATCCACATAGTCAAAGTATGCGCGTCTCCAATTCTTCTTGTAAACCAAACTGCCAACAACTCCCCAAAACCCGATTGCAAACCCGAACATTACGACGAGGTAGAACATCACCTTTTCAAGCTTACCTTCTTCATCGGCATCTTCTTCTGACGCTTGAGGGGCCTTCGCACCGGGGCATTTCTTTTGTAGAGGATCGCCACAAAGTAGAGGATTGTCTACATAAATGGAGGGATCATCAAGGGTCTGGATTTGATTTCCTCTCGGAATTGGCCCAGTGAAGTTGTTGTGAGACAAGTTAAGTTTGCTCAATGATGTGAATGCAGAAAAGCTTTGCGGGATTGTTCCTGATAGGTGATTGTTCGAAAGATCAAGTGACTCAAGTGATTTCATATCTCCAATCATAGTCGGGATGCCTCCAGAAAGAAAGTTGCGCGATAAGTTCAAGCCTCGCAATCCAGAAAGCAAGGTAAGCTCTTCAGGGATCGGTCCATTCAATTTGTTGCTTGAGAGATCCAAATTGACCATAAGCTGTAGATCAAGTGTGGTGTAGTCAAGGTCCATCCCCTTCACGACCTGCTCCACATGCTCTTGAGTCCAGTCCGATGGAGCGATGGATGCTATTGGCCCAAGCATGGGAGGTGCAGCCGCATAAGCAAGGGAGAGTGAGTTGCCTTCATCTAGGCTTTTGCTCAGTTTCATACCTTTCATATAGCCAAGACAATCTGGAATCATTCCTGTCAGATTGTTCACCGCTAGGTCCAATATTTGCAGTGCGGAGAGTAAGCATAGCTGTGAAGGAATACTACCATTAAACATGTTTTCTCGCAGTCTAAGAATCTGTAGTAATGTAAAAGTTGGTCCAATCCAATGAGGAACACTTCCTAAGATTTTGTTTTCTCCAAGATCCAAAACCAGCAAGTTCGTGCAATAGTTCATGGTCATAGGAATTCCTCCATGGAGTCTGTTGTTGTTCAAGTGTAATGACCTAAGCCCGATTAGATTTCCCAAAGAACTCGGTATGACTCCGGACAACTTATTGGATGATAAATCAAGGTGTGTCCAAGGGCTCTCCTTCCAACATGCAGGAATTTCACCAACTAATTCGTTCCTTCCAAGGTGCAATGCTTCTAGAAATTTGAACTCGCATAATGAGGTCGGTATTGGACCACTTAAGAGATTGTCATTCAGATACAATAATTCCAAATGTGGTAGTGCTGGGCCAATATCTTGTGGAATAGGTCCTGAGATTAAGTTGTGGGAGAGATCTAATGAATATAGGTTAGAGGAAAATTTTGGCAGAGATCCATTTATTTGGTTGTAGGAGAGATTTAGCGTGGAGAGTGACATGAGACCTAGCCAATCTAGGAGAGCTCCTCTGATGGAGTTATTGGACAAAGCTATGTCCATTGCTCTGACTTGAGTTCTTATCCATCGTGGAAATTCCATTGCAAACTCACAAGACGTCATCCCAATGAACGTGAGATTGAAGGGTGGTATCCAGTCGGAATCCACCTCGAAAGCTAAATGATTGTTACTGATATCTAAATACGATAGCTTCGAGAGGTTGGAGAAGTGGATTTCAGAAATTGTTCCACTCAAGGAGTTTGCTGAAAGAATTAACCAGTAAAGATGTTGAAGTTGTCCGAGACTATGTGGAATAGTGCCATTTAGAAGATTGTTACTGAGATCTAAACCTACTAAGACTTGCAATCTTCCTAATGCCTCTGGAATATCCCCTGTTAATTGGTTATAAGAAAGAATAAGTGCTTCCAAGCATAACCAACCATACGATGATGGGATGGCTCCATGTAACTGATTATGTGATAGGTCAAGCATTATCAGGTTTTTCAAGTTAAACAGCCAATCTGGCAAAGCTCCTCGAAGTAAATTATTGCTTATCTCCGGTAGCTTCAAGTTTTTCCCAATAAGCCCCGAAGAATTTCCCTCGACTACAAATATCTCCTCATGGAGTTCGTTATGGCCCAAGGATAATGACTCGAGGAACTGCTTGTTCCTCAAGAAAGAGTACAACCCCCCTTCAATGCTTTGCAAAAGATTGTTTTGAAGATATAGATCAACAAGACTTCTCAAGTTATCAAACCACCTTGATACTGAAGAGTTGAAAAAATTTGATGAAAGATCAAGGTGCCGAAGAAAAGTCATGTTTTGAAATATAGTACTTGGGATGGGACCTTCAAAATTATTTTTTGAAAGATCGAGGTATTGAAGACCAAGAGAAGTACAATTGGCCAAGTGATCAGAAGGTAGGTAAAGATTGTGAAGCCCACAAGCCGATAGGCTCAAATGTGATAAAGATGGGAGTGTAGTGATCACCTGCATGAGATCTCTCGAAGATTTGGTAGCATTTAGACCACTCATGTCGAGGTACTTTAATGCTTGAAGATGCGAAACCCACATAATGTCGTCAAGAACGACCGAGCAATATTCACAATGAAGATCGAGGACTTCCAACTTAGTGAGATTTCCCCATTCACGAGGAACAGTTGCAACATAAAAAGAGTTGGACAAGTCGAGGTACCTCAACTACTTCATCGAGCCGATGAATTTGGGCATGTGCGCGTAGTAAAAATAGATCCCGCTCAAGTCTAGGTGGCTTAAGTATCTCAAGTTGAGCAAAGAAGCATTTAGTTCATTCGCTATGGAAGAAATTTGTTGCGACGAGAATTCACCTCCTGGTGTGATCTGGAGCATGACAACATGTCCATTTACTTGGTCGCACGTCACTCCGGTCCATTGGCAACAATCTTTGCCGTTCCAAGAAGAAAGGACGTTAGATGGTTCTGAGAGACTTTGTCTGAGTTGAACTAGAGCATCCCTTTCTTCTTCAAAGCAAATGGAGGATGAGCTTCCGTTTCTGCACAAGCATACACACGCATTGTCTAAAATCAACATCAGACTTACTAGTGCAAGGACTTTCACACTGTCATGCCCCGCCATGAATGATGATGAGATTGAAAACAAAAGCTCTATTGCACGTGAAAGCCACTCGATTAGGCTTCAGGCTTTTGGTTTGGGTGCATTTGGGTTCATGGGAGTCAACAAAGGGTATTTGTAAAGAGTCAGGGAAGGAATGACAGGGAACAACCCAATTATTGTTCTATATCGTCGGCGGGGCTGGACCCACAGCATTATTGTGGATATTTTATGTATGGCCAAGGTTTGCCGTGCAAGACCCGCGAGCACCGACTGAAGTCGTGAATCCTTGTCCTTGTCTCGTACGACGACTTGGGTCTATATTGCTCTGTTTGCATTTCTTTTGGAGAAATACGAATTCTGACAAGATTTTAATGAAATGGACGTGCTCTCTGTGTGTGTAAGCAACTTCCAGGATAATACATAATGGTTATAGATGCTGTAGGATGATCGTTCTCTGTAAATGAATAGGAGGAAAAGGCTGACTTTTGACCTTAGATCAATTTCGTTTAACTGATTAAGTTCATATTACTAGCCTTCCACGTCATTTGACCTTCTTTCACACACACATCAATTGCTTCTTTTAGCTTTTATACATCTGACGTGAGACTTCTTTCATTCACATCTATCATATGCGCACTCAACGGTAATTTCACATAAAAGTTAAACAATTTTAGCGGCTGCGCAAACTACATCTGCTATAAGCCGATAACATCAACTTCCCTTAGTCCCGTCACTGTTTGAAGACCCGCAAGACCCGCAAGCGCCAAGTCCAAGTCTTTGGTTTGGGTGCATTTGGGTTCATGGGAGTCGACAAAGGGTATTTGTAAAGAGTCAGGGAAGGAATGACAGGGAACAACCCAATTATTGTTCTATATCGTCGGCGGGGCTGGACCCACAGCATTATTGTGGATATTTTATGTATGGCCAAGGTTTGCCGTGCAAGACCCGCGAGCACCGACTGAAGTCATGAATCCATGTCCTTGTCTCATACGACGACTTGGGTCTATATTGCTCTGTTTGCATTTCCTTTGGAGAAATACGAATTCTGACAAGATTTTAATGAAATGGACGTGCTCTCTGTGTGTGTAAGCAACTTCCAGGATAATACATAATGTTTGTAGATGCTGTAGGATGATCGTTCTCTGTAAATGAATAGGAGGAAAAGGCTGACTTTTGACCTTAGATCAATTTCGTTTAACTGATTAAGTTCATATTACTAGCCTTCCACGTCATTTGACCTTCTTTCACACACACATCAATTGCTTCTTTTAGCTTTTATACATCTGACGTGAGACTTCTTTCATTCACATCTGTCATATGCGCACTCAACGGTAATTTCACACAAAAGTTAAACAATTTTAGCGGCTTCGCAAACCACATCTGCTATAAGCCGATAACATCAACTTCCCTTAGTCCCGTCACTGTTTGAAAACCCGCAAGACCCGCAAGTGCCAAGTCCAAGTCTTTGAGGTCCATGTCCTCATTCTAACATATCCTTTTCCTCCAGATTTTTATGTCCATATATATCTGGTTGCACTTATTTCTTTTTTTGGTAAGTAAATATCGTGTTTTTTTTTTCATAATCCCAAATTGTTCTTCAATTGTCCCAGTTGAGCATATAATGTCCACAAACCCAGCACAAGACTCACGAAAATCTAAGTCCTCTACTATCATGCGCACTCGAACTATAATACAATCCCAATTGTCCTGGAAATGTCGCAAAGTTTCAAAGAGACCGAACAACACCGGAACAAACAGCAAGAACAAAAGCAAGAAACTAAATATTAACAGGATGTATGCCTAATTATGCCGTTACACAGAATATCCATAATGGATTTTTTTAGGTATAAACTCATATTTCTTGTACACTGTGCATCTAAGGGATGCATATAGATGAAAGAAAATATAACATAACCAGTCAATATCCTGAGTATCTCTTTTGGCTCGAAAGAGCAAGCTGTCAAATGATCTCTTCATCAAAGGATGATGCAATCAAGGACTTAAGGACTGGTGGATACACATTGCCATATGCGTTAGGACAGTCGTACTTTCGGCAAAATGTAACATCGCCATATATAGAAGGGACTAGCAGACTTTCAATTTGATGGTTAAGTTGATAATCATCTCTTTACCAATGGAGAGAATCAAATAAATGAAGAAATGTTTGTTTTTAGAAAAAAAGAGATTGAATCTAGAAATATGGGAAGACTTTCTCCAAAAACTTATGGAGAGAGATAATCACCGTGTGCATTCTATTCTGAAGAGTTCAAAATCGGGCCAACTCCGCACGTGAAGAGTTTTTAGGAATTCGTAAGGGCTAGAATCATGGGGAGTGACTTTGTTATGCATATTCGTTCAACTATTATAGACCGTATACCACCATTTGAGTGTCAATTATAACAAAGGAAAATACGTACTTCTTTTGATAGGAGGTCATAAAAGTGACAGTCTGCAGATAACTCAAACTCCAGTCGACGTTCTCTCTCTGTCTAATCAAGAAACGTCCAGGATAATACAAGTCGATGTTTATCGAGTCAATTGTGCAGAATGCTATGGGATCATTTTCTGTAAATTTATAGGAGGAAAATACTGACTTCTGAACTTACATCAATATCATGTAAGAATTTCCTAATATGGATTTCATTAATTGAAATTAACTGAATTAGTTTGGTCTAATAAATATAAGATATATGGGTTCTTAATCAGTCTAATATGGGGCTGGCTGGTATGGGCCGAGTACGGCCCGGCCCGTAATGAGAGGGCCCGTGGTCAAAAACTCTATAAATAGCGCTCAAGTCCCTCCCCTAACCTGATGATGTACAATTTGACTCACATACGGATTCAGAGAGAACTTTCTTCTCGTGAGTGGCAATCTCATTATGCCAGTGTTCTAACGAAGGGAATAGGGGAGAAGATCTTGAGTTCGTGTTCGGAAACCGTCGCAAATTTCGCGTCAAGTTCGATGGATTCCAAACCAGGTACGCGAATCAACAATTTCTCCATTATCGTGTTTCGGTTTCTGATTATGATGATCCTGGATGTGCCATTTTCATGGCCTTCATTTGGTATCAGAGCCTGCCATAGATTAGAACAGAAACATGCGGATTAGGACCGTTTTCGTTTTGTCCGAGAGGTTTTTGCCCAGTTTCGAAATTTTTTACCAAATGAAAGTTCAATTTTATTACATATTTATAATCTACTCGTCGAGACGAGAAAAATGGTGGGCGGCACGTCGCCGGAGGATGCCGGACGCGCAGTCACGCGCCTACACGCGCCCTAGGCGCGGCGGCGCGTGACGTCCACGCGCGGCCGTGCCAAACCGGCGCGTCTTTCTGCCGGTAACCGCAGGCTGACGTCAGCATGACGTCAGCGAGGGCGCGGATCCGGCTTGACCCGGATCCTGACCCAACCCGGATCCTGACTTGACCCGGTCGTTGACCCAACCCGACCGTTGACCCGACCGGTCAATCGGTCGGATCGGTCCGTTGACCGTTGATCGATTGGACCAGTCAACCGGTCGGACCTGCTGTTCAGATCGGTTTGATCGGCTGAACACGCACGCACGCGCCGCACCTTCCGGCGGCGTGTGAGAGCGCGTCCGACGTCCGTTTTGGATGTTCTTGGTACCGATGCGCTCGTATCGAGATTCTCTACACTGTGGTATATTTATTTTATATGTTTGAAGCTTTTACAGATGTGAAAATACGTATAGAACCCTATATACGCGTATTTTTAGGGTATTTTTGCGTATTTTCTTGTATTTCTCTATGATTTCGGAAATACATATGGTATCTCACATGTATATCACCACATAAGGACTGTATAGGGTGTAATTCATTGTCTATTAATGAATGGAACGGTATAATTAGCATGGCCTGTAATTTCAGAGACATATGCCCATGTCTTTACGTCTAGCATTACATGTATATAGTGAATGTGGTACATAAAGTTCATATCCCTGGCATGAGAGATTTTCAAGGATTCGGTTGAGTAGTGACCACCAAAGTGGCACACTTGACTGGGTTTGAGAAATATCGGTCTCATATTGTGGTGGGATGTCTCCTGGTCTATTATGTGATTATACTCCCAAAGGAGGTGATTTTATATTAGTTCATGGAGGGGTACATGTATAGCATGTGCTTGAGAAATGACTAATCTTAGTGGTTCATACACCCAAAGGTAGTGATTTCATGAAAGATTAAAATAAGTTCTCATGGCCGCTGTCATGTGGAGAGTGTACAACTGCATATCATATTTTCTGCCCAAAGGTGATTATGTGATGATGTATATAACTCTCTAGATAAGTACTCACGTGATGCTGATTGTATTGTTTGTTTTCCAGTCACCTTTTCTGTAAACGGCAATTCCATTTCCATTGAGGTGCTTACTGGGTTGAACTTTTAAGAAATGGAAAGAGGATTTTCTATTTGGAATGGAGCTGGCGGATGTTCACATTGCTCTTACAAAGGATAAGCCGGCAGATATCACGGCCACCAGTACTGAAGATGAGAAAACCGACTATGCTGCCTGGGAAAAGAGCAATAGGATTTGCTTATTGACAATGAAGAAATCCATTTAAGAACACTTAAAAAGTGGTTTGCTAGCTAACTGTACTGCTAAGGAAATGATGGCAGCCTTAGAGGCTAGAAACCGCATTTCATCTAATGTTGAGGTTGGTACACTTCTTCAAAAACTCTTCAATATGAAGTATGATGGTACTGCTAGGGTTAGAGATTATGTCCTTAGGATGGTAGACCTAAAGACGAAACTTCAAGCTCTTAATGTTTCCATTCTCGATGCTTGTATTGTGCATCAAGCCTTGAACACCCTTCCACCTGATTTTGGGATTATAAAGACAAATTACAATTCCCAAGATGAGACTTGGTCAGTTAATGACTTGATAGCAAGGGTGGTGATAGAGGAAGAGAAACTTAAGAAAGAAAAAGGGCATATAGCCTTATATGTTTCTAGTTCCCACAAAAGGAAGAATAAGAAGTCCAGAAATCATACTCATAAAGGTGCTCATGACACTACCGATCAATCAGACAATATGGGTCCAAAGAAAACATCCTTCAAAAGGGATGGTGCCACTGCTTCTTTTGTAAAAAGAAAGGTCACATAAAGAAGGACTGTGGAAAGTTTAAAGCTTGGTTGTCCAAACGTGAGCCTACAGGTAATGATTCTTTGGCACTTATTTGTGAATCCAACCTATCAGAAGCACCATCCAGTTCTTGGTGGCTCGATAGCGGTGCAACTAATCATGTTGCGTTTACCATACAGGGATTCATAAACCGGAGGAAGCCAAATCAGGATGAGTCAAAACTCACTGTAGGAAACAACGAGAAAGCCGATGTTGTGTTTGTGGGAGATGTAATCTTGATTCTAGACTCTGGTTTTAGATTAATGTTGAAAGACACTTTTTATGTATCTTCTTTTAGACGGAACTTAGTTTCCGTATCGTGTTTGGACATGTATGGCTGCTTTTTTGAAATCAAGAACAATGTTATTTCTTTGTTTCTTAATTCAAATAAGGTTGGGTGTTGTTATATGTCCAACGGATTGTACAGATTGTGTTTGTCTCCCAATGACATATACGTCGCTTATACGGCTGAAAATGTTGTTTCTAAGAGACCACTACCTAAGGAACAGTCTTATGCATTGTGGCATAAACGGCTTGGTCATATTTCTAAGGATAGAGTAGAAAGGCTGATAAAGACTAATATCATGCCTGCTCTTAAAGATGACTTAAAGACATGCGTAGACTATTGTAGAGGTAAAATGACCAAGATAAGGAAGAAAATTGCAGTCCGAAGTTCTGACTTGTTGGAGGTCATTCACACTGATATAAGTGGACCCTATATGGCAACCTTGTGTAGAAATTTTTATTTCATCACATTTATTGATGACTATTCTCGATATGATTATCTGTACTTGATTAAAGAAAAGTCTGAGTCTCTTGACAAGTTCAAGATTTTTCGGACTGAAGTCAAGAAACAGTTGGGAAAAGTCATAAAGGTTGTTAGATCTGACCGAGGTGGAGAGTATTATGGCAAGCATGGCGATGCCGGACAGCTTAAGGGGCCATTTGCCAAATACTTAAAGGATTTTGGGATAGTGGCTTAGTTCACTATGCTTGAGAGTCCTGAGCAAAATGATGTAGCCGAAAGGCGCAATCGCACCCTTATGGAAATGGTAAGGAGTATGATTAGTAGGACAAATTTACCTAATTTTCTGTGGGGTGAAGCTTTGAAAATAGCTTTGTACATTCTGAATCGTGTACCTACTAAAGCTGTTCCATTGACTCCTTTTGAGATATGGACTGGACGTAAGCCTAGCTTAAACCATCTTAAGGTCTGGGGATGTCCTGCAGAAGTGAAGTTATATAATCTAACATTAAGTAAGTTGAACTCCAGAACCACTCGGTGTTACTTTGTATCTTACCCGGATCATTCGAAGGGATATCGATTCTATAATCCCAATGGAGGCACAAGGATTGTGGAATCACAGACAGCCAAGTTTCTGAAATTTGATGTGGCCGAAGAAAGTAGCTACTCACAGACTATTAAGGATAATAGTATGGTGGGTAATATTGTATCTTTATCTTCTCCCATACAGATAATTATGGAGACTCCCATACCACAGACTGAACCTGTTGAGGCTCAGGATCCTGTTATCGAGACAGCTCCTAATGAAGTTCCTCAAGGCTCTCAGGTGCAGAATGAGGCTATTGTTGCTCCAGTAAGGAGATCCATTAGGGAGAGACGATCAGCTATACCACCGGACTACTTAGTCTATATAGGAGAGCAAGACTACGATATCGGTTCTGTGGCTGATCCAGTGACTTATGCGGAAGCTGTTTCTTGTCCTCAGTCGGAACTATGGTTGGATGCAACGAGAGATGAAATGCAGTCTATGAAGCATAATGGAGTTTGGAAACTTGTGAATTACCTGAAGGTCATAGACCCATTAGCTGTAAATGGGTGTATAAGACTAAAAAGGACTCTAAAGGAAAGATTGAGAAGTTTAAAGTCAGATTGATAGTCAATGGTTTCACTCAGAGAGAAGGAGTAGACTATGAAGTAACTTTTTCTCCAGGCTCTTCTAAAGATTCTTTCAGAGTGATCATGGCATTGGTAACTCATTTTGATATGGAGTTACACCAGATGGATGTTAAAACTGCCTTTCTCAATGGAGACCTTAATGAAGAAGTCTATATGGTGCAACCCGAAGGCTTTACGGTAGATGACTCAGGTACGCTTGTATGTAGACTTAAAAAGTCTATTTATGGTCTCAAGCAAGCTTCTAGACAATGGCACTTGAAGTTTCATAGTGTTGTCGCTTCATTTGATTTTGTTGAGAATAAAGTAGATCAGTGTATATATTGCAAGGTTAGTGGGAGGAAATTCATTTTCCTTATACTCTATGTTGATGATATTCTACTTGCAAGCAGTGACCTTGGTTTACTGCATGAGACAAAATGGATGTTGTCAAAGAACTTTGATATGAAGGACCTTGGTGAGGCGTCTTTTGTCCTTGGCATTGAGATTCATAGGAATCGTTCTCGCCGACTATTGGGTTTATCTCAGAGGGCATATGTTGATTGTATCTTAGAAAGATTCAACATGCAGCAATGCAAGTCAGGAATTGCTCCTGTCAGTAAGGGTGATAAGTTGAGTCTGTCACAATGTCCTCATTCAAATTTTGAGAAAGCCCAAATGAAGAATATACCTTATGCTAGTGCACTTGGGAGTATTAGGTATGCTCAAGTATGTACTAGACCAGATATTGCTTTTACAACAGGACTTCTAGGCAGATATCAGTTAAATCCAGGACACGATCATTGGGTTACTGCCAAGAAGGTTTTGAGGTACTTAAAGAGGACAAAAGACTATATGCTGATTTACAAATATGTTCAGGATCTACAGCTAGTTGGGTATTCGGATTCAGATTTTGCTGGCTGTGAGAGTGAAAAGAAGTCGACAACGGGTTACATTTTTAAGTTAGCAGGAGGTTTAGTATCATGGAAAAGTGAGAAACAGAAATCAATGACATCCTCTACCATGCAAGCGGAGTTTGTAGCATGCTTTTCGGCCGCTACTCAGGCAATTTGGCTCCGGAACTTCATTAAGGAGTTGACCGTATTTGATTTTGTGGATAGGCCCACACAGCTGTATTGTGACAATAACTCTGCAGTGTTGTTTGTTAACAACAACAGAGGTCTCAAGGGGTCTAAGCATATGGAGGTCAAGTACCTGACTATAAAGGAAAAAGTTCAGACTGGTGACATTATAGTAGAGCACATTTGAACAGATGATATAATTGCAGATCCGCTAACTAAAGGCCTTCGCCCTTGTGTATTTGATCGACATGTCATTAACATGGGCTTAGGAGTATCATGGGATACTGTTAATTAGTGGGAACTATTTAGTCTTATGTTGCTCTTACGAAGTTTGTATCTAATTTGTTACATTTTGTAATATTTGAATATGTATAAACTCTTTTGCATTTAATGAGGTATTTGTGAATGTAGATTTATCAAGTTGAGTACATATATTTGATGAAAATCTCGAGGAATTGTGTATATCTTGAGTATAGGCTATGGGGCATTCTTGGTATTAGCCTTAATGATATGTCTTGTTACATATAAAGTATAGTTAACTATCAAGGTAAGACATATGCAGGTTCGTTGGAACCATGAAGGATATTCTCTGGTGACACACTAGGTTTTGTGACACTTAAGGAGAGAGAATTTGGACTAACCAAATGGATAACACATGAAGTATCACTCATTTTGAGGTATTGTCCATTTGACATACTACCATATTGAATCCATATCAGTAAAGTTGAAAGCACTCGTGACCATGGAAGGCTCTGCGTGAGTACATGTAGTTACCATCATGATTCGGTGTTCGAGACTTTAAGGGATCGGATTGACTATTAAGAATAATCTCTAGACCAATATAAGGGTGCGCACACAGTTCTATTTCAATTAATATCGCCCAAGTAGGAGAATGTAAGAATTTCCTAATGTGGGCTTCATTAATTGAAATTAACTGAATTAGTTTGGTCTAATAAAGGTAGGATATATGGGTTCTTAATCAGTCTAATATGGGGCTGGCTGGTGTGGGCCGAGTACGACCCGGACCGTAATGAGAGGGCCCGTGGTTGAAAACTCTATAAATAGCGCTCAAGTCCCTCCCCTAACCTGATGATGCACAATTTGACTCACATACGGATTCAGAGAGAACTTTCTTCTCATGAGTGGCAATCTCATTATGCCAGTGTTCTAACGAAGGGAATAGGGGAGAACTTTCATCCTGAGTTTCTCATTGTTTAGAAGGTGCCTTCGGCATTGGTGCATTGGACAAGAAGCTCTTAAAAATAGCATGCGCCTGGGGGGGGGGGGAGAGATACATCGGCACTTCATGTCCCGAGCCCATCACAGCAACGAAAGTCAATCCTTCATATACCTCGATCCAACTTGCAAGCCGGGCAACCAAAGAGCCTAGTTTTGGTGAATCGTGAATGGATTGTATGAAAGCTTTTCCTTTGACTGATTTCAATGGCGATTACCTGATCATTATGGTTCCAGGGGTACCATTTCTTCTGTACCTTCAACTTTAGTGCTGCAATGTTGCGTCAGGTTGTTGACAACGGAACGGTTGCATCTGTTGTCCCACTACTTAAGAAAAGACGATGATCCATGAAAAGTCGACACTTGACACCACTAAATTACGGTAAGATAATACACACATCTGTGATGAATTAGAATAAATGTCCATTACTACATATGAATGGGCACTAATCCTACCAATTAATTCCACCATGGGTACATCTCAAGCCTATCCAGGATATTCTACAGTACAATCTTATTTCGGGTAATTTGATACACCTCACCTATATATCTAGATCCGCAAGTGAGTCTCTATGAGTTCTTTAAGGATTGGTAGGACCGATGATTTTGTATCACTCTTGCTATATCTGATATGGACATTCAATTAACTGTATAGGCCAAATCAGAAGATTAATCTCCAGAAGTTTCGCATGCCCTTGATTTGAGCAAAGTTCTTATCTCATGAACAAGACCTGCAGAGAGTGTAGTTCAGTGGAATATAGGAGGTGTCGACGTGGAAGGACTCTTGAACCTCTTTCCTTTTCGTGTACTTCACAGGGTCGGTCTCCAGGCAGAAATCCTCCCCATTTCTATACATCAAATCCTGCTTCCAGAGAAAAAGACTAGATAAACTTCGAAGCTATTGCTTTATATTTCTGTTCTTGCCTCTGAAATAAATTGGGGAGCTATCTCACCTGTGTGGTGTTATTCCCGCATGGTCCCACATATACGTTATAGCCATTTACATCTCCAATTTCATTTGTGTTTGCTTCAATCCATGCCTTATGGCAGCCTTCAGGATCTCCATCCACAGTGCAAAAGTTCCGCATATTTTCGTACGTAGTGTCTGTGACACAGCGTTCCGCGAATAATTCAAGCAAAATCTTGTTTAGAGAGAAAAATCTCGAAATTCAATATTGATGATAATAATGTTCTGTCTTCAAAACAAATCCTAAACACCCTTTTATAGGGGTTAAACCTAATTACAATAGGAAACCTAATCATAATAGGAAAGTTACCTAATCTAAATTAGAAACCTAATCAAATAGGAAAGTTAATAAGCATAAAATAGCAAAATTACAAAAACGACCCTTAAAATTAACTCATAAAAAAAACTAAAATAATAGAAAAAAACCATCTAATCGCATCACCGTTTCACTTTCTGTTTGGACTTCTGTTTGTCCAATCGGTCCAGAAACGCACCACTAATAAATTTCGCATCATTCTTCTCCACTTGAAAAGAACTCGTCCTCGAGTTTAAATCAGGATCTGGATATAACGGCTCAGTGAACTCATGAAACAGTGACAAATCAGCAACATTAAAAGTGTTGGATATACCCATGCTATGTGGAAGGTCTATAACATAAGCATTATCGTTGATCTTCTTGCTGACAGCATAAGGTCCATACTTCTTTGGCTGTAATTTACTATAAGATCCAGCTGGTAATCGCTCTTTACGAAGAAAAACCATGACTTGATCACCTACTGCAAACACCTGCTTTTGTTTGTGCTTATTTGCTACAGCTTTATACTTCTGATTAGCTTCCTCTAGCTTCTGTTTAACTTCATGATGTACTTCCATAATTTGTTTAGCCAGATGATTCGCTACTACACTTTTATCCGCTTGCTTAGGCAATCGTACCAAATCTAGAGTATGCTGAGGCGCCTTTGTATAAACAACAGAAAAAGGCGACCTACCAATAGAACTATGAACTGCATTATTATAAGCAAACTCTGCTTGTGATAAAGCAACACCCTATTACTTCGGCTTATCTCCACAAATGCTTCGAATCAAGTTTCCTAGAGTTCTATTAACCACCTCTGTTTGCCCATCAGTCTGCGGGTGAGCAGTGCTACTGAAATTCAAAGATGAATCAAACAACTTCCACAAAGTTTGCAAAAAATGCCCCAAAAATTTACTATCCCTATCTGAGGTAATAGATTTGGACACACCATGTAAACGAATCACTTCCTTAAAGAATAATCTGGCCACACTTACTGCATCGGAAGTCTTCTTACAAGGAATGAAGTGCGCCATCTTGGAAAATCTATTAACCACAACGAAAACAGAATCCATACCTCTTTGTGTCCGTGATAAACCAAGCACAAAATCCATGGACAGATCTTCTCATATATTATTAGGAACAGGTAAAGGCATATACGGACCTGTATTCTTATATTGACCCTTAGCAGTCTGATAAACATAATACTTTTGTACGTACCTACTGACATCTCTACGCAACTGGGGCCAATAAAATCGCTCCCGAACTGCAGCAATAGTTTTATCACGATCTAGATGTGCAGCTAATCCATCATCATGTAAATCGCGAATTACCTTCTCTCGTAATGATATATGAGGAAAGCAAAACTGATTGCCATGCATCAGATAACCATCCTGCACATAAAATTCTTGTACAGGTTGACTAGCAGCACATGACTTCCAAATTTTTCCAAAGTCATTATCATCTGTATAACAGTCTTTCAACTGCTCAAACCCCAAGATGTCTTGGCTTAATGTAATCAACAAGCCATCTCTCCTACTCAATGCATCTATTACGACATTATGCACACCTGACTTGTGCTATAATCTGAAAGAAAATTTTTGCAAAAATTGACACCATCGCGCATGCATATCTTTGCTAATCCTCTTCTGACTATTCAGATACTTCAAAACTTCATGATTAGAATAAAGGACGAATTCTTTCCCAATCAGATAATGCTCTCAGGTCTTCAAAGCCCTTACGACAGAATATAATTCTTTGTCATAAGTGCTCCACTTCTGTTTTGCCTCGCTAAGCTTTTCACTGAAATAATAAATTGGTCTGTGCTCTTGAGATAAAACAGCTCCTATACCCACTCCACTAGCATCACAGTCCACTTCAAGCAGTTTATCAAAATCAGGTAAAGCAAAAACATGTGCAGTACATAACTTCTCCTTCAAAATAGCAAAACCATTCTCAGCTTCCTCTCCCCATAGAAATTTACCTTTCTTCATACATTCAATAATTGGGGCGATAGTATTAAAATTCTTAATAAATCGCTGATAAAAAGTAGCCAATCCATGAAAACTCATAACGTCAGAAACTATTTTAGGAGTCGGCCACTCTCTGATTGCTCTTATCTTCGCCTCATCTACCTCTATTCCTTCAGCAGCAATAATAAATCCCAAGAATAACAGTTTATTAGTTAAAAAACTGCACTTCTTAAGATTAATATGCAGCTTATTAATCTGCAAAGTTGTCAACACCTCCCTTAAATACAATAGATGATCCTCCTTGGTCTTACTATAAATCAAGATATCATCAAAATAAACTACAACAAATTTGCCAATAAAAGATTTCAGAACCTGATTCATAAGCCTCATGAAAGTGCTTGGAGCATTGGAAAGTCCGAAAGGCATCACCAACCATTCATATAACCCCTCCTTTATTTTGAAAGCTATCTTCCACTCATCTCCAGACCGAATCCATGGTACCTATTCTTCAAATCTAGCTTCGAGAACCACTTAGCACCGTGCAACCTATCCAATATGTCATCTAATCTTGGAATTGGAAACTTGTAACCCATAGTTATCTTATTAATGGTCCTGCTATCTACACACATCCGCCAACTCCCATCTTTCTTAGGAGTCAACAAGGCTGGAACAACACATGGGCTCATGCTATTCTGGATGTGCCCCTTTCGCAACAACTCCTCCATCTTCCCTTTTAGAATCTCGCTCTCTTTAGGACTCATCCTGTAGTGCGGTAAATTCGACAGACTAGCACCAGGAATTAAATCTATATGGTTTTGAATATCATGCATAGGCGGCAACCCATCTAGAATCTCTTCAGGCATCAGTTCGCTAAATTCCTTCAATAAAGGCCTGACTGCTTCAGACTGCTCCTCCACTTGTAATTCAGCCTCAGTCTCAATTGCTTGTTTCATGATTAGCACGTGAATCTATCGAGTCTCCTTAACCTCAGCTTCAAATTTCCTCGTAAGGGTAAGGAAATTATTTTCAAAAGATTGTTTTCCTTTGTTCTTTAGTGGCAGTAACGTATACTTCACTCCATCCTTCACAAGGTTATACTGATTGCTTCTTCTCGAATGCTAAGCATCTACATCAAATTGCCACGGCCTCCCAAATAACACATGACATACATCCATGTCCACTACATCACAATACAACTCATCATGATATTTTCCAATGGAGAATGGAATTTTGCATCGTTCAGTCACCTGAATGCTTTTCGCTCCAGATTTAATCCATCCTAACATATAGGGATTATGATGCTTCTCCATGGATATCCTTAGTTTCTTCACTACCTTCTTCCCAATGATATTCTTCATACTTCCACTATCAATAACCACAGCAAAGATCTTTTCCAGAATGGTGCACCTGATTCGGAATAACTGATGGCGCTGCGAATTATCTTCTTGTTTTGGGGCCAACATCATTCTACGCACCATACAGTTTACTTGCTCCTCTTCTTCATCTTCAAAATCATCGTCCTCACCATCCAGCACACAGCAATATCCATCTTCCTCCTCTTCTCTCGCTGCTACGTTTACGGACTTTCTCTGAGGGCATTCATTAGAACGGCGCCCAGGCTGATTATACCTATAACACTTTATCGCGGCTGATTTAGTATAAGGGTTAGGATTCGCAGTTTTCTGTGCTTGCGTTCCCTTATCCCTCGGCTCGTTCATTGGGCACTTTTCTACCGCCTTATCTTCCTGATTTCGCCCTGCGTTAAAGCGATTATTGAAACTGCTTTTCTCTACCGAATTGCTCGAACTGCTACCTCGATAATTTTCGTAGCCTCTTCTTCTCCTAACTTGCTGCATCAATTCTACCTTCATCGCCATATTCTTGGCTTCAGTTAAATTTCGCAGAAACTGCACTCTAATTTTATCTCGAATGAAGGGTTTCAAACTATCGAGATATCTGGCCACTTGCTGTCCCTCCGTCTCTGATAAATTATTCTGCTCCGCCAATCTCATAAATTCGGCCGTATATTCATGCACAGTCCGATTGCCCTGCTGGTAATGTTGATACTGTTAGAACATAATCTGTTCATAATTGAGTGGAAGGAATTCTTGCTTTAACAGCCTTCTCATTCTAGTCCAAGTTCAAACTCTCTCTTTCCCTTCTTACTCCCTCTTATTCTATAATCTCTCCCACCATGCAAACGCACCCCCTTTAATCTACAGGCTACTAATCGCACCCTTTTCTCATTAGGGGTCTCCATATAATCGAAAAATCTATTTATATCAGCAAGTCAATCCAGAAATTCTTCTATGCCCAGACTTCCATTACAATAAGAAATATCGACTTTCAATTTAAAATCGTTACCTTCACGATCGTCGTAACGTCGTCTTCCATCTCTCCAATCATATCCTCTTTGAAATCCTCCATGATGACGTTTACCACCACAATCAGCACGTTCTTTATAAAAAATTTCAGTTTCTTCTTCTTTCGAACTCTATGAAAACAGAGAGTTATTCTGCCTGCGGACAAGAACATACCTATCAACAGGATCATCATGAGCAAGATCTACACCCGGCCTTCTATCGTTCCGCCGATTCCGATTCACATCAACGCCGAGACCTTCGAATCGTTCTGTTAACTCGTCAAATCGTTCTTCGAAACGACGAAGACTTTGATTTAATTGTTGATCCAAGCATTCTATTAAACGCTGCTCCAAACATTGCAGCGTGTCGTCCCCAAGAGTTGGGGCTCCAGTCTCTTGAGCATCGTTACGAAGACCACCGCCAGTCGCCATAGGATCTGATACCACCTGACGCAGCGTTCCGCGAATAATTCAAGCAAAACCTTGTTTAGAGAGAAAAATCTCGAAATTCAATATTGATGATAATAATATTCTGTCTTCAAAACAAACCCTAAACACCCTTTTATAGGGGTTAAACCTAATTACAATAGGAAACCTAATCATAATAGGAAAGTTACCTAATCTGAATTGGAAACCTAATCAAATAGGAAAGTTACCTAATCTGAATTGAAAACCTAATCAAATAGGAAAGTTAATAAGCATCAAATAGCAAAATTACAAAAACGACCCTTAAAATCAACTCATAAAAAATACTAAAATAATAGAAAAAAAACCATCTAATCGCATCACTGTTTCGCTTTCCGTTTGGACTTCTGTTTGTCCAATCGGTCCAGAAATGCACCACTAATAAATTCCGCATCAGTCTGAAATAAGCCCGTGATTCCAAATGTACTCGTACCTTCCAGGATCTCCAGTTGGTCGGTCAAGTGTAGGATTTCCTAAGTAAAATTTTTCCCCAACAAAAGAGCAAAAGTTTAGCTGAATTCAGTAGGAAAAAGAATCTGCTTCCACCAGAGATTCCATGTTAATTATCTCACCAAGAATCCCTTCAGATTGATTTTCGGCCACGTGATACCATTGTTATGATTTAGTATCAATAGAGAGAGTTGAGGAACATAATGGCCTAAGGTCCATATTGAGCTTGTGAGTGACATAATCTGCGCTGTATAAGTAGGATCATTAGGGTCCAATGGTGACAAATATACATACCTGCATAGCTCTCTCCGGCAATATAAGAGTCTCTGTACTTGAATTTTGGGTAGACCTCAAGCCATTTATTTAAAAAGCATAATTGTCCATGGCTGAGATCAGAACAAAGGGGATATTAATTAATCTTTTGGAAGAAATTTATCATCGAGACAAATAATCAAAACGTGAAAACAATACAGAGAGATAAAGCGAGCCGAAAGTCCTGACCTGTGCTATTATCTCTAGCGGGCTCAACAACACTACAAACAGAATATCCAACATCAAAACGGGAATCGAAGAAGAGCAAATTTGCCTCTGCAACAAAACAATGGGATGATTGAGTAAATTGTCATCTATAATATGACCCCTTAGCGATGCCGCATTGTTCATTGAGTTTGAAAGAATGACATTCATAACCACTTTCATTTGTTCAAATGGAATTCCCCAAAATGAACCATTTAGTCTCGCTACATGAAAAATTCATTGCTTTGGTTTCTGTTGTCAGCGTCCCATCGCATCACAAATTAGCATCATAGATCTTCACACATACTTAACAACCATTCACGTCATTCAATAGATGATTGCTCCTAAATATTTAAGCATTGCTCAAATAAAATCACCAGTGTTCCATGAGAATTGTCTCTTGGAGAGTTTCCCGTTCGGCAGGACACGAAAGGGTCCAATCTCTTGAAAAGCTCCATAGCCTATTGAAGAACAACCAGGTCCTCCATTGAGCCAGAAGAGAAGAGGTTTAAGGTCTGCGTCTGTTGACGTTTCAACCAACCAGTGAAATAACTTCTTGTTCTGATCAATAGATACGTATCCGGAATACTAAGAAAAAATGACGTCTTCAGGTTGCCCGGGCAAGTTCGTGATCTCGGCATCTGCTTCTCTTGCAGTGATAGAACGTGAGAAGCGTTTCTCGGTGAGAGTTTTTCCATCTTTCGTTTTGTGTCTTGCTGAGGCTCTCTAATGTTCTTTGAATCCTTTTCTCTTTATACTTGAGTGTTATATATATGCACACACATATAATTATAGTCACAAATATTTGTTAGAAGTCAACATCCACTTCCCTAAGCTACCATAAGGCTAATAGTAGGGAAATATTAGGAACGCTCGATAAATGTTTTCACATGGATATGTCTGAACGTGTGAATTTTGGTTGTACACCTCTCTCATGGAGCCGTAAGTGGAGCAGTAATAGTCCCCAACAGAGCAGTAGATAAGAGCCTATAAATAGGGCATCGGAACTTGGAAGGCCTTAGAATTTAAGCTGAGAGAGCGTGTTAGAGTAATTAAATATTAAATCACGTCTTTATTTAATAACTTAAGTTTTTAGAACAGTTGACAATAGTCCCACAAAATCTCATATGATATCAGAGATGGAGGTCCTGAGTTCGAATATTTCCAGACCCCACGTCTGTAAGGGAGTGAAATATAAAAGGGTTAAGAGAGTGCATCTTTATATGCGCTAATTTACTCTTTTAGTGTCTTGTGCCTAACATGAGAAAATAAATTATAAAAATTGGGTGAGATAATATTTTATTGGAGTGATATATTTATACCGCATCTTAATGATATAAATGTATTTCAAGTTGCCTATTATAATTATCTCGTGTTACCGCCGCTGCGCTTCCGCAATCCAACAATATGCATGTTTTAGTGTCAACTCATTAACCAAAGAGACAAGATTATTTAATAGAATATAGAGTAGCATTGCTAAATAAAATTACCTGTGTTCCATGAGAATGGTCTCTTAGGAGCATGACTTCAAGTGCTCCTCATCTTCATATTCATGTGAACACATTTACAGTATGTTTTCTAATAGTTCCCTCCTATTAGCCTTACCTAAGCTACATGGTAGCTTTTATATCAATCTCTTGAAAAGCTCCATACCCAATTGATGAGCAACCAAGTCCTCCATTGAGAGGTTTACACTCTGCATCTCATGACGCTTCAACCAACCAATAGACGTAGCTTCTTTTTCTCATTTATCCATACATATCCCAAATAATGCAAGACCTTCAATAGATGAAGCAGCAAATGCCAAGATCACCAGAAAGTGAAGTTTTGCTCAGTATTTGGGATATGTATGGATAAATGAGAAAAAGAAGCTATTCTATTGGTTGGTTGAAGCGTAGTCAGATGCCGAGTGTAAACCTCCTTTCCTCTGGCTCGATGGAGAGGACCTGGTTGCTAGGGGTAAGCATGATTCCAAGATGAAACCTGAAATCTGAGAAACTAACTAATGAAAATTTGTAGGTTTCGGATTTTAAGGTATGTAGGGTAGGTTACAAGTTTCAAAAATTAGAGAACATGTTTCGATGGATAGGTTTCAGGTTCCAGGTTCCACCTACCTATAACCTGAAACCTTAAATAAATTTTTTGTGTGATTTCTTGGTCTATGTCTTCGCGTGATCCTGCGGTGTTCCATGGCGTTAGATAATGAGTGTATAATCTGGAACCACCAGTTTAAATTTTCATTTTATGACTTGTTAATGTTTCATATTCTTTTTGTCTTTAAATATAAGTTGTGGTCAATGGATTGTAAAAATAAGTGGTGATCATTAAAGGTGATGATTCACTACAATTGTTCAATTAATAATATATGTGAAAGCTAGGTATATCCTGGAACCGACTATAAAACCTATGACATGATAGATTCCCGGTTTCAATATATGTAGAGTAGATTTCAGGTTCCAAAAAATGATAAATCTGTTCTTATTGGTAAGTTTCAAGTTCCAGGTAGAACCTATATGGACCTAGAACCGTCCAATCCTATTGGTTGCTCATCAATTGGGTATGGAGCTTTTTGAGAGATTTTCTACTTGTACGAAACCTAGAACCGCCTACTCCTATTGGTTGCTCATCAATTGGGTGTGGAGCTTTTTGAGAGATTTGACCCTTAAGGGGAACTTTCTAAGATATATATACCATAAGTGGCCTAGGATCTTGGGATTAAATAAATAGAAAAGATGAATTCCATAGAAGGAGAATATCTAAGAATATTTGGTTATGGGGTCTTTTAATAGGAAGAATAAAATAGCAAAGACGTATACTTTATATAAGTCTATTTCTAAATATTCAAAATATCTAATATATTGGGTAAATAAATATATTATTTCAGAAATATCTCTAGATCTAGCAACAGAGAAAATGTATTCTAATATGAAAATGCAGATTTCTACGTAGAAAATTATTAAATAAATAAAATTAAATAAAAGCATGAGCATTATATATAATAAAGAAACCATAAGCAATATATAGAACTAAAAGGATAATTGCTAGAAATTCTAAACCAACCATGTAGGTGGTATTACTAAGCAAGGGTAAAATGGTAAGAAGAAGTAAGGATATATAACAATTGCAGAGAACTGCTTTAAAATAAAGTACAAACCATCCACAGGCGGTTCGACCTGCCGTTTGTGGGGTATGTAAATGTAAATGTAAAGAAGAAATTAGAAATGACTGTTATATAAATAATACCGAAAGATTATAACAACAACGGTATTGAAAGGCAACAATATAAATATTGAAGTATAAGTGCAAAAATAAAAATTTCTTTGGTAGAAATTCTCCCGTTACTCGGACTATTTGGTAGTCTTAAAACGATAAGATTTTTCACACTATGAAAACTAGAAAGGCTTTTGAAAGATCTTGAAAGTATGAGATAAGATCTTTATAAAGATTAAAAACTTACTGGATATGGAAAGGTTTTAGAAGGTTTGAGATAAGAGATCTCTTATTCCTTCGAAGAAGGTTTGGAGAGAAACTGGAGAGGTTTTGAATTCGAAGAGAAAGGGTTAGAAAGGGTTCTGAAAGGTTCTGAAGTTTCGAGGTGCCTCCTCTTAAGAGTGAGGTCTGGTTTTATAAGCAAGTTGGGCTTCCTGTAGAAATTATTCACGGGTGGTACTGTAGCAAATAAGTGCATAGTGTTACAGTGAACAGTGACCAAATATAATTATGAAGATTTTGAAAAGAAGAGACTGATAGACTCCTTTCACCTTTGAAATGATGAAAATGGCAGGAGTCTTTCGGCGCCTGATATCATGGTTTGGACAAATCTTCCACCACTTCGTCTTCTTCTTCTTGTTCTGCAACGTCTCCCCATGGGATTCTTGGAAGGATTCTGTAGCAATCGTCTTCATTGGAGTTCCCACTGTGATGAGAGTGCGAAGATCCAGAGTCTTCAATTTCAAAAAGAGCTTGCTTCAACATTCCGGCCAGTTGCTGGTGTGATTGAGCTGAAGCTAATTTAGAAAGCACGAAACCTTTGTCATGTAGGAAAGGGGTGATTTCCCCAGGAGGGGGAGGACAACCGAGAATAGATTGTCTAGCAATGAGCCAATTGTTGACGGCTTTTATCGAAACTCTATCAAAAAATTTGAAACCATCCCACCATTTGACTTTGAATCGTTGTATTAAAATAGGGATGCCTGTTCTGATTGCTTTTCTATAATCAAGAGTCCATCCAAGAACCCAAGATACTCCGAAGAAATAGAAAAAGAGCATGAGTTTAGGATCGGTTTGCTCAAAAGGGTGTGGATTAAATTTGTTGAGGAAGAGTTCATAGCTAGATTGAACTTTGGTATGAAGGATTTCATCAATAGGTCCGAGTTGTTCCCACCATTGAAGAAACCAATATGGAATTCCTTTGATATCGAAATTTTCAAAGTAGAAAAGCCAAGTATGGGAGTTATTGGGATTTTGTCTCCAGAAAGTACTCCACCATGCTTGTCGGTAATCGAAATATGAGAAGGATGTTCTATTTGGAAGGGTGTCAGTCATTTTGACATTAAATTTTCTCATGGCCAGTGGACTGGGTTTCCAATCTCGAGGGTGGATGACCTTGTGTAAAATGGCCTTAGAGTAATTTATATGTCCTTTGTCCGAGAAATATTTAAAAGAGACAGATTCTGTTTCTGTCAAAATTCTCTCATAGAATTCGACAATTTTATATATGTCATAAGGAGTGTATAGAAATTTATCTAAAAACATGTTTTTGGGAAAAACATAAGGGTTTTCATCATAAAAACCGTTTTCAATATTACAAATGGTATCAAAATTTGTTTTAGGAAAGAATTTTGATTTAGGTTCAGGAGGGGTTGTCTAAGTAGATTGAATAACCACCTCGCTAGAAATTCTTTTTCCCATTTATTTTTTAGTAGCAATGGGAGAAGGGTATTTATAAGATTTTGCTAAGAAACACCATCTATATTCCATTCATAGATAACATCAGAAGAATATTTGTTTTGAACTTTAGAAAAGATTTCTTCTATAAGAATATCAGGAGGAGTGGCGCGAGAATAATATAATTTTTGGGGATCCTTCCAAGTGATACGATTTATTTCAAGAATCAATTCAGTATCAGATTTATCCAAAAGATTAATCTGATTGGAAGGTTCAATGCACTCAGGAGTGTCTTTGACACTTAAGTTTTGTATTAAAGGAGTATCTAAGACTATGGGGCTTTTAGGAATCAAAACTGTTTTTCCTTTGAGGAGTTTTCTCCTATCCTCTAAGGCCTTAGCAAAATCAAGACCGGGATTTTTTGGAATTTCAAAAATTTTAAAGAGTGGTGGTTTTAAATCCTTTTTTGGAATTGATATGGAACAAGATGAAAAACTATTTTGAGTAAGATTTTCAATTCCGTCAAGTTGTCTTCCTATGGTGTGAAGATGCTGATTAGAAAAATTATTTTGTTCAACAATCTTCTTGATTCCTATGCCATCTATCTCAGAAACAGTTTTGAAAAGAGAAGCTATAATTTCAGTTTCTCGGTGTTCAATTTTAATTTTTCTTAGAGGAAGATGATTAGACTCGATGACATAGCCGTCGTCTAATTTCCATTTATAAAACTGATAAAGAACAAGAATTTGCTTTTCTCTTAGAAATATGTTTTCAAACCAATCAAAGAAGAATACTTCGATCTCATGCTGATACATGTAATCATAATATTCTTTTTTGATTTCGAGTGCTTGGTTTTGGAAATTAGTAAAGAACCATTCTCTGATCTGTTTGTTTTCAAAGGAATTAAATTCTTTATTCAAAGTGATCTTGTCAGGTTCAAAAACTATTTCTAAAACGTTGATTTCAGGGTTTTCCATTTCGGAAGGAGTTGGATCTGGGAAATCAGGGGTATGTTGGTAAACTGGTCTGGAGATTCCTGTCCTGTTATCAATACCACTGATGTTTGGAAGAGGAGGAGCACTTGCAGATGCTTCCTCAGGATTATTCAAAGGAATATTAGGAATATTGTCTACTGATCTTCGAGAAGAAGTAGAATGCCAAGAAGGAAGTGTCCTAATGTCACAAGATCTTCTGGGGATATCAATAGATCTTCTAGAAAACTGAATAGTTACTCTTCCTTTAGGATGTTGGATAATATTGGTAGGATCAGAATTTTGAATGATTGGTTGGGGAATTCAGTTTTCTAATTCCCATTGGTCAGGAAGGGTGACTTGGTTCCAAGGAATGGTCCTGGGAATGGTAGTATTGGCTTTAGAAATATCAGTTTTAAAGAGAAGGGTTTCTCTATTGAAATTCAATTTGAAAGCTTTGCTACCAAATGCAGAATTCATTACTTTGTAATAAACTCTGTAAATGAGAGCTATGGGAATAGAACCTTCGGCTATAGAATAATTATGGGTTTTTATTTGAAGAGTGAGAGATTTTAAAATATTTTTGTCTTTGAGAGAAACGGTAAGACTTGGTCGGCTATCAAAATGAATAGGTCCACTGCAAAGACTAGTTTCTACGGCTCCAAGAATGGATTCATCGTATTTTAAAAGTCTCGCATCTCTTAAAACAAAAAGCAAGGAAGTATCTAATTCTTCTTTGGTAAGAGGTTTTGCACCAATCTGTACCAAACCTATATGCATGTAGTTCCATTTCTGGGAATGTTTCTTTATTGAATCTTTATTTAAAAGTTGTATTGAAGCAAAAGAATCAAAAAGTGGAATATCTCTTTCTTCAGTAACAATGACATAGTCATTGTTTCCAAAGAGTTTAAACTTTGAATGTTCATAAATTTTATCAAGTTTAACTTTAGGAATGAACCAATTTTCAATAGATTTATTAAAATCTTCTATATTAATCTCTTCTCTATTTATTGGTCCCTAATCTAAAGACATTTGTGATAAAGAACTAGAAGAAGACTCAGATCTTCTTAATAAGTTCATTGCAAAAGACTACTTTCTTCTTTTCAATAGATTTCGGCGATACTTACCAACGGACTTACTACCCCACTGGGCTTTACTGCCTGGAACACATCCAGAAATCACAAGAAAAGACCTCCACGAAGGAAATCGTCTTTACTGCGTATGAATTTATAAAAAATATCCTTATCTACCCCTTGGCTCTGATACCATAAGTATCATAACCAAATATTCTAATATATATATATAATAGCTACGATGTGGCTTAGGTAAGGCTGATAGTAGGGAACTATTAGGAAACATGCTATAAATGTATTCACGTGAATATGAAGATGAGAAGCTCTTGAAGTCATGCTCCTAAGTTCAAGGGTTGTGTCTTCCAAAGTTTGTAGGCTTCAAACCTATTCATGAACGTGTGAATTTTGGGCTGCACGTCTCCCTCATGGAGCCGTAATTGGAAAAGTGATGGTCTCCGACTGAGCAGTAGATTAGAGCCTATAAATAGGTGCATTGGAAGGCCTTAGAATTTAAGATGCGAGAGCTCCCAAATAGAGAGAGAAAAGAGAGTTGATCGTCTGCGAGCGAGCGAACGAAATATAAGAGTTCAGTGTGTCTTCATATGAGCTAATTTGCTTTCAGCGTCTTGCGTGTGTAGTGTGAGAAAATAAATTGTAAAAGTTGCGTGCGATTATATTTCATTTGAGTGATCTACTAGTACCGGATTTTAGTTTTAAGTGTATCTCGTGCGTACCACCAATATGCTTCCACAATCCAACAACATACGTGGTTTGGTGCTGACTAATTAACCGAAGAGTCGAGATTATTTTATGGATTTTGCGCAATTAACAGTAATTTGTATCTCCATTGGTATTGATGGAGAAATTGTCTTTTTTGCCCTATATTTTTCAGCATTTCAGAACAACGTACACGTGAAATATACCTTGCACATGTGTTTCAAAGCGCGAGACTATCTGCATTCGAAGGGGCTATATAATTGAAGACATCCTTATTTTTGGTTTACATCGTCAGAAGTGACCGACTCGGTTTACAGTTCGTCAGTCATTCAGAGCTGGAAGCATTTCTCGATGCAATTCTCTGATCTCGAGGGAATGCAATTGTTGTAACAGCGAAATTCTGCTTCTAAATCCGGGAAATCCTAATAGTTTTTCGAAGATTCCGCACAGTTCTCGCCACCCGAGCAACCGTTCGGGATGCCAAGAGCCACCAATGCTATCGAAGACAGGATACAGCCGATCAGCATCAGCACTGCAGCTTGTTTATAGAGCATTGCAACCACCTGCAATATAATGTTAAAGCCATAACATATAACATACCAACGAATGCGGTTACGAACTACTAATATAATGTTGAATCATACCTGTGCAGTTCTACTTCTTCTCTATTCTCGCAGGTTTGTAATGAGGTTACGAACTACTGATATAAACTCTGGCAAGATTTTGGAATCTTGGAGAGTTTCTCTGAAGAGGTTTCTAATAAAGTAAAGTCTGAAATTGAATGCTCATTATTGGTAATTGATGCATCCGATGTTAAAACTGTCCAGAATTTATAGCAGAAAACACATACATGATTAAAAGGAAAATTTGTCCAAAAAGTCATCAAACCTATTACACTTTGGTCAGTTCTAAACATTTCAACTTTGCCAATTGAGTTCTAAATCTTCTGATAATTTACCAATTTAGTTATTCCGATCAATTTTGACAGAAAATTGCTAACTTGGATGCTAGTCCTTCTGCATGGCATCGCCAGCACTGATATAGATATTTTTTATAATATTTTAAAATTTTTATTTTTTGTAATTTTTATTTTCTTTTCTTTTTTATTTTTCTTTTTTTCATGTGCAAAAAATAAATAAATAAAGACTTTTGTGGCCTTCACAACACCACCAACAGCGGCCAAGGCAGCCCACATCACATTAATGGTAATACGTAAGACTGGCATCCATGTCAATGATTTCCGGTCAAAATTAGCCGGATGAACTTAATTGACAAATTATCAAAAAAGTTGAAGACTGAATTGGACAAAGTGAAATATATTTAGGACTTTTTGGATAATTTTCCTCATTTTAAACGCGTTTCTTCAATTCCAATTGGGTTTGAATTAACACTTTGGTGAATATGCTGTTTATTTTCTACCAAAAGTATATTCAATACCTTCTTATTATTGACGTCTTAGTGCATGATTTTAACAAATTAGCAATTTCTTAAGATTTTGGTAACTACTACAACAAAAATATTTTTCATTGACTAATTTTTCTACACAATATAAGCACTCATTTTTCGGAAAATGTTTTCCAAATTACTCATTTTCCACGAAACGAACGCACCCTAAAATTAAAAGCAAACGCGGATTGGTACATACGATCGTGATTTGCAGCAAGGGTTTTGTGCTTCTTCACTAACATCGAGCCTGATTTATGTTAGGTATCGGTTGACAGTAAAAAGATGAAGGAACATTTCAGAACAACTTAAACGTGAACAAAGATTCCAATAAAAATGGGAAATACACTTGGTTTACGTCATCGGAAGTAATCGATTAGGTTTATAGTTCGTCGGCCGGCCAAGGCCTGAGCATTTTGAGAAGCAATTCCCCAATCCCAACTGCAACCAATGTTGTAAACAGCGATAATCTCCATCCATTTCTGGGAATCCCGCATAGTATTAGGAAGCTTCGGCGCAATTCTGGTTGTCCGAGCAACCATTCGGGGCGCCAAGAGCTACCAGCACCATGGAAGACACGATACATCCGATCAGCATCAGTGCTGTAGCTTGTTTATAAGGAATTGTGAGCACCTGCGGTACAATGTTAAAGCCAGAACATGTAACGACATACCGACGATGCTAGATCATATTTGTCATCGTCAAATGAAGCGTGCACGTGAGGGTTTAAGCTGATCTCTTCTCTGGTAAATGAAGGAGGAGCTTAGATTTTGATTGATCATGTTGGCATAATTCTAAGTATGATTGTGTTCATAACATGTGCAGAAATGCTGAATCATACCTGTGCAGTTCCACTTCTTGCTCTCTATTCTTGCAGGTTTGTAATGGGGTTACGAACTACTGGTATAAACTCTGGCAATGCGGTGTGAAGATTTTGGAATCATGGAGAGTTTCTGTAAAGAGGTTTGTTAATCGACTGAAGTCTGAAAGTGAATGCTCATTATTGGTAATTGATGCATCTGATGTTAAAACTGTCCAGAATCTATAGCAGAACATACAAACATAATTAAAACGCGCCTCTTCAATTTTAATCGTGTTTGAATTAACACGAGTAAATTGTCCAAACAATTCTAAACATATTAGTCTTTTCTCAATTCAGCCATAAACCTTTTAATTTATAAATTGAGTCCTAAAAATTTCCACGTTTTGCCAGTTGAGTCTATCTAACAAATTTAGCCGGTTAAATTTTTTAACATGAATGCCGGCCGTTCCAAGTGGCATTGCCGATGCTGACATGTACAATTTTTTAATAATATTGTAAAATTTTCGAATTTTTAATTATATTTATTTTCTTTTCTTTTCTTTTCTTTCTCTTTTTTTTTTCTTCCCTTCTTCCTTTAGCCGGTTGCTAGGCCTCAGTAATCAGGTAGAGGCGAGGGCCGACAAGGACGAGCTTCACCAAACCTCCCGGCCTCTAGCGAAGCTCGTCCCCACCAGCCATTGGCAAGGGTGAGGTTGACCCTCGCTAGATCCAGTGAAGGCGAGCCTCGTCCAGCCACTTTTAAGGTCGTCCTCGCCTAGCGACTTTTAGGTCAAGCCTTGCCAGGGGCGGGTGAGGCTCGCCATCGCAAGCTAGCGAGTTCGAGCCTCGCCTAGCCATGACGAGACCATCCTTGCCCAACGACGGCAAAATTGATTTAGCGCAATTATCACTTTTGACATGCAAAACTTATGATTCACGGTTTGATAACCAACTTTACATTCTAAACATATAAATCAGGTCCGTCTACCCAATGTGCAAGTAAGCAAACCACTTATTTGATATGCAACACCTGTATCCAAATCATATTAACAGAGGCACCTACAGTTTTCAAATATGAAATTAATGTCAAAAATCTATCGTAAACTCCTAAAGTGCGAATTTAAACTACCATCGCATGAAATTTTACTGAATGAAAGGATAACTTGTCCTGGAAGATGATGTTTACTTCCTAAGTTATGAATTTTCCCATTTGAGCCCAAACTTAATCTAGGATCTGGGCCCATTGTACTCTCAATTAGCCTGGCCCACCCAATTCTAGAACATTAATCGAGCCCAGTGGCTTATTTGCTCGAACCCACAAAGGTAAAGAGGTTTTTCTTTTTTCTTTTCTTTTTGCCCTACAGATTAAGAGCTTAATTGTTTGTCAAATAGAAGTGCTATTCGTGCAATTACATTTTCTTATAGCTATTAGAACTTTCGATTTGATTAGTACCAATCAAGGCGTACAATTGCCCTATCCAGGTGTCTTGTATAATGTTCGATCAATAGACAAATGTTAATTGTGATTTTGACCTAAGAGTTCGCATTTATATAAAAGTGCAACCCTTGTGATCATGACCTAAGAGTTTGCATGTATATCCCTCTGAAGCACCAAATGTTCATTGCCATTGCTTGACAATCTTAATGCTATGGCTTCAAGTTTTAGGCTTGGTTACATTTGTTTAAGCATTGGGAAGTTGGTTTGGTTTTTTTCTTTGAGACCAGACGAATGGCATTCATAGAGAGCCGGAGAAGGAATGATAGCGAATTTAATCACTTATTGTTTGATCGAAGGGCATTTGTTTAAACTTTTTAGCAAGACGATTATACAGTTCAATACACATGATTTAGGTCGAAAGTTCAATAGTGTTAATGAATATGTTTAACATACATTATGAGTCTATCTTCTAACCTTTTAAGTGTTCTCCATAAGAAATTCTCCAGAGACTTGACCCCAAAGCCTGCCTTGATGAGGCAATTAGATTTCGAAACCACACATTAATTTATTAGCTTGATGACAACCCCAGAGGATTACTTCCTATAGATTACATACCCATGCATGTCTTGATAAAAGATGATTAGCATAATACAACAACAACATGACAGGCTATCAAATTACACCACCCCAGGAAAAGCAGTGCAGACTAAAAAGATTGTATATTACATGATGCAGCAGATACATTGAGTTTGAGCTAGGGAAGACTGTTGTGACACTCATACAACATCACCGATTGAGGAATGGAAAGGAAAAATACTTTTTTAGACGGAAGAAGCAACCGCTCTCAGCCTCTCACGCACAAATACCGTGAACAAAAAATCCAGTAGAATCAAAAGTGACATTGAGATTGTATTGAATTGAGCATCTAGAGTGCTCGGCCTTTGATGATGTCGAAGCTCATTTCGCTCGGGTCCGTGGCTTGCAACTCCACTTGAATGCCATCCAATTCCCTCTTGAACCTGTCCTTGGAACTGGCGTACACCATCTTACTCCTTATCTTTGCGGTATCGGGTGCCCTACCAACACACATTCAATCAGTGAAGCTGTGTCTTTGTTCAATTCAGTCTGATCGTTTTCTCATTTTCGCTCAGAGAGAGCTTTTTTTCTATCCTTTTGATTATGCAGACAACGATTCACAGGAAAGCGAACAGATAACATATTAAGCTCAGAACAACTGCAATAGACTGGTCGGACTTTTGGAATTGACGACGGGCACAAAATATATGCTCGAATTCCCGAAAAAAGTTGAGAACTGGATGTATACCTTTAACATGCTTTTGGAGCTATAAGATAAACAGAGGTTACATTGATTGAAAATTTGCATGGGTTTGTGAATGAAATTTGGAACCTCAGACTCAACTTGGAAAGTCATGAGGAAATAAATCCAAGTGGAAAATTCTTGCACGCCGCGCGTAGACGATCCTTTCGAATGAGGAAGTGCAGATCTTCCGCAAGCAACAACGCCACATGACTAGCTATCATCGTCTTTCGGACATCGAAAGGTACTTAAACCATTAGACTAGTCACATAGATAAAAGCTAGGTCATATCGGTTGAATAAGTTCGGTAACTTGTTTTACTTCTGCAAACCAAAGATTTAATGAGTTCGGTAACTTGGTTACACTAATTGAATAACTAGTGCTCTTTCAGTACCTTTTTATCCCGTTTATTTCAGAAAATATTCATCAAACAGTTTGGATTGATTTTGGACCCGTCTCCTAACATGTGAGATGATTAGGTGGGTACACAATCATTGAATTAACAACCAGTAGTTAATATAACTAGCAACCTAAGGGTCTGATATTAACTAAGGAGACGACATTCAATACATGACAATTTATACAATTATATAATTAGAAATAATGTGCATAATAAAAACACAATAGTTATTAAAACAACATTCAAAATCCTAATTAAAACCCTATAGTCTTATTCGATTTTAGACACAATTATTAATCAAACAATTCACATAATTTAGAAAATTATTTAAAAAACTATTTTCTAAACTATTTTCTAATTATAACATATAATAAAATATTTAAATATAATATTAAACCGGGTCGCATCGGTGTTCTAAGCCAGACCCTGGGTCCGGGTTAGTTCCGAAATTTGGACTGGCTTTGGGCCCGGTCCGAATTAACTAAATTTGGCCCAAGAAAAAATTGATTTAAATTGCAAAGCAAGTCCACAATTCTTTGAGCCCAAAAAAAACTCCTACCCCAGCCCCACTTAACATTCAGCTCACATCTATTTTTTATTGTTTAATATTTTCCTCTGGTCTTCTTCTCTGGGAACACCTCCATCACCAAAGTTTCACCCGGGCCCCACGATGAGACTTCTTCACTTCCTGCCACCGGCGCCTACCACCAAAACCGACGACCACCACCAACCGCACACCTTCGCCGGCCGTCACCACTCCGTCGGCCGCCACTCCGACCAACACCGAACGCATTCCGGGGACGTTAATGTCACCGAAAACACACATCAAAACAAAAACCATTCGAGCAAATCAAGACATATATTCACACTAAAGGCGAGGAGGAATGGGCTAACTAAGGCGGCCTCAAACCGCAAGCTTCGTCAGTGCGGGAAAATGTCTCCGGTGAAGGGATGCGTACGTGTGGCCAACTTGGACAATGCGCAAACCGTGGCGTAAAAACACAAGAAAAACACAAAGGCAGGCAGGGAATATTGATTCAAGCATAAATGAAGCGTGAAACGAAGATAACGAGAACAGCTTTCGGTGACGATAGTTCTGGCCTTCATTTGGGCATTTCGTCAAACAGCTGGCCCTCATGACAAAAAAGAGGGAACTCCGACCTGTTTTGAGGTTCCGGCCGGTTCAGGGGCCCACGAATCGTTTCTGACAACGTTTTTAGACCTGGAGAAGGATCGGTATGGGCCGGGATTCATGCTAAACGACTGGCGTGATTCCTGGCCAACCTGTACACAAAAACAGGGGAAAACAGGGGCCGGAGAGATCTCACCAGTCCGGGCCGCTTCTAGGGGCTCGCCGGTCGGTCCGCGGGCAACGGCGAGGCTGGTTGGCTTCCCTTTGCAACCTGAAAACTCTCAGCTCAGTCTTTTCTCTCTACTTCTCACTCAAAATCTCTCTAGAATCTCTCGGTCTCACTCTCTCTGTCTTTGCTTCTCACTGTGGCCTCTCCTGTCTCTCTCTCTTCTCTGGTCTTTTATGGCCGACCACTCCTTCGCCTCTGCTCCTCAGTGCTCTGTTTTCGGCTCCCTCTCTCTCTTAACTTTTTGTGGCCATTTGAGGCCGGTGGGGGGCAAGCGGGTGGCTCGAGGGAGAGAGGCGGGGGCCGCTCATTGAGTGTCCTGCTCAGTTTTTGCTGCCTGCTTTGCTGAGTGCTCCCCTTGCTTATTTTATTTGGTGGAAAACGGTGAGGCCGCTCCACCGTCCATTCCGCGGCTGAGAACAGGGGACGGCAGAGGAAGGAAGGAGGAGGCCGGGCTGGACGGGGGGAAGAGAGGGAGCGGGCTACGTTGGGCCTGGTTCCGCGCGGAAGGAAGAAGGAAAGAAGGCCGGATTGGGCCGGCCTTGACCCGGCCCGATCCGCAATTTTTTTGCGATTTTCTTTATTTTTCGATTTTTTATTAATTAAAATCAGAAAAATACATTCTAATAATACAAAATGCACCTAATATCTATATGCGATGCAATTAAATAGAATTTTTTTGGTTTTAAGAATTAAAGAAAATTAACTCCTAAATTTTGTGCAATTTAATTGGGCGATTAAAAATAGGTATCAACAGTATAGATCAAATCATATGACTTATTAGGAAGGCTCTCTTACTAACTTGGTATTGTCAAGTTCTACACTCGGAATATCACTTTTATATGGAATCATGCATGACATCAAAAGTTGCGAGCAATCTGAACGGATTTAGGTACACAATACCACGTCCATTGTCCTATTTAAATCGTAACGTTGGATTTTTAGATTTAAATCAAGATTTAACACCCATGTTTGAAAGTTAACATTATTAAAAAAATTACCAACATTTTTAAGTTACAAACGTCAATGTCGAATTATGAACTTTTCTCCCATTAGATTTACCGACTTCTTTCAACATTTGGAGCATAATTCATAAGAAGATTAGGTGGCCCAGGGAAATCCAACCCGAAAAACAGTCCTGTTGATAAATTATTAACCTCTAGTTTATTAAGTACACTTGTAGGGTTTGAAAAAACAGTTAAAAGTCACTAAATTATTGGGATGTTAGTAGGTTACCAATTAATTTCAAATTTTATGTGTGTACTTTAGTAAACTACTAACTATAATGATTTTGACAATATTTCAAAAAATTAGTTAATTACTAACTTCTTTAAAATGTTACAAGTTGGGTAGTATACATCCAATCCTCTATATAATTTACCAACAACCCAACAAATTAGCTAGTTAACAATTATTTTTGAAATATTACAAGTACGGTTAGTAAGCCACCGCACTATAACGAATGTACTAATATTCGAATAAATTCGTAAGTTGCCAATTTCTTTTCAAATTTTACAAGTGTGCTTAGTAAACTACCAAGAATATATTCCCAAACTTTGGTAATTTATTAATCTATTGAGATGTTGGTAAATCCATTGTAGTGTGAGTAGTCTATTAACCACATGGTGAAATTTGGCAGCAGTTAAAAACCTGTTAATTATTTGGATGTTGATAAATTGATTATAATGATGATAATTTACTAACTATACTTCTAAAATTTAAAATAAATTAATTTTTAAATTCATTTAGACTTTGGTTCATGATAATGGTAATGTTGATAATCTACTAATAGATGACATGACCAGCAAGGCACTGATGATACTTTTCTTAACAATGGTATTTAAATCTATCATCAACTTAATAAATCTATCAACCACGGAAAATTTCCCTTGACCGGAACCTAGATTACTCTTAAACAATGAAATTAAAAAGAAAAGAAAAGAAAACGAGAATGACATCGTATTTTCGGTGACCTTTCAATGTTGATAAATTGAATGATTCACTCGTTTGATAGCCCCTGTATTATCAGTTGATCCCCTGTACAAGCACGTCTAACCCTTCTACTATGTATTCACATTGTGATTTGGATTACATGCAAATCTTTTTCGGATGTCTTGAAATTGAGAAAGGAAATATAATGTCGGAAAGGAACACATCTAACAATGAAAGGCCCTATGCCATTATCAATTTCATGTCCTGATTTTGTATTACCCTCCACATTAAATTAGCAGCAAAAGCGTAAACAGGACGAAAATGGAATTTGCTAACATAATTTCACATCATTGACAAGCAAAGCATCATGATTATAATAACACAAAGTACTGCTAAATTTCCGAGCAACACTTAATTACAAAATTACATGATTTGCACTCCCCATGCCGTTCCGTTGACGGCTTGCTCGTACACCATGTCTGCTTTACGATCCACGCAGCCAAAGTAGGCGCGTCTCCAATTCTTCTTGTACACCAAACCGCCAACAACTCCCCAAAACCCGGTTGCAAACCCAAACATTATGACGAGGTAGAAGATCACCTTTTCAATCTTACCTTCTTCATCGGCATCTTCTTCTGGTGCTAGAGGGGCCTCCGCACCGGGGCATTTCTTTTGCAGAGGATCGCCACAAAGTAGAGCATTGCCGGCATAAATGGAAGGATCATCAAGGGTCTGGATTTGATTTCCTTTTGGAATTGGCCCCGTGAAGTTGTTGTGAGACAAGTTTAGTTTGCTCAGTGATGTGAATGCAAAAAAGCTCTGTGGGATTGTTCGTGAAAGGTGATTGTTCGAAAGATCAAGTGACTCGAGCGATTTCTTGTATCCAATCATAGTCGGGATGCCTGCAGAAAGAAAGTTGCGCGATAAGTTCAAGCCCCGCAATCCATAAGGCAAGGTAAGCTCTCCAGGGATCGGTCCAATCAATTTGTTGCTCGAGAGATCCAAATTGATCATAAGCTGTAGATCAAGCGTTGTGTAGTCAAGGTCCACCCCTTTCACGACCTGCTCCACATGCTCTTGCTTCCAATCTGCAGGAGCCGTCGGGCCAAGCACAAGAGGTGCGGGAGCATAAGCAGGGGAGGGTGAGTTGCCTTCATCTATGCTTTTGTTCAGTTTCATCCCTTTCATATAGCCGAGACAATTTGGAATCATTCCTGTCATATTGTTCACTGCCAGATCCAATATTTGCAGCGCGGAGAGTAGGCATAACTATGAAGGAATACTACCATTGAACACGTTTCCTCGCAGTCTAAGAATATGTAGTAATGGAAAACTTGATCCGATCCAATGTGCAACACTTCCAGAGATTTTGTTCTCTCCAAGATCCAATATCTGCAAGGCTCTGCAATAGTTTAGAGTCGCAGGAATTTGGCCATGGAGGCTATTGTTGTTCAAGTGTAATGACGTCAGCTCGATTAGATTTCCCAAAGAAGTCGGTATGACTCCGGACAACATGTTGGATGATAAATCAATGAGTCTCCAAGGGCTCTCCTTCCAACACGTAGGAATTTCGCCAACTAATTCATTCCGTCCGAGGTGCAAGTCGTACAGATTTTCCATCTCGCATATTGAGGTGGGTATTGAACCACTTAAGAGATTATCATTCAGATTCAAGGAATATAACTGAGGCATCGCAAGACCAATATTTTGTGGAATAGGTCATGATATTAAGTTGTGAGAGAGATCTAATGAGGACAGCGCAGAAGGAAATTTCGACAGAGATCCATTTATTTGGTTGTGAGAGAGATCTAAATAACCCAAGTTAGAAGGAAATTTCGGCAGAGATCCATTTATTTGGTTGTAAGAGAGATCTAAATATTCTAGGTTAGAAGGAAATTTCGGCAGAGATCCATTTATTATTTGGTTGTGAGAGAGATCTAAAAGATACATACTAGAAGGGAATTTCGGCAGAGATCCATTTATTTTTTGGTTGTGAGAGAGATCTAAATAATCCAAGTTAGAAAGAAATTTCGGCAGAGATTCATTTATTTGGTTGTAAGAGAGATTCAGTTCAGAGAATGACATGAGACCTAGCCAATCTGGGAGAGATCCTGAAACGGAGGCATTGGACAAATCTATGGATTCTGCATCGACTTGCGTTCTCATCCATCGTGGAAATTCCATTCCGAACTCGCAAGACGCCATCCCCATGTGCGAGAGATTGAAGGGTGGTATCCAGTCAGAATCCACCTCGATAGCTAAATGGTTGTAGCTAATATCTAAATACCTTAGCTTCGAGAGGTTGGAGAAATGGATTTCGGAAACTGTTCCTCTCAAGGATTTTGCTAAAAGATCTAAATAGCCAAGATTTTGCAGTTGTCCGAGACTGTGTGGAATGGTGCCCTCGAGAAGATTGTTACTGAGATCTAAACTTGTTAAGACTTGTGATCTTCCTAATGCCTCCGGAATATTCCCTGTTAATTGATTATGAGAAAGAATAAGTACTCTCAAGCATAACCAACCATGTGATGACGGGATGGTTCCATGTAATTGATTATATGATAGGTCAAGCATTTTCAGGTTTTTCAAGTGCACCGACCAATCTGGCAAAGGCCCCTGGAGAAAATTATTACTTATCTCCAGTCGCTTGAAGTTTTTCCCAATAAGCCCCGAAGAATTTCCCTCCACTAAAAATATCTCCTCATGAAGTTCATTATAGCCCAAAAATAGTGACTCGAGGAATGGATTTTCCCTTAAGAAAGAGAACAACCCTCCTTCAATGCTTTGCAAGAGATTGTGTGCAAGATTGAGATTGACTAGATTTCTCAAGTTATCGAACCACCTTGATTCTGAAGAGTTGAAAAGGTTTGATGAAAGATCGAGGTGCCAGAGAGAAGTCATGTTTAGAAATATAGTGCTTTGGATGGGACCTTCGAAATGATTATTTGAAAGATCAAGGTGCTGAAGATGAAGAGAAGTATAATTGGCCAAGTTGAAAGAGTTCTATGAAAGTTCAAGGTACTGGAGAGAAGTCATGTTTTGAAAAATAGTGCTTGGGATGAAACTTTCAAAAAAATTCCATGAAAGATCTAGATATTGAAGATGAAGAGGAGTAGAATTGGCCAATCGTTCAGAAAATAGGTGAAAGTTATAAAGCCCACAATCCGATAGGATCAAACGTGATAAAGATGGGAGTATGCTGATTAATTGCATGAGGTCTCCAGATCTGTTAACATTTATGCCACTTATGTCGAGGTACCTTAATGCCCGAAGAAGCGAAACCCATCGAATGTCATTAACAACACCCATGCAATGATAACCACGGAGATCGAGATGCTGGAGAGAAGTCATGTTTTGAAATATAGTGCTTGGGATGAAACCTTCAAAAAAATTCCATGAAAGATCTAGATACCGAAGATGAAGAGCAGTAGAATTAGCCAATCGTTCAGAAAATTGGTGAAAGTTATAAAGCCCACAATCTGATAGGATCAAATGTGATAAAGATGGGAGTGTGCTGATTAACTGCACGAGGTCTCCAGATCTGTTAACATTTATGCCACTCATGTCGAAGTACCTTAATGCCCGAAGATGCGAAACCCATCGAATGTCATTAACAACACCCATGCGATAATAACCATGGAGATCAAGGAATTCCAACTCGGTGAGATCTCCCCATTCACGAGGAACAGTTGCAAAAGAGAAAGAGTAGGACAAGTTAAGGTACCTCAATTGCTTCATGGAGCCTATGAATTTGGGCATGGATGCATACTTGAAAAAGATCCCGCTCAAGTCTAGGTAGTTCAAGTATCTCAAGTTGAGCAAAGAAGAGTTCAGTTCACTAGCTTTTGAAAAAAATCCATGGGAACGAGTACGAGAGGTCAGCTCCTCGTGGAGAGAATAATTCATCTTTTGGTAGTAACGTAGTGTTTGGTAAGATTTGGAGCATGACGACATGTCCATTTGCTCGGTCACACATCACTCTGGTCCATTGGCAACAATCTTCACCGTTCCAAGAAGAAATGAGGTTTGACTCATCTAAAAGACTTTGTCTGAACTGCAACAGAGCATCCATTTCTTCTTCAAAGCAAATGGAGGATGAGCTTTTGTTTCTGCACAAGCATAAACATGCATTGTCTAAAATTAACAACAGACTTATTTGTACAAGCACTTTCACACTATCATGTCCCGCCATGAACAATGTTGAAAATGAAAACAAAAGTTATATTGCACGTGAAAGCCGCTCGATTAGGCTTCAAGTTTTTGGTTTGGGTGCATTTGTTTAAATTTTGGGAGGTTCATTTTGAGCGTGTTTGTAATGACCCAGTCCGACGAGGGTAGGGAGTGATCGCCGGAGCCCGAGAGGGCTTGGACAAGGAGCGGCTCCCGGCAAATTTCGTGGATGGCGAGGGGATTGCATTGCTCTTGCCCCACATTGCTTAGGGAGTGAGATCTTGGTGAGTTTATAAGGCTTGGCCCCTAATCCTTGTGTAACGCGTTTTAAAACCGTGAGGACTTAATGTCTAAAACGGACAATATTACACAAGGATTGGCGCAGCGGAAGCGTGGTGGGACGAGGTCCTTACAAATGGTATTAGAGCCAACTCCCGACCGCATGTGGGACCATAGCGAGGACGCTATGCTCGAAGGAGTGGAGAATGTAACGACCCAGTCCGACGAGGGCAAGGAGTGATCGCCGGAGCCCGAGAGGGCTCGGACAAGGAGCGGCTCCCGGCAGATTTCGTGGATAGCGAGGGGATTGCATTGCTCTTGTCCCACATTGCTTAGGGAGTGAGATCTTGATGAGTTTATAAGGCTTGCCCTCTAATCCTTGTGTAACGCGTTTTAAAACTATGAGAACTTAATGTCTAAAGCGGACAATATTACACAAGAAGTGGCACAGCGGAAGTGTGATGGGGACAAGGTCCTTATAGTGTTCTTAAGAGTATGCAAATAGCATTTATAGAGAGCAAAGAATGAATGGTAGTGAATGTAATCAATTATTATTTTACATCGTCGATGTACCGTGTATATCACGTGTGCACAATTTCATATACCATCTCAATAAAGGGAAATATCACTCGTTGTTTTTAGTATTATCCAGTAGCATCCTTATGACTTGACTCCAAATCTACAGTCTCCCAAAAAAGTCAAATTTAAGATCATCTCTTTAGACATTTGTGCTTATATTCAAAGATGTTCCTGCACGACTGCATGTCATTACCATTGATTTGACTGGTGGAGTTAAGGCTTGCGTTGTGACAGGCATATGCCCCAAATAATTGATGAGGCAGTGTTATGATTTGAAAAATCACACTTTTAATGCATTAGCTAGATGAAAACCCAATAGGTTAATTGTATCCTATCATCGAGCAATGTAGGATAAAGGTTAGAATATGTGCAGATTGGATTGGGAAACATCAGGCAAAAACTTGAAGATTAATGAATAAAATAAGCAAAGACCCACAATTAAATTGAAGTTAAAAAGTGATACGAAGATATTGAGGAACTTGGCTCTTATTAGACCGACGTGTTCGCACTTTGGTGGGGTTGGAGCAACTGCATGTTTGTGGAAGACTCGTGTATGGCCAAGTTTCGCCGTGCAAGACCCGCAAGCACCAAGTCAAGTCTCGAGGTCCACATCATTATCTTATGTGACGACTTGGGTCTATAATGATTTGTTTGCATTTTCTCCAAAAGAAATGCAATTTCTAACAGACTTTTAATGAAATGGACGCTTCTCTCTCCATGAGTAAATCAAGCAACTTTCAGGACAATACATGCCGATGTTATGGACGGTGTAGGATCATTCTCTGTAAATGAATAGGAGGAAAAGGCTGGCTTTTGACCTTACATCAATTTCATTTAACTGGTAGAGTTCATATTACTGCCCTTCCACACTGGAGAACTTCTATGGGTGTGTTCCCATCTCATACGAAATCATGTGCACCCGTGATTTACATGCTGTGTGAGAAACGGATATCTAATAATTTCAAGGGTTCTAATCATCGTTTTAATTTTCGATTGCAATTGGAGGTTTACATATTTCTTTCAATCGAAATTCGTGAAATTTAAAGTCCACGAATAACTCCAACTCTAGTCAATGTTTATCACTTTTCCATTAATCTCTTACTTCATCCTTAGAGTAGTCATGCCTCACTTCCTTGATTGAAGTTGACAAGAGAGGTGTTCGCCTTTGCCCATCGCTATAAGCCAATAACATCTTCCCTCAGTCATATCAATGTGGAAAACCCACAAGACCCGCAAGCACCAAGTCTTGGGGTCCTTGTCATCATTCTTCCTTATCCTTTTTCTCCGGATTTTTATGTGTCCATGTTTATCTAGTTTGCATTTTTTATTTTTCGATAAGCAAATATTGTGTATTTTTTGTAATCCCATACTGTTCTACAAATGTCCCTGTGGAGCATATAATGTCCCAAAACCCAGTAAAAAGGTTAAAAAACCCATGTCCTCAACTATCATACACACTCTAATTTATAACAAGATCCCAATTTTCCTAGAAGTGTCCCCAATTTTTAAATAGACCAAACATCATCAGAACAAACAGCAAGAGCAAAAGCAAGAAACTAGATATAAATGGGATGAAGTCAAAGAATAAAGGGTTGGATACACATTGTGGGAAGTACGGAGCAGAAGCCAATACATTCATCCGGGGAGATCACCAAGAGACAATCCAAGTCCAAACCCATCAATATATCTAGTTGAACCCACATTTATTAAAAAAAATTTAAGCCAATGAATTATGTGTCGACTAGGATATATTAATTACTCCAAACATACCAATTCTCCGATGTGAGACGTTCTAACATAACTCACATATACATCTAAGCACATTATCATATGCATTAGAACAATCACACCTTTAGTAAAATGTAACATTGCCATATATAAAAGAGACTAGCAAACTTTCTATTTGATGAGCAAGTCGAAAACAATCTCCTTATCACCAAACTCATTTGATCGCTTGTGTCAAGAACGTGACAAGGCCCAAATAATATGTGATTAAGTCCTACACATCACGTTGGCCCTGATTAAGTTCTGAAATAGAATTGGTCTATGCATTTGTATGTCATATCATGTCTTGATACATGGTTGGACAATGAGTATAAAATCCACACCACAATACAACAAGAGTTACTAGGATTGTTACTTGCTACATGGAGAGAGTTATTGCATGCAAAACCAGGCAATTAGGCTTTTACAAATTCTTTTTGGGTCTAGTATACTTTATCAAGTGAGTTTTGGCATTTTTAGATAAAAAAGAAAATCAGAATTTTTAAAGGGATATATGGGTATGTTCCCATCTGATACGATATATGCACACTTGTGATCTATGTGCCACGTGGGGGACGCATGTATGCATCCATCGCATCTAATAATTCTGGGATTCTAATTATCGCTTTGGTTGTCAATTAAAATCGAAAGTTTACTAATTCCTTTTTATTAAAGTTTGTGAAATTGGAAGTCCCCGAATATCTCCATGTCAAGTCAATGTCACTTTCTTGATTAATCTCTTCGTTCATCCTTAAAGCTAGTCCACTATTCTCTCTTTGTTTTTTGTCCCAGCATGAGGCAGCTGTCCTAGCAGAGTAGTCATGCCTCACTTCCATAGATTGAAGTTGGGGAGAAGAACAGCAAAAGTACCAAAACTTGTGTACGGAGCTCACTTTGGTGCCAAAAGTTTCAATCGGATCACTTAAGTGCCAAATCGGAGAAAAAACGATCACTTAAATATCAACGGCGAGAAATTCCGGCCAAATTAATACGTGGCTTTTATAATTAAATTTTAATGACACGTGGCATTTCCACGTGTATAATTCGATTTTTTAAATATTTTTCTCATTTTTTTCTTTTTTTCTCTTTTCTTTCTTCTTCTTCTACCATGGCCGATGGCCGGAGGCTGGCCACCGGCCATGGCCGGTGGCATGGCCGGCCTTGCCAGGCATCGCCTTCCTCAGGGCGACGCCCGGCGAGGCCGCCGTGGCCTCGACGAGGGCCGGCCTCGCCGGATCTGGCGAGGCGAGCCCTCGCCGGGGCTTGCCCTGCCCAGGCGAGGGTCGGCCTCGCCTGGCCAGATCCGGCGAGGCCAGCCCTCACCGAGCGTCGCCTTCCTCCGGGCGATGCCTAGCGAGGCCGGGGCCTCGGCGAGGGCCGGCCTCGCCGGATCTGGCGAGGCGAGCCCTCACCAAATCTCACCCTTCCTAGGCGAGGGTCGGCCTCGCCTGGCCAGATTCGATGAGGCCGGCCCTCGCCGAGGCCACGGCGGCCTCGCCGGGAGTCGCCTTCCTCCGGGCGACGCCCGGCGAGGCCGTCGTGGCCTCGGCGAGGGCCGGCCTCGCCGGATTTGGCTAGGCGAGGTCGACCCTCGCCTGGGCAGGGCGAGCCCCGACGAGGGCTCGCCTCGCCAGATCCGGCGAGGCCGGCCCTCGCCGAGGCCACGGCGGCCTCGCCGGGCGTCGCCCTAAGGAAGGCGACGCCCGGCGAGGCCGGCCATGGCCAGTGGCTGGACGCTGGCCACCGGAAAGAAGAAGAAAGAAAGGAAAAAAGAAATATTTTTTTTAAAAAACTGCCACATCGGCCTCTAGCGAGCCACATCAACTTGAAAAATTAATAAAAAAAAGTTTTTTAAAAAGTTTGGCACTTATCTCCAAACGCTCGAAGTTTTTCCCAATAAGCGTTGAAGAATTTCCCTCCACTGAAAATATCTCCTCATGAAGTTCGTTATAGCCCAAATATAGTGACTTGAGGAACGGATTTTCCCTTAAGAAAGATAACAACCTCCTTCAATGCTTTGCAAGAGACTGTTTGCAAGATTGAGATCCGCAAGACTTCTCAAGTTATCGAACCATCTTGGTACTGAAGAGTTGAAAAAGTTTGACGAAAGATCAAGGTGTCGGAGAGAAGTCATGTTTAGAAATATAGTGCTTCGAATGGAACCTTCGAAATGATTGTTTGAAAGATCAAGCTACTAAAGATGAAGAGAAGTATAATTGGCCAAGTGGAAAGAGTTTGATGAAAGATCGAGGTGCTGGAGAGAAGTCATGTTTTAAAATATAGTGCTTGGGATGAAACCTTCAAAAAAATTCCTTGAAAGATCTAGGTACTAAAGATGAAGAACAGTAAAATTGGCCAAGCATTCAGAAGACAAGTGAAAGTTATAAAGTCCACAATTCGATAGGATCAAATGTGATAAAGATGGAAGTGTGCTTATCATCTACATGAGGTCTCCAAATCTATTAACATTTATGCCACTTACGTCGAGGTACTTTAATGCCCGAAGATGCGAAACCCATCGAATGTCATTAACAACACCCATGAGGTAATAACCATGAAGATCAAGGAATTCCAACTTGGTGAGATTTCCCCATTCACGAGGAACAGTTGCAAAAGAGAAAGAGTGGGACAAGTTAAGGTACTTCAACTACTTCATTGAGCAGAAGAATTTGGGCATGTATGCATATTTGAAAAAGATCCCGCTCAAGTCTGGGTAGCTCATGTATCTCAAGTTGAGCAAAGAAGAGTTCAGTTCACTAGCTGTGGAAATAATTTGTGAGAATTCATTCCTTGGGTGATCTGGAACATGACGACATGTTCATTTGCTCTGTTGCGCTTCACTCCTTTCCATCGGCAACAATCTTCACCAATCCAAGAAGAAAGGGGGTGAGATGTGTCTGAGAGACTATGTTTGAGCTGGATCAGAGCATTTCTTTCTTCTTCAAAGCAAATGGAGGACGAGTTTGTCTTTTTGCATAAGCATACACATGCATTGTCTAAAATTAGCAACAAACTTACTAGTACAAACACTTTCACATTATCATGTCCCGCCGTGAATGATGACGAAAATGAAAACAAAGCATTATTGCATACGAAAGCCACTTGATTAGGCTTCAAGTTTTTGGTTTGGGTGTATTTGTTTAAACTTTGGGAGGTTGGTTTTGAATGTGTTCTTTTTTTGGTGTAAAATGTAAGTCGTATATAACAGATGATGTACAGCAGCTTAGGGGCATTTCCCGGCATTACAACTAATACTAATAATTCGAGAATATGGAGGTAGGAAGTCTCCATAAAGTAGCTAAAACAACGTTAGCTTGCGAAGGTTTGATTTTTTGGTATAGCGAAGCTCTACCTCTTACATTTTTCCGCACCTTCATCAAAATAATCAGAATGTCAGTTAGATTGTTTTGAAAACGCCTATGATTGCGCTCCATCCAAGTGCAATATACAATTGCTAGGAAAGATACTTTGAGGAGTTTCGCTGCCAAATCTTTGCCTCTTGTTGCTCTAACCATTCATTAAAGCTCCTCATTCCATCCTCATACATTACGCCTGATCCTATGTTGCGCAAGAATATTGCGCCAGATGCTACTTGTCCATTTGCATTGGAAGAAAAGGTGAGTCCTGTTCTCTATACTTGCCCAATAGAAGGTACATTGGACATCGACTGAGGTCATCCACCGTGATATGATCTCTGCTATCGGAAGCTTATTCCTACATACTAACCAACCAATAAAATTGTGTTTGCTAATGCCGCTACTCCATATTAAGTTATACCACTTTATAGCCGGACTCTCGTGTCTAAGTTTATCCAAGACATCATGGCAGCAATATCTTGGATTAGATATGACTGGGGTTAGGACATGACGTAGTTTGAGGAGACATCACCAACTCCAGGCCATACTACCCTTCATGTCCATCTGCAAAAATGGGGTTCCTCTGCATTTGATACTATGGACCCAGGAGCTCCAAAGTGAAGAAGATGGATGATTGATAAGATTCCACATTGTGCGCCCTAATAACACTTTGTTCCATAGGTTCAAATCAGGCAATCCTAACCCTCCTTTCTTTTTGGGTGAGCATACTACACGCCATGCAACTTTGTGCGATCCACGGTTTTGAATGTGTTCTTAAGAGTAGGCAAATAGCATTTATAGTGAGCAAGAGAAGGAATGATAGTGAATGTAAGCAATTACTGTTCTACATCGTCGGTGTACCTTGTATATCATGTGTGCACATATTCAATTATCATCTTAGTAAATGTAACCATCACTTGTTGATTTCAATAATTCTTGAGAAGGACGACTTAGAGCTTGTCATGTTAGGGAACATAGATTTGACATAATTTATGATTTTCTCTTCTCACGCATATTTAATTGGTCTTCGTTATGAAATTACGTAGCAGCATCCCAATGGCTTGTCTCCAAGTCAACCGTCTCCCGAAAAATCGAAGTCCACATAATCTATTTAAATCATTGTGCTTATAATCAAAGATGGTCCCGTAATCGTATGGTTGCATTTCATTACCATTGATTGGACGGATGGAGTTAAGGCCTGCACTGGCAACATGCATTATGCATATGCCCATGATAATTGACGAGACAGTTAGATTATTTCAAAAATCACACTTTTGAGTTTATTACCTCGAAGAAAACCCAATAGTTCATGATTATATCCCGTCACCGAGCAACGTAGCATAAGGTGCGAAACTTGGAGATTAAGGAATAAAATAAGCAAGAACCCATTTTAAATTAAAGTAAACTGAAAGAGTGACATGAAGAAATGAAGAAATTGAGGAACTTAGCTCTGATTAAAGTAGGATTCCAACACAAAATGTAAATTTTTAGGTGGTAGATGACACATAAACATGAGGTCTTGATAAATCTTAAAAAAAGAAATGTAGGGAAAATATAACACGATGCTTCCCTGTAACTTGGTTATTTGATTGATCTGGAGATATCACATGTAAAGCAATGCAATTAGGCTTTACTCTCTCTTTTTTAGTTGTATTTTGGGTGTTGACACCTAAATTTTGGCGCATCATTTAGTGTTAATTGCATAGAAAATTAGGGATTAAATTTTTTTTAACTCCTGAACAAAAATATTAAAATTGCATAGCATATAGTTTAGGTTCATATAGATTAATTGCATTCCGCATCGGATCGGCGGTGGCAAACGAGCTTAAAATTCATCACGTACATCGAGCTCGGGTACCGAACGAGACTCGACTCACTCGGAAGACGGGGGCCGAAAATCACACGTCAAAAGGGCTCGGTTGTCTTAATTTGAGCTTAAATTAGCCCATCAAGTTAATTGAATAAAAGCCCGAATTAATTCAGCCAATTTGAAATTAAATTAAAGGGTAAAGCCTAAACCTAAGCCCATTAGGACTAGAAAGCCCGGCTAGTTGACCTAGGTTTGCGATATAAATATAGGGTTATGCATCATAATCTGAGGTCTCTCAGAATCGGAAAATCAGAATTTTTAGAGACACGCGAGTGAAACACGTGAGCGAGAGAGAGAGAAAAGAAGAAAGCTGATAGGGAGAGAAGAGTCGTCGTCTTCCTTGGCCGTGCGTCTACACGATCACGACCAAGAGCTCCACGACCAGAGGCTATTTCTTGCTGCTTTCGTGCCTCCTCGTGGCTGTTCCTTTGCTCATCACTACGTCACTCAAGTTCAGCCAAGGTTGGCTTTTGTTGACGAAGTCAATATACTACGTCCAAGTGAAGTCCAACTCAGTGAGACCCTTGCCGAACTGCTCATCACCGTTTCTGTGAGCCCCTTTGCTGCTGGCCATCATCCCACCACGCCAAATCACAGCTTTGCCGCTGTAGCTGCAGTGAAGCAACACTCAACATCAACGGAGCTTTTGCTGTTTTATCTATTCCCTTTGCAGATTGCTTGAAACTCATCCCCGCGGGTCAACCAACCCCTGACGAGCACCACCACCGCAAATAGCGCCGCACCACCATCACCGCCGGTCCATCCGCCGTTGGTCATCCCGACGCCTTGCCGCTCCCGACGCCGTACCGCCGTTCCCGACGTCGCGCTGCCGTTCCCGACATCGCGCCGCCGTTCCCGACATCGCGCCGCCGTTCCCGACACGCCGATCCGCAATCCCGATCCACGCAATTCAAATTTGGGAAGTTATTTACGCATTTAGGTAAATATCTTATCCTGATTTGGTTTGAACATTTTATTGCCTAATTTGTGCTTATTGATATCTAATTTTGTATATTTGAATAATAAGCATTATCTCAATTAGGATTTTTTTTTTAAAAAAAAAATCTTAGATATCTATTACTCTTTAAATTTGGATATTAGTTAGAATTTTCAAAATTTTTTGAATATATCCAAAATATTTGAGATATCTAAATTTTTTAAGATGTGATTGATTAGGAAAATTTCCTAATCCGCAACCGCACACGTGGAAATAAATCTATCTATCAGGCTTTAGATAGAATTATTTCCATAGCGGGTATTTCGAATTTTAGGGTCGATCTGTCAGGCTTCAGATCGAAATTTAATTCGAAAGATTTCGCGGTTATTTTTTTTACTTGATTTTAATTTCGAATTTCGATAAAAAAAATAACAAAAAAAAATTGCTTTAGATTAGGTCAATTTCTTTGGTTTAAAATCGCATGTTTAGATAATTGGCATTTTTAATTCCGAATTTCATTAAAAAAATACAAAAAAAATAATAATGTGCCCGTCATTAGAAATAGGTCACGTTGTCGCATGACATATAGTTTGCATGTTAGGTTGCATTAATCGCATGTCAATTTTTGCACGTCATTACATATAGGTTAGCTTTCATTTAAATAAGTAAAAATCAAAAAAGAAATTTCTGCACCGTTGAACTCTAAGTTAGGATTTATCAAAATTGTCAAATTGAATATTTTTCTCGAAATTGGTACCGAAAGGGCGTTAGGGAATCTAGCGTAACCAAGTCCCGAATTTATAATTTCTGGTTCGTAGAAATAAAATAGTACTCCCGCTATTTTATTTAGGTTTCTAATCAACCTACCCTAAATGATTAGTGGCGACTCCCATTGAAAATATTTGCATGCTCACAATTGGACCTAAGTTGCGATTTGGTAGAGTTTGGGAGAACTCGAGCTAGGTTAGTTAATTTAATTGATCTAGTAATCCATTAGCCTAAGATCGAAACCCGATTTTTTTTCAGGTCGCGACAGCTTGGCGACTCCGCTGGGGACAAAACTTGAATTTTTTGACAATTTAAGGAGGACTTAGGCCAAAAAAAATTTTCATGGAAAAATTACTCAATTTGACAAAATTTGATTGAATTCTCATTCTTAGGTGTTAAATGGTTTTGCAGGATGGGAGTTATAAGGGGAGTAGTGATTGGCTAACCCTTTGTTTTGCAGGCTTGGTGGAGTGGAATTGTGATTTAATTTTTGCACTATTGAAGTGGTGTTTGCATATAATTGTTGTGCATGTTTTACAGTATTTACACTACACCACACACAACCTGTGATCGGACCTGGATCACACCCATAGTTCTAAGATGGTATTTAGATGGTTCTTTAACCTTGGCGATAAGACCTCGCTAAAGGTTATCCCATTTGGATCCCGAAAATTTTTCAAAAAATGGCTCAAGGGTCGTCCTCATGCACGTGAGGCTACTACGCATGGAGGTTTCCCTTGTCGACCGAATCAAGCCGAAGTGATTGAACCCGACTAGTCATGACTATTGTATGCCAGGCTGCGGCTAGCCATGATGTGTGTGCGCGAGGCTGCGACATGTCGTTCCGTTCATCACTTCATTTTGCAAAAGCCTTTAGGGTAGATAGATTAAGGTTTAAACTCACGATTCATGTGCATGTCTCTGTGATTGACATTCTCTCCCCAAGGATGGTAATTTCTCGAGCTTTATCTTTAGTTTTCTTCATCTTATTTTGAGTCGGTCCATGATTTAGGTTGAGTCATTTGGCACGTGGCCTCTAAAAGAGGAAGACCATCTGATTTCTTGTTTGGTTTAGGGAGTTTTTCTTTCTTTTTAGGATGGAATGTTAGCTTACATTTGTACTTCATGCTATTAACGTTTTCTGGTAATAAATGTCGTTTCTGAACGATTTTTATAAGAATTCTTTTCAGACACCTTCCATCTTGGGCAATTCAATGAAAGCATTAAACTATAATTCGTAAATTTTGGAATTAGTCCAGGTTTTTATTGAATAAAGTAATTTGGAATTTCGAGATTTACTGGACGAATCGGTCTTTTGAAAGAAATTTCATCTTGAGGGTCTAGAGGATGTCATGGACCGACTCGTTATTCTTACTCGTTGTATTCATTCGATCGTTGCTTTTTGTAGGTAATTTGCCACGGATCCCCCTCATCCTCATAATACTCGATCGGTGACCAAAAGAAGGATGGCCAATCAAGCTGAGATTGCGGCCATGATTGACGAAAAGCTGAAGGAACACATGAACATAATCAATGAGCAGATCGCGGCTGCCATGTCCAAAATGATGAGTGATCTCATGGCCAAGCAGCAGCAGATCAATGCTGCCTCTCAATCGGAGATTCCACTTCCAACCCGTCAGGGCCTTCGCCTCGACAAATCTCCTGCAGTGAACACTAATCCAACCCTTCGACTGGATGATGTCATTCTGACTGACACTAGTGCGTCTCCGGTGACCCCTGTTCTTCAGTCACTCCCCAATGATGAGAATGCCAAGTTGCTGGCTAAGATCGACCAGAGGTTACGTGAAGTGGAAGGAACTCAAAGTGTTCCACCTGTTGATCTGTCTATTTTTACCCGGGTCCAGGTGCCCGATAAATTCAAGATGCCAGCCTTCGAGAAGTATGACGGCACCTCAAACCCGATTCAGCACATCGATATGTACCAGGGGCTCATGAATAGATATGTTTCTAATGGACCTCTAATGATCCAAACCTTCCAAGCAAGCTTGAAGGATGCTGCAATGAGGTGGTATACCAACCACCAGATCAACCGGAAAGACTCATGGGAAGAGGTGGCAAACCTTTTCGTCAAGCACTTCAAGTTCAATCTTGATGTCACCATTACAAGGGAAGACCTGGAGAGAGCCGAGCAGAAAAAGGGCGAGACTCTAAAGGAGTATGCCACTCGCTGGAGGAACATGGCGGGACAGATCATGCCCGAACCCTCAGAACGTGACTTAATGAAGTTGTTCGTGTCCACCCTACCGCAGCCGGTTCGTTCACGAATGTTAGTGACAGCCGCCCAATCTTTTGGCCAACTGATAGCCATGGGTGAGGAGATTGAGACCGGACTCAAGAAGGGATGGTACAGTGAGTCAGGTTCATCGAGCAAGAGATTTACTAGTAAGAAGGACAAAGAGCATGTCCCCGAAGTCAACATGACTTATGTACAGAAGATGCCAGCTCAGGCCCCGAAGCTGCAATTTAGCACTCAGCAGACAACCTCTTATGGACGGCAAGGTCAGCAAGACTCACGCCAGCAGCGTAAAACTCGCTAGTTTACTCCACTTCCTGGGACGTTATCTCAGGTACTGGCGGTGCTAAGGAAGAAGAACCTGCTGAATTCAGAGCCACAAAGATCTAATGCTGCTGGCTATGCAAGGTATGATCCGTCGAACAAATGCGATTACCATAGAGGTGAAGTTGGGCATTCGACAGATGATTGTCAAGTACTCAAACATCGAGTGCAGGATCTACTCGAGACTGGAGCGTTTGCGCTACAGCCAACCGGTAAACCCAATGTGCAGAACAATCCACTCCCTGATCATTCGAGCAGTGCAAATGTTGTCTTTGGTCCGAGAGTCAAGCAGGTTCAGGGCTTCAGGGTCCCTCTCGAAGATATATTCGATGCTTTAGTCCGAGCTGGTTATGTTTCGACTGGTGAGGTGGTGTCACTCAGTGAGATAGAAAAGAAAGTGGATGAGTTGGTGAGAAAATGAATGATTGGGACAACGGATGAATTCGGGGTAGTGGCCACTATATCTCAAGTCATCATTGACTGGAATGAAGAACTCGCAAGGATGACCGATGAACAAGTTAAGTTGGATCCTGACATGCCCCCTCTCGAGGACGCCTCTGACAATGACCACGGGATCATTATACCCGATGCTTCGGAAATATTGGTCCTAGCATCACCTCAGCCCTACGCTTATAAAAGTAACAAGATGGTTCCATGGTCGTACGACGTTGATCTAAAGCACAAGGTTAAGGACCTCTTAGATACTGGGGCATCAACATTTCGTGCTTCATATCTCTACCAAGGCCGAGATGATCTTCTCATAGTTCTAAACATCCAGACCACATCCCCGAGTCCTGCAAGAATGATACATGAAGAGAAGGAGGTAATCGACACCCTGGGGCAACCGAGCGGCAAGTTCAACTACTACGTGAAATATTCGGCTCCCCCGAGCTTCTATATTGACCCGCGTGATATCGTGCCCGATGGATGGGGAGGTATGGATGATTTAACACCTCCAGTGACAGAAGATCCTGATGATGCGATGGAGGGAATCACTGCTATGTTCAATAACATGTTCATTGAAGCTATCGAGGAAGGACCATTGGTTAAAATGGGCACTGGCCCGCGAGAGTAACACCTTTATTTTTTTCGCACACTCCCCTTGCGTGGGAATTTCTATTGCTTTCTAGGACTTGCCCCGTCTTGGGAGCTGCTTTTTAGGATTTTTTCCTATGACTTTATTGTCCCAGTTTCCATTCCAATAAATGTAATTTATTTGGTGATAATCAATGAAATTACAAATTATTTTCATTTTTTTAGGGCATGTTGAAGTACATCAAACCAGCCCGGTGATGATATCCAACCGATAAAAGAAAAATATAGTCCAAGGAGAATTCTGAGGCCTGGGCTTCTTCATGCTTCCTCGTGTTAAAACTTCTTTGAAAAGAATTTCAAAAAAAAAAGTCAAAAAAAATCAAAAGAAATAAAAATACACTGTTTAGCCCTGTTTATCCTTCTGAACCCTCTACTTTATGTTTCAGGGGCAACTCCATATTCTCTTGTGTACGGTATGGAAGCAGTGCTACCTGTTGAGGTTGAAATTCCTTCGTTATGTATCCTTTCACAGGTACAATTGTCAGAAGCAGATTGGATCCAACAGAGATTAGACCAGTTGAACATGATAGATGAGAGAAGGCTTAGAACTCTATGTCATGGCCAGTGCTACCAACAACGAGTTGCTAAATCTTTCAACAAGAAAGTCAAGTCTCGACATTTTCAGGTAGGTAACCTTATCCTGCGGAAGTTATTGCCGATAGTTCCTCTTGCAGAAGGAAAATTTGCCCCAAACTATGGCGGCCCGTACATTGTGAAGAAAGTCCTTCCAGGAGGTGCTTTGATTTTGGCCGAGATGGATGGTCGTGTTTTTCCAGTCCAGTTAATTCTGATTCTGTGAAGAAATATTACACTTGATTTGAACTCATTCTGACTTTGTTTCTATCAAATGTCAAATTGAATATCATGAATCAATTGATTTTCTTGTTATGTTACTAAGCTTTGTTTGAGGAAGTTTTGATTTGGCAATCTATTTCTGTCCTAATGAAGCGATCATATTGCATGAGAGACTTCAAGACGACGAAAGGTAAGACATTTCCATACACGTCCTGAATAATAATCCCTAGTGCGAGTTGAGTGAAAATTCCGTGCTGACAAGGTAAAAGATTATCTCACGAAAAGTATGACAACCAAAATGATGAGAGGCATTCATTTCCTCTATCCAAACACTACAGGTTATCATTTGCTTAACCCCTTTGAGCGAAGTTTCATTTCTTACCCCTGTCAGGAACAATCCCATACCGGGGCAATTTCTTAGAAAGTTCAAAATGGTTAGAATTTTCTTGCTTTCACTTGCATCAATCTTCAAGTATATTTATTGCATACAAGTTCTGTGTTAGCTCGAGTGCCCTAGATATGACGAAGAGCATTTCTTTCTATATCCCTACACAGTATACCCTTTGCATACCCAATTTGAGCGGTGAATTCATTTCAACCCAATTGGTGATCATTCTTGTGATAAACAAATGAAATCATCTCAAGTCAAGTTCAAGGTGACTTGGGGCAAATAGAAGCTCAAAAGAAAATTCATCAGAAAGGATGCAAAAGGACTCCATCAAATCGAAGTTTTCTCTCTCGGAGAAAATCTCTCTCTCAAAAAAAAAAAGAGAGAAAATCTCTCTCTCAAAAAAAAGAGAGAGAGAGAGAGAGAGAGAGAGAAGAAAAGAAAATCTCTCTTCAAAAAAAAAAAAGGGAGAAAAAGAGAGAGAAAAGCTTCAACAAAAGCCGAGTCGGTATGCAAGATCATTCTTTAAGGAAAAGACCATTTGAGGGTTCATTTGTGGAACAATTGCTAGATGGGATGATTACCAATCTCCATGTTCATAATACCCCTTTTGATGAAAATAGGCCATTCCTTTCAAGCCTACCCGAACCTACGTTACAACCATTACCGAAGTCTCTTCAGAATAGGGCACTTGAGTTAACGTAGAGTTTCAAATGCTTATAAATGTTGCTCGAAGAAGTGCGAGCAAGATTTTTCTATCTCATTTTTGCAGCATCCCTGACTTGTAAACCCGAAACAGCTGGTGATATCAATTCTTTCAATAGCCTCGACTCGAAGAGTCCCTTTTGCTAAGACATTGACCAAGCTCACATTTTAGTCCTTATAAAGACCTCTCAGATTGGCCAAGTCATACTGATTTTGAGAATATCCGAACCCTTGTCAAGCACGATGAAGAGCGTTCGAATGATTCTTATACCCGCATTAAAGGTCGGGTCAAAAGCCTTTCATTGAGAGTGAGTGGAAAGTCCTTTCTGATTAAAGGTCTCTCATTTAATATGATCAAAATGTCAAAAGGACGAAATGGTTGTTCTTATTAATAAATTCCCTAGTAAAGCTGGGTAATGCAAGCAGATTCATGAATTATGTTTTCTCTGTCTCTGCACATGTGTTATTTTAACCTTTTCTCAAGTAAAAACAGGAGCAATGCCATTGGCTCTGTCATAAGAAGAATTCAGGTACGTATGCTAATTATTCTTCATTGTTTCTCTCTCTGGAATAGAAGAAATTATCTCTCTCATATGTTCACCAAGTGAAACAGGTGACATTTGGTGTTGCTAAGTGGAGTACACGGCACACCATATTTTCATGTTCGCCCAGTAGGACAGGCGACATAATTCCTCTCTTGGTGTTGCTAAGTGGAGTACGAAGCACACCTCATTTTATGTTCGCCCAGTAGGATAGGCGACATAATTCCTCTCTTGGTGTTGCTAAGTGGAGTACGAAGCGCACCCCATTTTATGTTCGCCCAGTAGGATAGGCGACATAATTCCTCTCTCGGTGTTGCTAAGCGGAGTACGAAGCGCACCCCATTTTATGTTCGCCCAGTAGGATAGGTGACATAATTCCTCTTTCGGTGTTGCTAAGTGGAGTACGAAGCACACCTCATTTTATGTTCGCCCAGTAGGACATGCGACATAATTCCTCTCTTGGTGTTGCTAAGTGGAGTACAAAGCACACCCCATTTTATGTTCGCCCAGTAAGATAGGTGACATAATTCCTCTCTTGGTGTTGCTAAGTGGAGTACGAAGCACACCCCATTTTATGTTCGCCTAGTAGGATAGGTGACATAATTCCTCTTTCGGTGTTGCTAAGTGGAGTACAAAGCACACCTCATTTTATGTTCGCCCAGTAGGATAGGCGACATAATTCCTCTTTCGGTGTTGCTAAGTGGAGTACGAAGCACACCCCATTTTATGTTCGCCTAGTAGGATAGGCGACATAATTCCTCTTTCGGTGTTGCTAAGTGGAGTACGAAGCACACCCTATTTCATGTTCGTCCAGTAGGACAGGCGACATAATTCCTCTTTCGGTGTTGCTAAGTGGAGTACGAAGCACACCCCATTTTATGTTCGCCTAGTAGGACGTGTGACATAATTTTTCTCTTGGTGTTGCTAAGTGGAGTACGAAGCACACCATTTCATGCTTACCCGAATGAAGGAGGTGACATGATCCTTTTCGTGATTGTCCAGTGGCATGGACAGCACATCCCATTTTTTTCATATCACGCTCTATTTCGCATCTGTAGGAAACTACAGGTAACAAATAGGCAATCATGTACCTTGAGAACCTTACTTCCAGTGGACTAGAAGTTTGGAGATCGAGGGAACTCAAAGCATTATAAAGCTTTCCCCCACTTGGATGCTTTTTGTGCGATCCGTATGTAAGACTCTTTCACCGCTCCGCATGAAGTGAGAAGCCTTAGCATACGTTCCTTATTGTTTGCATATCATGCATCATTACATTTAAAAAAAAATTCATCATTTTTCATAGTTTAAATTTAAGTCTCAGTCTTTGAGCGAAACCTCTGCGAGCCTCCACTCAAAGAGGGGCAGCTGTTGACACCTAAATTTTGGCGCATCATTTAGTGTTAATTGCATAGAAAATTAGGGATTAAATTTTTTTTAACTCCTGAACAAAAATATTAAAATTGCATAGCATATAGTTTAGGTTCATATAGATTAATTGCATTCCGCATCGGATCGGCGGTGGCAAACGAGCTTAAAATTCATCACGTACATCGAGCTCGGGTACCGAACGAGACTCGACTCACTCGGAAGACGGGGGCCGAAAATCACACGTCAAAAGGGCTCGGTTGTCTTAATTTGAGCTTAAATTAGCCCATCAAGTTAATTGAATAAAAGCCCGAATTAATTCAGCCAATTTGAAATTAAATTAAAGGGTAAAGCCTAAACCTAAGCCCATTAGGACTAGAAAGCCCGGCTAGTTGACCTAGGTTTGCGATATAAATATAGGGTTATGCATCATAATCTGAGGTCTCTCAGAATCGGAAAATCAGAATTTTTAGAGACACGCGAGTGAAACACGTGAGCGAGAGAGAGAGAAAAGAAGAAAGCTCATAGGGAGAGAAGAGTCGTCGTCTTCCTTGGCCGTGCGTCTACACGATCACGACCAAGAGCTCCACGACCAGAGGCTATTTCTTGCTGCTTTCGTGCCTCCTCGTGGCTGTTCCTTTGCTCATCACTACGTCACTCAAGTTCAGCCAAGGTTGGCTTTTGTTGACGAAGTCAATATACTACGTCCAAGTGAAGTCCAACTCAGTGAGACCCTTGCCGAACTGCTCATCACCGTTTCTGTGAGCCCCTTTGCTGCTGGCCATCATCCCACCACGCCAAATCACAGCTTTGCCGCTGTAGCTGCAGTGAAGCAACACTCAACATCAACGGAGCTTTTGCTGTTTTATCTATTCCCTTTGCAGATTGCTTGAAACTCATCCCCGCGGGTCAACCAACCCCTGACGAGCACCACCACCGCAAATAGCGCCGCACCACCATCACCGCCGGTCCATCCGCCGTTGGTCATCCCGACGCCTTGCCGCTCCCGACGCCGTACCGCCGTTCCCGACGTCGCGCTGCCGTTCCCGACATCGCGCCGCCGTTCCCGACATCGCGCCGCCGTTCCCGACACGCCGATCCGCAATCCCGATCCACGCAATTCAAATTTGGGAAGTTATTTACGCATTTAGGTAAATATCTTATCCTGATTTGGTTTGAACATTTTATTGCCTAATTTGTGCTTATTGATATCTAATTTTGTATATTTGAATAATAAGCATTATCTCAATTAGGATTTTTTTTTAAAAAAAAATCTTAGATATCTATTACTCTTTAAATTTGGATATTAGTTAGAATTTTCAAAATTTTTTGAATATATCCAAAATATTTGAGATATCTAAATTTTTTAAGATGTGATTGATTAGGAAAATTTCCTAATCCGCAACCGCACACGTGGAAATAAATCTATCTATCAGGCTTTAGATAGAATTATTTCCATAGCGGGTATTTCGAATTTTAGGGTCGATCTGTCAGGCTTCAGATCGAAATTTAATTCGAAAGATTTCGCGGTTATTTTTTTTACTTGATTTTAATTTCGAATTTCGATAAAAAAAATAACAAAAAAAAATTGCTTTAGATTAGGTCAATTTCTTTGGTTTAAAATCGCATGTTTAGATAATTGGCATTTTTAATTCCGAATTTCATTAAAAAAAATACAAAAAAATAATAATGTGCCCGTCATTAGAAATAGGTCACGTTGTCGCATGACATATAGTTTGCATGTTAGGTTGCATTAATCGCATGTCAATTTTTGCACGTCATTACATATAGGTTAGCTTTCATTTAAATAAGTAAAAATCAAAAAAGAAATTTCTGCACCGTTGAACTCTAAGTTAGGATTTATCAAAATTGTCAAATTGAATATTTTTCTCGAAATTGGTACCGAAAGGGCGTTAGGGAATCTAGCGTAACCAAGTCCCGAATTTATAATTTCTGGTTCGTAGAAATAAAATAGTACTCCCGCTATTTTATTTAGGTTTCTAATCAACCTACCCTAAATGATTAGTGGCGACTCCCATTGAAAATATTTGCATGCTCACAATTGGACCTAAGTTGCGATTTGGTAGAGTTTGGGAGAACTCGAGCTAGGTTAGTTAATTTAATTGATCTAGTAATCCATTAGCCTAAGATCGAAACCCGATTTTTTTTCAGGTCGCGACATTGGGCAATTAGTATATGCTTTATGAAGTGAGTTTGGGTGTTATTAGAGTAAACAAACAGAAATTTAAAGAGCAAAAGTGTAATAACATCTTAATTAAGTCATGGCACCTACGTCTACGCGCTTTGGTGGGGCTGGACCAGCAGCATTATTTGTGGAGAACTCATGCGCGGCCACAAGTTGTGCAGAGCAAGACCCGCAAGCACCAAGTCAAGATATTTTAGGTCCATGTCGTTATCTCCTCCGACGACTTGGGTCTGGATTCATCCGTTCTGCATTTCTCTTGGACAAAATGTAAGTTCTAACATGATAATGAAATGGGCTTTCTCTCTACGTGTGTAAATCAAGCAACTTCCGGGATAATACATGTTGATTGGTATGGATTCTGAAATTATTCTCGTCATCTCTTGATTAGAAAGAAGAGACACCATGGATGATCCAGTTCATCGAGTCAATTGTGCAGTGCCCTTTTTTTTCTGAAAAAAATAAAAGCAATACGCGTGTCTGCTGTAAATGAATAGGAGGAAAAGGCTGACTTAAGGTGCACATGGCAACCATTCTGTATCCAGAATCTGATTCTGGGTAGAAATGATTCTTTGTAATTCTGTGTCCGAAAATAATTTCTAAACATTTGAAGGCATTTGGTAACTGCCCAAAATTTCTGTTCTTAGAATAGAAAAAGAACAGAAATGTGTTTGGTAACTAGACAATTTTTTTTATTAATAATATTTTAAATTTTTTAATATTTCTTTCTTTTTTTCTTTTTTCTTTTCCTTTTTTTCCCCTTCCTTTCTTGGCCATGGCCGGTCGCCGGCCCTGGCAAGGGCATCGCAGCCCTCGTCGGTTGCGATGGCGAGGTCGGCCTTGCCAACCTGGCGACGGCGAGGTCGGCCTTGCCAACCTGGCGACGGCGAGGTCGGCCTTGCCAACCTGGCGACGGCGAGGTCGGCCTTGCCAACCTGGCGACGGCGAGGTCGGCCTTGCCAACCTGGCGACGGCGAGGTCGGCCTTGCCAACCTGGCGACGGCGAGGTTGGCCTCGCCAGATCTGGGCGAGGTCGAGCCTCACCTAGCCAAGGCGAGGCCGTTGCCACCCAGGTTCGTCGCCACCCAGGCAACAGACCTGGGTGGTGACGGCGAGGTCGGCCTCGCCTTGGCTTGGTGAGGCCTCGCCGGCCCTGGCCTGTGGTTGGTTGACAGCGGCCGGTGGCTAGGCCGAAGAACAATAACAAACCAAAAAAAAGAAAAAAACCAAGAAGAATCAATTTCGGAAAAATTGTTCCAGAATCAAGAAGCTATTTTTTTTTGCTTTTTGATTCTGTTCCAAAACTGATTTTGGGCACAATTTTTACAAAAAATTGCGCTCGGGCACAAAAAATTTAACAAACGGATTTCTGTTTCCAAACTGATTTTGGAAATAAAAGAACATAATTAGTTACTATTTAGCAAGTTGTCAAACGCACCCTTAATCTCTGGTCAAGAGGAAACAGAAAGTTTGGCCTAAACAAAAAAATAGGAAACACAGAGAGATTGAGCCATTGCCATTGGCGCTCTTCCTCCAATACCTGCCTTCTTTGTTTTGACTTTCGATAGATTACACCGCGCGACCTCTCTTTTCAGTTTTTCAGAACATTCTGAAAAACATCCGCACATTCTGATTGTCCCAAGTAAGAGACTTCTTGTGACATATCGAGTCCATCATAGGATGGGAGAAAGCCTTTTGAGTGATTATAGATCAAACACCCACCCCCAAATGAACATCACCTTGTGTCTTTTCTCATGGTTTTCTTTTTGGGGCTTGGCCCATGTGGAACGGGCTAGACCATTATATTTCTATTGATATTCTTAGACTCGATCATTTTGATTATTTCTCCAACATGTCCGTAACGCAAGAAAGCTGTCTTCCTAGCCATTTATTCACAGTTCTCGCGCACTGCGTAGGACAAAGTTGAAAACCTCACAGCATACTAATTACGATACATTAATGAGCAAACTACTGAAAGGAAAGAGATTATTAAATGGAAGAGATCACACGAGCACAAGAAGTTTCATACATCCAAAATGAAGAACTAAAGGCGAGGGAGGACACGGGATTGCTCATTACTTAAGCAGTTCTTGACTGTCTCAGTTTCTTCAACTCGGCTACCTTCACTGCTATAGCCACATATGCCTTGTCTATTGCTTGATCCACAAAGTTAAAATATGCACGTCTCCAATCCTTCTTGAACTGCGATACTCCAAAAAAGCTCCAAAACCCATTCGCAAATCCAAGCATTACAACCACGTAGAACAATGCCTTATCCTCTTTGTGTATATCTTCAGGTTGAGAGATTTTCGGTGCTTCAGGCACCTCAGCACCAGGACATTTTCTTCTCAGAAGATCACCGCAGAGTAGAGGATAGCCAGCATAAATGGAAGGATTGATGAGGGTCTGAATTTGATAGCCCTTCGGAATCTGCCCCGTGAAGTTGTTGCACGACAGGTTGAGGTGGGCTAGGTATGTTAATACTGAAATGCCCTGCGGAATTGTTCCTGAGAGGCGATTGTTGGAAAGATCAAGAGACTCAAGTGCCTTCATGTCCCCGATGCCAATGGGAATGCCTCCCGAGAGAAGGTTGTGCGACAAGTTCAAACCTTGCAATCCGCTAGGAAAGTAAGTTCTTCAGGGATTGGCCCTATCAAGTTGTTGCTCGAGGGATACAAATGGCCCACAAGTAATGGTACAATTATGGTATATTCATTATACCTTCCCTTCATGATCTCAACCACACACTCTCGACTCCAATCCAGATAAGTTGGATTGTCTTGAATGAAGATTTTCATGTCACCCATATAGCCAAGACAACTTGGGATCGCTCCTGTCAATTTGTTCGCCACCATATCCAATATTTGCAATCTCAAGAGTGAGCAAAGCTGAAGAGGGATGCTACCAGTAAAACTATTCTCTCGTCGCCTCATAATCTGCAAGAACTGAAAGCTATCGCCAAACCATGTTGGAATGCTTCCGGAGAAGTTATTCTCTCCAAGGTCCAAAATAATCAAGTTTGTGCAATTACCCAAATCCAGAGGCAACTCCCCATTGAGATGGTTCCCATTCAAGTGCAGGGTTGAAAGCCCCTGTAAGGATCCCATTGAGCTTGGAATCACTCCCGACAACTTATTGAATGACAAAGTCAACTGAGATAAACTAGAACCCTTCCAACAGTTGGGAATACTGCCAGATAGCAAATTATTGCCAAGACCTAAGTCATACAGCCCCTCTTTACATAAGGACGATGCTAATGTGCCATTGATATGATTATCATTGAGATACAAAGTCTCCAAGTGCATCTCACCAATATTGGTTGGAAGAGGTCCGGAGATAAAGTTGTGGGAGAGATCTAAAATGGAACAGTTGGAAGATATGTTTGGGAAGGGTTTGGTAATTTGATTGTAAGAGAGACTGCACTGGCTATATGTCATGTTTCCTAACCATTTAGGCAAAGCCCCGAAGATTGAAGCCTTTGAGAGATCTATGCGATTGACGTCCACTTGTGTCTGCATCCATTCGAGAAATGTGGTTCTGAATTTACAGGAATTCATCTGAATGGATTGAAGTTGAAAGGTGGTATCCAGCCATGTTCTGCCTTAAAAGCCAGGTTCTTGTCACCAATATCCAAATCCTTTAACCTCGACAAATTAGAAAAATGGATTTCCGAAATCACTCCCCCTCAAGAATTGTTAAAAATATACGGAACCGAAAGTTGGGAAAGTTCTCCAAAGTTCTCGAGTATAGAGCTGCTCATATGATTACTGTTAAGTCGCAAGTCTTGTGAAGCCCGCAATTGCCCTAACGACTCAGGAATATGCCCCAAGAATTTGATTACGAGAAAGATTTAACCATCTCAACGAAGACAATTGACCTAATGATGCCGGAATTGTGCCATTCAATTGATTATATGAAAGATCTAACAATCTCAATGATGGCAGTTGACCTAATGATGATGGGATTAGGCCATTCAATCGATTATTCGACAGATCTAGCCATCTCAATGATGACAACTGACCTAATGATGATGGAATTGGGCCTTCCAATCGATTATTTGAAAGATCTATTGTTACCGAGTTTGGCCATGCTCCGATGACTCTAGGAATTGGACCCGAGAAGTGATTGTTGCCAAGCAGTAAGTATTTTAAGAGACGAAAGTGCACTAACCAGTTTGGCAAAGCACTGCTAAGGTGATTAGCATTTATAATTAGACTCTCTAAGTTATTCTCGAGGACTCTTGACGAATTTCCCAAGGATGTCGAAATCTCTTCTCTGATTTCGTTACAACATAAACACAACGATTTGAGGTACTTCTTACTCTTCAAGAATGACAGTAAGCCTCCTTCAATACCGTGAAGACGATTTCCCTCAAGATTGAGATGAAAAAGGCTTGTAAACTTGTCAAACCACATGGGAATCGAAGACCGCAAACAGTTCCATGAAAGATCAAGATGCTGGAGAGAAGTCATGTTTTGGAGTATAGCATTCGAGATGGGACCTTCGAGGTCATTAACTGAAAGATCAAGATACTGAAGATGAACAAGAGAAGTGGAGTTGGCCAAGCAAATAGAAGAAAGATGAAATTTGAATAGTCCGCAACTTGATAAGCTCAAATGTGATAATGATGGGAGCATGCTGATCATCTACATGAGTTCTATTCCTGCGTCAATCTTTGAGCCACTCATGTCAAGGTAATTGAGTGACTGAAGATAAGAAATCCACCAGTTATCATCAACAACCAAATGCTCGTGATCATCATGAAGATCAAGGACTTCCAATTCCGTGAGGTTTCCCAATTCTCGAGGAACCGATCCATAGAAGTTACCAAATGACAAATTGAGGTACCTTAATTGTTTCATTGATCCAAGGAATGCGGGTATCCTTCCACGCTTGAAATCGATCCCGCTTAAGTCCAGTAGTTCAAGTATCTCAAGTTGAGAAGAGAAGAGTTCAACTCACCTGTCATGGAGAACTTTTGTTTGTTTGAACTAACGATGGTACCGTTTTTGTATCATACGGTGTGGCATAAGAATTGGAGCTCGATTACATGACCATACACTCCATCACAAGTGACTCCTTTCCATTTGCTGTAATCTTCGCCTTTCCAGGAAGAAAGCAAGCGATATGAGTCTGAGAGGCTTTTTCCAAGCTGAATCAAAGCCTCCCTTTCTTGTTCTATCCAAATGGGCGTTTCTGCATAAGCATACATATAAGTTATCCGAAATAAGCGATCGGGTTACCAGTGCAAGTAATTGGGAGCAATATCTCCCCATGAGCAACGAGGGAGAGAATGAATTTATGCTTTGGAGAGCGGGTTTGAGGGTTCTCTACCAAAGCCCAGATCACCTATAGAGAATGGCAGGTCCATATGTCAAGATGATAATCAGGAAGCAAAGGCACATCCATTCTTGCAATTGGTAGTAAAGCCGATGACCGGACGCCATTCAGAACAGAGAATCGATTTTTCTACAAATTAGGGCAAGTTAACATGGAAGCAAGAGCAACACCATTGAGGAGATTGTGGAGAACTGTCCAATGTTTGCGGTGCCAAACACGGACTGAGTCTTTCAGTGTTTTTTTTTTCCTTTTTTCTTGCCTTTTCAATTACTAAAGCTTCTTTATTTGGCAAGTAAAAACCTCATCTACTTTCACTTTTGCGCACTGCTATAAGCCCAGCAATAGATAACATCTTTAACAAAGTCAGCACCAAAAGGTATGCACTTCGTTGGGGATGGACCAACCGCATTATCGTGGAAAACTATTGTATGGCTAACTTTTGTAGTGCAAGACCCGCAAGCACCAAGTCGAGTCTTGAGGTCCACTACAACGACATGGGTCTCTATATTGGTCTTTTTTTTTTTGGTCGGATCTCTATATTGATCTGTTTGCGTTTCTTTGGGATAAAATGCAAATTTTAACCGGATTTTAATGAAGTGGATGTTCGCTTTGTGTGTGTAAATCAAGTAACTTCCAGGATATTCCATATCGATGCCATGGATTCTCAAAATATTCTTGTCGATGATACGTATATTGAGTCTGCAAAATGAACAGGAGGAAAAGACTAACTTTTGGGTTCCGTCCGTTTCGCGGAATGTTTCTGGAAAATATTTTCTAGGAAAATGGTGTTCGATTGAAAAATATTTTTCGTTTTTTGGTACAGAAAATGATTTTCCCCCTTGCACTCCTTTTAATAATTTTTTATTTTATTTAAAAAAAATCGAATTTTTAATTAATTTATAATTTTTGAATAATTTTTTTTATATTTCCTTTCTTTTTTTCTGTTCTTTTTTTTTTAATTTTCTTTCTTCCTTTGCTAGTCATCGGCCACAGGCGAGGTTCGGCCTCGCTTGCTATCGACTCACGAGCTCGCCATAGCTAGGGAATCACGTCTCCGTGGGACGAGATAAGGGACGAGACGAATGAAGCGCGATGCAGCAACGGCTCTAGAGATAAGAGATGAGACGAAGCGCGAGGCAACAGTGGAGGAGGAGCAGACAAAGCACGAGGCAACAGCGGAGGAGGAGCAACTCTGGAGACGTGAGAATGATGGGGAAAAGGAGCAACTCAGGATTGAGGAGAAGAGGATGCATGAGAAAGTGGGAAAAACGACGGAAAGGCGAGAGGGCGAGATTGGAAAGAAAATCATTTTCCTCAGTTTTAGAAGGACCTTTCCATTGACTGGAAAATAATTTCTTTGACCGCTTATTTTCCGTCCCCCGAACACTGGAAATTATGAAAAATGTTTTCCCGAAAAAGAAATTTCCGTGAAACGAGCGGAGTCTTGAACTTACATCAATTTCATTCAATTGATAATGTTGATATTACTAGCCTTCCACATTGTGGTACTTCTAAAATATGTATAGATGGAGAAACTATTAAATAGGTTTGTTATGCTTTCACCAAGCGCAGTGAAGAATTTAGATCCCAGTCTAATTAATTATGACATTGCTTCTAAATAAAGAGATCGGGAATTGATGAAGTTCGCAAGATGAAAAAGACGAAATGTGGTAAAAAATAATGCAACATTCCATTCCCGTGAGTATCTCTATATTGTTGAATTGTTGATCTTGTTGCCTTCGTCCGTAGAAACTTACATTGATGACAAGCGTACCTACTCGGTCATTAGCCATTTTGGGTTGAGGGAGAATTCACCCAATCACCTAATCCAGTCTTCATAAGCAAAACCGTCAAAAGGAGTACTCAAAAAATGCCAATACAAGGATGTATCAATAACATCTCAAACCTTCTCCTATTTCTTATGGCACTTTCGATCTTACGGTCTTACTATTAATCCATTTCATGGGGTGTACTACACATTAGATTTTGATTATCGGTTAGATTGTATGAGGGCTTATATGACAACGGATGATTTAACAAAGCGCAAATAGCAGTATAATTACTTCCGGCAAAGGAAGCATTAGTCCTAACATTTCCTGGACGACCGTCCATTTGTTCATTTAGTTTGTTAAAAAGAGTCTCAATGCTAATTTTTTTCATAATCACTCAATTTTCGAAAACTCTAACTCTTGATGAAAGATTTACAGCACGATTGTATCAACTATAGTCTGTGGAGCCTCGAACAAAAGGAGCTTTGATGCAAGCCTCTCACGCTCAATTCTTACACATTCGCCATTAAGATGTCATTAACAACATAACTAAGGAAGCAAAAGGTCACGTCTAAATTAAAATCCCATGCAAAATCGAGTCTAGTTAGAAGCTCGCAGTGACCGGATGACGCTGCTAGAATTGGGGGCCCGTTGTTGTTGAGGCCCATCTGAATCTGTCCAGACCAGCACCAATCAACTGGGCCCATCGTTGTTGAGGACCATTTAAATCTGTCATTCTATGAAATCATGTCCTTATTCTTTCTATAGCAAATGTTAGAAGTTTCAAGTTTCTGGCGCACGAGTAGGGGTGTCAAAAACCAGAACTGAACCGAATCGAACCAAAATTTCGTGTATTTTTGGTTCTATTCGGGTTTCGGTTCTGATAATGAAAAAATAACCGCTCTTTTCTTCCGGTTCGGACTATTTCGGTTCCATTGGGTTATCTAAACCGAACTGATATTCTCAACAAAAACTGAATACTTTTATTCACCCCTCTCAAAATCGTTATGAGAAACCCTAATATCTAGTTTTCCATTTGAATCGATCCAATCCGAATTGGGATTTTCGGTTTGGTTCATATTCGGTTCGGCTCAATATTTGGTATGGTTTAAGCGTATACCCTAATAGTTCGATTCAGTTCGGATTTTCAACAATCCCAAACGGAACCAAACCGTTGACATCCCTAGGCACAAGTGCCTCATTTTTAGTAAAATTGTCTTTGATAAATTAACAAGTATCAATCAAAACATATGACTTATTAGGAAGGCTCTCTTATTAAGTTGGTATAGTAAAATTCTACTCTCGGAATGTCATTTTTATAATTTGATGTGCATCTAAAACATGTTAAAATGTAAAAGTATTGATATATGGAATCATGTATGACATCAAAAGTTGCGAGCAATCCGCACGGATTTAAGTACACAATACCACATCCATCGTCCTATCTAAACCGCAACGTCATCTGGTTTTTAGAGTTAAATCAAGATTTTAACACCCATGTTTGAAAGTTAACATTATTAAAAAAAATTTGCCAACATTTTTAAGTTACAAACATGAACTTTTCTTCCATTAGATTTGCCGACTTCTTTCAACATTTGGAGCCTAATCCATAAGAAGATTAGTTGGCCCAGGGAAATCCAACCCAAAAAATAGTCCTGTTGATAAATTATTAACCTCTAGTTTATTAAGTACACTTGTAGGGTTTGAAAAAAAGTTAAACGTCACTAAATTATTGGGATGTTAGTAGGTTACCAATTAATTTCAAATTTTATGTGTGTACTTTAGTAAACTACTAACTATAATGATTTTGACAATATTTCAAAAAATTAGTTAATTACTAACTTCTTTAAAATGTTACAAGTTGGGTAGTCTACATCCAATCCTCTATAGAATTTACCAACAACCCAACAAATTAGCTAGCTAACAATTATTTTTGAAATATTACAAGTAAGGTTAGTAAGCCACCGCACTATAACGAATGTACTAATATTCGAATAAATTCGTAAGTTGCCAATTTCTTTTCAAATTTTACAAGTGTGCTTAGTAAACTACCAAGAATATATTCCCAAACTTTGATAATTTATTAATCTATTGAGATGTTGGTAAATCCATTGTAGTGTGAGTAGTCTATTAACCACACTGTAAAATTTGTAAGCAATTAATAACTAGCTAATTATTTGGATGTTGATAAATTGATTATAATGATAATAATTTACTAGGTATACCTCTAAAATTTAAAATAAATTAATTTTTAAATTCATTTAGACTCTGGTTCATGATAATGATAATGTTGATAATCTACTAATAGATGACATGACAAGCAAGGCACTGATGATACTTTTCTTAACAATGGTATTTAAATCTATCATCAACTTAATAAATCTATCAACCACGGAAAATTTCCCATGACTGGAACCTAGATTCCTCTTAAACAATGAAATTAAAAAGAAAGAAAAAGAAAATGAGAACGAGAACGACATCGTATTTTCGGTGATCTTTCGACGGTGATAATTTGAGTGATTCACTTGTTTGACAGCCCGTGTATTATCAGTTGATCATCTGTACTAGCACGTCCAGCCCTTCTACTATCACATTGTGATTTGGATTACATGCAAATCTTTTTCGGATGTCTTGAAAATGAGAAAGGAACTATAATGTAGGAAAGGAACACATTTAACAATGAAGGGCCCTATGCCATTAACAATTTCATGTCCTGATTTTGTATTACCCTCGACATGCAATTAGCAGCAAAAGTGTAAACAGGACGAAAATGGAATTTGCTAAGATAATTTCACATCATTGACAAGCAAAGCATCATGATTATAATAACACAAAGTACTGCTAAATTGCCGAGCAACACTAAATTGCAAAATGACAGGATTTGCACTCCCCATGCCGTTCCGTTGACGGCTTGCTCGAACAAGCTTGAAACTAAAGAACACAAATAAATTGGCTGCTACTTATAAGGAAGAACAAGCCAACTACTAAGACGATTCTACTTAAACAATAAAGCAAGGACTTCACGAGATCAATAAAGCATTAGACTGAATTGATAAGGAGAACAGGCCTCTTACCCTCTTCTCATTCTCCTCCTCAACTCGGCTACCTTCACTGCGATAATCACGTACACCATGTCTGCTTTACGATCCACGTAGCCGAAGTAGGTGCGTCTCCAATTCTTCTTGTACACCAAACTGCCAACAACTCCCCAAAACCCGGTTGCAAACCCGCACATTATGACGAGGTAGAACATCACCTTTTCAATCTTACCTTCTTCATCAGCTTCTTCTTCCGGTGCTTGAGGGGCCTCTGCACCGGGGCATTTCTTTTGTAGAGGATCGCCACAAAGTAGAGGATTGTCGGCATAAATGGAAGGATCATCAAGGGTCTGGATTTGATTTCCTCTCGGAATTGGTCCCGTGAAGTTGTTGTGAGACAAGTTTAGTTTGCTCAGTGATGTGAATTCAGAAAAGCTCTGTGGGATTGTTCCTGAAAGGTGATTGTTTGAAAGATCAAGTGACTCGAGCGATTTCACGCATCCAATCATAGTCGGGATGCCTCCAGAAAGAAAGTTGCGCGATAAGTTCAAGCCCCGCAATCCAGAAAGCAAGGTAAGCTCTCCAGGGATCGGTCCAATCAAATTGTTGCTCGAGAGATCCAAATTGACCATAAGCTGTAGATCAAGTGTTGTGTAGTCAAGGTCCACCCCTTTCACGACCTGTTTCACATGCTCTTGATTCCAATTTGCACGAGCGGTGTTATTAGCCGGCGGGGCAGGCGCACGATGTGCAGGAGCATAACCAGGGGAGAGTGAGTTGCCTTTATCTATGCTTTTGTTCAGTTTCATCCCTTTCATATAGCCAAGACAATTTGGAATCATTCCTGTCATATTGTTCACTGCCAGATCCAATATTTGCAGCGCGGAGAGCAGGCATAACTGTGAAGGAATACTACCATTGAATATGTTTTCTCGCAGTCTAAGAATCTGTAGTGACGGAAAACTTGGTCCGATCCAATGTGGAACACTTCCAGAGATTTTGTTCTCTCCAAGATCCAATACCAGCAAGGTTCTGCAATAGTTTAGAGTCACAGGAATTTCGCCATGGAGACTGTTGTTGTTCAAGTGTAATGACATCAGCCCGATTAGATTTCCCAAAGAAGTCGGTATGACTCCAGACAACATGTTCGATGATAAATCAAGGAGTCTCCCAGGGCTCTCCTTCCAACACGTAGGAATTTCGCCAACTAATTCATTCCGTCCGAGGTGTAAGTCGTACAAAATTTCCATCTCGCATATTGAGGTGGGTATTGAACCACTTAAGAGATTATCATTCAGATACAAGGAATCCAAATCAGGCATCGCTTGGCCAATATTTTGTGGGATAGGTCCTGATATTAAGTTGTGAGAGAGATCTAATGAATACAGGTTAGAAGGAAATTTCGACAGAGATCCATTTATTTGGTTGTGAGAGAGATCTAAAAGAAACATACTAGAACGAAATTTTGGCAAAAATCCATTTATTTGGTTGTAAGAGAGATTCAGTTCAGAGAACAACATGAGACCTAGCCAATCTGGGAGAGATCCTGAAATGGAGGCATTGGACAAATCTATGGATTGTGCGTTGACTTGCGTTCTCATCCATCGCGGAAATTCCATTCTGAACTCGCAAGATGCCATCCCCATGTGCCAAAGATTGAAGGGTGGTATCCAGTCAGAATCCACCTCGATAGCTAAATGGTTGTAGCTAATATCTAAATACCTTAGCTTCGAGAGGTTGGAGAAATGGATTTCGGAAACTGTTCCTCTCAAGGAATTTGCTGAAAGATCTAAATAGCCAAGATTTTGCAGTTGTCCGAGACTGTGTGGAATGGTGCCCTCGAGAAGGTTGTTACTGAGATCTAAACTTGTTAAGACTTGCGATCTTCCTAATGCCTCTGGAATATTCCCTGTTAATTGATTATGAGAAAGAAAAAGTGCTCTCAAGCATAACCAACCATGTGATGACGGGATGGTTCCATGTAATTGATTATATGATAGGTCAAGCATTTTCAGGTTTTTCAAGTGCACCGACCAATCTGGCAAAGGCCCCTGAAGAAAATTATATCTTATCTCCAGTCGCTTGAAGTTTTTCCCAATAAGCCCTGAAGAATTTCCCTCCACTGAAAATATCTCCTCATGAAGTCCATTATAGCCCAAATATAGTGACTCAAGGAATGGATTTTCCCTTAAGAAAGAGAACAACCCTCCTTCAATGCTTTGCAAGAGATTGTGTGCAAGATTGAGATCAACTAGATTTCTCAAGTTATTGAGCCACCTTGATTTTGAAGAGTTGAAAAGGTTTGATGAAAGATCGAGATACCGGAGAGAAGTCATGTTTTGAAATATAGTACTTGGGATGAAACCTTCGAAAAAATTCCTTGAAAGATCTAGGTACTGAAGATGAAGAGCAGTAGAATTGGTCAAGCTTTCAGAAGACAAGTGAAAGTTGTTAAGCCCACACTCTGATAGGCTCAAACGTGATAAAGATGGGAGTGTATTGATCAACTGCATGAGGTCTCCAGATCTGTTAACATTTATGCCACTCATGTCGAGGTACCTTAATGCCCGAAGATGCGAAACCCATCGAATATCATTAACAACACCCATGCGATAATAACTATGGAGATCGAGATGCTGGAGAGAAGTCATGTTTTGAAATATAGTGCTTGGGATGAAACCTTCGAAAGAATTCCATGAAAGATCTAGGTACTGAAGATGAAGAGCAGTAGAATTGGCCAAGCGTCCAAAAGACAGGTGAAAGTTATGAAGCCTACAACCTGATAAACTTAAATGTGATAAAGATGGGAGTGTGCTGATCAACTGCATGAAGTCTCCAAATCTGTTAACATTTATGCCACTCATGTCGAGGTACTTTAATGCCCGAAGATGCGAAACCCATCGAATGTCATTAACAACACCCATGGGATAATAGCCATGGAGATCAAGGAATTCCAATTTGGTGAGATTTCCCCATTCACGAGGAACAGTTGCAAAAGAGAAAGAGTTGGACAAGTTAAGGTACCTCAACTGCTTCATGGAGCCGATGAATTTGGGCATGGATGCATACTTGAAAAAGATCCCGCTCAAGTCTAGGTAGTTCAAGTATCTCAAGTTGAGCAAAGAAGAGTTTAGTTCACTAGCTTTTGAAAAAATCCATGGGAACGAGTATGAGAGGTCAGCTCCTCGTGGAGACAAGAATTCATCTTCCAGTAGTAACGTAGTTTTTGGTAAGATTTGGAGCATGACGACATATCCATTTGCTCGGTCACATGTCACTCCGGTCCATTGGCAACAATCTTCACCATTCCAAGAAGAAATGAGGTTTGACGCGTCTAAAAGGCTTTGTCTGAACTGCAGCAGAGCATCCCTTTCTTCTTCAAAGCAAATGGAGGATGAGCTTTTGTTTCTGCGCAAGCATAAACATGCATTGTCTAAAATTAACAACAGACTTACTAGTGCAAGCACTTTCACACTATCATGTCCCGCCATGAATAATGTTGAAAATGAAAACAAAGGCTATATTGCACATGAAAGCCACTCGATTAGGCTTCAAGTTTTTGGTTTGGGTGCATTTGTTTAAACTTTGGGAGGTTCATTTTGAGCGTGTTCTTAAGAGTATGCAAATAGCATTTATAGAGAGCAAGAGAATGAATGGCAATGAATGTAATCAATTATTATTTTACATCGTCGGTGTACCGTGTACATCATGTGTGCACAATTTCATATACCATCTCAGTAAAGGGAAATATCACTCGTTGTTTTTAGTATTATCCAGCAGCATCCTTATGACTTGACTCCAAATCTATAATCTCCCAAAAAAGTCAAATTTAAGATCATCACTTTAGACATTTGTGCTTATATTCAAAGATGTTCCCGCACGATTGCATGTCATTACCATTGATTTGACTGGTGGAGTTAAGGCTTGCGTTGTGACAGGCATATGCCCCAAATAATTGATGAGGCAGTGTTATGATTTGAAAAATCACACTTTTAATGCATTAGCCAGGTGAAAACCCAAAAGGTTAATTGTATCTAATCATCGAGCAATGTAGGATAAAGGTTAGAATATGTGCAGATTGGATTGGGAAACGTCAGGCGAAAACTTGAAGATTAATGAATAAAATAAGCAAAGACCCACAATTAAATTGAAGTTAAAAAGTGATACGAAGATATTGAGGAACTTGGCTCTGATTAGACCGACGTGCTCGCACTTTGGTGGGGCTGGACCACCTGCATGTTTGTGGAAGACTCATGTATGGCCAAGTTTTGCCATGCAAGACCTGCAAGCACCAAGTCAAGTCTCGAGGTCCAGTCGTTATCTTATGCGATGACTTGGGTCTATAATGATTTGTTTGCATTTTCTCCAAAAGAAATACAATTTCTAACAGACTTTTAATGAAATGGACGCTTCTCTCTCTATGAGTAAATCAAGCAACTTCCTGGACAATACATGCCGATGTTATGGACGTTGTAGGATCATTCTCTGTAAATGAATAGGAGGAAAAGGCTGGCTTTTGACCTGAAATCGATTTCGTTTAACTGGTAAAGTTCATATTACTGCCCTTCTACATTGGAGAACTTCTACAGGATGTATAGATAGATGGAGAAATTATGGAAATGATGAAGTTCGGAAGAGGAAAAAGATAAAATGCGGTGCAAAATCATTCGACATTCCATTCCCGTGAGAATCTTTATATATTATTGAAGGTTGATCTTGTTGCATTCATTCGTAGAAACTTAGATTGCTGACAAGTGTTCTTATGGAGTCATTAGATATTGGATTGCGGCCAATTAGGCATTATCAATTTGCTTCTTTTAGCTCTATATATCCAATGCGGGACTTCTTGCTCTCACATCTCTCACATGTGCACTCGACACAGTAGTTTCGTATAATAATTTTAACAAGTTGGCAAACTACAAGAATAAATGTTGATAAATTGTCACGGGAGTTTGTAATTTTGAAGTGACCAAGTGAACATTGATAGATGACTCAGGTTATCACACCCTAATTCCATGCCGAGAATGTAGGAATGAGCTTGTCATCCTTTATAAAATAAAGGACAAAACCTTCAACCAAATATAGTGATTTTATGAACAAATATAGTAACAAAATCAAGGGCCTTGTGAATTAATCAAAATGAGTGTCATACCAATTCATTTCAATAGCTTTTACTCGAGTAATCTAAAGTTGAATCTCATGGCACTCCAAATCGCTCTCTATGTGACTCAATTAAGTTTGCTTATTCTCGGAACCTAAAATGCTAATAAAATAGGGTAAGTACAGCCACAGCTCGATAAGTGACAATACTCCCGCTATAAAATGAAGCAAAAAAGAGTGCAGCTTTAGAAACTAAAGTGTGCATCCATGTTTCAAGCATAATGCATATATTCCAATAGTCATGAGGCATGCACCATATCATAAAACATGCAACACAGTATAGACAGCATATGTCATACTCATTCAATTGCCCATGTCAAGAAAACTCTACGGTCATGCTTTGCGAGGTGACAAGGCTCAAAAACCACATCAACTATGATTATGCCTCAAAAATCAAATCGGTTGTGATTAAGCCTCGAAACGGAACCAGTCCATACACATATATGTCATATCCTGTCTCAATATGTTGGTTCGCAAGAAGTATCAAATCCATACCTCAATACAACATGCTAGCATAAACAAAGTTACTAGGATTGTTACTTGAAAGAAGGCTTATAGACCTTTTATTTTTTCGGTAATAAGAAATGAGTTTTGGCATTCTTAGAGCACACAAACAGAATTTACAAAGGAGGTGTATGGGTGTGTTCCCATCTCACACGATATCATGCGCACCCGTGATTTACGTGCCGTGTGAGAAATGGATGCACGAATTCAGCATATCTAATAATTCCAGAGGATCTAATCATCGTTTTGGTTTTCGATTGCAATCGAAAATTTACATGTTTCTCTCAATTGAAATTCGTGAAATTGAAAGTCCACAAATAACTCCAACTCGGATCAAGTTTCAGTACTTTTCCGGTCAACGTTTATCACTTTTCCATTAATCTCTTGCTTCATCCCTAGGGCAGTCATGCCTCACTTCCTTGATTGAAGTTGACAAGAGAGGTGTTCGCCTTTGCCCACCGCTATAAACCAATAACATCTTCCCTCGGTCATATCAATGTGGAAAACCCGCAAGACCCGCAAGCACCAAGTCCAAGTCTTGTGGTCCTTGTCCTCATTTTTCCAGATCCCTAGTGTTCATATTTATCTAATTTGCATTCATTTATTTTTCAATAATCAAATATCGTGTCTTTTTTTGTAATCCCAAATTGTTCTACGAATGGACTTGGAGCATAATGTCCCAAAACCCAGTAAGTATCATACACAATCGAATTATAACAAGATCCCAATCGTCTTGAAAGTTTCCCCAATTTTCAAACAGACCAAACAACATTAGAACAAACAGCAAGAACAAAAGCAAGAAACTAGATATAAATGGGATGAAGTCAAAGAATTAAGGGCTGGATACACATTGTGGGAATTACGGAGCAGAAGCCAATACATTCATTTGGAGAGATCACCAAGAGGGAACCCAAATCCAAACTCGTCAATATATCCAATTGAAAGCACGTTTACTCAAAAACTTAAGCCAATGAGTTAAGTGTGAACTAGGATATATTAATTACTCAACACACACAAATTCTCCAATGCGAGACGTTCTAACATAACTCTCACGTGCATCTTAATACGTTATCATATGAATTAGAACAATCACACCTTTAGCAAAATGTAACATCGCCATATATAAAGAGACTAGCAGACTTTCTATTTGATGAGCAAATAAAAAACAATCTCCTTACCACCAAACTCATTTGATCGCTCATGTCAAGAGTGCGACAAGGGCCGAATAATACTTGATTAAGTTCTGCACGTCACGTCGGACGTGAGACGTGATTAAGTTCTAAATCAGAACTGGTATATGCATTTGTATGTCATGTCATATCTCAATACATAGATTGACAACAAGTATAAAATCCACACCACAATACAACATGCTGGCATCAACAGAGTTACTAGAATTGTTACTTGCAACATGGAGAGAGTTATTGCATGCAAAACCCTGCAACTAGGCTTTTACACTTCTTTTTTCGGCTAGTATGCTTTTTCAAGTGAGTTTTGACATTCTTAGATAAAAAAAAATCAGAATTTTTAATGGGGTATATGGGTGTGTTCCCATCTGATACAATATTATGTGCACTTGGGATCTATGTGTCATGTGAGGGGCGTATGTATGCATCTAGCACATCCAATAATTCTGGGATTCTAATTATTTCTTTGTTTTCAATTGAAATTGAAAGTTTATGAGTTTCTTTCAATTAAAGTTTTTGAAATTGGAAGTCCCTGAATCACTCCAAGTCATGTCTATGTCACTTTTCGATGAATCTCTTCCTTCATCCTTAAAGCTAGTCCACTGTTCGGTCTTCTTCTTTTTTCCCCGGCATGAGGCAGCAATCCTAGCAGCGTAATCATGCCTCACTTTCATAGATTAAAGACCCTAGCGATATCACATGCAAAACAACGCAACTATGCCTTATTCTTTATTTTTATTTATTTCGATCAGTTAATACTAACATAATTTATAGAGAAAAGTGTTTGCCTTTGCCGATTTGCTGTAAGCCAAGTAACATATAACATCTTAAATAAGTCATAGCACCAACATGTCCGCACTTTGGTGGGGCTGGACCAACAGTACTGTCGTGGAAGACTTATGTAAGGCCAAGTTTCGCAGTGCAAGACCCGCAAGCACCAAGTCAAGTCTTGAGGTCTATGTCATTATGTTATACGACGACTTGGGTCTATATTGATTTTTTTTGTGTTTCTTTTGGAGAAACGCAAATTCTGACAGAACTTTAACGTAATGGACATTCTCTCTCCATGTAGCGATTTTACAAAAATATCAATTTAATAAAAACTTTGATCGAACAAATATAATAACAAAATCAAGGGCCTTGTAAGTTAAACAAAATGAGTGTAATGAAATTTCATGTTAATTGCTTCTACTCAAGTATTCTAAATTAGGGTCTCATGCCACCCCAAATCGCTCTCCACTAGACTCAATTAAGTTTGCCTATTCTCGGAAGCTAAAATGTTAATAAAGTCGGGTGAGCACTGAGCAGAGCCATTGCTCAATAAGTGACAATACCCCCACCATAAAATCAAGCAAAAAAGAGTGCAGCTTTAAGAACTAAAGTGTGCATCCATATGCATCATGACAATTGAATTCAATGCATTTCCCATGTTTCAAGCATAATGCATGTATTCCAACAGTCATAAGGTAAGCACCATATCATAAACCATGCAACATAGTATTAGCAGCATATTCATACTGATTCAATTGCCTATGTAAAGAAACCTCTATGGTCACGCGTCGTCAGGTGACGAGGCTCAAATACCATATTGACTATGATTTTGCCTCGAAGATCAAATCGGTTGTGATTAAGCCTTGAAATGGAACCAGTCCATGCACATGTATGTCATATCCTGTCTCAAGACGTTGGTTCCTAAGAAGTATCAAATCCATATCTCAATACAACCTGTTGGCATCAACAAAGTTAGTAGGATTGTTACTTGAAAAGAGGCTTATGTACCTTTTATTTTTTGGTAATATGAAGTGCGTTTTGGCATTCTTAGAGCACACAAACAGAATTTACAAATGGGGTGTATGGGTGTGTTCCCATCTCATACAATATCATGCGCACCCATGATTTACGTGCCGTGTGAGAAATGGATGCACGAATCCAGCGTATTTAATAATTCCAGAGGATCTAATCATCGTTTTGATCTTTGACTGCAATAGAAAATTTACATGTTTCTTTCAATTGAAATTCGTGAAATTGAAAGTCCACGGATAAGTCCAACTCGAGCCAGCTTTTAGCACTTTTCCAGTTAACGTTTATCACTTTTCCATTAATCTCTTGCTTCATCCTTAGACTAGTCATGCCTCACTTCCCTGATTGAAGTTGACAAGAGAGGTGTTCGCCTTTGCCCACCGCTATAAGCCAATAACATTTCCCCTCAGCCATATCAATGTGGAAAACCCGCAAGACCCGCAAGCACCAAGTCCAAGTCTTGAGGGCCTTGTCCTCATTTTCCCAGATCCCTTTTGTCCACATTTTTATGTGTCCATATTTATCTAATTTGCATTCATTTATTTTTCGATAATCAAATATCTTGTTCTACAAATATCCCTTTGGAGTATAGAATGTCCGAAGAACAAGATCCCAATTGTCCTGAAAATTTCCCAAAGCTTCAAACAAACCAAACGACATCAGAACAAACAACAAGAACAAAAGCAAGAAACCATATATTAACGGGATGCATGCCTGATTCTACCATTAAACAAAATGTCCATTATGGACGTTTTGGGATAAACTCATATTTCCTTTAAGGGATGTATGTAGATGAAGAAATGACGAAAATTTGAACAGAAAAATAAAATTAAATAACCAGTCAATTATCCTGAGGATCTTTTGTAGGTCGAAGGAACACGCTCTTAAATTATATCTTCATCAAAGCACGATGCAATCAAAGAATTAAGGGCTAGTTACACATTGTTGGAAGCATAGAGCAAAAGTCGATACATTCATCTGGGGAGATCACCATGAGAGAACCCAAGTTCGAATCCGTCAACATATATTGTTGAACTCACATTTATTCAAAAACTTAAGCTAACAAATTATTTGCCAACTAGGATATATTAATTATTCTACACATACTAATTCTCCGACGTGAGATGTTTTAATATAACTCGCTTGTGCATCTAAATACATTACCATATGCATTAGAACAATCGCACCTTTAGCAAAATGTAACATCACCACATATAAAAGAGACTAGCAAGACTTTCTATTTGATGGTTAAGTTAAAAACAGTCTCTTTACCACCAAACTCGTTTCATCACTCATGTCAAGAATGCGGCCATGATTAAGTTCAGAAACAAAACTGCTCTTTGCATTTGTATGTCATTTCATGTCTAAATACATAGATTGATGATGAGAATAAAATTCACACCACAATACAACATGCCGGCATCAACTAAGTTACTAGGATTGTTACTTGCAACATGGAGAGAGCTATTGCATGCAAAACCATGCGACTAGGCTTTTACAAATTCTTTTTTTGGCTAGTATACTTTATCAAGTGAGTTTTGGCATTCTTAAATACAAAAGAAAATCAGAATTTTTAAAGGGGTATATGGGTGTGTTCCCATCAGGTACGATATCCTGTGCACATGTGATTTATGTGTCATGTGAGGAACACATGTATGCATCTAGCGCATCTAATAATTCCGGAATTATAATTATCTCTTTGATTGTCAATTGAAATCGAAAGTTTAGGTATTTCTTTCTATTAAAGTTTGTGAAATTGGAAGTCCCTGAATAACTCCAAGTCATGTCAATGTCACTTTTCGATTAATCTCCTCCTTCATCCTTAAAGCTAGTCCCACTATTCTCTCTTTGTTTTTTGTCCCAGCGTGAGGCAGCTATCCTAGCAGAGTAGTCATGCCTCACTTTCATAGATTGAAGTTGAAACAGAGGCGTTTGCCTTAGCCCACTGCTACAAACTGATAACATCAACTTCCTTCGGTCACATCACCTTGGATAACCCGCGAGACCCGCAAGCACCAAGTCTAAGTCTTGAGTTCCATTTCCTCATTCTAACATATCCTTTTTCACCAGATTTTAATGTGTCCATATTCATCTTGTTGCATTTACTTCTTTCTTTCATAAGCAAATATCGTGTATTTTTGTTTTTCATAATCCCAAATTGTTCTACAAATGTCCCAGTTGAGCTTATAATGTCCCAAAACCCAGTAAAACACGATCCCAATTGTCCTAGAAATGTTGCAAAGTTTCAAAGAGACCAAACAACACCAGAACAAACAGCAAAAGCAAGAAACATGATATTAAGGGTATGTATGCCTAATTCGGCCATTACACAGAATATTTATATTGATTTTGTTAGTATAAAATCATATTTCTTCTGCACTGTGCATCTGAGGGGTGTATATTGATGAAGAAATGATGAAAATGTGCAAGAGGAAAAATAACTTAAGCAGTCGATATCCCGAGTATCTCTTTTAGCTCGAAAGAACAAGGTCTCAAATGATCTTTTTCATCAAAGGATGATGCAATCAAGGACTTAAGGGCTGGATACACATTATTATGAAACCATGTCCTCCTTCCTTTTATAATAAATGTCAGAAGTTTCAAGTTTCTGTGGCACGAGGGCCTTATTATTAGTAAAATTTTATTTGATGAATTAACAAGTATCAATCAAAATATATTGTTGTTTAACCGGCAACGCAGTGGAAGCGGATCGTAACTTTGCAATTAAGTTGGAAGCTGTAAAAATAATAGAGAAATAAAATAAGGAATAATAAAAGGATACAAGAAATTTTACGTGGTTCGATCCGAATGTCAGAACCTACGTTCACGGAGAAAACCGATAAATAATTTACTAATAAATCGGAGAATTACATAATTATAATCACTTACGCTTAAGTATTTTTTAATTCTAATATATACTTAATACTCACAGTATTTAATATCTCAACTCGATAGACTCTCTCTCTCTACGCACAAATATCTCCGAACTCACGCCTCTTTTCTGGAGCTCTCTTCTCGGCTTGCTGTCTTCTCCACGTCCTCTGCTCCCCTTTACAGGAGAATGGATGTAGAAATGAGACAAATGGCGTCCATCTTCAGAAGCCAATGCGTCTTCGTGCAATTAATGATGGCATGTACGTATGACCATCATGCACCGCCACAAGAAAAAATGACCATTGCTTCTATCTTCCCTCCTTCTTTTAATAACAAAAGGACAAAGAAAGCCCACAAAAGTTCACCAAAAATAGAGAAAGAGGAACGGTAGCGCTCACTTCTTCCTCTATGGGCATGCATTCACATCATGTGCATGCATTTAAGAGGAGAGAGAAAAAAGGACGTGACCCATGTGCATAATCTTTGTCCATCTACGTTTAATGCTCCACGATTGGCGCTGTTCTCGTTGAATGCTCCACGGATGTTCCTTTTCAGAGTATTAATAAATATTGAGCGTGTGGATTGAGTATTGTGTACGGACTCAAACTCGAGGCACAATTTAATACATATGACTTATTAGGAAGGCTCTCTCTAACTTGGCATAGTAAAATATTAATCTTGGAACATGACCATTATAATTTGATGCGCACCTAAAAAAATTTTAAAATGTAAAAGTATTGATAGATGGAATCATGTATAACATCAAAAGTTGCGAGCAACCAGCACTAATTCAAATACACAACACCACGTCTATCGTCCTTTTAAATCGTAGCATAGTCTTATTCTTAGATTTATATCAACATTCTAACACCCATGCTCAAAAGTTAACATAGTAAAAAAACATAACAACATTTTAGAGTTACAAACGTTAATGTGTCGAATTATGAACTTTTCTTCGATTAAATTTACCAACTGATCTATGAGTTATTTACCACCATGTCTTAGGCGTGAGGGAGAGCAAGAGCACGAGAGGGTGTTAGATTGAAGCAGCGAACGCGACTCAGGTAAAGAGAGGAAAAGACAAAATGATTATTAGGGTTTTTCAATTATAGTTTGTTATTATTTTAAAATTTGGGCCGTTGCAGGTCTCTTTGGAATTTATCATTTGTAGCCCAATAGCAATGACCGTCTAGGGAAACGCAACCCAAAAAAAGTCCATGCTGAATGGTATGGTGCAGTATTTCTGATGTCTCGAAATTGAGAAAGGAAACATAATCTTAGGAAAGGAATCCATTGAACATTGAAGGGCCCTATGCCATTATGAATTTCATGTCCTGATTTTGTATTACCCTCAACATGCAATTAGCAGCAAAAGCATAAATAGGACGAAAATGGAACTTGCTAACATAATTTCATATCTTTAACAAGCAAAACATGATGAGCATAAGAACACAAAGTACTGCTAAATTGTTGTCACGCCCCGTATCCCGCGAAGCGCGAACATCCCACAAAGAGGTCGAATTTGATGCGACGTCCCAGGACGCGTCGCCGACCCAACGTCCAACAATCAGATAAACATCTCACATGCGGAAGCAACGTATATATATATACACACACACACACACACACACACCCGTACACAAACAAGATAACCAAGGATAGCACAATACTAAAACCATCATATTAAAAACATATACATTTATAAGAGCCAAAATGGGCCAATAACCACCAACCAAAAGAGGGTACGAGGCACGGCGGTCCACACCATATTTAGTCGGGGCTCCTCCCAAAACGAATCGGCACATCTGCCATCCTCAAAGCCGGGGGTCTGAAAATGTGGGTTATTACAACCGTGAGATGAATCTCAGCGAGCACAACCCATAAACCTAGGCTAGGCTAACATGCATTCTCCCAACAGGTATAATACAGTCAACAAAGCAATATCAATCATAATCATTCTTTGACCTGGGCCCTCGGGCCCTAGTCACTTACCTGGCTGCCCCTGCAGGTTAGCATTTCAATATAATGCTCAGTTCACATACACGAACACGCTATCCACACGTACGTCATACGCATGCTCATGCTCATTAGTGTTCGTATCACAAGCCATTCACCGAATCCCACACACTCACATACTGGCCCATGCATTTCTATGCATGCATGTGTTATTTTCATGCTAAATTCATATCTCGGTCCACTGGCCCACACTAGCACACTGGCAAATGCTCAATTTATTATGACGACTTGAAGGTCACGACTCGAAGGCCCACAATTGTTAATCCGACCCGAAGGCCCACAACTCTCCGCGGCCAGCTTAAAAACGCATCACATGGCCCAGTGTCTCTAGCCTGCTACAAAGTGCATGAGGCGCAACACCGATCTCCTTACGAACCAAAGTCTACTACAAAGTACATGAGGACGGCACGACCCGAAGGCCTTAAGTGATCACACGGCACACTGCCAATTTTTATCTTAACCCGGCGTAAAATGCATCGGGCAATTAGGTGATCACATGCTCATGGCAGGCACGTATTTCCGCACAATTTCATCACATGCCCCACTCTCGGCATACACAATGCGTGACTATGAAAAATGCAACTTGAGCATCAGCAAGGTACATGCACTCAATCAAATCAAAGCTACTACACAGTGCCTAATTTATAAATAGCATGCTCACTTGGCCAATTAGTACCGTGCGGCCCAATTTCAAATACACAATTCAAGCCATCAATTAACCAATCACACTCCGCACGATTCAGCCACACGAGCACACAACATGGCATTTCACAATTAAGCACAATAAATCACCAATCAATCAACAGCCAATCATTCTGGGTAATCTCGGCCATTCAGCTTATAATTCTTGCTGTCCAATAAAATCCGGTACATTCCTCAAAAATATGGACAGCCGCTATTTTCTCAATCTGGGCCAATAATTATCTATAATAATCCCACTAAATTCCTTGGATTTTAATTTCACCAATCAGTCCTCAATCCAGTCCAAATTATACACCGATAATACCTAAACCAATCCAGAAAAATGCACTATCAGTCCTAATCCGGATTTAGGAATTTTACTCACTTAATACTAAACCACGACGACGAGGAACGACGGCCGATCACCGATGAACAGTGGAACCGGCGGTGGCGTTCTCGACGGACAGCAACCGGTGGTGTACGGACACGTATGGACGGCAGGGAACGGTGGCCGGTGAGACGGCAGTGGCTAGTGCGGTGGCTGTACGGACGGCGTACGGACACGTACGGACGCATATGAACGGGCCGGAGAGGGAGAGAGAAAGAGAGGTCAGGACGAGGGTGGGAAGGCGAGGCCAGGCGGAGCAGCGGCACCAGTGGACAGCGACGACACGCCGGCGGTCCGGCGAGCTCCGGCGTACGAACGGGAAGGAAACCGGCGGAGGGAGAGAGAGAAATTGGGAGAGGGGGCTGCTAGTGGGGCTGCTGGCCGAAGGAAATGAGGGAGGAGAGAGAGAGAGGAGGTCAGCTGGTCAAATATAGTGGCCTAGGGGCACCACGTGTCGCCGATCCGGGCCATTTAACTAAAATACCCCTAATACAACGGTCCTTATTCAATCCTATCCAATAATTGAGGGGCAAAAAGATCTTTAGCCCCAATAATGCAGCTGATAACCATCAATTATTATCCCAAATAATTTCCCAAAAATTCGGACCAAAAATAGCCCAGGGGCAAAATGGTCATTTTTCCGGTCCCGAGGCGAAATTTCAATTTTTGGCTAAATCAACTCCAAATATGTGTGGCCAACATAATATGGCGTCGGAATCGCGAAATTCATCGCGCAAGCCCTCGCAAATCCACGTCAAAGTTTGAGGGGCAAAATCGTCAATTTTTCCAATTTTTGTCGAAATTCCAATTTTTAGCCATAACGACTCCTGGTATGCGTGGCCACCTTAAAATGGCATCGGCCTAAAAAAATAACCTCATTTGGCCTCGAAAAGAAACGCTGGTGTCCCGAGGGGCAAAATCGTAATTTTTCACCCCAGATCGAAATTCCAATTTTTACTCGTACTAACTCCAAATGTGTGTGGCCAGCATAATATGACGTCAAATTCCCAAAAATAGTCTCTTAAGCCTTCGAAAATCGACATTTAAATTCGGGCCCAATTCCGTGAACAAAACTTGCTAAACTTTCAATTTCATGGTTTCTCACTAACGGGCGGCTGTTTAGAGGTTACGCGTATCGACCTAGGGCTATCCGTATCGTGATGGTCTCGATCATTGAAAGAATGAGAAATTATCACTAGTTCCAGAGGTCACGATCATTCGGTTCAAGTTCAGGACAGGTTGACCACATGCATTTTTGGTCTTGCAGAATCACCTGCGTCCCTATTGTACATCGTTGGCCTCAGTCAAACCCAATCCATTACTCTTTCCTAATATCGATCCACGTTGGCCCAAAATATTCTCTCAGCGTCTCTCGTGATCGGTATCCGTTTAGCAATAGGATCCCCGGTCTAGGTACCGTTTTCTAGTTAGCCATACCCCATTGATTAGTATCCCAAGAGTGATCAGCTCTGAGCGAGACTTACTAAAATGAAATGCGAAATAATATCAATTTTATTGATCCTGGAATTATATCGAAATTCGGGATGTTACAATTGTTTTTTTGGTAAGGGGGCTGTTACAATTGTTGAGCAACACTAAATTACAAAAATGACATGATTTGCACTTCCCATGCCGTTCCGATGACGGCTTGCTCGGACAAGCTTGAAACTAAAGAGTACAAAAATATTGGCCGCTACTCATAAGGAGGAACAAGCCAACTACTAAGACAATTTTGCTTGAACAAGAAAGCAAGAACTTCATGAGATCAATAAAGCATTGGACTGAATTGATACAGAGAACGGGCATGTTACCCTCTTCTCATTCTCCTCCTCAACTCGGCTACCTTCACTATGACAATCACGTACACCATGTCTGCTTTACAATCCACATAGCCGAAGTAGGCGCGTCTCCAATTCTTCTTGTACACCAAACCACTAACAACTCCCCAAAACCCAAGTGCAAACCCAAACATTATGAAGAGGTAGAACATCACCTTTTTAAGCTTACCTTCTTCATTAGTATCTTCTTCTAGCACTTGAGGAGCCTCCGCACGGGGCATTTCTTTTGTAAAGGATTGCCACAAAGTAGAGGATTGTCTGCATTAATAGAAGCATCATCAACAGTCTGGATTTGATTTCATCTCGGAATTGGCCGCTTGAAGTTGTTGTGTGACAAATTTAGTTTGCTCAATGATGTGAATGCAGAAAAGCTTTGTGGGATTGTTCCTAAAAGGTGATTATTCGAAAGATCAAGTGACTCGAGCGAATTCATGTCTCCAATCATAGTGGGGATGCCTCCAGAAAGAAAGTTGCGCAGTAAGTTCAAGCCTCGCAATCCGAAGAGCAAGGTAAGCTCTCCTGGGATCGGCCCAACCAATTTGTTGCTCGAGAGATCGAAATTGACCATTAGCTATAGATCAAGTGTTGTGTAGCCAAGGTCCACCCCTTTAACGACCTACTCCACGTGCTCTTGATGTAACATCCTGAATTTCGACCCCTTTCCCGGGATCCGACGAAGTAGATATTATTTCTCATCTGATTTTAGTACGTCTCGCCCGGAGCTGGCCCCTCGCGGGATACTGACCAATGGGAAAGGCTAACTAGGAAAACGGTACGTGGACCGGGGACCCGATCGCGAATAGGACACCGATTTCGAGAAACGGTAGGGAAGTATTTTGGGTTAGTATGGGCCGATCCTAGGAAGGTAACGGATTTGGTTTGCCCAATGACGTACGATCGGATCGCGGGTGATTCCGCTCGACCGAGAGTACGAGTGGCGAACAAATCCCGAACCTAAACCAAACGATCGTGACCCCTGGAATAACCAATAATTCCTTGTGTTCTCTCGGTAATCGGGACCATCACGACTTGAGTGACCCTAGGTCGATACGCGTAACCCCTAAACAGCCACCCGTCAGTGAGAGACTCTAAAATTCTGAGGTGAGTGATTTTGATCGCCAAATTGAACCCGAACTTCGATGTCGAAATTCTATGGGTGTTTGCGACTATTTTGCAAGGACAACATCATTTTGGTGTGGTCACATACATTTGGGGCTAGTCCAACCAAAAATTGGAATTTCGACCGAAATTGAAAAAAATTACAATTTTGCCCCTATGGACCTCGATGTCCGTTTCCGAGGCCAAATGAAGTTGTTTTTCGGAACCGATGCCATTTTGGAGTGGCCACGCATGTCTGGAGTGTGTACGGACGAAAATTGAAATTTCGACCCTGGGACGAAAATTTACAATTTTACCCCTCCAGACTTTCAGATTGATTTTCGAGGGCTTAAAGAATGATTTCTAAGGATTCGACACCGTATTATGCTGGCCATGCATATATAGGACCGGTATGGATAAAAATTGGAATTTCGGTCTGGGATCGGAAAATTACGAAAATGCCCCTAGAGCCATTTTGGCTAATTCCGAAAATTGGATTAAATTAGGGGCTTAACCAAGGTTAAATGAGACTAACCAGGTCTGGTCAGCCTTGGGTTAGTGACAAAGGACCATTTTACCCCTAAATTATTGGATGAGAAGGAAAGATAGCCATTGGATCAAGGGCAAAATTGTCCAATTGGCCTAGATTGAGACACATGGATTCTACTCACACCATCTTTGACCCATTTGACAAGACCCTCTCTCTCTCCTATTGATGATTCGGCCATTTCCCCCAAAATTTTCTCCCTTTTTCCCGTTTCAGTTTCTGCCGTGGACATTTCTGTCCATTCTGGTACTGTTCACGCTGGAACAGTGTCACCGCCAGAGCCACCACTGCCGGTCCAGCCACCATCTAGCACCACCAGTAGCCATTTTCGCTCCTAAACAGCCACCATCAGCCCGGTTCCATCCCAAACAGAAAATTCCAGCAACAAATCGCCCTCGCCGTTGTCGCCGTGACCGCCGGCTTGCACCCGGAACGCCGCCGTCGATCCTTACCACGTGTCGGTGATCGACCACCCGTTCTCGTCGTCCCGAATCATCAATAGGCGAGTACAAACCCCTAAACCCTTAATTAGTCTAATTGTGTTTCTTAGGAGGTAATTAGGGGTTAATTAAGCTTATTTAGGGCCTAATTGTGTTTATATAAGTGTGGGATGATTAGGATAGGTCATTAAGGCTTAATGAGTTTGGTTAAGTGTGGTTTAATGGCCAAATGATGCTCTGTTCTGGTACTGTTCATTGAGTACCGAAAATGTGCATATTTGTCTAAGTGTGGCACTAATTAAGTTCAAGTGCTAATGATTTGGAATTGGACATTTTGGGGATTAATTAGGCTTATTTGAAGCTTAATTAAGTGTACTTGGTTGTTGGGTAATTAGGGCTTGAGACTAGAGCCTAATGAGGGTGTTTAATTGTGGTTTAGTGGACAAAATGTGTCCTGCCCTAGTACTGTTCATTCAATACCGAATTTGTGCAATTTGTCCAAGTTGAGTATTTAGTTGATTCATTGATTAATGGCAAGAATTTAGGCATTCTTGGGGGTTGGTTGGGACTTATATAAACCCTATTGGATAACCCCACGATGGTGAGGTCGACTATCGGAATTGATTTGCTTAAGGCGGGTCCAAGGCGCATGAAATTGAATTGTAACAAATGCGCGGAATAAATGTTAAATTGGTTAGATTACATTGGGAATAATTTGAGTGTACCGAGAGTGTGTTAGATACATTGACTTGGGGAATAATTGTATTCGGCATGTCGCCTTGGGTATCGACACAAATTCCCGAACATATGTTTTGCATATTAAGTTGTGATTGGTTGAAATTGAGTGAAACGATGTACATGCTTGAGATATATTCAAATTGTTGGCCTTCGGGTCGGGCCTACGGGTCGTTATATCCAATTATGACCTTCAGGTCGAGCCTACGGGTCGATTTATCAAACTGTTGGCCTTCGGGTCGGGCCTACGGGTCGTTATATCCAATTGTGGCCTTCAGGTCGGGCCTACGGGTCGATTTATCAAACTGTTGGCCTTCTGGTCGGGCCTACGGGTCGTTATATCCAATTGTGGCCTTCGGGTCGGGCCTACGGGTCGTTATATTCAATCGTGGGCCTTCGGGTCGATATAATTGCACATGAGTTAAAGTGATGTCAAATGTCTAACCTGCAGGGCTATGAGACAATATATTGGGCTGTGAGCTCGAGTGAATTAATGTTGTTTTATTGGTTCAATGTTGATGCATTTTATTTACTCTTCTGGAGGTGCACATTAGCCTAGTTTAGGATTAGTGATTTGTACTTGCTGAGATTTCTCACGGTTGTGGTAAAACCGACACTTCAGATCCCCGGCCATGAATTTTGAGGTCGAGGAGTAGGACCCCTAGCCCGAGACAGAGTCTGAGGCTATGAGTTCAGAGGAGGAGCCAGAGCAGTCCGAGAGTTTTTTTTTGAGACGTTTGGATCTGATCCCAACTAGATACCCTAGGGCAGACCTCAGTTTTAGGAGCGAGGGCCGATACTTTTTTACTGTAGCCCTCCGGTTGTTAGCCCGATCCCCTAGGCCAACGATCCCTTTTTGTTTTAGTGGCCTTTTTGTTGTGTCTCCTGTTTATAAATGAATATTGTACATAAGTCTTATAATGAATGTATATATTATTTTAATAGTTCGTAATTTGTTATCTCTTGCTATTCATGGTTACTTTTAAATTGTCTGGGTGTATATATATCTATTATATATACGTCGTTTCTGCATGTGGCGTGTTTTCTCTGATTCGGATTTTTGGGTCGGTGACGTAACCTGAGAGCGTCGCACCACATTTCGACCTATACGCGGATGTCCATGCTTCGTAGGGTACGGGGCGTGACACTTGATTCCAATTTGTCACTCCGACGGACACGTTCCGCCCAAGCACGTGTGCAGGGGCATAAGCAGGGGAGAGTGAGTTGCCTTCATCTATGCTTTTGTTCAGTTTCACCCCTTTCATATAGACGAGACAATTTGGAATCATTCCTGTCATATTGTTCACTACCAAGTCTAATATTTGCAGCGCACAGAGAAAGCATAGTTGTGAAGGAATACTACCATTGAACATGTTTTCTCGCAGTCCAAGAATCTGTAGTGACGGAAAACTTGGTCCAATCCAATGTGGAACACTTCCAGATATGTTGTTCTCTCCAAGATCTAAAATTTGCAATTTCCTGCAATAGTTTATAGTCACAGGAATTCCTCCTTGGAGTCTGTTGTTGCTCATGTGTAATGACCCAAGCCCGATTTGATTTCCAAAAGAAGTCAGTATGATTCCGGACAACATATTGGATGATAAATCAAGAAGTGTCCAAGGGTTCTTCTTCCAACATGCAGGAATTTCGCCAACTAATTCATTCCTTCCAAGGTGCAAGTAGTACAGATTTTCCATCTCGCATAATGAGGTGGGTATTGGACCATTTAAGAGATTATCATTCAAATACAAGGAATCCAAATGAGGAATGGCTAGGCCAATATTTTGTGGAATAGGTCCTGATATTAAGTTGTGAGAGAGATCTAATGAATACATGTCAGAAGGAAATTTCGGCAGAGATCTATTTATTTGGTTGTAAGAGATCTAAATAAGCCAGGTCGGAAGGAAATTTCGGTAGAGATCCATTCATTTGGTTGTAAGAGAGATTCAGGTAGAAGAATGACACTAGACCTAGCCAATCTGGTGGAGATCCTGAAATGGAGGCATTGGACAAATCTATACTTGCGTGGACTTGCGTTCTTATCCATCGCGGATATTCCGTTTTGAACTCGCAAGACACCATCCCCATGTACGAGAGATTAAGGGTGGTATCCAGTCAGAATCCACCTTGATAGCTAAATGGTTGTTGCTACTATCTAAGGACGATAGCTTTGAGAGGTTGGAGAAGTGGATTTCGGAAACTGTTCCTCTCAAGGAATTTGCTGAAAGATATAACTCTTCAAGATTTTCAAGTTGTCCGAAACTGTGTGGAATAGTGCCATTAAGAAGATTGTTACTGAGATCTAAAATTGTTAAGACTTGCAATCTTCCTAATGCCTCCGGAATATTCCCTGTTAATTGATTATAAGAAAGTAAAAATATACTCAAGCATAAGCAATCATATGATGATGGGATGGTTCCATGTAATTGATTATATGATAGGTCCAGTATTGTCGATTTTTTCAAGTGCACCAGCCAATTTGGCAAAGCCCCCCTGAAGAAAATTATAACTTATCTCCAGACGCTCGAAGTTTTTCCCGATAAGCGTTGAAGAATTTCCCTCCACTGAAAATACCTCCTTATGAAGTTCGTTTTTGCCCAAATATAGTGACTTGAGGAACGGATTTTCCCTTAAGAAAGAGAACAACCTCCTTCAATGCTTTGCGAGAGATTGTTTGCAAGATTGAGATCCGCAAGACTTCTCAAGTTATCGAACCATCTTGGTACTGAAGAGTTGAAAAAGTTTGACGAAAGATCGAGGTGCCGGAGAGAAGTCATGTTTAGAAATATAATGCTTCGAATGGAACCTTTGAAATGATTGTTTGAAAGATCGAGCTACTGAAGATGAAGAGAAGTATAATTGGCCAAGTGGAAAGAGTTTGATGAAAGATCGAGTTGCTAGAGAGAAGTCATGTTTTGAAATACAGTGCTTAGGATGAAACCATCAAAAAAATCCCTTGAAAGATCTAGGTACTAAAGATGAAGAACAGTAAAATTGGCGAAGCATTCAGAAGACAAGTGAAAGTTATAAAGTCCACAATTCGATAGGATCAAAAGTGATAAAGATGGAAGTGTGCTTATCATCTCCATGAGGTCTCCAAATTTGTTAACATTTATGCCACCTATGTCGAGGTACTTTAATGCCCGAAGATGCGAAACCCATCGAATGTCATTAACAACACCCATGAGTTAATAACCATGAAGATCGAGGAATTCCAACTTGGTTAGATTTCCCCATTCACGAGGAATAGTTGCAAAACAGAAAGAGTGAAACAGTTGAAAAAGATCCCGCTCAAGTCTGGGTAGCTCATGTATCTCAAGTTGAGCAAAGAAGAGTTCAGTTCACTAGTTGTGGAAATAATCTGTGAGAATTCATTCCTTGGGTGATCTGGAACATGACGACATGTTCATTTGCTCTGTTGCACTTCACTCCTTTCCATCGGCAACAATCTTCACCAATCCAAGAAGAAGGGGGGTGAGATGTGTCTGAGAGACTATGTTTGAGCTTGATCAGAGCATCTCTTTCTTCTTCAAAGCAAATGGAGGATGAGTGTTGACACCTAAATTTTAGCGACCATTTAGTATAATTTGCATAGAAAATTAGGGATTAAATTTTTAACCCCTAAACAAAAATATTTAAATCACATAACATATAGTTTAAATTCACTTTAGAATAATTGCATTTTGCATTGGACTGGCGATGACGAACGAGCTTAAATTTCATCGAATGTGACTCAGCTCGCTTGAAGTGCATGGGCTGGGAATTACAAGTCAAATGGGCTCGGTTGTTTTAATTTGAACTTAATTCAGCCCATTCTCATTAATTAATTCAGCCCATTATCATTAATCAATTCGGCCCATTAATTCAGCCCATTTAAATTAAAGCCCAAGCCTAAGCCCATTAGGACTAAAAGCCCATCTAATTGACCTAGGTTAATACTATATATTCAGAATTAGGTCAGATTTTTAGAGGACACATAATTTCAGATCAGAATTTTCAGAGAGTGAGAGTGAGGAAGGGAGAGAGTGAAGGAGACCGGCCGGAGCACCCCCCACACGGCCGGAACCGCGCGACGCCGCTGCTACCTCCCGCGCGCCTGTCGCCGCCCCTTGCCGCGCGCCGCCCCTCGCCGTGCGCTCGCCTGCTGCCCGACGCTGCAGCTCCCTGCCGCGTGCTCACCGCCGCGCGCTCGCCAGCTGCCGCACGCCGCGCCCCTTGCCGTGCGCCGTCCCTCCTGCCGTGCGCCTGCTGCCGCCGCTTCCTGCTACCGTGTGCTGCCGTCTCTCCCGCCGACGCCAAGCCTCACGTCGACGTTGCTGCCGTCGCCGCGCCTCCGCTGCCGCCTCCCGCCAACGCCACGCCTCACGCCGGCGCTGCTGCTGCCGTCGCTTCCTGCCGTGCGCCGCTTCTCACGCCGACGCTGCCGCTGCCGCTGCCCTCAGGCCGACGCCGACGCCACTGCTGCTCGTTGCTGCCCGACGCCGACGCCGCTGCTGCTTGCTGCTGCCGCTGCCCTCAGGCCGACGCCGACGCCGCTGCTGCCTGCTGCTGCCGCTGCCTTCCCGCCGACGCCGACGCCACTGCTGCTACTCCTCGCCGCGCGCCGCCACGTGCTGCCGCTGATTCTCGCCGTGCACCGCTGCTGCTGCTGCCGTCGCCTGCTGCTGCTCCTCCCATCACGCGCCGCCTGCTGCCACCGCTCCTCCCGTCGCACGTCGCCGCCTGTTGCTGCTGCCCCCTGCCGCGCGCAACCGCGTGCTGCCGCGGCTTCTTGACGTGCGCCACTGTCGCCGCCGTTCCCGACACCGCACCGCCGGTCCGCCGTTTGCCGCTCATCGCAATCCGCAATCCCGATCCGCGAGTCCAAATTTGGAAAGTAATCCAAAACTCAGGTAAAAACATCTATCCAGAATATTTTCAAAATATTTAGATTCCCAGTTTGGATATTTGAATATTCTGTGAATGTTGTGTGGATTGCTAGATATTCTTAGGATAATGTTTGCCTTGTTTGAGAATATTCAAAATTAGGAATATTTCCTAATTCAGCAACGTATCTGGACAACTATCCGACCTTATCCCTAAGGTACGATACGTGGCGATACGGAAAATCATTATCCTATCCATAATCACTTGGGTACGATAATGATTTTTATCTGCTTTCCAAATTTGAATGATCGACTTTCCATTAATATCTGTAACCCTATAGATATGACTGATAGTTCGATTCTTGTGCCTAATCTGAATTTGAAACAAATCTTGTGGATTGCGTGGCTGTTTTAAATGTGGATGCTATCTATGTTTAGATTATTTTTCCTTTTCAAATAAAAAGAAAATTTAAAAAATATATCAGTTAGGATTTGAATTTGAATTTTGCATGTTTAGGAATCCTAAATATATCTAGACGATAGAGTAATTATTTAATTTAAATTAGGATTTGAGATAATCTATTTCCTAGTTTACATTAAATAATTTTCTAATCTTAATAGATTATTTAGGTTATTTTTAATTCCGAATTTTCATGAAAATCCCAAAAAAAGAATGAATTGTTTTATGGTAGATTAGGATAGATTGCATTCTTTATTTAAGTAATTTATTATTTCGAATTTTAACAAAAATCCCAAAAATAAATCATGTTAGGACATATTAGGTCATCATAGGTTGCATGTTAATTTAGGCATATTTTTTATTCCGAATTTCACTAGAAAATACCAAAAATAAATCATTTGCCCGTCATCAGAATTAAGTCACGTCGTCGCATGACATATAGTTTGCATGCTAGGTTGCATTACTTGCATGTCATTTTTGCACGTCATTGCATGTAGACTAGGCTTCATTTAAATAAGTGAAAATCAAAAAATGTGGAGTGAACTGCTTGTTAATTAGAAATCATATTAGGTTGTTGATGTGATTTTCTAGCTAACCATGCAGATGCTTACGTTGCTTCGAGGTAAGTAATTCTCCTAATCTTGCAATTTATTTAATGCTTTCTTGAGTGTTAAATTGGTGGTTTGCGCACCCGCATGAACACCTCATATGTTAGTGACTAAGTTAAAATGGATCCAAACTGCTTGCCAAAATATTTTTGAAAAGAAAAGGTACCGAAAGGGCGTTAGACTAGATCTAGCGTAATCAAGTCCCCGGGCTTAGAATCTCTGGTTCGTAGGAATAAAACATATCTCCCTATGTTTTATTTAGGTTTCTAATCGACCTACCACAAATTGATTAGTGGCGACTCCAAGCATGAAAACATTTGCATGTTAAAAACAATTTAAACCTAAGTTGCGAATTGGTAGGGCTTGGGAGGGCTCGAGTTAGGTTTAGTCCTAATAATCCATTAGCCTGAGAGAGGAAAATCTTTAGGTCGCGACAGCTTGGCGACTCCGCTGGGGATTTGAGTTAAAACTCTTAGTGGACTTAGGCCAGTTTTTCTTTTCAAAAAAAATATTTTTGCTTGGCAGCGAGGATCCCAGGTACGTCCCTAACATTTTAGGTGTTAAATGTTTTTGCAGTATGGGAGGTATAAGGGGAGGCGTGATTGTTAACCCTTGTTTTGCAGGGAGGTGTTTGAATGAATGGTTTAGTTTATGCACGAAGTGCTGTATGATATAACCTGTTGTGCATGCCTTACATTTACACTACACCGCACACACTACCCGCTGCCGGACCTGGGCGGCACAGGTTTAGGATGGTACTGAGAAAATGGACACCCCGACCACACCCGCGTGGTATGGGTCGCCTTTCTTGGTCCCGAAAGTTCTTTCGTGGTGTCATTGAATACCTGCCACGGTTGCGCCCTTTGCAACCCGGGTCGGCTCTTTGACTAAGCCGGAGTCAGGGGAATCTCAGCCTAACCACCACCATGACTGGTTTAGCTCGGTAATCCTCATGTCTCCATTTTGCAAGCCAGAGTCTAGGTAGAAATCGAACCTCACGTTTCATGCGCATGTCTATGTGATTGCCATCATTCTACCGGGTGAAGTAAGATTTCTAAACCTTTATCTCGCAATTTATTTATCTTTCGTCTTTTTCTTTGGTCGGTCCATGACATTAGGTCGGTCGCGAGTCTTGGTCTATACACTATGGGAGGGGCAGACATCCGGATTCTTGATGCTCCTAAGGACGAGCTCCGTGCCTGGTGGAATCTACTCAGTCCGACCAACCGCAAGCTAGTTGAGGGCCACATCGGGAGGCTGCTCCCCCTACTGGAGGTCAAAGTCCGTACCGGCCTCGTTCGAGCATTAGCGCACTTCTGGTGTCCCAAAACCTCTACCTTTATATTCGGTAAGCACGAGCTCACCCCGACGTTGGAAGAATATAGCGTGCTCATTGGAAAACCCTTGGAGTCGGATTTAGTCACACCACCTTTGGGAATTGATTCTACTTTAATGTTGGCTGAATTTTTGAATGTCGAAAAAGATGAATTGGGAAAAGTTTTAAAAGCAAATCGTGGCACATGTCCTTTTTCATTCCTGAGTCAGTGTTTTGAAAAAGCCACATCTTTTCAAAAAGGCAGAATCTTTTTGCTAGCGTTTTTCGGGTTCGTGATTTTTCCTTACTGTAAGAATGCATGTAATCCGTCAATCGCATGGTTGGTCCAACAGGTCTGTCTTGAAAAGAATTTTATTAACATCATTTTAGCAGAGACTTTCATTTCCCTCACTAAATTTAAGCAACATGTTGACAAAACGTTTCATGCCCCCCTCGAACTTTTGCAAATTTGGTTTTTATCTCATATAAAAGGGTGTGGCGATTTACTCACAATACCTGAGCTTAGTGATTCTAGCCATCCAGTTTTAAGGTACAAAGAAAAACAAGGGGATGCACCCGATTATCATTACTCTGAATGGATCATTTTCATGAAAAACGCTAGACCCCAAGGTTTCCAATGGCATGCTAATTGGTTCAAAGTCGAGAAAGCTCGGCTTACATGTAATGGTATCGGGCCGGTTCCACTGTTGGGTTTCACCGGAGCAATTGAATACTACCCCGCCAGAGTGTCTCGTCAGTATCAGATTCTCCAAGGGCTCCCTCCGGCGTTACAACCGGAACTCCTCCAAGTCGACTTCGCAGATGATGATAAAGACCACGAAGCGACCGTAGCCCAGCTCAACAAAATGTGGAAGAAGTGTCGTGTGTTAAAGATAGCTCGGCCCGAAGGAGAACTAAAGGGAGAGCAGAAGTCCTATTTCGCAACGACCCAGTACATTCGTCGGCACAAAATCCCGCAAGATTGGCTCCCGAAGATACCTAAGGTGCCTCTCAAGTCCGCCAATCGCTCAGAGAACAATCGCCTCAAAAGGAAGGCCGAAGAAGCTGAAGAAAAGGCGTCCAAGATAGCTCGAGCTTATGAGCAATTGAAGAAGGAAGTCGCCTCCCATATGTCTATAGATCAAGCTAAATAAAAAAGCTCGAAGTTCTTTTCTTATTTCAGTTTTAGTTTTAAAGGTTGTTTAGGAATTGAGTCATTTGTCTTTATATTCAGTTCAATTTCAAGTCATTAATTGGTGTAAAAATTTTCGTCATTTCAATAAAGAGGTCCTTTCAATTCAAAGCGGTTAGACCAATGTCATGGATTGGCGTATGATTTTGCTTCACACTCATGTACGCCTGTTTCGTTTCGAAATCAGGTAGCTACGGACCGATCACGATCGCCCATTCGTACACGGTCAAGAGCCAGAATGGCCGATCAAACCGACTTGCAAGAACGTGTTATTGGTGTGGAAGACCACATCAAGCAACTTGTCATCGCGATGCAACAAATGTCCGCTGAGATCAAAGCTCTCCGGTCGGATCCTGTTTCGGCATCCCTCGAAGCGTCAGTCCCAAAGCAGAAGATCAGGAAAAGTGTCGATGTTGACGGAGATGACGATATTCCTGACTTAGAAGATGATCCTGTCCAGATCATCGTCAACAAGGACAAACCTGATGAGCGGGTCAATAAACTTGAAGAAAGAGTGAAGCAGCTGGAAGGTTCGCACGATTCACCTTCGATTGATCTGTCCCTTTACTCACAGATCAAAATCCCAAAGAAGTTCAAAATGCCGGATTTCGACAAGTACAATGGCACCACATGTCCAAAAGCCCACCTACAGCTCTATCACGTGCAAATGACTTCGTACGTTGATAACGAACTCCTGATGATCCATGCCTTTCAAGCAAGTCTGACGGGTCCTGCTTTGAGCTGGTATCTCATGAAGAAGATAAATGGCCTCAAAACTTGGAAAGAAGCCAGTGAAGCATTCTTGAAGCAGTACAGATTCATAACAGACATCATTCCTACCCGTGATGATCTCGAACGCGCCCAGATGAAAAAGACTGAGTCCTTCAAAGACTATGCTATCAGATGGAGAAATTTAGCTGCTCAGGTTGTCCCAGAACCCATAGATAGTGAGTTAAAGAGGATGTTCATGAAAACTCTCCCGTTCGAATACCGTAATCGGATGGTTGCCATTCCGACTGACAACTTCAACCAACTCATCCCCATGGGCGAACAAATTGAAATAGGGCTGAAAGATGGATGGTTTGTCGAGCCGCCCTCCTCGACCAGAAGATTTGGTGCGAGAAAAGAGAAAGAACCGGCAGCTGAAGTGAATGTGGCTTATAACCAACCGAGCCGGCGGAATGCTAACTCCGCCCCAGCAATCCAAGTAGTAGAAGCTCAGCAACAAAGCTCGAGTCGCCAACCTTTTCAGAGGAGGAACAACAAGAGGCAATTCACTCCCCTCCCCGGGTCGTTGTCTCAAGTATTGACGGTGCTCCAGAAGAAAGGTTTGCTCACTACTGAGCCAAAGCGGCCCAATCCTGAGCGGTTCTATAACTTCGACCCGTCAAAGAAATGTGATTATCACATGGGTGAGCCGGGACACTCAACCGATGATTGCTATGCCCTCAGGCACCAAATCCAAAACCTCCTAGACACGAAGGCGTTCTCATTTCAACCTGCTAAGCCGAATGTTCAGAACAACCCACTCCCTGATCACGCAGGCAATGTGAATGCCATATTTGGCTTCAATGCTGGTCGAATCAAGAATGTTAAGGTGTGTACTACCGACGTCTACGGTGAGTTGGTGAAAGCCGGTTGTTATCCAAGTAATGAAGGCCCGCCCCTGGCTCTCATGAGAGAAAGAGTCTCAAGAATGGTAAAAGCTGGGATGATTGTTTATGCTGACCACGCTCGCATCGTCTCCACTATCTCCGAAGTGGTTATTAATTGGGAGGAGGAGTTTGCTACATTGAACATCAGGAGCGACAAGGGTGACCCTCTGCCCGAAGACATGCCTCCGCTTGAAGACGCGTCCGATAATGAGGAAATCACTGTAAGCACGCCTACAACTGATGAAGGGATAGTGATCGAGATACCTCAACCGTATGAGTACAGTGACAATAAGGCGGTTCCCTGGTCCTACAGTCTCGATGTCGACTTAGTTACCAGATCTGGGCGTTCCTACGGCCAAGCTAATGCCCAACCTGCAAAACCCGTTACTGATGAAGAAGCCAAGGAATTTCTAGCCGTGATTAAGGCTAGCGAGTACAACATAGTTGAACAATTGCGCAAGCTGCCCGCGCAAATCTCCCTGCTTGAGCTGCTCCAGACATCTGTCATACATCAGAAGGCCTTAATGAAGGTGTTAAGTGAAGTTCACGTGCCAGAAACGATCGATCATGACAAATTAGAGGAATTTGTGGGCTCTATACTCCTCAAGGACCTCATAGCCTTTTCGGATGAAGAGTTCCCTCTAGAAGGGAGGGGGCATACCAGGGCACTTTATATTTCCGTCAAATACAAGGCCTCACATGTTGCCCGGGTACTCATTGACAACGGGTCAGCCCTAAACATCTGTCCTTTGGCGACTTTACACCGCCTTAAGATAGATCCTTCTAGGATAAGTTCTGCAAGAACCTCCGTACGAGCCTTTGACGGAACGAAGAAAGAAGGGATGGGAGAAATACACCTTGACATACAGATAGGACCAACGATTTTCAATGTCCTATTTCAAGTTATGAACATTCCCACTGCATTCAATTTTCTGTTGGGTCGTCCATGGATTCATACTGCTGGAGCTGTGCCATCCAGTCTACATCAGATGGTAAAGTTCGTTGTGGAGAGAAAGTTAGTCACGGTCCACGGTGAAGAAGAACACCCAATCTACCACGCAACGGCTATCCCCTATGTTGAGCCTGATTGCAAAATAGAATCGAGTTATCAGTCGCTGGAGCTCGTATCAACCATACATGCGTCAAGAGGATCATCACCGCCTATTCCTGAGGTGTCAAATGCTGCGGTCATGATTGGAAGAGTAATGATCTCTCACGGCTTTACTCCAGGTGAAGGCCTTGGTAGAAATAGTCAAGGCATCCGCCAACCGGTGGAAGTTTCTCAGTGGCCCCGCATTACTGGGTTGGGATACCAGGGGTCAAGTGAGCCGAACAATGTCGCACGTGGACGTGGACGTGATCGAAGAAATGGTCAAAATAGATTACGATCCGAAGAAGAGCCAATTGATGAAGAACGTGGGCATGGTAGGTTGCCTCCACACCTCCGTACCACATTCCCGGGCCCTGCAAGAATGATGCATGAAGAGAAAGAGGTGATCGACACTCTGGGGCAGCCGAGCGGCAAGTTCGACTATTATGTCAAATACTCAGCACCCCCGAGCTTCTATGTTGACCCCCGTGACATTGTCCCAGATGGATGGGGAGGTATGGATGATTCATCACCTCTAGTGACAGAAGATTCTGATGATGCAATGGAGGGAATCACCGCCCTGTTCGATAATTTCTTAATTGGAGCCATCGAGGAAGGACCGTTGAAGGGAATGGGCATTGGCCCGCAAGAGTAACACATTTACCTTTTTCGCACATTCCCCTACGCGGGAATTTTTACTGCTTTTTAGGACTTGCCCCGTCTCGGGAGCTACTTTTTAGTACTTTTCATTTCTAGGATTTGATTGTTGCAATTTCCATTCCAATAAATGTAATTCATTTGGTGATAATCAATAAAATTACAAGTTGTTTTCGTTTTGAGGGCATGTTGAGGTACATCAAACCAGCCCGGTGATGATATCCAACCGATAAAATAAAATATAGTCCAAGGAGAATTCTGAGGCCTGGGCTTCTTCATGCTTCCTCGTGTTAAAACCTTTTCGAAAAAAATTTCAAAATAAAAAAAAAAAAAAAAAATCAATAGAAATACACTGTTTAGCCCTGTTTGTCCTACTGAACCCCCTACTTTATGTTTCAGGGGCAATTTTGTGACATGTAAGGGTATGGGAACGGTCCAATCTGATGAATTATGTGCTACCGAACCTGATCTCGATGACGCCAATGAACTCGAAGATTCCTCGGACCTCCAGCATGATCTAGAGCATCACGAAAGACCTAAAGTCCTAACGATAGACCAAACTATCACTGTCAACTTGAGTGATTCTGGAGAACCCAAAGAGGTGAAGATAGGGGCAACCCTTCCTGAAGGTGAAGCTAAACGCCTGGTCCAACTGCTGAAGGATTACCAGGATATCTTTGCCTGGTCGTATGTCGATATGCCGGGTCTAGATTCTTCTATCGTGGAACATAGTCTACCCACTAATCCAGACGTGCCGCCCAAGAAACAGAAGCTGCGAAGGACCAAGCCTGAACTTTCCAAGAAAATAGAGGAGGAGGTCATGAAGCTTTTGAAAGTGGGATTCATCGAAGTCACCCAATACCCCAGCTGGGTGGCTAATATTGTGCCAGTCATGAAGAAGGATGGTCGAGTTCGGGTTTGCATCGACTATCGCGATCTAAACAAGGCCAGTCCTAAAGACGATTTCCCATTGCCACATATAGATGTTTTGGTGGATAGTACAGCAGGGTTCGAGCTGTTTTCCTTCATGGATGGTTTCTCGGGTTATAATCAGATAAAAATGAAGGACGATGATAAGGAGAAAACGGCGTTCATCACTCCTTGGGGGACATTCCACTATAAGGTCATGCCCTTCGGCCTTAAAAATGCCGGGGCAACATATCAACGGGCAATGGTGACGCTCTTCCATGATATGATGCATAAGGAGATTGAGGTTTATGTCGATGACATGATCGCCAAGTCTAGACCTGGGAAGAGTCACGTTGATACTTTGAAGAAATTATTTGAGAGGCTCCGTGAGTTTAAGCTACGTCTCAATCCAGCCAAGTGCGTATTCGGAGCAACCTCGGGTAAATTACTTGGGTTCATAGTAAGCAGTAAAGGCATTGAAATTGACCCCTCCAAAGTAAAGGCTATATGTGAGTTACAACCCCCGTCGACCGTAAAAGAAGTGCGAAGCCTCTTGGGTAGATTGAACTACATAGCCCGTTTTATTTCTCAGCTTTCAACAACTGCCAAGCCCTTCTTCAAGCTTCTAAGGAAGAATGCTCAAGTCAAATGGGATGATGATTGTCGGGAAGCGTTTAACGAACTAAAGCAATACCTGATGGAACCACCAGTGCTAGTCCCACCAATGCCGGGCCAGCCTTTGATCCTTTACCTCACAATTCATAGTGAGTCTTTAGGTGCGATGCTAGCCCAGAAAAGTCCTGAAGATGGAAAAGAGCGAGCCATTTATTACCTAAGCAAGAAGTTCACTGTCTCGGAGTTGAATTATTCTGAAGCCGAGAAGACTTGCGCTGCGCTAGTATGGGTGCTCCATAGGCTGCGACAATATACACTGCATCACCAGACTTTGCTTGTAACTGAGAACGATCCCATTAAGTATTTACTTGATCAGCCAGCTTTGGTAGGGAAGTTAGCCAAGTGGCAGATTTTAATTTCAGAGTTTGATATCCAGATGAAGCCACAGAAGTCAGTTAAAGGTCGAGTAATTGCCGATGTGTTAGCTGAAAGTCCTGGAGTCCCTGATGATGATGGATATTCTCCAGAAGATCGTGTTTTGGTAATAAAGGAAGATACATGGACCATGTTTTTCGATGGAGCTGTAAACCTGGCTGGTTCTGGCACTGGGGCAGTTTTAATATCCCCAGATGGGCAACATTATCCAGTAGCAGCAAAGTTAGTGTTCCCCTGTACTAACAACATAGCCGAGTACGAAGCTTGCATCCTCGGACTCCAAGCCGCAGTGGAAATGGGGATAACCGAGTTAAAAGTGTTTGGTGATTCTGCTTTGATTATTCTCCAAACTGTGGGAGAATGGAAGACGAGAGACACCAAACTAGTGCCGTACCATGAATACCTCGAAGAAATCATAAAGGAATTCGAAGATATCTCTTTTGAGTACTTACCGAGGTCTCATAATCAGTTTGCTGATGCGCTAGCTACGCTATCATCCATGTTGCAAGTGATTGATGGGTTAGAGGTAGAACCCCTAAAGATTGAAGTCCTGACAAAGCCAGCCTACTGTATGGTTGTGACCGGGGAGCCTGACGAAAAGCCATGGTATTACGATATCATGAGTTACATCCAGAAACAAGAATTTCCTGAGGGAAGCACCCCGGCTGACAGGAAATACATAATGAAAATGGCTTCAAAATTCTTTGTTAGTGGTGAAAAGCTGTACAAAAGATCGTATGATTCAATCCTATTAAGGTGTGTGGATGCGGCTGAAGCTACCAGAATCATGCAAGAAGTACACGAAGGGGTATGTGGTCCACACATGAATGGCCACATGTTAGCTAAGAAGATTATGAGATTGGGTTATTATTGGCTCAGTCTTGAGAGTGACTGCATCCAACATGTTCGAAGATGTCATCGCTGTCAGGTTCATGGGGATAAGATAAATGTTCCCCCGACGGAATTACATCAACAGTCTGAGCCATGGCCCTTTTCAATGTGGGGCATCGATGTGATTGGCCCGATTAATCCCAAGGCATCGAATGGACACCGATTCATCCTGGTCGCGATTGATTATTTCTCTAAGTGGATTGAGGCGTCATCTTATGCAAACGTCACCGCAAAGAATGTCGTAAAATTCATCAGGCGAGACATAGTTGCTCGTTACGGTGTCCCTGAGGCTATTGTCACTGACAATGGGACAAATTTGAACAACAAGTTCATTGATCAGTTGTTCAACGAGTTCAAAATCCGGCACCTGAATTCATCTCCCTATCGTCCACAGATGAATGGAGCAGTTGAAGCCGCCAACAAGAACATCAAGAAGATCTTGGCCAAAACGGCTGAAAACTATCGTGACTGGCATGAAAGGTTGCCATTTGCACTGATGGCGTATCGAACTTCGATTCGAACCTCTGTCGGAGCAACACCTTTTTCATTGGTGTATGGCATGGAAGCAGTCCTACCCGTCGAAGTAGAGATCCCTTCCTTACGAGTACTGTCTCAAGTAGAGCTGTCCGAGGCGGAATGGATGCGACAAAGGCATGAGCAGTTAAACCTAATTGATGAGAAGCGATTGAGAGCCATTTGCCACGGTCAAACTTATCAGCAGAGGATAGCTAGATCCTTCAATCAAAAGGTGCGCCCAAGACACTTCGAGGTAAATGATCTAGTCCTAAGGAAGGTACTGCCAGTCTTTCCTGTTCCTGGAGGGAAATTTGCCCCAAACTACATTGGTCCGTATGTGGTTAAAAAGGTGCTTCCCGGAGGTGCCCTGATTCTCGCAGAAATGGATGGTCGTGAGTTCTCCACTCCTGTTAATTCTGATGCTGTGAAGATCTATTATTCCTGATAAAATCTAACATTTTTGCGGCAAAAGTTTTTAAATGTTCGGTTTTATATTCTGAATTGCAAACATCTCATTTATGAATAAATGGTTTCAATCAATTGAAAGATGGAATGTGTGCCTTGCCTTTAAATTATGTTTGATCATTTTGTCAGTCTGCATTATCGATTTCAAAAGGGGAATCTATTTAGACAATATGATAACTCACGTGGAGTGAATTGAATGTGTTGAATGAGGTACATCGGGATGATGAAAGGCAAGCCATATCCTATACTCAGTCCCGTGTACTAATCCCCAGTGAGTTAAGTGGAAAAATTCCATGTCGGCAAGGTAAAGGGTTATCTCGCAAAAGGTACGGCAACCGAAATGACGAGAGGCGATTCATTTCTCTATCCCAAATACTACAGGTTATCCATTGTTTTGCCACTTTGAGCCTAAATATTTGGAGAAATTCATTCAAATTACCCCTGTCAAGAACCACCCCACATCGGGGCAAACTGGAGGTAAGTCAACGTCATAAGGTGAAAAATGAGTAGAAATTTTCATGCTCTCACTTGCATCAATCTTCGAGTGTTGCTTTTTCAGATGAATTCACGTGAAGTTCAAGTGCCTTAGGATGACGAAGAGCATTTCTTTCTCTACCCTATACACACTTTATCCTTTGTTAAGCCCAATTGAGCCTGCAAATTCATTTCTTAAACCCAGTTGGTGATTATCCCCCACACTGGGGCAAGGCAAAAGTCATCATTGTTCAAGCAGCATATCCAGAGCGCCGACAAAAGACGAAGACCCTGAGAGTCCAAATGTTAGTCATTCGGTCAAAACAAGCCAAAGTGTGACTAGCCAATGTATGCATTGTAGACAGTGTATGTCAAAAAAAAAAAAAAAAAAAAAAAAAGCTAGAGGGCATGAAAAAGCAGTGTGCCTGGTAAAAGCAAGGCCGATGCCCGTGAAAAAAGGGAAAAAATGGAGAAAAGTGACGACTTTAGAAAATGTTTAGTTGTCTCGAAGTCACAAAAGTATCCAAAGTCTTGAGGAGTCAGGTGATAAACTCTCGAAACCAATGGAGCATCTACTGAGAAGACAATCCCTGGTGAAGAAGAAGACTGGTGACAATGCCGAGATGATCACCAACTCTCACCCCAATTATACACATTTTGAGCCTTATGATCCATTCATTTCTCAACCCATGAGCCTAGCCTGCGTTACGTCCCTTGCAAAGTCTCTTCAGATTAGGGCACTTGAACTAACGTAGAGTTTCTGATGTTTATAAGCTTAGCTCGAAGAAGTGCGAGCAAGTCCATTTCTATCTCATTTTGCAGGTTCTTGACTTGTAAACCCGGAGACAATTGCAGAGTATTTTCTTTCAATAGCCTCGACTCGAAGAGTCTCTTTTGCTAAGCCATTGACCAAGCCCTATGTTACAGTCCTAACAAAGACCTCTCAGATTGGTAAAGTCGTACTGCTTGCGAGAATACTCGGACCCTTGTCAACATGATGACGGTGAGATGGAGCGATTCTCCATAAATCAGCCTTTCGATGAGAATGAGAGAAAGCCCTTTTGGATCGGAAGTCCCTCATTCGACATTTTCAAGATATCCGCTTGTGAGTTCGGGTTGTCTTGTCATGATTTTTCCCCAGCGAAGTTTGTAATGCCGATTTGACAAAACCATCGTGCATGAAAATCAGTTGAAATCATAGTTCATGTGTATATGTATTCTTGACGGTGTGCGAATGCATATTACATGTTACTTAAAATCGTGTCTAACAGGAGACACACCATCAGAGTTGGAGATGTCACCAGGTAAGTATGTCTCTATCCCTAGGATATCTATGACTATCTAGGTATCCCTAACCTGTTCAAGCAATTGTCAGGTCCCACATTTGATCATTTTGGCGATCTCTAGATGCCTTTGATTTTGTTCAGGTGTCTATTGATCAAACCTTTTCAGGTACTTCTGATGATATCCAGGTACTTTGTCAAGGAACTCTTGAACACTTGGGCTAGCCCCTTTGTTCATCAAATCACAGATTTTCATACAATCTCGAGAAGATTCCCCCGCTACTCACCTATGAACAGATATAGGTGGAGCGGCCAAATCTTTACATATGAACAGATATATGTAAAGATCGGAATATTCTCTCAAATTTCAGGTATTCCCCCGCTACTCACCTATGAACAGATATAGGTGAAGCGGCCAAATCTTTACATATGAACAGATATATGTAAAGATCGGAATATTCTCCCAAATTTCAGGTATTCCCCCGCTACTCACCTATGAACAGATATAGGTGGAGCGGCCAAATCTTTACATATGAACAGATATATGTAAAGATCGGAATATTCTCTCAAATTTCAGGTATTCCCCCGCTACTCACCTATAAACAGGTATAGGTGAAGCGGCCAAATCTTTACATATGAACAGATATATGTAAAGATCGGAATATTCTCTCAAATTTCAGGTATTCCCCCGCTACTCACCTATAAACAGGTATAGGTGAAGCGGCCAAATCTTTGCATATAAACAGGTATATGTAAAGGTCGGAATATTCTCTCAACCCCAGGTGTTCCCCCGCAGTTCACTTATGAGCAGGTATAAGTGCGGCGGCCAAACCTTTGCATATGAACAGGTATATGTAAAGGTCGGAATATCCTCTTGATTTCAAAAGTTTCCCCCGCAATTCACTTATGAGCAGATATAAGTGAAGCGGCCAAATCTTTGCAAACACCTATGGAAATATGTAGGTAGTTCGTAAAGATCGGAACTGTTCTCGCGAATCCAGATGATGATTGGATACGTCGAGCTTTCTTCGTGTGTTTTGACTTGACTGCAGATCACCGAAGTTCATCAACATATATCAGGCAATACCGATGGGGACTGAGCCCATACATTTGCCAAAACAATATACAAGTTAAAGTTGTGCTTCGAATTGCATTATCTCGCTTCTATCAGGTAAGTGATTCCAGGTACGTTTTCTACCCATGTCAGCATACATCATTTCTTAATGCATTGTAAAATGGGACTCATAATCCCGACAAAAACAACATTCATTACATTTGCATGGTTGAAATTTAGGTATCATTTAGTCTTTGAGTGCAACCTCTATGAGCTCACCTTCAAAGAGGGGCAGCTGTTGACACCTAAATTTTAGCGACCATTTAGTATAATTTGCATAGAAAATTAGGGATTAAATTTTTAACCCCTAAACAAAAATATTTAAATCACATAACATATAGTTTAAATTCACTTTAGAATAATTGCATTTTGCATTGGACTGGCGATGACGAACGAGCTTAAATTTCATCGAATGTGACTCAGCTCGCTTGAAGTGCATGGGCTGGGAATTACAAGTCAAATGGGCTCGGTTGTTTTAATTTGAACTTAATTCAGCCCATTCTCATTAATTAATTCAGCCCATTATCATTAATCAATTCGGCCCATTAATTCAGCCCATTTAAATTAAAGCCCAAGCCTAAGCCCATTAGGACTAAAAGCCCATCTAATTGACCTAGGTTAATACTATATATTCAGAATTAGGTCAGATTTTTAGAGGACACATAATTTCAGATCAGAATTTTCAGAGAGTGAGAGTGAGGAAGGGAGAGAGTGAAGGAGACCGGCCGGAGCACCCCCCACACGGCCGGAACCGCGCGACGCCGCTGCTACCTCCCGCGCGCCTGTCGCCGCCCCTTGCCGCGCGCCGCCCCTCGCCGTGCGCTCGCCTGCTGCCCGACGCTGCAGCTCCCTGCCGCGTGCTCACCGCCGCGCGCTCGCCAGCTGCCGCACGCCGCGCCCCTTGCCGTGCGCCGTCCCTCCTGCCGTGCGCCTGCTGCCGCCGCTTCCTGCTACCGTGTGCTGCCGTCTCTCCCGCCGACGCCAAGCCTCACGTCGACGTTGCTGCCGTCGCCGCGCCTCCGCTGCCGCCTCCCGCCAACGCCACGCCTCACGCCGGCGCTGCTGCTGCCGTCGCTTCCTGCCGTGCGCCGCTTCTCACGCCGACGCTGCCGCTGCCGCTGCCCTCAGGCCGACGCCGACGCCACTGCTGCTCGTTGCTGCCCGACGCCGACGCCGCTGCTGCTTGCTGCTGCCGCTGCCCTCAGGCCGACGCCGACGCCGCTGCTGCCTGCTGCTGCCGCTGCCTTCCCGCCGACGCCGACGCCACTGCTGCTACTCCTCGCCGCGCGCCGCCACGTGCTGCCGCTGATTCTCGCCGTGCACCGCTGCTGCTGCTGCCGTCGCCTGCTGCTGCTCCTCCCATCACGCGCCGCCTGCTGCCACCGCTCCTCCCGTCGCACGTCGCCGCCTGTTGCTGCTGCCCCCTACCGCGCGCAACCGCGTGCTGCCGCGGCTTCTTGACGTGCGCCACTGTCGCCGCCGTTCCCGACACCGCACCGCCGGTCCGCCGTTTGCCGCTCATCGCAATCCGCAATCCCGATCCGCGAGTCCAAATTTGGAAAGTAATCCAAAACTCAGGTAAAAACATCTATCCAGAATATTTTCAAAATATTTAGATTCCCAGTTTGGATATTTGAATATTCTGTGAATGTTGTGTGGATTGCTAGATATTCTTAGGATAATGTTTGCCTTGTTTGAGAATATTCAAAATTAGGAATATTTCCTAATTCAGCAACGTATCTGGACAACTATCCGACCTTATCCCTAAGGTACGATACGTGGCGATACGGAAAATCATTATCCTATCCATAATCACTTGGGTACGATAATGATTTTTATCTGCTTTCCAAATTTGAATGATCGACTTTCCATTAATATCTGTAACCCTATAGATATGACTGATAGTTCGATTCTTGTGCCTAATCTGAATTTGAAACAAATCTTGTGGATTGCGTGGCTGTTTTAAATGTGGATGCTATCTATGTTTAGATTATTTTTCCTTTTCAAATAAAAAGAAAATTTAAAAAATATATCAGTTAGGATTTGAATTTGAATTTTGCATGTTTAGGAATCCTAAATATATCTAGACGATAGAGTAATTATTTAATTTAAATTAGGATTTGAGATAATCTATTTCCTAGTTTACATTAAATAATTTTCTAATCTTAATAGATTATTTAGGTTATTTTTAATTCCGAATTTTCATGAAAATCCCAAAAAAAGAATGAATTGTTTTATGGTAGATTAGGATAGATTGCATTCTTTATTTAAGTAATTTATTATTTCGAATTTTAACAAAAATCCCAAAAATAAATCATGTTAGGACATATTAGGTCATCATAGGTTGCATGTTAATTTAGGCATATTTTTTATTCCGAATTTCACTAGAAAATACCAAAAATAAATCATTTGCCCGTCATCAGAATTAAGTCACGTCGTCGCATGACATATAGTTTGCATGCTAGGTTGCATTACTTGCATGTCATTTTTGCACGTCATTGCATGTAGACTAGGCTTCATTTAAATAAGTGAAAATCAAAAAATGTGGAGTGAACTGCTTGTTAATTAGAAATCATATTAGGTTGTTGATGTGATTTTCTAGCTAACCATGCAGATGCTTACGTTGCTTCGAGGTAAGTAATTCTCCTAATCTTGCAATTTATTTAATGCTTTCTTGAGTGTTAAATTGGTGGTTTGCGCACCCGCATGAACACCTCATATGTTAGTGACTAAGTTAAAATGGATCCAAACTGCTTGCCAAAATATTTTTGAAAAGAAAAGGTACCGAAAGGGCGTTAGACTAGATCTAGCGTAATCAAGTCCCCGGGCTTAGAATCTCTGGTTCGTAGGAATAAAACATATCTCCCTATGTTTTATTTAGGTTTCTAATCGACCTACCACAAATTGATTAGTGGCGACTCCAAGCATGAAAACATTTGCATGTTAAAAACAATTTAAACCTAAGTTGCGAATTGGTAGGGCTTGGGAGGGCTCGAGTTAGGTTTAGTCCTAATAATCCATTAGCCTGAGAGAGGAAAATCTTTAGGTCGCGACAATGAGTTTCTGTTTCTACATAAGCATACACATATATTGTCTAAAATTATCAACAAACTTACTAGTACAAACACTTTCACACTATCATGTCCCGCCATGAATGATGATGAAAATGAAAACAAAGCTTTATTGCATACGAAAGCCACTCGATTAGGCTTCAACTTTTTGGTTTGGGTGTATTTGTTTAAACTTTGGGAGGTTGGTTTTGAATGTGTTCTTAGTAGTAGGCAAATAGCATTTATAGTGAGCAAGAGAAGGAATGATAGTGAATGTAAGCAATTACTGTTCTACATCGTCAGTGTACCGTGTATATCATGTGTGCACATATTCAATCATCATCTTAGTAAACGTAACCATCACTTGTTGATTTTAGTAGTTCTTGAAAAGGAAATAGGAAAGCACACATTCAACGACTTAGAGCTTGTCATGTTAGGGAACATAGATTTGACATAATTTATGATTCTCTCTTCTCACGCATATTTAATTGGTCTTCGTTATGAAATTATGCAGCAGCATCCTGATGACTTGTCTCCAAGTCGACCGTCTCCCGAAAAATTTAAGTCAACATAATCTATTTAAGTCATTGTGCTTATAATCAAAGATGGTCCCGTAGTCGTACGGTTGCATTTCATTACCATTGATTGGACGGATGGAGTTAAGGCCTGCATTGGCAGCATGCATAATGCATACGCCCATGATAATTGACGAGACAGTCAGATTATTTCAAAAATCACACTTTTGAGTTTATTACCTCGAAGAAAACCCAATAGTTCATGATTATATCCCGTCACCAAGCAACATAAAGCAATGTAAATTGACATGAAGAAATTGATTAGCAAGAACCCATTTTAAATTAAAGCAAATTGAAAGAGTGACATGAAGAAATTGAGGAACTTAGCTCTGATTAAAGTAGGATCCCAACACAAAATGTAAATTTTTAGTTGGTAAATGACACTTAAACATGAGGTCTTAATAAATCTTAAAAAAAGATATATAACACGATGCTTCCCTATAACTTGGTTATTTGATTGATCTGGAGATATCACACGTAAAGCAATGCAATTAGGCTTTACTCCCTCTTTTTTAGTTGTATTTTGGGCAATTAGTATATGCTTTATGAAGTGAGTTTGGGTGTTATTAGAGTAAACAAACAGAAATTTAAAGAGAAAAAGTGTAATAACATCTTAATTAAGTCATGGCACCTACGTCTACGCGCTTTGGTGGGGCTGGACCAGCAGCATTATTTGTGGAGAACTCATGCGCGGCCACAAGTTGCGCAGAGCAAGGCCCGCAAGCACCAAGTCAAGATATTTTAGGTCCATGTCGCTATCTCCTCCGACGACTTGGGTCTGGATTCATCCGTTCTGCATTTCTCTTGGACAAAATGTAAGTTCTAACATGATAATGAAATGGGCTTTCTCTCTACGTGTGTAAATCAAGCAACTTCCGGGATAATACATGTTGATTGGTATGGATTCTGAAATTATTCTCGTCATCTCTTGATTAGAAAGAAGAGACGCCATGGATGATCCAGTTCATCGAGTCATTTTTGCAGTACCCTTTTTTTTCTGAAAAAAATAAAAGCAATACGCGTGTCTATTGTAAATGAATAGGAGGAAAAGGTTGACTTAGGGTGCGCATGGCAACTATTCTGTACCCAGAATCTGATTCTGGGTAGAAATGATTCTTTTTTATTCCATGCCCGGAAATAATTTATAAGTATTTGAAGGCGTTTGGTAATTACCCAAAATTTCTGTTCTTAAAATAGAAAAAGAACAGAAATGTGTTTGGTAACTACAAAATTTTTTTTATTAATAATATTTTGAATTTTTTAATATTTCTTTCTTTTTTTCCCTTTTTTTTCTTTCTTTCCCCTTCCTTTCTTGGCCATGGCCAGCTGCCGGCGCCGACGACTGGCCACAGGCCAGGGCCGGCGAGGGCATCACGGCCCTCGTCGATCGCGACGGCGAGGTCGGCCTCGCCAACCTGGCGACGGCGAGGTTGGCCTCGCCGAATGTGGGCGAGGTCGAGCCTCGCCCAGCCAAGGCGAGGCCATCACCACCGAGGCGACGGACCTGGGTGGTGACAGCGAGGTCAGCCTCGCCGGCCTTGGCCTGTGATTGGTCGCTAGCAGCCGGTGGCCAAGCCGAAGAACAATAACAAACCAAAAAAAAGAAAAAAACCAAGAAGAATCAGTTCCGAAAAAATTGTTCCAGAATCAAGAAGCTACTTTTTTTTGCTTCTTGATTCTGTTCCAAAACTGATTCTGGGCATAATTTTTACAAAAAATTGCGCCCGGGCACAAAAAATTTAACAAACAGATTTTTGTTCTCAAACTGATTTTGGGAACAAAAAAACATAATCAGTTACTATTTAGCAAGTTGCCAAACGCACCCTTAACCTCCGGTCAAGAGGAAACAGAAAGTTTGGCCTAAACAAAAAAATAGGAAACGCAGAGAGATTGAGCCATTGCCATTGGCGCACTTCGTCCAATACCTGCCTTCTTTGTTTAGAGTGTTGATAGATTACACCGCGCGACCTCTCTTTTCAGTTTTCCAGAACATTGTGCCTTTGGATGATGCTTTGGGCAACCTTTCCAAACATCCGCACATTCTGATTGTCCCAAGTAAGAGACTTCTTGTGACATATCGAGTCCAGCATCGGATGGGAGAAAGCCTTTTGAGTTATTATAGATCAACACCCACCCCCAAATGAGCATCACCTTGTGTCTTTTCTCATGGTTTTCTTTTTGGGGCTTGGCCCATGTGGATCGGGCTAGACCATTATATTTCTATTGATATTCTTAGACTCGATCATTTTGATTATTTCTCCAACATGTCCGTAACACAAGAAAGCTATCTTCCTAGCCGTTTATTCAGAGTTCTCGCACACTGCGTAGAACAAAGTTGAAAACCTCACAGCATGCTAATTACGATACATTAATGAGCAAACTACCGAAAGGAAAGAGATTATTAAATGGAAGAGATCACACGAGCACAAGAAGTTTCATACATCCAAAATGAAGAACTAAAGGCGAGGGAGGACACGGGATTGCTCATTACTTAAGCAGTTCTTGACTGTCTCAGTCTCTTCAACTCGGCTACCTTCAATGCTATAGCCACATATGCCTTGTCTATTGCTTGATCCACAAAGTTAAAATACGCACGTCTCCAATCCTTCTTGAACTGCGATACTCCAAAAAAGCTCCAAAACCCATTCGCAAATCCAAGCATTACAACCACGTAGAACAATGCCTTATCCTCTTTATGTATATCTTCAGGTTGAGAGATTTTCGGTGCTTCAGGCACCTCAACACCAGGACTTTTTCTTCTCAGAAGATCACCACAGAGTAGATGATTGCCAGCATAAATGGAAGGATCGATGAGGGTCTAAATTTGATAGCCCTTCGGAATCTGCCTCGTGAAGTTGTTGCATGACAGGTTGAGGTGGGCTAGGTATGTTAATACTGAAATGCCCTACGGAATTGTTCCTGAGAGGCGATTGTTGGAAAGATCAAGAGACTCAAGTGCCTTCATGTCCCCGATGCCAATAGGAATGCCTCCCGAGAGAAGGTTGTGCGACAAGTTCAAACCTTGCAATCCCGCTAGGAAAGTCAGTTCTTCAGGGATTGGCCCTATAAAGTTGTTGCTCGAGAGATCCAAATTGCCCACAAGTAATAGTACAATTCTGGTATATTCATTATACCTTCCCTTCATGATCTCAACCACACGCTCTTGACTCCCTTCCAGATAAGTTGGATTGTCTTGAATGAAGATTTTCATGTCACCCGCACAGCCAAGACAACTTGGGATCGCTCCTGTCAATTTGTTCGTGTTCGCTCGTTTTCACGAGGAATATCCTTCACCGAAACTTCGGTCTTCGGTTTTTATTAAAGTAGGTTCTGTGGTTTGATTACTAGGAGAGTTGTGGCGAAAAATAAAGTGTGACACAGGATTGTATGGAATGGATAGAAATCGGATGGATTGAAAATGGATCTGGGATCAACAGAGTTTCAAGCTATGTTACAATACTCCTATGAAAGCTGTAAATGACTCGAAAGTTAACTAAAGCTACAGAAAACTGCAAACAGAGGAAGTAAAGATGCATAGGAAACTAAAGTGCAGATAAGCTTGAGTGTTTTTGCATTATTGTTCGTGTTTCCTTTCTCTTTGCTTCCTCTGAAAATTTGTATCTCCTCCTATCTTGCAGCTGCTCGTCGGTTACTTCCATGTTTTCAAACTTTGAATATTTTGGCGCTTCCAATAACTGCATTTTCTAACCACGTTTTTCTAGTTTTATTGTCCGTCAAAACTTAATCTCAAGTGCTAAGATGATTTCAAATCTAGACAAGTAACTTCCCATAATATGCTCGTGCTCATTATCCCCACTCCTGCTCATAACTTCTTGCTATCGTGATTTACATGGCTGGGCTGTGATTCTTCAGTGTATTCCTGAAGTGTGAACCTCTCGAATTTTGGGAAAGGGTCGCTGTCCTAAAGCATAAATATTCCAACGTCCCGAACTATAACTCTCCATATTTCAGTAAATATACATATTTTCATCAATTACCGAATTCGGGACACGATGCCATTCATACTTGCTTCTCAGCATGTTTCCGAATTTAGTCCAGGCATGTTTCGGAAGATGGCTGATTTCCATTATACGCCGGATTCGGCATTAAAGCTGATTCGGCACTTATGCCGATTCTTATTTTGGTGTCAGCATATACCCTCTTTTAAAAGGATTAAAAGAACTTTTAATTCTTTTAAATGCCAAAAGAAAAGACACTCACGTTTTATTATTGATGTCACTTCGTCACCTTGCTTCGCCCGTTCTGCCTTTTCGTCTTCAAAACACTTCTTCTAAAAATCGTTCCTCTCTTCGTGTCCTTGCATTATCACCTTTTCGACTCTCTGCAACTTCTCGATTCTCTGCACTCTCTCTCGATATTCATCTGAACCCAATGGGTTCCAAGGCTTCCAAGGACCAAACTTTTTCTTTTTCTGCATCAGACGCTCTTGATCGCTACCATATATTCCGAGATTCTGAAGATTTCAACGAAGAATTTCATCTGTTCTCTGTGGAGAATGATTTCGAGGCTTCTTTCATCCTTGGTCCAGTAGTTCACAATCATTTCTCTGTTCCGAAGTGCCTATCAAGCTACTTCCCACGTCATCAATTTGAGGTGCTTCCAGTTCATGAGTCATCTATCTTAGCGTATCAGTGGCATTCTCGTCCTCCTCGTCTTAGGGCTTTCTCCGACTTTGAATCAGATTTCTACCAATGGTATCTTCGACTCCTCCCTTCTAAGGGTCCCCTTTGCGATACCTTTTCAATTCATAATGCTCTGCGTCTTAGTTGTTTTGATTACCATGTGAATCGTGAGCTAATCGGAGCATTATCTTGCTTTTGGTCGACTTCCACTAATTGCTTCTTTTTCCCTTTCTCTCCTATATCGGTAACTTTACTTGATGTATACTGCCTCACTGGGCTCTCTCCTTTGGGTATAGACCCATCTACCTTGTCTCCCGATTCTCGTTCAATGCTTGATAAATTATCTGATTCTGAAATGGCCTATGGGGCATTTATAAAAAAGTATTTCAAGAAGGAGAGCATAGTTACCGACGAGGAGCATACTGCTTTTCTTTTATATTGGCTCCATAAATTCCTTTTTTGCCACCCCATAGTTAGGATTTCAAATGATTTTATTGTTGTTGCCTCCACTCTAGCATCAGGGACCCCACTGGCTCTGGGTAAAATCATGTTAGCCTTGCTATATCGGGGTTTTGCCCATACTTCCTCCTCTATTGCTTCAGAAGAAGTTAGTGGAGTTTTTGGTGGTCCTCTCTGGCTCCTTCAAGCATGGGCGGCTTTCTATTTCCCTACCTAGTTTTTTAAGGATCAAGTTATCCAACCCCTTTCGATTTCCATTCCTGACTACCCAGTCTGCCAGGCCTTGAGTAGGAAATTAATCCCTATTTCCGAAGAGCCATCTTCTTATCTTTGGTATTTTATTTCTCAAATCTATTCTGTTGAGAAGAACTCATATTCCTTCACTCCTTTCTTTGTTTCCCGATTCAAGTCCTACCTCCCTACTTTCCAGAAAAATAGGAGTGACTTCTGGCAGACCGTTCTGACTTCTGTTGATCTTCCTATAAGATTTTCAACAAAAGGCAGATTCGTTGCTGGTTTTGAAATTTACTCTCCCCAATACTGTGCCAGACAGCTTGGGCTGATTCAAGGGGTTCTTATTCCAGCCCTTTATACTTTCTCTTATGCTTCCTTTGACAAAATATCCTGCAAGCTAAAAGATAATCAACCTTTTGTTAAACTGACCACACTAGTTCGAGGTATTCATCGATTGTCTCGTATTGTCAAATTCATTGGATATCCCAACCGTTCTTTAGCCGATTTTGATCTCTGGTGGGATAATTATCGAAAGACCGTATTTTCAGATCCTCTGGATCAAATTCTCCTGAAGATAAGGGATGCTATTCCTCTTACATTGTCAAAAACAATCGAAACTGCTAATGTACCTTCAACTAAACCAGCAGAGACTTCTAAAGGTAACTTGATTCTGCTTTTTCATATCCATATATTTCATTTGATACTCAACTTCCAATCTGACTTTTATTCTTATAGTGAGTAAGAAAAGGAAAGCTTCAGACTCACATGCTCCTGCTCTAAAGAAAGTACCAGGCATAGTATGAGGAAAGTAATTATTCGATCCTCATAGTCACCTCCAGAAAGATCTCCAACAATGAATCAATCTCCAGAGCCCACACTACGAGTTATGATAAAGCCACATACTCCGAAAGGTAATTCTTATGCTTTACTTTTGGAGGTTATCACAGTACTAACTTGTTTATCTTCTTATTAATCCAGGAACTCTTAAGACTTATCAGCCCAGTATTGCTTCTCCTGTTTCCCTTCCTAGTAAGGATCTTACCCCACCAGCTTCCAATCCTTTATCAATGATACTTGCTCCTTTGACAGAGGCTGAATTGATTCAAGAACAACCCTCTATTCCAACTCCGAAAGAGAGTATACCACCAAAGGATACTCTTGCCCCTGTTGTAGAATCTGAAGAAGATCTTACTTCATCTTTCATCGGTAAATATTACTATCTCTTGCTTGATTCAAGATTTTATGCTATTGTCTCATATACATAGGCCAACATTTACAGTTACTGATGAGACCACTCCTGTGCTTCAAGAAACTTCAATTTCTAAAGGAGCATCAAGTGCACCACTACTTGCAATTACGGAAAAGCCCATTCCTGTGCTTCAAAAGATTCCAATTTTTGAAAGAGTATCAAGTGTACCATCACTTGCAGACACTGATGAGCCTCAAGAGACTTCAATTTCCGAAAGAGCTACTTATACAATTACTATTTTGCCTCCCTCCACATCTCGTGCTGTACCTAGTCCATCTGTCGAGATAGAAATTTTCTCTCAAGTTGAACAGGCAGAAATGGAAAGGATATTGGCAGATATTCATCTTGGCTCTTCCACAACTCCTAATTCTCCAGAATCCTCAACTTTATCAATGTCTGCCAAAATTCCTCGAGAAATAGCCAAAACTAAATGGGAAAAGCTCCTTCACTTATTGGAACCTGGCTATGGAAAGTTGATCAATGACTCTGATAAGGAATACCAGGCAAGGATTCTCTTCCAAGAAGTATGCTCTGGTAATCCATCCTTTATTTTATCTAAGCCCTTTTGGGATAAGATTGATCTCTTTACCGTTGGCTTTGTGGATGCTGTGAGCACAATAAGAGTCAACCTTGATCAACTTCCTCGCCTTCTCTTTGGGGAAAACAGAGGATTGGCAATCCAAGATGAGCTTGCCCGTAAGCGTGAAGATGCTCGTCTTTTCTACAACAATTTTAAAGTTGAAGAGAGCAAACTTCAATGCTTGGAGGCCAGGAAAGAAGAGCTTGAGGCAGAGCTGAGGATGGTGAATGCTCAATTGGAAGAACAGAAGCTCATAGTTTCAACTTTTTGTCCTACACTTAGGCACAAAATGAAGTAGTGTCGAGAGTTGGAAAAAGAATTTGATGCTTCTGTTGGAATGGTCAGAGTCTATGAAAAGAAGAGAGCTGAGATTATGGATGAAAACCATAGGCTTGTGACTGAATTGAGAGATTTTGTAATCGAAGCCAAAGCTTAATTGGCTAAATGGAAATAAATTGAAAGTCTTGTTTGCTAGATTTTGATCTCATTTACATTCACCTAATATCCCGATGATACAAACTCCCGACGCTATACTTTGTTCACATCAATAATCTAACCCTCTTAACCAAAGGTTAAACCGAATCTCCATTTGGTTCCTTTGACATTTAAACCGACTCAAAGAAAATTGCTCCATTGTAACTTTCATAACTTAAAGGTCAAATAATAACCTTCCTTTTTGCTTATCCTCTCTGAAATTACTGACTTAAAAAATAACTGTTTGTCCACACACAAACCACATTCAGTCTCTATTTCAGTTTCCTAAAAAGAACTCTAGCGCATTACTATCCACGATCTACTCTATATCCTTTACCTTTATAACTGCCCAAGCTACCAAATCTTTCCCGAGAACTTACAGTCCTGTTCATGATGTCTTCACATGATTCTTCATCTCAATTGCTTCTTTAGTCCCAATCACAAAGACGTCGCATTTCCTATGAAGGTAAATTTTCCATTGAACATTACTAGATTTGGGCTTTGATAACTGTTTAACATGAACAACTTGTTTGTTCCACTATCTAGGTAAGCGGTCCTTATGGAGGCGACTGCATGAATTACTATCTCAAGGGTATCGTGCCTTATTATTGAAATACAAGTATAAGGTAGAAGTTATCGATTTGACCAACTTCTTTAGATCCAAAGTGTTTCTGTCTGCAGATTCTGCCTTCCTAGATTTGGTTTAGGAGCTATGTTCTTTATTCCCTGCTAGCTTTGATGAATTCGAGCATAATGTGAGGGAAATTTGGAATTTGGAGCCTACTATTGTGGAAGCTGACGCCCTTCATCTTCAAATTGAGGAAGAATCTTCTCGATTACGAAATTTCAAAGAGAAATATGCTCAAGCTCAAGACTCCTGCACTCAAGCTAGAGATGACGTTGAGATGACACGTTAACTTCTCAATTTCCTTTCCAATCATCATCGTGTGGAGCGGAGGATACTCAGAGATGAAATTTCCCATGACAAGTCTATGGTTGAAGTTGCTTCAAACAAGTACAGGCAATTGCTTCAAGAAGCTCGGGAGAAGTTTGAAATTGTCCGCTTTCATTCTCGTCACCTGGAGTATCTCGAGGGACAACAATCTAAACTCCATCAAGATCTTGCCTTGCATTCTCATCATGTAGTCCAAAACCTCAAACTTGTTAATGACTTGCAGACTTTTGTCACCAAGATTAGAATGTACTTTCATTTCGAATGAATAGATTAATTTCTTTGTGTTTCCCAGATTAATGGATAATATTTCTTCAAAAATTTCCCATTTATAGAACGTGATAGTTCTTTTCCATTGACATCCATCAATCGGTATGCATTCCCATTAAACACTTCGGTAACCAAATATGGACCTTCCCAATTTGATGACCATTTACCGAATTCCCTATTTTGGAGGTTAAATGGAAAAATTGCTTTCCACACTAAATCCCTCACAATAAACTGTTTGACTTTAACCCTTTTATTAAAAGCTCTGGCCACTCTTCTCTTTTGTGCAATTAACTGATCCAAAGAAGCCGCACGAATCTCATCTAGCTCATCCAAATTTATGTGCATCCAATCTCTATAATCTTCAAACAACATCTCGCTCTGCAATTGGACTCTTAAAGATTGTGCTGTTATCTCCATCGGTAAAACTGCTTCTTGTCCATATGTAAGCATATAAGGACTGACACATGTGCTCGATCTTCGTGATGTTCGATATGCCCACAATACCATTGACAATAAAACATCCCATTCTCTTAGATTTTCTTCTAGGTGTTTCTTGATCAGTCCAATAATAACTTTATTAGTTGCTTCAGCTTGTCCATTCGCCTAGGGATAATATGGTGTGGAATAGACCATTTTGATTCCTCTTGATCGTGCAAATTCTATTACTTTACTTCCAGTGAATATTGTTCCTTGGTCCGCAGTAATTGACTCAGGTAAGCCAAACCGATGAATTATATTTTTTTCAATAAACTTAACAACAGTCTTCTATGTAATGCTCTTATATGGAATAGCCTCCACCCACTTTGTAAAGTAATCTATAGCCAATAGAATGTAACTATGCTTATGAGAAGAGGGTGGATAGATCTTACCTATTATGTCCATTGCCCATCCCCTAAATGACCATGGCTTTATGATAGAATGGAGCTCCATAGCAGGTACATGTTGCAACGATCCATGCTTTTGACATGAAAGGCATGCTTTGGCATAGTTGATACAATCCTGCATCATTGCTGGCCAAAAATATCCATACCTTTTTAATAGCCATCTCATCTTGATTCCTGCTTGATGGGCTCCACATATACCTTCATGTGCCTCTGCCATAACCAATTCGCATTATCTTCATCAAGACAGTGTAAGAGCAATCCATATGAGGATTTTTGGTATAATTCTTCTCCTAATATAACATATTTCTGGGCCTGCATCCTCAGCTTTCGATCTCTTGAATCTGGATTCTTCAAATATTCGATGATGATTTGTCTCCAATCCTCTCAAACTACTTTACTAATTGCTATCGGTATCTTTCTTGTTCAATAGAAGGTACCGACAGCGTTATAGTAGTTGTGATGTCTGTCAATTCTTTTGATATTCGGTATCCAGAAGCTACTTGAGCCAACTCATTTGCCTCGAAATTTGTGTCTATTTTAACATAGACTATGTCATACTCTCTGAATTGCTCTAATTGCTTCTTAGCCAAATAGTAATAACCAATCAAATTTTCATTTGAACATTGGTATTCCCCCTTTAACTGTTTCACTACCAATTGTGAATCACCAAATACTTTGATAAACTGTACTTTCAACTCAATCAATATTTCCAAGCCAATAATCAGTGTTTCATATTCAGTTTGATTATTTGAACATTCAAAGTCTAACTTACAGACGCACCTTGTAAGTTTTCCATCAGGAGAAATTATTATCAATCCTACTCCAGCCATACTTTTAGCACGCAATCCATCAAAGTACATAGTCCATGGTAGCACTTGACTGAAGCTCTGCTCATTTTCTTCCATTTGTAAATATGGGTATTCGATAAGAAAATCAACAATGGCTTGGCCTTTTACTGCCTTGATCGACACATATATCAAATCAAACTCAAACAAGATAAATGCCCACTTGGCTATACGCCCTTTTATAACATGTTGGGATAACATATATTTTATGATATCAGTCTTGCAGATCACACGCACTTTAGTTGGCAATAAGTAATGTCTTAACTTCATACAAGCAAAGTATAAAGATAGACATAATTTTTCAATTGCGGTATATCTTTTTTCCACATCAGTTAGTGTTCTGCTCAAATAATATACCGCTTGTTCTTTTCCACTTTCATTCTCTTGTGCCAACATACTCCCGATAGTTATATCGATAGCCAATAAGTACAATTTCAATGGTTTGCCTGCTTTTGGCGACACTAATACAGGAGGATTCATTAGATAGGCTTTGATCAAATCAAATGCCTTTTTGTTATTTCTCTCCCCATATAAATTCGTCCTGATTTTTAAGACGCAGAAGCTGTGTCATCGGCTCCATTTTAACAGACAAATTGGCAATGAATCTTCTAAAAAAGTTTATTTTTCCAATCACCATTTATAATTATTTCTTGGACGTAGGATGGGAAAGCTCCATGATAGCCCTTGCTTTGTTCTTGTCAATTTCAATTCCCATTTGATTGACAAAAAATCCCAAGAAGTTTCCTGCTCGTACTCCAAAGGTGCACTTGGTTGGATTCATCTTCAATTTATATTTTCTCATCCTAATGAATGCTTGTTCAAGATAATCCAGATGATCTTCTTAGGCTGACTTAACCACGATGTCGTCAATATAAACTTCTAAGAATTTACCGATTATATCATGAAAAATAAAGTTCATTGCCCGCTGGTATGTGGCCCCTATATTCTTCAATTCGAAAGGCATAACTACCCACTGAAAAGTCCCGATCGCACCAGGACATCTAAATACTGTCTTCGAGATGTCACGCCTCGTACCCCACGAAGAGCGAGCATCCCACCTTAGGCCGAATTTGTTGCGACGTCCCATGAAGCGCCGCCGACCCAACTCGAACATCAGAAACACATGCGGAAGTGAATATAAAACCCCTAACTAATAAAGACGACAATGAGCAGATCATCAACAGTCAAAGAACAACAACATTCATTTTTATACTATACCATTACAGCAAGCATTCAAACATCGTACTACAGACATACTTAGTACACGTGCATCCACGACCACCGTCATAACAAAAGGATCGGATGGTCTGGTTAACCTAGCTTCGCTACAGGTCGACGTATATCATACAACCCCTAAAATTTACCCTAGGGAAGCTACTGGTCGCCATCTTCCATTCTGCTCCCGATTCTTCTGGCTCGATCCTCCGGAAGATCTCCTGAGATAGTTGCACGTCCTACGGCTCCACCGGGGCACCAAGGCAACTCCTCAAACTCCAAAAAGAGGAGGCGGGCCTCTTGGGTCTAAGGTTGGGGGTCTGAAATTATGGATTATACAAGTATGAGATGAATCTCAAAAAGTGTACAACCCCAAACCCCACATAGGCTCTCACGTACTGCCAGACGAAACACGCACAACACACGACAATTAACTATACTCATAAACACATGCGATCCTACCTGGAACCCATCATGCACGTCTCTGCATGTTAGATAATAATACAATCAACATGTCACAGTAATACATCACAGTCGCGCATACGCCCCGATTATAAGACAAAACCTACTTGGACACGTCCCATACCATACCTAGCAGATTTAATTCCATAATCGAACACTACAATATGCGATACCAACCACACTCGCACACGAACTCACGCCATGCGTCACCTTTCACAATCCTCTCACGTCAAGCCAAATCCAGCTCATTCTCAACTTTTCCATCACTACCGTGTCCGCGTAAAACACATCAGGCCAACGGTCTTCTGACCTCGTCAGGTATCGTCACCCCATCGGGCCGGGCATCCTCACCTCGTCAGGGACGATATCATCTCGCGTAAACGTACATGCCTCAGGACGGACCTTTTCCCAACCAATCCTACATTCCAGTACCTTCGTTCCACTCATTCCACACGTACCACACCACCACACAAACACACGGTCACACACAATCTCACACCTCACATACCTTACGCCAACACACATTACCATCACACAATCACGCCACACGGCCACGCATACTTGGCACAAGGTCACTCACAATTTCTCGCTCATAAAATGAACATCCATAGAATCAATCAAGGTAAATCTGGGCAGTTTATACAGTGACCGAAATCCCATCAAAACAAATAGTAAACGAACTCCAAAAATTCTAAATTTTGTATATATCATAAAAAAACATCTTGATAAACATTTCTTATGAAGAACATGAAATCCGGTTCAATCTGCAACCATGCCTTTTTGTCCCTCGAAATCAGATCAAAATCAGTTCGCTCTAATAGACTGTTTTGTCCTCAAAATACATTTCTTTCAACACACAAATCACCTTGGAAAGCTTTGAAATTTTTATATGTTATAGAACAGAAAATTGCAAACAACTTTTGTGAAGGAGGTTTATTGAAAATAGATTTGGAAAATTTTATAAAAATTCGGTAAGACAAGAAGGTCGGGATGAACAGTATTCCGCAAAATTTTGATATGGTTTGAGAATGGGTCTTCGTGCGACCCAAATGGTCTCCAAAAATTCCAAATTTAAAATATGTTATACTTTAAGATGTTGGGAGTAACTTTCATGCAGAAAAATTCCTCAAATTCGACCCCCAAAATTCTCCACAAAAATAAAAAACCGAACGGGTATGGTAGCCACGAATCCGAGAATCACACCAAATCTCCTGAATTCAAACCGTAATCGTTCCATATCATCACGGCCCTATCCGAACCTTCCAAATCTCATATTTCCACCCCTCAATTCAATCCATGACTATCGAACATCCAGCCTCACTCCAAGTCTCAAAACAACCACACAAATCACCTAAACCGAGCCCTAAACACGTCCTACAATACCCGAGATCCTAGGGAGAGTTTGGGGAAGTCACTTACCTTAGAAAGACGGAACAAACAGGCTGGACAGAAGCTGGAATGACCGGACCGGTGGCGGCGGCGGCGGCGGCGGCGAACGGCGGCCGGCGGTGCTCCTTCAGTGGCGACGATCACGGCAAGGAAACGAGAGAGAGAGAATTTCGGGAGAGAGAGAGGGAGAAGGAGAAGTGGCCGGTGAAGTGATGAGCAAGAAACAAAGCTAATAAATTTGGTCCAAGGAAGTTTGACCCAATTTCCAAAATTCCAACTTTGCCCCTTAATACTTGGCTCACATTAATCCACATCAACTTAACTAGGGGTAATTTGGTCCAACTAAATTGGCATTATTGGGCTGAAACAATAATTAATTTAATCCATAATTTAATCCCCAAAATTGCCCAAAATTCGGAATACCCCAAAATAGCCTAGGGGCAAAATGGTCATTTTTCTGGTCCCCGACCGAAATCCATTTTTTTATAGAAATGGGTGGCCCCAAGGTTGGCCAAGCCAAAAACGTTATCGGCCACTAAAAATTGTCACTTTCAAAATTCTCGATTCCCGGGCCCGAATTCCAAGAAATGACCAAAATCAAACAATCGCGACTTTAGCTTATCTCTGGCTAACGGGTGGCTCTTTGGGATTACGCGCTCTCGACTCGTGACCGACACTAAGTCAAATCACGTTTAAGTTTGCTCGAACCAAGGCGACCTCGATTGTCATGTAATTGCGAGGGTCTGTCGTTAGTTCCCTTTGGACACGATTAATCAAATAGATCGCTCTCTGTTGGCCCAAAACATTTCCTCGTCAATTCTCATGGTCGAAAGTCGAACCAAGGTCAAATTCTTTGGTCATGCAAACTCAATCCCGTAATGGCCTTACCCCTAAGGTTAGCATCCCGTGAATGCGCGATTCCGGGTGAGATCTCACTATAAGTGCATTGACCGAAATATTCATTTTATAAATCCCGGGAAAGGATCGAAAATTCGGATTGTTACACGGGACGTCTTCCTTAACAATAAAAATCTAGTTATAACCCGAATGACCATCCATCAATGATAACATCTCATTTCCCGATGCTAAGTCTATTAACATATTTGCCATGGGCATTTGGTATTCATCCTTTAGGATGGCATTATTTAGATCCCGAAAGTCAATGCAAACTCTTAGCTTTCCATTCTTCTTTTTCACAAGAACAATATTTGAAAGCCACTCAACATACCTGGTTATTTTAATAAATTTTGCCTTCAGCAGCCTTTCTGTAACATTTTGAATTTTTGATCCTTTTCTCAGGATTTATGAAATGAATATTTTGACCAAGGCACTTATAGTGAAATCTCACCCGGAACAGCGCATTCTCGGGATGCTAACCGTAGGGGTAAGGCCATTACGGGATTGAGTTCGCACAACCAAAGAACTTGGCTTGGGTTCGACCTTCGACCATAAGGATTAACGAGGGAATGTTTTGGGCCAACAGAGACCGATCTAATTGATTGATCGTGTCCGAAGGGAACTAGCGACAGACTCTCGAAATTATATGACAATCGAGGTCGTCTTGGGTAGAGTAAACTTAAACATGATTTGACTTAGTGTCAGTCACGGGTCGAGAGCGCGTAATCCCAATGAGCCACCCGCTAGCCAGAGATAAGCTAAAGTCGCGATTGTTCAATTTTAGTCATTTCTTGGAATTCGAGCCCGAGAATCGAGAATTTTGAAAGTGACAATTTTGAGCGGCCAATGACGTTTTTGGCGTGGCCAACCTTGGGGCCACCCATTTCTGCAAAAAAATAAATTTCGACCCGGAAGTGAAAATTTATGATTTTACCCTCTGGACTTCGAAGTTGATTTTCGAGGGCTTAAGAGATTATTTTTGAGAATCTGACGCCATATTATGCTGGCCACACACATTTGGGGTTGGTACAGGCAAAAAATGGAATTTCGATCCGGGACCAGAAAAATGACCATTTTGCCCCTAGGCTATTTTGGGGTTCCGAATTTTTGGATAATTAGGGAAATTAAATTAAGGTTGTTTCAGCCCAATAATTCAGCCTTGAAAATGACCAAAGTGCCCCTCAATTATTGGATAGAAATTAATGTGGGCCAAGTGATCAAGGGCATTTTGGGAATTTTGAAATGTTGGTCAAATCTCTTTGACCCATTAATATATTTATTTTTCTCTCATTCATTTCCCCCCCATTTCCCACGGCCACTTCTCCATTCTTCTCCCTCTCTCTCCCGAAAAATTCTCTCTCTCTCTCGTTTCCTTGTCGTGATCGTCACCGCTGCCGGAGGAGCACCGCCAGCCGCCGCCGCCGCCGCTGCTGGTCCGGTCATTCCAACACCTTGTCCAGCCTGTTTGTCTGCCTTTTCAAAGTAAGTAACATTCCCAAACGTTACCTAGGACCTTGGGTATTGTTAGACACGTTTAGGACTCGATTTAGGTGAACTTAGTGGCTGTTTTAGGACTGTGATGAGGGATGAGTATTTGGTGGTTGTGGACTGGTTTGCCGATGGAAAATGCGAGGTTTGGGAGGTTCGGATAGGGCCATGATGATATGGAACGACTACGGTTTGAATCCGTGAGGTTTGGTGTGATTTTCGGATTCGTGAATACTGTACCTGTCCGGTTTGCCATTTTTGTGAAGAATTGTAAGGGCCGAATTTGAGGAAGTTTTCTTCATGAAAGTTGCTCTTAACATCTTGAAGTATAACATATTTTAAATTTGAAATTTTTGGAGGCCATTTTGTTTGTACGAAAACCCATTTTCAGACCGTCTTGAAACTGCCCGGAACACTGTTCATCCCGACCTTCTTGTCTTGTTGAATTTTTATAAACTATTTCAGATCTATTTTCAATAAACTTCCTTCACAAAAGTTGTTGGTGACCCTCTTTTCTATGACATATAAAAATTTCAAAGTTTTTCAAGGTGATTTGGGTGTTGAAATAAATGTATTTTGAGGACAAAATAGTCTGTTAGAGAGAACTGATTTTGGTCTGACTTCGAAGGACAAAAAGGCATGGTTGCAGATTGAACTGAATTTCGTGTTCTTCATAAGAAATGTTGATCAAGATGTGTTTTATGATATATCCAAATTTTAAAATTTTTGGAGTTTGTTTACTATTTATTTTGATGGGATTTCGGTCACTGTGTAAACTGCCCAGATTTATCCTGATTCTATGGATGTTTATTTTTATGAGCGAGAAATTGTGTGTGACCGTGTACCAAGCATGTGTGGCCATGTGACGTGATTGTGTGATGGTAATGTGTGTTGGCGTAAGGCATGTGTGGCGTGGGATTGTGTATGGTCGTGTGATACGTATGGAATGTGTGGAACGAAGGTACGAGAATGTAGGATTGGTTGGAAAAGTGATATCCTGAGGCGTGTTCGTTTACGCGGGACGATGCCGTCCCTGACGAGATGACGATGTCCGACCCAACGGGGTGACGATACCTGACGAGGTCAGAAGACCGTTGGCCTGTTGCATTTTACGCGGACGCAGTGGAAGGAAAGTTGAGTGTAGGATTCCGTCCTGAGGCGTGTTCGTTTACGCGGGACGATGCCATCCCTGACGAGGTGACGATACCCGACCCGACAGAGTGACGATGCCTGACGAGGTCAAAAGACCGTTGGCCCGATGCGTTTTACGCGGGCGCGATAGTGGTGGAAAGTTGAGAATGAGCTGGAATTAGTTTGACGTGTGAGAATTGGTGCATGGCGTGAGTTCGTGTGCGAGTGTGGTTGGTATCAGGTATTGTAGTGCTCGACTATGGGGTAAAAACTGCTAGACATGGTATGGGACGTGCCCAAGTGGGTTTTGCCTTATAATCGAGGTACGCGCGCGACTGTGATATATTACTGTGGTATGTTGGCGGTGTTGTTATCTAATGTGCAGGAACGTGCATGATGGATCCCAGGTGGGATCGTATGTGTTTGTTAGTATGGTTGATTGCTGTGTATTATGCGTGTTTTGTCTAGCGGTACGTGAGAGCCTATGTGGGGTTTGAGGTTGTACACTTAATGAAATTCGTCTTACAATTATATAACCACCATTTTTAGACCCCCGGCCTTAAACCCAGGAGGCCCGCCTTCTCTTTTTGGCATTTTGAGGAGTCGCCTATGGAGCCCAGTGGAGTTGCAGGCGATTTCCCCGTGTCGTGGTCCAAGTAATCTTCCGGGGGCCCGAGCCGAAAGACGCCGAAGCAGAGTGGAAGAGGGCGACTAGTAGGTTTCCCCTAAGGTATTTTAGGGGTTGCATAGAATAAGTTTGACCAGTTACCTTTTGTTGGTTAGGTCGATCTATAGTGAAGTTAAGTTATCCAAACTATCTGATCTTTTGTTATGTCGGTGGCTGTGAATGCTTGGTTGCTAAGCTCGTGTATAATATGATGTTTGTATGTATAATGCTTTGGCATAGTGTATAAATGAATGTTGTTGTTATTTGACTGTCTGGTTGAGCTACCCCATCGTCGTCTTTATAGTCAGGGGTTTTATATATTCGCTTCCGCATGTGCTTCTAATGTCTGGGTTGGGTCGGCGACGTTCCTGGGACGTCGCAACTATTCGACCAGAGTGGGATGTCACAAGCTCGATGGGGGTTCGGGGCGTGATACTTTCTATTTCTTCTTTGACTTTACCGACCACATCTGGAGCAAATCTTCTTGCTAATTGTTTATGTGGACGAAACCCTTTCTTGATTGGAAGGTGATGTTCTACAATATCTCTTAACAAACCAGGCATTTCATGATAGTTCCATGCAAAACAATCTTTGTATTCTTTGATCAGGTTAACCAACTTGTCTTTCATACACCTTTGCAAAAACGTACTTACATACATTGGGCGGAAAAAACCAGGCACTCCTATATCAACCTCTAATAATGGATCTTAAGCCTCCATTGTTCTGTCTTCTTTAACCAGCAACTCTTCCCATTCATCAATACAATCTGAGGTTTCAACATTTTGCTTTGCCATTTCCGCCAAACGTGTGAAGTACCTTTCACAAATTTCTTGCAATACGAACTCGTTTTCCATAAAGAATGTGTAATTCTTGTAATGCCAAGCTTGATTTGGGGATCCATTCAGCTTTCCTATCCCCGAAGTGGCAATAAGCAAGGGATTGTGGATCTATCTTTGGTAATTCAATAGCATAACGCTCATGTAAACAATCCCGATGTTCTTGCCAAATGTCAGTCCAACTGATTGAAGCATATCTCGAATCTGCCTCAACATATTCCACTTTCTCACCATTCCAAAATGCCAATATTTGATGTAAAGTTGAAGGTACATATTGATTAGAGTGTATCCAATCTCTTCCAAGCAATAGATTATATGAACCATCAGATTTTACTTATCAAACTTGATGGCTTCTTTGTCGGGAAACTGAAATTCTGTCATGGCTGTCTCTTTTTCTGAAATATATTCGATGTCTTCTTCCACTATCAAATTAGTTCCATACTTCGCTAGAAGTCTAGCGTGGACCATGTTTATCCATCCTGGAGAATCATATTTCTTCGATATCTTGGAATAGCCAGTTCGGTAACTTCTGCCATATTTTTGTGACAATTTAGGATCCAAGTCTTTTTGTTCCACCTTCCCTTATTGTTTTGGATTGAAAGCTACAGTAATCTACCCAAAATTAATTGTTTGTGGAACCTGAGTAACTCCTTTCTCCTTTTTCATTTCGATGTGAGAGCTACTTCCTGAATCACTTGGTTCTGGTTTACTCTGATCTTTTTCATCGAGATTTCTTTTCCAGACCCAATTACCTTTCCTGCTGTTAGATGTGAAAGGTAAACCTTGCCTTGCCATACCTTTAACTTGGCCATTCTCAAAATTCCTTTGCCTATTTTTTATTCGCTGGAAACGCCTCTTAATAGTTCTATAAGATGCTTGTCCCGGCGATTTAACTGTTGACCATTTTCCTTCGGGAGGGTCATACGGTACCTTAACCGTTTTTCTTTTATGGATTTCCTGAGATTTTAATGGTGGTGGATCATCAAATTCATCTCCCCAACCGGTTGGCTCAACTGGCAATGATGGAAGTGGATAATCGTCCGTATTTCCATAATAGACCACATAGTCAAACTTCCCACTAGATTCTCCAAGCAATCCAACTTTGGGATCACCTTCCTTATATCACTGCCATAAACTCTTTTTCTTTGCAGGCTTCGGTAATGTTTCGTTTTCTTCATGAACTTGCGTAATCGACTCCCGAATTGGGGGGGCTAGTTGAGATGAACCATGGTGGTATTCCTTCCTCTCATGCCTATGACCAGCATCTTTTCTTTCAAGCACCATGCTGTCTGTTTTGGATAAATTTTCTCCTCTCTTGCTCATACCGAAGAGTTTTCGGTAGCTACAATCTCAGATTTTACCCGTCGTCCACTTATCCTGCAAACAAATGATCCCGATCTGTATCTCCCTCTCGTTCCCCTCATGAATTGGAACCTGGGAAATTCTAGATTTAACTCCCGATCTCGCCAAGTTAGCTCCTGGTGACAACAAGTGCAAAGTTGTTTGTTATCATCATCTGTCGTCTCTCGTATATTAACCATGCTGATCATTTTCGGGAAGGATCTGTATCTACTTCCATTAGGGCCTTGCCTTTGTCTTCGGCAAATTTAATCTTGCCTTGGCGAATCGCCTCTTGGATTGTCTTTCTAAACACAATGCAATTTACCGTATCATGAGTTGTAGAGTGATACCATTTGCAATATCTCTTATCTGCTATCTCCTCCTTTGACGGGATTACTTGTCCTTCAGATAATTTGATCATTCCATCTTTCAACAACAGGTCAAATATTTCATCTAACTTGTAGATATCAAAGGAATAGTTATTTGTCTCCTTAGCCTTGAACTTGGATACATCTCTCATCCTGGCCGGTTTAAGTGCTAGGCACACATATGGTTTTTCAAGTACCATAATTGCTACGGCTATCTCATTCTCCTCTTCGGCTATCCCACCATGTTCGGTACTTTCGGCAAATGCAACTGCCTGCCGATTGTCCTTATTCGGCTTCTTATCTTTTTCCTTCAACAAGTGTTCATACTTAGAAACCCGAGCGTTTAACTGAAAGAGATCGTCAAAGGCTTGTCCTTCAAATCTTTCCTTAAGGTTAAACTTCAAGCCGTTAAAAGGTAAATCTGTGAACTCTTTCTCAGTGAGTAATGTTAAACATCGATTTTTGGATTTCTTGAAACGGGCAATAAACTAATCCACTGTTTCGGTATTATATTGATACATCCTGGTCAAATCGGCTACCGTTATCTCTGGTACCGTTCGGTAAAACTGAGAATGAAACTGCCTTTCCATCTCAGCCCACGTTTGAATAGAATTCGTAGGCAAATTTGTATACCAAATAAACGCTGTTCTTGACAAAGAAAATGGGAACAACCTTAACCTTAGATACTCATTAGTTCCAGCTTCTCCACATTGTGCCAGGAATCGACCCACATGTTCCACAATTGACTGATTTTCCTCTCAAGTAAATATAACAAAGTCTAGCATTTTGAAACCCCTTGGATATGGTATGTTATCAACCCAATCAGAATGTAGCTTCCTATATATTGGCCTTGGCAATCCTCTCTCTGCTCCCAACTGTTGCATCACCAACTCTGCAACTCTATCTGGGTTCCATGGCCTTAAATTTTGCTGGCCTAACCAAGGATCTTGACCCTTAGGATCAAACTGTTGAGGTCAATTCACCCATTGCTGCTCCATGTTAAAATTAACCAGTGGTGGTGGCCTATAAAGAGAGTTTTCTATCACATAAAGATACGGTTGAGGCCTAGGTGATCTGATATGATCAGCTTTAGGCATATTTACCGGTGAAGGTACATTCATCACTGGTGGTGCATTTATGACCATGGGATTAACCAAATTAACATCATTCGAGATATTTTGAGGAAAGTTATAAGCACTCGCACCATTTACAAGGTTTATAGGGGTAGGATTCTCTGGTCTTGGTAGGATTCTAACAGGAGGTTGAGAATTTAATCCTCCATTGCAGTTATACCCCATATGAAGAGGTCCCGAAGTTGGTGGTAACAATGTTGCCCCAAGAGGATTTGCATAAAAGGGCGGAACTTGAGAAGATGAACTGGGACGTGATATTACCTCATTTATAGCATTGACCACCATAGGTTTTATCACATATGTCACATATCGCACTATATGGTTGGTAAGCTCGTTCTGTTGTTCTTCAAACAGCCTTTTCATCGTGGCTACCAAAGTATTATCTGGTGCCAATGCGCGGGCTTATTCTTCAGTTAATTGCCGAGGAATATCGATACTTTCTTCTACTTGATTAGCCGCAGAATGCTCAGAGCATGCTCCCTCAACTGGATTGTTGATGTTACCTTTCGGTATTCCTTCATATTGCCTGGTTCTCACCATTTCTCTAAATCTTACCACGTGAGTCCCACCGGGCGTGCCAAAAAGATGTTCGCTCGTTTTCACGAGGAATATCCTTCACCGAAACTTCGGTCTTCGATTTTTATTAAAGTAGGTTATGTGGTTTGATTACTAGGAGAGTTGTGGCGAAAAATAAAGTGTGACACAGGATTGTATGGAATAGATAAAAATCAGATGGATTGAAAATGGATCTGGGATCAACAGAGTTTTAAGCTACGTTACAATACTCCTATGAAAGCTGTAAAGGACTCGAAAGTTAACTAAAACTACAGGAAACTGTAAATACAGGGAGTAAAGATGCATAGAAAACTAAAGTGCAGATAAGCTTGAGTGTTTTTGCATTATTGTTCATGTTTCCTTTCTCTTTGCTTCCTCTGAATATTTGTATCTCCTTCTATCCTGCAACTGCTCGTCGGTTACTTCCATATTTTCAAACTTTGAATATTTTGGTGCTTCCAATAACTGCCTTTTCTAACCACATTTTTCCAGTTTTATTGTCCGCCAAAACTTGATCTCAACCGCTAAGATGATTTCAAATCTATACAAGTAACTTCCTATAATATGCCCGTGCTCATTATCCCCACTCCTGCTCAAAACTTCTTGCTGTCATGATTTACATGGCTGGGCTGTGATTCTTCAGTGTATTCTCGAAGTGTGAACCTTCCGAATTTCGGGAAAAGGTCGCTATCCTGAAGCATAAATATTCCAACCTCCCGAACTATAACTCTCCATATTTCGGTAAATATACATATTTTCATCAATTACCGAATTCGATACACGATGCCATTCACACTTGCTTCTCAACATGTTTCCGAATTTGATCTAGACGTGTTTCGGAAGATGGCTGATTTCCATTATACACCGGATTCGGCATTAAAGCCGATTCGACACTTATGTCGATTCTTAATTTGGTGTCAACAATTCGCCACCATATCCAATATTTGCAATCTCGAGAGTGAGCAAAGCTGCAGAGGGATGCTACCAGTAAAACCATTCTCTCGTCGCCTCATAATCTGCAAGAATTGAAAGCTATCCCCGAACCATGTTGGAATGCTTCCAAAGAAGTTATTCTCTCCAAGGTCCAAAATAATCAAGTTTGTGCAATTACCCAAAGCTAGAGGTAGCTCCCCATTGAGATGGTTCCCATTCAAGTGTAGGGTTGAAAGCCCCTGTAAGGATCCCATTGAGCTTGGAATTACTCTGGACAACTTATTGAATGACAAAGTCAACTGAGATAAACTAGAACCCTTCCAACAGTTGGGAATACTGGCAGATAGCAAATTATTGCCAAGACTTCTTAAGTCATACAGCCCCTCTTTAGGGGGAAGAATAGCATTGGTGCTAAAAGTTGTGTACGGAGCTCACTTTGATGCCAAAAATTTCAATCGGATCACTTAAGTGCCAAAAGTTGTGAAAAACGATCACTTAAGTACCACTTCGCCAGAAATTCGACATGGCATTTTTTTATTAATTTCTCAAGCTGATGTGGCTCGCCGGAGGCTGATGTGGCATTTCGTTTATTTTCTTTTCTTTTCTTTCTTCTTTTCCGATGGCCGGCATCCGGCCACCGGCCATGGCCGGCCTCGCCGGGCATCACCTTCCTCCGGGCGAGGCCCGGCGAGGCCGCTGTGGCCTCGTCGAGGGCCGGCTTCGCCGGATCGACCCTCACCTGGGCAGGGCAAGCCCTGGCGAGGGCTCGCCTCGCCAGATCCGGCGAGGCCGGCCCTCGCCGAGGCCACGGTAGCCTCGTCCAGAGGAAGGCGATGCCCGGCGAGGCAGCCGTGGCCTCGGCGAGGGCCGGCCTTGCCAGATCTAACAAGGCGAGCCCTCGCCTGGGCAGGGCGAGCCCCGGCGAGGGCTCACCTCACTAGATCCGCCGAGGCCACGGTTGCCTCGCCGGGCGTCGCCTTCCTCCGGGCGTGGCCCGGCGAGGCCGCCGTGGCCTCGGCGAGGCCGGCCCTCGCCGAGGCCACGGCGGCCTCGCCGGGCCTCACCCGGAGGAAGGCGACGCCCGACGAGGCCGGCCATGGTAGAAGCAAAAAAAGAAAGAAATGAAAAAAGAAAAAAGAAAAGAAAGAAAAAAATCAAAAAAAAAATATTTAAAAAATTGAATTATACACATGGAAATGCTATGTGTCATTAAAATTTAAATATAAAAGCCACGCATTAAATTTGATTGGAATTTCTCGCCGTTGGTATTTAAGTGATTATTTTTTCTCCGATTTGGCACTTAAGTGATCGCCGGCGTAAACTTTTGGTACTTAAGTGATCCAAATGAAACTTTTGGCACCAAAGTGAGCTCCATACACAACTTTTGGCACCAATGTTGTTCTTCCCCAACCCCACCCCCCTCTCTACATAAGGATGATGGTAATGTGCCATTGATATGATTATCATTGAGATACAAAGTCTCCAGGTGCATCTCACCAATATTGGTTGGAAGAGGTCCGGAGATAAAGTTGTGGGAGAGATCTAAAATGGAACAGTTGGAAGATATGTTTGGGAAGGGTCTGGTAATTTGATTGTAAGAGAGACTGCACTGGCTATATGTCATGTTTCCTAACCATTTAGGCAAAGCCCTGAAGATTGAAGCCTTTGAGAGATCTATGCGATTGACGTCCACTTGTGTCTGCATCCATTCGAGAAATGTGGTTCTAAATTTACAGGAATTCATCCGAATGGATTGAAGTTGAAAAGGTGGTATCCAGCCATGTTCTGCCTTAAAAGCCAGGTTCTTGTCACCAATATCCAAATCCTTTAACCTCGAAAAATTAGAAAAATGGATTTCCGAAATCACTCCCCCTCAAGAATTGTTAAAAATATACAGAACCAAAAGTTGGGAAAGTTCTTCAAAGTTCTCGGGTATCGAGTTGCTCAAATGATTACTGTTAAGTCGCAAGTCTTGTGAAGCCCACAATTGCCCTAACGACTCAGGAATATGCCCCAAGAATTTGATTACGAGAAAGATTTAACCATCTCAACGAAGACAATTGACCTAATGATGCCGGAATTGTGCCATTCAATTGATTATATGAAAGATCTAACAATCTGAATGATGGCAATTGACCTAATGATGATGGGATTAGGCCATTCAATCAATTATTCGAAAGATCTAGCCATCTCAATGATGACAATTGACCTAATGATGATGGAATTGGGCCTTCCAATCGATTATTTGAAAGATCTATTGTTACCGAGTTTGGCCATGCTCCAATGACTCTAGGAATTGGACCCGAGAAGTGATTGTTGCCAAGCAATAAGTATTTTAAGAGACGAAAGTGCACTAACCAGTTTGGCAAAGCACCGCTAAGGTGATTAGCATATATAATTAGACTCTCTAAGTTATTCTTGAGGAATCTTGACGAATTTCCCAAGGATGTCGAAATCTCTTCTCTGATTTCGTTACGACATAAACGCAACAATTTGAGGTACTTCTTACTCTTCAAGAATGACAATAAGCCTCCTTCAATGCCGCGAAGACGATTTCCCTCAAGATTGAGATGAACAAGGCTTGTAAACTTGTCAAACCACATGGGAATCGAAGACTGCAAACAGTTCCATGAAAGATCAAGATGCTGGAGAGAAGTCATGTTTTGGAGTATAGCATTCGGGATGGGACCTTCGAGGTCATTAATTAAAAGATCAAGATACTGAAGATGAACAAGAGAAGTGGAGTTGGCCAAGCAAATGGAAGAAAGATGAACTTTGAATAGTCCGCAACTTGATAAGCTCAAATGTGATAAAGATGGGAGCATGCTGATCATCTACATGAGTTCTATTCCTGCGTCAATCTTTGAGCCACTCATGTCGAGGTAATTGAGTGACTGAAGATAAGAAATCCACCGGTTATCATCAACAACCAAATGCCTGTGATCATCATGAAGATCAAGGACTTCCAATTCCGTGAGGTTTCCCAATTCTCGAGGAATCGATCCATAGAAGTTACCAAATGACAAATTGAGGTACCTTAATTGTTTCATTGATATGAGGAATGTGGGTATCCTTCCGCGCTTGAAATCGATCCCGCTTAAGTCCAAGTAGTTCAAGTATCTCAAGTTGAGAAGAGAAGAGTTCAACTCACCTGTCATGGAGAACTTTTGTTTGTTGGAACTAACGATGGTACCGTTTTTGTATCTTACGGTGTGGCATAAGAATTGTAGCTCGATTACATGACCATACACTCCATCACAAGTGGCTCCTTTCCATTTGCCGTAATCTTCGCCTTTCCACGAAGAAAGCAAGCGATATGAGTCTAAGAGGCTTTTTCCAAGCTGAATCAAAGCCCCCCTTTCTTGTTCTATCCAAATGGGTGTTGAATTTCTACATAAGCATACATATAAGTTATCTGAAATAAGCGATAATGTGACATTCCAAATTTCGACCCACTTGGTATTTATGAAATGCTTGATTTCAATAACGCACTTGTAGTAAATCTCGCCCAGACTTGATCACTTTTGAAATACTAACCATTAGGGAAAGGCTGATTAGGGATTTAGATTCGCGCGACCATAGAACCTGACCATGGACTGACTTTCGACTATAAGGATTGTCGAAGTGATATTTTAGGCCAACATAGGTTGATCCAAGGATAGTCATGGATCGATTCTCCAATGTCATACAAATGGGTCGCGGGTGATTCCACTCGACCATGAGATGAATTGCGAACGATCTTAAACCTATTCCAAACGATCACACTTCTCGGAACTAGTAATTAATCCTCGCAATTACATGACAACCGAAGTCATCATGGTTCAAGTGAACTTAAACGTGGCTCGATTTAGTATTGACCATGGGTCAAATTTACGAATTTTCCCGAAAGCCTCCCATTAGTTTGAGAAACGCTCAAGTCGCGTTTATTTGGATTTAGTCATTAATTAGAGATCAAGTTTGGGTATTGAAAATTTCGAAAGTCATGACAGAGTAATTGGACAACGTCGTTATTAACGTGGTCAATCTCGGATTTGTCTAGATTCATTAGAAAACTGAAATTTTGACAGGAAGTGGAAAATGACTGTTTTGCCCCTGGGATTTTGTGAAGACCAAGTGTAAAATGAGAAGGGCATTTTGGTCATTTCATACCAACTTTAGAGATAAAATTTTTGGATGATTTTATCCCTACACTTTTTGTTCAATTCCTATTTTACCCTTGCATATTTTTGGTGGGGATCAATCTAGGCCGTTCATTCTAAGATAAGATTGAATCGTGGCCGTCGGATGGAAAGTAGAGAGGAGAGTAGGATGGTAATTTCACCTTGGGTAGACTTTGACTAGCCTATTTAATTCTTTTTCTTTCTCTTTCTCTCTCTCCCTCTCATTTCTCACACCTCACCTCGCTTCCTCTCTACCTCTCTCGGCTAATTCCCCCTCCCCCTCGTTCCGTGACCATGGCCAACCAACCAAGCCTGCTATCGCCGCCGTTCAGCCGTCATGTGTTGCCGCTGCCGCTCGCCGAAGTTGCTGCCTTGCCGAGGACTTTGCTGCTGCTTGTTGGACTTTTCTTGCTTAGGTTTAAGGTAACTTTCTCTCTAAACTTTGATTAGGGTGATGGATTGTCGATGGGATTGGTTTAGGGGTTGATTGAGGTGATTATAGGTAGATTAGAGGAGAGCTTGATCTTTTATTGTGTTCTTGGATTATTCAAATGGTTGTGGCATGGTAGTTTGAACCTTGTGGAATGAATTTTGAGGGCTAAAGTTCGGTAGTTATCAACAAGGACTCGGATCCTTGAAGTTTGGGTTGAATCTTGAAATTGTGTTTTCTATACCCTCCTGGTTTACTATTTTTGTGGAGATTTTTGGAGGCCAAATCAGGGGTGGTGTCCTTCACAAAAGTTTTTCCTCACATCCTGAGGTATAACATATTTTAAATCTGAAATTTTTGGAGGCCATTTGGGTAGCACAAAAACCCATTTTCAGACCATCTTAAAACTGCCCGGAACACTGTTTATCCCGACCTTCTTGTCTTTCCGAATTTTTATAAAATTTTTCAGATCTATTTTCAATAAACTTCCTTCGCAAAAGTTGTTGGCGACTTTCCTTTCTATGTCATAAAAATTTCAAAGTTTTTCAAGGTGATCTGGGTGTTGAAAGAAATGTATTTTGAGGACAAAACAGTATGTTAGAGCGAACTGATTCTGGTCTGGTTTCGAGGGACGAAAAGGCATGATTATAGATTAAACCAGATTTTGTGTTCTTCATAAGAAATGTTTATGAAGATGTTTTTTATGATATATCCAAATTTTATAATTTTTGGAGTTCGTTTACTATTTATTTTGATGGGATTTCGGTCACTATGTAAACTACCCAGATTTACCCTGATTCTATGGATGTCCATTTTTATGAGTGGAATGGTGGGGGTGTCGAGGTTGAATAGTTGCTGCCCACGTGACTGGAATTGATGCTTGAATGTGTGTTGTATGAGTTGATTTGAGGGTGGTTGGTGATTACCTAATTGTGACCATGTGCGTAGAAGGGCTTGTGGATTTAATTGAGGGGAAGCAGCTTATTTGGCATGTGCGTGTAGATTGATCAATTTCGTGACTGAATGGTGCTTATGCACGTGTGACTTGATATTGAAAACTCGATGTCCATGATGATTGATTAGTTGATTTGTAATGATTGATGTTGTCGAGACCAAGGATGATTTGGTGGTGATCATGGGTTGCGATTGAGTTGACATGCATTATGTGAGCATGTGGTGTGATTAACACGTTAAGTGAATGTATTGCATGACATGAGTGATCACTAAAAGCCTTGAAGGGTAAAGATAAAGAGTGGAGTGATGGTGTGCTCGTGTGATCACCTAATCCTTGATGTGTTTTACGCGGGGAATTGAACCCGTCCTGAGGCATGTTACGGGGGACGATGCTCGGTTTTATCAGAAGATCGCCAACCTGATGTGTTTTACGCGGGTTGTGCCTTTAAAAGGGAGATCGGTGTTGCGCCTAAGGCGTGTTACGCGGGCTAGAGACACTGAGCCTGAGGCGTTCTTACGTGGGCTATAGATGTGTTGTTCAACCTGATGTGTGTTACGCAGGTTGTATTATAAAAAGGGAGATCGGTGTTGCGCCTGAGGCGTATTCGTTTACGCGGGCTAGAGATACTGAGCCCGAGGCGTTTTGACGTGGGCTGTAGAAGTGTTGTTGGACCTGAGGCGTGTTTACGCAAGTTAGAGATCGATGGCTAGTTTTTGGACATGATGCGTGTTTACGCGGGTCGTGAAAAATCTGGATATGTATGATGCATAGTGCTTGATTATGGGGTAAAAACTGCTAGGCATGGTATGGGACGTGCCCAAGTGATTTTTGCCTTATAATTGAGACGCGCGACTGTGATGCATTGATGTCTGTGAACTCTTATTACATACTTTGGTTATGTGATATGGTTGATGTATCGTTGTGGCATATTCGTGTGTCTAAGCCAGGTAAGAATGCTTGTGATTATGTTATGGCATGCTTACTTCAATAGACTCGTATGTTTAGGACGATCCAGAGGCAATGTATTCTCCTAAACGAGGTTTAGGGAGTTTACTTGCTGAGTTATCTCACCCCCCGTGGTTAAACATTTTTCAGGTTTGGGGTGACAAATAGACGTCACGTAAGGATCGGAGACTAGGGTCGATGTGGGGATGGGATGAACCTTTCGCTTTTGGATGCCTTGCTATAGAGGAGTTTAGGTTAACCCGATCCTTCTGTATGTGCGGTTGGTGGCAGGTCGCCCTCGGGTTGGGCTTGTAAACTGTACCGAGCTTGGGTTAATAATGTGTTTATGAAAGTTGTTTTGTTGTTGAGTATTCATGTTGTCTCCTTGGCGGCCCCGAGTTATCTGTGATCTTGATAGGGTGTTATAGTTCGCTTCCGCATGCATGTATGATCGTTAGTGAATCGATTGGGTCAACCATACGTCCTGGGACATCGCACTCTTAACGATCATCATGGGATGTTCGCGTGCTCGCTGGGTTCGGGGCGTGACAAATAGGGTTACTAGTGCAAGTAGTTGGGAGCAATATCTCCCCATGAGCAACGAGGGAGAGAATGAATTTATGCTTTGGAGAGCGGGTTTGAGGGTTCTCTACCAAAGCCCAGATCACCTATAGAGAATGGCAGGTCCATTCTTGCAACTGCGAGGTCCATATGTCATGATGAAAATCAGGAAGCAAAGGCACATCCATTCTTGCAATTGGTAGTAAAACCGATGACCGGACGCCATTCAGAACAGAGAATCGATTTTTCTACAAATTAGGGCAAGTCAACATGGAAGCAAGAGCAGCACCATTGAGGAGATTGTGGAGAACTGTCCAATGTTTGCGGTGCCAAACATGGACCACGTCTTTTAGTGTTTGTTTTTTTTTCCCTTTTTTCTTGCCTTTTCAATTACTAAAGCTTCTTCATTTGGCAAGTAAAAAACTCATCTACTTCCACTTTTGCGCACTGTTATAAGCCAAGCAATAGATAACATCTTTAACAAAGTTAGCACCAAGAGGTATGCACTTCATTGGGGATGGACCAACCGCCTTATCGTGGAAAACTATCGTATGGCTAACTTTTGCAGTGCAAGACCCGCAAGCACCAAGTCGAGTCTTGAGGTCCACTACAACAACATGGGTCTCTATATTGATCTTTTTTTTTGGTCGGATCTCTATATTGATCTGTTTGCGTTTCTTTTGGATAAAATGCAAATTTTAACCGGATTTTAATGAAGTGGATGTTCGCTCTGTGTGTGTAAATCCAGTAACTTCTAGGATATTACATATCGATGCCATGGATTCTCAAAATATTCTGGTCGATGATACGTTTATTTGAGTCTGTAAATTGAACAGGAGGAAAAGACTAACTTTTGGCCTCCATCCGTTTCGCGGAATGTTTCTGGAAAATATTTTCGAGGAAAATGGTGTTCGATTGAAAAATATTTTTTGTCATTTGGTACGGAAAATGATTTTCCCCCTTGCACTCCTTTTAATGTTATTTTATTTTATTTTATAAAAAAAATCTGAATTTTTAATTAATTTTTACTTTTTGAATTTTTGAATAATTTTATCATATTTCTTTTCTTTTTTTCTCTTCTTTTTTTTCTTTTCTTTATTCCTCTACTAGTCACCGGCCACAGGCGAGGTTCAGCCTCGCTTGCCGTCGACTCACGAGCTCGCCATATCTAGGGAATCACGTCTCCATGGGACAAGACATGGGACGAGACGAATGAAGCGCGAGGCAGCAACGGCTCTAGAGATAAGGGATGAGACGAAGCACGAGGCAACAGCGGAGGAAGAGCAACTCTGGAGACGTGAGAATGATGGGGAAAAGGGACAAACTCAGGAGAGAGGAGGAGAGGATGCATGAGAAAGAGGGGAAAACGACGGAAAGGCAAGAGGGCGAGATTGGAAAGAAAATCATTTTCCATTGTTTTAGAAGGACTTTTCCATTGATCAGAAAATAATTTCTTTGACCGCTTATTTTCCGTCCCCTGAACACCGGAAATTATGAAAAAAAATTTCCCGAAAAGAAATTTCCGAGAAACGAGCAATGTCTTGAACTTACATCAATTTCATTCAATTGATAATGTTGATATTACTAGCCTTCCACATTGTTGTACTTCTAAAATATGTATAGATGGAGAAACTATTAGATAGGTTTGTTATGCTTTCACCAAGCGCAGTGAAGAATTAAGACCCCGGTCCAATTAATTATGACATTGGTTCTAAATAAAGAGATCGGGAATTGATGAAGTTCGCAAGATGAAAAAGACGAAATGTGGTAAAAAATAATGCAACATTCCATTCCCGTGAGTATCTCTATATTGTTGAATTGTTGATCTTGTTGCCTTCGTCCGTAGAAACTTACATTGATGACAAGCGTACCTACTCGGTCATTAGCCATTTTGGGTTGAGGGAGAATTCACCCAATCACGTAATCCAGTCTTCACAAGCAAAACCTTCAAAAGGAGTACTCAAAAGATGATGATACAAGGATGTATCAATAACATCTCAAACCTTCTCCTATTCTTATGGCACTTTCGATCTTACGGTCTTACTATTAATCCATTTTGTGGGGTGTACTGCACATTGGATTTTGATTATCGGTTAGATTGTATGAGGGCTTATATGACAATGGATGATTTAACAAAGCGCAAACAGCAGTATAATTACTTCCGGCAAAGGAAGCATTAGTCCTGTTAAATATGTCTCGAATTTTATGTACTCGGTCCGGTTCATGACCCGACCCGACATATTTTTGTGCGACCCGAAAGTGGAGAGAAAATTGAGATTTGGTTCGCGACGCGAAGGGTTGGGCCGATAGGCCCAACCCGCAGCAAGCAAACAAATCTCCATAGCGGACCGCCCGAACTGGAGGAAGCGAACCAACGTCTCGGGGGGTTCGGGGGCTACGCCCCCGAGGAAAATTTTTGGGAGCGCTATTTATACTGCGGCTAGGTTTTCTCATTGATGTACAGAGAGAATTTTTTCGAGAGTTTGGTGAGCCGTGAGCTTTTGTCGTTGTTTCGACTTTCGAAAACTGTACTCTCTTTGATTATAGTGGAACATTGTCTTGCCTCGCCCGTGGACGTAGATCACGTTGTGATCGAACCACGTAAATCTCTGTGTTCTGTCTATTGTTTTTCCGCAAATAGTTTCAACAAGTCCTAACATTTCCTGGACGGCCGTCCATTTGTTCATTTAGTTTGTTAAAAAGAGTCTCAATGCTAATTTTTCATAATCACTCAATTTTCAAAAACTCTAACTCTTGATGAAAGATTTACAGCACGATTGTATCAACTATAGTCTGTGGAGCCTCGCACAAAAGGAGCTTTGATGCAAGCCTCTCTCGCTCAATTCTTACACATTCGCCATTAAGATGTCATTAACAACATAACTAAGTAAGCAAAAGGTCACGTCTAAATTAAAATCCCATGCAAAATCGAGTCTAGTTAGAAGCTCGCAGTGGCCGGAAGACGCTGCTAGAATTGGGGTCCCGTTGTTGTTGAGGCCCATCTGAATCTGTCCAGACCAGCACCAATCAACTGGGCCCATCGTTGTGGAGGCCCATTTAAATCTGTCATTCTATGAAATCGTGTCCTTATTCTTTCTATAGAAAATGCTAGAAGTTTCAAGTTTCTAGCGCACGAGTAGGGGTGTCAAAAACCAGAACAAAACCGAATCGAACCAAAATTTCGTGTATTTTTGGTTCTATTCGGGTTTCGGTTCTGATAATGAAAAAATAACCGCTCTTTTCTTCCGGTTCAGACTATTTCGGTTCCATTGAGTTATCTAAACCGAACTGATATTCTCAACAAAAACTGAATGCTTTTATTCACCCCTTTCAAAATCGTCATGAGAAACCCTAATACCTAGTTTTCCATCCGAATCGATCCAATCCAAATTGGGATTTTCGGTTCGGTTCATATTCGGTTCGGCTCAATATTTGGTATGGTTTAAGTGTACACCCTAACAGTTCGATTCAGTTCGGATTTTCAACAATCCCGAATGGAACCGAACCGTTGACATCCCTAGGCACGAGTGCCTCATTTTTAGTAAAATTGTCTTTGATAAATTAACAAGTATCAATCAAAACATATGACTTATTAGGAAGGCTCTCTTACTAAGTTGGTATAGTAAAATTCTACTCTCGGAATATCACTTTTATAATTTGATGCGCATCTAAAACATGTTAAAATGTAAAAGTATTGATATATGGAATCATGTATGACATCAAAAGTTGCGAACAATTTGCACGGATTTAAGTACACAATGCCACGTCCATCGTCTTATCTAAATCGTAACGTCATCTGTTTTTTAGATTTAAATCAAGCTTTTAACACCCATGTTTGAAAGTTAACATTATTAAAAAAAAATTTGCCAACATTTTTAAGTTACAAACGTGAACTTTTCTCCCATTAGATTTACCGACTTCTTTCAACATTTGGAGCCTAATTCATAAGAAGATTAGGTTGCCCAGGGAAATCCAACCCAAAAAACAGTCCTGTTGATAAATTATTAACCTCTAGTTTATTAAATACACTTGTATGGTTTGAAAAAAAGTTAAAAGTCACTAAATTATTGGGATGTTAGTAGGTTACCAATTAATTTCAAATTTTATGTGTGTACTTTAGTAAACTACTAACTATAATGATTTTGACAATATTTCAAAAAATTAGTTAATTACTAACTTCTTTAAAATGTTACAAGTTGGGTAGTATACTTCCAATCCTCTTTAGAATTTACCAACAACCCAACAAGTTAGCTAGTTAACAATTATGTTTGAAATATTACAAGTATGGTTAGTAAGCCACCGCACTATAACGAATGTACTAATATTCGAATAAATTCGCAAGTTGCCAATTTCTTTTCAAATTTTACAAGTGTGCTTAGTAAACTACCAAGAACATATTCCCAAACTTTGGTAATTTATTAATCTATTGAGATGTTGGTATGTCGACACCTAAATTTTAGCAACCATTTAGTGTAATTTGCATAGAAAATTAGGGATTAAATTTTTAACCCCTAAACAAAAAATATTTAAATTGCATAACATATAGTTTAAATTCATTTTAGATTAATTGCATTTTGCATCGGACTGGCGGTGACGAACGAGCTTAAATTTCATCGAATGTGACTCAGCTCGCTTGTAATGCAAGGGCCGGGAATTATAAGTCAAACGGGCTCGGTTGTTTTAATTTGAACTTAATTCAACCCATTGTCATTAATTAATTCAGCCCATTAATTCAGCCCATTTAAATTAAAGCCCAAGCCTAAGCCCATTAGGACTAAAAGCCCATCTAATTGACCTAGGTTAATACTATATATACATTCATTAGGTCAGAATTTAGGGGGAGGACACATAATTTCAGATCAGAATTTTCAGAGAGTGAGAGTGAGGAAGGGAGAGAGTGAAGGAGACCGGCCGGAGCACCCCCCACACGGCCGGAACCGCGCGACGCCGCTGCTACCTCCCGCGCGCCTGTCGCCGCCCCTTGCCGCGCGCCGCCCCTCGCCGTGCGCTCGCCTGCTGCCCGACGCTGCAGCTCCCTGCCGCGTGCTCACCGCCGCGCGCTCGCCAGCTGCCGCACGCCGCGCCCCTTGCCGTGCGCCGTCCCTCCTGCCGTGCGCCTGCTGCCGCCGCTTCCTGCTACCGTGTGCTGCCGTCTCTCCCGCCGACGCCAAGCCTCACGTCGACGTCGCTGCCGTCGCCGCGCCTCCGCTGCCGCCTCCCGCCAACGCCACGCCTCACGCCGGCGCTGCTGCTGCCGTCGCTTCCTGCCGTGCGCCGCTTCTCACGCCGACGCTGCCGCTGCCGCTGCCCTCAGGCCGACGCCGACGCCACTGCTGCTCGTTGCTGCCCGACGCCGACGCCGCTGCTGCTTGCTGCTGCCGCTGCCCTCAGGCCGACGCCGACGCCGCTGCTGCCTGCTGCTGCCGCTGCCTTCCCGCCGACGCCGACGCCACTGCTGCTACTCCTCGCCGCGCGCCGCCACGTGCTGCCGCTGATTCTCGCCGTGCACCGCTGCTGCTGCTGCCGTCGCCTGCTGCTGCTCCTCCCATCGCGCGCCGCCTGCTGCCGCCGCTCCTCCCGTCGCACGTCGCCGCCTGTTGCTGCTGCCCCCTGCCGCGCGCAACCGCGTGCTGCCGCGGCTTCTTGACGTGCGCCACTGTCGCCGCCGTTCCCGACACCGCACCGCCGGTCCGCCGTTTGCCGCTCATCGCAATCCGCAATCCCGATCCGCGAGTCCAAATTTGGAAAGTAATCCAAAACTCAGGTAAAAACATCTATCCAGAATATTTTCAAAATATTTAGATTCCCAGTTTGGATATTTGAATATTCTGTGAATGTTGTGTGGATTGCTAGATATTCTTAGGATAATGTTTGCCTTGTTTGAGAATATTCAAAATTAGGAATATTTCCTAATTCAGCAACGTATCTGGACAACTATCCGACCTTATCCCTAAGGTACGATACGTGGCGATACGGAAAATCATTATCCTATCCATAATCACTTGGGTACGATAATGATTTTTATCTGCTTTCCAAATTTAAATGATCGACTTTCCATTAATATCTGTAACCCTATAGATATGACTGATAGTTCGATTCTTGTGCCTAATCTGAATTTGAAACAAATCTTGTGGATTGCGTGGCTGTTTTAAATGTGGATGCTATCTATGTTTAGATTATTTTTCCTTTTCAAATAAAAAGAAAATTTAAAAAATATATCAGTTAGGATTTGAATTTGAATTTTGCATGTTTAGGAATCCTAAATATATCTAGACGATAGAGTAATTATTTAATTTAAATTAGGATTTGAGATAATCTATTTCCTAGTTTACATTAAATAATTTTCTAATCTTAATAGATTATTTAGGTTATTTTTAATTCCGAATTTTCATGAAAATCCCAAAAAAAGAATGAATTGTTTTATGGTAGATTAGGATAGATTGCATTCTTTATTTAAGTAATTTATTATTTCGAATTTTAACAAAAATCCCAAAAATAAATCATGTTAGGACATATTAGGTCATCATAGGTTGCATGTTAATTTAGGCATATTTTTTTTATTCCGAATTTCACCAGAAAATACCAAAAATAAACCATTTGCCTGTCATCAGAATCAGGTCACGTCGTCGCATGACATATAGTTTGCATGTTAGGTGGCATTGTTCGCATGTCAATTCTTGTACGTCATTGCACGTAGGTTAGCTTTCATTTAAATAAGCGAAAATCAAAAAATGTGGAGTGAACTGCTTGTTAATTAGAAATCATATTAGGTTGTTGATGTGATTTTCTAGCTAACCATGCAGATGCTTACGTTGCTTCGAGGTAAGTAATTCTCCTAATCTTGCAATTTATTTAATGCTTTCTTGAGTGTTAAATTGGTGGTTTGCGCACCCGCATGAACACCTCATATGTTAGTGACTAAGTTAAAATGGATCCAAACTGCTTGCCAAAATATTTTTTTGAAAAGAAAAGGTACCGAAAGGGCGTTAGACTAGATCTAGCGTAATCAAGTCCCCGGGCTTAGAATCTCTGGTTCGTAGGAATAAAACATATCTCCCTATGTTTTATTTAGGTTTCTAATCGACCTACCACAAATTGATTAGTGGCGACTCCAAGCATGAAAACATTTGCATGTTAACAATTTAAACCTAAGTTGCGAATTGGTAGGGCTTGGGAGGGCTCGAGTTAGGTTTAGTCCTAATAATCCATTAGCCTGAGAGAGGAAAATCTTTAGGTCGCGACAGCTTGGCGACTCCACTGGGGATTTGAGTTAAAACTCTTAGTGGACTTAGGCCAGTTTTTCTTTTCAAAAAAATATTTTTGCTTGGCAGCGAGGATCCCAGGTACGTCCCTAACATTTTAGGTGTTAAATGTTTTTGCAGTATGGGAGGTATAAGGGGAGGCGTGATTGTTAACCCTTGTTTTGCAGGGAGGTGTTTGAATGAATGGTTTAGTTTATGCACGAAGTGCTGTATGATATAACCTGTTGTGCATGCCTTACATTTACACTACACCGCACACACTACCCGCTGCCGGACCTGGGCGGCACAGGTTTAGGATGGTACTGAGAAAATGGACACCCCGACCACACCCGCGTGGTATGGGTCGCCTTTCTTGGTCCCGAAAGTTCTTTCGTGGTGTCATTGAATACCTGCCACGGTTGCGCCCTTTGCAACCCGGGTCGGCTCTTTGACTAAGCCGGAGTCAGGGGAATCTCAGCCTAACCACCACCATGACTGGTTTAGCTCGGTAATCCTCATGTCTCCATTTTGCAAGCCAGAGTCTAGGTAGAAATCGAACCTCACGTTTCATGCGCATGTCTATGTGATTGCCATCATTCTACCGGGTGAAGTAAGATTTCTAAACCTTTATCTCGCAATTTATTTATCTTTCGTCTTTTTCTTTGGTCGGTCCATGACATTAGGTCGGTCGCGAGTCTTGGTCTATACACTATGGGAGGGGCAGACATCCGGATTCTTGATGCTCCTAAGGACGAGCTCCGTGCCTGGTGGAATCTACTCAGTCCGACCAACCGCAAGCTAGTTGAGGGCCACATCGGGAGGCTCCTCCCCCTACTGGAGGTCAAAGTCCGTACCGGCCTCGTTCGAGCATTAGCGCACTTCTGGTGTCCCAAAACCTCTACCTTTATATTCGGTAAGCACGAGCTCACCCCGACGTTGGAAGAATATAGCGTGCTCATTGGAAAACCCTTGGAGTCGGATTTAGTCACACCACCTTTGGGAATTGATTCTACTTTAATGTTGGCTGAATTTTTGAATGTCGAAAAAGATGAATTGGGAAAAGTTTTAAAAGCAAATCGTGGCACATGTCCTTTTTCATTCCTGAGTCAGTGTTTTGAAAAAGCCACATCTTTTCAAAAAGGCAGAATCTTTTTGCTAGCGTTTTTCGGGTTCGTGATTTTTCCTTACTGTAAGAATGCATGTAATCCGTCAATCGCATGGTTGGTCCAACAGGTCTGTCTTGAAAAGAATTTTATTAACATCATTTTAGCAGAGACTTTCATTTCCCTCACTAAATTTAAGCAACATGTTGACAAAACGTTTCATGCCCCCCTCGAACTTTTGCAAATTTGGTTTTTATCTCATATAAAAGGGTGTGGCGATTTACTCACAATACCTGAGCTTAGTGATTCTAGCCATCCAGTTTTAAGGTACAAAGAAAAACAAGGGGATGCACCCGATTATCATTACTCTGAATGGATCATTTTCATGAAAAACGCTAGACCCCAAGGTTTCCAATGGCATGCTAATTGGTTCAAAGTCGAGAAAGCTCGGCTTACATGTAATGGTATCGGGCCGGTTCCACTGTTGGGTTTCACCGGAGCAATTGAATACTACCCCGCCAGAGTGTCTCGTCAGTATCAGATTCTCCAAGGGCTCCCTCCGGCGTTACAACCGGAACTCCTCCAAGTCGACTTCGCAGATGATGATAAAGACCACGAAGCGACCGTAGCCCAGCTCAACAAAATGTGGAAGAAGTGTCGTGTGTTAAAGATAGCTCGGCCCGAAGGAGAACTAAAGGGAGAGCAGAAGTCCTATTTCGCAACGACCCAGTACATTCGTCGGCACAAAATCCCGCAAGATTGGCTCCCGAAGATACCTAAGGTGCCTCTTAAGTCCGCCAATCGCTCAGAGAACAATCGCCTCAAAAGGAAGGCCGAAGAAGCTGAAGAAAAGGCGTCCAAGATAGCTCGAGCTTATGAGCAATTGAAGAAGGAAGTCGCCTCCCATATGTCTATAGATCAAGCTAAATAAAAAAGCTCGAAGTTCTTTTCTTATTTCAGTTTTAGTTTTAAAGGTTGTTTAGGAATTGAGTCATTTGTCTTTATATTCAGTTCAATTTCAAGTCATTAATTGGTGTAAAAATTTTCGTCATTTCAATAAAGAGGTCCTTTCAATTCAAAGCGGTTAGACCAATGTCATGGATTGGCGTATGATTTTGCTTCACACTCATGTACGCCTGTTTCGTTTCGAAATCAGGTAGCTACGGACCGATCACGATCGCCCATTCGTACACGGTCAAGAGCCAGAATGGCCGATCAAACCGACTTGCAAGAACGTGTTATTGGTGTGGAAGACCACATCAAGCAACTTGTCATCGCGATGCAACAAATGTCCGCTGAGATCAAAGCTCTCCGGTCGGATCCTGTTTCGGCATCCCTCGAAGCGTCAGTCCCAAAGCAGAAGATCAGGAAAAGTGTCGATGTTGACGGAGATGACGATATTCCTGACTTAGAAGATGATCCTGTCCAGATCATCGTCAACAAGGACAAACCTGATGAGCGGGTCAATAAACTTGAAGAAAGAGTGAAGCAGCTGGAAGGTTCGCAGGATTCACCTTCGATTGATCTGTCCCTTTACTCACAGATCAAAATCCCAAAGAAGTTCAAAATGCCGGATTTCGACAAGTACAATGGCACCACATGTCCAAAAGCCCACCTACAGCTCTATCACGTGCAAATGACTTCGTACGTTGATAACGAACTCCTGATGATCCATGCCTTTCAAGCAAGTCTGACGGGTCCTGCTTTGAGCTGGTATCTCATGAAGAAGATAAATGGCCTCAAAACTTGGAAAGAAGCCAGTGAAGCATTCTTGAAGCAGTACAGATTCATAACAGACATCATTCCTACCCGTGATGATCTCGAACGCGCCCAGATGAAAAAGACTGAGTCCTTCAAAGACTATGCTATCAGATGGAGAAATTTAGCTGCTCAGGTTGTCCCAGAACCCATAGATAGTGAGTTAAAGAGGATGTTCATGAAAACTCTCCCGTTCGAATACCGTAATCGGATGGTTGCCATTCCGACTGACAACTTCAACCAACTCATCCCCATGGGCGAACAAATTGAAATAGGGCTGAAAGATGGATGGTTTGTCGAGCCGCCCTCCTCGACCAGAAGATTTGGTGCGAGAAAAGAGAAAGAACCGGCAGCTGAAGTGAATGTGGCTTATAACCAACCGAGCCGGCGGAATGCTAACTCCGCCCCAGCAATCCAAGTAGTAGAAGCTCAGCAACAAAACTCGAGTCGTCAACCTTTTCAGAGGAGGAACAACAAGAGGCAATTTACTCCCCTCCCCGGGTCGTTGTCTCAAGTGTTGACGGTGCTCCAGAAGAAAGGTTTGCTCACTACTGAGCCAAAGCGGCCCAATCCTGAGCGGTTCTATAACTTCGACCCGTCAAAGAAATGTGATTATCACATGGGTGAGCCGGGACACTCAACCGATGATTGCTATGCCCTCAGGCACCAAATCCAAAACCTCCTAGATACGAAGGCGTTCTCATTTCAACCTGCTAAGCCGAATGTTCAGAGCAACCCACTCCCTGATCACGCAGGCAATGTGAATGCCATATTTAGCTTAAATGCTGGTCGAATCAAGAATGTTAAGGTGTGTACTACCGACGTCTACGGTGAGTTAGTGAAAGCCGGTTGTTATCCAAGTAATGAAGACCTGCCCCTGGCTCTCATGAGAGAAAGAGTCTCAAAAATGGTAAAAGCTGGGATGATTGTTTATGCTGACCACACTGGCATCGTCTCCACTATCTCCGAAGTGGTTATTAATTGGGAGGAGGAGTTTGCTACATTGAACATCAGGAGCGACAAGGGTGACCCTCTGCCCGAAGACATGCCTCCGCTTGAAGACGCGTCCGATAATGAGGAAATCACTGTAAGCACGCCCACAACTGATGAAGGGATAGTGATCGAGATACCTCAACCGTATGAGTACAGTGACAATAAGGCGGTTCCCTGGTCCTACAGTCTCGATGTCGACTTAGTTACCAGATCTGGGCGTTCCTACGGCCAAGCTAATGCCCAACCTGCAAAACCCGTTACTGATGAAGAAGCCAAGGAATTTCTAGCCGTGATTAAGGCTAGCGAGTACAACATAGTTGAACAATTGCGCAAGCTGCCCGCGCAAATCTCCCTGCTTGAGCTGCTCCAGACATCTGTCATGCATCAGAAGGCCTTAATGAAGGTGTTAAGTGAAGTTCACGTGCCAGAAACGATCGATCATGACAAATTAGAGGAATTTGTGGGCTCTATACTCCTCAAGGACCTCATAGCCTTTTCGGATGAAGAGTTCCCTCTAGAAGGGAGGGGGCATACCAGGGCACTCTATATTTCCGTCAAATACAAGGCCTCACATGTTGCCCGGGTACTCATTGACAACGGGTCAGCCCTAAACATCTGTCCTTTGGCGACTTTACACCGCCTTAAGATAGATCCTTCTAGGATAAGTTCTGCAAGAACCTCCGTACGAGCCTTTGACGGAACGAAGAAAGAAGTGATGGGAGAAATACACCTTGACATACAGATAGGACCAACGATTTTCAATGTCCTATTTCAAGTTATGAACATTCCCACTGCATTCAATTTTCTGTTGGGTCGTCCATGGATTCATACTGCTGGAGCTGTGCCATCCAGTCTACATCAGATGGTAAAGTTCGTTGTGGAGAGAAAGTTAGTCACGGTCCACGGTGAAGAAGAACACCCAATCTACCACGCAACGGCTATCCCCTATGTTGAGCCTGATTGCAAAATAGAATCGAGTTATCAGTCGCTGGAGCTCGTATCAACCATACATGCGTCAAGAGGATCATCACCGCCTATTCCTGAGGTGTCAAATGCTGCGGTCATGATTGGAAGAGTAATGATCTCTCACGGCTTTACTCCAGGTGAAGGCCTTGGTAGAAATAGTCAAGGCATCCGCCAACCGGTGGAAGTTTCTCAGTGGCCCCGCATTACTGGGTTGGGATACCAGGGGTCAAGTGAGCCGAACAATGTCGCACGTGGACGTGGACGTGATCGAAGAAATGGTCAAAATAGATTACGATCCGAAGAAGAGCCAATTGATGAAGAACGTGGGCATGGTAGGTTGCCTCCACACCTCCGTACCACATTCCCGGGCCCTGCAAGAATGATGCATGAAGAGAAAGAGGTGATCGACACTCTGGGGCAGCCGAGCGGCAAGTTCGACTATTATGTCAAATACTCAGCACCCCCGAGCTTCTATGTTGACCCCCGTGACATTGTCCCAGATGGATGGGGAGGTATGGATGATTCATCACCTCTAGTGACAGAAGATTCTGATGATGCAATGGAGGGAATCACCGCCCTGTTCGATAATTTCTTAATTGGAGCCATCGAGGAAGGACCGTTGAAGGGAATGGGCATTGGCCCGCAAGAGTAACACATTTACCTTTTTCGCACACTCCCCTACGCGGGAATTTTTACTGCTTTTTAGGACTTGCCCCGTCTCGGGAGCTGCTTTTTAGTACTTTTCATTTCTAGGATTTGATTGTTGCAATTTCCATTCCAATAAATGTAATTCATTTGGTGATAATCAATAAAATTACAAGTTGTTTTCGTTTTGAGGGCATGTTGAGGTACATCAAACCAGCCCGGTGATGATATCCAACCGATAAAAGAAAATATAGTCCAAGGAGAATTCTGAGGCCTGGGCTTCTTCATGCTTCCTCGTGTTAAAACCTTTTCGAAAAGAATTTCAAAAAAAAAAAAAAAAACAAAAAAACAAAAAAATCAAAATACACTGTTTAGCCCTGTTTGTCCTACTGAACCCCCTACTTTATGTTTCAGGGGCAATTTCGTGACACGAAAGGGTATGGGAACGGTCCAATCTGATGAATTATGTGCCACCGAACCTGATCTCGATGACACCAATGAACTCGAAGATTCCTCGGACCTCCAGCGTGATATAGAGCATCATGAAAGACCTAAAGTCCTAACGGTAGACCAAACTATTACCGTCAATCTGAGTGATACGGAGGAACCCAAGGAAGTAAAGATAAGAGCAAATCTCCCTGAAAGTGAGACGAAACGCTTGATCCAGTTGCCGCACGAAAAAGTTGGATCCTTTAACCGAAAGGTACGTCAAAGACACTTCCAGGTAAATGATCTAGTCCTAAGGAAGGTACTGCCAGTCTTTCTTATTCCTGAAGGTAAATTTGCTCAAAACTACATTGGTCCGTATGTGGTTAAAAAGGTGCTTCCCGGAGGTGCCCTGATCCTCGCAGAAATGGATGGTCGTGAGTTCTCCACTCCTGTTAATTCTGATGCTGTGAAGATCTATTATCCCTGATAAGATCTAACATTTTTGCGGCAAAAGTTTTCAAGCGTTTGATTTTATATTCTAAATTGCAAACATTTCACTTATGAATAAATGGGTTCAATCAATTTAAAGATGGAATGTGTGCCTTGGCTTTAAATTGTGTTTGATCATTTTGTCAGTCTGCATTATCAATTTCAAAAGGGGAATTTATTTAGACAATATGATAACTCATGTGGAATAAATTGAATGTGTTGAATGAGGTACATCGGGATGATGAAAGGCAAGCCATATCCTATACACAGTCCCATGCACTGATCCCCAGTGAGTTGAGTGGAAAAATTCCATGTCTGCAAGGTGAAGGGGTATCTCGCAAAAGGTACGGCAACCGAAATGACGAGAGGCGATTCATTTCTCTATCCCAAATACTACAGGTTATCCATTGTTTTGCCACTTTGAGCCTAAATATTTGGAGAAATTCATTCAAATTACCCCTGTCAAGAACCACCCCACATCGGGGCAAACTGGAGGTAAGCCAGCATCACAAGGTGAAAAATGAATAGAAATTTTCATGCTCTCACTTGCATCAATCTTCGAGTGTTGCTTTTTCAGATGAATTCACGTGAAATTCAAGTGCCTTAGGATGACGAAGAGCATTTCTTTCTCTATCCTATACACACTTTATCCTTTGTTAAGCCCAATTGAGCCTGCAAATTCATTTCTTAAACCCAGTTGGTGATCATCCCCCACACTGGGGCAAGGCAAAAGTCATCTTTGTTCAAGCAGCATATCCAGAGCGCCAACAAAAGACGAAGACCCTGAGAGCCCAAATGTTAGTCATTCGGTCAAAACAAGCCAAAGTGTGACTGGCCAATGTATGCATTGTAGACAGTGTGAGTCAAAAAAAAAAAAAAAAAACTAGAGGGCATGAAAAAGCAGTGTGCCTGGTAAAAGCAAGGCCGATGCCAGTGAAAAAAATGGAGAAAAGTGACGACTTTAGAAAATGTTTAGTTGTCTCGAAGTCACAAAAGTATCCAAAGTCTTGAGGAGTCAGGTGATAAACTCTCGAAACCAATGGAGCATCTACTGAGAAGACAATCCCTGATGAAGAAGAAGACCGGTGACAATGCCGAGATGATCACCAACTCTCACCCCAATTATACACATTTTGAGCCTTATGATCCATTCATTTCTCAACCCATGAGCCTAGCCTGCGTTACGTCCCTTGCAAAGTCTCTTCAGATTAGGGCACTTGAACTAACGTAGAGTTTCTGATGTTTATAAGCTTAGCTCGAAGAAGTGCGAGCAAGTCCATTTCTATCTCATTTTGCAGGTTCTTGACTTGTAAACCCGGAGACAATTGCAAAGTATTTTCTTTCAGTAGCCTCGACTCGAAGAGTCTCTTTTGCTAAGCCATTGACCAAGCCCTATGTTACAGTCCTAACAAAGACCTCTCAGATTGGTAAAGTCGTACTGCTTGCGAGAATACTCGGACCCTTGTCAACATGATGACGGTGAGATGGAGCGATTCTCCATAAATCAGCCTTTCGATGAGGATGAGAGAAAGCCCTTTTGGACCGGAAGTCCCTCATTCGACATTTTCAAGATATCCGCTTGAGTTCGGGTTGTCTTGTCATGATTTTTCCCCAGCGAAGTTTGTAATGCCGATTTGACAAAACCATCGTGCATGAAAATCAGTTGAAATCATAGTTCATGTGTATATGTATTCTTGACGGTGTGCGAATGCATATTACATGTTACTTAAAATCGTGTCTAACAGGAGACACACCATCAGAGTTGGAGATGTCACCAGGTAAGTATGTCTCTATCCCTAGGATATCTATGACTATCTAGGTATCCCTAACCTGTTCAAGCAATTGTCAGGTCCCACATTTGATCATTTTGGCGATCTCTAGATGCCTTTGATTTTGTTCAGGTGTCTATTGATCAAACCTTTTCAGGTACTTCTGATGATATCCAGGTACTTTGTCAAGGAACTCTTGAACACTTGGGCTAGCCCCTTTGTTCATCAAATCACAGATTTTCATACAATCTCGAGAAGATTCCCCCGTTACATGACTATGAGCAGATATAGGCATGGCGGCCAAATCTTTACATATGAACAGATATATGTAAAGATCGGAATATTCTCTCAAATTTCAGGTATTCCCCCGCTACTCACCTATGAGCAGATATAGGTGAAGCGGCCAAATCTTTACATATGAACAGATATATGTAAAGATCGGAGTATTCTCTCAAATTTCAGGTATTCCCCCGCTACTCACCTATGAGCAGATATAGGTGAAGCGGCCAAATCTTTACATATGAACAGATATATGTAAAGATCGGAATATTCTCTCAAATTTCAGGTATTCCCCCGTTACATGACTATGAGCAGATATAGGCATGGCGGCCAAATCTTTACATATGAACAGATATATGTAAAGATCGGAATATTCTCTCAAATTTCAGGTATTCCCCCGCTACTCACCTATGAGCAGATATAGGTGAAGCGGCCAAATCTTTACATATGAACAGATATATGTAAAGATCGGAGTATTCTCTCAAATTTCAGGTATTCCCCCGCTACTCACCTATGAGCAGATATAGGTGAAGCGGCCAAATCTTTACATATGAACAGATATATGTAAAGATCGGAATATTCTCCCAAATTTCAGGTATTCCCCCGCTACTCACCTATGAACAGGTATAGGTGAAGCGGCCAAATCTTTACATATGAACAGATATATGTAAAGATCGGAATATTCTCCCAAATTTCAGGTATTCCCCCGCTACTCACCTATGAACAGATATAGGTGAAGCGGCCAAACCTTTGCATATGAACAGGTATATGTAGAGGTCGGAATATCCTCTTGATTTCAAAAGTTTCCCCCGCAATTCACTTATGAGCAGATATAAGTGAAGCGGCCAAATCTTTGCAAACACCTATGGAGATATATAGGTAGTTCGTAAAGGTCGGAACTGTTCTCACGAATCCAGATGATGATTGGATACGTCGAGTTTTTCTTCGTGTGTTTTGACTTGATTGCAGATCACCGAAGTTCATCAACATATATCAGGCAATACCGATGGGAACTGAGCCCATACATTTGCCAAAACAACATACAAGTTAAGGTTGTGCCTCGAATTGCGCTATCGTCAGGTAAGTAATTCCAGGTATGTTCTCTATTCAGGTCAGCATTGCATCATTTCTTAATGCATCGTAAAATGGGACTCATAATCCCGACAGAAACAACATTCATTGCATTTGCATAACTGAAATTTAGGTATCATTTAGTCTTTGAATGCAACCTCTGCGAGCTCACCTTCAAAGAGGGGCAGCTGTCGACACCTAAATTTTAGCAACCATTTAGTGTAATTTGCATAGAAAATTAGGGATTAAATTTTTAACCCCTAAACAAAAAATATTTAAATTGCATAACATATAGTTTAAATTCATTTTAGATTAATTGCATTTTGCATCGGACTGGCGGTGACGAACGAGCTTAAATTTCATCGAATGTGACTCAGCTCGCTTGTAATGCAAGGGCCGGGAATTATAAGTCAAACGGGCTCGGTTGTTTTAATTTGAACTTAATTCAACCCATTGTCATTAATTAATTCAGCCCATTAATTCAGCCCATTTAAATTAAAGCCCAAGCCTAAGCCCATTAGGACTAAAAGCCCATCTAATTGACCTAGGTTAATACTATATATACATTCATTAGGTCAGAATTTAGGGGGAGGACACATAATTTCAGATCAGAATTTTCAGAGAGTGAGAGTGAGGAAGGGAGAGAGTGAAGGAGACCGGCCGGAGCACCCCCCACACGGCCGGAACCGCGCGACGCCGCTGCTACCTCCCGCGCGCCTGTCGCCGCCCCTTGCCGCGCGCCGCCCCTCGCCGTGCGCTCGCCTGCTGCCCGACGCTGCAGCTCCCTGCCGCGTGCTCACCGCCGCGCGCTCGCCAGCTGCCGCACGCCGCGCCCCTTGCCGTGCGCCGTCCCTCCTGCCGTGCGCCTGCTGCCGCCGCTTCCTGCTACCGTGTGCTGCCGTCTCTCCCGCCGACGCCAAGCCTCACGTCGACGTCGCTGCCGTCGCCGCGCCTCCGCTGCCGCCTCCCGCCAACGCCACGCCTCACGCCGGCGCTGCTGCTGCCGTCGCTTCCTGCCGTGCGCCGCTTCTCACGCCGACGCTGCCGCTGCCGCTGCCCTCAGGCCGACGCCGACGCCACTGCTGCTCGTTGCTGCCCGACGCCGACGCCGCTGCTGCTTGCTGCTGCCGCTGCCCTCAGGCCGACGCCGACGCCGCTGCTGCCTGCTGCTGCCGCTGCCTTCCCGCCGACGCCGACGCCACTGCTGCTACTCCTCGCCGCGCGCCGCCACGTGCTGCCGCTGATTCTCGCCGTGCACCGCTGCTGCTGCTGCCGTCGCCTGCTGCTGCTCCTCCCATCGCGCGCCGCCTGCTGCCGCCGCTCCTCCCGTCGCACGTCGCCGCCTGTTGCTGCTGCCCCCTGCCGCGCGCAACCGCGTGCTGCCGCGGCTTCTTGACGTGCGCCACTGTCGCCGCCGTTCCCGACACCGCACCGCCGGTCCGCCGTTTGCCGCTCATCGCAATCCGCAATCCCGATCCGCGAGTCCAAATTTGGAAAGTAATCCAAAACTCAGGTAAAAACATCTATCCAGAATATTTTCAAAATATTTAGATTCCCAGTTTGGATATTTGAATATTCTGTGAATGTTGTGTGGATTGCTAGATATTCTTAGGATAATGTTTGCCTTGTTTGAGAATATTCAAAATTAGGAATATTTCCTAATTCAGCAACGTATCTGGACAACTATCCGACCTTATCCCTAAGGTACGATACGTGGCGATACGGAAAATCATTATCCTATCCATAATCACTTGGGTACGATAATGATTTTTATCTGCTTTCCAAATTTAAATGATCGACTTTCCATTAATATCTGTAACCCTATAGATATGACTGATAGTTCGATTCTTGTGCCTAATCTGAATTTGAAACAAATCTTGTGGATTGCGTGGCTGTTTTAAATGTGGATGCTATCTATGTTTAGATTATTTTTCCTTTTCAAATAAAAAGAAAATTTAAAAAATATATCAGTTAGGATTTGAATTTGAATTTTGCATGTTTAGGAATCCTAAATATATCTAGACGATAGAGTAATTATTTAATTTAAATTAGGATTTGAGATAATCTATTTCCTAGTTTACATTAAATAATTTTCTAATCTTAATAGATTATTTAGGTTATTTTTAATTCCGAATTTTCATGAAAATCCCAAAAAAAGAATGAATTGTTTTATGGTAGATTAGGATAGATTGCATTCTTTATTTAAGTAATTTATTATTTCGAATTTTAACAAAAATCCCAAAAATAAATCATGTTAGGACATATTAGGTCATCATAGGTTGCATGTTAATTTAGGCATATTTTTTTTATTCCGAATTTCACCAGAAAATACCAAAAATAAACCATTTGCCTGTCATCAGAATCAGGTCACGTCGTCGCATGACATATAGTTTGCATGTTAGGTGGCATTGTTCGCATGTCAATTCTTGTACGTCATTGCACGTAGGTTAGCTTTCATTTAAATAAGCGAAAATCAAAAAATGTGGAGTGAACTGCTTGTTAATTAGAAATCATATTAGGTTGTTGATGTGATTTTCTAGCTAACCATGCAGATGCTTACGTTGCTTCGAGGTAAGTAATTCTCCTAATCTTGCAATTTATTTAATGCTTTCTTGAGTGTTAAATTGGTGGTTTGCGCACCCGCATGAACACCTCATATGTTAGTGACTAAGTTAAAATGGATCCAAACTGCTTGCCAAAATATTTTTTTGAAAAGAAAAGGTACCGAAAGGGCGTTAGACTAGATCTAGCGTAATCAAGTCCCCGGGCTTAGAATCTCTGGTTCGTAGGAATAAAACATATCTCCCTATGTTTTATTTAGGTTTCTAATCGACCTACCACAAATTGATTAGTGGCGACTCCAAGCATGAAAACATTTGCATGTTAACAATTTAAACCTAAGTTGCGAATTGGTAGGGCTTGGGAGGGCTCGAGTTAGGTTTAGTCCTAATAATCCATTAGCCTGAGAGAGGAAAATCTTTAGGTCGCGACATGGTAAATCCATTGTAGTGTGAGTAGTCTATTAACCACACTGTAAAATTTGTAAGCAGTTAATAACTAGCTAATTATTTGGATGATGATAAATTGATTATAATGATAATAATTTACTAGGTATAACTCTAAAATTTAAAATAAATTAATTTTTAAATTCATTTAGACTTTGGTTCATGATAATGATAATGTTGATAATCTACTAATAGATGACATGACAAGCAAGGCACTGATGATACTTTTCTTAACAATGGTATTTAAATCTATCATCAACTTAATAAATCTATCAACCACGGAAAATTTCCCATGACTGGAACCTAGATTCCTCTTAAACAATGAAATTAAAAAGAAAGAAAAAGAAAATGAGAACGAGAATGACATCGTATTTTCGGTGATCTTTCGATGGTGATAATTTGAGTGATTCAGTCGTTTGACAGCCCTTGTATTATCAGTTGATCCCCTGTACTAGCACGTCCAGCCCTTCTACTATGTATTCACATTGTGATTTGGATTACATGCAAATCTTTTTCGGATTTCTTGAAATTGAGAAAGGAACTATAATGTAGGAAAGGAACACATTTAACAATGAAGGGCCCTATGCCATTAACAATTTCATGTCCTGATTTTGTATTACCCTCGACATGCAATTAGCAGCAAAAGTGTAAACAGGACGAAAATGGAATTTGCTAAGATAATTTCACATCATTGACAAGCAAAGCATCATGATTATAATAACACAAAGTACTGCTAAATTGCTGAGCAACACTAAATTGCAAAATGACATGATTTGCACTCCCCATGCCATTTCGTTGACGGCTTGTTCGGACAAGCTTGAAACTAAAGAACACAAATAAATTAGCTGCTACTTATAAGGAAGAACAAGCCAACTACTATGAAGATTCTGCCTAAACAAGAAAGTAAGAACTTCATGAGATCAATAAAGCATTGGACTGAATTGATATGGAGAACAGGCCTCTTACCCTCTTCCCATTCTCCTCCTCAACTCGGCTACCTTCACTACGACAATCACGTACACCATGTCTGCTTTACGATCCACGTAGCCGAAGTAGGTGCGTCTCCAATTCTTCTTGTACGCCAAACTGCCAACTCCCCAAAACCCAGTTGCAAACCCGAACATTATGACGAGGTAGAACATCACCTTTTCAATCTTACCTTATTCATCCGCTTCTTCTTCCGGCGCTTGAGGGGCCTCTGCACCGGGGCATTTCTTTTGTAGAGGATCGCCACAAAGTAGAGGATTGCCGGCATAAATAGAAGGATCATCAAGGGTCTGGATTTGATTTCCTCTCGGAATTGGCCCCGTGAAGTTGTTGTGAGACAAGTTTAGTTTGCTCAGTGATGTGAATGCAGAAAAGCTCTGTGGGATTGTTCCTAAAAGGTGATTGTTTGAAAGATCGAGTGACTCAAGCGATTTCACGTATCCAATCATAGTCGGGATGCCTCCAGAAAGAAAGTTGCGCGATAAGTTCAAGCCCCGCAATCCAGAAAGCAAGGTAAGCTCTCCAGGGATCGGTCCAATCAATTTGTTGCTCGAGAGATCCAAATTGACCATAAGCTGTAGATCAAGTGTTGTGTAGTCAAGGTCCACCCCTTTCACCACTTGTTCCACATGCTCTTGATTCCAATCTGCACGAGCGGTGTTATTAGCCGGCGAGGCAGGCACACATGTGTAGGAGCATAACCAGGGGAGAGTGAGTTGCCTTTATTTATGCTTTTGTTCAGTTTCATCCCTTTCATATAGCCGAGACAATTTGGAATCATTCCTGTCATATTGTTCACTGCCAGATCCAATATTTGCAGCGCGGAGAGTAGGCATAACTGTGAAGGAATACTACCATTGAACATGTTTTCTCGCAGTCTAAGAATCTGTAGTGACGGAAAACTTGGTCCGATCCAATGTGGAACACTTCCAGAGATTTTGTTCTCTCCAAGATCCAATACCAGCAAGCTTCTGCAATAGTTTAGAGTCACAGGAATTTTGCCATGGAGACTGTTGTTGTTCAAGTGTAATGACGTCAGCCCCATTAGATTTCCCAAAGAAGTCGGTATGACTCCGAACAACATGTTGGATGATAAATCAAGGAGTCTCCCAGGGCTCCCCTTCCAACACGTAGGAATTTCGCCAACTAATTCATTCCTTCCGAGGTGCAAGTCGTACAGAATTTCCATCTCGCATATTGAGGTGGCTATTGAACCACTTAAGAGATTATCATTCAGATTCAAGGAATATAAATAAGGCATCGCTAGACCAATATTTTGTGGAATAGGTCCTGATATTAAGTTGTGAGAGAGATCTAATAAATGCAGCGTAGAAGGAAATTTTGACAGAGATCCATTTATTTGGTTGTGAGAGAGATCTAAATAACCCAGGTTAGAAGGAAATTTTGGCAGAGATCCATTTATTTGGTTGTGAGAGAGATTCAGTTTAGAGAATGACATGAGACCTAGCCAATCTGGGAGAGATCCTGAAATGGAGGCATTGGACAAATCTATGAATCCTGCGTGGACTTGCTTTCTCATCCATCGCGGAAATTCCATTCCGAACTCGCAAGATGCCATTCCCATGTGCGAGAGATTGAAGGGTGGTATCCAGTCAGAATCCACCTCGATAGCTAAATGGTTGTAGCTAATATCTAAATACCTTAGCTTCGAGAGGTTGGAGAAATGGATTTCGGAAACTGTTCCTCTCAAGCAATTTGCTGAAAGATCTAAATAGCCAAGATTTTGCAGTTGTCCGAGACTCTGTGGAATGGTGCCCTCGAGAAGATTGTTACTGAGATCTAAACTTGTTAAGAATTGCGATCTTCCTAATGCCTCCGGAATATTCCCTGTTAATTGATTATGAGAAAGAAAAAGTGCTCTCAAGCATAACCAACCATGTGATGACGGGATGGTTCCATGTAATTGATTATATGATAGGTCAAGCATTTTCAAGTTTTTCAAGTGCACCGACCAATCTGGCAAAGGCCCCTGAAGAAAATTATTACTTATCTCCAGTCGCTTGAAGTTTTTCCCGATAAGCCCCGAAGAATTTCCCTCCACTGAAAATATCTCCTCATGAAATTCATTATAGCCCAAATATAGTGACTCGAGGAATAGATTTTCCCTTAAGAAAGAGAACAACCCTCCTTCAATGCTTTGAAAGAGATTGTATGCAAGATTGAGATGGACAAGACTTCTCAAGTTATTGAACCACCTTGGTACTAAAGAGTTGAAAAGGTTTGATGAAAGATCGAGGTGCAAGAGAGAAGTCATGTTTAGAGATATACTGCTTTGGATGGGACCTTTGAAATGATTATATGAAAGATCGAGATACCGAAGATGAAGAGAAGTAGAATTGGTCAAGCTTTCAGAAGACAGGTGAAAGTTACAAAGCCCACAATCTGACAGGATCAAACGTGATAAAGATGGGAGTGTGCCAATCAACTGCATAAGGTCTCCAGATCTGTTAACATTTATGCCACTCATGTCGAGGTACTTTAATGCCCGAAGATGCAAAACCCATCGAATGTCATTGTACACCCATGCGATAATAACCATGGAGATCAAGGAATTCCAACTTGGTGAGATTTCCCCATTCATGAGGCACAGTTGCAAAAGAGTAAGACTGACACAAGTTAAGGTACCTCAACTGCTTCATGGAGCCGATGAATTTGGGCATGGACGCATACATGAAAAAGATCCCGCTCAAGTCTAGGTAGTTCAAGTATCTCAAGTTGAGCAAAGAAGAGTTTAGTTTACTAACTTTTGAAAAAATCCATGGGAACGAGTATGAGAGGTCTTTTTTTTTTTGGTAAAGAACGAGTATGAGAGGTCAGCTCCTTGTGGAGCCAAGAATTCATCTTCCAGTAGCAACATAGTTTTTGGTAAGATTTGGAGCATGACGACATGTCCATTTGCTTGGTCACATGTCACTCCGGTCCATTGGCAACAATCTTCACCATTCCAAGAAGAAATGAGGTTTGACTCGTTTAAAAGGCTTTGTCTGAACTGCAGTAGAGCATTCCTTTCTTCTTCAAAGCAAATGGAGGATGAGCTTTTGTTTCTGCACAAGCATAAACATGCATTGTCTAAAATTAACAACAGACTTACTAGTACAAGCACTTTCACAGTATCATGTCCCGCCATGAATAATGTTGAAAATGAAAACAAAGGCTATATTGCACGTGAAAGCCACTTGATTAGGCTTCAAGTTTTTGGTTTGGGTGCATTTGTTTAAACTTTGGGAGGTTCATTTTGAGCGTGTTCTTAAGAGTATGCAAATAGCATTTATAGAGAGCAAGAGAATGAATGGCAATGAATGCATCAATTATTATTTTACATCGTCAGTGTACCGTGTATATCACGTGTGCACAATTTCATATACCATCTCAGTAATGGAAAATATCACTCGTTGTTTTTAGTATTATCCAGCAGCATCCTTATGACTTGACTCCAAATCTATAATCTCCCAAAAAAGTCAAATTTAAGATCATCACTTTAGACATTTGTGCTTACATTCAATGATGTTCCTGCACGATTGCATGTCATTACCATTGATTTGACTGGTGGAGTTAAGGCTTGCGTTGTGACAGGCATATGCCCCAAATAATTGATGAGGCAGTGTTATGATTTGAAAAATCACACTTGTAATGCATTAGCCATGTGAAAACCCAAAAGGTTAATTGTATCCTATCATCGAGCAATGTAGGATAAAGGTTAGAATATGTGCAGATTGGATTGGGAAACATCAGGCGAAAACTCGAATATTAATGAATAAAATAAGCAAAGACCCACAATTAAATTGAAGTTAAAAAGTGAAACGAAGATTTTGAGGAACTTGGCTCTGATTAGACCAACGTGCTCGCACTTTGGTGGGGCTGGACCACCTGCATGTTTGTGGAAGACTCATGTATGGCCAAGTTGCGCCGTGCAAGACCCGCAAGCACCAAGTCAAGTCTCGAGGTCCACGTCGTTATCTTATGCGACGACTTGGGTCTATAATGATTTGTTTGCATTTTCTCCAAAAGAAATGCAATTTCTAACAGACTTTTAATGAAATGGACGCTTCTCTCTCTATGAGTAAATCAAGCAACTTCCTGGACAATACATGCCGATGTTAGGGACGTTGTAGGTTCATTCTCTACAAATGAATAGGAGGAAAAGACTGGCTTTTGATCTTACATCGATTTCGTTTAACTGGTAAAGTTCATATTACTGCCCTTCTACATTGGAGAACTTCTACGGGATGTATAGATAGATGGAGAAATTATGGAAATGATGAAGTTCGGAAGAGGAAAAAGATAAAATGCGGTACAAAATCATTCGACGTTCCATTCCCGTGAGAATCTTTATATATTATTGAAGGTTGATCTTGATATGTTATTGAAGGTTGATCTTGTTGCATTCATTCGTAGAAACTTAGATTGCTGACAAGTGTTCTTATGGAGTCATTAGATATTGGATTGTGGCCAATTAGGTATTATCAATTTGCTTCTTTTAGCTCTATATATCCTATGCGGGACTTCTTGCTTTCACATCTCTCACATGTGCACTCGATAGTAGTTTCGTATAATAATTTTAACAAGTTGGCGAACTACAAGAATAAATGTTGATAAATTGTCACGGGAGTTTGTAATTTTGAAGTGACCAAATGAACATTGATAGGTGACTCAGGTTAGCACACCCTAATTCCATGCCGAGAATGTAGGAATGAGCTTGTCATCCTTTATAAAATAAAGGACAAAACCTTCAACCAAATATAGTGATTTTATGAACAAATATAGTAACAAAATCAAGGGCCTTGTCCTTACCAAAAAAAAAAAATCAAGGGCCTTGTGAATTAATCAAAATGAGTGCTATAACAATTCATTTCAATAGCTTTTACTCGAGTAATCTAAAGTAGAATCGTATGTCACTCCAAATCGCTCTCTATGTGACTCAATTAAGTTTGCTTATTCTCGGAACCTAAAATGCTAAGAAAGTAGGGTAAGCGGAGCCACAGCTCGACAAGTGACAATACTCCCGCTATAAAATGAAGCAAAAAAGAGTGCAGCTTTAGAAACTAAAGTGTGCATCCATGTTTCAAGCATAATGCATATATTCCCATAGTCATGAGGTATGCACCATATCATAAAACATGCAACACAGTATAGACAGCATATGTCATACTCATTCAATTGCCCATGTCAAGAAAACTCTACAGTCATGCTTTGCAAGGTGACAAGGCTCAAAAATCATATCAACTATGGTTATGCCTCGAAAATCAAATCGGTTGTGATTAAGCCTCGAAACGGAACCAGTCCATATACATATATGTCATATCCTGTCTCAATACGTTGGTTCGCAAGAAGTATCAAATCCATACCTCAATACAACATGCTAGCATAAACAAAGTTACTAGGATTGTTACTTGAAAGAAGGCTTATATACCTTTTATTTTTTCGGTAATAAGAAGTGAGTTTTGGCATTCTTAGAGCACACGGATAGAATTTACAAAGGGGGTGTATGGGTGTATTCCCATCTCATACGATATCATACGCACCCGTGATTTATGTGCCATGTGAGAAACAGATGCACGAATCCAGCGTATCTAATAATTCCAGAGGATCTAATCATCGTTTTGATTTTCGATTGCAATCGAAAATTTACGTGTTTCTTTCAATTGAAATTCGGGAAATTGAAAGTCCACGGATAACTCCAATTCGGATCAACTTTTAGTACTTTTCCAGTCAATGTTTATCACTTTTCCATTAATCTCTTGCTTCATCCCAAGGGTAGTCATGCCTCACTTCCTTGATTGATGTTGACAAGAGAGGTGTTCGCCTTTGCCCACCGCTATAAGCCAATAACTAGAGATGGCCACGGGCCGGGTTTGGCCCGGAACCGGCCAGGAACCGGCCCGGTCAAACCCGGGCCCGGCCCGTTGACCGGGCCAACGGTTCGGAACCGGAACCGGCCCGTGGCATACGGGCCCGGTTCCGGTTCCAGAAAAACTTGAACCGGCCCGGAACCGGCGGTTCCGGGCCGGTTCTACGAAAAAAAAAAAAAAAAAAAAAAAAAAACCCGGCCTTTCCGCTGCTGCTGCAGGCTGCACGTGCACGCTGCAGCAGCAGCAGCAGCCCGTTGCCGTTGGGCCGTTGCCAGGCCCCTCCCTGGCAACGGCCCAACGGCCAAAAAATAAAAAAAAAAAAAAGAAAAACTGCAGCAGGGCCTGCAGACGTGCAGGCCCTGCTGCAGCGGCCCGTTGGGGCGCCAACGGCTACGCCGGACGCCCCAACGGGCATTTTTAATAAAAAAAAAAAAAAAGACATAACCGTTGCAAATTGCAACGGTTATGTTTTTATTTTTTTAATTCTAAATTTTCTTCTATTTTTTCCCTATAAATTCTCTCAAATTCTCACAATACACACACAATTCTCTCAAATTCTCTTCTCTCAAGTCTCAAATTTTCTCAATACTCAAAATTCTCTGAAATTCTCTGAAATTCTCTCAATTTTCTCAATCCACGCAATTTTTTCTTAATTCTCCCAATTAATCCGCTCAATTCTCTCAATCCATTCGAAAAATGGCAAGTGGAAGTCGAGTGCCAACTGACAAAGGTAAGAATATCGCGACGGAATCCCATCATTCTTTTGATCCTCGTGAATATGCAGATTTTCAAGATGATGGAATCAACATTTTTCCTGATGTGGAGCACGTCCCGACGCAAGAAAGTTTTCATCCTCCTGCCGAAATATCTACAACAAAGGAAACGGAACGGGAATTTACATCTGACATTTGGAATCACTTCACGAAAGTGGAAAGGTTTGATATCGGTCAAAAAAGGTATGATATAATTTGTAAATATTGTGGAAAAATATATAAACATACAGGTGGACAAGGATATGGAACATTTAAACGACATCTTAGAAGCAAACATCCAACCGAAACGGGAATCGATATCGGGCAACAACAAATTTCCGGGTACGTCAATCCTAACACTTCCCCTTTATTTCGTTTTAATGAAAAAACTTATAAGGAAGAATTAGGCAAATTTATTTCCGTTGAGCATTTAGCATTTAATTTTGGAGAAAGATTTGGTTTTAATGAATTTGTACAAAAAGCATGTGCTCCACAAGCAAAACGTGTTCCTAGAAATTCAATTAAACGACAAATTAAAGATCTTTACAAAAATGGAAAAAAAGATTTAAAAAACTTTTTTATGCAATTTAATGGATGCGTGCATATAGGTAGTGATATTTGGAGTGATCATTGGCAAAGTCATTCTTACATGGGTATAACATGTCATTGGATAGATGACGAGTGGACTATTCAAAAAAGAATTATTGCATTTAGAGTTTTCGATGATCATCATACGGCAAATAATATTTATAGAATAATTAGGCAAGTTTTAGAAGAATATTATTTGCTTAACAAAACTTTTTCAATTGGTTTTGATAATGCCGCAGCAAATACCGCTTCAATTGCCGAGTTAGAAAATATTTGTAAACCTGCTTTTGGCGGAAAATTTTTTCACATTAGATGTGCTTGTCATGTTTTAAATTTATGTGTACAAGATGGCTTGAAAACTCTTGATATTTTTCTTCAACCAATAAAAACGGCGATTCAATTTTTATGGAAACATCCCAAAAAAATGAAAGAATGGGGTCAATTTTGTAGAGAAAATCAGGCAAAGCCAAAAAAATTTTCAAGAGATGTTCCAACTCGTTGGAATTCTACTTTCCACTTGCTTAATGAATCTTTACCATATAAAGATTTATTATGTGCATTCATTTCTAATAATATACCTCATATTAATTTATACCCACAAGAGTGGCATATTTGCCAAAAAATTTTAGATGTTTTAAAGGTTTTTAATGATGCAACTTATACTTTGTCCGGTGTTTATTATCCAACTACACATTTATTTTTAGTAGAGTGTACTAATATTGTTGGAACTTATGATGAATATGAAAATGATATTGAATTACAACATACTATAGTTGCAATGAAAATGAAATGGCTTCATTATTATAGTGAAATTCCCATGATTTATTTAGTTGCTTGTGTTTTTGATCCACGTTGCAAATTGGATGGTTTAAATGATTTTTTACGTGTATATTATCAATGTTTACATTATGACGCGATAAATATTACAACCATTGTACGTGAGGTTAAAAACGTAATAATAGAATTATATAATGAATTTTATACTAAATATAATTTAGGTGATATTGGATCTTCTCAATCTACGGATATACAAAATGACAATACAGGTAAAATTAGTAGAGGGTACAAACTTTTATTACATAGACAAAAAAAACAAAAGGGAGTAATGGGAAATATTTCTGAATTAGAGAGTTATCTAACCATTTTATTTGAGTTTACTGAAGCCGAAGGTGGTACAGATTTTTTAATTTTGGATTGGTGGAAGAGGCACGCAAGCCAATACCCAATCCTTTCTCTTATTGCAAAACAGATTTTTTCAACCCCTTGTTCCACAGTTGCGGTCGAACAAGCATTCAGTGCCGGAGGTAATATTTTGAACGAACATCGTTCAAGATTAGATCCAGAATCAGTGGAGATGCAAGCTTGTGTTGCTGATTGGACGAAGGCTCAATACCGGCAACAAGAGATAGATCGGAATAATGAATCCGAATTCTTTAACGACGGAGATACTACCGCTACCAGTATCGGTACTGAAACGGGTAGTGACAATTGAGGGTAAAAGAACTATTGGAGTTGGCAAATATTTCGGGAACTCTTGTTTCTCATACCGGGTACGCCCACATGAGCTTAGGGAAACCGAAATATAATCCGACGATATGTGACCTTTGGTCCCCTACGCACGGAATGCTTAGGTTTTGGGATAATTTTAGGATATATATATTGTACTTCTTTTTTTTTAAGATCGTTGTAACGAATTGTAACGTGCTTAATGATAATTTATTAATTTGAAGCCCTCTCTTTCTCTCTTATCTTTTTGTCATCAAATTTGAGTACAATTTGTATTTTAATCACAATTTATATTGAATAATGTTGTACCACAATTCACAAGAATAGTTTTTTTTAAGTTTTTTTTATTTTCATTTCTGTTTTTCTTCTTTTTCTTTTCCTTTTCTGTTTTTTCTTTTTCTCTTTTGTCTTTTTTTCTTGTTTCTGTTTTTTAAAATTATAATTTATATTACAATTTTTTTTTCTTCCTCCGCGGCCGGCCATGGCCGGGGCCGGCGCGGAGGTCGCCGGCGTCGGGCGAGAGCCGCCCTCGCCGGCGTCGGGCGAGGGCGGCCCTCACCTGGGCTGGGCGAGGCCGGCCTCGCCCGACGCCGGCGAGGCTCGACCTCGCGACGCCAGCGTCGGGCGAGGTCGGCCTCGCCCAGCCCCGGCGAGGGCCGGCCTCGCCCGACGCCGGCGAGGCTCGACCTCGCCAGCGTCGGGCGAGGTCGGCCTCGCCCAGCCCAGGCGAGGGCCGGCCTCGCCCGACGCCGGCGAGGTCGAGCCTCGCCAGATCTAGCGAGGCTCGACCTCGCCGGCGTCGGGCGAGGCTCGACCTCGCGACGCCAGCGTCGGGCGAGGTCGGCCTCGCCCAGCCCCGGCGAGGGCCGGCCTCGCCCGACGCCGGCGAGGCTCGACCTCGCCAGCGTCGGGCGAGGTCGGCCTCGCCCAGCCCAGGCGAGGTCGAGCCTCGCCCGACGCCGGCGAGGTCGAGCCTCGCCAGATCTAGCGAGGCTCGACCTCGCCGGCGTCGGGCGAGGCTCGACCTCGCCAGCGTCGGGCGAGGTCGGCCTCGCCCAGCCCAGGCGAGGGCCGGCCTCGCCCGACGCCGGCGAGGGCCGCCTCGCCTGAGGCCGCCGACCTCCGCGCCGACCCCGGCTATGGCCGGCCGCGGCGGACGGGCGGAGGAAGAAAAAAATAGAAAAAAAATCGGAACCGGCCCGGAACCGGTTCCGAACCGGAACCGGCCCGGAACCGGTTCCGAACCGGAACCGGCCCTGAACCGTACGGTTCAGAACCGGAACCGGAACCGCCAGAGGAGGTTCCGGTTCCGGTTCACACTTGGCCACGAACCGGAACCGCCGGTTCCGAACCGGAACCGGTCGGTTCCGAACCGTGGCCATCTCTACCAATAACATCTTCCCTTGGTCATATCAATGTGGAAAACCCGCAAGACCTGCAAGCACCAAGTCCAAGTCTTGAGGTCCTTGTCCTCATTTTTCAATATCCCTTGTGTTCATATTTATCTAATTTGCATTCATTTATTTTTTGATAATCAAATATCGTGTATTTTTTTGTAATCCCAAATTGTTCTACGAATGGATTTGGAGCATAATGTCCCAAAACCCAGTAAGTATCATACACAATCGAATTATAACAAGATCCCAATCGTCCTAAAAGTTTCCCCAATTTTCAGACAAACCAAACAACATCAGAACAAACAGCAAGAACAAAAGCAAGAAACCAGATATAAATGGGATGAAGTCAAAGAATTAAGGGCTGGATACACATTATGGGAATTACGGAGCAGAAGCCAATACATTCATTTGGGGATATCACCAAGAAAGAACACAAATCCGAAGTCATCAATATATCCGATTGAACGCACGTTCACTCAAAAACCTAAGTCAATGAGTTAAGTGCGAACTAGGATATATTAATTACTCTACACACACAAATTCTCCAATGCGAGACGTTGTAACATAACTCTCATGTGCATCTTAATACATTACCATATGAATTAGAACAATCGCACCTTTAGCAAAATGTAACATTGCCATATATAAAGAGACTAGCAGACTTTCTATTTGATGAGCAAGTAAAAAACAATCTCCTTACCACCAAACTCATTTGATCACTCATGTCAAGAATGCGACAGGGCCCAAATAATACTTGATTAAGTTCTGCATGTCATGTCGGACGTGATTAAGTTCTGAATCAGAACTGGTATATGCATTTGTATGTCATGTCATATCTTAATACATAGATTGACAACGAGTATAAAATCCACACCACAATACAACATGCTGGCATCAACAGAGTTACTAGAATTGTTACTTGCAACATGAAGAGAGTTATTGCATGCAAAACCCTGCAACTAGGCTTTTACACTTCTTTTTTTTTGGCTAGTATGCTTTTTCAAGTGAGTTTTTGGCATTCTTAGATTAAAAAAAATCAGAATTTTTAATGGGGTATATGGGTGTGTTCCCATATGATACAATATTCTATGCACCTGTGATCTATGTGTCATGTGAGGGGCGTATGTATGCATCTAGCACATCCAATAATTCTGGGATTCTAATTATTTCTTTGTTTTCAATTGAAATTGAAAGTTTATGAGTTTCTTTCAATTACAGTTTTTGAAATTGGAAGTCTCCAAATCACTCCAAGTCATGTCTACGTCACTTTTCGATGAATCTCTTTCTTCATCCTTAAAGCTAGTCCACTATTCAGTCTTCTTCTTTTTTCCCCGGCGTGAGGCAGCAGTCCTAGCAGCGTAGTCATGCCTCACTTTCATAGATCAAAGACCCTAGCGATATCACATGAAAAACAACGCACCTATGCCTTATTCTTTATTTTTATTTATTTCGATCAGTAAATACTAACATAATTTATAGAGAAAAGTGTTTGCCTTTGCCGATCTGCTGTAAGCCAAGTAACATATAACATCTTAAATAAGTCATAGCACCAGCATGTCCGCACTTTGGTGGGGCTGGACCAACAGTATTGTCGTGGAAGACTTATGCAAGGCCAAGTTTCGCAATGCAAGACCCGCAAGCACCAAGTCAAGTCTTGAGGTCTATGTCGTTATGTTATACGACGACTTGGGTCTATATTGATTTTTTTGTGTTTCTTTCGGAGAAACACAAATTCTAACAGAACTTTAATGAAATGGACATTCTCTCTCCATGTAGCGATTTTACAAAAATATCAATTTAATAAAAACTTTGATCGAACAAATATAATAACAAAATCAAGGGCCTTGTAAGTTAAACAAAATGAGTGTCATGAAATTTCATGTTAATAGCTTCTACTCAAGTATTCTAAATTAGAGTCTCATGCCACCCCAAATCGCTCTCCACTGGACTCGATTAAGTTTGCCTATGCTCGGAACCTAAAATGTTAATAAAGTCGGGTGAGCACTGAGCAGAGCTGCTGCTCAATAAGTGACAATACCCCCACCATTAACTCAAGCAAAAAAGAGTGCAGCTTTAGAAACTAAAGTGTGCATCCATATGCATCATGACAATTGAATTCAATGCATTTCCCGTGTTTCAAGCATAATGCATGTATTTAACAGTCATAAGGTATGCACCATATCATAAACCATGCAACATAGTATTAGCAGCATATTCATACTGATTCAATTGCCTATGTAAAGAAAACTCTATGGTCACGTGTCGTCAAGTGACAAGGCTCAAATACCATATTGACTATGATTTTGCCTCGAAGATCAAATCGGTTGTGATTAAGCCTTGAAATGGAACCAGTCCATGCACATGTATGTCATATCCTGTCTCAATACGTTGGTTCCCAAGAAGTATCAAATCTATATCTCAATACAACTTGCTGGCATCAACAAAATTACTAGGATTGTTACTTGAAAAGAGGCTTCTGTACCTTTTATTTTTTGGTAATATGAAGTGGGTTTTGGCATTCTTAGAGCACACAAACAGAATTTACAAAGGCGGTGTATGGGTGTGTTCCCATCTCATACGATATCATGCGCACCCATGATTTACGTGCCGTGTGAGAAACGGATGCACGAATCCAGCGTATCTAATAATTCTAGAGGATCTAATCATCGTTTTGGTCTTCAACTGCAATCGAAAATTTACATGTTTCTTTCGATTGAAATTCGTGAAATCGAAAGTCCACGAATAAGTCCAACTCGAGTCAACTTTTAGCACTTTTCCAGTTAATGTTTATCACTTTCCCATTAATCTCTTGCTTCATCCTTAGACTAGTCATGCCTCACTTCCCTAATTGAAGTTGACAAGAGAAGTGTTCACCTTTGCCCACCGCTATAAGCCAATAACATTTCCTCTCAGCCATATCAATGTGGAAAACCCGCAAGACCCGCAAACACCAAGTCCAAGTCTTAAGAGCCTTGTCCTCATTTTTCCAGATCCCTTTTGTCCACATTTTTATGTGTCCATATTTATCTAATTTCAATTCATTTATTTTTTGATAATCAAATATCTTGTTCTACAAATATCCCTTTGGAGTATAGAATGTCCGAAGAACAAGGTCCCAATTGTCCAGAAAATTTCCCAAAGCTTCAAACAGACCAAACGACATCAGAACAAACAGCAAGAACAAAAGCAAGAAACCATATATTAACGGGATGCATGCCTGATTCTGCCATTAAACAAAATGTCCATTATGTACATTTTAGGATAAACTCATATTTCCTCTATGGGATGTATGTAGATGAAGAAATGACGAAAATTTGCAACAGAAAAATAAAATTAAATAACCAGTCAATTATCCCGAGGATCTTTTGTAGGTCGAAGGAACACGCTCTTAAATTATATCTTCATCAAAGCACGATGCAATCAAAGAATTAAGGGCTAGTTACACATTGTTGGAAGCACGGAGCAAAAGCTGATACATTCATTTGGGGAGATCATCATGAGAGAACCCAAGTTCGAATCCGTCAACATATATTGTTGAACTCACATTTATTCAAACACTTAAGCTAACAAATTATGTACCAACTAGGATATATTAATTATTCTACACATACTAATTCTCCGACGTAAGACGTTCTAATATAACTCACTTGTGCATCTAAATACATTACCATATGCATTAGAACAATCGCACCTTTAGCAAAATGTAACATCACCACATATAAAAGAGACTAGCAGACTTTCTATTTGATGGTTAAGTTAAAAACAGTCTCTTTACCACCAAACTCATTTCATCGCTCATGTCAAGAATGCGGCCATGATTAAGTTCAGAAACAAAACTGGTCTTTGCATTTGTATGTCATTTCATGTCTAAATACATAGATTGACGATGAGAATAAAATCCACACCACAATACAACATGCCAGCATCAACAGAGTTACTGGGATTGTTACTTGCAACATGGAGAGAGCTATTGCATGCAAAACCATGCGTCTAGGCTTTTACAAATTCTATTTTTGGCTAGTATACTTTATAAAGTGAGTTTTGGCATTCTTAAATAAAAAAAGAAAATTAGAATTTTTAAAGGGGTATATGGGTGTGTTTCCATCAGGTACAACATCCTATGCACATGTGATTTATGTGTCATGTGAGGGACGCATGTATGCATCTAGCGCATCTAATAATTCCGGAATTCTAATTATCTCTTTGATTGTCAATTGAAATCGAAAGTTTAGGTATTTCTTTCTATTAAAGTTTGTGAAATTGGAAGTCCCCGAGTAACTCCAAGTCATGTCAATGTCACTTTTCGATTAATCTCCTCTTTCATCCTTAAAGCTAGTCCCACTATTCTCTCTTTGTTTTTTTCCCAGTGTGAGGCAGCTATCCTAGCAGAGTAGTCATGCCTCACTTTCATAGATTGAATAAGTTGAAACAGAAGCGTTTGCCTTAGCCCACTGCTACAAACTGATAACATCAACTTCCTTCAGTCACATCACCCTGGATAACCCGCGAGACCCGTGAGCACCGAGTCTAAGTCTTGAGTTCCATGTCCTCATTCTAACATATCCTTTTTCACCAGATTTTAATGTGTCCATATTCATCTGGTTGCATTTACTTCTTTCTTTCATAAGCAAATATCATGTATTTTTGTTTTTCATAATCCCAAATTGTTCTACAAATGTCTCAGTTGAGCTTATAATGTCCCAAAACCCAGTATAACATGATCCCAATTGTCCTAGAAATGTCGCAAAGTTTCAAAGAGACCAAACAACACCATAACAAATGGCAAAAGCAAGAAACTCGATATTAAGGGTATGTATGCCTAATTCGGCTATTACATAGAATATTTATAATGGATTTTTTTAGTATAAAATCATATTTCTTCTGCACTGTGCATCTGAGGGGTGTATATAGACGAAGAAATTATGAAAATGTGCAAGAGGAAAAATAACTTAACCAGTTGATATCCCGAGTATCTCTTTTAGCTCGAAAGAACAAGGTCTCAAATGATCTCTTCATCAAAGGATGATGCAATCAAGGACTTAAGGGCTGGATACACATTATTACGAAACCATGTCCTCCTTCCTTTTATAACAAATGTCAGAAGTTTCAAGTTTATGTGGCACGAGGGCCTTATTATTAGTAAAATTTTATTTGATGAATTAACAGGTATCAATCAAAACATATTGTTGTTTAATCGGCGATGCGGCAGAAGCGGATTGTAACTTTGCAAATAAGTTGGAAGCTATAAAAACGGTAGAGAAATAAAATGAGGAATAATAAAAGGATACAAGAAATTTTATGTGGTTCTATCCGAATATCGAAATCTACGTTCACGGGGAGAATCGGTAAATAATTTATTAATAAATCGAAAAATTATAGAATTATAATCACTTATACTTAAGTGTTTTTCAATTCTAATATATACTCAATACTCACAGTATTTAATATCTCAACTACATAGACTCTCTCTCTACGCACAAATATGTCCGAACTCACGCCTCTCTTCTGGAGCTCTCTTCTCGGCTTGCTGTCTTCTCCCCGTCCTCTGCTCCCCCTTTACAGGAGAAATGAGACAAATGGCGCCCATCTTCAGAAGCCAATGCGCCTTCGTGCAATTAATGATGGCATGTACGTCTGACCATCATGCACCGCCACAAAAAAAATGGCCATAGCTTCTATCTTCCCTCCTCCTTCTTTTAATAACAAAATGACAAAGAAAGCCCACAAAAGTTGACCAAAAATAGAGAGAAAGAGGACGGTAGCGCTCACTTCTTCATCTATGGGCATGCATTCACATCATGTGCATGCATTTAAGGGGAGAGAGAACAAAGGACGTGACCTGCATAATATTTGTCCATCTTCGTTTAATGCTCCACGATTGGCGCTGTTCTCGTTGAATGCTGCACGGATGTCCTTTTTCCGTTTCAGAGTATCAATAAATATTGAGCGTATGGATTGAGTATTAGGTAAATACTCAAATTCGAGACACAATTTAACATATATGACTTCTTAGGAAGGCTCTCTCTAACTTGAAATAGTAAAATATTACTCTTAGAACATGACCATTATAATTTGATGCGTGCCTAAAAAAATTTTAAAATGTAAAAGTATTGATAAATGGAATCATGTATAACATCAAAAGTTGCGAGCAACCAGCACTAAATCAAATACACAACACCACATCTATCGTCCTTTTAAATCGTAGCATAGTCTTATTCTTAGATTTATATCAACATTCTAACACCCATGCTCAAAAGTTAACATAATAAAAAAAACATAACAACATTTTAGAGTTACAAACGTTAATGTGTCGAATTATGAACTTTTCTTCGATTAAATTTACCAACTGATCTATGAGTTATTTACCACCATGTCTTGGGCGTGAGGGAGAGCACGAGCACGAGAGGGTGTTAGATCGAAGCAGTGAACGAGACTGAGGTAAAGAGAGGAAAAGACAAAATGATGATTAGGGTTTTTCAATTATAGTTTGTTATTATTTTAAAATTTGGGCCGGTGCAGGTCTCTTTGGAATTTATCATTTGTAGCCCAATAGCAGTGACCGTCCAGGGAAACGCAACCCAAAAAAAGTCCGTGCTGATTGGGATGGTCCGGTATTTCTGATGTCTCGAAATTGAGAAAGGAAACATAATCTTAGGAAAGAAATCCATTGAACATTGAAGGGCCCTATGCCATTATCAATTTTATGTCCTGATTTTGTATTACCCTCAACATGCAATTAGCAGCAAAAGCATAAACAGGACGAAAATGGAACTTGCTAACATAATGTCACATCTTCAACAAGCAAAACATCATGAGCATAAGAACACAAAGTACTGCTAAATTGTTGAGCAATACTAAATTACAAAATGACATGATTTGCACTTCCCATGCCGTTCCGGTGACGGCTTGCTCGGACAAGCTTAAAACAAAAAATTGGCTACTAGTCAAAGGAAGAAACAAGCCAACTACTAAGACGATTCTGCTTGAACAAGAAAACAAGAACTTCATGATATCAATGAAGCATTGGACTGATTGATGTGGAGAACAGGCCTGTTATGCTCTTCTCAGTCCCCTCCTCAACTCGGCTACCTTCACTGCAACAAGCACGTACACCATGTCTGCTTTACGATCCACATAGCCGAAGTATGTGTGCCTCCAATTCTTCTTGTACACCAAACCGCCAACAACTCCCCAAAACCCGCTTGCAAACCCAAACATTATGACGAAGTAGAACATCACCTTTTCAATCTTACCTTCTTCATTGGTATCTTCTTCTGGCGCTCGAGGGGCCTCCGCACCAGGGCATTTCTTTTGTAGAGGATTGCCACAAAGTAGAGGATTGTCGGCATAAATGGAAGGATCATCAAGGGTCTGGATTTGATTTCCTCTTGGAATTGGCCCCGTGAAGTTGTGTGACAAGTTTAGTTTGCTCAGTGATGTGAATGCGGAAAAACTATGTGGGATTGTTCCTGAAAGGTGATTATTCGAAAGATCAAGTGACTCGAGCGATTTCATGTCTCCAATCATAGTCGGGATGCCTCCAGAAAGAAAGTTGCGCGATAAGTTCAAGCCTTGCAATCCAGAGAGCAAGGTAAGCTCTCCTGGGATCGACCCAACCAATTTGTTGCTTGAGAGATCTAAATTCACCATAAGCTGTAGATCAAGTGTTGTGTAGTCAAGGTCTATCCCCTTCACGACTTGCTCCACATGTTCTTGATTCCAATCTGCTGGAGCAATGCTATAAGCCGTCGGGCCAAGCACAGGAGGTGCATGTGCATAAGTAGCGGAGAGTGAGTTGCCTTCATCTATACTTTTGTTCAGTTTCATACCTTTTATATAGCCAAGACAATCCGGAATCATTCCTATCAGATTGTTCACTATTAGGTCCAATATTTGCAGTGCTGATAGTAAGCATAGCTGTGAAGGAATACTACCATTGAACATGTTTTCTCGCAATCTAAGAATCTATAGTAGCTGAAAGCTTGGTCCAATCCAATATGGAACACTTCCAGATATTTTGTTATCGCCAAGATACAAAATCAGCAAGTTTCTGCAATAGTTCATAGCCGCAGGAATTTCCCCATGGAGACTGTTGTTTTGCATCAAGTGCTTCTAGTATTCTAAAAATGGTTCGATAGTTTCGCATCAAGTACAAAAGATTGATACCAACCATTTCATCTAAGAATGAACATGAACAACTTGTTAAATCATCACTCCGAGCGATTTCACGCTGAGCTTCTCATTGTTTAGAAGGTGTCCTCAGCATTGGTGCATTAGACAAGAAGCTCTTATAGAGGCAATACCAAATATCTCATGGTTTTTTGAGAATGTTCCGACCACTAAATGCGGCTCTCAGGATTCAATCCCTATTCACTCCTCAAACTCTCGTTGGATTCTCCCAAACTTTTCCGCAGGTGAGATTAATAAAAAAATTCGATGGTCATGATGGTAGGTTTGAATTATTTGGCTAAGGTTTTACCTGCTGTCTCGATGATGAGACCCTATGCCCTATTCTTTCAGACGAATAAAAAATGGAGTAACTAGGTAGAGGAGTTGGTGAGTGACTCGCAGTTAATTAGCATTTTGAGGGAGTGGATTGATTCATACATTCGATGAGATGAATTTCATTACCTGAAACAAACTAATTCCTAAACCAAACCACCCCCCCCCCCCAAAAAAAAAAAGAGAAAAATAATGGTGTGGAGATAAATATCAAGCTGAGAGATAGTGACCTTGTTCATTCTGTGAAATCATGTCCTTGTTCCTCCTGCAACAAATGTTAGAAGTTTCAAAAGTTTCTGTGGCACAAAGGCCTTATTATTAGTGAAATTTACTTTGAAAAATTAACAAGTATCAATCAAAACACATGACTTATCAGGAAGGCTCTTGCTAACTTGGTATAGTAAAATTCTACTCTCAGAATATGACTTTTGCAATTTGAGACACACCTAAAACATTTTAAAATGTGCAAGTATTTATATACAGAATCATGTACAATATCAAAACCTGCGAGCCAACTGCATCAAGTCAGGTACACGATACCTACGTCCTTTGCCCCTTTTAAACTTTAACATCGTCTTATTTTTAGATTTAGATTCAGATTTTAACACCCATGGTTGATAGTTAATATCATAAAAAAAAATACCAACGTCTCAAAGTTACAAACTTCAATGCGGAATTATGAACTCTTCTTCGATTAGATTTACCGACTGCTTTGTAAGTTATTTAACACCCGGGTAAAGAGAGGAAAAGAGACAAAGAAGATTAACGTTTTTCTTTTTAACGTCTTAATTGGTTATTATCTTTTAGTTTTTGGGCCTGTCACGACCTGAAATTTCTCTCAGGCTAATGGATTTTTAAGACTAAGCCTGACTCGGGCCCTCCCAAGCCCTACCAATTCGCAACTTAGGGTTTAAGTTTTTAACATGCAAAAGTTTTCATACTCGGAGTCGCCACTAATCTATTTGTGGTAGATCGACTAGAAACCTAAATAAAACATAGGGAGATATGTTTTATTCCTACGAATTCTAAGCTCGGGGACTTGATTACGCTAGATCTAATTTAACGCCCTTCCGATACCTTTTCTTTTCGAAAAAATTTATGCAGGCAATTGGATCCATTTTATTACCTAATCACTAACATGTGAGGTGTTTATGCGGGTGCGCAAACCACCAAAGTAACATCCAATAATCAAAACATTAAATAAATTACAAGATTAGGAGAATTACTTACCTCGAAGCAACGTAAGCATCTGCATGATTAGCTAGAAAATCACATCAACAATCCTAATATGATTTCTAATTAACAAGCAGTTCACTCAATATTTTTTTAGGATTTTCACTTATTTAAATGAAAACTAACCTATATGTAATGACGTGCAAAAATTAACATGTGATTAATGCAACCTAGCATGCGAACTATATGTCATGCGACGACGTGACCTAATTCTAATGACGGACAAATGATTTATTTTTGGTATTTTTTAAATGAAATTCGGAATAAAAAAAATGCCTAAAAAACATGCAATCCAACAACTTCTTTTTTTTTATATCTTTTATTTATTAAAATTCGAAATTAAAAGTTACTTAAATTAAGAATACGATCTATCCTAGGGAAAATGACTTATTCTATCCTAAAGTGACTCTTTTTGGGTATTTTATGAAAATTCGAAAAAACTAAATATCCTAAATAATCCACTAAGATTAAAACAATTTCTAATTAAAACTAGGAAATATGCTACTCTAAATCTCAATTTAAATTAAATAATTATCTTATTCTTTAGGATATATTTAAGATTCCCTAAGCATGCAAAATTTCTAATTTAAATCCTAACTAACATATTTTTTTTGGAATTTTCTTTTTAAAAGAAATAAATCAAACAGACAGATAATGTCACGCCCCGTACCCCACGAAGCACGAACATCCGCGCATAGGTCGAAGTAAGGTGCGACGCTCCCAGGTTACGTCACCGACCCAAAAACCCAAATCTGAGAAAACACGCCACATGCAAAAACAACATATATATAATAGATATATATATACACCCAGACAATTTAAAAGCAACCATGAATAGCAAGAGATAACAAATTACGAACTATTAAAACAATATATACATTCACTATAAGACTTATATACAATATCCATTTTAATATAAGATACAACAAAAAGGGCCACGAGTACAAAAAGAGATCGGTGGCCTAGAGAGATCGGACTAACCACTAGAGGCTATGGTCAAAAAGGGGTCGGCCCTCACACCTAAGGCTGAGACCTAAACTATGGTTCCAGTCTAGATCGGAGCTCAAGGACTCCGAGGAACTCTCAGACTGCTCCGACTTCTCCTTGGAAGCCATAGCCTCAAACTCTGTCTCGGGCTCGGGGTCCTGCTCATCAGCCTCAAAATTCATGGCCGGAGATCTGAAATATCGGTTTTACCACAACCGTGAGAAAATTCAGCAAGTACAAACCACTAATCCTAAACTAGGCTAATGTGCACCTCCAGAAGGATAAACAAAACGCATCAAATAATGAACCAATATATCAACATAAATTCACTCCGAGCTCACAGCCCAATGTGTTATCTCATATCTCTGCAGGTTAGGCATTTGACATTAATGCAAATCACATGTAATTATACCGACCCGAAGGCTCACAATTGAATATAACGACCCGTAGGCCCGACCCGAAGGCCACAGTTGATAAAACGACCCGTAGGCCCGACCCAAAGGCCAACAATTTGATAAATCGACCCGTAGGCCCGACCCGAAGGCCAACAATTTGATAAAACGACCCGTAGGCCCAACCCGAAGGCCAACAATTTGATAAATCGACCCGTAGGCCCGACCCGAAGGCCACAGTTTGATATAACGCTCAGGCATGCACATTATTACACTTAATTTCAAATCAGTCACAACCCGGCATACAATTTATACACTCAGGAATTCATGCCAATACCCAAGGCAACATGCCGAATACAATTATTCCCCAAGTCAATGTATCTAACACCCTCTCGGCGCGATCAAATTATTCCCAATGTAATCCAACCATTTTAACATTTAATCCACGCATTTGTTACAATTCAATTTCATGCGTCTCGGGCCCGACTTGGACAAATCAATTTCCGATAGTCGATCTCACAATCATGGGGTCATCTAATAAGGTTTATTTAAGTCCCAACCAACCCCCAAGAATGCCTAAATTCTTGCCATTAATCAATGAATCAACTAAATACTCAACTTGGACAATTTGCACAAATTCTGTACTGAATGAACAGTACCAGGGCAGGACACATTTTGTCCACTAAACCACAATTAAACACCCTCATTAGGCTCTAATCTCAAACCCCAATCACCCAACAATCAAATACACTTAATTAAGCTTCAAATAAGTCTAATTAGTCCCCAAAATGTCTAAATCCAAGTCATTGGCACTTGAACTCAATTAGTGAAACACTTAGACAAAATTACACAATTTCGGTACTCAATGAACAGTACCAGAACAGGGGGCTATTTGGGCCTTAATCCACCATTAAACTATCTCATTAGGTCCTAATGACCTATACAAATCACCCCACACACAATTAAGCCTAATTAAACTCCAATTAGGCCTAATTAACCCCTAAAATGCACACTTAAACTAATTAAGGGTTTAGGGGTTTATACTCGCCTATTGATGACTCGGGACGACGAGAACGGGCGGTCGATCACCGACATGCGGTAAGGATTGACGGCGGCGTTCCGGGTGCATGCCGGCGGTCACGGCAACGATGGGAACAGCGATTTGCTGCTGTTTTCTTCCGTTCATAGCTGGAAATGGGACTGTGGTGGCTATACAGAGGCGAGAGTGGCTACTGGTGGTGCTGGATGGTGGCCAGCAGCTCCGGCTGGTACTGTTCCGGCGTGAACAGCACCAGAACAAGCAGAAACGGAACTGCAGAACAGAAACGGGAAAGAAGAAAGGAATTCTCGGGGGATTTGGCCGAATAAACTGAGAGGAGAGAGAGAGGGTCTGGTCAAAGTGAGTCAATAAGGTGCGGGTGAATTCCAAGTGTCAAAATCTTGGCCATTTGGACAATTTTGCCCTTGATCCAATGGCTATAATTCCTTCTTATCCAATTATTTAGGGGCAAAATGGTCATTGGTCCTTAACCCAAGCTGACCAGACCTGGTTTAGCTCTAACTCACCTTAGTTAGTCCCCTAATTAAATCCAAAATTTGGAATTACCAAAAATGGGTCCAATGGCATTTTGGTAATTTTTCGGTCCCAGGTCAAAATTCCAATTTTTGCACATACGCATTCCATATGTGTGTGGCCAAAATAATATGGTGTCGGAATCATGAAATTCATTCTTTAATCCCTCGAAAACTGACTGTAAAGTTTCGAGAATAAAATAATATTATTTTTCTAATTTTTGTTGAAATTCCAATTTTTGTCCATCACGACTCCCGGTATGAGTGGCTACCCAAAAATGGCACAGGCCTCAAAAAAATAACCTCACTTGGCCTCGAAAATGGACATCGAGGTCCCCGTAGGCAAAATTATAATTTTCCCCAATTACTGTCGAAATTTCCATTTTCATCTGTATTGCTCCCATACATGTGTGGCCACTATAAAATGATGTCCGTCTTGCAAAATAGTTGTAATTATCTTTGGAATTTTGATATCGAAGTTCCGGGCTCAATATTGCGATCAAAATAACTCGTTTTGAAGTTTTAGGGCCTCTCACTAACGGGCGGCTGTTTAGGTATTACGCGTATCGACCTAGGATTGTCCGAGTCGTGATGGCCTCAATTTCGAGAGAACGAGGAGAATTATCACTAGCACCGGGGGTCACGATCATTTGGATTAAAATCGGGATTCATTGATTAGGCGTACTTTCGGTCGTGCGGAATCACCCGCAATCCGATCATACGTTACTGACTATATCAATCCGTCATTTTCCTAAGATCGGCCCATATTGGTTCAAAATATTCCCTCGACGTTTCTCGAACTAGGCACTCAATCGCGATCGGGTCCTCGGTCCACGTACCTGATCCTATTTAGCCTTTCCCATTTGGTTAGTATCTCGTGATTGATCAAGTCCGAGCGAGACTTACTAAAATCAAACGAGAATTAATATACACTTTATTGGTTCCGGTAACGGGTCAAAATTCAGGATGTTATAGATAACCACTATGATCAAAACCAATGCACGCGATCCGTAAGATTTGTTTTATTAAATTCAAATTAGGCAAAGAAATCAAACTAACGGTCATATCTATAGGGTTATAGATATCGACGGAAAGCTGATTGTTCAAATTTGGAAAGCAAATAAAATCTATTATCGTATCCAAGTGATTATGGATAAGATAACGATTTTCCGTATCACCGCGTATCGTACCTTAGGGATAAGGTCGGATAGTCGTCCAAATACGTTGCCAAATTTGGAATGATTCCTAATTTTGGGCATTTTCAAATATTGCGGATATCACAAAATTACCCTAAGATATCTAGCTATCCACCAAAATATTCATGAAATATTCAAACACCCGAAAACTAGGAAATTAAATATTTAGAAGAAATATTTGGATAATCTTACCTAATTAGTGGATAATTCCAAATTTGAACTCGGATCGAACTCGGGCTTGCGGATCACGGGATGGGACGAACGGTGGCCGACGGATCGACAGCGGGTAGCAACTCCCCGCGGGACAGCAGCAGCTCACCACAGAAGGGCAACGAAGTTGGGGATGGCAGCAACTTCGAAGGGTGTCGGCATTGTGGTGGGGCAGGCTTCGCACGGAATGCAACCAGGAGAACAGCTAGCGACGGGGGTGGCCTGGTGCGAGCAAAGGGTAGCGACCCGGCAGCGGCGATGGTGTAGGTGCAGTAGCAACAGTAGCAACGAGATCCTCCAACACCGCGAAGGAAGCAACAACAGATCAAGTCGTGTTCGAGTCCCGAAAGGCGGCACGATCGGAGGATTCACACCTTCATGCCTCAATTATCTTTCGATGAGATCGCAGCTCTTCTCCGGTGTATCTACAAATCAATTCCCGCCGAAGAAACTAGTCCCTCGAGATGAAATATCGATGGGGGGTCCTTCGAAGCTGGTGTGTGGTTCGGAAGGAGCAATTGCGGGTGTTCTTGGCGACGCCTCAGGTGTACTGCTCGATGGGATTCACGATGAAGAAATCACCTGCTTGCTCGCCGATTCAAGCCGAAGCTCTCGCTCTCTGGTAGAGGCTTTTGATGCACGTTCATATCCAGAAGAAGTACAGAGAACCTTGGAACTCAGGAGTCGGACAACGCGGCTCTGTTTGACTCTCTCCTTTTCTCTGGATTGGCTCTCGCGAAGTGACTTGTGTCTTCTCCAAAGAAAAGCTCCCCGAATTCTTCAACTATCCTCTCCTTTTTAATATATTATCTTCTGGCCCTTTTCAATATTTTTGGCCTTTTTGTTCATGCCCATGGATGCCAGATATTGACCAAATTCCACTTTCCTCTTTTGTATTTTTTATATTGTTTCCCTTTTGCACGGATATACAAAGGAAATCAAATCCTTTTTTTGTTTTTTTTATTTCTTTTCTTATCCCTCACCGAGAGAATCGAGTGCCACAAGTGTTCAAAAGATCATGCCCATTTCAAAATATTATGCTAATTAACCAGAATTTTAGTAACATTAATTTCTAAATTGGGCGCAATATATCTTCTGATCATGGGCTCAATTAATTCTATTTCATGGACCTAAACAAACTAATTGAGCTCAAAACTATACTTGTAGCAGTCCAATAAACTCAGAATATTCGATCCATCCAATTAGACCCATCTGACGTTAATCTAATCACTGTGCAATCAAGCTATATGATAAATGCTCCTAAAAATTATGTGTTATGTCATCTAATTATATTTTTGCTAGGTGTCGGGATCGACCCCTAATTTTTCTATGCAATATATACCTCACTGGATCGCCAAAATTTAGGTGTCAACAGCTACCCCTCTTTGAAGGTGAGATCGAAGAGGTTGCATTCAAAGACTAAATGATGCCTAAATTTTGACCATGAAAATGCAATGAATGTCATTTTTTATGGGAGTATTAATCCCGTTTTGGAATGCAATATATCATGATGGATGCTGGCGTAAAATAGAAAACATACCCGGAGTTACTTACCTAACTTGAGTGGTGAAGTAATTCGAGGCATTGCCATGACTCTTGAGATTGTTTGGCAAATGTTTGGACTCTATCCCAAATGTATTGTCTGATGAACGCTGATGAACTCCAGTGAACTGCAATTCAGTCAAGACGCGCGAAGAAAGCTCGACGTATCCAGTTATCATCTGGGGTTCTCAAGAGAAAGATTTAGTAAAATGGAAAATGTTCCGGCCTTTACAAACTACCTATACATCGCCATAGGTATTCATAAAAATTTGGCCACTGCACTTAATTATCATCGTAGGTGCGACACGAGGGAACTTTTCGAGATCAGGAGGATATTCCAACCTTTACAAGATACCTATACATCGCCATAGGTATTTGTAAAGATTTGACCGCTTCATCTATACCTTCCTCATAAGTGAGCCGTGAGGGAACATCTGGGATTGAGAGAACATTCCGACCTTTACGAGATACGTATACATCACCATAGGCACTTGTAAAGATTTGGCCGTTGCGCCTATACCTTTCCTCATAGACGTGTCACGGGGGAATCTTCTGAAATTAGGAGAATATTCCGACCTTTACGAGATACCTATACATCGCCATAGGCACTAATAAAGATTTGGCCGTTGCGCCTATACCTTTCCTCATAGGCGTGTCACGGAGGAATCTTCTGAGATTCGGAGAATATTCCGACCTTTATGAAATACATATACCTTCCTCATAGGTACTCATAAAGATTTGGCCGTTGCACCTATACCTTCCTCATAGGTGTGTTACGGGGGAATATCTTCTAAAATTGTATGAAAAGTGTGCCTAACAAAAAATCTAGTTATCATCTAAGATATTTGAAAGGACTTGATCGATAAATACCTAGATATCGTCATAGGTACTTAACAATTGGCTGAACCAGGGGCTAGCCCGAATGTTCAGGGGTTCATTGACAAAGTACCTGGATATCATCATAGGTACCTAAAAAGACTTGATCAATAGATGCCTAGATATCGTCAGAGGCGTCTGGTGATCACAACAAAATGATCAAATATGGGACCTGACAATTGCTCGAACAGGTTAGGGATACCTGGATAGTCACAGGCATCCAAGGATAGAGATATACTTACCTGGTGATATCTCCGACTCTTGAGGGCGTGTCTCCTGTTGGACACGATTTTAGGCAACATATAATATGCATTTATGGACAATCAAGAACACATATACTCATGAGCTATAAATTCAACTGATTTTCATGCATGACAATTTTGTCAAATCAGCATTACTAAATCTCACAAGGGAAAATCATGATAAGACAATCAAGATTCACAAGTGGATATCTTGAAAATGTCGAATGAGGGGCTTCTAGTCTGAAAGGGCTTTCACTCACTCTCATCGAAAAGTGGTTAATTTATGAAAATCGCTCTATCTCACCATCATCATGTCGACAAGGGTCCGAGTATTCTCACAAACGGTACAACTCTACCAATCCGAGAGGTCTTTGTGACGACTATAACATGGGCTTGGTCAATGGCTTAGCAAAAGGGGACTCTTTGAGTCGAGACTATTGAAAGAAAATACTCCACAATCGTCTCCAGATTTACAAGTCAAGAACCTTGCAAAATGAGATAGAAATGGACTTGCTCGCACTTTTTCGAGCTAAGCTTATAAACATCCGAATCCTACGTTAGTTCAAGTGCCATAATCTGAAGAGACTTTGTAAAGGACGTAACATAGGCTAGGCTCATGGGTTGAGAAATGAATGGATCATAAGGCTCAAAATGTGGATAATTAGGGTGAGAGTTGGTGATTGTCGCGACCTAAAAAAATCGAGTGTTCTCGATCTTAGGCTAATGGATTAGTAGATCAATTAAATTAACTAACCTAGCTCGAGTTCTCCCAAACTTTACCAAATCGCAACTTAGGTCCAATTGTGAGCATGCAAATATTTTCAACGGGAGTCGCCACTAATCATTTAGGGTAGGTTGATTAGAAACCTAAATAAAATAACGGGAGTACTATTTTATTTCTACGAACCAGAAATCATAAACTCGGAGACTTGATTACGCTAGATTCCCTAACGCCCTTTCAGTACCAATTTCGAGAAAAATACTCAATTTGACAATTTTGATAAATCCTGACCTAAAGTTCAAAGGTGCAGAAATTTCTTTTTGATTTTTACTTTTTTAAATGAAAGCTAACCTACATGTAATGACATGCGAAAATTGACATGCGATTAATGCAACCTAACATGCAAATCATATGTCATGCAACGACGTGACCTATTTCTAATGACGGGCATATTATTTTTTTTTATTTTTTTAATGAAATTCGGAATTAAAAATGCCAATTATCTAAGCATGCAATTTTAAACTAAAGAAATTAACCTATTCTATTAAAAAAAACATCTAGATATATTCTAAACATGCAACATTATCTTTTAAAAAAAATCAATTCAAATTGTATCTAATCTTTTTGGCTTTTCTTTTATGAAATTCGAAATTAAAAAATATATATAACCGCTAAATCTTTCGAATTAAGTCTCGATCTGAAGCCTGACAGATCGACCCTAAAATTTGAAATTCCCGTTATGAAAATAACTCTATCTAAAGCCTGATATATAGATTTATTTCCACGTGTGCGGTTGCGGATTAGGAAATTTTCCTAATCGATCACATCTTGAAAAATTCTGATATCTTAAATATATTGGATATATTCAAAGGATTTTGAAAATTCTAAATTTTATCCAAATTTGGTAAGCAACAGATATCCAAGATTTCAAAAAAAAGAAATAAATCCTAATTGAGATAATGCTTATTATTCAAATATACAAAATTAGATATCAATAAGCACGAATTAGGTAACAAAATATTCAAATCAAATCGGGATAGGAATATTACCTGATTTGCAGATTTCTTTCCTAATTTAAATTTGCAGCGGATCGGGATTGCGGATCGGCAGTGTGTCGGGGGCGGCGGCGCGACGTAGGGAGCGGTGGCGACGCGGCGGTGGCGTGGCACAGACGGCAGCGGGAGAAGTGCGGCTCCGGGGCAGCAGCGGCGGTGCAGCAGCAGGGGCGTCTGGCATGCGGCAAGGGCGTCCGGGCAGCGGTGCAGTGTAGCGGCAGCGGCGGCAGTGCAACGGCAACAGCGGCGGTGCAGCGGCAGCAACGGCGGTACAGCGGCAGGGGCGTCCGGCGTGCAGCAAGGGCGTCCGGGCAGCGGTGCGGTGTAGCGGCAGCGGCGGCAGTGCAGCGGCAACAGTGGTGGTGCAGTGGCAGCAGCGGCGGTGCAGCGGCAGGGGCGTCCGGCGTGCGGCAAGGGCGTCTAGGCAGCGGTGCAGCTCCGTAGCAGCGGCGATGGGCAGCGGCAGCGGCGGTGTGCAGCGGCGGCGGCGGAGGGGCACGAACGGCAGTGGTGTAGGCAGTGCCGATATCTCTCTCTCTCTTTCTCACTTTTTTCTCAAGTAATTCACTCGTATGTCTCTATAAAAAAATCTGATCTGAAAATTATGAGAACCCCCTTTGATTATGAGACATAAACATGTATTTATAATGTAAACCTAGGTCAATTAGTCGGGCTTTCTAGTTCTAATGGGCTTAGGCTTGGGCTTAGGCTTTAATTTTCATTTAATTCTAAGGGGGCTGAATTAATTCGGGCTTTTCTTTAATTAAACTTGATGGGCTAATTTAAGCTCAAATTAAGACAACCGAGCCTTTTTGACGCGTAATTTTCAGCCCTTGCCTTCCGAGTAAGCCGAGTTTCGTTCGATGCCCGAGCTCGATTTACGTGATGAATTTTAAGCTCGCTTGCCACCGCCGATCCAATGCGGAATGCAATTAATTTATATGAACCTAAACTATATGTTATGCAATTTTAATATTTTTGTTCAGGAGTTAAAAATTTAATCCCTAATTTTCTATGCAATGATGCACCAAAATTTAGGTGTCAACAGCTGCCCCTCTTTGAGTGGAGGCTCGCAGAGGTTTCGCTCAAAGACTGAGACCTAAATTTAAACCATGAAAAATGATGAATGATGATTTTTTTTTAATGATGCATGATATGCAAACAATAAGGAACGCATGCTAAGGCTTCTCACTTTATGCGGAGCGGTGAAAGAGTCTTACATACGGATCGCACAAAAAGCGTCCAAGTGGGGGCCCTCGATCTCCAAACTTCTAGTCCACTGGAAGTAAGGTTCTCAAGGTACTGGATTGCCTACCTGTTACCTGTAGTTTCCTACAGATGCGAAATAGCGCATGATATGAAGAAAGAATGGGATGTGTTGCCTATACCACTGGGCAATCACGAAAATGATCATGTCACCTCTTCCATTGGGTGAGCATGAAATGGGGTGTGCTTCATACTCCACTTAGCAACACCAAAAGAGAAATTATGTCGCTTGTCCTACTGGATGAACATGAAATGGGGTGTGCTTCGTACTCCACTTAGCAACACCAAAAGAGAAATTATGTCGTCTGTCCTACTGGGCGAACATGAAATAGGGTGCGCCGCGTACTCCACTTAGCAACACCAAAAGAGAAATTATGTCGCCTGTCCTACTGGGCGAACATGAGATAGGGTGCGCCTCGTACTCCACTTAGCAACACCAAAAGAGAAATTATGTCGCCTGTCCTACTGGGCGAACATGAGATGGGGTGTGCCTCGTACTCCACTTAGCAACACCAAAAGAGAAATTATGTCGCCTGTCCTACTGGGCGAACATGAGATGGGGTGTGCCTCGTACTCCACTTAGCAACACCAAAAGAGAAATTATGTCGCCTGTCCTACTGGGCGAACATGAGATGGGGTGTGCCTCGTACTCCACTTAGCAACACCAAAAGAGAAATTATGTCGCCTGTCCTACTGGGCGAACATGAGATGGGGTGTGCCTCGTACTCCACTTAGCAACACCAAATGTCACCTGTTCCACTTGGTGAACATATGAGAGAGATAATTTCTCCTATTCCGGAGAGAGAAACAATGAAGAATAATTAGGAGACGTACCTGAATTCTTCTTATGACGGAACCAATGGCAACGCTCCTGTTTTTACCTGAGAAAAGGTTAAAATAACACATGCGCAGAGGTAGAGAAAACATAATTCATGAATCTGCTTACATTACCAAGCTTTACTAGGGAATTTATTAATAAGAACAACCATTTCGTCCTTTTGACATTTTGATCATATTAAATGAGAGACCTTTAATCAGAAAGGACTTTCCACTCATTCTCAATGAAAGGCTTTTGACCCGACCTTTGATGGGGGTATAAGAATCACTCGAACTCTCTTCATCGTGCTTGACAAGGGTTTGGATATTCTCAAAATCAGTATGACTTGGCCAATCTGAGAGGTCTTTATAAGGACTAAAATGTGAGCTTGGTCAATGGCTTAGCAAAAAGGACTCTTCGAGTCGAGGCTATTGAAAGAATTGACATCACCAGCTGTTCCGGGTTTACAAGTCAGGAATGCTGCAAAAATGAGATAGAAAAATCTTGCTCGCACTTCTTCGAGCAACATTTATAAGCATTTGAAACTTTACGTTAACTCAAGTGCCCTATTCTAAAGAGACTTCAGTAATGGTTGTAACGTAGGTTCGGGTAGGCTTGAAATGAATGGCCTATTTCCATCAAAAGGGTATTATGAACATAGAGATTGGTGATCATCCCATCTAGCAATTGCTCTATAAATGAACCTTCAAATGATCTTTTCTTTGAAGAATGATCTTGCATATCGACTCAGTTCTTGCTGAAGCTTTTCTCTCTCTCTTTTCTCTTTTTTTTTTTTTAGAGAGAGATTTTCTTTTCTTCGAGAGATTTTTCCGAGAGAGAGAACTTCGATTTGATGGAGTCCTTTTGCATCCTTTCTGATGAATTTTCTTTCGAGCTCTTTCGGATGAATTTTCTTTCGAGCTCTTTCTGATGAATTTTCTTTCGAGCTCCCATTTTCCTTAAGTCACCTTGAACTTGTCTTGAGATGATTTCATTTGTCTATCACAAGAATGATCACCAATTGGGTTGAAATGAATTCACCGCTCAAATTAGGTATGCAAAGGGTATAATGTGTAGGGATATAGAAAGAAATGCTCTTCGTCATATCTAAGGCACTCGAGCTAACACGGAACTTGCATGCAATAAATATACTTGAAGAATTATGCAAGTGAAAGCAAGAAAATTCTAACCATTTTGAACTTTCTAAGAAATTGCCCCGGTATGGGATTTTTCCTGACAAGGGTAAAAAATGAAACTCCGTTCAAAGGGGTTAAGCAAATGATAACCTGTAGTGTTTAGATAGAGGAAATGAATGCCTCTCATCATTTTGGTTGTCATACTTTTCGTGAGATAATCCTTTACCTTGTCAACACGGAATTTTCACTCAACTCTCACTAGGGATTATTATTCAGGATGTATATGGAAATGTCTTGCCTTTCGTCATCTTGAAGTCTCTCATGCAATATGATCGCTTCATTAGGATAGAAACAGATTGTCAAATCAAAAGCCTTCCTCAAACAAAGCTTTGTAATATCAATTGATTCAAGAAATTCAATTTGAAACTTGATAGCAACAAAGTCAGAATGAGTACAAATCAAGTGTAATATTTCTTCACAGAATCAGAATTAACTGGGCTGGAAAAAACACGACCATCCATCTCGGCCAAAATCAAAGCACCTCCTTGAAGGACTTTCTTCACAATGTACGGGCCACCGTAATTTGGGGCGAATTTTCCTTCTGCAAGAGGAATTATCGGCAATAACTTCCGCAGGACAAGGTTGCCTACCTGGAAATATCGAGGTTTGACTTTCTTGTTGAAAGATTTAGCAATTCGTTGTTGGTAGCACTGGCCATTACATAGAGCTCTAAGCCTTTTCTCATCAATCATGTTCAACTGGTCCAATTTCTGTTGGATCCAATATGCTTCTGACAATTGTACCTATGAAAGAATACGTAACGAAGGAATTTCAATCTCAACAGGTAGCACTGCTTCCATACCGTACACAAGAGAATATAGAGTTGCCCTTGTAGATGTTCGGATAGAAGTCCGATATGCCATAAGCGCAAAAGGTAATCTCTCATGCCAATCACGATAGTTCTCAGCTGTTTTAGCCAAAATTTTCTTGATATTCTTGTTGGCTGCTTCGATCGCTCCGTTCATCTGCGGACGATATGGAGAGGAATTCAGATGCTTGATCTTGAATTCTTTGAACAGTTCGTCCACTAGTTTGTTATTCAGATTCGACCCATTGTCAGTAATTATAGCTCCAGGTGCACCATATCGAGCAATGATGTCCCGACGAATGAATTTCACCACAACCCGGGCCGTCACTGTCGTATAAGACATGGCTTCGATCCACTTCGAAAAGTAATCGATAGCGACCAAGATAAACCGGTGCCCATTCGACGCTTTAGGATTAATTAGGCTAATCATATCAATGCCCCACATAGAAAATGGCCATGGTTCAGTCATTTGATGCAATTCATTCGGAGGAGTTTTAATCTTGCCACCATAGATATGACATTTGTGACAACTTCGGATATACTGAATGCAATCACTCTCTAAAGTGAGCCAGTAATAACCCATCCTCATTATTTTCCTTGCTAGCATATGACCATTCATGTGTGGACCACATACTCCCTCATGTACTTCTAGCATCAAATGAACAGCTTCGGTTGAATCAACATACCTTAATAAAACCGAATCATAGGACCGTTTGTATAGGCATTCTCCGTTTAAGAAGAACTTCGACGCCATTTTCCTGATATACTTTTGGTCAGATGCGGTACTTTTCTCAGGAAACTCCTGTGTTTGAAGATATGCCTTGATATCATGATACCACGGCTTGCCGTCAGGCTCTTCTGTCGTGGTCATGCAATAAGCCGGTTTCTGTAAGACCTCAATCTTCAAAGGTTCAACTTCTAAACCACTTGTCACTCGTAGCATTGCCGATAACGTAGCCAGAGCATCGGCAAAACTGTTTTGAGTCCTTGGCAAGTATTCAAACGAAATGTCTTCAAATTCTTCCACCAACTCTTCTAAATAGACGTGATATGGCTGCAACTTAGCATCTCTAGTTTGCCATTTGCCGACGGTCTGAAGAATAATGAGAGCTGAATCCACGAACGCCTTAAGTCGAGCTACTCCCATTTCGATTGCAGCTTGTAACCCGAGGGTGCATGCTTCATATTCAGCGATATTGTTCGTGCAGGGAAATATCAGTTTCGCTGCGACCGGATAATGTTATCCGCCTGGGGATATTAAGACTGCCCCGATACCTGACCCTGACAAGTTTACGGCCCCATCAAAGTACATAGTCCATACATACTCATCAATTGGCATGATTGTATCCTCTAGCGGATCCAGATTCTCATTTTTCCCAGGATTTTCGGCCAAGACATCAGCAATTACTCATCCCTTGACTGATTTATGAGACATGAATCGAACATTAAATTCTGAGATGAGAATCTGTTATTTTGCCAGTTTTCCAACCAAAGCGGGTTGATTGAGCAAGTATTTGATTGGATCACACTCTGTTACAAGCAATATCTGATAGTGCAAAGTGTATTACCTCAATCTGTGTAGCACCCAGACCAGTGCTGCGCACGTTCTTTCTGCCTCGGAATAGTTCATCTCAGAGGCGGTGAACTTCTTACTCAAATAATAAATCGCACGTTCTTTTCCATCCTCTTCACCTTTCTGAGCAAGCATGGCACCTAAGGACTCACTATGGATTGTGAGGTACAGGATCAGAGGTTGCCCCGGCGTTGGTGGAACAAGCACCGGCGGATTCATCAAGTAGTGCTTAATCTTGTCGAATGCCAGTTCACACTCTTCATCCCATCTGACCAGCGCATTCTTCTTGAGGGGTTTAAAGAAAGGTTTCGCTGTCTCAGATAACTGAGAAATAAATCTGGCTATATAGTTCAGTCTACCCATTAAGCTACGAACTTCCTTCACCGAAGAGGGAGATTTTATTTCGCAAATGGCTTTCACTTTTGACGGGTCAATCTCAATCCCTTTGTTACTAACGATGAAGCCAAGTAATTTGCCAGAGGCTGCCCCGAACACACATTTTGCAGGATTGAGGCGTAATTTGAACCTATGAAGCCTGTCGAATAATTTCGTCAAGGTTTTTATGTGATCTTCTCCACGCCGCGTCTTTGCAATCATATCGTCAACATAGACCTCGATCTCATTATGCATCATGTCATGGAACAACGTGACCATTGCCCGCTGGTAAGTTGCCCCAGCATTTTTTAGACCGAAAGGCATCACCTTGTAATGAAATGTCCCCCATGGAGTGGTAAATGCCATTTTCAACCTATCATCCTCGTTCGTCAAGATCTGGTTATAATCTGAGAAACCATCCATGAAGGAGAATAGTTCGAACCCAGCTGTACTGTTTACAAGCACATCAATGTGCGGGAGTGGAAAATCATCTTTGGGACTAGCTTTGTTCATATCTCGGTAGTCAACACACACTTGAATCCGACCATCTTTTTTCAACACCGGGACTATATTAGCAACCCATTCTGAGTATTGGGTAGTTTCAATGAATCCCACGTCAAGAAGTTTCATGACCTCTTCCTTGATCTTCTTTGCCAGTTCTAGCTTAGCTCTTCGCGGCCTTTGCTTCACAGGCTCAACTAAAGGATCAGTTGGTAGACAATGTTCGACGATCGATCGATCAAGACTCGGCATGTCAGCATAAGACCAGGCAAAGACGTCTTGATAATCCTTCAACAACTGGGTCAAGCATTTGACCACATCTTGAGGAAGACATGCCCCGATCTTCACCTCTCTAGGATTCTCCGTGTCGCCAAGGTTGATCACCACAGTTTCTTCGGCAGTCAGAGGCTTAGATTTCTCATGGATTTCCAAGTTTCGTCGTATCTCTTCATCATTCGGATTAGAATCGTCTGAGTCATCAGATTGACTTGCATCACATATATGAGAATCCACGATTCCCGTCCCTTCGCATGCCTCGAGATTAGTCCTGAAACACGAAAGAAAGGGATCAAAAAGATAAGAGAGGGTTTAACTACTGCAATTTTCAAAAATTATTCTTTGCTTTTTGAAATTCATTTTGCTTTCGAAGACCTCGAAACAAGAATTCTCAAGAAGCCCAACCCTCAGTTCTTACCGTAGATGACAAATTTTTCAATCGTTGGTTATCGTCATCGGGTTAGTTTGGGGCACTTCAACAAGATTCAAAATGATAAAAACCGCTGTAATTTTATTGATATTGGATCAATGAATTACATCTTATTGGATTGAAAAACCTAAGTGCAACATGAATTGGAAAAAAGCAATAAAGATTCCCACGCAGGGGAGATACGAAAACTAGAAATGATTACTCTTGAGGGCCAGCGCCCATCCCTTCAAGTGGTCCTTCAGTGATTGCACCAATGGAAGTCTCAGCAAACCAACCAGTGAGGTAGGGTATACCATCATTAAAGTCAAAGTCCACCACCCTCGACTCTGGCTTCTTGAAAATACAGGGTGGCTGGTCATCCTCAGAATCGTCAGATAGATCGACCACAATTGCTTTACCATGCCTCTTAGGTGGTTCAGTTAGAGCTTGTGGTGACTCAAGAAAGATAAGCCCAAGATCATCCTCAGTCGGGCTCAGCTTTAAATTCTCATATCCACCCACTACTCCAGTCGAGTGAAAAATGTGGTCAATGGGAGGCGGTAAGGGACTTCGGCCTCTGCAACAATCGTTGCTTTGTTCGCGGCTTACAGGACCATGATATCCCAAACCAGTCTTGTGGTATTGTCCATTTGTCTCAATCGGGGCCTGAATGCCTTGGCCTTCCTTCCCAAGACCCTGACCTGGCTCAAAACCATTACCGACCATGACCTTGGCCACCATGATAGCTGCCTTAGAAACTTCAGGAGCGGGCAACGGCATATCAGAGGAAGCCTGAACAACTTGAACTATCTCAAATGAATGATAGCTATCCTCCTCAACATGATCTGGTTCTATGTATGGGATTGATGTTGCATTGAAGATTTGGTGATCTTCCTCCCCATAGATTGTAACCAGCTTTGCTTTAGCCACAAACTTGATTTTCTGATGCAAACTAGAAGGCACTGCGCCTGCATTGTGGATCCATAGCCGTCCCAGCAAGAAATTAAAAGCAGAAGGGATATCCAGCACTTAGAAAAGAATATCGAACACAGAGGGTCCAATTTGCAGTGCTAAGTTAATCTGGCCTATCACATCCTTCTTTACTCCATCAAAGGCTCGAACAGAAGTCTTGGCTGCTTGCATGGTAGATGGAGGAATGCCCAGCCTTTTCAAAGTGGCCAACGGGCATAAATTCAAAGCCGACCCGTTATCAACAAGCACCCTAGCCACGTGAGTCTCTTTATACTTCACCGATATGTGAAGCGCCTTATTATGACCACGTCCTTCAACTGGGATTTCCTCGTCAAAAAATGCTACTTGATCTTTGAGGAGGATCGTCCCGACAAACTCTTCTAGCTTGTCTTCTTTAATAGTCTCGGGCACATGAATCTCACCCAAAACCTTCATTAGAGCACTCCGATGTTTATCTGATGTCTGGAGAAGTTCCAACAACGAGACTTGTGCAGGTAACTTTCTCAGCTGATCAACCACGTTATATTCACTAGCCTTTATCACAGCTAGGAATTCCTTCGCTTCTTTCTCTGCCACTGGCTTGGCCAATTGATTATCAGTGTAAGTTCGCCCTGATCTTGTTATCAAGTCAACGTTGTATGACCATGGAACCATCTTGTCACTATCATAAGGGTAGGGCTGAGGTGATGCTAGGACCAATATTTTCGAAGTATCGGGTATAACGATCCCGAGGTCATCGTCAGAGGCGTCCTCGAGAGGGGGCATGTCAGTTAGCTCAGGATCCAACTTAACTGGTTCATCGGTCAACATTGCGAGTTCTTCATTCCAATCAATGATGACTTGATATATAGCGGCCACTATCCCGAATTCATCCGTTGTCCCAATCATTCCCTTTCTCGCCAACTCATCCACTTTCTTTTCTATCTCACCGAGTGACACCACCTCACCGGTCGAAACATAACCAGCTCGAACTAAAGCATCGAACATATCTTTGAGAGGGACCCTGAAGCCTTGAACCTGCTTGACTCCTGGCCCAAGGACAACATTTGTACTGCTCGAATGATCAGGGAGTGGATTGTTCTGCACATTGGGTTTACCGGTTGGCTATAGCGCAAACGCTCCAGTCTCGAGTAGATCCTGCACTCGATGTTTGAGTACTTGATAATCATCTGTCGAATGCCCAACTTTACCTCTATGGTAATCACATTTTTTCGACGGATCATACCTTGCATAGCCAGTAGCACTAGATCTTTGTGGCTCTGAATTCATCAAGTTCTTCTTCCTTAGTACCGCCAGTACCTAAGACAATATCCCAGGAAGTGGAGTAAACTGGCGAGTTTTGCGCTGCTGGCGCGAGTCCTGCTGGCCTTGCCGTCCATAAGAGGTTGTCTGCTGAGTGCTAAATTGTAGCTTCGGGGCTTGAGCTGGCGTCTTCTGTACATAAGTCATGTTGACTTCGGGGACATGCTCTTTGTCCTTCTTACTAGTAAATCTCTTGCCCGATGAACCTGACTCACTGTACCATCCCTTCTTGAGTCCGGTCTCAATCTCCTCACCCATGGCTATCAGTTGGCCAAAAGATTGGGCGGCCGTCACTAACATTCGTGAACGAACCGGCTGCGGTAGGGTGGACACGAACAACTTCATTAAGTCACGTTCTGAGGGTTCAGGCATGATCTGTCCCGCCATGTTCCTCCAGCGAGTAGCATACTCCTTTAGAGTCTCGTCCTTTTTCTGCTCAACTCTTTCCAGATCCTCCCTTGTAATGGTGACGTCGAGATTGAACTTAAAGTGTTTGACAAAAAGGTTTGCCACCTCTTCCCAAGAGTCCTTCCGGTTGATCTGGTGGTTGGTATACCACCTCATTGCAGCATCCTTCAAGCTTGCTTGGAAGGTTTGGATCATTAGGGGCCCGTTAGAAACATATCTATTCATGAGCCCCTGGTACATATCGATGTGCTGAATTGGGTTTGAGGTGCCATCATACTTCTCGAAGGCTGGCATCTTGAATTTATCGGGCACTTGGACCCGGGCAAAAATAGACAGATCAACAGGAGGAAAACTTTGAGTTCCTTTCACTTCGCGTAACCTCTGGTCGATCTTAGCCAGCAACTTGGCATTCTCATCATTTAGGGGTGACTGAAGAACAGGGGCCACCGGAGACGCACTAGTGTCAGTCAGAATGACATCATCCATTTGAAGGGTTGGATTAGTGTTCACTGCAGGAGATTTGTCGAGGCGAAGGCTTTGACGAGTTGGAGGTGAAATCTCCGATTGAGAGGCAGCATTGATCTGTTGCTGCTTAGCCATGAGTTCATTCATCATTTTGGACATGGCAGCCGCAATCTGCTCATTGATTGTGTTCATGTGTTCTTTCAGTTTTTCGTCAATTATGGCCGCAATCTCGGCTTGATTGGCCATCCTTCTTTTGGTCACCGATCGAGTATTATGAGGATAAGGGGGATCCGTCACAAATTACCTGCAAAAAGCAACGATCGAATGAATATAATAAGTAAGAATAACGAGTCGGTCCATGACATCCTCTAGACCCTCAAGATGAAATTTCTTTCGAAAGACCGATTCGTGCAGTAAATCTCGAAATTCCAAATTGCTTTATTCAATAAAAACCTGGACTAATTTCAAAATTTACAAATTATAGCTTAATGTTTCTTATTGAATTGCTCAAAATGGAAAATGTCTCAAAAGAATTCTTATAAAAATCGTTCAGAAACGACATTTATTACGGAAAACATTAATAGTAAGTTAACATTTCCTCCTAAAAAGAAAGAAAAACTCCCTAAACTAAACAAGAAATCAGACGGTCTTCCTTTTTTTAGAGGCCACGTGCCAAATGACTCAACCTAAATCATGGACCGACTCAAAATAAGATGAAGAAAACCAAAGATAAAGCTCGAGAAATTACCGTCTTTGGGGGGAGAATGTCAATCACAAAGACATGCACATGAATCGTGAGTTTAAACCTTAATCTATCTACCCTAAAGGCTTTTGCAAAATGAAGTGATGAACGGAACGACATGTCGCAGTCTCGCGCACACTCATCATGACTAGCTGCAGCCTCACATACAATAGTCATGACTAGTCGGGTCCAATCACTTCGGCTTGATTCGGTCGACAAGGGGAACCTCCATGCTTAGTAGCCTCACGTGCATGAGGCCGACCCTTGAGCCATTTTTTGAAAAATTTTCGGGATTCAAATGGAATAACCTTTAGCGAGGTCTTACCGCCAAGGTTAAAGAACCATCTAAATACCATCTTAGAACTATGGGTGTGACCCAGGTCCGGTCACAGGTTGTGTGTGGTGTAGTGTAAATACTGTAAATCATGCACAATAATTATATGCAAACACCGCTTCAATAGTGCAAAAATTAAATCACAATTCCACTCCACCAAGCCTGCAAAACAAAGGGTTAGCCAATCACTACTCCCCTTATAACTCCCATCCTGTAAAACCATTTAACACCTAAGAATGAGAATTCAATCAAATTTTGTCAAATCGAGTGGTTTTTTTCCATGAAATTTTTTTTTGACTTAAGTCCTCTTTAAATTTTCAAAAAAAATTCAAGTTTGTCCCCAGCGGAGTCGCCAAGCTGTCGTAACCTAAAAAAATCGACTGTTTTCGATCTTAGGCTAATGGATTACTAGATCAATTAAATTAACTAACCTAGCTCGAGTTCTCCCAAACTCTACCAAATCGTAACTTAGGTCCAATTGTGAGCATGCAAATATTTTCAACGGGAGTCGCCACTAATCATTTAGGGTAGGTTGATTAGAAACCTAAATAAAATAGCGGGAGTACTATTTTATTTCTACGAACTAGAAATCATAAATTCAGGGACTTGATTACGCTAGATTCCCTAACGCCCTTTCGGTACCAATTTTGAGAAAAATACTCAATTTGACAATTTTGATAAATCCTGACCTAGAGTTCAAAGGTGCAGAAATTTCTTTTTGATTTTTACTTTTTTAAATGAAAGCTAACCTATATGTAATGACATGCGAAAATTGACATGCGATTAATGCAACCTAACATGCAAACCATATGTCATGCAACGACGTGACCTATTTCTAATGACGGGCATATTATTTTTTTTATTTTTTTAATGAAATTCGGAATTAATAATGCCAATTATCTAAGCATGCAATTTTAAACTAAAGAAATTAACCTATTCTATTAAAAAAAACATCTAGATATATTCTAAACATGCAACATTATCTTTTAAAAAAAATCAATTCAAATTGCATCTAATCTTTTTGGCTTTTCTTTTATGAAATTCGAAATTAAAAAAAAATATAACCGCTAAATCTTTCGAATTAAGTCTCGATCTGAAGCCTGACAGATCGACCCTAAAATTTGAAATTCCCGTTCTGGAAATAACTCTATCTAAAGCCTGATAGATAGATTTATTTCCACGTGTGCGGTTGCGGATTAGGAAATTTTCCTAATCGATCACATCTTGAAAAATTCTGATATCTTAAATATATTGGATATATTCAAAGGATTTTGAAAATTCTAAATTTTATCCAAATTTGGTAAGCAACAGATATCCAAGATTTCAAAAAAAAGAAATAAATCCTAATTGAGCTAATGCTTATTATTCAAATATACAAAATTAGATATCAATAAGCACGAATTAGGTAACAAAATATTCAAATCAAATCGGGATAGGAATATTACCTGATTTGCAGATTTCTTTCCTAATTTGAATTTGCAGCGGATCAAGATTGCGGATCGGCAGTGTGTCGGGGGCGGTGGCGCGATGTAGGGAGCGGTGGCGATGCGGCGGTGGCGTGGCACGGACGGCAGCGGGAGAAGTGCGGCTCCGGGGCAGCAGCGGCGGTGCAACAGCAGGGGCGTCCGGCGTGCGGCAAGGGCGTCCGGGCAGCGGTGCGGTGTAGCGGCAGCGGCGGCAGTGCAACGGCAACAGCGGCGGTGCAGCGGCAGCAACGGCGATGCAGCGGCAGGGGCGTCCGGCGTGCAGCAAGGGCGTCCGGGCAGCGGTGCGGTGTAGCGGCAGCGGCGGCAGTGCAGCAGCAACAGTGGCGGTGCAGCGGCAGCAACGGCGGTGCAGCGGCAGGGGCGTCCAGCGTGCGGCAAGGGCGTCTGGGCAGCGGTACAGCTCCGTAGCAGCGGCGGTGGGCAGCGGCAGCGGCGGTGTGCAGCGGCAGCAGCGGAGGGGCACGAACGGCAGTGGTGTAGGCGGTGCCGATATCTCTCTCTCTTTCTTACCTTTTTCTCAAGTGATTCACTCGTGTGTCTCTCTAAAAAAATCTGATCTGAAAATTATGAGAACCCCTTTTGATTATGAGACATAAACATGTATTTATAATGTAAACCTAGGTCAATTAGTCGGGCTTTCTAGTCCTAATAGGCTTAGGCTTGGGCTTAGGCTTTAATTTTCATTTAATTCTAAGTGGGCTGAATTAATTCGGGCTTTTCTTTAATTAAACTTGATGGGCTAATTTAAGCTCAAATTAAGACAACCGAGCCCTTTTGACGTGTAATTTTCAGCCATTGCCTTCCGAGTAAGCCGAGTTTCGTTCGATGCCCGAGCTCGATTTACGTGATGAATTTTAAGCTCGCTTGCCACTGCCGATCCGATGCGGAATGCAATTAATTTATATGAACCTAAACTATATGTTATGCAATTTTAATATTTTTGTTCAGGGGTTAAAAATTTAATCCCTAATTTTCTATGCAATGATGCACCAAAATTTAGGTGTTAACAGTGATCATCTCGGCATTATCACCGGTCCTCTTTTCCGCCAGGGATTGTCTTCTCGGTAGATGCTCCATTGGCCTCGAGAGCTTATCACTTGACTCCTTAAGACTGTGGATATTTTTATGACTTTAGCACATCTCAACATTTTCTAATCCAAAGTTGTCACTTTTTTCTCCATTTTTTTCTTTCATTCTCTTCTTCTTCTTTTCTTTTCTTTCACGGGCATTGGCCTTGCTTTTACCAGGCACACTGCTTTTTCATACCCTCTAATTTTTTTTTTTACTTTTGACACACACTGTCTACGATGTACATATTGGCCAGCCACACTTTGGCTTGTTTTGATGAATGACTAACATTTGGACTCTGAGGGTCTTCGTCTTTTATCGGCGCTCCGAATATGCTGCTTGAACAATGATGGCTTTTACCTTGCCCCAGTATGGGGGATGATCACCAACTAGGTTTAAGAAATGAATTTGCAGGCTCAATTGAGCTTAGCAAAGGATAAAATGTGTATAGGATAGAGAAAGAAATGCTCTTCATCATCCTAAGGCACTTGAACTTCGTGTGAATTCATCTGAAAAAGCAACACTCGAAGATTGATGCAAGTGAGAGCAAGGCAATCTCTATTCATTTTTCACCTTATAATGCTGACTTACCTCCAATTAGCCCCGATATGGGGTGGTTCTTGACATGGGTAATTTGAAAGAATTTCTCTAAGTGTTTAGGCTCTAAGTGGCAAAACAATGGACAACCTGTAGTGTTTAAGATAAAGAAATGAAATGCCTCTCATCATTTCGGTTGCCGTATCTTTTGCGAGATAACCCTTTACCTTGCAGACATGGATTTTTTTTTTTACTCAACTCACTAGGGATTAGTGCATAGGACTGTATATAGGATATGGCTTGCCTTTCATCATCCCGATGTACCTCATTCAACACATTCAATCCATTCCACATGAGTTATCATATTGTCTAAATAGATTCCACTTTTGAAATCGATAATGTAGACTGACAAAATGATCAAGCATAATTTAAAGCCAAGGCACACATTCCATCTTTAAATTGATTGAAACCATTTATTCATAAATGAAATGTTTGCAATTCAGAATATAAAACCAAACATTTGATAACTTTTGCTGCAAAATGTTAGATTTTGTTAGGGGTAATATATCTTCACAGCATCGGAATTAACAAGAGTGGAAAACTCACGACCATCCATTTCTGCGAGAATCAGGACGCCTCCGGAAAGCACCTTTTTAACCACATATGGATCAATGTAGTTTGGGGCAAATTTTCCAATAGGAACAGGAAAGACTGGCAGTACCTTCCTTAGGACTAGGTCATTTACCTTGAAGTGTCTTGGACGCACCTTTTGGTTGAAGGATCTAGCTATCCTTTACTGATAGGTTTGACCGTGGCAAATGGCTTTCAATCGCTTCTCATCAATTAGGTTCAATTGCTCATGCCTTTGTCGCATCCATTCCGCTTCGGACAACTCCACCTGAGACAAGACACGCATGGAAGGGATCTCTACTTCGACTGGTAGGACTGCTTCCATGCCATACACCAAGGAAAAAGGGGTTGCCCCGACAGAGGTTTGGATCGAAGTCCGATATGCCATTAGTGCAAATGGCAACCTTTCATGCCAGTCACGATAGTTTTCAGCCGTTTTGACCAAGATCTTCTTGATGTTCTTGTTAGCGGCTTCAACTGCTCCATTCATCTGTGGACGATAGGGAGATGAATTCAGGTGCCGGATTTTGAACTCTTTGAATAATTGATCAATGAACTTGTTGTTCAAATTTATCCCATTGTCAGTGACGATAGCCTCAGGGACACCATAACGAGTGACTATGTCTCGCCTGATGAATCTTACAACATTCTTTGCAGTGACGTTTGCATAAGATGCCGCCTCATTCCACTTAGAGAAATAATCAATCGCGACCAGGATAAATTGGTGTCCATTCGATGCCTTAGGATTAATTGGGCCAATCACGTCGATGCCCCACATTGAAAAGGGCCATGGCTCAGACAACTGATGTAATTCCATTGGGGGAACATTTATTTTATCCCCGTGAACCTGACAGCGATGACATCTTCGAATATGTTGGATGCAGTCACTTTCAAGACTGAGCCAATAATAACCCAACCTCATGATCTTTTTTGCTAACATATGGCCATTCATGTGTGGACCACATATCCCCTCGTGTACTTCTTGCATGATTCTGGTAGCTTCAGCCGCATTTACACACCTTAGCAAGATCGAATTATAGGATCTTTTGTACAGCTTTTCACCACCGACAAAGAATTTTGAAGCCATTCTCATTATGTACTTCCTGTCGACCGGGGTGCTTCCCTCAGGAAATTCTTGTCTCTGGATGTAACTCATGATATCGTAATACCATGGCTTTTCGTCAGGTTCTCCGGTCACAATCATATAGTAGGCCGATTATGTCAGGACTTCGATCTTCAAGGGTTCTACCTGTAATCCATCAATCACTTGCAACATGGATGATAACGTAGCTAGCGCATCAGCAAACTAATTATGGGACCTCGATAAGTACTCAAAAGAGATATCTTCGAATTCCTCTATGATTTCTTCGAGGTATTCATGGTACGGCACTAGTTTGGTGTCTCTCGTCTTCCACTCTCCCACAGTTTGAAGAATAACCAAAGTAGAATCACCAAACACTTTCAATTTGGTTATCCCCATTTCCACTGCGGCTTAGAGTCCGAGGATGCAAGCTTCGTACTCGGCTATGTTGTTGGTACAGAAGAACACCAACTTTGCTGCTACAGGATAATGTTGCCCATATGGGGATATTAAAATTGCCCCAGTGCCAGAACCAGCCAAATTTACAGCTCCATAGAAAAACATGGTCCATGTGTCTTCCTTTATTACCAAAATGCGATCTTCTGGAGAATATCTATCATCATCAGGGACTCCAGGATTTTCGGCTAACACATTAGCAATTACTCGGCCTTTAACTGACTTCCGTGGCATCGTCTGGATATCAAACTCTGAAATTAAAATCTGCCACTTGGCTAACTTCCCTACCAAAGCCGGTTGATCAAGTAAATACTTGATGGGATCGTTCTCAGTCACAAACAAAATTTGGTGATGCAATGTATATTGTCGCAGCCTATGGAGCACCCATACTAGTGCAGCATAAGTCTTCTCGGCTTCAGGATAATTCAACTCCGAGACGGTGAACTTCTTACTTAGGTAATAAATGGCTCGCTCTTTTCCATCTTTAGGACTTTTCTGGGCTAGCATCGCACCTAAAGACTCGCTATAAATCGTGAGGTAAAGGATCAAAGGCTGGCCCGGCATTGGTGGGACTAGCACTGGTGGTTCCATCAGGTACCACTTTAATTCATTAAACGCTTCTCAACAATCATCGTCCCATTCCACTTGAGCATTCTTCTTTAGAAGTTTGAAGAAGGGCTTAGCAGTTGCGGAGAGCTGGGAAATAAAGCGGGCTATGTAGTTCAATCTACCCAGGAGGCTTCGCACTTTTTTTACAGTCGATGGGGGTTGTAACTCACATATAGCCTTCACTTTAGAGGGATCAACTTCAATGCCTTTACTGCTTACTATAAACCCGAGTAATTTGCCCGAGATTGCTCCAAATATGCACTTCGCTGGGTTGAGACGGAGCTTAAACTCACGAAGTCTCTTGAATAATTTCTTCAAGGTATCGACGTGACTCTTCCCAGGTCGAGACTTGGCGATCATATCATCGACATAGACCTCGATCTCCTTATGCATCATATCATGGAAGAACGTCACCATTGCCCGTTGATATGTTGCCCCGGCATTTTTAAGGCCAAAGGGCATGACCTTATAGTGGAATGTCCCCCAAGGAGTGATGAACGCCGTTTTCTCCTTATCATCGTCCTTCATTTTTTTCTGATTATAACCTAAGAAACCATCCATGAAGGAAAATAGTTCGAAGCCGGCAGTACTGTCTAGTAGAACATCTATGTGTGGTAATGGGAAGTTGTCTTTAGGGCTAGCCTTGTTTAGATCGCGATAGTCGATGCAAACCCGAACTCGACCATCCTTTTTCATGACTGGCACAATATTGGCCACCCAGCTGGGGTATTGGGTAACTTCGATGAATCCCACTTTCAAGAGCTTCATGACCTCCTCCTCTATTTTCTTCGAAAGTTTAGGCTTGGTTCTCCGTAGCCTCTGTTTCTTGGGCGACATGCCTGGATTAGTAGGCAGACCATGCTCCACAATAGAAGGGTCTAAACCCGGCATATCGGCGTACGACCAGGCAAAGATATCCTGGTAATCCTTCAGCAATTGGACTAGGCATTTCGCTTCACCTTCGGGAAGGGTTGCCCCTATCTTCACCTCTTTGGGCTCCCCTGAATCACTCAGGTTAATAGTGATAGTTTGATCTACCGTCAGGACTTTAGGCCTTTCATGACGCTCTAGATCGCGCTAAAGGTCCGAGGAATCTTCGAGTTTATCGGTGTCATCGAGATCAGGTTCGGTGGCACATAATTCATTAGATTGGACCGTTCCCATACCCTCGTATATCACAAGATTGCCCTTGAAACATAAAGTAGAGGATTCAGAAGGACAAACAGGGCTAAGCATTGCATTTTTTATTGATTGATTGATTTATTTATTTTGAAATTCTTTTCAAAAAGGTTTTAACATGAGGAAGCATGAAGAAGCCTAGGCCTCAGAATTCTCCTTGGATTATATTTTTCTTTTATTGGTTAGATATCATCACCGGACTGGTTTGATGTACCTCAACATATCCTCAAAAATGAAAATAATAGTAATTTCATTGATTATCACCAAAGGAATTATACTTATTGAATGGAAATTGCAACGATGAGTCCTAGAAATGAAAAATCCTAAAAAAAGTAGCTTCCGAGATGGGGCAAGTCCTAGAAAGCAGTAAAAATTCCCGCGCAGGGGAATGTACGAAAAAAGTAAAGGTGTTACTCTTGCAGGCCAGTGCCCATTCCCTCCAACGGTCCTTCCTCGATGGCTCCAACCAAGAAACTATCGAACAGGGCAGTGATTCCCTCCATTGCATCATCAGAATCTTCTGTCATTAGAGGTGTTGAATCATCCATGCCTTCCCATCCATCCGGGACAATGTCACAGGGGTCAGCATAGAAGCTCGGGGGCACCGAGTATTTAACATAATAATCGAACTTGCCGCTCGGTTGCCCTAAAGTGTCGATCACCTCTTTCTCTTCATGCATCATTCTTGCAGGGCCCGGGAATGTGGTACGGATGTATGAAAGCAACCTACCACGCCCACGTTCTTCACCATTCGGCTCTTCTTCGGATCGCGATCTATTCTGTCCATTTCCTCGACCTCGACCTTGACCGCGTCCACGTCCACATCCACGTCCCCCATTATTTAGCTCGCTTGACCCTAGGTATCCCAACCCAGTAGTGCAGGGCCTCTAAAAAACTTCCACCGGTTGGCGGATACCTTGACCATTTCTACCAAGGCCTTCACCCAGAGTAAAGCCATGAGAGACCATTACTCTTCCAACCATGACTGCAGCATTTGACACCTCAGGAATAGGCGGTGATGATCCTCTAGACGCATGTATGGTTGATACGAGCTCGAGCGACTGATAGCTCGATTCTATTTTGCAATCCGGCTCAACATAGGGGATAGCCGTTGTGTGGTAAATTGGGTGCTCTTCTTCACCATGGACTGTGACTAACTTTCTCTCCACAACAAACTTCACCTTCTAATGTAGACTGGATGGCACAGCTCCGGCAGTATGAATCCATGGACGACCTAATAGAAAATTGAATGCAGTGGGAATGTCCATCACTTGAAATAGGACATTAAACACCGTTGGTCCGATCTGTATGTCAAGGTGGATTTCTCCCATCACTTCTTTCTTCGTTCCGTCAAAGGCTCGAACGGAGGTCTTCGCAGAATTTATCTTAGAAGGATCTATCTTCAAGCGATGTAAAGTTGCTAGAGGATAGATGTTCAAGGCTGATCTATTATCAATGAGTACCTAGGCTACATGCGAGGCCTTGTATTTGACAGAAATGTAGAGTGCCTTGATATGCCCCCTCCCTTTCAGAGGGAACTCTTCATCTGAAAAGGCTATGAGGTCCTTGAGGAGTATAGAACCCACAAATTCCTCTAATTTGTCATGATCGATCGTCTCTGGCACGTGGACTTCACTTAACACCTTCATTAAGGCCTTCTTATGTTTGACAGATGTCTGGAGTAGTTTAAGCAAAGAGATTTGCACGGGCATCTTGCACAATTTTTCAACTACGTTGTACTCACTAGCCTTAATCACGGCTAGAAACTCCTTGGCTTCTTCATCAGTAACAGGTTTTGTAGGTTGGGCATTAGCTTGGCCATAGGAACGCCCAGATTTGGTAACCAAGTCGACATCGAGACTGTAGGACCAAGGGACTGCCTTATTATCACTATACTCATACGGTTGAGGTATCTCGATCACTATCCCTTCATCAGCTATAGGCATGCTTACAATAATCTCTTCATTATCGGACGAGTCTTCATGCGGAGGCACGTCTTCAGGCAGAGGGTTGCCCTTGTCCTTTCTGGTGTTCAATGTAGCAAACTCCTCCTCCCAATTGATAACCACTTCGGAGATAGTGAAAACGATGCCAGTGTGGTCAGCATAAACGATCATCCCAGCTTCTACCATTTTTGAGATTCTTTCTCTCATGATAGCCAGGGGAAGGTCCTTATTACTCGGGTAATAACCGGCTTTCACTAACTCACCGTAGACGTCGGTGGTATATATCTCGACATTCTTAATTCGACCAGCATCGAAGCTAAATATGGCATTCACATTGCCTGCGTGATCAGGGAGTGAGTTGTTCTGAACATTCGGCTTAGCGGGTTGAAATGAGAAAGCCTTCGTATCTAGGAGGTTCTGGATTCGGTGCTTGAGGGTAAAACAATCGTCGGTTGAGTGCCCCACTTCGCCCATATGATAATAGCATTTCTTAGACAGATCGTAATTATAGAACTGCTCAGGATTGGGCCGCTTTGGCTCAGTGGTAAGCAAGCCTTTTTTCTGGAGGACTGTTAATACTTGAGACAACGACCCAGGGAGGGGAGTGAACTGCCTCTTGTTGTTTTTCTTCTGAAAGGGTTGACGACCCGTGCTTTGTTGTTGAGTTTCTGCTACTTGGATTGCTAGGACAGAGTTAGCATTGCGTCGGCTCGGTTGGGTATAAGTCACATTCACTTCAGCTACCGGTTCTTTCTCCTTTCTTGTGCTAAATCTCTTGATCGAAAAAGACAGCTCCACAAACCACCCATCTTTCAGCCCAATCTCAATCTGCTCGCCTATAGGGATGAGTTGATTGAAGTTGTCAGCCGGAGTGGCTACCATCCGATTACGGTACTCGAACGGAAGAGTTTTAATGAATATCCTCTTCAATTCACTGTCTATGGGTTTTGGGATAATTTGAGTGGCTATGTTTCTCCATCTGATAGCATAATCCTTGAATGACTCATTCTTCTTCATCTGAACACGCTTGAGGTCATCGCGAGTGGGAATGATATCCGTTATGAACATGTACTGCTTTAGAAATGCTTCACTAACTTCCTTCCAGGTTTTGAGGCTATTTATCTTCTTCATGAGATACCAGTTCAAGGCAGGACCCTTCAAACTTGCTTGAAATGCATGAATCATCAGGAGTTCATTATCAACGTACAGGGTCATTTGTACATGATATAGCTGCAGGTGGGCTTTTGGGCAGGAGGTGCCATCGTACTTGTCAAAGTCTGGCATCTTGAACTTCTTCGGGATTTTGATCTGTGTGTACAGAGACAGGTCGATTGAAGGTGAATCCTGTGAACCTTCCAGCTGCTTCACTCTTTCTTCAAGTTTGTTAACCCGTTCATCAGGTTTGTCCTTGTTGACGATAATCTGGACGGGGTCATCTACTAAATCGGGAAGATCGTCATCTTCCTTACTGTCGGCATTCTTTCCACCTTTATGCTTCGGGGTTGATGCCTTAGGGGATGCAGGAACGGGAGTTAGCCGAAGAGCTTTGATCTCAGCAGACATCTGTTGCATTGCGACGAGGACTTGCTTCATCTGGTCCTCAATGCCAATGACACGATCTCGTAAGTCAGTTTGATCGGCCATTCTAGATCTCGACCGCGTACGAATAGGCGATCGTGATCGGTTCGTAATTACCTAATTGGCGGATAAAACAGGCATACATAAATGTCAAGAAGAATCATACGTCGATCCATGACATTGGTTTGAACGCTTTGATTAAAAATGACCTCTTTATTGAAATGACGAAAATTTTTTACAATGACAATGACTAAAAATAAAAAAATGACTCAATTCCTAAACAAGACTAAAGAATAAATTCAAGCTTTTCTATTTGGCTTGATCCATAGACATATGGGAGGCGACTTCCTTCTTCAATTGCTCATAAGCTCAAGCTATCTTGGATGCTTCTTCTTGAGCTTCTTCGGCCTTCCTCTTGAGATGGTTGTTCTCTGAGCGAGTGGCGGGCTTGAGAGGCACCTTGGGTATCTTCGGGAGCAATTCCTATGGGACCTTGTGCTATCGAATATACTCGGTCGTTGCGAAGTAGGACTTCTGCTCCCCCTTGAGCTTTTTTTGGGGTCGGGCTATCTTTAACAGGCGACACTTCTTCCGCATTTTCTTGAGCTGAGCTACAATCCCTTCGTGGTCTTCATCGTCATCGGTGAAGTCGACTTGGAGGAGTTCTGGTTGTAATGCTGGAGGGAGCCCTTGGAGAATCTGGTATTGACGAGACACTCTGGCGGGGTAGTATTCGATCGCACCAGTGAAACCCAATAGTGGAACCGGTCTAATACTATTACACGTAAGCCGAGTTTCCTCGACTTTGAACCAGATAGCATGCCATTAGAAACCTTGGGGTCTAGCGTTTTTCATAAAAATGATCCATTCAGAGTAATGATAATCGGGTGCATCCCCTTATTTTTTTTTATACCTCAAGACGGGATGGCTAGAATCACTAAGCTCTGATATTGTGAGTAAATCGTCACATCCTTTTATATGGGACAAAAACCAGATTTGCAAAATTTCGAGGGGGGCATGAAACGTTTTATCAACATGTTGCTTAAATTTAGTGAGGGAAATGAAAGTCTCAGCTAAAATGGTGTTGATAAAATTCTTTTTAAGACATACTTGTTGGATCAACCATGCAATTGACGAACTACACGCATTCTTACAGTGGGGAAAAATCACGAACCCGAAAAATGCTAACAAAAATATTCTGCCTTTTTGGAAAGATGTGGCTTTATCAAAACATTGACTCAAGAATAAAAAGGGACATGTCCCACGATTTGTTTTCAAAACTTTTCCCAATTCATCTTTTCCGACACCCAAAACTTCAAACAACATTAAGGTGGAATCGATTCCCAGAGGTGGTGTTATTAATTCCGACCCTAAAGGTTTTCCAATGATCACGCTATATTCTTCCAAAGTCGGGGTGAGCTCATGCTTACCGAATATAAAGGTAGACATCTCGGGACACCAGAAGTGTGCTAATGCTCGAACGAGGCCGGTACGGACTTTGACTTCCAATAAGGGAAGAAGCCTTCCGATGTGGCTTTCAACCAGCTTACGGTTGGTCAGACTGAGTAAGTTCCACCAGGCACGGAGCTCGTCCTTAGGAGCATCAAGAATCCGGATGTCTGCCCCTCCCATAATATATGGACCAAGACTCACGACCGACCTAATGTCATAGACCGACCAAAGAAAATACGAAACATAAATAAATTGCGAGATAAAGGTTTAGAAAAACTTACTTCACCCAATAGGACCATGGCAATCACAAAGACATGCGCATGAAATGTGAGGTTCGATTTCTATCTAGACTCTGTCTTGCAAAATGGAGCCGCGAGGATTACCGGGCTAAACCAGTCATGGTTGTGGTTAGGCCGGGGTTCCCCTGACTCCGGCTTAGTCAAGGAGCCGACCTGAGTTGCAAAGGGTGCAACCGTGGTGGGAACTCAATGACACCGTAAAAAAAAACTTTCGGGTCTAAGGAGGGCGACCCATACCACGCGGGTGTGGTCGGGGTGTCCACTGTCTCAATACCATCCTAAACCTATGCCGCCCAGGTCCGGCAGCGGGTAGCGTGTGTGGTGTAGTGTAAATGTAAGGCATGCACAACAAGTTATATCACACAGCGCTTCGTGCATAAAATAAACCATTCACCCAAACACCTCCCTACAAAACAAGAGTTAACAATCACGCCTCTCCTTATAACTCCCATTCTGCAAAAATATTTAACACCTAAAATGTTAGGGACGTACCTGGGATCCTCGCTACCAAGCAAAAAATATTTTTTGAAAAGAAAAAAAAACTGGCCTAAGTCCACTAAGAGTTTTAACTCAAATCCCCAGCGGAGTCGCCAAGCTGTCGCGACCAGAAATTTCTCTCAGGCTAATGGATTGTTAAGACTAAGCCTAACTCGGGCCCTCCCAAACTCTACCAATTCGCAACTTAGGGTTTAAGTTTTTAACATGCAAAAGTTTTCATACTCAGAGTCGCCACTAATCTATTTGTGGTAGGTCGATTAGAAACCTAAATAAAATAGAGGGAGATATGTTTTATTCCTACGAACCAGAGATTCTAAGCTCGGGGACTTGATTACACTAGATCTAATTTAACGTCCTTCCGGTACCTTTTCTTTTCGAAAAAATTTATGCAGGCAATTGGATCCATTTTATTACCTAATCACTAACATGTGAAGTGTTCATGCGGGTGCGCAAACCACGAAAGTAACATCCAATAATCAAAACATTAAATAAATTGCAAGATTGGGAAAATTACTTACCTCGAAGCAACGTAAGCATCTGCATGGTTAGCTAGAAAATCACATCAACAATCCTAATATGATTTCTAATTAACAAGCAGTTCACTCAATATTTTTTTTAGGATTTTCACTTATTTAAATAAAAACTAACCTATATGTAATGCCGTGCAAAAATTAACATGCGATTAATACAATCTAGCATGTGAACTATATGTCATGCGACGACGTGACCTAATTCTAATGACGGACAAATGATTTATTTTTGGTATTTTTTCAATGAAATTCGGAATTAAAAAAATACCTAAAAAAACATGCAATCTAACAACTTCTTTTTTCTGATATATTTTATTTATTAAAATTCGAAATTAAAAGTTACTTAAATTAAGAATACGATCTATCCTAGGGAAAATGACTTATTCTATCCTAAAGTGACTCTTTTTGGGTATTTTATGAAAATTCGAAATAACTAAATATCCTAAATAATCCACTAAGATTAAAACAATTTCTAATTTAAACTAGGAAATATGCTACTATAAATCCCAATTTAAATCAAATAATTATCTTATTCTTTAGGATATATTTAAGATTCCCTAAGCATGCAAAATTTCTAATTTAAATCCTAACTAACATTTTTTTTTGGAATTTTCTTTTTAAAAGAAATAAATCAAATAGACAAATAACCACTATGATCAAAACCAATGCACGCGATCCGCAAGATTTATTTTATTAAATTCAAATTAGGCAAAGAAATCAAACTAACAGTCATATCTATAGGGTTATAGATATCGACGGAAAGCTGATTGTTCAAATTTGGAAAGCAAATAAAATCTATTATCGTATCCAAGTGATTATTGATAAGATGACGATTTTCCGTATCACCGTGTATCGTACCTTAGGGATAAGGTCGGATAGTCATCCAGATACGTTGCCAAATTAGGAATGATTCCTAATTTCGGGCATTTTCAAATATTGCGGATATCACAAAATTACCCTAAGATATCTAGCTATCCACCAAAATATTCATGAAATATTCAAACACCCGAAAACTAGGAAATTAAATATTTAGAAGAAATATTCGGATAATCTTACCTAATTAGCAGATAATTCCAAATTTGAACTCGGATCGAACTCGGGCTTGTGGATCACGGGATGGGACGAACGGTGGCCGACGGATCGACGGCGGGCAATGACTCCCCACGAGACAGCAGCAGCTCACCACAGAAGGGCGACGAAGTTGGGGATGGCAGCAACTTCAGAGGGTGTCGGCATTGTGGTGGGGCAGGCTTCGCATGGAATGCAACCAGGAGAACAGCTAGCGACGGGGGTGGCCTGGTGCGAGCAAAGGGTAGCGACCCGGCAGCGGCGATGGTGTAGGTGTAGTAGCAACAGTAGCAACGAGATCCTCCAACACTGCGAAGGAAGCAATAGCAGATCAAGTCGTGTCGAGTCTCGAAAGGCGGCACGATCGGAGGATTCACACCTTCACGCCTCAATTATCTTTCGATGAGATCGCAGCTCTTCTCCGGTGTATCTGCGAATCAATTCCCGCCGAAGAAACCGGTCCCTCGAGATGAAATATCGATGGGGGGTCCTTCGAAGCTGGTGTGTGGTTTGGAAGGAGCGATTGCGGGTGTTCTTGGCGACGCCTCAGGTGTACTGCTCAAGGGGATTCGCGATGAAGAAATCACCTGCTTGCTCGCTGAATCAAGCCGAAGCTCTCACTCTCTGGTAAAGGCTTTTGATGCACGTTCAAATCCAGAAGAAGTATAGAGAACCTTGGAACTCGGGAGTCGGACAACGCGGCTCTGTTTGACTCTCTCCTTTTCTCTGGATTGGCTCTCGCGAAGTGACTTGTGTCTTCTCCAAAAGAAAAGCTCCCCGAATTCTTCAACTATCCTCTCCATTTTAATATATTATCTTCTGGCCCTTTTCAATATTTTTGGCCTTTTTGTTCATGCCCATGGATGCCAGATATTGACCAAATTCCACTTTCCTCTTTTTTTTATATATTGTTTCCCTTTTGCACGGATATACAAGGGAAATCAAATCCTTTTTTTTTGTTTTTTTTATTTCTTTTCTTATCCCTCACCGAGAGAATCGAGTGCCACAAGTGTTCAAAAGATCATGCCCATTTCAAAATATTATGCTAATTAACCAGAATTTTAGTAACATTAATTTCTGAATTGGGCACAATATATCTTCTGATCATGGGCTCAATTAATTCTATTTCATGGACCTAAACAAACTAATTGAGCTCAAAACTATACTTGTAGCGGTCCAATAAACTCAGAATATTCGATCCATCCAATTAGACCCATCTGACGTTAATCCAATCACTGTGCAATCAAGCTATATGATAAATGCTCCTAAAAATTATGTGTTATGTCATCTAATTATATTTTTGCTAGGTGTCGGGATCGACCCCTAATTTTTCTATGCAATATATACCTCATTGGATCGCCAAAATTTAGGTGTCAACAGGGCCGATGCAGTTCTTTTCAGTCAATATTTGTAGCCTAATAGACAGGACCGTCCCAAACTTTTCATAAATTGATTCGGCGGCCAGGGAAATCCTACCCAAAAAAGAGTCTAAACCGATTGGAACGGGTCTAATTCCCTAAAAAACTCTCAATTTTATATCAAGTCCCAAATCTATCCCGAACTTTTTTTATCTTAGAAAAAACCCCAAACTTCAGGTCAAGTCCCAAATATGACCCGAACTTTTTTTTTGTCTTAGAAAAAATCTCAAACTTTAAGTCCAATCCCAAATCTGCCTCAAATTTTATTTTGTGTAGAAAAAATCATCACAATTTAATTTATTTTAAAAAATACACCCCTATGATCCAATCTCAACTTGATGTGACACTTCCACGTCGATAATAAATCCACATTAACAAAGTAATGGGGCTTTTTTTTAGACAAAGAAAAGTTCGAAGTAAATTAGGACTGTGTCGCGACCTAAATTTTCTCAGGCTAATGAATTATTAAAACTAAACTTAACTCGGGCCCTCCCAAGCCCTACCAATTCGCAACTTAGTGTTTAAATTTTTAACATGCAAAAGTTTTCATGCTTGGAGTCACCACTAATCTATTTGTGGTAGGTCGATTAGAAACCTAAATAAAACATAGAGAGATGTGTTTTATTCCTATGAATCAGAGATTCTAAGCTCGGGGACTTGGTTACGTTAGATCTAGTCTAACACCCTTTCGATACTTTTTCTTTTCAAAAATATTTATGCAGGCAATCTGGATCCATTTTATTACATAATCACCAACATGTGAGATAATCATGCGGATGCGCAAACCACCAAAGTAACATCTAATAATCAAAACATTAAATAAATTGCAAGATTGGGAGAATTACTTACCTCGAAGCAACGTAAGCATCTGCATTGTTAGCTAGAAAATCATATCAACAATCCTAATATGATTTCTAATTAACAAGCAGTTCACTCAATATTTTTTTCGGATTTTCACTTATTTAAATGAAAACTAACCTATATGTAATGACGTGCAAAAATTAACATGCGATTAATGCGGCCTAACATGCAAACTATATGTCATGCGACGACGTGACCTAATTCTAATGACGGACAAATGATTTATTTTTGGTATTTTCAAATGAAATTCGGAATTAAAAATTACTCAAATTAACATGCAATCTATCCTAGAGAAAATAATTTGATCTATCCTAAAGTGATTCTTTTTTTTGGGATTTTTATTAAAATTCGAAATTATTAAATATCCTAAATAATCCACAAAGATTAAAACAATTTCTAATTTAAACTGGGAAATATGCTACCCTAAATCCCAATTTAAATCAAATAATTATCTTATTCTTTTGGATATATTTAAGATTCCCTAAGCATGCAAAATTTCTATTTTAAATCCTAACTAACGAATTTTTGGATTTTCTTTATTTAAAAGGAAAACAATCAAACGAAGATAACAATCACATTCAAACAATCCACGCAATCCGCAAGATTTTTCAAATTCAGATAAGGCAAAGAAATCAAACTAACGGTCATATCTATAGGGTTATAGATATCGATGGAAAGCTGATTGTTCGAATTTAGAAAGTGAATAAAATCTATTATTGTATCCAAGTGACTATAGATAAGATAACGATTTTCCGTATCGCCGCGTATCGTACCTTGGAGATAAGGTCAGATAGTCATCCAAATACGTTGCCAAATTAGGAATGATTCCTAATTTCGGGTATTTTCAAATATTGCGGATATAGCACACATCATCCTAAGGTATCTAGCAATCCACGCACTATTCACAAAATATTCAAACACCCGAAATATTAGGAAATTGAATATTCAAAGACTATAGATGAGAATCTTACCTAATTTGTGGATATTTCCAAATTTGAATCACCGACGGATCGGGATTACGGAACGTATGGTGGCTGACGGCGGTGGACCAGCGGCGATAGCGGTGTTGCTATGAGGAGCGACTTGAACAAGATGGCCGCGAAGAGGCTTGCGGAAAGAGCTAGCAAATGGTGAAGAAACCCGCGAGAGGACCAACACGGCTGAGTTCGTGATACACAGGTGGAGATCAGGACTGCTGGACTTGACGATCCTTGATGAACGTCCAAGCAAAAGCTAGGCACGGCAACGAAGGGCATTGCTGAAAGCGTCTAAAATTCACCCATCATTAAAGAAAAATCACCAGAATCAAATAAAGTGCAACAAGGACGGATAAAGGATGAAGGATGGAGGAAACTTTTCTCTTGTCTTCTTCTGTATGTTTCTTCTTTAGTGTGTCTCGCTAAGCAAGTCCAAGTCTCCTATGTTCCTTTTCTTTTTCGTCCTCTTATGTCCAAGATTTTAATCTATCCAACCGAGATCACCTAGTGCGATTGGGAAGCTAACAGGTGTGGTGGTGGCAGTGAAGTGCTCACGATGCAGAGAGGGCTTCCTTGGCGTTGCTGCTACGGGGGTCTAGTCTGGATGGCTTAGACGCGAGCGAGAATTACTGGAGTCGTCGGGATTTGCTTGCTGGACGCCAGAAAGACTTTGGGACTTGCTGAAGCGCGCAAAGCAGAGAGTCGCGGCCGTGGTTGGAAACTCAACGTGTGTCGGGTTGAAGCAGGACAACGCCGTGGCGAACGCGGCGTTGGTGTGAGTAATACGGGCACGGGGACGGGGCACATGCGGCCGTCTTCTCCTCTCACTCTCAATCTCACGTTTTGCTCTCACTCACACTTGTGTTCTCTAAAAATTCTTATCTGAAAACTATAAGAGTCCCCCTTCGTTGAAGGGTATAATCACATATTTATATTGCAACCCTAGGTTAATTGACCGGACTTCCTAGTCCTAATGGGCTTAGACTTAGGCTTTTATCCTTTAATTTTTATTTAACTCCAAATGGGCTAAATTAATTCGGGCTGATTTAAGCTCAGATTAAAACAACCAAAGCCTTTTAGACTTGTGAATTTTGGCCCCCAATCCCTTGAGTGAACCGAGTCCTCGAGCTCGGTTTACGCGATGAATTTTCAGCCTTCTTGCCACCGCCAGTCTGATGTGCAATGCAACTAACCTATATGAACTTAAACTATATGCTATGCAATTTTAATATTTTTACTTAGGGGTTAAAATTTAATCCCTAATTTTCTATGCAAATTATTATTAAATGGTCGGTCGAAATTTAGGTGTCAACAAACTAAACCTAAAAATTAGGATTTTTTTAAAATTAAAAAAGGGAGTAGATTTGTTATTGTCCCTAACTTTCATATCCTAGAATAGCTTTAATTTGGACAATTTCAACAATTTTTTTTGGGTTGGATTTGTTATCAAAGTGGAAATGCAACATCTGTCTGTACCTATTGCCCCATTACTTTGCTGATGTGAATTTATTATTGACGTGGAAGTGTCACGTCAAGTTGGAACTAGATCACGGGGGTATATTTTTTAAAATAAATTGAAATTTGCTAATTTTTTTTACACAAAACAAAATTAGGGGCATATTTAAGATTGAACTTAAAGTTTGAGGTTTTTTCTAAGACAAAAAAAAGTTCGGGATAGATTTGGGACTTGAACTAAAGTTTGGAATTTTTTCTAAGACAAAAAAAAGTTTGGGATAGATTTGAAACTTAACCTAAAGTTGGGGGTCTTTTAGTGAATTCACCCGATTGGAATGTTAGTAAGTTAAAATTATTAACCTCTAGTTTATTAAGTACACTTTTACAGTTTGACAAAAAAGTTAAAATTTTATTGGGCAGTATGGCTTGGAGTTTTACATAAAGGGCAGTATGGCTTGGAGTTGGCAATGTATTCTCAAGCTAAGACTTGCTCTAATACCTATTATCTCTAGCCAAACATACTGTTGCAAAGAGATATACAAGGAATTCAGGCAGGAGGGACCGACCATGGAATGGTATCAATTAATTTGGACCAGTGGTATTAGTAAGCATAATTTTATTGGCTGGCTTGTTTGTAGAGATAGACTACCGACAGCAGTAGCCATAGAACGATGGTTGCCTTCAATTGATACTAAGTGTAATTTTTGTATGACCGGTATAGAAGACAGAAACCACTTTTTCTTTGAATGCACTTGGACAAGCAGTGTATGGTGTAGTATTCTAGCACAAAATGGAATTTGGCATTCTGCACGAGGTTGGAATTTAGAACTTCAATGGATGATCTAGGCCACCAAGGGCAAAAAATTTGAGGCGAGACTCCTCAAGCCGTCTTTCTTAGTGACTATCTACTGCATATGGATGGAACGCAATCGTAGACGGTTTCAAAACAAGTCGATTGAGACTCGTCTTATGTTAGCTAGGATACAAAAGGTTGTGAGAGGTAGGGCGTCACTCTACCAACAGTGTAGACCTTCCTAGGCAAATGTTTTATTGGCTAGTGTATGAAGGCTTTCTTCCTCTATCTTCTCGCATAATTAGTCTCTTTGAAATGCAAGGAGTTTCTCCTAAGCTTTTGTACTTCATCTGATTAATGATATTCACATATTTATACAAAAAAAGTTAAAATTATTAATTCATTGGAATGTTAGTAAGTTACCAATTAATTTCAATTACTACCCGTGTGGTTCCGTAAACTGCTAAGTATAATGAACTTGACAATATTCCAATAAATTAGCAAATCACTAACTTCTTTAAAATGTTACAAGTTGGTCAGTATACATCCAATCCTCTATAGATTTGCCAACAACCCAAAAAATAAGTAAGCTAACAATTGTTTCTTTCAAATATTACAAGTACGGTTAGTAACCTACGGCACCATAATGAATTTACCAATATCCGAATAAATTCGTAAGTTACCAACTTTTTTTCCAAATTTTATAAGAATACTTAGTGAGCTACCAAAAATAAATTTCCAAACTTTAGTAAATTATTAATTCATTGAGATGTTGGTAAATCCATTGTAGTGTGAGTAGTCAATTAACCACACTCTAAAACTCAGAACCAGTAGCTAATTATTTGGATGTTGATAATTTAATATAGTGATGATAATTTGCTAACTATAGTTCTAAAATTTAAAAAAAAGTGATTTTTAAATTCATTTGGACGTTGGTTCATGATAATGTTAATGATTTGCTAATAGATTACATGACAAGCAAGTCACTGATCATACTTTTTTTTACCAATGGTATTTGAAACTATCAGTAACTTAGAAAATCTGACAACCACGGTAAATTTCTCATTGCCGGAATCTAGATTCCTCTTAAACAATGAGATAAAAAAGAAAAGAAAAGAAAACGAGAACGCCATCGTATTTTCGTGATCTTTTGAGTGATTCACTCGTTTGATAGCCCATGTATTATCAGTTAATCCCCTGTAATAGCACGTCTAGCCCTTCTACTATGTATTCACATTGTGGAGAATTGTTTCTTCGCTTTTCACAGAGTCCTTCATTGTGATTTGGATTACATGCAAAAAAAATTTCTCGGGTCTCGAAATTAAGAAAGGAAATATAATCTTAGGAAATGCATACATTGAACATTGGAGGGCCCTATGCCATTATCAATTTCGTGTCCTGATTTTGTATTTCCTCAACATGCAATTAGCAGCAAAGGAATAAACAGGACGAAAATGGAATTTGCTAACATAATTTCACATCATTGACAATCAAAACATCATGATTATAATGACATAAAGTACTGCTAAATTGATGAGCAACACTAAATTACAAAATTACATGATTTGCACTTCCCATGCGGTTTCGCTGGCGGCTTGCTCGGACAAGCTCGAAACTAAAAAAAAAAAATTGGCTACTACTCATAAGGAGGAACAAGCCAACTACTAAGACGATTCTGCTTGAACAAGAAAGCAAGAACTTCACGAGATCAATAAAGCATTGGATTAATTGATGTAGAGAACAGGACCTTCACTGCAACAATCATGTACACCATGTCTATTTTCCGATCCGCATAGTCGAAGTAGACGCGTCTCCGACACTTCTTGTACACCAAACTGCCAACAACTCCCCTAAGCCCAGTTGCAAACCCAAACATTATGACGAAGTAGAACATCACCTTTTCAAGCTTACCTTCTTCATTGGCATCTTCTTCTGGCGCTTGAGGGGCCTCCACACCCAGGCATTTCTTTTTGTAGAGGATCGCCACAAAGTAGAGGATTGTCAGCATAAATGGAAGGATCATCAAGGGTCTGGATTTGATTTCCTCTTGGAATTGGCCCCGTGAAGTTGTTGTGCGACAAGTTTAGTTTGCTCAATGATGTGAATGCAGAAAAGCTTTGTGGGATTGTTCCTCAAAGGTGATTATTTGAAAGATCAAGTGACTCGAGCAATTTCATGTCTCCAATCATAGTCAGGATGCCTCCAGAAAGAAAGTTGCGCGATAAGTTCAAGCCTCACAAACCAGAGAGCAAGGTAAGCTCTCCAGGGATCGGTACAATCAATTTGTTGCTTGAGAGATCCAAATTGACCATAAGTTGTAGATCAAGTGTTGTGTAGTCAAGGTCCATCCCCTTCACGACCTGCTGCACATGCTCTTGATTCCAATATGTTGGAGCAATAATAGACATCCCCTGAGGTTCAGGTGCATAAGCAGGGAAGAGTGAGTTGCCCTCATCTATGCTTTTGTTCAGTTTCATTCCTATCATATAGTCAAGACAATGTGGAATCAATGCTGTAAGATTATTCATTGCTAGGTCCAATATTTTCAGTGCAGAGAGTAAGCATAGCTGTGAAAGAATACTACCATTGAACATTTTTTCTCGCAGTCTAAGAATCCGTAGTAACTGAAAGCTTGGTCCAATCCAATGTGGAACACTTCCAGAGATTTTGTTCTCGCCAAGATCCAAAATCAGCAAGTTCACTCAATACATCATGGTCGCAGGAATTTCTCCATGGACACTGTTGTTGTTCAGATGTATTGACGTATGCCCAGTTAAATTTCCCAAAGAGCTCGGCATGACTCCAGACAACTTGTTGGATGATAAATCAAGGAGTCTCCAAGGGTTCTCCTTCCAACATGCAGGAATTTCGCCAACTAATTCATTCCTTCCGAGGTGCAACTCAGAGAGATACTCCATCTCGCATAATGAGGTGGGTATTGGACCACTTGAGAGATTATCATTCAGATACAAGGAATCCAAATCAGGCATCTCTTGGCCAGTATCTTGTGGAATAGGTCCTGAGATTGAGTTGTGAGAGAGATCTAACAATTGCAGGTCAGAAGAAAATTTCAGTAGAGATTCGTTTATTTGGTTGTAGGAGAGATTCAGGTGGTAGAGTGACAAAATACCTAGCCAATCTGGGAGAGCTCCTTTAATGGAGGCATTGGACAAAGCTATCTCATTTGCATTGACTTGAGTTGTTATCCTTTGCGGAAATTCCTTTGCAAACTCGCAAGACATCATCCCAATGAACGTGAGATTGAAGGGCGGTATCCAGTTGGAATCCAACTCCAAAGCTAAATTGTTGTTGCTGATATCTAAATGAGATAGGATCGAGAGTTTGGAGAAATTAATTTCGGAAACAGCTCCTCTCAAGGAATTCGCTGAAAGATCTAAATAGGAAAGATATTGAAGTTGTCCAAGACTGTATGGAATAGTGTCATTTAGAAGGTTGTGATTGAGATCTAAAACCACTAAGACTTGCAATCTTCCTAATGCAAATGGAATATTCCCTGTTAATTGATTATGTGATATGTCAAGTATTTTCAAGTTTTTCAAGTGAAACGGCCAATCTGGCAAAGCTCCCCGAAGTAAATTATTATTTATCTCCAAAAGCTCCTAGTTTTTCTCGATAAGCCCCGAAGAATTTCCCTCAATTAAAAATATCTCTTCATAAAGTTCATTATGGCCCAAGAATAGTGACTTGAGGAACTGGTTGTTCCTTAAGATAGAGAATAACACCCCTTCAATGCTTTGCAAAAGATTGTGTGCAAGATTGAGATCGACAAGACTTCTCAAGTTATCAAGCCACCTTGGTATTAAAGAGTGAAAAAGTTTGATGAAAGATCAAGGTGCTAGAGAAAGTCAAGTTTTGAAATATAGTGCTTGGGGTGGGACATTCGAAATAATTGTTTGAAAGATCAAGGTATTGAAGATGAAGAGAAGTACAATTGGCCATGTGATCAGAAGGCACGTAAAGATTATGAAGCCTACAAGTTGATAGGCTCAAATGTGATAAAGATGGGAGTTTGTTGATCACCTGCATGAGGTCTCCAGAAGATTCGATAGCACTCAGGCCGCTCATGTCAAGGTACATTAATGCTTGAAGATGCAAAACCCATTGAATGTCATCAAGAAGAACCAAGAAATATTCACAATGGAGATCGAGGACTTCCAACTTTGTGAGCTTTCCCCATTCATGAGGTACAGTTGCAACAGAGAAAGAGTTAGACAAGTTAAGGTACCTCAAATGGTTCATCGATCTGATGAATTTGGGCATGTACGCATAGGGGAAACAGATCCTGCTCAAGTCTAGGTGGCACGAGCATCTCAAGTTGAGCAAAGAAGAGTTTAGTTCATTAGCTATGGAATAAATCTTTGGGAGCCAGAATTCACCTCCTGGTGTGATATGGAGCATAACAACGTGTCCATTTACTTGGTTGCATGTCACTCTGGTCCATTGGCAACAATATTTGCCGTTCCAAGAAGAAAGGATGTCAGATGGGTCTGAGAGAATTTGTCTGAATTGGACTAAAGCATCCTTTTCTTCTTCAAAGCAAATGGAGGACGAGCTTCTGTTTCTACACAAGTTCTGTTTCTACACAAGCATACACATGCGTTATCTAAAATTAACATCAAATTTACTAGTGCAAGGACTTTCACACTATCATGTCCCGCCATGCATGATGATGAGATTAAAACAAAAGCTCTATTGCGCGCGAAAGCCACTCAATTAGGCTTCAAGTTTTTGATTTGGGTGCATTTTTTAAAGGGTTCTGAGTGGATTCTTAAGAGTGGACAAGGGACACTTACAAAGAGTCGGAAAACAAATGACAGAAACCAATTATTGCTCTATATCGTCTATGGGGATGAACCCGCAGCATTATTATGGAAAATTATGTACGGCTAAGGTTTGCCGTGCAAGACCCGCGAGGACCAAGTCGAGTCTTGAGGTCCATGTTGTCATCTTACACAACGACTTGGGTCTATATTGTTCTGTTTGCATTTCTTTTAAAGAATTGCACATTCTTATAACAGGATTTTAATGAAATGGACGTTCTCTCAGTGTGTGTAATTCAAACAACTTCCAGGATAATACATGTCGTTGTTATAGATGCTGTAGGATCATTAGGAAAAGGCTGACTTTTGATGCTAGATCAATTTCATTTAACCGATTAAGTTCATAATACTAGCCTTCTCCGTTGCGGTACTTCTAGGGGATATATATACATCAATTGCTTCTTTTACCTTCATACATCTAATGTGGGACTTCATATTTTCACATCTCTCGTATGCGCACTCAACAGTAATTTCGTACAAAAGTTAATAATTTTAGCTGGTTTGCAGGTTACTCGAATAAATGTTGATAAATTGTTATGGAAGTTGGTAAGTATGCTTTGTGAAGGGAGTTTTGGCATTCTTGGAGCACAAAAACAGGATTCAAAGAGGTATGTTCCCATCTCATATGATATCCTGTGCATGATCTAATTATTCGGGGGAATCTAATCATCGCTTGGTTTTCAATTTGCAATTGGAAGTTTACATATTTCTTTCGATTTGTAAAATGTAAAGTCCACGAATAACTCCAACTCCAGTCAACGTTCAGGGCTCTTTTTATTTTCTTTTTGGTGAGGTGACATTCCCAGCAGAGTAGTCATGCCTCACTTTCACAGCTTGAAGTTGAAACGCAGAGGCGTTCGCCTTTGCCCACTGCTATAAGCCGATAACATCAACTTCCCTTATTCACATCAGTGTTTGAAAACCCGCAAGACCCAAGTCTTGAGGTCCATGTCCTCATTCTGACAGATCCTTTTCCGCCAGATCTTTCTATGTCCATATTCATCTGGTTGCATTTATTTATTTCTTTCATAAGCAAATATCGTGTATTTTTGTTTTTTATAATCCCAAATTGTTCTACAAATGTCCCATTGAGCATATACCAAAACCCAGCACAAGACTCACAAAAATCAAGTCCTCAACTATCATACATGCTCGAACAATAACACGTTCCCAAATGTCCTGGAAATGTCGCAAAGTTTTAAAGAGACCGAACAACACTGGAACAAACAGCAAGAACAAACGCAAGAAACTAGATATTAACGGGACGCATGCCTAATTAAGCCATTACACAGAATATCCATAATGGATTTTTATGAGAGACTTTGTTATGCTTATGCATTCAATTATTATAGAATGTATGTACCGCCATTTGAGTGTCAATTATAACAAAGGAAAACTCATACTTCTTTTGATTGGAAATCGTAAAAGTAACTGTATGTAGATAACTCAAACTTCAGTCGACGTTCTCTAACTGTTTAATCAAGAAATGTCCGGGATAATACATGTCGATGTTTATCGAGTCAATTGTGCAGAATGCACTGGGATCATTTTCTGTAAATTTATAGGAGGAAAATACTGACTTCTGAAGTTACACCAATGTCATTCAACTAGTAATGTTCATATCACTAGCCTTCCCCATACTGTATTCGAGAACTTTAATTACAACAAGAAACATCAAGCAACTTCAGACTAACTACCCATTATGAATTCCCAGGCTTCTAGTATTCTGAAAGCGCTCCAGTAGTTTTGCATCGAATACAAAAGATTGACATCAACCTTTCATTATATCTAATAATGAACATAAATCATCCCTCATAGCGATTTCATCCTGAGCTTCTCATTGTTTAGAAGGCGCCTTCGGCATTGGTGCATCGGACAAGAAGCTCTTAAACAAAGCACGCGCCTGAGAGGAGAGATACAACGGCACTTCATGTCCCAAGCCCATCACAGCAACGAAAGTCAATCCTTCATATACATCGATCCACCTGCAAGCTGGGTAACCAAAGAACCTAGTTTTAGTGAATCGTGAATGACTGTATGAAAGCTTTTCTTTTGACTGATTTCAATTGCGCTTACCTGATCGTTGTGGTTCCAGGGGTACCATTTCTTCTGTACCTTCAACTTTAGGGCCGCAATGATTTGTCGGGTTGTTGACAACGGAACAGTTGCATCTGTTGTCCCACTACTCAAGAAAAGACAATGATCCATGAAAGGTCGACACTAGACACTACTAAATTACGGTAAGAGAATACATACCTTTGTGATGAATTAGAAGAAATGTCTATTACTACATATGAATGGGCACTAATCCTTCCAATTAATTCCACCATAGGTATATCTCAAGTCTATTCGGCATATTCTACGCTACATTCTTGTTTCGGATAACTTGATACACCTCACCTATACATCCAGATCCGCAAGTGGGTCCCTATCAGTTCTTTAAGGATTGGTAGGACCAAGGATTTTGTATCACTTTTTCTGTATCTGATCTGGACATTCCATTCACTGCATAAGCCAAATCACAAGATTAATCTCCCGAAGTTTCGCTTGCCCTTGATTTGAACAAAGTTCTTGTCTCAAGAACAAGACCTGCAGAGCGTGTGGTTCAATGGAATATAGGAGGTGTCGACGTGGAAGGACTCTTGAACCTCTTTCCTTTTCATGTATTTCACAGTGTCGGTCTCCAGGCAGAAATCCTCCCCATTTCTATACATCAAATCCTGCTTCCAGAGAAAAAGATTGGATAAACTTTGAAGCTATTGCTTTATATTTCTTTTCTTGCCTCTGAAATAAATTTGGGAGCTATCTCACCTGTGTGGAGTTATTCCCGCATGGTCTCACATATATGTTATAGCCATTTACATCTCCAATTTCATTTGTGTTTGCTTCAATCCATGCCTTATGGCAGCCTTCAGGATCTCCATCCACAGGGCAAAAGTTCCGCATATTTTCGTATGCACTGTCTGAAATAAGCCCGTGATTCCAAAAGTACTCGTACCTTCCAGGATCTCCAGTTGGTCGGTCAAGAGTAGGATTTCCTAACTAAAATTTTTCCCCAACTAAAGAGGAAAAGTTTAGTTCAATTCAGCAGTAAAAAGAATCTGCTTCCACCAGAGATTCCATGTTAATTATCTCACCAAGAATCCCTTCAGATTGATTTTCGGTCACGTGATACCTTTGTTATGATTTAGTATTAGTCGAGCGAGTTGAGGAACATAATGGCCTAAGGTCCAGATTGAGCTTGTGAGTGACATAATCTGCGCTGTATAAGTAGGATCATTAGGGTCCAATAGTGACAAATATACATACCTGCATAGCTCTCTCCGGCAAGATAAAAGTCTCTGTACTTGAATTTTGGGAGGAACATCAAGCCATTTTTTTGAAAAAGCATAATTGTCCATGGCTGAGATCAGAACAAAGGGGATATTAATTGATCTTTTGGAAGAAATTTATCATCAAGACATAATTGAACCGTGAAAACAATACAAAGAGAAAGCGAGCCGAAAGTCCTGACCTGTGCTATTATCTCCAGCGGGCTCAACAACACTGCAACAGAATATCCAACGCCAGAAGGGGAATCAAGGAAGAGCAAATTTGCCTCTGCAACAAAACAATGAGATGATATGAGTAAATTGTCATCTATAATATGACCTCTTAGCGACACCGCATTGTCCATTGAGTTTGAAAGAATGACATTCATTACCACTTTCATCTGTTCAGATGGAATTCCCCAAAATGAACAATTTAGTCTCGCTACATGAAAAATTCATTGCTTTGGTTTCTGTTGGCAGTGTCCTAACGCATCACAAATTAGCATCATAGAACTTCACACATACTCTTAACAACCATTCACGTCATTCAATAGATGATTGCTCCTAAATATTTAAGCATTGCTCAAATGAAATTACCAGTGTTCCATGAGAATTGTCTCTTGGAAAGTTTCCCGTTCGGCAGGACCCGAAAGGGTCCGATCTCTTGAAAAGCTCCATAGCCTATTGAAGAGTAAGCCGGTCCTCCATTGAGCCAGAAGAGAAGAGGTTTAAGGTCTGTGTCGACAGACGCTTCAACCAACCAGTAAAATAACTTCTTGTTCTGATCAATAGATATGTATCCGGAATACTGAGAAAAAATGAGGGAAAAGTGCCAAAAAAATCCTAAACCTTTTGCATTAGTGCCAATTTAGTCCTAAACCTTTTTTTGTGCCAATTTAGTCCTAAACCTTTTGCATTTGTACCAATTTAGTCCTCAACCTTTTTTTTATGCCAATTTAGTCCTAAACCTTTTAAATTAGTGCCAATTCAGTCCTAAACCTTTTGTTTTTATGCCAATTTAGTCCTTCCGATCAATTTTGATCAGAATTTACCGACGTGGACGCCTGCCGGCCGGCAACCGGTCATTGGTGCCAATGTGGCGCCAACGTGGATAACTTTAATAATATTTTAATATTTTTTGAATTTTTATTTTTTTTTCCTTTTTTTCCACTTTTTTTTCTCTCCCTCCTTCCTCTGGCCGATTGCTGATCCGGCGACTGGCTAGAGGCCAGAGGCCGGCGAGCTCGACCTCACCGGCCACTGGCGACGGCGGCCTCGCCCAGCGAGGGTGAGCTTCGCCTTGGTCGGGCCTTGTCCGACCTCAACGGATCTGGCGAGGTCACTGGGCAAGGCTCAACCTCGACAGATCCGGCGAGGTTGGGCCTCGGCCGACCTCGCCAGTGGCCGGCGAGGTCGAGCTCGCCGGACCGGCGATTGGCCAGAGGAAGGAGGGAGAGACCAAAAAAAAAAGGAAACAAAAGGAATAAAAATAAATATTCAAAAAATATTAAAATATTATTAAAGTTGTCCACGTTGACACCGGTGACCGGCCGCCGGTCGGTAGGCATCCACATCAGCAAATTCTGGACAAAATTGACCGAAAGGACTAAATTAGCACAAAAACAAAAGGTTTAGGACTGAATTGGCATCAATTTAAAAGGTTTAGAACTGAATTGACACCAAAAAAAGGTTTAGGACTAAATTGGCACTAATGCAAAAGGTTTAGGACTGAATTGGCACCAAAAAAAGGTTTAAAACTAAATTGGCATTAATGCAAAAAGTTTAAGACTTTTTTGGCACTTTTCCCGAAAAAGTGACGTCTTCAGGTTGCCCGGGCAAGTTCGTGATCTCGGCATCTGCTTCTCTTGCAGTGATAGACAACATGAGTAAGCTCAACAAGAGAACGTGAGAAGCGTTTCTCGGTGAGAGTTTTTCCATCTTTCGTTCTGTGTCTTGCTGAGGCTCCTTAACGTTCTTTGAATCCTTTTCTCTTTATACTAGAGTGTTATATATATGCACACACATATAATTATATTTATAAATATTTGTTAGAAGTCAACATCCACTTCCCTAAGCTACCATAAGGCTAATAGTAGGGAAATATTAGGAACGCTCGATAAATGTTTTCACATGGATATGTCTGAACGTGTGAATTTTGGTTGCACATCTCCCTCATGGAGCCGTAAGTGGAGCAGTAATAGTCCCCAACAGAGCAGTAGATAAGAGCCTATAAATAGGGCATCGGAACTTGGAAGGCCTTAGAATTTAAGCTGAGAGAGCTTGTTAGAGTAATTAAATATTAAGCTACGCCTTCATGTAATAGCTTAAGTTTTTAGAATAGTTGACAGTATTCTCACAAAATCTCACATGATATCAGAGTTAGAAATCCTGAATTCGAATCTTTCCAGGCTCCACGTCTATGAGGGAGTGAAATATAAAAGGGTCAAGAGAGTGCATCTTTATATGCTTTTAGTGTCTTGTGCCTAACATGAGAAAATAAATTGTAAAAATTGGGTGAGATAATATTTTATTGGAGTGATATATTTATACCACATCTTGATGATAAAAATGTATTTCAAGTTACCTATTATAATTATCTCGTATTATAGCCGCTATGCTTCCGCAATCCAACAATATGCGTGTTTTAGTGTCAACTAACTAACCAAAGAGACAAGATTATTTAATAGAATATAGAGTAGCACTGCTAAATAAAATTACATGTGTTCCATCAGAATGGTCTCTTAGGAGCATGACTTCAAGAGCTCCTCATCTTCATATTCATGTGAACACATTTACAGTATGTTTACTAAAGTTCCCTCCTATTAGCCTTACGTAAGCTACATGTTAGCTTTTATATCAGATCTCTTGAAATGCTCCATGCCCAATTGATGAGCAACCAGGTCCTCCATTGAGAGGTTTACACTCTGCATCTCATGACGCTTCAACCAACCATTAGACTTAGCTTCTTTTTCTCATTTATCCATACATATCACAAATAATGCAAGACCTTCAATAGATGAAGCAGCAAATGCCAAGATCACCACAAAGTGAAGTTTTGCTCGGTATTTGGGATATGTATGGATAAATGAGAAAAAGAAGCTATTATATTGGTTGGTTGAAGCATAGTCAGATGCCGAGTGTAAACCTCCTTTCACCTGGCTCGATGGAGAGGACATGGTTGCTAGGGGTGAGCATGGTTCCAGGGTGGAACCTGAAATCTGAGAACCTGACCAATAGAAATTTGTAGGTTTCGAATTTCAAGATATATAGGATAGGTTATAAGTTCCAAAAATTAGAGAACATGTTTCAATGGGTAAGTTTCAGGTTCCAGGTTCCACCTACCTGTAACCTCAAACCTTAAATAAGTTTTTTGTGTGATTTCTTGGTCTATGTCTTCGCGTGATCCTGCGGTGTTCCATAACATTAGATAATGAGTGTATAATCTGGAACCACTAGTCTGAGCTTTCATTTTATAACTTGTTAATGTTTCATATTCTTCTTATCTCTAAATATAAGTTGTGGTCAATAGTTCGTAGAAACAAGTGATGGTCATTATAGGTGATAATTCACTACAATTGTTCAAATAATAATACATGTGAAAACTGGGTATACCCTAGAACCGTCTATGAAACCTGTGACAGGGTAGGTTCCTGGTTCCAAGATATATATGGTAGATTTCAAGTTCCAAAAAATGATAAATCTGTTCATATTGGTAGGTTTCAAGTTCCAAATAGAACCTATATGAAACCTAGAACCAATCACTCCTATTGGTTGCTCATCAAATTGTGTATGGAGCTTTTTGAGAGATTTGACCCTCAAGGGGAACTTTCTAAGATATATATGTATAGCTACGATGTGGCTTAGGTAAGGCTGATAGTAGGGAACTATTAGGAAACATACTATAAATGTATTCATGTGAATATGAAGATGAGGAGATCTTGAAGTCATGCTCCTAAGTTCAAGGGTTGTGTCTTCCAAAGTTTGTAGGCTTCAAGCCTATTCATGAACGTGTGAATTTAGGTTGCACGTCTCCCTCATGGAGCCGTAATTGGAACAGAGATGGTCTCCAACAGTAGAGCCTATAGATAGGGCATTGGAAGACGCATTGATCGTCATATGACGATCACCCACGCAAGGGAGCGAAATATAAGAGTTCAGTGTGTCTTCATATGAGCTAATTTTCTTTCAGCGTCTTGCGTGTGTGGTGAGAGAAAATAAATTGTAAAAGTTGTGCGTGCGATTATATTTCATTCGAGTGATCTACTCGTACGGCATTTTAATACAAGTGTATCTCGTGTTATCACCAATATGCTTCCGCAATCCAGCAACATACGTGTTTTGGTGTCGACTAATTAACCGAACAGTCGAGATTATTGTATGGATTTTTCGCAATTAACAGTAATTTGTACCTCCATTGGCATTGATGGAGAAATTGTCGTTTTGCCCTTTGTTTTTCAGCATTTCAGAACAACGCACAAGTGAAGTATGCCTTCCACATGTGTTTCAAAGCGCGAGAATATCTCCATTGGAAGGCTTACTTTTGGTTTACATCATCGGAAGTGACCGATCGATCTACAGTTCATAAGTCGATCAAAGGTGGAAGCGTTTCTTGACGCAATTCCCCGATCCTGAGTGAATGCAATTGTTGTAACAGCGAAATTCTGCTTCTAAACCCGGGAAATCCAAATAGTTTTTCGAAGCTTCCGTGCAGTCCTCGCCACCCGAGCAACCGTTCGAGATGCCAAGAGCCACCAACGCCATCGAAGACAGGATACAGCTGATCAGCATCGGTACCGCCGCTTGTTTACGAGGGATTGCAACCACCTGCAATGTAATGTTAAAGCCAGAACAAGTAACACACCAACGAATGGGGTTAACGTACTCCTAATATAGTGTGGAATCGTAACTGTGCAGTTCTATTTCTCGTTCTCTATTCTTGCAGGTTTTAGAAGGGCTTACGAACTACTGATATGAACTCTGGCCATGCAGTGTGAAGATTTTGGAATCTTGGAGAGTTTCCATGAAGAGGTTTCTTAATTAAAGCGAAGTCTGAAATTGAATGCTCATTATTGGTAATTGATGCATCCGATGTTAAAACTGTCCAGAATTCATAGCAACACATACACACACAATTAAAAGGAAAAATTATTCAAAAAGTCATAAACTTATTGCACTTTGACCAGTTCTAAACCATTCAACTTTACCAATTAAATTATAAATCTTTTGATAATTTATCAATTGAGTCATTCTAGCTAATTTTGGCAAAAATCGCCAACTTGGATGCCAGTTGTCTTGAGTAGCACCGCCAGCGCTAATATGGATAATTTTTATAATTTTTTTAAAAAATTGATTTTTAAAAAATTTTATTTTTGTTTTCCTTTTCTTCTTTGCTTTTGTTCCTGTGCCGATGAGGGTCACCAGTGACCCTTGCCAACCGTGATGATCTCACCCAAACTGGGCGAGGGCTACCTCGACCACTACCGGCGATGTCCCACGGCGGATCGGCCAGGACGCCCCGAGCCTTCTGCCCCCGGAGACTTCAAGTTCTACCTCAAAGATCTCGTCCCCATGCTCCCGGTCGACGATCTCTTCTCCGACGAGAAAATCGTCTCCCTCCAGCTCCTTGTCGCATGAAGCGCCCTCTGCAGTGAGCCTCTAGTCACCGGAGAACAACTCCGAGCGTAGGCGGAGGATCAAAATGAACTCAAATCGCTGGAAGGAGCTCCTCCACCTCAAGAAGATCTACCAGAATCAGAACCCTAGGCACGCTGAGTCGACTCAGAAAAACACCCAACCTTCGTCCAGATCAGTGATGCATTTTCTCCATCATAGCTCCAAATCTACCTCTGACGCCTCAAATCTGAGCTTCCCGCTGCTCAGAGAATCCTCCGACGACGAGTCCATCTCGATCTCTTCGCGTCGCTCAGTGTCCTCTTCGCCAAATCTGGCAAAGGTGCGAATGCCCTCACCCGCGGCCGGCGAGGCCACGATGGCCTTGCCCAAGGCCTTCGCAACACCACCGGCAGCAGCCAAGGCAGTCCTTGCCTAGTCTAGGCAAGACTTTTGCAGCCGGCAAGGGAAAAAAACTAAAGAAATAAAGGAAAATAAAAATAAAAAAATTTATTAAAAAAAAAGTCTACATCAGCATCAATGGTATTTCGTAGGACTGGCGTCCATGTCAATGATTTCCGGTCAAAATTAGCTGGATGAACTTAATTGACAAATTGTCAAAAAAGTTGAAGACTGAATTGGCCAAAGTGAAATATATTTAGGACTTTTTGGACAATTTTCCTCATTTAAAACGCGTTTCTTCAATTCCAATTGGGTTTGAATTAACACTTTGGCGAATATGCTGTTTATTTTCTACCAAAAGTATATTCAATACCTTCTTATTATTGACGTCTTAGTGCATGATTTTAACAAATTAGCAATTTCTTAAGATTTTGGCAACTACTACAACAAAAATATTTTTCATTGACTAATTTTTCTACACAATATAAGCACTCATTTTTCGGCAAAAGTTTTCCAAATTACTTATTTTCTACGAAACGAACGCACCCTAAAATTAAAAGCAAACGCGGATTGGTACATGCGATCATGATTTGCAGCAAGGGTTTTGTGCTTCTTCACTAACATCGAGCCTGATTTATGTTAGGTATCGGTTGATAGTAAAAAGATGAAGGAACATGTCAGAGCAACCTAAACGTGAACAAAGATTCCAATAACAATGGGAAATACACTTGGTTTACGTCATCAGAAGTAATCGATTAGGTTTACAGTTCATCGGTCCGCCGAGGCCTGAGCATTTTGAGAAGCAATTCCCCAATCCCGACCGCATGCAATGTTGTAAACAGCGATAATCTCCATCCGTTTCTGGGAATCCCACATAGTATTTGGAAGCTTCGGCGCAATTCTGGTCGTCCGAGCAACCATTCGGGGTGCCAAGAGCTACCAGCACCATGGAAGACACGATACATCCGATCAGCATCAGTGCTGTAGCTTGTTTATAAGGAATTGTGAGCACCTGCGGTACAATGTTAAAGCCAGAACATGTAACGACATACCGACGATGCTAGATCATATTTGTCATCATCAAATGAAGCGTGCGCGTGAGGGTTTAAGCTGATCTCTTCTCTGGTAAATGAAGGAGGAGCTTAGATTTTGGTTGATCATGTTGACATAATTCTAAGTATGATTGTGTTCATAACATGTGCAGAAATGCTGAATCATACCTGTGCAGTCCTACTTCTTGCTCACTATTCTTGCAGGTTTGTGATGGGGTTACGAACTACTGATATATACTCTGGCAATGCGGTGTGAAGATTTTGGAATCATGGAGAGTTTCTGTAAAGAGGTTTCTTAATCAGTGAAGTCTGAAAATGAATGCTCGTTATTGGTAATTGATTCATCCGATGTTAAAACTGTCCAGAATCTATAGCACAACATACAAACATAATTAAAACGCGTCTCTTCAATTCCAAACGTGTTTGAATTAACGCGAGATAATTGTCTAAAAAGTCATAAACTTATTGTTCTTTTGTCAACTCAGTCCTAAACTTTTTAATTTTATCAATTGAGTCCTAAACATTTTCACATTTTGTCAATTGAGTCCATCCGACAAATTTTGGTTAGAAATTACTGACGTGGATGCCGGTTGTCCTACGTGGCATTGCTGGTGCTGACATATATTATTTTTTAATAATATTTTAAATTTTTTTCCGAATTTTTAATTATATTTTTTCTTTTTTCTTTTTCTTATTTTTTTTTCCTTCCCTTCTTCCTCTAACCGATCGCCGGGCCCCGACAATCAACCAGAGACAAAGGCCAGCGAGGGCGATCTGCGCCAAACCTCCCAACCTCTGGCAAAGCAAGTTTTAGCTTCGCCTAGCCATGACGAGGCCGTTTTCGCCTAGCAACGGCGAAATTGATTTCACACTATTATCACTTTTGACATACAAAACTTACTATTCATGGTTCGATTACCAACTTTACATTCTAAACATATAAATCGGGTCTGCCATCCAATTGTGAGTAAGCAAACCACTTATTTGATATGCAACACCTGTATCCAAATCTTATCAACAGAGGCACCCATACAGTTTTCAGATATGACATTAATGTCAAAAATCTATCGTAAACTGCTAAAGTGCGAAATTAAACTACAATCGCATGAAATTTTACTTAATGAAAGCATAACTTGTCCTAGAAGATGATGTTTACTTCCTTAAGTTATGTATTTATCCATTTGGGCCCAAACTTTATCTAGGATCCGAGCCCATAGTACTCTCAATTAACCTGGCCCACCCAATTCTAGAACATTAATCGAGCCCAGTGGCTTATTTGCTCGAACCAACAAAGGTAAAGAGGTTTTTCTTTTTTCTTTTCTTTTTGCCCTACAGATTAAGAGCTTAATTGTCTGTCAAATAGAAGTGCTATTCGTGCAATTACATTTTCTTATAGCCATTAGAACTTTCGATTTGATTAGTACCAATCAAGGCGTACAGTTGCCCTATCCAGGTGTCTTGTATAATGTTCGATCAATAGACAAATGTTCATTGTGATTTTGACCTAAGAGTTCGCATTTATATAAAAGTGCAACCCTTGTGATCATGACCTAAGAGTTTGCATGTATAACCCTCTCAAGCACCAAATGTTCATTGCCATTGCTTGCCAATCTTAATGCTATGGCTTCAATTTTTAGGCTTGGTTACATTTGTTTAAGCATTGGGAAGTTGGTTTGGTTTTTTTCTTTGAGACCAGACAAATGGCATTCATAGAGAGCCGGAGAAGGAATGATAGCGAATTTAATCACTTATTGTTCGATCGAAGGGCATTTGTTTAAGCTTTTTAGCAAGACGATTATACAGTTCAATACACATGATTTAGGTCGAAAGTTCAATAGTGTTAATGAATATGTTTAACATACATTATGAGTCTATCTTCTAACCTTTTTTAAGTGTTCTCCATAAGAAATTCTCCAGAGACTTGACCCCAAAGCCTGCCTTGATGAGGCAATTAGATTTCAAAACCACACATTAATTTATTAGCTTGATGACGACCCAAGAGGATTACTTCCTATAGATTACATAGCCATGCATGTCTTGATAAAAGATGATTAGCATAATACAGCAACAACATGACAGGCTATCAAATTACACCACCCCAGGAAAAGCAGTGCAGACTAAAAAGATTGTATATTACATGATGCAGCAGATACATTGAGTTTGAGCTAGGGAAGACTGTTGTGACACTCATACAACATCACCGATTGAGGAATGGAAAGGAAAAACACTTTTTTAGACGGAAGAAGCAACCGCTCTCAGCCCCTCACACACAAATACCGTGAACAAAAAAACCAGTAGAATTAAAAGTGGCATTGAGATTGTATTGAATTGAGCATCTAGAGTGCTCGGCCTTTGATGATGTCGAAGCTCATTTCGCTCGGGTCCGTGGCTTGCAACTCCACTTGAATGCCATCCAATTCCCTCTTGAACCTGTCCTTGGAACTGGCGTACACCATCTTACTCCTTATCTTTGCGGTATCAGGTGCCCTACCAACACACATTCAATTGGTGAAGCTCTGTCTGATTGTTCAATTCAGTCTGATCGTTCTCCCATTTTAGCGCAGAGAGAGCTTCTTCTTTTTATCTCTTTGATTATGCAGACAACGATTCACTAGAAAGCAAACAGATAACATACAAAGCTCAGCACAACTGCAATAGACTAGTCGGGCTTTTGGAATTGAGGACCGGCACAAAATATATGCTCGAATTCCCGAAAAGAGTTGAGAAACTGGATGTATACCTTTAACATGCATTTGGAACTATAAGTTAAACAGAGGTCACATTGATTGAAAATTTGCATGAGTTTGTGAATGAAATGTGGAACCTCAGACTCAACTTGGAAAGTCCTGAGGAAATAAATCCAAGTGGAAAATTCTTGCACGCCGCACGTATACGATCCTTTCGAATGATGAAGTGCAGATCTTCCGTAAGCAACAACGCTACATGACTAACTTTCATGGTCTTTCTGATACCGAAAGGTACTTAAACCATTAGACTAGTCACAGATAAAAGCTATGTCATATCGGCTGAAAGATAGTGTTACCATGCTATGAAGAAGATCTTGCTTTTCTGGCAATTCTCGTCGGTGATGAAGTCGAAGTCAAATACCGAATAGCGGCACTCATCAGCAGGAAAAGAGGCCGTGAAATCCTCATAAGTTTCCTCCGGACTCCCAACCTTCTCTACCACCACCTGCTGGTTCTCAATCTTGAAGATGATGAACCGGTAAATCCGCTTCGCTTTTAGCTCCATGAATTTCAGCTTGCACTCGTCGTTGACAGCCATTCCAGAAGCCGCGTTCGCCTATAATTCATTCATTTTCAAGTCGACGCAACAAGATGTCAGATGGTCAAGACGATCATAAGATTCAAACTGCCGATGACGAAAATGAGGACGACAGGAGAGGCCGGTCGTTCATGCACGTCCTGATACTCTACACATAATTCTCGATGCGAACAATTACAATCACCTTGACCCATTTAATAGAGTTCTACCTAGATCATGCCCATCTACAACAAATCACAACCTAGATTATCATGAAGAACAAAAAACGCACAATCATCTTTAACGTGAATCATGATCAAAAGAAACGTTGAAACAGTATCCATATCTTTCTCCCTCCGTTCGCAATCTTCCAAAGCATGAAAAGATCGTGCCTTCGGAGAGATCGGAGATGGGCGGAACGTACCATTTTTGCCTTCAATGAGAGAGAGAGAGAGAAGAAGCTCCCGGCGAGAAGAGAGAAATGGAGGAAGGAGCAAAATATGATGAGAGGAAGAGAATGAGGAGGAGAAGAGGGCGAGAGAGGCTGAGACAGATGAAGGTGATCCTTAATCCCGGGGATTTCTAAAGCCGGTGGAGAGGAGGAATTGGAGGAAAAGGAAGAGGCTGCTAAAAAATGGATCACGCCCTTCCAACGCCAGCGCCAACGACCAAACACTTTGATGTCGCCACGTTCTTGATGATGCCATCTTGCATGGCACGTCCATTTCGTTCCGTCGATGCATAGGATAGATAGATCTAAATTTCCTTGTTATCTTTCCCCTTATTCTTTTCTTGTAAATGCAAGTTCCCAAATATAGCAGCGGCAATCTGCCCACGTTCGCTAAAGTTCATATACTACATGAATGGCGTTCCTTGCCTAGCTCATTCACTTCCATTCACTATTTCGTTCAACCCCTTCAATGCACACGGTTCCGCTATGCATCCTTACGATCCTTGCAATCAATGATCTCGAATGATAGACAGCAAATGACATCGAGCCAACACAGGAGTCGAGTTCGTTGGGTTGGCTTTAGAGAGAAGCCGAGGTCGCATGTCATCAAATGTTTTATCGTCGAATAGAGAAAAGGAGAGCTCATGCGCCTCACGCATTATAAGCCACATGACAGAGTCTCTGTATATCTCAGAGCGTGAATTTCACAAAATAGGCGTAGGCTCTAGTTCAGAAAATCATCCTTCAATGAAGCATTTGACTCTTCAATGACTATATATATGAGTCTGCACACGAACTCAAAAGTCTCAAATGATGAACTATCAATTCAAGAATTTCCGACTACATGGTACAAGTTCCATTGCAACTACAACATATTGTCGACAGTCAATAAATACTACAGTATTTTTCCTGCATTTCTTTTGGTTCACTTCCGTGAAAGTAGCGATCCCAAACTCACTGTATCCGAGGGTCAAAATTGCTCGAAGGACCAAAAATGAAGAAAAGGCCAGCAACGCTGTAATCCTAGCTATCTCTCATAAATTGACAACGATTACCCAACAAAATTAACAACTTTTGTACTCTGTTTTCTCTTGGCTTTTACATGACCATCTTTTGAGCCAGAAGTATCAGCTACACATACACTAGACTTGTCTTTCTTAGCGGGTGTTTCGTCCACCATAAAGTCATCATCAAGATCATCCCCACTAAAGAATTTGGTAACTTGGGGTCTAGGCGCCTCTTCTGTTTCAGCTACTGGAGACAAGACAAAGACACAGCATCAGAAAAAAACTTTTAAGTCGTACAATGTTATATAAGCAATTTAACTTGTCAACGAGAAGTAACATTTGAGGACATTAAGCAAGGAAGCATTCAAAAGAAAAGGCAGAAATTACAGAACAAGTACCAAAATACTATATCTGTGCCACTCTATCTTTAACCCATGTGAACATTCTATGGTAAGCTTGTGCTGGTCAAACAGAGGATTTTACTTTACAAACAAAGAATCAGATCCACATAAGAATTAAGTATGTCAAACCGAAGTCACTTTAAGATGGCTGAATTGACATCCTGAACTTCAAATATCATGTTAATAGCCAAGCCCCAATTCCAATATGCATTCCAAACGTTAGCCACCAATAAGGCAATAGCCCATCAAGGCAAACTCAGAAGCACCAGACTTGCTAGATCCTTGTTTTAAGATAATCATAGTTCTCCTATGATCTCATTCACTTATCCAATCTACCCCATTGCAGTTTGGATACAGAAAATTGTCATACTGACTTCTTTGTCATTCTAAATGCTGATACTGTATGAAATAATTGGCAAGAGTTCTCTATAGAGTAATCACTATGAAGATCCGGTGTGATTTATCTACTCAGGACAAGAGTAAGTCCATGATCCAGAACCATAAGAATTACAAACTAGCTAAAGTAACAAACCCCTCTTCATCTACCTGCCAGGCCTACATAGATCTTCACTTTCCTTCCTACACCAAGGTCAGGCTGCTCAGTTCAAGAAAAAAGAGAAAATTGTCTGGCTACACTGCAGTCATTTTTCTCCATTCTTTCGCGCTTAAGCAGTCAATCATCTTACCCAACCGTTCTTTACGCATGCTAGAGGAGTTAATGTCCAAAGGTTGTGGAGGCTCAAGATATTAGCAAATTGTTACACTGTTTATTCTCTAATACTTAAGTTTATCTGGTTTATCCTCGGTTCCTAATGCCTGAGGAACGTTCCACTGAAAAATAATAAGGGTTGTGGGAAGAATGTGTACTACCGGCTGCAATATTTATCCTCAAAATGCAAATAGACTTTGCCACAGAACAACATAAGAATTAAGAATCCTTCAGGCCAACACGAGTTTAAGATACAGAAGATGACTCACGTCTACCACCAATCCCGGAACCTCTTTTGCCCTTTTCAGGGCAATCCTTGGCCAAATGTGTCACACCACCACAGATTTTGCAGCAACCACCCTACAGAAGAGAAAGTTAGATATCTCCTATTCATGAGAGTATTGCAATGAGTATAGACAAATATAGACCAAAGCGCGTATCGATTTGTGTAAAAGAAGATTTAGCAAAAACCCAATTTTCTTTTAAGCTCTACTGAAGCCATTTACAATAAACAAAACAATGTACCTTTGGATAAATTCCATGAGCATTTTGAGGGCAGTTTTTGCTCAAGTGACCCTGCTCTTTACAAATAAAGCAGCTGGCAAACTTAGTTCCTCCTGTCACCACATAGGAGAGTAAATGATCGGGGGGAAACATCATCATGACGTAAAAGAAAACACCACGGTAGCAGAACAATGGATGGAAGTTAATATAAGCAGACACATTTAAGTGATTCTTCTCTAGATGATAAAAAAGAAAAGCCGATCCAGCACATCACCCAAAATTAGGCTTATGTAAGTAAACTTAAGTTTAACCTTTTGAGAAGAGGATTTAAGAAGCAAGCTCAGAAAGACGCGAATTAAAAGATAGACCGATAAGAAAAGTAAAATGATAGTCTACAATGTACAGAGAAAAAGGAGGGAAAATGACCTCTGCATTAGTGGACATCCAAATTAAATGGCTCGCAATATGTAATTCATTATCAGTAAATATCAAAATAGAATGACAATTTTTATTTTTCAGTACAATCTCATAAGATCAAATTACCGTCTTTAAGAGGTTGAGGACAGTTTGCAAGAGAATGCCCCGTATCCCCGCAATTATAACACAACTTCCTGTCAACAGACTCGTCATTCTTCTCCGGGCAGTTTTTGAGACTATGACCGCGCCGACGGCAAAGCAAACATATCTGCAGACATCAAACAGCATAAAACCCAAGAGTCAGACAACCTAAGCAACACCGCCAAGAAACTGAAGGAAGTAAAATTCTGGACCCTGGGTATTCAAATGCACACGCCTGGATTGATTGGACGCTCATCAACACCCAAAAAAAACCAAAAAAAAAAAAAATCAAGAAACCACCTGAGCAAAGGTTCATGGACCGGCACACTGTTTCTCAAGCAACCTCCACATGAGTCAGACAAGGAAATAACTCTCATATAAACCCAAGAACCCCCAATGCTAAAATGCTATCAAGAAGTTAGGATAGCCAATTCGGTCCAAGGCCCAAAGAACAGGAAAGAACGAACCTTATTCTTCTCCCACTGAGCTTTCTCAGGGCAGAGCTTAGCAATATGGTCCTGACCTTTGCAGATGAAACAGCCCTCACCAGGCATCAATCCGGGAACTCTAAGCGGGTGTCTTTTGAGGGTTTTCTTGGTGGGTCTTCTGGGGCCATCGGGATCAGATTTCTTGCGCTTGAATTTGTCCAGCTTCTTCTTCTTCTTCTTCTTGGTCGGGTCCTTGGGTGGGGCTGGCTCCGGTTCGGGGAACAGCTCGGGGTGTGCTTCTTTGAATCGCTTGCGAGCGAGCCTCTGTCTTTGGCTCACCATCTCGCGAAGCTCGGCGCCGGCGTGGTTTGGGTTTCGCCTTGGAGGTAGCAGAGGTGGCGCGGTCTCGTCCCGGCGGACGTTTTAGGGTTCTTCGAGTGGATGTATTGGAAGACGGTGTTATTTCTTTTTCCCTCTTTTTTTTGGAATTTTTTAATATTTTTTGCTTTATTTTCTTTTTTGGGTATGAAATTGTTATTTATCTTATTTTAATGAACAATTACTATTCAAATACAAAAAATCAGTCTTGATGTTTGGAGTTATTTCAATCTTTATGACGTGTAAAATTTTGGAACTGTTTTGTTATTGCAAGCAAAAAAGAAAATTTTTGGAGTGAAAAGAAAGATTGAATTTTAATAATAAATGTACCGTATATCTAAAGTGCGATTGAATCTGAAAAATTTCATATCATAAAATTAAATGGCAAAATTTATAAAATCTCTACGCAATCAAGTAATTTCCATTATATCCGTTTATTCAAGTTACGGGAAAAAATCGAGATGGAATTGTCGTGCATTTTTAACAAGACGCTAGATAGGTCTTGAAGGTTTATTAACACAATTTTTGTGTTTCGAGTCAACAAGTTTGAGATATCTAGTTTCCTTGCTGGTAGATGTGATATGATCTTTTGATGTCATATCAGAAATCAAGTAATTTTAAATGAATCTTGATTCTAGTAAAACAGGTGTTATATAACATTTTTCGAACAAAGATGTTAGCATGATGGTCTCTTATTTTTAGGGAATAACGGAGACCTCCTAATTGCACATTTTAGGTCGTGGAATTCGGCAATTCGGGACTAACTTTTGAGAGAAATCTTGCTACTAATATAGATGACATTTATCAGATACTTTCATTAAAAATGTTTGATACAAAACAAAAACATGTAAAACCCTCACCACAGGAAGCTTCAACTTCCTTCCTGTTGGGATCTTTGCAGCCTGCTTGGTTCCGCTAGGTGGGCTTTATAGATGTACTCCTCATTTTAACGCGTCACTATTTGCACATTCTATACTCGTAATTTTTCATGTATATTTATCTTCCCCGTGAAAAGGGCATACCTCTGTTATTTTAACGGCCCAAGAGTATTGGGTCGAAACTTTTTAAAGGCGTGCTTGGGTTCAAAACTCTACATAAAGAGCAGCTTTCAAAAAATTTCTAGCTAGGTTCCCTTTCTTGTTTTTCATTTAAGGTTAAAACCACACGGCCGTAATCTCCTTTTGCAATTGGAGAAACAAGTCGTCCTGACGTCAAAATCAAGCTTGTCACTTTTTGAGATCAACGGACCGTCCTCTTCTTATTTATTTTTTCTCTTTTTCAAAATTGGAAGGTCGACTTTAGGTTGAAGGGCCAAAATTGATTAGAAGTACCACCCAAGTGCAACATTTGAAAAAGGAATTTTCCATAGTAATCTGTCAACTTCCAATGCATTGGTCAACTTTGGGCCTTAAGCTGACCTGTTAATGACCATTTTAAATTGAGCCACTTGAGCGTTGCAGTTGGGTAAAGTCGTGGCCAAACCAACTTGGATCTCGCGTGTTCAGGTTGCAACCATGTCCCATTTGCACAAACCTAATTCTAAATAAGTGGAGCTTCACGTGCCCGGTTTGTTGCGACTTCAATGTCATTGGGGCAAGCACACTACCTCTGAAATTTTAAATCTATCGAATAACAGATACAAACCAAATCTCGATATTCAAGCCGTCAATTTCTTTGAATCATGTCTATCGAGGCTTCAAATTTGTACACTCTTATCGAACAAATATATACCGTGCTTCATTAGCCGAAGAATGAAACTAGCAATCTTTAGGGTGAGAAACAGGTTCTCAACTCATTTCCAGAAATGAATGGAAAAAAAGGTGACATCAAAATTGCTTCTTCTGGCAGCACCCAGTTGGGATGGGTCTAGTGGACTTTTTGGTGCCGATGAGACTGTCGTTTCTCTTCACTTGTCCCTTAAGTTGCTTCCAAAGCTTCCAAGTGCGTCCGCATTGATAACAGTTCGTTGCACAGTCCCTTCCAACTGATGCAGCTCAGCTTATTTTCCTTTATTACAGAAAGCCCCCTCCTAATGTCCTGTTTTGCTTCCACGACGCACATAATCGATGTCGAACTATACTCAGACTTCCATTGTTTTGAAAAGTAGGTTCCGGGTTTGAGTCGGCTATTTCGTACGATGGAGTCCCAATCGATCTTTCCCGAGCTTGAAAAGCACATCGACATGCGTTTGGATTCAAACAACCTGAGAAATCCTTTCATTAGAACATGTCTGATTGTCTTATGTTGGACAACATCTTTACATCACAACTGTGGAAATCATAGATTCTCTTCGAGTTTATATAGTTGCAATGATGATGATCCTTCAGGTTGTTGGCATCTGGAGGCTTTCATGAGATTTTGGGAGGTGCTTGCTTTGCTTTAGGATGAAGGGTCGATCTCCCTTTTGTCAGGGCCGCGATGGGGGTGGTGTGCGAAGTGGGAGGGAGCTTTCTTGATGCCCACTGCGCAACTTTCTTTTTCTATAGATGAATGAATCGAATGGGGTGAATCGGAGGAAGACTTGCTATTGGGGTTTCCATCGTTGGCCCACTTTGCTCGAGTGTCTTCCGCAAAAAGTCTTCCGCAAAAAGATGGAGTGAATTGTACGCTGAAATGGCGTTATGCAACCTCAGCTCTTGACTCAGGATCTTGCGAAAATGACAAACAGTTGAACAATGACTCAATATATACTATGATCAATGAACATTAACCTAATGTATAATATTATGTTTAAAATTTTAATTTATTCGATATAGTCCTTAAATTTTTTGTACATATTCAATTTAGTCCGTAATTTTTCCCTAATCTAAGGTACATCGGTATGTCATATTTCTCCTATTCGAACTGGGTTTAAAAACAAACCTCTCCTTAGGAGAATAGATGGGGTGATTCAAGTGAGATCCAATATAGATCCAACTTTCTATCAGACTCATGGGATTTTTAAATTAATGGAAAGATGATATTGGTTATTTTCATATAATTTATTGATTAGCTTGAACAAATTCCAAAAGTTCAAGGATCATATTAGACAAATTAAAAGTTCAAAAGTAATAAATATAAGGATTACATTGAATAAATTAAAAGTTCACAGATCATATTATTTAGAAAATTAGAATTCAAGGATCATTCGTGTTATTATTCACGGATCATATTGTTCAGAAAATTAGAGTTCAAGGATCATTCATGTTATTATGTCAGGGCTTTCAATAATTCTCGGTCAATTTTGATCGTTGGCCCACTTTGCTCTAGTGTTTCCTTGTATGTTGTCACCATTATTATTATTATTATTATTTGGCCATTTTGATTATTATTGTCATCTCAATTATTCTTTAATTTGTCCCAACCCGCTTTCCACTTTTCAGGTTCGATTCGGCCCGGCACGTGCGCCCCCTGCAGCCTCGCCGCCGTCATCATCCGGCCGAAAAGGGTGAAAGAAAGCCACCCCCGCCCCGCTCTCCGGCGCGCGTGCCGTCCACCCGCCGCCGCGACCGCGTGGTCCGAACCCCCGCGACCCTCCCCTCGCAATTCCCAAGGAGCGAGGCGCGGCAGCAGTCCTCGTTTTATCATTTCTTTTTTCAAATTTCGAATTCCCACTCAAACCAAACGGCCGTCAAATCCCTAACGGCGCCCGCACCCTTCCGTCTCCTTCTTCCTATATAACGTAACGCTCTTCCTTTCTCAGGCCCCATACTCTCTCTGCAGCAGAAGAAGAAACACACACAAAGCTCAGGCTGCTTTCTCTCACTACAGTCCCGAACCTCCGCCCTCGCTCTTTCTCTCTCTCTCTTCTCGAAGATGCGTGAGATCCTGCACATCCAGGGCGGCCAGTGCGGCAACCAGATCGGCGCCAAGTTCTGGGAGGTGGTCTGCGCCGAGCACGGCATCGACTCCACCGGTCGGTACCAGGGGGACAACGACCTGCAGCTCGAGCGCGTCAATGTCTACTACAACGAGGCCAGCTGCGGCCGCTTCGTCCCCCGCGCCGTCCTCATGGATCTGGAGCCCGGCACCATGGACAGCGTCAGATCTGGGCCGTACGGCCAGATCTTCCGCCCGGACAACTTCGTGTTCGGCCAGTCCGGCGCCGGCAACAACTGGGCCAAGGGCCACTACACCGAGGGCGCCGAGCTGATCGACTCCGTCCTCGACGTCGTGAGGAAGGAGGCTGAGAACTGCGACTGCTTGCAAGGTAATGGTGGTGCTCGGTCTGGTCTCTGCTGTTCATCGGAGAAGTTTGCTTTCGGTTCGTTGGATGCTCTGTCGAGCTCTCTGTGGGAACTAGGTTTTGATTCGGCTTAGGCATTGTTCGCGGTTCATTCCTTGTCCTCTAGCTCTGTTTGTTTTTTCTCGGTCTGCTTCTTTTGAAACGCGTCTCGTGCGTGTCGATTCGCAGAGTCAGTGGTTTAGTGCGTAGATTTGTGTGCGATGGACGGGTTTCCTGCTTACCGTCAGTTGCTATGAAGGTAGTAAGCAGTTTTCGGCGCTGATTGTTTCCGACCTGTGCGTTCCGTTCGTTGAAATCACTTTCTTGAAGCATTTCTGGCCGTTCAATTCTGTTTCACCTGCTGATTTATCGACCTGAAGGGAGTGTGTTAGAGACTTATTCGTTAAAATAGAGCAGTCGTGTAGTTTTTGTTTGCGATCTGCTGATTTTAGAATGCGTCTCAGGCGTGATTTACTCGTGAGTGGTTACTGTGCGCTTCGCATGAGTCAGTAAGTGTTTCTAGCTGCAAAATTTCCAGCGGTTTTGCCTATGATACTGCCCTTTGGAAGTCGTTTGGATTAGATTAGAGTGTTTCAGTGGCCCTCTTGCACTATCATTGTCCGTTGTCAGTTATCTGCTAGATCTTCGTTTGACATTGGTCAGTTTGAGTTCATTATCATTCGCTAGACTTCCTTAATTTGCCTTGATGCCTGTTGGTTTTACTCGTTGCTGTCCCCATTTTTTGTTTGGAGAGAAAGAATTGTCCTTGAAACCCTTTACATTTTCAGTATAATCAATCTTGACTGCTTGATGTTTAGTTTGAGCTGTACTGCTCTTTGGTGCTGTAAAAATTAGTGCTTTTGTATGTGGAGACATTGCTTGTTTCCCTCACTCGTAATGGTTCTACTTACTTGCAAGTTTAAGTGGGCAGCTGCCATAAGGTAGAATACATTTCTAATTGGAAAGTTCAGAGGTCAAGCAATTGTATGGGAGCATGTCTGGATTTATTTTCCATCATGTGTTTACAACATTAGAATGCTTTAATGTCAGGCTTTCTATCTCAGATGTGACTCGTATGCTTCATTGGTTCAACCCTTTTTAACTCGAGCTGCATTTTTTCATGATGCTTTAGAGAGTGCTTTTTGTGTTTGCCGACATTGCTTGTTGCACTTCCTCATTTGAGTGCTAGAGATGGTTACCAATTTCTTCTCCCCTATTAAGCTGCTATTCTGTTTTGCTTAAGTGACTGCTTGTTTGTTATAAATGAAGCTGAATCCTTGTTTGCTTATTGATTTCAGGTTTCCAGGTTTGCCACTCTCTGGGTGGTGGAACTGGATCTGGCATGGGAACACTCCTCATCTCTAAGATCCGTGAAGAATATCCTGATAGAATGATGCTTACTTTCTCCGTGTTCCCTTCCCCTAAGGTGTCCGACACCGTCGTTGAACCCTACAATGCAACTCTTTCTGTTCATCAGCTTGTTGAGAATGCAGATGAATGCATGGTTTTGGACAATGAGGCACTCTATGATATTTGCTTCCGGACTTTGAAGCTCACTACGCCTAGCTGTAAGTATCTCCTTTTGGCTATGCTAGAGAAGGCCTTTTTGTTTTTTAGCTATTGGACCAAATTGCAATTGTTTAGTTGTCCCGTCTAGATTAATGCAAAATCCAATTGCATATCTTCTTTAGTTCAGATTCTGAAGTTTTTGGATTTCAGAATGAGAACAGGCACTACCTAATCTATTTGACTGCATATAAAGGCCGAAATTTCAGTACTTCTTTTTCTTCACTCTCCTAGCAATTTCTGTTGTTATATCCCTGTAGTAAAGTGCACTTTAGTGCAATTATCTATTTGTTTTCTGTTTATTAATCTCAGGAATATGTGATCCCATGTGGAGGTTTTCTTGGAAGTAGCTCCATTCTGACTATTTATGATGAGTTTATCATAGCTATGATCTGTTGGTTCAGAATATTCCTTTTTATATACTTATCCAGTGGTTGCTTGGAGCCCCACATGCTGAGACCTGGATCTGGCATATTAAATGAGATACCTTGGATCACTTAGAAGTCAAGCCTTTCCACATGTGCTTTGTCAGTCTGTTACCTTTGGGCCATAGCATCCAGTTGTCTCTGGCAGATGTCTTTTCCCAACATGCTGTGGGCAGTTAGACCCCATACCTTAATACTGTCGCTCTCAAGTTCTTGATTGTGGGTCATATAGTATCTTTTGGCTAGTACCTTATTAAGAGTTCAGTAGTTTGATTTAATCAACTGGTTAAATACATCTTTGACTTAATTCTGCTGAGACGTTTGATCTCCATTGTTCTCATTTCAGTTGGAGACTTGAATCACCTCATATCTGCGACCATGAGTGGAGTCACATGCTGCTTGCGTTTCCCTGGCCAACTCAACTCTGACCTCCGCAAGCTTGCAGTCAACCTCATCCCATTCCCTCGTTTGCACTTCTTCATGGTTGGGTTTGCTCCGCTCACATCTCGTGGGTCCCAACAATACCGAGCCCTCACTGTTCCCGAGCTCACTCAGCAAATGTGGGATGCGAAAAACATGATGTGTGCTGCAGATCCACGCCATGGCCGTTATCTCACTGCCTCAGCGATGTTCCGTGGCAAGATGAGCACCAAGGAAGTAGACGAACAGATGATTAATGTGCAAAACAAGAACTCGTCCTACTTTGTGGAGTGGATACCAAACAACGTCAAGTCGACTGTGTGTGACATTCCTCCGACTGGTCTGAAGATGGCATCCACTTTCATTGGAAACTCCACCTCCATTCAAGAAATGTTCCGCCGGGTGAGCGAGCAGTTCACTGCCATGTTCCGCAGGAAGGCTTTCTTGCATTGGTACACCGGCGAAGGCATGGACGAGATGGAGTTCACCGAGGCTGAGAGTAACATGAACGATCTGGTCTCCGAGTACCAGCAGTACCAGGATGCGACAGCTGATGAGGAGGGTTATGAATATGAGGACGAGGAAGAAATTCAGGAAGAAGCATAGAGTGCTTTGCCTATAGCAAGTCTCTAAAATCTCAACTTTTGTGTGGATTTTGTTTGTCTTTTTCCTGAATGGCTTATTTGGGCGTTTGAATTGTGGCACTGGGGATGAATATGTCCTGCAGTTGGTTTTACCTTTGTGCTGTCTTAACTAGTTAGTGGATTTGCTGTAATGAGACCTAAATTTTCCGTTACGTTTCTTTTACTTTTGTCGCCATTGTGAAGCGATGCTTCGCTTATTTTGATGAAAGTGTTGATGGCATTTCGTTTCTCAATTTTGTATGTGCAGTGTGTTCAACCAACAACATTTCGACCTATCTAATGAAGTACTACTGGAGTGTGCTTTCTTTCCAAATTTATGTATGTTAACTAAATCGTAACTCGAAGGAAAGTGCCTAGCAACATGAGAAAGAACTAGCTCTGTAAGTTCTTCCGCTATTGATAAATTTCTTCTTTCCTCTTCCTAAAATCGTGATTTTTGGTAATATTGTACCGTCAAAATGCCCTAAATCAATGAGCTTATCCACAGGCTGCTTTGTCAGTGCCATCCTTAGATCATAGAGTTTTGAGTGAAGTGAATAGGCGAACAGGCGAATTGAGATAAATGGCGAATAGGCGCATGATCACACTGAGGCCGAGCCTTGCCGTGTTCTTTCAGTTTATGCATCCGAACAGTGGGTACGAAAAAAAGGTTAAGACTAGCTACATTTTCAAATGGCAAATGAAGAAGAACTCAGTTTTATGATCTTCTTGTCGCTATAATGGATTAAAGTCGCGGCGGTTTTGACATTCTTAATGAGCACTTATTGTCCGTCTTCATAAATGAAATTGAAAACCTCTTTGTAGAAACTCTCCATAATTCCTGTCTTCACGTTATGCTGCAAGAGCACAAATAGTTCGCAATCCCCAGGTGAGCTGTGGATCTTTGAAGAGCACCGAAAAGTATCACGTGAAGAGGCTAAAGCGGAGACTGGTATTGATTCTGCACTTCTCTTAGGGAAAGTAGAAACCAAAAGTGCGTCATGCACATTGTTTGGACGATGTTATCATACCTCTATCAACTAATCTTTTCACTTGGCCACGCTCCGTCAAAATTAAGAATTCTTATCACCGTATTGATGGAATTACGCTTACATGATGCATCAGTATAATTTGATCATTTCTAGAGAGACAAGATATGTCAAACTCGCATGTATTCTTCGTTTGTTTCCGATGGCAGAACAGAGCAATGGCTAACAAAACGGTTGCGATGCTGGTCCTCATCAGCTGCGTCCTGTCTTCGATGGCGTCGACGGCCCTTGGGTGTAGCGGCAGGGAGAATTGTTTGAGGGGCCCGACGCCCTCACCAGAATTTCCAAGAAGACTTTGCATGACGGATTGCTATAATAGGAATTGCAGGCACGCGTTTCCGAAGGACCTCTGCCTGTCCGACTGCGCGTTAGAATGTCTCCACCATGAATGACGGCTACTCCCGTCGCGGAACCAACGATGTCCGTGTGCTTTGAAACATAATAAGATGTATTCGCATCTACCCGAAGGAAGTGCATCTCAAGTGTCATTTCGTTTTCGTATTAGCTTAAAATGTCAGTTGGTGTTGTAGTGATAGGTTTGAATTTGTCTGGTATTTCTTTCTTAGGTCGGAGAGATTAGAAGCTCTTCGGGGTTAGAAAGGTTCTCTACCTAATCGGAAGCGAATGTCCTGTTGCACTGTGAATCCACGTGCTGCACTCCATTTCAGATTAAACAAAGAAATGCCTTTTCTTCTTTGATACCTAATTGATCTGCTTATGAAACTGTTGGCTTCTGAGCGTGTTTTTCTGAGATGGCCAAACTCTTCTCCATCTGCGAGGATTGAGCGATCCAAGCATGTATGTGATTAATGACAACATATCAAAAGGTGGAAAGATCATTTTTGTCGGGGGGACGATGTTGTTACGATCAGTAGCAGTCATTAGATGTGTTCTTTCACTTATATGGTGCAATGTTGATATCTATGATAGTTCTCTTCGATTAGATTAAGTCTGCCTTTTCGATCAGGTCAAAGATAAACCGTCCACGTCATATCATATGTTGTCATTAAAATCTGTCTTGCTAATTTGTAATGCTATAGGTTAATTGTTCACTCCAAGGAATTGATTGGCTTTATGAGTGTTTGGTTCGATATAATATATTTCATGTTCCATCATATTTTATATTGAGAGTTACGTCTTCTATCCTATTGATTGAATTTTACTTGAGATATGTGGATAGTACGATTGCATGCTGGGTACTAATCGAACTGAAAATTCCTAAGAGTTTTAAGAAAATGTAATTGCACGAATAGCACTTCTATTTAGCAAATAGTTGAGCTCTAAATCTGTATGGCAAAAAGGAAAGAAAAAAGAAAAACCTCTTACCTTTGTTTGCTCGACTACAGTGTTAATGGAAAGAAGACTGGACTGATGTTCTAGAATTGGGTGGGCCAGGCCAATTGAGAGCACTATGGGCTTGGATCTTGGATGAAGTTTGGGCTCAAGTGGGGAATCACCTTCTAGTTCTGGGACAATTGAGAGTGATTGTCCGCCTCAGCCGCTCGTTATCTAGTTTCAGTGTTTGAATCTCACGGACCTGACCATCCAGATGGCTGTCCTCATGCCTCTAAATTGACTAAACAACAAATATACATTTGGTTTCATGAGTTCATAAAAGGACTTGAGATTCTCTACAATGCAGATGCTAAATTTAAGAAGGAAATTACGTCAAACAAATAGAAATGCACGAATTTCAGTTACTTCTAGAAAATGGTGAAGTCTCTCAACACTTTTTTTTAGCACCTCTTACCTGTCATTTCTTTGAGATCGTGCTTGTTGCGGCATAAAATTAAATACAAAACTTGCATTAGATATTTCGCATCTTGCTTTAACTAATAAACTTGTTTTGATGCATCTAAAAGATAGAACCGCAGAGCACACCTTCATTATAACATTGCTCAAGCTTTCGTTTCTCAGCGATTAAGTTTTCTCGAGAATTGAAAGACTCGTTTGATATTTCTTCCATGTCTTGCAATATCATATTCTTAACCTCGAGCTTCTTCTCCGAGTATAATTCATCATCCAATTCTTGGTCCTTATGAGATTCATTTCCCCGATTGTCCATTTCAAACCAAGTCTTTTCGGAAGTTACATAAATCATCGGTTTTTTAGCTTCTTGCAGTTCCTCCTATATGAGAATGTGCATGTTTTCCCCTCGAAAAACTTGCCCGTGTATCTCTCGTGCATCTATCTTGAGATGAGCAAGAGATTCAGCTCTTCTTGAGCTTTTCTTCCTTTTCTTTCGAATTCCCGAGTACAACTCCTGCTTTAGAAGTTCAGTCTCCTTATCCTCCATGAGAGTGATTGTTCGCATCAATTGCTCGTTCTCCAGTTTCAACGCCTAAATCTCATGGACCTGACCTTCCATATGGATGTCCTCTTGCCTATGAATTGAATAGACAACAAATACACGCTTGGTTTCATAAGTACAGAAATGGACATGAGATTCTCTACAATGCAGGAGCTAAATTTAAGAAGGAAGTTACGCCAAACAAATAGAAATGCATGAATTTCAGTCACTTCTAGAAAATGGTGAAGTCTCTTACACCTTTTTTAGCACCTCTTGCCTGTCATTTCTTTGAGATCGTGCTTGTTGCGGCATAAAAAAAATATAAAATTTGCATCAGATATTTTGCATCTTGTTTTAACTAATAAACTTGTTTTGATACAACTAAAAGATAGAAGCGTAGAGAACACCTTCATTATAAAATTGCTCAAGCTTTCGCTTCTCAATGATTGAGTTTTCCCGATAGTTGGATGTCTCATCCGTGTCTTGCAATGTCATATTCTTAACCTTCTTCTCGAAGTATAATTCATCATTCAATTCCAAGTTCTTGTGAGATTCATTTCCTTGATTGTCCATTTCAAACCAAGTCTTCTTGGAAATTATATGAATCATCGGTTTTTGAGCTTCTTCTCCTATATAAGAACGCGCGTGTTTTCCATCGAAAACACTCCGGTGCATCTCTCGTGCATCTCATGTGCATATATCTTAAGATAAGAGGGAGATTCAGCTCTTCTGTCTCTTGGAGCTTTTCTTCCTTTTATTTCGAATCCCCAAGCACAACTCTCATACGCTCTTATCCTCCATGAGAGTGATTGTCAGAGTGATTGTCCGCATCAGCTGCTCGTTCTCTAGTTTCGAGGCCAGAATCTCATGGACCTCACCTTTCATATAGATGTCCTCTTGCCTCTGAATTGAATAGACAACAAATACACATTTGGTTTCATGAGTTCATAAATGGACTTGAGATTCTCTACAATGGAGGAGCTAAATTTAAGAAGGAAATTACGCCAAACAAACAGAAATGCATGAATTTCAGTCGGTTCTAGAAAATGGTGAAGTCTCTTGCACTATTTTTAGCACCTCTTAGTGTATCATTTCTTTGAGATCTTGCTTGTTGCGGCATAAAAGAAAACAAAAAATATAAAAATTGCATCAATTATTTCGCATCTTGCTTTAACTAATAAACTTGTTTTGATGCATGTATAAGATAGAAGCGTAGAGCACACCTTCATTATAAAATTGCTCAAGCTTTCATTTCTCAGTGATCAAGTTTTCCTGAGAGTTGGAAGTCTCATTTGATCTTTCTTCCGTGTCTTGCACCGGCATATTCTTAACCTCGAGCTTCTTCTCCAAGTATAATTTATCATCCAAAAGCAGGTCCTTGTGAGATCCATCTCCTTGAATGTCTATTTCAAACCAAATCATTTTGGAAGTTACATAAATCATATGTTTTTGAGCTTCTTGAGTTCCTCCTATATGAGCATCTCTCGTGCATCTATCTTGAGATGCACGGGCTTAGTCAGGGCCACGGGCTGATTTTGGCCCGGAATCGGCCCGGTCAAACCCGGGCCCAGCTTGTTGACCGGGCTCGCCGTTTGGAACCGGAACCAGAACCGGCCCGTGGCCTACGGGCTTGGTTCCGGTTTCAACAATTTTGGAACAGGCTTGGAACCGCCGGTTCCAAATTATTTAAAAAATAACAATAATAATGAAATTTTAAAAAATTCATTATTTAATTTTTTTTATAAAACAATTTTAACTCTAATTGCCGTGCATTATAAGTATATTAATCTCTAATTACAATACTTGGCTTGGGTGTATTGAACTCTAATTACAAGGCATGACTTGGATTTTATACACAATGATTCTAATGCCTCTTCGTTCCCATTCAATGTGAGACTCTTGGCTTGTCTTCATGCAAATGCCAAAATTCCTATATCGAATGGAAATGAAGAGACCATCAAAGGGGTTGTGTATAAAACCCAAATCAAGCCATGAGCATGTGAAGTTATATGCCTTTTATGGCTACGATCCTTTGCTAGTTAAGAGCAAAGGGTTCCATTGGACCGCCTAGAACCAAACCGGGCCAATGGTCCGGTTCCCAGTTCTATGATTTGCCGGTCCGGTTCCTAGTTCTAAAATTAAAGGACCGGTCTTATCGGGTCGGTTCCCGATTCGAAGCGGAACCGGACCGAACCGGGAACCAATCACCCCTACAATTTATATTTTGATTACAATTTATATTGAATAATTCATTATTTCATAATTTTATAATTCATTATTTTTTTACTTCATAATTTATTTTTAAAATTTTAAAATTACGAACTGGAACCGAAATCGCTAGGGGTGGTTCCGATTCTAGTTCACACATGGCCACGAACCGGAACCGCTCGAAGCGTGGCCATGACTACACGGGCTCGAGCTCACTTGTGACCATCACTAGCCGATTGTGGCAGAGGAAGGAGGAAAAATAGAAGGAAAGAAAAGAAAAAGAAATAAAAATTCGATTTTTTGAAAAAAATAAAGAAAAAAGAAAAAGAGAAATAAAAATAATTAAAAATTCGATTTTAAAAAATAAAAAAATAAAAAAATTGGATTTTTTTTTTGTCTGAGATAAAATTATGAGATTGAAATTATTTTCCAATGAGAGCCAAACATGAGAAAATATTTCAATCATATATCACCAATTAATTTAAACTAACACTTTTTTTTAGAAGCAATAGATCAAGAGTTGGCTTTAATTATAATCTTAATGTTGATAGTTTGTTTGTAAAATAAATTAAGAGGTGCATTGTCCCCCATTGAAAATTATTTTTAATTCGAATTTACAATTAAAAAACATATATAGTTGTGTCCTTTTGAAATTCACATAAAGATTTTGCCACTTTGTCGATTAGCAACTTTGTGGGGCAAACAATTATTTAAAGACAATATATTGACACCACAAAATTGGATTCCCTTCTTCCCTATTGATATTTTCCTAACACATAACTTCAATGACCCGATGATCTGCTATAGATTCTCGATAGTTTCAACATCGTATGCATCAATTGCCAATAATGAGCATTTAATTCCAGACTTTAATTGATTGAGAAACCTCTTCGTAGGAGCTATCCGCGATTGCACAATCTTCACATGGCACTTCCAGAGATTATGTAGTAAGCTTGTAACCCCGGCCCATTACAAATCTGAGAACAGAGAAGAACAGCTAGGACTATACAGGCACGATTCAGCATTTTTGCACACGTTGTGTACATCAACTTACATCAAGAATGTTTTTTCTAGTACAAAGTATGATCAATTAACCTGAGCTCGTCATTCATTACTAGAGAAAATATCAGCTTAGAGCCCACACGCAAAGCTTCATTTGATGAGGACAGATATAATGTTGGCATGGTTGGTATATAACATGCTTTGGCATTGACATCACATTGCAGGTGGTTGGGATGGCTGATAAACGAGCTGCAGTACTGATGCTGATCACGCCTGTGTACTATCTTCGACAACGTCGGTAGCTCTTGGCGTCGCGAAGGATTGCTGGGACAATGATAGCTGTTCAGAAGCTTTGGAATATCCTCCGTATGTAACATATGCAACGCCATAGTTGCGATGTTACCAAAAGTGCATTCATTCGAAAAATCAGTGTGGAAACCTCAGCAAGGACGTCTGCTTGATGTATTGCGGCAGGTTATGCCCCGCCGGCTATCCTTGATTAATGAACTGTAAACCAAATCGGTTACTTCCGATGATGTAAGCATTTTCAAACCACAGAATAATGTTCCATTATTCATACTTTATACCTAGATAAATGAATAAAGAAGGAACTTCATCGCTGCTTTTCTTCTAAAATTTTATTGTTCTTATTGGATCTCATCTCATCCCATCGGATGATTCTATTGTTCTGTTCGAGGAAAAAAAAACCTTTATTTAGTGAATGGTTGCTAATAGGTCACATGATTTCTTGATAGCTTATTGGTAATTTACCGACACTTTTTATGAAATTATCGACTCTTTTTTTTAGTACCATGCAAATTATCAAATTTTCCCATCTTGTACCATATTTGTAAAAGTCTTCTCCTAAAAAAACATCGGATTAATGGGAGAAAAGTTAACAAGTCACGGTAATTTAGAGTTAATAATTGTAAGAGGTAATTGACCAAGACAAATAAAAGTTGATAATTCAAGGGAATAGCTGAATTAAAAGTTGTTTGGTAACTCATACGAGAGTTCGTGACCCGTGAATAATAGGTGTTGACACCTAAATTTTAGCAACCATTTAGTGTAATTTGCATAGAAAATTAGGGATTAAATTTTTAACCCCTAAACAAAAAATGTTTAATTTGCATAACATATAGTTTAAATTCATTTTAGATTCATTGCATTTTTTGCATCGGACCGGCGGTGAATGAACGAGCTTAAATTTCATCGAATGGGACTCGGCTCGCTTGAAATGCAAAGGCCGGGAATTATAAGTCAAACGGGCTCGGTTGTTTTAATTTGAACTTAATTCAGCCCATTGTCGTTAATTAATTCAGCCCATTATCATTAATTAATTCAGCCCATTTAAATTAAAGCCCAAGCCTAAGCCCATTAGGACTAGAAAGCCCATCTAATTGACCTAGGTTAATACTATATATACATTCATTAGGTCAGATTTTAGGGGGGACACACAGAATTTTCAGATCAGAATTTTCAGAGACACACGTGAGCGAGAGAAAGAGTAAGAGAGGGAGAGAAGGAGATCGGCACGCCTGGCCGCCGGAGCCGTCCCACACCGTGCGCCGTCGCTGCTCCCGCGCCTCACGCCGCGCCTCACGCCGCTGCTGTGCGCGCCACCGCGCCTGCCGCGCCCGCCGTGCTGCTGCTCCCCGCGCGACCCTGCTGCCGCCGTGCCTCTCGACGCCTGCTGCTGCCGCGCCCGCCGTGCTGCTGCTTCCCACGCCGACGCTGCCGTGCTGCTGCTCCCTCGCGCGACGCTGCCGCTGCCGCTTACCACCGACGCACCGCCGCGCCGTGCCTCACGCCGCCAACGCCACCGCTGCCGCGCTTCCCGCCGACGTGCGCTGCTGCGACGCTGCTGCTCGCTGCCGTGCCGCTGCTTCCCGCCGACGTCGCTGCTGCCCTTAGTCGCTGTGCACTGTCGCTGCCGGAACCGTCGCACGCCGGCGCCTCTCTGTTCCGTCGCACGCCGACCCACTGCTGCTGCTCCTCCCGTCACGCGCCACCGTTTGCTGCTGCCGCTCTCCGCCGTGTGCCACCGCGTCGCCGCCGTTCCCGTCACCGCGCCGCCAAATCCGCCGTTCACCGTTCGTCCCAATCCGCAAGTTCGAATTTGGAAATTATCCGCAAATTAGGTAATTGAACATTATCTAATATTTTTAGAATATTTCGTTTCTTAATTTTTGAGTGTTTGAATATTCTGTGAATATTGCGTGGATTACTAGATATCTTGGGATAATGTTTGCCTTGTTTGAGAATATTCAAAATTAGGAATATTTCCTAATTCAGCAACGTATCTGGACAACTATCCGACCTTGTCCCTAAGGTATGATACGTGGCGATACGGAAAATCATTATCCTATCCATAATCACTTGGGTACGATAATGATTTTTATCTGCTTTCCAAATTTGAACGATCGACTTTCCATTAATATCTATAACCCTGTAGATATGACCGGTAATTCGATTTCTGTGCCTAATCCGAATTTGAAACGAATTTTGTGGATTGCGTGGCTTGTTTTAAATGTGAATGCTATCTTTGCTTAAATTGTTTTCCTTTTCAAATAAAAAGAAAATTCAAAAAAATATCAGTTAGTATTTGAATTTGAGTTTTGCATGTTTAGGAATCCTAAATATATCTAGACGATAGAGTAATTATTTAATTTAAATTAGGGCTTGAGATAATCTATTTCCTAGTTTAAATTAAGTAATTTTCTAATCTTAATAGATTATTTAGGTTATTTTTTAATTCCGAATTTTCATGAAAATCCCAAAAAAGAATGAATTGTTTTATGGTAGATTAGGATAGATTGCATTCTTTATTTAAGTAATTTATTATTTCGAATTTTAGCAAAAATCCCAAAAATAAGTCATGTTAGGATATGTTAAGTCATCATAGGTTGCATGTTAATTTAGGCATATTTTTATTCCGAATTTCACCAGAAAATACTAAAAATAAATCATTTGCCCGTCATCAGAATTAGGTCACGTCGTCGCATGACATATAATTTTGCATGTTAGGTTGCATTATTCGCGTGTCAATTCTTGTACGTCATTGCATATAGGTTAGCTTTCATTTAAATAAGCGAAAACCCAAAAATATTGAGTGAACTACGTGTTAATTAGAAAATCATATTAGGTTGTTGATGTGATTTTCTAGCTAACCATGCAGATGCTTACGTTGCTTCGAGGTAAGTAATTCTTCCAATCTTGCAATTTATTCAATGCTTTCTTGGGTGTTAAATTGGTGGTTTGCGCACCCGCATGAACACCTCACATGTTAGTGACTAAGTTAAAATGGATCCAGACTGCTTGCTAAAATAATTTTGAAAAGAAAAGGTACCGAAAGGGCGTTAGACTAGATCTAGCGTAATCAAGTCCCCGGGCTTAGAATCTCTGGTTCGTAGAAATAAAACATATCTCCCTATGTTTTATTTAGGTTTCTAATCGACCTACCACAAATTGATTAGTGGCGACTCCAAGTATGAAAACATTTGCATGTTAAAAACTTAAACCCAAAGTTGCGAATTGGTAGGGCTTGGGAGGGCCCGAGTTAGGTTTAGTCCTAATAATCCATTAGCCTGAGAAGGGGAATTTTTTAGGTCGCGACAGCTTGGCGACTCCGCTGGGGATCTTGAGTTAAAACTCTTAGTGGACTTAGGCCAGTTTTTCTTTTCAAAAAATATTTTTGCTTGGCAGCGAGGATCCCAGGTACGTCCCTAACATTTTAGGTGTTAAATGTTTTTGCAGTATGGGAGGTATAAGGGGAGGCGTGATTGTTAACCCTTGTTTTGCAGGGAGGTGTTTGAATGAATGGTTTATTTTATGCACGAAGCGCTGTATGATATAACCTGCTGTGCATGCCTTGCATTTACACTACACCGCACACACTACCCGCTGCCGGACCTGGGCGGCACAGGTTTAGGATGGTACTGAGAAAACGGACACCCCGACCACACCCGTGCGGTATGGGTCGCCTTTCTTGGTCCCGAAAGTTCTTTCATGGTGTCATTGAATACCTGCCACGGTTGCACCCTTTGCAACCCGGGTCGGCTCTTTGACTAAGCCGGAGTCAGGGGAATCTCAGCCTAACCACCACCATGACTGGTTTAGCTCGGTAATCCTCATGTCTCCATTTTGCAAGCCAGAGTCTAGGTAGAAATCGAACCTCACGTTTCATGCGCATGTCTATGTGATTGCCATCATTCTACCGGGTGAAGTAAGATTTCTAAACCTTTATCTCGCAATTTATTTATCTTTCGTCTTTTTCTTTGGTCGGTCCATGACATTAGGTCGGTCGCGAGTCTTGGTCTATACACTATGGGAGGGGCAGACATCCGGATTCTTGATGCTCCTAAGGACGAGCTCCGTGCCTGGTGGAATCTACTCAGTCCGACCAACCGCAAGCTAGTTGAGGGCCACATCGGGAGGCTCCTCCCCCTACTGGAGGTCAAAGTCCGTACCGGCCTCGTTCGAGCATTGGCGCACTTCTGGTGTCCCGAGACCTCTACCTTTATATTCGGTAAGCACGAGCTCACCCCGACGTTGGAAGAATATAGCGTGCTCATTGGAAAACCATTGGAGTCGGATTTAGTCACACCACCTTTGGGAATTGATTCTACTTTAATGTTGGCTGAATTTTTGAATGTCGGAAAAGATGAATTGGGAAAAGTCTTAAAAGCAAATCGTGGCACATGTCCTTTTTCATTCCTGAGTCAGTGTTTTGAAAAAGCCACATCTTTTCAAAAAGGCAGAATCTTTTTGCTAGCGTTTTTCGGGTTCGTGATTTTTCCTTACTGTAAGAATGCATGTAATCCGTCAATCGCATGGTTGGTCCAACAGGTCTGTCTTGAAAAGAATTTTATCAACATCATTTTAGCAGAGACTTTCATTTCCCTCACTAAATTTAAGCAACATGTTGACAAAACGTTTCATGCCCCCCTTGAACTTTTGCAAATTTGGTTTTTATCTCATATAAAAGGGTGTGGCGATTTACTCACAATACCCGAGCTTAGTGATTCTAGCCATCCAGTTTTAAGGTACAAAGAAAAACAAGGGGATGCACCCGATTATCATTACTCCGAATGGGTCATTTTCATGAAAAATGCTAGACCCCAAGGTTTCCAATGGCATGCTAACTGGTTCAAAGTCGAGGAAGCTCGGCTTACCTGTAATGGTATCGGGCCGGTTCCGCTGTTGGGCTTCACCGGAGCAATTGAATACTACCCCGCCAGAGTGTCTCGTCAGTACCAGATTCTCCAAGGGCTCCCTCCGGCGTTACAACCAGAACTCCTACAAGTCGACTTCGCCGATGATGATAAAGACCACGAAGCGACCGTAGCCCAGCTCAATAAGATGTGGAGGAAGTGTCGTGTGTTGAAGATAGCACGGCCCGAAAGAGAACTAAAGGGAGAACAGAAGTCCTATTTCGCGACAACCCAGTACATTCGTCGGCACAAAATCCCGCAAGATTGGCTCCCGAAGATACCTAAGGTGCCTCTCAAGTCCGTCAATCGCTCAGAGAACAATCGCCTCAAAAGGAAGGCCGAAGAAGCTGAAGAAAAAGCATCCAAGATAGCTCGAGCTTATGAGCAACTGAAGAAGGAAGTCGCCTCCCATATGTCTATAGATCAAGCTAAATAAAAAAGCTCGAAGTTCTTTTCTTATCTCAGTTTCAGTTTTAAAGTTTGTTTAGGAATTGAGTCATTTGTCTTTATATTCAGTTCAATTTCAAGTCATTAATTGGTGTAAAAATTTTCGCCATTTCAATAAAGAGGTCCTTTCAATTCAAAGCGGTTAGACCAATGTCATGGATTGACGTATCATTTCGCTTAACACTCATGTATGCCTGTTTCATTTCGAAATTAGGTAGCTACGGACCGATCACGATCGCCCATTCGTACACGGTCGAGAGCCAGAATGGCCGATCAAACCGACTTGCAAGAGCGTGTTGTTGGTATGGAAGACCAGATCAAGCAACTTGTCATCGCGATGCAACAAATGTCCGCTGAGATCAAAGCTCTCCGGTCGGATCCTGTTTCGGCATCCCTCGAAGCATCAGTCCCAAAGCAGAAGATCAGGAAAAGTGTCGATGTTGACGGAGATGACGATATTCCTGATTTAGAAGATGACCCCGTCCAGATCATTGTTAACAGGGACAAACCTGATGAACGGGTCAATAAACTTGAAGAAAGAGTGAAACAGCTGGAAGGTTCGCAGGATTCACCTTCGATTGATCTGTCCCTTTACTCACAGATCAAAATCCCAAAGAAGTTCAAAATGCCGGATTTCGACAAGTACAATGGCACCACATGTCCAAAAGCCCACCTACAGCTCTATCACGTGCAAATGACTTCGTACGTTGATAACGAACTCCTGATGATCCATGCCTTTCAAGCAAGTTTGACGGGTCCTGCTTTGAGCTGGTATCTCATGAAGAAGATAAATGGCCTCAAAACTTGGAAAGAAGCCAGTGAAGCATTTTTGAAGCAGTACAGATTCATAACAGACATCATTCCTACCCGTGATGATCTCGAACGCGCCCAGATGAAAAAGACTGAGTCCTTCAAAGACTATGCTATCAGATGGAGAAACTTAGCTGCTCAGGTTGTCCCAGAACCCATAGATAGTGAGTTAAAGAGGATGTTCATGAAAACTCTTCCGTTCGAATACCGTAATCGGATGGTTGCCATTCCGACTGACAACTTCAACCAACTCATCCCCATGGGCGAACAAATTGAAATAGGGCTGAAAGATGGATGGTTTGTCGAGCCGCCCTCCTCGACCAGAAGATTTGGCGCGAGAAAAGAGAAAGAACCGGCAGCTGAAGTGAATGTGGCTTATAACCAACCGAGCCGGCGGAATGCTAACTCCGCCCCAGCAATCCAAGTAGTAGAAGCTCAGCAACAAAACTCGAGTCGTCAACCTTTTCAGAGGAGGAACAACAAGAGGCAATTCACTCCCCTCCCCGGGTCGTTGTCTCAAGTGTTGACGGTGCTCCAGAAGAAAGGTTTGCTCACTACTGAGCCAAAGCGGCCCAATCCTGAGCGGTTCTATAACTTCGACCCGTCAAAGAAATGTGATTATCACATGGGTGAGCCGGGACACTCAACCGATGATTGCTATGCCCTCAGGCACCAAATCCAAAACCTCCTAGACACGAAGGCGTTCTCATTTCAACCTGCTAAGCCGAATGTTCAGAGCAACCCACTCCCTGATCACGCAGGCAATGTGAATGTCATATTTAGCTTCAATGCTGGTCGAATCAAGAATGTTAAGGTGTGTACTACCGACGTCTACGGTGAGTTAGTGAAAGCCGGTTGTTATCCAAGTAATGAAGACCTGCCCCTGGCTCTCATGAGAGAAAGAGTCTCAAGAATGGTAAAAGCTGGGATGATTGTTTATGCTGACCACACTGGCATCGTCTCCACTATCTCCGAAGTGGTTATTAATTGGGAGGAGGAGTTTGCTACATTGAACATCAGGAGCGATAAGGGCGACCCTCTGCCTGAAGACATGCCTCCGCTTGAAGACGCGTCCGATAATGAGGAGATCACTGTAAGCACGCCTACAACTGATGAAGGGATAGTGATCGAGATACCTCAACCGTATGAGTACAGTGACAATAAGGCGGTTCCCTGGTCCTACAGTCTCGATGTCGACTTAGTTACCAGATCTGGGCGTTCCTACGGCCAAGCTAATGCCCAACCTGCAAAACCCGTTACTGATGAAGAAGCCAAGGAATTTCTAGCTGTGATTAAGGCTAGCGAGTACAACATAGTTGAACAATTGCGCAAGCTGCCCGCGCAAATCTCCCTGCTTGAGCTGCTCCAGACATCTGTCATGCATCAGAAGGCCTTAATGAAGGTGTTAAGTGAAGTCCACGTGCCAGAAACGATCGATCATGACAAATTAGAGGAATTTGTGGGCTCTATACTCCTCAAGGACCTCATAGCCTTTTCAGATGAAGAGTTCCCTCTAGAAGGGAGGGGGCATACCAGGGCACTCTATATTTCCGTCAAATACAAGGCCTCACATGTTGCCCGGGTACTCATTGACAACGGGTCAGCCCTAAACATCTGTCCTTTGGCGACTTTACACCGCCTTAAGATAGATCCTTCTAGGATAAGTTCTGCAAGAACCTCCGTACGAGCCTTTGACGGAACGAAGAAAGAAGTGATGGGAGAAATACACCTTGACATACAGATAGGACCAACGATTTTCAATGTCCTATTTCAAGTTATGAACATTCCCACTGCATTCAATTTTCTGTTGGGTCGTCCATGGATTCATACTGCTGGAGCTGTGCCATCCAGTCTACATCAGATGGTAAAGTTCGTCGTGGAGAGAAAGTTAGTCACGGTCCACGGTGAAGAAGAACACCCAATCTACCACGCAACGGCTATCCCCTATGTTGAGCCTGATTGCAAAATAGAATCGAGCTATCAGTCGCTGGAGCTCGTATCAACCATACATGCGTCAAGAGGATCATCACCGCCTATTCCTGAGGTGTCAAATGCTGCGGTCATGATTGGGAGAGTAATGATCTCTCACGGCTTTACTCCAGGTGAAGGCCTTGGTAGAAATAGTCAAGGCATCCGCCAACCGGTGGAAGTTTCTCAGAGGCCCCGCATTACTGGGTTGGGATACCTGGGGTCGAGTGAGCCGAACAATGTGGCACGTGGACGTGGACGTGGTCGAAGAAATGGTCAAAATAGATTACGATCCGAAGAAGAGCCAAATGATGAAGAACGTGGGCGTGGTAGGTTGCCTCCACACCTCCGTACCACATTCCCGGGCCCTGCAAGAATGATGCATGAAGAGAAAGAGGTGATCGACACTCTGGGGCAGCCGAGCGGCAAGTTCGACTATTATGTCAAATACTCAGCACCCCCGAGCTTCTATGTTGACCCCCGTGACATTGTCCCGGATGGATGGGGAGGTATGGATGATTCAACACCTCTACTGACAGAAGATTCTGATGATGCAATGGAGGGAATCACCGCCCTGTTCGATAATTTCTTAATTGGAGCCATCGAGGAAGGACCGTTGAAGGGAATGGGCATTGGCCCGCAAGAGTAACACATTTACCTTTTTCGCACATTCCCCTACGCGGGAATTTTTACTGCTTTTTAGGACTTGCCCCGTCTCGGGAGCTACTTTTTAGTACTTTTCATTTCTAGGATTTGATTGTTGCAATTTCCATTCCAATAAATGTAATTCATTTGGTGATAATCAATAAAATTACAAGTTATTTTCGTTTTGAGGGCATGTTGAGGTACATCAAACCAGCCCGGTGATGATATCCAACCGATAAAATAAAATATAGTCCAAGGAGAATTCTGAGGCCTGGGCTTCTTCATGCTTCCTCGTGTTAAAACCTTTTTGAAAAGAATTTCAAAAAAAATAATAATAAATAAAAAAATCAAAATACACTGTTTAGCCCTGTTTGTCCTACTGAACCCCCTACTTTATGTTTCAGGGGCAATTTTGTGACACGAAAGGGTATGGGAACGGTCCAATCTGATGAATTATGTGCTACCGAACCTGATCTCGATGACGCCAATGAACTCGAAGATTCCTCGGACCTCCAGCATGATCTAGAGCATCATGACAGACCTAAAGTCCTAACGATAGACCAAACTATCACTGTCAACTTGAGTGATTCTGGAGAACCCAAAGAGGTGAAGATAGGGGCAACCCTTCCTGAAGGTGAAGCTAAACGCCTGGTCCAACTGCTGAAGGATTACCAGGATATCTTTGCCTGGTCGTATGTCGATATGCCGGGTCTAGATTCTTCTATCGTGGAACATAGTCTACCCACTAATCCAGACGTGCCGCCCAAGAAACAGAAGCTGCGAAGGACCAAGCCTGAACTTTCCAAGAAAATAGAGGAGGAGGTCATGAAGCTTTTGAAAGTGGGATTCATCGAAGTCACCCAATACCCCAGCTGGGTGGCTAATATTGTGCCAGTCATGAAGAAAGATGGTCGAGTTCGGGTTTGCATCGACTATCGCGATCTAAACAAGGCTAGCCCTAAAGACGATTTCCCATTGCCACATATAGACGTTTTGGTGGACAGTACAGCAGGGTTCGAGCTGTTTTCCTTCATGGATGGTTTTTCGGGCTATAATCAGATAAAAATGAAGGATGATGATAAGGAGAAAACGGCATTCATCACTCCTTGGGGGACATTCCACTATAAGGTCATGCCCTTCGGTCTTAAAAATGCCGGGGCAACATATCAACGGGCAATGGTGACGCTCTTCCATGATATGATGCATAAGGAGATTGAGGTTTATGTCGATGACATGATCGCCAAGTCTCGACCTGGGAATAGTCACGTTGATACCTTGAGGAAATTATTCGAGAGGCTCCGTGAGTTTAAACTCCGTCTCAATCCAGCCAAGTGCGTATTCGGAGCAACCTCGGGTAAATTACTTGGGTTCATAGTAAGCAGTAAAGGCATTGAAATTGACCCCTCCAAAGTAAAGGCTATATGTGAGTTACAACCCCCGTCGACCGTAAAAGAAGTGCGAAGCCTCTTGGGTAGATTGAACTACATAGCCCGTTTTATTTCTCAGCTTTCAGCAACTGCCAAGCCCTTCTTCAAGCTTCTAAGGAAGAATGCTCAAGTGAAATGGGATGATGATTGTCGGGAAGCGTTTAACGAACTAAAGCAATACCTGATGGAACCACCAGTGCTAGTCCCACCAATGCCGGGCCAGCCTTTGATCCTTTACCTCACAATTCATAGTGAGTCTTTAGGTGCGATGCTAGCCCAGAAAAGTCCTGAAGATGGAAAAGAGCGAGCCATTTATTACCTTAGCAAGAAGTTCACTGTCTCGGAGTTGAATTATTCTGAAGCCGAGAAGACTTGCGCTGCGCTAGTATGGGTGCTCCATAGGCTGCGACAATATACACTGCATCACCAGACTTTGCTTGTAACTGAGAACGATCCCATTAAGTATTTACTTGATCAGCCAGCTTTGGTAGGGAAGTTAGCCAAGTGGCAGATTTTAATTTCAGAGTTTGATATCCAGATGAAGCCACAGAAGTCAGTTAAAGGTCGAGTAATTGCCGATGTGTTAGCTGAAAGTCCTGGAGTCCCTGATGATGATGGATATTCTCCAGAAGATCGTGTTTTGGTAATAAAGGAAGATACATGGACCATGTTTTTCGATGGAGTTGTAAACCTGGCTGGTTCTGGCACTGGGGCAGTTTTAATATCCCCAGATGGGCAACATTATCCAGTAGCAGCAAAGTTAGTGTTCCCCTGTACTAACAACATAGCCGAGTACGAAGCTTGCATCCTCGGACTCCAAGCCGCAGTGGAAATGGGAATAACCAAGTTAAAAGTGTTTGGTGATTCTGCTTTGATTATTCTCCAAACTGTGGGAGAGTGGAAGACGAGAGACACCAAACTAGTGCCGTACCATGAATACCTCGAAGAAATCATAAAGGAATTCGAAGATATCTCTTTTGAGTACTTACCGAGGTCTCATAATCAGTTTGCTGATGCGCTAGCTACGCTATCATCCATGTTGCAAGTGATTGATGGGTTAGAGGTAGAACCCCTGAAGATTGAAGTCCTGACAAAGCCAGCCTACTGTATGGTTGTGACCGGAGAACCTGACGAAAAGCCATGGTATTACGATATCATGAGTTACATCCAGAAACAAGAATTTCCTGAGGGAAGCACCCCGGCTGACAGGAAGTACATAATGAAAATGGCTTCAAAATTCTTTGTTAGTGGTGAAAAGCTGTACAAAAGATCGTATGATTCAATCCTATTAAGGTGTGTGGATGCGGCTGAAGCTACCAGAATCATGCAAGAAGTACACGAAGGGATATGTGGTCCACACATGAATGGCCACATGTTAGCTAAGAAGATTATGAGATTGGGTTATTATTGGCTCAGTCTTGAGAGTGACTGCATCCAACATGTTCGAAGATGTCATCGCTGTCAGGTTCATGGGGATAAGATAAATGTTCCCCCGACGGAATTACATCAACAGTCTGAGCCATGGCCCTTTTCAATGTGGGGCATCGATGTGATTGGCCCGATTAATCCCAAGGCATCGAATGGACACCGATTCATCCTGGTCGCGATTGATTATTTCTCTAAGTGGATTGAGGCGTCATCTTATGCAAACGTCACCGCAAAGAATGTCGTAAAATTCATCAGGCAAGACATAGTTGCTCGTTACGGTGTCCCTGAGGCTATTGTCACTGACAATGGGACAAATTTGAACAACACGTTCATTGATCAGTTGTTCACCGAGTTCAAAATCCGGCACCTGAATTCATCTCCCTATCGTCCACAGATGAATGGAGCAGTTGAAGCCGCCAACAAGAACATCAAGAAGATCTTGGCCAAAACGGCTGAAAACTATCGTGACTGGCATGAAAGGTTGCCATTTGCACTGATGGCGTATCGAACTTCGATTCGAACCTCTGTCGGAGCGACTCCTTTTTCCTTGGTGTATGGCATGGAAGCAGTTCTACCCGTCGAAGTAGAGATCCCTTCCTTGCGAGTGTTATCTCAAGTGGAGTTGTCCGAGGCGGAATGGATGCGACAAAGGCATGAGCAGTTAAACCTAATTGATGAGAAGCGATTGAGAGCCATTTGCCACGGTCAAACTTATCAGCAGAGGATAGCTAGATCCTTCAATCAAAAGATGCGTCCAAGACACTTCGAGGTGCCCTGATTCTCGCAGAAATGGATGGTCGTGAGTTCTCCACTCCTGTTAATTCTGATGCTGTGAAGATCTATTATCCCTGATGGAATTTAACATTTTGCAGTAAAAATTTTCAAAAGTTCAGTTTTATATTCTGAATTGCAAACATCTCATTTATGAATAAATGGTTTCAATCAATTGAAAGATGGAATGTGTGCCTTGGCTTTAAATTATGTTTGATCATTTTGTCAGTCTGCATTATCGATTTCAAAAGGGGAATCTATTTAGACGATATGATAACTCACGTGGAATGAATTGAATGTGTTGAATGAGGTACATCGGGATGATGAAAGGCAAGTCATATCCTATACACAGTCCCGTGCACTAATCTCCAGTGAGTTGAGTAGAAAATTCCATGTCTGCAAGGCAAAGGGTTATCTCGCAAAAGGTACGGCAACTGAAATGACGAGAGGCAGTTCATTTCTCTATCCCAAACACTACAGGTTATCCATTGTTTCGCCACTTTGAGCCTAAATACTTGGAGAAATTCATTCAAATTACCCCTGTCAAGAACCACCCCACATCGGGGCAAACTGGAGGTAAGCCAGCATCATAAGGTGAAAAATGAGTAGAAATTTTCATGCTCTCACTTGCATCAATCTTCGAGTGTTGCTTTTTCAGATGAATTCACGTGAAATTCAAGTGCCTTAGGATGACGAAGAGCATTTCTTTCTCTATCCTATACACACTTTATCCTTTGTTAAGCCCAATTGAGCCTGCAAATTCATTTCTTAAACCCAGTTGGTGATCATCCCCCACACTGGGGCAAGGCAAAAGTCATCATTGTTCAAGCAGCATATCCAGAGCGCCGACAAAAGACGAAGACCCTGAGAGTCCAAATGTTAGTCATTCGGTCAAAACAAGCCAAAGTGTGACTGGCCAATGTATGCATTGTAGACAGTGTGAGTCAAAAAAAAAAAAAAAAAAACTAGAGGGCATGAAAAAGCAGTGTGCCTGGTAAAAGCGAGGCCGATGCCCGTGAAAAAAATGGAGAAAAGTGACGACTTTAGAAAATGTTTAGTTGTCTCGAAGTCACAAAAGTATCCAAAGTCTTGAGGAGTCAGGTGATAAACTCTCGAAACCAATGGAGCATCTACTGAGAAGACAATCCCTGATGAAGAAGAAGACCGGTGACAATGCCGAGATGATCACCAACTTTCACCCCAATTATACACATTTTGAGCCTTATGATCCATTCATTTCTCAACCCATGAGCCTAGCCTGCGTTACGTCCCTTGCAAAGTCTCTTCAGATTAGGGCACTTGAACTAACGTAGAGTTTCTGATGTTTATAAGCTTAGCTCGAAGAAGTGCGAGCAAGTCCATTTCTATCTCATTTTGCAGGTTCTTGACTTGTAAACCCGGAGACAATTGCAAAGTATTTTCTTTCAATAGCCTCGACTCGAAGAGTCTCTTTTGCTAAGCCATTGACCAAGCCCTATGTTACAGTCCTAACAAAGACCTCTCAGATTGGTAAAGTCGTACTGCTTGCGAGAATACTCGGACCCTTGTCAACATGATGACGGTGAGATGGAGCGATTCTCCATAAATCAGCCTTTCGATGAGGATGAGAGAAAGCCCTTTTGGACCGGAAGTCCCTCATTCGACATTTTCAAGATATCCGCTTGAGTTCGGGTTGTCTTGTCATGATTTCTCCCCAGCGAAGTTTGTAATGCCGATTTGACAAAACCATCGTGCATGAAAATCAGTTGAAATCATAGTTCATATGTATATGTATTCTTGACAGTGTGCGAATGCATATTACATGTTACTTAAAATCGTGTCTGACAGGAGACACACCTTCAGAGTTGGAGATGTCACCAGGTAAGTATGTCTCTATCCCTAGGATGTCTATGACTATCTAGGTATCCCTAACCTGTTCAAGCAATTGTCAGGTCCCACATTTGATCATTTTGGCGATCTCTAGATGCCTTTGATTGTGTTCAGGTGTCTATTGATCAAACCTTTTCAGGTACTTCTGATGATACCCAGGTACTTTGTCAAGGAACTCTTGAACACTTGGGCTAGCCCCTTTGTTCATTAAATCACAGATTTTCATACAATCTCGAGAAGATTCCCCCGTTACATGACTATGAGCAGATATAGGCATGGCGGCCAAATCTTTACATATGAACAGATATATGTAAAGATCGGAATATTCTCTCAAATTTCAGGTATTCCCCCGCTACTCACCTATGAACAGGTATAGGTGAAGCGGCCAAATCTTTACATATGAACAGATATATGTAAAGATCGGAATATTCTCCCAAAATTTCAGGTATTCCCCCGCTACTCACCTATGAACAGATATAGGTGAAGCGGCCAAATCTTTGCATATGAGCAGGTATATGTAAAGATCGGGATACTCTCATTATCTCAGATGTTCCCCCGCTACTCACCTATGAACAGGTATAGGTGAAGCGGCCAAATCTTTGCATATGAACAGGTATATGTAAAGGTCGGAATATTCTCTCAATCCCAGGTGTTCCCCCGCAGTTCACTTATGAGCAGGTATAAGTGCGGCGGCCAAACCTTTGCATATGAGCAGGTATATGTAAAGGTCGGAATATCCTCTTGATTTCAAAAGTTTCCCCCGCAATTCACTTATGAGCAGATATAAGTGAAGCGGCCAAATCTTTGCAAACACCTATGGAAATATATAGGTAGTTCGTAAAGATCGGAACTGTTCTCGCGAATCCAGATGATGATTGGATACGTCGAGCTTTCTTCGTGTGTTTTGACTTGACTGCAGATCACCGAAGTTCATCAACATATATCAGGCAATACCGATGGGGACTGAGCCCATACATTTGCCAAAACAATATACAAGTTAAAGTTGTGCTTCGAATTGCATTATCTCGCTTCTATCAGGTAAGTGATTCCAGGTACGTTTTCTACTCATGTCAGCATGCATCATTTCTTAATGCATTGTAAAATGGGACTCATAATCCCGACAAAAACAACATTCATTGCATTTGCATAAGTGAAATTTAGGTATCATTTAGTCTTTGAATGCAACCTCTGCGAGCTCACCTTCAAAGAGGGGCAGCTGTTGACACCTAAATTTTAGCAACCATTTAGTGTAATTTGCATAGAAAATTAGGGATTAAATTTTTAACCCCTAAACAAAAAATGTTTAATTTGCATAACATATAGTTTAAATTCATTTTAGATTCATTGCATTTTTTGCATCGGACCGGCGGTGAATGAACGAGCTTAAATTTCATCGAATGGGACTCGGCTCGCTTGAAATGCAAAGGCCGGGAATTATAAGTCAAACGGGCTCGGTTGTTTTAATTTGAACTTAATTCAGCCCATTGTCGTTAATTAATTCAGCCCATTATCATTAATTAATTCAGCCCATTTAAATTAAAGCCCAAGCCTAAGCCCATTAGGACTAGAAAGCCCATCTAATTGACCTAGGTTAATACTATATATACATTCATTAGGTCAGATTTTAGGGGGGACACACAGAATTTTCAGATCAGAATTTTCAGAGACACACGTGAGCGAGAGAAAGAGTAAGAGAGGGAGAGAAGGAGATCGGCACGCCTGGCCGCCGGAGCCGTCCCACACCGTGCGCCGTCGCTGCTCCCGCGCCTCACGCCGCGCCTCACGCCGCTGCTGTGCGCGCCACCGCGCCTGCCGCGCCCGCCGTGCTGCTGCTCCCCGCGCGACCCTGCTGCCGCCGTGCCTCTCGACGCCTGCTGCTGCCGCGCCCGCCGTGCTGCTGCTTCCCACGCCGACGCTGCCGTGCTGCTGCTCCCTCGCGCGACGCTGCCGCTGCCGCTTACCACCGACGCACCGCCGCGCCGTGCCTCACGCCGCCAACGCCACCGCTGCCGCGCTTCCCGCCGACGTGCGCTGCTGCGACGCTGCTGCTCGCTGCCGTGCCGCTGCTTCCCGCCGACGTCGCTGCTGCCCTTAGTCGCTGTGCACTGTCGCTGCCGGAACCGTCGCACGCCGGCGCCTCTCTGTTCCGTCGCACGCCGACCCACTGCTGCTGCTCCTCCCGTCACGCGCCACCGTTTGCTGCTGCCGCTCTCCGCCGTGTGCCACCGCGTCGCCGCCGTTCCCGTCACCGCGCCGCCAAATCCGCCGTTCACCGTTCGTCCCAATCCGCAAGTTCGAATTTGGAAATTATCCGCAAATTAGGTAATTGAACATTATCTAATATTTTTAGAATATTTCGTTTCTTAATTTTTGAGTGTTTGAATATTCTGTGAATATTGCGTGGATTACTAGATATCTTGGGATAATGTTTGCCTTGTTTGAGAATATTCAAAATTAGGAATATTTCCTAATTCAGCAACGTATCTGGACAACTATCCGACCTTGTCCCTAAGGTATGATACGTGGCGATACGGAAAATCATTATCCTATCCATAATCACTTGGGTACGATAATGATTTTTATCTGCTTTCCAAATTTGAACGATCGACTTTCCATTAATATCTATAACCCTGTAGATATGACCGGTAATTCGATTTCTGTGCCTAATCCGAATTTGAAACGAATTTTGTGGATTGCGTGGCTTGTTTTAAATGTGAATGCTATCTTTGCTTAAATTGTTTTCCTTTTCAAATAAAAAGAAAATTCAAAAAAATATCAGTTAGTATTTGAATTTGAGTTTTGCATGTTTAGGAATCCTAAATATATCTAGACGATAGAGTAATTATTTAATTTAAATTAGGGCTTGAGATAATCTATTTCCTAGTTTAAATTAAGTAATTTTCTAATCTTAATAGATTATTTAGGTTATTTTTTAATTCCGAATTTTCATGAAAATCCCAAAAAAGAATGAATTGTTTTATGGTAGATTAGGATAGATTGCATTCTTTATTTAAGTAATTTATTATTTCGAATTTTAGCAAAAATCCCAAAAATAAGTCATGTTAGGATATGTTAAGTCATCATAGGTTGCATGTTAATTTAGGCATATTTTTATTCCGAATTTCACCAGAAAATACTAAAAATAAATCATTTGCCCGTCATCAGAATTAGGTCACGTCGTCGCATGACATATAATTTTGCATGTTAGGTTGCATTATTCGCGTGTCAATTCTTGTACGTCATTGCATATAGGTTAGCTTTCATTTAAATAAGCGAAAACCCAAAAATATTGAGTGAACTACGTGTTAATTAGAAAATCATATTAGGTTGTTGATGTGATTTTCTAGCTAACCATGCAGATGCTTACGTTGCTTCGAGGTAAGTAATTCTTCCAATCTTGCAATTTATTCAATGCTTTCTTGGGTGTTAAATTGGTGGTTTGCGCACCCGCATGAACACCTCACATGTTAGTGACTAAGTTAAAATGGATCCAGACTGCTTGCTAAAATAATTTTGAAAAGAAAAGGTACCGAAAGGGCGTTAGACTAGATCTAGCGTAATCAAGTCCCCGGGCTTAGAATCTCTGGTTCGTAGAAATAAAACATATCTCCCTATGTTTTATTTAGGTTTCTAATCGACCTACCACAAATTGATTAGTGGCGACTCCAAGTATGAAAACATTTGCATGTTAAAAACTTAAACCCAAAGTTGCGAATTGGTAGGGCTTGGGAGGGCCCGAGTTAGGTTTAGTCCTAATAATCCATTAGCCTGAGAAGGGGAATTTTTTAGGTCGCGACAATAGGTAATTTAGCCAAACAAAAGTTGGTTAATCGCTCTAGTTTCGGATCATCATTTCATAAAAGAGCTAGTAAAATGGAAACAATGGTAAGCTATCCGATTAAAAATTGGTCAGTTTGTACAAAATAACTAATTGCAAACTATCATAATAAATTAGTAATTTCATAAAATTATTAACAAATTACCAACAATTCACCTAAAAAAAATTCACCCATCATTTTTTTAAACCAGCAATTTTGTTGTTATTTGTCAATACTTATTAGAATTACCAAGATGGAAAAAAAATATGTACTTTTTTATAAGCGATACGATAGAATTCTCCTCATTTCACAACTTCAAATATGCAAAATAAGCGTTACAGATTCTTATTCATTTCAAGGTCCATGGACAACGAACTAAACTTGAAGCGAAGACACCACACGACTCGGAACAATACATAAACTTTGATGCTCCTATAGGGCACCTTATTGCAGATATCTATATGTTTGAACTTCAACCGAAAATGCTTTGTGCATACATCGTTCAAGTATACCAATGCACGTCTGCACGCACGCGAACCATCGGTCGAGGAGTATAATGAAATCAAAACAAACCCGTATAGCCTATTCTATTGACATAACTTCGGCAGAGATATGCTTTGGAGAATGAAGTTAAGTGATTAGAAAGAAGGCGCCATCGCGGGGGCGACACCTATGAACTTGACAGGTTGAATTGGTCCCGGAGCCACGTCGCCGGAGCTTCGGATCTCCGCCATTCCTCTGCGCGCAATCCCCCTTTGTGCCTCGCATAGTTTGGGAAGAAACACACCTGCGCAAAGAAATTTTACGCGAGCAGTTGAATCAAAAGGCGTACTTATCGGAAAATTAAAGGATTACCATGTACAATCTCTATTGAAATCAATTTTTAAGACGAAGATTCTGTTCTTTAATCTGCGAATCCAATCTGCTCTTCTAAACTGTTAAGTGAGGGATTATGATATTGGACAAACTTGTAATACTTTACGTTTCTTTTTCAAGCGGATGCTACGACTACGAGTGGTTTGGTTTATTGAAAAGGGAACGTAGTTGACGTAATTACCTTCGCCGGCGGCGAGACTGAAGTAGAGATCGACAACGTTGGGGCAGTTCTCGTAGCACCCGGAGGAGCAGAGCTTTTGGGTGAATTGAGACTCGAGGAGCGAATCCGAGGAGACCCCAAGAGTCTTCCGGTCGAGCCCACACGCGGCGATGCACTCGTCGGTCTCGATATAGTCCTTCAGGTTGTCGGCCTCGATCTCCGAGGACCGGCACGTGTACGCTTCCTCCCCGCTTCTCCTCACCTGCTTCTCGAGTACACACCGCTTGCCCGTGGACGACACGGCGAACGCGCACGACCCGTGGTCAAGATTCTCGCATGCAATATCTCCTGCGAATAAACTCACCAACGTATATATCAAGATGCACGTAAAGACATCAACACTTTTCAAGATAACACGACGCATGCAAGTACCTAGGGTTCCTTGAACACAGAATGCAATGGCGAGAGCGAGGAGCGCGAGGTTGCAGAAGCTGGAAGCCATTGTTTTCTGAATTCAAAGCTCCGAGAGGAAGAGAAGGTGAGAGTGGGGAGAGCTAGAGAGGAGGCTTATGGAACTCTTTCTCAATGTTTTCGAGTAGTGCCTAACAAATGCGAGCGGCCAGGCCATTTATAGGGGTGTCAATGGAACTGTTGACGTGCGTGTGGATGGGTAGACTTAGCATGGACTTTCAAATGTGCGAAGGAGACAAGTAAAAAAGTGACAGATACGAACTTAATTTTAGATCCATATTTGCTAAACTTCGTCAAACGATATTACGGTACGTGTTTGAAGGGAAAATCCCATTTTGTCTCACACTTCCGCCATCACAATCTTCAAAGGCAATCTGGCAAGATAAGAAGATTCACATCCCCAAACCCAGAAAAGATCCTCTTTTTCTCTTCTATTATGCTTGAACAGATCGATAAATATTGAGTAAATATAAATAGATAGACAAGTAGATAGATAACCTTCACATGTAAATTTTTTTTGATTTATTATTATTCCAATTTCAAAGTTAAGGTTTTGTTTTTTTCGTGGAAAATGAACAATTTGAAAAATATTTTCTTGAAAATGATCGCTTGTTTCGCTCATAATAATTGGTTAACAAAAAATATTTTCATTATCGATAATAATTCATGTCTAAATATTTTTGTAAACGATGAAAGTTTTTTCGTTCGTTCATTTCCGTAAGAGGTACAAGCGATCATTTTTTAGGAAAATGATTTTCAAATTATTCATTTTTTGCGAAACTAAACGGAGCCATTCGTAATTATATTCGAATTCGTATGTCATTAATGGGAACTTTGGTTCGAAATCAACATAGTGCTTATCTACAAAGAGAGTCCGTTTCCAATCAAGTTACACACTAACAAAGCACACAACGAAACGAAAACTCAACTTGATAATCTTCAAATTATTCACAAAAATGAGTATATCTAACATGCAAAAAGAGATCAGCTTCATCACATATACACGGTAGACTTAATGTCCATAGGCGTCCATATGTCATCTCCAATTTTGTTGTGACTGAATGTTCCATCGGAGGCCAAGCCCGTTAAGGCTCCGTCATCAGTGGCGGATGGGGGCCTCTGCCACCACGTGGAACTTAAATCTCGGCGGGTCTTCCAGAGAAGTTTGAATCAACACATGGATCAAAATCAATCTCCTTCTGCCGCCCTTTTTCCATGCTCGCGTAGTTTAACGGAATCTGAGGGTCAAAGTTTGGTGTATCTGATGGCGACACTTGCGAGCTTAGGACACCCAGAAAGATGTTGCTCTTTCCCTTTTCGCTAAACGTGGATCTTTGATTTAACCCAGCCCTCTTGTTCCCTTACAAAATTGAGCTCGTGGGTTTAATCATTCTAAGTCCTCTGCCTTAATCAACTGTGTTTAGAGTGGTCTCGAGCTCAACTTTCTTGTGCATTAATGAGGCTTGAGATGGGCAAAATCTATATATTCTCATAGCCGTACTCGTCGCTCACAATTTGATGACCTTGTTTATAGGTTGTGCCCGAAGTATATAGGTTAGGCAAATATTAACTACTAAAAATGACAAGAAGGACCCCCAGTTTTTTTTATCATCCTAAAAATTAAAGTAAAAGCTTGTGAATATTAATTCAATGCATTTAATCAATTATATCATGTCATCAGTCGATATTGTATGTACATATATGACAGACGGTTTTTGGAATTGCGAAATTAGCGAAGCACGTTATTAAGCGTGAAGATAAATCATGATTAGTAGGCACCCGATATCAGTTAAAGACATGGTATATCGGACTCACATGGTATCCTTCAACGTTCCCATTGCGTGACACGTTCCTTTCTGGTCAAACAAGGCATGGCCTAATTTGATACCACTTGAAGAAAAACTGGCTTGGGTCTTCTCTTCCTCCCCCCCCCCCCCTCTCTCTCTCGCGTTTCGTCCGTCCTTTGTCTCTTCAACTTCTGGAGGGGAGGGATTTCACCTGGATCTCTCCCTCCCCTGTTGTTTTTTTGTTTAATTTCTTCTTGTTTCTTTCCTTGCACTCCCGATCTAATTTTAGATCTGAGAGTTTTGCTCTCCATATATTAGATATGGGAGCTTTTGTCTCCTTTCTAATTCTAGATTTAGGAGTTTTAATGAATAAGTACTTCGTCTCCAGTTTTAATGGTATTCACAATAGTTTTGGTGTCAAATTTGTGCTTGTTCAACGTGTTTTTGTTAAAAGCTTCGGAGTCTCGCACTTGCCAAAAGGTTGTTCATCATTCAATTCTAGGTCCTTGTGAGATTCATTTCCCTGATTGTCCGTTTCAAACCAAGTCTTTTCGGAAATTACATAAATGATAGATTTTTGAGCTTCTTCTTCTATATTAGAACGCACGTGTTTTCCCCTCTAAAATACGCCGGTGCATCTCTCATGCATCTCATGTGCATACATCTTAAGATAAGAGGGAGATTTAGCTCTTTTGTCTCTTGGAGCTTTTCTTCTTTTTCTTTTGAATCCCCAAGCACAACTCCCATACGCTCTTATCCTCCGAGAGAGTGATTGTCAAAGTGATTGTCCGCATCAGCCGCTTGTTCTCTAGTTTCAGAGCTGAATCTCACGGACCTCACCTTTCATATAGATGTCCTCTTGCCTCTGAATTGAATAGACAACAAATACACATTTGGTTTCATGAGTTCATAAATGGACTTGAGATTCTCTCCAATGGAGGAGCTAAATTTAAGAAGGAAATTACGCCAAACAAATAGAAATGCATGAATTTCAGTCGGTTCTAGAAAGTGGTGAAGTCTCTTGAACTTTTTTTAGCACCTCTTAGTCTATCATTTCTTTGAGATCCTGCTTGTTTTGGCATAAAAGAAAACAAAAAATATAAAAATTTCATCAATTATTTCGCATCTTGCTTTAACTAATAAACCTATTTTGATGCATCTATAAGATAGAAGCGTCGAGTACACCTTTATTATAAAATTGCTCAATCCCGAGAGTTGGAAGTCTGGTTTGATCTTTCTTCCGTGTCTTGCAATGGCATATTCTTAACCTCGAGCTTCTTCTCCAAGTATAATTTATCATCCAAAACCAGGTCCTTGTAAGATCCATCTCATTGATTATCTATTTCAAACCAAGTCTTTTCCGAAGTTACATAAATCATTCATGAGATGCATGAGAGATGCATGAATTTCAGTCGGTTGAGAGATGCATGAGAGATGCATGAGAGATGCATGAGAGATGCATAAACGTTGAGATTCTCTACAATGGAGGAGCTAAATTTAAGAAGGAAATTACGCCAAACAAACAGAAATGCATGAATTTCAGTCGGTTCTAGAAAATGGTGAAGTCTCTTGCACTATTTTTAGCACCTCTTAGTGTATCATTTCTTTGAGATCTTGCTTGTTGCGGCATAAAAGAAAACAAAAAATATAAAAATTGCATCAATTATTTCGCATCTTGCTTTAACTAATAAACTTGTTTTGATGCATGTATAAGATAGAAGCGTAGAGCACACCTTCATTATAAAATTGCTCAAGCTTTCATTTCTCAGTGATCAAGTTTTCCTGAGAGTTGGAAGTCTCATTTGATCTTTCTTCCGTGTCTTGCACCGGCATATTCTTAACCTCGAGCTTCTTCTCCAAGTATAATTTATCATCCAAAAGCAGGTCCTTGTGAGATCCATCTCCTTGAATGTCTATTTCAAACCAAATCATTTTGGAAGTTACATAAATCATATGTTTTTGAGCTTCTTGAGTTCCTCCTATATGAGCATTTCTCGTGCATCTCTCATGCATCTGTCTTGAGATGCATGGCTCGAGCTCACCTGTGGCCATCACTGGCCGATTGCGGTAGAGGAAGGAGGAAAAATAGAAGGAAATATAAGGAAAATAAAAAGGAAAAAAATTAAAAAAATTAAAAATTCAATTTTTTGAAAAAATATAGAAAAAATAAAAATAAAAATAAAAGTAATTAAAAATTTTGGATTTGTTTCAGCCTGAGATAAAATCATGAGATTGAAATTATTTTTCAATGAGATCTATCGGAAACGGAGTCCTAAAAAAATGCGGAAAGACGGAAACAAATTTCTAAAAAACGAAAAACTCAAACTATCGAGTAACATCAAAACATTTGCGGAAACGTGCCCAAGAGAACTTGAATCACCGATTGTCTAAAGTACATCATCAAAAAGGATTTACCTTGTTTTCCACGGATTAAATGCGCCAATTGTAACACCGAGAGAGTACGATTATTCGATCGTCGAGTAAGAGCCATTATTTTCTTTTTGAGTGAGAGAAGTTTCTTCTTGAGCGGGAGAACACTTGACTCATGCACATTCACACAGAGAGTTTTTTTCCTTATTTTTTTTTCCATTTTCCCCACATATAACTGCCTTGGCGGTTATTTCTCTTTCATGGGCCATTTCAAGACTAACGGGCTAGGTTAGCCCAACATGGGCGACCCAAAATTATAAAACCCATTATTTTCCCACTCACACATGGAATAAACATAACTCTCTCTTCTGTACAATGTTCATATCAGTAAATAATACATGCGACCAGCATACTTTGAGAGCTCGTTGCTATGCATATGTTAGGAATACATAACAGCTCAAATTGGGCATAACATTTTCGAGTAGATATATTATGCAGTACCCTAGATCAGTCAGTCACATTTATATTTCTCTTGATCTCTTTTAGTATTTAATATATTGTATTCACAACTATGATTTACTCAAAATCATAATTGGTAGACCTGTGAATACAAAAATAAAATGTAGCATCATAAACAAATTGATCTTCCTCTTTCCTTAAACCTCTCCATTTCAGTCCAGCTTACTTTTTTAGAAATGCCCAATTAGATCAAATCATTCATGACCATTGGTAACACCCTAAGATAGTGAACACTAAATATAAACTTTGAAAATAAGTCAGAGTCGTAAGGGCACTAAATGAGGAATTCTTATTCTCAAGAGTCTCACACGGCATAAAGTTGAGATAAAAACTTTTGCCACTCTTATTGGTCGGCTCATGCATACGTAGTATAAAATTCGTATTATGGTATTAACTCCTTTTCTATAGAGCATATGTCTTCACATTCAATACCGTACACGTGATAGTTCAGACATACTCAATGTTTAAACTTGGGTTCACATATTTACTCTTCCAAAGAATCCATTATAACTTACATCTAGTATCAAAGACAGATAAAGTAAACTATATGGGTTATTTTATTTTCACACATAGTAAATATTATGTCTTCATTTTAACACTTAGTTAAGGCGACATCTGTATTTTAAACTTAAACTCTCGATCATCTTCCATATAATAAGCGTAAAATTGTCTCATCTTTATTTATCACATAGTAAATAGAGGCCGATTACCTGTGTGAGTGGGCTAATCTCATCTGTCCGACATACTTTCTCAATACAATGCACTAAGTATTAAGATGCATAAATATCAAATAAACTCATAAGCATTAATAATGAAAGAACAACTTTATTAAATATAAACATTCAGGGAAAATACAATATTCAGTACATCACTCTCTACGCAATTCCAGAGATTTTACATGACCATAGAAAACATTTTTAGAAATTAGCTTTGTCATAGGATCTGCTATCATTCTATACGTAGATATGTACTACAAATTCACATCCTTTCGTGCTATCATATCTTTAATAAAGTTGTACTTGGTATCTATATATTTGGTCTTGCAATGATATTTTAGATTCTTAGTGTAAGTTATCGCTGCTTGGCTATCACAATTAACTAATAATGAGCTTGCAGCATTCTCATCAACACTTAACTGATCCAAAAATCTCTTCAGCCAAACTCCCTCTTGTACTACTGCTGATAATGCCACAAACTCGGCTTTCATGGTGGATAAGGCTATACAAGTTTGTTTTTTATTGCTCTAAGGTATGGTGCCAATATTCAGTAAGTAAACAAATCCAGAGTCAGATTTTCTTTCATTCAAATCTCCTCCCTAGTCAATATCTGAGTAGACTTCAAGTCGTAGATCCTTTCCTTGATAACTTAGAGAGTAATTAGCAGTATTCTTTAGATACCTCATGATTTTTTTAACGTCTTTCTAACGTGCTTAACCTGGATTGGATTGGTATTTACTTACCATTCCAAATGAAAAACATATGTTGGGTCTTATACACATCATAGCATACATTAAACTTCCAACAGCAGTAGCATAAGGACTACGTTTCAATTGTTTCTTCTCTTGTGAAGTCTTAGGATACAATCTACGGCTCAATCCTTCACCTTTTACAATAGGAGTATCCATGGGTTTATGGTCTTGCATACAAAATTGTTCAAGAACCTTATTTATATAAGTCTTTTGCGAAAGAGACAATAATCTCTTGGAACAATATCTTGAAATCTTAAATTCAAAAATATATGCAGCCTCACCTATGTCTTTCATCTCAAAGTTATACGATAATCAACTCTTAATAGTATTAACCAACTCCATATTACTTCTGGCAATTAGTATGTCATCAACATATAATGATAATATCACAAATTGATCTTTGGATCTTTTGATATATACTTAATGATTTTCATCAATCATTGTAAAATCATATGCCGCTATGGTATTATGAAAACGTGTATACCATTGTCTCGAAAACTGCTTAAGGCCATATATCGATCTTAAAAGTCGACATACTTTTTGTTTTTGGCCTTTCATAATGAAGCCAACGGGTTATTCCATGCAAATTTCTTCTTTTAATTATCTATTTAGAAAAACAGTCTTTACATTCATTTGATGTAATTCAAGATCCATACTTACCACTATTTTCAAAATAAGGCAAATTGAGGTAAATCACACTACAGGAGAAAAAGTTTCTTCATAAACAATTACTTTATGTTGATTATACCCTTTCGCCTTGAGGCGAGCATTATATCTTTCTATTGAGCTATCAGCTTTACGCTTTATTTTAAGAACCTATTTTTTCTCAATAACTTTGCGTCCTTTTGGAAGACCAATCAGTTCTCAAACATGGTTTGATTTCATTAACTCCATTTCTTCTTCCATTGTAATCATTTATTTTTCCTTGTTAGGGCAATTTAGAGCCTTATTTACATTCCTTGGCTCATCTTTATCTTGTGAAGCGATCATGAAAGTTTCCCTTCTATGTCAAAATGTTGTCGTGGAATACTTTTGCGACTTGTTCGACGTACGGGAGATTGTACATTTTTTACATCATTCTCGATTATGCTCTCACTTGGATTAGATAATGACGATATCGTCTCATCAAACAGTTGCAATTGAGATTAAGTTAAATTTAACTCCTCACTTCTCACATTGCTCCCACTTGGACTAACTCCATTAAGTTCATTATCAGGATCTAAGGTTTCAAATAGTGAGTAATCCTCACCTATTTCGTCCTTATTAGGAAATTCATTCTCTAAGAATGTGACATCTCGTGATTCAAATTCAGTTATACTCTCACTTTCTTGCTCACCTATAAACACATACTCTTTTGAGTGCTCTGAGTATCTTATGAAAATACTCTTCTTGCCTCTGGGACCCAGTTTTCCATACTTGTGAGAGGGCTCGTGAGTATAAGTAGCACAACCTCAACGTTTAAGAAAGCTTAAATCAGGTTTTTACTTGTACATAACTCCTACGGAGTGAAAATAACTAATTTAGAAGGCACACAGCTAAATACATAGGTAGCAGTTAACAAAGCATCATCCCAAAAAGTTATTGGTAAGTTAACTTATGCCATCATGGACTTAACTATTTTCAATAGGGTTCCGTTTCTCCTTTCGGCATTTGTTGAAGAGTATATGGAATAGACAACTGTTTTTCTATTCCTTTTTCATTACATAAATTTTTGAACTCATCAGATAAATGTTCTCGACCTCGATTTGATCTTAACGCTTTTATTTTCTTATATAATTGATTTTCTACCAAGTTCATAAATTTCTTAAAGCAACTCAATGCCTCAGATTTATGAGAAATCAAATAGACATATCGAAATCGAGTATAATCATCTATGAATGTGATAAAATATACAACCCAATGCCTTGCTCTTACATTCATTAGACCATAGATGTCAGAATGGATTAGTTGCAAATGAAACTCAGCTCTTGTGCCTTTTCCGAATGGTTTCCTTATTATTTTTCTAACCAGGCAATGCTTGCAAATAGGCAAGTCGTCTTTTTTAATATTGTCTAATAAGCCTTTTTTGGCTAATCTATTCATTCGTTGTTGGTCAATATAATCAAGTCTAACATGCCACACATCCACATCATTGTCATAGGAGTTGAAAGATGTAAATAGAGATTAACAAACGTTAGTATCACCATAATTAACATTTAATACAATAAAACCATCCTGAAAGTATCCACAGCCATAGTAATTTGTATCCAAATACAAGTCAACACCACTATTATGGAAGTTCAAATAAAAATCAAGTTTAACCAACACTAATACAGGCACTAAATTTCGACGAATCTCCGGAGTATATAATACGTTATGTAAGAATAAAGTACGTCCATCATGCATATTTAATTAGTAGGTGTCAATCCCTTTTACTTCAGTTTTGAAGTTGTTCCCTACATAGATCTATTTGGTTCTGGTCAAAACCCGTTGGAAGTCCACGAAGGCATCTTTGTCCTTCGTTACATGGTCTGTGACTCCTGAATCTACAGTCCACAAAGGATTCAACTTGGTTAGAAATACAGAACTTGACACATAAGCAAAGTTCTCAAGAATGCGAAGGATGCTTACCTTCTTTAGCTCACCACAATCGCGAGCGAAGTGGCCTTTTTTGCTATAATTGTAACAATTCACCCTTGACATCTTCTTAACGAAAGAATGCTTTCCTTTATCATGTTGGTTAAATTTTGGTTTCTTAGCCAAAGAACTTGTTCCCTTGCCTTTCTATTTCATGAATCTTTCGAGTCGCTTGCACTTGGAGCTTGAAGCCCCATGTGAGCTAGAACCAGCGTAATAGATGTCGATTTCTAGTTTCACCATCAGGAGGCGATTCTCTTCCAACTCAAGATGGCGCATGGCATCCTCAAAGGTCTTGATGTTCTCATTATGGGTCAGGTGCACTTTCATGTGCTCCTAGCTTTGAGGCAAGGAACGGATCACTTCTTGCACTTGCTGCTCATCAGTCAGAATGTGGCTGGCATCCTTTATCGCATTGATCATGTTTGATATCTTTCTCAGGTGTTGTTTCATAGTCTGACCGTGAGGCTTTTTATACGAGTCAAACCTTACAGTGAACTGTTTTAGCTTGGTCACCGATGTATGACCAAATCTTGCTGCTAATGCTTCCTACATTTCTTTGGCATGCTCAAAACGCCTAAACTTTTGCATGGTATCATTCTCCATGCTACTCAGCAACGTAATGCGAGCAAAAGAGTTAATTTTCTTTGGCGAGCAACGTAACTTTCGCTGATCATATGCTCTAAGGATTATGTTCTTTAAAGTTACTAAAATTTTTAGAACTCCCACTCAACCACATGATACTAATAAGATAGATATTAAAATAGAATAGTACCATAAACTATTCATAACAAAAAAATATCCATTCATATTCATTAACTAAATACTATTTACATAAGGAACGAATCTAGCATAGGAAAAAAACATCAATATCAACATGAAAAGAAATATCTACCTAGGATATCTAAAACCAACCTAAAAAATACATAAAATCAACGATACCTGACTTTCCTATAAACAGGGAATGATTTATCAAATTTCTTAGAAAACTTAATCTTTTTCTTCGGCAACCAAGAAAAGACTGTCGGGTATCCCTTAGGATTTCTCCACGGTGCATTCATTTTTCGCCAAGTTTCATTCATCCTTAAGGTTGAAGTCTTTGTTGCCTCAATCCTATAGTATTCCCTCACAAAATCTATTACAAGCTTTTTGTAGGCTGGGACCATGTTGACCTCCCATAGGCGATGCAACACCTTTTTCCATTCAGATGGAAGAGTGTTGATCAGAACATTCAACTTCTCAAAGTCCGGCATACAATAACCATTCCAGATGATTTTCTGTATCATCTTATTGACTTTGACCACATATTTCTCGAAATCACCATTTTCCCATTGATAAGCATATAACTCAGCTCTCAACGCTGCAAGTCTTGCCTTTTGTTCAGCCGATCCTGGGATAGTAGGTGTGCGCATCATACTGGGTGATATTGTTCCTGCAACAAATGCAAAACCAAACAGGATTACACATAATTCTTAGAGCATATGATCAGCAAATTTTTTTTTGGTGGTTAACACCGGTCAACGAAGGTCAAGGCAGGTCAATACCAGTCAACGGTGGTCAATGCCGGTCAACAGATGAATGGGTCGGGTCAATGGGTCTACTGGTTTGCAAGTCGGGTCATCGGGTCAGAAAATCGAGTTGGATCGGACCAACCAGGTTGGGTCAAGCCTGTTAGGTTGGGCCAGGAGAATAATCGGCGTGGCTGACGTCACATTGACGTGAGCCATGCTCACCCTTGCGTGACGCGGATGCCAGCGGTTTTTTCTCGCTGTGCACGTGTGACGTACGTGCTGGCGAAGCCATCACTTGCGGCCGTGCGTGGAGGTGCATCTGGCCTTCCCCGGCGGCGTGCCACCCATCGTTTTTCTTGTCTCAACGAGCACTACGACCCTACACTTTCAAAAATAAATTTCTATGCATGAAAATCGAGAAACGACCTCGAACAGTACGGTCGGGTGTCGATTTTTCGTACCCGAGAGTTCATCTACGCCGTTTCACGAATTCCGGCTAACAATCTATTTTATAAACATGTTAAACGATCAGGAAACAAGAAGACATGCTTTGATACCAATGTTGAAAATGGATTCCTAAAAAAATGCAGAAAGACGGAAACAAACTCCTAAAAGATGAAAAACTCAAACTATCGAGTAACATCAAAGCATTTGCAGAAACGTGTCCAAGAGAACTTGAATCACCGATCATTTGAAGTACATGATCAAGAAGGACGTATCTTGTTTTCCACGGATTAAATGTTCCAATTGCAATGTTGAGAGAGTACAATTCTTCGATCGTCGAGTGAGAGCCCTTTTTTCTTTTTGAGTGAGAGAAGTTTCTTCCTAAGCGGGAGAACACTTGACTCACGCACATTCACACAGAGTGTTTTTTCCCCTTTTTTTCCCACAAATAACTGCCTTGGCGGTTATTTCTCTCTCATAGGCCTTTTCAAGACTAACGGGTGGGTTAGCCCAATACGGGCGGCCCAAAATTATAAAACCCATCAAGATCCAAACATCATAAAGTATTTCAATCATATATCACCAATTAATTTAAATTAACACTTTTTTAGAAGCAATAGATAAGTAGTCGGCTTTAATTATAATCTTAATGTTGATAGTTTGTTTGTAAAACAAATTAATAAGTGCATTGTCCCACATCAAAAATTATTTTTAATTTGAATTTACAATTAAAAAACACAAATAGTTGTGTCCTTTTGAAATTCAAATAAAGATTTCGCCACTTTGTCGATAACCAACCATTAGCAATTTTGTGGGGCAAATAATTATTTAAAGACAATATATTAACGCCTCAAAATTTGATTCCATTCTTCCCTATTGATATTTTCCTAACACGTAACTTCAATGAACCGATGATCTGCTATAGATTCTCGACAAGTTCAACATCGTAAGCATCAATCGCCAATAATGAGCATTCAATTCCAGACTTTAATTGATTGAGAAACCTCTGTGTAGAAGCTCTCCACGATTGCACAATCTTCACATGGCACTACCAGAGATTATGTAATAAGCTCGCAACCCCATTACAAATATGAGAATAGAGAAGAACAGCAAGGACTATACAGGCACGATTCAGCATTTCTGCACACGTGGTGTACATCAACTTGCATCAAGAATGTTTTTACTAGTACAAAGCATGATCAATTAACCTGAGCTCGTCATTCATTACTAGAGAAAATATCAGCTTAGACCCCACACACGCAAAGCTTCATTTGATGAGGACAGATATAATTTCGGCATGGTTGGTATATAACATGCTTTGGCTTTAACGTCACATTGCAGGTGGTTGGGATGGCTGATAAACGAGCTGCGGCACTGATGCTGATTGCGCCTGTGTACTATCTTCGACGGAGTCGGTGGCTTTTGGCATCACGAAGGATTGCTGGGACAATGTTGACACCTAAATTTTGGCGATCTAATTAGTCGTTCATTGTATAGAAAATTAGGGATTAAATTTTAACCCCTAAACAAAAATATCAAAATCGCATAGCATATAGTTTAGGATTATATAGTTTAGTTGCATTTCGCATCGGACCGGTGGTGGCGAGAAAGCTGAAAATTTATCGCGTAAACCGAGCTCGAGCACTCGGCTCAACCAAGGGATTGTGGGCCAAAATTCACAAGTCTAAAAGGCTTTGGTTGTTTTACTTTGAGCTTAAATCAGCCCGAATTAATTTAGCTCATTTGGAATTAAATGGAAATTAAATGATAAAGCCTAAGTCTAAGCCCATTAGGATTAGGAAGCCCAGTCAATTAACCTAGAGTTGCAATATAAATATGTGATTATACCCTTCAATGAAGGGGGGAGCTCTCATAATTTCCAGAGCAGAATTTTCGAAGAAAGCACAAGAAACACACGGCTAGAGAAAGAGAGAGAGAAAAAAAGGAAGCGTCCGCCCAAAAGTTTCTCGGAGGGGGCTTTGTTCATATAGAGATACACACGTACAGGCATATATTGAGAGGGCACAACCACTACATTGAAGGAGGGCACAACCACTACATTGAAGGAATCGGCCGAGCAATTGAGAGAGCATAGAGAGAATAGAGAGTAGAAGAGCATAATGCACCCAAGGAGTTCTGTTTTGTTTTCTTGCAGGTGAGACACTGGACACTCGTTCATCATATTGGAGAAGTCGCCAAAAGGGGTCTTCACCATACGGAGAAAAGACAAGGAAAGAGGAAGAACCAAATAGGAAGTGGAAATTGAGAAAGTCAAGTGGTGGGGAACACACTGTACTCTGCCACGTTGGCAGACGAAGAATTGCATGACTAGTTTTCTTCATCACACGAGTAAAGAGAAGACATTCAGCCATCGTTCCTTTGCAGATTGTTGCTGTGCATGGTCTCATCTCCATTCGTGATTTCCATTGGTGTTCGTTGTCTCCACATCCTTGTCACCGTGATTCCAGTGTGTTGAGCCATCCTTCATCACGAGTTGTTCCCCACCGAGAGCCATCGTCTGTCGAAGCTCGAGATCCGCAATCCCGGCAATTCAAATTTGGAAAGAAATCCGCAAACCCGATCCGGCATCAAGCTCGAATTTGGAAGATATCCGTGAATTAGGTAAGATCATTATCCAAATATTTTTTGAAATATTTAATTTCCTAAGTTTTCGGTGTTTGAATTTTTCGTGGATATTCTTTGGTGGATAGCTATATATCTTAGGATAATATTTGCGATATCCGCAATATTCTAAGATACCTTAAATTAGGAATTTTTCCTAATTTGGCCACGTATCTGGACGACTATCCGACCTTATCCCTAAGGTACGATACGCGGCGATATGGAAAATCGTTATCCTATCCATAATCACTTGGATACGATAATAGATTTTATTCGTTTTTCAAATTTGAACAATCAGCTTTCCGTCGATATCTATAACCCTATAGATATGACCGTTAGTTTGATTTCTTTGCCTAATTTGAAAAGAAGAATCTTGCGGATTGCGTGGATTGTTTGAACGTGTTTGTTATCTTTGTTTAATTGTTTTCCTTTTAAATAAAGAAAATAAAAAAATATGTTAGTTAGGATTTAAATTAGAAATTTTGCATGCTTAGGGAATCTTAAATATATCCTAAAGAATAAGATAATTATTTGATTTAAATTGGGATTTAAGGTAGCATATTTCCTAGTTTAAATTAGAGATTGTTTTAATCTTAGTGGATTATTTAGGATATTTAATAATTTCGAATTTTAATAAAAATCCCAAAAAAAAGAATCACTTTAGGATAGGTCAAATCATTTTCTCTAGGATAGATTGCATGTTAATTTGAGTAATTTTTAATTCCGAATTTCATTTGAAAATACCAAAAAATAAATCATTTGTTCGTCATTAGAATTAGGTCACGTCGTCGCATGACATATAGTTTGCATGTTAGGCTGCATTAATCGCATGTTAATTTTTACACGTCATTACATATAGATTAGCTTTCATTGAAATAAGTGAAAATCCTAAAAAATATTGAGTGAACTGCTTGTTAATTAGAAATCATATTAAGATTATTGATGTGATTTTCTAGCTAACTATGCAGATGCTTACGTTGCTTCGAGGTAAGTAATTCTCCCAATCTCGCAATTTATTTAATGTTTTGATTATTGAGTGTTACTTTGGTGCTTTGCGCACCCGCATGATCACCTCACATGCTAGTGACTAAGTTAAAATGGATCCAGACTGCATGTATAAACATTTTTTTTGAAAAGAAAAGATACCGAAAGGGCGTTAGACTAGATCTAGCGCAACCAAGTCTCCGAGCTTAGAATCTCTAGTTCGTAGGAATAAAACATATCTCCCTATGTTTTATTTAGGTTTCTAATCGACCTACCACAAATAGATTAGTGGCGACTCCAAGCATGAAAACTTTTGCATGTTAAAAACTTAAACCCTAAGTTGCGAATTGGTAGGGCTTGGGAGGGCTCGAGTTAGGTTTAGTCTTAACAATCCATTAGCCTGAAGAATTTTAGGTCGCGACAGACAATGATAGCTGTGCGGAAGCTTCGGAATACCCTCCGTATGTAACATATGTAACGCCATAGTTGCGATGTTACGAAAAGTGCATTCACTCGAAAAAGCAGTGTGGAAACCTCAACAAGGACGTCTGCTTGATGTATTCCGGCGGGTTATGCCCCGGCTATCCTTGATCAACGAATTGTAAACCAAATCGGTTACTTCCGATGATGTAAGCATTTTCAAACCATAGAATAATGTTCCATTATTCATACTTTATACCTAGAAAAATGAATAAAGAAGGAACTTCATCGCCGCTTTTCTTTTAAAATTTTATTGTTCTTATTGGATCTCATCTCATCCTATCGGACGACTCTATTATTTTGTTCTAGGAAAAAAAACCTTTATTTAGTGAATTGTTGCTAAAAGGTTACCTAATTTCTTGATAGTTTATTGGTAATTTACCGACACTTTTTATGAAATTATCGACTCTTTTTTTTAGTACCATGCAAATTATCAATTTTTCCCATCTTGTACCATATTTGTAAAAGCCTTCTCCTAAAAAAACATAGGAGAAACTATTGGATTAATGGGAGAAAAGTTAACGAGTTACGGTAATTCAGAGTTAATAATTGTAAGGGGTAATTGACCAAGACAAATAAAAGTTGATAACTCAAAAGGAATAACTGAGTTAAAAGTTATTTGGTAACTCATATGAGAGTTCGTGACCCGTGAATAATAGGTAATTTAGCCAAACAAAAGTTGGTTAATCGCTCTAGTTTCGGATCATCATTTCATAAAAGAGCTAGCAAAATGGAAACAGTTGTAAGCTATCCGATTAAAAATTGGTCAGTTTGTACAAAATAACTAATTGCAAACTATCATAATAAATTAGTAATTTCATAAAATTATTAATAAATTACCAACAATTCACCTAAAATTCACCCATCATTTTTTTTAACCAGCAATTTTGTTGTTATTTGTCAATACTTATTAGAATTACCAAGATGAAAAAAAATATGTACTTTTTTATAAGCGATACGATAGAATTCTCCTCATTTCACAACTTCAAATATGCAAAATAAGCGTTACAGATTCTTATTCATTTCCAAAGTCCATGGACAACGAACTAAACTTGAAGCAAAGACACCACACGACTCGGAACAATACATAAACTTTGATGCTCCTATAGAGCACCTTATTGCAGACATCTATATGTTTGAACTTCAACCGAAAATGCTTTGTGCATACATCGTTTAAGTATACCAATGCACTTCTGCACGCACGCGACGAGATGGCGAAGCGTGCAGGTCCAGGAACCTTCGGTCGAGGAGTATAATGAAATCAAAACAAACCCGTATAGCCTATTCTATTGACATAACTTCGGCAGAGATATGCTTTGGAGAATGAAGTGAAGCGATTAGTAAAAAGGCGCCATCGCGGGGGCGACACCTATGAACTTGACAGGCTGAATTGGTCCTGGAGCCACATCGCTGGAGCTTCGGATCTCTGCCATTCCTCTGCGCGCAATCCCTCTTTGTGCCTCGCATAGTTTGGGAAGAAACACACCTGCGCAAAGAAATTTTACGCGCGCAGTTGTATCAAAAGGCGTACTTATCGGAAAATTAAAGTATTACCATGTAGAATCTCTATTGAAATCAATTTTTAAGACGAAGATTCTGTTCTTTAATCTGCGAATCCAATCTGCTCTTCTAAACTGTTAAGTGAGGGATTAAGATATTGGACAAACTTATAATACTTTACGTTTCTTTTTCAAGCGGATGCTACGACTACGAGTGGTTTGGTTTATTGACGAGGGAACGTAGTTGACGTAATTACCTTCGCCGGCGGCGAGACTGAAGTAGAGATCGACAATGTTGGGGCAGTTCTCGTAGCACCCGGAGGAGCAGAGCTTTTGGGTGAAGTGAGACTCAAGGAGCGAATCCGAGGAGACCCCAAGAGTCTTCCGGTCGAGCCCGCATGCGGAGATGCACTCGTCGGTCTCGATATAGTCCTTCAGGTTGTCGGCCTCGATCTCTGAGGACCGGCACGTGTACGCTTCCTCCCCGCTTCTCCTCACCTGCTTCTCGAGCACACACCGCTTGCCCGTGGATGACACGGCGAATGCGCACGACCCATGGTCAAGATTCTCGCATGCAATATCTCCTGCAAATGACTCACCAACATATATATCAAGATGCATGAAAAGACATCAACACTTTTCAAGATAACACGACGGATACAAGTACCTAGGGTTCCTTGAACGCAGAATGCAATGGCGAGAGCGAGGAGCGCGAGGTTGCAGAAGCTGGAAGCCATTGTTTTCTGAATTCAAAGCTCCGAGAGGAAGAGAAGGTGAGAGTGGGGAGAGCTATAGAGGAGGCTTATGGAACTCGTTCTCAATGTTTTCGAGTAGTGCCTAACAAATGCGAGCGGCCAGCCATTTATAGGGGTGTCAATGGAACTGTTGACGTGCGTGTAGATGGGTAGACTTAGCATGGACTTTCAAATGTGCGAAGGAGACAAGTAATAAAGTGACAGATACGAACTTAATTTTAGATCCATATTTGCTTAACTTCGTCAAACGATATTACGGTACGTGTTTGAAGGGAAAATCCCATTTTGTCTCACACTTCCGCCATCATAATCTTCAAAGGCAATTTGGCAAGATAAGAAGATTCATATCCCCAAACCCAGAAAAGATCCTCTTTTTCTCTTCTATTATGCTTGAACAGATCGATAAATATTGAGTAAATATAAATAGATAGACAAGTAGATAGATAACCTTCACATGTAAATTTTTTTTGATTTATTATTATTCCAATTTCAAAGTTAAGGTTTTGTTTTTTTGCGGAAAATGAACAATTTGGAAAATATTTTCTTAAAAATAATCGCTTGTATCGCTCATAATAATTGGTCAACGAGAAATGTTTTTATTATAGACAATAGTTCATGTCTAAATATTTTCGTGGACGATGAATGTTTTTTCGTTCGTTCATTTATGTAAGAAATACAAGTGATCATTTTTTAGGAAAATGATTTTCAAATTATTCATTTTTCGCGAAACAAAACGGAGACATTCGTAATTATATTCAAATTCGTACATTCATTAATGCGAACTTTGGTTCGAAATCAACATAGTGCTTATCTGCAAAGAGAGTCCGTCTCCTATCAAGTTACACACTAACAAAACTCGCAACGAAACGGAAACTCAACTTGATAATCTTCAAATTATTCACAAAAATGAGTATATCTAACGTGCAAAAAGAGATCAGCTTCATCACATATACACGGTAGACTTAATGTCGATAGATGTCAATCTGTCATCTCCAATTTTATTGTGACTGAATGTTCCATCGGAGGCCAAGCCCGTTAAGGCTCCGCCATCAGTGGTGGATGGGGGCCTCTGCCACCATGTGGAACTTCAATCTCGGCGGGTCTTCCAGAGAAGTTTGAATCAACACATGGATCAAAATCAATCTCCTTCTGCCTCCCTTTTTCCATTCTTTCAGTAGTTTAATGGAACCAGAGGGTCAAAGTTTGGTGTATCTGATGGCGACACTTGCGAGCTTAGGACACCCAGAAAGATGTTACTCTTTCCCCTTTCCCTAAACGTCGATCTTTGATTTGACCCAGCCCTCTTGTTCCTCTACAAAATTGAGCTCATGGGTTTAATCAGTCTTAAGTCCTCTGCCTTAATCAACTGTGTTTAAAGTGGTCTTGAGCTCAACTTTCTTGTGCGTTAATGAGGCTTGAGGTGGGCAAAATCTATATATTCTCATAGCCGTACTCGTCGCTCACAATTCGATGAACTTGGTTATAGGTTGTGCCAGAAGTTTCTAGGTTAGGTAAATATTAACTACTAAAACTGACAAGAAGGACCCCCAGTTTTTTCTTTATCATCCTAAATATTAAAGTAAGAGCTCATGAATATTAATTCAATGCATTCAATCAATCATATCATGTCTCAGTCGATATTGCTTGTACAAATATGATATAGACGGATTTTGGAATCGCAAAATTAGCGAAGCACGCTATTAAGTGCGAAGATAAATCATAATTAGTAGGCACCCGCTATCAGTTAAACATGTGGTATATCGGAGTCACGTGGTATCCTTCAACGTTCCCATTGCGTGACTCATTCCTTTCTGGTCAAACATGGCATGGCCTAACTTGATACCACTTGAAGAAAAACGGGCTAGGGTCTTCTCTCCCTTCCCCCCTCTCTCTCTCTCTTGCGTTTTGTCCGTTCCTCGACTCTTCAACTTCTGACCTACATCTCTCCCTCCCCTCCCCTCCCCCGTTGTTTTTTTGTTTAATTTCTTCTTGTTTCTTTCCCTGCTCTCCCGATCTAATTTAGATCCAGGAGTTTTGCTCTCCCGATATTAGATCTGGGAGCTTTTGTCTCCTATCTAATTCTAGATTTAGGAGCTTTAATGAATAAGTACTTCATCTCCAGTTTTAATGGTGTTCACAGCAGCTTTGGAGTCAAACTTGTGCTCGTTCAACGTGTTTTTGTTAAAAGCTTCGGAGTCTCGCACTTGCTAAAAGGCTTGTTCATCATTCAATTCTAGGTCCTTGTGAGATTCATTTCCCTGATTGTCCGTTTCAAACCAAGTCTTTTCGGAAATTACATAAATGATAGATTTTTGAGCTTCTTCTTCTATATTAGAATGCACGTGTTTTCCCCTCAAAAACACGCCGGTGCATCTCTCATGCATCTCACGTGCATACATCTTAAGATAAGAGGGAGATTTAGCTCTTCTGTCTCTTGGAGCTTTTCTTCCTTTTCTTTCGAATCCCCAAGCACAACTCCCATACGCTCTTATCCTCCAAGAGAGTGATTGTCAAAGTGATTGTCCGCATCAGCCGCTTGTTCTCTAGTTTCAGAGCTGAATCTCACGGACCTCACCTTTCATATGGATGCTCTCTTGCCTCTGAATTGAATAAACAACAAATACACATCTGGTTTCATGAGTTCACAAATGGACTTGAGATTCGCTACAAATGGAGGAGCTAAATTTAAGAAGGAAATTACACCAAACAAATAGAAATGCATGAATTTCAGTCGGTTCTAGAAAATGGTGAAGTCTCTTAAACTTTTTTTAGCACCTCTTAGTCTATCATTTCTTTGAGATCCTGCTTGTTGCGGCATAAAAGAAAACAAAAAATATAAAAATTGCATCAATTATTTCCCATCTTGCTTTAACTAATAAACTTGTTTTGATGCATCTATAAGATAGAAGCGTAGAGCACACCTTTATTATAAAATTGCTCAAGCTTTCATTTCTCAGTAATTAAGTTTTCCCGAGGGTTGGAAGTCTTGTTTGATCTTTCTTTCGTGCCTTGCAATGGCTTGTTATTAACCTCGAGCTTCTTCTCCAAGTATAATTTATCATCCAAAACCAGGTCCTTGGAAGATCCATCTCCTTGATTGTCTATTTCAAATCAAGTCTTTTCGGAAGTTATATAAATCATTCGTTTTTGAGCTTCTTGAGTTCCTCCTATACAAGCATCTCTCGTGCGTCTCTCATGCATCTATCTTGAGATGCATGGGCTCAAGCTCACCTGTGGCTATCGCTGGCCGATTGCGGCAGAGGAAGGAGGAAAAATAGAAGGAAATATAAGGAAAAATAAAAAGAAAAGAGAAAAAAGAAAATTAAAATAATTAAAAATTCAATTTTTCAAAAAAAATATAGAAAAAATTAAAATTAAAATAAAAGTAATTAAAAATTTTGGATTTGTTTTTGTTTGAGATAAAATCATGAGATTGAAATTATTTTTCAATGAGATCTCTCGGAAATGGATTCCTAAAAAAATGCAGAAAGACGGAAACAAATTCCTCAAAGACGGAAAACTCAAACTATCGAGTAACATCAAACCATTTGCAAAAACATGCCTAAGAGAACTTGAATCACCAATCGTCTAAAGTACATCACCAAAAAGGACTTACCTTGTTTTCCACGGATTAAATGCTCCAACTGCAACGCCGAGAGAGTACAATTCTTTGATCATCGAGTAAGAATCCTTTTTTCTTTTTTAGTGAGATAAGTTTCTTCTTGAGCGGGAGAACACTTGATTCACGCAAATTCACACAGAAAGTTTTTTTTCCTTTTTTTTTTCATTTTCCCCACATTTCTCTCTCATGGGCCCTTTCAAGACTAATGGGCTAGGTTAGCCCAACATGGGCGGCTCAAAATTATAAAATCCATTATTTTCTCACTCACGCATGGGCTAAACATAACTCTCTCTTTTTTGCAATGTTCATATTAGCAAATAATACATGCGACCAGCATACTTTGAGAGCTCGTTGCTATGCATATGTTAGGAATACATAACAGCTTAAATTGGGCATAACGTTTTCGAGTAGATATAGTATGCAATATCCCAGATCAATTAGTCACATTTATATCTCGTTTGATCTCTTTTAGTATCTCGTATATTGTATTCACAACTATGATTTACTCAAAATCATAATTGGTCGACATGTGAATACAAAAATAGAATGTGACATCATAAACAAATTGATTTTCCTCTTTCCTTAAACCTCTCCATTTTAGTCCAGCTTGCTTTTCTAGAAATGCCCCATTAGATCATATCATTCATGACCATTGGCAACACCCTAAGATAGCAAACGCTAAATAGAAACTTTGAAAATAAGTCAGAGTCGTAAGAGCACTAAATGAGGAATTCTTATTCTCAAGAGTCTCACACGGCATAAAGTTGACATAAAAACTTTTGCTACTCTTATTGGTTGGCTCATGCATACGTAGTATAAAATACGTATTACGTTATTAACTTCTTTTCCATGAAGTGTATGTCTTCACATTCAATACCGTACAGATGATAGTTCAGACATACTTAATGTCTAAACTTGAGTTCACGTGACTACTCTTCCAAAGAATCCATCAGAACTCACATCTGGTATCAAAGATAGATAAAGTAAACTACATGGGTTATTTTATTTTCGCACATAGTAAATATTATGTCTTCATCTTAACACTTAGTTAAGGCGACATTTGTATTTTAAGCTTGAGCTCTCGATTATCACCTAGATAATAAACTTAAATTTGTTTTATCTCTATTTATCACATAGTAAATAGAGGCGATTGCCTATGTGAATGGGCTAATCTCATCTGTCCGACATACTTTCTCAATATAATGCACTAAGCATTAAGATGCATAAATATCAAATAAACTCATAAGCATTAATAACGAAAGAACAACTTTATTAAACATGAACATTCAAGGAAAATATAATATTCAGTACATCACTCTCTACGCAGTCCTGGAGATTTTACTTGACCATAGAAAACATTTCTAGGAATTGGCTTTGTCATAAGATCTGCTATAATTCTATACGTAGATATGTACTATAAGTTCACATCATTTCGTGCTATCATATCTTTAACAAAGTTGTACTTGATATCTAAATGTTTGGTCTTGCAATAATATTTTGGATCCTTAGTGTAAGCTATCGCTGCTTGGCTATCATAATTAACCAATAATGAGCTTGCAGCATTCTCAGTAACACTTAAATGATCCAAAAATTTCTTAAGCCAAACTCCCTCTTGTACTGCTGCTGATAATGTCACGAACTCGACTTCCATGGTGGATAAGGCTATATAAGTTTGTTTCTTACTGCTCCAAGATATGGTGCCATTATTCAGTAAGTAAACAAATCCAGAGGTAGATTTTCTTTCATCCAAATCTCCTCCCCAGTCAACAGCTGAGTAGACTTCAAGTCGCAGATCTTTTCCTTGATAACTCAGAGAGTAATTAGCAGTATCCTTTAGATACCTCACGATTCTTTTAACGGCTTTCCAATATGCTTGACCTGGATTATATTGCTATCTACTTACCATTATAACTGAAAAACATATGTCGAGTCTTGTACACATCATAGCGTACATTACACTTCCAACAACACTAGCATAATAACTACGTTTCATTTGTTCCTTCTCTTGTGGAGTCTTAGGATACAATCTACGGCTCAATCCTTCACCTTTTACAATAGGAGTATCCATGGGTTTATAATCTTGCATACAAATCGTTCAAGAACCTTATTTATATAAGTCTCTTGCGAAAGAGACAATAATATTTTAGAACAATATCTTGAAATCTTAACTCCAAGAATATATGGAGCGTCACCCATATCTTTCATCTCAAAGTTAGACGATAACCAACTCTTAATAGTATTAACCAACTCCAAATTGCTTCTGGCAATTAGTATGTTATCAACATATAATGATAAGATCACAAATTGATTTTTGGATCTTTTGATATATACATAATGATTTTCATTAATCATTGCAAAATCATATGCCGCTATGGTGTTATGAAAACCTGTGTACCGTTATCTCGAAAACTGCTTAAGGCCATATATCAATATTAAAAGTCAATATACTTTTTGTTCTTGGCTTTTCACAATAAAGCCAACGGGTTGTTCCATGTAAATTTTTTCTTTTAATTCTCCATTTAGAAAAACAATCTTTACATCCTTTTGATATAATTCAAGAACCATACTTACCACTATTTTCAGAATAAGGCAAATTGAGGTAAATCTCACTACAGGAGAAAAAGCTTCTTCATAATCAATTACTTTCTATTGATTATACCCTTTCGCCACGAGGCGAACATTATATCTTTCTATTGAACCATCAGCTTTACACTTTATTTTGAGAACCTATTTGTTCATAATAGCTTTGCATCCTTTTGAAAGACCAACCATTTCCCAAACATGGTTTGACTTCATTGACTCCAATTCTTCTTCCATTGCAATCATCCATTTTTCCTTGCCAGGGCAATTTAGAGCATCATTTACATTCCTTGGTTCATCTTTATCTTGTGAAGCGACCATGAAAGTTTTTCCTTCTATGTCAAAACACCGTCGTGGAATACTTTTGCGACTTGTTCGACGTACAGGAGATTGTACATTTTTTACATCATTCTTCATTACGCTCCCACTTCGATTAAATAATGATGGTATCGTCTCATCAAACAATTGCAATTGAGATTGAGTCGAATTTAACTCCTTACTTCTCACATTGCTCCCACTTATCAGGATCTAAGGTTTCAAATAGTCAGTAATCCTCACCTATTTCGCCCTTCTTAGGAAATTCATTCTCTAAGAATGTGACATCTCATGATTCAAATTCAGCTATATCCAACTTTCTTGCTCACCAATAAACACATACCCTTTCGAGTGCTCTGAGTATCTTATGAAAATACTCTTCTTGCCTCTGGGACCCAGTTTCCCATACTTGTGAGAGGGCTCATGAGTATAAGTAGCACAACCCCAACGTTTAAGAAAGTTTAAATCAGGTTTTCTACTTGTTCATAACTCATACGGAGTGGAAATAATTAATTTAGAAGGCACATAGTTAAGTACATAGGTAGCAGTTAACAAAGCATCATCCCAAAAAAATGATTGGTAAGTTAGCTTGTGCCATTATGGACCTAACCATTTTCAATAGGATTCTGTTTCTCCTTTTGGCAACACCATTTTATTGAGGAGTATATAGAATAGACAACTATCTTTCTATTCCTTTTTCATTATATAAATTTTTGAACTCATTAGATAAATATTCTCGACCTTGATTTGATCTTAACGCTTTTATTTTCTTATCTAATTGATTTTCTACCAAGTTCATCAATTTCTTAAAGCAACTCAATATCTCAGATTTATAAGAAATCAAATGGACATATCCAAATCGAGTACAATCATCTGTGAATGTGATAAAATATACGGCCCAATACCTTACTCTTACATTCATTAGACCACAGATGTCAGAATGGATTAGTTACAAATGAAACTCAACTCTTGTGCCTTTTCCGAATGGTTTCCTTATTGTTTTTCCCACCAGTCAATACTTGCAAATAGGTAAATTGACTTTTTTAATATTGCCTAATAAGCCCTCTTTGGCTAATCTATTCATTCGTTGTTGGCCAATATGAAAAGTCTAGCATGCCACACATTCACATCATTATCACAGGAGTTGCAAGATGTAAATAGAGAATAACAAACGTTAGTATCACCACAGTTAACATCTAATATAATGAAACCATCCAGAATGTATCCATAACTATAGTAATTTTTATCCAAATACAAGTCAACACCACTATTATGGAAGTTCAAATAAAAATCAAGTTTAACCAACACTAATACAGACACTAAATTCCGACGAATCTCCGGAGCATATAATACGTTATGTAGGAATAAAGTGCGTCCACCGTGCATATTTAATTAGTAGGTGCCAATCCCTTTTACTTCAATTTTGGTGTTATTCCCTACATGGATCCATTTCATTCTAGTCGGAACTCATCGGAACTCCACGAAGGCATCTCTATCCTTCGCTACGTGGTCTGTGGCTCCTAAATCTACAGTCCACAAAGGATTAAACTCAGTTAGAAATACATAACTTGATACATAAACAAAGCTCTCAAGAATGCAATGAGTGCTTACCTTCTTTGGCTCGCCACAATCGAGAGCGAAGTAGCCCTTCTTGCTACAATTGTAATACTTTACTTTTGACATCTTCTTAACGAAAGAACGCTTTCCTTTATCATGTTGGTTAAATTTCGGTTTCTTAGCCGAAGAACTTGTTCCCTTGCCTTTCCATTTCATGAACTTTTCGAGTTGCTCGCGCTTAGAGCTCGAAGCCCCATTTGAGCTAGAACCAGCATAAGAGATGTCAATTTCTAGTTTCACCAGCAGGAGGTGATCCTCTTCTAACTCAAGATAGCGCATGGCATCCTCAAAGGTCTTGATGTTCTCATTATGGGCCAGGTGCACCTTCATGTGCTCCTAACTTTGAGGCAAGGAACGGATCACTGCTTGCACTTGCTGCTCATCGGTTAGAATGTGGCTAGCATCCTTCAGCTCATTGATCATGTTTGACATCTTTCTCAAGTGTTGTTTTATCATCTGACCATGAGGCTTTTTATACAAGTCAAACCTTACAGTGAGCTGTTCCAACTTGGTCACCGATGTATGATTAAATCTCGCTGCTAATGCTTCTTACATTTCTTTAGCATGCTCAAAATGTCTAAACTTTCGCATGATATCATTTTCCATGCTACTCAGAAACGTAATGCAAGCAAGAGAGTTCTTTTTCTTTCAAGCAGCAAATGCATCCTTGTCGCTCTTGTGTTGGGCAGTGTTTCCATCTTCAGGCTCTTCCATGACTTGGTTAAGAGCTTATAGTGCCTCTTACTTTTCTAGCACATATTAGATTTTCATGTTCCATATTTCATAATTTTCGCCGTTCAATTTCTCTCCTTTGTTCAATTCAGCTACAATGTTCTTAGTTGCTGGAGCCATTGAATCTTAACATTTTAGACATATATGCACGAATTATTAATGCTACTCATTGATGCATCAATTTTACACAAATTGATTATATTAATGAGTAATTTCACATGGGTTTTAAATTCAAAAATTCACTATGTTCCCAATCATCATCTAAAAATCTAATTTGAAATTATCGTTAATATAATCATTAAGGTAAAATTATGTTATTTAAAGTTACTAAAACTTTTAGAACTCCCACTCAACCACATGATACTAATAAGATATATATTAAAATAGAATAGTACCACAAACTATTCACAACAAAAAAATATCCATCAATATTTATTAACTAAATACTATTTACATAAGGAACGAATCTAGCATAGAAAAGAAACATCAACATCAACATGAAAAGAAATATCCACCTAGGATATCTAAAACCAACCTAAAAAATATATAAAATCAACGATACCTAACTTTCCAATAAACAGGGAATGATTTATCAAATTTCCTAGAAAACTTAATCTTTTTCTTTGGCAACCAAGAAAAGACTATTGGGTATTTCTTAGGGTTTCTCCATAGTGCATTCATTCTTCGCCAAGTTCCATCCATCCTTAAGGTTGAAGTTTTTGTTGCCTCAATCCTATAGTATTCCCTCACAAAATCTATTGCAAGTTTTTTGTAGGCTGGGACTACGTTAACCTCCCATAGGCGATGCAACACCTTTTTCCATTCATATGGAAGAGTGCTGATCAAAGCATTCAATTTCTCAAAGTCCGGCATACAATAACCATTTCAGATGATTTTCTGTATCATCTTATTGACCTTGACCACATGATTCTCCAAATCGTCACTTTCCCATTGATAAGCATCTAACTCAACTCTCAACACTGCAAGTCTTGCCTTTTGTTCAGCCGATCATGGGATAGTAGGTGTGCACATCCTACAAGGCGACATTGTTCCTGCAACAAATGCAGAACCAAACAGGATTACACATAATCCTTAGAGCATATCATCAGCAAATTTTTTTTGGTGGTCAACATCGGTCAACGAAGGTCAAGGCAGGTCAATACCCGTCAATGCCAATCAACGGATGAGGGTCGGGTCAACAGATGACCGAGTCGGGTCAATGGGTCATGCTGGTCTGCAAGTCGCGTCATCGGGTTAGAAAACCGAGTTGGATCAGACCAACCAGGTCGGGTCAAGCCTGTCGGGTTAGGCTAGGAGAATAACCGGCGTGGCTGACGTCACGTTGACATGAGCCATGCTCACCCTTGCGTGATGCACACGCGCAACGCATGTGCCAGCGGTTTTTGCCCGCTGTGCATGTGCGACGTACGTGCAGGCGAAGCCACCACTTGTGGCCACGTGTGGAAGCGCGTTCGGCCTCTCTCGGCGACGTACCACCCATTGTTTTTCTCATCTCGACGAGTACTACAACCCTACACTTTCAAAAATAAATTTCTATGCATGAAAATCGAGAAAATGACCCCGAACAGTATGGACGGGTGTCGATTTTTCGTATCCGAGCGTTTGTCGGCGCCATTTCACGAATTCCGGCTAACAATCCGTTTTATAAACATGTTGAATGATTAGGAAACAAGAAGACATGCTTTGATACCAATGTCGAAAACGGATTCCTAAAAAAATGCGGAAAGACGGAAACAAATTTCTAAAAGACGAAAAACTCAAACTATTGAGTAACATCAAAGCATTTGTGGAAACATGTCCAAGAGAACTTGAATCACCAATCATCTAAAGTACATGACCAAGAAGGACGTATCTTGTTTTCCACGGATTAAATGCTCCAATTGCAATGCTGAGAGAGTATAATTCTTCGATTGTCGAGTGAGAGCACTTTTTTCTTTTTGAGTGAGAGAAGTTTTTTCCTGAGCGGGAGAATACTTGACTCACGCACATTCACAGAGAGTTTTTTTCCCTTTTTTTTCCCATAAATAACTGTCCTGTCTGTTATTTCTCTCTCATGGGCCTTTTCAAGACTAACGGGCTGGGTTAGCCCAACATGGGCGGCCCAAAATTATAAAACCCATCAAGATCCAAACATCATAAAGTATTTCGATCGTATATCACCAATTAATTTAAGCTAACACTTTTTTAGATTGGTAAGCTATCCGATTAAAAATTGGTCGGTTTGTACAAAATTACTAATTGCAAACTATCATAATAAATTAGTAATTTCATAAAATTATTAATAAATTACCAACAATTCAGCTAAAAAAAATTCACCCATCATTTTTTTTAACCAACAATTTTGTTGATATTTGTCAATACTTATTAGAATTACCAAGATGGAAAAAAAATATGTACTTTTTTATAAGCGATACGATAGAATTCTGCTCATTTTACAACTTTAAATATGCAGAATACGCGTTAAAGATCCTTATTCATTTCCAAAATCCATGGACAACGAACTAAACTTGAAGCAAAGGCATCACACAACTCGGAACAATACATAAACTTTGATGCTCCTATAGAGCACCTTATTGCAGATATCTATATGTTTGAGCTTCAATCGAAAATGCTTTGTGCATACATCGTTTAAGTATACCAATGCACGTCTGCACGTACACGACGCAACAGCGAAGCGTGCAGGCCCGGCAACCATCGGTCGAGGATTATAATGAAATCAAAACAAACCCGTATAGCCTATTCTATTGACAAAACTTCTGCGGAGATATGCTTTGGAGAATGAAGCGAAGCGATTAGTAAGAAGGCGCCATCGCGGGGGCGACACCTATGAACTTGACAGGTTGAATTGGTCCTGGAGCCACGTCGCCGGAGCTTCGGATCTCTGCCATTCCTCTGCGCGCAATCCCTCTTTGTGCCTCGCAAAGTTTGGGAAGAAACACACCTGCACAAAGAAATTTTACGCGCGCAGTTGAATCAAAAGGCATACTTATCGGAAAATTAAAGGATTACCATGTACAATCTCTATTGAAATCAATTTTTAAGATGAAGATTTTGTTCTTTAATCTGCGAATCCAATCTGCTCTTCTAAACTGTTAAGTGAGGGATTAAGATATTGGACAAACTTGTAATACTGTACGTTTCTTTTTCAAGCGGATGCTACGACTACGAGTGGTTTGGTTTATTGACAAGGGAACGTAGTTGATGTAATTACCTTCGCCGGCGGCGAGACTGAAGTAGAGATTGACAATGTTGGGGCAGTTCTCGTAGCACCCGGAGGAGCAGAGCTTTTGGGTGAATTGAGACTCAAGGAGCGAATCCGAGGAGACCCCAAGAGTCTTCCGGTCGAGCCCGCATGCGGCGATGCACTCGTCGGTCTCGATATAGTCCTTCAGATTGTCGGCCTCGATCTCCGAGGACCGGCATGTGTACGCTTCCTCCCCGCTTCTCCTCACCTGCTTCTCGAGCACACACCGCTTGCCCGTGGATGACACGGCGAACGCGCACGACCCGTGGTCAAGATTCTCGCATGCAATATCTCCTGCAAATGACTCACCAACATATATATCAAGATGCATGAAAAGACACCAACACTTTTCAAGATAACACGACGGATACAAGTACCTAGGGTTCCTTGAACGCAGAATGCAATGGCGAGAGCGAGGAGCGCGAGGTTGCAGAAGCTGGAAGCCATTGTTTTCTGAATTCAAAGCTCCGAGAGGAAGAGAAGGTGAGAGTGGGGAGAGCTATAGAGGAGGCTTATGGAACTCGTTCTCAATGTTTTCGAGTAGTGCCTAACAAATGCGAGCGGCCAGCCATTTATAGGGGTGTCAATGGAACTGTTGACGTGCGTGTAGATGGGTAGACTTAGCATGGACTTTCAAATGTGCGAAGGAGACAAGTAAAAAAGTGACAGATACGAACTTAATTTTAGATCCATATTTGCTAAACTTCGTCAAACGATATTACGGTACGTGTTTGAAGGAAAATCCCATTTTGTCTCACACTTCCGCCATCATAATCTTCAAAGGCAATTTGGCAAGATAAGAAGATTCACATCCCCAAACCCAGAAAAGATCCTCTTTTTCTCTTCTGTTATGCTTGAACAGATCGATAAATATTGAGTAAATATAAATAGATAGACAAGTAGATAGATAACCTTCACATGTAAATTTTTTTTGATTTATTATTATTCCAATTTCAAAGTTAAGGTTTCGTTTTTTCGCGGAAAATGAACAATTTGAAAAATATTTTCTTAAAAATGATCGCTTGTATCGCTCATAATAATTGGTCAACGAGAAATGTTTTTATTATCGACAATAGTTCATGTCTAAATATTTCCGTGGACGATGAATGTTTTTTCGTTCGTTCATTTCTGTAAGAAATACAAGCGATCATTTTTTAGGAAGATGATTTTCAAATTTTTCATTTTTCGCGAAACAAAACGGAGCCATTCATAATTATATTCGAATTCGTATGTTCATTAATGCGAACTTTGGTTCGAAATCAACATAGTGCTTATCTACAAACAGAGTCCGTCTCCTATCAAGTTACACACTAACAAAGCTCGCAACGAAACAGAAACTCAACTTGATAATCTTCAAATTATTCACAAATTTGAGTATATCTAACGTGCAAAAGGAGATCAGCTTCATCACATATACACGGTAGACTTACTGTCGATAGATGTCATTCTGTCATCTCCAATTTTGTTGTGACTGAATGTTCCATCGGAGGCCAAGCCCGTTAAGGTTCCGCCATCAATGGCGGATGGGGGCCTCTGCCACCATGTGGAACTTCAATCTCGGCGGGTCTTCCAGAGAAGTTTGAATCAACTCATGGGTCAAAATCAATCTCCTTCTGCCTTCCTTTTTCCATGCTCCTGTAGTTTAACGGAACCTGAGGGTCAAAGTTTGGTGTATCTGATGGCGACACTTGCGAGCTTAGGACACCCAGAAAGATGTTACTCCTCCCCTTTTCCCTAAACGTGGATCTTTGACTTAACCCAGCCCTCTTGTTCCTCTACAAAATTGAGCTCATGGGTTTAATCAGTCTAAGTCCTCTGCCTTAATCAACTGTGTTTAGAGTGGTCTCGAGCTCAACTTTCTTGTGCGTTAATGAGGCTTGAGGTGGGCAAAATCTATATATTCTCATAGCCGTACTCGTCGCTCACAATTTGATGACCTTGGTTATAGTTTGTGCCAGAAGTATCTAGGTTAGGTAAATATTAACTACTAAAACTGACAAGAAGGACCCCCAGTTTTTTTTTATCATCCTAAATATTAAAGTAAAAGCTCATGAATATTAATTCAATGCATTCAATCAATCATATCACGTTATCAGTCGATATTGCCTATATAAATATGACATAGACGGTTTTTGGAATCGCGAAATTAGCGAAGCACGCTATTAAGTGTGAAGATAAATCATGATTAGTAGGCACCCGATATCAGTTAAAGATGTGGTATATCGGACTCACGTGGTATCCTTCAACGTTCCCATTGCGTGACTCATTCCTTTCTGGTCAAACATGGCATGGCCTAACTTGATACCACTTGAAGAAAAACGGGCTAGGGTCTTCTCTCCCTTCCCCCCTCTCTCTCTCTCTTGCGTTTTGTCCGTTCCTCGACTCTTCAACTTCTGACCTACATCTCTCCCTCCCCTCCCCTCCCCCGTTGTTTTTTTGTTTAATTTCTTCTTGTTTCTTTCCTTGCTCTCCCGATCTAATTTAGATCCAGGAGTTTTGCTCTCCCGATATTAGATCTGGGAGCTTTTGTCTCCTATCTAATTCTAGATTTAGGAGTTTTAATGAATAAGTACTTCGTCTCCAGTTTTAATGGTGTTCACAGCAGCTTTGGAGTCAAACTTGTGCTCGTTCAACGTGTTTTTGTTAAAAGCTTCAGAGTCTCGCACGTGCTAAAAGGCTTGTTCATCATTCAATTCTAGGTCCTTGTGAGATTCATTTCCCTGATTGTCCGTTTCAAACCAAGTCTTTTCGGAAATTACATAAATGATAGATTTTTGAGCTTCTTCTTCTATATTAGAACGCACGTGTTTTCCCCTCAAAAACACGCCGGTGCATCTCTCATGCCTCTCACGTGCATACATCATAAGATAAGAGGGAGATTTAGCTCTTCTGTCTCTTGGAGCTTTTCTTCCTTTTCTTTCGAACCCCCAAGCACAACTCCCATACGCTCTTATCCTCCAAGAGAGTGATTGTCAAAGTGATTGTCCGCATCAGCCGCTTGTTCTCTAGTTTCAGAGCTGAATCTCACGGACCTCACCTTTCATATAGGTACCCTCATGCCTCTGAATTGAATAAACAACAAATACACATTTGGTTTCATGAGTTCACAAATGGACTTCAGATTCTCTACAAATGGAGGAGCTAAATTTAAGAAGGAAATTACACCAAACAAATGGAAATGCATGAATTTCGGTTCTAGAAAATGGTGAAGTCTCGTAAGCTTTTTTTAGCATCTCTTAGTCTATCATTTCTTTGAGATCCTGCTTGTTGCGGCATAAAAGAAAACAAAAAATATAAAAATTGCATCAATTATTTCCCATCTTGCTTTAACTAATAAACTTGTTTTGATGCATCTATAAGATAGAAGCGTAGAGCACACCTTTATTATAAAATTGCTCAAGCTTTCATTTCTCAGTAATTAAGTTTTCCCGAGGGTTGGAAGTCTCGTTTGATCTTTCTTTCGTGCCTTGCAATGGCTTGTTCTTAACCTCGAGCTTCTTCTCCAAGTATAATTTATCATCCAAAACCAGGTCCTTGGAAGATCCATCTCCTTGATTGTCTATTTCAAATCAAGTCTTTTTGGAAGTTATATAAATCATTCGTTTTTGAGCTTCTTGAGTTCCTCCTATACAAGCATCTCTCGTGCGTCTCTCATGCATCTATCTTGAGATGCATGGGCTCGAGCTGACCTGTGGCTATCGCTGGCCGATTGCGGCAGAGGAAGGAGGAAAAATAGAAGGAAATATAAGGAAAAATAAAAAGAAAAGAGAAAAAAGAAAATTAAAATAATTAAAAATTCAATTTTTTGAAAAAATATAGAAAAAATTAAAATAAAAATAAAAGTAATTAAAAATTTTGGATATGTTTTTGTTTGAGATAAAATCATGAGATTGAAATTATTTTTCAATGAGATCTCTCGAAAATGGATTCCTAAAAAAATGCAGAAAGACGGAAACAAATTCCTCAAAGACGGAAAACTCAAACTATCGAGTAACATCAAAACATTTGCAGAAATATGCCCAAGAGAACTTGAATCGCCGATCGTCTAAAGTACATCACCAAAAAGGACTTACCTTGTTTTCGACGGATTAAATGCTCCAATTGCAACGCCGAGAGAGTACGATTCTTCGATCGTCGAGTAAGAATCCTTTTTTCTTTTTTAGTGAGATAAGTTTCTTCTTGAGCGGGAGAACACTTGACTCACGCACATTCACATAGAGAGTTTTTTTCCTTTTTTTTTCATTTTTCCCACATTTCTCTCTCATGGGCCCTTTCAAGACTAATGGGCTAGGTTAGCCCAACATGGGCGGCTCAAAATTATAAAATCCATTATTTTCCCACTCACGCATGGGCTAAACATAACTCTCTCTTTTTTGCAATGTTCATATTAGCAAATAATACATGCGACCAGCATACTTTGAGAGCTCGTTGCTATGCATATGTTAGGAATACATAACAGCTCAAATTGGGCATAACGTTTTCGAGTAGATATAGTATGCAATATCCCAGATCAATTAGTCACATTTATATCTCGTTTGATCTCTTTTAGTATCTCGTATATTGTATTCACAACTATGATTTACTCAAAATCATAATTGGTCGACATGTGAATACAAAAATAGAATGTGACATCATAAACAAATTGATTTTCCTCTTTCCTTAAACCTCTCCATTTTAGTCTAGCTTGCTTTTCTAGAAATGCCCCATTAGATCATATCATTCATGACCATTGGCAACACCCTAAGATAGCAAACGCTAAATAGAAACTTTGAAAATAAGTCAGAGTCGTAAGAGCACTAAATGAGGAATTCTTATTCTCAAGAGTCTCACACGGCATAAAGTTGACATAAAAACTTTTGCTACTCTTATTGGTTGGCTCATGCATACGTAGTATAAAATACGTATTACGTTATTAACTTCTTTTCCATGAAGTGGATGTCTTCACATTCAATACCGTACAGATGATAGTTCAGACATACTTAATGTCTAAACTTGAGTTCACGTAACTACTTTTCCAAAGAATCCATCAGAACTCACATCTGGTATCAAAGACAGATAAAATAAACTACGTGGGTTATTTTATTTTCGTACATAGTAAATATTACGTCTTCATCTTAACACTTAGTTAAGGCGACATTTGTATTTTAAGCTTGAGCTCTCGATTATCACCTAGATAATAAGCTTAAATTTGTTTTATCTCTATTTATCACATAGTAAATAGAGGTGATTACCTGTGTGAATGGGCTAATCTCATCTGTCCGACATACTTTCTCAATATAATGCACTAAGCATTAAGATGCATAAATATCAAATAAACTCATAAGCATTAATAATGAAAGAACAGCTTTATTAAACATGAACATTCACGGAAAATACAATATTCAGTACATCACTCTCTACGCAGTCCCAGAGATTTTACATGACCATAGAAAACATTTCTAGGAATTGGCTTTGTCATAAGATCTGCTATAATTCTATACGTAGATATGTACTGTAAGTTAACATCCTTTCGTGTTATCATATCTTTAACAAAGTTGTACTTGGTATCTATATGTTTGGTCTTGCAATAATATTTTGGATCCTTAGTGTAAGCTATCGCTGCTTGGCTATCATAATTAACCAATAATGAGCTTGCAGCATTCTCAGTAACACTTAAATGATCCAAAAAATCTCTTAAGCCAAACTCCCTCTTGTACTGTTGCTGACAATGCCACGAACTCGGCTTCTATGGTGGATAAGGCTATATAAGTTTGTTTCTTACTGCTCCAAGATATGATGCCATTATTCAGTAAGTAAACAAATCCAGAGGTAGATTTTCTTTCGTCCAAATCTCCTCCCCAGTCAACAGCTGAGTAGACTTCAAGTCACAGATCTTTTCCTTGATAACTCAGAGAGTAATTAGCAGTATCCTTTAGATACCTCACGATTCTTTTAACGGCTTTCCAATGTGATTGACCTGGATTACATTGCTATCTACTTACCATTATAACTAAAAAACATATGTCGGGTCTTGTACACATCATAGCGTACATTAAACTTCCAACAACACTAGCATAATAACTACGTTTCATTTGTTCCTTCTCTTGTGGAGTCTTAGGATACAATTTACGGCTCAATCCTTCACCTTTTACAATAGGAGTATCCATGGGTTTATAGTCTTGCATCCAAAATCGTTCAAGAACCTTATTTATATAAGTCTCTTGCGAAAGAGACAATAATATCTTAGAACAATATCTTGAAATCTTAACTCCAAGAATATATGGAGCGTCACCCATATCTTTCATCTCAAAGTTAGACGATAACCAACTCTTAATAGTATTAACCAACTCCAAATTGCTTCTGGTAATTAGTATGTTATCAATATATAATAACAAGATCACAAATTGATCTTTGGATCTTTTGTTATATACGGAATGATTTTCATTAATCATTTTAAAATCATATGCCACTATGGTGTTATGAAAACGCTTGTACCATTATCTCGAAAACTTCTTAAGGCCATATATCAATATTAAAAGTCGATATACTTTTTGTCCTTGGCCTTTTACAATAAAGCCAACGGGTTGTTCCATGTAAATTTTTTCTTTTAATTCTCCATTTAGAAAAACAATCTTTACATCCTTTTGATATAATTCAAGAACTATACTTACCACTATTTTCAGAATAAAGCAAATTGAGGTAAATTTCACTACAGGAGAAAAAGCTTCTTCATAATCAATTACTTTCTATTGATTATACCCTTTCGCCACGAGGCGAACATTATATCTTTCTATTGAACCATCAGCTTTACACTTTATTTTGAGAACCTATTTGTTCCTAATAGTTTTGCGTCCTTTTGGAAGACCAACCATTTCCCAAACATGGTTTGACTTCATTGACTCCAATTCTTCTTCCATTGCAATCATCCATTTTTCCTTGTCAGGGCAATTTAGAGCCTCATTTACATTCCTTGGTTCATATTTATCTTGTGGAGTGACCATGAAAGTTTTTCTTTCTTTATCAAAACACCGTCGTGGAATACTTTTGCGACTTGTTCGACGTACGGGAGATTTTACATTTTTTACATCATTCTTCATTACGCTCCCACTTCGATTAAATAATGACGGTATCGTCTCATCAAACAATTGCAATTGAGATTGAGTCGAATTTAACTCCTTACTTCTCGCATTGCTCCCACTTGGACGAACTCTATTAAGTTTATTATTAGCATCTAAGGTTTCTAATAGTCAGTAATCCTCACCTATTACGCCCTTCTTAGGAAATTCATTCTCTAAGAATGTGACATCTCGTGATTCAAATTCAGCTATATCCAACTTTCTTGCTGTCGCGACCTAAAAATTTCATCTCTCAGGCTAATGGATTATTAGGACTAAACCTAACTCGAGCCCTCCCAAGCCCTACCAATTCGCAACTTTGGGTTTAAGTTTTTAACATGCAAATGTTTTCATGTTTGGAGTCGCCACTAATCAATTTGTGGTAGGTCGATTAGAAACCTAAATAAAACATAGGGAGATATGTTTTATTCCTACGAACCAGAGATTCTAAGCCCGGGGACTTGATTACGCTAGATCTAGTCTAACGCCCTTTCGGTACCTTTTCTTTTCAAAAATATTTTGGCAAGCAGTTTGGATCCATTTTAACTTAGTCACTAACATATGAGGTGTTCATACGGGTGCGCAAACCACCAATTTAACACTCAAGAAAGCATTAAATAAATTGCAAGATTAGGAGAATTACTTACCTTGAAGCAACGTAAGCATCTGCATGATTAGCTTAGAAAATCACATCAACCATCCGAATATGATTTCTAATTAACAAGCAGTTCACTCAATATTTTTTGGATTTTCGCTTATTTAAATGAAAGCTAACCTACATGCAATGACGTGCAAAAATGACATGCAAGTAATGCGACCTAGCATGCAAACTATATGTCATGCGACGACGTGACCTAATTCTGATGACGAGCAAATGATTTATTTTTGGTATTTTCTGGTGAAATTCGGAATAAAAATATGCCTAAATTAACGTGCAACCTATGATGACCTAATATGTCCTAACATGATTTATTTTTGGGATTTTTGTTAAAATTCGAAATAATAAATTACTCAAATTAAGAATGCAATCTATCCTAATCTACCATAAAATAATTCATTCTTTTTTTTGGGGTTTTCATGAAAATTCGGAATTAAAAATAACCTAAATAATCTATTAAAGTTAGAAAATTATTTAATTTAAACTAGGAAATAGATTATCTCAAGTCCTAATTTAAATTAAATAATTACTCTATCGTCTAGATATATTTAGGATTCCTAAACATGCAAAACTCAAATTCAAATCCTAACTGATATTTTTTTGAATTTTTTCTTTTTTTATTTGAAAGGGGAAAATAATTTAAACAGAGATAACATCCACATTTAAAGCAACCACGCAATCCACAAGATTCGTTTCAAATTCGGATTAGGCACAAAAATCGAACTATCGGTCATATCTATAGGGTTATAGATATTGACGGAAAGTCGATCGTCCAAATTTGGAAAGCAGATAAAAATCATTATCGTATCCAAGGGATTATGGATAGGATAATGATTTTCCGTATCGCCACGTATCATGCCTTAGGGATAAGGTCGGATAGTTGTCCAGATACGTTGCTGAATTAGGAAAGTTTCCTAATTTTGAATATTTTAAAATATTGCGAACAAGGCAAACATTATCCTAAGATATCTAGCAATCCACGCAATATTCACAGAATATTCAAACATTCAAAAATTAAGAAACGAAATATTCTAAAAATATTAGATAATGTTCAATTACCTAATTTGCGGATAATTTCCAAATTCGAACTTGCGGATCGGGATGAACGGCGAACGGTGGATCCGCGGCGCGATGTCGGGAACGGCGGCGACAGCGGACCGGCGGTGGCGCACGGCGGCAGGGAACGGCGACGGAACAGCAAGGCAGCGCCGGCGTGTGACGGCTCCGGCGAGGACGGCGGCAGCAGCGTCGGGCTCGGCGGGGACAGCGGCGTCGGCGTGAGGCACGGCGTCAGCGGGAGAGGCGGCGGTGTAGGGAACGGCGACGGAACAGCAAGGCAGCGCCGGCGTGTGACGGCTCCGGCGAGGACGGCGGCAGCAGCGTCGGGCTCGGCGGGGACAGCGGCGTCGGCGTGAGGCACGGCGTCAGCGGGAGAGGCGGCGGTGTAGGGCGCGGCAGCAGCAGCACGGCAGCGTCGGCGTGAGCGGGAAGCAGCAGCGCGGCAGCAACGGCGACGTCAGCGGGAAGCGCGGCAGCGACGACGTCGGCGGCGTGAGGCACGGCACGGCGGTACGTCGGTGGGAAGCGGCAGCAGCGGCGTCGGCAGGGAGCGGCGGCAGCAGCAGCGTCGGCAGGGAGCGGCGCACGGCAGGTGCGACGTCAGCAGCAGCGTCGGCGTGAGGCGCGGCGTCGGCGGTGCTACAGCATCGGCGTGAGGAGGAAGCAGCAACGGCGATGTCACACGGCAGCAGCAGCGCCGGCGGGAGGAGGCAGCGGCAGGCGTGGCGGCGGCGGTGACAGCGGCGTCCGGCGTGCGGCAGCGCGAAGGGCGCGGTTCTGGCCGTGTCGGGGGTGCTCCGGCCGGTCTCCTTCTCTCTCTTTCTTTCTCGCTCTCACACTTTGAAAATTCTGATCTGAAATTTTTTGTGTGTCCCCCCTCTAAAATTCTGACCTAATAATGTATATATAGTATTAACCTAGGTCAATTAGATGGGCTTTTTAGTCCTAATGGGCTTAGGCTTGGGCTTTAATTTAAATGGGCTGAATTAATTAATGACAATGGGCTGAATTAATTAATGACAATGGGTTGAATTAAGTTCAAATTAAAACAACCGAGCCCGTTTGACTTATAATTCCCGGCCTTTGCATTTCAAGCGAGCCGAGTCCCATTCGATGAAATTTAAGCTCGTTCATTCACCGCCGGTCCGATGCAAAAAATGCAATTAATCTAAAATGAATTTAAACTATATGTTATGCAAATTAAATATTTTTTGTTTAGGGGTTAAAATTTTAATCCCTAATTTTCAATGCAAATTACACTAAATGGTTGCTAAAATTTAGGTGTCAACAGCTGCCCCTCTTTGAAGGTGAGCTCGCAGAGGTTGCATTCAAAGACTAAATGCAATGAATGTTGTTTTTGTCGGGATTATGAGTCCCATTTTACAATGCATTAAGAAATGATGCATGCTGACATGAGTAGAAAACGTACCTGGAATCACTTACCTGATAGGAGCGAGATAATGCAATTCGAAGCACAACTTTAACTTGTATATTGTTTTGGCAAATGTATGGGCTCAGTCCCCATCGGTATTGCCTGATATATGTTGATGAACTTCGGTGATCTGCAGTCAAGTCAAAACACACGAAGAAAGCTCGACGTATCCAATCATCATCTGGATTCGTGAGAACAGTTCCGATCTTTACGAACTACCTATATATCTCCATAGGTGTTTGCAAAGATTTGGCCGCTTCACTTATACCTGCTCATAAGTGAATTGCGGGGGAAACTTTTGAAATCAAGAGGATATTCCGACCTTTGCATATACCTGCTCATATGCAAAGATTTGGCCGCCTCACTTATACCTGCTCATAAGTGAACTGCGGGGGAACACCTGGGGTTGAGAGAATATTCCGACCTTTACATATACCTGCTCATATGCAAAGATTTGGCCGCTTCACCTATACCTGCTCATAGGTGAGTAGCGGGGGAACATCTAAGATTTGAGAGAATATTCCGATCTTTACATATACCTGCTCATATGCAAAGATTTGGCCGCCTCACTTATACCTGCTCATAAGTGAACTGCGGGGGAACACCTGGGGTTGAGAGAATATTCCGACCTTTACATATACCTGCTCATATGCAAAGATTTGGCCGCTTCACCTATACCTGCTCATAGGTGAGTAGCGGGGGAACATCTAAGATTTGAGAGAATATTCCGATCTTTACATATACCTGCTCATATGCAAAGATTTAGCCGCCTTACCTATACCTGCTCATAGGTGAGTAGCGGGGGAATACCTGAAATTTGGGGAGAACATTCCGACCTTTACATATACCTGCTCATATGTAAAGATTTGGCCGCCATGGCTATACCTGCTCATAGTCATGTAACGGGGGAATCTTCTCGAGATTGTATGAAAATCTGTGCTTTGATGAACAAAGGGGCTAGCCCAAGTGTTCAAGAGTTCCTTGACAAAGTACCTGGATATCATCAGAAGTACCTGAAAAGGTTTGATCAATAGACACCTGAACACAATCAAAGGCATCTAGAGATCGCCAAAATGATTAAATGTGGTACCTGACAATTGCTTGAACAGGTTAGGGATACCTAGATAGTCATAGACATCCTAGGGATAGAGAAATACTTACCTGGTGATATCTCCCACTCTGAAGGTGTGTCTCCTGTTAGACACGATTTTAAGTAACATGTAATATGCATTCGCACACTGTCAAGAACACATATACACATGCACTATGATTTCAACTGATTTTCATGCACGATGGTTTTGTCAAATCGGCATTACAAACTTCGCTGGGGAAAAATCATGACAAGACAATTCGAACTCACAAGCGGATATCTTGAAAATGTCGAATGAGGGACTTCCGGTCCAAAAGGGCTTTCTCTCATTCTCATCGAAATGCTGATTTATGGAGAATCGCTCCATCTCACCATCATCATGTTGACAAGGGTCCGAGTATTCTCGCAAGCAGTACGACTTTACCAATCTGAGAGGTCTTTGTTAGGACTGTAACATAGGGCTTGGTCAATGGCTTAGCAAAAGAGACTCTTCGAGTCGAGGCTATTGAAAGAAAATACTCCGCAATTGTCTCCGGGTTTACAAGTCAAGAACCTGCAAAATGAGATAGAAATGGACTTGCTCGCACTTCTTCGAGCTAAGCTTATAAACATCAGAAACTCTACGTTAGTTCAAGTGCCCTAATTTGAAGAGACTTTGCAAGGGACGTAACGCAGGCTGGGCTCATGGGTTGAGAAATGAATGGATCATAAGGCTCAAAATGTGTATAATTGGGGTGAGTAAGTTGGTGATCATCTCGGCATTGTCACCGGTCTTTTTCTTCACCAGGGATTGTCTTCTCAGTAGATGTTCCATTGGCTTCAAGAGTTTATCACCTGACTCCTCAAGACTTTGGATACTTTTGTGACTTCGACACATCTCAACATTTTCTAATCTAAAGTCGTCACTTTTTCCTCTGTTTTTTCTTCTCTTCTTTCTTTTCACGGGCATCGGCCTTGCTTTTACCAGGCACACTGCTTTTTCATGCCCTCTAGTTTTTTTTTTTGACTCACACGGTCTACAATGCATACATTGGCCAGCCACACTTTGGCTTGTTTTGACCGAGTGACTAACATCTGGACTCTCAGGGTCTTCGTCTTTTGTCGGCGCTCTGGATATGCTGCCTGAACAATGATGACTTTTGCCTTGCCCCAGTGTGGGGGATGATCACCAACTGGGTTTAAGAAATGAATTTGCAGGCTCAATTGGGCTTAACAAAGGATAAAATGTGTATAGGATAGAGAAAGAAATGCTGTTCGTCATCCTAAGGCACTTGAATTTCACGTGAATTCATCTGAAAAAGCAACACTCAAAGATTGATGCAAGTGAGAGCATGAAAATTTCTACTCATTTTTCACCTTATGATGCTGATTTACCTCCAGTTTGCCCCGATGTGGGGTGGTTCTTGACAGGGGTAATTTGAATGAATTTCTCTAAGTGTTTAGGCTCAAAGTGGCAAAACAATTGATAACCTGTAGTGTTTGGGATAGAGAAATGAATCGCCTCTCATCATTTCAGTTGCCGTACCTTTTGCGAGATAACCCTTTACTTTGCAGACATGGAATTTTTCTACTCAACTCACTGGGGATTAGTGCATGGGACTGTGTATAGGATATGGCTTGCCTTTCATCATCCCGATGTACCTCATTCAACACATTCAATTTATTTCACATGAGTTATCATATCGTCTAAATAGATTCCCCTTTTGAAATCGATAATGTAGACTGACAAAATAATCAAGCATAATTTAAGACCAAGGCACACATTTCATCTTTAAATTGATTGAACCCATTTATTCATAAGTGAAATGTTTGCAATTTAGAATATAAAACCAAACACTTGAAAACTTTCGCCGCAAAAATGTTAGATCTTATCAGGGATAATAGATCTTCACAGCATCAGAATTAACAGGAGTGGAGAACTCACGACCATCCATTTCTGCGAGGATCAGGGCACCTCCGGGAAGCACCTTTTTAACCACATATGGACCAATGTAGTTTGGGGCAAATTTTCCTCCAGGAACAGGAAAGACTGGCAATACCTTCCTTAGGACTAGATCATTTACCTCGAAGTGTCTTGGACGCACCTTTTGATTGAAGGACCTAGCTATCCTCCGCTGATAGGTTTGACCGTGGCAAATGGCTCTCAATCGCTTCTCATCAATTAGGTTTAACTGCTCATGCCTTTGTCGTATCCATTCTGCCTCGGACAACTCCACTTGAGACAATACTCGTAAGGAAGGGATCTCTACTTCGACGGGTAGGACTGCTTCCATGCCATACACCAATGAAAAAGGTGTTGTTCCGACAGAGGTTCGGATCGAAGTTCGATACGCCATTAGCGCAAATGGCAACCTTTCATGCCAGTCACGATAGTTTTCAGCTGTTTTGGCCAAGATCTTCTTGATGTTCTTGTTGGCGGCTTCAACTGCTCCATTCATCTGTGGACGATAAGGAGATGAATTCAGGTGCCGAATTTTGAACTCATTGAACAACTGATCAATGAACTTGTTGTTCAAATTTGTCCCATTGTCAGTGACAATAGCCTCAGGGACACCATAGCGAGCGACTATGTCCCGCCTGATGAATTTTACAACATTCTTTGCGGTGACGTTTGCATAAGATGACGCCTCAATCCACTTAGAGAAATAGTCAATCGCGACCAAGATAAATCGATGTCCATTTGATGCCTTGGGATTAATCGGGCCAATCACATCGATGCCCCACATTGAAAAGGGCCATGGCTCAAACTGCTGATGTAATTCCGTCGGGGGAACATTTATCTTATCCCCATGAACCTGACAGCGATGACATCTTCGAACATGTTGGATGCAGTCACTCTCAAGACTGAGCCAATAATAACCCAATCTCATAATCTTCTTAGCTAACATGTGGCCATTCATGTGTGGACCACATATCCCTTCGTGTACTTCTTGCATGATTCTGGTAGCTTCAGCCGCATCCACACACCTTAATAGGATTGAATCATACGATCTTTTGTACAGCTTTTCACCACTAACAAAGAATTTTGAAGCCATTTTCATTATGTACTTCCTGTCAGCCGGGGTGCTTCCCTCAGGAAATTCTTGTTTCTGGATGTAACTCATGATATCGTAATACCATGGCTTTTCGTCAGGCTCCCCGGTCACAACCATACAATAGGCTGGCTTTGTCAGGACTTCAATCTTCAGGGGTTCTACCTCTAACCCATCAATCACTTGCAACATGGATGATAGCGTAGCTAGCGCATCAGCAAACTGATTATGAGACCTCGATAAGTACTCAAAAGAGATATCTTCGAATTCCTTTATGATTTCTTCGAATTCCTTTATGATTTCTTCGAATTCCTTTATGATTTCTTCGAGGTATTCATGGTACGGCACTAGTTTGGTGTCTCTCGTCTTCCACTCTCCCACAGTTTGGAGAATAATCAAAGCAGAATCACCAAACACTTTCAACTTGGTTATCCTCATTTCCACTGCGGCTTGGAGTCCGAGGATGCAAGCTTCGTACTCGGCTATGTTGTTAGTACAGGGGAACACTAACTTTGCTGCTACTGGATAATGCTGCCCATCTGGGGATATTAAAACTGCTCCAGTGCCGGAACCAGCCAGGTTTACAGCTCCATCGAAAAACATGGTCCATGTATCTTCCTTTATTACCAAAACACGATCTTCTGGAGAATATCTATCATCATCAGGGACTCCAGGATTTTCAGCTAACACATCGGCAATTACTCGACCTTTAACTGACTTCTGTGGCTTCATCTGGATATCAAACTCTGAAATTAAAATCTGCCACTTGGCTAACTTCCCTACCAAAGCTGGCTGATCAAGTAAATACTTAATGGGATCGTTCTCAGTCACAAGCAAAGTCTGGTGATGCAGTGTATATTGTCGCAGCCTATGGAGCACCCATACTAGCGCAGCGCAAGTCTTCTCGGCTTCAGAATAATTCAACTCCGAGACAGTGAACTTCTTGCTTAGGTAATAAATGGCTCGCTCTTTTCCATCTTCAGGACTTTCCTGGGCTAGCATCGCACCTAAAGACTCACTATGAATCGTGAGGTAAAGGATCAGAGGCTGGCCTGGCATTGGTGGGACTAGCACTGGTGGTTTCATTAGGTACTGCTTTAGTTCGTTAAACGCTTCCCGACAATCATCATCCCATTTCACTTGAGCATTCTTCCTTAGAAGCTTGAAGAAGGGCTTGGCAGTTGCTGAAAGCTGAGAAATAAAACGGGCTATGTAGTTCAATCTACCCAAGAGGCTCCGCACTTCTTTCACGGTCGACGGGGGTTGTAACTCACATATAGCCTTCACTTTGGAGGGGTCAATTTCAATGCCTTTACTGCTTACTATGAACCCAAGTAATTTACCCGAGGTTGCTCCGAATACGCACTTGGCTGGATTGAGACGGAGTTTAAACTCACGGAGCCTCTTAAATAATTTCCTCAAAGTATCAACGTGACTCTTCCCAGGTCTAGACTTGGCGATCATGTCATCGACATAAACTTCAATCTCCTTATGCATCATATCATGGAAGAGCGTCACCATTGCCCGTTGATATGTTGCCCCGGCATTTTTAAGGCCGAAGGGCATGACCTTATAGTGGAATGTCCCCCAAGGAGTGATGAACGCCGTTTTCTCCTTATCATCGTCCTTCATTTTTATCTGATTATAACCCGAGAAACCATCCATGAAGGAAAACAGCTCAAACCCTGCAGTACTGTCCACCAAAACATCTATATGTGGCAATGGGAAATCGTCTTTAGGACTGGCCTTGTTTAGATCGCGATAGTCAATGCAAACCCGAACTCGACCATCCTTCTTCATGACTAGCACAATATTAGCCACCCAGCTGGGGTATTGGGTGACTTCGATGAATCCCACTTTCAAGAGCTTCATGACCTCCTCCTCTATTTTCTTCGAAAGCTCAGGTTTGGTTCTTCGCAGCTTTTGTTTCTTGGGCGGCATGTCTGGATTAGTGGGTAGACTATGCTCCACGATAGAAGGGTCTAAACCCGGCATATCGATATACGACCAGGCAAAGATATCCTGGTAATCTTTCAGCAGTTGGACCAGGCGTTTCGCTTCACCTTCGGGAAGGGTTGCCCCTATCTTCACCTCTTTGGGTTCTCCGGAATCGCTCAAGTTGACAGTGATAGTTTGGTCTACCGTTAGAACTTTAGGTCTTTCATGATGCTCTAGATCATGCCGAAGGTCCGAGGAATCTTCGAGTTCATTGGTGTCATCGAGATCAGGTTCGGTGGCATATAATTCATCAGATTGGACCGTTCCCATATCCTTACATGTCACAAAATTGCCCCTGAAACATAAAGTAGGGGGTTCAGTAGGACAAACAGGGCTAAACAGTGTATTTCTATTGATTTTTTTTATTTTGAAATTCTTTTCAAAAAGGTTTTAACACGAGGAAGCATGAAGAAGCCCAGGCCTCAGAATTCTCCTTGGACTATATTTTATTTTATCGGTTGGATATCATCACCGGGCTGGTTTGATGTACCTCAACATGCCCTCAAAACGAAAACAACTTGTAATTTTATTGATTATCACCAAATGAATTACATTTATTGGAATGGAAATTGCAACAATCCAAATCCTAGAAATGAAAAATACTAAAAAGCAGCTCCCGAGACGGGGCAAGTCCTAAAAAGCAGTAAAAATTCCCGCGTAGGGGAGTGTGCGAAAAAGGTAAATGTGTTACTCTTGCGGGCCAATGCCCATTCCCTTCAACGGTCCTTCCTCGATGGCTCCAATTAAGAAATTATCGAACAGGGCAGTGATTCCCTCCATTGCATCATCAGGATTTTCTGTCACTAGAGGTGTTGGATCATCCATACCTCCCCATCCATCCGGGACAATGTCACGGGGGTCAACATAGAAGCTCGGGGGTGCTGAGTATTTCACATAATAATCGAACTTGCCGCTCGGTTGCCCCAAAGTGTCGATCACCTCTTTCTCTTCATGCATCATTCTTGCAGGGCCCGGGAATGTGGTACGGATGTGTGGAAGCAACCTATCACGCCCACGTTCTTCACCATTTGGTTCTTCTTCGGATCGCGATCTAATCTGTCCATTTCCTCGACCTCGACCTCGAATGCGTCCACGTGCACGTGCCACATTATTTGGTTCACTTGACCCCAGGTATCCCAACCCAGTAATGCGGGGCCTCTGAGAAACTTCCACCGGTTGGCGGATACCTTGACCATCCCTACCAAGGCCGTCACCTGGAGTAAAGCCATGGGACACCATTACTCTGCCAACCATGACCGCAGCATTTGACACCTCAGGAATAGGCGGTGATGATCCTCTTGACGCATGTATGGTTGATACGAGCTCGAGCGACTGATAGCTCGATTCTATTTTGCAATCCGGCTCAACATAGGGGATAGCCGTTGCGTGGTAGATTGGGTGCTCTTCTTCACCGTGGACCGTGACTAACTTTCTCTCCACGACGAACTTCACCATCTAATGTAGACTGGATGGCACAGCTCCAGCAGTATGAATCCATGGACGACCCAACAGAAAATTGAATGCAGTGGGAATGTCCATAACTTGAAATAGGACATTGAACATCGTTGGTCCTATCTGTATGTCAAGGTGTATTTCTCCCATCACTTCTCTCTTCGTTCCGTCAAAGGCTCGAACGGAGGTCTTCGCAGAACTTATCCTAGAATGATCTATCTTAAGGCGGTTTAAAGTCGCCAAAGGACAGATGTTCAAGGCTGATCCGTTGTCAATGAGTACCCGGGCAACATGTGAGGCCTTGTATTTGACGGAAATATAGAGTGCCCTGGTATGCCCCCTCCCTTCTAGAGGGAACTCTTCATCTGAAAAGGCTATGAGGTCCTTGAGGAGTATAGAGCCCACAAATTCCTCTAATTTGTCATGATCGATCGTTTCTGGCACGTGGACTTCACTTAACACCTTCATTAAGGCCTTCTGATGCATGACAGATGTCTGGAGCAGCTCAAGCAGGGAGATTTGCGCGGGCAGCTTGCGCAATTGTTCAACTATGTTGTATTCGCTAGCCTTAATCACAGCTAGAAATTCTTTGGCTTCCTCATCAGTAACAGGTTTTGCAGGTTGAGCATTAGCTTGGCCATAGGAACGCCCGGATCTGGTAACCAAGTCGACATCGAGACTGTAGGACCAAGGGACTGCCTTATTATCACTGTACTCATACGGTTGAGGTATCTCGATCACTATCCCTTCATCAGCTGTAGGCGTGCTTACTACGATCTCCTCATTATCAGACGCGTCTTCAAGCGGAGGCATGTCTTCAGGCAGAGAGTCGCCCTTGTCGCTCCTGGTGTTCAATGTAGCGAACTCCTCCTCCCAATTAATAACCACTTCGGAGATAGTGGAAACGATGCCAGTGTGGTCAGCATAAACAATCATCCCAGCTTCTACCATTCTTGAGATTCTTTCTTTCATGAGAGCCAGGGGCAGGTCTTCATTACTTGGGTAACAACCGGCTTTCACTAACTCACCGTAGACGTCGGTAGTACACACCTTAACATTCTTGATTCGACCAGCATTGAAGCTAAATATGGCATTCACATTGCCTGCGTGATCAGGGAGTGGGTTGCTCTGAACATTCGGCTTAGCAGGTTGAAATGAGAAAGCCTTCGTGTCTAGGAGGTTTTGGATTCGGTGCCTGAGGGCATAGCAATCATCGGTTGAGTGTCCCAGCTCACCCATGTGATAATCACATTTCTTTGACGGGTCGAAGTTATAGAACCGCTCAGGATTGGGCCGCTTTGGCTCAGTAGTAAGCAAGCCTTTCTTCTGGAGCACTGTCAGTACTTGAGACAACGATCCGGGGAGGGGGGTGAATTGCCTCCTGTTGTTCCTCCTCTGAAAAGGTTGACGACCCGAGTTTTGTTGCTGAGCTTCTGCTACTTGGATTGCTGGGGCAGAGTTAGCATTCCGTCGGCTCGGTTGGTTATAAGCCACATTCACTTCAGCTGCCGGTTCTTTCTCTTTTCTCGCACCAAATCTTCTGGTCGAGGAGGGCGGCTCGACAAACCATCCATCTTTCAGCCCTATTTCAATTTGTTCGCCCATGGGGATGAGTTGGTTGAAGTTGTCAGTCGGAATGGCAACCATCCGATTACGGTATTCGAACGGGAGAGTTTTCATGAACATCCTCTTTAACTCACTGTCTATGGGTTCTGGGACAACTTGAGCAGCTAAATTTCTCCATCTGATAGCATAGTCTTTGAAGGACTCAGTCTTTTTCATCTGGGCGCGTTCGAGATCATCACGGGTAGGAATGATGTCCGTTATGAATCTGTACTGCTTCAAGAATGCTTCACTGGCTTCTTTCCAAGTTTTGAGGCCATTTATCTTCTTCATGAGATACCAGCTCAAAGCAGGACCCGTCAAACTTGCTTGAAAGGCATGGATCATCAGGAGTTCGTTATCAACGTACAAAGTCATTTGTACGTGATAGAGCTGTAGGTGGGCTTTTGGACATGTGGTGCCATTGTACTTGTCGAAATCCGGCATTTTGAACTTCTTTGGGATTTTGATCTGTGAGTACAGGGACAGATCGATCGAAGGTGAATCCTGCGAACCTTCCAGCTGCTTCACTCTTTCTTCAAGTTTATTGACCCGTTCATCAGGTTTGTCCTTATTGACGATGATCTGGACAGGGTCATCTTCTAAATCAGGAACATCGTCATCTCCGTCAACATCGACACTTTTTCTGATCTTCTGCTTTGGGACAGACGCTTCGAGGGGTGTCGAAACAGGAACCGACCGGAGAGCTTTGATCTCAGCGGACATTTGTTGCATCGCGATGACAAGTTGCTTGATCTGGTCTTCCACACCAATAACACGCTCTTGCAAGTCGGTTTGATCGGCCATTCTGGCTCTCGACCGTGTACGAATGGGCGACCGTGATCGGTCCGTAGCTACCTAATTTCGAAATGAAACAGGCATACATGAGTGTTAAGCAAAATCATACGCCAATCCATGACATTGGTCTAACCGCTTTGAATTGAAAGGACCACTTTATTGAAATGACGAAGATTTTTACACCAATTAATAACTTGAAATTGAACTGAATATAAAGACAAATGACTCAATTCCTAAACAAACTTTAAAACTGAAACTGAAATAAGAAAAGAACTTCGAGCTTTTTTTTATTTAGCTTGATCTATAGACATATGGGAGGCGACTTCCTTCTTCAATTGCTCATAAGCTCGAGCTATCTTGGATGCCTTTTCTTCAGCTTCTTCGGTCTTCCTTTTGAGGCGATTGTTCTCTGAGCGATTGGCGGACTTGAGAGGCACCTTGGGTATTTTCGGGAGCAAATCCTGCGGGATTCTGTGCCGACGAATGTACTGGGTCGTCGCAAAATAGGACTTCTGCTTTCCCTTTAGTTCTCCTTCGGGCCGAGCTATCTTTAACACACGACACTTCCTCCACATCTTATTGAGCTGGGCTACGGTCGCTTCGTGGTCTTTATCATCATCGGCGAAGTCAACTTGTAGGAGTTCTGGTTGTAACGCCGGAGGGAGCCCTTGGAGAATCTGATACTGACGAGACACTCTGGCGGGGTAGTATTCAATTGCTCCGGTGAAACCCAACAGTGGAACCGGTCCAATACCATTACATGTAAGCCGAGCTTCCTCGACTTTGAACCAATTAGCATGCCATTGGAAACCTTGGGGTCTAGCGTTTTTCATGAAAATGATCCATTCAGAGTAATGATAATCGGGTGCATCCCCTTGTTTTTCTTTGTACCTTAAAACTGGATGGCTAGAATCACTAAGCTCGGATATTGTGAGTAAATCGCCACACCCTTTTATGTGAGACAAAAACCAGATTTGCAAAAGTTCGAGGGGAGCATGAAACGTTTTGTCAACATGTTGCTTAAATTTAGTGAGGGAAATGAAAGTCTCGGCTAAAACGGTGTTGATAAAATTCTTTTCAAGACAGACCTGTTGGACGAACCAGGCGATTGATGGATTACATGCATTCTTACAGTAAGGAAAAATCACGAACCCGAAAAACGCTAGCAAAAAGATTCTGCCTTTTTGAAAAGATGTGGCTTTTTCAAAACACTGACTCAGGAATGAAAAAGGACATGTGCCACGATTTGCTTTTAAAACTTTTCCCAATTCATCTTTTCCGACATTCAAAAATTCAGCCAACATTAAAGTAGGATCAATTCCCAAAGGTGGTGTGACTAAATCCGACTCCAATGGTTTTCCAATGAGCACGCTATATTCTTCCAACGTCGGGGTGAGCTCGTGCTTACCGAATATAAAGGTAGAGGTTTCGGGACACCAGAAGTGTGCTAATGCTCGAACGAGGCCGGTACGGACTTTGACCTCCAGTAGGGGGAGCAGCCTCCCGATGTGGCCCTCAACTAGCTTGCGGTTGGTTGGCCTGAGTAGATTCCACCAGGCACGGAGCTCGTCCTTAGGAGTATCAAGAATCTGGATGTCTGCCCCTCCCATAGTGTATAGACCAAGACTCGCGACCGACCTAATGTCATGGACCGACCAAAGAAAAAGACGAAACATAAATAAATTGCGAGATAAAGGTTTAGAAATCTTACTTCACCCGGTAGAATGATGGCAATCACATAGACATGCGCATGAAACGTGAGGTTCGATTTCTACCTAGACTCTGGCTTGCAAAATGGAGACATGAGGATTACCGAGCTAAACTAGTCATGGTGGTGGTTAGGCTGGGATTCCCCTGACTCCGGCTTAGTCAAGGAGCCGACCCAGGTTGCAAAGGGTGCAACCGTGGTAGGTATTCAATGACACCATGAAAGAACTTTCGGGACCAAGAAAGGCGACCTATACCACACGGGTGTGGTCGAGGTGTCCGTTTTCTTAGTACCATCCTAAACCTGTGCCGCCCAGGTCCGGCAGCGGGTAGTGTGTGCGGTGTAGTGTAAATGCAAGGCATGCACAGCAGGTTATATCATACAGCGCTTCGTGCATAAAATAAACCATTCATTCAAACACCTCCCTGCAAAACAAGGGTTAACAATCACGCCTCCCCTTATACCTCCCATACTGCAAAAACATTTAACACCTAAAATGTTAGGAACGTACCTGGGATCCTCGCTGCCAAGCAAAAATATTTTTTGAAAAGAAAAACTGGCCTAAGTCCACTAAGAGTTTTAACTCAAGTCCCCAGCGGAGTCGCCAAGCTGTCGCGACCTAAAAATTTCATCTCTCAGGCTAATGGATTATTAGGACTAAACCTAACTCGAGCCCTCCCAAGCCCTATCAATTCGCAACTTTGGGTTTAAGTTTTTAACATGCAAATATTTTCATGTTTGGAGTCACCACTAATCAATTTGTGGTAGGTCGATTAGAAACCTAAATAAAACATAGGGAGATATGTTTTATTCCTACGAACCAGAGATTCTAAGCCCGGGGACTTGATTACGCTAGATCTAGTCTAACGCCCTTTCGGTACCTTTTCTTTTCAAAAATATTTTGGCAAGCAGTTTGGATCCATTTTAACTTAGTCACTAACATATGAGGTGTTCATACGGGTGCGCAAACCACCAATTTAACACTCAAGAAAGCATTAAATAAATTGCAAGATTAGGAGAATTACTTACCTTGAAGCAACGTAAGCATCTGCATGGTTAGCTTAGAAAATCACATCAACCATCCTAATATGATTTCTAATTAACAAGCAGTTCACTCAATATTTTTTGGATTTTCGCTTATTTAAATGAAAGCTAACCTGCATGCAATGACGTGCAAAAATGACATGCAAGTAATGCGACCTAGCATGCAAACTATATGTCATGCGACGACGTGACCTAATTCTGATGACGAGCAAATGATTTATTTTTGGTATTTTCTGGTGAAATTCGGAATAAAAATATGCCTAAATTAACGTGCAACCTATGATGACCTAATATGTCCTAACATGATTTATTTTTGGGATTTTTGTTAAAATTCGAAATAATAAATTACTCAAATTAAGAATGCAATCTATCTTAATCTACCATAAAACAATTCATTCTTTTTTTTGGGGTTTTCATGAAAATTCGGAATTAAAAATAACCTAAATAATCTATTAAAGTTAGAAAATTATTTAATTTAAACTAGGAAATAGATTATCTCAAGTCCTAATTTAAATTAAATAATTACTCTATCGTCTAGATATATTTAGGATTCCTAAACATGCAAAACTCAAATTCAAATCTTAACTGATATTTTTTTTGAATTTTTTCTTTTTTTATTTGAAAGGGGAAAATAATTTAAACAGATATAACATCCACATTTAAAGCAACCACGCAATCCACAAGATTCGTTTCAAATTCGGATTAGGCACAAAAATCGAACTATCGGTCATATCTATAGGGTTATAGATATTGACGGAAAGTCGAACGTCCAAATTTGGAAAGCAGATAAAAATCATTATCGTATCCAAGGGATTATGGATAGGATAATGATTTTCCGTATCGCCACGTATCATGCCTTAGGGATAAGGTCGGATAGTTGTCTAGATACGTTGCTGAATTAGGAAAGTTTCCTAATTTTGAATATTTTAAAATATTGCGAACAAGGCAAACATTATCCTAAGATATCTAGCAATCCACGCAATATTCACAGAATATTCAAACATTCAAAAATTAAGAAACGAAATATTCTAAAAATATTGGATAATGTTCAATTACCTAATTTGCGGATAATTTCCAAATTCGAACTTGCGGATCGGGATGAACGGCGAACGGTGGATCGGCGGCGCGATGTCGGGAACGGCGGCGACAGCGGACCGGCGGTGGCGCACGGCGGCAGGGAACGGCGACGGAACAGCAAGGCAGCGCCGGCGTGTGACGGCTCCGGCGAGGACGGCGGCAGCAGCGTCGGGCTCGGCGGGGACAGCGGCGTCGGCGTGAGGCACGGCGTCAGCGGGAGAGGCGGCGGTGTAGGGAACGGCGACGGAACAGCAAGGCAGCGCCGGCGTGTGACGGCTCCGGCGAGGACGGCGGCAGCAGCGTCGGGCTCGGCGGGGACAGCGGCGTCGGCGTGAGGCACGGCGTCAGCGGGAGAGGCGGCGGTGTAGGGCGCGGCAACAGCAGCACGGCAGCGTCGGCGTGAGCGGGAAGCAGCAGCGCGGCAGCAACGGCGACGTCAGCGGGAAGCGCGGCAGCGACGACGTCGGCGGCGTGAGGCACGGCACGGCGGTACGTCGGTGGGAAGCGGCAGCAGCGGCGTCGGCAGGGAGCGGCGGCAGCAGCAGCGTCGGCAGGGAGCGGCGCACGGCAGGTGCGACGTCAGCAGCAGCGTCGGCGTGAGGCGCGGCGTCGGCGGTGCTACAGCATCGGCGTGAGGAGGAAGCAGCAACGGCGATGTCACACGGCAGCAGCAGCGCCGGCGGGAGGAGGCAGCGGCAGGCGTGGCGGCGGTGGTGACAGCGGCGTCCGGCGTGCGGCAGCGCGAAGGGCGCGGTTCTGGCCGTGTCGGGGGTGCTCCGGCCGGTCTCCTTCTCTCTCTTTCTTTCTCACTCTCACACTTTGAAAATTCTGATCTGAAATTTTTTGTGTGTCCCCCTTTAAAATTCTGACCTAATAATGTATATATAGTATTAACCTAGGTCAATTAGATGGGCTTTTTAGTCCTAATGGGCTTAGGCTTGGGCTTTAATTTAAATGGGCTGAATTAATGGGCTGAATTAATTAATGACAATGGGCCGAATTAATTAATGATAATGGGTTGAATTAAGTTCAAATTAAAACAACCGAGCCCGTTTGACTTATAATTCCCGGCCTTTGCATTTCAAGCGAGCCGAGTCCCATTCGATGAAATTTAAGCTCGTTCATTCACCGCCGGTCCGATGCAAAAAATGCAATTAATCTAAAATGAATTTAAACTATATGTTATGCAAATTAAATATTTTTTGTTTAGGGGTTAAAAATTTAATCCCTAATTTTCTATGCAAATTACACTAAATGGTTGCTAAAATTTAGGTGTCAACACTTGCTCACCAATAAACACATACCCTTTCGAGTGCTCTGAGTATCTTATGAAAATACTCTTCTTGCCTCTGGGACCCAGTTTCCCATACTTGTGAGAGGGCTCATGAGTATAAGTAGCACAACCCCAACATTTAAGAAAGTTTAAATTGGGTTTTCTACTTGTTCATAACTCATATGGAGTGGAAATAATTAATTTAGAAGGCACACAGTTAAGTACATAGGTAGCAGTTAACAAAGCATCATCCCAAAAAATGATTGGTAAGTTATCTTGTGCCATTATGGACCTAACCATTTTCAATAGGATTCTGTTTCTCCTTTCGGAAACACCATTTTATTGAGGAGTATATAGAATAGACAACTGTCTTTCTATTCCTTTTTCATTATATAAATTTTTGAACTCATCAGATAAATATTCTCGACCTCGATTTGATCTTAACGCTTTTATTTTCTTATCTAATTGATTTTCTACCAAGTTCATAAATTTCTTAAAGCAACTCAATATCTCAGATTTATGAGAAATCAAATGGACATATCCAAATTGAGTACAATCATCTATGAATATGATGAAATATACGGCCCAATGCCTTGCTCTTACATTCAATAGGCCACAGATGTCAGAATGGATTAATTGCAAATGAAACTGAGCTCTTGTGCCTTTTCCGAATGATTTCCTTATTGTTTTTCCCGCCAGTCAATGCTTGCAAATAGGTAAATTGACTTTTTTAATATTGCCTAATAAGCCCTCTTTGGCTAATCTATTCATTCGTTGTTGGCCAATATGAAAAGTCTAGCATGCCACACATTCATATCATTATCATAGGAGTTGAAAGATATAAATAGAGAATAACAAACGTTAGTATCACCACAGTTAACATCTAATATAAGAAAACCATCCAGAATGTATCCACAACTATAGTAATTTGTATCCAAATACAAGTCAACACTACTATTATGGAAGTTCAAATAAAAATCAAGTTAAACCAACACTAATACAGACACTAAATTCCGACAAATCTCCGGAGCATATAATACGTTATGTAGGAATAAAGTGCGTCCACCGTGCATATTTAATTAGTAGGTGCCAATCCCTTTTACTTCAATTTTGGTGTTATTCCCTACATAGATCCATTTCATTCTGGTCGGAACTCATCGGAACTCTACAAAGGCATCTCTGTCCTTCGCTACGTGGTCTGTGGCTCCTGAATCTACAATCCACAAAGGATTAAACTCAGTTAGAAATACATAACTTGATACATAAGCAAAGCTCTCAAGAATGCAATGAGTGCTTACCTTCTTTGGCTCGCCACAATCGAGAGCGAAGTAGCCCTTCTTACTACAATTGTAGCACTTCACCTTTGACATCTTCTTAACGAAAGAACGCTTTCCTTTATCATGTTGGTTAAATTTCGATTTCTTAGCCGAAGAACTTATTCCCTTGCCTTTTCATTTCATGAACCTTTCGAGTTGCTCGCGCTTGGAGCTCGAAGCCCCATGTGAGCTAGAACCAGTATAATAGATGTCGATTTTTAGTTTCACCAATAGGAGGTGATCCTCTTCTAACTCAAGATGGCGCATGGCATCCTCAAAGGTCTTGATGTTCACATTATGGGCCAGGTGCACCTTCACGTGCTCCTAGCTTTGAGGCAAGGAACGGATTACTGCTTGCACTTGCTGCTCATCGGTTAGAATGTAGCCAGCATCCTTCAGCTCATTGATCATGTTTGACATCTTTCTCAAGTGTTGTTTCATCATCTGACCATGAGGCTTTTTATACAAGTCAAACCTTACAGTGAGCTGTTCCAGCTTGGTCACCGATATATGATTAAATCTCGCTGCTAATGCTTCCTACATTTCTTTAGCATGCTCAAAATGCCTAAACTTTCACATGACATCATTTTTCATGCTACTCAGCAATGTAATGGAAGTAAGAGAGTTCTTTTTCTTTCAAGCAGCAAATGCATCCTTGTCCCTCTTGTGTTGGGCAGTGTTTCCATCTTCAGGCTCTTTCATGACTTGGTTAAGAGCTTATAGTGCCTCTTACTCTTTTAGCACATATTAGATTTTCATGTTCCATATTTCATAATTTTCGCCGTTCAATTTCTCTCCTTTGTTCAATTCAGCTACCATGTTCTTAGTTGCTGGAGCCATTGAATCTTAACATTTTAGACATATATGCACGAATTATTAATGCCACTCATTGATGCATCAATTTTACACAAATTGATTATATTAATGAGTAATTTCACATGGGTTTTAAATTCAAAAATTCACTATGTTCCCAATCATCATCTAAAAATCTAATTTGAAATTATCGTTAATATAATCATTAAGGTAAAATATGTTATTTAAAGTTACTAAAACTTTTAGAACTCCCACTCAACCACATGATACTAATAAGATATATATTAAAATAGAATAGTACCATAAACTATTCACAACAAAAAAATATCCATCAATATTTATTAACTAAATACTATTTACATAAGGAACGAATCTAGCATAGAAAAGAAACATCAACATCAACATGAAAAGAAATATCCACCTAGGATATCTAAAACCAACCTAAAAAATATATAAAATCAATGATACCTAACTTTCCAATAAACAGGGAATGATTTATCAAATTTCTTAGAAAACTTAATCTTTTTCTTTGGCAACCAAGAAAAGACTATTGGGTATTTCTTAGGGTTTCTCCATAGTGCATTCATTCTTCGCTAAGTTCCATTCATCCTTAAGGTTGAAGTTTTTGTTGCCTCAATCCTATAGTATTCCCTCACAAAATCTATTGCAAGTTTTTTGTAGGTTGGGACTACGTTAACCTCCCATAAGCGATGCAACACCTTTTTCCATTCAGATGGAAGAGTGTTGATCAGAGCATTCAATTTCTCAAAGTCCAGCATACAATAATCATTCCAGATGATTTTCTGTATCATCTTATTGACCTTGACCACATGCTTCTCCAAATCGTCACTTTCCCATTGATAAGTGTCGCGACCGAACCTCCCGAGCCTTTTCATCGGACGACATACAAAAAGAAGGAGGGCTCGTCTGGTACGTGCTAAGTCTAGGTTCAGGACTTAACTCGGGCTCTCCCAAGCCCATACCATATCACGACTTAGGGTTTAAATTTTTAACATGCAAGTGGTTTATACCGAGGAGTCGCCACTAATCGATTTGGGGTAGGTCGATTAGAAACCCAAATAGGGTGACGGGAGAATCACCCTATTCCTACGAACCAGAGATTAACTGGGTTCGGGGACTTGATTACACTAGTTGGATAACTAATGCCCTTTCGGTACCATTTTACCCTGTTCATTTCATGAAAACATTTGTCAGGCAATTTAGATTGATTTTAGGACCTTTCTCCTAACATGTGAGGTGATCAAGCGAGTGCATAATCAGAAACGATCAGCAGTCAGGAACATAATAATTTATACAGCCTAAGGTTCTAACCTTAACTAAGTCAGATGACATTCAAAACACAACAGCTCATGCAATTGTATTAAAAAACATGTGTAACAACAGTAGTGAAAAATATGTACAAAATACTAACACACAATCTCAGGTTTGTCTAATTTAAATAAGACAATAACATGCATAATAATATAACAATGGATTAAAACACTTACATAACCCACATAAAAAAACTTTTCTTAAAAAAAAATTTTTGAAATTTTTTTTTTCGGAAAAAAAATAATACAGAAGAAAATAAAATAAAAAATAATATAATTAATATAACCGGGTCGGGTCAGGTCTGACCCGGGTCAACGGACCCGACCCGGGCGTTGACCCGAGTCGGTTCGGCTAATCCGGGTCGGGCGGAACCGACCCGGGTCAACGGATCCGACCCGGGCGTTGACCCGGGTCGGATCTGTTGATTCGGGTCGGACCCGACCCGATCAAACAGAACCGCGGGCGGGGGGGAAGACGCCGGCGAGGCCAAAATTGGCCGTCCGCCGGCCGGCCCAGGCCAGCGCCGCCCCCAAATCGGCCCCCTGGCACCGATACCAAGCTGCGCCACTTACCTGAGCCGCCGTAGGACCGCCGTTCGCCGGCCGGCGACGAAACAAAAAACCGGCCTCGTTGAGGCATTTTGTCGAACGGTGGGCGTGCGCGGTGGAAATCAACCGATTTCGACCTCCACCGGCGGCACGGTCGGCTCCGACGGCTGCGGCTGATGTTCAACTGCGAGTGGGGACCGGGACCGGCGACGGCATGGGCCGGAAATCGCACGAGTCGGCCGACGCGAGTCCCGGCCGGACCGCGTGCAAAAACAGGGGAAAACAGAGGAGGCTCTCGGCCGGGGGGCTCACCGGTCGCCGGTGCGTCCGGAGGGGATTCCGGCTGGTCAGGGGGGACGACGGCGACGCTGCTAGCTCTTCTTTTGGTCCGGCGTGGCCTCGGTTCGCTCTCTCCCTCCCTTTCTATTCTCTCTCTTTTCTCTCTGCTCCCTCTCTGTTTCTCTCTCTGCTCTCTCTCTTTTCTCTCTGTGTCACCGCCGTCGGCTCGGCTGCGGGGGGGGTGGACGAATTAGGCGCGGTGGCCGCGAGACGCTGCCTTTCTCACTCTGCTCCCCCTCTGTTTCTCTCTGTGTTTCTCTCTCTGTCCACTGTTTTGCCGACCGGGCCTCCTCCCCAAAATTGGCCGACCGGCCCTCCCCTCTCTCTCTGGCCATATATATAGCCGGCGACGACGATGGCCTCCCCTCCCTCTTCCGTGGCGTCCGCGTGACGATGGCATGCACCGGCCTAGGCTCCGCGAATTCCGCGGCCATAGGCCGGTGCAGAGGGGGCGTCAGTCTTGGGGTGCAGAGGGGAGAACAGGGCGCCGGGAGAGAGGAGAGGATAAGGGGGCTCCGGGAAAGCGGGGAGATGGGACTGGCCATTAATGCCAGTCCCGTCGGCGTGCTCATCCGGCCCTCCTCTGGCCGGATAGCGACGGGGCGAGGGCGCTTGGCCGCTCGTTGAGCGGCGGCCGGGAGCAGAGGCGAACAGGGCAGAAGAAAGCGACCGGCGCGTGGGGGAAGAAGGAAGGAGAAGGGGCTGGGCCGGGCCAGGCCCAGTCCGTGCGGGGAGAGGAAAAAAAAAAGAAATGGGGAGCGGGCTGGGCTGCGCGGAGGAGAGAAAGGAAAAAAGAAAAGGGATCGGGCCGAGGGCCCGCGCGGGGAGGAAGGAAGGAGAAGGAGGAGCTTGCGCGGGCTGGGCCGGCCTTGGTCCGGCCCGATCGGATTTTTTGCTCTTTTTCTTTATTATTATTATTATTATTATTATTATTATATTTTTTGAAGGATTAATTAAGAAAATATGCTCTAATAAGCCCTATTAATGCAAATGCGCCTAATTCTATATGCAATGCATTTTAAATTGAAATATTTTTTGTTTTAGGAATTAAAGAAAATTAACTCCTAAATTTTGTGCAATTTATTTTGGGCAATTCAAAAATAGGTGTCTACAATAAGCATCTAACTCAACTCTCAACACTGCAAGTCTTACCTTTTGTTTAGACGATCATGGGATAGTAGGTGTGCACATCCTACAAGGCGACATTGTTCCTGCAACAAATGCAGAACCAAACAGGATTACACATAATCCTTAGAGCGTATCATCAGCAAATTTTTTTTGGGTGTTCAACGTTGGTCAACGAAGGTCAAGACAGGTCAATGATGGTCAATACCCGTCAATGCCAATCAACGGATGAGGGTCGGGGTCAACAGATGATCGAGTTGGGTCAACGGGTCATACTGGTCTGCAAGTCGCGTCATCGGGTCAAAAAACCGAGTTGGATCAGACCAACAAGGTCGGGTCAAGCCTGTCGGGTTAGGCTAGGAGAATAACCAGCGTGGCTGACGTCACGTTGACATGAGCCACGCTCACCCTTGCGTGATGCACACGCGCAACGCATGTGCCAGCGGTTTTTGCCCGCTGTGCATGTGCGACGTACGTGCAGGCGAAGCCACCACTTGTGGCCACGTGTGGAAGCGCGTTCGGCCTCTCTCGCGACGTACCACCCATTGTTTTTCTCATCTCAACAAGTACTACTACCCTACACTTTCAAAAATAAATTTCTATGCACGAAAATCGAGAAAATGACCCCGAACAGTATGGCCGGGTGTCGATTTTTCGTACCCGAGCGTTTATCGGCGCCATTTCACGAATTCCGGCCAATAATCCGTTTTATAAACATGTTAAATGATTAGGAAACAAGAAGACATGCTTTGATACCAATGTCGAAAACGGATTCCTAAAAAAATGCGGAAAGACGGAAACAAATTCCTAAAAGACGAAAAACTCAAACTATCGAGTAACATCAAAGCATTTGTGAAAACGTGTCCAAGAGAACTTGAATCACCGATCATCTAAAGTACATGACCAAGAAGGACGTATCTTGTTTTCCACGGATTAAATGCTCCAATTGCAACGCTAAGAGAGTATAATTTTTCGATTGTCGAGTGAGAGCCCTTTTTTCTTTTTGAGTGAGAGATGTTTCTTTCTGAGTGGGAGAATACTTGACTCACGCACATTCACACAGAGTGTTTTTTCCCTTTTTTTTCCCATAAATAACTGCCCTGTCGGTTATTTCTCTCTCATGGGCCTTTTCAAGACAAACGGGCTGGGTTAGCCCAACATGGGCGGCCCAAAATTATAAAACCCATAAAGATCCAAACATCATAAAGTATTTCGATCATATATCACCAATTAATTTAAACTAACACTTTTTTAGATTGGTAAGCTATCCGATTAAAAATTGGTCGGTTTGTACAAAATTACTAATTGCAAACTATCATAATAAATTAGTAATTTCATAAAATTATTAATAAATTACCAACAATTCAGCTAAAAAAAATTCACCCATCATTTTTTTTAACCAACAATTTTGTTGATATTTGTCAATACTTATTAGAATTACCAAGATGGAAAAAAAATATGTACTTTTTTATAAGCGATACGATAGAATTCTGCTCATTTTACAACTTTAAATATGCAGAATACGCGTTACAGATCCTTATTCATTTCCAAAATCCATGGACAACGAACTAAACTTGAAGCAAAGGCATCACACAACTCGGAACAATACATAAACTTTGATGCTCCTATAGAGCACCTTATTGCAGATATCTATATGTTTGAGCTTCAATCGAAAATGCTTTGTGCATACATCGTTTAAGTGTACCAATGCACGTCTGCACGTACACGACGCAACAGCGAAGCGTGCAGGCCCGGCAACCATCGGTCGAGGATTATAATGAAATCAAAACAAACCCGTATAGCCTATTCTATTGACAAAACTTCTGCAGAGATATGCTTTGGAGAATGAATCGAAGCGATTAGTAAGAAGGCGCCATCGCGGGGGCGACACCTATGAACTTGACAGGTTGAATTGGTCCTGGAGCCACGTCGCCGGAGCTTCGGATCTCTGCCATTCCTCTGCGCGCAATCCCTCTTTGTGCCTTGCAAAGTTTGGGAAGAAACACACCTGCGCAAAGAAATTTTACGCGCGCAGTTGAATCAAAAGGCATACTTATCGGAAAATTAAAGGATTACCATGTACAATCTCTATTGAAATCAATTTTTAAGACGAAGATTCTGTTCTTTAATCTGCGAATCCAATCTGCTCTTCTAAACTGTTAAGTGAGGGATTATGATATTGGACAAACTTGTAATACTTTACGTTTCTTTTTCAAGCGGATGCTACGACTACGAGTGGTTTGGTTTATTGACGAGGGAACGTAGTTGATGTAATTACCTTCGCCGGCGGCGAGACTGAAGTAGAGATCGACAATGTTGGGGCAGTTCTCGTAGCACCCGGAGGAGCAGAGCTTTTGGGTGAATTGAGACTCGAGGAGCAAATCTGAGGAGACCCCAAGAGTCTTCCGGTCGAGCCCGCATGCGGCGATGCACTCGTCGGTCTCGATATAGTCCTTCAGATTGTCGGCCTCGATCTCCGAGGACCGGCATGTGTACGCTTCCTCTCCGCTTCTCCTCACCTGCTTCTCGAGCACGCACCGCTTGCCCGTGGATGACACGGCGAACGCGCACGACCCGTGGTCAAGATTCTCGCATGCAATATCTCCTGCAAATGACTCACCAACATATATATCAAGATGCATGAAAAGACACCAACACTTTTCAAGATAACACGACGGATACAAGTACCTAGGGTTCCTTGAACGCAGAATGCAATGGCGAGAGCGAGGAGCGCGAGGTTGCAGAAGCTGGAAGCCATTGTTTTCTGAATTCAAAGCTCCGAGAGGAAGAGAAGGTGAGAGTGGGGAGAGCTAGAGAGGAGGCTTATGGAACTCTTTCTCAATGTTTTCGAGTAGTGCCTAACAAATGCGAGCGGCCAGGCCATTTATAGGGGTGTCAATGGAACTGTTGACGTGCGTGTAGATGGGTAGACTTAGCATGGACTTTCAAATGTGCGAAGGAGACAAGTAAAAAAGTGACAGATACGAACTTAATTTTAGATCCATATTTGCTAAACTTCGTCAAACGATATTACGGTACGTGTTTGAAGGGAAAATCCCATTTTGTCTCACACTTCCGCCATCATAATCTTCAAAGGCAATTTGGCAAGATAAGAAGATTTACATCCCCAAACCCAGAAAAGATCCTCTTTTTCTCTTCTATTATGCTTGAACAGATCGATAAATATTGAGTAAATATAAATAGATAGACAAGTAGATAGATAACCTTCACATGTAAATTTTTTTTGATTTATTATTATTCCAATTTCAAAGTTAAGGTTTCGTTTTTTCGCGGAAAATGAACAATTTGAAAAATATTTTCTTAAAAATGTTCGCTTGTATTGCTCATAATAATTGGTCAACAAGAAATGTTTTTATTATCGACAATAGTTCATGTCTAAATATTTCCGTGGACAATGAATGTTTTTTCGTTCGTTCATTTCTGTAAGAAATACAAGCGATCATTTTTTAGGAAGATGATTTTCAAATTATTCATTTTTCGCGAAACAAAACGGAGCCATTCGTAATTATATTCGAATTCGTATGTTCATTAATGCGAACTTTGGTTCGAAATCAACATAGTGCTTATCTACAAACAGAGTCCGTCTCCTATCAAGTTACACACTAACAAAGCTCGCAACGAAACAGAAACTCAACTTGATAATCTTCAAATTATTCACAAATTTGAGTATATCTAACGTGCAAAAAGAGATCAGCTTCATCACATATACACGGTAGACTTAATGTCGATAGATGTCAATCTGTCATCTCCAATTTTATTGTGACTGAATGTTCCATCGGTGGCAATGCCCCTTAAGGCTCCGCCATCAATGGCGGATGGGGGCCTCTGCCACCATGTGGAACTTCAATCTCGGCGGGTCTTCCAGAGAAGTTTGAATCAACTCATGGGTCAAAATCAATCTCCTTCTGCCTCCCTTTTTCCATGCTCTTGTAGTTTAACGGAACCTAAGGGTCAAAGTTTGGTGTATCTGATGGCGACACTTGCGAGCTTAGGACACCCAGAAAGATGTTTCTCTTCCCCTTTTCCCTAAACGTGTATCTTGATTTAACCCAGCCCTCTTGTTCCTCTACAAAATTGAGCTCATGGGTTTAATCAGTCTAAGTCCTCTGCCTTAATCAACTGTGTTTAGAGTGGTCTCGAGCTCAACTTTCTTGTGCGTTAATGAGGCTTGAGATGGACAAAATCTATATATTCTCATAGCCGTACTCGTCGCTCACAATTTGATGACCTTGGTTATAGGTTGTGCCAGAAGTATCTAGGTTAGGCAAATATTAACTACTAAAAAAGACAAGAAGGACCCCCAGTTTTTTTTTTATCATCCTAAATATTAAAGTAAAAGCTCATGAATATTAATTCAATGCATTCAATTAATCATATCATGTCATCAATCGATATTGCCTATACGTATATGACATAGACGGTTTTCGAAATCGCAAAATTAGCGAAGCACGCTATTAAGCGTGAAGATAAATCATGATTAGTGGGTACCCGATATCAGTTAAAGACGTGGCACATGGGACTCACGTGGTATCCTTCAACATTCCCATTGCGTGACACATTCCTTTCTGGTCAAACAAGGCATGGCCTAACTTGATACCACTTGAAGAAAAATGGGCTAGGGTCTTCTCTTCCTCCCCCCCTCTCTCTCTCTCTCTCTGGCGTTTTGTCCGTTCTTCGTCTCTTCAACTTCTGGAGGGGAGGGATTTGACCTAGATCTCTCCCTCCCCTACCCTGCCTCGTTGTTTTTTCCTTTAATTTCTTTTTTTTCTTTTCTTGCTCTCTCGATCTAATTTTAGATATGGGAGTTTTGCTCTCCCGATATTAGATCTGGGAGCTTTTCTCTCCTATCTAATTTTAGATTTAGGAGTTATAATGAATAAATATTCTGTCTCAAGTTTCAATGGTGTTCACAGCAACTTTGGTGTCAAATTTGTGCTCATTCAACGTGTTTTTTTTAAATGTTTCGAAGTCTCGCACTTGCTAAAGGACTTGTTCTCATAGGTGTTAGATCTAAACTTGTTCAACATGTTTATGCTGTCTTCGTACGGTAATGGTGTTGGGGACGCTGAACCTTGGCGCATACCATTGAAAGGAAAAATCGTAATTACAGATGGAGATCCTGGCGTATGCTCATCACTGATGAAGATGTATGATTCGGTGATCGATCGCCGATCATTTCTCATGGATGCAATCGCAGATATGTTCTTGAGGAACAAGCGTGTGATTATCTTTGTCAACCATGCTTTAATGATGTACTTTGTTTTCTAGTTTTTGGTTTGTTTTGGAGTTTTACGGGCATGTCTTGTTATGGTAACTTCTGAGATTTCCTATGAATCGTTTTATGTATCATTTTGGTAATGAATAGAAATTTCTTTTGACCACAAAAAAAAAAAAAGAAAAAACAAGGCATGGCCTAAAACAGGGCGGCCATCTACTTCTAGAGAGATCCTTCATTTTTCCACCATAAAGACCGACTTACTCAGACTACGTTTCTAAGTGAATAGAGAGAAACAAAGATGGAATTGAGGTCAAGTTACAAAGGAGATCCGTCAATTCTTCAAGTCTTGCGTAATCAATATGAGTTCTATGCTTCGTGAGATGGACTTGGTCAGTCCGCTCCCGTTCGTCACGGCGCAAGGTATAGCAATGATGCTCATTGGCGACTACGAAGTTCGTTATGTGTCGACCGTTGAATTGACAGTTTGGGCTCCCAGAAAGAGGGACGGAAATTGCAATGTACATGTGAAAGTGATGCAAGTCTCTTAGGGCCCATTTCGCATGCTAAAGCAAAATGGACGGTAGACAGCCGCGTAGAATTCGGCGGGATCGATGTCATTGGGAAAGTGATGCGAAGTCTCTAGAGTCCATTTCAACATGCTAAACCAAAATGGACGGAAGACAATGCGTGCAATTTTGCAAGAGCGTACAATCTTGCGAGATCAATGTTAACTAATCTAAACTGTTAAGTTATTAGATGGAATAAATTTGAGCTCGGGATCGCTTATCGTAATCATAATCATATGAGACTTTGTGAAATCAAATATTTGAAAGAGCGAGAGATTGTAAAAGCATGGGAGGCGAATATTTAATAGTTTCAGTTTTTAAACAATTTAAAATAGAGTGAGAGATTGTAAAAGCATGAGTAAAGACCCTACGTTGTCAAGATTTTCATATTGTGCATATAAGATGATTTGGTGACATCAATAGAACTGGAAGCATTACAAGAAGATCGTGAAAATAAGGCTAAATTGACTGATAAGCAAGATATAATACTCAGATTTTCCTCCACAATTTATTTCAAAGTAGTGTTAAGCATCGGGTCCTGTTCAATTCGGAAACCAAACTGAACTGACTTGAATTGACTAGCTGAAGATCGCTTTTAGGGAGAACCAGTCCGGTTCCTAGTTCCCCGAACCTAGAACCGGCTGAGAATCAGTTCACTTCCTGGGTCAAATGGGTTTTTTTTTTGGTTAAATGGGTCAAATGGGTTTTGTGGCTTCTTTTTTTAACTTTTGCTCCTCGTCTTCAATATGAACAAATTAACATAACCTCCTTATCAACATATGTTTTTTTTTTGGTAAGGTAAGCGGTTTATCAACTTATGTTTTTATAGTGAAATAATGCAACTTTTGCGTTTTATTATGAGAGTTAGATTTTTCACACAAAATAAAAAAGAGGGCCGGATCTCTGATGGAACCAGGACTTGGCGGTACCACAGCCGACCAATTCTATTCCTGATTCTAAAAATTTGAAATCGACTCACTGGATCCGATCACCCTGTTTCAAAGGGCCAAGAGCTCAAACGATGGCTAACGCATGGTTGAGTAGCCAGCAATACATATGGCTCGTGAAATAATGAAAATAAAATTTTAAAAAATTATTTTCTGTTGAACATATTTGACTCTTGGAAATAAAGGTTTTCAAGATGAATGAAGTTTGTAAATATATGTATGATTGTGTTATGTTTGAACTTAAACTCAAGAATTAGAGAACAATTTCCGAAAAATAATCGATTGTATCGCTTACAAAAATAAATGAATAAAAAATTAGTTTTATCAACCACGAAAATAGTTAGGAATAAGTTGTTATCGATCTCAAAAACATTTTCCGTTGACTAATTTTTCTATGCAATATAACCAATCATTTTTTGGATCCAAATCTTGAGTTTTCCGTGGAACAAATGTACTATAAATGCGTGTTTTCATATTAACAAGAGATCTCACGTTCATTTAAACTACACATTTCATAGACATATATTTCTTGTTTTCATTTGAGGAAAATTACCAAAATAGTCATAAACCTATTACATTTGTGTCAATTTAGTCATAAACATTTCAATTGTGTCAATTCATTTTTAAACTTTTCGACAATTGGCCAATGTAGTCTTTTTGGCTAATTTTGATCGGAAAATGATGACGTGGTGGTCTAGTCAATGTCGATAGTCTTGTGTGGCATATCGGCGCTAACGTGGACAATTTTTTGAAAATTTTCTAATTTTTTTCTTTTTTCTTTCATTTTTCCTTTTTCTATTTTTTTCTTCCCTTTTCGTCGATGGTCCGTCTCAAGCGATGGCCGACAACCAGGGATGCTCGAAGAGGGTTGGGAGAGGGGCACAAGTGAAGGATGACTCACCTAAGCAAGGCGACCCTCGGCCTACCCAAGCGAGGCCAAACCTCGCCCAGGTGAGTCCAGCCCTCATCTGTGGCCATTGAGGGTTGCCCTCGCCTGCCACAGGGGAGGGATAGCCTTGCCTTTTCACCGGTGGTCGGTCACCGGCGATGCGCCACCGGTTATGCCCGAAGAAGTCTAGGCATGCTCGCTCAATCTAGCAAGGCCACCCTTGTCGCCCACAGGCTAGGGATGGCCTTGCCTGGCCAAGGTGACACTCGCCCTACCCAAATGAGGCCAACCCTCACCCAAGCCCTTGCTTGTAGCTATCGAGGATCACCCTTGCCTAAAAAGAAAAAAAATTTCAGAAAAAAATTAAAAATAGTTCACATCAACACCAGTATGTCATATAGGACGGTCGGTACTGACTAGATGACCATGTCAGCGTTTTCCAGCTAAAATTGACCGAAAGGACTACATTGACAAATTGTCAAAAGTTTTAGGAATAAATTGGTACCATTGAAAGGTTTATAATCGAATTAATACAAATACAATAAGTTCATGACTGTTTTTGATAATTTTCCCTTCTATTTGTGGTTATCAAAAACGGAAATAATCTTCACCACACGACCAAACATATTTAGACTGAAATTTTTTTTTCTTAAGACAAGCCCTTAATATTCGTAGATGAAATATGAATGCATCCAAAGCCCTTGGAAAAATTCTAGTTCTTGTCCTTGTATTTTTATTACTGTTCTAACCTAGTCATTGTACCTATCATTTTTCCAATCAAATCATCCTACTTACATAAAAGTCTAATCAAATGCTTTCGATGTAAACAAATTCAGCTAGATCTTGCTGATATTGCCATTGAAGGACGTCGGAATATATTGTAGATCAAATGGTACCTACATGAACACACACTATGCATAGCTAATTGGCGTGAGAATAAAAATCCAAATCAATAAAAAATTAATCTACTCAATATCGTCGCCGGGTGTCCAAGTAGAAAGTTTTTATTCCATGTCACAGTCTAGCATCATTTGTCGGGGCGACATCAATGGAATTTGGCCTGATATTGAGTCGGAGGGGCTTGATTGTAAAATTCATATAAATGAAATGACTTGATTAGAAAAATTGAATGTACACGGCCTCATCTAGAAAAATAGTGAAAGTATGAGAACAAAAATAAAAAAGGATTTCCAAAACGCTTCGGACCTATTTCTAAGTGGTAGCTAGAGTGAGGTCAGCTAACAACCCATGGACCTAGAGAATCGATTACCGCAAAAAATCAAACATGAGAAATTCGCTCTTCGAGCCATAGTAACAAGGTCACTTACATGATGAAGCATGTCATATCTAGCGGCGAATAGTCGAATCCTCAAAGAGTCCCCGACACCTCATTATTTAAAAGAAAAAAAAACCAATCGAGCTCACCTTTACCACGTAATCTCCCCATTCGGCAGCATATAGGTCACTCCAGGCCTTTCGGGCCCGAGAGACTGCAAGAAATACCATAGCCCACGTTTCTGAAACTGCAGGCTCCTCATTTGCTGAAGTTGGCCCGTAGAGTTGAAATGGATCTTCAAATGGTTTTTTTCCTCTTCAGCCCAATGAAACGAGGCAGATTGGATTACATGCTGTTTGATTTAGGGTCACTTGGTTGGCCCAAAAGCTTTAAAAATTTAGGTCTCATGGCAGAAAGCTTTCTTTTCACTTCCCAAGAACACAGGTGAAGATATCCTCTTTCTTTGCTGCGCGAGGAAATGAAAGAACATCCAATCCACAAAATTCAATCTCATGTTCATTCCGAATAGAATGAGTCTTCAAATCCCGCAACATTCATTCGACAGTATAAAACGCGAATGGCGGCTTCACTGGGAGATGATTTTATGATCTGTCATGTTCGAAGGGCGTACCCTTTACTAATTCTCTCTCTGATTTTGGAGGAAAAAATTCACATGATTTTAAGGATGTCTTTTGCAGTTTGAAACTATGTAATTTGTTAAATGGAAGAAATCTGGGAATTCGAGTATGTAGTAATTGCGTATAACTTGTCGATTTTCTTTGATCTCTCTATAGTATAAAGTAAACCCAAAGCATCCTATTTTTTGCACACACCTTTTGCGTGCCTTGTTATGCTAATTGTGTATGAAAGAAAATTATTAGAGAGAAATAAACAAGGAAAATGCGTTTGAAGCTACTAATAGAATGAAATAAAACTATAACATTCAATGGTCACGTACGTGCAATGAGAAATAAATCGCGAAACAATACAAAAAAAGAGTAATCTACTCTTAAATCTTAACTCTTTCTAGAAAGGTATTCCACACACTAGAATTTTAACCGATTAGTAAAGCTGTATTATGGCATTGAACCTTCGCATCGTGGAAGACCACATGACATAGATGGTGCACATGGTCCGATTGGATAGTAAATCGGTACGTGAGAGCTAGGTGTTTGCCCAATGCTTTCTACATTGTTAGTTTGAACCTCTGATGCATCAAGGACCACGAGAAAAGTATTACATGTGTAAAACACACTAAGTTAATCTGACATGGAATGAGAAATGTGAATTTGTATGTATCTCAAGAGATTTCGAAACCATATGCATTTTTGGCTTAATCACCAGCATACTAACTGAGAACTAATTAAAACATAACAATCCATAATTTCTAGCCTTAGTCCACCCGATAAATCTCGAACCAAAAGGTATATGAGCGAGCACATGCTTGGACGCACCAACTAGGCACACATACACACATAGAGACATGTATTTGCACATGGCCCATGTATACATGCATAGCTATATGTGTGTGGGCACCGACATTATGTCACATATTATTTGCACACAACAACATAAATATGCAAAGACAATTTGTTCATTCATATCAACAATATCGATGCACGTGCAATGCGTGGTCAAAGGTAATAAAAAGTAGTGCAGAATTGTAGACGGAACAAATGGCAAGAAGAATTTTCTCTCTCTTTTTTTTTCTATGAACAATAGAGAACAATATCTTCAACACTGTTTTGACAGATCCGAGAACAGAAAGGGGATAACATGTCTCTCAAAGCTTTCTGCAAACCCAAGATATCATGGAATTGCTTTGTCTCCCTCATCCCTACATGTGCTTCACGACTACCATGCATGCAATGACAAACATCCAAGCAAAACTTGGTTTTATATGGTCTGTCATGCAGTAGCGACTCTTATGCATGATCTTTTCCTTCTTTTTCGTAAGCGAACCAGTACTTGTGGTTGACTGATTGCGTTCTGTCGATGGCCACACGGTCGATTGAAATGAAAGAGTCGAATATTTTCAGTAGAGTTCGAGAGATTAATCAACAAAAGCGAGCTTCCGAAAGTCTAAAGGGAGCTTCCGAAATTGATAGACCAGGGCACGAAGGATGCAGGAACATAGTGACGATGACGTTGTCAAACTTGGTATACGATATGATTAATTTAAAAACAGTGAATGATCCGATGCAGCACGTATATGTTAGTCTTATAAATTTGAAATTACTGAACAATCAGAGTCGATACAATTGGTGATCATAATCTCGCATAGCACATGCGTTATTCCGGTCAATTACTATTTCCAGCATAAAAGAGAGCTCCGTGGTACCTTTTTCTTGATGATCTAATAAGGATTGAGGCAGCAGGAAAAGATAAAAGCTAAATTCACGATGACCTGTTTAGGGTTTTATAGCAAGAACAAGACCGTAATTAATTTCATCTTGCGAAATTACGCGAAGATCAAGTCCTCGATCCTCATTTAAAGTTATAAACCTATCTACGGATTGACTGACGAGGATATTACACAACTCCTGGGCTAATCAAGCAAGAAAGAAACCCGAACTCTGTAAAAAAAAAAAACCCAGGACTAGCAATCAGTCATGTACTTTAGAAGCTCACAAAAAGATGAATTAAGAGATTGATACGTAAAACCTCGGATCATGTGCAAAATCATTCTTGAGACAACTTGCAATCAACTAGTATAGTATATTTATTCTTACCTTACCAAAAAAAAAAAAACTAGTATAGTATAGGAACATGTAAGGCGTACCTTGAGAGGAGGGAGGGAGAGAGAGAGAGACCATTTAGCACACAGCCATGTGAAATTTTAGAGCAATCCGATGGAGAATTCCGAAGGGAGCGCATGATCCGATCCACGGGCACTGAGAAAAAGAAATGATCGAACCTTTTGATTCGAATTCAGGTATCTTCGGTGATCAGATCAATGCGATCCCTTTGGAACTCTCCACCTGCACTAACCAAAACCTTACTGTATAACTATAGAATTAGGTCAAGATCAAGATTCAAGAAACGGCCCACGGGAAGCCATCGTGGGGTTTTTTTTGAAGTCTTGGGCTGATCAAGAACGAGCTCTGGAGATCCAAAAGCATGAGGGGAGCTCGGTTCTTGATCCGAAGGAAGATGAAAAAGGAAGAAAAAGGGATCTTTCTTTGTGCGGGTTGCTTAGGCGATGCTGCCGATGCGTATATATTCTTGGGGGTTCACGCAACTGGCGTGACCGAGAGGGATGGTTTGGCGATTTTTCTGCGGCATGCGTGGCAAACTTAGTCGTCAATGGCATTAAATTTGTGAAGTAGAATGCAGGAAAAGTGGCATCCGAAGCATTATTAGCCCTCGAAAAAAGCGAACGCGCACACAGCTTATCTTCTAAGCCAAGTGGGAGAGGGAGAGCTCCTTGAAAGCATACGTTTCCCAACTGTTTGAGATGAGATGAAGTGTCTTTCCTTTGGAATGGCTCCAAGAGGGACTTCACATCACGACTGCCAAAAAGCGCACGCGAACGAGTGGAGTTTTTGGTAGGTATTCCGTGGCACTAATCGGGATGCATCTCAATTATCGAACGGCAGAATATGACGCACATCATACAATTCGTCGACATGCATCGAGTTGTGAGGATTTGCTCAGAGCAATATGTTGAGCAATGTAAGTGCAACTCATTATTACCAGTCATATATTCTTAAACTTTGGCCACTTAACTTTTATTGTTGTTACATGATTCTTGATGATCCAAATTATATTGGGGTGTGATTCATACTTTCAATTGATAAGAAAGTGCAGGGTCCTGCTCCCTAGTGAGCAGGCAAGGGTTCGGGAGCCGCATTGGTGAGGGTTGTCCCCCGCAATGTCAAATGACTTTTATAATTTGAGCCCATATTTCAATGTTAGTTTGAGTTTGGGCTTATAAATAATTACTGAATGTCTATATATATAAAGAGAAAGGTGAGATGTGCTAATTATAGTGGAATTATTTGTTGGATGTAGTCCTAGCTTAAGGGTGAATTAGGATAAAACTTGTGTCTCGATTTCTTTTTATTGACTTTACGCTCTATTTTGCTGTGTTTGTGTCTCCAATCCTAATGGATTACCCATAAAAAAAACTCCTTTTTTTATATTTAAGTGATCTAAAATAAGTTAAGATATGTTAATCATGGTTTTGTTCAATTGTTGCTGAATAATTTATAATCATTTGCTCTAAGAGCTTTATCCTAAAGTCCAGTAAAACTTTTAGGAAAAAAAGGCGAAATGAATTAGGAACTTCGACAACATAATGCCAAAATGAAGTGATATGTTCCTTGCGATACTTATCTACATAAACGATATATTTGATAGCACTTATATGCTCAACCAATCCATAGGTGCTAAATCTAATTATGCGTATAAATCAGTTATTGCGACGACAAATTTTAATTGATTAACTTCGAAATAAGTCATGGACAAAGAGTAGTTTTTCAATGGTCAGACAAATTGGGCGAACAAAGAGAGTAGCGGTAGACTCTGAGTTCTCACTCGAGAGATACGGGTTAAGGAATTTGGAAAGATTTGAGCTTAGGAGGCTCGATATAGATATGTAAGGTGAAACTTTTTTAAGAATACAATGAACATCAATAGAAATTGCACCAAGCGCTGGGTGGTTAATGGGGCGATCGCCACCGCTAGCTCCTCCTCTTTTTGCCTCAAAATGGCTAAAGGTGAGACTGAGTTATTGTCTGGGAAGCTAGGGGTTGCAATCAAACAACAAATGCTGCTAGGAAGGAGCAAGACACCAGTCCATTCCCACGAAAACGATGCCTATTCTCTTCCCCACTTCCCTCTTTATCATCTTTATCTTTAATGCTTGGATGCCATCTTATCCTCATCCCAAAACTAATCGAGAATCAATGCTTATTAACTGAAAGAGGCACACATATTATGAATTGATTAACCCTTCCAATCAGATGGGTGTAGATTCACTCTCCATTTTAATCTTATTTGCTAAATGTGCAGCTCGCTAGTCGCCCGTTCGTCCCTATAAACAATCGGCGCACGGAATCTAGTAAAGGTCGAGAAAAATGAACCTTTTTTCCTTTTCCTTTGCAAAGCGAAGCTGTGAATTGCTATTACCTAGATGTCGAGATGCATTACAAATAAGCTCAAATGATCGTTCCTATACGCTTCTAGTGAGGGGAATTCGAGAGTTCGACCTCTCAATCTATGTCCCAATAAACATTTAGCACACGGAATCTAGTAAAGGTTGCGAAAAATGAACCTTCCCTTTTCCTTTGCAAAGCGAAACAATAAAGTACTATTATTTAGGTGTCGAGATGCATTATAATTAAGTTAAAATGATCGTTTCTACATGCTTCAAATGCGGGGAATTCGAGAGTTCGACCTCTGAATCCGCAAAAGTCCTCTCTCTTTGCATCCAAATCTTACTCCATTCATAGCACGATTTGAACTATAAAGACTCGACCGTTCTAAAAAACTATTGGCAGAAGCAAACATGTGCAAGCGACCTGTTTTAACTCAGTGTATCCAGTGGAAAGTAAATAAAAATGACAGCAACATACTTCACGGCTAGTTTTACACAAACATCATAAAAATAATAACCTAACCATCTTGTGATAAACAATGTAAGTTAAGTAAACTGGTGCCCTCTCAAATCTGAAGTCACAGACATGGTGGACTGTTCACGCATAGAGACAAGGTCATGTGATGTGCTGAGACAAATATAAGATGACGTGCCCATTATGGTACATCACATCCCACGCGCGTGCCCATTATGGTACGTCCCCCATGCACTCACATCCATGTGTCCCCTTGATTCGGTTCACCTGGGGTCGCCCCTGTTGGCTTCTCTTTTAAACCCAGGGATCGCAACAGCTCCATTTGCACCAGAAGTTCCATTTCTCTTCTGCAACCTTTTCACTGGCTTATGCCTATTCGTGTTCTTTCTCCTTTTTCTTTTGAATCCTCCGACACATTGCGTCTAGGTTTTGATCTCCTTTTCGTTGTGCCCTCAGATTTTTTCGTTTGGGTGCCGTCGACTCAGCGCTTGACTTGAGGTGCGGGTAAAAAATATCTAGGGTGCGAGAGGAGAATCTTGCAACAGGAAAGTTTAGAGTGACTGGCAGATCGAATTTATTGGCCGATATGTTAGTAGGCATGGACCCTGCTGGTAAAGGGATTGGGAGGTGGGGCTGGAGAGTACCAAGTCCAGAGTTTAATCCCATGCACACTTGTGCATAGAAGAGAAGAGTAAGACAAAAAAAAATTGTTGGCCAATACAAAGAGATTACTGAAGAGCATAGGTCCATATTCTATCCCAACATAGATAAACATCGGCCTCGCGGCATAAGAACGGCCCAATCTCAGTGGGAACATAACATCAAGTACAAAATATAAAAGCAATGGTACTTACATATTTGTTTAAAAAATGGCATGCACAAGTCTGACGCTTTTTTTATGTCACTTCTTTGACATGTTAAGATTCGTGGTGTCCTTAACATGGCGAGATTGACCAGTACTGAGCGCCGAAAAGCTCAGATAAGGAATAGGATTGTAATCACAATTTTTTCTTTGTGACGAAACCCTAATTAGATGATGCATGACATGAATATTTAGCATTATAGTAGGTTTCAAACACGTTGCACGAATCATATTAGTGTTTGAGATGGGTTTAGTTCACAGTCTCGATCCTGTTCATATCACTAGAAACATCATTTGATATCATGAACGAGAATACTCGAATAGATTCTCATTCCACAATATATCATTTTTTTAATTTTAAAATTCCTTTTTGAACGATAAAAGTTTTGGCCTTTAGGAAAGATTACTTCTCAACGACGAGGCGACCGGCAATTGATGATCAATGCTGGCGAGCGGTAATTGACGATCGATGACAGCTATCGGGTATCACCGATCGAAAAACGACGACCAGCGGTGCCAATCAATGATGATGGCAGCGGTGGCGATGGAGTTGGTTTTTCTTTTATTCTATAGTTTTTTCATGGTAGGAATGTGGAATAAGAATCTCAATACTTTCTATTAGAGGTGAGCACGGGTTCCGAGTAGAATCGTGAATATGACTGAATAGATCATGATAACTGGTCTGATTCCTAATTTCAAAAAATGTGGGATCAGTGTGTAGTCTGGTTCCCTGGTAGGAACCGAAAAATCAAACTGGACTGGGAACTGGAGAATCGAATCTGAAGTAACCCTAAATTCTCTTCACTCTTTGCCTTGGTTGTATTTTCTTATAGTGATTAGGTTATTCTCATCCATTTATATGGATGAATGTACTGATAACCTTTCTTGCAGCACTTCTCTCTTAGTTGCAACACTGCTAACGCGGGGAAATTGTCAAATTAGTCCTAAACCTATTGTACGTCGGTCAATTCAATCCTAAATCTTTTAATTTTGCCAATTCAGTACTAAATCTTTTAAATTTTTGCCAATTGAGTCCTTCCGGCCAATTTTGGCCGGTCGGTGCTGACATGGCTGCCGGCCGTCCTGTCAACGTTGACGTAGCAATTTTTAATTTTTTTTTCAATTTTTAATCTTTTTTTGTCTTTTTCTTCTTTTTTTTTTTGCTGTCTCCCCTCTGGTCGGTTCGATGACCGACGGCCGGCCAAAGGGGAGGGTCGGCGAGGCCTCTGGCAAAGCTCGCCCTGCCGGCCACCGGCGAGGGTGAACCTCGTCGGCCCCTCGCTAGGCGAGGCGAGGTCGGCCTTGCCTCGTTGTCGCGACCCAAGTGACGGCGAGGTGAGGCGAGGCGAGGCGAGGTCGAGCCTCGCCGTCGCCTGGGTCGCGACGGTGAGGTCGAGCCTTGCCAGATCTGGGTGAGGCTTGACCTCGCCTTGCCCAGCCAGGGGCCGGCGAGGCTCGCCCTTGCCGGTGGCCGGTGGGGCGAGCTTCGCCAGAGGCCTCGTCGGACCTCCCCTCTGGCCGGCCGCCGGTCGCCGGACCGCCCAGAGGGGAGAAAGCAAAAAAAAAAAGAAAAAAAGATTAAAAAATTGAAAAAAAATAATTAAAAATTGCAATGTCAGCGTTGGCCGGACGGCCGGCGGCCATGTCAGCGCCGGCTGGCCAAAATTGATCGGAAGGACTTAATTGGCAAGAATTTAAAAAGTTTAGGACTGAATTGACAAAATTAAAAGATTTAGAACTGAATTGACCGCCGTACAATAGGTTTAGGACTGATTTGACAAATTTCCCCCGCTAACGCTATACCTATTCCTCATAGCTTTTCTTGCAGCACTTCTCTTACAAATCTTGCACCAATAGTCATTCATTAGATTGCAAAACACTTTCACAATGGACACATTCAATACCACCAAGGCCAACCCCTTGAAGCCTTTTGAGCAATTTCCAAACAACCAGAGCGAGGCACCATTTGAAGAGGGAAAAACCATGTCGCTCCAAATTTTGAGCAACAACAAGAGTCACCTCAATTAACCAAAACACAATTACGATTCTATAACTACAACAGACTGAGTAGGTATCTTATCACAAACAAGAAAAACCATTTTTTGCTTGCACATTTATTCTGAAACCTAAAAGATAAATCTGCATCAACTAACAAGTGCCAGAGTGGAAAGAGAATTCTCAAGCAGCGACTCTCTCTGCTATGACTTTGTCATGGAAAAAATGGATGGGGATTTTTTATTGTTGGTTAATCTTTTATTTTGCTCGACTAAAAATGAGACAAAAAAAGAAGGAATTTATCGATCCTTGGATAGACCCTAGAATCAATCCTGAAACCGCTTGGAACCACAACTTCGTTCCACTGTCGGTTCTAGGATATACATGATAGGTTTCAGATTTCAAAAACTAGGAATCGATCTCGACAGGTAGGTTCCGGTTGGAATCTGGACCTAACCCCGAAACCGCTTACCCCTACTAACCATCGATAGGTAATTTAATTCCACACTTTATGATAATCCTATTTCATGCGGAATCCAAATCCCTATGTGTGTGGGCGGGGTTAAGTTTTGACATCTTCCGAAATTAACTGCTTGGGAACTTAGGCAAGTTGTGTGTGCCTAGATTTTGCCGGACCTTCTTTGCAACGCTCCTGCCAAGGGAAAAATCTCCTAGATAATTAAACACCTCATTATTCAAGAAAGCTCTGAACTTCACAAGCGAATTTCTTTCACAGAATTTCCTGCGTTGATTAGTCGGACACCACCGTTGGATCTGCCTTTGATTACGAGGACGCTCGGATAGGAGTCATCCCCCGAATCCCAAGGCCCAAAATGGCCCAGTTCGTACCTGACTATCCGGCCCAAACCCATCACGATCATGACCAAGCTCAGGCCCCATACGGAGCTTATTGGGCCTTCAGGCCCATTTGTGACACCCTCGCATCTTCTTCTTCTTCCTCCTCCTCCGTACACGCAGCGTGCCTAAGCGCAGCAGTTCGGAGCAGGAGCGGAAGCGGAAGCCGCCGAGAGGAGGCGGAACAATGGCGTCGCCGTCGCAGTACGGCGTCAAATACGCCGTCCACATCATCTCCTCTCACTTCGGCGACCTCGTCGCCGTAATCCCTCCCCCTCTCTCTGTCTCTGTCTCTGTCTCTGTGTCCCTCTCTCTCTATCCACTTCACATCGTGAGGCTCCGCGTGTTTTGCAGAAGGTGTGCGAGTGTCTCCTCCGGCGAGGGCCGTTGACGCACCAGAACATCGTCCGCTTCACGGAGGTGTCCGCTTCTCAAGTCAAAAACTGCTTGCTAGTCTTGATCCAGCAGAACTGCGTTCAAGCCTTCTCCGTCGAGCATCCAGGTAGATTCGCATCGGTCGGCCGTATCTTAATTTCGTGACTGGATGAGTGAGCCATGGCCTTGTTAGATTGATTTCTTCTTTTTTTTTTCCTGTTCACGGTGCCGCGGACCAGGTGCTGTTGGCGATGTGCCGAGACGAAGCACCGAGTACATGGCATTGTTTGATAATATAATTCATCGAATGAGGTTCCCGAAGTTCATGGCTGTTGTGTCCCAGGAACTTGACAAAGAAGTCGGTTTCTGCTCTCGTCTGGGCGTGAATTGTTTCCTAGTTCGTGATGTCGGTCCGTGTTTATTGTTGATTTGTTTCTTTGCTTGATTGTGGGCAGTGCGTAGAACTGTTTCAAGGTTTGCTCCAGCATGGTAGGCTGACACTGGAAAAGATGATTGACAGAGCTAAATCTGGCCGAGGCAAGTCTCGTGAGAAGTTTTGCAATTGATAGGATAATTATAGTACTGAAATCTATCATGCACATGGCGATTTTATCTGCTCCTTCTCCATTTTCTGTCCGATTCATACTGTAATTGGAGGTTGAATAGGTGCTATTGGCTCAAAGTTCTAAGCCGAGTAATCGAGGCAAACGATGTTACTAAAAAGTGATGAGCCAGTTTGCTTTGGATAGTACTTTTTTTATTGAGACTTTGATAGGCTCTGCTATTTAGATATAGCTAGTTGTTGCAATTATGTCGTGTCATTGTGTTCAAGTCAATAATCTGTGCCAGTAGCAAAAGATCTATCGACTAATATGATGATTCCTTCTATTCAAGAAAGCCGGTCAGAACACATGACGGATCGGTTTTGAGTTCATGTTTATGTCATGTCACCTTCATGTATCTCTTCGTATTTTTTGTCGTACTTGTATCATGTCTGGGTCGCATTCGCAAGTCTTGTGCATTTCGTTTGTGCTTAGGACTCAAGTTGTGAAACAAGAAATAGCCCTTGCTGATAATTTTTCTGTATGAAGGCTGAAGTAATTTTTGTACTTTTAAAGTGGGAAGAAGCTTTGTGTTAGAAAACACATGTTTTGATTATTCAAATCATACCACTTACGAAAACCTGTGTGTCCATTCAGAAGATTCTACTGCTCAGGATGCCACACGGGAAACCCTTTCTAAACTCATAAATGCTCGATTTGTTGAACGCTGCCCAGACCCTGAGCCACATCTTTCTCCACCAAGTGAAGAAGAAGCTCCTGCGAGAAAGCGAACCAAGTCTTCTAAGGTGCTTCCTCTAAAGATATCCATTCCTGAGTACTCTTGCCTTCTGTTCCAATGAATACATGTTTTTAATTTACCATCAGTGGCACTAGAAACTTGGTTTATATGTGATGTTAAGCACAAGCTCATGCAAATCCATACAATCATTCTCCAGACACAGCAAATCAACTGCTAGCAATGAGCATATTTCTACCATATGAACGATTTATTTGAAGGGTGAAGAGAACTCTGAAGTGTCAGTGGTTTTCTCATACGTCATCCGTATTTGAAAATGTGATCAAATCTTTTTTTTTGGAAACCATGAGATATGACTTTTTACATGGTGAGTTTCCTACTGCATTTGCATTAGTTAATAGAAACTGAAGGTTTATATTTGCTCTTTTGTTTCCCTATGTCTAAGTGCATCAGCATAAAATGATTCATCTACATAGTCAACCTAAATGAGAACTGCTTGTTTGATGTGCTTAGCTTTCTATCTCATGTACCATCACCTCATTAATTCATTGATCTGATCATTGTCGCTTAACTAGTCAATTTGGGGGTGAAATTTGTATTCTGTTATCTCCATAACGAATATATGCATATAGATGGCCATCGAGCCGGAGACTATAGAAGAACGTGTGCTTGCTGCAGCTGCTCCGATGGAAGCAAAAAGATTCCTAATTTTTTTTGATACCACTACTGAAGAAGATGGTCAGAAGACGGAGGATTCTTTCCTTGGTGTTGGTGAGAAGGTTGGTACATATATAGATTGCACAGCCCATTAGCTTTGCCTTATTATTAATTATATGTATTAACAATGTGTAGAGGAAGAGTGATGCTTTGGAATCACATAAAGAACTTGGAAGTGATGGCGACCAACTTCTTTGGCGCGTCAATGTCCAGGAGTTCATGCATCGTTTTAGGCATAAGGTTTGTCATCTCTTCATTTATATTTTGCAGCTACATTTAGATCAGGGGATGGAAAGACTGCTTTCATATAAGAGGATTGAACTCTTTTGCTTGTTAGAGTTTTCATTGGGACCGATAAGTTATAATGGAATTACTTTGCACGTGCTCTCACTGCCCCTTCCCCAATTATCCGGCTCCAGATAATTAGCTTCCTTGAAATTTTCAGGAACATGTTGACCACATAAAAGTTTGTTCTACCAAAGAACATTTTACTTCACTTATTTTTTGGGACTCAAGGATGTGTATGATGCTAATTCAATGAAGGGTAAATGACATAAATGGTCCTTAAACTTTGGCCCAATATGTAATGTGGTTCCCAAACTTTAAATTTGTTCAATGTGGTCCCTGAACTTTAGCCCAATGTGCAATGTCGTCTCTAAACTTATAATTTGTTCAAAGTGGTTGCTGGATTTTTGTATACATGTTCAATTTAGTTTTTGGACTGTATGAAAAAGTTCATAAATCACATTGCACATTGGGTCAAAGCTCAGTGACCATCTGTATCATTATCTTCAATGAATGATCAGATTTGATTGCCATGCAATCATTGAGTGAGGGTTTGTATTTGCCTTCACTAACTTCTTTATGGTTCATCCTTTCAGGTAGACTGTCACAGTAATTAGATATTAGATGGTTTCTAGCAAGACATGGTGCTTAGCAAATAGCAAAGCTCTCGCTATCTCTTTTATGGAAATTATATATTGGAGAATAACACTATCTGACTTTTGACATTTGACTGAAAAGGATTATCACAACAAATGATCTTTAAGGTAACCACTCCAGATTTATCTGGACTTTGTTTTACAATGTTTAGCTGTGAGAAAGGTGAAAAAGTGAAAATGAATGATTGAGGTAATGCTGTATACCTACTAGCTCCATGGTCAGAGCCCCATAACCCCAGCGAAGCTTAATCTTGCAGCTCAAAGGGGAATACTACTAGCCCTTGCATAGAGCAATGTCAAAACCAAGACCAGGTTGATCCGGTTTTGGTCACTCGTCAGTAATTTTGACGACAGTTGTGCCAAACTGAATGGAGCTTGATGCACATTGTTAGAGGATGGTTCAGACTTGGGGTCATGATTATACTCAAGGACTTATCTTTTCTTGGTAGTTACATTTGACAAATAATGGGAACAAAGTAGTTCTACATGTATCAGAACCCCTCTCTCTCTCTGTGCAAGTGTAAGTTGAACTTATCTTTCTGTGGTTTAATTCAAAGTTTACATCCAATCGGGGTTTTTTTGTTATTATAGGCTTGTGTTGAGAATGTTCGGGAACGGCTGGATGGTGGAGCTGCTGTTGCCCTGAGTGCAATGCTCGAGACATCCAGGAGCATGGAGAAGAAAGTGAAAACAGATAATTCTGGTATTATGGTTTTTGCAGCAATTTGGAATAGAATAATTGATGTTCTTTGGAGGTTTTGAAGGATCCTAAGAGCTTTGGCATAGAAAAGTACAAGTTCTTGTTTGTTAAGTTAATGACTTGGCCGGTGACTCAATGATGATGATCTTTGAACTAATTGGTAGATTATGTCTCTTCACTAATTGTAGCATTTTATGTTGCAGTTCCGCTGTCAATTAATACCATTTACGAAGAGGTTATGAAAGGAGAAGCAGGTCGTTCTATGACATTGGATCATCTTAGAGCATCTCTTGTTATGTTGGGTTGTGAAAGAGGGGCAGACGAGTCATATAAAATTGGTAATGTTGCCTCTCTGTCCTTCTAGCTTTTTTCTCCTTCACACGAAGAGTTTTGTCTTCATGACATTCTTTTTACCTCAGCAATTATTTTCATGTTTTCTAAATTTTACTACTCTCCATGTCTTGTCCAGATTTGAAGAACATTATTGAACAAGCTCAGAATGAGGAGGTCTGTTGTCTCTTTTATCTGTACTTAAGATATTATATTATGAAGACTAAGTACAAGTTGGATGCATTTGTATGGTGTTGAACCGCAGGTAGAGTCTGTTGTCTTGGAAAGATATGGCCAGGTAGCTTACAGAATATTTAGGTTGCTGTCAAAGGCCAATCGGCTACTTGAGACTGACAAGGTTAGTCATTTTTCAGGTTTTGCCAACTTTAAACTGTGGCCTTTCAAGAATGCAAATGAGAATCCACAAATTATTTTTTTTTCTCTTGCATGTACTCTTTTTTTTTTGTGCTGTTTGGGACTCCTCACTGAAAGAAAACAACTAATGAATGGTCACAGGGCGTTCTTCACTTTTTTTAACACGTTTGATTGATCTCCATATTCCACTTTTTGATCATCACTGTAAAGTCATCATTTTCAGGCTTGACCATTAGACCTGGTGTTGAGAAACCCACCGGCCCCCAGCCCCCACAGCCCCCCCCCCCCCCCAACCATGCTGATTTTGGTCTTGTAAAAATAGCCATCATTTTCAGGCTTGACCATTAGAGCTGTATTGTCAACATTTTCTTTTAGTTAATTACATAGATAGTCTTTATGCTGAACATGCCTTTCTAACGGTCTTATTGCTTCTAGTTATTATGGCTAGGCTACCCCCTGGTTTATAATTATTCGTCCCCAATCACTATAAACCTATGATGGTAATCAAAGTTCCCAGTTTGGTTATAAAAAAATTTTTGGAATGCATGAGTGCCGAGCATTGTCACCATGTGTTGCGTAAATTTTGAAGGCCAGTAAGAGTAGAAATCAACGATTTTCTGTTTTGACTCACTCATGTTATGCTGTTGACCTTAGCTTTTCACGCAAGCATCATTGCCAAATGATTTAGGTTCTTGATGTGAGTAGCTGAGATCTTACGTGTTTCTACTGGTACTTCAAGAAAATGTTTGTCTGAGAAGTTATTGCTTGGACTGAGACATTATTTTTACTCGGCTCCTTTTCTGTAGATTTCCGACACTGCATTTGTGGATAAGAAGGAGATATCAAAAATTCTTTGTAGGCTCTGGAAAGACGAAATCTTGCACATGGAGGTATGCTTGAAAATTCTTGTGATCAGATTCTCTTACGCACAGCATTCATGTAATTTCCTTTGTAAAAAAGTATCATTTATGTTGTTTGGTTTCCACACTCATGGATAATGCTTGATGTCAAAAAGTTTCTGCAGTGGGAAGTTTATATTTGTCTGGTTGTAAGTTTTCTCAAAGCATGGAAGTTTCTTGCATATTCACTCCCACTCTTAATCATAATCAAAGGTTCTTGTCCTTTGCGTACATCTTATAAATTACATTTGATCCTTGCAGAAAGTAGTTGTCACTGCACCTAGACAAATGCAATTCTTGCTGTGGAAAGTAAACAAATCTACTCTTTGGCCACATGTACTGGATGAGATGTACCATGCTGCGTTGAATCTGAACCTGAGGGTGGCCTACGAACTGGAGAAAGAAAATGAGGTTTCACATGCATATATTTAGACATATCTCCAATGTAACTTAATATATCATTTGTCTCTGTTTACTCGCAATCTGCTTCCTCATGCGACATCTGCCTCATCTCCACCTTTCCTTGCCTCTCTAGACCCAAGAAGGGAAAAAGTAAAACAAAGAATTAGGCACTTCGTTTGCTTGGTTTTCCTTTTATTGTGCAGTGAGAGAGGTATTACTTTTCAGTGAATTTGATATTCTTTCTTCCAGCTTCTGAATCTTCCCATTGAGAAAAGAAGTGGGCCGCTCGAGAAGAGGTACAGCCGATTAAGAACAGTGAGGTTGCTGCTGGAATCATCTCTGATGAAGGTTGATGATGCTATCATGCTATTCCATGACTTCTGAGTCTTGCCTGCATGGAAATGCTAAAGCCAGTGGATTGTGTAGACATCTATCTGAGGAGCGCCAGGTACATCATTGGTTTATTTTGTTATATCATGATCGGGAGATATGGCAGTTACATTCATTCATTCATGTACTTAATGACTTCTTTTCTTGGTCAGCTCAAATCGAGAGATGAGAAGAGAGTTGTGATTTAACTTATGATGTTCCAGAGGAGTAATATGCTTTGAGGCAATGGTGATTTGATCCCCGAGAAAGTAACTTTTAACATGTTAGTAAGGATTGAGCTGACTGCATCAGGAACCTGGGTGTTCATGCTGACTATTAAGGTAGTGCTCCTGAGTTAAACACTGAAGCAAACTGATAGGTCTGCATCAAGTCTAAAAGGGCATAGGAGTTCCTTCGTTCTGCATTCTGGGGCAAGAATGTAAGCTTTAGCCGCTTGGAGTCACAAGTCCAACATGACCACTTGTTTGTGGTGGTATTCACTTTGTTCATATTAAAAAGCAGAGCATCTTTGTACATCTCTAGTTTTAATGGTTTAAGTTTAATTTCAGCATTTTCGTCGTGCCATTTTGATGTTCCCGAAGGTACTTTTCAGTAGGAAATCTTGAGATTAAGTTAAGATAGAGTAAAGCATGCGTATCTCACAAAAGGGCGAAAACCCTGTGGATCACCGGTATAGTTTGTCAAGTTTTTTTTCTTGAGATGTCAAATGGACCTTTGTGTGGACTTTGGATGTGTGAAAGAGCCGCTATGGTCAATAGTTCCCCATTTAGGAAGTGAATTGGTGAAATGGCAGATCTTTTTCAATCTCCATGGAGAATGAACTCATTGAGCCTGGACTTGTTAAACTGAGTTCTCAGCATGTTTTGAACTTTGAATAGACGTTGACTGAAGAATGCCTTGGGAGCGTGTTAATTGCATAGCCGGGGCTAAGTATCTTAAGATAATCAAAATTGGGTCATCTAATGTGCATTTACCTTATGCCCTTATGCTTTTCTGTATCAACAGGCAAGAAATCACGCTTATGTAACTTTTAGACTGTCCATATCTTTGTGCCATTATGGACTCAGTTTACTAGTCACTCGGGATCATATGGAAGATTTTTCTTTCCAAACACTTATCTCGGTTTTCCATCTTTAAACTTGTTTAATAGTCCCAATGCACCCGAGAAAAATTAGGGGTGTGCTGCTTAATTCCTCAAACAGTCATGTGTTACACTTGGAAAAAATGCTATAATGTGAAAGCTATCGATACTATAATAAGATAAGAGGAAAATAACTATCACATTGCTTAGATTGAAATGTCCTAACACTCTTCAGTAAAATAAAAATTGAAATTCATGGTTTGCAATTTTATGATAAATCATATAAAATGGTGATTATAATTCTAGAAATTTTAAGAAAAATCAAATAAATTCCATGTTCATCATGTTCATATATGCGAGCTTGTAGCAAGATTAGAAGAGCCAGAGTCAAAGTGGCTCAATAGGATCCAAGAAATGTGGAAATTCCTTTAGTCCCCCCAAAAATCATTTCTTTGGCCAAAACAACAGTTGCTTGTCCCTTGATAAGAGCCTCTCCTGCCAAAATGACCTCCTAATGCTGAAGCATGTGAGGCAATGTATAAATTATAAAACTATAAATATTTTACTTGTAAAGCACTTATATTCATTGCTTGAATACCTAAACAAAGGGAATGCCGGAGAAATCTCATTCAAGATAAAAAAAATCTACTAAAATAATGCACCGCACTATACCTATGTGTTTCATGTAGGAAGCTACTAAATTTGACACGTTAATGTTACAGTCAATATATGAGGAGAGAGCATCCCTATTTAAACATGAGCACATGTTTTCTCAAACGTTGATTCCCTTTTGATCTAATGGTGGAGATCTAACCACCCATCTCATTAATCATAAGTATACAATTTCCATAATTATTAGGAACCAAGCGTGTATTTGTTACAGAGAAAACTTCATGATAAAGTAAAGTTCTTTCAGGGAAATCATTTTCTAGTAAAGTGTTTTCCGCTTTTCAGGTTAGGAAATTCATTTTCCTAACTTCAAGTATGCATATTTTCTTTGACCGTAAATGATTTTCCATCAAATGATCATCTTTCGACAAACCAGACGTGCGAAGATACATAAAACTGATTAGCGGAAAATCATTTCACCCAAACAAACGCACCCCGAATGCGAATCATGGTCTTCGCATATGACGTACTTCTTCCAAAAACTATACCTCTTGCACGATCTTTTCCTTGAAATCGTGATTCTTTATACTAATAGAATTTCTAACCGTCAAATCTTCACTAAGATTTAAAAAACCAAAAAGGGTACAGTAAATTATTCCGGCCAGATCCTCACTCACATGATCCATATTTATTATGATGCAGCAGCAAAGGGGGGAAAAGAGAGCTGTTCAGTCCAAACACGCAGTTTCAAGCCCAAGAAAACATGGGTTCTCCGGCCAAGTCAGAGGGAAAGAGTCGCGTTGGACGCGTCCCGCCGTCTACTTTCGGGTGTCGGTGTTGCCCTTTTTGAATTGGATTCTGAACTGATACTACTACCCTTTAGTACCCGAAAAATGGCTTTTTCTTCTTCTTTTTTCGGCTTCTGTGGTCATTTGATAGAGATGGGACAGAAAGAGGGCTTCTAAATTTGAGTACCTGAAAAATTGGATCCAAACTTGGGTTTGCTACTCCCGGCCGTCCAAATGGCCACGACGTCTGGTCGCTTTTGTCAAATTGCCCGATTGATGTAGATGGGTCATTCGTGCCGTGCCATTGATTTCGTACACGTCACTGTCGGAATAACTCCCTCAAAGTGATACAAATATGTCTGTACCGTAGTGGATTTCCATTTTAGTCTAATAATTTATTTAGTGTTTATATGGGTTGGGGGGAAAAATTGTCCAAGAAATCTTAGACTTATTGTACTCTTGTCAATTCAATCCTAAACATTTCAATTATGCAATTGAGCCATAAACATTTTCACATTTTGCCAATTGAGTCCAAATGGCCAATTTTGGCTAGAAATTATTAATGTTAACGCCGTGCGTCCTATGTGTCACAGCTGGCAGTGACGTATATAATTTTTACAATTTTTTTAATTCCAAAATTTTTAAATTATTTTATTTTATTTTCTTTCCTTTCCCTTTCTTTTTCTTTTTCCTTCTTCCTCCGCTGATTGCCACGGCCGGAGACCAGCTAGAGGCGGGGGTCACCCTCACCGAATCTGGCGAGGGCCGGCCTCACCAGATCTGGCGATGCTCAAGCTCACAAGGATTTGGCAACGTAAAACCTCGCCGGCCTCGAGCAAGACTCGCTAGGTGAGGCTCGAGCTCACCGGCGAGGTTGGCCCTTGCCTTTGGTTAGTCACCAAAGGAAAAAGCTTGCAAAAATTATTATAATTCGAATTTTATTTTAAAAAATTGTAAAAATTATTCTCATTAGCGTCAGCCGTGTCATGTTACGGTTGGCGTCCGTGTCAGCAATAATAAGTTAAAATTGATCGAATGGACCCACTCGGTAAAATTACTTCAATTGGTGATGAATATCACGTCGAGTAAGTGCCTAAGTGGTCCTTTAAACTCGCGGTCTTACTCACCAGTTTTCCTAGGTAATAATAATACCTTGTAAGAATGAAGTCAATCAAAAAAAAAAAAAAGGTTACGCACATACGTGGCTGCTCGAGTTCTTGTAAGCCTTCGAGGACTTTTTTTGTGGATTTTTCAGAAAGAGAAGTGAAGGCCACGAAAATGGCACGCCCAGGATCACCATAATCAGAAAACCGAAACACGATAATGGAGAAATTGTCGATTCATGTATCTAATTTGGAATCCATCGAACTTGACGCGGAATTTGCGACGGTTTCCGAACACGAACTCAAGATCTTCTCCCCTATACCCATCGTTAGAACACTGGTCTAATGAGATTGCCACTCACGAGAAGAAAGTTCTCTCTAAATCCGTATGTGAGTCAAATTGTGCATCATCAGGTTAGGAGAGGGACTTGAGCGCTATTTATAGAGTCTTCGACCACGGGCCCTCTCATTACGGGCCGGGCCGTACTCGGCCCACACCAGCCAGCCCCATATTAGACTGATTAAGAACCCATATATCTTACCTTTATTAGACCAAACTAATTCAGTTAATTTCAATTAATGAAGCCCACATTAGGAAATTCTTACATTCTCCCACTTGGCCGATATTAATTGAAATAGCACTGTGTGCGCACCCTTATATTGGTATAGAGATTATTCTTAATAGTCAATCCGATCCCATAAAGTCTCGAACACCGAATCATGACGGTAATTGCATGTACTCACGCAGAGCCTTCCATGGTCACGAGTGCTTTCAACTTTACTGATATGGATTCAATATGGTAGTGTGTCAAATGGATAATACCTCAAAATGAGTGATACTTCATGTGTTATCCGTTTGGTTAGTCCAAATTCTCTCTCCTTAAGTGTCACAAAACCTAGTGTATCACCAGAGAATATCCTTCATGGTTCCAACGAATCTGCATATGTCTTACCTTGATAGTTAACTATACTTTATGTGTAACAAGACATATCATTAAGGCTAATACCAAGAATACCCCATAGCCTATACTCAAGGTTTACACAATTCCTCGAGATTTTCATCAAATATATGTACTCAACTTGATAAATCTACATTCACAAATACCTCATTGAATGCAAAAGAGTTGATACATATTCAAATATTGCAAAATGCAACAAAATCAGATACAAACTTCGTAAGAGCAACATAAAATAAACAGCTCCCACTAATTAATAGTATCCCATGATACTCCTAAGCCCATGTTAATGACATGTCGATCAAATACACAAGGGCGAAGGCCTTTAGTTAGCGGATCTACAATCATATCATCTGTTGAAATGTGCTTTACTGCAATGTCACCATTCTGAACTTTTTCCTTTATAGTCAGGTACTTGACCTTCATATGCTTAGACCCCTTGAGACCTCTGTTGTTGTTAACAAACAACACTGCAGAGTTATTGTCACAATATAGCTATATGGGCCTATCCACAAAATCAAATACGGTCAACTCCTTAATGAGGTTCCGGAGCCAAATTGCCTGAGTAGCGGCCGAAAAGCATGCTACAAACTCTGCTTGCATGGTAGAGGTTGTCATTAATTTCTGTTTCTCACTTTTCCATGATACTGCACCTCCTGCTAACTTAAAGATGTAACATGTTGTCGACTTCTTTTCATCTTGACAGCCAGCAAAGTCTGAATCCGAATACCCAACTAGCTGTAGGTCCTGAACATGTTTGTAAATCAGCATATAGTCTTTTGTCCTCTTTAAGTACCTCAAAACCTTCTTGGCAGCAATCCAATGATCGTGTCCTGGATTTGACTGATATCTGCCTAGAAGTCTTGTTGCAAAAGTAATATCTGGTCTAGTACATACTTGAGCATACATAATACTCCCAAGTGCACTAGCATAAGGTATATTCTTCATTTCAGCTTTCTTAAAATTTGAATGAGGACATTGTGACAGACTCAACTTATCACCCTTACTGACAGGAGCAATTCCTGGCTTGCATTGCTGCATGTTGAATCTTTCTAAGATACGATCAACATATGCCCTCTGAGATAAACCCAATAGTCGGCGAGAACGATTCCTATGAATCTCAATACCAAGGACAAAAGACGCCTCACCAAGGTCTTTCATATCAAAGTTCTTTGACAACATCCACTTTGTCTCATGCAGTAAACCAAGGTCACTGTTTGCAAGCAGAATATCATCAACATAGAGTATAAGGAAAATGAATTTCCTCCCACTGACCTTGTAGTATATACACTGATCTACTTTGTTCTCAACAAAACCAAATGAAGCGACAACACTATGAAACTTCAAGTACCATTGTCTAGAAGCTTGCTTGAGACCATAAATAGACTTTTTTAGTCTACATACAAGCGTACCTGAATCATCTGCCGCAAAGCCTTCGGGTTGCACCATATAGACTTCTTCATTAAGGTCTCCATTGAGAAAAGCAGTTTTAACATCCATCTGGTGTAACTCCATATCGAAATGAGCTACCAATGCCATGATCACTCTGAAAGAATCTTTAGAAGAGACTGGAGAAAAAGTTACTTCATAGTCTACTCCTTCTCTCTGAGTGAAACCCTTGGCTACCAGTCTGGCTTTAAACTTCTCAATCTTTCCTTTAGAGTCCTTTTTAGTCTTATATACCTATTTGCAGCCAATGGGTCTATGACCTTTAGGTAATTCAACAAGTTCCCAAACTCCATTATGGTTCATAGACTGCATTTCATCTCTCATTGCATCCAACCACAGTTCCGATTGAGGACAAGAAATAGCTTCCACATAAGTCACTGGATCAGTCACAGAACCGATATCGTAGTCTTGCTCTCCTATATAGACTAAATAGTCCGGTGGTATAGCTAATCGTCTCTCCCTAATGGATCTCCTTACTGAAGCAACAACAGCCTCATTCTGCACCTGAGAACCTTGAGGAACTTCATTAGGAGCTGTCTCGACAACAGGATCCTGAGCCTCAACAGGTTCAATATGTGATATAAGAGTCTCCACAATTATCTGTATGGGAGAAGATAAAGATACAACATTACCCATCATACTATTATCCTCAATAGTATGTGAGCAGCCACTTTCTTCAGCCACATCAAATTCCAGAAACTTGGCTGTCTGTGATTCTATAATTCTTGTGCCTCCATTGGGATTATAGAACCGATATCCCTTCGAATGATCCGGGTAAGATACAAAGTAACACCGAGTGGTTCTGGAGTCCAACTTACTTAATGTTGGATTATATAACTTCACTTCTGCAGGACATCCCCAAACCTTAAGATGGTTTAAGCTAGGCTTACGTCCAGTCCATAACTCAAAAGGAATCAATGTAACAGCTTTAGTAGGTACACGGTTCAGAATGTACAAAGCTATTTTCAAAGCTTCACACCACAGAAAACTAGGTAAATTTGTCCTACTTATCATACTCCTCACCATTTCCATAAGGGTGCGATTGCGCCTTTCGGCTATACCATTTTGCTCAGGACTCCCAGGCATAGTGAACTGAGCCACTATCCCAGAATCCTCTAAGTATTTGGCAAATGGCCCTTTAAGCTGTCCAGCATCGCCATGCTTACCATAATATTCTCCACCTCGGTCAGATCTAACAACCTTTATGACTTTTCCCAACTGTTTCTCGACTTTAGTCCGAAAAATCTTGAACTTGTCAAGAGACTCAGACTTTTCTTTAATCAAGTACAGATAACCATATCGAGAATAGTCATCAATAAATGTAATGAAATAAAAATTTCTACATAAGATTGCCGTATAGGGTCCACTTATATCAGTGTGAATGACCTCCAACAAGTGAGAACTTCGGACCGCAGTTTTCTTCCTTATCTTGGTCATTTTACCTCTACAACAGTCTATGTATGTCTCTAAGTCATCTTTAAGAGCAGGCAGGATGTTAGTCTTTATCAGCCTTTCTACTCTATCCTTAGAAATATGACCAAGCCGTTTATACCACAATGCATAAGACTGTTCCTTAGGTAGTGGTCTCTTAGAAACAACATTTTCAGCCGTATAAGCGACGTATATGTCATTGGGAGACAAACACAATCTGTACAATCCGTTGGACATATAACAGCACCAAACCTTATTTGAATTAAGAAACAAAGAAATAACATTGTTCTTTATTTCAAAAGAGTAGCCATACATGTCCAAACACGATACGGAAACTAAGTTCCGTCTAAAAGAAGGTACATAAAAAGTGTCTTTCAATATTAATCTAAAATCAGAGTCTAGAATCAAGATTACATCTCCCACAAACACAACATCGGCTTTCTCGTTGTTTCCTACAGTGAGTCTTGACTCATCCTGATTTGGCTTCCTCCGGTTTATAAATCCCTGTATGGTAAACGCAACATGATTAGTTGCACCGCTATCGAGCCACCAAGAACTGGATGGTGCTTCTGATAGGTTGGATTCACAAACAAGTGCCAAATAATCATTACCTGTAGGCTCACGTTTGGACAACCAAGTTTTAAACTTTCCACAGTCCTTCTTTATGTGACCTTTCTTCTTACAAAAGAAGCAGTGGTCACCATCCCTTTTGAATGATGTTTTCTTTGGATCCATATTGTCCGATTGACCGGTAGTGTCATGAGCACCTTTATGAGTACGATTTCTGGACTTCTTATTCTTCTTTTTGTGGGAACTAGAAACATATAAGGTTATATGCCATTTTTCTTTCTTAAGTTTCTCTTCCTCTGCCACGACCCTTGCTATCAAGTCATTAACTGACCAAGTCTCATCTTGGGAATTGTAATTTGTCTTTATAATCCCAAAATCAGGTGGAAGGGTGTTCAAGACTTGATGCACAATACAAGCATCAGGAATGGAAACATTAAGAGCTTGAAGCTTCGTCTTTAGATCTACCATCCTAAGGACATAATTCCTAACCCCAGCAGTACCATCATACTTCATATTGAAGAGCTTTTGAAGAAGTGTACCAACCTCTGTATTAGATGAAATACGATTTCTAGCCTCTAAGGCTGCCATCATTTCCTTAGCAGTACAGTCAGCTGGCAAACCACTTTTTAAGTGTTCTTGAATGGATTTCTTCATTGTCAATAAGCAAATCCGATTGTTCTTTTCCCAGGCAGCATAGTCGGTTTTCTCAACTTCAGTACTGGTGGCCGTGATATCTGCCGGCTTATCCTTTGTAAGAGCAATGTGAACATCCGCCAGCTCCATTCCAAATAGAAAATCCTCTTTCCATTTCTTAAAGTTCAACCCAGTAAGGACCTCAATGGAAATGGAATTGCCGTTTACAGAAAAGGTGACTGAAAAACAAACAATACAATCAGCATCATGTGAGTACTTATCTAGAGAGTTACATACATCATCACATAATCACCTTTGGGCAGAAAATATGACATGCAGTTGTACACTCTCCACATGACAGCGGCCATGAGAACTTATTCTAATCTTTCGTGAAATCACCACCTTTGGGTGTATGAACCACTAAGATTAGTCATTTCTCAAGCATATGCTATACATGTATCCCTCCATAAACCAGTACGAGATCACCTCCTTTGAGAGTATGATCACGCAATAGAATAGGTGACATCCCACCACAATATGAGACCGATATTTCTCAAAACCAGTCAAGTGTGCCGCTTTGACGATCACAACCCAACTGAATCCTAGAAAATCTCTCATACCAGGGATATGAGCTTTATGTATCACATTTACTATATACATGTAATACTAGACGTAAAGACAGGGGCGTATGTCTCTGAAATTACATGCCATGCTAATTATACCGTTCCATTCATTAATAGACAATGAATTACACTCTACACAGTCCTTATGTGGTGATATACATGTGAGCTACCATATGTATTTCCGAAACCATAGAGAAATACAAGAAAATACGCAAAAATACCCTAAAAATACGCGTATATAGGGTTCTATATGTATTTTTACATCTTTAAAAGCTTCAAATATGTAAAATAAATATACCACTGTGTAGAGAATCTCGATACGAGCGCGTCGGTACCAAGATCGTCCAAAACGGACGTCGGACGCGCCCGTACGCGCCGCCGGAAGGCGCGGCACGTGCGCTCGTGTTTAGCAGGTCAAACCGGTCTGAACAGCCGGTCCGACCGGTTGATCGGTCCAACCGGTCAACAGTCAACGGACCGATCCGACCGGTTGACAGGTCGGGTCAATGGTCAGGTCGGGTCAGGATCCGGGTCGGGTCAAATACCGGGTCGGGTCAGGATCCGGGTCGGGTCAACGACCGGGTTGGGTCAGGATCCGGGTCAAGCCGGATCCGCGCCTTGCTGACATCATGCTGACGTCAGCCTGCAGTTACCGGCGAACAAACGCGCCGATTTGGCACGGCCGCGCGTGGTTTTCACACGCCGCCGCGCCGGGGGCGCGTGTAGGCGCGTGACGGCGCATCCGGCCTCCTCCGGCGACGATCGGCCCACCGTTCTTCTCGTCTCGACGAGTAGATTCCAAATATGTAATAAAATTTAACTTTAATCCGATAAAAAATTTCGAAACTGGGCAAAAACCTTTCGGACAAAACGAAAACGGTTCTAATCCGCATGTTTCAGTTCTAATCTATGGCAGGCTCTGATACCAAATGAAGGCCACGAAAATGGCACGCCCATGATCACCATAATCAGAAAACCGAAACACGATAATGGAGAAATTGTCGATTCGCGTACCTAATTTGGAATCCATCGAACTTGATACGGAATTTGCGACGGTTTCCGAACACGAACTCAAGATCTTCTCCCCTATACCCTTCGTTAGAACACTGGCCTAATGAGATTGCCACTCACGAGAAGAAAGTTATCTCTAAATCCGTATGTAAGTCAAATTGTGCATCATCAGGTTAGGGGAGGGACTTGAGCGCTATTTATAGAGTTTTCGACCACGGGCCCTCTCATTACGGGCCGGGCCGTACTCGGCCCACACCAGCCAGCCCCATATTAGACTGATTAAGAACCCATATATCTTACCTTTATTAGATCAAACTAATTCAGTTAATTTCAATTAATGAAACCCACATTAAGAAATTCTTACAAGAAGATCATACGTTATATATATACCCATTATGCACAGAAGGCAGAAAAAGGGCGGACTAATTATCTTTTATAATATGTTAATGATACCACGACCCTTTAATTACAGTGGTAATCAATCGTGTACTCAGTACTCACATTTCCATGACATTGTTCTCAATTCACAACAATCATTCATTTGTATTTAACCTTTAGTTTTTCGTTTCGCACGCCTGCATGACATTTCGTGTACACAGACTGACGTGAGTGAATGCAATGTGATTTTTTGACCGATAGTGAAATCGGAACCAAGTTCTTAATAAGCGCACATCAACATTAATTATAGGAGTATGATTTTTATCGGTGAAAATTCATGCCTACTGTGTATGCATATATACTTATCTAACAGACGACGATATTAAAGTTTTATGGATATAATACACAAAATATCGTATGGATAGAGTATAATAGAGATTACAGCGAGAGAGTCCGAACCACTAATTAGAATGCTAATTATTAAGTGTTTGTAGGGGCCCGATTTGGTTTAAGAGCACCACAAATTGGAGAAGAGGTTGACGCCGCCCATGGCAAAGAGCAAATGCATGCAATGACCGCAAATTCTAATTAATATGCATCAAAGATTTTGCCAAGCAGACTGTTAAAAAAGTTTTAAAAAAAGATTAAAATAACAAATGTTAAAAAAAAAGATTTTGTTGACCTACTTTACTATATTCAACACCAAAGTGATTGTTAATAAATTGTTTCTCTTTATTCAGTTGCATAAAATGCTTTCCCCGCAGAACACAACGCAGCACCGCCATGAAAGGTGGATAATCGAAATGTTATTATAAAGATATGATGATGATGAATATGACCCACGAAAATGAGAAGTCGCACGTTGGTATGTTATTATAAAGATATGATGATGAATATGATCCCAATATGTTTATGATCTCCTTCACTGAAGAACCGACCAATACTTTCGCTCTCTTTGAATCCATTTTGATCGAACTTATAAGTTGGATCTTAATAATAAGGATGTTGAGATGCACACGTCGGCGTGTTTGTAGACCTTGCCCAATCAACTGGCGTCGGGCATCGCAAAGACTTAATCGGTAAATATGGTGGTGGGTCCATACAATATGTCGCGACCTAAAGAATTTCCCTTTCTCAGGCTAATGGATTATTAGGACTAAACCTAACTCGAGCCCTCCCAAGCCCTACCAATTCGCAACTTAGGTTTAAATTGTTTTTAACATGCAAATGTTTTCATGCTTGGAGTCGCCACTAATCAATTTGTGGTAGGTCGATTAGAAACCTAAATAAAACATAGGGAGATATGTTTTATTCCTACGAACCAGAGATTCTAAGCCCGGGGACTTGATTACGCTAGATCTAGTCTAACGCCCTTTCGGTACCTTTTCTTTTCAAAAATATTTTGGCAAGCAGTTTGGATCCATTTTAACTTAGTCACTAACATATGAGGTGTTCATGCGGGTGCGCAAACCACCAATTTAACACTCAAGAAAGCATTAAATAAATTGCAAGATTAGGAGAATTACTTACCTCGAAGCAACGTAAGCATCTGCATGGTTAGCTAGAAAATCACATCAACAACCTAATATGATTTCTAATTAACAAGCAGTTCACTCCACATTTTTTGATTTTCACTTATTTAAATGAAGCCTAGTCTACATGCAATGACGTGCAAAAATGACATGCAAGTAATGCAACCTAGCATGCAAACTATATGTCATGCGACGACGTGACTTAATTCTGATGACGGGCAAATGATTTATTTTTGGTATTTTCTAGTGAAATTCGGAATAAAAAATATGCCTAAATTAACATGCAACCTATGATGACCTAATATGTCCTAACATGATTTATTTTTGGGATTTTTGTTAAAATTCGAAATAATAAATTACTTAAATAAAGAATGCAATCTATCCTAATCTACCATAAAACAATTCATTCTTTTTTTGGGATTTTCATGAAAATTCGGAATTAAAAATAACCTAAATAATCTATTAAGATTAGAAAATTATTTAATGTAAACTAGGAAATAGATTATCTCAAATCCTAATTTAAATTAAATAATTACTCTATCGTCTAGATATATTTAGGATTCCTAAACATGCAAAATTCAAATTCAAATCCTAACTGATATATTTTTTAAATTTTCTTTTTATTTGAAAAGGAAAAATAATCTAAACATAGATAGCATCCACATTTAAAACAGCCACGCAATCCACAAGATTTGTTTCAAATTCAGATTAGGCACAAGAATCGAACTATCAGTCATATCTATAGGGTTACAGATATTAATGGAAAGTCGATCATTCAAATTTGGAAAGCAGATAAAAATCATTATCGTACCCAAGTGATTATGGATAGGATAATGATTTTCCGTATCGCCACGTATCGTACCTTAGGGATAAGGTCGGATAGTTGTCCAGATACGTTGCTGAATTAGGAAATATTCCTAATTTTGAATATTCTCAAACAAGGCAAACATTATCCTAAGAATATCTAGCAATCCACACAACATTCACAGAATATTCAAATATCCAAACTGGGAATCTAAATATTTTGAAAATATTCTGGATAGATGTTTTTACCTGAGTTTTGGATTACTTTCCAAATTTGGACTCGCGGATCGGGATTGCGGATTGCGATGAGCGGCAAACGGCGGACCGGCGGTGCGGTGTCGGGAACGGCGGCGACAGTGGCGCACGTCAAGAAGCCGCGGCAGCACGCGGTTGCGCGCGGCAGGGGGCAGCAGCAACAGGCGGCGACGTGCGACGGGAGGAGCGGCGGCAGCAGGCGGCGCGTGATGGGAGGAGCAGCAGCAGGCGACGGCAGCAGCAGCAGCGGTGCACGGCGAGAATCAGCGGCAGCACGTGGCGGCGCGCGGCGAGGAGTAGCAGCAGTGGCGTCGGCGTCGGCGGGAAGGCAGCGGCAGCAGCAGGCAGCAGCGGCGTCGGCGTCGGCCTGAGGGCAGCGGCAGCAGCAAGCAGCAGCGGCGTCGGCGTCGGGCAGCAACGAGCAGCAGTGGCGTCGGCGTCGGCCTGAGGGCAGCGGCAGCGGCAGCGTCGGCGTGAGAAGCGGCGCACGGCAGGAAGCGACGGCAGCAGCAGCGCCGGCGTGAGGCGTGGCGTTGGCGGGAGGCGGCAGCGGAGGCGCGGCGACGGCAGCAACGTCGACGTGAGGCTTGGCGTCGGCGGGAGAGACGGCAGCACACGGTAGCAGGAAGCGGCGGCAGCAGGCGCACGGCAGGAGGGACGGCGCACGGCAAGGGGCGCGGCGTGCGGCAGCTGGCGAGCGCGCGGCGGTGAGCACGCGGCAGGGAGCTGCAGCGTCGGGCAGCAGGCGAGCGCACGGCGAGGGGCGGCGCGCGGCAAGGGGCGGCGACAGGCGCGCGGGAGGCAGCAGCGGCGTCGCGCGGTTCCGGCCGTGTGGGGGGTGCTCCGGCCGGTCTCCTTCACTCTCTCCCTTCCTCACTCTCACTCTCTGAAAATTCTGATCTGAAATTATGTGTCCTCCCCCTAAATTCTGACCTAATGAATGTATATATAGTATTAACCTAGGTCAATTAGATGGGCTTTTAGTCCTAATGGGCTTAGGCTTGGGCTTTAATTTAAATGGGCTGAATTAATGGGCTGAATTAATTAATGACAATGGGTTGAATTAAGTTCAAATTAAAACAACCGAGCCCGTTTGACTTATAATTCCCGGCCCTTGCATTACAAGCGAGCTGAGTCACATTCGATGAAATTTAAGCTCGTTCGTCACCGCCAGTCCGATGCAAAATGCAATTAATCTAAAATGAATTTAAACTATATGTTATGCAATTTAAATATTTTTTGTTTAGGGGTTAAAAATTTAATCCCTAATTTTCTATGCAAATTACACTAAATGGTTGCTAAAATTTAGGTGTCAACAGCTGCCCCTCTTTGAAGGTGAGCTCGCAGAGGTTGCATTCAAAGACTAAATGATACCTAAATTTCAGTTATGCAAATGCAATGAATGTTGTTTTTGTCGGGATTATGAGTCCCATTTTACGATGCATTAAGAAATGATGCAATGCTGACCTGAATAGAGAACATACCTGGAATTACTTACCTGACGATAGCGCAATTCGAGGCACAACCTTAACTTGTATGTTGTTTTGGCAAATGTATGGGCTCAGTTCCCATCGGTATTGCCTGATATATGTTGATGAACTTCGGTGATCTGCAATCAAGTCAAAACACACGAAGAAAAACTCGACGTATCCAATCATCATCTGGATTCGTGAGAACAGTTCCGACCTTTACGAACTACCTATATATCTCCATAGGTGTTTGCAAAGATTTGGCCGCTTCACTTATATCTGCTCATAAGTGAATTGCGGGGGAAACTTTTGAAATCAAGAGGATATTCCGACCTCTACATATACCTGTTCATATGCAAAGGTTTGGCCGCTTCACCTATATCTGTTCATAGGTGAGTAGCGGGGGAATACCTGAAATTTGGGAGAATATTCCGATCTTTACATATATCTGTTCATATGTAAAGATTTGGCCGCTTCACCTATACCTGTTCATAGGTGAGTAGCGGGGGAATACCTGAAATTTGGGAGAATATTCCGATCTTTACATATATCTGTTCATATGTAAAGATTTGGCCGCTTCACCTATATCTGCTCATAGGTGAGTAGCGGGGGAATACCTGAAATTTGAGAGAATACTCCGATCTTTACATATATCTGTTCATATGTAAAGATTTGGCCGCTTCACCTATATCTGCTCATAGGTGAGTAGCGGGGGAATACCTGAAATTTGAGAGAATATTCCGATCTTTACATATATCTGTTCATATGTAAAGATTTGGCCGCCATGCCTATATCTGCTCATAGTCATGTAACGGGGGAATCTTCTCGAGATTGTATGAAAATCTGTGATTTGATGAACAAAGGGGCTAGCCCAAGTGTTCAAGAGTTCCTTGACAAAGTACCTGGATATAATCAGAAGTACCTGAAAAGGTTTGATCAATAGACACCTGAACAAAATCAAAGGCATCTAGAGATCGCCAAAATGATCAAATGTGGGACCTGACAATTGCTTGAACAGGTTAGGGATACCTAGATAGTCATAGATATCCTAGGGATAGAGACATACTTACCTGGTGACATCTCCAACTCTGATGGTGTGTCTCCTGTTAGACACGATTTTAAGTAACATGTAATATGCATTCGCACACCGTCAAGAATACATATACACATGAACTATGATTTCAACTGATTTTCATGCACGATGGTTTTGTCAAATCGGCATTACAAACTTCGCTGGGGAAAAATCATGACAAGACAACCCGAACTCAAGCGGATATCTTGAAAATGTCGAATGAGGGACTTCCGGTCCAAAAGGGCTTTCTCTCATCCTCATCGAAAGGCTGATTTATGGAGAATCGCTCCATCTCACCGTCATCATGTTGACAAGGGTCCGAGTATTCTCGCAAGCAGTACGACTTTACCAATCTGAGAGGTCTTTGTTAGGACTGTAACATAGGGCTTGGTCAATGGCTTAGCAAAAGAGACTCTTCGAGTCGAGGCTACTGAAAGAAAATACTTTGCAATTGTCTCCGGGTTTACAAGTCAAGAACCTGCAAAATGAGATAGAAATGGACTTGCTCGCACTTCTTCGAGCTAAGCTTATAAACATCAGAAACTCTACGTTAGTTCAAGTGCCCTAATCTGAAGAGACTTTGCAAGGGACGTAACGCAGGCTAGGCTCATGGGTTGAGAAATGAATGGATCATAAGGCTCAAAATGTGTATAATTGGGGTGAGAGTTGGTGATCATCTCGGCATTGTCACCGGTCTTCTTCTTCATCAGGGATTGTCTTCTCAGTAGATGCTCCATTGGTTTCGAGAGTTTATCACCTGACTCCTCAAGACTTTGGATACTTTTGTGACTTCGAGACAACTAAACATTTTCTAAAGTCGTCACTTTTCTCCATTTTTTTTTCACGGGCATCGGCCTTGCTTTTACCAGGCACACTGCTTTTTCATGCCCTCTAGTTTTTTTTTTTTTTTTTTTTTTTGACTCACACTGTCTACAATGCATACATTGGCCAGTCACACTTTGGCTTGTTTTGACCGAATGACTAACATTTGGGCTCTCAGGGTCTTCGTCTTTTGTTGGCGCTCTGGATATGCTGCTTGAACAAAGATGACTTTTGCCTTGCCCCAGTGTGGGGGATGATCACCAACTGGGTTTAAGAAATGAATTTGCAGGCTCAATTGGGCTTAACAAAGGATAAAGTGTGTATAGGATAGAGAAAGAAATGCTCTTCGTCATCCTAAGGCACTTGAATTTCACGTGAATTCATCTGAAAAAGCAACACTCGAAGATTGATGCAAGTGAGAGCATGAAAATTTCTATTCATTTTTCACCTTGTGATGCTGGCTTACCTCCAGTTTGCCCCGATGTGGGGTGGTTCTTGACAGGGGTAATTTGAATGAATTTCTCCAAATATTTAGGCTCAAAGTGGCAAAACAATGGATAACCTGTAGTATTTGGGATAGAGAAATGAATCGCCTCTCGTCATTTCGGTTGCCGTACCTTTTGCGAGATAACCCTTTACCTTGCCGACATGGAATTTTTCCACTTAACTCACTGGGGATTAGTACACGGGACTGAGTATAGGATATGGCTTGCCTTTCATCATCCCGATGTACCTCATTCAACACATTCAATTCACTCCACGTGAGTTATCATATTGTCTAAATAGATTCCCCTTTTGAAATCGATAATGCAGACTGACAAAATGATCAAACATAATTTAAAGGCAAGGCACACATTCCATCTTTCAATTGATTGAAACCATTTATTCATAAATGAGATGTTTGCAATTCAGAATATAAAACCGAACATTTAAAAACTTTTGCCGCAAAAATGTTAGATTTTATCAGGAATAATAGATCTTCACAGCATCAGAATTAACAGGAGTGGAGAACTCACGACCATCCATTTCTGCGAGAATCAGGGCACCTCCGGGAAGCACCTTTTTAACCACATACGGACCAATGTAGTTTGGGGCAAATTTCCCTCCAGGAACAGGAAAGACTGGCAGTACCTTCCTTAGGACTAGATCATTTACCTCGAAGTGTCTTGGACGCACCTTTTGATTGAAGGATCTAGCTATCCTCTGCTGATAAGTTTGACCGTGGCAAATGGCTCTCAATCGCTTCTCATCAATTAGGTTTAACTGCTCATGCCTTTGTCGCATCCATTCCGCCTCGGACAGCTCTACTTGAGACAGTACTCGTAAGGAAGGGATCTCTACTTCGACGGGTAGGACTGCTTCCATGCCATACACCAATGAAAAAGGTGTTGCTCCGACAGAGGTTCGAATCGAAGTTCGATACGCCATCAGTGCAAATGGCAACCTTTCATGCCAGTCACGATAGTTTTCAGCCGTTTTGGCCAAGATCTTCTTGATGTTCTTGTTGGCGGCTTCAACTGCTCCATTCATCTGTGGACGATAGGGAGATGAATTCAGGTGCCGGATTTTGAACTCGTTGAACAACTGATCAATGAACTTGTTGTTCAAATTTGTCCCATTGTCAGTGACAATAGCCTCAGGGACACCGTAACGAGCAACTATGTCTCGCCTGATGAATTTTACGACATTCTTTGCGGTGACGTTTGCATAAGATGACGCCTTAATCCACTTAGAGAAATAATCAATCGCGACCAGGATGAATCGGTGTCCATTCGATGCCTTGGGATTAATCGGGCCAATCACATCGATGCCCCACATTGAAAAGGGCCATGGCTCAGACTGTTGATGTAATTCCGTCGGGGGAACATTTATCTTATCCCCATGAACCTGACAGCGATGACATCTTCGAACATGTTGGATGCAGTCACTCTCAAGACTGAGCCAATAATAACCCAATCTCATAATCTTCTTAGCTAACATGTGGCCATTCATGTGTGGACCACATACCCCTTCGTGTACTTCTTGCATGATTCTGGTAGCTTCAGCCGCATCCACACACCTTAATAGGATTGAATCATACGATCTTTTGTACAGCTTTTCACCACTAACAAAGAATTTTGAAGCCATTTTCATTATGTATTTCCTGTCAGCCGGGGTGCTTCCCTCAGGAAATTCTTGTTTCTGGATGTAACTCATGATATCGTAATACCATGGCTTTTCGTCAGGCTCCCCGGTCACAACCATACAGTAGGCTGGCTTTGTCAGGACTTCAATCTTCAGGGGTTCTACCTCTAACCCATCAATCACTTGCAACATGGATGATAGCGTAGCTAGCGCATCAGCAAACTGATTATGAGACCTCGGTAAGTACTCAAAAGAGATATCTTCGAATTCCTTTATGATTTCTTCGAGGTATTCATGGTACGGCACTAGTTTGGTGTCTCTCGTCTTCCATTCTCCCACAGTTTGGAGAATAATCAAAGCAGAATCACCAAACACTTTTAACTCGGTTATCCCCATTTCCACTGCGGCTTGGAGTCCGAGGATGCAAGCTTCGTACTCGGCTATGTTGTTAGTACAGGGGAACACTAACTTTGCTGCTACTGGATAATGTTGCCCATCTGGGGATATTAAAACTGCCCCAGTGCCAGAACCAGCCAGGTTTACAGCTCCATCGAAAAACATGGTCCATGTATCTTCCTTTATTACCAAAACACGATCTTCTGGAGAATATCCATCATCATCAGGGACTCCAGGACTTTCAGCTAACACATCGGCAATTACTCGACCTTTAACTGACTTCTGTGGCTTCATCTGGATATCAAACTCTGAAATTAAAATCTGCCACTTGGCTAACTTCCCTACCAAAGCTGGCTGATCAAGTAAATACTTAATGGGATCGTTCTCAGTTACAAGCAAAGTCTGGTGATGCAGTGTATATTGTCGCAGCCTATGGAGCACCCATACTAGCGCAGCGCAAGTCTTCTCGGCTTCAGAATAATTCAACTCCGAGACAGTGAACTTCTTGCTTAGGTAATAAATGGCTCGCTCTTTTCCATCTTCAGGACTTTTCTGGGCTAGCATCGCACCTAAAGACTCACTATGAATTGTGAGGTAAAGGATCAAAGGCTGGCCCGGCATTGGTGGGACTAGCACTGGTGGTTCCATCAGGTATTGCTTTAGTTCGTTAAACGCTTCCCGACAATCATCATCCCATTTGACTTGAGCATTCTTCCTTAGAAGCTTGAAGAAGGGCTTGGCAGTTGCTGAAAGCTGAGAAATAAAACGGGCTATGTAGTTCAATCTACCCAAGAGGCTTCGCACTTCTTTTACGGTCGACGGGGGTTGTAACTCACATATAGCCTTTACTTTGGAGGGGTCAATTTCAATGCCTTTACTGCTTACTATGAACCCAAGTAATTTACCCGAGGTTGCTCCGAATACGCACTTGGCTGGATTGAGACGTAGCTTAAACTCACGGAGCCTCTCAAATAATTTCTTCAAAGTATCAACGTGACTCTTCCCAGGTCTAGACTTGGCGATCATGTCATCGACATAAACCTCAATCTCCTTATGCATCATATCATGGAAGAGCGTCACCATTGCCCGTTGATATGTTGCCCCGGCATTTTTAAGACCGAAGGGCATGACCTTATAGTGGAATGTCCCCCAAGGAGTGATGAACGCCGTTTTCTCCTTATCATCGTCCTTCATTTTTATCTGATTATAACCCGAGAAACCATCCATGAAGGAAAACAGCTCGAACCCTGCTGTACTATCCACCAAAACATCTATATGTGGCAATGGGAAATCGTCTTTAGGACTGGCCTTGTTTAGATCGCGATAGTCGATGCAAACCCGAACTCGACCATCCTTCTTCATGACTGGCACAATATTAGCCACCCAGCTGGGGTATTGGGTGACTTCGATGAATCCCACTTTCAAAAGCTTCATGACCTCCTCCTCTATTTTCTTGGAAAGTTCAGGCTTGGTCCTTCGCAGCTTCTGTTTCTTGGGCGGCACGTCTGGATTAGTGGGTAGACTATGTTCCACGATAGAAGAATCTAGACCCGGCATATCGACATACGACCAGGCAAAGATATCCTGGTAATCCTTCAGCAGTTGGACCAGGCGTTTAGCTTCACCTTCAGGAAGGGTTGCCCCTATCTTCACCTCTTTGGGTTCTCCAGAATCACTCAAGTTGACAGTGATAGTTTGGTCTATCGTTAGGACTTTAGGTCTTTCGTGATGCTCTAGATCATGCTGGAGGTCCGAGGAATCTTCGAGTTCATTGGCGTCATCGAGATCAGGTTCGGTAGCACATAATTCATCAGATTGGACCGTTCCCATACCCTTACGTGTCACAAAATTGCCCCTGAAACATAAAGTAGGGGGTTCAGTAGGACAAACAGGGCTAAACAGTGTATTCTGATTTTTTTATTTTTTTATTTTGAAATTCTTTTCGAAAAGGTTTTAACACGAGGAAGCATGAAGAAGCCCAGGCCTCAGAATTCTCCTTGGACTATATTTTATTTTATCGGTTGGATATCATCACCGGGCTGGTTTGATGTACCTCAACATGCCCTCAAAACGAAAACAACTTGTAATTTTATTGATTATCACCAAATGAATTACATTTATTGGAATGGAAATTGCAACAATCAAATCCTAGAAATGAAAAGTACTAAAAAGCAGCTCCCGAGACGGGGCAAGTCCTAAAAAGCAGTAAAAATTCCCGCGTAGGGGAATGTGCGAAAAAGGTAAATGTGTTACTCTTGTGGGCCAATGCCCATTCCCTTCAACGGTCCTTCCTCGATGGCTCCAATTAAGAAATTATCGAACAGGGCAGTGATTCCCTCCATTGCATCATCAGAATCTTCTGTCACTAGAGGTGTTGAATCATCCATACCTCCCCATCCATCCGGGACAATGTCACGGGGGTCAACATAGAAGCTGGGGGGCGCCGAGTATTTAACATAATAATCGAACTTGCCACTTGGTTGCCCCAGAGTATCGATCACTTCCTTCTCTTCATGCATCATTCTCGCAGGGCCCGGGAATGTGGTACGGATGTGTGGAAGCAACCTACCACGCCCACGTTCTTCACCATTTGGCTCTTCTTCGGATCGCAATCTATTTTGACCATTTCTTCGAACTTGACTTCGACCACGTCCACGTCCACGTGCCACATTGTTCGGCTCACTTGACCCCAGGTATCCCAACCCGGTAATGCGGGGCCTCTGAAAGACTTCGACCGGTTGGCGAATACCTTGACCATTCCTACCAAGGCCTTCACCTGGAGTAAAGCCATGGGACACCATTACTCTGCCAACCATGACCGCAGCATTTGACACCTCAGGAATAGGCGGTGATGATCCTCTTGACGCATGTATGGTTGATACGAGCTCGAGCGACTGATAGCTCGATTCTATTCTGCAATCCGGCTCAACATAGGGGATAGCCGTTGCGTGGTAGATTGGGTGCTCTTCTTCACCGTGGACCGTGACTAACTTTCTCTCCACGACGAACTTCACCATCTGATGTAGACTGGATGGCACAGCTCCGGCAGTATGAATCCATGGACGTCCCAACAGAAAATTGAATGCAGTGGGAATGTCCATAACTTGAAATAGGACATTGAAAATCGTTGGTCCTATCTGTATGTCAAGGTGTATTTCTCCCATCACTTCTTTCTTCGTTCCGTCAAAGGCTCGTACGGATGTTCTTGCAGAATTTATCTTAGAAGGATCTACCTTCAGGCGGTGTAAAGTTGCCAGAGGACAGATATTCAAGGCTGATCCATTGTCAATGAGTACCCGGGCAACATGTGAGGCCTTGTATTTGACGGAAATATAGAGTGCTCTGGTATGCCCCCTCCCTTCTAGAGGGAACTCTTCATCTGAAAAGGCTATGAGGTCCTTGAGGAGTATAGAGCCCACAAATTCCTCTAATTTGTCATGATCGATCGTTTCTGGCACGTGGACTTCACTTAACACCTTCATTAAGGCCTTCTGATGCATGACAGATGTCTGGAGCAGCTCAAGCAGGGAGATTTGCGCGGGCAGCTTGCGCAATTGTTCAACTATGTTGTACTCGCTAGCCTTAATCACGGCTAGAAATTCCTTGGCTTCTTCATCAGTAACGGGTTTTGCAGGTTGGGCATTAGCTTGGCCGTAGGAACGCCCAGATCTGGTAACTAAGTCGACATCGAGACTGTAGGACCAGGGAACCGCCTTATTGTCACTGTACTCATACGGTTGAGGTATCTCGATCACTATCCCTTCATCAGTTGTAGGTGTGCTTACAGTGATCTCCTCATTATCGGACGCGTCTTCAAGCGGAGGCATGTCTTCAGGCAGAGGGTCGCCCTTGTCGCTCCTGATGTTCAATGTAGCAAACTCCTCCTCCCAATTAATAACCACTTCGGAGATAGTGGAGACGATGCCAGTGTGGTCAGCATAAACAATCATCCCAGCTTTTACCATTCTTGAGACTCTTTCTCTCATGAGAGCCAGGGGCAGGTCTTCATTACTTGGATAACAACCGGCTTTCACTAACTCACCGTAGACGTCGGTAGTACACACCTTAACATTCTTGATTCGACCAGCATTGAAGCTAAATATGGCATTCACATTGCCTGCGTGATCAGGGAGTGGGTTGTTCTGAACATTCGGCTTAGCAGGTTGAAATGAGAACGCCTTCGTGTCTAGGAGGTTTTGGATTTGGTGCCTGAGGGCATAGCAATCATCGGTTGAGTGTCCCGGCTCACCCATGTGATAATCACATTTCTTTGACGGGTCGAAGTTATAGAACCGCTCAGGATTGGGCCGCTTTGGCTCAGTAGTGAGCAAACCTTTCTTCTGGAGCACCGTCAACACTTGAGACAACGACCCGGGGAGGGGAGTGAATTGCCTCTTGTTGTTCCTCCTCTGAAAAGGTTGACGACTCGAGTTTTGTTGCTGAGCTTCTACTACTTGGATTGCTGGGGCGGAGTTAGCATTCCGCCGGCTCGGTTGGTTATAAGCCACATTCACTTCAGCTGCCGGTTCTTTCTCTTTTCTCGCACCAAATCTTCTGGTCGAAGAGGGCGGCTCGACAAACCATCCATCTTTCAGCCCTATTTCAATTTGTTCGCCCATGGGGATGAGTTGGTTGAAGTTGTCAGTCGGAATGGCAACCATCCGATTACGGTATTCGAACGGGAGAGTTTTCATGAACATCCTCTTTAACTCACTATCTATGGGTTCTGGGACAACCTGAGCAGCTAAATTTCTCCATCTGATAGCATAGTCTTTGAAGGACTCAGTCTTTTTCATCTGGGCGCGTTCGAGATCATCACGGGTAGGAATGATGTCTGTTATGAATCTGTACTGCTTCAAGAATGCTTCACTGGCTTCTTTCCAAGTTTTGAGGCCATTTATCTTCTTCATGAGATACCAGCTCAAAGCAGGACCCGTCAAACTTGCTTGAAAGGCATGGATCATCAGGAGTTCGTTATCAACGTACGAAGTCATTTGCACGTGATAGAGCTGTAGGTGGGCTTTTGGACATGTGGTGCCATTGTACTTGTCGAAATCCGGCATTTTGAACTTCTTTGGGATTTTGATCTGTGAGTAAAGGGACAGATCAATCGAAGGTGAATCCTGCGAACCTTCCAGCTGCTTCACTCTTTCTTCAAGTTTATTGACCCGCTCATCAGGTTTGTCCTTGTTGACGATGATCTGGACAGGATCATCTTCTAAGTCAGGAATATCGTCATCTCCGTCAACATCGACACTTTTCCTGATCTTCTGCTTTGGGACTGACGCTTCGAGGGATGCCGAAACAGGATCCGACCGGAGAGCTTTGATCTCAGCGGACATTTGTTGCATCGCGATGACAAGTTGCTTGATGTGGTCTTCCACACCAATAACACGTTCTTGCAAGTCGGTTTGATCGGCCATTCTGGCTCTTGACCGTGTACGAATGGGCGATCGTGATCGGTCCGTAGCTACCTGATTTCGAAACGAAACAGGCGTACATGAGTGTGAAGCAAAATCATACGCCAATCCATGACATTGGTCTAACCGCTTTGAATTGAAAGGACCTCTTTATTGAAATGACGAAAATTTTTACACCAATTAATGACTTGAAATTGAACTGAATATAAAGACAAATGACTCAATTCCTAAACAACCTTTAAAACTAAAACTGAAATAAGAAAAGAACTTCGAGCTTTTTTATTTAGCTTGATCTATAGACATATGGGAGGCGACTTCCTTCTTCAATTGCTCATAAGCTCGAGCTATCTTGGACGCCTTTTCTTCAGCTTCTTCGGCCTTCCTTTTGAGGCGATTGTTCTCTGAGCGATTGGCGGACTTGAGAGGCACCTTAGGTATCTTCGGGAGCCAATCTTGCGGGATTTTGTGCCGACGAATGTACTGGGTCGTTGCGAAATAGGACTTCTGCTCTCCCTTTAGTTCTCCTTCGGGCCGAGCTATCTTTAACACACGACACTTCTTCCACATTTTGTTGAGCTGGGCTACGGTCGCTTCGTGGTCTTTATCATCATCTGCGAAGTCGACTTGGAGGAGTTCCGGTTGTAACGCCGGAGGGAGCCCTTGGAGAATCTGATACTGACGAGACACTCTGGCGGGGTAGTATTCAATTGCTCCGGTGAAACCCAACAGTGGAACCGGCCCGATACCATTACATGTAAGCCGAGCTTTCTCGACTTTGAACCAATTAGCATGCCATTGGAAACCTTGGGGTCTAGCGTTTTTCATGAAAATGATCCATTCAGAGTAATGATAATCGGGTGCATCCCCTTGTTTTTCTTTGTACCTTAAAACTGGATGGCTAGAATCACTAAGCTCAGGTATTGTGAGTAAATCGCCACACCCTTTTATATGAGATAAAAACCAAATTTGCAAAAGTTCGAGGGGGGCATGAAACGTTTTGTCAACATGTTGCTTAAATTTAGTGAGGGAAATGAAAGTCTCTGCTAAAATGATGTTAATAAAATTCTTTTCAAGACAGACCTGTTGGACCAACCATGCGATTGACGGATTACATGCATTCTTACAGTAAGGAAAAATCACGAACCCGAAAAACGCTAGCAAAAAGATTCTGCCTTTTTGAAAAGATGTGGCTTTTTCAAAACACTGACTCAGGAATGAAAAAGGACATGTGCCACGATTTGCTTTTAAAACTTTTCCCAATTCATCTTTTTCGACATTCAAAAATTCAGCCAACATTAAAGTAGAATCAATTCCCAAAGGTGGTGTGACTAAATCCGACTCCAAGGGTTTTCCAATGAGCACGCTATATTCTTCCAACGTCGGGGTGAGCTCGTGCTTACCGAATATAAAAGTAGAGGTTTTGGGACACCAGAAGTGCGCTAATGCTCGAACGAGGCCGGTACGGACTTTGACTTCCAGTAGGGGGAGGAGCCTCCCGATGTGGCCCTCAACTAGCTTGCGGTTGGTCGGACTGAATAGATTCCACCAGGCACGGAGCTCGTCCTTAGGAGCATCAAGAATCCGGATGTCTGCCCCTCCCATAGTGTATAGACCAAGACTCGTGACCGACCTAATGTCATGGACCGACCAAAGAAAAAGACGAAAGATAAATAAATTGCGAGATAAAGGTTTAGAAATCTTACTTCACCCGGTAGAATGATGGCAATCACATAGACATGCGCATGAAACGTGAGGTTCGATTTCTACCTAGACTCTGGCTTGCAAAATGGAGACATGAGGATTACCGAGCTAAACCAGTCATGGTGGTGGTTAGGCTGAGATTCCCCTGACTCCGGCTTAGTCAAAGAGCCGACCCGGGTTGCAAAGGGCGCAACCGTGGCAGGTATTCAATGACACCACGAAAGAACTTTCGGGACCAAGAAAGGCGACCCATACCACGCGGGTGTGGTCGGGGTGTCCATTTTCTCAGTACCATCCTAAACCTGTGCCGCCCAGGTCCGGCAGCGGGTAGTGTGTGCGGTGTAGTGTAAATGTAAGGCATGCACAACAGGTTATATCATACAGCACTTCGTGCATAAACTAAACCATTCATTCAAACACCTCCCTGCAAAACAAGGGTTAACAATCACGCCTCCCCTTATACCTCCCATACTGCAAAAACATTTAACACCTAAAATGTTAGGGACGTACCTGGGATCCTCGCTGCCAAGCAAAAATATTTTTTTGAAAAGAAAAACTGGCCTAAGTCCACTAAGAGTTTTAACTCAAATCCCCAGTGGAGTCGCCAAGCTGTCGCGACCTAAAGAATTTCCCTTTCTCAGGCTAATGGATTATTAGGACTAAACCTAACTCGAGCCCTCCCAAGCCCTACCAATTCGCAACTTAGGTTTAAATTGTTTTTAACATGCAAATGTTTTCATGCTTGGAGTCGCCACTAATCAATTTGTGGTAGGTCGATTAGAAACCTAAATAAAACATAGGGAGATATGTTTTATTCCTACGAACCAGAGATTCTAAGCCCGGGGACTTGATTACGCTAGATCTAGTCTAACGCCCTTTCGGTACCTTTTCTTTTCAAAAATATTTTGGCAAGCAGTTTGGATCCATTTTAACTTAGTCACTAACATATGAGGTGTTCATGCGGGTGCGCAAACCACCAATTTAACACTCAAGAAAGCATTAAATAAATTGCAAGATTAGGAGAATTACTTACCTCGAAGCAACGTAAGCATCTGCATGGTTAGCTAGAAAATCACATCAACAACCTAATATGATTTCTAATTAACAAGCAGTTCACTCCACATTTTTTGATTTTCACTTATTTAAATGAAGCCTAGTCTACATGCAATGACGTGCAAAAATGACATGCAAGTAATGCAACCTAGCATGCAAACTATATGTCATGCGACGACGTGACCTAATTCTGATGACGGGCAAATGATTTATTTTTGGTATTTTCTAGTGAAATTCGGAATAAAAAATATGCCTAAATTAACATGCAACCTATGATGACCTAATATGTCCTAACATGATTTATTTTTGGGATTTTTGTTAAAATTCGAAATAATAAATTACTTAAATAAAGAATGCAATCTATCCTAATCTACCATAAAACAATTCATTCTTTTTTTGGGATTTTCATGAAAATTCGGAATTAAAAATAACCTAAATAATCTATTAAGATTAGAAAATTATTTAATGTAAACTAGGAAATAGATTATCTCAAATCCTAATTTAAATTAAATAATTACTCTATCGTCTAGATATATTTAGGATTCCTAAACATGCAAAATTCAAATTCAAATCCTAACTGATATATTTTTTAAATTTTCTTTTTATTTGAAAAGGAAAAATAATCTAAACATAGATAGCATCCACATTTAAAACAGCCACGCAATCCACAAGATTTGTTTCAAATTCAGATTAGGCACAAGAATCGAACTATCAGTCATATCTATAGGGTTACAGATATTAATGGAAAGTCGATCATTCAAATTTGGAAAGCAGATAAAAATCATTATCGTACCCAAGTGATTATGGATAGGATAATGATTTTCCGTATCGCCACGTATCGTACCTTAGGGATAAGGTCGGATAGTTGTCCAGATACGTTGCTGAATTAGGAAATATTCCTAATTTTGAATATTCTCAAACAAGGCAAACATTATCCTAAGAATATCTAGCAATCCACACAACATTCACAGAATATTCAAATATCCAAACTGGGAATCTAAATATTTTGAAAATATTCTGGATAGATGTTTTTACCTGAGTTTTGGATTACTTTCCAAATTTGGACTCGCGGATCGGGATTGCGGATTGCGATGAGCGGCAAACGGCGGACCGGCGGTGCGGTGTCGGGAACGGCGGCGACAGTGGCGCACGTCAAGAAGCCGCGGCAGCACGCGGTTGCGCGCGGCAGGGGGCAGCAGCAACAGGCGGCGACGTGCGACGGGAGGAGCGGTGGCAGCAGGCGGCGCGTGATGGGAGGAGCAGCAGCAGGCGACGGCAGCAGCAGCAGCGGTGCACGGCGAGAATCAGCGGCAGCACGTGGCGGCGCGCGGCGAGGAGTAGCAGCAGTGGCGTCGGCGTCGGCGGGAAGGCAGCGGCAGCAGCAGGCAGCAGCGGCGTCGGCGTCGGCCTGAGGGCAGCGGCAGCAGCAAGCAGCAGCGGCGTCGGCGTCGGGCAGCAACGAGCAGTAGTGGCGTCGGCGTCGGCCTGAGGGCAGCGGCAGCGGCAGCGTCGGCGTGAGAAGCGGCGCACGGCAGGAAGCGACGGCAGCAGCAGCGCCGGCGTGAGGCGTGGCGTTGGCGGGAGGCGGCAGCGGAGGCGCGGCGACGGCAGCAACGTCGACGTGAGGCTTGGCGTCGGCGGGAGAGACGGCAGCACACGGTAGCAGGAAGCGGCGGCAGCAGGCGCACGGCAGGAGGGACGGCGCACGGCAAGGGGCGCGGCGTGCGGCAGCTGGCGAGCGCGCGGCGGTGAGCACGCGGCAGGGAGCTGCAGCGTCGGGCAGCAGGCGAGCGCACGGCGAGGGGCGGCGCGCGGCAAGGGGCGGCGACAGGCGCGCGGGAGGTAGCAGCGGCGTCGCGCGGTTCCGGCCGTGTGGGGGGTGCTCCGGCCGGTCTCCTTCACTCTCTCCCTTCCTCACTCTCACTCTCTGAAAATTCTGATCTGAAATTATGTGTCCTCCCCCTAAATTCTGACCTAATGAATGTATATATAGTATTAACCTAGGTCAATTAGATGGGCTTTTAGTCCTAATGGGCTTAGGCTTGGGCTTTAATTTAAATGGGCTGAATTAATGGGCTGAATTAATTAATGACAATGGGTTGAATTAAGTTCAAATTAAAACAACCGAGCCCGTTTGACTTATAATTCCCGGCCCTTGCATTACAAGCGAGCTGAGTCACATTCGATGAAATTTAAGCTCGTTCGTCACCGCCAGTCCGATGCAAAATGCAATTAATCTAAAATGAATTTAAACTATATGTTATGCAATTTAAATATTTTTTGTTTAGGGGTTAAAAATTTAATCCCTAATTTTCTATGCAAATTACACTAAATGGTTGCTAAAATTTAGGTGTCGACACAATACAAGCTCTTCATCTTATACGAGATTTTTAGGGTATTAAAATATCAGGTTTTGGCACGTATTAGGCTTTGCCCGTCCATTAATTGGATCTAGTTTACACTCCCTTATGAGATCGAATTACTCAACATCATTTAATTTGTCCATGTATGCAAGCAGCACAAATGATACAAGTATCTTAAACTAAGATTAGCGTGTGTGATTTTCTAGGGATTGGCTGAGTGATAAAGAGTTTAGTTAGGATGTGGCAGACTTGGTGGTAATTATGGTATAACTGTCCACAAAGTCTTAAACCTATTATACAACAGTTAATTCAATCCTAAACCTTTTGAAATTTTGCCAAATTAGTCCCAAAAGATAATTGGCCGAAAGGACTATAGTGACAAATTGTTAAAAGGTTAATGACCCAATTGGCTTAATTGAAAAATTTATAACTAAATTGACAAGTTGTTAAAAGGTTTAGGACTAAATTGGCATAATTGAAAGGTTTGGGACTAAATTGACCGCCGTACAGTAGGTTTGGGACTTTTTGAACAATTTTTCTGATAATTATCGATGGTCCAAGAGTTGAAACTTTTAAAAGCATAGTTCCAATGCTGATTCAAATCATGGATCCGATGGTTGAAGCTTTAACCAATATTCAATAGCACAAGTATTTTCAACAGGATGGAATCATTTTTATGTCAATGCAATATGTGCTGTACATCACCTTCACGCGTTTAGAATAGAAACTAATAAAACGACGAAAGCCTCAACACACGGCGCGTAGCCGAAAGACCCTTTTGAGAACGACAATGGTTGACATCCATTAGCCCACAAAGAAGCAAAATACCTTATAGTGAAATGTGTGGGATGATGAGCTATACCACAACCCTTTTGTGCTCAGAAACATTGGCCAATTCTGACTAAGTAATTAGTGCTGAACGAGTCTTCGATTAGATCGTCAAGCAAGTCTAAGACACATTGATCGATGACTTGGGTTTCCATGTGTGTAGTCAAATTTGGGACGTGAAACTTGCGCTGTATCTATTTCATCAACTCCCTAAAATAAAAAAATACAACCTGCCACGGTGTAGCTGGTCGAGTGATAATTAGTGCTGAACGAGTCTTCGATTAGATCGTCAAGCAAGTCTAAGACACATTGATCGATGACTTGGGTTTCCATGTGTGTAGTCAAATTTGGGACGTGAAACTTGCGCTGTATCTATTTCATCAACTCCCTAAAATAAAAAAATACAACCTGCCACGGTGTAGCTGGTCGAGTGATTACGACTTCCAACTCTTGGATTGCGCGTTGGAATTGAACTTTCGATAGCAGCTGCACCAGCCAAACCATACTCAGAAGGAGGAGAGTCATCAAAATTTCATGCCAATTAAGGCCGCTTTGTTGACCATGAGGATTATTTTCCCTTTCATAACCCAATATTTTCACACTTGTATAGTGGCACTGAGGCTGCTTTGTTGACCGTCGAGGGCTTAATTAACCCGTCTCGGAGGACTATCCCTTTAGTAAGTCGAATATTTTGTAATTGATGTGAAATTTTTTTCTGACGACACTAAAATATTGTTATTTTAATTGCGCCTTACTGCTCTTTTACTTTAGCAAGAAATAAACAAGAATCTAAAAAAAAAAAGAAACGGTTTCACGGCGATAGGAGGATAGAGTGGTGTAGAACTAGGACTTATTGTTGCTATAGTCAATTTCTCGCACCTAAATCAGGACTATAATACCATCACTGATGCAATCATCGTATCTAAATTGGACATAATGATGCATGTCGTCCCATTGTAAATTTTTCTTGAGTAAGCAATATGATTATACTTGATTATATCAAGTTCCCCTAGGTTTATTCTGATAACCAGGGGATGCTCCCCCTAGGGTTGTTCTGGTTAACCCTAGGGATCATTGCTACTCTGGGGCGCCTCCGACCAACTCTATTAAGGCTGACCGGAGGCATATCCGCCTTTTTTCACGTCTCAACGGCTGGACGACCTAGAGCTCCCCTATTCCTTGCCATTATGTTTTCCTCATAGGGAGGAGGGAGTATCCCCTTTGGGTTTTACTTCCCCTAAGACCTAAGAGAGAGATCTTGAGAGATGAAACATTTTAAGGACTTGCACAGGTCCCGAGTCCCTTATATCAAATCTTAGTTTTTTTTTTCGTTTTTTTTCCTCTTTTGTGCAAATAGCAACATGCAAGGGAGGGAGGAGAAACATTGAATGTCGACCAAAGGGAAAAGTTTTACGTCGAACTTCCAAATCCCAAAGTTTCGCCAGTGCAAGAACTTGGACAACATGGGTATGGTCATCTCCCAATATACCTTAGTGAGATGTCCCACACGAGAAGTATATGTGATTTTGAAAGGTCTCTTCTCTTGTTGATCATTGAGGTCCAAGAATTGAGGACGCTCGCCATGATTGCTCAGTGGAGCAAAGGAAGCTCAAGATCTGCATAGGACTTGGTCTGATTCCCCATAGGACTTGGTCCATATGGATTTTTTGGTGCTATTAAGTTCATCGTGCCTTTTTAGCCACGAATAGATTGGGTGCTCATTCCACTGCCATCACTTCTTCTTTTTCTTGCCCTTTTTTCCGTTTTCTGTCGAATCTACAATGATTGACAAGAGATGTATTCCTTTCACTTTGCAATCGCAAGTGTGGAAACAGATGAGGGATCCTCTAGAAATGGGGGCTTCACATGCAGCTGCAGCATCACACTAGCATATGATACTATGGCCATCAATATCTGATGAAAAAGGATTTAGGTAAAAAGTATATAATACCTCCACATGTTAGGTGTATGCAAATAAAAATTGACATTTAAAAAGTTTTGCAAAGTCTCCTTATAAAGAAATATGTGAAGTTTTAATTAATGAAAAGAAATTATTAAGACAACATGAAAAACTTGTGTATATATACATGGAAAGAAAGAATATGTCAATATTTTAACTTGTTCTGGTAAGGTTGTTTATAAAACAGAAAAAATTAAAATTTATAATTGGAATGCATGAGAGCTAAAAAAAAAATTAGTTATTTAGGCATCCAACCACTGATAAAATATTTATAAAGTACTCGATAGTGGATATTTTCAAAAAGCGAAAAAAAGGAATGTAATTCCTATAAAGAGAATGTCCTCTTTATTGTATATAATAATAATGATAATATGGGAAAATTAAAAAATCAGTCGTAAACTTAATGTAAGTATGTTAATTCAATTGTAAAACTTTTCAATTTTGCTAATTTGAGTGACATTTCAATGTAGTCTTTTGATTAATTTTTGCCGAAAATCTCAGACATAGTAGGCCAATCACTGCCAGCCATCCCACATGGCACACTATCATGTCAGTGATTTACAGCGAAAATTGGCCAGAATGACTCAATTGGAATTTCGCACAAAGTTTAAGACTAAATTGATAAAATTAAAAAGTTTATAACTGAATAAGCATTTTTACAATAAATTTATAATTGAGTGGACAATTTTCCCTAAACAATATAGATAAGGAGCTAGTAAACAAGTCCTTGTAACATTTTTCTTTTCATTCTTTATCCAATTCGCACAATTATAAATTCTTGATTACATAGTTAAGGGAAGAAAATGATAATTGTGCGTCTTGAATTTAATAGTCACTTGTCATAGACAAATTAAACATATTAACTGCTCCTTATCAAATCTGAAGTGGTACTTCCAATTCACTTATTTCCTCTCTTGTGTACCTTCCAATGTATATTCAACAAAATTCTTTTTTGGCATGGCAAAGATTTCACGGTTAAGTTAGTTTTCACCTTACATCACGTGAACTATGAAACAATGTAAACATCTCTTGATTGTTTACACGCAGTTTTACATTGTCTCGTTCCCAACCATCATAAAAAGTGACTATAATAAGCTTTCTTATTACTTTGCTGGGGACAAAAAGATCAGACAATAACTTGGCTTTCGTATACATAAGATGAGACATCGATTTTGACGCAACATCTGATGCTGCCGCAACGTCCAAATTAAACAACCGAGCTCGCTTTTAAGGAAGTGGTAATCACAGTTTCCTCAATTTTGTCTGCCCTTTGACCAGGCAGATTAGACTTTGATTGCCGTATGTTTGTGAAAAAGTGAGGACAGTTTAAAGTAAATTATTGGACGGCGGCAAATGAGGGATTAAAAACTATAGAGGCCGAAGAATTTGGGGGCCGCGCGACCTTGCATCTGTTTCCCACCGATGGGTTTTGACCTTTAGTTTTTTATTAAACCGCGGAGAAAAACTTTGACTTTGTGACTCAGAATCATTTTGTCTTTCTTCTCCATGCCTGGTCGTTGGAATAGCATCCGGACGAGTGTGACGCGCGTTCGGCGACATGACTCATGCCTAGATGATTCTACGAGGCCTTACTTTACCATAGAAATAAATAAGCGGCCGTTTTTATTCTACTGTGAGATAATAATAGCATATTTTGAATTATAAAATAATAAATAAATAATAATTATAAATTATTGTGAAAATTCAATTTTTTTTAAGAATTTATAGCTCGTAATATCATGTTATTCTCAAGATGGCTAGCAAAATCCGTTTTATTATCCATAGCTTTTCATCTAAAGACGTAAGACTAAACTTGGGCTAGCTGAAGGAGTAAACCAAACAATCCTATGCTAGTCCACCTTAGGGTATCCCAAGCCAGCATTAGCAATAGACGAGGTTGCACCTTGAGACATAAAAGACAACATTATCTAGCTTTTATCACAACTTTTTCTAAGGGAAAGTGACACGAATGGTCATTAAAATTTGGTACAATGTGTAATGTGGTCCATAAACTTTCGATTTATTCAATATGATCCTGGATTTTTTGTACGTGTTTAATTTAGTTCTTGAATTACATGAAAATATTCAATATTATCCATGAATTTAAATTAGTGGAATGACAATATTGAAAATTTTCATTTAATTCAGGGACTAAGTTGAACACGTACCAAAATTTTAGGGACCATAGTAAACAAATTAAAAATTCAAAGATCACATTGCACATTGTACTAAAGTTCAGAGACTACATTAAACAAATTAAAAGTTCAAGGATCATATTGCACATTAAACTAAAGTTCATGGACCATTTGTATCATTATCCCATGTCCTAACCTAATATTGAGATAGATACCAGAATCTAAATAACTCTTTTAGGATGGTGCAAAAGCAGACCATGCGTGGGTGCCAATTGTGATGACAACCGGTTTCACAAAAGGCTTAAGGCAAGGCCTATCTTTCTATATTTTCTTCCTCATATACTACTACTTTGCACGACTAGTTGATCTAGACTATATGTAACACCTAAATTCTGAACTCATGTTATACCTATATGATATTTTCTTTAAGAAATATGTGATTTTGACCCCAAAAAAAAATTAAAAAGTGGTGTTTCGATTTGTCTTATGATCTAATCAAATGGCTTCTTAGGCTAATGTATGCATTTAAGCTGCTTTGAAAATCTCATCGGAGAATAATATAACAATTACAATATATATTTTTTCCCATCAGATAATTCTTTTATATCCAGACCTTCAAAGTTGTCTTTCAGCCTAGCTAGTATGATATTGTCTAATTTTTGAGAGTTGAGATATGAATCCTCCCAATTTGTGAGGAATAAATAAACAAAATATATCCTCCCAAGTCCTAACATCAACTTATTATTATCTTCTAGGTAATCTTATCATTACCTAGAAGATAATAATTGAGTTGCAAAAGTGAATTTTTCACAAAACTAATCAATGAATGTTTGAAATTCTGGAAAAAGATGATTTATGTCTCTTTAACAGCACCTTCTAAAACTAAAAGTAATGATAATCTTTCAATAGGCAGTAGGGTTTGTTTAGGATGACTTCAGCTCTTAATTTCTTTTTCCTATTTGTCAGCTCTTCAATTTAACTTCTATTTATCACAAAATATTAAAATCTCTTATGAGATAATAATATTAGTATGCAGAGTCCCACAAAAAAAATTTCATAATTTTTCGATATATTTTTTTTATTATCTAATTTTGAGGGAAAAGTTGTAAGAAGAAATAACAAATGTTTTTCTGTAAGTTTCAAACAAGCTCCTTCACGTCCTTTTTTTTTTCTTTTATGGACATTCTTTTGAGGAATAGAAACTAATTAAACAGGAAAGCATCGAGCGAGAAAAATAAACAAGGGCAGAATTATTTTGGCTATATTATTTAAGAAAAGATTTTCTTTTTTTCTTGTTTGAATTTCTCTTATTTTAAAGTACTTATGTTGGCTTATTTGACGACAGGCGAGGCTCTTTCTTTTTCTTCACCAAATCCTATGCATTCAGACTTCATTCTCAAAATCAATTCTTAGTCAATAATTGAATTTATATTTATAGTCAAAATTCCTGAACAGAAAAGAGAAGAGAACAAACCGCCCTACGAGATATGAAAAGGACGATTTTAGATTTATATTATAGTCAACATTTCATTCATTTGAGTAAAAAAGTCAACATTTATTCTATTTTATTAACTAATTAGCAACTAGTTCATTAAATAGGCGATCAAATGTTCCTCCTAGATTTTTCAACTACACTAGCACGCAAAGGCAACACGAGCACATACATGCTTGGAGTCTAATGTTTTACTTGAATATATGCAACTTCGATATTGTAAAATATGCATACGCTTCACACAAGTCTTCATCGGTGGCATTTTGAATAAAGTATTACAAATGATTCTCATAAATTCTTACAAGAGAATGAATCAAATTGTGGCCGTTGTTTTACGAAAATGACGCTCATGAAAATTTTTAAGACCAAATTATTTTTACACATCAAAGTCTTGAGAAAATTCCTATTTCCTGGTATATCACAAAACTTTTCCACGAGCATGCAATTTATATATTTGATTTAACGAACGTAAGAAAAAAAAGAGCCAATGGCAAGAACTTCGCCCGCCAAGTCTCCACGCATGAATGTGTTGGTCAAAGGACATGACGTGGAACGATGTCATTGGTTGGGCCAGCTTCGAATTGCGGCGCCGTAGAAAAATTGAAAGAAAACGATTCCATCGAAGAACTTAATTTCTGAAGGTATTTTGCTAGATTATAAAAGTCGATGATAATTTTCTATTAAAAAAGAGTAATGCCATGTTGTAAGATTAATTTATTACATCAATTTTTTAGTTGATTTGGTGCATTGCACGTAAGAATATGAAAAAATATGTACTATTTAACATCCGATTAGAGCAACCTTAGAGCAATCTTATTACTTTATTATACGTAAAATTATTTTGAAAAAGAGAATGATCTATGCCGAAGACTATCAAACACAAAAATGCTCTTATATCCTTTTTTATATTATAATTAGATACGTTCAGGAAATCATTCATAAAATAAACTAGATGATTATGTTATTTTTTTTGTCACATGAGGATATTTTCTGGAAATAACCGAAGTTAAAGATTTTGACAACTATCAAGACGGGGCCGCACCTTAAATTGAAAAACAAAAACCAATTTTTCTTTTCCAAGTACCACATTAATGACCAGGACGAAAGGGGTTCAAAGCCGTGGCATGCTAATGGGCGGGTCAAAGTTCCGACAATTGGAGACGACCGTCCTTCGTCGCCTATAAATACCCCAGTTCCATCCTCACCCTCCTCACCCAACATCAACACATCATCTTGGCCTCGTGTAGTCTTTGCCTGCTCTACGCTCTCTTGTTTTCGTCTTCAGAGAGAAAGGGAGAGAGACTTGTCTTTAAGAGAGAGAGAGAGAGAGAGAGAGAGTAAGAGAGATGGAATATTTTCTTCAGTTATGCAATCTTGTTCTAACCACTTCGGTCGCTTTTGTGCTGTTTGTTGTGTGGAGAGTGTCGTTCAGGTGCTGGATTTCACCTGCGAGAGCTTATCAGAAGCTCAAGAGAAATGGGTTCAAAGGTCCTTCTCCAGTTTTCCCTCTTGGGAACCTCATGGACATACAAAAGACCATAAAAGATGGCTCCTGTTCTGTGAACTCTGATGATGAATCTTTGAACGGCGTCACTCATGACATTCACTCCACGGTCTTCCCCTACTTTGCTAGCTGGCAGAAATCACACGGTAAGCCCAAAAACAAATCTGTTACAGAAAAGTTCATTTTCATGAAGTTGGGTTGCTAATTACTTTTGTTAGTTTTCATTAATAATGTCAGTGTTTTGATTTCAGGGAAGGTGTTCATTTATTGGCTAGGCACAGAGCCATTCTTGTACATTGCAGAGCCTGAGTTTCTGAAGCAAATGTCGAGTGGTGTATTGGGGAAGAGTTGGGGAAAGCCCAGGGTGTTCAAGAACGACCGAGAACCCATGTTCGGGAACGGACTGGTCATGACCGAGGGTGACGAATGGGTCCGTCACAGGCATGTCATCACCCCGGCCTTCTCTCCTGCCAACCTCAAGGTCTCTCTCTCTCTCTCTCTCTCTCTCTCTCTCTCTCTCTCTCTCTCTCTCTCTCTATCACAGCAGAGATGCCTACGCACGTACCGATCTTTGGGCTTTTGAATACGAGTGATAGCAACTCGTGGGAGTCACGTCAAACTTATTTCTTGAAAAGGAAATGTGTGTCACAAAATCTTTCGCAAGAATTGCGGAGTGCATGTACACGTAAATTGTTTATCTCTAATTATGTAAAGGAGGTGATTAGTTGGAGTTTACGTTTCAGAACAAAAGACTCATTTATCTTTAAGGCCTTTTATCCGCACACTTACTCAATTTGCACATAATTTGCTTGTACCACAGGGAATGTCAAGCTTAATGGTGGAATCAGCCAACAAGATGCTGGAAAAATGGACAGCTCTCATAAACTCCGGAAAGCCGGAAATCGATGTCGAGAGTGAGGTCATATCGACGGCGGGGGAGATCATAGCCAAGACCAGCTTCGGCATTAGCAACGATGATGGTAAGAAAGTTCTTGAGAAACTGCGAGCGGTGCAGGTCACTCTCTTCAAGACAAACCGTTTCGTGGGTGTGCCTTTCAACCAATTTATCGCTCCCAAACAATCCCTAGAAGCAAAAAGACTGGGAAAAGAAATAGACAACCTACTAATGTCAATCATCGATGATCGAAAGGCCAGCTTCGTGGCGAATAACCAGAAGGACTTGCTTGGGTTGTTACTCGAAGGGAACTACGGAAATGGAAAAGTAGGGAAGAGTTTGACGACGAGAGAGTTGGTGGACGAGTGCAAGACGTTCTTTTTCGGGGGTCACGAGACGACGGCGTTGGCTCTGTCGTGGACGTTGCTGCTTTTGGCCATGCATCCCGAGTGGCAAGATCAGCTCAGAGATGAGATCAAACAAGTGGTTGGTGACAAAAAAGAGATCGACGCAACCATGATTGCCGGACTAAAAAAGGTAAAAACACTAATCGAAATGAGAACCCATTGATGCGCGTTTTTGTACATAGAGCTAGTTTTATTTGCTGGTACTGTCAGTTGCTCGATGTTGCTTAGATGATAATTCACATGGAAAAGGCTTGTGTCTGTGTTCCCGAAATTGGAATAACTTCATGTTTCATAATGGGTGAATAGATTGGGGTAGAAAATATCTAATCATTGGAGCATGAACATGATTTGTTTTGGATAGAAACTTTATGTAGAACCTAGCCATGCAAAGTATGTAGGTAACTGAAGCTGATTTATTCACAAAACAGAACGATTTAAAAACTGTCCTGTGCAAATTTCATATAAAAGTTCTTAAATGTCCGTGTTCGGCTAGTGGGCCACCTTTCTTTTTCAAGAAAAGACGCTCTTCTCCTTTCCTTTTTTTGGCTTAATTCGAGGGGGGTGGTCAACGTTGATCCGCCATATTCATGGACGGAAAGGTTGAGACAAGCGTTGTGGCCACCAAACAATAGAACTTCATGGCCTTACAAATTGCCACGTGTCTGCATACCATGCTTAAAATATATATCCATAAGCCAAGTGAAGCAGTCAGTGTCTATGTCGATAGGTCTATGCAAGACACACATATGCACGAGAATTTTAGGACACTTGGCATAACCCCTGATGGTTTGACTAGTGCTCATACACCACTAACAAACCGCTTTCATATTTCTCACATGACTTTTCAATTAGTAATGTTATCTTTACTCGTGATTAATTGCAGATGGGATGGGTGATGAACGAAGTTCTGCGATTATATAGCCCGTCGCCGAATGTGCAAAGACAGGCACTAGAGGATATTAAAGTATATGATATGGTGATCCCCAAGGGAACGAACATATGGATTGACGTGGTGTCGATGCATCATGACCCTGCTTTGTGGGGAGACGACGTGAACCAGTTCAAACCGGAGCGGTTCAAGGAGGACGCACTCTATGGTGGGTGCAAGAACAAGATGGGATTTTTGCCATTTGGGTTTGGAGGGAGAATGTGCATTGGTCGGAACTTGACCATGACGGAGTACAAGATTGTCTTAACCCTAATTCTCTCCAAGTTTTCCTTCTCTGTTTCACCAAGCTATCGCCACTCTCCTTCGATTTTGCTCTCTCTTAGACCTTCCCAAGGCTTGCCTCTCATAGTAAAGCCTCTCTAGGATAGTCAGCATAATACTACTTCAGGTTTAAGGGTAACAATATACACCATTATAATGTTGAATTGATGTACTTGTAGCTAAAGAGGTTTCACTATGAGATTTTTGTTATTTTGGGGGGTGGAGGGGCGCTTGAGCCTTGATGGTGTATACTAGCTCGCTCATGAGTTAGCCAAATTTATTCATACATAACATATTATCACTCATCGATTTTTCTCGTATTATTGTCCAATTCTTTAGCATGTCCAATGTAACTACCAATCATCTCCATCTCTCATTAACTTTTTCATAAAAAGAGCTAAAAGTGCCCACAAACTCAGTTAATCCAGCAGCTCATTTATTACTTGCTTCGGCCCTCTTTCTTCTTGAAGGCTCGAAAGATGATGATGGTGGCGATAAGTTTAGACTTGCACCATTAGTTGCCTCAGCATCATGATTCTCACCTTCTTCATGGTCTAAAGCCGCATGAGCTTCTAAAGGGTCTTCATTGAGATTTTCACCGGCAAAAAGGGGAGATAATAGCAAAATCATTGTGATCCTTAATGAAGGAGAAAAAAAAACTGACACATCAAACAAGAACGAACTAGCAGGTAAGATAATAGCAAAATCATCCAAAGTCACGTCAGAATCAACAATATAGAAAGTACACAAACCATTAGAAAGTTTGGTGAAAGGAATGAAATAATCAATAATATAACATTGAAATCAATGTAAGCAACCATAATATATTTTTCAGTCATCAAAATCACGTGGGAATCAATTCCCTTTTAGTTTCATCAGCTGTCTCTTGCTCTCACATTGGTTCTTTTTTTGTAGTAATTCCAATTTTAGCCGGATGTAGCAGCCCGGATCACCTCATGTACGTATTCCTTTTTATTAGATGTATCCAATCCAGACAAACGGCATTAGACGAAAAAAAAAGAAAAAAAGAAAGCTGCCAAATGTCTCCAAGAACCAGCCCCAAAATTCCTACAAGGGTTCAAAACCTGAAGCATCCTCCTTAAGTTGATGAACATCTTTCGAACTCTCCCTCTACCTTTCTAGGTTTGGAGTTGATTAAGTTTCTAGCTACAGATTCATCCATAGGAAAAAGAACTGCTTTATGGCAATTCCCCTGGCAATAGTTGAATTATCCCAGTTCTCACCCTTACTACCTCTTGGATCGAACTTCTTGCCTAAAATAGTGTGGTCATGTTTGCCAGAGTCCTTTGTTCTGAAGTTCCGTTTTCCAATGTGAGGACATTTTTGTTGGCATCAACCATTTAAAAAACTAATCTATAAACGGTAAAGAAGACTATTGCAGTATTCCATAACCACTAAATCGACAACAACAAGAAAAATAAACTGGTTACAGCGATTTCGATGAGATAGATAAGCTAGGGAATGCGAGATGTAGTAACAGATAGAAAAGCAAGAACAAAAATGGATGCATTTACTCTAATTAATGCTGTATAAAGTGGAGGAATCAAATCGTTATACGTCGAGAGGAAGCATAATCATTGACCTTTGCGAATTCGAAAAGTAGTGTTTCGACTCTTGTCGCTTTTGTGAAACTTTGATGTGTACGAGCTACAAGGGAGAAGGTTTATGGAAAATAGCGTACATGAGAAATCTTATACACCATTATCATGTTTGGATTATGCATACAAATACAATAAAATAGGGAGTAAAGACGAGAAAGAGAAATCGAGACACAAGATTTTATCATAATTCACCCTTAAACTGGGTCTACATCTAGCAGATGATTCCACTATAATTAGCACCTATCTCATTTTAGTTAAAACTCTCAATTACAAGAAAAAAAGATTATATATATGCGGCACAATAGTTATTCATGAACCCAAGCCCAGACAACCAATAAAATATTGGCCCAAACTATAAAAACCTTAGGGCAGTTCAGGGATGATGCCCCCCACAACCCTCGTTCGCTTGGTAAATACTTCACATGTTTCTTTAGACCCAACATAGTTGTAGACCATTCAAACTTTTCTGCACTCACTACTTTGGTAAAAAAATCTGCACTATTCACCTTGTGTTAACTTTCTCCAGCACTACAATCTTCTATTTCACCTTATCTTGGATGAAGTGATATTGCATGCTAATGTGCTTTATTTTTGTGTGAAATCCAAGATACTTAGCCAAGAATATAGCACTCCGCCTATCACACCCAATCTTCACTCCTCCTTATGTAAAACCAAGTTCTTTACACAATCTGCATAGCCAAATCACTTCCTTAGCAGCACGAGTAAGAGCCATGTACTCTGCCTCAATAGTAAATAAAGCAACTGTGCTCTGCCTCTTGTTCATCCAATTCACAATTCCGCCAAATAAGGAAACAACAAATTCGCTGGTTGACCTCCTATCAATGTCACCTCCCCAATTAGCATCCACAAAGCACTTTAGTTATAATGCTTGATGTCCCTTTGAGCTTTTCATGTCTTATTTGAGACTGATTGGCCCTTTCAGGCTTTTATTTGAAACAATGTTCACTCTGGGCTCTCTTTCAAGAAAATGACTCCACTTTAGGTCCTTATTTAAAAATTTTCCCTATATAAGTGGAAGGCTTCTAACCTTATAATTGAATACCCTACAATATCCGAGTGCAAGCGCACGATTTTGGCATACTTAGAAAGGTTGTATCCTTTTGAAATAGTATGTCTATCCATAGTACACTTTCAAAAGGATGTAGAGGAATATCCGTTCAAACATTATTTTATAAATTCAATGTTTTCGGTTCAATAACTTTCACTTTTCAATTTTCTTTTCTTTCTTAAAATACAACATTTATTCTCCAATTATTTCCTTTTGAGAGTCCCTAGAAAAATACTAGAATTGCTATATGATATTCTCATTTTTAAACTTTATTGTATCCCGAAGGATTTTTGCCTGTAATCATTAGCAACCTTGTGGGCAAATAATTCCTTAAAGACAGTGCAATTACGCCTCAAAGTCTAATTCCATTCTTCCCAATTAATTTTTCTAACAACCATTAAGTTAGTGCTCCTGAGTTAACAATGAAGCCAACTGATATGCATGTGTCAAGTCTAAAAGGGCAAAGGAGTTTCTTCGTTTTCCATTCTGGGGCAAGACTTTAATCTTCAGCCGCTCGGAGTCACGAGTCCAACATGACCACTCGTTTGAGGTGGCATTCACTTTGTTCATATTAAAAGCATAGCATCTTCGTACATCTCTAGTTTTTATGGTTTAGCTTAATTCCAGCATTCTCATTATGCCATTTGATCTTCACAAAGTACTTTTCAGTAGGAAACCATGAGATTTAAGATTCCGTTTGTTTTGCGGAAAATGAATAATTTGGAAAGTATTTTCCTACAATGATTATTTATTTCACTTACAAAAATGAATGAACAAAAAATATTTCCATCGTCCATGAAAATGCATAAATATAAGTTATTGCCGATAATGAAAATATTTTTCTTTGGTTAATTAATTCGAGCGATACAAGAGATCATTTTCCGCATAACAAACAAATTCTAGATGGATAAAAAAACATGTGTATCTCACAGAAATCATCGTGGAAAACGTCCCTAAGGCGGAAAACTCCGTGGATGACTGCTAGAGTTTGTCTAGTTTATTTTCTTAAGGTGTCGAATGGACTTTGGTGCAGACTTTGAATGTACGAAAGAGCACTCTATGGTCAATAGTTTTCCATTGACGGGAAGGGGAGAATTGGTGAAATGGCAAATCTTTTTCTATCTTTACGGAGGCTGGACTTGTAAAACTGAATCTCAGCATGTTTTGAATTCTGAATAGAATTTGACAGAAGAGTGCCTTGGGGGCGTGTTCATTGCATAGCTGGGTCTAAGTATCTTAAGATAATCAAAAGTGGGTCGTCCAATGTGCATTTGACTTATGCCTTTATGCTTTTGTAAATTAGCGGGCAAGAAATGACACCGATGCAACATTTAGGGAGTCCAAATTTTTGTGCCATTCTGGATCATTATTCAGCCAAAGGTAAGTATGGACCGTTCCTGAGTTCCGCTAGTCGCCCGGATCATACCCAAGATTTTTCTTTCCAAGCATTTATGTCAGCTTTCCATTATAAAACTTGTTTAATGGTCCCGATGCACGAGAGGAAAATTAAGAGGTGTGGTGCTTTATTGCTCAAGGGGTCATGTATTCTACCGCATAGGAGGCTATTATGTCACAACTATCAAAACTATAATAAGACAAAACGAAAATGACAATTGGATTGTTTAACTTGAATGTCCTATCACTATCTTCAGTAAAATAAAAATGAAATTGATGGTTTGTAATTTTATCATAGATCATACTATATGGTGACTATAATCATAGCAATCATATTAAAGTTAATAGTCATTAACTAGATTCCCTTAGATATTTCTTTGTTCTAAATACATCAATTTAACAATTTAACAGTTGTTATCTTATGATATCATTAATTACAGTTAAGAAATTAGTATGTAATTACATATTTTAGATTACATACTATCATCAAGTTATGATATAATGTATATTATTAAATAATTAATATGATAGGTGAATCCTAAATTCTTCATTAAATGCTTATTATGATAAATATCACCCCACCATCGACAAAAGGGAGAGCTAGCAACAGAGAAGGTTATTTTGGAAATACCTTATTTCATGAAGGGATACCATCAAAAACTCCAAATTATGTTCATTTTGACACTAATATCCCAATTTTTAGATTATCAAATCCCCCAAATTTGTACTAATGTGACAGAAAATACACTTTGTCTACCACAATAAAAAAATCATAAACTTTGCCCACTGTCACACCGGCACCGAAACTTTTTTATCATGTCGCATGAAACTTGTCACAATGTGACAAAAATTTAGGATTTTTTACACAATAAAAAGTTGGAACATTAGTATCACAGTGAGAATAATTTAGGGATTTTGGTGGTTACAATGGGCATAATTTACATGGCGCTGCTAAGCAATTGTTATTGGAGTGTCGATGGGACATGCAAGGTAAGAATTATCAGGGAAACCAAATGTCAAGCAAGTTTTCAACAGGTAAGGAGCGGAGAACTAAGGTCTCCGCATGCGACCTCTTGCTTCCAAACTAATCAATCCTCTTGCATCATCTTGTCCTTCAAATCGTGATTTTTATACTAAACAATTTCTAACCAGCATCTCTTCACTAAATCAAAAAGGGAGGTTCAGTAAATTATTGCGGCCGCATCCTCACGTGATACATACTTATTATGCCGCAGAACACGGAGGCTAAGAAAAGAAAGGAACAAAATAAGAGATTTGCAGTCCAAACACGTAGTTGTAATTTGGTGCGGTCGCAGATTTAGAAGAAACCCCAGCCACAGCAGCTCAAGAAAACATGATTTCTCCGGCCAAGTCGGAGAGTCGTTGGACGCGTCCCACCGTCTTTTTTAGTACCTGAAAAATGGCTTTTTCTTCTTCGTTTTTCGGCTTCTGTGTTCATTTAACAGAGAAAGGAAAGAAAGAGGGCTTCTAGATTTGAGTACCTGAAAAATTGGATCCAAACTTGGGTTTGCTATCCCTAGCCGTCCAATGGCCATAACGTCTGGTCGCTTTTGTCAAATTGCCCAATTGATGTAGATGGTTCATTCATACCGTGCCATTGATTTCCTAACCATCGCCATCTCGACCTTGATGAACAAGAAAAAGCAATGCAAAAGTATTTGTACCATATCGAATTTCCTTTTTAGTCTAATAATTTATTTCGTGTTTATATGGGTTGGGTCGTGCTCAAAATTGTAGATCCTAATTATAGGTTCGGTTACTGGATGTTAGAACGCCATATAGGTGGAATTTGGTCTCACCTCGTAACTATTTGACAAATTAAATTTAGGTTCCTATTAGTTAGAAATAGGGAGTGTCTATTAGACAATGTTGAGTTTGGTACTCTACCCAAATTTGTGTTCATCCCCATTGTCGATATCTTGTTTCCTAATTTCAGTTAGTTGATTTATGATCGCGTATTGCTGACGGAGATATCATCAATCCACCAATTGCTCTCAAATTAAATAAAACCCATATTATAAGCATCACGCCATTTGAGAAGGAATGAGAAAAATACCAAATTACTCCGGATAGACTTTGGTGATGAAAATCGTGGGGAGCAAGTGCCTAAGTGGTCCTTCATACTTGGGGCTTTACGCACTGGCTTTCCCAGATAATAATCCGAAGTAAGTACCAAGTCAACAAACGAGAAAAAGCTATGGACATTAGGTGTGAGCATTCGTTCAAGGTAGAATCGAAAATCATATCGAACCGGCCATAGGAACCGGTCCAGTTCTAGGTTTCTGCGGTTATCGGTTCGATTCCCAATTCCAAAAAAAGTGAAACTGGTATTGTGCGGTTTGGTTCCCGGTTCTTGGGTAAGAACCGGACCGGGAATCGAAGAACCCATGATCCGCGATTACGTGTTTTGAACTTTTTATAGGTTATTTTATTTTACATGTTCATCTTTTATCAATTGTTGCTATTGACAAACATGGATTTTTGTTGTTGCGTTCACTTTCATTTTGCTTAATTTAAAATGAAATGAAAAAAAAAGAACAAAAAAATGGAACAAAAAAAGAAGAAGAAATTGGCCGGGTCCCAAGTAAACCCTGGAATTGATTGACCGAGTAATTTTCAGGTTCCAGGGTACACATGGTAAGTTTCAGATTTCAAAAATCAAGGAACTGATTCCGATAAGGTAGGTTCCATATTTTAGTTGAACTTGAAATCTATCCTGAAACTGCTCACCCCTTATGGACATACGTGACTGCCTGAGTCCTCGTATACTTTTGAACCATTGTCCACTGCAGGCCGAAAATGGGCTGAGGAATTATATTAATTATATACTAATGATAACCTGTCCTTTCAACGTCTGGTTTTTGTTTTCGCCTGGGGTCCGTAGAACATTTCATGCACTTAGACTAATGTTAGTAAATGCAATGTAATTTTTCGACCGATTATGAAATCAGAAAAGAGCTCTTAATAAACGCATGTAAATATTCACTATAAAAAAACATCTTTTTTCCGACGAAATTTCCAACGAAAAATTGGGAAAACGAATTTTCAATGAAAAAAAATTCGTTGGTAATTCTTCGTCGCAAATTTTTCCAACGAAAAATTTCAATTTTCGTTGGAAAATTCGTGGCTAAATTCGTCGGAAACACTACAAAAAAGCAACTTTTTTCCAACGAAAAATTTGGAAATCCAACGAAATTTCCGACGAACAAAAATTTATCGTCGCAAATTTTTCCGACAAAAAATATAAATTTTCGTTGGTAATTTCCGACGAAATTTTTTCGTCGCAAAATTCGTAACTAAATTCGTTGCAAAGTTTTGCTAATTATTCGTTACAAAAATGTGGCAAAAAATTTTCTTTTTTGGTCGAAAAATTGTGGCAAAATTAGTTTCATCGTGACAAAAATCATGCGGGCGAGGGCCAGCCTCATCGCCAGCGAGCTCGAGGTCGCCCAGATCTGAGCGAGCTCGAGCTCGCCTAGATCTGGGCGAGTTCTGGGCGACCTCGAGCTCGCCGGCCATGGCGAGCTCGACCCTCGCCATGACCGGCGAGGGCCAGCCTCGTCGCCGGTGAGCTCGAGGTCGCCCAGATCTAGGCGACCTCGAGCTCGCCGGCCATGGCGAGCGTTTTGGGCGACCTCGAGCTCACCCAGATCTGGCCGAGTTCTGGGCGACCTCGAGCTCGCCGGCCATGGCGAGCTCGGCCCTCGCCATGGCCGGCAAGGCTCAGCCTCGTCGCCGGCGAGCACGAGGTCGCCCAGAACTCGCCCAGATCTGGGCGAGCTCGAGCTCGCCCGCCATGGCGAGGGCTTGGCTCACGGCGGTCGCGCTCGGCCTCGCCACCGCGAACGTGACGGACATCGTCCCCTTCATTGGCCAGATGCTCAGCAGCAGTGGGGGGAGCTTGGGCCCGGCAGTGGAGCAGTGCCTCAGCGAGTGCACCGACCAGTATGCGAACGCGGTGGAGCAGGTGGAGGCGTCGATCGCGGAGAGAGAGAGAGAGAGAGAGAGAGAGAGAGAGAGAGAGAGAGAGAGAAAATGTGAAAATAGAGAATCGTTGTGAGAATAATGAGTCGCAAAATTCATTGGAAATTTCCAACGAAAAATTTTTCGTCGCAAAATTCGTTGGAAATTTCCAACGAAAAATAAATTTTTCGTCGCTATTTTCCGACGAATTTTGTGGCGAAAAATTTTTCGTCACTAATTTCCGACGAATTTTACTTTTCGTTGGAAAATTTGTCGTAAATTTGCAACGAAAATTTTTTCATCGTAAATTTTCGTGGCAAAAATCCAGTTTTTTTGTAGTGATTACTGACAGGGGTATAATCTTTATCGATAAGAACTCGTAAACGCATATAAATATTACTCATAGGAGTATAATCTTTATCAATAAGTACTCGTAACGCGAAACCACTAATTAAGAAGCTAATTTTTAACTAGATGAAGCCGCCCGATTTGGTTTAAGAGTACCATCCATTGCATATCGAGGTTGACGCCGCCCAAGGCACAGGGCAAACGCATGCAACACACCGAAGTGATCGTTATCAAATCGGTCCTCTTCTTTCAGTTGACTAAAATGCTTTTCTCACAGAACCCAATGCAGCACAGCCACAAAAAAGTTGATATTCGGAACATTATTGTAAAGATACGATGATGAAGAAGACGACAGCCACCCGGGAAAATGGGAAGCGGTGCGTTGGTCCATTAAAAGTGTCTTCTAGATGCATTCATTGGAAGTTGAAATCCCGGTGTGCTTATGGTCTCCTTTACCGAGGCACCGACCACTGCTTAAGCTCTCTCTTTTATTTCTCTTATTTCCACCTGAGATAAGTGCATTAGAAATCCTAAAACTTATTAAGAAAGTACAATCGAATTCTAAAACTTTCAGTAAATACAATTAAGTTCTAAAATTTATCATGAAAGTACAATTGAGTACTGAAACTTTAAAAAAATGCTTCAAAGTCCTGAAACTTGTTGAATTGGTCCAATCAAGTCTTTTCGCTAATTGCACTTTTTGAAATTTTAATGCTCAATTGCACTTTTGTGATAAATTTTAGAACTTCCAGTGCACTTATCCATTTCAATTTCAATCAAACTTACCTTTGATATTAACAATAAGTATGTAAAGATGTACACTGAGGCATGTTTGTACGTAATGATCAAGCCCGATCAATTTGAAGTAGGCCGCGAAAGGATTTAACTGGTGAACATGTTGGTGGGTCCTTAAAATACAAACTTTTAGTACAGTTTAGATTGATATGTATTGATTTAGTACAGTTGCAGTGCTATTGTGTGTAATTGCGGTGGATTGTTACTGTGTTATGAATGTGTTATGAAGTAATTTATACATGTGACAATAGATGCATCACAGTTGCAGCACTCTTAAAGTTGAATGAGTTCTCCCTTGAAAGCTACTGGTTATTGCAGCTATGGAGATACTGCAATGGCGAAATGTTTGACATATTTATACCATGAGCTTAGAAAAACTGCAACACAACTGACATAGGAAAATTGTGCCAAACGGGTTTGACATATATGCGTGTTGATGGAAATTAGGTGTTACTTACAAGAACTTGTTTACACTAGAGGTTATCGTGAACCTTGTCACCGCTACGTCAAATCGGATTAAAAGTAGAATGGGAGAGGTTAGTGCAAGCAATTCCCTTCTCAGCCTCACACACTTAGGAGGAAAATTGTCTAAAAAATCTTGAACCTATTGTACTGAAACCGATTCAGTCCTAAACCTTTCGATTATGCAAACTTAATCTTATACTCCGCTATGAGATTACTCAACATCATTCAATCTTTCTATACACAAACTACGGTTTGCATGTTATTTCCAAGAGGTTGGCCGAGCGGCTACGAATTTAGTTCGAATGTGGTAGACTTCATTGTAATTTTCAATGATCGTTGAACCTTTCAAAAAGCATAGTTCCAATGCCGAATTCAAATCAAGGATCCAATGGTTGAAGCTTTAACCAACATTGAATATATAGATTAAACAATGTCATCAAGAACGAATCATCTTTATGTTTATGCAATACGTGCTCTATCTCTCCTTCACGCGTATCGAACTTTATGAAACGACGAAAGCCTCAACACCGGTGGGTAGCCGATAGAACCCTTTTGAGAGCTACAATGGTTGATTTCCAATGGCCAAAAGAAGCAAAAACTTATTATGAAATGTGGGATGATGACCTAAATATCACCCTTTTGTGCTTAGGCACATTGACCAATTCTGAGTCTGTCATTACTGCGGAACAAGTCTAAGATCGGATCGTGAAGCGATTCTCTTTTTCCTATATAAGATCGATGACTTAGGCTTTCATGTGTGGCCACATTTGGAATGTGAAACTGACTTCAACAGAGCGGCCAGAACCGGTGAACTCCCAATAAAACAAAGGAGCCTACTCTCTCCACCCCAAGCAAGAATAGTGCTGGTCGGTGTCACATTTCCACATGAGCTCGATATTTTCTTTTATTAACTCCCCTAAAATTAAAATACTACCTACGTCGTGTAGCTAGTCAAGTGGAAAAAGTACCGAAAAAGTTCTAAACCTATTGTATTTGTGCCAATTCAATTATAAACTTTTTAATAATTTGTTAATATAGTCTATCCGGCCAATTTTAATAGGAAATCCTTGACACAGACACCGGCCGTCCTATATAGTACGACTGGCACTAATACGGATAAATTTTATAATTTTTTAATATTTTTCTGATTTTTTATTATTCTTGTATTCTTTTCTTTCTTCACTACTCTTGGTCGGCGAGGTTGCAAACCAACCATTGCTAGCCACAAGCAAGGGCCATAGATCCTCGCCCGGTCTGGGTGAGAGCATCAGGCCCACACCCAAATCCAGGCAAGGGCCGATACCCTCATCGGCCGCAGGTGAGGGTCGACACCTCGCTAGCCACAAGCAAGGGGCTCCCGACCCTCACCCAGACAAGTTGAGGGTGACGTGGCCCTCGTCGGCTAACAGACGAGGGTGTCGGGGCCATCTCCCAGATTTGGGTGAGGGCCCGACGCACTTGCTCAGACCTCACCTATGGTGGGCGAGGGTTGGCCGACGACCTCGCTAACCCATAGTTGGGAAACAAAAAAAAAAGGTAGGAAAGAAAAAGAAAAGTAATAAAGAATTTAGAAAAACTTTAAAAAAAATTCACGTCAAGGGCATGCATGCCACATAGGACCACTAACATCCATATCAGTGATAGGATAGACTATATTGGTAAATTATTAAAAAGTTTAAAAATTAACTAGTATAATTAAAAGGTTTATGACTAAATTGTTATAAATATAATAGGTTTAAAAAAAATTTGGAACCTTTTCCCTGATCAAGTGATTACCACTTCCGACTCTTAGATCGTGTGTTCGAATCTACTTTCGATAGCAATTGCATGAGCCAAAACCATATTGAGAAGGAGGAGAGTCGTAAAGGTTGCAAGCCAATTAAGGCCACTTTATTGACTACAAGTAATTTGCCCCTTCTCGGAGGATTATCCTTTTCAAATTGAATATCCTAAAACTTCTATAACGACACGAAGGCTGCTTTATCGACCGTGGAGGGCTTACCCCATCTCGAAGGACTATCCTTTTAAAGTTGGAATATTTTGTAACTTGAGCCAAAAAAAAAAGGAAAAAAGCCATCAAAAATTCTAAACTTTTCCATTTGTGACACATTTACTCCGAACTTTTTTTTGTGACACCAAAAACCTCAAACTTTGCTATTTGTGACACATTTACCCCAATGCATTTAGTCTATGGGCATTTTCATCTTTTTTGTATTTTCTTTTTTTTTCCTTTCCGGCGAGGGGGGCCTCGCCGGCGTTCGGCGAGGGTCGCCCTCGCCTGGGCGAGCGAGGGCGGCCCTCGCCTGGGCGAGCGAGGGCGGCCCTCGCCTGGGCGAGCGAGGGCGGCCCTCGCCCGATCTGGCGAGGGAGGTCGTCACCGACGTTCGGCGAGGGTCGACCTCGCCTGACAGGCGAGATCGACCCTCGCCCGACGCCGGCGACGGCCTCCCTCGCGGGCGTCGAGCGAGGGCTGCCCTCGCCGGCGTCGAGCGAGGGTCGCCCTCGCCGGATCCGGCGAGGGCCGCCCTCGCTCGCCCAGGCGAGGGCGACCCTCGCCCGACGCCGGCGAGGGTCTCCCTCGCCAGATCGGGCGAGGGCCGCCCTCGCCGGCGTCGGGCGAGCGTCGCCCTCGCCTAGGTGAGCGAGGGCGGCCCTCGCTCGACTCAGGCGAGGGCGACCCTCGCCCGACGCCGGCGAGGGCCGCCCTTGCCGGCGTCCGGCGAGGGCCCCCTCGCCGGATCTGGTGAGGGCAGCCCTCGCCGGACGCCGGCGAGGCCACCCTCGGCGGAAAGAAAAAAAAACGAAAAGAAAAAGAAAATGTAAAAAAGACGAAAATGCCCATGGACTAAATGCATTGGGGTAAATGTGTCACAAATAGCAAAGTTTGAGGTTTTTGGTGTCACAAAAAAAAATTTGGGATAAATGTGTCACGGGTGAAAAAGTTTAGGGTTTTTAGTGGCTTTTTCCAAAAAAAAAAATTACGGCACCAAGTAATGTCATTCTAGTAGCGTCTTAACACTCTTACTTTGGCAAAAAGATAAACAAGAATCTCAAAATAAAAAATAAAAAAAGGTTTCATACTGACAGGAGAATACATAGTGGTGTAGGACTAAACTTATTGAATGTCGACCAAAAGAGAAGTGTCACATCGAGCCTTTCAAATCCCAAAAGTTTCGCCAGAGGAAGATCTGGGATAACATGGGTATAGTCATCTCCCAATATACCTAGTAAGAGATGTCCCACACGAGAAGTATGTGTGATTTTGAACTGTCTCTTCTCTCGTTCATCAATTACGTCCAAGAATTGAGGATGCTCGCGATGATTACTCAGTGGAACGGAGGGAAGTTCAAGATCATCGTAGGACTTGGTCCGATTCCACATACGACTTGGTCTATATGGATTTTGGTGCTAATCCTTTCATCGTGCTTTTCTAGCTTTGAGTAGATTGGGTGCTCATTCCACTGCCATGCACTTCCTTTTCGATTTTCTGTCGAATCTAAAATGATTGACAGGAGATGTGACCCTTCACTCTGCAATTGCAAGTGTGGAAACGGACGAGGGATCTTCTAAAAATTGCGGCTTCACATGCAGCATCACTAGCATATGGGCCTAATTCCAAAAAAAACCCCAAACTTTACACTTTGTCCCAATTATACCCCGAACTTTTTTTTGTCTCAAGAAAAACCTCAAACTTTTATCCGAGTCCCAAATCTACCCTACCGTTATAACTCCGTCCAATTAACGTCAGAAAAAAAAAAAAAAAAACAGAACCAGCAGCTGCGGCGTGGCCAAGCCTTCGCCGGTGGCCAGGCCGCAGCCGCCGGGAAGGAGCGGCGGCCCTCGCCTGGGCCTACCCGAAGGCCGGCGACCCTCGCCGGCCCCGAGCGAGTCGCCGGCGAGGGCCTGCAGCCCCCGATCTGGGGCGAGGGTCGCGCCCTCCCCCAGATCGGGGGCTGCAGGCCCTCGCCGGCGACTCGCCCGGGGCGGGCGACGGTCGCCGGCCTTCGGGAAAGCCCAGGCGAGGGCCGCCGACCCCAGGCGAGGCCTCGCCCAGGGTGGGCGACCCCAGGCGAGCTCGCCCCAGATCGGGGTCGGCGGCCCTCGCCGGCGACTCGCCCGGGGAGGCCCAGGCGAGGGCCGCCGACCCCGATCTGGGGCGAGCTCGCCTGGGGTCGCCCACCCTGGGCGAGGCCTCGCCTGGGGTCGGCGGCCCTCGCCTGAGCTTTCCCGAAGGCCGGCGACCCTCGCCGGCCCCGGGCGAGTCGCCGGCGAGGGCCTGCAGCCCCCGATCTGGGGGAGGGCGCGACCCTCGCCCCAGATCGGGGGCTGCAGGCCCTCGCCGGCGACTCGCCCGGGGCCGGCGAGGGTCGCCGGCCTTCGGGTAGGCCCAGGCGAGGGCCGCCGCTCCTTCCCGGCGGCTGCGGCCTGGCCACCGGCGAAGGCTTGGCCACGCCGCAGCTGCTGGTTCTGTTTTTTTTTTTTTTTTCTGACGTTAATTGGACGGAGTTATAACGGTAGGGTAGATTTGGGACTCGGATAAAAGTTTGAGGTTTTTCTTGAGACAAAAAAAAGTTCGGGGTATAATTGGGACAAAGTGTAAAGTTTGGGGTTTTTTTTGGAATTAGGCCCTAGCATATGATACCATGGCCACTAGAATATGATGAAAAAGGATTTAAATAAACAATAAATGGGAAGATTGTCAAATCAGCTCTAGACATATTAAGTGATAATACTACAAAAATTTAAAATTAGTATACATGTGATCATTTTACCCTGAATTAATTTTTTAACTATTAAAAATTCAAATCGGCACATATATGACAAACTTACTCCGAACTAATTTTTTAACCACCAAAAACTTCAAACTAGTACAGCTGTGATAATTTTACCCCAAACTAATTTTTTGATAACTAAAAACTCCAAACTGGTATATTTGTGACAAATTTACTCTCCATTGATATCCATTAAATTGGATTAATATCACGAAAAATTACAAATTGATAAACTTATGCCAAACAAAGGGGTATAACCCCAAACTGATACACCTATCAACTATCATGTGTCATCAAACTTAACAATTTGACAGTATAATTTAACGGAAACTAACGGATGGTTAATTTATCATAGGTGTACCAGTTTGGGGTTTTTGGTGATAAAAAACTTAGTTCGGGGTAAAATTATCACTAGTGTACCAGTGTGGAGTTTTTGGTGATCAAAAAAATAGTTCGGGATAAAATTGTCATAAGTGTATCAGTTTGGGATTTTTTGTAGTCAAAAAAATAATTCAGGGTAAAATTGTCACAAGTGTACCAGTTTTTGATTTTTCATGATACTAACCCAACATATTATAAAGATATTAATTCGGTCATAAACCGTTATGCGATATCCAATGTAGTCATTCTAGCCAAATAGATAATCAGAACTCGCTAAATCATAAATTTAGTGATTTCTTCGGAAATCAAATTTCTCCAAAAATCGCTAATGTGTCGGCATGCCATATAGAACGACCAACGATAATCAGAGAATTGCGCCAACGAATTCTTGCGAAAATTGATTAGAAGTACTACATTGGAAATTCTAACGAAAGGGTTAAAACTAAACTGGCAATATAGAAAAGCTTATAATCGAATTGACTTCCGTACAATATGTTTATCACTTATTGGATAGTTTTACCAACGATAAATATATAATGGTACAATATATATCGGGTGACTATCCATATGTGTGAAAGTAAGCATATATGAACTGATAGCCTCCTCTTTCTTTCTGCCCCCATTTTCTTTAACTTGGGATGTGTTGACTATAAAATTGGCATTCAAAACTTCACACACACTTTGAGTGTATCCAACAATAAATTGACATTTAATTATTTTTTTGCAAAATCGCCTTATCTCAAAATATATGAATTATTAATTATGGAAAGAAATTATCAAGACGATATAAAAAAAAAAAAAAGAAGCCAAGTACATATGTGCAGCAAAAGAAAAACATTTCGAAATTTAAACTTCTATTGGTAAGATTGTTTGTAAGATCAAAAAAATATTCAAAATGTGGGATTGCCTTGTTTCCAACCATGATTAAAAAAGTTGACTTTAATAAGGTTTCTTGATACTTTGCCCCGGGGACAAAGAAAAGACAATAATCTGGCTTTCTTATTTGCTGGGAACATAGATTAGACAACAATTTAGGCAATGTTGCTGCAATATCAACATTAAACACAACCGAGTTCACTTTTAATGGAGTGCTAATCATCTTGTTGGGCCCTTTGAGCAGGCAGATTAGATTTTAATTGCTGTACGAACATGAAAAAGCGAAGACAGATTAGGTAAATTATTGGACGGAAAAAGAAGGGAAATTAAAGCTTAGAGAAAATCTCCCGAAGACCGAAGAATTTTGACGACCGTGTGGCGCCGTCCGGTTGCCCATCCGTTCACACGCTGCATTGTTTTGAATTTTGGTATTATATTAATGTATTAGGGTTTTGACTTTCATACTCCATCTAATCATATTTATTTTTGGAAAAATTCCAATTAAGGACCCCAAGTGGGGTCAAATTCTCAAATAATGACATAAAATGAACATTGTGTCAAATAAGGGCATGAAGTGCCCATTCAGTATCAAATAAGGACCTCAAGTGCCCAAAAAGTCTCAAATAAGGACCTGAATCCCTGGCTGACCAAAATACCTGCTGGCCGGCGAGAAAGTTACTGGTCCGGCACCGGAACAGTAACTTTTTCATTTTTTTATTAATTTCTTTATATTTTTCCTTTTCTGTTTTTTTTTCTTTTCCTTTTCCTTTTCTTTTTTTTTTCTTCTCTTCCTCCGTCGGTCATAGCCGGGGCCAATGGAGGTCGCCGGCCTCAGGTGAGGCTGCCCTCACCGGCATCAGGCGAGGGCCGCCCTCGCCTGGTCTGGGCGAGGCCGCCCTCGCCTTCACTGGGCGAGGCCGGCCTCGCCAGTTGCAGGTGAGGTCGAGCCTCGCCAGCGGCCGGCGGGGCCGAGCCCTCGCCAGATCTAGCGAGGCTCGACCTCGCCTGCAACTGGCGAGGCCGGCCTCGCCCGATGCCAGCAGGGCCAAGCCCTCGCCAGATCTGGCGAGGCTCAACCTCGCCTGCAACTGGCGAGGCCGGCCTCGCCAGACGTTGGCGAGGCTGAGCCCTCGCCTGCAACTGGTGAGGCCAGCCTCGCCCGACGTCGGTGGGGCCAAGCCCTCGCCAGATCTGGCGAGGCTTGACCTTGCCGACAACTGGCGAGGCCGGCCTCGCCCGACACCGGCGAGGGCGCCCTTGCGTGCAATTGGCGAGGCCGGCCTTTCCTGCAATTGGCGAGGCCGGCCTCGCCCGACGCCGGCGAGGGCGACCTAGCCCGACGCCGGCGAGGGCGACCTAGCCCGACGCCAGCGGGGCCGAGCCCTCGCTAGATCTGGCGAGGCTCAACCTCGCCTGCAACTGGCGAGGCCGGCCTCGCCCGACGACGGCGGGGCCGAGCCCTCGCCAGATCCGGCGAGGGTTGACCTCGCTGGCAACTGCCGAGGGCGGGCCTCGCCCGACGCCGGCGACCTCCGCCGGCCCTGGCTATGGCCGGCGGAGGAAGAGAAGAAAAAAAAAAGAAAAGGAAAAGGAAAAGAAAAAAACAGAATAGGAAAAACATAAAGAAATTAATAATAAAAATAAAAAAGTTACTGTTCCGGTATCGGAACGGTAACTTTCTCGCCGGCTGGCAGATATTTTGGCCGGCCAGGGACCCATGTCCTTATTTGAGATTTTTTAGGCACTTCGGGTCTTTATTTAAGACTGAATGAGCACTTCATGCCTTTCTTTGACACAATGTTCACTTTGGATTCTTATTTGAGAATTTGACCCCACTTGGGGTCCTTAATTGGAATTTTCCCTTTATTTTTTGTCTTTTTTCTCTACGCGAGGTCGTACGAATGAAAATCTGGACGAGCAGGCCAAATAAGATCTCCTCATGTGAATGTATCGGATTTCTATTATGCATCTACCACAAATAATATCAGAGTTAATGGTTGATTGGTGGCCCACTTCTAATGTGTATCGGTGTTTGGTGAAAAGTCAAGAAACTAATCTCATGACTAATGTGGTTTGCATGTGTGAGTTGTATTAGAAAAAGTCCAGCATCAGAGAACTAGTTGATTGGTGGCCTACTCCCAATATATATCCATGTTTGGTGAAAATCTTAAGAAAGTAATCTCATGACCAACACGATTTGCATGTGTAAATTGAGTTAGAAAAGGTCTTATATCGGAGAAATGGTGTGGTGTGGAGTAGTTAACTAATATATCATAGTTGGCCCATGATTCATTAGCTTAAACCGAATGAAAGTGGGTCCAACTGAATATATTAATAGGTTTGGACTTTGACTCTCTCTTGGCAATCTTGCTTCTGCATGCTCCCAACAGTATACACTTAGATGGGCTACTTTGGGAGAATGCAGAGTCATTTTCTCAATGATCTTTTGAATGAATAAGTATTTGCTAAAAGCAAATAGTGTTTGTATAACTCATTTTGGTGTATATTTCGTTAAGCAACTTTAAAGTGAAAAAAAGGGAAAAAAAAAGATAATAGAGGTATGGGCGAGCATTACCAAAGAGAATAAGGACTGGGCCAGCTTCGGCGGCGACGGCGACCACAAGTGAGCATCGGCTGCTACTAGAGGTGACCGTCGGCTAGGCGAGAGTCAACTGGCACCCCTTGTCGGAGTAGATCTCGTCGACTAAAGATGAGCAAAGCCAAGTGATTTACGCTTGGGTCACACAAACTTCGGTGAGGCAACCCCTAGGATCCAGTGACGCTAGCATCGCAGCGCTTAGGTCACACAACTCCGGGCAAGGCAACTCGTAGGGTCATGCGATCTCGGCAAGGCAATGCTGTGAATCTGATTTGCAACGCGTGAGATTGGGGATTTGCAACATCATAGCTTCACCCACGTCCATCTCGCAAATCATCTAACGAAACTGCACCGATGGCCATCTTGCAAAGCATCGGTGCCTCCACATCTGCAACTTAGAGAAGACAAACGGGCATCTCGACATCTGCAACTTAGAGAAGAAGATCAACAGTATCTTACGAGGGCAAGACCGAAAAAAGAAAATATTGGTGGGGGCTGTTTTGGAACAAAAAATTCATTAACCTTGAGGGAGTGATTTTCCAAAAATGCTAAAAACCCAAGGCAAATAGAGACTTTCAACTTTTCCAAGGCTAGCATTTCAAGAAAGTGGGTGCAAAACAAATTTCCATAACACCTAACTTTTTCTCAATGGGCTTTAAAAGTCCAAAGCCCCTTAGAAAAGCCATTCACAACCACATTACAGTGTTTGTAGTAGTCACATGCAAGAAAACAAATGATCCCATAAAAATTCTTGATTCAACTTGCACTCAGCCAAAGTAGGCAGGCTGTTTAGTATTGTCATCCAACTGCATTATAGCGTTTGTCGTAGTCACATGCAAGAAAACAAATGATCCCATGAAAATTGTCGATTCAACTTGCACTTAGCCAAAGTAGGCAGGCTGTTTAGTATTGTCATCCAAGCCACCACACTAAATTTAGGCAAGTCAGGAGTAAACCAAACAAGCACATGCTAGTCCACCTTCCAAAATCACATCTGAGCATAATATAACAATTACAATATATATTTTTGGCTGATCAGATAATTCTTCTATATCCAGACCTTCAAATTTGGTTTTTTTTAAGTTAGCTAGCATGATATTGTCTATTTTTGAGAATTGAGATGTAGATCCTCTCAATTCGTGAGGAATAAATAAACAAAACATATCCTCCTCACATCAACATATCATTGTGCATAATAATTGAGGTGCAAAAATGAAATTTTCACAAAACTTATCAAGTAATGTTGTAGTTTGGGAATAAGATAATTCTTGTTTCTTGCACAACGCCCGCTAAAACTAAAAGAAAAGACAATCTCTTGTCAGCCAACAACTCGCTATTATGGACCAAAAAAAACCCACGATTGATGAAAACGGGACCAAACAATCTAGAACGAGGAAAAATTACTTTCAATAAGCACTGAGTTGTTTAGGATGACTTCGACTCCTAATTTTTATAAAAAAGAAAAGAAAATTCAGCGCCTCAATTTGACTTTTATTCACTGCGAAACACTTAAAAACCTCTTAAAATCTACTAATATTAACATGTAGAGTCACACATAATTCTGTTCATAACTTTTTAGACATATATTTTTTTTTCATTATCCGATTCTAAGGGAAAGGTCTTAAGAAGAAATATCAAATGGGTTATTGTAATATTCAAACGAGCTCCTTCCTGTCTTCTTCTCAAAGCCATTCTTTCTCGATTGATGACGACAAGAAAATAATTATATAGCAAAAGGAGCAAGCGAGAAAAGTAAACAAGGACAGAATTTCTTTTGGACCATATCCTTTAAAATAATTTCTATTTCTATTTGAGCATTTCTTGTTTTCGAGTGCTTTTATTTTTGTGTTATTTGCTGACCGCCGAGGGTCTTTCTTTCTTCCTTCACCATACAGCTTGCATTCAGACTTCATTCTCAAAATCAATTCTATGTCAATAATAAATGAGGCACAGCATGTCTGAACGACAAACAAAAGAAGAGAACAAAACGTCTTACCGTTACGAAAAAGACCGATTAATATACATATATATATATATATGTATATATAGTCAACATTTCATTCATGTGATAAAAAAGTAAACATTTAGTTTTTTTCATTAACTAGTAAAGCAGTAGCCCGTATAACAAGCCGATCAAATGTTCCTCCAAGATTTTTCAACTACATAAGCACACAAAGGCAACGCGAACATATACAACCCGGGAGTCCAACGTTTGACTCGAAGATGTGCAGATTCGCAATTTAAAAATATGCACATGTTCATCCTCATGATTCTTACAGGAGAACGGTTCAAACTGCACATGTCACTTTGCGAGAACAACGCGCGTAAAAACTACTTAGACCCATCTATCATTTGTCTCGACACGTCGCATGTCTTAAGAGAAAAAGAGAAATTCGTGTTCTCCGACCTTAAAGTAGCTGGGGGGAGTTTCCTCGAAAGTAAAGGGTAATGAGATCATTGCTCACGGTAATCGCAGAAACTTTTTCCATGAGCATGCAATTTATAATTTGATAGGACGCACGTAAGGAAAAGAGGGGCCAATGGCAAGAACTTTAACCCCTCCAATACATTACACCATCTCCAAGTTTCCACGCTCAGTGTTGGACGTATGTTACGTGTAAGTAGACCTGTCAAACATGTGTTTTGACTCATTTTTACGTAATGCAAATCTAATTACTCATACCTGGCCTAACACTTACCCGACCCGACCCATATTGCTAAAATACTTCAATATTTAACTCAATCTAAAAAAAGTCATATGCAAACTGAAATGAGAGTGCAAAATGAGTGAGCGCAAGATAAATAAGTTGAATTTAAACAAGTTGCAAACTCATTTGACCCATTTATGACTCATTTAACACTTATATATAGTTATACCTATTTATGACATATTTACTCAATATAATTAACTAATTTATTACGCATTTAGTGATATATGAGTTAAAAAATGAGTTTATGATCTATTTTGATAGGTCTACATGTCAGTCAAAGGAGATGATTGGTTGGTCCAGCTTTAGAATTGGAGTTGCGGCGTCTTCCACGCGAGGTTGGATCTTGTCCTCTTAGCCCCTTGCTAGCAAATCAAGGAGGAAAAGTTAAAGAATTGGGGGTTGACAATTTCATCGAAGAATATAATAAAAGGAACAATAGTAGTCCATGTTATAAGATTAATTTACAAAATCGTTTCTTTAGTTGGTATGGCAAATTGCAAGCCAGAATTTGAATAAGTAAGTCGTATTTTTTTTGCTAAAAATAAATAATAAGTAGTATTTAACACTTAACAAAAGTAACCTTATTACTTTAAAAATCAATCTCGGTGTTAGTAAACTTATTTTAAAAATGAATAGGAGCTTACGTTAAGGACCATCAATATATAAATGCTTGTCTATTTTTTTTCATATTATATATGTTCACTACAAAAAAAAGATAGATTGACGTGATAATTATGTCATTCTTTTTTGTCACGTTAGGATGGTTTCTAAAAATAACCAAAGTGAAAGATTTTTTTGACAACAACCGAAGCGGACAAAAGCGAACAAGACAGGGGGCCATCCGAACATAAAAAAAAAACCACTTTTGTTTACCGAGTTCTACATTAAGACCGAAACAAGATATGTTTACCGAGTTCGGACATTCTGAAGGACCCTCCGCTCGCCTATAAATACCCTAGTTCCCTTCTCAACCAACATCAACACGTAATCTTGACCTCACCTGTATGGTCTTTACCTGCTCTACACTCTCTTTTTTCGTCTTGAGAGAGAGAGAGAGAGAGAGAGAGAGAGAGAGAGAGAGAGAGAGAAACTTGTCTTTAAGAGAGAGAGCGAGAGAGATGGAATATTTTCTTCAGTTACGCAATCTTGTTCTATCAACTTCGGTTGTTTTTGTGCTGTTTGTTGTGTGGAGGGTGTCGTTCAGGTGCTGGATTTCACCTGCGAGAGCTTATCAAAAGCTCAGGAGAAATGGGTTCAAAGGTCCTTCTCCGGTTTTCCCTCTTGGGAACCTCATGGACATGAAAAAGGCCATAAAAGATGCCTCCTGTTCTGTGAACTCTAATGATGAGTCTTTGAACGGCATCACTCATGACATTCACTCTACGGTCTTCCCCTACTTTGCTAGCTGGCAGAAATCACATGGTAAGCCCAAAAACAAATCTGTTGCAGAAAAGTTCATTTCATGAAGTTGGGTTGCCAGTTACTTCTGTTGGTTTTCATTAATAATCTCAGTGTTTTAATTTCAGGGAAGGTGTTCATTTATTGGCTAGGCACGGAGCCATTCTTGTACATTGCGGAGCCTGAGTTTCTGAAGCAAATGTCGAGCGGTGTAATGGGGAAGAGTTGGGGGAAGCCCAGGGTGTTCAAGAACGACCGAGAACCCATGTTCGGGAACGGACTGGTCATGACCCAGGGAGACGAATGGGTCCGTCACAGGCATGTCATCACTCCAGCTTTTTCTCCTGCCAACCTCAAGGTCTCTCTCTCTCTCTCTCTCTCTCTCTCACAGCAGAGATGCGTACACACGTGCCGATCTTTGGGCTTTTGAATATGAATGATTGCAACTCGTGGGAGTCAGGTCAAACTTATTTCTTGAAAAGGAAATGTGTGTCACAAAATCTTTCGCAAGAATGGCGGAGTGCATGTACACGTAAATTGTTCATCTCTAATTATGTAAAGGAGGTGATCGGTTAGAATTTACGTATCAGAACAAAAGACTCAATTATCCTAAGGCCTTTTATCCACACACTGACTCAATTTGCACAAAATTTGCTTGTACGACAGGGAATGTCAAGCTTAATGGTGGAATCAGCCAACAAGATGCTGGAAAAGTGGACAGCTCTCATAAATTCCGGAAAGCCAGAAATCGATGTCGAGAGTGAGATCATATCGACGGCGGGGGAGATCATAGCCAAGACCAGCTTCGGCATTAGCAACGATGATGGTAAGAAAGTTCTTGAGAAACTGCGAGCGGTGCAGGTCACTCTCTTCAAGACAAACCGTTTCGTGGGTGTGCCTTTCAACCAATTTATCGCTCCCAAACAATCCCTAGAAGCAAAAAGACTGGGAAAAGAAATAGACAACCTACTAATGTCAATCATCGATGATCGAAAGGCCAGCTTCGTGGCGAATAACCAGAAGGACTTGCTTGGGTTGTTACTCGAAGGGAACTACGGAAATGGAAAAGTAGGGAAGAGTTTGACGACGAGAGAGTTGGTGGACGAGTGCAAGACGTTCTTTTTCGGGGGTCACGAGACGACGGCGTTGGCTCTGTCGTGGACGTTGCTGCTTTTGGCCATGCATCCCGAGTGGCAAGATCAGCTCAGAGATGAGATCAAACAAGTGGTTGGTGACAAAAAAGAGATCGACGCAACCATGATTGCCGGACTAAAAAAGGTAAAAACACTAATCGAAATGAGAACCCATTGATGCGCGTTTTTGTACATAGAGCTAGTTTTATTTGCTGGTACTGTCAGTTGCTCGATGTTGCTTAGATGATAATTCACATGGAAAAGGCTTGTGTCTGTGTTCCCGAAATTGGAATAACTTCATGTTTCATAATGGGTGAATAGATTGGGGTAGAAAATATCTAATCATTGGAGCATGAACATGATTTGTTTTGGATAGAAACTTTATGTAGAACCTAGCCATGCAAAGTATGTAGGTAACTGAAGCTGATTTATTCACAAAACAGAACGATTTAAAAACTGTCCTGTGCAAATTTCATATAAAAGTTCTTAAATGTCCGTGTTCGGCTAGTGGGCCACCTTTCTTTTTCAAGAAAAGACGCTCTTCTCCTTTCCTTTTTTTGGCTTAATTCGAGGGGGGTGGTCAACGTTGATCCGCCATATTCATGGACGGAAAGGTTGAGACAAGCGTTGTGGCCACCAAACAATAGAACTTCATGGCCTTACAAATTGCCACGTGTCTGCATACCATGCTTAAAATATATATCCATAAGCCAAGTGAAGCAGTCAGTGTCTATGTCGATAGGTCTATGCAAGACACACATATGCACGAGAATTTTAGGACACTTGGCATAACCCCTGATGGTTTGACTAGTGCTCATACACCACTAACAAACCGCTTTCATATTTCTCACATGACTTTTCAATTAGTAATGTTATCTTTACTCGTGATTAATTGCAGATGGGATGGGTGATGAACGAAGTTCTGCGATTATATAGCCCGTCGCCGAATGTGCAAAGACAGGCACTAGAGGATATTAAAGTATATGATATGGTGATCCCCAAGGGAACGAACATATGGATTGACGTGGTGTCGATGCATCATGACCCTGCTTTGTGGGGAGACGACGTGAACCAGTTCAAACCGGAGCGGTTCAAGGAGGACGCACTCTATGGTGGGTGCAAGAACAAGATGGGATTTTTGCCATTTGGGTTTGGAGGGAGAATGTGCATTGGTCGGAACTTGACCATGACGGAGTACAAGATTGTCTTAACCCTAATTCTCTCCAAGTTTTCCTTCTCTGTTTCACCAAGCTATCGCCACTCTCCTTCGATTTTGCTCTCTCTTAGACCTTCCCAAGGCTTGCCTCTCATAGTAAAGCCTCTCTAGGATAGTCAGCATAATACTACTTCAGGTTTAAGGGTAACAATATACACCATTATAATGTTGAATTGATGTACTTGTAGCTAAAGAGGTTTCACTATGAGATTTTTGTTATTTTGGGGGGTGGAGGGGCGCTTGAGCCTTGATGGTGTATACTAGCTCGCTCATGAGTTAGCCAAATTTATTCATACATAACATATTATCACTCATCGATTTTTCTCGTATTATTGTCCAATTCTTTAGCATGTCCAATGTAACTACCAATCATCTCCATCTCTCATTAACTTTTTCATAAAAAGAGCTAAAAGTGCCCACAAACTCAGTTAATCCAGCAGCTCATTTATTACTTGCTTCGGCCCTCTTTCTTCTTGAAGGCTCGAAAGATGATGATGGTGGCGATAAGTTTAGACTTGCACCATTAGTTGCCTCAGCATCATGATTCTCACCTTCTTCATGGTCTAAAGCCGCATGAGCTTCTAAAGGGTCTTCATTGAGATTTTCACCGGCAAAAAGGGGAGATAATAGCAAAATCATTGTGATCCTTAATGAAGGAGAAAAAAAAACTGACACATCAAACAAGAACGAACTAGCAGGTAAGATAATAGCAAAATCATCCAAAGTCACGTCAGAATCAACAATATAGAAAGTACACAAACCATTAGAAAGTTTGGTGAAAGGAATGAAATAATCAATAATATAACATTGAAATCAATGTAAGCAACCATAATATATTTTTCAGTCATCAAAATCACGTGGGAATCAATTCCCTTTTAGTTTCATCAGCTGTCTCTTGCTCTCACATTGGTTCTTTTTTTGTAGTAATTCCAATTTTAGCCGGATGTAGCAGCCCGGATCACCTCATGTACGTATTCCTTTTTATTAGATGTATCCAATCCAGACAAACGGCATTAGACGAAAAAAAAAGAAAAAAAGAAAGCTGCCAAATGTCTCCAAGAACCAGCCCCAAAATTCCTACAAGGGTTCAAAACCTGAAGCATCCTCCTTAAGTTGATGAACATCTTTCGAACTCTCCCTCTACCTTTCTAGGTTTGGAGTTGATTAAGTTTCTAGCTACAGATTCATCCATAGGAAAAAGAACTGCTTTATGGCAATTCCCCTGGCAATAGTTGAATTATCCCAGTTCTCACCCTTACTACCTCTTGGATCGAACTTCTTGCCTAAAATAGTGTGGTCATGTTTGCCAGAGTCCTTTGTTCTGAAGTTCCGTTTTCCAATGTGAGGACATTTTTGTTGGCATCAACCATTTAAAAAACTAATCTATAAACGGTAAAGAAGACTATTGCAGTATTCCATAACCACTAAATCGACAACAACAAGAAAAATAAACTGGTTACAGCGATTTCGATGAGATAGATAAGCTAGGGAATGCGAGATGTAGTAACAGATAGAAAAGCAAGAACAAAAATGGATGCATTTACTCTAATTAATGCTGTATAAAGTGGAGGAATCAAATCGTTATACGTCGAGAGGAAGCATAATCATTGACCTTTGCGAATTCGAAAAGTAGTGTTTCGACTCTTGTCGCTTTTGTGAAACTTTGATGTGTACGAGCTACAAGGGAGAAGGTTTATGGAAAATAGCGTACATGAGAAATCTTATACACCATTATCATGTTTGGATTATGCATACAAATACAATAAAATAGGGAGTAAAGACGAGAAAGAGAAATCGAGACACAAGATTTTATCATAATTCACCCTTAAACTGGGTCTACATCTAGCAGATGATTCCACTATAATTAGCACCTATCTCATTTTAGTTAAAACTCTCAATTACAAGAAAAAAAGATTATATATATGCGGCACAATAGTTATTCATGAACCCAAGCCCAGACAACCAATAAAATATTGGCCCAAACTATAAAAACCTTAGGGCAGTTCAGGGATGATGCCCCCCACAACCCTCGTTCGCTTGGTAAATACTTCACATGTTTCTTTAGACCCAACATAGTTGTAGACCATTCAAACTTTTCTGCACTCACTACTTTGGTAAAAAAATCTGCACTATTCACCTTGTGTTAACTTTCTCCAGCACTACAATCTTCTATTTCACCTTATCTTGGATGAAGTGATATTGCATGCTAATGTGCTTTATTTTTGTGTGAAATCCAAGATACTTAGCCAAGAATATAGCACTCCGCCTATCACACCCAATCTTCACTCCTCCTTATGTAAAACCAAGTTCTTTACACAATCTGCATAGCCAAATCACTTCCTTAGCAGCACGAGTAAGAGTCATGTACTCTGCCTCAATAGTAAATAAAGCAACTGTGCTCTGCCTCTTGTTCATCCAATTCACAATTCCGCCAAATAAGGAAACAACAAATTCGCTGGTTGACCTCCTATCAATGTCACCTCCCCAATTAGCATCCACAAAGCACTTTAGTTATAATGCTTGATGTCCCTTTGAGCTTTTCATGTCTTATTTGAGACTGATTGGCCCTTTCAGGCTTTTATTTGAAACAATGTTCACTCTGGGCTCTCTTTCAAGAAAATGACTCCACTTTAGGTCCTTATTTAAAAATTTTCCCTATATAAGTGGAAGGCTTCTAACCTTATAATTGAATACCCTACAATATCCGAGTGCAAGCGCACGATTTTGGCATACTTAGAAAGGTTGTATCCTTTTGAAATAGTATGTCTATCCATAGTACACTTTCAAAAGGATGTAGAGGAATATCCGTTCAAACATTATTTTATAAATTCAATGTTTTCGGTTCAATAACTTTCACTTTTCAATTTTCTTTTCTTTCTTAAAATACAACATTTATTCTCCAATTATTTCCTTTTGAGAGTCCCTAGAAAAATACTAGAATTGCTATATGATATTCTCATTTTTAAACTTTATTGTATCCCGGAGGATTTTTGCCTGTAATCATTAGCAACCTTGTGGGCAAATAATTCCTTAAAGACAGTGCAATTACGCCTCAAAGTCTAATTCCATTCTTCCCAATTAATTTTTCTAACAACCATTAAGTTAGTGCTCCTGAGTTAACAATGAAGCCAACTGATATGCATGTGTCAAGTCTAAAAGGGCAAAGGAGTTTCTTCGTTTTCCATTCTGGGGCAAGACTTTAATCTTCAGCCGCTCGGAGTCACGAGTCCAACATGACCACTCGTTTGAGGTGGCATTCACTTTGTTCATATTAAAAGCATAGCATCTTCGTACATCTCTAGTTTTTATGGTTTAGCTTAATTCCAGCATTCTCATTATGCCATTTGATCTTCACAAAGTACTTTTCAGTAGGAAACCATGAGATTTAAGATTCCGTTTGTTTTGCGGAAAATGAATAATTTGGAAAGTATTTTCCTACAATGATTATTTATTTCACTTACAAAAATGAATGAACAAAAAATATTTTCATCGTCCATGAAAATGCATAAATATAAGTTATTGCCGATAATGAAAATATTTTTCTTTGGTTAATTAATTCGAGCGATACAAGAGATCATTTTCCGCATAACAAACAAATTCTAGATGGATAAAAAAACATGTGTATCTCACAGAAATCATCGTGGAAAACGTCCCTAAGGCGGAAAACTCCGTGGATGACTGCTAGAGTTTGTCTAGTTTATTTTCTTAAGGTGTCGAATGGACTTTGGTGCAGACTTTGAATGTACGAAAGAGCACTCTATGGTCAATAGTTTTCCATTGACGGGAAGGGGAGAATTGGTGAAATGGCAAATCTTTTTCTATCTTTACGGAGGCTGGACTTGTAAAACTGAATCTCAGCATGTTTTGAACTCTGAATAGAATTTGACAGAAGAATGCCTTGGGGGCGTGTTCATTGCATAGCTGGGTCTAAGTATCTTAAGATAATCAAAAGTGGGTCGTCCAATGTGCATTTGACTTATGCCCTTATGCTTTTGTAAATTAGCGGGCAAGAAATGACACCGATGCAACATTTAGGGAGTCCAAATTTTTGTGCCATTCTGGATCATTATTCAGCCAAAGATAAGTATGGACCGTTCCTGAGTTCCGCTAGTCGCCCGGATCATACCCAAGATTTTTCTTTCCAAGCATTTATGTCAGCTTTCCATTATAAAACTTGTTTAATGGTCCCGATGCACGAGAGGAAAATTAAGAGGTGTGGTGCTTTATTGCTCAAGGGGTCATGTATTCTACCGCACAGGAGGCTATTATGTCACAACTATCAAAACTATAATAAGACAAAACGAAAATGACAATTGGATTGTTTAACTTGAATGTCCTATCACTATCTTCAGTAAAATAACAAATGAAATTGATGGTTTGTAATTTTATCATAGATCATACTATATGGTCACTATAATCATAGCAATCATATTAAAGTTAATAGTCATTAACTAGATTCCCTTAGATATTTCTTTGCTCTAAATACATCAATTTAATAATTTAACAGTTGTTATCTTATGATATCATTAATTACAGTTAAGAAATTAGTATGTAATTACATATTTTAGATTACATACTATCATCAAGTTATGATATAATGTATATTATTAAATAATTAATATGATAGGTGAATCCTAAATTCTTCATTAAATGCTTATTATGATAAATATCACCCCACCATCGACAAAAGGGAGAGCTAGCAACAGAGAAGGTTATTTTGGAAATACCTTATTTCATGAAGGGATACCATCAAAAACTCCAAATTATGTTCATTTTGACACTAATATCCCAATTTTTATATTATCAAATCCCCCAAATTTGTACTAATGTGACAGAAAATACACTTTGTCTACCACAATAAAAAAATCATAAACTTTGCCCACTGTCACACCGGCACCGAAACTTTTTTATCATGTCACATGAAACTTGTCACAATGTGACAAAAATTTAGGATTTTTTACACAATAAAAAGTTGGAACATTAGTATCACAGTGAGAATAATTTAGGGATTTTGGTGGTTACAATGGGCATAATTTACATGGCGCTGCTAAGCAATTGTTATTGGAGTGTCGATGGGACATGCAAGGTAAGAATTATCAGGGAAACCAAATGTCAAGCAAGTTTTCAACAGGTAAGGAGCGGAGAACTAAGGTCTCCGCATTCGACCTCTTGCTTCCAAACTAATCAATCCTCTTGCATCATCTTGTCCTTCAAATCGTGATTTTTATACTAAACAATTTCTAACCAGCATCTCTTCACTAAATCAAAAAGGGAGGTTCAGTAAATTATTGCGGCCGCATCCTCACGTGATACATACTTATTATGCCGCAGAACACGGAGGCTGAGAAAGAAAGGAAGAAAATAAGAGATTTGCAGTCCGAACACGTAGTTGTAATTTGGTGCGGTCGCAGATTTAGAAGAAACCCCAGCCACAGCAGCTCAAGAAAACATGTTTTCTCCGGCCAAGTCGGAGAGTCGTTGGACGCGTCCCACCGTCTTTTTTAGTACCTGAAAAATGGCTTTTTCTTCTTCGTTTTTCGGCTTCTGTGTTTATTTAACAGAGAAAGGAAAGAAAGAGGGCTTCTAGATTTGAGTACCTGAAAAATTGGATCCAAACTTGGGTTTGCTATTCCTAGCCGTCGAATGGCCATAACGTCTGGTCGCTTTTGTCAAATTGCCCAATTGATGTAGATGGGTCATTCATACCGTGCCATTGATTTCCTAACCGTCGCCATCTCGACCTTGATGAACAAGAAAAAGCAATGCAAAAGTATTTGTACCGTATCGAATTTCCTTTTTAGTCTAATAATTTATTTCGTGTTTATATGGGTTGGGTCGTGCTCAAACTTGTAGATCCTAATTATAGGTTCGGTTACTGGATGTTAGAACGCCATACAGGTGGAATTTGGTCTCACCTCGTAACTATTTGACAAATTAAATTTAGGTTCCTATTAGTTAGAAATAGGGAGTGTCTATTAGACAATGTTGAGTTTGGTACTCTACCCAAATTTGTGTTCATCCCCATTGTCGATATCTTGTTTCCTACTTTCAGTTATTTGATTTATGATCGCGTATTGCTGACGGAGATATCATCAATCAACCAATTGCTCTCAAATTAAATAAAACCCATATTATAAGCATCACGCCATTTGAGAAGGAATGAGAAAAATACCAAATTACTCCGGATAGACTTTGGTGATGAAAATCGTGGGGAGCAAGTGCCTAAGTGGTCCTTCATACTTGTGGCTTTACGCACCGGCTTTCCCAGATAATAATCCGAAGTAAGTACAAAGTCAACAAAAGAGAAAAAGTTACGGACATTATGTGTGAGCATTCGATCAAGGTAGAATTGAAAATCATATCGAACCGGCCATAGGAACCGGTCCAGTTCTAGGTTTCTACGGTTATTGGTTCAATTCCCAATTCCAAAAAAAGAGAAACTGGTATTGTGCGGTTCAGTTGCCGGTTCTTGGGTAAGAATCGGACCGGGAATCGAAGAACCCATGATCCGCGATTACGTGTTTTGAACTTTTATTGGTTATTTTATTTTATGTGTTCATCTTTTATCAATTGTTACTATTGACAAACATGGATTTTTGTTATTGTGTTCACTTTCATTTTGCTTAATTTAAAATGAAATGAAAAAAAAGAACAAAAAAATGGAACAAAAAAAGAAGAAGAAATTGGCTGGGTCCCAAGTAAACCCTGAAATTGATTGACCGAGTAATTTTCAGGTTCTAGAGTACACATGGTAGATTTCAGGTTCCAAAAATCAGGGAACTGGTTCCGATAAAGTAGGTTCCATGTTTTAGTTGAATCTATAACCTATCCTGAAACTGTCCACCCCTAATGGACATACGTGACTGCCCGAGTCCTCGTATATTTTTGAACCATTGTCCACTGCAGGCCGGAAATGGGTCGAGGAATTGTATTAATTATATACTAATGATAACCTGTCCCTTTTTTTTTTGGTCAAATAACCTGTCCCTTCAACGTCTAGTTTCTGTTTTCGCCTGGGGTCTGTAGAACATTTCATGCACTTAGACTAATGTGAGTAAATGCAATGTAATTTTTTGACCGATTGTGAAATCAGAAAAGAGCTCTTAATAAACGCATGTAAATATTACTGATAGGAGTATAATGATTGTGAAATCAAAAAAGAGCTCTTAATAAACGCGTGTAAATATTACTGATAAGAGTATAATCTTTATCGATAAGAACTCGTAAACGCATATAAATATTACTCATAGGAGTATAATCTTTATCGATAAGTACTCGTAACGCGAAACCACTAATTAAGAAGCTAATTTTTAACTAGATGAAGCCGCCCGATTTGGTTTAAGAGCACCATCCATTGCATATCGAGGTTGACGCCGCACAAGGCACAGGGCAAACGCATGCAATACACCGAAGTGATCGTTATCAAATTGGTCCTCTTCTTTCAGTTGACTAAAATGCTTTTCTCACAGAACACAATGCAGCACAGCCACAAAAAAGTTGATATTCGTAACATTATTGTAAAGATACGATGATGAAGAAGACGACAGCCACCCGGGAAAATGGGAAGTGGTGCGTTGGTCAGTTAAAAGTGTCTTCTAGATGCACTCATTGGAAGTTGAAATCCCAGTGTGCTTATGATCTCCTTTACCGAAGCACTGACCAATGCTTAAGCTCTCTCTTTTATTTCTCTTATTTCCACTTAAGATTAGTAGATTGTAAGTCCTAAAACTTATCAAGAAAATACAATCAAATTCTAAAACTTTCAATAAGTGCAATTAAATCATAAAATTTATCATGAAAGTACAATCGAGCACTAAAACTTTCAAATAATGCATCAAGTCTTGAAACTTGTCGAATTGGTCCAATCAAATCTTTTTGCTGATTGCACTTTTTGAAGTTTTAATGCTCAATTGCATTTTCGTGATAAATTTTAAAACTTTTGGTGCACTTGTCTATTTCCATTTCAATCAAACTTACCCTTGATATTAACAATAAGTATGCAAAGATGTACACGTGGGCATGTTTGTAATGATCAAGCCCGATCAATTTGAAGTAGGCCTCAAAAGGACTTAACTGATGAACATGTTGGTGGGTCCTTAAAATACAAACTCCTCATCTTATACGAAACTTTTAGGGTATTACAATACCACTACCACAGTCCAAAAGTTTAGATTGATATGTGTCGATTTAGTACAGTTGTAGTCCTATTGTGTGTAACTGCGGTGGATTGTTACTGTGTTATGAAGTAATTTATAAATGTGACAATAGATGCATTACTCTTAAAGTTGAATGAGTTCTCTCTTGAAGGCTACTGGTTATTGCAGCTATGGAGATACTGCAATGGCGAAATGTTTGACATGTTTATATCGTGAGCTTAGAAAAACTGCAACACAGCGAATATAGGAAAATTGTGCCAAACGGGTTTGACATATATGTGTGTTGATGGAAATTAGGTGTTACTTATAAGAACATGTTTACATTAGAGGTTTATCATGAACCTTGACACCGCTACATCAAATCGGATTAAAAGTAGACTGGGAGAGGTTAGTGCAAGCAATTCCCTTCTCAGCCTCACACACTTAGGAGGAAAATTGTCTAAAAAGTTTTGAACCTATTATACGGAAGCCGATTCAATCCTAAACCTTTCAATTGTGTCAACTTAATCTTATACTCCGCTATGAGATTACTCAACATCATTCAATCTTTCTATGCACAAACTAAAGTTAGCATGTGTTATTTCCAAGAGGTTGGCCAAGCGGCTACAAATTTAGTTTGAACGTGGTAGACTTCGTTGTAATTTTTTACGATTGTTGAACCTTTCAAAAAGCATAGTTCCAATGCCGAATTCAAATCAACGATCCGGTGGTTGAAGCTTTAACCAACATGGAATAGATTAATCAATGCCATCAAGAACGAAACATCTTTATGTTTATGCAATACGTGCTCTATCTCCCCTTCGCGCCGAGCAATAGGAGCTTTATAAAACGACGAAAGCCTCAACACCGGCAAGTAGTCGAAAGACCTTTTTGAGAGCTACAATGGTTGACATCCAATGGCCAAAAAGAAGCAAAAACTTATTATGAAATGTGGGATGATGACCTAAATATCACCCTTTTGTGCTTAGGCACATTGACCAATTCTGAGTAGGTCATTACTGCGGAACAAGTCTAAGATTGGATCGTGAAGCGATTCTCTTTTTCCTATATAAGATCGATGACTTAGGTTTTCATGTGTGGCCACATTTGGAATGTGAAACTGACTTCAACATAGCGGCCAAAACTGGTGAACTCCCAATAAAACAAAGGAGCCTACTCTCTCCACTCCAAGCAAGGATAGTGCTGGTCGGTGTCATATTTCTACATAAGCTCGATATTTTCTTTTATTGACTCCCCTAAAATTAAAATACTACCTACGTTGTGTAGCTAGTCAAGTGGCAAAAGTACTGAAAAAGTTTTAAACCTATAGCATTTGTGTCAATTCAGTTCTAAATTTTTTGACGATTTGTCAATACAATCTATCCGATCAATTTTGACTGGAAATCGTTGACACGGACCCTAGCTATCCTATGTAGCATAACCGGCACTGATATGGATAAATTTTATAATTTTTTAATATTTTCTGATTTTTTTTTATTATTCTTGTATTCTTTTCTTTCTTCAACTACTCTTGGTCGGCAAGGTCGCGAACCAACCATCGCTAGCCACAAGCAAGGGCTAGAGACCCTTGCCTGGGCGACGCCCAAATCTAGGCGAGGGCCAATACCCTCATCGACCGCGGGCAAGGATCGACACCTCCCTGGCCACAAGCAAGGGGCTCTCGACCCTCATCTAGACAAGTTGAGGGTGCCATGGCCCTCGTTGGCTAATAGGCGAGGGTGTCAGGTCGTCTCCCGGATTTGGGTGAGGGCCCAACACCCTCGCCCAGACCTTGCCTATAGCCTGCAAGGGTTGGCCGATGACCTCGTCAATCCACAGTTGGGGAACAAAAAAAATGGTAGGAAAGAAAAAGAAATGTAATAAAGAATTTAGAAAACTTTAAAAAAAAATTCACGTCAAGGGCAGACATGCCACGTAGGATCACTAACATCCATGTCAGTGATAGGATAGACTACATTAGTAAATCATTAAAAAATTTAAAAATTAACTGACATAATTAAAAAGTTTATGACTGAATGGCATAAATGTAATAGGTTTAAAAAAAATTTGGTATATTTTCCCTGATCAAGTGATTACCACTTTCAACTCTTAGATCGCGTGTTCGAATCTACTTTCGATAGCAGTTGCATGAGCCAAACCATATTGAGAAGGAGGAGAGTCGTAAAGGATGCAAGCCAATTAAGGCCACTTTATTGACTACAAGTAATTTACCCCATTCCGGAGGATTATCCTTTTCAAATTGAATATCCTCAAACTTCTATAATGACACGAAGGATGCTTTATCGACCGTGGAGGGCTTACCCCATCTCGAAGGACTATCCTTTTAAAGTTGGAATACTTTGTAACTTGAGCCAAAAAAAAAAATTACGGCACCAAGTACTGCCATTCTAGTAGCCTCTTAACACTCTTACTTTGGCAAAAAGATAAACAAGAATCTCAAAATAAAAAAAATGTTTCATACTGACAGGGGAATACATAGTGGTGTAGGACTAAACTTATTGAATGTCGACCAAAAGAGAAGTGTCACGTCGAGCCTTTCAAATCCCAAAAGTTTCGCCAGAGGAAGAGCTGGGATAACATGGGTATAGTCATCTCCCAATATACCTAGTAAGAGATGTCCCACACGAGAAGTATGTGTGATTTTGAACTGTCTCGTCTCGTTCATCAATTAGGTCCAAGAATTGAGGACGCTCGCGATGTTTACTCAGTGGAACGGGGGGAAGTTCAAGATCATCGTAGGACTTGGTCTGATTCCACATACGACTTGGTCTATATGGATTTTGGTGCTAATGCTTTCATCGTGCCTTTCTAGCTATGAGTAGATTGGGTGCTCATTCCACTGCCATGCACTTCCTTTTCGATTTTCTGTCGAATCTAAAATGATTGACAGGAGATGTGACCCTTCACTCTGCAATTGCAAGTGTGGAAACGGACGAGGGATCTTCTAAAAATTGCGGCTTCACATGCAGCATCACTAGCATATGATACCATGGCCACTAGAATATGATGAAAAAGGATTTAAATAAACAATAAATGGGAAGATTGTCAAATTAGCTCTAGACATATTAAGTGATAATACTACAAAAATCTAAAATTAGTATACATGTGATAATTTTACCCCGAATTAATTTTTTAACTATTAAAAATCCAAAATCGGTACATATATGACAAACTTACTCCGGACTAATTTTTTGACCACCAAAAATCCCAAACTAGTACAGCTGTGATAATTTTATCCCAAACTAATTTTTTGATAACTAAAAACTCCAAACTGGTATATTTGTGACAAATTTACTCTCCGTTGATGTCCATTAAATTGGATTAATATCATGAAAAATCACAAATTGATAAATTTATGCCAAACAAAGGGGTATAACCCCAAACTGATACACCTATCAACTATCATGTATCATTAAATTTAGCAATTTGACAGTATAATTTAACGGAAACTAACGGATGGTAAATTTATCATAGGTATACCAGTTTGGGGTTTTTGATGATCAAAAACTTAGTTCGGGGTAAAATTATCACTAGTGTGCCAGTGTGGAGTTTTTGGTGATCAAAAAAATAGTTCAGGATAAAATTGTCATAAGTGTATCAGTTTGGGATTTTTTGTAGTAAAAAAAATAATTCAGAATAAAATTGTCACAAGTATACCAGTTTTTGATTTTTCGTGATACTAACCCAACATATTATAAAGATACTAATTCGGTCATAAACCGTTATGCGATATCCAATGTAGTCATTCTAGCCAAATAGATAATCAGAACTCGCTAAATCATAAATTTAGTGATTTCTTCCGAAATCAAATTTCTCCAAAAATCGCTAACGTGTCGGCATGCCATATAGAACGACCAACAATAATCAGAGAATTGCACCAACGAATTCTTGCGAAAATTGATCAAAAGTACTACATTGGAAATTCTAACGAAAAGGTTAAAACTAAACTGGCAATATAGAAAAGCTTATAATCGAATTGACTTCCGTACAATATGTTTATCACTTATTGGATAGTTTTACCAACGATAAATATATAATGGTACAATATATATCGGGTGACTATCCATATGTGTGAAAGTAAGCATATAAGAACTGATAGCCTCCTCTTTCTTTTTTCCCCCATTTTCTTTAACTTGGGATGTGTTGACTATAAAATTGGCATTCAAAACTTCACACACACTTTGAGTGTGTCCAACAATAAATTGACATTTAATTATTTTTTTGCAAAATCGCCTTATCTCAAAATATTTGAATTATTAATTATGGAAAGAAATTATCAAGACGATATAAAAAAAAAAGAAGCCAAGTACATATGTGCAGCAAAAGAAAAACATTTCGAAATTTAAACTTCTATTGGTAAGATTGTTTGTAAGATCAAAAAAATATTCAAAATGTGGGATTGCCTTGTTTCCAACCATGATTAAAAAAGTTGACTTTAATAAGGTTTCTTGATACTTTGCCCCGGGGACAAAGAAAAGACAATAATCTGGCTTTCTTATTTGCTGGGAACATAGATTAGACAACAATTTAGGCAATGTTGCTGCAATATCAACATTAAACACAACCGAGTTCACTTTTAATGGAGTGCTAATCATCTTGTTGGGCCCTTTGAGCAGGCAGATTAGATTTTAATTGCTGTACGAACATGAAAAAGCGAAGACAGATTAGGTAAATTATTGGACGGAAAAAGAAGAAGGGAAATTAAAGCTTAGAGAAAATCTCCCGAAGACCGAAGAATTTTGACGACCGTGTGGCGCCGTCCGGTTGCCCATCCGTTCACACGCTGCATTGTTTTGAATTTTGGTATTATATTAATGTATTAGGGTTTTGACTTTCTTACTCCATCTAATCATATTTATTTTTGAGAAAATTCCAATTAAGGACCCCAAGTGGGGTCAAATTCTCAAATAAGGACCTAAAATGAACATTGTGTCAAATAAGGGTATGAAGTGCCCAATCAGTATCAAATAAGGACTTGAAGTGCCAAAAAAGTCTCAAATAAGGACCTGAATCCCCAGTCGGCCAAAATACCTGCCGGCCGGCGAGAAAGTTACTGGTCCGGCACCGGAACAGTAACTTTTTCATTTTTTTATTAATTTCTTTATATTTTTCCTTTTCTGTTTTTTTTTCTTTTCCTTTTCCTTTTCTTTTTTTTTCTTCTCTTCCTCCACCGGCCATAGCCGGGGCCAATGGAGGTCGCTGGCCTTAGGCGAGGCTGCCCTCACCGGTGTCGGGCGAGGGCCACCCTCGCCTGGGTTGGGCGAGGTCGCCCTCGCCGGCGTCGGGCGAGAGGGCGAGGGTCGCCCTCGCCTTAGCTGGGCAAGGCCGGCCTAGCCAGTTGTAGGTGAGGTCGAGCCTCGCCAGCGGCCAGCGGGGTCGAGCCCTCGCCAGATCTAGCGAGGCTCGACCTCGCCTGCAACTGGCGAGGCCGGCCTCGCCCGACGCCGGCGGGGCCGAGCCCTCGCCAGATCTGGCGAGGCTCAACCTCGCCTGCAACTGGCGAGGCCGGCCTCGCCCGACGTCGGCGAGGCTGAGCCCTCGCTTGCAACTGGCAAGGCCGGCCTCGCCCGACGCCGATGGGGCCGAGCCCTCGCCAGATCTGGCGAGGCTCGACCTTGCCTGCAACTGGCGAGGTCGGCCTCGCCCGACGCCGGCGAGGTCGGCCTCGCCCGACGCCGGCGAGGGCGACCTCGCCTGCAATTGGCAAGGCCGGCCTCGTCCGACGTCGACGAGGGCGACCTCGCCCAACGCCAGCGGGGCCGAGCCCTCGCCAGATCCGACGAGGCTCGACCTCGCCTGCAACTGGCGAGGCCAGCCTCGCCCGACGACGGCGGGGCTGAGCCCTCGCCAGATCCGGCGAGGCCCGACCTCGCCTACAACTGGCGAGGCCGGCCTCGCCCGACGACGGCGGGGCCGAGCCCTCGCCAGATCCGGCGAGGCTCGACCTCGCCTGCAATGGGTGAGGGCGGCCTCGCCCGACGCCGCCGAGGGCGGCCTCGCCCGATGCCGCCGAGGGCGACCTCGCCCAACCCCGGTGAGGGCGGCCTCGCTTGAGGCCGGCGACCTCCGCCGGCCCTGGCTATGGCCGGCGGAGGAAGAGAAGAAAAAAAAAAGAAAAGGAAAAGGAAAAGAAAAAAAAACAGAAAAGGAAAAATATAAAGAAATTAATAAAAAAAATGAAAAAGTTACTGTTCCGGTGCCGGAACAGTAACTTTCTCGCCGGCTGGCAGATATTTTGGCTGGCCAGGGACCCAGGTCCTTATTTGAGATTTTTTGGGTACTTCGGGTCCTTATTTAAGACTGATTGAGCACTTCATGCCTTTCTTTGACACAATGTTCACTTTGGATTCTTATTTGAGAATTTGACCCCACTTGGGGTCCTTAATTGGAATTTTCCCTTTATTTTTTGTCTTTTTTCTCTACGCGAGGTCGTACGAATGAAAATCTGGACGAGCAGGAACGCGGACTCAGATTGAATCGTGACTCATCATCATGCATGGATCAGCCCACGAGCGGCCATCGTATCTCTAGCTTTTCACAGATAAATGAGGTCCGCAAAGTGTTCAAAGAGCACTACTGCTCATTAAGAATATTTAGCTTGAAATGATATGATTCTTAGCCTCCCTGCGTACCACGGTCACCGGCTTATTGGCGAGGCTCGAGCTAATATGATTCTTAGGCTCCGTACTTTGCATAAAGAAATGTGGCGAGGCTCGAGCTCGCATGTGACCAGCAACTGACCGAAGAAGAAGCAAAAAGAATAAGAAAGAAAAGGAAAAAAGAAGAAAAGAAAACAAATTTAAGAACAAAATAATTAAAATATTCGAATTTTTTGCTAATTTTCCCCATATAATCAAATCAGATACCAAACGTCGAAAATATTTTCTACTTCATTTTCAAGTTTCAACTGAACATCGGAATTATTGTTATTTTCCTGGAAAATGGTTTCTTGGAAAACATTTTTCAAAAACGTTACATTTTTCGCAAAATGAACGAGGCTTTAATGTATTGATTATGTATCACTCAAGAACACTCAATGTATTAGAAACTATAAAATATCATTAATTAGTTACTTAAGAAGTGTCCCTAAGGCACTCGGTAGTTCAAATAAGTGTTCGGAAATTTTAGTCACATGGCCTTGATTGCACCAGAGAAAATAATTATTGGGTGTTAATTTGATGTGTACTTTTCTTTTTGGACTTTTTTTATTTGGCTTTTAGAGGTTAAAATCAGAATTTTATGCAATAGTAAGCACCAAAAGTATCTTGTCTCATAGATAGTTAATGCTTAGATATTCTAGAATCAAATAATGGGTGATATACACACCTATTTTATCTTCTCAAAACCATAGAGCACTCAATTCTAATTTTGACAATAATCTTCACGTGGTTAACAACAGCATTGAGAGAAAGAAGCGAACCTTCATGTAAAACAGCATCTCTAGCTATTTAAATGTGATATATATATGTTAAAATGCATGTGTGAATTGTGTTAGAAAAAAGTCTCGTATCAGAGAATTAGTGTGGTGTGGAGTAATTAATATATCATAGTTAGTTCGTAACTTATTAGCTTAAGCTTTTGAATGGAGATAGGTCCTACTGGATATATTGAGGGGCTTGGACTTGGACTCCTTTTCTACGATCTCCTCACGTGAATGTATCGGATTTCTATTATGCATCTACCACAAATAATATCAGAGTTAATGGTTGATTGGTGGCCCACTTCTAATGTGTATCAGTGTTTGGTGAAAAGTCAAGAAACTAATCTCATGACTAATGTGGTTTGCATGTGTGAGTTGTATTAGAAAAAGTCCAGCATCAGAGAACTAGTTGATTGGTGGCCTACTCCCAATATATATCCATGTTTGGTGAAAATTTTAAGAAAGTAATCTCATGACCAACACGATTTGCATGTGTAAATTGTGTTAGAAAAGGTCTTATATCGGAGAAATGGTGTGGTGTAGAGTAGTTAACTAATATATCATAGTTGGTCCATGACTCATTAGCTTAAATCGAATGAAAGTGAGTCCAACTGAATATATTAACAGGTTCGGACTTTGATCTCTCTTGGCAATCTTGCTTCTGCATGCTCCCAACAATATATACTTAGATGGGCTGCTTTGGGAGAATGCAGAGTCATTTTCTCAAGGATCTTTTGAATGAATAAGTATTTGCTAAAACCAAATAGTGTTCGTATAACTCATTTTGGTGTATATTTCATTAAGCAACTTTAAAGTGAAAAAAAGGGAAAAAAAAAAAGACAATAGAGGTATGGGCGAGCATTACCAAAGAGAATAGGGACTGGGCCAGCTTCGGCGGCGACGGCGACCACAGGTGAGCATCGGCTGCTACTAGAGGTGACCATCGGCTAGGCGAGAGTCAACTGACAACCCTTGTCGGAGTAGATCTCGTCGACTAAAGATGAGCAAAGCCAAGTGATTTGCGCTTGGGTCACACAAACTTCAGCGAGGCAACCCCTAGGATCCAGCGACGCTAGCATCGCAGCGCTTAGGTCACACAACTCCGGGCAAGGCAACTCGTAGGGTCATGCGATCTTGGCAAGGCAATGCCGTGAATCTGATTTGCAACACGTGAGATTGGGGATTTGCAACATCATAGCTTCACCCACATCCATCTCGCAAATCATCTAACGAAACTGCACCAATGACCATCTTGCAAAGCATCGGTGCCTCCACATCTGCAACTTAGAGAAGACAAACGGGCATCTCGACATCTGCAACTTAGAGAAGAAGATCAACAGTATCTTACGAGGGCAAGACCGAAAAAAGAAAATATTGGTGGGGGCTGTTTTGGAACAAAAAATTCATTAACCTTGAGGGAGTGATTTTCCAAAAATGCTAAAAACCCAAGGCAAATAGAGACTTTCAACTTTTCCAATGCTAGCATTTCAAGAAAGTGGGTGCAAAACAAATTTCCATAACACCTAACTTTTTCTCAATGGGCTTTAAAAGTCCAAAGCCCCTTGGAAAAGCCATTCCCAACCACAATATAGTGTTTGTAGTAGTCACATGCAAGAAAACAAATGATCCCATAAAAATTCTTGATTCAACTTGCACTCAGCCAAAGTAGGCAGGCTGTTTAGTATTGTCATCCAACTGCATTATAGCGTTTGTCGTAGTCACATGCAAGAAAACAAATGATCCCATGAAAATTGTCGATTCAACTTGCACTTAGCCAAAGTAGGCAGGCTGTTTAGTATTGTCATCCAAGCCACCACACTAAATTTAGGCAAGTCAGGAGTAAACCAAACAAGCACATGCTAGTCCACCTTCCAAAATCACATCTGAGCATAATATAACAATTACAATATATATTTTTGGCTGATCAGATAATTCTTCTATATCCAGACCTTCAAATTTGGTTTTTTTTTTAAGTTAGCTAGCATGATATTGTCTATTTTTGAGAATTGAGATGTAGATCCTCTCAATTCGTGAGGAATAAATAAACAAAACATATCCTCCTCACATCAACATATCATTGTGCATAATAATTGAGGTGCAAAAATGAAATTTTCACAAAACTTATCAAGTAATGTTGTAGTTTGGGAATAAGATAATTCTTGTTTCTTGCACAACGCCCGCTAAAACTAAAAGAAAAGACAATCTCTTGTCAGCCAACAACTCACTATTATGGACCAAAAAAAACCCACGATTGATGAAAACGGGACCAAACAATCTAGAACGAGGAAAAATTACTTTCAATAAGCACTGAGTTGTTTAGGATGACTTCGACTCCTAATTTTTATAAAAAAGAAAAGAAAATTCAGCGCCTCAATTTGACTTTTATTCACTGCGAAACACTTAAAAACCTCTTAAAATCTACTAATATTAACATGTAGAGTCACACATAATTCTGATCATAACTTTTTAGACATATATTTTTTTTTCATTATCCAATTCTAAGGGAAAGGTCTTAAGAAGAAATATCAAATGGGTTATTGTAATATTTAAACGAGCTCCTTCCTGTCTTCTTCTCTCAAAGCCATTCTTTCTCGATTGATGACGACAAGAAAATAATTATATAGCAAAAGGAGCAAGCGAGAAAAGTAAACAAGGACAGAATTTCTTTTGGACCATATCCTTTAAAATAATTTCTATTTCTATTTGAGCATTTCTTGTTTTCGAGTACTTTTATTTTTGTGTTATTTGCTGACCGCCGAGGGTCTTTCTTTCTTCCTTCACCATACAGCTTGCATTCAGACTTCATTCTCAAAATCAATTCTATGTCAATAATAAATGAGGCACAGCATGTCTGAACGACAAACAAAAGAAGAGAACAAAACGTCTTACCGTTACGAAAAACACCGATTAATATATATATATATATATATATATATATATATAGTCAACATTCATTCATGTGATAAAAAAGTAAACATTTAGTTTTTTTCATTAACTAGCAAGCAGTAGCCCGTATAACAAGCCGATCAAATGTTCCTCCAAGATTTTTCAACTACATAAGCACACAAAGGCAACGCGAACATATACACCCCGGGAGTCCAACGTTTGACTCGAAGATGTGCAGATTCGCAATTTAAAAATGTGCACATGTTCTTCCTCATGATTCTTACAGGAGAACGGTTCAAACTGCACATGTCACTTTGCGAGAACAACGCGCGTAAAAACTACTGAGACCCTCTATCATTTGTCTCGACGCGTCGCATGTCTTAAGAGAAAAAGAGAAATTCGTGTTCTCCGACCTTAAAGTAGCTGGGGGAAGTTTCCTCGAAAGTAAAGGGTAATGAGATCATTGCTCACGGTAATCGCAGAAACTTTTTCCATGAGCATGCAATTTATAATTTGATAGGACGCGCGCACGTAAGGAAAAGAGGGGCCAATGGCAAGAACTTTAACCCCTCCAATACATTACACCATCTCCAAGTTTCCACGCTCAGTGTTGGACGTATGTTACGTGTAACTAGACCTGTCAAACATGTGTTTTGACTCATTTTTACGTAATGCAAATCTAATTACTCATACCTGGCTTAACACGTACCCGACCCGACTCATATTGCTAAAATACTTCAATATTTAACTCAATCTAAAAAAAGTCATATGCAAACTGAAATGAGAGTGCAAAATGAGTGAGCGCGAGATAAATAAGTTGAATTTAAACAAGTTGCAAACTCATTTGACCCATTTATGACTCATTTAACACTCATATATAGTTATACCTATTTATGACATATTTACTCAATATAATTAACTAATTTATTACCCATTTAGTGATATATGAGTTAAAAAATGAATTTATGATCCATTTTGATAGGTCTACATGTCAGTCAAAGGAGATGATTGGTTGGTCTGGCTTTAGAATTGGAGTTGCGGCGTCTTCCACGCGAGGTTGGATCTTGTCCTCTTAGCCCCTTGCTAGCAAATCAAGGAGGAAAAGTTAAAGAATTGGGGGTTGACAATTTCATCGAAAAGGAACAATAGTAGTCCATGTTATAAGATTAATTTACAAAATCGTTTCTTTAGTTGGTATGGCAAATTGCAAGCCAGAATTTGAATAAGTAAGTCGTATTTTTTTTGCTAAAAATAAATAATAAGTAGTATTTAACACTGAACAAAAGTAATCTTATTACTTTAAAAATCAATCTCGGTGTTGGTAAACTTATTTTAAAAATGAATAGGAGCTTGCGTTAAGGACCATCAATATATAAATGCTTGTCTATTTTTTTTCATATTATGTTCACTACAAAAAAAAAGATAGATTGACGTGATAATTATGTCATTCTTTTTTGTCACGTTAGGATGGTTTCTAAAAATAACCAAAGTGAAAGATTTTTTTGACAACAACCGAAGCGGACAAAAGCGAACAAGACAGGGGGCCATCCGAACAATAAAAAAAAACCACTTTTGTTTACCGAGTTCTACATTAAGACCGAAACAAGATATGTTTACCGAGTTCGGACATTCTGAAGGACCCTCCGCTCGCCTATAAATACCCTAGTTCCCTTCTCAACCAACATCAACACGTAATCTTGACCTCACCTGTATGGTCTTTACCTGCTCTACATTCTCTTTTTTCGTCTTGAGAGAGAGAGAGAGAGAGAGAGAGACTTGTCTTTGAGAGAGAGAGAGAGAGAGAGAGAGAGAGAGAGAAACTTGTCTTTAAGAGAGAGAGCGAGAGAGATGGAATGTTTTCTTCAGTTACGCAATCTTGTTCTAACCGCTTCGGTCGCTTTTGTGCTCTTTGTTCTGTGGAGGGTGTCGTTCAGGTGCTGGATTTCACCTGCGAGAGCTTATCAAAAGCTCAAGAGAAATGGGTTCAAAGGGCCTTCTCCGGTTTTCCCTCTTGGGAATCTCATGGACATGAAAAAGGCCATAAAAGATGCCTCCTGTTCTGTGAATTCTAATGTTGAATCTTTGAACGCCATCACTCATGACATTCACTCCACAGTCTTCCCCTACTTTGCTAGCTGGCAAAAATCACATGGTAAGCCCAAAAATGAATCTGTTGCAGAGAAGTTCATTTCATGAAGTTGGGTTGCCAGTTACTTGTGTTGGTTTTCGTTAATAATCTCAGTGTTTTAATTTCAGGGAAGGTGTTCATGTATTGGCTGGGCACGGAGCCATTCTTGTACATTGCAGAGCCTGAGTTTCTGAAGCAAATGTCGAGTGGTGTAATGGGGAAGAGTTGGGGGAAGCCCAGGGTGTTCAAGAACGACCGAGAACCTATGTTCGGGAACGGACTGGTCATGACCGAGGGAGACGAATGGGTCCGTCACAGGCATGTCATCACTCCAGCTTTTTCTCCTGCCAACCTCAAGGTCTCTCTCTCTCTCTCTCTCTCTCTCTCTCTCTCTCTCTCTCTCTCTCTCTCTGTGTCACAGCAGAGATGCGTACACACGTGCCGATCTTTGGGCTTTTGAATATGAATGATTGCAACTCGTGGGAGTCAGGTCAAACTTATTTCTTGAAAAGGAAATGTGTGTCACAAAATCTTTCGCAAGAATGGCGTAGTGCATGTACACGTAAATTGTTCATCTCTAATTATGTAAAGGAGGTGATCGGTTAGAATTTACGTATCAGAACAAAAGACTCAATTATCCTAAGGCCTTTTATCCACACACTGACTCAATTTGCACAAAATTTGCTTGTACGACAGGGAGTGGCAAGCTTAATGGTGGAATCAGCCAACAAGATGCTGGAAAAGTGGACAGCTCTCATAAATTCCGGAAAGCCAGAAATCGATGTCGAGAGTGAGATCATATCGACGGCGGGGGAGATCATAGCCAAGACCAGCTTCGGCATTAGCAACAACGATGGTAAGAAAGTTCTCGAGAAACTGCGAGCCGTGCAGGTCACTCTCTTCAAGACAAACCGTTTCGTGGGTGTGCCTTTCAACCAATTTATCGCCCCCAAACAATCCCTAGAAGCAAAAAGACTGGGAAAAGAAATAGACAACCTACTAATGTCGATCATTGATGATCGCAAGGCTAGCTTCGTGGCGAATAACCGGAAGGACTTGCTTGGGTTGTTACTCGAAGGGAACTGCGGAAATGGAAAAGTAGGGAAGAGTTTGACGACAAGAGAGTTGGTGGACGAGTGCAAGACGTTCTTTTTCGGGGGTCATGAGACGACGGCGTTGGCTCTGTCGTGGACGTTGCTGCTTTTGGCCATGCATCCTGAGTGGCAAGATCAGCTCAGAGATGAGATCAAACAAGTGGTTGGTGACAAAAAAGAGATCGACGCAACCATGATTGCCAAACTAAAAAAGGTAAAAACACTATTCGAAATGAGAACCAATTGATGCACGTTTTTGTACATAGAGCTAGTTTTATTTGCTGGTACTGTCAATTGCTCGATGTTGCTTAGATGATAATTCACATGGAAAAGGTCTGTGTCTGTGTTCCTGAAGTTGGAATAACTTCATGTTTCATAATGGGTGAATAGATTGGGGTAGAAAATATCTAATCATTGGAGCATGAACATGGTTTGTTTTGGATAGAAAATAATTTTAGAACCTAGCAATGCAAAATATGTTGGTAACTGAAGATGATTTATTCCCAAAACATGATGATGCAAGCTTTTTGCTTTAACATTTTTTTTAAGACTGTCCTGTTACAAATTTCATATAAAAGTTCTTAAATGTCCGTGTTCGGCTAGTGGGTCACCTTTCTTTTTCAAGAAAAGACGCTCTTCTCCTTTCCTTTTTTTGGCTTAGTTCGAAGGAGGTGGTCAAGGTTGATCCGCCATATTCATGGACGGAAAGGTTGAGACAAGCGTTGTGACCACCATACGGTAGAACTTCATGGCCTTGTAAATTGCCTCGTGTCTGCATGGTCATGCTTAAATTATATACATCCGCAAGCCAAATGAAGCAGTTAGTGTCTATCTTGATTGGTCTTTGCAAGACCCACACTTTCACAAGAATTTTAGGACACTTGCCATATCCCCCGATGGTTTAACCTGTGCTCATATCTAGGAGTGATCGGACTCCGATCCGGTCCGGTCACATCTAAAAACAGGGAACCGGATTACTGGGAACCAGATTGGGAGGACCTATTCCCTGTTTCTAGGACCGGGAACCAGATCGGACCGTCAGTCCAGTAATTCCCCAACCATCAAGCTTGTTCTGAAATAGTCTCTCTATGGTGTATGAAATCCGGAGAATAAGAAATGACTTCAGAATTTGCGTTCTTCATCAGGCTTGTTCTGAATTTTTTCTCTACGCATTTGTTAATATGATGAGATGATTGTTGATAGGAGAACAGTCAGAAAACAATGAATGCTTGTTTCGGAAGGTACGTAATATTGAGGTACAATGTAGGGGAGTTTGTGATCATATCCATGTTCATCAGCCTGTTTGAAATATTTCAGTGGTCCTTGACCAGCTTTAGAATGGATCCCGATATCTTTGATTTTGCTACCAAAATGTAAAATATCTTCTCAAGGTAACATTTTCGGAACATTCATTTCCATTGGATGGCCACCTTACCTAGACACCTCATCTTCCTAATTATTGCTGCATATGATTCGTCCCTTATTAAATCACCTGAGATTACAACATTGATGACATCTAAGAAAAGGCAGGCGAGCCGTGAGCGTGAGGGAAGGGGAAAGGTGATTACTGGTTAGTGTTTTCTAAGAAACTTCTAAAATATAGATACTATATATATAGGTCGGTCCAGTTCCAATCCTAGAGCCGAGAACCGGACCGCCCGGACACTAGTTCCACTTTTAGAAATCGAGAACCGCACACTATTGAGAACCGGACCAAACCGGATGGTCTGGGCAGTTCTCAATTTAGACGGTCCGTTTTGCACACCCCTACTCATACCCCACTAATAAATCGCTTATATATTTTTACATGACTTTTCAATTAGTAATGTTATCTTAACTTGTGACTGATTGCAGATGGGATGGGTGATGAACGAAGTTCTGCGACTATATAGTCCTGCACCAAACTTGAATAGACAAGCACTGGATGATATTAAAGTATACGATATGGTGATCCCTAAGGGAACGAACATATGGATTGACGTGGTGTCGATACATCATGACCCTACTTACTGGGGGGATGACGTTGACCAGTTCAAACCGGATCGGTTCAAGGAGGATGCACTCTACGGCGGGTGCAAGAACAAGATGGGATTTTTGCCATTTGGGTTTGGAGGGAGAATGTGCATTGGTCGGAACTTGACCATGACGGAGTACAAGATTGTTTTAACCCTAATTCTCTCCAAGTTTTCCTTTTCTGTTTCACCAAGCTATTGCCACTCTCCTTCGATTTTGCTCTCTCTTAGACCTTCCCGAGGCTTGCCTCTCATAGTAAAACCTCTCTAGAATAGTCAGCATAATACTGTTTTAGGTTTAAGAGCAACAATATATACCATTTATAATGTAGAATTCATGTACTTGTATCTAAAGAGGTTTCACCATGAGAGTTTTTTTTTTGGGGGGGGGGGGGGGTAGTTGTTGTTGGGGTGCTTGAGCCTTGATGATGTATACTAGCTCATGAGTTAGCCAAATTTATCAGTACTTCATACTTAACATCTCATCACTCATTATTTTTCTCATATCATTGTCCAATTCTTTAGCATGTCCAATGTGATTAGCAATCATCTCCATCTCTCTTCAGCTTTTTCATAGAAAGAGCTAAAAGTTCCAGCAAGCTCAGTTAATCCAGCAACTCATTTATCACTTGCTTTAGCCCTTCTTCTTCTTAAAGGCTCGGAAAATGTTATGGTTGTGGTAAGCTTTGACTTGCACCATTAGTTGCCTTAACATCATGATTCTCATCTTCTTCACGGTCTAAAGCCACATGAGCTTCCGAAGGGTCTTCACGGAGATTTCCATTGGCAAGAAGGTGAGATAATAGCAAAGTCATCGTGATCCATAATGAAGGAGGAAAAAAAGGGAAACATTAAACAAGAACAAACTAGCAGGTAAGATAATAGCAAAATCATCCAAAGCCATGTCGGAATCAACAATATAGAAAGTACACAAACCGTTAGAAATTTAGTGAGGGGAATGAAATAATCAATAATATCACATTGAAATCAATGTTAGCAACCATAATATATTTTTCAATTATCAAAATAACGTCGGAATCAATTTAGTTTTAGTTTCAACAGTTGTCTCTTGCTCTCACATTGGTTTTTTTTTGTAGTAATTCGAATTTTTGCCGGATGTAGCAACCTGGATCACCTCATGTACGTATTCCTTTTAATTAGATGTATCCAATCCAGGCAAATAGACGAAAAAAAAAAGAAGAAAGCTGCCAAAAGTATCCAAGAACCAGCCTAAAAAATCCTAGAAGGGTTCAAAACCTGAACTACTCTCCTTGAGTAGATGAACTTCTTTCGAAATCTGCCTCTACCTTTCAAGGTTTGGAGTTGATTAAGGTTTCTAGTTACAAGTTCATCCAACTTTAAAAAAACTACTTTCTGGCAATTCCCCTGTGTCGCGACCTACCCTTTTTACGGGGTTTGCAATTTAAATTCGAATTGATTCTAAAGCTTCTATCTAAGAAGTCACCACTAGCATAATGAGGGCGGGTAGAAACGAAATGAGCTATGGGAGGATACCTCACTTTCTACGCAACCATAGGTTAGGAATCGGGGACTTGATTAAACTAGTCATATAACTATATCCCTTTCGGTACCTAAACTTGACTATTTACTAACCAAAGTGTCATAGCAGCTAATCATAAGTTTTACGGTCCATCCTAACCAGTCTAAAACTAAAGATAACAACCAATGTATCTAAAGTGCGCAGTCAAATAAATTCAAATAAAAGAGTGCAAACAACGACTTAGCATCGTCTCTAAAGAGAAAGCATCAAAAAGTCCTATTCTAAAGCCCTAATGGCTTATTCAATTTTTGGGGTCAACAAGTTTTTTATCAAAGATTTTCACGCATCTTAAAAGAAAGCTCCTCAAAACCTAATTTATAAGCTATTTCCTACTTTTAGAAAAAAAAATTAGAATCGTTCGGAATTTTAAATTTTTTATTTTAAAATATTTTTTAATATTATAATATATTTATAATATACGAACCCGGGTTAGGACCGGCCCGAGTATGCCAGCCTGGGTTCACTGCTGCAGTTGAGCCAAGTCCGACAATACCCAAGATCCAAATCAAAAAAATCAAAAAATAAAAAACTAAGCCTAGCTCATTGAAATTAAAAGCCCTAACCTAAACTAAACCAAGCCAGCCCATGAACAAAATGGGCCTGGTCGGCCAAGCCCCCAAGCTGGATTGACCCGACCCTTGCTCCACCGACCCGATGGCCGTCCGCGTATCCTTGCTCCTCTACTGCGACGGAGATGCTCGAAACAAGCGGAACCTCTCATCTTGGCCTAGCCTCACGTCCACTCCGGTATCGTCTTGGCCTTCGCCTGGCTAGCCAATGCCGCCAATCAAGACTCAGTCGGACCTCTTCAACACCACCAGCCGAGACCCACACTTCTCCGCTGGACTCAAAAATAGCAAAAAAAAGTGGAGCCGAGGTGAAGCTACGCCGCGAGCACCCCAACCTTCCCCCACCCAAAACACCGACACAGACCAACTTTACAGCAAAAAAGTCACACAAGCATCACATGGAAATAGATCTAACCTAAGCATTTCATCAAACGATGGGGGTGCATCACTTCTAGGGAGAATGCCGACTCACTAGTGACACAAAATCGCACTTGAATTCACAATAACAACTAGCAAAGACAGAGACCGGTTGAGCATAGAACTGACGAAGCCAAAACTTGCGCGAACCGAACAACCGCAAGCCCAAATCCGGTGAGCCCAAAATAGAGCAAAGCATATCACAAAAATGGGTCGGCTGAGGCTCATTACCCAATTCAAGGGCAAGCTCGATAAATTGGACTACGTTAGGTTGCCTCGCATGCCTTCAAGCTGGGATCCTCGGGAAATCGACCCTACCCAAGAAAAACAAAAACTGGAACCTATCATGGATTTGGCGTGAGGAAAGGGAAATGTCGGCAGGGTCGCCAACCAAGACTCGGGTGCAATGGTCACCGGAGGGGCTTTCTCAATTTCAGCTCTAAAAAAAAACCTTAGAGATCGGCTCCCCCTATCTATTTTAATGGCTACAGCAAGCGCCCATGGCCTTTTGCCACCACCAGCTACCATGGCCGGCCTGATCCCAACCAGAGGATCACGTTGGCCTCTACTCCCTCCGGCAGCACTACCTTTGCTCTTCTGCTCGTGTCCCTTCGCTGCAACGATCGTGAAGGACAGGGAAAAAGTGGGAACGAAAAGAAAGCGGGTCAAATCGGGCCTGGAAAGAAGGTTGGGCCAACAAAAAAGAAAAGAGAAAAGAAAGGGGTCGGGCCTAGACAGGGGAAAGGAAAGAAAGGAAGGGGCCAGATCGGACCGGTCCAATCGAACCAGGTCAAATCGGCACAAAATTTTTAATTTTTAATTTTTTTTAGAAATCCCTTTACTATTTGCTATTCTATATATTTTTTGTATTTTTATAAAGAAAAGACAACCTACTAAATTAGCAAAAATAGGTATCAACAGCTACCCCTATTTGAAGGGGAGTTCAAAGAGGTTTCTTGCAATGACAAGGTAACACCTAAATTTTATTGACATATAACAGGAAAGCATATGGGCCCGATGTAAAATGCATGATTTAAGAATGTACCCATGAAAAGAATGCTTTAAGAATATATAGACTCGTGAACCTTTGGAAAGCGCGATTTAAGGATAGACCCATGAACCTTTTGAAAACATGGTTTAAGAATGGACCCATAAATCTTTTGAAAGTGTGGTTTAAGAATAAATCCACGAACCTTTTGAAAGTGTGGTTTAATAATAGACCTGTGAACATTTTGAAAACATGGTTTCAGGATGGACCTATGAACCTTTGAAAGTGTGGTTCAAGAATAAACCCACAAACCTTTTGAAAACATGGTTTAAGGATGGAAGTGTGGTTAAAGATAAACCCATAAACCTTTGAAATCTTTACTCAACATGGGGAGACCCGTCATGTAAGAATGGTTCCAGACTACCAAAGCTCACCGTACCTATTAATTGAGAAGATTCCAAAATGGCCACTGTACATTTAACGGAATGTATCATAACAAATGCTCTGGTAGTAAAAGTGTACCAAGCAAGATCAATTTGAATAAATGTCATACTAGACAATATCAAAATATTATCATCAATGAGAAAGTAGTGATTGCATCAACAAATCAAGCTAGTTTTGATTGATTGGAAAAAATTTAACATCATTCAATATTGCAAAATTGACCTCAGGCTTGAAAGACATCATTAATGATCAAATTCCCTTAGGAAACAAGTCATAGTCAAAATGATCTTGACTAATGAAAAAAGCCTATTAAGTATACTCAAATAAGAACTCCTTAGTCGAAAAGGGCTTCTCACATACTCTCATGAAAAGGGAAATAGATCTAATGACTCAATGTACCTCATATTACCAGTGTCGAAGGCATTGAGAATCATTTGTAATAAATATACATTGATCAATTTAAGAGATCTTTTAAAAGGACAGTAATGCAAGGTTGGTCATTGTTTCAAGAATGGATAAGCATCATTTGCTATTGAATGAAATAATCATTGATCATCATCTTCGCCAAGTTTAAAAGTCAAAAAACCCTAAAGATGAAATAAGATAACCTTGCTCCCACTTTCTAGATATAAATTATTTTCGTCGTTCATAAAAATGTTTCGATATAAATTGTTGCTGACAATGAAAATATTTTTCATTGGCTAATTATTTCAAACGATACAAATAATCATTTCAGTGAAACAAACGGATTCTAGATGACGCAAAAACATGAGTATCTCACGAAGCAGATATGGTAAATATTTTGTCGTCAAGTTTGTTTTGTTAAGGTGTCAAATGGACTTTGGTGTGGACTATCATTGACTAGTTATTTCGAGCGATATGAGCGATCATTTTCTGCGAAATAAACGAATTTTAGATAGAGCAAAAACATGTGTATCTCACAGAGCAGCTATGGTCTATAATTTCTCGAGTTTATTTTTCTTAAGGTGTCAAGTGGACTTTGGTGGGTCCTTTGAATATGCGAAAGAGTAGTCTATGATCAATAGTTTTACATTGGGAGAAGAACAGCAGAAGTGCCAAAACTTATGTACGGCGCTCACTTTAGTGCCAAAAGTTTCATTTGGATTACTTTAGTGCCAAATTGGAGGAAAAACGATTACTTAAGTGCCAACGGTGAGATATTCCGGCCAAAATGTATACGTGGCATTTTTAATTAAATCTTGTAAATGACTTGGCAAATTTTTAAAAAAATAAAGTCCACGTGGACTTCAAAAACAATGTCGCATCGCCTACATGGCTTGGGAGAAGAATGCAACGTCGTTTCCCCCTTGATAATTGAACGACGTGGACGAAGAAGACCAAATTAGGGCTCGTCTAGTCATCATTCAGGAGAAGGAAGTTCCCGTCGCTGTCGCCGTGTTCTGTCACCGTCGCTATACTCCGTCGTCGTCGTCGTCGTTGTCATCGGTTGCCGCTCGCATGTCGTCTCTTACCCTTAGTCATATAGGTTTGTCATATTCTCTCCATATATCGCGTATCGGCTCCATTGGATGGCAAAATTAGGGCTCCAAGGGGACAATTAGGGTTTCGAGGGCTAAATTGTGGCTTCAAGAGCAAAATCAAGGCTTGGGGAGAGAGATAAACTAGGCATGACTGTTTTGTCTGTAGGAATTGCAAAATAGTGATTGTGGAGACTTCAAGTTCTGATTGTGAAGGCAAAAGTAAGGCTCAGTGCTAGCTGCGTTGCTTCGTTTGTACTATACGACAGCGACTGAGGTTATTTTACTTCGTTTGACTGAGTCTAACGAGACAATTAGAGCAACTTGTTGGCTTTTGTGCGTTGTGGTCCCAAAAGCTGATTATTTTGTTTACTTTCGTTGTAGCATGGGCATAGGGGACAATGTTGTCGGCATCATTGTTTGCTATGATGGGGAATTTATCATTGGCACCAAGGAATGGGAATATGGTGATGGAAATGAAGGTACTATTTTTTTGGATGTAAGGAGGCCATCATATATTGAATTCATGAGGGACATAGTGCATTATTTACGATGCAAAGTAGATAAATTGCATTATTGTGTTCCTGGGAAGGGCTTGAAGGACAAATTGAGATTTTTGCATGATGATAACGGTGTCAAGGACATTATTTATCATTATCTTCATGGCGAGGAAGCTAAAGTCTATGTTGAGTATTACAGTGACTCTGAAGATGATGAAGGTGATGAGAGCAATGAAATAAGAGAAGTAAGACAATGTACTCAGGTTGGGCACGAAAGGCAATAGCTGAGGCCGAAAACGCTGGCAAGTCCTATAGAGAGAGTTGAGCAAATGGGAAGATGTCAGCAAGTTTCTAGTGAAGACATATCTGATGAAGAATTGACCGAATTAAATTGGGAATTTGCTCAATCTAGTGGATCGGATGATGCAGTTTTGGGAAATGTAAATTTCCTAAGTGATGACGATAATGATGAAGAACTTGCAGAATCAAGGCAAAAGGAGAGAGACTTTCTAAGAAATAAATTTGCTTCATTAAGAGAATCGCATGAACCACAATCAGTGAATAGCCACCAAGAAGCTCCAGCTGATGGTAATCAGACTGAATATGAACAGAGTGGTGGTGAAGATGAGAGTGCTAGATTCGAGAACAAGCTTGAAGATGACGAAGTACCTATCCGTAAAAGGAAAAGTAAGTATCCTTCCTATGATCCGACTGCTGCATGTTCTGTTTTGTCCGTAGGAATGAAATTTGACAATGTGAAACTGTTTAAAGAAGCTATCGTCAAGAACTCCATTGCTGAACAAAGGAGTGTCAAATTTATTAGAAATACGAAAGAATTTATGAGAGTTAAGTGTTGGCAACCAAATTGTTCATGGAAGATCTATGGTGTACTGAATAGGAAAAGCGAGTCATTCCAGATTAGATCATTGCAGGAGGGACATACTTGTTCCATTATTTTCGAAAATAAAAGGGTAACAAGTGTATGGTTGTTGAATCACTTCTTCAATACTATCAAAGCGATGCCCGAGATTAAGAGTCTTCAATTAAAGCAGTTGGTGAAGGAGCAGGTGGAGGTTAATGTACCGAGGAATCAGTGCAAAAGAGCCAAGCAAAAGGTTATGAGTACACTGATGGGTCGGTACAAGGAAGAATATGGCTAGGTTTGGGATTATGTTTGCGAATGTATGCTTCAAAACCCATCCAGTAGAGTATATATAAAGGTTATTGAGAGGCCATTGCCTGATTGTGGGACTAAGTTCGAGAGGTTTTATGTTTGCTTTGATGCATGCAAATGGAGATTTTTGATTGGTTGTAGAAAAATTTTCAGATTGGATGGATGTTTCTTGAAGGGTTTATGCAAGGGAGAGTTGTTAGCTACTGTTGGAAGAGATGCCAATAACCAAATGTTTCCAATAGCTTGGGCTATTGTCAAAGTAGAGACCAAGGACACTTTGTCATGGTTTCTAAAAAATATAATGGCTGACCTTGAGATAACCAATGGGGAAGGTTGGGCATTCATGAGCGACCAACAAAAGGTAATGCTATTTAAAACTGTTGACTTTTTAATGTTAATCGCGTATTTGCTCTTACAAGTATTTTTTTTGTTTAAATTATTGTAGGGACTTGTTCCTGCATTAGCTGAGTTGATGCCATATGCTGAACATATTATGTGTGCAAGGCACATATATGCAAACTAGGCAAAGAATTATAAAGGGGATAAGCTGCAAAAGCAATTTTGACATATAGCAAAGAGCACAAATATGGCTGATTTTAGAATAGCCAAGCAGAAGTTGTTTCGGTTATCAAATGAAGGTTTGCAAGCATTGTTCGAAACGGAACCTAAGCATTGATGCAGGGCCTTCTTCAGTGAAGAGTTCAAGGGCGATATCATTGACAATAACCTCAGTGAAGCTTTTAATGGCAGAGTACTAGAGGCTAGGTGCAAACCCATCATCAGCATGCTTGAAGACATACGAGTTATGGTCATGACTCGGCTCCAGAGACAAAGAGATGAGGCTACAAAGTGGACTAGACAATGTGGTCCCAGGATTACAAAGAGATTGGATGAGAACACAACTGCTAATAGGTTCTGTCATCCAATTTGGAATAGAGATGATGTATATGAGATCATGAACAATGCTGATAAGTATGTCGTCCATCTAGAGAGGCGAAAGTGTTCATGTCGAGCTTAGCAACTAACTGGAATTCCTTGTGCACATGCCATTTGTGCCATCCAGTTGAAGCAACTAAACCCAGAGGATTACTTAGATGATTGGTACAAGAAAAGCACATATGTTGCTTCGTACCAATTCATGATGCAGCCTATCAGAAGTAGCAAATTCTGGGAGCCAGCAAACCATGAAGCCCCTACACCTTTGCCACTAAAGAAGAAAATTGAAAGGCCAAAAACGAAACAAAAAATGTAGGAGGGAGAGAATTCAACTCAGAGGATGAACAGGACTGGTGTAAAGATGACGTGCTCCTATTGTCAACAGGAAGGGCACAAGAAAAAGAGTTGTGCATTGAAGAAACAACATCAATAACAACAACAACAACAGCCATATGTAGGGGCTGATACAGGGCCAACCCAAGGGCTAAATGAAGAGACTGTTGTAGAGTCAGGTGTAAAGGCTGATGCAGAGCCAGCTAGAGGGCCAGCTGAATGGGCTAATGCAGGGCCAGCTGAAGGGCGAGTTGGAGCCAGCTTAAGGGCAAACTAAAGGGTTAGCGCAAGCGCCAACTGAAGGGCCAGCCCAAAGGCCAATTACTGAGTCGATTGTTAAATAGACGAGGAGAAAATATCCTGTAAGTTGTACAATTGGTGTTTGTGTTATTTTTTTGGCTGAAGTTTCACACTGATATGTCTTTATTAGGTGAGAAGAAGACCAACTGCAAAAGTTGCTGAGAGTGAGGCGCCACTACGAATAAAAGGGGCTCTCGGGAAAAGGCTAAGACAATATGGTTATGGCCTTTTTACAAACGAGCGCACCGAAATGACTATTTTGAATGTAAGTTTTGTAGGACTCCTGCATTTAATTTATTTATGGTGTTTCCTTTTTATTGACAGTATCGTTGTGTTGTTGTAGCTTGGGAGAAGTTCGAAAGTACTTATCTCTCAAGATGGCCCAACTCAAGAGTCAACGGCTGCACTGAAAATAGGAACCCAAGTGGCAGAAAGAAAGACAAGGGGGACGGCGCCAAAGACTGTTGCCCCAAAAAAGAAGATAGCGGGTGCAACTCTAAAACAACCACCAATAAGGAACCCAATACCAATTGCATCTCAACCAAGTGATCCTAGCACCAACATTGACCCTACTTAGAGCTCTTATCAAATGACACGGCCTATAAAGAAAATGGCAGTTACTAAGAAGAAGGTACATGGGATAGGAAAGCTAGTTGAAGAATCGGGTCAGCTAGTTAGAAAGAGTGCAAGGATCATGAATCAAGTCAAACGTCTATTTACAGGAAAAGGAACTGGAGGGGTTGTTCATATTGACTAATGAGAGGGTGCTAAATATGGTAGTTTTTATTTTTTGCTGGGAGGTTGTGCATATTGACTCGTGGAATTGACATTATACTGCGTTCAGTCAGTTTAATGTTTTTGTTTGATGGGAAGCCATTCCCTGGATGTGGATGTTGTAGTTGGTTATTCATATTGACCACATGTAAAACTAAGTTTAATGTCAATGGACCGATATTTATTTTGTCTATGCTTTTGAAATTTTCATATTTTGTTTTTGATTGTGCTAGTTATGCTGCTAGTGTGCTAGTTCTGCTGGATGTTCTAGTTGTGCTAGTTGTGTTGGGCTGGTGCAGTGGTGGTCATGGTGGTGCTGTGGTGGTGGTAGTGGTGCAATGGTGGTGTTGGTGGTGCATTGGTGGTGGTGCAGTGGTAATGGTGGTAGTGGTGCAGTGATGGTCGTGGTGCAGTAGTGGTGGTGATGGTGGTGTTGCTGTGGTTGTGATGGTGCTGTGGTTGTGGTGGTGCTACAGTGGTGGTGGTGGTGGTGGTGGTGGTGTTGCTTGGCTCGTATTGGTGATCGTGGTGCTGTGGTTGTGGTGGTGCTGCAATGGTGGTTGTGCTGTGGTTGTGGTGGTGCTGCAGTGGTGGTGGTAGTGTTGCAGTGATGGTCGTGGTGCAATGGTGATAGTGGTGCAATAGAAGTGGTAGTGGTGCAGTGGTGGTGTTGCTGGTGCAGTGGTGGTGGTGGTGGTGGTGTTGCTTGGCTCGTATAGGTGGTCGTGGTGCTGTGGTTGTGGTGGTACTGCAGTGATGGTCGTGGTGCAGTGGTGGTAGTGGTGCAGTAGAGGTGGTAGTGGTGCAGTGGTGGTTGTGGTGGTGTTGCTTGGCTCGTTTAGGTGGTGGTGGTGCTGTAGTTGTGGTGGTGCAGCGGTGGTGGTGTTGCTTGGCTAGTATTGGTGGTGGTGGTGCTGTGGCTGTGTTGGTGTACTGGTGGTGCTGGTGGTGCACTAGTGATGGTGGTGGCGCATTGGTGGTGCAGTGGTGGTGGTGGTACTTGGTGGTTGGTGCAGGGCTTGCACTAGAAGTTATATATGCTGGTGTGATGTGCAAGTTGCTGGTGTGCTAGTCCACCAGCTATGTGTTGGTGCAGCTCAAAGGCATCTTATGCTTGCACCAGCTATGTATGGGTGCAAGCACAAGATGCACTCTGTACCAACACATAGCTAGTGCAAGCAAGCACACCAGCTATGTGATTGTTACTGATGCAGTATCAGTGAAACGAACATATCAACAACTAGCACTTAAGTGCTCACTTTTGAACAATAACTGGCACTTAAGTGCTCAGTTTTCACCACGATTGGCACTTAAGTGATCACTTTTGACCACGATTGGCACTTAAGTGATCAGCTTCAGAAAAACTTGGTACTTAAACGATCGTTATTTACAACTTATGACACTAAAATAAGGACTTCTAAACTTTGTACCACTCCTTCATTTGACAAGCATTACCAGCAAATAATGCAGCAAACCAGCATCCCATTACCAGCAAATAATGCAGCAAACAATTACCAGCAAACCATTACACAAATCCAAACATCTCAAGTAAAACTAAGCAAATTAGAATTGAGAATACATGACTAAGCAAGAGAACTTGTCAATGGTCACAACCAATGAATTTCAACCTCCCATTTCCACCATAGATTGCAGCAAACTTTTATTCCATACAAAAATAGGCTAATAAAACTATACTTACAAATTACCCAATACAAGTACATATTCCACTCATCTTCAACTATGATAGACCGAGAAACTTCTTCTCATCACTCACTTTACATTTGAGCATAAAATAGGATACACAACAGAATAACAACACAATCAATGCTCGATAACACTTCCTTTCAATTTTCATTCTTGAAACTTCCTTCTTCAAATGATTGGCCAGAGATGCTAATGCCTTCATTTCAGCTTGCATTGAGTCCACATCCTCCAATTCATCCATTAATGTAGGTAGGCGTTGATGGCGCCCTTCAAGTAGCTCCAAGATCACCTTTGTCGCTCGACCGGGGAATTTCGCATCAACCCATTTGAAATATTTGCACTTCGAGCATTCTTTATACCTGGCGCAACCATTAAATCTTCTTCCAGGATTCAACCGAGTCTAAGATGCTCTTATTGGACTCGGCAACCCGCAAAAACAGTAACATTCGGCCTCTTGTTCGCTTCGTTGAAACGAATTTGAGTCGCTGCCGAAGCTGCTGCTCTCTATTTGCAAGATTGAGCTTGTAACTATGGGGGCAATTCAAACTAGGGTTTCAATTGGGGAGAAGATAGCCGGTTAGGGTTGCAAATTGAGGGATTCTCTCAATTTAGGGATTTAGGGTTCTTATTTGGGGATAGAGCACTAAACTGTGTCGTTTTAGGGATGGGATGCTGACTGGACTCTCTAGCGAGCCACGTCGACTTAAGAAACTAATAAAAAAAGACCACGTCGGATTTCCGGCCAAACTGATCGGAGTTGGCACTAAAATGAGCGTTTTTCAAAAAATTTGGCACTAAAGTAATCCAAATGAAACTTTTGGCACTAAAGTGAGCACCGTACATAAATTTTGGCACTTCTGCTATTCTTCTCCCATTTTCCATTTACGGGGAGGGGAGAATTGGTGAAATGGTAAATACTTTTCTATCTTTACAAAGGCTGGACTTGTATAACTGAATCTCAACATGTTTTAAACTTGAATAGAATTTGACCAAAGATTGCCTTGGGGGGAGGGTGGGTTGTTCATTGCTACCCTAGATTTTTCTTTCCAAGCATTTATGTCAGCTTTCCATTATAAAACTTGTTTATTAGTCCCGATGCACGCGAGGAAAATTAAGAGGTGCGGTGCTTTATTGCTGAAGCCGTCATGTATCCTACCGCATAGGAGGCTATAATGTCACAACTATCAAAACTATAATAAGACAAAACAAAAATGACAATTGAATTGTGTAGGATCTGTTTGGAAACATTTATGTTATTGAAAATAATTTCTATTTAAAATTATTTTTTTTAATTATGTTCCAGAGAATAGTTTCTGAGCAAAAAAATACTTTTGATAACTGCACAAAATTTATATTCTTGAAATAGAAAAAGAAATAGAAATGGGTTTGGTACAACCTTAAAAATTTCTACTCCCAATTTTTTCATTTAATTATAAAATGTGAGTGGAAACTTAACAATTTTTCATGTTTAGATAAAATTGAACCAGAAATAGAATCATAATATATTATGATATAGAATTGGATGATCTTAATACAATCATAAATAAAATTACTCCCTGTCGACAAAGCAAATACTGGATGGTGGTCGAGAAAGTAGAAGTTTAGAGTTTAAGAGTTTAGGGTTTGGAGTTTGAGTTTTAGAGTTTCGGGTTTGGAGTTTTGGGGTTTAGGATTTAGGGATTATGGTTTTAGGGTTTCGGGTTTTGGGTTTAGGGTTTGGGGTTTAGTGTTTTGGGTTTTGAGTTTGGGGTTTTAGGGTTTGGGGTTTTGGGGTTTGGATATAAGGTTTAGGGTTTAGAGTATAAGGTTTTAGGGTTTAGTGTTTCGGGTTTGGGGCTTAGGGTTCGGGATTTTGCGATTTGGGGTTTAGTGTTTCGTGTTTTGGATTTTAGGATTTGGGGTCTAGGGGTTTAGGGATAGGGTTTTAAAAGGTTTTGGGTTTTAGTGATTAAGGTTCAGGTATCAAGATTTAGGGTTTAGGGAATAGATTTAGAACAGAATTGAGAAGTAGATTTTTTTTACTTCTTGATTCTATTGCAAATCTGTTTCCTCGCCACTATTCTGTTTCGGAGAACAAAAAAATTAACCGACGTTACCAAATGAATTTTTATTTCTTTTTTTTTTGTTATGGGGAATAAAAGAAAAGAAAATCAGAGAATCTGGAGCGTTACCAAACAGGCCCTTAGCTTGAATGTCCTCTCACTCTCTTTAGTAAAATAATAATTGAAATTGATGGTTTGTAATTGTATCATAGATCATACTATATGGTGACTATAATCATAGTAATTATATCAAAGTTAAGAGTCATTAACTAGATTCCCTTAGATATTTCTTTGTTCTAAATACATCAATTTAATAATTTAATAGTTGTCATCTTATGATATCATTACTTATAGTTAAGTAATTAGTGTGTAATTACAAATTTTAGATTACATACTATCATTAAGTTATGATATAATGTATATTATTAAATAATTAATATGATAGGTGAATCCTAAATTCTTCATTAAATGCTTATTATAATAAATATCACCCCACCATTGATAAAAGGGAGACCTAGCAACAGATAAGGTTATTTTGGAAACACCTCATTTCATGTAGGGAAAACATTATAAAAAAACTCTAAATTATGTTCACTGCGATGCCAATATCCCAAACCTTTTTTTATATCATCAAATCCCCCAAACTTTAGCTAACGTGATAGGACAATACACTTTGCCTACCACAATAAAAGAAAAATCATAAACTTTGCCCACTGTAACATCGGCACCCGAAACTTTTTTATCATGTCACCAATACTTGGAACTTGCAACAATGTGACGAAAATTTAGGATTTTTTTGTCATACCGATACAAGTTTGGGGGTCTTTGTGACATTAAAAACATTTGGGGTATTGGTGTCATGGTGGACTAGTTTAAACTCTATTTTTTTTTACACAATAAAAAGGTTAGAGCATTAGGCTCCGTTCGTTTACCGGAAAATATTCTTCCGAAAAATATTTTCCGGGTTTTCCGGTATTCGGGGGGCGGAAAACGTTTTCCGTGGAAAAATATTTTCCTTCCCCCTCTCACAAAATAGCTTAAGTCTATGGAAAATGACTTCCGCTTCTTTAAAAGCGGAAATCATTTTCCGGAACTTCTTCTTCTTCTTCTTCACTAAGGTCGCCGGCCGCCGCCGCCGCCGCCGCCGCCGCCGCCGACCGCCGCCGCCGCTCGCCGCCGACCGCCGCCACCGCCGCCGCCGGTTGCCGACCGTCGCCGGCCGCTGGCGAAAAATATTTTCCGAAACTTTTTCATATTGATCGCCGAACACCGGAAAATTATGTTTCGGAAAAATATTTTCCAGGAAAATGACTTCCGGGAAAATATTTTCCAAAAGGAGAATATTTTTCCGGAAACGAATAGAGCCTTAGTGTCAAAGTTGGCCTCATTTAGAGATTTTGGTGGTTACAGTGGGCATAATTTACATGGCACCGCTAAGTAATTGTTATTACAGTGTTGATGGGACACGCAAGGTAAGAATTATCAGGGAAACCAAATGTCAAGCATGTTTTCAACATTTATTCCGTCCTGACCTTAAACGCGTGCATATCATATCCTTCTCTTCTTCAAACAGGTCAGCAGCGGAGAACTGAGGTCTGCGCATGCGACCTCTTGCTTCCAAACTATTCCTCTTGCATCATCTTGTCCTTCAATCGTGATTTTTATACTAAACAATTTCTAATCATCATTACTTCACTAAATCAAAAGGGGGTTTCAGTAAATTATTGCGGCCGCATCATCACGTGATACATAATTATTATACCGCAGAACAAGGGGGCCAAGAAAGAAAGAAACAAAATAGAGATTTGCAGTCCAAACACGCAGCTGTAGTTTGGTGCGGTCGCAGATATAGACGAAACCCCAGCCACAGCAGCCAAAGAAAACATAAGTTCTCCGGCCATGTCGGAGAGTCGTTGGACGCGTCCCACCGTCTTTCAGGTGTCGCTGTTGCCCTTTTTGAATAGGATTCTAAACTGATACTACCCTTTAGTACCTGAAAAATGGCTTTTTCTTCTTCAGTTTTTCGGCTTCTGTGTTCATTTGATGGAGAAAGGAAAGAAAGAGGGCTTCTAGATTTGAGTATCTGAAAAATTGGATCCAAACTTGGGTTTGCTACTCCTAGCCGTCCAATGGCCTGTCCGGTCGCTTTTGTCAAATTGCCCAATTGATCTAGATGGGTCATTCATACCGTGCCATTGATTTCCCACGCGTCCACAGCGAAGTAACTCCATCTCAACCTTGATGAACGAGAAAAAGCAATGCAAATGTATTTGTACCCTATCAAATTTCCTTTTTAGTCTAATGATATATTCCGTGTTTATATGGGTTGCATCATGCTCGAAATTGTAGATCCTAATTAGAGGTTCGGTTATTGGATGTTAGGACACCATATAGGTGGAATTTGGTCTCACCTCGCGACTATTTGACAAATTAAATTTAGTTTCCTATTAGTTAGGAATAGGGAGTGTCTATTAGACAATGTTGAGTTTGGTACTCTACCCAAATCTGTGTTCTCCCCATTGTTGATATCTCGTGTCCTAATTTCAGTTTGTTGACTTATGATAGCGTATTGCTAACGGAGATATCATCTATTGCTCTCTTGTTGAAATTTTGGAGAAATTCTACATGAGTCCCGCATCAATATTTGCATATCCTTAAGAGGTTCTAGACGTTCAAAATCAAATAAAACCCATATCATAAGCATCACGCCATTTGAGAAGGAATAAGAAAAATACAAAATTACTCCAAATGGACTTTGGTGATGAAAATCGTGGGGAGAGAAAAGTGTCAAAAAAGTCATAAACCTTTTGCATTTGTACCAATTTAGTCTTAAACCTTTTTTTGGTACCATTTCAATCCTAAACCTTTTGCATTGGTGCTAATTTAGTCCTAAACCTTTTTTTGGTGCCAATTCAGTCCTAAATTTTTTGCATTTGTGCCAATTCAGTTTTAAATCTTTTGCATTTGTGCCAATTAAGTCCTAAACCTTTTTTTAATGCTAATTCAGTCATAAACCTTTTGCATTGGTGCCAATTCAGTCCTAAACTTTTTGCATTTGTGCCAATTCAGTCCTTCGATACGTGAATAACTATTAGCTGGAAGGATTGAATTAGCACAAATACAAAAGGTTTAGGACTGAATTGGTACAAAAAAAGTTTAGGACTGAATTAGCACAAATGCGAAAGGTTTAGAACTGAATTCGCACAAAAAAAAAGATTTAGGTTGAATTGGCATAAATGCAAAAGGTTTAGGACTAAATTGACATCAATACAAAAGGTTTGGGACTTTTTTTACACTTTTCCCATCGTGGGGAGTAAGTGCCCAAGCGGTCCTCTATACTTGTGCCTTTGCACACCAGCTTTCCCAGGTTATAATTTGTATTAAGTACCAAGACCACAAAAGATATAAGTAGGGACATTATGGGTGAGCATTAGTTGACAGTAGAATTGAGAATCGGACCGAACTGGCCATAGAAGCTAGTCCTATTACAGGTTTCCGTGGTTAACAATTACAAAGAAGTGGAACCGGTACTATGTGGTTCGGTTCCCAATTCCTAGGTAAGAATCGAACCGTGAACCAAGAACCAGAGAACCAGACCAGGAGCTAATGATATGCGGTTACGTGTTTAAAACTTTTTTATTATTTATTTTATTTTACATGTTCATCTTTTATGGATTGTTACTATTGACAAATGTGGATTTTTGTTGTTGCGTTCACTTTCATCTTACTTAACTAAAAATAAAACAAAAAAAGGAAAAAAATTAAATAAAAAAAAGGAAATTGACCAGTTCCCAAGTAGACCTTGGACCGAACCTATAACCGAATAACATGGTAATTTTTAGGTTCTAAGGTACTCAGGGTAAGTTCTGAGTTCTAAAAACTAAGGAATCGGTTCCGATAGGGCAGGTTCCAGCCTGTCCTGGAACCCTTAGTGGACATACGTGGCTACTCGAGTCCTCATGTATTTTTGACCCATTATGCATTGCAAGCAAAAAATAGGCCGAGGAAATATATTAATTATATATTAATGATAACTTGTCCCCTTCATTACCGTGGTAATCAATCTTGTACTCAGTACTAGCCAATTTCATGACACACTGTTCTCAATTCACATGGTAGGTTTCAAATTCTAAGGTACGTGGGGTAGGTTTTAGGTTCCAAAAACTAGGTAATTTCAAATTCTAAGGTACGTGGGGTAGGTTTTAGGTTCCAAAAACTAGGTAACCGATTCCTATATGGTAGGGTCGAAGCTAGAACCTGGAATCCAGCCTAGAACTTGGAACCTGGAATCCAGCCTAGAACTTGGAACCACTCAACCCAAATGGACATAGGTGGCTGCCTGAGTTCTCGTATATTTTTGACGCATGTCGCGACCTAAAAATTTTCCTTCTCAGGCTAATGGATTATTAGGACTAAACCTAACTCGAGCTCTCCCAAACCCTACCAATTCGCAACTTTGGGTTTAAGTTTTTAAACGTGCAAATGTTTTCATGCTTGGAGTCGCCACTAATCAATTTGTGGTAGGTCGATTAGAAACCTAAATAAAACATAGGGAGATATGTTTTATTCCTACGAACCAGAGATTCTAAGCCCGGGGACTTGATTACGCTAGATCTAGTCTAACGCCCTTTCGGTACCTTTTCTTTTCAAAAATATTTTGGCAAGCAGTTTGGATCCATTTTAACTTAGTCACTAACATATGAGGTGTTCATGCGGGTGCGCAAACCACCAATTTAACACTCAAGAAAGCATTAAATAAATTGCAAGATTAGGAGAATTACTTACCTCGAAGCAACGTAAGCATCTGCATGGTTAGCTAGAAAATCACATCAACAACCTAATATGATTTCTAATTAACAAGCAGTTCACTCCACATTTTTTGATTTTCACTTATTTAAATGAAAGCTAACCTACGTGCAATGACGTACAAGAATTGACATGCGAACAATGCAACCTAACATGCAAACTATATGTCATGCGACGACGTGACCTAATTCTGATGACGGGCAGATGATTTATTTTTGGTATTTTCTGGTGAAATTCGGAATAAAAATATGCCTAAATTAACATGCAACCTATGATGACCTAATATGTCCTAACACGACTTATTTTTTGGGATTTTTGTTAAAATTCGGAATAATAAATTACTTAAATTAAGAATGCAATTTATCCTAATCTACCATAAAACAATTCATTTTTTAGGGTTTTCTTGGAAATTCGGAATAAAAAATAACCTAAATAATCTATTAAGATTAGAAAATTATTTAATGTAAACTAGGAAATAGATTATCTCAAATCCTAATTTAAATTAAATAATTACTCTATCGTCTAGATATATTTAGGATTCCTAAACATGCAAAATTCAAATTCAAATCCTAACTGATATATTTTTTAAATTTTCTTTTTATTTGAAAAGGAAAAATAATCTAAACATAGATAGCATCCATATTTAAAACAGCCACGCAATCCACAAGATTTGTTTCAAATTCAGATTAGGCACAAGAATCGAACTATCAGTCATATCTATAGGGTTACAGATATTAACGGAAAGTCGATCATTCAAATTTGGAAAGCAGATAAAAATCATTATCATACCCAAGTGATTATGGGTAGGATAATAATTTTCCGTATCGCCACGTATCGTACCTTAGGGATAAGGTTGGATAGTTGTCCAGATACGTTTGCTGAATTAGGAAAGTTTCCTAATTTTGCATATTTTCGAATATTGCGAACAAGGCAAATATTATCCTAAGAATATCTAGCAATCCACACAATATTCACCGAATATTCAAATGTCCAAAAATTAAGAAACGAAATATTCTGGAAATATTGGATAACATTCAATTACCTAATTTGCAGGTAATTTCCAAATTCGAACTTGTGGATCGGGACGAACGACAAACGGTGGATTCGGCAGTGCGGTGTCGGGACGACGGCGGGGCAACGGTGTGACCGTCCGATCAGCGGCAGTGGCGCACGGCGGGAGGAGCAGCAGCAGCTTCGGCGGCGTGCGTCAGCTCCGACGGCAGCAGAGACGGCGGCGGGGACGTGTGGCGTGAGACGGCAGGCGGAGCAGCAGCGGCACGGCGTGCGACGGCGCGAAGGGCGCGACGTAGCGCGCGGCAGGCGGCAGGCGCGGCGGTGCGCGGCGGCGCGAAGGGCGCGACTTCTTTCTCTTCCTCTCCCTCTCACTCTCAACTCTCACCCTTTCTAAAAAATTCAGATCTGAAAAATTGTGTGTCCTCTAAAAATCTGACCTAATTCTGAATATATAGTATTAACCTAGGTCAATTAGATGGGCTTTTAGTCCTAATGGGCTTAGGCTTGGGCTTTAATTTAAATGGGCTGAATTAATGGGCCGAATTGATTAATGATAATGGGCTGAATTAATTAATGAGAATGGGCTGAATTAAGTTCAAATTAAAACAACCGAGCCCATTTGACTTGTAATTCCCAGCCCATGCACTTCAAGCGAGCTGAGTCACATTCGATGAAATTTAAGCTCGTTCGTCATCGCCAGTCCAATGCAAAATGCAATTATTCTAAAGTGAATTTAAACTATATGTTATGTGATTTAAATATTTTTGTTTAGGGGTTAAAAATTTAATCCCTAATTTTCTATGCAAATTATACTAAATGGTCGCTAAAATTTAGGTGTCAACAGCTGCCCCTCTTTGAAGGTGAGCTCATAGAGGTTGCACTCAAAGACTAAATGATACCTAAATTTCAACCATGCAAATGTAATGAATGTTGTTTTTGTCGGGATTATGAGTCCCATTTTACAATGCATTAAGAAATGATGTATGCTGACATGGGTAGAAAACGTACCTGGAATCACTTACCTGATAGAAGCGAGATAATGCAATTCGAAGCACAACTTTAACTTGTATATTGTTTTGGCAAATGTATGGGCTCAGTCCCCATCGGTATTGCCTGATATATGTTGATGAACTTCGGTGATCTGCAGTCAAGTCAAAACACACGAAGAAAGCTCGACGTATCCAATCATCATCTGGATTCGCGAGAACAGTTCCGATCTTTACGAACTACCTACATATTTCCATAGGTGTTTGCAAAGATTTGGCCGCTTCACTTATATCTGCTCATAAGTGAATTGCGGGGGAAACTTTTGAAATCAAGAGGATATTCCGACCTTTACATATACCTGTTCATATGCAAAGGTTTGGCCGCCGCACTTATACCTGCTCATAAGTGAACTGCGGGGGAACACCTGGGGTTGAGAGAATATTCCGACCTTTACATATACCTGTTTATATGCAAAGATTTGGCCGCTTCACCTATACCTGTTTATAGGTGAGTAGCGGGGGAATACCTGAAATTTGAGAGAATATTCCGATCTTTACATATATCTGTTCATATGTAAAGATTTGGCCGCTTCACCTATACCTGTTTATAGGTGAGTAGCGGGGGAATACCTGAAATTTGAGAGAATATTCCGATCTTTACATATATCTGTTCATATGTAAAGATTTGGCCGCTCCACCTATATCTGTTCATAGGTGAGTAGCGGGGGAATACCTGAAATTTGGGAGAATATTCCGATCTTTACATATATCTGTTCATATGTAAAGATTTGGCCGCTTCACCTATATCTGTTCATAGGTGAGTAGCGGGGGAATACCTGAAATTTGAGAGAATATTCCGATCTTTACATATATCTGTTCATATGTAAAGATTTGGCCGCTCCACCTATATCTGTTCATAGGTGAGTAGCGGGGGAATCTTCTCGAGATTGTATGAAAATCTGTGATTTGATGAACAAAGGGGCTAGCCCAAGTGTTCAAGAGTTCCTTGACAAAGTACCTGGATATCATCAGAAGTACCTGAAAAGGTTTGATCAATAGACCCCTGAACAAAATCAAAGGCATCTAGAGATCGCCAAAATGATCAAATGTGGGACCTGACAATTGCTTGAACAGGTTAGGGATACCTAGATAGTCATAGATATCCTAGGGATAGAGACATACTTACCTGGTGACATCTCCAACTCTGATGGTGTGTCTCCTGTTAGACACGATTTTAAGTAACATGTAATATGCATTCGCACACTGTCAAGAATACATATACACAGGAACTATGATTTCAACCGATTTTCCTGCACGATGGTTTTGTCAAATCGGCATTACAAACTTCGCTGGGGGAAAAATCATGACAAGACAACCCGAACTCACAAGCGGATATCTTGAAAATGTCGAATGAGGGACTTCCGATCCAAAAGGGCTTTCTCTCATTCTCATCGAAAGGCTGATTTATGGAGAATCGCTCCATCTCACCGTCATCATGTTGACAAGGGTCCGAGTATTCTCGCAAGCAGTACGACTTTACCAATCTGAGAGGTCTTTGTTAGGACTGTAACATAGGGCTTGGTCAATGGCTTAGCAAAAGAGACTCTTCGAGTCGAGGCTATTGAAAGAAAATACTCTGCAATTGTCTCCGGGTTTACAAGTCAAGAACCTGCAAAATGAGATAGAAATGGACTTGCTCGCACTTCTTCGAGCTAAGCTTATAAACATCAGAAACTCTACGTTAGTTCAAGTGCCCTAATCTGAAGAGACTTTGCAAGGGACGTAACGCAGGCTAGGCTCATGGGTTGAGAAATGAATGGATCATAAGGCTCAAAATGTGTATAATTGGGGTGAGAGTTGGTGATCATCTCGGCATTGTCACCAGTCTTCTTCTTCACCAGGGATTGTCTTCTCAGTAGATGCTCCATTGGTTTCGAGAGTTTATCACCTGACTCCTCAAGACTTTGGATACTTTTGTGACTTCGAGACAACTAAACATTTTCTAAAGTCGTCACTTTTCTCCATTTTTTCCTTTTTTCACGGGCATCGGCCTTGCTTTTACCAGGCACACTGCTTTTTCATGCCCTCTAGCTTTTTTTTTTTTTTTTTTTTTTTTTTTTTTGACATACACTGTCTACAATGCATACATTGGCTAGTCACACTTTGGCTTGTTTTGACCGAATGACTAACATTTGGACTCTCAGGGTCTTCGTCTTTTGTCGGCGCTCTGGATATGCTGCTTGAACAATGATGACTTTTGCCTTGCCCCAGTGTGGGGGATAATCACCAACTGGGTTTAAGAAATGAATTTGCAGGCTCAATTGGGCTTAACAAAGGATAAAGTGTGTATAGGGTAGAGAAAGAAATGCTCTTCGTCATCCTAAGGCACTTGAACTTCACGTGAATTCATCTGAAAAAGCAACACTCGAAGATTGATGCAAGTGAGAGCATGAAAATTTCTACTCATTTTTCACCTTATGACGTTGACTTACCTCCAGTTTGCCCCGATGTGGGGTGGTTCTTGACAGGGGTAATTTGAATGAATTTCTCCAAACATTTAGGCTCAAAGTGGCAAAACAATGGATAACCTGTAGTGTTTGGGATAAAGAAGTGAACTGCCTCTCGTCATTTCGGTTGCCGTACCTTTTGCGAGATACCCCTTCACCTTGCAGACATGGAATTTTTCCACTCAACTCACTGGGGATCAGTGCATGGGACTGTGTATAGGATATGGCTTGCCTTTCATCATCCCGATGTACCTCATTCAACACATTCAATTTATTCCACATGAGTTATCATATTGTCTAAATAAATTCCCCTTTTGAAATTGATAATGCAGACTGGCAAAATGATCAAACACAATTTAAAGCCAAGGCACACATTCCATCTTTAAATTGATTGAACCCATTTATTCATAAGTGAAATGTTTGCAATTTAGAATATAAAATCAAACGCTTGAAAACTTTTGCCGCAAAAATGTTAGATCTTATCAGGGATAATAGATCTTCACAGCATCAGAATTAACAGGAGTGGAGAACTCACGACCATCCATTTCTGCGAGGATCAGGGCACCTCCGGGAAGCACCTTTTTAACCACATACGGACCAATGTAGTTTTGAGCAAATTTACCTTCAGGAATAAGAAAGACTGGCAGTACCTTCCTTAGGACTAGATCATTTACCTGGAAGTGTCTTTGACGTACCTTTCGGTTAAAGGATCCAACTTTTTCGTGCGGCAACTGGATCAAGCGTTTCGTCTCACTTTCAGGGAGATTTGCTCTTATCTTTACTTCCTTGGGTTCCTCCGTATCACTCAGATTGACGGTAATAGTTTGGTCTACCGTTAGGACTTTAGGTCTTTCATGATGCTCTATATCACGCTGGAGGTCCGAGGAATCTTCGAGTTCATTGGTGTCATCGAGATCAGGTTCGGTGGCACATAATTCATCAGATTGGACCGTTCCCATACCCTTTCGTGTCACGAAATTGCCCCTGAAACATAAAGTAGGGGGTTCAGTAGGACAAACAGGGCTAAACAGTGTATTTTGATTTTTTTGTTTTTTTTTTTTTTTTTTTTTTTGAAATTCTTTTCGAAAAGGTTTTAACACGAGGAAGCATGAAGAAGCCCAGGCCTCAGAATTCTCCTTGGACTATATTTTCTTTTATCGGTTGGATATCATCACCGGGCTGGTTTGATGTACCTCAACATGCCCTCAAAACGAAAACAACTTGTAATTTTATTGATTATCACCAAATGAATTACATTTATTGGAATGGAAATTGCAACAATCAAATCCTAGAAATGAAAAGTACTAAAAAGTAGCTCCCGAGACGGGGCAAGTCCTAAAAAGCAGTAAAAATTCCCGCGTAGGGGAATGTGCGAAAAAGGTAAATGTGTTACTCTTGCGGGCCAATGCCCATTCCCTTCAACGGTCCTTCCTCGATGGCTCCAATTAAGAAATTATCGAACAGGGCGGTGATTCCCTCCATTGCATCATCAGAATCTTCTGTCACTAGAGGTGTTGAATCATCCATACCTCCCCATCCATCTGGGACAATGTCACGGGGGTCAACATAGAAGCTCGGGGGTGCTGAGTATTTGACATAATAGTCGAACTTGCCGCTCGGCTGCCCCAGAGTGTCGATCACCTCTTTCTCTTCATGCATCATTCTTGCAGGGCCCGGGAATGTGGTACGGAGGTGTGGAGGCAACCTACCATGCCCACGTTCTTCATCAATTGGCTCTTCTTCGGATCGTAATCTATTTTGACCATTTCTTCGATCACGTCCACGTCCACGTGCGACATTGTTCGGCTCACTTGACCCCTGGTATCCCAACCCAGTAATGCGGGGCCACTGAGAAACTTCCACCGGTTGGCGGATGCCTTGACTATTTCTACCAAGGCCTTCACCTGGAGTAAAGCCGTGAGAGATCATTACTCTTCCAATCATGACCGCAGCATTTGACACCTCAGGAATAGGCGGTGATGATCCTCTTGACGCATGTATGGTTGATACGAGCTCCAGCGACTGATAACTCGATTCTATTTTGCAATCAGGCTCAACATAGGGGATAGCCGTTGCGTGGTAGATTGGGTGTTCTTCTTCACCGTGGACCGTGACTAACTTTCTCTCCACAACGAACTTTACCATCTGATGTAGACTGGATGGCACAGCTCCAGCAGTATGAATCCATGGACGACCCAACAGAAAATTGAATGCAGTGGGAATGTTCATAACTTGAAATAGGACATTGAAAATCGTTGGTCCTATCTGTATGTCAAGGTGTATTTCTCCCATCCCTTCTTTCTTCGTTCCGTCAAAGGCTCGTACGGAGGTTCTTGCAGAACTTATCCTAGAAGGATCTATCTTAAGGCGGTGTAAAGTCGCCAAAGGACAGATGTTTAGGGCTGACCCGTTGTCAATGAGTACCCGGGCAACATGTGAGGCCTTGTATTTGACGGAAATATAAAGTGCCCTGGTATGCCCCCTCCCTTCTAGAGGGAACTCTTCATCCGAAAAGGCTATGAGGTCCTTGAGGAGTATAGAGCCCACAAATTCCTCTAATTTGTCATGATCGATCGTTTCTGGCACGTGAACTTCACTTAACACCTTCATTAAGGCCTTCTGATGCATGACAGATGTCTGGAGCAGCTCAAGCAGGGAGATTTGCGCGGGCAGCTTGCGCAATTGTTCAACTATGTTGTACTCGCTAGCCTTAATCACGGCTAGAAATTCCTTGGCTTCTTCATCAGTAACGGGTTTTGCAGGTTGGGCATTAGCTTGGCCGTAGGAACGCCCAGATCTGGTAACTAAGTCGACATCGAGACTGTAGGACCAGGGAACCGCCTTATTGTCACTGTACTCATACGGTTGAGGTATCTCGATCACTATCCCTTCATCAGTTGTGGGCGTGCTTACAGTGATTTCCTCATTATCGGACGCGTCTTCAAGCGGAGGCATGTCTTCGGGCAGAGGGTCACCCTTGTCGCTCCTGATGTTCAATGTAGCAAACTCCTCCTCCCAATTAATAACCACTTCGGAGATAGTGGAGACGATGCGAGCGTGGTCAGCATAAACAATCATCCCAGCTTTTACCATTCTTGAGACTCTTTCTCTCATGAGAGCCAGGGGCGGGCCTTCATTACTTGGATAACAACCGGCTTTCACCAACTCACCGTAGACGTCGGTAGTACACACCTTAACATTCTTGATTCGACCAGCATTGAAGCCAAATATGGCATTCACATTGCCTGCGTGATCAGGGAGTGGGTTGTTCTGAACATTCGGCTTAGCAGGTTGAAATGAGAACGCCTTCGTGTCTAGGAGGTTTTGGATTTGGTGCCTGAGGGCATAGCAATCATCGGTTGAGTGTCCCGGCTCACCCATGTGATAATCACATTTCTTTGACGGGTCGAAGTTATAGAACCGCTCAGGATTGGGCCGCTTTGGCTCAGTAGTGAGCAAACCTTTCTTCTGGAGCACCGTCAATACTTGAGACAACGACCCGGGGAGGGGAGTGAATTGCCTCTTGTTGTTCCTCCTCTGAAAAGGTTGGCGACTCGAGCTTTGTTGCTGAGCTTCTACTACTTGGATTGCTGGGGCGGAGTTAGCATTCCGCCGGCTCGGTTGGTTATAAGCCACATTCACTTCAGCTGCCGGTTCTTTCTCTTTTCTCGCACCAAATCTTCTGGTCGAGGAGGGCGGCTCGACAAACCATCCATCTTTCAGCCCTATTTCAATTTGTTCGCCCATGGGGATGAGTTGGTTGAAGTTGTCAGTCGGAATGGCAACCATCCGATTACGGTATTCGAACGGGAGAGTTTTCATGAACATCCTCTTTAACTCACTATCTATGGGTTCTGGGACAACCTGAGCAGCTAAATTTCTCCATCTGATAGCATAGTCTTTGAAGGACTCAGTCTTTTTCATCTGGGCGCGTTCGAGATCATCACGGGTAGGAATGATGTCTGTTATGAATCTGTACTGCTTCAAGAATGCTTCACTGGCTTCTTTCCAAGTTTTGAGGCCATTTATCTTCTTCATGAGATACCAGCTCAAAGCAGGACCCGTCAGACTTGCTTGAAAGGCATGGATCATCAGGAGTTCGTTATCAACGTACGAAGTCATTTGCACGTGATAGAGCTGTAGGTGGGCTTTTGGACATGTGGTGCCATTGTACTTGTCGAAATCCGGCATTTTGAACTTCTTTGGGATTTTGATCTGTGAGTAAAGGGACAGATCAATCGAAGGTGAATCGTGCGAACCTTCCAGCTGCTTCACTCTTTCTTCAAGTTTATTGACCCGCTCATCAGGTTTGTCCTTGTTGACGATGATCTGGACAGGATCATCTTCTAAGTCAGGAATATCGTCATCTCCGTCAACATCGACACTTTTCCTGATCTTCTGCTTTGGGACTGACGCTTCGAGGGATGCCGAAACAGGATCCGACCGGAGAGCTTTGATCTCAGCGGACATTTGTTGCATCGCGATGACAAGTTGCTTGATGTGGTCTTCCACACCAATAACACGTTCTTGCAAGTCGGTTTGATCGGCCATTCTGGCTCTTGACCGTGTACGAATGGGCGATCGTGATCGGTCCGTAGCTACCTAATTTCGAAACGAAACAGGCGTACATGAGTGTGAAGCAAAATCATACGCCAATCCATGACATTGGTCTAACCGCTTTGAATTGAAAGGACCTCTTTATTGAAATGACGAAAATTTTTACACCAATTAATGACTTGAAATTGAACTGAATATAAAGACAAATGACTCAATTCCTAAACAACCTTTAAAACTAAAACTGAAATAAGAAAAGAACTTCGAGCTTTTTTATTTAGCTTGATCTATAGACATATGGGAGGCGACTTCCTTCTTCAATTGCTCATAAGCTCGAGCTATCTTGGACGCCTTTTCTTCAGCTTCTTCGGCCTTCCTTTTGAGGCGATTGTTCTCTGAGCGATTGGCGGACTTGAGAGGCACCTTAGGTATCTTCGGGAGCCAATCTTGCGGGATTTTGTGCCGACGAATGTACTGGGTCGTTGCGAAATAGGACTTCTGCTCTCCCTTTAGTTCTCCTTCGGGCCGAGCTATCTTTAACACACGACATTCTTCCACATTTTGTTGAGCTGGGCTACGGTCGCTTCGTGGTCTTTATCATCATCTGCGAAGTCGACTTGGAGGAGTTCCGGTTGTAACGCCGGAGGGAGCCCTTGGAGAATCTGATACTGACGAGACACTCTGGCGGGGTAGTATTCAATTGCTCCGGTGAAACCTAACAGTGGAACCGGCCCGATACCATTACATGTAAGCCGAGCTTTCTCGACTTTGAACCAATTAGCATGCCATTGGAAACCTTGGGGTCTAGCGTTTTTCATGAAAATGATCCATTCAGAGTAATGATAATCGGGTGCATCCCCTTGTTTTTCTTTGTACCTTAAAACTGGATGGCTAGAATCACTAAGCTCAGGTATTGTGAGTAAATCGCCACACCCTTTTATATGAGATAAAAACCAAATTTGCAAAAGTTCGAGGGGGGCATGAAACGTTTTGTCAACATGTTGCTTAAATTTAGTGAGGGAAATGAAAGTCTCTGCTAAAATGATGTTAATAAAATTCTTTTCAAGACAGACCTGTTGGACCAACCATGCGATTGACGGATTACATGCATTCTTACAGTAAGGAAAAATCACGAACCCGAAAAACGCTAGCAAAAAGATTCTGCCTTTTTGAAAAGATGTGGCTTTTTCAAAACACTGACTCAGGAATGAAAAAGGACATGTGCCACGATTTGCTTTTAAAACTTTTCCCAATTCATCTTTTCCGACATTCAAAAATTCAGCCAACATTAAAGTGGAATCAATTCCCAAAGGTGGTGTGACTAAATCTGACTCCAAGGGTTTTCCAATGAGCACGCTATATTCTTCCAACGTCGGGGTGAGCTCGTGCTTACCGAATATAAAGGTAGAGGTTTCGGGACACCAGAAGTGCGCTAATGCTCGAACGAGGCCGGTACGGACTTTGACTTCCAGTAGGGGGAGGAGCCTCCCGATGTGGCCCTCAACTAGCTTGCGGTTGGTCGGACTGAGTAGATTCCACCAGGCACGGAGCTCGTCCTTAGGAGCATCAAGAATCCGGATGTCTGCCCCTCCCATAGTGTATAGACCAAGACTCGCGACCGACCTAATGTCATGGACCGACCAAAGAAAAAGACGAAAGATAAATAAATTGCGAGATAAAGGTTTAGAAATCTTACTTCACCCGGTAGAATGATGGCAATCACATAGACATGCGCATGAAACGTGAGGTTCGATTTCTACCTAGACTCTGGCTTGCAAAATGGAGACATGAGGATTACCGAGCTAAACCAGTCATGGTGGTGGTTAGGCTGAGATTCCCCTGACTCCGGCTTAGTCAAAGAGCCGACCCGGGTTGCAAAGGGTGCAACCGTGGCAGGTATTCAATGACACCATGAAAGAACTTTCGGGACCAAGAAAGGCGACCCATACCGCACGGGTGTGGTCGGGGTGTCCGTTTTCTCAGTACCATCCTAAACCTGTGCCGCCCAGGTCCGGCAGCGGGTAGTGTGTGCGGTGTAGTGTAAATGCAAGGCATGCACAGCAGGTTATATCATACAGCGCTTCGTGCATAAAATAAACCATTCATTCAAACACCTCCCTGCAAAACAAGGGTTAACAATCACGCCTCCCCTTATACCTCCCATACTGCAAAAACATTTAACACCTAAAATGTTAGGGACGTACCTGGGATCCTCGCTGCCAAGCAAAAAATATTTTTTGAAAAGAAAAACTGGCCTAAGTCCACTAAGAGTTTTAACTCAAGTCCCCAGCGGAGTCGCCAAGCTGTCGCGACCTAAAAATTTTCCTTCTCAGGCTAATGGATTATTAGGACTAAACCTAACTCGAGCTCTCCCAAACCCTACCAATTCGCAACTTTGGGTTTAAGTTTTTAAACGTGCAAATGTTTTCATGCTTGGAGTCGCCACTAATCAATTTGTGGTAGGTCGATTAGAAACCTAAATAAAACATAGGGAGATATGTTTTATTCCTACGAACCAGAGATTCTAAGCCCGGGGACTTGATTACGCTAGATCTAGTCTAACGCCCTTTCGGTACCTTTTCTTTTCAAAAATATTTTGGCAAGCAGTTTGGATCCATTTTAACTTAGTCACTAACATATGAGGTGTTCATGCGGGTGCGCAAACCACCAATTTAACACTCAAGAAAGCATTAAATAAATTGCAAGATTAGGAGAATTACTTACCTCGAAGCAACGTAAGCATCTGCATGGTTAGCTAGAAAATCACATCAACAACCTAATATGATTTCTAATTAACAAGCAGTTCACTCCACATTTTTTGATTTTCACTTATTTAAATGAAAGCTAACCTACGTGCAATGACGTACAAGAATTGACATGCGAACAATGCAACCTAACATGCAAACTATATGTCATGCGACGACGTGACCTAATTCTGATGACGGGCAGATGATTTATTTTTGGTATTTTCTGGTGAAATTCGGAATAAAAATATGCCTAAATTAACATGCAACCTATGATGACCTAATATGTCCTAACACGACTTATTTTTTGGGATTTTTGTTAAAATTCGGAATAATAAATTACTTAAATTAAGAATGCAATTTATCCTAATCTACCATAAAACAATTCATTTTTTAGGGTTTTCTTGGAAATTCGGAATAAAAAATAACCTAAATAATCTATTAAGATTAGAAAATTATTTAATGTAAACTAGGAAATAGATTATCTCAAATCCTAATTTAAATTAAATAATTACTCTATCGTCTAGATATATTTAGGATTCCTAAACATGCAAAATTCAAATTCAAATCCTAACTGATATATTTTTTAAATTTTCTTTTTATTTGAAAAGGAAAAATAATCTAAACATAGATAGCATCCATATTTAAAACAGCCACGCAATCCACAAGATTTGTTTCAAATTCAGATTAGGCACAAGAATCGAACTATCAGTCATATCTATAGGGTTACAGATATTAACGGAAAGTCGATCATTCAAATTTGGAAAGCAGATAAAAATCATTATCATACCCAAGTGATTATGGGTAGGATAATAATTTTCCGTATCGCCACGTATCGTACCTTAGGGATAAGGTTGGATAGTTGTCCAGATACGTTTGCTGAATTAGGAAAGTTTCCTAATTTTGCATATTTTCGAATATTGCGAACAAGGCAAATATTATCCTAAGAATATCTAGCAATCCACACAATATTCACCGAATATTCAAATGTCCAAAAATTAAGAAACGAAATATTCTGGAAATATTGGATAACATTCAATTACCTAATTTGCAGGTAATTTCCAAATTCGAACTTGTGGATCGGGACGAACGACAAACGGTGGATTCGGCAGTGCGGTGTCGGGACGACGGCGGGGCAACGGTGTGACCGTCCGATCAGCGGCAGTGGCGCACGGCGGGAGGAGCAGCAGCAGCTTCGGCGGCGTGCGTCAGCTCCGACGGCAGCAGAGACGGCGGCGGGGACGTGTGGCGTGAGACGGCAGGCGGAGCAGCAGCGGCACGGCGTGCGACGGCGCGAAGGGCGCGACGTAGCGCGCGGCAGGCGGCAGGCGCGGCGGTGCGCGGCGGCGCGAAGGGCGCGACTTCTTTCTCTTCCTCTCCCTCTCACTCTCAACTCTCACCCTTTCTAAAAAATTCAGATCTGAAAAATTGTGTGTCCTCTAAAAATCTGACCTAATTCTGAATATATAGTATTAACCTAGGTCAATTAGATGGGCTTTTAGTCCTAATGGGCTTAGGCTTGGGCTTTAATTTAAATGGGCTGAATTAATGGGCCGAATTGATTAATGATAATGGGCTGAATTAATTAATGAGAATGGGCTGAATTAAGTTCAAATTAAAACAACCGAGCCCATTTGACTTGTAATTCCCAGCCCATGCACTTCAAGCGAGCTGAGTCACATTCGATGAAATTTAAGCTCGTTCGTCATCGCCAGTCCAATGCAAAATGCAATTATTCTAAAGTGAATTTAAACTATATGTTATGTGATTTAAATATTTTTGTTTAGGGGTTAAAAATTTAATCCCTAATTTTCTATGCAAATTATACTAAATGGTCGCTAAAATTTAGGTGTCAACAACGCATTATGCATTGCATGCAAAAAATGGGTAGAGGAATTATATGAATTATATATGAATGATAACTTGTCCCTTTCATTACCATTGCAATAAAACATGTACCCAGTACTCGCCAATTTCATAACACATTGTTGTTAGAATTCGACGCACAATCACAAGGAAATAGAAAGTAAAAGTGAGAAAAAGAAATCGAGATACAAGGTTTCTATCTTGGTTCACCTTAAACTAAGGCTAAGTTTAGCAGATAATTCCATTATAATTAGCACATTGCACCTATCCATTACAACTCTCAATTATAAGAGAAAAATATTATATATAGGCAACGCAGTAGCCATTTATGGACCTAAGCTCAAACTACCTATATCTATCTTCGTGATGACCCCCGTGCCTTCCTGCCGATAGGAAATATGAATCACATCCCAATATATGTTCTCAATTCACAACAATTTATCATTTGCATTTAACATTTGGTTTTAGTTTTCACACGTGGTCTGCAGAACAATTCACGTGCATAGACTAATGTGACTGAATGCAATGTAGTTTTCCGACCAATTGTGAAATCAGAAGAGCTCTTAATAAGTGCATGTGAATATCACTAATAGAAGTATAATCTTTATCGATAAAAACTTGTATGCGCTGCGCACAAAATATCATCTCGAGACTCGAAACCTCTAATTAAAATGCTAATTTTTAACTACATGAAGTCGCCATGGTTTAAGTGCACCACTCATGGTATATCGAGGTTGACGCCGCCCATGGCACAAGGCAAACGCATGCAACACACCGAAGTGATCGTTATCAAATTGGTTCTCTTCTTTCCGTTGCCTAAAATGCTTTTCTCACAGAACACAACGCAGCACCGCAATAAAAAAGTTGATATTCGTAACGTTATCACTATAAAGATACGATGACGATGATGATGATGATGATGATGATGATGATAGCCACCCGGGAAAATGGGAAGTAGTGCGTTGGTCCGTTGCAAGTATCTTCCAGATGTACTCATTCGAAGTTGAAATCCTAGTACGCTTATGATCTCCTGCACCGAAGCACCGCCCATTGCTTTAGCTCTCTCTTTTATTTGTTTCATTTCCCTTTCAGTCAAACTTATCTTTGATCTTAAATAATATGTATGTTAAGATGTACACATGGGCATGTTTGTGATAATCCGGCCCAATCAATTTGAGTCGAGCCTCGAGAGGACTTAACTGATGAATGTTGGGGTTATCTCACATCGGTTGTGGAAGAGATGGCTAGTTAAATTAATAAGTGTAAGAGAAAACCTGACTCTTTGAGCTAATTTTTGGGGGTGATAAAGGCCCAAAAAGACCCAACAATGGTATAAGAGCCTAAGTTATCAATAGTCACTTGGAGAGAATTGTTGCGGCTCTGACCTAAGCCCGATGTGTGAGGGTGTGAAGAGGAAATTGTTGAAGTTACCCACATCAATCGTGGAAGGGGCATGTGATTAGTTTGTAAGTACAAGGGAAAGCTTCACCTTTTGACCTAACTTTTGAGGTGAGAGAGATCCAAGACGACCCAATAGTGAACATGTTAGTGGGTCCTTAAAATACAAACTCCTCATCTTATTATAAACTTTTAGGGTATTATAATATCAGTGCCACGGTCCAAAATTTTAGATTGATATGTGTCGATTTAGTAAAGTTGCGGTGCTATTGTGTGTAACTACGGTGGATTGTTACTATGTTATGAAGTGAAGTAATTTATATATGTGACAATAGATGCATTAAAATTGCAGCACTCTTAAAGTTGGATGAGTTCTCCCTTAAAAGCATCTGGTTTTTACAGCTATGGAGATACTGAAATGACGAAATGTTTGACACATTTATGTCATGAGCTTAGAAAAACTGCAACACAACTGTTACAGGAAAATTGTGCCAAACGGGCTAGACATATATACATGTTGATGGAAATTAGGTGTCACCTTGTCACCGCTAGGTCGAATCAGATTAAAAGTAGAATGGGAGAGGTTAGTGCAAGCAATTCCCTTCTCGACCTCACACCCTAAGGGCTAGTCAATTTCACACAGATCATTCAACATTATTGTTACCCTTGGTGAGCCTAGGTAAGGATTTTCAGGCTTCGTAGGTATTTAGGCATTGTCATCCATTAATTAGGTCTAGTCTATACTCCGTTATGAGATTGAATTACTCGACATCATTCAATCTTTCTATAAATGGGAGCAGGTACGAATGATACAAATATCTTAAACTACGGTTAGCATGTGCTATTTCTGAGAGGCTTGCCGAGTGGCTAAGAATTTAGTTCGAACATGGTAGACCTCGTTGTAACTATCGATGATCGTTGAACCTTTCAAAAGCATAGTCTCACGCCGAATTCAAATCAAGGATCCGGTGGTTGAAGCTTTAACCAACATTGAATAGATTAATCAATGTCATCAAGAACGAATCATCTTTATGTTTTGGCAAAACGTGCTCTATCTCCCCTTCACGCGTATCGATAGGAACTTTATGAAACGACGAAAGCCTCAACACCTGTGGGTAGCCGAAAGAACCCTTTTGAGAGCTACAACGGTTGACATACAATGGCCAAAAAGAAGCAAAACCTTATTATGAAATGTGGGATGATGACCTAAATATCTCCCTTTTGTGCTTAGGCACATTGACCATTTCTGAGTAGGTCATTACTGCGGAACAAGTCTAAGATTGGATCGTGAAGCAATTCTCTTTTTCTATATAAGATCGATGACTTCGGTTTTCATGTGTGGCCACATTTGGAACGTGAAACTGACTTCAACATAGCGGCCAGAACTGAACTCCCAATAAAACAAAGGAGCCTACTCGCTCCACTCCAATCAAGAATAGTGCTGGTCGGTCTCACATTTCTACATGAGCTCGATATTTTTTTTTATTAACTCCCCTAAAATTAAAATACTACCTACGTCGTGTAGCTAGTCAAGTAGAAAAAGTACCGAAAAAATTCTCAACATATTGCATTTGTACCAATTCAATCCAAATCTTTTGACGATTTGTCAATGTAGTCCATCCAGCCAATTTTAACGAGAAATCGTTGACATGGACTCCAGCCGTCCTATATGGCACAACCGGTACCAATGCGGACAAATTTTATAATTTTATAATTGTTTATTTTTTCTAATTTTTTTTATTCTTTTCTTTCTTCACAACTCTGGGTCGGCGACCTCGCCGCCAAGCATCACTGGCCATAGGCAAAGGGCCAGAGACCCTCGCCTAGGCATCGGGCCCACGCCCAAATCCAGGCACGGGCCAATAGTCTCACCAGTTGCGAGCAAGAGTCAATGCCTCGCTAGCCACAAGCAAGGGGCTTGCAACCCTCGCCCAGACAAGGTGAACGCGTGGTGACCCTTGCCTGCCCATAGGTGAGGTTGTCATGGCCCTCCTGGATTTGGGTGAGGGATCGACGCCCTCGCCCAAACCTTGCCTATGGCTAGCAAGGGTCAGCTGATGACTTCACCAACCCACAGTTAAGGAACAAAAAAAAAGGAAGGAAAGAAAAGAAAAAATAAAGGAAAAAACAAAAAATAATAATAATAAATTAGAAAAACCTAAAAATAATTCCACGTCAAGGGTGGCCATTCCATGTATGACCACTAGCATCCATGTTAGTGATCTTCAGCTAAAATTGACTGTATGAACTATATTAGCAAATTATCTAAATGTTTAAAATTTAACTAGCACAATTGAAAGGTTTATAATTAAATAAATTGGTACAAATGTAATAGGGTTAAAATGTTTTTGATACCTTTTCCCTGATCAAGTGATTACCACTTTTGACTCTTCGATCGCGTGTCCGAATGTACTTTCGATAGCAGTTGCACGAGCAAAACCATATTCAGAACGAGGAGAGTCGTAAAGGTTGGATGCCAATTAAGGCCACTTTATTGACTACAAGTAATTTACCCCTCCTCGGAGGATTATCCTTATCAAATCGAATATTCTCAAACTTCTATAATGACACTAAGGCCGCTTCATCGATCGTGGAGGGCTTACCCCATCTCGAAGGACTATCCTTTTTAAGTCAGAATATTTTGTAACTTGAGTGAAAATTTTGACGGCACTAAGTACTGCCATTCTAGTAGCCTCTTGACACTCTTACTTTGGCAAAAAAATAAACAAGAATCTCAAAAGGAAAAAAAGGTTTCGTGTTGATAGGGTAATATAGTGGTGTAGGACTAAATTTATTGAATGCCGACCAAAAGAAAGGTGTCGTCGAGCCTTCCAAATCCCAAAAGTTTCGCCACAGGAAGATTTTGGATAACACGGGTGTAGTCATCTCCCAATAAACCTAGTAAGATGTCCCGCACGAGAAGTATGTGTGATTTTGAAAGGTCTCTTCTCGTTCACCAGTGAGGTTCAAGAATTGAGGACGCTCGCGATGATTACTCAGTGGAACGGAGGGAAGCTCCAGATCTTCATAGGACTTGGTATGATTCTACATAGGACTCGGTCTATATGGATTTTGGTCCTAATACTTTCATCGTGCCTTTCTAGCTATGGGTAGATTGGGTGCTCATTCCACTGCCATGCACTTCCTTTTCGGTTTTCTGTCGAATCTAAAATGAATGACAGGAGATGTGACCCTCACTCTGCAATTGCAAGTGTGGAAACGGACGAGGGATCTTCCAAAAATTGCGGCTTCACATGGAGCATCATTAGCATATGATACTATGGCCACTAGTATATGATGAAAAAGGATTTAGATAAACAATAAATGGGAAAGTTGTCAAATCAGCTCTAAATCTATTGTATAGATACTAATTTGATCATAAACCGTTATGCGAAATTCCAATGTAATCATTCCGGTCAAATTTCGCTGAGAATTGCTAACATGTCGATATGCTACAACCAATGATGATTAGAGAACCATGCCAACGAATTCCTGCAAAAATTGATCAAAAAGACTACACTGAAAATTCTCACAGAGGGCTAAAACTAAATTAATGATATTGAAAAGTTTATAATTGAATTGACATTCATACAATATGTTTATCACTTATTGAGTAGTTTTACCAACAATAAATATATAATGGTACAATATATATCGGGCGACTATCGATATGTGTGAAAGTATGCGTATATGGACCAATAACCTCTTCTTTCTTTTTTTCCCCCATTTTCTTTAACTTTGGATGTGTTCATTATGGAATCGGCATTCAAAATTTCACACATACTTTGAGTGTGTAACAATAAACTAACATTCAAATTTTTATTTTGCAAAATCGCCTTGTCTCAAAACATTTGAATTATTAATTTTGGAAAGAAATTATCGAGACAATACAAAAAAAAAGTTGTGTACATATATGCAGCAAAAGAAAAACATTTCAAAATTGGTAAGGTTGTTTGTAAGACCAAAAAAAAATTCAAAATGCGGAATTGCCTCCTTCCCAAACATGATTAAAGTTGATATTAATAACTAATCAGCTTTCTTAATACTTTGCCCGGGAACAATGAACAGACAATACTCTGGCTTTCTTATTACTTTACTAGGAACATAGATTAGGCAATAATGTTGGACGTAAGCTTTAATGTTGCTGCGATATCAACATTAAACACAACCGAGTTCACTTTTAATGGGGTGCTAATCGTCTTGTCGGTGCCCTTTGAGTTTGGGCAGGCAGATTACACTTTATTTGCTGTACGAACATGAAAAAGTGAAGACATGCAGATTAAGGTAAATTATTGGACGGAAAAAGAAGAAGGGAAATTAAAGCTTAGAGAAAATCTCCCGAAGACCGAAGAATTTTGACGACCGTGTGGCGGCGTGCGGCTGTCCATCCGTTCACACGCGGCATTGTTTTGAATTTTGGTATTATATATTAGTGTATTAGGGTTTGACTTTTTATTTAGTTAATCCTCGGAGATGAAAATTTTGACTTCCTTCTAACCATTTTTTTTTCTTTGTCCTTTTCACCACGCGAGGTCGTACGAATGAAAATCTGGACGAGCAGGGACGCGGATTCCAGATGCACCGTCACTCATCATGCATAGATCATCCCACGAGGGCCAATAGTAATTATTTTTTTGTTGCGATGGTATCTCTAGCTTTTCCTAAATAAATGAGGCCCCGCAAAGTGTTCAAAGAGCACTGCTGCTTATTAAGAATCTTTAAATTGAAATGATATGACTCTTAGGCTCTGTGCGTTTCACGGTAGCCGCCCTGTTGGCGAGGCTTGAGCCTAATGTGATTCTTAGGTTTCATGCATTACATAAAGAAATGTGGCGGGGCTCAAGCTTGCATGTGGCAGGCAACCGACCAAAGAAGAAGCAAAAAGAATAAGAAAGAAAAGGAAAAAAAGAAAAAAAAACGAATTTAAGAATAAAATAATTAAAAAATTCGATTCTTTTGGTAATTTTCCCAAGAAAATCAAAATAGATACCAAATGGCAGAAAATATTTTCTAGTTCATTTTCAGATTTTAGCCGAACATCGAAAATTATTATCATTTTCCTGCAAAATGGCTATCTAGAAAATATTTTCCATATACGTCACATTTTTAGCGAAACGAACGAAGTCTTAATGTATTGATTATGTATCACTCGAGAACACTCAGTGTATTAGAAACACTAAAATTTCTTTAATTACTTACTTAAGAAGTGTCTCTAAGGCACTCTTTAATTCAAATAAGTGCTTGGAAATTTTAGTTACGTGGCCTTGATTGCACTGGAGAAAATAATTATTGGGTGTTAATTTGATGTGTACTTTTCTTTTTGGGCTTTTTTTATTTGGCTTTTAGAGGTTAAAATAGGAATTTTATGTAATTGTAAGCACCAAAATATCTTGTCTTATAGATAGTTAATGGTTAACCGTGTTATTCTAGAATCAAATAATGGGTGATACACACACCTATTTCATCTTCTCAAAACCATAGAGCATTCAATTCTAATGTCGACGATAATCTTCACGTGGTTAACAACAGCATTGAGAGAATATGTTAAAATGTATGTGTGAATTGTGTCAGAAAAAAGTCTTATATCGGAAAATCAGTATGATGTGGAGTAATTAATATATCCTAGTTGATTCGTAACTTATTGGTTTAAGCTTTCTAGTGAAGATGGTCTGACTAGATATATTGATGGATTCGGACTTGGACTCCTTCTTGACGATCTCCCCACATGAATATATCAAATTTCTATTATGCATCTCTAATAAATGATATCAGAGCCGATGATCGATTGGTGGCCCACTTACAATGTGCATCGGTGTTTGATGAACAATCACGAAAGTAATCTCATGACCAACATGGTTTGCATGTGTGAGTTGTATTAAAAAAGTTCTACATCGAAGAAATGGTATGGTGTGGAGTAGTTAACTAATATTTCATAGTAGGCCCATAACTCATTGGATTAAGCTCTTAAGTGAAAATTGTTCCAATCGAATATATTAATACGCTCGGACTTTGGCTCTCTCTCTCTCTCTCTTGGCAATCTTGCTTCTATTGCTGGCTCCTAACAATATACACTTAGATGGGCTGCTTTGGGAGAATACAAAGTCATTTTCTCACGAATCTTTTGAACGAATATGTATTTTCTAAAAGTGAATAGTGTTTGGATAACTTGTTTTGGTGTATATTTTGTTAAGTAACTTTGAAGTGAAAAAAAAGGAAAAAAAAAAAAGATAACAGAGGCATGGGTGAGCATTACCAGAGAGAACAGGGACTGGGCAAGCTCGGCGGCAGCGGCGACCACAGGTGAGCATTGGCGGCTACCAAAGGTGACCATCAGCCAAGTGAGAATCGACTGGCAACTCTTGTTGAAGTAGATCTAGTCAACTAAATATGAGCAAAGCCAGGTGAGTTACGCCTGGGTCGCGCAAACTTGGGCGAGGTGACCCCTAGGATCAAGTGACCTTGGCATCGCAACTCCTAGGTCAAACGACTCTAGGCAAGGCAGCCCTTAGGGTCACGCGATCTCCGTAAGACGACGCCATGAATATGATCTACGACGCATGAGATTGGATATGTATTTTCTAAAAGCGAATAGTGTTTGGATAACTCGTTTTGGTGTATATTTTGTTAAGTAACTTTGAAGTGAAAAAAAAGGAAAAAAAAAAAAGATAACAGAGGCATGGGTGAGCATTACCAGAGAGAACAGGGACTGGGCAAGCTCGGCGGCAGCGGCGACCACAGGTGAGCATTGGCGGCTACCAAAGGTGACCATCAGCCAAGCGAGAATCGACTGGCAACTATTGTTGAAGTAGATCTAGTCAACTAAATATGAGCAAAGCCAGGTGAGTTACGCCTGGGTCGCGCAAACTTGGGCGAGGTGACCCCTAGGATCAAGTGACCTTGGCATCGCAGCTCCTAGGTCAAACGACTCTAGGCAAGGCAGCCCTTAGGGTCACGCGATCTCCGTAAGACGACGCCATGAATATGATCTACGACGCATGAGATTGGGGATTTGCAACAAAATAGCTTCACCCACGACCATCTTACAAACCATCTGGCAAACCTGCACCGATGACCATCTTGCAAACCATCGGTGCCTCCACATTGCAACTTGGAGAAGACAAACAAGCATCTCCACATCTCCAACTTAGAGAAGAAGTCAAACGGTATCTTATGAGGGCAAAACCTAAAACGAAAATACTGGTGGGGGCCGTTTTGGAACAAAAAAATTTATTAACCCTAAGGAAGTGGGCCTCCGAATATGCTGAAAGACCAGAACAGGTAGGGGCTTTTAACTTTCCCAAGGGCTTTCAAGAAAGTGGGTGCAAAAGAAATTACCATAATACCCAACTTTTTCTCGAAGGGCTTTAAAGGCTCAAAGTTCATTAGAAAAGCCATTCCAAACCGCATTATAGTGTTTGGAGAAGTCACGTCCAAGAAAACAAATGATCCCATGAATATTCTTGCTTCAACTTGCACTTAGCCAAAGTAGGCAGGTTGTTTGGTATTGTCATCCAAACCACCACACTAAATTTAGGCAAGTTAGGAGTAAAACCAAACAAGCACATGCTAGTCCGCCTTCCAAAATCACATCTGAGCATAATATAACAATTACAACATATATTTTTGGCTGATCACATAATTCTTCTATATCCAGACCTTCAAAATTGTTTTTTATGTTAGCTAGTATGATATTGTCTATTTTTGAGAATTGAGATGTAGATCCTCTCAATTCGTGAGGAATAAATAAACAAAAACATATCCTCCTCACATCGACATAACATTGTGCACAATAATTGAGGTGCAAAAATGAAATTTTCACAAAACCTATCAAGTAATGTTGTAGTTTGGGAATAAGACAATTCTTGTTTCTTCCACAATGCCTGCTAAAACTAAAAGTGAGTCAAGATTTTGCACGCAAAGGCAGCACGAACATATTCACGCCGAAAGTCCAACGTTTGACACAAAGATGTGCACATTCGCAATTTAAAAATGCACACATCTTCATTCAAATCTCCGCCCTCGTAATTCTTACAAGAGAACGATTCAAATTACGTGTGCCGCTTTGCGAAAATAGTGGGCTTAAAGAACTGCTAAAATACATTTATCATTTGTCCCGACACGTCGCATGTCTTAAGAGAAAAAGATGAATTCGTGTTCTCCGACCTTAAAGTAGCCGGTGGAAGTTTACTCGAAAGTAAAGGGTAATGAGATCATTGCTCACGATAATCTGCAAAACTTTTTCCGCGAGCATGCAATTTATATTTTGATTTGACGCACATAAGGAAAAGAGGAGCCAATGGCAAGAACTCCACCCCCCTCCAATACTTTATACTATTCCCTCTCCAAGTTTCCACGCTCCGCGTTGAAAGCATGTTACGTGTCAGTCAAATGAGATGACGTACGTGAGAACAGACCGTTGGCCGGTCCGGCCTTAGAATTGGAATCGCGGCGTCTTCCTCGCCAGGTTGGATCTTGTCCTCGTAGCCCCTTGCTAGCAAATAAAGGCAGACAAGTCAAACATTTGGCGGATGGCAATGTCATCGGAGAACACAATTAAAAAAATAATAGTGATCCATGTTACAAGATTAATGTACAAAATCGTTTCTTTAGTTGGTATGGCAAATTGCATTCAAGAATTTGAATAAATAAGTCTTAATTAATACTCGATAAGAGTAATATTATTACTTTAAAAATCAATCTCGGTGCCTGTAAACTTATTTTAAAAACGAATAAGAACTCACGTTAGAGACCATAGATATATAAATGGTTGTATGTTTTTTTCCATATTATGTTCCCAACAAAAAAGAATAGACTGACATGATAATGATGTCATTTTTTTTGTCACATGAGGATATTTTCTAAAAATAACCAAAGTGAAAGATTTTTTTGACAACAACGGAAGCGGAGAAAAGCGAACAAGACCGCGGGGGGGGGGGTGTGGGGGAGTCGCCGTGCCGAAAATTATTTTAAAAAAAATCACGTTTGTTTACCGAGTTCTACATTAAGACCGAAACAAGATATGTTCAAACCTTGGCAAGATAATGCGCAGTTCTACAGTCAAAGTTCGGACATTCTGAAAGACCCTCCTCCGTTCGCCCATAAATACCCCAGTTCCCTTCTCGCCTTTCTCAACCAACATCAACACATAATCTTGACCTCACCTGTGTGGTCTTAATTTACCTGCTCTACATTCTCTTTTTTCGTCTTGAGAGAGAGAGAGAGACTTGTCTTTGAGAGAGAGAGAGAGAGAGACTTGTCTTTGAGAGAGAGAGATGGAATTTTTTCTTCAGTTATGCAATCTTGTTCTATCAACTTCGGTCGCTTTTGTGCTCTTTGTTCTGTGGAGGGTGTCGTTCAAGTGCTGGATTTCACCTGCGAGAGCTTATCAGAAGCTCAAGAGAAATGGGTTCAAAGGGCCTTCTCCGGTTTTCCCCCTTGGGAATATCATGGACATGAAAAAGGCCATAAAAGATGCCTCCTGTTCTGTGAATTCTAATGATGAATCTTTGAACACCATCACTCATGACATTCACTCCACGGTCTTCCCCTACTATGCTAGCTGGCAAAAATCACATGGTTAGCCCAAAAATGAATCTGTTGCAGAAAAGTTCAATTCATGAAGTTGGGTTGCCAATTACTTTTGTTGGTTTTCATTAATAATTTCTGTGTTTTGATTTCAGGGAAGGTGTTCATGTACTGGCTGGGCACGGAGCCATTCTTGTACATTGCAGAGCCTGAGTTTCTGAAGCAAATGTCGAGTGGTGTAATGGGGAAGAGTTGGGGGAAGCCCAGGGTGTTCAAGAACGACCGAGAACCCATGTTCGGGAATGGACTGGTCATGACCGAGGGCGACGAATGGGTCCGTCACAGGCATGTCATCACCCCAGCCTTCTCTCCTGCCAACCTCAAGGTCTCTCTCTCTCTCTCTCTCTCTCTCTCTCTCTCTCTCTCTCTCTCTCACAGCAGAGATGTGTACACACGTACCGATCTTTCGGTTTTTGAATATGAGTGATAGCAACTCGTGGGAGTCACGTCAAACTAATTTCTTGAAAAGGAAATGTGCGTCACAAAATCTTTCGCAGGAATTGCGGAGTGCTTGTACACGTAAATTGTTTATCTCTAATTATGTAAAGGCGGTGATTAGTTAGAGTTTACGTTTCAGAACAAAAGACTCAATTATCTTTTAGGCCTTTTATCCCCACACTTGCTCAATTTGCACGTAATTTGCTTGTACGACAGGGAATGTCAAGCTTAATGGTGGAATCAGCCAACAGGATGCTGGAAAAGTGGACAGCTCTCATAAACTCCGGAAAGCCAGAAATCGATGTCGAGAGTGAGATCATATCGACGGCGGGGGAGATCATAGCCAGGACCAGCTTCGGCATTAGCCACGATGATGGTAAGAAAGTTCTCGAGAAACTGCGAGCCATGCAGGTCACTCTCTTCAAGACAAACCGATTCGTGGGTGTGCCTTTCAACCAATTTATCACCCCCAAACAATCCCTAGAAGCAAAAAGACTAGGAAAAGAAATAGACGACCTACTAATGTCGATCATCGATGATCGCAAGGCCAACTTCGTGGCGAATAACCAGAAGGACTTGCTCGGGTTGTTACTCGAAGGGAGCTGTGGAAACGGAAAAGTAGGGAAGAGTTTGACAACGAAAGAGTTAGTGGACGAGTGCAAGACGTTCTTTTTCGGGGGTCATGAGACGACGGCGTTGGCTCTGTCGTGGACGTTGCTGCTTTTGGCCATGCATCCTGAGTGGCAAGACCAGCTCAGAGATGAGATCAAACAAGTGGTTGGTGATAAAAAAGAGATTGATGCAACCATGCTTGCTGGACTAAAGAAGGTAAAAACACTATTCGAAATGAGAAGCAATAGATGCGCACGTTTTTGTACACAGAGCTAGTTTTGTTTGCATGTGCTTTCAATTGCTCGATGTTGCTCAGATCATATGTCATATGGAAAAAGTTAGTGTCTGCGTTCCCGAAGTTGGTATGATTTCATGTTTCATAATGGCTGAATAGATTCATGTAGAAAATATCTAATCACGGGAACATGAGCATGGTTCGTTTTGGATAGAAATGAGCCTACAATTAAACTGTGCATATGAATAATTTGATACAGTTGTACTTTAATTGGCGAAAGCGCAGTCTTTAACCACGATCCAGAGAACATTGTAAAAATCAGAAAATTAATGTAGAACATAGCTATGCATCATGCGCAGGTAATTGAAGATGCCTTATCTTCAACCTTTTTTCAATAACTGTCCTGTTCAAATTCCATATAAAAGTGCTTATATGTCCGTGTGCGGTAGTGGTCTTCGTCTTTCCTCCTTTTGGCTTAATTTGAGGGAGGTGGTCAACGTTGATCCGCCATATTCATGGACGGAAATGTGGAGATAACATAAGCGTGTGACCACCATACAATAGAACTGCATGTTATTGCCATGTGTATGCGTTTTAATGACTCCTTTAAATGAATATATAGCCACAAGCCAAGCTAAGTAGTCAGTGTCCATCTTGCCATAAACCGCTTTTGTAATTCTCACATGACAGCCTGTGAAAATATTAATTTTCCATCTTGATAGCTAATTACATGGCATGTGCATGCACGTCTGTGTATTTTCTCCTTAATAGTAAAGGTAAATGTAATTGACAGAATTGTCGATTTAACTAGATTATGTAATTGATGATTAATTGCAGATGGGATGGGTGATGAATGAAGTTCTGCGGCTATATAGCCCGGCACCGAACGTGCAAAGACAGGCGCTGGAGGATATTAAAGTATACGACATGGTGGTCCCTAAGGGAATGAACATGTGGATCGACGTGGTGTCGATGAACCATGACCCTGCCCTGTGGGGGGATGACGTGAACCAGTTCAAGCCGGAGCGGTTCGAGGAGGACACGCTCTACGGCGGGTGCAAGCACAAGATGGGGTTTTTGCCATTTGGGTTTGGAGGGAGAATGTGCATCGGACGGAACTTGACCATGATGGAGTACAGGATTGTCTTAACCCTAATTCTCTCCAAGTTCTCCTTCTCTGTTTCACCAGGCTACTGCCACTCTCCTTCCATTTTGCTCTCTCTTAGACCTTCCCAAGGCTTGCCACTCATTGTCAAGCCTCTGTAGGATAATCAGCAATAATACTTCTTTAAGTTAAAGAGTAATAATGTGTAACCAATATAGAATCTGTTGTACTTGTCAAAAGCAATATTAGGGATATATATACGCATGGTCATTGTAACTTATGTATTCACACATATTCTTATAATACCGAGCTTTAGTGAAATTTTCGGTTATTTTATTACGATAAGTGTTAATCGAAAGAGGCCCATGATTATTTGAATTACGATATGGCTACTTTTCTCATTTTTGAGGGCTCAGCATGATGACGAAAGTTACTGAAGCACACTTTGGGCATGTAGTTTCTACACGAAGGATGAGAGGGATTCAAATTCAATTTACAAACTTAAGGATATTAAATAAACCATGTTGTAGCTGGTTAACTTGATTTGATCCTCGACCAGTTTCAAAAGTGATCAGGCCCATGATCTTTCATTTTTGGTAACGAGAATGAAATTTTTCCTGAATTTGAGGTGGAGAAAATCTGGAGACTATATGAATTTACAAATGTACAGCACTTGAAAGGTGCTTTATTTCTAAATTCGAGCAAGCGTTAGACAAGCAACAGGAAAGTTTATTTGCCTGCCCCTCATGTGTATTTTCTGATGTGTATCTTTTGCATGTTGAATTCACTTCGTTACTATTTGGGAAAGTGCTGCTAAAAGTTGGCCCGCCCAACGGAGGAACGAGAAGAACGCAAAATGCATGCAAAATAGAGAGCTAGCACGTGACCTTAAAAAATGGCACTTATTCATCAGCGCATTGGTCAGCCGTAATTGATCATACACAAGCATAGCGTGCATGGATAAGAATCATGATCGACTATAGTCCACACTAGATCAGAAAATCATATGATTATTTAAATCAAAGAAATTTAATAAAATGAAACCCTCTTTGTTATAAAAATCATCATCGACTATAATATCCAGTGTTCTGACCAATAATAATAATAATATGTGGTGCAAATGAATTAATTATATCAAACTCATATTACTTGGAACCTATTTTATTTTTTGTCTAAGAAAATTTTCATTCGTTACCAAAAATGATACATGAAAGGATCCATAGGACATTCCAGAAATCACCACAACAAAGCAAGCCCAAGAAGCTACAAAAAAAACCAAAATCAAGAAATCAAGATATATCATCATAGCATGATCGGCAGAAATAAGTACAAGCTTGTCCTTCAAGAATGGATATGCGACTGCATCCAAGCAAAACGACCAGTATTGATCACTGAATCACACATCATCATCGGTGATTAGTGCACACCGAAATCTCCATCTACAGATACGGCTTTGCCTTGGGGAGTTGTGCGCGCAGGTTCGGCAACCCTAATACCATTACCATACGGAGATAACAAAAACATATTGAACAAGCTCAGATGCGGCCCTTGCGAGAGCAAACCCTTTAGCAGGTGCGAGACGCCTAAACTTCTAACAAAACATGTTAACGAGCACAAATATGATATCAGAACTGCTGTGAACACCATTAAAACTAGAGAGAAAGTGTTTATTTATTAAAACTCTTGGATTGAAAAATAGATCGAGAGAGAAAATTTCCCAAATTTAAGATTGGAAAAGTATAGCTCTCAAATCTAGATTTAGATTTAGATCGGGAGGGTAGAGCAAGAACAATGAAAATATAAGGAAAAACAACCAAAGAGAGAGGGGAGGGAGAGATCAATGAAAATCCCTCCTCTTTGGAATTTTTTTTTGGTCGAACCCTTTCCAAGTTGAAGAAGCGAAAAAAGGCTGAAACGTAGAGAGGGAGAAAGAGCTAGGAGCCTAATTAAGATGCCTTGATATGCATAATTCATCCTAGCATGTTGTAACGTAGTGTGATCTCATCCCCGGTCCTAAATAAGGTCGCTGAGAGATTATCATTTGATGAACCAGGCCCTATTAGAAATGATGCTCTAAATCCTAATGGGCCTAGCCTAACTTGGGCTATTTATTCTTATCATTGACTTAGAAAACATAAGGAAAAAAATCATTTTACGAAAACAAAAAAAAGAATTTCCGTCTACGTATACACTTGGAAAATCTTTCTAGTCCGTCTCCCCTTTTTGTCAAGTAAAATGTTGCAAATTCGAGTTGCGTTTGTTATAGAATAATGAATGATTTAGAAAACGTTTTCCCAAAAAATGATCGCCGGTATCGATTGAATTAACTAATTGATGAAAAATATTTTCATTTTCAAGAATAACTTAAATCTAAACATTTTTACGGATGATAAAAAATTTTCAATCAATTATTTTTATAAGCAATACAAATAATTATTTTCATAAAAATATTCTCTAAATCAATCATTTTTCGCAAAATAATTCGAGGTGCAAATATGAATCACAAATCATCGTTTGTTTGGTCAAATTAATCATCATTTGATAAAAGGAAAAATCCCGCGAAAATCGTGTAAAATACATGCCACGCCAAAACGGCGACGTCGCTTGGCCTCCCCCTTCCTCGTTCTCCTCTTCCTCCTCCAAAGCTTCGCAGTTTCTCTTCCCCATTCCCTCCAACAAGCGAGCCCCCAAAGAAACCCCTAAGCACTGCTGACTACTGACTCCAGAAGCTCCAGAAAGCCTTGGCTCGCGGGGTCGCGGACGATCGGAGGAGGAAGATGGGGACGTCGGTGCAGGTGACGCCTCTCTGCGGCGTCTACAACGAGAACCCGCTCTCCTACCTCATCTCCATCGACGGCTTCACCTTCCTCGTCGACTGCGGCTGGAACGACCACTTCGATCCCTCCCTCCTCCAGCCCCTCTCCAGGTCTATCCCCCATCCATCATCTCCGTGTGATTTCGGTTTCTTCGTTTCGATCGGCGGCGCGGTAATGGGGGGGAGCGCTCCGGCCCCGGTTTGTAGGAGCACCGATGAAGTCGCGAGGGGGTGGTTTGACTGTTTGGTTCGCCGTGGTGGTGGTGCAGGGTGGCGTCGACGGTAGATGCGGTGCTGCTGTCGCACCCGGACACTCTCCACCTCGGAGCCCTGCCTTACGCCGTGAAGCAGCTCGGGCTGTCGGCTCCTGTTTACGCCACCGAGCCGGTTTTCAGATTGGGGCTGCTCACCATGTACGATCAGTACCTCTCGCGGAAAGTAAGTAGTGCTCGGTACCAAGGCAGGTTTTTTTTTTTTTTACTTTCATCTTCTTTTCCCGCCGCTGAATTGGTGCAATTGCGTGATTTTGACCTCCTGCCTCGACATGGCTTGGCCTGGAAATCGCAAATATAACAAGGTGAATTTGCGGGTGAATTGAGTTTGACTTAGTTCGAGCGAAGAAATAGGCCGAGGTTATAATTTTTCCTTCTTCTTTCTGTACCATCTGTATCGATTAAGAACTAGTTCGACTGATTGTTCAGCGCTCGGTGTTGCGTATATCATATCAGCTGCTGGTGCTTGGTTAACCATAGGAACTTTCGTTTTTATCTTTTGATCCACCGAAAGACACCTGTAATCTGGAGAGCTGATTTTAATGGGTACATCACTTGCAGCTGTATTCTTTTCATTGTTGTGTTGGTTAGCACGGTCTACTATTACAGCAGTATATGCTTTTTTGAGCAATGGGAAGTACTGATGAAAATGTCGCTCTCCTTTTGCCTGCAGCAAGTATCAGAGTTTGATCTATTCACGTTGGACGATATTGATTCAGCTTTCCAAAATGTGACCAGGCTGACATATTCTCAGAACCATCATTTTTCCGGTAGGCATTATGAACAATTGTATCATTTTGATCGACGCTAGTTTGATTTTGATATATTCTGTCATTCGACTGCAGTAGCTCAGACCGAGCCCTTTCTTGGGCCTTTTTAAGCATGATTCAATATTTGTGTACCCTTGTTTTTTACTCCTTTGTGTTGATTCTGGACACATCTGTAAACTCCCTGTATCTCTGCATTGATTGTGGTTAGTGTATTGACTTTGTCAGGAAAAGGGGAGGGGATTGTGATTTCTCCACATGTGGCTGGGCACCTCCTGGGAGGTACAATCTGGAAAATATCAAAGGATGGAGAGGATGTTATATATGCAGTGGATTTTAACCATCGTAAAGAAAAGTAAGAGTTTCAACCGAGTACCTGCTTTGGCTGGCTTATATATACCACTAGAAATTACTTATTGTAATTATGTGCTTCTGTCAGGCATTTGAATGGAACTGTTCTTGAATCCTTTGTCCGACCTGCCGTTTTGATTACGGATGCTTACAACGCCTTAAACAATCAGCTCCCAACTAAACAAAGGGAGAGAGGATTTATAGGTATTGCCCTCTCCTTTCAAGAGTGTATAAATAAAGCAGCAAGCGCTTTTTGTATATTATCGAAGTTTGTCTTTCAGGGTTCAATTTCACTGTTATGCCCCGACTGATAAGCTCCTACATATCTGCTTGTTCATGTGTATGATTTAACCACTCACATGCTAATATTCTGTTCTTATGAAGATGCTATAAAAAAGACTGTCGAAGCAGGAGGAAATGTATTAATACCCGTTGACACTGCTGGACGAGTGCTGGAACTTATTCTGATACTGGAAGAGGTCAGTCAGGCAATCTAGGCCTGTTTTTTACTTTTGTGGCTATGGAAGACAAATCTTGCTAAATTTACATCCTGACTGCAGAGTCCTCTGAATTGTCCAATCTATTTCCTCACATATGTCGCCTCAAGCACAATTGATTATGTCAAGAGTTTCCTTGAGTGGATGAGTGACAATATAGCGAAGTCTTTTGAGCATACACGTGACAATGCTTTTCTTCTGAAGTAGGTGATTCTTTCTGCTCAAAGTTTATATTCTTTGAATGGCTATTCTTTGCGCTTCATCTGATTGCACTTTCAAGTTATTGAAATTACCTTCTAAAATATTTTTGAATTTTTTACATTATGCTTACCATTTACAGGCATGTCTCACTCCTAATTAACAAGAATGATCTTGATAATGCTCCAGCTGGTCCAAAGGTTAAATCTCCTTTTTTATTTATTCGTTATTGTATGCCTCTTTATTCTTTTCGTTGCTAATTATTTCAAGTTACATTAGGTTGTTCTAGCATCCATGGCCAGCTTAGAAGCAGGCTTTGCTCACGATATATTTGTGGAATGGGCAACTGATACCAAGAATCTCATACTTTTTACTGAAAGAGGCCAGGTAATCCGACGACTAATGTGGGTGCTACTTAATTGGTTGTGATTTGCACGATTGTAGTCATTCTGCTGTTTAACTGTGTGAACTAATGCAAACTGCTCTTTTGGGCTGAACTGATGAGAAAAATCTTCGGCCCATTAGGCATCTTCTTGATTTAGCTTCACGTATATTCCTGAATGAATATGTGGAATTATTTGTACGTTTCAGCATATAAGATCTGCAATAGATTCATTAACAATTGGAGTAAATATTAATCTAGCATGCATGGGTATATATTTACGTTCTGGAAATCAGTGCCCTCCTGATTACTGATATCAGTGGCTCTTCGAATTTTGGCATCAGAGAATAACATTGTTAGGGGTGAAGATTATCTTCCCAGAATGCGGACAAACTTTTCTAGATAGTTGTACTGTTACCTTTTTTTGGGCAATGTTTCAATGGAAACCGAATTGTGAGCATTATAAGGAATAAATTAACACTATTTGAACAGTTCTGGCAAACAAATGATTGATGGAATTGATCTCTACTGGTGTTATGATATAGTTTCCTTAGTTGTTTAGAAGCAACCTGCATATAAGATGAAAAACATAATTACTGATGAAAAAGCGATTGTTCATTTCAGTGAAACGAACTTCCAAAAATGATTTGTTGCAGATGTGAATTCCAAGTTGATTTGCTGCACAGATTTTCCTTTCCTTATCATACTTATGTGCTGACAGTTACCAACGAATTTGTAGTTTGCAACCTTAGCTCGCATGCTTCAGGCAGATCCACCCCCAAAAGCTGTCAAAGTTACCATGTCTAAAAGAGTTCCTTTGGTTGGGGATGAGCTACTTGCTTATGAAGAAGAGCAAAATCGGATAAAGAAGGAAGAAGCTATGAAAGCTAGTATTATCAAAGAAGAGGAATCAAAAGCAGTGCGTGCATCTGAAAATGTGGGTGATCCGATGGTCATTGATGCCAGCAACACTCAGGCATCGCAAGAAGGTATTTTTTCTCAAGAAGTTGATGTTCTCATTAGCTGGAAGTGTTGGTAGTAATGAATCCTAAGTTGTATTCAAGTAAAAGGTGGCAATTCTTCATGATTGAAGCGTTTGCTAAAGATTCTCGCTTTTGAGTAACCTTCTTTGGGGAACCAAATTCTCATCTTTCTTCCTCCGGTTTCACTACACGGTGAAGCTTCACCTTGGACAGCTCTTGCCCTTAACAATCTTTTCCTGTTAAGGAAGACCAAGAATAACAGTGTACACAAGTTTTCTGCTCTACATTATTTCTGCTCTATTTTAATGTTTATTGTTATTTCTGGCAGCAGCTGGTTCACATGGTGCCAGATACCGTGACATTTTTATTGACGGATTTGTTCCACCGCCCAACTGTGCTGCTCCTATGTTTCCTTTTTATGAGAATGCCTCTGAGTGGGATGATTTTGGTGAAGTGATCAATCCTGATGACTACGTAATTAAAGATGACGACATGGATCAAGGAGCTTTGCCCGTAAGTATTCTATCACAATTTGCAGCCTCTATGCTTGCCTGTTCGACTGCTCTAGGTACCATAGGACGGTCACCTTTGAATATCATGTCTATTCATTAATGCATAGTCCAGTAGAATGAAACAAAGAACATGAAAAATATTGGAAGTTTTTGCCAGGATTAGTGATTCTTAGCTTTATCATTAGAAATTTTGACCTGAAGAAGTTATGTAGATCGTGTCTTAGAGTTTGTCGACACAATATCTTGCAAATTGTTCTTGCAAGTGTTTGCATTTCCCTAGCGTCACATAAATGAATAACTTCTGCTAAATGATCCAGAAGAAGGGTAGAAAAGAAACCGAATTAAGTAAAGTGAATTATGGTTTGAAGCATGTAAATTGGTATGGGTTTGGAGCTTTGAACATGTAATGCTTATTTCATGTCAAAGAATGGTATCAGATCATCCCTTGGAACCTATGCTAGTACAGTGGCATGCAAATCATATCAAGAGAGTATTAGAAAGTCCAGCAGTTCTTGTTTTACAATGAGAAGACAGATCCCCTGGTCGACTCGAACAAAATAATGGTCTTTCAGCGGTGTGAGCTTTTCTAATGAAACTTCAGTTGAAATTCACTGAGTCTTCTCTTCCACTGTCGTCTTTAGTACGGTAGTCTTTTGATACATCATTTTTTACCTTCTATGGTGCTAACATGACGAGATATTTCATTGGATTGCTTATGCGGCTTTGCAGTTTGTGAGCACTATGGATGGAAAACTTGATGAAGGACCTGCTAGTTTGATACTTGATATGAAGCCCTCAAAAGTTGTATCGACTGAACTAACTGTAAGTGAGTTCTGCCACAAGTGATGCATGGCATTCATCATTTTATTCCTGAACTAAAAGTACAGTCATATCTCACATTGCCTCCTAAAAAGAGTACTCTCATGATGGAGATTGACAATTTGGATGGGAATAAACTTTCATCTAACCTTGAATTGTGGGGAAGCACCTGTTTGTTTTATTGTTTCATATTTTATTTCCTTCCATTTTTAGAAGCCTTGAAAAAGGACAGCACATTCATGGCATGCTATTGCTCTGTCAGATTTTATTGTCTTTAATTCTGAATTTGGCTGCGAAAACTTGAATTTTGTGGACATTTGGGAACAAATGATGCTTTTTTTTTGTACTTTGCGCAGTTATTACATTGCATTTGTGAATTTAATTCATGAAAATTATTTAATTGTTTGATGAACCTGCCTTCTACATGTGTTGTGATTTGTAATATCAGGTGCAAGTCAAATGCTCATTGATATACATGGACTTCGAGGGACGTGCGGACAGCCGAGCAATTAAATCAATACTTGCCCATGTGGCTCCCCTAAAGCTTGTAAGGTTATCTTTGCTTTAAATAGTTTGAAGGACAACCAGAGACTGTTGGGTCTTTGTATCAGGTTCAAACTATGTTATTATGCTTCGAAGGCAATCATGATTTAGAATCCGATAGCATCTTAGTGTTCATACACGCATTGTCATGCCTGCTGAAATAAGGAGTAGTTTTTATTATTGTTTTCCATCCAATGTGAGGTTTTGACCTGGTGCTACTTACCATTCATCAGAAGATACAACTTATTAATTACTCACAAGCTTATAGTACTTATTTTGTTGGTCAAATGATAGTTATCCTGTTGATGTTCTTCTGCGACTAAGCATAATTGTCATTTCAAAATATAACCATATGATTTTTGAATATAAACTCATGTATGCACTTTTTTGAAGGTTTTGGTGCGAGGATCAGCCGAGGCAACGGAGCATTTGAAGCAACACTGCTTGAAAAATGTCTGCCCTCAAGTCTATGCTCCCCAAATTGAAGAAACAATTGATGTTACATCTGATTTATGTGCTTATAAGGTACCTTTAAGAAATGCTTTGTAATTTGAGTCATTGTGATGCTGCAAATATTTGTCCTCTGAATCTTGTTTTGTGACAATTAGGTGCAACTTTCTGAGAAATTGATGAGCAATGTGCTTTTTAAGAAGGTGAGCTCCTTATGTTTTCGTTCATCTTCATAAAACTTGATCGCCATGTCATTTTCCAGTTTGAGTCTCTTGCTGACGGATTATACAGTTAGGAGATTATGAAATAGCTTGGATCGATGCTGAAGTTGGAAAGACAGAGAATGGAATGTTGTCTTTGCTTCCGCTGTCGACTTCAGCACCACCACATAAATCGGTACTTGTTGGTGATTTGAAGCTGGCGGATTTCAAACAGTTCCTAGCCAGCAAGGGTGTTCAGGTAAAATTTCTCTGCTTGCTAACACGGGTTTATTCAACATAAGTAGTGATGACGGAGTTTTTAACCAATGAGCAAAGACAATCTGACAGTGCTTGACACAATTGAATCTTGAACTTTCGGTATATGCAGGTAGAATTTGCAGGTGGAGCTCTTAGATGTGGTGAGTATGTAACACTACGCAAAGTTGGCGATGCAAGCCAGAAGGTCAGTAATTAATTGTACTCAATTTTGTCCATTTTCTTTTTTTCTACTTCCCTCTTGCTTGGTCCTGACTCCCAACTATTGTCCATGCCAAACCCCTTTCGCCTCTGAACAAAGTAGTCAGAGCCGTATAGTTTCTCATGATTGAATTTGCCCGTGTTCAAGTTATTTTGTAGGAAAGAACTATGAATGCCTTCTACCTTTTGTTTTTCTACCGGGTCATTAATTCTGTGTGTTTTCATCTCGTAGGGCGGTTTATCTGGCACTCAGCAGATTGTCCTCGAGGGACCTCTCTGTGAAGATTATTACAAGATTCGTGATTATTTGTACGCGCAGTTTTATTTGCTTTGAGATTAGATACGCATGCAATTCTACTTATGGGGTAAAGAAGCCTGCGCCATGTCACATTATTCTGCTATGAGCCATCAAAAGCTTTTTTTCTCATGAACCAAACGCAAGTGCCATCACCACATGCAGCAATGGCCGTACACCGTGAACGACCTTCACCACCACTTCAGCAGAGTCCATTCTTAAGTAGCACCTCCTTGAGTATTTTGCCATCTTTCTCTCTCTATCTCGACATGGATCTGTTTCTTCTGACCACTATTGCACAGTGGTTACACCCACAGCCATAGATTTAGCCATATCGTAAGTCTTCTGAACAATGGATATAAAATGTTTGTCCTTCACTTATTTTCCAAACAAAGGATGTGAAACAATTAACATGGTCTTATCCGACTTTACCTTATGTATGTCTACCAGTAACAACCTCGCATTGTGTGAAACTGATTCAGAGGGTACAGATCAGTGCGTTCAATCTGAATATTGCCCAGTGTGGTTTGGAAGCAGCCAGCCGACAGCATCAAGAGCATCGAAACCGTATGCCAGCTTATAACCAAAAATGCACAAGTAGAAAGGATGAGCGACAATATAGCAAGATCTTTTGAGCATACACGGGACAATGCTTTTCTTCTGAAGTAGGTGATTCGGTCTGCCGAAGTTTCTGTTTTTTGAAATGGGTCGTCTCTGCGCTTCATCTGATTGCACCTTGAAGTGATGCACATCTACCTCCAAAATGGTTTTCGAGTTGTTATAACCTAGGCTTTTACCACTTACAGGCATGTCTCGCTCCTAATTAACAAGAATGTACTTGATAGTGCTCCAGCTGGTCCAAACGTTAAATCTCCTTTTATCTTTTTCAATCTGTATACTTCATGATCTTGTTGGTTGCTAACTATTTTAAGTTACTTTAGCTTGTTTTCGCATCCATGGCCAGCTCAGAAGCAGGCTTTGCCCACGATTTATTCGTTGAAGGGGGGCAACTGATACCAAGAATGTCGTACATTTTACTGAAAGAGGCCGGGTGGTCTCTACTACTAATGTGCGTGCTATTTAATCGGGTGTCAATTTGCTCGATCTGAGTCATTCCGCGGTTCAACTGGGTGAACTAATGCGAACTGCTCTTTTGGGCTAAAACTGTTTTTCAGTAATCGATGAAAACAAATTTGAATCAGCTTCACATGGGAGTATTCTGCCGAATGAATCTGTGGAATTACTTGTATAAAGATTCATGAAATCTGCAATAGATTCATTAACAGTTGGAGTAAATGTCAATTTACGAATGCATGGGTGCTGGAAATTAGTGGCCCTCCAGATTACTGATGTCAGTGGCTCTTCCAATTTTACCATTAGCGAAAAACATTGTTGGGGGTGAATATCTTCCCAGATAGAGGACAAACTTTACTGGATAGTTGTACTATGGCCTTCTTGTGGCCAATTCTTTCAATGGGAACTCAATTGTTGGCACTATAAGGAATCGATTAACGCTATCTGAACAGTTCTGGCAAACAGATGTTTGATGGAAATTATCTCTAGGCAAAAATATCGTACTCACCATTTAGTTCACTAACCATCCGGCACGCGCCAAACATTATATCAGCTCAAGAGCATAAAGCTGATCTGAATATCGCCCTGTGTGGTTGGTAAGCAGCCAGCCAACAGCATCAAGAGCATCGGATTCATATGCCAAGTCGTAAGAAAAAATGCACAGGTAGAAAAGGACCAAACGAGAAACATTGTCTTGGCAAAAATGACATTCTTGGAAATACAAGAATTTAGGTCTTCCCAGTTCCAATAGTCCAAATCAAGGGAAATTTCTAAACTGCTAGCAGACTATTCGGATTGTAATTGAACACGAAGATCACTTTAAAGGACTTAGTAGTTTCAAACTATCCCTCATTTCTTCTTTTCGTGACCACCTCCAGCTGACCTGCACCAAAATCCAAGAAAGACCGTAAGAGATTATCTCACTGAAACACATCAAGCAGAAAAGATCAGCCCAGAATGATAAAGCACCATGACCAGTATGCATTTGTTAGATTACCTCATCTTGCGGAGGACATTAGACATCTCCTCACGCTTCTTCTTTGCCCTCTTGTGGGTACCCAGCTTTCTCTTAGCCACCTTCAGAGCACGCTTGTCCTTTCCAACTTTTAGAAGCTCGGTGATCCTTTTCTCATAGGGTGCAAATCCAGCAACTTCCCTGATCAAGTTCCTCACGAAATGGACCCTCTTGCTGGTTTTCTAAAGGACATAAAAGGAACCAAATCATACATAGGAAGCAGATACTTCAATTATTCCTACCCTACAATCATTGCCAATAGAAGTAACTTATGATCCCTGCTTTTGCTAATACTACTTAAGGGAGAGAAGAAAAGAAACCCCTCCAGTATGCTCGAATGTAACAATTCGTATTTTGAAGTGGAAACCAAGATTTTACCATTGAAATTTAAGCGGAGTAGACTATGGCTACTGCAATTGCGATTTAGAGAGACATTAACACAGGTTATTGTATAGATGTGCACCTTTGATAGAATATGGACGACAAATAGCGAACACCTACAATATTGGGCACCAGCTGCACTGCATATTTTCACCAAACTAGATACTGTTTACACGGTTTAGCCAATTGCATGAGTTCACTGGACTATTAAACAATTTCTGCCAGAACTAAACCCCGCAAGAGAAATCGGTTTCCTCCTTATATCCTTATACTCTCTCTACAAATACCCTCAAACATGATATCAGGGCATCCCTTCTCAAAGACATACCTCTCCCAATCATCAGCAAATTTCCACATTACAAAGGAAAAACATAAGGGGCAACAAAATGCCTTCCATCAATCGCGAGTCCTCAAGATTATCTTCTAGGGACACAAAACTGATACAAAAAAACTGCAGCTTTCGAATTGCATCGATGAAATGCACATGCCTCGATATCAAAACAACAAAAAGGGAATATATATGTATGCATTGGTTAATCGGTGTAGATTCAGGATGCACTCACTCCTTTGCGATCCCTAGGACGCGGGGCGAGCTCCTTCTTGGTCACGATGTGGCCCTTGTTAAGGCCCACGAAGAGGCCAGTGTTCGGCTGCTTCGGAGCCATTTCCTGCTCATCAACAGCACGAACCCCACGTATCAGCGCGCGCTCGTAGAATCAATCGCAATCAAAATATGCAAACGGTACGCCCGTGACGCACCATGGGAAAGGACTCAAACCGTAGAGATCGCAACAAGCAAAAAAAAGATAATGAACACGGCAGCAAAAGCAAAGCATCCAAAAGCAGGTCAAATCAGCGAAACCCTAACGAAAGAGTCGTAAAGAGAGGCTTTTGCCGTTCGGATTGTAGCAAATGCAAGATCTCCAGCAAAAGCAAATCGATGAACATGCGACGACCACCAAAGCCACGCGAGATAAGCAAGTAAGAATATAGAGAGAGATCAGGCATCACGAAGCTGATGCGTTGAACGACGGAGAGAACGAATCTCGTGAACAACAACATGGAACACTCGAGCTTTTCGACCTTCTGAGTTTCACAGAGGAAGCGCGAACGCTCAAGAGCTTTCGATCTTCTGAGTTTACAGGGGAAACGCTCAGAGATTTTTACCCTTCCTGGACGGCGCGACGATCCGAGACGGTCGGCTTGAAGAAGACGCAGAAGAGCTAGGGTTAGGCGTCGAGGCGTCCGCTTTTATATACCCGCAAAAAGGGTGAGGACCAGAAGGCGGAAGGGTAAAGTCGTCATTGCATATTGAAAGTGCGTAATTGCACTGGAAAAGAGCCATTAAGAATCCCAAAACACACCCAAATCCTAAACATTCTTCTTGTGACAAAAAAAAAAAACCAAAGTAACACGTTAAGGATCCATCAACAAGCATTATTAAAAATCTGCCTACATGGATGCTGGAAAGCAAACGATGTTAGGCTCGCGTGACTTAAATGGAATAACAACGCATTATCTGACGGAACATTGACTGAGAGTAGATATGTCACATACGTACAAGTCTGAGATTTTTTTATGTCACAAGAAAAAATTAAAGTAAATGTGTTATAATGGGCATAGTTTGGGGTTTTTGATGTTATAAAATTGAACATGTGTAAAAAGTTCAAAAACTGTATTGAACAAATTAAAAATTTGGGGACCACATTATACATTTGACCAACGTTGATGGATTATTTGTACTATTTTCCTTTACCAAGTACGAAAATTTGTGTACTTTTACGAATACACTAGGAAACACGCATATCATGTGGGCTAAAAGAAAACACTAAAGATGATACGATTATATAATTGAATTATTCCGATTAGAAGTTATTAATATGTATGAAATGAATCAATAATTTTCTTGGGTCGCTCAAAGTACATAGAAAAGATATTTCTCACCCAAGCATTCTTCTTATGGCGAGATTTGATTTCCTAGTTCTTGCGGAAAATTCGAAATTAGAGATAGAAAGAAAGTTGTGGTCCATCATGGCTAGAAAGCTTCGCGGAGGAGATCTAGGGATGGTGGTACAGCTTCACCAAGGGTAGTGAGACATTGGCAAGCTTCACCAAGGATCGGTTGATGCGGGGAAACTTCGCCCGAGGTCACGCGATACCAAAATTCCATAATATGAAATTTGAGAGACTCGCGCTTTGAAGATCCGGTCGAGCAGTCTCATGCCTACGAGATCCAGCCCACTGATTGGACGCCCGTGCGTCAGTGCAGCAACGGGGTTTTGTGTGCAGTCGCGCGACCTTGATGTCGCATCACTCGAGCTTGCTCGGCCAAGCATCGAGTCGCTTGATTAACACCCCCGCCTTCGACATCACTCGGAACGGCGGAGGACAAATCGGTAACACTACCAAAGTAAAGGAATTAATTTTTACTCATTATCTAGCAAATATCGTTCTCCCCTTATCGGGCAAGAAAATCCTCGAAATGGGTAAAACGAGCAACTCATTTACCAAATTGACCCCTTTGCAGTTGTCGAAAATGGATGCAGCGAAAGGACACGGGGGTGGAAAACATTATTGTATTTCCCAAAAAAAACGGATATATTCCTTTTCCCTATCATTTTCACCAATTTGAAAAAAAGAACGGATACCGCAGATTTCACTGATAAAAGCTTCCTCTGGACTCATCCGCAAGCTCTTCTCGCGAATTGACGGAAATGCCCCCCCGAACGGGCTTTTCTGGGTAAGGTGGGGGGAGCATCGCAAGGAAGCCAGTTTCATTTTCAAATCGTAAGACCAAACGGCTACTTCCCCAAGCAAATTCTCAGAGGTCGATCCCCCCTACCAACCTGGCTCCTCGACGCCTTAAATTCCACCCCCTCGCGAATCCGCTGAGCTCTGCATCTCTCCCGTCGTCTCGGTTTCCGTCTGCTGCCGCCGATCGCGCGCTCGGGGTTCCGGCGTCGGTCAGATCGTCTCGCGGCGGCGGCGGCGGAGGAGGAGGAGGAGGAGGAGAGAGGGGGAAGACGATGAGCTCGAAACCCTCGCTGAAGATCCGAGTCGTGGCGAGGATCAGAGGGCGTGCGGATCGAGAGGCCAAGCCTTGGATCTCCGTCCACAAGCCTGACGGGGAGGACTCGGAGACCGTCGCCTTGTCTTTCGACGCCCAGTCCGCTAGGTACTGCTCTGTCGCCTGTGCGTGTGTGCGCGCGTGCAGACTTTTGATTTTTCTTTTTTTTTTATTTCTTTTGCCTTTTTCTGGTTGCGGTTTTGCGTTTTCCTGGACGTGCGTTGATGGAAGGAAGCTAGGCGAAGATTAGGAGTTCTTTTACTCCCCGACTGCTCTGTCCGGATCGGTGCGGGTTCCTGTTGATGATGTTCATTTTCTTCTGCCGAATTGCTGAGGAGAGTCGACGTCATTTGTGCACACATGTACGCGCGTGTGCGCACAAGTTGTTTTTTTTTTTTCCCCTGGAAAACGAGAGAAGGCAATTTCTGTCTTCTGAGATTAGGCTTGTTTTTTGGCTCTCCTGAGAATGGAATAATTGGTGCCGATGGTTGGATGTGATAGGAGGGGATGGGGGAGGGGGGGAGGGGAGTGAGGAGTTGAAAGGCTCTCCCAAGTCTTGAGGAGAAGTAATGTTTGCATATCCTATCTGATGTCCATGAACTTTTAGCATGTGTTGAAGAAGAGGAGTCTAGCATTTAGATTTCCAGTACCGGGTTTTGCGGACAATGCTGAAATCGCCGGTCAATTTCACTTTCTTCTGCTAATATGTGGACTTGGATGGCTAAATCACCCTTATTTTGCAGTAGAAAAGAATCCCATCAAGTGCACTACTGCTATGAGCCTAACGAAGACAATGACAAGATATACATCAGAGAGATCAAGCCTTTTATATCGGAAGTTTTCGACGGTCATAATTTCACTACCATTGCTTATGGGGCTAGAGGCAGTGGAAAGACATGCTTAATTCAGGTTAGATTTGATAGCTCTAATGTTTTTGGCCATATTATTCATTAATCTTAGTTCTAGCGTATGCTACGGTTATTGATAAGTCTATCTTGAAGGGCTCGGTGGAGAGTCCAGGCTTGGCTACACTAGCCATCGAAGACATTACTGAAGAAGCCGAAAGAGTGGAGAGACTTGTTGCAATATCTTTTTATGAGATTTACCAAGACCAGGTCTATGATCTGCTGAAATCAGAAAAGGCAGCTGTTTCAATACTCGAAGATGCTCAAGGAAAAATCAAATTGAAAGGGCTTTCTCAGGCACGTCCTCTGTGTAATTAGAGAAATGGTTCAAAGGACTTTAAAGAGAGATCTTCTGAATTAGTGACTTGATGTTGGCCAACTCCGTTTCCTGATTCATGTTCCATAATGTTCAGGTTCCCATAAAGTCTAGCTCAGAATTTCGCAAGCTTTATTTTGGTGGTTGCAATTCCAACAAATCAGTCAACAAGATGGCTAATGAACTTCCTAAAAGAAGCCACAGGGGCTTAATTATTCACGTCACTTCTCTTGTTGAGAACACAGATGCACCTCTTGTTGGCAAACTGAATTTTGTTGACTTAGCAGGTTTGGATCACGCTTTTGCTGTCCCCATGTTCTTTGGCAAGTATAAACTCTGCTTCCCTTTGACTTTGTCTTTATCAGGTTATGAGGATCCTCGCAGGAAAAGTAACAATGGCCTTAGCTTTGTGGAGAAGAATAAAATCAACAAGTCACTTTACGCGCTACAAAATGTTCTTCATGCATTAAATGCTAATGAAAACCATGTTCCTTTCCGGGAAAGCAAAGTTACTCGCCTGTTGCAAGATTCACTTGGAGGCTTAAATAATAGGCTCACGGTCATAGCTTGCTTGGTGAGCCTGGTTGCTTCTTTGCTCTGTTTACATGTCTCATTTGCATTATTTACTTATGATATCTAGTCAATTAATTTTGCTTAATTTGCTTCAACAGAACCCACTGTTGTGCCAAGATTCCATTTACATTACCAGTTTAGCTTCTCGGACTTATCAGGGAAGTCATCAGATTGTTATGGAATCTGCAAAGAAGAGCAAAACTTTGGAAAAATCAGTAATGATTTCTTCATCTAAGGTTAGAATCTCACAAAGTGCTTCTGGTAAGCAAATTAGATCGCGGGTTCATCTTCTTCAAAAGAATGCGAGTTGTAAATCTGCCATAAAGGGAAAGTAAGTTGATGTTTTTCTTTTTTTCCTTTGACTGACAAATATCTATATTGTTCTTTATTCATTGGGTATACATTTGATTTTTCTTCTTGCTGTGAAGAAAATTATTTGGCGAGACAAGTGGCTTGAATAATGGTGTGAAGGTATTTGACGTCCTCTTTCATACGTAAATGAATTTGTTGATTACTTTTATCTAAACTGGCAGTAGAACAAGAATGGTTCTTTTATGGCAAGAGAGAGGCACTATCTATTTGTTGACAAGAATGTCTAAGAATCGCCTCTCTAATGAGCATTTTGGGTCTTGAATGTGGATTGAAGTTGACTTAACTACTTCTTTTAGCCAATAAAGCTTTGGTTTATGTCCCCTATGGCAGGCAAGCTCAGACTCAGCTGTTGCTTCAACCGTTGAAGCTGGAGCACAAGAAGAGGTTACTTCTTTCTACAGATTTCAAACAACCATGTTTCTTGAGACACAATTGTTTCCTTATCTAGTATTTTTATATATCGCAGGAAACTTCTATATCTGCTGCTGCTTCGTCTTTTGAACCTTTGATGCATGGAGATGTCAGTAATCCCAAATCATTTTAGGGTTTGAGGTTAAAAGCATATTGTTTCATAACTTGGTTCATGTCCTGATATTTTCAGGAAAAATCAGGCTTAAATGTTACCGAGAGTATGGTCTCGTCAGAGAAGGTAACTCAGCTTCTGCTTTTTTAATTTCACATATATTTATTTGATTTTATTAAAAAAAAGTTACGAAAGATTTCTTTTTCATCAGCAAACTTCCTCTACGGTGTTGCAGCATACTTTGGAAAACACTATACCGCCAAATGTGGTAATTTACATGCCAACATTGTCTTCAGAAATTCTTAGAAGAAATACATATATGTATGCATTCCATTTTGTGTTTTAGGATGTTTCTCAGCTCTGGGAAGAAAATCAAGCGGAGGTTAGCTCTATTCTCGGTGGCAGCAAGGAAGCATTGCCTTCTCCTAATAGAGGTACAAACGCATTCCTTCAAATGATAGTACTTAGTTATAATTTCCCATGTTTTGATAGTTTGTTTTTCGAAAACAAGCAGGTAGTTTGGGTAAGGAAAATTTGCAATGTTCCATCAATGAAGGTGGATCGCCACCCTTAAGTGTCAGATTGCAGGAGCTGTCAAACAGCTTGAAGCAATTGTATTCCTCAACTCCAAGCGTAAAGATGCCAAATGAGAACGTGGAAGCTCTGGAGCCAGAAACTCCAATAATTGACTCAAATGTCCAACAGAATGAGAGAGAAGACATTGCTAGCATAAGTAGTCCTTGGGCAGCTTCTAGGACATGCTACCCGGGAACAAAGGTCTCATACATCAATTCTCTCTAATAACAAAAAAGAGCATATCTCACTATTTAAAAACTGAATTTTTGTTTTGCTAATTCACCTTCTAAAATTTTTCTTGCAGAATTCCCTCATTCAAGAATATCTAAGGATTATCAACAGTGCTAGCAAGTGAGTGAACTCTACATTTGTTTCTTTGAAATGAAAAAACTCTAGATTTATGGTAACTACTTGAGCCAGGAAACAGTCAGACAAATTTTGAAAACTAGAATTGCAGAATTTGTCGACTGTTGGGAACAATTCTTAGTCACCGCAATTTAGAATCGTGGACTTATGCTTTGTCTCCATTTCTTCAAATTTTTTCAGGGACGAGTTGAAGGGACTAAGGGTAAGGAGCTTATTCTACAAAAAAGGTTTACTCGAAATTTTTTTCAAGTTACATGAACTGAACTTGTTAATTCAGGGAATCGGAGAGAAGAGAGCCACCCACATTCTTCAACTTCGCGAAAAATCTCCGGAGCCATTTAAGAGTGTAAGTACTTCTTATTGTTGCGAGTGTTCATTCAGAATTTTGTTCTTGCACATCCGTCTGTATATCTATTTTGATGCTTGATTGAACCATTTCTTTGGTTTGGCCAATCATTGTGTCTCAGAATTCCAAGTGATTTAATGAGTGATGATAACTTTTGTTTTTTATTTCAGCTTGACGATTTAGGGAGTGTTGGACTATCAGCAAAGCAGGTATGTCTTTCTGAGTCACCTTTGTCCCTGTTCCAAATATGACAATTTGAATCGGAGATGGAAAGATTAATAAAACAGAAGCTGATCCCACAAATTGTTTATTCATGTTCTTATAGGTGAAGAAGATGCTGGCAATAAAGTAGAGTGCCTGGACCATTCCTTGTGTGCAAGATAAATCTTCTATTGGCAATAGCTGTTGCCTCAAAACCGGGATTATCTGTGCGGAGCTTGTTCTGTGATATGCGATGTATTGTGTCCTCATGCGATCTGTATTCGTGGTGATGATTCAGGATGTAAGGGGAAAGATGACTTATCTTTGGTCATGTTGTGTTTTTGTGTACTTGCTTTTATATCGACTGCAAAGATAATCCACCTCACTGCTGGTGTGTTTTATGTGGAAAGTGTACTAAATTTGACGTGCTATACTAACGAGCCCGATATTTTGCTGCCGAGTGGCACTTGGGATTTAAGTTTTCCATATCTTGATTTTCTATGGGACCTATATAAAAATATAAGAGCCGGTGAATTAGGAAGGTTTAATTAAGAATAAAATGGTTTTGTTATGGAGAATACATTTCAACATTTGTACACTTCATTTCACTTCCCACTTCCAGTTCTCACGTTAATAGTGGGAGGGGATCTATACTTCAGCCTCCCTAATTACAATCATAAATCACTGTTGACCTAATGATGAAGATATAATCTTTCTAATTCCATATATCGCGATTAAATTCAAAGCACCAAAAGAGTGGTCCTTCCACGTAAGAATATCCAGTTTTTGGTCCGATGGAAAATAATCCATGGATTTGAGTCGGTTTATTAAATTGGTTATCAAAATATTTGTTTCTGTTCAAAGTATCCACCAGTTCCAGAGAGATTATCGTACTCATGTAGCACTTTCTTTCCTTAATTTTAGAGTTCAACAGATGTAACCTCCATACCCTGCTGATTGGCAAACAAATAAAATGTATTCACTATTCAGTATGTGAATCAATTCAGATCTCGTCATCTTGACGACCGTTATCTTTTTATCTTCTGCTTTGAATCAGAAGGCCTAAGAATCCCTCTCTCCAGCACTCGAATAGTGCAATGTGGCAGTCAGCCACGATAAATAACATAACGATTGAAACGACAAAAACAAAATGTGAAGAAGAGAGTATTGCGAAAATGAAAGAAGAAAAGGAGACTAAAATTTCTGAAGCCACATCCACATTTGCAAAAGAATAATTGACTTTATTGGAAAAATGTAAACTCCGTGGCTAATGTCCTTGAAGAAAGCCATAAAGGGGCCCATGACAAGAACCAAATCTGGTATAAAAACATCATGACATCATTGACAAAAAGAACGCTTTGTCCCTCTATGTGTGCTCAGCCAAATTGTGTAAAGAGAAAAGAAAAGGGATCATTATTGGAATTGACAATTCCTAGCAAGCACATGATCCAGCCAAAGATCATGTATAAACTACAAACCAACCCAATAACAGAAGTAAACAAGATACATAAGCAACATTTGCTTAAACTGCACATCGAAACTTCAAAATTCTCCCTCTTCTTCCCCGGTTTCTCATCTTCACCTTTTCTCTGACATCCACTATGCCCACAGGACGATGAAGGGGTTCTGGTGATGGCAAACTAGGTATGTATGCTGGCACACTACCCACACCAGAGTATTCGAACTCCTCTCCATTGCAAGGGCAACAGAGCCTGCATTTGCAGGTAGCTCAAACAAGAAAAGGTGGAGACAGTTCTGATTACTGAAAAGCAACCATCTCTCTTCCACCAATTATCTTCGATCCAAGCCTGCTCAAATCCATGAAGAATATGATTTAATGCTTTCTTTGGCAGGAGCCTTGTAGTAAAACAAAAAGTTCCAGCAAGATCTAACTAGTCACAAACTTGCTTCCTATATAAGTCCCCACGCACTTAACTTTGGAAGATGTCAAAACATATGCCGCCCACACACACACACACACAGGTACTGCCCAGGCTCTAAATAAGTTGAGACTATACAAGCAAATGCTAAATCACACCCTTTGGTAAAAAGAGGAGTGATTTCGAGAGACATAAGACAAAATGTAATCCATATGTATAACAGCAGAGAAGATGAGAATAATTGAAATGATAAAAAGCAGCTAGATCCATAAAGTGAAGGGGCAAAAAACTCAAGGGTAGGAACATACTTATGCATGCACAACTGGAACTAGTACCATTGATATGTACTGGCTGAAGTTTCCTTTCAGGGCGGCCCAAACACAAAATCTCCTGCATCCTCTCCGGCCAATCTGAGTTCAATCGACGAGCAAAGTCCTCTACCTCCCTACATGAGAAGCCAACCCAAATGAGAGGCCATGCCAGGAATGGAACATCCCTATTTGAAAAAACACCTAATATGCACTCATCATAAAAAATGATCCCTTCTCAACACCTTTATAAGGGTCGTGATCGACCATCACACCCAACCCATAAAGTAAAAGATCTTCACAATAAACTTGGTCTTTAGTGCACACAAATGAAGTTGTAAGAGAGGGTAAGTCGCTCAGGAAAGAAAAGCACAGATTTAATGAACAATCAAGTCCTCGCTCAAAGCTATGCTATAAGACCAGCAGCTATGCTGTGAAATTAACATTAAAGCACAGGTCCTTTTCTGCAACTCACCTATCAAGCTCTTCCCTCATTGCAGGATCTAAATCATCATACGGATCACCATCATCAGACTCAAGCTTAGGGGAAAAGGTGCCAACAGTAGAATCTTGAAGTTTCGAAGCTTTATGAGGGGTAGCCACCTCAAGATCCTTAGCCTCACCGTGAGAGCAAGCAGTGGGCACAGATTCCAGTTCCTGAAGTAGATGAAACAAAAAAAAAAAAACCAAAATATTACACCTTGTCTACAAAATATAATACAGAGTGGATTTGCGTGTTGAGTGAGAACTCGTCACCGACCTCATGATCACCATTCACCTTATTTGACAAAGCATCTTTTGATGGGTCTTTTCTCCTTCTATTTTTCTTTTTGCTTTTGTTGGCTCTCACTCCCTTGCCATCTGCAGACAAACATGGTTACATCTTACTTAGGGTAGATATGTAAAAGAAGGCCACACCCACAGCAATATCTGATAATCATGCGTGACATTAAATATGGAAAAAGGATGGACAGCTAATGCACAAAGAATCCCAAGAAGAATGTGAGGGCATATACCAATGAAAAATGTTCATCAACATGATATTATTTTTTTAATATGGACAAAAGCTACACATGAATTAACGGCCCAGAGTTGCAGCTACTTTCTGTCCACTAATTGAGTATGTTAAAATGGGCCACAATCAGGTAAACAGTATCGTAAAGAATGAATCTTAAGCAGAAACAGGATAGAACATATATCACTGAATCAAAGCACGTATGAAGAAGGGCAACATACATTCTCATCTCAATCTACCTCCATCTCCTAGAGAGTGTTATCTGACATTCTTACAGAATACATGAACTCCAATTTAAAGCCAGATGCTCCAAAAACTTAACATCAATGTAATTCCACAAAAGGGTATATCCACACAAACCTCTTGTGTGGCCAGCCAATATATATTAAAAGAGGGATCTTCCCACTCTAACTACTAACAGTCCAATATAAGGCAAAGCTCAGGAACACAGAGAGACTAAGCCAACAAAAACATAGGCTTTGCAGATCACTTTGACAGTCCAAAAATCGACGGCTTCAATGAAGTCTAGAATATGCACACTAAAACTGCAGTTTCAAATCCAAATCTCCACAGCCAATCATATGCACTATCTAATATATACCTGCTCACAGTAACCTCGATTGCAAAAGTTCAGAATCAAATAATGGCTACAGAAAAAAAAAATTCCGCATCCTAATCAAAGTCAGCAGTTCATCCCCCATAAAGGGCGTAGATGTAAGTTTAGAACAAATCAACATGGGGAATTATATTGTCTTTCTTACAATATAATAGCTAAAAGCTCGTATCGGCAAATTGAGTTAAAACTGAGAGGCCAAGAATATTGAAGTCATACAAGTCACTATCATTGTATGACCCACTATCCACTAACATACCTCCGCTATTTATAAAGGACAAGAGATCATCAACTGAACGTTCATCAACACGCTCCTCCTCAACCTCCACACTCTGGAAAATGTGCAGTTCCCACTATTAGCAAGACATGCAAATTCAGGTTGGATCCTTGAGTATAGCATTGAAATTAAACACAAACCTTCAATTTCTCTCGCTCTTTCAACTCTTTCCTTTTTCTTGCATATAACCTATTCAACAGTCGGATACGTGGATCATCGGTAATGTTTCTTAGAGGTTCCAACTTCTCCTCCTAAAAGGACGCAAAAATATTGTATCACATGTGACCCAAAAACGCAAATAAGACATGTATCAACATAACTGATTAACACCTCCGTTAGATCATCAGGCAAATGAAATGTCTCCCGAATCTCCTCAGGAGTTTTTCCTTCAATAATTCGAGCAAGTGCACGACTGGTTAGATCCACCAAAGGCTTTAATTGCAGACTGTCGGCAGCAGATGTCAATTCACAGAGCTTTTTGGTATCCATTCGGATAAATTTCTCATCAAATGTTTTGCGTTCCTAGACATAAAAGTCAAATCAGAACAGAACGGCATAATTTTCCTTTCATACTAAAACAATCTTCCAAGTGGCCTCACCCTAGGAGGTATGACCATATATCAAGTCAACCTTAAAAGAAGACAGGTGAAATGAATTTCAATAACCAAAAGATTAGGAATGAATTATATTGACATCAAACTGACCTTATTTGAGCGCCCTGGTACTTGATGAAATCGACAATAGTCAAGAATTAATCCCAAGATAGGAGGATTGACCCGTTGTGGAAGTACTATAGCATAGTTTTTTGACGATCCCATGCCCGTTTGAAGTACTTCTTGGCATATCATGGGGCAGAACATGGCAACCTCCTCTTCCACTTGTTGGATTGAACCATCAGCAGTTTGAAGCCAGATGTATGACTTCATCTTGATATAAAAGAAATAAGTTCTAGTTAAAAATTTTGGGACAGAACTTAAATTCTTGATTAGAAATAAAGGAATCAGTTTTCACAAAAGTCAAGATGCAACAACAACAACAGCGCCCAAAAGGATGTAAAACAAAATTCTATGTAATATGCCTCTAAAAGCTCCTCTAAATTTCGACTCATATTATAATGGTTCATAACTACAATGGTTCGTTATAATCCAACATAATATCTGAACGATGTTGGTATCAACTATTGTCAAATTTGACATTTTGAGACACTCGCCCAATGATAACCGTTCCTTGTGCATTGCATGGGGCTGTTACTCCTACGGTAAAAAAGAAACAAAAGTAAACTCTCCCATAAATGTTGAAGACACGCACCTCGGGCTTGACAACTGCCATGGCACCTTCTGACATTTGAAGACTGAACAGCTACAACTTCTTCAGAGAGATGAACTAAGTCGAGAGTTTCACAGCAGAGACGAAGGCTTCATAATGGTCAGAAAGATGGATCCCTGCGCTGAATACGAGATAGATTTCAATGCTTCCCAATGCAACAAAATACTCATTTCGCATGACATGTCTCTCTGCATCTTAACTGCTGCTCCCTATAATACCGTCGCTGGGAAAAGCAAAAAAGAAGGGACAAGAAACCACGAGTTGTTAATCCAACAATCAAAGGGACAAAAATTAAGAACATGGAAAAAATAACCAAGGCACTTAAAAAAGCACATACGTTACAGCAAACTAAAACATGCATATCAAATCAGAGTTATGCAAGCTTAGGCCAGATAAACATTCAAAATCAATGTGAAGAGTCCACCGAGGCCAACGTATACCTATTTTAAAAAACTAAAATTTCACGCCACTCGGTCCAATTTGCTGCAAGATTGCTTCATTTCATTTCAATCCGCACTACTCTCACTGGTCTTCTTCTTTTTTTTTCCATTAATAATATCCCTGTGAAGCAAATGCTGAGTAACTAGCATCCATCCCTGCGATTGAACAAAAAGCACCCTCCTCGTACACACGATGCAAATTAGCGGACCAAGATAATCCTCCTAATTCCTTCAAAATAAAGCCCGACTCAAAAGAAAAAAAATAACAAAAAAACCCATCAGCACTCTCAATTCCCCGGCACCAAGCAGAAGCCAATGGCATACAAAGCAAACCATCGACAGAGCAACCGCATAAGAAGACGAGCCCAAAAAACAAACGCAGCTCAATCCTCGAATTAAAAAAAAGACGTCGCCTTTTCGCTCGGCATCGCGCGCGACCAATGACCGAATCTCAATTCAGATCTCAATTGACCGCCGGAACGGGCCGGAATCTACGAAACGAGCGACGAATTGAACGCGCTCCCGGCGGCACAATGCACCCGCCCGACGAAGAAAACAAACACCGGCGCGCGGGAGAGGGAGAGAGGACGGAGAGACGAGGACGAACCTGTCGAGAAATGGCGGAGGAGCGAGACGACGACGACGACGGCGCCGCCGCCACTTGCCGCCGCCGGCGCTAGGGTTTGCGCGGGGCCAGGGGGGAGGGATTGGGGGAAGAAGAAGAAGCGCCTTCTCTCTCTATATCTGCGGTGCTTTCTCTCTCTAGGATTTTTTTTCTGTTGGGAGGGAGGGGAGGGCGTCGATGGGCGCTGTTGCGGATTGGTGGGTGTGCTGGGGCTTTGGGGGAGGTGCTGCTGCTGGTGGTGGTCGTGGTGGTGGTGGTGGTCGCTCGCTCCCTCGCACGTGACAAACCGGAGCTCGGGGGCAACCGCCGCACGTGTGGGCGGGTTAGGGTTTTTCTCCTCTTGGCTTTCGTTTGTTCGTGATTGCAAACTGAACTTAAAAGGTGCGTGCTGATTTGATTTGGATTGGATTGGATTGGGTTGGGTTCGGACCTCTCCCCCATTGATTTTCGAGCCGATGCTCTCCCCTCCCTCGGGTCAGCGGGGGGCTTGAGCCTTGATCGATACCAAGATCAGGGGACTGCGATGGAAAAATGAAGTCAGGCGATTAAGTTGAAATATCCGAACATATGAAGTTGTAGAAAAATTGTATAGCTCTTGAAAGCCATGTCATAAGAAAGTTACTTAATTATTGGATCAATTAAACATTTATGTCATTAAAAGGGCTGTCTGAGTTTAGTTTAAGGGTTTGCCGATGTCTTTATTTGTGGGAAATCGCAATTTGGTTCTCTTTAAGTTTATTTCTATGTAATCAAGTCATCTATCTCTTTGAATTTGAAGCATCAAACCCTTCGATAAACCACAATTTCAATACACATTCGAGTTAGTTACATCGTATGGCATGACAAAGACATGTGATGCTGACATGGAGCTAGGTAGGACTGTATCGCCAACAAGAAGGGGGGGAGGGGGGGTTTTGTACCGTCCATTCAATAACCCATTTGTTAATGATATTATGATATTTACTTGATTCTGTATATCTCTTAAAATTATTTATATATCTCATTTGATAGTAAATATCCTTGATCGATTATATTTAATATTGTGTTTATCTTATTATATTAAATAGTTATATAATAAAGCCTATAAATATACACAAACAAAAGCCTATTATAAATATATTAATATATACACAAATTTCATATTCCTCTATTCCGCATTATTATTTCTTGAAATCTTAAGTGCACCGGATGCGATGCGCACCTCAACACCTGAGTGCTTCATTCAGGTTTGACCAAGCACCACAATGGTCGGCAACGAGTCACTAAGTCGAGCTCTTCTATTTCAAAGAGGTATTTTTCGACACCGCCCTCATCAAATTATGGCTTATTTCGCTTGTTGTAGTCACCCCAACCGTATCGGCAGCGTTTATTAAGTTATTATCTTAACAACAAAGCCGACTGCAAAGGACACATTCTTTTCGGCTTCAATATCTCCGATTCTCGACTTTTCACTTCTCGTTTCAAGAAGCCGACACCACCACTAGATCGTCGCCCTCAAATGAACCACATCTGGTAGATGTCACCTCGCCACAGATCCACCAAGCCCGATGCCACTTGATGTTGTTGGAGAAACAAGTTTTCGTGGCACTGTTCGACATTAATTCAAACTCTAGTTAGACTTCTTCAAAGTCACCTGGAGTTTGAGTTTGATAGCAATATTATATTAGAGATTCTTAAGATTTTATATGGGATATTTTTCTATGTTAGAGAAAAGTTTGATATCTATATCTCTCATGTCGTATAGAAAATCTTCTTAATATAATATTGTTAACGTCCCCTCAAGCACTAGTTCTCCCTTAGCCAAATTCATTACAACACAATCACATCATTCAAAGTTCTATCATCCACGAAATTTGCGATCAGGGAAATGTTTGATCGCTCGCATGTCACATAACTAATAAGTGTTAAACCGGCAATTACTACAGTTGCATAAGGGACTCCGAACTTTAGGTGCCCTCCGAAAGCTTAAGTTGTAAGCGAGACGAGGAGACCGGCGAACCTGCTCGCAAACAATCGAGTTGGCGGCCGAGCTAAGGAGAGAAAGGTTTCCAGCCACGGTACTGACCCAAGCCAGAAACTGTTGAATCTGCTAATCCTGCTCCTAGCAATAAAACTGCACTGCGAATGTTTTGCAATGAATTAAAGGCTAGTTTGCAAATAGAGAGTCACCATATGCTATGACCATGTTAGGCCTTAAAAGGTCAAATGGATATGGTCTCTGCATTTGGATGAGGTTGGACTAGAGAAGAGATCACACGTTCCGTTGAAAGCGAATTGGTCGTGCCTTATTGGACCGGGCTTGGCCCAATGTCATCTTATTTTACACGCCCCACCTCGCCCAGTCACTAGTTTCCTGTGTGTTTTTTGCCTGAGCGTGGGACATTAGAATCCCCACAGGTTTTCTTGAGCACCAAACATATCCGCATGAAATTCTACTATGTAATAGCCACCTCAAGCGACGTATTGATCACGAAGTACGTGCTGTCGATCTATTTCTGATAGGAAATGCATAAAAAGTTACAATTTATAGCGTGCTCAATGAGTGATGCCACATCAACATGTCACGTGATATAACCGTTACATAATAGATTTTCTTCAATCCTTACCAGTGAAGTGCAAATTATGGGTAGGTCGATAGGGTTTGGTGGACCTAGTTTTTTCTTTCGATTTTTGTATTACCCCCCCTCAATATCCAAAAGAAAGAAAGCGGAATTATCTCGTAAAATTTCACACATTGCTCGATACTAAGCGAAGATAATGATCTCACGCATGGAAACGCAATTACCAGTGAACTTCGGCTGCACACATAATCGCGGACCAGCGATGCTTATGGGGATTCCTAGACAAGAGAAATGGGGGTTGGAGCGTTGTCCTCACGTATGGAAACGCAAGGTGCAGGTGTATTATCGAACAACAGCCACCCAAAGTAGCAAATGACTCCGCAAGTTGGCACAGCATCTGCATATAGTTGAATAATTACAAAGGTGCGAGCTTAGCATACACTTTTAAACCTTTGCAGGCCCTGTGTATGGCCCGTAGGTTTCGTTACTGACAACATGTTTCTTTCGCACGAACGATATATTCCTCGGCCAATACCTAATGTCTTCTTGTTGTATATATCCAACATCGCATAGTTGCACATGTTGTTCCTTCCCTAATGGCATAAATTTATACCTGATTTTTCTTTGCTTTCAATGATGAAAACTTAGGGTTCGTAAGCATGCAAGTAGCCCGCATAGAAGAAAAAGCCGCTAAATGTACCGGTTGAGAAGAACAAGTGAGACGGGTATGTTATCCCCAAACCTTCGGCTCACTTTGCCATTCAAGGAAACTGCCTTTTAGTCTCCGGACTTGCTTCTCAAATTAAACATTTGAGTTTCAGATTTTCAGATCCACAAGTTCCATGTTGTAGCAAGTGGAGAGCATACTTAACCATATCACATTACCAATCAACAACAAGATCCTAACAAGAAAAGATCATTCTAGGAGAGGATGAGGAGAATTTAGAAAGAGATGACTTCAGAACACAAACTGATTTTATTTCTGGGGTTAGGTCTGCCCCATCAACACACAATACATTGCCTAATATAGGTACAACTCGCTAATATGACCTCCAAAACATTGGATTCTCACCTAAAGTACTTTACTTACATGGGGAAAATTATCCAAAAAGTCCTAAATTTATTGTTTTTAGTCCTAAACTTTTTAACTATTTGTCAATGTAGTCTTTCTAGTCAATTTTGGCCAAAAATCACTTAGTTGGCGGTCGTGCCACGTAGGACAGCCAGCTTCTATGTTAGCGCCAGCCGTCCTGCCGTGCCACATAAAACGGCTGATGTCCATATAAGTTATCTCTGGCCAAAAGGACTGCATTGGCAAATCATTAAGGATATATGACTAAATTAGCACAATTAAAAAGTTTAGGAAGCCAACCGTATAATAGATCTATAACATTTTAGACAATTTTTAGCATGAGAGACAGGTGAGAGTTTGGAGACCTTCATCATGCTCGGAGAGATTAGGGAAATCCATACGAAGTGGAGATTGAATTGGTATGCTTTTTTATTGATGTAGATTTCTACATCTCTAGAATTGCCATAGAATACAAGACCTTCACTAGATTGAAGTAGCTGATCACAAAAACAAAGTTGAAGCTTTTGCCCTTTCACTCCACGGGAGTGCTCCCTTAGTCGAAGTCACTACAAACTCTCACCACCTGAAATTCTATCATCAGCAATATTTGCAACCTGCGAGAAAATGTGTGATCGAGCCCATGATCATTTAACTAATAAGTGTTAAACCGACGGCAGTCACTACAATCGTGGAAGGGACTCCGAACTTGAGGTGCCTCCAAAAGCTCAAGTTGTAAGCGAGATGAGGCGAGCGGCGGGCCTGCTCGCACACGATCAAGTTGGCAGCCGAACCCAGGAGCGAGAGGTTTCCGGACACGGTACTGACCCAAGCCAAAATCAGCCATGCCTTCTTGAGGTCGTCCCGTGACATGGAAGCTTTTGAATCTGCTAATCTTGCTCCTACCAATAAAACTGCAATGCAAATGTTTTACAATGAATTTAAGCTACTTTGCAGTAGAAAAGTTCATCATATGTTATGACCATTTTGAAACTTAAAACTGGAAATGGATATGATCCCTGCATTTGGATGGGGTTGGACTAGAGAAGAGATCATACATCCAATTTCTAGAATGACATTTTCATAGTTTAATGTCTGTCACTGCAATCTTACAACTATAATAAGTGAACCGGCCGTTCATTGTTTGCCCGGGCTTGGCCCAACGGTATCAAGTGACATATTGATCGCATAGTATGTGCCATTAATCTATTTTTAAATGTATAAAAGTCACAACAAATAATATATTCATTGAGTGACACCACATTAACATATCACGTGATATAAGAATTAGATAATAGGATTTCTCCAAATCTACCGATGAAGTGTAAATTATGGGTAGGTTGATAGGATTTAATGGACCCACTTTTTGTAATTTTTGGATTTTAGAGTTACCCTGTCAATATCCAAAAGCAAGAAAGAAGAATTATCTTGTAAAATTCCACACAATCCCCAATATTATAGCAATGTCCGCTTTGAGTAACTCCTCCCAGCAAAGCGAAAGCAAAAATCGTAGGGCATGGTGGTTAAAAAGGGGTACGTTTAGCACAAGCGAAATTATCTAAAAAATCCTAAATTTGTTGTAATTGTTAATTTTTTTTAATCAATTGAGTCATAAACCTTTTATATTTGTGTCAATTCAATCCATCTTGGCCAATTTTACCCGGATTTGCTAACATGGACACTAGCCATCCTATGTGGCACGACAACGCTGACGTAGATAATTTTTAATAAATATTTTTATATCGAATTATTTATTCATTCTTTTCTTTTCTTTTTCGTTTTATTTCTCTTTCTTTTTCTTTCTTCCTTATTCCTTCTCCCTCTGGCCGGCAAGGATCAGAACGAGCCTCACCATGGGTAGGCATGGCTTGGGCAAGGTCGAGCCTTGCTAGGGGCGGGTGAGGCTCAAGGCTCAACCTTGCCCTTGCCAGGGACCTTGTCGGCCCTCGCCTCTAGCCGATTGCCAAGGTTCAGCGATAAGCTAGAGGAAGAAGGAAAGGAGAGAGAGAGAGAGAGAGAGAGAGAGAGAGAGGAAAAAAAGGAAAATTAAAATTAAAAAAATTCGGAAAAAATATTTAAATATTATTAAAAATTATCCAAAAAATAAATAAATAATTTGAAAAAATATGTAAATATTACTAAAAATTGTCCACATCAACGCCGGGCACGTAAAAAGAAAGAGAAAGAAAATAAATAAATAAAAAATGCAAAAAATATAATATAATTAAAAATTATCCATGTCAATGCCGACATTCACATCATCGATTTTTGGCCAAAATTGGCCAAATAGACTCAATTAGCTAAAATGCAAAAAACTTATGACTCAATTGAAAAAAAAAATATTTAAGACTAAATTGACATATTTGCAATAAGTTTAGAACTTTTTTTGATAATTCTCCCTTTAGCATGCTTAAGAATTATAATCTATTTAGATGGAAGGAGAGAACATGTTGGTGAGGCTAGCGAAACTCTATCTACAAGCGACTGGGGACTACCAAAACCCTCGTTTGTCACGACTTATTTCGTGATCTGCCTCAACAGGTAACATAGATAAAATCCTCTCTTCCTCTCGTAATTCGAGAAACAATAGTCGCTCCATATCAAAACGCCTATTAGACCAAATCTGCATTTAACACACAAGCAACAAACCACCGCTTAGTATACCAGATGCTCTTCCCCTGTTCCAGGACAGGCTCACAGAGCGAGGAACGCAATCCTAGACAAGACAAATGGTGGTCGCAGCGTTGTCTTCACATAGAGGAAATGGAGGTGCAGGTGTATTATTGAGCAACTGCCACCACAGGTCAGTCCAAAAGGACAAGTAGTAAATGCTTCTGCAGGTGGGGCACAGCATCTGCATATTGTATATTAATTAAAAAGGCACGATTTTAGCATTCACATTAATTCTTGCTGGGCCTGAGTGTCGCCTGTAGGTCTTGTTACTAGTTACATTTTTTCTTTTTTTAACCCTATTCATGAACTATAGTCATAAATTCCTCAGCCAAAATCTAATGTCTTCCTGTTGTATTTATCCACCGTAGCTTTGTTGCAGAAATTCTCCTCCCTTAATGGTAGTGGTTTAAACACGATCACTCTCTCCCTTTCAAAGGTGAAAACCTAGGGTTCATAAGAATGCAAATAGCCCCGGTAGAAGCAAAGACCGCTCCACCCCTCTGAATACTTATGCTTTCGGTCATTGAGCAAAATGATATGTCTAAAGTATATTTTCTACATTTAAAGTCCGAAATGCAGGAGTTCACAATATAGTCAGATTGAAGGGTAAGTAATCCGCATTCGATTAACTTATCAATCTACCTAGATCTTAACGTTCCTTGGGACAACCAATTTGTTCTACGTCATCTCCGCCCATTTGAAGATAAAACCAAGATGTTTAAAATAAAGTTCAAGATTTTATAACGTGGATCTCAGACCCATGAATGGGTGAATTCCATTATCTAATTCTGTTACCTTTTGTGCATTAAGTATTGATAATAGGCATAATTCGCTATATCAATAGTGTACTGAAGATGCATAAGGTACTTCCTCACATTTAAAATGACATACCGGTTGGGACATTCGAGACGGAATTGGAGAGCACAAGGATGACAAAGGCAAGAACAGCGACGCCTTTTGCACTCGTGACCTGCACATATCTCTCCGTGTAATCCCAAAGCGAAGATGGGATCCCAGTTCTTTCAAATCCTTCGACAGTGATGAACATCCCGCAAAAGAATATCAAGAGGGAATATGAAACCTAAATCAAATCAAACGTGTCCAAATAAAGGAGTTAACTGTTTCACTTGCTAATTTTCAGATAAGCATAAATGAAAATATACATATAACTGCTAACACACTTTAAATTAATGGATTTGTGATTTCTTTCTCTCTTTTTTTTCTAATAAGGTAAAAGAACAAGAGAAGGAGCTTCAACTTCCTAATTTGTGGCTCGCTTTTTTCAGGCCCCAGAAGCACGTGGAAACAGAAACCCTCTTATGCAAAGAACCTGTTTATTTAAATGCAACGGGCCCCTCAAAGAGACAAGTTGATGACAATGTTGGACCGATGATGCATGTGCAAGTTCTACTCTGGAACCGTCGTCTTCTTCAATATGTAGAATCACTATTCATCAAATCGTCACACATTGTACAGAAGTTCTATCTTCATCACTAGACACAAATAATAGGTACTTGCGTTTAAAACATGCGCGCGTCTGAGTAGTTATTGAAAATGTCCCTCCCGGGTGGTAAGGTACCTAGGGGAAGGTGAACTTTTAAGAAGGAAAAAAAAAAGTTAAATGGCTTCTAGGACTTTATTCAACCAGCTCAGATAAAAGAAAAGGAGTAATTCGTGTTCTCCTGCAACTTATAAACGAGATTAGTTTATAAATGACTCGTTAGATTTGAAGTGGACATTAAAATGAGTAGGTCATATTTCGACATCCAATAATAATGCTTTATAACTCGATCTTAGCAGACTTAGCACTGTTCGAATAAAAGAAGAACACTTTTGACAAAGGAAACTTCACTTTCTCCAGGGATGGTCGAGCGTCCTCGAAACCCAGAACGATTAGGGCAAGAGCTGCGCCAGTCGCCGTCCAGGACATGTTGAGACCCATCAATAGAGAAACTAACATTCCTACCATCACCAAATAGACACAAGTCTTCCACAATATCTTCCTCCAGTTCGTTGATGTGTTTGCTACTCCATTACACTCCAACATCGCATGGACGACTAGATGCGTCGCTTCATGCTCGTCCGAAAACGCTCGGCTCTCGAGACCTAGTGTGTCTGCATGTCCCGCATTCCCACTCCCGTTCAGGTTCGAGGGTACATGGAACATGGTGGCGGGCAAAAGCCTATGCGAATTCACATCTTCCTCGTCCTCCTTTAGAGTGGATAATACTTTCCAAAACATAACCAAGAGGATAAGCGCATTCAACACGAGCCCTACAAGCATTGCCGGAAGCATGCCTGTCATGAAGCTCCCAAAACTGAACAACCCACTCTCGACGGCGATCACCAAGTTTTGAGGGTTCCCTATTGGAGTCACTGACGACCCAATATTCGCACTCGAAGCGAGCGCTAGCAAAAGTGGGTGGGGCGGGATGTTCTTTTCCCTAGCAATCTTGAGCACAAACTCGGTCAAGACCATGCATGAAGTGTCATTCGTGAAGAGTGCGCTCGAAACAGCTGAAACCACGCAGATTCGGCATATCAAGTCCTTCATGCCTGTGCTCTTCCATGAGAGAAACTTTCCCAAGTATTGGAACATGTCTGCTCTTTCAAGGTACACACTCACCACCATTGTTCCGAAGAGAAGAGCAAGAATTTCTAGGTCTATTGCGTCATAAGCATCGACCGGGTCTAGAATTCGAAAGACCACCATTAATAGAGCTCCGAGAAGCGAACCGGCAGTTCGTCCGATGGGAAGAAAAGGAACAGCTGGAAAAACAGCCAAGACCCAGAAGATTGCAAAGGCTATTGATCCCAGAATCACTTTGACCAAAGAATTCATCATTTTTGGAGCCAAATGGATAGAAAATTTCAGGCTCTTTACAAGTTCGGAATAGAGGCCCTCTCTTTGTGTGTACTATTCTAGCTTTGGGCGTGAAGTCGGGAGTTTTGTGCCAAAGAATGACAAAAGGGAACCGTGTTTTGAGAGATTGAGATTTGATGCCCCATCGAATGCATGTAGAGAGAGCTGAAAGGAAGAAGAGCATGGAGGGGAAAAACAGGAAAAAGGAGAAGAGAAACAAATGAGCTTGTCTTCAACAATCGGAAAGATTTTGACATAACGTACACTTTATAAATAAATTTTGTGGACCAGTTCGTGGCTGAAGTAAGATTTTTCTCTGCAACCCTTTTTTTGGTGATTTCGATTGGTGAGTCAACTATACATCCTAAAAGAATTTTATTAAAAAAAAAAACAAACGGTTTGCATGAGCAGTTAACTGATATTCAAAATACGACGGGCTTTATAGCTACTGGGCATTGTTCACGTGAGTTTGGAGCTTCTTTCTTTTTGGCCTTTTTATTCCAAATTTTCCCCCATGTGATGTTGGCTCCATGTCAGTTGATTTTTCCATGTCATTTCCCGTCTGTGGTACAGTTGATAAATACATAGAGAGAATAAGAAAATATTGGGTGGTCCCGGAGCTCCATGCCAGCCATGATTGTTGGATGGTCTTGGACCTCTCTCACCCAAAAAATTAGCTCAAAGGGTAAGGCTTTTAAAGGATGTGGATACCACATGAGGTCCTGGGTTGGAGCAGTAACTACCCATATCTCTCGTATGACTATTGAGTCCAGAATTGTTGATAACCTAAGCTCTAATACTAGTGTTGAGTCATCTCGGGCGTCTCTCATCCAAAAACTATCCTAAAGACGAGGTTTTTCCTTACACTTGTGAACTAACCATCAATCATTTCCACAATCGATGTGGGCTAACCCCCAATACTAATCATCACTAGTTTTTTGCTTTCTATATTTCACTCCATCAAAAACAATCGACTAATGCCCAGAATCATCTGGTTTCGTGTTTGGGGGTATTCGTGGACCACCATGCACGAAAAGAACAAGCAAGGGAGGGATAGCAAACAGTGATTCAAAATGCGTTAGCTAAACGGTGTGTTGTTTTCTCCTCACATGTGTTTGCAAAAGGGACAATTCTCTCACTAAATTTGAGACGTATATATCTACGGAAAACTAAATCATGCACCGCCAATGTAAAGAAAACCTTACTCTTTATGATTTTACGGTTATCGAGATTAGCTTGTAATTAATGCACGCATAAATTTGACAGCATTCGTGTGATTATTCGAACAATCCGTATGAATCCACCCACAATATACAAATGGAAGTTCAAGTCCAAGTTTGGCTCCAAGTTTGACTTTCCTTCCTTCTCGCTCTACCATGGAAGTTCAAGTCCCCTGTTTTGATATTGATCAAGAGCTTTTGGTTCACGCAGCTTTATGATTTATGGTTATCGAGATAGTGGGTTGCTACAACCCTCAAATTAAAGGTAGATAAGACAGACGGTTATATAGCTACTCTATATCTATACTGGTCAGCTTGTAATCATGCATATAATTGACAGCATTCATGTGATTATTCAAATAATCCGTACGTATCCACCCACAGTAGACAAATGGAAGTTCGAGTCCAAGTCGGCTCCGAGTTTGACTTTCCTTCCTTCTCGCTCTAACACGGGAGTTCAAGTCCCCTGTTTTTGATCAAGAGTTCCTCTGGTTGAGGCCAGTTCATCGGGCATGAGTTCTTTCTTGGGCCATACCTTAAGCAAGAGTTTGGAGAGAGAGATAATCTGCAGGTGGACGAAAAAGAGCTGCAGATGGATGGAAAGACAGCATATGAATGTTTGGCAGGACTATCCCCTCATAGAAAGTTAGTTTTGACCTGACAGTACACAGCCATGTTTAGCTCACGGAGGAAGAGAGACAGAGAACAGATGGAATTAACAAGAACCCTCAAATAGAGATATGATATTGATATAGTTGATCATCTATCTTAATCAGAGTAAAAAAATATATATGTACATGAGCTCATCATTTTTTGGGGAACGTGCAAAAGAATTATCCGAAAAGTCTAGTCACAACCACGAATACAATATTAGGTAGACGATGTCTCTACTCATCAAAGATATAGCCAGATGGAAACTATCAGATAACCGTCTTCCACTCGAGATGGACATAACCAAGGTCAACGTGCCCTTATGACAAGAGGATCTCTAGATACCTATATTTCATGTGCATCTACATCTACCACTCAGCGACCATCACCGAGTCACGTGTTATGAAATGCTGTGTGGTTACGTACTTAGATAGATGGTCTTTATTACGAAATCTACCCGATTGGACCGCGTTGTTTTAGGACGCGAATTCAGTCCAAGGAGATTGTCTTTGTTGGAGATACGGATGATCGATATTGTCCACGGAAACACTAGGCCAAAACAGATTCACGTTCGCAAAGGAAGACAGACGTATCGTTATCAACATCATTGCTCTCTGTTTTAGGGCTCCACAGCCGTCGTGGAGCTTAGGAAGCCATGCATGCAGTTATCTAATGTTCTTTCGCTGGCTACGTCCATCGATTGTAGTGCGAAACTATGGGACATAACCAGGGTTAGATCACAATAGAAATCTAATTGGATGGTTGACAAAACTTTACATCGCTAAAAAACCATGGATATGTCACTTAAGGTCCGTTTGTTTTACAAAAAATACATGTTTTGAATAACATTTTCTAAAAAATGATCGTTTGTATCACTTATAAAAATGTATGAACGAAAACTATTTTCATTGTCCACGAAAAAGTTTAGATATATATTATTGTCGGTAATGAGAACACTTTTTGTGGGCTAATTGTTCCAATCAATATAACCGATCATTTTCAGGAAAATATTTTTTAAATCGTTCTTTTTCTGCGAAACAGACGGACCCTGAAACAAGAGTTGGCTACCTGAAATCAATTGTCAAAATCAGAACAAAAAAATTGAAGAACAGCTCAGATTAAGATTGGTAATTTGACACGGAAGGTGGTAACCTTTTAGATGTCAGTGAGCTAAGCAAATAATCGTCGGTAAATTGAACACATAATGGTAATTTCGAAATTACTAACTAAACACTGGGAAGTGACTCAAACAAGAGTTTGTGATCCAATTAGACAAAAGTTGGCAAATCACTAAGAGTAAAGATGATAATTATAAGAACTTTACACATTGATAGTCTACCCGAACCAAAGTTGATAATTGATTTGAACAACTAAAATATTATAAAACAATCAAACAACACTTGGTCATTTGATATAAGAATTGGTAACTAACTAACAAGTTATTGGACAAGCAATACACGAGCCACAACTTTTTTTACCATCTGGTACGTGAAAATCACCAACATTTCCAGAAATTTAGTGATGGGAAAATTTTCCATATTTTTCCTCAAAGGGAAGAACAGAAGTTTGCGACATTATGGGTCAATAAGAAGGCCAGGGCAGGGCAAGAAAATGTTTACAGTCTCACCTCTTCAATGACACAAATGGTCCAAACAACGTTTGCCCGCAAGAAGTAAACTTTTCATGATGCATTGGTAATCATATCATCTTATGAGAATCAACCCAATGGCAGTCACTACAACGGTGGAAGGAATCCCAAACTTAAGGTGGCTCCAGAAGGACAGAGTGTACCCAAGGTGCGGGGAACGGCGCGCTTGTTCGCACACGATCAAATTGGCGGCCGATCCCAACAACGAGAGATTCCCAGCCACTGTGCTGACCCATGCCAGGATGAGCCACGACTTCTTTTCTTCGGCTGCTGAGATTGCAGCGGCGGATGCCGCGACCTGTCCACCAAGCAAGAGAACTGTGTGGCAACCAACACATATCACTAGAATCAGTGCCCTGTGATTTTTAACTTCTACACACAATAACAAGTTTTGTTGATTGCAGCACTGTTCAGGAGATTCACATCAGATCAGATAAAAAGCGGGATCAGCTCAGAGTCAGGTTCTATTTGTCGCCATAGGGAGTGGCAAAGGAACAGAACAAAATGCTAATTATAAATTTGATGAACATTAAGGCAATTGCACACATACCGCATCTTCGATTAGTCTTAAGTACTAGTGCGAATGCTTTGATTAGAACGAACCATCTGGGTTGATTGAAATACAAGGACGTCTTATAGAGCGAGACCCATATATTCCAACAGTAAGAACCGCAGGACACGAGCATGTTTTCTTTCCTTAGCCTATGTGTTCTTAATGAAAATAGGTGACCCGTCTTTGCTCGCATTCTGATATCAAATACTCTTTATGAGACTAAGACCGGAGGGTGTTAAACATGTATGTTCAGTCATTACACTAGCATTCCTGATAAAAAAAAGCTGCGTTGTGATAGTTTAGCATTATTAGCGTGCTTTCTAAGGTTGAAGTTCCTTACAAGCTAGAACAATGCACAAAGATTACCGAAATATGATGCAAAAGGATAATAGAAGAAAAAAAACAGCAAAAACTCAAGTATATCACTGTACCTGTTGGCACATTTGAAGCCAAGTTGGAGAGAACCAGTATGACAGCAGCCAGAACTGCTGTCCCACTAGCACGATCAATTTTGGAATGGGGTTCCATGAGGTCCCAGAGACTGCTTGGAATTCCAGTTTTATTGAATCCATCGACCGTAATGAACATTCCACAAAAGAAGATCAAAAGAGAGTAAGAAACCTGGTAAAAAAACAGAATAAACTTAAGAATAACCAGAGAGTATATTGCAGCACTTTCAATGGACACCAAATAAATTAAAGCAAATTGATATGAGAGTATAAAGGCTTGGCTTACCTTCTCTAAGCATGGTCGTGCATCCCTAAAATCGAGGACGACAAGAGCTAGCGCTGCTGTAATGGCAGTCCAAGACATGTTCAGACCGATTAACAATGCAGCCAACATTCCTACGGTGATCAGGCAAACGCATGATTTCCATAACATTCTTTTCCATCTAGTGGCCAAGGTTTCCTTCCCTTGTGAGTACCTCATCGAGAGTACATCACTTAACCTTTCCATTGAAAGCACCCTCTCGGAAGAAGCATGCTCATTTCTTTTCTGAGAAGAAGAGTCGGCAGTTTCCTCCTTTGACGCATTTGAATTTCTTCCTGAGTCAAGCGTGCTACTCGGGACCCTATGGATTTCACTTTCATTTGGAGCCAAGCGGCTTCTGAGCGTCTCAATTTGACCCGGGGTGTCAACATTCACAATGGGAGAGCCTTGCATATTCATGGACTCCAACCTAGAGTTCCATTCCGGAGAATTTAAGGACGAAAGATGCGGCATTGTTGCGGGTGAAAAGCGATGAGAATTCACGTCCTGCTCGGCAACCACTTCGGTAGTAGCATCTTCTTCGTCCTTTTGAACGGATAACAGGCTCCAATACATGCATAGTAGAAACAAAGCATTAACAATAACCCCCACCAGCATCGCAGGAAGAAGGCCGAAAAGAAAACTTCCGAACGAAATCTTGCTCTGAACTGCTATAACCAGGTTTTGAGGATTGCCAATTGGAGTAGCTGATGACCCAATATTTGCACTCGAGGCAAGAGCAAGTAGAAACGGATGAGGAGGAAGATTATGTTGCCTGGCTATTTTCAAGACAAACTCAGTCAAGACGACACAGGAGGTGTCGTTGGTGAATAGGGCGCTGGATATGGCGGATATTATGCAGACACGGCAAAGCAAGTCACGGGCTCCCCTGCTTTTCCATGAGAGCAACTTGCCCAAGTACTTAAACATGTCCGCCTTTTCAAGATACACACTAACGACCATCGTCCCAAATAGGAGACCAAGGATTGGAAGATCGATCGCTGCATAAGCTTCATCAGGCGTTATGACCCTAAAAATGACCATAAGCACTGCCCCTAGAAGGGAGCCAGCAGTCCTCCCGATCGGCAAAACCGGAACAGCTGGGAAAACCGCCAATACCCAGAAGACTGCAAAGGCGATAGATCCCAGAACTATTTTCACCAATGAAGCCATTACCATTTTCAGTTTTTTGGCCGATTGATGAGAGTTATCACTCGGAACTCGATGGATTGAAAAAACACTAACTGCCAGAACTTCACGGTCGATACATAATCGCTTCCATGAGCAAGGTTCCCCATTAGAACATAGGGAAAACCAAATATAGACTCCAAAGAAGATAATCTCCTGGCGGCACTCTCATACTTTAGGCTGCTCGAAGGAGACAACAGTAACGGGAGTGCCGTAAGATGCCCTGACTTAACCAAACAGTCAATTCAACTCACCTCGACTAAGTCTTTTTCCACTGGATAATGTCCCGATCAGCTCGGTCCCTTCAAGAGCGAAAACAGTCTCAGCGATAGCTTTAGCTTCAAAAGCTGTCCGCGGCTTTAAACCACAAAACGAAGACCAGAGTCTCTAACTGCGAAAGGTCCCTCAAGTTTCAAACATGTCAAATACTGGATTTCTTCATTAAAGAAAGAAGAAGGACTAAACAAGGTATGATCCTCGGTTAAAAAGAGTGCTAAAGCGAAAAAAGTACACCCATCCAATCTAGAATCCACTCACAGCCTCAGTTAAGTCAGGTCGAGATCGAATAGAAAGAACCAGATCAATCTCTGGGATCGCCATTCATATGCAACATAGGGTAAATTGATAATCGCAGCGATTTTTTCAGTTCAATGAAAATCTAAACGACAAGCTATATTATCGGAAAATGGTCATACAAATCCAGTTCTTCTCATTACACACGGAACAATAATGCTATGGTCGAGTCACACGACCTCAAAAGAACAGCAACGATTCACCTGAGTGCATGGAGCCTGACGAGCGAGTGATCGAAGAGGGACCCACGAACGAGGGTGCCCTTTTGACATGGCCATTTCGAGCTCTACGTACAGATCGCATGATTCGAGTGACAGATCAATTCATGAGGCGACAATGGAAGTCTCAGTCCCTCACCAGGAAATCAAGTGTTGATCGGAGCACGAGACGTTCGTCGCTGACATTGAGTGGCCTCCGACGATTGCCCTAAAAGTAAAAGCACCGAGATGCTGGATCATCGTTTCTCATCCACTTCCTATATATATTACCCTTTTGAAATATTTTTTGGCACTTTGGGCACGAATGATAAGCATTCTGTTTGAAAAACAATTTATGGAACATAAACATATTTTTCTATTTCAGTTTCGAGGACGAATTTCTGAGAAAAGAGATCCGTTTGATAACGACAAAAAATTTCTATTTTTGGAACAGAAACCCGTTTGATAACAGCATGAAATTTCTATTTCTTAAAATAGAAACCGATTTGATAACAGCACAAATTTCTATTTCCTAAAACAGAAATCCATTTTTTAGAACCTCTTTTGGGGTTAAACTCCTTTTTAAATCCCTAAACTAAGAAGTTTTCAAAAATAACATTTGGGCATCTTAAAAAATTTAAATTTCACTCAAAATGGGTGGCCACAGGTATTCTAAGCCATCCCATGAAGTTTTGAAATTTTTTATTTTTTTGAAAAAAATTCACCAAATTTTCTATTTTCCCGAAATCTGACATTTTTTAATTTTCTGGAAATTTTTATGAATTTTTCAATTTTTTGGATTTTCTGAATTTTTTTTAGATTTTTAGAAATTTTCCGGATTTTCTAAATATTTTTCATGAATTTTCTGAATTTTTTGATTTTCTCTTATTTTTCTAACTTTTTTTTAGAAATTTTTTTATTTTACCGCCGGGAATGAACTGGACTGAATGGGTTCAAACCGCTCTGACCTGTCAGACCAGAGGGTGTTAAACATGTACGTTCAGTCATTACACTAGCATTCCTGATAAAAAAGCTGCATTGTGATAGTTTAGCATTATTAGCGTGCTTTCTAAGGTTGAAGTTCCTTACAAGCTAGAACAATGCACAAAGATTACCGAAACATGCTGCAAAAGGATAATAGAAGAAAAAAAACAGCAAAAACTCAACTATATCCCTGTACCTGTTGGCACATTTGAAGCCAAGTTCGAGAGAACCAGTATGACAGCAGCCAGAACTGCTGTCCCACTAGCACGACCAATTTTGGAATAGGGTTCCATGAGGTCCCAGAGACTGCTTGGAATTCCAGTTTTATTGAATCCATCGACCGTTATGAACATTCCAAAAAAGAAGATCAAAAGAGAGTAAGAAACCTGGTAAAAAAACAGAATAAACTTAAGAATAACCAGAGAATATATTGCAGCACTATCAATGGACACCAAATAAATTAAAGCAAATTGATATGAGAGTATGAAGGCTTGGCTTACCTTCTCTAAACATGGTCGTGCATCCCTAAAATCGAGGACGACAAGAGCTAGCGCTGCTGTAATGGCAGTCCAAGACATGTTCAGACCGATTAACAATGCAGCCAACATTCCTACGGTGATCAGGCAAACGCATGATTTCCATAACATTCTTTTCCATCTAGTGGCCAAGGTTTCCTTCCCTTGTGAGTACTTCATCGAGAGTACATCACTTAACCTGTCCATTGAAAGCACCCTCTCGGAAGAAGCATGCTCATTTCTTTTCTGAGAAGAAGAGTCGGCAGTTGCCTCCTTTGACGCATTTGAATTTCTTCCTGAGTCAAGCGTGCTACTCGGGACCCTATGGATTTCACTTTCATTTGGAGCCAAGAAGCGTCTCCATTTGACCCGGGGTGTCAACATTCACAATGGGAGAGCCTTGCATATTCATGGACTCCAACCTAGAGTTCCGTTCCTGAGAATTTAAGGACGAAAGATGCGACATTGTTGCGGGTGAAAAGCGATGAGAATTCACGTCCTGCTCGGCAACCACTTCGGTAGTAGCATCTTCTTCGTCCTTTTGAACGGATAACAGGATCCAATATATGCATAGTAGAAACAAAGCATTAACAATAACCCCCACCAGCATCGCAGGAAGAAGGCCGAAAAGAAAACTTCCGAACGAAATCTTGCTCTGAACTGCTATAACCAGGTTTTGAGGATTGCCAATTGGAGTAGCTGATGACCCAATATTTGCACTCGAGGCAAGAGCAAGTAGAAACGGATGAGGAGGAAGATTATGTTGCCTGGCTATTTTCAAGACAAACTCGGTCAAGACGACACAGGAGGCGTCGTTGGTGAATAGGGCGCTGGATATGGCGGATATTATGCAGACAAGGCAAAGCAAGTCCCGGGCTCCCCTGCTTTTCCATGAGAGCAACTTGCCCAAGTACTTAAACATGTCCGCCTTTTCAAGATACACACTAACGACCATCGTCCCAAATAGGAGACCAAGGATTGGAAGATCGATCGCTGCACAAGCTTCATCGGGCGTTATGACCCTAAAAATGACCATAAGCATTGCCCCTAGAAGGGAGCCAGCAGTCCGCCCGATTGGCAAAAGCGGAACTGCTGGGAAAACCGCCAATACCCAGAAGACTGCAAAGGCGATAGATCCCAGAACTATTTTCACCGATGAAGCCATTACCATTTTCAGTTTTTTGGCCGATTGATGAGAGTTAGCACTCAGAACTCGATGGATTGAAAAAACACCAACTCCCAGAACTTCACGGTCGATACATAATCGCTTCCATGAGCAAGGTTCCCCATTAGAACATAGGGAGAACCAAATATAAACTCCAAAGAAGATAATCTCCTGGCGGCACTCTCATACTTTAGGCTGCTCGAAGGAGACAACAGTAACGGGAGTGCCGTAAGATGCCCTGACTTAACCAAATAGTCAATTCAACTCACCTCGACTAAGTCTTTTTCCACTGGATAATGTCCCGATCAGCTCGGTCCCTTCAAGAGCGAAAACAGTCTCAGCGATAGCTTTAGCTTCAAAAGCTGTCCCCGGCTTTAAACCACAAAACGAAGACCAGAGTCTCTAACTGCGAAAGGTCCCTCAAGTTTCAAACATGTCAAATACTGGATTTCTTCATTAAAGAAAGAAGAAGGACTAAACAAGGTATGATCCTCGGTTAAAAAGAGTGCTAAAGCGAAACAACTACACCCATCCAATCTAGAATCCACTCACACAGAGTCTCAGTTAAGTCAGGTCGAGATCGAATAGAAAGAACCAGATCAATCTCTGGGATCGCCATTCATATGCAACATAGGGTAAACTGATAATCGCAGCGATTTTTTCAGTTCAATGAAAATCTAAACGACAAGCTATATTATCGGAAAATGGTCATACAAATCCAGTTCTTCTCATTACACACGGAACAATAATGCTATGGTCGAGTCACACGACCTCAAAAGAACAGCAACGATTCACCTGAGTGCATAAAGCAAGACGATCGAGTGATCGAAGAGGGACCCACGAACGAGGGTGCCCTTTTGACATGGCCATTTCGAGCTCTACGTACAGATCGCGTGATTCGAGTGACAGATCAATTCATGAGGCGACAATGGAAGTCTCAGTCCCTCACCAGGAAATCAAGTGTTGATCAGAGCACGAGACGTTCGTCGTTGACATTGAGTGGCCTCAGACGATTACCCAAAAAGCACCGAGATGCTGGATCAACGGTTCTTATCCACCTCCTATATATATTACCCTTTTGAAATATTTTTTTGGTACTTCGAGCACGAATGATAATCATTCTGTTTGAAAAACAATTCATGGAACATAAATATATTTTTCTATTTCTGTTCCCAAGACGAGTTTCTGAAAAAAGAAACCCGTTTGATAACAACAAAAAGTTTCTATTTCTAGAATAGAAACCCCGTTTAATAATAGCATAAAATTTTTATTTCTTGGAACATAAACCTGTTTGATAACAGCACAAATTTCTATTTTCCGAAACAGAAATTCATTTTTTTAGAACCCCTTTTGGGGTTAAACCCCTTTTAGGGTTTTTTAGGGGTTATATAACCCCTTTGAAATCCCTAAACTAAGAAGTCTTCAAAAATACCATTTGGGCACCTTAAAAAATTTAAATTTCATTCAAAGTGGGTAGCCACAGATATTCTAAGCCATCCTGTGAAATTTTGAAATTTTTAATTTTTTTGAAAAAGATTCACCAAAATTCCTATTTTCCTGAAATCTGATGTTTTTTTTATTTTCTGGAAGTTTTTCTGAATTTTTATGGAATTTTTCAATTTTTTGGATTTTCTGAACTTCTTTCTAGATTTTTAGAAATTTTCCAGATTTTCTAAATATTTTTCATGAATTTTCTTATTTTTTTCTTATTTTTCTGAATTTTCTAATTTTTTATGATTTTTCTATTTTTTTTAGAAATTTTTTTATATTCCCGCCGGGAATGAACCGGATCGAACCGGTTCGAATCAGTCTGACTTGTCAGATCGGGGCCAAATGTAGGAAGAGATGTGTTTTGAAGAGAAAAGACGGGTTCTTTTAGAAATGGTTTTCATTTCTCGTCCATAAATAGAAAACCTACTTTTTTTTATTCTGATTTTTCTTCCAGAACCAATTTTGGAACAAAACATTGCTCCAAAAATAGAAAAATGAAATTGCGTTACCAAATGGATTTTTGTTCCAAACCTGTTTCCGGAAACAGAAAACTAGTTCTGGACAGAAACAGAATGGTTATCATTTGCACCCTTCGCCTCCTAATTTCACATGATTTGTCATGAGCTTATAGTGACTTTTTCCTCAAAAGGTCCGGATTTTCTGAACACCCGATTAATTTCTAATTGTCCTTTTATTCCATGGGCATCGGGAAATTATCGTAGTAGCCACAGGTATGGAGAAAATGTGGCGAAAAGTGTCGAAATAAGGACTCGAATTCGGATGTTGAGAGCTGAGAGCTAAACAAATTTAGGTGCATTAGCTTGATTTTTCATTATATCTTGTCATTTAAATGTGGAAATACAGTTTTGGATTCAGTTCATGATGTCGCTGTCGGTATTTAATTCTTTAACCCATAATTGTGCGATTCTTAAAAAATGGTCTGGGAAAACCTGATCAGTTTTGATCTTGCGAAGGCTGGAATTGGACAGGCAAGAATAGACCTTTGCATTTGATTAAGGTATAAGAATACAACGAGCCCTATCATTCACCCAAGAATAAGGACACCTTTCAGTTCCTTGGAAGCAGCAGTTACGTGCTCAACATAAATTTTCTTTTAAGTCGCTCCACGCATGGAACGGCGCCGACAGACGAATAACGTTCTCAATCGTAGCACCAATATAGATAACATAATCTGTAATAGAAAGCGTAAAAAATATGACTACTTTTCGTGTACTACTTTTTGTTTCTAGCTTAGGTTTTTATCTTTAATGGTGACGAAGCGAATAAACATTTGATCGGAAGGAACTCGACGTGGACAATGCCGACATTACAGCTAACGAGTAGGCTTGAACCGAATATGACACCAGGGTGATGTCCCATTTGAATGACACCTAACCATTTGAGGCAACAAAAATTTGGGGAGGAACTCTTTGTAGGACTCAATTAGTAGGTAGAACAGTTTACATGTTCAGCCATGTAGGGAGTTGTGTGTCATCTTCTCCGAAGTTGGTGGCGTGTCTTGTCACGCACACCGAGTTCCCCTCGCTACCAAGTGCAAGAAGAGATTCCAAACTCGTGTTTTTATCCACTTCATGACAAGAAGGGTCTGGATGTCTACTAAACTACTATTGATTCGGTTCATTTAAATTGGTACAAACAAAATCATGGGCAACAACCCACATGGAGTAATCCCTGGCCGTTCTCTTATCTGGTTTATGTTCCGTGTCTGGGCACAAAAGGTCGATATGAGCAGGAAAATGCGGTTTGGCCTTTACCTTAAAAAAGGGCTCTTCAGCCTTATCCACCCATAGCACAACAAAAGCTGGCATCAGTATTTGGTAGTAAGATCATATTGTATCAATGTGCGGCATAGCACTAGATATACAAAGAAAATTACTGTAAAGCTTTTTTGTGTCCTTAACATGGACAGGACTTTTCATGCAATTACCAAACTAGAGCCGACCACCACAAATTCTCTTACGGCCACATAACTAATGCGAAATTCATCAATCACGTCACAGGTGATGATTCATACAGACATAGTCTATAGGGAAATTTGAGTGAATGTGGGCAACTTTAATTGGACATAAGATATCTTTCTTTCTCCCCTCGTGATAGGAGATGAGGATGTCAAGCTTGAGCTCACTCAATCCATCATCTTAATGGAATCAGATAGACAAACAGATACCCTAGAAATCAACATGGTGAAGTCGGGCTAAAAAAGACATATACAATAACTGCATCTATTGATGGTCTCTATCATTTATTGCACGCGACATAATGAATAATGCACATTGTGCTAACTATACTTGCTACATGTAAAAGCTGTGTTCTGTAAGGTAAAAGAACTAGAAAGAATGCCCTATCGATACCAGCACTCCTACCAAAATCCTCACTGAGCATTCACAAGTCACTTGCAATCCATCTATCAGCAGTCATCCAAACCCAAGAAAGCAATGCTGTGTCTAATCTACATCTGGTTATCACCTCCAGATATGCTTTGAATGGGGTTAGTCGATTAGTAGATCTAACTTCTAGAAGTGCAATTGCTGGCTGTGGTACACATAGATGAAGCTGAGGAGGATAAAGTTGACCTCAGCTGACTTCAGGCTGCAGCATTGGGAAGAATGACCAACTGCTACCAGACTTCATATCCTTCCCAGCAACCTTGTCATTTGCCCACCACTCCGAGTTGATATTGGGCTTACTAGATATACCTCCATTCCTGTTGTCGAAGTTGAACTCTTTGGTAGATCCAAGTGTGACGGAACGATGCTTTTGATAGCTGTGGTCCTTCTCCATTGGACCTGACCCCTTGACAAGTTTATCATCTGTACCATTTTCAGTACATCGTTCATCAGAATCATCGTCGACTCCCATAGTCCCACCTCTTTCAGCAGGGACTTCAGTCGCTTCATCCTCGGGACATTTTGATAAAGTTCCGAAAGAGGTCGCGGCTTTATTTGCAAGACAACGTGCAACATCTTCACCAGTTAATTCAAATGATACTCTGTGATCTACTATTGTCTCGTCATGTTTAGATCCATCATCCAATCTTGGAGCTGATGCCCTTACGCTGAGTTGATTGCCAAAAGGAAGAAAGCCATCGCGGGACATGGGGCCAGTGCCATCGGGAGTCAAACATCCAGAACCCAGCCTCGATCCCACTCCCATGCCATCTGGTGTTAAAGATCCAGAGCCAAGTCTGGACCGCAGTCCTGCACCATCTGGGGTTATAGACCCAGAACCTACCCTTGAACCCCACTTGCGAGTGGAAAAATTTTCAAAGCCCCATAACTTGGGAGCTTCCCCCATTCTTAACTCGACAAAAGGATGTTTTCCAGGGAATGGCGAAGTGGTTCCCGAATATGAGACTGCTGAACCTGGTGATCTCAGGTTGCCACCTGGGCTTCCTGGATAAGACTGATTAGGAAGGAATTCACAATTGGATAGCGAAAACTTATGGTTGGTCCCACCACCCCTTTGCGTGCGTTCGAGCGAAGATGTGAGCAGTTGAGCAAAGGGAACTTCAGGAGAAGAAGGCGTAGTCAACTGCACAGATTCCGGAGGAGGAGTAAAAGGAGCAGTGGATGGTTCGGTGGTGAAAGTGGAAAATACAGGTGGCGAAACTAGCTGGGTCTCATAGGCATAAGGTCCAATGGCGAAGATGGATGCAGGCCCTCTAGGAGAATAAGCATTGATGGAAAGAGAAGTAAGGGAAAGCAATCCGGCAGGTGATTGGGTCACGGAAGGAGGATCAGACTGGAGGAATGATGCAGGAGATGAGGGAGGAGCAATAAACGGCAGCACAATAGCAGTTGATGTGGCCTGGTTCTCTGCTGCAGGAGCTGTATTACCCAGAGCGACTGGTTCAGGGAGAAGGACGGCATGGCCAATTCGTTTGTTGCTCTTCTGATGTCCAAAGCACCAGTATAGGCTCCAGCAGCTTCCCCATCTTCTTTTCTGCATTTGCGTTGGGTTAAAAAAAAAACTGTAAGTTAGAAAGCACTAAAGTCTCATTGAAATAACAGTTATTAAAACAACGATGGGATCAAAGATCAACAGACAAGTATTTGTTTCAAGAAAAATCAGGTGTGTAAACAGAAAAAGTTATCCTTCACCCTTTTTTATGAAGTCACTTAGGGGACTCACAAGTACTAGAACTAATGCACTAGTTTTTTAAGAGAATTTATACTATTTTGATTCATTATCATGACAATCCATAGGCTCCACTACCAGGCCATGAAGAGCTCTACACAAACAGGAACAAGAGTTATAAATAGCTCATATCTGACTAATAATCAATCACCTTGCGCAAAATAAGAAAAGGTTACTCCGTAAGGGGTAAAATTTTGTGAGACCACAACCTAGAGTGGTTTAATATTTAAAATTTCTAGCACTCATCCTCATGCATAGGCTGGACTTTGGCCTAAGGCTAAAGTGTGTAAATATACAATAAGGTAGAAAAATAGGAGCCAGAAAGATTTGAACTCGGATCCTCCTGTATTTATACCGTGTAAAGTTTTGTAGGAGCACAAGCAATTGCTCTAAAAGGTTAAGCTACCAAAAAGAATACGTGCTTTAGTATTTAAACACTCTAACATTAAGAATAGAGAGACACTTCCAGTATGAAATCCTGACTTTAAGCAGAAATCTGCCAGAAGCATGCAAATGGCGGGAAAACTGAGGCGTTTCCTGGATAACCATACTTAGAAAAACAATGCTAAGAAGAAGGTACAAAACTTTGGATATAAAAAATCACCGCCAAGTTCCTTAGTCTAAGTCCCTTTCCTACAAGTCTATAAACACTCTGTCACCCACATAAAAGAAAAGCCCACATCATGTGCTCCCAAACTGTGTCTACCGCATCTTCCTTCTTTGGAGTGCTTACTGGTCATCAGCTTAATGCAGTGATCACTTCCATTTTCAATGATCACGGATATTAGAGAACTCTATGTGTTTGAATTTCTTCTTCTTGGTTTTAAAGCGTGTAATCACGAAATGAGAATTCATTGAATGCGAATGGAAATTATAACGAAAACAAACAAAAGCAAAATTCCATCTAAGCAGATTCAACTCTTCATGACCAGTCTACAAGATCTCCATACATCACTGCTCCTAAAGCAGTAAACAATCTCAAAATTCAATATGCACAGCTGCAAAATTTACAAATCTAGATCAATCTCCTCAGCGACGAAACAGGACCCAAGAAAGAAGAAAGCCTCTGCCTTTGGTGCTGACAAACCACAACACCGCCTCCGTTTCACTTCCCCGATTCACGACTCCGTAGCTCCAATTCTAAAACAGACGCGAAATCTGTAACCACAGCTCGCCCCAAAAAAAAAAAAAATTTTCTCACAAAGACGAGGGAATCAAGGCACGCACAACGACTCGATTCACGCGATGACGCGTTCGACACCAACCGGAAGCTCAGAATCGAGGAGAAAGCGCGAATTCGAACGAACAAACGCACGGCGGCGAACACGCGGAAATGCACAAATCACGTCTCCACTCCTCCGACACCAACCCCGAGCTCGACAATCGAAGCTAAAAAAAACCACGCGGGACCCAAATCTCAACCCCGCGCCCTCGGGACACACGGCGGCGCGCGGGCGCGCGCGCAGAGGCAGAGCCCGGCAGGGACGTACCTGAGCGGCGGCGGGCGGCGGGGCGCGGGCCTCGGCGGCGGCGATCGCAGTGGCGGCGGCGTTCACAGTGTCGATGTTGTTCATGCCGTGGTGGTGGTGGTCGTGGTGGTGAACGCCTCTCATTTTGTGGGAAAGCAGAGAGGCTCTCCGAACACGAAGAAGGAAGAAGGAAGGAGGAGGAAGAAGGAAGAAGAAGGAAGGAGTGCGTTGGGTTTCGATCTGGAAATGGAAAGCTCGCAGCAGAGAGAATGTGCAGCAGACAGAAGAAGCAGGTAATTACTCTCCTCCCACCTGTTGAAGAGCTCCCCACGCACATACATAAATATATATATAAATCATTTATCATTAATCTAACCGAATCTCATCTCTAATCACAGGACCCCGACGATTCGGTTCGGTCCGGTCCGGTTCTTCCCCCCGTCGTTACCCTCCAATTTACCCCGACCCATCTCTCGTCGAAAATCATAAATTATGCTTGACGTATCATATTTACTCTAAATTTTTCTTTTACGGTTACCAAAGCTCCGTGGTCGCGACACGTGTGCGCTCCACAGGAAGCCGCATGTACAAAATTCCGACCGCGGAGCCCACCGTTTTGGAAAGAGGGAGAAATCCCGAGCTTAAATCGCAATTTAGCTGCCGAGGGAGATCCGGGGGAACGGACGGGCTGAGCTAAGCGAGGCACCAAATCGCAATTACTCAAATCGTTCACTCTCAGATAAAACATGTGACCGCATTTAATAATCGCGCACGTTTTATTATTATTTCTCTTCGCAATTTTTCCTCCTCAAATTTCTCCGTGGAAACAGTAGTTGGAAAGCTTCCCACGCCGAAAAAAAAAACATAAATATATATATATATATATAAATACGGCCGAAATGCAGAGAACAGAGCTCCCCCTCCCGGGCTTTATTGATAAGAACAAAAGGGTCATCTGCTCCGGAGTAAACAAACAGGGTAGTGGGACGGACGGCCAATTTATTTCGTACTTAAATTTTCGCCCCCCCAACTGTTCAATGGCCGCAGAATAACGCGACGTCCTTGGTTTTTACCCCAGTTTAATTAATCGGGGAAATATTTTATATTTATTTATTTATTTATTAAGGAAAAAGAAAAAGGGAACCCACTTGAGGATAAGAGCTGGACGCCGGCCAGCTGTGTCGTTTTATTTTTAATTTTTTTAATTTTTTTTCAATTTGTTTTATCTTAAATTTTTTTTGCGTTTGGGCAGTCTGAACATGTTATCTGGTTGTGATTTGGAAATGATGAAGCCCCCCCTCTCCGTAAAAAGGTCAAACGCCCAATTGGAGTCGCGAAGATTTGGCGCATGATTGCTTGCCACCCGTGGGATTCAAGCTCCGATCCCATTCAATCCGCCACCCAATAATGATTCGAGAGAGGCCGTGGGGAAAAAGTTAATGGGCCCCCCCCGGGGGGCGAATTGACGGGATTGCCCCCGAGCCGTGTCCGTATTTACCGAGGCGAGAGGATATATATATATAAAACGTATTTATTCACTCGGGACCAGCCAGCCAGCCAGCCAGCCAACCAACCTACTTAATACATGCGACTCTCGTGAACGCCGTATGGTCCGTGCTGGCCCCGGCCGACCCGACCGAGCCGAGCCCCGCATGGGCCATCCGACGGTCGGCATTGATGGCATGTCTCTTTGTAGAATGAATGCCCTTTCCTTTTCTTTTTTTTTTTTCGGCGTTCCGTGAACTCGTGTAGTGCCGTATTAAATTACCTTTCGTGGGATGCGGACGTGACTTTTTCGATTTCGGTGTAGGCGACGTTTGGATTGGATGTGCAGTAGCCGCGACCGGGACAAAAGTCGTGAGCTCAACGCTGTGGGACAGTTTGGTACGGGTCCTAATTGGATCTTGGATCCTAGGCTCGCGAGGTCGACAGAACTTTTGCATCCGCGACTTTGTTGCGTTCTGTCGGGAAAAATGGCGTCGTGGGGGTAAGGAGCGACTTTGATAGAAATGGAAAGTGGATGCACGAGTTGCGCGGGTGAGTGTCGCGCTTGTCCCTTTTTTGGAAATTAAGTCGTCACTAACCGACGAGTCAATAATTAAAAATCATGATTCGTAATCGTGGCCGTGAGATGCGCCCACGGAATCGATCGATTGCGAAAAAATGTCGTTTCACGTCCAAATTCGTCTTTTTCGATAAGCCAATAAATGCGTCGGTCCGGCTGCTGCGCGACTCATGCGTTACGTATTTATTCGGCCACGCTAGGGAATTTCCAGCTTATTATCAGGGCAGGCAGGTTCGATTGGCTTCTCTGCTAGACACGATTCTTTACGGCCGAAACTTAAGAACATTTTTCTCTTTTCCGACGTACCCCGAAAAAAACTACATTTACCGCCGTAAAAAGCTCGGCCTCGACAATAACCACCTTCAAACTTGACCTATCGAAAGAAGTTCCATTCATCTCCGAACTTGAACCTGCAAGGAGCACATCTCTTTCCTTAGAGTCAATCATGTGAACAAAGTTTTCTTTAAAAAAAAAAAGGCCAAAAGGAAGAGACATTTCATATTGCACAAATCGATCGATAGCGTACCACCCTCGCTCAAGCCGTTCTTATATTATTATTATCATCATTATTATTTCCTTTAATTGAGCATAGGATGAACTTAGCTGTCAGATAAATATAAAACAATTTGGTATTATATTATATGATATAACCGGTTTAATTTCAGCAAGCGTCTCACGCAACAAATACATGAAAACAAAAGTGAAAGGTCGCTTTCGCCCCCCGAAGCGATAGAGACGGAGATTCCTCCGCGCAAGGTCCCGCGCAATTAAGGCGAAGACGCGAGGGCAAAACGGTCCGGGGAGGTTCCCAGCAGTGGCGAGAAGATGATTAAAAGTTTAAGAAGAAGAAGTCGTCCCTTTATAATTTTTGTCAAAGGAGTGCACGTGTGGAGATCCACTTTTCGTGCGTCTCTCCTCGTGCGCAAGATGGTGACAGGCCCTCCACTCTCTCTCTCCATTACTATTTCTTTCCCTCATCATCACCCACCCCCACTACTGTCTTAAACAAAGAGAGAGAGAGAGAAAAATCGCACCGATGCGGTTACGATTACTAATTTATTTTGGAATAATGGCACGGATGATTCCTAAACTCTGGTTCGATATACAATATGATTTCTGGACTTTTGATTTATTCAATATGATCCTTGAACTTTAGATCAGCGTGAAGTGTGATTCATGAACTTTCAATTTATTCAATAGGATCCTGAACGTTTCTACATGAACTAAAAGTTCATTGATCATATTGAACAAATTGAAAGTTCAGATGCCCACATTGCACATTGGATCGGAGTTCATGAGATCATATTGAACAAATTGAAAGATCAGGAATCACATTGCATATTTAGCCAAAATTCGGAAATTGTTTGTGTTCTTAACTCATTTATATTTTCACGCCCTCGAAGAAAGAAATTATAGTTTATTTGCTTGGAGTATCCGAAATGCAATTAGGTAGCACAGCTTAAGTATGTAATCGAATCTTCGGTTATAAGGCTCGTGCTAACAAGCACGACCCATCATCGGCTTTGTTCTCCATACCGGATACCGTCCTCGCATTTCAAACCTCCATTTGCGCCGCTCCATCCTGGAAAGACCAATTTGCACTCATGCGCACCCAAATTTATACTCAAAAAGTGAGATCAAACACGGAGGATGAGATGATTTGAGAATGAAAATGGCAACTTGGCAAATTATGTCCGGACGAGAGATGCAACTTGAAAATCCAATGCAATTTTAGGAGAACGGTAATTGTAGGTTTTGAAACGCGAAAAAGGCAATCCATAAGGAGCGCAAAATTTGAGGATGGTGTTCGTAATTTTCCTTTTAAAAGAACATTGCATCTTAAAGTAATCCGGTAACCTTCGTCACGCAGAAAATATAATCCCGTGAAAATTACAACCCGCCTTTTTCGTTTCTTCTCCGGAATGTCCAAAATGCACTTTTCAACAATACACTTATGGCAAAAAAAAATATCTCTAAGTAATGTAGTGATTTTCAATTTTAACCCGTCTCATATATGCACCGTGGCTAAGATCACCTACGGAATTTTTCGGTAAAAAAACCCTATGATTTTCTTAACCAATAATCTGGCGGGTACTTGTAAAGTAACTAATTAAAGAAAATCTCTAACTCCGGATGCACAGAACGCTCTCGTGTCGTGCGCGATAAGCATTTTCCGAATAATCGATCGTTTCAAAGTAAATACACATAATGATTGTTGGGATGGCACTCATTAACAAAATCTCGACAGTTCTGACCAAAAAAAAAAAACAAAATCTCGACAGTAATTCTTGGATTAAATGTGCCACCATCATGACCAAAAATTTACTTTTTCCATTCCCCGGAAAGATAAAAATGTCCCCACCTCTCCGTTTGGGATTCCTCAATCATCTCCCCTTTTTGGCCCCTTTCTTTTCGCGACCTTAGAGTCCGTGTGACCTTATAAAGGCCCCTTTTCACATTTACATTTCCCCGGGCTCCCCCCCTTTTTCTCCTTTTTCTCCCTTTAAAAAAAAAGTTAATTCAATTTCCTACTTCTTTTTTTTTTGGGGGGCGATTCTATGATTTTTTATTGTTTTCACTTTTCATGGGGAGGGGGATCGAGCTAGATATTGAGTTGAGGTACGGCTCCGAATCATCCTCGGCAGCTTTAATAGATCTTAACCTCTGTAAACCCCAAAATAATAATAATAATAAATAATTATTATTATTAGAAAGCAACTCGAAAAGCTTCTGTTAAAAAGGTGCATAGGAAATGGGGTCGACCTTTTACCTTCGTCCGATATTGGGAAAAAGTGTCATCAGCTTCGTAATCTTATCTTAACACCTTTTTTTTACTTTCCATCTAAAATACAGCAATTATTACCTACTCTCCTCAGCACCGCACGGGATTGACTTGCGCGGGTCAAGAAATGGACTCGGCGTCGTGGATAGTGCGGGGGTCACGAGTTTGATCTACCACATTATTAGAGGCTTGATTCCTTAAAAAAAGTAGGGTCAAATTCCAATTATGTCCCCGAACTTTTTATTTTGACCAAAAAAAATCACGAACTTTCACTACAATCCTAAATTTGCCCCCGCGTCAAAAAATCGCCATTAGTTTTTGCGAAATTATCAGCATCAAAGCTAGCAAAATATTCATTATTAGAACATGCGTTTTCACCAACACCCAATAATAGTAGCCTCTTGATATTGATAAATTTGAAAATGAAAAAGTGGTGAATTTTGAATGAGGGGCAGATTTGGATTTATAGTGAAAGTTTGTGATTTTTTTAAGGATTGAACTTAAAGTTAATCCTTACCAAAAAAAAAAAGAACTTAAAGTTAAAGGTATTTTTTAGGAAATCATACCTATATTGAGCATAGACCTTTCCATATTCGACTCGTGTCTTCTTCAACCCAAGAGATTAACTGGGCATTTCGTAGATCGGCAATTTATTCGTCTAAGGCGAGTCGAATGTTCAACATCCAGCAAGCCGTGCTCCCAAACGGGCAACAAAAATTAAACCTGGAAAATATTTGATAAAGCGCACGCGCGACATCCGTCATGCGATATGACATGATTATTATTATTTTTTCGACATGGATAAGTATAACCTAGAAAATATTGAACGTGGAAATTGATCTTTCTACACGGCGCATAGATAGATAAAACAAAAATCTGGAAATAATTAGGATTTCGGGGGGTTGGGGAAATTAATTTCAGGATTTGGCCCACCGTGGGGGTGGATCGGGCGGCGATCGGTCCCACACGCAAAAGCACAGCCCGGCACACCACATGTGGCAAGTAGAAATGAAGAATGAATAAATATATTAACATATTGTAAACGACCTTACAATAAAAAAAAAATATTTTTAAAAAAAGGGGCAAAAAAGGTGGGCCCGTTCGGCCGCTACGTAGGGCTGGTCTTGGTGCAAGGCCCATGAATGAACACATGCACCTCCAGTTGGCTCCCGAGGGAGGAAAGATTCGCCCAACTTGGATTCTTTTCCTTTCTTTGTCATGGGTAAAGAACGGACGTAAGTTTCGGGGTGTTTGTTCGATTTTGATCATCTAACTTTTATTTTGTTCGATCGAATACTATAACGTTTTGGACTTGTGCAATCCGATCTTCTAAGTTTTGCCTTGCACGATCGAATACTATAACGTTTTGGACCTGTGCAATCCAATCTTCTAAGTTTTACTTTGCACGATCGAGTCCTCTCATGTTTTCGACTGTTCGGATGCACTTCTTAGAAAAAAAATGTCGTTATCGTATCATTTGAAAATTTTGCGACTCGTTGGGAATAATAAAAGGGGAAAATCGCAAGAATACGTTCCGTACATATAACTTTGGGACTTTTCACCAGATGGAGCCGCTCCCGACGGAAGAAGATTCGCAGCCCGATACAACATCGGGTTTGGGGAAGGAAATGTAGATTTTCAGTGTCCGGATCATGTCGATCGACTACTACATGGCACACCAGTCTGAGATTTCGATGTTTGCTGCAGCAGCAAATTCATACTTTTTATATTGGAGGCATCAACTATAACCCATTCGATTCTCTACTGCAAATGGAAGCTTCCGGTTACCAACCTCTTCCTCCTAAGGGAAATGGGCCGGAGCCATGGCAACGAATGACTTGTCACCATTGCGAGCCGAAGTCGCAATGTTAGCTACAGTGGTTAGAGCAGAGGCCTCCATTGCCATGATAAATCGAAGGTCAGGCAAACTCATCACCACCGCAAAGCATGGAAAACAAGCGTTTCGATTCGAGAGCGAACTGAGATGAGTTTTATCTTCTTTGGAATAAAGCAGTCTTTCTTTCTCATTTCCTTTCTCAGGGTTATTTTGCGATCTCTTATCACAAAAACCAAACTTTTCCAATTCTCCTCTTCGGGCGATGCTCCATATTGTAAAGCCAATCAATATATATCTACATCTAGTTATGTCTTTTATGTCTACCGTTGTAATGATTTTGGGCATACTTGCGAGTGAGGAAACACTGCTCTCAGTAGACCAGTTAGACAGGTCCATACTATGGAAGGTAACGTGGGCTTTATTAAAGGTTGAGAAATGAAATAATTCGTTAGGCTCAAAATTAATTGTGATTGTGTGTGGTTTTGGTGGACTTGAATGTCAAAGGCCATGTGAGGAGTATTGAGGTGCCTTGAGGCAAAATTAGCATATTTTAACATATCTTCTTCCTTGAATTGATCCCTGCATATGTTGCACCATCCTCAATACGGTGAAATCCTCCATGCCTAACATTATTTTTATTGATACGAACTGACTTTCATAGACGCTGGCCATTTAGAGGTTCTTAAGTTTTTTTCATCATTTGTTGAAAAGAGGCTACTCAGAGAAAGAGTGTTCTCAGAAAACTACCATAATCGAGTGTCGGATTTATAGGGACTTAGTGTGGCCCTCCTACGCATGCAAAAGTGCTGAACGAACTGCTCAAAACTCGAAATGTGCGTGATTTGACTATCACGTGCCTCCCTTTTGTACATTGTAATGTGAATTAAAAGCATGAAGAACAAGCATCGTATCCGAGCTTTTATCATCGGCCAAAATGTAAAACAGAAATGACCCAATTTCCTCTCACCAATGGACATCTCATTCTTAAAGCGTGTCATTCATGCATGATCTATGAAGTAAAAGAGAAGAACAATTTCAAACTTGATGAGGGGTGAACTAGCAAGCCCTTGCAAAAGGTGTGACATACATGCGTTGTGCATTGTGTGTGAAAAGTTAAAAAGGAAAAAGAAAAACCAATTATTTGTCATGGGCACAATCACAAAAGTAACAGTTCACTAAAGTCATCTTAAGAATTCGTGTAACTTAGGGAAATTGGGTAACTTTGGCAGAAGTAATGGTAAATCAGTAATCCAATTATGATATACCAAATTGGGTAACTTTGGCGGAAGTTATAGTAGAATTTGTAATTCAATTATGAAATTTTCAAAATGTGTGGGCAATGCTGAAAGTTTTTCTACTTGATGATAGTCATATTGCCCCAATTTCATGTTCAATTGATCATGTGAAGGGGCAGCATCCGACCAAACATCGTGACGGTTTCATAGTCTTAGTCTAAAAGAAACTTGTGTTGTACTATGAAAAATCTAATAACTCTCTCTTTAAAACTTTTATTCGATGGCACATGATACATAAGCAACAATCGACAATTAGAAATCACTGCGTGACACCAAAGATGTTGACCCGTGTGAACCTCGGCCCACATGTGCAAAGAATGAGAGAGAACGACAAACTCAAGAAATTGCTCAAACCGGCTAGATTTCTGGCCTATATTTTCCACATCATCTAGTTAGATTCTCTTCCAAGATTAAAATCTTAAATGTATCAATTTTTATTTGTTTAGAAGTGTTTTTTTCAGGATTCTACTCTTGATGGTCTTGCAACAAAAACAAAAAGGCCAAGGAATAGATTCGAAAATTCTAGTGTTACAAAGGTTGTGAAAACTGGTGGTTGGATATTAAGCAAACAATATAAACAATATGCTAGAAAAGGCAGGTGATTTGAAGAGAACAGATGATGAGTGATTTTTCCATTACGACCAGTGTGGTAATCGGTGGAAACAATTTGTCTAGAGTTTCAAGTATCAATCCTGCAGCTGCCCTGCCTGGATTATTGAAAAATATCGCTTTTAATCCAACAATATTAATGAATCTACTAAAAATGGGTCAACAACAGAAATTAGCACGAGAGGCCCAACAAAAGCCAGTTAATCCTTAAAAAAACATGACTTCTCTGTCCAACTCTGCTTCGATAATGGGAGTAGACTCAAGCCGGCAAGAACATCAGGTCTAGGATTCTGCATTCCGGTTCCTACTCCTGTGGCTCCACTTGGGAATGTTCTTATCTGTTGTTTCTACATCAAGAAGGCACTTTCATGCATTATTCAGACTTGCATTCTCGTGTTCATTATAATAACAACATCACCTCTTTGGGAAAATTGACGAGACGGATATTAGTAAATTCAGGATGATATATTGCTTTCCACCCGTTTTTGAACAATACATTAGAAAGATTTCTGTGGCGCATTGTTTGCAATACTGAATCATTTGAAGTGTTCTTCCTTCCTCTTCTCTTAAATAGCATTTTTAAGTCTTTTGAAATTAGCACGGTGAAAGTTCTGGACTCTTCATCTCGTGTAGGGTCAGTAGGATGAGTTCGGCAAAATTCACATGAAACACCATTGACCTCCCGTGACGTCTGTACAAGGCTCAAAACTATTTTAGAGTTGGTGATGTTGCAACCTCCTTTGCAAGGCTCGGAGGAGTGAGTTTAAGAGATTGAAAGAAAAATTGGCAAAATTTGTTGTAATCAGCAGGGTCTGGTGGTTGTGTGTGGTTTTGGCGAACTTGAATGTTAGGTGATATGTGAGAACTATGAGGTACCTTTGAATAAATGAAGCGTTCTCGAAGCAACGATATACTCTTTGCAATGGTCAGCTTGAAGGTTGATCATCTTGTGATAATCCTTGAATTGATTAGGCTTTGGAAGGATCCTAGCTCTATTTAATGAGAAACAAAGTTATGTGAAAAGTGCAATAAGCAAGTGTTGAATTTATAGGATTTAGCGTCCCGCTTATGGATGCAAAAGTGTTGAAGTAACAGCTCAAAACTCGAAGATTTGACTACCATGTGCCTCCTTTTTGTGTATTCGAATTTGTATTAAAAGCATGAAGAACAAACACACATTCTGCATTGTATTTGAGCTTCTATGATTGGCCAAAAATTAAAACAGAAATTACCCAATCTCCTCTCACCGAGGGACATCTCATTCTCAAAGTTTGTCGTTCATGTATGATCTATGAAGTGAAATAGAAGAACATTTTCAAACTAGATAAGGGGTGAACTAGCAAGCCATTGCAAAAGGTGTGATATACATGCATTGCGCATTGTGTGTGAATAAATAAAAAGGGAAAAGAAAACCTACTATTTGTCATGGGCACAATCACAAGGGAAAATGACAAGTTGTCCATGAACTTTGACTCAATGTGCAATGTGGTCCCTGATTAAGGACCACATTGAATAAATTGAAAGTGAAGGGATCACATTACACATTGAGTTAAAGTTCATTGACCTTATTGAACAAATTAAAAGTTCAGAAACTATATTGTATATTGAGCTAAAGTTAAGGAACCTATTTGTGTCATTTTCCTTATTATTTTTTTTCCCTCATGTTCACATTTTGAAGCCCAAGACCCTCCAAACCCAACCTTTGGTCCAGCTGAGCATACTGAGCGGGCCTAACATGGATGATCGTGCTCCGACATAATCTTCGGCCGCAGTGGCCCACATTCGATATTTGGGCCTTACAAACAAAGAGCGAATGAGAGAGAACGATGATGATCAATGAGTCTGGTGCCGCAATTCTTCCCCGGCGAGGATAATAGCCAAGCGAATTGAATGTATCCATCCCAATCAGCCATCACCAGATAACGCCCATGTCCGCTGCTCGAAGCAAGAAGTGAAATAGTAGTCGTCTCGACAAGGCAGAGAGAATCATGGCCGTGGTGGCATCACCTATGCCAGCTCCAGCAGCATCCCTTTTCTGCTCGTCGTCTGGCTGCTCGAGACCAACCCTTTGTGCCTCACCATCTTCTTGTTCTTCTTCGTCTGTTGTCTCGTGCCCCAGAGCTTCCAAATTCGGTGGCTCCATGTTGCTTTCGCCTCTGAATCTGCGGGAGTTCTCGCGATGGAATGGGTTGAAGCATCTTGGCATTTCGCTGAGGCCTAAATCTTTAAGAATGGGTGCTTCTATTCTGTCTGTTTCGCACTTGAGTTTATGGCCAATTAATATGAGGTGGGTTCATTCACAATTCTTGAATTGATGGTGATGCAGGTGGGAGGAGCAGGAGTAAAGGCATGATTGTGTACGCGTCTCTGTTCGGAGTTGGAGCTCCTGAAGCTCTGGTTATTGGGGTTGTGGCTCTTTTGGTTTTTGGTCCCAAAGGTCTCGCTGAGGTTAGTTGAACTAAAAGTACAACTTTAGTTGTAGTACCACTTTCTTTTAATTTTTTTGGTTGGGTAATTCTTTTTGTTGTAGCTTGAGGAGTTTTTAGCTGGCACAATTTATAGGTTTGGTGGCAAATTTCAGAGTAGGCTGATCTTGGAATTACTTTGTCGAATTGTACCAATTCAGATTGATGATCGAGTCGCACTTTTCGCAGACCTGCTAGGTCCTTAGGAAGTTCAAAAGTAAGAAACGAAATCCAACTTTTCGAATGCTGAAAATAATTAAGAACTTTGGTATGCTTTTGTTGTTTAATGGCATGCGATAAAATTATTACCGAGTCTTGAATACCACTAAAGCATTACATGATCAAGAGCCGTCGCCCTAGAGCTATGTTTATCCATGTTGAGCTCTGGTGACTACTATTGTCTGTTTCAATATGAGTTTACATACATTAGCATAATGGCAATGCCTCGTTCGTTTCTCCTTGATAAACAAGGCTTAGAATTGCCTTGATGAACTTCACATGCTTGGGACATCATTATCTCGCAAAAATCTATTTGCCTGATATTGTATTTGGAGAGGGAGATCTTCAGGTGACGTAATTCTGCAAGCAAGGCTTTTCTTTCTGGTACATAGCAGTCGCCTTAAGAATTTGTGTACTTGAGAACTAAAAAATGTGAGAAGCAAAGTTATGCTGCAGCATGATGCCGTGTGTTTAGGGAAAATGGGCAACTTTGGAGGAAGTTATAGTAGAATCAGTAAAAAAAAAAACAAAAGCAAGCTTTAGAATTGCCTTGATGAACTTCACGTGCTTGGATATCATTGTCTCGCAAGAATCTATTTTCCTGATATTGTATTTGGAGAGGGAGGTCTTCGGGTGATGTAATTCTGCAAGCAAGGCTTTTTTTTTTCTGGTACATAGCAGTCGACTTAAGAATTTGTGTGCTTAAGAAATAAAAAATGTGAGGAGCAAAGTTATGCTGCAGTGTGATGCAGTGTGTTTAGGGAAACTGGGCAACTTTGGAGGAAGTTATAGTAGAATCAGTGATGCATTCATGAACACCAGATGAGAAGAATAGATCTTCTAAATGTGCGGGCAATGCTGAAAGTCCAGCTTCTAGGTGATATGGTCTTATTGCCCTAATTTCATGTTCAAACTATCAAGTAAAGGGACAGCATCCAATTGAACATCGTGGCAGTTTCCATATTCTTAGTCTAAGAAACTTCTTCTGTACTGTGAAGCATCTAATAATGCTCTCAGTATTCCATAGGGTAACATCACATTAATCCTGTCCTGTGTCACGGATATATCATAAGTGATTTAATTTGATATCTTGGTTAAATCTTGGTTAAATCCCTGCACACGTAATGGTCTGTTATTTTTTATTAGGTCATAGAATGAGTGCCCCGGAAGTACTTGTTAAGCATACTTTATGAGGAAATGTTAGATTTTCGAGACACCGGTGAGACATATTAGGAGAAAAGTTAGTGTTTATGAATTAAAAATTGCTTTTCCTTTTTCTATGCTAACCTGTTTTTCTTCTAGAACTATATATGTTAGGTGTTAGCGAAGCCAATAGGTATGACGCCACAATTTTCAATGTCTACATGAAGAAAGTGCCTTTTGGTGCATGGTGCTGTAGGCCTAGTGAAAAAATTGCATTATCTTTTAACTTGTGCAATCATATTTTTTCAACCTTTTCCTACAGGTTATTTTTTATGCTCAGTTTTGGTAATTTATGCTATTGTGAGAGCTGAGGTGACATTGTAGCACATTTGAAAGAGATTAACTGCAGGTAGCACGAAATTTAGGGAAGACTTTGCGAGCATTTCAACCCACCATTAGGGAGCTTCAGGTTGGCAAACTATCAAATTCTTAAGTTAACAATTATTTTCAAAGTAACGATGGTGAACACTTTAATGTTTCCCATTTGTAGGAAGTCTCAAGGGAGTTCAAGAGCACACTCGAAAAGGAAATTGGTCTTGACGAAATTTCAGAACAAAACATGTCTACTTCAAGCAGGACAAGCGCTTCATCTCCTCCTACAGTCGATCATGGGAAGGAGCAGGAGACAGTGGTTGACCCTAGTGAGTCATAAGTATTTCCACCATCTGAAATCTTCATCTCATATTTATGATTATAAGAGCGAACTGCGTCTCAAAGAACCCGTGTGGTGTTTCCTGATTTTTTTTTATTTGTTACTTGCTCAATTATGGGGTTTCAAGAAATGCTTTTGATGTCAAGTTAGGGTAATTTGAGGATAAAAATATGTATAAGTGAGATCTAACAAAAAAAGGAGTCTTTAGCATTTAGGTCGTATTATTTGGAGCCGTTTAATAGTAATTAAATTTCAAATTTCAAAGCAGTTTTGACGCTTTATAACCATCTTCAAGGCATTGTTCAACTAGACTTCTATGTTGAGAGGCTTGGCGGAAAAATTTAGCCAGAACAGCATCAAGCTCGCATATATTGGATTATCAGTATTTCAATATTTGGATGACTGTTCCTTACCAAAAAAAAAATATTTGAATGACTGTTGGTTCAATTTTTAAGAGTATGTATTCAACATATTTGATGACGGTAGAAGTCCTTGAATCAAGCAAGTACACGAAAAATGATTGGAAAGGGATATTAGTAGTGACATGATCATATGTGAAGCATGAGACTGAATAAAGCTGCTCTATGGACTGTATGATCAGAATTTTTTGGCCTATTGAGTAATTCGATGTGTATGGACTTCAACGGACTTTGGACAAGACCGATCAAGTTAGCAGAACTTGATTTCAGCAGTAGTAAGTAGCCTGAATCTCAATTGACATTCAGATCTACCGTAAAAAAAATGTGACTGCAATGATTTTTTAACTTGCAATGAAGTGGTCTTAGAGTTTCCATTTGCGGCATCTTGTTGGTAGGTTTGGTCTTAGACCCCTCTTGGATGTGATGCATTTTGCTTTGTCCTGCAGATTCAGGTTCTTTAGTCATAATGTTTATCCAAATTGACTCCACTGAAAATTATATGACAATTGCAGTATAATTCGCACTAATTGCAGATGGCACTCCTCCCCCCACCGGAGCATACTCAAGTGAAGAGTACTTGAAGATTACGGAAGAGCAATTGAAAGCATCTGCTGCCCCACAGCAGGGCCAGACAATGTCTTTGGAAGAAAGCAAGCCCGAACCTCAACGTAAGTCTCTGAGTGTCGGTCTGTCTCTGTCTCTGTCTCTCTCTATCTCTCAATTTAAACAGGATTTGATTATGTTACTGCAGTAGAACAAACCGTAACTTCTGTACCTCCCCCCTCAAAGACTGAGAATGGAACATGAAGCTATGTGAAATTCCACTTTTTGCGAAGGTTGAGACAAGGCAGCGGAAAGCCAAAAAGAAACATAGAGTCGGTCGATAAGGCTGTTCTTAACTCATTGTTTTAGAGCGCCAGGTAGCTAGTTTGTTGATGCAAAGAAGTGCTCATAGGTTCAATGTGGAATAAGAGTAGGGAATTTTGTTCTTGGGACTATCCCAGGTCTTGAGGGATTGATATTGTAAGGTTATCATTATCGCAGGTGCAAATTGTAGAGGCAAAGCAGTTTTACATCTCTAGTGTCTCCATCCTATGGTGGAGTTGTGTATACTGTCCTGAGTTTTCTTATGCAGCTCTATTTGGCATTTCATTCAAGTTTCAAATTCATCGGCCTGACGGTATATACAGACTTAAAAGCTCCAAGACCAAATCCGTGTATGGGATTCTATGGCATCGATGGATGATGCAAGGCCTATCTCAAGAAATTAGGTTGTACTAAGGATATGATGTTCGTTTTTGCATCGAGATAAATTGTCGATTTTCCAGTAAGTATGCTTACTTTCCAAAATCGATTACAAGTCCATCTCATCTTTCAACCGTCGAAATTTTCTTCCCTGAATCAATATACATATTATGACATTTATGGAGGGAATTTCATGTCTGGGGGACGAATCCTGGACTTGCATGGACATGGAAATCACTATCCTCAACGGCATCATCATAAGCTTAGATCTAAGCAACGATTCCTACGTCGGAAGGATGAAGTGGAACTCCTATTCCTGCAATGCTTGGAGGATGCATGTATAAGGCGTGCATTGTCGAATCATGCAGAGGGAAATTGCTAATGATTCGGCGGTCCAGATGAAGCCAGAACATGCCGAGCGGCTGTACTTGTACTTAACGAGGGTGATCAAGTCTTCAAGCGGATGAGAAGGAGGAGAGCCAAGGTGGGTCGAGATCAAGAGCCTTGACAATGAGATAGTTTTTGTTGAGGATAGTCACTCGGTGTCGTTTCGGATATGCCCGGTTTTGCACTGTATATCGTATACTTCACGAACGATGATTATCAAGCGGGTCACTATGAGAGACACGGCCCGATTCGACATGGATGATAGAACCTTCAAGCCCTTTTCCTTGGATCCTTGTGAACGCCACTTGCGTCGGCCGATTTTCACTGGGCAAAGACAGAGAAAGTTCGACCTATATCCATCTCGACTTTGGTTTAGCCACTAATCAGTGATGCTCTGCGGGAATGCAACTCAAGCATATGCCTAAGCACTTCTCGAGTCGACAGACTAAAAGCCAGTACCGAAGGGCGAATGAATAGAGCTCACAACACACAGAAATCAATATTAGTCTCAAATCTGACAGTCTTAATTACACACCACACGAACTTACAGGCACGATACAGAACATATAATGCATCATAAAGCCCCTAGTTACCTTATAACAAGCCAAGAAATACTCAAATCAATCCCTTGGGGAAAACCTTAAACCCAAGTCCAAACTGCCACTTATTAAAACCACCAGAGTTTAGGAGAAAAGCTCAAATCAATCCCCTGGATGAAAATGCCCTCCGCTATATGGCTTTTTCTTTATGAACTTAATGGAACACAAACCAACCAGGGGACGATAGGGAGCGACTAATTGTTGTTGTCGCCGCCGCCGCCGCCGCCGCCGCTGTTGCCGCCGCCGCCATCGTCTGGGTAGGCGAGATCGATTATTTCGGAGGCGGGATCGTCTTCATCTTCGGAGGCGTCTTCGGCATCTTCGTCTTCGAAGGTGAGATCGGAGGCATCTCCGGCGTCTCTGTCTTCGGCAGCTTCAGAGCCGTCATCAGAGGCGAGAAGCTCCTCGAAGGCGAGATCATAGGCATCTCCGGCGTGTCTTCGTTTTCGGCGGCTTCGGCATCGTCATCGGAGGCATCTTCGGCGGCGGCTTCGGCATCAATATTAGTCTCAAATCTGGCAGTCTTAACTACACATCACACGAACTTATAGACACGATGCAGACGACATATAATGCTTCGTAGAGCCACTAGTTGCTTTATAACAAGCCAAAAAAAAAAACCTCAAATCAATCCCCTGGACGAAAATGCCCTCGCTACAGGGCCTTTTCTTTTTGAACTTTTATTGGAACACACACCAACCAGGGGACGACGGGGAGCGACTAATTGTCGCCGTCGCCTCCGCCGCCGTCGTCTGGGTAGGTGAGATCGATTATTTCGGGGGCGGGATCGTCTTCGTCTTCGGGGGCGTCTTCGGCATCTTCGTCTTCGGAGTCGTCGTCAGAGTCAAGAAGCTCCTCGAAGGCGAGGCCGTAGGCATCTCCGGCGTCTCTGTCTTCGGCAGCTTCGGAGTCGTCATCAGAGGTGAGAAGCTCCTCGAAGGCGAGGTCGTCGGCATCTCCGGCATCTTCGTCTCCGGCGGCTTCCGCATCGTCGTCACCGGAGGCGTCTCCGGCGCCCTCGTCTCCGGCGGCTTCGGCATCGTCTTCACCGGAGGCGTCTCCGGCGCCTTCATCTACGGCGGCTTCGGCATCGTCGTCACCGGAGGCATCTCCGGCGCCTTCATCTACGGCGGCTTCGGCAACATCACCGGAGGCGAGAAGCCCCTTCAGCTTCTTGCCCACGTCGGTGATCTTGTGCACCAAGTAGTCAAAACCCTTGGCCAGCGCGAGCCCAGTGAAGGCCGCGGCCGCACCCGCAGCGAATACCGCCAACATGCCCCCGAAATTCTCTACCTGCCCAGAGCTCGGTGGCGGCAGGACGCCGTAGGGAGTGGGAGGCGCCCGGCAGCGCATCTCCATCACCACAAGCTGGACGTGGACCTGCCCCTGGGGCCTGCCACAGGGCCGCCACAGCTGGAGGCTCCACTCGCTGGCGCCCCCCCCGCTGCTGTACCCATAGTTGTCCCCGAGAGCATGGCAGAGCCCGAGGGTGGCCGAGCCGATCAGCAGCCTCGTGCCGTCCTCGGGGACGGCGTGCACGACGCGGACGTGCAGCATGGCGTCCTCGACGGGGGTTCCTGGCGGCAAGAGGACGAGGAGGGTGAGGGTCTGGCACCAGGGCGGGAAAATTCCGCCGGCGGGGTCGGCCCGGGTGGGGCCGGCCCAGACTTCGGCGGAAGCACCGAGAGTTCCGCGTGGCGAGTCCCAGGCACGGATGAAGGTGATCTCGACTGCGTAGATGGTGGACGCCATTTCTCGAGGGGATCGGGAAAGGTCGGAAGGTATTGGGGATCAAATCCGATGAAGATGTGAAAGGGGAGAAGGAGATTGTTAGGAGGAAGCTCGAGATCTTTATTTATAGGAGCCGCGGCTCGTGCTGGGACTTCTGCTCGAGCGAATCTTGACATTGGGAAGATCTGCGTCGTTTTCGTTTCGGGGATTTTGGTGGCCTTTAGCGTATTCCGAGTCTGAAGTGGCAGCTGGATCCACATGCTTACGTGCATCTATGATGTGGCTTCGAGCTCACATTTGGAATTCCCGAAGCCCTCCCTATCCTGTCTTCCGGGAGTTACATTTTTATATATAGTTCGGGGATTAAATTGAATATGTACCAAAAGTTCAGAAATCGCGTCGAATAAATCGAGAGTTTAGGGACCATATTGAACATTAAATTAAAGTTTATGGATTACATTAAATAAATTAATAATTTGGAGGTCAAATTACACATCGAGCCAAAGTTCAGAAGCTGTCCGCGTCATTATTGGCTTCACCCCGCTTTAGTCCTTTTAGTATGGAACACGAGAATGTATTGAACTTGCCGTGGTCAAGGGGCAACCGTCCTCCCAAGAGAGAAGGCACGAAAGAAAAGAAGGTTGAATCACCGTGTAAAATGTTGACCTATAAACACCGGTGGCCCCCACGTGGACCTCGACCGCGAAACGTACAGGCCCAAGCCGCCCAACCACCCACCACCACTGCGCCTCCCATATTCCACGTCGTTGTCCCTGCTCGCCATTAACTGGCTCCCAATAATTCTAAATTGCTAACGGAATCTGTTCAGGCCCCCCCTCCCCCTCTTTCTCTTACGACTTCCAATTTCTTGTGAGCGAAGGAAAGGAACTCATGGAAGGCAAAGTCTGCGGTTAGAGAACGGTAATCTTTTACGTAGAAAGCACTATTGACGAGGACCCTCAGGATACTTATTGCGGATTTGGTTATGGCAAAAGCGCCACGTGTGATGGAAACCCCGCCTCGGTGGGTCCCCCACGCCCTCTGACCCACCCTGTTTTCCGTCCTTCATCTAGAACTTTGTCCGAACTTTTCCTACCAATAAGTACTTCCTCGAAAGATTTTTCGTTATTTTCTCGGGATTCCGCGAGACAAAAATTGATTACATGCGGAATTTCTCTAAAGTCGCATAGCAAGGTCCCTGAATATTTCATTTGCTTGTCCTCTCTGTTCCTCTACTTCTCTTACGCCTTGTTCTCTTTCATTGTCTAGAAGCACAAACTCCTGCCTGAAATGGAAGAGCTGATATTATTTGATTGTAGACATGACTTTTGTCTTCCATTTCATCAGCATGAAGTTTAATCGTGTTTAGCCAAGCTGAGAGAGACTACATTTGAGCTTCTAAGGCTCTATTGCATCGAGCGGACAACAGAACAGACACCTTTTTGCAAGTAACGGAAATTACAAGCATGAGATTGCAGTTGATGGCTCCCAGCATGAATACTACTGGTCGAAAGATCACCAAAGAATATAATGTGCACAGCATGCAATGTCCAACGTTGAAGGAGCCATCGAACAAGACTCGATGGAAATGGGTTCCATGCCTATACCGACCTCGATTAATCGACATTAAAGTAATTCGGTGCAGTGTTGAACTGCCTACCTCCACTGATCCATGAGAAAAGGTTGGGATTCCTGGGCCATTCCAGATGCCACTTGCTCATCAGACCCGAAACTGTTGGAGAACCAGTTCACATAGACCAGTAGTCCAAAATCGAACAAGCTGTTATCTTTTCCTTATTAATCTAGCACAACAATCCCAATAGACGACGTACGTTGTTGCAGAGGGAGGAGGAACAGATGGAGCGTAAGCAGACTCGTGCTTGGTCACGAGCTGCTGAACTTTCTGGAATTCTAGCAATGTCGTTTGGAAATCCCATGCATAAGCAATTCGTTTATAGGTGAGTCTCCGAGTCTCAATCTGTCTCTATCTCCGTCCGTCTATCTCTCAATTTAAACAGGATTTGATTATGTTACTGCAGTAGAACAAACCATAACTTCTGTACACTACAAAAAAATACCGGATTAGCGACGAAATTTGCGACGGAAAATGTGGAAAAATTCGTCGCAAATCGAATTTGCGACGGAAAAAATTCCGTCGCTACTAGGTCGTCGCAAATTTTTGCGACGGAAAATTTAAAATTTCGTCGCAAATTTGCGACGAAAAAAATTTCGTCGCAAAATCCGTCGCAAAATTCGTCGCAAAAATCGTCGCAAATTAGCCACGAATACAATCCGTCGAAAATATTTTGTCGCAAATTTGCGACGAATACAATCCGTCGCAAAATTCGTTGCAAATTTCGTTGCAAAATCCGTCGCAAATTTCGTCGCAAAATCCGTCGCAAAATCCGTCGCAAAATCCGTCGCAAATTTCGTCGCAAATTTCGTCGCAAAATTCGTCGCAAATTTCGTCGCAAAGTAGCCATGAATCCGTCGCAAATTTAGTCACAAATCCGTCGAAAATTTTGTCGCAAATCCGTCGCAAAATTCGTCTCAATTTTCGTCGCAATTTTCGTCAAAAAATTCGTCGCAAATTAGCGACGAACTGTAATGATCGCAAAATTCGGCTATTTTTACAGCATTTCGGCCATAAATTATTGTTCATATCAAACAAAGGAGACAATAACATATAACATATAATTGAAACAGGAAAACGAACAAACCATAAATTCTGACAAACCAGCCACAATAACATATAATTAAAACAAATAACTGAAGGAAAGTTGCAGAGTCTGACATGACGTTATTTGAGATCCAAGCTTACAATATATTCAAAACATGAACTAAGAGGCGAGACAACCATATAAGACGAAGAAAAACCATACACAAGAAGACGCAGCTTTGGTACGATGGCAAGACACCAAAAGTAGTCACTTTTGTCGAGACCTGAGAAAATGTCGATACATAAATCAGTCCATAATATAAAAGAAGCGTTTATGCATGGATGTGGAACTAGGTATAAAATAACAAGAGGGTTAACAAAAAAACGTTTCAGGACGAACATAAATGTTCTTACATATGAATATGAGTGAAATTATGAAAAACCAAGATTATGAAGCAAGCTTACCCCCGATTTTGAGAAGTAAGTCTAGAGAAAATCATCATCATCATCATCATCAGCAGCAGCAGCATTCTCGGCATTAATGGGTTGGTCATCATTGTGCCCATGACCTATTGGATTGGCTGGAGGTACAAAAGGATCGTTATAGCAATTGAGGTGAAGGTGTTGCATAACGAGTGCCATTTGTTGTTCCAAGTTATGTATTCGTTCGTCCTTCTGAACAAGTACATTTTTCAGCTGATCCACTTCTTGGTTCAATTGCTCTTCTTGTCGTGACCTCCTTCGACCAGTCCCAGTGGATGATGAACTTCCAGAATTCTTTGGCATGTACATCCTTGACATCGATCCCATCCCAAATATTTTCCCTTTTTTCACCCCACCCGTTGCCTCCATCCACAATGCCATATTTTCAGCTGATGGCCTAGACTCAGAACAATCATCACTACTACTAGCACTGCTCATTAAAAGTTCATCATATTTTTCCTACATTAACAATGTAGATGAAAATAAAATCACTATATATATGTATATATATCAACCATAAATATTGAAAGCATTCACGGTTTTAATTATAGTATAGTTTACATATAAGCCAAAGTATAACCTTACATACCTTAACAGCTTTTGCCCGATTGCTAGTCCATGTCTTATCTTTCTTTTGAAACGTGCGTTCAAATGTAGCTGCAAATGTCGGTTCCGTCCCCAATTCATGTGCCTACAAAATGTAAACATGAGTAATCGAATTAAATTAACTTATAGCTCATTTAACCGACTTAATTACCAGTCGTTTGCGATGCTCCGCAATATTGATAGAGCCCCCAGCATATGTGGCTGACCCTTCACTGGAACTAGAAGATCGATTCTTCTTATTCTGCTCACAGAGTTGCTGACTCTGTTCAGATGCCCAAAATCTGTTAATTGCCGCCCAATTGTCAGCTGTAATGAAAGACGGCTTCGCTTGCTTGATCTTCGCTCTATTCATGACATTTCGCATAAAATCACTGATTTTCTTATCGAAAATTCTTCTCACTTCATTATTTTCCGCTTCCTCCCACTTGAACTTCCGCTGCAATGAATAAAAACACAAATGGAAAGTTATTTTGATGATCACATATCCATAACCATGCACCAGACAAATATAGACAGATTTTGTAAAGTTCATGTCGGGAAAAATATCTGGTCTTTTAGGTATCGAAAACTACAGAGTTGTTCTAGTCCTTTTACTTCATTCTTGACCATGAATATACTACACCAAACTTAATTGATGAGAAAATAAAATATGTAAAACTTACCTTGAACTCATTCCACCACATTTCTTTCACTTCTTGTGGAACACTTCTGTAAGTAATATACTCTCCCATCCAAGAGTTTCTTACTATTTTGTTTAATTCCCTCACAACAGTCGGAGCATCCGTGAATCTGCAATCATACGGATATTGTGCAACATCGACAATTCAGTTGACATCTATATCAAAAGCCCTAAATATAACATATACTAAAAAAAATTAAAGTACTTATGAATCTCCAAATGGGCATATGAAGAATCGGTTATCTTTTTGACCTAGGTTTCCGTCATTATTCGATTGTTCCGCCGAATAATGCGGTGGAACGGAAGGAGAGGCAGCTACAGGAGATTGAACTTGAGGATATTCAGTTCCCATGTGGCCAAGTTCCGTAACATGTTGTTGAAAATTAGAGGAAGGGCCAACGTGTCCATATTGTGACGGACCATATTGTGGTTGAGGGTTAATTGACGGGACAGGGGCAGAGGAAAGGGCCGGGGACGAGGACGAGGAAGAAGCTTGTCTTCTATGCATGTGACCTCCACGTTTATACTGACAAGTATGAAGGTTATGCGAATATGTAAAAAACTATTGACATGTATTACGAACACATAATGATATACATGGCGAAACTTACCATTTTGATGGAAAGACTGAGAAAATGTTTCCTTCAAATGAGCCAATGTCGAGTGTTTATGACGTGCAATTTCCTACGAACAAATATATTATGAAACCCATTCATTTTCATATGAAACATCAGTATATGAGCACGATATGGGTGGCAACAAGTATCAAACATCACAATATACATCGCATTCATTTTGATTACATTTTTTTTACCACATACAAAAATTTAAATTTCATTGAAAGTGGGTGGCCACAGGTATTCTAAGTCATTTTGTAAAGTTTTGTAAGAGAAAAATTGTTATTATTGTTAAATATTTTTTGGGAGCTAAAAAAAATTTCACTAAAAGTTGGTGGCCACCGATATTCTAAGATATTCTGTAAAGTTTTGAAAAATAAAAATTTTTACAAATGTTACATAATTATTTTTTAATATACATTTTTTTCCGTGAAATAAAAAAAGTTTTCAGTCCTAAAATTGGGTGGTCACAAGTAATCTATGCTATTAGATCAAGTTTTCAAAATTTTTGTCCTTCTTTATTTTAATAATTTTTATAGCACGTTAAAAAATTTAAGTATATCTAAAAATGGATGGCCACAGGTATTATAAGTCATTCCGTTAAACTTTGAATATTTTTAAATTCTAATTTTTTTTGCCACGTCAAAAAATTTAAATTTCACTGCAAATTGATGGCGACATGTTATCTAGGCAATTCTGTGCAGTTTTGAAATTTTATATTTTGAAAATTTTTTCAAAATTTTTTTTCCCAAAAAAAATAAAAATTTCCTTCACAATGGGTGGCCACATTTATTTTAAGCAATTTTATAAGGTTATGAAAATTTTTAATTTTTTTGTATTTTTTTTCCCGGAACGTTAAAAAATATAAATTTCACTCAAAATGGGTGGTCACTATTAATTTTTGCCATTTTGTGATATTATGAAATTTTAGTTTCGTAAAAATTTTTAAAAATTTTTACGAAAAAAATTTCATATTTGTTGCCAACATATACTGTTTTTATAATTTTCCGTAATTTGTCATGATTTTTTTTAGAGTTTTTCAATTTTTATGCATTTTCTATGAAAACGCTTAATCAATCAGGTAATCGTCATTTAACGCTTAATCATCAACATAATAGACAAATTAACCAGTCGACCATCAATCAAAGCCACGTGCAATCCTAAAATCGACACGTAACTTAGCCAACGAATAGTGATTATAAATAATCCCTAAACAAGTCCGACTAATTACCTAATTATACTAACTAGGGTTTAGAAAGTTGCTTACTTGGTTCAAGGACAACAAAAACCGGTCGATCGAACAGTGGCGGTCCCAGCGCGAGTGTGGGCCCAAATGGCGAGTAGTCCGCTAGGTGCTCGGCCACAACGGGGCGAACGACGGCGTCGGGCGGCGGCGACGGCGTCGGGCGGTGGCGACGGCGATGGCGACTGGGAGGCGGATGGCTGGCTGGCCGGTGGCGGCACGCCGGCGCGGGCCGCTGGACGGCGGCGACGGTGACGACGGCGGCGGCGGCGGCTGGCCGCCGGCGACGGTGGCTGTGCTCCGGCGAGGGCGAGGGCTGCTCCGGCGAGAGCCTCGGCCGGCTGCAGGTGGGCGGCGACGGCGACGGCAGCGGCTGCGGGCGGACGGCGTCAGGCGGCTCCTGGCGGTCAGGCGAGTGGGTGGCGAGGCTGGGCGGCGACGGCCTCGGTCTGCTGGTCGGCGGCGGCGAGGCTTCGGTCCGCTGCTCGGACGCGGCGAGGCGGGGCGGGGACGAGGGCGCGACCGGCGGGGGGGCGGGGGATGGGCGGGGGGCTGCGGGGCGCCTGGCCCGCGACCGGCGACGGGCGGGGGGCTGCGGGGTGCCTGGCGGGCGACCGGCGACGGCAGCGGGGGGGCCTGCGGGGCGACCGGCGACGGGCGGGGGAGCTGCGGGGCGACCGGCGACGGGCGGCGGAGCTGCGGGGCGGCTGCGAGGCTGGGTGGCGACGGCGGCGGGGGAGCTGCGCAGATCTGCAGATCTGCGGCGTCGGGTAGGCGGAGGAGAAGGAGGGGGGGCGGGGGCCCGGGGGAAGTACATGTCGCAAATTTGCGACGGACGGAACTAATTCGGTCGCAATTTTGCGACCGAATATAGAAGATCCGTCGCAAAATTTCTACCGACAAAAATTTTCGACGGAAATTAAAATCCGTCGCAAATTTTTTTTGGTTCGAAATTTGCGACGGACCGTTTGATTCCGTCGCAAATTTGCGACGGACCGTTCCACTCCGTCGCAAATTTGCGACGGACCGTTCCACTCCGTCGCAAAATTTTGCCTCCAAATTTCCCGGTCGAAAATATGTTCGACATTTTTTGTCGGTGCAAATTTGCGACGGACATATATAGTCCGTCGCAAAATTGCGACGGAAGGGTTTAATCTGTCGCAAATTTGCGACGGACTATATATGTCCGTCACAAATTTGCAACGGAACATTTTCGTCCGCCGAAAATTTTTGATTTTGCCGGCTCGAAAAATGGTGGGAAATTTTTTCCCGGTCGAAAATTTGCGACGGAACTACGCTGTCCCGTCGCAAATTTGTGACGGAAGGCTTTAATCGGTCGCAAATTTTCGACGGAACATTTTATTCCGTCGCAAATTTTTGATTTTTCATACTAAAAATGGGGGGAAATTTTTTCCGGGTCGCAAATTTGCGACGGACGGTTTGTTCCGTCGCAAATTTGCGACGAACAGAGGAGTCCGTCGCAAATTTGCGACGGACGGTTTGTTCCGTCGCAAATATGCGACGAACAGAGGAGTCCGTCGCAAATTTGCGACGGACAGGATATTCCGTCGCAAATTTTGCGACGGACGGTTTTAGTCCGTCGCAAATTTTGCGACGGACGGTGTTAGTCCGTTGCAAATTTTCCACATGTATCAAAAAAATTCCAACGGAAATTAAAATCTGTCACAAATATGCGACGTTAAAAAAAATCCGTTGCAAATTTGCGCCGGAAATAAATATCCGTCACAAATTTCGAACGGTAAAAATTCACTCGAAAATATGCACATACTAAATGATCGTTGTAAATTTGTGACGTCCTTTTTTCGTCTAAAAATTTAGCATCTCATTTATTTAGGTCATAAATTTGTTACGTCTTTTTTTCAGTCCAAAATTTTGGCATCTCAAATTTTGCAATGGAAATTAGAATATCGGAAATGTTAGGGGACGTTACTAATATTTGACTTGTCGGCATTTAAGGACAAAATTTCGGACGATCAATTAAAATAAAAAGAATAATCAACAATTAAAAAAGCACTATAACAATAATAACAAGAATAATAATGATAACAACCAAAATAGCACTTGTCGCATTAATAATTACATATTTGTAGTGTTTTGTGACAAAAATTTTAATCTTCATCTTCGTCTTCGTTCTCGTCCTCGTCCTCGTCCTCGTCCTCGTCCTCGTCCTCGTCTTCATCTTCGTCTTCGTGTTCGTCCTCGTCTTCGTCATCCGTTAGAAAATCAGATTCTGAACATTCTTGTACATTTAATTCGCAAATTTCAGTTGTATCCACATCTATCATTGCTCCACACGGATCTCGTAAAGTTGGTATGTTATATTCCTCAATTTCAACCGTATTACACACTTCCTCTTGTTGGTAGGCTCTATCCTTCCAATGTTCCTCAATTTTCCTCCGTGCTTTGATTTTACATACAGCCCACCAATCAGTTTTGTCACGTTTCAAACTAGGATATGATGCATAACATACTTGAATTGCTTGTTGTGCCAACACAAATGGTTCATACTTCATATACATTTTCTTGTGATTTATTTCAACCAAATTGAACTTCGTATGCACCTTCATTCCTTTGACGGGGTCGAACCACGTGCACTTAAATAACACAACCCGCATCCTTAATGGTCCAGGGTACTCTATCTCGATGATTTCATCCAACAAGTCATAAAAATCATCTTCTGCACTGCCACCATTGGATGATCGAACAGACACACCACTGTTCATTGTGGATTTTCCCATTCCATATTCTTGAGTATGAAAAATACATCCATTTATGAAATATGCTGGCCAACTTCGAACTCTTAACTGTGGACCCCATGACAGATGATATAGCAATCCTTGCCCTCCAATTTCATTATAATTACTGTGAACCTAAGGTTACACATGCAAAGTCAATAATATATATTTTACTAAATGATGTATACAATTTTAATAACTTGGTTTTGGTCCATAGGCAACTTACATATGTCTTGAACCATGCTGCAAATTGTTCATCGCACAAACGATCAAACTCATTTGGTTGTAGTCCACACATTGAAGTTTGAAAAATCCTAATATTAAAAATCATTTAAATATTAGCAAATATTTGACACACAAAATATATATTTGCAAATTTACACTTACTTGAAGTATGGCTCGACTTCTGGGCAGTTCAGTAAAATATATGTATGGGCTGCATGAAATTCTTCGCCTGATAAGTAACGAAACTTACAAGCGCCACTTGGTCGACCCAGATAATTGAAAATAGAGAATGCTGTGCAATTGGGATCAATGGGGCCCTCATCATTTCTGCCTGCTCTCCGCCTCTTGCACTGAACGTGCGGCTCAAAATAGTATGATGCAAATGTGGTCACTTCTTCCACAATATATGCATTACAAATTGAAGCTTCAACACGTGCCTTATTCTTCACTTTTTTCTTCAAATGATATAAGAATCTAGTCGAAATGGAAAGAAGCTTATCGGAACATATTATATGATAAACTAATTTGAACTGTATTTTAAAAAAAAACATTACCTCTCAAATGGATACATCCATCGAAATTGGACGGGACCTGCAATTTTGGCCTCATAAGGCAAGTGAACTAAGAGATGCTCCATCGAATCAAAAAACGATGGAGGAAATATCCTTTCTAAGTTGCAAAGAATAATTGGAATATCTCTCTCTAGTTTTTCCATGTGCGATGCTTTTAACACTGTGGAGCAAATATCATGGAGAAAATTGCTTAACTCTGTAATGGCGCCCCATACAAAGTTCGATAGAACTTCCTTCAAAGCTATTGGAATTAGTCTTTCCATCAGGATGTGACAATCATGACTCTTCAAACCTGTGAACTTGCATTCATTCAAATCAACACATCTCCCGAGGTTCGAACCATATCCATCAGGAAACCGCACAGATTTCAACCATTGACAAACAACTCGCCTCTGCTCCTTATCCAATGTATAAACTGTTTTCGATTTTGGTCCCCTGCTGTTTGCATCCACAGCTAGTATTGGCCGATCGCAAATATCTGTCATATCTTTTCTTGCGTTCAAGTTGTCTTTTGTTTTTCCGGTGACATCCATCACAGTATTTATGACATTGTCGAAAACATTCTTTTCTATGTGCATGACGTCAAGATTATGATGAATAAGATGGGCCTTCCAATATGGTAGATCCCAAAATATACTGCGTTTTGTCCACTTATGTGTAATTCCATATGTAAAAGTCGTGCCGTGCGGGTTCTCAACAACAGTTGGCAAATCCTGCACACGCTTCCAAATTTGATTGCCGGTCAACCTTAATGGTGGACGCGTTCTTTCAGTCCTATTCTTGATGAACTCTTTCTTATTCCTTCTGAAAGGATGACTTGGCGGTAAAAATTGTCTGTGACAGTCAAAATAGCTGGGCTTCTTTCCATGTTTTAATCTAAATGACTTTGACCTCTCCAAACATATCGGACATCCTAATATCCCAGCTGTACTCCATCCAGATAACATTCCGTAAGCTGGAAAATCATTTATCGTCCAAAAAAGGGCAGCCTTCATTACAAATGTTTGATCGGTACAAACGTCATACGTAGGGACACCCTCAACCCATAACCGTTGTAACTCCTCAATCAATGGTTGCATATAAACATCTATCAACTTTTTCGGATTTTGCGGCCCTGGCACGATCAATGTCAAAAACATATAAGGTGTCTTCATGCACATACCAGGTGGAAGATTGTACGGCGTTAAGATAACTGGCCAACATGAATAACTTTTTCCTGTTTTCCTAAATGGAGCAAATCCATCGGCACAGAGACCTAACCTGATGTTCCGAGGCTCCATCGCAAACTCAGGGTAAGTTCTATCAAAATGTTGCCATGCCTCCGCATCTGAAGGATGACACATTAGACCCTCTTCTGTTTCATGATTTGCATGCCAAGTCATGTGTTCAGCAGTGGCTTTAGATGCATAAAGCCTTTGCAATCTGGGGATTAAGGGCAGATAAAACATTTGCTTCCATGGTCTACGCTTCTATTTACGACCCGGCCTCCTGTTAATCTTGTACCTAGGTTGGCTACAGAATTTGCAAGATTCTCCATTTTTATCATCTCTCCAATATATCATACAACCTCTATTACATACATCAATCCTTACAACCGGAAGACCTAAGTTATCCACTAGCTTTTTCATATCATAAAAATCACTTGGCATGATGTTATCACGAGGCAATGATTCCCGCATTACTTCAACAAAAGAGTTGAAGCAATCCGCAGACACATTATGCTCTGCCTTGATATTTAATAGTCGGGCTGTCACCGATAACTTAGTGTGGTCCTCACAACCTGCCCATAAAGGTTCATCTGCTGCTTTCAACACATCCCAGAACTGATTAGATTCAAAAGTTTCATTATACACATTCTCATCAAAACCCGTTACTCCTATATCTTCCAATTGTGAAGCATGACTGTCGCGACCTAAAAATTTTCTTCTCAGGCTAATGGATTATTAGGACTAAACCTAACTCGGGCCCTCCCAAGCCCTACCAATTCGCAACTTTGGGTTTAAGTTTTTAACATGCAAATGTTTTCATGCTTGGAGTCGCCACTAATCAATTTGTGGTAGGTCGATTAGAAACCTAAATAAAACATAGGGAGATATGTTTTATTTCTACGAACCAGAGATTCTAAGCCCGGGGACTTGATTACGCTAGATCTAGTCTAACGCCCTTTCGGTACCTTTTCTTTTCAAAATTATTTTAGCAAGCAGTCTGGATCCATTTTAACTTAGTCACTAACATGTGAGGTGTTCATGCAGGTGCGCAAACCACCAATTTAACACCCAAGAAAGCATTGAATAAATTGCAAGATTGGAAGAATTACTTACCTCGAAGCAACGTAAGCATCTGCATGGTTAGCTAGAAAATCACATCAACAACCTAATATGATTTTCTAATTAACACGTAGTTCACTCAATATTTTTGGGTTTTCGCTTATTTAAATGAAAGCTAACCTATATGCAATGACGTACAAGAATTGACACGCGAATAATGCAACCTAACATGCAAAACTATATGTCATGCGACGACGTGACCTAATTCTGATGACGGGCAAATGATTTATTTTTGGTATTTTCTGGTGAAATTCGGAATAAAAATATGCCTAAATTAACATGCAATCTATAATGACTTAACATATCCTAACATGATTTATTTTTGGGATTTTTGTTAAAATTCGAAATAATAAACTACTCAAATTAAGAATGCAATCTATCCTAATCTACCATGAAACAATTCATTCTTTTTTAGGGTTTTCTTGAAAACTCGGAATAAAAATAACCTAAGTAATCTATCAAGACTAGAAAATTATTTAATTTAAACTAGGAAATAGATTATCTCAAATCCCAATTTAAATTAAATAATTACTCTATCGTCTAGATATATTTAAGATTCCTAAACATGCAAAATTCAAATTCAAATCCTAACTGATATTTTTTTAATTTTTTTTTTATTTGGAAAGGAAAGACAATTTAAGCAAAGATAGCATTTACATTTAAAACAACCACGCAATCCACACGATTCGTTTCAAATTCGGATTAGGCACAAAAATCGAGCTATCGGTCATATCTATAGGGTTATAGATATTAATGGAAAGTCGATCATTCAAATTTGGAAAGCAGATAAAAATCATTATCGTACCCAAGTGATTATGGATAGGATAATGATTTTCCGTATCGCCACGTATCGTACCTTAGGGATAAGGTCGGATAGTTGTCCAGATACGTTGCTGAATTAGGAAATATTCCTAATTTTGAATATTCTCAAACAAGGCAAACATTATCCTAAGAATATCTAGCAATCCACACAACATTCACAGAATATTCAAATATCCAAACTGGGAATCTAAATATTTTGAAAATATTATGGATAGATGTTTTTACCTGAGTTTTGGATTACTTTCCAAATTTGGACTCGCGGATCGGGATTGCGGATTGCGATGAGCGGCAAACGGCGGACCGGCGGTGCGGTGTCGGGAACGGCGGCGACAGTGGCGCACGTCAAGAAGCCGCGGCAGCACGCGGTTGCGCGCGGCAGGGGGCAGCAGCAACAGGCGGCGACGTGCGACGGGAGGAGCGGTGGCAGCAGGCGGCGCGTGATGGGAGGAGCAGCAGCAGGCGACGGCAGCAGCAGCAGCGGTGCACGGCGAGAATCAGCGGCAGCACGTGGCGGCGCGCGGCGAGGAGTAGCAGCAGTGGCGTCGGCGTCGGCGGGAAGGCAGCGGCAGCAGCAGGCAGCAGCGGCGTCGGCGTCGGCCTGAGGGCAGCGGCAGCAGCAAGCAGCAGCGTGAGAAGCGGCGCACGGCAGGAAGCGACGGCAGCAGCAGCGCCGGCGTGAGGCGTGGCGTTGGCGGGAGGCGGCAGCGGAGGCGCGGCGACGGCAGCAACGTCGACGTGAGGCTTGGCGTCGGCGGGAGAGACGGCAGCACACGGTAGCAGGAAGCGGCGGCAGCAGGCGCACGGCAGGAGGGACGGCGCACGGCAAGGGGCGCGGCGTGCGGCAGCTGGCGAGCGCGCGGCGGTGAGCACGCGGCAGGGAGCTGCAGCGTCGGGCAGCAGGCGAGCGCACGGCGAGGGGCGGCGCGCGGCAAGGGGCGGCGACAGGCGCGCGGGAGGTAGCAGCGGCGTCGCGCGGTTCCGGCCGTGTGGGGGGTGCTCCGGCCGGTCTCCTTCACTCTCTCTCTTCCTCACTCTCACTCTCTGAAAATTCTGATCTGAAATTATGTGTCCTCTACTAAAAATCTGACCTAATGATGAATATATAGTATTAACCTAGGTCAATTAGATGGGCTTTTAGTCCTAATGGGCTTAGGCTTGGGCTTTAATTTAAATGGGCTGAATTAATGGGCCGAATTGATTAATGATAATGGGCTGAATTAATTAATGAGAATGGGCTAAATTAAGTTCAAATTAAAACAACCGAGCCCATTCGACTTGTAATTCCCGGCCCTTGCATTCCAAGCGAGTTGAGTCACATTCAATGAAATTTAAGCTCGTTCGTCACCGCCAGTCCGATGCAAAATGCAATGAATTTAAACTATATGTTATGCAATTTAAATATTTTTGTTTAGGGGTTAACAATTTAATCCCTAATTTTCTATGCAAATTACACTAAATGGTTGCCAAAATTTAGGTGTCAACAATGACTAGTACCCACTTGTTCACGTGTAGGAGTAAAACTAGCACTTGCATGATTTGATTCTGTGACAAAATTATAACTAGCTGCATTAATCACCATCCTCTCGTATGGGTTCAATTGCTCATAATAGCCACATTCTTCCCTAACTAAAAATTGGTCACCTCTTCCATATCTTTCATCAGATATAAATGGTTCACCATGGGAAGTCCAATTATAATAGTTCGGAGTAAATCCAAATCTAGTAAGGTGTTCTCTAACTTGATCACACACAAGAAATTTACCATTACTGCACTTTTTACACGGACACCTTAACTTATTTCCATCCATGAAATCATATTTGCTACTAGCAAAGTCTAAAAATATTTCCAACCCAGTACGAAACTCATCTGTCAATCCTTGACGTCCAGGTAAGTTCTTATTATACATCCAAGACCTTTCTCTTTGCATTGTGTCTGTATTAAAATAAAAAATTCTGGTAAAATATTTAAAATATCAAATCTATTGTTCTTTATTAAAACCATAAATTTTTTGAAATTATAATTTTTGTTATTCACGCAACAATTAATATGAAATTGCAAAAATAGAAAAAATTGCCATGTAAAGAAGACTTACCCAAATATTTGACGGAAATATTGGTAGGAGAAAGTGGTCAATTTGATGAGAATTGCAACGTCCACTTGGATTGCGAGACCTTCAATTAGACACATATCCAAAAAGAATAATCACCACCTAAGAATTATATTTTCATAATTTCTAGTGTGAGATGAGAACGGAAAAGTGTCCGTCGCGAATTTGCGACGGAACATGGGATTCCGTCGCGAATTTGCGACGGAATCCCAATTTCCGTCGCGAATTTGCGACGGAATCCCAAGTTCCGTCGCGAATTTGCGACGGAAAACGATGTCCGTCTCAAATTTGCGACGGACACTTTATTCCGTCGCAAATTTGCGACGGAACATGGGATTCCGTCGCGAATTTGCGACGGAACTTGGGATTCCAGATTCCGTCGCAAATTTGCGACGGAACTTGGGATTCCGTCGCAAAACGGCATGGGCTTTCGGCAAGACACCTAAGTCCGGCGAAGTGTCGCCGGTCGCCGGTCGTTAAACCGGTGATGCAGAAACGAAAAAAAACAAACATAAACACACACACACACACATATATATATATATATATATATATATATATAAAACATTACAATCCAACGATAAATAGTCACGAAGGTAGCTATGATACTTACCCGCACAAAAGCTTCACCGAGATTAATATGTGTGTGCGCGGATTTTGCTGATTGAACACATATGAGAGAGGGAGAAAAGCGAGAGAGAGCGAGAGAAAGCGAGAGAGAGCGAGAGAGAGAGATAGAGTTGGAATAAATAACAGGGGATGTAAATTATAAATTTGCGACGGACGTACGTTTCGTCGCAAATTTGCGACGAATTTAGCGACGGTTTTTTTGCCGTCGCAATTTTGTGACGAACTTTTTGTGCGACAGATTTTTATTCCGTCGCAAATTTGTGACGGAAAAATGTCCGTCGCAAATTTGCGACGGAATTTTTGTCCATCGCAAATTTGCGACCGACAATTTTCCGTCGCAACATTTGCGACGTACTGTGCGACGGTGCTTTAATTCCGTCGCAAATTTGCGATGGACAAAAGCTCCGTCGCAAATTTGCAACGGACATTTTTCCGTCGCAAATTTTCGTTGCAAATTACATGCTTTTTTGTAGTGGTACCTCCCCCCTCAAAGACTGAGAATGGAACATGAAGCTATGCGAAACTCCACTTTTTGCGAAGGTTGAGACAAGGCAGCGGAAAGCCAAAAAGAAACATAGAGTCCATCGATAAAGCTGTTCTTAACTCATTGTTTTAGAGCACCAGGTAGCTAGTTTGTTGATGCTAAGAAGTGCTCGTAGGTTCAACGTGGAATAAGAGTGGGGAATTTTGTTCTTGGGACTATCCCAGGTCTTGAGGGATTTGATATTGTAAGGTTATCATTATCACAGGTGCAAATTGTAGAGGCAAAGCAGCTTTATATCTCTATCTCTAGTGTCTCCATCCTACGGTGGAGTTGTATATACTGTCCTGAGTTTTCTTGTGCAACTCTATTTGGCATTTCATTCAAGTTTCGAATTCATCGGCCTGATGGTATATACAGACTTAAAAGCTCCAAGACCAAATCCGTGCCTGGGATTCTATGGCATCGATGGACGATGCAAGGCCTATCGCAAGAAATTAGGATGCACTAAGGATATGATGTTCATTTTTGCATCGAGATAAATTGTCGATTTTCCAGTAAGTATGCTTACTTTCCGAAATCGATTATTGGTCCATCTCATCTTTCAATCATCGAAATTTTCTTCCCTGAGTCAATAAACATATTATGACATTTATGGAGGGAATTTCATGTCTGGGGGACGAATCCTGGAGTTGCATGGACATGGAAATCACTATCCTCAACGGCATCATCATAAACTTAGATCTTAGCAACGATTCCTACGTCGGAAAGGATGGAACTCCTAGTCCTGTAATGCTTGGAGGGTGCATATATAAGGCGTGCATTGTCGAATCATGCAAAGGGAAATTGCTAATGATTCGGCGGTCCAGATGAAGCAAGAACATGCCGAGCGGCTGTACTTGTACCTAACGAGGGTGATCAAGTCTTCAAGCGAAGGAGGAGGAGGAGAGCCAAGGTGGGTCGAGATCAAGATGAGATAGTTTTTGTTGAGGATAGTCACTCGATGTTATTTCGGATATGCCCCGGTTTTGCACTGTATATCGTATACTTCGCCAACGATGATTATCAAGCGTGCCACTATCAGAGACACGGCCCTATTCAACATGGATGATAGAACCTTCCAGCCTTTTTCCATAGATCCTTGTGAACGCCACTTGCGTCGGCCGATTTTCACTGGGCAAAGACAGAGAAAGTTTGAGCTAACCGTCTCGACTTTGGTTTAGCCACTAATCGGTGATGCTCTGCGGGAATGTAACTCAAGCAAATGCCTAAGCACTTCTCGAGTCAACAGACAAAAAGCCAGTAGTGAAGGGCGTATGAGTAGAGCTCACAACACTCAGAAATCAATATCAGTCTCAATTCTTACAGAGTCTTAATGACACATCACACGAACTTATAGACACGATACAGACAACATATAATGCATCATTGAGGCCCTAGTTGCTTTATAACAAGCCAAGAAAAACTCAAATCAATCCCTTGGACGAAAATGCCCTCCGCTGTATTTTTTTTTCTTTTTGAACTTATTGGAACACAAACCAACCAGGGGACGATAGGGAGCGACTAATTGTTGCTGACGCCGATGCTGCCGTCGTCTAGGTAGGTGAGATCGATTATTTCGGAGGCGGGATCGTCTTCGTCTTCGGAGGCGTCTTCGGCCTCTTCGTCTTCGAAGGCGAGGTCGTAGGCATCTCTGGCATCTTCGTCTTCGTCTTCGGCGGCTTCGGCCTCGTCATTGGAGGCATCTTCGGCGCCTTCGGCATCGTCATCGGAGGCGAGAAGCTCCTTGAGCTTCTTGGCCATGTCGGTGATCTTGTCCACCAAGTAGTCAACCCCATTGGCCAGCTCGAGCCCAGTGAGCACCCCTGCGGCCGCACCCATAGCGAATGCCGTCAACATGCCCCCAAAATTCTCTACCCGCCAATAGCTCGGTGGCGGCGGAGCGGTGTAGTCCCTCCAAGCCGGCGGCGGCCGGACGCCATAGGCAGTGGGAGGCGCCCGGTAGTGCATCTCCTTCACCACAAGCTTGACGTGGACCTTCCACAGGGACTAGATATTAAGCGGTCCAACGAGGGGATCTCGGTCCGAGAAAATGAATCGGCTCCCAATAATTCTAATGTGCTAACCAAATCTGTTCAGGCCCCCCTCTTTCTCTTACGATTTCTAATTTCTTGTAAGCGAAGGAACGGAACTCATGGAAGACAAAGTCTGTGGTTAAAGAAAGAAAGTAATCTTTATGTAGAAAACACTATTGACGAGCATCTTCAAGATACTTCTTAAATATATATATATATAAAATTAGAAATATTTTGATTCTTACAATTGCGATTACAACACGACATAAAACTCTACGTGGAAAACATAAGATCTCACTCCTGGACTTGCTTCATAAGTGCTCTGGCGGTACTCGGTAGCGAAATTCATCATGTAAAGTTGGGCGGTGACTATTAGCTTCTAATCTGTTGCCGTTTGGTTGTTTAGTTTCTCTTATTTGCTTAGTTGGCTCATTAGCTATGGCCTCATCTGGTTACATGGCAAGAAATGCTCGAATGGGTTCCTATTCCAAGTAGATTCCTTTCCAATTTCACGGATTGTGGAAAAATATTTTGGACTCATCGAGAGAATACTTCTCATTAGCGACGATGAACGGCAACCGCTGACCAACGGGGAGGTTTGGCAATCGACGATCAGCAATTGACAATCGGGGATGGTAGCAAAGTCTGTCTACCGGCGACAAAGTACAATAGCCAGCGACTAGCGGCAGGGTCTATCCACCTTCTCCGGCGACCTAAAATTCAAATTAGGGTTTGATTTCTCCTTTTCTTTTTCTTTTTTCTATTATTTCCCTCATTCTAATAAACGTAACCAATGTAGACACGACGCGTTTCCTCCTAGGTGTATGGTTTCCTCACTTCATCGGTCTCCCAAGCTCAACAGATCTCCCCCGGCACGGCACTTCGGATGGTGGTGATATTAAGAGCCTGTTTGGTAATCGGCCAAACAGTGCCTGATTTTATTCTTTTGTTTTCGGGAACAAAAAAAAAGAGAACAGAAATCCGTTTGGTAAATTTTTCTCTCCTGAGGCACAAATTTATTCCCATAATCAATTTTGGAACAGAATCAAAAATTTTAAAAAAAAGTCGATTCTAAGAAGAAGAAAAAAATTTCATATTCAATGGAGTCGAGTTTGTACTTTCGAAAATTTAGTGGGGGTCAAAGTTTTACTAAAGAGAGCAAATATACGTCGCAAGTAATATTTTATAAGGGTTACACAATAATATGGAAAAATTAAAATTTGAGTGGGATTGAATTGACCCACTCAAACAGGGCAGGCTTCTTATGAGGTCTGCTAAAAATATAAAAAAAATTTGTTAAACCACCTTCCTTAAATGAACTTTTTCAAATCTTCACCTTTTCTTATAATTTTCTTAGGAGGAAAAGAAGAGAACTTTTATCTCTGTCACAGTCGATAAGGAGAGCCGTCACTTCTACACAATTCTTATAAGAAGAAAACTTATCGAGAGGAATCTCAATTCGACTCGACACGACAGGACTTCTTTTAATACGTTTCGATCATATTTTTAGCTAGAAAAAGGACATTCTATTATTGTCAAAAGAAAAGAGAAAAAAAAAAGAAAAAGAAAAAGCACACTCCACCATTGCTCAACAACAGCAAAAAAAAGGTCAAACCCCCTTAAATGAACTTTTTCAAATCTTCACCTTTCCTTATAATTTTCTTAGGAAGAAAAGAAGAGAACTCTTATCTCTACCACAGTCGATAATGAGAGCCGTTACCTTCTACACAATTCATATAAGAAGAAAACTTATTGAGAGGAATCTCAATTCGACTCGACACAATAGGACATCTTTTAATACGTTTCGATTATATTTTTAGCTAGAAAAAAGTCATTCTATTATTGTCAAAAGAAAAGAGAAAAGGAAAAAGAAAAAGCACACTCCGTCATTGCTCAACAACAACAAAAAAGGTCAGACCCCCTTAAATGAACTTTTTCAAATCTTCACCTTTCCTTATAATTTTCTTAGGAGGAAAAGAGGAGAATTCTTATCTCTGTCACGGTCGATAGGGAGAACCGTCACCTTCTACACAATTTATATAAGAAGAAAACTTATCGAGAGGAATCTCAATTCGACTCGACACGATAAAACTTATTTTAATATGTTTCGATCGTAATTCTTAGCTAGAAAAAAGGCATTTTATTATTGTCAAAAGAAAAGAGAAAAAGAAAAAGAAAAAGCGTCCCCCCACCCCCCACGCGTCGCTCGGTTTTCTTCGGTTTTGGATGCTGACCGCATCTTTGTCTTCGTCGTCTAGATCACGCTTTCTTGTTGCTGTTGTCGCGCGACAGAGGCTCCTCCGATCGTCTGCTTCTGGGGGGGTATTAGTGGGTCCACAATAATATGGAAATATAAGAAGTTGAGTGGGGGGTGAATTATCCCGCTCAAACAGGGGAGGATTCGATGCATTTGGTTCAGCATTTCTAAGAGACTTTTCATTAGAAAAATGCTGAGGCATTTGACGAGCATTTCTAATTAGCTTTCGGCCGAAAGCCAGCATTGGGAATATTGAAAACCCAAGGCTAGTCTAGATCAGCTTTGAGCTTTCAGCATTTGCCAAATGCTACAGCCAATTTTTTTTCTTCCCAAACTACCCTCACTCATTCTTCAATATTCCAATTTTGCCTCTCATGACTGTTCATCTTCTTTGGGCTAAGGGCCGCCTTGGCCGGGGGATGGGCTACGGCTGCTGGCGAGCCAGATCTGGCGCCAGCGGCCATTGCCCATCGACGGCTCTGGTGAAGGGTAAGCTTTTATTTTAATAAAAAAAATCTCAAAACCCTTTGCAAAATAAGATTTGCCAAACACTACTTGGGCCAAAAGTAGCTTCATAAAGGATTTTTTTATCAAACGCAATTTTCATTTCCCCAAGGGGTTTTGAGTTAAAGGTATTTGCATTTCCCCAAAGCCGCTTGGGAATACTGTACCAAACGCACATTTCGTCTCCGCATGAGGTTTGTTCAACAACAAAAAAAAAGGACATCAGTTTTAATGATTTTTAACGCTGAGAATTAACAATTATGGAAATTCTAAAACTTTCTCCAACTTTTCCTACTAAGTATTTCCTTGAAAGATTTTCATTATTTTCTCATAATTTTACAAAAAAAAATTTATTACATATAGAATTTCTCCAAAGTTACGTGACATAGGCCAACTAACTGATATTTCCTTTTCTTTTTCTCTGTACTATTTCAATATATACGGACCGAGAAAAATAACGAAAAAGTTCTTAAACCTTTTAATTTGGCCAATTTAGTCATAAACCTTTCCTTGTGACTGGATTTCTTTTTCCTCACAACCCCTTTGGGCTTTGCTATGTAAGGATGCCCCCTCTGCCTGACCCGTTGGTTAGAACTTATATGATATAAATAAAAGTCTCGTTTTCGACCAAAAAAAAAGTTTCTCTATGACCATAGGATAAAATACTCATTAGGTGGATTTAAATCCATAGGATCATAACCTCTACAAGGCACTTTAGCTTTTGAAGGAAGGAGAATTCATCAGCTTGGATTTCTTTCTTTTGGGTTAAGAAGAGACGTAAGTTTTGGCGTTTGTTTGATTTAATTCTTTAACCCTTTTATTTTGTTCAATCAAATAATATGACGTTTTAGATTTGTGCAATTTGATCCTCTAAGTTTTATCTTTTATGATCAAGTCATCTCGCATTTTCAATAGCTTGAGTGCACTTTTTAAGAAAATGTTGTAATATTTTGTCGTATCACAAGAAGAATTTGCGACTCGTCGAGAACGATAAAAGGGGAGAACTGCAAGAATGCATTCCGCACCCAGATTTTGGGACTTATAGTATACTTTTTATCTTTTATCTTTTCTTGAAAACACTTGAAATGAATTTCATAATTTTGGGCTTTCTTCGATTTCGTTGGTTGGTCTTTTCATATTCCATGGTGTCGAGTTTGTACTTTCGAAAATTTAGTGGGGTCAAAGTTTACTAAAGAGAGCAAATATACATTGCAATTAAAGTTTTATAAGGGTACACAATAATACAGAAAAATAAAAGTTTGAGCGGGGCTAAATTGACCCACTCAAACAGGGCATGCTTCAATCACTGGGGTTTGCCCCAGTGGCCACCCTTCTTACTTGGAAAAGGGGAGGTGGGGATTTTGATGCCCCACTTTCTCAGGGGGGGTTAGAGGTGGGGAGATGTAGTTTCAGGCTGGGTTTCGACTCTCATGTCTTACTGGAGAAAAGGCCAAAGCCTAAAAGTGAAATGAGAGTTAAAGTAGGATAGACAAAAAAAAAAAAAACAAGGCAGACTTCTTCATCCCTACATGAGGTTTGTTCAACAAAATTAAAATATTATTTTTAATGATTTTTAATGCTGAGAATTAACAATTATGGAAATTCTAAAACTTTTTCCAACTTTTCCTACTAAGTATTTCCTTGAAAGATTTTCATTATTTTCTCACAATTTTACAAAAAAATTATTGTCTATAGAATTTCTCTAAAATTACATAACATAGGCCAACTAACTAATATTTCCTTTTCTTTTCTCTATACTATTTCAATATATACGAACCAGAAAAAATAACAAAAAAGTCATAAACGTTTCAATTTGATCAATTTAGTCATAAACAATTTGATGATTTGCCAATATAGTCACTCAGCCAATTTTGGCTAGAAGTCGCTAACGTGGATGTCAACAGTGCCATGTAGGACAAACGTCGCTGATGTAGATCAATTACATATATTTTTTTATATTTTTTTATAGTTTTTTTTCTTTTTCTTTCTTTCTTTCATTTTTTTCTCTATCAAGTCCAGCGAGGGCTTAGAAGAAAAAAAGGAAAGGAATGAAAGAAAAGGAAAAAAGAAAAGAAGAAAGATAAGAAAGAATATAAAAAAAATTTAAAAAAAATTAGATAAATTATCCACATCGGCGAGATAGCCAGTGTCTACGTTAATGATCTATGGCCAAAATTGGTCGAAAGAACTATATTGATAAATCATCAAAAGGATAATGACTAAATTAGCCAAATTAAAAGATGTAGGACTGAATTGGCAAGAATCCAAAAATTAGGGCTTTTACGGTAATTTTTCAACACGAATTCTATGTATTTGGGTTCTTCCAATTTTTCACTTTTAATCCAGATTACAAATATTCTAAAAGTTAAACATTTATGTAATGTAGGAGCTATAGTTCTCTCTCTTAGACGATTGACTATATTAGATGTTTAAATTTTGGTTCTATTCTTTTCTCTCTTTTAAGTTATGAAGTTCCAAATCTTAATTTGATTTTTATATTTTAAATCATTTCTTGCCTGGGCGTTTTCCTTTTATGCAAATTAATGTCCATATTATAAGCCTAATTCCCTAAAAATCCCTCAATTTTAGGTGAAATTCCTATTCTACCTGAACTTTTTTTTTGTCTAAAAAACCTCTCAACTTTCACTCTAGTCCCAAATTTGCCTACGCGTCCAAAAAACGCCACTGATTTCCTCAAAATCATCAACACTGCGATTCGTTAAAAGTTCATTATTAGAATCTGTGTCTCCATGAACACTCTCGCTTTCATATGGAACAATAGTAACCACATGATATAAGTGAGTTTTTCTCTCGCACGGAATTTTTCAGAACTCGTTCAAGGATAACTAGACACTAGCCAGTCTTCACTCAAGAGCAGATGATGTAACCAGAGGAACTAGGTGTTCTGAAGATACCGCGGACAACTGAACATTTATAACACCAAATTAACCCAACTACTTCATCATTTTTCTACAATCTGATTCTTTTCTAACTGTTCTTCTCTGAAGAAAAAGGAGGCAGAATTGCATTCAAATGTTAATATTACATATCCTTTCTTAAAGCAAAGGACATGAAAACCACAATGAATTTAACTTAAACTACAACAGACAATGTCTTGTGGCAATTTGTTTCGGACAATTCAAACGATGTTTTACTGATATCTGGCTATCGATATCGTCAATGGCAAATGAAGGAAAAACATGATCTGATAGTCGAGCTAGATACTTACCCATGAGGATTTGGATTTCGTACTTTTAGAAGCTTTAACCAGTCGAACTTTCGCTTGTTTTGTTGCAGCCGCGGAATTCTCAATGTTCGATTGAATTTCATCTGTAATGTTGAAAGATGTGACCACATAAAAACCAAAGTAAAAAAATCGACAGAACCAGGAGAAATTTAGCACCGAAAACCAGATAGCTTCGTGTTATTTTGGCATCTTACCAATTACCACACCCTGCTCACGAACTAAAGCAGCAAGGTCCCTGAATATTTCATTTGCTTGTCCTCTCTGTTCCTCTACTTCTCTTACACCCTGTTCTCTTTCATTGTCTAAAAGCACAACCTCCTGCTTGAAATAGAAGAACTGATATTATTTGATTGTAGACATGACTTTTGTTTTCCATTTCATCAGCATGAAGTTTAATCGTGTTTAGCCAAGCTGAAAGAGACTACATTTGAGCTTCCAAGGCTCTATTGCATCTAAGCGGACAACAGAACAGGCACATTTTTGCAAGTAACGGAAATTACAAACATGAGATTGCAATTGATAGCTCTTAGCATGAATACTACTATTCGAAAGATCACCAAAGAATATAATGTGCACAGCATGCAATGTCTAACATTGAACAAGCCATCGAACAAGGCTCGATGGAAATGGGTTCCAAGCCTATACCGACCTCGATTAATCGGCATTAAAGTAATTCGGTGCAGTGTTGAACTGCCTACCTCCACTGATCCATAAGAAAAGGTTGGAATTCCTGGGCCATTCCAGATGCCACTTGCTCATCAGACCCGAAACTGTTGGAGAATCAGTTCACATAGACCAGTAGTCCAAAATCGAACAAGCTGTTATCTTTTCCTTATTAATCTAGCACAACAATCCCAATAGATGACGTACGTTGTTGCAGAGGGAGGAGGAACAGATGGAGCGTAAGCAGACTAGCACTCAGTCACGAGCTGCTGAACTTTCCGGAATTCTAGCAATGTCGTTTGGAAATTCCATGCATAAGCAATTCGTTTATAGGTGAGTCTCCGAGTCTCAATCTGTCTCTGTCTCTGTCTCTATCTCCGTCTGTCTATCTCTCAATTTAAACAGGATTTGATTATGTTACTGCAGTAGAGCAAACTGTAACTTCTGTACCTCCCCCCTCAAAGACTGAGAACGGAACATGAAGCTGTGTGAAACTCCACTCTTTGCGAAGGTTGAGACAAGACAACAGAAAGCCAAAAAGAAACCTAGAGTCCGGCGATAAAGAAGTTTTTCTTCGCTCATTGTTTTAGAGCGCTAGGTAGCCAGTCTGTTGATACCAACAAGTGCTCATAGGCTCAATGTGGAATATGAGCTGGGAATTTTTTTCTTGGAACAATCCCAGGTCTTGAGGGATTGATATTGTAAATTTATCAATTACCACAGGTGCAAATTGTAGAGGCGAAGCAGCTTTTATATCTTGCGAGTCTCCATCCTATGTTGGAGTTGTCTATACTGTCTTTAGTTTTCTTGTGCAGCTCTACTTGCCATTTCATTCAAGTTTTAAATTCATAGGCCTGATGGTATATGTCCTGCAATGCTCCATTGTGGAATAATGCGAAGGGAAATTGCTAATGATTCGGCATTCTCGGATGAAGCAAGAAATGACGAGCGGTTGTACTTGTACCTAGACGAGGGTGATCAAGTCTTCAAGCGAAGGAGGAGGAGGAGAGCCAAGGTGGGTCGAGATCGAGAGCCTGGACAATGAGATGGTTTTCATTGGGAATAGTCACTTGATGTCGTTTTGGATTTGCCCGGTTTTGCGCCGTATATTGTATACTTCACGACCGATGATAACCAAGTGTGTCACTATGAGAGACATGGTCCGATTGACAAGGGCGTCGTCAACATAGCTGATCGAACCTTCAAGCCTATTCCTTCGGATCCTTCCGAAGGCCACTTGCATTGACCGATTTTCATTTTGCAAAGACTCTTAGAAAGTTTGAGCTATCCATCTCAGACTTTGGTTTAACTCTGCAGGAACGTAACTGACAAAAATACTACTGACGGCCATATTAATAGAGCTCACAGCACTCAGAAATCAATATCAGTCTCCAATCTTAGTGTCTTAACGACACATCACACGAACTTATAGACACGATATAGACAACATATCTAAGCAAAGAAGACTTAACTTACATACAATGCATCATAGAGCCACTAGTTGCTATAACAAGCAAAGAAAAATTCAAATCACTCAGGATCAAATCTTAAAAACCCAAGTCCAAACTGCCACTTAAAATCACCATGGTTGAGGAGAAACTCCGGTGCTCAAATGGCTAAAATCGCTGGGTGAAACAAAGATTCATCATGTCCTAAGATCAAAGCACATCCGGCACTCGAGAAAATCGTTAGATTCGCGGTAGATCAAATCCCCGCATGATCCATTGATACTTTTCGAGTGCCCGGTGCACCTGATCCTCCGATCATATGAATTTTGGATCCCCCCTGAAGATGGTTTATTGATAATTAGCTACTTGAGCACTGAAGTTTTCCTTCTTTGTTTTAATCTTTGTCACTTAATTTAAGTGACTTAAGGCTCAAGGAACTCCTGGTCCAGCTGCAACTTCTCCATGACCCCAGCCTCAAGAGTGATCTCCACATCAATGCTCCTCCCGCCACTCTTCCCCTGGTACAAGTACACCATCCCGTCGAACCGGTTGTTCGACCCGCTCCGCACCCCCTCAGGCCTCCCCCACCCGAAGTCCACCTCATACACCTTGAACCTCGGCGAGCTCCCGACCGCCACGCAGTTCGTCCCCGCGTCCTTAAACTGGAATATCTTGGGCTCGCTCTCCCACTGCTTGTTCCGCTCCTCGATGGCCTTGGCATCGTGCGCGAGGATGGCCTTCTGTATGATCCCCGCCCCGAACTGTGGTGGGTGCGCCATCAGGAGCCCCGCCGCGGTGCCGGTGAAGATGGCCTGGATGAGGTTCCCGAAGTAGGTCTCCGGCATGGGAGGGTCGACCCGCTTCCGACAGTCGACGAACACGGTGAAGACGGTCACGTCCTCGGGCTTCAAGTCGCGCGCCTTGGTGACGTGGCGCCAGATGTGGACAGACAAGGCCTGGAAAGTGGAGAAGGGCATCGAGCCATCCGACGGCGTGCTGGCGTTGATCGCCGACTTGAGCTTGTCGACGGACGATTCAGAGAAGCGGAAGACCTTCTCGCGGAGCAAGGGGGCGCGGGCGCCGTCGGACGACAGGGAGGAGGGATCGGGCGGGAGGGAGAGGTCGAGCTTGACACGGGTGTTGCGGGACTTGGTGCGGTCGAGGAAGGGCGGGGACGAGACGGCGGGCGAGCCGCCGCAGGCCTGGGCCCACGAGCTCATGAAGTGCCACGTGGAGTTCCCGTCGAGGACGGCGTGGTTGAACGCGCACCCAATGGCCAGCCCGTCCTTCAGCTTGGTTAACTGCACGCACCACGATCTTCGGTCAGAGGGTGAATGAGCATGAAATCATGCAGTACGTGAGATGGGACAGCGGTATACTATATCGATATAATTTTAGCCTATAGTTGAATCATATATATGACGTCATAAATCAGTGTCCTAAAGCACCTACGAGTGGGTGGTCCACAAGCCCATCGACGACTGGAGACTCAACGGATTTAGCGGCGTTGACCATTTATATGGACTCGCCACGGTGGGGCCACGGCGGTTGGTGAGCATCAGAGACGAGCCATTAAATGTACAGACGGTCTTATTATCACAGGCAACTAATATGGGAGTCATATCTAACAAGTGGATATTTTTTATTTGTTTTTGGTCGAAAGTGGATATCCATTGTCGGTAATATTGCTAACACAACCCATAATTCTCAAAGCGAAACAAGAATATACAACTTCTTTAAGCCGCACTTCCGTATAGTGACAAGAATCTTCGATTTAAGACTGATGGATGACGACAACCAACCCCTTGGATCGAACGTGATCTTGAGTTAGATAAGCAATCCAAATCATCCCACTCTCCTCTCGCTTCCTAGGTGTATTTAACTTGGTCTCGTCTAGCGAAGAAGGGTACTGAACAGCCGGTACTACGCATTTATTAACAGCCCGAAGAGCATTGCTTCGTTTGCTCGTTGTATCTTTGAGCGATCCTTTTTGGAGATTATATTCAAATCGACATCGGTCCGACTTCACCAGAGCCTCATTGCTCTTTAGTGTTAGCTTCTACTTGACAAGGATCAGGGTATGTTAACATACCTATATCGAGGGTTGTGATCTAACATGCGTCAATAAAAGGGAAATGAATTCGGGTACGACGGTGTTGAAATCATGGAGTCTTCATCTATTCAAGCACTTGTCTAGATCATTCAGAGGGCCAGAATCGACAGCTAGCTAGGCAACAACTCCCACTGTCCTTCGCACTTCATCACGACATACACAGATGAAAAATGTGATGAAAGAGGAGGAAGAGCAAAAATGAAACATATATATTGGGAAATTCCATTCCACTGGGCAACTGGCTACATGTGCACGACATTCAATAACATTCATTACACGCCACAGACCCACTTCAATGCGACCGTATATTTTATCCGGCTCTTGGAACTCTCGAATTAAAAAGATGAAGAAACTTTATTATGCGAGTCCTTAATATAAATGGTAACAGAAGTCAACATTTTTTAATTCACCCACCTCGATTTTCTCAAGAACAAAAAATTTCTCCACATGCTTAGCAAAACATACATTCTCCTGAAGAGAGAAGGTCCCTTCGGGTTTTTTATAATGCCATTTAGACAGATGCTTCGTAATACTGAAGATCATGTGACAGAGCGAATGCGTATCAATCTCTTACGGCTGGCCTAAACAACGACTAATGTACAATCAATTACATCGACATCAAGATCATCTTTTATCGCGTTCCATCTCTTCTCGGCTTGTTGGTACAATCTAAGTTCAAGAACAAGTGAAAACTCGACTAATATATGCGGGAACTCTACTATTTTTTGTCGGGCCAAACCCCATCATTTGGTTGCGTTTGATAGTAAAAGAAATAAATTCGAGTGTCTAAGAATTGTCATCACCGAAATATTAGCTAAGACAAGAAGCATTATGACCCGGGTCAACATCATTTATGGACTGAAGCTTCTAAGGGTTAATATAAGCGTAGAGAGTTTTGTTTAGTACACAATTTAAAGGATAAAGAATTGAGATGCAGCAGATAATGCACTTCGTATTGAGGTTAAGAAGAGACGGCCACAAAAGAATGGTCGAAAGACAAGTTTGTGATCGAACCTGAATGGCCAACAAAGGCCTGTGAAGCCCCTCCAAGTTCAAGATGCCATTGCAAGGAATCAAGTCCTTGAAAATGCCGGTGCCCTCCTCGGCCGCCAGGTCCTCCATGGCGACCGCCTCCGCTGCCGCCTCCACCACCTCGACGCCGTCCAGGTCATCGTCGTACTCCACCCTGAACACCCCTTCCTCATCCTTCCCAAGCTTGCCGGCGAGCTGGTAAAACTCCTCGAGCACCAGCTCCAATCCATCCTTGAGCTTCGCCACCATGCCCTCGAAATCGCCCCCCCTGTAGAACATCAGCTTTTGGTTGTAGTAAAACGCCAGGTACGGAAGATCAAACGTGACCAACTGGCACTCCCTCCTCCCGAGCTTCTTCCTGGGCTTGACATGGGTCTTCTTGATGGTCTGCAAGCTCACCACCATCTCATCTTTCGTCTTGCCCTGTTGACACGCCATGATTGAGAGACTGATGACTTGAATGAGATGAAAGAGAATGTTGTACGCAGTGTGGGGTGTAAGTGAAAACTGGAGGTGTGGGGGAGGGTTCTTATAAAGGAGAGAGTTCGTGGTTTACTGGATGTGGTTGGGGTGCATTTATGCGGTTCATGAAAGCGGTTGTGATAAATTAATGTGGGCTCCGTCACTGTGATGATGGATAGGTGGTGGTTGCGTTAGAAAAAGTGAACTCAACGAAGCAAATAGTAACCACAATCAATAAATAAACGGGCTCAGGATCCGTGTGCAGCTCACCAGGCAATAGGCAAATTTCCGTAAATTGAAACCAAAAAGAAAAAAAAATGTAAAGGGTTCCATACAAACATATTAAGTTGGCAGAACAACTACGTAACAATGAAAAAACTATGCATCTGCGTAAGAAATTGAGGAGGTTCATATGAAAAGTTTAACATGTTGACGTTCTACAGAACGAGAAAATTGACCCAATATGTAACGTAATCTATCAACTTATCACTATCTAATTATATCACTCACTGTATCGTCATAAGGTTTGCCCTCAGATTTTGGGTTAGAATAGAAAAATGTTGATATACACTGCGATGACCAATAAGTAATATATATGGCACATAATTCGGTTATCACAAGCAAACGAAGCATATCGGCATCAAATATTATCCGAAATGTTTTAGCGAAGGGTAAGGTTGTTATGGAAAAGATCGCCCCAATAGACATGATGACTATGCTTGTTCCTTTCGTGAAACTCAAGTTTTGCTTGAACACAATTGGCATCTGTAGAGAATGAGCGCCCATAGGGGCATTGAGAGGGCAGCATGGACGATGAGTAGTATAACTTGGTTTCAAACGTTAAGCAAAGTTGGAGGATTGTTAAATTGTGTCTCGAGTTTGAACCGTTTATGGAGTCCAACCCGATTGGATAAATACCCAAGTTTGACGGCACAATAAAAGGGAAAACGACACAAATGGTTCTTGAACTTTGGCTTAATATACAATGTAATCCCTGAACTTTTAATTTGTTTAATGTGTAATGTGGTCCTTGAACTACATTGAACATTTCCGTATGGTCTAGGGACTAATTTGAACCTGTATCAAAAGTTCAGGGACCATATTGTATATTGAGTTAAAGTTTAGAAATCGCGTTTAATAAGTTGAAAGTCTACGAATTATATTGTACTTTAAGCCAAAATTCATGAAGTATTTATGTTGTTATCCGCCAAGAGCTATACTCACCTTTGCTAATGGTTGGATGATCGAGAGGAAAGATGGGCACCACAAGACAAAAGAAGGGGCTCGCATTTTCTTACGTGGGTGGTCCATGTCAAAACAAAGGGCGTGGGTTCCCATGTGGAGGCCCAAAAGAAGGGAAGGAAAGGAAAGGAAACCAAGTAAAATATACAGCTTTCTAATCATTTGACTCCAGCCTTTAGGATGCCCTCTTCTCTTGAAAGTGTCACCGCACGTATAGGAGCAAAAAGGAGCGGTCGCCTAGGAGGGTTTCCTGAGAAGAGTTTGGCCGCCAGATGCTGAAGCAGCCGCACGAAGAACGAGAATTGGAGTAGGGTGGCGCGGGTTCTCTTCAAGAAAAGGAGCCCGCTCGAAGAGGGAAGAGTCTGAAAGCACGAGGTTCCCTGTTCTTCCGCCCCACCGACACGAACACTGTGAGATATGTGTCGTGTAAGTTTCTATATTCAAGTGAGTTGTTTATTTGTGTACGTTTTAGGTTTGAGATAGATCTAAGTGCAGGAAACACAAGAGCGTGTGGGCGATTGTAACTTTGATTCTCCAATTATTAGTGGATTATTTGCCGCTAGCTCTTCTATGGATATAAGTATCGATACTCGGATCGAACCACGTAAATTTTAAATGTCCTTTATCATTCCTTGTTTATTTCTCTGGCTCTCTCCTAGTGATTTGATTTGCAAGATCTCGGTTAGCTTCTGCATTCGTCGATAATACCCGACTATAAGCATGTGGTCCTGAAGCCAGTGCTGAAAACATTCGAGCTACATTGCTTGCTGTCTTTCAATTCTAGTACCTCGATGTCCTAAGATTCTGCGGGGACAGCGAAAGGAACCGAACAGTTTTGGCACATTAATCTGTCTTGCACGACAAGAAGCCTTGCTTTTAATTAGACTTGCTGGTGCCAATTCCCTACCACAAAGGGCAGAATTAAAGAGAGGATGAGCTGTGTTTAACCAAGGCCAGTGGTGTCTAGGGTCGATGGGCTCTCAAGTGGTACAAGTAGACATGTTTGGTGGAACCCGACTTAAATTCGATTGCATTGAAGATTCGAACTAGAAATATCGTCGCGGGAACGAGTTTGATGGCGCGAAGGTTACGGTGAACAAAAGCGACGCCGGATTTACGTAGTTTCAGCCAATTAATTCGACCGGCCAAATTCGAACCTATAAGGAGCAAGGATACTAAATTCATAGTGTCAATATTACATGAAATGAAAAATCAATTAGGTAGAAACTTAAAGCAACATTGTAAAACCCATTTTGTATCTTGACTTCATAAGATTCGTATGGCGCAAGGGCATTTGGCCCGACTAAATCGAGGCAATCTTACTAATTGAGGAGGTTAAACTGTTCCCAAGAGTGAGTTTTCTTTTTTTTGGAAAAATCTTACTTTTCATCGCTGTCACATTTTTCCTAATCAAATCTCTATAATTTTAATATGTCTTTATTCTACTTTCACAAATTTTCTAATCACATGTCACCAACACTGAATCCAGCTCAATCCAACTAACATAACCGTCTTATGGCGTTATCTATGAGTTGGTAAATTTAGGACATTGGTAAGAAAGAAAGACAAATAAAAGTCGGTAATCCAGTAGTTTGTAAATTAATGAGATAAAGGTAATCAATCAATTATTGATATTTCATACATGAGTCGGTAAATTTAAGACATTGGCAAGAAAGGCAAATAAAAATTGATAATAGATAAAAAGAAAAGAAAAGTTGATAATTTGTAAACGGTCAAAAATAGAATAATTTCATAGAAATGTTAGCAAGTTACCAACAAGTTATTTGGAAATAAAGTGATTAGTAACTTTTTAACAACACCTTTTTGACACTTACCCAACTTTTTAAGAAGTCTATTAGACGTTATTTTTGGATCGAAACAGTAGAATCATCCTAATACCCGACTTTTTGTAATAAACTTGACGTCGAAGATGTTTTAGTTGATCGCTTATGCAAATGTTAAACAAGTATCAATTGAGTATCAAATAATCAAATTTAGGCATGGCAGTTCAATTTCAACAGAATTAAAATGAAGTTATGGCGTTGCAGGCAGGTAGCTTACTTCTTTTTAGCAAAGAAACTACCTATAGGCTCCGTCTATTTCGCGGAAAATGAACAATTTTATAAAATACTTTCCTAAAAATGATAATTTATATCGCTTGAAATAATTATTCAATTAAAAAAAAATTTTAATCATTGATAACAATTTGTATCTAAACATTTCTGTGAATAATGAAAATATTTTTTATTCATTCATTTTTGTAAGCAATACGAGCAATCATTTTTAGAAAAAAATGTATTATAAATCGTTTATTTTCCCCAAAACAAATGGATCCAAGACTCCATCCTTAACTGCTATATAGAAATTTAAGTCCATGCAAAAAAAAGAGGTTAACACCACAAAAAACCTCAAACCGGTACACTTGTGATAAGTTTACCCAAAACTAATTTTTTGACCACTAAAAAGCCCACATCGGTATGCCTATGACAATTTTACCCTCCATTAGTTTTCATTAATTTTTACAGTCAAATTTTTGAGTTTGATGACACGTGGCAGTTGATGAGTGTACCGGTTTGGATCTCCGTTTGTCACATGTGTACCAGTTTGTGATTTTTCGAAGTATTAATTCAATTGAACGGAAGGTAAATTTGTCATGGGTGTATCAGTTCGGAGTTTTTAGTGATAAAAAAATTAGTTTTGAGTAAATTTATCACACGCATACCAGGTTGGAGTTTTTGATGATCAAAAAATTAATTTGGAATAAATTTATCACATGTGTATCAATTTGGGATTTTTGGATGATATTAACCAAAAAAAAAAGTTGCCTATGCACATGAAATTTTCAATAAAGCTCCTCTTTTCAACTGTGACCTAAGTTGGTGGCGGACTCTTTGACTAACTATAACTAGCTATTACTCTTACCTGAATTTAAATTAATAATTGAAAATGCATAGATTAAAAAAAAAAAAAGAGGTCCGCATATCACATGGAATGCCCCCGCGTGGCATTTAATCACCGCGCAACAATGAATGAGCAACCTGTCAATTGTGCCAGGTGGGGAAAATTAACGGACCCGTCCTTACAAGTCGAGTTATAGCGTCCTTCCCTCTTTCTTTTTTTCCTCGTATTAAAATATTTAAATTTTAAGACTCTATTTATTTTTGCTAAAAATTAATAATTTAAAAAATATATTCCTGAAAATGATCACTTAAAATAAATTAAAAAAAATTTCCATTATCGACAACTATTTGTGCCTAAACATTTTCGTAGACACTAAAAATATTTTTCATTCATTCATTTTTACAAACAATACAAATCATTTTTTTTAAGAAAACATGTTCCATATCAACCATTTTCCGCGAAATAAACACATCATAAACCACGCATTCATCTAACAACTTAAATTCGTAAAGCAGTCACAGTCTCCATCCACCTATTAACTTAAGATTTTGGGTTAGACATTTTAATATGGTATCAGAGCTAGGTTTCCTAGTTAATTTGGAGTGCGCGTCAGATTCGTTCGTCAAATTCCACGTGTTGTTCCTAATCCTCTATATATACTCTTTATATATATGTGGTCTCCTCCCACCTATTAGTTTAAACTTTTGGATCGGACATTCTAACATCCTGCAAGATCGTGTTTGGTACGACGGAATCAAAGCTCTAAACGAGAAGGAACAGAATAAATGGCTCAACACATAGACACTAACTCGTGCATTAACACAAATTAGTAAGGTTCATACTAAGTTCACCCTGATTTAATTGACTCGTTGTGAATGATTTTAAGCGTGATTGTGATATGCTAATATGCGAATTATGATGAACCAATATTCATGTTATGTACCAGGTGGGAGAGAGGGGACTATCTATGTTTGAATGATAACGAGGGTTTCCCATGTTTCTTCCGAGATTTACGTTAGAAAAGCAATCCTTAATAGGAAATTTAGGATGCGTTTTTTTAATTGAAAACTTTTTGATAAAGAAAAATATTTTTCATGAAAATCATTTACAAAGTTTAGGGAAAGCGGTTTCCTTCATTCCAAAATAAAGAAGTCGTTTCATCCGATCTAAGCTTTTTTGTTTTCGGTCCATGGAAAACTTTTTTCGTAGATCAACTGGTTTATCATCCAAACACTGGAAAGTCGAGAAAATAATTTTCCGAAAACATTTTTTCTTCAAATAAACGAATTATTACAGTAATGGACGCAATGATGTCTCGAGCCGTATTTATCATATAATCATGTCGCGATCGATGACCTTTTGTTCATCGATCATTTTTTCAATTTGGCGCAATTGGGATGAACATATACGTTGATGGTATGCATGATTCAATGCCATGGAACTAAAATCTTCACCTGCTTTTGTAAGCTTCTGCATTAATTATTGAAGGGATATATCGAGAACCGAAAACAGAACGATCACGTAGAAATCAGAAAAATAGACGATGCACGAGTTTACCCAGGTTCACCGTCGAATAGGGCTACGTTCTGCAAAGAGATTTCACTATATTTTCGGTTTACAGCCACTTGACTCGTTACTATGATCAGAAAAACGAGCAAAATATATATATATATATATATATATATGCCCCAAACGGGCCTAAAACCTAAACCTATATAACATCTCTTAATTTCGCACCATACGGGCCAGCCCAAACCCGTTGAGGTTTCGGGGGCGCTGCCCCCGAACCCCCGCCCGCTGACCGGGCAGCAGGGCACCCGTGTCGGGGGCGCTGCCCCCGAACCCCCGCATTCCGCACGCATGGGTCACATGTCGTCGGACAACACTTCAGTTTCCCTAAGCTCACGTGGGCGTACCCGGTGTGAGAAACAAGGGTCCCCGAAGTATTCGCCAACTCCAACATTCTCCCACTTGGTGGATACTTCGCACAAATGAGGGCCTTTCCAATATCATTCTTCTTCAATCCAATCGCAGTAGAGCATCATTCAAACTTCACACCTGTGACAGCTTTAGTAAGGAAGTCAGAACTATTTTCTACCGTGTCGACCTTTACAAGCCGAACCTCTTTCTTCTCTACCTTTTCTCGGATGAAATGATATTGTATATCAATGTGCTTTGTGCGTGAGTGAAATGCTGGATTCTTAGCTAAATAAATAGCCCATTGATTATCACATTTCACCTCTATTGCACCTTGCTCAAAACCGAGCTCCAAGCACAACCGCCGTAACCATACAGCCTCTTTTCCAACATGAGTAAGAGCCATATACTCAACCTCAGTAGAAGAAAGCGCTACCACGCTTTGCCTCCTACTCATCCAACTCAATGCAGCACCAAACAATGTGAAAACATATCCGCTAGTGGATCGTCTACTATCAATATCTCCACCCCAATCAGCATCTACATGGCCTACGATATCAAGCATGTTTCCATTCCCTATACCTTCAAAACATAAAGAAAAATTCAAAGTTCCATGAAGATACCTGAAAACTCTTTTGATCGCATTCCAGTGTTCTCTACCTGGGTTAGACATATATCGACTCAAGACTCCCACTGCTTGGGCTATATCCGGACGCGTGCACACCATAGCATACATCAAGCTACCCACTGCACTCGCGTATGGAATTCGGGCCATCTCTTCAGCTTCTTCATCCGTTTTCGGACATTGTTCCGCAGATAGCTTGGTCCCTAAAGGTATAGGGGTACCAACAGGCTTGCAATCTATCATATTAAATTTCTTCAATATTTCTTTTATGTATTTCTCCTGCCCTAGCCACAGCTTCCGTTTCTCACGGTCCCTCCTAATCTGCATGCCCAAAATAAAATTTGCAGGCCCCAAGTCTTTCATTTCGAACTTTTTGGCCAGCAAAATCTTCACGGAATTCACCATCTTCACACTATTCTCGATCAACAACATATCATCCACATATAGCGTGAGAATGACAAACTGATCGCCCGTTCTCTTCACATAAACACAATGATCAGAATTTGAACGCACAAAATTAAGCTGGAGCATGTACGTGTCAAACTTCTGGTACCACATCCTCGGTGACTGCTTCAGCCCATATAAAGATTTTTTCAATTTGCATACCAAATTCTCCTTTCCTCTTACTTCAAAACCTTCTGGTTGCCTCATATATATCTCCTCCTCCAAGTCCCCATGAAGGAATGCCGTCTTTACATCCATCTGTTCTACCTCAAGATCATATGCAGCTGCTATAGACAGAACAAACCGTATCGAGGTCAACTTCGCCACAGGAGAAAAAATCTCGTCATAGTCAACTCCCTCAATCTGAGAGTACCCCTTGGCTACAAGCCTAGCCTTGTATTTCTCTACAGTCCCATCCGGTTTCAGCTTTCGCTTGAACACCCATTTACACCCAATTGCCTTTCTATCCTTAGGCAATTTACACAAGCTCCATGTTTCATTTTTATCAAGCGACTGCATCTCATCTATCATTGCAAGCTCCCACTGATTCGTATCATCCATAGATCTCGCCTCTTTTACAGAACTAGGATCATCTCCGGTAATGCTCAAAGCATGAAACGTACTCAAAGCACTAAGTGAGTATCGAAGTGGTACCTTTCTTTCACGCGTCGATCTCCAGAGAGCCGGCATGCTATCTGTATCCAAGTCTTCATCTGAATCTGCATCCTCGACTTCATTAACCAAGTCCCCTTGCTCCGATTCAGAATCAGACTCTATTAGCGTGCCTTGTGAAACCATTTCTACAGTTTCAGTTTTAGGACTTTCTTCGAGCACTACCACTTTCTTGGGCTCATCACCTTTCTGTGTGTTAACTTAGGGTTGTGATTCACGAAAGACAACATCCCTGCTGTATACAATGGTCTTTGATTCTGGATTCCACAGCTTATAGCCTTTAACCCCTTCCTTGTATCCGACAAATATGTTCTTCTCAGACTTGTTGTCAAGCTTACCCCGCTTCTCCTTAGGTACATGAACATATGCATCACAGCCGAACACCCGAACATGCGACAGATTCGGTTTCTTCCCAAACACTGCCTCATATGGTGTACGATCTTTCACTGATGAGGTCGGTGATCGGTTTTTCAAATAACTGGCTGTGGCTACAGCTTCTGCCCAAAATTCTGTCCCCAAACCTGCCCAACTCAGCATGCATCTTGCCTTTTCTATGAGTGACCGATTTAATCTTTCGGCTACCCCATTCTGTTGAGGTGTATATGGAGTTGTCTTCTGCCTTGCAATACCATTATCCACACAAAATTGCTCGAACTTATCCGAACAGAATTCACCTCCGTTATCTGTACGAAGGACCTTGATTTTCCTGCCCAATTGGTTTTCAACCAAAACCTTAAATTCTCGAAATTTCTCGAATACATCTGATTTACTTTTAATAAAATAAATCCAACTATATCTCGAAAAATCATCTATGAACGATACATAATACCTGGATCCTCCAATAGATGGAGTCGGAGTAGGTCCAAAGTCATCGCTGTGAATCAGCTCGAGAACCTCAGTTGCTCTTGTACCAGTGTGTTGGAAGCTAACTCGGTTCTGTTTTCCATGAAGACAGTGTTCACAGAACCCGAAACCCATAGAGCATTTTGGAATTCCTTCTACCATCTGACTTGAAGCTAAGGTAGATAGTCCCTTTTCACCGATATGCCCCAACCTCTAATGCCACAACATGGACATCTCATGTCCATCTTCCTTGGCCTCTTCAGAAACGAAACCGCTACCAACAGTCACTGTTTCCCCGAGCAGCTTGTATAATGTCCCGTAACGGACTCCTCGTTCAATCACAATAGAACCTCGAGTCATCTTGCACGAATCCTTATCACAGCTAAAAACAACCCCCGAATCAACCATCGTACCAACTGATAACAAATTTCTACTCATCAAGGGTATGTGCATCACGTCTGGAATAGTCTTCACTGTGCCATTACTCATCCTCAGCTTCACCCTGCCATGCCTGACAATTTGAACTGCAGTATCATCTCCGAGCATGACATCCCCACCGTTATATTGCTCATATTCACAAAACCAATGTCTATGAGGCGTCATGTGGTATGAAGCACCGGTATCGATCAACCATATATCCTTGTCTGACTGCGCCATACACGCAGCAGCCAAATACATATCTCCCGCATCGACCTCCTTTTTACCCGAGGATGATTCAGCTTCTTTCTTAAAAACTGGCTTGTTTTTACAATCCCGTTTCACATGGCCCCACTCTTGACATTTCCAGCACTGTACCCTCCTCTCCCTACTCTTCGATCGCCCACGAGATTTGGATCTAGATCCTCTCGAATTTAGAGTCTTCTCTGCTGGCCTTCCCCTAGCTGCCAATGCCTCTTTACCGGAATTTCCCGATCCCTTTCTTCGTGTCTCCTCCGATAACAAAGCAGAACACACACTTTCATACGATAATTCCTTATCCCCACCACCGATCACCACAATTAGATTATCCCATGAATCCGGCAGTGAACAGAGTAGTGTTATTGCCTTATCATCATCCTGAAACTTAACACCGATTGATACGAGTTGACTAATCAATGTGTTAAAGTTATACAGATGTGCAGAAAACGAGTCGCCCTGATGCATCCGAAGCTTATACAGCTTTTTTCTCAAGAACAACTTATTAACCAACGACTTACTTTGATACAGCGACTCTAATTTCTGCCACAAATCTCTGGCTGTAGGTTCGCCCATCACATTCGTTAGAATTGAGTCCGCGAGACAAAGCCGAATCAACCCCTTTGCTTTCCGATCAATCCGATTCCAGTCTTCAATCTCTTTCGGATCTACTGGTTTGGAAGTTGAATCCCCTTCCTTCACCGCTTCCTTGCCTATCACGACACCAGGTTGCGCAGCAACAGGCCTTTCCGTTTCGATTGCCGACCAGAGATCTCGATCACAGAGAAGATCTTCCATCTTCATCTTCCACAGATCAAATCGCGTCCCATCGAATTTTTCTATCTCAATTCGTGATCCTCCTGACATCTCGAATAAACCCTAATTTCTCGAACAACTCCGGCTCTGATACCAATTGAAGGGATATATCGAGAACCGAAAACAGAACGATCACGTAGAAATCAGAAAAATAGACGATGCACGAGTTTACCCAGGTTCACCCTCGAATAGGGTTACGTCCTGCAAAGAGATTTCACTATATTTTCGGTTTACAGCCACTTGACTCGTTACTATGATCAGAAAAACGAGCAAAATATATATATGCCCCAAACGGGCATAAAACCTAAACCTATATGAAATCTCTTAATTTCGCACCATGCGGGCCAGCCCAAACCCGTTGAGGTTTCGGGGGCGCTGCCCCCGAACCCCCGCATTCCGCACGCATGGGTCACATGTCATCGGACAACACTTCAGTTTCCCTAAACTCACGTGGGCGTACCCCGTGTGAGAAACAAGAGTCCCCGAAGTATTCGCCAACTCCAACATTAGCTATGGGTTCTGCGATTCCTTCTTCTGCGGGTGGGAAAAGTTCGTGATACTAGACTCTTTTCTTCCTGTGATGTGAGGGGACCATTGGGAGTGTATCCAAATCCCACGTTAAATACATCGGAACTCGATTGGACAGAGGCAGAGACACGATGCGAGTAGAGGTGAGAAGAGCCCTAATGATACTGGAAAGTGGTGGCGATGAGGGTCGTGCAGAGTAGAGGTGAAGGTGTCGGCCGAAAGCAGAGGCAATAGAGACCGCAAGTCGAGCATGACACCTGGTGGCGATAAGTTGAAGGGGGCGACAACGAGCTTCAGCATTGACGAGTCGATGACACGATGACTAGACTTATCAAAATGAATTATAAATTTATTTCTTAATTAATATTTAATGGGCTAAGTTATTATATGAATTAATTATATTCTAATAAACAGGTCATAAATGAATTTAAAATGATAAAATTTAAAATAATATGAGTTCACAATTTATTTAGATTCAACTTATTTCTGTGACTCTCTCTTCATTCGCCTTCATTTGATCTCGCACTTGTTCACCCTGCGCTCTCACTTTAGTTTAGGTATAAGTTTTTCTAGATTTTGTTAAATATAAAAATTTTTTAGCAATATGAATTAGGTCAATATGAATTGGGTATGAATCACTAAATTTATATTATATTCAAATTGATCAATTTGGGTTAGATCATTGTCGATCCGATTTAAATTCGATTTGCCTTATCCGTTTGACAGGTCTTAACTATAACTGAGGTAGGTGGCTATGGGCAGCGGGAAGAGAGAGATGCCAGCTTTCGTAATTCGTACACAGGGTCCCAAAAGGTATGGACAGGAGGTGGTGACAAGCTTCATGATCCTAGATAGGCCACCTCTATAGCCCTTGACTCGCGATGCCATGCCCCTGCCCAAGCCTCAACCACCGGGACCATATTTTCAATGGCCGCTTTGATTTCTTACCGCATCCAACATCACGGTGCCGTGCCCATTGTCAATGTTTTTGAATGTACAATTCCGATTTTGGCAGAACCCAATGAGCCTAGCATGGCCTCACGTCGTACCAGGATTATGTATTAAGAGAGAGTAAAGAAATAGGGGCGTAAGTTTCGAAGTTCCAATCACATCAGATTCTTTCTTTGGAGTATTTTTCAGAACGCACTCTCTACAAAGGACAACTAGTTCAAGAGAAAAAGATCACACTTGATCCTCTACGTGTGAATTGTGCCACCAGCAACCCGAAACCACCAAGCATGTCCTCCTACTCTGCCCCTGGACAATGACAATTTGGTCCGACCCAGCTCTAAATGTGCACATCCCAAGCCCTGGGTTGTCAATAATTGAGGAATGGCCCGTTGAATTTCTACATAAGTCTGTACCTTTTGAACTCCTCTCCGTTGCCCTTGGGCATATCTGGAAGGAGAGGAACAGCGTTGTGTTTAGAGTGCAAAAACCGAACCCAAGGAAGCCCGTGGAATCAGCTATGGCTACTAAATCAAACATCATGAGATGGACAGTGGGAGCTAAACGACGAACCGAGCGTCGGCTAGGGTGCCATTAGGGCGTCGTACTGAGTTAGATCGAAGCTGGAGGCCACCAAAAATGGGGTTTTTCTGAAGCTTAATGTAGACGGATCTTAGCTAGACGCACCACGATCCTTCGGTCAGAGGGGTGAATAAGCATGAAATCATGCAGTACGTGAGATGGGACAGCGGTATACTATATCGATATAATTTTAGCCTATAGTTGAATCGTACAAATGACGTCATAAATCAGTGTCCAAAAGCACCTACGAGTGGGTGGTCCACAAGCCCACTGACGACTGGAGACTCAACGAATTTAGCCGCGTTGACCATTTATGGACTCGCCACGGCGGTTGGTGAGCATCAGAGACGAGCCATTAAATGTACAGACGGTCTTATTATCACAGACAACTAATATGGTAGTCATATCTAACAAGCGGATATTCATTGTCGGTAATATTGATAACACAACCTATAATTCTCAAAGCGAAACGAGAATATACAACTTCTTTAAGCCGTATTTCCATATAATGACTAGAATCTTCGATTTAAGATTGATAGATGGCGACAATCAACCCCTCGGATCCAACGTGATCTTGAGTTAGATAAGCAATCCAAATCAACGTGCAAAAGCCTTGCCTAAACAAGTACTTGAAATTACGGACAGCGTTTTGCTTCAAGAAAAAGAGAGCTATTTAGGCCCCTGTAATCTCCGGCATTGGCTTTTCGAAAGCGATGACACATTTCAAGAGTGTTTGGTTATGCTATACAATATTGGAATTGCTTGTTCGTACAGTGTGCCCGGAAGACGGATGAGCATTAGTGGAATTGCAAATCAGCTGCAACAGACTAGGGAAAAACTCTTTGCATTGGGTTTACATGGAGAAGATGAACTACAAATAGCTTATGTTTAGCCGAGAGGATCGAGCAGACAGGTAAAATCTATAATTGAAGAGGATCGATCATTCTTTTTTCGTCAAAAATGATAGTTGATCATTATTCTCCATCTGTATCTATACATAACTATGCTAGCACAAGGCCTATGCTGCACACACATTCTTGAGTACAGTTGGTTTACATAGAATTCTGTTTTGGTGCCATAGTATTTTAAATTGAATCCAACATAACTTGCCTCGCTTCTTCTTCTTTTTTCTTTTCATTAGTATGATGCTTATTAAGTGGCATTGCAATCGATTAGTTGTTGGAAAATTTATTCAAAAGATTCTACTATAGACACGATACGGTTGCTCCGGTGGGTGAATAAGGACGTATAGTTTATGGATTCAGCATTCTGCATGCGGTAATTCGAGAACCCGTAATGACCGTTGATGTGCATAATAGGAATTATTGAAGAATGCCTTAGTAGAATAGTGTATTGGATTTTTCTGGGGGTGCAAGTGCAAATTATTCAGCGCTGATATTTCTGAAGTTTACTACTGACCTTACTTTTACTTCCGCATTTTGGTTAATTGCCTTTTTAATGGAAAACGCTTAATGGCATATGCATAAAGTTTATAAGAGATATATCGATGGCCACTTCTTTCACAAGGATTTTCATTAATACATGAATAAGCAGCTTTTCGAGGTAAAACTTGCTAAGTCGAGAAATTACTAATCACCAATATACTTGAACTTACTTCTCTAAATAAATTGTGATTTCCGGCTCATTGTGACCGAAAAGCAAACCAGGTGCCCGATCGGGTTACTAATGCCCGAACAAGAAAAGTCCTCCAAATTGGACTTTATATCCGGCTCAAACCTTTTGGGCTCTTATTTGCTCTAAAGCTTCATCTATCTATGCTCGATCTTCATCTTAACGAGTGCAACCATACTTTCGACCGAAAAAAAAAAAATGAAAAACCAACATCACATGCCAGTTGCTGAATGTACGTAATTCGATTGGTTTCGTACTTGTCCCACCCCCAACTACCTTCTCCTCCTCACAATAGCGATTTCGCCGTTCTATTTTTTTACCGCACGATATTCGAACTCTTCGATAGAATAATTACCACGGACCCATCTACAGCCGTCTCATTTACTCTGCACCAAAGAATAGTCCATCTCAAATCGTTCTGTACTTTTTTTTTTTCAAGTCGCGGTGTAGATGTCATGGATCAGGCCTCGGTCTCATCTTTCTAACCCTTTTTTTTTTGTCTCTGCACATCACATGTCCCACTTAATCGTGTTTTTTTTTGTCACCATTAATATCAAATGCACTTTCGTTCTTAATCTTTCTTCCTCCTTTTTTTCTCGTCACTTTTACTTTTGGTTTTGTCCAAATGTTAACCAATAATGTTGTTATGTATCATCGTCACCAGCCACAAAAACCAGAAATGTTTAGCGGTCGAGATCCATCACATTGGCAGCCCCGACTTCTTGTATACCGGTATTGGGCCTCCTCCTATCATGTAAAACGGCCCATTTCAATCAAGGCTAGATATAAAAATATAAATAAAAATGGGATATGTGCACCGTAAATCATAAAACTTATCATGAAAGTACAATTGAGTCTTAAAATTTGTAAAAAACGAAAGCAAATTCTCAAACTTATCAAATTGATTGAATCGAGTCATTTTATTAATTCCGTCCAATTAAAATTGATTAACACGAGGGACTTATCCCACTTTGGTTGGTTTTCGCAAGTTTTATTTTGTACCATTTACCCTGATTTTCTTTTTCTTTTTTTTGAAAATTTTCCTCTTGGCCTCGTGAAACTTTTCCATTTTTTCAAGGGTTAAGTGCATGTTTAATCCCTTAAATTTTAGCGCTCGTGAGATTCTGTCCTCTAACTTTTGCTTTGTTCAACTGATTCCTCTAACTTTGTTGAATTTGTGCGACTCGATTTTCTAAGTTTTATTTTGCGCAATTACGTCCTCTAACTTTCTCAAAGTTACACAATCAAATCCTCAAGTCAACCACTTTAAATAAATTGTCAAATGAGTTAATAACGTGGCACTGCTTATGTGACAGAAAATAACAAGCGATGCTAATCATGTGCTAAACGAGCAGAAAACAAACCGAAAAAAAATCCTAATTTGACTATCTTAGTTAATTTTAATGGGTAAACAAAGTACTTGCTTGCGCAAAAAAAAATTAGAGGACTGAATTGCACAAATCCGAAAAGTTAGAGGGTTGGATTGCACTAAATACAAAGTTAGAAGATCACAGTGCACAAATGCTAAAATTTTAATAGCTAAATTTGTACTTAACCTTTTCTTTAATGATATCTAATGTATTTCGAGCAAATGGTCAATTCTTTTTCACCAGATCTCTAAGTAAATTCATGCTAATTACTCAACTATTAACTTTACTGTTAAACTCCATAAATTTGTACTTAAACCTTTTCTTTAATGCTATATAGTATATTTCAAGCAATTGATCAACACTTTTGCACCAGATCGCTGAGTAATTTATGCTAATTACTCAATTATTAAACTCTATATAATACGCAATGATCGAACGATGACATGTGCTCCAAACTTAAATTTAAACGCTTTTAATGCTTGATTCGTCCCTCGTTGCGTGGATCGATGTGCAGATTGGGAGTAAAAGCCAAAAAATTTGACATGGAGAAAGATCAAGAGACGATATAATTCATCCCATAATACAGACGGTGATCGGAAACACGAAATGGAGACAAACAGTAGTGACTAATAGTAGTCGTCGCCGTCGTCTCGGTAGTCGTCGCCGTCGTCCTCGACCTTCTCGGCCGCGTCGTCAGCGATCTTGTTCTCCACGTACTCAGCCCCCTCGACCAGCGCGATCCCACCCAGCACCCCGGCTACGGCACCCACGGCCAATCCCGTCCCCATCCCCATCCCTCCGAACTTGCTCTTCTTCTTCTCTTCCTGCCCGTAGCTCGGTGGCTGCTGGCCGTACGACGTCCCGCTGTAGCTCGGGTACCCAGCCGGCGGAGCCGACGCGTAGTATGGATCCTGCCGCTCATACTGAGGCTGCGGCGGTGCATACGGGTTGCCGTACGCCGACCCGTACGCCGGCGGAGCGGTGTACGCCTGCGGGGCGGTGTATGCCGGACGAGCGGAGTATGCCGGAGGAGCGGTGTACTCCCTGCTCGTGTAGTCCCTGCTCGAGTACTCCCTGCTCGCCGCTGGCGGCGGGACCCCATAGGCAGCGGGAGGCGCCCCGTAGCGCGTCTCCCTCACCGCTACCTTGACGTCGACCTTCCCGTGGGGCCTGCCCGAGGGCCGCTTCAGCGGGAGGCTCCGCTTCTTGGCGCGCCCGTCCCCGCCGCCGTACCCAACGTCGTCCTCGAGGACGTCGCTCAGCCTGAGCCGGGCCGAGCCGATCAGCGCCTTGGTGCCGTCCTCGGAGCCGGCGTGGACGACGTCGACGTGCAGCGTGGCGTCGTCGACGGCGGTCCCGGGCGGCAAGGGGATCTGGAGGGTCTGCTCCCAGACGGGGAAGCAGTCGCCCTCGGAGTCGGCCCGGGTGGAGGACTTGTTGTTGGGGTCGACCCAGACGACGGCGTAAGGCCGGAGAGAGCCGTGGCGCCAGTTGACGTTCTTGAGGTCCTTGGCCCCGATGAGGGTGATCTCAACTTGGTAGCGCGAGGAGGCCATCTTCGAGCGAGCTCGAAACGCTGACGAAGATGGTGGGTTGGATCAACTCAACGCGATGAAGATGATGAAAAGAGAATCGACGCGATGCTAGACTCCGAGATCTGTCTGCTGGAGCCGGGGCTGGATATAAAGGAGGTGCAGGGCGGTGAGATCTTAGCGACGAAGCAAGAACATGCACGAAGTCGATCCGTTGACTTAGATCGGGGGGAGTGTTCAACTGGGGAAGAAGACGGAGAGGCGGAGAGAGATGGAGAAGGAAGGTGGGTGAATGGCGATGCTTACGAGGCGGGTCGTCTCTTCGTCTGGGGAAGGTGTCCAAGGGGAGCTTCTACGTGCGGAAGTATGGCCAGCTGCCTTGCCGGCGCGAGATTCGGCCGGTTGCGCGCTGCACCAAGAGCCGCCGCGATTGGCCTCAGGCCTGCATGCCTGCCGTGCGGGTTGATACTTGATTATTTATTTGTTTAATTAGATCTGATAAGATTGGCTCGAGTTGGGGGGTTTTTGACCAGACCACGTTGAAATCTCCGCTCGAGAAAGACACCGCTAGTTAACAACTGAGGAGTATGGATGAGGCCGCGCGTGTCTAAAGAACGATAGGGAATTTGAGAACTCGAAAAAAACAGAATGCGAATATACAGTATACTTTAAACTTTCGATCAATTTAGGATTTTATAATGGATTGTCACGTAACCGTGGAGAAAGGTTGATCAGTCATTACTTCTTTGATTGCAAGAAAGTAAGAGCGATGCTTAATTTTTTTTCCCTCTTATCCTGTTGAGATGAATGGAGTTTTATGTGGAAAGCAACTTCACTGATGAAAATACTGCTAGTGATAAAGATGAGGTGAACAATTCAATTGAAGATGCTAGGGATAAAAAAGTCGTGACATCATGCGATACCTAAGTAACTAGCGACGAAAGCAACTTCACTAATTATCTTAGGCCTCCGGAAAGTCCTTGTAGAGCAATTCGATCCGAGCGAAACAAATGAGAAGTCATAATGCACATTGATTTTTTTATTAGTTGCAAAGCCAACATTTCAAATGTTTTTTTTATCTTTGAAATGTAATAGATCTTTCTAATGACATTAATAATTACTTTATACTTAGTGATAATATTTTTTACTCGTGATTTTCTATTTTGCGGTATATAATTTGTTTTTTTTTCTTTTTTTCATATTCAAGGATTTTGACTTTTTGGGATATGTAGAGTTTCCCTTTCAGATTGGTGCTTTTTCGGCCTTTAAAAATCCTCTAATCCTAAATTAAGCCCAGCGAAAAAGGAAATGACGGGAAGTTAAAAATGACAAACAAATGAAACTGGTCAAAGCTGCATTTGGCAGTCTGGATTTGAGTCCATATTATCATATTCAATGTTCGACGACGTCCTTCAGACAAGATAAATCTAGATACACTTGGATAAAATACCGGATAAGAAATTCTTGTGAGGAGTGGAATAAACTCGGATTGGATAAGAAAATTTAAAATGTAATTTAATCAACCCTGTTTTTCAACGATGGAGTGATGGAGTGATGCATCAGGATATTACTTCACCGGATGATATTATTATCATTTCCAACCACCGCACGATCGTTGTAGCCTCTGATAGTCACCGATCGTCAACTGGCTAGCCTATCGCGTTCCAATTACTAAGCGGTGAAAAGCATCACTTGTCACCACCTCCAACAAGAGCATTTTGGCCAAAGTCTGAAGGACCACCATCATAATAGCCAATCGCCGTCACCTCAACTCTCAACCACCGTCATCTCCTCCATGACAGTCTGTCGCCATTGATTCTCACTGGGTAGATTGCAGTCGTCCTCATCACCGTGGAGCCCGAGCTCGACCGGCAATGTCGAGCCTTGTAACTCGAATCTGAGGTCGACAAAAACCCTAGACCCGAGATTTAGGATCTGTCTAGTGCTATGCTAACGCGGTCCACTTCGACGGCAGATCCTTGACGTGGTCACAACTGAGACGGTGGAGATCCTTGATGGTTTGTTCGATTCTCAAGAAAATAATAAAGGTCTAATCGAACTGCATGTTTCATTTCAGTGGCTGGCGTTCTGGGCACTTGGTTATTTTTCTTCGATCTTTGATTTCTTCTTTCTTTCGAACTGTCTGTTAACGATGAGAGAGTTTCTTCTTTCTAGTGAAGTTTAAGGGACCATTGCTATTTCCGACTAGATTTGCAACAAAATGCATTACGTTCTGACATCAGAATATACATGTAATGGGAAAAAAAGTCAAAGCTAAAAGTGCTCATTGCAATTCTGCAGCTAAAAAGTGGATTTAGAGTTCCATCCCATCTTAAACTAGAAGTGTAAGGAATTGAATGATATTTGATCCTTATTTTTGCATGCGTTGGTCGCCGTCCTTCAAAGAGCACAACCACCATAGTTAGGAGTGCGATCACCTCAATGATGGTCACTGTTCTAGATTTAGGAGGATGCAAGCCACCAGGCTATGTCGTAGCTTGGCGTGTTAGTCGTGGCTGTCATCACCGTTGTCCATTAGAGACTACTAGCGTGGTGAATAGCATATCCCAATATCCATGTTATATCCGGACATTTATTAAACAAATGATGAGATTTTTCACAATCTGGAGGATTTATAATCTCACCTCATTTTATCTTATCCTAATTCGTGTCCGGATAACCAAACGCAGCTCTAAAAGTTGTGGCCGGTATTTTTTTTTTTTTTGGGTCGAAATGCGGCTGGTATTAGGCGGTTAGAAAATTAAAATCACGGCACCGTCAAGCCAGCCGAGCCCTAAAAGGGATGAGCAAATGTGTCTAGCCACGTCTCCAATTTGGGCCGGGCTTCTCCGGCCCCACATCTCGATCCCGAACCCATTAGCCCGCGGGAGCTCCAACCCGCACCGTTTGTGAATCCGGGTCGACCCGTTTCTCTCTCCTTCCCTTCCCCTTCCCCTTCCTAAAACCCTACTCTCGGTTACACGCGCTCTCTCCCCGACGGTGCTCCCTCGCTCTGCAACTTCCTCCGAAAATGCTCGCTCGCTTCCTCACCAGACCATCCAACCTCCCTCCTCTGCTCTCCGCCGCCGCCGCAAGGCTCCGCTCCAATTCCCCTCCTCCGCCGAGCAGCCGCCGCCCCCACCTGGCCTCCCTCCTCCTCCTCCGGCGCTTCTCCACCGATCGCGGCGGCGGCAATGGCGGCGACTCCCGAGATCCCCCGCCCTCCGATCCCTGGAAGCTCTCCGGCGACGGCGACGCGAAGTTCGACCGCCTCTTCTCGGAGGACTCCGGGAAGCTCGCGGGATTCTCCGGCGGCGGGGAGGATTCGTGGCTGAAGGAGGGGGAAGCGGGAGAGAAGAGCGTCGGGGAAGACGACGGATGGCTCACGGCCGAGGGGTATAGGGCGTGGAGTTTGGTGGAGGAAGGGAAGGACGACGGCTTGTTTGATATTGGGGAAGGTGCACAGGCTTTTGGCGATGACGTGGGTCGGGGAGTTGACGCTGTGAAGAGTGATAAGATCGAGCAGGAGAAGAGGCTCGAGAGAGAAGAACAAGAACTCACTACAGTACTCAAAGGTTCCCAATTTTACCGATCAGCGTGCTCCTTATGCATTTTTGCTCCTTTTTCTTGGCATCATTTGTGCATCATTACAGTATTAATCGTTGGGATTAACGTTTCTGAGAAAGCCATCTTCTTTTCGGCATTGTGTGCACTCGTATTCAACGTGGTCGCAAGCTTGATGGTGTTGTCTCCTAGTTATGTTGTAGAGTTGTGCACCAGATAATTCGAGTAATTTGGTACTCGGGGTTAGTGTAGCTGTATTTCTTCGTCGTGTATGCTAAGCCTATTGGTTTCGCCCTTGGCTTCTGTGACTGCAAAACAATATACGGAGTTGAACATTGCTTCATCTGAATGGAAAGAAACACGGGAAATTTGTTGTCATATTCTCTCATTTTGAGAGACCCGAGAGTCAAACTTGCCTCTTTTTCACTTCTTGTAGATATGCAACCCTATTAATTCGTTGTTTTTTTTATATAGTTCGCTTTATTCCTCATAGTATTGAAGTTTATTTTGTGCATTCGTGCATCATAGGTCCAAATCGTGCATTTGGCGACCTTATTGCAGCATCTGGAATCACAGATGCCATGCTGGACAGTCTGGTCGCTCTCAAGGATTTTGAAGGAATTGAAGGCTTGCCACCTTTGAGGGAAATCGAAGACATGCGTTATGAGAAGAACACGAGAAAATCTACAAGAGCAGAAATAGAGCGCTTGAAGCAGGAGGAAGTCGCCAAGGCAAGAGTGAGACAAGTAGACGACAAGGAAAGGGCTTATGGAACAGGAAGAAGGAAGTGCAGCATAGCACGCGTCTGGGTTCAACCTGGTGACGGAAAATTCACGGTGAATGAAAAAGAAATCGATGTCTATTTCCCAATGCTCGATCATCGTGCTGCTTTACTTCGACCTTTCTCCGAGACAAAGACATTGGGCCTCTGGGACGTCAACTGTACCGTGAAAGGAGGTGGTGTCTCGGGTGAGTTCTAGTGTCGCTCTGAACTGTGAAAGCACTTGTTTTTGCAATTATTTATTTGTATCACTGTTTAAGTTCAGGATACATGGCAGATTGAATTTATTTTAATTTGTGCTATCCGTGCATCCATTACTAGCATTTTCTACTATTTGCTTTGCAGTCTATATGTATCATCATTTTGTTGCGATTGTTGTAATTTCTGAGAATATAAGACTGATATTAGGATGAATAGGCTTGCCTAAGTGAACTAACATGTGCAAGGCTGGCTAATATGTCTATCTAATGCTGATATTATCGCACTAGTTGGTTGAGTTTTGTTTTCTGAATTGCCTCTTCCATCTTCTCATCACTCATGCGCTCACCAGGACATATATAATGCCTTAGTGTGTTTGATCAACTAAACAGTAGGAACTGGCCTTTTTTGGTGCAGTCACAATGGTTGTATATTCTAACATGAGATTGTTAAGTTTCTGGAGTCTGCTAGTGCTTTTAAATACATGTAGTGACAATATTTTTCGACACAGTAAGAATACCTATGCAAAGGCTTTGCTTAATGGGAAAAGACAGGGTCTGTTTGGATTGACTTGTATATTTTGCTTTTTGTTTAACTTAAGTCTTGCGGCTCACACACTAACTCTTTTATAATCTGAAACATTTGAAACTTTCACAAGATACAAATGTTGATCCATAGCTTCACAAGTAATTTTTTCTAATGTTTTGAAATTTGAATAATGTTTTAAGTTTGGCGGGAAGGCAAAAATGTATCTTTTGCTTTTTGTCTCTTTAACAAAGAGGCCTTGTCTTTTCTTTACTGTTGGATATATCTCTGGTCCTTCTAAAGTGAAGTTTGTAAGCGGTAATACTAATCTTCATCTGATGGCAGGTCAAGTTGGAGCGATTCGATTGGGCATCAGCAGGGCCTTGCAAAACTGGGAGCCTGGTTTACGTCCTGCTCTTAGATCTGGTAAGATAGGTCGAATTATTATGAGATCCTATTACCGCACCATGTTTTCTTTCTTAAGATATTTGTTGTTTAAGAAAAGGTTGAGTGCAGTGTATGTTTTGTTCACCTCACTTGTGTTCATCAAAAGAGCACCCAAGCCCCTCTTGGTTTCGTATCAAAAACTTCCTTATTGTACATTAACCATCTGCTAATGCAAGTTAAAGTGCATCAGGCCTTTTTCTTTTTCACTTCATTTACATAAATGGAGAGATACCAAGGAAAATGTAGTAGAAGAACCTCTCTCAGAACTGCCATAAAATTGTGTAGAAAGCGAAAGGTAAAGTAATATCCAGCAACAAAAAGGAAAAAACAAAAATCAAGATAAGGCAATAAAAACAATGACAACCTGCAACCCTTCGCTTAGCTTGCATTTAGATTTAGTCACCAAACAACAAGAACTTTAGAAATCCTCTTGATTTACATGTGGATTGCTTCTTTATGTTCTCTGTTGAATAAAATTAGCGCACTGCATTGAGTTCCTTCGGGGGGTTGGGGCATAAATTTTTACCTTTGCCTTCCCTATCTATGGTGATGAGACCTTGGTTGTCATCTCAGTGTGACCTTCAACTTATAGAAGTGTTTATGCCTTGTTGACAGCTGGTTTCTTGACGAGGGATCCGCGTGTGGTGGAAAGGAAAAAACCGGGCAAAGCAAAAGCAAGGAAGAGCTTCCAGTGGGTCAAGCGGTGACCAGAAACCCTATTTTCTCTGCACACCACTGGCTTCAAGCACAACTTACAGTTTCGCGGCTGCATAATAACATGTTAGAGATTAAATGTATGCTAGGAATTTTTTGTATGCAGCGTGTATACCCCATACAAGCTTCTCTACTGGCACTAGAGCGATGCAGATTGTTAATTTACTAGGAAGCACTAGTGTCATTCTGGGAAAGCTTGTATCTGCTGGCTTGGGCTGTTTTCTGTAGCAACCGTTGCATTGCGTGAAGAACACTGAGAATCGATGATGAATTCACAGATCGACCATTGGATTTTTGTGCTTCACCTCATGGCTACATGATGAAAGGACTGATAACTTATCATTGACGAATTATCAGAAGTTGCCTCTGTTTGATCATTCAATGGCGGAATGTTGTGGTCCGTGGATGGTGCATGATGCTGCAGGGTTGAACTTTGATGTAATGTGATGAGTTGCAGAATAAAAACGACGTGGGCTCAAATGCCATAAGTTCAATTAAGCGCCTTTATTTCTAGGCATGTATTCGCGGGTCTTAAAACAGTTCAAATAGGAACCTCAAATTTCTAATGTCTTTGTCTTGGAGAGGTGCTGGCGAGGAATGTGCTAAGGAACCTGTTTTCGACACAAACTTTCAATATAATAGATACTAGCAATCAAAAATTTTATCTTATCTAAACGATAATGGTTTATATTGTTTGCTGAGAATGCGCTACTCTTATCGTGCAAGATTGAATAAATATGGAGAAATCAAACAATGGAAAAGGAAAAGGGAAAATGACACAAGTGGTCTCTGATTGTTGGCTCAATTTGCAATATAATTTCCGAACTTTAAATTTGTTCAACGTGGTCCCTAAACTTTAACCCAATGTGAAATGTCGTCCCTGAACTTTTAATTTGGTCAATGTTCCTGAACTTTCGATTCATCTAGTCCTTAGACTATATGGAATATGTTCAATATCGTCCCTAAACTAGAATTTATGAAAAGATGACGTTGAACATTTTCATATAGTCTAGAGACTAACTGAACATGTACCCAAAGTTTGGAAATCACATTGAACAAATTGAAAGTTCATGGACGACATTGCATATTGAGCTAAAGTTCAGAGACCACGTTATTACCCAAAGAAAAAAATATAGAAGAAGAAGTGGGAGGTTAGTCAAGAGCCACAACCAAACTTTAGGTTTCAGATACGTTCGTGGGCTTTTCTCATTTTGGGCCCGCGTTGGGCCATTCCCACTCCCCGGCCCACAACGCAGCCCAAACTCTCAGAGCGAAACGCGGCTGCGTCGCCTCGCCCTAAAACCCTAAACCCCCCTTCCGCTGCGATTCTGCCCCGCAATAAAATGCCTCTCGAGCTGTAACTTTGCGACGCAGTCGTAGCCCTCTCTTCCTCAAAAGCTGAAACGGGCGGCCACCCTTAGTCTCTTCAGGTATCACCGAGATGAGGCCGCCTCAGAGAGGTAAAGCCTTCGTCTTTCCCCTTGTTGTTTGCGATCTTGCGTGGGGGAAAATGGAGGGGACGCTGTTTAGCTTTGGGTGGTGGATGTATGCTTTTCGTTTTTTTCTTCTCTCTCTCCCCTGTTTTTTTGGTGCTGGTTTCGTTTGAAGATCCGCGTGTCGGTTCTTGAGCTGTTTCTGCTGCTGAGGATGGTACTGGGTTTTGATTACCGGGTTCGTTTTTTTGTCGTCGTGCGGTAGAAATTTGTGGAATACTTGGTACCGGAATGAAGTGTGAGGTTAATGTTTGCTGCTTGGGGATGAGCTGGGTTGTCCCTTTTTGAGATTTTCTGTTGATTTTATGCTGCCGCCTGTGCTGTGTTTTGGCCTTTAATGTGCTGTTCTTCGCTGTTGTTTGGAGGCCTTGACATGGTATTCGAGCCCCTGTTTTTTTTGTTTTGACGGATGGTCTTGTTGGGTCTTTGCAGGTCGTGGGGGCGGGGGATTTAGGGGCGGAAGGGGTGATGGAGGGAGAGGAAGAGGGAGAGGTGGAGGTGGAAGAGGTAGTGCCATGGGTGGCCGTGGCGGTGGTCGTGGCGGTGGTGGCCGTGGCGGAAGAGGACGAGGCGGCGGCGGTAGAGGCGGGATGAAAGGCGGAAGCAGAGTTGTGGTTGAGCCTCATAGACATGAGGGGGTGTTCATTGCTAAGGGCAAAGAAGATGCTCTCGTTACGAAGAATATGGTACCTGGAGAGGCTGTCTATAACGAGAAGAGAGTCTCTGTGCAGGTGAATATGCTTTTTTCATTCATCTCGCTAGTGATTGCTGGGCATCTTCTACTGTTTTAATCGGTTTCCAAATGTTTGAAATGATAAACTCCTGATTCATCTCAAAACAGAAATTGGAAAAAAAAAGTTGGTGAACGACCTGCTTATCTGGGATCGACTGGTCTTTAGACTTTTAATTATGGTTCTAGGAATGCTAAAGCTTTTTTGGCTATGTATACTTGTACCATGCGAATTTGATTGATTGTGGAGGATCTGGCTTAGATTCGATTCTTTGATTTGTGTGAAGTTCCTTTTGCCAGGGCTGTTAAGTAAAAAGATTTCTACTAGTAAACTCTGGTGCTGCAGACGCATTTTTCTAGCGTTCAGATCTTTCTGATTCTAGGAGCTTAATAATGTTGGCCTCCTTTACTTTCTTTGACTATGATTCTCATGTTATATATGTAAGATTTTTCTTTTCAGTGACCTAGAAATATTAGTAAGCTGTATTGCTTTTTCTTTGAACTCTTGTTAGAATGAAGATGGAAGTAAAGTGGAATATAGAGTGTGGAACCCCTTCCGATCAAAGCTGGCAGCTGCCATTCTTGGTGGGGTTGATGAGATATGGATTGTGAGCATCTATTCTCCTTTTTCTCTGGTCTATCTGTGACGTGTAGCTTCTTCCATATCACTGATCATGATTCATTCTCTTCAAATTCAGAAACCTGGTGCTCGGGTTCTCTATCTGGGAGCTGCTTCTGGGACCACAGTATCTCATGTTTCCGACATTGTTGGCCCTGTAGGTCCTTTTTTCTATTTTTTTGGAAGAATGATTCTTTTACCAAAAATGACCAGATGACTGACTTGTTGTCTTGCGTTCCTTTTGGCAGACAGGAGTGGTGTATGCTGTGGAGTTCTCCCATCGAAGTGGGAGGGACTTAGTCAACATGGCAAAGAAGAGAACCAACGTAATTCCAATCATTGAAGATGCTAGACATCCAGCCAAGTACCGTATGTTGGTTGGAATGGTGGATGTAATATTTTCCGATGTTGCTCAACCAGATCAGGTATTGACTATTGTCTTTGACTATGAAAGGAATTGAATTTGTTCCTATGAAAGTTTTCCTCGCCAAAGTGTCGGTACAGGACTTCATCCGGACCAGTAAAAGAAAATCCTATATCACGCATCCGACCTTTATTTCTGTTTGACTTACTGCATGGTTTTGTTTATATGCTTGTAGCAACTTATTTCCCTATTTGGATCTTTCTTCTTTTATGAATTTGCATATTTATTGTCTTTGATGCTTTTAAATCAGATTCCGTTAATTCTATACTTTTTATTTCCGATAACGAAAATCAAAGCATTTCTTTGCGGCCTTTGTTTTACCTTTCTCAGCTTCAATTCATGCCATGGATTTTCTTTGCTTTGCTCATGTGTTTGTGAGGCTTCTTTTTGTATGAACAGGATGACCTGTTGTTTGGAAATTACCTTCTTGGTTTTGTGGTTTATCTTTTTTTCTTTTTTATATCTATACTACTATAACTACAGTTTTCTTCATTACTATGTTAACCATACACTTTTAGATTCTTTAATTGAGGTGTTTAACCAAGAGGGAAACTTATGCACATGAAGAATTAACTCGGATTCCCCTTCAAGACAGCATGGGTGATGCAAGATCGAGTTTTCTGATGCATATCTGATTTTGGCTCACTCCATAATATTTTGTTTTCCTTAGTTCAAATTTGATTTTCTTTTTGAGTTGTTCTTTTCTTTTCTTTCCCCTAAAGACAAGTATATCACATACCTTCAGGCCAGTAAACTCCATGCGCATTCCCTGTACTGCATTATTACAAAGCATTTGATGAAAAACTCGGATTCACAGAAATTACCTTCTTGGATTTGTGATTTATCTTTTGTTTGATTTATATATCTATACTACTATAACTACAGTTTTCTTCATTGCTATGTTAAGCATACAGTATGAGAATCTTTAATTGAGGTGTTTCACCAAGAGAGAAACTTATGCACATGAAGAATTAACTCGGATTCCCCTTCAAGACTGCATGGGTGATGCAAATTGAGTTTTCTGATGCATATCTGATTTTGACTCCATAATTTTTTGTTTTCTTTAGTTCAAATTTGATTTACTTTTTGATTTTTTCTTTCCTTTTCTTTTCCTTAAAGACAATTTTATCACTTGCCTTCGGGCCAGTAAAATCCATGCCTATTCCCTGTACTGCATTATTACAAAGCATTTGATGAAAAACTCAGTTTCCCCTTCAAGACAATTTGGGTGGTGCATTCCCAAGTTTCTGATGCAGGGTTTATAACCTTTCAAATTGTTTCTGTTGTGTATGAAGCTTAAGGATTTATGAAAATCAGGTTTGCGATTCAACTAGCTTACATTACTATTTGATGTTACCATCAGCTACTACAATGTGCAGCTTCAAAATTTTTTAAGTCCGGTTAAGTCCTTATTCATGTAGTTGTCCTTTTGACCAATTGTTGATTCAGGTTACTACTATTATAAGCTTGGTTGATAAGGCTAACTTGTCTCACCAATATAGCACAGTCGTGTACATTACGTTGCCTTTAAGGCATTAGGCTGGGGAATCTTAATTTAATAATTACTCAAGCTTTTGCTAAATTATAAATTCTCATGTCTTGTCAGATTGCTTGTGCACTTATTATTAATTTTGATCTAGCGTGCCTGCAATAGCATGACTTATTGTGATGTGGTGTTAGATGCAGTTGATCTGCCTCTCTGATCACCTGAAGGTCTTTTTATTTGTACTTATGATAAAAGTTGCTGTGATAATATGCATGGCAGTCTTTCTGCATTTGACTGTTTATCCATCAAGCATTAACTAAGAAAAAAAATGCATTGACTTGTTGAAGCACTTATTGCACTAGGCCTAAAGCTCTGGTAATGAAGTGTGTTCATCATACAACAGAGGGAGAGAAATGCAAGTTCAATAATCTGTTATTTGGATATCCTTTCTCTGTTTAAAGGGCTTTACTAGAAGCTGTCTGTTTTTAAGCTGTGATGTTCAATGATTTCTTGTTACATCTCAGGCAAGAATTTTGGCTCTAAATGCATCATATTTTCTAAAGGCTGGAGGTCACTTTGTCATCTCAATTAAGGTATCTCTCTCTCTCTCTCTCTCTCTCTCTCTCTCTCTCTCACTTGTAATTCTTCTACTATTAAAACAAGTAGCTGGTGCAAGTTTTTGCAAGTCTAGGACGCAAGTTGTGCCATCGGAAATGATCTCCTCATAGTTGAGCGAGGGTGAAAACCAATCCACTTGGAAAGAAGAAACACTAGAAACGTCCCTTTGATGAGAAGAGGTGTAATGAATTTCTTTGGGTTGTGTTTGTTTTTGCAGGCAAATTGTATCGATTCTACTGTTCCAGCCGAGATAGTATTTTCCCAGGAAGTGAAGAAGCTGCAGGCTGACCAGTTCAAGCCCTTTGAGCAAGTTACTCTCGAGCCCTTTGAGCGAGACCACGCTTGTGTCGTCGGTGGCTATCGCGTGCCAAAGAAACAAAAAGCTGCTCCTGCATCATAAGAAGTCTCGGACCGCCGTAGCAGTTCAATCTCCTATCACTTAGTTTCTCTGGGTGCACTTGAATGTCAGTTCTTTATGTATCTCTTTCTTAGATTGGAACTCTAATGTTTTCAAGATTTTAGGTGGGCTCGTGTAATAGACCAATATTCTTAAATGCGTTTGGATTTTTCCACCTTAAGGCCAGTAAATCGGTTGTTGTTTTTGGCGTACAGATGTCTGCGACGACAGTTTGCTTCTTAAACGTCTGTCAAGGGTTAAGGATGATAGACCCCTGGTCATGTAGGACTTGGGATCGTGGTTGATCCGAGAAAGGATAATAGCACAGATAATTCCTGGATTTTAGATTAATGTGCAATGCCGGTTTTGAAATTTGAATTTGTATGATATGGTTTTTGAATTTTAATCTAATGTGTAATGTTATATCTAGATTTTAATTTAATATAGTTTCTAGACTATTGAAAATGTTAAAAGTCGAGAAATCACATTGGATATTTAACTAAAGCTGAGAGATCAAATTGAACATTTGCACTTAAAAATGTCGTTTCATCACCTTTTCAAGCTATTGATTTGTGACATCTCCATAGACGAATCAAACTAGCTCTTGATAAGGTTCCCTCTCTTCTCCTAAGGTCACTGTCTAGCCCTCCAAGCTATCGATTTGCGACATCTCCATTGACGAATCAAACTAGCTCTTGATAAGGTTTCCTCTCTTCTCCTGAAGTCACTGTCCAGCCCTCCTCCTATAGCAACATCCCCGTGAGACTTCCCCCCTCTTCCTCTCCGTCTCACTATCTCTCTATCTCCTCCTTTTCAAGACTTCTTCATTGATTTTGCGGATGACGCCATCGACATCCTCTATGAAAGTGGAGAGTTTTGTACCGTGAACTCAAAAGTTCGAGGTGCGATCGCCTTGAAAGAATATGTTGCTTTGGCTCCGGTGCTTGTTCCACGCCAAGGCTCTTCTGTTGCTGCTTTCAGTAGTCGGTTCATTTGAAAGTGATTTTGATATCAACTATTATTTCTTTTGCAGCTATCTCTCTCGATCTAGAGCTAGATTAAGATTTGGATGCTCTTCTATCCCGATCTAAATATAAATTTGGGATTTACAAGGCCTTTTTGTGCTCTTTCAACTTGTTGGTGTTGTTGTTTGCTTTTATATGGTGATAGTGCCGTGAACGTCACATCTAGGTGCGCAGCACCTTTTGGCAAAGTAGTATCTGCTGGAGAGAAAATTCTCATCGTGGACTCATCATTGATGATGATGAGAGATTCGGTGATCGGCCGCCGGTTATGCTTTGACGCTATGGCAAATCCATTTTTGTGGAATAAACGAGTCTCTGCAGGCACCAAGTTGTTTCACTTTTCAGAATTACTTGCTTTATGGGATTTGCATTTTTATCTTCAGATGATGTTACCTCTCTTTCATATGAAATGAAAATTTCCCTTCCGACAAGAAAAGAAGTCGAGACTTGGGATTCTTCAAAGGACGGCGTCCATTGCAGTGTATCGTCAACTTGGAATTATGTAATAAGTTATCAATCACGTGTTAGCAAGTTATCACTGGACATTTACATAATCAACATCCAATTTTGGTATCAATCAATCCAATATTACAGAGTACAATCAAGTATAATTGAAACACTCATAAATACACAGGGAGTCTAAATAAGGTCAAACATATTTGGATTCCGATTTACGTGAACAGATCAGAGCCCTTAATCACGTATTTGTAACCCCGTAAAATTTCCAAAAGTAATATTCTCCAAAATGGATGGAAAAAAAAACGTAATCAGGGAAAGTAAAAACAAAAAAAAATTACCAGACCCAGAAACGTGTTTCGTAATTGTGCCGTTATTTGGGGGGTATTTACGTAAAAAGGGGGGCAAGTTACCGTTGGGACTCCACCTCCGCCCTCGCGCAAATGCATATATAAATACGGGGAAAGTTCAACGTCTGGATCGCTTTCACGAAACTCCAACGCCAAAAATCTCACGAGAATCGCAGCGAAAGAGGGCAGAATCCGCCCAGCAGAAATCGAAATTTTCCGATCGATCATCTCCCTCGAGAGGCAACGGAGCGAAGAGATCGGTCCCACTGAAACGCTTTCGTGAGTTTCTCTTTCTTCCTCGGTTCTTTTCGGTGAGTTTGCGAATGCGTTTCACGCTGTACTAGGTTTTTTCGAGGAAATCGAACGCACGCGAATACGAATGTTTTGGCTGGAAATGGTCGCGAGAAGCGAGAGGAAGTCTGGATGTGGCGACTGAAACGTCGTCTCTTTCTTTTGTGTTTGTCTCATCTTCGAGACGCTGAGGAATGGATGTTGTTCGTGAAGTTTGGAATTCTTCGATTGCGGCGAAGAGGCCTTTCTGGGTTTTTTGAAAAGATTTTTGGGATTTCTGCCGTAGGCGATTCGAGGGCTTCGTCTGGGCTTTCGGATACTGTGTTGTAGTTGGGTGGTATCGGTGTGCGTATCTCTTGAAGATAGATTGCTGTTTTTCGGAATTTCTACGGGTTGCCGCCGGTGTGGCTTCATCTTTGTGGTGTTTAAGGAAATTCAGCTGCATTCTAAAAAGCCTCAATCTTTAACCTTTTAAGGCAAAATTGATGGGCCCCTCCTAGCTATTTCCTTGGCACGAACCCGTAGTCCGTCTTGTGGAAGCGCTTTGTTTCAAACATAATCAGCTTTGTTTGTTGCACACTTGTATACCATCTATCGATTTTTGCCTCTGTAATTTTGATTCATTTTGCAAAGTACAGATCTGAAATTTGTCGATAAGGACCACGATGGCTTCAGGGCGTGGTGGGTTGATTCTAGATCAGAACTTCAATGCTAACTACAACGGTAAATTCTACACTGTTATTTGGTTCTCGTGCTTGAAGTTTCGGTGTCGATCTCCGGGTTTATCGGGTCCCGTGTTTTCTAATCGTTCATGAGGTTCTTTAGGGGAAATTTCTAAAGTGACGAAAGTGCAGAAGAAAGGCGGGGTTGGTGGAAGAAAACCTCTCGGTGACTTGTCAAATGCAGGGAAGCCTTCTCTTAACCAGGTGTCCAAGAAACAGAATTTGAAAAGTTTCGCTCTGATTAATGAAGATATTGGTTCTTCCATGGTCCCAAGTGATCTAACCAAAAAGAGAAGTACTTCTAAAGCCTCGGACAAAGCGCAGACGAGGAGCAGAAGAGCACTTTCTGATATTTCCAATTCAGCGAAGCCCCATGTATTCGAGGCATCAAAGAAGACCGTGAAGATGAATGTTCTAGCAGAGGAACCATTTGATACTGGTTTAATTGCCGAGGAACAATTTCTTCACAACCACCAGGAGTGTATAAAACAGCAGACCATTGCCATGGACATGGACCATTTTCTGGAGACTCTCAGACTCGGTAAGCGTATTAGCTTGGCTTTTTAATGTTTTTCATGTTTCTTCTTATTTCAAGAGCTCAATGAAGTCTTCCTTACAGGTTCTCGCAACAAGCTTGTCTCTACTCCTTGCCTGTCTCCACTGAGCAGTAGACCGAAGGTCTGTTAACAACTAATTTCTTTTGCTGCTTCCTGTTTATTTTTCAATCCTCTGTGGGTGGTTATACACATGGAACATTAGTTTTATGCGGGCATTATTTTCCCTGTTGCAGCGTGAGAAGAGCCCTTCAAGGCTTTTGCAATATGAACAGATGGCCGAGCTGCAGATTTCAGCTGTCAGATCTCCTCCGAAACATGAGCTGTCAAGGGAACTTGACTCCCCACAGCCGCCGAGCAGTCCAAAATCACCAAACATTCGTATGCACTGGAAGGACCAGGACATGGTGAATTTCATGTTGATGGAAACGCCAAGCTTACTGAAGCATTGAATTTCTTATATTCGATGCTTATTATGTAGAAAATCTCAAGCTGCTTCGGTAGGTAATGGGAGAAGGAAATGTGCCGCTGACATTGAATGTTGCTCCGTCGGACCTGTGACGGCTCTTTTTGGCATTTTGTTTTGGCCCAAGTGAACCTTTCCTGGGAATCAAGGATGTGTTTGGCACAATTGTGCTAAGCTTGCTGAAGCATTGAATTTCTTATTTTCGACGCTATTAGGTAGAAAATCTCAAGCTGGGCCAAGCTTCGTAAGTATTGGAGTAGGTATCAGACCTCTGTGACAGCTCTTTTTTGTATTTTTGTGGTGGTCCAAGTGAACCTTTCCTAGGTATGAACTTATATGAATCAAGAATATATGAAGCAAGGATTTTGCGTATTCCATTTGGAAATGCTAAACTGGCACGGTCCAGGCAGCGAAATGTTTAGCATTTCGCTGAAGCAAGAATCCTTGATCTTCCTGGGTACATTTTATATAGATAGTTCTCCGAAAGGATCCCTAATTCCTTAGATGCATTGGCAACGTTTAACAAAACCGTCATGTCATTTAGTAGATGCATTTCATCTTTCGTGTTAAGTAGGAAGTGGAATTCATGATCTTGTCCCCATAAATAGGAATTCAATCCCCATGAGTATGGACTTTACCTTAGAAGTCGCAGAATTGACAAAGAGAGGAGGTAAAATGGCACTGATCTGGATTTTTAAACAGTAGCTGATATGACCGCTAAGTACCTTACCTTACAGTTTACATGAATTTTAAAAAGGTTACACCGAAACCGATGCCAATAAAAGTGGCGATTGCAATTCCAAAAATTCCAGCAAGAATCCCAGGGACAACCATAGAATTCCACCCTTTTGCTGTTGCCATTCCGCAAGCTGTTGTTGGGCCGCCGACATTCGCATTGGAAGCAATAAGTAACAGCTTCAGGTCAAAGCCAAATAGCTTTCCTAATCCAAGGATCACAGCAAGATGGATCGTAATCTGGACAAGGGCAAACATAAATATACTAGGCGCTGTATTGATGACACTCCATATGTTTCCACTTGCACCGACAACAGTGAAGAACACCTGGTTTTGATAGAGAACCAAAGCAGTCAGCCAAAAACAAATACTTCAGGCAGTTGGAAAAAGAGGGTATTCCTAAAGCTTGATAAACTGAAAGTTCATACAGCAGCTCTTGGAATAACGGAGGTGATCAACAAAGAGATTTTCATGTATTGAAAAAAGTAGTCATAGCTTGATAACAAGGAATGTCGATTGGTTAAAACTTTGAGGCTACATGATATTCCCAGGTGGATTGATGTTGGTTGTGCAAACAGTGAAAAATCAGTGAATTGCCATTTATTCATTGTGAAGGGGAAACAAGTGTACTTGTTATAATTTTGTTAGATTTATTTTCATTAGGCTGAAATCAATTGAAACATGCTATCATGTTGAAATAGTTGAGGACTGAAATTGGGGCTACAAGCAGGACATAAACTTTAGAGATTTTCCATTGCGTCAAGTAAAAATTTGGCTGGAATGAAATGAAAGAGTCTTTAAAGGGCTAAAGTAAAAAAATATCCTGAACCATAATGGATAACTGCCTAACTTCCTTTTCTACTTTTCTTGTTCTAGTACTCTAAATTTAAATATTTCCATACACCTGATTCAGTTTTCTGCCATATAATGGCTTCGAAGACAAACATTAAAGCAATATTAATAATCAAGAAAACATAAAGTGCTATGTAACAACTCACCTGCATCAATATCAAAGCCAGAGCCTCACCGGATGGTGCCAGCTTGCCAAATTGAGTAGGAAAAAGAGTTGCTAAAATAACAACAATTGCTGTTATTGCAGGCAAACTACCCCCTTGAACACCAAGATATTTTGTGAGGGAAGTTCCTGCTTTGCAGATGGCAAGGGACACAGCTATGGCTGTAGCACTCTGTAGAACAGGTAGCTTGTTACCAGGTCCTGATTCTGTGTCCAGAGCACCATTTACAGAGTCTCCTCCTGCAAAGAGGCCATGTTATCAGCTTATATGAGATGCCATCTGCTAAACTGAAGCAAAATGCTTTCAACTAAAGATGTAACTAGGAAGAAGGTATTATTGATCATGCGAAAACAAAGGTGATCAACACTGCTATCATATCAAGATTAAAATTATTATATCTACCATTAACATTTAGATTTCTCTTGCAGTAAATGTAATAATGGGATAAATTAAATTCAACCCACCATTGCCAGATGAAGACTCTTGAGGTACTCTTGCGCTTAATGCAAACAATGTGGTGAAATAAACTGCACAAATGACATTATCTGCAGCTAGTCCAGCAGCTAGAACTGATGGTGAAACAACAAGAGCATCGGCTACTGCAACATAATTGACAGCTGGAGACAACAAGGTGCAAAAATGATCATCAGCTGCAGACTGAAAAAGTCAATGACAAGTGTTCATGACTAAACAAGTACAAACACCATTTGCAGACCATTACAAGCTTTGACAACATGGAAAATATGATTCAGCAATTCAACATTGAAGAGATGCTGAAATAACTTGTGCTGACATATTTTCTTTTATTCAAGAAGACAATTCATTAGAGTGATATTCATGACACGAACATAGCTGCAAAGTGGGGTGGTAACAAACTTCTCCTTGTCACAAATGAGTTCAGATATGGTCATAATAAAGAGTCATTTGCTGTTTTTGACTCGCGTCCCTCATTGTCATGGAGCAAGAAGCAGACTTACGAGTGGAACTGAAAGGAATAACTTCAATTGAAGAAGGAAGTTCAAGTTAATTCAAGAACCGACGAAATCATGCTGATTTTCTATGCTTTTCTAGGGTTTACCTCCACCAATATGTCTTGCCATAAGTGCAGCAGCTATCTTCCAGCTATCTTGCCCCAGTGATCTCATTGGCACCAAAAAGTATGCCACTACAGTCCCAATCGTGGTGGCAACTGTTGTATACATGCACGGGGAAATTAATAATCAGTTGTTCATAAAATTTACGGCTACGTCAAATAGAGTACGATGGATTTCATCATGCACGATCAACAGTACTTTATCGTAAAATAGATAGTTCATCGACACTCGTAAGCAAAATAGTATACAAGAGGATGTCAACATAGGATACCAGATCCAAGCAAGAAAGCCAAGAGAAGTTTCCCGGTAGACCGGATCACGCGGCGCAGGTCAGCCCTGAACAACAGCAAGGGGACAGCCAAAGGGAGCAGAAACTCCAAGACGACTTTATAAGCCGGAGCTTCGCACGAAACGATCCCCAAATTGCTGGCGGCGAGCCCGACCAAAGTGCTCACCAGGGCCCCACTCAAAGAGCTCCCGATCTTGGTCTTCTCCGACCTTACAATCAGCGAAGTCCTCATCACGACTAAAGTACAGGCATAAAGCACGAAACTTTGTTCAGCTGTCTATCGATTCCTCGAAATTTTGAACGAGAGAAAACAATGTCTCCACTTCCGCAGGTCCAAAAAGTACATCGTTGTTATTGCCTAACTAAGCTCGAGCGAAAGCACCGCGAAACGCCATGTAGTCTAGTAAAACTCTGCAGACACCCTCTGCTCTACACGGTCGGCACAAGCACAAGCACAAGCGCCTCTTGTCACCTTAAATTGGTGCGTTTTCATCGAGACGGCTATCAACTTCTCTATAACTTCCGAGCGGACATATTTTTTATTTTACGGAACTGCGAGATGCAAAGAAGAGAGGAGACGAACGAGGAATATTCACCAGATGCCGAAAGCGCCGGCCGCGAAGAGCGCAGTCCAGCTGCCCCACTTATCGTGAGGCGATATGAGAGGGAAACTCAGCTGGGATCTGACCGTCACCGCCCGAATCGAGTCGGGGCCCCGATCGCCGCCGCGAGACGCTCCGCTCAGGTTGCTCCCGGGGAGCCGCAGCCGCAGCCGCAGCCGCGAGCCGCCGATCGCGGTGGAGAAGTTGAAGTTGATCGGTTCTTGGCGCGAAAGCGAGCGGTGACGACGCGGCGTTTGGCGGAGGTCGGGGCCCCGAGCGGGCGAGGCGGGGAGCTGCGCGAGCAAGCATCGCGACGCCATCGACGCGGAGGCTGCCGAGCTTTTTTGCGCAGGAGCGCCCGTGATCGAATGTTGACGGCACACTTCCACTTGTAAACGGAAGTGGCCGCGAAGCTGCGCACGTTTTCGGGACAAACCGAGAATACTTATTATTCTAACGAGCAATATTCCCAAAAATTCAATACCTTAATATTTTTGTTCTGAAATTATTCTCGTAATATAATGAAAGGACAACTGAAGTAGAAACATGGGTCTGCTGCATAGTATTTAAAGAAGCTAAGTTATACTTATGCATACATATAAATATATATACACTCGTGATGCTACTATAGTCTGATTAATATAACCTGCTTTTGGCGATTGCAGCGATTTTATTTGGCTGAAGCTGCTTTTGGAGCCCTTTTGGTTCCGCCAATAGTTGCTCCATGATTGTGACGTGATATTCTTACGATTTTAGATAATGTTCATACCGTGTATACCTTCTTCTTCTTTTTCTAGATATACTTCAAATGTTGTCTTATATATTCCGCCTACATTTACTTCTTACATCACTTTAGTCCTTAGCCCGGTATAATTTTTACATATGAAAAAATGAGTGATAGAGGAGTTACAAACAGAGAGATGAAACAATAAAGCGATGAAAAGATAACAATGTGACCGCGAGCGTTAGGAGAAAAGAGTTCTTACATTGCCGACCAAGCAAAATGGCTTAAAGAATGGTGTAAAGCACTATTATTGCTCCATTTAAAATTTAATAGACTTTTTTATATCTAATCGATGTAATGTTGTGATCAAATGCATCTACTCTGCTATGCAGTAACTAGCACCAAAAGTCGACGTATCATCATCGACGGACAAACATCACGGCCGTTCGGTCCGTGTCTCAAAGAACTGTCCATTTTCATCCTTCCTAGAGGAAATCGCTCTTCATCAATCGACAATGGTCAAGACACAGAGCCTCCACATGCCGGAAATGCCATTGCTTTCTGATTGCAACAATACCCGACTGCAATTCCGTTCCGAGCCATCAACCTTGGTGCCATTGGAGCATTATTCCAATAAGAAATAAAGAGCACCCCCTACAAATAAACAGCCCTCAACTCACGCACCCGTCATATGAATGCGAGAGAGATTAATCCCGGTTAATCAGCCGAGGTAGGCTCTGACTTCAGAGCCACCATGGCGATACCAGAGGACCTGCAATAGGTCGACCAAGGCAAGAGAGAACTCGTCACCTCCGAGAGTATTGAAAGTTTGTGTGGACATATAAAGCTGCGAAAGGAGTTTGAGAAATTTCCTGAATTAAGCAAATCCAATATCCGCCACAGGATTTACGATAACCACTGATACCTCCGGATATACATTGTCAATGTTTCCCTACATCACAGAGCTTGAGATCTACAACGGCCATTCAACCCCACCCAGTTCCAACCTTCAACCCCAAAAACATCCCATATCTCGATTCCGCAAGGCAGCAAGTGGCTCCTTGACTATTTCTGGAACATGGGCCACTCCTGAAATGTAGCTAGTGGAGCTCGATTTGCCACAGAATGTGGTCAGCTTATTTTCCGCTTCTTACCATTTGGGTTTTCTTCCTCCAAAGCTTTCAACTTGCTCTTGATTGCAGCTATCTTCGCGCTCTTACTCATCTGTCCAGAACTACTACCAGATATGCAAGTCTTGTCGAGTTGACCTCCTACCTTGGATGAGTTCTCCTTCGCTTCCACCAGATACTTCTCACAAGCAAGACGGACAACTAGAGGACGGCCACAGGCCAACTTCCCATGCATCTTCTCCTTTGCAAGCTCAGCTTCCTGCATGCTCACTTTAAATAGAATAATCAGATATTGCTCCGGACAGAAATGTATGACAAGAAGCAACTCACCTCTTTGCTACTGTACTGAATGAAAGCAAAGCCTCTTGGCTCTCCTCGTTTTGGGCCACGAGTATGCCAAAGGAAATCCTCTGATAAAATCTTCCCAAACGGAGAAAACATCTTGATTAGGGTAGCCCTGATACAAGACAAATATCTCCATTCAATTTATCAAGTCATTCACGTAGTTTTTAAAAGCATCAGAAACATCAAAGGCTACATATTTCCTTACTCTGTTATTCTCAAATCAAGATTGCCAATATAGAGTCTACTTTCAGACTTCTCATCAATGTATCGATGAGGGTCCTGCATTAGCCATACCATATTTCCAATGAAGTCAAACTTCTTTCATGCATTGGTCAGTGAGACAAGCAATGCTAAATTTGAAGATTATATACATCAACGAGCAAATAATAAGGATACTTTCTCACCATGACGAAGCAATGTATTTGGGCAGAAGTTAAATGTTCAGCTGAGGTACAGCGGTAACTTCTAGAGCATCACAGACCAGATCCTCCTGAATGTGAATGTATATATGAAGAGAATTAGAGCATTCTATGTCTGTTCAAACCACTAAAAGCAGTTCAACTTATTGCTACATCAAAAAATGCTCTGGCAGTTTGAATAACACAAACACACTCACAAGCATACAGCAAGCACGATAGAATGAAGATGTGTTATTCAACACACTCAATTATTCGTGGTGAGTGCCTAAACTAAGCATTGATCCCAAGATTAGTTTTTGGAAGTGTGTGGCAGCTTCCTAATCATCTGCATACTCATTGTGCCTTTGTCTAACTCCTTCATATACTCTCTGAGACTGCATCATTTAGTTCACTACTGGCTAAAAGCAGTCAGATGCATCAGAGGTCAAGAACATCAAGCAAATTTTTCTGGGGAGAGACAGAGGGAAGATGACCATAAGCTTAAAGTGTGTTTGTTTTGTGGAAAATAATCGATTCGAAAAACATTTTCCTAAATATAATCGCTCGTATCGCTTATAAAATGAACGAACGAAAAGAAATTACATCGTCTACAAAAATGTTTAGCCAAAACTTGTTGTCCACAATGAAACATCTTTAATCGATCAATCATTTCAAGCTATACAAGCGATCATTTTTAAGAAAATATTTTCCAAATCATCCATTTTCAGCGAAAAAAAAACGGATCCTAAATGTTCCAAAAGCTTAATTCCACGAATCATAATACAAGACACACGATTATTCCTCCGAGATACTTCAGACGATGATCACCGCTAATTGCAAACGGAAAAATCAAGCGCCCAAAGAGCCTCCCGCCAATGCACCACAGGTACTCTACGAAATGAATCCGCTACGATGCCAACCCTAATAACCTTAGCCGCAATTGGCGAGATAATCGCCATTGAGCAATCGCTGCTATCCAGTAAACCAAACAACAAGTTCCGCGAGTAGAGACACCCATAGCTGATTCGCACCTACATTAACCTAATAAGGGGGGGGGGGGGGGGACGACGATCAAAACCCTAGAAACCTACACGTCTCTAGGAACGACCAGAACATGCGGGAACCGATGAGACGATGTGACGGGAAAACAAGATCGAGACTTGAGTGTTGCAGCCGCGATCGCGAGGACGTCCGACGAAACCGACGGTTCCGATCGCAGAAACATAGAATTGAATAGAGAGAGATCAGCGACGAATTCGACGAGCTTACAGCGACGCGGGACCGAAGGTGAGTCGCCGCGAGCACCGGGAGGCGTCGACGATCGATGAAGTTGACAGCTTGAGACCTTCGGAGTGAAGGAGAAGAGATTGAAGTCGCCGAGCTGAAAATGCTACTGCTGTATATTTCTTTCTCTTTATGCAGGTTTAACAGTGGCCGGCGGCGTCTGCGAAACAAAACGGCGCGTTTCGATGGCCGGTTCCGGCGACGAGGTGTTGGCCCTGTTGGGGTCGAACATCGGCGGCCGGACCGGGTCGGACCCAGCCCAGGGAAAATTTTAGGCAAGTCCATCGGTCGGGCCGGATCAATTCCGCTTTTGATCCACACAACGGACTGTCCAATTCCAAAACCTGCTCATACAAATTCGAACGTAAGATGTCGAATCGGGCCGGACCTGAGCACTAGGCTGGGCAAGACGGGGCTAAAAGTAGCCGACTGAGGGGCGGGCTGAACGGGCCATCGTAGATATGGTGAAGGATAATGGGACCAACCTCGAAACGGACCATGCCGAATTATCTAGCCGGAGCATATTTCGTGGCGGAAAAACTTTTCGCGGTGATGGGCTTACCAAACTCGGACCTTCAGATCGAGGGTATTACGGACTACAGAGTAGCTACAGCTTAACCTGGAAATTTTGCAATGGGTACGAAATCCTTACGGGCCTCTATTTCGTGAACAATATGCTACGTGGAATGCTATAGTATCACGAATTACCGTATTACACGCTACAAAACTGCTACTATAACTTGTATGGATCTCATCCACTGAGAAAATAAAAACTCCCCATGGAAAGAGGGGTTAGTCACAATCTTTTGTCCTCTATTTCAAGTGCATCTGTCTAGCATCAATATCACAAGCATTTTCTTTTAGATTTTAGGGATATGTTCACTAGAAGTCATAAAACTTGCAAAAAAGTGCAATTTAAGTCCTAAAACTTATCAAATTGATTCAAATGAATCTTAAAGTTAATACTGTCAAACTTACTAACTTAAAATGCTGACGTGGCTTATTTTAATTTTTTTCTGTCTCCTATGTGGCGATGATGTTGCTAAAATAACGTTGTTTTAACCCAAATTTGATTTTTAATACTACTTTTATTTAAATTAAATTTAAAAAATAAAGCTAAAAATAAAAATTAAAAAGGAGGAGGAGGAGGAGGACAGGTGAGGAGGGAGGGCTTGCCCTCCACGCCATCGCCACCCCACTACCGCCGGGAGGGCCGGCGAGGGTGGGGGGACGACAAGCGGGGGTTGTCGGGCCCCGGCCAAGGGTCGGCAATCCTCCCCCCAATCCTGGCCGAGGGCTGCCATTGATAGGAATTGAGCAAGGGCTCGCAGGCCTCGCCTGTCATCCTCCACCCTCGCTTGCCCCTCCCGGGGATGGTGGGGCGGTGGCGGGGAGGACAAGCCCTCCCTCCCCGCCTATCCTCCTTCTCCCCTTTTGTTTAAATTTTTTTATTTTAGCTTATTTTTAAATTTTAATTTAAATAAAATTAAATATTAAAATAATGATAAAAAGTCACGTCATCGCCACATAAGATAGAAAAAAAAAATAAAAAAGTCACGTCAATATTTTTCATTAGTTAAATTAGACGGTGTTTACTTGAGGACTCGATTAAATCAATTTGAAATGATTTAGGACTTGATTGTACTTTGATGATAAATTTTAGGATTTCTAGTGAACATATCCCTAGATTTTATTGTACTGCTAAGCGCGCACATGTATGTATGCTTCAAATACAAGTGTAAACATCGAAAAGGAGTGCTAGCTGACATGCACATAGCTGTTCACTTTGTTCTATTCATGTCGGGAGGAAGTGGGTACAGAGAGTGCATGCAAAACAAGGTAAGATGATCGAAAATTTGAACAAGAAATGAAGCAAAAACTGGCAACATGCGTATTTTTACGTAGTTCGGCAATGCAACTATGTTTGCGGACAAAGGAGGAGTTGCTTCACTGTGTGGTCGAGAAGAATTACAGCTGAAAATTAAGAACAAACTCTCACTAACTCGAAACCCTAATTGTAGTAGTCACGGAGAAAAGATATGAAGAGACACAGAAATTTCCTGGAGATTCTATGAGACAAGGAAACCCTAAACACTTGCCGAACAAGAAGTCTTCTTCCATTTTGTTTTCCTTTTTATCTATTTTGAAGACTTGCTTGCATCGTCCTTCGTCGAATTCCTCACTTTACAGAGAAACTTTAAGTTATTATAGCAGTACTGGAGCATGTATCACAATGAGTCGTGAGACTATAGTATTTCATATGGCATACAATTCATGTAACGACAACCTGTGAATCGATAAGGTAACGTCGTGACACAAACTTCTTAAGATAAATAAATCCAACTACATAATACACATCGAAAAGAACGATTCAATTCGAATGAAAACTGAGAGAAGATTGATGCGATTGCTAACTCATCAAACACCCGCGAACCTTTTTTCGAGGCCATTTAGAACAAGTTAGTCAATGCCGAGTCCAATAGATCAATTCAAAGATGGGTCACATGCTAAGGTGCGTATGTACCTGAGTTAGAAAGAGAGAGCAAAGATCAAAGTTTGTTGAGGCATGTGGGTTGACGGTCTGTCCTAAAGTTTGAAGTTTTTCGTCGCCTCTTGGACAAGTCAACCGTGTCTGGTACCCAATCACCCAAAGGGGAAAGGAAAAACAAAAGATGTATGTGGACCTTTTGTCCGTTTAAATCATGCAGCGGAGATCTAAACAGAAATGCGATGAAGTCAAGATCACTATTTTTTATAAAATAATACAGATGGTCCCTGAATTTTGGCCCATTGTCTTGTATAATCTATGAATTATAAATTTGTTTAATACAACCTTTGAAGTTTAGCCAAATGTGCAATATCATTCATAAACTTTTAATTGAACTTTTGATACTTGTTCAATTTAGTCCTTGGATTACATGAACATTTTCAATATTATCCTTGAACTTGAAATTATGGAAAAATGATATTGAATATTTTTATATAGTCCATGGACTAGCTTAAACATGTACAAAAAAATTTAGAGAATAATACATTGAATAAATTGCGCATTGAGCTAAATTTCATAAATAATATTAAAAAATTAAAAATCAAATGATCATATTGTATATTAAATTAAAGTCCGGAAAATATTTGTGCTGTTATCCCGTTATTTTTCAGTAGTCTGGTGGACAATTATTGAGCCCGTTTCCGGAATAATGCGATATATGTTGGAAGACAGCTCTGCATCTGCAATGTGCGAAGCGAGAAAGCGAGGGAAAACAAAAGAACACGATCCCACGTCGTTTTCGGTCCCTTTCGCGGATCCTCTCCTCCTCCATTCACGCGTCAAACAGAGTAGGTGGAATAGAAGCCAAGCACGTGCAAGGACACTGAAGCAGCCCCGAAAGTTTGGCTGGAATTCGGACCTCGTATGTTCACCTCGTCCCGGTACCTGTATGTCACATCGTCCCGAGTAGCAATTCTTCGCCACCGAAGTCTGCCTTCGCAGCACCTCGGCATCTTGCGTGTCTAGGACTTCGACGCCCGAATTCAGCTTTTTAATTTGGATGATGCTTCGAAAGCCAGCTAATATCGCCGAAACGCGTGTCGGTTCCGTGCGAGAGCGTGAGGGGAAGGATCGGTTTCATCCATCGGGAGTGATTAAGAACGCGCACCAGAAAAGGATACCTTATTATGTCCACGCAAAGTAAGCTACGGAGTAACAGAGATCATGCATGCGCTGGAGTTTTGCTGTCTTTTGGACGACTTTCACACTTCACCATCCAAGATGACTTCCAAGGAGCGACCAACCAGAATGGGCAGGCTACTTGGATAGGTCTAATATTCATTTAGCTAGATACTAGTATTGTGCTTTTTGGTGAAATTATGTTCACATAAGAGCATGTACGTACCACTGCTCTTTCTACTAGAGTATACTTTGTGTTGGCTATGACTGCATGTAACATACGGTGACACTTTGTTTTAAACAATATTTTAAGATCGTGCAGCTGAGCTTGTTATCATAACTCGACAGTGATACCAGAGATTGAAACCCATTCACAAAAGGTCAGACACATGGAATCGGTTTGAATTTGTGATCTTTTATCCGTGAAACACTAATGCGTACCCCTAGATCATGGGTGGCAAATCTTTCTTTTTTAGGTGAAGTGGACTTGAAGAGGGAATTTTCTTTTTTGCGAAAAATAATATTAATAGTCTCTTGATTTTAATTCGATATGCAACATATTGTCAATTCATTCAATATGATTGGTCCATGAACTATATTAAGAAGTGTGATGCTGCCCCTATGTTAGTTCGGGTAAAAAAAATTGTAGACGTGCCCTTCAACCTGCTAAATTTCAACGACAAATGGAAAACAATGCTACATATATGCAAGAACATGGAAAAGGGTTGGAATTCCGGTCACGTGTTTGCATATCGCAAATGATCCATCGTTCTAAAAACCCAAACCAGCTCGAAATATTTCATGCCATCAAATAACGTCTGACTTGTTGTTCGATCGAATTAGAATTTCACATTAAATATTTAAAAATATTTAAGAATCGCATCAAATAATTTTTTTTTATAAAAAAGGGTATTACGCGTTGAGTGAAAAATTTATGGATTATCAGTCACACTTTCTTCTATGTTTTTTTCTTAATCTGCCGCCATGGGTTACCTGCCCAGAATCGAAGAAGCATTTAAAACCAGAGGGAGTAACTGTCGAAGTGTCCCCCTTTTGGACAAAGTTCCACCTCTCTACTCACTTCTTCCCGTTCCACGCGCTCCAAGTCCAAGCAAGCAGACGCCCCAAAAGCAAAGCTCCTGTGCTCAATATCTCCACCCCCCATCATCCTCCATTTCTCAAGAACCACCCTCCATTGCGCTCCACAATTCGCTGCTCTTCGCTCTTCTCCAACGCCGACTTCTTGCGGGCTTAGACCATCTTCATGGAAACCAAGTCGCTGCGCTTCCTCGCTCTAGCTTTTGTGCTCTCTCTCCTGCCCTTCTCCACACCCTTCACTCCCTCCGACAATTACCTCCTCAGCTGTGGGTCGACCGCCAACGCCTCCGTCGACAATCGCGTCTTCGTGGGCGACTCGGCGAGGCCCGGCTCGCTTTACCTCTCGGGGGACGAGTCCGTTTCGGTCGCCGACCAAAACCCTCCCCCGAATTCGCCGGTCCTCTACCGAACCGCCAGAGTCTTCACCGGCGCTTCGTTCTACCAGTTCAAGATCAACGAGAGTGGCGTTCACTTGGTACGTTTCCACTTCTCTCCCTTCGTAGCTCGGAATTTTGACTTGAAGGTTGCAACTTTCGGTGTTTCGGTTGACGGGTTCCCGGTCTTGAGTGATTTTAGCACCAACGTGACTGTTCTCAAAGAGTTCATTATCTATGTAAAGGAGGGGATTCTTGAAATTGTGCTTAGCCTGGCCAGGGGTTCTGCTTTTGGGTTTGTTAATGCGATCGAGGTGTTTTCGGCTCCGGAGGACTTCATTATCGATGTGGGAGCTAGATTGATTACGGCCACCGAGACCCAAGAGTATAAGAATTTATCATCGCAGGTTTTAGAGACAATTCATAGGATAAACGTCGGTGGCTCTAAGTTGACTCCATTCAATGATACATTGTGGAGGACTTGGATCCCTGACGATGATTATCTGATGCTCAAGTCAGCTGCGAAACGTGCGGTGGCCACCGACCCGCCAAACTACCAAAAGGGAGGAGCGACCCCCGAGATAGCTCCGGATGCCGTATACATGACTGCTCAACAGATGAATAGGGATAATTTACCTTTAAGCGCAAAGTTCAATATCACCTGGGAGTTTCCCGTGCATTCAGGTGATGGAAGGTACTTGGTCCGACTGCATTTCTGCGATATAGTCAGTCGTGCTCTTAATCAACTCTACTTTGATGTCTATATCAATGGGTACTCTGCCTACAATAACCTGGATTTGTCAGTTCTTACGTATCACGTGCTTGCTTCTCCTTACTACATCGACTTTGTTGTGGATTCCGATAGATCGGGGGTTATGCAGATAAGTGTTGGCCCTTCTGATCTAAGCACCACGACGAGGATTAATGCTATTCTGAATGGAGCTGAGATAATGAAGATGGTGGGCTCTGTGACTGCACCTTCTGGATCACACAAGAAAAAGGTCTGGGTGATTGTGGGTGCTTCTGTTGGTGGCTTTGGTATTATGCTTTTGTTGGTAGTGGCAATTCTGCTGGCGATGAAGCGCAAGAAGAAAAAACCGAAACGGAGGCCTTCAGAAAGTGTCGCCTGGACACAGTTACGTGTTTTTGGGGGCAGTTCACGTAGCAAAATGTCTGTAGGCACTCTCAACACCTCTCCAGGCCCAAATGGATACCTCAGCTTGAGGATACCTTTTGCTGATGTACAACTGGCGACCAAAAAATTTGACAAGAATTTAATTGTCGGTTCAGGCGGATTTGGTATGGTTTATAAAGGTGTTCTTAAAGACGGCACAAAAGTTGCTGTGAAGAGAGGTGTGCCAGGATCTAGGCAGGGTCTTCCTGAATTCCAGACGGAAATAACTGTTCTATCGAAAATCCGGCACCGCCATCTTGTTTCACTTGTTGGGTATTGTGAAGAACAGTCGGAAATGATATTAGTGTACGAGTATATGGAGAAGGGTTCGCTGAAAAGCCACTTGTATGGATTAGGACTTCCGCCTCTGTCCTGGAAGCAACGCCTTGAAGTATGCATTGGCGCAGCAAGAGGCCTTCACTACCTCCACACAGGTTCAGCACAAGGAATAATTCATCGTGACATCAAATCAACTAATATTCTACTCGATGAGAATTATGTGGCCAAGGTCGCTGATTTTGGTCTTTCAAGGTCTGGTCCATGCCTCAATGAGACGCATGTGAGTACCGGTGTAAAGGGTAGTTTTGGTTATCTCGATCCGGAGTATTTCCGAAGACAACAGCTTACAGATAAATCTGATGTCTACTCATTTGGAGTTGTGCTATTTGAAGTGCTTTGTGCTCGACCAGCCGTTGATCCATTACTTGCGAGGGAGCAGGTGAATTTAGCCGAGTGGGCAATGCAGTGGCAGAAGAAGGGAATGCTTGAACAAATTGTGGACCATCATCTTGCTGGACAGATCAAACCCAGCTCTTTGAAGAAGTATGGAGAAACGGCCGAGAAATGTCTTGCGGAGTATGGAATTGATAGGCCAACCATGGGTGATGTTTTGTGGAATCTGGAATATGCACTGCAGCTTCAGGAAAATGGTCGGGTGAGAGAGCCTTGTGAAGAAAGTGATGTAATTGATTCCGAGCTTCCATCTGCCGGAAATATACCCAGAATTCCAACAAGCAATGTGAGGATCCAAGAAGATGAAGGTGATGGTAGTTCTGACATATCGACAACCCGAGTTTTCTCACAGTTAATCACTAATGAAGGGAGATAGCTCTTGGCCTGTGCTCCAACACAGACACCCATACAAGTGGATGTTTTCATCCTTTCTTAAGCAGGCACATTTGATGAACCGCGCAAATATTGAGTTTCCCTTAATATTATATTGATTAATTTATGTCTATGGGTAATCCGTGCTGTATCTTCACATTTTCGCAATGTCTTTTTTATGAATCCGAATGGAAGTTCAGGACCTATTGCCAATTCTTGTTTGCTGCACATGATCAAGAAAATGATGTATACTACGCGGTTAATTAAGTAGCATTGTAGTCTTTATTTGCCCATTGTAATTGTCGTGGATGGTTTATCTTGCTATGTGTATATATTATCTGTTCTGCTATCGTGGATGAGCTATCGGTTTAGCTGCTAAATCCAGAAGTCGGATTGGAATTTTATTCAAGGCGTTGGTACACGGACTTAACCAGGATGCCCGATCCAAACATGTGACAAGGTAAATTTTTCTCTCTTTTGATTGATCCAAGCTTCTTTTCATCAAATAAATAATAGACGCATATAGCTGACATAGTTAGGCAATTTGCATTCTACTATTGGATAACTGATCGCCGATCAATCGTTAACTGATGTAACTTTATTTTATATCTGGCAACCTTGATGATCCCTGGTGGGAAATTGCCTGCAAAAAACTCATCTTGAAGTCATTGACTCCTTGTTAGAAGAATGGCAAGCTGCAGCAAGTGCAAAAGCCCCGAAAACTTTGAAATTCTTGAGTCTAGACGCTTCAAGATGCAAACGGTGCATCTATCCACCTCAAGATATCAGTTTTCTTTCTATTTCATCTTGATTGTGTCACTTGTGAGCAGCAAGCCATTTTAACTTCCGTGGCCTCTTGTCTGTCATAAAGCCACCAAAACTAGCATGTGCTTAGAGTAAGACGATATATCCTCGGTCGCTACTTGGTGCAAAACTTGTCTGCAGGAAAATGCGATCGGAAGATTGGAAAACATGTGCAGTTATTTCAGATCAATGTGAAGTGAGATTGTTGAATGACGAAACTCGATATGTTTATACATTGTAAAACTCACCTCCAGCCTTCCCGGCCTAAGAAGATCAATTCGACATGAGAATTCATGGCATTTGAGAAACAGGATCTCAACCCAGTTTTTTGACAGATGCTAGTGAGCCCAATATGGGTTCTCGGGTCCAATCGTCCTACTGCACGTTAAAGGAGACGAAAACTTGAAGTGGGGTTGAATCATTTGTTGGGTCAGACTGTTCTTACGTTACCTGCCACGTATAATGCTTAGACGTGGATTGGGTTCGCTTTAGGTATTTCTGTTCCGATCACCAACGGACGCTCATAAAAGGGAAGAGTAGCAGGAATGAAGTTGAACTCAAAAGAGAAATGGGAACGATTCAGGAAACGAAAGTAGGTGGCTTGACCACTTTTGCTGGCAGCATCATGCATGTGGGGAGGACCGACCACCTTTTTTCACTGCTGAGTGCTTGTCCTGTTCCAAATCTTCATGACCCATGTGAATGATGTGATCCATATGTGTTTCTGGGCGAGAGTGGTCCCTAAAATGATTTATTTTGAAATAATGCCCTACATAACAATCCAGAAGTATCTGTTGAATTGATGCAATATTTAGTTTGGGTTTGGATCAACTAAGGAAGAGTTATTAATGGACAAATGGGTTCATTTCACATGTCATTCGTATTGTGAATTGCACTTTTCAATACACCGATTGCTCTCGAGACATGAACTATCAGTATTTCGAAAAAATCGAGGGTTACCTTATTAAAGATGAAGGGCATGATCGTCAACTAGACCTCATGTTGTTGTTTTCTTGTGATAAGCAATGAGGTCTAGTTATATGGTACCCACAGAAACATTTGTTGACCATACTTAACAAGGAACTATTTTCGTTTTTCAGTCTACTTATTATACATGACACAAGAAAAAAATGTATTGAATAGGACAAACATTCTTTATTGAGGCAGTTAATATGCGTCATGAAGAAAATTTGTTGACAAAATTCGTATCTTTATTTATTTGGCACCAGTGGTGGTTACCTCGATGGCCACTCTTTTCGCTTGGGAGCATGGAGATGGGGAATCGAATTCCCCACCCTCTCGAGGGGCCGAAATGGGGACACGTGAGTGAGGGAGCAGAATTTCACAACCTGTGCACACTGGGGTGTCAATGGATTGGGTCGGGTCGGGTCTAGTCGGGTTTTCATGATACCTAACCCGACCCGAAAACAATGAATATGTGTACTTGGCCCGATCCGAAACAAGACCCGAACATGATATAGCCGCACGATCGGATCGGGTTGTTTCGGTTCGGGTTCGGGTTCGGGTTTTACATTTTTATTATAAATTAAGGTTAAGTTACACCTAGGGGTGTTAATGGGTCAGGTTGGGTCTAGTTTCCACGCTATCCGACTCGACCCGAATCATAAAAGATATGTGGGCTCTTGACTCGAACCGAACATGACCCGAAACGCAAAAATCGGGTTGGGTTTCGGGTCTTTTTGGGTTCAAGCTAATATTTGACGCTTCCCATGTATCCTCGGTTTTTGTCACCATGCTTTTTACCAATTCTGTCATGGATTTGCCCGGGAATTACATCATGCTGTCCCATCATTTGCTTGAAAGTTATCGGATTTGATGCAAGTATACATCTTTGCTTGATGTACTTATCAAGTTATCTACCAAAGACACAAATGCAGACGAAGACTTGAAATTTTGCTAGTTGAATCGTTGATCTAGTGACACCACTTCGAGACGGACTATGATGACTCGTGAGCTCTTTGGATCAAATGACGGTGGCAGAGTAGATGAAGAGGACGGAGGCAAAGTCGCCGAGGAGGACGAAGTTGACGACGGCGGGCGATTTCACTTTCTGGAGGAGGACGAAGTTGAACGACAGTGCTACAAAGTGAAATGTGTTTCGGTTCTAAAAATAAAAAAATAAAAAAAATATATATATATGTTTCGGTTCGGTTCGTGTTCTAAACACAAACCGAACTGAAAACCATTGAGATACCCATTTGCTTAGCCAATACCCAAACATGAAGTTGACCCGACCCAAAAATACCCAAAACTTCGGATCGGGTCGGGTTGATTTTGTGTTCCGATTCGGGTATTTTGTTTGATTTTGACACCCCTAGCACAGTATATAGCACATCCGTGGCTTGTAAATAAGTGTCAATATGGCGACACGTGTACAAGTTGGAGACATGACTCGTGACAAGTTTCTTTGGTATTTCCCCTCTTGAATCGACCAATTTGTCCATTTTGAACTACCAAAGAAGTGGAACTTTCTGCACTTCTAGATCCCTTTGACCTAAATTCTCTCCATTGATTTGTTTACAGGGATCGGCGGCCGATGCTTAAGTTTGACTCTGACCTCAGTAACATAAATGGTAATGGTCCAATTAGACAAAAGGGCGAATCGCTCACCATCCTAATCTCTCCACAGAGTCTTTATCAATCACAGAATCGGCATGATAGTGTTCCAAGTTAAGGTAAAACGGGTTGATGCGTTGGTTCAATTGCAATAAATTAATAAGTTGCGTGAAGTTCGACAGAGAAATTTAACGATAAAAAAAATGATTTTCATATCAATATTGGGTACACTTTGATGGGTTTCTCGAGCGTTTTCTTGCCTTAAATGAAAATTCGAATCGCCGAGTTATTTTCGAGAAAATGAAAGGAAAAATGTAAAGGTTTTTTTTTGTCAAAAAAAATGAAAATGTGAAGGTTGAGTTAATTCTAATTCAAGTGACATTTAAATTCCTATTTTGCCCGAGGGTGCGTATATGATACTAACTTGAGAATAATAAAGCGGAAGAAAAATATGAAATTTGTGTTTAATTTGATATATATATATATTATATAATGAAAAGTACATTGGCTTATTCATAGGCTTTAAAAGATGCATGTCGAAGGTAATTATATTAATCAAGATAATACACAATCAAACAGAGATATACGCGTAATCTCGAGAGATACACTGAATCAACAGAATGATCAAATGAAATCCTTAATTATCTCTAATAGTTTCACGGAAAACCCGTTAGTCAAAAAAACATTTTCCAAAGAAATTTATCACTTTTATTACTTATAAAAATTAACGAACAAAAAGCATTTCATCCACACAGCCACTCAGAGGCATAACTTATGGTCGACGAGGAAACAATTGTCACAGTCTAAATTTTAATTATTTCTTGAAAAGCATTTTCCACATCGATCCTTTTTTTTTTTGTCCCCCGGGGAAATAAAGGGGGTTCCGAAATTGAAATAACAGAACGGAAAGAGAAAGACATAATTGCACCGGAACGTGAAATGACGATGCGGGGCCCTCCCCTCGATCCACCCCCTCTCCCGACAAGAGAGAATCAATCATTGCCCCCACATCCCCTTCACTCACCTCCGTCCTCGCTGGCACCCAGCGTGCTGCACCCAAGAAAAAAACAAAAGCGAAAGCCACCCCCCCCCACGGTGTCGTTTCCGTAATTTCCACATCCCCCCGACGACCAGGGGCATTCTCGACATTCCGCTCCCCCGGCCCGCGCCGAACCTGCAAAAACGTTTATCCGTATCTCCCGAGTCCGCGCACAAAATTAAACTGGTTTTAAAAAAAAAAAAAACTCCCTCCCTGAAGAAAAAAAAATCAAAAAATAAAAATCGAAATCCTCTACCCTTTCGAAAATTGAGGATTTCGAGGCGGAGAGCGTTTGCGTTCTCTGGAATCAAAAGATCGCCAGCATTTCGCTTACGGTGCTTCGGAGCGAAAAGTGAATCCGCGGGGGTCCCGAGATCTCGATCCGGATCGCCGGATTTTCGCCGTCGGCCGGCCGGTGGTGGTGGTGGTGGTGGTGACCGCGGTTCGGGGAATCCCTGCCGGAGGAGGAGGCGCCGCTTTGGGGAAATCCCGTGGGCGGAGAGTGGAGCGCGCGTTCGGGGTGCGGGAAAATCCCTCCTCTGATGGCGGAGGTGGTGCTGCACATCTACGACGTGACGAACAGTGGATCGGAGAAGACGAACAACACGATCATGCAGATCAACAAGATCTTCAAGGACGCCATGGGGATCGGCGGCATATTCCACAGCGCTGTGCAGGTGAGCCTCCCCTCGGCGTATTTGAATCGCCGTGGTGAACGATGGGGGATCGGATGGTCTAATCTATCCCGCTCTAGGATTTTTGGCGTGGAGCGTGTGGACTGCCCGCTCTCTCGAGTTTGTTTCTGGTTTGGTTTTGGTTGCGGTTTCGTTTGGGCATCGATCGTTTTGTTCGGTCGGTGATGAGTGGAAGTTTGTGCTTCGTGTTTTCCTTGTTACTTTGTTTGTGATCGACCAATTGCGGCATCGTTGGATCAGATGTGGTGTCTATCCGGAGAGACTTAGTGGTTTAATGGTATTAACCGACGTTCTTATGAGAGACTGAGAAATGTGCTCTGTCGGTCATGTGCATGAGTTGAATTAGGGTTATGTTGTCCGGACTGTGGTTCTCAAGTTATTGGCATAGTAGCTGTTTACTTCGGTACAGTTTAAATTATTGCGAACTGCACGGTTTTAAGATGGATTGGATGGCTTGTGACTCTAAGTGAAGTGTGATGCCAGCTTTCGCCTCATTAAGCTCTAGGCTTGTGGAACTTCAAGTTTATTAGTGTATCTACAGTTTCTATGCGAGGACGATGCCAGAAACTGACTGGGATCTGTGTAATAGTGGAAGATTGAAGTAATAAGCTAACCTGGGTCTCAAAATCAGCAAGTTGTAGCTGTTGTTCGATCCCATGCAGTCGCAACCATCATCAGAAAGCGAGCTCACATATATGTAAAAGACTGAAAAGATAACATGGATAGCTTTGAATATAGTAGGACTTCTTGCATAGGCATGGAATTGCTGGTTTTGGCTGTTATTCCATTGTTTCCAGTTGTGCTTTCTAGCTTGTGCATGTCGAGGGTATTGGTCTGGTGTCTGTCTTATAGCAAATCTACATTCAGTTATTCTCATGGTTTCGTTGCCTATTATCTAGCAAATGAGCCTCACCTTGTTCAAGTGGCTTTTTGAATGGAGCACTTTACTTATAACCTTTATTTGCCTTGCCAACCACCATAACCTAATGGATAGCTGCACGGAATCATGGGGGGGGGACCGGTTTCCAGTACCCGAATTCTGGGAATTCTCTCTTGGGGTAGTTGACCTGGCCGATTCTGTTTTCGCGTTGGAATTTATATAGGAGTTTTTAAGGTGTTTGCATGGAATAAGGTCAGAGCAGATGGAGCTTTGCCTCTGACAAGATTTCATAACAATGATTTTTACAGAAGTACCTAGAGGCCTCTCTTGTTTGTATACTGGTAATAAAGTTCATATACTTCATCTTTTCCTTTGTTCCTCCTATTTTAAGTTTTATTTTCAGGTATGTTTTTATACATGTGATTGTGAATCCTCGCATGCTATTCTTCTGATAAGTTGACTGGGTTTACTTCAATACTCCCCAGGTTTATGGAGATGATGAGTGGTCTTTTGGATTTTGTGAGCAAGGAACTGGAGTTTTTAGTTTTCCTTCTGGAAAGAATCCAATGTATACGTATCGTGAACGCATTGTTCTTGGAAGCACCAACCTTTCAATCTTCAAGGTAAACCAGATTTTGAGAGAGCTCAGTAGAGAATGGCCTGGGCATACATATGACTTGTTATCGAGAAACTGCAATCACTTCTGCGATGAGCTCTGTGAGAGGCTTGGTGTGCCAAAGATTCCAGGTGAATGTTTGAGACTTGTTTGTTTGCTAGCCTTTTTAAAGTCAGAATTCCATTCTTCCTGTGTTACCATTGGTGACTATTGTCGTAGACTTATATCTGAGGCATGCATAGCACTCTTATAACTGTCCTTGTTAGGGATGTGTTGTAAACTGTCATACCATGTCTTTTAGCTTCCTTGAAGTATTGTGTTAGATGGTGGCCATGGTGGTAATTCTGCGTGTGAGCACTTTTGGCATGCTGTCTTTTTCTTGGAGTATTAATTTGATTTAGGCAAGTAATCTTGTAAAATAAAAGGTCAAAAACAGTAGTTTTCAAATGGGCTAAGGGTCAGATGAGATTCTGCTATGTTTCACCTTTCAGCCAGCAATGAAGCAGCGAACAAAAGGATTGACTTGTAACTAATAGGAAGTCATATGTAGAGACTTTAGCCAAGAAAGTCGAAGCAGGAGTCTTCAGAGGGGTTCGGCTGGTCTCTCTGCAAGAGGTCATAATCGAATGTTTTGATTTTTTGCGCTTCTCTAATTAGGCTCTCCTTTTGAGGACGCATTGGAATTAGTGAGTCTCTAGGATCCGTGATGTAGAATATCCCCGATCTTGCCAAATGGTGTCCATTGCTTGGGCATCAATAGTGGCTTGGAGGCTTAGAGTGATCCCAGTGTTCTATTATCTCCTCTCACTTTTCTCTCTTCTGGTCTTGCTTTATGGACCGAGCGAACGTATGAGGGATAAACTTGGTCAAAATTTGATTTTGGGTAATTTGTTGACTGGAATTTACAAAGTTGAAATATTTTGTTATTGTTCTATTTCCTATTACACTTGTTGTCGCGTATTGCTTAGAGAATTTTCTTCAGCTTTGCAAATAGTTATACGTACACCTTCTATTGCAGGCTGGGTTAATCGGTTTGCCCATGCTGGTGATACTGCTGTGGAAGTAGCAGGAACTACAGCATTGCGGGTGAGTTATTGGCTACAATTTCTACTTTTTGATTTTATCAGCCCTTCTATTAAGAAGAAAACCTTTTGATATTCACTCTTGATTTAGAGATTTTTAGAGATGCATGGGATTTTATGTCTCCATGCATGTATTCGCACTCTGTGAAGTGGGAGATATTGAGAATGAGTCTCATCCTAGGCATGCAAGTTTTGAGAATTACTCTTACTCGGGTCTTTCATTGTAAAAAATCTTGTCATCCAATGTTGTGAAACTGAGCTTTCTTTCAATTTTTTTTAGCGGTGCCTGAACGGTTTTATTTATCTCTTAGAATATTTGTGGAAGTGCAAAATCATCAAATTCACAATTACAAAGAATTTTATTTTTAGTCATGATAAGATAATTTTCCCTGAACTTAGACAAACCATAATGAATGTTAATAATTTTAAAATTCGATCAAGAAATTATCACTGTGAATTCCCCATCTTTGTGGTTGACATATCGTGAGGTATATCTGAAGTCAAATCTTTCATATTTGAAAGGTCCTAAGATTTGAAGTGTACTATGGCCTAAATCTTCTCAGGTGTTGACGACTAAACAAATTTTCACCACTTAGCCAGTTGCCTTCTTTTTATCCCCTCCAATTTCATCATGACATGACTCAACTCGGCTTTCACCTTTTAGTTATGATGCAGATGCATTAAACATGCCGTTGTACGAAGTGGTGAAATCTTTTACGAAGATGGTGTTTCTATCCTTTTATTAGTTGCAAGGTTAATATCTTTAACAATAGAGCATTGAAAAAATAAGAAGTGAAACAAGCTTGCTTTGTCTCAGTTTGACTGCATGCTCTTTTGTCTCTGCCTTGTGGCTCAAAATTTTCCAGAAGGGTTTATGTTCTGTGGTAGCTCTTGCATTTTTAGTGTAGTTCAGCTACTTCAGCATGTGGGTTGAGAAGAAAAAAATACTTCAGCATCATTAATTAGCTCGTCTTACTCTGCTGTATTTCAGTTTAGACAAGCCAAGACAGAGATTGTCTCGGCTAGCAAAGTGGCGTACCGTTTCCTGTTGAGTGCTACATCTAGTTCTCCAGTTGTTCCTGATACCACGAGCAATTCAGGCAGAGGAACACCTCGATTTCAGGGTACGTGGTTTAAGAATCTCATTACCTCTGGCGCCAAACCATCTAGTAGTGGCTCGGATGCAGATGAAAAGGAGGGCGAGGATGTGTTGAGGAAACGTAGCGAGGAAGATGCAGAAGTTCCACTGCGGCAAAACTCTAGGACTGGTAGCTAGACCTCTAGACTTTGCAAGAATGCTCGGTGTGTGTATCAGAGTAATATAGATGAGATTGTTGAATAGCAATTGACTGACTGGTCATTCGTTGTGTATTGAAATGTTTGATTTCTTTTCAATTCAAAAATTGGCTTAAATTCTCCCCAATTGTTTAAAAGGGGATTCGCCATCATGTTCAATTGCTGCCCAGCTCTGTTGTTGCATAAACCTCTTGTTCGTCGATGCAGAGCGATAATTCGGCGAAGTCGCTGTGACCTTTCTCAAGACGTCTCCTTTTCTCCTCTGCTTGTAGTTTGAGCGGGTTCAGCTAATCCTTGCCCTCTTGCTCTTTTCGCGGAGGAACCATGCTCTATCACATGCCAGGTTTATCTCAAACGAAATAGTCATTGAAGCTGCCACGACCTTAAATCCAGGACACATCAAATGGAAGGACCTCAATCAAATAGGCTCTGTCGGAGTCCATGCAATCTGAGAATCAATTCCCGACGGAGCCGAAATCATGCATGAGTCTTTCGTGTCGAGCGAAAGGAAACGTGCGTGAAAAGGCGATGAAGCCGAAACGAAAGGTCCATCGAAATGCAAAGGATTGCATTCCAGATCCATGAAATGACGCATCATGTATCCGGAGTTGACCAGCAGATAGCTCATCTCCTCTTCTCTTCTCTTTTCTTTTAAGTAGTTATGTAGAGAGAGTTTAGTCAAAATCGAAATAAAAAAATCAAGAGTTTAAAGGGTGATTCAGATGCTGATTGCAAAACACAATTAGAGGGAAAATTACCAAAAAAGTCCTAAATCTATTGTAATTGTGTCAATTCAGTTCTAAACCTTTTTTTAGCCATTTTAACCCTAAATTTTTTGAATTTGTGTCAATTCAATCCATCCGGCCACTTTTGGTTGGCCGATGCTAACGTGAATGCCGGCTAACGTTGGCCGGCTGACGTAGCATTATTTTAATATTTTTTTCCTTTCCTTCTTCCCCCTGGCCGAACCGGCCAGGGGGATGCTCACCCAGCTCCGCGCGAGGGCGAAGCTCGCCATGGCTGGGCGAGCTCGACCTCGCCCAGATCTGGCGAGGTCGAGCTTCGCCATGGCTGTGGGTGAGGTCGAGCTCACCCAGCCATGGCGAGCTGCCCTCGCCGCGGCTGAGCGAGCTCAACCTTGCCCAGATCTGGCAAGGCCTGGCGATGGCGGAGCACGAATTTTTTTCCTTTCTCTATTTTTTTTTTGCCTTTCTTTTTTCCCCCGATGAACGGACCAGCCAGGGGGTAGGGCCGGCTCGCCGGCCACTGGGGAGGCTTGTCGTTGCTAGGCGAGGTGAGGGCGGAGCTCACCATGGCTGGGCGAGCTCGACCTCGCCCACAGCCATGGCGAAGCTCGACCTCACCAGATCTGGGTGTGGTCGAGCTCGCCCAGCAGCGGCGAGGGCAGAGCTCGCCTAGCCATGGCGAGCTCCGACCTTGTTGGCCCTCGCTAGAGCTGCGCGAGTCTCCCGGACCTCGCCGGCGAGTCTCCCCCTAGCCGGTCTAGCCAGGGGGAAGAAGGAAAGAAAAAAAAAGAGAAAGGAAAAAAAATTGAAAATTAAAATAAAATAATGCCACGTCAGCCGGCCAACGTCCACGTCAGCGCCGGCCGGCCAATTAATATAATTGTAATAAATTTAAGACTTTTTTAATAATTTTTCTCAAATTGATCAAGACCCGTGGGGGGTGGGTCCATAAGGAAAAGGCGAAGATCTTTCCCGCTTGCTCCGGAGGAATTCATGGGATCTGATACGTTTGCAGCTGAGATCTCGCTCCTGATTCTAAACCCTTTCTTTGGAACTTCTTCTTAAGCTTTGCTTCGCGTCTCTGGAAGGACCATTAAAACACTTCCATGCGCCGGAAACTATTCAAACTCTAATGGGACATTCCGATCAATTCCTTGGCGTCTCGAGAATTACACCATCCCAGCTAATCGAAATTCGAGTTCGGGAAACATCACATCATCCCTAAAACCGTATGCCATCTGCGACGCCATGTAGAAGCAAAATATATATATTTTCTAAGGATATCATTGAGGAGGTCGAGATTAACCTGACACACAATCAACTGTATAAAAAAGCACATTGATGTAGCCTCTAGCCAACCCGCAAGAGTCCCCTCTCTCTTTCGTGACCCCGACCAAGAAGATGGGGCGGTCCAAAGCATTAAAAAAGCAAAATCGGATAAGACTACGTGTGAGGATATGCCACTTCGGGCGGGCAAAAAGTGGTCAATTATTTATTATAAGTTAATCCCCCTCCACTAGAACAAATCCCACAATTAGCGGAAGACTTTGGCTCGATCGATCGGGGCCATCCGATGAGTGCATGAGCCACCGGGATTGCGCCCTCTTCGTATGAGATATGAGAGTGGTCAGAGTGGTCCGGTCCCACATCCACGCAAACGAGCCCTCAACTCAACATGTAGTGCAATCCCCCAACCCGAATTGGTGGGACGGGTCACTTCAATTAGGGGAAATACGCACGCAATCCCTGGAAACATTAAACTTTGACTGCACCCCGCTTGCCTAATCTCTACCTAGAAATCCTTGTGCAGAGTGAAGTCCAGCGGGTCGCGCTCGTCAAATTGAATAGCTACATGGACTCACAGCGCGTCATCAACTGGGGTCCACCCCAGAAGTTGCGCTTTGGCAAGACAACACGATGCGTTTGCATAATTCTAGTGGACGCGTGGGCAACTCAAATAAGTCTCTAGGACTGGGCCATTTTGGCGAAAAGTGACCTGTATCGTGCAATGCGGATGGACGATTTTCGTTTTGGTGATGTGACGATTGCTATTCCTTTCGGTTGACGAGGGCCCACCGGGACACGAAAAGCAGAGTGATGTTGTCTGCTCCATTCTTGTAGCTAAGTGGACCTTCTGTCAATCGGCAAGCTCCCCGCTGATTCGTGTTAAACCCACCCAGCAACTTGCTGTCGATCCATCTATCTTCGATTATTGGCTCTTGCCGGTTGGGTCAGACATGCTCTGTTCAAAGAGTTTTGTCGGGGCTTGTCTTGATGCACGCACCAGCCACCTTGAAAGTGCTCGAGGGATAAGAAAGTTAGATGCCACTCCAATCTATTTTTGTCCAATCTTTCCTATCTTAGCCCATATTTCCTCCCGTGGCAACTAGCTTATATCCCATTAGAGATATGTTTAGGAGATTGCGTATGTTTTTCTTGATTGGTCCTGATTGGTCGTAATTGATATTTTGCTGCTTTAAATGGTTATCTTGTAAGGCCTATAAATAGGCCCATGTACTCTCTATTTGATAATGAATGGAATGTTACATTTTTGTATTATCACAATCATCAATTTGGTATCAAATCCATTCTTTTACGAGGAAACGCCCATCGAGTCTACTCCATCAAGTCCGCAGCTCTTCGGTTGTTGTTTGAAACTCGTTTGAAACTCATTTGCTGCTCATTTCAGAGAACGGACACCACCATTAGACTCACCGCATTTAGAAGAGCTAGATCATGAGATTTCGTCGCCAAAGGATGCCGGATGCCTCCACATGCGCTGCCACACGTCGCCACGTCTCGTACATGTTGAGCTCACTGGTGTTATGTGCTGATTTCGATAGTCTTCCGCCGCTTGTTTGGGAAAGACCGAACACCACCACCAGACTCGTCTCTACTTCATTTGCTGGACATGCCGATGTCTTCACCAAGACATATTCATCCGGGCGTTTTCTGTATCTTTTTCTCAAAACTCAAGTTAACCTCTATCAAATCACCTTAATTTTGAGGAGGAATCTTAATGATATATTTAGAAGATTCTATATATTTCGTTGATTAGTCCCGATTGATTGTAATTGATATTTTGCTATTCTAAATAGTCATCCTGTAAAGCCTATAAATAGATACATGTGCTCTTCATTTGATAATAAACAGAATATCAATTTTCTTTTGTCATTCCAATTCCCCAACTCTGCTATATTCCAAATGCGACAGTCCCTTCTCACCATGTATTTAGTATCAACATAAACGTGAGATTAGTATCAACATAAACGTGAGATTGATCTTAAGAAAATATACAATCACCCTGTCCTGAATCCAACTCTTACAAGCAAGGCTTAAGAAGACAAAAAGCGTGCTTGTTTCTTGAACATTGTCTTCTGCTAAGATTACGATTCACCATGGTCAATAGTCATATCACTATTACCTAAGGACGGCAAGAAGACAGATTCCTCATATAACAAGGTGTACCATGCTTCCACCCTTATAAGAATTGCCAACACCCTTGAAGAAGAACTGATGCTGCGTCCGGCGAAAACCGAAGACCGAACTCGACGGGCAAAGTACACGAAACATCTGTTCCAAAAATGCTTCTGTTTTTTACATAATCATTTAGGACAGTTCTCATACATTTTTTACACCGATGGAAAATTCTAAGTCAAGAAAGGGCCGGCCGGTTCCGGCTACGATCCCGATCCCGATCCCGATCCCGATCCCGATCCCGATCTGGTTCTCCTGCTGATCTCCTTCTCCAGCTCTTCTAGCCCTCCAACTTCCTCGAGCTCCTGCGTCACAACATGTTTCAGCTCACTCCCTCACCAAAAACTAAAAGACAGAATCGGTCAACGCAACCAATCATGGGGTCAGTCAAAGGGAAAAAACCACCAATAATTGCCACCACAAAAGAAAAAACGGAAAAAAAAAACACAGAGACGGGTCGGTCCCCTACCTTAGGTCCGAGGAACAGTCCGTATGGCACCCCATTGAATTTGTCCGAGTGGTGGATCTGGAAGAGATCAAAGAAACCAGGATCGCTCATCAGGACGAGATCTCCGCCGTCGGATTAACCCAAAGAAAAACGACAAAAACAGAATCCCTAAGCGGCCACGTGGAGCGCCCCCATTGGCAGCGTCGCCGATCTCCCGTTTGGGTTTCGTACCTTGTGGGCAGAGGCGACCCTTCTGAAGTAGGGCACGTTGGCGATGGGGCCCACGGGGAATCTCCTGTGGACGAGGCCATCGTGGACGAACATGTACGCCATCCCGAACACCGTGATCCCGAGGCCCTGATCGATCGAGCGATCGAGCGAAAGCGTCAGAGGGGGTTGGTCGTCAGAACATCAGCGAGAAAGCAGGCGATGATTGGGGGGACCGTTTTCCCAGCTCAATTAGAAAGCAAAAGAAAAAAAAGGGAGCACAGAATAATCCCAGGCAGGCGATCGCAACGGCAGCCGATTAAGGCGATAATTAAACCGTCGTTAAGCGAGATTCCGGGCACTTACGGCGCCGAAGCAGAGGCCGGGGACGAGGCCCTTGTGGAAGAAGCCGTAGGAGAGGAGGGCGATGGCCGGAACGGCGTTGATGATGGCGAAGACGTCGTTGAGCTCGAACGGCCCGTCTCTCGGCCGATGGTGGGACTGCATTCAATCCAAACAAACTCGGGTCAGTTTCTTTCGGCCATGGACAGCGTATTCAAATGGGGATTCTCTGTTCTTTAAGTCAATGGGTTGCTTGAAATTATGATGAGGACAGACCTCGTGCATGTGCCACAGGGAGGCATGCCAGAGAGCTCGGTGAGCCCATCTCGCCCAGAACTCCATGCCCACCTGAAAGTCAAAGAATGCAATGAAGCTCATTTCTCGATTTCGGCACCGAGAACGCAAAATCAAGAACGCCCAACTTTTTCTTTATGTCATCTTCGTGCTTCATGAACCCAGAAAGAACGAATTTTTAAATTCCCGTTCGTGTTTCGATATTGAAAGATGGAAACTTACGGCAGCGCCCACAGAGAGAGCGAATGTGCCGAACATCTCAGACATGGGCACCTGCCCTCCCTGCAAGATTAGAGTGGGAAGAAAACGGCCAAGCTTTGCATTAGAATTGATTTCTACGGAGAGGAGAGAACGCAAAAGAAAAGGGTCCGGATTCCGCGGTTTTTTACCTCCATTTGCCACGCGAATCTGTAATAAACGGCCATGACGGCCATGGACGTGATCCCGAAGCTGGACATCACGGCGGCGACGAGGTAGGTGAACCGCTCCGACCTCTTCCGCGCCAATCTCTCGGCGGCGCGCGAGGCCGGGGCCAAGACCTGATCGGGCCGCGCGGCGGCGGCTTCGGGGCCGTCTTCTTGCGCGGCGGTGGCGGTTTCGGTGTCGGTTTCGGTTTCGACAAGATGGGGGCTCTGTTTCAGGTCCTCCAGAACGAAGCACACCGTGTGGAGCGTCTTCCTCCTAGGGCCGTGGAAGACCGTGCAGTTTCTGGAGAGAGCAGGGGCGGAGGAATGAGAAGAGCGAGAGAGGCAGGTGGGCTGCGGCAGGAGGAGGAGGTTGGAGCTCCTGACGAATTTGATGGGCTTGGGGATGGCACCGGCGCCGGCGGACAGGCCTGTCGCCATGGGAGGAGCCAAAGACGGGTCTTCGAGCTCTGTACGCTTGCGTTGGATCGAGACAGACAGAAAGAGAGCGAGGCGAGCGGTGGACTCCGGAAGAGTGTGGAATTGAAGCTGCTCTTAAATGCACTGAGACCACAAATCTTCACTCAGAAAAGCAGAGACCTTTTTGGTATTAGAAAATGTTCTCTAGACTCGAGAATTGGGAAGACAGACAAGTGCCCCTCCCTATGTTCTGAATTGCTGAATTGCCACCATTGCTCGTCAATTCACTATTTCCTCTTTAATATGTATAACAAATTATTAAGAGGGTTAATTCACGTGCTATTCTCGAAAGGATCTCTCGTATGATACGGGATGTTCGGCTCGAGTAACGGCCGCTTGATTCGTCCCGAAATCCAAGAACTCGAGGTCGATGAGTCCGTCACTGCAGCCCAATTGAGCGGAGTGGCACTACTCTCTTGGCGGGTTTCTGCCAGACCCTTGCACAGATCACCGACTACGCGTGCCGACGAGTGTTTACATGTTTATTTGGGAAGCAGCGACGCCCTTCCTGCCTCTATATCTTTTAATTCGTTGATCTTTGCCTCGTGTCTGTAAATTCCCATCCCTCTAACGACATCAGATCGTGTGATTTAACAATGCCCGCAATGCTAACCACCGGATAATTTGATCGTACAAATACGAAAAGGGCAAAAGATTTGCCCTGTACTATTATAATGAAGATTAGAGCATCGAAAACCGCAAGAGACAGACAGAAAGTGGACCGGAGAGGAATCGACAAATGCAAAGGGGAAAAAAAGACAAAAGGGAGAAGAAGGGGCTGGTAGGTTCGTGAATTTGGGACGAAGTGGAGGGGCGAGTGGGGGTCCGATGTGTGGAGGGGAGACAACGACACATGTCTGGCTCGGAGAGGCGAATGTGAGGCAGGTGGGCGGCTGCAGGATTTCGTATGGGAAGCGGTCAGCGAATCACGGTGCACCTTTTAGATCCCTTCGATCCTCTCATGCGTTTACAAAAATAAAAATAAAAACGGATTTTTCTCAATTTTCTTTTTCTGATTGGTCCTACTCTAATTTTTAATTTTCGCTGTCAGACTTTTACACTACATTTTAGAGAATGTAAAAGTCGAAACCTACGTCTGAAACTATACGTCTCTACCCTAATCCCTCCTGAGATGGTGGGAAATTAAACTCTCCACCTCCTCCTTCTCAAGTAAGAAAGGTGGCCACTAAGACAAACTCCGGTGGTTATTTCTTTTTCTTAATTTGGTCCCCCGTTTTTGCTCGCTCCTAAACGTGGACACGTATCACCAACCAGCATCTCTAGCTACCTCGACGGACTGCCTTTTTAATCGGGGGTCGATAGTGTCGCCTACGCGAACTTGCCCTTTTGTGCTCGTTTTGGGCTCCACACCCGCCTCCCTTTTTCAATGTCCCTATTGATGCTCGCAAGCGTGGAGCGGAGTGGAGCTTTGCCTCAGTCATACGACCTAAGTAGACCTGCCAAATGGGTGAGTCGAGTGAAAAATGACTTGGCTCAAATTGAATCATTTAATCTGTTTTAACCCAATTCCATTCAATATAAATTTAGTGATCCGCAACTGACCTAGTATGCACCCGATCAATATTTAACCCAGTAGAGGAAAACTCGTACTCAAACTGAGGTGAGAACGGAAAGAAAGCGAGTGCAAGATCTACCGAGAGCAAGAAAAAGTGAAGAGAGAATAACATATAATTTTTTTTTATCAGAAGAGAGATAGTAATAGAGATGAATTCGATCTAAGTAAGTTTTTGTGAACCCATTTTAACACTCATATTATTATGGATTTTACTATTCTTAACTTATTTGGTGAATATAGCTAACCCCGTATAATAACTCAGCTAGTCAAATCCTGGTTAAGAAATAGGACGGCCCATTTTTGACTTGTCTAGATCCAAGTCAAACCCCTGGTTTGGCCCAAGAAAGCTCGGCCCGTATCCAATGGAGGAACATCATTGAGCCGGGCCTTTCGGCCCATAACCCCCTACTCTTCCGAGCAGGACCGGGTCGGGTCACATGGGCCGAGCGATGCCGGGCCGGGTCGAAAGGGATTTGCCGCGGGGAAAGAGCTTGGATTCGGTGGGTCCCCCCCACCCGGCGGAGGAAGAACGCGCGGGAGAACATTCGAGACTGCCACCGCGGATCAGTCGGGAGAACGTTCTCGAATTCAAAAAACACCAGGGCCCGATCCACACCGGCCGGGGAAAAACCGACGTCTCCTCCGACGTCGTGTCCCGTTCGTGGAGGAAGAATCCAGGACCACGTCCCCAGCTCCTTGCCCGTTCCCTCCAAGCTATATAAATGCCGCTCCGCCTCGCCCTCTGCGGTCGCGTAGGCAAGGCGTCCGATTCCGATTCCGATTACGATTCGCTCAAGCTCTCTGAGTCGGCTCGCTGATCTTTACTCGCTCTCTCTCTCTCGTTCTAGCGTGTTCCGGTGCCGTGTGCGGCGGGGTGTGCGGGGGTGTGTGGCGGCGGGAATGGCGGCGGATGCGGAGACGTTCGCGTTCCAGGCGGAGATAAACCAGCTCCTGAGCTTGATCATCAACACCTTCTACAGCAACAAGGAGATCTTCCTCCGCGAGCTCATCAGCAACTCCTCCGATGTACGTCACCTCTCTCCCCCTCTCTCTCGTTGAGCTGTTTGCTTGCGCCTTCCTGCCTATTTTTTTTACGTTCCTGGCTGTAGCGCCGCGTCGTGAGCTTTGAGGGAATTAGAATCGTGTCTGTTCGGTCGTGCGGAGAGGAATCGAAACTCACGTTGCACCGAAATTTGGCAGTGGGACTTGGCGATCGAGGGCATCAGCGCAACGTGCATAATTCAACGCCTTGTCTGTTGGGTGTAGTTATGCAGTGTGATTTTTGTCGCGGCGCAAGTACTTGCTTGCAGATTTAGATCCGTTTGTTTCATGAAAAATATATATTTTTAAAATAATTAGTTATGTCGTTCGAAATAATTAGTTAATTAAATAAAAATTTTGTCATCGATAGTAATTGATGCCCAAACATTTTTTTGACAATAAAAATATTTTTCATCATTCCTTTTTATGAATGAAATAATCAATTATTTTTAGGGAAATCTTTTTCAAATTGTTCATTTTCCGCAAAACAAACCGACTCTTAGACATAGCAGTTGTGCTTCTCGATTTGTATTTGCTTGAGTTAGACATTTGATGTCTGGTAAAGACTAAGAGCCTCATCTATAGTAATCGAATGGCTCTGCCTGAACATCGTTGAAAAATAGTTGTGATCAAATGCAATATTGTGATGCCGAAGACGCTATACTAATTCTGCACTATGTTTGGATTGTGCCCTTTAGGCCTTGGACAAGATTAGATACAAAAGCCTCACGGACAAGAGCAAGCTCGATGGGCAGCCTGAGCTGTTCATTAGGCTGCTGCCAGACAAGGCCAACAAGACCCTTTCGATCATTGACAGTGGCATTGGCATGACTAAAGCAGGTAATGCAATTGGTTGACTGAGATTAATCAATTTTCTTGTGCACGTCCTTTGGCTCTGTCCCCGTGCGACAGCAGTATTTGTGACATTAAGTTCATTTAAGTTCTGAGACTATCAGTAGATATTAACATCTGAGGTGAATTGGACAGATCTTGTGAACAACTTGGGCACGATTGCGAGGTCGGGAACCAAAGAATTCATGGAGGCATTGCAGGCTGGAGCTGATGTGAGCATGATCGGTCAATTTGGTGTCGGTTTCTATTCTGCCTACTTGGTGGCTGAGAAAGTCATTGTGACTTCTAAGCACAATGACGATGAGCAGTACATCTGGGAGTCCCAGGCTGGTGGTTCCTTCACTGTCACGAGAGATGTGAGTGGGGAGCAACTGGGCAGAGGGACCAAGATCACCCTCTTCCTCAAGGAGGACCAGGTGAGTTCCTTTGGGGTTGCATTTATGAATTGGTATAGGAAATATGCATTGTTTTTTATGTTACACGATGCTAACGGTGTCACATGTCTCTGTTTTCCTCAGCTGGAGTACCTGGAAGAAAGAAGGATCAAGGACCTTGTGAAGAAGCACTCCGAGTTCATTAGCTACCCCATCTACCTATGGACTGAGAAGACAACTGAGAAAGAGATCAGTGATGATGAAGACGGTGAACCCAAGAAGGAAGAGGAAGGAGACGTGGAGGATGTCGATGAGGAGAAGGAAGAAAAGAAGTCCAAGAAGAAGAAGATTAAGGAGGTTTCTCATGAGTGGCAGCTCATCAACAAACAGAAACCCATCTGGCTGCGAAAGCCAGAGGAGATCACCAAGGAGGAGTATGCTTCCTTCTACAAGAGCTTGACCAATGATTGGGAAGACCATCTTGCTGTGAAGCACTTCTCTGTCGAGGGGCAGCTTGAATTCAAGGCTATTCTCTTCGTCCCAAAACGTGCTCCGTTTGATCTCTTTGATACTCGCAAGAAGATGAACAACATCAAGCTCTATGTTAGGAGGGTGTTCATTATGGACAACTGCGAGGAGCTCATTCCGGAGTATCTTGGATTTGTGAAGGGAGTTGTCGATTCTGATGACTTGCCCCTCAACATTTCTCGTGAGATGCTGCAACAGAACAAGATTCTGAAGGTCATCAGGAAGAATCTTGTCAAGAAGTGCATTGAGATGTTCAATGAGATTGCAGAGAACAAGGAGGACTACAAGAAGTTCTATGAGGCCTTCTCGAAGAACTTGAAACTGGGTATCCATGAAGACAGCCAGAACAGGGCTAAAATCGCAGACCTCCTCCGGTACCACTCGACAAAGAGTGGTGAGGAAATGACAAGTCTGAAGGATTATTTCACCAGGATGAAGGAAGGCCAGAAGGATATCTACTACATCACTGGTGAGAGCAAGAAGGCTGTCGAGAACTCTCCATTCCTGGAGCGGCTCAAGAAGAAGGGCTATGAGGTGCTTTTCATGGTGGACGCAATCGATGAGTATGCTGTAGGACAACTGAAGGAGTATGATGGAAAGAAGTTGGTCTCTGCAACCAAAGAGGGCCTGAAGCTCGATGAAAGCGAGGAAGAGAAGAAGAAAAAGGAGGAGAAAAAGAAGTCTTTCGAGAACTTGTGCAAGATAATCAAGGACATTTTAGGAGACAAAGTTGAGAAAGTGGTGGTATCGGACAGAATTGTGGACTCTCCTTGCTGTCTGGTGACTGGAGAATATGGTTGGTCCGCAAATATGGAGAGGATCATGAAGGCTCAGGCTCTGAGGGACAACAGCATGAGCTCTTACATGTCAAGCAAGAAGACAATGGAGATCAACCCAGACAATGGCATCATGGAGGAGCTGAGAAAGAGAGCTGAGGCTGATAAGAATGACAAGTCAGTCAAGGACTTGGTGATGTTGCTATTCGAGACTGCTCTTTTAACATCTGGTTTCAGTCTCGATGACCCCAACACTTTCGCAGCGAGGATTCACAGGATGCTGAAGCTTGGTCTGAGCATTGATGAGGATGAGACTGCTGGTGACGATGTTGACATGCCTGCGCTGGAAGAGGATGTTGCCGAGGAAAGCAAGATGGAGGAAGTCGACTAAGCTTCTGCGACATGGAAGTAAACTCTGTTTTGTATTAGTGTCATAGATAGAAAAGTTTCTAAGTGGTAACTTGTGATATTGTATCCGTAAGGGCTTATGAGCTGGAAAGAGTATGCTGTTTTGTGCTGACAATAGTGTATAAATTACTTGGTTTGGCGTATCTTTTCATCGTGTCTAATCTTGAACATGCCCAAACATCCTCTGCATCGGAATTTCAGGGGGGCTTCTCCTTCAGGCTGCATTGTTGTGCGAATTTGACTAAGAAATGTAAGAATCTCACAAAGTTCAGTGCATGCTGTGTTGCAGAGACCGAACGCACGAGCATGCTCAAACTGCGAGTGCAGAATGGTGAACTAGAAATGTTGGCTTACTTGCACACCTGATATATCACATGACCCTTTTAGTGTGTTGGTGGAACATAATAAAACATTCTTATTGCTCTCTGACAGAAATAGAACTTTAAAGGAAATTATTTTGATTCAACCTACTCCTTTTTGACTTGCTTGGTCGAGCTTTCTATTTTGGATACGAACTAATCACATAATATCCACGGTAATTTGGATCTCTTTTCAAACTGTGGCGATATTTTTCCATGGTGGAAGAAATACAGATCACTGAAAGGAGTACCGTTTCGTGGCTCTGTATAATAACAGTTTACTCTCATTAGTTCGGAATCTTTATGATTTGCCTGGCTTTTATCTGTTCTGGAAGCAGAATCATGACTCTGCTCTGTATCTCAAACAGGAGCGGGCTAGCGTTCGTTGCACGTGTAGCATTTCCTACAAAATAGTCTCTCTACTCCTCCACATATGACGGAGTTACAGTTGTACTAATCTGCACCAAAGTTCATGCAAAAAAGGGAAATTAAAGACTGCATAGTCTAGTCAATCAGCTTTAAACGTGTTCAAATTGTCTCGTAGAAATCTGTACAGCAATCTCTACGGGTTCTGAATGTTCAGGATTACCCCATCCATGAAATGCTAGCAAAATAGAGTATTGGGGAAAGAAAGTCCCTCATTAAATTTCAATACAGTGTCCTATGAGTTACTTTCTGTATACAAGGAAAACCGGAGCTCGCTTCTTTGCTTCACATGGTGTGTTCCTTCCTTTCTGTGAATTCAGTAATAATACAGGGTGTCTTTGGGAATCAACTCATGGAACACTCGATTTTTTTAGTTTCTCATATTTTTTTGAACCCTGAAACGCAACCAGAAAGGAGAAAATGCGTCAATGCCAGATCCTGGATGTATAGACTCCGACAGGCAAAAGAAAAATAATGCATGCCATTATAGTATTCGTCTATACTAGGATTGAGACCAGACTTGAAAGTGAGTGAACTATGCAATAAATGGCTCATTTCGGAACTATAAACCAACGGTGCATCTTTATTTTCAGTATTTACAAAATCTAGTGTTTGACGAATAAATTAACCTAGCAACTAGCAAGATCTTCAAAATATCTGGTGAGAGTGCCATACTGCTGTTGGAACTGAAAAGATATAGCAAATGAAGATGTTCGAGACCTATTAATGGTCAAATCTTTTGGGTAGATGATGTTTAGCATTTACCAGCATCATATTCAAGTGAGGAGTCTTACTGCGGATGGTGAAGTGGGAAAGGGGCCTGAATGTCTTGATGGAGTTATTGGCCTGGAATCTCCAGGGGAATTGCACAATGTTGGCCTTATGAATGGTGACTGACTCCACGCAGTGATTGGCGAACGCAAAATAGGAGTATGATTGCATGAGGAAACTGGCGTAGGGTGATACGAGGAAACTGGAGACATGACTGGTGTCCGCCAGTTTATCTGAGATGCCGATGCTGCTCCGGGCGATCTAGATAATGTCATTCTCGAAGGTCCCATGCTGATGCTAATTCTAAGACAGGATATTAGGGGACAAGATTAGCTAAAGGAGAAAAGAGAGAACATATTAATGCACCTCTCAACTAACTAGCTTCTTACTTGTTATAAACATCGACGTACTCATCTGTCTCGTCCAGTATTTCTTCCTGCATCAAATGATTAATAGTTAGACATACGCATGAATCAACTCAAACTATTCATGCAACAGTAGACTTAGCTTTCACGTTACTGATTTCTAAAGGCGTAAAAGATGTGACATCAAACAGATTGAACAAGCAAATTGACAACATGCTTGAAAAATAGATCAGCAAATTTCTAATGATGCAAATAGAAGCGCTATAAAATTTAGACACGCTACTTTTATATTCATATGGTGAAAGAGAACTGCAGATGCCATTGTCAATGTCAGGTACCATTTGTCTAACCTAAACAAGATTACACTGGCTCACTTACTTAATCCGAGAGGTCATCCCTAATTTATATGCTTATGCCTGTAGATGCAGAGAAAGAAGAATTTACAGACTTACAAGTGACAAGCGCTATACTATGTGTCTGACCTGTAAAAGTTCCTCAATGACATCCTCCAATGTGATGATGCCGACGACTTCATCCTCCGTACTCGGGATAGATTCCCAATCTTCCTTTAAGATATTGTCCTCTCCTTGCTTCAGTTTCTTCGACTGGGAGAATGATTTTTTGGGCAGTTCAGGCATATTCTTCTGATTTGGGCTTTGGGTTTCATTATCAGTGGAGTACACAGACGGTGAGTTTCTAAACATGATACGTTGCTCTTTCAGCCCCAATTGATGACCAGAGCCTGCGAAAGGTTCTGGTAAGAAGTTCCTATCTTCTGTATTCACCTTAAATCAATCAGAGAAGACAATTGCTCTTACCTCTTATGTTACCTTGTTGTTTTGAATCTGAATCCACATTTATGCTGATTGTGGTAGGTTTTGCATTTTCTCCAATGTCATTTAAGCCCTTTTTGCATTTTATTACCACAGCCATGTGGCTATGACCCTTTTGGAATTGGTTTAATATATCATATAGAGGCAAATAATCCTGAACCCTGTTAGAGATCATCAAAAATTGCATGAAATACGCACTCTTCCGATTAGCCGGGACACATTAAGCTGCTAAAAGACAACTTTGGAGAGGAAAAATTGTAAAAAGAAACTCAGAATTATCAAAAACAAATTTACCCAAAAACTTAGTTACCTAGGAATTTTCCTAATGGTAACATCTTTGACAGGGGTTTCATCTTCTGGGTTGCAGTTGATCAAGTTTTTCACCTTCATCCAGAAGAGAACGGCCATTATTACAAGATAAACGATCTGACACAAATTCTAGAGAGAGTTCACCTTACCAAAATAAGGCCGATTATGTTAGTTGGGCTCCCCGAGTAAATGGGTACACGGCTATGCCCCTTCCTAATGATCAGTCCCATTGTCTCCCTAAGAAAACCGAACTTGAAATTATAATCTAAGCAATGAAAAGTATTCATACTAAACGAAATGCAGACGTGAGTGGAGCTGTACTTGTCGAGTTTAGAGTTTATGTCGAGACCAAATATGTCTGATATTGGCGTCATGGCATCTTTAGCAGTCTTCTGAGTCATATCCAAAGCTCCAGCAATGATGGTTGTTTCGTCATGCGTCAATTCTCCGCCTTTCCCAGCCTAGACAATTTACATGACAATGACAATATGATCAACTTTCTATATCTTTTCTCGAAGTTCCGATCCTGCCATTCCAAGTTCATTTGTTGTGAATCCCAAAGCAGACACGAGACTTACCTGATTCCCGTGCATATCTACAAACATTTTCAGCTCTGCCCGCCGTAGAAGTGCCGAGTGTCCTTTACCGAGCAACCAATCCAATGCCTAACATCAAATCCACAATGCCATTAGGACTACAATGCAGTTTCTTTTATATTATCAGAACTCAAGTTCATTGGTCGATATCAGTTCGAGACTAGGATTCAGTGCACTACCTTACTGATCGGGTAAGCTATAGGGAAGGCGACTATTACAAGCAACCGGACAACAAAAGACAATTTCGCTCCAACACTTAGCCCATATTTAGAACAAACAGCTTGTGGAATAATCTGTCATGGAAAGGAGAGAACACTAATTCAGAGTCGCTCGTCACATACCTACATAAAAAATCACATCGATTGAACTCCGAGTCTCTTACCTCACCGAAAGCAAGTATGAGTGTGACCGAGATCACTACAGAGGCCCAAGCTGGAAGAAGTGCGTCAAGGAAGATCGGCAAAGCCTTTGGAGAAAATCATCAAGAATCAGATACCAAATAGAGACAAACCATACATAGAAAACCAAATGAAGGAACGTATCTATCTACCTCCATAGCTATGGAGTTGCATATGAGAAGTGTGCATAGGAGTAAATGCTGATTCTTAACCAAGGGAAGGATTTTTGCTGCGACCACGAGAGATCAATGAAGACTAATTACTTCAGAAGACAAATGCTAATTAAGGAGTGGAAAAGAACGGAAGATTAAAGTTCCACCTGCATTTTTCCTATCCTCAGGCTGACCAGCTTTCGCAAGAATCTCGAGATCAACCAAGCTAAGTGACATGAGTCCCAGCGTGAGGCCTGACATGAGGCCGGCGAAGCACACAAGAGAAATGCACACCACTAAATAGACCCAGAACATTGACTCGCAGCATGGCACATCATTAGCAGCCATTTTAGGCCTTGGGGAGTGGAATGAAAGGCCTTTGAGAAGATGACTACTGTCGCAGATAAGAATGAAGCGAAAGTTGAGGGCTATTAATATTGAAGCTTTCAGCTTGTATGAGATGTTTTTATGAATTCAGAGATCAAAATCTTGCGAGGATGATGACAAATGACACCGACTTTGGTGCGTTGTTATGGCAAAATGCCCAGTCCTAACTGCCAAAAACTTGATAAGCGAAACTGCAACACTAGCAGTACTTTTTTCTCCAGGAGCGAAAACAAAATGAGAGAGATGCTGTCATCATCCATAATCACCCCACCGATCACAGTAACAAATGGCTTTCCATTAAGACAAACACAAAAAGGAAATATCAACAAAAAATATGACGAAAGAAGAGGGGCCATTGCTGAATCCCATCATCTGTTCATCAGTTACCAGCTTGAAGAAGAGAGATTGTTCCAGGGAAGGTGCAACAACAGAATCTGAGCCAGTACATATATGTGAATACGATATCTGTATTGTCAAAGTAGGCATCTCTACTCTTCAATCAATGAATTTGCTTCCGCGAGGAACTCAACTTCCAAAGAATCATGAAACTTTGCATGTCCCGATCATTAAAATAGTGTGAAAGACGTGTTCAATCAATGCATCTTCAACCTGTCATGCCTGACCAGATCAATCAGATTCGGACAAAATAAAATATTAAACCCGAAGTGGGCTATAGCAGCAATGGTGTAGCAGGTATGGCACTTTGGACCTCTTATTTTAATAGTGCATCAGCACATAAATAGCTGGCTATCTTAACCCATGAACGGTTCCAATTAAGGATAGAAGGGACCACCTTACTTCAAACCTGTGACGCTGCTAAACAGTGGGGGCAAATCCTTCTTTAGCTGTGGAAAAAATAGAGATAAAGGTACTGGATGAATTTCTCCATTAAGAAAAAAAACACTCATAATTGAATTTGATCATCGAAAGCGACTTTGTTAGGTATTAGAGATCAATGACGACTGACCCAGAAGTGCCTACCTCAAAAAGCACCACTTTTACGTCCCCAGCCACCATCTGCTTACTCGAGTAGCATTGGTTGAGTTTAATATTTGGTAAGATTAGGTTGGACCGATTTGTTAAAACGATTGAGAAGGATGGATTCAGCTTTCTTCCAATAAAGTAATCCGTTTATCCTTCCCATATAGCACGCTTTCGTCTCGTGTCGAGAGAAAAGAATGACGCGGAAAGAAAAATATGAGGAAGTTCTTGTATATTTCTATGCACATAACAAAAAGTACATGACCCGGCTTTTCAAGATGACTAATTAAAGTGACAAAATGTTATAATATCGATTTACATTCAATCAGGAAGATATCCAAAATCTCCTCCACATCCTAAGCATTTCTTACATTGAGAATGCCAAACCTCTCTCTCCACGAAATGCATTAGCTTACCTGCCGTGCATGCTTTGAGACTCCCATCAGTTTTTAGGATTTAATACATTGAGGGAAAAAGAAATATCATATTATATCGAAGTGGAATAGTGATTCTTTACATTATAGTGAAGTAAGAATGTGTAATCACAAATAACATTATAATATATATATATATATATATATATATATATATCCCGAGTTTATGTTGTTTGGTGTATAAGATGTAATTATTGGAGAGGCTTCTATTTTTCGAGTTTTCCTATTGACATTAAACATCTACTGATTGATTGATATCCCAAGATAATACATAGATAGACATCATACATGTGAATAAATTCTCACAGGCTGAATTTTCTTGTTTTATTTCAACTATATATGTATAGTTTTGCTCTAATCTTGTTAAACATTAGGATATGAAGCAAATTGAAAATGGTGAAAATCAAAGGTGATAACTCACTGAAAAAGTGTTGTCCCACGCCGAGAGGCTCGATGACTTTGTGACTTATGTGCCCTCCACGAATTTAATATCAAATCGACAAATTAAATAAACTCAATGCAATTTTCCATGATTAATGTCAACTTCAGAAAATAAGATCCAATAAATAAAGATGAACGTCGGCATGCGAAGCTCAAGACACATGCATATAAAAGTGACGACACAAATTGAGATACGTTAAGGAGTCTCATCTTATGTTAATATACAAAACTCATGCCCCTTTTAAATTAATGGACGTGGACATTAAACTTGGATTTTCTCGAACACTTATGGAGTCAATGAGATAGCAATATTGTTTTATTTTGTGGATTTTACATATAATTTATCTTAGTACAGATGTAGTCGTAGCGTCGGATGAATGGATTTCACTGTCAAGCTTGCCCACTACAAAAAAACCGGATTTTTGCCACGAAAATTTGCAACGAACAAATTTTCGTCGCAAATTTGTGACAAATTTTCCAACGAAAAGTAAAATTCGTTGGAAATTCCTAACGAAAAATTTTTCGTCCCAAAATTCGTTGGAAATTTCCAATGAAAAATTTTTCGTCGCAAATTTCCTTGGAAATTTCCAACCAAAAATTTTTCGTCGCAAAATTCCTTGGAAATTTCCAACCAAAAATTTTTCGTTGGAAATTTCCAACGAATTTTGCGACGAATTCAAAAAAACCCGGTATTAGTCGGCATTTTTTACATTCATTGGAAAATTCGTTGGAAATGTCCAACAAATTTTCCAACAAATTTCAATTTTAAGGGGAATTTTTTTAGTGTGTACTATTTTCGTTGGAAAATTCGTTGGAAATTTCCAACGAATTTTCCAACTAATTCAAAAAAATCGGTCTTGTTCGGCATTTTTTATATTCGTTGGAAAATTCATTGGAAATTTTCAACGAATTTTCCAACAAATTTTAATTTTACGGGGAATTTTTTTAGTGTGTACTATTTTCGTTGGAAAATTCGTTGGAAATTTACAACGAAGTTTCCAACAAATTTCAATTTTACGGGGAATTTTTTTAGTGTGTACTATTTTCGTTGGAAAATTCGTTGGAAAATTTCCAACGAATTAAAAAAAAATGGTCTTGTTCGGCATTTTTTATATTCGTTGGAAATTTCCAACGAATTTCAATTTTCCGGGAATTTGTTCCGTGTGTACTATTTTTGTTGGAAAATTCGTTGGAAATTTCCAACGAATTTTTTTTGTTGGAAATTTCCAACTAATTTTGCGACGAATTAAAAAAAATCGATCTTTTTCAGCATTTTTGATATTCGTTGGAAAATTCGTTGGAAATTTCCAACGAATTTTCCAACGAATTTCAATTTTCCGGGGAATTTTTTCATTGTTTACTATTTTTGTTGGAAAATTCGTTGGAAATTTCCAACGAATTTTTTTTGTTGGAAATTTCCAACGAATTTTGCGACGAATTCAAAAAAAAAATCGGTCTTGTTCGGCATTTTTGATATTCGTTGGAAAATTCGTTGGAAATTTCCAACGAATTTTCCAACGAATATCAATTTTCCGGGGAATTTTTTCCGTGTGTACAATTTTCGTTGGAAAATTCGTTGAAATACTGAAAAATTAGAAATATTCGCGGGATTTTGAATTTGAATCACTCTCTCTCTCTCTCTCCTCTCTCTTCTATCGTCGCGTCCCTCACCTTCTTCACCACACACGTACACACGCAGAGACAGAGAAGCAGAAGCAGAAGAGCAGAGAGAGCAGACCGAGGAAGATGGCGACCCTCACGCAGGGCATCCTCCTGAAGCTCCTCCGGTCCATGAACTCCTCCAACGCCCGTTGCCGGCGACCACCGCTCCGCCCTCCTCCAGGTCGTCGGCATCGTCCCCGCCCGCGCCGCCCCCGATGACCTCTGGCCCAACCACGGCTTCTTCCTCTACCTCTTCGACACCCTCCACTCCACCTACATCTCCCTCTCCGACCGCAACGCTGACCTCATCCTCTCCAACCGCCTCCAGCTCGGCCACTTCGTCCACCTCGACCGCCTCCTCCTCGCCCCCGACTCCCCTGTCCCTCGCGCCTCCGGCCTCCGCCCCCTCCCCGGCCGCCACCCCTTCCTCGGCTCCCCCGAGCCCCTCGTCGCCCGCCTCTCCCCCTCCTTTTCTCGACCGCCTCCTCGTTGCCAGCCCGCGACGAGGCTGGGCCTCGCCGGCGACGAGCTCGAGCTCGCCCAGATCTGGGCGAGCTCGGCCCTCGCCGGCGGCGAGGGCGATTTTTCGAAAAAAAAAATTGTTGGAAAAAAAATTTCCACGATTTTTCGACCAAAAAAAATTGTAATTTTTCCAACGAAAAATTTTTCGTTGGAAAAAAAATTTCCACGATTTTTTGGCCAAAAAAATTTGTAATTTTTCCAGCGAAAAATTTTTCGTTGGAAAAAATTTTCCACGATTTTTCGACCAAAAAAAAATTTTGTAATTTTTCCAACGAATTTAGCTACGAGTTTTCCAACGAATTTTCCAACGAAATAAAATTCGTCACAAATTTCCAACGAAAATTGAAATTTTTCGTTGGAAAAATTTCCGACGACCTATTACCAACGAATTTTTTTTCGTTGGAAATTCATTTTCCAACGAATTTTTCCAAATTTTTCGTTGGAAATTTCGTCGGAAAAAATCAGTTTTTTTGTAGTGGCCAGAGTAAATACATTGAGTATGCCATATGAGGAGGTTAAAAAATGCTTATTAGTTTATTTGGGTGTTTGTCCGTATCTTGCAGAATATTTGAACTATTTTTTTTATTTTTTATATATTTTAATTTGCAAGCAAAATTTCAAATTGATTATCGCTCCAATTTCACTAGGATTTATGCGATTCTCATTTCTTAAGATTCCTATTGCATTGTTTTTTTTGCCCATTTTATGGGCTAAAACTAGCCGATTATTTTTGCGCGACCATTAATAACATGCATGCACTAAAAGACATGCGGTTAAGTGTATTCGACTTAAATTATTGATTTCGTTTGTTTCGCAGAAAATGTGACATTTCTGGAAAACGTGACATTTCTAGAAAACATTTTTTGGAAATCATTTTTCAGGATAATTATAATATTTTCTGGTATTTTGTTGAGACCTACAAATGAACTGAAAAATATTTTCTATCGTTTTGTAAGGCAAATCTTATTTGATTTTCCTAAATAGACATATACTATTCAGGTAGGAAAATTACCAAAATTGGATGTCGGCCGTCCTATGTGGCACGATCGGCAATCGGCAAAGAAAGAAAGAAAAAGAAAAAGAAAGAAAAGAAGAAAAAAATAAAAAATATTAAAAATATGTAAAAATTATCCATGCAGCACCGTCGTGCCACTTAGGATGGTTGACATCTATGTCAGCAATTTCGGGCCTGACATCTCGGGCACCGGTGTCCCGGGGTCTTGGGTGGGGCTTAGATGGACTTGGGCTCAACCTCGATGGACCCGGGTGTCGAGGACCCTACCCTGCTACTAAGAACTCGGGAATGAACGTTGGGGTTCATGTGTCCAAGCACAGAGTTTTTAGTCAAAACGTCGATAGCTAGTCATATTTTACAAAATGATTTTCGATTAGTGAAAGAGGAAATTATTTTCCTGAGTTTAAGCTTTGTAGGAATACCTTTTCCGTTGACTAGGAAAACGTTTTCCGTTGATTTATTTTCTTAAATCAAACAAACGCCGGAAAATGAGAAAAATGTTTTTCTAAAAAATCGTTTTGCAGAAAATGAGTAATTTGGCAAAAAAATTTCGTAAAAATAATCATTTATATTGCTTGAAATAATTAGATAAAAATAATTTTTGTTTAAATATTTTCGTAGACGAAAAAAATATTTTTTATTTACTTATTTTTATAAGCGATAGAAATAATTTTTTTTCCGAACCATTCATTTTCTGGAAATACAAACCAATCTGGTAACTTTCCTACTATCGATGTCAACTTCAGAAAATCAGATCTGATAAGTCAAGATGAAAGTCCACATACGAAGCGTAAGACACCAGCATATAAAAAGTAATGAGACAGGCTGGGACATGTTAACAAGTCTATTACGACTCATGCCAGCACACGACACTCATGCACACGTGGAATCAACGAATGTGGATCCGAAACTTTGATTTTCTTGAACGCGGTCAGTGAGATAGCAACAGCGTTTTGGTTTGTTAGTTTTACACGTGATTTATCTTAGTATAATGGAAAAATGACACAAATCGTCCATGAACTTTGATTTAATGTGTAATATGATCTCTAAACTTTTAATTTGTTCAATATAGTTTTTGAACTTTAGAATGTGCCAATATCGTCCCTAAACTTTTAATTTGTTTAATGTGGTCCTTGAACTTTTGATACATGTCCAATATAGATTATATGAAAATGTTCACTATTGTCTCTGAATTTGAATTAATGAAATGATAATAATGAACATTTTCATATAATCTAGACATGTAACAAAAGTCTATAGACCACATTGAATAAGTTAAATATTTAGAGACTACATTGCATATTGAGTCAAAATTCATAGATTATTTGTGCCATTATTCGTAATATAGTTATAGTGCTTACATCAGGTGATTTTAGTCAACTTTCAAAACAATGTACAGTTAAATGGATTTCGTCATCAAGCTGGCCAGAGTTGGTAGGGTTTTTTTCTTTTGGTTGGCGAGTAAGTAAGGGCCCGTTTGGTAACGTGTCAAACAGTGAAAATTTCTGTTCTTTTGTTTCCAGAAATAGTTTGGGAACAGATATGCGTTTGGTAAACTTTTTGTTCCCGAGCACATTTTTGCAAAAATTTGTGCCCATAAACAGTTTTGGAAGAGAAACAAGAAGTAAAAAAAAGTTACTTCTTGTTTCTCATCACAATTTTTAGAATGAGTTTTTTTTTCTTTTTCTTTTCTTCTTTGTGTTGTTTTTCCCTGGGCTGTGGCCGGTCACCGGCGACTAGCCATAGCCCAGGGCCGATGAGGGCGTCACGGCCCTCACCGGCCGTCGGCGGAGGCGAGGGTCCCCCTCACCAGCGAGGGTGAGGGCTGGACCCTCGCCGCCTGAGCGAGGCGGCTCGCCGTCGATCATGGCGAGGTCGGCCTCGCCCGAGCCTCGCCGTCGCAACTGACGGCGAGGTCGGCTTCGCCGTGGGTCGCGACGGTGAGGCTCGGCCTCGCCCGATCTAGGTGAGGCTGACCTCGCCGTTGTGACCCACGATGAGGTCGGCCTCGCCCAAATTGGGGGAGGTCGGCGGTGAGGCAGGCGGCTAGGGCGGTGGGGAGGGCCCCGACGCCTTGGCCTGTGGCCGGTTGCCGGCGCCGGCAACCGGCCATGGCCAAAGACGGGAAGGGTAGAAAGAAAAAAAAATAAAAAAATATTAAATAATTTAAAATATTATTAATAAAAAGAAATTTTGTGTAGTTACCAAACGTATTTCTGTTCTTTTCTATTTCAGGAATAGAAATTTTGGACAGTTACCAAACGTCTTCAAATACTCAGAAATTATTTCCGGGAACAGAATAGAAAAGAATATTTTCTGAGTAGAAATAGTTTCCGGGCATATAATGATTGTCATGCGCACCCTAAATTGAAAAGGTGAAAAAATGTTCATTATTTTATTGGGCGTCTGCCCGTATCTTTCGTAATATTCTAATCAGTGCTATCAAAATAGGTTACTAACCATTGGTACATAGATAGGATAGAGTCCGCTGAGTTTGAAGGAGTGGAGTGAGGCAAGTTTCTTAGCTCATAACAGTGAATTTGATCGAGTAATAGGAATGTTCACGGCAAGTCTGCATAGTGCAAGTGAAAAAGGTATGGTAGGATTATATATTAATGTGTTTTAGTAATATTGATCGGGTATGGGTTACTTTCTGCATATAAGAGAATCGGAGCTTCGCTTCTTTGCTTCACATGCTGTGTTCCTTCCCTTCCATGAATCAGTAACACGGTGTGTGTCTGGGAATCAACTGATGGAACACTTGATTTTTTCAGTTTCTCGTATTTTTTTGAACCCTGAAACGAAACCAGGAAAGAGAACATGCGTCAATGCCAGATCCTGCACGTATCGACTCCGGAAGGCAAAAGAAAAATGATGTATGCTATTACAGTGAACTCTGCAATAAATGTATCGTCTATACTAGGATTGACACCAGACTTGAAAGTGAGTGAACTATGCAATAAATGGTTCATTTCAGAACTATAAACAACGGTGCATCTTCATTTTCAGTTTACATCGAAATCTAGTGTTGACGAATTTAATAAACTTAGCAACAAGCAAGATCTTCGAGATATCTCATGAAAGCGCCATACTGCTGTTGGAACTGAAAAGATTTACCAAATTAAGATGTTCGAGGCCTACTAATTGTCAAATCTTTCGGGTAATTGATGCTTAACATTTACCAGCATCATATTCAAGTGAGGAGTCTTACTGGGGATGGTGGAGTGGGAAAGAGGCCTGAATGTCTCGATGGAGTTTTTGGCATGGAATCTCCAGGGGAATTGCACAATGTTGGCCTTACGAATGGTGACTGACTCCACGCAGTGATTGGCGAACGCAAAATAGGAGTATGATTGGATGAGGAAACCGGCGTAGGGTGATACGAGGAAACTGGAGACATGACTGGCGTGCGCCAGTTTATCTGAGATGACGATGCTGCTCCGGGCGATCTAGATAATGACGTTCTCGTAGGTACCATGCGGATGTTAATTCTAAGACAAGGTGGTAGGGACAAGATTAGCTAATGTAAAAAAAGAGAACATATTAATGCACCTCTCAACTAACTAGCTTCTTACTTGTTATAAACATCAACGTACTCATCTGTCTCGTCTAGTATTTCTTCCTGCATCAAAAGATAAATAGTTAGACATACACATGAATCAACTTTGAACTATTCATGCATCAGTAGGCGTAGCTTTCACATGTACTGATTTCTAAAGACATAAACATAAGAAGATTTGACATCAAACAGATTAAACAAGCAAATCGACAACATGCCTGAAAAATAGATCAGCAAATCTCTAATGATGCAAATAGAAGCGCTATAAAATTAAGACACGCTACTTTTATATTCATATGGTGAAAGAGAATTGCATATGCCATTGTCAATGTCAGATACCATTTGTCTAACCTAAACAAGATTATATTGGATCACTTAATCTGAGAGGTCATCCCTAATTTATATGCTTACGCCTGTTGATGCAGAGAAAGAAGAATTTACAGACTTACAAGTGACAAGCACTATATTATGTGTCTGACCTGTAAAAGTTCCTCAATGACATCCTCCAATGTGATGATGCCAACGACTTCATCCTCCATGCTCGGGATAGATTCCCAATCTTCCTTTAAGATATTTCCTCTCCTTGCTTCAGTGTCTTCGACTGGGAGTATGATCTTTTAGCTCAGTCATATTCTTCTGATATGGGCCTTGGGTTTCATTATCAGTGGAGTAAACAGACGGCGAGTCTTTTGACATGATACGTTGCTCTTTCAGCCCGAATTGATGACCAGAGCCTGCGAAAGGTTCTGGTAAGAAGTTCCTATCTTCTGTAATCACCTTAAATCGATCAGAGAAGACAATTGCTCTTACCTCTTATGTTGCTTTGTTGTTTTGAATCTGAATCCACATTTATACTGATTGTGGTAGGTTTTGCATTTTCTCCAATGTCATTTAAGCCCTTTTTGCATTTTATAACCACAGCCATGTGGCTATGACCCTTTCGGAATTGGTTTAATATATCATATAGAGGCAAACAATCCTGAACCCTGAGTAAATGGGAACTCGGATTAGCCTGGACACTTAGGTGCTGCATGAAAACCATTTTGGTTCTGTTCAGAACTGATTTTTTGTTCTCAAAATCAGTTTTGGACCAAAAACCCGTTTGGTAAGGCAATTTCATTTTTCTATTTCCTGGACAAGTTTGCTTCCAAAACTGATTCTGAAACCAGAAATGAGAACAAAAAAAAAGTTGGTTTTTCATTTCTGGAACAAAAGTGAGAACCATTTCATTTCTGGACAAGCTTGCTTCCACAAGCTGTTTGTTCTCGATATGGGCCAAGTGTTGGAGCGAAATTGTCTTTTGTTGTCCGGTTGCTTGTAATAATCGTCTTCCCTATAGCTTACCCGATCAGTAAGGTAGTGCACTGAATCCTAGTCTCGAACTGATATCGACCAACGAACTTGAGTTCTGGTAATATAAAAGAAACTGCATTGTAGTCCTAATGGCATTGTGGATTTGATGTTAGGCATTGGATTGGTTGCTCGGTAAAGGACACTCGGCACTTCTTCGGCGGGCAGAGCTGAAAATGTTTGTAGATATGCACGGGAATAAGGTAAGTCCCGTGTCTGCTTCGGGATTCACGACAAATGAACTTGGAATAGCAGGATCGGAACTTCGAGAAAAGAGATATAAAGTTGATCATATCGTCATTGTCATGTAAATTGCCTAGGCTGGGAAAGGTGGAGAATTGACGCACGACGAAACAACCATCATTGCTGGAGCTTTGGATATGACTCAGAAGACTGCTAACGATGCCATGACGCCGATATCAGACCTATTTTGTCTCGACATAAACTCTAAACTCGACGAGTACAGCTCCACTCACGTCTGCATTTCGTTTAGTATGAATACTTTTCATTGCTTAGATTATAATTTCAAGTTCGGTGGTTTTCTTAGGGAGACAATGGGGCTGATAATTAGGAAGGGGCATAGCCGTGTACCCGTTTACTCAGGGAGCATTGATTGAGTTTTAATAAAGGTTAGATTAGGTTGGACCCATTTATAAAAACGAAGGATCGATTCAGGTTTCTTCCGAGAGAGTAATCTGCTTGTCCATCCCATATAGGACTCATTCGTCTCGCGTCGAGAGATAAGAATGACACGGAAAAGAAAATTTGAGGAAGTTATTGTATATTTCTATGTACATAACGAAGAGTGCATGAAACGGCTTTTCAAGATGGCTATCTAAAGTAACAGAATATTTTAATATCGATTAAAATCAATAAAGAAAATATCCAGAATCTCCTAAATATCCTAAGTATTTGATACATTGAGGGTGCCAAACCTCTCTCTCCACTAAATGCATTAGCTTACTTGTCGTGCATGCATTGTGACTCCCATTAATTTTTAGGATTTAATAGATTGAGTGAAAAAAATAATAACATATTATATCGAAGTGGAATAGTGATTCTTTACTTTATAATGAAGCAAGTATGTGTAGTAACAAATAACATTTATCGTATTATAATATTAAAATATCTCAACTTTATGCTGTTTGGTGTATAAGATGTACTTATTGGATAGGCTTGTATTTTTCGAGTTTGCCGATTTGACATTAAACTTCGATTGATCGATTTATATCACAAGATATACATAGATAGACATCATACATGTGAGTAAATCTTCACAGGTTAAATTTTCTTGTTTTATTTCAACTATATATGTATAGTTTATCTCTAATCTTGTTAAACTTTAGGATATGAAGAAAATTGAAAATGGTGAAAATCAAAGGTGATAACTCACTGAAATGGCCCATGACCCATCATCACCGTTTCAACCCATGATGAGTCCTCAATTCCTAGAGCAAGAATAGCTAAAATGGCCTCCCCGTGATTCCACCAGTACCAAGTTCTGCTACTACAACAAATCCAACCTCTTTTAGTCAGGCCATTTTTGCAAGAGCTGCTGTGGCTACGAGACTACTGGTGGTGCCCTCCGCAACATCCCCATCAGAAGCGGCATCTCGAAGGCCACCGGTTGATCTCATGGCTGGGTTGACGGTGGTTTGTTATGGCAGGAGTGAAAGGATAAGAAGAAAGGAAAAAAAATGAAAAAAAAATTAATTTGGAAGATTAAAATGACGTGGAACTGACTAGTCAAATTCCAAGGGTATAACTTGATGAAAATAAGGTACGGCAGATTTGGAAAGAAAGTGGAAGTTTGTGATTTTTTATAAGACAAAAAATAATTTTCGGTAGAATTGGGACATTACCTATAGTTTGGGGTTTTTAATGGAATTAGGCCGAGGAGAGGGTGAAAAAATGCTTATTAATTTATTTGGGTGTTTGCCTGTATCTTGCAGAGTATTCGAACTATTCTTTCCAATTTTTTTTTATATATTTTAATTTACAAGCAAAAATCTCAAATTGATTTTCCATCCAATTTCACTAGGATTTATGTGATTACGTTGTTTTTCTGCCCATTGTTTGGGCTAAAACTAGCCGATTATTTTTGCGCAACCTTTAATAACATGCATGCACTAAAAGACATATGGTTAGGAGTATCCGACTTAAAAAATATGATTCGTTTGTTTCACGAAAAATAAATTATTTGGAATTTTTTTTTTTAAATAATCGTTTATATCACTTGACATAATTAGACAATCAAAATTATTTTTGTAGACAACGAAAATATTTTTTGTTTATTCATTTTTATCAGCGATATAAGTAATCATTTTTAGAATAATATTTTTTAAATAATTAATTTTACGGAGCCTCTCTCGATGCAACTTTCTACTATTGATGTCGACTTCAGAAAATCAGATCTGATAAGTCAAGATGAAAGTATGACATGCGAAGCATTAGACACCTGCAAGATGAAAGTGATGACACAGACAGTGATATATTAAACAGTCTACGTCTCATGTCAATAAACGACACTAATACACACGTGGAGTCAACGAATGTGGATCCGAAACTTGGATTTTCTCGAACACGCCACGCTTCGTTTTGTTTTGTTTCATGGAGTCAGTGAGATATCAATAGCGTTTTGGTTTGTTAGTATTACATGTAATTTTTCTTAGTATTTACTCAACTTTCGAATGAATGTAAGGTTAAAATGGATTTCACTATCATGCCGGCCAGACTTAGTACATTTGAATATGCAATATGAAGAGGTGAAAAGGAGTTCATTATTTTATTGGGTGTCTACCTGTATCTTTTGGAATGTTCCATTCTGACTAGCCCTTTCGATTTTTTTAAAAAGTATCTTTAATTTACAGGAAAAAATCTCAAATTGATAATTGACCCGATGTCACTAGGTTTTATCTAATTTTCATTTTCTTATGATTCCTGTTGCGTCATTTTTTTTAATTTCCTTGCTTTGATTACTCTCCTACTTTAATTGTGTTTTTTTTTCCGGGTTGTGGGCTAAAACTACCCGATTATTTTTACAAGACATTTACTCCCATGCATGGACTGCACGAAACTTTGAACTTAAACACAGAAGTGGCCCAAAAACAAAATCTGCCAATGAGCCTAGTTTGGCTCTTACAGGAATCGTATATACTAGTGATTTTCACTGGACTCAATTTATAGCTAGGCTGAGGATTTGAAGGAAGGATCTTCCCCATCCGTTGTGATGGAGATGGGCAGTCTGATAGAGAAAGTGTAACATTAGAGCTCAGAGCTTTTATGCTAATGGAATATATGTAATTTCTATCGTAACTATGTATGCCCTAAACTCCTATGGTATATATTGTAGTAATATCTTTTATAGTTGTAACACTGAAGCTTGTAACTCCAATTCTGATACTGATAGTGAGAAAATTGTCTTTTGAGGCATCGCGATTTTTCCCTTTATAATTTTGAAAGGTTTTCCACATAAAAATTCGCTTGTCTTCTTCTCTATTTTATTCTCTTCAAAGATTCGTGTTCCTAACAATTGGTATCAAGCTCTGGTCTGGCGAAATAGCGGGAGCGACGAATATGGACAAAGAGATGGTGAAGATTGATCGGTGTTATGGCAAGGACTTTGGTTTGTGGAAAATATAGATCGACGATCTGCTGTATCAGAAGAACTTGCATCAACCTATGTTGGGAGAAAAATCAGATTCAATGAAGCAAGCAAAGTGGGAATTGTTAGATTGGCAACCTCTGGGTGGTGTGAAACATGTCCTTCAACATTGCCAATGAGACGACAACAGCAAATTTGATGAGGGCGCTGTCCAACATTTACAAGAAGGCTTATGTTTCCAACAAGGTAAATTTGATGGTTGTCTTCTCAATCTAAAGATGGATAAAGGTGCTTCTGTGACACATCACTTTAACGGATTCAATGTGATCATGGCTCACATTGGCACGAAATGTAGTTCGCCATATCGTTTCATTGCTCAATAACCACTTGGCCGTCTTCTGCCACTTGGTGAATGGTTGAAGATTCAGTGTGCGGCTACTTCGTCACCAGTTATGGCATTAGATTACTGCTGTTGGCACCACTATTGGACCTTGTTGAGTAATCTCTTCGAATCAACAAAAATGCGTCTTACCTGGTGTGCCAAAATTATTATTTTTTTGGCTGGAAATGGCTCCACGCGACAAAATATCTTTTACTGAAGGTTGGATCTTCGGTCAATGTGTAAAGGAAAGTAAATGCATAGACCGGAAAGATAAATTGTAAACTGAAAGATACATTATTTGTGTTGATGATTAAGGGTTTACAAAGAATGCGACGTGGCAATCTATAGCTCACAATCGAATCGACGATTACAAGTGATTATTGAATTTGAAAAGATAATTTCTTAATCTTATCTTCAAAATAAATAACTTCTTAATCTCATTTATTTACGGTTACAAAAAGTTACAATAACATTTATACATAAGAAGTTATAAAAATCCTAAAATAGCGACAATAAACATGGTCACCACCAGTTACGTTTTTTCATCAATTGCTTGATGTCCACGACTTCCTTGATGGTCTCAGCAGAAACGGGAAGCTTAAGACACATGCACATAAAAACAATGACAGATTGGACACGTTAAGAGGTCTGCATCTCACGTCAATATACGACAATCATACACGCGTGGAATCAACCAGCGTCGATCTGAAACTTGGATTTTGTTGAACACGTTATACTTTTTATTTTTAATTTATTGGGTGGAGTCAGTGAGGTAGCAATATTGTTTTATTTTGCTGATTGTGCATGTAATTTGTCTTTGTATAGTTGTACCCGTGGCGTCGAGTGATTTTAGTCAACTTTCAAATAAATGCACCGTTCAATGAATCTCACTATAAAGCTTGCCAGAGTAAGTAAATTGATTATGCCGTACGAAGAGGTGAAAAATGTTTATTACATTAGCGGATATCCGCCTGTATCTTTCAGAAATATTTCAACCGATCATTTCGATTTTTTTTGGATATTTTAATTTATAAGCGAAAATTTAAAATTGAATATTGACTCAATGTCATTGGGATTTATCCGATTTTCGTTTTTTGTTAATATTCCTATTGCGTTATTTTTTCTCCATTTACTTGATTTGATTACTCTTCAATTATACTTGTGTTTTTTCCCCCATTTTATGGGCTAGAACTAGCCTTAGTTTTACACGACCACTAATACCGTGCATACACCGCACGACCCATAGTTAATGGTATTTGACTTGAACTTAATCATCTTCGTGTCATAAAACTGATCAATCAGTTCACAACTTTTTTAAACAAGTTTAATTAAATAAGATAACGCGTTCATAGTTTTTTTACAACACGTTTAGATACATTTGACACACTTATCTAGATAGGTTATTGCCCTACCATATTAACAAGAAAAAGACGACATATCTGATGACCTTCGGCCTGAATACCGCTGGAGCAAGGGGCGTTGAAGATCGATGCAAATGGAGCATTCCTCGACGGTACGATTGGAGCTACATCGTGCGTTTGCCGCGATCCCACCGGAAAACTCATCGGCAGCTTCGCACAATCGGTGAGGGCCGGACCTGCTCTCCAAGTTGAAGCCCCAGCTTAATTTGGAGACACTTCACTTTCTTCGCTCAAGAATGGATCAACACTTGTGTTTGGAGTGGAGTCCGATCGTCTCTGCATATCAATTTTAGACATCTTCGTTTGGCCCATTGTGTAAGAGAGCAAAGTGAATTAGTGGACTGGGTTGCTAAAGCCCAAATCCGAAATGCTCGCCCTCTTATAGTTGGATCTCAAATCCCTTCCAATGGAAAAAAATGTCAAAAAAGTCATAAATCTTTTGTAACTATACCAATTTAGTCCTAAACCTTTTTTTTGTGTCAATTCAGTCCTAAAATTTTTGTATTTGTGCCAATTTAGTCTTAAACCTTTTTTTGGTACCAATTCAGTCCTAAACCTTTTGCATTGATGTCAATTCAGTCCTAAACCTTTTTGTCTTTGTGCCAATTCAGTCCTTCCGGCCAATTTTGATCGGATTTTGCTGACATGGACGTTGGCCGGTCACCGACACTAACATGGACAACTTCTAATAATATTTTAATATTTTTTTGAATTTTTATTTATTCTTTTATTCTTTTCTCTTCTTTTGTTTTTTTTTCCCTCCCTCCTTCATCCAGCCAATTGCCGGACCGGCGACCGGCCAGAGGCCAAAGGCCGGCGAGATCGACCTCACCGGCCACTGGTGAGGCTTGCCCCCGCTAGCAACGGCGAAGGCGAGCCTTGTTGAATCCGGCGAGGTCGTGCCTTGCCAAAGGCTGCAACGAAGGCCTATGGCAAGGGCTCGAGCCTCGCCATGGCTGGGCGAGGCTCGTCTTCACCGTTGCTGGTGAGGGCAAGCCTTGCCTAGCTGCTAGCTTGGACCTCGCCAAGCTCTGGCCTCTGGCTCCGGCGACCGGCTGGAGAAAGGAGGGAGGAAGGAAAAAAAATTCAAAAAATTATTAAAAGTTATCCACGTTAACGCCAATGATCGGCCGCCGGTCAGCCGGTATTCATGTCAGCAAAATCCGATCAAAATTGACCGGAATAACTGAATTGTCACAAAGACAAAAAAGTTTAGGGCTGAATTGGCACAAAAAAAAGGTTTAGGACTAAATTGACACAAATACAAAATGTTTAGAAATAAATTGACACAAAAAAAAGATTTAGAACTAAATTGGCACAATTGCAAAAGATTTATGACTTGTTTTGGACTTTTCGGCCCTTTATTATGCTCAGAGGCCTACTTTGTCTACTCAAATGGATTATCTTAATGGAATGAAGTTTGGCTTTTCAACCAAAAATAATAATTACCACGACTATTCCAGCTACGTCTAGACACGTTAAAACAATAACCAAACTCTTTTTTACGCATTTATATAAAAAAAAATATCATCTCTTGAACATATTAAGCGCGTCATGTAACTCGTTTAACACAACTAATATATTTGTGTTTCAAAAAACAAGATGATTGATAATGGCCGTGTTTTGGATTAAACGTAAACTTGACACGAGAAGAGTATGAATCGAAGGCATGAATTTCTCTACCTGGCCAAAACAATTGATTTCGTAATTATATTAGAAATTGCAATTAAGGCTTGTTTTCTTCTTAGTCTTGGTCAATGGTCCATCATCATCTCCAACTATCTCCAGATAATTTTCCAAGTCTAGGTCGTTTTTTTTTTCTTTTTAATTGCGTTTTCACCAGACGATCGTTCCCAATCTCCACTCGTCGAAGCACCAAATTCAATCTCTTCAAGATCCAACAATGGCTTCCCCCTATCCCAACGCCAACCCAATCTTCATCGCCGCCGACTCCATCCACGCCCTCCTCTCCCACCAGTCCCTCATCCGCCACTTCCGCTCCACCCTCCCCGCCCTCTCCCCCTCCGTCCACACCCCTCTCCGCCACTCCCACCCACTCTCCTCCGCCGACTCCGCCGCCCCTTCCTCCTCCCTCCTCCTCATGCCCTCCTGGTGCTCCCACCCTTCCCTCCCTTACATCGGCGTCAAGCTCGTGACCCACTTCCCCGGCAACTCCTCCGCCCTGAACCTGCCGGGGGTCCACGCCGTCTTCGTCCTCTTCAGCTCCCTCACCGGCCAGCCCCTCGCCACCGCGGACGCCACCGTGTTGACCCTGTACCGCACCGCCTGCGTCTCGGGCCTCGCCTCCGAGCTCCTCTCGCGGACCGACAGCAAGGTCCTCGTCATGGTCGGGTCGGGCTCCCTCGCCCCGCATCTCATCAGGGCCCACCTGGCCGCCCGGCCAGGCATCGAGCGGGTCATCATCTGGAACCGGAGCCCGCAGAAGGCCGCGGCCCTGGCCGCGAAAATGAGCGAAGACGAGGGCCTCAGGGCGGTGCGTTTCGACAGCGGCGAGATCTTGGACGAGGTCGTCGGGTTGGGAGACATCGTGAGCTGCGCGACGAACTCGGAGGAGCCGCTGGTGAGGGGCGTGAGATTGAAGGCCGGCGCGCACTTGGACCTGGTGGGGTCGTTCAAGGAGACGATGAGGGAGTGCGACGACGCGGCGCTGGGGAGGGCCGGGAGGGTGTTCGTGGACTGCGCGGCGGCGTTCGTGGAGGCGGGGGAGCTGGTCGGGGCGGCGGAGAGAGGGGTGGCGGTGGAGAGGGGCGGCGAGCTGGCGGAGCTGGCGGGGGGCGCGAGGCCGGGGCGGCGGAGCGAGGAGGAGGTCACGGTGTTCAAGTCGGTCGGGTCGGCGGTCGTGGATCTGTTGGCGGCGCAGTTGGTGTACGAGGAGTATGTGAAGAGGAGCGGAGGGAGTTTGTAATCTCTAATTTAGTTTGTCGAAATTATGTGTTTAACGTATGGTATGTAATTGATCGATTGTACCGCACCGAGAATTGCTGCGTGTAAGCAAACTGCGCTTAAATTGGAGATGAGAAAACAAATTTTTACATTAACTAGGGATGCATGCATCACATCGCATGTTAACGTTATATCACAAAATCTTTTTAAGTAACCCGAATTACGTAATAGACGGTTGTTGATCGTATACTTAATACTCGAGAAAAATGGTCACTTGATTGGATTGTAGATACAAGATAGCACATCGTGTATTGCCAATTTGCCAGTGATCATTGCCAATTTGGTGGTCATTGACCAAGAGTTTCGTTGCAACAATCTTATTTTACACTAGCTCGTTAAATAAAATACATAAATCCAATATGTTCCTTATATATATATATTGCTGATTTTCATAACAATAGGTCAAGCCTTGTTAGCTAGATGAAAATTTTCATAATTCTCCACCCATTTAGATCAATTTTAGAAAACTGCAGATTAAGAAGTTAAATTCTAAAAGATTACGAAAAAAACCATTTTTGTATATTTCAAATATTTGATTTGTTAAAATAAAAGTACATCCCTTGGCTGGACGGGCCCGGGTTCTGGGAGCTTCTTCAGTCGAAACCCGCGAACCGAAAAAGCGATGCAGTTCTTCGGAGGCTCCGACATCAGCCCGTCGCCGCCGGCGCCGACGGCGGCGGGGCACAACGCGAACGTGATGTACGTGTTCAACCGGAACGGCGTGTGCTTGTTCTACCGAGAGTGGAGTCGCCCCCTCCGAACCCTAAGCCCCCAGCAGGACCACAAGCTCATGTTCGGCCTCCTCTTCTCCCTCAAATCGCTGACCGCCAAGATGGATCCGACCAGGTATCCGGAGCTCGAGCTCCGTCTCCGATCTTTCTTTTTTTTCTTGATTCGATTCCGGCCCGTCGTGTTTGCGGGGAAGTTGAATTGCGATTGCAGATGGGGAATCTGCAAAAAGCATCGAAAATGGCGGCTTTTTATATCGGTCTAGGGTAGAATTGTAGATCTTTATGCCTTGTCTTGAGATTGTATATGCTGTCCGGTTGCTTCATGATCTGCTTTGACTTCGATCCCCCCACGTAATTGGTCTCTGAACACTCTCCCAAATGGTTAGCTGCGATTGAAAATGTCGGTGAATTTGCGGAAATGAGTGAACTTTTGAAGACTGTTATATTCAATTCGGGCACCATTTGATGGTAATGCGGTTTTTTTTTCTTAATTGGGTATTTTACTTGTTCTTTCGCCGGATTGCTGTTATCCTCACGACTGATCAGCTGATCTTTAATTGAAATGTCTAGAAGCAAGTTCATATTGAGCTTAGTCGGTTTTGCTTTTCAATTTGTTAAGCGGAGTTCGAGCTAAAAAAAAGAAAATCTAATGTAAGTCAAACCCACAGTAGAAATTTTAGACGAAAAGACATTTGTGTTTCTTATGTTTATGCGCACTCACCGGCTCTCACATACATGTAAACGTATTATGATCACACAAAACATAACTACTCAATAACTCATTAGTTGCACAACTTAAGCATTGCAAAGCTCGATACTCGACTAAACTTTTTTTTTTCTGAGAAGTCACACAGTCGAGCTCAAGTAGCGCGTGAATAGGAGGAATTTCTCGTGCCATGAGCTTAAAGTCGCGAAACTTTTTTTGTACTGCAAGATGCCAAGTATGCAGGAGAAGATACGGGAGAGCCGGATGATCAGTGATTAACGTACACACTTGCTGTTTTTTGCCTCTTGTAGTGCAGACAAAGGAAATCTTGGGGTGCCCCAGTTACCAGGCCAGGGTTGTTCATTTCACAGTTTCCGCACTAACACTTACAAGCTTAGTTTCATGGAAAGTCCTTCTGGTATAAAGGTTAGTTAAACTAATTCTGCAGTATTTGGATTTTATATTGCTTGTATTTCTACCTCGGATGTTGCTTATAATGAGCTTTCGCTCGCAAAATTCAATAGTCTTAGCAGATTAGCAAGATCTGTTGAATTGAACATTATTAAGGAACTTAAACCCCTTCTGATGATTATTTTTCTAAAGGCACCGCACAATTAGAAGGTGTTTGTGGTTCCTTGATCACATGATACAAGAGAAAAATGGTTTGCTCGTGTTGACTTCTACTCTCTGGGCATCAACTACTTAATATTTATGCTCAATAAGGCAAAATGAATTTTTTTGAGAATGACATTACCGCATCGTCTTACTTTTTAACAGTGTTAAGGATTTTCCTTATGCTTGTATCACTTGCAACTTCAGTAAATATGCTAATGCCAATGCATTCTTGGATCAGCTCTTTGGCCATTGTTGTACTTCTCTTCAGAAGAATCTTTGCAACCATCAATCTGCCTTTTCTTTTGTTCTTTTTCATCTTATGCCTGATGCCTTTGCAGATAATCTTAATTACACATCCTAGGACCGGTGATCTACGGGAAGCTCTGAAGTACATATACAGTCTATATGTTGAATATGTGGCTAAAAACCCTGTCTACGCTCCAGGAACTCCTATCAGGTGACTGATGAACTTTTTTTGGTTTAAATTGGTTGATTAGATGACTTGTGTCAATTTTGATGATCTATTATTCGAATAGTGTGCTATAGTGGACTAAAATAGTCCGATTGTCTGCCAGAAATAACTCCATTAAAATCCTCGATGATACTTTTTCATCATTTTAGATAATGAATCCTGCGCTGTCCCGGTGCTTTATATCCGGGTTGTCCGTTTCGGCACCTAGCTTCCATCTTTTTGATATGAGTACTTACAGACATAAGATAAGGAATTCGGATAAAAAGACATTTCGTGTTGACTATTGCTTTTCTTTCCGTGAGTTATATTTGCATGACTGCAGAAGCTGGTGTTTTCTCTCCTGACACTTTTTCTTATCCTTCTGTGAAGGTGTGACCTTTTCAATACAAATCTTGACCAATATGTAAGGAGCATTTCGTAGAACCTCGGTACGGAGCTAAATACGTATGTGCCGTTTGGTCATGTATCAAGCTTAATGGACAATTTGGAGAGATGGGTACTTGGGATGTGCCTGCTTGGTGTATTATGTGCCTTTCTCTTTGCTGCTAGTGCTAGTCCAACTCCAATCATCCTACGCTTATGTACCAGCTGCTTCCTTCAGTGGAGGGTTAGAGGAGGAATTCTTCTATGCTCCTATTTCTTCAATATGGATTATAGTGATCATTCCTGCACACATTACTCTGTGGCTCTCCTTTTTCCTTATTTTACGGCTTTGTTATTGCGATGCGTAGATGTTATTGGAAGGCGTTGATTCTTGTGTCTTGATTTAAATCGAGCCCATGGAGGTTTACATGATTCAAAATGCACAAAGCTGCAAGCATCTGCTGTGAACTTTTGATATTGCCTTGTTACGAGTGATTGATGTTGTGCAGAACCGTGTGTGTTTCTACTAGCTTCGCCATGAAAATATTCCTAGGCCCTTGTGATGCCGGAGTACATATTTTTGGTGGTATTCCTGGATGTGATCGATCATCATCAATATGATTCATGCTCACTCGTTGTTATCAGATTGATGGGTAAGGATTATGATTGGTCTTAGAGTACCTAAAATAGTTAATCCTAGTATCCAATATTTGGTCGAGTGGCTATGGCTTGAAGAAAGCGGAAACTTGGAACGGCAGGCCAGGGCCATGGTCAGTGCGTAATTCATCGGGCCAGACATTGCTCAGACCCGACTCAAAAGGCTCCTTAATTGAGCTTTATACAACAATCAAAACTAGATTAATCCTCATTGGCTTCAATCAGTTTCTTGAAAGAAACAAAACTCCAGATTTCACACGTCGAGGTGTGGTCAGAAGTTGCTTGATATTGATAATTTCATGACTGGACTGTATACATAAATCTGTCGCTTTCTTTGTGAATGCATTGTTTTGAGATGAATTCGATACAGATTCTGTGGAATTCAATGCACGTTATGTAAGAGCATGCTGATGTTCCTAGCTCCGAAGCATTTGTACTATCTCACAATCCGAGTTTATATGCATCTCCTCCTAGATGACATGAGGACAAAATTACTAATTCAGTGTCCACTGTTTCCTAACACTAGAAGATAAACGTCTTTTTTTGTTAATTGTTGCTCGACATTTGGGATCATACGACAGATGCAATGAACCAGAGCGAAAAGCTTCCGTCTTTCGGAGCCAAATCTCGTTGAAACAAGTGATTGGGTTGCGTTGAAAAACGGGCTTCCCCAATTAAAAACATGTTGGCTGACAGAAGAGGGACACATGGTAAATCCAAGTTCGTTGGAGTAAGATATGGTGTCGGGTCTCTTCAGCTTGGGTAGTAGTGCTCATACTTATGGCGCACTATATACTCATCTCCAAGCATTTCGCCCCATGATTTGTGCAGTGAAATAAGCCAATTCACCCCATCTTGGTGCCTGTTTCTGTTAATTTTGTAGGAAAGAAAAGAATTTATTTATTGCATTGCCTCCTTCAATGATTCTCTTGTTTTTTCATTTAAGATTCGATCGAGTTAACAGATCCAAATTATCTTTACTATCAAGAAATAACCATTTTAACGTCGGGCGCACCTATCGCAACATTTGGGTATCCTAGGTGATTTAAGAACGAGTGTATGGGCCTCATTAGGGACACGAACAAGTCCAATATACCATGCTTCCGGCCGAACCGTTCGATACATGTATAACTCGTCTAGATTTTAGCTCTCACCTTATCGGATCTACAAGATTAATATGATATCTAATAAAAGGGGGAGGTTATCTATCTAAAGCCTCGTCGCCCTTCAACAAACGAGGTTATTGGCCAACATCAACACCAGTGAATGGGGCCAAAGGGGGTGATGGGTGCCCAGTGGAGGTTGCTGGTGATAGCGAAATCTTGCCGAGTCCCAAAGGAATTTTGCCTTGATTTGGGGGGTCCATGATGCCTTTTATTTTCTTTTTGGGTCGTCGTCGTCATTAATTGATTCATTCTTTGAAAATTTTGGTTTCATCTGCTCAGAGTTGGAGAATGCAGTGCCTGAAAGTCTTTTTGTTCCATTCGTGAATTTATGGTTCCTCGACAGACAGTCCACGACTCCATGCCCATTCCCTCTCCCTCTCGTTTGAAATTTCAAACTTCAAAACGTGCCCTGCGGTCCATAAGATCTTTGTTGAGGTCTATCATGTTTTTGTCTCCAAATGCACTAGGAGTTTGTCTCGTCCATTTTGAAATTATAGTTGTAATTTCAACTTTGCTATCTTAAGAAGTTGGATAGTCCGCACCAGGATCATAAGCCATGTAAAGGATCATGGTGGTGGAGATAATGCCCACTTTTAAGCTTTTCAATTTGTCGCAACTTGGCTTGATTTGTCAAATCAGCAAGGTCACGCGCCAAGTTGGGTTGTGAGCAAGAAAATGAATGATTTGGGAATGTTGAGATTACTTTAACACGAGATTTCGATATCCTTTCTCGATTAGATACTAATTCTTCATCAGGATGTTGGAATTTGAAAGCAAAATTGGGCTGTTGAAATTAAAATGACAACGAAAAAGCAGACACTCCACGCAATTCAAAATGTCTGTAAAGTGATGATGAGAGAGGAGAAGTTAAAAAGGGGTCGCATGAAAATGTCTGTAAAGTGATGGTTGATTATGAAACATTGGGAAGACATGATCTTGTTTCGATGTTGATATGCAATTTCCATTAGTACAACAATTGAGATGTGGAGAGAATCATGTCGTCATTGAAATGTACATGTCTCATCTTGATTGATTGGATCTCAGGTAACCTTACAAGTGCTTTATGAGTAAGATAATCTTTCTTCGACAAAAAAGAAAGAAAGAAAGAAAGATAATCTTCCTTAACTGGTGGATACCAAATATAGAGACAAATTATGTTGGTAACCGACTTAATAACCACGGTATCTTTTCCAGTGGATAGATGAGTGCACTCCCACAGCTACTCAAGGTGAAAAATAATCCATACATTGAATATTCTTACAAAGAAGGATCACTCTTTTGGTGTTGTGTTCTCGACAAAAGAAAATGGAATTGCACTCTAGTGTCACGAACCAAAGGTTTTATGGCAAAATGGGCCAAGGAAAGCCGAGCTGGTTAGACAAGCCTTGAAACTTCTAAGGCTGCATTTGGTCAACCGTATAAAAGTCAGGATATGATATGTTTTATCCTATCCTGTGTTTGGTGGTGGTCCAGGATAGGATAAGGTCGGATATAGACCGGATATAGCCCGGATAAAAAAATTCGGGGGGGAGGGGTAGGATAGAACCGGATAAGATTTCTAATGCCTATTTTTCTAGAAATCATACGCTCCACTCGCCGTCATCTTCATCCCCACACCTTGTGCGCTTTCACCAAAAAATTTTCTCGGCTTTTTTTCCTTCACCGACTCCTCAGAACCCGTGAATAGCAAAAAAATAAAATAAAAATTATCTTATCCGACTTTAAATCCGTAGTCCACCAAATAGTTGACAGGATATGAAGAAATCCTAGGATTTCTTATCCTATCCTATCCAGTCCTATCCTATTTAGAAATCCGGACGACCAAACGCAGCCTAAGGGTCTAGAGCTTCATGAGTGCTTTAGAATATTCTTGGGATATCCCCTATTCATACATGAACCCCTCTGATTATAACTGTGCATTGTACGGTAGTTGATAGATTGGGAGATAAGATACACACCATTTGATAAAGGAGAGATTTACGATATATATATATATATATATATATAGGGGTCCCCAGTCCTCATTTGTATCACTTTCTCTATATAGATTCCTAATTCGCAGAGGAGGTATTCTAGGACACTTAACCATTAATTCGCTCTGTTTTGGATGGATTGAACGTGTGTATATTTGCCAATGGTCAAACTGGTTTAGGAATATCATATAAATGGTTCATCGAAACCCTCATCTGTGTCCTTACAAAATTTGGACTGCTTCTTTTCTTTATAAAAGACATTGTTATGCTAGTAAAAGAGTGGGCCTAGTGCATCATTAAGGGAGGATTGGAATGTCAATTATCTAGCTCTAAATGATCTTTTTCAGAAGGCACAAAGCAAAATACTACTGTTTTATATGAAGTTGCTGTGCAAATGGTTGAATCCCTTGATGATGCACAAGGCGCACTCTGTTATGTTATCAGCATAACAATGCCTCTTCATAAGAAAGAAGACGAGCGTGGGTTTGCTTTCGGGAGACCATGACGTGTACAGAGCCTTCACGAGCTTCAAGTACCTCTGGATCACAACCGGCTGGTCCATGGCCGCGACAGGCGAAGGTGGCTTGGCTTGGACGCACGGCATTGGTCGGCACGGACGCGGCGCGGGCAACTCCTCCGGTTGCAACTGACGGAGGGACGCACGAAGGTCCAACTCAAGGTTGGCTAGATGGGGGAGGAAGAGAGATGCGGATGGAGGAGGAAGAGAGAGGAAAATCAAAATTTTGCTTTGTTTTCAATGTCCACGTGTCAAAGTCTAAGTGGATTCGAGGAAAAAAATATTCGCCACATCAGAGTGGCAATGTAGAACCACTGAATATTTTTTACAAAAGAAGACATGAAATCTTCTTCTTCTTTAATAATATTCTCTTTTTTTGTTGGCTTTTTGTAGATGTACTTAGCAGTTATATTAGAAAAATCTCATATCGGAAAATTGATATGGCACGATCCAATTAATAATTCTAGTTAGCCCATAATCATTGATTGAGGTTTTTGAGTAAAAGTGGGTCGATATTGATATATTGACGAGAGTGGTATTGAATTTCTGATGTCCCCGCTCATCGGTGATTTGAAAAACGCTCCGACAATCCCGACGATAAATTTCTCATCTCAAACAAGAGAATTTTTGCTTCCTATTCTCCAATCCATCTCAAGAGGGTGACGAGAAATTTCTGAAAAAGAGGAGCGAAAACAATAAAAATAGAAGCCAAAAATAGAATTCAGTTATTAACAAAAGTTATGTCAGCGTAACGAATGGTGAAATAAAAAGAGAAATATGTACGTACTAACGCTACACTAGGACTTTTATTCCATGGGGTCGTTCGAGGAGACAGGTGAGAGAGTGCAAACAGTGCGGTGGCGTTTGCAGAGGCGGGCGAGCTGAGAGGGGCGGCGGTGGAGAGAGGCGGCAAGCTGGCGGAGCTGGCCGGGGGGGCGCTTAAAAGTCTTGTTACCATGCAAGCCTTGCTTAACTTGTAGATGAGAAGAAAAAAAATTGCATTCAAGTAGATCGCAAAGATCAGCAGCACTTTATAGGGGGAGACAATTATCGCTCTCGACTTATCAATATGCTAACAAGATTATCAATCGTAAAATCCGGGATTATTGTTCAATGGAATTGTACTCGAATAAGCAAGGTCAATAAAAAAACCAAAAAGGAACAAAACTTGACCCGCGGTTAGTGATCATACGAGCGAGCAAGCTCCTCGGGCTCGGTAATTTGCCGTGTCAATAGCACGTCGAGAAACAACCATTTCAATGTCGGGGGCACACCTATGGTATCGCGACATATGGGCGGCCCTGGTGATTCAAGAACGAAGATATGGGGCATCATTAGGGACACGGGGACATGTCCGATATGCCGTGCCATCGGTGTAACAGTCGACTACCATAGACAATTCTTTCAGATTTTACCTCTCGTCTGATCTAATTTACGACATTAAATCTGGTACGTAACAAACCGAGGGTCGATCTATTCAAAAGCCTCGTTGCCCTTAAAAGGGAGTCATTGGCCGACAACAACACCGGTGAATGGGGACAAGGCGTGGGTGGGATGGGGCACCAAGCGGTGGTTGCTGGTGATATGGTGAAGCCTTTGCCGATTCCCGAAGGAATTTTGCCCTGATTTGGGGGGTCCGTTAGTGTCTTCTTCCCTTCCGGAAGTCGTCGTCATTAATTGATGCGTCGTTTGAAAAATGTGGCTTCATCTGCTCAGGACTGGAGAGAATGCAGCGTATGCAAAGTCTTTCGCCTCCATTAATGAATTCGTCGTTCCCTCAGCGGTCAGCAGACAGCCCATGATTCCATGCCCATTCCCCCTCCTCTGTCGTTTGAAATTTCAAACTTCAGAACGTGCCCTACGGTCCGAAACATCCATGTTTTAGGGTCCATCGTGTTTAATCTCCTAAAGTACCGAGGACTTGTCTCATCAGTTTTGCCATTATAGTCGCAAATTTCTACTTACCGCATCAACTGTTAATATGCCCGTAAAAGGATCGTAACAACGGCGGCAACGTCCACTCTTAAGCTTTTCAATTTGTCGCGGCTCGACTCGATACGTTAGATCTACGGGTTCATCTCCCAAGTTGCACCTGCGAGCAAGAACAAGGAATGGCTCGGGAATGCTAAGAATTCTTCAGAATTCGAAGATGCGACTACCAACGTCCACAAGGGATCTTACAATCTCATGACTTGTTAAAACTAGATGCTCTCCAACATTTTATTTTCCCAACGTTTAAATTTAAGATTATGTCGGTGTGCTCCACTGTTTACCCCCAAAAAGAAAACACTCCAAAAAGGAATGAAAGTTGTTCGGATCTAAAGTTCTGTTTAGTTCAGCATTTGAATGATACTTTGAGACTTTAAAAGTCCCTTGAGTAAATGTAAAATTTTTTGGTAAGTTTTGAGAAGATGCAATTACATCTCCAAAGCTCTCCAAGGGCCTTTGGTTGAATGTAGAGATGGAGGAGCCTTGAGGAATTTGCATTTTCGGGATGCAACTTCGCTGTTCATTGAGCGACTATTGTTCATCTTCTTGGAGCTTTGGGTCCAGCGGCCGACGACTGCCGCCTAAGGGGTAGCGCGACCTCGACGACCGCCACATGGGGGTCGTGCGACCCCGACGACTACGGCCTGGGATCGCTGAACCTCGGACGACGCCCTGGGTCGCGGGACCCAGGCAAAGCGGCGGTCGTTGGGGTTGCGTGACCCCCAGGCGGTAGGCGGCCTGAGGTCGCACGACCCCGACGACCGTTGCCTGAGCGTCACCTAGGTCGCGCGACCTAAGCCAAGCGTTGCCTGCGTCACGCAACCCAGGGCGTCGCCCGCGACCTCAGGCGGCGCCACCTGAGGTTGTCGGATCTTAGGCGTCGCTTGGGTTGCGCAACTCAAGCAACACTTGAGGTCGCACGACCTCAGGCCACCTCGCCTGAGGTCAAGCAGCGATGGTTGGCAACCAGATCTGGCCATTGGCCGACGACCAGATCTAGCGGCGATGGTGATAGGTAGGTGAGCTCCATCGAGATTGCTTTTTTTTTTTAAATATCAGTAAAAATCTTCTATAAAATATAATTTTTACCAAACGGTATTTAGATCAAAGTTACTTTCAAATGTGATTTTAAAATATACATTGCTAAATATTACTTACATTTCGAAAACTCTTTTAACTTAAAAAGTTTTTGCATTTTGCCAAAAGTATTTCCCCGAAATCGAATCAAACGGCCCTAAGTCTATGCACGTTCGGGCGGAGCGCAAGTCCCAAGCATGTGAGAGCGGTCCTTCCTGGTTTATTACCTTCAAGCATCCAATTTCCATAGTCATGCATAAGAGCGAAAGCCTATCCTAGGAGCGAAGCCGTTCCTTCTCGATTGTCCCTCCCAATTAATGTTACCATACGACCAATTGACACTAGGAAGTAGGAACTTTCCCATTTTATAAAAAAAAAAAAAAGAAACCCAATTTATTGGCAGAAATAAATAAGAGTGGGGAATCTTGGAAAAAGACAGAACGAGGGGGGGAAAAGGGTGGAAAACATAAGAACCATTTGCGAGGTCACTTGAGGTCCAATCAATCGAAGTGACCTGACCATCAGACAATGTACATCTCAATGACGATACCACCACGACACGATCCTCTCTCGACTTCTCAAACTGTCGTACCAAAAGGAAAAAAAAATTGCAGATCGACACCGAAACGTTAACATCGTGTCTTCCCGATGTCTCGTGATGACCCGTCACTTCACGGACGCCCCTTCAGGCCATCCCAAAATCTGCAAAAACCAACCCAACCCTAATTCGAATTTTACTTCTTCTTTTTTTTTTCTACACCCACAAAAACAAGGCAAAAGTTTAAGAAAAATTAAATAATAACCAAAAACTCACCCACCCACACACCCTCCTGTAAAGTTTGACTGACTGCACAGAAAACAGACCCCTTTTTTTTGTTCTTTGAAAAATTATGGCTCCAAAGGCCGAATCTCGTTACAATTTACAGTCACTCGCTTCGTCGCCGGAACTTCGTCTTCCCGATTCAGAGGACGTCTCCGGTGGACCGCTAGCGGATCGCGATGATAACGGAGAACAATCTGCAACACGACCCGATGATTAGGCGACGCTAGTGATTCATTGTTCGAAAGAAAATTACCAAAGAATTGAAGCGATAAAATTCAAAGGGACAGAAGATTTAATCAAGTTACGTACCGCTGGAGGAGTTATAGGATCTCTTGCAATGCAGGATCGCGCTCTGGATCCCGTCTTGCTGCTGCGCCAGCGAATCGTCCCTCCTCGCCGGCGGCGGGGGCGACGAGACCCCGCCCGACGCGGACGCGGACCTGCTCTTCCCCAGCCGCTTCGGAGCCGCAGCCGGGAATCCGGCCGGAGACTTGAGCAGCGCATGCATCTTGGACGAACCCAGCGGCGGCATCGCCGGAGATGACGTCGCCGACAGCTCGCCGGAGAACCTCGCGGCGGCGGCGGCGCCGGTTTGTTTCCGGGAGACCATGACGTACAGGGGCTTCACGAGCTTCAGGTACTTTTGGATCACGTCCTTGGAGAACCGCTTCGAGCTCGAGTCCATGAAGCTCCCGGGGCTCCGGCTCGGAAACCCCGTCTCGGATCTTCTCGAGCTGTTCGCTCGCCTCAAATCGGGTCGGGGGCATTCTCGCACCTTGAACTTCAAAGTGAACAGACCGCCTACTCTGCTTCTCAGCTCTCCGTGGTCTCCAGCCTTCTCCCCGTCGCCCGACGACGCCGACACCGACTTCGACTTCCGGAACATGAAGACCCGGAACTTCGGAGCCGACTTCAGCAGCGAGATCGGGGACTGGGGCCGGGAGCACGGGTCGATCGGGAGGATCTTCCGCAGCGAGAGCGACGACTGGTGAGAGAGACGATAGTTCCTGCCGCTCTTCGTGGTCGTCGAATCGGGTGAGCTCCTCTGTTTTTCTACGCTGGAGTCAACTTCGACCAGGTCGCCATCTTTGACCTTTTTGTTGCCGTCGCTGGTACTGCACCCGCGGACGTCGCGATCAGGAACAGTGAGCTCCAACTCGAAGAACGAATCTTCTTCCTCCTCCTCCTCCTCCTCCTCTTCTCCCCCTTCTCCCGCGAACGCGTTGCGGAGTCCGTCGCCACTTCCCACCGCAAGAAGGGTAGGCGCTCGGGCGGCGATGGCGGCGCTGGCGATGGGCCTCCGGAACCTGAGCAAGGTCAGAGCTTCCATGGCGGGCGGGCGGGCGGGCGAGCGAGGAAGCAAGACAGAGCAGACCCTGGAAGCGGATACGTCAGGGCTCGAGATGGAGAGAGGGGAAGGGATGTGCGGGGTGAGGCAGAGGAGGGGAGAGCTTTCGCGGTTCGTTTTATGTTGCGGGGTGACGAGAAAGAAAAGGAAAAAGGGGAAAAAGGAAAAGGAAAGGAGGAGGAAAAGAAAGAGAAAATGGCGTTTCGAGGCAAAAGAAGGGAAGGAAAGAGCGAGAGACGCCCCTCTCCTTTTCCTTTTCTTTTTCTTTCTCGTTTTTTTTAACTGCTTTTTGGAGAGAGACAAAGCTTGGCGCTGATCACCTTTTCCTTTGTTTGGAGCTTTGTCCTGTCTGCTCACGAGGTCGGAAAAATTTTATCTGCATTTATTAACAGTTCGATTAAATAGGACTAATTCTAATCGTATCGTTAGTGAGCACGAGATTGTGTTTAGTGTTCGTGAGCTTGTCTTCTGAGTGACCTGGAATCATGGAAGAAATCTTTTGCTCTAGATAATACGGAAGTGTCGGTGCAACTAAACTAGCCGGCCGGTGCATATTTTCATTTCTTAATTATTATTAGCTCAGTTTAATGATGTTAATCCTTATAAAAAAAGAGGATTAATACCACAAAAAAACTCAAAATCGATACATTTTGACAATATTAAGTAAGCATGTCGCGAGAAAATTTTTCTACCGTAAATTAGTAAATATCTCGTCCGGGTCGAACCACACAGATTTCAATTTCAAATGTGGGTTTATATTTTCTTTTTCGCTATTTTCGCAAGTTTCTAAAATTTAGTAATTTTTAAAATATTGACTCGAAAATACCTTCGCTTCTTAAAATCTAAGACACACCCACCAAAATCTTTTAAGTATATTTTTAATCAATAAAGCTCGTACATGGAAATTGCCCCTTGTACTTTCTCGATAGTTAGTAGATTGTGAGAATTATTTTTCTTACGTTTAAATTTGATTAAATATGCATGCGCGATATCATCTTAACTTGCGTAAACATCTTTCGTGAAAAAGGTCATCGGATTTTGATTTCCCCAAACGCGCCGGAACTTTTTGTGCTTATTATTACATTGTCGCAGATGATGCATTTTCACGAGAAGTCGGTCGATTAAACATCGAACTGCACATCGAACGGACGATATCAATATTTTCCTTTCCAGATTCTCGTCGGGGATTTAATTGAATCGCGAGTCGAAGTAACATTGTTTCGGTGATTAAATTAGTAACATGATTTTAAAAACTAATCGAAATTTAGAGGCGTCCACACATACGTTACAAGTTTCTCATCCTCATACTTATATGTTTCTCTTTCCCTCTCAGATTTATCTTTCGGTAGCCATTGGTCAGTCACGTGGATGTACAGCGCGGGTCACGTGAGCTCCAGTTTCTTTTTCTTTTTCCCCCTTTTTTATTTTGCAGAGGTCAGAAAGTCAGACGTATTTTTATGAATTGTCCGATGTCGAGTGTCCACTACCCACGCCACGCGCGGTCCCTCGCTCTCGCCTTGGGTCAACCCTTTCATCATGCCGGTGGTTGACCGTCGCATCGGCCGAGCTCTCTCCTCTTCTTTCTTTTTCTTCCCTTTTTCCGTGCCATTTCTGTTGAATTATCTCGGCATCCATCTCTCTTTTTGATTCCACCGATTTTTGGGTCGTTTTTGCATTCATCGAACGCCCAAAAATAAAACGAGGGCGCGGAAATCTTCATGGCTTTGTTTGATTGGCGAAAAAAAAAATGAACGATGTGAAAAATATTTTCACGAAATTGATCGATTGCGGCTTTTGGAATAATTAGTTGATGGAAAACATTTTCATTATCAACTACAATTTACGCCTAAATATTTTCGCTGAAGATGAAAATACAATTTTTTGGTTAATTTTTGTAAGTAATATTAGCGATCATATTTTTTTAAAAAAAATTATTTATTTTTCATGAAACAAGACGAAATCCAAGAAGAGGAAATGCTCTTTTTCTTTTTCGCTTTCTAGGATTCTGGGGCCGTGAGGTGCTGTAAAAGGTAGAACGGGGGATCCGTAACGTCCAATCCACAGCTCAAGGGGGAGGGTGAAGAGAAATTTCTGAAAAAGAGGACCGAGAAACAATTCAAAAGAAGCCCGAAAGGAGAGAATTCAATGTCCGCAAAAGCCATCTCACCGTCAAATTAAAAAGAATAAAATGAAATAATAACAATAAATAACAAAAGTGACTGTCCATGTTAGGATACATCGGGGAGTGTAAGCGTACTTTACTTTTTGCAGGGGTCCTAAAAGATACTCCTCGTCAGAAAGGAAGGAAATGTGGCTCTTTACCGTGTTTTGGTGCTCCCTATTGCTCATGGACCAACCCCTTTAACCAAAAAAAAGAAATTTTAAAAAAAGAAGAACCCCCTTTTTTTTTTTTGGACATAGGAGGTCCAGTCCAGAGAGTATGCTTTGGCCCCCCAAAAAAAAAAAATTAAAGATGGCCTTGGGCTTTTTCTCTTTTGTTATCCTTTTTTCACAGAAAGAAAGGGTTTGACCTGCTGGTGGAAGTTTGGTGCACTCGGCACCTTTTCTCTTTCATTATTATTGTTATTATTCGTTATTTACACCACTTTTTCTTCTCTTTATTTCTTCCTTTTGTTCCCTTCTTTTTTCACCCCGAAAGACGCGTTGAATAAAAATGAGTCTTTTCTTCGCCATCGATCAAAAGAGCTCCTATTTTTTTTTGGGTAAGTGCAGCAAAAACCCTAAACTTTATCCACAAAGTGCAATTGGGCTCAATTTTTTTTTTCAAATGTGTAATTAAGTCATAAAACTTATTGCAAAAGTGCAATCGAGTTATAAAACTTTCAAAAAGTGCAACCAAGTCCTAAAACTTATCACGGAAGTACAATCAAGTCCTAAAATTTTCGAAAAGCGTAATAAAAGAAAGAACTAGATTGGACCAATTTGATAAGTTTTTAAACTTGATTACACTTCTGTGATAAATTTTAGGACTTAATTATACTTCTTGAAAGTTTTAGGATTCAATTGTACTTTCGCGATAAGTTTTAGGACTCGTTATGCACTTATCCTTTTTTTTTTACCATCTCCATTGGCTCGAGGCATCAAGGGATTTTTTACATGCATTTCGTAATGAGAAAATTATCAGGTAAATTCGTTCCGCGAACGATTGGAATTCCTGAAGTTGCTACGTTGCCAAATGTAGGAAGGCAACGGCTTGGAGTAACTAATAAATGGAAGGGGGGGCAATAAACATAATCATTTGCTTGTGGGGGTGGAGACAAATTTGCAGGGGAATATCTGGAGGGCTAGGGGACGTGCCTCATGCTTACAAGTTACAGCAGCCTTTTGTGGTCCTAAAAAACTTACCCTCTTCACTTTTCTATCCATTCTCTATTTAAAAAGCTAGATCGACACGTACAGAGATGAATATGAAAATTACTCTATCGATCCGAAATTTACTGATCAGAAGGACTCAATTGATAAAATTAAAAAATTTAGGATCGAATTGGGATCCGTACGATTTTTCTTGAGATGAATTGATAGACGCGAAAAGAAAAATTCTCCCTCGCGTATGGAAAATTGTAAGTAAAGAAAGAAAATGATATTTGGGTAATTATGAAATTACGACATGAATAATATCTTCGCAGAATCCTACGTCTCGTATGAAATGATGATGATACGAGGGGCTTTGGAATTTGTTTCTAGCTTTATCAGAAAAAAGAAGGGACCGAAGTTCCCCCCACCATCATCATTCGCTGCCTCCTTTGGTGTCGTCTCAGGTGCACGGTGATTTGGTGATATTCCGAGTCCTTTTTTTTTATTGATCATATTCCCTTTTTTTTAACTTAAAAAAAAAGAAGAAAGCCTGTTTTTTTTATGACTTTTATGTACTTGTCTTTCGTTTTTATGGTTTGTTTGTCGGTTGTTGCCCTCAATTTTCACAAATGGCTGGCGGGTCCAATGGTTCCCCTCAACGATTCTCCCCCCAACTAGTCCAAAAAAATAAAGTAAAATCTTACAAATCCGTTCATTAGTTATCTACTTCGCGTTTTAAATTTGATTTATTAAGCCGAAACTGTTCATTTTTCGGCGTACTAAGCCTCGAAAACCTTTTTAATTTTGATCGATCGAGGACAGCGTTCAATTCCTTCTGTTGATTGGAAAAAGCGACGCGGAATGTCATAAAGTGAGCCGCGTGTGGCTTTCCAAGCTTGAAGTTCCATAGGGGCTAATTAAGAACTTAAGATTGTCACGTTGTTCCTCATCGAGTTTGACTCGATTTTCTTAGTCTGGTTCAACTGATAAAGAAGAGCATTCCAGTTCCACCATTACACGGGATGAGCATTCCATTCTTTGCCCCAATGACTACTCCAAATTATTTGAATGAGTAATTTACTTGTAACTTTCGATTACAACCTAAAGAATTGGCATTTTATCTTCATCCATTACTATCTTAGCTCATTCTATTCCATCATACCAAAGATACGCAAAATGTTAATTCGATCGTGATATCCGATCCTCACTTTTAGCGGAAGGGGGGGGGGTGTGGGGGAGAAAACAGATGCCCAAGTTTTTGGGCTCTTGCACTTGAATATATTCGATCTATTACTAGCGAATTTAAAATCGATATAAGTGATTTATATTTTAAATTTCTCGTGATCCTTCCCAAATAAAAAACCGCATATGCCAAGAAGTTGCCCGCTCAGCTTCTGGCTGGTTTCCCTTTGCCAAATATCAAGTGGGAGTGGGGCAACAGCTAAACCCGAACTCGCTCGTTCATTAATAAAATCATGTGGGGATTGACTGATTAGTGGAATATGCTCGCAAGTTTGGTCAAGTTTTGCTTCTTTCTCCGAAGTCAAAAGGAAACGTCTTTAATGGCACGAAAGCCATCTTCACTTTCGGAGGATGGCAACATCTAGTTCGAGCAGTTTGAGGCACATTCGACATAGGCGCCGTCCATAAGCAAAGCCTCGTGATCGAATTCATGGTCTGGCTACGAACTTGTAGCTGAAATAAAAGCGTATGCAATTGGATCGGTCCTAGGGCCGAGCGAGCCCACCGACGAGCTCACTTGATTAGCCCGAGCTTAAGGAGGAAACAGCTCGTTCAGACCCACGACTTGCACTTCGAGCCTGTGCAAGCTGCCGGGGACCTGATCATAAAGTCCCGACCCTCGGGGGTGTCGAAGTCGGCCTCGAAGCACCCTTTTTTCTTTTTCCTATCCGGACGACATCATATCCTCTCTTTTGACTGGGAAGAACGAAAGCCTCTTTTGCCTAGACTCTGACCATGAAGCTTGGTCGAATCACATGCCTAGGAATTGTTGAAGCTAGTTCAGGGTACGTATGGAGTGAAAAAGGGAAGGGAGAGAGTAAAACTCATACTGAACTGGGACGTACATGTGTATATATGTGCCTGAATAGAGTAGCAAAAAGAGATGTACAAGCTGTAGACAAACGTGCCAGAGAGGATTTAATACATTTACTCAGCCATACTCAATCCTTCTGTCTTCCAATTTATGTCCCTCGATCGGAACAGCAGCCTCAACTGGACACGGGTGATTTTGGAGGGGCTCCTCAGGTTAATGCACTTCCAATTTAAGTCGCAGCAGGTGTTAAAAACATAAATAATGAACCGGGAAGCCTTCTTTTAATCAAGACTTGCCCTGTATCAATCTACCTTTTTAAAATATACGACTGCCAAACTCGTCTCCGTAGTTGAAATGCGCGCCATAGATCTTTCCGTCTTCGGCAAGCTTCAACTTTCCAAAAAGAAAGCAAGTGATGTCCGTTTGAGAGGCTTTGCAGAGCGTCTTTTTCTTGCTCTATACAAAAACAAAAAAATTGCCGAATTACAGTCTTTTGTAATGACTTCATCACTTCAATTAAGATTATTATTTCGAAATTGGTAATTTAGATAAGACTGTAGGATGAAACGGATGAAATATCTATAGAGATGATATATTTATAGAGAGAGAGGCGCGTATCTAGATGAAGAAATAGCGTTTTATGGTTAATATCATGAATCCAAAAGACTTGACTTGATCCGTGTCTGGCACTGCAAAAATAGGATAGATTTCTCCACAATCTTCTCATTGGTGAGTTGACTTGTACTAATTTGTAGATGATCAATTTTCTCTTCTAGATGGCTAGTCATCAGCTTACAAACTCCAATTGCAAGACAGAATATGTCTCCCCTTCCTGATTTGGATTATGAGATGGGGACCTCACATGTGCTGAACATATACATCCTTTGAAATTGTACACATGCATACACATAAGTAAAGTCACTCTTTGCCCTTCTCTATAACTGATCTGGGTTGATTTGGGGACCCTCAAACCCTCTCTCTAAATCATACATTTTTTTCTCGCCCATCGTTCATGGGTAGGTGCATGTATTGTTCCCAATTGCTTGCAATAGGTAGCTTCTCTTTTATGGGAACAACAAAGAGTACCACTTTTGCCTCTTACAGTTTGGGTAAGAATTAAAAGCTCGATTGCACGATCATACACTTCATCACAAGCGACTCTTTTCCATCTACAACAATAGTTACCTTTCCAAGGAAAAAAAAAACAACTGTATGGGTTTAACATATTTTATCTAAATTGGAGCAGCGCTTCTCTTTCTTGCTCTATTGCTCTATCAAAATGGATGTTGAATTTCGGCAGAAGCATATTCGTGAATTATCTAAAATAAAAGAATGGGGCTACTAGTCACCTTTGATATATCAAGCCGGACAGTAAAAAGTGCCACCAAAGAAAGCTAAAATTCATTAGCAAGTCCTTGCGAGGAAAAGCTCACAACTTTGATAAGTAGAAGGATCACTTCCTGGGAACATGTTGGATCCCTATTGGGGAGACAGATAGTACAAGATATAAAGGGACATTCTCTTTGCCAAGGGCACAACTTCCGCATTGCAGGGCAACGCAGCCATGTTGCTGAATTAAAGGACTTTCTTGATAATTGAGCTGAAAATCTAGTTCGAGCTTTGGATTTACACGTGCCCGGTGACAAACAATAGAATCAATCGCATGGAAGAATTTCAGTTCAATGTCGAGTCGAGAATCAGAAATTTAACGCCCTCATAAAACAAAAAGACATATACAACTTCACGTCCGAGAGATGAAATTCGCCGTTCTTCCATATTGGGTATGCTTGATTTTCGCAATTAAAGCCTCATTATGGTCAAGATTTACCTCTGCTTCCAAAATGCCCATTTGTTTGGCACCTTAGAGTAGGAGAGCATTAGAAGCTTTGCTTTTTACAAATGAGTATTTGCCCAGAAACATGCTTTCGTCGACGTACGATATCTTTAGATGCTTTGAAGCTTAACGGAAGTTAGACTAAGCCGATCTTCCATCGCGATCGCGGTGCTCCACTCGAGCGAGAAAAGAGCATTCTTCCTTGTATACCTTATGATGCTTTCATGATGAATTCGTTCATAATGTCATCGAAGTCTACGTCGTGCAAAAATAGATGATCCATGTCTAAAGGTCCCTGATGATTTCACACTGGTGGTGGGGTTCGAACTCCCCCCCTAGAACAACTGGGACATCGGACCACAGGCCCACCGGTTTAAAGGGAGATTCGAAGATGAGCATATTCCGAAATTTGTGCTCTTATTCTAATCAACAAACATGAGGAAAATAGCATATTCTAGTTCCACCCGTCACCACCGACGCTTCAACGACACTCTCGGCATTTTTGGTTCTGAAGACCGCACCAGTCAATCCTGCACCGTTTCCACGGCTCTCCGCCATGGTCATCGTCGTCCTCGCCGCCGGACTTCGGACCCCGGTAACTGAAATTTTCTCTCTTCTTCTGTACTTAAGACACAAAGCTACGACCCGCATCTTCGTATGGTCCGATTTGATGATTGTCCTGCTTGTGCGCCTGGATGATCGGGATGAATTTTTCCAGGAGCCTATTGTTGTGCGTAGCTGAACAGGATCCGAATCTCACATGTCTGCTTTGTGCTAATAATTCACGCATCACTTGTGTGGGTCCAAGTTTGGGTTGTCAAGTAGGGGAGCTGGAATGAAACCTTGCCCTCCGGTTTCTTTCCGAAGAGGCAAAACTGCATTTCTGCTCATTGGTTAGCGATGCCTGTCCTGTTTCTACCAAAGGAGAACTGTTTGAGCAGTTTGATCATATGCCTTGGTGTCCATAATGCCGAAGATTGTTCATATGACTCAGTTACAGCCTTACAGGACATGTTTGCGAGCTAGCTAGTTCTTGCTTTGGCACGAGAGCATGTGTGAAACTCGCATGTTCATTGTGATTCACCAATTTTCATTGTAATTGCAACTTAGCTCTTTGCATTTTCTACCCACTATTGGTTGCTTCAGACTTCAGTGGATGCATAGAGAGTTATGAATCTTTTCTAAGGTCCTGACGCTTATTAAGCACTTGAATAAGAAAAGTTCGAACGTTTTTCGATGTGCCGCTTTTCTTTGAGTAACATGAAATTGATGCTTTGAAGATTGGAACGTACTGATTGGAAATGTTTGATAGGCGTCGTGGGATTGCTCATCGATAAGATACGAATCTCACTCACCTTCAGATGTGGTGCGGTTTTTTCGATCAGTATTTTCGCAGTGCTCGAATACTGTAAAAGAAATGGAGGGCAGCGGCACTGATTCACGTGCAGAAATTGAAGACGACCTTGAGGGATTAGTTACCACGTCTATTCAACTGCTCCAGAATGCGAGGCGGAGTTGATGAAGATACTAGCTCAGCATATGTGCACTTAATGCGTCCGGACAATTTGACCCGATGACCCATGATGGTTGAACGGCCCGAAATGCATCGGGGTGCGGATGCGTTGTCTATTGCTCCAGGAATGACGCTGGTGCTCGTGCTGCGGTCACACTGTGCAGGTCGGTTCTTTTCCTCTCTTCGCATGCTTGTAATCGCACGAGTTTTCTTCAATGGATTGGAATCCTTCTACTAGATTTTCTTTGCATCATCTCTTAGAATTTCGTATCGTGCTTCCACCATACTATGACATAACCCGGTTAGTTTCGGAAATGAGCTCGTCGTTTGGGGAGAACCGTGCCGACATGCCTATGTGGTCCGATTGAAAGAGATAGGTTTTTGACTTTTTCCAAGTGGGAGAAGTTTACTTGAAAGGTTTTGTCTGCTTCGGTTTTGAAAGGGTTTTTTTTGCGCTGAGATTATAATTTTTGGGGACATTTCACTTCAGTTTGAATTTGTGCTGTTCGAGCTGGTTGTGTTAGAGATTGGACCGAGTTCGTACTGTTTCGATGCTCAAAAATTTTCTTAACGGTTATTTCTTAGAAAATGTTTCCAAAATCTTTAAATGTCAGTGTACGTTTTGATCAGGTTTGTACTAGACGGATTGGCTTTATGCGGTTTGGGCTTGTACTAAGATGTTGTCCACATATTCACTTATCCCCGAGGAATAGAAGAAAGCCAAAGCTAAGATAACACTTCAAATCAAAAAAATGACACGGACGGTCCTTACATTTTAACTCAATATGTAATATGATCCATAAATTTTTGGCACATATTTAATTTAGTTCATGGACTATATAAAAATGTTCAATGTTGTCCCTGAACTTAAATTGATGGAACAATAACATTAGATATTTTCATATAGTTTATGGATTAAATTGAACATTTATAAAAAATTCAGGTACCAAATCGAACAAATTAAAAATGTAAGGATCACATTATATCTACTGTCAAAATTTAGGGACCATTTATATAGTTATCCCCTTAAAATCTATAGCTCGACTACTCAATTCACGAACGGTCTCCACCTTTATCACCCCTTTCTCTTTTTGCAATCACAACGACCACAATTAAACAACTAAAGTAAAGCATTCTCGGAAACTATATCATTATGACGGCATATATAGGCATTTTATTCACGTGAATCTCAATGGCTATATGATCCTTTGATTTGCATTAATTTAGCTATGATAGATGTAAGATTAGATCTGGATTTTTATTTACCATTATAGAATTTCCCCATGTTTCCTGGAAATAGTCATTCTCCGACGGGCCGAGGGGCACATGCCATTCGCGTTGCCCCCCTCCTTTCGAGACACCTGCCCCCTCCCTCGGTTTCGGTTACCGGAACAACCCGAGCCTGGAGCATCGCTCCCTCCCGAACCTCCGGTTCGGACCCGGCTCAACGGCCCAGATTTCATCTGGCGCGACGCCGAACCTCCCTTCCCCCCCACTCCCTATCTTTCCTTGTAAAGCCCGCCAATGGAAGCTGAGGGGCACGAAGGACGGACGAAGGACGGACATACCCACGCGCTCTCTCTCTCTCTCTCTCTCTCTCTCTCTCTCTCTCTTCCGTCTCTCTCTTGAGGAAAATCCATGGCGGATCATGCAGGAGACTCCGAGCCATCGCTGATGGAGAAGGTGGCCGAGAAGATCCACGGCCCCGAGTTCTCCTCCTCCTCCGATTCCGACGACGACAAGCCGCCCACCGTCGGTTCCGTGAAATCGAGGGTCTGGAGGCTCTTCGGTAGGGAGGTGCCCGTCCACAAGGTCCTCGGCGGCGGAAAACGTAATCCCTCTCTCTCTCGCAATGGATATATATGAGTGCAGTTAGACAGGCGAAGGCATTGTTTAGAATCGCGGATTCGGAATCCTCTCGTATTTCGAATCGTTTAATGTGGCTGCGACGTGAGTGGGGGCGGGCTAGGCCGGGTAAACTAGATGGGGAAATGATGAGTGCGATGGGATTGTCGACGTCGGAGTTTATGCGCATCGACGGATTCGTTTTCTTGCATCTGGATGATGTTGTGCCTGCGGACGAAGAGATTAGAGATGCTTGAGGCCGGCGATGAGCGTTTCTGGTTCGCATCGATGACTGCTGCTCGATCGGTGGCGGAATGCAGTATGACATTGTTTATTCAGTAGTATATGGTTGAAGAGGGGGTGAGCGGATCAAATGGCTGTAGATCGCAGTGTTTCCTCGTATTTATTACTGTTTCGTGGCTTGTCGATTTATGCAGATCGACCATATGCAGTTAGAATACGGGCATGACAGTGTCCATATGAGATATTATAGATGCCACTCAAAAGTTGGATATTGTTTAGTCAGCAACAAATTATGGCATGCTACATCGGGGCGGGGTTAGTGATTACATTTGGGTTAGAGGTGATCTACATTGTCTTTTGGATGTGTGATTGATTGGTTTTTAACCCAGTGTCGATTTTTTCTCGAAGAGTATGTGTTTTCCATGAGTAAGGTGTATTTCCTTGAGTGTTTCCCTTGCTCTATCGGTAAGGATTGCCACGACAAAGTGTCGATGCATGTTGTACTTCCTGATATGGGTTATATAATCCACGAAGAGAATAAATCGCCGGACCCCTTTTATGCCCCACCATTTCTCCCATTAAAAATAGAGGAACGAAAAGAAGAAGACCTTTTCTCCCAAAGTTACATTTTACTTCCCAAGCCAAGTTAAGCTGGATTCATGCAAATTAGAAGTTTTAGGGTCTTTTTGGATTAACTTTTACTTTCTACTTTTCACTTAATAAAAATCTTGTGATCCACGCACTTTGATTCTTTTACATTTAAAAAACTTGAAACTTTCGCAAAATGCACATGTTGATATGTAAATTCTCGTATAATATTTCTTTATTTATTTGAAATTTGAATAATATTATATTTTGCGGTTTTTTGCACATAAGCTGAAGCTAACAGACCTTTAGACCACTGCTGTAGTGAATTTCTTAAGTTATCCTCCCATAAGGGGAAAAGCTGAAAATATCTCGTTTCTCTTCATGGCTAAATTATTTTCTATTAATGGGCTTCCTTTATTGCAGCTGCTGATATTTTCCTTTGGAGGGACAAGAAAGTCTCTGGTGGTGTCCTGGGTGTGGCCACTGCGATATGGATTCTCTTTGAGTTGATGGAATACCATCTGATCACTCTTGTTTGCCATATCTTGATCCTCTCTCTGGCAATTATTTTTCTGTGGGCTAACGCGTCCATATTCATCACGAAGTAATTGTTGATATTCTGAATGTTCATCTTGCTCATGTAATTTTTCTGTTCATTTTTTGTCCTGACATTACCATGTCTCTTGATTAGGTCCCCACCTAACATCCCAGAAGTTCGTCTTCCTGAGAAATGTGTGCTGGAAGTGGCTTCTGCACTGAGATTTGAAGCTAATCGAGGGTTGGCTCTCCTGAGGGAGATAGCATCAGGGAGAGAATTAAAGAAGTTACTAGCTGTAAGTTGGTTATCTCTGAGGCTTAGTGTTTTGAATCTTACTTTTCTAATCAGGGCCGTTATTCCTGGACAAAGAGCAGTTTCTGTTTGTTCCCTTTTTTTTTTTTTGGATAAGCCAGGGGCACGACATCTGTTTGTTTCTTTGAACAGTGATAGGGTACTGAAAAAGAACAACATGTTTAAAAGTAAGGTGGCAAAGATCACATTGGATTTGTAGATAAGTGGGATCCATTCACAAAGTGGTTGGCTTATTTTATCTCGTGAACTCAGTTAGTAGACAGAATTTAGGAAACTGTGTACAACTAGCAATTCTCTTGTTTTGATTTTTGGATGTTACACTTTGAATTATAAAGGCCACAGAAGCAGGGCAGGTGATCATTAGGCCTTTCAATGTCCAACTAATGGTTTATGACTTAAAATTAGAGTTTGTTGGACACGTTGCAGTTCCCAAGACGTGTTTGGCCCTTGATGGGCTTATAAACCAAATACTAATACTGTGTTCCTTATCAGTTCATTGCGGGATTGTGGGTTGTCTCTATGGTCGGGAGTTGGTTCAACTTCGTCACCTTGATTTACATAAGTAAGCTATCACTGCCTCAAAACTTTTTCATTGCGAAACTACTCTTCTACGGCTCCTGACAGTTTCTTCTTTTTATTTATTTATTCTTGAACAACAGCTTTTGTTTTGCTACATACCATACCGGTGTTTTATGAAAAATACGAAGATCAGGTGGATTCGTTCGCGGAGAAGGCAATGGCCGAGATCAAGAAGCAGTATGCAGTCCTTGATGAGAAGGTCTTGAGTAAAATCCCAAGGGGACCTTTGAAAGACAAGAAAAAGGATTAGTCAGCATCGTCGTCATCCTTATTTTACCGGGTTCATGGTGAAAGCAAAACGGAAGGTTTTCTTGGCCCGCATCTGGTCCTGTTTGCCTCTGTGAATCTTATATATTCGATAGTGCTACATCTTAACATGCACTGACTAGTTATATATGTGGACATGTTCTAAATCGGACTGCTTTTATATCTTCTTTGCACGCTTGCTCGGGGGCATTCTTGACAATGTCTTAATGAGGATATTTGTTGGAGAGATAGGTCAAAGTTTGTTAAATAATAGATGGGAATACAGCAAATGGAGCCATGACGACCCCAGGAACTAGCGTATATGTTACATAGATGAATATATTGTGAACAGTGAATGGGTGATGTGGCATAGTGGATAAATTTTCAATGTTTATAACTTTTTTTTGGTCAACCCATTACTTTTACTTTTACCGAACCGAATTCCACTATTTTGCCATTTATCAAAAGCGTGTATATATATATATATGAAGATGATTTGAAAAGTAAAAATGCTATCTTGCCTCTTGAAGATTTATGAATAGATTATTTTCCTATTCACTTTTTTTAAATTGACGTGTTTACAATATTACCATTTTTTACCTAAATTTTTTATTGCAACACATTTCGCAATAAAATATTTTCAATTAAGATGAGATGGAGAGTACAAATTGCATTTTGTCAATGCCCAACAGGACCCAACTCATCCCATGTTTTCTTGTTCCCAACCCGCACGGTTTATCTAATCGGGGAACCAAAAAAATAATCAGACCAAAAAGAAAAAACCAAAAAAATAAGATAAAAATTACAAAGATGAGAAGACTCGAGAAAAGCAAAAGCTATAATGGGGCATCTATATTTAGTACTCAATGAAACCTGAGCATTCGTCACTGGCTTGTGGACGACAACCGTCTAGTCTTGAATCTTTCGTTAATGAACAGCTGATCTGCAATCACCACCCGCCTGGGTGGCGCTGCTGGAGCGCGCACTCTTCCTCTTGCAAAAGGTTGAGTGTTCGAATCCCGGGCGCCGCAGGGTGACTTAACCGGTGGCACGTGTGTGGTGGCTAGCACGTGTCGCCCCCAGGGTTTACTCCCCGGCTGTCGGCCGTGCGGGGGTTCCCTGGGTTATCAAAAAAAAAAAAAATAGCTGATCTGCAATCTACCCAACTTTCTCTACCCAATGGAGAATTCTTGTTATAGACTTGTGACATGGTTCTTGATCACGAGCGCAATCTTTTCTGGTAGATATGCTCGTCAAATTCCCATCTTAACTATGGCCACAACATATGATGTGACCATACAAACGAAACTCATACAGAAAGTACTCTTAACAAAAGTAGGTCGATAGATAACAAAAGTTTCGCTCTCTTCCGTGATTTCCCGTTATAGGATCTGCAAACATCACATGTCCGTAGTAAATGCATTACCACAATTTGATTGGTTTGGTAAATGTCACAATCACTACTGAGTAAAGAGGCTATAAATATTTGTAGGTGGAGCTCGTTGTGCATCATGGAAAATCTACAGGATCTATCCTGCCTTCAAAAAGCAGAGATCTTGCATCATCGTGGGGTCATGAAAATTAGTAGGTAATGCTCGTTGTGCGTTACTACATTCCCCTTCCGCACTCTCGATAAAATACAAGAGCTGGGTTCTCTTCTGTGATTTCCCGTTAGGATCTGTAAACATCACATGTCCATAGTAAATACATTACTATAATTTGATTTGTTTGGTAAACGTCACAATCACTACTAAGTAAGAAGAGACTATAAATTCCAACCAAAAAAAAAAGAAGAGGCTATAAATAATTGCAGGTGGCGCTCGTTGTGCATCATCGAAAAATTGCAGGATCTATTCTACCTTCAAAAAGCAGAGATCTTGCTTCATCGTATATGAAAATTTGTTGGTCGTTGTGCATTACTACAATTCCCTTCCGCACGCCCCTGCTTCTTTCTGTCCACCTCTTTTCTCTCTCTCCACACGCACACAGCCCTCTACGAGCGAGAACAGACGCGCAGCAGAGACGCGAAGGCCAAGATGAAATGGAGCAGGAACGAGTTGCCCAAGATGGTCACGACCTCTATGTCCGAGTGCGGCTTTCAGACACAGGTTAATTTCCTTTTAGGCCTGACCTTTTTTCCTTTTCGAGATCATTTGCGTTTGTGACCTTTAGACTTGTGCTGCGACTTCATTGTTTTCATTCTCTTTGGTGACTTCTGGTTTGCCTTATTTGATTGAGTTTAGAAACTCTGCTCATATCTCGTGCATTACATGTTATCTTGATTGCAAGCATATGCCAACCATGCCTTCCAGTCCACCTGCGTATGGCAAACAAATGATACTATCCCAATTTTAGCGACAAATATTATGTACGATTAGAGTTCAATGAATGTGCTTATGCATTGATGCTGATATTTGTACAGTGTTTGGTATCATAGGATCTATAAGCAGGAACTGTGGAACTTGTGGCACTAATTTATTCCCCTACCCTTTAAGCACGGGAGAGGACTGTGGTGATCCCCTTTACTCTCCATTAGCTACGACAGCAAAAATGGGTAAACCTTACTTTGAATTTGTCCAAATAGAGAATTTGTTGGACTGTATGCAAGGCAGTGACCACATTATCACCTTCTAATATTTGCGATGAAAATTTGACATTTTGACTGTAGCTTAATTATCTTGTTATGCTCTAATGTAGCGGATACATGTCTCCGGAGTATGGTTTGAGCAGAGTTTTCTCGGTCAAGTCCAATATTTAAAGCTTTGGTGTTGTCGTAACGGAGATGGTTAGCGGAAATGTAACACGGGCCCTTATCAGTCCCAAGAAATATCGAGCCTTCTCGCTTATGTGAGTATAGTACATTTGGTCTCCCTTTCTTTTATTTTATCCATTTCCAGCGGCCCTTTTATCTGGTACTGAAACTTCAATTGTGCAGGCACGGGAATTATGGAATGACAATAAAGCGTTGGACCTGATGGATCAAGCGCTGCACGCAACTTACAATAGAGATGAAGTTTTGAAGTGTATAAAAAGTGGGCTTTTATGTGTACAAGACGACCCGAGTGATCGTCCCACAATGTCAGATACAGTTTTGATGCTCCATGGCGGATTTGCGACTCTTCCGGTTCCCAAACGACCGACTTTTACAGCTCGGAGAGGCCTGGCTCTTTCTTTACCGGAGTCGAGCATGGGGTCATATACTCGTCGGGACCATGGGTAACACTGGATCTTCCTGTACTCTTGATTCCACATATTAATTGCGAAAAGCTTTAGCCATCAAGCATTCGTTTGACTGTTCTCCTCTGACAAATTGTAGTTCACCCTCTGCCTCCGCCGCCGTCACAGCTGCTGCGACCGGGGGGTCTCTTCGGAGCAAGCAAGAGGGAGTGTTGAGTCCGCAGAGGTGAGCGAGCGATGTTCATCTGCAGTTTCTATCTTGATTGCATGCAACTTTCTTTTTCCTCGATTAAGTTACGTGAACTCCGAAAGGCTAACGTAATGGTTGCATCCAACGTTCATCTGCAGTCGAAATCGCCATACTTCCCATAGAATGAAAGGGTCATTTCAGATATCGAACGGCATATTACAGTGCCCCACACACGACCGAATTGCCTTCCCATGATTTGACTCTGAAGAACTGCATGCATCCCTAACCTCTGAAGTGATCAGTCGATTCTCAAATAGGAAACAATGAAATCGATCGAGAATCACATTCAACACAGCGGACGTTGATCATCGAATGCCTAGCTAGAGCTCTAACGGAGGGCTTACTCGGGAAGGGGACGAAAGGCAGACGGACTTGAGATTCTTGGGATTCAAGACATGAAATATCAACGGTTTCGCCAGGAACGAGCCATGGCCGCGTGCTCGACTCCGGTACAGAAAGAGCCAGGCCTCTCCGAACCGTAAAAGTCGGTCTTTTGGGAACTGGAAGAGTCGCAAATCCGACATAGAGCATCAAAACTGCATCTGACATTGTGGGACATTCACTCGGGTCGTCTTGCACGCATAAAAGCCCCACTTTTATACACTTCAAAACTTCATCTCTATTGTAAGTTGCGTGCAGCCCTTGATCCATCAAGTCCAACACTTTATTGTCATTCCATAATTCCCGTGCCTGCACAATTAAAGTTTCAGTACCAGAGAAAAGGGCCGCTGGAAATGGATAAAATAAAAGAAAGGGAGACCAAATGGACTATATTCACTCAAGCGAGAAGGCTCGGTATTTCTTGGGACTGATAAGGGCCTGTGTTATGTTTCCCGCTAACAATCTCCAGTACGACAACACCAAAGCTATAAACATCGGACTTGACTGAGAAAACTCCACTCAAATCATACTCCGGAAACATGTATCCGCTGCATTAGAGCATAATAAGATAATTAAGCTAAAGTCAGAATGTCAAATTTTCACCGTAGATATTAGAAGGGCTACATCGGGTAAACTAGATGGGGAAAAGATGAGTACGATGAGATTGTTGACGTCGGAGTTTGTAAGCATCGATGGATTCGTTTCTTGCATCTGGACGATGTTGTGCCTGCGGAGGAAAAGATTAGAGATGTTTGAGGCCTGAGATGAGTGTTTTTGGTTTGCTTTAATAACTGCTGCTCGATTGGTGGCAGAATGCAGTATGACATTGTTTATGCAGTAGTATATGGTTGAAGAGGGGTGAGCGGATCAAATGGCTGTAGATCGCAGTGTTTCCTCGTATATATTACTGTTTCGTGGCTTGTCGATTTGAGCAGATTGACCATATGCAGTTAGAATACGGGCATGACAGTGTCCATATGATGTATTATAGATGCCACTCAAAAGTTGGATATTGTTTAGTCAGCAACAAATTATGGCATGCTACATTGGGGCGGGGTTAGTGATTACATTTGGGTTATAGGTGATCGACATTGTCTTTTGGATGTGTGATTGCTTGGTTTTTAACTCGGTGTCGATTTTCTCTCGTAGAGTATGTGTTTTCCATTAGTAAGGTGTATTTCCTCGAGAGTTTCCCTTGCTCTATCGGTGGAGTAAGGATCGCCTCGACAAAGTATCGATGCATGTCGTAGTTCCCCGATACGGGTTATATAATCCATGAAGAGAAAAAATCGTCTGACCACTTTTATGGCCCACCCTTCTCCCATTAAAAAAAAAGGGAACGAAAAGAAGAAGGCCTTATCTCTCAAAGTTACATTTTACTTCCCAGGCCAAGTTAAGTTGGATTCATGGAAATTAGAAGTCTTAGGGCCTTTTTGGATTTTTCTTTCTACTTTTCACTTAATAAAAATCTTGTGACCCACACACATCGATTATTTTACATTTGAAACAGTTGAAACTTTCGCAAGATGCACAAGTTGATATATAAATTCACGTATAGTATTTCTTTATTTATTTGAAATTTGACTAATATTATATTTTTTGATTATTTGCACATAAGCGGAAACAAACAGATCCTTAGACCACGGTCCTTAGACTACTGCCGTAGTGAATTTCTTAAGTAATCCTCCCATAAGGGGAAAAGCTGAAAATATCACGTATCTCTTCATGGCTAAATTATTTTCTATTGATGGCCTTCCTTTAATGCAACTGCTGATATTTTCCTTTGGAGGGACAAGAAAGTCTCTGGCGGTGTCCTGGGTGTGGCCACTGCGATATGGATTCTCTTTGAGTCGATGGAATACCATCTTATCACTCTTGTTTGCCATATCTTGATCCTCTCTCTGGCAATTATTTTTCTGTGGGCTAATGCATCTAGGGTAGGGTATGACCAATTCCTAGTTTTGGAATCTGGAACCTACTCTGTTTGTCCTGGACCCTGTTTTGAAACCTACCTTATTTTTTCGATCCGATTCTAGGGTCTACCCGAGAACCTTTTTTTTTTTTGTTTCTTTTTCTGGGTTTCATAAACGCCCCAAGCAGGAAGCAACCTGCCCGATGTCCTTTACGGCTTCGGATTTTACATAAACACGTGAGGAAACAAGTACGTAATCCTCCTAATCTATATTGAAACATTAAGCACATGTAATCAATAAGCTCCTAGGATATCAATCATTTTACAGCATGCTCAAAAAGATAAAGGTCCATCGACTTGGAGAGAGCAAACTACTCTTTCGTTTCCTAAAAAACTAAAGTGTGCAGAGGCTACTTTTATAACCTTAAACAAGAATCAAATCACTTGAATTGAACTATACCACAAATGAACTGAAACTATTGCAAGAAACATGGATCCAATATCAGTCCCATTCCCACAGCTAGAGGATGGATTGAATTGGCAAGTATGACCGAGTTAATTCAAAAAGCTATTCAATTATGTGAAATGGTCATTAAATCTTTGCTGCAGGCATCACTCCTCCTCCAAGAGTGAAATCAGGCGAGCCAATCCACTTGGTACAAAATCTCCAACAAAGACCTAAAATTCATTCATAAAGAAAAATCAACAAGAAACCATTCTCTAGAGACAAATGCAAAAGTGCTGATTAATGAAGTCTATTTACTCATCACAAAATCGGAGTTGCAGAATACATATCGAAAACTTACAAATCATAAATTTATGCTGACATAATAGGACATGTTACAGTAACAAAGAAAGATCATCTTTCAAATTTTTATGCAAACTCAGAAGTATTCAAAATTCAGAAAATAAGCGGAACATGATATAATGTTAACGAAAAGAAGTAGCTAGAAAGTGCAAGCCTTTCATCTTGGTTTAGAGTAATCCAAGCCTCAAATCCACCATTAATTGGACTATCCACAAGAACAACTGACCTCATAGGAGGGCTAGTGTTGCTCACCAAGTCTGGTTTCTCCCACCCAAAATCACTATTGTAAAATCACTCTCATCTGGCATTTTTATGAGCATAATGACCCACTTTCCCCCACTGTCCCTGCACCGGTTGATCCCTAGAGCATTACAATATTTAACGCCTCCGTTTTTCTTCTCCCTCAATCTCTCATCTGATCGATCTCTATCTCTCTCCATCTTGCCCCAAGTTGTTTCTCGATGGAGTGTTTATAGCCTCTGTTTTTTGGTCCGGTTGCACACCCCTCCTGCAAGATATCAAACACCTAGAATCCCAAATCAAGAAATTCACCCATCAAACGCGACCCAATGTTCAATTAAAGATGGATCTAATCTTGATGACCGCTGATTCTAATAGCACTTGACAAAAAGGTAAGAGAGAATTGGAGAGAATGACGAGCGACGATCGTGGGCCGGTGGAGACGAGTTCCTGCAGCGCCATGCAAGGAAGAGGAAGAGTGGAAGAATGCAAGTATGTGAGGAAGGGGGAGAGTCTAAGATAGAGATTGACGGGTGACAATGGTGGGCCGGTTCCTGTGGCACCATGCGAGGAAGAGGAAAGAGTCCGAAGACGACGATGGTTGATTGAACGCGAAGAGAGAGAGAGAGAGAGAGAGAGAGAGAGAGAGAGAGAGAGAGAGGCGACTGGGAGTAGCTGCTGAGCCAGGTTTTTTTTTAACCCTAGCTAAAAACCGGTTCCAAATAGTGGTGAGCAAGATAGACGGCTCAAACCGGGATCAGACCGGACCGACCGATTTGGTCCGGTTCTCAGGAATATCGGTTCGGTTCCCGGTTCCTAAAAGTGGAACCAGTTTTCGAGCGGTCCGGTTCCCACCTTAAAACCGAGAACCGGACCGCCCTGGACTGGATCGATAAATATATATTTTTCTGATTTTTTCATATATATATATTTATTTACATTTTAAATTTTTTGAAAAAAATAGAAAGCCTAATGTAATTTTCCCAATTCTCTCTTGTCATACCAATAAGTGATTGGTCCCATTGGAACCGGTCCACTGTCCCAACACTAGCCGGTCCGGTCCCCGATCCTAGAAACTGGGAATCGGTCCTCCCGGTACGATTCCTGATTCTTGAGTTGGACCTGACTGGATTGGAAACCGCTCACCTCTAGTTCCAAAACCGGTTTCCAAAACGGTCCGGTTGGTTTGGTTTCCAGGTGGGTCTTCACGTGGAACCGGGAACCAGACCGGTTTCAATTGGTTCCCAAAAAATGGAACCGGTTCGCAGACCGGTTCAAATGGGAACCGGTTCTTGGATCTATTTTTGGGTGGGCCGGTTCGGTTTCTAGGTAAATCCGATCTATTTGCACACCCCTAAATGCGTCCATATTCATCACAGAGTAATTGTTGATATTCTGAATGTTCATCTTGCTCATGTAAGTTTTCTGTTCATTTTTTGTCATGACATTACCACAGCTCTTGCTTAGGTCCCCACCTAACATCCCAGAAGTTCGTCTTCCTGAGAAATGTGTGCTGGAAGTGGCTTCTGCACTGAGATTTGAAGCTAATCGAGGGTTGGCTCTCCTGAGGGAGATAGCATCAGGGAGAGAATTAAAGAAGTTACTAGCTGTAAGTTGGTTATCTCTGAGGCTTAGTGTTTTGAATCTTACTTTTCTAACCAGGGCCGTTATTCCTGGACAAAGAGCAGTTTCTGTTTGTTCCCTTTTTTTTTTGGATAACCCAGGGGCACGACATCTGTTTGTTTCTTTGAACAGTGATAGGGTACTGAAAAAGAACAACATGTTTAAAAGTAAGGTGGCAAAGATCACATCGGATCTGTAGATAAGTGGGATCCATTCACAAAGTGGTTGGCTTATTTTATCTCGTGAACTCAGTTAGTAGACAAGAATTTAGGAAACTGTGTACAACTAGCAATTCTCTTGTTTTGATTTTTGGATGTTACACTTTGAATTCTAAAGGCCGCAGAAGCAGGGCAGGTGATCATTAGGCCTTTCAATGTCCAACTAATGGTTTATGACTTAAAATTAGAGTTTGTTGGACACGTTGCAGTTCCCAAGACGTGTTCGGCCCTTGATGGGCTTATAAACCAAATACTAATACTGTGTTCCTTATCAGTTCATTGCGGGATTGTGGGTTGTCTCTATGGTCGGGAGTTGGTTCAACTTCGTCACCTTGATTTACATAAGTAAGCTATCACTGCCTCAAAACTTTTTCATTGCGAAACTACTCTTCTACGGCTCCTGACAGTTTCTTCTTGTTATTTATTTATTCTTGAACAACAGCTTTTGTTTTGCTACATACCATACCGGTGTTTTATGAAAAATACGAAGATCAGGTGGATTCGTTCGCAGAGAAGGCAATGGCCGAGATCAAGAAGCAGTATGCAGTCCTTGATGAGAAGGTCTTGAGTAAAATCCCAAGAGGACCTTTGAAAGACAAGAAAAAGGATCAGTCAGCAGCGTCGTCATCCTTATTTTACCGGGTTCATGGTGAAAGCAAAACGGAAGGTTTTCTTGGCCCGCGTCTGGTCCTGTTTGCCTCTGTGAATCTTATATATTCGATAGTGCTACATCTTGACATGCATTGACTAGTTATATATGTGGACATGTTCTAAATCAGACTGCTTTTATATCTTCTTTGCACGCTTGCTCGCGAGCATTCTTGTCAATGTCTTATGAGGATATTTGTTGGAGAGATAGGTCAAAGTTTGTTAAATAATAGATGGGAATACAGCAAATGGAGCCATGACGACCCCAGGAACCAGCGTACATGTTCCATAGATGAATATATTGTGAACAGTGAATGGGTGATGTGGCATAGTGGATAAATTTTCAATGTTTGTAACTTTTTTTTTGTCAACCTATTACTTTTACTTTTTACCGAACCGAATTCCACTATTTTGCCATTTATCAAAAGCGTGTGTGTGTATGTATGTATATATATATATATATATATATATATATATATATATAAATGCTATCTTGCCTCTTGAAGATTTATGAATAGATTATTTTCCTATTCACTTTTTTTAAATTGTCGTGTTTACAATATTACCATTTTTTACCTAAATTTTTTTATTGCAACACATTTCGCAATAAAATATTTTCAATTAAGATGAGATGGACAGTACAAATTGCATTTTGTCAATGCCCCCACAGGACCCAACTCATCCCATGTTTTCTTGTTCCCAACCCGCACGGTTTTATCTAATCAGGGATCCAAAAAAAATAATCAGAACAAAAAGAAAAAACCAAAAAAATAAGATAAAAATTACAAAGATGAGAAGACTCGAGAAAAGCAAAAGCTACAATGGGGTATCTATATTTAGTACTCAATGAAACCTGAGCATTCGTCACTGGCTTGTGGACGACAACCGTCTAGTCTTGAATCCTTCGTTAATGAACAGCTGATCTGCTACCTACCCAACTATCTCTACCCAATGGAGAATTGTTGTTATAGACTTGTGACATGGTTCTTGATCACGAGCGCAATCTTTTCTGGTAGATATGCTCGCCAAATTCCCATCTTAGCTATGGCTACAACATGTGATGTGACCATACAAACGAAATTCATACAGAACAAATTCTAACAAAAGTAGGTCGATAGACAACAAAAGTTTGGCTCTCTTCCGTGATTTCCCGTTGTAGGATCTGCAAACATCACATGTCCGTAGTAAATGCATTACTACAATTTGATTGGTTTGGTAAATGTCACAATCACTACTCAGTAAGAGGCTATACATATTTGTAGGTGGAGCTCGTTGTGCATCATGGAAAATCTACAGGATCTGTCCTGCATTCAAAAAGCAGAGATCCTGCATCATCGTGGGGTCATGAAAATTAGTAGGTAATGCTCGTTGTGCATTACTACAATTCCCTTCCGCACTCTCGATAAATACAAAAGTTGGGTTCTCTTCTGTGATTTCCCTTTATAGGATCTGTAAACTTCACATGTCCATAGTAAATACATTACTATAATTTGATTTGTTTGGTAAACGTCACAATCACTACTAAGTAAGAAGAGACTATAAATTCCAACCAAAAAAAAAAAAAGAAGAGGCTATAAATATTTGCAGGTGGAGCTCATTGTGCATCATGGAACAACTGCAGGATCTATTCTACCTTCAAAAAGCAGAGATCTTGCTTCATCGTATATGAAAATTTGTTAGTCGTCGTGCATTACTAAAATTCCCTTCCGCACGCCCCTGCTTCTTTCTGTCCACCTCTTTTCTCTCTCTCCACACACACACACAGCCCTCTACGAGCGAGAACAGAAGCGCAGCAGAGACGCGAAGGCCAAGATGAAATGGAGCAGGAACGAGTTGCCCAAGATGGTCACGACCTCTATGTCCGAGTGCGGCTTTCAGACACAGGTTAATTTCCTTTTAGGCCTGACCTTTTTTCCTTTTCGAGATCATTTGCGTTTGTGACCTTTAGACTTGTGCTGTGACTTCATTGTTTTCATTCTCTTTGGTGACTTCTGGTTTGCCTTATTTGATTGAGTTTAGAAACTCTGCTCATATCTCGTGCATTACATGCTATCTTGATTGCAAGAATATCCAAACCATATTTTCCAGTCCACCTGCGTATGGCAAACAAATGATACTATCCCAATTTTAGCTACAAATATTATGTACGATTAGAGTTCAATGAATGTGCATATGCATTGATGCTGACATTTGTACAGTGTTTGGTATCACAGGATCTATAAGCAGGAACTGTGGAACTTGTGGCACTAATTTATTCCCCTACCCTTTAAGCACGGGAGGAAGCTGTGGCGATCCATTGTACTCCACATTCAGCTATGACAAAAAAATGGGTAACCTTACTTTGAACGGCCCCGAGGTCACTCTAGAGTGACTAGCATCAAACCAGAAGCTCAGACATTTGCCATCCAAGTCCACAATACTTCAAATTGCACAAGTAGCAGGCTGATGGAAATGATTCTGCAGCTTAACGAGTCCTCACCATTTCCGGAGAGTAGCAGGTGTGGAGGACCAAATGACCTGAATGAAATGAAAATAGTATGGAGGAATCTCAATGAGCCAACCTGTAGTTTTCCCAAAGACTGCCTTTGGCCACATGCAACTTGCAAGAGAGCATGAGATGGAAGAACAAGGTGCCTCTGCAACTCGGGATTCAGTTGGAATTCTTCCAGCGTCAATTGTTCTTCGGGTGAGAATGTTGATCTTGCAAATTGACCCGCCACCGTAGCTGCGGCATACATGAATAATGAATTAGAAGGAAATGTAGCCATTAGGTTTTACCGGTCAACATGGAAGGTTATGTCGTGCCCCCCAAATCATTATTTTCTACCTCCATGGTTTATCATTTAGAGCACTACTAGGATGATATGCTCCTCCCGGAAGCAGACTGTAAAATTCCATGTAGTCAACATCGATAATTTCGCCGTGGATTTGGAATTTATAATAGGTTAACGAGAAGAGCTCGAAACCAGAATAGATGTAGCTACAATTTGTCTCGGCCCCAAGATTCCCGAGATATGACCAGCCTGTCAAACTTTCATTAGCATCTGCCTTCACAGTTACTCCTATGTAAGGTGTATGCGTGCAATGAAATGAGAGTCCTGGACTTGCACCAACTAAGCCTGTTACTCTCTGTCATTGACCATAAGAGGGATCGTGATCATGCACTATGAAGTCTTCGCCTGTCCTTCTATCAAATTATTGAGTCCCTGTGTTTACAATTATTCATTTGTAGCTTTTGTCCAAAGCAGATTGCTTATATTTTTCTTCTCTTGTCTAGCGGTAGGATCCTCGCAAAGAACGGAAGAAGGTGGCTTGGTATTGCTCCTACAGGTGTCGCGATTTTTCTCCTCCTTTTTCAAGAGGCGGGTTCGGGCTTGTATACAAGGTAAATAAATTGGGTTCTTCTTCTAACATATGGGGCTCTTGATTGGGTCATCTATCAAATTATTGAGTCCCTGTGTTTACAATTATTCGTTTTTAGCTTTTGTCCAAAGTAGATTGCCTATGTTTTTCTTCTCTTGTCTAGCGGTAGGATCCTCGCAAAGAACAGAAGAACGTGGCTTGGTATTGCTCCTACCGGTGTCGCGATTTTTCTCCTCCTTTTTCAAGAGGCAGGTTTGGGATTGTATACAAGGTAAATAAATTGGGTTCTTCTTCTAACATTTGGGGCTCTTGATTGGGTCACGATGATGAAGTTCTCTGTTTATTGAGTTTATTTCAAGCTCTTCTCGTTAACCCATTATAAATTCCGGATGCACACCAAAATTATAGATGTTGACTATATAGAATTTTACAGTCTGCTTCCAGGAGGAGCATATCATCCTAATAATACTCTAAATGATAAACCATGGAGATAGAAAATAATGATTTGGGGGCAGGACATAACCTTCCACGTCGACCGGTAAAACATAATGGGCTACATTTCCTTCTAATTCTTTGTTCACGTATGCAGCAGTTACAATGGCGAGTCAATTTGCAAGATCAACATTCTCACCCGAAGAACAATTGAAGCTGGAAGAATTCCAACTAAATCCCGAGTCGCAGAGGCACCTTGTTCTTCCATCTGATGCTCTCTTGCAAGTTGTATTGGGCCAAATGCAGTCTTTGGGAAAACTCAGGTTGGCTCATTGGGATTCCTCCATACTATTTTCATTTCATTAAGGTCCTTTGGTACTCCACGCCCACTACTCACCTGAAATGGCGAGGACTTGTTAAGCTGCAGAATTATTTCCATCAACCCGCTACTTGTGCAATTTGAAGTATTGTGGACTTGGATGGTAAATGTCTGAGCTTCTTGTTTGATGCTAGTCACTCTATAATGACCTTGGGGCCGTTCAAAGTAGAGCTGGCCATTTTTTTTTGTTGCAGTTGAATGTGGAGTATAATGGATCACCACAGCTCCCTTCCGTGCTTAGAGGGTAGGGGACTAAATTAGTGCCACAAGTTTTACAGCTCCTAGTAGATTCTGTGATAGTAAACATTGTACAAATATCAGCATCAATGCATATGTACATTCATTGAACTCTAATCACACATAATATTTGTAGCTAAAAATTTGGATAGCATCGTTTGTTTGCCATACGCAGGTGACTGAAACTCATGGTTGGGATACGCTTGCAATCAAGATAACATGTAATGCACGAGCTATGAGCAAAGTTTCTAAACTCAATCAAATAAGGCAAACCAGAAGTCACCAAATAGAATGAAAACAATGAAGTCACAGCACAAGTCAAAAGGTCACGAACGCAAACGACTTGCCCTTTTCTCTTTCTTTTTTTTAAAAAAAGAGTAAATGATCCTTCCAAACATCACTGAGTTGCATCCACTGTGATATATAGGATCGGATGATGTGAAGAGCCCGAGCATGATTGGAAAAAAGATGCTGCATAATGTGTATAAACCCCTTTCTTTGTAAGAGACAGTTATAAATCATGATAATGGCATACACATGAATCTAACTAATAACTTTAATATCTATCTTTTACTGTTACAGGACTCCGTCATTCTTTAGTCTAGTAGCCATAGTTTGCCGGGTTGTAAGATGGTCGGTTATTATGTGCTCCTGGGATGTTAAGTAAGAATTGTTAGACTGGGCTGCTCAAAACTAATTTTTTAGAATTCTGAATCAATTGCAAAGACTGACGGGATACAACTTACGGAGGGATGACAAATAGCTCAATCATGTCCGTCCAAAAGAACAAATCAAACTCATTAGATTCTCCCATATGGCTCCATCATTGAGAAGTATTGTGCCCCATTCTTTATTATAAATATTCACAGAACCCTGCAATTATTATTAGCCAAAAACACCATTGGGAAATGTTGTTGCATTGGTCGGTCTGCCTAAGCTATAGTCTATTGGTACTACTGAATCCGGCGTATCTTACCAAGTTTTAAATTAAACTCATCAAACCAAACACATATGATGAAATTCGCTTAACAATTTGCGCATAACTAATATCTATTGCCACCAATGTTATCATCACCGCAACTATCATTGATCGGTCGTTACTATAAAAAAATATTGATTATGTTCTTAATTTACCACTGCTCAAGTCATCGGTCATAGATTATGCAACCACCCACTACTACTAGTAATTGTTCTGCCTTCGTTACCCATTATCGGTTCTCACCGCTCCACTCCTTAAGGCAAAGAATCCGTTGTTGCCACTGCTGCCATCATTGCCATTGCCGCCATTCACAAGTCACGAGCACAACCATCACAATGTTAGATATGGAGGTAAGGTGGAGACCTAACAAATCTTCAGTCCAAATTTTTCTCTACTAATGAAAAATCCTGACTAAAGCAAGTAAATTTTTCTCATTAAAATTTAGAAAGTCCAAAAATATTAAAACTCATCATGGAGAAAAATAATTAAAAAATTATAGGAGTTACGTAATTGATTCTCTCCTTTCATCAAAATAGAAAACTTAAACAATTGCTTAGGCGTCTATGTGGCAGATCATTTTATGAAAAATGTAGCAAAATTAACTTTTGCAATGAGCAGAAGGTATCTCCAACTATATAGAGTTCTAAGTGTCATGCTTCTAGAAAACTCTTAGCAAAGATATGTGTACGTAGATATAGATATAATAACTAAGTGCAGGCTTATAAAAGTGGGCTAGAAATTCGAACAAATGCACCATTTTATGAATTGGATTTTGTTAAATTCATTAGCAATAAAAGCCATAACATTAAAAAGAAAAAGCGAAACCAGGATTTAAAATAGTAATTTATTTACTTTTGATCTCCTTGATATAGAGAATTGAAAATTTCACCATTCAGAATGAGATTATCAGGGAACAATTAGACATTTCTGAAAATCACATATATTGCAAGTTTGCAACTACAAACAGTTATAATTACACTTTGGAAATGTTTCTGAATCTTTGCAATCCTCCAAAATTAAAATCACGTTGTTACAGCATCATGCTGAAAAAGAAAAAAAATAGCAACAAAAAAAGTTAGAAATAAAAAAAAACAAGAATTTGGTGAGAATGCGTGACCATCATTCAACAATGGCTTAGCAGGCTTCACTTGAAGCATCCCAAATCTTAAAAGATAAATGATTCAGGAATTAATCATATTCAAACAAAACAGATTGAAGACAAGGTGATAAAGAGGATGAGTCAATCTCGAATACACGTAAAAGTAAAAAAAATTATCGGTAGCTTGAATTGTGGTACATAATACTAATGGTGGTACTTGAGGTAATTTCTTTTTATAGCGTATAGCATGGTATCGAATAAAGTTTCTAATGGAATTCCCCGAGTAGAAAAAGGTTTGACTTTTGGTTATGTTGCTTTTGTGATTGTGCCAACTGCAAATTACTGATTTTCTTTTCCTATTTAAACTTTTCACGCATTTTACAATGCACTATGCATGTATATCACACATCTTGCAATGACTTGCTAGTTCACCCTTACCAAAATTCGAAAATACATTTCTTTTTTACTTCATAGATCGTAGGTGAATGACAGTGACACACATCCTCTAGTCACATGAGAATGAGATTTCCCTCCGTGAGAGAAAATTGGAAAATTTCTGTTTTAATATTTGGCCAATCATAACCGCTACCAAGCAAATTGCGTGCATGTTCTTCATGCCTAATACACATTACAATGCACAAGGACGAGGCACATAGTAGTCGGATCAAACACATTTGGAGATGCTTCGAGTTTTGAGCAGTTACTTCAAAACTTTTGCATGCATAAGAGGTACACCAAGTCCTATAAATTCGACATTCGGTAGTCATTTTTCCACAGAGCTCTCTTACTCACTTTCTAACCTCATTGCATTTAAACATTTAGTTGATCGAATAAGTTGAAACCCCTCGAGATGGCCAGCATCAACGAAAATGTGGTTTGTGCCGATGAAAATGCTGTCAAAAGCAATGTTGCATTTAAACAATTATTTCATCTCAGGACTTCTTGATATGATATTATATGAAATTTTGTGAAACCATTGCCAACTGTTCTAAAAGCTTAAACTGTTATATGAAAGCGTGGTTTAATAATTAATTATTAACAAATGTATGTGAAATGGCGATGGGATGTATTTATATCTGAATAAACGGACAATTGAATGACCGTTGAATGGAGGTTCAGGGAAGGAGGATTTCGATGATGTAATTGAGGATTTATTTTAGTTTAAGCTATTTCTCTATATTATTAGATAAACTCAAATGTAATTTTAACCTTGAACTTTCATCAATACATTTAATGGAAGCCTCTTTTGCTATTAAGGTAAATACCAACGGTGACAAATTCGTTATTCGGAATCGAACATGTTTGCACATAGAAGTCTCTGAGCTTCTCCTCACGAACATTTTATATCAAAGGAAGACGAACTCTTCCTTGCGAAAACGGATTCAAGAGGCTTATAACCATCTTTCTTCCCACGTTGCCAACCATGACTAGAGCCACAATATCTTCCATTATGGCGCACACTTGATTTGCACATCATAAGTCTTGTCATCTATTACATGGAACAAATTACACCTATTTTAGCGAGTATTTGTCGTCGGAATCACCAATAAAGGGTGATAACTCATTAAACTCCATATGATCCCTAACGTAAGAAAACCACAGACATACATACCCGGTTAACTCGCAAATATCTGTCAATTGATCCCAACTTTTTCAAGATAGCATCTGTAACGTTTGCCGGAAGCCATGCCCAATCTGCTTCTTCAATACTTATGTTTTCGTGAGCAATCGAATTGAAGGCAAAGGATTTTGTAGACAGAGCATAGTCCTATTAGAAGTTAAATTGCTTAAGGAACATGAATAAGTTAATAAGATCCGACACATCACTAAAAGATAAGATATAGTTTCATTTCTTGAGTAATCATCCAAATAGAGTGGTAAAACAAAGTTTCATTTGTTTCGCGAAAAATGAATGATTTTGAGAATATTTTCCTAAAAATGATCGCTTGTATTACTAACAAATAAATGAACGGAAGATATTTTCATCGTCTACAAAAATTGTTATCGATAGTGAAAATATTTTTCATTTTATTAATTAAAATAAATGAACGGAAAATATTTTCATCGTCTATAAAAATATTTAGACATAAAATGTTGTCGGTCGTGAAAATATTTTTCATTTTATTAATTATTTTGAGCGATACAAGCGAACATTTTTAAGGAAATATTTTCGAAATTATTTATTTTTCGCGAAACAAACGGAGTAGAGATAAGCTTGTTGCCATGTGATATTTTCTAACACCCATTTGTCTTACGATTCTCGGTTCACTAAAATATAGTGCAATTCAAACTAACCTAAAGCTAACATAATGGCCATGTTGCAGCTTTCCATTCTGAACACTTCCAACTTAACTAATCGTCATCACAGATTGGTTTGTTGACTCCTAATTCTATCTCGAGCCAATTGCTTACTCCTATCCACAATTGTTGTTTGCGTGATACGATTATATTTGACAAAAGAGTAGTGCAAATACTTTTTGAAAAAAAGGGTCTTCTCAACAAGTGCTCACAGGGAACTTTTTGATCTTACTTAATAAAAAAAATGTGTTTCAATTTCCCAGTACAAAACGATAAGTTGAAAATTGCAAAATTTTCTTAAATAAACATTAAATATGTATTATGGAACACTCATTAACAAAATCCTATTTAGTGTGCGTTTGTTTTGCAGAAAATGTACCATTTCTGAAAAATAATTTTCAAGTTATTTTTCGGTGTTTGACTAAAATCTGAAAATCAATTAGAAAATATTTTTTCGTTGTTTGGTGTGGAGAATTTGATTTGATTTTCCGTTGACTCACTTTCATAAGCGAATCAAACACCGGAAAATGAGAAAAACGTTTTCCGCAAAATAAACGGACCCTAAATATAAACTTCAGGTCAGAGTATATTTATACATCCACCACTTTGTTGCAAGCGCCACAAAGCTCTTACTTCCTGATTGTTCTCATCTCAACCTCCATTGATAGAGTGCTTATGATTAACTTTCCACTAAAATAAAGAGACTAATCAACTTGCCCCGCAAAAACACCATTTTACGGACCAGTATCTGTTCATCGAAACATCAACTTTCTCAAATGATACTTAGCTTTTAGACCGTGATTAAATATGACTAGGGGTCTATGTAGTTGACATATAAGAATAACTTCAAAAGGCATTTGCTCGCGATTCGAAACTATATCTTCTTAAGGAAAGCATTAATCCCACGCCACATCACTCCACAGGGCATCTCTTGATGACCATTTGATCAGTTCAGCATTTGACGGAGACATCAGAATGTCACATCCGCTTTAATTGACTGATTTACCGCTTGAAAGCGAAGGGAATTGCGTGCAGTACCCTTTTGAATTAGAGTTTTTGTCCAATTCTGGCAGAAGCGTTGTATGCTGCGGACTAGGAGAATTTGCTCCACGAGTGCACGCTGCTTTGTTTCAACGCAGAGATGGAGGGTAGAATGAGTTATTATGTATTGGCCGAATAGTTTTTTTCTAGGTCTGCACGCGATAGTGGATTGAAACCGCGATTCCAAAGTTAAAGAGAGGATGGTATAACCAACAAAAAAAAAACCAATCACATTTTTGCTGATCACAATTAATTTAGAGCATTTAAGTGCGTGATATGATGGCCAACGTTAGCCGACACATGGAACACAAAAAGGTGTTTGATGCAATCAACGTTGGGTCTATATAACTGAAAATACGTCCTAGGGTTTCTTACTGATGTTATTCCAAAAGTCGAATAGTGATGGATAGAGTCGAGACGTGTTCATGAATGGTGGCGATTGGATTTGGTTAAGGGGTTATTAACTCTTCTCTCTCTCTGACTTTTGCTCTGCCTTTTACGGAAAGTGCAGGAATCGAATTTCGCACCCATGATGCTCGCCCATACCCTCCTAATCTCTTTGCCAGCAGTATGCCTATTGGCAACTAGGGGTTAATGCGGTGAAAATGAGAGGTGGTTGTGAATGGGGTCCAACCTATAAAAGGGGAGAGAGAGGAATGAGGAGATTTGTCTTTCACCATTACTCTCGTCTCTCTCTCTAACTTTTGCTTTGTCTTTTGTAGAAAGCGCAGGAATCGAATCCCGCACCCATGATGCTCGCCCATACCCTCCTAATATCTTTGCCAACAGTATGCCTATTGGCAACTAGGGGTGAAAGCGGTGAAAATGAGAAGTCAGCAATATGCCTATTGGCAACTAGGGGTTAAAGCGATGAAAATGAAAAGTGATTGTGAATGGAGTCCAACCTATAAAAGGGGAGAGAGAGAGGAAGGAGGAGATTTGTCTTTCACCATTACTCTCCTCTCTCTCTCTCTCTCTCTAACTTTTGCTCTGCCTTTTGCAGAAAGTGCAAGAATCGAATCCCACGCCCATGATGCTTGCCCATACCCTCCTAATCTCTTTGTCAGCAGTATGTCTATTGGCAACTAGGGGTTAAAGAGGTGAAAATGAGAGGTGATTGTGATGAGGTCCAACCTATAAAAGGGGAGAGAGAGAGGAAGGTGGAGATTTGTCTTTCATCATTACTCTCCTCTCTCTCTCTCTCTCTCTCTGACTTTTGCTCTGTCTTTTATAGAAAGCGCAGAAATCGAATCATGCACCCATGATGCTCGCCCATACCCTCCCAATCTCTTTGTCAATAATATGCCTATTGGTGACTAGGGGTTAAAGCAGTGAAAATGAGAGATGGTTGTGAATGGGATCGAACCTATAAAAGGGAAGAGAGAGAGGAAGGAGGAGATTTGTCTTTCACTGTTAATGGCTCTTTTAAGGCAAGGCTCTGCAATATTCCTGACGGACTGGTAAAATCTTGTTTTTCCTTTTTTTCCAAATCATGGGTTTGTTTTTGTCTGCCCAAAATTCACTTTTATCTTTGATTTTTTTATTTAATTTTAATGTTGGAATGTAGGTACTTTTTAACTTTTTAAAAAGTCTAGAACATTTGAAACTCTCTCGTAACATGTAAATATTACTATTAGATTCACGCATACTTTTTCGTAATTCTTTTAAAGCTGTATAATAGTTTGGAATTTGCTCGAAAACTCAAAAAAAAAAAAAAGATTTTCTAATTTTGCTGTATCTTAGACGAACGAGCCCTAAATTTTTTACTTTCCCGCCAAAAGAAGAACATTTTACAAACTTCAAAAAGTTACAAAAAAATTATATATGAATTTACGTATTAACAATTATGCTTCGATTGTTTCGCGAAAAATAAATAATTTGATAAATATATTCCAAAAATTAATTGCTTATGTCACTTGAAATAATTAGTCGATAAAAAAAATTCTTTATCAACAATAATTTATGTATAAATATTTTTTATAAACTCGTGACGTGGTTCCCGAACAAGAACGCGATCTTTTTCAGTAGATACGCTCGCCAAATTCCCATCTTAGCTATGGCTACAACATGTGACCATACAAACAAAAATAGTGTAATAGATATAGAGTTCGGCTCTCTTTTGTGATTTCCCGTTACAGGATTTGTAAACATGTCCATAGCAATTGCATTACCAAAGCACGACCATTTGATTTGTTTGGTTAAGGTCACGATCACAACTAAGTTAGGGTTCATGAAAATTTGGAGGTGCCTAGGAATTTGTCGAGAAAAGTCAAGCTTCCAAAGGATGATCTTCGAATAAGAAAGCAATAAGATTAGGAGTCGACGTCAGTTTTTGTTCGTTTGTTTTTCTTTTGCCAAAAGTCCAAGTCAGGTTGACAAGCCAATTTGCTTAGTAAATGCTAGGGAGATCAAAAGCCAGGGGTACGACCCCAAATGATTATAAATAAGCGGGTCCCTGTCGCATTCCTAGTTGCTTCATCGTAGATTCGTAGGGACTAGGGAGGCCAAAAGAGGGAGGACAGAGAGACAGAACCAAAGCGGGAAAGCTTCCCAAATAGAGGAAGAGAGAATATTTTGCTCTCTCCGACGATGGGCAACCGGCTATTAAGGAAGCTGGGGACAACCGGCAATGACGGGCAGCCACCACAGTTTCACTTCGGCAACTGGGCCTCCGTCCTCTCTTTCCCACCGTCCCTCGACCACTTCGCTTTCTCACAACCCAAGCTCTCGAGCACGGCCGACCCTCCTGCCCACAACTCCATCCTCACCGCCGGCGGCTCTCCCTCTAACTACTTCAACCTTGACGGCAGCCCTCTCCTCGAGCCCGATCTCTTCAACCTACTTGCAATAAGTCTCCGCTCTACCTCACTTCACAAAAGCTTGAAAAATTTGCCACAGTTCAGAGAGAGGAAGAGCGAGTGATCGCAGCGACAATGAGGACGAGGTATTGGTCCACCAACGACTTCATTTGCTTGTTCCTGTTTGTGATGCTCCTGCCATTTTTCTTGAGCATGTCGACGCCGGTCTAGTCCGAGCCAATGGGCCAGTGCAGCGTATTCAATTGGTGTGGCAAGTTCGGGAGCTGCAACGATAAGAATGGAAATGAGACTATGTGCAAGTGCTTGCAGGGGTTTGAGCTGGTGCAGCCAGACCTGGGGGACTTCTCTCTGGGGTGCCACAGAAAGTCGCCTTCGTGCGGGAAGAACGGTGACAACAGTCCAATTTTCTTGAATCTGAAGATGATGAAGGCCGGGACGCCGGACAGGCAGGTCTGGGCAGACAGCGAGAAGCAATGCAGGCAAGAGTGCCTCAATGACTGCCGTTGCCAGGCTTACTGGTTCAAGCTGTATCAGCGCCAGACGGAGAGCAACACCTGCACATGCTATTTCTGGTCAGAAGATCTCGAGAATTTTCAGGAGTTTGTGGAAGATGGTCACGACCTCTATGTTGGAGTGCCACTTTCAGACATAGGTTAATTTCCTTTTGGCCCGACCTGTTTGCCTTTTCAAGATCATTTGGCTTTGTGACCTTTTGACATTGTTTTAGTTCTCTCTTATCACAGAATCTACTAGCAGGAGCTGTGGAACTTGTGGAAGTAATGTATTTCCCTACCCATTAAGCACGGGAGGGAGATGTGGTGATCCACTTTATGCTACATTTAGCTGTGACAACAAAAATGGCCAGCTTTATTTCGAACGGCCCCAGGGTCGCTACAGAGTGACTAGTGTCATTCCAGAAGCTCGGACATTTACTGTCCAGGTCAACAATGCACTCAACTGCAATCTGGTGGATGTCATTCTGCAGCTTAACCAATCCTCGCCATTTTAGGTGAGTAGCGGGTGTAGTGGAGGAAAGAATGACTCTTTGGGAAGGACGCGGTTGAGTGAAGTGAAAATCGTGTGGCGGAAGCCAAAGGAGCCAATCTGCAGTTTTCCCAAAGACTGCATTTGGCCACATACAACTTGCGAGAGAGCACCGGATGGAATGACAAGTTGCCTCTGCAGCTTGGGATTTAGTTGGAATTCTTCAAGCTTCAATTGCTATTCGGGTGAGAATGCTGATCTTGTAAATTGACCTGCAATTGTAGCTGCTGCATACATGAATAACGAATTAGAAGGAAATGTAACCATTAGGTTTTACCAGTCGGCGTGGAAGATTATGTCGTGCCCCCAAATCATTATTTTCTATCTCCATGGTTTATCATTCAGAGTACTACTAGAATGATTAGCTCCTCCTGGAAGCAAACTGAAAAATTCCATATAGTCAGCATCTATAATTTCAGCGTGCATTTGGAATTTGTAATAGGTCAGCGAGAAAAGCTCAAAACCAGAATAGAGGTAGCTATAGTTTGTCTTTGGCCCAAGATTGCCGAGATATGACCCCCTGTCAAAGTTTCAATAGCATTTGCCTTTACAGTTACCATCCTAAGTAAGGTGTATGCATGCAATGAAATGAGAGTCGTGGACTTGCGCCAACTGAACCTGTTACTCTTTTTCCTATGACTATAAGAGGGATCGTGACCATGCACTATGAAGTCATCGCCTGTCCTTCTATCAAATTAACGAGTGCCTGTGTCTACAAATATTCGTTTTAACTCTTGTCCAAAGTACATTACTTACATTTTCTTCTCTTATGTAGCGGTAGTAGGTGGAGGATCCAAGCAGAAAGAAAATAAACTTGTGTATATAGTTGCTCCTACCGGTGTCGCAATTTTCCTCCTCCTTGTGGGTGCCTTATTTTACATGAGAAGGTGGCTTGGTATTAATTGTGCAAGGTAACGACTAATCACATACATATTTTTTATCTGTCATGATTAGAAATACGATAATATGACAGCAAACAATTTGTAATTGGAGCTGGCACTTCGGGCAACAAGGGAAGAGCTGAAATTCCTCAATTGCATCTACAGGACATGGGGGAATGAATGAAATGGCGGATGGAGTCACCCCTGTTCGAGGAGGATGACAAGAAAGACATTGACGTGCCGTCTTTTAATTTTGAAACTATTCAACTAGCCACAAATAACTTCTATGAGGAGAACGAACTTGGAAGAGGCGGGTTCGGGCTTGTATACAAGGTAAATAAAATGGTTTCTTCTTCTACCATCTGGGGCTCTTGACTGGGTCATGGTGATGAAGTTCTCTGTTTCTTGAGTTTGTTTCGGGCTACTTTTCCTGGAGGACAGGAAGTTGCGGTGAAGAGACTAATGAGGGGCTCGGCACAAGGGCTAAGAGAATTCAAGAACGAAGTCATGCTGATTGGGAAACTTCAGCATCGGAATTTAGTCAGATTAGTAGGATATTGCGTCGAAGGAGATGAAATGATGTTACTATATGAATACATGCCCAACAAAAGCTTAGATTCCTTCATATTTGGTAAGTGCCTTATTTCATGTTCCTATTCCTTTATATGCTTCCGTGCATAGCTCTAAGAGGTAGCACTCAACAGTCTCTTTCTCTTTATGAAGATTTTTAGTTAGTCTAGTTAGTTTAAAAAAAGCTGTGCTGCTGCCGTCGTAACCTTGCTAGATCCAACAAGGTGTTTGCTGCTGACCTGGAAGATGCGCTTTGACATTGTCTTGGGAATTGCGGGAGGAATTTTCTATCTTCACGAATTTTCTAGGCTGCGAATCATTCACAGAGATCTCAAAACGAGCAACATTTTACTTGATGAGGAGATGACTCCCAAAATTTCCGACTTTGGCCTGGCACGGATATTTGAGGCGAAACAATCTAACGCAAGCACCCAAAGGGTGTTCGGAACATAGTAAGTTTTCGTAGATGCGCATACCATTTATTTCGTCTGGATAAAGAATTTGTTGGACCATACACAAGGCAATCGCCACATTATCACCTTCTAATATCGTGGATATTAGAAGGTGATAATGTGGCGATTGCCTTGTGTATGGTCCAACAAATTCTTTATCCAGACGAAATAAATGGTATGCGCATCTACGAAAACTTACTATGTTCCGAACACCCTTTGGGTGCTTGCGTTAGATTGTTTCGCCTCAAATATCCGTGCCAGGCCAAAGTCGGAAATTTTGGGAGTCATCTCCTCATCAAGTAAAATGTTGCTCGTTTTGAGATCTCTGTGAATGATTCGCAGCCTAGAAAATTCGTGAAGATAGAAAATTCCTCCCGCAATTCCCAAGACAATGTCAAAGCGCATCTTCCAGGTCAGCAGCAAACACCTTGTTGGATCTAGCAAGGTTACGACGGCAGCAGCACAGCTTTTTTTAAACTAACTAGACTAACTAAAAATCTTCATAAAGAGAAAGAGACTGTTGAGTGCTACCTTTTAGAGCTATGCACGGAAGCATATAAAGGAATAGTAACATGAAATAAGGTGCTTACCAAATATGAAGGAATCTAAGCTTTTGTTGGGCATGTATTCATATAGTAACATCATTTCATCTCCTTCGACGCAATATCCTACTAATCTGACTAAATTCCGATGCTGAAGTTTCCCGATCAACATGACTTCGTTCTTGAATTCTCTTAGCCCTTGTGCCGAGCCCCTCATCAGTCTCTTCACCGCAACTTCCTGTCCTCCAGGAAAAGTAGCCCGAAACAAACTCAAGAAACAGAGAACTTCATCACCATGACCCAGTCAAGAGCCCCAGATGGTAGAAGAAGAAACCATTTTATTTACCTTGTATACAAGCCCAAACCCGCCTCTTCCAAGTTCGTTCTCCTCAGAGAAGTTATTCGTGGCTAGTTGAATAGTTTCAAAATTAAAAGACGGCACGTCGACGTCTTTCTTGTCATCCTCCTCGAACAGGGGTGACTCCATCCGCCATTTCGTTCCCCCATGTCCTATAGATGCAATTGAGGAATTTCGGCTCTTCCCTTGTTGCCCGAAGTGCCAGCTCCAATTACAAATTGTTTGCTGTCATATTATCGTATTTCTAATCATGACAGATAAAAAATATGTATGTGATTAGTCGTTACCTTGCGCAATACCAAGCCACCTTCTCATGTAAAATAAGGCACCCACAAGGAGGAGGAAAATTGCGACACCGGTAGGAGCAACTATATACACAAGTTTATTTTCTTTCTGCTTGGATCCTCCACCTACTACCGCTACATAAGAGAAGAAAATGTAAGTAATGTACTTTGGACAAGAGTTAAAACGAATATTTGTAGACACAGGCACTCGTTAATTTGATAGAAGGACAGGCGATGACTTCATAGTGCATGGTCACGATCCCTCTTATAGTCATAGGAAAAAGAGTAACAGGTTCAGTTGGCGCAAGTCCACGACTCTCATTTCATTGCATGCATACACCTTACTTAGGATGGTAACTGTAAAGGCAAATGCTATTGAAACTTTGACAGGGGGTCATATCTCGGCAATCTTGGGCCAAAGACAAACTATAGCTACATCTATTCTGGTTTTGAGCTTTTCTCGCTGACCTATTACAAATTCCAAATGCACGCTGAAATTATGGATGCTGACTATATGGAATTTTTCAGTTTGCTTCCAGGAGGAGCTAATCATCCTAGTAGTACTCTGAATGATAAACCATGGAGATAGAAAATAATGATTTGGGGGCACGACATAATCTTCCACGTCGACTGGTAAAACCTAATGGTTACATTTCCTTCTAATTCGTTATTCATGTATGCAGCAGCTACAATTGCAGGTCAATTTACAAGATCAGCATTCTCACCCGAAGAGCAATTGAAGCTTGAAGAATTCCAACTAAATCCCAAGTTGCAGAGGCACCTTGTCATTCCATCCGGTGCTCTCTCGCAAGTTGTATGTGGCCAAATGCAGTCTTTGGGAAAACTGCAGATTGGCTCCTTTGGCTTCCGCCACACGATTTTCACTTCACTCAACCGCGTCCTTCCCAAAGAGTCATTCTTTCCTCCACTACTACACCCGCTACTCACCTAAAATGGCGAGGATTGGTTAAGCTGCAGAATGACATCCACCAGATTGCAGTTGAGTGCATTGTTGACCTGGACAGTAAATGTCCGAGCTTCTGGAATGACACTAGTCACTCTATAGCGACCCTGGGGCCGTTCGAAATAAAGCTGGCCATTTTTGTTGTCACATCTAAATGTAGCATAAAGTGGATCACCACATCTCCCTCCCGTGCTTAATGGGTAGGGAAATACATTACTTCCACAAGTTCCACAGCTCCTGCTAGTAGATTCTGTGATAAGAGAGAATTAAAACAATGTCAAAAGGTCACAAAGCCAAATGATCTTGAAAAGGCAAACAGGTCGGGCCAAAAGGAAATTAACCTATGTCTGAAAGTGGCACTCCAACATAGAGGTCGTGACCATCTTCCACAAACTCCTGAAAATTCTCGAGATCTTCTGACCAGAAATAGCATGTGCAGGTGTTGCTCTCCGTCTGGCGCTGATACAGCTTGAACCAGTAAGCCTGGCAACGGCAGTCATTGAGGCACTCTTGCCTGCATTGCTTCTCGCTGTCTGCCCAGATCTGCCTGTCCGGCGTCCCGGCCTTCATCATCTTCAGATTCAAGAAAATTGGACTGTTGTCACCGTTCTTCCCGCACGAAGGCGACTTTCTGTGGCACCCCAGAGAGAAGTCCCCCAGGTCTGGCTGCACCAGCTCAAACCCCGGCAAGCACTTGCACATAGTCTCATTTCCATTCTTATCGTTGCAGCTCCCGAACTTGCCACACCAATTGAATACGCTGCACTGGCCCATTGGCTCGGACTAGACCGGCGTCGACATGCTCAAGAAAAATGGCAGGAGCATCACAAACAGGAACAAGCAAATGAAGTCGTTGGTGGACCAATACCTCGTCCTCATTGTCGCTGCGATCACTCACTCTTCCTCTCTCTGAACTGTGGCAAGTTTTTCAAGCTTTTGTGAAGTGAGGTAGAGCGGAGACTTATTGCAAGTAGGTTGAAGAGGTCGGGCTCGAGGAGAGGGCAGCCGTCAAGGTTGAAGTAGTTAGAGGGAGAGCCGCCGGCGGTGAGAATGGAGTTGTGGGCAGGAGGGTCGGCCGTGCTCGAGAGCTTGGGTTGCGAGAAGGCGAGGTGGTTGAGGGACGGTGGGACAGAGAGGACGGAGGCCCAGTTGCCGAAGTGAAACTGTGGTGGTTGCCCGTTATCGCCGGTTGTCCCCAGCTTCCATAATAGCCGGTTGCCCATCGTCGGAGAGAGCAAAGTATTCTCTCTTCCTCTATTTGGGAAGCTTTCCCGCTTTGGTTCTGTCTCTCTGTCCTCCCTCTTTTGGCCTCCCTAGTCCCTACGAATCTACGATGAAGCAACTAGGAATGCGACAGGGACCCGCTTATTTATAATCATTTGGGGTCGTACCCCTGGCTTTTGATCTCCCTAGCATTTACTAAGCAAATTGGCTTGTCATCCTGACTTGGACTTTTGGCAAAAGAAAAACAAACGAACAAAAACTGACGTCGACTCCTAATCTTATTGCTTTCTTATTCGAAGGTCATCCTTTGGAAGCTTGACTTTTCTCAACAAATTCCTAGGCACCTCCAAATTTTCATGAACCCTAACTTGATTGTGATCGTGACCTTTACCAAACAAATAAAATGGTCGTGCTTTGGTAATGCAATTACTATGGACCTGCTTACAAATCCAACGCGACTCTTTTCATGCTCCATAGCGAAATCGCGACTCTTCTGGTTCCCGAACAACCGACTTTTACAGTTACGAGACGCCCAGCTCTTTCTTTACCACAGTCGAGCACAGGATCATATACTCATCGGGACCATAGGTAACACTGGATCATCCTGGCGGAGTTTTGATTCCACAATCTTAATTGCAAAAAAATTTAGCCATCAGGCATTTGTTTGACTGTTCTCCTCTCACAAAATGCAGTTCACCCTCCACCTCCGCCGTCACAGCTGCGGTGACAACCGGGGGCTCTTTGGAGCAAGCAAGAGGGAGTGTGGAGTCCGCAGAGGTGAGCGAGCGATGTTCATCTGCAGTTTCTATCTTGATTGCATGGAAATTTCTTATTCCTCAATTCAGGTACGTGAACTCCGAAAGGCTAAGATAATCGTTGTATCCAATGTTTCATCTGCAGTCGGAAATCTCCATGCTTTCCATAGAATGAAAGGGCCATTTCGGATATCGAACAGCATATTACAGAGCCCCCACACACGACCAAATTGCTTCCCCATGATTTGCCGCTGAAGAACTGCATGCATCCCTAACCTCTGAAGTGATCAATCGATTCTCAAATAGGAAACAATGAAACCGATCGAGAATCACATTCAACACAGCGGACATCAATCATCGAATGCCAAACTAGAGCCCTAATGGAGGACTTACTCGGGAAGGTGACGAAAGGCGGACAGACTTGAGATTCTTGGGATTCAAGACATTAAAGATATCAACGGTTTCAGAGGATTTGCCCGGGAACGAGCCATGGCCGCCTTAAATAGGTTCGCCGCTAATAAAGTCGAATCGAACCGGACTTGATATTAGGCCGGTCTTTAGCCGGTTTTTGATTGAGGCCGGTTCAACTGTGTACCCGATTCAATTTTCAGTCCGGTTTACAAACAATTGTATGTTTTAGATGGAGGAAATGTTGTACTCAAGAAAAGTCTTCAACCGAAAGAAAAGGAATATCTCCATCACTAGTTCAACAGGTAGTGGATAATTTCTTGCCCGTCTTGAGAGGTTTGACTGTACTCCTGAGCAAATATGTTTGGAGTAGTTTCTTTTTCACTTCTACCTATTTGTTGTCCCTTTTATGAATCTATCTTATGGCCCCCATTATTTGATTGCTGCCAAGATGAACAAATCGAGGTAGCTTGCTGTAAATTCTCCGACCAAGAGAAGGGTTTGGCTGTTGCTATCAAGTGATGTATATCATTTGTAAATATATATCCAAAATAATATTTTTTTATAGGTTGAAGCCATAAAAAAAATATTTGACATGATAAGTGAGGAGGTGATCTTTTAATTGAAGTTAGTATGGGATCTATCATTTCATAGCCTAGTTATAATTCGAGATATAAGCTTGTTTCCATGTGATATTTTTTAACGGGGAAAATTACCAAAAAAGTCCTAAACCTTTTGTAATTGTGCCAATTCAGTCCTAAACCTTTTTTTTGGGCCAATTTAGTCCTAAACCTTTTGCAATTGTATCAATTCAGTCCATTCAGCCACTTTTGGCCGGCTGGCACTAACGTAGCCGCCGGCCAGCTGATGTGACGCCAGGCGGCGTCCACGTGGCAATATTTTAATAATTTTTTATTATTATTTTCGAATTTTTTTTCCTTCTCCCCCCTGTCTTGTCCGGCCAGGGGGGAGGCTCGCCGGCGAGGGCGGAGCTCGCCCAGCCAAGGCGAGCTCCGCCTCGCCGGAGCTGGGCGAGCTCGCCATGGCTGGGCGAGCTCCGCCCTCGCCTAGATCTGGCGAGGCGGAGCTCGCCATGGCAGGGCGTGCTCCGCCTCGCCAGATCTGGGCGAGGGCGGGCTCGCCCAGCCATGGCAAGCCCCGCCTCACCAGATCTGGGCGAGAGCGGCCTCGCCCAACCATGGCGAGCTCGCCCAGCTCCGGCGAGGGCCCAGCTCACCTCGCCGAAGCTGGGCCGTTGCCGGCGAGCCTCCCCCTGGCCGGACAGGCCAGGGGGGAGAAGGAAAAAAAATTGAAAATAATAAAAAAAAAATATTAAAATATTGCCACGTGGACGCCGGCTGGCACCACGTCAGCGCCGGCCGGCCAAAAGTGGCCGGATGGACTGAATTGGGACAATTGCAAAAGGTTTAGGACTGAATTGGCAAAAAAAAAGGTTTAGGACTAAATTGGTACAATTGCAAAAGGTTTATGACTTTTTTGGTAATTTTCCCTTTTCTAACGTCTATTTACCTTGCGATTCTCAGTTCACTAAAATAAAAGGTGATAGTGCAATTCAAACTAATCTAAAGCTAACATATTGCCCGTTTGGAATAATTTAAAAAGAAATAAAGCCTGTTTTTTTCCCGAGTACTTATACCTCGAATTAATTAAAAAATACTTTATAATCTTCTACGCGGTTGGTTGGATGTGCTTGACGAGAAGCATTGCAAAGATTCACAAGCGCGAGTGAATTCAACGACTTAATTTGGGATTTCGATCCAAATGCTGAGAATGAATATCTTGCATCAACGCTACTTATTTCTCCCGCGTACACACCATCATCACTATTACGAAGGAATATTGTTAGTACATAAGATAACTGTGGTTGACAACTATCACATAAAACTAGATAATACAGAATAAGATAATTCCCCTATAAGATACAGTGATGATTGCAAGACAACGCGTTGTAGGCCGGCAATCCAATGGTGGTTACGGCAGCATATCAGTCGATCGGACGTGGTGGCGTCAGCTGTTTTCAAAACGTCGATCGGCTAATGTAGAACAACAGTACTAAGTGATACTAGATATCTGCATGTGTTTTTGCTGTGGTCCATGAGGCCAGATGAAATTAGCGGCCTAACTACTGGTTATATTCGATAAATAATAGCGTCGTTATGAAAAAAAGTCGCAGACTTTTTGTAAAAGTAAATTGTAAATGTATCGGATTTCTTGTTACGGAACTTTATTAGTCCTACGAATACGTTATTTATTGTAGATACACTTTTGCACTTAATTAATATTAAAAGCTATTAATCTATTATGGACAAGTGGCTAGTTACCAGTTACCACGATATATGCAAATTCACTTTTTTGTCAAGTGAAAAAGTTGCTGATTAGATGTAAAATGTTCTTATATTCACAATATAGCTAGATGATGACCTTTTTGCCCCTCTTTACAGAGCTTGAAAGACGAGCTTTTGGCATAAAACTGCTCCGTTTTGATGCCAATTGCGTTCCTTTCTACAAAACCAATGTTCTCATATTCTTAGATGATCAACCCAGAGATGCACAACTTCAGGGGCCATGAAGAGAGAGGTTCATCCTTGTTGATAGTCCACGTAACACACTGGACCTGAGAAGGAGGATTAGAACACCTCTAGGATGGAGTAGCTTTGGGATAGGCCCATAACCTGGAGACCGACTGATCATCTGAATCACTATCACCATCATCACTATCCGAAGAACAAAAATCGCCGAGCAGATAATCAACCACCTGAAAGAAGAAATACGCACAACCATTAGCATCTCCGTCGTCAAAGTTCATACTATAGTATAGATGTAAGAGCGAAAAGTTAAGAGACTCTGGAAGCAAGGCCAAAGAAGCATAATACATTCCTAACTAATTCTTAGAGGTCAACCCCACCAGGCCCATTTAGCTGATAGAGCAAAATCTCTTTCAGAAACTCGGTTTTAAGGAAAACCTCAGCATAGTTTATCCATGACAGAAACTTTCCCATTTTCTTTTGCCCGTTACGTCCTTTTTATTTTGGGAACAGATATAGGGTGCAGGACAACAGCAACTGAATACCCAAGCTATTCTATGCACACATATCATCAAAATTAGAATAGTGCATCTTCAATCACAAGAAGGAGGAGCAAATATTTTAACAAGTAACATTACGGATAGTGAGACATCAAAGGAGACACAAGGCTCGGAATATGTCAGAAAATTGAGAAGCACCTTGATGCAGAAGAATGTCTATGGAAGAGTTACCTGTTGGGGTGACACAGGCTTAATTTCATTATTGCTCGATTTAGCTCCCCCATGGTTTGAGCAATTGATACCATTGAGCCAAACGATAGTCTTGCATTGCCTACAATATCCTCTGTCAAAGATTATTTTCCTCCTTGAATTGGCTGCATACATACCATTATGAAAAAGTGAGAAGGGCATGAAAGGTCAGCAAGTTTCCAAATCAGGTTTGGCAAAGCTCAAAATACTCGTTGCATGCAATGCAATCCACGAGCTCTGCATTGAGTTTTATTTGCAGCAATTAGATAATATTATACAGGAACGACAATCATTTTCCCACATCAAGTTCGCGCGCAGCTTGAAGCGTGCAAACTGTTACTTTTTCATTCAGAAAATTTCGAACATATTGTACCCACCACCACAATAAAAAAAAAAAAACCAAATGCATCTGATGCACATGCATTTGAACTTCATAAGCTAGCAGAACAGGTATACCTATATATGATCTTTTAAAGGCCTCCCTCCAGTCAATACATGGCATAGCTGTTTCCGCGGGCATAAGCGTATCTTGCTGATCATCGCACACTGATCCATTTTGCTGATGCTTGGTTTTCAAACTATTATCAGCACGAGGAAAAACTCTTGTATAATAAGACTGCCAGAGAGAGTTATCACTCGCAGTGTAATTCCATGACCTTCAATTAAAAAATTCAAAGAGAAGATTACGAAACTAAATCATACTTTCTGAGAAGACACACAATGGACTTTCCAACTATAGTGTGTACTTAATAAGCATCGGCAAACAGAACAGAACAGAACTTTACCAGCAGACAAGCGTGGCAGCAATTAGAGATGGAAAATCTAGGAAACTGAAGATATGCAGCAGAACATCTTGTGGTAGCTGGGAAGATTCTGAAACAGAGAGAAATTAATGAAAAGTCATTTTCTGTGTAAAAGGATTAGAGAATATACATAACAAAGATGAAAAATGACCTTTTTCTTCCTGGCGTGTTTTCCATTGCTTCTTATGAGCAATTTTTGCATGCTTGAATTCCGTCAGAGCCATATTTTTCTTCTGCTTCGGCAAAGCAGCATCCGCAGCCTGAGCAAGCAAAGTAGCCGATGAAACAGCACTCTGTGTCTTCATTCTAGTGTGGCATTGATCACAGCACAGCAATCAAACGTTCAAAACCCGATGAACAGGAAGTATTTATTTTTTTGCGAATGTCAAAATACTCGCTTCTTGCATAAATAACTCGACTTGACATCAGAGATGGGAGGCATGGGGTTAGCCATTAACTTCTTCATCTACGAACTACAGGCGAGTCCATCGAACTAAATGAAATTCAATAATCGAAGGGATAATACAAGAGCTTTTTTGGGGAGTTTCTATTTTGATTGCATGGATCTTTCGTATTCCTCAATTCAGGTACGTGAACTCCGAAACCCTAACACGATGGCCGCATCCATGTACATCTGCAGTCGGAAATCGCCATGCTTCGCATAAAATGACAGGCCACTTCAGATATCGAACAGCATACGACAAAGCCGCACGCGCGCACGCGCACAACCAAATCGCGTTCCCTTGATTCGACGCTGAAGAACTGCATCCCTAACCTCCGAAGCGATCAATCGATTCTCAAATCGGAAACGACAAAACCGATCGAGGATCACATTCAACGGCGGACACATGGATCATCGAACGCCCAAACCAGAGCCCTGACGGAGGGGACTTACTCGGGAAGGAGACGGAAGGCGGCGAGGGCGTCGTCGAGGACGGCCGACTTGAGGTTCTTGGGGAGCTCGTGATAAGCGGCTCTGAGGATGAAGCTGAGCTCCTTGCAGGCGATCGGGTACCGGTGGGCGCTGGGCAAAGATCCTCTCAAGCCCAGCTTCCGGTATCTCTCGCCGGCGCCGGACATCGTTCTTCCGCTGTCGCTCCTCCGGGATTCGAGAAACGGGAAGGCGTCGACGGTTTCGGAGGATTTGCCGGGAACCAGCCACGGCCGTGCTAAATAGGTTCGCTGCTAATCGGGTCGATTCGAACCGGGTTCGATATTAGGCCGGTCTTTCGCCGGTTTTCCGTCGAGGCCGGTTCAACTGCGTGACCCCGATTCAGTTTTCAGTCCGGTTTCGTTAACTTTGGAAGGTTCCGAGAGACTCAAAAAACACGAAGGGCGCAAATGATAAAATTTCTCTTCCCCGACCCAAACGTGAGGGAAAGACAAAATTGAATCTCAAAATGGGAAGGGCTCGTGGATATGAGAAATGCCGGCAAAACAACGTTGTTGTCCGTCTGAATCGATCATCATATCTTAAGATGTGATAAATAAATGTACATGTTTTAAAAAAAATCATACAAACGGTTGTATGTTCTCCTGAGCAAAGGAAGAAAAAAGGAAAATGAGAGAGAAGTCAAGATTTTTGAGTAGGGACATTCAGAATTATGGGGAATACTTCGAATGGTTCAAATCTGAAATTTCTTTGGAGATTACAGATTAGATTACATGAAAAAGAGCAAGTTTTTATTACCGAGTGCCGTGAGTTATTGGTTTAATTTTTAGATATTCACTTAACTCATAGGATAAATTGCTGAAACATAAAAGATTCAATTTCCACCAAAACGGATGGCCTATCCCCGTAAGCCTATTGGGATTTGTTATGTTTTCAAGCCTCTTTAGCAGCCCCTTCTATTTTAGTTCAGAGACATGACAAACTCTTTTGTGATAGAAAAAAAAAATAGGGTCATTTTCGTTGATGTTCTCTTGACCAAAGCCAAAGTGCAGATGCCCACTTAAGAACCCCAACAAGAGGAGTAACTTCTCAAGAAAACATGGGACTCATGGACTGAACTTTACCACCTTTTCCTCACAATCTCATGATTTTGCAGTAGTTTGGTGACAATTGGTAAAAATTAGCCTCATCCATCGGCACATTCGTGGTATCACAGAATGTTCCTCATTGCTCGCAATTTGGTTGCTTAGACAAGAAATATTGATGGAACTGCTGCTTTGTGATACTTCTTTTGTCATTTACACGCATCTGGTTAGATCTCCGAGCGAAGCGACATTGCGAAATAACAGTCTGTGTAAGCTACAACCGACTAGAGCATCAATGTAACAAGCTCGAGAATGAAACAACTCAATCAAGCCAACCGAAATTTCTACTATCAATTTCAAAGGATTTATACAATCTACAACTACAAATGCTGTTCTATGAGCTGTTCAATCACAAGCTGCTAACAAACTTATAATTCCCTAGCAAACATACCCCATAAATGCATTCCCAAGCACCACTGTTTTCGCAGCCGACAAGCCCCATTACTTACACAGGACGACCTACATCTCCTAAGGCCAACAAGTAGAGTTGCAAATGACAAGCTGATTCGCCAGAGACGAGCTGAGGATCCCGTTAAAAATCATTCTATACATAGGCCGGAAAACGCATTTTCATGACTGACTATGATAACATTCTGGTATAAGCCATGTGGTATTGTCGGGATTCCTCCAATGAGAATCAGAAGCGATAGCTTGCACTAACTGCCAACTGGTTCCTCCCAGGATCGGGTCACTGTTGACTCGAACTCGGACTGGTTGTTTGTATCTACAAGACCATAACCTTGAAAGAATATGCTCATGAATGCCTAAAGGTGCCTCCACTTATTGCCCTTTTAAAGGAAGTATGTCAGCTGCTGCTTCTTTCGAGAACCTCCTTCGCCATACAGATCATTCCACTGCTTAAGTTCAGCCATCACAGATCCTTCAGAAGCGAAGCTTGCAGCGACCTGCATTTGCATTTCCAAAATAGATAATGTTATGTATTGGATGTAATTTACTTCACACTCATGCCACAGTTACCCAATGACTGTTGCAAGAGAAGTTTACAGCTTAGCAGGAGCTTAGAAGATGGGAAAAAGAGATTCGATTACCTGATTCTTTGCTTGCCTCAAGTCTTCCATCTTCAAGGGCCTTAAGGCAATTACTTCCTCGTCCTTATTCTCTTCCTTTTCTTCCTTTGTGTTGGAGGCTTCTTCCGAGCTCTCACCTTCTTCAGCTCTTCGCTTTCTTTCCTGTGGGCATATTTTCAACAATATTTCAGGAGACATTGTCACAGTCACTGCAAGAACAAAAGACAAAATAAAGCACGACCAACCAAAGACAAACTACAAGGATAATTTACCAGATTTTTTTGTCTTTCCTGCTGAATCAGATCTCTAACAGGACGATACGCTGCAGTCACGCACAAATTCTGTTTCCAGCAATCAATGGCAGGATGTAATCAGTGGTCAGAACCAATAATTGAGGGGATCAAACTCATTATTCATTCCTGTACTAATAATTATAGACAAACCTTAAGATCGCTTCCACTGTATCCTTCTGTCATAGCTGCAAGCTCTTTATAATCCAGATCTGCCACTATCTCCTTCGCCAGAAGAGTCTTCAAGATCAGTTCCCTGCTCTCGATAGATGGCAGACCAACCATAATCCTGCTCAAATGATGAACAAGTTGACCTCGCGATTGTGAATTTCAGCAATATTGACCCACAAATTTTATCCAGACTGAGAAAGCGCACGGACGTGATTTTATACACAATGCAACATACCTGCGCTCAAACCGCCTGATAATAGCTTCATCAAGGTCAAAAGGCCTATTGGTTGCTGCAAGGACCAAAATACGTTCGCCAGATTTTGTCAAAAGCCCATCCCAATGCGTCATGAATTCATTTTTAATCTTCCGCATGGCTTCATGCTCTCCAACTCGAGTCCTTTGCCCAAGCATGCTATCCACCTCGTCCACAAAGATGATGGTCGGCGAAACCTTCGCTGCCAGCGTAAAAAGTGCTCGTACATTCTTCTCATCTTCCCCGAACCATTTCGAAGTAATGGTGGACATGGAGACATTAATAAAACTTGCTCCAGCTTCATTTGCAATGGCCTTTGCCAGCATCGTCTTGCCAGTACCAGGGGGTCCAAAAAGCAGTATACCTCTGCAAGGCTTAAGAAGCCCACCTTTGAAGAGGTCCGGTCTTCGGAGTGGGAGCATCACTAACTCTTGAAGTGACTCCTTAGTCTCATCCATAGCACCAATGTCTGAGAATGTTACTCCAATCTCATTCGCTGGAATAACCTCAGGCCTCATCCGCTTCTCAAATTCATTATCAGGGGGAACTTCCTGTTCAAAGATTGTAATTTTCTCTTGGTTACTTATATATGTCGACCCATAGAGAAGGTAAATGCCAGTGGTGCACATTAATTGCCCCACTTCAAGCACATAGTGAGATAACTCAATGGTTTAGTACTTTAATGCATTGAGGTAAAGAAATACTGAACACTTTGAAGCAAGGCCATGAGCATGCCATATTTCTTATCATATGAGGCAAAGTAAAGCTGAAAAAGGGGCTACTTCCCAGGTAGAATTAAAGAACCAATTACTCTTTTATACTTTATGACAAATAGCTACTTAGCCAGTAACTGCTGAAACTTGAAATAGCTTGGTAGTCCTTATTTTCGTGAATGCTCTCATTCTTATGATGGAATGCTCTAAGCAGATCAAATCTAAGACCTAACTCCAACCATATCGTCCTCATTTTAATATTATCTCTGTAATTCAGACTCACCGGTGCTTTTGATGGAAGGGGATTATCTACGTCCTTCTTTGCTGCAGAAGCTGACTTTTCTGTCTCACCCTTGATTTCAGGATTATCAGCCTTTGAATCAGTTTTTGCACCGATCGCTTCTTCTCCTTCATTTTCCTGAAAAAAAAAGGTAATATGATTAAATAAACCTGTACGTGTAAGGATTGGGTTTTCTTTGCCCAGTTTCGGAATTTGTAAAACCAAATGTTAGGCCAACCTTTGAAGATTCAGAATTTTGCTCTCGCTTTAGAGTGTCTTTGTCACCACTTTTGCCCTCCTCAAATATATTTAACCCATGGGACAAACTGCCAAAAAACAAGAATGTTAAACTTCTCAATCTTTCTCCTGGAAAAAGGGAAGATGTGGTAACAAAATTGCAACAAACATCAAGACAGAGAGGGTTAGGTGATCGCTCCTAAAAATAATCAACGAGGATAGAGACCTCTTGGAAGATATGACAAGCTTCCCATTGCGGTATTCTGGCTCCTTGTTATTCATAAGATGGTACGATAAGGCAGAGACCACAATTTCTTCAATATAATTGCCTAGAACCATCGTGTCTGAATGGCAGATTGATCCCAGATCATCGCAGATGATATCATTTTCTGCTAGAACCTCGGCAATGTGGTTCCTGTTATCCTGGACCTGAAGCATCTTCATATCCTCTTCCAATTGAGCTTTCCAGCTGACAAGATTAGTCTCATCTTCAGGCGGCCGGATTTCAATGTTGTAAGGGAACAAAAGACTGAGCCTCTCATCAACTTCTCTACAGTCATCATCTGTGTCCAGCTTACGAGAACCAAGTATTAGAACTGCTCCCGACAGTTTCTGCACCATCTTATGGAACAACTTTCTCAACCGTTCTGACTGGAGGAGAAGCTTCTCCGCATCTCTGAGGTACAGAATGATAGGAGTGGTTTCTGATACCGAAACCAAAACCTATAAACAAAAATGATAGTGTTTCTGTCAATAATCCTAAGAAATATAGGAGCTTGTCGGTTGTCATTGTTAGCAAAAAGGCTTCAAGCAACCTAGAAAAGTCACTTCATCAAGTTCAGGGACATGAAAACATTGGGGATAAGGAATTTTGACTTTAACATTAAAGTACCATGACAACTGTACCTGGTAAAGTGACTGCAGAAATACTCTCTCGTCAAAACACAACTTGCCCATGCGCTTTGGAAGTCCTGACAGTGAAAAAATTTGCTCATGAGAACAACAAAGAAAAATATGTTTTCCCTGAAATGGCTAACTGATAGCATGGGAAAAGGAAAAACAAAAAAAGAAGAGAGAGGACATAATCTGCCAGACAATAGACATCGACAAAGTAAACAACACTGATAGCTATTTTTAGGAGAAAAAAAGGAATATCTTCTCAAAGTTCAAGTTTTTCATGATGCAGGCCTACAAAGGAGAAACTACAACAGTCCCAATCGCTCGCATTAACAAGTATAGCTTTAATGCTTTGTCCAAATTTATGACATTAACTAAATCATCAACTTGATTATATTGAGGAACAAAGTGACAGATAAATCCATCATTTCTGTGAGTTTGGAACACGTATCCAAATGAGGCACATGTGCATTGATTAGTGGTCAACCCAAGAACTGTCTTTTGCTAAAGAATCAAGCATGTTGCAAAGAGATCCAAGTGCAACCTGAATTGATAGGAGTGCACTCAGAGTATATACTGCTCGTATCGGACATTGCCGATGCATTCCTGCGATGCTTGGGAGGATTACTTGACTCTTCCATTGCCCTAAGCAGGTAAGCAAACAAAGCAATTATTAGGGCAGAAACGAACAAGAAGATTATGCACATAACCAAGACAGAGAGCTTTAAATAGCATTTCAAAGGATATAGCCAGAACTGAAGGAGTCAGGGTTAATTGCATAAATATTTTTTATTTTATTACCTTGATCTAATGTCTGTACTGCTGCTTTGCCTGCTCATGCCTGCACTAAAATCATTGGTTAGACTAGAACAACAAAAAAATAAGCGAAAGAAGATTGCATGATGATTAAATTTGTCAAAGGATGGCTGGCCCAATAATCTAGTAAACTCTGTCCAATAAGTTCCAAGCTTATTTAAGTATGTCTTTCATATGAAGGTTGTCTGGCCATACCTCTTTTTTGATCTCTTGGTGGAGCACCTGAGAAGGAACTAAGCAAACTGGACATTCTGTCAAATGTCGCCTCTGATATGGACCTCTTGAAATACTGAAAAATGAAAAAAAATCAGACACGCATAAAACTTTGATACTAAACATTTTTAGTAATGCAGCAACAAAAGGGGCCAATTTCTCCGGACAGAGGCATTGGTTCATGAATTCGCTCAATTCATTCTCATTCGCTTTACTCCATCCATACGCACAGATAGTCAAAGAGTTTAAAATACCGGACTGTGTTACATATATGTATTTCTTACCGATTCTTTGTTTGTGATGCCATATTTATTCTGCATCTGTTAAAAGGAATTTTAAACATGTCAGCGTGATAAAGCTTAGAGTCTGTAAAAGAATGATCACTAATGCATTCAGTCACCTTCAGTGAAAATTCAGTAACATCCAATAGCAGCAACTTTGATTCAAAGAAATGAGACAAAGCCTTGGCAAGCATTTGCTGGTAGAACTCTGCAAGAAATTACAAATTATACCAGGTCATGTCGAAGAACCAGGTACTTCGATAGAGACACGTCATACTAGATAACTTACCAGCTGGTCCGCTGAGCAGAATAGTCCTACTAGCAGGAGAAAGGTTTCGCGCATGCTTAGAGAAGTCAGAATGCTTCAGATGTACATAGGCAACACTGGTCAATAACGCCCGAGTTTGCTCACTGTAATATCGTGAACACAGCTTGATAATCATTAAAATGATATCAATGGAAAACTGTGCATCCACCAAATGCATTAACAAATTGCAAATTCCAGATTTATGCTAAAACTCGAACCAAATGAAGACACGGAGATTCTATTCTTTTCAAAAGCGTAGAAGGCAAAAAGGCAGAGTAAATGCGTAAGTAATCTCAGAAGGAAAACATGGTTGACAAGTAAAGCAAGACTGCAGGTCATGGCGTCTTTCAACAGAATTGCAACAAATGTCTCATATTCAACAGCGAAGAAGGAAAGACGATACTATGGAAGGCAAAGGGTTAATCCTCCAAAAAAAAAATATCAAAGCAGTATCAAACACCAAAAATCCTTGGACACGATAAAAAGCTCTGTACAATGAAAAACATTGGACATCAAGAAAACGTAATCAAACCAATGCTTCATTAAGTAAACCAAATGCCACCTTCAGTAGATCATTAAATAAAAAAAAACTGCATCTTTTGTCTACTATTTAAGACAACAATCCTGCAGGAACTAATGCTCTTCTTTACTTTTACAACTGTGATGCTCTCAGAATAGTAAAAGCAAATATACTTTATAACACTAGGCTGCGCCTAAAATACAAATGACACTGATCTTGAAATTACAACAGATGAAGAGGTCACCAGTTTGTCAAAAGCCGCATTAAATGCAGATTTTTCACATATATAGACCCAAAACTCACATCATTCTAAATTAAGATATGAAGGGTATTTCATTTCACGTGATCGATAGCAGGACATTTTCATGTGAATATGTTTCCAAGGGAAAAAAAAGAACCGTTAACAAGACCCAGAAAAAAGAAAGAAAGAAATTCTACGTCATTTTCTCCATATCAAATACCACGAGAGAAGGCCTATTTCTCCACCGCACCAACACGGCAAGTTAGACCACCATTGATGATCCAAACAAAGACGAAGAGCAAGCAACAGAGATTAAATTAAACCGTTTCGCATTCTTAACGGAATTTGATTTCAACAAGGGCGGGTTAAGCAGTTCTTGGTCCGGCTGCGACAGATCTCGAACAAGTTCGATAAACAAGATCGACCCCATGGACGGCGCGAGATTTACGTCCCATCCATGAAAACCACACCGAGCAGTTTCGGATACCAAGTTATAAGAAGGAAGAACCAAAAAAAAAAAAAGATTTCGAAACACGGTCATCACCTTAAATAATAGGGGAACTCATCGAATTTAACGCTGCTTTCTTTGCCATCAATGATCTGCCTCATCAACTCCTGCTCAATCTTCTCCGCCGTCACCTCGCCGGCCGGGCAGCTCCCCCCGCCGACCCACCGGCCAACCGTCTGCCCGGAGGCCAGACCGAGGCCGACGCCGACGCCGAGCCCCACGCTCAGAGCGGACAGCAAAACGTTCTTCTGTTCCATACCGCCGCCGATCAAGAAAACGACAAACACCCTCTTCGAAAAGCAAGCTTTCTCGCTTTCACCGCCCACCAACCAACACACCCCGGGGCCGCAACGGAGAGAGAGAGAGAGAGAGAGAGAGGAACACGCAATCTTGGGACGAGAAAACGAAGACCCACGAAGGCTTTTGAAGGGTGGTGCGCTACTGGGGGAATCGCAGTAACTGTGCCATCATTGACAAGGGGACGAAAAGCGGGACAAGGGACATGCAGGGATGATTCTTCGAAAAGGAAATATGGGGAAGCGATTCAAGGGAATCAGGGAGAGAGGGAGAGGAATGGATTGGCTGGTGCGGAATGCAATGAATATTTTTGTGCTCTGTTTCTTTCCCCTGCTTTTTTTCAGAGGCAGAGAGAGATGGATGCGGGAGGGGCTGGGGATGCACGTCCGAATAAAACGTACAGGGGCAGGAGGAGATGGGTTTGGTGTTAGGTTGACAGGTCAAAAAATGGGGACTTCTTCGGTGCGGGGGGACGGAGAAGGGAGGAAGACTATTTATAGTGACTTGCGATTGGCCGAAATTGAGTGCCGCCCCGTGGGACTTTGCTTTGAGATTCTCTTTCTTCCTTTTTCTTCTCCTCCCCCTCCCTCCCTCCCTCCCTCCTTTTTGACTGACCGGTCACCTCTTCTCCCCGTTTCCTCTTCCCTCCTCCCCTTTCTTTTCCTCTTCCAACCGCTTGCCTTCAAGGTCCCGAGCCCCGTGGAATACCCCGCTAACCGAAACATAGGCGGTCGGTCCAAATGTACAGACACATTGGCGTTTTGATCGTATTCACGAGCCATTTCACGGTGAATTGGGATGAATTGAACACTTATTGTGCATTGAATTCTCGTATGTATGCCTGATTTGTGAATAAATACAAAACCCAATGGAAAGAAATCTGATCTTACAACTTGGGTCATTGATGCATCGTAGGATGTAATGACTTATTTATTGTAATTCATAAATAAGTTACGAGGCTTGTGTATCGATCGTAATCACTTGTCTTTCTTCCTCCACCACAGTGGTTAACTTAGTAGTGTACGAACTATCGCTAGGTGGCTCTTTAGTCGAAAGGGTTGAATTTCCTAATTACTCCCTAGCCTCAGAAAGCCCGGTTCGTCCTCTACATAATTCCGCACACACCACGACATATGATAGTCCTTACTCTAACCCCATATGACCCCGTGATTATGGTTCAAAACAATTAATTGATTGTGAAGTAGGGTTTTTGTGGTGGTAACCCTAAGTGGGGAGAATCATCGACGTAGGTTGCCCGCTCTCCAATGGCCTTTTTCCATCAATTAGCACGTCGACATTGGTCGAGACCGCTTGGGAAGGTAGTTTTCTACCTGCAATATGAAACTTGTTTCCAATCAATCAATCGATCACCTTAACCCTTTTTTTTCTTATTTCACAATCACTTTTTTCGTCCCAATAACTTTTTTTGGGGGGTTGCACATGGGAGACCCTTAAAGCTAGAAATTTCTCCCTCTTTTTTTTTTATTAGAACCTAATTTCTTCCTTCCTTTCCTTTTGCTTTCTCCTCTTTTTCCGCACTTGCTTTCCACGTTCCGTGGGCCGCCACTGCACCGCACACCGTCCAGCCCCCCAATAGAAAGTGGCGGCTGACATTTCTACTTGCAACCCAAGTAAACTCGCGCGTATCGCATACAAATTGTCGTATTAATTAAAAAAATTAAAATCATGCACGTATATAGGACAAGAAAATGAAAATGCAAGCATGTAAATATTGATTTATATTGAACGAAAAAAATAATGATAAATTTACCCTCTATTAATTTTCATTAAATTTTAATCTCAAATCACCAAGTCGGATGACACGTTGCAGTTGATGAGTGTACCAATATGGGGTATTACCCCTCCATTTGACACAGGTCTACTAACTTGTGACTTTTCGTGATATTAATCTAATTTAACGGAAGATAAATTTATTACGAATATATCAATTTAGAATTTTTTGTAGTTAAAAAATTAATCTATGGTAAATTTATCACTGACATATCGATTCGAAATTTTTTGTGATAAAAAAATTAATTCGAAATAAATTCATCACGAATATATCAATTTAAGATTTTTCGTAATACTAATCACAGAAAGTCAAGCAGTGTCTTTGAAAAGCTGGATTTACCTTTTGATATTTCAAAAGAGCATCTTCTGTGACCGCACTGAGAAGCGAGCATTTTATAAAGTAATTATGTCAAATCGCGAAGACCATCTAATGAAAAGGTCCAAAAAAGATCTCACCAAAGCTACCGTCGGTGCGTCTTTTCGGGACTCCTTTCGCTTACTTTTTAGAAAGGCTCGTGGCCATAGCATTATTATATTGGCATATCTGCACGGGGTGGGTTCGCGATAGCAGCAAACACTCGAGCGCCCGGATAGAATGACACTGTAACTTTTCGAAAGTTCACCAGTGGATTTAATTTTTTTTTTAAACATTTGAGTCAATCGAATTTAAATGACGGGAAAGAAGAAATTCCATCGAATCGAAAGGATCGGGGCTCGGATTCCTAAAAGTGCGACGGATTTATGGGATCGATTGAGTTTTTAAATCGATATTCATCCGCCGTCTTGATCGCGACGTCGTGTGTCAAATATATGATCATGAACTCGTTTTAACAAGCACCGGATTTCGTGGAAATCTCAAAAGCATATTTTGAAATCGAGAGCTGTAATTAATAAATGCAGAGTGTAATTCTTGTCAGCTCCTCAAATTAGGGATAGATCGTGATGAAATTATTCGATTAAGTCCACCCCTCCCGACTATAGCTCGAAGGACAATTAGGGCGGCTTGCTATGGAACGATGGCCAAATTTTCTTGACCAGCTAGATGAGAAATTCAACACAAAGACGTGCAAGAGAGTGTACCGATTAGGAAATCTACCAAAATTTTCAACATCGAGATAGTACGCTCAATAGGTCATGTGACCACCCAATAAAATTCGCACAGCAACCATCGCTCCCTCCGCCTATAAGCACACAATCTTAGGCTCTTGAATATCGCGATGCCCGATATCATAATGTTGCATGTTGCACAGTCCACGTGTCAAGATCCCACTCCTCCCTCCCTCAAATCGAAAACCCACGTTAAAAAGTTGAAAAGCCAGCGTGCCTAAAAGCAGTGGCTATTGTCTAATCACATCATGTTTCGTTCAAAGTACCAATTTTTTTTTTTACTCCAATGGAAGAGGTCCAATCCGCTCCCCGAAAAGGCGGAGAGCGAGAGCGATAAGTGCGCTTATCAATCAAAAGGCCATATGACCATGGGAAGAAGAGCATGACATGGTCTAAGAGAATCTTTTATACATTTTTTACTTTAGCCTTTTTTTAATGGGTTTCATTAATGATTTTTTTTATAATTTTTGAATGAAATTAAAGGAGAATTAATATCACGAAAAATCTCAAACTGGCATATCTGTGATAATTTTACCATCTTTTAATTTCCGTTAAATTTTACTGTCAAATTTCTGAATTGGATGACATGTGGCAGTTGACGGGTGTACTAGTTTGGAGTTTTACCCTCCATCTGTCACATGTGTGCCATTTAGTGATTTTTCGCGATATTAAACCAATTTAATGGAAGGTAAATTTATCACAAAATGTATCAATTTTGAATTTTTGATGGTCAAAAAATTAATTTAGGGTAAATTTATTACAATTACATCAGTTTCGAATATTTTATAATCAAAAAATTAGTTTTTGATAAATTTATTATAAATGTACCCGTTTGTAGTTTTCTGTGATATTAATTCATTAAAGAAATAAGATTCCTTTTGGCATAAGGGGCATCTTTTGCTTTGGTCCTCGAGGCCCTTTTCCACCTCAGCATCGCATGGTTTTGTGCCTTTTTAGACCCGAAAACCGCCTCCTCCTCCCTTCTTTTCTTTCCCTTTCTTTTGTGACATTTTTTTTACGATTTGATTTGCGGATTACACGCAATGCCACAAGAACTTTCCACCCACTTTACTACCAGCATGCCACGTCAGATCTTACTAGGCATTTTGTCCTTCCGATTGACCCAATTTCACAAATATACATATATATAATTCTGATACGTCCCCCGACAATTCGATCGACTACCCCATTCAGACAAGATCCAAGCATTGTTCTTGACCAGGACAAAAGAGACACACTAAATTGTGCATAGAAAATATAAGGGTCGGACATCGGTTCTTAATTTGGAGTCATTGCTACGTCGCATATTTAGAAGATTTATATTCGAAGGAAAAGAATGTGCAAGAACGATTGCATTTTACGCTAGAGATTTTTTAATTTTCTTTTTCTGATCTGAGCATGAATTTTCATGAGATCCATTTGCTTTTTCCCTCTCTTTTTTTGAAGCATTTTGATATTGCACAAAACATATCCTTTCATGCACGCACGCACCCACTAAGAAATGTTCGCATGGGACTTTGCATGCACGAAACTTTCTGTCACTTTCTTAATTACCTTCTTTAATTTTTTTTAATCGTTGCAAATTTTTTAAACTAGCTTTTCAATTCTCTTGGAAGGAGTAGTATCGACAAATGGTTGGAAAACGACATAACAACTTCAACTTGCTCCTTTCGTTTGATGGGCTTTTCGAGATGCGGAGTGCTGTTCAAGTCAAATTTTGCTTTTTGGCGAATTGCACATCAACAGCAGTTGCCTTTCTCTTGTGTCATTCACAGAGGAAACACTGTTCTTTTCTTGACCACCTTTTACCGATCTGCTAAGCAACTACTTTGCCAGCTAACCAGAACCACAGAAAAGAAGGAAGAAGACAACACCCCCCCTCATGCCATCACGCCCACGAAACTTCAAAGCACCTCATTTTTCCAAAGAAATTCATCATCCTGAGGAAAACTTGTTGTGTGGGATTAACCCTTCTTTGCAAAGTCAAATCAATGGTGTATAAAGTTATGAATGGATAGTGGAATTCACAGTCGGCAAGCTCGTGCTTTGCACATATTTCCATTTGCATGGCTGTCGCTCTTGCCTCTCGCACCGTCTCTAGAATAAGTCTATCGCGATGCTTTTCTAGTTAAGACATATGTTACGAATACATGTCGACCTCATTTCCTAACTGCTCGAATTTTCACGAGAGCGGCCTCTTGGAATACGATATCCAAGTACAGTTCAACGTGTGGTTAGAAAGTATTACGGAGTAAACACTGAACATTCATCTCGGGTTTAGTTTAACTTTTGACGAGTTGGGTAATTAGGAGAATGTCATGCAATGACATCTACACTGATCCATTGTTACTACAAATAATTTCAGACCTTTTCCAATTGCAGGAAGTGCCGATCTACGAGGATGTGGACAGGTACCGGAATCCACCACCAACAGGCAATATCATTAGCTGTTACTTGTGCGCCAAATCACGCGTCGAATTCTGGCCGTTCGTTGTGATGGGTGATTTTCTTTGGACATTTGTTGTTGTGGGCCCCGGACATTAAAGCTTAATGACTCCTCAAATCATCAATTAATCATGATTTAGGCCACATATCTTTTTAGGCGGTCGGAGTTTTTCTGTTCATGGTCACGACAGAAAAAGGTTCATATGGCGATGCCCACCTTTGCTAAAACATACATAGAACTTCTAAGTATGAGACCATGAGCTCTGTATCAAACTCGAGGTCTTGAATTGAAAAGGGTATGTCGAACGTGCGAACGACCGAACCGTGTATGGAGATCGAACAGAATATGGTCAGATTGCATTTGATTACTACAGGAAATCTTGAGCATTAATTGTATCGTTGAATCATGATCTAGCTAGCGAGGGTTTGGTGAAATTGTCGCTTTTTGAGATGATCATAATGTCGCCTGCCCAAAAGTCTTAATTACTGACTACGAAATTCTATCTCACTAATCGAAGAACTGTTGTAAGGAAAGAGACGCGGTCGTGTCCTCTTCTCGATTTCAGAGAAATTAGGTACATTGACTATTCAAAATGGACAAACTGTGTGACGAACGCTTCTTCTTCTTTTTTCTTTTTTACGAACTTATCTATTCCCATCTATTCCCATGCAAGCCACATAACGAGTGGGAGCACGTCTCTCACGAGCCACCGCCAAATCAATTCGGTGGCAGGTAATTAACAATTGATAGGGGACGATGGTGGATAGGTATGATCAATTGATTTTCATAGTAAAAAATCTCGAATTGTCGCGACATATGACTGAAATGAAATTTCTCAAACGCCCTAACGTTTGTCAAGTCGAGCCCGTCGTCGAATGTATCGTTGCTGAGTTTCTGTTTTATGGGTCAATACTTATCACCCTCTCCCTTATATTCGAAGTCGAGCGACAATCACTTTGTACGTGAATTCGTTGAATGACTTGTGGCTCGAGTCAAGAGACGTCATTGAGTTTCTTAACATATAAAGCGACAGTGTATTATCGACAATCATTACCGATTTCTTTATCGATGACAAAGCACATTGGTAAATCGAACGAAATAAGGTAACAATAGTACCATAAGAGGTCGGAAGCAATTGAGGGAAATTGTCGAATCAGTTATAAATTTTCTAATTCCTAAACCTTTGCATGATATTCTAATGTACTCCTTGTGCCCAATTTTTTTCGGAGATTGCTAACACGCTAGTGTGCCACGTAAGACGGCCGGCGATGACTGAATCACTACGTGAGCAATCTATATTAGAATTTGCATTGAAAATTGTGTGACTGAATTGGACAATAAGTTTAGTATTGATTGGGCAATTTTCCCCGAGATTGACTGATACGACTCAAGAACAGGTAAACCCTTTCATTAACATCAATCACACCTTTTTAACTTGTCTCAAGGTCGAGTCACGACGACCCCTTTTTGCGCGATTTACAAAAGGCACGATCGGCCGAAAGCGAAGTGCACCACCAAGCAAAACCAGCAAAGCACGAGCGAAGGCCAAGTTGGCCCCTTGTCAGGAACTACCGACCGGCTTTTTTGTTGCTAGTGGCACTGGCCTGCACTTCCAGTAGGAGCCCACGATCCCCAAAGCGATTGGCTTTCTTATTGATTAGGTCAAAAGCCACGGCATGGAAGATAATAAGGACAAAACGTATTGAAGGCCAAACCAGATTTTATAAATAGTAGATGCATCATATGGTCCCATGGAAATCGAATTATAATCTAGTGGCACATGGGTTCCCCATCTCAGTATAATGTTTTAGAACCCATCTCTGCTCTGATCTTTTTCTAACTAAGATGTATCTCCCAAAGGACTTAGAGCCCAGTCGGTGTAGCCGGAGTCATACGGTAGCTGTGTTGTGAAGTGCCGTAACTTTTGTACCTTTTGCAGCCAAACCTCGACTCCTGAAAGCCGCAACAAGCGGCCTCTTAAAGCTATGAACGAGTGATATTGCAATCTGACTCAGCGAACTTGTTCGGGGAGAGATTGCGATACGATCAACGGAGAGCTGTTCTCTTCCCCGGATCGGGTCTGTTTCGCATATATTACCCTGTTCGTTGTCCTAATCGGTTTCGTGCAAGTTAGAAGAAAATAGATGAAAGAACCAGGTACTGTATCATCCATCATACTACAAGATTAAGCCCCTTAGTCTCAACAAAGTATGTCGTGGAGATTCTAATTGGAATTAGATTAAAGCGAAGGCCTTTGCGTTCGAGCAATGTATTATCTCGCATTGGTTCAGAAACAGAAGCCCACATCGGCGAGCCTGGCCCAACTTCTCCTAGTGCACATTTCTTGATTATCAATTTGAGAAAGATTAATAAGCAAGTACACGAGCCATTTAATGCAAATGGGATGGTAATTTCCTTATGATGGCACCGTTTGGTTCCCGTGGACGGGACTAGGGAATTAAAAAAAGCACTGGGCCTTGTTGATAGAAACTGCGGATTACAAAATTAACAAGAAAGAGCTTATAAAACTAGTTTAAAAGCCTTTCTTAAAAGTTTAAGCCGACAAGTCACGGGTCATTTAGAATATATTAACTACTCCACATCACATTATATCTCGATATCGGTCTTCTTTCACTAAATAACACTCCCTCACGCGCACCTCAATGCTTCAACAAGTTACGTCTCTCGTTCTTGAATCTTTTTCCAGCTGGTGCACGTAATGCGTCGAACTCCTACCCAATTGAACATGCTGGGATCGTACTCGTGTAGCTTTCATCGTCCCCATAGTCAAAATCATGCGGCGTTTAAGTACCGTCGCTATATTCGTGTAACTTGCTATCGATTCGAATTAAAATAAACAAATAAATAGATAAATGAGAGAAGTAATCGACATTAAGCCAACGAAATTCGAATTAAAATAAAAAGGGAAGAAAAAAATTCGAGGGCTATCGGATAACCTAGGAGAGGAGGACGAGGTTGGACCTGTAATAGGAGGTGGACCCTTTAGAGTAGACATTGTGCATGAATTTCAAAGTTTAAATGCGTTGTCGTGCAGAAATTGGATTTTTGCTGTGCTCCTTGTCGGGACAAAAAACCAAGGTGTTCTTGTTGCTGTCGCGATCCCTCAACTTCACTGTTGTCGTAAGCGTTTTTGCATGGATATTCAAGCTGCAATGTCAATCCCTCCCTCTCTCTCATATCTTGTTCTCTTCAAGTTTACTGCGGTCAGAATACAAGCAGATGTTTTCAGATCGAGCTGCTGCTAAAGGCAACCATCGATTTGAATCGATTTGTTTTCACAGTAAAGATGAGCTTGATTGATGTGTCAAAGAATGACACTGGTCGATTATCCACTAGCAAGAGGTGAGACAATTTGGAAACAAGTAAATTCCATGACACTTTGACAGATTTTGCATTTCATTTTATGACAAAGAAGAACAGCTAGATAGACAGTGCCCCGACCCACGACATAAATCGCTTAAGATGTAGAGCGAAGTTGGGTTGGATCGTAGCATTAAATTAATATGTCTGTTCATAGATGTACGTGGGAGAATCAAACCCCTATCGCCTATCTAATCCGACAAAAAGACGCGTGTATTTCTTTGTCATTACATGAATGTCATTAACAATTGAACTTATGTATATCCAGAACATGGCAATTACCTTTCACATCAGCTAGTTTCTCAATTTTGTTAATCGATAAAGTGACCATTTCTCTATTCACAAAGTCACTTCCCATTTGGAGAGAACATGTCGCTACGTGACTTAACCGAGTCGACATGGCTACGAGAGTCGGTAGTCAGTCGAAAAAAAATTTGATAAATTCATATAAGAGTCGGTAATTTATAACATTGATAAGAATGACAAACAAAAGTTGGTAAAAGTAAGAAAGTTAGTAATATGCCAATAGACAGTAACAAACTGACTTTGATATTCATTGCACTTGGATCATGTATACAGGATTTATTCATTGTTTTTTGTATAAATATGTAAATATCATTAATCAAATAAAGTATAAAAGCTTAGGAGAAATTCCTAACATTTCAAAGAGACTAATTATGCAAGAAGGTGGAGGAAGAAAGCCTCCATACAAAAGCTAATAAAACATTTGTCTGGGAAGGCCTACATTGTTGGTCAAATGACGCCCTACCTCTCACAACCCTTCGTATCCTAGACAACAGAAGATGAGCCCCAATTGACTTGTTTTGAAATTGTCTGCGATTGCGTTCCATCCATACGCAGTAGATAATCGCTAAGAAAGATAGCTTGAGGAGTCTCGCCTCAAATTTTTTGCCCTTGGTGGTCCTTATCATCCATTGAAGTTCTAAATTCCAACCTCCTATAGAATGTCAAATTCCATTTTGTGCCAGAATACTACGCCATACACTACTTGTCCAATTGCACTCAAAGAATACGTGATTTCTATCTTCTATACCAGTCATACAAAAATTACACTTAGTACAAAAAATTACAGGATTTATTCATTGATGTGCTTGTGTGTAAAAGTAAAAGAAAGCCGTCGCAATCATCAGTAGCTAGATACACAACTTGCTTTGTATTTTCATAATTAAAATTCTAATAATGCATACACTTTGTCAAAGGGTCGTGATCAATGAAGAGACATCTTCAGGATATACTCGCGATTAATAATAATGATTAAAGATTAGGTCAGCAGACCTTGTTATGCAACGTTGATCCATTGCATATTTAGATTAAACATGAATCATAGCAGCAGCAAAACGTCGTTTTCGACTCGTGACTGATAGTTCACAAGTTTTTTGCAGATAAAAGTGCAGATTATAGTCGAGACCAACTGTGCTCTTATCAAGAAACTCGAAGCAAAAAGAGGCACTTCAAGTGAAAAAAGGAAACTGAAGATAAGCATGGCCAGCAACTTGAGTTCCATAAAGTCAAAGGCTCATTTTATCCAGATAATTAGGTCTTCATGGGTCGAAAAAACACTGTTTTTTTTACACCTATTAATCGACATATATATATTTTTTATTTTTCATTTTATCAATGGTGATGTTTGAGCTGTTGGCTTCAGCTTTTTTCAATCCGAATTGAACTCCCACTCTCTCCCCCACCATCCATCGGCTCCCCACATCTGGAATTCCTTTGCTTTTCATTGGTGGCTCTAGTTAGGGTCCTTCCCTCATTACCCAATAAATGCTGGACCAAAGTTCTTTTCTAAATGGCATCAATGCATGCCTTTTTCCCCCCATTTTTACTTCAGCATTCCCCCCTTTTCGTTTTCTTGACTTGAGTAAGAATAATTTGTGTCCTGTGACATGATCTAGTCAGACTCCACGTTAGAGGGTGGGGAATTGATGGGGGGAAAGAAATTAAGCATGTGGCACAGGAGGAATAGAGCCTGATAGAGCTTAGCAACCACCACCAGTTTAGATGCCCACTTCATGGTCCTTGGCATTGTGCTGAGGAGCCAGAGATTCTAGGCCTCGAATAGCATGGGGACCATGTCGATCAAAGTCTGGCGGTCGCCGGTTATTCGAAAGTATGCACCGCGAAATGAGCAAAAGAGATGTGGAGTCTCGAATGATTCTGCAGTGCGATTGATTCTGTCTCACGTGTTAACGAGTCAAAAGGAACGATACAAGTGAAAATGCATATGTATTTTTCTCTAGATTGGAAGTATATATTCTATAGATTACCGGTGGATAGGAGAGGCACATGCGGGTGCATGCCACCTTCGGAAAAGTGGTATTTTCAGTATTAGTGAATAGAATAAAAACAAATCTTAGTAATGAAAAATCTACATATATATTGATGGTTTGTTATTCAACTTCGATTGCTTAGTAGAAATTAAGCATGTGGCACAGGGGGATGGAGCCTGATATAACTTAGTAAGCACCACCAGTTTACGTGCCCACTTCATGGTCCCTAGCATTGTGCTAAGAAGCCAGTGATTCTTGGTCTCGCATAAAATGGTGACCATGTGGCTTAAATTTTAGCAATCGCCGATTATACAAAGTACGGACCGGAAAATGAACAGAAGAGATATAAAGTCTCGAATAATTCTGCAGTACGATTGATTTTGTCTCACGTGCTAAACTAGTCAAATGAATGCGCACAAAAGTACATGAATGATGCAAGTGAAGATGTGTGTATATATATATTTTCCTTCTATATAGATAGGAAGTATTATATACTATAAATTAGCACCGGATAGGAGAGGCACACATGGGTGCATGCCACCTTCAGAAATTGATATTTTCGGTGTTAGTGAATAAAATAAAAACAAATCTTAGTAATGAAAAATCTACACACGCACACATATACGGTTCATTCAACTTCGGTTGCTTGGGCTCTTGGATGGTGTCCTATCAAAATCACAAGTGTAAAAATCTACGTTTTCAACTTTTACCCACAAAAAAACAAGTCCTTTCTAAGCTCCATAAGCGTAGACTTCTCACAGCAACGATCCTTTCTCGTTTACGACATGATTTTATGAGTGAAATTAACTTATTTCATGTACGGATATTCGATTAAGGGTTCGTGAAAAATGGCAAATACAAAATTTATCAGATTTACATTCTCCTTTTCCAAGCTGCAAAAAAAAATAGAATAATATTTTTTTTGTCTGGTTATAGACTTGTAGGTTAGGTTTGATGTAACTTAGTTTATATCCATATTTGAACCGATAAACATCAATCTTCAAGAAAATCTCTATCAAAATATAAACAACCGATCCGACAAAGACTTTCAGATTTCCGATCTTCGGCGGCTGACAACGTTTCCAGGACACGCGCCACCTTTGATCTCTTTCTCAACGTGCGTGGATAACGCGGGTGTCGTGAATTGACGTTTATATTGAATATTTTTTCCTCTGAAATTTGCACTTCACACATTCAATTTTAAATAAAAGTTACAAAAAAAAAACTTCTATTGAAAAAAAAGTCGCCAAAAATCTGAATTATATGTTAGGCGGTCTTGAGCTTCTCTCATCTCAAAAATTAATTCAAAGGGTGAGGTTTTCCCTCACACTTATGAACCGAACGGATGTGAAATAATCTCAAGAGTCTCTCCCTCACACATAGGGCTTAAGTCGGAGCCAAAACAGCTCATAACTCTCATGTGTGACTATTGGGTCCAAACTTGTTGATCTTGGGCATCTCTCACCCTCAAAAATAGCTTAAAGGGTAAAACTTTCCCTCATACTCATAAACCGATCACCAGTCCTCTTTCACAACTAATGTGAGATAATCTCAACATTATGCTCACCATAACACATTTACCCTAAAATTTTTTTCCGTGACACCAATATTTTCAAACTTATATCTGCATGACATATTTACTTCCCGTCAATGAGGACCATTTAAAACCTACATATATGGGTCAAAAAGCAAACAGTGTGGACAGAACCCTCACATGACTTCAATGAAATAAAATTGATGTTGTTTTTTTCTGAAAAATCATCCAAAAAAAGGGTAGATGTAACACATATGAGTTTAGGGTAAATGTGTCGCGGTAACCATAATTTGGGGTTTCTTATGTCACAAAAAGAAATTTATTTTCATAATGAGTATAATTTGGAGTTTTCGGCAGTTTTTTCTTCTTGCTCTTTCGAGAAAGTTTGGGCTATATTTACCTAAAAGCCAAAATGGGGGAACAAGATGACACATGCTTGATCAAAGAAGTCAAGGGTATGGACCACGGCTTCCGGTCTTTGACCAAAAACAAAACATTCATTGCGATCGAATTCACATTAGTTACCACAACCACGAGTATAGCACCACACATTAGGAGTGAGCTGTTCTAGATTCTTTACAGGTTCCTCCTGAAATCTGGAACTTATCATGGGGTACAGGTTCCTTATTATTTGAAACCGAAAACCTACCCGTCAGAACTTGAAACTTGAAACTTGAAATCTACTCTATCACAAGTTTCAGGGACTAACAGGTTCTTTTTTTTATTTCATTTTTAGTTAAACAAAATGAAAATGAGCGCAATAATACTAACAAGCTTTTCATTCACCAAAGAGAATACAAAAAACTAGTTTTCCTAGCATTACGGTTCAAATAAATACAATTCAAATGAGAAGTTATTGTGTGAATCGATACTAAGGGTGAGTGGTTCTATGTTCCGTACGGATTCCACCTGGAACCTACTCATAAGAATATGTACCTCATTTTTTGGAATTTGGAACTTACCTTGTCGCAAGTTCTAGGTTGGTTTCAGAGTTTACCAAGGTTTTACCTGTATTATTAATTGAATAATTGAAATGAATCATCACCTTTAATGATCACCACTTGTTTCTATTATCCACTAATCACAACTTATAGTTAGACACGCAAATAATATAAAGCATTAATAAGTCATAGAATGAAAGCTCATACTAACGATTCCAGATTATATACTAGTCATCTAATACCATGAAACACCACAGAATCATGTGAAGACATAGATCAAGAAAAAATATAAAAAAAACTCATTTAGGTTTTAGGTTCTTGGAACCTGGAACCTACCCATCGAAATAAGTTTCTCAATTTTTGAAACTTGAAATTTATCTTATATACCTTAGAACCTGAAACATATATGTTCTCACCAATTAGGCTCTCAGATTCTAGAGCAGAATCTGAATCCATGCTCACCCCTACCACACACACGCCTGCCTCTTTTGCTGTATTTGTAGGGACTGTCTTCCCCCCACCACCACCACCCCATTCATTCATGTTGCTTCGTACCTTCCCCCTCCTCGTCCATCACAAAATAATATCATCCCCCAGTTAAAAAAAATTAGAGAAAATAGTATCTTTCTTGTTTGACTTCCACCATATATTATAACCTGGAATTTCGATTTTTGTGTTCGGCATTCCAAGCAGCCCGGAATTGACGGTCCCAAATGCTGCTGATGTATCGTGAGAACAGCTCTACGATTATTATTATTATTATTATTATTATTATTATTATTATTATTAGTTCCTCATAACGAGGCGAGGGGTCTATACGTGATATATTATAATTTTAATTATGTTTATTTACGATCTTCAAGTATTCTTAATTATCTTCTTAATGTGCGGGTCTCCGTCCCAATCTCGCGATGTGAGGCGTGAGGACGAATGCGATGTGATTTTTTATTTTATCTTTTCGATACGTAGAAATGCGGTAGCTTTCGACGTAGTTGACATAATTGTTTTTTGAAGTGCAGGGGTTTGAAGCGGATCGGCGACATCTGTCCAAGGTTTTAATCGTTCATGTGAGACGGGTTGTTGATGTTGTTGTTGATATTTACTAATAATAATATTATTATAACTAGTATTTTTACTATTGTTTTTAAATTAGAGAGGGTAGTTTTGGCATATTCTCAATGGGAACAATTCTGGTCAAACGAGAACGGCGACTATCCAGTCGTTTCTAGCTGTTGCTGAAGATTGCGTGATAGGACTCCACTAGCACTGTGAATTTTCGCTTATATTTATTTTAAGTTACAGTGTGCTTAAATGTAAGTGTCTTAACATTATTGGAGATAAAAAAGGTAATAAAAGGAGATCACGTGTTTTGTGGATTTGGAGAATGGATTGAAACGAGAAGATACTTGGAAATATGGGCAATAGTGTAACTATATAAAAAAAAACTTGTTAATATTACATGAATGACTTGACTTTGTGAAGAAAGGTTGAAGGATTGGACTGAATAAATTGAAAGTTTATGGAATGAATTGCACATTTTGCAACAGTTTGAGGACTAGACTGCATATTTTGCCATAGTTTAGTTACTTATGGTGAATCAAATTGAATGGCTACATTGAAAATTTAGAAATAATTCAAAAACTATAAGGAACAGATTGGAAGTGACATTTTTCCTAAGATGTCGATAGATATATGCTAAAGTGATCTTGAAAACTAAATTACTGATAAGTCTCACACGCAAACGTGCCAATGTTCCGTGAGCTAAACAAAAGATCTATCTATATAAGCAAAACCGAACGACCTCTAAACCGATATATTTCGACAAACAATAAGAATGACATCAAATCCAACAACAACAACAAAAAGATTATAAAGACCTCACGTGTTTTTCATGTTATTGTCGACTTCTTTTGTTCAGCTTAGACATATAACAGATTTTGCTAGCGTATTCACCTTTTCTTGTTGCTGTGCAAGTGTTTAGCAACTTGACTTGTAAGATTTCTTGCACTGTTCAATGTCTGCACCCCAAGTTGCTGTCTTCATTCATGTGCGGCGCAGTACAATTTTCCACCTTCATCATGTCCACATTTAACGGTGGTAGGCCTTAGTATCGAAGAAGCCGATGAGATGAAGAGCCAACTTTATATCAAAATACTTTATTCAAAAGATATGTAATGTCCAGATCACCATGAACAATAAAGGGGAGACCAGAACGAGAGACAAGCCGTTCAGACCTGCAAATTGCTCTGTTCACCTACCATCAGCATCGATTCATATTTCCCCCAAAAAAATAAGAAGAAATATTCACACCTAATTTGTCCCTTTGCATGGATTTGTCACGGCGTCATTGTCGCTATGAAGTGCTGTTGACGTAATGGTTTTCGAGCACACCACCCATATAGACTCCTGTGAGCGTGTATATATATATGCGTGTTGCGCTTCCAGTGGCTGGCAAACGCGCGGGTCGCGGCTCATTTGGTCTGTGAATTGGAATCGTAAAGTTTTTCTTGAATTCTTCATCCCCAACAAGAGGCTATAAAAAAGGAAGGGAGGGCTGATTTCTTCTGGGGTTGAGCTTGGGTTTGCTGCGGTTTGAAGTTGATTTCTGGGCACACGTCAAATTGCTTCTGAAAGTAGAAAATTTTAAAGAAAGAGGAGGCTTATCTGCAGGTTCGTGCATGGTGGGCTTTGTTCTGCCATTTCATTTTTTCACTTCATAAAGAAATGTGATATAATAATGCTTGAGTAACTTTCAAGCATTGTCAAAAAGCTTGTACTTGAGGGAGAAACAAAAAGGCCACAAATTCATTTCAATTCTGTCTCATCAGCCAAAGGTACTCCTCCTTTTTCTGTGCTTCGATCAAAGAAGGAACAAGGAATTGGCAAGAGTGTTGCTGAGTGAAGAACACCCGAGGCCTCCAAATGATTGTCAGTAGTGCTACTTCAACCTTAGACACGCATTAATGAATATGATGTTTAGCTTGAAATTCTTTCTTCGACCTTTGATTTGGTCCACCATGTTCTCCTCGTTCGGCTTTAGATAGGCCAGTCGGAAATCTTTTTCGCTTTCTTTGTTTCTCGTTTGGTTGTCAGTTGAGGAGCTCCATACAAGCTTGTTGCTGAGCTTTGAACGCTCTGTTTCTTTTAGCTGTCTTTCATATGATGCTCAGGACAATGTCCTGTGATGCGATGTCTCCTCTGATCATTATCTGGTTATGATAATTCATGACCGCGTTTTCTTTCTCTTTTCCTTTCTTCGTCAAGCTCTTAACGGTTAGTCACACATATTGAATATCAGCAATGGCTACATATACCTGTTTTTTTTGGGTAAGGATGGCTACATATACCTGTTAGAGAGCGCTAAGAAGAAGAATGCTCCGCTGAGTTCTGAGAAATTTCCCTGCTTGCAATTTCAATTTTGATATGTTGGTGTATCTAAAAAGGGTCGAAACTTTGAATTTCAGGAGGCCTTGGTTCCACCATGGGAAGCATCGAGTATCAGGCTTCAACGAAGCAAGATTCTGAGGAGACACTTCCTTCGCTCATCCAAGTTATATCATCTAATGGTATTAAAGGCTTTGACAACGTCGAGGCAAACAATAACCCGCTTGTCGGCCCGTCTGCTCAAGTAAGCCTCCTCCTTTATCCTTCCAAATCAAGCAGCGGCGATCTTGCTCAACTATATGCTGATGATGCCGCAATCTTGATGACTTGAAGGTTCTTCAATCAAATGATCAATTTAGTCGCTGTAAATAGATAGACTCGTTCCAGTTTTGAGTCTCAGTGATTAGAAATGTACAACCAGATAGAAAACAGAGGAATTTCTGCTTTTCCTTGAGAAATTGAGAGCATCCGCATCTTGCAGGATCACTCTACTATTTTTTTTTATATGCTTTTGTCGACTAAATTTGGAAGTTGGTAACAGATTTGACTGTTGTGCACCAGCAGGACACTGAAGCAGCCTCCTCTGATGATGGATCTGTAGTAATGAGTTGCGAGAGGATACAGTCCATTTCAATCAGCATGCCACCATCTCCAATGGAAGCCCACCTGCACAACGCGAAGAGGGTTCTCTTCAGCGATCACGGTGACACGATAATAACGAACGGAAACCCAGATCATACTGCCCCTTCGAACACGGACTCCAAGCAGACAAAGTTCCATTCGCAGCCGATGCCAACAGGATCGGCATATAGAGAGGCAGTCAACGGCGGGAATCTCCCCAAACATCCTGGCATCGTGAAGGACAAAAGGTATGATTCGTTCAAAACGTGGTCGGGGAAGCTCGAGAGACAGCTGTCCAATTTACGCGGGAAACCGCGAGGAGCTTCGAGCGAGGATGGAACAGCACCGAATGCGGAAATTGAAACTTTGCCCGTGGACAGATACTTTGATGCCTTGGAAGGGCCGGAACTGGACACTCTGAGGGTATGTCGTTAAAACTGATGAGCTCTGGTGGTCTTATGCTTAGAACCATCTCATTGTTTCACGTACGATCAGGTACAGTTTCTCGAAGTCACGTCGCACTAAATTTGATTTTCACTTGATGTGCAGGCTTCAGAGGAAATAGTCCTTCCGGACGACAAGCGCTGGCCGTTCCTTCTCCGCTACCCGATCTCTTCATTTGGTATCTGTCTCGGGGTCAGCAGCCAAGCAATCATGTGGAAAACTCTGGCCACCTCTGCCTCCACGAATTTCCTGCACATAAACCTCACAAGCAATCTCATCCTGTGGTGCATATCCGTCTCTCTTGTCGCGGTCGTCTCTTCCATATACCTGCTCAAAGTGATCTTCTACTTTGAAGCCGTCCGCCGCGAGTATTACCACCCAATTCGTGTCAATTTCTTCTTTGCCCCGTGGATCGCACTCTTGTTCTTGGCTCAAGGCGTTCCACCTTCAGTTGCTACCAATCTGCACCCAGCTCTTTGGTACATCCTAATGACGCCTATATTCTGTCTCGAGCTCAAGATTTATGGACAGTGGATGTCAGGAGGCCAAAGAAGACTCTCAAAAGTTGCTAATCCTTCGAACCATCTCTCGATCGTCGGGAACTTTGTTGGGGCATTGTTGGGCGCGTCGATGGGGCTAAAAGAGGGTCCTCTATTTTTCTTCGCTGTGGGGTTGGCTCATTACACAGTTTTATTTGTGACACTATACCAAAGACTGCCAACAAATGAGACACTCCCAAAGGAGCTCCACCCGGTGTTCTTTCTCTTCGTGGCAGCTCCAAGTGTGGCTTCGATGGCGTGGGCAAAAATACAAGGATCGTTCGACGACGGTTCAAGGATCGCTTACTTCATAGCTTTATTCCTCTATTTCTCTCTGGTTAGTATCTGTCGCGATTGATCATCTACTTTGTCTATGGCGATCCCATTTATAAACAACTTATTTCTTTCGTGTTCTTCAGGCAGTTCGAGTCAACTTTTTCCGAGGTTTCAGGTATTATATAGCGCTCAAACACATCTCTGTACCCTCTCAAGTTATCATCCATCACTAGTGATTCATTCTAAAGCTGATTCAAATTTAATACAGGTTCTCACTGGCATGGTGGGCATACACTTTCCCGATGACTGGTGCCGCCATTGCAACCACTAGGTATGCAAATGAAGTGACAAACGTGGTGACACAAGCGCTGTCAGTCATACTCTCTTCCATTGCCACGCTCACCGTGATGGCTCTGCTAGTCACCACGATCCTGCATGCCTTTGTGCTTCACGACCTTTTCCCCAATGACATTGCCATTGCCATCAGTGAGAGGAAGCCAAAACCGCATAGGAAATGGTTTCATTTGAGGCACGGAAGCTCAGACACCAGAGACATTGAGAACTACTTAAAATTTGCTAGCTCCAAGAGCAAGGACATTGAAGCATCTTTAGGACATCCGAGCTCTGATACCGACAGAGAGTGTAAGCTACCGCTGTGAGCGGGGACAACATCATGAATAATCTTACATGCTGATGCCCAAAACCATGAAGATGCTTCAGTAGCCAAATTTCCTATATCAACGCATGCAAGGAATGTGAGTTAGGATTCCAATGAACATGTGTATCGTGGGTAATTCTGGGTATAATTTGATGAAAACATGAGCCCAGATGAGTTGTAACATGGCCGTTTGTTAAGTTGTGTGTCAGTGAAGACAATAATCTGTTGCCCCTTGAACAAGTAAATAGTAAATATATGGTCTTTACATATCTCTACTCTGCTTCGTAGAAGATGCTGGACTTTCTCATATCACTGTCCTTTTAGTTTCGAAAGAATGATGAATGTGGTTTTTTCAATTCTGTTACGTACATGCAGTCACAAAAACTTGTTACACAATCACCGCTAGACGAATGATGTGTCAGATTCAGAATTAGTCTTTTCACACAAGCTGCCCGCCAAATGATGCTTGTGCAAATTCAGTGGAATTTTCACTAGATGAAGGCTGGTTGTTCATGCTTTTTTTCTTGTTATGTGAATTATCGGTAACCTGATTTTCAGCAATATGATAAGCTCCAAAAGTGCCGTCTCTCTCTTTTTCATGTCTCACCTACTTTAACCCTCCTTATTCATCTATTTAAGCCTCATCAATTGGGGGGAATCTGCCAACAGTTGCAGAGATCATTCAAGACCAACATAAAGCACCAGTCTATATATTCAACTGCTGCATTATGCCTTCCTTTCACCAAATTCTCCTTTTGCTAACTTATGAACTCCTCTTTATGTCGACCATTCTTGTGACTTGCATCGATGCCACCAAAAGAACCAGTGCAGGTAGTGTGCCAAAGAGAATAGTAAGGAAATTGATCCATCGTAATTCCGTCAAGTCGCCAATGTATAACTCTGTTCATACCGACTTTGACCGTGCCAAGTTCGCTTTAGTAGATTCCATCTCCCGTGTTGCTATAATAGAGGAAAAGATGAAGCGCTGTGAGGTGAACGTGTCGTGCTCAGACAACATTCAAGCTAACCTGCATGCGAAAGCATGGGTGGGCGTGTTCTTTGTGGAGTTCTATATTAAAGACATGTCTCACCGGATGCTTGCGGTCATGGACACCGGAAGCAACCTTTTGTGGGTTCATTGCATTCCTTGCCCAAATTGTGCTCAAGCCTCCATCCGAATATACAATCCGAGCACATCCTCGACGTACACTAATGTATCGTGCCGGTCAGAATATTGTGAGGCTTTACGCCAAAGCTCCTGTGATCAGCGCGAGAATTGCAAGTACGAGTTGCATTATGAAGGTGCAGCTCCGACAGAAGGAATGCTTGCTACGGAGTCATTCATACTCCACACTTCCGACGATGGACTACTCACTGTACCCAACGTAGTCTTTGGGTGCAGTCACGAGAGCAACGAAAAACCCGATGTGGTCATGGGAGTGCTCGGACTGAACAACAATAAAGTATCTCTAGCTACACAACTAGGTAACAAATTCTCTTATTGTGTTGGAAGGATTAAGGATCCTTCTTATGAATACAACCAACTAATTTTGGGGGAAGGGGCAATTCTTGAAGGCGACTCGACACCCCTAGAGATATATAATGGGTATTATTATGTCACTTTAGAAGGCATAAGTCTAGGAGGAGCTATGCTGGATATTCCTAAAAATACATTCCAGCGAACCGATTCAGGAAAGGGTGGAGTCATGATCGACTCTGGGGGCGAGTTTAGTTTTTTAGTCCAACGAGCATATGAGGAGCTTGCCGCTGCAGTAATGAACATGATTGATTTGAGGTTTTGGTTCAAACCCGAGCTTCATTTCAGCCAGTTATGCTTTGAAGGCAACGTCACTAAGGAAATCAAGGGATTTCCCAGCGTTACTTTTCATTTCAGCGGGGGCGCGGAGCTGGGACTAGAGGCAGAGAGCTTGTTCTCTCAATCAACACCTACTTCTTTCTGCATGACGATTTTGCAAGCGGATTATGAACAGCCCGGTGTGATTGGCGTAGGTGCTCAACAATACCATAATGTTGGATACGACATTTCAGGGAAAAAGCTGTACTTGAGGAGGATGGACTGTGAACTCCTTGACGAATGACAGACTTTAGATTTATTATCTTAAACATTGGCTCGCGCAAGTTTACTTCAGGGCATATAGTTTTTTCTTCTTTCATGTGAAGTATAGTTCGAGGCGTCTCCTTTCTATTACCTTTCCGGCTACTTTTATCTATTTTAATTATGTGGCCACATTTAGTTTCTTGGATGCCATATTGTTATCTTAACTTGTTCTAAGTTTTGTCTTGCTGTCCTAAAGCTGGAGAGCGTGAAGTCTACCCTGAAGTGCTTAAAGGGTCTCAAAGAGTTGAAAGAACAGTTTTCTTTCTTCAATCTGAGTATGCAGTTGATAAAGCAGCTTACATGAAAGAACTGTCTCGGGCCATTTTATGATTTTGTCAACATTTCATCCTTGCGTTTGAGGCGAACCATGGTCTTGCTCACTTGATGATCAGGTCTGGTACACTGCTCGCCACGCCAGTGCATTTCCCCCACTTTTCTCATACACGTTGCACAAAGTATAAGAACAGAATTCTCTGATAACAGATGTCACATAGGCAGAAAAAAAAATTCAATATCAGAGTAAAATACAGAAATCCTTTCAGGAGTTTTGGCCAGATATTTGGTCAGTCGTTTGATCTATACGGAATATGACAAGCCATGCCTGGCACAGAGATGCTAAGACTTCGCACTAGAATTTGCTTGCTAAATGTTGTGGCCTTTCTAGATATTTAAACAAGAGAGGCCCATGCAAAATCGATTGGCTTATATATGCATCCAATGTGATTTTGACTAAACACTTATTGAATAATATTACAAAATTCAAGCAAAACTCTCATTACATCTAACATTTGCACTATGCATAAAGCTATCAATCATCTAAGTCTTCAAAAAATCTTAAAGTTGGCCAGCTGTGCAATGCGATCAATGTGAAGAGACGAATGACAGCATTCGAGGCCTCAGAAATATGTCACTATTACTCTCCGATAACATCAGATTCAGAAAAATTACCTGTAACTGGCTCAATTATTTATCTTACCATATTATATGGTTAGCATAGATACAGTTCTTGACTGCACTTAGCTGCAGCTAGTGAGACATGAAAGTGGTTTGTGGAGGCAAGCAGGACAACACATGGTTGTAGTGAATTCATTCAAATGTGGCAAAATAGAAGTGACATTATTAGTGTTGAGATACACATGTGAGTTGCGTTAGAGAAGTCCCACATCGGATAATTGATATGGTGTTGAGCAGTTAATATATTCTAATTGGCCCATAATTCATTAGCTTGAGCTTTTGAGTGAAGGTAAATTCAACTGGATGCTTTTGTTGAGTTAAAGCGAATCGATGGTGACAAAAGAAGGAAAGATTTTGATTGTAAATGAGAAGACTACTGTGGCTTTGATGAAAGCCCTGTCGGACATGTATAAGAAGCCTTTTGCGATCAACAAGGTCAAATTGATGCGACGTCTCTTTAACTTGAAGATAAGCGAATGTGTGTCAGTTGCTAATCATACTCTCAAAAAAGAAGTGGGTATAGAAATCTATCTAGTTCGAAATATCCTTGAAATTCCTCCATTGGAAATTTGATTTGACCCCAAAAAGAAAAAAAAAGGTAGGGGATTTATTGGTTATCAAATGATACATCGTGCGATACAGTCAAAAAAAGGTATTCTAGTGAGAAAAGAATAAATACCTCGTAGACAGGTAGACTCGTTAACGGACTCTCTATCCTCTCTTTTTCAATCGAATTAGCTTATATTCGTTATAGGATAATGAAGATCTAATTCTAGGTTATGGTTCATGAAGGATCTAACGGAGTTTTATACGTATACGATGGGGGGAGAGGGCAAAATTGAAGTAAGTCATTATGATTCAACCATAGGGTGTATAATTTATAGATGCCACAACAAGGATTCGAATGATTAGGTTGTTTTTTCAACTTCACAATTCCCTTCATGGGGATACAATTTGAGGTTCAACACTTCAAGAAACTTATTTTCTTCCAATAAATAGAGTCAGAATTAAGTTAAGGAATGACAACTATGAAAATAAGGGCCTCCGTTCGTAAGATTTGTGAAAAATGTCGACTGATCCATAGGAGGGGACGAATTATGGTAATTTGTTCTAAGGAAGCAAGCTGATTGGGAATTGCTGGATAGACGAACTTTGGGTGTTATTTGGCTAACGTTGGCTCGTAACATTGCGTTTAATATCGTAAATGAAAAGACCACTGTGGGTTTGATGAAAGCCTTGTCAGACATGTATAAGAAGCCTTTTGCGAGCAACAAGGTCAAATTGATGCGACATCTATTTAACTTGAAGATGAGCGAATGTGCGTTAGTTGTTAATCATATCAATGAATTCAATATGATCGTTAGTCAATTGAGTTTAGTTGATATTGACTTTAAAGATGAGATATGTGCTTTGATTATATTATCCAAATTGCTTGATAGTTAGAATACTACTGTTACTGCTATTAATAATTCCTCTTGGTCAACAAGTTTGACGTTTGATGGTATTCAAGATTTAATTTTGAGTGAAGACATCCATAAAAGAGAATATGGTGAACATATATCTACTGCTTTAGTAGGTGAAAGAAGGGGAAGAACTAGTATACGTGTTAGCAAAAGTGATATATATATCAGTCTAGGACTAATGGTGCCGTCTGTTAGAGTTGTGGCAAGAGGGGGCATCTTAGAAGGGACTTCCTTAAGCTAAAAAAGACAAGGGTAAATGAATTAGAGTTGAGTCTGCGAATGATATTATAGTTATAGTAGACAGTAATTCGGATAATGCTGATTATATCTTGTCTGTCACTGATGATTCGTCGTTTGGCGGATGGATTATAGATTTTGGTTGTTCATTTCACGCTACACCAAACAAGAGCTTGTTTACTACTTATCAGTGCACGGATAGTAGTAAAGTCCAATTAGGGAACAATGCGAAATGCAATGTTGTAGGTATTAATGATGTTAGAATCAGAATGGATGATGGTATTGTGAGGACATTGACTGGAGTGAGGCATGTTCTAGAGTTGAAGAAAAATCTGATTTCCTTGAGTACCCTGGATTCAGCTGGGTGTCGATATACTTCAGAATGTGGAATTTTGAAAATTGTTCGAGATGCCCTACTGATAATGAAAGGAATCAAGCACAACGACCTGTATAAGCTTTAAGGTAAGACAATGACGAAATTCGCTGTAGAGACGTTGAATGCATCGGTTCGAGAGTCTGAATTGTGGCATACGCGTTTGGGGCACATTAGCGAAAAAAGCCTGAAGGTTCTAAGTGAAAGAAATTTGCTATGCGGTTATGTTGCTGACAAATTGAATGTATGCAGGTTCTGTGATTTAGATCAATGGTGGAAAGTGCAGTTTAGCACGACCGTCAAAGAAATTACAGAAATTGCAGAATTGATTCACTTAGATGTTCGAAGGTTGTCGCGGTTTCCTTCAAGGAAGAGTGCTAGATTTATACTAACAGTTGTTGATGACTACTCGAGGAAAACTTGAGTGTTTGTGCTTAGGCACAAGTTTGATGATGTTGTCAGGATCCGGCAGTTAAAAGCTTTGATAAAAAAGGAAACTGATAAGAAGATCAAGCAGGTGCGTACTGACAATTGTAAGGAGTTTTGCTCGAAACTGTTAAATTAATTCTGCATGAAGGAAAGCATAGTGAGACTACACTAGCGCCAATGAACCACAACATGTTGCAGAGTTGATGAGTAGAAAATTACTAGAGACGGTCCATAAAATGCTCTTTAATGCTAATATGGTTAGGTGATTCCTGGCGGATGCACTTCGTATAGCGAGTTATTTGAAGAATAGATCTCCATCGACTATGATTGGATGTTGGACTCCGGAAGAAGTGAAAGTGGATCTATAACTCATTGGCTTAAGTTTTTGAGTGAAAGCGGATCCAACCGGATATGTTAACCGGCTCGGACTAAAGCTCCCTTTGGCGATCTCTTCAAATAAAGGTATTGGGCTTCTACTGTGCCTCCCAATAATTAGCAATAATTTGTTTGTATTCATAGGGTCAAACACTGCATAAATGATAATTCAAAAGAACAATGCCACGAATCAGACGTCCTGCTCAAAGTTGTACTTTTATGAAGCTTCTGATTGTTCTTCACTGTTGGACAGATAATCGATCTGCTTTGTTCTTTACTATAGCATGTGCATGCATTTCTTCCCTTAGCCATTCCGACATGGCATTTGCAATGTCTTAAGTTTCCAATTCATCGTCTCTCCTATGATTTTTTGGCCTTCACCATGATCCGAAAGAGGTTCATGCTTTTGTGTGAGAGCAACAACACTGCAAATTGATGAATCCAAAAGTATGACAATAATGCAGGTGGAGCGAAGAATTGTCTCTGGCCACAATTAAGAAGCTTTACGTTGTCTGTGCACGAAAGGTTCATTTTCCAATAGTTGTTTGATTCCGTCCGTTCCCGAACAGCTTACACGCATCTCCTTTGTGAATGAATGTCCTTTTTGTTGGATATTTCAACAGTTTTTAAATATTTATTATAATTTATACAGCCATAAAGCCATTATTTTGTAATAGTTTTGCCGAGGCGTATAACGGCTTTCTAACGGCTTTATAACATTTGATTTAATTGTTCTTAAACCCTCCATTAGTTTACAACAATTTTTAACGACTCTCTTCCTTGTACCTAAAAATTATTACTTTGAGCATAATTGAAAAGTGATAGATAGATATCTATACATATATATACATATGAAATAAAGAATATTCGTTATTCATTCTTTTATCTATATTTCCTTTCTTTGTTGGGTTATACACATAACGTTGTTCCTATTTCCTTCAAATATTCATTACGGAGTATAAAAAAAAGTTCTGTTGTATCTTGGGAGGATAGCCGCTAGAGCTTTAAGCACCGAGTTTCGTACTTCGAGGGGTGGAATTATCCTTAAGGACGATGCTTACACGCCTCAGACATTTTGATATTTTTTTCTCATCTTTTCAATAGATTTTCAATGCTTCTTATTTTTTTCATGTTATCAAACAATATTTCCAACACCTTTTTCATATGTCTTTTCAGATTTATGTCCTTCAACATCTGCCAAGCCTCACAACAACTCATTTATATGGACCCTCTTTCTTGTGCAACGAATCATCGTCGTACAGTGTCCATTCCTCTGGAGAAAGGGAAGTGAGTTTCCTAAGGCTGCGCATGGCAACCATTCTATGCCCGGGAACAGATTCCGTTCAGAAATGATTCTTTTTTATTCCATGTCCGGGAACAATTTCTAAGCATTTGAAGGGCTTTTGGTAACTGCCCAAAATTTCTAATCTTAGAATAGAAAGAGAACAAAAATATTGGTAACTAAACAAAATTTCTTTTTATTAATAATATTTTGAAATTTTTTATATTTCTTTCTTTTTTTTTTTCCTTTTTTTTTCTTTTTTTTCCTTGGCTATGGACAGTTGCCGGCGATCGGCAATAGGCCAGGGCCGGTGAGGGCGTCGCGACCCTCACCGCCGGCCTCGCCGTCGCTGCCCCAGCGACGGCGAGGTCAGCCTCACCAAACCATGGCAAAGACATCGCGACCCTCGCTGCCGGCCTCGCCGTTGCCACCCCCAGCAATAGCGAGGCTCGACCTCGCCATGGTCTGGCGAGGTCGAGCCTCGCCGAGCCAAGGCGAGGCCCACCTCGTCGTCGCCACCCTCGGGGACGGCAAGGTCGGCCTCACCAGATCACGGCGAGGTCGAGCCTCGCCCGGCCAAGGCGAGGCCGACTTGCCGTCACCACCCCTTGCGACGGCGAGGTCGAGCCTCGCCCAGCCAAGGCGAGGCCAACCTGGCCGTCGCCACCCCTTGCGACGGCGAGGTCGGCCTCGCCATGGCTGGGCAAGGCTCAACCTCACCCAGATCTGGCGAGGCCGACCTTGCCGTCGCTGGGTGCAGCGAGGGCCGCCTTCACCGGCCCTGGTCGATCACCGGTGGTGGGTCGAGAAGAAGATGAAGAACAAATTAAAAAGAAAAAATAAAATCAAGAAGAATCAAAAATGAAAAAATTATTCCATAATCAAGAAGCTACTTTTTTTTGCTATTTGATTCTGTTCTAAAACTGATTCTCGGAACAGTTTTTTGCAAATTTGTGCCTGGGCACAAAAATTTTAACAAATGGATTTCTGCTCCCAAACTGATTCTGTGAACAAAAGAACAGAAATTTTTACTATTTGGCAAGTTGCCAAACGCCCCCTAAGGCTCTGTTCAGTGTCCTAAACCATCTTAAGATGACATCCGGCTGGACTCAGCCGACACACGGCACCTCATGTCGCGACAGTTCCTCTATTGTTTGTTTCTTTTCTTTTTGTCCATATGTTTTGAAGAACTCAATAATTAAACTTTTGAAACATATGTAACTGTCTTGGCAATTGGTTGGGTCCTAACAAGTTCAGATGCAGATAACTTGGCATTACTTGATAGTTCCTTTTCTGTTTCCTGCACACATTGTCCACAGGTTGATCACTGAAGATCTACTTTGTATAACTATTCCTCTCGATGCCTGCATTGGCTTGAAATCGCTGAATAAGATATTATTACGCCCAGTAATGAGTAAAATAGAAGCGTAATTACTTTTGCCCCTGATCTTCATAGGGGTCATAGTTTCTGAAGCTATTTGATCAGCTGAAACCAAGTTTGATATGGTCTAAGCAATTTCTTGGGACCTAGTGCCATTGACCGCCCGAAAGATAGATAAACAATAGTAAGTTAGTGACCACCTAGTTAGTATTGGATCGACAATAGCCGGATAAGGCCGAGGGTACATTATCGCTCGCTGAGCAAAGACCGCATCTTCCGTCAGTGGCTCTTTTGTGAACACACAGCTACCGGGAACAAGGGACGTGCGCAACGCAAAATTTATCAGTCAACGTCTCAAACGGCCTCGTCCGTGGGACCATTTACGGGTACTTCAACGAGACCGTAACATTCACAAGGAGCCCCGGCCCACTAAGATTCCCGGTGTTACTGTGATTGTACAACATCAATGATCAAACAATTACCTCGCAATCGCTGCTATTTTTAGTCCTTCTCTCTCCGGGCCCCTAAGCCTTCGTCCGTGGATTCCCGCATTAAATCCGTTTGTCGTGGAATGTTGTGAGGACATTATCTTGTCCCAAAACTCTATGCAACAGTTTCTGTGAATGGAGGGACAAACAAAAGCAAGAAAGAAAGAAAGAAACACTAACCCAATGGTTAGAGTGAGAAAGCGAATATTTGTGCATGACTTTGCCCAGGCTAATGTCATTATCCAACAGTGAACCAAAGAATTGATGGCCGCGACAAGCAGCATGTAAGAAGAGCTTCCGGTCCCCACAAGGAGGAGATTACAATTGCAAAGGGATTGATAAAAACCAACAAGAAGAGAACAAAAGAGTCTGAGCTTGGTTCTGCTTCTTTTGCGGAGAAGCACGGGAAAGATCCAACAGGCAAGACGAGAGAGAGAGAGAGGGGAGCCATCAATAGTTTGGCACTTTGTCCTAGCACATCTTGTGTCCATGTCCCCTCCCTGTTGACATGTGACCTGAAACACTCGGTTCACTTTTTTCTTTACCCTTTCATTGGCTAGAGGTTTTGGTCTGAGGGTGAGCTGAACTAGGGCCATGTTCTAAGGGGAACTTTGGTCGAGACTTTTGACTAAAGAAAGCACATCATCTTCAGCCACAAACCAATGGACATAGTAATTTAGTGTTTAGTTCGGATAGGGTACACACGTCTTGTTCGAATCACAACTCTCTCGCTGAGAGGAACCTTGGGGGTCATGTCCCGCCTCTACCCTACAGACGGAGCCTTACCCGATTCTTGTGAACGATGTGATTTGCATTTATGCATGAGGATTAGTCACGGAGAAAGTTATGATAGCACCATCTAAAAAAATGTACATCGTTCTTTATTGAACTTTCATAATACGTTGCCAGTCTATTTTTTATGTTATAATCACATGTAGGGTCTTGTTTGAAGGACAATTATTTTCGGAAAATTGTTTTCCAACTTTTTAATGTTTTGATGACGGAAAACTAATTGATGTGCAGAAAACGTTTTCCATGGACTGAAAACAACTAGTTTAGATATGGTGAAAACAAATTCCCATTATGGTAACAAGGAAATCACTTTCCTTAAACCACCAAATAAATGAAAATTATTTAAGAATTTTCATAGAAAATATTTTCCTTTATCATAAATTTTTCGTTGAAACAAATGCACCTTAGAGAAAAAAAGGGAAAAGTGTCAGAAAAGTCTTAAAACTAGTGCATTTATGCCAATTTAGTTCTAAACCTTTTAATTATGCAAATTTAGTTCTAAACCTTTTAATTTTGCCAATTTAGTCATAAATCTTTTGACTTACAGCCAATTTAGTCATTCCGGCTAATTTTAGTAGGACATTGCTTATGTGGGCCGGCTTACGTGGCACGGCTAGAGTTTACGTGGATAACTTTTAATAATAATTTAATATTTTTTGAATTTATTATTTCTTTTCTTTTTCCTTTTTTTCTCTTTCTTTTTTTTTCCTTCCCTTCCTTCTTTCTCTAGCCGGTCACCAGACCTCGACGACCAACCAGAGGTAAGAGCTAGCGAGGTCGACCACTGGTGAGGCTCACCCTCGCCCTGGATGGGTGAGGCTCTACCTCACTAGATTCGGCGAGGTCGTGCCTCACCTACGCCAGAAGGCACGAGGTCGGCCTTGCCAGCCCTTGCCTCTGGCCGGTCGCTGAGGTCTGGCAACCGGCTAGAGGAAGAAAGGAAAATAATAATAATAATAATAAATAATAAATTCAAAAATTATTAAAATATTATTTAAAATTGTCCACGTAAGCGCTGACCGTGCCATGTAGGCCTGCCGACATTCACATCCACATCAGCAATATCTAATCAAAATTAGCTAAAAGGATTGAATTGCCTTTAGGTCAAAAGATTTATGATTAAATTGCCACCATTAAAAAGTTTAGGACTAAGTTGACACCGATACAATAAATTTAAGATTTTCTGATGCTTTTCGTGAGGAAAAAAAAATCAACCGAATAACAATTATATCGGAAATGCCGTAATATAAAGATCAATCGCAATTAGTTTCGAGAGCATATAATTTCTACTAATGGCACGTGATTTGACTAAGAGTTGACTCAGTCTCGGAGTCAGCAGCCAATTCACAAGTCTCGAATCACCGTTGGTGTGTACCGAGACTAATCATGGAATTAGTTCAACCGAGGTTGACAAACTATTCCCTCACTTTGAGACGTTACGTTCTTCTTCTCCTTCTTCCTCAATTCAATGCCCATCTCACACGCCATCTGCCAGTTGCAGGCCATGCCGTGAATCACTCGGATCACAACGTGTAATTGCCTTATTTTTCTCCTTCCACGTTACCCTTTATTCAAGCAGACAAATGCTCAATCACAGCAATTTGTGCATGCTTGCCAAGTATGCTTTCTTTGAGATAATCGCCCCGCGCGTGTAAAGATAGACTCGGTCTTTTTATGCGGTTCCGTCTGTCGCCGTGTCTTAGCAAGGATATAGATCTTTCCGACATGCTACGGCAAAGTGATGTGATATACTTTTGAATCTTTTGCGTGAATGATCTCGTGGTTCGATCGCGATATTCCGAGACTTTAGATAGAAGCACATCTGAAGCTCTTCCATTGCTACACGGACATCTGAAATTAATTCATTGATAAAAACCCAGCAAGGATATAGATCTTTCTGACATCCTACGGCAATGCGATGTAATATACTTTCGAATCTTTTGCCTGAATGATCTCGTGGTTTGATCGCGATATTCCGAGACTTTAGATAGAAGCACATCTGAAGCTCTTCTATTGATATAGCGACATCTGAAATTAATTCATTGACAAAACCCCAGTTTTTGCTGGAATCAAGTTCACATCTGGAACTTTTTCTCTCTCTCTCTCTCTTTTTCACCCTGCAAATCAAGCCACATGGGTGTAGGTCATGCTTGTTCTCCAAAAGCATGCACAGGCCCTTGAGATTATTCTGTTCACTGACTAGAATCAAAATCAGAATGAACAAATGTGACTGCTTTTTGTTCTGTCAAGCGGGTCTAATTGACAGGATAAGAGAAAAAGGCGAGATTTTTTACCAGTTGCAAAAACATTCTGTCCCAATCTCAGAATGACAAAGAAAGTAAAAAGATATACACAGATTCCATTTCTTTCCTCACTGTGTTGGAGAGATATATCCATGGCCGACCAGACAATTTCTGTACATGATCATCACATATGGAAAAGCAGAGACAAATGTGACAAGAAAAAAAGGTTGCTCCATTGATATGATCTTTGACACCTCTCTTTCTTATATTTGTCTTTACGTTTTTTTTTTGTATCTGGGCTTGCTCTTGTTCTCGTGACCCATCTTCTCTTCTTTCACGCTTTTTTTTGTCCTCCGGAATCACTGTCTCGTCTTCGTATCTGCGGAACATTTTATTGTAGCCCAATTCAATCGAATTTTCCTGAAACCGGCACGTCAGAAAATGTATCAGTGCCTAAAAGATCATTTAGGATACAAGTACTATGTGGGTAAATTCGCGAAAACATGAGGAAATGGGAAAGGCATCTACCCACCGAAAGATCTTTTGCAATGGAGAACTGCCTCGTAAATCGAGCTCTCCGAATCGAATGACCTGCGACAATCGTTGGCGGAGTACGCTTCGCTTATTGTAGGAGAAGAAGCCTCTTCAGGATAAACCCAGTTCCTCATTCCAGGACCTCTTGCATCTCCATATTCCGCCCGGAAACTCGACCTTCCGGCTCGGAAAATCCGGTACAACGGCCTCAGAAAGTCCATGTACTTCCCAAACATCCTCTTTGATAATTTCCCGCACCTAGTCTTCGAGGAGGGAGGTGAACACGATTTACTACTCATGAGTTTCAGCGATCCAGGCCGAGAAGGAGTCGAATCGGACGTCTCGTATGCCTTCATCTTTGAAGGGTCGAGAAATAGGGGCAAGACGTAGCCATCACAGAAGAGCTCATCCGCATGAACAAGAGCCGGAGAAGATGGCGACACTCCCGGGAAGTCAAATTTGAAATCCTGAGAAGCAGAATTGCCTCTATTCCGGCAGAATCTCCTGGAAGGTGGCATCCTGGGATCCATCTCAATGAAGGAGGCTTCGTCCGATGCGTCAAGTGAAGTCCTGACTGATGACCCATCGAAGCTCTCATGGGCTGGCTTCAAATTCACTAGCCAACGGTACGAGAAGCTCTCCACCGAGAGAGGCTCAGAGGATTCCATCAGCAGACAATGTTTACTGTTCAGGAAGATCTGTAGGAATTGGATGGAAGAGAGAATAAGTTGTGTGTATTGCAGTGAGAAAGGGAGAATAAGAGAAGGCACGAGATCCTCAATCCTTAGAGCACATATATATATATACCTCGACAGATATATATCTTCTCTTTCTTCCTTCTCTATAACAAGGGAGTGTGTGGTTGTCTACTTGTCTGGCAACAGACAAAGAATTTTAATAATTGATAAGGGGGGGAGAGAGAGAGACGAAACAGAAAATGTGAGCCCCATGATCACCCATAATGTCCTAGCATCGCCAGTATTTTTGTCAACTTTTTTTTCCATAATCATTGATCTTTAAAGCTTCACAAAGAAGATGCCCTTTTTTTTTTTTCCTTTTGCTTATTATTGCTCATTTTATTAAGACCCTTGTGCCCTGTGAAGCTTATTAGATGCTAATTTGTTATTCTATACAAGGAAAGGCCCCCAGAGAACATGCGTGATCCTAGGAAGCATGAGCAAAGCAAATTCATGCACAGGCCAATGACAATCCAATCTGCCTCCCCATAACCAAAGTGTGGAATGATGGAAGAATGTGTTTTTTAGCCTTGCTTGCTTTCAGTATGATGTCATCTCGCAAATGAATTTGCTTTTTTTCTGGTGGGTAAGATAAACTCAGCCTTCTGATGCTTACAATCCAACTACTGCAGAAGGAAGGATCAACCTAATCCCGATTTTCTTATTGCCGGGGGTGTGATTAACGCTGCCAAACTACGACTTCCGTTGACGAAATCATAGTATAAGAAGCAACACGGGGACTTAGGCTCTAGTTTTATCTTTCAATACCCAAAAGTTAATTCTCCAGTTTGGACATCAGACTGGTGTCTAGAAGGGAAACCAATAACTGATGAGCATATGAGCACGTCAAGAAGGGAGGCTTGTGGCCTTGTATACACAAGATCATGTTTTTTATCTGCATATTTTAAGCAATGGTTTCTCACTATAAACATCTATTTTAACCTCCAGATATATGGAGTACCATTTGACAGAAATATCTGGCATGTAAGAGGATCAACATAGCAAGAGCATTCTCAACCCTGGACTAGATATCTCAGAATTACAATCCTTAATCACAACTTTCTTTAATGCAGAGACAGTTTCTTGACATAAAGAAAAAAGGATGAAAAAGGAGAAAAGAAGAGGATGTGGGGTTCTTCTTTTTATTTACAGATTTAACTTAAGAAAAGTGCAAACAAAGTGTTTTGAAAATGAAATGACAAAATGCTACAGTTTCATCACGGATTCAAAAGTGCAATTACCAGATGAATGGCACTGGATGCAAACATTTTGGCCTTTTTAGGTCGTTGTGTTGATAAAACATATAATCATGGGGACGGTCACTTCTTTGGATAGATAAGGCTCGGCTCAATAATAAACGATATAATATAGCCTAACTCAGCAACATCATCCTAGAAATCAAACATAAATTTAACAATTTCTCTGGTTAGAAGAACGGATTATATCCTCCAGTTGCACCTCAAAAAATGACACAGTGTAAGTATCTCCTGCTTGGTGTAACAGATAGGTGTGCATAAATCGTCAATTAGTCTGTTGAAACTAAGGAGCTGAGCACTCTATATTCTCATTAGCTTCATTTGTTGAAATTGAATGTAGGCAGAGCAAAAGGTACTTACTCATCACCAAAGCAGCTTGGTTTTATCCTTGAAGCAGCAATCCGGGGCATATCTCAGATAGATAAAAAAAAAGAAAAGTGGGGGAGAAATGAAATGTCAGAGTTCTCGTGGCAAGGAAATTCCAAACCTTGGCGTCCACGAACGGCCTGACTGGTGGTGCATTTGCGTCTGGGTCGGGCTTTAAATGCTAGATGGTTAGGTCATTTTCGCGCCATTTAACTTATCCAGCTCGGAAAACAAATCTGCAGAAGCAGGCAAAATTCACACATGTACGCTTCTATACATGTCCAATATGCGTACGTATGGAGAGAGAGAAGAGAGAGAGGGCAGACAAGGGGTAGCCCACAGTTGTTAGCAAAACGAGTTGACATAAACTAAGGTTTTTGGGGACAAAAGCTGGGCGGCGAAAGGGATGTGAAGTCAAGTGGTCCCTGCACTTGTCCCCTTAAGAAGACAATAGGCCACTGCCAGAAAATTCAGACACTCATGAGAGCAATTCTCAAGTGAAATGATTCTCCGGTATGCTTGATAATTGGCGTCATCTTGATCCAGTGGCGGTGAATCAACGAAGCTAATCTGCACAAACACAGATAACGGAACTGCAATTAGCGACAAATTTCATAGAGAGTGAGAGAGATCAAATTGACATAATATGGGCTGTCGCCAATACGGTAAAACTTGAAACCATAGCACACTGATACATGAAATTATCTTGGTTCATCGCAATGTTTTGGTCAGCTTGAGAAAGAGGAAACAAATGAATCACGACACAAGTATCACTGAACAAGAGAGCGAATTGTTTCCCTTTCGTTTCTGTAAAGGAAAAGCAAACGGAAGCAGACAGGATGTCATTTGCCTTAAGTTTAGCATCATAATCTCCGTGCAGGGCCTCCATAGATATCCCATCCAAACAGCAGTATCTGCAGGATGAGCCAACACCTGGTTGAGGACCACAGCTAAAACAATGATCTCTGGTCTTGAACACCCTCCAGTCCAGTCCAGTCCAGGGCCTACAAACAAGAGCGCAACAACTTTTGCTCTAGGAACTGCAGCCGATGCCCGATACACAAACCGTCTGATCTGTAAGAATCATCGGACTCCGCTGGGTCTTTGCAATATGTGCATTGCTGAACAAAAGTATGTGAAATTCCGACGCAAGCGCACTTAGGCATGCACATGTACCGCCCCCTTTTGTTTCACCGAACATTGCCGTCCCATCTAACTGAAGTGAAAGCTCAGCTAATATGATTTATCTGTGCAAATTTCTGTTGCTGTTTCATGCTGAAGAGAGCACAGCCCACAGTGCATGATGGCTCTTAGCAGCAAGATTGTTTAAGCTACAAGTAACCCAATCCGTTCCAACGATAGTGCCGGTAAAATCACTTCGCCATTACATTCCGATTGCCTTTTCGCGTCGCGTCTGTGGTCGTGTTTGTTTGTTACGCAAGTCGATTGATCGGCATAGTTGTTAGTACTTGAGCACCAAGATCGGTCTCTGAGCAACGTGTGTCCGGACCACCGATACTGAGCGCCTAGCGGCACATGAACGTTTGCTAAAAATGGGAGTTGGGACACTCTTGCCGTTTCCTGATAATGGGCCCAGCTGCCAACCCATAGATAATTTTATATTTGGGCTCAAGCCTGCCCACAGAGGCCTAATTGGGCCTGCAGGCCCAATTTCTTTTACGAAAAAAAATATAGAACTCCTGAACTTTTGTGCGGGCCTTGGTTATGATTTTTCAGGGGCGGTGCACGGCTCGGCCCACCAAGGTCCATCAATCGGGAGAAAATATTCGGTGCCTTGCGAGTGCGACATCATCGGCTGACGTGGCGTGCGTTAACGTGAGTAGGTGCAATTAAAAATTGACACGTGTCTCGGTTGCGAAAAATGAAAAATACAGCTATTCTCTCTCTTCGTCTCCATCGCGGCCACCCATCTCTCCGGTCACTTGAGAATCCATCGCCCAACTCGTCCATGCCCGTCGTCTCCATCCATCGCTCAAGGCGCGGTAACTTCCGTCTTCGACACCCACTTCCCCACCATGGCTGCCACAGCGAGTTCTTCCTCTGCCTCGAACGGTCATGGAGTCTCTCACTCCTCGGTGTCCCCAGCCATCGTCCTCCGTTCGAGTTCCCCTCCACACGGCGCGGCCGCGACAGACCAGGAACCGTCTTGGAGCCATGGCTGCATGCAGATCACGAACCGCGGAGTTATGGAAGCGACAGACCTTGGAGCCATGGTCGCATCCAAACCTGGAGGCTTGACCGCGACAGTTTTGGAGCATGACCGTGTTCGAGTTAGATTTGGAGTCATCGACCATGGATGAGCAAGGACGATGGAGAACTTCTGGATCTAGCGAAGGCTCTTGACGGAGGCGAACACGAAGACTGCAAACTTCTAGGTTTGGAGCTTGTGCATGGCCGCCAACCTTGAAGACGAAGTCCACGGTGACTCTGCCGGTAGCGATGGCGGAGGGAGGTGCCACTCTACTGGTGTGAGCTCGGAGTGGCTGCAGTCACAGAGGGAGGAGGAAAACAGAGGTGGATAGGGATTTTAAATTTTTTTTATCTAATTCCACGTCAATATATACATGTCAGCTGATGACGTGGCACCAACAAATCACCGAATATTTTCTAATTGAAAATATTCCGAACATGCGCTTGGTTTCTCAATAGGGTGACCGTGCGCTTGATTTCTCAATAGGGTGAGTGAATTGATATTTTAAAAAAATGCCAAATCTATTCATAGGACCGACTTCAATAGAAATTAAATTTCTTTACGCACAACGTGAACTTGCAAGATAAGCGGCGGAAAATTACAGAGTGCAAGGGTAGGGGACATGCTATCAAGATTCATAGAAGTCTAGTACTTGTGCCTACCTGCGTTTTTTCTCCTCCGCATTCGCTCTGGCCAAGATCAATCCAGGCTGGTTTGATTTGATAGGGCCTGCATTTTGATTGATGGTTCTAGAACCGCTAAGTCTACAATAGTACCTAAAATTACTACTGGAAAAATATATAAAAGATTGTTGGGCCCCCAATCCGGGGAAGCTTAAGCAGACATGAAAGAATAGGATGAGGGAAAGATAAAGCGACGAGTAGCATAGGAACCTAATTCTCCACCGATGGAATATGACCAAAAACCACTGGGAATTTCACTTCAAAGGTGGGTTCGCGGAAGGGATATGCCATACATTTTTTGTTATCTTTGCAACTACTACTGCCGCTGCAACAAAATTCAGTTGATAGCAAACCGTCCCAATTAACTCGATCCACGCTTTCTTTTGAGTCAATTCAACATTCCTCGGCCTAATCTTAAATCTTAGGGAAGTCGTGCCGTGGGGAACTGATCAACTATGAATAGATCTTACTTAGGGCTAAGAGTAGGAACATCTATTAGTTCGTATTGGGGAAAATTGTCAAAAAAGTCCTAAACCTATTGTACGGCGGCCAATTCAGTCCTAAACCTTTCAATTTTACCAATTCAGTCCTAAACTTTTTAAAAATTTGCCAATTCAGTCCTTCCGGCAAATTTACCCCGGAAAATGCTTACGTGGATGTCCAATTAGCTCTGGCCATCCTACGTGGCCGAACCGGTGGGAGGCCGGTGCTGACGTGGTCACCAGAGATAAAAACGATGCGTTTCTGCAATTAAAAAAAGAAACAGTTTGGAGTCGTTGTCTCTTGGAACCCTCGTGTCTTGCCCCAAAGTGAACGCTCACCCCAATCCTCTCTCCAATTCGAAGAACCCTAACACAAATCGATTCCATCTCAAGTCGAATCGAACGATTTCTCGCAAGCCGCATCGTTCTTTCATCAAATCGGCTCCTCCAATCCTGCGTTCGCTCGTCAAAATTGAAGACCCGATTCACCCACAACACCCGATTCGACCTCCGGATTCTGCAGCGACCGCGACAAGGTGTGTGGTCCCAATTTTCTTGTGTTATCGGCACTCAGCGAACACAATATAAAGGTGCGTTTTCGCACTTCCAAACGCGACACAAAGGTTCGTTGTCTTCACGTGTTGTGCGACACAAAGGTTCGTTGTCTTCACGTATTGTCGGTACTTGACGAACATGATTGTCTTCACGCAAAACCCCCGATGGCCATCTAAAACTAATTTCTAAGATGTATGCACACAAAAGAATATTTGAATGCAAAATAGTCCATGTAGCATGTTTGTGGCAAATCTTGTTGCGACAGATTTATGAATTTCTTTTGTGTGTTGTAACTTTGGGTTCTGCTTTGACTGCACGGAATGTTTGTGGCAAAATAGTCTACACAGAATGTTGTAACTTTGGGTTCTGTTTTGACTACACAAAATAGTCTACACAGAATGTTTGTGGCAAAATAGTCTACGCAGAATGTTTGTGGCAAATTATGTTTCTACACAGAATGTTTGTGGCAAATTCTGTTTTGACTAAACTTGCCTTAGGTGGGTTGTTCTTTTGTTATTAAAAGCCATGGGAAGTAGCATCAATGTACTGAGGTGGGTTGTTCTTTTAGGAATTTCACTTGAGTAAGGTCACGTGAATTTTAGCCTCCTGAAACTTTGAACAGGATTATGGATGGACTAACTGTGACTTCTGTTTAGGCAAATTGACAGTAAGAAGACTTTGCCTTGAAATGTCACAGGAGGCACAAAAGATTTAATGAAGTAGATGGGAATTCTATTAGAGCTTCTGAAACCTACACCAAATATTCTTTCAATGACTTTACTAGACAATATGTATCGTTATATAAGTTTGCCTGCGTAAAAATTTTACTTCAGTTTCCTATTTTTTTAGTTAGCATTTGTCTTGCTCTAGTTTAAGTTCTTCTCACAAGGAGTGTCAAGAGATCTGATAATTAAGCACAATGATAAATTTCTTTGTGCTAATGCTTATCTTCACGTGTTATTATATTGACCCTCAATTATGTTCAGTTAACTAACTATAATATACGTTGTCATTTTGTATAGGGCCGAGTCGGACAAATAATCAACTCTGGTTTGTCTTGTTGGAGGTGCTGGTCAGGGTGCTAATGAGAATGCTGGTTAGGGTGCTGGTCAAAGTAAGGGCATTGGTGGAGGTGCCGGTGAGGGTGTTGGCCAAGGCGAGGGCATTGGTGAGGGTGCCATTGAGGGTATTGGTTTAGATTGTAATTTCTCAGTTGATAAGGGTGATGGTGCTACATTAGAGAGTAATGAATTTATGGTGGATGATTTAGATGTATCGGTAGATAATGTTGAAATTGATTCAGACAATGAATACTCATCTAATCTAGTCGATGCAATATTCTTGACTGATGATGAGGATAATGATGATGAGGAACTTGTAGAAGGAAGGAAGAACATTAGGGAGTTCCACAAGAGGGTTACAAAGGGTTGGATTATAGCAGAACCACTCACGGAAGTTGTACCATCCCAACATCTATAAGAGAATCATCTAATCGCGAACAATCTGATGTGGTTATTACTGAAGGTGGTTACCAAACAGACTATTATGAAACAGATGGAGATGAGAGTTTAAGTTCTAATGTAGAGCGAGAAGATAGTGATGTGACAAGAAGGAGAAGTAGGTTTCCAATGTATGATTCTGATAGTGTAGTGCCTTTTTTTTCTACGTCTATGAAGTTTGATGACAGTAGGCAATTTAAAGATGCTCTCATAAAGTACTCAGTAGCCGAGCGTAGAGAGATAAAATTTGTCAAGAATGAAAAGAAATTTGTTAGAGCAAAATGTGCGGATGAAAATTGTGCTTGGAGGATTTCTGCATCTTTGGATGGTAGAACTGGGTCATTCCATGTGAAGACCTACCACGAAGAACATTCATGTAGCATCGGCTTTAATAATAAGAGGGTCACGAGTTCTTGGCTGCAAAGCACTACCTTTGCACAATTAGAGCAATGCCAACCATGAAAACTAGTGCTTTGAAGGAGCTTATCAAGGATCAGTTGGGCTTAAATGTAAGTATGAATCAGTGTACAAAGGCTAAGTTGCTTGCCTTCACCGTTTTGATGGGAAACTATAAGAAAAAATATGCAAAGTTGTGGGATTATGCAGAGGAGCTTAGGGAGACAAATCCTGGGAGTAGTGTTATACTGAAGGTTGAGAAGCCCGAAATGCATTCTAAGGCATTCTTTGAGAGAATGTATATTTGTTTTGCTGCATGCAAAATAGGTTTCCTTGATGGATGTAGGAAAGTGATAGGGTTAGATGGTTGCTTCTTAAAAGGAATTTGTAAAGGGGAGATCTTGTGTGCCATTGGAAGGGATGTAAACGATCAGATGTTTCCAATTGCATGGGCAGTTGTCAAAGTTGAGAGTGGAGACACCTGGAATTGGTTTTTGACACAGTTGATGTGGGACCTCAACATTATAAGCACATATGGACGAGGTTGGGTCATAATTAGTGATAAGCAAAAGGTAAGTTCCTTATTTCTTTTTTATTGTCTTAAATGATCACACTTGTAGTATGTTATTTTGATTGGAATCATATTTTGTAGGGTCTTCTACAAGCTGTGGCAGAGTTATTGCCTGCAGCTGAGCATAGAATGTGTGCTAGACACATTTATGCCAACTGGGGCAAGAAGTATAAGGGACTACAAATGCAAAGATTATTTTGGCAGTGTGCTAAGAGTAGTACCATGGTAGAGTACGATGAACATGCTCAAGCATTGAAGAAAATTAGTCCTGCTGCATATCATGACTTAGTTCAAACGGAGCCAAAGCACTGGTCAAGGGCTTTCTTCACCACTAAGGTCAAATGTGATATAGTTAACAACTTATGTGAGGCATTCAATGGAAGAATCGTAGATGCCAGGTGTAAGTCCATTTATAGCATGTTAGAGGAGATGAGGATGATGATAATGACAAGGATGCACACACAAAGGGATGCATGTGCTCGATGGAGGAGAGACTGTGGTCCAAGAATTGTAAAAAAGTTAGAAGAAAATAGACTTGCTGCGACTTGCTCCCAAGTGATATGGAATGGTGATAATGGCTATGAGGTGATGGAAAAAGGTGAGAAGTACGCGATCGATATATTCAAGAGAGACTGTACTTGCAGGAGGTGGCAGCTTACTGGCATCCCTTGTCCCCATGCCATTTTTGCTTTAAATCATAGACATGAGGATGCATATGATTATGTCGATGTGTGTTACAAAAAGGAGAAGTTCTTAACTGCATATCAGAACATGCTTATGCCAGTTCGAGGAGAGAGATTTTGGAAAAAAACTAACAATGAGGCACTTGAACCACTTCCAGCTAGGGTGAAGCCTGGCAGACGTAAACATAAAAGATTAAGAGAGGAAGGTGAGGTGGCAAGTGGAATTCGGATGTCGAGGAGAGGAATGAAGATGACTTGTCAAACTTGCAAGAAAACAGGACACAATAGTTTGACATGTCCAGTTAGGAAGGCTAGGTCTACCGCTTCACAAACACACTTTTCAAGGCAAAAACTTCGGTAAGTACATACATTTTCATGATGTCATGCTTGCTTTGGGGATAAAACCTTAGATGAATTTTCTCTTTCTAGGTTCAGAGACATATAGGCGAAGGTGCAAGTGACTGTGTTGGTGGGACACCAATTGCTGATGCTGCGCCTGGGACACCTGTTTGTGGGACTGTGAGTAGTGTTCTGTTAGATTTTCAATTTTACTAGCAAAGTATTTCTATTTCCATGGTGTCATGCTTACTTTATCGATAAAACCTTAAGTGAATATTAGTCTTTCCAGGTTCAGAGGCATACAGGTGAAGGTGCGAGTGGTAGTGTTGGTGGAGCACCAATTGATGGTGCTGCTCCTAGGACGCCAGTCCACGAAACTGTGAGTAGCATTCTATTAAATTTTCATTTTTATTAGCAATTTTTTATTAACTAATGAAATTTAATGATGTTGGGCAAGATTACAAGTTCCGCACATGGCAAGAGACAAAGAGTTGATGTACAAAGACATGTTGAATCAACATCAAAAGCAACTGCAGTTGAAGTTCCAGTTAAAGCAAGAGGCCCATCAAGAAAGAAGAAAAATAGTGACAAAAAGCAACTCCAACCTACAAGAAAAAGTGATAGGAAGTAGTGTTATGGTTGTGTTCTTTTTTTTGTCGCTAATGGGTTCAATGAAGTATTGTTGTGGCTGTCTTATCTTTTTTTTGTCACTCAGAGGTTTAGTGAAGTAGTGTGGTGGTTCTCTTTTTGTTTGTCGATGATAGGTTGGTTCAGTGAAGTAGCATTGTGGGTTTTAGTTTTTTTTTTTTTTTTTGGCTCGATGATGGCTCATTGACTTGGTTGGGGATCAGTGAAGTACTGTGCTTGTACTCTCCTTTATTGCAATGAAATGTGCTTGTGCATTCTTGTAAATTTGTTTATCTATTGTTACTCTTACCGATTGTTGCATATTGTATGACAAGTCAAATAAATGCTTAAGTTGAAGCAGGTGCCTGGGATTTGCAAATTGGATTCCAAAATGGCATGTCCATGAGAGCTGAACCTTTGTTACAAGCTAAAGCAACATCAATGGAGCTTCAATATACCAAATAGAGCACAATCTCAAATGCACATCATTAGACAATTAGCAACCTCTCTCTTCACACCAAAATATTTTCAAATTTGGTTTCGACAACAACCTCTATTATTCTAACAGTAAAACCAACTGCAACAAGATCTCAACCTCGCAAAACTTTGATTTTGAGACTCCCAACCGCAATGGATACATCCATTCCAAGCCAAATCTGAGCCGTTTCCCATAGTAAGTTTACAGAACTTTGTTTGTTAAAGTCAATATTAATTTTCTTTTTGTACCTTTTCAGTCCAACTAATGGGCATCTAACATCTTCAGCCACAGAAGCTTTGGTCAAGTTAGTATAGCTAATTCAATCCAAGTATATGATGAACAGATATCAGATGCTTTACTTAACTATAGGCAAAGTTAACTTAAACTAGAACAAGCCAAATGCTGACCCAAAGAAAAGGACACTGAAGTAAAGTTTTTGCGCAATCCAACTTATACAGCACTATGTATTGTCTAGCGAACCATTGAAAGAATTATTTGGTGCAGGTTTCAAAAGCTCTAAAAAAATGCCAATGTACTTCATTCAATCTTTTGTGCCTGCCATGACATTTCAAAACAAAGTCTAATTCCAGTCAATGTACCTAGAGAGAAGTCACATTTAGTCAATCTATAACCCTGCTCAAAGTTTCAGGAGGCTAAATTCCAAGTGACACTACTCAAATAAAATTACTAAAAGAACAGCCCACCTCAGTACATTAATGCTATTTCCCATGGCTTTTGATACCAAAAGAACAACCCGCCTCAAGCTAAAATTCAGTGGTGAACTCATCCCAACTAGTAGATCCCGAGACAAAACCTATAGAACCCATAGCAAGCTAATCTCGACACAGACCCACAACAAGCAGTAATAGCATTACCATCGGTTCCAGCATACAAAAGAATTCATAAATCTTTGTGTCGCGTTTGGGAGCACGAAAACGCACCTTTATATTGTGTTCGCTGAGTGCCGACAACACAAGAAAATCGGGACCACATACCTTATCGCGTTCGCTGCAGAATCCGGAGGTCAAATCGGGTGTTGTGGGTGAATCGGGTCTTCAATTTTGACGAGAGAACGCAGGATTGGAGGAGCCAATTTGACGAAAGAACGATGCGGCTTGTGAGAAATCGTTCGATTCGACTTGAGATGGAATTGATTTGTGTTAGGGTTCGTCGAATTGGAGAGAGGATTGGGGTAAGCGTTCACTTTGGGGCAAGACACGAGGGTTCCAAGAGACGACGACTCCAAACTGTTTCTTTTTTTAATTGCAGAAACGCATCGTTTTTATCTCCGGTGACCATGTCAGCGCTGGCCTCCCGCCGGTCCGGCCATGTAGGATGGCCAGAGCTGACTGGACATCCACGTAAGCATTTTCTAGGGTAAATTTGCCGGAAGGACTGAATTGGCAAATTTTTAAAAGGTTTAGGACTAAATTGGCAAAATTGAAAGGTTTATGACTGAATTGGCCACCGTACAATATGTTTAGGACTTTTTTTACAATTTTCCCGTTCGTATTGTGGGTCTACTTGTTACAAAAGGCAAACATCCCCATTCCAAAATATTCACATTGGTCCTTAGGTAGGCATCAAAAAGGGGACGAAAAGTCTATGCGAAGCGGTCAATTTTCCACCATCTTCGGAGAATCGTCCAACTATCTTTTATTTGGATTATATAACTCCGACATGCATGTGTTCAGGATATAGACGAATTGCTTCCTTCTTTTACTTTATTTATTCATGTTGTTCATTGGGAATTGAAGAGGGGAGAACAAGCAGACATCGAAGGATTAATTTCTATTTCTTGTTATCAAGGAATTCTTCATCAAGATGGATCGCCCTTATGCGGTCAATGAACTCATACTTCTTTTCTCTTTTGGCTGCTCCCACAACAAGTTATTTTCGGTATTTACATAAAGAAACAACTTGTAGTGGCAAGTTATTTAAGCTTGTGTAGCCTATGCGAAGAAAGCCTAGTCCGACAAGCAGACTTTTACTCCTTCCTTATAGTAGAAATTCTGACAACAGATGCGGATTATGTATCAAATGCCGCTGATGCGTAACATATTGAGTTGGACAGCTTTCCTTGAGCAGATAGGACACAGCGCCATCAACAAACATACTCGCAAAAAAAGCACCTACCCTCCGGTCACTGAACTACCTTTAGAGAGAGATTAAAAAGGCTAGTTAGAGCTAATTCGGCAAAGGTTAGGTTTGGTTTCCCCTAAGGGAATGTTAATTGGAAAAACATTCCTAAATGTCATTGAATCGTTGGTTAGACTTAGAATCTTTTAATAAGAATAAGATGTTTTAACTCAATTTACATTCCCTATTAAGGAAAAGTGCTCATAGAGAGAAGGCTATAGAGAGACCTAAGAGAAGAGCGACTATCAGGAGAGCGAGGAAAGCAAGCAGCAATCATAGAGGACGGGTCTTATCCCTACTTCAATCAATAAGGTATTGGAAAGTGAATCAATTCAAGTCAGATTACCTCCTTTGGTAGACTACAAATTTCATACTCAATGAGGGGATACTCTTTAAAATATTATTATACTATAGGCTAACTCATTCCTGGAATCAAGTTTCTATACTCAATCGAGGAGTGATAACCCGCTAATCCCTGATCGGAGATGATCTACGTTGAGATAAGGAATAACCTAGCATTTTTTAGGTAACTAGGAAAGAAAGAAGATTCACATATTCTCCCTATATCTTTCAAAGACCTTACCCTTTTCACTCCAATTTCAAACAACCTAGAATAGGTGAGATCGTTGAAAGTCTCTTTAAACTGCTTTCTAAGGTGCTGAGCGATAAGAAAGCACATCCACGGAAAGGGGTTAAGCTAGACTCGAACTAGGGGATCAAAAGATAGGCCCGGCGAACTACCATTTCTTCTTATTGTTCTGGCAAACGGATCACAATTACAAGTACCTAGCCTTGCAAATTCAAGTAATGGACATAGCTCCGTCTTACAGTTTTTTTCTAGGACGTCCTTGGATTGGATCCACATTCGAATTGGTCAATAAAAATAGATTTCAATGCTATTTCTTTTGCCATCTCTTTCAATTTCAGCAACCTAATTAGGTTAAGTTCCACTAATTACGCCAAGGTAAGCAATTCCTTTTAGGAATTTTTTTTTTTAAAATAATTCATTTTTTTCGTTTGGACCGACTGGTCTCTTCCATCTCATGCTCCCCGTAATCCCGTAGCCAATGAAGAACCATTTGGTGGTAAAGGGAGACGGCGCCGTTTCCCAGCCAACCGAAGATTGGCTCCGGTGGGAAACAATACCGGCCCCGATCCCACCCATCGCTCCCCCCGCCACCGCCTGAGCGAGCGCGAGCGATCGTCGACGGCCGAGCATCTCCGTCGTCTTCCTCCTCCTCCTCCTCCTCCTCCTTCTTCCTTCCCTCCTCCGCCTCCGCTCCAATCGTGCTGCAACACTCGTTATCGCTCCATCGATAGCTCTTCCCCCTTCCCCGAGCCGGAACCCAATCCGCTCCCCGGTCAACACGCGCGCCCCCGCCGGCATTCGCCCCCTTCGGATCGCAATCCCCCTCTCCGGCAGCGCCCCGACCGATGGAGAACATGCAGTACGCGGAGGAGCTGGTACGGGAGTTCCTCGTCTTCCGGGGCTTCACCAACGCCCTCCAGTCCTTCGAGAACGAGCTCGCCACCGACGTCGGCCGGGGGTTCCAGGTCGACAAGCTGCTCGACCTGATCTTCGCCGCCTACGTCCCCAAGTTCCAGGCGGAGAAGCTGGTCGGCCTCTTCGGCTTCTTCCGGCAGTGCCTGTCGTCGTCCTCGGCGGAGGCGGTGCTCCTGGCTTCCCTGTCTAAGCTGGAGGTCTCCGTCATGCGGTACTACATCGTTCACGCCGTGCGGTCCGGGAGGAGGGACAAGGTTTTGGAGTTCTTCGGGACGAGCGGGAATGATCTGATCCGCAGGGACCAAGATTGGACTCCGTGGTTCGGTAGGTCAAACAATTAAATTTTATTTTTTTTGTAAGAATTTCGTTCGTTGCTGTCGTGAATTTTGCATTTTTCGAGCTTGCTTTTCAGCTATACCGTACGTGAAGAATCCGAGCTTGGATCCTCAGTTTCGGCTCTACTTTTCAAAGGAGTGGTACGAGGCATTGCGTGTTGCTGTGAGGAATTTCTTTGATGAGATCTTCAATGGCACTCATATCCTTGGAATCGCGTGCATATATGCATATCGCTGTTTCTTATTTTCGATAGTGCCTCTTGGGCTTTAGCTTTTAGTTCCATCTGCTGTCATTACACGTGAATGTGATGACTTATGTGGGAGCAACTTTTGAAGTATAGATAGATGGTTGGTCCTGATGATTAAGTAGAAGTTATGGAGCTTTCTCTTGCTGCAATTCAGACAGCTGGGGCTTTCACCAGCCGCATTGCAGTCATCCTCTTGATGTCCCGGCATACCGACTTTTCTCTGTACTAAACCAATCGTTTTCAATTCGAGTGTCGCCATTATTATTGTCGAATAGATGGTTGGCCTGTTGGTAGACGGTGACTGTCTTTTTTCATTTTTCTGATTCCCATCTTGCAAATGGAAAATGCATGAGTACTTACTGTGAGTTTAGCAAGATTTTTCCTTAACTAGACCACGCATTCCAGCCTTATTGACCATCAGTTTGGAGAAGAATACCATCAGCCGTCTCAAAAGAGAAATTAAGCAGCTAAACAGTAAGTTAGCACAACTTCAAGCTCTATTGGAGGAAAAAGAAGCACAATTATGCCGATCAAGGAGGTAAGTCTCTGTCTGTCTTTTTGTGGTAAACTCTGTCTCTATTTTTCACCTCAAAAGTTATGGGTCTATTGCCTGCACCATTTTCTGATAATATTTTTATCGCTGTGATTGTGCTTGCAAACAGTTGTGCTGCATCAGCAATGGATGCTACCATAGCTCGGAGTAGTTCTTCAACTCTGCCAAGTGGTGTGCTTGATGAAAATATCGTATCATCACGAGATAATCAAGACACCTATAATCATGCTACTCCCAATCCGGGTAATAGAGTGCTGTCCCAGGACTTGGTTGGTGCTGCAAAAGCCAAAGTCAACGTAGAATCTCTAGCAGCACCATCTGGTCATGTTACAACCTCTCTAAGTTTATGTAGTGATAATGGAGCTGGTGGTTCCAGTCTAATGCTCCAAGATGGTACCATTGGTAAATTTCTATTCTGTATATTTTCTCTGTTTGTATAGGTGCAGATTAGTGGTGTTGGACAAGTTTGCACAAGTGCACAATCCTGTAAGGTGAAACAAAGACATCGGGATAATATATGGCTGGAAGATCTTCTGGCCTATTAGGATGTGTTGCATTTCCATAGATGACCCCAAAAGTCACGAAAATATCTTCATTCCATTTATCACCATAATATCTGCAATAATTGGAATAGTTGCATTACAAAGTTATACATGGTAAGTAGTTGCTTAATGCATGGATCAGAAACTGGAAGAGAAGTAGAGGGAGAAGAAGAATTCGCTGAGGTGAAAGTAGACTTTCAGGTAATTCTGTCGAGCTGATTGAATGACATCTTTTGGACTAACACATTACACCTTTCATTGGTTAAAGTGTTCTTTGGTAGTGGCTCTCACTCTGCAACTCCATGAACTATAGGAAACATTTTTGGGCCATACAAGTCCAATCACTCGATGCCGCTTTTCTGCCTCTGGGAACAATATTGCCAGTGCATCCATGGATGGCACAGTCAGGTTCAAAATGTCATTTTGGCTTATATAAGCTTTTCTCTTTGGGCCATTGCCAGTTTCAAATTATTTTCTAGTTTGGATTGATCTTCTTTGTTCAAATGAATAAGCTTTTCTCTTGGGGCACCTATGCCTAAATAGAATAGGTACCGCAAAAAATGGTTTATTGGCATACGTCCTAGTAGCAAGCTTCTTGTTCAAGACTATCTTCTATTTCTTCAACAATTTGGTCGTATCTGATGTTCTTCTTTCACCTCTTTCATGCATTTCTATTCAGAATATGGACCTATGACTCATCAACTTCAGCATCAAGAAATGCAACTATTTACTGTGGGGCGGAGATAATGTCGCTTGACTGGGAGTGTAAATCTGATCGCTTGGTATGATATGCATCTTAGTCCAATAGCTTGGCTCACCAACAAATGTTTCTTTAAGAGATACCTTTCATTAAGACCTTATTTCTTTTTACTAAAGCTTCTCATAGGAACCGCTGATGGAGGAATTAAGGCATGGAATGTTGACGCAAAAAGAGTAGTCTGTGATCTCAATACCACAGAGGCTTTTCCAAGGTTTTAAAACATGAGTTGTGATTTTGTACTTCTTCCATTCTTGCTTCTTGACATCTGTGTTGTTCTGCAGTGTCTTGGATTTGAAATGTAGCCCGGTAGAACCAATTTTTGTTTCTGCTGCGGCATCCAGGTATTAATTTTTCCCTTCTGGTACTTGGGGAGTGTCTTTTTGTTGCATCTTTAAAATTGATTCCTTCGTTGGCCATGGATTTAATGTAAGTTTTGCACTCCATATGAGGATTAGTTTGGGCAGTTTTCCACCATTTAGTTGTTTTCATTTTCTCTGGAAACTTTCTTCAAGTCTATTTGGTTTAAAATGCTTCCATTCTGATCTTAAAATAGCTGACATGGTTCTACACATACTAGATCTCATGGATTCGCTCTGTTGCGAATGATTTTAGATGTATGTAGGTTAGCAACCTTTGGTGGCTCTAGGATAAAACTCTTCAACAAAAGGGAAAATGAGGTTATGCAGTACGTTAATTTGACTGCAATTGATGTGCTATTCTGTGAGTGAACTTTGAGGCTATAGGTGACTTTACTATCCTTTGGATGAAGTGTCACTGGTTTAAATAGAAGATATGAAAGTAATCTTGTTGATTGCTGATACATATGAGGTCCTTTATCTTTGGCATGCTAAAAGTCAGCCATACTCCCTGCTGCCTAATGCAAATGTCCATGTATTTCTCTTAGCAGAACTTAAAGATATGACAAAACCTAAGCTAGTGTATGACAGTGCCTGCATGTTCATCTGGGGATAGCATATCTGTCTTTAGCAGATGAAACTTTTTCTTGGAACTTTTCAGAAATCTGTTCCATGTCAGGTTGATGCATTTGCAATGGAGATTGTTTTCTTTATAGATGCACTTGATAATGGGTATCTTTTCCTTTGTAGGCATGTTTCTGGTCATATTGATGACTCGGCTTTTGCTTCACTGACTGTATGGAACATGAAGACATGGAAAGCAATGGTATGTGTTTTTCTTGTTCCTGGAACAACCTATGATTGAAGTTGCTAATTTATCCATTGTCCCTTTGTGACTGGACAACTGCCTGGTTTTCGTGAAGACAGTCCTTCCTCTTGGTGAAGATCCCCCTGCAATTACTTCTTTGTGCTTTAACCACAATGGGAAGATTCTTGCTGCCTCTGCCACGGATGGAATGATTCACATGTTTGGTATCCTTTTAGTTTCTACAACAGCGATGACAATGGAATTCAAAGCAAAGACACATTGATTTGTCTTTGCATACCAGACAGCCTCATCTTCCACTCCCCATATCCATAATCTTCGAGGGGGAGAAAAGGGAAGTTCTGAATTTTCATGAGCTTATGTGGACCTTGTTATGTGTTGTAGCTTGGATTCATTGAAGAAGACATATTGCTTTGAAATTACCATGAATTCATTTCTGTTGGTTTTGAAGTATCAGCATCTTCTGTTTCTCCAATATATGGCCTGTAGACTAGTAAATGTTAGAAGGGAATGCCTTAACTAGCCATAGACATGTCTGCCGGTCTACAAATTACTGGGTGGCCCGCACATGATTGTGGTATAAGCTCCATTCTTTTTGGAGCTGATGAGACAAGCATATTTAGTTTGGGTACAGATGGAAAGGTGAGTACATTCTCTAGTTATGATTTGTGGATTCATATCTTGGATGCATTGAACTTGAGTATCCATTAAGTTCATTCCATCCCACATCTATTTATGTTTATTCATGGTATGAAATATCAAATAGTTGATGGTCTTGCCATTTTAGGTCCTTGAGTGGAGCTTGCAGAAACAGGGTCATGTTCTGTGGTCAATCAATTCAAAGAGGTATCGGTTGCGGACCACATATTTACCTTAGCAACCATAATATACTTTGATATGTGAGATTTCATGGTTCTTGATGTCACTTGGAATGTCAAATTGGTTTCTCAATTTTATTTATGCATTGGGTGGATGGATTCTTGAATCAATTTCCAATAAGAGTGAGGAATTGTCCTCACTGAATGGGATGATCCTTAAGATATGATCATCATGGTAACGCATGCCATGTATAGTTGTTGCATCGATTAATCTTGCATGAGTGTCATTTATAAAATTTCGGTCGTAATTATGTGGATCATGTTATGCTTGCAGCTCCAGTCACTTAAGACATGAAATGGCTCTAGATGCAAATGGAAGGAGATTGTTAGTAACTTCTGGTTCAGTAAGAGTGCCCATATACCAGGTAACCTCTCTCTCTCTCTCTCTCTCTCTCTCTCTCTCTCTAACACACACACAGAAATGCTGTAGGAAGGCAATGAATAAGGGCTTTTAAGCTGTGTATTTTCTGTACTTCTCATTAATAGTGCTCTGATCATTGGTTTCAATGTATATTTCTTAGAAATGATGTTAGCTCATATCTCATTTTTTTTATTTGGTTTAGACACGTAGTCGGGCAAGCGGTTTGAGAACTCTCCCGCACAGTGCTTCTGTGACAACGGTGGATTGGCACCCAACCTTACCCATTTTCTTGACTGGATCAGCTGATAATTCCGTGCGGGTGACATCCATATTATGAAGGCAGGTGCTTTACTCTTCCATTTTCGAGGCGTTTGTTCTTGTGATTGATTGTATGCTTTTGGTTGGATGGATGATTGTCAGATTAATTTTGCTCCTTGATTGGTTTAGCAATTAGTAGTCCCCAACTCATTCTTGTGATTCAATTACAGAGGTTGTCATAGGCTCATATGTATCATATTGAAATTTATCTTCAGACCTGTAATAAGTTTGTAAGATAACCTTTGATATGATAGATTCAGATTGCTATTATGATTGTTGTCTGCATCTATCGTTTCTTTTTATCTTTTTCCCTCTTCACACCCGTGTACGAAAATTGGAATGGAAATTTGTTCACTCTTTGTTTTGAGTCAATTCATTTCCTTTTTTTATCAAGTAAGCTTGGTAATCAGTCAAGTTGTGGCTTGGGGTTTACATCATGGAAATGTTTTGAGCTCTGAGTTTCTCCTCCGAATTGCAGCCAGTTCTATTGGAACTGGCCTGGATCGCTTGTTCTATTAATAAATTAATCCCATTCGAGGCAGATGATGCCTTTTAGGCTAGTGCACAAAACTGTACCAAGATCACGTCAACTCGGAAGGAGCTCAGGTGACAAGATTGTGGTCACAAGGATGATCGGCTCAAGTTGCGACAATATCGGGAATGGAGATTCTGTAAGGAAAAAGGAAAATCAGACAAATCAGGGAAGAGTAATGGGTTGAGTCTAAAAATTGCTTCAGTGACTCGTAATTTAGCAGTCATCAGCTAACTCTTCATGTGCTTTCGGTTCTTGCAGATTGCTCAGGTTTTTCCAATTTCTTTTGCCGAGTTTTGTTAAAATCTTAACTTGCTCACTTAGTTTAAGGAAGTTTATTGATCGGGTTAGTATCATGTCACTTGTCTCCCTTAAGATTTTCTCAGGTGGTGGCTACATGCCATTCATACTAGATGTCCTGTTGGTCTTTTGATGGGCTGACCATGCCAAGACCGGCGATAGCTGATTCTTGCACCTTTAACAGGTCCTTTTCACTGCATGAAAAAATTTATGCATAATTTGATAGGATTTTACCGACTCCCAGAGTATGACAACCGTTTTCCAAACTAATCATTACACGTAGAATTCGATAATCAATGATTGATTTGAATGGACGGAAATGTTTTACTCTCGGTGCGCCTAGAATTCCCTCAAGTTATATAACTAATAGTTAAGTAAACATTCACTTATTTATGGCATTGTTTAAGATTAACTCCGCCCTTTCATCCTATAGCGTTTCCCGCTCGTGCTTCTGCGTTGTAATCGCGCCTTGGTCATTCCACTTGTGATTTTCCCATTCCGTTTTATCTTCTCAGAACGGGCAATAGCAAAAGTAGTTAAATAAGGTGAGTGCGTATTAACGTGATGAAAATTTAGCGCAATGCCTAAAACGTCATTTTCAATCACATCATCGTGTCTCCAATCCTCCTTGGCCCGGGTTCATTTCAACCTAAACCAACACCATACAACAATGCACAAGCTCGTGAGCGACTCTGATAGCATGTCACCAAAGCAAAATCCGTTACATTTTTTGGGATGCTGTGATTGATAGCTTGGACTCGGTTTGGCGCATCAAATTAGACTGAGGGGGTATTTGGTTCAATTTTGGGAAGGGGCTTTGAGCCTCTAAAGCCCTTTGAGAAAAATATGAGGTGTTTGGTTCAGCTTTTGGAACTTCATTGATGAAATGCTAGCATTTGGAATACTGAAAGCCCAAAGCTGATAGGGACCTGCTTTGAGTTTTCGGCATTCTCTGAATGCTACAGTAGCAATTTAATGACTTTTTTTTCTTTTCAATATTGTCCTCACTAATAATTATGTGTTTCACTTTTGCCCTCAAAAAACACTTTTCATCTTCTTCCTCAAGCTGTCTTCGCCGGAGCTATTGTGGGTCGAGCCACCTAGATTTGGTCGACCACGGTTGTGCGACCTCGCGTTGAGCATCCTCGGCATCGCGCATCATTGGCTCGCCCAAGCGACGGCCATCTTGGCGACCCAGGCAACGGCCGCTTGAGATTGCGCAACCGCTTAGGCACCATCGCCTGGGGTGGTGCGACCCAGGCGGCCGTCGCCTAGGTCGCCTGGGGTCACGCCACCCAGGCTGCTGTCGCCTGGGTCACGCAACCTTAGCCGCATGAGGTCACACGACCTAGGCGATGGTGGCCTGGGTCACACAACCTTCGCCGGGGGTCGCTTGACCTTAGGCGACGGTCGCCGGCGCCATATCTAGCTCATCAGTGGTCGCCCGATCTCAGGCAATGGCCACCGGTATTAGATCTAGCTCGTCAGCAGCCGTGACCCTTTGCCGGCTATGGCGAAGGGTAGGGTACCCTTTCTTTTTTTAAATAAAAAAAATTGCCAAATATTACTTGAGCGCTTCATAAAGGATTTTTTTATCAAAGGTCATTTGCATTTCTCTAAAGAGTTTTAACCTAAAGATATTTTCATTCCTCCTAGACTTATTTGTAAAGTTGAATCAAACGGTCTTGAATTCTCGGATCCAGTAATGAGTATGACAGGAACGCGATGAGCATTTAATCCGCGAGGTATATGCCGAGCATTATTCCAAGTGGAAATCACGTGTGTAAAGTTTTGACCATTCAATTAACGCGGCTAACCTTTCGGATTCGAGTGTATCATGAATTCACGATCATGACGTTCTCTTATCCGTAGGACAAATTTGTCTGTTTTTCCCCCAATAATGTTATCTTGGTCAGAGATCTAAAGTCACGGGGTGCTTCTTCTATAAAGGGGAACCACGCCTGGCCACACACCAGCTTTCCAAGTTCAAACCCACGAATTCACACTGCTAAACCACCCAGAAATGCCAAGCCCACCTCCATCCACACCCTACCTCTCCCTCCTCTTACTTGTCTTCAGCTCATCTCTCATCCGAGCCTCTCATGGAGGCGGGATCGCCATTTACTGGGGCCAAAACGGCAATGAAGGTACCCTCGCCAGTACATGCGCCACTCTCAGATACGCCTACGTAAACCTTGCATTCCTCTATAAGTTTGGCAGTGGCCAGACCCCGCAAATCAACCTCGCAGGCCACTGCGACCCCGCCTCGGGTGGCTGCACTAGCATAAGCAGCGGCATTCGGAGCTGCCAGAACCAGGGCATCCAGGTGATGCTCTCCCTTGGCGGCGGCGTTGGGAACTACTCGTTGGAATCTCAAGCCGATGCTAGGAACGTAGCAGACTATCTGTGGAACAATTTCTTGGGTGGCACATCAAGTGCTCGTCCTCTGGGAGATGCAGTCTTGGACGGTATCGACTTTGATATCGAACTTGGGTCTACTCAATATTGGGATGATCTTGCCCGTTATTTATCAGACTATAGCAAGCAAGGAAAAAAGGTGTACTTAACGGCAGCTCCTCAGTGCCCTTATCCCGATAGTCATTTGGGGGCTGCGCTTAACACCGGTCTTTTCGACTACGTCTGGGTACAGTTTTACAATAACCCTCCATGTCAATACAGCTCGGGGGATATTAGCAAGCTCACGAGTTCTTGGAGCAAATGGGTTGCTTCCGTAAACGCCGGGAAGATGTTCTTGGGCCTGCCGGCGTCGTCGGAAGCAGCAGGAAGTGGGTATGTTCCGCCAAACGTGTTGACTTCTCAGATACTACCTGTCATAAAGAAGTCAGCAAAATACGGAGGCGTAATGCTGTGGTCAAAGTACTATGATGATAAGAATGGTTACAGTGCGTCCATTAAGAGTAGTGTATGAGCTGGATCTCCACGCGTGAGAGGAGTGCAGTCTCATCTCTAGAATTAAATAAAGCTGTTGGCAAGCGGTATGTCCAATACATAAAGGCTTGGGCCAATATGTAATGTGGGACCATAAAACTCTGAGAAAAGTTTTACTGTTTGTGAACTTTACCTTCCAGGACAGTCTCCGTTGAATCACTTATCTTCCTCAATTTGTTCGCTGTTTCCTGCGTATTTGGTTTAAAAGTGGCCTCAACTAGCTCGGTAAAAATCAGTACCTCATTAGCCAGCCTGGGCAATCCTGTAGGCTGATGGAGGCAGCAACCCGCACCCGTCTCCAACATTCAACAAAATTTCCCAATAAATCTATCTCTAAAAGTGGCCGAAATTATCCAAATTCCTTGTCATAACCTCATATTGCCATTGTTGACCAGATCAAGCAACACAGAACAGCTATACTGTAATCTCAATACCAATAACAAAACTACTCGCACCACAGATTTACCACCACACTCAGAACGAATACCTGAGTCATTGACTATACTTTCCTCCCTTTTACGAACGGAAGTAAGCCCTAATCATGTAAGGTCATTTACATGGATTCACAAGATCCCAAAGACGGCTCCGGTCTAATGTTTCCTTTTGTTACTTGCAAAAACTGTCATCTTGTCCTCTTTTTCTTCTATGTCTCTCCAACATGCTTACGACCTGTTCTTACCTCCATATTTTTTTGTCAATTCTGTTACGTACATGCACTCACAAAAACTTTTTACCCGATCACCGCTAGACAAATGACGTGTTGGATTCAGAATTAAGCTTTTCACACAAGCTGCCCGCCAAATGATGCTTGTGCAAATTCAGTGGAACTTTCACTAGATGAAGGCTGGTTGTTCATGCTTTTTTCTTGTTATGTGAATTATCAGTAACCTGATTTTCAGCAATGTGATGAGCTCCAAAAGTGCCGTCTCTCTCTTTTTCATGTCTCACCTACTTTAACCCTCCTTATTCATCTATTTAGGCCTCATCAATTGGGAGGAATCTGCCAACAGTTGCAGAGATCATTCAAGTTCAACATAAAGCACCAGTCTATATATTCAACTGCTGCATTATGCCTTCCTTTCACTAAATTCTCCTTTTGCTGACTTATGAACTCCTCTTTATGTCGACCATTCTTGTGACTTGCATCCATGCCACCAAAAGCATCGGTGCAGGTAGTGTGCCGAAGAGAATAGTAAGGAAATTGATCCATCGTAATTCCGTCAAGTCACCAATGTATAACTCTGTTCATACTGACTTTGACCGTGCCAAGTTCGCTTTCGAAGATCCCATCTCCTGTGTTGCTGTAATAGAGGAAAAGATGAAGCGCTGCGAGGTGAACGTGTCGTGCTCAGACAACATTCAAGCCAACCTGCATGTGAAAACCTGGGCGGGCGTGTTCTTTGTGGAGTCTTATATTAAAGACATGTCTCACCGGATGCTTACGGTCATGGACACCGGAAGCAACCTTTTGTGGGTTCATTGCATTCCTTGCCCAAATTGTGCTCAAGCCTCCATCCGAATATACAATCTGAGCACATCCTCGACGTACACTAATGTATATTTGGTTTAAAGCAATCTTTAAAATTGATTCCTTTGTTGGCCATGGATTTATTATAAGTTTTGCGCTCCATATGAGGATTAGCTTGGGCAGTTTTTCCACCATTTAGTTGTTTTCATTTTCTCTGGAAACTTTTTTTAAGTCTATTTGGTTTAAAATGCTTCCATTCTGATCTTATAATAGCAGACGTGGTTCTACACATACTAGATCTCATGGATCCTCTCTCTTGCGAATGATTTTAGTCGTATGTGGGTTAGCAACCATTGGTGGCTCTAGGATAAAACTCTTAGACAAAAAGGAAAAGGAGGTTATGCAGTACGTTAATTTGACTGCAATTGATGTTGCTATTCTGTGAGTGAACTTTGAGGTTATAGGTGACTTTACTATCCTTTGGATGAAGTGTCACTGGTTTAAATAGAAGATACGAAAGGAATCTTGTTGAGTGCCGAGACATATGAGGTCCTTTGTCTTTGGGATGCTAAAAGTCAGCCATACTCCGTGCTGCCTAATGCAAATGTCCATGTATTTCTCTTAGCAGAACTTAAAGATATGACAAAACCTAAGCTAGTGTATGACAGTGCCTGCATGTTCATCTGGGGATAGCATATCTGTCTTGAGCAGATGAAACTTTTTCTTGGAACTTTTCAGAAATCTGTTCCATGTCAGGTTGATGCATTTGCAATGGAGATTGTTTTCTTTATAGATGCACTTGATAATGGGTATCTTTTCCTTTGTAGGCATGTTTCTGGTCATATTGATGACTCGGCTTTTGCTTCACTAACTGTATGGAACATGAAGACATGGAAAGCAATGGTATGTGTTTTTCTTGTTCCTGGAACCACCTATGATTGAAGTTGCTAATTTATCCATTGTCCTTTGTGACTGGACAACTGCCTGGTTTTCCTGAAGACAGTCCTTCCTCTTGGTGAAGATGCCCCTGCAATTACTTCTTTGTGCTTTAACCACAATGGGAAGATTCTTGCTGCCTCTGCCACGGATGGAATGATTCACATGTTTGGTATCCTTTTAGTTTCTACAGCAGTGATGACAATGGAATTCGAAGCAAAGACACATTGATTTGTCTTTGCATACCAGACAGCCTCATCTTCCCCTCCCCCTCCCCCTCCCCCTCCCCATATCCATCATCTTCGAGGGGGAGAAAAGGGAAGTTCTGAATTTTCATGAGCTTATGTGGACCTTGTTATGTGTTGTAGCTTGGATACATTGAAGAAGACATATTGCTTTGAAATTACCATGAATTCATTTCTGTTGGTTTTGAAGTATCATCATCTTCTGTTTCTCCAATATGTGGCCTGTAGACTAGTAAATGTTAGAAGGGAATGCCTTAACTAGCCATAGACATGTCTGCCGGTCTACAAATTACTGGGTGGCCTGCACGTGATTGTGGTATAAGCTCCATTCTTTTTGGAGCTGTTGAGACGAGCATATTTAGTTTGGGTACAGATGGAAAGGCAAGTACATTCTCTAGTTATGATTTGTGGATTCATATCTTGGATGCATTGAACTTGAGTATCCATTAAGTTCATTCCATTCCACATCTATTTATGTTTATCCATGGTATCAAATATCAAAAAGTTGATGGTCTTGCCATTTTAGGTCCCTGAGTGGAGCTTGCAGAAACAGGGTCATGTTCTGTGGTCAATCAATTCAAAGAGGTATCGGTTGCGGACCACATATTTACCTTAACAACTATAATATACTTTGATATGTGAGATTTCATGGTTCTTGATGTCACTTGGAATGTCAAATTGGTTTCTCAATTTTATTTATGCATTGGGTGGATGGATTCTTGAATCAATTTCCAATAAGAGTGAGGAATTGTCCTCACTGAATGGGACGATCCTTAACATGTGATCATCATGGTAACTCATGCCACGTATAGTTGTTGCATCAATTAATCTCGCATGAGTGTCATTTATAAGATTTCGGTCGTAATTTTGTGGATCATGTTATGCTTGCAGCTCCAGTCACTTAAGACATGAAATGGCTCTAGATGCAAATGGAAGGAGATTGTTAGTAAATTCTGGTTCAGTAAGAGCGCCCATATACCAGGTAACCTCTCTCTCTCTCTCTCTCTCTCTCTCTCTCTCTCTCTCTCTCTAACACACACACACAAACGCTGTAGGAAGGCGATGAATAAGGGCTTTTAAGCTGCGTATTTTCTGTACTTCTCATTAATAGTGCTCTGATCATTGGTTTCAATGTATATTTCTTATAAATGATGTTAGCTCATCTCATTTTTTTTCATTTGGTTTAGACACGTAGTCGGGCAAGTGGTTTGAGAACTCTCCCGCACAGTGCTTCTGTGACAACGGTGGATTGGCACCCAACCTTACCTATTTTCTTGACTGGATCAGCTGATAATTCCGTGCGGGTGACATCCATATTATGAAGGCAGGTGCTTTACTCTTCCATTTTCGAGGCGTTTGTTCTTGTGATTGATTGTATGCTTTTGGTTGGATGGATGATTGTCAGATTAATTTTGCTCCTTGATTGGTTTAGCAATTAGTAGTCCCCAACTCATTCTTGTGACTCAGTTACAGAGGTTATCATAGGCTCATATGTATCATATTGAAATTTATCTTCATACCTGTAATAAGTTTGTAAGATAACCTTTGATATGATAGATTCAGATTGCTATTATGATTGTTGTCTGCATCTGTCATTTCTTTTTTTCTTTTTCCCTCTTCACATCCGTGTACGAAAAATGGAATGGAAATTTTTTCACTCTTTGTTTTGAGTCAATTCAGTTCCTTTTTTTATCAAGAAAACTTGGTAATCAGTCAAGTTGTGACCTGGGGTTTACATCATGGAAATGTTTTGAGCTCTGAGTTTCTCCTCCGAATTTCAGCCAGTTCTATTGGAACTGGCCTGGAATAGAACTGGCCTGGGTCGCTTGTTCTATTAATAAATTACATTCGAGGAAGATGATGCCTTTTAGGCTAGTGCACAACACTGTACCAAGATCACTTCAACTCGGAAGGAGCTCAGGTGACAAGATTGTGGTCAGAAGGATGATTGGCTCAAGTTGCGACAATATTGGGAATGGAGATTCTGTAAGGAAAAAGGAAAATAGGACAAATCAGGGAAGAGTAATGGGTTGAGTCTAAAAATTGCATCAGTGACCTGTAATATAGCAGTCATCAGCTCACTCTTCATGTGCTTTCGGTTCTCGCAGCTTGCTCAGGTTTTCCCGATTTCTGTTGCCGAGTTTTGTTACGATCTAAACTTGCTCACTTAGTTTCACGAAGTTTATTGATCAGGTTAGTATCGTGTCACTTGTCTCCCTCGAGATTTTCTCAGGTGGTGGCTACATGCCGTTCATACTAGAAGTCCTGTTGGTCTTGATGTGCTGACCATGCCAAGACCGACGATAGCTGATTCTTGCACCTTTAACAGGTCCTTTCACTGCATAAGGAAATTTACGCATAATTTGATAACTATTAGCCAAACTAATCATTACACGTAGAATTCGATAACTAATGATTGATTTGAATGGACGGAAATGTTGCACTGTCAGTGTGCCTAGAATTCTCTCGAGTTACATAACTAATAGTTAAGAAAACATTCTCTTATTTATGGCATTGCTTAAGATTAACTCCACCCTTCCTTACCAAAAAAAAAAAAAACTCCACCCTTTCATCCTAATAGCATTTTCCGCTCGTGCTTCTGTGTTGTAATCGCGCCTTGGTCATTCCACTTGCGATTTCCCCGTTCCATTTTATCTTCTCAGAACGGGCAATAGCAAGAGTAGTTAAACAAGGTGAGTGCGCACTAACGTGATGAAAATTTAGTACGATGCCTAAAACGTCATTTTCAATCACATCATCGTGTCTCCAATCCTCTTCGGCTCGGGTTCATTTCAACCTAAACCAACACCATACAATAATGCACAACCTCTTGGGCGGCTCTGATAGCATGTCACTAAAGTAAAATCCGCAACATTTTTTGGGATGCTGTGATTGATAGCTTTAACTAGAGTAAAATCCGTAACATTTTTTGGGATGCTGTGATTGGTAGCTTTAACTCGGTCTAGCGAGTCAAATCAGACTGAGGAGATGTTTGGTTCAGCTTTGAGCCTCTAAAGCCCCTTAGAAGAAATATGAGGTTTTTGGCTCAGCATTTGGGACTCCATTGACCAAATATTAGCATTTAAAATGCTGAAAGCCCAAAGTTGATAGTGTTGAGGAAAAACTCCTATTAATTTTAAAGTTGACAAAACCTTCCATGTTATTGTAAATTTAATACTTATTCTGAACTAATTTATTCCATGTATGTATATTCTAGAAGTTCAGAAGGAAGTTTTTCAGACTTTATAAGTTGGCAAATACCTTATTGAAGTCCCACATAATCTTAGTTCTGAGATTCAAACATTTAAGTTCTTCAAACGCAGACGCAGAAGTTCTTCAGATGCAGACGCAGAATTTCTTCAGACGCAGATACAGAATTCAGAACGAAACATATAAGCTAGTGATCTGGTATGGATTTCACAGAAGGAAAGTTTTGATTGTTTCAATCTAAGGCTATAATTGATTGACAATCAAATACTACGACAAGTTTAAAACTCTACTTATGGAAACCAAGATTTTGATTGTATGGGCGATCAGAATCAGCGGGATTCGGAATCTGTCATCCAACGGCTACTCAATCCTTATTATACAAATCTGTCCAAAGTGAAGATTGGAAGATGATCCTCTGAAAGCTGTCCAATGGCTAGTAGTGGAGTATTTAAGGAGATCAACGAGCAGCAGAAGGCAGTACAGAATCAAGAATCAACAAGTCCAAAGTTTGAGCATAATCCGATCATTTTTCTTTTGTCTTTCTGACCCAAAAATTAAGATCTTGAGGGATACTTTGCAAGGGTGATTGTGTGATATAGAGAGTCTTATCATACACAAGAGTTCTGTCTCTCTAAAGTTGTAATTTCTCTTGATTACATAGTGAAATCCAGCCAATAGGCTGTCAGCATGGGAGAGTGGACGTAGGCTTACTATAAGCCGGCCCACTATAAACTTGTGTACAGTTTTTCTATCCCTTATCTCTTAATTTACATATTGTACATCAAGAGCACCGTCTATATAATCTGTTTTGAATCTGAAGTTTATTCAGACTTAGCTGTGATTTTTCATTTCCGCATAATTTGTCAAAATTGTTTAAGATCACCTATTCACCCATCTCTAGGTGATCCTTGCTAGCTACATCAGGTAGGGACCTGCTTTGGGCTTTCGGCACTCTTGAAATGCTATAGAAGTGATTTAATGACTTTTTTTTCTTTCCAATATTATCCTCACTGATAATTATGTGTTCCACTTTTGCCCAAAAAAATTATCTTCTTCCTGAAGCTATCTTTGCCGGAGTTGTAGTGGGTCGAGCGACCCAGATTTGGCCAACCACGGTCGTGAGACCTCGCATCACGCATCCTCGACATCGCGCATCCTTGGCTCGCCAAGCGATGGCCGTCCTTGGCTACCCTAGGTGCCGCCGCCTAGGGTCGCGCGACCTCACCGGGGGTTACCCCGACCTCAGGTGACAGTCACTGGCACTAGATCTGGCTCGCCGGCAGTTGCCTGACCTCGGGCAATGGCCGCCGTTGCCAAATCTGGCTCACCGGCAGCTGTAGCCCTTCGCCGGCTCCGGCGAAGGGTAGGATAACCTTTTTTTTAATAAAAAAGGAAAATTCCCAAAGCCTTTTGTTAAAAAAACTTGTCAAACACTATTTGGGCCAAAGTAGCTTCACAAAAGATTTTTTACCAAACGTTATTTGCATTTTCTCAATGAGTTTTAACTTAAAGGTATTTGCATTTCCCCGAAACTTATTTGCAAAGTTGAACCAAATGGGACCTGAATTCTGAGATCCTGTCATGAGTATGATACGAACGTGATGAGCATTTTATCTAAGAGATATATGCCGAGCTTTATTCCAATTGGAAATCACATGTGTAAAGTTTCGACCATTGAATTAACCTGACTAACCTTTCAGATTCAAGTGTATCATGAATTCACGATCATGACGTTCTCGCATCAGTACGACAAATTTATCTGTTTTTCCCCCAATAATTTTATCTTGGTTGGACATCTAAAGTCACGGGGTGCTTCTTCTATAAGGAGTAACCTTGCCTCGCCATACACCGGCATTCCTAGTTCAAACCCACGAATTCATGCAATTAGTAGTCCCCAACTATTCTTGTGATTCGGTTACTCATAGGCTCATATGTATCATATTGAAATTTATCTTCAGACCTGTAATAAGTTTGTAAGATAACCTTTGATATGATAGATTCATATTGCTATTATGATTGCTGTCTGCATCTGTCGTTTCTTTTTTTCTTTTTCCCTCTTCACATCCATGTACGAAAATTGGAATGGAAATTTTTTCACTCTTTGTTTTGAGTCAATTCATTTCCTTTTTTTATCAAGTAAACTTGGTAATCAGTCAAGTTGTGGCTTGGGGTTTACATCATGGAAATGTTTTGAGCTCTGAGTTTCTCCTCCGAATTGCAGCCACTTCTATTGGAACTGGCCTGGGTCGCTTGTTCTATTAATAAATTAATCCCACTCGAGGCAGATGATGCCTTTTAGGCTAGTGCACAAAACTGTACCAAGATCACTTCAACTCGGAAGGAGCTCAGGTGACAAGATTGTGGTCAGAAGGATGATTGGCTCAAGTTGCGACAATATCGGGAATGGAGATTCTGTAAGGAATAAGGAAAATCAGACAAATCAGGGAAGAGTAATGGGTTGAGTCTGAAAATTGCTTCAGTGACCTGTAATCTAGCAGTCATCGGCCCAAAACGTAATTTTCAATCACATCATCATGTCTCCAATCCTCTTCGGCTCGGGTTCATTCAACCCAAACCAACACCGTACAATAATGCACAAATTCGTGGGAGGCTCTGATAGCATGTCACTATAGTAAAATCCGTAACATTTTTTGAGATGCTGTGATTGATAGCTTTAACTCGGTTTGGCACGTGAAATCATATTGAGGGGATGTTTGGTTCAGTTTTGAGAAAGGGCTTTGAGCTTCTAAAGTGGGCTTTGAGCTTCTAAAGTCCTTTGGAAGGAATATGAAGTGTTTGATTAAGTTTTTGGGACTCCATTGATCAAATGCTAGCATATGAAATACCGAAAACTCAAAGTTGGTGGGGACCTACTTTGGGCTTTCGACATTCTCGGAATGTTATAGTAGCGATTTAATGACTTTTCTTTCTTTCCAATATTGTCCTCACTAATAATTATGTGTTCCACTTTTGCCCTAAAAATATATTGTTCATCTTCTTCCTCAAGTTGTCTTCGTCGAAGCTGCAGTGGGTCAAGCGACCTAGATCTGGCTGACCACAATCGTGCAACCTCTCGTCGCGCATCCTTGGTATCATGCATCCTTGGCTCACAGGCGATGGCCATCCTCGGCAACCCCAGGTGACGGCCGCTTGAGGTCGCGCGATTGCCCAAGCACCATCTCCTGATCTGGCCGTCGGTGCCAGATCTGGCTCGCCGGAGGCCGTAGCCCTTCGCCGGCTCCGACGAAGGATAGGATAACCTTTTTTTTAATAAAAAAGAAAATTGCCAAAGCCTTTTGCAAAAAAACTTGCCAAACACTACTTAGGTCAAAGTAGTTTCACAAAATATTTTTTACAAAAGGCATTTGCAGTTTCTTAAGGGGTTTTAACATAAAGGTATTTACATTCTGCTGAGGCTCATTTGCAAAGTTGAACCAAACGGGCCCTAAATTCTCAAATCCTGTCATGAGTATGACAAGAACGTGATGAACATTTTATCTGAGAGGTACATGCCGAGCATTATTCCAATTGGAAACGTGTAAAATTTCGACTATTCAATTAACCCGACTAACCTTTTCAGATTCGAGTGTATCATAAATTCACGATCATGATGTTCTCGCACCAGTACGACAAGTTTGTCTGTTTTTCCCCAATAATGTTATCTTGGTCAGAGATCTAGAGTCACGGGGTGCTTCTTCTATAAAGAGCAACCTCGCCTCGCCACACACCGGCATTCCTAGTTCAAACCCACGAATTCACGCTGATAAACCACCCAGAAATGCCAAGCCCACCTCCATCCACACCCTACCTCTCCTTCCTCTTACTTCTCTTCAGCTCATCTCTCATCCGAGCCTCTCATGGAGGCAAGATCGCCATTTACTGGGGCCAAAACGGCAATGAAGGTACCCTCGCCAGTACATGTGCCACTGACAGATACGCCTACGTAAACCTTGCATTCCTCTATAAGTTTGGCGGTGGCCAGACCCCGCAAATCAACCTGGCAGGCCACTGCGACCCCACCTCGGGTGGCTGCACTATCATAAGCAGTGGCATTCAGAGCTGCCAGAACCAGGGCATCAAGGTGATGCTCTCCCTTGGCGGCGGCTCTGGGAACTACACGTTGGAATCTCAAGCCGATGCTAGGAACGTAGCAGACTATCTGTGGAACAATTTCTTGGGTGGCACATCAAGTGCTCGTCCCCTTGGAGATGCAGTCTTGGACGGTATCGACTTCGATATCGAACTTGGGTCTACTCTATATTATGATGATCTTGCCCGTTATTTATCAGACTATAGCGAGCAAGGAAAAAAGGTGTACTTAACGGCAGCTCCTCAGTGCCCTTATCCCGATAGTCATTTGGAGGCTGCGCTTAACACCGGTCTTTTCGACTACGTCTGGGTACAGTTTTACAATAACCCTGCATGTCAATACAGCTCGGGGGATATTAGCAAGCTCACTAGTTCTTGGAGCAAATGGGTTGCTTCCGTAAACGCCGAGAAGATGTTCTTGGGCCTGCCGGCGTCGTCGGCAGCAGCAGGAAGTGGGTACGTTCCGCCGGACGTGTTGATTTCTCAGATACTACCTGTCATACAGAAGTCAGAAAACTACGGAGGCGTAATGCTGTGGTCAAAGTTCTATGATGATCAGAATGGTTACAGTGAGGCAATTAAGTGTTGTGTATGAGCTGGATCTCCACGAATAAGAGGGCCCCAGTCTCATCTCTAGAATTAAATAAAGCTGTTGGCAAGCGGTATGTCCAAAACAAAAAGGCTTGGGCCAATATGTAATGGGGGACAATAAAACTCTGAGAAAAGTTTAGCGTTTATGAACTTTATCTTCCAGGACAATCTCTATTGAACCACTTATCGCTTCCTCAATTTGTTCTCTCTTTCCTGCATAATAGGTTTAAAAGCGGCCTCAACTAGCTCGGTAAAACCCAGCACCTCATTAGCCAGCTTGGGCAATCCTGGAGGCTGATGGAGGCAGCAACCCGCTCCCATTGCCAATGTTTGACAAAATTTCCCAATAAATCTATCTCTAAGTGGCCGAAATTATCCAAATTCCTTGTCATAACCTCATATTTTCCATTGTTAACCAGATCAAGCAACACAGAACAGCTATAGTGTAATCTCAATACCAATAACAAAACTACTCACAACACAGATTTACCACCACCCTCGTAACAAATACCTGAGTCATTGACAATACTTCCCTCCTTTTTACTAACGGAAGTAAGCACTAATCATGTGAGAGGTCATTTACATGAATTCACAAGATCCCAAAGACGGGCTCTGGTCTAATGTTTCTGTTGAAAATATGTCTCGAGTTTGAGCCTAAAGCGAAATCTAAATATTCCAAATTAGATATTTTGCGGATCTCCGAAATCGAGCAAAAAGGAAATATTTGAAATTCACTTTCTTAATGCACGTTGGAGTCCTTGTTCTTAAATTGGAAAGTCCACATGAATTTTATGTTGAACTTTGACTCGGTCAACGTGTTAGAAGAAAGAAAGAATATTATACTTTCCTAATTCTCGTGGAATTCACGGCCAGAAGTGGAAAGAAGAAATAAGATAAAAAGAAAAGAAAAGCATGGCTGGATTTGTTTCTTGATCCTAATCCGCGTGAACTTCGTTTGTTGACCAACATGAGACTTTCATGGTCAGGGGATGCTTTCAGTGAAGAAGTCTTGAAGCGCCTAATGCGAGCGCTTGGTGTGCCGTGCAAGTGAACTGGAAGCTAAAGTGCACGAAGAAGGAAGCGTTGCATTCGTAAGTGCTTGGCGGTGGGCGTTTTCGTGGATTTTCGTTCGTAAATTACATTCAAGAAGAATTAGTGTTCAGGCGTAAATCTTGTGTTAAGATTAGTGTACAATTCTTTTGTGAGATTGAGAGATTATTTCGTGAGGAATTGTGGGGCTAAACACTGCGTGCGTTATTAGGTGTAATTGGGGCTTGGGAAACACTTAGAGTGTTTGAGTGACTCGAATGCGGTTGTAATCTCCGTTGCATCGTTTGATCTATAGTGGAATTTCGTGCTGCTCTCTCCGTAGACGTAGGTCACTACGACCGATCCACATAATCTGATGTCCAATTTATTTTCTTATTCTGTCAATTTTATTGTTCGATTGCTTGGCTTGCGCAACAGTTTCCTTTCGTTACTTGCAAAAACTGTCATCCTGTCCTCTTTTTCTCCTGTATCTCTCCAACATGCTTACGACCTGTTCTCTACCTCCATATTTTTATCAAAAAGGCAAAAAGAACTAAACACAGGCATAGTTTGCCTCCTTTCTTTGACCTCTAGTGTCCACCGTTTGCCTATTTTTCTTTGCTTCTCGATTATTTTCCACCACTGTGAACTATGTGCGTGGATAAATTTCACTGTCATATTTTGAGACTCTTCAGAGAGTCCAGTGTACGGAAGAAAGCGTGTTTTCATAGACCAGCAAAGTGACACTTTTGTTACCCAACTAACTCGTTTGTATAGCAATACCAATGGTAATCGAGGATTATTTTCATTTTCCCCCGAAAGTTTCAGGTGTTAAATTAGCATATAATATATTGCACGACAAAGCGCAAGCAGAAGTTGGGTCCATGTGAATTTAAGCAGAAAATGACAAAATTAGATTGGACCACAACACTGACTAAACAAAAACATTCATTACAATAGAACTAAACATTAGTTAATTACCAGAATTAAGAAATACATTTCCTATCCTTCTACAGCTTTATTCACTTCCAGCAATCTTTTTCTTCAACGCTTTAATATCACTGGCCAATTCCTTTCTGCTTGACTGCAAACAAGTAGCAGAAATTGGCATCATGTGGCTCACTTTAGAGGGAATATCAAGACAGATGATGCAACGCACTGTGCACTCACATGCACTTGTCCCGAATCTCTCTACCACAGACACGGTAGAGAATAAACCATCAGACTTCAAAAGAACCTAATGATGCTTTCATCCAGGTCTGATTTTAAACGAGTCATTCTCAGAGCATTTCCATTTCGAGCAATACATACTATACCAAATACTTATGCTATAAGTTGGAGCCTGAATATCCTAGTAAATATTGCCTTAACATGTAAAACGAGTTCACTTTCATGCACCAGTACCTCTAGAGAACCCCCATTATACTTTATCTGCTCCACCAACAAGAAAATGTTTTTACATAAACTATATTGTCAAGAACACTCTGGATCCACGGCAAAATCGAGTCTTTTGCCAATACTATCTAGCCAGGAGTAAGTGAAAATGCTCCCAGCAAAGAAATAGAGCATAAATAGCCAACTTTACCTTAAAGAGCAAATATCTGTGGACAAACCATCCTGTGTATCCAAGACCTACCAACTCCATGACCGTTGGCAGCTGTAAGCAAACAATGTCAGAAGAGGTTTCACCACTAGGAGACAATCAAATTTGTGGCAATTCCTACAGGCAACTTAAGCTAAAGGATCATCCCAAAATTTCACTACTTAAGGACCTTTTCTTTTGCTCGGGACGCTGCATAGACACCTTAACTAAGACTCCGTTCGTATTTTTCCGGAAAACATTTTCCGTGTTTTCCGGTGTTCGGGGGCGGAAAATATTTTCCGTGGGAAAACATTTTCCTTCCCCACCCATAAATCCTTCATTGTTTTGAGGAAAATTGTTTCCTCTTTTCACAAAGAGGAAATCAATTTCCCCCAAAGTGAAGGCAAAATTGCCTATGGGAGGGAAAATATTTTCCGTGGGAGAGAAAGTTGATCGCCGGTCACCGCCATTGGTCGCCAGTCACCGATCGCCAGCAACCACGGCCGGCTGCCGCCTCCGGTCGCCGCCTGCCCGCCACTGGCCGCCGCCACCGCCAACAATCGCCGCCGACGATCGCCGGACGCCAACGATCGCCGGACACCGTCGGATTGGCGGTCGCCGAACACCAGAAAATATTTTTCGAAACTTTTTCAAATTTTAGCCGAACACCAAAAAATTGTGTTATAGAAAAACCTTTTTTAGGAAAATGACTTCCGAAAAAATATTTTTCAAAAAAAGAATATTTTCCGGTAAATGAACGGAGCCTAAGTTTTCAATTGCAAGAACGGAAGCAAACCAAACCTACCAAAGGGACCGAGTTGATAACCTCAACTACAATGGATGACAGCCAAACAGCAACTATTGCTCCACCACCATAAAGGAAGACTCTGGATTTGTCTTCAATAGCATTTCGCTGTCAAGTTATCATCTAATGTCAATAAATTTTATCAAACAGGGGAAAGTGTCTGGACTAGTGGTGGCCACGGTTCGGAACCGATCGGTTCCGGTTCGTGGCCAAGTGTGAACCGGAACCGAAACCTCCTCTGGCGGTTCTGGTTCCGGGTCTGAACCGTCCGGTTCAGGGCCGGTTCCGGTTCGGAACCGATTCCGGGCCGGTTCCGATTTTTTTTTCTATTTTTTTTCTTTTCCTTTTCCTTTTCTTTTTTTTTCTTCCTCCGCGGCCGGCCATAGCCGGGGTTGGCGCGGAGGTCGGCGACCTCAGGCGAGGCGGCCCTCGCCGGCGTCGGGCGAGGCCGGCCCTCGCCTGGGCTGGGCGAGGCCGACCTCGCCCGACGCTGGCGAGGTCGAGCCTCGCCCGACGCCGGCGAGGTCGAGCCTCGCTAGATCTGGCGAGGCTCGACCTCGCCGGCGTCGGGCGAGGCCGGCCTCGCCTGGGCTGGGCGAGGCCGACCTCGCCCGACGCTGGCGAGGTCGAGCCTCGCCGGCGTCGGGCGAGGCCGGCCCTCGCCTGGGCTGGGCGAGGCCGACCTCGCCCGACGCTGGCGAGGTCGAGCCTCGCCGGCGTCGGGCGAGGCCGGCCCTCGCCGGGGCTGGGCGAGGCCGACCTCGCCCGACGCTGGCGTCGCGAGGTCGAGCCTCGCCCGACGCCGGCGAGGTCGAGCCTCGCTAGATCTGGCGAGGCTCGACCTCGCCGGCGTCGGGCGAGGCCGGCCTCGCCCAGCCCAGGTGAGGGCCGCCCTCGCCCGACGCCGGCGAGGGCGGCTCTCGCCCGACGCCGGCGACCTCCGCGCCGGCCCCGGCCATGGCCGGCCGCGGAGGAAGAAAAAAAATTATAATATAAATTATAATTTTAAAAAACAGAAACAAGAAAAAAAGACAAAAGAGAAAAAGGAAAAACAGAAAAGGAAAAGAAAAAGAAGAAAAACAGAAATGAAAATAAAAAAAATTTTAAAAATACTATTCTTGTGAATTGTGATAGAACATTATTCAATATAAATTGTGATTAAAATACAAATTGTACTCAAATTTGATGACAAAAAGACAAGAGAGAAAGAGAGGGCTTCAACTAAATAAATTATCATTAAGCACGTTACAATTCGTTACAACGATCTTAAAAAAAAAGGAGTACAATATATATACCCTAAAATTATCCCAAAACCTAAGCATTCCGTGCGTAGGGGACCAAAGATCACATATCGTCAGATTATATTTCGATTTCCCTAAGCTCACGTGGGCGTACCCGGTATGAGAAACAAGAGTTCCCGAAATATTTGCCAACTCCAATAGTTCTTTTACCCTCAATCGTCACTACCCGTTTCAGTACCGATACTGGTAGCGGTAGTATCTCCATCGTTAAAGAATTCGGATTCATTATTCCGATCTATCTCTTGTTGCCGGTATTGAGCCTTCGTCCAATCAGCAACACAAGCTTGCATCTCCACTGATTCTGGATCTAATCTTGAACGATGTTCGTTCAAAATTTTACCTCCGGCACTGAATGCTTGTTCGACCGCAACTGTGGAACAAGGGGTTGAAAAAATCTGTTTTGCAATAAGAGAAAGGATTGGGTATTGGCTTGCGTGCCTCTTCCACCAATCCAAAATTAAAAAATCTGTACCACCTTCGGCTTTAGTAAACTCAAATAAAATGGTTAGATAACTCTCTAATTCAGAAATATTTCCCATTACTCCCTTTTGTTTTTTTTGTCTATGTAATAAAAGTTTGTACCCTCTACTAATTTTACCTGTATTGTCATATTGGATCTTCATCTCCGTAAATTGAGAAGATCCAATATCACCTAAATTATATTTAGTATAAAATTCATTATATAATTCTATTATTACGTTTTTAACCTCACGTACGATGGTTGTAATATTTGGCGCGTCATAATGTAAACATTGATAATATACACGCAAAAAATCATTTAAGCCATCCAATTTGCAACGTGGATCAAAAACACAAGCAACTAAATAAATCATGGGAATTTCACTATAATAATGAAGCCATTTCATTTTCATTGCAACTATAGTATGTTGTAATTCAACATCATTTTCATATTCATCAAAAGTTCCGACAATATTAGTACACTCTACTAAAAATAAATGTGTAGTAGGATGATAAACACCGGATAAAGTATAAGTTGCATCATTAAAAACCTTTAAAACATCTAAAATTTTTTGGCAAATATGCCACTCTTGTGGGTATAAATTAATATGAGGTATATTATTAGAAATGAATGCACATAATAAATCTTTATATGGTAAAAATTCATTAAGCAAGTAGAAAGTAGAATTCCAACGAGTTGGAACATCTCTTGAAAATTTTTTTGGCTTTGCCTAATTTTCTCTACAAAATTGACCCCATTCTTTCATTTTTTTGGGATGTTTCCATAAAAATTGAATCGCCGTTTTTATTGGTTGAAGAAAAATATCAAGAGTTTTCAAACCATCTTGTACACATAAATTTAAAACATGACAAACACATCTAATGTGAAAAAATTTTCCGCCAAAAGCAGGTTTACAAATATTTTCTAACTCGGCAATTGAAGCGGTATTTGCTGCGGCATTATCAAAACCAATTGAAAAAGTTTTGTTAAGCAAATAATATTCTTCTAAAACTTGCCTAATTATTCTATAAATATTATTTGCCGTATGATGATCATCGAAAACTCTAAATGCAATAATTCTTTTTTGAATAGTCCACTCGTCATCTATCCAATGACATGTTATGCCCATGTAAGAATGATTTTGCCAATGATCACTCCAAATATCACTACCTATATGCACGCATCCATTAAATTGCATAAAAAAGTTTTTTAAATCTTTTTTTCCATTTTTGTAAAGATCTTTAATTACTCGTTTAATTGAATTTCTAGGAACACGTTTTGCTTGTGGAGCACATGCTTTTTGTACAAATTCATTAAAACCAAATCTTTCTCTAAAATTAAATGCTAAATGCTCAACGGAAATAAATTTGCCTAATTCTTCCTTATAAGTTTTTTCATTAAAACGAAATAAAGGGGAAGTGTTAGGATTGACGTACCCGGAAATTTGTTGTTGCCCGATATCGATTCCCGTTTCGGTTGGATGTTTGCTTCTAAGATGTCGTTTAAATGTTCCATATCCTTGTCCACCTGTATGTTTATATATTTTTCCACAATATTTACAAATTATATCATACATTTTTTGATCGATATCAAACCTTTCCACTTTCGTGAAGTAATTCCAAATGTCAGATGTAAATTCCCGTTCCGCTTCCTTTGTTGTAGATATTTCGGCAGGAGGATGAAAACTTTCTTGCGTCGGGACGTGCTCCACATCAGGAAAAATGTTGATTTCATCATCTTGAAAATCTGCATATTCACGAGGATCAAAAGAATGATGGGATTCCGTCGCGATATTCTTACCTTTGTTAGTTGACACTCGACTTCCACTTACCATTTTTCGAATGGATTGAGAGAATTGAGCGGATTAATTGGGAGAATTAAGAAAAAATTGCGTGGATTGAGAAAATTGAGAGAATTTCAGAGAATTTGAGAGAATTTTGAGTATTGAGAAAATTTGAGACTTGAGAGAAGAGAATTTGAGAGAATTGTGTGTGTATTGTGAGAATTTGAGAGAATTTATAGGAAAAAAATAGAAGAAAATTTAGAATTAAAAAAATAAAACATAACCGTTGCAAAATTGCAATGGTTATGTCTTTTTTTTTTTTAATTACAAACGCCCGTTGGGGCGTCCGGCGTAGCCGTTGCTTGCCCCAACGGGCCGCTGCAACAGGGCCTGCACGTCTGCAGGCCCTGCTGCGGTTTTTCTTTTTTTTTTTTTATTTTTGGCCGTTGGGCCGTTGCCAGGGAGGGGCCTGGCAACGGCCCAACGGGCTGCTGCTGCTGCAGCGTGCACGTGCAGCCTGCAGGGCGCAGCAGCAGCGGTAGGGCCGGTAGGCCCGTTTTTTTTTTTTTTCGTAGAACCGGCCCGGAACCGCCGGTTCCGGGCCGGTTCAAATTTTTCTGGAACCGGAACCGGGCCCGTATGCCACGGGCCAGTTCCGGTTACGAACCGTTGGCCCGGTCAACGGGCCGGGCCCGGGTTTGACCGGGCCGGTTCCTGGCCGGTTCCGGGCCAAAACCGGCCCGTGGCCACCTCTAGTCTGGACGACAAGTGCAATATTTTAAGGCCTAAAAACATCATTTTAAATGAAAATATGTTGATGCTGTCATTTGCTCAATGTTAAAGAATCGACTAGGTCAAGTTAACCCCACTTAACTCCAATCACTAGACATCATGATCATGGACTGCTGTAGCGAGCGTACCTCGTGAAACGTTAGCAAGAAATAATGCTTATCCCTTTAGATATATTACAAGCCATTGTTTCCCTTTGTCAGGAACCATCAATATATACCATTTAGATGATATCAGACAACAAAATAACCTCTGTTGATATCAAAATAAGAATCGGCATAAACGATGAGTCGGCTTTAATGCCGAATTTGGTATATAATGAAAATTAGCCATCTTCTGAAACATGTCTGGACTAAATTTGGAAACATGCTAAGAAGCAAGCGTGAATGGGATCATGTCCCGAATTCGGTAATTGATGAAAATATGTATATTTACCGAAACATGGAAAGTTATAGTTCGAAACGTTGGAATATTTATACCTCAGGACAATGATCGTTTCCCGAAACTTAGTAGGTTTACACTTCGGGAATGTACTAAAGAATCACAGCTCAACCACGTAAATCACGATAGCAAGAAGTTGTGAGCAAAAGCGGGGATAGTGAACACGAGCATATTGTGGGAAGTTACTTGCCCAGATTTGAAGTCATCTCAGCAGTTGAGATCAAGTTTTGGCGGACAATAAAACTGAAAAAACGTGATTAGAAAAGGCAGTTATTGGAAGCACCAAAATTCAAAGTTTGAAAACATGGAAGTAATCGACGAAGCAGTTACAGGATAGGAGGAGATACAAATACTCAGAGGAAGCAAAGAGGAAGGAAGAACGGACAACAATGCAAAAATACTCAAGCTTATCTGCACTTTAGTTTTCTATGCATCTTTACTTCCTGTATTTACAGTTTCCTATAACTTTAGTTAACTTTCAAATCCTTTACAGCTTTCGTAAGAGTATTGTAATGTAACTTGGAGCTCTGTTGATCCCAAATCCATTTTCAATCTATCTGATTTCTATCCATTCCATACAATCTTGCATTACACTTTATGTTTCACCACAACTCTCTTAGTAATCAAACCACAAAACCTACCTTAATAAAAATCGAAAATCGAAATTTCAGTTAAGGATATTCCTCATCGTAAAACGAGCGAACAAACTCAATGGGCTAAAATTAGAGGAATAAAATAAATTCACTTGAGAAAACTTTTTAATGTTTCTAATGTGCTGGCTGCGTGAGTTTTCATAATCCAACACTGCAGAGTAATAGCACCCTAACCTTCTGCTTCAAGTCAGAAAACATCTCTCCAACTTCAACAGGACTAGATGGCTCTTCAGAAGAAGCTCTGATCTGGATAGACTTGAATCAAGAGACTGTTAATTCAATGTGCCCGGAAAGTAAAACTTTCAGAACTTTGATAAACTCACCATCATGCGAAAAACACAAGTATCTGAACAATTTGGAAGAAAAAAAAATTGTGATGACATAAGGTCATCTATGATTTTTCCAATTCAACCAGGTTAACATATGTAGTTCTCCATATTTGTTCCGCTGAAAATAATGCCTAATGGCGCAGGATGGTCAAGGCAGCGAAAACTACTTATCAGTCAATGAAATTCCGAAACACCCAAGACGCCATAGTAGCAGAGGAAGAGCAAGTACTTTGTCTTCAGCAATCAAGGGCTCTCCTTTCACCTCTGATGCAGTCGCTGCATATCTAATTGAGTGCACTGACGGACTGAAGACAGTGATTTTTGCTAGTTACATGGACATGGAAGTCAGCTGATGTATGGATTAACGAATTTTGCTCAGGTCCCCTCAACATTACTAATGTCACAAGCAATAACTCCATTCACAAAGCCGCGGCTAGTGCTTCTCTGCCCCTATATGTGAATTAAAACCGAACCGTGGAACCCATATAGCAGAGCATCCCCGGGCAAAAACACTAAGAAGGCAAAATGACATTATTCAACTGCTAATTCCACAGATTCAACTTAAGACTCTGGTCACTCCAAATGTAAATAATCAGGTGTACTCAAAGCGAAAAGAATGTCTTAAACCCGAACTCAAAAGGGACAAAATTAAGTAGCGAGATAACTGCCCCAACTAGCAACAAATCCATCCATTCCAAAACAAACTAACCAAGATTCGCTTTCCCGGCGTCGTTTAATTTGTCTTTTTCTACAAGTGAATATGAACCAAACTTAGTCAAACAGCGCTGATTAATACCGAAATTCTGTCGCCTGCTACAACACTCGGCTTCAAAACTGACAGAAACTAAGCTGAACCGTAAAAAAGGGCACGAGGAACTCTGATGGAGACAAATGGATTCTTCAGATTCTACGCTTTCTCAGCAACGACAGAGAGCATTACAGGGAACCTTAGAGAACGAGCTCGCCACCGACGTCGGCAGAGGGTTCCAGGTCGACATGCTGCTCGACTTGATCTTCGCCGCCTACGTCCCCAAGTTCCAGGCGGAAAGCTGGTCGGCCTCTTCGGCTTCTTCAGGCAGTGCCTGTCGTCGTCCTCGGCGGAGGCGGTGCTCCTGGCGTCCCTGTCTAAGCTGGAGGTCTCCGTCATGCGTTACTGCATCGTTCACGCCGTGCGGTCCGGGAGGAGGGACAAGGTTTTGGAGTTCTTCGGGACGAGCGGGAATGATCTGATCCGCAGGGACCAGGATTGGACTCCGTGGTTCGGTAGGTCAAACGATTAATTTTTTTTTTTTGTAAGGATTTCGTTCGTTGCTGTCGTGAAGTTTGCATTTTTCGAGCTTGCTTTTCAGCTATACCGTACGTGAAGAATCCGAGCTTGGATCCTCAGTTTCGGCTCTACTTTTCAAAGGAGTGGTACGAGGCATTGCGTGTTGCTGTGAGGAATTTCTTTGCTGAGATCTTCAATGGCACTCATATCCTTGGAATCGCGTGCACATGCATATCGCTGTTTCTTATTTTCAATAGTGCCTCTTGGGCTTTAGCTTTTAGTTCCATCTGCTGTCATTACACGTGAATGTGATGACTTATGTGGGAGCAACTTTTGAAGTATAGATCGATGGTTGGTCCTGATGATTAAGTAGAAGTTATGGAGCTTTCTCTTGCTGCAATTCAGACAGCTGGGGCTTTCACCAGCTGCATTGCAGCCATCCTCTTGATGTCCTGGCATACCGACTTTTCTCTGTACTAAACCAATCGTTTTCAATTCGAGTGTCCCCATTATTTTTGTCGAATAGATGGTTGGCCTGTTGGTAGACGGCGACTGTCTTTTTTCATTTTTCTGATTCCCATCTTGCGAATGGAAAATGCATGAGTACTTACTGTGAGTTTAGCAAGATTTTTCCTTAACTAGACCACGCATTCCGGCCTTATTGACCATCAGTTTGGAGAAGAATACCATCAGCCGTCTCAAAAAAGAAATTAAGCAGCTAAACAGTAAGTTAGCACAACTTCAAGCTCTATTGGAGGAAAAAGAAGCGCAATTATGCCGATCAAGGAGGTAAGTCTCTGTCTGTCTTTTTGTGGTAAACTCTGTCTCTTTTTTTCACCTCAAAAGTTATGGGTCTATTGCCTGCACCATTTTCTGATAATATTTTTATCGCTGTGATTGTGCTTGCAAACAGTCAAGCTGCATCAGCAATGGATGCTAGCATAGCTCGGAGCAGTTCTTCAACTCTGCCAAATGGTGTGCTTGATGAAAATATCGTATCATCACGAGATAATCAAGACACCTATAATCATGCTACTCCCAATCCGGGTAATAGAGAGCTGTCCCAGGACTCGGTTGGTGCTGCAAAAGCCAAAGTCGACTTAGAATCTCTAGCAGCACTAGGGGTGTGCCTGGTCCGGGTGGGCGGTTCCCACCCTGGAACCGTGGACCGCCCGCTACAGGACCGGTTCCAAAAATTGGAACCGAGAACTGCCCGTCGGTTCCATGGACCCGCCAGAGAACCAGACCGCCGGTCCGGTCCGGTTCTTGGGCAGGTCCATGGAATCAGTCTCAACAAATTTTCCTAGACAAATAAAAAAAAATCTATGGACCAACATCGGATTAATAGAACAAAAGAAAAAGAACATAATTTTTCATACAATTCCTACACTATGATCGATTATATTAACCACATCATCCATAAATCAAGTGGGTACCCATTAATTATTGGGAAAAATGACCAAGGTATCCCAACTACACAAGAGCTTCAGACATGATAACAAATTTTCTTCTTTTTTTAAATTTTTTTGGTCAAATTTTTTTAATTAAAAATTAAATTAAATAAAAAAAATATTATTATTATATTACCGGTCCGGTCCGGGTGGACGGGTGGGCGGTTCCACACCGGGAACCGGGAATCGGGAACCGTACCAAACAGTACCGGTTCCAAAAAAATTTTTGGAACCGGGAACTGGACCGGTTCCCTTGGGAACCACCGGTTCCGGTCCGGTTCCGGGCAGTTCCGAGTGGTCCGGGCGGGTCCCGGTTCTTTTGCACACCCCTAAGCAGCACCATCTGGTCATGTTACAACCTCTCTAAGTTTATGTAGTGATAATGGAGCTGGTGGTTCCAGTCTAATGCTCCAAGATGGTACCATTGGTAAATTTCTATTCTGTATATTTTCTCTGTTTGTCTAAGTGCAGGTTAGTGGTGTTGGACAAGTTTGCACAAGTGCACAATCCTGTAAGGTGAAACAAAGATATCGGGATAATATATGGCTGGAAGATGTTCTGGCCTATTAGGATGTGTTGCATTTCGTGCATCGATGACCCCTAAAGTCATGAAAATATCTTCATTCCATTTATCACCATAATATCTGCAATGATTGGAATGGTTGCATTACAAAGTTATACATGGTAAGTAGTTGCTTAATGCATTGATCAGAAACTGGAAGAGAAGTAGAGGGAGAAGAAGAATTCGCTGAGGTGAAAGTAGACTTTCAGGTAATTCTGCCAAGCTGATTGAATGCCATCTTTTGGACTAACACATTGCACCTTTCATTGGTTAAAGTGTTCTTCGGTAGTGGCTCTCACTCTGCAACTCCATGAACTATAGGAAACATTTTTGGGCCATACAAGTCCAATCACTCGATGCCGCTTTTCTGCCTCTGGGAACAATATTGCTAGTGCATCCATGGATGGCACAGTCAGGTTCAAAATGTCATTTTGGCTTATATAAGCTTTTCTATTTGGGCCATTGCCAGTTTCAAACTTATTTTCTAGTTTGGATTGATCTTCTTTGTTCAAATGAATAAGCTTTTCTATTGGGGCATCTATGCCTGGATAGAATAGGTACTGCAGAAAATGGTTTATTGGCGTACGTCCTAGTAGCAAGCTTCTTGTTCAAGACTATCTTCTATTTCTTCAACTATTTGGTCGTATCTAATGTTCTTCTTTTACCTCTTTCATGCATTTCTATTCAGAATATGGACCTATGACTCATCAACTTCAGCATCAAGAAATGCAACTATTTACTGTGGGGCGGAGATAATGTCGCTTGACTGGGAGTGTAAATCTGATCGCTTGGTATGATATGCATCCTAGTCCAATAGCTTGGCTCACCAACAAATGTTTCTTTAAGAGATACCTTTCATTAAGACCTTATTTCTTTTTTATTAAAGCTTCTCATAGGAACTGCTGATGGAGGAATTAAGGCATGGAATGTTGACGCAAAAAGAGTTGTCTGTGATCTCAATACCACAGAGGCTTTTCCAAGGTTTTAAAACATGAGTTGTGATTTTGTACTTCTTCCATCCTTGCTTCTTGACATTTGTTTTGTTCTGCAGTATCTTGGATTTGAAATGTAGCCCGGTAGAACCAATTTTTGTTTCTGCTGCGGCATCTAGGTATTAATTTTTCCCTTCTGGTACTTGGGGAGTGTCTTTTTGTTGAGTCTTTAAAATCGATTCCTTTGTTGGCCATGGATTTAATAGAAGTTTTGCACTCCATATGAGGATTAGTTTGTGCAGTTTTTCCACCATTTAGTTGTTTTCATTTTCTCTGAAAACTTTTTTTTAGTCTATTTGGTTTAAAATGCTTCCATTCTGATCTTAAAATAGCTGACATGGTTCTACACATACTAGATCTTATGGATCTTCTCTGTTGCGAATGATTTTAGTTGTACGTAGGTTATCAACCTTTGGTGGCTCTAGGATAAAACTCTTCAACAAAAAGGAAAATGAGGTTATGCAGTACGTTAATTTGACTACAATTGATGTTGCTATTCTGTGAGTGAACTTTGAGGCTATAGGTGACTTTACTATCCTTTGGATGAAGTGTCACTGGTTTAAATAGAAGATACGAAAGTAATCTTGTTGAGTGCCGAGACATATGAGGTCCTTTATCTTTGGCATGCTAAAAGTCAGCCATACTCCTTGCTGCCTAATGCAAATGTCCATGTATTTCTCTTAGCAGAACTTAAAGATATGACAAAACCTAAGCTAGTGTATGACAGTGCCTGCATGTTCATCTGGGGATAGCATATCTGTCTTTAGCAGATGAAACTTTTTCTTGGAACTTTTCAGAAATCTATTCCATTTCAGGTTGATGCATTTTCAATGGAGATTATTTTCTTTATAGATGCACTTGATAATGGGTATCTTTTCCTTTGTAGGCATGTTTCTGGTCATATTGATGACTCGGCTTTTGCTTCACTAACTGTATGGAATATGAAGACATGGAAAGCAATGGTATGTGTTTTTCTTGTTCCTGGAACAACCTATGATTGAAGTTGCTAATTTATCCATTGTCCTTTGTGACTGGACAACTGCCTGGTTTTCGTGAAGACAGTCCTTCCTCTTGGTGAAGATCCCCCTGCAATTACTTCTTTGTGCTTTAACCACAATGGGAAGATTCTTGCTGCCTCTGCCACGGATGGAATGATTCACATGTTTGGTATCCTTTTAGTTTCTACAGCAGTGATGACAATGGAATTCGAAGCAAAGACACATTGATTTGTCTTTGCATACCAGACAGCCTCGTCTTCCCCTCCCCCTCACCCTCCCCATATCCATCATCTTCGAGGGGGAGAAAAGGGAAGTTCTGAATTTTCATGAGCTTATGCGGACCTTGTTATGTGTTGTAGCTTGGATACATTGGAGAAGACATATTGCTTTGAAATTACCATGAATTCATTTCTGTTGGTTTTGAAGTATCATCATCTTCTGTTTCTCCAATATGTGGCCTGTAGACTAGTAAATGTTAGAAGGGAATGCCTTAACTAGCCATAGACATGTCTGCCGGTCTACAAATTACTGGGTGGCCTGCACGTGATGGTGGTATAAGCTCCATTCTTTTTGGAGCTGATGAGACGAGCATATTTAGTTTGGGTACAGATGGAAAGGCAAGTACATTCTCTAGTTATGATTTGTGGATTCATATCTTGGATGCATTGAACTTGAGTATCCATTAAGTTCATTCCATCCCACATCTATTTATGTTTATTCATGGTATCAAATATCAAAAAGTTGATGGTCTTGCCATTTTAGGTCCCTGAGTGGAGCTTGCAGAAACAGGGTCATGTTCTGTGGTCAATCAATTCAAAGAGGTATCGGTTGCGGACCACATATTTACCTTAACAACCATAATATACTTTGATATGTGAGATTTCACGGTTCTTGATGTCACTTGGAATGTCAAATTGGTTTCTCAATTTTATTTATGCATTGGGTGGATGGATTCTTGAATCAATTTCCAATAAGAGTGAGGAATTGTCCTCACTGAATGGGACGATCCTTAACATGTGATCATCATGGTAACTCATGCCACGTATAGTTGTTGCATCATTTAATCTCGCATGAGTGTCATTTATAAAATTTCGGTCGTAATTATGTGGATCATGTTATGCATGCAGCTCCAGTCACTTAAGACATGAAATGGCTCTAGATGCAAATGGAAGGAGATTGTTAGTAAATTCTGGTTCAGTAAGAGCGCCCATATACCAGGTAACCTCTCTCTCTCTCTCTCTCTCTCTCTCTCTCTCTCTCTCTCTCTCTAACACACACACAGAAACGCTGTAGGAAGGCGATGAATAAGGGCTTTTAAGCTGCGTATTTTCTTTACTTCTCATTAATAGTGCTCTGATCATCGGTTTCAATGTATATTTCTTAGAAATGATGTGAGCTCATATTTCATTTTTTCTATTTGGTCCCATATACCAGGTAACCCCTCTCTCTCTCTCTCTCTCTCTCTCTAACACACATAGAGATACGCTGTAAGAAGCGATGAATAGGGGCTTTTAAGCTGCATATTTTCTTTACTTCTCATTAATAGTGCTCTGACCATTTGTTTCAATGTATATTTCTTAGGAATGATGTGAGCTCATATTTCATTTTTTCTATTTGGTTTAGACACGTAGTCAGGCAAGTGGTTTGAGAACTCTCCCGCACAGTGCTTCTGTGACAATGGTGGATTGGCACCCAACCTTGCCCATTTTCTTGACTGGATCAGCTGATAATTCAGTGCGGGTGACATCCATATTATGAAGGCAGGTGCTCTACTCTTCCATTTTCAAGGCGTTTGTTCTGGTGGTTGATTGTATGCTTTTGGTTGGATGGATGATTGTCAGATTAATTTTCCTCCTTGATTGGTTTAGCAATTAGTAGTCCCCAACTCATTCTTGTGATTCAGTTACAGAGGTTGTCGTAGGCTCATTTGTATCATCTTGAAATTTTTTTTCAGACCTGCAATAATTTTGTAAGATAACCTTTGATATGATAGATTCAGATTGCCATTACAATCGTTGTCTGCATCTATCGTTTCTTTTTTTCTTTTTCCCTCTTCACATCCGTGTACGAAAAATGGAATGGAAATTTGTTCACTCTTTGTTTTGAGTCAATTCATTCCCTTTTTTTGTCAAGAAAACTTAGTAATCAGTCAAGTTCTGGCTTGGGGTTTGCATCATGGAAATGTTTTGAGGTCTGAGTTTCTCCTCCGAATTTCAGCCAGTTCTATTGGAACTGGCCTGGATCGCTTGTTCTATTAATAAATTAACCCCATTCGAGGCAGATGATGCCTTTTAGGCTAGTGCACAAAACTGTACCAAGATCACTTCAACTAGGAAGGAGCTCAGGAGACAAGATTGTGGTCACAAGGATGATTGGCTCAAGTTGCAACAATATCGGGAATGGAGATTCTGTAAGGAAAAAGGAAAATCAGACAAATCAGGGAAGAGTAATGGGTTGAGTCTAAAAATTGCTTCAGTGACCTGGAATCTAGCAGTCATCAGCTCACTCTTCATGTGCTTTCGGTTCTCGCAGCTTGCTCAGGTTTTCCGATTTCTGTTGCCGAGTTTTGTTAAGATCTAAACTTGCTCACTTAGTTTCACGATGTTTATTGATCAGATTAGTATCATGTCACTTGTCTCCCTCAAGATTTTCTCAGGTGGTGGCTACGTGCCATTCATACTAGATGTCCTGTTGGTTTTGATGTGCTGACCATGCCAAGACCGGCGATAGCTGATTCTTGCACCTTTAACAGGTCCTTTTCACTGCATAAGGAAATTTGCGCATAATTTGATAACCGTTATCCAAACTAATCATTACACGTAGAATTCGATAAGTAATGATTGACTTGAATGGACGGGAATGTTGTACTCATGGTGCACCTAGAATTCTCTCGAGTTATATAACTAATAGTTAAGAAAACATTTTCTTATTTATGGCATTGTTCGAGAGTAACTCCACCCTTTCATCCTAATAGCATTTACCGCTCGTGCTTCTGTGCTGTAATCATGCCTTGGTCATTCCACTTGTGGTTTCCCCCTTCCTTTTTTATCTTCTTAGAACGGGCAATAGCAAAAGTAGTTAAACAATGTGAGCGCGCATTAACATGATGAAAGTTTAGCACGATGCCTGAAACGTCATTTTCAATCTCATCATCGTGTCTCCAATCCTCTTCGGCTCGGGTTCATTTCAACCTTAACCAACACCATACAATAATGCACAAGCTCGTGGGCGTCTCTGATAGCACGTCATCAAAGCAAAATCAGTAACATTTTTTGGGATGCTGTGATTGATAGCTTGAACTCGGTCTGGCACGTAAATCAGACTGAATTCTCGGATCCTGTCATGAGTATGACACGAACATGATGAGCATTTAATCCAAGAGGTATATGCCGAGCTTTATTCCAACTGGAAATCGTGTGCGTTAAGTTTCAACCATTCAATTAACCCCGCTAATCTTTCAGATTCAAGTGTATCATGAATTCATGATCATGACATTCTCGTACCAGTACCACAAATTTGTCTGTTTTTCCCCCACTAATGTTATCACGAGAATTTCCACAGCCGACCTAACCAAAGGAAAAAACAAGAGAACGCTGTTCTTGGTCAGCGATCTAAAGTCACGGGATGCTTCTTCTATAAAGAGGAACCCGCCTCGCCACACACCAGCATACCAAGTTCAAACCCACGTATTCACACTGATAAAACCACCCAGAAATGCCAACCCCACCTCCATCCACACGCTACCTCTCCCTCCTCTTACTTGTCTTCAGCTCATCTCTCATCCGAAACTCTCATGGCGGCGGGATTGCCATTTACTGGGGCCAAAACGGCAATGAAGGTACCCTCACCAGTACATGTGCCACTGGCAGATATGCCTACGTGAACCTCGCATTCCTCAATAAGTTCGGCGGCGGCCAGACCCCGCAAATCAACCTTGCAGGCCACTGCAACCCTGCCTCAGGTGGCTGCACTAGCATAAGCAGTGGCATTCAGAGCTGCCAGAATCAGGGCATCAAGGTGATGCTCTCCCTTGGCGGCGGCGATGGGAGCTACTCGTTGACATCTCAGGCCGATGCTAGGAACGTAGCAGACTATCTGTGGAACAATTTCTTGGGTGGCACATCAAGCGCTCGTCCTCTAGGAAACGCAGTCTTGGATGGTATCGACTTTGATATCGAACTTGGGTCTACCAAATATTGGGATGATCTTGCCCGTTATTTATCAGACTATAGCAAGCGAGGAAAAAAGGTGTACTTAACAGCAGCTCCTCAGTGCCCTTATCCCGATAGTCATTTGGGGGCTGCACTTAACACCGGTCTTTTCGACTACGTCTGGGTACAATTTTACAATAACCCTCCATGTCAATACAGCTCGGGGGATATTAGCAAGCTCACGAGTTCTTGGAGCAAATGGGTTGCTTCCGTAAACGCCGGGAAGATGTTCTTGGGCCTGCCGGCGTCGTCAGAAGCAGCAGGAAGTGGGTATGTTCCGCCAAACGTGTTGACTTCTCAGATACTACCTGTCATAAAGAAGTCAGCAAAATACGGAGGCGTAATGCTGTGGTCAAAGTACTATGATGATAAGAATGGTTACAGTGCGTCCATTAAGAATAGTGTATGAGCTGGATCTCCACGCGTGACAGGAAGGCAGTCTCATCTCTAGAATTAAATAAAGCTGTTGGCAAGCGGTATGTCCAATACAAAAGGGCTTAGGCCGATATGTAATGTGGGACTATAAAACTCTGAGAAAAGTTTACTGTTTATGAACTTTATCTTCCAGGACAGTCTCTATTGAATCACTTATCTCTTCCTCAATTTGTTCGTAGTTTCTTGCATATTAGGTTTAAAAGTGGCCTCAACTAGCTCGGTAAAAACCAGCACCTCATTAGCCAGCCTGGGCAATCCTGGAGGCTGATGGAGGCAGCAACCCGCTCCCGTAACCAACTTTCGACAAAATTCCTCAATATATCTATCTCTAAAAGTGGCCGAAATAATCCAAATTCCTTGTCATAACCTCATATTTGCCATTGTTAACCAGAACAAGCAACACAAAACGGCTATACTGTAATCTCAACACCAATAACAAAACTACTCACACCGCAGATTTACCACCCACCCTCATAACAAATACCTCAGTCATTGACCATACTTCCCTCCCTTTTACAAACGGAAGTAAGCACTAATCATGTAAGAGGTCATTTACATGGATTCACAAGATCCCAAAGACGGCTCCGGTCTAATGGTTCCTTTGGTTACTTGCAAAACTGTCATCTTGTCCTCTTTTTCTTATATATCTCTCCAACATGCTTACGACCTGTTCTCTACCTCCATATTTTTATCAAAAAGTCAAGAACAGCTAAACACAGGCATAGTTTGCCCCCTTTCTTCAACCTCTAATGTCCACCGTTTGCCTATTTTTCTTTGCTTCTCGCTTGTTTTCCACCACTGTGAAGTATGTACATGGATAAATTTCACTGTCATGTTTCAAGACTCTTCAGAGAGTCCAGTGTACGGAGGAAAGCGTGTTTTCAAATACTGGCAAAAGCGAAACTTTTGTTACCCAGCTAACTCGTTTGTATAACAATACCAATGGTAATCGAGGATTATTTTCATTTCCCCCCAAAATTTCGGGTATTATATTAGCATAGAGTATATTGCACTATAAAGCACAAACAGAAGTTGGGTCCATGTGAATTTAAGCAGAAAATGACAAAATTAGATTGGACCACAACACTGACTAAACAAAAACAACCATTACAATAGAACTAAACATTAGTTAATTACCAGAATTAAGAAATACAACTTCCCGTCCTTCTGCAGCTTTATTCACTACCAGCAATCTTTTTCTTCAACGCTTCAATATCACTGGCCAATTCCTTTCTGCTTGACTGCAAACAAGTAGCAGAAATCGGCATCATGTCGCTCACTTGAGAGGGAACGTCAGGACAAGATGATGCAACGCACTATGCAGTCACATGCACTTGTCCTGAATCTCTCTACCACAGACACGGTAGAGAATAAACCATCAGACTTCAAAAGAACCTAATGATGCTTCCATCCAGGACTAATTTTAAATATGTCATTCTCAGAGCATTTCCATTTCATGCAATACATACTATACCAAATAGTTATGCTATAAGTTGGAGCCGAATATCCTAGTAAATATTGCCTTAACATCTGAAACAAGTTTGCTTTCATGCACCAGTACCTCTAGAGAACCTCCATTATACTTTATCTGCTCCACCAACAAGACAATGTTTTTACATAAAGTATATTGTCAAGAACACTCTCAATCCACTGCCAAATTGAGTCTTTTGCCAATATTATCTTGCCAGGAGTAAGTGAAAATGCTCCCAGCAGAGAAATGGAGCATAAATAGCCAACTTTACCTTAAAGAGCAAATATCTGTAGACAAACCACCCTGTGTATCCAAGACCTACCAACTCCATGACCTTTGGCAGCTGTAGGCAAACAATGTCAGGAGACGTTTCACCACTAGGAGACAATCAAATTTGTGGCAATTCCTACAGGCAACTAAAGCTTAAGGATCATCCCAAAATTTTACTACTTATGGACCTTTTCTTTTGCTCGGGATGTTACATAGACACCTTAAATAAGTTCTCACTTGCAAGAACAGAAGAAAACCAAACCTACCAAAGGGACCGAGTTGATAGCCTCAACTACAATGGATGACAGCCAAATAGCAACTATTGCTGCTCCACCATAAAGGAAGACTCTGGATTTGTCTTCAATAGCATCCCACTGTCAAGTTATCATCTAATGTCAACAATTTTTATCAAACAGGGGAAAGTGTCTGGACAACAGGTGCAATATTTTAAGGCCCAAAAACACCATTTTAATTGAAAATATGTCCATGTTGTCATTTGCTCCATGTTAAAGAGTCAACTAGGTGAAGTTAACCCAACTTAACTTCAGTCACTAGACATCATAATCATGGAGTGCTGTAGTGAGCTTACCTCATGAAACGTTAGCAAGAAATAATGCTTATCCCTTTAGATATATCACACGCCATTTTTTCCCTTTGTTAGGAACCATCAATATATACCATTTAGATGATATCAGACAACAAAATAACCTCAATGGGCTAATATCAGTGGAAGAAAATAAGTTCACTTGAGAAAAATTTTTAATGTTTCTATTGTGCTGTGTGTGTGGGTTTTCATAATCCAACACTGCAGAGTAATAGCACCCTAACCTTCTCCTTCAAGTCAGCAAACATCTCTCCAACTTCAACAGGACCAGATGTCTCTTCAGAAGAAGCTCTGATCTGGATAGACTTGAACCTGTTGGAATCTTCAATGAGAGAGAGACTGTTAATTTAATATGCCAGAAACGTAAAACTTTCAAAACTTTGATAAACTCACCATCATGCGAAAAAACACAAGTATCCTAACAATTTGGAAGAAAAAAAAATTGTGATGACATAAGGTCATTTATGATTTTTCCAATTCAACCAGATTAACTTATGTAGTTCCTCATATTTCTGCTTACAAAAATGCATAACGATGGCGGAGGATGGTCAAGGCAGCGCAAACTACTTATCAGTCAATGAAATTTTGAAACTCCCAACACGACATATTAGCAGAGTAAGAGCAAGTACTTTGTCTTCAGCGCAATCAAGGGCTCTCCTTTCACCTCTGATGCAGTCGATGCATATCTAATTGAGTGCACTGATGGACTGAAAACAGTGATTTTTGCTAGTTACATGGACATGGAAGTCGGCTGATGTAAGATTTAACGAATTGCTCAGGTCCCCTCAACGTTGCTAATATCACAAGCAATAACTCCATTCACAAAGCCGCAGCTAGTGCTTCTCTGTCCCTATACGTGAATTAAAACTGAACCGCGGAACCCATATAGCAGAACTTCCCGGGCAAAAACACTAAGAAGGCAAAATGACATTATTCATCAGCTATTCCACAGATTCAACTTAACCGTCAAAGATTGACTGGTCACTCAAAATGTAAATAGTCAGGTGTACACTCGAATCTAAAAGAAAGTCTTGAACCCGAACTCAAAAGGGACAAAATTAAGTAGCAAGATAACTGCCCCAACTAGCAACAAATCCAGTTAAGTTTCGTTTTTTCATTTCAAAGCAAACGAACCAAGATTCGCTTTCCCGGTATCATTTAATTTGTCTTTTTCTACATGTCAATATGAACCAAACTTAGTCAAACAGAGCTGATTAATACCAAAATTCTGTCGCCTACTACAACACTTGGCTTCAAAACTGACGAAAACTCAACACAATCCAAACCAAACTCGAACAAGAAACTAAAATGAACAGTAAAAAAGGGTACGAGGAACTCTGGTGGATACAAATGGGTTCTTCAGATTCTACGCTTTCTCGGCAACCAAAGAGAGCATTACAGGGAACCTTTAGAGAATCTGGTCGGTTTCGGGGTGCCGAGAGAGAGAGAGAGAGAGAGAGAGGACCACCTGAGACCAGTCTAAGCGACAAGCAAGGCCATCGACGAGGTGACATGTCAGGCAAGACATGGCGGCGCGACGGCGACGTCAAAGAGGAGCGCCGCGTCGACGCGGTGACCGGCGGTGGCCCCGATCCTCCTGCTGCTGCACAAGCTGCTTCCATGGCGACACCTCTCTCTCTCTCTCTAACTGGGCTGGCAAGTCAGAAGTCAACCCACGAGAGGAAGTATAGTATGCGTCCGAAGTCTCAGCCCACCTCCGTCTTATGCCCAAAAAAAAAAAAATTGTTACTTAGAATTTGGTCTTTTGCGGAAGTCCATAGCAGCCGCAAGCGAGACATCATCGTTTTCATTACAGAAATGAGACCAAGAACTTGATGTCGACTGACGGTCTATTGTTGACCATAAATTTACTCTTTCATATGGGATGACTAGAGGTGACAAATAGATGGATTGTATTGGATTTGGGCATGTGATAAATGGGTTCGACTCAAATTCACTATTTAACTTACATTTAAACCTATTAAACGGGTGAGTCAAATCAGATTTGGATCAGATTGGATCATAAATGGTTTAACCCAAATTAATCCATTTAACCCGTTTATAACCCATTTATCGCAAAGCAAATTTCTTAACCCATATCCGACCCGATCTATAACCAACTCATACCCGACCTAACTCATTGAACTAAATCTAGAAAATTTTATTGCTAAAATATTTTTATGCAATACAAATCTAGTGAACAATTTATATATATATATATATATATATATATATATTAAAAAAATAAAGGCTTTGTTTATTTTTCGAAAAATATGACATTTTCTGGAAAATGTTTTCAGGAAAATAACAATATTTTTCTAATATTTTTTATTTGTATTTAAAAAAAATCATATTTCAATTATTTTTATTTTATTTTTTTATTTTCCTTTTCTGTTTTCTTTTCCTTTTTTCTTTTCTTTTTTTCTTTTGTCTTCTTCCCTGCCGGTGGATAGCCACGGGCGAGGAAGAAAAAAAAAGAAAAAAAAAAGAAAAGGAAAAAGGAAAAGAAAATTAATATTAAAAAAATCAGAAAATTAAAAAAATTTAGAAAATGACATGTTTATTATTCATTTAAGCTTATTGGATAACCCATTTAATATCCATTAAATTAATAGGCATGAAAAGTTGCTGTCGTGTACTGTTCACCACTTGCGCTCAACTTTAAAAATTCGTTTTAGGCAAACCGTAAATCCAAATTGAGATCCGTAAAATTCCACGGCCACATAACACCTTAAACTATTATTTCCCAACCTACTCTATTTCTCGTTAGCCCTTAATGACCCATTTAAGTCTACTATTAAAAATTAAAGTCGACTCATTTATGATCCACAACCATTAAATATTGGTTAATATATGGGTTCTTGACACATTTATCACCTCTACTTATATTGTCCTATTTATTTATTCAACAAATTATATGATCCATACTCAACCCAATCCAGATTCAATCCAAACCCACCCATAGAATTCACTCAAAAAATAGAGAATAATTCCAGCATATCTCCAAATCAAATGAACGAAAATTTAAAAAAAAATAAGCAAAATAAAAGAAATTTAGGTTGCGCTCAACCCAACGGAAATGCCGCCCTTATGGAATCCCTTGGTGGCTGCTACTCCCTCGCCGCTAAGGGCGGATATATGGCCGAAGGCTAGAGCATCAACGAAGTAGCTGTGGTCAAGACAAGCCACTCCTATTACCCGAAACTAGGCTAGTTTTTGCGGCGGCGAAGTGGGGAGGCTAAGGACTCTACAACCGTCATTGGTGAAGCTGAATACCACCGATCCCGATCATTGACATTGACACCGGTGTCGAGGAGGTACTTAAGGCAATCCATGTCGCTAGCACGAGAGACCTTGAAGATGTCGCCATTGGGGATCCTCCTAACAGTGACAGAGCAACCAAAGTCGAAATGGTTGAGGTCGATACCATTTATGTTGAGGTCAAGCGTCCAAGAAGAGCTTCCAAAGAGTTCATTTTTTCTTGGGTGGATGTTAATGGTGGTATTTTTTTTTTGGTAAAGATGTTAATGGTGGTATTTGAGTGTGAAGAGAGAGAAGGAATAGAAGGAGGTGAAGGAGAAGGGAGATTTTGGTCTTCTGGGATTAAGTTGGGCTATAAGAGAAATGGGCTATAAAATGAAAATGGAATTGAAATGGGTGTATTCCAACCCATTTAGACCAATATATACTTAGACATTTATTTCTTTGATCCGTTTAAACCCGTTTCGAACATTTTAGCCAACTCATTTATGATTTGACCCATAAAACTGAGTTAAATGATGGATTTTAGACCCATTTTGACATCTCTAAGGATGACTTGTTCATCCAATTTATAGGAAAGTGGCCTTTTTAGAATGTTATTTTTCCAAAATTACGAATAATAACAAAAAAAAAACCTTTCCAGATCAAAGAAAAAAAAAATCTACTAATAACTATGTTGTGAATGATATAAATGCTTGTAATCTTTCTCTATTTGTGAAGTTCTCCCACTTTGAGGCTCTCTCTATGGCCTCCTCTTGCCCTTTGGGGATGGGATCCACCTATTTAGAGTCGGCCAAAGTCAGTATATACCCTAGCATTTTGATTTGTGAATTTTTTTTTTAACAAATTGAAACTCCTCCAACTAACACGGTGATATAACCGACTCCATCACAAATGTTCACACCAGCACGAAAATGCACGTGAGATATAACCCTCCCATGCATCTTAGATTAGCACGTGCATCTTTCGTGCATATCTAGTGCAATGCACATGCATCTTTCCTTGCCTTCTCTTTCTCTTCGCTCTTTCGACGATTCTCTTCAAAAATTTGCAACATATTTAGCCTTCAGAAAATGTCTCTCATGATCAATCCATTGCAAAACGAGAGTAGTGTTAGTAGTAGGCTGCCATGATTAGTATCTTGTGGTATTCTAGCGATTGGCTGCCAGCGTCCTGGGCTAGTAATAGGCTGGAAGAGAAAGAGAGGGGTGAGGCGTGTTGAGAAAGGAGAGAAAAAGAAAGACATACGGCTCTGGTCAGCTTCTTCGTGACGGTTCGATACTCGGTGTACTTCACTGGGTTCAAGAAACAGCCGTCTATCTTTTACTATTGGTTGTTACTCACCAAGTCTCAGATTCTCGAAACTCGCATCTATGGATTCGAAAAACACCACACATACGCAACAGAAAGAGAAAAGGTGAAAGCAGAAGAAGATGCAAGAGGGCTAGTGAGTCTTGGACTTGTTGATCGGTGTACTTCAGTAGGTTCAAGACACAATCGTCCATCTTTTTCTATTGGCTATTACTCATCTAGTCTTAGATTCTCAAAACTCGCATCTATGGATTCAAAAAGCACCCAAAAATATGCAACAAAAAAAAGTAAAGGCGAAAGAAGAAGATGCAGGAGGGCTAGTTATGTTCAAATACATTTGATTGTCCAAATCAAGATTTTTTTCCTCTTACAAAAATAGAAATTCGCCAAAATGAATTCTTTTTCCTATCAAAATCATATATGCTAATACCACAATAATGACTAAATATATTACTAAACAAATTAGTGCAATGTGCGTGCATCTTCGTGCAATGCATAGGCTTATTGGTTGCGGTGCCAATAAATTCATGTATTTCAAATTGACGGTTTCGAACGAATTTATTAGCTTGTATGGAACATAAAGTTCAATGATGGATATTTTTTTGTTGAAGTCCTAGCATTTTTTTTAGTCATTAGAAAAGTGGGGATATTTTTTCTATGTATATATTCATTTATTTTATTATTCGAACTTGACTGAATTTTTACGCTATAAATTGGAGAGAAGTCTACAGAAAAAACAGATAAATAGATTGCATTTTAAAGGCATTAAACAATGGAATGAAAATGAAGTAAATAAAAATGTTACTTCTATTCTTAAACTCAAGTTTTATTATTTCCCTCTAATTACACCACACTATATCCCACTCCGGCTTCATTCTAACCACGACTCTAGTAGTCGCCCTAATGGCACTCTTCGAGCCGGAAGCACGACGATGTAAGTCTCACATGTGACCTACATAGTTCAGTCATTGACATATACGGTATATCAATAACTCAACTCGCCCACTCAAAGAACAGGTCAATTCAAATCCTAATACTTAAAAGGGTCAAGCAATTACTACGTATAAATCAACAAATATATCTTGTGCGAACCATTTATGTTCAATAAACATAGAAAATCAATCACAATGTACAAGTTCAGCAGTCATGTTCCCCTAGAACTATAAGATCGTTGGTACCAAAGCTCGGCAATATGATTAGTTGAATCAGCTTTCGAAACAAGTCATTGTACAGAAGATGGTAAGAAGATCGGTCTCGATGTACACGTCTTCAGGGTCACAGCTGCCTGTGCTCTATGTTGACTGAATGAAGAATAAGGAAGCTGTTTTAGTCTGGCCAGCCAAGAAATTTTTGCAATGGCTTGTGTCAGTTGTCATCAGAAAATAGAGCCTTCGAAACAGAACCACACAAAGGTAATGAAGGATCCTGCTTATTCTTGCCACTGTTGGCTCGCAGGCAGGAGCGTTTATTGTCAGTCATCGGAGTCTCGAAAACCATGTCGCAGGTTGTCCTGGTTCGATCTTTCTTCTTCGGTAGCTTTCTCCGAGGATCGGACTTGTTCTTCGTTCCCGTGAGCTGCTTTGGAGCCCAGACCCTTTGCAGATCGGGTACCCAACTTGTGAATGATGCGAATCTCCGAGCCCTCTCTCTTCTTTCCTGAGCTTCATTTAATCTGCGGAGATGCTCCTCACGATTCGCTCTGGCATCCTCGTCTTGCCATTGTTCATCTAATTCATTTTCAGCTGAAACCGATTTATCAATCCCGATGTTTTTGTCCATTTTATCTTCATCTGTGTTACCTCTCCAGGATTTACTGCTGTCTTGACTATTGAGTTGCAGATTGGGCAACTCATCTTCCTCGTCATGGAATAACAGCAAATCCATTTTGGAATAGATGCGCTGGACCACCTCCTCTAGATCAGAAAAATATCTGATATCACAGAAGGGGAAACAAGTAAGACTGCTGGATATCTTCTTAGCCAATATGTGAAGTAGAAGCCGTTGATGGTTAAGCTGAAACAATTTTGCTTACATATAGAGAGAAAAACTACATATACATATATACATATATATATATATATATATATATATATATATATATATCTATATATGTTGGCTTGAACCTGGCTTCTGATTAACCAATACTTCTACTAAACAGAGTTAACTGCCTCAGAAAGAGACCTGATTGCATGAGCATCCCTTCAGAAGTACTACATGAGAATGTGGACACCCTTTTATGATTCAAATCTCACAAATCCTTTCTTGGCGTGTGAACAGAAAGACATTATGCCAATGTCGATGTAGTTTTGGGGGAAAGAAGAAGCGGTTTGCAAGTCACAAACATTTTGCCATTCCATGATACTGCTTATCAAGAACAGAAATTTCCTAACAATAAGTGTTACCAATATGATATACCTGCTCTTTATGATCTTTCCCACATAATTATGAAGGCTCCAATCACCAAAAAAGCCACCCTCCATTTGACATTGGATGCACTCCAGAAACAGGCATATTTGTTTCACAAACCTTAGCTTCACCGACTCCTTAAATGTGGTAGCTATTTGCAAGCGCAGTATTTCCATCCTAAAAAATATCTGCAATTCGTATCTGTTGCTCGTTAAGGAAAAGGAAAAGGAAAAGAAAGTACTTCAACAAAACCAGCTAGAGCTAATGTAAAAGCTTCAATATCAAGAGCCCAGACAGAAAAGAGAAATAAATAAAGGATACTCTCTAATTACACACGCCGAAGCAGTTGAATCTGACTTTGGACAGGATTGATCCCTCATTTTGTTCTTTTCAGTGAAGTCCTTCGGATCCAAAAGTACAAGTTTCATCAACTCAGCAGCAACCCTGCTGCAGCAAGCATCATCTGCATTCACTGAAGGGGACTGATTCGCTGCAGCCATTTCGGATTCAAAATTCTGGTATATATATAATTTGCAGGATTTCACAAGCCGTTCTGCCAAAGCCCCCAAGTCCACCCCCTCAGATTCAATTCCTTGACGGATCTTACTGGGTACGCTACTGAGGAAATCTTCCGGACTTCCCATATCATTTCCACATGCAACTTCATCTTGTACCCTAGAAACTGCAGTCAAAGAATCCTCTCCGCAAGAGGCACATGCAGAGATTGGCTGTTCATTCACTTCTGGAGTGTCTGCTTGTCTGCTCTCCATTTCTACTAGCATGTGAACTTGGGGCTCGGATCCATCAGAGAAAAGGCCAGGCTGGATAGCTCTTTGAACCTGTTTCATCCAACATTTCAAAAATTTTAACTTCTTGGACTTATCAATTTCCCTGGAAAAATATAAATCCTCCAATTTCAATTCTAAACCTTCAAATGCACTATTGTAGAAGGCAGGCCACGTAAGGTTCTGAAGGAAATGCAAGCTCTCTCTATTCTTTGTCCTTTTACTATCCCCAAGTTTGATGTCCTTCTTAGTGGACAAAGATCCACACTGAAAGTCATTAGACCCATTTGTGTCTAGCATATCTGGACTGGACCTAAGCATCTTGCTGTCCTGCTTACCAGCAAACTGCAATGGATTAACTGCTTCCATGTTCGGGGGAGAAGCAATCTTTGGAAGAAACAATAGAGCAGAAGATACAGTGAACGGTTTAAGGATACCGATACGCAAATCTCCATTCCCATTTTTAAGTGACAATGAAGCCCAAAAACCTTCCCTGCACATAAAGCTCAATAAAATTTGCCATATAGGAGGGGTTCTTCTCACTTGCTCGCCTGACTCTTTTGCTAGTATTTTAAGCACCTTGTCTCCCAAAAAGTCACTGCTGCTACCAGAAGTCTGATCTATCCTATGTTTTCCCGAGTATTCACGTACAAGAATTGGTTCAGAAAATTGCCCGTCAAACTTAGCAAACTCATCCTGCTTCTGAACTGTCTTGACATTTATCATTGTGACGCCATCAATGAACTGTTCCATATACGTGTTCTTTCCTTCATGAAGCCCAGCTCTCAAACTTTTAGATGCTGGACTTAACAACATTTCTTTGCCTTCGTACCTATGCACCGTTTTCAACTTAACCAATTCTAGCTCGCAGCATTTGCATTCCAATGGCTTTCCTTTCACATCTAAAATCTCAAGGCCCAAAGTGGCACGAGTCCCGTTAACATGATTTCGAATGTCGAAATATCTCGAAAGAATGGCAATTCTGGGATATATCAATCCAAAGGGCACAAGAGCAGAACCCAACGCAATTGATCTAGTCGAACAAAACCCCCATCCTATTCTCCTGATTGCATCCCGGAAATCCGCAAACCATTCCGATTCTTCGTCCCCAACCTCTTTCGTTTTACATTCCAATTCGCAGTTCACATCAACCCAGCTGAAATGAATATCTTTACTGACAAATGCATCGTTGACGTTCTTAAAAAACCCGTGAAATTTATCGCAAAACCATTCGGCATTGCTCGCCGCCTCACCTTCCGTCTCCGCTCCCAAGAATTCACAGCCCGATTTCGTATCTCTACACACGGGCGAGAACATAACGACCAAATTAGATCTAACAACAAAATCACTACACGGAGCCGTACCCGAACCTTCCTCGTCGGCCACGATGTCCCAGGCGTAGTCGTGCAGGAGCTGGCGCATCGAGGCCGCGACGTTCGCTGCCCGCGGCGCCGCTGGAGGACCCGCGAGACTGCTCGAGAAGGAGCCGAGAGAGCTGGCCAGGGATCGGAGGGTGGCCGCGGGGCCGTCGAAGGACAGGTGGAGAGGGGAATCGGGGATCCTGGAGGAGGACAGGATCGGGGAGAGGGAGGAGAAGAAGAACTTGAAGGAGGAGAGGGAGGAAGAGGAGAGGGGAGGGAGGGAGAGGAGGGTCCCGGCGGCGGCGAGGAGGGAGGAGAGGTAAGGTGACGGCGGCGGCGGCGGCAGCGGCGGCGGGGGTTGGGGGCGGAGGAGCGGGTCGAGGTCGATGAGGAGGACGACGCGCCTGGTGCGAGAGAGGTCGGCGATCGGATCGGTCGCCATTGAAGGAAGTTCTCTGTGTGTGTGGGCAGCACACGGAAGAGAGAGAGAGAGAGAGAGAGCGAGAGAGTTATTTTTTTCTGAATTGAAGGTGGTGAGGAGCGGCGGGAAATGGGAGGAACGGCGGGCAATTTTTTTGTCTGCCGAGCTCGGTCCCACTCAAAAAGTCATAGGTTGGTCCAAGGAAAAAGATGGGATAAAATATAAAAGGAAAATACCACAAAAAACCTTAAATCATATCACTTGCGATAAATTTATCCTTAATTTTTTTTTGTAACACGAAAAATCTCAAATTATGTCGTTTATGACAAATTTACCTTGAACTTTTTTTATGACACAAAAAACCCCAAATTATACTACTCGTGACACATTTACCCCCCGCAATATTTTGGCCAATGGATATATTTTTGTCTTGTTCTTTTTTTCTTTTTTTTTTTCTTTCTTCTTTCTTTCCTCCGCCGGCCATGGCGGAGGGAAGCCGGCAAGGGTTGCCCTCGCCGAACTCAAGTGAGGGCAGCCCTCGCCCGACGCCGGTGAGGGTCGCCTTGTTGGATCCGGTCAAAGGTAGCCCTCGCTCAACCCCAGCGTCGGTGAGGGCAGCCCTCACCGGCTTCTCTTTGCCATGGCCGACGGAGGGAAGAGAGAAGAAAAGAAAAAAAAATAAAAAAAGGAAAATGCTCATGAGCCAAAGTATTGTGAGGTAAATATGTCATAAGTGGCATAATTTAGGGTTTTTTCGGGTCGCAAAAAAAAGTTTAGGGTAAATTTGTCAAAAGTGGCATAGTTTTGGGTTTTTTATGGTATTTTTCCAAATATAAAAAAGGATAAATGAGAGAAATGATCCTTGAATTCTGGTCAAATGTGCAATACAGTCCTTGACCATTTAATTTATTTAATGAAGTCATTGAACTTTAGCCTAATATATAATATGGTCCCAAAAATTTTAATTTGATCAACGTGTCTATAAACTTTTGATACATATTCAATTTAATCCTTATATTTATATGAAAATATTTAATGTTATTTCTGAACTTGAATTAATAGAAAGACAATACTAATGATCGCTTTGAACATCATATCAATAATCTCTAGGTCCCTATTTACGGCGGCGCCATTTTTTTGTTCCGAAAATGTGTACCCCAAATAACAAATTCTCATGCCCACCCAAACACATTCAAAATCGATTAAAAATAAAATGCCCAAACCCTACGAAATGAGTTTGAAAGAGAGGCAATTACATTTTCAACCTGAGGTTTTACTTAGAGACATGTGAATGATATTATTGAACAATAGCACATAAGTGGTTATTGAAACAAAAACAAAATATGCCCGTGGTATTTTTCCAAAAATTAAGTATCCTGTATCGATATCATATATTCTCCAAAACAAAATATTTACAAGTACTTATATTCTCAAATATTTCATGCGTAATATTTCGTTTTTTACAAGACAAATTAAAATGTATTTTTTCCCTACTTTTAAACAACTTGTTGGGACTTTTTGCTTTTTGTCGAATAAGAGAGAGTTTGTCTTGATTTTTTGTTCGCTTATGTATATTATTTTTTATTGTAAGGCTAAGATGTGCATTTTTCATAAGAAAACATCTGAAATTTATAATGACATATAACCATAAGCATTTACATTCGTCCAAAAAAAAATTATTTTTCAATTTTTATTTTTTTTACGCGGCACATGATGGGCTTGGTCAAAGAGAGAGGATGTGAATTACAAGTTAGGCCGAAGCCCAGTTTTCCCGGCCCGAGCCCACCCATTTCATTTCGAAAAGTTCTCGCTTCCCACTCAGCGCACGTGAGCTCAGCTCAAATCACGTGAGAGCCCACCCGAAACAGGAGCGAAAACACTCTCTCGGAAGCATGACAGACGAAGAAGAAGATAACGAGTTTCACTGCTTCTCCCGACTCAGTTCGCCACCCGACTCACTCAACTCGCCGTCGTCACCGCCGCTCCACAGCTGAGCTCACGCCGGATCCCGCACGAACTCCGGCGGAACTCGAAGACGATGATCGCGCTCTCACCTTCGAAGTTCGCTCCAGCTCCCGCCGCCAATCCCTCCACGAGCTCCTCCTCTTTTCCATCCCCGAAACCTCCATCGGCTTCCTTCTCCTCCAATCCGCTCAATTCGTCTCCGCCTTCGCGCTTGCGTATCCGCTCCGGGAGATTTCGGACCCTGACCGTGACCTTCTCGAAGCCGTCGCCGGAGGAAGCGGAGCTCTCTGCCGCGGAGGAGGACGAGTGGCTCAAGCGGCTCCCGGACAAGACCAAGCCGCTCTACTCCCACAGCTTGCCTTGCATCGAGGCCTGGTTGAGGAACCTAGGGTTCTTTCAGAGCAGGGAGGACCGTGCCGTTTGGTTGATTGAGCTCCCCGAGTGGCACGCGCAGCTCTCGCTTGACGTCACCGACCTTTATATAAGGTAACACTGGCGCTTCGATTCCCCTGCCCTCTTGATAGAAGTAGTGTTCGTGGCTTTCCGAGTTCATGGGATTGAGCTTTCTTTCGGTGCATCTTATGCGAGCCACGTGCTTGTTGTTATGTCGAGCGTTGTTTGTTCGTCTATGCGACGCAGCTATGTAGATACTAGTTCTCGGACTAATGATTGCGATTGTCTGAAGTGTTCTAATTCCTATAGATTCTTTGTACTTTGTCAAAAACATATCCGCAGATAAGGTTTTGGCATTGTGGAACATCTTATCCATTTTCGAAGAGAGTAGTGCTTAGGAGGTACACAGACGCTTTACACACACTATCAATGTTGTTTTATGGGCAGGTTCTGCTAAAAGATTGTCCTTTTTTTATTTTATTTTGAGGCCACTTTGTTCTATAAGGTCCATTGAATGGGGGGATACAAAGTTTTGAGTTGATTCATCAACTTACTTCTTGGTTGTTTTGAGTTCCTAGAATCTGTTTAGCTGGAGATTACTTGAACAGCGCATTTGTCATCAAATTGAGGTTATAAGAAATTAATTACCTGGATGATAGGATGCCTTTAAGCCGAAAGTTTGATCTCATGAAGGTTTTTGCATTGCCAGCTGCCCAGTCAGTAAGAAGACAGGATCCTGAACAGAGAACAAGAAGGATTGTCTCCCAAGAAACAAACAAAAAGTAAATGAGAGAACTGAAAAAAGATGTTATTAGTATCTCATTAGCCACTTCACGGACCGGGTAGCCTTGAAAATTGCTAGTTGCTCTTTATTTCTTAAACAGGCATCATGAGATTGGCCTTCTGTTTTTTTTTTTTTTTTGGTAAGGAAAGATTGGCCTTCTGTTGTGTGATGATGATATGTAGATTTATTTGCTTGATGCATTTGGTTGTTTGAACTGCATAGTTTTGTTTGGCAGGCAGTTCTTTCTTCTCTTTCTGAATAATTTGTCCAGAGTCATGGCAGTAGATTTGTAAGAACCGAAAATGGTGTTTGGCTCTCAATAACTTAAATGTGGTTGCCTGAAATAATTTCCATGGAAGAATATTAGAGCTTGTAAAATGGTTGATCAGTTCTTTTCTAGCCAGGTACTTCCTTCATTTTGCTACTCACATTCTTAATTCTCGCTGAGTTCACATGAGCTAATTGAATATAGTTCCTCAGTGATTTTTCCTCTGTCCTCCGCTAATAGAATATATGTTCATATCACATCTTAGCATATATATCTGAGAGACATGGCTACTGAATACACCCTTTTTCTTAGGTGTTTCTGGTGATGCTTTCCTAGAGAACTGACATTAATTGCACAAAGAAAGTATTGATCTGGTGCACTCCAGATAAATGAAACTTTAAAAGAGATAGACAACATAGGCAGTGAGAAAGGGAGTGCTTTCCTTTTACACGAAAAAGGAACCTTAACTTTCAATCACTTCTATACTATTTTTTCCCTTCGTTATCAAGATTAGGGAGACGAAGAGCGATTTTTTGTCTGTAAATGCATATTTTGAAGAGGTATGCAATGTAACAAGGGTATCATGTGGCTTGCTGATATCGGATAATCTGACAGATTATGTGGTCTGTAGGTGTAGTATGTACCATGATAGCATGGCATGTGATATAAGTGTTACATGATATATTTGGTGATGTATTTTGTTTTGAATACAGTTCCTTCTTTTGGTTTTACTAAAATGAAATAGATCAGAAGCCTCGTGCATTACTGCTTTTAACATATGATTTCTTTTAAACTGCACAGTGCCCTAATTTCCTTATTGTTAGATTTCCAAATTCTTTGTGCAGATACCTGAAAAATGGACCAGGAAACCTTGAGAAAGACGTGGAGAGAAGATTCAGCTATGCATTGAGTAGAGAAGATATTGAGAATGCTATTCTTGGTGGACCTTAAGAACAAGTGCCATACTTTGTTGTCGAGGTCCCGTTGGTTTGGACACAGTGTCCTGCGAAGGAGGAGCACAATGAGCTCGAAGTATCAAAATCTCTGCATCTTCCGGCTTTGGCAGGGAGATCGTTCATGCACCTTGTATTGACAGTCCATGTACTTTTTGAATGCCCTCCTCACTTTCAATTGTTGAATAATTGGTTCTTTTTGCAAGGTGAAATTGCAATATGGACCAACATAATGCGGTTGTAAACTTTTCCTTACAGTCATATGGTGAAAAACGCTTCACGTATCAATTCGGATGGTGACCGTATGGCAGTTGAAAGGAAGACAAGCTTTGTCGTCGGCGCATGTGACGGGAGATCGGCATGGGAGGTCGTTATCAGAACCTCTTAGTGGCTCATTCCAAAAAAAAACACTAATTTTAAGTCGAGAGATAATTTTGGTCTGAATTTTTTTTTGTTCCATAAAAAAGCATCAACTTTAGGTCGACTGATGATTTTGGCCTTAATTTTTTTTTGTTTCATAAAAAATTACTAACTTGCACCCTGATTCCAAATTTGGCTCCCCGTTGACTTTCTATCTTAAGTCACTTTTGTTTGAGAAAAAAAGGTTGTGGTAGTGAGCTTGATGAATCTCGTCCATGGCGTCTATCGATAAATTGTGGTCTACAACTTCAAATTATGAAAAAATGACGAAGTCTAACCAAAGAGATTCAATCTGGAGATATTTTTGACTTGCCGGTGAAGTGAAGGAGACAAATAATTTCACCATTATTTTTCAAGTTGTGGCTCAAAGAATAAGACAATGAATAGTGCTTTAAATCCAATCAGCAAGCCACGTGGATTTGTTATTAAGGTGGAATAGTCAAATTAAATAATCAATGGTTCTAAGTCAATAGGGGCTAGATTTGGGATTTAAGTGAAAGTTAGTGCTTTTTTACGAGACCAAAAAAAGTTGAGCCCAGAATTGTCATTCAACTTAAAGTTGTTATAGGACAAAAAAAGTTCGAATCATAATTATTTCTCGACCTAAAGATGGTGTTTTTTTTTTTGGAATTAAGCCACCTCTTAGTCTAAAAGACCATTGAATAACTATGGTTACACAAACGATTCCAAAAGACTATGTTGACATCTCTCTCTCTCTCTCTCTCTATGTTTCTTGTACAGGATTACATTTGAGCATCCGCAAATTTTAGCTTGATAATAAAGAATGGGCCGGAAGGCATTGACTTGTATAAATTTCGAGTTAACCTTCTCGTGATAGATTTGAATTATTTGAGGTTTGAGATGGTCGATCCTTCTGGCCCAAGGGAAAATTGTTGAGGTCCAATCGACTTAGGCCTCACACCTGAGAAAGCCCACAACAAATTGGGCCGTACCCAATACAAACAAACTAGAACCGTTTTAGCGACTCCAACCTTTGGACGACGACCGGCCAACACCTTCAACGGAAGTCCAATTCCAACCTCCCTTCGTCCTTCGCCCTTCGACTTCGACACTGACGACGACGATCGCTTCTGCTCGCGCATCGACTCGTGAATTCGCATTAACATCCACATTGCAGTTACCACTTCAGGCTCCGGCCATTTCAAAACCCTCACGATCCGCCAAGCTCCCTTCCTCTTCGTTCGATTCCAGCAAACCTCCGACGCTCGATTCGATTCGGAACTCCCCGTTTGATCCGTCGGCCTGATCTCCGTTCGCCCCTGCCGCGTCACGTTTCCGGCGTCGCCGGAGATCTCCATCGGCGTTGATTCTCCTTTTTCACTCCCGCGTCGAATTTGAAGGACCGACCGGCGCTGCGGTAACTGAGAGGTAGGAGAAGATGCATAGCAAGGGATCGAGTCATCGGTTGTCGGGAATGGTGTCTCGGTCGCGGATTTCGAGCCTGATGCTGTCGATGTTCGCCACGTTCGCTTCCTTATACGTCGCTGGCCGGTTTGTAATGCTTTAAATGATTCACATGTGAATGTGCTGTGTGAATTTAAGTGCCTGCTGGACGTGCATCCTGATTTTACTCTTAATCAGCTCTTTTCGAATTGAAGTGCTGTGTGCCAGTGCGTGCTTCTGAAAATGTGTCCGTCTGTTTTGGTGTTAGGCTCTGGCAGGATTCGCAGAGCAGGGTTGACTTGATCAAGCAGCTCGATAGGATAACTGGTCAGGTGAGCATTTTGCTTTGCCTATACAGTGTTTCTAATTTGAGTCCGGGTGGTTCATTTTGTTCGCCTCCTTTGTTGGGTAGTGTGCGATAGAGATAGATTTACGCGTTCCACTTGGCGCCAATTCAGACTTTTCTCCAGTTTATTGGATAACAGTTTGGGATCACAATTTAGGCAGCCAGACATTTTGGTTACAAAACTTGTTGACAATTTGGGTGCTGCTTAGCTCCAGTTATTGTTTTTTTTTGAAGGAATTATCCACGAATTCAAGTACAAAACAGCAGACATTGTCATGACTTGTAAATCGATGTGTGTTCCATTCTAAAATGTTGTGCATTCCATGCTGGGCCTGGGGTGACCAAAATGACTAAGCTGAGCAGTGTCTTCTTGATGATAGGGGTGATCTGCTATATCGGTGGATGACACATTGAAGATTATCAACTGCAGGTAAAGTATCTGCCTATTGGCATCAGACTCATATCAAGATCATTTAATCATTTGTCTGTTCAGTGCTTGTCTTGAGGTCCCTCTAGTTGTTTCTTGAATAATGAGGATTTCTTCTCAGTGAGTGTTGTGAAACATCTTTTGCTTTCTAGGGAGCAACACAAGAAACTATCAGCCCTGGAGATGGAGTTGGCTGCAGCTAGAAAAGATGGTTTCAACTCTAAGCACTCGGTGGACGATTCTAAGAAACGACCGCTACTTGTGGTAGGAACTTTTACAAGATTTGGCCACAGGAACAACAGAGATGCAATTCAGAAGGCATGGATGGGAAGTGGTATGGTAGCAATCTTTGCTCTTGTTGGCAGACTCGCTTACTGAAGTAATCCGATCCATAAATTAGTTTCTCCTTTTTTATCCTCATGTACACTTTTAAATTGCCATTTTGAGATAATTAGTCTGTCTGTGCTCTATTCAGCATCTGTGTGACATCTCACTGACAGCATCACTTGCCTATCCCTTTCTGGCATATTGAATGTCTATATTTTATGCTATGATAAATTGGATTTGTGAGCCACATATTCTAAGAGAGAGGATTAGTTGATCAGTTGTAGAATTATCTTGAGAATTGGAAGCAGGGGTTGGGCTCTAAAGGAGGAAAAATTGTTCTCTGCCATACTTGTCAAGTTTCCTTTGAGCAATAATGCAACCAATATAAAATAGTTTAGGGAAGGCTTGGTTGAATGATATTGAAAGTTGGCTAAAATTCCCTGCAGTGGAAAAGGTGTTCAGAACGTAGATAATTATTTACTGGGGAAGCTGGTGTGCAAGGTAGCACCAGTGACCTCTTTTTGCTCTCGGCAGGAGTTTTTTCCAACTTACTTTCCAATCCCCACCTTATTCATGACCCCTAGGCCTATTGCTTAGGGTCTAATAGTACCAAGGACATACTGTAAAGGCCAAAGTTTGCTTATTGATGCCTTGATCAATCTGATTTATCATGCACATGCCATGCTTTTAATTTTTTGTTCCTTAATTTTGAAAGCTTAAACCTTCTATTTCAAATTGTAAAGGGAATACTTTCTCTTCACAGGCACAGCTCTAAAAAGGTTGGAGGATGAGAGGCATCATTGTTCGTTTTTTTAATTGGAACAAGGTATGGGGTTTTCATGTTTACCAGCTATTTCGTTCTTCCTCTTGGATGGTTGATCGAAGTCTTTGTATGATTTACTTTGCAGTGCAAGTAAGGGAGACAGCTTGGATGGGGCAATCGACAGTGAAAACAGGCAGACTAATGACTTCATCATTCTTGTTCATGTCTTGGCAATAATTTATAGTTGCATATCGATGATATTTCTGAATTGAGCTATGGCTGATGTTTGTTTTTCTCTTACGCAGCTAAATAATCGCCATATCTATCACAATTTGATTGAGAAAATCTTCTGCAGGTTATTGAAATCTGCAAGAAAATCTAGAGGCAGAAAATTCTTGTGTTTGCCATGTCATGTGCTTATGAGTAGGATAGGAGCTGAAGAAATGCATCTTATTAAATCATAGAAAATTAGTATTCGATGAGAAAGGAGCCAAAACCTGATTAGAACAATGTTTTCAGTATATGAAATTGAGAATGTTTAAGTTGAGCATAGCTTTGTGCAAGTTGTTTTCATCATAGTTATGCAGAAAATCTTTTTCTTCTATATCTTATTTGACACCATCCTCTACATAGCTTGCATCACTTTTGCTTTCAAATCAAACTCCAGTTTGTCAGTAATTTGCTGATTGTGGACACAATCGTTTCATGATTTCCATGAATGCATTGTGTGATTTTTCCATGTTACTGTTCCTTGATTTTGCTGTGAGCCTCTTGGATAAATCGTGATTTGATGATGTAATTTCAAGATTGTTGATTTGTCTGTGTGACAGGATAATCATGTTGAGGCACCTGAGGAGACTTCAAAGGAGGCAAAACTGTTCTTTGCTCATGCTGCTGAAACATGGGACGCTGAGTTCTATGCTAAAGTGAAGGACGATGTCCATGTAAATATCGGTTAGTTCAATTTTCATGTAGATAGAGCTTAGAATGTGATATACGTGGCATAGACTTGGATCACAACCCTTGTTCCTTAGGTTTCTGGTAAAGTAATGTTAAAATTTGCTGATTTGTCATCTCTAATTGGACTGTAATTTGTGTATCAGATATTTGCCCTCTGCTACTACAATTCATGTTAAGATTACTTCCGTTTATTATGCTTCTCTCAACAGATGCCTTGTTGACTGCACTTATGGCTCACTTGGACAAGCCTCGTGTTTATATAGGGTGCATGAAGTCAGGCGAAGTATTCTCCGAGCAGTGAGCACAGCATCCTGGATACATGTATTGTTAACTTACCTTTTGCATTTGTTAACTTACTTTGGCTGAGTATTTGCAGGGATCATCAATGGTATGAATCAGACTGGTGGAAATTTGGTGATAAAAAATCGTAAGTCCTATATAGCTGATTTCCTTTTTCTCTCACAACTTTAGATCCGGAGGATTACTCATTGACATTTCCATTTGCTAAGGAGTATTCAAAACCAACGGTCATTGATCCATCAGAAAGTATAAACATTCCATACCAGACATAGAACTTGACAATTGTGTTGGTCCCTCTTGGTCATGCTCATACTAGGTCTAGGTGGCATATTAGTCCACGGTGACTTCTCTGCAAGATGTTTGCTGCTCCTCTGCTCCTAGGAATTTATTACAATTATCATGGTGCAGCAAATTACTTAATTGTCCATGACTGAACCAACAATGAATTTGGGAGGGAAATTCTGGTGATGTCACAAGAGCCTGCAATACGCTTGCTGCACTTAACATGAAGATATCTTAGTTTGATTAGTTGTCATTTTTTCTCGACTGATTGAACCATGTCTGTGCATGTACATGCACATAATTAAACGTGCATTTGAATATTAAGTTTTCAGAATACGAAGTCCAGAGGAGGTGGAGACTTGAGGGATAAGTCTTTGCTGCAGCCTGCAGTAGCATTAACTCATTAAGAATTCATCAAATGAGAATTCGATGAAGAATGTGACACATAATTGGGGTCTGCCCTGGACTCGGCATTAGGATTTCACTTGAAAAAATTGAGCATTAAAATGGTTACAACTTAAAGGTTTTCTTATTTAGGGATTCCCACGTGTTTGCCTTTGTATTTTATACTTAGTATTTCATATTCCTTATGTGTGAGAAGTTTCGTCTCTTGACTATGCAGATACTTTTGCCATGCTTCAGGGGAGTTTGTCATAGTAATTCTATCGTGCAGATCCATTCTTCTTACGTATGCACATGACGATGTGAGCGGTTTGGTTCTGGTTTATCGGGCTTAATGTTGTGCATATTGATGAAGCAAAGTTTTGCTGCTTATCTTGGTCAACAGGTCGGTCTCTCTGTCTCTCTGTCTCTCTCTGTCTCTCTCTCTCTCTCTCCTGGACTCATGTTATGGGGGCATGGCACGAGAGATGCTGTTTATCACTGCATGAATTGATTATTTTTTCGCTTTTTCAGGAGCAATTGGTGCAGGTGCTTGATGCGTCATTGCTTATGATACCGGGGTTATACTTCGCACGAGGCCCATTGATTCTTTCAAGAGTTCTTTGAATATAGAAATCTGCGACCCTTTTAGGTTGATTGGTGGAGAGGTGATGTATGGAACTGGAGATTCGGCAGCCCTTCTTTTGGACTTCGGCATGTTAGCTCGTAGCTGAAGAAGGCTTCAAAGATGAATACTTTTAAGGCCTAAATAGGTCCCATGCTGGATGCAGAACAACTTTCTTTGAGTTGAGCGTCTAACAAATGGGTCATTATTCTTTCATTTATAGTGGGGGAGGAGATTCAGCCTCATTTGATAGTGTCGACTTGCTACCGAGAGATTGTACTATGATTGGCGGCTTATTCTCTTGATTAAAGTGAGTTCGTGATACTTCTGTCTCTTGGACAACCTGTTCGATGCATACTCACTTCTGTCTTGCTGATTACTGACTGATCAATCCAGAGTTCTTGTGGGATCTTTCATTGCTCAACAACCTATTCTATGCATTCCTGACGAGTCCCCTCTTCATATTGGACCGTGGAGGCATTCATACTATTTACCATCTTGTCGAATGAATTTTGTAGAGCGTTGTTCTAGTTGATAACATTTGTTATTTTTCCTTTAAACGAGACAACGGTAAATATACTTCCTCCACCCAAATGCAAGATCAGAGTAGAGAGACCTCTGCGCAGCCCTCGTAAAGCACTTACCATAGAAACCGAGAAAGAAGTCCGAAATACAGAAAACGGTCGGACACTGGGTAGATCTGCGAGATGAGCTTTATTTCACTCGTGTCCACTGGACTATTACAATAAGACCCATATGATATGCTAGACTGTCATATACGGCAGAGCAGAAATGATTGGCATATGAAGAAACAGATCGCATATGGCAAAAGACGATAATGGACTATCGCTCATTCTAATGAGTGCAATCCTGAGCGCAATGTATCCCAAAATGCTTAGATCCACAACAGTGTACCTCTCTAAAATGTGTCCTCTCATTCTAAGCTGGGACGCAAGCCATTAGACATTGTTTTGACCCTGTCCCAGCCACTAGACATCTTTTTACCATTAGATCCTTCTTCACATGATGTATATTAATGTCAACCTGTAATTTGACAAACTTCATCATGACTAGAAGACTATTCAATAAGAAGATGCATGACTAGAAGACTATTCAATAAGAAGATGCAGCTTAATGACTGGAAAGGAAAGATCACTTCCCCAATATACGCTCTGGAATATCATCAGGTAGAGCATCAAGATGAACCATTGAGGAAATGAGCCAATGCTTTTTCAGCGTCGTTATCATATGTGACCAAGGGTTCCGCAACACTGCTAGACGAAAACCGGATTCCCGTGAAAGAGTGTACCCATTTACGAATTCCCGAACCTGGATAGCAGAACATGAAGCAATTTATAAGAGTCAACTTACATGCTGGATGCACCCGTCACATGCTTGTAAGAGGAGGGACATCTATGCTGCGGCGGGCTTAATTACGTGATTGCACCCGTGAATTATTTGGACCCTAAGATTCTAATGGAAGAATGTGCCTATTTAATGCCACGGTACCAAAAGATCTAAACCGATATGAAGGAAAGTTGATTAGCCTTCTAGAGAGATGGGCAAAGACTATGTTTCTCAACGCTGAACACATCTATCTAAGAGGTTGAACTCGTTACAAGATGACATCACTAGAACCAAAACATCAGATATCCAATATATGGAAGAAAACCGGTTACCAGATAGATCGAGTTTTTTCAATATTCCCACATAATCATAGAAGTCTATTGATTTTTCTTCAACTATTTAGCATTTTCCTTGACAAAAACTTGACCGTCCATGAACTTAGGTAATGAGAATGACCGACTTCTTTCAGGCTTAACCTGAAACACACCTCCATCTTGACTACTGATAGCAGTAAGATAAAACAGCTGTGGGAAACATCCATGACATAGCAACATCATATAGCTAAACAGCAGAAAAGGAGTGCATACTGATTGAGTAGGCTCGGTCGTTCGTGATGGAAGATTTTCCATGGCAAGCCTGCTCCAGTTCAGGCTTTCTTGCTCTGCCTCTCTAAAATTCCTCTCTCAAAGTCAAAGTCAAACTGGAAGTTGCTTCGACTTATCTCTCCAACTTGTGGAGAAAGATGGGGCTATAAGGAGAATCGGAAACATTCGGATACGTAAGAATGAGACGACAAAATGCCTAAAACCAATTAATATATGTTACAGAACTACAAACCAAACAAGAATACAACTAGCACGGAAGCAGGACAGACTGCAGAAGGATATGAAGAGATAGCAAGTCTCAAACCCCGCATACTTTACTATTCAGCTGAACAAATCCATTTTACAAGGTCGGATTAGTATGCAAGTAAGGACGGGGCCAAGAAATTACTGAGAAGCAAAAAGACTAGAACAACATTTGCATACAAGATGTTCTTCAAGAGACATTAAGCTCTAGGAAAATGTCTCGCACAACAGACTAGAACAGTACTCATGCCGTCGCACTCTTCATAGATGAGACTAAACTCCATGGTTTTATGTAAAACGTGAGCAAGACTTTGCATTTCTTGGGGTGACACTATGTGTGAGAGATGTTTATTTCGAAGGAGAAACCGATGCCCAAAAAGATAGGAGCAGAGATTATCCCCAGACTATGGACCTTAAATACACACTTGTCAGTCTTTTCGTTAGAATCTAAAAGGAACAAAAGATTGCCACACGGGCAATCTATGTGCATGGTATTAATCAGTCGAAACTCTTCCCTGTTTATAAATGATGATGTTGCCACGACCAATTTTAACAGGTGAAAGCACGTTCTCCAGTATAAAGGGGAAATAGTAGTGAAGGCGGAAGAGGCGACAATATCTACTTCTCAATTGAGAACAAGCCCATAAACCCATCTAAAGATCATCAAACTGCCGGTCATCACTTAGTTCTTCATTTGCATGCATCGGCAAGTACAGACCATCAGATACCACATCATTGAGAGCATCACTTCTCGATTCAGTTCGATGGTCGCGCATTGACAAGGAATTAAACAACCAAACCAAGCCTATCATACAGCTTCCGCATAATGCTTGTTGACACCTAAATTTTGACGATCATTTAGTGGTTAATTGCATAGAAAATTAGGTATTAAATTTTAACCCCTAAACAAAAATATCAAAATCGCATAGCATATAATTTAGGATTTTATAGTTTAATTACATTCCACATCGGACCGACAGTGGCGAATAAGCTTAAAATCTATCGCGCAAACCGAGCTCGAGCACTGAACGAAACTTGGCTCACTCGGAAGACGAGGGCCGAAAATCACACGTCAAAAAGGGCTTGGTTGTCTTAATTTGAGCTTAAATTAGCCCATTAAGTTTAATTGAATAAAAGCCCAAATTAATTCAGCCCACTTGGAATTAAATAAAAATTAAAGGATAAAGCCTAAACCTAAGCTCATTAGGACTAGAAAGCCCCGCTAATTAACCTAGGGTTGCGATATAAATATGTCGTTATGCGTCATAAACAGGGGGAGCTTTCATAAATTTCAGAAATCAGAATTTTCAGAGAGACACACGAGAGGCACACGTGAAGAGAGCGAGAGAGAGAATCACGGGTGGACCATCGCCGCCTTGCTGCCCCGACGCCGCACCGCCGCTTGCTGCCTGCCGCGCTGCATGCCACCGCCGCTGCCCCTGCACTGCTGACGCCGCGCCGCTACCTCTGCATCGCCGACTTGTTGCACGCCACCGCTGCTGCCCCTGCACCGCCGACGCCGCGCCGCTGCCCCTGCACCGCCGACGCCGCGCCGCTGCCCCTGCACCGCCGACGCCGCGCCGCTGCCCCTGCACCGCCGACGCCGCGCCGCTGCCCCTGCACCGTCGCTTGCCGCACGCTGCCATTGCACGCCACCTCCGCTTACCGCACGCCGCCGCTGCACACCGCGCCGCTGCTCCCACCGCCGCTGTACCACCGCCGCGACGCTGCACCGTTTGCTGCACGCCACCACCGTGTAATGCCGACCACCGTCCCGTTCCGATCCGCTGGTGATTCAAATTTGGAAACAAATCTTCAGATTAGGTAAATATCTTATTCTGATTTGGTTTGAATATTTTATTACTTAATTTATGCTTATCGATATCTAACTTTGCATATTTGAACAATATGCATTATTTCAATTAGGATTTATTTATTCTTTGGAAATCTTGGATATCCATTATTTGTCAAATTTGGATAGAATTTGAAAATTTCAAAATCTTTTGAATATATCCAAGATATTTAAGATATCAAAATTTTTTCAAGATGTGATCGGTTAGGAAAATTTCCTAATCCGCAACCGTACACATGGAAATAAATCTATCTATCAGGCTTTAGATAGAGTTATTTCTATAGCGGGTATTTCGAATTTTTAGGATCGATCTGTCAGGCTTCAAATCGAAACCTAATTTGAAAGATTTAGCGGTTATATTTTTTTACTAAAAAATTTGCGATTTGAATTTAAATTCGAAAATACAAAAAAAAATCATAAAAGAAAATCAAAAAATTTGCACCTTTGAACTCTAAGTCAGGATTTATCAAAATTGCCGAATTGAGTATTTTTCTTGAAATTGGTACCGAAAGGATGTTAGGATAATCTAGCGTAACCAAGTCCCGAATTCATAATCTCTAGTTCGTAGAAATAAAATATTACTTTAGGTTTCTAATCAACCTACCTTAAATGATTAGTGGCGGCTTCCATTGAAAATATTTGCATGCTCATAATTGGACCTAAGTTGCGAATTGGTAGAATTTGGGAGAACTCGAGCTAGGTTAGTTAATTTAATTGATCTAGTAATCTATTAGCCTAAGATCGGAAAACTTGATTTTTTTTAGGTCGCGACAGCTTGGCGACTTCGCTGGGGAACAACTTGAATTTTTTTGAAAATTTAAGGAGGACTTTAGGCCAAGAAAATTTTCATGGAAAATCACTCGATTTGACAAAATTTGATTGAATTCTCATTCTTAGGTGTTAAATGATTTTGCAGGATGGGAGTTATAAGGGGAGTAGTGATTGGCTAACCCTTTGTTTTGCAGGTTTGGTGGATTGGAATTGTGATTTAATTTTTGTACTATTGAAGCGGTGTTTGCATGTAATTATTGTGCATGATTTACTTTATTTGCACTATACCACACACAACCTGTGACCGGACCTGAGTCACACCCATAGTTTTAAGATGATATTTAGATGGTTCTTTAACCTTGGCGGTAAGGCTTCGCTAAAGGTTATCCCATTTGGATCTCGAAAATTTTTCTAAAAAATGGCTCAAGGGTCGTCCTCATGCACGTGAGGCTACAACGCATGGAGGTTGCCCTTGTCAACCGAACCAAGCCGAAGTGATTGGACCCAACTAGTCATGACTATTGTATGCGAGCTGCGACTAGTCATGATGATTGTGCGGGAGGCTGCGACATGTCGTTCCGTTCATCATTTCATTTTGCAAAAGCCTTTAGGGTAGATAGATTAAGATTTAAACTCACGATTCATGTGCATTTCTCTGTGATTGACACTTTCTCCCCAAAGACGGTAATTTCTTGAGCTTTATCTTTGGTTTTCTTTATCTTATTTTGAGTCGGTCCTTGATTTAGGTTGAGTCATTTGGCACGTGGTCTATATAAGAATGGGTCGCCTCGATATTCATTTCGTGCCTACTCCGAAGCTAGAGCTCAAGAAGTTATGGGGCCAGTTGAAGCCAGATGGTCATCAGTACGTTCTCAAGCACATTGGATTCATGCTGCCAATCCTAGACATAGATGTTCAGAGCGGGATCATGCAGGCACTTGCTTATTTTTGGTGCCCCGAGACGACCACATTTGTGTTGGGAGGTAAGTTTGAGCTCACACCGACTCTGGAAGAATACAGTATTGCCATTGGGAAATCAATTGAGTTGGATATAGTTGAACCACCCATTAGGGTAGATCCTGTGGTAGCCCTTGCTAAATTTTTGAATTTAACTAAAAAGGAAATTGAAAAAATGCTAAAGGGTAATTGTCAAGCATGCCCATTATCTTTTCTTATTGAATGTTTCGAAAATAACTTCGTCCTCATGAAAATAAGATTTTTATCTTAGCTTTTTTTGGACTAATCATTTTTCCATTCCGTCAAAATGCTATTGGTCCCGTCATAGCTTGGATGGTAAAACTAATATGTGGTGGAGTTAGTTTTATAAACACAAATTTAGCAGAGACTTTCATATCTCTGACATGATTCAAGAAAGGAAAAGATAGAACTTTTTGAGTCCCGATTGAGCTTTTACAAATCTGGCTTTTCTCACACCTTTTTCAATTTGGGGAAAATATAACTGTATTTGAAATGGGCATGAATGATAATCCTATTTTAAGGTTTAAGGTTCAAACAAATACGAGATCAAACTAAGAGTTTGCACTATACACAATGGGTCCATCTGTTCAAGGATCCAAACTCTAAGATTTTCCTTTGGTAAGCTGTGTGGTTTCGGGAGGTTGAGGCTCTCGACTATACCATGGCGATTAGAAGCCCGTACCTTTGATGGGCATTTATGGGGCAACCTGCTATCAGCCCCTTCGAGTTACACAACAATTCTGAGTTTTGCAGGATGTCCCACCTCTACTTAGGCCTAATGAATTTCAAGTCCAGTTCGAGAAGGGCGAGTCCTACAGAGTTGAGCTTAGGCGTCATTCTGAGGCTTGGCAAAAATGTTCTATTCAGAAGCTGATTTGGCCGGCGGATGAGCCCACCGGAAGGATGAAGAGTCACTTTACCACGGCTCGGTATATTCAGTATCATACCATCCCTGCTGAGATACTCCCGAAGATCCCGGTTGTGACAATACGGCATACCCTTCAGACACAAATCAAAATCAGCGAAGAAAAGGCGATGAAGGCCCAGGAAAAGGCAAATGTTTTAGCTGAAGAGAATGCACGATTACGACGTATCTTGAAGGTCCATTCGTCTATAGATCACGTGGCCTCTAAAAAGAGGAAGACCGTCTAATTTCATGTTTGGTTTAGGGAGTTTTTCTTTTTTTTTAGGAGGAAATGTTAGCTTACTATTGACGTTTTCTGGTAATAGTTGTTTATGGATGATCTTTCTAAGAATTCTTTTGAGACATCTTCCATTTTGGGCAATTCAATGAGAAACATTAAGTTATAATTTGTAAATTTTGGAATTAGTCCAGGTTTTTATTTATTATTAAATGAAGCAATATGGAATTTCAAGATTTACTGGACGAATCGATCTTTCAAAAGAAATTTCATCTTGAGGGTCTAGAGGATGTCATGGACCGACTCGCTATTCTTACTTGTTGTATTTATTCGATCGTTACCTTTTGTAGGTAATTTGCCACGGATCCCCCTTATAATACTCGATCAGTGACCAAAAGAAGGATGGCCAATCAAGCCGAGATTGCAGCCATGATTAACGAAAAGCTGAAAGAACATATGAATACAATCAATGAGCAGATCGCGGCTGCCATGTCCAAAATGATAAGTGATCTCATGGCCAAGCAGCAGCAGATCAATGCTGCCTCTCAATCGGAGATTCCACCTCCAACCCGTCAAGGCCTCCGCCTTGACAAAGCTCCTGCAATATATACTAATCCAACCTTTCAACTAGATGATGTCATTTTGACTGACACTAGTGCGTCTCCGGCGGCCCCCGTTCTTCATTCACCCTCCAATGATAAGAATGCCAAGTTGCTGGCTAAGCTCGACCAGAGGTTACGTGAAGTGGAGGGAACTCAAAGTGTTCTGCCTGTTGATCTGTCTATTTTTGCCCAGGTCCAAGTGCCCGATAAATTCAAGATGCCAGCTTTCGAGAAGTATGACGATACCTCAAACCCAATTCAGCACATCGAGATGTACCAAGGGCTCATGAATAGATATGTTTCTAATTGACCTCTAATGATCTAAACCTTTCAAGCAAGCTTGAAGGATGCTGCAATGAGGTGGCATACCAACCACCAGATCAACCGGAAGGACTTGTGGGAAGAGGTGGCAAACCGTTTCGTTAAGCACTTCAAGTTCAATCTCGATGTCACCATTACAAGGGAAGACCTGGAAAGAGCTGAGCAGAAAAAGGGCGAGACTCTAAAGGAGTATGTCACTTGCTGGAGGAACATGGCGGGACAGATCATGTCTGATCCCTCAGAATGTGACTTAATGAAGTTGTTCGTGTCCACTCTACTGCAGCCGGTTCGTTCACGAATATTAGTAATGGTTGTCCAATCTTTTAGCCAGCTGATAGCCATGGGTGAGGAGATTGAGTCCGGGCTCAAGAAAGGATGGTATAGTGAGTCAGGTTCATCGGACAAGAGATTTACTAGTAAGAAGGACAAAGAGCATGTCCCCGAAGTCAACATGACTTATGTACAGAAGACGTCAGCTCAGGCCCCGAAACTACAATTTACTACCCAGCAGATAACCTCTTATGGGTGGCAAGGCCAGTAGGACCCATGCCAGCAGCGCAAACCTTGTCAGTTTACTCCACTTTCTGGGACGTTATCTCAGGTAATGACGGTGCTAAGGAAGAAGAACTTACTGAATTCAGAGCCACAAAGATCTAACGTTGCCGGCTTTGCAAGATATGATCCATTGAAGAAATGCGATTACCATAAAGGTGAGGTAGGGCGTTCGACAGATGATTGCCAAGTGCTCAAACATCGAGTACAAGATCTACTCGAGACTGGAGCGTTTGCACTATAGCCAGCCGGTAAGCCCAATGTGCAGAACAATCCACTCCCTGATCATTCGAGCAGTGCAAATATTGTCCTTGGCCCGGGGGTCAAGTAGGTTCAAGGCTTCAGGGTCCCTTTCGAGGATATGTTCGATGCTTTAGTCCGAGCTGGTTATGTTTCGACTGGTAAAGTGGTGTCACTCGGTGAAATAAAGAAGAAGGTGGATGAGTTGGTAAGAGAGGGAATGATTGGGACAGCGGATGAATTCGGGGTAGTGGCCACTATATCTCAAGTTATCATTGACTAGAATGAAGAACTCGCAATGATGACTGATGAACAAGTTAAGTTGGATCCTGACATGCCCCCTCTTGAGGACGCCTTTGACGATGACCTCGGGATCATTATACCCGATACTTCGAAAGTATTGATCCTGGCATCATCTCAGCCCTACGCTTATGAAAATGACAAGATGGTTTCATGGTCGTACGACGTTGATATGATAACAAGATCAGGGCGAACTTATGTTGATAATCGACCAGCTAAGCCAGTGGCTGAGAAAGAAACGAAGGAATTCTTAGCCGTGATTAAGGCTAGTGAATATAGCGTGGTTGATCAGTTGAGAAAGTTACCTGCACAAGTCTCGTTGTTGGAACTTCTCCAGACATCATATAAGCATCAGGGTGCTCTAATGAAGGTTTTGAGTGAGACTCATGTGCCCGAGACTATTGAAGAAGATAAGCTAGAGGGGTTTGTCGGGGAAATTCTCCTCAAGGATCAAGTAGTATTTTTTGATGAAGAAATCCCGGTTGAGGGACGTGGTCATAATAAGGCGCTTCATATATCAGTGAAGTACAAGGAGACTCATATGGCTAGGGTGCTTGTTGATAACGGGTCAGCTTTGAATTTATGCCTGTTGGCTACTTTGAAAAGGCTAGGCATTCATCCATCTATCATGCAAGCAGCCAAGACTTCTGTTCGAGCCTTTGATGGAGTAAAGAAGGATGTGATAGGCCAGATTAACTTAGAGCTGCAAATCGGACCTTCGGTATTCGATATTCTTTTTCAAGTGCTAGATATTCCTTCTGCTTTCAATTTCTTGTTGGGACGGCCATGGATCCACAATGCAGGCGCAGTGCCCTCTAGTTTGCATCAGAAAATCAAGTTTGTGGCTGAGGTAAAGTTGGTTACAGTTTATGGAGAAGAAGATCACCGAATCTTCAATGCAACATCAGTCTCGTACATAGAGCCCGATCATGTTGAGGATGATAGTCGATCATGTTGAGGATGATAGCTATCATTCATTTGAGATAGTTCAAGTTGTTCAGGCTTCCTCTGATATGCCATTGCCCATTCCTGAGGTTTCTAATGCAGCTATCATGGTGGCCAAGGTCATGGTCGGTAATGATTTTGAGTCAGGTCAGGGTCTTGGGAAGGAAGGTCAAGGCATTCATGCCCCGATCGAGACAAATGAACAATCCCACAAGGCTGGTTTGGGATATCATGGGCTAGGAAGCCGCGAATAAGGCTACGATTATTGCAGAGGCCGAAGAGGAGTAGGTCAAAGCCCCTTACCACCTCCCATTAACCATACCTTTTGCTCAGCTGGAGTGGTGGGGGGATATGAGCATTTAAAGCCGAGCCCGATTGAGGATGATCTCGGGCTTATCTTTCCTAAGTCGCCACAAGCCCTAACTGACTCGTCTAAGAAGCACGGTAAAACGATTTTGGTCAGTTTGTCTGATGATTCTGAGGATGACCAGCCACCCTCTATTTTCAAGAAGCCGGAGTCGAGGGTGGTGGACTTTGACTTTAATGATGGTATACCCTACCTTACCGGTTGGTTTGCTGAGACCTCCATTGGTGCAATCAATGAAGGACCACTTGAAGGGATGGGCGCTGGCCCTCAAAAGTAATTATTTCCAGTTTTTGTATCTCCCTTGCGTGGGAATCTTTATTGCTTTTTTTTGGATTTTCATTCCAATTCATGTTGCATTTAGGTTTTTTAATCCAATAAGATGTAATTCATTGATTCGATATCAGTAAAATTACGGCAGCTTTTATCATTTTGAATCTTGTTGAAGTACCCCAAACCAATCCGATGACGATGACCAATGATTAGAAAAATTTGTCATCTACGGTATGAACTGAGGGTTGGGCTTCTCAAGAATTCTCGTTTCAAGGTCTTCGAAAGCAAAACGAATTTCAAAAAACAAGGATCAATTTTCAAAAATTGCATGTAGTTAAGCCCTGTCTTGTCTTTTTGATCATTTTCTTTCATGTTTTAGGACTAATCTCGAGGCATGCAAGGGGACGGGAATCGTGGATCCTCACATATGTGATGCAAGTCAATCCGATGACTCAGACGATTCTAAGCCGAATGATGAAGAGATACGACGGAACTTGGAAATCCATGAGAAATCTAAGCCTCTGATTGTTGAAGAAACCATAGTGATTAATCTTGGCGACATGGAGAATCCTAGAGAGGTGAAGATTGGAGCATGTCTCCCTGAAGATGTGGCCAAATGCTTGACCCAATTGTTGAAGGATTATCAAGATATTTTTGCCTGGTCTTATGCTGACATGCCGGGTCTCGATTGATCGATCGTCGAACATAGTCTACCGACTGATCCTTCAGTTGAGCCTGTGAAGCAAAGGCCGCGAAGAGCTAAGCCAGAACTGGCAAAGAAGATCAAGGAAGAGGTCATGAAGCTTCTTAACGTGGGATTTATTGAGACTACCCAATACTCAAAATGGGTCGCTAATATAGTCTCAGTATTGAAGAAAGACGGTCGGGTTCGAGTGTGTTTTGACTACCGAGATCTGAACAAAACTAGTCCTAAAGATGATTTTCCACTTCCGCACATTGATGTGTTTGTGGACAGCACAGCTGGGTTCGAACTATTCTCTTTCATGGATGGTTTCTCAGGTTATAATCAAATCTTGATGAACGAGGATGATAAGTTGAAAATGGCATTTACCACCCCATGGGGGACATTTCATTACAAGGTGATGCCTTTCGGTCTAAAAAATGATGGGACAACTTACCAGCGAGCAATGGTCACGTTGTTCCATGACATGATGCATAATGAGATTGAGGTCTATGTTGACGACATGATTGCAAAAACTTGACGCAGAGAAGATCACATAGAAACCTTAACAAAATTATTCGACAGGCTTCGCAAGTTTAAATTACGCCTCGGTCTAGCAAAATGCGTGTTCGGGGGCAGCCTCTGGCAAACTACTTGACTTCTTTGTTAGTAACAAAGGGATTGAAATTGACCCGTCAAAAGTGAAGGCCATTTGTGAAATAAAATCTCTCTCTTCGGTGAAGAAAGTTCGTAGTTTAATGGGTAGACTAAATTATATAGCCAGATTTATTTCTTAGTTATCTGAGACAGCGAAGCCTATCTTTAAACTCCTCAAGAAGAATGCGCTGGTCAGATGGGATGAAGAGTGTGAACTGGCGTTCGACAAGATTAAGCACTACTTGATGAATACGCCAGTGCTTGTTCCGCCAACGTCGGGACAACCTCTGATCCCATACCTTACAATCCACAGTGAGTCTTTAGGTGCCATGCTTGCTCAGAAAAGTGAAGAGCATGGAAAGGAGCGTGCGATTTATTATTTGAGTAAGAAGTTCATAGCCTCTGATATGAACTATTCCGAAGCAGAAAGAATGTGCGCAACATTGATCTGGGTACTATACAGATTGAGGTAATACACTTTGCACTATCAGATATTGCTTGTAACAGAGTGTGATCCGATCAAATACTTGCTCAATCAACCCGCTTTGGTTGGAAAACTAGCAAAATGGCAGATTCTCATCTCAGAATTTAATGTTTAATTCATGTCGCAGAAATCAGTCAAAGGACAAGTAATTGCCGATGTCTTGGCCGAAAATCCTGGGAAAAATGAGGATCTGGATCCGCTAGAGGATAGAGTCATGCCAATTGATGAGTATGTATGGACCATGTATTTTGATGGGGCCGTAAACTTGTCAGGATCAGGTATCGGGGTAGTTTTAATATCCCCAGGCAGACAATATTATCCGGTCGCAACGAAACTGATATTTCCTTGCACGAACAATATCGCTGAATATGAAGCATGCATCCTCGGGTTACAAGCTGCAATCGAAATGGGAGTAGCTCGACTTAAGGTGTTCGGGGATTCAGTCCTCATTATTCTTCGTACCGTTGGTAAGTGGCAAACTAGAGATGATAAGTTGCAGCCCTATCACGTCTATTTAGAGGAGTTGGTGGAAGAGTTTGAAGACATTTCGTTTGAATACTTGCCAAGAACTCAAAACAGTTTTGCTGATGCTCTGGCTACGTTATCGGCAATGCTATGAGTAACAAGTGGTTTAGAAGTTGAACCTTTGAAGATAGAGGTTTTACAAAAACCGGCTTATTGCATGGCCACGACAGAAGAGCCTGATGGCAAGCCGTGGTATCATGATATCAAGGCATACCTTCAAACATAGGAGTTTCCTGAGAAAAGTACCGCATCTGACCAAAAGTATATCAGGAAAATGGCATCGAAGTTCTTCTTGAGCGGAGAATGCCTATACAAGCGGTCCTATGATTCGGCTTTATTAAGGTGTGTTAATTCAACCGAGGCTATTCGTTTGATGCTAGAAGTACATGAGGGAGTATGTGGTCCGCACATGAATGGTCATATGCTGGCAAAGAAGATAATGAGGATAGGTTATTACTGGCTCACTTTAGAGAGTGATTGCATTCAGCATGTCCGAAGTTGTCACAAATGTCAGATCCATGGTAATAAGATTAAAACTCCTCCAAATGAATTGCATCAAATATCTAAACCATGGCCATTTTCTATGTGGGGCATTGATATGATTGGCCCAATTAATCCTAAAGCGTCAAATGGGCATCGGTTTATCTTGGTTGCTATCGATTACTTTTCGAAGTGGATCGAAGCTATATCCTATACAACAGTGACGGCCCGGATTGTGGTGAAGTTCATTCGTCGAGACATCATTGCTTGATATGGTGCACCTGAGACTATAATTACTGACAATGGGTCGAATCTAAATAATAAATTGGTGGATGATCTGTTCGAGGAATTCAAGATCAAGCATTTGAATTCCTCTCCATATCGTCCGCAGATGAACGGAGCGGTTGAAGCAGCCAACAAGAATATCAAGAAAATTTTGGCTAAAACAGCTGAGAACTATCGTGATTGGCACGAGAGATTACCTTTTACACTTATGGCATATCGGACTTCTATCCGGACATCTACAGGGGCAACTCCATATTCTCTTGTGTACGGCATGGAAGCAGTTCTACCTGTTGAGGTTGAAATTCCTTCATTACGTATTCTTTCGCAGGTACAATTATCAGAAGTGGATTGGATCCAATAGAGATTAGACCAGTTGAACATGATTGATGAGATAAGGCTTAGGGCTCTATGTCATGGCCAGTGCTATCAACAACGAGTTGCTAAATCTTTCAACAAGAAAGTCAAGTCTCGACATTTTCAGGTAGGCGACATTGTCCTGTGGAAGTTATTGCCGATAGTTCCTCTTGCAGAAGGAAAATTTGCCCCAAACTATGGTGGCCCGTACATTGTGAAGAAAGTCCTTCCAGGAGGTGCTTTGATTTTGGCCGAGATGGATGGTCGTATTTTTTCCAGTCCAGTTAATTCTGATTCTGTGAAGAAGTATTACACTTGATTTGTACTCATTCTGATTTTGTTTCTATCAAGTATCAAGTTGAATTTCATGAATCAATTGATTTTCTTATTATGTTACTAAGCTTTGTTTAAGGAAGGCTTTTGATTTGGCAATCTGTTTCTGTCCTAATGAAGCGATCATATTGCATGAGAGACATCAAGATGACGAAAGGCAAGTCATTTCTATACGCGTCTTGAATAATAATCCCTAGTGCGAGTTGAGTGAAAATTATGTGCTGACAAGGTAAAGGATTATCTTACGAAAAGTATGACGACCAAAATGATGAGAGGCATTCATTCCCTCTATCTAAACACTACAGGTTATCATTTGCTTAACCTTTCGAACGGAGTTTCACTTCTTACCCCTGTCAGGAACAATCCCATACTGGAGCAATTTCTTAGAAAGTTCAAAATGGTTAGAATTTTCTTGCTTTCACTTGCATCAATCTTCAAGTATATTTATTGCATGCAAATTCTGTGTTAGCTCGAGTACCTTAGATATGATGAAGAGCAGTTCTATATCCTTACACATTATACCCTTTGCATACCCAATTTGAGCGGTGAATTCATTTCAACCCTATTGATTATCATTCTTATGATAAACAAATGAAATCATCTCAAAGCAAGTTCAAGGTGACTTGAGGCAAATGGGAGCTCGAAAGAAAATTCATCAGAAAGGACGCAAAAGGACTCCATTAAATCGAAGTTCTCTCTCTCAGAAAAATCGCTCGAAAAGAAAATCTCTCTTTCTAGAGAGAGAGAGAGAGAGAGAGAGAGAGAGGAAGGCTTCAGCAAGAACTTAGTCGATATGCAAGATCATTCTTCAAGTAAAAGACCATTTGAAGGTTTATTTATGGAGCAATTGTTAGAGATAGATCAATGATACGAGTAACATGATTGGATGATCACCAATTTCTATGTTCATAATACCCCCTTTGATGGAAATAAGCCGTTCATTTAAAGCCTACCTGAATCTTCGTTACAACCCTTACCGAAGTCTCTTCAGAATAGGGCACTTGAGTTAACGTAGAGTTTCAAATGCTTAAAAATGTTGCTTGAAGAAGTGTGAGCAAGATTTTTCTCTCATTTTTGCAGCATTCTTGACTTGTAAACCCAGAGCAACTGGTGATATCAATTCTTTCAAAGCTATTACCCTCATGAGTCCCCATTGTGAAACCTTTGACCAAGCCTACATTTTAGTCCTTACAAAGACCTCTTAGATTGGCCAAGTCATACTGATTTTGAGAATATCCGAACCCTTGTCAAGCACGATAAAGAGAGTTTGAGTGATTCTTATATCCGCATCAAAGGTCGGGTCAAAAGCCTTTCATTGAGAGTGAGTGAAAAGTCCTTTCTGATTAAAGGTCTCTTATTTAATGTGATCAAATTGTCAAAAGGATGAAATGGTTGTTCTTATTGATAAATTCCCCAGTGAAGCTTAGTAATGCAGGCAGATTCATGAATTATGTTTTCTTTGCCCATGCGCATGTGTTATTTTAACCTTTTCTCAGGTAAAAACAGGTGCAATGCAATTGGCTATGTCATTTTTATAGCATAAGAAGAATTCAGGTACATCTGCTAATTATTCTTCATTGTTTCTCTCTTCAAAATAAGAGACATGATCTCTCTCATATGTGCACCAAGTGGAATAAGTGACATATCTCTTTGTGTTGCCCAGTGGAATAGACAGCGCACCCCATTTCATGTTTGCCCAGTAGAATAGGCAACATAGTTTCTAATTCCGTGTTCACCCAGTGGAATAGGTGGCACAACTGACCTCATGCTCACCCAACGAAACATGTGACATGATCCTTTTCGTGATTTTCTAGTGATATAGGCAACACGTCCCCTTTTAATTCTTTCTTCATATTGTGTGTTATTTCGCATCCGTAGGGAACTACAGGTAACATATAGGCAATCCTGTACCTTGAGAACCTTACTTCCAGTGGACTAGAAATTTGAAGATCGAGGGAGCTCACAGCATTATAAAGCTTTCCTCACTTGGGCGCTTTTGGTGCGATCCGTATGAAAGGCTCTTTCACCGCTCTTCAAGAAGTGAGAAGCCTTAGCATACGTTCCTTATTATCTGCATATCACACATTATTGCATTTGAAAAAAAAAGAAGAAAAAAAGATCATTCATCATTTTGCATAGTTTAAATTTAGGTTTCAGTTTTTGAGCGAAACCTCTGCGAGCCTCCACTCAAAGAGAGGCAGCTGTTAGCACTTAAATTTTGACGATCATTTTGTGGTTAATTGCATAGAAAATTAGGGATTAAATTTTAACCCCTAAAAAAATATCAAAATCACATAGCATATAGCTAAGGATTTTATAGTTTAATTGCATTCCACATCGGACCGACAGTGGCGAATAAGCTGAAAATCTATCGTGCAAACCGAGCTCGAGCACTGAACGAAACTCGGCTCACTCGGAAGACGAGGGCCGAAAATCACACGTCAAAAAGGGCTTGGTTGTCTTAATTTGAGCTTAAATTAGCCCATCACGTTTAATTGAATAAAAGCCCAAATTAATTCAACCAACTTGGAATTAAATAAAAATTAAAGGATAAAGTCTAAACCTAAGCCTATTAGGACTAGAAAGCCCGGCTAATTAACCTAGGGTTGCGATATAAATATGTCGTTATGTGTCATAAACAGGGGGAGCTTTCATAATTTTCAGAAATCAGAATTTTCAGAGAGACATGAGAGGCACACGTGAAGAGAGCGAGAGAGAGAATCACGGGTGGACTATCGCCGCCCCGCTGCCCCGACGCTGTGTCGTTGCCCCTACGCCGCACCGCCGCTTGCCACCTGCCGCGCTGCACGCCACCGCCGCCTGCCACGCCGACGTCGCGCCGCTGCCCCTGCACCGCCGCTTGCCGCACGCCGCTGATACACGCCACTGCCGCTGCCCCTGCACCGCCGAGGCCGCGCCGCTGCCCCTGCACCGCCGCTTGCCGCATGCCGCCGCCGCATGCCACCGTCGCTTGCTGCACGCCGCCGCTGCACACCGCGCCGCTGTACCACCGTCGCTTGCCGCACCTTTTGCTGCATGCCACCGCCGTGTACCGCCGGCCACCGTCCCGTTCCGATCCGTCGGTGATTCAAATTTGGAAACAAATCTTCAGATTAGGTAAATATCTTATCCTGATTTGGTTTGAATATTTTATTACTTAATTTGTGCTTATCGATATCTAACTTTGCATATTTGAACAATATGCATTATTTCAATTAGGATTTATTTATTCTTTGGAAATCTTGGATATCCATTATTTGGCAAATTTGGATAGAATTTGAAAATTTCAAGATCTTTTGAATATATCCAAGATATTTAAGATATCAAAATTTTTTCAAGATGTGATCGGTTAGGAAAATTTCCTAATCCGTAACCGTACACGTGGAAATAAGTCTATCTATCAGGCTTTAGATAGAGTTATTTTCATAGCGGGTATTTCGAATTTTTAGAATCGATCTGTCAGGTTTCAGATCGAAACTTAATTCGAAAGATTTAACGATTATATTTTTTTACTAAAAAATTTGCGATTTGAATTTAAATTTGAAAATACAAAAAAAAATCATAAAAGAAAATCAAAAAATTTGCACCTTTGAACTCTAAGTCAGGATTTATCAAAATTGCCGAATTGAGTATTTTTCTTGAAATTGGTACCGAAAGGACGTTATGATAATCTAGCGTAACCAAGTCCCCGAATTTATAATCTCTGGTTCGTAGAAATAAAATAGCACTCCCGCTATTTTATTTAGGTTTCTAATCAACCTAACTTAAATGATTAGTGGCGGCTCTCATTGAAAATATTTGCATGCTCATAATTGGACCTAAGTTGCGAATTAGTAGAGTTTGGGAGAACTCGAGCTAGGTTAATTAATTTAATTGATCTAGTAATCCATTAGCCTAAGATCGAACACCATGATTTTTTTTAGGTCGCGACAATGCTGTGCACAAAGGATATCCACAGAAATTTTTGGACAGCAGTAGTAAATGTAAATCAACCTCGCACGATCAATAGAAAGTGGCCCCATGGATCTCTAGCATCGACCAGGGGCACGTCACAACAACAACAACAACAACAACAACATAAACCATAACATATTAGAAAAATATAATAAACAAAAACTCACCGGAGGAGGTATCCTGTACTCTGGCTTTATGGCAACCCTGACACCCAATCCTGCCGCTAAACCGCCAAATCAAGCAGAGAGAGAGAGAGATAGAAACGGTCCTATACAGCGGATACTGCGCGCTGTTCCTGAAATCGTAGTCCATCTGAAGAAGAAAAAGAAGAAGAAGAAGAAGAAGAAGAGACGAAGAGAAACGGTCTGCCGAGATTGTTGGGAAGGAAGGAGACGACAAGCTGAAAATTCTGTGATGGCATACAGAGAAACAAAATAATGAAAAAAAAGGAAAAAAGAAAAAGGAAAGAGAAACACGAATAATAAAAATTAGAAATTAAAAAAAATATGGCAAAGAAAAAATGGACGATTAGGGAAGCCACTTCTGAATAATATCATAGCCAAGTTTCGATCTTGGGACCGAGGGGTGTTAATGGTTTGGTTCAGTTTGGATATTTAGGAAAATCGAACTGAACCGAACCATTTAAATGTGTGCTTGCTCCGAATCAAAAGGCGACACGAACCAATTTGATCCGAACCGAAAAATACAAATCGGTTCGGATCAGTTCGGTTCGATTTTCCTCTTTTTCATTTTTTCTGCGCTTCCGCTTCCTCTGTAACGATCTGTCCAATGTTCAATTTCCCTCTCTCTCTCTCTGTGGGTAGATTAGGGTCTGTTTAGTAATGTTTCTATTTTTTTATTTTTCTGTTTTTTTCTCCGGAATAGAAAAAGAACAGAAATTCGTTTAGTAAAAAAATCTACTTTTTTGTTTCTGGAACAAAAAAGTGATCCTGGAATAGATTTGGAACAGAAATAAGAAGCAAAAAAAAATCTACTTCTTTGTTTTTGGAACAAAAATAAGAAACGATTTTTTTTGAAATCCTCCAAAAACAAGAAACAATCCATCGGCCGCAACCCGCCCACAGTCGCCTCTCGCCGTCCTTCGCTGCCACCTACCGCCCTCCTTCCGCTGCCGCTCGCCGCTTGCCTCCCCTTCGCAGGCCGCCTCTTGTCATCGACCACTGTCCTCCACCGCTCGACGCTTGTCGCCAACCGCTACTGGTCGTCGTCCTCTACCGCGGGTCGCCATGCTTCATCGCCCGACGCTGGCCGCCACCCGGCGCTGGCCGCCTCCCCCCGCCAACCACCCGACGCCGACGATCACCCACCACCGATCGTTGTCCTTCGTTGCCGGCTGCCACCCACCACTGGCGACCATCCTCCATCGCCTGCCATCGTGCTCCACCGCCCGACGCAGGCCACCACCCAGCATTGGCTACCCTCGGCCGCCGGCCACCTCCTGCCCCTGGCCACCCGATGCCGGTAGTAACCCACCATTGGCCGCCATCCTTCACCACCAGCCGCCGTGCTCCAGCGACCGACGCTGGCCACCCTCCGTCACCAACCACCTCCCGCCGCCGCCCCTCGCTGCCATCACCACCGCCCGACGCCACCATGCTCCGCTGCTGACCGCCGTGCTCACTGCCTCTCGCCACCGACCGTCATCCTCTGCCGCTGCCGACCACCGTCCTCCGCCCCCCACCGCCACCTGCCGTCCTCCACCGGTAGCCCAGAAGGGAGAAACTCGTCTATGGAATAGAAATGGATCATTCGCGCCCTAAACGCGTTTCTATTCTTTTTCTATTCCAAGAATAGAAATTTTGTGCAGTTACTAAATACTATTTTTTGCTCAGAAATTATTCCAAGAAATAGAAATAGAAAAAACGATTTCTGATCAGAAATTATTTCTAGGAACAGAAACGTTGTTATGAAGACCCTTATTCACTAGTTGAGCAGCGAAATTTGCAGCTTTTGAGCTGAATCTTGTCCGATTTATCGAGTGAGTCGAGTCTTGCGAGAAATGGGTGCCGGAGCTTCTCGCTCATCGAGTCTAGATATGGAGTCCACGGCGAGGCTCTTGGGGTCGACGACGATCGAGGAGGTCAGGCTATACGGCATCGATCCAGTGATAATTAGGTGCTGGCGGACACCGGCGTCGGGATCGTGATCGGGGCAGCCAACGGCGACATACCGTCACTGGCCTCCGATCCCGGCGAGGTCGCTCGGTGGGTCGGCTCCAACATCCTCCCGTTTTGTCCCACCAGCAACGTCAATCTTGTCACAGGGGCCTCGGACGTGGGAGACGACAGCGGGGATGGGGGCGACGGGGGGAGGCAGCAGGGTCGTGGGGAGATGGGGCGGAAGCCGGCGAGGTGGTTGCCGCGGTTGGGGAAGGCGACGGGGACGCCTTGGGCGAGGGCGACTTGGACGGGGTGTGGGCTGGCGACGGTGCCACCGCCAAGCCGACGAGGAGGACCACCATTGTAGCCAGAGTGAGCAACACACTTGAGCCAGCCATGGGAGAAGAGAGAGAGAGAGAGAGAGAGAGAGAGAGAGAGAGAGAGAGAGGAGAGCTGCGAAGATAGAGGAAGAGAGAGAGAGAAAAGCAAGTGAGAAGAGAGAGAATAAATCAGAAAAGGGAAAGAGAGAAAAAAGTGGGTGAGGGAAGAGAGAGTGTACGAGAAGGGACGAAAAAGGAAAAGGAAATTGAATCCGATCCGATCCGATTCGAACCGAAACTGAATCATCAACAAATCAATTTTTTTTATTTATAATCCGAACCGAAACCTAATCGAAACCGAAAATTTATATTTTTGATTTCGATTTTGATTCGATTTTTGACAACCCTATTAGGACTTGTGGGTTAAGAGCCCACCACGTTTCCAATCCGCTGCGCCACTCTGATTTTGTTATTGGTTTATGTGCCAAAATTATATATATCATTAGACAAGAGGAATAGACATTGCCATCACTTAGTTTAACATGATAGACATACGTCAGATCAAGTGATTACTTAGGCATAAGGTGTAGGGTGACATATTATGGTGCGTACATCTATCCTCTTATTTATTTCGGGTACCATATGAAATTGTTAAAAAAAGATGATGGAATGACGTCGTGAAAGAAATTATAATGCCAATGGTCTATGAAAAGAAGAAAAGAGAAGAACAAAGGGCTTATGGGATCTAGGAAGTCGGGTTTCGCGGTGCCATTTCGCACAACTTCCAGACTTGGTGTCGAGCGCTTACGTAAATGACGGGATATCGACGATATTGATAGAGAAGTTTGTCGATAATCATGATTATCGTTGGCCACGTGACCAAGATATATCCCCTAGCTAAACCCCCTTAATTCACCTTAATTCCTCCAACATCTTCCCCGTCATCCCCTTCCTTACGTTAAGTAATCGCCGAAAAGTACAAGATACGACAAAGTGGAATACATGAAAGAAAGGCGTACCCCTAGATCACCCAATCACACCTCGATTCCAAGGTGTACGACGCAACCAGAATCCGCGAGACCACCAAGGAATCCAAAAAAGCGCCACACGCTTATCCTCTCATTAATGTTGATATCTGATTTTTTACTTATTTTTTAAATTTTTCTAAAAATTACAAAAATAGGATTAGGAATCTTGGTCAAGCTTAGGAACCTATTTCTAAACCAAAAATAATTTTTTTAGAATTTTCATGAAATTTTCCTTATTTTCTTTTGGCCAAAATGAGAGAGAAAATCAAGAAAAAAAAATACCAAATGGAGTTAAAAAATTCCATAAAATATCCATTAGCTTTATTTTAATTCAAAATTTATCATTAATTTCAATTTTGGAAAATTTCAATTGGGGATATGTTTTTCCCAAAATTGGGTAAATTCACACCCAACTTGAACAAAAAATTTAATTGAGTCATTTTTAGTCATTTTTAGGCCATGGTGTTTTCACAACAAGTGATTTTGAGACCTTGAATTGCATATTGGTCGGTCCAATTTTACAATTTAACAAAATAATTGAAAAGCCCCAAAAATCAATTGAAAATTAGGGATTTTGAGCCCAAATTGGGAATCTTGTACAATTCGAAATTGTTGAACCAGGACAGCACCATTCCTAGTGTTAATCAGTCATGGGTAATTCAATTTTGATATCAATTTTACCCAATAAAATCATGTGTATACTGAATTGAACAAAAACCCTATTAACCTAAGTTCAAATTTGGGAATTATGGATTTAATTGTAATAAAAATTGGTACAAATCCCATATTTGGGTACAAAATGTGCTAAGAAATTCAATTTTGAGGTTAAATTTGAAAAATTGGGTCAAAATAGGGTCGATTTTGCAAAATTAGACCAACCTAGGTATGTCAGGTCCGCCGGATCGACCCGATTCGACCCGACCCGGGTCGGTCTCCTTCCTTACTCGACTCACCCCAGGTCTGGGAGAGGGAAAAAATATCCCCTCGGCCTACCTCTTCACCGCCTTACTTGAGCTAATCGGCCACGTATTAAACGAAGATAATAGCTGGGGAATCTCCAACTGGACTTGGTGGTATGTTATAGCTAGAGGTGATCGGTTCCAGGGTGGGTAGGGTCCAGACCTAGAACCTGGAACCTACCCTGTTATAACCGGTTCTCAATTTTTGGAACCTGAAACCTACTATGTTTTCCCTAAACCCTGTTTTGGAATCCACCCTATTTTTCCGATCCGGTTTCAGGGTCTACCCGATAACCTGTTTTTTTCTTTTTCCTTTTTCTGGTTTCAGAAATTTGAAGCAAAATAAACAATCCACAAGCAGGAACCGATTCCTGGACCGGTTTCAATCGGTTCCAAAAATATAGAATCGGTTCCCGGACCGGTTCAAACAGGAACCGATTCCTGGACCTGTTTTTCGGGTGGACCGATCCGGTTCTCGGATAAACCCGGTCCGGTTGCACACTCCTAGTTATAGCAGATCTGGAGGTTGGTGGAAGGAAGATTGGGTGGGAAATCGAGCTAGAAGAAGAGAAAAAAATCGTTCTCAATGCAGAAAAGCTGTTCGAGGAAATTCTAGAGAAAAGAGAGAGAGCGTTAGAGAGAGAAAGTGAGTAGAATCAAAGAAGAGAGAGAGAGGAGTTGAGATCCCCAAATTGAGTGACCGGCGCCGATCGACTGAACCGCGCCAACGAATCGATTGCTCAAGAAGGATCTCCTCCTCAAGCGGTCAGTACGATGCTGGTTGAGTAGCCCTGAAAATCGATCCCAGCCAATGAATCTAGGAGTTCCCTAGCGGAACCGAGACCATAAACTTGAAGATCATGTGTTAGGGAACCGCTTCACGCCTGCAGATTAGCTTGGAAATTTCATTCTGCCCTCCATCAAAACAGGTAAAATTTGATCTTCATCGTGGTTTTCCAGAATCCCAAAAAATGAGTTTGAGCTTGATATTGTTAATCATGCGATTTCTTTGGTGATTATGAGTTCCTTGATGTCTAAAACAAGTTTATGATCACATTTGCATTGTTTGATTGCATTTTGGGACGTTAAATGTGCATAAACTGAGTTGGCCGTCCATGAGAACCTTCACCGAAGCTCCCTTGACCTCGCCGGAGTGCTTCCCATGGCCATAGGCCACTCAAGTTAGTAGATCCTGACCTTGTTTCATGTTTTAATGTTTGTTTTGATCGGTTTAGACGGTTAGGGCGATCTGTATGATGATTTGAGAGCTTGAGCAGCTTGTTTTGGATAAGTTTGCAAGTTAGGGTTTTTGAATCGGCTTTTCGCTGACCAGCGGTGATCCGACGGTGAGATGATTAGTCTAGGATGACAGTTGGTGATGTGATGTTGACACAAAACCTAAAAGAATGGCAAAATACTCACCGGAAGGTCTTCGGCGACAAGCTCAAACCGGCGGCCTTGATAACCTAAAACGAAGAAACACACCCACCAGATGTTCGATCAAATGCCACAATGAGAAAAGCAAGAAACGGCGTCGTTTCGACGCCATGCTCGCCGAGGCGAGCGCCGGCAAGTTCGACTTGGTCGGACCGGTCTGAATCGGCTCAACCCGATTCATTCCCTTGGCGGGAAAGTTTAAAAAATAATAATAATAAAATCTAAAACACTAAAAATAAAAAAAAATTAGAAAAATCACAAAAATAAAAAAAATCCGAAAATCAAATAAAAGTTTTTCCGAAAATCTAAAAAAAATTCAGAAATTCGGAAAAAATTAGAAAATTCAGAAAAAATTCATAAAAATCAGAAAATTTCCAAAATTTCATAAAAAATCTGAAAAATTCTCAGAAAATCCAAAAAAATGAGAAAAATTCAGAAAATCCATAAAAATTTGAAAAATCCCAAAATCCCATAAAAATTTCTGAAATTTCAGAATATAAAAATCAAAAGTCAATTTTCGGGAAAGGAAATTCTCAGAAAGCTTTTTAAAAAAATAAAAAAATTTCAAAAATTCACAAAATAACTCAGTAACCCTGTGGCCACCCTTTTCAAATGAAATTTAATTTTTTTTTTGAAGTGTTTGAATGGCATTTTTGAAGACCCTTAGGTTTAAGGGTTAAACGGGTTCTTAACCCCTAAAAAACCCAAAAAACAGCACTATTCATGAAATAAATAAGCCGTTAGGGCTTCATTAGGCATTGAATGTTTTGAATTGTTTCCTTTTAGAGACAATTTAGGAATTGTTTTGATTGATTGAAATTGATTGTGCAATTAATGATTGATTGATTGTTTCTATGATTAGAACGTCTAGAATTAATGGGTAGACCTTAGAAACTCGAGTGACACGTTAGATATATTGTATTGTTTTAGGTACCGAAAGGGAGTTAGAGACCTCAATTCGGAATCATTAGCGTAATCAAGTCCTTTTACTCAGAATTTCTGGTTCGCAGAATCATGGTATTTCTTCTGTACCTCGATTAGGATTCTAGTCAACTTACTAATAGTGACTAGTGGTGACTCCAAATCAAAACTTAGACTAAATAAAAAGATAAAAAATACAATCTGCTGTCACGTGATGTATGGTCTAAGAAAGACCCTTGTTTGTCTAGTGATGGAATGTCTGTGGAATGGTTGGGCGAAATATCCATACCGGACTTTAGTAGCACATTCGGGGACAGTTTCTCTATTCATGACAAATGAAAGTATCTCCTTAGCGTGCCAAAAGCGCGGCGCGACAATTAATAACAAGACGAAGAAGAAGACCGCCGTTGAAAAAAGAAGGCGAGATCTCTCTCTTCAATCGCTTCGCAGGTCCGTTCGCAGAGAGAAGCTTCAATATCGTTTATGCATTTTTGCTATCTGTTCAAGCTACACCTGCGAGGCAGAAATTCGAGTAACGGACTCCTTATGAAGTGCTGCTGTTACTAGTGCTCTATTGCGGATTTCGCAGTGGTCAGAATGGGCCATCATTTTGAGGGAGGGAGTAATTGGTTCGCTATGTTAGCACTTTAATGGAAAAATGATTGGATTCCATTATAGTACAAAAAAGAAGGCGACGTCTCTCTCTCTCTCTCTCTCTCTCTCTCTCTCTCTCTCTCTTTCCGGCGTACTATTGTTGCTTCTTCCTTTGATCCTAGGGTTCCTTTTTCAATTTTTCGCTGCCTTCGTTTCCCCCTTTTTTCCCTCCAAAGCTCTTCAATCGCTTCGCATGTTTGTTCGGAGAGAGAAGCTTCAGTATCGTTTCTGCATTTTTACTGTCTGTTTGAACTGCACCTGCAAGGCAGAAATTCGATCGATGGACTCCTTAGGAAGTATTGCCGTTACTAGTGCCCTATTGCAGATTTCGCAATGGTCGGAATGGGCTTCGTTTTGAGGGAGGGATTAATCGGTTCGCTATGTTAGCACTTTAATGGGAAAATGATTGGATTCCGTTATAGTAGAAAAAAGAAGGTGCTCTCTCTCTCTCTCTCTCTCCGGTGTACTATTGTTGCTTCTTCCTTCGGTCCTAGGGTTCCTTTTTCAATTTTTCGCTGCCTTCGTTTCCCCTTTTTTTCCCTCCAATCTCTTGAATCGCTTCGCATGTCCGTTGGGAGAGAGAAGCTTCAGTATCGTTTCTGCATTTTTGCTATCTGTTTGAGCTGCACCTGCGAGGTAGAAATTCGATCGACAGACTCCTTAGGAAGTACTGCCGTTACTAGTGCTCCATCGCAGATTTTGCGGTGGTCGGAATGGGCCTTCGTTTTGAGGGAGGGAGTAATCGGTTCACTATGTTAGTACTTTAATGGGAAAATGATTGGATTCCATTATAATACATCAGTTGCTAAAAAAGTTTAAAGTTTTGTACTTTGGAGATTAAATCAAAGCTTTGCAACCTAATCACAAATTTCACTTCAGTGATCAAGAGAGAAATTTATTTTAAATTGAAGCAAAAATGCATGCCATTTTAAGGGATCGTATCGACCGGGCTAAGGTAAAGAAACTGTTGGACTTCATGCTATAGATTATAAATGGCTCCAAATCTATGTAATGTCATCCTTTTATGTAGGCCAAGAGGATGCTGAAGAATCTGAGGGCCAAGACCACACACCACAATATGGAGTACAAAATAGTTGGTCTTAGTGAGAAGCCATGCAATCAGCAATTGTATGTGATATTTATGTAGCTTCTTAGCCATTTTTTCTATCCTGGAAAACAGGATGAACTTTAACATTTTCCTGTTGTCCCCATGTTTCCCTATGAAAACGAGAAATAGGAAAGGCCCCGATGGCGAGGAGCAGACTGTGGATATTACTGTATGTGAATATTTTATCAAGCACTGCGGCATAGAGCTTAGATACTCTGCAAGCTTGCCATGCCTTGATGTTGGCAAGCCAAATCGGCCAAATTACCTACCTCTGCAGGTGAGAAACTTTTTTCCCCTTTTGTTGTTTTTCTTGGTGTTACGGCCAGTGCTATCACCTAGAGGGGGTGATTAGATGATTTTATTAAATTTGATAAATTAAAATTGCGGAATGAATATAGTCAAGATCAACAACTTATGCTCGCAATATTAGATATTTTCGTTTGATAAACTTATACAAAAATTTTCGTCAGATGGATGCATCTGATGATAAATTGTCGTCAGATGATTACGTATGATAACTACGATGATGTTCTGATGAACTCGTTTGAAAGATATGTATGCAGTATGATGTTGATAATGATAAATGAAAGTTTAGGGATAGAGAATACTGCACACAGATCTTTATAGTGGTTTGGCTTTATTGAGCCTACGTCCACTCTCCATGCTGACAGCCTGTTGGCTATATTTCACTATTGAATCACCAGAAGATTACAAGAGCTGTGCTTCTCATATGATAGATAACACTATTACGTGCACTTTTCACTCAAGTAATTTTCTTTCTAAAAATACAACGTGAAAAACAGTAATCACAAGTATATAAGATCGAAGCTCTATTCAAACTTTGGAATTCTCGATTTTGGTTCTTGTTTCTTGTACGGCGTTTGCACTCCTTTTATACTCCTCTACTTCCAATCTATCCGTTGGACAGTATTCAGAGTATTGATCTCCAAATCAACCCGTTGGAGATTCTTTCCAAAATAGGATGCATAGCCGTTAGAATAAAACCATTATCTCCAAGTGATTTGATCGCCCATACAATTAAATCAAGGTTTCCATAAGTATAGTTCTTCGTATTTGAGGAACGATCTTGTGATTATCAATCTTAAAATATCAATTTGATTATCCTGCATAAACATGCAAAAAATAACACTGATTGAATCTGACGAGTAATTTTGAATCTGATGACAAAGTCCTTTCATCGACTAAGTCTGATGACTCAGCATTTATCTGCATCAAATAACTTAAGTGTAATTCTGGTCAATATTAGATAGTTTTATCGTTCATCAAAACTCATTAGGGATTTTGCTCAACAATTTCCCCCTTTTTTATGATGACAAAAACTATCTATATGTGATGTAAATAATTAGAATATAGTTTATTTAGATATAACTTTCGAAGCATAATCAAATATTGTTAAGCAGTTCATATTCTGTCATTGGGCAGTTTATATTCTGCCACTGCACTGCCACTGCACTGCCACTCCCAGTAGTTCATAATCTTATCCTGCATTCACATACAATCTCCCCCTCTTTGACATCAGCAGAAAGGATAAACATCATAATTAATGTAATAAGAGATCAGTATTGAAATATTTGAAGTTCACATAAAGTATTGAAACATCACCAAAAGTCAAACATTGCAAAGTTATCATAAAGTTAAATCTCTTAAGAAGATCAACAGAAAGTTTAGAAGTGATAAGTTGGAAATGAATGAGATCAATTTTGCTGATTTTCTGGAGGAGTTAAGGGTCCGGCAGGTTCAAATGATGAAGTTCTAAATGGTGCAGAAAGGAAAGGTACTTGGATAAGATAGAAACTAGAGATATGATTTAAGCGTTGCTCAATGTGTGAGGAGAGCTGATGAATCTGGCTTGCAATGTTAATACTTGCAATTTGTATATCAGTTCTAACTTGAGCCTTTAAATTATTGAATCTGGCTGCCATCAAGTCCTTGATTTCCTGAATTCCCCCTTTGAGTTCATTTCGAAGTTCCTGAACTTCATTCTGAACTGCGGCTTATCTCCATCTTAGATCAGTAATTGCTGCATGGTCTGACATGGAAGAAGAGATGTTGTATCCAGAAGGAGTATGAGTGTCCTGAGCATCAATAGAAACTGCTTCCTTTCCTTTGCCTCTTGGTAAAGCTTCAGATGGACTGTTTTCACAGTCATTGCCTTCAAGAGGAAAGTCTGCAGAAGTTGCTGCTGAAGGAGCTACATCTTTTGCATTTTCTTCTTCAAACTCCTCCTGCATGTTGTCATATTGAGCATTTGCTTGTTGAAACTCCTCATCCATTTCTGCTTCATGTTCAAACTCCCCCTGTCTTCTAGAGGGTTCTTTCTGAGCTTCTTTATCAGCAATGGCCATTTTCTCTTGCTAATTTTCCATGACAACCTTGTTGGTGATGTCACTAAGTGAATTCATCAAATGGTCTTCCTCTTCTTGCAGTTTCTGAATTTCAAGCTAAGTGGCAGCATGTTTGTCTGCACGGGCTTTGTACTTGGCATCTTGAATAGTTAGCCATTGCATAAACCTTGACTCCTCAGGGCTTCTTTCATCTGCTTGAGACTGTTCAACAAATTGGTCATCAGAAATTTGCATTTCAATAGAATCACTGGCCACGGCTTGAGTTCTTTTGGCTGGTCTGTCGGTTCTGGAAACTGTCGATTGCACTTTCCTCTTTCTTACTAAGGGTCCAATTGATTCTTCCTCATTAGAATCATGAAAAATATTGACAGAACCCTTGTGTTGTGCACATATCAATTCTGCTGGAATAACCTTGCCCCTCTTATCCTTCCAGTTTTCACCATCAAATTTGTATCCCATTTTGGTCATCATAAGTTCTCCAATGGTCATAGTTGGAAGAGGTTTACCTTTGAGTTTTGTTGGAATGGAAATTTTCAAATACTCAAAGATAACGGTGATCAAAGCTCCATAAGGGAGTTGACCTTTACGCTGTTTAATTGTTCTATACATTTGAAGGAGAACCATAAGTGACAAAGAAATGGGAAAGGAAGTTTGAATTGTCCAAATCAACTTGGCCTCATAGCGAGAGACATCAATTTTGGAGGAGTCTTTGGGTCTAAGACAATTGATGATGATTTTGTGCAGCACAATTGAATTTAGAGGAAACAGAGAGTGAGATATATGAGATGTAGAGCCTATGATGAAAAAAGAGTCTCCAGACAGAGATTGATATGCCAAATCTGAAGTAATAGGAATAGTAGAGAAATCTGTATGTTTTACTCCCAGAATGGCAGCAAGATTAAAGGCTGACAACTTGTAATCTTTTTGAAAGACAGAGAACTCAATTTCAGATGAAGAAATGAATGACAGATTTGAGTAAAAGTAAGCTGTGAGTTCTGGGTAGACTTTGTGAGGGAGAGAGCACATTCTTTGAAAATCAAGATGTTCAATCAGTCACTGAATTTTGATATTGAAATTTTCAAAGAAGCTGAAGTCTACAACTCTGTTATTCATTATTCCTCTTGTTAAAAGAGAGTTGTAAGCTATTTGATGAGTTTTATTTCTAAACAAGCTATCACCTTTCTTATCATCAGTAGGAATACCAGAAGTAGGCAAAAACTCAACAAACAGTTTTTCATCATTATCCTCCTTCCTGCTATCAATATTTTTGCTTTTCTCCAAATTCTACTGGTCCTTTTCACTAACAAATTCTTCTCTTTCAACATTCGAAAGTTCTCCTACTTTCTCTTTTCCTTTTCGGGAAACTCCTTTCTTGACAGTCACAGGGGTTTCTTGTACATTAGAGGATTCCTTCAGAACTATTCCTTTCTTAGCAACAGGCGTTCTTTCAAGCCTTATACCCTTCTCATATTCATTCATAACTTCACGCTTAGATAGAAAACCTAAGGTTTTACATATGGCATCTACTGTACTCTGGTCACTTCGATTTTCTCAAAGAAGTTTAAGGGTTTTTACCAGTTGTCTTGCCATAACAAAACGATCACGTTCTTGAACAGGTATACGTGGAGATTTGTTACCTGCAGAAGACTCTTGCTCTAAGCCTGAGTCAGATATATCGATTTTCTCTGCTTCTCCACCTTTGTCTGCTCTGGTAAACATTTTCGCAATTCTGTCAGATCGTTTGGAACCTCTGACTTTTTTCTTTGATTCGGTGGTCGATTTTGGTGCCATGGAAAATATTTTTGAGTCTTCGAAGTGAAAGATGATATCTTATAGGGTAAATCGTGGTTTTTGAAGATCGTTAGGGTTTCAGAAAATGGAGTGAGTATTCGGAGAAAGAGTGCAAAAGTGAGAGAGAAGATAAAGTGGTTTTAAACCAAGTAGTACTATATATCAATTTTTTATAAAACCCTTTTTGGAAACTGTCAATTGATAGTTATGGAGATTTCGGAAATTATATTCCGAAAATTTTGGAATTATAATCCTCAAACGATATCAATCAAGACAACTAATATATGCGATATTCAAACAATTACTATATTTAAAATATGTGAGATATACATACCTTTTATAAGATAATTTGCGCGCTAGAATCAGACACTTCAAATATGTGCTTGAACAAATAGTTATTAGATGCAATGAGAGTTTGTTCTGCATATCTCAATAAAGTGGGTTAATGATATTTAATTTATCTCTAATAAGCTCAAAACTTTTCTTCTCTAAAGGTTTTGTAAAGATATCAGCTAATTGCTGTTTAGTATTTATAAATTGAACAATTATATCTCATTTAAAAACATGGTCATGGATAAAATGGTGCTTAATATCAATATGCTTAGCTTTGGAATGCAGAATAGGATTCTTGGTCAGATTGATGGCATTGGTATTGTCACACTTGATCTCCACAGTTGAGTCTTTAACATTGAAGTCCTTCAATTGTTGTTTCATCCAAAGAATTTGAGCACAGCAACTACCAAGTGAGACATATTCTGCTTCTGCTGTTGATAGACCTTCACCGAAGCTCCCTTGACCTCGCCGGAGTGCTTCCCATGGCCATAGGCCACTCAAGTTAGTAGATCCTGACCTTGTTTCATGTTTTAATGTTTGTTTTGATCGGTTTAGACGGTTAGGGCGATCTGTATGATGATTTGAGAGCTTGAGCAGCTTGTTTTGGATAAGTTTGCAAGTTAGGGTTTTTGAATCGGCTTTTCGCTGACCAGCGGTGATCCGACGGTGAGATGATTAGTCTAGGATGACAGTTGGTGATGTGATGTTGACACAAAACCTAAAAGAATGGCAAAATACTCACCGGAAGGTCTTCGGCGACAAGCTCAAACCGGCGGCCTTGATAACCTAAAACGAAGAAACACACCCACCAGATGTTCGATCAAATGCCACAATGAGAAAAGCAAGAAACGGCGTCGTTTCGACGCCATGCTCGCCGAGGCGAGCGCCGGCAAGTTCGACTTGGTCGGACCGGTCTGAATCGGCTCAACCCGATTCATTCCCTTGGCGGGAAAGTTTAAAAAATAATAATAATAAAATCTAAAACACTAAAAATAAAAAAAAATTAGAAAAATCACAAAAATAAAAAAAATCCGAAAATCAAATAAAAGTTTTTCCGAAAATCTAAAAAAAATTCAGAAATTCGGAAAAAATTAGAAAATTCAGAAAAAATTCATAAAAATCAGAAAATTTCCAAAATTTCATAAAAAATCTGAAAAATTCTCAGAAAATCCAAAAAAATGAGAAAAATTCAGAAAATCCATAAAAATTTGAAAAATCCCAAAATCCCATAAAAATTTCTGAAATTTCAGAATATAAAAATCAAAAGTCAATTTTCGGGAAAGGAAATTCTCAGAAAGCTTTTTAAAAAAATAAAAAAATTTCAAAAATTCACAAAATAACTCAGTAACCCTGTGGCCACCCTTTTCAAATGAAATTTAATTTTTTTTTTGAAGTGTTTGAATGGCATTTTTGAAGACCCTTAGGTTTAAGGGTTAAACGGGTTCTTAACCCCTAAAAAACCCAAAAAACAGCACTATTCATGAAATAAATAAGCCGTTAGGGCTTCATTAGGCATTGAATGTTTTGAATTGTTTCCTTTTAGAGACAATTTAGGAATTGTTTTGATTGATTGAAATTGATTGTGCAATTAATGATTGATTGATTGTTTCTATGATTAGAACGTCTAGAATTAATGGGTAGACCTTAGAAACTCGAGTGACACGTTAGATATATTGTATTGTTTTAGGTACCGAAAGGGAGTTAGAGACCTCAATTCGGAATCATTAGCGTAATCAAGTCCTTTTACTCAGAATTTCTGGTTCGCAGAATCATGGTATTTCTTCTGTACCTCGATTAGGATTCTAGTCAACTTACTAATAGTGACTAGTGGTGACTCCAAATCAAAACTTAGACTAAATAAAAAGATAAAAAATACAATCTGCTGTCACGTGATGTATGGTCTAAGAAAGACCCTTGTTTGTCTAGTGATGGAATGTCTGTGGAATGGTTGGGCGAAATATCCATACCGGACTTTAGTAGCACATTCGGGGACAGTTTCTCTATTCATGACAAATGAAAGTATCTCCTTAGCGTGCCAAAAGCGCGGCGCGACAATTAATAACAAGACGAAGAAGAAGACCGCCGTTGAAAAAAGAAGGCGAGATCTCTCTCTTCAATCGCTTCGCAGGTCCGTTCGCAGAGAGAAGCTTCAATATCGTTTATGCATTTTTGCTATCTGTTCAAGCTACACCTGCGAGGCAGAAATTCGAGTAACGGACTCCTTATGAAGTGCTGCTGTTACTAGTGCTCTATTGCGGATTTCGCAGTGGTCAGAATGGGCCATCATTTTGAGGGAGGGAGTAATTGGTTCGCTATGTTAGCACTTTAATGGAAAAATGATTGGATTCCATTATAGTACAAAAAAGAAGGCGACGTCTCTCTCTCTCTCTCTCTCTCTCTCTCTCTCTCTCTCTCTTTCCGGCGTACTATTGTTGCTTCTTCCTTTGATCCTAGGGTTCCTTTTTCAATTTTTCGCTGCCTTCGTTTCCCCCTTTTTTCCCTCCAAAGCTCTTCAATCGCTTCGCATGTTTGTTCGGAGAGAGAAGCTTCAGTATCGTTTCTGCATTTTTACTGTCTGTTTGAACTGCACCTGCAAGGCAGAAATTCGATCGATGGACTCCTTAGGAAGTATTGCCGTTACTAGTGCCCTATTGCAGATTTCGCAATGGTCGGAATGGGCTTCGTTTTGAGGGAGGGATTAATCGGTTCGCTATGTTAGCACTTTAATGGGAAAATGATTGGATTCCGTTATAGTAGAAAAAAGAAGGTGCTCTCTCTCTCTCTCTCTCTCCGGTGTACTATTGTTGCTTCTTCCTTCGGTCCTAGGGTTCCTTTTTCAATTTTTCGCTGCCTTCGTTTCCCCTTTTTTTCCCTCCAATCTCTTGAATCGCTTCGCATGTCCGTTGGGAGAGAGAAGCTTCAGTATCGTTTCTGCATTTTTGCTATCTGTTTGAGCTGCACCTGCGAGGTAGAAATTCGATCGACAGACTCCTTAGGAAGTACTGCCGTTACTAGTGCTCCATCGCAGATTTTGCGGTGGTCGGAATGGGCCTTCGTTTTGAGGGAGGGAGTAATCGGTTCACTATGTTAGTACTTTAATGGGAAAATGATTGGATTCCATTATAATACATCAGTTGCTAAAAAAGTTTAAAGTTTTGTACTTTGGAGATTAAATCAAAGCTTTGCAACCTAATCACAAATTTCACTTCAGTGATCAAGAGAGAAATTTATTTTAAATTGAAGCAAAAATGCATGCCATTTTAAGGGATCGTATCGACCGGGCTAAGGTAAAGAAACTGTTGGACTTCATGCTATAGATTATAAATGGCTCCAAATCTATGTAATGTCATCCTTTTATGTAGGCCAAGAGGATGCTGAAGAATCTGAGGGCCAAGACCACACACCACAATATGGAGTACAAAATAGTTGGTCTTAGTGAGAAGCCATGCAATCAGCAATTGTATGTGATATTTATGTAGCTTCTTAGCCATTTTTTCTATCCTGGAAAACAGGATGAACTTTAACATTTTCCTGTTGTCCCCATGTTTCCCTATGAAAACGAGAAATAGGAAAGGCCCCGATGGCGAGGAGCAGACTGTGGATATTACTGTATGTGAATATTTTATCAAGCACTGCGGCATAGAGCTTAGATACTCTGCAAGCTTGCCATGCCTTGATGTTGGCAAGCCAAATCGGCCAAATTACCTACCTCTGCAGGTGAGAAACTTTTTTCCCCTTTTGTTGTTTTTCTTGGTGTTACGGCCAGTGCTATCACCTAGAGGGGGTGATTAGATGATTTTATTAAATTTGATAAATTAAAATTGCGGAATGAATATAGTCAAGATCAACAACTTATGCTCGCAATATTAGATATTTTCGTTTGATAAACTTATACAAAAATTTTCGTCAGATGGATGCATCTGATGATAAATTGTCGTCAGATGATTACGTATGATAACTACGATGATGTTCTGATGAACTCGTTTGAAAGATATGTATGCAGTATGATGTTGATAATGATAAATGAAAGTTTAGGGATAGAGAATACTGCACACAGATCTTTATAGTGGTTTGGCTTTATTGAGCCTACGTCCACTCTCCATGCTGACAGCCTGTTGGCTATATTTCACTATTGAATCACCAGAAGATTACAAGAGCTGTGCTTCTCATATGATAGATAACACTATTACGTGCACTTTTCACTCAAGTAATTTTCTTTCTAAAAATACAACGTGAAAAACAGTAATCACAAGTATATAAGATCGAAGCTCTATTCAAACTTTGGAATTCTCGATTTTGGTTCTTGTTTCTTGTACGGCGTTTGCACTCCTTTTATACTCCTCTACTTCCAATCTATCCGTTGGACAGTATTCAGAGTATTGATCTCCAAATCAACCCGTTGGAGATTCTTTCCAAAATAGGATGCATAGCCGTTAGAATAAAACCATTATCTCCAAGTGATTTGATCGCCCATACAATTAAATCAAGGTTTCCATAAGTATAGTTCTTCGTATTTGAGGAACGATCTTGTGATTATCAATCTTAAAATATCAATTTGATTATCCTGCATAAACATGCAAAAAATAACACTGATTGAATCTGACGAGTAATTTTGAATCTGATGACAAAGTCCTTTCATCGACTAAGTCTGATGACTCAGCATTTATCTGCATCAAATAACTTAAGTGTAATTCTGGTCAATATTAGATAGTTTTATCGTTCATCAAAACTCATTAGGGATTTTGCTCAACAATTTCCCCCTTTTTTATGATGACAAAAACTATCTATATGTGATGTAAATAATTAGAATATAGTTTATTTAGATATAACTTTCGAAGCATAATCAAATATTGTTAAGCAGTTCATATTCTGTCATTGGGCAGTTTATATTCTGCCACTGCACTGCCACTGCACTGCCACTCCCAGTAGTTCATAATCTTATCCTGCATTCACATACAATCTCCCCCTCTTTGACATCAGCAGAAAGGATAAACATCATAATTAATGTAATAAGAGATCAGTATTGAAATATTTGAAGTTCACATAAAGTATTGAAACATCACCAAAAGTCAAACATTGCAAAGTTATCATAAAGTTAAATCTCTTAAGAAGATCAACAGAAAGTTTAGAAGTGATAAGTTGGAAATGAATGAGATCAATTTTGCTGATTTTCTGGAGGAGTTAAGGGTCCGGCAGGTTCAAATGATGAAGTTCTAAATGGTGCAGAAAGGAAAGGTACTTGGATAAGATAGAAACTAGAGATATGATTTAAGCGTTGCTCAATGTGTGAGGAGAGCTGATGAATCTGGCTTGCAATGTTAATACTTGCAATTTGTATATCAGTTCTAACTTGAGCCTTTAAATTATTGAATCTGGCTGCCATCAAGTCCTTGATTTCCTGAATTCCCCCTTTGAGTTCATTTCGAAGTTCCTGAACTTCATTCTGAACTGCGGCTTATCTCCATCTTAGATCAGTAATTGCTGCATGGTCTGACATGGAAGAAGAGATGTTGTATCCAGAAGGAGTATGAGTGTCCTGAGCATCAATAGAAACTGCTTCCTTTCCTTTGCCTCTTGGTAAAGCTTCAGATGGACTGTTTTCACAGTCATTGCCTTCAAGAGGAAAGTCTGCAGAAGTTGCTGCTGAAGGAGCTACATCTTTTGCATTTTCTTCTTCAAACTCCTCCTGCATGTTGTCATATTGAGCATTTGCTTGTTGAAACTCCTCATCCATTTCTGCTTCATGTTCAAACTCCCCCTGTCTTCTAGAGGGTTCTTTCTGAGCTTCTTTATCAGCAATGGCCATTTTCTCTTGCTAATTTTCCATGACAACCTTGTTGGTGATGTCACTAAGTGAATTCATCAAATGGTCTTCCTCTTCTTGCAGTTTCTGAATTTCAAGCTAAGTGGCAGCATGTTTGTCTGCACGGGCTTTGTACTTGGCATCTTGAATAGTTAGCCATTGCATAAACCTTGACTCCTCAGGGCTTCTTTCATCTGCTTGAGACTGTTCAACAAATTGGTCATCAGAAATTTGCATTTCAATAGAATCACTGGCCACGGCTTGAGTTCTTTTGGCTGGTCTGTCGGTTCTGGAAACTGTCGATTGCACTTTCCTCTTTCTTACTAAGGGTCCAATTGATTCTTCCTCATTAGAATCATGAAAAATATTGACAGAACCCTTGTGTTGTGCACATATCAATTCTGCTGGAATAACCTTGCCCCTCTTATCCTTCCAGTTTTCACCATCAAATTTGTATCCCATTTTGGTCATCATAAGTTCTCCAATGGTCATAGTTGGAAGAGGTTTACCTTTGAGTTTTGTTGGAATGGAAATTTTCAAATACTCAAAGATAACGGTGATCAAAGCTCCATAAGGGAGTTGACCTTTACGCTGTTTAATTGTTCTATACATTTGAAGGAGAACCATAAGTGACAAAGAAATGGGAAAGGAAGTTTGAATTGTCCAAATCAACTTGGCCTCATAGCGAGAGACATCAATTTTGGAGGAGTCTTTGGGTCTAAGACAATTGATGATGATTTTGTGCAGCACAATTGAATTTAGAGGAAACAGAGAGTGAGATATATGAGATGTAGAGCCTATGATGAAAAAAGAGTCTCCAGACAGAGATTGATATGCCAAATCTGAAGTAATAGGAATAGTAGAGAAATCTGTATGTTTTACTCCCAGAATGGCAGCAAGATTAAAGGCTGACAACTTGTAATCTTTTTGAAAGACAGAGAACTCAATTTCAGATGAAGAAATGAATGACAGATTTGAGTAAAAGTAAGCTGTGAGTTCTGGGTAGACTTTGTGAGGGAGAGAGCACATTCTTTGAAAATCAAGATGTTCAATCAGTCACTGAATTTTGATATTGAAATTTTCAAAGAAGCTGAAGTCTACAACTCTGTTATTCATTATTCCTCTTGTTAAAAGAGAGTTGTAAGCTATTTGATGAGTTTTATTTCTAAACAAGCTATCACCTTTCTTATCATCAGTAGGAATACCAGAAGTAGGCAAAAACTCAACAAACAGTTTTTCATCATTATCCTCCTTCCTGCTATCAATATTTTTGCTTTTCTCCAAATTCTACTGGTCCTTTTCACTAACAAATTCTTCTCTTTCAACATTCGAAAGTTCTCCTACTTTCTCTTTTCCTTTTCGGGAAACTCCTTTCTTGACAGTCACAGGGGTTTCTTGTACATTAGAGGATTCCTTCAGAACTATTCCTTTCTTAGCAACAGGCGTTCTTTCAAGCCTTATACCCTTCTCATATTCATTCATAACTTCACGCTTAGATAGAAAACCTAAGGTTTTACATATGGCATCTACTGTACTCTGGTCACTTCGATTTTCTCAAAGAAGTTTAAGGGTTTTTACCAGTTGTCTTGCCATAACAAAACGATCACGTTCTTGAACAGGTATACGTGGAGATTTGTTACCTGCAGAAGACTCTTGCTCTAAGCCTGAGTCAGATATATCGATTTTCTCTGCTTCTCCACCTTTGTCTGCTCTGGTAAACATTTTCGCAATTCTGTCAGATCGTTTGGAACCTCTGACTTTTTTCTTTGATTCGGTGGTCGATTTTGGTGCCATGGAAAATATTTTTGAGTCTTCGAAGTGAAAGATGATATCTTATAGGGTAAATCGTGGTTTTTGAAGATCGTTAGGGTTTCAGAAAATGGAGTGAGTATTCGGAGAAAGAGTGCAAAAGTGAGAGAGAAGATAAAGTGGTTTTAAACCAAGTAGTACTATATATCAATTTTTTATAAAACCCTTTTTGGAAACTGTCAATTGATAGTTATGGAGATTTCGGAAATTATATTCCGAAAATTTTGGAATTATAATCCTCAAACGATATCAATCAAGACAACTAATATATGCGATATTCAAACAATTACTATATTTAAAATATGTGAGATATACATACCTTTTATAAGATAATTTGCGCGCTAGAATCAGACACTTCAAATATGTGCTTGAACAAATAGTTATTAGATGCAATGAGAGTTTGTTCTGCATATCTCAATAAAGTGGGTTAATGATATTTAATTTATCTCTAATAAGCTCAAAACTTTTCTTCTCTAAAGGTTTTGTAAAGATATCAGCTAATTGCTGTTTAGTATTTATAAATTGAACAATTATATCTCATTTAAAAACATGGTCATGGATAAAATGGTGCTTAATATCAATATGCTTAGCTTTGGAATGCAGAATAGGATTCTTGGTCAGATTGATGGCATTGGTATTGTCACACTTGATCTCCACAGTTGAGTCTTTAACATTGAAGTCCTTCAATTGTTGTTTCATCCAAAGAATTTGAGCACAGCAACTACCAAGTGAGACATATTCTGCTTCTGCTGTTGATAGAGCTAAAGTTTGTTGTTTCTTTGAATACCATGAAACAAGCATGTGTCCTAATAATTGACACGTTCCTGAGGTGCTTTTCCTGTATATTTTGCATCCAGCATAATCAGCATCGGAGTATCCAATAAGAGTAAAGTTTGATTCTTTAGAATACCACAATCCAAGTGTAGGATTTGTGCTAACATATTTGATAATTCTTTTGACTGCTGTAAGATGAGATTCTTTTGGTTCTGATTGAAATCTTGCACATAAACAAACACTGAACATAATATCTGGTCGCGAGGCAGTTAAATATAAAAGAGAACTAATCATGCTTCTATATAATTTTTTATCTACTGGTTTTCTTTTTTCATCTTTATCTAATTTAATGGAATATGACATTGAAGTATCCGTCTTTTTACAATTTAATAAACCAAACTTTTTAGAAATTTCTTTGGCACACTTTTCTTAACAAAGAAAGGTGCCATTATTGATTTGCTTAATTTGTAATCCAAGAAAGAAAGTTAATTCTCCCATCATACTCATTTTAAATTCACTTTACATCATTTCAGAGAAATTCTTACACAATTTTTTATTTGTAGAACCAAAAATGATATCATCTACATATATTTGAACAATTAGAATATCTTTACCTTTTCTTTTGATGAATAGGGTAGTGTCTACATTACCTTTTGTGAAACCATTTTGTTCCAGAAAGCTGCTTAGTCTTTCGTACCAAGCACGTGATGCTTGTTTGAGACCATATAATGCTTTCTTGAGAGTATATACCTGATCAGACTTTTGAGGATCTTCAAAACCTGGAGGTTGTTCTACATATACCTCCTCTTTGATGTAGCCATTCAAGAATGCACTTTTTACGTCAATCTGAAACAGTTTAAAATCACAGAAACAAGCATAAGCTAATAATATTCTTATTGCTTCTAACTTGGCCACAGGAGCATAGGTTTCATCGTAATCGATTCCTTCCTCTTATGAATATCCTTTGGCCACAAGTCTTGCTTTGTTTCTGATAACTTTCCCTTGATCATCCAGTTTATTTCGAAATATCCATTTTGTTCCAATAACTGAATGATTTTTAGGTCTAGGAACAAGTTCCCACTTGATTGATTTGGAATTGTAAAAGTTCCTCTTACATAGCTTTAATCCAGCTTTCATCTTTCAATGCATCTTCAACATTCTTTGGTTCAACTTCTAAAACAAGAGCCATTGTATTTATGACTTCTCTTGCTTTTGCTCTGGTTTTGATTCCATCATCCAAATTTCCAATGATAACATTCTTGGGATGACTGGATTTTTGTTTCCAGTTTCTATTGAGTTTTTCCGCATTTTCATCATGGAGATTTGTTGATTCTTCATTGTCTTATAGGTTTGATGATTCATGAACTTCATCGGATCTTTGATTCTGATGATTTTTACTTGGCATCAATTCATCAGATGTTATGTCATGTTCGTCAGATGCTGGATTTTCACTGTCAGAATCATCTTGTGGTGTCTGAATTGTGTCTTCAAACTTGACATTTAAAGATTCTTCCACTGTTTGAGTATTTTTATTATATACTCTGTAGGCCTTGCTTGTTGTTGAGTATCCAAGAAATATTCTTTCATCTGACTTTTCATCAAACTTACCAACACTATCATTAGGACTTTTAAGAATAAAACATTTACATCCAAAAATTCGAAAGTATGAAACATTGGGAATTTTACCTTTGAACAATTCATAAAGAGTCTTTTCAAGAATTTGTCTTGGAAAAATTCTATTTGAGATATAACAAGCTGTTGAAACAGCTTCAGCCCAAAAATATGCTGGAGTTTTGTTTTCAAATATAAGAGTTCTAGTCATTTCTTGCAAAGTTCTATTCTTTCTTTCAACTACTCCATTTTGTTCAGGAGTATAAGGTGAAGAAAAAATATGTTGAATACCATTTTCATCACAGAAGTAAGTGAAATTTTGATTTTCAAATTCTCTTTTATGATCTGATTTAATGCTCGAATAGTATAACCCTTTTCATTATGTACCTTTTTGGCAAATTTTGAGAGATATTCAAATGTTTCACTTTTATGAGCCAAAAAGAATACCCAAGTATATCTTGAATGATCATCTACAATAACTAAACAGTATTTCTTACCTCCAAGACTTAGATTTTGAGTAGGTATGAAAATGTCCATATGAAGCAACTGCAAGTCTCGGTTAGCGCTTACATAATTTATTGATTTGAATGAACTTCTTACTTGCTTACCTTTGAAGCAAGCTAAACATAATTCTGTGCTTTTAAAATTTCGTTCTGGCAATCCTTTGACAAGTTTCTTGGAAGTTATTTTGGAAATTAATTTGACACTTATGTGTTCGAGCTTCCTGTGCCACTGATCAGATTCTTCTTTTATGGAAACGAGACATTGCAGGCCATCAGACTTTGTGTCTAGTAGGTAGATGTTTCCATGTCTTCGACCCATAAATGCTTGCTTGTTATCCTTACTTATCCCAGAGCATTTGTTCTCTTGGAAAGTAATTCTGTAATCAATATCACATAATTGACCAATGCTTATTAAATTGAAATTCAAACCTTCAACAAGTGAGACTTCATTGATGATGAGATTGTTGATTTTGACAGTTCCTTTGCCAATTATTTTTCCTTTGTTGCTGCCTTCAAAGGATACACTTCCTCCTTTAATTCTTTCTAACTTAATGAATTTTAGAGGATCTCCGGTCATGTGTTTTGAACAGCCACTATCAAGATACCACTTGTTCTTTCTTTCTTTGCTACTTGCAAAAAATAAGTAACTCACTTTTTCTTTGGTACCCATATTTTCTTGAATCCATTTTGATTAGGATTAGTCATTCTCAGGATATCTCTCTGAATAGGTCTCCAAACCTTTGGACAGTCACTCTTAAAGTGATCTGAATCACCGCAATTTATACATCTTTGTGAAGTTTGACCATTGAATTTCACAAACTGTTTTTGAAAATGATTTTTGTAATCAAATTTAGAGGGTCTTTTCTTTAGTCTTTCTTTGGCATTCGGAAAGGTTTTTCTTAATTTAGTATTTTTGTCAAAACCCAGACCTGATTTATTATAATAAGGAATTTGAATCGACAAAATATGATGAAGATTTTTAGAACCCATTGAGAATTTCTTAGTTAAATTAGACATGTCATTTTTCAAAAGTTCTTTTTCATTAGAAATACGATCAAAACTTTCCTTAGAAATTTTTCTTAGATTAGAAATTTCCTTTTTTAGTGTATCATTTTCCTTTTCAAGAAAGTCTTTATTTTTCTTGATAAGATTAAATTCTTTTTGCAAGAAATCAATCTTATTCTTTTGCGAAATATCTTGCTATTTTAAAAGATTGTTTTCCTTTTTTAAATATTTGATTGATTCATCAATTTCCTTGTTTTGAGTCGTATTTATTAAAGACAAAATTTCTTTCTTTAATGTAGAAATCTTTTTGAAAGCAGTTTTGTTAATAGAGACTAATTCATTAATATAATTTTCAATTGCTTCAGGAATATTTGAATTACTTACCTCATCTTCTTCATCAGAACTTGATTCTGAATCTAATTTTGCCATCAAACAAATATTGGCAAACTCTTGTTCGCTTTCTTCATCCTCTGAATCACACCATGTTTAAGCTTTGAAAGCATTCTTATATTTTTAATATTTTCCTTTGTTCTTCTTGAGAAAGGGACATTTGAGCTTTATGTGTCCGTTCTTTTTGCAATGGAAACATATCACATCTTTGTTTTATTCGTTTTCGGCATTGGATCTCTTCTTAAAATTTAGCTTCTTGACTTTTGATGGTTCAGAATTCTTGAATGGCTTCTTTGACTTATTCAACTTCACCCTTTTTGCCATCTTTCTCAGTTTCTTGACCATTAAAGCCAACTCTTAATCTTCATCTTCATCTTCATCCGTATCTATATTTGTGTTATTAGAATCAATGTTAGTTTTTTAAGCAATGGACTTTTTACCTTTGGGTTCTTTAATTTCTAAGAACTTTTCAGTTTCATAGGATTGAAGAGTTCCGATAAGTTCGTTCACCGTGAGTGGTCTAATCCCCTGAGTTTTTCGAATAGAGACTTTAATGTTATTCCATTCTTTTGAAAGAGCTCTCAGCAGCTTGTTCACCTTCATAGGTTTTGGGACAGGATTGTTTTGGAATTCAAGCCCATTGACTATCTCAGTGAATCTGCTCTGCATCTCAGAGATTGTTTCATTTGATTTCTGAGTAAAGGACTCGTATTGCCCAAGGAGAATATTGAGATTTGTCTCCTTGACTCTTTTTGTTCCTTCATGAACAAGCTTGAGACCATCCCAAATTTCTTTGGCAGTTTTGAGATTTGCAATTCGTTTGTATTCAATACTTGCTAGACCATTGTATATGGCCGTTCTGATCTTTGCATCCAGATGGATTCTTCTGGAAATTTCCTTGGCTGAGAGAGGTAAAGCTTGAGGTCTAATTTGCTCCCTAACTCCTTCAGGAGAAGGTGTCTCAATTTGCCCTTTTGAAGTTTCTAGGGTTTTTATTTCATTTGGAATGATTCCATGTTCAACGATATCCCATATGTCTTGGTCTATTCCCAAGATGAATGCCTTCATCTTGTTTCCTAGACTCTGTATTCAGTTCCATTGAAGTAAGGCGGCCTGTTGTTGTGACCTGACTCAGCATTGCTAGCCATCAAGAATCGTTAGCTCAGAAGTAATAGAGCACTTCAAGGAAAAATGAGCACTAGGCCTTAATACCAATTGTTACTACTAGTGCTATCACCTAGAGAGGGGTGAATAGGTGATTTTATCAAATTTGATAAATTAAAATTGCAGAATGAATATAGTTAATCAACAACTTAAGCTCGTAATATTAGATATTTTCGTTTGATAAACTTATACAAAAATTTTCGTCAGATGGAAGTGTTTGATGATAAATTGTCGTCAGATGATTACGTCTGATGACTACGATGATGTTCTGATGAACTCGTTTGAAAGATATGTATGCAGTATGATGTTGATAATGATAAATGAAAGTTTAGGGATAAAGAATACTACACACAGATCTTTATAGTGGTTCGGCTTTATTGAGCCTACGTCCACTCTCCACGCTGACAGCCTATTGGCTGTATTTCACTATTGAATCACCAGAAGATTACAAGAGCTGTGCTTCTCATATGATAGATAACACTATCATGTACACTCTTCACTCAAGTAATTTTCTTTCTAAAAACACAACGTGGAAAACAGTAATCACAAGTATATAAGATCGAAGCTCTATTCAAACTTTGGAATTCTCGATTTTGGTTCTTGTTTCTTTTACGACATTTGCACTCATTTTATACTCCTTGTCGCGACCGACCTCCCCTGCTAACTCTAGGTTCGAGACTTAACTCGGGCTTTTCCAAGCCCATACCATATCACGACTTTGGATTTGGATTTTTAACCTGCAAGTAATTTATATCAAGGAGTCGCCATTAATCAATTTGGGCTAGGTCGATTAGAAACCCAAATAGGGTGATGGGAGAATCACCCCATTCCTACGAACCAGAGATTAACTGAGTTCGGGAACTTGGTTACACTAGTTGGATAACTAATGCCCTTTCGCTATCTTTTTACTCTGTTCATTTTGAAAAACATTTGTCAGGTAATTTGGATTGATTTTAGGATCTTTCTCCTAACATGTGAGGTGATCAAACAAGTGCGTAATCAGAAACAATTAGCAGTCTAAACAGATATGCAGCCTAAGGTTCTAACCTTAACTAAGTCAGATGACATTGAAAACATAACGGTTCATGCAATTGTACTGTAATTAGAAACATGCATAATGAAAATACAACAGTAATAACGTATAAAATACTACCGCATGATCCTATAGGCCAATCTAATTTAAATGCGGCAATTTATGGAATTAAAACAGCATGCATAAATTAAAACACTCAAATATACCACATAAATTTAAAAAATATATATTTTTTAAAAAAATAAAAAAATAAAAGAAAGATAGAATAATTACGGGATAATTTTTTTTTAAAAAAAATAATAAAATAAAATAAAAATACATTATAATATTAAAATCGGGTCGGGTAGCGGATCTGGTTCGGTCGGATCCGACCCGGGTCAATGGACCTGACCCATCGTGTTGACCGGGGTCGGATCTCCAGATCCGAACCTGGTCAAGCGTCAACCCTGGTCTAGATCGGATCGGGCTCGGTTGGGGCCCGGTCCGATGGATGTGGACAAAAAAGAGCCGGTTCGAGTGGGTCGAACTGGCCCAGAAGGCCTGATCCGATCTGCGAACCAATCTAACCCGGTCTGCAGACCAGTCTAAATTGGTTCTCACGTGCTACAGACACACGAGAACGTCAACCGGCGAGATTCGGCATCTCGCCGGTCGACCCAAACCAAATCAGGCCCGGTTTTCACTTTCTGAGACCCCTATGAAGCCCCCTCAGTCACCCCACTTGCCGTCCGACCATGTGCTCGCCGGCCGGCTACCAAATTCAAAACTGCTTCACTGGGGCATTTCGTCGAACACCTGGCGTGCACTGCTTAAAAAGGGAATTTTCGACCTGTTCCGGCGACTTGGTCGGCTCCGGCGGCCTAGCTTACCTTTAGTGACGACACATGAGCCACGGGGAATGACGGTATGGGCCAGGATTTGCGCGAAACGGACGGCACGAGTCTTGGCCAAACCGGACACCAAAACAGAGCAAAACAGGGGCGGTCGGGATTCGGGGAGGCTCATCGGTCGACGGCGTGTCTGGGTGGCTTTCCGACTGCTTCATGGGCAACGGTGACGCTGCTGGTTCTTCTTCTCACTCAAACAGACTCTCGGTTTGCTCTTTCTCTCTCTCTAATCTCTCTTTTCTCTCTCTGTTCTCTCTATCTCTCTGTCTCTGTTTTTCGTTCCAAATCGTTGAACCCCTCTGTGTCTTTGTGTCTAGTTTTTATAGTGGCTGAGAGCCACTGCTTCTACTCCCCCTATGTCGGCTAACGATGGCCTGCACCGGCCTAACCTGCGCTGCGACTTTCGCGGCCATTTAGGCCGGTGCAGAGAGGGGGCCCGTTCTGTGGCGCGGCAGAGAAGGAGAAGGGGGAGAGAAAGCCCGGAAAATCGGGGGGGGGAGACGAGACTGGCCATTAAGGCTAGTCCTATTGGTGTGCTCCCTCAGCGAACCTCTGACCTGACAACGACGGGGCGGAGCTGCTCTGGCATTCATCACGCTGCAGCCGAAATAGGGGAGAATAGGGGAAGAGAAAGCGACGGGCGGCGGGGGGAAGAAGGAAGAGAAGGGGCTGGGCCGGGCCAGGCCTAGCCCGAGCGGGAAAAAGAAAAGAAAAAGGAAAGGCGGGCTGGGCCCACGCAAGGGGGAAGGAAGAAAAGAAAAAAGGGCCGGGGCTCGTGGGGGGAAAGAAGAGGGAAAAAAGAAAAGGGCTAGGTCGGCCCAGCCTCGACAGGGCCCGACTCGATTTTATTTTATTTTTTATTTTTTTTAAATTTAAATATTTTAATAGACCCTATTAATACAAATGTGCCTAATTTCTATATGCAATGCATTTAATAGAAATATTTTTTTGCTTTAGAAATTAAAGAAAATTAACTCCTAAATTTGTGCAATTAATATTGGGAAAATTAAAAATAGGTGCCGATAGCTGCCCCTCTTTGAAGGTGAGCTCGTAAAGGTTAAGCTCGTAGGGAATACGTTCAAAGATAAAATGACACCTAAATTTGGCCCATGTATGCTCGATGAATGTTATTTTTTGCGGGACTGTGAGTCCCATTTTTGATTCGATAAGATGATACGTACTAAAGCAAATAAAAATATACCTGGGGTTACTTACCTTGCCGAAGGGTAGAGTAATTCCAGATAGTTAGTATCATGTGTTGAGGACTTGAACCTATCTTCGGTCGTCTCGACTGAATTTCCTTCGTCTAGGATTCGAATCTATCTTCGACCGCCTCGACGATAGAAATTGTTTGTCTAGGACCCGAACCTTTCTTTAGTCACCTTGACTGGGAAAATCGCTTGCCTAGGACCCGAACCTATCTTCGGTCGCCTTGACTGGATTTCGTTTATTCAGGAGCCGAACCTTTCTTCAGTCGCCTTGACTGGAAAAATCACTTGCCTAGGTCCCGAACTTATCTTTGGTCGCCTTGACTGGATTTCATTTGTCTCGGAACCGAACTTACCTTCGGTTGCCTTGACTGGGGAAATTGCTTGCCCAGGACTCAAACTTATCTTCGGTCGCCTTGACTGGATTTTATTTGTCTAGGGACCAAACTTTTCTTCGGTCGCCTTGACTGGATTTTGCTTCGTCTAAGACCCGAACCTTTCTTCGATCGCCTTGACTGGATTTTGTTTCGCCTAAGTACATGTATCTTATAAGAGGTACCCGGGCACGTTCCTGCCTCTTAAGGGCACGTCTCTTGTCAGACAAGTTTTTTTTGTGCAAAGACATACGCATTCATCGGAGAAATAGACAACTAAGGCTATTCTAGAATATTGCATGAAATCTCTTGACTGCAAGTCAAGGTGCATTTCTTTTTCAAAGGAACCTGGTTTACCTTCCGGGTAGTTTGAAAAGAAATGTCATGAAATACCTAGGGTTTCTTACCCGGAGGTTTAATGCATCATCTGCTGAATAACCGACCTTTTTCGAGGCATCTCTCTTGGGGTGATAATGAAGGCTTCTACAGCGCTTGAATTTTTGTGTCCTATCACTGGGGGTTAAAACTCTGAGTTGCAATAAACATGCTGTGTCAATTCTATTCGAGTAACAAAAGAATTTTTTTTGTGACATATTTGGAGACGCTCCAAAGGTTATATGTTCTTTGAGTCCTTGAGGATATTTTACCTGTCAAGGACGATTAGCGCAAATATGCATGTATTCATCAAGGATAAACAAGCTAGGCTATTCCAAAATGTGTATTTGAAAGTTCATGCATGATGATTTTGCCATATTTGCGTCACCAAACATCCACCAAGGGTCCATCAAGACAATTTTCGCTCGTAAGGCAGACCTCCTGAAATGCTGAACGAGGGACCTTCAGTCAGAAAGGACTTCCCATTCACTCTCATTTGAAAAGAATTATTTGTCCCGACCATTAAGGCGAGAACATCAAAAACACTTAATCTGACCGTTATCATATCAACAAGGGTCTGAGTTTTCTCGCAAGAGGTACGATGCTGCCAATCTGAGAGGTCTTATTCAGGGTCTTAATGTAGGCCTGGTCAATGGCTTAACAAAGGAGACTGTCCGAGTCAAGGCTATGAAAGAAAATATTCTGTAATTATTTTCAAGTTTACAAGTCAAAAACCCTGCAAAACGAGATAGAAGTAGTCTTACTCGCACTTCCTCGAGCGTTGTTTATAAACATTTAAAATACCACGTTAATTCCAGTGCCCTAGTCAAAAGAGACTTCATGAAGGATGTAACGTAGGCTTGGTTTACAGGTTGGGGAACGAAATAATCATTGGTCTCAAAAATGTGTGTAAGGGTGAGAATTGATGATCATCTTAGCATTGTCACCAGTCTTTTTTTTTTTTTTACCGTCAGGATCCTTTTGAAAAACTCCCTGGGTAATCCCGTGCTTTGGCTTCTTGGATAGCTTTTTCTTGAGGAGCTTCTACGTCAAGCATTTTCCTGGATACCATTCGATCTCTGTCCCAATTGCATTCTCCAGAATATGTTTGTCTTCATCTATCATGTGGCAGATCTTTGTCAAGACGAAGTTCTTAAAGTAGGAGTTTATATCGAAGAAGAACTCAAGTTTAAACCTCTTTGGGGTTGTCTATTCTACACCGCTTAACAACTTTGAGGTATTTGAGAGCACCTTCATCATGCTCTGAGATCTCCTCAGCTAAAACTTCATTATTTTTCACAGCAGTTATCTAGAAATTAGGGACTCCTTTGTCTTCATCTTTTTCATCGTTTTTCTTCTTCTCCTTTTGCTTTTTCTTTGTTTTTTTATTCATGGGCATTGGCCTTGCTTTTACCAGGTATACTACTTTTTATGTCCCTAGTTTTCATCCTTTTTTGTTGTTCTTTTGGTGTTGTTAGGAAGGTTTTTGGAGTCTCCATCTTCATTTGGTACTTTAGACCATGATGCTCAAACTGTGGTGATTTTTGCCTTGCCCTAGTGTGGGGGATGATCACCAACTGGGTTTGTACGAAATGAAGTCATCGGCTCAATTGGACTAGCAAGGGATATAAGTGTATGGGATAGAAGAAGAATTGCTCTTCGTCATCCTAGGGTACTTAAATTATCGTGAGAGTTCATCTGCAATAATAACACTCAAAGATTAATGCAAGTGAGAGCAAAAAAATTTCTATTAATCTTTTTCATCTTGTGCGAGTTGTTGTGGCTGATGATCATAGAAAATTTTAGATATTACAAACTCATCATCCTTCTTACTTGCTCAGTCCCTAGGTGAAAACATTATTGTTATCAATGACATGTTGACATTTTGGACAAGTTTTAGTTTGCTGCTCCTCTCTTGACAAAGCCCTCCTAGTCTCGACCGTCCTGCTGTCGATGGTGTGCTTGTTTTGGAGGACTTTGTCGAGGACTGCCGGATTTATGAAGATGATAAGGTCGAAGCCACGGAGGCGGTGACCGAAAGGGAGAGACACTTTTCTTGCTTCTTCTGAATTTGAATGCTCCCAGTGATGCCGATTTACCTCAAGCTGCCCCAATGTGGGGTGGTTCTTGACATGGGTAATTTAAAAGGAACCTCTGAGTGCATGGGCTCAAAATGGTCAAGCAAAGAATTAATGGTAGTGTATAGGGCAGAGAAATGAACTGCCTCTTGTCATTTTGGCTACCGTACCTTATGCGAGAAATCCATTTACCTTGTAGAAATGGAACCTTATCGCTCATTTTGCAAGGATTTGGTACGTGAGAACGTGTATGGACTAAGGATTGCCTCTCATCATCCTGACACACCTCGTTCAATACATCGAAATAGCTCGACACCTTTCGTCAGATAGTCAAAATTTTCACAAGGGATTGGTGAATTAAACAGGTAAAATTACCATGCAAATTTTTTTTCAAAAGACATGCAATGCACTTGGAGGAAGGTTAAGTGTTCATTTGCTTTAACATGTTTTCTCTTTCTTTATTGTTTTGTATTATTATGAGAAAAGCCTTTAAGGAAAGAAATACTTACCTATGCCGCAATAACGAGACAAACCTGTAAGGTAATAAGAAAACCGTATTAATGAACGGCTCTTTGAGGGATAGGAATTGGGAACGATACAACATTACCCTTCGTGACTCCCTTAATATGAAATTAAATTGACAGTTCCTTGAGTCTTCTCGGATGTTGATAATTCCTTTCTGACAAAAACATGAGCTTATGTTAGAGAAGAGATGTTTGAGGGTAAATTGAGAACGATACAAATTACCCTTCTTCCATTTTACTTTCAAAGCTAGCAAAGTCTTTTTCCTTCCCATGGTTGGTCTTGAAGCTCGAATGAAATCCTCTATAATTAGGGGTACTCCTAGTTAGAAAGTCCTATTGTCAGCGCATGCTACGTCAATGCTGTCCCGGCATGTTGAGGTGTTCCTCATAAACCCTTTGATTCCTGACTGCACAAGACATACGCAATTGCTTGCATGGGAAACTTCATATCAAAGCTAATCTCTACTTTAAAGGTCTTCGATGGATATGGACGTGGCTACCATCAACACTTCCGTGGTCGCCAGGATCGGCCTTGATGCAATTTTGTCATGTGCGAAATCCTTTTTTGGATAGATTTGCAACCGGAAGTGTCCTTATCGATAGCTTTTCTGCCAATTCCCTTGTTATCAATAGGAATATAGAGATTATTTCAAGGATAGTACTTCTTCACAACATCGGAGTTGACCGGGTTGGAGAATTGGCGTCCATCCATCTCAGTTAGAATCAGAGCCCCTTCAGGGAGTATCCTTTTCACGACATAGGGGCCCTTATAGTTTGGAGCGAACTTACCTCCAAGTTTGGGGGTAGTGGTAGTACTTTTCTCAGGACAAGATCGTCTGCTTCGAAGTGTCTTGGGCGCACCTTTTGATTGAATGATCTGGCTACCCTATGTTGATAACATTGCCCATGACAAAGAGCCTTTAGTCGCTTTTCATCGATCATATTCAGCTGCTCCAGTCTTTGCTGCTTCCACTTTGCATCAGACAGTTTCGCTTGGGACAATACCCATAGCGAAGGAATTCCTACCTCAATAGGCAAGACGGCTTCCATGCCATACACCAAGGAAAAAGGGGTTGCCCTGGTAGATGTCCGAATTGATGTTTGGTATGCCATTAATGCAAAAGGCAGTCTTTCGTGCCAGTTTTGGTAGTTTTCGGCAGTTTTGGCTAAGATCTTCTTGATGTTTTTGTTGGTAGCTTCAACAGTTCCGTTCATTTAGGGACGATAAGGAGACGAATTCAGATGACGGATCTTGAATTCATTGAGTAAATCGTCAACAAATTTGTTATTCAGATTTGTCCCGTTATCTGTAACGATGGCTTCAAGGACGCCATAATGGGCGATTATATCTCGCTTGCTGAATTTCATCACATTCCGAGCAGTGACATTGGTATATGACGCGGCCTCGATCCACTTGGAAAAATAATCAATTGCGACTAAGATGAAGCGATGTCCATTTGATGCTTTCGGATTAATTGGGCAGATCACATCGATGCCCTACATTGAAAATGGCCATGACTCAGACAACTTGTGTAATTCAGTTGGCGGGGCATTTATCTTGTTTCCATAGATCTGACAAATGTAATAATTTCGAATGTGTCGGATGCAATCACTTTTTAAGGAAAGCCAATAATAACCTAATCTTGTTATTTTCTTGGCCAACACGTGTCCGTTCATGTGTGGACCGCATACTCCTTCATGCAATTCCTGCATAATTAGTGTCGCTTCGGTCGCATCCACACATCTTAGCAAAATAGAGTCATAGGACCTCTTGTACAAGTTCTCACCATCAACGAAGAATTTCGTTGCCATCTTTATTATGTATCTTCTGTCTGCAAAGCTAATCCCTTCATGGAACTGCTGCTCCTTGATGTAGTTCATGATATCATAATACCATGGTTTACTATCAGGTTCACTAGTCACGGTCATGCAATGGGCTGGTCTGGTCAAGACTTCAATCTTTAGATGTTCTATTTCAAAACCATCGGTAACCTGTAACATGGATGATAGCGTAGCCAGTGCATCGGCGAATTGGTTATGAGATCTGGATAGATAGTCAAACGAGATCTCGTCGAATTCTGAAATCAATTCTTCATATATGATAGGGCACCAGTTTAGTATCCCTAGTCTTCCATTCACCCACAGTCTAGAGAATGATTAAGGCAGAATTGCCGAATACTTTTAGTTTAGCTATTTTCATACCGATCGCTACTTGTAGACCGAGAATACACGCTTTATACTCGGCTATATTGTTGGCGCAAGGAAACACCAATTTCGTGGCTACAGGATAATGTTGCCTATCTAGGGATATCAATACTACCCCAGTGCCAGAGTTAGATAGGTTTACTGCTCCATCGAAAAACATGGTCCCTGTGTGTTCTTTTGTTGATAAAATACGATCATCTAGGAGATCATCTTCATCTGTTTCCGTAGGGCACTCAGCTAGCATATCAGTGATTACTCGGCCTTTCACTGATTTTTGTGATGATGTTTGGATGTTAAATTCTGAAATTAGAATTTGCCATTTGGCTAATTTTCCAACTAATGCCGGTCGGTTAAGCAAATATAGGATAGGGTCATTTTCAGTTACGAGGAATGTCTGGTGGTGCAAAGTATATTGTCGGAGCCTATGCAATACCCACACCAATGCGACAAATGTTTTTTCTTATTCGGAATAATTCTGTTTCGAAATGGTGAATTTCTTACTCAAATAATAGATGGCTCGTTCTTTCCCATCATCAGGGTGACTTTGGGCCAACAAGGCTCCTAACGATTCACTGTGAATCGTTAAATAGAGAGTTAGAGGATACCCTGAGACTGGTGGAACTAGCACCGGGGGATTCATCAAATACTGCTTTAGCTTTCAAATGCTTCCCGACAATCCTCATCCCAATTAATCTGAGCGTCTTTCTTGAGAAGTTTGAAGAAAGGCCGTGCTGTCTTAGAGAGTTGGGAGATGAACCGAGCAATGTAATTCAACCTTCCCAAAAGGCTTTTGACCTCCCTCACCGTAGACGGGGGTTGCAGTTCACATATTGCTTTGACTTTTGAGGGGTCGACCTCGATCCCCTTACTACTCACGACGAATCCGAGTAACTTACCAGAGGTCGCCCTAAACACGCACTTTGCAGGGTTAAGGCGTAATTTGAACTCGCGTAACCGGATGAATAGTTTCTTCAAGGCTTCAATGTGCTCCTCTCCGCATCTGGTCTTGGTGATCATGTCATCGACATAGACCTCAATTTCTTTGTCATCAGGTCATGAAAGAGAGTGATCATAGCACGTTGGTATGTTGCCTCGGTATTCTTCAAACCAAAAGGCATAACCCTGTAGTAAAAGGTTCCCCATGGAGTGATGAATGCCGCCTTCTCCTTGTCTTCATCATTTATCCTTATCTGATTGTACCCAAAAAATCCATCCATGAAAGAAAATAATTCGAATCCAGCAGTGTTATCCGTAAGGACATCTATGTGGGGGAGCGGAAAGTCGTCTTTTGGACTGGCTTTGTTCAAGTCGCGGTAATCAACACGAACTCTAATTCGACCATCTTTCTTTTTCACCGACACGATGTTTGCTACCCAATCGGGGTATTACGAAACTTCGATGAATCCTACTTTCAACAACTTCATCACTTCTTCTTCGATCTTTTTCGACAGCTCGAGTTTGGTCCTTCGTAACCTTTACTTTTTGGGAGGCATGTCGGGATTGGTAGGCAAACTGTGCTCGACAATTTGAGGGTCTAGTCCTGGCATATCAGAATAAGACCATGCGAAGACGTCTTGATAATCCTTGAGGAGAGCGATCAAACATATAGCTTTCTCTTCGGGAAGGTTAGCCCCGATCTTCACTTCTTTTGGATCCTGAGTACCACCCAAATTGATGGTAATAGTATTTTCGGTTGTAAGGGGCTTGATTTGTTTATAAAGCTCCTAATTTCTTCGAATTTCAGTGGGGTCATCACTTGAATCGTCAGAATCGCTGCTGTCAGTATCTACATCATTAGGCTGGACCACACTAACTCCCTCACAAGTTGCAAAATCATGCCTGGAACACAGGGTAAATTGATAAGAAAAACAAATGGGGATATAGATTTTTCATTGTTCTTTCCTTCTTAAAACATTTTTTTTGAAGAAATAGTAAAATATCTTTGATTTTCGAAAATTTTTGGAAACGAGGAAGCATGAGATAGCCCGGTCCTCAGAATACTTTCCTTTTCGTGGCTGGATATCATCAACAGGCCGGTTGGGATACCACCTCATGCTCTCAAAATATTATTTATTTACAACACATGGATTTACAACCTCAAAAGAGGAAGAGTTCAAAAAGATATTTATTCCAACAGAAATGACGACAAAAAACAAAATACAAGGATAGCCCATTTTCTAGGGATTTATGCAAAAGAGAGAGAAGAGGAATTCTACTCAAGCGGGCTTACGCCCATTCCCTCCACCGGTCCTTCGCCTATTGCGCCAATGAAGAAATCTTTGAAACTATCGTTCTAGGAATCCAACTCCTCGGCTCCTCTCTTTACTGGTGTCAGCCTCTCCATGTCGTCCCATCCACTAGGAGTGCTATTCTGTTGGTCTTCATAAAAACTTGATGGCATCTGGTAGTCAACATAATAGTCGAACTTACCACTGGGCTCACCAAGAGTATCCATAATCGTCTTCCCCCTGCGTGCCTTATCAGAAAGCTCAGGAACAGCGGCACAAATACTAGGTACCACTAAGAGGTCATCTTCACCATGACACAGCCATGGGGCACGAAAAGTGAATGCCCTGGCATCTAGTAGGTCTTGAACTCTATTCTTCAGAGTATCGCAATCATCGAGCGAGTGCCCGATTTCCCCCGAATGATAGTCACAAGAATTGGATGGATCATAATTCATGAAGTATTCAGGAGTAGGGTGTTTCGGCCTCCTTGTGATTAGCCCCTTCCGTAAAAGGATAGGGAATATCACATCCATGGTTTAGGCATCGGCGAGTATCGTCGTACATTGCCCTGCCACTGTAAGAGTTGGATATCTCGCCAAATCATTTCGGAAAAGACTCCTGACGGCGGGTTTCCTCTCGAACCATTTACTTGGGTCACCTGCTTCTGATCGAACAACGGCTGTGACATGTCCGAGATTTGGCCAATGGTATCCATTAAGAATGTGAGCAAATCTCGTAGCTCGCCTAACTGATACTGCAATCGTGCAAACAAATTAGGCGGGTTTGCACTCGTTTCTGAAGTCGAGTCCTCGTGTATGGCTCCTATAAAGATGTCGTCAAATAGGGTGACCACATTTTCCAGCGTTTCTTCTCATCCACAATCTTCTTCAATCGATAGCTGGTCTGGGCTCCAATGTCGATCAACAGTAACATTTATAGGAAGCATCGACGTGCTTGGGTGACTTGAACATTCGGTAGGATGCTTGCACCCTTCACTAGATTCCCTTGAGAGGTTAAGATAAATTTTTTCATCCTGCAGCAATTTAGCAGGTGGCGAGAAAGTCTCCTGGATATGGGAAAGTAACAAACCAACTTGACCCTTCACGTGCCCCTTGTTGACCTATGGGTGTCCTCCACGATATCCTAGACCAGTTGTACGATAATTCTTGGTGGCCCGAATAGGTTCTCAGATGCTCCGGCCTCCTCTGCCGAGTCCTTGACCTGGGGAGAAGCCTTTCCCAACCATAATCTTCCCAACCATGATTGAAGCTTTTGACATATCAGGGACGGGAGGAGAAGCTCCTCGACATCCGTGCACGGTTGATACGAGCTCGATGGATTAATAACTAGATTCTACCTTGCCACTCAGTTCAACATACGGAATGGCCGTTTCTTGGCAAATTCGATGGTCTTCCTCTCCAAGAACTGTGATCAGCTTCCCTTGGGCTACAAACTTCACACTCTAGTAAAGGCTTGAAAGTACAGCTCCAGCAGAGTGGATCTAGGGACGGCTCAGCAGGAAGCCAAACGTAGTGGGGATGTCCATTACTTGGAACAGAATGCTGAATATTGTTGAGCCGATCCGGACATCAAGGTCGATTTTACCAATAGTGTCTTTCTTTATCCCGTCGAATACTCGGACGGACGTTTTGGAGGTACAGAGTTTAGACGTATCTACATTGAGACGGTGCAAGGTTGCCAACGGGTAAATATTCAACGCAAACCCATTGTCTATCAGAACTCGAGTCACGTGGGAGTCTCTACATTTAACGGAAATGTAGAGACCCTTGGTATGTTCCCTACCTTCAGTAGGAAACTCATCTTCCGAGAATGTTATCTGATTCTTCAAAAGGATGGACCCCACAAATGCTTCTAACTTATCATGCTCAATTGTCTCTGGAACATTTACTTCGCTGAGTACCTTCATCAGAGATTTCTGATATTTCTCAGACGTTTGGAGTAGTTCTAACAAAGAAATCTAGGCGGGCATTTTGCATAGCTAATCCACCACATTGTATTCACTGGCTTTGATGATGGCCAGGAATTCTTTGGCTTCTTCGTTGGTGACAGGCTTCGGAGGCTGCGCGTCAGCTTGAGCATACGTTCGTCCGTACCTAGTAACTAGGCCAACATCCAGTCCGTAGGACCATGGGACCGCTTTGTCATTCTCATAGCCGTAAGGCTGAGGTATCTCGATCACTATGTGCTCTTCGGGTAGGGGTACCTCAATCGTCAGCTCCTTCTCCTCGTTTGGGTCATCAGACAAAGATTCGTTCATAAGTGTGGGGATGGGTTCACTTGTTTCGGCATTCAATGCTGAGAGTTCTTTGTCCCGGTCGATGATAACCTCAGAGATGGTGGCCACTATGCCAGTACGGTCGGCATACACAATCAAACCCGCTTTCGCCATGCTGTCGACCCTTTCTTTCATTAGGGACAAGGGCAGTACTTCACCAGTAGGATAATACCCCGCTTTCACTAGGGCTTGTAAACGTCAACAGTGCACACCCTCTCACTCTTGATTTAACCATCGTCGAAAGTGGATATGGCATTAATTTTGTTTTCATGTTCGGGTAGCGGGTTGTTTTGGACATTTGGCTTGGATGTTTGAAACGAAAAGGTTTTGGTATCGAGCAAGTTTTGGATTCGGTATTTGAGGGTATAGCAGTCATCTGTCGAATGTCCTATCTCGTCCATGTGATAGTCACACTTCTTGGACGGATCGTAATTTGAAAAGCTTTTTGAGTTGGGATGTTTTGGCTCGGTAGAAAGTAGGTTTTTCTTCCGTAGTATGGCCAGGACTTGAGAAGGGGATCCAGGCAACGGAGTGAATTGCCTTTTCTTATATCGTCTCGGAGGTTGACAACTTAAGATTAGCTGCTGCTCACTACTCACCTGGACTGTCCAAGGAGGATGAACGGTCTGGGTGCATGTAATGTTCCCATCTGTCAGGGATTCTTTCTCTTTTCTCGTGTTAAGTCTCTTACTTGTGGAAGCGGGGTCTGTGAACCATCCGTCATGCAATCCCATTTCAATTCGTTCGCCCATAGGAACAAGACGATTAAGGGATTCAGCAGTGGCACCAACTAGGCGGTGTCTATATTCATACGAAAGAGACTTAATGAACAACTTCACTTGTTCATGATCATTAAGTTATGGGATAACCTGGGCGGCCAAGTTTCTCCACTTGATGGCATACTCTTTGAAGGACTCACTCTTCTTCTTTTCAGTGCGTTCCAGATCGTCGCAAGTAAATGTAACGTCAAGGTTAAATTGATACTGCTTAAGGAATGCATCAGCGGCATCATCCCAAGATTTAAAAGCATCGATATCTTTTGACATATACCATATCAGAGCTGGTCCCGTCAAACTCACTTGAAAGGTTTGAATCATGAGGGGTTCATTATCAACGTATTGGGTCATCCGCACATGATACATGTGCAAATGGTGTCTGGGACATGAAGTGCGGTCATATTTCTCGAATTCTGGCATCTTAAACTTTTCTGGTACTTTGATTCGTTTGTATATAGACAGGTTAAGTGGGACAGCATGTTGCGGGCCTTGTAGCTGTTTCAGCATCTCCTCGACCTTTGCAAGACGTTTGTCATGTTCTGTCATCGGTGTAACTTCAAGTTCAGGCTTCCTGACAGCAAGGGGAAGCGGATCATCCTCTAGGAGTGACATTTTGCTGTCACTGGCGGAGGCTTTGTCTTTTTCAGTAGACGGTGATGGTAACACCACCTCGATTGCTGCAGTCATGGGCGTGAGCTTGCTATTGATGGATTCTATTTGCTTGGTGAGGTTTTCAAGTGCATTGAAAATCAACTTCATTTCGTTTTCCATGTTATTGAGATGGACGTTTTATTCAGCCATTTTTGTAACTACCTGTGAAAACATTGAAATGAATGATTATAATGCCTAAAAAAGAATCATTTCATGACCTAATCATAATATTATTATACGTTTTCTTTATTTGCAAAGAAAAAGAAAAAAAGGGTTTTATTAATATCAACATTACAGATGGTGTCCTCGGGGTTCGAACCCCGGTCACCTCGAATCGTGCGGCTACATTCCCAGATACCACTGGGCCGAAGGCCATGGTGGTGTCATTAACGCCCAAAAAAATTATTTATAGAATAAAAAGCGGTCTGAGTTATATTAACATTAGAACAACCCATAAACACTCTTAAAGAGGAAAAACAAAACCCCTAAACATAAAAACTAAAAAATACATAAAAACAGGGGTTTTCAATAAAAAAAAGGCGCCCTTCTTGGATGTTCATTCTATAAACGATGGGGAAGCTATAGTGTCTCGAAGCCGCTTATTTTCATGGACAAGCTCCGCAATAAGCATATCCTTCGTCCCTATAGCCCTTTGGAGATGGTCGATCTGTGCTTGGCGACTGGGCTTGTTGGTTACATTCGGGACTTTTGGCTATAGCTCTGCCGAGATTTGATGATGTAGAATGTAGAATAGAGAGGCATGGTGGATTTTTTCTTGCCTCTTCAAAAGTCTAGGCACAAGAATGTTCTCAGGTAGACATTCAGTCCATACCCCCTAGGTTGCAAGAATTTCGCCGGCGTAATTGTAGTTCGAGCTAGTGAATCGAACTTGAAACAAGTCCGGCTTGAGAGGCGGGGGGGGATCTCCTGGAGGGCCCTGTACTGACGGGCTACCCGGTAGGGTAGTATGAGGTGACGCCAGATAAACCGAGCAACGAAACGGGGTTGTGGAACTGGTGGGCATAACAAGCCTGACCCTAATGGAACCATTTAGTATGCCATAAGAATGCCTTGGGATCGGGGTCTTTCAAAAAGTTTATCCAGGTAGCGTAATCCTTATAAGGGTAATTGCTTTTTAAGACCTCAAATTTTTGTATCGGGTGCATGAGGTCGTCGATTTCAAAAAGCTGCATGAGGTGCCCAAATCCTTTCAAATGGGACAAAAATCAGATTTGCAAAATTTTTTAGGCGGCCCGCATGATTTTATCATCATTTTGTTTAAAACGATTTAGAGACAAAAATGTTTTTCCTAGAATCGAGTTAACATAACTCAAACCGGTGCAAATTTGTTTGGCCACATACGCAATCGAGGGGTTTATTGAATTTCTGCGATGGGGGAAAAGGACACACCCGATAAAAGTAAGGATAAAAATCTTAACTTTTTGGCTCATGGGCTGACTCTCAAAGCATTCATTTAAGAAAAACCAGGGGCATGCATTACAATGGGCTTTAATGACTCTCTTCACAGTATCGCTCTTGGTTCGCAAAAACTAAGACAATTCGGGTAGAGGGGACACACCCAAAAGTGGTTTGATGAGCTCAGATCCTAAAGACTTTCTAACAACAACACTATATTCCTCCAGAGTGGGGGTCATCTCGAACTTACCAAATATGAAAGTGGATGTCTGTGGGCATCAAAAATGTGTTAATGCTTGCATCATGCCAGAATGGATGTTGATTTTGAGTAGTGGAAGTAGGCGACCAATTCTAGCTTTGACATAATGTTGGCCATTCTGATCGAGTCGGTTCCATCATGCCAGAAGTTCCTTCTTAGGAGTGGGGACGAATTGGACATAAGCTCTTCTCATCGTATATAAAATGCAATCAACGGGTGGCCTAACAGTAACAAATCAATTGAATAAGTAGGCTGCATAATAAAATAATAAGGGATAGAATATATACCTTTCCTTGAACCATGTCAATCACAACGACATACACATGAGGAGTGAGGTTCAATTTCTATTTAGATTGGTTCAGCAAAATAAAATTAAAAGGGTGCCTGACCGTCGCAGTCTCACGTTGATGTCAAGTCCTTTTAACCTCGGCCAAATCGAAAGAAATATCTTATAGTCACGCAAATAGCGGCTAAAACTATTTCTTTACGATTTTTTAGAAATAAATTTCGAGAAAAAGAAAGACAACATCTACATCACGAGCTCGCGTTTGGGGTCGTATCTTTCTTAACACCATCCTAGAATGCCCTATCGCGGCCCAGGTCCGACAGCGTGGTTGTGTGTGCAACGGTGTAGTGCTAAATTATTAAAGCATGCACAACAATTTATAAACAACCAATTTGAACCTACAAAAATAAATAACACCTTAATGTCAGGATCATACCTGGAATCCTCGCTGCCAAACAAAATTATTTTGAACGGGATAAAAATTTTGGATTAAGTCCACATTTTGTTTAAAAAAAAGTCCCCAGTGGAGTCGCCAGTCTGTCGCGACCGACCTCCCCTGCTTTCTTTTTTTTGAAACAAAGGGAGAGCCTGAGTTAAGTCCCAAACATAGACTTAACACGTATCAGGCGAACTCCCCTTTTGTTTCAAAAAAAAGAAAGCAGGGGAGGTCGGTAGCGACGCTCCTCTACTTCCAATTTATCCGTTGGACAGTCTTTAGAGTATTGATCTCCAAATCAACCCGTTGGAGATTCTTCCCAAAATAGGATGTATAGCCGTTAGAATAAAAACCATTATCTCCAAGTGATTTGATCGCCCATACAATCAAATCAAGGTTTTTATAAGTGTAGTTCTTCGTATTTGAGGAACAATCTTGTGATTACTAATCTTAAAATATCAATTTGATTATCCTGTATAAATATACCAAAAATAACACTTATTGAATCTGATGAGTAATTTTGAATCTGATGACAAAGTCCTTTGATCGACTAAGTCTGATGACTCAGCATTTACCTGCATCAAATAACTTAAGTGTAATTCTGGTCAGTATTATATAGTTTTGTCATTCGTCAAAACTCGTTAGGGATTTTGCTCAACACTTGGTATGGTTCAACTTCAAGGTAATTAACCTAAGCATCGAGGTCTAACTCTCTAAATATTGTCCCGTTTGCTTCTATCTTACAACTTTGTTTACTTATTTCACTTCAATGCTATACAAAAGCACTATCATTAATGCAGAGAGCATCTTTAATTGAAAAATCCAGGCAAAAGCCTCCGGAGAGGATAAGAACTCTAGTTGATGTACATACCGCAGATCACTTGGCTTCACCGATCTCCGTTATTATTATTTTTTTCTCTGTGAGTATATAAAGATGCAATCTCTTTTCTTGAAATTACAGGCTTTGAATAACTACCGTTATGATGAGGATCCTGTGCTTGCTGAGTGTGGTATTTCCTTAGAAAAGCAATTGACCCAAATTAAAGGCCGTGTTCTTGAATCCCCAAAGGAACATCCTGATGCATTACATGCCCTAGAGCCTATAGAGCTGAAGGTATGTGAAGAGGGTTTTCGCTTTGTCTTAATTAACGTGTATTTTGTCACTGGCAGCTGAAGGTGGGGAACGGTAATGACCGCATCCCTCGTAATGGGCGGAGGAACTACAATCAAAGGGTATTGTCTTGGACTCCTGCATGTTTCGTCTGTGAAAATCTGTCAAGTCGTACTTTTAATCTTTTATTTTCGGTCTCCTTCCTAATTAATCATCTGTTTTATTTCTTTTCCATAATTATTTTTAAACCCGATCTGTAGACCCTTTTGCAACCTTTCAATATGAAACACTGGGTTATTGTCGACTTCTCTGCTCCTTGTGATACAAGTCGCCTTTCACGTGAGTTCATCGACTGCTGTTGGAAGAAGGGTGCGGTACGTTAAACGAGAGTAAATGGTCATGCACACTTGATTCTCTTCCTTTTTTAACCTCTCTCTCTCTCTCTCTCTCTCTCTCTCTCTCTCTCAGCAAATTGAACGTCCGGACTTACTTATTGAGGAAGAATCACAATTGCGAAGGCAGAGTCCTGTTAGAAGGGTAGAAAGGATGTCTGAGAGAGTGTTTAAGCCAATTAAAGAGAAGTTTTCATGTCTACCTGATCTCATTCTGTGTATCTTGGCGGAGCGGAAGAACTCTGATATCTAAGGTAGGAGTATTATTTTGTTTTGCTTGGGTTTACTTATTTTTTGGGGAATTATCAACTTTATGTGCTTTTCATTTGAAAAGCCCTTGGAAGAAGAATTGTCTTAGAGACTATGGTGCTCTCACGCAATGCATTTCCCCATTTAAGATAAATGATCAATACCTTACAAATGTGTTTCTTAAAGTCAACTCAAAGGTAAATGTGCAAGGCCACGGTTTAAAAGGTAATTAGATTTCTGGCTCTTAAATACGCTGACATTTACTTATGGCAGCTGAGGGTAATAAATTCTTTGTTGGTAATGGATAGACCTGTCAAATGGATGGATCGGGTCGGATTTGGATCGGATTATAAATGGTCCGACCCAAATTGACCCATTAACCTATTTATGACCCATTTATGCGTAATGCAATTTTCTTGACCCATACCCCACCCGACCCGACCCATATCCAATCCATATCCGATCAAACCCATATTACTAAAATACTTCCATATTTAATTAAATCTAGGAAAATTCATACCCAAACTGAGATAAGAGTGCAAAGTGAGTGAACGCAAGGTTGATTAACGGCTAGAGAGATGAGTTGAGTTTAAATCAGTTGTAAACTCATTTATGACTCATTTACGACTCATTTATGACCCATTTAATACTAATATTAGACTTCTACCCATTTATGACCTATTTACTAAATATAACTAACTTATTTATGATCAATTTACTAATATATGGATTAAGAAATGAGTTTATAACCCATTTTGACAGGTCTAGTAATGGAGCACTCTTCAAGTGTTCCCATAATAAAGGATACTCCGACAATGATTCTGGGTATGGATGTCTCTCCCGGTTCTCCCACTACAAAAAAACTGGATTTTTGCCACGAAAATTTGCGACGAAATAATTTTCGTTGCAAATTTGCGACAAATTTTCCAACAAAAAGAAAAATTCGTTGGAAATTTCCAACGAAAAATTTTCGTCGCAAAATTCGTTGGAAATTTCCAACGAAAAAAAATTTGTTGGAAATTTCCAACGAATTTTCGAACGAATTTCAATTTTTCGGGAAATTACTTCAGTGTGTACAATTTTCGTTGGAAAATTCGTTGGAAATTTCCAACGAATTTTTTTCGTTGGAAATTTCCAACGAATTACAAAAAAACCCACATTTTTCATATTCGTTGGAAAATTCGTTGGAAATTTCCAACGAATTTTCCAACGAATTTCAATTTTCCAGGAAATTAATTCAGTGTGTACAATTTTCGTTGGAAAATTCGTTGGAAATTTCCAACGAATTTTTTTTCGTTGGAAATTTCCAACGAATTTTCCAACGAATTACAAAAAAACCCGATACTGTTCGGCATTTTTTATATTCGTTGGAAATTTCCAACGAATTTTCCAACGAATTTCAATTTTCCGGGCAATTACTTCAGTGTGTACAATTTTCGTTGGAAAATTCGTTGGAAATTCCCAATTCCGGAAAATTATTTTAGTGTGTACAATTTTCGTTGCAAAATTCGTGAGAAATTTCCCACGAATTTTACAACGAAAACCCTACTTCTTCCTTATTCAATATTTTCGCGCTCGTTATTCCCACAACTCTCAATTTCAACATTCATTCTCTCTCTCTCTCTCTCTCTCTCTCTCTCTCTCTCTCTCTCTCTCTCTCTCTCTCTCTCTCTCTCTCTCTCTCTCTCTTCGCCTTCACCTTCTCCCTCCGTCTCCCCCTCCGCCTCCCCCTCCGCCTCCTCCCCCGCCGCCCCCCCTCCTCCTCCGGCTCCGGCTCCGGCTCCGGCGCCATGGACACCAAGCCTCCAAGCCTCCGACGCCCCCGACGCCACCAAGCCTCGTCGCCGACGAGGCTAGGAGACGACGGCGACCCCGAAGCCTGCTCTCGCCCCTGCTGCTGTTGCTGCTTCTTCTTCATCTTCTTGTTCTGGGAAGAACAAGAAGAGGCGCAACAGCCTCGCCAGCCATAAGGGCAAGCCTCGTCTTCGGCGAGGGCCGAGCTCGCCCGCCATGGCGAGGGCCGAGCTCGCCATGGCCGGCGAGCTTGGAGCTCGCCCAGATCTGGGCGAGCTCGGCCCTCGCCGGCGACGAGGCTGGCCCTCGTCGGCCATGCCGAGGGTCGAGCTTGCCATGGCCGGCGAGCTCGGCCCTCGCCGGCGGCAAGGGCTATTTTTCGACCAAAAAAAAATTTCGACCAAAAAAAAAATTTTTCGATGGAAAAAAAATTTCCACGGTTTTTCGACAAAAAAAAAGTTTGTAGTTTCCAACGAAAAAAAATTCGTCGGAAAAAAAGTTCGTTTCCAACGAATTTAGCCACGAGTTTTCCAATGAATTTTCCAACGAAAAAAAATTCGTCGCAAATTTCCAACGAAAATTGAAATTTTTCGTTGGAAAAATTTGCGACGACTTATTACCAACGAATTTTTTTTCGTTGGAAATTCGTTTTCCAACGAATTTTTTCGAATTTTTCGTTGGAAATTTCGTCGGAAAAAATATGTTTTTTTGTAGTGTCCTGGTCGATCAGATATGCCATCTATTGCTGCGGTAAATGGTCCAAGTAGAACTATTAAACATTATAACGACCATTGTCGGTATTGTTCCAGTAACAATCTTATTGCATCTTCAGTAGGTTGTTCGCTCTCGATGTTGGCCGTTGATTTCGAGATATAGAGCATTTGGAAGAACACATTCACCGAAGATGGAGATGATTGATGCTTTATTCAAGCCTTTGGCTGACGGGGTTGATGGTGGTATCGTGTGGTACGTATATCTCGATCTCATGCCTTTCGAGTTTTATTCTCAATCAGCGTTAGCTATCATAGAAGCGTTCGAGCGTGTGCTAATGTCCCATTGAATTTCTCTGAAAATTGTACTCTATTTAAAACGATAAAACTTCTGAATTGTTTGTGCACATGCGATTATGTTTCTATATCCTTGGGTAGTTTTGCCATTGGTGTGCATGCTACCGATGCAAGCTATGAAAATCTGCGACATAAGAATGGTGGATTTATCATGCATATGCACTGATTTCAAAACAAATGTTTTATGTGTCAATGGGTTCCGACCATATCTTTGTGCTCTCAGTTGTAAGGTAACTCATTTATATAACTCACTAAATATGGGCTGGTGACCCATTTTGACGACCCTACTTACGCTTGAAATTTCGCAACAATAGGCAGCTCAGAGGTGAGAACATTGTGGGGAAACCCAGATTTGTAGGACTTTTAGGAGTACAGGCATGAAAGGCTTTGAGCCTCGATGACTAAAATTTTACCGGCCTTTGGAGCTTAATTCTACTTTTTCATGTGAGGTGTTTTTGATACGTGAGATTGTAAATTGTTTTGGATCTCAATCCACCCATTTGAAATGCTTCTTTGATATACAAGAATTACGTTAATCGGAGAAAATCAAGCGGTCTCGTGCGAGATGTGTGATTAATTGATAGTGGCGGCGCTTGTGCTTGTCTTTGACGATCGCTTCCATTCTTAGCTTTGTACCAGTGAGACTTTGCTCTCAATACCAAATACGAAGTCTTCAAAATCATACTAATATTGCCGTTTAAGTCATCATACTTTTGTCTTGTAATTCTTCATGAATTGCTTTTTGGGGGACAAAATTCATGTAAGGCTCGTGGCATGATTAGAGGTGTGCAATCAAACCGGTTCTATCCGGGAACCTGACTAGACCGCTCGAAAAACAGATTCGGTGAAGTGGCTAACAAGGATCACCTAGAGGGGGTGAATAGGTGATCTTAAACAATTTTAACAAATTTACGTGGAAATGAAAGAACACAGTTTGAGTCTGAATAATATTCAGATTCTATAAAGACAGTGCTTTCGATGTGCAGAATGTAAAGAAAAAGCTGAGGGATAGAAAATCTTCACACAAATTTATAGTGGTTCGGCTTATAATAAGCCTACGTCCACTCTCCCACACTGATAGCCTACTGGCTGGATTTCACTATGTAATCAAGAGGAATTACAGATATTGAGTGTTAGCACTCTTGTGTATGATAGGACTTTCTATCTCACACAATCACTCTTATAATGTGTCCCTCAAGATTTTAAAGTTTGGCTCAAGAAAAAAAATTGGAGTAATCTCAGGCTTTGGACTTGATGATTCTTGAATCTGTTTTTCTTCTGCTGCTCGTTGACCTCCTTAAATACTCCTCTACTTCCAAACTAGCTGTTGGACAGTCTTCAGAGGATCATCTTCCAATCTTCACCATGGACAGATTTGTATAGAAAGGATTGAGTAGCCGTTGAGTGACAGATTCTGAATTCCACTGATTTTGATCGTCCATACAATCAGAATCTTGGTTTCCATAAGTAAAGATTAATCCGTTGTGATAATATTTTGATTGTCAATCAATTTGATTGAGATTGAGTCAATCAAAACCTTCATTTTGTGAAATCCATGCCAGATCACTAGCTGTTATGTCGAGTTCTGTTTCTGCGTCTTCAAAATTTAGCGTATGAAAAACTTCAGTGTCTGAGTCTACAAAATTTCTGCGTCTGAAAAATTTCAGCATCTGAGAAACTTCAGCGTCTGAGAAACTCATTCTGAACTTTCAATTCTGAGTCTGAACTTTCGTTCTGAAAAATTTCTCGTTCTGAAAAACTTGCAAAGTCTGATATCTCCTTCTGAACTTCCAGACTATAATAACCTGGAAAGAACTTCATGTCATAATTACAAGTTACATATGGAAAGTGATGTGAACTTCAAAATCCATTAGGGTTTTCCTCAACAATCTCCCCCTTTTTGATGGTGACAAAACTTCCATGCATATTCAATTAATATCAATTGAAAAATAAACATTTGAAGCGCATGAAATACAGATATCAAGATGTAAAAGATATGTGTATTTCTCTTATGCTTGAATATAACCTGTATAACCTGCAAATCAAGGTGTGTTAGTATAACATTTGCTGCATAAATTCTCCCCTTTTTTTTTCATCAGCAAAAAGAATAATGAGCAGAATAAGCAATTTATAGAAATCATTCAAACATAGTATCAGAATCAAAAGTTATGAGTACAAATTTTGAATGTTTGAATAAGGAAAGAGCGAAAGGCAGGTCATTTTTTCGAGGGGGTTCGAATAAGCTGAAAATTGTCCAAGATTGAAATAGCTTCATCAATTTTGGTGGCGCATTGACCCATGGCTTCCTCCATATTCGAAGAACACTGAGCAATAGCCTCCCTTAACTCTGCTTTATCTTTCTCTGCCTGAAGATGTTGAGCTTGGTTGTTTTCCTCAACAATTCTGTGAAGATTCTTCATATCTTCCTCCAGTGCAGCTTGCTTTTCTTTGATTTCCAGCAAAGGGTCAAAATTGTAAGAATTTCAGAAGACTGGTTCTGGACATTTTCTTGTGCTGGCTGTTCGAATCTTTCCCCTGTTTTTGGTGGAATCTCCCCCTGAAATTCTGCATATTCTCCAGAAGGTTCTGCATTAAATGGTTCTTCAGGATGAACTGGAGAAGGATTGGCATCGGTTCCATGTTGCATATCACCCTGTTTATGTAGATTTGATTCTCCAGAAACTGGTTCTGGAACCCTTTTAGTAGGGTCTGAAGCAACTTCTGGACCAACTGATCTTCCTGATTCAAGGTCCTCTTCATCTTCATCTTGAAGAAGGATTCTTCGTTTCTTTCTATATACCTTGATTGGAGTGGAAGAAACGGGCTGCTTCTTTTCTGGTTCCTTTCTTTTCTTCTCCCCTTTGTCTTTCTCATTCTTCTTCTTGGCTTTTGAAGTCTGAGTATCCTTGCCTTTGGATTTGCTTGCTTGCTCCCTTACATCATCAAAATTTTTCATCTTCTGAATCATCTTTTCTCCAACAACCATAGAAGGCACAACAGTCTCTTGCAACTCAGTTGGAATAGGGATATTCAGATATGAAAATATGGTAGAGATGAGTGAACCATATGGGAGTTGTCCCTTGCCCTTCTGAAGTGCTCGATACATGTGGAAGATAATGATATGAGGAAGAGAGAAAATTTTTCCATTTAGAGTGGCCCAGATAAGCTTGACTTCAGATTTTGACAGATCTGTCTTGGATGCAGCTTTGGTCCTCAAACAGTTGATGATGATTTTGTGCAAGATCACAGAAGTTCTGGTCAAGTCAGAATAAGTGATATTGCGTTTTGAGCCCGAAGCAAAGTTCTGATTTTCAGAAGCTGATATCCAAGCATCTTCAAGACTCACTTCCAGAGGAGTGAATTTAGAATGTTTTGCTCTAATTATCAAGGCCAGGTCTTCAACCTTCAGGTCATACCTTCTATCACCAACAGTGAATTGTATCCAGTTTGGTGATAATATTGAGAGATTGGAATAAAAGTATGCAGTTAATTCAGCATAGACTTTAGCAGATTGCATACAGTATTCAGAAATCCCTAGCCTATTAAAAAGATGTAGTACAGGGATACCAGCTCTATCAAGATAACCAAAGTCAACATTCTGATGGTTCATTATCCCTCGCGCAAGCAGCATCCTGTAGAAAAAGTTGTGTTATGTAGTTCTGAGCAGACTGCCAGTGCCTATCACCCCAAATGCAATACCTACTTTCATAACAAAGTTCTCAAAGAACTTGGCATCATCATCAGGAATTACAAATTTTGAAGCACTCAGCGGTTTAGGGCTAACATGAACTGTTTCCTTGACAGGGGAGTGAGACGGTTCCTCGACTTTCTCTTTTCCTTTTCTAAAGGAAGTCTCTATGGGAGTAGAACGAACTTGTTCCTAATCAGTTCCAGAACATGACCGAGTGTAATCTTTAACAAGACTCGCCTCATCATGAAAACCATTGTCTCTTAAGCAATCATAAAGGATAGATGCTGAGGCATTACTTCGTTTCAGTCGTTCATACGCTTTCCACACCATATTGATATTTTTGAACCGAAAAACTGTTTTACGGGTGGATTGTGGTGTAGACGTGGACCGATGTTCCTGTTGAGTTGATCTTGTAGGGCTTTGTTCATTGGACTCCGTATCAGAAATGTCCATATACTCCGGTGGTGCAGCAGATTTTGAGTCTCGGTTGAGAATCCGGGTAGATTTAATCTTGTAAGGCATGATGAACAAGCTTGGAGAAGAAAGATTTGATCTTTGGAGATGGAGAAAAAATGAGCTCTGTAGTCCGAGATGGTCTGGAGTGTCGAGATGGTCGAGAGAGAAAAAGAATTGAAGAGTTTGTACTAGTAGGGTTTTACAGAGAGAATGACGGTATTTATAGAAAAAGTTACTGGCAAGAGTTATAACAGGCAATCAAACAAAGAGTATATATTTATATTAAGCATAAGCGATCAATCAAATAATATGGAATATTTACCTGGCTTGCTTTCCAGAATTAACAAATACGAAAATATCCTGCCAAAAAATTTCCCGCCAAGATATTCTTGCCAGAATAGTTTAGGAAGTACCTGTCTCTTGAATCTGAATTATTCATACGGAGAACCTCTGAGTCTGAAGAATTCCTGTCTATGAGACACTTCAGGAAAAAGGATAAATAATGCACAGTTGAGTTCTAATATTCTCAAATGAAGATTTATCAAGTGGTTTTGTGAATATATCGGCTAATTGATTCTTAAAATCAATGAATTGAATATTCACATCACCATTATGAACATGATCTCTAATAAAGTGATGCTTAATATCAATATGCTTTGCACGAGAATGAAGAATAGGGTTCTTGGTCAAATTGATAGCACTTGTATTATCACATTTGATTGCAATACTTGAGTCTTCAATTGCAAAGTCCCGTAACTGTTGCTTCATCTATAGAATTTGTGTACAGCAACTTCCCAACGCCACATATTCTGCTTCTGCTATTGAAAGTGCTACTGTATTTTGTTTCTTCGAGTACCAGGATACTAACATATTTCTAAGTAATTGACATGTACCTGTAGTACTTTTCCTGTCCACTTTGCAATCATCTAAGTCAGCATCAGAATAACCAGTAAGAGTAAAATCTAAATCTTTGGAGTACCAAAGACCTAACATTGGATAAGTTCCAATGTATTTGATTATTCTCTTAATTGTAGAAAGATGTGATTCTCTTGGGTCAAATTGAAATCTGGCACACATACAAACACTAAATAGTATGTCAGGTCTAGATGTAGTAAGATATAATAAAGATCCTATCATGCTTCTATATATCTTCTGATAAACCTTTTTACCATTTTCATCCTTGTCCAGTTTGGAAGAATGAGACATAGGAATTTCTGTTTTCTTGCAGTTTTTTTTTTTTTGCAGTCCAAATTTTTTGATAATCTTCTTTGCATACTTCTCTTGGCAAATGAATGTGCCATTCTTGGTTTGTTTCACTTGTAGACCAAGAAAGAATGTCAATTGCCCATCATGCTCATTTCAAACTCATTCTGTATATCCTTTGAGAATTCCTTGCACAATAATTCGTTAGAGGATCTAAATATAATATCATCAACATAGATCTAAACTAGTAAAAAATCCTTACCTTTTCTCTTAATAAATAGGGTTGTGTCAACTTTACCTTTTGTGAAGCCATTTTTCAGAAGGAAGTTGCTTAATCTCTCGTACCAAGTACGAGGTGCTTGTTTCAGACCATAAAGAGCTTTATTGAGTCTATAAACATGGTCATTCTTCTTTGGTTCTTCAAAACCAGGAGGTTGTTTCACGTATATTTCTTCTTTGATATAGCCATTTAGAAAGGCACTTTCCACGTCCATCTGAAATAATTTAAAGTCATGGAAACAAGCATAAGCTAATAATAGCCTAATGGCTTCTAACCTGGCAACTGATGTATAGGTTTCATCATAGTCAATGCCTTCTTCTTGAGAATAGCCTTTTGCAACCAGCCTTGCCTTGTTTCTTGTGACTTTCCCTTTGTCATCCAATTTGTTTCTGAATACCCATTTTGTTCCAATTACTGGATGATTTTTGGGTCTTGGCACAAGTTCCCAAACCTCATTGATTCTGAATTGTTGAAGTTCCTCCTACATGGCTTCGATCTAGCTTTCATCTGATAAAGCTTCACCAACTTCCTTTGGTTCTATTTCTGATATTAATGCCAGGTTGTTGATGTCCTCTTTGTATTTGGATCTTGTTTTGATCCCATCTTCTATATCACCAATGATGAGGTTCTTCGGATGACTGTATTTGTGTTTCCAGTTTCTGTCAAATTTATCCTTCTGAATCTCATCAGACTCTGAATTATCAGCTTGAGTCTGAATTATTGCTTTTCTTCTTTCTTCTTCTGATTCAACGATCTTTGGAGAGTCTTGTTGAGCTTCAGATACTTCTTGAACAATAGAAGATGGTTCATATTCATCTTTTTGAGTCTGAACATTTTCATCAAACTTCACATTCATTATTTCTTCCAAAGTCTGAGAACTTTTGTTGAAGACTCTGTATGCTTTACTTGTAGTAGAATATCCAAGGAAGAACCCTTCATCTGCTTTCTCATCAAACTTGCCAGAGCGGTCATTTGGATTTTTAAGAATAAAGCATTTACAACCAAACACACGAAAATATGAAATGTTGGGCTTTCTACCTTTAAAAAGCTCATAGGGGGTTTTCTTAAGAATGGTTCTTAGAAAGACTATGTTAATGACATAACAGGCTCTAAAAACTGCTTCTGCCCAAAAATAAGAAGGAATCTTGCTTTCAATCAACATAGTTCTTGCCATTTCTTGCAAAGAACGATTTTTCCTTTCCACAACACCATTTTGTTCTGGTGTGTATGGAGTAGAGAAATTGTGTTGAAAGCCATTTTTTTCACAAAAATTCGAGAAGCTTTGATTATCAAATTCTCCCCCGTGATCAGTTTTGATGCAGGAAATAGTATAGCCATTTCATTCTGAATTCTTCTTGCAAATTTTGAGAAATATGAAAAAGCTTCATTTTTATGAGTAAGAAAGAACACCCATGTAAATCTGGTAAAGTTATCAATAGTGACTAGACAGTATTTCTTACCACCAATGCTTTGTGTTCTGGTTGGTCCAAAAAGATCCATATGAAGAAGCTGCAAGGCATGATTAGTGAAAACATGATGTATAGGCTTAAAAGAGCTTCTTACTTGTTTTCTTAGAGTGCAAGCATTGCATAGTTTTATTTTTCTGTAGCTCAAATCTAGCAATCCTTGTACCAGTTTCTTGTTTGATATTTTTGAGATCTACTTCATACTAATATGTCCCAATCTTCTGTGTCAAAGATCTTCATTCTCTTTGACTGAGATCAAACAATGAGTGGAGTTTGAGTTGACGTCTAGTAGATAAATGTTCCCATGTCTTCTCCCTGTGAATGTTTGAGAACTATCTTTGCTTGTTCCTGAGCAAGTATCTTCTTGAAAGTTGATTCTGAATCTTGAATCACATAGTTGGCTTATGCTTATCAGATTGTAGTTGAGACTTTTTACCAATGAAACATCATTGATTGTGAGTCTTCCAATTTCAACAGTTCCTTTGCCAATTATTCTTCCTTTATTATTTCCTCCAAAGGAAACTTTCCCACCATTCAGACTTTGTAATTCAACAAATATGCTAGGATCTGCTGTCATGTGTCTGGAACATCCACTGTTCAGGTACCACTTTCTTTTTCTCTTTGTGATGACCTGCAAAAATTATAACTTCTCAAGTTTTCTTTGGTACCCAAATTTGTTTGGGTCCTTAAGAGTTAGTATAGGCTGTCTTAACAAAGTCTCTTCGAATAGGTCTCCAGACCTTAGGACATTCATTCTCAAAATGTTGTGGATCTCCACATTTTGAGCACTTTAGAGCACTTCGACCAACAGGTTTAACAAAATTCTTTTTGAAATGATTTTTGTAAACTTGTCGAGGAGGTTTTTATCTTAATCTCTCCTTGACCTTTGGAAAATCAATTAAACTATCACTTTCCTTTACAAATCCGAGACCAGATTTGTTGAAGTAAGGAATCTGTATGGAAAGAATATTTTTTAAGGTTTCAGAACCTTTTAAAAATTTGGAAACAAGTTCTGAAACTTCCTTTTTAAAAGCAGCATTTTCTTTGGAAAGAGAATCTTGACTTTCCTTGAGATGATGAAATTCTTTTTGAAGGAAATCGATTTTTTCTTTTTATGAGAAATCCTATTGTCTAAGCGATGAATTTTCTTTTTTCAGAGAAGAGATTCTTTTAAGAGCAGCCTTGAATTCGAAACACAATTCATCAATGTAATTTGATACTTCAATAGGCTTTTCAAAATGATTTACCTCAATCTCAATTTTTGCATATGAGTCTGAATCTGAGTCTGCATCTGAGTTGGCCATTAGACAGAAGTTTGAGATATCTTCATCACTGTCTTCACACTTTGTATCGCTCCACATTTCTGCTTTTAAGGCCTTCTTTGCCTTCTCAAATTTAGTCTTCTCTTTCAGAAGAGGACAGTTTGGCTTGATGTGTCCTCGCTTTCTATAGTGAAAGCATATTATTTCCTTTGATTTATCTGCTTCATCAGAAGTCTTTTCTTCTCAAAAGGCATCTTCCCTTTGAGATTTCTCCCTTTGATCTTCATCTTCTTGTACTTCTTAATGAAGAGAGCCAGCTCTTCATCATCAACATCTTCATCTTCAGAATCTGCATCAGAATCAATGTTAGTTTTTAAAGCAATTGATTTATTACCTCTGGATTCACTTTCTTCATTCCGTTTTTCTGTCTCATATGATTGAAGAGTTCCAATTAGCTTAGTCACTGAGAGAGGCATGATTCTTTGAGTTTCTCGGATAGATGTTTTGATGTTGTCCCACTGTTTTGTCAATCCTCTCAGGAGTTTGTTGACTTTCATCGCATCCGGAACAGATTGTCCTTGATATGCAAGACCATTTACTATGTCTGTAAATCTGTCATACATATCAGCAACAGATTCTTCAGGCTTCATTATGAAGGATTCATATTGGCCAAGTAGTATGTTAATATGAGTTTCCTTGGCACGATTTGTTTCTTCATAGGTGATGTAAAGAGTATCCCAGATATCCTTAGCTGATTCACAGGAAGCAATTTTTTTATACTCAACAGGTGCTAAAACACAATAAAATGAATAAATTGCTTTGGAATCTAATGATTCTCTTTTAGATATCTCAGTTTGAGATAATGGAGGATCTGCTAGCATATTTCCATCCATCTTCTCTTTTGAATCAAAAGGTCTTGGTCTGACTCCTCTGATGATGACATCCCATTGCATGTGATCAATTGACTTTATGAAAGCATTCATCTTGTTTTCCAATATGCTGTATTCCTTGCCATCGAAGTAAGGTGGCCTGTTGTTACTTTGTTCTTCGATGAGACCTGGAGCACCAAAGCTAGCCATATAGATCGTGAGCTCAGAAGTAAAACACTTCAATAAATGAGCAACCTGCTCTGATACTAATGGAAGTGGCTAGCAAGGATCACCTAGAGGGGGGTGAATAGGTGATCTTAAATAATTTTAACAAATTTAAGCGGAAATGAAAGAACACAGTTTGAGTCTGAATAATATTCAGATACTATAAAGTCAGTGCTTTCGATGTGCAGAGTGTAAAGTAAAAGTTGAGGGATAGAAAATCTGCACACAAATTTATAGTGATTCGGCTTATAGTAAGCATACGTCCACTCTCCCACGCTGACAGCGTACTGGCTGGATTTCACTATGTAATCAAGAGGAATTACAGATGTTGAGTGTTAGCGCTCTTGTATATGATAGGACTCTCTATCTCACATAATCACTCTTACAATGTGTCCCTCAAGATTTTAAAGTTTGGCTCAAGAAAAAAAATTGGAGTAATCTCAGGCTTTGGACTTGATTATTCTTGAATATGTTTTTCTTTTGCTGCTCGTTGACCTCCTTAAATACTCATCTACTTCCAAACTAGCTGTTGGACAGTCTTCAGAGGATCATCTTCCAATCTTCACCTTGGATAGATTTGTATAGAAAGGATTGAGTAGCCGTTGAGTGACAGATTCTGAATCCCGCTGATTCTGGTCGTCCATACAATCAAAATCTTGGTTTCCATAAGTAGAGATTAATCCGTTGTGATAATATTTTGATTGTCAATCAATTTGATTGAGATTGAGTCAATCAAAACCTTCCTTTTGTGAAATCCATGCCAGATTACTAGCTGTTGTGTCGAGTTCTGTTTCTGCGTCTGTAAAATTTAGCGTCTGAAAAACTTCAACGTTTGAGTCTGCAAAATTTCTGCGTCTGAGAAACTTGTTCTGAACTTTCAATTCTGAATCTGAACTTTTTGTTTTGAAAAATTTCTCGTTCTGAAAAACTTGCAAAGTCTGATATCTCCTTTTGAACTTCCAGACTATAATAACCTAGAAAGAACTTCATGTCAAAATTACAAGTTACATATAGAAGGTGATGTCAACTTCAAAATCCATTAGGGTTTTCCTCAACATTCGGAATGGGTTCCAAAGTTGTGGAACCGGTTAGAACTGGTTCGGTTCCTGGTGCCAAGTGAATGCCACTCGAAAACCAGACCGCCCGAACCTGTTTTGGTACCGGTTTCAGGATCTGTTTTGTAATTTAAAAAGCCAAAACCCTAATTTCTTTTTCTCCTGAATTCTAACCCCACCGGTCAGCACTCTTCGGTCCTTGGTCTTTCCTCTTCCTCACACAATCGCAGGTTTGATTGGTTTGGCTAATTTTCGCCGAACATGAACCTTGCGCCTCCACCGTTGGCAATGTCGCCAGACTGGTACCCGATGTTACTGCCCAATCTGCCACCTTCCAACCGTTATGGAACAGCGTGAACATCCACGATCAAGTTCGAGAGTTGCAAGAGATGCTTGCGCAAGCTAAAGCAATGCATGGTTGTCGCCACTTGATTCTCTGTTTTGATCTTCGCTTCAGTTTGAATTGTTGTAAACACATCGACAAGCGAAGGGAGCTTGAGTTGTTGGGAAAGATTAAAGAATCCGAAGCGTGTGACGTAGATGTTAAAAGTGGGACTTGCGGTGCTCCTGTGCGTGAGATCTTGAAACGTGTCGAGGATGAGGGCATTGGTTTGGAGTCGCAAGAAATGCACTCGCTGGAAGCTGCGAACTCTCTAATTCTGAAATTGAGAGCCCAGCTCAAGCCGTACAAAATCGTCACAGATGAGGCAAACAAGGTACGCCTCTAGATTAAAAAAAAAACAGATCCTTAGGTAGACTCTAGAACCGGATTGGAGAAACGGGGTAGGTTTCAAAACCAATTCCAAGTAAACAGGATAGGTTCGGTCAAAAGATTGGGAACCAGTTTAAGTTCTAGGCCTCGAACCTAATCACCCTGGACCGATCCCCCCTAGAGATGATAGTGATTCGGAAGCCATCCAAGTACCTTTTCCAGTTGAGTAAGGCAAGTGTGTAAAGCACCAGTATGTTCCAAGTCAAAACACAAGTCGACTGTAACCATATGTCAATCTCCATGCCTTTACGTTGCGGCAAAGAATGTTCATTCGGTAGGATTGTCGATAGTGGCCAAGACGATGAAACAGAGACTAACCGATAATCAATCATCTCAATGTGGAGATGTGTTGGTGGGGTGTAATTGTCAAAACAAGTACAAACAACTGATATGAGTATTCAGATTCAGCAAAAAATAAATAAAATGGAAACTGCATACTCAGGGTAAGCAACTTGAGTGATAACTTTGGGCAAAATTTTCCAAAAAGTCATAAACCTATTGCACTTTTGCCAATTCAGTCCTAAACCTTTCAATTATGCCAATTGAATCATAAATATTTTGCCAATTGAGTCCATTCGACTAATTTTGGCCAGAATTTGCTGACATAGACGCTAGCAGTTTTACGTGGCATGGCCAGCGCTGACGTTGACACCAACGGTTCTACGTGGCATGGCAGGAATTTTGATTTGTTCTTTTTTCTTTCTTCTTCCTCATTTTGCTGGTGACTAGTGTCGCGCGACCTACTCGTCCTAACTAGTATGGTCAAGAGGTATTTGTCAATGAATGTGAACATCGATTAATTCGCTTGAAGGACAAACCAAATGGTTCAATAATCCAAGGACCAAGGCACTCCCAAGCCTCATATCTTACGTGACAAGAACTGTCTAATCTACACATTCAAATGGAATCACCACTAGCCATAATTAAGGGTTAGCTAGAAATCCTCATCGAGACGTGGAAAGATCGTCTCGATACGTATGAAAATCAGAGATTCTAAGGATTGGGGACTTGATTACACCAGCGATCTAACTAGTGATATTTTGGTACCTAAACTTGATCGTTTGCAAACTAACGTACCAGGGCAGCCTATCGAAAAACCTAAAATTCATCCTAACCATGCTAAAATGGAAAATAACAACTGATGTATAAAAGGTACACAACCAAATAATCGACATGAAAATGAATAACCAACAACCTAACATCGTCTCTAAAAAGGAAAAGGCAATCAAAAGTTCTAAGGTAAAGCCCTAAAAGCTTATCCGATTTTAGGGAAATTTTTAAAGATTTTCATATATTTTCTAAGTTTTTAAACTAACTCTAGAATGAAATTGACACTAAAATCTAGTGAAATTAACTCAAAAACTAATTTCTAAGCATTTCCTAATTTTTCGGAATTTTCTGAATTTTCTGAATATTTTAATATTTAATAATAATAATAATAATAATAATAAAGGGACCTTGAACCGGGTCAGGGGACCCGGTCCAATTCAACGCTGATCCGACCCACCCGGATTATGCCCTAATAATATATTCTCTTTTTTTATTTCTTTTTTATTTCATTTCTTTTCTATTATCTTTTTTTTCCTATTTCTCTTTTCTCTTTATTTTTTATTGTTTCCTCCCCCCACGTCTTCTTTTTCCTCACAAACTCACGCTGGGAGCTCACCGAGAGCCTCCTTCCTCATGCCTCCAGCCGAGACCACGCCGGGAACCTCATTGCCCCCTGACCGTCGGCTTGCGCAGCCAACACCAACAACCGCCACCGGCTCTACACCCTCGCCGCCGGCCAACACGGCTACCAAATCATCGACTAACCCCGACCATAAAAATGACTCGATGAGCAAAAACTCGATTTCCCAGCCCCCAAACTCACGGCCACTAGACTAACATTAAACCTAAGCAACCAAACATACACGACATGGAAAAGAAAATAACGAACTTATGGTGGCGGCCTCGAACCATAGGCATCACCATTGACGAAAAGCTTTCCAGCGGGTGGGAGGTGCGCACATGGCCGCCTCGAACCAGAGTAAATATGCCACAAAATCACATGAAAGAAAAAAATAACTTGGAGTCAGTGACAATATTAGAACAAACCATGCATAAATCGAAGCTCTAGAGCATCGGTTTTCATAAAATTCATCTTGGGCCTCTCTTGAGCATTTTGTCAAACTGGTGATAGGCGAGTTCAAATAGAGACTCAAAACTGAGATTTAGCGCGATCTTTGGCTCAAATGTGGTGTGAAAAAGGTATAAACAGTCATTTATACCATTAAACTGCTTCTTTTTACAATAGAACTCCAAAAATTGACATGGTCAGGTTTGGACGCTCTAAGCTTAAACTTTTTCACTGAGGCATTTTGTCAAACATGTAAGGTGCGACCGAGAAGTAGAGTCACAGGTCCGATTTTGACACGGCTCGTGGCCTATTTTCGATATGAAACATTTAAAAAAAATTCTTTGAGTGCCAAACGAGTGTTATCCTCCATTTACGGAGCTAGACAAGTAACGAACAGATTCGATGTGTCCGGCTCCCGAGAGGCAGGGGAAGGGAGCCAAAACAGAGCAAAATGAAATCGTGGACCTACCTGGTTCTAGAACAGCACGGAATCGGCAACGTTGACAAAGGATGCGAGTGGTTGGACTCTTCACGGGAGCTAGAGCTTGGTCTCCGTGGTGATTTGGTCTTGATATAGACTATTCACAGAATCGAACGGTGTCTAGAAAACATCACCGGCGATTGGAAACTGTGGCGTCCAGCGACAGTGAAGAGGCGACCAGAAGGGGGAGGAAATTTTCCGGCAATGCTCCCGGAAAGAGGGACCGGAGTGCTTTCCTTTTCAAAACCCCCCCGCCCGTTTTTTCATTTCTCTCTCGTTTCCCGATCGAATTCCCTCTCCTCCTCTCTCTCGAAAACTCTCTGTGCCCTTAAGGGCCACGGCACGCGCCCATGGCTTCCTGCCACTGCCAGCCTGCCGCGGCCGGCCAGATCCCGACCAGCGGATCAGCGCTGGTCTCTGCCCCCCATGTCGCTCCTGCTTCCCTGCTTCGTCCTGCTCTGTCTCTCTGTCTCCCCTGAGCATGAAGGACGGGGGAAGGGGAAAGAGGAGCAGAAGCGGGCCGGGCCGAGGGGAAAGGAACTGCGGCCAACCCGCGTGAGAAAAAGAAACGGAAAAGGAAATAGGGCCGGGCCGGGCCGACCCGATCCACTCGAACCGGGTCGAACCGGCCCGTACCTTTTTTAATTAATTTTTTTTGAAAATATAATTAATTTTTTTAATTAACAAGACAAATATGTTCTAATAGACTCTATTAGTGTAAATGCACCTAACGTCTATATGCCATGCAATTTAATGAAAATATATTTGTTTTGGGGTTAAAAATCAATCCCTAATTTTCTATGCAATTAAACTCTAAATGACTAGGTAAAATTTAGGTGTCAACAACTGGCCACCAGCCATAGGTGATGGCCGGGCAGGTTGGCCTCGCTTGGACAAGGATCTCTGTTGCTCGCCATAGGTGAGGGCAAGCCACGGTGAGGGCTCCCCTCGCCAGATCTAGCGAGGCCAACCCTCGCCTAGGCCAAGGCGGCCTCGCCGAGCATCGCTTGAGTGACGTCAATGGTCGATGAGGCCGACCCTCGTTGAGTTTCATTTGGACGAGGGCGAGCCCCGGTGAGGGCTCCCCTCACCACATCGGTCGAGGTCAACCTATCCCGGGCAAAGGCGATACCCAGCAAGGCTAACCAGGCTTGGGCGAGGGCCAACCAAGCTAGATTTGGCGAGGGGAGCCCTCGCCCTCGCCCTCGCCCGCTCGGGCCCCTCCTATGGCAAGCAATAGTGACCCTCGCCCAGGTGAGGCTAGCTCGCGCGGCCATCACCTGTGGCTGGTGGCTAGTCACCGGCAAAAGGAGGAAGAAGAAATGAAGAAACAAAAGAAATAAATGAGAAAAATAATTACAAAACTGAAAAATATTAAAATATTATTAAAAATTGTTCATGTCAACTCCGGCCGTGCCACGTAAGGCCACCGACATCCACATTAGCGATTTTCAATCAAAATTGACCAGATGGACTCAATTGGCAAAATATAAATGCCACGTAGGGCCACCGACATTCACATTAGCGATTTTCGGTCAAAATTGGTTAGATGGACTTAATTGGCAAATTATAAAAGTTTAGGATTCAACTGGTAAAATTGAAAGGTTTAGGACTAAATTGACAAAAGTGCAATAGGTTTAAGATTTTTGGACAAATTTTCCTTTATTTACCCATCCCTATGATTATATAATTATAGGTAAAGCATAATTGGAAAATAGTCAATACAATTTGTATTCCCGTAAACTAGTGTCAAGTTTCTATGTTCAACTTTAAGTCCTTTAAAAAAAAGAGTGATAAGGCATTTCCTAATAAATCTTGCACGAGAGAAGACTTCGTCAAAGAAGCTTTTTCTTTTTCTTTTTTTCTAATAGGATACCTTTGCGCAAGTCCTCCAATCACATTGTTTTGACTAGAGAATTCAAGAACTTTTATTCTTCATGACGTGAAGCCAAAAAGGACTCCCGTTATAGGTTTACAAGGATTTGCCCATGGAGATCCTCAATCCTTATTTTGTGTCAATCCTAGTTATTTAAGTAGGATGACACATTCACCCGATTTTTTACACGAATAGCAAGTTTTTAGCCAAAGAAAGTATCGAAAGAAGGTTGGACCTGGATTGGGATCCCACGAATGTGATATGGATTGAGAAATAGCAAGAGGATAATCTAAACAACGGGAGGACTTACAGGCCGGTACGACTTTCAAACTGTGAAGGTAATTGCAGCAACGAGTTTATGTACATCCCAAAAGTGCACAAGGAAAGTGACTCAGGTGCTGACAAACAAAATGAGAGACCATCAAATAAGGATTGAGGATCTCCATGAGACAAAGGCTTTAAACTAAATCTTTAGGCACCTCTTTGATGTTGTGGTTCTCAAGAAGAGTAATCCAAGTCGTCAAAATCGTACAATCATTCAGCTGTTTGATCACAGTAGGCTTCTCTTCTCTATCTCGTCTTTTCCATGAATTCCAACCATCATCTGATTTAGTTAAAGCCTTTAAAAGCCGACATCTCAGACTAAGTGAAGAGTGCTGGAGCGCAACGAATTCCTAGTTGTTCTCAATGACATTCCTCAACTCCTAAATCTGGAGTCAGTCAAATGGGATTCCTGATCCAATGCCATGAAATGGCATCGAGGTGATCTTGGTGACTAAATGAGAACGTGTTTTCAGCGAAATGGCGGTGGACAGGATGCTAAGTTTGGATGATCATCTTTCTTGGGAGCTATTTTGCTACCATGCAGGTGGAATAGTTTACTCTTCAGAAATTCAAGATATAGCCAAAGAAATAGCTAGATAGTGCACTCATGATTCCACAGCGACTATTCTAATGGCACAAGCGATGGAGGATGCGCATGATTCTTCATATGAAAACATGCTCTTAAAACACTGACCCTGCAACCTGCAATTTCTGGAGAAGATATTGAAGCACAGTGTTGAGGTTCAGCACTGAAGGTCCAGATCAGATGACAATAAAGGTAAAAAGTATTTAAGAGATCTCTTACTTCATAGCAAATACCACGAGATAGAAACTGAGTGTCTGAGATGGATAAGGGATGGTATGGTAAAAAGTCCACAAATCTTGTATATGCTAACTTGCTAAATTGGTGAGGATGGAAGATTTGTCAAGTTTCAAAATATGGATCAGCATGTGTCGGCGAACTTACGACTACAAGGCAGCTATAAATGACATAATCCTCTTCTTGCAACTGAAGGCTCTTTCCTGCTCTCTCCTTAGATGAATTGAAGCAAACCTCTTGCGATCACGGGTGTCTGCAATACTTGTAGAGAATCTCTTTCTCCGCTTGGCAAATGCATTGTTCGCATTCAGTGTTGTCGTAATAGTCGATGTCGCGCACCCATCCTCTCCTCTTGCAATGTTCAGTCTTCATCTGGCAGTTACAGCCAGGAAGCTCTTCTTTGAAGATAATCGGGTTATTCTGCCACATGGTGTGCACGGTGTCTACATACATCTTGCGGCATTCCACCACTTGCCCGCTCGAGTAGACTTTTCTCAGCAAGCGGACTCCTTCCTTCTTCAACTCGCCGCCCTCGCCGACGAGGAGGAGCCCGACAACATAGGAAGCTCCAAGGTGACCGATTTGCGTGGCTCTCGACAGTAACTCCGTTCCTGACTCCACCTTTGTGAGACATACATATTCATACTGCAACATAAACAAATTGTTGATGGTCAATTTCTAGTTTTGAAGAAAATTATATGGAAAAAGTAGAGAGATAAAAAATGTAATTAAACACTTACCAATCCTTGTCTATACAAAGCCTCCACATTATCGCATTTGATACACCTCTGAATAAAGACATTGCCTTCTTTGGGGTGCCTCCATAATATACTTGAAATTTTGTTGAGTGATATTCGTCGATATATATAATCATCTTCAGCCAATTCATTAAACATCTTGCAACTACATAGACAAAAGAACAAGTTTTCACGATTTATCAACTAATATTTATCAGGCTTACTATTGGCGAAAATAATTATTTTTAACAAATGTTTCTACTCTTAAAAAGTTTCTATACTTTTTTTACTGTCAACTTTTCAATAGTACAAAAGGTTTATTATACATTAAAATAAATGATTAATTTACTTTTCTAGCGATAAAGCATCTACGGAGTTGAAACTTAATTAGCGCCAGATTGTTAAAAGAAACTTAATTAGCCCTAGGTTTTTTAAATTCTCTACAATCATTAATCCCTTAATAAATTAATCAACCGTTAGAGAATACTTTTATGAAAGGGTAGACTAGATCGGTACCTTAGTTTTGCATTGAAAATATCATCCATGGAGTTGGCGGCGACCGAAGCAAGAATCTTCACCACCAGATCATTAGGAAGAACATCGAAGGCTTCAATCTCCATAGCTCTCAGGAATGGTGATGCGGTGTGATTTTGATCGTTATAATCGTTATCTAATTCAAATAAATGCAGGATTTCAGCATAAATAAAAGGGGATATGACAAAATTGGTAGACACTACGGACTAATTGAATTGAATCTTGGTATGAAAACCTACTAAGTGACAACTTTCAAATTCAAAGAAATCCTGAAATTAAAAATGGGCAATCCTGAGCCAGATCCTGTTTTACGATAACCAAGAAAACAATAAGGATTCATAAAGCAAGAATAAAAGAAAGAAGAAGATAGAAACACACATTCCACTCGAATTTTTAGGGGTATCGCACGTTTTTAAAGACAAAGCACATTTCGCAATTTTCTATCCTCCATTTGCGTAGCATCGGTCTCTAGGTCAAACACTTTCCGCGAGTCATGGGAGTTTGGTGGCAATTGAGACGTTGATCGAGTTCTACGACCTCATCATGCGGAATCCGACTCAATTCGCGGATTAAACTAGCGTGGATTTTTGAAGTTAAGTTTGGTGGCAATGGAGGCTTTGATGATTACCCACATTCTAGAGGAGCGTTGGTACGTGTCTTAAAATTTTTCATTACTTTGCATTTCCATCATTTACGAGAACTGACATTCATGAGGAGCTTGCTATGACTGTAAGAGTTAAAATATTTCCCAAATTCTCGGACTCGAAGACAAGCTCTAATTTCACAGCAAAACAGGGATAAAGAGAAAATAAAGAAAACGCACAAATTTGAGCAACGGGATACTTTTTGTCCTTTGACATGGATACCAATTAAGACAAACTTAAAAATTGTCCATATTATTAAAATGATACAATGATGCAAGACAGCATCGTTCATATTCCTTCAAAGAAAGGCTACATTGCATTACAGGTTGCATGGGAAATTCATACAGGTTTGAGGTCAAACTAGAAAGGCCAACAGGACCACTTGAAAATAACATGGATAATGCGGATGCGAGAGAGAGAGAGAGAGAGAGAGAGAGAGATTGCAGGTTAGCGGTCTTACTAGTCCACTTGAGTCTACAACTTAGGTCTCTATCTGGACACAGAAAGGAAACCACCCTTACTACAGGTCTTATTTGTCTTGCCAACAGATTCAATGACTTAGGCCTCCATTTATCGAGAAAATAATCAGTGATTACAAAGGGCCGTGTCCTAAACATCATCATCATTACTATCAAGCTAATCAAGGCCAATTTTCCTAATCAATTATATAAAAAAATTTCTATATAATTTTCGGATTTTTTAATTTTTTATTAATCCCAAAAATAGGGACTCGGTCTGGGCCCTTGAGCCCGGTCCGATTATAGACTGATGTGGTCTCACGGGTCTGGGCCACAAGTGAAAATGGGCTTACTATGTAAGCCTCTTTCAATTAAAATCTCACGAGCCCAATTTTTAATTTTAACACCCAAAGCCCATTACTTATGGTGACTACGGTAGCCCACTTTCACTTCTAACTGCACTAAGTCCATCTTTAAGCCCAATTTCTAACCCTAACCCCCCGCTAACCCCAATTTATTATTTTCTTTTTATCCAGTTTTCCTCTGTTCTTATATTTATATTATTTTGATTTCTTTTCCATGGGCTCCTGTTCTCTTAATGCTTCATCGTGAATCAAAACAGTGAAATCATTAACAAAACTTCACCTAAAATCGAAAGTTTCCACAGTATTCTTCTTCAAGCGATTTCAACCAAAACTCTTCAAATAGTCTTATGCGTTAACAAAATGATTAATCCACATCAATATGTTCTCAGACCGGACAAAATTATGAGCTATTTCAGAAACATACCATGTGTGCATTGAGACTATTAAGATGTGGTCATGACATTGATACTGTTTCTCATCTAAAATCAGTATTTGAACCAACAATGTCATCACGAGTCATTAAGAGAAAGACTTAGATTAACTCAATGATAATATATTCGAGCAACATGTACACAACTCAGATTTTGCGTATAACCGAAACAGAGGAAACAAGAGCAATGAAATCAAGTGAGATGAAGCTACGCTTACTGGTTGAATCAAGACGAACGAAAATGGCACCGACGGATTGAAGCTGCAGGTGAGGTCTGACTTTCAAGTTTCCTTAACTAGTAAACGGGACGAGACAATGCTGGTGCGATTCACGGTTTCCTGTTGCGAAGCAGGGGAGAACAAAGTATCTCCGAATCTGAGGCAAGTAACAAGATGGTGAGACAAGTGACAGGGCCAGAGAGAATAAGCCCCGACAGAGATAAACGGACGAGCACGGAGCAACGGTAAGACAAATGTATCGCCGGAAGGGGCACTTACCGGGGAAATTACCAAGGAATCTGACTACGGCTTTGGGATAGTGCTCGGAGGATGATCCAGCAGGCCTTTACTCGGAAATGTGAATGACGAGGCTGAGAGATTTGAGAAGAAGAAAACAGAGTGCCAATGAGAGTACTGGAGGAGATAGTGATGAGCTCGTAAGTGTACGTACACAGCTAAAGCAGTCCTCATTATCGTAAATGTAAATACATCGCTCTCATTCCCTAAATGTTATTTTAACAGAGTGAGAGAGACATCAGGCAATAAACAAAATCGAAGTAACTTCTTGAAAGCCTTTACATGTTCGCTCTCGGCACAAGAAACTTTAGCCATGTGATACCCAATCCTCTGGTCATTTCACAACTAGTACAACTCCATTTATACATTTAGGGTGTGTTTGCTTCGGGAAAAACTTCATGATAAGTAAAAATACTTTCCGGAAAATCATTTATTAGGAAAATGATTAGTTTTCTTTTATTTGGTGATGTGTGACAGAAAACGTTTTTTTTTTTTGTGTTTGGATCTTATTTGGAAAAAAATTTCAATTTCATAACTTTATCTTAGACAAAAAAAAATATTGAGTTTTTAAATAATTTTTTATTGTATTTTTTTCTTTTCCTTCTTCCTGTTGCATCGGTTGCCGGGCCTCGACGATGGCTGCGACAGGCCATTAGCAAGGCCCGACCTAGCCGGCATCGGGCGAGGTCGAGCGTCGCTAGCTCGCGCTTGTGGCCAATCGCTGGCCGTCGCTAAGGCCTGGTGACTGGGCAGAGGAGGAAGAAGGAAAAGAAAAAAAAAAGAAAAGAATTAAAATATTAAAAATGCAAGAGAAACGATGCCGGAAAGTGTTTTCACTTTCTTAGATTTAGGAATTCACTTTTCTTAATTTTATGCATGAATATTTTTTACTGGAAAGTATTTTCGATTGATTAATCATTTTTGGCGAACCAAATAGGTTTAAGTTCAGAAAATTACTTTCGACAAAACGCTTTCTCTCCGACTAACGCACCCTTAGAGTTTGCGATGGATAGTTGACAAAAAGTGGCTTTGCTTGAAGTTATTCCAAAAGCACGGTGAACAAATTGGAAGTGTTAAAAAGCTCATTTACCTGATTGAAAATAGCAACAGAATGAACTCCAAGAAGGTAGTTCATCCTAAGCTCCGGTTAACAAGTTTAAGAGGTCAAGGTAGCAGGCAATGGTTTTTGCTAGATGCCCATAAATTCCGGATCTGCTCATCTAATCAAGAACAATGTACTTGATATATCTTTTATTGTGTTTTAAGATGCTGCCGCGAACCTCTGCTCTAAGGATACATACACAACTACTTGATTTGTTGATAAAGATCTGAACTTTTTAGTTCCCATCTTTATGACGGGAATTTTGTGTTTCCAGTTTGTATAGTTAATTCCTATGGCATTTCATCCTATGACCTTAGCTTGGTTAATACTAACAATTTCTTAAATTGCTGCAGCCATATGCATTTGATGTTGATGTTGGCCAGTCAGAGAGGGGCGCAGTCCTCAAGGGTTTGGACTTGGGTGTTCAAGGAATGCTTGTGCGCGACCAGGTACTATATTTTTTTTTATTTTTATTTATGGGAGCGTGATATAGCTTTGTCAATTTTCATTTCATCCTATTCCATTGATGACTGATTACTAGGTTGTTATGAATACGTGTCTTCAGAAAAAAAAAATGCAGCCATTTATTTTATATATAATCGACTTCGATGCATGATGAACAAACATTTTGCTATTATTCGAATAGGAGTTACATGGCTTATATTCTCTACTTCATGATCGTTCATAGATCCACAAGCTCCTATGCCGAATTAATTAAACCATGCACATTAGATGAATTACGTTGGCGTTATTTCTATGCCGAATGCATTATGACATCTTTTTTTATATTTGCAATCCCCGGGCCCTTTTCATTTTTAGTGTAATGTTAAGACAGGTCTGCAAAACTGGTTTACTAAGTGACATACTGTTATTAGGCGGTAGAAGATGGCCCTTTGTGTAAGTGCACGCCACTTGGTGAACCGATTTCTGTATATTTAGCAATTCTCTGATGTTTTATGGCTTAACAGTGGAAATATTTGACATTTCTGAGAAGGATTCGACTATGTCATCTTCCTAGCACTTGGGTTTGGTTGCAGATTAAGAATCACAGACTCACGAGATGACTTCATCTCAGTTAACGTTTCTTCGGACATGGGAAAGGAAAACACATGATCATGATCATCCGCACAAAACATAGATGGTGCGTGAAACTTCACGAGCATCGTTACACGAAAACTAGAGATTGCCTAGTACTGACAAGCGAAGAGAGGCATTTTACCTTCTGTTGCTGACTTGCGAGTTGTTCTCTCTCCTTGTTCCCTGTGAAGAAGAAGTGCTACGTTTCACCTGGTTCACACAGAGCAGAATGTAACGAGGAAATTAAACTCCGACCGCAGAGTCTCTTAGCGAAGAGAAGTTTTGCTAACAACAAAATGCATGCTTTTACACTTATATTTCCACTGTTTGCTGTGATCCTCCGAGAATGTTTGCCATCACAGGTGGTTCTCTTCCAGCTTTCCTGTGTGTTTATGGGTGTTTTTGTGTGTTTGTGTGTGTGAGGTATTAGGTTGCGGAGACTGCCTTCTTTTCTTTTCTCCGTGGCTTTTGCGCGATTTTAAATGTGGGATTTAATGCCCTTTTGATCTTTTTAATGCACTCTTTATTTACTCTTCTTCTTTCTTCATTTTTGGTTTGGTTTCATCTTTTCGGATCTTGGTTTTCATTTCTTTGCATGCATGATTTGGGCATCACAGAGTTGAGCTATTCCGAGTCAAACAAAAATAAATAAATGAATAAATAAAGCATCGGAAAAATAAGACCGTCCCATTTTTCCCGCTACGACAAGGACAATTTTGACATGATTGTCCAAATATATAGTTCGATTAACGTCCATAAATGCTGGTGGAAAGATCTCATCCACTCCTAGCAAATGAGACTCCATTAATACAAATAGCCACTTGCCCAGGAATTTACTTTTGTGAGGCTTCGTGATTCGCACACGTCATTTTCAAACAATTCCTTAGAGATTAACATACAGATGAATTTAATATCAATAAAAATATATATATGTTACTAGGTCTTACATTAAATTATCAAGATACATTGATCATTTACTGCACTTTTGCGATGTACGCTAGGGAGAAAGAGAGTTTACTATATGGAATGAAAAAAATGTCATACGTTCGTGGTACTAAGGATATGACAAATAATTATCAACACTCCTGAATAGTTGTGTACCCTATTGGTAATTACCATATAAAAAGCCTACCGCCCGATACTATTATTCACCACAGTATATCTAAAAGTTACTCAATATCAAAAACAGCTACTTTGTGAGAACTCACTGAATTCATTTTAAGTTTACCTACATCTACTCATGTAATGTAAACATCTATTTGGGCGTGGAAATTGGAAGCTGACTAGTTTATTTAAGAGTTAATACCACGAAAAATCCCAAACTAGTTTACCCTCCGTTAGTTTTCATTAAATTTTGCTGTCATATTGTTGAATTGGATGACATATGGTAGTTAACGGGTGTACCAATTTGGGGTTTTACCCTCCGTTTGTCAATGTGTACCGGTTTATGATTTTTCGTGGTATTAATCCAATTTAACAGAAACCAATGAAGGGTAAATTTGTTAAAAATGTACTAATTTGGGATTTTTGATGGCCAAAAAATTAATTTGAAGTAAATTTATCACAGGTGTGTTAGTTTGGAGCTTTTTGTGGTCAAACAATTAGTTTGAGAATAAATTTATCATAAGTGTACCAATTTAGAATTTTTCGTGATATTAACCCTTTAATTAAAAGGAAACAAGATATGCACACCGTAAATCCTAAAATTTACAGACAAAGGAGACCAGCAACATAGTTTCTAAAACAGTTGAGATTTTACTAAGTATTTAGGACATTCGCCACATGACTTTATTGGTTGATGATTTCATTTGCCACGGGAAGTGCAAGTGATTTTCTGAATTTTGGAATTTTTTTTAAATTTTATTAATTTATTCTTTTTTTCCCTTCCTTTTCGTTTCTTTCAAATGGTCCTAAATCAACCATATAACCCAACCTGCTCCATCGTCGAGCCCTAGCGAGCATTAGAGGAAAGAGACGAGTAGTAAAATACTTAGTAAAATCACAAATTTTGCATGTTTTTTTTTTGGTAAGGTCAAATTTTGCATGTTTGTACGTAGAAATTGTTAGGTTAGAAGATGTATGTGTTCGTGTTCGTACGGATCAGACTTAACATATTCTCTTAATTTTTTTTAAAGATCATATTGTGTCATATATATAAGTATGTAACAATACTTCAAAAAAGGGCAAACATTTAACGAGAGATAAACTGATGAAACAAAAATTGTATATCTCTCTATATATATATGTATGTAAGTATGTACGTAACATTATGCATGTGGACGTTGCAATCAAACTAGCTACTGAAATCTGACTTTTCATCTCCAACAAGTTCAACGAGAGATAGAGAGATGGCAACGGAGATGTCCAAAGGTGTGTGTCGAGCGTATCCTCCGGTTTTTATGATTTCTTCATGTCCGAATGCAAAGTGTCCAAAGATTTTACAATTCCAAAATGAGGTGCCCGTCCCATCAAACAATGGGATGGACCCTCGAATTCAGAGCTCATCCGTCATCACCACCCCTCTCCTCAAATTAGCGGATTGCGACACCCTCTATTATTGTCCCTCTTCTTTTGATTTTTTTTTTTTTTAAATTCTCTCTGGACTTATCTCAAGTCCAAAACGCGGGGATTTACTTATCATTTCTTTGTTTGGTTATGGTGGAAAAATGGAAACCCAAAATGATTTTTATGTCAAATATAACAATGAAAATATAAAGATCTTATTTGCAAATGGGATTGCTTTCTGCTTGATATAGGAAAAGAATGGATGATACTTCCATAAGTGATGGAAGATTTATGTGAAATTAGAGCACTTAAAACTAATCAGATACACTTAAAACTTCGATGTCAGATTTTTTTAAGAATGCAGCAACAAAAGGGGCCAAATTCTCTGGACCAAGGCATAGGTTTATAAATTAGCTCAATCAATTCTCATTCGCTCGACTCCATTCATACACATAGATTCGAAAAGTTCAAATAAACTAGACTATGTTACATGTATCTATTTCTTGCCGGTTCTTTGTTTGTGATGCCATATTTATTCTGCATCCGTTAAAAGGAATTTTAAACACGTGAGCATGATGAAGCTAAGAGTCAGCAAAAGTAAGATCACTGATGCATTCAGTCACCTTCAGTGAAAATTCAGTAACATCCAGTAGCAGCAACTTTCATTCAAAGAAATGAGACAAAACCTTGGCAAGCATTTGCTGGTAAAGCTCAGCAAGAATTTATAAATTATACCAGGGCACGGCGAAGAACCAGGTACTTCAATAGAGACGTGTCATGCTAGAGAACTTACCAGCTGATCCGGTGAGCAGAATAGTCTACTAGCAGGCGAAAGGTTCCGCACATGCTTACAGAAGTCGGAATGCTTTAGACGTACATATAGGCAGCACTGGTCAATAACGCCCGAGTTTGCTCACTGTAATATCATGAACACAGCATAATAATCAACAAAATGTTATCGGTGGAAAACTGTGCATCCAACAAATGCATTAACAAATCACAAATTCCGAGTTATGCTAAAAGTCAAACCAAATGAAGGCACGGAGACTCTATTCTTTTCAAAAACATATAAGACAAAAAATGGCAAAGTACATGCATTAGTAATCTCAGAAGGAAAACATAGTCGACAAGTCAAGCAAGACTGCAGCAGGCCATGGTGTCTTCCATCAGAATTGCAACGGATTTCTCCTATTCAACAGCGAAGAAGGAAAGACGGTACTACGGAAGGCGAAGGTTTAAACATCTAAAAAAATATCAAAGCAGCATCAACCACCAAGATCAAACGTAATCAAACCAATGCTCCATGAAGTAAACCAAAGGCCACCTTCAGTAGATCATTAAAACTCGAAAACTGTATCTTGTCTACTATTTGAGATAACAATCCTGCAGGAACTAATGCTCTTCTTTACTTTTAGCACAAGATGCTCTCAAAACAGTAAAGGCAAATATGCTTCATAACACCATGCTGCGCCTAAAACACAAACGACACTGACCGTGAAATTACTACAGATGAATAAGAAGATAACGAGTTCCTGCTTCTCCCGACTCAATTCTCAACCCAGCTCACTCACTCGTCGTCGTCACTGCCAGTCCAAATCTCCCCAGCTCCAAAGCTGAGCTCATGCAGGTCCCGGTCCAAACCCAGCGAAACTTGAAGACGATGATCGCGCTTTCACCTTCAAAGTTCGCTCCAACTCACTTCAATCCCTCGACAAGCTCCTCTTCTCCATCTGGGAAACCTCCATCAGCTTCCTTCTTCTCCAATTCGCTCAAATCCTCTCCATGTTCGCACTTGCATGTATGCTCCAGGAGGTTTCAGACCCTGACCATGATATTCTCGAAGTCGTCGCCGGACGAAGCGGAGCTCTCTGCCCCGGAAGAGGAAGAGTGGCTCAAGCGGCTCCCGCACAAGACCAAGCCGGTTTACTCTCACAGCTTGCCTTGCTTCGAGGCCTGGTCGTGGAACCTAGGGTTCTTTCAGAGCAGAGTGGACCATGCCGTTCGGCTGATTGAGCTTCCCCAGGGGCACGCTTAGCTCTCTCTTGACGTCACCGACCTTAATATAAGGTAACATTGGAGCTTCGATTCCTCTGTCCTCTTACTCGAAGGAGTTTTCGTGCTTTTCGGAGTTCATGGGGTTGAGATTTCTTTGGGCGCATTTTACGCGAGTCACGTGCATGTGTTTATGTCGTGCGTTGTGTGTTCTTCCATGTGACGCAGCTATGTAGATACTAGTTCTCGGACTATAATGATTGAGATGAGCTGAAGTGTTCCAAAAACATATCCCCGCATAAGGTTTTGGCATTGTGAAACGTCTTATCCATATTCGCAGATAGTAGTGCCTCCTCCTCCGATTGGGGTTGAGGAGACTAGCAAATATCAACTAGAGGGGTGAATAGGTGATTTGCATATTTTTAGATCAATTTAAAGCTGAATAATTAATCACAGGTAAAGTCTAAACAATGTTCAGATTTTGAATAATCTTTGAATGACAAATAAGTAAATGTGCAATTAACTAAATAAAATGAGTTTTAGAAAAGAGAAAATTTGCACACAGATGTATAGTGGTTCAGCTTAGACCAAGCATACGTCTACTCTCTCATGCTGATAGCCTACTGACTGGATTCCACTAGATGTTTAATCAAGAGATTACAAATTATGAGTGATGACTTTTCTGTGAAAAATAGGTTACTCTATCTCACTCAATATCATAGATTTTAGCTCAAGAAGGACAAGTCACACTGGTTGGAGTATGCTCAGACTTTGGAATGGATGATTCTGGATATCGTCTCTCTGTTTCTGCTCCTCTACAATTTGTCTCCTTTTATACTCCTCCACTTCCAAACTAGCTGTTGGACAGTCTTCAAAAGATCATCTTCTAATCTTCACATTGAATAGATTTGTATAAAAAAGATTGAGTAGCCGTTGAGTAACAAAGTCTGAATCCTACTGAATTTAGTTGCCCATACAACTAGAACTTTGGTTTCCATAAGTAGAGATTTTCCATTTAGAAATAAACTTGTCGTGGGGTTGATTGTCAATCAATTAAAGATATGTCGCGATGTAAATATGCTTTGCAAAATAGCATTTTAAGATCGAATCAATCAATACTTTCCATTGGTGAAATCCAAGCCAGATTATCAACCGTTGTGTACATTCTGAGTTTGCGGTAACGTCTGGATAAAGTTTGATTCATATTTCGCATTTCAAAATTTGAGTCAAATTTGAATCGTTTGATTCCAATATATAAACTAAAGTTCTTCAACTGTCGTATATAAAATCTGAACTTTGTCTTTCAAATGGTCCTAAATCTATCGTATAACCCAACTTGCTCCATCGTCGAGCCCCAGCGAGCATCAGAGGAAAAAGATGAGCAGTAAAATACTTAGTAAAATCACAAATTTTGCATGTTGGTACGTAGAAGATGTGTGTGTTCGTACGGATCAAACTTAACATATTCTCTTAATTTCTTTTAAAGATCAGATGGTGTCATATATATAAGTATTTAACAACACTTCAAAAAAGGAGCAACATTTAACGAGAGAACAACGCTTCAAAAAAGGAGTAACATTTAACAAGAGACAAACCGATAAAACAAAAATTGTATATCTCTCTCTATATATATACATATGTATGCAAGTATGTACGTAACATTAGGCATGTGGACGTTGCAATCAAACTAGCTACTGAAATCTGACTTTTCATCTCCAACAAGTTCAACGAGAGATAGAGAGATGGCAACGGAGATGTCCAAAGGTGTGTGTCGAGCGTATCCTCCGGTTTTTATGATTTCTTCATGTCCGAATGCAAAGTGTCCAAAGATTTTACAATTCCAAAATGAGGTGCCCGTCCCATCAAACAATGGGATGGACCCTCGAATTCAGAGCTCATCCGTCATCACCACCCCTCTCCTCAAATTAGCGGATTGCGACACCCTCTATTATTGTCCCTCTTCTTTTGTTTTTTTTTTAAATTCTCTCTTGACTTTTCTCAAGTCCAAAACGAGGGGATTTACTTATCATTTCTTTATTTGGTTATGGTGGAAAAATGGAAACCCAAAATGATTTTTATGTCAAATATAACAATGAAAATATAAAGAGCTTATTTGCAAATGGGATTGCTTTGTGCTTGATATAGGAAAAGAATGGATGATACTTCCATAGGTGATGGAAGATTTGTTGGTTGTTTGTTTATAAAACAAATAAAATAGTGCCTTTTTCTTTATTCCACATAGGAAAGTTCTGAGAATGTGGATCATTTTATATGTGTGAGTGTCTTCCTACTCGTTAAAGTGAAGAAAATGGGGTGTGAGCTAGACTCCTCAATATCCGCTTGCGGATGCGCAAATAATTGTGCGATTTTGGGCGCACTTTGCACGCTTGCGTGGTCGCGGAATGTAATTAGCAATAATCCCTATTTATTTTATTATTTTATTTTTATTTATGAAATTCGGAATTAATTAAAAATATAGTATTATTATTATTGTTTTATTCCGAATTTCATATATCTTTTTTCAACGTGACTTTTGATTTCGTACCAATTCACTATACATCTTTTCAATGAAGGAACACCTTTATTCGAAAATATGTGATTAGTGAGTCAGTTTGTACATGGTTGTATATAAAATCTCTTCATTCGGATTTCTAGACACTTTTTCATTCGGAAAAACAACAATCATTCTTTCTTATTGCTTTCCTAGAGAGACCCTGGAAATATACTAAAATTGTTATTCGGTATTCTTAATCGAGACTTTGTTGTATCCTGGAGGAAATTTGCCGATGACCATTAGCAATTTCATGGGACAAATAATTCCTTAAAGAAAGTGATATCACGCCTCAAAGTCTGATTTCATTGTTCATCCCGTTTGAAATTGAAGTTTCCTTTCTTCTACAATTCGGAGGAGCATATTTCCCAACAAGATTTATGTGAAACGTTAGAAGCATTTGGTATACCAGTTGATTTTTTTATACGTAACTCGTTACATAAACAGATTTACGAATTTTTTCATGCCATGGGAATCGAGATTGATTTATCATCGATCTTCGAGCCCTCACTCTCGATCCTTTGCCATGGACTCGCTTTTGGTTGTGAATTCAATTATACATTGAAAGAACTGCTTCTTTTGCCCAACATGAAAATTTCTAATATCGAATATGAGGTTGTCTCTCTATGCTAAAGAGCATTCTAGGAGGAAGAGGTTTGTGTGAGAGCAATAGTACGAGACTCCTTTAACATTTGACCATTCTAATATGGCGATCCCGATTGCAAAGGGTACGAAGGACATTGACGTTTGATTGTTATGTATGCACATGTTGAGCCAAAACGAGAAGCCATAGGACAATGAACGATTTTCCTTTCTCTGGGCTAGAAGTCGATGACCAACAAATTAAACTAAGAAAAATAACAAGAGTCTCAAATCACGTTATTATGCATTAAATTAGAACACCCTCAGAAGTCTCTGGATGATCGACGATCTGAATCCAACCCTTTAATCTATAACTTGGGGAGCATGAGCAATGTGAAACCCCATAAATCATTGGTTTGATCAAATTTAATTAAATGTCAGTTTCGGTTGATTCATACTGGGCAAATTGCAGGTCTCCTTTAAGAAAATCTTCAGCTTGATTCAGTCACGCGCAAAAATGTTACAGAAGATGAACCGCTCGTCCTCGCAAATGGACGGATCTCTAATTAATCTTGTCTCGAGAAGGCAAATTTTATCACTTGGTTCCATTTGTTTGACGGAAAATGTGACATTTCTAAAAAATATTTTCCGAAAAGTCATTTTCCTGGAAAACAACATAATTTTCCGTTGTTCGGTTAAAATCTGAAAAAGCTTTGGAAAATATTTTCCGGTGTTCGGTGACTGGTGGCTGGCGGCGGTGGTGGCAGCAGTGGGTGACCGGTGACCAGCGACCAGCGGCGACGGGTGACCAGCGATGGCAACCCCGGCAGCCAGCAGGGAAAGAAGGAGGCTAGCAGAAAATGTTTTCCGCTTTTCAAAAGAAGAAAACATTTTCCTTACTTTTCTTCTTATTTTCACTCATTGAAGGGAAAATGTTTTTCGGGGTAGTTTATTTTCCGCCCCTGAATATCAGAAAATCCGAAAAATGTTTTCCTGGAAAACATTTTCTGCAAAATGAATGGAGCCTTAATGTTTCGTATAATATGCTAACTTGGGGGTGATAGAAAATGCCAATTGGCAATTGCAATTTCGACAAAAGCTCGACTGCCATTGTGACAACTATAATCATTTTCATCACATACTAATTAGTTGTTACTGTAATAATTCGATATTCTAGTCCTTGGCTAGATATATTAATTAGTTGTTACTGTAATAATCTCTCTAGCTAGCTTAGTTTCCTTTTTTTCACTATGGCCGAATAAGAAAAAGCAAAAACTTTTATCACTGTTATAAATTTACCACAATGCTTTGGGAGAATTATCAAAAAAGTCCTAAACATATTATAATTATGTCAATTTAGTTCTAAACATTTTGCCTTTGTGGCAATTCAGTTCATTCGGACAATTTTGGTTGGAAAATTGCCAACGTGGACGCTGGCCGTCCTGCGTAGTACAGCTGGCGCTAACGTGGATAAAATTTTTTTTATTGATTTTTAGATATTTTTCTTTTCTTTTTCCTTTATTTATTTTATTTATTTTTTTTAGAGTGGCCGCCGAGGGTCGCTGGACCCTTGTGCAGACCTAGGCCGGGCCATAGTGGCTGTGGGCAGGGTCGCCATGCCAGATCTAGGCAAGACCATTCCCACCTTCACTCGGGGGTGGCAAGGCCCTGGCGAGGCTAGCCTCGCCCATATCTAAGCGAGGTGTCCTCGCCCGCGGCCACCATGACCCTGCCTAGGTCTGGGTGAGGATCGCGGAGCCCTCACCTAGTGGCTGGCGAGGGCTCGGCAACCCTCGTCGGCCGCTCCAAAAAAAAAAAGCAAAAGAGAAGAAGGAAAAGGAAAAAAAATTAATAAAAAATTTGAAGAAAATATTAAAAAATTAATAAAAATTGTCCACTCAACTCCTGTGGTGCCGTGTAGAATGGCCGGTGTCCACATCAGTGATTTTGGGTCAAAATTAGCCGGATGGAGTGAATTGATGGAAATGCAAAAGGTTTATGATTTAATTGGCAAAAAGAAAAAAAAAGGGTTTAAGACTAAATTGACACAATTGTTATAGGTTTAGGATTTTTTTGATAATTCTCCCTTATTCTTAGGGTGTATTAGTTTTACGGAAAATGTAATGTTTTTTACAAAATGTTTTTAAGGAAAGCGGTTAGTTTTCCTTTGTTTTGTAATATATGATCGAAAACGTTTTCTAGGGTTTGGATATTATTTGGAAAATGATTTTAATCTCGTGACTTTATTTCGGAAAAAAAAATCGAATTTTTTTTATTTTTTATTTTAAAAAAATTGGAATTTTGTATTATTTTTTATTTTTTAAAAAATCGAATTTTTAATTATTTTTCTTTTTCTTTTTTCTTTTCTTTCCTTTTTTTTTCCTCTTCCTCTGCCGCGACCGGCCGTCGACGGCCAAGGCGAGCTCGAGGCTTGCCTGACTATGGCCACAAGCAAGCTCGAGCTCGCCAACCTTCGCCTCGTCGGAGCTCGGGCTCGCATGGATCTGGCGAGTCGCAAGCTTGCTGGCCTCCGCCGGGCCCGAGCTCGACTCACTTGGATCTGGCGAGCCGCGAGCTTGCCGGCCTTGATGAAGCTTGGGCTCGCCCGGATCTGGCAAGCCGCGAGCTCGCCGTCCTCCGCTAAGCTCGCGCTCGCCGGCCTTGACAAAGCTCGGACTGACGAGCTCACAGCTCGCCGGCCTCGGCCAAGTTCGGGCTTGCCTAGATTAGCCAAGCCTACGAGGCCAGCCAGCGACCGGCGGAGGGAGGAAGAAGGAAAAAGAAAAAAGAAAAAAAAAGTAAAAAAAAATAAAAGAAAAATAAAATATTTACAAATTTAAGATAATTAATTTCGGAAAGGGTTTTCACCTTCTTAAATTAGGAAATTCATTTTCTTAAATTTATACATGAATGTTTTCTTTGAGCGGAAAGGTTGTTGACCAAATCATTTTCAGACAACAAAACAGATGAAAGTCCGGAAAACACTTTCCCCAAAATAAATGCACCCTCACGTAATCTTGTGATTTGAATGGTCTTACTATAATATGCAAGCTTTTCTCATTCTTGATACAGATGATGTAAACTCGCGATAACATCACTTTTATATTACATTTTTGTAGTGCTCGAACTTTCTGTCATATGCTTTAAAGAAAACGAAGGATATATCCCCATCCTGAAATGGCGTTGTATAATTTCACACCAGTATAGTAGCTAGAATCGTCTCGTGTGGTTCAATAGAGAGTGGCTTTAGAATGATTAGTACATTTATAAGTGATTTAATGATCAGGTGTAAGTTCTAATTATGCGCCCCCCACCCGAAAAAGAAATAAAATTAGCGATCACTCTATTCACACGTGAATTGATAGAGATGAAAAATACCTGAAGAGAATTAATTTTATCCCGTCAACAACGTGACAATAATCGAGTTACATGAACAATTATGTTCCCCTAGTTGTCATGGACTGGCTACTATCCATCTAGTGGGCCTGTGGGGGTGAGGACTACATATAACAGTTCTCGACTTCTAGTGCCTGAATAATATATGATAAATCACAGGTAAGAAATGTTCTTTTTTCCAAGGTTTTGGTCCTCCTTTTTTATTCGTATACTCTAATGGTCTTTTCATTTATAAGAAATGCGGACAAGTTTCGTGTCATATTATGAGGCCCATTTGCTGTTATATATGCTGCCAACTTCGTTATAACAAGTAACGGGATCCTATGTCCATTTCTCCTCCTCCCTTGCCCAGCCCTAACCTTGGCGGGACAAGAACATTACAAGTGTCAAAACTTGTGTACGGCACTCGCTTTAATACTAAAAATTTCTGTCATATCACTTAAGTGCCAAACTTTTTGAAAAACGATCACTTAAGTATCAACTCCGGTCAGTTTGGCCGGAAATTTGACATGGCATTTTTTTTTATTAATTTCTAAAGTCGATGTAACTTACCGAAGGTTTAGTCAGCATGTATACTTCAAAACGATGTAGTTTAGCTTATTCACCTTATTTCGGTTTTATTTTATTGTAAATAATTTTATTTTTTTTATTTTTTCCTTTCCTTTCTTTTTTTTTCCTTTTCTTTCTTTTTTCCTTTCTTTTCTTTTTTTTTCCTTTTTTGATCTTCTCTTTGTTTTGCCTGGCCACCGGTGAAGCCTGGGAAGGGCTGGGCAAGGGTCACCCTCACCCGATCTAGCAAGGGCTACCCTTGCCAGCAATAGGCAAGGCTGCCCCTCACCAGCCATGGGCGAGGCCGGTCCTCGCCAGATCTAGCGAGTGCCACCCTTGTTGACAACAGGCGAGGCCGCCCCTCGTCGGCCATGGGCGGGGCCGGCCCTCAACAAATATGGGTGAGGGCCGACCTGGCCTAGCCTAGATTTGGCAAGGCGAGGCCGACCCTCGCCGGGGCTCGCTCGCCCTCCCCTAGGCCAGGGTCAGCTTGGCCTCGCCTGTGGCGGGCGACGGCGGCTTCGTCCGGGCGAGGCCAGGCGGTCGGCCATGGCCGGTGTCCGGTCATCGACTAAAGGTAGAAGAAGAAAAAAGAAAAGAAAAAAAGAAAAAAAAGAAAAAAAATTAGAAAAAATATTTAAAAACTATAAATATACACATGGAAATGCCACATAGATTGATTTTTTTTTTTTAAAAATCCAACTCAGATTAAAATTTTAATTATAAAAGCCACGTATTAATTTGGCTAGAACTTCTCGCTGTTGGTACTTAAGTGATCAGGCGAAAACTTTTGGTACTAAAGTGAGTGCCGTACATAAGTTTTGGCACTTCTAGTATTCTTCTCCCTAACCTTGGCAGTCGCCACCTCCACCGCCTCTACCCCAAGTCTGTAGGAGACAATCAGGGACGAATCTTGAACAAAGTGTGTTTGGGAGGGCGAATTTGTAGTTGATTAGTAGACAAACGTTTCAGTCAGTATGTCGTGTTGATTAATAGCTGATTTTATTTGGTCAATGTACGATAGAGGATTCTATTATAAAATCATATAATTTATTCGATTATGTGATTAAAATCTAATTCATGTAACAAAGATGTTTTCTTTTCTTGTCGCGATAGACAGATGTCTTATATGTAAAATATATAGTGAAAGATATTAGAATCATTTTTAATAGATTCCTGATCCGCTTAATAATTTTTTAAGTACTTATAATAACTCTTGACTTTTTGGGGGCCATAATCACAAGATTCACAACGTAATTCTTTCCTTAACCATAGGATTCTTTACTTCCAATAGATGCAAATTGTTTTTTTAGAAAATCATACACATACCATACACGCATGTATCCAAAAAGCCTATAAAACCCATTATCAAGCGATATGGGATATTTCAATAGGAAAGCACCAAAAAAGTTATAAACCTATTGCATTGAAATCAATTCAGTCTTAAATATTTTCACATTAGTAGCAATTCATACCATCCAGCCAATTCAAGTCGGAAATCGCTGACGTAAACATCAACCGTCTCACGTGGCACGGCTGGTGCTGACGTGAACATTTTTTTAATAACAGTCCGTCCTATGGGCCTGGTGGACAATTTAATGTTTGACCGACAAATATGTAAGTTGTGCTCTGGATGGAGGTAGCTAATAGGCCATTTCAATATGTAAGCTGTGTAGCCCTAAATTTCAATATCTTTGCTGTGTAGCCCTAAATTTCAATATCTTTGCTGTGTAGCTGAATTAAAACTGTGATTACAGAATTAGCCATCAAGAGGTTGGAAGCCTAATCTGACCAATACTATGCTAAGCTTCAGACTTTATTGTGTGCATGTTTGGACTTCTCGGTGGTCCCTTCATATGAGAAGAAGAAACCTTAACCCTATGCTCTTTAACTACGTAGGGGCATAAAGTTGCATGCAGGGTGCGCAAGAATAAATTATTTTGTACATATTTGGGCAGGGGGACCAGGTGCAGACTTGACCCTGAGATGATGAGTTGCAAGAATCTGGGATGTGGGAATTTCTGGATTGGGGACACATAATGTATCAGGTCGAGAATTATTCATTGGTGATTTCTGCTTTGGAGGACAGCTCAACGGATTTGATGGTGACTAATAATAGTTTCCAACCCTCGGGTATTTGTCAGAACCCAAGCCATCACTTTCGCGTTGAACTCTCCTCCAAAACAAAACAAAAATCACCAGTGACATCTCGATCAAGAATTAAAGTACTTCAAGTTGGATCCTTCATGGTTCCTCTTCAGTTGTTGAGCGGCGGTTTAAGTGAATGCTTAGTGGTTCTAAAATGATAAACCTTTAAATTATCCAAGTATTATTTGCAGCTGTTAGGTATGCTGTTATGTTTTGGCATTAGATAGTTGATTATGGATTTAAGCTTTTGATTTTTCATTCTTTTTTTTTAAATATTAATTTCAGTTGGGTTGCAGCTTCTGGTGAAATTTCTCTTAGCTCGATAATTCTCTTGGCTGCTCTCTATTTCTGGCAAATACCCCATTTCATGGCTCTAGCACACTTGTGGCCCAATGATTATGCTGCTGTAGGGTATGTCCAAGTTTCTGATAAATAACTGTGTGAGAATTTATTGGCTGGGTAATCTGTTTGAAATTCTGTAATTTTCAGTGTGATGAAATTCTTTCACATTAGTACCTTGCCATCAATTATCTTTGTGTCTTTATTTACGACTTTGTTTAACGTTCAATCCCAAATCTCCAAAATTTCACCAACTAGAAATTAGGTCACCCAACTCTAAGCAAGACAATAAGATGATTATTCAAGGAGGGGCCAGTTGATCCTTTTAAGATGGGATTTCGCTTAAAGGTACTTGAAGGGTATTTGCAAAGATAGATGTAGCTGAGGTACGTTATTGTTTTTTCCTAAGATATTTTTATGCTCTTTAGCATAGAGAGACAACCTCATATTCGATATTAGAAATTTTCATGTTGGCCAAAAGAAGCGGTTCTTTCAATATATAATTGAATTCACAATCAAAAGCGAGTCCATGGCAAAGGATCGAGAGTGAGGGCTCAAAGATCGATGATGATTCAATCTCGATTTCCATGGCATGAAAAAATTCGTAAATCTATTTATGTAAAGAGTTACGTATAAAAAAATCGACTAGTGTACCAAATGCTTCTAACACGTACAAGGCAACTAGATAGTGGTGGCCACGGTTCGGAACCGACCGGTTCCGGTTCGGAACCGGCGGTTCCGGTTCGTGGCCAAGTGTGAACCGGAACCGGAACCTCCTCTGGCGGTTCCGGTTCCGGGTCTGAACCGGTTCCGGGCCGGTTCCGATTTTTTTTCTATTTTTTTTCTTTTCCTTTTCGTTTTCTTTTTTTTTTCTTCCTCCGCGGCCGGCCATAGCCGGGGTCGGCGCGGAGGTCGGCGGCCTCAGGCGAGGCGGCCCTCGCCGGCGTCGGGTGAGGCCGGCCCTCGCCTGGGCTGGGCGAGGCCGACCTCGCCCGACGCTGGCGAGGTCGAGCCTCGCCCGACGCCGGCGAGGTCGAGCCTCGCTAGATCTGGCGAGGCTCGACCTCGCCGGCGTCGGGCGAGGCCGGCCCTCGCCTGGGCTGGGCGAGGCCGACCTCGCCCGACGCTGGCGAGGTCGAGCCTCGCCGGCGTCGGGCGAGGCCGGCCCTCGCCGGGGCTGGGCGAGGCCGACCTCGCCCGACGCTGGCGTCGCGAGGTCGAGCCTCGCCCGACGCCGGCGAGGTCGAGCCTCGCTAGATCTGGCGAGGCTCAACCTCGCCGGCGTCGGGCGAGGCCGGCCTCGCCCAGCCCAGGTGAGGGCCGCCCTCGCCCGACGCCGGCGAGGGCGGCTCTCGCCCGACGCCGGCGACCTCCGCGCCGGCCCCGGCCATGGCCGGCCGCGGAGGAAGAAAAAAAAATTATAATATAAATTATAATTTTAAAAAACAGAAACAAGAAAAAAAGACAAGAGAAAAAGGAAAAACAGAAAAGGAAAAGAAAAAGAAGAAAAACAGAAATGAAAATAAAAAAAATTTAAAAAATACTATTCTTGTGAATTGTAATAGAACATTATTCAATATAAATTGTGATTAAAATACAAATTGTACTCAAATTTGATGACAAAAAGACAAGAGAGAAAGAGAGGGCTTCAACTTAATAAATTATCATTAAGCACGTTACAATTCGTTACAACGATCTTAAAAAAAAGGAGTACAATATATATACCCTAAAATCATCCCAAAACCTAAGCATTCCGTGCGTAGGGGACCAAAGGTCACATATCGTCGGATTATATTTCGGTTTCCCTAAGCTCACGTGGGCGTACCCGGTATGAGAAACAAGAGTTCCCGAAATATTTGCCAACTCCAATAGTTCTTTTACCCTCAATCGTCACTACCCGTTTCAGTACCGATACTGATAGCGGTAGTATCTCCGTCATTAAAGAATTCGGATTCATTATTCCGATCTATCTCTTGTTGCCGGTATTGAGCCTTCGTCCAATCAGCAACACAAGCTTGCATCTCCACTGATTCTGGATCTAATCTTGAACGATGTTCGTTCAAAATATTACCTCCGGCACTGAATGCTTGTTCGACCGCAACTGTGGAACAAGGGGTTGAAAAAATCTGTTTTGCAATAAGAAAAAGGATTGGGTATTGGCTTGCGTGCCTCTTCCACCAATCTAAAATTAAAAAATCTGTACCACCTTCGGCTTCAGTAAACTCAAATAAAATGGTTAGATAACTCTCTAATTCAGAAATATTTCCCATTACTCCCTTTTGTTTTTTTTGTCTATGTAATAAAAGTTTGTACCCTCTACTAATTTTACCTGTATTGTCATTTTGTATCTCCGTAGATTGAGAAGATCCAATATCACCTAAATTATATTTAGTATAAAATTCATTATATAATTCTATTATTACGTTTTTAACCTCACGTACGATGGTTGTAATATTTGGTGCGCCATAATGTAAACATTGATAATATATACGCAAAAAATCATTTAAGCCATCCAATTTGCAACGTGGATCAAAAACACAAGCAACTAAATAAATCATGGGAATTTCACTATAATAATGAAGCCATTTCATTTTCATTGCAACTATAGTATGTTATAATTCAACATCATTTTCATATTCATCAAAAGTTCCGACAATATTAGTACACTCTACTAAAAATAAATGTGTAGTAGGATAATAAACACCGGACAAAGTATAAGTTGCATCATTAAAAACCTTTAAAACATCTAAAATTTTTTGGCAAATATGCCACTCTTGTGGGTATAAATTAATATGAGGTATATTATTAGAAATGAATGCACATAATAAATCTTTATATGGTAAAGATTCATTAAGCAAGTGGAAAGTAGAATTCCAACGAGTTGGAACATCTCTTGAAAATTTTTTTGGCTTTGCCTGATTTTCTCTACAAAATTGACCCCATTCTTTCATTTTTTTGGGATGTTTCCATAAAAATTGAATCGCCGTTTTTATTGGTTGAAGAAAAATATCAAGAGTTTTCAAACCATCTTGTACACATAAATTTAAAACATGACAAGCACATCTAATGTGAAAAAATTTTCCGCCAAAAGCAGGTTTACAAATATTTTCTAACTCGGCAATTGAAGCGGTATTTGCTGCGGTATTATCAAAACCAATTGAAAAAGTTTTGTTAAGCAAATAATATTCTTCTAAAACTTGCCTAATTATTCTATAAATATTATTTGCCGTATGATGATCATCGAAAACTCTAAATGCAATAATTCTTTTTTGAATAGTCCACTCGTCATCTATCCAATGACATGTTATGCCCATGTAAGAATGATTTTGCCAATGATCACTCCAAATATCACTATCTATATGCACGCATCCATTAAATTGCATAAAAAAGTTTTTTAAATCTTTTTTTCCATTTTTGTAAAGATCTTTAATTACTCGTTTAATTGAATTTCTAGGAACACGTTTTGCTTGTGGAGCACATGCTTTTTGTACAAATTCATTAAAACCAAATCTTTCTCCAAAATTAAATGCTAAATGCTCAACGGAAATAAATTTGCCTAATTCTTCCTTATAAGTTTTTTCATTAAAACGAAATAAAGGAGAAGTGTTAGGATTGACGTACCCGGAAATTTGTTGTTGCCCGATATCGATTCCCGTTTCGGTTGGATGTTTGCTTCTAAGATGTCGTTTAAATGTTCCATATCCTTGTCCACCTGTATGTTTATATATTTTTCCACAATATTTACAAATTATATCATACCTTTTTTGACCGATATCAAACCTTTCCACTTTCGTGAAGTGATTCCAAATGTCAGATGTAAATTCCCGTTCCGCTTCTTTTGTTGTAGATATTTCGGCAGGAGGATGAAAACTTTCTTGCGTCGGGACGTGCTCCACATCAGGAAAAATGTTGATTTCATCATCTTGAAAATCTGCATATTCACGAGGATCAAAAGAATGATGGGATTCCGTCGCGATATTCTTACCTTTGTCAGTTGACACTCGACTTCCATTTGCCATTTTTCGAATGGATTGAGAGAATTGAGCGGATTAATTGGGAGAATTAAGAAAAAATTGCGTGGATTGAGAAAATTGAGAGAATTTCAGAGAATTTGAGAGAATTTTGAGTATTGAGAAAATTTGAGATTTGAGAGAAGAGAATTTGAGAGAATTGTGTGTGTATTGTGAGAATTTGAGAGAATTTATAGGAAAAAAATAGAAGAAAATTTAGAATTAAAAAAATAAAATATAACCGTTGCAATTTTTTGCAACGGTTATATCTTTTTTTTTTAATTACAAATGCCCGTTGGGGCGTCCGGCGTACGGGCGTAGCCGTTGCTCGCCCCAACGGGCCGCTGCAGCAGGGCCTGCACGTCTGCAGGCCCTGTTGCAGTTTTTCTTTTTTTTTTTTTAATTTTTGGCCGTTGGGCCGTTGCCAGGGAGGGGCCTGGCAACGGCCCAACGGGCTGCTGCTGCTGCAGCGTGCACGTGCAGCCTGCAGCAGCAGCAGCAGCGGTTTTTTTTTTTTTTTCGTAGAACCGGCCCGGAACCGGTTCAATTTTTTATGGAACCGGAACCGGACCCTTATGCCACGGGCCGGTTCCGGTTCCGAACCGTTGGCCCGGTCAACGGGCCGAGCCCGGGTTTGACCGGGCCGGTTTCTGGCCGGTTCCGGGTCAAAATCGGCTCGTGGCCACCTCTACAACCAGAAGCCGTGGGACCACCAAGGAACCCAAAAGAGCGCCACACGCCTATCCTCTCATTAATGACAAGACGAAGAAGAAGACCTTCGTTGAAAAAAGTGCATTTTTGTGATCTTGGGGTACGCCTTTCTTGCTTTGTTGTTTCTTGTACCTTTTGACGTTTAGGAAGTCACTTTGAATTATCAGAGCCAAGTTTCAATCCTGGGACTTGTGGGTTATGGGCCCACCACGCTTCCCGTCCGTTGAGCCACTCCGACTACTTATTATTTTATATGCATTGTGTTTTTTATATAATGTTCATGAGACGCCCAACGCAAAACACTCCTTCGAACCAGAGATTAGGTTAATCTATATCATCCTAAATATCATTTCTATTTATTTTAAAAATATTTAGGAGGTATTCTTGGCAAGTTTTAATACGAATCCACTAATACGTAACGAGTGTCCATGAGGGAGCGTAATTAATAATTAACACTTAATAAATCAAAAGTAATAAATAAATTGCTAAAAATAGGGCTAACGTCAGTACAAAGCTAAGCACAAGCTTACTATGTTTAATTTCCCAATACCTGCAAGACGAAAATTAAAAATGCATGCATAGCCTAAACATGACTTCAAGGACATAGTGACGTGATGACGACGGCATGGCAATGATGGCGCGCAGGCAATGACAATGATATGGCAATATAATGACATGGGGTGGGGGGGGGGGGGGGTGGGGTTTGGCCTGTAATGACATGGAGTATTTTATTTTTTTAAACATGACATGGAGTTGATGCAACAAATTCTATATGATATATGCATATTATTTTTGTAATTTTCTTTTAACGTTAAAATAGGAAACTACCTAAAATATGATATTATCTAATTTAAATGAGGAAATAATTTAGATTAAATCTTATTCCAAATTAGGAAATTTCCTAACTTACTACATGGGTCCTAGATATGCACTTCTAAATCAGGAAATAAGTTTATCTTAATATACAATCCAATTCTTTTGTATATTAAAAATAGGAATTTTTTTCTAAATTATAGCATGCAATATAATAAGCCCATATAAGCAAAAATTCACCACATCCAAATTAGAAAATAAAAGTAATCGGAACCGATCTTAATTCTTAAAATTCGATTCTCGATTTTATGCACGATTCAAAACGGGAAATCTCCTAATATGTGAATGCCTAAAAATCTCAAACCAAATCACGTTAGAATTAAAATAATCCCAATTAGGAAATAGATATATTTCAATTGAATTTGTATTAGTAAAATATATAATTTGGATTATCGACTCGAACGGACCGGCGGCAACAATTCACGGCAACAGCGAAGGGCAAGACCACGGTGGGGACTCGACCAGCGGGATTGATACTCCGGCGATAGTAGAAGTTTAGGAACCGAACTAGAAAACTTTTGGATAATGAAAGGGTTAATATCACGAAAAACCCTAAACTGGTACACTTGTGATAATTTTATCCCAAACTATTTTTTTAACCATAAAAAACCCCAAACTGGCACACCTGTGATAAATTTACCCCGAACCATGTTTTTGACCACTAAAAATCCCAAACTGGTATACTTGTAACAATTTTACCTCGAACTATTTCTTTGACCACTAAAAACCCCACACTGGTACACTTATGATAATTTTACCTCCGAACTAATTTTTTGACTACTAAAAACCCCAAATTGGTACATTTGTGATAAATTTACCCTCTGTTAGTGTCCGTTAAATTATATTAATATTACAAAAAATCACAAATTGGTAAACTTGTGACAAACAGAGGGGTAAAATCCGAAACCGATACATATGTCAATTACCACGTGTCGTTAAACTTAGTAACTTGACAGTAAAATTTAATGGAAACTAACGGAGGGTAAATTTGTCACAGGTGTACCAGTTTGGGATTTTTGGTGGCCAAAAAATTAATTCGGGGGTAAAATTATTACAGGTAGACTAGCGTGGGGTGTTTGACGGTAAAAAAAATAGTTCGGGGTAAAATTATCACAGGTGCACCAGTTTAGGGTTTTTTGTGGTAAAAAAAATAGTTTGGTGTAAAATTATCACAAATGTACTAGTTTGAAATTTTTCGTGACATTAACCCATAATGAAAACCTAAGTAGCACCGACACGCGACACCCGACACGACACGACACGATACGGGACACGTTATTTCTAAAAAATACAGAATTCCGACATGTTGCAACACGTTGTATATAAAAAGTAAATTTTTATATATACATGATAAATTATCATTTTAAAATTTGATTCAATTAAGTAAATAAATAATAATAAAAACCTAGAATGAATTTACCCTAAAATAATTATACACATAAATTTTCAAAAAATAATTATGTATAAATATATATTAGTTAAGAAACTAAAAGTAAATAATCAAATTTGAAAAAAACGAAAGTACAAGATCAAAAATAGAAAAAAGCAGCCTATTGTTGGAAGTCCAGCCCACTTTCACTTTGTCTAAACCCTAATAACATCTTCTTCCCTATCCCTCCCCTCTCTCCGCCTCCTCCTTTCTCCAGCTTCCTCCTCCGTACTACCTGCAGCCTCCCCGCCGGTCTCGGTCAACGGCCATTTCCCGTACCAAACCTCGTTCATGTCCTCACTTCGCAAAGCCCACTTTGTCTTAATCGCTAAGCATGTGATTAGTGGCTTTGCATACCCCCCTCATAATCTCTCGGCGTCGCGAGATTAGATCAGGACTCCGGCACATGCGCGGTGGGTGCGAACCTCGACAAGTAGTTTCCGGAGCGGTCCCGCAGCTCCGGACGGATTCGAGGCCGCCCGTCAGGTGTTGTGGCGTGGACGGCGACGACGACGGAATCACAGGGCGTGGTGGTCACGCGCGCTTCGGGTCATCTTTTTTCTTTTTTTTTTTTAAACTCATGGCTCGTTTTTAATTTCAGCGTTGAATCGCCTTGTTACGGTTTGGCTATGCCTTTGCTTCCTTTGTTAAAACCGCAGGCTCCTCCCACCTCTTCCTTCTCCTCCGTCACCAGCAAAGCGCGAGGCAAAGGAGATGACAGCGTGAAATGCGTCGTCCTCGGCGCCGGAGAAGCGGGTGGCGAAGGAGATGACGGCGTGGAGGCGTCGTCCTCGGCGCCAGAGATCTGCACCTTCTTCCTCATTTCTCTCGGATGCACCTTCTTCCTCGTCTCTCTGACGAAGGGACACGCGTGTGTCCGAGCGTGTCGGATACGCGACACGTGTCGGACACCGATTCAAAAGCAAAAATAGTGTGTCGATGCTTCCTGGATGAAAACACAAAACATTTCTTTTTGCCTGTTCGGATTTTATCACCGAACCGAATCGAAAATAGACGAAATTCAGATTCGATGGCATCGCAGCTGGGTTTCTCTCCCTCTTGATCTTCACGTCTCTGGCGTCCAATCCCTTCGGAAGTTTCCATTAATTCGCGAGCTGATTCTGTTCCCTCTCGCATTGACGCGGATTCTTCTTCGCAGCGAACGAGGCCCCTCTTGCTCGTGATTTTGCGGCGGGTGATTTTTTGTTTTTTTTGCCATCTTTCAAGCTCGCGCATGCGCACTGCTCTTTTAGGAGATGTAGTGGGTCGTGAGAGATTGGTACGCCTTTCGTTGTTTCGCGATTGACGGGGTGGAATGCCCTTAAAGATGGGTCTGGGAGAAAACATACTGGATATGTTTCGCTTCTGGAGGTGAATTTGGAGCTGAAGTGGTTGTGTATCGTGGAATTAAACCTGGATTTTTACTAGTGCTATTCGGGGCTTTTGAGCTGTTTCGATTTTTGTCTTGCAGTGAAGAAGAGAGGGTGATATGAGGCACGAACTTTTGCTGCGTGGAGGTTGATTTGGGTCCGGCCATGGACACCACGAGAGAATCCAGCGGAATCGAGCGTCATTCTGATTCCGATGAGGTTCGTGTGGCTTTTTGGCGGTACGAGCGTGTTTCTGTGCGTTTCCTTTAACAGGCAACCGGTTTTTAGTAATGAAGGAGTCCTTGACAGTTATGTGGAGCACATGGGATTGAAATTAAGGATAGATGAATCATATCTGAATGAGAGCGACCGATTTCACTACATGCACGGTTGTGAATCAAATGTTCAATTCCTTCTTAAGTCTTTCCTCACCATTACCAATATTTAGACGTATAGGCATGCTGTGTTGCTCGCTGTTCATGTGTTCATTTTGCCGTGTCAACTGGAAGATGTACATGGTATTACTCATCTAAGCGGCTGCCGGCTGGACATTAGAAGTTCTGGTACAAATGATATGCATAGTCCTTGAGTTCTACAAATATGCATAGTGAGATGGACATGTAAAATGCTTTGTGGATATTGATTTCTCATAAATTGTCATTGTTCCAGCTTTGAACATAATAAGGGTGTTTACTGGTCGCTTTTGTTTTTGTTTTTTTTTAGCATAACTGGTCGTTTTTGTTCACCTGTGGAAAATGTCAGGATTTTGACCTCATTTCGGTAGTGTTTTAGTTATGTGAACATATAGAGAGATGCTGCATTGATGTTATATTTGTGTCCCATCAAATTGGGACGTTTCAAGGCTGGTTTCGATATTGCCAGATTTGAGTCAAGTAAAGTCGTTAGCTGTTCAGTGTTACTTATTCATATTGATTGGCCGTTCGGATGCTGCTTGAAGCGGTGATTGAACTCAATCTTGGACGTCGTAAACTCACGATATAGTTGTAGAGCCACACTTCTTGACGCACAAGTGCAATCCGAAACCTCTTGCGCCATTGTGGCGTCATAAGCTGACAGTGGGTTTGGTATGAGCAGGAGCAAAAAAACTGAAAACCCGAACGGGGTCAGATGCGGTTCGGTTTTCAGGTCGCAGCGAGGGGTTGACAGCCCTAGGTGACGGCGTGTGCATCGGGAAGCTGGCGGAGCTAGTGCTTCGCTGCATGGACACCATGAAGAGCTAGTACTTGCTGTAACTAGGCTGGGATTCGCCGAACTCGCCGGAAAGTGAGGCAGGGACTCACGGCAGTGCTGTGGCTCGTCTGCAGCTTGCTAGTCTGGGCATTGGTGGCTGGAAGCTCGCTTGGAGACTCCGAGATTTGCTGTCGTTACTGGGTAGCCACTGGACTGAAAAATCCCCGGAATTTCTGTGGGTCCACCAGAAAACCTGCAGGGGACATACCGAGCAACAGCAACTTTGGGATGGCTGGACTGGAGGAGTTGATCTGGAGAGTCACCAAAACTGCTGGAACAACGCCACTGCTGCTGGGAATGCTGTGGAGTCTGCTGGGCTGCCGATGGAATCGCTGGGAGTGCCTGGAACTCCCGTCTGCTGGGTTGGGACATCGACGGTGCTGCAGGGAACTCGCCTGGACCGTGTGTGAAACCTGCCAGAGAATAGACAAAGCGGCAAGGCTGGCCATGAAGGGACTCAATCACGACGGTGAGGACTAATTTTGTGTGCCGAGGTCGCTGGAAACCGCCGCAATAATTCACTAGTATGTCTCTATATTGCTGGCCTGCGCTGCTAGATGATCGCAGGACTGCAGCGAGGTGACTTGAATAGGCGGTGGTGCACAGTGGGACGTGATATCAGCAAGAAGCAGGGCAACAGTTGCTCGGGTAGGGAACCAGCGCACGCCAGCAAAAGGAAGAGCCTTTTCGTTTGTCGCTTTCGGGTCTGTGAACGTGTATCGTGAATATTGCCCCCCTGGACGTTCCACTCCAGTACTTTTACTTTTATAAGCCAAGTCTTGAAAAGGCAAATAATTTATTCTTTTCCAAGTGTACGTATTCCTTTTGCCTGTTAAGGAATTGAGATATATAAACGTGTTTCGTCAAACATATTGTAACCAATTTTCTCTCTTTTCTTTCCATCTTGCCATGAACATGACCATAGACTCAAACCATTATTTCTTCTTGTATGGTTTTGTTTTTTGGTCAGTCTTCTTGCATGGTCTTTCAGTGGCCGAACATTTTACAAAATATAACCTTTTGATTCCCAAACTTGATCAAATAATTAAATCTTCCCAAATTTTAGTAATGCACATGCGAATTTCAGCCACCACAGGTCTTTAACGGGCTTGGCCAAATTTCGTGGTCTCGCGGGCTCAATCCAAATAATCTAATTAAGCTCGGCATTTCTCTGCTTAAATCCACCAACTCTAGTCCAATGCAACTTATGTGGGCTTGATTAAAATGCTCATAATATTTATACAAAATTTAACTAATATTTTTGTCGAGGGGTTGGAGTTGATCGATTCCTAATTTTCTATGCAATAAACAGTTTAACGGGCCGCTAAAATTTAGGTATCAACAACCTTTAATGACTTAGTTTACGAAAACTATATAATCAAATTAGGGGTACGCATAACGGACCGCCCAAATCAGGAACCATTTGGACCGGACCGGACCGGCCGGTTTGGTCCAGTTCCTGGGAGTGTCGGCCCGGTTCTCGATTCCTAAAAGTGGATTCGGTGTCCAAGCGGTCCGGTTTCCGATTTCAAAGGGAACCGGACCGGACCGATTACATATATTTTTTTTTAAAATTTTTTTTTATTTCTTCAAAAAATTGGTAAAATGTGAACTAAACCCTAAGTGAAGTATGTTTTTGGGTTCGTCTTTTCAATTTGAGGATCATTATTGATGTTTGATCATTCATGGTTGCAAAATAATCATTATCTCTTGATGATTGGTGGGTTTAGTTTATTGTTTTCGATTTGCAATTTATAAATTTTGCTTTTTAATTTTTGTTTCTTGTAGAAGAGATATGAGCACATAGTTAGGGTTCTTTTACTCATATCTTTTTCTAAAAAAGTAATGAAGAACACGAAGAGATGGCATTAAGTAGTGAGAAAAAAAAAGTTACCGATTTCATTGGACTGGTTCGATCCCTAGTTCCCAATTTTGGAAACCGGAACCGATCACTCCTAAATCAAATAATGGTAACTTTTACCTATCCAACACAATATATCTCCATCACTTTCACCGATCAATTTTAGTACCTAGTCTCATTTTCTAATAATAAAAAATTTAATATAGATTTTCCTTTGCAGATTATGATAGAGGAAACTGTGAGACAAAATGAGATTTTCCCTTCAAACACTTACGGTAATGTATATTTAAGTTTTAGATATATATATATATATATATATATATAGACACACACACACACACTAAATTCGTTTGACAAAGTCTAGCAAATATGGATCCAACATAGAGTTCGTAGCTGTCACTTTTTTGCTTGTCTGCTTCTCACATTGAAAGCCCATTCTTAGTCTACCGTTCTACAACACGCACCGACAGTTCCATTGAAACCCCTATAAATGGCTTGGCCTCTCGTACTTGTAAGGTACTACTTGAAAACACTGAGAAAGAGTTTAATAAGCCTCATCTCCAAGGCTTCCTACTCTAACCTTCTCTTCCTCTCAAAGCTTTGAATTCAGAATGGCTTCGAACTTATGCAATCTCGCGCTCCTCGCTCTCGCCATTGCATTCTATGTTAGGCGGGGTTCACTCCCATGTGGAGGAAGCCTAGTGAATTGAAAGCCAAAAAACTCAAGCCCATATGATAATTCAAATGAACAAATATGGTTTCTCACTATTTTTAAGTGGTAGCTGCAAATAACGTTTGTTGAGAGACATGGTAGCAAGAGAGAAAGAAAGAGCAGAAAATTTTAGAAAGAGGGTGCCGTTCAATTTTCATCAAGCTGACGATTGGAGGTCAATTCGTGCTCCCTATATCAAGTTTTTTGTGGGTTAAACCGAACCTGCGTTTTTTGTGAAATTTATCCTTGATCTCTTGTGAAGTTTATGTGTATTTTCAAGAATGGCGTTCTTGATGCTGCCATATACTAGAAAAGAACTTTGGTCACCCAATTTTGTTGTTAGTAAAGATCTTTGGTGGACTCTGGTCCCGTGGTTTTTTATCTCCTCACATCAAAGAGCTTTTCCCCGTAAAATTGCCTTTTTATTTGTGGGTGTTTGCTGTTTGCATTACTTGATTAAGTTGTTTCCTATTATGTTTGCACAAGAGGGGAGATTGTTTTATTTTGCTATGGTAATATGATATTGTTTGGGTTGTCATTGTTCTCCCAACAAAATGGTATCGGAGCTTAATTTGCTTCTTGCTTGATTTTTCTATCTTGTATTAAACAATGGAACAAATACAAGTAGAATGGTTACATCAAATGGTTTGAATTATCAGGTTTAAAAAGGGAAAATGGAAGACATTTTGTATGTTAAGGATCATTATTTGCTTGTGTTTGCTAGTATCCGAGAATAAAACTGATGCCGAATGGACTATATTTCATCGTCATAGTGGGTGGATGATAATATTTTGAATCATATCATTAAGGACACACATGCACGCAGTTTGTGGAATAATCTTGAACAATTGTATGCTCGAAGGATCGGGAGTGACAAGTAATTTCTGATAAAACATATGATGGCTTTGAGATATCAAGATGATACTCCTTTGACTTGCCATTTAAACTCTTTTCAAGGAATGATAAATCAGTTTGCTGCAATGCAAACGTTGTGGTTGCTTGATACTTTGTCGGACTCGTGAGAGATGTTTTGAACGTCTTTGTCTAATTTAGCCCCGGATAGTAAGATTATCATGGATTTGGCCAAGAGTAGTGTTTTGAATGGAGAGATGAGAAGGAAGACGCAGGGATCCTCTTCACATTTTGATGCCTTAGTAGTTGAGAAAAGGGGAAGAAGGTAGACTTAAGGTTCGAGGAGTGGAGATAAGAGTTGAGATAAAAGTGAAGGAAAAATCAATAAATTTGCAAATGTTGAGTGCCATTATTACTATCAGCAGGGACATATCTAGAGTTATCACTATTAATTGAAAAGAGAGAAACAAAAAGAGAAAAGTAAAGAGAAAAAAAGTGATAATGACAACAATGATAATCGTGTTGCTGCACTTTCAGAAGAGAATCTCATTGTCTTTGATGGTGATGCAGTAATCTTGTATGTCATGAGAAATTGGGTAATTGATAGTGGTGCATCTATTGTTGATACCTTATTTTTGGCCTATTTTTGAATTTTCCTAAAAATCACAAAATTAGGATTAGGAACCTTGGCCATGCTTAGCAACCTAATTCTAAAGAAAAAATAATTTTTTTTATAATTTTCATGAATTTTTTTCCTTATTTTCTTTTAGCCAAAATAAATGAAAAATCAAGAAAAATACCAAATGGAATTAAAAAATTCCATAAAAATAGCCATTAGTCTTCTTTTAAATCTAATTTCATCCCTGTAGATTCAATTTTATAAAATTTCAGTTGGGGATATGTTTTTTCCAAAATTGGGTAAATTCATACCCTAATTGAGTAAAAAATTCAATCAAGTCATTTTTAGTCATTGTTGGGTTATGGTGTCTTCACAACAATTGATTCTGAGACCTTGATTTGCATATTGGTCAGTCCAATTTCACAATTTGACAAAAGAATTGAAAAGCCCCAAAAATTAATTGAAAATTAGGATTTTAAGACCCAAATTGGGGATCTTATTCAATTTGAAATTTTCGATCGACACCCATACCTTTCCTAGGGGTAATTGATCATGGGTAATTCAATTTTGACCTCAAATTTGCCTAACTAAGTCATTTGGATACTGAATTGAACAAAAGATCCGAATTCAAATTTGAGAATTTTCGATCTAATTGAAATAAAAATTCAAATTGATTTTATATTTTGATGTAAAATGTCTCAAGGATTCGAAATTTGGGGTTGGAATTGAGAAATGGGGTCAAATTTGGGTTTAATTGGTGAATTTGGACCAACCTGGGTCTGCCGGGTTGATTATCTCTTTCACCCGCCCAGATTGCACGTGTAGGAAAGGAGGAAAATATCTACTTTGGCTGCGTTTCACCGACTTACTCTACCCAATCTAGCATGTGTTGAACGGATTGGACAGCTGGAGATTCTCCAGCTGTCCATCCTTATCCCCTCTAAGTCAGTTAGAGGCCGGAATCATTCTGGCGAAGGGATCAAAAGGGGTGGGAAAGCCATACTTGAAGAATAGAAGGTGCTCGATGATTTGCCAAAAAGAGAGAGAGAGAAATAGAGAGAAAATGAGAGAAATCAAAAGAGAGAGTGAGTTAAGGTTCTGTAGGCCGAGCAATCGGCGCTAGTCCGACCTGAAAAGCACCAGCAAATTGGCCTTGCCAGTGAACCTCCTCATTGAAGATCCATAAATGAAGCTGGTCAGGAGGGTATGTAAATCGGTCTTTAACGGCGAATTTGAGGCTTCTTCGGCAAATCGGTGACTGCGCGTTGGAAGAACAAGCATAGGAGAATCATCCTAGAGCATCCTTATTGCTCGGAATTTCCGATTCAGCTTCCATTGAAGAAGGTAAAATCATTTCTCGCTCGCACATCAATCATTTGTCAAAATGTCCAAATGATTGACTGAACCTTTTCACGTTTGATTCAATGATTTCTTTTCATGTTTGCGATTATTGATGCTTTATACATGTTTTTGATCACATAATTTGCTGTTTGATGTATTTTGGATCGGATTTGTGTCAAAAATCAGGAGTCAGCCATCCATGAACTCCACAGCCAGAACTCTCAAACCTTGCCGAAATCCTTCCCGACGGCCAAAGGCCATTCCAAGTTAGTTGATCTTACTCTCTGATTGTTTTGATTGTTGTCTTGATCGCTACAAACGGCTAGGGCACATGATTTTTGATCTGGATATTAGTTAAGCTAGGTTAGAATAGTTTCAAGTTAGGTTTTGGTCTCGGTTTTTCGCTGGCCGACGGTGGTTCGGCGACAATACGACGAAGTCAAGTGGATAGATTGCAGTATGTAGTTGTCTGAAAACCAGTTGGGGTGGTCGGAATGATGCCAGAAGGTCATTGGAAAATGATCCAAAGTGGCAGCCTCGAAAACTTAAAAATGAACTTGATGGACAATAGATGTTCTTGCAAATGTCTCAGAGAAAGGGGGAAAACGGCGCCGTTTTGGCATCGTTCCCATCAGAGCGTTGGTCGGTGTCGACCAGGCCGGTCCAGACTACTCGGATCGATTTGTTCCAGTTCAATCTTGATGGGAAATTAAAAAATTAAAAAAAAACATAAAAAATAAAAATTTCAGAAAATCATAAAAAAATTCCAAAATTCATAAAAGTTTTTTAAAAAATCAAAAAATTCATAAAAATTCGAAAATATCAGAAAATTCATAAAAAAAATTTGAAAAATTCCAGAAAAATCATAAAAATTTGCAAAATTCCAAAATTCACAAAAATTGAAAAAATTTCGAAAAAAAATCATAAACAATTTAAAAAACCTTAAAAAATGGATTTCGGGAAAGTAAAAAATTCAAAAAAACTTTTCCAAAAAAAATTCAAAAATTCAAAATTTCACATAATGACTTAGAATACTTGTGGCCACTTAATTTGAGTGAGATTAAAAGTTTTTGAGGTGCCCAAGTGACATTTTTGAAGATCTCCAAGTTTAGGGATTAACCGGGTCTAACCCCTCAAAACCCTAAAACCCCTAAAACCCCTAAAACCCTTAAAATGAATAAGGCATTAGGGCTTCATTAGGCCTCGGTAGTTTTGGTTGGTTTTCCTTTTAGGGACGATATTAGGATTGTTGATTGTGATTTGAATTGATTACACATTTAATCATTGATTGCTTGCTTTCACGATTAGAATGGTTAGAATTAGTGAATAGGCCTTGCGAACTCGCATGACATGTTAGACACTTCGTATCGTTTTAGGTATCAAAAGGGCGTTAGAGGTCTTGATATTGGGATCATGAGCATAACCAAGTCAGCTTACCCATGTAATCTCTGGTTCGCAGAAATTATGGTATTTCTCTCATACCTCAATTAGGTTTCTAGTTGACCAATAATGACTAGTGGCGACTCCAAATCAAAACTTAGCCTAAATAGAAAAATTAAAAGGCAAATACCTACTGTCTCGTGAGGTATGGTGTGGGAGAGACCCTCATTCATCTAGTGATGGGATGTCTGTGAGACGTTTGGATGAAATATTCGTTTTGGACCTTAGTAGCCCATTCGATGACAGTTTCCTCATTCGTGATGAATGAAAGTACCTCTATAGGCGCGTGAGAGCCCGTCGCGACAGGCTTGGCGACTCCGCTGGAGATGTATGGCTGATTTAGGCCTAGTTTTAACTCGATATGCATGTATTTGACGCTCCAGTGAAGACTCGAGGTACGTTCCACTAATGATTGTGTTAAATGATTTTATAGGTGGGAGGTATAAGGAGGTGTTAAATGGTTTTGTAGGTGGGAGGTCTAAGGAGGTAGCCTTTGTTTAACCCTTTGTTTTGCAGAGAGGTGTTGAGATGAATGTGAAATGATTATCTTAAAAGTGCTGATTGGTTATAAATTGCTATACTTGCTTTTTAATAGCCTTAGCACTACACCATTCGCACACACCACCCGTGGCCCAACCCCGGTTACAATTAGGATTACCCTTAGTATATATGCATTTAGGCGAAACTATGGACCGATTGCCCATTGGATCGTTTAAATTCATATCGATCTCTAAGACGGAATAATATTCGATTATTTTAGGTTGTGTGCCTATTGGAATAGAGTCCCTTGTCCGTTAAAGTGATGACCTTAAACTTTTAGTATACCTAACCCTTAGGTGTCGAAACCTTACACGAGTTGCAGCTATATGTCTTTGTGGTTGGTATACCAAAAACAAAACAAAAAAAGCGTCCTGGTGAGTAAGTATCGTTCCTTACCTTTCTCTTTAAATTATGCAAGTTAGTTGGCACAATTTGAACAAAATGCCTAAATGACAACTGAAGGTTGATTTAAATGTCATTTTATACGAGAATGAATGATTAGGGTGACATGCTCTATTAGACCATTCTTTCACTTTTAGATTGGATGTATAGGTCCATGGTGGTTTTTTAATGTAATTCAAGTGGTAATTATCTATCAAATTGAATGGTCATTTTGTATGTGCTTAAAATGTGATAAATACAACTTAGTGAGTCAAGTGTTCATTTTGATGTATTCAAAGTTGTAAACCACAAGTTAGGTTTTTATGGTCTAAATGGAGTATGACAAAGGGGCATTTACATCAAACATTGATTTCATCCCCATTTTCAATTGTATGCTCTTTTAAAGCATAAATGGACTTAAGGTGACATTTGTATCACTTGCTAAGTATGCAAATGTACTTTACCTCCATTTTACCTTAAAAGGACATATGATTGAAATGTAGGCATTAAAATTGATTGGTAATCCATGGTGAATAATAATAAATTTTTTGCATGTTTAGACTCAAATGGGAAAGCTAGACATCCAAATAGTCCCAATTCCTTGAAAGGAACTCCTTGCTTGGTGGAAGGACATGACCAAAGACAATCAAGTTTATGTCAAAGAAAGGCTCAGGTATCTTTTTGAGCTAATAAATGTGGAGCATCAAGTTAGCCTAATCCAAGCTTTAGCCCATTTTTGGGAAGCTTCAACCGCTACGTTCTTGCTTAGGGAACATGAGATGGTACCGACCCTAGAAGAGTACAAGGTAGCCATTGGAATCAATTTCGAGCCTAGGATTGTAGAGCCACCCATTGGACTTAATCCTGTGAGCATTTTAGCCAAATTCCTTAACTTGAAAACTCCCAAAGTCGAAAAGTTAGTCAAGTCAAACACGGGTAGATTCCTTTATCATTTCTAATAGCCAATTTTTCAAAGCTTCCTAGAGAAACGGGAAACACTTCAGCTCGGGTATTCATTTTAGCTTCCTGTGGTTTCATTCTCTTTCTCGTGTCTAGAACATGACTCGATCCCTTAGTTGCTGTAATTGCAAGGCATGCATGTCTCAAATGGGATTTCTCAAACAGGCTCCTAGCACAAACTATTATCTCCTTAAACAAATATCAAAATCATAGGAATGGTGTATTCCAAGCTTCTACCTGTCTACTCTCGTTATGGTTCATTTCACATATTCTACCATGGTGTCGCTTCATGAAAATTTGTGAGATTAGCTCGGTGGTAAACCCAATAGAACGATATGTCCGACTCCAAAGCAAATTACCCAAACACTCCTTAGATTGACAGAGCAAGAATTACAAGCCTAGAGGGAAATATGGTTCCATTACTTAGATTGAGTGGAGGAACTTCATATTGTCCCCTAAGAATTGTTAGATAATTTGGGATGCTTCAACAAGTCCCACCGGCATGGAACCTCGAAGAGTTCACCTTTGAAATCTCAAAGAGAACCTTACTTGAAAAGGAGAAGAGTAGCTTACAAATGAAAATTCACAAAATCATCTAATCCTTGGAGAACTTGCCTGAGCAAGCGATTGACTGGCCCAAATGCTTGGAAGGTGAGATGAAGATTTACATGACGTCAGAAGAGTACATCAAATGGTTAGAAGACAAGCGACCAATTGATGTCGGACCACATGCGCCATTGAGTGTTATCCAAAACCTTGATGAGCCATATGTTCCAGAATTCATTGTGCCAAATATGCCCGGAGTGGAGCCGTACATCCATGAGGAGGTTGTGATTGACGTTGAGAAGTGGGAGTCCCGAATCAAGGAATGTGAGGAATATGAAAAGGCGGAAGCTACCTTAGCTAGCAAGAAGCCTAGAATTGGATGAGTTAGAATTCCCATTAGAGTTTAAAATTATTGTGTTGAACAATCTCAAATTCTATATGCAATAATGAAGTGATCATTTTCTAAATGTGTGTGATTAGGTTTAGAACATGATTTGAAAACATAAAGGAATCCCCATGGATTACAATTCTTTGAATTGTATGATTTCTTGAGAAAGAAATTGATAAAAAATTTAATACAAGTGTTGAAACCAAAATTTTAGCTATCATATTTAATTCTTTATTGCACAAAAAATTAGGGGTTGGTCTGACCCCTAAACAAAAATATCATTAGCATAATTCATATTTGCAATTATGTGTGAATCATATGGCTCGAGTGCCGTGTTGTTACGTAAAGTCGTGCGTGTAATTGAAAAGATGTGGTTGACTGTGGTGAATTTAAATTCTACACTCAACTCCTTGCAGATAAAGATTGATCTCCTGTGGTTGTTTGATTGTCCGTAGTTATCAATTCGATTCTATAAAAAAGATAGATTAGGATTGATTGATTTCGAAATCAAGTAGAAGGAGGAGAATTTAGAGGATGAAGGCTTTTAGAGATAAGAAATATCTGCATTGAAGCCATCTTATGAGCTTCAAATCGGATCGTGAGATGAGTTAAAATTTGAATAGAAAAGATTGTCATTATCTGATAAAAGTTCTCATCCATAAGGAGCAACCATCTTTATAAATAGAGGACGAGAGCTTTTCTTTTGGAGAGGACACAATTCATACCACAGAGCGCAATACGTGAGAAAGAGAGTGGGAAATTTTGGCCGGGGCTTCCCGCGGTTGAGATCCCCAGAGCTAGCCTTGGCCGAGCGACTCTTTGTCGCACTTGCTGCTGTGCCAACGCGGTAGTCGTTCCCTCCAGCCGCACCTTTCACAGACGACCACATTGATTACTTGCCGAAGTTGCTGCTGATTCGTGACGGTCCGTGAACCACCGTTGTGTCCCTTAGCTGACTCTCCTTGCTGACCAATGCCTCCGCGACCTCTATCAGCTCTGCTGCTTCCTGACGAGCCCGTTGCCAAAATCTCGACACCAATTAGCCTCATTGACGAAGCGCCAAACCTTGCCGCTTCAACTCGAACAAATTCAGTGCCGCGAGTCTTGAAGTCTGGTGTCTATTGCACCAGTGAAGTTCCTAAGCGAGAATTGGCGGCTTTGAAGTTCCTTTGGCATGCGGTCCAGCAATTAGTCCATGCAAGATACGAAGAGAGGGAGGGCAATAAAAGAGCCATAAAAAGAAGATTATTTTTTCTTTCAAGTTATCCACGTTCCACCACCTCCTTGCTTTGTTGACCAGTAAAGCCAGCGAACCAAATTTTGAGACACTATCATGATCCTTGGCTAAGACTGAGAAGCCAACACCGCGAGCTCGTCATCGAGCACTCCCCGTCAGCCGTAAGTCATCCACCGAGAGCATCCTTAGCTACAATGCTGACGAGCTGTTTGTGATCCTCGATCGAGCACACCACACCGTGAGTAGCCCCATAGTTGAGCACTGACGAGCATCGTACACCGCCAGTCATCCTCGAAGCCTCATCCGCAAGCTGTGATCCGATACGATTTCAATAAGATTGCGTGCGTCTAAATTAGGTAACGATCTTATCCGATTTGACATAAATTTGTTTAGTTGCTTAATTAGGATAGATTTTGTTATCTAATTGATTTGATTGATATACTAGGCATTATCCAATTAGGGTGTTATCAATATGAGTTGATTTAATTACTAATTTGATCTGTAAAGATATCGGATCATTTTTTTTAATTATTTCAACTTAATATTGGATAATTTTTTTTTTGATAACCCAGGGAACCCCCGCACGGCCGACAGCCGGGAGGTAAACCCTGGGGGCGACACGTGCTAGCCACCACACACGTGCACCGGTTAAGTCACCCTGCGGCGCTCGGGATTCGAACACTCAACCTTTTGCGAGAGGAAGAGTGCCCTTTCCAGCAGCGCCACCCAGGCGGGTGGTAATATTGGATAATTATTGTGCCTAAATATTGCAATAATCTTTAATTTAACCCGTGAGATGATGGGTTATTCTTTAGATTATTGTAATCTTTAATTTGAAATCTTCGTGGATTGCATGTGTGGATTAGGTAAGTCTTTATCTTTGGTTTGGATAACTTGCTTGTTTTAAAAAAAAAAAATACAAAACGATTCCTTGGTAGGTTTTAATAAGATTGTTAGATAACATTGCTTATTTAAATAGTATTGCATATTAGTGTAAATTCTAGAATAAATTAGAATACGTTTTAGATATGATTTTCCTTGATGGATGGGATTTAGATAATGCTTGCATGTTTAAAATAGTTTTTCTAAGACGGGATAGGGTTTAGTTCGAATTAAACCCTAAACTAGATGAGATGACCATTTTTTTAGATAGTTCAATTAGGGTATTTATTAATTCCGAATTTTAATAAAAGTACCAAAAATGTCATATGAATGTCATATAGTTTGCATGTTAGGAAATCGTATGTCATATAGATTAGACTTCATTCCAAGATAAAAGAAAACCCAAAAATAATTGATTGTTTTGGTGTGACCGATTTCTTTACTTTCTTGCAATTTGCTTGCTTTGTTATTTGAGTGTTAATTTCATTGATTGCGCACCCGCACGATCACCTTTTGCATGTTAGTGGATAAGTTAAAATCAATTCAAGCTGCCTGTTAAAATAGTTTGGGAAAATAAAAGAGAAAATGTATCGAAAGGGCATTAGCTTAATCTAGTATAATCAAGTCCTTGAATCCATAATCTCTGATTCGTAGGAGTAAAGTATGTTGAGAAAACTTTTTGATTTTGTAGTTGATAAAACCATCCATGTTAATCTTGTAAATCTGATATGTACTCTGAAGTATTTTGATCCAGGTAAATATATTCTGGAAGTGGTAACTTTAATATTTCAAGAGAACTTAATTTTCTGGATGCTCAGACTCTACGAGGTTCAGAAGGAAAACTTCAGACTCTACAAGTTTCAGAACGAGAAGTTCAAATCCTACCGATATAGAATCTCGGACTTTATATTAAGGTGTCAAGGATCTTCAAACTCTAATTTTGAAGGACTCAGATTTTACTAAAGACCTACGCTGACTTTGTTTCTGAACGAAAAGCAAGAACCAAAAATTCTTCAGACTCAGAATATTTCGGAACAAAACATAATGGCTAGTGATTTGGCGTGGATTTCACAATGGAAAGTTTTAATTGACTCAATCTAAGTCTAATTGATTGACAATCAAACATTATGACAAGTATATATCACAACGGATGAAACTCTACTTATGGAAACTAAGATTCTGGTTGTCCCAAGTATATTACTTCTGAGCTAATGATCTTATGGCTAGCACGAGTGTCTCAGGTCTCATTTAAGGACAAAGCAATTCCAAACTACCATATTTTGATGGAAAGGAATACATCGTCTAGAAAAACAAGATGAAGGCATTCATCAGATCAGTTGATCACATGTAGTGGGATGTTGTCATCAGAGGAGTCAATCCTAAGTCCTCTACACCTGCATCTGCTTCAAAAGAAAAACTAGATGGAAGCAAACTAGAAGAAGCTCCATTATCTCAAACTAAGATATCAAAAACAGAAGCTTTAGATTCAAAAGCAATTTATTTATTTTATTGTGCTTTGGCACCTATTGAATATAAGAAAATTACTTTTTGTGAATCAGCAAATGACATCTGGGACACCCTCTATACAACATATGAAGGAATAGATCGAGCTAAGGAAACTCAGATCAATCTATTGCTTAGACAATATGAATCCTTCAAGATGAAGTAAGGAAAATCAGTTGCTGATATGTATGACAGATTTACTGACATAGTAAATAGTCTTGCATATTAAGGACAATCAGTCTCAGATGCAATGAAAGTGAATAAGCTTATGTGGGGATTATCAAAGGAATGGGATAACATAAAAACCTCTCTTCGAGAAACTCAAAGGATCATGCCTTTATTAGTGAATGAACTAATTGGAACTCTTCAGTTATATGAAACTGAATAACTGAATGAGGAGAATGAATCCAGAGGTAAGAAGTCAATTGCTTTAAAATCTAATATTGATTATGATGATGCAGATTCAGAAGAAGAGGATGTTAATGATGAAGAACTGGCTCTCTTCATAAAGAAGTACAAAAAGATGAAAAAGAAAGGAAGAAACTTTAAAGGGAAGAAGCCTTTTAAGAAAAAGGGAATCCTTGATGATGCAGAAAAATCAAAAGAAGTAATCTACCTCCATTGCAAAAAGCGTAGACATCAAACAAAACTGCCACTCCTGAAGAAAAAGAAGAGCAAATTTGAAAGGGCAAAGAAAGCTTTGAAAGTAGAAACCTAGAGTGATACAGAATGTTAAGAAAGTAATGAAGATATCTCAAACTTTTGTCAGATAGCTAAGTTAGACTTAGACTCAAGTTCATACTCAGATTTTAATACCGAAGTTAAAATCGAGGTAAAGTATCCCGGGATTCCAATGGAAGTGTCAAATTACATTGATGAGTTATGCTTGTAATTCAAGGTTGCTCTTAAGAGAATCTCTGAACTAAAAAAGGAGAATTCAGTGCTAAGTGTTAACACTTAATTTTAGCTCTTTTTTTTAATTTTTTAAAAAATTTCAAAATTAGGTCTAGGAATCTTGGCCAAGCCTAGAAACCTATTTCTAAACCAAAAAAAATATTTTTTAGCATTTTTCTGCATTTTTCCTTAATTTCTTTTTGTCAAAATAAGTGAGAAAATCAAGAAAAATAGCAAATGGAATCAGAAAATTCTGTAAAAATAGTCATTAGTCTTATTTTAAATCCACTTTCACGAATATGTCATCAATTTCGAAAAATTTCAATCGGGTATATGTTTTTCCCAAAATTGGGCAAAATTAAACCCGAATTGAACAAAAAATGCAATCAAATTTTTTCAGTAATTTTTAAGTCATAGTGTCTTCACAACAATTGATTCTGAGACCTTGAATTGCATAATAGTCGGTCTAATTGCATAATTCGGCATAAAAATAAAAAATCCCCAAAATTAGATTGAAAATTAAGAATTTTGAACCCAAATTGGGAATCGTGCCCAATATGAAATTGTCGAAATGTGAGACCATCATTTCTAGGGTTAATCAGATGTGGGTAATTCAATTTTGGCATCAATTTTGCCTAATCGAGTCATTAGGACATCAAACTGAATAAAAACCTATTAACCCGAATACAAAAATAGGGAAATCTTAGACACAATCATGACAAAAATTGGGGAAAATTATATATTTGGGTTCGGAATATGATGTGGAATTCAATTTTGGGATTAAATTTGGAAAATTGGATCAAAATTGGGTCAAATTTGAGAATTTAGGCCAACCCGGGTCTGTCGGGTCGACTGGGTCAACCCGACCCGATTCGGATTACCCTTGTTCCTTACCCGACTCACCCAAGAACGCACAATAAACCTAGAAAAAACGGTTCAAACCCGCACCTTTGCCGACTTTTTTGAGCAATTGAACACGTGAAAATCAAGCGAGCCAACTGGAGAATCTCCGGCTGGCGTCGTAGATCAGTTATAACCGATTCTAAGTCGGTGAATAACGAGATTTAGGCGGGACTGGGATCAACAAAAAACAGAGAAGAAAACTGACTCGAGGGGAAGGTGTTCGACGAATGGCCGAAGAGAGAAAGAGAGAACCAGAGAGAGAAAGGAGAGGAAAATAGCTTGAGAGGTGTGTCGACGTCCCCAGGGCAGTGCGATCGGCGTTTTTCCGTCAAGAAAGACGCCAGCTGCTCCGATCGAGGACTTCCACATCTGGTGAACCTGTGTAGAAGTTGGTTGTGAAGGTCTGAAAGTTGAGCTTGGCCGATGTGTCCAGATAGTCTCCGGCAAATCTAGAATCATCATCTTGAAGCCGAAGTGTCAGGGAAGAGTTCTACAGTGGCCGATTAGCTCAAAAACATTGTTTGATCCATCCCCGAAGCAGGTAAAAACCAATCACAGTCAGTTTTTCAAAAATTTTCCAGAATTTATTTTTGGTCTCAATGTACATGTTTTAGTGATTTTAATGACGAATCTTTGATATTCATTACTTGTTTCTAATCATTTTTCGTGTTGATTGATTGCATTTTTAGGCATTAAAATGCACAAACCGAGTCGGTCGTGCATTAAACCCCCTTGCTGAAAAACCCGAAGCCTCACTGGAGCGTCACCGTGACCATAGGTCATCCAAGTAGGCTTCCTTTCAACTTTATTTGATGATTTGATGCTGATTGGAATCGATTTAGACAGCTAGAGCGAGTAGGATAATCATTTAGGTTCTGAAAAATGCAAGTTTTGGACTGAGTTTTAGCTGGCCGGCGAGCGTCCGACGGTGATCTAATTGGACTAAACTAATACTAGAACATGTGGACTTGTTGATGGTGCAAACGGAACGACGAAATAGTCGCCGGAAGGTAGTCGGCGACGGGCCCGAAGTCACGCCTCAAAAACACTAAATTTGAAATTGTGCATACCAAGTGTTCGGCAAAATGCCGAAGAGAAACCAGACCAAAACGGCATCGTTTTGACGTTGTGCCCGCCGGAGACGATGACCGGCGACCGGCGCTAGCGACACCCGGTTCGGCCAAGCCGAACCGGGTTGAACAGGACCGGTCCGATTTGTTTCCCGGCGGGAAAATTCAAAACAAAAAAGAACAAAATAAAATTCACAAATAATTAAAAAATAATAAAAATAAAATTCACAAAAATTGAAGAAAATTAGAAAATTCATAAAAAAAATTGAAAAATTAGAAAATTTATAAAAATTCGAAAATTTTCAGAAAATTCGAAAAATTCAGAAAATTCACAAAAAATTAGAAAATTCATAAAAATACAAAAATTTACATAAAATTCAGAAAAATTCCAAAAAAATTAGAAAATTCATAAAAATTCAAAAAATTCGGAAAACACAAATAAAAATAAAAAAAATTTGGAAAATCAATAAAAATTTGAAAAAATTGGAAAATTCATAAAGATTTTCAAAAAACCATAAAAAATCTGTTCTCGGTTTTAGTAATATTTTTCCAAAAAAAAATCAAAAAATTTGAAAATTCACAGAATGGTCCAAAATCCTCGTGGCCAGTCATAAAAATTGAAATTTGAATTTTCGAAAATGCCCAAGTTGCATTTTTAGAAAATTCCAAATTCAGGGGTTATAACCCCTAAAAAACCCTAAACCCTAAAAATGTGTGAATCACGAAATGTACAAACTATTAGAGCTTCATTAGGGTTTTGGGTATTTTGATTGATTTTCATTTTAGAGACCACATAGGATTGATTGAGTTGTTTGATTGACTTGATTGACTTTGATGATGCATTTAATGCTTGTTTGGTTTTTCCTGCGATTAGAATGGATAGGAATAGTGGGTAAGCCTCAGAAATTTGCATAACGTAATAAAATTTGCATATCGTTCTTAGGTACTGAAAGGGCGTTAGAGATCTCAATTTGGGTTCAATAACGTAATCAAGTCCCTGTACTCAGAATCTCTGATTCGTAGGATCGTGATATTTCTCCCGTACCTCGATTAAGTTTATAGTCTATTTATCAATAATGACTAGTGGCGACTTCAAAATTACAAATTTAGAAATTACTTTCTACTGTCACGTGAAGTATGGTCCGGGAGAGACTCTTATACGGAAATACCTCCTTAGCGTGCAAATCCTGATAAAACCCCAAAAAAAAGCGTGGCGCGATAGGCTTGGCGACTTCGCTAGGGATAATAAACTTTTTCTAAGTGGACTTAAGCCTAGATAGAACGATATGCTTGTGTTTTGTGCTTACAAGGATCCCCGGTACGTCCTGCTAACGATAGTGTTAAATGGTTTTGTAGGCGAGTGGTATAAGAGGTGTAGCCTTTGCTAACCCTTGTTTTGCAGGATGGTGTTGGGATTGAATGTGGTTTGAATGAATTTTAGAAGTGCTGTTTGGTCATTAATTACCATGCATGTCTTTAAATTGCTTTAGCACTACACCATTAGCACACACCACCCGTGGCCCAACTCCGACTACATTTAGGATTACCATTAGGAGGTATGTGTTTAGGCGACACTATGGATCGATTGCTCATGGGAATGGAATAATATTCCAAAACTTTAGGCCGATTGCCTATTGGAATGGAATCCCTTGTCCATTAAGGTGATGACCTTGAGCCTTTAGCATATCCTACCCTTTTTAGGCGTCAAAACCTCACTGGTTGCATTCGCCTATCTTTGTGGTTGGTACACCTAAAATCAAACCAAATATCATGGTGATCAAGTATCGTTCTATTCCATTCTTTTACAATTATGCATGATAGTTGGCACATTTTCAAAAAAAAATGCCTAAATGACATTCAATACTTGGTCTAAATGCCCTTTCATTTTAGAATGCATGATTAGGGCATCATACTCCATTTGACCATTCTTTCGTTTTTAGATGAAATGTATAGGTCCATGGTGAATTTCTCATGTAATCCAAATGCTCATTTCAATGTATTCAAAATTGTAAACCATAGTTTATGACTTTATGGTCTAAATGGAGTATGACAAATGGGCATTTACATCACACATTGAATTGGTCCATAATCTCTACTATATGCTCTTTTAAGGTTTAAGTGGACTTAAAATGACATTTGCATTACTTTCGAGGCATGCAAGTGTACTTTACCTCCTTTTCACCTCAAAAGAACATATGATTGAAATGGGAGCATTAAAATTGATTCGCAATCCATGATGATTAATGACAAATCTTTTTGCATGATTAGGCTCTATGGAAAAACTAGACATCCAAGTAATTCCCATTCCTCGAAAAGAACTTGTTGCCTGGTGGAAAGACATGTCCAAGGACAATCAAACTTATGTCCAAGAAAGACTTGGATACCTTCTCGAGCTCATGCATGTAGAACATCAAGTCAGTTTAGTCCAAGCTTTGGCGCATTTTTAGGAGGTTTCCACCGCCACATTCCATCTTGGAGAACATGAATTGGTACCAACATTAGAAGAATATCAAGGCGCCATTAGAATTACTTTTAAACCTAGGATTGTAGAGCCACCGTTGGATTTAATCCTATGAGCCTTTTAGCCGAATTCCTCAACCTCAAACTTCCAAAATAGAAAAGCTAATCAAATCAAACACTAGTAGATTTCCATTATCCTTCCTAGTGGACAACTTTTCAAAACTTCCTAAGGAAATGAGAAACACTTCAGCTCGGGTATTCATTCTAGCTTTCTTCGGCTTTGTTCTACTCCCCATGTCTAGAACGGGATTAGACCCTTTAGTGGCTATAGTCGCAAAACAAGCATGCCTTAAATAGGACTTCTCTAATATGCTTCTTGCTCAAATTGTCATTTCCTTAAATACATACCAAAATCATGGGAAGGTTATCTTTCAAGCTTCTACTGGTCTCTTGTCATTATGGTTCATATCACATATTCGACCTTGGTGTCGTTTCATGAATATTCACGAGATTTGTTTGACGATAAATCCAATTGAGTGATACATTCGTATCCAAAGCAAACTACCTAAACAATCTTTCTTAGATTGGGCCAACTTCATTAGAGCCTTAACTCCTGATCAAATCCAATGGCGGATCAATTGGCCAAATATTAGCAAGGCAAAGATCATGAGTCCAAAGGGAAATGTAGTACCATTGCTTGGTTTAAGTGGAGGAGCAGCTTACTGCCCTCTAAGGGTTATTAGACAATTCGGGATACTTCAACAAGTACCGCCAGCATGGAATTCTGAAGAGTTCGCCTTTGACATCCCAAGTGGAATTATACCCGAAGAGGAGAAGAATATCCTTCAAGCCAAAATTCACAAGATCATCCTATTTTTGGATAACCTACTCGAACAAATAATCGAATGGCCAAAAAGCTTGGAAGAAGACATGAAGATTTGCATGGCCTCCAAAGAATACATCAAATGGATAGAAAATAAGCGTCCAATCGATGTCGAGCCATATGTCCCGTTGAGCATAGTACCAGATCCTGTGGATGAGTATATCCCGGAATACATTATTCCAAGCATGCCTGGAGTGGAACCTTACATCCTAGAAGAGGTTATGATCGATGTGGAAGAATGGGAGTCTCGAGCTAAGGAATGGGAAGAATACCAAAAGGCGGAAAATATCTTAGCTAGCAAGAAGCCTAGAATTAGATGATTTATATTCCCATGTGAGTTTAAAATCATAATGTCAAACAATTTCAAATTTTATATGCAATGATGGATTGATCATTTTCTAAACATGCATAGATAATTTCAGAATATGATTTCAAAACATAAAGGAATCACCATGGATTGCAATTCTTTGAATTATATGATCCCTTGAGAAAGACATTAATGAAGAATTTTATACAAGGCTAAGACTTGTATAGAACTTCTTATCCTTGACAATCTCACGAAATCATACAATTAAAAGAATATAAGGTTTCATGATCATTTTACTATGCTGATATTGGGTCTTTTTATGAAACAATAGGTTGTTTAGCAACGGAAAGTAAAAGACCTCGGACTCGTTTATAAATTAGAATGGCGGAAGAAGAAACCCGTGCTCAACTAGCTGAAGTCGAGAATCAAATAACCCAAATGGTTACAATGATGGCAGAAATGAAGGCCTTTGTTCTCACATCTCGAGAATCTTATCCTACTACTCCAAATGTGGGAACTTCAAACGCAATCGAAACACCAATTGAGGACCAATCAGATATAAAGAACTGGTTCAAGAAATCCTCCAAAGACTACACCTGAGGTAGTAAATTTGGAAGAGGATGATCAGACCAAGAAAGCATCCAAAACAAAGGATGAGAAAGAGGCCAAGAGATTGGGCAAAATTGAAGAATGCCTAGCAAGTCAGGGCTATGAGCTTCAAAGGTTCGACAGGTTCTCACCATATGCGAAGGTGGTTGTTCCAGAAAACTATAAGGAATTGGAGTTTGTGAGCAAGTATGATGGCACTAGTTGTCCCAAAAGCCATTTGAAGTAGTATCTCCATAAGATGGCAAGATATTCAGATAACACGCTACTTCTTATCAGCACATTTCAAGATAGTTTGAGAGGGGCGGCTCTTGCATGGTATACCGCCCTCGACATGGAAGACTTCACTGAATGGGATCATTTGGCGGGAGAATTTCTTCGCCAGTTTAAGTTTAATGTTGAAGTACTCTTAACTAGAGAGGAACGCGTCAGAACTGAGAAACGAAGGAACGAAGGGTTCAGGACCTATGTCCAGAGATGGAAAGTTATTGCTTCACAAGTAAAGCCCACCATAAGTGAAGACGAGCTCATTAAGCTCTTCTAAAATCATTGCCAACTGAATAATATGACAAGCTTCATATATCAGGCTATCAGACATTCACCATGTTGGTCAAAGTAGGTGAGAGAATTGAATGGGGTTTAAAAGAAAAGAAGGCTCAAGAAACAGTAGCATGAAGGCCTTACCCTGGGAAAAAAGATAAAGAACCCATCCGAGAAGTGGTTATGGTGTTGAGCCCAGGTACTCATCAAGCATCATTTCCGAAGTAATCAAATGTTGCTTGGAAAATTCCAAGGCAATTCGAGCCAAATAAAAGGCCTGTGAGGCAATATACACCGTTGCCCCGATCCCTGTCAAAACTATTATCAATGCTTCTGGAAAGGCATTTGGTGGCCAAGGAAGTACCGAGAGACAATCCTACGCGATTTTCTTGGTACGATGAGTTAAAGACTTGCATCTATCATATGGAAGAAAGGGGACATGATGTGGACAATTGTCCTATTCTAAAGTACAAAGTTCAACAGCTCATTGATAAGAAGATATTGAACTTCCATGAGCCTGAACCAAATGTATATTAGAATCCTCTTCCTGAGCACAATACAGTAAACATGATCAAGGATAAGGAAACAGTGATCGAGTCTGACGATGAAGATGAATATGAAGTTAAGATTAAAGCTTCTCGATTAGGAGATGTTCACTTTCGCCAAGAAGCACTCCTAAAAAGCGAGATTGTAGATAACTTGAGAGAAGACTCTAGAAAGTATAACTTCCAAATGAAATATACCCCATCGCCATGGGCGTTCAAAATAAAGTAATTGTGCCTGATGGATGGGGTGGTATGGACGATGAAATCAGTCCTGAGGAGAAAGCTCTACCCAAGAAAGAAACGCCTCAAGATAAAATAGATCCCGATGAAAAAGAGAAGGGAAAAGTCCATCAAGGTGAAAGGCGTTTTACGCAGAAAGCGGCTAGGGAAGTCGAAACTGTAGACCTACTTGGTCAAGATAGCGGTAAGTACAACTACCGTGTCAAATATACACCACCACCATGGGCGTTCAAAAATAAAGACATTGCACCAGATGGATGGGGTGGCATGGATGAGATCCCGATCAGCCAATTAAATCTCGAAGAGAATGAAGATCAGGAAGAGAAAAAGAAAAAAAAGACTCGCCGAGGTGATAGGCGATTTGTTCGAAAAGCACAAAGACAAGGTGAGGTCATTGACTATCTGGGTCAAGACAATAGTAAATATAATTACCGTGTCAAATATACACCTCCTTCATGGGCATTCAAAAACGAAACAATCACACCTGATGGTTGGGGTGGAATAGATGCTGACGAAGCCAACAGAAGCATGGTATCCATGATTACACCATTTATAATCAAGCTTGATGAGGTAGATAAATATAAGGAGGAGGAAGGTCCCGTCACACCAATCACTATTCAACTTCCCATTGATCAGCTGAGGATCGAGGAAGAAGAAAAGCAGTCTATGATCATCGCTCTCCCTCCAAAAGAAAAGTTTGACACTAAGTGTGTACCTTGGGATTACTCTCCCAAAGAAGTTGATGCCATAATCCGGTCGGGAAGATGCAATGTCTCGAAGGAAAGTCAACACGAAAAGAAAGGAATTACTGAAGAAGATGTTAAACAGTTACTCTCAGTCATGAAGATAAGTGAATTTGAGGTAATTGAACAGCTAAGAAAGATGCCGGCATAGATTTCTCTGTTGGATCTCTTCAAGACTTCAGAAAGCCACAAAATGGTGCTTATGAAGTTTCTCAATGAGGTGCACGTTCCGGAAGCGATTAATGAGGTGCAATTGGAAGACTTTGTTGGCACTATTCTTTTGAAGGATTAAATTGTCTTTTCTGATGAAGATTTCCCAATTGACGGGCATTCCCACAATAAAGCCCTGTATATTGTCGTCAAATGCCGAGGGAAGGAGGTGTCACGGGTGCTGATCGATAATGGTTCCGCACTTAATTTGTGTCCACTAAGCATACTGCATCGCTTGAGGATTAGTGAAGAGCTCATCAAACCTTCTAAGGTAACCATGCGTTCATTTGATGGAATAAAGAAAGATGTTATTGGCGATATCAAGCTCGAGGTAAACATAGGCCCAGTGCCTTTCTTGATTGACTTCTAAGTGGTAGATATTCCAAGAACTTTCAACTTATTACTCGGAAGACCTTGGATTCATATGGCTGGCGCTATTCCTTCAAGTCTTCATCAGAAGGTCAGCTTTGTCATTAATGGAAAAATGATCACTGTACATGGGGAGACAGATTTCACCACCTACAAGGAGAGTGCAATACCGTATGTCGAACCCGAAGTGAAAGAAGAACCAAGTTATCATTCCTTCAAAATGATCTCAATGGTGCAAATTCCTGCCGGTTGCATCATAAAATCTCCGGAGTTCTCAACATCATCCATTATGTCTGGAAGAATGTTATGCAAGTATGGATTTACTCCCAGTAATGGTCTTCGATCGTTGTCTCAAGGAATCAAAGAACCTATCACTCCTCTCGCTACAAGGATAAAGCACGAAATAGGTTATATTCTAAATAACTTTAAAGATTACCATGGAGGCTGTAGAGGCCGAGGTGATCGCCTCATTAATCCACTCATATGAAAGGGTAAAGCTAAAGAGCTTCCCTATCATCAGATCCATATTAAGAAAACTTTTCCTGGACCTTCCAAGCTACTTCAAGAAGAGGACTTACATGCAGAGGAAGAATCTATTCTGTCAAGTTTATTCGAAGAGAATACGATCAACGTTATCATAACTGAGGCGGAAAATACCTATGCACTGGAGTAGGAAGATTCCCTCGAAACCTTGTTGCTTGCTTTCCATTGCATTTTGTTAATTGCAATTTCAAGTTTCTTGTGATTTCATTTGCAATTTTAGTTCAGTTACAATTTACATTCCTTTTGATGTAGATGTAATCGTGTTTTTCAATTCAATAAATAAAAATGTTTTGTCAAGGACATGTAGAAACAAAAATAAACCTATGATGAGCATTATCCTCATTCATGAGGCTTGAGGCTTTGGGTTTCTATATTGTTTCTCGTTGCGAAAATGATTTTAAGAGCAAGGAAGTCTAATGACATGAGGACCAGCTCTGCCTTTATGTTCTTTCAAAACAAATTTCAAAATGAATTTAAAAAAAAAGTTTTTCATAGGACTATGTGCGTTACTTACTTTGTGTGTGATTACTAATCATGTTTGTTACATATCAGGTATGAGCATTCACATATCTATGATAGATTCATATGTGACTCAAATCTTTCCGAGGAGATCACTTGCGATATTGAAGTGGATAATGAAGATGAGGAATGGGTCAAAAGAGAATGGATCCGTCATGAAGAATCAAAACCATTCATATTGGAGAAAATGATTACTGTTAATCTGGGTGATAAAGAGAATCCCAAAGAGGTTAAGATTGAAAAAAGTCTTCCCTCATCAGAAGCAGAAAGAATCACAGATTTGCTCAAGGAATATCAAGATATATTTGTAAGGTCTTATGCTGACATGCTAGACCTTGATCCAAGCATAGTTGAACATGCTTTACCAATTGATCCAAGTATTCTACCAAAGAAACAAAAACTGAGGCGAACAAAGCCGGAATTGGCGAAGAAAATAGAGGAAGAAGTGATGAAATTGCTCAAGGTTGGTTTCATCGAAGTGGTACCATATCCAAAATGGGTCGTCAACATAGTATCCGTAATGAAGAAAGATGGTCGGGTGCGAATGTATGTTGATTATCGTGACCTAAATAAAGCAAGCCTTAAAGATGATTTCCTGCTTCCACATATCGATGTACTAGTGAATAGCACTGCTGGGTTCGAAACATTTTCATTCATAGATGGTTTCTCAGGATATAATCAAATCCTCATGAAGAAAGAGAATAAGGCGAAAACGTCCTTCATAACACCATGGGGCACATTTTGCTACAAGGTGATGCCTTTCGGTTTGAAAAATGCTAGTGCCACATATCAAAGGGCAATGGTAACTTTGTTCCATGACATGATGCACAAAGAAATCGAAGTATACGTGGATGACATGATTACAAAATCCAAACAAGGAAAGGATCATGTTGAGGTGATTCGCAAATTGTTCGAAAGACTTAGAAAGTACAAGTTACGGCTGAGCCCCAACAAGTGTGTATTTGGGGCAAAATCTGGCAAATTGCTAGGATTTGTGGTCAGTAACAGAGGAATTGAAATTGATCATTCTAAGATCAAGGCAATATATGACTTAAAGACTCATTCTACGGTAAAAGAAGTGAGAAGCCTACTGGGATGATTAAACTATATTGCTCGTTTCATCTATCAGCTCTTTGAGACTGCTAAACCATTCTTCAAACTATTGAAGAAAAATACCAAAGTAAAGTGGGATGCAGAATGTCAACAAACCTTTGACAAGATCAAAGAATATCTGGTATGCCCACCAGTGTTAGTACTACCAATCCCTGGAGTCCCATTGATCTTATATTTAACGATTCACTGTGAATCGTTAGAAGCGGTGCTTGTGCAAAGAAGACCAAATGACGGTAAAGAACAAGTCATTTATTACTTGAGCAAAAAATTTACAGCATAGAAGTGAATTACCCAGCAGTTGAGAAGACTTTCCTTGCATTGATTTGGGTATTACACAGATTAAGACAATACACCCTTCGTTACCAAATTTTGCTAGTGACCGAGAATGATCCAATCAAGTACCTTCTTGAGAAATCCTCCTTGATCGGGAAATTAGCAAAAGTGGCAAGTCTTGTTATCTGAGTTCGACATCAGAAGCTCATCACAAAAGTCAATCAAAGGACGAGCGATAGCAGACATGTTGGCAGAAAATTCGTAAAATAATGCTAGTTTTGAAGAACGACTTGATGACCACATATTGACATTAGTCGACGATAAATGGACCATGTATTTTGATGGTGCAACCAACTTATCTGGGTCAGGAACTGGGGCAGTACTGATCTCCCCAGAAGGTCAACATTATTTGGTATCTGCGAAATTGGTATTTCCATGCACCAATAACGTCGCTGAATACGAAGCATGCATTCTCGACTTACAATTAACCCTTTCAATGAAGGTAAAAATGTTGCAAGTATATGGAGATTCTATGCTTATCATATTGCAAACAACTGGTGAATGGCAAACTCGAGATGCCAAACTGATTCCTTATCACTGATATTTAGAAGAGATGATAGAAAGTTTCGAAGAGGTAACATTCGATTATCTTCCAAGAGCTCAGAATCATTTTGCAGAGGCTCTTGCAACCTTGTCATCCTTATTACAAGTTGAAGATGGTATGGATATAAAACCATTGAGAATCAATATTCTTGAACAACCAGCTCATTACATGATGGTCCAAGTAGAGTTCGACAATGAACCATGGTATCATGACATCAAAAGATATCTTCAATTAGGAGAATTTCCTGAAGAAAGCCAATCAAGTGACAGGAAGTTTATAAGGAAGATAACCAATAAATTCTTCCTCAGTAGTCAAACCCTCTACAAGAAATCATTTGATTTAACCCTGTTAAGGTGTGTGAATGCTACAGAAGCTGAACAGATCATGAAAAAAATTCATGAAGGTGAATATGGACCGCACATGAATGGACATCTTCTAGCCCGAAAGATTATGAGATTGTGATACTATTGGATAGCAATGGAAATAGATTGCATCCAACACGTGAGATATTGCCATCAATGTCAAGTTTATGGAGATAAAATTAATGCACCGCCAAATGAGCTACATCAAATGTCCGAGCCATGGCCATTTTCAATGTGGGGCATTGATATGATTGGTCCAATCAACCCTAAAGCCTCAAATGAACACTGGTTCATCCTGGTTGCTATTGACTATTTCACTAAGTGGATTGAAGCAAACTCCTACACGAATGTTACTACAAAGAATATTGCAAGATTCATTAGGCGGGACATCATTGCTAGTTATGGAGTTCCAGAAGCAATAATTACGGACAATGGCTCAAATCTAAACAACAAAATTGTAGATGATTTACTAGAGCACTTCCATGTCTGACATCTGAACTCATCTCTATATCGTCCACAAATGAATGGAGCAGTTGAAGCGGCAAATAAGAATATCAAGAAGATACTGGCCAAGACAGCAAAAAATTATTGTAATTGGCATGAAAGGTTGCCTTATGCTCTGATGGCATACCGAACTTTAATTCGAACATCAACTGGAGCAACCCCATTTTCCTTGATTTATGGAATGGAAGTAGTGTTACCTGTTTAAGTAGAAATTCCTTTGTTAAGGATACTATCTCAGTTAAAGCTTTCAGAAGCTAAGTGGATCCAACAAAGGTATAAACAACTCCACATGATCGATAAAAAAAGATTAAGAACTATATGCCGTGAACATGCCTATCAAAGACGAGTGTCTAAATCCTTTAACCGAAAGGTGAAACCAAAGAATTTCAAAACAGAAGATTTAGTAGTGAGGAAAATCATCTTCAACAATTCAGATCCTCGGGGAAAATCCACTCCGAATTATGAGGATCCATATATTGTCAAGAGGGTTCTTCTTGGAGGAGCATTGATCCTTGTAGATATGGCAGGAACAGAACTAACCTATCCTGTAAATACAGATATTGTTAAGATTTTCTACCTATGAAATGAAGATAAACATTCGAGAAAAGATTCGGGTCACTTTAGAACATGTGCATATCATGCATATCACACATGCCATGCATTTCATGAACATGTCTATCTATTTTGTAAAAGAAAGCAAAAGGATCTGAACCAGTTAATGATTTCAGAATTCCCAATGGAGTTATCAAATAGTAAAGAGAAGTATCACTTCCAATTCTATTTTCTATTGATATCTTCTAATGTGCTTTTCTTTTTATCATCTATAGAGAAACAAAGCAAAAGGAGCAACAAAAGCAGAATCTCCAATGGAACTAAAGCAAAAACATGCAAACAAGATGGATCTTGGTAAGTTGATTAGATAGGTATCCCTAAATCGTGAAGGCATGTGCTAAAGAGGTTACCTTTCTAAGAGAAAAATCAAACTTTTTCTTCCCCAAGCGGAATGACACTAAGGATGAGCAAAACAAAACATATTATTTTGAAAAGACAATACCTCAAAAATGTTTCAATCAAAGATTTTGAAACATGCTTTATTTGAAAATGCACTAAGTATCAAAATTCCCTAAAAGGGGATAATTTGACAAAAGGTTTTGAAAAATTTCATAAAAAAAGTTTGGATCAAATCGAATGGAGACCTTCAAATGATGAAAGGTATGCCATATCCAAACACGTCCCCTATACACTCAAAATCAAAGTGTAGAAGTGAGTGAGAAAAAACTCATCCGAAGGAAATATGGGATATTCACAATGATTACATGGATTGAAATGATGAAAGCAATCATTTCATTATCCCAAACACATGCTTATCCCTTGCAAACTCAAATTTGAGCCAAAACAGTAGAGAAGTTCTACCAAAGCAACTCTGTTAAGAACGATCGCACACTAGGGCAAATCAGGAGGTTTGTGGATTGATAACTATGGATAATAGGATCAAGAAGGATCTTATTGCATACTTTCGCATCAATCTTTCTGAGATAACTTCACATGAAGTCATATGGAAGCTCAAAACATTCCAAGAGGAAGAAGAGCACTTCATTTCTTATACCCAAACATATTACCTTTGGCAAAGCCCAATTGAGCATGAATATTCATTTCAAAATCCTAAATTGGTGATCATCTCTTCACACTGGAGCATGAGCATATGATCCACTTTAATAAATAGGAAACAAAAGGACAGAACACAGAGTCCTTAGAATTCAAAAAGATCAAGGACAAAAGAGTTTGGGGCATGAAAAAACAGTGTGCCTGGTAAAAGTAAGGCCAAATACCCAAGAAAAATGAGAAAGAAAAGAGAGTGCAAAAGAAAGCTCGAAACGACAAAGGTTGTGACAAAGCAAAGTCAAGATAATGAGAGATTATAGATCACAAAAAGTGAGAATGATCAAAAGAAAAGAGATTGTGATGAATGTTTAGAGGACTCTGATGTTCATAGAAAAGATCTCTAGCGAAAAAAAAGAAGATGAAAAGGGTGGTGATGCCAAGAAGATCACCAATTTTATGAAAACCCTGAATTCAAATAAATGAGCCTTTTTGAGCCTACTCAATACCAACAATACAACCTCTCCCCAAAGATTCTTCAAATTGGGATGTTGAGAGTAGAAATATGACTTTATGACAAGAAGTCATCACACAAAGAAGTGTATGCAATACTATCTTGTCTTATTCTCGAGGTTTTTAACTTGGAAATCCGAAGTCAATTGTGACGAAATCCTTTTCTTGACCTCAGAATGACTATCCTTTGAATAGCCATTAACCAAGCCAACATCACAGTCCTCCGAAAGACCTTATTGGATCAATTGGATTGTATACATTGCGAATATCTTCGAACGCCTAAGGATTGGTTAACAGAGATAAAATCGAGGGATATCAGAAGAGTCCCCTTTCAATCAAACGAAGAAAAGACCAAGTTCATAGATTGAAACAAATTCTTTCTAATGAAGGTCATCCAAACGATCATTTCAAGCACTTCTTAAAAGTTGTTTTTTTTGGTAAGGGCACTTCTTGAAAGTTTGCAAGCATTTTGTTCAAATAATTCCTTGGAAAGGAAATTTGATTGTCTGAAATGCATATAAAGAATGCATATTTCAAAATCAGGTTTTAAAAGTTTTTGGTCAACTTAAAACCAAGTTTTCAAAAAAGTTTGTGGTAACCTAAAAAACCATGTTTTTTTTTTAAAAAAAATAAATATTCTAAAGCAAATTGTACTTCGTAGCCTCTAAGTGAGGATTCTCATGAGTGATTGCGATTTTGCAGCTTTGAATATGATGATTTTTACAGTTTTCTCAAGTGTTCGCAGGTTTGTAGCTTCGGAGCCATCACCCCCGAGTGTTCGCAACTTGTAGCTTTGGATGACTTTTTGGACCTAAAGCATGGCCTCATTATAGTTCTTGTCAAGTGTTCGCAGGTTTGTAGCTTCGGAGCCATCACCCTCCAAGTGTTCGCAACATGTAGCTTTGGATGACTTTTTGGCCCTAAAGCATGGCCTCGTTATAGTTCTTGCCAAGTGTTTGTAGGTTTGTAGCTTCGGAGCCATTACCCTCCGAGTGGTCGCAACCTGTAGCTTTGGATAACTTTTTGGGCCTAAAGCATGGCCTCGTTATAGTTCTTTTGAGTGATCGCGGATTTGTAGCCTCGGAGAATTGACCCTCCGTAAGTGGTCGCAAATCGTAGCTTCAGAAAACTATTACAAAGTCCTACTGGTAATGAACCACTAGACAAATCCAAAGTCCTATTAGCAAGGAGCCTCTAGGCAATTTCCAAAATCCTACGGTTGAGGAATCACATGGCAAGTCTCCAAAATTCAAGTCCTATTGGCGAGAAGCCTCTAGGCAATTTTCAAAATTCTACGGGTGAGGAATCACATGGCAAGTCTCCAAAATTCAAGTCCTATGGGCAAGGAGCCTTTAGGCAATTTCCAAAATCCTATGGGTGAGGAATTACATGGCAAGTCTCCAAAATTCAAGTCCTATGGGCGAGGAACGTTTAGGTAGTTTCCAAAATCCTACAGGTGAGGAATCTCATGGTAAGTCTCCAAAATTCAAAGTCCTACAGGCGAGGAGTCCCTAGGCAAATTCAAAGTCTTACAGGCGAGAAGCCCCTAGGTAAATTCAAAGTCCTACAGGCGAGGAGCCCCTAGGCAATTTTCAAAGTTCTATAGGCGAGGAGCCCCTAGGCAAAATCAAAGTTTTACTGGTAAGGAACCACTAGGCAAATCTAAAGTCCTACAGGCGAGAAGCCCCTAGGCAAAATTAAAGTCCTACTGATGAGGAACCACTAGGCAAATCCAAAATCCTTAGGCGAGAAGCCTAAAGTGTTCATGGTTTGTGGATTCATCCTTAAACCACGAAATCAGAATAACCATCATAATCATTACCACCATCAATTCATGTCCTTGGATAAGTAATGAAGAAACTCTCACAAGCAAGTAAGTTTCTCTCCCTCAATCATCAAGAATCTTTCAAAATGTGTTTCGAAAAGAGAACCTTTGGATTATATCACAAATTTCAAAAGCAAGACCCTAATAAGTTTTTGTGAAATTTCCGTCCTATCTCGTTCAATGAGTCGACTAAAAATTCAGGTGTTACTTTGTCTTTGAGATCAACCTCTAACGAGCTTAATCTCAAAGAGAGGCAGCTGTTGATACCTAATTTTTAACTCATGCTTTAAAAATTTTTCAAAAATTACAAAATTAGATCTAGGAATCTTGGCCAAGCCTAGAAACCTATTTCTAAACCAAAAAATATTTTTTTAGCATATTTCTGCATTTTTCCTTAATTTCTTTTAGTCAAAATAAGTGAGAAAATCAAGAAAAATAGCAAATGGAATCAGAAAATTCCGTAAAAATAGTCATCAGTCTTATTTTAAATCCAATTTCATGAATACATCATCAATTTCGAAAAATCTCAATCGGGTATATGTTTTTCCCAAAATTGGGAAAAATAAACCCGAATTGAACTAAAAATGCAATTAAATTTTTTCCAGTTATTTTTAAGTCATAGTGTCTTGACAACAATTGATTCTGGGATCTTGAATTGCATAATGGTCGGTCCAATTGCACAATTTAGCATAAAAATAAAAAATTCCCAAAATTAGATTGAAAATTAAGAATTTTGAATCCAAATTGAGAATCGTGCCCAATGTGAAATTGTCGAAATGTGAGACCATCCTTTCTAGGATTAATCAGGTATGGGTAATTCAATTTTGACATCAATTTTGCCTAATCAGGTCATTAGGACATCAAATTGAATAAAAACCTATTAACCCGAATACAAAAATGAGAAAATCTTGGGTACAATTATAATAAAAATTAGGGAAAATCACATATTTGGGTTCGGAATATGAAGGGGAGTTCAATTTTGGGATTAAATTGGAAAAATCAGTTGAAATTGAGCTCAATTTGAGCTTTTAATCAAAACCGTGCTTGCCGGGTCGACCAAGTCAACCTGAACCGATCCGACGACCCGTCTTCTTCGCCCGACTCAGCCAACACGTGCACAAAACCCAGAAAACTATTCCAAACCTGAGACTTCATCGATCATTTCGAGCCATTTTTGGCACGTTTTAATCCATTGCACCAGCTGGCACCAATCAATCGATCCAAATCGATCGGTAATCGGTTTTAACTGAATTTGAGCGGAAATCAATAAACAAAAAATGAAGAAAAACTGACTCGAGGAAGAAAGAAGGTATTTGACGAATTGCCAGAGAGAGAGAGAGAGAAACGGAGCCAAACCAAAGGGAGAGAATCAGAGAGCGAGGGTTGTAGGTCCTCCCACGAGTGTTCGACGCCGCCCTAGACGGCGGAGCGCCGGTGAATCGTGAGTTGATCGTGACCTCCCCTCTCCATTCCAGTCGGGGAAGGCTGATCGGGAACGCCTGAAAACGAGCTTCGTCCGGCCGATCCCAACCTGTTCCGGCGAATCCAAGAGTACCAGGAGGAAGACCAAGTGCCAAAGAACAACTCTTGGGGTGCGGGACAGTTTGACAATTTCGTTTGATCATCGAACGAAGCAAGCAAAGTCGGTTCACGGTCAGTTTTTTCAAAAATTTTCCAAAATTTGGTTTTGGCCTCCATGTGCATGTTTGAGTGATTTCAATGATGAATCTTGGCATTTTGATGCTCATTATTAGTTTCTACTCATTTTTTTTATGTTGTTTGATTGCAATTTTGGGCATTAAAATGCACAAACCGAGTTGGCCGTGCATTAAACCCCCTCGCCGGAAAACCCGAAGCCTCGCCGGAGCATTGCTATGGCCGTAGGGCCATTCAAGTTAGTTTCCCTTACCTTGTTTGATGTTTTGATAGTGATTAGAGCCGAATTAGATGGCTAGGGTGAGTAGGATAGTCATTTAGGTTCTGAAAAATGCAAGTTTAGCCGGTGAATGTTAGGATTTTTGGACTGAATTTTAGCCGGCCGGCGAACGTCCGACGGCACAACGATTAAGCTAGATTAGTAACAGGTAATATGGACTTCATCGTGGATCAGTCGGAATGGTCAAAAGGTCGTCGAATGCTCGTTGGCGATGAGCTCAAACAGGTGGCCTTGAAAACATCAAACTCAGAACAGTGCCCACCAGGTGTTCGGGGAAATGCCCCAAAGAATCTGAACCGAAATGGTGCCGTTTTGGGCACCGTGCTCGCCGGACGGGACTCCAGCGACGCCCGATTCGTTTCCTCGGTGGGAAAATTTAAAAATTTTCTAAAAAAATTAAAAAATAGAAAATTCTAAAAAAAAATAAAAAATCACAAAAATCGTGAAAAATTTAGAATTTTTTTAGAAAATCAGAAAATTTCATTAAAAATTATTTTTCAGAAAATCAGAAAACTAGAAAATTTCATAAAAAATTCAAAAAATTCATAAAAATTCTGAAAAATTCATAAAATTCATAAAAATTCAGAAAATTCGGAAAACACAAATAAAAAAATAAAAATTTTGGAAAATCAATAAAAATTTGAAAAATTGGAAAATTCATAAAGATTTTCAGGAAACCATAAAAAATCAGTTCTCCATTTTAATAAGATTTTTCCGAAAAAAATAAAATTTTTTTTTAAAAATTCACAAAATGGTCCAAAATCATCGTGGCCAGTCATAAAAAGTGAAATTTGAATTTTCTGAAGTGTCCAAGTGGTATTTTCGAAAAATTCCAAATTCAGGGGTTATAACTCCTAAAAAATCGTAAACACTAAAAATGTGTGAATCATGAAATGTACAAGCTATTAGAGCTTCATTAGGGTTTGGGTGTTTTGATTGATTTTCATTTTAGAGATCACTTAAGATTGATTGACTTTGATTGTGCATTTAATGCTTGTTTGGTCTTTCCTGCGATTAGAATGGATATGATTAGTGGGTAAGCCTTAGAAATTTGCATGACACGTTAGACATCATATCGTTCTTAAGTACCGAAAGGGCATTAGGGAACTCAATTTGGGATCAATAACATAACCAAGTCACCGTACTCTAAATCTTTGGTTCGTAGGATCAGGGTATTTCTCCCATACCTCGATTAGGTTTTTAGTCTATCTACTAATAATGACTAGTAGCGACTCCAAAATCACAAATTTAGAAATCACCTTCCACTGTCACGTGAGGTATGGTCTGGGAGAGACCCTTATACGGAAATACCTCTTTAGCGCGCAAATCCTGAAAAAAACACCCAAAAGGGCGGCGCGACAATGTTGAATCAACCAAAGAGATTCTAAGCATACCACGCGAAACCCACACTGATTCGTGATGAAAAATGGTCGAGTTAACACTTAATACACTAGGTTTAGGCCTTAAATGATGGTAAATCCAGGCTTGGGAGTGATGGTCCGAGTTGCACACTACCTATTTGATAAAATGCCCAAACGAATGCCGAATCATTTTCTGTAAAACCGACTCTCCACAACTTTGATTTTTGCATGACTTGCTCTAATACTGTCACTGACTTCAAGTTCTCTTTGTCTTTCATGTGTTTTTGTTGCGATTTGCACATCATGACTCGGCTGTGGATGGAGCCTCCACCTGAAAATCATTCCTCTTGCCAGAGCGTTGCCCATGGTTAGAGGCCGCTAGCGTGAGTCTTTTCTTCGCTATTTGAATGAGATATGCGTGTTTGTTTGGCAAGGGAAGTTTTGTTTGAGATGAATGGATTGGTGAAGAAAATAGCCACCGACAGTGTCGTTTTTGTGGCCTGAGTTAGCCGACGGTCCGGTGGGGTGGTGGCCATTGGCGGTGACGTGGTGGCTGATGTTGGACTGGCCGTGGTTTTGTCGAGAGTTCGTCTGACAGGGTAGACTTTCGGCGAGGGAACCCACTGGCAAGCTTGAAGGTGAAGGCGTGAAGAAGAAGTCTCGATGAACAAGTTTTGGGCAGAAGGCACGAAAGGGGGGGAGGAAGACTAGAAAAGACAAAAATGGAATAAAGAGGAACTAAAAAGAAAAAATAGAAAAAAAAAGAAAAAAAGGGAAAAAGAAAAGAGAAAAAAAATCAGAAAAGAAATAGGAAAAAAGGATACCGAGCGGGTTAGAGAGAGTCGGGTCAAGGGACCTGATCCAGAATTTTTATTTTATTAATAAAAATATAAAAAATATTTAAAGATTAAAAAAAAATTCGAAAATGTTTAGGGGTAAAAAAAATATTAAAAAGTCTGAAAAACATTAAAAAACATTAAAAAATTCAAAAATTCAAAAAAATTTAAAAAATTAAGAAATTTCGAAAATTAAAAATTGAAAATTGGGCTTTGGAATTGCCCCCTTTTACACTCTTTGTATGATTAGCGTCATATTTGATTGTACCTTGCTTGATTTACACACTTTGAATTGCGCGTTTAATTTAACCTTGCACGTAGTTGATTATACATGTTAGGTTTATGTATTGATTGTTGCTTCCCTTAGCTTGGTTAGGGATGGAATTTTGAGATTCCCAATTAGTGTGAACACGTTAGGCGGTAATTGAACAAAGTTAGGTACTGAAAGAGCATTAGTTGGTCAATTAACGTAATTAAGTCTCCTACCTATTGAATTTCTGGTTCGTAGAAGTGAAGCATTTCTCTCATATTTTACTTGGGTGTCTAATCGACCCATTAAAAATTGATTAGTGGTGACTCTTAGATGAAATTGATTTACTTATTAATAACTTAAACATTAAGTCACGAGTTGGTATGGGCTTGGGAGAGCTCGAGTTAGGTTTAACTTAGTAATCCATTAGCTTTTTAGGCGACAAGGCCGGTTCAAGGAGGTCGTGACAGCTTGGCGACTCCGCTGGGAATTTCAATAGAATTCTTAGTGGACTTGGGCCGTTTATCTTGTTCAATTATGCGTCTAATGTGAATGTTCTTGCAGTTGGGATTTATAAGGTGATGAGTTATCATTGACTCCTTGTTTTGCAAGTTTGGGGTTTGGGAATGAATGTTTATTTTTTCGAACTCTTGAAGTGTTGTTTGTTTATAAATTGTTATGCATGCTTTAAATGTTTTAGCACTACACTGTTGCACCCACAGCTATGCTGTCGGACCCAGACCGTGATATAATACTTTAGGATGGTGTTAAGAAAGATATGACCTCGAACGTGAGACTGCGATGTAGAGGTTGCCTTTCTTTTCACTGAAAATTCTCTCTTGTTATCGTAAGTGGTTATCCTTGTTCGCGAGACCGTGTGACTATAGGATATCTCTTTCGACTGAGCCGAAGTTAAGAGGGTCTGACACCAACGTGAAACTGCGATGGTCAGATCACCCTTTTAGCTTCACCTTGTTAAGCCGTCTAGAGTAGAAATCGAACCTCACAAGTACATTCGCATGTTTATGTGGTTGAAAACTTGTGATCCATTGTAAGTATGCTTTTCTCTTTACTTGTTCAATTTTGGTTGAAATTTTTATTTTTTGATTCATGAAAATCAATCGAATGGCTTAGGGGATCTAGGCTTATAATTGAAAATTTTGACAATCACTCTTCACAGTGAGCCTTGAGCATCAATCTCAAACATCTCTGATTTGGCCCCACAAAATAGATGATCTTGTCTAAATTTTCAATAATCGGCTTAAAATCACATTTTGTATAGAAATTCTCCCAAGTCAAGATTGTATTTTGGGGCATAAAATTGAAATCACATTTTCAACAAGATTCTTTCCTGTTCACATTTCGGAATCAAAATTCAAATCGCTTTTTGTGTATTGATTTCTTAAAATAAGAATCACCTCATTTTGGCAAAAATGAAATCGCAAATCAGTTTTTCAAAATTGATGCCACATTTTGCAATGAAACCTTTGGAATAAAAGGGGTGTTCGATTGATAGCCGCGATTTAATCTTTTAATGATGTCTCCTCTTACGACGAAATCTTGGTGAAATACCAAATGCCCCCAAATAGGGACCATGGGGGCATGTATCGTCGCCTTGCTTTCATTATAAGAGGCGGCATCAGTGAAAGATCACTTTTGCATTCACATACTAACATTGTTTTCCTTTCACAGGTTATGCGTAACAGTCGTTCTTTGGAATCCTCTCGCTTGACCACGACAAGAAGTGGACTTTAAAGCTAGGACAAGAGTTATTCATTGCATTCCTCTATGCAAAAAGTTTTTTGTACCATGTCCTTGTCTTTATTCTCATTGGGAACCATGTTTATTGATTTAGGTTTTAGTTGTGAACCCAATTGACATTGTAAATCATGTGACTCGCGTCTTTGACTAGTGAGGTTCTAATTTGTATCATTGTTCTTTGAAAGTACGTGGAGTGTTTCAGACTGAACCCCCGAGTTAGGCTTTTATGCTTTACCTTCAAAATGTTTTGAAAATGAGTTTCAAAAAAGTTTTGCACAAGATTTTATTACTTTGCTTGATCATTTTCGCATGTTGGTCTGCAAAATGGTACTTTGACATGGTAAGGTTGTAATCGTTTCAATAGAAATTTCTCGTGCAACAACTAACTCGTCCATCCATTTTTGTCAAATAGGTAGAATGAATAATTTGTTCGACATTCACTTCCTCTAAAGACAAAAGTGTAGGCACTTGGAACTCGAGTCAAATGCAACGTGGCCTAATCACCGACTGAAGTGCGTCGTGGAAGTACAAGTGCTCGCGATGTTTGCTGTATTCGTCAGACGGGTATTAGAAGAAGTGAATTAGTTGCCCCCATATATGTGGTCTTTGATTATGTCACGATGGTGTTGCGTGTTTGTTCAGTCTACAACTTGAACATTATGAGCTATCTGGCAAGAATTCGTTGACAAATTTCTTAGTCATTAACATTAGGCTAAAGATGGAAACATCGTGGAAATTTTGAGAAAGCCAAGATTGTGGAAGAATCAACATTGAATTTCCTCAGTCAATTGGCCTGGAAGACATAATTTCTCGAAGATTCCAAACTACAGAAGGCCGCCAAGAATTTGGACATGCTACCTTTCTGGACTTCCATGTTGTTCAATTGCATGAGCTCCTCAGAATCTTCAATAAACTCTTGGATATTCTGTTTGATTGCTTGATCTTAGTCAAGGGAATTGTTGAAGAAACTAGGGCCTTTTCCTCTAGTGCTGGAGGGCTGTCGAGATTCGGTCCCTAAAGGGGCTCACTTGATGTGGACCTGAGTGCTTTTTGTTGATGAAATTCTTGATAAGCATGTGGTTACATGGAATACAATGGTCACTTGCTCGGCAAATAACCAGTGGTTTGGTCAACATGAAGTCATGGATGCTAGCCGATAATTCACTATTTAATGCATTTTATCGATGCGTATGCAAAAGTGGCAATCTAGGATCCTCAGCACATTTTCGTGGGTATTAATTATGTGAAAAATGATTTTGCACGAAATTTGATGAACAATGGGTGGGTTCACAACAACAATCCTAAAAGGTGCCTATAGTACAAGCCTCGCGGAGAAAGCCAGACAAATCTGGAAAAAGACAGCCGAGAGTGAGGGCTGTGAGGGAGGATCAATCAAGAATGGAGAAAGGTTTTTGTGAGGAGAGCGTTCGGTTCCTCCATTCACGTGGAGGATCGCCAGCAAATTTCCTCCCCTTTAGATGTTTGAGTCATCATCTTCACCGGATAATGACTCCAGTCGCCTATCACTTTAGATCTTTGAGTCATCATCGCTCACTGCTATTCCGCTGCACCGGAGGACGCCCAGACCTCTCGCGGTCCCGTTTGTGGCATACCAGGTTTCGCACTGCTTCAGACCCAGAGCCTCAAGATAAAACTTTTTGCAAGCTTCCTTACCCGACGAAGGAAACATTTGGCTACTGTCTAAACAAAAAAAAAAACAACACTGGCCATGATTCTAATGCCACAATTGTTGGAACCACAAAAAGATGGATATGTTTTCTGCGTTAGGCTCTGGTGTTCGGATGAATAATGCTACTCCAGTCTAAGTCTATAATGGCAAAAGTCAATTAAAAGACTTTAACTGAGCTAAGGTGTGTTAGAGTTAATAGTCAGACCTTAATGGTGCATCGGTGTGGCGAGTGAGTGAAACTCCCAGGGATTGATCTTTTGCCTGGCGGTATCGTTTCAATTAGACTCTTCTAGTCAGAGTGGAGAAGATAGGTCTGTTCCAACAGACATGCTTACTGGTGCTGCTATTGTGAATGACGCGATTCTTACCAGCTAGTCCACTCCTCAATGGAAGGTCTCTATAGCAGGTAGGGGCTTTGAAGGGAAGTCGTCTGTGGAGCACGATAAAAGCCACGTCTTGTTCGTTGGGACCAAGATACTGCAACATACTCTAGACAAGACTTTTCCTTTGAGAACTCCTGATGGTAGTCGCCTGGCGTTGTTTTGAGGACAAGTTTTGAAACAAGTCAAGGAAAGCTGATACCAATTTTTCCACAAAGAGGGAAGGTTGATACATGCAGTTTCGAGAAGACCCGAACACTTACATCGGATGGCATGGAGTTTTGTGGACTGGTGATTTGTATGGACGAATAGATTTGGGCGGTCCAATGATTTGCTTACAGATATGCCCATAACAAATGTTAAGCGTGATACAAATGAGGACCCCCCTGGTTCACAAGTTCAAGCGGTTGTCTATGTGTTAGTTAATAAGAATATCATGAGCTTCCTTTCATCTCAACCCTCAATTGACGAGAAAACAAGAAACTCTTCACCATTTCTGATGTTAACCACAGTTACGCTTGATAGCGTCAAAGATACTGCTAAGAAAGATCAGGCTTCTCCACAATTAAAAATCGTTTGAGAATGTGCAGTTAGACCATGAGCAGGAAAGCATACATCAGCTTGTTGGTGGTTACATTCATCTTCATCCGATTGTGGCTGTATGGTTGGGTACACACGAAAAGGAGATATTTAATATATTCTCTCTGGCCTTGAAGAGAATAAATGAAAACCTTGCCCCTTTACAAGGCACCCACAGAACATGCAGGGGCAGGATGCTCTTCATTTCTTGGTCATGCACCAGTTACCTTCCCGATCTCACAAAAGATATATGGTGGTCAGATTACACCGGAAAGAGCATGCTCACAATTCACACCGCATGGAAAAGGCCTGGTCTTTCTTGGCCACATCGTAGCACCATGCTGCAAAAATAGAAGAATTTCATGATCATGCTCAACATGTATATTGGTATCATTTGATGAGAATGCCAATAGGATGGCTCAAGCAAACATGGATTACGTAACTCTTGTGGCAAATTTGAAAGCTATTGATAAAGTACAGTCAAAATTGGTCCGTGATCGTAATTATCCGGTTGCTATTGGAGAAAGTGGAAGACTGCATTCAACATGGATACTGTGTTGTTCGCACAATGGCGCTATCTGGACTCTCAACTATTGGAGCAAGGCTCTCCTGGATTTTCGTTGCGCCTCAATCACTTGCGTTGTCACCACCAAGGAGGAGGTGTATCACTCCAGTAGAACAGAAACGACAGACAATCGTCCAATCAGAAAACGGTGTATCTCGTTCCTCGTTTTAATTCATGTCATGATTTGTACCTCATTTTAATTTGAGTCATGATAGCTGTACTACTCTCCTTTCCATATGCAGGAATGATGGAGAATGAGCAGAGTTCCGCAAGCAAACATGATAAGTCATTGCAATGCCAATTTACCTCCACAAATAAGAGAGACAGAGAGCATTTAATTGGGAGATAATTTGGCCAAAACAGAGATGAGATTGGAGGGGCACAATATTTCAAGAAATTCCCAAACAAAGCACGATGGAACATAAGCATTCGGTTTATCATAAAAAGGAAGTATTCATTCCTAATATTGGCCCAATTCTTGACAATTGAATGACATGTCTTTTTCGCCCATGTATAAGGACAACGGAGATGGATTAAGGACCGCATGCCAAACTTAATGGAGTTGAATATGGCGAAGTCATCTAACTCAATGTGAAGCATTTGACTAAAGGGCAAAATCTTTCCTTCCCCCCACCAAGCAAGCATGATGGGCAACATATGTAGAACAACGCCTCTTGTCAACAAATCATGACAAGACATCCAATTTAGCGCAAAAGGATGTATCGTTCCTACATTGAGTCCAATTTGGTGTGGAGATAACATGTACCATTTCCTTTTCTTGCAAAGTGATAATTGGAGCAAATCACTCTAGGGGCAACAACCACCATTCATGAAGTATGACAAAATGGAATAAAAAATACATTCGATCATGGTGACGACATTTCCAACTAAAAAGCATGATGAGACGGAACCATCCATTTTGGGTTAAAGGATGTACAACGCTCCTAAATAATTTTCAATCAAGTGTCGAATCTTTTTCTATGCAGGTGATAAATGGAGCAAAACATCAAAGGGACAATGCCCTCAAATAGCAAAACAATGGCAAAAAGTTGAGGCGAAAGAAAGCGGATAAAGGGAAATGTTAATTCCCAAAGGACAAAAGCAAAAAAGGGAGTTGTCAAACATCCACGAAGGCGAATTCAAATGAGGGTAAATTGTACCGTTTCCAATTGTTCATTTTAATTCCATTTTTGACATGATTCTCTTTTCCTTTGATAAGAAGCATCAAAGACCCGAAGGACAAATGCAAGCGAAGGGTAGTAGTGTATTGTTCCCAATTTTTCAATCTATAAAGATTCATGCACTAACACATTTTTTCTTATTCTTTATAGGATTACCAAGTCGTCGTGCCGCAGGTAAGTACCCTCCTTCCAAAATTCAAATGAAAATCAAATCGAGAATTTTCGTTACAAAGAAAGAGTTTTTGATGTTGTTGTGAAAACAAGCATAGAAGTGGAAATCGAAAGAACAATTTTCCTCAAAGGTTTTGAATATCATCTTTATTTAAATATTGTCTTTATGCTTGGTGGATCAATCATTTTGAATCAAAATTCCCTATAGAGATTAATCTGCTTAGATGATCTGAACAAAATGAAAAGGAGATGTTAATCATGCCAAGCGAGAAATACTTAGAATGAGGAAAGGCGAGCCATTCCCAAACATATCCTATAAACACTTTGAGAGTTGAGTGGAAAAGAAAACCAGTGTTGTTTACGGACGAGGGATTCATTCGCGATTAGTACATGGATCAAAGTGAAAAGATGCATTTCTTTCGTCTATCCTACATACTACAAGCCCATTTGAGCCTTTAAATGTGAAGAATTCACAAAATACCCCTGTCAAGAATCACCCCGCAATGGGGCAAATTTGGAGAGTTTGGTTGACACTATTTGGTGAAAAAGACGAGAAAGATTTCTTTGCTCTCACTTGCATTAAACTTTTTGTGGTAACTTCAGGTGAATCATTGTGGAAGCTCGAAGCATTCCAAAGTGAAGAAGAGCATTCATTTCTCTACCCAAACACTTATACCCTTTGTTCAGGCAAGTTGAGCCTGAACATTCATTTCTAAAGCCCTAATGATGATTGTCTCCCCACGCTAGGGCAAGGTACTTGATTTACCGAGGCAATTAGTGCTTATGTGACAACATGCAAAAAATCTCGAAAGTCTTAGGAGCTCAAAAGGTTCGAATGAGCAAAAGTCGAATGAAAGCTAGGGGGTATGAAAAAGCACTGTGCCTAGTAAAAGCAAGGCAAATGCCCATAAAAAAATGTTAAAAGAAAAATGCTTGCATGAAGAGAAAATCATTGCAAATGCAAAGGTCATTAGTGTGGCATCCTTAAATTTCATGGTGAAAAATTAAAGGACCCTAATGGATTAGGGCGCTCATCAACGGAGATTAGGAAAATGAAATTGAAAGTTTAATGTCGCCATTATCGTTTTTGGAATCGCGAGTTTGGATTCTTGGGATCAATTACTGTCGAGCCAACTAACCGGACGTCGTGTTGTCCACGTGACCCGACTCCGTGCCAACCCATCGCCGTCATTTTTTTTCCCATCCTTTTCTTGCCCACGCCGGAGCACCCCCCTCTCTTCTTCTTCTTTTTCCCTTTTCTGCCAGAACTATCACCTCTCACGCTACCCCCCTAAACCCCTTCATTTTCTTTCCCTTGTCCTTTCTTCTTGTCCCCATCTCCCCCTCGCCGCTAGGCACAATCATCACCACCCCCTTACCCCTTCATTTTTCCCTTTTGTCTTGTTCTACCTTGTCTTTTCTCACCCATTGCAAGCCATGCACGCACGGAAGCTGAGGGGACACTAGACTTCCCCTTTTTCCCTCTCACTCACTCCCTCTTGGCACACTCTCTTCCCTACAGCTCATTCTCTCCCTCATTCTCACCGATCTCTCTCACCTGCTCTTTCTCGTCTCTCTCTCCCTGTCCCCCGGAAACCAGCCGCTCCATCCGTGACCAGTAGCAGTCGGCCATCTCGTCCTTGCATGCCAGCAACAGCCAGCCTCTTGCCTTGCCCAGCCACGCCTTCAACCGACCAGCAGCAGCCTAGGAATCGCCCCTCGCGCCTTCGTCTCCGCCTCGGACCAGCATCCTTGCCGCGACCACCACTCTCACCAGCAAGTGCTCTCTATCACATTATACTAACCTCAATAATGGTTGCATGTCGATTTGGGTTTCGGATAAGTTTTCGAGTTGGCTGGATTGGCAATAGGAGAAACCGAGATGTTATAGCTGCTGCCTTTAAATGTTTGACTCCGTAGAACAAGCTTTGGTGAGTCTAGGTTGCTAGGTTAGGTTAGAAAAGGCATTGCATATTGATTTGAGTTTCGAGCGTGGTGATTTCTTAGCTGTGAAGTGGTAGAGCTCAAGCTGGAAGCATTTCTTGAAGTTTTGTCTCGGGTTCCAGATCTGACTTTTCTAGATGTACCTGGATTTCTATTTTTGTAATGCCTCTTCTGGTTCGAATCTCGTGAAATTTTCTGCATGAAAGTTGTTCAGGAGATCTTGATCTAGAACATACTTAAATTTCAGATTTTTCTGAGTTCAAATGGATTTCCCGAAGGACCAACTCCTTACCGGATCAGAACTGTTTTTACCGTGGAACCTGTGACCTTTATACCTTCTCGGATTTTTGTACAAATTGCCACTTCGAATTTTGTCACACTTCCTTCACAAAATTTTTTCAGAATGCTCTTGTCTATAATATATAAAAATTTCAAAACGTTTGAAAATTTTTTAGTTTGTGAAACAAGAACTCTTTGGGATTCGGTTTTCCTATTTCAGCGGATCCGTACTGGTCTATTTTCGAGCTATTGAAAGTGGCCTTTACAGGGGAATTTTGAGATTGTGTTCTCATGAAAAACATTCGTGAAGGTTTTTTGTATAACATATTTGAATTCCAGAATTTTTGGAACCCATTTGCTATGCCTTCAAAATTAATTTTCCAAACCATGCAATTCTGTCCAGTTTTACTAGACTTTAGTGATCTGCTGATTTTTGTCTGAAACTAGTGGCTTTTGATTTCTGGCCTACTGGAGTCAATACCCACCTTAATTATCTCTTCAACGATGCTTATTTGACCTTGAACCAATATCAAATGCTTAGGTAAATTGAGTGATTTTTGGGGGTATAAAATCTGGAAATTCGGTTGTGAACTGTTTGAAAGAAGTAATGAAGTGCCATATCGGTTATTGTTATATGATATCATGCTATGTTAAAGATCGTTTGTGCATATGGTTATGTGCCTTTGAGATGACTTGATGCCGTCGGTCTATGGACGACGATGCCTTGAGGAGCCTGTCAGGAAAGCGGGATGCCGTGGACTAGTGGTTCATGATGCCTAGGAAGTGACATACCCTAGATGCCCCGGGAGTGCTGACAGGATGCTGTGGCTAGTGGGACCATGAAGCCTGCACGGGCCGTTGAGTAATCCGACGTATACAACAGCAGTCCGGTTTGAGCGCGTTGGATCTTGCTAGTCGAGATGTTTCCTCCTTGCGTGGCCAGGAAGCGCACTGGTCATGTGTCTTGAAGTGGTGAATGAAGTTGATTATTGTCACATAACATATTCAATGTGTGTTCGTGTGAATGGCTGTTCTTGGATCGACGTTCTTTTGCTTGATAATGGTGGTTGAGTGAGAATCAAACAGGGAATCATGTATGTCATGGCTAGATGTGAATTGGTTTATTTGCCTACCAAATTGACTTTATTGAGATGCATGTTGTTATATGTTTAGTATGGCGTGATAGAGTTTACTTGGATGAGTTTCCGCTTACTATTTATTGTTGACACCTTTTTCAGATTAGTAGTTATACCGATCCTCCCTACCTCTGCCTCGATAAGCTACGAGGTGCTGGTTGATTTTGAGAGCCATCTATTTGAATTCATGGTCTCGGATTTCCCTGAACTTGATTTCATAAAATGCATCTCCATTCTTGTCGCGACCCAAAAAAAAATCATGTTTTTCGATCTTAGGCTAATGGATTACTAGATCAATTAAATTAACTAACCTAGCTCGAGTTCTCCCAAACTCTATCAATTCACAACTTATGTCCAATTATGAGCATGCAAATATTTTCAATGGGAGCCGCCACTAATCATTTAAGGTAGGTTGATTAGAAACCTAAATAAAATAGCGGGAGTACTATTTTATTTCTGCGAACCAGAGATTATAAATCCGGGGACTTGGTTACGCTAGATTACCCTAACGTCCTTTCGGTACCAATCTCAAGAAAAATACTCAATTCGACAATTTTGATAAATCCTGACTTAGAGTTCAAAGATGCAAAAATTTTCTTTTTTTTGATTTTCTTTTATGAATTTTTTTGTATTTTTGAATTTAAATTCAAATCGCAGATTTTTTAGTAAAAAAAAAAATATAACCGCTAAATCTTTCGAATTAAGTTTCGATCTGAAGCCTGACAGATCGATTCTAAAAATTCGAAATACCTGCTATGGAAATAACTCTATCTAAAGTCTGATAGATAGACTTATTCCCATGTGTGCGGTTGCGGATTAGGAGATTTTCCTAACCGATCACATCTTGAAAAGATTTTGCTATCTTAAATATCTTGGGATATATTCAAAAGATTTTAAAATTTTAAAATTCTATCCAAATTTGACAAGTAATAGACATACAAGATTTCCAAAGAGTAAATAATTCCTAATTGAAATAATGCCTATTGCTTAAATATGCAAAGTTAGATATCGATAAGCACAAATTAAGTAACAAAATATTCAAACCAAATTAGGATAAGATGTTTACCTAATCCAAAGATTTGTTTCCAAATTTGAACCGGTGATGGACAAACTCGAACGGCGGCCGGCGATGGCGTGCGGCAGGCGGCGGCGATGGCGTACGGCAGGCGGCGGCAATTTTCAACAGCCACCCGTCTGGCCATGAGCGCGGTGATGGCATGCGGCAAGCTGCGGCGATGGAGTGCGGCAGGAGCAGAAGCAAGCGGGATCTTCAACGGCCGACCATCTAGCTGTGAGCGCGGCGGTGGCGTGCAACGGTGGGAGCAGTGGTGGGATCTTCAACGGCCACCCGTATGGCCGTGAGCGTGGCGGTGGCGTGCAACGGCGGGAGCAGCGGCGGGATCTTCAACGGCCACCCGTCTGGCCGTGAGCGCGGCGGTGGCGTGCAACGGCGACGATGCACGAGCGGCGGAGGTGTCTCCGGGGCTGAAGTGACGATGCAGGAAGGAAGCGCGGTGGTGGCGTGCAGCGGCGATGGGACAAGTCCCCCGTGATCCGGTGACGGGAGGTGCGGCGGCGGGACAAGTCCCCCGTGATCCTCTCTTTCACTCTCTTCACGTGATTCACTCGTGTGTTCTCTGAAAATTCTGAACCGAAAATTATTAGACCCCCCCTTTGAGTGAGGGGTATAATCACATATTTATATCGCAACCCTAGGTTAATTGACCGGGCTTCCTAGTCCTAATGGGCTTAGGCTTAGGCTTTATCCTTTAATTTTTATTTAATTTCAAGTTGGCTGAATTAATTTGGGCTTTTATTCAATTAAACTTGATGGGCTAATTTAAGTTCAAATTAGGACAACCAAGCCCTTTTTGACGTGTGATTTTCGGCCCCCATCCCTACGATGGATTTTTAGCTTATTCGCCACTGTCGGTCCGATGTGGAATGTAATTAAACTATAAGATCCTAAACTATATGCTATGCGATTTTGATATTTTTGTTTAGTAAAATTTAATCCCTAATTTTCTATGCAATTAACCACTAAATGATCGTCAAAATTTAAGTGCCAACAGCTGCCCTTCTTTGAGTGGAGACTCGCAGAGGTTTCGCTCAAAGACTGAAATCTAAATTTAGACTATGCAAAGTGATGAATGATCTTCTTCTTCTTCTTCTTCTTTTTCAAATGTAATGATGCATGATATGCAAACAACAAGGAACGTATGCTAAGGCTTCTCACTTCGTGAAGAGCGGTGAAAGAGCCTTACATACGGATCGCACAAAAAGCGCTCAAGTGAGGGAAAGCTTTATAATGTTGTGAACTCCCTCGATCTCCAAACTTCTAGTCCACTGGAAGTAAGGTTCTCAAGGTACATCATTGCCTATCTGTTACTTGTAGTTTCCTACAGATGCGAAATAACGCATGATATGAAGAAAGAATTAAAAGGGACGTGTTGCCTATACCACTGGGCATCACGAAAAGGATCATGTCACATGTTCCATCGGGTGAGCATGAGGTCAGTTGTGTCACTTATTCCACTGGGTGAACACGGAATGCCGCCTATTCTACTAGGCAAACATTAAGTGGAATGTGCTGTTTATTCCACTGGGCAACACAAAGAGATATGTCACCTATTCCACTTGGTGAACATATAAGAGAGATCATGTCTCCTATTCCGAAGAGAGAAATAATGAAGAATAATTAGCATACGTATCTGTATTCTTCTTATGTTAAAAAATGACAGAGCTAATTGCATTGCACCTGTTTTTACCTGAGAAAAGGTTAAAATAACATATGCGCATGGGCAAAGAAAACATAATTCATGAATCTGTCTGCATTACCAAGCTTCCCTGGGGAATTTATCAATAAGAACAAACATTTCGTCCTTTTGACAAGTTGATCACATTAAATGAGAGACCTTTAATCAGAAAGGACTTTCCACTCACTCTCAATGAAAGGCTTTTGACCCGACCTTTGAGCGGGTATAAGAATCACTCAAACTCTCTTTATCGTGCTTGACAAGGGTTCGGATATTCTCAAAATCAGTATGACTTGGCCAATCTGAGAGGTCTTTATAAGGACTAAAATGCAGACTTGGTCAAAGGTTTCACAATGGGGATTTATGAGAGTCATAGCTTTGAAAGAATTGATATCACCAGCTGCTCTAGGTTTACAAGTCAGGAATGCTGCAAAAATGAGATAGAAAAATCTTGCTCGCACTTCTTCGAGCAACATTTATAAGCATTTGAAACTCTACGTTAACTCAAGTGCCCTATTCTAAAGAGACTTCGGTAAGGGTTATAATGTAGATTCGGGTAGGCTTGAAATGAACAGCTTATTTCCATCAAAGGGGGTATTATGAACATGGAAATTAGTGATTATTCAATCATGCTACTGGTACCATTGATTTATCTCTAGCAATTGCTCCATAAATGAACCTTCAAATGGTCTTTTCCTTGAAGAATAATCTTGCATATCGGCTTAATTCTTGCCGAAGCCTTTCTTTCTCTCATCATCATCATTTTTTTTTCGAGAGAGAACTTCGATTTAATGGAGTCTTTTTGTGTCCTTTTCTGATGAATTTTCTTTTGAGCTCCCATTTGCCTCAAGTCACCTTGAACTTGCTTTGAGATGATTTCATTTGTTTATCACAAGAATGATCATCAATCGGGTTGAAATGAGTTCACCGCTCAAATTGAGTATGCAAAGGGTATAATATGCAAGGATATAGAAAGAAATGCTCTTCGTCATATCTAAGGCACTCGAGCTAATACAGAATTTGCATGCAATTAAATATACTTGAAGATTGATACAAGTGAAAGCAAGAAAATTCTAACTATTTTGAACTTTCTAAGAAATTGCCCAAGTATGGGGTTGTTCCTAACAGGGGTAAGAAATGAAGCTCTGTTTAAAGGATTAAGCAAATGATAACCTGTATTGTTTAGATAGAGGGAATGAATGCTTCTCATCATTTTGGTCGTCATACTTTTCGTGAAATAATCCTTTACCTTGTTAGCACGGAATTTTCACTCAACTTGCATTGGGGCTTATTATTCGGGACGTGTATGGAAATGACTTGCCTTTCATCATCTTGAAGTCTCTCATGCAATATGATCGTTTCATTAGGACAGAAATAGATTGCCAGATCAAAAGCTTTCCTCAAACAAAGCTTAATAACATAACAAGAAAATCAATTGATTCATGAAATTCAATTTGAAACTTGATAGAAACACAGTCAAAATGAGTACAAATCAAGTGTAATACTTTTTCACAGAATCAGAATTAACTGGACTGGAAAAAAACACGACCATCCATCTCGGCCAAAATCAAATCACTTTCTGGAAGGACTTTCTACACAATGTACGGGCCGCCATAATTTGGGGCGAATTTTCCTTCTGCAAGAGGAACCATCGGCAATAACTTCCGCAGGACAAGGTCACCTACCTGAAAATGTCGAGGCTTGACTTTCTTGTTGAAAGATTTAGCAACTCGTTGTTGGTAGCATTGGCCATGACATAGAGCTCTAAGCCTGATCTCATCAATCATGTTCAACTGGTCCAACCTCTATTGGATCCAATCTGCTTCTGACAATTATGCATGTGAAAGAATACGTAACGAAGGAATTTCAACCTCAACAGGTAGAACTGCTTCCATGCCGTACACAAGAGAATATAGAGTTACCTCTGTAGATGTCCGGATAGAAGTTCGATATGTCATAAGTGCAAAATGTAATCTCTCATGCCAATCACGATAGTTCTCAGCTGTTTTAGCTAAAATTTTCTTGATATTCTTGTTGGCTACTTCGACCGCTCCGTTCATCTGCGGACGATATGGAGAGGAATTCAAATGCCTGATCTTGAATTCCTTGAACAGATCATCCACCAATTTATTATTTAGATTCGACCCATTGTCAGTAATTATAGTCTCAGGTGCACTATATCAAGTAATGATGTCTCGACGAATGAACTTCACCATAATTCGGGTCGTCACTATCTTATAGGACGTAGCTTCGATCCACTTCAAAAAGTAATCGATAGCGACCGGGATAAACCGATGCCCATTTGACGCTTTAGGATTAATTGGGCCAATCATATCAATGCCCCACATAGAAAATGGTCATGGTTTAGACATTTGATGCAATTCATTCGGAGGAGTATTAATCTTGTCACCATGAATCTGACATTTGTGACAACTTTGGACATACTGAATGCAATCACTCTCTAAAGTGAGCCAGTAATAACCCATTCTCATTATCTTCCTTGCCAGCATATGACCATTCATGTGCGGACCACATACTCCCTCATGTACTTCTAACATTAAACGAACAGCCTTGGTTGAATCAATACACCTTAACAAAACCGAATCATAGGACCGCTTCTATAGGCATTCTCCGCTCAAGAAGGACTTCGACGCCATTTTCCTGATATACTTTTGGTCAGATGCGGTACTTTTCTCAAGAAACTCTTGTGTTTGAAGATATGCCTTGATATCATGATACCACGGCTTGCCGTCAGGCTCTTCTATCGTGGCCATACAATAAGCTAGTTTCTGTAAGACTTCTATCTTCAAAGGTTCAACTTCTAAATCACTTATCACTCGTAGCATTGCCGATAACGTAGCCAGAGTATCGGCAAAACTATTTTGAGTCCTTGGCAAGTATTCAAACGAAATGTCTTCAAACTCTTCTACCAACTCCTCTAAATAGACGTGATAGGGCTATAACTTAGCATCTCTAGTTTGCCACTTACCCACGGTCCGAAGAATAATGAGGGCTGAATCCCTGAATACCTTAAGTCGAGCTACTCCCATTTCGATTGCAGCTTGTAACCCGAGGATGCATGCTTCATATTCAGCGATATTGTTCGTGCAAGGAAATATCAGTTTCGCCGCTACCGGATAATGTTGTCCGCCTGGGGATATTAAAACTGCCCCGATACTTGATCCTGACAAGTTTACGGCCCCATCAAAATACATGGTTCATATATACTCATCAATTGGCATGACTCTATCCTCTAGTGGATTCAGATCCTCATTTTTCCTAGGATTTTCAGCCAAGACATCAGCAATTATTCATCCTTTGATTGATTTTTGAAACATGAATTGAACATTAAATTCTGAGATGAGAATCTGCCATTTTGCCAGTTTTCCAATCAAAGCGGGTTGATTGAGCAAGTATTTGATGGGATTACACTCTGTTACAAGCAATATCTGATAGTGCAAAGTGTATTACCTCAATCTGTGTAGCACCCAGACCAGTGCTGTGCACGTTCTTTCTGCTTCGGAATAGTTCATCTCAGAAGCGGTGAACTTCTTACTCAAATAATAAATCGCACGTTCATTTCCATCCTCTTCACTTTTCTGAGCAAGCATGGCACATAAGGACTCACTGTGGATTGTAAGGTACAAGATCAGAGGTTGCCCCGGCGTTTGCGGAACAAGCACCGACGGATTCATCAAGTAGTGCTTAATCTTGTCGAATGCCAGTTCACACTCTTTATCCCATCTGACCAGCGCATTCTTCTTGATGAGTTTAAAGAAAGGCTTCGCTGTTTCAGATAACTGAGAAATAAATCTGGCTATATAATTTAGTCTACCCATTAAACTACGAACTTCCTTCACCGAAGAGGGAGATTTTATTTCACAAATGGCCTTTACTTTTGACGGGTCAATCTCAATCCCTTTGTTACTAACAATGAAGCCAAATAGTTTGCCAGAGGCTGCCCCGAACACGCATTTTGTCGGATTGAGGCGTAATTTGAACTTGCGAAGCCTGTCGAATAATTTCGTCAAGGTTTCCATGTGATCTTCTCCACGCCGAGTTTTTGCAATCATGTTGTCAACATAGACCTCAATCTCATTATGCATCATGTTATGGAACAACGTGACCATTACCCGCTGGTAAGTTGCCCCAGCATTTTTGAGACCGAAGGGCATCACCTTGTAATGAAATGTCTCCCATGGCGTAGTAAATGTCGTTTTCAACTTATCATCCTCGTTCATCAAGATCTGATTATAACCTGAGAAACCATCCATGAAGAAGAATAGTTCAAACCCAGCTGTGCTGTCCACAAGCACATCAATATGTGGGAATGAAAAATCATCTTTAGGACTAGCTTTGTTCAGATCTTGGTAGTCAATACACACTTGAACCCGACCGTCTTTCTTCAACACTAGGACTATATTAGCGATCCATTCTGAGTATTGGGTAGTCTCAATAAATCCCACGTCAAGAAGCTTCATGACCTCTTCCTTGATCTTCTTTGCTAGTTCTGGCTTAGCTCTTCACGGCCTTTGCTTCATAGGCTCAACCGAAGGATCAGTCGGTAGATAATGTTCGACAATCGATCAATCGAGACCCGGCATGTCAGCATAAGACCAGGTAAAGATGTCTTGATAATCCTTCAACAATTAGGTCAAGCGTTTGGCCACATCTTCAAGGAGACATGCCCCAATCTTCACTTCTCTAGGATTCTCCGTGTCGCCAATATTGATCACTACGGTTTCTTCAACAGTCAGAGGCTTAGATTTCTCATGGATTTTCAAGTTCCGTCGTATCTCTTCATCATTCGGATTAGAATCGTCTAAGTCATCGGATTGACTTGCATCACATATATGAGGATCCATGATTCCCGTCCCTTCGCATGCCTCGAGATTAGTCCTGAAACATGAAAGAAAGGGATCAAAAAGACAAGACAGGGCTTAACTACATGCAATTTTTGAAAATTGATCCTTGTTTTTTTTAAATTCATTTTGCTTTCGAAGACCTTGAAACGAGAATTCTTGAGAAGCCTAACTCTCAGTTCTTACTGCAGACGATAAATTTTTCTAATCGTTAGTTATCGTCATCGGGTTAGTTTGGGGCACTTCAACAAGATTCAAAATGATAAAAACCGCTGTAATTTTACTGATATAGAATCAATGAATTACATCTTATTGAAAAACCTAAGTGCAACATGAATTGGAATGAAAATCGAAAAAAGCAATAAAGATTCCCACGCAGGGGAGATACGAAAACTGGAAATACTTACTCTTGAGGGCCAGCGCCCATCCCTTCAAGTGGTCCTTCAGTGATTGCACCAATGGAGGTCTCAGCAAACCAACCAATGAGGTAGGGTATACCATCATTAAAGTGAAAGTCCACCACCCTCGACTTCGGCTTCTTGAAAATACAGGGTAGTTGGTCATCCTCAGAATCATCAGACAAACTGACCAAAATCACTTTACCGTGCTTCTTAGGTGAGTCAGTTAGGGCTTGTGGCGACTTAGAGAAGATAAGCCTAAGATCATCCTCAGCCAGGCTCGGCCTTAAATGCTCATATCCCCTCATTACTCCATCCGAGCAAAAGGTGTAGTCAATGGGAGGTAGTAAGGGACTTTGACCTGCTCCTCTTCGGCTTCTGCAACAATCGTAGCCTTGTTTGCGGCTTCCCGGCCCATGATATCCCAAGCCAGCCTTATGAGATTGTCCATTTGTCTCAATCGGGGCATGAATGCCTTGGCCTTCCTTCCCAAGACCCTGACCTGGCTCAAAACCATTATCGACCATGACCTTGGCCACCATGATAGCTGCATTAGAAACTTCAGGAACGGGCAACGGCAAATCAGAGGAAGCCTAAACAACTTGAACTATCTTAAATGAATGATAGCTATCCTCCTCAATATGATCGGGCTCTATGTATGGGACCGATGTCGCATTGAAGATTCGGTGATCTTCCTCTCTATAAATTGTAACCAACTTTGCTTCAGCCACAAACTTGATCTTCTGATGCAAACTGAAGGGCACTGCGCCTGCATTGTGGATCCATGGCCGTCCCAGCAAGAAATTGAAAGCAGAAGGGATATCCAGCACTTGAAAAGAATATCGAACACTGAAGGTCCGATTTGCAGCTCTACGTTAATCTAGCCTATCACATCCTTCTTTACTCCATCAAAGGCTCGAACATAAGTCTTAGCTGCTTGCATGGTAGATGGATGAATGCCTAGCCTTTTCAAAGTAGCTAACGGGCATAAATTCAAAGCCAACCCATTGTCAACAAGCACCCTAGCCATGTGAGTCTCCTTGTACTTCATTGATATATGAAGCACCTTATTATGACCACGTCCCTCAACTGGGATTTCTTCATCAGAAAATGCTACTTGATCCTTGAAGAGGATCGCCTCGATAAACCCTTCTAGCTTATCTTCTTCAATAGTCTCGGGCACATGAATCTCACTCAAAACCTTCGTTAGAGCACGCCGATGCTTATCTGACATCTGGAGAAGTTCCAACAACGAGACTTGTACAGGTAACTTTCTCAGCTGATCAACCACGCTATATTCACTAGCCTTAATCACAGCTAAGAATTCCTTCGCTTATTTTTCAGCCACTGGCTTGGCCGGTCGATTATCAGTATAAGTTCGCCCTGACCTTGTTATCAGATCAACATTGTACGACCATGGAACCATCTTGTCACTTTCATAAGCATAGGGCTGAGGTGATGCTAGGACCAATACTTTCGAAGCATCGAGTATAATGTTCCCGAGGTCATCGTCAGAGGCGTCCTCGAGAGGGGGCATGTCAGGATCTAACTTAACTTGTTCATCGGTCATCATTGCGAGTTCTTCATTCCAGTCAATGATGATTTGAGATATAGTGGCCATGACCCCGAATTCATCTGCTGTCCTAATCATTCCCTCTCTTACCAACTCATCCACCTTTTTTTTTATTTCACTGAATGACACCACTTCACCAGTCGAAATATAGCCAGCTCGGATTAAAGCATCGAACATATCCTCGAAAGGGACCATGAAGCCTTGAACCTGCTTGACCCCCGGGCTAAGGACAACATTTGCACTGCTCGAATGATCAGGGAGTGGATTGTTCTGCACATTGGGCTTACCGGCTGGCTGTAGTGTAAATGCTCTAGTCTCGAGTAGATCCTGTACTCGATGTTTGAGCACTTGGCAATCATCTGTCGAATGCCCTACCTCACCTCTATGGTAATCGCATTTCTTCGAACGATCATACCTTGCAAAGCCGGCAGCGTTAGATCTTTGTGGCTCTAAATTCAGCAAGTTCTTCTTCCTTAGCATCGCCAGTACCTGAGATAACATCCCAAGAAGTGGAGTAAACTGGCGAGGTTTGCGCTGCTGGCGTGGATTCTGTTGGCCTTGCCGCCCATAAGAGGTTGTCTGCTGGGTGGTAAATTGTAGCTTCGGAGCCTGAGCTGGCATCTTCTATATATAAGTCATGTTGACTTCGGGGACATGCTCTTTGTCCTTCTTACTAGTAAATCTCTTGCTCGATGAACCTAACTCAATGTACCATCCTTTTTTGAACCCGGACTCAATCTCCTCACCTATGGCTATCAACTGGCTAAAAGATTGGATGGCCATTACTAATATTCGTGAACGAACCGACTGCGGTAGAGTAGACACGAACAATTTCATTAAGTCACGTTCTGAGGGTTCAGGCATGATCTGTCCCGTCATGTTCCTCTAGCGAGTGGCATACTCCTTTAGAGTCTCGCCCTTTCTCTGCTTAGCTCTCTCCAGGTTTTCCCTTGTAATGGTGATATCGAGATTGAACTTGAAGTGCTTGACGAAAAGGTTTGCCACTTCTTCCCATGAGTCCTTCCGGTTGATCTAGTGGTTAGTATACCACCTCATTGCAGCATCCTTCAAGCTTCCTTGAATTGTTTGGATCATTAGAGGTCCGTTAGAAACATATCTATTCATGAACCCCTGGTACATCTTGATGTGCTGAATTGGGTTTGAGGTGCCGTCATACTTCTCGAAAGCTGGCATCTTGAATTTATCGGGCACTTGGACCCAGGCAAAAATAGACAAATCAACAGGCGGATCACTTTGAGTTCTCTCCACTTCACGTAACCTCTGGTCGAGCTTAGCCAGCAACTTGGCATTCTCATCATTGGGGGGTGAATAAAGAACATAGGCCGCCGGAGACGCACTAGTGTCAGTCAAAATGACCTCATCCAGTTGAAAAGTTGGATTAGTATTTACTGCAGGAGCTTTGTCAAGGCGGAGGCCTTGACGGGTTGGAGGTGGAATCTCAGATTGAGAGGCAGCATTGATCTGTTGCTGCTTGGCCATGAGATCACTCATCATTTTGGACATGGCAGCCGCGATCTGCTCATTGATTGTATTCATGTGTTCTTTCATCTTTTCATCAATCTCGGCTGCAATCTCGGCTTGATTGGCCATCCTTCTTTTGGTCACTAATTGAGTATTATACGGGGGATCCGTGGAAAATTACCTACAAAAAGTAACGGTTGAATAAATACAACAAGTAAGAAAAGCGAGTCGGTCCATGACATCCTCTAGACCCTCAAGATGAAATTTGTTTCGAAAGATCGATTCGTCTAGTAAATCTCGAAATTCCAAATTGCTTTATTCAGTAATAAATAAATAAGTAAAAAATAAATAAAAACCTGGACTAATTCCAAAATTTACATATTATAGCTTAATGTTTCTCATTGAATTGCCCAAAATAGAAGATGTCTCAAAAGAATTCTTAGAAAGATCATCCAGAAACAACATTTATTACCAGAAAACGTCAATAGCATGAAATACAAATGTAAGCTAACATTCCATCCTAAAAAAAAAGAAAAACTCCCTAAACCAAACATGAAATCAAATGGTCTTTCTTTTTTTAGAGGCCACGTGATCTATAGACAAATGGGCCTTCAAGGCACGCCGTAATTGTGCATTCTCTTTAGCCAAAACATCTGCCTTTTCTTGGGCCTCCATCGGCTTTTCTTTGCTGATTTTGATTTGGGTTTGAAGGGTATGCCATACTGTCACAATCGGGATCTTCGGGAGTATCTCAACAGGGATGGTATGATACTGAATATACCGGGCCATGGCAAAGTGACTCTTCATCCTTCCGGTGGGCTCATCTGCGGGCCAAATCGGCTTCTGAGTGGAACATTTCTGCCAAGCTTCAGAATGACGCCTAAGCTCAACTCTGTAGGACTCGCCCTTCTCGAACTGGACTTGAAATTCATTGGGCCTGAGTGGAGATGAGACATCATGCAAAACTCGGAATTGTCGTGTAACTCGAAGGGGCTGATAGCAGGTTGCCCCATAAATGCCCATCAAAGGTATGGGTTTCTGATCGCCATGGTATAGTCGAGCCTCAACCTCTCAAAACCACATAGCTTGCCAAAGGAAAATCTTAGAGTTTGGATCCTTGAATAGATGGACTCATTGTGTATAGTGCAAACTCTTAGTTTGATCTTGTATTTGTTTGAACCTTAAAATAGGGTTATCAGTCATGCCCATTTCAAATATAGTCATATTTTCCCCAAATTGAGAAAGGTGCGAGAAAAGCCAGATTTGTAAAAGCTCAATCGGAGCTCAAAAAGTTCTATCTTTTCCTTTCTTGAACCATGTCAGAGATATGAAAGTCTCTGCCAGAATTGTGTTTATATAACTAACTCCACCACATATTTGTTTTACCGTCCAAGCTATCACCGGATCAATAGCATTTTGACGGAATGGAAAAATGATGAGTCCAAAAAAAGCTAAGATAAAAATCTTAGACCTCTTGAGATCGGAGTTATTTTCGAAACATTCAATAAGAAAAGATAATGGGCATGCTTGACAATTACCCTTTAGCACTTTTTCAATTTCCTTTTTAGTCAAACTCAAAAATTCAGCAAGCGCTAACATAGGATCTACCCGAATGAGTGGTTCAACTATATCCAAATCAATCGATATCCCAATGGCAATACTGTATTCTTCCAGAGTCGGTGTAAGCTCAAACTTACCTCCCAACACAAATGTTGTCATCTCGGGGCACCAAAAATGAGCAAGTGCCTGCATGATCCCGCTCTGAACGTCTATGTCTAGGATTGGCAGCATGAATCCAATGCACTTGAGAACGTACTGCTGACCATCTGGCTTCAACTGGCCCTATAACTTCTTGAGCTCTAGCTTCGGAGTAGGCACGAAACAGATATCGAGGTGACCCATTCTTATATAGATCACGTGCCAAATGACTCAACCTAAATTAAGGACCGACTCAAAATAAGATGAAGAAAACCAAAAATAAAACTCAAGAAATTACCGTTTTTGGGGAGAAAGTGTCAATCACAGAGATATGCACATGAATCGTGAGTTTAAATCTTAATCAATCTACCCTAATGGCTATTGTAAAGTGAAATGATGAACGGAACGACATGTCGCAGTCTCGTGCACAGTCATCATGACTAGTCGCAGCCTCGCATACAATAGTCATGACTAGTTGGGTCCAATCACTTCGGCTCGGTTCGGTCGACAAAGGCAACCTCCATGCGTTGTAGCCTCACGTGCATGAGGACGACCCTTGAGCCATTTTTTGGAAAAATTTTCGAGATCCAAATGAGATAACCTTTAGCGAAGCCTTACTGCCAAGGTTAAAGAACCATCTAAATACCATCTTAAAACTATAGGTGTGACCCAGGTCCGGTCACAGGTTGTGTGTGGTGTAGTGCAAATACTGTAAATCATGCACAACAATTATATGCAAACACCGCTTCAATAGTACAAAAATTAAATCACAATTCCAATCCACAAAGCCTGCAAAACAAAGGGTTAGCCAATCACTACTCCCCTTATAACTCCCATCCTGCAAAACCATTTAACACCTAAGAATGAGAATTCAATCAAATTTTGTCAAATCGAGTGATTTTTCCATGAAAATTTTCTAGCCTAAGTCCTCCTTAAATTTTCAAAAAAAAAATTCAAGTAATCCCCAGTGGAGTCGCCAAGCTATCGCGACCCAAAAAAAATCATGTTTTCCGATCTTAGGATAATGGATTACTAGATCAATTAAATTAACTAACCTAGCTCGAGTTTTCCCAAACTCTACCAATTCGCAACTTAGGTCCAATTATGAGCATGCAAATATTTTCAATGAGAGCCGCCACTAATCATTTAAGGTAGGTTGATTAGAAACCTAAATAAAATAGCAGGAGTACTATTTTATTTCTGCGAATCAGAGATTATAAATCCGGAGACTTAGTTACGCTAGATTACCCTAACGTCCTTTCGGTACCAATCTCAAGAAAAATACTCCATTCGACAATTTTGATAAATCCTGACTTAGAGTTCAAAGATGCAAAAATTTTCTTTTTTTTTATTTTTTTTATGAATTTTTTTTGTATTTTCGAATTTAAATTCAAATCGCAGATTTTTTAGTAAAAAAAAATATAACCGCTAAATCTTTCGAATTAAGTTTCGATCCGAAGCCTGACAGATCGATCCTAAAAATTCGAAATGCCCGCTATGGAAATTGTGACATTCCGAATTTTGGCTCATTTTTGGGATTTATAGAATGTGTAATTCGTCAGTGCGCTTATAATAAAATCTCGCCCGAGAATTGATCACTCTCGAGTTCTTGTTTTTAAAATAGAGATTTTGCTAGAATCGCACTCGATCGAATTTGGCCGTTATTTAGATCCCGAACTTGATAGTCGATTTTCGGGAGTTTCGGGACGAAATAATTTGGATGGTGTCGATAGTATCGTAGCTATCGTTGAGATTGTCAGGAATAGTGGAAAAAGGGGAGTTTTTGGCCGGGTGCGAATTTGGACTAGTAGACCTCTCTCGGGGTAATTTGACTTAATTGATTTGGCCTTTGTCTCTTTTTATATTCGAGGTTTAATTTGGACCGGTATATCGTTGTCGATTTTAATTATGGGCCGTTGAATTGCATTATTTATTTGATTGAACATTTATTTTCTTACTTTTTCCCTTTTTCTCTCTCTCTTTCTCTCTCTCCTCTGCCGCGCACGTCTCCTCCGCGCGTCCCACCCGTGCAGACCTACTCCCCTCCTGACACACACTCTTTCTCTCTCTCCTATCATCACGTCTGTCCTTTCCTCCTTCTCTCCCTCTCTCTCTTCTCTCCTCTCTTTCTTCTTCTTCCTTCTTCTCTTTCTTCTTCCTTTCTTTTTCTGCTTCGGTCTTCTTCCTCCCCGACGAGCCGCGTCTGGACTCCGCTCCGCTCGATGCCATCCTGCTCGTCGCCACCACGCGCCGCCTGACCGTTGCCGCCGCTATAGAAGCCCTCACTCTCTCTTCTCCTCCCGGCTGATTGGGTCTGCTTCATCTTTTCCCAGCTCGTCGACCACCTTGGCTTGCCGGACCGCCGCGTGCCGCGCCGTCGCCGGCCAGCTCGACCGCCACGCCGCGCCGTCCACCGCCGTCCGCCAGCTTGCCGGCCGGCCCCGCGTCACCGTCGCCGCCTTCGGTGCCGCCAGTCGCCACCGTGTTCCACCCCAAGCAGCCGGTCGTGGATTAGCTTAGACCGTCGCCGCCGCTCGCGCCGTTCGCTGGAGCCGCCACCGCCGTTACTGTTCCGGCGAGGGACTGCCGCTGCCCAGCCCTTTTTCGTCATGTGTTCGGCCCCGTTTCAAGCTTAGGACATCAAGTGAGTACAACCCTAAATCCTAATTAGGCTAATTTACATTTCTAGACGGGTTTTAGGGGTTAATTAGGGTAATTTAGGGGTTAACGTGCGAAGGACATTAGGGGCTGATATTGTGGCTGATTTGGTGGTTTAGCGGGATCATTTTAATGAGGTTTAGCGGCTTGGAATGTGCTGCGTGATGGCTGGAAGTATTGGATTGAATTGGCCCGAGTTCGGGTCAAGTTCGGGTTTAATTGTGGGTTATAGAGCGCGCCTAGTTTGGTCCTCGTGGTGGCTGATTATGTGGTGAATTTGGGAGTTTAGGGTGATGATTTGAACGAGATATGATGGCCTAGAATGGGCTGATCGTTGGCTGTTTATTGTGGATTCGATTCGGGCCATTATGTGGATTAAATGGGCGCAATGCATGGGCTGCGAGTTAGGCTGGAAATGTGGTGATTATGAGAGCCTAATGTGATGATTTAAATATGACTTGATAGTCTAGAGTGGGCTGATGGTCGGCTGTTTATTGGGGAAATTAATTTAGGCGATTATGTGGATTAAAATGGGTGCAATTGTGTGAGCCGTGTAGTGGCTGATGCTGTGGCTGATTTGGTGGTTTAGTGTGATCATTTTATCGAGGTTTAGTGGCCTAGGACGTGCTGTGCGATGGCTAGAATTGTTGGATCGAAATTGCCCGAGTTCGAGTCAAGTTCGGGTTCAATAGTGGATTATTGTGCGCGCCTCGCAATTGTTCTTATGGTGATTGTTTTGGATGATATTTTGGGGAGTCAAATGGAGCATTTTGAGGATACGTAGTGGCCTAGAGCGACCTGTTGGTGGCTGTCCATATCGGGGTTTAATTGGACAAGGCGCGATCGATTTGGGGTTTAATGGTGAAATTACCAGAAATGTTGGATTAACTGAATTCGTGGCTGAATTGTCCTTAATTGCAATTGATTTTTGTGATGCCATGCTATGTGCCTAGAGTGACTAAGGTTGGAATAGCTTGGCGAGCTTCGGGTGCGCAAATTCATATTGATCCAATTGTGTGATTTATATGCGTAAATTATGTGCCGAGTTTGTGCCATGACTGGACTGGATGATTTGGTTAATTGGGCTTGTGATTCATTGAATTGAGCATGTTGTGTTGTGAATTGAATGCTCGTTGTGAAATTCGTGAGTGCCCAAGTGTGAACTTTATGGCCTTCGGGTCGGTATATTTGTTGGCCTTCGGGTCGGGCCTTCGGGTCGGAATAATTGTTGGCCTTTGGGTCGTGGCCTTCGGGTCAATTTAAACATTATTGGCCTTCGGGTCGGGCCTTCGGGTCAGAATAATTATTGGCCTCCGGGTCGTGGCCTTCGGGTCGGAATAATTATTGGCCTCCGGATCGTGGCCTTCGGGTCGGAATATCTGTTGGCCTTCGGGTTGGAATAATTGTTTGATTCATGAAAATGGCAAGCGTGTGCCGAGATCATTATTCATATGTGTGTTCAATAGTTTGCATGTAAATATTGATAACAAATGCCTAACCTGCAGGGTTGTGGTGTAAATGATTTGGGCCACGGGCCTAGGGCAATTACGTTGATTTGATGGTACATTATTTTGTGTGTTTAATTCGCCTGACAGGAGGTGCATGTTAGCCTAGTTTAGGTTTAGGGAATTACTCGCTGAGATTTATTCTCACTGTTGTTGAAACCCAATTTTTCAGACCCCCAGCCTTAAGGACGGCAGGCGTACCGATGCTTTTTGGGAGGAGCCCCGGCTAGATATAGTGCTTGACCGCCGAGTCACGTACCTGTTTTTGATTTTTGAGTGTGGGTTGTATATGAATATTGCAAATGCTTCCCAGTAGTAATGCAAGAGTATGTCATTCATGTTGTTGGCTATGTGGCTATCCTTGGTTATGTGTATTTTAATGTACGGGTGATTTTAATTACTTCCGCATGTGCTTTAAATCGCTGTGTTGGGTATTAGGTCGGCGACGCGTCCTGGGACGTCGCATACAAATTGACCTTAACGAGGGATGTGGCGCGCCGAGAAGTGCGGGGCGTGACAGAAATAACTCTATCTAAAGTCTGATAGATAGGCTTATTCCCATGTGTGCAGTTGCGGATTAGGAGATTTTCCTAACCGATCACATCTTGAAAAGATTTTGCTATCTTAAATATCTTGGGATATATTCAAAAGATTTTAAAATTTTAAAATTCTATCCAAATTTGACAAGTAATAGATATCCAAGATTTTCAAAGAGTAAATAATTCCTAATTGAAATAAGGCCTATTGCTCAAATATGCAAAGTTAAATATCGATAAGCACAAATTAAGTAACAAAATATTCAAACTAAATCAGGATAAGATGTTTACCTAATCCAAATATTTGTTTCCAAATTTGAACCGGTGATGGACAAACTCGAACGGCGGCTGGCGATGGCGTGCGACAGGCGGCGGCGATGGTGCGTGGCAAGCGGTAGCGATGGGAGCAGCGGCGGCAATTTTCAATAGCCACCTGTCTAGCCGTGAGCGCGGTGATGGCGTGCGGTAGAAGCAGGAGTAGCGGCGGGATCTTCAATGGCCTCTCATCTGGCTGTGAGCGCGGCGGTGGCGTGCAACGGAGGGAGCAGCGGCGGGATCTTCAACGGCCACCCGTATGGCTATGAGCGCGGCGGTGGCGTGCAACGGCGGGAGCAGCGGCAGGATCTTCAATGGCCACCCGTCTGGCCATGAACGCGGCGGTGGCATGTAACGGCAGCTATGCACGAGTGGCAATGGTGTCTCTGGGGTAGAGGTGACGATGCAAGAGGGAGGCGTGGCGGTGGCGTGTAGCGGCGGCGGGACAAGTCCCCCGTGATGCGGTGATGGGAGGCGTGGCGACGGGATAAGTCCCCCTTGATCCGGTGACGGGAGGCGCGGCGGCGGTACAAGTCCCCCGTGATCCTCTCTCTCGCTCTCTTCACGTGATTCACTCGTGTGTTCTCTGAAAATTCTGAACCGAAAATTATCAGACCCCCCCTTTAAGTGAGGGGTATAATCACATATTTATATCGCAACCCTAGGTTAATTGACCGAGCTTCTTAGTCCTAATGGGCTTAAGCTTAGGCTTTATCCTTTAATTTTTATTTAATTCCAAGTTGGCTGAATTAATTTGGGCTTTTATTCAATTAAACTAGACAGGCTAATTTAAGTTCAAATTAGGACAACCAAGCCCTTTTTGACGTGTGATTTTTGGCCCCCATCCTTGCGATGGATTTTCAGCTTATTCGCCACTGTCGGTCCAATGTGGATTGCAATTAAACTATAAGATCCTAAACTATATGCTATGCGATTTTGATATTTTTGTTTAGGGGTTAAAATTTAATTCCTAATTTTCTATGCAATTAACCACTAAATGATCGTCAAAATTTAGGTGTTAACAATTCTAACCGTAAATATTAGGTCCCCAGAGGGACTCGTTCTTTTGGGCTTCGTCGGGGTTTATGTCCTCGATGAGGGACAATTGGTGGGGCCCCTTCCAAACCATGGGCCGGACGGAGATGATGGTGATGCTAGTAGTGGGGTCTTTTGAGGACAACATTGAGGAGGAGGAGGAAGGAGTAGTTTTTTGGAGAAGACACGACCGTCAGTTAGTTTTTGGGGATAGAGTCATGTAGGGATGGGTGATAGCTTGTTCGTTTTTGGTTAAATTTGGTGGGTCGAAGTACGTTAGCCGGATTGGAGTAGTTGTGTAGTCTCCCCGTGTTTTTGAACTCACCGTTATATCACCCTTATTATTATGTGAAAGATGGATGCTATTTTCGCAACTTTCAAAAATCAAGTACTTTCGAAAAGATTGGATGATACGGTAATGGTGCTGTGATAATCACCAACTCTTCAGTCCCATTTGAGAATTTCTGAGCCTTTCGAGACTTTCACCGAACCAACATTACATCTCTTTCCCAAAATCTCTTATGATTGGGATGATTTAAGTGAAAATAAGGACTTTACAAAGAAGCTATCACTTGAAGAAGTGGAGGCAAGGTTGCCTTATCTTATCTTAAGATTTCTTGACTTGTACACCCGGAGACAATTGCAGAATATTTCTTTCATAGCCTTGACTTGGACAGTCCCCTTTATCAAGCCATTAACCAAGCCGACGTTATGGTCCTTTAAAAGACCTCTGATATTGGTCAATGTGTACTTATTGCAAATGATTCTTGAAGCCTTCGACATTGGTAATACGAGGTACATAAGAGATTAGACTATTTCCCATATCAATAGATGGGATCAAAGAGCCTTCTTAAGAGTTGTGAGAAGCCCTTTCCGACTATGGAGCTCTTGTTTAGCATGTATAAATGCCCTTTTCACGAGTCAAAATTATTTTGACAAAAACTTGTCTCCTAAGGGAACTTGATGATTGATGATACTTCTCAAGCCCGTTGGCAATTTCGTGATATTGAATGATGCAAAATATTTTTTAAACAATCGAAACTAGCTTGAATTGCTCATACAATCAATACTTTCTCATTGATGATACCATTTTGATATTGCCTCTCATGACGTTATCTTGCCTGGTACGCATTCACTACTAAAGCACTTGTTATGACACGCTCCTTTAGATGTGTAGATGCCTCCTAGGAATATCCTCAATATTTGACAGATATGGTAGGCATTAACAGCCCGAAAATATTCTTACATGGCAGGTCTCCCCACGTGATACCTTGATTTCAAATGATTCTGGGTCTTTCCTTAAACCCAGATTTCAGAAGGTTCCCAGTCTTTCCTTAAACCCCGATTTCAAAAGATTCCGTGTCTTTCCTTAAACCCAGATTTCAAAAGGTTTCGAGTCTTCCCTTAAATCCCGATTTCAAAAGATTCCCGGTTTTTCCTTAAATCCCGATTTTAAAAGGTGCCGTGTCTTTCCTTAAACCTTAATTTCAAAAGGTTCTGGGTCTTCCCTTAAATCCCGATTTCAAAAGGTTCTGGGTATTTCCTGAAACCCTGATTTCAAAAGATTCCGGGTCTTTCCTTAAATTCTGATTTCAAAAGGTTCTGGGTCTTTCCTGAAATCCTGATTTCAAAAGGTTTCGAGTCTTTCCTTAAACCCCGATTTCAAAAGGTTTTGGGTATCTCCTGAAATCCCGATTTTAAAAGGTTCTGAGTCTTTCCTGAAACCCCGATTTCAAAAGGTTCTGGGCCTTTTCTTAAACCCCGAGCTTAAAAGGTTCTAGGTCTTTCCTTAAATCTCAATTTCAAAAGGTTTTGGGTCTTTCCTCAAACCTCGATTTCAAAAGATTTCGGGTTTTTTCTTAAACCCCGATTTCAAAAGGTTCATGGGTCTATCCTTAAACCATACTTTTTACAACATCAAGTTCTAAGTGAAAAACCTTAGGTATCCCCAATCCCTGAGTGCAAAACCTTAGGTATTTCAAAATCTCGAGTGTAATTTGCCGTTCATAGGTTTTAGTCCCTAGGCGGGACCTTAGTCATTCATAGGGTTTTAGTCCCTAGGCGGAATCTTTGACATTCGTAGGGTTTTAACCCCTAGGTGTACTTTCAGGGTTTCATTCCTTCCACCTTAGCCGTTCATAAGGTTTTATTCCTTAGGTGGAATCCTCAACGTTCATAGGGTTGTAGTCCCTAAGCGTTCCCTCAAGATGTTGTTCTTATTGCTGTTCATAGGGTTTTAGTCCTTAGGCGGGATCTTAGTCATTCATAGGGTTTAAGTCCCCAGGCAGAATCTTTGACGTTCATAGGTTTTAACCGCTAGGCGCACTTTCAGGGTTTTATTCCCTCCACCTTAGCCATTCATAAGGTTTTTGTCCCTTAGCCATTCATAGAGTTTTGGTCCCTAGGCGAAATATTTGATGTTCATAAGGTTTTAGTCTTTAAGCATGCCTTCAGGGTTTTAATCCCTTTATCGTTCATAGGGTTTTAATCCCTAGGCGGAATCTTTAACGTTTATAAGGTTTTAGTCCCTAGGCATACTCTCTGGGTTTTATTCCTTTTGCCATTCATAGGGTTTTAGTTCTTATGCGAAATCTTTGACATTCATAGGATTTTAGCCCTAGGCGGAATCTTTGACATTCATGGGGTTTTCGTCTCTAGGCATATTTTTAGGGTTTTATCCCCCTTACCATTTGTAGAGTTTTAGTTCCTATGCAGAGTCTTTGACGTTCATAGGATTTTAGTCCCTAGGCATACCTTCGGGGTTTTAATCCTTTTACCGTTCATGGGGTTTTAGTCCCCAGGCGTATTTTCAGTATTTTATTCTCTTCACTTTAGCCGTTCTTGAGGTTTTAGTCCTTAGGCGGAGTTTTCAACATTCATAGGGTTCTAGTCTTTAGGCATCCTTTTAGTTTTATTTCGTAAAAAAAAAGTCAATAAAAAAATAAAAAAAAATCAAAATCAAAATTTATAAATAAATAAATCATCTCTCATGCCCTAGGCCATTTCACCATCTCATATCCTTCTCGGGCAAAATATAGGTGCCTTTTTTTGTCTTCGAATGGAACTTTGTTGAAATTCCCTTCGAAGAGGAACATTTATTGACACATAAATTTTGCCTAGTTATTTAGGGTTTAACTGCATAAAAAAATTGGGATTAATTTTTAACCGCTAAACAAAAATATTTTTATTAAATTGCATGGCATATAGGCATTAGGTGCATTTGCATTAATAGGGTCTATGGGAACATTTTTTTTCTAATTATAAAAATTTAATAATTAAAAATATAGTTAAAAAAATAAAGAAGAAGAAGAAGATTCGAGCCAGTTTGACCCCGCCCATCCTGCATGAGCCCATTCCCTTCCTTTCTTTCATTGGCCTATTTCTCTTATTTTGTTTAATCTTGGCCTAGCCCATAGCTCATTTTCCCTCTCTTCCTCTCTTCCTCTCTCCTCCCCGCATGCGTTATGACTGAGACAAAGAAGCAGAGCATAGCAGCGTGTATAGATTGATCAATGGCAACTTCAAGATGAAAATAGAAAGAAAAGGAGCTAGCTTAGTTGACTGACCCGAGGCTGTTTTAGAGGGACGCTGAAGAGAGAGGACCGACGGGAGTCTAAAAGAGGGGAGCTGAGAGAGAAACGGAGGGAGCTGGTGTCGCGACCTACTTCTCGAGAGCCGAACTTGATAATGTAGGTTTAGAGATAAGTGCTCATGAAATGATCCATATGGCACATCATAAAAGATAGCTTTATCGAAGCATTGACCTTTAGTCATCCATACGGTCCGCATGGCATATCATAAAAGACGGCTTACCAAAGCATCAATTTTTTAGTCATCCATACGGTCCGCTTGGCACATCATAAAAGATGCCTTATCGAAGTATCGATCTTTTGGTCATCCGTATGGTCCATTGATCATGAACGTGGATTTTCCTTAAATCCATACCTCGCGTGACAGCGGATCGATTTTATCTTTTTTAGGAGTCGCTACTAGCCTAGGTTGAGGGTCGGCTAGAATACCCAATCGAAATGCGGAATTTTCGTTTCGATTTCTACGAAATCAGAGATCATGAGTTCAGGGACTAGCTTACGTTAATATTTCTATTAACGCCCTTTCGATACCGCTAAACTTATCATGGTTGTTATCTAAGTCGTCATATATTTATTTTTTACCATTTTCACGTCAAGGCCTTAGTCCACTAAGTGATCATGCATCTTATTTTTATATTTTCATTTAAGATTCTAAACTAATCCTATCTTAGTCTAGAAAAAAAAAAAGAAACAATTGATTGTATTGAAAGACATTTCGTAAAGTAAACACTCAAAGTATTGAAAAGACGAGTTAATTCTAAGTGCGAGAAAGTAAAACCAGTAACTCGTCGGGTGTTTATTACAACACAAATTGAAAACCCGAGACATGATCGGGGATGAATGAATTGAATACAAATTGAAACCAGATCGGATATCAGTCTATCGCCTTGGTCTTTTATAATTTTGGATTATTCCCTCCATGGACCGCCTCTCGAGTGTTGGTGTTTAGATTCACAACATACATTCACGACAAATAATGCACAAAGAAACAACTTAAGAAAAGCAATGGCATAAACAATTCACTAATCAAACAATGGCCTCGGGGTCGGCCTTTGCTTTACATGTATTTCGATTTACCCACCCTCCTAATCATTTAACATTATTTGATTAATTGTTAACGATAACGGGCTACCATTTGTATTTACAAAACGGCAACTCAGATCGATTAACCCCTAAAGTCGCGTTCTAAGTGACCATAATGGGTTACCCGCTGAACATACATCGGGCCTAACATACATCTAACAAGCACATGCATAGCAATGAAACAAGCATGCATTCGGGCCAATGGGCCTTATTTCTCAACCAATCAAGTAATGGGAAGTGGACTTCATAAAGAGACCACTTATTCAGTTATTTTCTAATTCGGATTATTTCTATTCAGATGTGATTAATACACCTAATTATGTACAAATGAAGTGATTTAGGTGTCATTAGAAAGCTTATGTCATGAGGATCAAAAGCTAAGAAGACCATTTTTTCTGATTCCCACCGATTTTCACAAAAATGACAAATTTACATTCGGTGACAGTTTGGACCCGGTTTTGTTAGGGATTTCAAAATAATGGCGCGAAAAATAACAATCCTTATCAAAACCGCGTGAAAATTTTTATGTAGTTAGGATTCTCCGTGTGTGACAACTTTCATGTTTTGAGTTTTTGCTAATAAGTCCTCCAAAGGTTTATAAAATTCATTTTTCACTAAAGACTCATTTGCAAATCAAATTTTAACCTAAGAAGACCTTATATGGAATTTTTAGCAAATTGACCCTCTAAAAATTGCTATTAGGCCCTCAAAATTTCCAGTCAACATAATGAGACCCCAAGGAATAACTTTCTAGTTTTGAGTTTTCGTAAATGAGGATTCTAACTTAATCAAATTCGGAGAAACATACTTTGGATTTCAGAGGAATGAAAATCAGATTTGAACACAGATACTGATTGAATCGTGAAAATTCCTTTTTAAGATACAAATGAACTCTGATCTTCATAAATTTAGTATCATTGGAAAGCTCTTAATCTCAATGTGAACTTTCATGAAGAACATTTTTTCATATTTTGAACACACGAATTTATAAAAATCAAAGAATACACGAAGGTCAGTCAGAAACTCATCTACCATCAGATCTATACCTAATTGGCGTTGTAAATCGTCCTATCCTAACATGCTTGGAATTTTATGGAAATTTTATGGTGAATATATTAGGATGTATTCTATGACTTTCATGAGAAAGTTTCTTCAAAAAACGATCATAGAAAATTATAAAAATCGTAGAACAGCATGACGTCAATCAGGAAATCATCAAAACAGAATAGAACATCACATTCCAGATTCTGATCTTAGCTTATGAAGTGATTTTCACCTAGCAAACGATGTACGATTAAGACATATGACATATCAAATCGAAGCTTGAGATGAGTTTTATGATTCTCTAGTTCATCACTTTGCAAGATTTCGACGTTTACAAGCTAAAATCGCCATCACGAGCAGATTGATCATAAGGATCCGAGAATGACAGATTTAAACTCACTTTGTATAATGATGCTTTGATGTGCAATCGAGCGATTCGGTCTCCGTATTCAGATCAAGAGCAGCACCGAGAAATCTTGGAAAGCTCGACAAACCTATGAGAATAGAGTGCACAAGCTATAGTGAGAACAGACTCGATTTCGAGCTAATGAACTAATAACGAAAAATCAAGTAGAAAGAAGCGATCCGGTGGCTGTTCAACGGGAAGATGGCCACCACAGCCACGTGAAGACACCAAGGAAGGCTGCTGGAGGTTCGGGATTGTTGGAGGGACTACCGGCTAGCTGATTCAGCCGCTTGAACGGGCTGATTCAATCACCGGCGACTATGCCGGTGATGTTGCTGTGGAGGAGATCATGCCGGATAGAGCAGTTCCGGCCACCAGCAAGGACAGTTGGTATTGCGACCAGCCTTATGTCGCCATGGAGGACGGCGGTGAGGCGGCGGCTCGTCGAAAAACGGTCGGTAGGAGGTGGAAAGGCCGGCGGCTGAGAGAGAGAAAGCAAGAGGGAGAGAGATACGTGAGCTAGAGAGAGAGGGAAGAAGAGGAGAGAGAATTTAGATCTGAAAATGTATGAGCTTCCAAAATTTTGGAGGGAAAAAAGCCTATATACTCCCCTTAACCTTGAATCCTAACCCTTAGATTGATCTAATGGCCTAGAATGCATCCTTAGGGATTGATTATATTCCTTAAGGACTAAGAATAGGTGACATGGCATTATGGATGGTCATGATCAATTCTGAATGAATGGCCATGATTAAATGGCTTACCCCTAATTAATTTGCTTAATCCTTAAGGAGGAGCATTTTAGTAAGTTCACTTAGGGGCATTTTTGTGATTTTCAATTAAGGCAATTTTGGTCATTTTTGGGCTAAAAGGGATGTGGCCGGCCTTGGCTGGTCAGAATAGACCGCCGATCGCCTGATTTTTGACCGGAAATAGCCAATCCGATCAGACCGATTCAATTCGAATCAAACCAGGTTGAACCGGTTTGTCCCGAGTTTGGCTGGGTTGAACCGGTTCAATCCTTGTTTCCATTTATTCCAATTTTATACAATTTGATCTCTATCATGATTAATTGACCTCATAAATATTGAATTCGATTAAATTGGATTGAACCGATTTGAAATTCATGCACAAATTAATCCAATTTAACTTGTTTAGCTCAATTGTTCTTGAATTTGAGTTAATTGCATGGCCAAGCTAGACTAATGAAGTTAATTGAAGGTCAATTAGCCAAATTGAGTCTCAATTCATCAAATTGAATATTAGTCTAGAGTGGGTCAAGTTGAATTGCACTAATTGGACCAATTACTCTTAGACTTCTCAATCGTTGGATCACTAAATTGATCAAATTGGCTCAAATTCATGTGAATCTTCCAAATTTGATTTCGAATTTGGATTTCATATAAGAAATTAGACTCATTTGTGTCTAAATTGCGCAAATCATGAAGAATTGATCAAAATCACTGATTAGGGCCTAAATTGGGGATTTTTGCGTTTGGCTTGGAATCACAAAATTGGTTTCAAAATTGAAAGTAATACAATCTCTAAATCAAATGTCATGAAGGAAACTAACCTAAAAAATGACTAGAATTGAAGTAATTTCATTTTTGGCCAATTTGAACCAAATTTCGCAAATTGGTAAAAAGTTGATTCTAAACCGATTTTTATAAAATTTCAAATGCCAAAGTCAAATTGAGTGTAAAATAAGATGATTTTTGGATTTTTGTAGTTTTCAATTTTTTTGTCAAAGGTCAGTTGACTTTTCACTAGGAGCTTGATTTTATGATCAAATTTTTGAATTTTTTTAGGAATTTCCACTTCTAAAGTGAAATTAAACTTGAAAGGAATCTTTTTATGCGAAAATCCCCAATTTGACCCGGGGTTGACTTTTGGTCAAAGGGTTAACCAAAAAGTCAACCGCTTGACTTTTCGGGTTTTTGCATGAAATGAATAGAAAATTGTTACCTCCCATGGCGTAATAGACCCTGGCATGACCAGCTAACATGGGCCATGAAGTTCTGCGGAGGCTCCTCCTTTGCACACCGGCTCTCGAGATTCTCATTTGGAGCTCTTTGCCACATCATTTGGACTGAAAGAAACAACGCTATATTCAGGAACAAGAGCATTCACATCCCGGGTATGCGTAAGCACCTCATCAAAGTAGTGAAGGACAAAGCTATTTCTCTTGGAAGAATTGCTGATACTCTTAAAAATCGGAGATTACAAAGGAACTGGGATCTCCCTCCATCCATCTTCGAGGAGACCGGTCTTTCCTAGTCTTTTGCTGTCGCTCACCCTTTGCGGCTGGCTTGCTTGTATTGTCACTCTTTTTATCTTTACTGCTTAGGAGCTATTCTTAGGCTGGTTGTATAGTTTCTGCCGGACCCACTTGACCTTCTAGGGACATCTCTATGTTCTTATACGGTCAGGTGTTGGTTGGGGCTTAGTTTGTACTTGGTGTTTTGAAAAGTTATACATACTCTTACCTTACCAAAAAAAAAAAAGAATAGAAAATTGTTTACTGAAGCTAGGCCAATAAACAGAATTAAAAAATGATACTTTTTGTTCAAGAAACGGGTTCCGTCATGATGGGAAACCATAATCTCGAATTTTCTGCTTTTAATGACACGTCAGCTAAAAATTAGGTGTTAACAGCTGCCCTTCTTTGAGTAGGAGTTCGAAGAGGTTCCATTCAAAGATCAATTGGCACCTGCAAATTTTTAATCAACTCTACTTGGGAAATAAAAGGAAAATAACAAAATGAACGACATTTGATTAGAGGACGTACCTTTGAAACTTACCTCAAGCCTTGGTATTGATCTCACTGTTGATATTCTCATCTCTCTCTCGACCATGTAGCGCAAATGAGAAGGAAGGATGGGAAAGGAAAGAAAAAGGAGTAATTGCTAAGAGTGGATTTTGACCAAAGGTGGGAAGTCTTATTGTGTAGCAACGAGTTTCTACTAGAAGGGGAAAGCCTCACCATTCAATAATGGATATTGACTTGAGAAGGAATAGTCTTACCATTGCAAAAAATGGAATTCAACTAGAAGAGAAGTCTTACCGTTTAATAACGGACTTCGACTCAAAGGAATAATCTTACCATTATAAAAAAATGGGATTCGACTAGAAGAATAGTCTTACCGTGTAACAACGGACTTCGACTCAAAGGAATAGTCTTACCATTGTAAAAAATGGGATTCGACTAGAAGAAAAGTCTTACCGTGTAACAATGGGCTTCAACTCAAAGGAATAGTCTTACCATTGTAAAAAATGGGGTTCGACTAGAAGAAAAAGTGAATCAATCATGGCTACTAACATTCACCATGTTGATTTTGAAAAGGAATAGTCATGAGTGCGAAAGCACATCATACCGGCTTGAAGAGGCTACAGGCACGAAAACTCACCATACCTAATTTGAAAAGGGGATGGTCATGAGTGCGAAAGCACATTATACCGATTTGATGAAGGGATGAGGATAATGAAGATCCGCTTCACTTGGGGAATTTTGACTTAAGAAGGACTGCAAGCTATAATTACTTGGATATTGAAGATTCGAAGCTACTAACCTATATCCACTTGAAAAGACTGAAATCATTCAAGGTTCAATGACCAATCAACCAAGAAATTTAATCAAATGAAGACTTTGAACATCATCCAGAGAATTGTCAATCAAACTCTTGATAAATGCCATCAACTTGTCAAAATTCCTTGAAAGGAAGGTTTGAACAAAATGATTTTGACATCTTCAAAAGGGTTTGTTAAAAATGCCAAGCTAAAGTGCATTAATCAAAAAGGTCTTCTTACAATGGCTCTCATGAAGTCTTTTGCTCCCATCCATTAGTGTGGGATTCTAACTTTGATCACCGGGGATACCTCACATAACCTATGCCAAAGGCTTTTGAAAATATTCGCAGTGAATACAACTTGATCAATCAAAAAAGTCTTTTGAAGGACCATAATGAGGCTTAGTCATGGGCTTATACAAAGGATTGTTGCTTTGAGGCCAAGAAATGGATATCCAATTCAACATCTCCATCAAGTTTACAAGTCAAGAGCCTTGAAGATAAGACAAGATAGGATTGCTTCCACTCCTTCAAACGATAGCTTCTTTATGAAATCCTTATGTCAACTCGAACCATTCCAATAGACCAATCCAAAGATGGTTGTGGAATGATTTACCAATGTTACACAATTGGATCGTAGGTAATTCCATTTGGTCATTGTATAGATTACAACGTTCCTAAACCAATTTCTAACGATCGTGTCATTCGAAACTAGTGATTGACCTTCGCAATTACATGATAACCTAAATTTTAGCAACCATTTAGTGTAATTTGCATAGAAAATTAGGGATTAAATTTTTAACCCCTAAACAAAAAATATTTAATTTGCATAACATATAGTTTAAATTCATTTTAGATTAATTGCATTTTGCATCGGACTGGCGGTGACAAACGAGCTTAAATTTCATCGAATGGGACTCGGCTCGCTTGAAATGCAAAGGCCGGGAATTATAAGTCAAACGGGCTCGGTTGTTTTAATTTGAACTTAATTCAACCCATTGTCATTAATTAATTCAGCCCATTGTCATTAATTAATTCAGCCCATTATCATTAATTAATTCAGCCCATTTGAATTAAAGCCCAAGCCTAAGCCCATTAGGACCAGAAAGCCCATCTAATTGACCTAGATTAATACTATAAATACTTCATTAGGTCAGAAAATTGGGGGACACGACAATTTTCAGATCAGAATTTTTAGAGAGTGTGAGAGTTGAGAAAGAGAGAGGGAGAGAGAAGAAGACCGGCACACCGCCGCCGCCGCCAGAGCCATCCCACGCCGTGCGCCGCCGCTGCTCCCGCCCCCTCACGTCGCGCGCGCCGCCGCCAAGCTTGCCGCTGCCGCCTCACGCCGACGCTGCTGCTGCCGTGCACGTCGCCGTTGCTGCTTCCTGCCAGCGCCTGCTGCCGAGCGCCGCTCCCTGTCGCGCCCGCCGGTGTCGCTGCTGCTTCCCCCCCGCGACGCCGCTGCCGCTGTCTCCCGCGAGACACCGCCGGTGCTGCTGCTCGCCGCTGCTCCTCAGGCCGACGCCGACGCCGCTGCTGCTTGCTGCTGCCGCTCCCCCTCACGCCGACGCCGTGCCTGCTGCTCCCTGCCGCGCGACACAGCCGCGCCTGCCGCTGCCGCTGCCGCTGCTCCTCACGCCGTCGCTGCCGCTGCTGCTTGCTGCTGCTTTCCCCCCGCGACGTCGCTGCCGCTGTCTCCCGCGAGACACCGCCGGTGCTGCTGCTCGCCGCTGCTCCTCAGGCCGACGTCGACGCCGCTGCTGCTTGCTGCTGCTTGCTGCTGCCGCTGCCCTTCCCGCCGACGCCTACGCCGCTGCTGCTTGCTGCTGCCGAGCCCGACGCTGCTGCTGCCGTCCTCGCCGGAGCCGTCGTACGCCGGTGTTGCCTTGCTGTTCCGTCGCTGCGCCCTGCCGACGTCCCAGCCGCTGTCCCTGCCGAGCCCGATGCTACTGCTGCCGTCCTCGCCGGAGCCGTTGCACGCCGGTGCTGCCTCGCTGTTCCGTCGCTGCGCCATGTCGACGTCCCAGCCGCTGTCCCCGCCGAGCCCGACGTCGCTGCTGCCGTCCTCGCCGGAGCTGTTGCACGCCGGCGCTGCCTTGCTGTTCCATCGCCGCTGCTCCGTCGTCGTTCCCGACACCGCGCTGCCGATCCGCCGTTCATCGTTCGTCCTGATCCGCAAGTTCGAATTTGGAAATTATCTGCAAATTAGGTAATTGAACATTATCCAATATTTTTAGAATATTTCGTTTCTTAATTTTTGGATGTTTGGATATTCTGTGAATATTGAGTGGATTGCTAGATATCTTAGGATAATGTTTGCCTTGTTCGCAATATTTGAAAATATTCAAAATTAGGAATCTTTCCTAATTCAGCAACGTATCTGGACAATTATCCGACCTTATCCCTAAGGTATGATACGTGGCGATACAGAAAATCATTATCCTATCTATAATCACTTGGGTATGATAATGATTTTTATCTGCTTTCCAGATTTGAATGATCGACTTTCCGTTAATATCTATAACCCTATAGATATGACTGATAGCTCGATTTTTGTGCCTAATCCGAATTTGAAACGAATCTTGTGGATTGCGTGGTTGTTTTAAATGTGAATGCTATCTTTGCTTAAATTGTTTTTCTTTTCCAAATAAAAAAGAAAATTCAAAAAATATCAGTTAGGATTTGAATTTGAATTTTGCATGTTTAGGAATCCTAAATGTATCTAGACGATAGAGTAATTATTTAATTTAAATTAGGACTTGAGATAATCTATGCCCGAGTTTAAATTAATTAATTTTCTAATCTTAATATATTATTTAGGTTATTTTAATTCTGAATTTTCATGAAAACCCAAAAAAAGGAATGAATTGTTTTATGGTAGATTAGGATAGATTGCATTCTTTATTTAAGTAATTTATTATTTCGAATTTTAACAAAAATCCCAAAAATAAGTCATGTTAGGATATGTTAAGTCATCATAGGTTGCACGTTAATTTAGGCATATTTTTATTCCGAATTTCACCAGAAAATACCAAAAATAAATCATTTGCTCGTCATCAGAATTAGGTCACGTCGTCGCATGACATATAGTTTGCATGCTAGGTCCATTACTTGCATGTCACTTTTGCACGTCATTACATGTAGGTTAGTTTTTCATTTAAATAAGCGAAAATCAAAAAATATTGAATGAACTGCTTGTTAATTAGAAATCATATTAGGATGGTTGATGTGATTTTCTAGCTAACCATGCAGATGCTTACGTTGCTTCGAGGTAAGTAATTCTTCCAACCTTGCAATTTATTTAATGTTTTGATTATTGGGTGTTACTTTGGTGGTTTGCGCACCCGCATGAACACCTCACATGTTAGTGATTAAATTAAAATGGATCCAGACTGCTTGCCAAAATAATTTTGAAAAGAAAAGGTACCGAAAGGGCGTTAGACTAGATCTAGCGTAATCAAGTCCCCGGGCTTAGAATCTCTGGTTCGTAGGAATAAAGCATATCTCCCTATGTTTTATTTAGGTTTCTAATCGACCTACCACAAATTGATTAGTGGCGACTCCAAGCATGAAAACATTTGCATGTTAAAAACTTAAACCCAAAGTTGCGAATTGGTAGGGCTTGGGAGGGCTCGAGTTAGGTTTAGTCCTAATAATCCATTAGCCTGAGAGGAAGAAATTTTTAGGTCGCGACAGCTTGGCGACTCCGCTGGGGACTTGAGTTAAAACTCTTAGTGGACTTAGGCCAGTTTTTCTTTTTCAAAAAAAATTATTTTTGCTTGGCAGCGAGGATCCCAGGTACGTCCCTAACATTTTAGGTGTTAAATGTTTTTGCAGTATGGGAGGTATAAGGGGAGGCGTGATTGTTAACCCTTGTTTTGCAGGGAGGTGTTTGAATGAATGGTTTAGTTCATGCACGAAGCGCTGTATGATATAACCTGTTGTGCATGCCTTACATTTACACTACACCGCACACACTACCCGCTGCCGGACCTGGGCGGTACAGGTTTAGGATGGTACTGAGAAAACGGACACCCCGACCACACCCGCGTGGTATGGGTCGCCTTTCTCGGTCCCGAAAGTTCTTTCATGGTGTCATTGAATACCTACCACGATTGCACCCTTTGCAACCCGGGTCGGCTCTTTGACTAAGCCGGAGTCAGGGGAATCCCAGCCTAACCACTACCATGACTGGTTTAGCTCGGTAATCCTCATGTCTCCATTTTGCAAGCCAGAGTCTAGGTAGAAATCGAACCTCACGTTTCATGCGCATGTCTATGTGATTGCCATCATTCGACCGGGTGAAGTAAGATTTCTAAACCTTTATCTCGCAATTTATTTATCTTTCGTCTTTTTCTTTTGTCGGTCCATGATAGGTCTAGGTTGGTTTTAAATTTGAAAGTAATAATCATTGAGTCCTTTTTAAAAAAGAAAGAAAGAAAGCTCTTTTAGAGAATTTATTTTCAATCTATGTCTTTATTTTCCTAGATGTATCATAGGTAATTATTTTCCTACAAAGTTTGCCGTCATCTTTCTTTTACAAAAAAAAGGGTTTTAGAGAATTAGTTTTCAGTCCATAGTTTCTAGGGAGTCTCACTTTTTGTTTTTCATAATTTTATGATTAAGGATTTTGGTGCTTCTATTTCCTAGGTTGTGTCTAGGCGTCATTTATATTTCTTTTCCTAGATCACTTTTCATAAAGTCTCGTCTATATACGAATATTGTCATGAATAAACAAAAAAAGACTAGAAGCGTGTCATGGACCGACCTTGTCTTCACCATGTGCTTATTTGGTTCATTTCTTTTACATCAGGTAGCTACGGACCGATCACGATCGCCCATTCGTACACGGTCGAGAGCCAGAATGGCCGATCAAACCGACTTGCAAGAGCGTGTTATTGGTGTGGAAGACCAGATCAAGCAACTTGTCATCGCGATGCAACAAATGTCCGCTGAGATCAAAGCTCTCCGGTCGGTTCCTGTTTCGACACCCCTCGAAGCGTCTGTCCCAAAGCAGAAGATCAGAAAAAGTGTCGATGTTGACGGAGATGACGATGTTCCTGATTTAGAAGATGACCCTGTCCAGATCATCGTCAACAAGGACAAACCTGATGAACGGGTCAATAAACTTGAAGAAAGAGTGAAGCAGCTGGAAGGTTCGCAGGATTCACCTTCGATCGATCTGTCCCTTTACTTACAGATCAAAATCCCAAAGAAGTTCAAAATGCCGGATTTCGACAAGTACAATGGCACCACATGTCCAAAAGCCCACCTACAGCTCTATCACGTACAAATGACTTCGTACGTTGATAACGAACTCCTGATGATCCATGCCTTTCAAGCAAGTTTGACAGGTCCTGCTTTGAGCTGGTATCTCATGAAGAAGATAAATAGCCTCAAAACTTGGAAAGAAGCCAGTGAAGCATTCTTGAAGCAGTACAGATTCATAACGGACATCATTCCTACCCGTGATGATCTCGAACGCGCCCAGATGAAAAAGACTGAGTCCTTCAAAGACTATGCTATCAGATGGAGAAATTTAGCTGCTCAGGTTGTCCCAGAACCCATAGACAGTGAGTTAAAGAGGATGTTCATGAAAACTCTCCCGTTCGAATACCGTAATCGGATGGTTGCCATTCCGACTGACAACTTCAACCAGCTCATCCCCATGGGCGAACAAATTGAAATAGGGCTGAAAGATGGATGGTTTGTCGAGCCGCCCTCCTCGACCAGAAGGTTTGGTGCGAGAAAAGAGAAAGAACTGGCAGCTGAAGTGAATGTGGCTTATAACCAACCGAGCCGGCGGAATGCTAACTCCGCCCCAGCAATCCAAGTAGTAGAAGCTCAGCAACAAAACTCGGGTCGTCAACCTTTTCAGAGAAGGAACAACAAGAGGCAATTCACTCCCCTCCCCGGATCGTTGTCTCAAGTGTTGACAGTGCTTCAGAAGAAAGGCTTGCTTACTACTGAGCCAAAGCGGCCCAATCCTGAGCGGTTCTATAACTTCGACCCGTCAAAGAAATGTGATTATCACATGGGTGAGCTGGGACACTCAACCGATGATTGCTATGCCCTCAGGCACCGAATCCAAAACCTCCTAGACACGAAGGCTTTCTCATTTCAACCTACTAAGCCGAATGTTCAGAGCAACCCACTCCCTGATCACGCAGGCAATGTGAATGCCATATTTAGCTTCGACGCTGGTCGAATCAAGAATGTTAAGGTGTATACTACTGATGTCTACGGTGAGTTAGTGAAAGTCGGTTGTTATCCGAGTAATGAGGACCTGCCCCTGGCTCTCATGAGAGAAAGAGTCTCAAGAATGGTAGAAGCTGGGATGATTGTTTATGCTGACCACACTGGCATCGTTTCCACTATCTCCGAAGTGGTTATTAATTAGGAGGAGGAGTTTGCTACATTGAACACCGAAAAGGACAAGCTCGACCATTTGCTTGAAGACATGCCTCCGCTCGAAAGCGCGTCCGATGATGAGGAGATCGTAGAGAGCACGCCTAAAGCTGATGAAGAGAAAGAGGTGATCGACACTTTGGGGCAACCAAGCGGCAAGTTCGATTATTATGTGAAATACTCAGCACCCCCGAGCTTCTATGTTGACCCCCGTGACATTGTCCCGGATGGATGGGGGGTATGGATAATCCAGCACCTCTAGTGACAGAAGATCCTGATGATGCAATGGAGGGAATCACTGCCCTGTTCGATGATTTCTTCATTGGAGCTATTGAGGAAGGACCGTTGGAGGAAATGGGTACTGGCCCGCAAGAGTAACACATTTACTTTTTTCGCACACTCCCGTACGCGGGAATTTTTACTGCTTTTTAGGACTTGCCCCGTCTCGGGAGCTACTTTTTAGGACTTTTCATTTCTAGGATTTGATTGTTGCAATTTCCATTCCAATAAATGTAATTCATTTGGTGATAATCAATAAAATTACAAGTTGTTTTCGTTTTGAGGGCATGTTGAGGTACATCAAACCAGCCCGGTGATGATATCCAACCGATAAAAGAAAAATATAGTCCAAGGAGAATTCTGAGGCCTGGGCTTCTTCATGCTTCCTCGTGTTAAAACCTTTTGGAAAAGAATTTCAAAAAAAGTCACAAATCAAAAATCATCAATCAATAGAAATACACTGTTTAGCCCTGTTTGTCCTACTGAACCCCCTACTTTATGTTTCAGGGGCAATTTTGTGACATGTAAGGGTATGGGAACGGTCCAATCTGATGAATTATGTGCCACCGAACCTGATCTCGATGACACCAATGAACTCGAAAATTCCTCGGACATCCAGCGCGATCTAGAGCATCATGAAAGACCTAAAGTCCTAACGGTAGACCAAACTATCACTGTCAACTTGAGTGATTCCGGAGAACCCAAAGAGGTGAAGATAGGGGCAACCTTTCCCGAAGGTGAGACGAAATGCTTGATCCAATTGCCGCATGAGTAGGTAAGTCTTTCAACCAAAAAGTACATCAAAGACACTTTGAGGTAAATGATCTAGTCCTAAGGAAGGTACTGCTAGTCTTTCCTGTTCCTGGGGGTAAATTTGCCCCAAACTACATTGGTCCGTATGTGGTTAAAAAGGTGCTTCCCGGAGGTGCCCTGATCCTCGCAGAAATGGATGGTCGTGAGTTCTCCACTCCTGTTAATTCTGATGCTGTAAAGATATATTATCCCTGATAAGATTTAACATTTTTGCGGTAAAAGTTTTCAAGTGTTTGGTTTTATATTCTAAATTGCAAACATTTCACTTATGAATAAATGGGTTCAATCAATTTAAAGATGGAATGTGTGCCTTGGCCTTAAATTATGCTTGATTATTTTGTCAGTCTACATTATCGATTTCAAAAGGGGAATCTATTTAGACAATATGATAACTCACGTGGAATGAATTGAATGTGTTGAATGAGGTACATCGGGATGATGAAAGGCAAGCCATATCCTATACACAGTCCCGTGCACTAATCCCCAGTGAGTTGAGTAGAAAAATTCCATGTCGGCAAGGCGAAGGGTTATCTCGCGAAAGGTACGGCAACCGAAATGATGAGAGGCGGTTCATTTCTCTATCCCAAACACTACAGGTTGTCCATTGTTTCGCCACTTTGAGCCTAAACACTTGGAGAAATTCATTCAAATTACCCCTGTCAAGAACCACCCCACATCGGGGCAAACTGGAGGTAAGTCAGCGTCATAAGGTGAAAAATGAGTAGAAATTTTCATGCTCTCACTTGCATCAATCTTCGAGTGTTGCTTTTTCAGATGAATTCACGTAAAGTTCAAGTGCCTTAGGATGACAAAGAGCATTTCTTTCTCTATCCTATACACACTTTATCCTTTGTTAAGCCCAATTGAGCCTGCAAATTCATTTCTTAAACCCAGTTGGTGATCATCCCTCACACTGGGGCAAGGCAAAAGTCGTCATTGTTCAAGCAGCATATTCGAAGCGCCGATGAAAGACGAAGACCCTGAGGGTGCAAATGTTAGTCATTCGGTCAAAACAAGCCAAAGTGTGACTGGCCAATGTATGCATTGTAGACAGTGTGAGTCAAAAAAAAAAACTAGAGGGCATGAAAAAGCAGTGTGCCTGGTAAAAGCAAGGCCGATGCCCGTGAAAGAAAAGAAAAGAGAAGAAAAAATGGAGAAAAGTGACGACTTTAGAAAATGTTGAGATGTGTCAAAGTCACAAAAATATCCAGAGTCTTAAGGAATCAAGTGATGAATTCTTGAAGCCAATGGAGCATTTACCGAGAAGACAATCCCTGGTGAAGAAGAAGACCGGTGACAATGCCGAGATGATCACCAACTCTCACCCCAATTATACACATTTTGAGCCTTATGATCCATTCATTTCTCAACCCATGAGCCCAGCCTGCGTTACATCCCTTGCAAAGTCTCTTCAGATTAGGGCACTTGAACTAACGTAGAGTTTCTGATGTCTATAAGCTTAGCTCGAAGAAGTGCGAGCAAGTCCATTTCTATCTCATTTTGCAGGTTCTTGACTTGTAAACCCGGAGACAATTGCAGAGTATTTTCTTTCGGTAGCCTCGACTCGAAGAGTCTCTTTTGCTAAGCCATTGACCAAGCCTCATGTTACGGTCCTAACAAAGACCTCTCAGATTGGTAAAGTCGTACTGCTTGCGAGAATACTCGGACCCTTGTCAACATGATGATGGTGAGATGGAGCGATTCTCTATAAATCAGCCTTTTCAATGAGAATGAGAGAAAGCCCTTTTGGACCGGAAGTCTCTCATTCAACATTTTCAAGATATCCGCTTGTGAGTTCGGATTGTCTTGTCATGATTTTTCCCCAGCGAAGTTTGTAATACCGATTTGACAAAACCATCGTGCATGAAAATCAGTTGAAATCATAGTGCATGTGTATATGTGTTCTTGACAGTGTGCGAATACATATTACATGTTACTTAAAATCGTGTCTAATAGGAGACACACCTTCAGAGTTGGAGATATCATCAGGTAAGTATGTCTCTATCCCTAGGATGTCTGTGACTATCTAGGTATCCCTAACCTGTTCAAGCAATTGTCAGGTCTCACATTTGATCATTTTTGCGATCTCTAGATGCCTTTGATTGTGTTCAGGTGTCTATTGATCAAACCTTTTCAGGTATTTCTGATGATATCCAGGTACTTTGTCAAGGAACTCTTGAACACTTGGGCTAGCCCCTTTGTTCATCAAATCACAGATTTTTATACAATCTCGAGAAGATTCCCCCGTTACATGACTATGAGCAGGTATAGCCATGACGGCCAAATCTTTACATATGAGCAGGTATATGTAAAGGTCGGAATATTCTCCCCAAATTTCAGGTATTCCCCCGCTACTCGCCTATGAGCAGATATAGGTGAAGCGGCCAAATCTTTGCATATGAGCAGGTATATGTAAAGGTCGGAATACTCTCATTATCTCAGATGTTCCCCCGCTACTCGCCTATGAGCAGGTATAGGTGAAGCGGCCAAATCTTTGCATATGAGCAGGTATATGTAAAGGTCGGAATATTCTCTTAACCCCAGGTGTTCCCCCGCAGTTCACTTATGAGCAGGTATAAGTGAGGCGGCCAAATCTTTGCATATGAGCAGGTATATGCAAAGGTCGGAATATCCTCTTGATTTCAAAAGTTTCCCCCGCAATTCACTTATGAGCAGGTATAAGTGAAGCGGCCAAATCTTTACAAACACCTATGGAGATGTATAGGTACTTCGTAAAGATCGGAACTGTTCTCACGAATCCAGATGATGATTGGATACGTCGAGCTTTCTTCGTGTGTTTTGACTTGATTGCAGATCACCAAAGTTCATCAATGTATATCAGGCAATACCTATGGGACTGAAGCCCATACATTTGCCAAAACAACATACAAGTTAAAGTTGTGCCTCGAATCGCGCTATTGTTCATATCAGGTAAGTGATTCCAGGTACGTTTTCTACTCATGTCAGCATGCATCATTTCTTAATGCATTGTAAAATGGGACTCATAATCCCGACAAAAACAACATTCATTGCATTTGCATGGTTGAAATTTAGGTATCATGTAGTCTTTGAATGCAACCTCTGCGAGCTCACCTTCAAAGAGGGGCAGCTGTTGACACCTAAATTTTAGCAACCATTTAGTGTAATTTGCATAGAAAATTAGGGATTAAATTTTTAACCCCTAAACAAAAAATATTTAATTTGCATAACATATAGTTTAAATTCATTTTAGATTAATTGCATTTTGCATCGGACTGGCGGTGACAAACGAGCTTAAATTTCATCGAATGGGACTCGGCTCGCTTGAAATGCAAAGGCCGGGAATTATAAGTCAAACGGGCTCGGTTGTTTTAATTTGAACTTAATTCAACCCATTGTCATTAATTAATTCAGCCCATTGTCATTAATTAATTCAGCCCATTATCATTAATTAATTCAGCCCATTTGAATTAAAGCCCAAGCCTAAGCCCATTAGGACCAGAAAGCCCATCTAATTGACCTAGATTAATACTATAAATACTTCATTAGGTCAGAAAATTGGGGGACACGACAATTTTCAGATCAGAATTTTTAGAGAGTGTGAGAGTTGAGAAAGAGAGAGGGAGAGAGAAGAAGACCGGCACACCGCCGCCGCCGCCAGAGCCATCCCACGCCGTGCGCCGCCGCTGCTCCCGCCCCCTCACGTCGCGCGCGCCGCCGCCAAGCTTGCCGCTGCCGCCTCACGCCGACGCTGCTGCTGCCGTGCACGTCGCCGTTGCTGCTTCCTGCCAGCGCCTGCTGCCGAGCGCCGCTCCCTGTCGCGCCCGCCGGTGTCGCTGCTGCTTCCCCCCCGCGACGCCGCTGCCGCTGTCTCCCGCGAGACACCGCCGGTGCTGCTGCTCGCCGCTGCTCCTCAGGCCGACGCCGACGCCGCTGCTGCTTGCTGCTGCCGCTGCCCCTCACGCCGACGCCGACGCCGTGCCTGCTGCTCCCTGCCGCGCGACACAGCCGCGCCTGCCGCTGCCGCTGCTCCTCACGCCGTCGCTGCCGCTGCTGCTTGCTGCTGCTTTCCCCCCGCGACGCCGCTGCCGCTGTCTCCCGCGAGACACCGCCGGTGCTGCTGCTCGCCGCTACTCCTCAGGCCGACGCCGACGCCGACGCCGCTGCTGCTTGCTGCTGCCGCTGCCCTTCCCGCCGACGCCTACGCCGCTGCTGCTTGCTGCTGCCGAGCCCGACGCTGCTGCTGGCGTCCTCGCCGGAGCCGTCGTACGCCGGTGCTGCCTTGCTGTTCCGTCGCTGCGCCCTGCCGACGTCCCAGCCGCTGTCCCTGCCGAGCTCGACGCTGCTGTTGCCGTCTTCGCCGGAGCCGTTGCACGCCGGTGCTGCCTCGCTGTTCCGTCGCTGCGCCCTGCCGACGTCCCAGCCGCTGTCCCCGCCGAGCCCGACGCCGCTGCTGCCGTCCTCGCCGGAGCTGTTGCACGCCGGCGCTGCCTTGCTGTTCCGTCGCCGCTGCTCCGTCGTCGTTCCCGACACCGCGCTGCCGATCCGCCGTTCATCGTTCGTCCTGATCCGCAAGTTCGAATTTGGAAATTATCTGCAAATTAGGTAATTGAACATTATCCAATATTTTTAGAATATTTCGTTTCTTAATTTTTGGATGTTTGGATATTCTGTGAATATTGAGTGGATTGCTAGATATCTTAGGATAATGTTTGCCTTGTTCGCAATATTTGAAAATATTCAAAATTAGGAATCTTTCCTAATTCAGCAACGTATCTGGACAATTATCCGACCTTATCCCTAAGGTATGATACGTGGCGATACGGAAAATCATTATCCTATCTATAATCACTTGGGTACGATAATGATTTTTATCTGCTTTCCAGATTTGAATGATCGACTTTCCGTTAATATCTATAACCCTATAGATATGACTGATAGCTCGATTTTTGTGCCTAATCCGAATTTGAAACGAATCTTGTGGATTGCGTGGTTGTTTTAAATGTGAATGCTATCTTTGCTTAAATTGTTTTTCTTTTCCAAATAAAAAAGAAAATTCAAAAAATATCAGTTAGGATTTGAATTTGAATTTTGCATGTTTAGGAATCCTAAATGTATCTAGACGATAGAGTAATTATTTAATTTAAATTAGGACTTGAGATAATCTATGCCCGAGTTTAAATTAATTAATTTTCTAATCTTAATATATTATTTAGGTTATTTTAATTCTGAATTTTCATGAAAACCCAAAAAAAGGAATGAATTGTTTTATGGTAGATTAGGATAGATTGCATTCTTTATTTAAGTAATTTATTATTTCGAATTTTAACAAAAATCCCAAAAATAAGTCATGTTAGGATATGTTAAGTCATCATAGGTTGCACGTTAATTTAGGCATATTTTTATTCCGAATTTCACCAGAAAATACCAAAAATAAATCATTTGCTCGTCATCAGAATTAGGTCACGTCGTCGCATGACATATAGTTTGCATGCTAGGTCCATTACTTGCATGTCACTTTTGCACGTCATTGCATGTAGGTTAGTTTTTCATTTAAATAAGCGAAAATCAAAAAATATTGAATGAACTGCTTGTTAATTAGAAATCATATTAGGATGGTTGATGTGATTTTCTAGCTAACCATGCAGATGCTTACATTGCTTCGAGGTAAGTAATTCTCCCAACCTTGCAATTTATTTAATGTTTTGATTATTGGGTGTTACTTTGGTGGTTTGCGCACCCGCATGAACACCTCACATGTTAGTGATTAAATTAAAATGGATCCAGACTGCTTGCCAAAATAATTTTGAAAAGAAAAGGTACCGAAAGGGCGTTAGACTAGATCTAGCGTAATCAAGTCCCCGGGCTTAGAATCTCTGGTTCGTAGGAATAAAGCATATCTCCCTATGTTTTATTTAGGTTTCTAATCGACCTACCACAAATTGATTAGTGGTGACTCCAAGCATGAAAACATTTGCATGTTAAAAACTTAAACCCAAAGTTGCGAATTGGTAGGGCTTGGGAGGGCTCGAGTTAGGTTTAGTCCTAATAATCCATTAGCCTGAGAGGAAGAAATTTTTAGGTCGCGACAATGTTCGTTCTTAAGAAAATCAACGTCATAAACACTTTGCATTGGCTAATTAAGAAAGATGAAAATTGGCAATGAGTGATTGTTTACATGCATGACCATGACAAGTTCTGTCTAGGCGGGAGTTCTAGACGATGCCCGACGGGAGTTCGGATGCCGTCTAGGCAGGGGTTCTAGACGTTGCCAATCGCGGTAAAGGCCAAATCGATACTCCGTATTGGAATGTCATTGGCTACTCGGCTTGTCGGGTGGTGTTCAATCCCAGACGTTGCTGTTGTTGACGTAGTGAGATAATGCTTGGTTACCCTAGAAGACTGGAGAGAGTTCGGTGTGGCTCGACAGATCGTTGATAATCTGGACAACTACGCGTGTTATTTGCATTAGGGAATGCTTTGTGTTTAAGGGTGTTATTTGAGCATGTCTGGATTATTAACTGTCAATATGCATGTTTATGCAATGCCATGATTTGTTTGTGGTTGGTGAATATGTGTAGTATGGTAATACCGTTGGGTGTTCGTTAGATCATTTATTATGAATTGCAAGTTGGTTGTGCCAAGGAAAGGTTATTGCTATTGACTTACCATGATAGTTAGGATTACGTGATTAGGGTGATCTAGAGGTATGTGTTATGCTAAGCAAGGCTCGGGGAGTTTACTTATTGAGATTTATTCTCATTATTGTAATTTAAACCTTTCAGACCCCCGACAATGAACATGAATGGCCCTCCACAACATTTTGAGGTACCTATGGATATGGAGCAAATGTTGACGGAATATCCAATAGGCGAAGATAGGGTGTATATTAAGCATGCTAATACAGTTTGGGTGGATGAGGGCGAGGCGTATTGGAAGCCTCATACCTTTTTGGCGTGGTTCTTTAGAGATGGGGATCAGTCCTTTGGTACACTCCATGGATTTGATGTTCCCTCTGATGATGGAATAGGAGAGTGAGACCTTATGGATATTTTTCCCCATGATGGAGTTATTACCAGCCCAGATACCGGCCTGGAAGACTCAGACCCCGAGTCGGAGCCCATGGAGTCTGACGCCAAACCGAAGCCTTTGGAGTTGGATCCTAAGCCTAATGGTGACATGTATGATCCGAGGGCGTCGCCGGTATACGACGGGGATGATTGATGGGTTTAGTGATCCCGTCTTTTGGATGCCCTCTTTGGAGTAGAGAAGTTTAGTAAATCGACCACCCGATCCTTTTTGAGTGTGTGTGGTTCATGGTAGAGGCCTCTAGTAAGGCTTGTATATTGTGCCGTTGTAAGTAACGCTATGTTTATAAAGTAGTTCGTTGTTATATTTCAATTGTCCTTTTACTATCCTATTTGTTTGAATGTTGAATGGAGAGTTCAAGTTGCTTCCGCGTGTGTTACTCTTTAGTTCATTTGTATCGGGTCGGCGACCCGTCCTGGGAAGTCGCATACTTAACGACCGAGCGAGATGTTGCAAGCTCATTGGGTGCAGGGCGTGACATCCCCATTTAATCAGTATCAGAGCAAGGTCCGCTCGATCCAAGTTCATTCGAGATCTAGAGTGATAAGGAGCGATGACTTTTGAGATAGTTAGTTAGGTAGACTTGCCTTGATCACAAGTTTAGAATGTTTCGCGCATGTCCTAAGAGCATGTGCTTGTGAATGCTAGGTGTTTTTGTGTTATTATTCTGGATTACTAACATTGCAGGCGCAAAAAGGTAAGAGCTAGAACCTTGCTAATTGTGTACTTGTGATGCTTATTTTGGTGATTACTTGTTGTTGTTTGCTGCTTAGAGTTGTTTAAGCTCGAGTAATTGGTCTAGGTCTCTAATTCCTCGGTTGAATTATAGCAGGTTGTGTGAGATTAGGGTAGGATGAACAACCGGGGTAAGGGGACCAGAAGTCAGTCGAGTTCTCAAGCAAGAACAATGGAGGATCCCAGAGTGGATGGAGTCTTGAGAGCCCTTGAGGCGATTGGACAGTTAATGGGACAGCAGGCTCAAGAACGAGTTGCTGCTGCGATTGCTGCTGCCGTGGCTGCTGAGGCTACTGCCGTCGCTACTTGTGATAATCCAGGGAATGGAAATGGAAATCGCCAGATGCATCAAGTGGTAGAACAATTTCTAAAACTTAAGCCGCCCAAGTTTGATGGAAAAGGTGATCCCGAGGTTGCCACCCTTTGGGTTGAGGAGTTGGAGAAGGCTTTTGAACTTTTGGGCTGCATGGAGGAGGAAAAGGTGACCATGGTAGTGTATCAACTCCAAGGTAATGCAAGTGATTGGTAAAAAGCCACTCAAGATAGAATCTTTCCGGAAGGCACGGTTCAAAACTGCCTTTGTTAAGGCCTTCAATGGGAAGTATCCATTATTGAATGGTGAGACTTTCCCTTTATAAATTGACATGGCGAATGTTAGTAACCATGATTGATTCATTCCTTTTTAGTCGAAATCCATTGTTACACGACAAGTCTATCCCTTCTCCAGTCAATATCCATTATTGAATGGTGAGACTTTCTCTTTATAAATTGACATGGCGAATATTAGTAACCATGATTGTTTTTTTTTGGTAAGGTAGTAACCATGATTGTTTCATTCCTCTTTAGTCGAAATCTGTTGTTACACGGTAAGACTATTCCTTCTCCAGTCAATATCCATTATTGAATGGTGAGACTTTCCCTTTTTAAAATCGACATGGTGAATGTTGGTAACCATGATCGATTCATCCTCGTTTAGTTGAAACTCGTTGTTACACGATAAGACTATTCCTTCTCTAGTCAATATCCATTATTGAATGGTTAAACTTTCCCCTTTCTAGTCGAAACCCGTTGTTACACAATAAGACTTCCCACCTTTAGTCAAAACCTATTCTTAGAAATTACTCCCATTGTTTCGCATCTTTCCTTCCCATTCACACTACATGGTCGAGAGAGAGATGAGAACATCAATAGTGAGATCAATACCAAGGCTCAAGGTAAGTTTCAAAAGTACGTCCTCTAATCAAATGTCATTCATTTTGTCATTTTCCTTTTATCTCTAATGGAGTCGGCTAAATATTGCAGGTATCATTTAGTCTTTGAGAGGAACGTCTTCGAACTCCCTCTTAAAGAGAGGCAGTTGTTGACACCTAATTTTTAGCCGACGCGTCATAAAGGTAAAATCTTGAGATTAGGATTTCTGATCGCGACAGGACTCAATCCTCAACCAAAAAGAGTTATTTAGCATTTCAATTAGCATTAGCCATTCATTTTCTAGCTTTTTGCATTTCAATTTCAAAAAGTCAAAGAGTTGACTTTTTTTATCAAACTTTGATCAAAAGTCAACCCAAAGTCAAATTTTGGTTTCTGCATAAAAAAAACCCCCAAATAGTGTTAATTTCATTTTGGCATCATCAATTTTACAAAAATCGGTTTAGAATCAACTTTTCCTCAATTTGCGAAATTTGGTTCAAATCGACCAAAAGTGAAATTACTTCATTTCTAGTCATTTTTTAGTATAGTTTCCTTCACGACATTTGATCTAGAGATCGTATTGCATTCAATTTTGAAACCAATTTTGTAATTCCAAGCCAAAGGCAAAAACCCCCAATTTAGGCCATGAGTAGGGATTCTGATCGGTTCTTCGTGATTTGCGTAATTAAGACACGGATGAGCCTAATTTCTTATATGAAGCCTAAATTTGAAATCAATTTTGAAAGATTCACATAAATTTGAGTCAATTTGATCAGTCTAGTTATCCAATGATTGAGAAATCTAATAGTAATTAGTCTAATTAATGCAATTCAACTTGACCCATTATAGAGTAACATCCAATTTGATAAATTGAAGCTCAATTTGGCCAATTGGACTTCATTTAAATTCATTAGTTTTGCTTGGCCATGCAATTTACTCAAATTGAAGAGCAATTAAGCCAAACAAGTTCAATTGAATCAATTTGTGCTTGTATTCAAATCGGTTCAATCCAATTTAATTAAATTAAATTCAATTGGGTCAATTAATCATGATAGCGATTAAATTGTACAAAATTAGAACAAATTGAGCCAAGAATTGAACCGATTCAACTCGATCAAACTCGGGTCAAACGGGTCTAACCGGTTCAACCCAGTAGCCGGTGGTCCATTTTGGCTAGCCACATCCCTTGGCGCCTAAAATGACAAAAAGGCCCTTAAATAGAAATTACAAAAATGCCCCTAAGTGAAATTACCAAAATGCCCTTCCTTAAGGATTAAGCAAATTACTTAGGAGTTAAGCAAATCAATCATGATCATTCATTTAGAATAGATCGTGGCCATCCATAATGTCATGTCATCTATGCTTAGCCCCTAAAGAATATTCTTAATCATTAAGGAAGTATTCTAGGCCATTAGATTGATTTAAGGGCTATGATTCAAAGTTTGGGGGAGGTATATAAGCTTTTTCCCTCCAAAAATTAATAAAGACTCTCATTTTATAGATCTATTTTCTCTCTCTTCTCTCTCCCTCTCTCTCTATCTCACGTTCTCTCCCTCTCTATTCCTGGTTGGGAGCTTTCCTTGCTAACGCCAACCGCTTGCCAGCTGATTTCCGACACACCGCCGCCACTGCGGCAACCCCCCGGACGTCCCGAAGCCAGTCGCAAGGCCGGCCATAGATGCTGGTAGCTAGAGGTCCTCCAATTAGCTCCATCTCTCTCTCGGTTACATCATCAGCAACCGAGCTGATAATTGATTCAGCCGGCTTCTGTGGTGATTCTGGCAATTCGACGATCACTATGAAAGTCTCGAGCCATCTAGCAGTCTTCCTTGGCATCCTTACGTGGCTATGGTGGCTGGCCTCCATATGAGCGGCCACCAGATTGCTTGATTTTACTTGATGTTCAATTAAACATTCATTTGTGCAAAACCGAGTCGGTTCTTACTTTAGCTTGTACACTCGATTCTCATAGGTTTGTCGAGCTTTCTAAGGCTTCTCCGTAATGTCCTTGAGTTGAATACGGAGATCGGATCACTTGGTTGTGCATCAAAGTATCATTACACAAGGTGAGTTCAAATATGTCATTCTCGGATCCTGATTACCTGACTACTTGTGATGATTATTTGACTTTGAAAATATTGGAATCTTGCAAAGTGATGAACTAGAGAGTCGTAGAATACGTCTCAAGCTTCGATTTGATATGCCGCATGCCTTAAACGGATATCATTTGCTAGGTCAAAACTCCTTCGAAAGTCGAGATCAGTAGATGGAATGAGAATGTTGTATTTTGTTCTTTTGTGATACTGAATGACCTTGCTCAGTTTAATGATTTTTCTGATTTTTTACGTTCGTTATTTGAGAAAATTTCCTTCATTAAAGTTGTCAACCACATTCATATCTGTCTACTGTAAAAATTTCATAAAATTCCAAGTATTTTAGGTAACGACGATTAGCAACGTCATCTAGGCTCAGTTCCTGTAATAGATGAGTTTCTGACTATTAAGGACAATAATGCATGACTTGTTCAAATTCAAAATATTTTGAGTTAGTCCATTCTTATCTCAATTAGTTATTACTATAGTTATTACTGTAACAGATGTAGTTATTACTCTAGTTACTACTGTAACGGAGTAATTCAAAATTCAAAATATTTTGAATTAGTCCATTCTTATCTCATGTAATTACTGTAACAGCTAGAAGACAAATTCTATAAATACAAACACTATCCTAGAGTTGAAGGACAAGCGAAACTCAAGCTCAAACTTAAAGTATAATTTTACATGGTATCATACGACCAATAGGATCCTTGAAAACACCTCTGCTATTTCTTCTTTTTCTTCCATTTTTTTGACCTCTTCTATTCTCGATGTCATCTCTCACATCCACTCCGGCTGTGCAACACCACCTTAGCCTCAAACTTTCCGATGATAATTTTCTATTGTGGAAAACCCAGTTGTTTCCATTGCTTCGTAGTCAGTCGTTAATGGGATATCTTGACGGCAGCAATATATGTCCTCCTCCAACCATCACCCCCACAGGCTCCACTACTGCTGCATCGAACCCTACATATGATGAATGGATTCAAAAAAACCAACTTGTTCTTAGTTGGATGATATCTTCTCTTTCACTTGATATCCTATCCTATGTGGTTGGATTAGCTATTGCTACCGATGTCTAGAAAGCTCTACACACTGCTTTTGGATCTCTATTACATACAAGCATTCTCCAGCTTCATATACAACTCTAAAATACATCCAAAGGTGACAAGTCTGTCTCAACTTATCTCTATGAGGTAAAGTACATTTCATATCAATTGGCTACTGCCAATCACCCTCTAGGGAATGAAGAATTAAATGCCATTGTCTTTCATAATCATGGTTCTGATTTTTCTGACATTATTGCTATCTTGGCTACAAAACCTGATCCGATAACCTTTCTTGAACTCCATCGATTGCTCCTCAATCAGGAGCTTTGAATGAAATCTGCTATGGTACCTATAGAGGCAAATGTTACCACTTACACCCCTCCATCATCCACCCCTACTAATCAACCGCAATCGATTTCCAATTCCAACTAAATACCCAAAACCCTCTATACCGTTAGCAAGGCAACCAGCGCAATTTTGGAAACTCAGGCAATCGACCTAAAAATAGGAAAGACCGATGCTAAATTTGTCAGAAATATAACCATACGACTGCAAGATGTTATTTTAGGTATTTGCAATCTAACAACAGTGCACCTCAGCCTACTGCTAATATGCCCGGGATTCTTCCTACCCTATTATAGTAAAACTGGTTTCCGAATGCTGTAGCTACTTACCATATGACACCTGACATCGCAAATCTGTAGATCTCTGCACTACATAACGGTAACGAATCTCTTCATGTAGGTAATGGAGCAAGTTTAGACATTGCTAATGTCGATTCTTCCACTCTCAAAACCCCTATTAACAATTATTTTCATTTCTCAAATATCCTTCATGTCCCTATCATTACATGTAATTTGCTTTCTGTACATAATTTTACACGTGATAACAACTGCTTTTTTTAGTTTCATCCATTTCATTTTGTTGTGAAGGATTTGCAGACCAAAATGCCATTACTCCAAGGTTGGCTTAAGGATGGACTATACTGGCTGCCAAGTCTTTATACCACATCTCCATCTGCCAACACAATTTCATTTGATACTTCCGCCATTGCCACTATCTGGCATGCTGGAATAGGTCATCGCCAACAAAGCAAAGTTTGCTCTTTGATTCGTTCTAACAATTTGCCATGTTCTGCAATTGATTTCAACAAATGTGCTTCCTATTTGATAGGCAAATCTCATAAAACACCCCTACCCCCCTCTCCCCCCCCCCCACTTATAGTATTAGTAAAGCACCTCTCGATTTAATTTTTTAAGATTTATGGGACCTGCTCCAATTAATTCTATTTCCGGTTATAAGTATTTTATTCTATTTGTTGATATTTTTCCAAATATACATGGTACTATCCTATTCAAAATCGATCTATGGTCCCTTCCATTTTCAAAAAGTTCAAAATCATGGCTGAGAAAAAATTTGAAAAATCCATCAAAGCCATCCAGTCTGGTTAGGGTGGGGAATACATAACCCTGAATGAATTTTTTTCAGACAATGGAATTCTCCATTGTGTAGCATGTCCACACACTCATGAGCAAAACTGAGCAATTGAGCGAAAAATTCGCCATATTGTTGATACCGGCCTTACATTATTGGCACATCCATCTCTTCCACTTAAGTATTGGCCTTATGCTTTTGAAACTACAATTTACCTTATTAACAGATTACCTACACCACTCTTAACTAATATCTCACCTTTTCAAACACTTTTTCATCAAGAACCGGATTACAAGTTTTTAAAAATATTTGATTGTATTGTTTTCCCTTTATTAAGGCCATACAATTCGCATAAGTTTTCACTCCGTTCTACTCAATGTGTATTCTTAGGATATAGTCCATTACATGTTGGTTATCGTTGTTTAGATTACAAAACTGGACGCATGTATATTGCAAGACATGCTCATTTTATTGAAAATATTTTTCCATTCGCCACACTTGGTTCCCACCCTTCTGAAATACCCTCACCATCACATCCTTGGTTGAAGATCTCCACAGCTGGTATGTCCTCCCAGGCAAACCATGGTGTTAATGGTAATATTCTACCTTTTACCCCACCCTCTAACAATTCTCTACCCACCTTTGAAGAACCATCACCAACATTATCAAATACTAATACTGCTTCAACATCTAACACGTTGGTTTCTAGTCCGTCTAATGCTGATACAAGTTCTAATGAGGCTCTTTCAGATGCCTCCCCACAACAATCTATTGTGATACCTCCACAACTGGTTTATCGAAAATCGAGAACCCATTTAATGCAGCTGCGTCAAAACCCAAGGCCCAGCACTAAATATCCATTGCCAAATGTGAACTTGACTGAAATAAGCTCTAAGGAAGAGCCACGATGTTTCACTGAAGCTAATAAAGATGAAAAATGGAGAGACGCGATGCTTCAAGAGTTTAATGCTTTGTTGCATAATGGAACGTGGGTTTTGGTTCCACCGAATCCCAAAACAATTGTCGTGGGCTCCAAATGGGTTTATCGAGTCAAGACACGTGCAGATGGCTCGATAGATAGGTACAAAGCCTGCCATGCTGCCAAAGGCTACAATCAGCAGGAGGGTATCAACTACACATAAACGTTTAGTCCCGTTGTTAAAGCAAACACCGTTCGTATAGTTATTTCATTAGCTATGATAAAGAATTGGAAACTCCCACAGTTGGATGTTAGCAACGCGTTTTTAAATGATAACTTGACTGAAGAAGTCAACATGGCTCAACCCCAGGGTTTTATTGATAAAGAAAGGCCAAACCATATATGCAAGCTACAAAAATCCTTATACTAATTGAAACAAGCACCGCGAGCTTGGTTCTATCGGTTGAGCATCTTTTTAGAATCAATGGGATTTATTAGATCAAAAATCGATACTTCCCTCTTTATACTACATCGGCCTAATTTTTCCATTTACATGTTCATCTGTGTTTATAACATTGTTATTACAAGGTCCAACACGGCATTTATTCAAGACACTATCAACTGCTTAAACAAGGGTGTTCTCTTTAAGGGACTTGGGCAAACTTAATTATTTCCTGGGAATTGAGGTAATCAAACATCCATCAGGGCTCCTCCTGTCACAACAGAAGTATGTTACAGATCTCCTCCACCGAACCAGAATGGATGGTGTTAAACCAGTTCACACACCCATGGCTACAAATTCCAATTTAATTAATCAGGGTAAGCCACTTGAAGATGCTACTTTATACAGGAGTACAGTAGGAGCTCCTCAGTATGTCACCCTAACTCGGCTTGATATCTCTTATGCGATAAACAAAATCTGCTAGTTCATGAAAGAACCAATAGAATACCACTGGAGTGTGGTAAAGCGGATCCTACGCTACTTAAAGGGAACCGTTTCTCATGGATAGTTCATCAGTTTCACTTCATCACACAACTCCATGCATACAGTGATACGGACTGGGCCGGTTATCCCACTGATAGGCGCTCGACATGAGGTTATGCAATTTATATGGGTCAAAATCTAATTTCTTGATCAACCAAAAAGCAGCATACCATTGCACGTTCCTCATTTGAATAAGAGTATCGGGCATTGGCAAATACCACGGCAGAAGTGGTATGGTCGTAATCAGTGTTACAAGAATTGGGCATCTCTCAATCAAAACCTCCTATCCTTTGGTGCGAGAACCTAGGGGCAACGTATCTTACGGTGAATCCACCTTTTCATGCTAGAATAAAGCATATCGAGGTAGACTTTCACTTCGTCCGCCATTTAGTGTCACAACGCAAACTTGAGGTTTGCTTCATATCCACACGTGACCAAATAGCGGATATCTTCACCAAGCCTCTTACAAGGTGTCGTCATGATATGCTCAGATCCAAGTTGAAGATCATCAAGAAGACCACCTTCAACTTGCGGGGGCCTGTTAAGGATAATAATGCATGACTTGTTCAAATTCAAAATATTTTGAATTAGTCCATTCTTATCTCGATTAGTTATTACTATAGTTATTACTGTAATGGATGTAGTTATTACTCTAGTTACTACTGTAACGGCCTAATTCAAAATTCAAAATATTTTGAATTAATCCATTATTATCTCATGTAATTACTGTAACAGCTAGAAGACAAATTCTATAAATACAAACGCTATCCTAAAGTTGAAGGACAAGCGAAACTCAAGCTCAAACTTAGAGTATAATTTTACACTGACTAATCTTTATGTGTTCTTCAATTTTTATAAATTCGTGTGTTCAAAATATAGAAAAATGTTATGCATAAAAGTTCATATTGAGATTTAGATCTTTCCAGTGACATTAATTTTATCAACATCAGAGTTCATTTGTAGTTTCAAAGGAATTTTTATGATTTAGTCAATATCCGTGTCCAGATCTGATTTTCCTTCCTTTGAAATCCAAAAGATGTTTCTCCATATTTGATAAAGTGAGAGTCCTCTTTTGTGAAAATCCAAAACTACAAAGTTGTTCATTAGAGTCTTATTATGTAGACTGGAAAGTTTTGGGAACTAATAGCAATGCTTAGGGGGTCAATTTGCTAAAAGTCTCATATAAGATCCTCTCGGTTTAAAACCCGATTTGTAAATAAGTCCTCGGTGAAAATCGAATTTTATAAAAATTTCAGGGACTTTTTAGCAAAAACTCAAAACATAAAAACTATCACACACGGAGAGTCATAACTATTCAAAATTTTTGGCAGGGTTTTGATAACATTCACTATTTTTCCTGCAATTTCTTTTGAATTCAAAGTCAAACCGGGTCCAGACTCTCCCCGAGGGTAAAATTGTTATTTTCGTGAAAATCGGTGGGGAATTAGAAAAAGTGGTCTTCTTGACTTTTTATCCTCATGGCATAAGCTTTCTAATTACACTTAAATCACTTCATTTGGATATCATTAGATTGATTAATCACATCTGAACAAAAGGAGTTAGAATTTGATAATAACAATTGAATAAGTGGTCCTCTTATGAGGCCCACTTCCATTGGCTTGATTGGTTGAGAAATAAGGCCCATGGGTCTGAATGCATATTTTACTCATTGCTATACATGTGTATGTTAGATGTATGTTAGGCTCAGTGCATGTTCGGTGGGTAGCCCATTATGATCACTTAGAACTTGACTTTAGGGGTTAATCGATATGAGTTGCTGTTTTGTGAATGCAAATGGCAGCCCGTTATCATTAACCATTAATCAAACAATGTTAGATGATTAAGTGGGTGGGTGAATCGAAATGCATGTAAAGCAAAGGCCGATCCCAAGGCCCATGTTTGATTAGTAAATTGCTTACATCATTGCCTTGCTTTGGTTGTTCCTTGGTGCATTGTTTGTCATGAATATATCTTATGGATGAAAAAAACCGACACCCGAGAGGCGGTCCATGGAGGAGATAGTCCAAAGTTGTTAAAGACAGTGGTGATGGATCGATCTCCAATCCGGTCTCAATTTGTACTCAATTCATTCGTTCTCAACCATGTCTTGGGTTTTCAAATCGTATTGTAATAAACACCCAACGAGTTGCAGGTTTTAATTTCTTGCACTAGCTCGTCTTTTCAATACCTTGGTTGTTTACTTTACATAATGCCTTTCAATATAATTGATTGTTTCTTTCTTTTCTAGACTAAGATAGGATTAGTTTAGAATCTTAAAAGAAAACACAAAAACAAGATGCATGATCACCTAGTGGACTAATACTTTGGCACGAAAAATGGTAAAAAATAAATGCATAACAACTTAGATAACAATCACGATAAGTTTAGTGGTACCGAAATGGCATTAATAGAAATATTAATGTAAGCTAGTCCCCGAACCCATAATCTCGAGTTCTCATAGAAACCAATACAAAATTCCTGCGTATTGGTTGGGTATTCTAGTCGACCCCCGACCTAGGCTAGTGGTGACTCCTAAAAAAGAGAAAATCGATCCGCTATCACGCAAGGTATGGATTAGGGAAAATCTACATTCATGATCAATGGATCGTACATATGACCAAAAGATTGACGCTTCAGTAAGCCATCTTTTATGATTTTATGAACACTTACCTCTAAACCCACTTCATCGAGTTCGGCCCTCGAGATGTAGGTCGCGACACATGCATACCTGCATTAGTATACATAAACGATGTATGCACAAGTATTTTGGATTGCTAATGATACAAACAGTTCTTGAACTTTGGCCCATATGCAATGTGGTCCCTAAACTTTTAATTTGTTCAATGTGATCCATGAACTTTACCTCAATGTGCAATGTAGTCCTGAACTTTTAATTTGTTCAATATGATCTATGGACTTTTGGTACATGTTCAATTTAGTCCCTAAACTGTATTAAAATGTTCAATATTATCCTTCCATTAATTCACGTTCAAGGACAATATTGAATATTTTCGTGTAGTGTAGAGACTAAATTGAACATGCACCAAAAGTCTGGGCACCACATTAACCAAATTAAAAGTTCAAGGATTATATTGCACATTGGGGGTCAAGTTCAAGGATCACATTGAATAAATTGAAAGTTCAGAGATCACATTGCATATTGGGTAAAAGTTCATAGACTATTTATGTCATTTTCCCTTTATATATTTTTCTGAGTTGTGTGGTGCCTTTGCTTCTGTTTAGTACGTTGTTGATGGATTTTGGAAATGAATAAGAATCTATAATACGTATTCTGCATATTTAGAATTGTGAGATCAATAAATTTGTTATTGCTCCGCTTATAAAAAAAATACGGATTTTCTTTCCGTGTTGGTAAATTCTGATAAGTATTGAAAAATATCAACAGAATTGTTGGGAAAAAAAAAGAAGAAAGATCGGCCACTTCTTTTATAGGTGAATTGTTGGTATACTAATTTTATGAAATTACTAATTTATTGTGATGGTTTGCAATTAGTAATTTTGTATCAATTCACCAATTTTTAATTACATAACTCACCAATGTTTCCAATTTAGTAGCTCTTATATGAAATTATGAAATGAAACTAGAGCGCCCAACCAATTTTTGTCAACCACTGGGAGTTGCCTTAATGGCCACCCTTTCTATATGAGAAGGGAGAAGTGGGGAGTTCGATTTCCTACCTTCATGAAGGGCCTAGGGGATAGGGTGGGGACGCGAGAGTGAGGGAACAAGTTTCACACACACAGTAGCTTGTAAAATAGATATAGGATAGGATAGGACTAGACAAAAAAAACCAACTTTTGTCATATTAAATTACATAATATTTATGAGTTACCAACTCTTATTTGAGTTATTGACCAACATTCAATTCTTTTTAATATTTTATCAGCTATTCTAATGAGTTATTAACTTTTATTTGACTTGGTCAACTACTTTTACATTTATTAACTCTGCATTAGTGTGACTCGTTAACTTTTCTCCCAGTAATCCAAGAGTTTCTCCTATGCTTTCTTAGGAGAAGGCTTTTACAAATATGGTAAAAGATGAGAAAAATTGGTAATTTGCTTGCTGTTAAAAAAAGAGTCGATAATTTCATAAAATTATTAGTAAGTTACCAACAAGCTATCAAGAAATCGTGTTACTTGTAATTTTTTTAGCAACAATTTCGTGATACTTACAATTTCCTTTAGGAATTTACTAGCACGGACAAAAAGGGTTTTCTTCTAGAGCAAAACATTAGAATTGTCTGATGAGATGAGATGAGATGAGATGAGATGAGAACAACAAAATTTAAAGAGAAAAGTGGCGAAAAAGTTCCTTCTTTATTTTGAAAAATGCTCACGTCATCGGAAGTAACTGATCTGGTTTACGGTTCGTCAGTATGTATCAGCCGGCATGTCGCTTTGCAATATGCTGTGCACGCTTCCTTGCTGTGGTTACACTCCTCTTTCGAGTGAATGCATCGGTTGTAACATCGATCTTGTGCTTCTTTATACGGGTTAAAAAACCAGAATCCCGCAGTGTATTTCGGAGCTTCCGCACCGCTATCATTGTCTGACCAATCTTTCAGGATGCCGAGAGCCACCAACGCCATCGAAGACAGAACACAGGTGATCAACATCAGTACTGCAGCTCGTTCATTAGCCATCCCAACCACCTGCAATGTAATGTTAAAGCCAAGGCATGTAATATTCCGATGCCAAGATTATACCTGTCATCATCAAATGAAGCTTGCAATACCAAGTTCAGAATTTATAAACCGGAAGATAGGATTGAAGAATTTGTGTATAATTTGATATATAGAAAATAGTACATGAAGAGCCTATTTATAGGCTTAGATAGAGGAAATCAAATGTGATATGCATAATTAAAATGGGTATAGAAAATCATAAAAAAATATCCTAAATATCTTAGCTATTTATAAACTCTGGTGGTGTCATGTGATGATTTTGCAATCATGAAGATTTAGTTGATAGAGGTATAATAACATCGTCCAAACAATGTGCATGACATAATTTTTTTTCCCTAAGAGAAGTGCAGAATCAATACCAGTCTCTGGTTTCTCCTCTTCAAAGATCCACAGCTCACCTGGGGATTGCGGACTATTTATGCTCTTGCAGCGTAACGTGAAGACAGGATTTATGGAGAGTTTCTACATAGAGGTTTTCAATTTCATTATTGAAGACGGACAATAAGTGCCCATTAAGAATATCAGAACTGTCGCGACTTTAATCCGTTAGAGTCACAACATGATCATAATAGTGAGTGATGACTCATTTCATTTGCACGCTTTGTCAATTAAATGCTCATTGACCTCTTAATGAATTGTTGTCCATATGCCATTTACTGAGTGTGATCAAGAGAAAAGATTTAGGCTCCGTTTGTTTCACAAAAAATATGACAATCCCGAAAAATATCTTACAGGAAGTCATTTTCTAAGAAAATAACAATATTTTCTCGTGTTTGGTTAAAACCTGAAAATGAACTAGAAAATATTTTTCGTCATTTGATATGGAAAATTTGATTCAATTTTCCCGGGAAAATACAAAAAAAATTCTAATTATTTTAATTATTTTTTATTTTTCCTTCTTCCAGGGCTGATTGCCGGCCATGGCAACTGGCTGGCAACCGATCGAGGAAGAAGGAAAAATAATAAGAAAGACAAGAAAAAAAGAAAAATAAACCCACACTTTTTGCAAATCCACACTTTTCAGGTCGCAGGAATTTGTTGTAAACCCACACTTTTTCTGTATATAGTTAATAGATCTTGTTCAACAAGGCTCGTTTTATTCGTTCTAATAAAAATTCTCTGTTACTATGACAGCATATTTTCTCACACAAATCAATTAGCAAACTAGCTCCTAAAAATTCTCGTTTTATTTTTGTCTACCTCGGGGACGGACTGCTCTCTCTCTCTCTCTCTCTCTCTCTATTTATGAAGCTATAGGGGAGGGGATAGAAATTCACCTAATTATAATCATCCTAAGTAGGTCATGTACCTAGCATTTATTAAGCAAGTTGGGGGTAGGGATTCACCTATATATAATCATCCTAAGTAGGTCGCACACCTAGCATTTATTAAGCAAGTAGGCTTGTAAAACTCACTTTGACTAATCTTCCTGCTTTCTCCGAGTATTTGAACTGGAAAGGACAGAACATCGTGCCCTTGCGAGATTTACTAGCAGTGATTGTAATATTAACCAAACATACCAAATTGTAGTAATGCATTTACTATGTACATAACGTGTGTTTACATATTCTATAACGGAAAATCACAAAAGAGAGCCGAACTTTGTATCTATCAACCTACTTTTGTTAGAGTGCCCTTTTTGAGTTTTGTTTGTATGGTAAAGTTGACACCTGATTTTGTCAATCTGATAAGGCGTTTTTACAAAAATAGGTCAAAATAGAAGAAACAAAAGAATAGACAAATAGTTCAATTAGCAAATAGTAAAAATTATTAGAAAAAAATGGAAAAATGATGTTGCAAAAAAAAATGAAAAAAGGAAGGGCCAAGCCCAGGACACGCGGCCCTTGTATATCCGACTTTTCTGGAAGTTGGACTCTTGCAGCCCACCAAGGCCAACCCATGCAAGAAGCCCACAAGCAGCCCAGCCTTTTCCTCCTTTCTCTCACACACGCTCGCCGAAGGGGGATCGCTCGTGAGAGGGAGCGTAGAAAAGGCCGTGCTGAATGCATATTGTCGCAGAAAAAAGGTGTGTTGTTGCTTTTGAGAGTCATAATTAGGTGAATTTCCCTTAGAGTTTGTTCGGTTTTTGGGAATTCGAAGGGTCTTCTCTTTCGTTAAGTAATATCTCTATAAATTTAGGTGTAAGGATACTCCGACTGTACAAAAGAATCCTTTGCCTGATCATTCCGGAGCTGTAAATGTGATTTCTAAAGGGACCGATGAAAATAAGGAAGCTTTTATGTTGGACATTACCAAAATGTAAGACCTCCTGGTACAAGCTGGGCATTGTGAAGACAAGTGAATAAATACGTAGCAAAATAATTTTACGCCGCCGAGTTTAACTCATTTTCTCTTGCGTGCAGAACTTTCACTTAAGCCTCCATGACACACATCGCCAACTAAGTAATTCTGAACAGTTTTTAGCGGCAAGAAGGAGGGCTTACACTCTTTACGTGGATCATTGAACCAATATGAACCTGCAAAAGAAGAATTAAATGTATCAATCTTAAACTCGAGAACAATGGTGGCAAACCAAATAAATCAGATTAAATAGTTAGTAGATGGTGTGATTATGCCACAGCAAGAAAGAAGGATCAGAACCATAACATGTTTCATTATAATCGACATTCCTGCTATCTTTCGATTCATTTGAATATAATTAAGCTTAGCTAAAGATTTTGTGGTAGCCATCCATTTTATATCAGCAGTTTACCTCCTGTCAGCTGTTGCGTCTTGCCGGCTTTCCATTTAACCGATGGGATAAGTGGCTTTGACTTTCTGATCACCTGAATCTACTGAACAAATAAATATGGAAAGATTTTTTAAAAGGCATCCCAGCTAAATAAACAAATGACAACAACAAACTAAGCCTTTTGCCTCTAGGCACAATCTGCTACATTCCAGAACCTCAAAAAAGACAGCGACCTTTAATGGTCACTGGGCAGTATTTTCATGTTTCACATTCGCTTAATTTTATCGTCGTACAATATTGCGAAAATTATATTACATCGATACGTGCCTCTTTAGTTAGTTAAACCTTTTCTAAAAAAAGAAAAAAAATTTCATATGCTGGTCTAGGTATAGATGTCTGTTTTTTATTATCTTATGAAAAGAGTAAGAAAGCAAGGGAGCTAGTCCTATTTGTCATCAATAAGACGATCCTAAAGGACATCTCATCGTCGAATCATTCAAGCCCCTCGGGTGCGAAGTCAAAAAGGCTAATAGCTTTTCTTCCCATCAATTTCAATTTTCATTGTGTGTAATTTTTCAGTAAATGAAATAGTGCATAACTATGATACTGCCGGTGGTTATTAACTTTGTTTTCAATAGAAAATGTGGTAGCATTCACACTATGGAGATTGAGACACAATTTTACACATGAAGACAAATCTCATGAACGTGAATGGTTTCTTGAATTGGACGGAGGGAACTTTGCTGGCAACTATGAGGATATTTTTCCATAGCTAAGGGTTTGTTTGGTAACGTTTTCGTTCTCGGAACCAATTTATGTTCAAAAATAGTTTTTTCTATTTTTATTCCCTAAACGAGCTTTTGAGCAGAAAAACGCGTTTGGTAATTGCACAAAATTTCTATTCTTGGAATATAAAAAGAACATGAATGCATTTGGTACGATCTTAAAAATTTCTACTCTCAATTTTTGCATTTAGTTATAAAAATTTTAGTGGAAACTTAACAATTCATGTTTGGATGAAACTAGACTAAAAATAGAATCAGAATATATTATGATATAGAATTGGATGATCTTAATACAATTATAAAGAACATTACTCCTTATAGACAAAGCAAATACCGGTTGATGGTCAAGAAAATTGTAGTTTGGGGTTTAGGGTTTGGGGTTTGGGTTTACAATTTTGGGGTTTAGGGTTGGGGGTTTTGGGGTTTGAGGTTTATGATTTTAGAGTTTCAGGTTTAGGATTTAATGTTTCGGATTTTAGGTTTGGGATTTGGGATATAGGGTTTAGAATTTATAGTTTAGGGTTTCAGGTTTGGGATTTACAGTTTAGGGTTTGAGTTTTGGGATTTAGGTTTTAGGGATTCGAGTATTAGGTTTTGGGGTTTGGGTTTTAGGTTTTAGGATTTGGGATTTAGGGTTTAGCATGGGAATATCCTTTAAGAGAAAGAGAGAGAGAGCTGATTTTGTTTCTTTTTTTTGTTCCCAAGAACAGAAAAGGTAGATTTTTTGACTTTTTATTTCTGTTCCAAATTTTTTCCCTGGCTACTTTTCTATTTTGGGGAATAGAAAAATTAACTGACATTACTAAACAAATTTATGTTCTTTTTCTATTCTAGGGAACAAAAAAACAGAAAATAGATAAAATTGGAGCCTTACCAAACAGATCCATAGTGGTTCAATTTTATCTCTAAGCCTACGTCCACTTTCACTACTAACAACCACAAGTTAGGCCGAAATGCATTAGTAATTTGCTGAACAAGTTACACTCAGCACATACCAATCCTTTCAGATGATAAATCACACAATTAGAAATTAGGTGCTTCTACTAATCAGTACACTTGATCTTTTAGTATAATTATGAGATAGCAAGATTTATAGACAAATGAGAGCTTTTTCCTAAGAACACAACTTGTAGCATATTTTTGAATTTTGTATTGCATGTTTCTAACATCTTGGCTTCAATGATATTCTCTTATATAGGCATCCTCAATGTTTCCATTGGAGATATTATGGAGAAGCGAAAGAGCCGTTAGTAATCCAATGATGCTACTGTCCAAGGGTGGAGCTGCCCATACAATTCCTTTCCTGAGCATTTGCAGGCTATCCAAAGTAGCTTCAGCTGTTGTCCTATCACTGTGGTTCTTACACACTTCTCAAACAGTTGTTCTCTGATGCTCCAATTCTTCTATTGTGCATGTTCAGTCAATAACATCTATGATAGTAAGCCAACGGTTATACTAAAAGATCCGTTACTCTAACATCACTAGTGACCTGATATCTTCAGCTTTAACGAAACATCGTCACTTAGCTGATCTTTAGATCCATTGGTGCTGTTTACGAACAGAACAGTTTCATGATCTTTTTCCTTTATGGATATCTCTTATGTTCATTTACACATTATCACGAACATCTGTAAACATCATAGCAAATAGGGATAACTACACTAGAGGTCTTAAAATTGATTGTGAAAGCGCAATTGAGTCTTAAAACTTTCAAAAAGTACAATCAAGTCTTAAAACTTATCACGAAAGTGCAATCGAATCCTAAAGTTAACACTGTCAATTTGTCTAACGAAAAAATGCCGAGGTGACATTTTTAGATTAATTTCTCTCTCCTAGTTAGCATTTATTATTATTATTTTCTTTAAACCTCATTTAAATTAAAGTAAAAAACTAAAAAAAGCTAAAATTTTATTAACAAAAACAACAATGAAAAAAAACAAAAAAAGAAGGGGACACCTCGCTGGTAAGGGCGCTCCGCCGCTGCCCATCACCAGAGGAGCCGGCAACCACTGGCAAAGGTCACTAGCCCTTGCTTGACCTTGGCGAGGGTCGGCGTCGCTCAAATCTAGGCGAGCCATGCTGGCCCAAGCAAGGACCGGCGAGGCATCGCTCAGATCTAGACGATCCCTGCTAGCCCCAGGCGATGGTCAGTAAGGAGTCGCCTAGATCTAGGTTATCGTGACTTACCTCTTGAGGGTCGAACTCAATGAAATGGGTTTAGAAGTAAGTGTTCATGAAACGGTTCATATGGCACATCAAAAAAGACGACTTATCGAAGCATCATTCTTTTGATCATCCATATGGTCCATTGATCATAAATGTGGATTTTGCCTAAATCCATATCTAACATGATAACAGACTGATTTTATCTTTTTTAAGAGTCTCCACTAGCCTAGGTCAAGAGTCGGCTAGAATACCCAATCGAGACGTGGGAGTTTCGTTTCAGTTTCTACGAAAACCAGAGATCATGGGTTTAGGGACTAGCTTACGTTAATGTTTCCACTAACGCCCTTTCGGTACCGCTAAACTTAACATAGTTGATGTCTAAGTTGTCATGCATTTATTTTTTACCATTTTCATGTCAAAGTCTTAGTTCACTCGGTGATTATGCATTTTGTTTTTGTGTTTTCCATTTAGGTTCTAAACTAATCCTATCTTAGTCTAGAAAAGGAAAGAAACAAACAATCTGTATTGAAATGATGATGCATAAAGGAAACGCACAAAGTATTGAAAAGACGAGCTATTCCAAGTGCGAGGAAAGAAAAACTCGCAACTCGTCGGATGTTTAATACAACACAAATAAAAAAACCCGAGACATGGTCAGGTAACACAAATTGTGTACAAATTGAGATCAAGTTGGACATCGGTCGTTAGCCACCATCTTCGAAGTTGCTTAGCTAACTTCTCCATGGACCGCCTCATGAGTGTCGGTTTTACATTCATGCCATACATTCAAATGGCACTCAAATAAAGAAAAGGACAAACATTCAAGCATCAACTCAAGAACGAGCCTCGGGATCAGCCTTTGCTTTACCTGCATTCCGATCATCCCACCCACTTAATCAACTAACATTGATTGATTAATGGTTAACGATAACGAGCTACCATTTGCATTCACAAAACGGTGACTCATATCAGTTAACCTCTAAAGTCAGGTCCAAGTGTTCATCATGAGCTACTCACCGAACATACACCGAGCCTAGACATACATCTAGAAATCTCATGCATAACAATGAGTAAACACATGCGCTTAGGCCCATGGGGCTTGTTTCTCAACTAATCAAGCAATAGAAAGTGGCCTCATAAGAAGACCACTCATTCAATTATAATTATCAAATTTTGACCATTTTTGTTCAGATGTGATTAATCAAATTAATGATATTCAAATGATGCAAATCATGTGTCTTTAGAAATCTTAGATTGTGAGGATTAAAAGTCAAGAAGAACATTTTGCTCAATTCCCGTCCAATTTTTTTGAAAATTGGAGTTTAAGTCGGAATGACAAACTGGACCCGTTTCTGTTAGGGATTTCAAAATAAATGTGGGAAAAATAACAAACGTTACCCAAACCATCTTTAGAAATCTTAGATCGTGAGGATTAAAAGTCAAGAAGAACATTTTGCTTAATTCCCATCCGTTTCTGAAAATTGGAGTTTAAGTCGGAATGACAGACTGAACCCGTTTCTGTTAGGGATTTCAAAATAAATGTGGGAAAAATAACAAATGTTATCCAAGCCATATAAAAATTTTTAGGCAGTTAGGATTCTTTGTTTCTAACAACTTTCATGTTTTGAGCTAAAAAGTCCTTTAATTTTTTTATAAAATTCATTTTTCATCAAGGACTCATCTGCAAACCATTTTTTAGGCCGAGCCAACCTTATCTGGAATTATTGTCAATTTTACCCTGAAAAATTGCTATTAAGACCTAAAAATTTCCAGCCTACATAATATGACCCTAATAAATAACTTTGTAGTTTTAAGTTTTCACAAAAAAGGACACCAAGCTTGTCAAATTCAATGAAACATGTTTTGGAGTTCAGAGAAAGGAATTTCAAATCTGGACACAGAATCTTATTAAATCATAAAAAATTCCTTTGAACATCTAAATGAACTCCGATTTTGATAGAATTGGTACCATCAGAAATCTATGGATCTCAGAGTGAACTTTCATGAAGAACATTTTTCAAGATTTTGCACACACGAATTTAAAAAAATCGAAGAACACATGAAGGTCGGTCAGGAACCTATCTATTACAGAGAAGGAGCCTCAATGACGATGCTAATCGTACTGTCCTAACATACTTGGAAGTTTATGAAATTTTTATGTTAGATAAATCTGAATGTATCCTACAACTTTCATGGGGAAAATTTTATCAAATAATGAACGTAGAAAATCAGAAAAATCACCAAATAGAGCAAGGTCAATCAGGAGTTCATAAGAACAGAACATATTATCAACATTGCAGCTCCTGATCTCAACTTTCGAAGGAGTTTTAACCTAGAAAACGATGTCCAATCAAAGCATGTAACCTATCAAATCGAAGCTTAAGATGTATTCTATGACTCTCTAGTTTAAAGCTTCGCGAGATTTGACATTTTCGAGGTCATATCAGCATCACAAGCATACTGACTCATCAGGATTCGAGAATCACAATATCAAACTTACCTTGTGTAATGACACTTTGACGTACAATCGAGCGATCTGGTCTCCGTATTTAGCTCAAGGACACCACTGAGAAGTCTCGAAAAGCTCTACAAACCTCTGAGGACAAAGTATGCAAATCAAAATGAGAATTGAATCGATTTTACTAAAATGAGTGATTAACAAGAAATCAAGTGTAAGGAAGTGTTCCGGTGGCAGTTCGGAGAGACTCTGGCCTCCACGCACTCGGGAAAGGACTGAGGAAGTCAACCGGAGGCTCGAGATTGCCTTGGAAGACCACCGGACCGTCAAAATTGCTGGTTGAACCGGCGTGAAAAGGTCATCGGCTCGGCTGCCGGTGATATGACTGAGAGGGAAAATGGCGTCAATCGGGGAGCTCCGACCACTGGAAGTGGTGGCTGGTCTTGTGACCGGCCTTGGGACACCGAGGGGGATGGCAGTGAGGCTGTGGCATGCCGGAACATGGCTGGCAAACGGCCGGCGGAGCAGTAGGAAGCAAGCGGCCGAGAGAGAGAGAGAGAGAGAGAGAGAGAGAGGGTTTAGTAAGAGAAAACCAGATGTGAAAATGAGGCCTCCTTGATTTTTGGAAGAAAAATCCTTCTATACCTCTCCAACTTTGAATTCTAGCCTAAAATATTCCCTTAATGATTAAGAATATTCCTTAAAGGTTAAGGATAAGTGACATGGTACCATGGATGACCATGATGCATTCTAAATGAATAGCCATGATTTATTTGCTTAATCCCCAAGTAATTTTGCTTAACCTTTAAATAAGGATATTTTGGTAATTTCACTTAGAGGTATTTTTGTAATTTCATTTAAGGGTATGTTTGTAATTTTCAGCACATTAGAGAGGGGGGGGGGGGTGGCCGGTCGGAATGGACCTCTGGCCGCTGGAATTGCGGTCGGGAATTGGTTGGCCCAATCAGCCGGTTCAATCCCGATCAAACGGGGGTGAACTGGTTGAATGGCTTTGACCCGAGTTCGACTGGGTTGAACTAATTTGGTTCTTGGCTCAATTTGGTTCCAATTCTATACAATTTCATCCCTATTATGATTGATTGACCCAATTGAATTAAATTTGATTGAATTAGATTGAGCCAATTTGAAATACAAGCACAAATTGACCAATCTTAACTTGTGTTGGCCCAATTGCCCCTCAATTTGAGTTAAATTACGTAGCCAAGCTAGACTAATTAATTTAATTGAAATCCGATTGGCCAAATTAAGCTTCAATTCATCAAGTTGGAAGTTAGTCTAGAATGGGTCAAGTTGAATTGCACTAATTGGACCAATTACTCTTGGTTTTCTTAATCATTGGATCACTAGATCGGTCAAATTGGCTCAAATTCATGTGAATCTTCCAAAATTGATTTTGGATTTGAATTGCATATAAGAAATTAGGCTCATCTGTGTCTTAATTGTCCAAATTATGAAGAATTGACCGGAATCCCTAATTATGGCTCAAATTGGGGGTTTTTACCATTGGCTTGAAATTCTAAAATTGATTTGAAAATTGAATATAATTAAACCTCTAGATCAAATGTCGTGAAGGAAATTATCCTAAAAAATGACTATAAATGAAGTAATTTCATTTTTGGCCGATTTAAACCAAATTCCGCAAATTGAGGAAAAGTTGATTCTAAACCTATTTTTGTAAAATTGATGATGCCAAAGTGAAATTAAGCTAAAAATAAGTTGGTTTAGGGGTTTTGAAATTTTTGGATTTTTTTGGACAAAGTATTGACAAAAAGTCAATATTTTAGTACTTATATACTAAAATGTCAATTAAAGGGTCAAACTTTGAATTTTTTGAAAATTGATGATGCAAAAGTGAAATTGACACTATTTTGGGGGGCTTTTCACGCAAAAAATCAAATTTTGATTTTGGGTTGACTTTTCAGTCAAAGTTTGATCAAAAGTCAACATTTTGACTTTTTGAAATTAAAATGTAAAAAGCTAGAAAATGAGTGGCTAATGCTAATTCAAATGGTAAATGACTCCTTTTGGTTGATGATTGGATTTCGTCGCGATCGGAAACTCTAATTTCAAGTTTTTACCTTTTAATATTCATCGGTTAAAAATTAGGTGTCAACCTGGGTGAGCCTCACGAGCCCCAGGCGAGGGCCAGCAAGGCATTGCCTAGGCCTGGCAAGCATCGACGGTCCCAAGCGAGGGCGGCCCCAAGAGTCACCCGAGGCAAGCGATGGTAGGGCCGGCGACCACCCAGATCTAGGCGTCCTCAACCAAGATCTGGGCCAGCCTCGTCAGCCCTTGCCTAGGCCGACGAGGCCTCGCCCGGGGCCAGCGAAGGCCAGCTCGGCGATGCACAGCGGCGGCAGCACCCTGCCAGCAAGGCCTCCCTGTTTTTTCATTGTTGTTTTTTAAAATAAAATTTTAGTTTTTTTTAGTTTTTAAATTTAATTTAAATATAAAAATCTAATTTAAATAAATTCTGATGGAAAAAATAATAAAAAATGCAAACTAGGAAAGAGAAATTAATTTTAAAATGCCACATCAGCATTTTCCATTGGATAATTTGACGGTATTAATTTTAGGACTCGATTGCACAAATTTTACAATTTTTAAAACTTAATTACACTTTTTGAAAATTTTAGGACTCAACTGTACTTTTACGACAAGCTTTAAGACTTCTAATGCACTTATCTTTAGTAAATATTATATTATAGTTAGTTTTGAAATCATCAAAATTTCCTTGAGATGATCCTCCAACAACTGTGACCATCCCCATCATCAAGACCCAAGACTCATGCAACAAGACTCAAGATCTCAAAGGTCGGATTTCAACCACAACCCTATGAAAGTCGATGCATTGAAAAACGGCAACTATATTCTCATTTGGGTTTGATCACTTAATAAATGGCCTACCCATTGAATTTGTATAGAAAAAAAGATTCGTTTTTGGTTGTCTTGATGTCGACTATCTTTAAGCTTCATTTCACAACCCTAATTGGTATATATTATAATTTTGATGGATGACACACCGGATGAAAACACCAAGGGAATGGAGGATCTTATCCCTTCTCACATATCATCTAAGGGCGACGAGTGCATTGGGTGCACCCAATCAGTGCACCTCATGTTTCCTTCAATTTCGCTCACAAATTAACTAAACTATTAACTGCTGTTTAGGGTAAACAATTCCTAAGTGGGTTAATTTCTGGCTAGGATCAAGAACCGAACCAATCACCTATGAGTTTCGGTTCCTAAGCTAACATCGGAACGAGGAACCAGTTTGGTTCAGCTTTACATTTAGTAAAGACAAGCAAATGATTTTTAATAAATTACCGGAAAATTTCCAAATAAGAATTTGGCGTGGAGCTCATCTTTTTTCAAAAGAGAGTCCAGAATCTAAAATGACTGACTTAATTTCAAACAAGATCTTGTGTTATTGCATCATCATCAACATGTTATCACACCGATAACGTGATCTCACATTCAGTTTGTTATTACCCACATTAATTTCGTTGATATTTTATTATCCACATTAAGTTGCATGATAATTGTCCATTAAACACATTGAGTTGTGTGAAGATCGCCCAATATCATATAACTGTCTTGATGGAAGAAGTTATATGAAGGGGTACGAATGGAAATATAAATAGGTCTAAGCCAAATCCCTCAAAATATATCACACCAATGACGTTGAGAGGGCAATTGGTTAGAAGTAACTATTCACTGATCGTTCAAGGCTCTACAAATATGGTTTTCAATCAATACATAATTTTTCACATTTCCGCTTTCGATTCTAATTATGTATGAGTTTTGTTCATCCCCGAATAATCGGGATCTTCAGTCTTTCATTTTCTAACACAACAATCAAAAACATCCTCGATTGCCAACAACATTCTTGAAACACAAAAGTAATGTCAGTAAAATGACTAAAAGTTCCAAACATTTATCAGTGTGCACCATTCTTGCATTTTATCCCAAACCCGTGAACAAAAACCTCCCCAATCCTTAAACCCATCCACTCCCCCCCGCCCCGCCGCCCCGCCACCCCACCCTCTCTCTCGCCTCCGCCCCATCCATGTCCTCAAGCCCCGCCCCCTGACCACACCTCCTCCCTCCACGTCGCCGCCGCCCTAGTTGCCATCCCAAATCCACACTGAATTCATCTCCTGACCGTCCTTAGATGAATGGTGTTGTGTAGGCAGCGAATAAAAATATCAATACATGCCGAGAGAAAGAGAAGGGCACAATATTTGTGAATTTTTTTTATTAATCCTCCTAGCAATTTAGTGGCAACGAAATAAAATGAAAATTATTTACCTACATTCTATTTCAAAAATAATAATTATTAAATTACAGTCTCATTTCATTACCAGAATCATACGCGTCACGAGGCTTTATGACATATATACCCGTAGAATGTCGAAGGAATAATTTTTCCCTTCTTTCCTTTATAGCCAAGATGCTTAACTACGACGTGGTTGAAGATGTCCGTGAAAAAATTGACTGTACGGTATATTCTTCTATACCTGGAAAGAGAAGGTGGTCGGAATAGCCAAAAGGGGCCACCGGATAACACAGCAGCGAGCTGACGCGGATACCACTGGGCACTGGAGACACCATTGATGAAGCTCCAAAATCCGCAATACCGTACCTTTGCATGGCATCTTCTTCGTACCCCAGCAAGAGTCCGAAAAAGTGTTAAGATTATGTACTCGAGTCCTAAGATTTTCATCTCATACATCGAAGCCCCAAAAACTACTCACATTCTTCTACTTTTAGTCCATTCTTTAGCTTCGTTATTTTGAAAAAAAAAACAGAATTATCCTTGTGATACTTGGCAAGATATATTGGCCATCAAGCCATGACTTTCAAAGAGCATGAAATGATTCGCAATAATACAAATAGCAGTGGTAAGCGCTATCGTTTGTGCCTTAGTTGGTGCTCTATGGCTCACTAACTCCAAGTGAATTTGTTGGTGGATTGAACTCAGTGGAATGCCATGCTTCCGGGGAGTTCTGATGTAGCTAGCAAGGATCACTTAGAATGCAAAGTTCAGATTATAAACAAACTTCATAAGCAATTTAGTAAGTGTGTAACAGAATTTAATAATGCATAGAAGGATTTAAGAGAATTTGCACACAAGACATATAGTAGTTCGGCTTAGATCAAGCCTACGTCCACTCTCTCACTCTGATAACCTATTGGCTAGATTCCACTAGATGATTAATAAGAGATTATAATTATGAGTGATAACTCTCAGTATATGATATATCTTACTATCTCACTTAATCACTCTTTCAGTATCTTTCTTAAGATCGCAAAATGTAGCCCATGAAAGACAAGTATAAAGGATTTAAGCAAGCTCAGAATTTGGAATTTTAGATTCTGGACTTTGTTTATTGCTTCAGTTCTTCGGTACCTTGTTCTCCTTTTATACTCCTCCACTTTCAATCTAGCTATTGAGCAGTCTTCAGAGTATCATCTTCCAATCTACCCATTGGACAGTTCTATATTAAGAAGATTGAGTAGCCGTTGATTGACAAAATCGAAATCTTTATTAATTATGGTCGTCCATACAGCCAAAGTCTTGGTTTCTATAAATAAAGCTTCTCCGTTTAGAAAATAACTTGTCTCGAAATTGATTTGCCAATCAATTAAGATGTTTTGCATTTCAAAGTTGGTTTGCCAAAACAATCTTTAAGATTGAGTCAATTAAATCTTTCTAAATATGAAATCCAAGCAGATAACTAGCTATAATATATGTTATGAACTTGTGTCACGTTCCGAACTTGTGTTACGTTCTGAACTTGTGTCTTGTTTTGAACTAGTGTCAGGATAGAAACATGTGAAGTTCTCTGAGTTTGAAGTTCTTCATTTCTTGTATAAATTTTGAATCTCTTTTATTTGAAGTAAATTCCACAATCTGAACTTGAATAAGATTAAGATTGTCATATGCTTCTCTTCCAAGAATAATTTTTTGAATCAAAATACTTCAAGGCATTTAGCAAACTTACAAGACATATATGGATAGTTTTATCAACTTTAAAATCTGTTAGGAGGTTTTTTTTTAACAATCTCCCCTTTTTTTATGGTGATAAAACTGTCCATGCAGATATACAAATTTTGAAAATTTTTTGAGAAATGAGATCAAACATATAATGAAGCAGATATTCAAGATAATCTATATGATCAGATCAATTTGATATGAGATTATTTATAAGATAAGACACATAATATGATTTGCATTGCATAAGAGCAAAATCTGAATCACATATGTATTCTTTCCTTTGTGTCTAATAACCTGTATATCAAAAATATATCATATCTGCATATTTCTCTCCCTTTTTGGCAACAGCATAAAAAAATAAGCATAAAAGTCCATAGAATCCATAACCATAACAATGCAAACTAAGTATTAATATCCAAATGATCAAAATAGATAATTAGTTCAAAGCACGAATAAACTAAGAGGTTTTTTGAAATAAGGGGAGGATTTTGATCAACATCCTAAGGATTGTAAGGAATTTGAATAAGCTGGAGATTAACCAAATTCTATACAGCCTCTTCAATCTTCGACATGCATTGACCAAAACCTATCTCTATAGCTGCCATATTTTGTTCAGTCTGGTGGACAACATTCTGCATCTTATCCTCTAGATTAGCCGTGGTTGACATTAGCCTTGTCAACTCCTTAATATGCCAAATCATTTTCAGAACATGATCATTTATCGATGATCCCTTAGCCATCCTCATACGATACAATCCCCTAGATATCTCATACCTAGAGAATCGACCATTCTTGTCGAAAAATTCCTTCAAGTGCGTAATGATCGACCAATCACTTTCCATGGTCTCATAGCTCTTATGTAATTCATTATTCATTGAAACAAGCAAGTGGATAATGAATTAATCCTAAACCTTTTGACTTAATGCCAATTCAGTTCTTCTGTCCAAAATTGGCCTGAAATCACTGATATAGACGCCGGCAATCCTACATTGCATGGCTAGCACTAACGTAGACAATTTTTAATAATATATTTAATATTTCTTTCGAATTTTTAATTATTTTTAATTATATTTCTTTTCATTTTCATTTTCATTTTTCTTTTTTATTTTCTTCCTTTCCTTCTTTTTTTTTCCAAACCCTAGCTAGCGATGGTCGCCTGTCGCCCACCACAGGCAAGGGCTGACGCCCTCGAAGCTGGACCTTGCTTAGAACTGGGTCAAGTCCTATGGCTGGTGATGATTTGGAAAAAAAAAAGAGAAGGTAAGGAAAGTAAATAAAAAAATGAAAAAGAAAAGGAAAAGGAAAAAAATTTAAAAATTTTAAAAGTATTAAAATATTGTTAAAAATTATTCACGTCAGCGTCGGCTGTGTCATGTAAGACGACCGGCATCTACCTTAGTGATTTTCGGCTGGATGGACTCAATTGGCACAAATGCAAAAGATTTATGACTAAATTGGCTTAATTGAAAGGTTTTAGACTGAATTGGCACCAATGCAATAGGCACTTTTTCCAAAAATTAGGACAATTTTCTAGTAAAGACGAAAAATTAATGCGCGAAAATTTTTTTTTCGCTCAAATAAATACAGAGAGAGTTCAAGTGAGTAATCTTCAGATAACTTTGAGCAACCTAATAAGAGGACAATGGATGCGCAAGTCGTCGGGAGTAATAATGACATCAACTCAGTTTATGCATATTGCCCTCCACTCTCGTTCACATGGCTTCAATTGCGCTCCAAAATCCTCTTTGATTTTACTTTCCTCGGTACCATTTCCGATTGTTCTGTCGCTATCGGTTCCCGTGCTCGGAGGTTCCTATGTCAGCATCAATTGCTTGTTTGACATCGATTCTTCTTTGGCCCAAATGAATCTGTCAACTCTCTCTTCAAACACATCTCACATGGGTCCTCCCTTCTCTATCAGAGCTTACTGTTTTGTCAGTTTTTACAATGTAGAGTAATGAGAATGGAGTTTGTTTGCATGTCGAACTGTTTTGAATCTTGGTCGCCCAAGTTGGATGTTTCTACTTTTTTATGGCAATGAATGTGCGCAGAGAAAGAAGAAAAATTGGTGATGCTGAAGGAGGTCATATCTTTGCCAATGGCTATAGCTCAAAGCCAGATACTTTAAAAGGATAGTTAGTGCCTTCAGAGACTAGTGTTGTCTGTGTATGAGCAAACACATTTTGCTGAGCTGCAATAAGTTTAAGTAAGTTGCTTATTCTTTCATGATTTTAATTGATGGCAAGTTGGTTGCGGCGCAGTAGGGATGTCATAAAAGCCCGCACCGACCTAGCCCGGCCCGACCCTACCCGAAAATTTAGGGTATTTTAGGGTCGAGACTTAGTCTTCTCCGGGTAAAGATTTTAGATGTGGGTAATTGTTAGGGTCAGGCCAAGTCAGGCCAGTGTGGGTACTTGTTCGACAGATGAGCCGATCTCTCTCTCTCTCTGCCCCCCTCCCCCCCTTCACTCTCCTTTCTCTCTACACAAGAGCAACAAAACCCTAAATCTGAGTAGCTGATCGGCGACGTAAACGAGCTCGGCCAGCAGTTGCACTCGTTCGCCTTCTCCTTCACGCTCGAATCTCTTTCCCTCTACTTCGTTCGAGATCTGTGTGTTTTGCTCTTAAGAGGGAGTTTGATTGATGAATTTGACAGATACAGGCACATTTCGGCGTCAATACTAGCTCCCACGCTGGTGTGCTATCCAGCGGCATTTCCAGCTCCGTCTGGCAATCGGCAGCCATTGCTTGGTGTCCCGACCATCACGTCTTGCATTCTCAGCTAGTTCACAAGGTTGTGGTGGCTGGCTTTCGTCGAAACGGCCATCGGATCTATCCTATTTTGCTTGACTTTGATCGTTGTTTACTTCTTGTTCATTCTATCTCGTCGAATCATGTTCTCACACCGAGACTCTCGTGTTGTGATCTAGATATTGGAGAGCTACCATCGGTGTCATATTGAAATCTATTGTTGCTCGAATAGCTCTTATGAGCTCAATGATTTCATCGCACAAGGTATGCATTCTTAAACCGAGTGTGTAGAATTTCGTATGTTGATTGATATATGCATGGGAATCATTCAATGAATGTTTGGAGCATTATTGCCATGATATGCAATTTTCGTGTCATGCGAAATTTTGCTTCTACTACTGATTTGAGTTCGAAGATGATGAAATATGAAAAAATACATAACTTGAGATTCGAAGAGCATGCTCTAAGCTTCGATTTGATATATCGTATGGCATGAATGGACATCATTTACTATGTGAAATCGTTGTTGAAACTTCAGATCAGAATCTGTGAATATCAGTTTTCTATTCCGTTTGTGTTTCCTGACTGACCTTACCCGTTCAATGATTTTTCTGATTTTTTATGTTCTTCATTTGAAAAAATTGTCTTCATAAAAGTTGTAAATAACATCTTGATATTTCTACAATAAAAATCTCAGAAAATTTCATGATGATTTAGTTAACATAATTAATCCTCAAAGTCACATTTTCTGGTCTTTGAAAATTGTTTTCTGACCGACTTTTGCTTATTCTTCGAATTTTAAAAATTTTTGTGTTCAAAATCTCGGAAAGTGTTCTTCATGAAAGTTTTTACTAAGATTCTAAAATTTTCAATGGTATCAATCTTATCAAAATTGAAGCTCGTATGAATGTTCAAATGTCTGATCAATGTGCCGATTGGATTCTACACTCAGATCTCATAATTCACTTCTCTGAACATGAAAACGTGTTTTGCTATTTTGGTAAACCTAAAGTCATTTTTAGAACAAACTTGGATCAAGTCTTGAGTATCCGGGTCAAATCCTTATTTTCGGAAAAATAAGATAAAAATTGATCCAAATGGTCTTCATGAACTTGGATTTTCACATCCTAAGATTTCTAATTATGCTTGAATCATGTTAATTGGACTTCCTTTGTTAAGTCAATTAGGGTTAAAAAAAATCTGTTTAAACTTGTACTTTAATTGACTAAGTGATCCTCAATAGGCTCATTTCTTCTTGTGTGATTGATTGAGAAGCAAGGTCATTTGGCATAATAGCATGTTTAATTCATTGTTTATGCATGTGTTTTCTAGATGAATGCTTAGGTTTAATGCATGTTCGGAAGGTAGCCTATGGTGATAACTTAGAACTGACTTTAGGGGTTAAGTGATATCGACCAATGTTTTGTGAATATTAATGGTGGTCGATTATCATTAACTATTAATTAATCAATCCTAGTTGATTAAGTGATTGGGTGATCGAAATGCATAAAAGGCAAAGGTCGATCTCAAGACCAATTCAATACTTTCATGATACGGTGTCATTACTTTGCTTTGATTGTATGCTTGTACGTTACTTGTTTGGAATGTGTGAGTTCAATAAAAACCGACATCACCATGGCAGTCCATGGAGGAGGTGCCCGTGGACCTTGAGGGTGGAGATTAAAGACCAATGTCCAAACCGATCTCATCTTGTACAATTTATTTATTTCCCGACCATGTCTAGAGTTTTCCAACTTGGCTTGTAATAATCATTCGATGAGTTGCGGGTTTTCTTTCCTTGCTCTGAGATTAGCTCGCCTTTCAGTTACATTGGGTGTTTACTTATACACCGCCTTTCAGTACATTGTTTGTTGATTTTTCTTTTCTAGACCAAGATAGGATTAGTTCAGAATTCTAAAGGGAAAAACACAAAAACAAGATGCTTGATCATTTAGTAGATTAGGACTTTGACATGAAAACGATAAAAACAAATGCGTGGCCACTTAGATAACAACCAAAATAAGTTAGCGGTATTGAAAAGGCATTAATAGAAACATCAACGTATCCTTGTCCCCAAACCAATATATCTCTGGTTTCGTAGAAATCGAAACGAAATTCATGCATTTCAATTGGGTAATCTAGCAAACCCCCGACCAAAGGCTAGTGGCGACTCCTAATTGATAAAAACACATAAAAATGATCCCATGTCACATGAGGTATGGATGGAGGGAGAATTCACGTTCATGGTAAATGAACCTAATGGATAAATCCAAAGAATGATGCCATTTTACGCCGATTTTTGGATAAGCCATTTGGGATATTTTCAATGAACAATTGCCTTTAAACCCACGCCCCGAGGTGGCCCTCAAGGGGTAGGTCGCGACAAGCCTGAGCAACAATTTTTTTTGAATTGAGTCCAGATGTTGTTGATTCTCCTGCGCTTTCTAGAAGCACTTCCTTCTTTTTCATTACCAGTTTTGGGAAACAGTTTGCAACGGAGGAGTCGTAAAAGCCAACAGAAATTCTTCCTCAGCTTTAAACCCATTTTGCTTAAAGAAATCACGCATCAGTTCCTCAGAAGCATTCCCCTTTTTGAACAGTTCATATACTATCCACACAAATTTTGAATTTTTAAAGTGAAAATCAGGTTTACTGGCCGATCTAGTCAATTGCTTGTCCGATTCAGTGCCAGATGAGTCACTGATCTCCACTTGTTCAGGGCTTCCTTTGGTCTTCGAACTTATGTTTGCAATGCGAGATGATTGTCGAGTTCTTGAGGAGATTTCAGATTTAGGAGACATTTGGACTTTTGAAATGATTTAAGAGAAAAAGTTTTGATCTTGAAATTTGAGAGAGAAACAAGTGTACTGTCAAAGGGGTTTGAGCAGAAAAGTGAAGAGTCGCGAGTTTTCAAAAAAAATGTAATAGACAATTTTGTTTTACAAAATCCGAAAGGTGAGAGAAAACTGAATTTGGCAGTTTTTTATTTTAAACTCCAAATTTTTTTGATAAAACTGTAATAGACAGTTAAAAAAATTTAAATTTTAGAATGAAATCCAATCAATTAATTTATATCAATTTAATCAACAATGAAAATTTGTTTATTGTGCGTACCTGATTTCCTTGTCAAAATAGAACGTACGTGCCAAAATTTGAATGTCTATCTTTGGAAGTTTTGGCTTCCTTTCGGATATGCTTTAGAGTCTGAGCATAGGTTCAGACGCAGAAAATCTGTATTGTAATTCAAAAGCAAACTTCCTTTTCCTGTCTTTCAAAATATCTCAAGCATATGGATACGTAATATGTAATTTATCACGAATAAACTCAAATGAAATCTTTTCTAATGGTTTTGTAGAAATATTTACTAATTGAGACTTTGATTCAATAAATTGAATATGCACATCACCGTTTTGAATATGGTTTATTATGAAATGATGCTTGATTTCAATATGCTTAGCTTGAAAATGAAGAATTGTATTCTTTGTTAGCATTGGTATTGGCACATTCGATTTTTACGCTTGATAATATCACGAAAAACTCTAAACTGGTACATCTGTGATAAATTTACCCAAAACTAATTTTTTGACAATAAAAAACCCAAAACTGGTACATTTGTGACAAATTTACCTTCCATTAAATTGAATTAATACAAAAAAAATCGCAAACTAGTACACCTGGGACAAACGAATGGTAAAATTCCAAACTGATACATTCGTCAACTGCCATGTGTCATTTAACCAAGTAATTTGATAATAAAATTTAATAACAACTAACGAAGGGTAAATTTGTCACAAGTGTACCAGTTTTGAGTTTTTTGTGATCAAAAAATTAGTTTAGGGTAAATTTATCACAAATATACTAGTTTGGGTTTTTCGTGCTAATAACCCAATCTAAGCGCAGTTGTTGATTCATGCATAAAATTTGAGCATAATAACTTCCAAGTACTACATATTCTACTTTTGCTGTAGATAATGAAACTGTACTTTGCTTTTTTGAATACCATGAGACCAACATGTTTCCCATTGATTGACATGTACCTAAGGTGCTTTTCCTGTCCACTTTACAACTAGCAAAATCAGCATCAAAATAACTAATAAGTGTAAAATTTGATCATTTTGGATACCATAATCCTAACATAGGATAGGTGCCAACATATTTAATTATCCTTTTTATAGCTGTGAGATGTGATTTCTTTGAGTCTGCTTGAAATCTCTCGTACATACACACACTAAAAGGGATATCAAGTCTAGAAGTAGTGAGATATAGTAATAATCCTATTATACTCTTGTATAACTTTTGGTCAGCTTTTCTACCCTTATCATCCTTATCCAATTTGGAAGAGTGAGACATTGGAGTTTCTGTCTTCCTGCTGTTTTCCATTCCAAACTTTTTTACTATTTCTCTGGCATACTTTTCTTGACATATAAAAGTACAATCTTTGGTCTGCTTGACAATTCATTAGAAGAACCAAAGATTATACATCAACATAAATAAGAACAAGTAGAATGTTTTTACCTTCATTTTTGATAAAGAGAGTTGTATCTACTTTACCTTTCACAAAGCCATTTTCCATAGGAAATTTACTTAGTCTTTCATACCAAGCACGAGGTACTTGTTTCGGATCATATAGTGCATTTTTTAGTTGGTGGACATGATCAGACTTTCTTAGTTCTTCAAAATCAAGGGGTTGTTCCACAAACACTTCCTCTTTGATGTAGCGATTGGGGAATGCACTTTTAACGCCCATATGAAATAGTTTGAAATTATGAAAACAAGCATAAGCTAAAAGAAGCCTTATGGCTTCTAATCTAGCAACTAGTGCATAGGTTTCATCATAATCTATTCTCTCTTTTTGTGCATATCCTTTGGCCATAAGCTTGGCTTTGTTTCTAGTAACCTTTTCTTTATCGTCTAGTTTGTTTCTGAATACTCATTTTGTTCCAATCACTAGATGACTCTTTGGTCTTGGCACGAGTTCCCAGATTTCATTGATTCTAAACTGAGGAAGTTTTTCTTACATTGCTTCTATCCAGCTTTCATCGGTTAGAGCTTCATCAATTCCTTTTGGTTCTATCTCAGACTTAAGTGCTAGAGTACTTATATTTTCCTTGAGTTTCAAGTGTGTCTTGATACCAGCATCCACCTCCCCGATGATAAGTTCCTTTCGGTGACTGGACTAATGTTTCTAGTTTTTGCTAAATCTATCGTTTTGATCTTCATCAATCTTTAGGGATTAACGTTGATTCTGATCATTTGTAAGAGCATCCTTGATTTCTTCAACTGGTTGAACATCATCAAGCATGGAATTTTGTTGAGAGTCTTGGAAATTCACATCAGCATGAGAATATTCGGATTCATCTTCTTGAGTCTGAAGATTTTCCTCAAATTTTACATTCATCGATTCTTCCATAGTCTGAGTGTTCTTGTTGAAGATTCTGTAAGCCTTGCTTGTTATGGAATAGCCAAAGAAGATTCCTTCATCTGATTTCTTATTAAACTTTCCAGAACGATCATTAGAATTTTTAAGAACAAAACATTTACATCCAAATACATGAAAATATGAAATATTGGTTTTCCTTTGTAAAACTCACAGGGGGTTTTTTCAAGAATATGTTTTAGAAAAACTTGATTGATTATGTAGCATGCTGTCAAAACAACTTCTGCCCAAAAACAAGAAGAGATTTTGCTTTCGATCAAGAGAATTCTTACCATTTCTTGTAAAGATCGATTTTTCCTTTCGATAACTCCATTTGTTCTGGAGTATAAGGACAAGAGAAAATATGCTGAAAATCATTTTCAACACAAAAATCTGTAAAACTTTGATATTTAAATTCTTCTCCATGGTCAGTTTTGATACTGGAAATTGCATAACCTTTTTTGTTCTAAACCTTTTTGGCAAATTTTGAAAAATATTAAAAGGTTTCATTTTTGTGAGTAAGGAAAAATACCCATGTGAATCTGGTAAAGTCATAAACTCTTACTAAACAATACTTATTACCACTAATGCTTTGACTTCTAGTTGGTCCAAATAAATCCATGTGAAGAAGCTGTAATACACGGTTAGTGGAGACATAATATATAGATTTAAAAGAACTTCTGACCTGTTTTCCCAAGGTGCAAGCTGTACATAATTCAGATCTCTTGGGTTTCGGATATGGGAGACCTCAAACAAGCTCCTTGGTAGAAAGCTTAGATAATTGTTTCATACTAATATGCCCCAGCCTTTTATGCCATAGATTTGTGTCTTCTTTGATAGAAACTAAGCATTGAGAAGTGTCAGACTTTACATCTAGAATATAAATATTACCATGTCTTCGTTCGGTGAAAGATTGTGAGCAGTCTTTGCTTGAGCTAGAACATATATTCTCTTGAAAGTTGATCTTGAAGCCTATATCTCATAATTGACTTATGCTTATGAGATTGCAATTAAGGCATTTCACCAAAGAGACATTGTTAATCACTAGGCTTCCAATTTCAACAGTTCATTTGCCTATGATTCTTCCTTTATTGTTTCGACCAAAAGATACGCTTCCACCATTCAGTTTTTCAAACTTAATGACATGCTTGAATCTCCTGTCATGTGTCTTGAACAGCCACTATCCAAATACCATTTATTCTTTTTCTTTTTAGATACCTGCAAAAAATGAATAAACTCAAGTTTTCTTTGGTACCCAAATTTGCTTGGGTCCTTGAGTGATAGTGGAATAAGTTATTCTTATCCAGTTTCTCCAAGTTGATCTCCAAACTTTAGGACATTCATTCTCAAAATGCTCTGGATCACCACAAATTGGGCACTTAAAGGCATTTCGGTCAATAGGTTTTACAAAATTCTTTTGAAAATGATTTTCATATGCATGCTTAGAAGGTCTTTGGTTGAGTCTTTCCTTAGCTTTTGGAAAATTAATTAGAAAATCACTTTCCTTAATAAAATCAAGTCCAAACTTGTTATAGTATGGAACTTGTATGGAAAGTATATGTTCCAACGTTTATGATCCATTTGAAAATTTTGTAGTAATATCTGAAAATTCCTTTTTTTAAAACAACATTTTCTTTTACAAGTAAATCTCGATTTTCTTTTATTTGATGGAATTCCTTTTGTAAAAATTCAATTTTGCCTTTTTGAGAAATATCATATTATCTTAGCTTGGAATTTTCCTTCTTCAATTCGAAGACTCTTTTGAAAGCAAATTTGTAATCTGAACATAATTTATCAATATAATTCGTAACTTCCATAGGAATTTCAGGATAATTTACCTCGATTTCCTTCTCTATTTCTGAACTTGAGTCTGAATCTGAATATGAGTTTGAGTGTGCCATTAAGCAAATGTTTGCATATTCTTCGTCACTATCTTCACACTTAGTGTCGCTACAAGTTTCTGCCTTCAGGGCTTTCTTAACTTTTTCAAACTTTCATTTCTTTGTCTTCAAGAGTGGATAATTTGCTTTGATATGTCTACGTTTTCTATAATGAAAACAGATTACATCCTTACCTGTTTCTCCTACATCGAATGTCTTCTTTTGCTCAGCTTATTTGAATGGCTTTCTTCTTTTGAATTTTCTCCCATTCATGTTGCAATAGAATGTACATAAGACTTTAAAAACAAGTGTGTAATAGAATGTAATAAGCAGAAGGAGTTTTAAGGATGAGAAAATCTGCACATAAGACGTATAGTGGTAAACATGATATTAATTAAATTTCGTAACACATGAATGCAATTTAATCAAGATTCTATGATTACATGAATTATTAAACTAATGACATGCAAAATGGATTATTTAAACGCAATCTATATATGAGCTAATTCTAATGATGGAAAAAAATATGAACTAATCTAATATGAAGTGTCATGCCCCATACCCTATCTCCCCGAGCCTCGGGTGTGCAACATCCGTGAGGTCATTGAAATGCGACATCCTAGGAGGCGTTGCCAACTCGTTTCTTTTATCTTTCGATTATGCACATGCGGAAGCGTACTTGAACATCACCCAATCAATAACAACAAACGGATAGCAAGGAAAACACGTAGACAAAACATACTTCATATATAAGCGTCATTAACCATCAAAAGTTAGCTAATTACAAGCCCACTACTATAGGCCTTTTTCGATTTCAACCAAAAAAGGGTCGGGATTAGTCCTAACTCCTCTATCTACAAGGGCGATTTCCAAAAAGTGGTGTCCTACGAGAGGCCGATTCTCTATGGTTCAGGCTCAGAATCATAGTTCGGGTCGGACTTGGGGTCGCCCACGACGCCATCGGAAGGATTCCCCACCATGGGATCCATTTAGGCTCTTCCAAGGTCACCCGGGGGTCCATCAAACCCACGAAGAGGACCAAAAAGATCCCCGTCAAACCATACGAACCAGGCCACAAAACGACAAGGAACCAAGTGCTCTAGGCCCTCATCGACCCACATCGTAGTAGTATACTTATGATAGGTAATATCACTCCTCGCTACCACGACCTCAGTAACATCCACTTCCTTGGTTACGGGGCACCCAAAATGGACGATACGGCTATACATACCTACGAGCTTGAAAAGAAGTGAACAACAACAAATAAGTAAAACTCAATAAGTAAATCGCCTAATCCTTATATAGGAGGATGCTGTTGACACTTTATTTTTAGTCCTTTTTCAATTTTTTCTAAAAATCACATAATTGGGATTAGGAACCTTGGCCAAGCTTAGGAACCTATTTCTAAACCAAAATAATTTTTTATAATTTTTCTGAATTTTTCTTTAATTTCTTTGGGTTAAAATAAGAGGAAAAATCAAGAAAAATATCAAATGGAGTTCAAAAATTCCATAAAATTGCCATTAATCTTATTTTGAATCCAATTTCATCATTATAACTTCAATTTTGGAAAATTTCAATTGGGAATGTATTTTTCCCAAAATTGGGTAAATTCATACCCAAATTGAACCAAAAACGCAATTGAGTCATTTTTAGTAATTTTTAAGCCATAGTGTCTTCACAACAAATGATTCTAGGACCTTGAATTACATAATGATCAGTCCAATTTCACAATTTAACCGTATAATTGAAAGACCCCAAAAATCAATTGAAAATTAGGGATTTTGAGCCCAAATTGGAAATCTTGTACAATTCGAAATTGTTGAACCAGGACAGTGCCATTCCTAGGGATAATCAGTCATCGATAATTCAATTTTATCATCAATTTTTCCCAATTAGGTCATTTAGATACTGAATTGAACAAAAACCCTAGTGATTCGAATTCAAAATTTGGGAATTTTGGGTTTAATTGTGATAAAAATTGGTAAAAATCTCATATTTGAATGCAAAATTTGTCGAGAAATCTAATTTTGGGGTTAAATTTGAAAAATTGGGTCAAAATTGGGCTTAATGTGCAATTTTAGACCAACCCGGGTCTGCCTGGTTGGTTGGATCGACCCGACCCGACCTAGGTCGGTCATCTTCTTTACCCGGTTCAACCCCACACATGAAAAAATTTGGAAAATATCTCCCCAGCTTGCCTCTTCACTGCCTTACCTGGGTTGATTGAGCACGTGATAAGTAGTTTTACCAGTTAGGGAAGCTCCAGCTGCCATCGGAGATTTGATGTAACAAACTTAGAGATCGATGAGAGTGAATTTTTGGCGGGAAATCGAGCTAGAAAAGAGAGAAAAAAACATTATCCTGCATATAGAACCTATTCGACGAAATCACTGAGAGAGAGAGAAAGAGAACCAGAGTGAGAAAGAGAGAGATTTGTCGCACTGCGCTTTTGGTGTTTTTTCGGGATTTGCGCGCTAAGGAGGTATTTCCATATAAGGGTCTCTCCCAGACGATATCTCACATGACAGTAGAAGGTGATTTCTAAATTTGTGATTTTGGAGTCGCCACTAGTCATTATTGATAGGTAGACTCGAAACCTAATTGAGGCATGGGAGAAATATCCCGATCCTACGAACTAGAGATTCTGAGTATGGGGACTTGATTACGTTATTGATCCTGAATTGAGATCCCTAACACCCTTTCGGTACCTAAGAACGATATGATATCTATCGTGTTATGCAAATTTCCGAGGTTTAACCATTAATCCTATCCGTTCTAATCGCAGGAAAGTACAAATAAGTATTAAATGCACAATCACAGTCAATCAGATCAATCAATCCTAAGTGCTCTCTAAAACGAAAGTCAATCAAAACACCCAAACCTTAATAAAGCTCTAAAAGCTTGTTCATTCCATGATTTGCGCATTTTTAGGGTTTTAGGATTTTTTTAGGGGTTATAACCCCTGAATTTGGAATTTTCCAAAAATACCACTTGGGCACCTCCGAAATTCAAATTTCACTTTTTATGACTGGCCATGATAATTTTGGACATTCTGTGAATTTTCAAAATTTTTGATTTTTTTGATTTTTTTTTGAAAAATTTTTTATTAAAATCGAGAACTGATTTTTTATGATTTTCTTAAAATCTTTGTGAATTTTCCAAATTTTCAAATTTTTGTTGATTTTCCAAAATTTTTTATTATTTTATTTGTATTTTTCGAATTTTCCGAATTTTTATGAATTTTTTGAAAATTTTTGGATTTTTCTGAATTTTCTGAAAATTTTTGAATTTATATAAATTTTTTGTGAATTTTTTTTGAATTTTTATGAAATTTTCTAATTTTCTAATTTCTAAAAAAAATTCTAACTTTTGTTTTATGATTTTTGTGATTTTTATGTTTTTTTTATTATTTATTATTATTTTTTTAAAGAAAGTTTTTAAATTTTCTCGCCGAGGAAACGAACCGGACTGGCCCGGTTTGACCCGGTTCGGCTTGGCCAAACCGGGCATCGCCGGTGCTGGTCGCCGATCGTGCCTTCTGGCGAGCGCGTGCCCAAAACGACATCGTTTTGCTGTTTCTTCATTTAGGCATTGTTACAAATACCTAGTGTGCATTATTTCCAGTTCAATGTTCGCAAGGCCGCGACTTTGAGTCCACTGCTGGCGACTATCTCACTGTTCTGATCAGACCATTATCAAGTTCATATGTCGCAGTATGAATGTAACCCAATCAGATCGCCACTGGACATTCGCCGGCTGGTGAAAAACTGACCTAAATAACCTAATTTGTAAACTGTTCTAAACAAGATTTTCCAGAACCCTAATCCAAACACTAATCGCCCTAGCCGTCTAAATCGGTATCAATCAGCATCAAATCATCAAACAAAGTTGAAAGGGAGCCTACTTGGATGACCTATGGTCACGGTGACGCTCCGGCAGGGTCACCTGAGCTCCGGCAAGGGGTTTCAATGGCGGGGCCGACTGAGTTCATGCATTTTAATGTCCAAAAACACAATCAAACAACAACAAAATGATTAGAAACTAGTAATGAACATCAAAATGCCAAGATTCATCAGTGAAATCACTCAAACATGCACATTGAGGTCAAAACCAAATTCTGGGAAATTTTTGAAAAAACTAACCATGAGCCAATTTTACCTGTTTTGTTCAATGATCAAACAAAATTGTTGAACTGATTGGCGCCCCACGGGTTGTTCTCTGACACTCGGTCTTCACCCTGGTGATTTTGGTTTAGCTGGAATAGGTCTGGATCGGTCGGACGAAGCTCGTTTTCAAGCATTCCCGATCAGCCTTCTTCTGGTTCACCCGAGGATGAGATCCTCCCTAGACGGTCGATTTGTCGGCGCCGTTCAATCAACCGGTGCCGATCACTCAACCTGGGGGATCTCTACTCCTCTCTCTCTCTAGATTTCAAGTTTTTTTATCTCTGTTTCTCTCTTCTTCCTCTCTCTGGAATTTCGTCGAACACCTTCTCCTCCTTTCCTTCAGTTTTTCTTAATTTTTTTGTTGATCGATTTCGCGCTCAAAATTGGTTGAAACCGACTTCCGATCGGTTGGAATGGTTAACTGGTGCCAGCTAGATATTTTCCAGCTGGCCAAACCAATTAACACGTGCTAGTTTGATCGAGAATGATCGATTAAGTTGCGGGTTTGATTTGGTAGTTTTGGGTTTAGTGCACTTCGGCTAAATCGTGCGAAGAAGATGATCTACCCGGGTTGGGTCGGGTTGACTCGACCGACCCGGTAGACCCGGGTTGGTCCAAATTTCTCAAATTTGACCCAATTTTGACGCAAAATTTCAAATTTAACCCCAAAATTGACTTCCCCATCATATTCCGAACCCAAATATATAATTTGCCCCAATTTTTATTATAATTGTGTCTAAGATTTTCTCATTTTTATATTCCGGTTAATAGGGTTTTGTTTAATTTGATGTCCTAATGGCCTGATTAGGCAAAATAGATGCCAAAATTAAATTACCCACACCTGATTAACCCTAGAAACGATGGGCTCACATTTCGACAATTTCATATTGGGCACTATTCCCAATTTGGGTTCAAAATTCTTAATTTTCAATCAAATTTTGGGAATTTTTTATTTTTATGTCAAATTGTGCAATTGGAATGACCATTATGCAATTCAAGGTCCCAGAATCAATTGTTGTGAAGACACTATGATTTAAAAATTACTAGAAAACATTTAATTGCATTTTTTGTTCAATTTGGGTTTAATTTTGCCCAATTTTGGGAAAAAAACATATACCCGATTGAGATTTTTCAAAATTGATGATGTATTCATGAAATTGGATTTAAAATAAGACAAATGACTATTTTTATGGAACTTTTTGATTCCATTTGCTATTTTTCTTGATTTTCTTACTTATTTTGACTAAAAGAAATTAAGGAAAAATGCAGAAAAATGCTAAATTTTTTTTTTGTTTAGAAATAGGTTTCTAGGCTTGGCCAAGATTCCTAGACCTAATTTTGAAATTTTTGAAAATATAACAAAAAAATGAGCTAAAAATTAGGTGTTAACAGCTGCCCCTCTTTGAGATTGAGCTCGTTAGAGGTTGATCTCAAAGACAATGTGACACCTAAATTTTAGTCGACTCACTGAATGAGATAAGATAGAAATTTCATAAGAACTAATTAGGCATCTTGCTTTTGAAATTCGTGATCTAATCCAAAAGTTCTCTTTTCAGAATACATTTTGAAAGATTCTTGATGATCGAGGGAGAGAAACTTACTTGTTTGTGAGAGTTTCCTTGTTGTTTATCCAAAGGCATGAATTGATGGTGGTGATGATCGTGATGGTTATTCGGATTTCGTGGTTTAAGGATGAATCCACAAACCATGAATACCTGAGGCTCTTCTCCAAAGGATTTTAAATTTGCCTAGTAGTTCCTCACCAGTGGGACTTCAAATTTACCTAGAGGCTCCTCGCCTGTAGGACTTTAGATTTGCCTAGTGATTCCTCACCAGTAGGACTTAAAATTTGTCTAGGGGCTCATCGCCTGTAGGACTTTAGATTTACCAAGTGGTTCCTCACCAGTAGGACTTGAATTTGCCTAGGGGCTCCTCGCCTGTAGGATTTTGAAAATTGCCTAGGAGCTCCTCGCTTGTAGAATTTTGAATTTGTCTAGGGGCTCCTCGCCTGTAGGACTTTGAATTTGCCTAGGGGGCTCCTCGCCTGTAGGACTTTGAATTTTGGAGACTTGCCATGTGATTCCTCACCCGTAGGATTTTGGAAATTGCCTAAAGGCTTCTTGCCAATAGAACTTGAATTTTGAAGACTTGCCATGTGATTCCTCACCCGTAGGATTTTAAAAATTACCTAAAAGCTCCTCGCCAATAGGACTTCAATTTGGGAGACTTGCCATGTGATTCCTCACCCGTAGGATTTTGGAAATTGCCTAAAGGCTCCTCGCCAATAGGACTTGAATTTTGGAGACTTGCCATGTGGTTCCTCACCCGTAGGATTTTTGAAATTGCCTAAAGGCTCCTCGCCAATAGGACTTGAATTTTAGAGACTTGCTATGTGATTCCTCACCCGTAGGATTTTGGAAATTGCCTAGAGGCTGCTCGCCAATAGGACTTAAATTTTGGAGACTTGCCCTGTGTTTCTCACCTGTAGGATTTTGGAAATTGCCTAAAGGCTCCTCGCCAATAGGACTTGAATTTTGGAGACTTGCCATGTGATTTCTCACCCGTAGGATTTTGGAAATTACCTAAAGGCTCCTCCCTAATAGGACTTGAATTTTGGAGACTTACCATGTGGTTCCTCACATATAGGATTTTCGAAATTGCCTAAAGGATCTTCACCAATAGGACTTGAATTTTGGAGACTTGCCATGTGATTCCTCACCCGTAGGATTTTAGAAATTGCCTAAAAGCTCCTCGCCAATAGGACTTGAATTTGGGAGACTTGCCATGTGATTCCTCACCCGTAGGATTTTGGAAATTGCCTAAAGGCTCCTCGCCAATAGGACTTGAATTTTGGAGACTTGCCATGTGGTTCCTCACCCGTAGGATTTTTGAAATTGCCTAAAGGCTCCTCGCCAATAGGACTTGAATTTTAGAGACTTGCTATGTGATTCCTCACCCGTAGGATTTTGAAAATTGCCTAGAGGCTGCTCGCCAATAGGACTTGAATTTTGGAGACTTGCCCTGTGTTTCTCACCGGTAGGATTTTGGAAATTGCTTAAAGGCTCCTCGCCAATAGGACTTGAATTTTGGAGACTTGCCATGTGATTTCTCACCCGTAGGATTTTGGAAATTACCTAAAGGCTCCTCCCTAATAGGACTTGAATTTTGGAGACTTACCATGTGGTTCCTCACCTGTAGGATTTTCGAAATTGCCTAAAGGCTCTTCACCAATAGGACTTGAATTTTGGAGACTTGCCATGTGATTCCTCACCCGTAGGATTTTGGAAATTGCCTAGAGGCTGCTCGCCAATAGGACATGAATTTTAGAGACTTGCCCTGTGGTTCCTCACCCGTAGGATTTTGGAAATTGCCTAAAGGCTCCTCACTAATAGGACTTGAATTTTGGAGACTTGCCATGTGATTTCTCACCCGTAGGATTTTGGAAATTACCTAGAGGCTCCTCGCCAATAGGACTTAAATTTTGGAGACTTGCCATGTGGTTCCTCACCCGTAGGATTTTGGAAATTTCTTAAAGGCTCCTTGCCAATATGACTTGAATTTTGGAGACTTGCCATGTGGTTCCTTACCCGTAGGATTTTGGAAATTGCCTGGAGACTCCTCGCCAGTAGGACTTTAGATTTGCCTAATGGCTCTTTACCAGTAGGACTTTGGAAAGACTTCAAATAATGAATGCCTTAGCTGTGAGTTTTGTGATTTTGAGGTTTCACTTAACCTTAATATGGTTTTTAGTTAACAAAAAACTATTTTGAAAAGTAGTTTTGAAATTAATCAAAACAGTTTGAAGTGTGGTTTTTCTTTTAGCTTGCCACAAACTATTTGAAAACTTGGTTTTAAGTTGACCAAAAACTTTTGAAACCTGGTTTTGAAATATGTATTCTTTGTATGCATTTCAGACAATCAAATTTCCTTTTCAAGGAATTATTTGAACAAAATGCTTGCAAACTTTCAAGAAATGCTTGAAATTATCGTTTGAAAGACCTTCATTAGAAAGGATTTGTTTCAATCTATGAACGTGGTCTTTTCTTCATTTGATTGAAAGGGGACTCGTATGATATCCCTCAATTTTATCTCTCTTAACCAATCCTTAGGTGTTCGAAGATATTCGCAATATATACAATCCAATTGATCCAATAAGGTCTTTCAAAAGGTTGTAATGTTGGCTTGGTCAATGGCTATTCAAAGGATAGGCATTCTGAAGCCAAGAAAAGGATTTCGTCACAATTGACTTCGGGTTTACAAGTTAAGAACCTTGAGGATAAGACAAGATAGTATTGCATACACTTCTTTGAGTGATGACTTCTTGTCATAAAGTCATGTTTCTACTCTCAACATCCCAATCTGAAGAGTCTTTGGGGAGAGGTTGTATTGTTGGTATTGGGTAGGCTCAAAAAGGCTCATTTGTTTGAATTTAGAGTTTTCATGAAATTGATGATCTTCTTGGCATCACCACTTTTCTTTTCTTTTGTTTTTTTTACTAGAGATCTTTCCTATGAACATTAGAGTCCTCTAACATTCATCATAATCTCTTTTCTTTTGATCATTCTCACTTGTTGTGATCTATGATCTCTCATGATCTTGACTTTGCTTTGTCACGACTTTTGTCTTTTCGAGCTTTCTTTTGCACTCTCTTTTCTTTCTCATTTTTCTTGGGCATTTGGCCTTGCTTTTACCAGGCGCACTATTTTTTCATGCCCCAGACTCCTTTGTCCTTGATCTTTTTGAATTCCAAGGACTCTGTGTTCTGTCCTTTTGTTTCCTATTTATTAAAGTGGATTATATGTTCATGCTCCAGTATGAAAAGATGATCACCAATTTAGGATTTTGAAATGAATATTCAGGTGGGCTTTGCCAAAGGTAATGTGTTTGGGTATAAAAAATGAAGTGCTCTTCTTACTTTTGGGATGTTTTGAGCTTCCATATGACTTCATATGAAGTTATCACAGAACGATTGATGCAAGAGTATGCAATAAGATCCTTCTTGATCCTATTCTCCATAGCTATCAATCCACAAATCTCCTGATTTGCCCCAGTGTGGGGTGGTTCTTAACAGGATTGTTTTGAGAGAACTTCTCTACTATTTTGGCTCAAATTTGAGTTTGCAAGGGGATAAGCATGTGTTTGGGATAATGAAATGATTGCCTTTCATCATTCAATCCATGTAATCATTGCGAATATCCCCTATTTCCTTCGGATGAGTTTTTTTCTCACTCACTTCTACACTTTGATTTTGAGTATATAGGGGAAGTATTTGGATATGGCTTACCTTTCATCATTTGAAGGTCTTTCCATTCGATTTGATCCAAACTTTTTCTATGAAATTTTTCAAAGCCTTTTGTCAAATTATCCCTTTAAGGGAATTTTGATGCTTAGTGCATTTTCAAAGAAAGCATGATTCAAAATTTTGATTGAAACATTTTTGAGGTATTTTCCTTTTTAAAACAATTTATTTTGTTTTGCTCAGCTTTAGTGTCATTTCGATTGGGAAAGAAAAAGTTTGATTTTTCTCTTAGTAAGGCAACCTCTTTAGCATATGCCCTCACGATCTAGGGATACCTGTCTGATTGATTTATCAAAATCCCTCTTGTTTGGATGTTTCTATTTTGGTTACACTGGGGATTCTTTTGTTGTTGCATCCTTTTCTTTGTCTCTCTAGGGATGATAAAAAGGAAAGCACATTAGAGGATATCAATGGAAAATAGAATTGGAAGTGATACTTCCTCTACTATTTGATAACTCCATTGGGAATTCTGAAATCATCAACTAGCTCAAAATCTTTTTGTTTTCTTCTACAAAACAGATAAACATGTTCATGAAATCATGGCATGCATGATATGCATGGTATGCACATGTTCTAAAGTGACTCGAATCTTTTCTTGAATGTTCGTCTTCATTTTATGGGTAGAAAATCTTGATAATATTTGTATTTACAGGATAGGCTAGTTTGTTCCTACCATATCTACAAGGATCAATGCTCCTTTCTGAAGAACCTTATTGACAATATATGGACCCTCACAATTCGGAGTGAATTTGCCATGAGAATCTGAATTGTTGAAGATGATTTTCCTCACTACTAAATCCTCTATTTTGAAATTCCTCGGTTTCACCTTTCGATTAAAGGATTTAGCCACTCGTCTTTGATAGGCTTGACCATGGCATATAGCTCTTAATCTTTTTTCATCAATCATGTTGAGTTGTTCATACCTTTGTTGGATCCACTTAGCTTCTGAAAGCTTTAACTGAGATAGTATCCTTAATAAAGGAATTTCTACTTCAACAGGTAGTACTGCTTCTATTCCGTAAATTGAGGAAAATGGAGTTGCTCCAGTTGATGTTCGAATTGAAGTTCGGTATGCCATCAAAGCATACGACAACCTTTCATGCCAGTCACGATAATTTTCGGCTGTCTTGGCCAGTATCTTCTTGATATTCTTATTTGCCGTTTCAACCGCTCCATTCATTTGTGGACCATATGGAGATGAGTTCAGATGGCGGACATGGAAATACTCAAGTAAACAATCTACGATCCTGTTATTTAGATTTGAGCCATTGCTCGTGATTATTGCTTCTGGAACTCCGTACCTAGCAATGATGTCCCGCCTGATGAATCTTGCAACATGCTTGGCAGTAACATTTGTATAAGAGTTTGCTTCAATCCATTTAGTGAAATAGTCAATAGCAACTAGGATGAACCGGTGTCCATTTGAGGCCTTGGGGTTGATTGGACCAATCATATCAATGCCTCACATTGAAAATGGCCATGACTCGGACATTTGATATAACTCATTTGGCGGTGCATTGATTTTATCTTCATAAACCTGACATTGATGGCAACATTTCACATGTTGGATGCAATCTGATTCCATTATCATCCGATAATATCCCAATCTCATAATCTTTCGGGCTAGAAGATGTTCATTCATGTGTGGTCCACATTTACCCTCATGAATTTCTTTGGTGATCTGTTCAGCTTCTGTAACATCTACATATCTTAACAGTGTTGAATCAAATGATTTCTTATAGAGGGTTTGACCACTAAGGAAGAATTTGTTGGCTATCTTCCTTATAAACTTCCTGTTACCTGGTTGGCTTTCTTCATGAAATTCTCCTGATTGAAGATATCTTTTGATGTCATGATACCATGGTTCATTGTCGAACTCTGCTTAGACCATCATGCAATAAGCTGGTTGTTCAAGAATATTGATTCTCAGTGGTTTTATATCCATACTATCTTTAGCTTGTAGTAAGGATGACAAAGTTGCAAGAGTATCCGCAAAATGATTCTGAGCTCTTGGAAGATAATCGAATGTTATCTCTTCGAAACTTTCTATCATCTCTTCTAAATATCTGTGATAAGGAATCGGTTTGGCATCTCGAGTTTGCCATTCATCAGTTATTTGCAATATGATGAGCATGGAATCTCCATATACTTGCAACCTTTTTACCTTCATTGAAAGGGCTAATTGTAAGCCGAGAATGCATGATTCGTATTCAGCGACGTTATTGATGCATGAAAATACTAATTTCGCAGATACCAGATAGTGTTGGCCTTCTAGAGAGATCAGTATTGCCCCAGTTTCTGATCCAGATAAGTTGGTTGCACCGTCAAAATATATGGTCCATTTATCATCGACTAATGTCAATATGTGGTCATCCAGTCGTTATTCAAAATTGGCAATATTTTGCGAATTTTCTGCCAACATGTCTGCTATCGCTCGTCCTTTGACTGACTTTTATGATGAACTTCTGATGTCGAACTCAGATAACAAGACTTGCCACTTTGAAAATTTCCCGACCAAGGAAGATTTCTCAAGAAGGTACTTGATTGGATCATTCTCGGTCACTAGCAAAATTTGGTGATGAAGGGTGTATTGTCTTAATCTGTGTAATACCCAAATTAATGCAATGCATGTCTTCTCGACTGCTAGGTAATTCACTTCTGATGCTGTGAATTTCTTGTTCAAGTAATAAATGGCTTGTTCTTTACCATCATTTGGTCTTCTTTGTACAAGCACCGCTCCTAACGACTCATAGTAAATCGTCAAATATAATATCAATGGGACTCTAGGAATTGGTGGTACCAACACTGGTGGGCATACCAGATATTCTTTCATCTTGTCAAAGGCCTGTTGACATTCCGCATTCCACTTTACTTTGGCATTTTTCGAGATTTACGCGCTAAGAACGTATTTCCGTATAAGGGTCTCTCCCAGACCATACCTCACGTGACAGTGGAAGGTGATTTCTAAATTTGTGATTTTGGAGTCGCCACTAGTCATTATTGGTAGGTAAACTAGAAACTTAATCGAGGTATGGGAGAAATATCCCAATCCTACGAATTAGAGATTCTAAGTACGGGGACTTGGTTACGTTATTGATCCCGAATTGAGATCCCTAACGCCCTTTCGGTACCTAAGAACGATATGATATCTATCGTGTCCTGCAAATTTCCGAGGCTTACCCACTAATCCTATCCGTTCTAATCGTAGAAAAGTTCAAATAAGTATTAAATGCACAATCAAAGTCAATCAGATCAATCAATTCTAAGTGGTCTCTAAAACGAAAGTCAATCAAAACAGCCCTAAAAGCTTGTTCATTTCATGATTTACGCATTTTTAGGGTTTTAGGGTTTTTTTAGTGGTTATAACCCCTGAATTTGGAATTTTCCAAAAATATCACTTGGACACCTCCAAAAATTAAAATTTCACTTTTTATGACTGTCCACGATGATTTTGGACCATTTTTTGAATTTTCAAAATTTTTTATTTTTTATATTATTTATTTTTTTTGATTTTTTGATTTTTTTCTGAAAGAATTTTATTAAAACCAAGAACTGATTTTTTATGATTTTCTGAAAATCTTTATGAATTTTCCAATTTTTCAAATTTTTATTGATTTTCCAAAATTTTTTATTTTTTTGTATTTTCTGAATTTTCTGAATTTTTATGAATTTTCTTAAAATTTTAGGATTTTTCTGAATTTTCTTAAAATTTCTGATTTTTTATGAATTTCTGTAAATTTTTTTTTGAATTTTTATTAAATTTTCTAATTTTCTAAAATTTTTTTAATGATTTTTGTGATTTTTTGTTTTTTTTTATGTTTTATTTATTTATTTATATTTTAAATTTTCTCGCCGGGGAAATGAACTGGACCGGCCCGGTTCGACCCAGTTCGGCTTGGCCGAATAGGGTGTCGCTGGCACCGGTCGCCGATCATCCCTTCCGGCGAGTGCGTGCCCAAAACGACACCGTTTTGCTGTTTCTTCATTTAGGCATTGTTACAAACACCTGGTGGGCATTATTTCCAATTCAATGTTCGCGAGGCCGCGACTTTGAGCCCACTGCCGGTGATCTTCCGGCGACTATCTCTCTATTCTGATCAGGCCATTATCAAGTTCATATGTCGCAGTATCAATCTAACCCAATCAGATCGCCACTGGACATTCACTGGCCGGCGAAAAACCGGCCTAAACAACCTAATTTGTAAACTGTTCTAAATATGATTTTCCAGAACCCTAATCCAAACACTAACCACCCTAGCCGTCTAAATCAGTATCAATCAGCATCAAATCATCAAACAAAGTTGAAAGGGAGCCTACTTGGATGACCTATGGTCACGGTGACGCTCCGACAGGGTCACCTGAGCTCCGGTGAGGGGTTTCAATGGTGGGGCCGACTCAGTTCATGCATTTTAATGTCCAAAAACACAATCAAACAACAACAAAATGATTAGAAACTAGTAATGAACATCAAAATGCCAAGATTCATCAGTGAAATCACTCAAACATGCACATTGAGGTCAAAACCAAATTTTGAAAATTTTTTTGAAAAAACTAACCATGAGCCAATTTTACTTGTTTCGTTCAATGATCAAACAAAATTGTTGAACTGATTAGCACCCCGAGGGTTGTTCTCTGACACTCGGTCTTCACCCTGGTGATCTTGGTTTCATCGGAATAGGTCCGGATCAGTCGAACGAAGCTCGTTTTTAGGCATTCCCGATCCTCCCTAGACGATGAATTTGCCAGCGCCGTTCAATCGACCGGCGCCGATCACTCAACTTGAGGGATCTCTACTTCTCTCTCTCTCTCTCTCTCTAGATTTCAAGCTTTTTTCTCTCTGTTTCTCTCTCCTCCCTCTCTCTGGAATTTCGTCGAACACCTTCTCCTCCTTTCCTTCAGTTTTTCTTCATTTTTTTGTTGATCGATTTCGCATTCAAAATTGGTTGAAATCGACTTTCGATTGGTTGGGGTGGTTAACTAGTGCCAGCTGGATATTTTCTAGCTGGCTAAACCAATTAACACGTGCTTGTTTGATCTAGAATGATCGATTAAGTCGCGGGTTTGATTTGGTATTTTTGGGTTTAGTGCACTTCGGCTAAATCGGGGAAGAAGATGATCTACCCGGGTTGGGTCGGGTTGACCCGATCGACCCGGTAGACTCGGGTTGGTCCAAATTCTCAAATTCGACCCAATTTTGACCCAATTTTTCAAATTTAATCCAAAATTGACTTCCCCATTATATTCCAAACCCAAATATATAATTTACCCCAATTTTTATTATAATTGTGTCCAAGATTTTCTCATTTTTATATTCGGGTTAATAGAGTTTTGTTTAATTTGATATCCTAATGACCTGATTAGGCAAAATTGATGCCAAAATTGAATTACTCACACCTGATTAACCCTAGAAATGATGGTCTCACATTTCGACAATTTCATATTGGGCACTATTCCCAATTTGAGTTCAAAATTCTTAATTTTCAATTAATTTTGGGGATTTTTTTATTTTTATGTCAAAGTGTGCAATTGGACTGACCATTATACAATTCAAGGTCCCAGAATCAATTGTTGTGAAGACACTATGATTTAAAAATGACTAGAAAAAATTTAATTGTATTTTTGATTCAATTTGGGTTTAATTTTGCCCAATTTTGGTAAAAACATATACCCGATTGGGATTTTTCAAAATTGATGATGTATTCATGAAATTGGATTTAAAATAAGACAAATGACTATTTTTATGGAATTTTCTGATTCCATTTGCTATTTTTCTTGATTTTCTTACTTATTTTGACTAAAAGAAATTAAGGAAAAATGCCCAAAAATGCTAAAAAAAATTATTTTTTTTGTTTAGAAATAGGTTTCTAGGCTTGGCCAAGATTCCTAGACCTAATTTTGAAAATTTTGAAAATATAAAAAAAATGAGCTAAAAATTTGGTGTCAACAAGATTGAGTGAGAAGTTGAGTCGAGACTCCCAAGACCAAGTGATCGGAAAAGCGCCGGCAAATCGGTCCCGACGATGAGTTTCCTCACCGGCGAACCTACAACAAATCTTACCGTTAAGGCCTGAAACGATGCCTCGGTTGATCAATCCAGAGCTTTTCCGGAGCGAAGAAGTTCATCAGTTTCGAGAAAAGGTGTCAAAGAGTCACCCTACGGTCGCCGTTTGCAGCGAAATTTCAAATTTGATCTCCATCGAAGTAGGCAAAGTCCTATCATGCTCACGGTTCGGTAAAATTCCAGAATAGGTTTTTGAGTTCAATCAAGCTCAATCATGCGTGTTTCTTTGAGATTTTGCAATCATAGATGCTTAAAACATGTTCTAATCACCTTTTTGTTGTTTGATTGCATTTTGAATGATTAACTCTGCATAAACTGAGTCGGCTACCATTAAAATGCCCTCACCGTAGCTTCCAGATCTTGCCGGAGTGTTTCTGACGGCCTATGGCTATTTTAAGTTAGTTTTCTTCGCTTTCTTATTGTTTTGATTGTTGTATGAACATTACAAATGGCTAGGGCATCTGATTTATGATCTGAATGATAGGAGCATTTGAATAGATCAATCTTCAAGTTTGGGTTTTTGGATCGGCTTTTCATCGGCTGGCGGTGGTCCGGCGATGAACCAGCTAGGCTAGATGGGTAAAGGATGATGAGGACTCAACACAAAGCCTAAAAATATGACAGGAAGGTCGCCGGAAGCTTGTTGGAGCTCGGTTCAAAGTCACAGCCTTGAAAACGTTGAACAAGAGATTATGCACACCATGTGCTCAGCGAAATGCTGAAGTGAGAAACACTAGGAATGGCACCGTTTCGGTGCCATGTCGTCGGAGCACCGACCGGCGTCGATGCCGGCCGTTCTGACCAATCTAAACCGATTCGTTTCGATTTGCTTTCTTGGCAAGAAAATACAAAAATTCAAAAATATTCAAAAAAATTATAAATTCAAAAAATTCTTAAAAAAAATTAGAAAATCAGAAAATTCTGAAAAAAATCTTAAAAAATTCGAAAATCTCATAAAATTCATAAAAATTTCAGAAAATTCCAAGAATCTGAAAATTTCAAAAAAAAAATAAAAAATAAGCTTTTGGGAAAGTAAAAAATTTTCAAAAAAAATTTCCAAAAATAATAAAAAATAATCAAAATTTTCAAAAATTCACAGAATGACCCAGAAACCTTGTGGCCACCCTTTACAAGTGAAATTTGAATTTTTTGAAGTGTCTAAATGACATTTTTGAAGACCCTTCAGTTTAGGGGTTAAAAGGGATCCTAAGCCCTAAAAAAATACCTAAAAAGGTTTAACCCCCAAAAAGGGTCTCAACCCCTAAAAAACCCTAAAACAACATAACTCATTGAATGAATAAGCCATTAGGGCTTTACTAGGGTTTGTGTGTTTTGGATTGGCTTTCATTTTAGAAACAACTTAGGATTGCTTTGATTAATTGATATTGATTGTCCAATAATTGATTGATTGATTGATTTCCCACGATTATAACTGTTAGAATGAGTGGATAGACCTTGCGACCTTGTGTGACACGTTAGACACATCGTATCGTTTTAGATATCAAAAAGGCGTTAGAGATCTCGATTCAGGATCATTAGCGTAACTAAGTCCCCTTACTCAGAATCTATGGTTCGTAGAATTGTGGTATTTCTCTCGTACCCCGATTAGGTTTCTAGTCAACCTACCAATAATGACTAATGGTGACTCCAAATTAAAATTCAAACTAAATAGAAAATATAAAGAAATAAATACCCGTTGTCACGTGAGGAATGGTTTGGGAGAGACCCCTTGTTTGTCTAGTGATGGGATGTCTGTGGGACGTTTGGGCGAAATATCCATATCAGACCTTAGTAACCCATTCGGAGACAGTTTTCTCATTCATGACAAATGAAAGTACCTCCTTAGTGTGCCAAAAGCGCGGCACGACAGGCTTGGCGACTTTAGCACTCTAAGTGGACGTAAGTCTAGATTAGAGTGATACACATGTGTTTTGCGCTTGCAAGGATCCAAGGTATGCCTAGGGGTGATCCATTCCAGGGTGGGTTGGGTTCTAACCCGGAACCTGAAATCAACCCTGTTATAACTAGTTCCTAATTTTTGAAATCTGAAACCGACCCTGTTTTCCTTGAACCCTGTTTTGGAACCGACCCTATTTTTTCGGTCCGGTTTCAGGGTCTACCCAAGAACCTGTTTTTTTTGTTCCTTTTTCTGATTTCATTTTTTTCTAGCAAAATAATATATGTAGCAATGAAACAATTCAAAATAAAAGAAGAATAATAAAATCACTATCTGCCAAAAGTAACAATCCCTAAAATGGATAATTTACAATCCATGAAAATTACAATCCAAAAGCACTATGTGGTAAGACATAGTCCAATCGCATAAATCTTTAAGAGTCACATTTCTAGGAATCTATTCAACATGTTTAACTCTTTATTTTGCGCCATGATGAGAGCTCCTCACTTCTGTTTCCAAAAATCCGAAGGCTCCGATCCACACATCAGAATCTGATAAACAATTGTCCTATGCCAAAAAGCTCTAGCATCCTTCCCTGCCTTACAAGAGGACAAAAAGCTCCAACTGAAAAGTAATGAATATACAAAGTAGTGATTAGGATTTGGGATCTTGGTGATTGCCCACTCGAGGGAGAGTTAAGGTTTGCTGTCTTTTTCTTTTGACTAAAATGGGACTAACACTAGGACATATATCTAAATATATATACACTGACCACAACAAATTCAATCCATGCATTAGAGATCAAAACCTGATATAATCAAACACAACACAACAAAGGGGGTTGATTTCAGCAACTAATCGGCTTTGGGTCAGCATCACATGGTCGATCTGTGAGCTTTTGAGCATATAAAGAACAAAATGTAGAGACAAAATATTTCTTGCTAGAATTAATCATCTCACCGAAAGTCATTACTATGTGAACACACCCAGTTCTTGGACCTAATCTTTACCACAAAAAAGAAACTGTAGAGCTTAGTCGGACTAATCGAGTAAGAAGCAATAATAAGTACTAGAATTCCATGTCACAATCAGTAAACCAACCGCATCAAATCAAGAATTGACCAAATTGAAGGAAAAGAGGGGACACAAATGCCAACATGAGCACATAGAGACGCGTGCGCACTGACACCATGAAGCTAATCCCACAAACCAACTACGACAATTCCAAAAATTTGAGAGAAGCTTTCACTAATCTAAACTCTAAAGTGGGCGATCTTGCATGAATGATCCAAAGGATGACGACAAGATCATAATAACCAGCTTCGAGTATAATGAGCTTGCAACATATAGAGTTTCGAGTTGAGGCCAACCACTAAAGTCAGGTACACAACCAACGCTTACATTCTTCCATTAAACAAACTCAGAAGTTCAAGAAGCAAGAGATAAAAGTTAAAAAAAAAACTCAGACAAATCGGATTCCGCAAGATCAGATGGCATCTATTCCTTCAAGTCCTTCACTGATCATCAAAACTTAGAGAATCTTCTACACCAACCCAAGCCCGAGGCGAAAAACCCTTAAAACTCGAACACAAAACCTCAAACTCGAACTCGAACACTTCCCCAACACTAGAACAGATTCGAAGCTCGAGCTCGAAACCATCTGACATTGCAACAAAGACGAAGAGGAGAGACTGAGGGAACGGAGGACTCACGGATCAGCGAGAGCCGGATGGATGAAGTGAACGAGGAGCCTCCTCGGTTGCGTAATTGCGTTCTTATGGCGATCGACGAAGAGAGAACTGAGACAAAGAGAGAACTGAGATAGAATAGCGGCAAAGAGAGAACTGAAACAGTGATAGTGATCTAGATCTAGGGTTTTTTTTTTGTTTTTTTATATTATCTTAAAATCGGTTTTAAAATCGGTCCGGCTCAGTTTTTACTCGGAACCGGAAATCGGATCGGTTCTAACCGGTTCCAAAAAAATGGAACCGGTTCCCGGACCTATTTTTCGGGTGGGTCGGTCCAGTTTCTGGGCAAACCCGATTCGGTTGCACACCCCTAGGTATGCCCACTAACAATTGCGTTAAATGGTTTTGTAGGTGGGAGGTATAAGGAGTGTTGTCTTTGTTAACCTTTGTTTTGCAGGATAGTATTCAGAATGAATGTAAAATGGCTATTTTAAAAGTGCTGTTTGGTTATAAATTGTTACGCATGCTTCTTAATAGCTTAGCACGACACCATACGCATACACCACTCATACCCAACCCCGGCTACATTTAGGATTACCCTTAAGAGATATGTACTTAGACGAAACTATGAGGCGATTGCTCATGGGATCATTTAAATTCAATACCGATCATCGAGATGGAATAACATTCCATTACTTTAGGCCGATTGCCTATTAGAATGGAATCTCTTGTCCATTAAGGTGGTGACCTTAAGCCTTTAGCCTGTCCTGCCCTTAGGCGTCAAAACCTCGCTTGTTACATCTGCATGTTTTTGTGGTTGGTATACCTAAAACCAAACAAAAAATATCCCCGTGAGTAAGTATCGGTCCTTTCCTTTGTCTTTCAATTATGCAAGTTAGATGACACAATTTGAACAAAATGCCTAAATGACAACCAATGGTTGATCTAAATGCCCTTTTTATACTAGAATGAATGATTAGGGTGACATGCTCCATTTGACCATTTTTTTCACTTTTAGATGAAATGTATAGGTCCATGGTGCATTTTCAATGTAATTCAAGTGGTCATTGTCTTTCAGATTGAAGGGTCACTTTGTATATGCTCAAAATGTGATAAACACAATTCAATGAGTCAAATGTTCATTTTGATGTATTCAAAGTTGTAAACCATAAATTAGGGTTTTATTGTCAAAATGGAGCATGACAAAAGAGGCATTTACATCAAACATTGATCTCATCCCCATTTTTAATTGTATGCTCTTTTAAGGCATGAATGGATTTAAAATGACATTTGCATCGCTTTCTAAGTATGTAAATGCATTTTACCTCCACTTTACCCTAAAAGGACATTTGATTGAAATGGAGGCATTAAAATTGATTGGTATTCCATGGTGAATAATAATGAATCTTTTTGCATGTTTAGACTCAATGGGAAAGCTAGACATCCAAGTAGTCCCCATTCCTCGAGAGGAACTCATCGCTTGGTGGAAGGACATATCTAAGAATAACCAAGTTTATGTTCAAGAAAGGCTTGGATATCTTCTTGAGCTAATACATATAGAACATCAAGTTAGCTCAGTCCAAGCTTTAGCTCGTTTTTGAGAGGTTTCAACCGCCACGTTACAGTTTGGTGAACATGAATTGGTGCCAACTTTAGAGGAGTATCAAGCTACCATTAGGATCAATTCCAAGCCTAGGATTGTAGAGTCTCCTGTTGGACTTAATCCCGTAAGTATTCTAACTGAATTCCTTAACCTTAAAACTTCCAAAATCGAAAAGTTAATCAAGTCAACATGGGTAGATTTCCATTATCCTTTCTAATAGTCAATTTTTCAAAACTTCCTAAGGAAATGGGAAACGATTCAGCTCGGGTATTCATTCTAACCTTCTTCGGCTTCATTCTATTCCCCGTGTGTAGAATGGGATTAGATCCCTTAGTTGCTATGATTGCAAGACAAGCATATCTTAAATGGGACTTCTCAAACATGCTTCTTGCACAAACCATTATTTCCTTAAACACGTACCAAAATCTTGGGAAAGCGTTTTCCAAGCTTCTATTGGTCTTCTTTCATTGTGGTTTGTTTCACATATTCGACCATTATGTCGTTTCATGAGAATTCATGAAATTAGTTCAAAGATAAACCTAATAGAAAGATATGTCCGTCTTCAAGACAAATTATCCAAGCAATCCTTCTTAGATTGGGCCAACTTCATTAGGACTCTAACCGTCGACCAAATCCAATGGCAAATCAATTGGCCTAAGATTGACAAAGCAAGAATAGCAAGCCAAGAGGAAATATGGTGCTATTGCTTGGATTGAATGGAGCAACTTCATATTGTCCCTTAAGGGTTGTCAGACAATTCGAGATGCTTCAGCAAGTTCCTCCAGCATGGAACCCTGAGGAGTTTACTTTCGACATTCCAAAAGAAGCCCTATTCGAAAAGGAAAAGAATGGTTTACAAAGGAAAATCCGCAAGATTATCCAATATTTAGAGAACTCACCCGAACAAGCAATTGAATGGCCAAAATCCTTAGAAAGCGAGATGAAGACTTACATGGCATCCAAAAAATACATCAAATGAATAGAAAGCAAATGTCCAATTGATATGGAGCCATATGTCCCGCTGAGTGTTATACCAGATCCCGAAGAGCAATATGTTCCAGAATATATTATCCCAAACATGCCGGGAGTGGAGCCCTATGTCCCCGAGAAGGTCGTAATTGATGTCAAAGAGTAGGAATCCCGAATCAAGGAATGGGAGGAATACCAAAAGGCAGAAGCTACCTTAGCTAGCAAGAAGCTTAGAATTAGATGAGCTAGAATTTCCGTTTGAGTTTAAAATCATGATGTTGAACCATTTCAAATTTTATACGCAATAATGAATTGATCATTTTCTAAATGTGTTTGGTTAAGTTCAAAACATGATTTCAAAATATAAAAGAATCACCGTGGATTACAATTCTTTGAATTGTATGATAGCTTGAGAAAAATATTGATAAGGAATTTAATGGAAGGCTAAAGTTTGTATAAAAGTTCTTATCCTTGTTAATCGCAAGAAACCATACAATTGAAAGAATGTAGGTTATCCCGCGGCTCTTAATGCTAATGCTCCAAATGTCGAAGAGAACTCTAATCAGAATCAAGGCAAGTAGCCTATTCAAGAAAACATGACGAAGACAACACCCAAAGTGGTGAATTTAGAAGAAGATGATGTATCAAAGAAGGTTCCATCAAAAGAAAAAGATGAGGAAGAGGCCAAGAGATTGGCCAAAATTGAAGAGTGCCTGGCAAGTCAGGTCTATGTACTATAAAGGTTTGACAATTCTCTCCTTATGCAAAGGTAGTCGTTCCTGAGAAATATAAAGAGCCAGAGTTTGCAAGCAAATATGACGGAACTAGTTGCTCGAAATGCCATTTGAAGTATTATCTCCACAAGATGGCGAAGTATTCAGATAACGCGTCTCTTCTCATTAGGACGTTTCAAGATAGTTTAAGAGGAGCGGCACTAGCATGGTACATCACTCTTGACATAGAAGATTTCATGGAATGGGACCATTTGGCAGGAGAATTTTTTCGCCAATACAAATTCAATGTTGAATTGCTCTTAACTAGGGAGGAACTCGTCAGAATGGAGAAATGAAAGAATAAAGGGTTTCGAGCTTATGCCCAGAGACGAAAGGCTGTTGCTTCGCAAGTAAAACTTGCTATAAACAAAGATGAGCTAATAGAACTCTTTCTAAAATTACTACCATATGAGTACTATGACAAGTTACATATGTCAGGTTGTCAAACATTTACCATGTTGGTAAAGGTTGGTGAAAGAATTGAGTGGAGCTTAAAAGAAAAGAAAGCTCAAGAAACAACAACACGAAAGCCTTATCCTGGCAAGAAAGACAAAGAGCCCATTCGTGAGGTAGCCATGGTGTCTAGCCCGAACACTCATCATACACTATTTCCAAAATAACCCAACATAGCTTGGAAGAACACAAGGCAGTTTGAGCCAAAGAAAAAGCTCGTAAGGCAATTCATATTGTTGCCACAACCTTTGTCAAAGCTATTGCCAATGCTTCTAGAAAGGCATTTGGTAGCAAAAGAGGTGTCAAGAGATAATCCTACAAGGTTTCCTTGGTATGATTACTCAAAAACCTATGTGTATCACATGGGAGAAAAGGGACATGACGTGAATAATTGTCCCACCTTAAAATTCAAGGTTCAGCAGCTCATTGACAAGAAGATACTTAACTTCCAAGAACCCAAGCCAAATGTGCACTAGAATCCTCTCCCAGAGCACAATTCGGTAAACATGATAATTGAATCGGATGAAGAAGATGAATATGAGGTCAAGGTGAAAGCCTATCGGTAAGGGGATGCATGATTTTGCCAAGAGGCACTTCTAAAAGGTGAAGTTGTAAACAATTTGGGAGAAGACTTCGATAAATATAATTTTCAAGTAAAGTATATCCCGCTACCATGGGCATTTTAGAACGAGGTAATTGTGTCCGATGGTTGGGATGGTATGGATGATGAAGTTAGCCCCAAGAAGGAGACTCCATTTACAGATAAGACAGATGAAGATGGAAAAGAAAAAGAAAAGGGCCATCAGGGTGAAAAGCGTTTTATCCAAGAATCACTCAAGCATAGCGAGACTGTACACCTACTTGGTCAGGACAGCGGCAAATACAAATACAGTGTCAAATACACCCCTCCTCCATGGGCATTTAAAGATGAGGATATCGTGCCTGATAGATGAAGTGGTATAGATGAGGTCCCAATTAATAAACTAAGTCTCGAGGAAAAGGAAAATTGAGAAGAGAAAAAGAAGGAAAAGAGTCGATAAGGCGATAGACGGTTTATCCGCAAAGCATAAAAGTGAGGTGAAGCCGTGGATTTGCTAGGTCAAGATGGCGGTCGTTATAATTACTGTGTCAAGTATACACCCCCTCTATGGACATGTAAGAACGAAGTCATTACACTTGATGATTGGGGTGGAATGGATGATGAGGAAGCTAATAAGAGTATCGTATCCATGATCACACCATTTGTCATTAAACTTGATGAAGTGGATAAGTACAAGAAGGAAGAATGTCATGTCGAGCTGGTTACTATTTAACTTCCAATTGATCAACTGAAGATCGAAGAAATGGAACCACAACCTGTTATCATCACTTTACCTCTAAAGGAAAAGTTTGATACCAAGTGCATACCTTGGGATTATGTACCAAAAGAGATCGATGCTATAACCCGATCGGAAAGATGTTATGTCCCGAAGGAAGGTGAACATGAGAAGAAAGGGTAACTGAAGAAGATGTGAAACAGTTACTCTCGGTTATGAAAACAAGTGAGTATGAAGTGATTCAACAGTTAATAAAGATGCCGGCACAAATTTCATTGCTGGATCTTTTTACAAACCTCAGAGAGTCATAAAATGGTGCTTATGAAACTTCTTAACAAAGTTCATGTCCCGGAGACAATCAACGAAGTGCAACTGGAAAATTTCATTAGCACCATTCTATTAAAAGATCAAATCGCTTTCTCTAATGAGGACTTTCCAATTGATAGATGTTCACACAATAAAGCCTTGTATATTGCTATCAAATGCAGAGGCAATGAGATGTCATGAGTATTGATTGATAATGGTTCCGCACTTAATTTGTGCCCGCTAAGCACATTGCATCGTCTGGGGATCAACGAAGAGTTTGTCAAGCCTTCTAAGGTGACCGTGCAATCGTTTGATGGAATGAAGAAAGACGTCATTGGTGATATTGAGCTTGAAGTGAATATAGGCCATGTGCCTTTCTTGATTGATTTCCAAGTGGTAGATATTATGAGAACCTTCAACTTGTTGCTCGGAAGACCATAGATCCATATGGCAGGTGCTATCCCTTCAAGTCTTCATTAAAAAGTTTGATTTGCCATTGATGGCAAGATGATCACCGTGCATGGGGAGACAAATTTTGTCACCTATAAAGAGAGTGCAATACCATATATCGAGCTTTAAGTAAGAGAAGAACCAAGCTACCGGTCGTTCAAAATGATTTCAATGGTACAAATCCCCACCGGTAATATCATGAAGCCCCTAGAGCTTTCAACATCGTCAATCATGGCAGGAAAGGTGTTATGCCAATGTGGGTTTGTCCCTGGCAATGGACTTGGATTGAAGGCTCAAGAAATCAAAGAGCCTATCATCCCACTTGCTACTAAGAAAAGATATGGAGTAGGTTATATCAAGGAGAATTCTAATGATCACCATGGAGGCCAAGGCCGAGGTCAAAAGCACCATGGAGGCTATAGAAGCCGAGGTGATCATGTAATCAATCCGCCAATATAGAAGGGTAAAGTCAAAGAGCTTTCCTATTATCAAGTTCACATCAGGGAAACTTTTCCTGGGCCTTCCAAATTACTCTAAGAAGAGGATACTCATGCAGAAGAGGAACCTGCTTTGGTGAAGTTATTCGAGGAGGATGTCGTTAATATCATCATAACTGAAGCGGACGATACCTACGCACTGGAGTAGGAAAATCCTTCCAAATCTTTACTTCATAATTGAAGTGGAAGATACCTACGCACTAGAGTAGGAAAATCCTTCCAAATCTTTACTTGTTTGGTTGTCTTTTCCATTGCATTGTTGCTTTCATAACTTTCAGTTTCCTTTTGATTCTCTATGCAATTTTAATTCAGTTGCCATTTACATTCTCGTGGATGTAGTTGTAACATGTTCTTTCCAATTCAATAAAAGTGTGTTCAATGTTTTGCTAAGGATGTATGGAAACAAAATCAAACCTATGATGAATATTGTCCTCACTTGTGAGGCTTGAGGCTTTGGGTTTCTTTTTTTTTTTTTTTTTTTTGGTAAGAGAGGCTTTGGGTTTCTTTATCACTCCTGATTGTGAAAATAATTTTAAGAGCAAGGATGTCCAAGGATATGAGGACTAGCTATATTTCTCCCTTTTTCAAAAATAGAATTCAAAATCAATTTCCAAATGAGCTTTTAATAAAAACCTCATGCATTGTTATATGTTATCCTTGAATACTAACCATGTTTATTGCATGTTAGGCATGAGCATTCACATAATCATAATACATATATATATGGCCTAAATCCATCCGAAGAAATTACTTGTGATGTTGAAGAAATTAATGAAGATGAGGAATATATCAGAAAAGAATGGATTCGTTTTGAAAAATCAAAGTCACTTACATTAGAGAAGCCAATTACTGTCAATTTGGGTGATGATGAGAATCCCAAAGAAGTTAAGATTGAGGAAAGCTTTTCTTCTGAAGAAGCAAAGAAGGTTATCGAGTTACTCAAAGAATATCAGGACGTGTTTGCATGGTTTTACGCTGACATGCCGGGTCTTGATCCAAAGATTTTTGAACATGCTTTACCAACTATTCCGAGCATTCCTCCAAAGAAATAAAAACTTTGGAGAACACAGTCGGAATCAACAAAGAAAATAGAAGATGAAGTAATGAAACTGCTTAAGGTAGGATTCATTGAAGTAGTACCTGTCGCGACCTACCTCACGAGGGCCGAACTCGGTGAAGCGGGTTTAAAGATAAGTATTCATGAAACGATCCATATGGCACATCATAAAAGATAGCTTTACCGAAGCATCGACCTTTTAGTCATCCATACGGTCCGCATGGCACATCATAAAAGATGGCTTACCAAAGCGTCAATCTTTTAGTCATCCATACGGTTCGTTTAGTCATAAAAGACGGCTTACCGAGGCATCAATCTTTTGGTTATCCATATGGTCCATTGATCATGAACGTGGATGTTTCCTAAATCCATACCTTGCATGATAGCGGATCAATTTTATCTTTTTTAGGAGTCGCCACTAGCCTAGGTCGGAGGTCGACTAGAATACCCAACTAAAAAGTGGGAGTTTCGTTTTAGTTTCTACGAAAACCAGAGATCATGAGTTCGAGGACTAACTTACGTTAATATTTCTGTGACATCCTTAATTTCAGTCCCTGGAAAATAGTTATGGTTTAAGTTTGGTAGTTTTTCAATTGGAACCAATTTTTTACTCTTGTTTTGGAAAACCCTATTTCGGATCCTTTATACCCCTTCATTTTGTTATTTTTATGGAGACTTTTGTGATCCGAATTTCCAAACACTTTATTCTTGAAAGTTATTCCAAACATCATGAAGTTTTACATACTTTAATTGCAGAATTTTTGGACTTGATATGAGTAGTACAATAGCCTCATTTCAGGATCGTGTAAAACTGCCCATAATGGGTATTTTGGTGATGTTCACACTTTCTTTATTTTATACAAGCTTTTCTAGGCTGATTTTGGAAACGTTTCCTTCATAAAAGTTGTTGAGAACTTCCTTTTCTATAACATATATAAATTTGGGAATTTTTCGAGATGATTTGGATTCTAGACAAAGCTTAATTTGAGAAACAAGAATTCTATTCCAGCAAACTGTTTTTAGTCTGTCTTTGAGCTACTAAAAATGGTGTTTACAAAGAGATTCGGATTTCGTGTTTCCATGAAAAATGTTTGTCAAGACCTTGTTTATGACATATTCAAATTTGAGAATTTTCGGAGTCCATTTACTATGTTTTCAAGTCCGATTTCGTGAACCATGCAAAGCTGTCCGGTTTTGTCAGATTTCAAAGATTTATCAATTTCTATATGAGAACGTTGGAATTTTGACTTGATGTCTTCTGATGATTTAAAGTACACGTTTTGAGCTTTCAAATGAGACATGTTATGCTTTGATTAGAGGTTGGTCCAGGGGGAAATCGAGAGAGAGAAAAGAGAGAAGCAAGCTTGAAATTGGATGATTCTAGAGAAGTCAAAACTTGAAGCCCAAGTTTGAAAATGAATGGCCAAGAATGAAGCTTGTTCAAGAAGCCTAATTAATGACCTTAGACTTTGGAAGCCTCTTCATCATGACATGCCATTAATGAAGATAAGCTGAGTTGTCTCTTGCATTTAATGCCTCGGACACCAATTATTGCTAGAACCAAGAGGAGAGTCGGCCAAGGAAAATGGTAGCCGAAATAGAGAGAGAGAAGTTGAGAGGGAGTGAGAAAGAGAGAGAGAGGGCCAATAATGGCATGGATAACCTTGGCCCTTCATCATTATCTTTTGGCCTTAGTCATTAAGAGCATTTAATGCATGCCATCATAACATTTGACTTAGAGCCCTCCATTATTGGTTTAGTTCTAGGGTTTTCTAGGAAGGTCCATGCCTTCTATAAATGGCATGATACTGTCACACTGCGCTTTTTTTTAAGAGGCTTTCGGGATTTACGCACTAAGGAGGTATTTCCATGTAAGAGTCTCTCCCAGACCATACCTCACGTGACAGTGGAAGGTGATTTCTAGATTTGTGATTTTAGAGTCGCCACTAGTCATTATTGATAGGTGGACTAGAAACCTAAATGAGGTATGAGAGAAATACCACGATTCTACCAACCAGAGATTCTGAGTACGGAAACTTGGTTATGTTATTGATCCCGAATCGAGATCCCTAACGCCCTTTCGGTACCTAAGAACGATATGATATCTAACGTGTCATGCGAATTTTCGAGGCTTACCCACTAATCCAATCCATTCTAATCGTAGGAAAAACCAAACAAGTATTAAACGCACAATCAAAGTCAATCAAATCAATCAATCCTAAGTGGTCTCTAAAAACAAAAATCAATCAAAACATCCAAACCCTAATGAAGCTCTAGAAGCTTATTCATTTCATGATGTACATTTTTTAGGATTTTAGGATTTTTTAGGGATTGTAACCCCTGAATTTGGGATTTTCTAAAAATATCGTTTGGGCACTTCCAAAAATTCAAATCTCACTTTTTATGGCTGGCCACAGTATTTTTGGACCATTTTGTGAATTTTTAAAATTTTTGAATTTTTTGAATTTTTTGGAAAATTTTATTAATCGAGAATTAATTTTTTATGATTTTCTGAAAATTTTTATGAATTTTTCAATTTTTTTTATTGATTTCCTAATTTTTTTACATTTTGTATTTGTATTTTCTGAATTTTCTGACCATTTTTGAATTTTTATGAATTTTCCATTTTTTATTATTTATTTATTATTATTTTTGAATTTTCCCGCCGATTAGTAAATCAGGTCGGTCCGGTTCAACTCGGTTCGGCTTGGCCGAATCGGGCCTCGTCGGCGCCAGCACCGATTACCTTCTCCGGTGGGCACGATGCCAAAACGGCGTCGTTTCTTCCCCTTGTTCATTGGGGTATTGTGCCAAACAGGTGGTGGGCATGGACTTATGTTGAACACTTTTGAGGTCGCCGGTTTGAGCTTGTCGCCGACAACCTTCTGGCGACTATTTCGCCATTCCTTTTGATCCTTCATCAAGTTCATATGTTTTAGTATTAATCTAGCCTGATCAGAGCACTGCCGGACGTTCGCTGGCCGGTCAAAAAACCTAACTCGTCACTGACCTAATCATAGAATTTCCAGAACTGTTAATCCTAATTCTAACCGTCCTAGCCGTCTAGATCGATCCCAATCAACATCAAATCAACAAACAAAGCCAACGGAGTCTAACTTTATGACATCCCGAATTTCGACCCACTTGAAATTTATGAAGTGAGTGATATCTTTAATGCACTTGTAGTTGTACCTTACCCAGAGCTGATCACTTTTGGGATACTAACCTTTTGGGTAAGGCTAAAGAGGGATTTAAATTCGCGAGACTAAAGAAATTCTATCATAGACTGACTTTCGACCATAAGGATTGTCGAGATGATATTTTGGGCCAATATAGGTTGATCTAAGGATGTTCACGAATCGATTCGTCAATGTCATACGAATGGGCCGCGGGTGATTCCGCTCGACCATGAGTTGAATTGCGAACGATCTTAAACTTATTCCGAATGATCACACCTTTCGGAACTAGTGATTAATCCTCGCAATTACATGACAACCGAAGTTACCATGATTTGAGTGATCTTAAACATGGTTCAACTTAGTGTCGACCACGGGTCACTTCGTGTATTGCTGAAGAGCCGCCCGTTAGTCAGAGATACGCTCAAGTCATGTTGGTTCGATCTAACCACTAAATTGAATCCAAGTTTGGGGTTCCGAGTTTCTTTAAAGTCATGACAGAGTAATTGCACGACGTCGTTGTTAACGTGGTCAGTCTCAGATTTGTCCGGATTCGTCAGAAAAGTGAAATTTTGACAGGAAGTGAAAAATGACCGTTTTGCCCCTAGGACTTTGTGAAGACCAAGTGTAATATGAGAAGGGCATTTTGGTCATTTCATACAACTTTAGAGACAAAAATTTTTGGACGATTTTGCCCCTGCACTTTTTGTGAAATTCCCATTTTACTTTTGGATATTTTTTATGAGAGTTGATCTTGGCCGTTGATTTTTGGATAACATTGAATCGTGGTCGTCGGATGGAAAGTTAAGAGGAGGGTAGGATGGTAATTTTGGCTTGGGGTAGGTGCACCAATTATTGGTGCCACATATTTAATTCTTTTCCCCTCTCTCTTTCTCTCTCTCCCTCTCATTTTCTTATGCCTACACCATCATCTTTTCGCCCTTGGCCTAACCACCTCTCTCTCTCCCCCTTGGCCGTGTGATTGGCCGGAGCCGTGCCGGATCGCCGCTCGCTCGCCGTCTGCCGTGCGTCTAACCGCCGGACCGCCGTGGTCGCCGCTTCCTTGCTGCCTTGCCGCCCTCTTGCTAGGTTGTTCTTGCTTGGAATTTCCAAGTAAGTGACACCCTATTCCCTATTTAGGATATCGGATATTGACAGGCTCGTTTAGGCACGATTTAATGTAGTTTTGTGGGCTGTTTTGGACGAGGGTTATTATGGACGAAATTATGGTGATTTGGTGAGTAATTAGAAGCTAAATGAGGGCTGAGTATGGTTGATTCAAGTGCTGCAAAATTCGGTTAGGTGCGTAGGGTGTGTAATTTGGTTCGACTCTTAATTGTGTGAAATGGTGGTGTAGTGCCGTGCTTGTTGTGCCATGATTTTTGTGATGAAAAATGGAATGTTATGTGATGGTTGTATGTATATTACATGGGATGAATTGAGATGATTAAATTGGGTGCATTTGAGTGCATTTAATTAATGTTCGAGTATGCGAACGTGTGAGATTTGAGGCGTGTGATGTGCATGTGATTACTAAAAAGCCCTTAGGCATGTTTATGCAGGGTATATATAAAATATGGTGTGTTGGCATGTTCGCGTGATCATTTAATCCTTAAGGCGTGTTTACGCTGGGAATTGAATCGGCCTGAGGTGTGTTTACGAGAGTCGTGATAGGAATGTGGAGCCTGAGGTGTGTTTATGCGGGCTGTGGAAAGACGGGTCTTCGGGTCAGGTCGGGTTGACCCGGTCAACTTGGCAGGCCCGATTTTAACCAAAAGTTCAAATTAACCTCAATTTTGACCAAACTTTCGGAATTAAACCCCAAAATTGAATTCCTCATCATATTCCGAACCCAAATATGTGATTTTCCCCAATTTTTGTTATAATTGTGTCCAAGATTTTCACATTTTTGTATCCGGGTTAGTAGGGTTTCGTTCAATTTGATGTCCTAATGACCTGATTAAGTGAAATTGATGCCAAAATTGAATTACCCACACCTGATTAATCTTAGAAATGATAATCTCATGGTTTGACAATTTCATATTGGGCACGATTCCCAATTTGGGTTCAAAATTCTTATTTTTTCAATTAAATTTTGGGGATTTTTGTTTTTTATGTCAAATTATGCAATTGGACCGACCATTATGAAATTCAAGGTCCCAGAATCATTTGTTGTGAAGACACTATGACTTAAAAATGATTAGAAAAAATTTAATTACATTTTTGGTTCAATTCGAGTTTAATTTTGCCCAATTTTTGGAAAAACATATACCCGATTGAGATTTTTCAAAATTGATGATGTATTCATGAAATTGGATTTAAAATATGACTAATGACTATTTTTATGGAATTTTCTGATTCCATTTGCTATTTTTCTTGATTTTCTCACCTATTTTGACTAAACGAAATTAAAGAAAAATGCAGCAAAATGCTAAAAAATTATTTTTTGGTTTAGAAATAGGATTCTAGGCTTGGCCAAGATTCCTAGTCCTAATTTTGAGATTTTTTAAAATATAAAAAAAAGAGCTAAAAATTAGGTGTCAACAGTTGCCTCTCTTTGAGATTGAACTCGTTAGAGGTTGATCTGAAAGACAATGTGACACATGAATTTTTAGTCGACTCACTGAACAAGATAAGATGGAAATTTCACAACAACTGACTAGGGTCTTCTTTTGAAATCCATGATCTAATCCAAAGGTTCTTTTTTCGGAACACATTTTTAAAGGTTCTTAATGATTGACGGAGAGAAACTTACCTGTTTGTGAACATCTCTTTATTGCTTATCTAAGGGCATAAATTGATGGTGGTGATGCTTATGATGATTATTCAGATTTCGTGATTTAAGGACGAACTCATGAACCATGAACGCCTGAGGCTCTTCGCCTGAGGATTTGGAGACTTGCCAAGTGGTTCCTCACCCGTAGGATTTTGAAAATTTCCTAGGGACTCCTCGCCTGTAGGACTTTGGATTTGCCTAGTGGTTCCTCACTAGTAGGACTTGAATTTGCCTAGGGGCTCCTCGCTTGTAGGACTTCGAATTTTGGAGATTTGCCAAGTGGTTCCTTACTAGTAGGATTTTGGAAATTGCCTAGGGGCTGCTCGCCTGTAGGGCTTTGAATTTGCCTAGGGGCTTCTCGCCTGTAGGGCTTCGAATTTGCCTAGGGGCTCCTCGCCTGTAGGGTTTTGAATTTTGCCTAGGGGCTCCTCGCCTGTAGGGCTTTGGATTTGCCTAGGGGCTTCTCGCCTGTAGGACTTTGAATTTGCCTAGGGGCTCTTCATCAATAGGATTTTGAATTTGCCTAGGGGCTCTTTGCCTGTAGGACTTTGGATTTACCTAGTGGTTTCTTATCAGTAGGACTTGAATTTGCCTAGGTGCTCCTCGCTTGTAGGACTTTAAATTTGCCTAGGGGTTCCTCGCCTGTAGGACTTTGAATTTGCCTAGGAATTCTTCACCAGTAGGACTTTGAATTTGCTTAGGGGTTCCTCACTAGTAGGACTTTGGATTTGTCTAGTGGTTCCTCACCAGTAGGACTTGAATTTGCTTAGTGGTTCCTCACCAGTAGGATTTTGAATTTGCCTAGGAGCTCCTCGCCTGTAGGACTTTGGGAAGACTTAAAATAATGAATGTCATGACCGTGAGTTATGTGATTTTGAGGTTTTACTAACCTTTGTATGGTTTTTTTAATTGACTAAAAACTATTTTGAAAAGTAGTTTTGAAATTAATCAAAACTATTTAAAATGTGGTTTTTTTTAGTTTACCACAAACTGTTTGAAAATTTGGTTTTAAGTTGACCAAAAACGTTTGAAACCTGGTTTTGAAATATGCATTCTTTGTATTAAATGCATTTCAGGCAATCAAATTTTCTTTTCAAGGAATTATTTAAACAAAATTCTTGCAATCTTTCAAGAAATGCTTGAAATGATCATTTGGAAGACCTTCATTAGAAAGGATTTATTTCGATTTATGAACTTGGTCTTTTCTTCATCTGATTGAGAGGGGACTTGTTTGATATCCCTCAATTTTTTTCTCTCTTAACCAATCTTTAGGTGTTCGGAGATGTCCGTAATGTATATAATCCAATTGATCCGATAAGGTATTTTGGAGGACTGTAATGTTGACTTGACCAATGGCTATTCAAAGGATAGGCATTCTGAGGCCAAGAAAAAGGATTTCATCATATCTAATTTCGGGTCTACAAGTTAAGAACCTCGAGGATAAGACAAGATATTATTGCATACACTTCTTTGAGTAATAACTTCTTGTCATAAAGTCATGTTTCTACTCTCAACATTCCAATCTAAAGAGTCTTTGGGGAGAGATTGTATTGTTAGTATTGGATAGGCTCAAAAGGCTCATTTGTTTGAATTCAGGGTTTTTATGAAATTGATGATCTTCTTGGCATCACCACTTTTCTTTTTTTCTTTTTTCACTAGAGATCTTTTCCTCTATGAACATCAGAGTCCTCTAAACATTCATCACATTCTCTTTTCTTTTGGTCATTCTCACTTGTTGTGATCTATGATCTCTCATGATCTTGACTTTGCTTTGTCATGACTTTTTTGTCGTTTTGAGCTTTCTTTTGCTCTCTCTTTTCTTTCTTATTTTTCTTGGGCATTTGGTCTTACTTTTACCAGGCACATTGCTTTTTCATGCCCCAGACTCTTTTGTCTTTAATATTTTTGAATTCTAAGGACTCTGTGTTATGCCCTTTTGTTTCTTATCTATTATAGTGGATCATATGCTCATACTCTAGTGTGAAGAGATGATCATCAATTTGGAGTTCTGAAATGAATATTCAGGCTTAATTGGGCTTGGTCAAAGGTAATGTGTTTGGGTATAAGAAATGAAACGTTCTTCTTCCTCTTGGGATGTCTTGAGCCTCTATATGACTTCATTGGAAGTTATCATAGAAAGATTGATGCAAACGTATGCAATAAAATCTTTCTTGATCTTATTCTCCATAGCTGTCAATCCACAAACCTCCTGATTTATCTCAATGTGAGGTGATTCTTAATAGGGTTGTTTTGGGAAAACTTCTCTACTGTTTTGGCTCAAATTTGGTTTGCAAGGGATAAACATGTGTTTGGGATAGTGAAATGATAGCCTTCCATCATTTTAATCCATGTAATCATTGCAAACATCCCCTACTTCCTTCGGATGAGTTTTTCTCACTCACCTCTCCATTTTGGCTTTGAGTGTATAAGGGATGTGTTTGAATATGGCTTACCTTTCATCATTTGAAGGTCTTTCCATTATATTTGACCCAAACTTTTTCTATGAAATTTTTCAAAGCCTTTTGTCAAATTATCCCTTTTAGGGAATTTTGATGCTTAATGCATTCTCAAAGAAAGCGTGTTTCAAAACATTTCTAAGGTATTTTCCTTTTCAAAACAATATGTTTTGATTTATTCAATTTAGTGTCATTCCGCTTGGGGAAAAAGAAGTTTGTTTTTCTCTTAAAAATGCAACTTCTTTTATAGATGCTCTTACAATTTGGCGATACCTGCTTGATCAACTTACCAAGATCCCTCTTGTTTGCATATTTTTGCTTTGGTTACACTAGGGATTCTTCTGTTGTTGCTCCCTTTTCTTTGTCTCTCTGAGGATGATAAAAAGGAAAGTACATTAGAGGATATCGATGGAAAATAGAATTGAAAGTGATACTTTCCTCTACTATTTGACAACTCCATTGGGAATTCTGAAATCATCAATTTGTTCGGATTCTTTTTGCTTTCTTCTGCAAAACAGATAAACATGTTCATGAAATGCATGGAATGCATGATATGCATGATATGTGCGTGTTCTAAAGTGACCCGAGTCTTTTCTTGAATGTTCGCCTTCATTTCATGGATAGAAAATCTTGACAGCATCTACATTTATAGGATAGGCAAGTTCTGTTCCTGCCATATCTACAAGAATCAATGCTCGTCTAGGAAGAACTTTCTTGACAATATATGAACCCTCATAATTCGGAATGAATTTTCCATGAGGATTTGAATTGTTAAAGATGAATTTCTTCACTACTAAATCCTCTGTTTTGAAATTCCTCGGTTTCACCTTTCGATTAAAGGATTTAGCCACTCGTCTTTGATAGGCTTGTCCATGGTATGTAGCTCTTAGTCTCTTTTCATCGATCACGTTGAGTTGTTCATATCTTTGTTGAATCCACTCAGCTTTTGAAAGTTTTAACTGGGATAGTATCCTTGACGAAGGAATTTCTACTTCAACGAGTAACACTGCTTCCATTCCGTAAACCAAGGAAAATGGGGTTACTTTAGTTGATATTCGAATTGAAGTTCGGCATGCCATGAGAGCATACGATAACCTTTCGTGCCAATCACGATAATTTTCGGCTGTCTTGACCAGTATCTTCTTGATATTCTTATTTGCTGCTTCAACTGCTCCATTCATTTATGGACGATATGGAGATGAGTTCAAATGTCGGACATGGAAGTGTTCGAGTAAATTATCTACGATCCTGTTATTTAGATTTGAGCCATTGTCCGTAATTATTGCTTCTGGAACTCCATACCTAGCAATGATGTCCCGCCTGATGAATCTTACAACATTCTTGGCAGTAACATTCGTACAGGAGCTTGCTTCAATCCATTTAGTGAAATAATCAATAGCAACTAGGATAAACCGGTGTCCATTTGAGGCCTTAGGGTTGATTGGACCAATCATATCAATGCCCCACATTGAAAATGGCCATGACTCGGACATTTGATGTAGCTCATTTGGCGGTGCATTCATTTTATCTCCATAAACCTGACATTGATGGCAATATCTCACATGTTGGATGCAATATGATTCCATTGTCATCCAATAATATCCCCATCTCATAATCTTTCGAGCTAGAAGATGTCCATTCATGTATGGTCTACATTCCTTTTCATGAATTTCTTTCATAATCTATTCAGCTTATATAGCATCCACACATCTTAACAGTATTGAATCAAATGATTTCTTGTAGAGGGTTTGACCACTGACGAAGAATTTGTTGGCTATCTTCCATATAAATTTCCTATCACTTAGTTGGCCTTCTTCAGGAAATTCTCCTAATTAAAGATATCTTTTGATGTCATGATACCATGGTTCGTTGTCGAACTCTGTTTGGACCATCATGCAATGAGCTGGTTGTTCGAGAATATTGATTCTCAATGGTTTTATATCCATACCATCTTTAGCCTGTAGTAAGGATGACAAAGTTGCAAGAGCATCTGTAAAATGATTATGAGCTCTTGGAAGATAATCGAATGTTACCTCTTCGAAACTTTCTATCATCTCTTCTAAATATCTGCGATAAGGAATTAGCTTGGCATCTCAAGTTTGCCATTCACCTGTTGTTTGCAATATGATGAGCACAGAATCTCCATATACTTACAACCTTTTTACTCTCATTGAAAGGGCTAATTGTAAGTCGAGAATGCATGTTTCGTATTCAACGACGTTGTTAGTGCATGGAAAAACCAATTTCGCAAATACCGGATAGTGTTGGCCTTCTAGAGAGATCAGTACTGCCCTAGTTCCTGATCCAGATACATGGCCTATTTGTCGTCGACCAATATCAATATGCGGTCATCAAGTCGTTCTTCAGAACTGGCAATATTCTGCGAATTTTCTACCAACATGTCTGCTATCGCTCGTCCTTTGACTGACTTTTGGGATGAACTTCTGATGTCAAACTCAGATAATAAGACTTGCCACTTTGCCAATTTCCCAACCAAGGAGGATTTCTCAAGAATGTACTTGATCGGGTCACTTTCAGTCACTAGCAAAATTTGGTGATGAATGATGTACTGTCTTAATCTGTGTAATGCCTAAATCAATGCGATGCATGTCTTCTCAATTGCTAGATAATTCACTTATGATGTTGTAAATTTCTTGCTCAAGTAATAAATGGCTTATTCTCTATCATCATTTGATCTTTTTTGTACAAGCACTGCTCCTAACAACTCATAGTGAATCGTCAAATATAAGATTAGCGAAACTCCAGGAATTGGTGGTACCAAAACTGGTGGGCATACCAGGTATTCTTTGATCTTGTCAAAGGCTTGTTGACATTCCGCATCCCACTTCACTTTGGTATTTTTCTTCAACAATTTGAAGAATGATTTAGCAGTCTCAGAAAGCTGTTATATGAAATGGGCAATGTAATTTAATCGTCCCAACAGGCTTCTCACTTCTTTTATCGTAGAAGGAGTCTTTAAGTTATATATTGCCTTGATCTTGGAAGGATCTATTTCGATGCCCCTGTTACTAATGACAAATCCTAGCAGTTTGTCAGATTTTGCCCCAAATACACACTTGTTGGGATTCAATCGCAACTTGTACTTTTTAAGTCTTTCAAACAATTTGCGAAGCACCTCAACATGATCTTCTCCTTATTTGGATTTTGCAATCATGCCATCCACATATACCTCGATTTCTTTGTGTATCATGTCATAGAACAAAGTTACCATTGCCCTTTGATATGTGGCACCAGCATTTTTCAAACCGAAAGACATTATCTTATAACAAAATGTATCCCATGGTGTTACGAAGGACGTTTTCGCCTTATCCTCTTTCTTCATGAGGATTTGATTATATCCTGAGAAACCCTCTATGAATGAAAATGTTTCGAACCCAGCGATGCTATCCACTAATACATCGATATATGGAAGCGGGAAATCATCCTTAGGGCTTGCTTTATTTAGATCGCGATAATCAACGCACACCCGCACCCGACCATCTTTCTTCATTACGGGCACTATGTTGGCAACCTATTATGGATATGGCACTATCTCGATGAAACCGACTTTGAGTAATTTCATTACTCCTTCCTCTATTTTCTTCGCCAATTCTGGCTTTGTTCGCCTCATCTTTTGCTTCTTTGGTGGAATACTTGGATCAATTGGCAAAGCATGCTCAACTATGCTTGGATCAAGGCCTGGCATGTCAATATAAGACCATGCGAATATATCTTGATATTCCTTGAGCAAATCTGTGATCCTTTCCGCCTCTATTGATGGAAGACTTTCTCCAATCTTAACCTCTTTGGGATTCTCTTTATCGCCCAGATTAACAGTAATCGTTTTTTTTAACGTAAGTGGCTTTGATTCTTCGTGACGGATCCATTCCATTCTGACCCATTGCTTATCTTGATTATCCATTTCAATATCGCAAGTGATCTTCTCAGAAAGATTTGGGTCACATATGAACCTATTATGGATATGTGAATGCTCATGCTTGACATGTAACAAACATGATTAGTAATTGCATACAAAGTAAGTAACACACATAGTCCTATGAAAAAATTTTTGAAATTCATTTTGAAATTTGTTTTGAAAGAATATAAAGACAGAGTTAGTCCTCATATCATCAGACTTCCTTGCTCTTAAAATCATTTTCGCAATGAGGAGCAATATAGAAACCCAAAGCCTCAAGCCTCACGAATGAGGATACTGTTCATCATAGGTTTAGTTTAGTTTCTACATGTCCTTAACAAAACATTTGACCATTTTTATTGAATTGAAAAATGCGGTTACATCTATATCAAAAGGAATATAAATTGCAACTGAATTGAAATTGCAAATGAAATCACAAGAAATTTGAAAATGGCAATCAACAAAATGCAATGGAAAAAAATTTGTAGCAAAAGTTCAAGAGAATCTTCCTACTCCAGTGCGTAGGTATTTTCTGCCTCAATTATGATAACGTTGATGGTATTCTCCTCAAATAAACTTGGCAAAGCAGACTCTTCCTCTGCATGTAAATCCTCTTCTTAAAGTAGCTTGGAAGGTCCAGGAAAAGTTTTCTTGATGTGGATCTAATGATAGGGAAGCTTTTTAGCTTTGCCCTTCCATATGGATGGATTAATGAGGCGATCACCTCGGCCTCTACAGCCTCCATGGTTCTTTTGACCTTGGCCTTGGCCTCCATGGTGGTCCTTAGAGTTATCTGGAATATAACCTACTCCGTCCTTCATTCTTGTAGCTAGAAGAGTGATAGGTTATTTGATTCCTTGGGATTTCGATCCAAGACCATTACCGGGAGTAAATCCATACTGGCATAACATCCTTCCGGACATAATGGATGGTGTTGAGAACTCCGAAGATTTTATGAGCAACCAGCTAGAATTTAAACCATTGAGATCATTTCGAAGGAATGATAACTTGGTTCTTCTTTCACTTTGGGTTCGACATACGGTATTGTTGACACCTAATTTTTAGCTCATTTTTTTTAATTTTTCAAAAATTTCAAAATTAGATCTAGGAATCTTGGCCAAGCCTAGAAACCTATTTATAAACCAAAAAAATATTTTTTTAGCATTTTTCTGCATTTTTCCTTAATTTCTTTTAGCCAAAATAGGTGAGAAAATCGAGAAAAATACTAAATGGAATCAGAAAATTCCATAAAAATAGTCATTAGTCTTATTTTAAATCCAATTTCATGAAGGGCAAAAATTAAACCCGAATTGAATAAAAAATGTAATTAAATTTTTTCTAGTCATTTTTAAGTCATAGTATCTTCACAACAAATGATTCTGGGACATTGAATTGCATATTGGTCAATCCAATTGCACAATTTGGCATAAAAATAAAAAATCCCCAAAATTAGATTGAAAATTAAGAATTTTGAATCCAAATTGGGAATCGTGCCTAATATGAAATTGTCGAAATATGAGACTATCATTTCTAGGGTTAATCAGATATGGGTAATTCAATTTTGGCATCAATTTTGTCTAATCAGGACATTAGGACATCAAACTGAATAAAAACCTATGAACCCGAATATAAAAATAGGGAAATCTTAGACACAATCATGACAAAAATTGGGGAAAATTATATATTTGGGTTTGAAATATGATGGGAAATTCAATTTTGGGGTTAAATTTGGAAAATTGGGTCAAAATCGGGTCGAATTTGAGAATTTAGACCAACCTAGGTTTGTCGAGTTGACCGGGTCCACCCGACCCGACCTGGATTACCCTTCTTCCTTACCCGACTCACCCAAGAACGCATAATAAACCCAGAAAAAACAGTTCAAACCCGCACCTTTGCCGACTTATTATGAGCAATTGAACACGTGAAAATCAAGCGTGCCAGCTGGAGAATCTCCGGCTGGCGTCAGAGATCGGTTATAATCGATTCTAAGTCGGTGAATAACAAGATTTAAGCGGGAAAATTGAAGAACAAAAATAGAAAAAAACTGACTCGAAAGGAGAAGCTGCTCGACAAATTGCCAGAGAGAGGAGAGAGAGAACGAGAGCGAGAAACAAAGGAAAAACAGTGAACAAAGTGTGTTGAGATCTCGAGGGTCAAGCGATCGGCATTTTTTCAACAGAAAAACGTTGGCAAATCGGTGCCGATCGTAGATCTCCACACTTGGAGATCCATTGTTGAAGCTGGTCTTCAAGGCTTGAAAATCTCGCTCAGTTGGTGAGTTCAAACCATTCCTAGTGAAACAGAAGCTTCAAGATTGAAGCTCGAGTGTCAGGGAAGGATTCTATAGCTGTAAATCATCCCGGAAAAGTCATTTGATTATCGAACAGAACAAGTAAAAATCGTTTGTTGACTCGTTTTCTTACAGAATTCCAGAATACGTTTTTGGCTTGTTCGTGCATTTTTCTTCATGATTTTGTCCTACTAGATGCTTAAAATGTATTCTGATATCATTTTCATTACTTGTTTGCACTTTGAATGATTGAAAACGTATTAAAACCGAGTCGGCCATGGTTGTTGAACTTCGCTAGAAATTCCAAGCTTCGCCGAAGCAACACCTTGCGGCAAACCGCCACTCAAGTTAGTAGTCTCTTACCTTGTTCGAGGATTTGATGCTTGTTTTGAACGATTTAGACGGTTAGGGAGAGTTGAATCGAGATTTAGAGTTTCTGATGGTGTTAGTTAAGTGAGTAGCATGTTAGCATTTTCCGACCGGTTTCTCGCGGGCTGATGACGGCCTGACGATGAGTTGACAAGTTGAATATGATAGTAGACGATGTAAGCTCAATGTAGAACTCAAAATCATGGCCAGAATCACACCGGAAGGTCATCAGATTCCGATCCGAAGTCACGTCCTCAAAAACACTAAACTTGAAATTGTGCACACTAAGTGTTCGGCAAAATGCCGAAGAGAAACTAGACCGAAACGGCGCCGTTTTTGGATGCTATGTTTGCAAGGGAAGACAATTGGCGCCGGCGCCGGCGACGCCCGGTTCGGCTTGGCCGAACCGAGTTGAACCAGGCCGATCTAGTTCACCTCTCGGCGGGAATTTTAAAAAAAATAAAAAAAATAAAAAATCTAAAAAGTACTAAAAAATAAAAAAATCAGGAAAATATAAAAATTCAGAAAATTCAAAAATTTACAGAAAATTCATAACAATTCAGAAAAATACAAAAATTCCAGAAAATTCATAAAAATTCAGAAAATTCAAAAAATACAAAAAAAATAAAAAAATTTGGAAAATAAAAAAATTGTAAAATTGGAAAATTCATAAAGATTTTCAGAAAACCATAAAAAATTAGTTCTCGATTTTAATAAAAAAAATTTTTGAAAAGAAAAATAAAAAATTTTGAAAATTCACAGAATGATTCAAAATCATCATGGCCAGTCATAAAAAGTGAAATTTGAATTTTCGGAAGTGCTCAAGTGGTATTTTTAGAAAATCTCAAATTCAGGATTTATAACCCCTAAAAAATCCTAAAATCCTAAAAATGTGTAAAATATGAAATGAACAAGCTATTAGAGCTTCATTAGGGTTTGGGTGTCTTCATTGATTTTCATTTTAGAGACCACTTAGGATTGATTGACTTGATTGACTTTGATTGTGCATTTAATGCTTGTTTGGTCTTTCCTGCGATTAGAACGGATAGGATTAGTGGGTAAGCCTCAGAAATTTGCATGACACGTTAGACATCATATCGTTCTTAGATACCAAAAAGGCGTTAGGGATTTCAATTTGAGATTAATAACATAACCAAGTCCCCGTACTCAGAATCTCTAGCTCGTAGAATCGTGGTATCTCTCCCGTACCTCGATTAGGTTTCTAGTCTACCTATCAATAATGACTAGTGACGACTCCAAAATCATAAATTTAGAAATCACCTTCCATTGTCACGTGAGGTGTGGTCTAAGAGAGACCCTTATAAGGAAATACCTCCTTAACGCGCAAATCCCAATAAAAACACTCAAAAAGCGCGATAAGCTTGGCGACTCCGCTGGGGAAAATGAACCTTTTCTAAGTGGACTTAGGCCTAGATAGAACGATATGCTTGTGTTTTGTGCTTGTAAGGATTCCAGGTACGTCCTGCTAATGATAGTGTTAAATGGTGATGCAGGTGGGAGGTATGAGGGGTGTAGTCTGTGCTTACCTTTATTTTGCAGGATGGTGTTGGGATTGAATATGATTCCACCAAATTTTAGAAGTGTTGTTTGGTTGTAAATTATTGTGCATGTCTTTAAATTGCTTTAGCACTACGCTTTTCGCACACACCACCTGTGGCCTAACTCTGACTACATTTAGGATCATGCTTAGGAGGTATGTGTTTAGGCGAAACTATAGGCCGATTGCCTATTGGAATAGAATCTCTTGTCCATTGAGGTGATGACCTTGAGCCTTTAGCATATCCTACCCTTTTTAGGCGTCAAAACTTCACTGGTTGCATTCTCCTGTCTTTGTGGTTGGTATACCTAAAACCAAACAAAAATGTCATGGTAAGCAAGTATCGTTCCATTCCATTCTTTTATAATTATGCATGATAGTTGGCACATTTTCAAAATAAAAAGCGTAAATGACATTCAATGCTTGGTCTAAATGCCCTTTCATTTTAGAATGCATGGTTAGGGCATCATACTCCATTTGACCATTCTTTCTTCTTTAGATGAAATGTATAGGTCCATGGTGAATTTCTCATGTAATCCAAATGCTCATTTCAATGTATTCAAAATTGTAAACCATAGTTTAGGACTTTATGGTCTAAATGGAGTATGACAAAATGGGCATTTACATCACACATTGAATTGGTCCATAATCTCAACTATATGCTCTTTTAAGGTTTGAATGGACTTAAAATGATATTTGCATTACTTTCGAGGCATGCAAGTGTACTTTACCTCCTTTTCACCTCAAAAGAACATATGATTGAAATGAAGGCATTAAAATTGATTCGCAATCCATGATGATTAATGACAAATCTTTTTTGTGTGATTAGGCTCAATGGGGAAACTAGACATCCAAGTAATTCCCATTCCTCAAAAGGGACTTGTTGCTTGGTGGAAAGGCATGTCCAAGGATAACCAGACTTATGTCCAAGAAAGGCTTGGATACATTCTCGAGCTTATGCATGTGGAACATCAAGTCAGTTTAGTCCAAGTTTTGGCGCATTTTTGGGAGGCTTCCACCGCCACATTCCATCTTGGAGAACATGAATTGGTACCAATATTAGAAGAATATCAAGTTGCCATTGGAATTAATTCTAAACCTAGGATCGTAGAGCCACCCGTTGGACTTGTCCTGTGATCCTTTTAGCCGAATTCCTTAACCTCAAAACTTCCAAAATAGAAAAGCTAATTAAATCAAACACGGGTAGATTTCCTTTATCCTTCCTAGTGGACAACTTTTCAAAACTTCCTAGGAAAATGGGAAACACTTCAGCCCGGGTATTCATTCTAGCTTTCTTCGGCTTTGTTCTATTCCCCGTGTCTAGAACGGGATTAGACCCCTTAGTGGCTGTGATCGCAAGACAAGCATGTCTTAAATGGGCCTTCTCTAATATGCTTCTTGCCCAAACCATCATTTCCTTAAATACATACCAAAATCATGGGAATGGTATCTTCTAAGCTCTTACCGGTCTTTTGTCATTATGGTTCATATCACACATTCGACTTTGGTGCCATTTCATGAACATTTGCGAAATTTGTTCGGCGATAAATCCAATTGAGCGATACATTCGTATCCAAAGCAAACTACCCAAACAATCTTTCTTAGATTAGGCCAATTTCATTAGAGCCTTAACTCCTGATTAAATCCAATGGTGGATTAATTGGCCAAAGATTAGCAAGGCGAAGATCACGAGTCAAGAGGAAAATGCGGTACCATTACTTGGTTTAAGTGGAGGAGCAGCTTATTGCCCTCTAAGGGTTATTAGACAATTCAGGATACTTCAGCAAGTACCGCCAGTGTGGAATCCCAAAGAGTTCGCCTTTGACATCCCAAGTGGAATTATACTCGAAGAGGAGAAGAATGTCCTTTAAGCCAAAATTCACAAGATCATCTTATCTTTAGATAACCCACATGAACAAATAATCGAATGGCCAAAAAACTTAGAAGAAGACATGAAGATTTGCATGGCCTCTAAAGAATACATCAAATGGATAGAAAATAAGCGTCTAATCGATATCGAGCCATATGTCCCATTAAGCATGGTATCGGATCTTGTGGATGAGTATGTCCCGGAATACATTATTCCAAGCATGCTTGGAGTGGAACCCTACGTACCGGAAGAGGTTGTGAATGATGTGGAAGAATGGGAATCTTGAGCCGAGGAATGGACAGAATATCAAAAGGCGGAAGCTATCTTAGCTAGCAAAAAGCCTGGGATTGCCCATTTAAGTTTAAAATCATGATGTCAAATAATTTCAAATTTTATATGCAATGATGGATTGATCATTTTCTAAACATGCATAGATAATTTCAGAATATGATTTCAAAACATAAAGAAATCACCATGGATTGCAATTCTTTGAATTATATGATCCCTTGAGAAAGACATTACTGAAGAATTTTATACAAGGCTAAGACTTGTATAGAACTTCTTATCCTTGACAATCTCATGAAATCATACAATTAAAAGAATGTAAGGTTTCATGATCATTTTACTATGCTGATATTGGGTCTTTTTATAAAACAGCAAGTTGTTTGGCAACGGAAGGTAAAAGACCTCAGACTCGTTTACAAGTTAGAATGGTGGAAGAAGAAACTCGTGCTCGACTAGCTGAAGTCAAGAATCAAATGACCCAAATGGTTGCAATGATGGTAGAAATGAAGGCCTTTATTCTCGCATCTCGAGGATCTTATCCTACTACTCCAAATGTGGGAACTTCAAACGCAACCGAAACACCAATTGAGGACCCAATCGGAAATAAAGAACCGGTTCACGAAAATCCTCCAAAGACTACACCTAAAGTAGTAAATTTGGAAAAGGATGATCATACCAAGAAAGCATCCAAAACAAAGGATGAGGAAGAGGCCAAGAGATTGGCAAAAATTGAAGAATGCTTAGCAAGTCAGGGGTATGAGCTTCAAAGGTTTGACAAATTCTCACTGTACGTGAAGGTGGTTGTTCCAGAAAACTATAAGGAACCGGAGTTAGTGAGCAAGTATGATGGCACTGTTTGTCCCAAAAGCCATTTGAAGTATTATCTCCATAAGATGGCAAGATATTTAAACAACACGCTACTTCTTATCAGCACATTTCAAGATAGTTTAAGAGGGGCGGCCCTTACATGGTATACAACTCTCGAAATAGAAGACTTCACTGAATAGGATCATTTGGCTGGAGAATTTCTTCGCTAGTACAAGTTTAATATTGAAGTACTCTCAACTAGAGAGGATCTCGTCATAATCGAGAAACGAAGGAACGAAGGGTTCAGGATCTATGCCCAGAGATGGAAAGCTGTTGCTTCACAAGTAAAGCCCACCATAAGTGAAGAAGAGCTCATTGAGCTTTTTTTAAAATCATTGCTAACTGAGTATTATGACAAGCTTCATGTATCAGGCTATCAGACATTCATCATGTTGGTCAAAGTAGGTGAGAGAATTGAATGGGGTTTAAAAGAAAAGAAGGCTCAAGAAACAGTAGCACGAAGGCCTTATTCCGGGAAAAAAGACAAAGAACCCATCCGAGAAATGGCTATGGTGTCGAGCCAAGTACTCATCAAGCATCATTTCCGAAGCAATCAAATATTGGTTGGAAAAATTCAAGGCGATTCGAGCCAAATAAAAGGCCCGTAAGACAATATACACCGTTGCCCCGACCCCTATCAAAGCTATTACCAGTGCTCCTAGAAAGGCATTTGGTGGTCAAGGAAGTACCGAGAAACAAGCCTGCGAGATTTTCTTGGTACGATGAGTCAAAAACTTGCGCCTATCACATGGGAGAAAAGGGACATGATGTGGACAATTGTCCTATTCTAAAGTACAAGGTTCAACAACTCATTGACAAGAAGATATTGAACTTCCAAGAGCCCGAATCAAATGTACATCAGAATCCTCTTCCTGAGCACAATACAGTAAACATGATCAAAGATGAGGAAACAGTGATCGAGTCTAACGATGAAGATGAATATGAAGTCAAGATTAAAGTTTCTCAATTAGGAGATGTTCATTTTCACCAGGAAACACTCCTAAAAGGCGAGATTGTAGACAACTTGGGAGAAGACTCCGGAAAGTATAACTTTCAAGTGAAATATACCCCACCGCCATTCAAAAATGAAGTAATTGTGCCTGATGGCTGGGGTGGTATGGACGATGAAACCAGTTCTGAGGAGAAAGCTCTACCCAAGAAAGAAATGCCTCAAGATGAAATAGATCCGGATGAAAAGGAGAAGGAAAAAGTCCGTTAGAGTGAAAGTCGTTTTACCCATAAAGAGGCCAGGGAAGGTGAAACTGTAGACCTACTTGGTCAAGACAACGGTAAGTACAACTACTGTGTCAAATATACACCACCACCATAGACGTTAAAAAATGAAGACATTGTACTGGATGGATGGGGTGGCATGGATGAGGTCCCGATCAGCCAATTGAATCTCGAGGAGAAGGAGGATTAGGAAGAGAAAAAGAAGAAAAAGACTCGCCGAGGTGATAGGCGATTTGTTCGAAAAGCATGAAGACAAGGTAAAGTTGTTGATTATCTAGGTCAAGACAGCGGTAAATATAATTATCGTGTCAAATAGACACCTCCTTCATAGGCATTCAAAAACGAAACAATCACACCTGATGGTTGGGGTGGAATGGATGCTGACGAAGCCAATAGAAGCATAGTATCCATGATTACACCATTTATAATCAACCTTCATGAGGTGGATAAATATAAGGAGGAGGAAGGTCCCATCACACCAATCACTATTCAACTTACCATTGATCAGCTGAGGATCGAGGAAGAAGAAACGCAGCCTGTGATCATCACTCTCCCTCCAAAAGAAAAGTTTGACACTAAGTGTGTACCTTGGGATTACTCTCCCAAAGAAGTCGACGCCATAACCCAATCGAGAAGATGCAATGTCCCGAAGGAAAGTCAACACGAAAAGAAAGGAGTGACTGAAGAAGATGTTAAACAGTTACTCTCAGTCATTAAGGCAAGTTAATTTGAGGTAATTGAATAGCTAAGAAAGATGCCGACACAGATTTCTCTATTGGATCTCTTCAAGACTTCAGAAAGCTACCAAATGGTGCTTATGAAGCTTCTTAATGAGGTGCATGTCTCGAAAACGATTAATGAGGTACAATTGAAAGACTTTATTGGCGCTATTCTTTTGAAGAATCAAATTGCCTTCTCTGATGAAGATTTCCCAATTGACGAGCGTTCCCACAATAAAGCCCTGTATATTGTCATCAAATGCCGGGGCAAGGAGGTGTCACGGGTGCTGATCGATAATGGTTCTGCACTTATTTTGTGTCCACTAAGCACACTGTATCGCTTGGGGATTAGTGAAGAGCTCATCAAACCTTCTAAGGTAACCGTGCGCTCGTTTGATGGAATGAAGAAAAATGTTATTGGCGATATCGAGCTTGAGGTAAACATAGGCCCGGTGCCTTTCCTGATTGACTTTCAAGTGGTAGATATTTCAAGGACTTTCAACTTGTTACTCGGAAGACCTTAAATTCATATGGCTGGTGCCATTCCTTCAACTCATCATCAGAAGGTCAGGTTTGTCATTAATGGCAAAATGATCACTGTATATGGGGAGACAGATTTTACCACCTACAAGGAGAGTGCAATACCATATGTCGAACCCGAAGTGAAAGAAGAACCAAGTTATCATTCCTTCGAAATGATCTCAATGGTGCAAATTCCTGCCAGTTGCATCATAAAATCCCCAGACTTCTCAACATCATCCATTATGTCTGGAAGAATGTTATGCTAGTATGGATTTACTCCCGGTAATGGTCTTAAATCAAAGTCTCAAGGAATCAAAGAATCTATCACTCCTCTCGCTACAAGGATGAAGCACGGAATAGGTTATATTTCAAATAACTCTAAAAATCACCATAGAGGCTAAGGCCAAGGTTGAAAGAACCATGGAGGCTGTATAGGCTAAGGTGATCGCCTCATTAATCCATTCACATGAAAGGGCAAAGCTAAAGAGCTTCCCTATCATCAGATCCACATTAAGGAAACTTTTCCTGGACCTTCCAAAATGCTAGGGCGGTGGTGGAGGAAGATTCATGGTTCAGGCCGGATTTCTGAAATGGTTTAGTTAAATAACCATGAGACGAATCTCAATAAGTTAACAGCCTAAATTCCACTTAAGCTACCACGTACCTCCAGACAAGTCCAAACACAATATCAATCAATACACACATAACATGCACACAAATTTACTTACCTAGGCTCTCGGTATACACCATATGCACGTTAGTTTCAAATTCACAAACATCAAACCACATGCACTTTCTTAACAATTTCCATACCCAAAACAAAGGTCGAACACATAACATTTCCTAACTCCACAGTTCACACTCATTCATGCACTACCACACCATTTTCATTTAACTTGCCAACAACCCGCGTAAACACGCCTCAGATCTGATCTTGCTCTTACTCGCCATATCACACACCTCATTCTCATTCTCTTTCCACAGCCCGCGTAAACACCCCTCAGGCTACACGTTCCTATCGCAACCCGCGTAAACATGCCTTAGGCCCGATCTCATTCTAACTTGCCACATCACACATCTCATTCTCATTTACCTTCCACAACTCGCGTAAACACGCCTCAAGCTCCACATTCGTATCACGACCCGCGTAAACATGCCTCAGGGATTAAGTGATCACGTGAACATGCCAACGTGTCATATTTTATCTGTACCTTGCATAAACACGCATCAGGGCTTTTTAGTGATCACACGCACATCGCAAGCCTCAAATCTCACACGTTCACATACTCGGACATTAATCAAATGCACTAAAACGCACCCAAATCAGCCGTCACAATTCAGCCATATAACAAACATACAACCATCATACAAAATGCCATTTTTTATCGCAAAAACCATGGCACAACAATCACGGCACTACACGACAATTTCACGCAATTAATTGCCAAATCAAACTATCCGTTCTACGTGCCAAACAAAAATTTACAGCACTCAAACCAACCAATCTCAACCCTTATTTGGTCTCTAATTTTCCACCAAAATGCCACAAATTCGTCCATATGACCCTTCATCCAAAACAACCCCTAAACTATACTAAACCGCGTCTAAACGAGTCCGTTAATACCCGATATCTTAAATAGGGTTTAGGGTGTAATTGACTTGGAATCCTAAGCGCGTCCAAGTAAGAGAGAGAGGGTGGTGAGCCGGCAATCACACGGCTGCTACGGCGGCGACCGAGCGGCGGTGATCGGCGATGGCGGCAGCGGCTTGCTTGGCGGGCTAGTCACGGCCACGGGAGGAGAGAGAGAGAGAGAGATCGCCGAGAGGGAGAGAGAGACGGCGGTGGCGTGAGGGTGGTGGTATGGTTCCGGTGAGACAGCGACGAGGTGGACGATGGCTGGGGACGGCGGCCGCACAAGCAAGGGGGAGAGGGGAGGAGGTCGGCCGGAGGGAGAGGGATAGAGAGAGAGGTTGCTGAGAGAGGGAGAGAGAGAAATGAGAGGGTGAGAGAGAGAAAGGAATAAATATACCAATAATTGTCCCCCTTTTTTGCAAAATGACCATCTTGCCCCTCTCTCTACTTTCCAATCGATGGCCACGATTCGTTCTTATCTTGAGATCAACGGCTGAGATCAAATCTTTCCCAAAAATATCTAAGGGTAAAATGGAAATTTCACAAAAAGTCCAAGAGCAAAATTGTCCAAAATTTTCTATTTCTAAAGTTAGTGTGAAATGAGCAAAATGCCCTTCTCCCATTATACTTGGCCTTAACAAAGTCCCAAGGGTAAAACGGTAATTTTCCGTTTCTTGCCAAAATTCGATTTTTCATAAGGATCCGGACAATTCTCAGGCTGATCACGCTAATAACAACGTCATCCAATTATCCTATCGTGACTTTCTAAATTTCCGATGCCCAACTTGATCTCAAATCAATGACTAAATTTTAAATAACGTAACTTAAACTTATCTCAAACTAACAGGTGGCTTTCGAAAAAATTCGTATTTTCGACCCGTGGTCAATACTGAATCAGGCCACGTTTAAGATTACTCGGATTGTGACGACCTCGATTGTCATGTAATCGCGAGGATCAATCGCTAGTTCCGACGGGCACGATCGTTTGGTATAGGTTTGGGGTCATTCGTCAATTCATCTCGTGGTCAAACGGAATCACCCGTGATCCACTCACATGACAGCGGCAAATTGATCCCTAGCTATCCTTAGATCAGCCTACATTAGCTCAAAATATCACATCGACAATTTCTATGATCAAAAGTCGATTCACGATCGAGTTTCTTTGGTCTCGCGAATTTAAATCCCTAATTAACCTTTCCCTAACGGTTAGTATCCCAGTAGTGATCAGTTCCAAGCGAGATCTAACTACAAGCACGTCCATAAAATCATCAATTTCATAAATCCCAAGTGGGTTAAATTTTAGAATATCACAACTCTTCCCCCCTTAAAAAAATTTCGTTCTCGAAATTTACAATTCAACCTAAATGCTCAAACAAATGGGGGTATTGACGTTGTATTAGCTCTTCACTTTCCTAAGTCGCGCCTTCTGTCCCATGATGTTCCCAAACAACCTTGACCATCGGGATCGTCTTGTTCCTTAAAACTCGTTCTTTCTGATCTTCGATCCTTATTAGTCTTTCAACATACGACACCCTGTCGTCAACTTCTATCTCTTCATAGTTCAACACATGAGTTAGGTCCAATTCGTACTTTCTCAACATCGATACATGAAATACATTATGCACTTGCAACAAATTTGGCGGTAAAGCAAGACAATAAGCTAAGTCTCCAATCCTTTCCAAAATCTCAAAAGGTCCCACGTACCTCGAACTCAACTTCCCTTTCTTGCCAAATTGGGATAATCCTCTCATGGGCAATACTTTAAGGAATACGTGATCCCCTACTTGAAATTTCAAAGGTCTTCGCCTTCTGTCTGCATAACTCTTTTGACGGCTTTGAGCTGTTTTCAGCCCTTCGCGAATGATCCTAACCGCCTCAATCGACTGTTGAACCAATTCTGGCCCGGTTATACTCCTTTCTCCAACTTCGTCCCAATATACGAGCGTTCTATATGCTCTGCCATACAACGCTTCAAACGGCGCCATCCTAATACTCTGCTAAAAACTATTATTATACGCAAATTCCGTCAAAGGCAATTGTTCCTCCCATTTGCCTTGAAAATCCAACACACACGCCCGAAGCATATCCTCTAGAGTCTGAATTGTCCTCTCAGACTGGCCATCCGTTTGCAGATAATAAGCTGTACTAAACTGCAGCTTTGACCCCAATGCCGTTTGCAGATTTTTTCAAAAGTTAGCAGTAAACCTAGGATCACGGTCCGAAGTAATCATCACTGTCACCCTGTGCCAAACGAACAATCTGTTGTACATATAATTCAGCATATTGATCCAACGCGAAGTCTTTTCGCACTGCCAAGAAGTGCGCTAACTTGGTCAATGTATCGACAATCACCCAAATAGAATCATGACCTCTTTGGCTCCTTGGTAATCCCATTACAAAATCCATAGTAATATATTCCCATTTCCATTCTGGGATTTCTAAAGGTCGCAACAATCCTCCGGGCTTACAATGTTGCGTTTTCACTTGCTGGCACGTCATACACTTAGCCACATACTTGGCTATGTCCACCTTCATGTCATTCCACCAATAATACTGTCTCAAATTCTGATACATTTTTGTACTCCCCGGATGTATACTATAATTACTATGATACGCTTCCGACAAAATCTCCTCCTTAAGTTTCGCATCTTCGGGCACACACAATCGTCTACGGAACTTCAAGATCCCATCCTCGGATACTTAGAAGTCCGATTTTCTCTTAGTAGTATCCATCTCTAAAATCTTCTGAATTTCTTGGTCCGTAGATTGTAAAATCTTAATCTTAGTCTGGATTTATGGTTCAATCCTTAGCGTGGCTAGCAAACTCGAGACTTGACTTACTTTAAATCTAAATTCCGAGTCTCGTACTTTTTCCAACAAAGTCCATTCCTTGACCATCAAGTATGCGATGCTTGATTTCCGGCTCAATGCATCCACTACCCGGTTAGCCTTTCCGGGATTATACAAAATATCACAATCATAATCTTTCATCAATTCCATCCAACGACGCTGCCTCATATTTAACTCCCTTCAAGAAAACAAATATTTGAGGCTCTGATGATCTGTATAGATCTGAAATTTCTCTTTGCATAGATAATGTCGCCAAATCTTAAGGACGAATACTATTGCGGCTAATTCCAAATCATGCGCCGGGTAGTTCAACTCATGCGGTCTTAACTGTCTTGATGCGTAGGCTACTACTCGTCCGTCTTGCATGAGTACACACCCCAGTTCTTTTAACAACGCATCGCTATAAATTTCATATCCTCCAGGTCCTGATGGAATAGTCAACACCGGTGCCATCGTCAATCTATGCTTTAATTCTTGAAAACTCCTTTCGCATTTGTCAGTCCATTCAAACCTTATTTCCTTTTTCAACAAATGTGTCAACGGTGTTGCTATTGCTGAAAACCCTTCCACGAAGCGTCGGTAATATCCTGCCAAACCCAAAAAGCTTCGAACCTTTGTTACCATCATTGGTCTCGGCCACTTCATTACTGCCTCAATCTTTGTTGGATCTACTAAGATCCCTTCCCCAGAGATCACGTGTCCAAGAAATGCTACTCAATTGAGCTAGAACTCACACTTACTAAACTTAGCATACAGTGCATTTTCTCTTAAAGTCCGCAAAACTTTACTCAGATGGAACTTATGCTCCTCTATGCTCTTCGAATACACCAATATGTCGTCTATGAAAACTATCACAAATTGATCCAAGAATTCTTTAAACACTCGATTCATTAAGTCTATAAAGGCAACAGGGGCATTTGCTAATCCGAACGGCATTACTCGATTCAACTGCCGGTAATCAATACATAATCTTAGTGACCCATCCTTCTTCCTCACAAATAAAACTAGCGATCCCCATGGAGACGCACTTGGACGAATGAATCCTTTGTCCAACAATTCTTGCATCTGAACTTTTAATTCTTTTAATTCTGACAACGACATTCTATAGGGTGCCTTTGAGATTGGCTCAGTCCTAGGGGCCAACTCGATTACAAACTCCACTTCTCTTTCAGGTGGCAATCCCGATAATTCCTGAGGAAAGACATTGGGAAAGTTGCACACCACGGCTATATCCTCTAGCCTTGTTTCCTCCATTGTCGAATCAACTACTGCCGCTAAAAACCCTTCGCACCCTTTGTCCAACAACTTAATTCTAGTGATGAAATCCAGGGAATCGAGGTTCCTCCTCGATTTTCTACAAATTCGAATTTCGGATGTCTAATCGGATTAATTGGATCACCCTGCTACTACAATCCATAACAGCCCTCTGCTTAACTAATCAATCCATACCCACGATCACATCAAAGTCAAACATAACTAAAACTGCTAGATCTATCATTTCCTCCCTATCACCAATCACAATCTTGCAATCTAGGTACCCTAACGAGACTAGCACCTTATCATTCAATGGGGTGGTAACACACAACACAACATCAAACAATTGTGGCTCCATACCAATCAATTTAACAAATTGCTCTGACACAAATGAATGTGACGCCTCCGGATCGAATAAAGCATATGTAGCATGATCACAGAGAGAGACCGTACCTGTGACCACGCCTGACGCATTCTCAGCTTCCTTTCTAGCCATCATATACACTCGTCCTTGAGCCGGTGGTCTGTTCTGGGTCGTTGGTAAGGGAGTTCCAACTTGGTTTCCAACTCGGAGTGATTGCGGTAACACAGACGACCTAGCTTATCTATTATTGGGACAGTTCCTCACTTGGTGGCCCACTCCGCCACATCTATAGCATATAATACTCCTACTCGGACAAGGTCCCGTCCTATGTCTTCCCCCACACAACTAGCACACCGCACCCTGATAACGGTTCGACTTTTCGATGTTCCTCTTAAAGGAAGGAATAAAGCGCTGATTCCCCGACATCGATCTCTTCCTGAGATTACGATTGTCCCTAGCCGGAGCATATCTCGACCCAGAAGTAGCGGCTCTATCCGCTAAGTCACGCTCAATCGCTTGAGCCCGCTTATAGATCTCATTATAATCCCTCAAATTCAGTGAAATCATTTGGCTGCGAAGGTCCGGTTTCAAATCATCTCAGAACCTTCGAGCTCTATCCAACGGGTTGTCCACCATCCTTAGGGCAAACTTAGCTAACCGAGTGAATTCAGCCTCATATTGATCCACTGTCCACTGCCCCTGACGAAGCTTCATAAACTCAGCTAACTTCTATTCCCGAGCACTCTCAGAAAATACTTACCATTAAAGACTTCTACAAACATTGCCCAAGTCTGGGCAGCACCAGCAGGGAATACTCTTCCTCGGGTGGCTTTCCACTAATCACTTGCATTTCCTTAGAGCTGGTACACCGCCAAGGTCACTTTCTCTTTCTCGGTGCACCCTAATACCTCAAAGGCTTTTTCCAACTCTTCTACCCAAAGCGATGTAACCTTAAGATCGCCTCTACCATCAAACTTAGGGGGCTTTAATTTCAAAAACTGTTCAACTAGCTAATGCATCTATCTATTCATATTTACTTATCCTTGCCCTTGATTCCCATTATTGCCATTGATGGCAACGGCTGCAGCGGCCTCAGCAGCTTGGGCAATAGTGGCAGCTCGCTCCTGAGTCTGCTTTCCCATCAAAGTCCCAACTTCCTCGAGTGCCCTAAAAAATTCCATCAACTCTGGGGTCTTCTACAACTCTAGCATCAATTCCGAGGTCCTCTATAGCTCTAGCTCGAGCACCACCTCGACCCCTTACTCCTCTTCCTGCACCCCTTCTTGCACCTCTTCCTTGACTGCTCATTCTCACAATTTCTATCACTCATCCACGTACTATAATTCCATATAGGAATTAGAGACCTAGGCCAACTATACCAGTCTAGTCCTAGGCAGTGAATCACAATAATAATTCACTTAGCAGGCAATCAATAACCACAACACGAAGTCACAATCAATAAGTTTCGTGTACTTACCTCGAGTCCAGACGCACTTGCACCTTAATCATTAGAGCACTCAATTCACTCAGCAATCACAACAAACAGTCTGGAGGCACACGTAGCACGACACACCTATGACTCGCTGTGGTCTCCCTAAATGACTACCTTAGGATCTCCACTCCTTATCACTCCAGGTTTCGACCGACTTAGATCGAGTTGTCCTTGCTCTGATACCAAATCAAACGGGGATGTCACACCCCGAGCACCATCGAGCTCGTGACATCCCTCTTCGGTCGAATTAGTGTGACATCCCAAGAAATGTCGCCGACCCAAATAATCACATTAGAATTTGCATGCGGCAGAAACAAGAACATAACCCTAACAGTAAAATCATGGGGTAATAGGGAGAGATAATTCACCAAGCCACCAAATATTATATTACACCTCGATATATGTACAATATCCATTCTCATCCATTACACAACAACTAGTCACTTTCTGTACTCACCAAATCTACATCAAACCTATAATACACGCACGAATTGGCTTCTATAGATCACACCGTCAACCTCAAAAGGATTAGTAGTCTGGGTGTCGCGACCTAAAATTTTCCTTCTCAGGCTAATGGATTATTAGGACTAAACCTAACTCGGGCCCTCCCAAGCCCTACCAATTCGCAACTTTGGGTTTAAATTTTTAACATGCAAATGTTTTCATGCTTGGAGTCGCCACTAATCAATTTGTGGTAGGTCGATTAGAAACCCAAATAAAACATAGGGAGATATGTTTTATTCCTACGAACCAGAGATTCTAAGCCCGGGGACTTGATTACGCTAGATCTAGTCTAACGCCCTTTCGGTACCTTTTCTTTTCAAAATTATTTTGGCAAGCAGTCTGGATCCATTTTAATTTAATCACTAACATGTGAGATGTTCATGCGAGTGCGCAAACCACCAAAGTAACACCCAATAATCAAAACATTAAATAAATTGCAAGGTTGGGAGAATTACTTATCTCGAAGCAACGTAAGCATCTGCATGGTTAGCTAGAAAATCACATCAACCATCCTAATATGATTTCTAATTAACAAGCAGTTCACTCAATATTTTTGGATTTTCGCTTATTTAAATGAAAAACTAACCTACATGCAATGACGTGCAAAAGTGACATGCAAGTAATGGACCTAGCATGCAAACTATATGTCATGCGACGACGTGACCTAATTCTGATGACGAGCAAATGATTTATTTTTGGTATTTTCTGGTGAAATTCGGAATAAAAATATGCCTAAATTAACGTGCAACCTATGATGACTTAACATATCCTAACATGACTTATTTTTGGGATTTTTGTTAAAATTCGAAATAATAAATTACTTACTTAAATAAAGAATGCAATCTATCCTAATCTACCATAAAACAATTCATTCTTTTTTTGGGTTTTCATGAAAATTCAGAATTAAAATAACCTAAATAATCTATTAAGATTAGAAATTAATTAATTTAAACTCGGGCATAGATTATCTCAAGTCCTAATTTAAATTAAATAATTACTCTATCGTCTAGATACATTTAGGATTCCTAAACATGCAAAATTCAAATTCAAATCCTAACTGATATTTTTTGAATTTTCTTTTTTATTTGGAAAAGAAAAACAATTTAAGCAAAGATAGCATTCACATTTAAAACAACCACGCAATCCACAAGATTCGTTTCAAATTCGGATTAGGCACAAAAATCGAGCTATCAGTCATATCTATAGGGTTATAGATATTAACGGAAAGTCGATCATTCAAATCTGGAGAGCAGATAAAAATCATTATCGTACCCAAGTGATTATAGATAGGATAATGATTTTCCATATCGCCACGTATCATACCTTAGGGATAAGATCGGATAATTGTCCAGATACGTTGCTGAATTAGGAAAGATTCCTAATTTTGAATATTTTCAAATATTGCGAACAAGGCAAACATTATCCTAAGATATCTAGCAATCCACGCAATATTCACAGAATATCCAAACATCCAAAAATTAAGAAACGAAATATTCTAAAAATATTGGATAATGTTCAATTACCTAATTTGCAGATAATTTCCAAATTCGAACTTGCGGATCAGGACGAACGATGAACGGCGGATCGTCAGCGCGGTGTCGGGAACGACAACGGAGCAGCGGCGACGGAACAGCAAGGCAGCGCCGGCGTGCAACAGCTCCGGCGAGGACGGCAACAGCGGCGTCGGGCTCGGCGGGGACAGCGGCTGGGACGTCGGCAGGGCGCAGCGACGGAACAGCGAGGCAGCACCGGCGTGCAACGGCTCCGACGAGGACGGCAGCAGCAGCGTCGGGCTCGGCAGGGACAGCGGCGTAGGCATCGGCGGGAAGGGCAGCGGCAGCAGCAAGCAACAGCGGCGTCGGCGTTGGCCTGAGGAGCAGCGGCGAGCAGCAGCACCGGCGGTGTCTCGCGGGAGACAGCGGCAGCGGCGTCGCGGGGGGGAAGCAGCAGCAGCGGCAGTAGCACACAGCGGCAGAGCAGCAGCAACGGCAGGGCAGCAAGACGGCGGCAGGGGGCAAGCAGCAGCGACGGCGACGGCGTGAGGAGGAAGCAGCAACGAGCAGCAGCGGCAGCGACGGCGTGAGGAGCAGCGGCAGCGGCAGCGGCAGGCGCGGCTGTGTCGCGCGGCAGGGAACAGCAGGCACGGCGTCGGCGTCGGCGTGAGGCGCGGCGGCAGCAGGCGTCGGTGGCGCGCGTCGGGGAAGCGGCAGCAGCTGCGTCGGTGCGCGACAGCTCCGGCAGCAGCAGCGGCAGTAGCACACAGCGGCAGAGCAGCAGCAACGGCAGGGCAGCAAGACGGCGGCAGGGGGCAAGCAGCAGCGACGGCGACGGCGTGAGGAGGAAGCAGCAACGGCACCGGCGGGAGCGTCAGGGAGCGGCGCTCGGCAGCAGGCGTTGGCGGGAAGCAGCGTTGGCGGCAGGAAGCAGCGTCGGCGGCAGGAAGCGACGGCGACGGGGCACGGCGTGCGGCGGCGCGAAGGGCGCGGTCCTGGACGTGTCGGGGGTGCTCCGGCCGGTCTCCTTCTCTCTCTCTCTTTCTCACCCTCACACTCTGAAAATTCTGATCTGAAATTTTTTGTGTCCCCCCTCCTCCAATTTTCTGACCTAATGAAGTATTTATAGTATTAATCTAGGTCAATTAGATGGGCTTTCTGGTCCTAATGGGCTTAGGCTTGGGCTTTAATTCAAATGGGCTGAATTAATTAATGACAATGGGCTGAATTAAGTTCAAATTAAAACAACCGAGCCCGTTTGACTTGTAATTTCCGGCCCTTGTATTACAAGCGAGCCGAGTCCCATTCGATGAAATTTAAGCTCGTTTGTCACCGCCAGTCCGATGCAAAATGCAATTAATCTAAAATGAATTTAAACTATATGTTATGCAAATTAAATATTTTTTGTTTAGGGGTTAAAAATTTAATCCCTAATTTTCTATGCAAATTACACTAAATGGTTGCTAAAATTTAGGTGTCAACACTGGGTATACTCTAACTCCAAAAATGGGACGCTTCAAAAGGTTCATCTACCCCTAAACTAGCCCTTACGCCCTCTCAACGGCGTCCACTCCGAGTCACTCTCCTCGGAATCCGAATCTAAATCCCCCTGAGCCACTTGCTCCTCACAAGACTCGGAGTTCGCCTAAATCTCAATCGGGTTATCCTCATTCCCCGACTCTAATGGAACCTCAATTTGTTCCTCTGCTTTAGACTCCTCCACCAAATCATCTTTCGATTCCTCTTCTGGTTCAGCCATTGACTCCTCTTCTGGTTCCTCTTCCGGTACCTCTTCATTTTCTGCTTCGGGCTGCTTTTCTGCAGGTTCCTCCTCTGGCTCTACACCTAAGTCCACATCCATCGGGTCGTACTCGACCTGCGACTCCTCCGGCTCCGTTACTGTACGCTCAGGCGCTGCAGCAACATGCTGATGTCCTGACTGTGCGAGGCTAGTATCTATGCTAGTCATCCCACCATCGGGAGGGGATATGGCCGACGGGTCCTAATCTCCTACACCGTCAAAAGGGACATCAAATCCTCGGACAGGGCCAAACTCATCTAACCCATCCCGAAAACACCAGGCGGTATAAGTGTGGGCTTGCCAGAGGGGTTGCCCTATGTCTACCCAGACTACGGTGGTATGTTTGATCCAAGCCATATTATCGTCTATCAAATACTCTACAATTGAATGCTCGGTGTGCATTGGTATACCAAAACGCTGGGGCGATGGTGGAGGAAGATTGATGGTTCAGGCCGAGGTTCTGAAATGGTTTGGTTAAACAACCATGAGATGAATCTCAATAAGTTGACAGCCTAAACCCCACTTAAGCTACCACGTACCTCCAGACAAGTCTAAACACAATATCAATCAATACACACATAACATGCACACAAATACACTTACATGGGCTCTCGATATACACCATCTGCACGTTAGTTTCAAATTCACAAACATCAAACCACATGCACTTTCTCAACAATTTCCATACCCAAAACAAAGGTCGAACACATAACATTTCCGAACTCCACAATTCACACTCATTCATGCACTACCACACCATTTTCATTTAACCTGCCAACGACCCGCGTAAACACGCCTCAGGTCCGATCTCGCTCTTACTTGCCACATCACACACCTCATTCTCATTCTCTTTCCACAGCCCACGTAAACACGCCTCAGGCTCGATCTTATTCTCACTTGCCACATCACACATCTCATTCTCATTCACCTTCCACAGCCCGCGTAAACATGCCTCAGGCTCCACATTCATATCATGACCCACGTAGACACGGCTCAGGCCGGTTCAATTCCCCGTGTAAACATGTCTCGGGGATTAAGTGATCACGCGAACATGCTAACATGCCATATCTTATCTATACCCCGCATAAACACACCTCAGGGCTTTTTAGTGATCACACACACATTGCACGCCTCAAATCTCACACGTTCACATACTCGAACATTAATCAAATGCACTCAAACGCACCCAAATTGGCCATCACAATTCAGCCATATAACAAACATACAACCATCATACAAAATGCCATTTTTCATTGCAAAAATCACGGCACTACACGATAATTTCACGCAATTAATTGCCAAATCAAACTATCCGTTCTATGCGCCAAATAGAAATTTACAGCACTCAAACCAACCAATCTTAGCCCTTATTTGGTCTTTAATTTTCCACCAAAATGTCACAAATTTGTCCATACGACCCCTCGTCCAAAACAGCCCCTAAACTACACTAAACCGCGTCTAAACGTATCTGTTAATACCCGATATCCTAAATAGGGTTTAGGGTGTAACTTACTTGGAACCCCAAGCGCGTCCAAGTAAGAGAGAGGGTGGTGATCCGGCGGTCACGCGATGGCTACGACAGCGGCGGCTTGCTTGGCCGGCTAGTCACGGCCACGGGAGGAGAGAGAGAGAGAGATTGCCAAGAGGGAGAGAGAGATGGCGGTGGCGTGAGGGTGGTGGTACGGTTCCGGCGAGACGGCGACGAGACGGACAATGGCCGGGGATGGCAGCCGCATGAGCAAGGGGGAGAGGGGAGGCGGTCAGCCGGAGGGAGAGGGACAGAGAGAGAGGTTACCGAGAGAGGGAGAGAGAGAAATGAGAGGGCGAGAGAGAGAAAGGACTAAATATACCAATAATTGTCCCCCTTTTTTCAAAATGACCATCTTGCCCCTCTCTCTACTTTCCAATTGACGGCCACGATTCGTTCTTATCTTGAGATCAACGGCCGAGATCAAATCTTTCCCAAAAATATCTAAGGATAAAATGGAAATTTCACAAAAATTCGAAGGGCAAAATTGTCCAAAATTTTCTATTTCTAAAGTTAGTGTGAAATGAGCAAAATGCCCTTCTCCCATTATACTTGGGCTTAACAAAGTCCCAAGGGTAAAATAGTCATTTGCCGTTTCTTGCCAAAATTCGATTTTTCTGAAGGATCCGGACAATTCTCAGGTTGATCATGCTAATAACAACGTCATCCAATTATCCTGTCGTGGCTTTCTAAATTTCCGATGCCCAACTTGGTCTCAAATCAATGACTAAATTTTAAATAACGTAACTTGAGCTTATCTCAAACTATCTGGTGGCTTTGGGGAAAATTCGTATTTTCGACCCGTGGTCGATACTGAATCAAGCCACATTTAAGATCACTCGGATCATGACGACCTCGATTGTCATGTAATCGCGAGGATCGATTGCTAGTTCCGACGGGCGCAATCGTTTGGTATAGGTTTGGGGTCATTCGTCAATTCATCTCGTGGTCAAACGGAATCACCCGTGATCCACTTGTATGACAGCGGCGAATTGATCCCTAGCCATGCTTAGATCGGCCTACATTGGCTCAAAATGTCACCTCGACAATTTCTATGGTCGAAAGTCGGTTCACGATCGAGTTTCTTAGGTCTCGCGAATTTAAATCCCTAATTAGCCTTTTCCTAATGGTTAGTATCCCAGGAGTGATCAGTTCTTGGTGTGATCTAACTACAAGCACGTCCATAAAATCATCCATTTCATAAATCCCAAGTGGGCCAAATTTCAGAATGTCATAGAAAATACCTACGCACTGGAGTGGAAAGATTCCCTTGAACCTTTGTTGCTTGTTTTTCGTTGCATTTTGTTAATTGCCATTTCAAATTTCTTGTGATTACAGTTCAGTTAATTTGCATTCCTTTTGATGTAGATGCAGTCGTGTTTTTCAATTCAATAAAACTGATTAAATGTTTTGTTAAGGACATGTAGAAATAAAACCAAATATATGATAAACATTATCCTCGTTCATGAGGCTTGAGGCTTGAGGCTTTGGGTTTCTATATTGTTCCTCGTTACGAAAACGATTTTAAGAGCAAGAAAGTCTAATGATATGAGGACTAGCTCTGCCTTTATGTTCTTTCAAAGCAAATTTCAAAATGAATTTTAAAAAAGTTTTTCATAGGACCATGTGTGTTACTTACTTTGTGTGCAATTACTAATCATGCTTGTTACATGTCTGGCATGAGCATTTGCATATCCATGATAGGTTCATATGTGACCCAAATCTTTCCGAGGAGATCACTTGCGCTATTGAAGTGGATAATGAAAATGAAGAATGGGTCAAAAGAGAATGGATCTGTCATGAAGAATCAAAACCACTCACATTGGAAAAAATAATTACTGTTAATCTGGATAATAAAGAGAATCCCAAAGAGGTTAAGATTGGAGAAAGTCTTCCCTCATCAGAACGAGAAAGAATCACAAATTTGCTCAAGGAATATCAAGATATATTTGCATGGTCTTATACTGACATGTCAGGCCTTGATCCAAGCATAGTTGAACATGCTTTGCCAATTGATCCAAGTATTCCACCAAAGAAGTAAAAACTGAGGCGAACAAAGCCGGAATTAGTGAAGAAAATAGAGGAACAAATAATGAAATTACTCAAAGTTGGTTTCATCAAGGTAGTGTCATATCCAGAATGGGTTGCCAACATAGTGCCCGTACTGAAGAAAGATGGTCGAGTGCGGGTGTGCATTGATTATCGTGACCTAAATAAAGTAAGCCCTAAGGATGATTTGCCGCTTCCACATATTGATGTATTAATGGATAGCACTGCTGAGTTCGAAACATTTTCATTTATGGATGGTTTCTCATGATATAATCAAATCCTCATGAAAAAAGAGAATAAGGCGAAAATGTCCTTCATAACACCATGGGGCACATTTTGTTACAAGGTGATGCCTTTCGGTTTGAAAAATACTGGTGCCACATATCAGAGGGCAATGGTAACTTTGTTTCATGACATGATGCATAAAGAAATAGAGGTATACGTGGATGACATGATTGCAAAATCCAAACAAGGAGAGGATCATGTTGAGGTGCTTCGCAAATTGTTCGAAAGACTTAAAAAGTACAAGTTACGGCTGAACCTTAACAAGTGTGTATTTGGGGCAAAATCTGGTAAACTGCTAGGATTTGTGGTCAGTAACAGAGGAATTGAAATCGATCATTCTAAGATCAAGGCAATATATGACTTAAAGACTCCCTCTACGGTGAAAAAAAAAAGAAGCCTGCCGGGGCGATTAAACTATATTGCCCGTTTCGTCTATCAGCTCTTTGAGACTACTGAACTATTCTTCAAACTATTGAAGAAAAATGCCAAAGTAAAGTGGGATGCAAAATGTCAACAAGCCTTTGACAAGATCAAAGAATATCTGGTATGCCCACCAGTATTGGTACCACTAATTCCTGGAGTTCCATTAATCTTATATTTGACGATTCACTATGAGTCGTTAGGAGCGGTGCTTATACAAAGAAGATCAAATGACGGTAAAGAACAAGCCATTTATTACTTAAACAAGAAATTCACAGCATCAGAAGTGAATTACCTAGCAGTCGAGAAGACATGCGTTGCATTAATTTGGATATTACACAGATTAAGACAATACACCCTTCATCACTAAATTTTGCTAGTGACTGAGAATGATCCAGTCAAATACCTTCTTGAGAAATCCTCCTTGGTCGGGAAATTAGCAAAGTGGCAAGTCTTGTTATCTGAGTTCGACATCAGAAGTTCATCACAAAAGTTAGTCAAAGGATGAACGATAGCAGACATGTTGGTAGAAAATTCGCAAAATATTGCCAGTTTTGAAGAACGACTTGATGACCACATATTGACATTAGTCGATGACAAATGGATTATGTATTCTGATGGTGCAACCAACTTATTTGGGTCAGAAACTGGGGCAGTACTGATCTCTCTAGAAGGCCAACATTATCCGGTATCCGCGAAATTGGTATTTCCATGCACCAATAACGTCGCTAAACACGAAGCATGCATTCTCGGCTTACAATTAGCCCTTTCAATGAAGGTAAAAAGATTGCGAGTATATGGAGATTCCATGCTCATCATATTGCAAACAACTGGTGAATGGCAAACTCGAGATGCCAAACTGATTCCTTATCACAGATATTTAGAAGAGATGATAGAAAGTTTCGAAGAGATAACATTCGATTATCTTCCAAGAGCTCAGAATCATTTTGCGGATGCTCTTGCAACTTTATCATCCTTACTGCAAGCTGAAGATGGTATGTATATAAAACCATTGAGAATCAATATTCTTGAACAACCAGCTCATTGCATGATGGTCCAAGCAGAGTTCGATAATGAACCATGGTATCATGACATCAAAAGATATCTTTAATCAGGAGAATTTCCTGAAGAAAGCCAACCAGGTGACAGGAAGTTTATAAGGAAGATAGCTAACAAATTCTTCCTCAGTGGTCAAACCCTTTACAAGAAATCATTTGATTCAACCCTGTTAAGGTGTGTGGATGCTATAGAAGCTGAACAGATCATGAAAAAAATTCATGAAGGTGAATGTGGACTGCACATGAATAGACATCTTCTAGCTCGAAAGATTATGAGATTGGGAAACTATTGGATGACAATAGAAACAGATTGCATCCAATACGTGAGATGTTGCTATCAATGTCAAGTTTATGGAGATAAAATTAATGCATCGCCGAATGAGCTACATCAAATGTCCGAGCCATGGCCATTTTCAATGTGGGGCATTGATATGATTGATCCAATCAACCCCAAGGCCTCAAAGAGACACTGGTTCATCCTGGTTGCTATTGATTATTTCACTAAGTGGATTGAAGCAAACTCCTACACGAATGTTACTGCAAAGAATGTTGCAAGATTCATTAGGCGGGACATCATCGCTAGGTACGGAGTTCCAGAAGCAATAATTATGGATAATGGCTCAAATCTAAACAACAAGATTGTAGATGAATTACTAGAGCGCTTCCATGTCTGGCATCTGAACTTATCTCCATATCGTCCACAAATAAATGGAGCAGTTGAAGCGGTAAATAAGAATATCAAGAAGATACTGGCCAAGACAACCGAAAATTATCGTGATTGGCATGAAAGGTTGTCGAATGCTCTGATGGCATATTGAACTTCAATTTGAACATCAATTGTAGCAACTCCATTTTCCTTGGTTTACGGAATAGAAGCAGTGGTACCTATTGAAGTAGAAATTCCTTCATTAAGGATACTATCTCAGTTAAAGCTTTCAGAAGCTGAGTGAATCCAACAAAGGTATGAACAACTCAACATGATTGATGAAAAAAGATTAAGAGCTATATGCCATGGACAAGCCTATCAAAGACGAGTGGCTAAATCCTTTAATCGAAAAGTGAAATCAAGGAATTTCAAAACAGAAGATTTAGTAGTGAGGAAAATCATCTTCAACAATTCAAATCCTCGGGGCAAATTCACTCCGAACTATAAGGGTCCATATATTGTCAAGAAGGTTCTTCTTGGAGGAGCATTGATCCTTGTAGATATGGCAGGAATAGAACTAGCCTATCCTATAAATACAGATGCTATCAAGATTTTTTACCCATGAAATGAAGACAAACATTCGAGAAAAGATTCGGGTCACTTTAGAACATGTGCATATAATGCATATCACACATGTCATGCATTTCATGAATATGTTTATCTGTTTTGTAGAAGAAAGCAAAAAGATCTGAGCCAGTTAATGATTTCAGAATTCCCAATGAAGTTATCAAATAGTAAATGGAAGTATCACTTCCAATTCTTTTTTCTATTGATATCCTCTAATGTGCTTTTCTTTTTATCATCCCCAGGGAAACAAAGAAAAGGGGGTAACAAAAGCAGAATCCCCAGTGGAACTAAAGCAAAAACATGCAAACAAGAGGGATCTTGTTAAGTTGATTTGATAGGTATCCCTAAATCGTGAGGACATGTGCTAAAGAGGTTACCTTTCTAAGAGAAAAATCAAACTTTTTCTTCCCCAAGCGGAATGACACTAAGGATGAGCAAAACAAAACATATTATTTTGAAAAGACAATACCTCAGAAACGTTTCAATCAAAGATTTTGAAACATGCTTTCTTTGAAAATGCACTAAGCATCAAAATTCCCTAAAAGGGGATAATTTGACAAAAGGTTTTGAAAAATTTCATAGAAAAATTTTGGATCAAATCGAATAGAAAGACCTTCAAATGATGAAAGGTAAGCCATATCCAAACATGTCCCCTATACACTCAAAATCAAAGTGTAGAAGTGAGTGAGAGAAAAAACTCATCCGAATGAAATAGGGGATATTCGCAATGATTGCATGGATTGAAATGATGAAAGGCAATCATTTTATTATCCCAAACACATGCTTATCCCTTACAAACTCAAATTTGAGCCAAAACAGTAGAGAAATTCTCCCAAAACAACGTTATTAAGAACCACCCCACATTGGGGCAAATCAGGAGGTTTGTGGGTTGATAACTATAGAGAATAGGATCAAGAAGGATCTTATTGCATACTCTTGCATCAATCTTTTCGAGATAACTTCATATGAAGTCATATGGAAGCTCAAAACATCCCAAGAGGAAGAAGAGCACTTCGTTTTTTATACCCAAATACATTACCTTTGGCAAAGCTCAATTGAGCCTGAATATTCATTTCAGAACCCTAAATTGGTGATAATCTCTTCATACTGGAGCATGAGCATATAATCCACTTTAATAAATAGGAAATAAAAGGACAGGACACATAGTCCTTAGAATTCAAAAAGATCAAGGATAAAAGAGTCTAGGGCATGAAAAAGCAGTGTGCCTAGTAAAAGCAAGGTCAAATGCCTAAGAAAAATGGGAAAGAAAAGAGAGTGCAAAAGAAAGCTCGAAACGACAAAAGTTGTGACAAAACAAAGTCAAGATCATGAGAGATCATAGATCACAACAAGTGAGAATGATCAAAAGAAAAGAGATTGTGATGAATGTTTAGAGGACTCTAATGTTCAAAGAAAAGATCTCTAGTGAAAAAAGAGAAGAGAAAAAGGGTAGTGATGCCAGGAAGATCACTAATTTCATGAAAACCCTAAATTCAAACAATGAGCATTTTTGAACCTACCCAATACCAACAATACAACCCCTCCCCAAAAGACTCTTCAGATTGGCATGTTGAGAGCAGAAACATGACTTTATGACAAGAAGTCATCACTCAAAGAAGTGTATGCAATACTATCTTATCTTATCCTCGAGGTTCTTAACTTGTAAACTCGAAGTCAATTGTGACGAAATCCTTTTCTTGGCCTCATAATGCCTATCCTTTGAATAGCCATTGACCAAGCTAACATCATAGTCTTCCGAAAAACCTTATCAGATCAATTGGATTGTATACATTGCGAATTTCTCCGAACGCCTAAGGTTTGGTTAAGAGAGATAAAATTGAGAGATATCAGAAGAGTCCCCTTTCAATCAAATGAAGAAAAGACCAAGTTCATAGATTGAAATAAATCCTTTCTAATGAAGGTCTTTCAAACGATCATTTCAAGCATTTCTTGAAAGTTTGCAAGCATTTTGTTCAAATAATTCCTTGGAAAGGAAATTTGATTGTCTGAAATGCATACGAAGAATGCATATTTCACAATCAGGTTTCAAAAGTTTTTGGTCAACCTAAAATCAAGTTTTCAAATAGTTTGTGGTAAGCTAAAAGAAAAATCACATTTCAAACGGTTTTAATTAGTTTCAAAACTACTTTTCAAAATAGTTTTTGGTCAACTAAAAACCATATCAAGGTTAGTGAAACCTCAAAATCACAAAACTCACGGTTAAGGCATTCATTGTTTAAAGTCTTTCCAAAGTCCTACTGGTGAGGAACCACTAGGCAAATCCAAAGTCCTATTGGCGAGGAGCCTTTAGGCAATTTCCAAAATCCTACGGATGAGGAATCACATGGTAAGTCTCCAAAATTCAAGTCCTATGGGCGATGAGCCTTTAGGCAATTTCTAAAATCCTACGGGTGAGGAATCACATGGCAAGTCTCCAAAATTCAAAGTCCTACGGGTGAGGAACCACTAGAAAAATTCAAAGTCCTGCAGGCGAGGAGCCCCTAGGCAAATTCAAAGTTCTACAGGTGATGAGCCCCTAGGCAAATTCAAAGTCCTACAAGCGATGAGCCCCTAGGCAAATTTAAGTCCTACCGGTGAAGAACTACTAGGTAAATCTAAAGTCCTATAGGCAAGGAGCCTCTAGGCAAATTTTAAGTTCTACTAGTAAGGAACCACTAGGCAAATCTAAAATCCTTATGCGAGAAGCCTTAGGTGTTCATGATTCATAGGTTCATCCTTAAACCATGAAATCAGAATAATCATTATAATCATCACCACCATCAATTCATGCCCTTGGATAAGCAACAAAAAAACTCTCACAAACAAGCAAGTTTCTCTCCCTCGATCATCAAGAATCTTTCAAAATGTTCCGAAAAAAGAACTTTTGGATTAGATCATGAATTTCAAATGCAAGACCCTAATCAGTTGTTATGAAATTTTCATCTTATCTTATTTAGTGAGTCGACTAAAAGTTCAGGTATCATCTTATCTTTGAGATCAACCTCTAACGAGCTCAATCTCAAAGAGGGGCAACTATTGACACCTAATTTTTAGCTCATTTTTTTAATTTTTTAAAAATTTCAAAATTAGGTCTAGGAATCTTGATCAAGCCTAGAAACCTATTTCTAAACCAAAAAATATTTTTTTAGCATTTTTCTGCATTTTTCCTTAATTTCTTTTAGCCAAAAAATGTGAGAAAATCAAGAAAAATAGTAAATGGAATTAGAAAATTCCACAAAAATATTCATTAGTCTTATTTTAAATCCAATTTGATGAATGCATCATCAATTTTGAAAAATCTCAATCGGGCATATGTTTTTCCCAAAATTGGACAAAATTAAACTCGAATTGAACCAAAAATGCAATTCAATTTTTTCTAGTCATTTTTAAGTCATAGTGTCTTCACAACAAATGATTTTGGGACCTTGAATTGCATAATAGTCAGTCCAATTGCACAATTTAGCATAAAAATAAAAAATTCCCAAAATTAGATTGAAAATTAAGAATTTTGAACCCAAATTGGGAATCGTGCCCAATATGAAATTGTCGAAATATGAGACTATCATTTCTAGGGTTAATCAGATATGGATAATTCAATTTTGGCATCAATTTTGCCTAATAAGGTCATTAGGACATCAAACTGAATAAAAACCTATTAACCCGAATACAAAAATAGGGAAATCTTAGACACAATCATGACAAAAATTGGGGAAAATTATATATTTGGGTCGGAATATGATGGGAAATTCAATTTTGGGGTTAAATTTGGAAAATTGGGTCAAATTTGGGTCAAATTTGAGAATTTTGACCAACCCGGGTTTGTCGGGTTGACCCGGTCAACCCGACTCGACCCGGATTACCCTTCTTCACCTTTGCCGACTTGTTTTGAGCAATTGAACACATGAAAATCAAGTGTGGCTTGCGTCGGAGATCGGTTATAATCGATTCTAAGTGAGTGAATAACAAGATTTAAGCGGGAAAATTGAAGAACAAAAACAGAAAAAAAAAAAAGACTTGAAAGGAGAGGGTGTTCGACTAATTGCCAGAGAGAGGAGAGAGAGAACGAGAGCGAGAAACAAAGGAAAAACAGTGAACAAAGTGTGTTGAGATCTCGAGGGTCGAGCGATCGGCTTTTTTCCGACAGAAAAACGCCGGCAAATCGATGCCCATCGTAGATCTCCACACTTGGAGATCCATTGTTGAAGCTGGTCGTCGGGGCTTGAAAATCTCGCTCAATTGGTGAGTTTAGACCATTCCTGGTGAAATGGAAGCTTCAAGACAGAAGCTCGAGTGTCAGGGAAGGATTCTATAGCTGCAAATCATCCCAGAAAAGTCATTTGATTATCGAAAGGAACAGGTAAAAATCGTTTGTTGACTCGTTTTTTTACAAAATTCCAGAATACGTTTTTGGCTTGTTCGTGCATTTTTCTTCATGATTTTGTCCTACTAGATGCTTAAAACGTATTCTGATATCATTTTCTTTCTTGGCTAGAGCTTTCTCTTCAGGACTGGTTTCATCGTCCATACCACCCCAGCCATTAGGCACAGTTACTTCATTTTTGAATGCCCATGGTGGTAGAGTATATTTCACTTGAAAGTTATATTTTTTGGAGTCTTCTCCCAAGTTGTCTACAATCTCGCCTTTTAGGAGTACTTCTTGACAAAAGCAAGCATCTCCTAATCGAGAAGCTTTAATCTTGACTTCATATTCATCTTCATCATCGGACTCGATCACAGTTTCCTCACCCTTGATTATGTTTACTATATTATGCTCAGGAAGAGGATTCTGACGTACATTTGGCTCGGGCTCTTGGAAGTTCAATATCTTCTCGTCAATGAGCTGTTGAACCTTGTACTTTAAAGTGGGACAATTATCTACATCATGTCCCCTTTCTCTCATGTGATAGGTGCAAGTTTTTGACTCATCATGCCAAGAAAATCTCATAAGATTGTCTCTTGGTACTTTCTTGGCCAACAAATGCCTTTCCAGAAGCATTGGTAATAGCTTTGATAAGGATCGGGGCAACAGTGTATATTGCCTCATGGGCCTTTTATTTGGCTCGAATTGCCTTGGATTTTTCCAAGCAATATTTGATTGCTTTGGAAATGATGCTTGATGAGTACTTGGGCTTGACACCATAGCCACTTCTCGGATGGGTTCTTTGTCTTTTTTCTCGGGGTAAGGCTTTCGTGCTACTGTTTCTTGAGCCTTCTTTTCCTTCAAACCCCATTCAATTCTCTCACCCACTTTTACCAACATGGTAAAAGTCTAACAACCTGACACATGAAGCTTGTCGTAATACTTAGTTGGCAATGATTTTATAAAAGCTCAATGAACTCGTCTTCACTTATGATGGGCTTTACTTGTGAAGCAATAGCTTTCCATCTCTGAGCATAGGCTCTGAACCCTTCATTCTTCCATTTCTCAGTTCTGACGAGGTCCTCTCTAGTTGGGAGTACTTCAACATTAAACTTGTACTAGCAAAGAAATTCTCCCGCTAAATGATCCCATTCAGTGAAGTCTTCTATGTCGAGAGCTGTATACCATGCAAGGGCCGCCCCTCTCAAACTATCTCGAAATGTGCTGATAAGAAGTAGCGTGTTGTCTGAATATCTTGCCATATTACGGAGATAATACTTCAAATGGCTCTTGGGACAACCAGTGCCATCATATTTGCTCATGAACTCTGGTTCCTTATAATTTTTTAGAACAACCACCTTTGCGTACGGCGAGAACTTGTCGAACCTTTGAAGCTCATAGCCTTGACTTGCTAAGCATTCTTCAATTTTGACCAATCTCTTGGCCTCTTCTTCATCCTTTGTTTTGGATGTCTTCTTGATTTGATCATCCTCTTCCAAATTCACTATCTCAGGTGTAGTCTTTGGAGGATTTTCTTGAACCGGTTCTTTATTTCTGACTAGGTTTTCAATTGATATTTCGGTTGCGTTTGAAGTTCCTACATTTGGAGTAGTAGGATAAGATCCTCGAGATGCGAGAATAAAAATCTTCATTTTCGCCATCATTACAACCATTTGGGTCATTTGATTCTCGACTTCAACTAGTCGAGCACAAGTTTCTTCTTCCGCCATTCTAACTTGTAGGCGAGTCCGAGGTCTTTTACCTTCCATTGCTAAACAACCTGTTTTGCCAAAAAAAAAATCCGATATCAACATAGTAAAATGATCATGAAACCCTACATTCTTTTAATTGTATGGTTTCATGAGATTATCAAGGATAAGAAATTCATACAAGCCTTAGCTTTGTATAAAATTCTTCATCAATGTCTTTCTCAAAGAATCATACAATTCAAAGAATTGTAATCCATGGTGATTCTTCAATATTTCGAACCTTCATTAAGCAATCGTTTCAATTTTGAAAAATTTTTATTACAATGCTATTCATTAAAATAGGGAAACACTAGCTTAAACAAGTCTAGGCTTCTTGCTGGCTAAGGTAGCTTCAGCTTCTTCATACTCCTTGACTCGTATCTCCCATTCTTCCACATCGATCACCACTTCCTTGGGAATATACGGCTCTACATCTAGCGTGCTTGGCACAATATACTTTGGGATATACGGCTCATCAGAATGAGTTGTAACACTCAAAGGTACATAGACGTCAATTGGTTGCTTAGCCTTCAACCACCTTATATACTCATTAGATGCCAAAAAGAGCTTTATTTCTCCTTCCAAATCTTCCGGCCATTGAATTCTCCATTGAAGCTGGTTGGGAGTTAATGCTCTAATGAAGTTTGCCCACTCATGAAAAGAGTACTTTGGCATTTTATCTTAGAGTTTTAAATACTTCTCAATAGGGTTGGTAGATGAGTCGATCTCTTGAATGCGTATATAACGTTCCCAAGGCTGAATATGAGAGATAAATCATACAGAAAGTAACACAGCTGAAGCTTGCAGTACACCCTTTTGTTGATTTTGGTATTTGTTTAGAGAAATGATGGTCTCTGCCAAGAGCATATTGGAGAAGTCCCATTTTAGGCAAGCTTGCCTAGCAATTACCGCAACGAGAGGATTTAATCTCTTCCTTGATGTGGGAAATAAAACAAATCTGAAGAAAGCCAAAATAAAAACCCTCGCGGAAGTATTTCCCATTTCTTTCGACAATTTGGAGTAATTGTCCACCCAGTATGATAGAGGAAATCTCCCGGTACTCAACTTGATCAACTTTTCCACTTGAGGGGTCTTTAAGTTTAAAAATTCAGCTATAACACTTGTAGGTTTCAATCCGATTGAGGGCTCAACAGTTCTTGACTCGAAATCAATCCCAATGGTTGCCTTATATTCTTCTAATGTATGTACCATCTTGTGCTCGCCCAATTGAAATGTGGCAGTGATAACTTCCCAGAAATGGGGTAATGCTTGGATTAGACTCACTTGGTACTCCAGGTTAATGAGCTTGAACAAATACCTGAGCCTTTCACTTACGTATGCTTTGTTGTCCTTTGTCATGTTTACCCACCATGCCAAAAGCTCCTTTCTTGGAATAAGAATGACTTGCATATCTAGTTTCCCCATTTCGATCTAGAGCATGTAAAAGAAAGTGATTATTATTCACCATAGATTACCAATTGATTTTAATGCCCCTGTTTCACTTATATGTTCTTTTAAGGTAGAACGAAGGTTAAATACACTTACATGCCTCGAAAGTAATGAAAGTGTCATTTTGAATCCGTTAAATCTTGAAAGAGCATATAGTTGAGATCATGGACAAATTCAATGTGTGATGTAAATGCCCATTTTGTCATACTCCATTTAGACCATAATGTCCTAATCTATTGCAATTTCGAACACATTGAAATGAACGAATAAGTATTTGAATTACATAAGAAATCTACCATGGACCTATACATTTCATCTAAAAATGAAAAAATGGTCAAATGGAGTATGACGCCCTAATCATGCATTCTAAAACAAAAGGGCATCTAGACCAAGCATTACATGTCATTTAGGCATTTTTTTAAGAATGTGCCAACTAACATGCATAATTATAAAAGAATGGAATAGAACGATACTTGCTTACCATAATATTTTTGTTTGGTTTTAGGTATACCAACCACAAAGACAAGCGAATGGAATCAGTGAAGTTTCGACGCCTAAAAAAAGGGTAGGATATGCTAAAGGCTCAAGGTCATCACCTTAATGGACAAGGGATCCCATTCCAATAGGCAATCGACCTAAAGTTATAGAATATTATTCCACCTTGGTGATCGGTATTGTATTTAAGCTGTTGACACCTAAATTTTGCCGATCCATTTAGTGATTAATTACATAAAAAATTAGGGATTAAATTTTAACCCCTAAATAAAAATATTACAATTGCATAGCATATAGTTTAGGGTCATATAGATTAACTGCATTCCACATCGAAACAGCAATGGCAAGTGAACTGAAAATCTATCGTGTAAACCGAGCTCGAGCACTGAACGAAACTCGGTTCACTCGGAAGACGAGGGCCGAAAATCACACGTCAAAAAGGGCTTGGTTGTCTTAATTTGAGCTTAAATTAGTCCATCAAGTTTAATTGAATGAAAAGCCCAAATTAATTCAGCCAACTTGGAATTAAATAAAATTAAAGGATAAAGCCTAAACCTAAGCCCATTAGAACTAGAAAGCCCGGCTAATTAACCTAGGGTTGCGATATAAATATATAAATATACACCTCACTCTAGGGGGGACTCTCATAATTTTCAGAGAACACAATTTCGGAGAGCAGGGGAGGTCACACGTCGAATACACGGCCACAGAGAGATCCGCGACATTACAGAGAAGAAGAAAATGTGAGAGAGAAAAAGAAAAGGTGAAAAGGTGGGAACCAAGACCAACGCCAGAACGTGACCAAGCTCGGAGTGTTCGGTGATTGAAGAGATAAATCCGTGTGACATTATCAGAAGAGTCCAAGCGGTGGTCAAGGTGTTTCAGTCAAAGTTTAAGTAGATGAAGAGAATCTGAAGTAGAAGTACTCAACAAAGAAAGAGGAAAGAAAAGATCCCGGGTTGGGGTGTATCACACGAGGACTTTCATCCGGAAATTTTTATTAACGCTCGTGAAGTGGTTTCTCCTCTCGGCGAAGCTTGTTCTCTCGATCTTCCAGGCGTCCTTGACGTGCCCGAAACCTCCAATGATCCAATTATTTGCTTTTGTTTGAATGTTTATTATTGCAGCTCTTCCTTGGCCGAGACCATACCGAGACGCCCTACCACAGCAACTCCACGATTGCTGTTGCTGCATACACCCGAGCGTTTCTTTCTCTTTTGCATTTTTTCTTGACGTGCCTCGTCGTTTTACTGAGCACCACCGCAGGACATAGTCACCGCAAGCCTGGCGCCAAGACGACGAGCTGCTGTCCTATCCCCGTGCGGTCGAGCCCGCCGTCCTACCGCTACCATCCCGATCCACAACCCCGAGTCCGATCCAAGTTCAAATTTGGAATTATCCGCCAATTAGGTAAGATTCTCATCTATAGTCTTAGAATATTCAATTTTCTAATCTTTCGGGTGTTTGAATATTTCGTGAATAGTGCGTGGATTGCTAGATACCTTAGGATGATGTATGCTATGTCCGCAATATTCGAAAACACCCAAAATTAGGAATTACTCCTAATTTGGCAATGTATCTGGACGACTATCCGACCTTATCCCTAAGGTACGATACGCGGCGATACGGAAAATCGTTATCTTATCCATAATCACTTGGATACGATAATAGATTTTATTTGCTTTCCAAATTTGAACAATCAACTTTCCGTTGATATCTATAACCCTATAGATATGATCGTTAGTTTGATTTCTTTGCCTCATTTAAATTTGATAAGAAAAATTTTGCAGATTGTGTGGATATTGATTGGATGGTGGTGTTTATCTCTTATTTGATTTTGTTTCTTTAAAAGAAAAGCCAAAAAGATTAGATGCAATTTGAATTGATTTCTTAGAAGATAATGTTGCATGTTTAGAATATATCTAGATGACTTTTTTTAATAGAATAGGACAACCGAGATTTGCTAGAAAGATAAGATAATTTCTAATTTAAATTAGGAATTAGAGTAAATTATTTCCTAGTTTAATTAGATATTATTCTAACCTTGATAGTGCATTTCGGGTTGATTTTAATTTCGAATTTCAATAAAAAATACCAAAAAGATTGCTCTAGAATAGATTAATTTTGTTTCTTTAGTTTAAAATTGCATGTTTAGATAATTGGCATTTTTAATTCCGAATTTCATTGGAAAAATACCAAAAATAAATCATTTACCTGTCATTAGAAATAGGTGACGTCGTCGCATGACATATAGTTTGCATGTTAGGCTGTGTTAATCGCATGTTAATTTTTGCACGTCATTATATATATGTTAGCTTTCATTTAAATAAGTGAAAATCCAAAAAAATATTGAGTGAACTGCTTGTTAATTAGAAATCATATTAGAATTGTTGATGTGATTTTCTAGCTAACAATGCAGATGCTTACGTTGCTTCAAGGTAAGTAATTCTCCCAATCTTGTAAATTTATTTAATGTTTTGATTATTGGGTGTTACTTTGGTGGTTTGCGCACCCGTATGATCACCTCACATGCTAATGACTAAGTTAAAATGAATCCAAACTGTCTGTCAAAACATTTTTTTTGAAAAGAAAAGGTACCGAAAGGGTGTTAGACTAGATCTAGCGTAACCAAGTCTCCGAGCTTAGAATCTCTGGTTCGTAGGAATAAAACATATATCCTTATATTTTATTTAGGTTTCTAATTGACCTACCACAAATAGATTAGTGGCGACTCCAAGCATGAAAATATTTGCACGTTAAGAACTTAAATCCTAAGTTATGAATTGATAGGGCTTGAGAGGGCCCGAGTTAAGCTTAGTCTTAATAATCTATTAGCTTGAGAGAAAATTTTAGGTCGCGACAAACGATCCCATGAGCAATCGGCCCATAGTTTCGCCTAAACACATACCTCCTAAGGGTAATCCTAAATGTAGCCGAGGTTGGGTCACGGGTGGTGTGTGCTAATGGTGTAGTGCTAGAGCAATTTAAAGACATGCATAACAATTAATGACCAAGCAACACTTCTAAAATTCATTCAAAACACAAATTGTTTGTTGATTTTATGATCAGTAAAATTCATTCAACACTTCTAAATTTGTTTCTTTACTGATCAACAAAGGAGGAGGACCTCCTTGAATGATCAATTTGCCGACGCCGTTCCATTCGTCGGCGCCGGACACTCGATCAGGGGACCTCAACTCCCTACTCTCTCTCTAGATTTCGCGTTGTTTCCCCTTTTTTTTCTCTCTCTTCTCTCTCTCTGGCCTTTCGTCGAATAGGTCCCCTCCGCAATGTTCCATTTTTTCCTTTTTGTTCATCGATTTTCCCCGCCCAAAGTTTGTTGGAACCGATCTCCGATTGGTTTGATTGGTTACCTGGTGCCAGCCGGAGAATATCCAATTGGCCAACTCGATTACAATGTGCTGATTTGATCGGAGAAGGTCGGTCAAGTCGTGGGGCACAAGTTGATTTTCCTGGGTTTATTGTCTATTCTGGGCAAACCGGGTGAAGAAGACGGGTCTTCGGGTCGGGTCGGGTTGACTCGATCAACCCGGCAGGCCTGATTTTAACCAAAAGTTCAAACTAACCTCAATTTTGACCAAAATTTCGGAATTAAATCTCAAAATTGAATTCCTCATCATATTCCAAACCCAAATATGTGATTTTCCCCAATTTTTGTTATAATTGTGTCCAAGATTTTCACATTTTTGTATCTAGGTTAATAGGGTTTCGTTCTACTCGTTTCCATCCAAGAGCCCACGGTTTGGCGTTTGTGTGCCTAGCATCGGTCGGCCAAGCAAGGAGAAAGTAAGAAGAATGCCCGAAAATCGACACCTGAGTCTCACCCGAGGCCTCGTCTCTCCCGAAATCAAGCTTGTTCCGGCTCGAGCCAAGCCACCAGCCACTTCTTCCTCTAGTCTTTCGTGTTCTAGTGGTTTGTTGTGTAAGTAAATTCCTTAATATCGGGAAAGAATGTTGAGATGTGTTGTGACGTGGTTTGGTTGGACCGTTTCTCGGTTGTTTGGTTAGTCGTAGTTGGTTCATTTTCTTAGTTTGATCATGTTTCATGTTTGATGCTATTTTGAGATAGAACCGAGCCTTGGTTGGTAAAGGTACATGATGTGGCCATGTGTGATGTTCTCTTGATTGAACTTTGCTATTGATCTGCCATCGATGTAGGAGCGGTAAAGGCTGACTTATGTTAATGGCGATCGATATATCCTCGCTTGATATTAGTGTTTTCACTTGCTGAGTCTCTCCGACTCGTCCCTTGTTGTCTCCCTTTTTTAGGTCCGCGGGATGGCATCTCCCCTAGCCCGCGTTGGCAATCCTGTGAAGATGAGAACCGAAGTGCTTACCGTGATAAATGTCAAAGAAGACCGCGCCTACCGCAGAATCATGACGCTTGTGATGTTCAATGAGGACCTAACGGACTTGGTGTCTCATCCGTACGTGACGTGGTATCACTACGCGAACAAAGAATGTGTTGATCCCTATGTGGGTTGAACGGTGCTTTGGTGGTGTGGGCGGGCCGGCTCTGGGACAAGGCCACAGGTGGGATGTGAGACAGCCTAGTGGACGAGACCGGGGTGGAGATGAAGAACCGAGGAGCGAGAAGCCATAGTGGGTATAGGATAACCCAAGTCAAGGTTTGCTATCCTTAGTTGGCCTATATTTAATATGTTCACATGCGTTGTAAACATAAGGTTTGCTCATGATGCTTCTTGTCTTATTTCCGCTATGTGTATTGATTGTGATTGTCCCGAGATATGCTTCCGCTTGTGTATAACGAAAGATAATAATGAACAGGACGTCACATGAATAACCCCGAGGTGGGGGTGTTACGGATTAATTTGGTATCAGAGCAGGTTTCCCTCTGGTAAGTGCAAGCTCGATGTTGAGCCAAGAAAAGGCTGTGGAATCCTGAAAGGACCCGATCCGATGAAGGCGGAGAGTGGTCGCTGAGGTAGAACCTGATTAAAGAGCGGCTCTTGGCTATGAAGTGGACGCCGGGGCATGAGGCCCGATCAAGGTGTGGCTTCTAGCAAGAGTGGTCACCAGGGTTGAAAACCTGAACAAGGTACGGCTCCTGGCAGACTTCTAGGATGATGGGTAAGAGATGAAGAAACCGAACTATGCACTGAATGGGGGAGAGCGATTCTAAAATCCAAGCGGAAATAAAGACCTCAAGTGATAAGGTGCACTGAAGTTGGGGTAGTTAGCTAGGAAACACCCTAGCACATGTAAATGATTGATTATGGTTGAATAGGTTGTGTGCTAATATTTGTTTATGACCACTGACCTATTCTTGTGTTGTAGAAAGATCCCTTAGAATACCAATATGAGTACTCGAAACCCGGCTGCGACCTCGACCTCGAAGGGAAAGTCAAATCAAGACCCCGAATAGATGGAATTCTGCAGGCTCTAGCGACCATGGGAGAACTGTTGGGACAGCAGGCCCAACAACGAATGCCTAATGATAAGAATGTGGCAGCAAATGGAAATGGAAATGGTGGCTGTACGATGCACGGATTGGTCGAGCAATTCCTGAAGCTCCAACCCCCGAAGTTTATCGGAACTAGAGATCCCGAAGAAGCGGAATCCTGGATTGATGAACTCCAGAAGGCATTTGAGCTTTTGAGATGTTCTGAGGAAGAGAAAGTTACCTTAGCAACCAATCAACTGCAAGGTAATGCCAGCTATTGGTGGAAAGCGACCAAGGAAATCATGCTCCCAGAAAATGCTGCTGTCAACTGGAATACTTTCATTGAAGCATTCAACGAAAAGTATTTTTCTGAATGTGCTCGTGACCGAAAGATAAAGGAATTCTTGCAACTTCAGCAGAACAACATAACGGTAGACTAGTACGAAGCAAGGTTTGCTCAATTGTCGAGATACGCCCTTAAATTATTGAAGATCTAGTAGAAAGGGCAAAAAGATTCCAAGATGGTTTAAACCCAGACATCCGGAGACAGTTGGTGCCGCTGAACCTCAAGGATTACAACAAGCTGTATGAACGAGCCTAGCTGGTAGAGAAAGAGTCCCTAGAACGAGCTGCCACTGCGACTAACCAAGGAAAGCCTTATCATCCGACTTCTCAATCCAACCAGCATCATGACAAGAGACCGATGTCGGGAGAAAACCGTTTCTCCACTCCTAACAAGAAGATCAAAAATCAGAAGCCAATTTCCACTACAGGCGATGCATGCCATACTTGCGGAAGGTTTCATGGAAATGCTTTGTGTCCAAAACAAATGGGAGCATGTTTCGGTTGTGGTCAACAAGGCCACTGCATAAAGGACTGCCCGCAACGATAGCAAGTGAAGCAGTCACAACAGCCACAGGTGATGCAACAAAACGAAGTTCCACCGCATGATAATCGTCCTCCAGCTCAAGGAAGGATTTATGCAGTTACTCAAGAGGAAGCGGAAAACTGCAAGAATGTTATTACGGAGACTTGATAAATCAGGTGACTAGAACTATACTTGTACTATTTTATCATAGTATTTATGTATGACATTTCAATGTACCTGAAAGATCCAAGCAAGCAAGCCTAAGAAATATGTAAGGATGGTAATAGATAAATCAGAGTGGCACAGCGGAAGCATGAGGAAGTCACAGTTAGAAGACTTTTCCATAAAGAAATTTTTCGACGTTTTCCGAAAAAGCTAAATAAGGCTACCTTTAGAAAGGAAGGTAGAATCCAACTCTAATAACGGTTATCAGTAAAGCATTAAGATGGCACCATTCGAGGCATTATACGGTCGAGCTTGCAGAACTCCAGTATGTTGCAACGACGTCGAGAAAAGAAGGTCACAGGTCTAGAGCTAGTTCAACTCACCATAGATATTGTCCAGGGAAAAAGGACACTATAAGTGCCATAAGTTTTGTACGGAGATCACTTTGGTGCCATAACTTTTTTTCATTTCACTTTGGTATCAACTTTTTTCAAAAACGATCACTTTAGTGCCAATGCTAACATGGCCGCTGGGAAATCTGACGTGGCTCTTTTTTTATTAATTTCCAATGCCGACATGGCTCACTAGAAATCTGACGTAGCTCGCTGGAAATCTGACGTGACTCTTTTTTTTATCGAAATTTTGGCCGGAGTCACTAAAGTTATCTCTTTTCCTCCGACTTAGCATCAAAGTAATTCGAAAAAAAGTTATGGCACCAAAATGATCTCCATACATAACTTATGGCACTTATAGTGTCCTTTTGCCTGTTGTCTAGATAAGTGGAGAAAGACTTAAGATGGCACAAGTCGGTAAAAGAGTTAGGCTGATAAGCTCCAGAAACGGCTTAAGTTTCAGGTAGGCGATCATGTCTTTCTGCAGGTGTCACTAATGAGGGGTGTGTCACACTTCAGGACGAAAGGTAAGTTAAATCCCACGTACGTTTTAAATTTCGAGGACGAAATTCTTTTAGAGGGGGAGAATTGTAACATCCTCCATTTTAGTCCCTGGGAAATGGTTATGGTTCAAGTTTGGTAGTTTTTCAATTGGAACCAATTTTTTACTCTTGTTTTGGAAAACCCTATTTCGGATCCTTTGCACCCCTTCGTTTTGTTATTTTTATGGAGACTTTTGTGATCCAAATTTCCAAACACTTTATTCTTGAAAGTTGTTCCAAACATCATAAAGTTTTACATACTTTAATTTTAGAAGTTTTGGACTTGATATGAGTAGTACGACAGCCTCATTTCCTGACCGTATAAAACTGCCAAGAATGGGTATTTTGGTGATGTTCACACTTTCTTTATTTTATACAAGCTTTTCTGTGTCGATTTTGGAAATGTTTCCTTCACAAAAGTTGTTGAGAACTTCCTTTTCTATAACATATATAAATTTGGGAATTTTTTGAGATGATTTGGATTCTGGACATAGCTTACTTTGAGAAACAAGAATTTTGTTCAGCGAACTATTTTTAGTCTGTCTTTGAGTTACTAAAAATGGTGTTTACAGAGAGATTCAGATTTTGTGTTCTCATGAAAAATGTTTGTTAAGGCCTTGTTTATGACATATTCAAATTTGAGAATTTTCGGAGTCCATTTACTATGTTTTCAAGTCCGATTTCTTGATCAGTGCAAAGCTGTCCGGTTTTGTCAGATTTCAAAGATTAATCAATTTCTATATGAGAACGTTGGAATTTTGACTTAATGTCTTCTGGTGATTTAAAGTACACATTATGAGCTTTCAAATGAGACATGTTATGCTTTGATTAGAGGTCGGCCCAGGGGGAAACCGAGAGAGAGAAAAGAGAGAAGCAAGCTTGGAATTGGATGATTCTAGAGAAGTCAAAACTTGAAGTCCAAGTTTGAAAATGAATGGCCAAGAATGAAGCTTGTTCAAGAAGCCTAATTAATGACCTTAGACTTTGGAAGCCTCTTCATCATGACATGCCATTAATGAAGATAAGATGAGTTGTCCCTTGCATTAAATGCCTCGGACACCAATTATCGCTAGAACCAAGAGGAGAGTCGGCCAAGGAAAATGGTAGCCGAGAGAGAGAGAGAGAGAGAGAGAGAGAGAGAGAGAGAGAGAGAGAGAGAGAGAGAGAGAGAGAGAGAGAGAGAGAGCTGAGAGGGAGAGAGAGGGCCAATAATGGCATGGATAAGCTTGGTCCTTCATCATTATCTTTTGGCCTTAGTCATTAAAAGCATTTATTGCATGCCATCTTAACATTTGACTTAGAGGCCCTCCATTGTTGGTTTAGTTCTAGGGTTTTCTAGGAAGGTCCGTGCCTTCTATAAATGGCATGACACCCCCCTCTCCTTTCTCACGCCAACTTCTCCATCATCTTCCTCTCCCTTTTTTTTTGGTAAGGTAAGATGTCTTCCTCTCCCTTTTATTTCTTGTTTTTCTCACGTTTTGGTCCGAGAAGCCCATGCCCAAGAAGTCCTGAACTGGCCCATGTTTCTACTCGTTTCCGCCGAAAAGCCCACGGTTTGGCCTTTGTGTGCCTAGTATCGGTCGGCCAAGCAAGGAGAAAGCAAGAAGAAAGCCCGAAAATCACACCCGAATCTCGTTCGAGGCCTCGTTTCTCTCGAAATCAAGCTTGTTCCGTGCTTAAGCCAAGCTACCAGCCACTTCTTCCTCTAGTCTTTCGTGTTTTAGTGGTTTGTTATGTAAGTAAATTCCTTAATATCGGGAAAGGATGTTGAGATGTGTTGTGACGTGGTTTGCTTGGACCGTTTCTCGGTTGTTTGGTTAGTCGTAGTTGGTTCATTTTCTTAGTTTGATCATGTTTCATGTTTGATGCTGTTTTGAGATAGAACCAAGCCTTGATTGGTAAAGGTACATGATGTGGCCATGCGTGATGTTCTCTTATTTGAACTTTGCTATTGATTTGCCATCGATGCAGGTGCGGTAAGGGTCAATTTATGTTAACGGTGATCAATGTATCCTTGCTTAATATTAGTGTTTTCACTTGCTGAGTCTCCCCAACTCATCCCCCGTTGTCTCCCTTTTTCAGGTCTGTAGGATGGCATCTCCTCCGGCCCGTGTTGGCAATCTCGTAGAGATGAGAGCTGAAGTGCTCACCATGATAAATGTCAAAGAAGACCGCACCTACCGCCGAATCATGACGCTTGTGATGCGCCTAATGGACTTGGTGCCTCATCCGTACGTGGCATGGTATCACTACGCGAACGGAGAATGGATTGATCCCTATGTGGGTTCAACAGTGCTTTAGCGATGCGGGTAGGCCGACTCCGGGACAAGGTCATGGGTGGGATGTGAGATGGCCAGGCGGACAAGACCGGGGTGGAGATGAAGAAGCGAGGAGCGAGAAGCCATAGTAGGTATAGGATAACCCAAGTCAAGTTATGCTATCCTTAGTTGGCCTATATTTAATATGTTCGCATGCGTTGTAAATATAAGGTTTGCTCATAATGCTTCTTGTCTTATTTCTGCTGTGTGTATTGATTGTGATTGTCCCGAGATATGCTTTCACTTGTGTATAACGAAAGATAATAATGAACGGGACATCACATGAATAACCCCAAGGTGGGGGCGTTACACTTTCGGTACCACTAAACTTATCATGGTTGTTATCTAAGTTGTCATGTATTTATTTTTTACCATTTTCATGCCAAAGTCTTAGTCCACTTTGTGATCATACATCTTGTTTTTTGTGTTTTCATTTAAAATTCTAAGCTAATCCTATCTTAGTCTAGAAAAGAAAGAAATAATCAATTATATTGAAAGGCATTGCGTAAAGTAAACACTCAAAGTATTAAAAGGACGAGCTAATTTTAGGTGTGAGAAAGTAAAACCCGCAACTCGTCGGGTGTTTATTACAATACGAATTGAAAACCCGAGACATGGTCAGGAACAAATGAATTTGAACACAAATTGAGACCAAATTGGACATCAGCCTATCACCGTCAAGTGAATACAAATTGAGACCAGATTGGACATCGGTTTATCATCTTGGTCTTTTACAATTTTGGACTATCCCCTCCATGGGCCGCCTCTCGGGTGTCGGCGTTTAAATTCACAACATACATTCACGACAAAAAATATACAAAGGAATAACCAAAGTAAAGCAATGGTGCAAACAATTCACTAATCAAGCATGGGCCTCGGGATCGGCCTTTGTTTTTCATGCATTTTGATTCACCACCCACCTAATCATCTAACATTATTTGATTAATGGTTAACGATAATGGGCTATCATTTATATTCACAAAATGACAACTCATATCAATTAACCCTTAAAGTCGGGTTCTAAATTACCATAATTGGTGTCGCGCCGCGCTTTTTGAGTGTTTTTTTTTTCGGGATTTATGCTCTAAGAAGGTATTTCCGTATAAGGGTTTCTCCCAGACCATACCTCACGTGACAGTGGAAGGTGATTTCTAAATCTGTGATTTTGGAGTCGCCACTAGTCATTATCGGTAGGTAGACTAGAAACCTAATCGAGGTACGGGAAAAATACCACGATTCTACGAACCAGAAATTCTGAGTACGGGGACTTGGTTATGTTATTGATCCCAAATTGAGATCCCTAACACCCTTTCAGTACCTAAAAACAATATGATGTCTAACGTATCATGCGAATTTCCGAGGCTTGCCCACTATTCCTATTCGTTCTAATCGCAGGAAAAACCAAGTAAGCATTAAATGCATCATCAAAGTCAATCAAGTCAATCAATCTTAAGTGGTCTCTAAAATGAAAATCAATCAAAACACCCAAACCCTAATGAAGCTCTAATAGCTTGTATATTTCATAATTCACACATTTTTAGGGTTTAGGGTTTTTTAGGGGTTATAACCCCTAAATTTGGAATTTTCTAAAAATTCCACTTGGGCACTTCCGAAAATTCAAATTTCACTTTTTATAACTGGCCATGAGGATTTTGGACCATTATGTGAATTTTCAAAATTTTTATTTTTTTATATTTTTTGGGAAAAATTTTATTAAAATCGAGAACTGATTTTTTATGGTTTTCTGAAAATCTTTTTGAATTTTTCAGTTTTTCAAATTTTTATTGATTTTCCAAAATTTTTTATTTTTTTTATTTGTGTTTTCCGAATTTTCCGAATTTTTATGAATTTTCTGAATTTTTTGAAATTTTTATGAATTTTCTGTAAATTTTGAATTTTTATGAATTTTCTAATTTTTTGTGAATTTTATGAATTTTTCAAATTTTCTGATTTTCTAAACAATTTCTCACTTTTTTATGATTTTTGTGATTTTTTTTTTAAGAATTTTCTGATTTTTTTATATTTTTTAAAAATTTTCCCGCTAAGAGGATGAACCGGACCGGCCCGATTCGACCTGGTTCGGCCAAGCCGAACCGGGCGACGCCGGCGCCGGCGCCGATCATCCCTTCCGGCGAGCACAACGCCAAAAATGATGCCGTTTTTAGCTTTCTTCATTGGGGCATTTTTACGAATGGGTGGTATGCATGGATCTATATTTAATGTTCTCAAGGCCACCGGTTCGAGCCCGTCCCCGACGACCTTCCGGTGACTATTTCACCTTTTCGTTTGCACCATCAACTAGTCCACATGTTCTAGTATCAGTTTAGTCCAATTAGATCGCTGTCAGATGCTCGCCGGCCGGCTAAAACTCTGTCCAAAAACCCTAACCTGCACAGGCTAAAACTTGCATTTTTCAGAACCTAAATGATTATCCTACTCGCCCTAGCCGTCTAAATCGATTCCAATCAGCATCAAATCATCAAACAAAGTTGAAAGGAAGCCTACTTGGATGACCTATGGTCATGGTGACGATCCTGCAAGGCTTCGGGTTTTCCGACGAGGGGGGTTTAATGCACGACCGACTCAATTTCTGCATTTTAATGCCCAAAAATGCAATCAATCAACATGAAAAATGACTAGAAACCAGTAATAAATATCAAAATGTCAAGATTCGTCAATGAAATCACTCAAACATGCACATTGAAGCCAAAACCAAATTCTGGAAAATTTTTGAAAAAATTGACCGTGAACTGACTTTGCTTGCTTCGTTTGACAATCAAATGAAATTGTCGAACTGTCCCGCACCCCAAGAGTTGTTCCTTGGCACTTGGTCTTCCTCCTGGTGCTCTTGGATTCGCCGGAACAAGTCTTAGTGCACCGGAAAATGCCCGATTTCAGGCCTTGGTGATCAGTCCATCGCCAGTTGTTTCAGGTGAGGAAGTTTGCTGCTTGAGCTGATTTGCCAACGCTTTTTCGGCCGGAAAAGCGCCGATCGCTTGGCTAAAGGAACCTCAACTCATGTTCTCTCTAGTTTTCTCTCTTTGCTCACTATTTTTCTCCCCTCTCTCTCCTCGGCCATTCGTCGAACACCTTCCCCTCTCAAGTCAGTTTTTTCTCATTTTTTGTTGATCCAATTCCCGCCCAAAATTTGTTAAAACCGACTTATAATATGTTGGGGATGATTATCTGGTGCCAGCTGGACATTTTCCAGATGGCACAATCGATCAAAACGTGTCAAAATAGTTAGAAATAATCAGTAAAGTCCTGAGTTTGATTATGTTTTCTAGGTTTAGTGCACATGTTGGAAATCCGGGTGAAGAAGATGACCTACTCGGGTTGGGTCGGGTTGACCCAATCGACCCGGCAAACCCGGGTAGGTTTAAATTCATTAATTCAACTCGATTTTGACCAAATTTTCCAAATTTAACCCCAAAATTGAATTTCCCATTATATTCCGAACCCAAGTATATAATTTACCCCAATTTTTATTATAATTGTGTCAAATATTTTCTCATTTTTATATTCGGGTTAATAGGATTTTGTTTAATTTGATATCCTAATGACATGATTGGGCAAAATTGATGCCAAAATTAAATTACCCACACCTGATTAACCCTAGAAATGATGGTCTCATAGTTTGACAATTTCATATTGGGCACGATTCCCAATTTGGGTTCAAAATTTTTAATTTTCAATCAAATTTTGGAGATTTTTTTATTTTTATGTCAAATTGTGCAATTGGACTAACCATTATGCAATTCAAGGTCCCAGAATCAATTGTTGTGAAGACACTATGACTTAAAAATGACTAGAAAAAATTTAATTGCATTTTTGGTTCAATTTGGGTTTAATTTTGCCCAATTTTGGGAAAAACATATACCTGATTGTGATTTTTCAAAATTGATGATGTATTCATGAAATTGGATTTAAAATAAGATGAATGACTATTTTTATGGAATTTTCTGATTCCATTTGCTATTTTTCTCAATTTTCTCACCTATTTTGACTAAAAGAAATTAAGAAAAAATGCAGAAAAATGCTAAAAATTTATTTTTGACTTAGAAATAGGTTTCTAGGCTTGGCCAAGATTCCTAGACCTAATTTTGAAATTTTTGAAAAATTAAAAAAAATGAGCTAAAAATTAGGTGTCAACAATGGGCTACCCGCCGAACATGCACCGGGCCTAACATCCATCTAACAAACACATGCATAGCAATGAGTAAAACATGCATTTAAGATCATGGGCCTTGTTTCTTAACCAATAAAACAATGAGAAGTGGGCTTCATAAGAAGACCACTTATTCAATTATTATCTAATTCAGATCACTTCTGTTCAAATGTGATTAACTAACCTAATCATGTCCAAATGAAGTGACTCAGGTGTCATTAGAAAGCTTATGTCATGAGGATCAAAAGTTAAGCAGACCATTTTTTCTAAATCCCCACCGATTTTCACGAAATAGACAATTTCACTCTCGGTGACAGACTAGACCCGGTTCTGCTAGGGATTTCAAAATAATGGCAGAAAAAATAACAAACCTTATTAAAACTGTGTGAAAATTTTTAAGCAGTTAGAACTCTCTGCGTGTGACAACTTTCATATTTTGAGTTTTTGCTAAAAATTCCTCCAAAATGTTTATAAAATTTGATTTTCACAAAGGACTCAACTGCAAATCGAATTTTAACTCGAGAAGGCCTTATCTGAGGTTTTTAGCAAATCAACCCCCTAAAAATTGTTATTAGGCCCTCAAAATTTCCGGTCTATATAATGAGACCCCAAGGAACAATTTTATAATTTTGATTTTTCACAAAGGACTCTAATTCGGAGAAACATCTTTTGGATTATAAAGGAATAAAAATCAGATCTGAACATAGATACTGATTAGATAATAAAAATTCCTTTTGAAAATTCAAATGAATTCTGATTTTGATGAAATTAGTATCACTAGAAAGATCTCGATCTCAGTGTAAGCTTTTGTGAAGAAAACTCTTTCATATTTTGAGCACATGAATTTATAAAAATCGAAAAACACATGAAGGTCAGTCAAAAACTTGTCTATCACTAGATCTATGCATATATGGCGTTGTAGATCGTACAATCCTAACATAGTTGGAATTTTATGAAAATTTTATGAGGAATAGATTAAGATGTATTCTATGACTTTCATGAAGCAAGTTTCTTCAAACAACGATCGTACAAAATCAGAAAAATCATAGAACAGCACAACGTCAGTCAGGAAATCATCAGAACAGACTTGAACATCACATTCCAAATTATGATCCTAACTTCCGAAAGAGTTTTGACCTAGTAAACTAAGTCTGATTGAGACATGAAATATATCAAATCGAAGCTTGAGACGTATTTTACAACTCTCTAGTTCATCACTTTGCAAGATTTCGACACTAACGAGCTGAAATCAGCATCTCAAACATGCAGGTTTCTTTGTACACGAATTTACAGAATAACATCCAAGTGTACTTACCTTGTTCGAGAGTATTGCTAAGCTCAAACGAGCTATTTTGGCCACCAATGAACTCTGGAATGGCACCAAATATAGCTCCCGATATCTACGTCACAAGGTAAGAAGATTGGCGTAAGATTGCGATCTAAAGAAAGAGAAGTAAAATCAAGCTCAAAGTTAAACTCCGATGGCTTTTTCGGTGATAGCCGGCCACCACAGCTTCAAGATGAGGTTAAGGATGATGATCGCAAGCCTCGGGCCGCCTAGGAAGGTTGCCGGAATGCCGGAATCGCCGGAATCACCGGCTGGATAGATCACTGGCTTGGCTGCCGGTGATGCAACCGAGACAGAGATGGAGCCGATCAGAGATGCTCCGGTTACCAGCAACTATGGCCGGCCTTGCGACTGGCTCTAGGAGGTCCGGGGGACTACCGGAGTGGTGGTGGTGCGCCGGAAATCGGCCAGCAAGTAGCTGGTGCGAGTAAGGAAAACTCACGGCCAAGAGGAGGAGGAAACGTGATTTAGAGAGAGAGGGAGAGAGAAGAGAAAGAAAACACATCTGAAAAATGGAAATTCTTTATCAAATTTTGGAGGGAAAAAAACCTATATACTCCCCTCAACTTTGAATCCTAGTCCTTAGATTGATCCAATGACCTAGTTTGCATCATTAATGATTAAGAACATTCCTTAAGGGCTAAGGATTGGTGACATGGCATTATGGATGGACATGATCAATTATAAATGAATGGCCATGATTGATTTGCTTACCCCCTAAGTAATTTGATTAATCCTTAATGAAGGGCATTTTAGTAATTTCACTTAGGGGTATTTTTGTAATTTTTATTTAAGGGCATTTTTTGTCATTTTGGGCTCAAAGGGACGTGGCTAGCCTTGGCTAGTCAAATAGACCGCCGATCGCCGGATTTTTGATCGGAAAATAGACAATCCGATCAAACCGGTTCAATTCGAATCAAACTGAGTTGAACCGGTTTGTCCCGAGTTTGGTCAGGTTGAACCAGTTCAATCCTTGGTTCCATTTTTTCCAATTTTGTACAATTTGATCTCCATCATGATTAATTGACCCCATTAATATTGAATTCAATTAAATTGGATTTGAACTGATTTGAAATTCATGCACAAATTGATCCAATTTAACTTGTTTAGCTCAGTTGTTCTTGAATTTAAGTTGATTGCATGGCCAAGCTAGACTAACGAATTTAATTGAAGTCCAATTAGCCAAATTGAGTCTCAATACATCAAATTAAATATTAGTCTAAAGTGGGTCAAGTTGAATTGCACTAATTGGACCAATTATTCTTAGACTTCTCAATCGTTGGATCACTAAATTGATCAAATTGGCTCAAATTCATGTGAATCTTCCAAATTTGATTTCGAATTTGGATTTCATATAAGAAATTAAGCTCATTTGTGTCTCAATTACGCAAATCATGAAGAATTGATCAAAATCACTGATTATGGCCTAAATTGGGGATTTTTGCGTTTGGCTTGGAATCACAAAATTGGTTCCAAAATTGAAAGTAATACAACCTCTGCATCAAATGTCATGAAGGAATCTAACCTGAAAAATGACTAGAAATGAAGTAATTTCATTTCTTGCTAATTCGAACCAAATTCCACAAATTGGGAAAAAGTTTATTCTAAACCGATTTTTGTAAAATTTCAAATGCCATAGGCAAATTGAATATAAAATAAGAATATTTTTTTATTTTTGTATTTTTCGATTTTTTTGGTCAAAGGTCTGACCAAAAGCCAAACCCTAGTTGACTTTTTACTATGAGTTTGATTTTATGATCAAATCTTTGAATTTTTCTAAAATTTCCACTTCTAAAGTAAAATTGGACTTGAAAGGAATCTTTTTATGTGAAAAGCCTCAATTTGACCTGGGTTGACTTTTGGTCAACGGGTTGAGAAAAAGTCAACTCGAAAGTCAACTATTTGACTTTTCGGGTTTTTGCATGAAATGAATAGAAAATTGTTTACATAAGCTAGGCCAACAAACAAAATTAAAAAAAACACTATTTATTCAAGAAACTGGTTCCGTCGCGATAGGAAACCATAATCTCGAATTTTCTGCTTTTAATGACGCGTCGGCTAAAAATTAGGTGTCAACGGTACCTTACCCAAAATGGGTTGCCAATATAGTTCTCGTATTAAAGAAAGATGGACGGATGCGGGTTTGCGTTAATTATCGCGACCTAAATAAAGCAAGTCCCAAAGATGATTTTTCGCTACTACACATTGATGTCCTAGTGGATAGCACTGCTAGATTTGAAACATTTTCATTCATAGACGATTTCTCTGGATATAACCAAATACTTATGAAGAAAGAGAATAAGGCAAAAGCATCCTTCATTGCATCATGGAACACATTTTGTTACAAAGTGATGCCTTTCGGTTTGAAAAATGCGAGTGCTACATATCAAAGGGTAATGGTAACTTTGTTCCATGATATGATGCATAAAGAAATTGAAGTATACGTAGATAACATGATTGCAAAATCCAGACAGGGAGAAGATCATGTTGAGGTACTTCGGAAATTGTTCGAAAGACTTAGAAAGTACAAGTTGAGATTAAACCCCAACAAGTGTGTATTTGGGGCAAAATTTGGCAAGTTGCTAGGATTTGTGGTTAGTAAGAGGGGCATCGAAATAAATCCCTCGAAAATCAAGGCAAGCAAAGGAAGTGAGAAGTCTATTAGGGCGTTGAATTATATTCCTCATTTCATTTATCAACTTTTTAAAACTGCTAAGCCATTCTTCAAATTGCTAAAGAAAAATGCTAAAGTGAAATGGGACGCTGAGTGCCAACAAGCCTTTAACAAGATCAAAGAATATTTGGTATGTTCGCCAGTGTTTATAACACCAATCCCTGGGATTCTGTTGATCTTATACCTAATGATTCGCCATGAGTCGTTAGGAGCAGTGCTTGTCCAAAAACGACCAAGTGATGATAAGAAGCAAGCTATCTACTACTTAAGTAAGAAGTTTACAATATCTTAAACGAATTACCCAACAGTAGAAAAGACATGTGTGGCATTAATCTGGGTATTGCACAGACTAAGACAATATACCCTTCGTCATCAAATTTTGCCGGTAACTAAAAATGACCCAAATGAAGTATTTATTTGATAAATCCTCCTTGGTTGGAAAATTAGCAAAGTAGCAAGTCCTGTTGTCAGAATTCGATATCATAAGTTCATCACAGAAATCCGTCAAAGGACGAGCAATAGTAGGCATGTTGGCAGAGAATTCTCAAGTCATTGTTAATCCTGAAGAAGAAGAATTTGACAATCGTATATTGGCATTGGTCAATGATAAAAGGACCATGTATTTTGATGGTACAACCAATTTATCTAGATCAGGGACTGGGGCAATGCTAATTTCCCCATACGACCAACATTATCCAGTATCTGCAAAGTTGACATTTCCATGCACTAATAACATTGTTTAATATGAAGCTCGTATTCTTGGCTTGCAATTAGCTCTTTCGATGAAAGTGAAAAGGCTGCAAGTACATGGAGATTCTATGCTCATCATATTGCAAATAACTGGTGAATGGCAAACTCGAGATACCAAGTTGATACCTTATCACAGGTACTTAGAAGAAATGATGGAGGAATTTGAAGAAATAACATTTGATTATCTTTTGAGAGTTCAGAATCACTTCGTAGATGCTCTTGCAACTTTGTTGTCTCTACTACAAGCTGAAGATGGTTTGGATATAAAACCATTAAAGATTAGCATTCTCGACCAACCAGCACAATGCATGGTGGTTTAAGCGGAGTTTAATAATGAAACATGATTTCATGATATCAAGAAGTATCTCCAAACGGGAGAATTTCCTAAAGGAAGCTAACCGGATGATAGAAAATTCATAAAGAAGATAGCCACCAAATTCTTCCTCAGCAGTCAAACTTTTTACAAGAGATCATTTGATTCGGTCTTACTAAGGTGTGTTGACACTAAAGAAGCTGAACAAATCATGAAAGAAATTCTTGAAAGAGAATGTGGGCCACAAATGAATAAACACCTATTAGCCTGCAAAATCACGAGATTGGCATACTATTGGATGACAATGGAGACGGATTATATCCAACATGTCAAATGTTGTCACCGATGTCAAGTTTATGGAGATAGAATCAATGCACTGTCAAATGAGTTACATCAAATGTCAAAGCCATGGCTATTTTCATTGTGGGGCATCGACATGATTGGTCCAATTAGCCCCAAGGTCGTAAATGGGCATCGCTTTATCTTGGTAGCAATTGATTATTTCACTAAGTGGATTGAAGTAAGTTCTTATACAAATGTCACCGCCAAGAATGTTGCAAGGTTCGTTAGGCATGGCATTATTGCTAGATATAGAGTTCCAAAAGCAATTATTACTGACAATGGATCAAATTTAAATAATAGGATTGTGGATGATTTGCTTGAGCATTTTCACATTTGACATTTGAACTCATCTCCATATCATCCACAAATGAATAGAGGAATGGAGGCAGCAAACAAGAACATTAAGAAGATATTGGCCAAGATGGCTGAAAACTATCGTGCTTGGCACGAAAGGTTGTCATATGCTCTAATGTCATACCGAACTTCGATTCAAACGTCAACTGGGGCAACTCCATTTGCTTTGGTTTATGGAATGGAAGCAGTATTACCTATCGAGGTGGAAATTCCTTCATTAAGGATATTATCTCAATTGAAACTTTCTGAAGCTGAATGGGTTCAGCAGAGATATGAATAACTCAACATACTTGATGAGCAAAGATTGAGGGCTATATGTCATCAACAAGCCTATCATAAGAGAGTTGCCAAATCATTCAACTAGAAGGTTAGACTAAGGCATTTTGAGATAGAAAATTTGGTGGTGAAGAAGATCATTCACAATAATTTAGATCCAAGTGGGAAATTCACTCCAAATTACAAAGGTCCATATGTTGTCATGAAATTTCTGCCTAGAGGAGTATTGATCGTTGTAGATATGGATGGAACAAAATTGGCTTATCTTGTAAATGCAGATGCTGTCAAGATATTCTACTCATGAAATTAAATTGAACATTTCAGAAAAGAGATTTTGGTCACTTTAGAACATGTGCATATCATGCATATCATGCATTTCATAAGCATATTTGTTCATTTTGTAGAATGAAGCCAGAAGGAGTTTAGGATGATTAAAGATCCTCAAAATCCCCATCGGAGTTAGTAAAAGTAAAGGAATGTATCGTTCCAATTTACTTTTCTTGATATCACTTTTTAACATGCTCTTCCTTTTTATCATCACCAAGGAGTTCAAAGGAAGGAAACTATGAAGAACAAATCCTTAATGGAACCAAGATTGGAGCACATAAGAGAATTGGCGGTATTGTTCCAATTATTGAAAAGAATTGTTTAAATCGAATCTAATACTAGATTCCTAATCCTTGCAGAATCTTCACCAATTCAAAAAGGTGAGTTGTCATTCAAAAAGATTCTAATTCCCCAAGTAGGGCAAACTGAAACAAGAGATCAAAAAGAGATAATCTTTCCTAAATAATCAAGTCAAGATGAGCAAGAGGTTGATTGTATCGTTTCAATTAGAAATGAACAATGTTTGAACCAATGTTAACACTGGGTTTTAACTTTATAGGGATTTCATCAAATCGATTAGGTAAGTATCCCTGACTCATGAATTCGAACTCCAAAAGTTCATTCTTAAGGAAAATTTTCAATTCCCCAGCGAACTAATTCAGTGCAGGAGTTTGAAAAAGACAATTTTTCTTAAAAACTCAAATTAGAACAATCAAGAGATTGGTTGTATCGCTTCAATTTGAAATGAACAAAACGAGAACCTATTTTGACATTGTGCTTTAATCTTCTGCAGGGATCTTGGCAAGCCGATCAGGTAAGTATCCCTAACTCATGAACTTGGGTTTTAAAGAGTTTACTTTTTTGGAAAGATTGAGCTTCTTTTCCACAAGTGGATTGGCATGAAAGCTAAACAAAACAAAACAGATTGTTTCAAAAGATCACCTCAAAAGTGTTTTAAACAAAAAGTTTTGAAACATGCCTTCTTTGAGCATGCATTACACATCAAAATTCCTTAAAGAGGATGATCTGACAAAGAGCTTTAAAAGATTTCAAAGAAAATATTTGGATGAAATCAAATAGAAAGACCTTCAAATGATAAAGGGTAAACCATACCCAAACACATCTTCTATACACTTGAGTGGAATAGAGGAATGAGGGTAAAAAAAAAAGAGAGATAGCCTCATCCGATGGAAATAGGGGATGTTCGCAATGTTTACATGAATTGACATGATGAAAGGCAATCATTTCGCTCTCCCAAACATGTGATTATCCCTTGCAAACCAAATTTGAGCCTAAATAGTGGAGAAATTTTTCAAAACAACCCTATTAAAAATCACCCCACATTGGGTAAATTAGGAGGTTCGTGGTTGATGATTATGGAGAAAAGGATCAAGAAAGATTCTGTTACATACACTTACATCAATCTTTCTATGATAACTTCATATGAAGTCATATGGAAGCACACAACATCCAAAGAGGAAAAAGACACTTCATTTCCATATCCCATACACATTACCCTTTGCAAAATCCAATTGAGCTTGAATATTTATTTCAAAATCCAAATTGGTGATCATCTCTTCACACTAGGGCTTGGCAAGTGATCCATCCCAAAATTTGAAAGAAACAAAAGGCATGACAAAGAGCCCTGAGAGCTTAAAATGTCAAAAGCCAAAAGAATCAGAAATGCAAATGCAAAAAAAGTCAAGGGCATGAAAAAGCAGTGTGCCTAGTAAAAGCAAGACCAATGCCTAGTAAAAGAGAATGAAAAGAACAAAGAAAAAAAAAGAGAGTAGAAAAATATTCAAAAAAAAAGAATGACAAAAGTCATGACAAAAGAAAAAACAAGAGTTGTGAAAGATCAAAGATCACAACAAGCAAGTAAGAAGTTAAAAAAAAAGACCATGATGAGCATTTAGAGGACTCTTGTGGTCATAAAAAGAAAAGATCACTAGCGGACAAAAGAAAAGGGGTGGTGATGCCAAGAAGATCACCAATTTTTACAAAAACCCTAAACTCAAAAACGAATAAGCCTTTTGAGCCTACCCAACACCAACACTACAACATTTCTCCAAAGACTCTTTAGATTAGAATGTTGAGAGTGAAAATATGATTTCATGACAGAAGCCATCACTTAAAGAAGTGTGTGCAATCTTATCTTATCTTATCCTCGAAGTTCTTAACTTGTAGACTCGAAGTAAATCAGAAAATGATGAAATTCTTTCTTGGCCCTCAAGATGCATATCCTTTGAATAGCCATTGACCAAGCCTACATTACAATCCTTTGAAAGTCCTTATTAGATCAATCAGATTATATACATTGCGAACATCTCTGAATACCAGAGGAATGGTTATGAGAGATGAATTGAGGGGCACAAAATGATTCCCATTTCAATTAGTGAAGAAAAGATCAAGTTCATAGATTGAGACAAATCATTTCTTATAAAGATCTTCCAAATGATCATTTCAAGCGTTTCTTGAAAGATTTCAAGCAATTTCCTCAATTACTTCCTTTAAAAGGAAATTTGATTGTCAAAATGCATTAACACAAAGAATGCATGGTTTCAAAATCACCTAACTTTTCAAATAGTTTTTGGAAAACTTAAAACCAAAACTTTCAAACCAATTTGTGGTAAACTTAAAATCACATTTCACCAGTTTTTGATAAAATTAAAACCAAAATTTTCAATAGTTTGTGGTCAACTAAAAACCACCCAATAGTTTGTGGTCAACTAAAAACCACTTGATAGTTTGTGATCAACTAAAAACCATACAAGGGTCGGTGGATCCTTAAAACTACATGGTTCTGGGTCTTTCCTTAAATCCTGACTTTACAACGGTTTCGTGGGTTATCCTTAAACCACAAAGGTTCATGGGGAACCTTAAAACCACAATTGGTTTTGTGGGTTTATCCTTAAAACCACATTTTCTAACAGGTATTCCAAAGCAAAATTGCAAGTCGTAGCCTTGGAGTAATGACCCTCCGCAAGTAATCGCAGCCTGTAGCCTTGGATGACTTTTTTGCCCATTAAATATAGTGGCCTCTTTATCTACAAGTGATTGCGGCTTTGTAGCCTCAGGATTTCTCGCAAGTGATTGCAATCCGTAGCCTCAGAAGACTGTTACACAAGACTTGCTGGCGAGGAGCCCCAGGTACTCATTGTTTAAGTCTTTTCAAGACCTACTGGCAAGGAGCGACTAGGTAAAGCATCAAATCCTCGATCGAAGAGCCCCAGGTACTCATTATTTAAGTCTTTTTAAGACCTACAAGCGAGGAGCCATCAAGCAAAACATCAAATCCTCGGATGTTGAGCCCCAGGTACTCATCATTTGAGTCTTTTTAAGACTTGCTGGCAAGGAGCCACCAGACAAAATATTAAAATCTCGACCGAGGAGCCCCAAGTACTCATCATTTGAGTCTTTTTAAGACTTGCTGGCGAGGAGCCACCAGGCAAAACATCAAATCATCGAGCAAGGAACCCTAGGTACTCATCACTTAACCCTTTCGAAGTCCTGCTGGCAAGGAGCCACTAGGCAAAACATCAAATCATTGGACTAAGAGCCTCTGATACTCATCATTTGAGTTTTTTCAAGACCTGCTGACGAGGAGCCATCAAGCAAATTACCAAATCCTCGAGCGAGGAGCCCCAAGTACTTATGGTTCTAGGTCTTTCCTTAAACCTTGACTTTCCAATTTGTTCATGAATATATCCTTAAACCACGAGATTATAATTTAATTTATCACAATCATTACTATCATCAATTCACACTCTGAGATAGTCACCAAAGAAGCTCTCACAAACCAATAAGTTTCTCTTTCCCTCAATCACTAAAAACTTCTCAAGTGCCCCAAAGGTGAAATTTAGATTGAGTCAAGAACTTTAAAGCAAAATCCCTAATCAGTTGTTGTGAAATTTCCATTTGTTTTGTCAAGTAGAGTTGATTAAAAACTCAGGTGTCATATTGTCTTTGAGATCAACCTCTAACGAGCTTAATCTCAAAGAAGAACAGCTATTGACACTTGATTTTTAGCCCATTTTTCAAAATTTTCTAAAAATAACAAAATTGGGATTAGGAACCTTGGCCAAGCTTAGGAACCTATTTCTAAACCAAAAATAAATCTTTTAAAATTTTTTCTGAATTTTTCCTTAATTTCTTTAGGTTAAAATAAGTGGAAAAATCAAGAAAAATATCAAATGGAGTTCAAAAATTCCATAAAAATAGCCATTAATCTTATTTTAAATCCAATTTCATTACTGTAGCTTTGCTTTTTGAAAATTTCAATTGGGAATGTGTTTTTCCCAAAATTGGGTAAATTCATACCCAAATTAAACCAAAAATGTAATTGAGTCATTTTTAGTCATTTTTAAGCCATAGTGTTACCATAACAAATGATTCTGAGACATTGAATTACATAATGGTCAGTCCAATTTCACAATTTAACTAGATAATTGAAAGACCACAAAAATCAATTGAAAATTAGGGATTTTGAGCCCAAATTGGGAATCTTGTACAATTCACTTGCTTTAGCAATAACTGGATGGCAATGATACATGGCTAGATTTTCACTCTAGAAGGTCTAATAAAGTGGAGCTACAAGGATGATCAAACTAGCCGCGAGCATACGGACTAAGTCACCTCGTAACTCCAGCATCATCAAAGCCAACCCATGTTGCGGGCATACAGACCAAAGTGATAATCTCTTTGACATCAAGAAACAAGTTTCGGGATTGAGATGGACAACTCGTACCGTTGGCGGATGGTCGAAGTGGTATCCATCTCAATACCATCTTAGGTGATCTTATGTGGCCTAGATCCGGTGACAGGTTGTATGTGCTATAGTATAGTGAAAATGCATAAGCATGCACATTAGTTTATTGTCACGACCGACCTCCGACTTTTTTTTTATCATCAAAAAAGGAGGGTCTCGCCTGGTACGTACTAAGTCTAGGTTTGGGACTTAACTCGGGCTCTTCCAAGTTCATACAATAACGCGACTTAAGATTTAGGTTTTTAACCTGCAAGTAATTTTTATCTAGGAGTCGCCACTAATCAATTTGGGGTAAGTTGATTAGAAACCCAAGTAAGGTAACGGAAGAATCACCCTACTCCTACGAATCAGAGATTAAATGAGTTCGGAGACTTGATTACACTAGTTGAGTAACTAATATCCTTTCGATACATTTTTACCCTGTTCATTTTAGAAAATATTTGTCAGGCAATTTGGATTGATTTTAGGACCTTTCTCCTAACATGTGAGGTAATCGAGCAAGTGCACAATCATTAACAATCAGCAGTCAAGATAGATACGCAACCTATAGTTCTAACCCCAACTAAGGCGACAACTTCAAACAAAACAATTTGTGCAATTATATTTAAAAAACATGCATAATAATAATACAACAATAGTAAAACTAACATTTAAAATCCTACTATATAGTTTTAGAGGCCTATCCGATTTAAAACATGATTGATAATCAGATAATTCACATAATTTAGAAAAATATTCAAAAGTACTAATTTATAAACTATTTCTAAATTTTAAAAGAAATAAAATAAATAATAAATAAATAACAATTTTTTTATAATAATAATAATAAATATGACAAGAAAATAATTTTTTATAAATTTTTTTTAATTTTTTTAAAAAATAAAAAAAATAGTAATATTATTATAATACTCAACAGGGTCGGGTCATGGATCCAGGTCGGGTCATAATCAACCCATACTCATTGACTCGGGTCGAATCTTCGATCAGACCCAAACTCGACCCGATTCTCCCCCCTTCACAGACCCAAATTCCCTGTTTTCGTCTGTTTCGTGGGGACTCATCGGAGGCGGCTGATACGCCGCTCATCTCGGCCTAGCGACACCATGTTTCGGTGTCACCCCAGCCAGCTCGAATCGAGGCTCGGTCTCCACCTGGGGGTCGTTCTTCGGCCGGCTTTGGCGCCGCGGCTAAGGTATCTTCCCGGCCAAAACTCCAAACGAAACAACGGCGGTGATTGGATAGTCACCGATGACTAAGCGGCTGGTGCCCGGGATGCTAAACAACACAGATGACGCCACAAAAGAACGCGACGCGAACGGACGATTCAATTCAGGCCAAAACAAACGACCCCAAAACCATATCTCATTTAGACATTATGACAAACAAATGGCGGGCGTTTCAAAAACGAACATTTTTTACTCAAGCGAGACTCAAACACGAGCCAAGGCTCTCGACACACGAATAGCAACATACACAGTAGGCAAACGAAGGAAGGAATGGGGCCAGAGCTCTCGCAAGCCAGACAGCCATGAGCTCCGGCCTGAGATGCCCGAGAACATGGTAAATAGTGGCGGTAAGCCGGGAGCCCTCTACCTGGCTTAGCGGCTGCTTCGGTCGTGATTTCGACATGGTGGTTACCGGCGGAGGTCTCTTTTTCTCCCTTATTGTCGCTTCGAGTCTCTCTGGGTCTCTCTCTCACAGTTTCTCACCGAACTCCCCTTCTCTTTCTCTCTTTGCTTTGTTTTTTGGCTCCAAACCAACCCCTTCTCCTCTCTCTTCACTGGCCTTTATAAGGGCCGCCGGCCACCTGCTCCTGCCTTGGAAGTCGCTACATTTAAGGCTCTCAACTGTTCAAGACTTTGGTGGCCAAATTGTGCAGTGGAGCATCTTCCCCACGTCGTCCCAGGCGACAGTCAACACAGGGGAGAACAGGAGAAAAAGGAGGAAAGGCCGAGCAGGTGAGGGAGGAGAAGGAGCGGGCTGGGCCGGGGTGGGCCAGGCCTAGCCCCGGGCAAAAGAAAGGAGAGAGTCAGGTCAGGTAGGCCTTGGCCCAGCCCGATCTGATTTTTTTTTAATTAATAATTTTTTAATTTTTTTTAAAAGGAAAATACATTCTAATAGTGCAAAGTGTACCTATGTCTATATGCAATGCAATTAGAATGAAATAATTATTTTTGGTTTAGGAATTAAGGATATTAACCCCTAAATTTTGTGTAATTAATTTGGGCAATTAAAAATAGGTGTCAACATTTATAAACAAACACCGCTTCAATATCAAAATCAAAACATCTAATCTCAACACCTCCCTACAAGACAAGGGTTAACAAACACTCCACCCCTTATAACTCCCATCTGCAAAAATATTTGATACCTCAAAAGTTAAAGACATATCTGGAATCTTTGCTACCAAACAAAAATATTTTTCAACAAAGAGAAAATTGGCCTAAGTCCACTAAGAATTTATCTATCTCTAGCGGAGTCGCCAAGCTGTCGCGACCTACTCTCAGGACTTAAGGTTCAAGTTCTTAACATGCAAATAATTTTCATTTTGAAGTTGCCACTAATCTATTTTTGATGGGTCGATTAGAAACCCAAGTAAAGTATCAAGATGTATACTTTACTCTTACGAACCGGAGATTATCGATCCGGAGACTTGATTACGCTAGATTACTTTAGCGCCCTTTCGGTACCTTTTTCTTTTATTTCAAAAAAATGTTTGCAGGCAGTTTGGATTGATTTTAAACCTATCCACTAGCATATGAGATGATCATGCGGGTACGCAACCATTAACGTTACACCCACTAATCAAAGAAACGAACAAATTGCAAAGGCAAGGGAGGATTTTACTTACTTTGAAATAACGTAAGCATCTCCAATGTTAGCTAGAAAATCACATATCATTGTAAATATGATTTATAATTAACACACAATTTCACTCAAATCTTTTTTAGAGTTTTCTCTTATTTGGTGAAAACTAAACTATATGCAATGCATGCTACTAGTCCAACATGACATGCAACATAGCATACGTAAATGACATAGTGAAATTCATGTATGACATATGGTAATGATATAGCGGTGATGATGCAAGCATGATGTAGTTAATCTATGACATGCACATGATACCTTTTTTTGTATTTTTTCATTGAAATTCGAAATTATAAAATAATGAAAATTTGTTATCTAGTTCAAGATATTATCCAATTCATTTTAGGAATTAAACTAGGCCAAATCCTAATTTAAATCGGAATGTTATCCTAACTAGATAAACCCTATCCAAGCATGCAATCTATCTAGAGTGAAAAGATTTTAACCTATACTTATTCTAAAAGATTATCTAAAATCTATTTAAACATGCAATGTTATCTAATAAAATTTACCTTGATCCTATCTAATATTTTTTTACGAAAACACAATCAATTCAACTCAAACAAAAGACGGAAAGAAATAGCAATCAACATGATATCAAACCACAAGAAATATTTTCCATATCTATTCAAATTTAGAAATAATAGATTGATGAATCATATCTCGGGCATAAAGATCGGATTAGCCAATTTTCCACGCAATCGCAAATCATATCTCTGGCGGGAGATCGATTTTCCGCGCGATCGCGAATCATATTTTGGACAAGAGATTGGATTGACAACCATAGCACGTTATGAAATTAGGAAATAATTCCTAAATTAAAGGCTACTCAAGAATTTCATGGATACGATAATATCACCTATAGGTTCAAACCAAATTATGATTCCATAAAGTAGGCAACAAAATATATAAAAATCAAGATAATGAAAGTTCTTAACTAATTTGCGATATCACTTTCCAAATTCAGACGGACAACGGATCACGGGAATCACGGACCAATGACCGGCTGTGTACGGTGATGCTCACGATGACTTAGTGAGGACAACGGCGAAAGAGTGCGGCTATTGAGCTTGGTGAGCTTTGAGTCACCAAGTCAGATGCAAACTCTCAATATGCAAATCTCTTCTTGAGTTGATGTGTCTGAGTCTCCACTGAAAACTTTGATCTGACAATCCTCTTTAGCCACTTCTATATCTTGAAAGAAACAAGAAAGTGGCGTCTTCTGGATGGGTGATGAAACCAGGGGATAATTGCAAGAAGATGCCAAAAAGTCTTCAGGAAAAAATAAAAACCAGAACTTTGCAGGGTCGAACTTGATTGTATGGAACTAGACGCATTGCTGCAGCTTGATGCGACGCGACCAAGGCTACTTGTAGTGAGAAACTCGCCGAAAAGACCTGCAACAAACACCCAACACACAAAGATGTAATCTGAAATTTTTTATGGCATGTTGGCGTTTTCGGCAACGTGATGAGCAGCGGCTAGTGTCATGAATGCTACGCAAGGCTAAGAACTCGGTATAGCAAACGACACTTGGCGGCTTCATCGTCAATAGGCTAGTTCAACGTCGTTGTGCAGGGACTTCCGAGGCTGAGGAACGATGGAGTTCGCCTGAACACCAAGGTTGCAAGATCTTCGGTGGCCGTGAAATTGCTGGACTGGTGAGGCGCGGGTCTGCGGCTGTGCTGTAAGGAAGGAGGAGCGGTGGTCATTGGCTTCGTGGAGGAATTTACTAGTTGCGGTGAGTGACGTTGCCGGACGAGGGAGCGACTGGTTTGGTGCGATGATGAAGGTGCAGTCATAAGGTACTCGGCCGAGACTCTCCCTCTCCAAGCTCTCTTTTTTCTCACTCTCTTTGCCGTTCTCTCACAGTTGTATTGTCTTTTAGGATACGTTTGTTTCATGGAAAACTTAATGATAAAGGAAAGTGTTTTCCAAAAAATCATTTTCCAGGAATACGCTTAGTTTTCCTTTGTTTGGTGATACACTATGGAAATCATTTTCTGATGTTTGGATTTTATTGGAAAATAATTTCAATCTCATGACTTTATTTTAGGCCAAAAATATATATTTTTAAATAATTTTATTTTTGAAAAAATCGAATTTTTTAATTATTTTTTATTTCTCTTTTTTATTTTTTATTTTCTTTTTTTGAAAAATTTGGAAATTTTTTAAATTTCTTTTTTTATGTTTTCTTTTTCGTTTTTCTTTTCTTTCCTTTTCTTTTTCCTCCTTCCTCCTCCTTCCATCGCAACCAGCTAGCCACGGCCACCGACGAGCTCAAGGCTTGCCCGGCGATGGCCAAGGCCTCGGCCGAGCCCGAGCTCGCATGGATTGGCCAAGCTTAGGCTCACCTAGATCTGGCGAGCCGCGAGCTTGCAGCTCGCTGGCCTTGGCCGAGCTCGGGCTCACCTCGATTTGGTGAGCCACAAGCTCGTCCACCTTGGCAAAGCTCTAGCTCACTTGGATCGGCCGAGCCTCAAGCTCGGTAGCCTGCGTCTTGGCGGTCTCCTAGCTGTTGTCCTCAGGCGAGCTCAAGGCTCGTCGCCAGAGGCCGCGATCTCGCTGGCCTAGGGCGGGCTCGAGGCTCGCCGTCAAAGGTCGGGAGCTCGCCAACTGTCGCCGATGACCAACCGTGGAAGATGAAAAAGAAAAAGGAAGAAAAAAAAAGAAAGAAAAAGAAAGAAAAGAAAAGAAGAGGAAAGAAAAAAGAAAAGAAAAGAATAAATAATTCTATTTTAATAAATAAATAAATAAAAATTAGAATTTTTTAAATAGAATTTTTATAAGAACAAATGATGCATCAACTAAGGACCCAAGCCCGAGCGGTGAGAACTTGCACACGGCCTTTATGGACTGGGGCTGAAAGGTCAGGACTAGAGCTCGAGCAGTAGGGACCTGAGCACGGCCTTTATGGACCTGAGTTGGGTGCCAAAGTATCAAGTACGGGCATTGGAGGTTCGGGCTTAGCCTCGATGGACCCAGCCGTCTAGACCAAATTGTTGACACCTAATTTTTAGCTCATTTTTCTTAATTTTTCAAAAATTTGAAAATTAGATCTAGGAATCTTGGCCAAGCCTAGAAACCTATTTCTAAACCAAAAAATAATTTTTTAGCATTTTTTAGCATTTTTCCTTAATTTCTTTTAGTCAAAATAAGTGAGAAAATCAAGAAAAATAGCAAATGGAATCATAAAATTCCATAAAAATAGTCATTAGTCTTATTTTAAATCCAATTTCATGAATACATTGTCAATTTTGAAAAATCTCAATCGGGTATATGTTTTTCCCAAAATTTGGTAAAATAAAACCCAAATTAAACCAAAAATGCAATTAAATTTTTTCCAGTCATTTTTAAGTCATAGTGTCTTCACAACAATTGATTCTAGGATCTTGAATTGCATAATGGTTAGTCCAATTGCACAATTTGGCATAAAAATAAAAAAATCCCCAAAATTAGATCAAAAATTAAGAATTTCGAACCCAAATTGGGAATCGTGCCCAATATGAAATTGTCGAAATGTAAGACTATCATTTCTAAGGTTAATCAGACCTGGGTAATTCAATTTTGGCATCGGTTTTGCCTAATCAAGTCATCAGGACATCGAATTGCGCAAAATCCGAATAACCCAAATATGAAATTTGGAAAATTTTGGACATGGTTATGTCAAAATTTGGGAAAAAACACATTTTTAGGTTCAAAATGCAATGGGAAATTCAATTTTAGGATCAAATTTCGAAAATTCGGTCAAAATCGGGCTTAATTTGCAATTTTGATCAAAACCAGAACTGTCGGGTCGATCGGGTCAACCCCACCCGACCCGGAAACCTGTCTTCCTTACCCGACTCACCCCAAGGCGTAATGAAAACTAGAAAAATCTAGTTGGACCCGCAACTTCACCGACTTCATATGATCAATATAACACGTGCAAATCGAGTCGGCCAGCTGGAGAATCACCGGCTGGCACCGGTTAACAACCCCAACCGATCGGAATTCGGTTCTAACAAATTTTAGGCCGGAATTTGATCAACAAAAGAACGAAAAAAAAACTGACGAGGAGGTGTTTAGTGAAATGCCAAAGAGAGAGAAGAGAGAGAAACAAAGGAAAAAGAGAGAAAGCTAGAGAGAGAAGAGGTCAGAGGTCCCTACCTGAGCGATCAGCGCCGGCCTAGACGGCGGAGCGCCAGCAAATCAGGGTCTGGTTGTGATCTCCCTTCTGGCAATTGGTTCAGTTCGGTCAACCACGAAGCTCTAAAAACGAGCTTCGTCTGACGTGCCAAGAGATACTCCGGCGAATCTGAAGCTACTAGGGTGAAGTTCAAGTGTCAAGGAACAACTCTAGGGACGCGGATCAGTTCAGCAATTCCTCTTGATCATCGGACGAAGAAGGTAAAATCGGCTCAGGGTCAATTTTTTGTAAAATTTTCCAGAATAGATTTTAGGTTTGCCGTGCATATTTCCTCCTAATTTCGTCATATTGATGCCTAAGACTTGTTCTGATCACCTTTTGTATGCTTGTTGGCATTTGGAATGATTAAAAATGCATTCAAATCCTTACAAAATAAAAATGCATTCAAATCAAATCGGCCATGATTGTTGAACTTAACTGGAAATTCCAAACCCCACCGGAGCTCGGAGATCTACGCCGGAGCTTCATTTTTTTGCCATAAGCCACCCAAGTTAGTTGATTCTTTCTCTGATTGATGTGTCGATGTTGATTTGGATCATTTTAGACGGTTAAGGCGAGTAGAATAGGGATTTGGAATTTGATGAGCACGGTTTAGGTTGATGATAAATTGGTATTTTCCGACGAGATTTTCGCCAGTCAGTGACTGTCCGACGGCCAATCGACTGGTTTAGTTTGATAGAGGGTGACACGAACTTGATCCATAACCAAAAATCAATCAAAAAGGGCGTCGGAAGGTCGCTGGCGGTGAGCTCAAAGTCGCGGCCTCGAGAATGTTTGACACTGAATCATGCCTACCAAGTGTTTGCAAAAATGCCTAAATGAAAAAGCGGCAAAACGGCGCCGTTTTTGGTGTCGTGCCCGCCAGAGGGGATGACCGGTGAGGGCTGAACCGGGCTAGTCCGGTTCACTTCCCCGGCGGGAAAATTTAAAAAATTCTAAAAAATAAAAAAAATCAGAAAATACCATAAAAAATAAAAAACAGAAAAATCGAAAAAAAAATTAGAAAAATTAGAAAATAAATCATAAAAATTTTAGATTTTTTTAGAAAATTAGAAATTTCAGGAATTTTAGAAAAATTCATAAAAATTCCAAAAATTCTCAGAAAATTCATAAAAATTCAAAAATTTTCAGAAAATTCATAAAAATTCAAAATATTCAAAAAAATAGAAAATAGAAAATATAAAAATTCAAAAAAATAAAAATTCAAAAAATTCAAAAATTCATAAAAATTTTCAGTAAATCATAAAAAAATCAATTCTCGGTTTAAAAATTTCTCCGAAAAAAAATTTCAAAAAATCAAAAATTTTGAAAATCCACAGAATTATTCAAAATCATCGTGGCCAGCCATAAAAAGTAAAATTTGAATTTTCGAAAGTGCCTAAGTGGCATTTTTGGAAAATTCCAAATTTAAGGATTATAACCCCTAAAAAACCCTAAAACCCTAAAAATATGTAAATCATGAAATGAACAAGCTATTAAAGCTTCATTAGGGTTTGGGTATTTTGCTTGATTTTCATTTTTAGTGGCTAAATTAGGGTTGCTATGATTGATTTGCCATTGATTGTGCATTTAATTTTTGGGTGCTTAATTGTTTGTTCATGATTAGATTAGTGAATTGATCTTAGGAATCCGTGTGACACGTTAGACATGCCATATCGTTCTTAGGTACCGAAAGGGCGTTAATGGTCTCAATTTGGGATCGTTAACGTAATCAAGTCCTTTATTTCGAATCTCTGGTTCGTAGGATCATGGTATTTTTCCCGTACCTCGATTAGGTTTCTAGTCAACCTACCATAAATGATTAGTGGCGACTCCAAATTTAAATTTAGATCAAATAAACCCCGCTGTCACGTGAGGTATGGTCTGGGAGAGATCCGTGTAGAAAAAATACCTCCATTCTAACACACGAGAGCGTGGCGCGATAGGCTTGGCGACTCTGCTGGGGATTCTTAGGATTCTAAGTGGATTTAGGTCTAGATAGAACGTTATGCATGTGTTTTATGCACACAAGGATCCCAGGTACATCCCACTAACTAATGTGTTAAATGGTGTTGTAGGTGAGAGGTATAAGGGGTGTTGTCTTTATTAATCCTTGTTTTGCAGGATGGTGTTGGGAATGTATGTGAAATGATTATCTGAGAAGTGTTGTTTGCTTTTAAATTGATATGCATGCTTTTAAATTGCCTTAGCACTGCACCATATGCATACACCACCCGTGGCCCAACCCCGGCTACATTTAGGATCACCCTTAGGAGATATGTGTTTAGGCGAAACTGTGAGCCGATTGCTCATGGGATCGTTTAAATACAATACCGATCACCGAGATGGAATAATATTCCATTACTTTAGGCCGATTGCCTATTGGAATGGAATCACTTGTCCATTAAGGTGGTGACCTTGAGCCTTTAGTATATTCCACCCTTTTAGGTGTCAAAACCTCACTTGTTGCATATGCTTGTCTTTGTGGTTGGTATACCTAAAACCAAGCAAAAATGTGTAGTAAGTAAGTGTCGTTCCACTTTTCTCATCTTTTTAATTATGCAAAGTTAGTTGACACAATTTTATTAAAAAATACCCAAATGACAATCAATGTTTGATCAAAATGCTTTTTTATACTAGAATGAATGAATAGGGTGACATGCTCCATTTGGTCATATTCTTCATTTCTAGATGGAATGTATAGGTCCATGGCGATTTTTTATGTAATTCAAGTAGATTTGATGCTCAGGATGTGACATGTACAATCCCATTTGCCAAAAGTCTATTTTTGATGTATTCGAAGTTGTAAACCATAGGATAGGACTTTATGGTCAAAATGGAGCATGACAAAAGGCATTTGCGTTAAACATTGGTTTCATTCACATTTTCAAGTATATGATCTTTTAAGACATAAATGGATTAGAAGTGGCAATTATATTACGTCATAAGTATGCAAATGTACTTTACCTCCATTTTTTCCATAAAAGGACATATAATTAAAATGGAGGCATTTAAAATTGATGTGAAATCCATGGTGATTAATAATGAACGTTTTTGCATAATTAGGCTCGATAGGAAAACTAGATATCAAAGTGGTTCCCATTCTACGAAAAGAGCTCATGGCTTGGTGGAAGGACATGACAAAAGATAACCAAGTTTATGTCCAAGATAGGTTGGGATACCTTCTACACTTGATCCATGTGGAACATCAGGTCAGTTTAATCCAAGCTTTGGCACATTTTTGGGAAGTTTCCACCGCCACCTTCCAATTTAGAGAGCATGAATTGACACCGACTTTGGAAGAATATCAAGCCGTCATTGGAATTGATTCCAAGCCTAGGGTCGTAGAGCCACCCATTGGACTTAATCCTATAAGCATTCTTGCAGAATTCCTTAGCCTCAAAACTTTCAAAATCGAAAAGTTAATCAAATCAAACACGGGTAAATTTCCATTATCCTTTTTAATAGCCAATTTTTCCAAACTTCCTAGGGAAATAGGAAACACCTCGACTCGAGTTTTCATTCTAGCCTTCTTTGGCTTCGTTCTATTCCCCCTATCTAGAACGGGATTCGTCCCTTTAGTTGCAATAATCACGAGGCAAGCATGTCTCAAATGGGATTTCTCTAATATGCTTCTTGCCCAAACCATCATTTCCTTGAACACATATCAAAATCGTGGAAAGGGAGTCTTTCAAGCTTCTACAGGTCTCCTATCTCTATGGTTCATCTCACACATTCGACCTTGGTGTCGTTTCATGAACATTCGCGAAATTTAGTCAGCGATAAATCTAATTGAGCGATACATTCATATCCAAAACAAATTACCCAAACAATCTTTCTTAAAGTGGGCCAATTTCATTAGAGCTTTAACTCCTAATCAAATCCAATGGCGGATCAATTGACCAAAGATTGACAAGGCAAGGATTACAAGCCAAAAAGGGAATGTGGTACTATTACTCGGGCTGAATGAGGGAGCCGACTATTGTCCCTTGAGAGTTATCAGACAATGTGGGATGCTTCAACAAGTCCCACCGGCGTGGAACCCTAAGGAGTTTGCCTTTGACATCCCAAGTGGAATCATACCCGAAGAAGAGAAGAAAGACCTTCAAGCCAAGGTTCACAAAATTATCCTCTCTTTGGATAATTCACCTTCACAAGTAGTGGAATGGCCAAAGAACTTGGAAGGAGACATGGAGATTTATATGGCATCCAAGGAATATATCAAGTGGATGGAAAGTAAACGACCAATTAATGTGGAGCCATATATTCCATTGAGCATTATAATGGATCTCGAGGAGTATGTCCCAGAACACATTGTCCCACACATGGATGGAGTTGAGCCTTACATCCCTAAAGAAGTCGTGATCGATGTCGAAGAATGGGAATTTCAAATCAAGGAATGGAAGGATTACCACGAGGCGAAAACTACCTTAGTTAGCAAGAAGTCTAGACTTTGATGATTTAGAATTTCCATTTGAATTTAAAATCATTTTGTAAAGCAATCTTGAATTTTATATGAAATACTCATTTTTCAAAATCCATTTGGATAAATTCAAAGACATGATCACCATGGATTACAATTCTTTGAATGGTATGGTTCCTTGGGAAAAACATTGATGAGAAGTTTTATGCAAGGCTAAGGCTTGTGTAAAAGTTCTTACCTTTGTTAATCACAAGAAACCATACAATTAAAAGAATGTGGGTTTTCATATTCATTCGACCAATTCTAATATCCCGATGGTTTTCATGAAGACAGGTTTTCTAGCAACGAAAGGCAAAAGACCCCGAACCCGTTTACAAATTAAAATGGCCAAGGAAGAAACTCATACTCGACTAGCTAAAGTAGAGAACCAGATGACACAAATGGCTGCCATGATGGCAAAAATGAAGGCCTTCATTATAGCTGCAAAGGGATCTTATCCTACAGTTTCAAATCCAGGAGCTGCAAATACCGCTGAAGTACCTGCTGAAGAGTTAATGAGAAGTAAAGAACCAGTTCAGGAGAATCCTCCAAAAGCTGCACCTGAAATAGTAGATCTGGAAGAAGACATTCGGGTTAAAAAAATATCCAAGGATGAGGAGGAAGCCAAACGATTGGTCAAAATTGAAGAATACCTTGCAAGCCAAGGATATGAGCTTCAAAGGTTCAATAAATTCTCAACTTACGCAAAGGTGGTGGTTCCAGAAAACTACAAAGAACCGGAGTTCGTGAATAAATATGATGGCATTGACTGTCCTAAAAGCCATTTGAAATATTATCTCCGCAATATGGCAAGATATTTGTCGCGACCTAAAAATTTCCTTCTCAGGCTAATGGATTATTAGGACTGAACCTAACTCGAGCCCTCCCAAGCCCTACCAATTCGCAACTTTGGGTTTAAGTTTTTAAACGTGCAAATGTTTTCATGCTTGGAGTCGCCACTAATCAATTTGTGGTAGGTCGATTAGAAACCTAAATAAAACACAGGGAGATATGTTTTATTCCTACGAACCAGAGATTCTAAGCCCGGGGACTTGATTACGCTAGATCTAGTCTAACGCCCTTTCGGTACCTTTTCTTTTCAAAAATATTTTGGCAAACAGTCTGGATCCATTTTAACTTAGTCACTAACATATGAGGTGTTCATGCGGGTGCGCAAACCACCAATTTAACACTCAAGAAAGCATTAAATAAATTGCAAGATTAGGAGAATTACTTACCTCGAAGCAACGTAAGCATCTGCATGGTTAGCTAGAAAATCACATCAACAACCTAATATGATTTCTAATTAACAAGCAGTTCACTCCACATTTTTTGATTTTCACTTATTTAAATGAAAGCTAACCTACGTGCAATGACGTACAAGAATTGACACGCGAACAATGCAACCTAACATGCCAACTATATGTCATGCGACGACGTGACCTAATTCTGATGACGGGCAAATGATTTATTTTTGGTATTTTCTAATGAAATTCGGAATAAAATTATGTCTAAATTAACGTGCAACCTATGATGACCTAATATGTCCTAACATGATTTATTTTTTGGGATTTTTGTTAAAATTCGAAATAATAAATTACTTAAATTAAGAATGCAATCTATCCTAATCTACCATAAAACAATTCATTTTTTAGGGTTTTCTTGGAAATTCGGAATAAAAAATAACCTAAATAATCTATTAAGATTAGAAAATTATTTAATGTAAACTAGGAAATAGATTATCTCAAATCCTAATTTAAATTAAATAATTACTCTATCGTCTAGATATATTTAGGATTCCTAAACATGCAAAATTCAAATTCAAATCCTAACTGATATATTTTTTAAATTTTCTTTTTATTTGAAAAGGAATGATAATCTAAACATAGATAGCATCCATATTTAAAACAGCCACGCAATCCACAAGATTTGTTTCAAATTCAGATTAGGCACAAGAATCGAACTATCAGTCATATCTATAGGGTTATAGATATTAATGGAAAGTCGATCGTTCAAATTTGGAAAGCAAATAAAAATCATTATCGTATCCAAGGGATTAGGGATAGGATAATGATCTTCCGTATCGCCACGTATCATACCTTAGGGATAAGGTCGGATAATTGTCCAGATACGTTGCTGAATTAGGAAAGATTCCTAATTTTGAATATTTTCAAATATTGCGAACAAGGCAAACATTATCCTAAGATATCTAGCAATCCACGCAATATTCACAGAATATTCAAACACTCAAAAATTAGTAAATTAAATATTCTGAAAAAAATATCGGATAAAGTCCAATTACCTAATTTGCAGATAATTCCCAAATTCGAATCGACTCAGGATCGAGTTTGCGAATCGGGATCGGACTCGGGCGACGGGCGACGGGCGACGCGGCGTCGGCGCGGCGGCTCACGGTAGCGTCCGGCACGGCGGTACAGTTCACGAACTTGCTGGATCGTATGGACTTTCAGTTCGGTGGGGGTGTTCGGTGGCTTGCGTGAGCTCAACCAAGCTGGCCGCGGCGAGGCTTGCGGCTAGGACGGCTACTTCACGATGGTGGCTCTCAGTAACGGGGCTACTCGCAGTGTGGGGTTCTCGACCGTGGATGCTCACAGTGATGACTCATGGGAGCAATGCCAAGGATTTGGCACGATGAAACAAGGAGGCTTGATGATAGCATGCAAGCACCCAAAAAAAACAAACTTTTTGATTGCAGCACCAGGGACAATAACGCATCAACTTTCTTCCCGGAGCTGTTTGGAATATGCTGAGCAACTTGCAAAAAGAGATTCAGCGTAACAACAGATTTGCAAGCACGGCCGTGAGCTGGAAGTGCAGCGATGATACTTCAACGTTTTTTTCAGAATTGAAGGGACTTGTCTGGAATCGCTGGACTCTCGTTGGTTGGTCTGGTCACTGGGAGTGCTGAGCAGCGGCCGCGTGACTCGAGAGAGCCAGGTGGAGGCGTGACAAGAGAAGGTGTGGAAGTCGGGCGCCGAGAGACACGATCGGCCACCGTGGAGAGACCGACTTCTCTGGATGTGCTCTTCGTATTATGGATCCTCCGTTGTCAACGTATCCCTGCTGCCCCAATGGTTTTTGTCTTGTTGTGCATAAGTGGTAGCCTCTTCGTGGGTGATGGATATTGAAGTGGTCAGTGGATGATGATGGTGAAGGTGTGAAGACGTGAGTCAACCCGAAGAAAATTTCTGCTCTTGAAAATTCTGAGAGAGCCCCCCTCTAAAATTCTGACCTAATGAAGTATATATAGTATTAATCTAGGTCAATTAGATGGGCTTTCTAGTCCTAATGGGCTTAGGCTTGGGCTTTAATTTAAATGGGCTGAATTAATGGGCTGAATTAATGGGCCGAATTGATTAATGATAATGGGCTGAATTAATTAATGAGAATGGGCTAAATTAAGTTCAAATTAAAACAACCGAGCCCATTTGACTTGTAATTCCCGGCCCTTGCATTTCAAGCGAGCTGAGTCACATTCAATGAAATTTAAGCTCGTTCGTCACCGCCAGTCCGATGCAAAATGCAATGAATTTAAACTATATGTTATGCAATTTAAATATTTTTGTTTAGGGGTTAATAATTTAATCCCTAATTTTCTATGCAAATTACACTAAATGGTTGCCAAAATTTAGGTGTCAACAGCTGCCCCTCTTTGAAGGTGAGCTTGCAGAGGTTGCATTCAAAGACTAAATGATACCTAAATTTGACTTATGCAAATGCAGTGAATGTTGTTTTTGTCGGGATTATGAGTCCCATTTTACGATGCATTAAGAAATGATGCAATGCTGACCTGAATAGAGAACATACCTGGAATTACTTACCTGACGATAGCGCAATTCGAGGCACAACCTTAACTTGTATGTTGTTTTGGCAAATGTATGGGCTCAGTTCCCATCGGTATTGCCTGATATATGTTGATGAACTTCGGTGATCTGCAGTCAAGTCAAAACACACGAAGAAAAACTCGACGTATCCAATCATCATCTGGATTCGTGAGAACAGTTCCGATCTTTACGAACTACCTATATATCTCCATAGGTGTTTGCAAAGATTTGGCCGCTTCACTTATATCTGCTCATAAGTGAATTGCGGGGGAAACTTTTGAAATCAAGAGGATATTCCGACCTTTACATATACCTGTTCATATGCAAAGGTTTGGCCGCCGCACTTATACCTGCTCATAAGTGAACTGCGGGGGAACACCTGGGGTTGAGAGAATATTCCGACCTTTACATATACCTGTTCATATGCAAAGATTTGGCCGCTTCACCTATATCTGTTCATAGGTGAGTAGCGGGGGAATACCTGAAATTTGGGAGAATATTCCGATCTTTACATATATCTGTTCATATGTAAAGATTTGGCCGCTTCACCTATACCTGTTCATAGGTGAGTAGCGGGGGAATACCTGAAATTTGAGAGAATATTCCGATCTTTACATATATCTGTTCATATGTAAAGATTTGGCCGCTTCACCTATACCTGTTCATAGGTGAGTAGCGGGGGAATACCTGAAATTTGAGAGAATATTCCGATCTTTACATATATCTGTTCATATGTAAAGATTTGGCCGCTTCACCTATATCTGTTCATAGGTGAGTAGCGGGGGAATACCTGAAATTTGGGAGAATATTCCGATCTTTACATATATCTGTTCATATGTAAAGATTTGGCCGCTTCACCTATACCTGTTCATGGGTGAGTAGCGGGGGAATACCTGAAATTTGAGAGAATATTCCGATCTTTACACATACCTGTTCATATGCAAAGATTTGGCCGCTTCACCTATACCTGTTCATAGGTGAGTAGCGGGGGAATACCTGAGATTTGGGAGAATATTCCGATCTTTACATATACCTGTTCATATGTAAAGATTTGGCCGTCATGCCTATATCTGCTCATAGTCATGTAACGGGGGAATCTTCTCGAGATTGTATGAAAATCTGTGATTTGATGAACAAAGGGGCTAGCCCAAGTGTTCAAGAGTTCCTTGACAAAGTACCTGGGTATCATCAGAAGTACCTGAAAAGGTTTGATCAATAGACACCTGAACACAATCAAAGGCATCTAGAGATCGCCAAAATGATCAAATGTGGGACCTGACAATTGCTTGAACAGGTTAGGGATACCTAGATAGTCATAGACATCCTAGGGATAGAGACATACTTACCTGGTGACATCTCCAACTCTGAAGGTGTGTCTCCTGTCAGACACGATTTTAAGTAACATGTAATATGCATTCGCACACTGTCAAGAATACATATACACATGAACTATGATTTCAACTGATTTTCATGCACGATGGTTTTGTCAAATCGGCATTACAAACTTCGCTGGGGAAAAATCATGACAAGACAACCCGAACTCAAGCGGATATCTTGAAAATGTCGAATGAGGGACTTCCGGTCCAAAAGGGCTTTCTCTCATCCTCGTCGAAAGGCTGATTTATGGAGAATCGCTCCATCTCACCGTCATCATGTTGACAAGGGTCTGAGTATTCTCGCAAGCAGTACGACTTTACCAATCTGAGAGGTCTTTGTTAGGACTGTAACATAGGGCTTGGTCAATGGCTTAGCAAAAGAGACTCTTCGAGTCGAGGCTATTGAAAGAAAATGCTCTGCAATTGTCTCCGGGTTTACAAGTCAAGAACCTGCAAAATGAGATAGAAATGGACTTGCTCGCACTTCTTCGAGCTAAGCTTATAAACATCCGAAACTCTACGTTAGTTCAAGTGCCCTAATCTGAAGAGACTTTGCAAGGGACGTAACGCAGGCTAGGCTCATGGGTTGAGAAATGAATGGATCATAAGGCTCAAAATGTGTATAATTGGGGTGAGAGTTGGTGATCCTCTCGGCATTGTCACCGGTCTTCTTCTTCACCAGGGATTGTCTTCTCGGAAGATGCTCGATTGGCTTCGAGAATTTATCACCTGACTCCTCAAGACTTTGGATGCTTTTGTGACTTCGAGACAACTAAACATTTTCTAAAGTCATCACTTTTCTCCATTTTTCTTCTCTTTTTACGGGCATCGGCCTTGCTTTTACCAGGCACACTGCTTTTTCATGCCCTCTAGTTTTTTTTTTTTTTTTTTTTTTTTGACATACACTGTCTACAATGCATACATTGGCCAGTCACACTTTGGCTTGTTTTGACCGAATGACTAACATTTGGACTCTCAGGGTCTTCGTCTTTTGTCGGCGCTCTGGATATGCTGCTTGAACAATGATGACTTTTGCCTTGCCCCAGTGTGGGGGATGATCACCAACTGGGTTTAAGAAACGAATTTGTAGGCTCAATTGGGCTTAACAAAGGATAAAGTGTGTATAGGATAGAGAAAGAAATGCTCTTCGTCATCCTAAGGCACTTGAACTTCACGTGAATTCATCTGAAAAAGCAACACTCGAAGATTGATGCAAGTGAGAGCATGAAAATTTCTATTCATTTTTCACCTTATGACGTTGACTTACCTCCAGTTTGCCCCGATGTGGGGTGGTTCTTGACAGGGGTAATTTGAATGAATTTCTCCAAACATTTAGGCTCAAAGTGGCAAAACAATGGATAACCTGTAGTGTTTGGGATAGAGAAATGAACTGCCTCTCGTCATTTCGGTTGCCGTACCTTTTGCGAGATAACCCTTCGCCTTGCCGACATGGAATTTTTCTACTCAACTCACTGGGGATTAGTGCACGGGACTGTGTATAGGATATGGCTTGCCTTTCATCATCCCGATGTACCTCATTCAACACATTCAATTCATTCCACGTGAGTTATCATATTGTCTAAATAGATTCCCCTTTTGAAATCGATAATGCAGACTGACAAAATGATCAAACACAATTTAAAGCCAAGGCACACATTCCATCTTTAAATTGATTGAACCCATTTATTCATAAGTGAAATGTTTGCAATTTAGAATATAAAACCAAACACTTGAAAACTTTCGCCGCAAAAATGTTAGATCTTATCAGGGATAATAGATTTTCACAGCATCAGAATTAACAGGAGTGGAAAACTCACGACCATCCATTTCTGCGAGAATCAGGGCACCTCCAGGAAGCACCTTTTTAACCACATACGGACCAATGTAGTTTGGGGCAAATTTTCCTCCAGGAACAGGAAAGACTGGCAGTACCTTCCTTAGGACCAGATCATTTATCTCGAAGTGTCTTGGATGCACTTTTTGGTTGAAAGACTTACCTACTCATGCGGCAACTGGATTGGGCGTTTCGTCTCACTCTCAGGAGGATTTGCCCCTCTGTTCACTTCTCTGAGTTCTCTGGAATCACGCAGGTTAACAATGATAATTTGGTCTGATGTGAGAACTTTGAGCCTTTCATGCCGCTCTAGATCACGCTGGAGGTCCGAGGAATCTTCGAGTTCATTGGTGTCATCGAGATTAGGTTCGGTGGCAGATAATTCATCAGATTGGACCATTCCCATACCCTTACATGTCACAAAATTGCCCCTGAAACATAAAGTAGGGGGTTCAGTAGGACAAACAGGGCTAAACAGTGTATTTTGATTTTTTGATTTGTGACTTTTTTTTTTTTTTTGAAATTCTTTTCGAAAAGGTTTTAACATGAGGAAGCATGAAGAAGCCCAGGCCTCAGAATTCTCCTTGGACTATATTTTCTTTTATCGGTTGGATATCATCACCGGGCTGGTTTGATGTACCTCAACATGCCCTCAAAACGAAAATAACTTGTAATTTCATTGATTATCACCAAATAAATTACATTTATTGGAATGGAAATTGCAACAATCAAATCCTAGAAATGAAAAGTACTAAAAAGTAGCTCCCGAGACGGGGCAAGTCCTAAAAAGCAGTAAAAATTCCCGCGTAGGGGAGTGTGCGAAAAAGGTAAATGTGTTACTCTTGCGGGCCAATGCCCATTCCCTTCAACGGTCCTTCCTCGATGGCTCCAATTAAGAAATTATCGAACAGTGCAGTGATTCCCTCCATTGCATCATCAGAATCTTCTGTCACTAGAGGTGTTGAATCATCCATACCTCCCCATCCATCCGGGACAATGTCACGGGGGTCAACATAGAAGCTGGGGGGCGCCGAGTATTTGACATAATAGTCGAACTTGCCACTTGGTTGCCCCAGAGTGTCGATCACCTCTTTCTCTTCATCAGCTTTAGGCGTGCTCTCTACGATCTCCTCATCATCGGACGCGCTTTCAAGCGGAGGCATGTCTTCAGGCAGAGGGTCGCCCTTGTCGCTCCTGATGTTCATTGTAGCAAACTCCTCCTCCCAATTAATAACCACTTCGGAGATAGTGGAAACGATGCCAGTGTGGTCAGCATAAACAATCATCCCAGCTTCTACCATTCTTGAGACTCTTTCTCTCATGAGAGCCAGGGGCAGGTCCTCATTACTCGGATAACAACCGGCTTTCACTAACTCACCGTAGACGTCAGTAGTATACACCTTAACATTCTTGATTCGACCAGCGTCGAAGCTAAATATGGCATTCACATTGCCTGCGTGATCAGGGAGTGGGTTGCTCTGAACATTCGGCTTAGCAGGTTGAAATGAGAAAGCCTTCGTGTCTAGGAGGTTTTGGATTCGGTGCCTGAGGGCATAGCAATCATCGGTTGAGTGTCCCAGCTCACCCATGTGATAATCACATTTCTTTGACGGGTCGAAGTTATAGAACCGCTCAGGATTGGGCCGCTTTGGCTCAGTAGTAAGCAAGCCTTTCTTCTGGAGCACTGTCAACACTTGAGACAACGATCCGGGGAGGGGAGTGAATTGCCTCTTGTTGTTCCTTCTCTGAAAAGGTTGACGACCCGAGTTTTGTTGCTGAGCTTCTACTACTTGGATTGCTGGGGCGGAGTTAGCATTCCGCCGGCTCGGTTGGTTATAAACCACATTCACTTCAGCTGCCGGTTCTTCCTCTTTTCTCGCACCAAATCTTCTAGTCGAGGAGGGCGGCTCGACAAACCATCCATCTTTCAGCCCTATTTCAATTTGTTCGCCCATGGGGATGAGTTGGTTGAAGTTGTCAGTCGGAATGGCAACCATCCGATTACGGTATTCGAACGGAAGAGTTTTCATGAACATCCTCTTTAACTCACTATCTATGGGTTCTGGGACAACCTGAGCAGCTAAGTTTCTCCATCTGATAGCATAGTCTTTGAAGGACTCAGTCTTTTTCATCTGGGCGCGTTCGAGATCATCACGGGTAGGAATGATGTCTGTTATGAATCTGTACTGCTTCAAGAATGCTTCACTGGCTTCTTTCCAAGTTTTGAGGCCATTTATCTTCTTCATGAGATACCAGCTCAAAGCAGGACCCGTTAAACTTGCTTGAAAGGCATGGATCATCAGGAGTTCGTTATCAACGTACGAAGTCATTTGTACGTGATAGAGCTGTAGGTGGGCTTTTGGACATGTGGTGCCATTGTACTTGTCGAAATCCGGCATTTTGAACTTCTTTGGGATTTTGATCTGTGAGTAAAGGGACAGATCGATCGAAGGTGAATCCTGCGAACCTTCCAGCTGCTTCACTCTTTCTTCAAGTTTATTAACCCGTTCATCAGGTTTATCGTTGTTGACGATGATCTGGACAGGGTCATCTTCTAAATCAGGAATATCGTCATCTCCGTCAACGTCGACACTTTTTCTGATCTTCTGCTTTGGGACAGACGCTTCGAGGGGTGTCGAAACAGGAACCGACCGGAGAGCTTTGATCTCAGCGGACATTTGTTGCATCGCGATGACAAGTTGCTTGATCTGGTCTTCCACACCAACAATACGCTCTTGCAAGTCGGTTTGATCGGCCATTCTGGCTCTCGACCGTGTACGAATGGGCGACCGTGATCGGTCCGTAGCTACCTGATGTAAAAGAAATGAACCAAATAAGCACATGGTCAAGACAAGGTTGGTCCATGACACGCTTCTAGTCTTTTTTTTTTGTTTATTCATGACAATATTCGTATATGGACGAGACTTTATGAAAAGTGATCTGGGAAAAGAAATATAAATGACGCCCTAGACACAACTTAGGAAATGGAAGCACCAAAATCCCTAATCATAAAATTATGAAAAACAAAAAGTGAGACTCCCTAGAAACTATGGACTGAAAATAAATTCTCTAAAGTCCTTTTTTTTGCAAAAGCAAGATGACGGCAAACTTTGTAGGAAAATAATTACCTATGACACATCTAGGAAAATAAAGACATAGATTGAAAATAAATTCTCTAAAAGAGCTTTCTTTCTTTCTTTCTTTCTTTCTTTCTTTCTTTCTTTTTTAAAAAAGGACTCAATGATTATTACTTCCAAATTTAAAACCAACCTAGACCTATCATGGACCGACCAAAGAAAAAGATGAAACATAAATAAATTGCTAGATAAAGGTTCAGAAATCTTACTTCACCCTGCAGAATGATGGCAATCACATAGACATGCGCGTGAAACGTGAGGTTCGATTTCTACCTAGACTCTGGCTTGCAAAATGGAGACATGAGGATTACCGAGCTAAACCAGTCATGGTGGTGGTTAGGCTGAGATTCCCCTGACTCCGGCTTAGTCAAAGAGCCGACCCGGGTTGCAAAGGGTGCAACCGTGGCAGGTATTCAATGACACCATGAAAGAACTTTCGGGACCAAGAAAGGCGACCCATACCACGCGGGTGTGGTTGGGGTGTCCGTTTTCTCAGTACCATCCTAAACCTGTGCCGCCCAGGTCCGGCAGCGGGTAGTGTGTGCGGTGTAGTGTAAATGCAAGGCATGCACAGCAGGTTATATCATACAGCGCTTCGTGCATAAAATAAATCATTCATTCAAACACCTCCCTGCAAAACAAGGGTTAACAATCACGCCTCCCCTTATACCTCCCATACTGCAAAAACATTTAACACCTAAAATGTTAGGGACGTACCTGGGATCCTCGCTGCCAAGCAAAAATATTTTTTGAAAAGAAAAACTGGCCTAAGTCCACTAAGAGTTTTAACTCAAGTTCCCCAGCGGAGTCGCCAAGCTGTCGCGACCTAAAAATTTCCTTCTCAGGCTAATGGATTATTAGGACTGAACCTAACTCGAGCCCTCCCAAGCCCTACCAATTCGCAACTTTGGGTTTAAGTTTTTAAACGTGCAAATGTTTTCATGCTTGGAGTCGCCACTAATCAATTTGTGGTAGGTCGATTAGAAACCTAAATAAAACACAGGGAGATATGTTTTATTCCTACGAACCAGAGATTCTAAGCCCGGGGACTTGATTACGCTAGATCTAGTCTAACGCCCTTTCGGTACCTTTTCTTTTCAAAAATATTTTGGCAAACAGTCTGGATCCATTTTAACTTAGTCACTAACATATGAGGTGTTCATGCGGGTGCGCAAACCACCAATTTAACACTCAAGAAAGCATTAAATAAATTGCAAGATTAGGAGAATTACTTACCTCGAAGCAACGTAAGCATCTGCATGGTTAGCTAGAAAATCACATCAACAACCTAATATGATTTCTAATTAACAAGCAGTTCACTCCACATTTTTTGATTTTCACTTATTTAAATGAAAGCTAACCTACGTGCAATGACGTACAAGAATTGACACGCGAACAATGCAACCTAACATGCCAACTATATGTCATGCGACGACGTGACCTAATTCTGATGACGGGCAAATGATTTATTTTTGGTATTTTCTAATGAAATTCGGAATAAAATTATGTCTAAATTAACGTGCAACCTATGATGACCTAATATGTCCTAACATGATTTATTTTTTGGGATTTTTGTTAAAATTCGAAATAATAAATTACTTAAATTAAGAATGCAATCTATCCTAATCTACCATAAAACAATTCATTTTTTAGGGTTTTCTTGGAAATTCGGAATAAAAAATAACCTAAATAATCTATTAAGATTAGAAAATTATTTAATGTAAACTAGGAAATAGATTATCTCAAATCCTAATTTAAATTAAATAATTACTCTATCGTCTAGATATATTTAGGATTCCTAAACATGCAAAATTCAAATTCAAATCCTAACTGATATATTTTTTAAATTTTCTTTTTATTTGAAAAGGAATGATAATCTAAACATAGATAGCATCCATATTTAAAACAGCCACGCAATCCACAAGATTTGTTTCAAATTCAGATTAGGCACAAGAATCGAACTATCAGTCATATCTATAGGGTTATAGATATTAATGGAAAGTCGATCGTTCAAATTTGGAAAGCAAATAAAAATCATTATCGTATCCAAGGGATTAGGGATAGGATAATGATCTTCCGTATCGCCACGTATCATACCTTAGGGATAAGGTCGGATAATTGTCCAGATACGTTGCTGAATTAGGAAAGATTCCTAATTTTGAATATTTTCAAATATTGCGAACAAGGCAAACATTATCCTAAGATATCTAGCAATCCACGCAATATTCACAGAATATTCAAACACTCAAAAATTAGTAAATTAAATATTCTGAAAAAAATATCGGATAAAGTCCAATTACCTAATTTGCAGATAATTCCCAAATTCGAATCGACTCAGGATCGAGTTTGCGAATCGGGATCGGACTCGGGCGACGGGCGACGGGCGACGCGGCGTCGGCGCGGCGGCTCACGGTAGCGTCCGGCACGGCGGTACAGTTCACGAACTTGCTGGATCGTATGGACTTTCAGTTCGGTGGGGGTGTTCGGTGGCTTGCGTGAGCTCAACCAAGCTGGCCGCGGCGAGGCTTGCGGCTAGGACGGCTACTTCACGATGGTGGCTCTCAGTAACGGGGCTACTCGCAGTGTGGGGTTCTCGACCGTGGATGCTCACAGTGATGACTCATGGGAGCAATGCCAAGGATTTGGCACGATGAAACAAGGAGGCTTGATGATAGCATGCAAGCACCCAAAAAAAACAAACTTTTTGATTGCAGCACCAGGGACAATAACGCATCAACTTTCTTCCCGGAGCTGTTTGGAATATGCTGAGCAACTTGCAAAAAGAGATTCAGCGTAACAACAGATTTGCAAGCACGGCCGTGAGCTGGAAGTGCAGCGATGATACTTCAACGTTTTTTTCAGAATTGAAGGGACTTGTCTGGAATCGCTGGACTCTCGTTGGTTGGTCTGGTCACTGGGAGTGCTGAGCAGCGGCCGCGTGACTCGAGAGAGCCAGGTGGAGGCGTGACAAGAGAAGGTGTGGAAGTCGGGCGCCGAGAGACACGATCGGCCACCGTGGAGAGACCGACTTCTCTGGATGTGCTCTTCGTATTATGGATCCTCCGTTGTCAACGTATCCCTGCTGCCCCAATGGTTTTTGTCTTGTTGTGCATAAGTGGTAGCCTCTTCGTGGGTGATGGATATTGAAGTGGTCAGTGGATGATGATGGTGAAGGTGTGAAGACGTGAGTCAACCCGAAGAAAATTTCTGCTCTTGAAAATTCTGAGAGAGCCCCCCTCTAAAATTCTGACCTAATGAAGTATATATAGTATTAATCTAGGTCAATTAGATGGGCTTTCTAGTCCTAATGGGCTTAGGCTTGGGCTTTAATTTAAATGGGCTGAATTAATGGGCTGAATTAATGGGCCGAATTGATTAATGATAATGGGCTGAATTAATTAATGAGAATGGGCTAAATTAAGTTCAAATTAAAACAACCGAGCCCATTTGACTTGTAATTCCCGGCCCTTGCATTTCAAGCGAGCTGAGTCACATTCAATGAAATTTAAGCTCGTTCGTCACCGCCAGTCCGATGCAAAATGCAATGAATTTAAACTATATGTTATGCAATTTAAATATTTTTGTTTAGGGGTTAATAATTTAATCCCTAATTTTCTATGCAAATTACACTAAATGGTTGCCAAAATTTAGGTGTCAACAATATTCAAACAATATGCCACTTCTTATCAGCACATTTCAAGATAGTTTGAAGGGAGCAGCTCTGGCATGGTATACCGCTCTTGACATAGAAGATTTTACGGAATGGAACCATTTGGCGAGAGAATTCCTTCGCCAATACAAATTCAATGTCGAAGTACTTCCAACCCGGGAGGACTTAGTCAGAACTGAGAAACAAAGAAGCGAAGGATTCAGAGCCTATGCTTAAAGGTGGAAAGCTGTAGCCTCACAAGTTAAACCGCCTATAAGTGAGGATGATCTTATTAAAATCTTCTTGAAGTCATTACCAATTGAGTATTACGACAAGCTGCATATATCGGGCTGCCAAACATTCACCATGTTGGTGAAGGTCGGTGAAAGAATCGAATAGACATTGAAGGAAAAGAAATCTCAAGAAGTGACAGCACGGAGACCGTATCCCGGAAGAAAGGATAAAGAACCTGTACGTGACGTGGCTATGGTATCTAGCCCCAATGTTAATCAGGCTTCATTCCCAAAACAGTCTAACATCCCTTGGAGAAATTCAAAACAGTTTGAGCCGAAGAAAAGACCTGTAAGGCAATTCACTCCGTTACTATAGCTCCTATTGAAATTACCACCGATACTATTAGAAAGGCATTTGGTGGCCAAAGAAGTGCCAAGAGATAATCCTGCAAGGTTCTCCTAGTACAATGAATCAAAAACTTGCACATATCATATGGGAGAAAGATGACACGATGTAGATAATTGTCCAATCCTGAAATATAAAGTTCAGCAGCTCATCGACAAGAAGATAGTAAGTTTTCAAGAGCCAAAGCCAAATGTGCATCAGAACCCTCTTCCTGAGCACAATGTAGTAAATATGGTCCTTACAGAAGAAGAAATAATAAAGCCTAATGATGAAGATGAATATGAGGCCAAATTAAAGATTGCTCGATAAGGAGATGCTCGTTTTCGTCATGAAGCATTCTTAAAAGGGGAAATTATAGACAACTTGGGGGAAGATTCTGGCAAATACAACTTCCAAGTAAAGTATACTCCACCACCGTGAGCTTTTAAAAGTGAAGTGATTGTGCCCGATGGTTGGGGTGGCATGGACAATGAGCTCAGTAGACAAAATGAGACTCCATCCAGTGATGAAGTGGATCAATTTGAACAGCAAAAAGAAAGGATTCGGCGGGGTGAAAGGCGATTTACCCAAACATCACTTGAATAAGGTACCACTATAGACCTCTTTGGTCAAGACAGTGGAAAATACAACTTCCGTGTTAAGTACACACCTCTACCCTGGGCTTTTAAAAACGAAACTATTGTGCCTGATGGATGGGGAGGCATAGACGAAATCCCAATCAACGAATTAAGTCTTGAGGAGAAAGAAGATCAAGACGAGAAAATAAAGAAAAAGGCTCCCCAAGGAGATAGACGATTTATTTACAAAGCACGAAAACAAGGCAAAATTGTGGATTATCTAGGACAAGACAGTGGCCGGTATAACTACCGTGTCAAATACACACCAACTTCATGGGCATCCAAAGATGAAAATATCGTGCCTAACGGTTGGGGTAGAATGGATACTATTGAAGCTGACAAAAGCATAGTGTCCATGATTACACCACTATTGATCAATCTTGATGAAGTGGATAGACTTGAGGAAGAGAAGGATCATGTTGAATCAATTACCATTAAGCTCCCAATTGGTCAACTAAAGATCGAAGAGAAAAAGGTTCAGCCTGTGATTATCACTTTGCCTCCAAAGGAGAAATTTGATACCAGATGTGTACCATGGGACTACATGCCTAAAGAAGTTGATGCAATAATCAAATCGGGAAGATGTTATATCCCAAAAGAAGGTGAGTACGAAAAGAAAGGAGTAACTGAAGAAGATGTCAAGCAGTTATTGTCAGTCATGAGGACAAGCGAATATGAGGTAATTAAGCAATTGAGGAAGATGCCAGAACAAATTTCATTACTCGATCTTTTCAAAATTTCAGAAAGCCACAAAATGGTGCTTATGAAGCTTCTTAATGAAGTACATGTTCCCGAAACGATCAACAAAGTGCAACTAGAAGATTTCGTTGGGGCTATTCTTTTGAAAGATCAGATATCTTTTTCTGACGAAAATTTTCCGATGGATGGCCATTCACATAACAAGGCCTTATATATTGCCATCAAATGTCGGGGCAAGGAAATATCTCGCGTGGTGCTTGATAATGGTTCCGCGCTTAATTTGTGTTCATTAAGCACGCTGCATCATCTAGGAATTAATGAAGAGTTCATCAAGCCTTTAAAGGTGACTGTACGTTCATTCGATGGGATGAAGAAAGATGTTATCGGTGACATCGAGCTGGAAGTAAATATAGGCCCTGTGCCTTTCCTGATCGATTTTCAAGTGGTAGACATTCCAAGGACTTTCAACCTACTACTGGGGAGGCCATGGATTCATATGGCTGGCGCCGTTCCTTCTAGTCTTTATCAAAAAGTTAGATTTGTTATTAATGGTAAAATGATTACCGTGCACGAGGAGACAGACTTCACCACTTACAGGGAAAGTGTCATACCTTATGTCGAGCCTGAGATAAAAGAAGAGCCCAACTATCATTCCTTTGAGATGATTTCTATGATACAAATTTCCGCTGGTAGTATCATGAAGTCTTCGGAACTTTCGGCATCGTCTATTATGATTGGAAAAGTATTATGCCAATATGGATTCAACCTTGATGATGGACTTGTGACAAAAGCGCAAGGAATTAAAGAGTCCATTATCCCATTTGGCACAAAGAAAAAGTATGGGGTGGGGTATGAAGTCACTAGTAATCATCATGGAGGCCGAGGCCAAGGTCAAAAGAATCATGAAGGCCGTGGAAGCCGAGGTGATCGAACTATTAACCCATTAATGTGGAAGGGTAAGGTTAGAGAGTTACCCTATCATCAGATTCATATCAGAGAAAACTTTCCTAGGCCTCCCAAACTGCTTTCAAAAGAAAATTTACATGCAGAAGCAGAGTCTATCTTGCTGGGTTTATTTGAAGAGGACGTTATCAGCGTTGTTATAACTGAAGACGAAGACACCTACGCACTAGAGTAGGAAGATTCTTTTAAACCCTTTCCTTATTGTTGCCTTTACAATTTGTCTATTTCATATTGATGTTGTTTGCAATTTCGACTTAGTTGCAATTCTCATTCTTGTTAATACAGTTGTAATCACGTTTTGTAATTCAATAAAAGTGCTCAATGTTTTGTTAAGGACATATGGAAATAAAACCAAACTAATGATGAATATTGCTCTCACACGTGAGGCTTGAGGCTTTGGGTTTCCATATGACTCCTAATTGTGAAAAACGGTTTTAAGAGCAACGATGTTCAAGGATATGAGGATTAGCTCTATTCTCTTGATCTCTTCAAAACAAATTTCAAAATAATTTTTCAAAATGATTTTTCATTAAACCTCATGCATCAATTCATTTCATATGCAATTACTAACCATGTTTATTGCATGGCAGGCATGAGCATTCACACATCTATAATAGGTTCATAGGTGATCTAAATCTCTTCGAGGAATCACTTGCGATATTGAAGTGGATAATGAAGATGAGGAATGGATCAGAAGAGAATGGACCCGTCATGAAGAATCAAAGCCACTCACGTTAGAAAAAATAATTATTGTTAATCTGGGTGATAAAGAGAACTCCAAAGAAGTTAAAATTGGAGAAAGTCTTCCCTCAACAAAAGTAGAAAGAATAACAGATTTGCTCAAAGAATATCAAGATATATTCGCATGGTCTTATGCTGACATGCCAGACCTTGATCTAAGTATAGTTGAACATGCTTTGCCAATTGATCTAAGTATTCCACCAAAGAAGCAAAAATTGAGGCGAACAAAGCCGGAAATTGGCAAAGAAAATAGAAGACGAGGTTATGAAATTACTTAAAGTCGGTTTCATCGAAGTAGTACCATATCCAGAATGGGTTGCCAACACAATACTTGTAATGAAGAAAGATGGTCGAGTGCAGGTATGCGTTGATTATCGCGACCTAAATAACGAAAGCCCTAAGGATGATTTCCCGCTTCCACATATTGATGTATTAGTGGATAGCATTACTGGATTCGAAACATTTACATTCATGGATGGTTTCTCAAGATATAATCAAATCCTCATAAAGAAATAGGATAAGGTGAAAATATCCTTCATAATACCATGAGGCACATTTTATTATAAGGTGATGCCTTTCGATTTGAAAAATCCTGGTGCCATGTATCAAAGGGCAATGGTGACTCTGTTCCATGACATGATGCATAAAGAAATCGAAGTATATGTGGATGACATGATTGCAAAATCCAAACAAGGAGAAGATCATGTTGAAGTACTTCACAAATTGTTCGAAAGACTTAGAAAGTACATGTTACGGCTAAACCCCAACAAGTGTGTATTTGGGGCAAAATCTGGCAAATTGCTAGGATTTGTGGTCAGTAACAGAGGAATCGAAATTGATCCTTCCAAGATCAAGGCAATATATGACTTAAATACTCCTACTACGGTAAAAGAAGTGAGAAGCTTGTTAGGGCGATTGAACTACATTGCCCGCTTCATCTATCAGTTTTCTGAGACTGCTAAACCATTCTTCAAACTATTGAAGAAAAAGGCAAAAGTAAAATGGGATGCAGAATGTTAACAAGCCTTTGACAAGATCAAAGAATATCTGGTATGCCCACCAGTGTTGGTACCACCAATTCCTGGAGTCCCGCTAATTTTATATTTGACGATTCACCATGAGTCATTAGGAGTGGTGCTTGTATAAAGAAGACCAAATGATGGTAAAGAACAAGTCATTTATTACTTGAGCTAGAAATTCACAACATCAAAAGTGAATTACCCAGCAGTTGAAAAGACATGTGTTGCATTGATTTGAATGTTACACAGATTAAGACAGTACACTCTTCATCATCAAATTTTGCTAGTGCTCGAGAATGATCCGATCAAGTACTTTCTTGAGAAATCCTCCTTGGTCGGGAAATTAGCAAAATGGCAAGTCTTGTTTTCTAAGTTCGACATCAGAAGTTCATCCCAAAAGTCAATCAAAGGACGAGCGATAATAGATATGCTGGCAGACAATTCGCAAAATATCGCCAGTTCTGAAGAACAACTTGATGACCACATATTGACATTAGTCGATGACAAATGGACCATGTATTTTGATGGTGCAACCAACTTATCTGGATTAGGAACTGGGGCAGTACTGATCTCCCCAGAAGGCCAATACTATCCGGTATCTACGAAATTAGTATTTCCATGCACCAATAACATTAGTGAATACGAAGCGTGCATTCTCGGTTTACAATTAACCCTTTCAATGAAAGTAAAAAGGTTGCAAGTATATGGAGATTCTATGCTCATCATATTGCAAACAACTGGAGAATGACAAACTCGAGATGCCAAGCTGATTCTTTATCATAGATATTTAGAAGAGATGATGGAAAGTTTCGAAGAGGTAACATTCGATTATCTTCTAAGAGCTCAGAATCATTTTGCAGATACTCTTGTAACTTTATCATCCTTACTACAAGCTAACGATGGTATGGATATAAAACCATTGAGAATCAATATTCTCGAACAACCAGCTTATTGTATGATGGTCCAAGCAGAGTTCGACAATGAACCATGGTATCGTGATATCAAGAGGTATCTTCAGTTAGGAGAATTTCCTGCCAATCAAGTGACAGGAAGTTTATAAAGAAGATAGCCAACAAATTCTTCCTCAGTGGTCAAACCCTTTACAAGAAATCATTTGATTCAACTCTATTAAGATGTGTGGATGCTACAGAAGCTGAACAAATTATGAAAGAAATTCTTGAGGGTGAATGTAGACCGCACATTAATGGACATCTTCTAGCTCGACAGATTATGAGATTGGGATACTATTGTATGACAATGGAATCAGATTGCATCCAACACGTGAGATGTTATCATCAATGTCAGGTTTATAGCGACAAAATCAATGCACCGCCAAATGAGCTACATCAAATGTATGAGCCATGGCCATTTTCAATGTGGAGCATTGACATGATTGGTCTAATTAACCCCAATTTCTCAAATGGACACTAGTGCATCCTAGTTGCTATTGACTACTTCACCAAGTGGATTGAAGCGAATTCATATACAAATGTTACTGCCAAGAATGTTGCAAGATTCATCAGGCGGGATATCATTGCTAGGTACGGAGTTCCAGAAGCAATAGTTACAGACAATGGCTCAAATCTAAACAACAGAATTGTAGATGATCTACTTGAGCATTTTCATGTTTGACATCTGAATTCATCTTCATATTGTCCACAAATGAATGGAGTAGTTGAAGCGGCAAATAAGAATATCAAGAAGATACTGGCTAAGACAGTCGAAAATTATCGTGATTGGCACGAAAGGTTGCCGTATGCTCTGATGGCATACCGAACTTCAATTCGAATATCAACTGGAGCAACCCCATTTTCTTTAGTTTACGGAATGGAAGTAATGCTACCTGTTGAAGTGGAAATCCCTTTATTAAGGATACTATCCCAGTTAAAGCTTTTAGAAGCTGAGTGGATTCAACAAAGATATAAACAGCTCAACATGATTGATGAAAAGAGATTAAGAGCTATATGCCATGGGCAAGTCTACCAAAGACGAGTTGTTAAATCCTTCAATAGAAAGGTGAAACCAAGACGTTTTGAAGTGGATGATTTAGTAGTGAAGAAAGTCATCTTCAACAATTCAGATCCTCATGGCAAATTCACTCCGAATTATGAGGGTCCATACATTGTCAAGAAGGTTCTTTCTGGGGGAGTATTAATTCTTATAGATATAGCAAGAACAGAACTGGCCTATCCTGTAAATGCAGATACCGTTAAGATTTTCTACCTATGTAATGAAAACGAACATTCAAGAAAAGATTCGGGTCACTTTAGAACATGTGCATATCATGCATATCATGCATGCCATACATTTCACGAACATATTTATATGTTTTGCAGAAGAAAGCAAGTTTGAATATGAACCAGTTGACAATTTCAGAATTCCCAATGGAGTTATCAAATAGCAGAGGGAAGTATCATTTCCCAATTCTATTTTTCATTGATATCCTCTAATGTACTTTCCTTTTTACCATCCTCAGAGAGACAAAGAAAGGGAGCAACAATAGAAGAATCAATAGTGTAACCAAAGCAAAGGTATGTAAACAAAAGGGATCTTGATAAATTGATCAAACAGGTATCCCTAAATCGTGAGGGCATGTGAGGTCGCCTTTCTAAGAGAAAAATCAAACCTTTTTCTTCCCCAAGCGGAATGACACTAAGGCTGAGCAAAAACAAAACAAAGTGTTTTGTAAAGGAAAATACCTCAGAAATGTTTCAATCAAAGATTTTGAAACATGCTTTCTTTAAAAATGCACTAAGCATCAAAATTCCCTAAAAGGGATAATTTGACAAAAGGCTTTGAAAAATTTCATAGAAAAAGTTTGGATCAAATCAAATGGAAAGACATTCAAATGATGAAAGGTAAGCTATATCCAAACACGTCCCCTATACACTCAAAATCAAAGTGTAGAAGTGAGTGAAAGAAAAACTCATCCAAAGGAAATAGAGGATATTCGCAATGATTACATGGATTGAAATGATGAAAGGCAATCATTTCATTATCCCAAACACATGCTTATCCCTTACAAACTCAAATTTGAGCCGAAACAGTGGAGAAGGTTTTTCAAAACAACCCTATTAAGAACCACCCCCACACTGGGGCAAATCAGGAGGTTTGTGGATTGATAGCTATGGAGAATAGGATTAAGAAGGATCTTATTGCATACTCTTACATCAATCTTTCTGAAATAACTACGTATAAAGTCATATGGAAGCTCAAAACATCCCAAGAGGAAGACGAGTACTTCATTTCTTATACCTAAACACATTACCTTTGGCAAAACCCAATTGAGCCTGAATATTTATTTCAAAACCCTAAATTGGTGATCATCTCTTCACACTGGAGCATGAGCATATGATCCACTTTTAATAGGAAACAAAAGGATAGAATACAGAGTCCTTAGAATTCAAAAAAATCAAGGACAAAAGAGTCCGGGGCATGAAAAAGCAGTGTACCTGGTAAAAGTAAGGCCAAATGCCCGAGAAAAATGAGAAAGTAAAGAGAGTGCAAAAGAAAGCTCAAAATGACAAAGCGTCATTACAAAGCAAAGTCAAGATCATAGATCACAATAAGTGAGAATGATCAAAAGAAAAGAAATTGTAATGAATGTTTAGAGGACTCTGATGTTCATAGAAAAAATCTCTAAGAAAAAAGAAGAGGAAAAGGGTGGTGATGCCAAGAAGATCACCAATTTCATGAAGACCCTGAATTCAAACAAATGAGCCTTTTTTAGCCTACCCAATACCAACAATACAACCTCTCCCCAAAGACTCTTCAGATTGGGATGTTGAGAGTAGAAACGTGACTTTATGATAGGAAGTCATCACTTAAAGAAGTGTATGCAATATTATCTTGTATTATCCTCTAGGTTCTTAACTTGTAAACCCGAAGTCAGTTGTGACGAAATCCTTTTTTTGGCCTCAAAATGCCTATCCTTTAAATAGCCATTGACTAAGCCAACATTACAGTCCTTCGAAAGTCCTTATCGGATCAATTGGATTGTATAGATTGCGAATATCTCCATATACCTAAGGATTGATTAAGAGAGATAAAATTAACGGATATCAGAAAAGTCCTCTTTCAATCAAATAAAGAAAAGACCAAGTTCATAGATTGAAACAAATCCTTTCTAATGAAGGTCTTCTAAACGATCAATTCAAGCATTTCTTGAAAGATTGCAAGCATTTTGTTTAAATAATTCCTTGAAAAGGAAATTTGATTGTCTGAAATGCATACAAAGAATGCCTATTTCAAAACCAGATTTCAAAAGTTTTTGGTCAACTTAAAACCAAGTTTTCAAATGGTTTGTGGTAAGCTAAAAGAAAAACCACATTTCAAACTGTTTTGTTTAATTTCAAAACTACTTTTCAAAATAGTTTTTGGTCAACTAAAAACCATATCAAGGTTAGTGAAACCTCGAAATCACAAAACTCACGGTTAAGACATTCATTGTTTGAAGTCTTTCCAAAGTCCTACTGGTAAAGAACCATTATGCAAATTCAAGTCCTATTGGCAAGAAGCCTTTAGGCAATTTCCAAAATCCTATGGGTGAGGAATCTCATGGCAAATCTCCAAAATTCAAATCCTATTGGCAAGGAGCCTTTAGGTAATTTCCAAAATCCTACGAGTGAGGAACCACATGGAAAGTCTCCAAAATTCAAGTCCTACTGGCAAGGAGCCTTTAGGCAATTTCCAAAATCCTACGGGTGAGGAATCTCATGGCAAGTCTCCAAAATTCAAGTCCTATTGGCAAGAATCCTTTAGGCAATTTTCAAAATCATACGGGTGAGGAATCTCATAGCAAGTCTCCAAAATTCAAGTCCTATTGGCAAGAAGCCTTTAGGCAATTTCCAAAATCCTACGGGTGAGGAATCTCATGGAAAGTCTCCAAATTCAAAGTCCTACAGGCGAGGAGCCCCTAGGCAAATTCAAAGTTCTATAGGCAAGGAGCCCCTAAGCAAATTCAAAGTCCTACTTGTGAGGAACCACTAGACAAATCTAAAGTCCTACAGGCGAGGAGCCCCTAGGCAAATTTTAAGTCCTATTGGTGAGGAACCACTAGGCAAATCCAAAATCTTTAGGCGAGAAGCCTCAGGTGTTCATGGTTCGTGGGTTCGTCCTTAAACCACGAAATCTGAATAACCATCATAATCATTACCACCATCAGTTCATGCCCTTGGATAAGCAATAAAGAAACTCTCACAAACAAGTTTCTCTTCCTTGATCATCTTTCAAAATGTGCTCCCAAAAGAGAACCTTTGGATTTGATCACGAATTTCAAAAGCAAGACCCTAATCAATTATTGTGAAATTTCCATCTTATCTTGTTTAGTGAGTCGACTAAAAATTCAGGTATCACCTTGTCTTTGAGATCAACCTCTAACAAGCTCAATCTCAAATAGGGGCAGCTGTTGACACCTAATTTTTAGCTCATTTTTCTTAATTTTTCAAAAATTTAAAAATTAGGTCTAGAAATCTTGGCCAAGCCTAAAAACCTATTTCTAAACCAAAAAATAATTTTTTTAGCATTTTTTAGCATTTTTCCTTAATTTATTTTAGTCAAAATAAGTGAGAAAATCAAGAAAAATAGCAAATGGAATCATAAAATTCCATAAAAATAGTCATTAGTCTTATTTTAAATCCAACTTCATGAATACATTGTCAATTTTGAAAAATCTCAATCGGGTATATGTTTTTCCCAAAATTGGGTAAAATTAAAACCCAAATTGAACCAAAAATGCAATTCAATTTTTTTCAGTCATTTTTAAGTCATAGTGTCTTTACAACAATTGATTCTGGGACCTTGAATTGCATAATGGTCGATCTAATTGCACAATTTGGCATAAAAATAAAAAAAATCCCCAAAATTAGATCAAAAATTAAGAATTTTGAACCCAAATTGAGAATCGTGCCCAATATGAAATTGTCGAAATGTGAGACTGTCATTTCTAAGGTTAATCAGACCTGGGTAATTCAATTTTGGCATCAGTTTTGCCTACTCAGGTCATCAGTACATCGAACTGAGCAAAATCCGAATAACTCGGATATGAAATTTGGAAAATTTTGGACATGGTTATGTCAAAAATTGAGGAAAAACACATTTTTAGGTTCAAAATGTAATGGGAAATTCAATTTTAGGATCAAATTTCGAAAATTCGGTCAAAATCGGGCTTAATTTGCAATTTTGATCAAAATCGGAACTGCCGAGTTGACCGGGTCAACTCGACCCGACCCGAAAACCTGTCTTCCTTACCCGACTCACCCCAAGGCGTAATGAAACCCAGGAAAATCCAGTTGGACCCGCAACTTTGCTGACTTCATATAATCAATATAACACGTGCAAATCGAGTCGGTCAGCTGGAGAATCACCGGCTGGCACCGGTTAACAACCCCAATCGATCAGAATTCGGTTCTAACAAATTTTAGGTGGGAATTTGATCAACAAAAGAACGAAAAAAAATTGACAAAGAGGTGTTCGGTGAAATGCCAGAGAGAGCGAAGAGAGAGAAACAAAGGAAAAAGAGAGAAAGCTAGAGAGAGAAGAGGTCAGAGGTCCCTACCTGAGCGATCGGCGCCGGCCTAGATGGCGAAGCGCCGACAAATCAAGGTGTGGTTGTGATCTCCCTTCTGGCAATTGGTCCAGTTCGATCAACCACGAAGCTCTGAAAATGAGCTTCATCCGGCGTGTCAAGAGATACTCCGGCGAATCTGAAGCTACTGGGGTGAAGTTCAAATGTCAAGGAACAACTCTAGGGACGCGGATCAGTTCGGCAATTCCTCTTGATCATCGAACGAAGAAGGTAAAATCTGCTCAGGGTCAATTTTTTGTAAAATTTTCCAGAATAGATTTTAGGTTCGCTCGTGCATATTTCCTCCTGATTTCGTCATATTGATGCCTAAGACTTGTTCTGATCACCTTTTGTATGCTTGTTTGCATTTGGAATGATTAAAAATGCATTCAAATCGAATCAGCCATGATTGTTGAACTTCACCAGAAGTTCTAAACCCCATCGGAGCTCGGAGATCTTCGCCGAAGCTTCATTTTTTTGCCATAAGCCACCCAAGTTAGTTGATTCTTTCTCTGATTGATGTGCTGATGTTGATTCGGATCGTTTTAGACGGTTAAGGTGAGTAGAATAGGGATTTGGAGTTTTGATGAGCACAGTTTAGGTTAATGATAAATTGGTATTTTCCGACGAGATTTTCGTCGGTCGGTGACGGTCCAATGGCCAATTGACGAGATTTTTAGTTTGATAGAGGGTGACATGAACTTGATCCAGAACCAAAAATCAATCGAAAAGGGCATCGAAAGGTCGCCGGCGGTGAGCTCAAAGTCGTGGCCTCGAGAATGTTTAACACTGAATCATGCTTACCAAGTGTTTGCAAAAATGCCTAAATGAAAAAGCAGCAAAACGGTGCCGTTTTTGGCGTCGTGCCTGCAGGAGGGGATGACTGGTGCCGGCGACGTTCGGTTCTGCCGAGCCGAACTGGGTTGAACCGGGCCGTTCCGGTTCACTTCCCCTACAAGAAAATTTAAAAAATTCTAACAAATAAAAAAATCAGAAAATACTATAAAAATAAAAAAAATTAGAAAAATTAAAAAAAAATCATAAAAATTTTAGATTTTTTTAGAAAATTAGAAATTTCGGGAATTTTAGAAAAATTCATAAAAATTCCAAAAATTCTCAGAAAATTCATAAAAATTCAAAAAATTCAAAAAATAGAAAATATAAAATATAAAAATTCAGAAAAATAAAAATTGGAAAAATTGGAAAATTCATAAAAATTTTCAGTAAATCATAAAAAATCAATTCTCAATTTAAAAATTTCTCCGAAAAAAAATTCAAAAAATCAAAAATTTTGAAAATTCACAGAATCATTTAAAATCATCATGGCCAGCCATAAAAAGTGAAATTTGAATTTTCGAAAGTGCCTAAATGGCATTTTTCGAAAATTCCAAATTTAAGGGTTATAACCCCTAAAAAACCCTAAAACCCTAAAATGTGTAAATCATGAAATGAACAAGCTATTAGAGCTTCATTAGGGTTTGGGTATTTTGCTTAATTTTCATTTTTAGTGGCCAAATTAGGATTGCTATGATTGATTTGCCATTGATTGTGCATTTAATTATAGGGTGCTTAATTGTTTGTTCGTGATTAGATTAGTGAATTGACCTTAGGAATCTGTGTGACACGTTAGACATGCCATATCGTTCTTAGGTACCGAAGGGCGTTAATGGTCTCAATTTGGGATCGTTAACGTAACCAAGTCCCTTATTCAGAATCTCTGGTTCGTAGGATCGTGGTATTTTTCCCGTACCTCGATTAGGTTCCTAGTCAATCTACCGTAAATGACTAGTGACGACTTCAAGTTTAAATTTAGATCAAATAAACCCCGTTATCACATGAGGTATGGTCTAAGAGAGACTCGTGTAGAAAAAATACCTCCATTCTAGCACGCGAGAGCGTGGCGCAACACTAGTCCTAAAAGTTGGGACTCAGGAACCAACGTTGGGGTTTTCATGTTTAGGTATAGAATTACGAATCCAAGGGCCGATATCTAGTCATATTTGGGAAAAAGTTTTCCGGTTCTTTCAAAGGGGAAATCATTTTCTTGAATTTAAGCTTTGGTAAAGAAAACATTCTCCATTGCTAGGAAGACATTTTCCGTTGACTCGTTTTCCTAAGCAAACCAAACACCAGAAAATAAGAAAAGTGTTCTTCCGAAAAATATTTTTGGCGAAACAAACACACTCTCAATGTAATGTGGCCGTGTGTTTCAATTGTGTGGCCTCCTCTTTGCCCGATGGTCTTCTCTCCTTTTATAAGTGAAAAAATGAATCTCGTAAAGAAAATGAGAGATGGACTTTCCTTTTATGAATGCACATGCATATATTCTTGATTATTATTTCCTTTTTCTTCTTTTGGCCTTACTTAGCCGAACATTGCCCATACCCACCAAAATTGATCTTGCCATATTCTTCATATTTAATTCCTCAAATAGTCATGCACATACAAGCTTCTTGAAGATTATTGCCCGGGTCATGAACTTCCACGTATATATTCTGAAAATCCTCCCAAAGTCTTTCCAAGTGTAGAGCCCCACGCGCAAAAAATTTCAGCCATAATAATGAATGGGCTTGGCCGAGGTTTTCAATCCACGCGGGCTCAATTAAGTTCGGAACCATCCGTCACTGGTCCAAATTAAAATGCAATGAATAAACTCTATGCTATGCCAACTAATTCTATTATTTTTTGTTTAGGGATTAAAAATAAATCCCTAATTTTTATGCAAATATTTCTAAATTGTGAGCCAAAATTTAGGCGTCAACACTCCCACCAAAAAGGATGATAAAACTTGATAAGCATGTGTTTAATGACATCATGCAATAATCACATTCTTTTAAATATATTCAGTTATCATCCTATAATATACATGTTTTAAAAAAATAAACCATGTCACAAATATGCAAATAAGAGCATATTAACATAATCCATTAGTAACTCCTTACCAAAAAAAAAAACATAATCCATCAGTAACAAAATAACAAAGTTCACTGCAACAAATATTTACATAGAAATATTAGCACTAGAACATCTAAACATGTCATTTAAACTTAAATAAAAAAGACAATGCAAATATTTTTACAAAAATTGGGTTTTCATAGAAAACTTAATAGCATTTTCATGTTTGTGAGAGAGTGTGATATTCAGGAACATTCACTTGCTTCCACTGGACACATTTAATATAAATTAGTTTGGTCTAGCACATAATTTTCTTTCGAAAAAATGACCAGAAAAAATTTTCTATGATTTTAAACTTTATTCAAAGAAAAAATTACAAATAATATTTCTTGAAGGGGAAAAATAAAATAAAAATCATAGAAAAAAGTATTTTTAAAGTATGAACACAATGGTAAAAACAGCATCTCATTCGGAAGTCGGAAGTCAGGGAATGAACTACACTCTCCGACCATAAAAACTGCCGCAAGTGGGGATTGACCAATTACAAGTCATCCCCTACCTCCAGCCATCAGTTATTTACATCAATATCATCAAACTTCAAACCATTATAACTCTCTCTACACAACACAAAATTTTATGTTTGAATACTATTGGAAAGCTTGTTTCAAGCACTACAAGAAAATACTAACATACAGACACGAAACTCATTGCATGACAACGGAAAAATCACCACAAAGTTTCAAGTTTATGGCTAGGGTTTGAAATTTCTCTCACTACAATGAGATTTGGCCTACGAAATTTTCCAGATTTCATATACTTATTATAGGCTACTAATCCGTGTAATTTCAACCCACAAAATTAAGGGTGTAAAAACTTGCCATCAAAATCTATTCAAGCATTCAAGAAACCACATATTCCATATTTAGCACTCCAACAAGTTTAAATACAAACTTCAATCATACTCAGACAATAATATTGCTAGGAAACAACCAGCAATGCTCTGATAACAATGTTGGATTATATTACATAGTCTAAATTCTCAACAACAAAAAATGACTTACCTCTTGTAGAACAACAAGATTTTACCAAGGAATATAGGCTGAATCACCAGCACTTAATGGACAAGGAAAATATTATTGTTCCACAACACAAATGCCAATTACCTTCTCAAAGCAACAATGGAGGCCTTCACAGAATGAGTTCTGTACTCTGCATGTTCTACAGAGGAGAACCCTTGCTATATAGGAAGTTGTTCCATATTGGAAGTCATTTCAATGAGGTGGTGGGAGGTTAAAAAAAAAAATAACTACTGGCACGACGTCAAATTCACGTATGACTATATGTGAGGCAAATGGGCTGTCAGCCCATCATGGGCGACCCGACCAATAACATCTTTCATATAGAACTCCACAATGAACACGCCCGCCCAGGCTTTCGCATGCAGTTTAGATTGAATGTTGTCTGAGCTTGACACTTTTACCTCGCAGCTCTTCATCTTTTCCTCTATCATAGCAATACGGGAGATGGAATCTTCGAAAGCAAACTTGGCACGGTTAAAGTCGGTATGAACAGAGTTATACATTGGCGACTTGACGGAATTACAATGGATCAATTTCCTTACTAATCTCTTCGGCACACTACCTGCACCGATGCTTTTGGTGACATCGATGCAAGTCACAAGAATGGTCAACATAAAGAGGAGTTCATACGTTAGCAAAAGGAGAATTTGGTGAAAGGAAGCCATAATGCAGCAGTTGAATATATATGCTGGTGCTTTATGTTGGACTATAATGATCTCAGCAACTGTTGGCAGATTCCTCCCAATTGATGAGGCTTAAATAGATGAATAAGGAGGGTTAAAGTAGGTGAGCCATGAAAAAGAGAGAGACGGCACTTTTGGAGCTTATCAGATTGCTGATAATTCACATAACAAGAAAAAAGCATGAACAGCCAGCCTTCATCGAATGAAAGTTCCACTGAATTTGCACAAGCATCATTACGAGGGCAGCTTGTGTGAAAAGCCTAATTCTGAATCCAACGTGTCATTCATCTAGCGGTGATTGTGTAATAAGTTTTTGTGACTGTGCATGTGCCTAACAGAATTGAAAAAGACCACATTCATCATTCTTTCAAAATTAAAAGGACAGTGATATGAGAAAGTCCAGCATCTTCTAAAGGAAGCAGAGTAGAGATATGTAAAGACCATCTATTTTATTATTTTTTTGTTCAAGGGACAACAGATCATTTTCTTCACTGACACACAACTTAATAAACAGCCATGTTACAACTCATCTAGGCTCATGTTTTCAGCAAATTAAACCCCGAATTAACCCACAATACACATGTTCATTGGAATCCTAACTCACATTCCTCGCATGCGTTGATATAGAAAATTTGGCTACTGAAGCATCTTTATGGTTTTAGGCATTGGCATTTAAGATTATTCGTGATGTTGTCCCCACTCACAGTGGTGGCTTACACTCTCTGTCGGTATCAGAGCTCGGATGTCCTAAAGATGCTTCGATATCCTTGCTCTCGGAGCTAGAAAATTTTAAGTAGTTCTCAATGTCTCTGGTGTCTGAGCTTCCGTGCCTCAAACGAAATTACTTCCTCTGCGGTTTTGACCTCCTCTCACTGATGGCAATGGCAATGTCATTGGGGAAAAGGTCGTGAAGCACAAAGGCATGCAGAATTGTGGTGACAAGCAAAGCCATCACGGTGAGCGTGGCAATGGAAGAGAGTATGACTGAGAGTGCTTGTGTCACCACGTTTGTCATTTTGTTTGCATACCTAGTGGTCGCGATGGTGGCACCAGTCATCGGGAAAGTGCATGCCCATCATGCCAGTGAGAACCTGTATCCAATTTGAATCAGCTCTAGAATGAATCACTAGTGATGGCTGATAACTTGAGAGGGCACAGCGATGTGTTTGAGCGCTATATAATACCTGAAACCTCAGAAAAAGTTGACTGGAACTGCCTGGAGAACACGAAAGAAATAAATTGGTTATAAATGGGAGCGCCATAGACATAGCAGATGATCAATCAGTACATGTGATGTGCCATGTATGCTACTAGGAATAGAACTTGGGCATATTTCGCGACAGATACTAACCAGAGAGAAGTAGAGGAATAAAGCTACGAAGTAAGCGATCCTCGAACAGTAGTCGAATGATCCTTGTATTTTTGCCCATGCCATCGAAGCCACACTTGGAGCCTCCATGAAGAGAAAGAATACCAGGTGGAGCTCCTTCGGGAGTGTCTCATTTGTTGGCAGTCTTTGGTATAGTGTCACAAATAAAACTGTGTAATGAGCCAACCCCACAGCGAAGAAAAATAGAGGACCCTCTTTTAGCCCCATCGATGCACCCAACAATGCCCCAAAAAAGTTCCTGACGATTGAGAGATGGCTCGAAGGATTAGCAACTTTCGAGAGTCTTCTTTGGCCTCCCGACATCCGCTGTCCATGAATCTTGAGCTCGAGACAGAATATAGGTGCCATTAGGACGTACCAAAGAGCCGCATGCAGATTGGTAGCTACTGAAGGTGGAACACCTTGAGCCAAGAACAAGAGTGCAATCCACAGGGCGAAGAAGAAATTGACACGAATTGGATGGTAATATTCGCGGCAGATGGCTTCGAAGTAGAAGATCACTTTGAGCAGGTATATGGAAGAGATGACCGCAACGAGAGTGACGGATATGCACCACAAGATGAGATTGATCGTGAGGTTTATGTGGAGGAACTTCATGGGGGCAGAGGGGGCCAGAGTTTTCCACATGATTGCTAGGCTGCTGACCCCGAGACAGATACCGAATGAAGAGATTGGGTGGCGGAGAAGGAACGGCCAGCGTCTGTCGTCCAGAAGGACTATTTCCTTTGAAGCCTGCACATCAAGTGAATATCAAATTTAATGCGAAGTGACTTTGAGAAACTGAACCTGATCATACGTGAAAAAATGCTATGGTTCTGAGCACAAGACCACCAGAGCTCATCAGTAATAATTAGATACCTTGAGAGTGTCCAGTTCTGGCCCTTCCAAGGCATCGAAGTATCTGTCCACGGGCAAAGTTTCAATTTCCGCATTCGGTGCTGTTCCATCCTCGCTCGGAGCTCCTCGCGGCTTCCCATGTAAATTGGACAGCTGTCTCTCGAGCTTCCCTAACCACATTTTGAACGAATCGTACCTTTTTCCCTAGACAATGCCAGGATGTCTGGGGAAATTCCCACCGTTGACTGCCTCTCTATATGCCAATCCTGGTGGCATCGGCTGCGAATGGAACTTTGTCTGCTTGGAGTCCATGTTCGAAGGGGCAGTGTTATCTGGGTTTCCGTTTGTGATTATCGTATCGCCGTGATCGCTGAAGAGAACGCTCTTCGCATTGTGCAGGTGGGCTTCCATTGGAGATGGCGGCTTGCTGATTGAAATGGACTGCATACTCTCGGAACTCATTACAACAGATCCATTATCAGAGATAACTGCTTCAGTGTCCTTCCGGCGCACAACAGTCAAATCTGTTACGAACTTTCAAACTTAGTCGACAAAAGCAAATTAAAAAAATAAAGTAGCGATTTGAGTGATCCTGCAAGATGTGGATGCTCAATTTCTCAAGGAAAAGCAGAAATTTCTCTGCTTTCTATCTGGTTTTTCATTTCTAATCACTGAGGTTCAAAACTGGAAGGAGTCTATCTATTTACGGCAAGTAAATTGCAATCACTTGATTGAAGAACCTTTCAAGTCATCAAGATTGCGGCATCATCAGCATATATTCGAGCAGATCGCCGTAACTCGTTTCGGAACGACAAAGGAGGAGGCTCACTTGAGCAGACGGCCGACAAGCTGATTATTGTTTGGTTCAACGTTGTCAAAGCCTTTAATTCCATTAGACGATATAACTTGGATTAGCAAAGGGAGTGTCTCCTCAGAATCTTGCTTCGTTGAAGCCTGATACTCGGTGCTTCCCATGGTGGAACGAAGGCCTCCTGAAATTTGAAGTTTCGACCCTTTTTAGATACACCAACTAAGCATCGTATTCATTAATGCGTGTCTCAAGTTTGAAGTAGTACTACTGACAATCATTGTGGAGGCCTCGGTGCTCTTCACTCAGCGACACTCTTGCTAATTCCTTGTTCCTTCTTTGATCGAAGCACAGAAAAAGGAGGAATACCTTTGGTTGATGAGACAATTGAAATGAATTTGTTGCTTTTTTCCCCTCAAGTTCAAGCTTTTTGACAATACTTGAAAGCTACTCAAGCATTATTATATCACATTTTTTTATAAAGCAAGAGTGAAAAATGAACTAGCAGAAAAAGCCCACCACGCAATAAGCTCCTCTCCTTTAAAATTGTCAACTTTCAGAAGCAATTTGATGTGTACCCAGAAATTAACTTCAAATCGCAGCAAACCCATGCTCAACCCAATAAGAAATCAGCCCCCATTTTTAAGTTCTTGTTGGTGATGAAGTATTCAAGAAAAACTCTACGTTGAGAATTTCCAATTCACAGACCAAATGAGCCGCAACTCACGAGTTTGCCAGCCACCGGAAGCATAACACGCGTATATAAACACACAAGAGTCTATATGGGTGGTGTACTAAAAAACCATTACGTCAACAGCACTTCATAGCGACAATGGCACTGTGGCACATTTATCAAAGAGACAAATTAGGTGTGAATATTTTTTCTTATTTATGGGGGGAAATATGAATCGGCCCTGACGGTAGGTGAACAGAGCAATTTACAGGTTTGAATGGCTTGTCTTTCGTTCTGGTCTCCCCTTTATTGTTCATTGTGATCTGGACATTTCATTTCTTTTGACTAAAATATCTTGATTAAAAGTTGGCGCTTCATCTCATCGGCTGCTTCGAAACTGAGGCGTACCACCGTTAAATATGAACATGAATATGGAAACTTGGGTGCAGACATTGAACAGTGCAGGAAATCTTACAACTTAAGGTGCTAAACACTTGCACAGCCAAAAAAACAAAAAGGAAAACGCTAACAGAATCTGTTATATGTCTAAATAGAACAAAAGAAGTCGACAATAGCATGAAAAAAATGTAAGGTCTTTATAATTTCTTGTTGTTGGATTTAATGTCTTCTTATTGTTTGTCGAAATGCTATCGGTTTAGAGGTTATTTGGCTTTGCTTACAGAGATAGATCTTTTGCTTAGCTCACGGGAAATTGGCGCGTTCATGTGTGAGATTTACCCAGTAATTTAGTTTTCAAGGTCACTCTAGCATATCTCTATCATCATCTTGAAGGAAAAATGACACTAATGGTCTTTAAATTTTGGTCCAATGTACTTTCAATTTGTCCAATTTGATTTTTGAACTATTTCTAAATGGTCAATGCAACCCTTTAGATTGATTCACCACAAGTCTCTAAACCATGGCAAAAAATGCAATCTAGTCTGTCGCGACCTAAAAATTTTCCTCTCAGGCTAATGGATTATTAGGACTAAACCTAACTCGGGCCCTCCCAAGCCCTACCAATTCGCAACTTAGGGTTTAAGTTTTTAACATGCAAAATTTTCATGCTTGGAGTCGCCACTAATCTATTTGTGGTAGGTCGATTAAAAACCTAAATAAAACATAGGGAGATATGTTTTATTCCTACGAACCAGAGATTCTAAGCCCGGGGACTTGATTACGCTAGATCTAGTCTAACGCTCTTTCGGTACCTTTTCTTTTCAAAAATGTTTTGGCAAGCAATCTGGATCCGTTTTAACTTAGTCACTAACATGTGAGGTGTTCATGCGGGTACGCAAACCACCAGTTTAACACCCAAGAAAGCATTAAATAAATTGCAAGTTGGAAGAATTACTTACCTCGAAGCAACGTAAGCATCTGCATTGTTAGCTAGAAAATCACATCAACAACCTAATATGATTTCTAATTAACAGGGAAATCACTCAATTTTTGGATTTTCGTTTATTTAAATGAAAACTAATCTATATGCAATGACGTGCAAAAATGACATGCAAGTAATGCAACCTAGCATGCAAACTATATGTCATGCGACGACGTGACCTAATTCTGATGACGGGCAAATGATTTATTTTTGGTATTTTCTAATGAAATTCGGAATAAAAATGTGCCTAAATTAACATGCAACCTATGATGACTTAACATATCCTAACATGACTTATTTTGGGATTTTTGTTAAAATTCGAAATAATAAATTACTTAAATTAAGAATGCAATCTATCCTAATCTACCATAAAACAATTCATTCTTTTTTTGGGGTTTTCATGAAAATTCGGAATAAAAAAATAACCTAAATAATCTATTAAGATTAGAAAATTACTTAATTTAAGCTAGGAAATAGATTATCTCAAGTCCTAATTTAAATTAGATAATTACTCTATCGTCTAGATATATTTAGGATTCCTAAACATGCAAAACTCAAATTCAAATCCTAACTGATATTTTTTTGAATTTTCTTTTTTCATTTGAAAAGGAAAGACAATTTAAACAGAGATATCATCCACATTTAAAACAGCCACGCGATCCACAAGATTCGTTTCAAACTCGGATTAGGCACAAAAATCGAACTATCAGTCATATCTATAGGGTTATAGATATTGACGGAAAGTTGATCATTCAAATTTGGAAAGCAGATAAAAGTCATTATCGTACCCAAATGATTATGGATAGAATAATGATTTTCTGTATCGCCACGTATCGTACCTTAGGGATAAGGTCAGATAGTTGTCCAGATACATTGCCGAATTAGGAAAGTTTCCTAATTTTGAATATTTTAAAAATATTGCGGATATCAGATAATTATCCTAACATATCTAATATTCCACACGATATTCACGCAATATTCAAACACACAAATTAGTAAATTAAATATTCTGAAAAATATCAGATAATGTTCAATTACCTAATTTGCAGATAATTCCCAAATTCGAACTTGCGGATCGAAATGAGCGGCGAACGGTGGACCGACGACACGGTGTCGGGAGCGACGGCGACTTGCGGCGATGACACAGCGGGGAGCGGCAGCGGCGGTGGCGCGCGTCGGGGGAAGCGGCAGCAGCGGTGTCGGCGTGCGACGGTTCCGGCGGCGGCAGCACACAGCAACAGAGGGCAGCGGCGGCGGCAGTGGCGCACGGCGACGGAGGGCAGTAGGGCGGCGGTGTGGAGCGGCAGCAGCGGCGTCGGCAGGAGGCGGCAGCGGCAGGCACGGCGTCAGCGGGAATTAGCAGCGGCGGCGTCGCGCGGGATGCGCGGCAGCAGCGGCGTCGGCGGCGTGAGGCACGGCAGCAACAGCGGGCGCGGCGTCGGCAGGAGGCAGGCACGACGTCAGCGGGAAGCAGCAGCAGTGGCGTCGCGCGGGAGGCGCGGCAGCAGCGGCGTGAGGCACGACAGCAACGGCGTCGTCGAGCGGGAAGCGGCAACGGCGGGCGCGGCGTTAGCGGGAAGCAGCACGGCATCAGCGGGAAGCAGTAGCGGCGGCTTCGCGCGGGAGGCGCGGCAACAGCGGCGTCGTCGCGCGGGAAGCGGCAACGGCGGGCGCGGTTCTGGCCGTGTGGGGGGTGCTCCGGCCGGTCTGCTTCTCTCTCTTTCTTTCTCACTCTTACCCTCTCAAAATTCTGATCTGAAAAATCCTCCTGAAAATCCTGACCTAATGATGTATATATAGCGCTAATCTAGGTCAATTAGATGGGCTCTCTAGTCCTAATGGGCTTAGGCTTGGGCTTTAATTTAAATGGGCTGAATTAAGCTCAAAATAAAACAACCGGGCCCGTTTGACTTGTAATTCCCGGCCCTTGCATTCCAAGCGAGCCGAGTCCCATTCAATGAAATTTAAGCTCGTTCGTCACCGCCAGTCCGATGCAAAATGCAATTAATCTAAAATGAATTTAAACTATATGTTATGCAATTTAAATATTTTTTGTTTAGGGGTTAAAAATTTAATCCCTAATTTTCTATGCAAATTACACTAAGTGATGCACCAAAATTTAGGTGTCAACATAGTCCCCAAACAATTGCGAAATGTGCAATCCATTCCATAAATTTTCAATTTGTTCAATCCAGTCCTTCAATCTTCCATAACAAAGTCAAGTCATTCATCCGGTACTATTCGCAAGTTTTTAATAGTTGCACTATTGCCCATATTCAAAATATCTCCTTGTTTCAATACATTTTCTAAATCGACAAAACATATGCTATCTTTATAACATTTTTTTATCTTTATTAATATTGGGATAGTTACATTTAAATACATTGTAACTTATAATGAATATAAGCGAAAATTCACATTGACACCAATATTTAATATGTTACGATAAATATAGAATTACGTGGCTATCTTGTTAGTTTTTAATGTTTCTTTTTCAAAAAAAAAAACGCGCGGATCCATTGTGAAAATGGCATTCAGTGCTAGCGGAGTCCTATCATACAATCTTCAGCTACAGCTAGAAACGACTGGATAGCAGTAGTTCTTGTTGGACCAGGATTGTTCCCTTTGAGAATATGCCAAAATTACCCTTTCTAATTTAGCAATAGTTATTATTATTAGTAAATAACAACAACAACCTATCTCACAAGTATGAATAAAACCATGGACAGATGTCACTAGGGATGAGCATGGTCCAGGTGGGCGGTTCTCACCATGAAACCAGGAACTGCCTACTAAGGACCAGTTCCGAAAAATTGGAACTGGAAACCGCCCATTGATTTCATGGATCCACTCAAGAACCACACCGCCAGTCCGATCTAGTTCTCAAGTGAGTCCATAGAACCGATCCCATTAAGCATCACGCAAATGGAGGTGACCGAGAGCGAGAAAGGGAGGCGATGAGTGGTCGAAGGCGCTGCCATGAATTAATGGGAGTTGAGAGTCGATGCCATGAATTGATGGGCGATGAGCTTAAAAAGTCGAGACCATAAATGAGATATAGGGAGACAACTCAAACAAAGTGAGAGTTTTACAAAACGAGCACTTAGTAGATGGGCGTTGAGCTTTACATTAGGAATTTTAGAGTTTTCATTTTTCTTAAAAGATTTTCCTTTTGTTTGTTGGAATTTTTTCTTAAAAATTATATATATTACAAATCTAGTCCAGGTGAGCGGTTCCATGCCTAGAACCAAGAACCGGACCGGTACTCACCGATTCTAATAAATTGGAACCAGAAACCGGATCGATCCCCACAAGAACTGTCGATTCCGGACAGTTTCCGGTTCCTTTGCACATCCCTAAATGTCACCCTTCAAACCTCTGCACTCGAAAAATTTTATGTCAATTGCGTTGAAAGCTACTGCTTTTCTAATTATCGAAAAAAATAAAAAAAATAAAAACCACATGGCATCCGTCCTAACACCTCACATCACAGATCGGGACGGAGACCCGCTCATTAAAAAGAAAATTAAATACTCAAAGATTGTAAATAAACATAATTAAAATTATAATACATTACATATAGATCTCTCGCCTCGTTCTGAGGAACTAATAATAATAATTTATAATGGAGCTGTTCTCGCGATACATCAGCAACAGTTCGGACCGTCAATTCCGGGTTGCTCGGAATGCTGGGCACGAAATCGAAATTCCCGGGTTATAGTAGATTTGGAAGTCAAGCGCGAATGAAATATTCTCTTTCGTCCGGGAAAAAAAAGAAATATTCTCTAATTTTTTTTCATTTAATTGGGGGATGATATTATTATTTGATGGACGTAAAGGGGGAAGGTACGAAGCAATATGAACAGGTGGAAAGACAGCCCCCACACATTACGGCTACAGGTAGGTGCGGCGCTACTCGTGGTTGTAGCTTAATGAATTTGATGCAATAAATGTTTTGTTTTTAGTCAGAGACCGGAAGCGATGGTCCATACCCTCGACTTCTTGTGTTGTCTGGTTCCCATTTGGCTTTTGGTAAATATAGCTGAGCTTTCTAGGAAGGAAAAAAAAGGGGCCAAAAATTTCAAATCATACCCACTGTAATATATTTATTTTAATTTTTTTATGACATTAAAAACCTTAAATTCGTACCTGCGTGACACCTTGACCTTTCATCGAGATTCCGTTAAATGATTTTTCAATCAAAATGACATCATTTTTATTTTATTAAAGCCTTGCGGGCATCATGTCCACATTTTTGCTTTCTAGCGTTCATATAAGCAAATTTTTAACGGTCCTCGTTAATAGAATTTTGAGGAGGGTAAATGTGTCACACAGATACAAGTTTTGGATTTTTTTTGTGTCATAGAAAAAAAAATTTAGGATAATTGTGTCACGATGAGCATAATTTAAAATCTTTTATGAATTTTTTCGTTTTAGAAATTATGAGTTTTTTTTAATTTTATTTAAAATTACATGTGAAATGCAAATTTTAGAGAAAAAATATTCGATATAAACGTCAATTCACTACACCCCCATTCTGCACGCTTTTTGAGAAAGAGATCAAAGGTGGCGCGTGTCTCGGAAACAAAGTCAGCCGCCCAAGATCGGAAATCTAAAAGTCTTTTGTCGGATCGGTTCATGTTGTTTATATTGATAGAGATTTTCCTGAAAATTGATGTTTATCGGTTCAAAATGGATAAACAAAGTGACATCGAACATAACCTATAACCAAACAAAAAGAATATTTGAGAAAGGATATAAGATGGAAGATCCGAATATGAATCGATACAATTTCTTGTATTTTAAATGTACATATTTATACACCATTTACAATTATATATCCTAGATCTACTCTTATAGATATGGTAAATATAATCGAGAAATTGAATAAAACAACTCATGGGATAAGAATGTCATGGTGGCATATGACCACATTAAGATCACTCTAAGATTCCCCCTCAAGTTGGCGCGTGTAGGTTATGAATGCCCAACTTGGAAAGTAGTTGCATGTACTGATTTCGACCTAATGGTTTGGTAAACACGTCAGCTAGTTGTGACTCTGTACCAATCTTCAATGGAGCAATGAGTCCGGCTTGTATTTTTTCACGAATGAGATGGCAATCAATTTCAATGTGTATCGTTCGCTTGTGAAAAAATGGGTTGGCAGCAATGTGAAGGGCAGCTTGGTTATCATAGTGTAAGAAAACTGGGGCTTAAAGGGGCATGCCAATGTCTCGTAAGAGGTATGATAACTAGGTAATTTCGCATGTAGTTACTGCCATTGCACGATATTCTGCTTTAGCAGAAGAGCGCGAGACTTTGCTTTGTTTCTTGGTTTTCCAAGAAATAGGGCTATCATCCAATAAAATGCAATATCTAGTTGTTGAACGGCAAGTCATGGGGCAACTAGCCCAATCTGAGTCACAATAAGCCATGAGTTGGAGTTCATTTTTAGCTAGGTTGATGCGACTAGCAGGAATCACCTAGAGGGGGGGTGAATAGGTGACTTTAAACAATTTTAATATATTTATGCGGAAATAATATAAATCACAGAAGAATCTGAATAAAGTTCATATTCAAGACAGATTATATCGATGAAGCTTATGATGTGCAGTGTCGCGACCTAAAAAAAAATTTCTTCTCTCAGGCTAATGGATTATTAGGACTAAACCTAACTCGAGCCCTCCCAAGCCCTACCAATTCGCAACTTAGGATTTAAGTTTTTAACATGCAAATGTTTTCATACTTGGAGTCGCCACTAATCTATTTGTGGTAGGTCGATTAGAAACCTAAATAAAACATAGGGAGATATGTTTTATTCCTACGAACCAGAGATTCTAAGCCCGGGGACTTGATTACGCTAGATCTAGTCTAACGCCCTTTCGGTACCTTTTCTTTTCAAAATTATTTTGGCAAGCAGTCTGGATCCATTTTAACTTAGTCACTAACATGTGAGGTATTCATGCGGGTGCGCAAACCACCAAAGTAACACTCAAGAAAGCATTAAATAAATTGTAAGATTAGGAGAATTACTTACCTCGAAGCAACGTAAGCATCTGCATTGTTAGCTAGAAAATCACATCAATAACCTAATATGATTTCTAATTAACAAGGAATTCACTCAATTTTTGGATTTTCACTTATTTAAATGAAAGCTAACCTACATGCAATGACGTGCAAGAATTGACACGCGAATAATGCAACCTAACAGGCAAACTATATGTATGCGACGACGTGACCTAATTCTGATGACGGGCAAACGATTTATTTTTGGTATTTTTTGATGAAATTCGGAATAAAAATATGCCTAAATTAACGTGCAACCTATGATGACCTAATATGTCCTAACATGATTTATTTTTGGGATTTTTGTTAAAATAGTAAATTACTTAAATAAAGAATGCAATCTATCCTAATCTACCATAAAACAATTCATTCTTTTTTTTGGGATTTTCATGAAAATTCGGAATAAAAAAATAACCTGAATAATCTATTAAGATTAGAAAATTACTTAATTTAAACTAGGGAATGGATTATCTCAAGTCCTAATTTAAATTAAATAATTACTCTATCGTCTAGATATATTTAGGATTCCTAAACATGCAAAATTCAAATTCAAATCCTAACTGATATTTTTTTGAATTTTCTTTTTTATTTGAAAAGGAAAGATAATTTAAACAAAGATAGCATCCACATTTAAAATAACCACGCAATCCACAATATTCGTTTCAAACTCGAATCAGGCACAAAAACCGAATTACCGGTCATATCTACAGGGTTATAGATATTAATGGAAAGTCGATCGTTCAAATTTGGAAAGCAGATAAAAATCATTATCGTATCCAAGGGATTAGGGATAGGATAATGATCTTCCGTATCGCCACGTATCATACCTTAGGGATAAGGTCGGATAATTGTCCAGATACGTTGCTGAATTAGGAAAGATTCCTAATTTTGAATATTTTCAAATATTGCGAACAAGGCAAACATTATCCTAAGATATCTAGCAATCCACGCAATATTCACAGAATATTCAAACACTCAAAAATTAAGAAACGAAATATTCTAAGAATATTAGATAATGTTCAATTACCTAATTTGCGGATAATTTCCAAATTCGAACTTGCGGATTGGGACGAACGGTGAACGGCGGATTTGGCGGTGCGGTGACGGGAACGGCGGCGACGGCGGACCGGCGGTGGCGCACGGCGGCAGGGAAGCGCCGGCGTGTGACGGCTCCGGCGAGGACGGCGACGGAACAGCAAGGCAGCGCCGGCGTGCAACAGCTCCGGCGAGGACGGCAGCAGCGGCGTCGGGCTCGGCGGGGACAGCGGCTGGGACGTCGGCAGGGCGCAGCAACGGAACAGCAAGGTAGCACCGGCGTATGACGGCTCCGGCGAGGACGGCAGCAGCAGCGTCGGGCTCGGCAGCAGCAAGCAGCAGCGGCGTCGGCGTCGGCGTCGGCGGGAAGGGCAGCGGCAGCAGCAAGCAGCAGCGGCGTCGGCGTCGGCCTGAGGAGCAGCGGCGAGCAGCAGCACAGGCGGTGTCTCGCGGGAGACAGCGGCAGCGGCGTCGCGGGGTCAACGGGAAGCAGCAGCGTCGGCGTCGCGCAGGATGTGCGGCAGCAGCTGCGTCGGTGGCGTGAGGAGCGGCGGCACGGCAGGGAGCAGCGGCAGCAACCGCGGTGGCGTGAGGCGCGACGTCGGCGGGAGAGGCGGCAGCGGCAGCAGGCACGGCAGCGGGCGACGCTCGGCAGGCGCACGCAGGCGTCGGCGGCAGGCGCGGTGGGGAGCAGCAGCGGGCGCGGCAGCAGCGGCAGGCGGCGCACGGTTCTGGCCGTGTGGGGGTGCTCGGCCGGTCTCCTTCTCTCTCTCTCTCTTTCTCACACTCTGTAAAAAATTCTGATCTGAAAAATTGTCTCCCCCCTCTAAAATTCTGACCTAATAATGTATATATAGTATTAACCTAGGTCAATTAGATGGGCTTTTAGTCCTAATGGGCTTAGGCTTTGGGCTTTAATTTAAATGGGCTGAATTAATGGGCTGAATTAATTAATGACAATGGGTTGAATTAAGTTCAAATTAAAACAACCGAGCCCGTTTGACTTATAATTCCCGGCCTTTGCATTTCAAGCGAGCCGAGTCTCATTCGATGAAATTTAAGCTCGTTCATTCACCGCCGGTCCGATGCAAAAAAAATGCAATGAATCTAAAATGAATTTAAACTATATGTTATGCAAATTAAATATTTTTTTGTTTAGGGGTTAAAAATTTAATCCCTAATTTTCTATGCAAATTACACTAAATGGTTGCTAAAATTTAGGTGTCAACAGCTGCCCCTCTTTGAAGGTGAGCTCGCAGAGGTTGCATTCAAAGACTAAATGATACCTAAATTTCACTTATGCAAATGCAATGAATGTTGTTTTTGTCGGGATTATGAGTCCCATTTTACAATACATTAAGAAATGATGCATGCTGACATGAGTAGAAAACGTACCTGGAATCACTTACCTGATAGGAGCGAGATAATGCAATTCGAAGCACAACTTTAACTTGTATATTGTTTTGGCAAATGTATGGGCTCAGTCCCCATCGGTATTGCCTGATATATGTTGATGAACTTCGGTGATCTGCAGTCAAGTCAAAACACACGAAGAAAGCTCGACGTATCCAATCATCATCTGGATTCGCGAGAACAGTTCCGATCTTTACGAACTACCTATATATTTCCATAGGTGTTTGCAAAGATTTGGCCGCTTCACTTATATCTGCTCATAAGTGAATTGCGGGGGAAACTTTTGAAATCAAGAGGATATTCCGACCTTTACATATACCTGCTCATATGCAAAGGTTTGGCCGCCGCACTTATACCTGCTCATAAGTGAACCGCGGGGGAACACCTGGGGTTAAGAGAATATTCCGACCTTTACATATACCTGCTCATATGCAAAGATTTGGCCGCTTCACCTATACCTGTTCATAGGTGAGTAGCGGGGGAATACCTGAAATTTGGGAGAATATTCCGATCTTTACATATACCTGCTCATATGCAAAGATTTGGCCGCTTCACCTATACCTGTTCATAGGTGAGTAGCGGGGGAATACCTGAAATTTGGGAGAATATTCCGATCTTTACATATACCTGCTCATATGCAAAGATTTGGCCGCTTCACCTATACCTGTTCATAGGTGAGTAGCGGGGGAATACCTGAAATTTGGGAGAATATTCCGATCTTTACATATACCTGCTCATATGCAAAGATTTGGCCGCTTCACCTATACCTGTTCATAGGTGAGTAGCGGGGGAATACCTGAAATTTGGGAAGAATATTCCGATCTTTACATATACCTGCTCATATGTAAAGATTTGGCCGTCATGCCTATATCTGCTCATAGTCATGTAACGGGGGAATCTTCTCGAGATTGTATGAAAATCTGTGATTTGATGAACAAAGGGGCTAGCCCAAGTGTTCAAGAGTTCCTTGACAAAGTACCTGGATATCATCAGAAGTACCTGAAAAGGTTTGATCAATAGACACCTGAACAAAATCAAAGGCATCTAGAGATCGCCAAAATGATCAAATGTGGGACCTGACAATTGCTTGAACAGGTTAGGGATACCTAGATAGTCATAGATATCCTAGGGATAGAGACATACTTACCTGGCGACATCTCCAACTCTGATGGTGTGTCTCCTGTTAGACACGATTTTAAGTAACATGTCATATGCATTCGCACACTGTCAAGAATACATATACACATGAACTATGACTTCAACTGATTTTTATGCACGATGGTTTTGTCAAATCGGCATTACAAACTTCGCTGGGGAAAAATCATGACAAGACAATCCGAACTCACAAGCGGATATCTTGAAAATGTCGAATGAGGGACTTCTGGTCCAAAAGGGTTTTCTCTCATTCTCATCGAAAGGCTGATTTATGGAGAATCACTCCATCTCACCGTCATCATGTTGACAAGGGTCTGAGTATTCTCGCAAGCAGTACGACTTTACCAATCTGAGAGGTCTTTGTTAGGACTGTAACATAGGGCTCGGTCAATGGCTTAGCAAAAGAGACTCTTCGAGTCGAGGCTATTGAAAGAAAATACTCCGCAATTGTCTCTGGGTTTACAAGTCAAGAACCTGCAAAATGAGATAGAAATGGACTTGCTCGCACTTCTTCGAGCTAAGCTTATAAACATCAGAAACTCTACGTTAGTTCAAGTGCCCTAATCTGAAAAGACTTTGCAAGGGACGTAACGCAGGCTAGGCTCATGGGTTGAGAAATGAATGGATCGTAAGGCTCAAAATGTGTATAATTGGGGTGAGAGTTGGTGATCATCTCGGCATTGTCACCAGTCTTCTTCTTCACCAGGGGTTGTCTCCTCGGTAGATGTTCCATTGGCCTTGAGAGCTTATCACTTGACCCCTTGAGACTCTGGATATTTTTGTGACTTTGACACATCCTAACATTTTCTAAAGCCGTCACTTTTCTCCATTTTTTACGGGCATTGGCCTTGCTTTTACCAGGCACACTGCTTTTTCATGCCCTTTAGTTTTTTTTTTTTTTGACTCACACTGTCTACAATGCATACATTGGCCAGTTACACTTTGGCTTGTTTTGACCGAATGACTAACATCTGGACTCTCAGGGTCTTAGTCTTTTGTCGGCGCCCTGGATATGTTGCCTGAACAATGATGACTTTTGCCTTGCCCCAGTGTGGGGGATGATCACCAACTGGGTTTAAGAAATGAATTTGCAGGCTCAATTGGGCTTAGCAAAGGATGAAGTGTGTATAGGATAGAGAAAGAAATGCTCTTCGTCATCCTAAGGCACTTGAACTCCACGTGAATTCATCTGAAAAAGCAACACTCGAAGATTGATGCAAGTGAGAGCATGAAAATTTCTACTCATTTTTCACCTTATGACGTTGACTTACCTCCAGTTTGCCCCGATGTGGGGTGGTTCTTGACAGGGGTAATTTGAATGAATTTCTCCAAACATTTAGGCTCAAAGTGGCAAAACAATGGATAACCTGTAGTGTTTGGGATAGAGAAATGAACTGCCTCTCGTCATTTCAGTTGCCGTACCTTTTGCAAGATAACCCTTCGCCTTGCCGGCATGGAATTTTTCCACTCAACTCACTGGGGATTAGTGCACAGGACTGTGTATAGGATATGGCTTGCCTTTCATCATCCCGATGTACCTCATTCAACACATTCAATTCATTCCACGTGAGTTATCATATTGTCTAAATAGATTCCCCTTTTGAAATCGATAATGCAGACTGACAAAATGATCAAACATAATTTAAAGCCAAGGCACACATTCCATCTTTCAATTGATTGAAACCATTTATTCACAAATGAGATGTTTGCAATTCAGAATATAAAACCGAACATTTAAAAACTTTCGCCGCAAAAATGTTAGATCTTATCAGGGATAATAGATCTTCACAGCATCAGAATTAACAGGAGTGGAGAACTCACGACCATCCATTTCTGCGAGGATCAGGGCACCTCCGGGAAGCACCTTTTTAACCACATATGGACCAATGTAGTTTGGGGCAAATTTTCCTCCAGGAACAGGAAAGACTGGCAGTACCTTTCTTAGGACTAGATCATTTACCTCGAAGTGTCTTGGACGCACCTTTTGATTGAAAGATCTAGCTACCCTCTGCTGATAGGTTTGACCGTGGCAAATGGCTCTCAATTGCTTCTCATCAATTAGGTTTAACTGCTCATGCCTTAGTCGCATCCATTCTGCCTCGGACAACTCCACTTGAGACAATACTCGTAAGGAAGGGATCTCTACTTCGACGGGTAGGACTGCTTCCATGCCATATACTAATGAAAAAGGGGTTGCTCCGACAGAGGTTCGGGTCGAAGTTCGATACACCATTAGCGCAAATGGCAACCTTTCATGCCAGTCACGATAGTTTTCAGCCGTTTTGGCCAAGATCTTCTTGATGTTCTTGTTGGCGGCTTCAACTGCTCCATTCATCTGTGGACGATAGGGAGATGAATTCAGGTGCCGGATTTTAAACTCGTTGAACAACTGATCAATGAACTTGTTGTTCAAATTTGTCCCATTGTCAGTGACAATAGCCTCAGGGACACCATAGCGAGCGACTATGTCCCGCCTGATGAATTTTACAACATTCTTTGCGGTGACATTTGCATAAGATGACGCCTCAATCCACTTAGAGAAATAGTCAATCGCCACCAAGATAAACCGATGTCCATTTGATGCCTTGGGATTAATCGGGCCAATCACATCGATGCCCCACATTGAAAAGGGCCATGGCTCAGACTGCTGATGTAATTCCGTCGGGGGAACATTTATTTTATCCCCATGAACCTGACAACGGTGACATCTTCGAACATGTTGGATGCAGTCATTCTCGAGACTGAGCCAATAATAACCCAACCTCATAATCTTCTTAGCTAACATGTGGCCATTCATGTGTGGACCACATATCCCTTCGTGTACTTCTTGCATGATTCTGGTAGCTTCAGCTGCATCCACACACCTTAATAGGATCGAATCATATGATCTTTTGTACAGCTTTTCACCACTAACAAAGAATTTTGAAGCCATTTTCATTATGTACTTCTTGTCAGCCGGGGTGCTTCCCTCAGGAAATTCTTGTCTCTGGATGTAACTCATGATATCGTAATACCATGGCTTTTCGTCAGGCTCCCCGGTCACAACCATACAGTAGGCTGGCTTTGTCAGGACTTCAATCTTCAGGGGTTCTACCTCTAACCCATCAATCACTTGCAACATGGATGATAGCGTAGCTAGCGCATCAGCAAACTGATTATGAGACCTCGATAAGTACTCAAAAGAGATATCTTCGAATTCCTTTATGATTTCTTCGAGGTATTCATGGTATGGCACTAGCTTGGTGTCTCTTGTCTTCCACTCTCCCACAGTTTGGAGAATAATCAAAGCAGAATCACCAAACACTTTTAACTTGGTTATCCTCATTTCCACTGCGGCTTGGAGTCCGAGGATGCAAGCTTCGTACTCGGCTATGTTGTTGGTACTGGGGAACACCAACTTTGCTGCTACTGGATAATGTTGTCCATCTGGGGATATTAAAACTGCCCCAGTGCCGGAACCGGCCAAGTTTACAGCTCCATCGAAAAACATGGTCCACGTGTTTTCCTTTATTACCAAAATACGATCTTCTGGAAAATATCTATCATCATCAGGGACTCCAGGATTTTCAGCTAACACATCAGCAATTACTCGACCTTTAACTGACTTTTGTGGCTTCATCTGGATGTCAAACTCTGAAATTAAAATCTGCCACTTGGCTAACTTTCCTACCAAAGCTGGCTGATCAAGTAAATACTTAATGGGATCGTTCTCAGTCACAAGCAAAGTCTGGTGATGCAGTGTATATTGTCGCAGCCTATGGAGCACCCATACTAGCGCAGCGCAAGTCTTCTCGGCTTCAGAATAATTCAACTCTGAGACAGTGAACTTCTTGCTTAGGTAATAAATGGCTCGCTCTTTCCCATCTTCAGGACTTTCCTGGGCTAGCATCGCACCTAAAGATTCACTATGAATCGTGAGGTAAAGGATCAAAGGCTGGCCCGGCATTGGTGGGACTAGCACTGGTGGTTTCATCAGGTATTGCTTCAGTTCGTTAAACGCTTCCCGACAATCCTCATTCCATTTCACTTGAGCATTCTTCCTTAGAAGTTTGAAGAATGGCTTAGCAGTTGCTGAGAGTTGAGAAATAAAACGGGCTATGTAGTTCAATCTACCCAGGAGACTTCGCACTTCTTTCACGGTCGACGGGGGTTGTAACTCACATATAGCCTTCACTTTGGAGGGATCAATTTCAATGCCTTTACTGCTTACTATGAACCCAAGTAATTTACCCGAGGTTGCTCCGAATACGCACTTGGCCGGATTGAGACGGAGCTTAAACTCACGGAGCCTCTCAAATAATTTCTTCAAAGTATCAACGTGACTCTTCCCAGGTCTAGACTTGGCGATCATGTCATCAACATAAACTTCAATCTCCTTATGCATCATATCATGGAAGAGCGTCACCATTGCCCGTTGATATGTTGCCCCGGCATTTTTGAGGCCGAAGGGCATGACCTTATAGTGGAATGTCCCCCAAGGAGTGATGAACGCCGTTTTCTCCTTATCATCGTCCTTCATTTTTATCTGATTATAACCCGAGAAACCATCCATGAAGGAAAACAGCTCGAACCCTGCTGTACTATCCACCAAAACATCTATATGTGGCAATGGGAAATCGTCTTTAGGACTGGCCTTGTTTAGATCGCGATAGTCGATGCAAACCCGAACTCGACCATCCTTCTTCATGACTGGCACAATATTAACCACCCAGCTGGGGTATTGGGTGACTTCGATGAATCCCACTTTCAAAAGCTTCATGACCTCCTCCTCTATTTTCTTGGAAAGTTCAGGCTTGGTCCTTCGCAGCTTCTGTTTCTTGGGCGGCACGTCTGGATTAGTGGGTAGACTATGTTCCACGATAGAAGAGTCTAGACCCGGCATATCGACATACGACCAGGCAAAGATATCCTGGTAATCCTTCAGCAGTTGGACCAGGCGTTTAGCTTCACCTTCAGGAAGGGTTGCCCCTATCTTCACCTCTTTGAGTTCTCCAGAATCACTCAAGTTGACAGTGATAGTTTGGTCTATCGTTAGGACTTTAGGTCTTTCATGATGCTCTAGATCACGCTGGAGGTCCGAGGAATCTTCGAGTTCATTGGCGTCATCGAGATCAGGTTCGGTAGCACATAATTCATCAGATTGGACCGTTCCCATGCCCTTACGTGTCACAAGATTGCCCCTGAAACATAAAGTAGGGGGTTCAGTAGGACAAACAGGGCTAAACAGTGCATTCCTATTGATTTCTTTTATTTTGAAATTCTTTTTTTAAAGGTTTTAACACGAGGAAACATGAAGAAGCCCAGGCCTCAGAATTCTCCTTGGACTATATTTTATTTTATCGGTTGGATATCATCACCGGGCTGGTTTGATGTACCTCAACATGCCCTCAAAACGAAAATAACTTGTAATTTTATTGATTATCACCAAATGAATTACATTTATTGGAATGGAAATTGCAACAATCAAATCCTAGAAATGAAAAGTACTAAAAAGTAGCTCCCGAGACGGGGCAAGTCCTAAAAAGCAGTAAAAATTCCCGCGTAGGGGAATGTGCGAAAAAGGTAAATGTGTTACTCTTGCGGGCCAATGCCCATTCCCTTCAACGGTCCTTCCTCGATGGCTCCAATTAAGAAATTATCGAACAGGGCAGTGATTCCCTCCATTGCATCATCCGAATCTCCTGTCACTAGAGGTGTTGAATCATCCATACCTCCCCATCCATCCGGGACAATGTCACGGGGGTCAACATAGAAGCTCGGGGGTGCTGAGTATTTCACATAATAGTCGAACTTGCCGCTCGGCTGCCCCAGAGTGTCGATCACCTCTTTCTCTTCATGCATCATTCTTGCAGGGCCCGGGAATGTGGTACGGAGGTGTGGAGGCAACCTACCACGCCCCCGTTCTTCACCATTTGGCTCTTCTTCGGATCGCGATCTATTTTGACCATTTCTTCGACCACGTCCACGTCCACGTGCCACATTGTTCGGCTCACTTGACCCCAGGTATCCCAACCCAGTAATGCGGGGCCTCTGAGAAACTTCCACCGGTTGGCGGATGCCTTGACTATTTCTACCAAGGCCTTCACCTGGAGTAAAGCCGTGAGAGATCATTACTCTTCCAACCATGACCGCAGCGTTTGACACCTCAGGAATAGGCGGTGATGATCCTCTTGACGCATGTATGGTTGATACGAGCTCCAGCGACTGATAGCTCGATTCTATTTTGCAATCAGGCTCAACATAGGGGATAGCCGTTGCGTGGTAGATTGGGTGTTCTTCTTCACCGTGGACCGTGACTAACTTTCTCTCCACGACGAACTTTACCATCTGATGTAGACTGGATGGCACAGCTCCAGCAGTATGAATCCATGGACGACCCAACAGAAAATTGAATGCAGTGGGAATGTTCATAACTTGAAATAGGACATTGAAAATCGTTGGTCCTATCTGTATGTCAAGGTGTATTTCTCCCATCACTTCTTTCTTCGTTCCGTCAAAGGCTCGTACGGAGGTTCTTACAGAACTTATCCTAGAAGGATCTATCTTAAGGCGGTGTAAAGTCGCCAAAGGACAGATGTTTAGGGCTGACCCGTTGTCAATGAGTACCCGGGCAACATGTGAGGCCTTGTATTTGACGGAAATATAGAGTGCCCTGGTATGCCCCCTCCCTTCTAGAGGGAACTCTTCATCTGAAAAGGCTATGAGGTCCTTGAGGAGTATAGAGCCCACAAATTCCTCTAATTTGTCATGATCGATCGTTTCTGGCACGTGGACTTCACTTAACACCTTCATTAAGGCCTTCTGATGCATGACAGATGTCTGGAGCAGCTCAAGCAGGGAGATTTGCGCGGGCAGCTTGCGCAATTGTTCAACTATGTTGTACTCGCTAGCCTTAATCACAGCTAGAAATTCCTTGGCTTCTTCATCAGTAACGGGTTTTGCAAGTTGGGCATTAGCTTGGCCGTAGGAACGCCCAGATCTGGTAACTAGGTCGACATCGAGACTGTAGGACCAGGGAACCGCCTTATTGTCACTGTACTCATACGGTTGAGGTATCTCGATCACTATCCCTTCATCAGTTGTAGGTGTGCTTACAGTGATCTCCTCATTATCGGACGCGTCTTCAAGCGGAGGCATGTCTTCAGGCAGAGGGTCGCCCTTGTCGCTCCTGATGTTTAATGTAGCAAACTCCTCCTCCCAATTAATAACCACTTCGGAGATAGTGGAGACGATGCCAGTGTGGTCAGCATAAACAATCATCCCAGCTTTTACCATTCTTGAGACTCTTTCTCTCATGAGAGCCAGGGGCAGGTCTTCATTACTTGGATAACAACCGGCTTTCACTAACTCACCGTAGACGTCGGTAGTATACACCTTAACATTCTTGATTCGACCAGCATTGAAGCTAAATATGGCATTCACATTGCCTGCGTGATCAGGGAGTGGGTTGCTCTGAACATTCGGCTTAGCAGGTTGAAATGAGAACGCCTTCGTGTCTAGGAGGTTTTGGATTTGGTGCCTGAGGGCATAGCAATCATCGGTTGAGTGTCCCGGCTCACCCATGTGATAATCACATTTCTTTGACGGGTCGAAGTTATAGAACCGCTCAGGATTGGGCCGCTTTGGCTCAGTAGTGAGCAAACCTTTCTTCTGGAGCACCGTCAACACTTGAGACAACGACCCGGGGAGGGGAGTGAATTGCCTCTTGTTGTTCCTCCTCTGAAAAGGTTGACGACTCGAGTTTTGTTGCTGAGCTTCTACTACTTGGATTGCTGGGGCGGAGTTAGCATTCCGCCGGCTCGGTTGGTTATAAGCCACATTCACTTCAGCTGCCGGTTCTTTCTCTTTTCTCGCACCAAATCTTCTGGTCGAGGAGGGCGGCTCGACAAACCATCCATCTTTCAGCCCTATTTCAATTTGTTCGCCCATGGGGATGAGTTGGTTGAAGTTGTCAGTCGGAATGGCAACCATCCGATTACGGTATTCGAACGGGAGGGTTTTCATGAACATCCTCTTTAACTCACTATCTATGGGTTCTGGGACAACCTGAGCAGCTAAATTTCTCCATCTGATAGCATAGTCTTTGAAGGACTCAGTCTTTTCATCTGGGCGCGTTCGAGATCATCACGGGTAGGAATGATGTCTGTTATGAACCTGTACTGCTTCAAGAATGCTTCACTAGCTTCTTTCCAAGTTTTGAGGCCATTTATCTTCTTCATGAGATACCAGCTCAAAGCAGGACCCGTCAAACTTGCTTGAAAGGCATGGATCATCAGGAGTTCGTTATCAACGTACGAAGTCATTTGTACGTGATAGAGCTGTAGGTGGGCTTTTGGACATGTGGTGCCATTGTACTTGTCGAAATCCGGCATTTTGAACTTCTTTGGGATTTTGATCTGTGAGTACAGGGACAGATCGATCGAAGGTGAATCCTGCGAACCTTCCAGCTGCTTCACTCTTTCTTCAAGCTTATTGACCCGTTCATCAGGTTTGTCGTTGTTGACGATGATCTGGACAGGGTCATCTTCTAAATCAGGAATATCGTCATCTCCGTCAACATCGACACTTTTTCTGATTTTCTGCTTTGGGACAGACGCTTCGAGGGGTGTCGAAACAGGAACCGACCGGAGAGCTTTGATCTCAGCGGACATTTGTTGCATCGCGATGACAAGTTGCTTGATCTGGTCTTCCACACCAACAACACGTTCTTGCAAGTCGGTTTGATCGGCCATTCTGGCTCTCGACCGTGTACGAATGGGCGATCGTGATCGGTCCGTAGCTACCTAATGTAAAAGAAATGAACCAAATAAGTATATGGTCAAGACAAGGTTGGTCCATGACACGCTTCTAGTCTTTTTTGTTTATTCATGACAATATTCGTATATAGACGAGACTTTATGAAAAGTGATCTAGGAAAAGAAATATAAATGACGCCCTAGACACAACCTAGGAAATAGAAGCACCAAAATCCCTAATCATAAAATTATGAAAAACAAAAAGTGAGACTCCCTAGAAACTATGGACTGAAAATAAATTCTCTAAAATCTTTTTTTGTAAAAGAAAGATGACGGCAAACTTTGTAGGAAAATAATTACCTATGACACATCTAGGAAAATAAAGACATAGATTGAAAATAAATTCTCTAAAAGAGCTTTCTCTTTTTTTTTTTAAAAAAAGACTCAATGATTATTACTTTCAAATTTAAAACCAATCTAGACCTATCATGGACCGACCAAAGAAAGTACGAAACATAAATAAATTGCTAGATAAAGGTTCAGAAATCTTACTTCACCGGGTAGAATGATGGCAATCACATAGACATGCGCATGAAACGTGAGGTTCGATTTCTACCTAGACTCTGGCTTGCAAAATGGAGACATGAGGATTACCGAGCTAAACCAGTCATGGTGGTGGTTAGGCTGGGATTCCCCTGACTCCGGCTTAGTCAAAGAGCCGACCCGGGTTGCAAAGGGTGCAACCGTGGTAGGTATTCAATGACACCATGAAAGAACTTTCGGGACCAAGAAAGGCGACCCATACCACGAGGGTGTGGTTGGGGTGTCCGTTTTCTCAGTACCATCCTAAACCTGTGCCGCCCAGGTCCGGCAGCGGGTAGTGTGTGCGGTGTAGTGTAAATGCAAGGCATGCACAGCAGGTTATATCATACAGCGCTTCGTGCATAAAATAAACCATTCATTCAAACACCTCCCTGCAAAACAAGGGTTAACAATCACGCCTCCCCTTATACCTCCCATACTGCAAAAACATTTAACACCTAAAATGTTAGGGACGTACCTGGGATCCTCGCTGCCAAGCAAAAAAATATATAGTTTTTGAAAAGAAAAACTGGCCTAAGTCCACTAAGAGTTTTAACTCATTTCCCCAGCGGAGTCGCCAAGCTGTCGCGACCTAAAAAAAAATTTCTTCTCTCAGGCTAATGGATTATTAGGACTAAACCTAACTCGAGCCCTCCCAAGCCCTACCAATTCGCAACTTAGGATTTAAGTTTTTAACATGCAAATGTTTTCATACTTGGAGTCGCCACTAATCTATTTGTGGTAGGTCGATTAGAAACCTAAATAAAACATAGGGAGATATGTTTTATTCCTACGAACCAGAGATTCTAAGCCCGGGGACTTGATTACGCTAGATCTAGTCTAACGCCCTTTCGGTACCTTTTCTTTTCAAAATTATTTTGGCAAGCAGTCTGGATCCATTTTAACTTAGTCACTAACATGTGAGGTATTCATGCGGGTGCGCAAACCACCAAAGTAACACTCAAGAAAGCATTAAATAAATTGCAAGATTAGGAGAATTACTTACCTCGAAGCAACGTAAGCATCTGCATTGTTAGCTAGAAAATCACATCAACAACCTAATATGATTTCTAATTAACAAGGAATTCACTCAATTTTTGGATTTTCACTTATTTAAATGAAAGCTAACCTACATGCAATGACGTGCAAGAATTGACACGCGAATAATGCAACCTAACAGGCAAACTATATGTATGCGACGACGTGACCTAATTCTGATGACGGGCAAACGATTTATTTTTGGTATTTTTTGATGAAATTCGGAATAAAAATATGCCTAAATTAACGTGCAACCTATGATGACCTAATATGTCCTAACATGATTTATTTTTGGGATTTTTGTTAAAATAGTAAATTACTTAAATAAAGAATGCAATCTATCCTAATCTACCATAAAACAATTCATTCTTTTTTTTTGGGATTTTCATGAAAATTCGGAATAAAAAAATAACCTGAATAATCTATTAAGATTAGAAAATTACTTAATTTAAACTAGGGAATGGATTATCTCAAGTCCTAATTTAAATTAAATAATTACTCTATCGTCTAGATATATTTAGGATTCCTAAACATGCAAAATTCAAATTCAAATCCTAACTGATATTTTTTTGAATTTTCTCTTTTATTTGAAAAGGAAAGATAATTTAAACAAAGATAGCATTCACATTTAAAATAACCACGCAATCCACAATATTCGTTTCAAACTCGAATCAGGCACAAAAACCGAATTACCGGTCATATCTACAGGGTTATAGATATTAATGGAAAGTCGATCGTTCAAATTTGGAAAGCAGATAAAAATCATTATCGTATCCAAGGGATTAGGGATAGGATAATGATCTTCCGTATCGCCACGTATCATACCTTAGGGATAAGGTCGGATAATTGTCCAGATACGTTGCTGAATTAGGAAAGATTCCTAATTTTGAATATTTTCAAATATTGCGAACAAGGCAAACATTATCCTAAGATATCTAGCAATCCACGCAATATTCACAGAATATTCAAACACTCAAAAATTAAGAAACGAAATATTCTAAGAATATTAGATAATGTTCAATTACCTAATTTGCGGATAATTTCCAAATTCGAACTTGCGGATTGGGACGAACGGTGAACCGCGGATTTGGCGGTGCGGTGACGGGAACGGCGGCGACGGCGGACCGGCGGTGGCGCATGGCGGCAGGGAAGCGCCGGCGTGTGACGGCTCCGGCGAGGACGGCGACGGAACAGCAAGGCAGCGCCGGTGTGCAACAGCTCCGGCGAGGACGGCAGCAGTGGCGTCGGGCTCGGCGGGGACAGCGGCTGGGACGTCGGCAGGGCGCAGCAACGGAACAGCAAGGTAGCACCGGCGTATGACGGCTCCGGCGAGGACGGCAGCAGCAGCGTCGGGCTCGGCAGCAGCAAGCAGCAGCGGTGTCGGCGTCGGCGGGAAGGGCAGCGGCAGCAGCAAGCAGCAGCGGCGTCGGCGTCGGCCTGAGGAGCAGCGGCGAGCAGCAGCACAGGCGGTGTCTCGCGGGAGACAGCGGCAGCGGCGTCGCGGGGTCAACGGGAAGCAGCAGCGTCGGCGTCGCGCAGGATGTGCGGCAGCAGCTGCGTCGGTGGCGTGAGGAGCGGCGGCACGGCAGGGAGCAGCGGCAGCAACCGCGGTGGCGTGAGGTGCGACGTCGGCGGGAGAGGCGGCAGCGGCAGCAGGCACGGCAGCGGGCGACGCTCGGCAGGCGCACGCAGGCGTCGGCGGCAGGCGCGGTGGGGAGCAGCAGTGGGCGCGGAAGCAGCGGCAGGCGGCGCACGGTTCTGGCTGTGTGGGGGTGCTCGGCCGGTCTCCTTCTCTCTCTCTCTCTTTCTCACACTCTGTAAAAAATTCTGATCTGAAAAATTGTCTCCCCCCTCTAAAATTCTGACCTAATAATGTATATATAGTATTAACCTAGGTCAATTAGATGGGCTTTTAGTCCTAATGGGCTTAGGCTTTGGGCTTTAATTTAAATGGGCTGAATTAATGGGCTGAATTAATTAATGACAATGGGTTGAATTAAGTTCAAATTAAAACAACCGAGCCCGTTTGACTTATAATTCCCGGCCTTTGCATTTCAAGCGAGCCGAGTCCCATTCGATGAAATTTAAGCTCGTTCATTCACCGCCGGTCCGATGCAAAAAAAATGCAATGAATCTAAAATGAATTTAAACTATATGTTATGCAAATTAAATATTTTTTTGTTTAGGGGTTAAAAATTTAATCCCTAATTTTCTATGCAAATTACACTAAATGGTTGCTAAAATTTAGGTGTCAACATGCAGAAAGTAAAGTAAGAGATAAGGGATAGAGAATCTGCACACAAATTTATAGTGGTTCGGCTTATATCAAGCCTACGTCCACTCTTCCACGCTTACAGCCTACCGGCTGGATTTCACTATGTAATCAAGAGGAATTTACAAATTTTGAGTGATATCACTTTTGTGTATGATAGAACTCTCTATCTCACACAGTCACTCTTACAAAGTAACCCTCAAGATCTTGGTATTTTGGCTCAGAACAACAAGAGGAATGATTGGAGTATACTCAGACTTTGGACTTGTTGATTCTTGAATCTGTTGTATCCTTTTGCTGCTCGTTGATCTCCTTAAATACTCTTCTACTCCCAAACTAGCTGTTGGACAGCTTTCAGATGATCATCTTCCAATCTTCACCTTGGACAGATTTGTATAATAAGGATTGAGTAGCCGTTGGATGACAAATTCTGAATTCCGTTGATTCTGGTCGCCCATACAATCAGAATCTTGGTTTCCAAAAGTAGAGCTTTGTCCATTGTAATGCATTCTTATCGTAATATTTGATTGTCAATCAATTTGATTAAAATTGAACTAATCAAAAGTTTCCTTCAATGAAATCTATGCCAGATCACTAGCTGTTTTTGTTTCGTTCTGAATTTTGCTTCTGAAAAAAATTCTCCGTCTGAATAATTTCTGCGTCTGAATAATTTCTGCGTCTGAATCTCAAAACTTAGATTCTGTGGGTCTTTAATGAACTTATTTTTCCAGCTTGTAAAGTCTGAATAATTTCTTTCTAAGCTTTCAGAACATATATATATTCCTGGAATCAAAAGGTTCAGAATAAATATCAGATTTTACAATAATAACAGAAGGTTTTGTCAACTTCAAAATTAGTAGGAGTTTTCCTCAACATAGGTAAAATAGCCCTTGGCCAATAGTAGCCTTCAGTTACCGTAGGAGACGATGTGTTGCATCCAAATATGGTTGGCGTGGTGCATGCATAAATTGATTGAGGATGTTGACGCTATAAGCAATGTCTGACCTAGTAACAGTCAAATAAATGAATCATCCAATTAAGCATCGATAGAGAGACGGATCCTCCAATAGAGTACATGTATCAATGCTCAATTTTATATTTTGTTCCATAAGAGTGTCAGCTAGTCGAGCATCACTAAAACCACAATCTTCTAGAATATCCATGATATATTTTTGCTGGCATAAATAAAGACCAAAGCTGGATCGAGCCACCACGATACCCAAAAAATATTTAGAGGCTCGAGATCCTTAATGTGGAACTGATTGTGTAACATAGTCTTCACTGAATCAATCAAAGAAGCATTAGTACCAGTAATGACTAGATCGTCAACATATAGTACCACAAAAACATAGTCATTGCCATTGTGCAAGACAAAGAGGGAATGATCAGCCTGAGAATGTGTGAAACCGAAGTCACATAAGGTAGTAGAAAATTTGGAATACCATTGACAGGATGCTTGCTTCAAGCCGTATAGAGATTTGTGAAGTCGGCACACAAGGTTCTCCCCCTTACATCAAAAACTAGAGGGAGGTTTCATATAAACTTCCTCGACCAAGTTGCCATGTAAGAAGGTGCTGTTAATGTCCATTTGTTCAAGAGGCCATCTCTTAGCTGTGGCAACGGCCAAGAGTACACAAACTGTAACCAATTTGGCAATAGGTGCAAAGGTATCATGGTAATCTTTCCCTTCAACTTGGGTATAGCCTTTTGCGAGTAAGTGAGCCTTATACCGTTCACTACTGCCATCAAATTTTCGTTTAATTTTATAGAACCATTTAGAGCCCATGGCCTTTTTGCCAGGTGGAAGTGGTACGAGGGACCATGTATCATTCTAAGAAAGAGCTTTGATCTCAGCCTGCATGGCGTCTCTCCATTCTTGATGCCACATTGCCATAGTGAAAGTGGATGGCTGAGTGGTAATAGACAAAGAAGTGAGAAATGCTAAATGGGGTTGTTTAAAATGAGAATATTGGAGAAAATTAGACATGGGATAAAAGACGCTTGGACCATTATCTTCGGCGGAACTTCGCGTTTGGGTAAGCGAACAACAATAGTCCTGGAGATAACGGGGAGGTTGACATATCCGTTGGGGTCTGGTGGATTGTTCAGGCGATGAAGGTAAGGGTGTCTGTGGTGGTGTGAGGATTGGTTGTGAGGGATTTGCTGGTGAGGGTTGGGTTATCTCATCACATTATATGACAGGTAATGGTAATACAAGCGACCCTAATAATGTAGGGTTGGGGAGCATCGAGCAATGAAAAATTGTTTCGTGAAACACAACATCTTGACTCACATATATTTTTTTGGCGAGAAGATCAAAAATGCGATACCCTTTTTAACCATTGGGCTATCCCAAAAAAACCTCCGGAGTAGCATGTGCATCAAATTTATTTTGAGTGGGGGTGTTACACCCAAAACATAAGCAACCGAAGACTTGAAGGTGAGTGAGATTCGGTGACTGGCCATGTAAAACCTCATATGGAGTTTTCACTTTCAAGACGGCAGTGGGAAGTCGGTTTTTGATGTAGGCGGCATTGAGAATGCATTCACCCCAAAACTTAATGAGAAGGTTGGATTGAAAGCGTAAGGCGTAGGCAATTTTTAGAATGTGCCGGCGCTTGCGCTTCGCCACTCCATTTTGTTGAGGGGTGGACACGCAACTCGATTGATGAACAACACCCATGGAGTCTAGAGAATAAACGGTAAGCTGATTCCATTGTCAGAGCGGACGTAACGAATTTTGTTTACTGAATTGGGTTTTTACCATGGAGAAGAAATTAATGATAACATGATTCACATTAGCTTTAGAAGACATTAAATAAAGCCAGGTGCTACGAGAATAATCACCAACCACAGTTAAAAAAAAAAACAAGCCCCTGATAAAGAGGTGGTGCAATATGGGCCCCAAACATCCAAATGAATTAAATCAAAGCACAAATTAGTAGAAATTGTACTAGAAGAACATGGCAAACGAGATTGTTGCGCAAGTGTGCACACAGTGCAAGAAAAATTATTAGAAAATGAAATGTTATTGTCTAAGGTTTGCAGATGATGAATGCAAGATGGACTCGGATGTCCCAATTGCCGGTGCCAATGGACAAATTGTGCGCCTGGTATGGTGGTGGATGTCAAAGAAGTGGGTTGGGGGTATGAAAAGGTAGTATAAACCATTGTGTCACTTACCCGTCGCTAAAGTCCTCATCGAGATTGGGTCCTGAAAAATGCAAGTATCAACAGTAAATGTAATATTGAGAGAAGTAGCAGTGGTAAGTTTACTAATTGAAAGAAGATTAAATCAAAATTGAAGAATGAATAAAACTTGATTAAGAGTTAGATCTGGCATTAGAGAAATCTGTCCAATTCGTTGAACAGGAACCATAGTCAAGGGACACAGGGTTGGAAGTTATATTATCATAAAATTCAAAAAATAAGGCTGCATCACAAAATATAAGATCCGTCGCACCAAAGTCTAGGATCCTGGATGAAGTGGAATTTAAACAAATAGAAGTACCCGCTAAATTCACCAAATCGTGAGAAGAAGGTGCGATATTACCAGCTGGAAGTAAATGAAGGAGTTGTTCTATTTGTGCAGCAGTAAGGGTTGGTGAAGAGGGGGAATCAACAGTGGCAATTGCGGCAATAGTCGGAGAATCAATTAGGTGTCAACGTCATTAGCAGCCAAAATTATTGGTAGGGTGCTTATTACGGTCATTCCACCATTCCGGATATCCATGCTTCTTAAAACACTTGCCTTAAAGATGTCCATCCCTTCTAGAATGAGTATAATTTTAAATGGGTTTGGAGGAACCCGTAGGTAGAGAAGTGCGAGTATCATTAAGACGAAGCGCGGCCATAGCAGCAAGATCGGGAATAATAGTGTGATTGTCCTGAACAATGCATTGTCGTTCCTCTTGTAATAGTAAGGCATATGCTCTGTTGACAGTAGGGATTGGATCCATAAGGAGGATCTGACTCTGAATCACAGTATAAGATTCATTAAGGCCTTGGAGAAAATCTAATAATGAATCCGTTTCAAAAAATTGTAGCAAGGCCAACATTGCTCCACAATTGCAAGTTGGTAAGGCTCGGTATGACAATAATTCATCTCAATAGGATTTAATTACAATGTAATAGGCAGATATCGAAGCTGTACCTTGTTGGTGTGTAGATAAAGCCCTACGGATCTCAAAAATCCGAGGAGCGTTGCAAGGGGAAAAGCGCTCGCGTAGATCATTTCAGACATCATTTGCCGAGTCATGCCAAAGAATGCTATGTGAGATTGTTTGTACAATAGAATGAATCAATCAGGACCTCATCATGCTATTGCTACGTGTCCATAAGGAATAGTCCGAAGAGGTTGAAGCAGGACGCGGCAATGACCCATCAACAAAGCACAGTTTATTTTTCGCCTCAAGGTCCATGAGCATGGCATGATGCCATGTTGGATAATTGTCTCCATCTAAAGGAGGAAAGACTAGATGCACATTCGGATGGTCACTTGAGTGAAGAAAATATGGAGAAGTTTCATCGATCTTGGAAGAAACATTGGAAGTGTTTTGATCGGCCATGAATAAGAAACTACACCAGGATCCATATTTGCTCTGATACCATGAGAAAGGATACAAAATGGAAGGTCCCCATATGAACCGATACAATTTCTTGTGTTCTAAATGTACATATTTATACACCATTTACAATTATATTTCCTAAATCTACTCCTATAGATATGATAAGTACAATCGAGAAATTGAATAAAACAACTCAAAGGATAAAAATGCCATGGTGGCATATGATCACGCTAAGAATATTATTTTATTTATTGTTGTAGCTTGGGAAAAGAGAATGTGAATCTGATAAATTTTGTATGTGCCATTTTTCTTGAACCCATAAATTGAAACTTTTTTTTTCTATCATGATTTTTTGCGTATGTTAATCGAAATATTCGTACATGAAATAAATTATTTAGATGTTGTAAAGAGAAGGGATAGTTGCCGTGAGAAATATAACCTTCTGGAGCTTAGAAATGACTTGTATTTTTGCGGGTAAAACGAAGATCTTACACTTGTGATTTTGACTGGACACGATCCAAGAACCCAAGCAATCGAAGTTGAAGAACGAACCATCAATAGATATTTAGATTTTTGGTTACTAAGATTTGTTTTTGTTTTAAATATCAATTTTCGAAGGTGGCATGCATTCATGTGTGGCTCTCCTATCCACTGGTAATCGCTAGAATATGTACTTCCAGTCTATATTGATTGGAAAATATATATATGCACACAAGGAATGATGTAATTGACGATAAATATATGATGAATATATATTCATTGTCAATTACATCATTCCTTTACTTGTGTGCATATATACTTGACTCGTTAACACATGAGAATATCGCACTGCAAGATTATTCGAGACTCCATATCTCTTTCGCTCATTTTTTATTCCGGACTTTCGTATAATCGGCGATTGCTAGAATTTAATCGGCATGGTCACCATGCTATTCGAGGCCAAGAATCTCTGGCTTCTTAGCACAATGCTAAGGACGATGAAGTGGGCATCAAAACTGGTGGTGCTTACTAAGTTATATCAGGCTCCATCCCCCTGTGCCACATGCTTAATTTCTTCCCCCCCCCCCCCCCCCATCAATTCCCCACCCTCTAACGTGGAGTCTGACTAGATCATGTCACAGGACACAAAATATTCTTATTCAACTCAAAAAAAAAAGGAAGAAAGGAAGGAATACTAAAGTAAAATGGGGAAAGAAGCAAGCATTGATGCCATTTAAAAAAAAACTTAGGTCCTGTTATTTATTGGGTAATGAGGGAAGGACCTAACTAGAGTCACCAATGGAAAGCAAAGGAATTCCAAATGTAGGGGGATTTAGGTCTTGCGTATAATGGCAATGGATGGTGGGAGAGAGATTCGGATTCAAAGCTGAAGCAAGAGCTCTCACATCACCATTGATAATATATATATATATATATATATATATATATATATATATTCATATATGTAAAATAAAAAAGTGTTTTTCGACCTATGAAAACCTAATTGTCTGGATAAAATGAGCCTTTTTGGCTTTGTGGAACTCAAGTTGGTGGCCACGCTTATGTTCAGTTCCTTTTCCCTCGTGCCTCGCATCGTATGGGAGTCATTTGGATTAGGGTTTCTCTTGAAGTACCTCTTTTGTTGGAGTTTCTTGATAAGAGCAAGCGGTATCAATGGGTCGGTTCGGTTCGGGTCACCATGCTACCCAGCCTAACCCGAACCATAAAAGTTTTGTGTTTTCTCTTACACTAACCCGACTCCAGTCTCATATGACCCGAACTAAACTCCAGGTTGGGTCAAGTCGGTCCACGTCAGGTTTTCCTTTTTTCTCTCTCTAGCAAACACAAGCTCAGAAAAGAACTTGTGTGTTTTCTCTAATCCATCTCGCCTCCGTCTCTCCATTTCTTCTCTTGCTTTCCCCACCCTCCACTTCGTATCACTGACTCCAATCTAAATTTCCTGGACCCATGTATCACATCTGAATCTTTGCCTCCCAGTCTCCAATTGAATCTTTGACTCCCGGTCTTCGAATCCTCCTCTGGAGCAACAACACCCGCCAGGAGATCATCGCTAAGTACGAGATCCTGGAGTGTGTCGGCTCCGGCGCCTACTCCAACGTCTACCGCGGCTGCCGCCTCTTCGACAGCCTCACCATTGCCCTCAAGATGGTCCTCGACTGCCATTCCGCCTTCCACAAGATTGAGGCCCTCCAGAAAAGGAAAATATCAAATAAATCTCATGAAAATTCATGCTTAAATGAGAAAATTTTTCAAAAATCTCTAGTATTTTTTGGTCGAAAAAGATCTCTAGTATAAAATGCAATTTCCTGCAAATTCGTTTCTTTCGAAAAGAAATACATTCGTTTTTTCTAAATATATGATGCAACAATGACTCTAATTTGTTTTTTGGTCAAAACAATGACTCTAAATTAAGAACTAACGGTTTTATATAGGGTTAATACCACGAAAAACCCCAAACTGGTATACCAGTGCTAAATTTACTATAAACTAATTTCTTGATCACGAAAAATTCAAAACTGGTATAACTGTGACAAATTTACCCTTCGTTACTTTCCATTAAATTTGACAATCAAATTGCTGAGTTTGATGACATGTGGCAGTTGACGGATATACTAGTTTGGGGTTTTACCCTCCGTTTATCACAAGTGTACTAATTCGTGATTTTTCATGCTATTAATCAAATTTAACGGAAACTAATGGGGAGGTAAATTTATCATAATATACCAGTTTGCAATTTTTGGAAGTTAAAAAATTAGTTTAAAGTATATTTGTCACATGTGTACCAGTTTATGATTTTTGGTAGTCAAAAAATTAATTTGGGATAAATTTATTATAATTATACCAATTTAGAGTTTTTCGTGATATTAACCCTTTTATATACAACTTAGTATCTTTCCCTTGTCCTTGTCAAGAACAACGTTTGGATCTTGTCCAGATGGAGTATTTGATCGAATTATTGTGGGACATATCAGAATTATATGGTATATATATATATATATATATATATATGTATTTGTAAAATTGGGCCAATCGGAATTTCATGTTAGCCAAACATAACACGCTCGCCGTGTGAGAGCGTCTGAAACATAGTACCAAATTTCTTTTTAGATGAATCCGGAAGGACAAAATGCCTAGTAAGGTTTGACGTGGCATGCCGGTAATAAAATGGGTGGAAAGTTCTTGTGGTATTGCGTGTAATCCACAAATCAAATCGAAAAAATGTCACGAAAGATAGGGAAAGAAAAGGAGGGGGGAGGAGGGAGGAGGAGGGTCTTAAAAAAGGCCTAAAACCATGTGATGCTGAGGTGGAAAAGGGCATCGAGGACCAAAGCGAAAGATTCCCTTTGATCCCAAAAGGAATCTTATTTCTTGATTTTCATCCAAAAGAATTAAAGAAAATAAATTAATGAAACCCTTTAAAACAATGAAAAAAATAAATAATAAATAATAAATAAAAGATTCTCTTGGACCCTCTCGTGCTCTTTTTCTCATAGTCTTATGCCCTTTTGATTGATAAGAGCCCTTATCACTCGCTCTCCGCCTTTTTGGGGTAGGATTGGACTTCTTCCATTGGAGCGAAAACAATAGACAAGAGACACTGCTTTTAGGCATGCTGGCTTTTCGACTTTAACGTCGGCTTTCAACATGTGGACCGCGCGTGGATACCTCCAACTCTTCTACTGACTTAGTGACAATTGAGGTCTCGTGACATGATGATATCGGCGTCGCGATATTCCACGAGCCTAAGATTGTGTGATTATAGGCAGAGGTAATGGTCGTGTGCGAACTTATTGGATGGTCACATAACCTATTGAGCCTACCATCTTAATTTTAAAAATTTTGGTAGATTTCCTAATCTATGCAATCTCTAACGAATTTGTGGGTTGAATATCTCATCTACTTCGTCAAGAAAATTTGGCCGTCATTTGATAGCATGTCGCCCTAGTTGTCCTTAGCACTATAGTCGGGAGGGGCGGACATAAGCGAATAAGTATCATCACACTTTTATCCCTAATTTAGGGAGTTGACAAGAATAACACTTTGCATTGATTAATTATAGTTCTTGATTACAAACATTGATTAATAATACACAACAGTGTGACCAAGGTAGTAGATAAATATCGGTTTAAAAATTCATTCGATCCTATAAATCTATCACACATTTCGGAATCCAAACCCCGACCCTTTCGATTAGAGGGAATTTCTTCTTTCCCATCATTATATTCGATTGACTCAAATGTTCAAAAAAAATTCACTCGTGAGCTTTCGAAAAGTTCCAGTGTCATTTTATCCGCGCACTCGAGCGCTCCTCCTATCGTGAACTCCGTACATATATGTTAGTATAATAATGTTATCGCCCAAGCCTTTCTAAAAGTAAATAAAGAAGTCCCAAAAAAGGCACCGACAGTAGTTTAGTGAGATCTTTTTTTACCTTTTTGTAGGGTTAATTCCAAAAAAAAGCATCAATTTTAGGTCTAGAGACAATTCTGGCCCGTACTTTTTTTTTATCCCATAAAAAAGCACCAACTTTAGGTCAAGAGACAATTTTGGCCCAAACTTTTTTTTTCCCGTAAAAAACACCAACTTTAGGTCGATGGACAATTTTGGCCCCAACTTTTTTTTGTCTCATAAAAAAACATTAATTTTGACTTAAATCCCAAATCTGGCTCCCATGGACTTAGAACCATTGATTATCTAACTTGACTATTCCACATTAGCAATAAATCCATATAGCTTGCTAATTGGATTTAAAGCAATATTTATTGTATTATTCTCTAAGCCACAATTTGAAAAATAACGATAAAACTGTTTATCTCCTTCACTTCATTGACAAGTAAAAAATATCTCCAGATTGAATCTCTCTGGCCAAACGTAATCTGAAACCGACCACTGCCTATCGACAGATGCCATGAACAAAATTCGCCAAGCTCATCACCATAACCTTCTTTCTCAAACAATGGTGAAAGTCAACAGGGGGCCAAATTTGGGATTATAATAAAAGTTGGTGATTTTTAACGAGACAAAAAAAAAATTGGGGCCGGAATTGTCACTCAATCTAAAGTTTATGCATTTTTACATGACAAAAAAAAATTTAGGGCAGAATTGTCCATCGACCTAAAGTTGCTACTTTTTTATGGAACAAAAAAAAGTTCTAGCCAGAATTGTCCTTCGACCTAAAGTTTGTGTTTTTTTATGAAACAAAACAAAGTTCGGGTCAGAATTGTCCCTTGATCTAAAAGTGATGTTTTTTTTGGAATTAGGCCTCTTTTTGTAAGATGGTCTTCATGATTTTATATAATTATTTTATAATGCTCGTTCGTCAGTGTGGTCAAAGAAAATGCTCTTTTGAAATGTCAAAAGGCAAATTCAGCTTTTTAAAGACAATGCTTTACTTTTTTCCTTTAATATAAACCAATATATATGTATATACACACATGCCCGCACATTCATTTTTTTTCGGACTACATAAACGCATGATTTTAAATTTTTTCTTATTAATATGACACTTATATGCTATACGCATGAGTTTACTTGGGTTGGAAGCATAGTGAAGTAAAGAGAATTTTAGGTGCCACTTTCTATTGGGTACATGATGTGTCGTGAACTTCCATACTTTTACTTTTGGCAATCATCATAGATTAACGGGTTAGTTTGCATGAATATTTATTATTGGTGAAAGTAATGACAGCATCTGCCATTGTTCCCACATAAATAAGATTCTTGATAAGATTAGGAATATGCATCACATCTGGAAGATTCTTAATTGTCAAATCTTTTATCTTCAGCTTCACCTTTCTGCTACTAACAATATCAAACATCGTGTCATCTTTCATTTGTACTGTACCTCTCTAATATGGCTCATAACATCAGAACCAATCTTTATGAGTTGTCATGTGGAAAGACATTCCAGTATCAATTATCCACGCACTACGATCACCTTGAGATGAATTACAGATGAAATACATGTCTCCCGTACTGCTATCATCATCCTTCTTTATACTAGAGGATAATGCCTCATCTCGTTTCTCTGGACCCATATTTTTGCTTCCGCAATCCTTCTTCAAGTGTGAGGGTTTTTTTTCACTTCCAGCACGTTATTTCTTATCGATCTTTGCTTTTAGATATTCCTCTTGACTTATTTCTGCTACCAAATCTAGATTTAGATTGTTCACTCTTCTTTTCTCTTACAAAAAAAACTTCTTGCGCTGCACTATCAGAACCTACTCTCCTCATCTCCTCAAACAATAAAATAGCTACAACACCCTCAAAGGATAATGTATTAACACTAGTGTCAATCGAAATAATTATATGTTCTCATGAATTCGACAGTGAACATAATAAAGTACATGATTTATCTTCATCATCCAGATTAACATCAATCGATGCAAGTTGCTCACAAATAAAATTAAACTCGTTTAAATGTACTGAAAAAGAATCATCTTCGCTCATCTGAACATTGTACATCACTTCCGCGGAAATAACCTGTTCACAAGCAATTTGCTCTGATAAATGCATCCTAGCTTCGTCCAGAGATCCTTTGCTGTCTTCTCAAAGGTCACGTTCACCAGAACATTATCGGCAAGACATAGCCAGATTAGGCTTCACACCCTCCAATCGTTGCTCTTCCACTCCTTCATTTCAATGGATGTGGAGTCCTTCAACTCGTCCTCCTTCAACTTGCCCTTGGTATTCTCCTTAGATTTATCATCTTCCATTATGTGCCACAGATCTCCACCCACGATCAAAGCCTCCATCTTTAATTTACATAAATCAAAGCCCTTTCCTCCGAACTTCTCTACTTCAATCTGTGATTGACCGGCCGATATCTTCCAAAGATTCGATTTTTTTTCAAATCTCTCTTCACCAAGAAACCTTAACATCAAATCTTGCTCTGATACCAAATGTTAGAATTCGAAGTACAATTACAAGGAAATAGAAAGTAAAAGCGAAAAAAGAAAATCGAAACACGAGGTTTTTATCATTGTTCATCCTTAAACTAAAGCTACATCCAGCAGATAATTCCACTATAATTTGCACCCCGCACCTCTCTATTGCATTCTCAATTATAAAAAAAAAGAAATTATATATATCTAGTAGTTATTCATGGATTCAAGCTCAAACTACCAAAAAAATATAGGCTCAAACTATGAAAGCTTTTGGGCTCAAAATATGAGACTCCCGTGCCTTTCTGTCAGAGTGGAGTACAAACCACACCCTAACACTTAGGGCAATGGAAGAATCAAGTAATCCTCCCAAGTATCGCAGAAATGCATCGGCAATGTTCGATATGAGTAGTATATACTCCGAGTGCAATCCTATCAATTCAGGTTACGCTTGGATCTCTTTTCAACATGCTTGATTCTTTAGCAAAAGACGATTCTTGGGTTGACCACTAATTAATGCATATATGCCTGATTTGGATACGTGTTCCAAACTCGCTGAAATGATGGATGTCATCTGTCACTTTGTTCCTTAATATAATCAAGTCGATGATTTTATTGGAAAGGCAGCTGTGATATGCTTTTATTTAGGCCGTTTACTTAGGAAGTTTTGTGTGCACATCTTTTATTACTTTTTATTGTGTGATCCTTGTATTTTTAGTAGTTTAGCCTAATTAGGAGTTTATTTGATAGCTGTATATTCTTATATATATGTTACGTTTATGTGGCAATGAAGAAAAAGAATTCTCATTCCAAAATTCCTTAGTTCTTTTACATGGTATCAGAGCCATGGCTGATGGAAAAAAAGGTGAGGAGAGTTCTGGAGCGGACAAAAAAACCTTTAGTCCTTACACACTGAATTCGAATGACAACCCAGGTAACCTGATTACCCAAGTTCAGTTGAAGGGCGAGAATTATGAAGAATGGGCGCGAGCTATGCGAACTGCATTACGAGCCAAGAAGAAATATGGTTTTATTGATGGATTTGTCAAGCAACCAGCGGATGATTCACTGGAACTTGAAGATTGGTGGACGGTTAATTCCATGTTGGTTTCTTGGGTGTTTAATACCATTGAACCGACACTTCGCTAGACTATCTCTCACATGGAGAATGTGAAAGATCTGTGGAAGGATATCAAGCAGAGATTTTCGATTGGGAATGGTCCACGGATGCAGCAACTAAGATCGGATTTGGCCAATTGTAGGCAGGATGGTCAACCCATCGTGTCCTATTTCGGTAAACTCAAAACCTTGTGGGATGAAATAAATAACTATGATCAGATACCAGTGTGTGTTTGTACAGGTTGCAAATGCGATCTTACCATTGTATTGGAAAGAAAGCGTGAAGAAGAGAGAGTTCATCAGTTTTTGATGGGCTTAGATGAAGAAGGATATGGAACAGTGCGCGCTAATATTTTGAGCACTGAACCTTTGCCTAATCTGAATCGTGTCTATGCTATGGTTGTTCAGCAAGAGCGAGTGCGAACTATGACACGAACCAAGGATGAAAGAGGCAATCCCATGAGTTTTGCAATCTGAGCAGGTGGTCAAAATTCAAGGGGGGATAAAGATAAAATCTCGTTTTGTTCTAATTGCAACCGAGAGGGACATGATGCTGAAAGTTGTTTCCAGCTGATAGGATATCTAGAATGGTGGGGTAATAGACCACGTGGAAACTTTGCTGGACAAGGTAGTGGTCAAAAGCGTGGTAATAGAGGTGGACGAAACAAGGGAGGAGGTGCTCGTGCCAATGTCTCACAGGCAACTGGAGTTGATGGTGGGCGAGGAGTTGTGACGGATTCAGATCGAAAGGGTCTTAGTGGGTTGAATGATGAGCAGTGGGCTACTTTGCTGGGAATGTTAAGTTCTCATCAAAATGGTGCCCATGAGAGGTTGATAGGTAAGCAGAGTATTTTTCCTTGGATTATTGACACAGCAGCTTCCCGCCATATGACAGGAACGTTGACATTTTTGAGAGAATTGCGTGACATTATGCCATGCTCAGTCGAATTACCTGATGGAGAAAAGACCATGGCAGTGAAAGAAGGAACTGTGTTGCTTGGAGGAGACTTGAAATTGCAACAAGTTCTTTTTGTGCCCAATTTGAAATGCAATCTGATTTCTGTATCACAACTTCTTAATGATTCAAATTTGGTTATCCAACTCACTAACAAAATATGTGCTATGCAGAACCTAAATTCGAGGAACCTGATTGGAGCGGGTGAGCAACGCGAGGGGCTTTACTTTCTCAAGGGAGTGACTTCGGTACATGCTTGCAAGGTGGATGATATGGAATCCTTTGAACTTTGGCATAAAAGAATGGGTCATCCTTCTTCTAAGGTGGTGGAGTTAATTCCAGAAGCTGGCAAAATGGTTAGGAAAACCAATAAAACTTGTGAGGTTTGTTTTAGAGCAAAACAAACAAGAGAGATCTTCTTTTCTAGTGACAATAAAGCTAAAGATTGTTTTGAATTGATGCATTGTGATTTGTGGGGACCTTATAGAGTCCCAGCTTCATGTGGAGCAATTTATTTCTTGACAATTGTTGATGATTACTCTCGTGCTGTGTGGATATATTTGCTGAATGGAAAAAATGAAGTGGCTTGTGTTCTTAGGAAATTTGTTGCAATGGTTAAATGCCAATTTGAGAAAAATGTGAAAATCGTTAGAAGTGATAACGGAAGTGAATTTTTGTGTTTGAAAGAATACTTTGATGAACATGGGATATTGCATCAAACTTCTTGTGTTGGAACACCTCAACAAAATGGCCGAGTGGAAAGAAAGCATTGCCATATCCTTAATGTTGCAAGAGCTTTGCGTTTCCAAGCAAATTTACCCATAGAATTTTGGGGAGAATGTGTACTCGCAGCTGGGTATTTGATTAACAGGACTCCATCTATATTATTGAATGGTAAAACCCCATATGAGATTATCTTTGGCCAACCTCCTTCTTACAAACATATTCGGATTTTTGGTTGTTTGTGCTATGCGCATAATCAGAATCGGGATAAAGATAAATTTGCTAGTAGAAGTCGTCAGTGTGTTTTTGTTGGTTATCCGTTGGGAAAGAAAGGGTGGAGATTGTATGATTTAGAAGCTGATGAATACTTTGTATCGAGAGATGTAGTGTTTGCTGAAACGGAATTTCCATATGCTGATGAGAAAATAGTAAGTGATGAACTCATTAAAAATAGAGTTATGGAGTTGGGTGATGAAGTTGATGATTTAAAAAGTGACTTGAGGGAGGAATTGATCCACACAAATAATGAGGACGTGGAAAGAAGTGAAGTCGTCGCCGAAAGTGTAAATAGAGAAAATGAAGTGAATCATGAAATGGAAGAATTGATCCACACAAACAATGAGAACGTGGAAAGAAGTGAAGTCATCGAAGAACGGCTAGGCAAGGGACAAAGGGTCAAGCAACCATCTGTTCATTTGAAAGATTATGTGACAAACGCCATCAGAATAAGCCCCTCGACATGCTCATCTACCCAATCTGATTCCTCAGGTACGCCATATTCTATAGCACGATATGTGAGTTATGAAAAATTTTCTACGCAACACCGGTGTTTCTTGGCAGCAATTACTACAGGACATGAACCAAACTCTTATGCGGAAGCGATTAAAGATGAACGGTGGAGAGAGGCCATGAGTAAAGAAATACAGGCTTTAGAAGATAATGGCACATGGACAGTTGAAAATTTGCCACCTGGAAAGAAAGCAATTGGGAGCAAGTGGGTGTATAAAATTAAGTACAATTCTGATGGAAGTGTTGAACGATACAAGGCGCAATTGGTGATACTGGGAAATAATCAAGTTGAAGGCATAGATTATCCGGAGACTTTTGCTCCTACGGCAAAAATGTGCACTGTACGCACCTTTTTTGCCGTTGCGGCTGCAAAGAATTGGGAACTTCATCATATGGACGTTCAAAATGCTTTCTTACATGGCGATTTAGAGGAAGAGGTTTACATGAAGATGCCACTTGACTTTGCCTCTCAATCATCAGGGAAGGTATGCAGACTCCGGAAATCTCTATACGGTTTACGGCAAGCACCGAGATGTTGGTTTGCGAAATTGGCTGCGTCTTTGAAAGCTTATGGATTTCAACAATCATATTCAGATTACTCCTTGTTCACTTTTCGAGTTGGGACTGTTCAATTGAATGTGCTTATTTATGTTGATGATCTCATTATCTCCGGTAATGATATTTCCGCTGTGCAAAAGTTCAAGAACTATATGAGTCGTTGTTTTCATATGAAAGACTTTGGGAAGCTGAAATTTTTCTTAGGGATTGAAGTGGCGAGAAACTTGGATGGTATTTTCTTGTGTCAACGTAAGTATGCGTTGGATGTGATTTCTGAGGTCAGATTACTGGGTTCCAAGCCGGCTAAAATTCCTCTTGAACAAAATCACAAGTTAGCCCTTACTGAGAGCGATGATGTAGACAACCCTGCTCAGTATAGGCGTCTAGTGGGTCGACTTATTTATCTAACAATAACTTGACCTGAATTGTCTTATTGTGTGCATATTCTTGCACAGTTCATGCAGCGGCCAAAGAAAGCTCATTGGGAGGCAGCTGTGAGAGTTCTGCGTTATCTGAAAGGAAATCCAGGTCAGGGTATTGTGTTGCGTGCCAATTATGACCTCAAATTGTTTGCTTACTGCGATTTTGACTGGGCTAGTTGTCCTTTGACGAGACGATCTTTGACTGGTTACTTTGTTCTTTTGGGAGAATCTCCTATCTTGTGGAAAACTAAGAAGCAACAGACAGTGTCTCGCTCATCCGCTGAAGCGGAATACAGGTCTATGACTACTACAGTTTGTGAACTTAAGTGGTTGAAAGGATTATTGGATTCTCTTGGTGTGGCACATTCTCAACCTATGCACTTGTATTGTGACAATCAGGCAGCTTTACATATAGCCGCCAATCCTGTCTATCATGAGCGTACCAAGCATATTGAAGTGGACTGTCATTTTATTCGTAATGAGATACTTAATGGTAACATTCAAATAGATTACGTACGTAGTTCAATGCAGCCAGCTGATATCTTCACGAAGGCATTGGGAAAGGATCAATTTAATTTTATTCTTTGCAAGTTGGGCATTCGAGATCCCCATGCTCCAACTTGAGGGGGGTATTGGAAAGGCAGCTGTGATCTGCTTTTATTTAGGCCGTTTATTTAGGCCGTTTACTTAGGAAGTTTTGTGTGCACATCTTTTATTACTTTTTATTGTGTGATCCTTGTATTTTTAGTAGTTTAGCCTAATTAGGAGTTTATTTGATAGCTGTATATTCTTATATATATGTTACGTTTATGTGGCAATGAAGAAAAAGAATTCTTATTCCAAAATTCCTTAGTTCTTTTACAGATTTAGTTAATGTCATAAATTTGGACTAAGCATTAAAGCTATAATTGTCAATGCAAGTGGTTGGGAGTGTTGTAGTTTCTCCTTTGTAGGTCTGCATCATGAAAAACTTGAACGTTCAGAAGATTTTCCTTTTATCTTCAAAAAATGGCTATCAGTGTTGTTTACTTTATCGATGTCTATTATCTAGCCGATTATGTCCTCTTTCTTCTTTTTTAACTTTTCGTTTTCCAACGCCAGCAGTTAGCCACTTCAGGGAAAACATATTTTTCTTTGCTGTTCTCATGGGAAATTTTTTCATTGTCAGGATTCCAGGAAAATTGTCCACAAAATCCTAAACCTATTGTACTTTTATCAAAATGAGACATTCCTCTGTTGTCATTTAGAAAAACAATCATAAACTTTTCAATTATGCTAATTGAGTCCTAAATTTTTCATTTCTTGCCAATTGAGTCATAAATCTTTTCACTTCTTATCAATTGAGTCTATCCGGCTAATTTTGATTAGAAATCACTAACGTGGACGTTGGCCAGCCTATGTGGCGTTGACGTTGATAATTTTTAATAATATTTTAATATTTTTAATATTATTTATTTTTCTTCTATTCTTTTTCCTTTTCTTTCTTTTCCTCCCCTTCTTCCTCCTCCAGCCAGTCGCTGAGCATTGGCAATTAGCCAGACACCAGCCACTAGGGTTTGCAAGCCTAGTCATTGCTCGTGAGGGCTGATGCTTGACCTCGTCGTCGCTAGGCGAGGGTAGCTTACCCATGGCTGGGTGAGGTTGACCTCGCCGACCTTCTCCTCTGGTCGATTGTCGATGCCTGGCGACCGGCTGGAGGAGGAAGAAGGGGAGGAAAAAATAGAAAGAAAAGAAAAAGAAAAAAAAGGAAAATGAAAAATATTAAAATATTATTAAAAATTATTTACATTAGTGCCACGTTGGCCAGCCGGCATTCCTGTCATTACTTTTTGGTGTACTCATAATTATAGACAAACCTTAAGAAAACTTCCACTAGGGGGTGCAAAACAAACCGCCTGGATTGGGAACTGCCTGACTGGATCAGACCGATCGGTTTGATCCGATTCTCGGGAGTGTCGGTCCGGTTCCTGGTTCCAAAAAGTGAAATCGGTGTTCGGGCGGTCCGGTTCCCGACTTCAAGGTGAAACCGGATCGGATTGGACCGACCAAACCGGACCAACTACATATACTTTTTTTTTTTGGTAAGGACCTACATATACATATCTATATATATATATATATATATATATATACTTTTTTTTATTTTTTATTTATTCAAAAAATTAGTAAAATGTGAACTAAGCTCACATACAATGCTTTCCCCTTATTATTGCATCACAATGACTCTTCACTCATCATCTCTTTAGTCAACATATTGAGATTTCTCACTCTCTCTCGTTGTGGTAGGAAAAAAATAAAAAAGTGACCGGTTCCATTAGACCGGAACCGGATCGGACCACCAGTTCCCGATCCAAGGACCAATTGGTCCGGTCCCCGATTCTCAAAATTGGGAACCCGTCCTCCTGGTCTGGTTCCCAATTCTACCTTGAAACCGAACCGGATCATACGGAGAGCCGATCACCCCTAACTTCCACTGTATCCTTCTGTTATAGCTGCAAGCTCTTTATAATACAGATCTGCTACTATCTCCTTCGCCAGAAGAGTCTTCAAGATCAGTTCCCTGCTCTCGATAGATGGTAGACCAACGATAATCCTGCTGAAATGATGTCCAAGTCCACCTCGTGATTGAATTTCAGCAATATTGACCCACAAATTTTACCCAAACTGAGGAAGTGTACGGATGTGATTTTATACACAATGCAACATACCTGCGCTCAAACCGCCAGATGATAGCTTCATCAAGGTCGAAAGGCCTATTGGTTGCCGCAAGAACCAAAATACGGTCGCCAGATTTTGTCAAAAGCCCATCCAATGCATCATGAATTCATTTTCCATCTTCCGCTTGGCTTCATGCTCTCCAACTCCAGTCCTTTGCCAAAGCATGCTATTGCTATCCATCTCGTCCACAAAGATGATGGTGGGCGAAACTTTTGCTGCAGCATAAGTGTTTGCACATTCTTTTCATCTTCCCCGAACCATTTCGAAGTAATGGTGGACATGGAGACATTGATGAAACTTGCTCCAGCTTAATTTGCAATGGCCTTTGCCAGCATTGTCTTGCCAGTACCAGGAGGTCCAAAAAGCAATCTACCTCTGCAAGGCTTGAGAAGCCCACCTTTGAAGAGGTCTGGTCTGCAGAGTGGGAGCATGACTAACTCTTGAAGCGATTCCTTAATCTCATCCAATAGCACCAATGTCTACGAATGTTACTCCAATCTTGTTTGCTGGAATAACCTCAGGCCTTATCCGCTTCTCAATTTCATTCAGGGGCAACTTCCTGTTGAAAAATTGTAATTCCCGCTATGTTACTTATATATGTCAACACGTAGGGAAGGTAAATGCCAATGGTGAACATTAATTGCCCCCACTGCAAGCACATAGTGAGACAACATTATCATTAAGTACCTAATACATTGAGGTAAAGAAATACTGAACACTTGAAGCAAGGCCAATTAAGTAGGCCACATTTTTAATCATATGAGGCAAAGTAAAGCTGCAAAAGGGGCTATTTCCCAGGTAGAATTGAAGAACCAATTATTCTTTTATACCCTATGACAAATAGCCACTTAGCCAACAGCAAAATTACAACTGCTGAAACTTGAAATAGCTTGGTAGTCCTAATTCTTCGTGAATGCTCTCGGTCTCATGATGGAATGCTCATAGCAGATCAAATCTGAGAACCAACTCCCACCAATTCCGTTCTCCTTTTATCATTATCTCTGTAATTCATAATCACGGGCGCTTCTGATGGAGGGGGATTATCTGCGTCCTTTGCTGCAGAAGCTGACTTTTCAGTCTCACTCTTGGTTTCAGGTACAGAGTTATCAGGCTATGAATGAGTTTTTGCGCTGATAGCTTCTTCTCCTTCATTTTCCTGAAAAAATAAAAGGTAACATGATTGAATAAACCTGTAGGTGTAAGGATTGGGTCTTCTTTGCCCAGTTTCAGAATTTGTGGTACCAAAATTTGGCCCACCTATGAAGACTCAGAATTTTACTCCAGCTTTATAGTGTCTTTGTCACCACTTTTGCCCTCCTCAAATATATTTAAACCATGGGACAAACTGCGAAAGAAACAAGGATGTTAAACTTCTCAATCTTTCTCCTTGGAAAAAAAGGAAACATTTGGTAACAAGATTGCACAAACATCAAGACAGAGAGGGTTAGGTGATCGCTCCTAAAAATTGTCAAAGAAGATATAGACCTCTCGGAAGATATGACGAGGTTCCCATTACGGTATTCTGGTTCCTTGTTATTGATAGGATGGTACGATAAGGCAGAGACCACAATCTCTTCAATATAATTGCTTAGAACCAATCCGTCTGAATGGCAGATTGATCCCAGATCATCACAGATGATATCATTTTCTGCTAGCCTTGGCAATGTGGTTCCTGTTATCCTGGACCTGAAGCATCTTCTTATCCTCTTCCAATTGAGCTTTCCAGCTGACAAGATTAGTCTCATCTTCAGGTGGCCGGATTTCAATGTTGTACGGGAACAAAAGACTGAGCCTCTCATCAACCTCTCTATAGTCATCATCTGAGTCCAGCTTACGAGAACCAAGTATTAGAACTGCTCCTGACAGTTTCTGCACCATCTTATGGAACAACTTCTGCAAAAGTTCTGAGTGGAGAGAAGCTTCTCCGCATCTCTGAGGTACAGAATAATAGGAGTGGTTTGTGATACCGAAAGCAAAACCTATAACAAAAATGACAGTGTTTCTGTCAATAACCATAGGAAATATAGGAGCTTGTCGGTTGTCATTGTTAGCAAAAAGACTTCAAGCAACCTAGAAAAGTCACTACAACAAGTTCGGGGACATGAAAACACTGGGGATAAGGAGTTTTGACTTTAATATTAAAGAACCGTGATAACTGTACCTCGTAAAATGACTGCAGAAATACTCTCTCATCAAAACACAACTTGCCTGGGCGCTTTGGAAGTCCTGAAAGTGAAAAAATTTGCTCATGAGAACAACAAAGAAAAATATGTTTTCCCTGGAGTAGTGAACTGATGGCGTTGGAAAAGGAAAATGAAAAAAAGAAGGGAGAGGACATAGTCTGCTAGACAATAAACGTCGAAAAAAGTAAGGAATTTGCTTTTCGGGAATAAAAGGAAAATCTTCTCAAAGTTCAAGTTTTTCGTGATGCAGTACTGAGGAAAAACTACAACAGTCCCAATCACTTGCGTTAACACGCATAGCTTTAATGCATAGTCCAAATTTATGACAGTAACTAAATCATCAACTTGATTATATCGAGGAACAAAGTGACAGATAAGGTCCATCATTTCAGTGAGTTTGGAACACATATCCAAATCAGGCACATATGCATTAATTAGCGGTCAACCCAAGAACCATCTTTTGCTAAAGAATCAAACTTGTAGCAAAGGGATCTGAGCGTAACCTGAATTGATAGGAGTGCACTCAGAGTATAAACTACTCGTATCGGACATTGCTGATGCTTCAGAGGATTACTTGACTCTTTCATTGCCCTAAGCAGATAAATATGCAAAGCAATTATTAGGCCAGAAAAGAAAAAGAAGATTATGCACATAACCGTGACAGAGCTTTGAATAGCATTCAAAGAATATAGTCAGAACTGAAGGATTCAGGGTTAATTGCATAAATATCTTTGATTTTGTTACCTTGATCTAATGTCTGTACTACTGCTTTGCCTGCTCATGCCTGCACTAAAATCATTGATTAGACTAGAACGACAAAAAATAAGTCAAACCAAATGCATTAACAAATCACAAATTCCGAGTCATGCTAAAAGTCAAACCAAATGAAGGCACGGAGACTCTATTATTTTCAAAAGCATAAAGGACAAAAAAGGCAAAGTAAATGCATTAGTATTCTCAGAAGGAAAACATGGTCGACCAGTAAAGCAAGACTGCAGCAGGCCATGGTGTCTTCCATCAGAATAGCAACGTATCTCTCCTATTCAACAGCGAAATAGGAAAGACGGTACTACGGAAGGCGAAGGTTTAAACATCCAAAAAAATATCAAAGCAGCATCAAACACCAAGATCAAACGTAATCAAACCAATGCTCCATGAAGTAAACGAAAGGCCACCTTCAGTAGATCATTAAAAATCGAAAACTGTATCTTTTGTCTACTATTTGAGATAACAATCCTGCAGGAACTAATGCTCTTCTTTACTTTTAGCACAAGATGCTCTCAAAACAGTAAAGGCAAATATGCTTCATAACACCATGCTGCGCCTAAAACACAAACGACACTGACCGTGAAATTACAACAGATGAATGAGAAGATAACGAGTTCCTGCTTCTCCCGACTCAATTCTCAACCCGGCTCACTCACTTGTCTTCGTCACTGCGCATCCAAATCTCCCCAGCTCCAAAGCTGAGCTCACGCAGATCCCTGTCCAAACCCAGAGAAACTCAAAGACGATGATCGCGCTTTCACCTTCAAAGTTCGCTCCAACTCACGCCAATCCCTCGACAAGCTCCTCTTCTCCATCTGGGAAACCTCCATCACCTTCCTTCTCCTCCAATTCGCTCAAATCCTCTCCATGTTCGCACTTGCATGTATGCTCCAGGAGGTTTCAGACCCTGACCATGATATTCTCGAAGTCGTTGCCGAAGGAAGTGGAACTCTCTGCCCCGGAAGAGGAAGAGTGGCTCAAGTGGCTCCCGCACAAGACCAAGCCGCTTTACTGTCACAGCTTGCCTTGCATCGAGGCCTGGTCGAGGAACCTAGGGTTCTTTCAGAGCAGAGTGGACCGTGCCGTTCGGCTGATTGAGCTTCCCTAGTGGCACGCGCAGCTCTCTGTTGACGTCACCGACCTCCATATAAGGTAACATTGTGCAGGTTCCTCTAGTACTAAAAACGTAGCGAAATCTATAAATTAAAATCTTAGATATGATCCATAAGTATATTGAAATCTAAACAGAAGTTCGACACGTACTTTTTGCAGATCAAAGTTAAATTAACAATCGATTGTGTTTAGATTAGTGCCCAAAGTGTTGCGCCTCTACCGGTATCCACACACACGAACGGAATTCTCTAAGGATCCAAGTGCTAGCTAAAGATCTTGGACTTCTTTTTCCTGATCGCCTTTGATCTTCGAGACTCTCTCAAAGATCTCTAAACGTATTCTCTTGGAGGCATTTTTCTCTTAGGGTTCTTTTTTTATCCACACACTATATATCTATATATATAAAAGAAGTGGGGTTCTTTAATTATTTATGCGAATTAAAAGAAGTGGGGCCGAGCGATTTGGGCCTACCAAACTGTACACCTTCAATCATACGTTTAACTGTTATCTCATAATATGCACGACCTCGTAGATAAGTAGAATAGAGAATAAATTAAAATCTACTTCTTATTGTAAGTAGATCCCAGCGTACAGAAAATATTAACTCAGTTCGCTATTGTGTACGATCCTGTAGGTTCACTAAACATTAGCAGTGCGCTCAAAACCCTTTTTGGCCCATAAATCATAAGCGGTCTCTAGCAAGACATTATGACTACCAAGTATAGTGAAGGTCGATTTTCCGATACAAGCTAATACACAACTAATATTAGAGTGTCAATCTCGATTGATTCTTAGGGCAGATCACTAATACATTGGAGCTTCGATTCCTCTGTCCTCTTACTTGAAGGAGTTTTCGTGCTTTTCCCAGTTCATGGGATTGAGATTTCTTTGGACGCATTTTAGGCGAGCCACGTGCATGTTGTTATGTCATTCGTTGTGTGTTCTGCCATGTGACGCAGCTATGTAGATACTAGTTCTCGGACTATAATGATTGAGATGAGCTGAAGTGTTCCACAAACATATCCCCACATAAGGTTTTGGCATTGTGAAACGTCTTATCCATATTCGCAGATAGTAGTGCCTCCTCCTCCAATTGGGGTTGAGGAGACTAGCAAATGTCACCTAGAGAGGGGTGAATAGGTGATTTGAGTACTTTTGGATCAATTTAAAGCAGAAATAATTGATCATAGGTAAAGTCTGAACAATATTTAGATTTTGAACAATCTTTGAATGTGACAAATAAGTAAATGTGCAATTAACTAAATAAAAGGAGTTTTAGGAAAGAGAAAATTTACACACAGATATATAGTGGTTCGACTTAGATTAAGCTTACGCCCACTCTCCCACGCTGACAGCCTACTGGTTGAATTCCACTAGATGTTTAATTAAGAGATTATAAATTCTGAGTGATGACTTTTCTATGAAAGATATGTCACTCTATCTCACTCAATCATTCTTACAATAGGTCTTTCAATATTATAGATTTTAGCTCAAGAAAGACAAGTCACACTGATCGGAGTATACTTAGACTTTGAAATGGATGATTTTGGATATCGTCTCTCTACTTCTGCTCCTCTACAATTTGTCTCCTTTTATATTCATCTATTTCCAAACTAGCCGTTAGACAGTCTTTAGAGGATCATCTTCCAATCTTCATCTTGAATAGATTTATATAAAAAAAGATTGAATAATCGTTAAGTGACAAAGTCTGAATCTTGCTGAATCTGGTTGGCCATACAACTAAAACTTTGGTTTCCATAAGCAGAGCTTTTCCATTTAGAAATAAACTTGTCGTGGAGTTGATTGTCAATCAATTAAAGATATTTCACGATGTAAATATTCCTTACAAAATAGCCTTTTAAGATCGAATCAATCAATACTTTACATTGATGAAATCCAAGTTAGATTACTAGCTGTTGTGTACGTTCTGAGTTTGCGATAATGTCCGGATAAAGTCCGATTCGTATTTCGCATTTCAAAACTTGAGTCAAAATGGATTGTTCCGTAAAATCTGAATCTTTTGATTCCAATTTATAAACCGAAGCTCTTCAACTGCCGTATATAAAATCTGAATTTTGTCTGTTGCGTTGCAGAACCTGAACGTCTCCTTCTGATTCTTGTAAAGTCTAGACTTTCAGAATATAATTTTCTCGACTTAGAATACTTCAAAAGCATATGTCAGACTTGCTCATGGATAACTTTGTCGACATCAAATCTATTATGAGGTTTTTCTAACAAGGGTTACCTCTCCAAACATTCTTAAGAGGTACACATGCTTTGCACACTATCAATGTTGTTTTGTGGGCAGGTTCTACACAAAGATTGTCCTTTTTTTTTTTAATCTTGTGGTTACTTAGTTCTGTAACGTCCATTGAATGGGGATACGAAGGCAACTGAACAGCCCAAAGTTTAGAGTTAATTCGTCAACTTAGTTCTTGGCTGTTTTGAGTTCCTAGAATCTGTTTAGCTGGAGATTACTTGAACATCCCATTGTCATTCAATTTAGGTTATAGAGAAATTAATTACCTGGATGAGAGATTGCCTTTAAGCCTAAAGTTTGATCTCATGAAGGGTTGTGTATTCCCAGCTGGCCAAATAACAAGAAAATGGATCATGAACAGAGAACAAGAAGGATTGTCACCCAAGAAACAGATAGAAAGTAAAAGAGATAACCAAAAAAGATGTTATCGCATCTCATTAGCCACTTCACGAACCGAATACCCTTGGAAATTGCTAGTTGCTCTCTATTTCTTAAACTGGCATCACGAGACTGCCCTTCTGTTCTGAGATGATGATATGTGGCTTGACTAGGAAAATCTTTATTTGCTTGAGACGTTTGCTTGTTTGAACTGCGTAGTTTTGCTCAGCAGACACTTCTCTCTTTTATTTTTGGACAATTTGTCAAGAGTAATAGCTGTAGATCCGTAGAAACCGAAAATAAAATGGTGGTTGGCTCTCTATAACTTAAATGCGGTTGCTTGAAATGATTACCGTGGAAAATTATTTAGAGCTTGTAAATTGGTTGATCAGTTCCTTTCTATTCAGGTTCTTCCTTAGTTTTTCTGTTCACGTTCATAATTCTCGATGAGTTCGCATGAGCCAATTGAGTCTAGCTCCTCAGTGATATTTCCGCTCTCCTCGGATAATAGAATATATGTTTGTTTCACACATATGCATATGCATATGCATCTGACAAACATGGCTACTGAATACTCCCCTCCTCTTGGGTGTTTCTGGTCATGGTTTTTCTGGTCATGCTTTGTGGTGCACTCTAGATAAATGAAACTTAAAAGAGATAAGACAACATAGGCAGTGAAAAAGGGAGTGCTTTGCTTTTACACGAAAAAGGAATCTTAACTTCCAGTCACTTGTAGACCAATTTTTCCCTTCTTTATCAAGATTAGAGAGAAAAGGAGCTATTTTTTGCTTTGGAATTGAGAAGGTATCCAACGTAACAAGGGTATCATGCAGCCTGCTGATATCGGATAATCCAATAGATCATGTGGTGTGCAGATTACAGTACGTACCATGATCGCATGGCATGTGATATAAGTATTACATGATATATTTGGTGATATATTTTGTTTTGAATACAATTCCTTCTTTTGGCTTTATTAAAATTAAATAGGTCAGAAGTCTTGCGCATCACTGCATTCAATAGATGATTGATTTTCTTTTAACTTCCACGATGCCCTAGTTTCCTTATAGTCAGAATTTCATATTATATGTGCAGATACCTGAAAGTTGGACCAGGAAACCTTGAGAAAGACGTGGAGAGAAGATTCAGATATGCATTGAGAAGAGAAAATATTGAGAATGCTATTCTTGGTGGACCTTAAGAACAAGTGCCATACTTTGTCGAGGCCCCGTTGGTTTGGATACAGTGTCCTGCGAAGGAGAAGGAGCACAATGAGCACGAAGTATCGAAGTCTCTGCATCTTCCGGCTTTGGCAGGGAGATTGTTCATACACCTTGTATTGACAGTCCATGTACTTTTCGAATGCCCTCCTCAATTTCAATTGTTGAATGATTGGTTCTTTTGCAAGGTGAAATTGCAATATGGACCAACATAATACGGTTGTGAACTTTTCCTTACAATCATATGGTGAACAACTCTTCACATATCAATTCGGATGGTGACCATATGCCGCTTGAAAGGAAGACAAGCTTCGTCGGCTCATGTGATGGTAGATTGCCATGGGAGGTCGTTATCGGAACCGCTTAGTCTAAAAGACCGTTGAATAACTATGGTTACGCAAATGATTCCAAAAGACTATGTTGACATCTCTCTCTCTCTCTCTCTCTCTCTCTCTCTCTCTCTCTCTCTCTCTCTCTCTCTCTCTCTCTCTCTCTCTCTCTCTCTCTCTCTCTCTCTCTATGTTTCTTGTACAAGATAACATTTGAGCATCCACAAATTTTAGCTTGATAATAAACAAAGGGTCAGAAGGCATCGACTTATATAAGTTTTGAGTTAGCTATGTCATGATAGATTTGAATTATTTGATATTTGAGATGGTCGATCCTTCTTGCCCAAGGGAAAATTGTTGAGGTCCAATCGACTTGGGCCTCACAGCTACGAAAGCCCACAACAAATTGGGCTGTACCCAATACAAACAAACTAGAACCGTTTAAGCTATGTTTGGTCGTCTGGATTTCTATTAAGGATATGACTGGATAGGATAAGATAAGAAATTCTAGAATTTTGTCATACAATGTCTACTGTTTGGTGAAATACGGATTTAAAGTCGGATATTTTTATATCTTATCATGTCCATTCACTACAAAAAAAACTGATTTTTTCCGACGAAATTTCCAACGAAAAATTTGGAAAAATTCGTTGGAAAATGAATTTCCAACGAATTTTCCAACAAAAAAAATTCGTTGGTAATAGGTCGTCGGAAATTTTTCCAACGAAAAATTTTAATTTTCGTTGGAAATTTGCGATGAATTTTATTTCGTTGGAAAATTTGTTGGAAAACTCGTAGCTAAATTCGTTGGAAAAATTACAAATTTTTTTTTTGTCGAAAAATTGTGGAAAATTTTTTACAACGAAAAATTTTTCGTTGGAAAAATTACAATTTTTTTTGGTCGAAAAATCGTGGAAATTTTTTTTCCAACAAAATTTTTTTTTTCGAAAAATCGCCCTCGCCGCCGGCGAGGGCTAGCCTCGTCGCCGGCGAGGGCCGAGCTCGCCCAGAGGCCCAGCCTCGTCGCGGGCTGGCGACGAGGAGGCGGTTGAGAAAAGGAGGGGGAGAGGCGGGACGAGGGGCTCGGGGGAGCCGAGGAAGGGGTGGCGGCTGGGGAGGGGGCGAAGGCCGGAGGTGCGAGGGACGGGGGAGTCGGGGGCGAGGAGGAGGTGGTCGAGGTGGATGAAGTGGCCGAGCTGGAGGCGGTTGGAGAGGATGAGGTCGGCGTTGCGGTCGGAGAGGGAGATGTAGGTGGAGTGGAGGGTGTCAGAGAGGTAGAGGAAGAAGCCGTGGTTGGGCCAGAGGTCATCGGGGGCGGCGAGGGTGGGGACGATGCCGACGACCTGGAGGAGGGCGGAGCGGTGGTCGCCGGCAACGCGAGCGTTGGAGGAGTTCATGGACCGAAGGAGCTCATGGACCGGAGGAGCTTCAGAGGATGCCCTGCGTGAGGGTCGCCATCTTCCCCGGTCTGCTCTCTCTGCTCTTCTGCTTCTGCTTCTGCTTCTCTATCTCTGCGTGTGTGCGTGTGTACGTGTGTGGTGAAGAAGGTGAGGGACGGGATGATAGAAGAGAGAGAAGAGAGAGAGAGATATTCAAATTCAAAATCCCGCCAATATTTCTAATTTTTCAGTGCAACTAATTTTCCAACGAAAATTGTACACACGGAAAAAATTCCTCGGAAAATTGAAATTCGTTGGAAAATTCGTTGGAAATTTCCAACGAATTTTCCAACGAATATCAAAAATGCCGAACAAGACCGATTTTTTTTTTGAATTCGTCGCAAAATTCGTTGGAAATTTCCAACGAATTTTCCAACCAAATAGCAAACAAAGAAAAAATTCCCCGGAAAATTGAAATTCGTTGGAAAATTCGTTGGAAATTTCGTTTCGTTGGAAAATTCGTTGGAAATTTCCAACGAATATAAAAAATGCCGAAAAAGATCGAATTTTTTTTGAATTCGTCGCAAAATTCATTGGAAATTTCCAACAAAAAAAATTCGTTGGAAATTTCCAACGAATTTTCCAACAAAAATAGTACACACGGAAAAAATTCCCGAAATATTGAAATTCGTTGGAAAATTCGTTGGAAATTTCCAACGAATTTTCCAACGAATATAAAAAATGCCGAACAAGACCATTTTTTTTTAATTCGTCGCAAAATTCGTTGGAAATTTTCCAACGAATTTTCCAACGAAAATAGTACACACTAAAAAAATTCCCCGTAAAATTGAAATTTGTTGGAAAATTCGTTGGAAATTTCCAACGAATTTTCCAACGAAAATAGTACACACTAAAAAAATTCCCCGTAAAATTGAAATTTGTTGGAAACTTCGTTGGAAATTTCCAACGAATATAAAAAATGCCGAACAAGACCGATTTTTTTGAATTAGTTGGAAAATTCGTTGGAAATTTCCAACGAAAAAAAATTCGTTGGAAATTTCCAACGAATTTTCCAACGAAAATAGTACACACTAAAAAAATTCCCTGTAAAATTGAAATTTGTTGGAAAATTCGTTGGAAATTTCCAACGAATTTTTCAACGAATATAAAAAATGCCGAACAAGACCATTTTTTTGAATTAGTTGGAAAATTCGTTGGAAATTTCCAACGAAATTTCCAACGAAAATAGTACACACTAAAAAAATTCCCCTTAAAATTGAAATTCGTTGGAAAATTCGTTGAAAATTTCCAACGAATTTTCCAACTAATATAAAAAATGACGACTAATACCGGGTTTTTTTGAATTCGTCGCAAAATTCGTTGGAAATTTCCAACGAAAAATTTTTGGTTGGAAATTTCCAAGGAATTTTGCGACGAAAAATTTTTGGTTGGAAATTTCCAAGGAAATTTGCGACGAAAAATTTTTCGTCGCAAATTTTCGTGGCAAAAATCCGGTTTTTTTGTAGTGATTGTTTGGTGGAAACTGGATATCAATATAAAGATATATATGCCACTTCATCGTGCCCATGAAATAATATGACTGTTATCATCATAATCTATTCTTTGTGCCTGACCAAAAAAAAATATTCTTTGTAGCAAAATATGACAAAAATTGCACTTCTTTTTGTCAATATGTTTATGAGAGCAGTAAACGAAGAAATTCATCTCATGTTTCTTTTCAAAATCTAATTGGCCAATAGAAATAATGCTAAAGCCTTCCAACGTGAAGGACGGGTGCTCCAATTCAGTTGCTTAGTGATGGCACAACGTGAAGGAGAACTTCATCCCACATTTCACTCGCTGCAAATTCTTGCTTGCAGCTTTGTTTACGCAAAAATATCAGGGAATGTGCCCCAATCCAGTTGCTTAGTGAGGAACAAGCGTGTGAATCAAACACTAAATTAACATCTCACTTGAGTAGAAGCACAGAAAGATGAAAATAAATCTCAAAATGACCAAACATTTTCTGTGAATCAAACTATTATGACTAATGCTATCACCTAGAGGGGGTAAATAGGTGATTTTACCAAAATTATATGATTTAAACATGCGGAATGAATATAGTCTAGGTCAACAACTCATATGATCAATATCAGATGGATTCGTATAATAAACTTGTATATAAATTGTTGTCAGATGATTGCGTTTGATAACTAAGACGATATTCTGACAAACTTGTTTGACAGATATGTATACAGTATAATGTCTGCAATAATAAATAAAAGTTTAGGAATAAAGCGTACTACACACAGATCTTTATAGTGATTCAGCTTTATTGAGCCTACGTCCACTCTCCACGCTGACAGCCTGTTAGCTGTATTTCACTATTGAATCACCAGAAGATTACAAGAGTTGTGCTTCTCAGATGATAGATAATACTATCACGTACACTCTTCACTCAAGTAATTTTCTTTCTAAAATACAACGTGGAAATTAGTAATCACATGTGTGTAAAATCGAAACTCTATTCAAACTTTGGAATTCTTGATTCTGGTTCTCTTATTTCTTGTACGACGTTTGCACTTCTTTTATACTCCTCTACTTCCAATCTATCCGTTGGACAGTCTTTAGAGTATTGATATCCAAATCAACCCGTTGGAGATTCTTCCTAAAATAGAATACAAAGCCGTTAGAAGAAGAACCATTATCTCCGAGTGATTTGATCGCCCATACAATCAAATCAAGGTTTTCATAAGTGTAGTTCTTCGTATTTGAGAAACGATCTTGTGATTAATGTTGACACCTAATTAATAGCTCATTTTTTTTTCATATTTTCAAAATTTTCAAAATTAGGTCTAGGAATCTTGGCTAAGCCCAGAAACCTATTTCTAAACAAAAAATAATAATTTTTTTAGCTTTTTTCTGCATTTTTCCTTAATTTCTTTTAGTCAAAATAGGTAAGAAAATCAAGAAAAACACCAAATGGAATCATAAAATTCCATAAAAATAGTCATTCATCTTATTTTAAATCCAATTTCATGAATACATCATCAATTTTGAGAAATCTCAATCGGGTATATGTTTTTCCCAAAATTGGGCAAAATTAAACCCAAATTGAACCAAAAATGCAATTAAATTTTTTCTAGTCATTTTTAAATCATAATGTCTTCACAACAATTGATTCTGGGACCTTGAATTGCATAATGGTCGGTTCAATTGCACAATTTGACATAAAAATAAAAAAATCCCCAAAATTAGATAAAAAAAATTAAGAATTTTGAACCCAAATTGGAAATCGTGCCCAATATGAAATTGTCGAAATGTGAGACCATCATTTCTAGAGGCCACTCAAGTTAGTCTTCCTTGATCTTTGCTTGATGTTTTGTTAATAGTTAGAATCGATTTAGACGGTTAAGGCGTTCTACGTGACAATTTGTAAGCTTGAATAGTTAGTTTGGAATAGAGTTGCAAGTAAGGTTTTTCCGATCGGCTTTTCGCCAGCTAGCGATGGTCCAACGGCGAATCAGTAAGTCGATATTGAAAGAAGATCATCTAAACTTGACATAGAACCTAAAATCCAACCTCAAAATTTGCCAGCGGCCTTGAGAACGGTAAGGTAGGATTCATGCCTACCACTTGTTCGGCATAATGCCCCAATGAACAGGGGGGCGAAACGGTTCCGTTTTGGCATCATGCCCACCAAAGAAGGTGTCCAGTGCTGGTGTCGGCAAGGCTCGGCTCGGCCAAGCGGAACCGGGTTGAGCAAGTTCGGCCTGATTCACTAATCCGACGGGAAAATTCAAAAAATTCAAAAATTAATAATAAAAAAATCAGAAAAATCCAAAACATTAGAAATTTTCAAAAAATTCATAAAAATTTCATAAAAATTTTCAAAAAAACATAAAAATCAATTCTCGGTTAATGAAGTTCTCAGATATTCAATTTTCAAAAAAAAATCAAAAATTTCAAAAACTCACAAAATGGTTCAAAAACACTATGGCCAACCTTGAAAAATGAAATTTGAATTTTTGGAAATGCCCAAAGTGGCATTTTAGAAAACCTCAAATTTAGGGGTTGTAATCCCTAAAAAACCCTAAAACCCTAAAAAGACACAAATCATGAAATGAACAAGCCTTTAGGGCTTCATTAGGGTTGGGATGTTTTGATTGGATTTCATTTTTAGAAACAATTTAGGATTGTTTGGTTTGATTGACCTTGATTGTGCATTTAATTTTTGATTGATTTTCCCCGCAATTAGAATGAATAGGATTAGTAGGTAAGCATTGGAAATTTGCGTGACACGTTAGACATCATATCGTTCTTAGGTACCGAAAGGGCGTTAGAGATCTCAATTTGGGATCATTAGCTTAACCAAGTCCCTATACTCAGAATTTTTGGTTCGTAGAATCGTGGCATTTTTCCCATACCCCGATTAGGTTTCTAATCAACCTACTAACAATGACTAGTGGCGACTCCAAAATCGAAAACTTAGATCAAATAGCAAAATTATCATCCGCCGTCACATGAGATATGGTCTAGGAGAAACCCTTGCACAGAAATACCATCTTAGAACGTAAACCCCAAAAACCCTAAAAAAAGCATGGCGTGATTCTTCTCCGATCAAATTAACACGTTTTAATTATCTTCTGCCAATTCATTGAACATCTTGCAACTACATAGACAAAAGAACAAGTTTTCACGATTTATCAACTAATATTTATCAGGCTTACTATTGGCGAAAATAATTATTTTTAACAAATGTTTCTACTGTTAAAAAGTTTCTATGCTTTTTTTATAGTCAACTTTTCAATAGTACAAAAGGTTTATTATACATTACAATAAATGATTAATTTACTTTTCTAACGATAAAGCAAGCTTCTATGGAGTTGAAACTTAATTAGCGCCAGATTGTTAAAAGAAACTTAATTAGCCCTCGGTTTTTTAAATTCTCTACAATCATCAGTCCCTTGATAAATTAATGAACTGTTAGAGAATACTTTTATGAAACGGTAGATTAGATAGGTACCTTAGTTTTGCATTGAAAATATCATCCATGGAGTTGGCGGCGACCGAAGCAAGAATCTGCACCACCAGATCATTAGGAAGAACATCGAAGTCTTCAATCTCCATAGCTCTTAGGAATGGTGTGATGCGGTGTGATTTTGATAGTTATAATCGTTATCTAATTCAAATAAATGCAAGATTTCAGCATAAATAAAAGGGAATATGACAAAATTGGTAGACACTACGGATTAATTGGATTGAATCGTAGTATGAAAACCTACTGAGTGACAACTTTCAAATTCAAAGAAATCCTGAAATTAAAAATTGGCAATCCTAAGCCAAATCCTGTTTTACGATAACCAAGAAGACAATAAGGATTCATAAAGCAAGAATAAAAAAAAAGATAGAAACGCACATTCCACTCGAATTTTTAGGGGTATCGCACATTTTTAAAGACAAAGCATATTTCGCAATTTTTTATCCTCCATTTGAATAGCATCGGTCACTGGGTCAAACACTTTCCCCGAGTCATGGGAGCTTGGCGGCAATTGAGACGTTGATCGAGTTCTACGATCTCATCACGCGGAATCCGACTCAATTCGCGGATTAAACTAGCGTGGATTTTTTAAGGTAAGTTTGGTGGCAATGGAGACTTTGATGATTACCCGCATTCTAAAGGAGCGTTGGTATGAGTCTTAAAATTTTTCGTTACTTTGCATTTCCATTATTTACGAGAACTGACATTCATGAGGAGCTTTGCTATGACTATAAGAGTTAAAATATTTCCCAAATTCTCAGACTCGAAGACAAGCTCTAATTTCATAGCAAAACAGGGATAAAGAGAAAATAAAGAAAACGCACAAATTTGAGCAACGGGATACTTTTTGTCCTTTGACATGGACACCAATTAAGACAAACTTAAAAATTGTCCATATTATTAAAATGATACAATGATGCAAGACAGCATCGTTCATATTCCTTCAAAGAAAGGCTACATTGCGTTACAGGTTGCATGGGAAATTCATACAGGTTTGAGGTCAAACTAGAAAGGCCAACAGGACCACTTGAAAATAGCATGGATAATGCGGATGCGAGAGAGAGAGAGAGAGAGAGATTGCAGGTTAGCGGTCTTACTAGTCCACTTGAGTCTATAACCTAGGTCTCTATCTAGACACAGAAAGGAAACCACCCTTACTACAGGTCTTAAATCTCTTACCAACATACTAATGACTTAGGCCTCCATTTATCGAGAAAATAATCCGTGGTTACAAAGCGCCGTGTCCTAAACATCATCATCATCACTATCAAGCTAATCAAGGCCAATTTTCCTAATCAATTTTATAAAAAAATTATATATAATTGTTGGATTTTTTAATTTTCTATTAATCCCCAAAAATAGGGACTCGGTTTGGGCCCTTGGGCCCGGTCCGAATATAGACTGATGTGGTCTCACGGATCTAGGCCACAAGTGCAAATGGGCTTACTAAATAAGCCTCTTTCAATTAAAATCTCATGAGCCCAATTTTTAATTTGGGAAAATTCCAAATAAAGGCATGAAGTATCCTCATTTTCTCAAATAAGGACCTAAAGTAGACTTTGTATCAAATAAAGACCTGAAATGACATGTCAGTCTCAAATAAGGACCTGAAGTGGCCATGAGAGTTTCAAATAAAGATTTGACTTCGCCGGTCATTAGCCGGCAAAATATTCCGACCGGCGACCGGCGAGATCAATGGCATTTTTGTCCAAAATTTTTTTTATTTAATTTAATTTATTTTCTTTTTTCCTTTCCTTTTTATTCTTTTTTCGTTGTTTCTGGTTTCCCCTGTTGGCCTGCCGATGGCCAGTCGGCCGCCCACAGGTGAAGCCAGGCAGGGCGAGGCGAGGTCGGCCCTCACTAGATCTGGGCAAGGGTCGCCTCAACAGCTGCCGGCGAGGGATGGCCCCGCCCAGGGTGAGGGTCGCCTTGCCGACAGTTGGCGAAGCGACCCTCACCCAAATTTGGTGAGGGTCGACCTCGGCCATGGCCGGCGAGGGCGGCCCCGCCAGATCTGGGTGAGGGGGCCTCGCCCAGGGTGGGGCCATCCCTCTCTAGCAACTGGCGAGGCAACCTACCTTGCCCAGATCTGGCAAGGGCCGGCCTCGCCCATGGCTGGCCTTGCCCAAGGTGAGGGCGCCTCGCCTAGGCAAGGGTGGCCCTCGTCCAGCCCTCATCGAGCTTCGCCAATGGCCGACTAGCCGGCCACAGGAGAAGAAGGGAAAACTAGAAAAAAGGAAAAAAAAATTCAAAAAAAGTTAAAAGACAGAAATGCCCTTACCACAAGAAAAGCCAAGCCCTTCTTTGAAATAGATATAGCAACTTCAGGTTCTTATTTGACACAAAATCCACTTCAGGCCCTTATTTGAGACTAACGTGCAATTTCATATCCTTGTTTGACGCAAAGTCCACTTCATACCCTTATTTGAGAAAATGAGAACACTTCATGCCCTTATTTGAAATTTTTCCTTTTAATTTTAACACACAAAGCCCATTACTCATGGTGACTACGGTAGCCCACTTTCACTTCTAACTGCACCAAGTCCATCTTTAAGCCCAATTTCTAACCCTAACCCCACGCTAATCCCAATTTATTATTTTCTTTTTATCTAGTTTTCCTCTGTTCCTTAATGCTTCATCGTGAATCAAAAGAGTGAAATCATTAACAAAACTTCACCTAAAATCAAAAATTTCCACAGTATTCTTCTTCAAGCGATTTCAACCAAAACTCTTCATATAGTCTTATACGTTAACGAAATGATTAATCTACATCAATATGTTCTCAGACCGGACAAAATTGTGAGCTATTTCAGAAACATGCCATGCCTGCATTGAGACTATTAAGATGTGGTCATGACATTGATACGGTTTCTCATCTAAAATCAGTATTAGAACCAACAATGTCATCACAAGTCATTAAGACAAAGACTTAGATTAACTCAGTGATAATATATTCGAGCAACATGTACACAACTCAGATTTTGCGTACAACCGAAACAGAGGAAATAAGAGCAATGAAATCAAGTGAGATGAAGCTACGCTTACTGATTGAATCAAGACAGACGAAAATGCCACCGACGGATAGAAGCTTCAGGTGAGGTCTGACTTTCAAGTTTCCTTAAACTAGTAAACGGGCCGAGACAAAGCTGGTGCGATTCACGGTTTCCTGTTGTGAAGCAGGGGAGAACAAAGTATCCCCGAATCTGAGGCAAGTAACAAGATCGTGAGACAATTGACAGGGCCGGAGAGAGTAAGGCCCGACGGAGATAAATGGACGAGCACGGAGCAACGGTAATACAAATGTATTGCCGGAAGGAGCACTTACTGGGGAAATTACCAAGGAATCCGACTATGGCTTTGGGATCGTGCTCGGAGGATGATCCAGCAGGCCGTGACTCGGAAATGTGATTGACGAGGCTGAGAGATTTGAGAAGAAGAAAACTGAGCGCCGATGAGAGTACTGTAGGAGATAGTGATGAGCTCGAAATTGTACGTACACAGATAAAGCAGTCCTCATTATCGTAAATGTAAATACATCGCTCTCATTCTCTTAAATGTTATTTTAACAGAGTGAGAGAGACATCAGGCAATAAACAAAATCGAAGTAACTTCTTGAAAGCCTTTACATGTTCGCTCTCTGTACAAGAAACTTTAGCCATGTGATACCCAATCCTCTGGTCATTTCACAACTAGTACAACTCCGTTTATACATTTAGAGTTTGCTATGGATAGTTGACAAAAAGTGGCTTTGCTTGAAGTTATTCCAAAGCACGGTGAACAAATTGGAAGTGTTAATAAGCTCATTTACCTGATTGAAAATAGCATCAGAATGAACTCCAAGAAGGTAGTTCATCCAAGGCTCCGGTTAACAAGTTTAAGAGGTCAAGGTAGCAGGTAATGGTTTTTGCCAGATGCCCATAAATTCCGGATCTGCTCATCTAATCAAGAGCAATGTACTTGAATATATCTTATATTGTGTTTTAAGATGCTGCCGCGAACCTCTGCTCTAAGGATACATACACAACTACTTGATTTGTTGATAAAGATCTGAACCTTTCAGTTCCCAATATATATATATATTTATGGGAGCGTGATATAGCTTTGTCAATTTTCATTTCATCATATTCCATTGTTGACTGATTACTAGGTTGTTATGAATACGTGTCTTTAGAAAAAAAAAATGCAGCAATTTATTTTATATATAATCTACTCCGATGCATGATGAACAAACATTTTGCTATTATTCGAATAGGAGTTACGTGGCTTATATTCTCTACTTCATGATCGTTCATAGGTCCACAAGCTCCTATGCCGAATTAATTAAACCATGCAAGTCAGATGAATTACGTTGGCGTTATTTCTATGCCAAATGCATTATGACATCTTTTTTTTATTTGCAATCCCCGGGCCCTTTTCATTTTTAGTCTAATGTTAAGACAGGTCTACAAAAGTGGTTTACTAAGTGACATACTCTTATTAGGCAGTAGAAGATGGCCCTTTGTGTAAGTGCACGCCACTTGGTGAGCCGATTTCTGTATATTTAGCAATTCTCTGATGTTTTATGGCTTAACAGTGGAAATATTTGACATTTCTGAGAAGGATTCGACTATGTCTTCTTCCTAGCACTTGGGTTTGGTTGCAGATTAAGAATCACAGACTCACGAGATGACTTCATCTCAGTTAACGTTTCTTCGGACATGGGAAAGGAAAACACATGATCATGATCATCCGCACAAAACATAGATGGTGCGTGTAACTTCGCGAGCATCGTTACACGAAAACTAGAGATTGCCTAGTACTGACAAGCGAAGAGAGGCATTTGACCTTCTGTTGCTGACTTGCGAGTTGTTCTCTCTTCTAATTCCCTGTGAAGAAAAAATGCTACGTTTCACCTGGTTCACACAGAGCAGAATGTAACGATGAAATTAAACTCCGGCCGCAGAGTCTCTTAGCGAAGAGAAGTTTTGCTAACAACAAAATGCATGCTTTTACACTTATATTTCCACTGCTTGCTGTGATCCTCCGACAATGTTTGCCATCGCAGGTGGTTCTCTTCCAGCTTTCTTGTGTGTCTCTGGGTGTTTTTGTGTGTTTGTGTGTGTATTTGTGTGTGAGAGGCATTAGGTTGCGGAGACTGCCTTTTCTTTTCTTTTCTCCGTGGCTTTTGCGAAATTTTAAATGTGGGATTTGTCGCAACCGACCTCCGATTTTCTCAAAGAAAGGGGGTCTCGCCTGGTACGCTAAGTCTAGGTTTAGGACTTAACTTGGGCTTTCCCAAGTTTATACCATATCGTGACTTAGGGTTTAGGTTTTTAACTTACAAGTGATTTTTATCTAGGAATCGCCATTAATCAATTTGAAGTGGGTCGATTAGAAACCCAAGTAAGGTAACGGGAGAATCACCCTACTCCTATGAACTAGAGATTAAATGAGTTTGGGGACTTGATTACACTAGTTGAGTAACTAGTGCCCTTTCGGTACCTCTTATCCTATTCATTTCAGAAAATATTTATTAGACACTTTGGATTGATTTTAGGACCTGTCTCCTAATATGTAAGGTGATTAAGCGAGTGTATAATCATTAAAAATTAGCTGTCAAACTAGATATGTAACCTACGGTTCTAACCCTAACTAAAGCGACAACATTCAAAACATGGCAATTTATGCAATTTATATTCTAATTATAAACAACATGCATAATAGTAATACAACGGTAATAAAAATAACACGCAAATACTACCATATAGCCCTATAGGCCTATTCGACTCAAACCTGATTACTAATAAAATAGTTTACATAATTTAGGAAAATATTCAAAAAGACTAATTTCTAAACTATTTCCTAATTTTAAAAGAAATAAAAAAAATATTTTTTTAAAATAATAATAATAATAATGATACGGTAAAAAAATATATTTTTAAAATTTTTTTATTTTTTTATTTTTTTAAAAAAATAAAAATAAAGAATAATCAACCAGGTCAGGTCGACAGACCCGGGCCGAATCAACGGATCCAACCCAAAACGTTGACCCGGGTCGGATCTTCAAATTCGAACCGGGTCAGGAGGTCAAACTAGGTTAGTCCCCACATGCACAGGCATGCAGGGATGCCGGCCGAGCGAGATTCGACGTCTTGCCCTCGGCCAACCCAGGCCCAATCCAACCTAATTTCTGCCCTTAGGGATCGCTACGAAGCCTCTTCGGTCGTTTAGTCTGCCGTCCAACCACCTGCTTGCCGCCCGGTGATAAAAAACAAGTCGGGCTCACTAAGGCATTTCATCGAACACTTAATGTGCACGGCAAAAACTGAGGGCTTTTGACCTACTTCGAGGCGCAAGTGTACTCTGGCGACCTGTTCTTACCTTCAGCGACGACATATAGACTACAGGGAGTAACGGTATGGGCCGGGATTCGCGCGAAATGGCCGGCACAAGTCCCGGCCAAACCACACACGAAAATAGGGGAATACAGGGCAGTTGAAGAGGCTAGGAAGGCTCACCGGCCAATGGCGCGTCTAAGGTGGTCGCTAGCAGTCTGTGGAAGACAATGGGGTTGCTGGCGTCCCCTAGTGATTTGCAAACTCTCGGCTCGCTCTTTTTCTCTCAAATTCTCTCTCAATCTCTCCCTCTCTTCCGGTGCTCTATTTTTGCTCAAGAAAGACCGCCCCGTCTCTCTCCTCTTCGCCGACTTATATAGCCAACACCGGCCACTTGCCCTCTGCTCCATTAACTCACCCTGCCTCTTCTTTCAACGGCCTGCACCGACCTACGCCTATTCAAGACTTTGTGGCCTGTTTAGGGCGATGCAGGGGACCTATTTTTCTTGGCGGGAAGAGAGAAATGGGGAGAGATGGAGAGACCGAGAAAGGGGGAGGGATGAAGAGAGGCCGAGCCAGCAGGGGGCAGAAGGAAGGATCGGGCTGGGCCAGGCCCATCTCACACGAGAGGAAAAGAAAAGAGAGGAAGAGGGCCGGGTCCTCAAATGGGAAAAAAAGAGAGCGTCAGGTTGACCCGACCCCGGCTCGGCTCGATCCAATCCAATTTTTTTTTATTTTTTTGATTTAAAAAAAAGAAGAGAAAAATGCATTCTAATAGTGCAAGGTGTACCTATGTCTATATGCAATGCAATTGAAATTAAAAACATTTTTTTGTTTTAGGAATTAAAAATTTAATTCCTAATTTTTACATAATTAATTTTTGGCAATTAAAAATAGGTATCAACAATTGTCTCTCTTTGAAGGTAAGCTTGCAGAGGTTGAGCTCGCAGAGGTTGCATTCAAAGATAAAATGACACCTAAATTTGGCTCGTGCATGTTCAATTAATGTTATTTTTTGCGGGATCATGGGTCCTATTTTCTATAATTCGATATAAGATGATGCATGCTAAAACAAATAAAAACATACCTAAGGTTAATTATATGGAGTACTTGGCTTACACTTCAAGTACCTGAAAAAGATTTTCACGAAATATCCGGATTACACATAAGATAATCGAGAAAAGGAGATTCATGAAATACCCGGATTACACTTCGAATAATCAAGAAAAGTGATTTTGCGAAATATCTGGATTACACTTCAGATAATCAAAAGAAGATTCATAAAATACCCGAATTACACTTCAGATAATCGAGAAGAGAGATCTTGCGAAATATTCGGATTACACTTCGAATAATCGAAAAAAGATTCACGAAATACCTTGGATTACACTTCGGATAATCGAGAAAAGAGATCTTGCGAAATATTTGGATTACACTTCAGATAATCGAAAGAAAATTCACGAAACACTCGGATTACACTTCGGATAATCGAGAAAAGTTAGCCGATAAATGCTTGGGTCGGTCTAGAGTGCCTAATGACTTGGTGAATAGAGGGTTGGTCCAATGTTCGGGAGAGGAGATACCATAACAATCGTAGATACCTAGTGAACAAAGGGTCGATCTAATGTTCAAGAGGTACCATAACAATCGTAGATACTTGGTGAACAGAGGGTCAGTCTAATGTTCAGAAGGTAAACAAAGGGGTCGGTCTAATGTTCGGGGGTATCATAACAATCGTAGGTACCTGGTGAATAAAGCTCAAGAGGTCAACCTAGGTCGTTGACCCCGGTTGTGAACCGGGTCGAGTCGGTCCCCGCGTGCACAGGCACGCGAGGACGCCGGCTGAGCGAGATTCGACGTCTCACCGACCGACCTAGGCCCAATCTGGCCTAATTTCTGCCCCTAGGGATTGCTACGAAGCCTCTCCAGTCGTTTAGTCCGCCATCCAATCACCTGCTCGCCGGCTAGAGACCAAAAGTAACTTAGTCTCACTGAGGCATTTCATCAAACACCTGGTGTGCATGGCGAAAACAAAGGATTTTTTTACCTACTTCGGGGCTCTAGCGTACTCCGACAACCTATTCTTACCTTTGGCGATGACATATGGACTACAAGGAGTAACGGTATGGGCCGGGATTTGCGCAAAACGGCCAACTCGAGTCCCGGCCAAACCACACACAAAAACAAGGGAAAATTAGGCAGTTGAAGAGGCTGGGAAGGCTTACCGATCGATGGTGCATCTAGGGTGGTCGTCGGCAGTCTGCAGGCAACGACGGGGTTGCTAGCGTCCCCTGGTGATCTACAAACTCTCTCGGCTCACTCTTTTTCTCTCAAATTCTCTCTCAATCTCTCCCTCTCTTTCAGTGCTCTGTTTTTGCTCGAGAAAGACCGCCCCATCTCTCTCCTCTTCACCGGCTTATATAGCCAACTTCCGCCACCTGCCTTCTGCTCAATCAAGTCACCCCGCCTCTTCTTTCAACGGCCTGTACCGACCTATGCTTATTCAAGACTTTTGTGTTTAGGCCGGTGCAGGGGACCTGTTTTTCTTAGGGGGAAGAGAGGAAATGGGAGACATGGAGAGATCGAGAAAGGGGGGGGGGGGATGGGACTAGTCATCAATGCCCCCTACTGCTCCCTTACCTGCCCGTTTGTGGCTGATGGGGACGGCGAGGGCCGCTCCACCGTTGGTTGAATCTTCGGCCAAAAACAGAGCATGGCAGAGCAAGTGGGAGGAAGGAAGGAAAGAGAAGCCGGGCCAACGCGGGGGAGAAGGAAGGAGCGGGCTGGGCCAGGCTTAGCTCATGCAAGAAGAAAAGAAAAGAGGGGAAGAGGGCCGGGCCCGCGGAGGGGAAAAAAAGAGAGGGTCGGGTCGACTTAGCCCCCGCCAGACAAGATCCAAAATTTTTTTAATTTAAATAAAAGAAAAAAAAATACATTCTAATAGTGCAAGGTGTACTTATGTCTATATGCAATGCAATTGAAATTAAAAATATTTTTTTATTTTAGGAATTAAAAATTTAATTCCTAATTTTTGCATAATTAGATTTGGACAATTAAAAATAAGTGTCAACAACTGCCCCTCTTTGAAGGTAAGCTCGTAGAGGTTAAGCTCACAAAGGTTGCATTCAAAGATAAAATGACACTTAAATTTGGTCCGTGCTTGTTCAATTAATGTATTTTTTGGCAGGACCATAGGTCCCATTTTTTATGATGTGATATAAGATGATGCATGCTAAAGCAAATAAAAACATATCTAAGGTTACTTATGAGGAGTACTTGGATTACACTTCAAGTACCTGAAAAAAAAATTCACAAAATATCCGGATTACATGATAGATAATCGAGAAAAGGAGATTCACGAAATACCCGGATTGCACTTCGATAATTGAGAAAAGAGATTTTGCGAAATATCCGGGTTACACTTCAGATATTCAAAAGAATATTCACAAAATTTTTTTAAAATTTTTAAAATTTTTAAAAAAAGAAAAGAAAAATACATTCTAATAGTGCAAGGCGTACCTATGTCTATATGCAATGCAATTGAAATTAAAAACATTTTTTCGTTTTAGGAATTAAAATTTTAATTTCTAATTTTTGCATAATTAATTTTGGGTAATCAAAAATAGGTGTCAACAGGATTTAATGCCCTTTTGATCTTTTTAATGCACTCTTTATTTACTCTGCTTCTTTCTTTATTTTTGGTTTGGTTTCATCTTTTCGGATCTTGGTTTTCATTTCTTTGCATACATGATTTGGGCATCAAAGAGTTGAGCTATTCCCAGTCAAACAAAAATAAATAGATAAATAAATATAACATCGAAAAAATAAAACCGTCCCATTTTTGCCGCTACGACAAGGACAATTTTGACACGATTGTCCAAATGATTGTCCAAATATATAGTTCGATTAACGTCCATAAATGCTGGTGGAAAGATCTCATCCACTCCTATCAAATGAGACTCCATTATTCGACCAAAAAAAAAATGAGACTCCATTAATACAAATAGCGACTTGCCCAGGAATTTACTTTTGTGAGGCTTCGTGATTCGCACACGTCATTTTCAAACAATTCCTTAAATATTAACATACAGATGAATTTAATATCAATAAAAGAATATATATGTTACTAGGTCCTACATTAAATTGTCAAGATATATTGATCATTTACTGCACTTTTGCGTTGTACGCTAGCCGAAAGAGTATTTTACTATATGGAATGAAAAAAATATCATACGTACGTCGTACTAAGGATATGACAAATAATTATCAACGCTCATGAATAGTTGCGTACCCTATTGGTAATTACCATTTAAAAAGCCTACCGCCCGATACTATTATTCACCACAGTATATCTAAAAGTTACTCAATATCAGAAACAGCTACTTTCTGATAACTCACTGAATTCATTTTAAGTTTACCTACATCTACTCTTGTAATGTAAACATCTAATTGGGCATGGAAATTGGAAGCCGACTAGTTTATTTAAGGGTTAATACCACGAAAAACCCTAAACTGGTTTACCCTCCGTTAGTTTTTATTAAATTTTACCGTCATATTGCTGAGTTGGATGATATGTGGCAGTTAACGGGTGTACCAATTTGAGGTTTTACCCTCCGTTTTTCATATGTGTACCGGTTTATAATTTTTCATGATATTAATCCAATTTAACGGAAATTAACAAAGGGTAAATTTGTCAAAAATGTACTAATTTGAAATTTTTTATGGCAAAAAAATTAGTTTGGGGTAAATTTGTCACATGTGTGTTAGTTTGGGGTTTTTTGTGGTCAAATAATTAGTTTGAGGGTAAATTTATCATAGGTGTACCAGTTTGAGATTTTCGTTATATTAACCCGTTAATTAAAAGAAAACGAGATATGTACACCGTAAATCCTAAAACTTATAGACAAAGGAGACCAGCAACATAGTTTCTAAAACGGTTGAGATTTCACTAAGTATTTAGGACATTCGCCAAATGACTTTATTGGCTGATGATTTCAGTTGCCACGGGAAGTGAAAGTGATTTTCTGAATTTTGGAATTTTTTTTAAATTTTATTAATTTATTCTTTTTTTCCTTTCCTTTTTGTTTCTTTCAAATGGTCCTAAAAAAATCAAAAATTTCACAGAATTGCTTAGAATACCTGTGGCCACCCACTTTTAGTGAAATTTAAATTTTTTTAGGTGCCCAAAAAAATCAAAAAATCAAAAATTTTAAAACTTCACAAAATAGTTTAGAATACATGTGGCCACCCATTTTGAGTGAAATTTAAATTTTTTAAGGTGCCCAAAAAAATTCAAAAACTCAAAAATTTCAAAACTTTACAGAATGGCTTAGAATAACTGTGGCCACCCACTTTGAGTGAAATTTTAATTTTTGGAGGTGAAAAAAAAGCAAAAAATCAAAAATTTCAAAACTTCACAGAATGACTTAGAATACATGTGGCCATCCACTTTGAGTGAAATTTAAATTTTTTTAGGTGAAAAAAAACATAAAAAGTCAAAAATTTCAAAACTTCACAGAATGACTTACAATACCTCTAGCCACCCACTTTGAGTAAAATTTATTTTTTTTAGATGCCCAAATGGTATTTTTGATTTTTTTTTGGTTCCTAAAGAAAATTAAATTTCACTCAAAGTGGATGGCCATATGTATTCTAAGTTACTCTGTGAAGTTTTGAAAATTTTTCTTTTTTGCTTATTTTTATTTTTTTCGACACCTAAAAAAAATTAAATTTCACTCAAAGTGGGTGGCCACAGGTATTCTAAGCAATTATGTGAAGTTTTTTATTTTTTATTTTTTATTTTTTTCGGCACCTAAAAAAATTTAAATTTCGCTTAAAGTGGATAGCCACAGGTATTCTAAGGCATTTTGTGAAGTTTTGAAATTTTTTATTTTTTTTTTATTTTTTATTATTTTTGGCATCTAAAAAAATAAAATTTCGCTCAAAGTGGGTAGCCACAGGTATTTTAAGCCATTCTGTGAAGTTTTGAAATTTTTACTTTTTTGCTTATTTTTATTTTTTTGGCATATAAAAAAATTTAAATTTCACTCAAAGTGGGTGGCCACATGTATTTTAAGCTATTCTGTGAAGTTTTGAAATTTTTACTTTTTTGCTTATTTTTATTTTTTTGGCATATAAAAAAATTTAAATTTCACTCAAAGTGGGTGGCCACATGTATTTTAAGCTATTCTATGAAGTTTTGAAATTTTTTGTTTTTTTTATTTTTTTGGCACCTAAAAAAATTTAAATTTCACTCAAAGTGGATGGCCACAAGTATTCTAAGCCATTCTGTGAAGTTTTGAAATTTTTGATTTTTTGCTTTTTTTTATTTTTTTCGGTACCTAAAAAAATAAAATTTCACTCAAATTGGGTGGCCACAGGTATTCTAAGATATTCTGTGAAGTTTTTAAATTTTTAAATTTTTTATTATTTTTTATTTTTTTGGCAACTAAAAAAATTAAATTTTGCTCAAAGTGGGTGGCCATAGGTTTTCTAAGCCATTTTGTGAAATTTTGAAATTTTTTATTTTTATTTATTTTTTTCGGTACCTAAAAAAAATGTAAACTTCACTGAAAGTGGGTAGCCACAGATTCTAAACCATTCTGTTAAGTTTTGAAATTTTTGATTTTTTGCTTTTTTTCTCACCTCAAAGATCGTGACTTCCATATGTGTTGAAGAAAATGAATTCCTCATAAATGGTTCTCACTTTTGTTCCAGAAATGAAAAATCAACTTTTTTTTTGTTCTCATTTCTGGTTTCAGAATCAGTTTTGGAAGCAAACTTGTCCCGGAAATAGAAAAATGAAATTACGTTATCAAACGGGTTTCTGGTCCAAAACTGATTCTGAAAACAAAAAACCAGTTCTGAACAGAACCAGAATGGTTTTCATGCAGCACCTAAATCTAACGTATAACCCAACCTGCTCCATCATCGAGCCCCAGCGCGCATGAGAATTAAAAAAAGAGCAGTAAAATACTTAGTAAAATCACAAATTTTGCATGTTTGTATGTAGAAATTGTTAGTTTGGAAGATGTGTGTGTTTCTACGGATCAGAGTTAACATATTCTCTTTTTTTTTTTAAAGATCAGATGGTGTCATATATTTAAGTATGTAACAATACTTCAAAAAATGAGTAACATTTAACGAGAGACAAACCGATGAAACAAAAATTGTATATCTCTCTCTCTATATACATATGCATGTAAGTATGTACGTAACATTAGGCATGTGGACGTTGCAATCAAACTAGCTATTGAAATCTGACTTTTCATCTCCAACAAGTTCAACGAGAGATAGAGAGATGGCAACGGAGATGTCCAAAGGTGTGTGTCGAGCGAATCCTCCGGTTTTGATGATTTCTTCATTTCCGAATGCAAAGTGTCCAAAGATTTTGCAGGTCCAAAATGAGGTGCTCGTCCCATCAAAGCATGGGAAGGACCCTCGAATGCAGAGCTCATCGTTCATCACCATCCTTCTCCTCAAATTGGCGGATTGCGACATCCTCTATTATTGTCCCTCTTCTTTTGGTTTTTTTTTTTAATTCTCTCTTGATTTGTCTCAAGTCCAAAACGAGGGGATTTACTTATCATTTCTTTGTTTGGTTATGGTTGAAAAATGGAAACCCCAAATGATTTTTATGTCAAATATAACAATGAAAATATAAAGAGCTTATTTGCAAATGGTATTGCTTTCTGCTTGATATAGGAAAAGAGTGGATGATACTTCGATAGGTGATGGAAGATTTGTTGGTTGTTTTTTGTAAAACAAACAAAATAGTGCATTTTCTTTTGTTCCCATTAGAAAAATTTTGAGAAAGTGGGCCACTTTATATGTGTGAGTATCTTCTTGCTCGTTAAAGCGAAAACAATGAAGTGTGGGCTATATTCCTCAATATCCGTGTGTAGGTGCGCGAATAATTGCGCGATTTTGGTGCACTTTGCACGCTTGCACGGTCACGGACCTTAATTAGCACTAATCCTTGCTTATTTTATTATTTTATTATTATTTATGAAATTCGAAATTAATAAAAAAAATATAGTGTTATTATTATTTATTATTATTCTTTTATTCCGAATTTTCATTTATCTTTTTTCAACGTGACTTTTGATTTCGTACCAATTCACTATACATTTTTTCGATAAAGGGACGTCTTTGTTCGAAAAGGTGTGATTAGTGAGTCAGTTTTTACATGGTTGTATCGTCAAGGCTCTTTCTCTCTTCATTTTTCTCAAGTCCAAAACGAGGGGATTTACTTATCATTTCTTTGTTTGGTTACGGTAGAAAAATGGAAAGCCCAAATGATTTTTTTGTCAAATATAACAATGAAAATATACAGAGCTTATTTGCAAATGGGATTGCTTTCCGCTTGATATAGGAAAAGAGTGGATGATAATTCGATAGGTGATGGAAGATTTGTTGGTTGTTTTTTGTAAAACAAACAAAATAGTGCATTTTCCTTTATTCCACATAGAAAAGTTTTAAGAAGGTGGGTCACTTGGTTGTTTTAATTAACCCTTTAATTAAAAGAAAACGAGATATGCACACCGTAAATCCTAAAACTTATAGACAAAGGAAACCAGCAACATAGCTTCTAAAACGGTTGAGATTTCACTAAGTATTTAGGACATTCGCGAAATGACTTTATTGGTTGATGATTTCAGTTGCCACGGGAAGTGAAAGTGATTTTCTGAATTTTGGAATTTTTTTTAAATTTTATTAATTTATTCTTTTTTTCCTTTCCTTTTCGTTTCTTTCAAATGGTCCTAAATCTACCATATAACCCAACCTGTGCCATCATCGAGCCCCAGCGCCCATCAAAATAAAAAGACGAGCAGTAAAATACTTAGTAAAATCACAAATTTTGCATGTTTGTACGTAGAAATTGTTAGGTTAGAAGATGTGTGTGTTCGTACGGATAAGAGTTAACATATTCTCTTTTTTTTTTAAAGATCAGATGGTGTCATATATTTAAGTATGTAACAATACTTCAAAAAATGAGTGACATTTAACGAGAGACAAACCGATGAAACAAAAATTGTATATCTCTCTCTCTCTCTATATACATGTGCATGTAAGTATGTACGTAACATTAGGCATGTGGAAGTTGCAGTCAAACTTGCTACTGAAATCTGACTTTCCATCTCCAACAAGTTCAACGAGAGATAGAGAGATGGCAACGGAGATGTCCAAAGGTGTGTGTCGAGCGAATCCTCCGGTTTTGATGATTTCTTCATTTCCGAATGCAAAGTGTCCAAAGATTTTGCAGGTCCAAAATGAGGTGCTCGTCCCATCAAAGCATGGGAAGGACCCTCGAATGCAGAGCTCATCGTTCATCACCATCCTTCTCCTCAAATTGGCGGATTGCGACATCCTCTATTATTGTCCCTCTTCTTTTGGTTTTTTTTTTTAATTCTCTCTTGATTTGTCTCAAGTCCAAAACGAGGGGATTTACTTATCATTTCTTTGTTTGGTTATGGTTGAAAAATGGAAACCCCAAATGATTTTTATATCAAATATAACAATGAAAATATAAAGAGCTTATTTGCAAATGGTATTGCTTTCTGCTTGATATAGGAAAAGAGTGGATGATACTTCGATAGGTGATGGAAGATTTGTTGGTTGTTTTTTGTAAAACAAACAAAATAGTGCATTTTCTTTTGTTCCCATTAGAAAAATTTTGAGAAAGTGGGCCACTTTATATGTGTGAGTATCTTCTTGCTCGTTAAAGCGAAAACAATGAAGTGTGGGCTATATTCCTCAATATCCGTGTGTAGGTGCGCGAATAATTGCGCGATTTTGGTGCACTTTGCACGCTTGCACGGTCACGGACCTTATTTAGCACTAATCCTTGCTTATTTTATTATTTTATTATTATTTATGAAATTCGAAATTAATAAAAAAAATATAGTGTTATTATTATTTATTATTATTCTTTTATTCCGAATTTTCATTTATCTTTTTTCAACGTGACTTTTGATTTCGTACCAATTCACTATACATTTTTTCGATAAAGGGACGTCTTTGTTCGAAAAGGTGTGATTAGTGAGTCAGTTTTTACATGGTTGTATCGTCAAGGCTCTTTCTCTCTTCATTTTTCTCAAGTCCAAAACGAGGGGATTTACTTATCATTTCTTTATTTGGTTACGGTAGAAAAATGGAAAGCCCAAATGATTTTTTTGTCAAATATAACAATGAAAATATACAGAGCTTATTTGCAAATGGGATTGCTTTCCGCTTGATATAGGAAAAGAGTGGATGATAATTCGATAGGTGATGGAAGATTTGTTGGTTGTTTTTTGTAAAACAAACAAAATAGTGCATTTTCCTTTATTCCACATAGAAAAGTTTTAAGAAGGTGGGTCACTTGGTTGTTTTAATTAACCCTTTAATTAAAAGAAAACGAGATATGCACACCGTAAATCCTAAAACTTATAGACAAAGGAAACCAGCAACATAGCTTCTAAAACGGTTGAGATTTCACTAAGTATTTAGGACATTCGCGAAATGACTTTATTGGTTGATGATTTCAGTTGCCACGGGAAGTGAAAGTGATTTTCTGAATTTTGGAATTTTTTTTAAATTTTATTAATTTATTCTTTTTTTCCTTTCCTTTTCGTTTCTTTCAAATGGTCCTAAATCTACCATATAACCCAACCTGTGCCATCATCGAGCCCCAGCGCCCATCAAAATAAAAAGACGAGCAGTAAAATACTTAGTAAAATCACAAATTTTGCATGTTTGTACGTAGAAATTGTTAGGTTAGAAGATGTGTGTGTTCGTACGGATAAGAGTTAACATATTCTCTTTTTTTTTTAAAGATCAGATGGTGTCATATATTTAAGTATGTAACTATACTTCAAAAAATGAGTGACATTTAACGAGAGACAAACCGATGAAACAAAAATTGTATATCTCTCTCTCTCTCTATATACATGTGCATGTAAGTATGTACGTAACATTAGGCATGTGGAAGTTGCAGTCAAACTTGCTACTGAAATCTGACTTTCCATCTCCAACAAGTTCAACGAGAGATAGAGAGATGGCAACGGAGATGTCCAAAGGTGTGTGTCGAGCGAATCCTCCGGTTTTGATGATTTCTTCATTTCCGAATGCAAAGTGTCCAAAGATTTTGCAGGTCCAAAATGAGGTGCTCGTCCCATCAAAGCATGGGAAGGACCCTCGAATGCAGAGCTCATCGTTCATCACCATCCTTCTCCTCAAATTGGCGGATTGCGACATCCTCTATTATTGTCCCTCTTCTTTTGGTTTTTTTTTTTAATTCTCTCTTGATTTGTCTCAAGTCCAAAACGAGAGGATTTACTTATCATTTCTTTGTTTGGTTATGGTAGAAAAATGGAAACCCCAAATGATTTTTATGTCAAATATAACAATGAAAATATAAAGAGCTTATTTGCAAATGGGATTGCTTTATGCTTGATATAGGAAAAGAATGGATGATACTTCCATAGGTGATGGAAGATTTGTCGGTTGTTTTTTGTAAAACAAATAAAATAGTGCATTTTCCTTTATCTCATATAGGAAAGTTTTGAGAAGATGGATCACTTTATATGTGTAAGTGTCTTCTTACTTGTTAAAGTGAAGACAATAGGGTGTGGGCTAGACTCCTAAATATCCACTTGTGGGTGCGCGAATAATTGCATGATTTTGGGTGCACTTTGCATGCTTGCGAGGTCACGGACTGTAATTAGCACTAATCCTTGCTTATTTTATTTTTATTTATGAAATTCGGAATTAATAAAAAAATATAGTATTATTATTATTTATTATTATTATTTTATTCCGAATTTGCATTTATCTTTTTCAACGTGACTTTTGATTTCATACCAATTCACTATATATCTTTTCGATGAAGGAATGCCTTTGTTCGAAAAGGTGTGATTAATGAGTCAGTTTTTGCATGATTGTATATCACGTCTCTTCATTCGGATTTTTAGACACTTTTTCATTCAGAAAAACAGCACCCATTCTTTCTAATTGCTTTCCTAGAGAGACCTTGGAAATATACCGAAATTGCTATTCGGTAATCTCAATCGAGACTTTGTTATATCTTAGAAGAAATTTATCTGTGATCATTAGCAACTTCGTGGGGAAAATAATTCCTTAAAAAAAGTGATATCACCCCTCAAAATCTAACTTCGTTATTTATTCCGTTTGAAATTGAAGTTTCCTTTCTTCTACAATTCGGAAGAGCATATTTTCCAACAAGATTTATGTGAAACGTTAGAAGCATTTGGTACACCAGTTGATGCATAAATAGATTTACAAATGTTTTCATGCCATCGGAATCGAGATTGAATCATCATCGATCTTCGAGCTCTCACTCTCGATCCTTTGCCGTGGACTCGGTTTTGGTTGTGAATTCAATTATACATTGAAAGAATTGCTTCTTTTGGCCAACATGAAAATTTCTAATATCGAATGTGAGGTTGTCTCTCTACGCTAAAGAGCATTCTAGGAGGATGAGGTTTGTGTGAGAGCAATAGTACGAGACTCCTTTAACAATTGACCATTCTAATATGGCGATCCCGATTGCAACGGGTACGAAGGACATTGACGTTTGATTGTTATATATGCACATGTTGAGCTAAAACAAGAATCCATAGTACAATGAATAATTTTCCTTTCTCTGGGCTAGAAGTCGATGACCAATCAACAAATCAAACTAAGAAAAATAACAAGAGTCTCAAATCACGTTATTATGCATTAATTTAGAACACCCCCAGAAGTCTCTGGATGATCGACGATCTGAATCCAACCCTTTAATCTATAACTTCGGGAGCATGAGCAATGTGAAACCCCATAAATCGTTGGTTTGATCAAATTTAATTAAATGTCAGTTTCGGTTGATTCATACTGGGCAAATTGCAGGTCTCCCTTTAAGAAAATCTTCAGTTTGATTCAGTCACACGCAAGAATGTTACAGAAGATGAACCGGTCGTCCTCGCAAATGGACGGATCTCTAATTAATTTTGTCTTGAGAAGGCAAATTTTATCACTTAATGTTTCGTATAATATGCTAACTTGATAGAAAATGCCAATTGGCAATTGCAATTTCAACGAAAGCTCGACGGCCAATGTGACAACTATAATCATTTTCATCATATACTAATTAGTTGTTACTGTAATAATTAGATATTCTAGTCCTTGGCTAGAGATATTAATTAGTTGTTACTGTAATAATCATTGTCATCACATACTAATTAGTTGTTACTGTAAATTAATCAAGGTCTTTCACTGATAAAATCAAAATTAATCATAGAGTTGATTATTTTCTATTTCTTTTGATAACTCCAATATTATCTATTTGGGTAGATTGTCCAAAAAGTCCTATATTTATTGTACGGAAGCCAATTTAGTTTAAACCTATCAATTGTCCCAATGTATTCCTAAACCTTTGATGATTTGCCAATTTAGGAAAAAAAAAATTTTACTAAACAATAGAAAATTTCCAGTTCATTTTCAAGTTTTAGCTAAACACCAAAAAATATTATCATTTTCCAGAATTTTTTTTCCAAAAATGTGATATTTTCCACTGAACAATGCAATTCAAACTAATCTAAAGCTAACATGTTGCCCGTTTGGGATAATTAAATAAAGAAAAAAAAAAGACTCAGGTCCTCTTTTTCTGAGTACTTATTCCTTGAATTATTAAAAAGTACTTCATAATCTTCTACACGATTGGTTGGATGTGCTTGACAAGAAACACTGCAACGATTCATAGGTGTGAGTGAATTCGACGACTTAATTTGGAATTTTGATCCGAATGTTGAGAAACTCTAATTTATATACATTTACGAAGAATGAATATCATGTATCAACGCTATTTTCATCTCCTGCTACACACCTATATAAAGCATAATTCGAAGGTTGTACGATATATTTTATGTTAAGACAATTATAATCTATGTTACCTGAAATACGGTATCTCTAACTGCATTAACATAAAATATATCGTTTTTCATGTTACTACTAATTTTATTTTGTTATTTTAATTAACCAAGTGCAAAGGTACTACGCAATTTTCTATTGATTTGTAAAGTAGGCATTCTTTCCCTTGAGAAGAATATTTCCAATGCAGTGGATTTTTAAGGAAAACAAACAAACACTAAGGCTCCGTTCATTTGGCGGAAAATATTCTCCTTTTGGAAAATATTTTTCCGGAAGTTATTTTCTTGGAAAATATTTTTCCGGAACATAATTTTCCGGTGTTCGGCGATCAATATGAAAAAGTTTCGAAAAATATTTTTCGCCGGCGGCCGGCGTCCGATGGCGGCGGCGGCGGCCAGCAGGCGGCGACGGTGGCCAGCAGGCGGCGGCGGTGGCGGCCGGCGAGCAGTGGCGGCGGACGACTGGCGGCCGCGACGGCGGCCGGCGGCCTGCGACGGTGGCGACCGGCGGCCTGCGGCGGTGGCGACCGGCGGCGGCCGGCGACCTTAGTGAAGAAGAAGAAGATCCGGAAAATGATTTCCGCTTTTGAAGAAGTGGAAGTCATTTTCTATAAACTTAAGCTATTTTATGAGAGGGGGAAGGAAAATATTTTCCCACGGAAAACATTTTCCGCCCCCCGAACACCGGAAAACCCGGAAAATATTTTCCGGAAGAATATTTTCCGCCAAACGAACGGAGCCTAAGATTGTGTTTGTTTGAAAGAAAGTGTTTTCCGGGAATTCGTTTTTCGGACTTTCACCCGTTTGGTTCGTCGAAAATGATAAGTTAGCGGAAAACACTTTCCGGTCAAGGAAAACATCATGTATAATATTAAGAAAGTGAATTCCCTAATCTGAGGAGGTGAAAACACTTTTCAAAATTGCTCATCATAACTTTTTTTATTTTGTTCTTTTCTTTTCTTTGTTCTTTGTTCTTTTTTTGCTTTTCTTTTCTTTTTCTTTATTTTCTTTCTTTTTCTTTTTCTTTTTTCTTCCCTCCACTAGTTGCCGGCCTCGGAGATTGAAATCATTTTCCAATGAAATCCAAACATTGGAAAACAATTTCAATCATATATCACCAAACAAAAGAAAAATAACTATTTTCCTGTAAAATGCTTTTTGGGAAATTATTTTCCGTCATCATTAAGTTTTTCGCAAAACAAACGCACCCTTATGAATTATATAGATCTTCAACATATTACAATAGCATCTCATTGTGATAACTTAACAATATGAGCAGCGTAGACACATTAAAAGTGTAAGAAGTTCTATCAAAATGGTGAAGGGCCGAATAAAAGGAAGGGGCTCCCCTACAGGCAAAGACAGTGTGTTGGAAGGTGGCAGGCGACAGCTATGAAGTTGGAGAATGCGAGGGAGGCAAGGCTGATGCTTCGGCAAGGGCAAGTTTTATGGTAATTCACATCCGACGGGTGAAGTGACGGTTAGCTTCAAGGATTTATAGTAATGGATGTTAAAAAACATGGGATGCAGGCGAGAAAGAATAGGGGAGAGTGGAGCAAAAACGTCTATAAGCCAACTGGAGATGGGGTCAGCCCATTCAATGGATGACAAGTGGCGCCACGTGTCTCATTTTTTTTTCTCTCTTGTCAACACACCTCACTCTCAAATATTGAGTGGACCAACCCCTCCATATCACCGTTGGCCGGACCATTCAATGGCCGACACATGGTGCCGCATGTTGATCGGGTCCCACCTTTCCCTCATTCAAACTTGGACATTGCTAGCATAACCCTACAATTTTTTTAATGTAATGGTGCAAGGGCAGCCACACATTTCACTTTAGATGGAAAGGGCAACCGGCATTTCATCGAAGACAGAAACTCATTATGCTCTGCAAAGATAGTAGATTGTGGATTTTCACTTCTTCTTTTTTGGGTGTATTTACATGCCCAACAACAAAAGTTACTTTTATTTACATACTGTATTCAAATTCATCTTTCTTTCTAAAAAGAAAAGCACCAATCTCTCTTAATTTTCTTGAACAAAAATAAGAGGTATCTAGCGTAGAATTTTAGCTGTAATCTCTCAATATATTTATTTCGTCTTGAAATGAAGATGATTAAACCGATCTTTTCTAATATTTTTCAAACGATGGAATTCGTCCAACAATAGTTTAATTGATGATAGTTGTGTTATCGTAAACTCAAGATAAATTATTCGATTGTAGATACTAGTAATCCATGAAAGGGATTGTGATATTGGGACACATCAAATATGTGTCCACTTTACACCTGTTATGGAGTCCATTAACTTGTCACAAGTAAACATGACATATAAAAGATTCCAAAACCCTTAAAACATTAGACTACAATTTGTCTTAAATGTGTGAAGCTGCATGTCACCATCTCTCATGACATCGACCTCACCCTTTTTATCACAAGCAAACAAGAATCTGGACTTTACCGCGGAAAATTCTGAAAAGGAAAGTAACCCCCCATACCCATCCATCCCTATTGCCTCTCCATTTAAAATAACACTTCACGTGATGGGATATGTAAGCATAACCTCTTGAGTTTGTCATCCAGCCGATAAATTGAAAGTGTGATGTTAAAACTTAATTGCCTCGTCAATTAATTGGGGCAGATTCCATGTTGCCATCAATTTAATTATGGTAATTGAATGCAACCTTGCAATACCATTTATGAATGTGAGCACAAAAATATAAAGAGATGATGTCGACTTTGAATTTTTTTAGAGACGAACGAATGCTGCTGGATAGTTTCTTAACGGAGAACACTTAAGCATGTGTGAGAAGAAAGATCATAATATGTACAAAATAATCTTGGGCTCTATGCCTACCGAGCACTTCTACCGTTACCTTATATCATCAATTATTAGCCATTAGATGTCAGCGATCAAGAAAAACGTCAACTAACTAACAAATTTTAGTCGTTAACGATAATAGTATATGGTGTTTTATTGTACATTAAAAACTTCCTTTGCCCACCACTCCGTTAGTGGAGGTCCACTTAAACAAGACAATTCGCATGTATAAAGGGATTAGCTGCGTCATTGAAAATAATATGTCGAAATGTAAATTTCGACCTCGCCCTAGTCGGCCCCCACCTCTGGGCATGTTTAAGCACCAATGTTTTTGAAGACTTCAATAGCTAAATTGTTGTTCAAAGCACCAAAGCTTTTTAAATATGCCGCATGATAGCCAGACATAATATAATGAAACATCTATCTGCTTTGGCGAGGATTCTCCATGTCTTACTGTATCATTTACAGTTCTCTTGTTTGTCAGAGAAAATTTAATGGCATTACACTTTGAGTGACAGATCCAGTATAGGAATTGATGACATTCATTTCCACCTTCTTAATATTCTCATCTGATTTTACAGACTCATCTCAGAACAGAAGATGATGATATAGTGAGATGCATAGAGGCATGTCTATGGGTTCATAATTAGTCGAGTTCCGCCCACTTCTTTATCTCGCATTTCTTCGCCGTGCATATGTGACATTTTAATTTGCAAAGATGCACCCACGTGAGCATTCTCCATGACACGATATGTTTAATATATTCTTAATTTTTCAGCACCTCAATTAAAACCAATGTGATGTATGCGTGGGCGAGTGATTCCGGAAATGTTTTTTTGTGAGTTATGAGTATGGATGGGTGTGTTTACAGAATAGTTATTGAATGGTAAAAGGAAACCGAAAGATAGGCTACGATCGACACCGAGGTATAAAGGACGCGCCACCAACCGAGGATGAGGATCGGGATGGACAAAGTTAACAACCGAGGCTTCAAGGACAAGCTACCTGCCAAGGATAAAGGATTTCGGGATAGGAGAAACTCAATACCAAGGCCTAAAGGGAAACAACCAGCCGAGGATAAAGTGCTTTTTGGCTCACCACCGAAGAGTAATCCACTCTCCAAGGATAAAGAAACTGATTTAGGAGTTATCCACTTTCCAAAGATAATCGCTCAATTCAGAGGAAAATCTCTTTGTATTCTCATTCAACAAAATCTAGTCTTTTCTTACAATGGAGGACTCTCCTCTATTTATAAGGGACCAAAGAAATAACTGAACATAAAAGACATGGGAATTACTTAACCATTTAAGGACTTTGGAACTAGAAAGCATTAAATACTAAGGAACCGAGGACTTTCACTCTTGAGACTCACAAAACAATTAAGACCTAGGAACTTAAAAATGCATGGATGGCACATGGAGACTTGAAATCTTGAGTCTTGCACCTGATCTCCCAAAATTCTTGTTCCAGTCTTGATGAGATGATTACTACCTCATTAAGTCAGCATATGTCATAGGAACTTGCTTAGAACAACCACCCATCGATATATTATCAATCCGTATTGAAATTAGCTACTAATCTTGTTGAGAAGATATTGGATTTCTGAATGGCAACATAGACATATCGACAAGAGTCTTACCGATAAGATCGATAAGAGATAAGCTTCATCTTTGACTTTGTCAGTTTATCGACAAGAGTCTTACCGAGAAAAGTCGATTACCCCATTAATTGATGATCTCCTTATCGATGATCCATCAAAGCAAGTTATGATCGAATTCTATTTTAGATTAAATGAGCATCGATGGTGCTGAGTTTATTGATGGAGTTAAGTTAGATGCTTCCGCATCACAATGACACAGTGTGCTCTAATTAATCTTGGCGGAGCCTGCAGTGGGTAGCAAAGTGCATTGCGGAAGTAGCAGATTGACTACGCCGTAAATCAGCATTATCTTCAATTAAACTCTCTGCTTTCCATTATATCCATACAAATTGATTGATTAAAAAACATTCTTTTTAACGTTCTCAACAACAACCGGTGCACGAGAATTGTTGTGGGGTCCATTATAGGCCACATCGTGTGGGACATTAGCAATGGATTTCTAATAAAAAATTGAGTTGTCACTTACCAGCAAGATAATGGTTTTACTACTCTAACATCTAGCGGCAGATTGCAGTGGACCCGTCCATGGATTAGTACCAAAGAACGAGTTCACATATCATATCATTAATTCAAATGTGACTGTTATGCTACTCTAATCATTTCCCCATCCTTAAATCCTTTCGCAGCTGCCAATTTTGAGCAGTTGTGGTGGATTTGAAAGCAACGAGGGTCTCTATCAATATAAAGATAGACATTAGATTCATGTTTGCTCAATGTGCATTGAACACGTCGCACCGTCTCTTTACTATAGTAATTTCTAAGATGGCCTCAGAATTTTGAAGCCGGATGATATGTGTCCCTTTTTCTCCTATCTTCTGCCTTAACGCTTGGGAACCAATTTAAACTCGTTAACCAGTTGTCTCAAGGCAAATTAGTGGTGTAGAAGGCACCGTCATTCTTTAAAATAGTAACGGACCGTCACATGAGCTTGCTTTTCTTCTTGCAGCCGCCGTGGTCACAGAGCTCCAGGTCACGGAGCTCGACCTCGAGTAAGCTTGGTCGTGAGCTTGAGCTATGGCAACCATGGTCGCAAGCTCATGCTCAAGCGGCCATGGCTGCTTTGACCTCGAGCTCGTGCTCAAGAGAACGGCCATGTCTGTGTGATCGAAACTCAAGCTGCCATGGCTACCGCAAGCTCTAGGCTCAAAGTAGAGCTCCGCGGCCATGGCGGCCGCGAGCCTTGGGCTCTAGCTCCAACGTCGTGGCTGCGAGAGAAAAGAAAAGAAAAGTAAGTGTAGCACTGTTGAGAAAAAATGAAGAGAGAGAGTCGAGAGAGAGACGACGCAGGGTTCAAGCTCCGTGGCCGTGGTGGACGCAAGCACAGAGGAACTTCTAGTAACTCTATTCTGTAGCATCTATAGTTTGTCTGAGGCAATTAAGGCAGAGAACGACTCATGCTAGGTACTGCCCTTTCCGGACAAACTCTTGCAAGTGATTCTCCCTAGTAATAGCTCCTATTTATGTATTCAGGTTTAACTATGTGGATTTCAGAGAATAAATATCGGTTGCACTCAGTGAGCAACCATCCTCAACCCGCCTTCATCCCTTCATTTCAGTCGAATTCCAAGCTCGAAAAACTTGTCACAGAGAGAAAGAGCGAGTATGGCTTCTACAATGAGATATTGGTCCCCCAATGGCAACCCCTCCGCTTACAGCTTGCTCATATTTATGATACTCCTTCCTCTTTGCTCGAGCACAAATACCCTAAATGGAAGCACGATCACATACCCAGGAGGAGCCACTCTTGTGTCTGCTGGCAAGAGGTTCGAGTTCGGCTTCTTCTCTCCAGAAGGAATTTCCGACCCTAGGATATACCTTGGAATATGGTATTACCGGTCAGACCCTCGGATCGTCGTCTGGGTCGCCAACCGGAACGACCCGCTTGTTGCTCCTGCATGGTTCGGCTTGGTGGGCGGCGACCTTATGTTGTGGAATGAACAACAACGTATCACTTTGATCAGATTGAGGGATGGCTCTTTGACCCTGCCATTGAAACTTCTAGATTCAGGTAATCTAGTGTTGATAAAAGACAATCTGAGCGAGAGCAACCCCTGGCAAAGCTTCGATTATCCAACGGACACATTCCTTCCGGGGATGCTGATGACAAATGATTTTAAGCTGACTTCTTGGGCAAGTCAAGATAAACCGAAACAAGGGAATTTCACATTTCAGTTGGATCCAGAAGGTGAGTACAAGGTGATGAAGGACACGGCTCCTTATTGGAGAAGCATAGTGTACTTCCCACAAGCTGACGAGATGTTGATAATCGTCTCTTTCTTGCTTTCTAACTTCACTTCAGTGCCAGATAGTTTGCGCTCAGGCTACAAAAACATTACCGTGCCTTTGGCCTACGATTACAGTGATGCCCGACTGGTCATGAACTACGACGGCCGGATTCAGTTCTTCAGGCTGAGAAGCGGGTTGAAGCCGGTCTGGTACGAGCCAAGGTACCGGTGCGACCTGTTCAAAGCATGCGGCAATTTAGGATGCTGCAATGAAATGAATGGCAACCAGACTTCGTGCAAGTGCTTGCCGGGGTTTGTGCAGGTGCATCCTGACGAGGGGGACTTCCCTTGTCGCAGAAAGTCGAGTGTATGCAAGAAGCATGGTGATGACAGTTCTTCAACTTTCTTGAATCTGACGATGATGATGGCTGGGAGGCCGGACGTGGAGATCCAGGTAGCCAGCGAGAAGCAATGCAGGCAAAAGTGCCTCAATGACTGTACGTGCCAGGCTTACTGGTTCAAGGAGGGTCAGCGCCAGACAGAGATCAACACCTCCACATGCTATTTGTGGAGGGATCTCGACAATATGCAGGAGTTCAGACAAGATGGTCACGACCTCTATGTCCGAGTGCGACGTTCAGACATAGGTTAATTTCGTTTTGGCCTGACCTTTTTCCTTTCCAAGATCATTTGCGTTTGTGAACTTTTGACTTGTGCTGTGACTTCATTGTTTTAATTCTCTTTGATGACTTCTGGTTGCCTTCTTTCATTAAGTTAGAAACTTTACTCATATCTCGTGCATTAAATGTTATCTTGATTGCAAGCGTCTCCCAACCATGTGTTCCAGTCCACTTGCGTATGGCAAACAAATGATGCTATCCGCTACAAATATTGTGTATATATGATTAGAGTTAAATTGCAGGTGAATGTGCATATGCATTGATGCTGATATTTGTGCTATGTTTACTATCACAGAATCTACTCGGAGTTGTGGAACTTGTGGCACCAACTTAATCCCCTACCCTTTAAGCACGGGAGGGAGCTGTGGTGATCCATCATACTCCTCCTTCAGCTGTGACGAAAAAAGCGGTCAGCTCTACTTCAAACGGCCCCGAGGTCACTACAGAGTGGCTAGCATCGAACAAGAAGCTCAGACATTTACCGTCCAAGTCCAAAATACTTCAAACTGCGCAAATAGTGGGCTGATGGAAATATTTCTGCAGCTTAACAAGTCCTCACCATTTCAGGTGAGTAGGGGGTGCGGAGGACCAGAAGACCGAAACGAAATAACAATAGTATGGAGGAATCCCGATGAGCCAATCTGCAGTTTTCCCAATGACTGCGTTTGGCCACATACAACTTGCAAGAGAGCACCAGATGGAATGACAAGGTGCCTCTGCAACTTGGGATTTAGTTGGAATTCTTCCAGCTTCAATTGTTCTTCAGGTGAGAATGCTGATCTTGCAAATTGACCTGTAATTGTAGCTGCTGCATACATGAATAACGAATTAGAACGAAATGTAGCCATTAGATTTTACCGGTTGACGTGGAAGATTATGTCGTGCCCCCAAATCATTATTTTCTATCTCCACGGTTTATCAGTTAGAGTACTACTGGGATGATTTGCTCCTCCTGGAAGCAAACTGAAAAATTCCATATAGTCAACATCTATAATTTCAGGGTGCATTTGGAATTTAAAATAGGTCAGCGTGAAGAGCTTGAAACCAGAATAGATGTAGCTATAGTTTGTCTCATGCCCAAGATTCCCGAGATATGACCAGAAAGTTTCAATAGCATCCGCCACAGTTACCATCCTAAGTAAGGTGTACGCATGCAATGAAATGAGAGTCCTGGACTCGCACCAACTAAGCCCGTTACTCTTTTTCGTTGACTATAAGAGTATCGTGACCACGCACTATGAAGTCCTTGCCTGTCCTTCTATCAAATTGACGAGTCCCTGGTTTTACAATTATTCGTTTTAACTTTTGTCCAAAAAACATTACTTATATTTTCTTCTCTTGTCTAGCAGTAGCGGGTAGAGGATCCTCGCAGAAAGAACAGAAAGTGAAACTTGTATATATAGTTGCTCCTATCGGTGTGGCAATTTTCCTCCTCCTTGTGGGTGCCTTATTTTACGTGAGAAGGTGGCTTGGTATTGCGCAAGGTAATGACTAATCACATACATACTTTTTATCTGTCATCATCAGAAATACGATAATTAGACAGCAAACAATTAGTAATTGGAGCTGGCACTTCAGGCAGTGGAAGAGCCCAGGAAATTCCTCAATTGCATCTACAGGACATGGGGGATCGAATAAGAAGGTGGATAGAGTCACCCCTCTTCGAGGAGGATGATAAGAAAGACATCGACCTGCCTTTCTTTAATTTTGAAACTATTCAACTGGCCACTAATAATTTCTCTGAGGAGAACAAACTTGGAAGAGGCGGGTTTGGGCTTGTATACAAGGTAAATAACATGGTTTCTTCTTCTACCATCTGGGGCTCTTAACTCGGTCACGGGGATGAAGTTCTCTATTTCTTGAGTTTGTTTCAGGCCACTTTTCCTGGAGGACAGGAAATTGCGGTGAAGAGACTGACGAGGAGCTCGGGACAGGGGCTCACCGAATTCAAAAATGAAGTTATACTGATTGCAAAACTTCAACATCAGAATTTAGTCAGATTAGTAGGATATTGCGTCGAAGGAGATGAAAAGATGTTACTATATGAATACATGCCCAACAAAAGCTTAGATTCCTTCATATTTGGTAAGCACCTTATTTATGCTTCCGTGCATAGCTCTAAGAGGTAGCACTCAACTGTCTCTTTCTTTTCATGAAGATTTTAAGTTAGTCTAGTTAGATTAAAAAGGCTTTGTCGCTGCCATCCTAAATAAAAATTCAAACCTTGCTAGATCCAACAAGGTGTTCGTTGCTGACCTGGGAGATGCGCTTTGCCATTATCTTGGGAATTGCCCGTGGAATGCACTATCTTCACGAATATTCTAGGCTGCGAATCATTCATAGAGATCTCAAAACGAGCAACGTTTTACTTGATGAGGAGATGACCCCCAAAATTTCCGACTTTGGCTTGGCACGGATATTTGAGGCAAAACAATATGACGCAAGCACGCAAAGTGTGGTCGGAACATAGTAAGTTTTCATAGATGCGCATACCATTTATTTCGTCTGGATAAAGAATTTGTTGGACTGTACACAAGGTAGTCACACATTATCACGTTCTAATATGTAGTGAAAATTTGACATTTTGAACGTAGCTTAATTATCTTATTATGCTCTAATGCAGTGGATACATGTCTCCAGAGTATGGTTTGAGCGGAATTTTCTCTATCAAGTCTGATGTTTATAGCTTTGGTGTTGTCGTATTGGAGATTGTTAGCGGGAAACGTATCACGGGCTCTTATCAGACCCAAGGAATACCGAGCCTTCTCGCTTATGTGAATATAGTCCATTTGGTCTCCCTTTCTTTTATTTTATCCATTTCCAGTGGCCTTTTCTCTGAACGTACTGAAACTTCAATTGTGCAGGCATGGGAACTATGGAATGACAACAAAGCATTGGACTTGATGGATCAAGTGCTGTATGCAACGTACAATAGGGATGAAGTTTTAAGGTGTATAAAAGTGGGACTGTTATGTGTGCAGGACGATCCGAGTGATCGTCCCACAATGTCAAAGGCAATTTGGATGCTCCATGGCGAATCTTCGACTCTTCCGGTTCCCAAAAGACCGACTTTTACGGTTAAGAGAGGCCCAGCTCTTTCTTTACCGGAGTCGAGCACGGGGTTCTATACTCGTTGGGAACATGGGTAACACTTGATCTCCCTGGAGTCTTGATTCCACATCTTAATTGCAAAAGGCTTTAGCCATCAGGCATTTGTTTGACTGTTCTCCTCTGACAAAATGCAGTTCACCCTCCACCTCCGCCGTTGCAGCTGCTGCGACCGGCGGGGGCTCTTCAGAGCAAGCAAGAGGGAGTGTGGAGTCCGCAGAGGTGAGCGAGCGATGTTCATCTGCAGTTTCTATCTTGATTGCATGGAACTTTCTTATTCCTCAATTCAGGTACGTGAACTCCGATAGGCTAACATGATGGTAGTATCCAATGTTCATCTGCAGTCGGAAGTCGCCATACTTCCCATAGAATGAAAGGGCCATTTCGGATATCGAGCAGCATATTACAGAGCCCCACACACGACCAAATTGCTTTCCCATGATTTGACGCCGAAGAACTGCATGCACCCCTAGCCTCTGAAGTGATCAGTCAATTCTCAAATAGGAAACAATGAAATCAATCGAGAATCACATTCAACAGCGGACATCGATCATCGAATGCCAAACTAGAGCCCTAATGGAGGACTTACTCGGGAAGGAGACAAAAGGCGGACAGACTTGAGATTCTTGGAATTCAAGACATGAAGATATGAACGGTTCCAGAGGATTTGCCGGGAACCAGCCATGGCCACCTTAAATAGGTTCGCTGCTAATCAGGTCGAATCGAACCAGATTCGATATTAGGCCGGTCTTTTGCCGTTTTTTTATTGAGGCTGGTTCAACCGTGTACCCGATTCAATTGTCGGTCTGGTTTCATTTCTTTGAAATGTTCTAAGAGACTCAAAACACCAAACGCGAGGGGAAGACAAATTGAATCTCAACATGGGCCCATGAATATGAGATGCTGGGAAAACAACGTTTTTGTTCATCTAAATCGATCATCATATCTTAAGACATGACAAATAAATAAATATTTATTTATTTATTATACAAACAATTGTATGTTTTACAAGCAATCTCAACCGAAAGAAAAGGAATCTCTTCATCCCTAGTTCAACAGGTGGTGGATGTTTCCTTGCCCGTCTTGAGAGGTTTGACCGTACTCCTGAGCAAAGGAAGGAAAAGGAAAATGAGAGAGAAATCTAAGACTTTTGAGTAGGGACATTCAGAATTATTGAGATTGCTTTGGATAGTTCGGATCTAATAAGTGCTAAGCAAAGCACAGATTGTACTCCATAGAAAGTGCAAGTCCTTATCATCGAGTGTTGTGATCCGTCTGCTCAATTTTCAGATATTCACTTAAACTCATTGATTTATAAAGTCCCATAAGATAGCGGATAGATTGCTAAACCCCAAAAGGAAATAGCCCTTCCACGAAATCGGTTAGCCTATCCCTGCAAGCCTTTTGGGATACTATGTTTTCAAGCCTCCTTTGTGGGCTTTTTTTATTTTAACTTAAAGATATGAATAAAACTCTTTTGTGACAGAAAAAATACTAGTAGCTTCGTTGATGTTCTCTTGACCAAACCCAAAGTGCAGATGCCCGCTTAAGAACCCCAACTAGAAGAGTAACTTCTCAAGAAAACATGGACTCATGGACTGAACTATACCACCTTTCCTCACAGTCTCGTGATTTTGCTGTAGTTTGGTGACAATTGGTAAAAGTTAGCCTCGTCCATTAGCACTTTCACGGTATCACAAAATGTTCCTCATTACTCCCTACGTGGTTGCTTAGACAAGAACTATCAATAAAACTGCTGCTTTGTGATACTTCTTTTTTCATTTATACACATCCGGTTAGATCTCCGAGTGAAGCGACATTACAAAATAACAGTCTATGTAACCTACAACCAACTAGAGCATTAATGTCACAAACTCGAGATGAAACAACTCAATCAAGCCAACCGAAATTTCTACTATACATTTCAAAAGATTTATACAATCTACAACTACAAATGCTGTTCAATGAGCCGTTCAATCACATACTGCTAACAAACTTATAATTCACTTGGCAAACTTACCCCCTATATGCATTCCCAAGCACCACGCTGTTTTCGCAACCAACAAGCCCCATTACTTACACAGGACGATCTACATATCCTAAGGGCAACAAGTAGAGCTGCAAATGACATGTTGATACACCAGAGACAAGCTGAGGACCCGTTATAAATCATTTTGTACATAGGCCGCAAAGCGCATTTTGATGACAACTATAATAACATTCTGGTATAAGCCATGCAGTAACGTCGGGATTCCTCCAATGAGAATCAGAAGCAATAGCTTGCAGTAACTGCCAACTTGTTCCTCCCAGGATCGGGACACTTTTGACTAGAACTCGGGCGGGTAGTTCGTATCTACAAGACCATAACCTTGAAAAGAATATGCTCATAGTCATGAATGCCTAAAGGTGCCTCCACTTATTGCCCTTTTAAAGGAAGTGTGTCAGCTGCTGCTTCTACCGAGAACCTCCTTCGCCGTACAGATCATCCCACTGCTTAAGTTCAGCCATCACAGATCTTTCGGATGCGAAGCTTGCAGCAACCTGCATTCACATTTCCAAGATAGATAATGTTACGTATTGGATGTAATTTACTTCATGCTCATGCCATAGTTAACCAATGACTGTTGCAACAGAAGTTTGAGGAAGGAAAACCTGTCTCACAGCTTAACAGGTGCTTAGAAGATGGGCCTTAAAGCAATTACTTCCTCGTCCTTATTCTCTACCTTTTCGTCCTTTGTGTCGGAGGCTTCTTCTGAGCTCTCACCTTCTTCAGCTCTTCGCTTTCTTTCCTGTGGGCATATTTTCAACAATATTTCAGGAGACATTGTCACAGTCACTACAAGAACAAAAGACAAAAGAAAGCATGACCACCAAAAGATGATAGGCACACAGAGAAAATTTACCAGATTTTTCTGCCTTTCCTGCTGAATCAGATCTCTAACGGGACGATACGCTGCAGTCACGCACAAATTCTGTTTCCAGCAATCAATGGCAGGATGTAATCAGCGGTCAGAACCAATAATTGAGGGGATCAAATTCATTATTCATTCCTGTACTCATAATTATAGACAAACCTTAAGATCACTTCCACTGTATCCTTCTGTCATAGCTGCCAGCTCTTTATAACACAGATCTGCTACTATCTCCTTCGCCAGAAGAGTCTTCAAGATCAGTTCCCTGCTCTCAATAGATGGTAGACCAACCATAATCCTGCTGAAATGATGTACTAGTCCACCTCGTGATTGAATTTCAGCAATATTGACCCACAAATTTTACCCAAACTAAGGAAGTGTACAGATGTGATTTTATACACAATGTAACTTACCTGCGCTCAAACCACCTGATAATAGCTTCATCAAGGTCAAAAGGCCTATTGGTTGCTGCAAGAACCAAAATACAATCGCCAGATTTTGTCAAAAGCCCATCCCAATACGTCATGAATTCATTTTTAATCTTCTGCATGGCTGCATGCTCTCCAACTCCAGCCCTTTGCCCAAGCATGCTATCCACCTCGTCCACAAAGATGATGGTGGGTGAAACCTTTGCTGCAGCGTAAAAAGTGTTCGCACATTCTTTTCATCTTCCCTGAACCATTTCAAAGTAATGGTGGACATGGAGACATTGATAAAACTTGCTCCAGCTTAATTTGCAATGGCCTTTGCCAGCATCGTCTTGCCAGTACCAGGAGGTCCAAAAAGCAGTCTACTTCTGCAAGGCTTGAGAAGCCCACCTTTGAAGAGGTCTGGTCTGCAGAGTGGGAGCATGACTAACTCTTGAAGCGATTCCTTAATCTCATCTCTAGCACCAATGTCTGCGAATGCTACTCCAATCTCATTTGCTGGAATAACCTCAGGCCTTATCTGCTTCCCAAATTCATTATCCGGGGGAACTTCCTGTTGAAAAATTGTAATTCCCGCTATGTTACTTATATATGTCAACATGTAGAGAAGGTAAATGCCAATGGTGAACATTAATTGCCCCACTTCAAGCATATAGTGATTCAACATTATTATTAAGTACCTAATGCATTGAGGTAAAGAAATACTGAACACTTGAAGCAAGGCCATTTAAGCAGGCCACATTTTTAATCATATGAGGCAAAGTAAAGCTGCAAAAGGGGCTACTTCCCAGGTAGAATTGAAGAACCAATTATTCTTTTATACCCTATGACAAATAGCTACTTAGCCAACAGCAAAATAACAACTGCTGAAACTTGAAAAAGCTTGGTAGTCCTAATTCTTCGTGAATGCTCTCGGTCTCTTGATGGAATGCTCTTAGCAGATCAAATCTAAGACCTAACTCCCATCAATTCCGTTCTCCTTTTATCATTATCTCTGTAATTCATAATCACCAGCGCTTCTGATGGAAGGGGGTTATCTGCCTCCTTTGCTGCAGAAGCTGACTTTTCAGTCTCACTCTTGGTTTCAGGTACAGGGTTATCAGGCTATGAATCAGTTTTTGCGCTGATAGCATCTTCTCCTTCATTTTCCTGAAAAAATAAAAGGTAACATGATTGAATAAACCTGTAGGTGTAAGGATTGGGTCTTCCTTGCCCAGTTTCAGAATTTGTGGTACCAAAATTAGGCCCACCTTTGAAGACTCAGAATTTTACTCCAGCTTTAGAGTGTCTTTGTCACCACTTTTGCCCTCCTCAAATATATTTAAACCATGGGACAAACTGCGAAAAAAACAAGAATGTTAAACTTCTCAATCTTTCTCCTAGGAAAAAATGGAAACATTTGGTAACAAGATTGCGCAAACATCAAGACAGAGAGGGTTAGGTGATCGCTCCTAAAAATAGTCAAAGAAGATATAGACCTCTTCGAAGATATGACAAGCTTCCCATCATGGTATTCTGGTTCCTTGTTATTGATAAGATGGTACGATAAGGCGGCAGAGACCACAATCTCTGCAATATAATTGCTTAGAACCGTCGCGTCTGAATGGCAGATTGATCCCAGATCATCGCAGATGATATCATTTCTGCTAGCCTTGGCAATGTGGTTCCTGTTATCCTGGACCTGAAGCATCTTCATATCCTCTTCCAATTGAGCTTTCCAGCTGACAAGATTAGTCTCATCTTCAGGTGGCCAGATTTCAATGTTGTACGGGAACAAAAGACTGAGCCTCTCATCAACCTCTCTATAGTCATCATCTGTGTCCAGCTTACGAGAAGCAAGTATTAGAACTGCTCCTGACAGTTTCTGCACCATCTTATGGAACAACTTTTGCAAAAGTTCTGACTGGAGAGAAGCTTCTTCGCATCTCTGAGGTACAGAATGATAGGAGTGGTTTGTGATACCGAAAGAAAAACCTATAACAAAAATGATAGTGTTTAACCCTAGGAAATATAGGAGCTTTTCGGCTGTCATTGTTAGCAAAAAGACTTCGAGCAACCTAGAAAAGTCACTACAACAAGTTTGGGGACATGAAAACACTGGGGATAAGGAATTTTGACTTTAACATTAAAGAACCGTGATAACTGTACCTTTTCAAGTGACTTCAGAAATACTCTCATCAAAACACAACTTGCCTGGGCGCTTTGGAAGTCCTGAAAGTGAAAAAATTTGCTCATGAGTACAACAAAGAAAAATATGTTTTCCCTGGAGTAGCTAACTGATGGTGTTGGAAAAGGAAAAAGAAAAAAAGAAGAGAGAGGACATAATCTGCTAGACAATAAACGTCGGAAAAAGTAAGAAATCTGCTTTTCAGGGATAAAAGGAAAATCTTCTCAAAGTTCAAGTTTTTCGTGATGCAGTACAAAGGAAAAACTACAACAGTCCCAATCACTTGTGTCAACACGCATAGCTTTAGTGCATAGTCCAAATTTATGACAGTAACTAAATCATCAACTTGATTATATCAAGGAACAAAGTGACAGATAAGGTCCATCATTTCAGTGAGTTTGGAACACATATCCAAATCAGGCATATATGCATTAATTAGCGGTCAACCCAAGAACCATCTTTTGCTAAAGAATCAAACTTGTAGCAAAGAGATCCGAGCGTAACCTGAATTGATAGGAGTGCACTTAGAGTATATACTAGTCGTATCGGACATTGCTGATGCTTGGGAGGATTACTTGACTCTTCCATTGCCCTAAGCAGATAAATATGCAAAGCAATTCTTAGGCCAGAAAAGAAAAAGAAGATTAAGCGCATAACCATGACAGAGCTTGGAATAGCATTCAAAGAATATAGTCAGAACTGAAGGATTCAGGGTTAATTGCATAAATATCTTTGATTTTGTTACCTTGATCTAATGTCTGTACTACTGCTTTGCCTGCTCATGTCTGCACTAAAATCATTGATTAGACTAGAAAGACAAAAAATAATTGAAAGAAGACCGCATGATGAGTAAATTTGTCAAAGGATGGCTGGCTCAATAATCTAGTAAACTCTGTCCAAGAAGTTCCAAGCTTATTTAAGTATGTCTTACATATGAAGGTCATCTGGTCATACCTCTCTTTTGATCTCTTGGTGGAACGCCTGAGAAGGAACTAAGCAAACCGGACATTCTGTCGAATGTCGCCTCTGATATGGACCTCTTGAAAGACTGAAAGTGAAAATAATCAGATGCACTTAAAACTTTGATATTAAATTTTTTTAAGAATGCAGCAACAAAAAGGGCCAAATTCTCTGGACCAAGGCATTGGTTTATAAATTAGCTCAATTAATTCTCATTCGCTCGACTCCATTCATACACATAGATTCGAAAAGGTCAAATAAACTAGACTATGTTACATATATCTATTTCTTACCGGTTCTTTGTTTGTGATGCCATATTTACTCTGCATCAGTTAAAAGGAATTTTAAACACGTGAGCATGATGAAGCTAAGAGTCAGCAAAAGTAAGATCACTGATGCATTCAGTCACCTTCAGTGAAAATTCAGTAACATCCAGTAGCAGCAACTTTGATTCAAAGAAATGAGACGAAGCCTTGGCAAGCATTTGCTGGTAAAGCTCAGCAAGAATTATAAATTATACCAGGGCGCGTCAAAGAACCAGGCACTTCAATAGAGACTTGTCATACTAGAGAACTTACCAGCTGGTCCGCTGAGCAGAATAGTTCTACTAGCAGGCGAAAGGTCCGCACATGCTTAGAGAAGTCGGAATGCTTTAGATGTACATATAGGCAGCACTGGTCAATAGTGCCCAAGTTTGCTCACTGTAATATCACGAACACAGCATAATAATCAACAAAATGCTATCGGTGGAAAACTGTGCATCCACCAAATGCATTAACAAATCACAAATTCCGAGTTATGCTAAAAGTCAAACCAAATGACGGCACGGAGACTATTCTTTTCAAAAGCATATAAGACAAAAAAAAGGCAAAGTAAATGCATTAGTAATCTCAGAAGGCAAAACATGGTCGACAAGTAAAGCAAGACTGCAGCAGGCCACGGTGTCTTCCATCAGAATTGCAACATATCTCTCCTATTCAACAGCGAAGAAGTAAAGACGGTACTACGGAAGGCAAAGGTTTAAACATCCAACAAAATATCAAAGCAGCATCAAACACCAAGATCAAACGTAATCAAACCAATGCTCCATGAAGTAAACCAAAGGCCACCTTCAGTAGATCATTAAAAATCGAAAACTGTATCTTTTGTCTACTATTTGAGATAACAATCCTGCAGGAACTGATGCTCTTCTTTACTTTTAGCACAAGATGCTCTCAGAACAGTAAAGGCAAATATGCTTCATAACACCATGCTGCGCCTAAAATCCAAACGACACTGACCGTGAAATTACAACAGATGAATAAGAAGATAAACAAGTTCCTGCTTCTCCCGACTCAATTCTCAACCCGGCTCACTCACTCGTCGTCGTCACTGCCCGTCCAAATCTCGCCAGCTCCAAAGCCGAGCTCACGCGGATCCCGGTCCAAACCCAGCGAAACTCGAAGACGATGATCGAGGGAAACCTCCATCGGCTTCCTTCTCCTTCAAGCTCCCCTTCTCCAACTCACGCCAATCCCTCGTCAAGCTCCTCTTCTCCATCTGGGAAACCTCCATCAGCTTCCTTCTCCTCCAATTCGCTCAAATCCTCTCCATGTTCGCACTTGCATGTATGCTCCAGGAGGTTTCGGACCCTGACCATGACATTCTCGAAGTCGTCGCCCGAGGAAGCGAAGCTCTCTGCCCCGGAAGAGGAAGAGTGGCTCAAGCGGCTCCCGCACGAGACCAAGCCACTTTACTCTCACAGCTTGCCTTGCATCGAGGCCTGGTCGAGGAACCTAGGGTTCTTTCAGAGCAGAGTGGACCGTGCGGTTCGGCTGACTGAGCTTCCCCCGTGGCACGCGCAGCTCTCTCTTGACGTCACCAACCTTTATATAAGTTAACATTGGAGCTTCGATTCCCCTGTCCTCTTGCTCGAAGGAGTTTTGGTGCTTTTCCGAGTTCCTGGGATTGAGATTTCTTTCGGCGCATTTTACGCGAGCAACGTGCATGCTGTTATGTCGTGCGTTGTGTGTTCTTCCATGTGACGCAGCTATGTAGATACTAGTTCTCGGACTACAATGATCGAGATGAGCTGAAGTGTTCCGAAAACATATCCCCACATAAGGTTTTGGCATTCTGAAACGTCTTTTCCATATTCACAGATAGTAGTGCCTCCTCCTCCGATTGGGGTTGAGGAGACTAGCAAACATCACTTTGTTGGCACTCAAATCTGGCTGATTGGGCAAGAAAAAAGAAAATGATACACTCGGCCCAAATCACTAAACATTAGCCTAGGTAAGAAAGTCGCACAAAGCCCACTGCACGGGATATCGAAAACTCGGCACCGATAACTGCTCAAGACGATGAGATGAGGATAAGAGCGGTTACCACATCCGATATCGATCCACTGCGAAACAAAAGGAGCGGTTATTGGAAAAGAAGCCAAACAATCCAAAATCTAGACGACAATCGAAGTTACCACGTCTGGTGCCGATATATCGTGAAACAAAAGGAGCGGTTATCAGAAAGGAAGCCGACCAATCCAGAATATAGACGACAACTGCTCGACAACGGTTATTCATCAGCATTAGCTATAAATAGTTTCCAGGCAGTCATCAGAATGACCTTTTGCTAAACTGACTACATAACCCATATCTTTTAGAACCTCGTTTATTCATTCACCACTATTAATTGACCTTTTATTGCACAATTTATTTTTCGTCCTTTTACTTTTGTTCGCCATTAGCGTATGATTAGTCGCTTCCTTTTTGAAACGACACAGGACCCGGTTACTCACAAAAAAATCGAAGATCTTCCCCTTTGATGAAAGATTTTTTGTTCGAGGCCATTCTCGGCGAAACATCTTTTTGACACACCCGGTAGGACCATTGTGTTCCATCTCTAGGCAGTGTCAGTGGCAAAGATAAGGAACTAGGAGATCGTACTGCTACCAACGAGGATAACTCATCCTCATAGCATGTGGGACAAAAGCTTGCTCGTTCCGACACATCTGACCAGAACCGCAATCCAGCCGTCGATATCAACGTGGGCATAAGTTTTGAAGACATTTCTCGGAATCTGACTAAGGAATAAAGGAGAGAATTAGCGCCTAACTCTGCAGTGATGGCCACCATGAGAAGGATGTTTGAAGAACAATAGAACGAATTGACTAATCACATGGCCAATCATTTATCAGGAATTCTCACCGCTCTATTCACCAATCTGGTTGCAAATTAGCCTTGAAGTTTGGACCAAAGAGCGGATCAAATGGAGTGCAAGGACGACAAGCAGTGCCAGGGATCACCCCGATTATGGCTCCCACTTTACCTGCTGTTGCTGGTGCTTCAGGTCTAACACAACCGGTTTGAATTATGCAAAGGATTGACACCGCAGGTGATTAGAATCAAACTGGTCTGGGGGAACGTTTAAATCTGAACAAATCTGTAGGTTCTCTTAAGCGTGCACCCGAGAGTGTCACTGATGCAAATACAGCAAGGGTAACTGCTGACCCTATAACCACTAGAATGGATGCACGTGGATTCATTCCCCAACCATCGACCCAGGAGGTTACTCAGCAAGCTGGGAGTAGCGGCATGCCAATGACTAATCCATTAATATCAGAACAATTCCTGTGCCGATCCCGGGATATCAACCCTATAGGCCACAGGTGGTGCTTAGGGACTTGGGGGCTCGACCATCATCACCACCTAGAGTGCAAGTTAACCAAGAATTCTGGGCACAAGATCTTCAAAAAGACCAGCGCATGATTGAACAAGTCGCTTGTTTAGTAATGCAGTATATGGTTTTGGAAGGAGGCATATCGAGGTCGGTATACTGCAAGTCATACCCCAATTAGGTAGACAATATTCCGTATCTAAGGGAATACAAAATTCCCGAGTTTACTGCTTTCACTGGAGAAGATGACCAATCCACAGTGGAGCACATTAGTAAATTCACGGCCTAATGTAAAGATGTGAATGATGATGGGAGAATGAAGTTGAGGCTTTTCCTTTGTCATTATCAAAAACCCTTTTTACTTGGTATACTAGATTGCCTATGAACTCGTTGCAAAATTGGGAAGACATGGAGAGTAAGTTCCATATATAATCCCATCGCCCAATTCCTGAGGTGACACTATCGGACCTAGCTACTATGTCGTGACCTACCTCACGAAGGCCAAACTCGATAAGGCGGATTTAGAGGTAAGTGTTCATGAAACGGTCAGTATGGCACATCATAAAAGATGGCTTATTGAAGCATCAATTTTTCAGTCATCCGTATGGTCCATTAATCATGAACGTGAATTTTCCCAAATCCATACCTCGCGTGACAACGGATCGATTTTATCTTTTTTAGGAGTCGCCACTACCCTAGGTTGGGGGTCGGCTAGAATACCCAACTAATACGCGGGAATTTCGTATTGGTTTCTACGAAAATCAGAGATCATGGATTTGGGGACTAGCTTACGTTAATATTTCTATTAACGTCTTTTTGGTATTGCTAAACTTATCATAGTTATTATCTAAGTTATCATGCATATGTTTTTTTTTACCATTTTCATGTCAAAACTTTAGTCCACTAAGTGATCATATATTTTATTTTCATGTTTTTATTTAGGCAGAAGGACATTATTGGTGTCATAACTTGTGTACGGCAATCACTTTAGTGCCATAACTTTTTTCGAATCACTTTGGTGCTAAAATCGGAAAAAATAGATCACTTTAGTGACTTCGGCCAAAAAGCTGACGTGGCATTTATATTTTTTAAAAAAATAATCTGACTTGTACACGTGAAAATTATGTGGCTTTTTTTTTAGTTTTTTTTCCTTTTTCTATTTTTTTTTCTTCTCCGGCGAGGGCAACTCTCGTCGGCGTCGGGTGAGACTGCCCTCGCCGGATCTAGCGAGGGCCACCCTCGCCGGCGTCGGGCGAGGGCAGCCCTTACCTGGGCCGGCGAGGGTCGCCCTCGCCCAACGCCGGCGACGGCAGCCCTCGCTCGACTCAGGGGAGGGCTTCCCTCGCCGGCCGAGGCGAGGGCTGCCCTCGCCGGATCTGGCGAGGGCGACCCTCGTCGGCATCGGGCGAGGGAAGCCCTCGCCTGGGCGGGCGAGGGTCGCCCTCGCCTGAGTCGGGCGTGGGCGACCCTCGCCCGCCCAGGCGAGGGCTTCCCTCGCCCGACGCCGGCAAGGGTCGCCCTCGCCAGATCCGGCGAGGGCAGCCCTCGCTTGGGCCGGAGAGGACCGCCCTCGCCGGCGTTGGGCAAGGGCGATCCTCGCTCGACTCAAGAGAGGGCGGCTCGCCGGCCTAGGCAAGGGCTTCCCTCGCCGGCCTAGGTGAGGGCTTCCCTCGCCGGCCCAGGGCCCAGGCGAGGGCCGCCCTCGCCGGATCTGGCGAGGGCGACCCTCGCCAGATCCGGTGAGGGCGGCCCTCGCCTAATGCCGGCGAGGGTTGCCCTCGCCGGAGAAGAAAGAAAAAAAATAAAAAAAACGTTAAATTTTATGTGGTATTTTCCTTTTTTTAATTAATTTAATATAATTTAAAATTTATTTTTCTAAAAAAATACACGTCAGCAGACTAAATTTTATTTTTAATGTTGACCGGACCTCTCCGGCGAGCCATGTCAATGCCACATAGGATTTCCGGCAAGTCACGTCAGTATTGACACTAAAGTGATCGTTTTTCAAAAAAGTTAGCACCAAAGTGGTCCGAAAAAAAGTTATGGCACCAAAGTGATCGCTGTACACAAATTATGGCACCAATAGTGTCCTTCTGCCTTTTTATTTAAGATTCTAAACTAATCCTATATTAGTATAGAAATGAAAGAAACAAATAATTGTATTGAAAGGTATTGGGTAAAGTAAACAACCAAGGTATCGAGAGAACTAGCTAATTCTAAGTGCAAGAAAGGAAAACCTGCAACTCATCGGGTGTTTATACAACGCAAATAAGAAACCCGAGACATACGTCGGGTAATGAATGAATTTTTACAAGAAAATAGATCGGAATGGACATCGACCATCACCGTATATAAAAAATAGACTTGAAATGGACATCGGCCTTCGCCATCTTCTAGACCGTCGTCTTCTTGAACCTATTCTAATCCTAATCTAAAACTAAAACTAAAACTAAAGGAAGAACAACAACAAACAATATACAATCACAAAGTACACAGTATCACAAATCAATCACAGATAACAAACAAGGCACAAAAAATTTCAAAGGTGACCTCGGGGTCAGCCTTTATTCAAACATGCATCGATACCTCTTATCATCTACCCATATTCATTTTAGACACAATTCATGGTTATTAACTATCATTGGTGTTCACCAACAGCAATTAATGCCATGAATCCCTAAGTAAGATTCTATGTGTAATCCCAATTTGGATCCATGATCATGCATCGTCCCTAGGCATACATCTAAAAATTGCATACATAGTGATGAATTAAACATGCAGGCAAGTCGAAAGACCTTGATTTTCATCCAATCACTCAAATTAGTGAACCGACATCAGGTCACTTCATTCAATTCATCACACGCCAATCACAAGCACATGTGCAAGAAAATCGATAAATTGTGTGCTTATTAAAAAATGAAATTTTTGCAGGTGAGTGGAATGACAATTTTAATAAGAATTTGAGTACGTTCGATATTCTTGGGATGTAAATCTAGAACCCGGATGTGAAGTGTTCAGGTACACTAATTGAGTTTCCATGAATCGTCGAATTAGTATCAATTCTATTAAAATTGGCATCAAAACAAAATTTAAGGGACCGCTACACAACCCCTTTTGTTTTCTGAAAAATTTTGTGAACGAAGTTCCTGAAATGAGGGTTAAAACTCGTGAAGACATTAAAAAATGGTTTAGCATGCGTTATTTTCTAAAAAATCTTAAAACAAAAGACAGTTCACAAAGGAAAAACAAAGAACAGTAGAATAGGAGATTCAAGATGCATTCAATCATAAAGGACTCATGGTTAAAATGTTCTGGAAAATTTATGGTACATCAAGTACGCAACAATGAACATTTTTTGCGGGAAAACTTCCTAAGATAAGCTACACATGAATTTACAAAAATCACAGAACATGAAAAAGCACATCAGAACAGAACAACGGAGCAAATTTTCAGAGTAACCTCATGGCAATTTGGGCATGTTAATGATGTCCAAAAATTCTCAAATTTTGTCATGACCTAGGTCTGGGAATGATAATCAAAGTCCATGAAGATCTCATTATCAAAATCCTTACCAAAATATTCACACAAAATCAGCAAAGTGCAAACACAGAATTGACACATTAAGCATTCCAAATTTACAATTGTCCAGATTTCAGGGGAATCTCATAAAAAAATAGTAAAGGGGTCTATGGATATGTAAATGAGACAGTCTCGGCATCATTAGAAAGCTTAAGGCGTGCTCTAAGACTTTCTAGAAGGCATCGAGTTTGATTAACATCAATTTCATGATCAATTGAAAAGAATTCTACGATGATGCATATCAGTAATGAATTGCAGCAGATGAGCTCACAAGATGTGTGTTGTTTACTATCCTCATGACATGGCAAAACTGTGATATAAATCATGTGAATAGTATACAACATGATGAACATTTTTCATGAGAAATCCAAACCTAATTATGATTATAAAAAAATATGTAAAAATGGAAAAACATATCAGGTTCCTTGAAATCAACAATTACAAAACAGGGATTCAACATTGAGCATGCAATTGACCATGCAGATGATGATCGAATGACATGATTTATACCTTTTTGAAAATGTAATGAACTATACTATGACTTTCATGAAGATATCATGGACAGGAAATCACAACTGCACATTCAATTTTGAGCAAATCCAATTCAGGTTCCAGTAGATGCAGACAAGACATAAGGTAAGTTCACAAAGGTTTTCACCTATCTACTTATTTCCAAAAAATCTGAAAAAATTTATCTATTGCAATCAAGACATATGTGAACATTTTTCATGAAGAGACCTAAGTTTGGATCTTAGCAGAAAAATCAGAAAAAAATCGACAACAGTGCGGGTCGGGCAAAATCAGCATGTGCAGAGGTCAAATTTCATGAGTTTCCCCACACTTAGGCATATTCCAAAAATTCTGAGGAAAATTTATGTTATAACCAACCTGATTTAGATCATTTTTCATGAGGACAACTCCTATTGAATGTCAACACACAAGGCAGCAAAATATCATCAAACCGAACAACCTAATTCAGAGTAATCAAAGCAGAAAGCCATTTCAGACCCTCGGTCGATTCACAGAGGATTTCATTCATCTAGACTCATCAGAAAAATCTGAAAAAAAAACACATGTTATAGTGAAGATAATTCTCAACAACTTTCATGAAGACCACAACATCCGGATCCGAACAAAAAAATCAACAAAAAATTATCAAAATTATTCCAATCATGTAAAAACTTGAAGAAACAGAACAACAGAATTTCTGATTCTGATGCAAACTTTAGAATAGGTTTTCAGGTAGCAAACGATACCAAATCGAGCACTGTAATATATCAAATCAAAGTTCTCAAAGCGTATTATGAGAGTTCAGAGGTGTCGAAGTCCAAAAATGAAGTTTAATATGTCAAAATCGACAAAACAGAAAGCATGTTCAGAAACTTGAAATTGCATATCATCTTCTAACTAAAGAACATCATCATCAAATCACCAAACATGAAATCAGCGGCCATAAATCATCAATATAGAATTCATAGAAAGTCCTAGGGCGAATCCTAGCCCCAGCTACTTATTGAAACCTCGCTTCATCAAATTCAAGCGTAGATTCATACCTTTTTGCGATTTCGATTAAATCGAACTTCAATTCACAATAATCTCAGCAAAACAGCACCGGAAACACATCAAGGGAACTCCGAAGGCTTCAAAGGACACCGGAAGGGGACCGATCAACACCGGTTCACCACCAATGAACCGGTTCGAACCGGTTTAGGCTGATCGGCTCGGTTTGAGCCGATCCGCACCACCGCGATGGAGAGGGACTGGACGGGAAGATTGGAGGCTCCTCCGGCAGTGCTCCAACCAGCAAGGCATCAAGGAGAGGGAGGCGGCATTGGTGGTGTCGCCGACAAGGACCCGCCGATGAAGGGTGAACCGGCGGTGAGACCGCGTGAGTGGTTTTGAGAGAAAAGAGGGGGAGAGGGAGAGAGAGAGAGAGAGAGAGAGAGAGAGAGAGAGAGAGAGAGAGAGAGAGAGAGAGAGAGAGAGAGAGAGAGAGAAGAGACTGAAACCGCCGGACGCCCGCCGCCGCCGCCGCCGCCAAATGCCGCCGTCGGACACCCGCCGCCGCCGCCGCCAGCCGCTGGTGAAAAATATTTTCTGAAACTTTTTCATATTGGTCACCGAATACCGGAAAATTATGTTTCGGGAAAACATTTTCCAGGAAAATGATTTCCGGAAAAATATTTTCCAAAAGGAGAATATTTTTCCGAAAACGAACGGAGCCTTAGAGAGAAAAGATTTTTCTGTAAAATGGCCCCCCTTCCCAAACTTTAGAGGAAAAATGAGATATATACTCCCCTCAAGATTCAATCTCGATCGTCGGTTTGATCCAACGGTCAAGATTTGTGCTTATCATTTACTTGGAGGTTAAGCAAATACCTCATTTAACATGTGCTAATTTGAATGGCTATGATTTAATCTTATCAACGGTCTTGATTAATTTTGCAATTAAGGACCTAATTAGGGGCATTCTTGTAATTTCACAAAACCCGAGGACTTTTTTGCAAAATCTAAAAATTAGAGAGCATTGGGGAATTACTCAAAGGACGAGTCATCGATCGCCGGTCGCCGGCGACCAGGAACCGGCCAGAGGAGGGCCGAACCGGCCTCCTCCGCCGGTGATTGGTCGGATCGGTTTTGACTGGTTTGATCGATTTGGTCTTCTCTTTGGGCGGTTGAGTCTCAATTGTTCCAAATTTATGCAATTTAGTCCTTGAGGGACTAAATTGAAAGGAAAGATTTGTCAATTTTAAGGAAAAGAATAGTCCAATAGGAAGAGAAACAGTCCAATTTTGATCCAATTAGGCCAATTAAACCATACCTACAACTTTTATGGATTTAATTACCTAATTGGTCATGAAAAATATTGGACCCATGCCATAGGTGCGCCCAATTGGATTTTTCCTACGCTAAATTGGATAATTTACATGCAATTTCTTGCCAAAATTTGCAAATTAATCGGAATTGAATTCGATTAAACTTGCAAAATGCTTATTGAACCAATTGCCTATGCTTATAGTGACCTATTGCATTTATGCATGACCTTCATGTCAAAATTAAATTGAAGGCCAATGTTGAAATTGAAACTCAATTCATCAAATTAAACCTTAGTCCTAAATGGGTCAACTTGAATTTCATTAATTGGACATCAATAATCTTTAATCCCCAAATTCAAGTGAGCTAAATATGTAAAATTGGAGAGTTCTCGAGTGAATTTTGTAGAATTTACCCCGAATTCTTGTTTATCTCACAAAAAAAAAGTCAGAAAACCAACCATTCGCGAATCGTGAAGAATTGATTCAAACCCCTAATTAGGGCTAAAATTAGGGGTTTTCATTTCAAAGTGTCGATTCACAAAATTGGTTGCACGAGTAATCTTATGATGATCTCTGAATCAAATGTCATAGAAGGAACTAAGCTAAAATATGAACAAAATGAAAGTAATTTTTTTTAGCCGATTCCGAACCTATTTCCGCAAATTGGGAAAAAGTAGGTTCTTAATCAATTTTTGCAAAATTTTAAATGCCAAAGTCAAATTAAAAGTAAAATAAGATGATTTTTAGATTTTTGTATTTTTCAATTTTTTGGTCAAAGGTGTGACCAAAAGTCAAACCCTAGTTGACTTTTCACTAAGAATTCAATTTTATGTCAAATCTTTGAATTTTTCTGAAATTTCCATTTCTAAAGTGAAATTAAACTTGAAAGGAATCTTTTTATATAAAAAACCCCAATTAGACCCGGGGTTGACTTTTGGTTAAAAAGTCAATCCAAAAATCAACCAATTGACTTTTTGATTTTTTGCATGAAATGAATAGTAAATCATCTACAAAAGCTAAGCCAATAAATAGAATTAAAAAACGACACTTTTTGTTCAAGAAACGGATTCCATTGCAATTGGAAACCCTAATCTCGAGTTTTTTATTTTTTAATGACGCATCGGCTAAAAATAGGTCTCAACACACTGTCAAATAGTATAATAACAAGAGGGTAGATCAATACGTCGCCCGGTTCAAGCAGATGAGGAACCGATGTTTGTTTTTCCTACCGAAAAAAGAAGTAGTGGAAATGGCTAGGAACGGTTTCAAATTCGTGCTAAATGAGCGTTTTGTTGGACAAAAGTTCACATATTTGTTCTCTTTGACAGCCGCAGCTACTCAATATGAAATTCTATGGAAAGAAAAGGATAAGAAACCTTATAAGGACTATAGATAAAATGTCCTGATGTATGATCTCGCGAAAGATGCACAAGAAGATGATGATCAGGAAGAAGTTGCGAAAATTGCAGTAGCCAAAGTGACTCTAGATAAACCTTACGTATGCCAGGCCCTCAAGCCCGCTAAAGTCAAGGAGTTGATCATGGTGAGAGCAAAAGACACCCAAAGGTATTCATTCGACGTAATCAAGTTGGATGAAATTTTCAATCTCTTGGTTCGTGAAGGTGTAATAAGGCTGACCGAGGGTCAGACCATCTCGAGTAGAGAAGAAATAGCAAATAAAAGATACTGCAAGTGGCATCATCGTAGAGCCATAGCACTAATTATTTCAATGTCTTTAGAAAGGCGGTACAAGAGGCAATACGACATGGTAAGATAAAATTCGCAGATGAAGGGGACAAGACAATGGAAATCAATACTAATTCTTTATTGCATATGATCGGGGATGGCGTCAGCAACTATCAGGAGGTCACCCAAACCAAGTATTTTGTGCCGGAGATGTTATCGAAAAGTACATCAACGTTATTTCTCTAATGATGATGATGACGATAGTTGTATGACCAATAGACATCAGAGCCAAGGGACGGACCAATTTCCAGAAAGGTTTTGCAAAAGGGCCTATGACTATCAGCATCATAGAAACTCTGGAAACAAAAAACCTTACCATTGGGCTACTTCACACGCTCAATGGCCAGTTGAGAAGAGGGTCGATTATGCAAATGGTAGAAGGCACCCCAACAATAAGTTTGTCTACACCTCATCTTCAAGAAGGCCCAAGGTCCCGATAATAGACGGACAAACCAGGTGACATTCAAACATCTATACGAAGAAGGACATCCTGAAGTTTCGACGCTAGGCGAACCAAGTGGTAAGTACAACTATTATATTAGATACTTAGCGCCTAAATTCAGTGAAAAGGTCTCTAACGAGGTTACCCCTATAGGATGGGGCCCAGGTTTCGAGCATGAAGATCAATGCCCACCTTCGTCGGTACCATGACGGCTATACACCCTAACTTTGAAGATCCCGCATGATCCTCTAAAGGAGCAATGGTTTGTTGGAAGGGAGATATCAGTGATCCAACAGCCACTGCATGGGTCCGGGCAGGGGTACATGTCGAGGACCTAGAAGAAGAGGGAATAGAGAAACAAAAAGTGGCAGGAATTGCAACAACAGGTTAATGCCCTAGGGCAAGCAAGGCACCCGTGCTACCCAAGATCAAAGAACCTAGTGTGGGTGAGAGAGAAGGGGGAAACCTCAAATTCTACCGAAGGACAAGGGATACCAAGAAAGAACAATTAAAGCATGTTGCTAATCCTGTAAAGGCTAATAAGAAGGAGGAATCAGTCAAGAAGAGGTCAAAGTTCGACAGGGGTCGAGCTAGATTAATTTCCTCAGCAGGCTCAAATATGGTGTAAGTGAAGCTTCCACTTGAGTTTTGAGCATCGGTGCTGAAAGCGACCCCCACTGGAGAAGAAGCATTTGAGGTCATGAAAATTGTGAAGGTTGAATTCCAGTTTACCGATAAGAAAAGGGTGGAGTTCGAAAAGCTATCGGCTTCTAGAGCAAAACATTTGAGAGCTCTCATGATTGTCGGGAGGATTGATGGATGCCCAGTGAATAGAATTCCCATGGATGCCGAAGTAATGCTAAATCTGCTGTCGCATAAGCATTTCAGTAACCTCGGTAAATGGGAAGAGGAAATGGTCCCAACTAACGTTACACTGTTAGACTTCACCAACGACGTAAGCGACGCTAAAAGGGCAGTGATCGTGGACCTTACAATCAGTTCGCGCACATTTAAACCATTTTCTTCATAATAGACGCAGATGTGTCCTAAAAATTGCTGCTAGGTCGAAACTGGATCCACAATACTCAATACGTGCCGTCTTGCTCCACCAAACGTTGGCCTTTTGGAATGAGAATAAGGTGGAGTATGTAAAGGCTAACCATGAGGTCAGTGTCACATGGACGGATTTGGTGAGCGTAAATTTGAATGGAGAATGTGGTGCGCCCATAATTAAGCCGCCTCAATTGGATATGAATAAAATTGCCCTCAGTCGCTTCACGGATCAAGGATTTGAATGGATCCCTAAGAAAGAAAAGTAGGCTGATCAGGAAAATAGCGCGTTTGATGGAAGAAGACGTCTTATTATGAGAGTTGGATGAACGATATTCCAGCTATCTAGCAGATGAAACCGAGAAGTCCTTGACATTTGCTGATCGTGTAGGGGACTTGGAGGAATCTCTGATAAAGGAAGAAGGGAAATCCAATGAAATGTATGACCCTTTAACAGAAATTGATATAGGTGATGGCAATGTAAGGTGTGACATCCGAAAAATTTCCCTACATTTATCAATAGGTAAGAATTTAGATGTGGTAATTATCACATATGGAAATCCAAGAATTTAGATGTGGGAATTATCGCATATGGAAATCTAATTATCGTTTTAAAGGCTAGAGTTGTTGATTTCCATTATTGTTTGTTTTGCTTTGAAGGGATTGAAGCTTGATCTTTACTTAAGCCATTCTCAGGTAAGTGAAAGCTATAAGGACAAAGTTAGGTTATTCTGCTTAGTACTCTTGACTTGATTATATGATAGTTGAGATTTTTGTTTGAATTTGAATGCTATGTGCTAGAAGTTCTCATGATCGAGTGTTGAAAGATTATGTTTTGTTTGACTTGATTTTATAAGTCCTTACATGTTTATGAAGCATCCTAGTGTATAACATAAGAAGTTGTTGATTTATGTGGAAAGTTGCCGAGCATAGCAAGAAGTTACTAAAAGTCGACAAGCCAACGATCTTACCGATAGTCGACAAGTCAACGATCTTACATATAGTCAACAAGCCAACGATCTTACAGATAGTCGACAAGCCAACGATCTTACCAATAGTCGATATGTCAATTATCTTATCGATATTATCGGTATCACCGTACCGAAGATCATTCGAATTAGGCCATTAATTCGGTCCTTGAAACTAGTAAACCAGGGAGACCCATAACCGACTAAAGTTAATTCTCATATATTCAATGTCTTCTAAGTGTTGTCGATTAATCACGTAGTCGATCTTTGAGTTGTCGATGTTCATCTTGCTGATTAATTGAATTATGGATATTCAAGGACAAGGATACTACAAGTACCAAAACTTGTGTACAGCGCTTTCTTTGGTGCCAAAAGTTTCCGCCGGATCACTTAAGTGCTAAACTTTTTGAAAAAACGATCACTTAAGTGCCATTTTGACCGGAAATCCGACGTGGCATTTTTTATTAATTTCTGAAGCCGATGTGGCTCGCCGGAGGATGAGCCAGAATGTACGGTCAGCATTTTTTATTATAAATATTTTTTTTCCTTTTCTTTCTTCTTTCCTTTTCTCCCCTCGTTGGCCAATTACCGGTGGCTAGGCCAGCCACCAGCAAAGCTCGGGAAAGGCTGGGCAAGGGTCGCCCTCGCCTGATCTAGGCGAGGCCACCCTCGCCGGCCATGGACAAGGCCAGCCCTCGTCAAATCTGGGCGAGGCCGGCCTCGCCCATGGCCGGCGAGGGTCACCTCGCCCAGATCTGGCGAGGGATCTAGGTGAGGCAACCCTCGCCGACGACAAGCGAGGCCGCCCTTCGCCCAAATCTGACGAGGGCCGGCCTCGCCGACGACAGGTAAGGCCGCCCCTCACCCAGATCTAACGAGGCTCAACCTCGCCCATAGCCGGCGAGGGGCGGCCTCGCCTGTCGCTGGCGAGGGCAACCCTCGCCCAACTCTTCCTGGGCTTTGCCGGTGGCCGAGCCAGCCACCGGCAACCGACCGGCGAGGAGACAAAAGGAAAAAAAAAAAGAACGGAAAAAAGAAAGAAAACAACAAAAAAATTATTTATAAAAAAAAATACTGACTGTACATGTGACTCATCCTTCGATGAGCCACATCGGCTTCAGAAATTAATAAAACATGCCATGTCGGATTTCTAGCCAAAATGGCACTTAAGTGATTATTTTTCAAAAAGTTTGTCAGTTAAGTAATCCGACGGAAACTTTTAGCACCAAAGTGAGCGCCATACACAAGTTTTGGCACTTGTAGTGTCCTTGTCCCGGGATATTCATATTACCAATTCTCTAAAAATGTTATCATGACTTGCATGAAAATGAAAAGAGGTAAGTGATGTATGAAAAAGACGTGACGATTGTATTTCGGTAATGATTTGCATAAGATGATGTTGTATATCGAATGTTGGTTGTGAGAATAACTATGCATGAAAGGATGTTATTTGTTGAACATTAATCGTGAAAATGATGTGAGTATCTCATGTTGACTGTTAAACATATGCATGTGTATGAGAAATGTAAATAATGATGTGATATTAATCCGTCATCTACAAAATCGTAGCGACTATGCCCCGCAAATTGGGATGCCTTAGAGTTAGGATGCCCCGCGAATCGGGATACCTTGTCTGATGTACGGGATGCCTCGTTGGATGTACGGGATGCCTCGGAGTTGAGATGCCCCATAAATCGGGATGCCTCGTTGGATCGAGATGCCCCATGAATCGAGCAGGCTCGCGAATCGGGATATGATGAAATGACGAATATGATGCAAGCTTATGTTTATATGTACATTCATGATGATAATACACTAAGTGATACTGGTGCATTACCACATGATATGTCATCCGCCTGCAATCAAGTGAACATATTATGTACTAGTGTATGACACGATGATATTAATGTGTATGGTCATGCATTTAAGTATTGTTTGATTGCTTGTGCATGTTATCATCAGTTTGAGTGCGAAGGTGAATTCTTACCTTAGACTTAGAGATTTCATTTGCTGGCCCTCGGCTCACTCCTTTATTTTCAAACGTGTAGGATGGCCCCGTCACCGCTACTGCTTTTTGGGGCCTCGGCTCACACCGAGTATATGTACGAAGATGTTATGTTGTCCGATTTGGTTTGTATGTATACAAAGTGTACTCCCATGGTATGGATCGACGAAGGACTTGCCAAGTGGGTTTTCCATCGGTATGTAGCCTGGTACGCGATCTTTAATGATATCTAGGTAGGACCGTTGCGAGGGTTTGATGGTTCCCTACTACCGTTGAGCCGATATTGGAGGAGGTTATCGATCCTTAAATGTTGGATCAGTGTTGTACAGGCAGACTTTTGAGAGCGGGGGTATGGTAGTAGAGTTAGGAGTTACCGAACCTTTTCCAAGTGTTTGTATTGTGATATTTTAATGGAAGTGATGCATATGTATATTATTCTGTATATAAAATAATGATACGACATGTTTAATTATTTTTGTTGTTCTTCCGCTTGTAAATAAATTAATAAGAAAGAAATTAGATACGACACGTGTAGCACTTGATGTACCTGGGGCGTCACATAAGGCGTCTCGTATTCATAAGCAGGTTGCTCGACGAAAGGATGAAAAATGATTTGATTGACGTCTTGCGAAGACATACCGGCTATTTCGCGTGGGATTATCACGATATGCCAGGTTTAAGCACTGAAATAGTCGAGCATCGCCTCCCTATCAAACAGGGATGGAAGCCACATAAGTAGCCTCCTAGGAGGTTCACCCCTAAAATCAATTTGAAAAACAAAGAAGAGATTGAGCGACTTCTGAAAGCTGGTTTCATTGAAACCGCTTGGTATGTGGAATGGCTTTCAAATATAGTCCTAGTGAAGAAGAAAAATGGGAAGCTGAAAGTCTACATAGACTTTAGAAGTCTTAATGCGGCGACACCAAAAGATGAATATCAGATGCCTGTTGCCGATATGCTAGTTGATTGTGCGACTTGCAATGAGATGATATCCCTGATGGATAGTCATTCAGGGCATGTTCAAATCTTTATCGCGGAGCAAGATGTGCCCAAGACAGCTTTCAAATGCCCATGTGCGATAGGAACATTCGCATGAAAGGTGATGCCTTTCGATTTGAAGAACGCCGGAGCTATATACCAAAGAGCCATGAATTCAATTTTTCATGACATGATCGGAGATTTCATGGAGGTCTACATTGACGATATTATAGTCAAATCAACAGAGGCAAGCCATCTAGACTATCTTGAGCAATCATTTATTAGAATGGAGAAATATCAACTAAAAACGAACCCCCTTAAATGTGAGTTCGGTATAAGGACTGGAAATTTCTTAGGATTTCTAGTAAAAAATAGAGGCATAGAGGTTGATAGGAATAAAGTTAAAGCAATTGTAGAATTGTCGACTCCGTCTAATAAGAAGCAGTTACAGATGATTCTAGGAAAGATAAATTTTCTTAGAGATTTATTGCTAACTTGTTTGGAAAGATAGAAATGTTTTCTCCTTTATTGAAATTAAAAAACCAAGAGTTCGTGTGGAAAGAGGAAGAGTAACTTGCCTTCGAGAGGATTAAAAAATATTTAACGAGCCCTCCAGTTTTGATGCCAACAAAATCAAGTAGGCCATTGAAACTCTATGTGTCGGCCACCGATACAACTATCGGGGAGCATGCTAGTGCAAAAAAATGGCGAAGGTAAGGAACATGCAATATATTATCTCAATAGAATGTCGAACAAGACCAAGAAGAGATATACCGCTATTGAGAAGATCAGTTTGTCATTCTATTTCGCATGCACTAAATTGCAGCATTATCTTTTGCCAACAACTGTTCATGTGATATGTAAAACTAATGTCATAAAATACATGCTTACAAGGCCAATAGTGAGAGGCCGTTTAGCAAAATGGCTACTTACTTTGTCCAAAATGGATTTGGTGTACGTGCCAATTAGAGCGGTGGAAGAACAAGCAGTTGCAGATTTTGTCACCGAATACCTATCTGTTAGGGTCAGCGAAGATGAAGCTGCGAATTATGCACAATCGGTTCCATGGGTGTTGTATTTCGATGGATCAAGTACTTTTACTTCATCAGGGATCAGAGTTTTGATAGTTTCTCCAAGATGTCAAAAGACGAAAGTTCAAATGAAGTTAGACTTCAAGTGCTCTAATAATCAAGCTGAATATGAGGTTTTGATTGTCGGCTTGTACATATTGGCCCACATAGCTGTTCAATCGGTCAAAATAATGGGAGATTCTCAGCTCGTGATAAGACAACTAAGAGGAGAATATCAATGTCTTAACAAGAATCTTATTGAACTTTACATCAAGGCAAAAAAATTAGTAGCCAATTTCCCTGATTTGGAGTTAGTTCACATAGCACGGTACCAAAATATGGAGGCTAATGAGTTAGCACAAATGGCATCCGGTTACTGCGTTACTAAAGAACTAGCCCAGGCAATAGTTACTGAAATAAACCGGCTACCGCCTATGTCAAAACAAACAATGGTGGTGGAAGCCAAACCGAAAGAACATGGTACCGATTGGTGAACCCCCATTGTTCAATACTTGAAAGAACCTCAATCGCGAGACACGAGATTGAGACGGCAAGCATTAAAGTACGTGTTACTTGAGGAGGAGTTGTATCAGCATACCGCAGATGGAATGTTATTAAAATGTTTGAATAGAAATTTGGCAATCTTGGTGATGGCTGAAGTCCACGAAGGTATATGTGGTGCCCATTAAGCGGGTATCAAAATGAAGTGATTACTGAGAAGGCATGGATATTTTTGGCCTTCGATGACACAAGATTGCATAGATTACGCAAAAGATATAGGTCATGTCAGATACACGGTCCAATTCAACATGTTACTATAGTGCTATTGAAGCCTATTATAAAGCCGCGGCCGTTCAGAGGATGGTCAATGGATATAATCGGCAAAATATATCCGTCGTCAGTTAGGAAGCACTCGTACATATTAGTTGCTACTGACTACTTTACTAAGTGGGTGGAAGTTGTGCCATATAAGACCATAACCCAAAAGACAGAGAGCTTATAAAAGAGCATATAATACACCGTTTCGGTATACCAGATACTATAATGATAGATCAAGGGACTATTTTTACTACAGCAAAAACTTCAAGCTTTGTTACTTTCCGAGGGATCAAGATGTTACTTTCCACGACTTATTATGCGTGAGGTAATGGTCAAGCCGAGACTACAAACAAGGTTATAATTAACGTGATTAAGAAACATCTTGAAGAGAACCCGAGAGAGTGGGACCGGACACTATCCATTATACTCTGGGCATACCAAACGTCGAAAAGACCAAGGACTGGAACAAGCCCGTATATGCTGACTTACGGCTGAGAAACAGCCTTGCTGCTGGAAATTACGGTGCAATCTTTGAGAGTTCGGCTCCAAATTGATGTTCTACATGAGGAATATCAGGAAGCGATGTACTTATAACTAGACGAGTTAGATGAAGTAAGATCTACGGTATTGGATCATACGATTGCGCAAAAGAAAAGAGTGGTGCGGGCTTATAATAAGCATGTGAAAGCCAAGCAATTTGCTATCGGCAACTTCGTATGGAAAACTGTCCTCCCACGTGATGTACATACCAAGGCCTTTGGTAAATAGTCCTCTACTTGGAAGGGCCTATATTAAGTGACCAACGTGTTAGTAGGGGTGAGCATGGTTCCAGGATAGAATCGAGAACCGAAAAACCGAATCAGTGGGTCCAATTCGATTCTTAGTTCTAGGGTGGGAGGTTCCGGTTCTAAATTTTTAGGAACCGCCGGTTCCGGTTCCTGGTTCCTGTAGGACCCGAAACCGGAACCGGAACCGGAACCGATGCTTTCTCTTCTACTAAAAACCCTAACTTTATGAGTTTCTTCCCAAATTTCCCCTCGCTCGGCTGCTCCTCCATTGCACTCTCTCTCCCACTACCCACACCCACGACTCGACGAGACCCTCTCGTCTCTCTTCGCTCCGTTCGGCGTCTGCCTCGGCTCTTCCTCTGTCTCATCAACCGCGGTCCGGCTCGTCCGCAGCAGAGGTGGGCTTCGCTTCAAGGCTTCAAGCGACATCCTCTGTCTTCATCTTCGTTTGGGCTCCACACGCGCACCCTCTTGAGCTCGCTACCTCGGCTCTTCCTCCTCGTCTTTCCACAAGATCAGCGCCACTTCTCGCCGGACGTGGTTCCTCTCTAGTCCTCGCACTGTAGAAGAGATCTTCAAGGGCTACAGCACCCGACGCACTGCCCTCGTCCGCGCCCTCACCTACGGTACCGATCGTTGGGTTCGCCGTCGCCCCCCCCCCCCCCCCCCTTTGGATCTTCACATGCATGCGTTTTTTCTCTTTTTTTCTTGGGTCCGAGTTCGAATGTGTGCGCCGGCGGTGTTTCTTTTTAGTTCTTTGTTTCTGGCTTGACGCCGTTGTTGGTGTTGGGGTGAATTTGTGGTCAATTTGATTGGGGAAGTGGCTGTGGTGGGTTGATAAGAAAGGGGTTAAGTGTGCTTTAGGTTATTGTTGGTTCTTTTTATTCATGATCTGAAAGGAAATTCTTTAATTTTTGCTTTGATATCTGAATGGGTATTTCAGTTGTGATTACGGACTCCAAATGTTAAAGCTCCTTTTCTAGAGATAGAATGAAACGCAAGGACTGGCTGTCTTTGGTGGCTGTGCATAATGACTGTTGGTTACTCTCTGTGGCCTTCTACTTTGGTCCTCAATTTAACCGCAATGAGAGGTACTTTCTTTTTTCCTGCACTTGCTAAAGATTGTCATTGCGAATGCGGCATACTCAAAGGATCTGTTGAGGTCAGTATTGTGATTCTGGGTGCCCTACGTCCCAACTCAGCTACGCAGCCAGTTAATCAAGCAATTAAGAGATGCCAACATAAATTTAATGGTGCTAGCTTATTCTAGTAAAAAAGCCATTCTGCAATCTTTCACCAAGTTTGGATTTTGAATTAGGTACAACAACTTGAAGCCATTGTGTTTGGGCAGAAATAAAATTGAGCAGATATGAAACAATTTGTTTGAGCTGCTTATGTGAAGTGTATTATTTAGTATTTGGCATCTAAATTCCTGTATTTATTGTCAAAAGAATGACTGGTTCCTTCAATCATCATCTCTTCGCTTTGTTAGTCTTTATTGCTGAGAGATCCATAAAGAACAAGGTCCAGTAATGAAACTATTTTCACTGTCCCCAAAAATGGCCTTAGTTCCCACATCTAGAAAGTTAAACAACTATTTGTGTATTGAAACATATTGAATAACAAATATCCATGTGCGGCTTGAATAGATCAACTCTAATACGACACGGTGTCATGTAGAGATTGCCACAATGTTAAGTACTACCTGGGGTGACTAGAGAAGTTGAGCTGCTTTTTAAAAAAAGATGCTTTATATCTTGTTCTTTGTGTGAACTGTCATACAAGTTTCTTTGTGATGTGGAAGGTGAGGCTGTAGATGCTTCTTTTCCCCTTTGAGGACTTTGTCGTCTCATTTTCTTGTGTATAGTTATATTATGGTGATAGCCTCTTCAGGACTCTCTAAGTTATGGGCCAGATGTTGATTATCCAGATTTTACACCCTTCTCTCTTGCATTTTTGAACGTTAACTAGATGACTCTGCTTTTTCTTAGTTGACTCATGGAAGAATTGGGGACTGGCTTATGGCTGAAGCAGAAACAAATCTTGCAATAAATGTGCTTTTGGGGTTATCAGATTCGTTTGAAGTTCAAGGAACAGGAGAACTTTAATTGGGTTTGTTCCCAATTATTTTTTAATGATTTCTTTTCAACCTTCTAGCTTTGGAATATTATTTTCAGATAGCCTTCAGAAATGTTTGGACATATGCAATTGTGGATTATGATTCTTGGGCAAAACTAATTTGAAAGATCCAGTTAATCTTTCTTTTTTCTGTTTAGAGGAGGTATCTTGATAGAGTATATGAGGCAAGAAGGATTCAAATTATCTGTGTCACCACCAAAAAAAAAAAAGAACCTATTGAAACCTGGAACCGACCCTGGAACCTGTGACATGATAGGTTACATGATAGGTTATAAGTTCCACGTTCGGACGAGTAGGTTCTAGATTCCAAAAAATGAGGAACCTGTACCCGAGGGTAGGTTTTAGGTTTCAGATGGAACCTGTGAGGAATCTGGAACCGCTCACCCCTACGTGCCACCCCTACGTGTTAGGCGGTAACGCTTACCGATTAATGGAGATTGATGGGAAGAAGTTCCCACGGCAAACATTTGAATGTTTTCTACTAGACAATGTGGGAAGCAAGAGACTGGGAAGAAGAAAGAATAGAAGATGCCGAGATCAACGCCACACCATCAACAAAACCCTAGATTTCATTATCAGCAAGCTGTACACATCCTAAAGCGAGGAAAAGAGACTACTATAAGCAGAGGAAACAATAACAACGCTTTACGCAATCACTATTGGGATGAAGTCAAGCTGCCTCCAGACCACCGTCACAAAGTCCTTGAGGTGGCCGCCCATGTACGAGTTTCTCCTGTTCACCTTAAGCAGTGGCTGGGAACATCTCACACGCCATATCAAAAGTGCAGTCGTGTTCCTTCTCCAAGCTCTCTAACTTGGACTCCTGTGAAGACAAGAGACCTTGGAAGTAGACGTTAAAATCGCCAAAGGCGGTGACTTCAAACCCGATATCTGCCAGCCGCTCGGTAAGACCTCCCACTTGCTCAAAGCGCCGGCGGGAAGTTGTTAACCCGCACGCCCCTCTAGCCTAGAAAGCCTTACTCTTAGACAAGCCTGCTCTTATTGAACCCGGGCAAGCCGATTTTCGGCCAAGGCCACCATCTTGCGATGCCATTCCACTACGAACAAAACAATGGCAGCATGGATTTCGAGAACAATGGCTCTCTCTCGAAGGACCGCCTCCTCTTCGATCTTCACCAGGTTCAGCTTGTAAGCTTCTAAACCCTTAGGAAATAGAAGGGAGAAGAGCTCGTACTGACAGTGGAGTTCAGAACCGGAAATGGGTGCGACATCCATCTCGAGAAGAAGCTCTTTTATAGTTCTCTCTGTGGATCTCGAGCAAGAGAGGGAAATCCAGCGGAAAGCAACTCAAGAAGTTGCTTCCACTCTTCCACTGTCTTCATGGAAAAAATGTGAACGACTTAAGGAGGAGGAGAGGAGCTCATGATAAAAAAGATACAGAAGGGTCTGGATGTGAAAAAGATTAAAAGAGACTATGTCTATTTATAGCCGAGGCAAGAAACGCTACAACGCACTATGGGATCGTGAAAACGAAGAATCAAGAGACGTGGGAAAGTGGAGTCTATCTTTACATGCATGACGTAAGAGGAGTTACACTACCGGCGAGAAGCTATGAGAGAAGATGAACGGCTGAGGAGATAATAAAACCCTCGCTGACTATCATTACCTTGGAACTCGAATGCGAATTTGAAAGGCCGTGGGTTAGCAACTTCTGAATCAATTTGATTTAAAAAGATTGGGGATTATTAATGGATACGATACGGCCGTATATCTCCCCTTTGACATAAAGATATTGACAGACCAGACGGCTATCATCATTCAGTTTCCATGGATAAGTTAATGGGTCACTTCCATTGATAATGGGATTTTCTTTGTTTTTTTTGGTCAGACATTGATAAAGGGTTTAACACGCGAAGGAGTGAGCTGGAGCCTTTTTTTCGAATAGAGTACCCGGGTAAATGTGATATGAAGGGTGATGCGTTTTGTCAAGTTGATTTTGGATTAACTTGATAATGGTCGAATCATCGGTTAAAGCTTGTGACATCAAAACCTCGCGCGCAAGTGGAAAGAAACAGAAATTTTATACAAGGAGGGGTACACACATATTTACAAGCCTAAAGAGAAACTCTGGAAGATTTTGCTAAGGCGACGGAAGATTGAACTATTGCCACAATGCTAAAACAAAAGTATACAATCTCAACTCTAAGGTCCCATTTTTGGCACGGAGTTTTAGTCTTCAGGCAGCTTGGGCTTGAACCTTCGAGTGAAGCCGCTCACACTCTCGGGTAAGAACTACCAAAATATCTTGCTGTTGATGTATGAGCCGGGTAGTCAAAACCGCAGATGCTTCATTGAGCTTAACCCGTTGAAGAATGTCAGCATAAAGTGGATCGTTGGGACCTATTTGACCAAGGACCCTTCGGTTTTCTTGTTGATTAGTGTTCAGTTGATCTAACATGACTTGGAGTTCCTTTTCGGCATCGACCCTCTCCATTTCTTTCTGCCGATATTCAGTTTCGAGCACTTCGGCAGAGGCTAGTTTAACACAGTTGTCTTGTTACACCTCAAGGATTGAGTCGATGGAAAGAGAAAAGCCCCTATAAGCATGATGGAATGCAAAACAGGGCACAAAGCTTATTAAAGGATCCAAGTTAAGTAATAGGTAATTAATTTCTCCCATCAGAGGTAGATTGGAAATGATGTGGGAATATCTATAAAATAAAATATTAGATAGTCTCCTCCACTTCTCCAAATCGCGTGACCTCAAAGGTGAAGGCAGGCCATCATAAAAAGGAGAGATCATACCATTGTCCCAAGAAATGGCGTCCCTACTCCTGCTACGAGTAGATCTAGATCGAGAAGACTCACTATGACGAGAGGAAATACCTGAAAAACGCCATTAGAATAGGCATCCAGTTCCGAAAGTTAAAAAACAATGAAAGAATTGGCTTATCGGGAAAGGATAGGTGATCGGCATCACATGTTACACAAAGACTGTGGAGTTGAGGAGTCGAATTCCTGACTATCCGAAGGAGGATAGCTTCGGTACCATAAGAGAATAAGCGTCTCGGTATGGAACCCATCAATCTTCGAAAGAAGGGGTGGCCCTTGCATGTATTCGAAAGCTAACGTAGCAAGAGCAGGAAATCATCTCGTCTCTAATGACTTCCAGGCATCGAATGCCGCTCGGGGATGCTGGCGTTTTGGAGATGCGAAAGGAAAGTCAACAGAATATACGCAGGGCATAGGGATTCCCGGACTCACTCCAAACTGCCGAGCACAAAATTGAGGGTGGTACCCTTCAAACCTAGGGAAAAATTGGCCACCATCAGATAAGTACAAAGGTAGATCCGTAGAGGTAAGAGCCTGCATCTATAAATCTTCATCCTCCGGATACTTTCCTGAGTTAGGATCCGGAAACCAATCGGAAACGGGGTACAAGCCGGAATGAAGGACAGGATCAAAGTCCAAGGACTCCTCCCTAGTCAAAAGAAAGTATTGAAGGAAGAAAGTGAAGGGAGAGATGTGAAGAACGTTGTCTCCGTGGCCTGCAGAGGATGGTTATACCGAAGTTATCAGGACCAAGATGACGAGAGTTCACCTCATACCATTATTAGGGGACTTCAGAAAATGCATTGAAAAGGGCTGAAAAATATAATTTGACCCAAGCCTGAAGGAGCCAAAGGGGACCGAAAAAGGGACCCGGATGCTCAACGGTGAGTGAAATCTGAAAATCAATAATAGACCTGTACAAGGCAGCGAGTATCATCTTGCCGAGAGGTTGATCGCCTTCAGAGGCCAAGGTGACAGCAAGATGACCAAACTACTTGGATATTAAGAGTTGAGGGAACACAAAATACATACTGAGAAAGCCAGTATAGAAGGAAACTGGCATGCTCTTTCAGAGTAACATCACCCTCCACTGGATGTGTAATGCCTTATAAAAGCTTTGGGACGAAAATCCAACGATCTCAGATCGTGAAACATAAGAGTTTCACAGGAGTATAGGGTAAATGATTCATTGCTATATGGTGCAAGGCCAGTTAGAGCATGAACATCGAGCAGGGTGATGGACATGGGACCAACCGGGAGAAAGAAGCAATGGGTAAAAGGAGACCAAAAACAGCAGAGGCTAGCAAGCATGTCGTAGTAAGTAAAAAAGAGAACGCAGCAAAGTTCTAATGCTCGATGTATTTGGAGTCTCTTCTAGAGAGGTTCCATGATTGGTTTGAGATGGCTATACCATGTGAAAAACACATGATCACAAGTGGACAAGAAACCAAACCTCTTATTGGTGAGAGACCATTGCCAATCATTCAAAGACCCCTGCTAAAATGGAAGATGTTCTTCGGAATACCGAGGGAAACATTCGTCGAAAGACAGGTGGGGGAAAAGCTTTAAAGTAATTACCAACTACAAGTTCAGGAGGACCGGCGTGACCCTTGTCCGCGGAGCCGACAGTCAAGTTTACAGATTGTATAGAGAGGACACCTCTTTTTTCCGGGCAGTGTAAAGAGAAGAGCCGACCGGTATAAGTGCTAGGGTGGAGGTAGTGATTTCGATTGGATGCCTTGGTGCGAGGAGCCATGAATGAATAGAAAAGCGAAGAGTCGCAGGATTGTGATGAGTGGAAGTGAATAATTAAGAAGAAGACAAACTGGAGGATAAATGAAAGTGAAATGAAGGAAGGAACCGTCAAATAAAGGAGTTGAAAAGACGAAAAGTCCCAAAGGAACGTGGGTAATCGTGGCAGTTTATTTATATCATGAGACACATTGAGAAAGAGAAGTGGGTTGCCGTACAAGAGCATTCACTGATGGACGTGGTTTAAAAGTTCGAAAGGACGGGCAAGCCTCTAGCCACAAACGCATCAGTGACTAAAGAAACGTTAGAGCCATGCAGAAGTAATAGAAGGAAAGCAAGTAGAATCAGCATGATTTTATTGCTCACAGAGATGAGTACATCTTTTCGACTACAGCTTGAAAGGAAGAAAAATCTTTGTCCACAGATAGGTTTTTGGCAAGTAGGCGGGGCTTGAGAACATTTTTGACGATCCATGGCTGTGATGTAGTCCTGGGCTGCTTTAGTACGCTGGGACAACTTCTTGACTTCGGCTTTAAGGAAGCGCCATGACCTAGTCATGTCGAGTTGATGAGCCAAAAGCGCACGATGAGCTTCAACCAGTTTAGCTTCGAGGTCAGAAACATCTTTGGCCAGGCAAGCTTCAGTACTGACCATTGCTTCATAAGATTTGAAAAGATGGTCGGCCGATTGCTTTTACTTGTCGACATCTGTAAGGAATACTCCAGACCGCTACTCTAATTAGCCAAACTCTAGAGCTGATCACAGTTCTTCTTGACAGCCTCGAGATCTGAAATGAGCTTCGGAAGGTATGCTTCACAGCGAGTGGGGCAGTTGATGTTGTTGGGCACAAGTGGAGCCTTCAAACAGGACGTTGAGAAGGACCTGAGCTTTTGTCTCTAGAAGGGGATCTGAAAATATTGCTTTAAGTCCGGCCCCCAAGATCTTGAGAAACTCTTGGCATTATTCTTTAGCGGAAAGACCATAAAGGTCCTCATTACACTCCGGAGGGGTGATTGATGACGTTGGCATAGCTTCAAGAAGCGCCTTTCGAGCATTAGCAACGTCTTCGGAAAATGGGAGCGCAACTCCACTAGGATCAAGTTCAGAAGTTGATCCAGCAACAAAAGAAGCAGGTCTACGGCAAAAATGCTAAAACCAACAAGTGATTGAATATTGAAACGAACCATGCATGAGAGAAAATAATAAAAGATCTACTCCTAATATGAAACTTACAACAGGACCGGATAATCCCACAGCTGAGACTATCGGTACAATAGAAGGGGATACTTGTTTTGAAGTCATCGACACCGCAGTCGAAAGATCAGATTCCGCACCCCGGACTGGCGTGCCACCTTTCGGAGACTCGAAAAGCTCAACCAAACCCCCGAGGAGAATTAGGAGTTGATAAAGGAGGGGACATGCTCGGAATTAGGCCTTTAGCAGCCCCACTCGGGAGGGAACTAGGCTCTTATCCATCGACTACATCATTACGAATAAATCATTAAATCCTGCGGTATCATCAGCATCCTCGGCAAGTGGGGAAACTGGCTCCGAGACACAAGGAGTAGGACCTGCCGAGGGAACATCAGATGGAACTAATGAGAGCTTTAGTGATGATGGTATATTGGCAAGAGTGAGAGCCGGTGTCGCGACTTCAATAAGGTCAGGAGCGGAAGAAGAGCGGGTAGACAAAGTAAAGGCTTTCGGCACTTCAGAGGCAGATCTTGACATGCGTATCCTGGTCTTGGAAGCTGTCGCGACCTAAAAATTTTTCTCTCAGGCTAATGAATTATTAGGACTAAACCTAACTCGAGTCCTCCCAAGCCCTACCAATTCGCAACTTTGGGTTTAAGTTTTTAACATGCAAATATTTTCATGCTTGGAGTCGCCACTAATCAATTTGTGGTAGGTCGATTAGAAACCTAAATAAAACATAGAGAGATATGTTTTATTCCTACGAACCAGAGATTCTAAGTCCGGGGACTTGATTACGCTAGATCTAGTCTAACGCCCTTTCGGTACCTTTTCTTTTCAAAAATATTTTGGCAAGCAATCTGGACTCATTTTAACTTAGTCACTAACATGTGAGGTGTTCATGCGGGTACGCAAACCACCAATTTAACACCCAATAATCAAAACATTAAATAAATTGTAAGATTGGGAGAATTACTTACCTCGAAGCAACGTAAGCATCTGCATGGTTAGCTAGAAAATCACATCAATCATCCTAATATGATTTCTAATTAACAAGCAGTTCACTCAATATTTTTGGATTTTCGCTTATTTAAATGAAAGCCAACCTATATGCAATGACGTGCAAAAATGACATGCAAGTAATGCAACCTAGCATACAAACTATATGTCATGCGACAACGTGACCTAATTCTGATGACGGGCAAATAATTTATTTTTGGTATTTTTTAATGAAATTTGGAATAAAAATATGCCTAAATTAACATGCAACCTATGATGACTTAACATATCCTAACATGACTTATTTTTGGGATTTTTGTTAAAATTCGAAATAATAAATTGCTTAAATTAAGAATTCAATCTATCCTAATCTACCATAAAACAATTCATTTTTTAGGGTTTTCTTGAAAATTCGGAATAAAAAATAACCTAAATAATCTATTAAGATTAGAAAATTATTTAATTTAAACTAGGGAATAGATTATCTCAAGTCCTAATTTAAATTAAATAATTACTCTATCGTCTAGATATATTTAGGATTCTTAAACATGCAAAAAACTCAAATTCAAATCCTAACTGATATTTTTTGAATTTTTTTTTATTTGAAAAGGAAAGATAATTTAAACAGAGATAGCATCCACATTTAAAACAACCACGCAATCCACAAGATTCGTTTCAAATTCGGATTAGGCACAAAAATCGAGCTATCAGTCATATCTATAGGGTTATAGATATTGACGGAAAGTCGATCGTTCAAATTTGGAAAGCAGATAAAAATCATTATCGTATCCAAGGGATTATGGATAGGATAATGATTTTCCGTATCGCCACGTATCATACCTTAGGGATAAGGTCGGATAGTTGTCCAGATACGTTGCTGAATTAGGAAAGATTCCTAATTTTGAATATTTTCAAATATTGCGAACAAGGCAAACATTATCCTAAGATATCTAACAATCCACGCAATATTCACAGAATATTCAAACATCCAAAAATTAAGAAACGAAATATTCTAAAAATATTGGATAATGTTCAATTACCTAATTTGCAGATAATTTCCAAATTCGAACTTGCGGATCAGGATGAGCGGCGAACGGCGGATCGGCGGCGCGGTGTCTGGAATGGCGGCGACGGTGGCGCACGTCGGGGAAAACTGCAACAGCGGCGACGTCACACGGCAGCAGCGGCGTCGGCGGGAGGCGGCAGCGGCAAGCGCGGCGGCGGCAGCAGCGTCGGCGTGAGGCGCAGCGCCGGCGGGAGAGGCGGCAGCAGGAAGCAGCAGCAATGACGTCACACTGCAGCAGCGGCGTCGGCGGGAGGCGGCAGCGGCAGGCGCGGCGGCGGCAGCAGCGTCGGCGTGAGGCGCAGCTCCGGCGGGAGAGGCGGCAGCAGCAGGTGCGGCGGCGGCAGCAGCGTCGGCGTGAGGTGCAGCGCCGGCGGGAGAGGCAGCAGCAGCAGGCGCGGCGGCGACAGCAGCGTCGGCGTGAGAGACGGCAGCACGCGGCAGCAGGAAGCGGCGGCAGCAGGCGCACGGCAGGCGGCGGTGCAGTAGCGAGGGCGTCCGGCGTGGAGTGGCTGCAGCAACGTGAGGCGCGGCGTGAGGCAGCGTCGGCACGGCGGCGGTGGGAGGAGCGGCAGCAGCAGGCGACGCGTGACGGGAGGAGCGGCAGCAGGCGACCGCAGCAGCAGCAGCGGTGCACGGCGAGAAGCAGCGGCAGCACGCGGCGGCGCGCGGCGAGGAGCAGCAGCAGCAGGCGGCGGCGCGCGCGGGGAGGGGCGGCAGCACGCGGCAGCAGTGGGAGCCGGTCTCCTTCTCTTCCTCTCTTCCTCTTTCTCTCGCTCACGTGTGTCTCTCGTGCCCTCAAAAATTATGTTCTGAAAATTCTGTCTCCCCAAAATTCTGACCTAATGAAGTATATATAGTATTAATCTAGGTCAATTAGATGGGCTTTCTGGTCCTAATGGGCTTAGGCTTGGGCTTTAATTTAAATGGGCTGGATTAATTAATGATAATGGGCTGAATTAATTAATGACAATGGGCTGAATTAAGTTCAAATTAAAACAACCGAGCCCATTTGACTTGTAATTCTCGGCCCTTGCATTACAAGCGAGCCGAGTCCCATTCAATGAAATTTAAGCTCGTTCGTCACCGCCAGTCCGATGCAAAATGTAATTAATCTAAAATGAATTTAAACTATATGTTATGCAAATTAAATATTTTTTGTTTAGGGGTTAAAAATTTTAATCCCTAATTTTCTATGTAAATTATACTAAATGGTCACTAAAATTTAGGTGTCAACAGAAGCAAAAGCACACTCGGAATCTTCTGTGCAAGAAAAGTTAGTGAGTTAAATGCAAAATTTTCTAAAGGAACAAACATAAGGAAGAGGAGCAAATACCAAGATTTAGGGCCCTCTTCAGTTTCCTACAGGAAGGAGAAGCTTGCGATCGTGGAGAAGTCTCGGGAGCCTTGGGGAGAGAGCCCTTACCAATGACTTTGCCAATTATGTTATCAACTTCAGAAGCAAAAAGAACATCCCGATAGCCATTCCACTAGTTCTTAAAGCTTTCAAGGACACTCAAGGCAGGTGCAAACGACTTTATCATGAGATTCTTTGATACTTCCATGTTGATCATGCGGTAGCAAATGAAAGGATCAGAGGATTTGGTGACGCCAAACAGCGTCAACCCAAACTGCCGAGCACAGTATTGAGGAGAGTATACCTCAATCCTAGAATTCAACTTTCCCTTGAGGGACAGTCTCAATGCCAGATCAGAGGCCACCAAAATGGGAATCCAGAATCTTTGGATCCTTTTAGAACGAGGGAAGTAGAAAATATCCTGGAAATCCGGGCGAGAAAGTGGGCAAAAGTCGCTATTGCTCAAGGATACCTGGTAAAACCAGTGAAGAAAATATTTGACGGCAGCAGTTCCTTCGGGAATGAGACGCATACAGAAGCTTAACAGACGGGCTCTAGTATTGTTTGGAAAATAAGATCCGACCTTATTACCCAGTGAAAGTGGGATTCGAGACTCAGAAAACAAAGAAAGAAAATACAGGTGAATCCAAAGCCTGGAAAATCCAGAAGGGACCACAAAAAACCCCTCAAGTCGTTTCGCCCATAGAAGCAAACGTAAAACCCAAACCTCGGTATAAGGCAGCCAAGGCTAAGTGCCCCATAGCGATCGACTTACCCTTCGACAAGTCAAAGGCTAAACCTCTTAGCTCTTTCGCCACCTAAATTGAGGGATAAAAAAAGAGGGATTTGGATAACCAGTAGAGAAGAAAAGCACCATGTTCTTCTTCTTTGATGGCCCCCTTTCGAGAGGCATACTCACTCAGAACAAGAGCATATGAAAACTCACCTTCTTTGAGGAAATTCGGATAAGAGGAGGAGTCAAACAGATTAGGGTCCTCTCTCGAAGGAGTTAACCCGGAAATAGCGTAAACGTCAAGAAGGGTTACCGACATGGGACCCAAGCGGAGAGAGAAACAATTAGCAGATGGAGACCAGAAACAAATAAGAGCGCCTAAAAGCCTAGGGTTCGATTTCCAATCGAAGGTACAAAACTCAAGGGCTTTGTCGATATTAGCTTTTTTCCACAATTCTTCCATAACAGGCTTACCATTGGAAGAAAACACGGTCAAAAGAAAAGAATGACCTGAGCCTCTAAGATGTGGACGTCCAGACATAGTCCATAATTTGCTCTTTCTGGAATGGAAGAAGCTCAGCAACGTGCCGAGGAAAGCAGCCGGAAAGAAAAGGAGGAGGGCATAGTGTCCGAAGACAGGGCCCAAAATGATCTCAACGTTAGCCTCCGAAGGACAATTTTGTAGCGACAAGAAGATGTTGTCTGCATACGCGAGTGACTGAAGCTGCTTGAAGGGACCCAGATAGGTCAAAAGGTAAGGTATAGAACAAGAAGAAGACATGGTAGGACCAGGGCAGAAGAAGCGAATCGAAGGCGACAAAGAGGGAAAGGTAAAAATACGATCTTGGAGCAGCTGCCAATAGTGTCGGGAGGACTTTAAAAACGCGCTTGGGATGAAAGCCCAAAAGATATCAGATTGCAGATCTTGGGGAACTGAAAAGACATATTGCACGAATCTAGAGGATAAATATCAGCCAGTTCAATCTTTAAACCAAATTAAAAGATTTTTGGGGCATTTATCGGCGCTCAAATTTAGCTGATTGGGCTAGAAGAAAGGAAAGGGTACACTCGGCCCAAATCACTGAACAGTAGCCTGAGTAAGAAAGTCGCGCAAAGCCCACTGCACACGGTACCGAAAACTCAGCACCGATAATTGCTCGGGACACTGAGATGAGGATAAGAGCAGTTACCACATCTGATGTCGATACATCACGAAACAAGAGGTGCGGTTATCAGAAAGGAAGCCAAACAATCCAAAATCTTGATGACAACTGCGGTTACCACATCCGGTGCCGATATATCGCAAAACAAAAGGAGCGATTATCAAAAAGGAAGACGAACAATCTAGAATTTAGACAACAACCGCTCGGCAACAGTTATTCATTAGCGTTAGCTATAAATAGTTTCCAGGCAGTCATCAAAATGACCTTTTGCCAAATTGACTACAGAATGCATATCTTTTGTAACCTTGTTTATTCAGTCACCACTATTAATTTACCTTTTATTGCACAATTTATCTTTCGTCCTTTTACTTTATTTGTCATTAGCGTAGGATTCGTCGCTTCTTTTTCGAAATGACACAACACCCAGTTACTCACAAAAAAACTGAAAATCTTCCCCTTCAGTGAAAGATTTTTTGTTTGAGGCCATTCTCAGCGAAACACACTTAGAAGGGGTGAATAAGTGATTTGAGTACTTTTAGATCAAGTTAAAGCGGAAATAATTGATCACAGGTAAAGTCTAAACAATGTTCAGATTTTGAACAATCTTTGAATGACAAATAAGTAAATGTACAATTAACTAAATAAAATGAGTTTTAGGGAAGAGAAAATTTGCATACATTCTGCGTAGATCAAACCTACGCCCACTCTCCCACGCTGACAGCCTACTAGCTAGACTTCACTAGATGTTCAATCAAGATATTACAAATTGTGAGTGATGATCACTCTATCTCACTCAATCACTCTTATAATAGGTCTTAATATCATATATTAGCTCAAGAAAGACAAGTCACACTGGTCAAAGTATGCTCAAACTTTGGAATGGATGATTCTAGACACAGTCTCTCTACTTCTGCTCCTCTACAATTTGTCTCCTTTTATACTCTTCCACTTCCAAACTAACCGTTGGATAGTCTTCAAAGGATCATCTTCCAATCTTCACCTTGAACAGATTTGTATAAAAAAGATTGAGTAGCCGTTGAGTGACAAAATCTAAATCCCGCTGAATCTAGTTGCCCATACAATCAGAACTTTGATTTCCATAAGCAGAGCTTCTCCATTTAGAAATAAACTTGTCGTGGGATTGATTGTTAATCAATTAAAGATATTTTGCAATGTAAATATTCCTTGCAAAATAGATTTTTAAGATTGAATCAATCAATACTTTCCATTGGTGAAATTCAAGCCAGATTACTAACCATTGTGTATGTTCTGAGTTTGCGATAACGTCTGGATAAAGTCTTTTTCCTATTTTGCATTTCAGAACTTGAGTCAGAATGGATTGTTATGTAAAATTTGAATCTTTTCATTCCAATATATAAATTGAAGTTCTTCAACTGCCATATATAAAATATGAACTTTGTCTTTTGGGTTGTAGAATCTGAACTTCTCATTCTAATTCATGTAAAGTTTGGATTTCCAGAATATAACTTCTTGGACTTAGAATACTTCAAAAGCATATGTCAGACTTACTCATGGATAATTTTGTCAACATCAAAATCTATTAGGAGGTTTTCCTAACAGGGGTTGCCTCTCCTAACATTCTTAGGAGGTACACATGCTTTGCACGCTATCAATGTTGCTGTGTGGGCAGGTTCTACACAAAGATTGTCCTTTTTTTTTTTTATCTCGTGGTTACTTGGTTCTGTAACGTCCATTGAATGGGGATACGAAGGCAACTGAACAGCCCAAAGTTTTGAGTTAATTCGTCAACTTTGTTCTTGGTTATTTTGAGTTCCTAGAATCTGTTTAGCTGGAGATTACTTGAACATCCTATTGTCATTCAATTCATGTTATAGAGAAATTACTTACCTGGATGAGAGATTGCCTTTGAGCCTAAAGTTTCTCATGAAGGGTTGTGTTTTCCCAGCTGGCCAAATAGTAAGAAGATGGATCCTGAACAGAAAACAAGAAGGATTGTCACCCAAGAAACAGATAGAAAGTAAAGGAGAGAACTGAAAAAGATGTTATCGCATCTCATTAGCCACTTCACGAGCCGAATACCCTTGGAAATTGCTAGTTGCTCTCTATTTCTTAAACTGGCATCTCTAGACTGCCCTTCTGTTCTAAGATGATGATATGTGGCTTGACACTAGGAAAATCTTTATTTGCTTGAGACATTTGCTTGTTTGAACTGCATGGTTTTGCTCAGCAGGCACTTCTCTCTATTCTTTTTGGACAATTTGTCAAGAGTTATAGCTGTAGATCCGTAGAAACCGAAAATAAAATGGTGTTTGGCTCTCTATAACTTAAATGCGGTTGCTTGAAATGATTACCGTGGAAAATTATTTAGAGCTTGTAAATTGGTTGATCAGTTCCTTTCTATTCAGGTTCTTCGTTAGATTTTCTGTTCACATTCATAATTCTCGATGAGTTCGCATGAGCCAATTGAATCTAGCTCCTCAGTGATATTTCCTCTCTCCTCGGCTAGTAGAATATATGTTTGTTTCACACATATGCATATGCATATGCATATGACAAACATGGCTACTGAGTACTCCCCTCCTCTTGGGTGTTTCTGGTCATGGTTTTTCTGGTCATGCTTTGTGGTGCACTCTAGATAAATGAAACTTCAAAGAGAAAAGATAACATAGGCAGTGAAAAAGGGAGTGCTTTTCTTTTGCACGAAAAAGGAATCTTAACTTTCAATCACTTCTAGACTATTTTTTTTCCCTTCTTTATCAAGATTAGAGAGAAAAGGAGCTATTTTTTGCTTTGGTATTGAGAAGGTATCCAATGTGACAAGGGTATCATGCGGCCTACTAATATCGGATAATCCAAAAGATCATGTGGTGTGCAGATTACATTACGTATCATGATAACATAACATGTGATATAAGTGTTACATGATATATTTGGTGATGTGTTTTGTTTTGAATACAGTTCCTTCTTTTGGTTTTACTAAAATGAAATAGATCAGAAGCCTCGTGCATTATTGCTTTTAACATATGATTTCTTTTAAACTCCACAGTGCCCTAATTTCCTTATTGTTAGATTTCCAAATTCTTTGTGCAGATACCTGAAAAGTGGACCAGGAAACCTTGAGAAAGACGTGGAGAGAAGATTCAGCTATGCATTGAGCAGAGAAGATATTGAGAATGCTATTCTTGGTGGACCTTAAGAACAAGTGCCATACTTTGTTGTCGAGGTCCCGTTGGTTTGGACAGAGTGTCCTGCGAAGGAGAAGGAGCACAATGAGCTCGAAGTATCGAAATCTCTGCATCTTCCGGCTTTGTCAGGGAGATTGTTCATGCACCTTGTATTGACAGTCCATGTACTTTTTGAATGCCCTCCTCACTTTCAATTGTTGAATAATTGGTTCTTTTTGCAAGGTGAAATTGCAATATGGACCAACATAATGCGGTTGTAAACTTTTCCTTACAGTCATATGGTGAAAAACGCTTCACGTATCAATTCGGATGGTGACCGTATGCCGGTCGAAAGGATGACAAGCTTTGTCGTTGGCGCATGTGACGGGAGATCGCCATGGGAGATCATTATCAGAACCTCTTAGTGGTTAATTCCAAAAAAAATACCAATTTTAGGTCGAGAGATAATTCTGGCCAAAACCTTTTCTTGTTTCATAAAAAAGCACTAATTTTAGGTCGAGTGATAATTCTAGCCCTAACTTTTTTTTGTCTCATAAAAAATCACTAAATTTCGTTCTGATCCCAAATCTGGCCCCCCGTTGACTTTATGTCTGAAGTCACATTTGTTTGAGAAAAAAGGTTATGGTAGTGAGCTTGATGAATCTCATCAATGGCGTCTATCGATGGACTGTGGTCTATAACTTCAGATTATGAAAAAATGGCGAAGTCTGGCCAAAGAGATTCAATCTAGAGATATTTTTGATTTGCCTGTGAAGTGAATGAGACAGACAGTTTTACCGTTATTCTTCAAGTTGTGGCTCAAAGAATAAAATAATGAATAGTGCTTTAAATCCAGTCAGCAAGCCACGTGGATTTATTGTTAAGGTGGAATAGTCAAGTTAGATAATCAATGGTTCTAAGTCAATGGAGGCTAGATTTTGGATTTAAGTGAAAGTTAGTGCTTTTTTACGAAACAAAAAAAAGTTGAGCCCAGAATTGTCATTTGACCTAAAGTTAGTACTTTTTTATGGGACAAAAAAAAGTTTGGGCCATAATTATTTCTCGACCTAAAGATGGTGTTTTTTTTTGGAATTAGGCCACCTCTTAGTCTAAAAGACCATTGAATAACTATGGTTACGCAAACGATTCCAAAAGACTATGTTGACATCTCTCTCTCTCTCTCTCTCTCTCTCTCTCTCTCTCTCTCTCTCTCTCTCTCTCTCTCTCTCTCTCTCTCTCTCTCTCTATGTTTCTTGTACAGGATTACATTTGAGCATCCGTGTAACATCCTCAATTTCAGTCCTCGAAAAATGACTATGGTTTAAGTTTGGTAGTTTTTCAATTGGAACAAAGTTTTACTCTTGTTTTAGAAAACCCAATTTCGGATATTTTGTGCTCATTTGTTTTGTTATTTTTGTGGAGACTTTTGTGATCTGAATTTACAAATACTTCCTCCTTGAAAGTTTCTCCAAACATCTTGACTTGTTACATACTTTAATTTCAAAATTTTTGGACTTGATATGAGTAGCACGACAGCCTCATTTTCGGACCATATAAAACTGTCCAGAATGGGTATTTCGGTAATATTCACCCTTTCTTTATTTTCTACAAGCTTTTCTGGGACGATTTTGGAAAAGTTTCCTTCACAAAGGATGTTGAGAACTTCTTTTCTTTATAACGTATATAAATTTGGGAATTTTTCGAGATGATTTGGATTCTGGAAAGAGCTTACTTGAGAAGCAAGAATTGTGTTCCAGCGAATTGTTTTTAGTCTGTCTTTGAGCTATTAAAAGTTGTGTTTACAGAAAGATTCACATTTCGTATTCTATGAGAAATATTTGTTAAGGCCTTGTTTATAACATATTCAAATTTGGGAATTTTCTGAATTCATTTATTATGTTTTTAAGCCCGATTTCTAGAACAGTGCAAAACTGTCCGACTTTGTCAGATTTCAACGATTCATCATTTTCTATATGAGAACATTAAAATTTCGAATTTATGTCTTCTAGTGATTTAATGTGCACCTTCTGAGCTTTCAAATGAGCTATGCTAAGCCTTGATTGAAAGTCGGCCGAGGGAGAAGCAAAGAGAGAGAGAGAGAGAGAGACAGAGAGACAGAGAGAGAGAGAGGAGATTTAAGCCATTAATTGCTTAGATTTTGCTAGATCTCCTCATCATTTTATTTTCGTCTATGTTCGTTAATGCCATTAAATGGCCCTTGACTTAGAAGCCCATGATGACAAGCCTTAATCAGTTAGACTTTGGAGGCATCATCATCATGACATGCATTAATGGCCATTTTTACTCTTGACTTTGATGCCCCTTAATAATGAAGAGCTTTAATGGCCTTGAGTAGGGAGCAAGAAAGCTCACGCCCAAGAACCGATCACGGCCCCACCTTCCACGTGCTCAAACAATATGCCAAGAATCGCCCGAGACTCGTCAAGGCTCACGTGCTCACCCCACGCCAACCGTTTTCTCTAGTTCTTGTTTTATTCCGTTGTGTAGTAAACTTCCTAATATCGGGAAAGGAAGTTGTGATGCGTTGTGACACGGTTTACTTGGACCGTTTCTCGGTCTTTTGGTTGGTCGTAGTTGGTTCAATCCCTTGATTTGGTCATGTTTCATGTTTGATATTTGTCTTGAGCTAGAACCGAGATTTGACTGGTAAAGTGCACCCATGCGTGGTGTTCTCTTGTATGAACTTTTCTATTGATCTGCCATTGATGCGGGTGCGATAAGAGCCGATTTATGTTAACGGCTATCCCCTCGTCCTCACTTGATATTAGTAGGTTTACTTGCTGAGTTTCCCCGATTCATCTCCCGTTATTTCCTTTTCAGGTCCGAAGAATGGCGTCTCCCCCGACTCGATTCGACAACCCCATGGAAATGAGAGTCAAAGTGCTCACCATGATAGATGCCCAAGAAGGTCGAGCCTACCGTCGGATCACAAAGTATGTAATGGTCGATGATGGCCTAACGGACTTGATGCCTCACCCATACGTAGCATGGCATGGCTACACTAACGGAGAATGGGTTGGACTCCCACGTGGGTTTAATGGACCTTTTTACGATGCGGGCAGGCTGACTTCGGGGCATGCCATGGGTGGGGTGTAGATCGGCCATGCGGACGAGAAGCAGGAAGGAGATGTGGATGGAGTTAGAAGCGAGAAAATGAAGTAGAGGGGATAGGATCACCCAAGCCGAGTTTTGCTATTTATAGTGTGTGTGAAATATGTGTTGTTTGCCATGACCCGAAGGGTTTGTTAAAACATGTTTGCATGCACTATAAACATAAGATTTGCTCATGATGCTGCTTATTTAAATTCCGCCGTTGTTCTGAATGTGATTGTCCCGAATTATGCTTCTGCTTGTGTGTAAAGAAAGATAATAATGAACGAGACATGACGTTAATGACCCTGAGGTGAGGGTGTTACAATCCGCAAATTTTAGCTTGATAATAAAGAATGGGCCGGAAGGCATCGACTTGTATAAGTTTCGAGTTAATCGTGTCATGATAGATTTGAATTATTTAATGTTTGAGATGGTCGATCCTTCTGGCCCAAGGGAAAATTGTTGAGGTCCAATCGACTTGGGCCTCACACCTGAGAAAGCCCACAACAAATTGGGCCGTACCCAATACAAACAAACTACAACCGTTTAGCGACTCCAACCTTTGGACGACGACCGGCCAACAGCTTCAACGGAAGTCCAATTCCAACCTCCCTTCGTCCTTCGCCCTTCGACCTCGACACTGACGACGACGATCGCTTCTGCTCGCGCGTCGACTCGTGAATTCGCATTAACATCCACATTGCAGTTACCACTTCAGGCTCCGGCCATTTCAAAACCCTCACGATCCGCCAAGCTCCCTTCCTCTTCGTTCGATTCCAGCAAACCTCCGACGCTCGATTCGATTCGGAACTCCACGTTTGATCCGTCGGCCTGATCTCCGTTCGCCCGAGCCGCGTCACGTTTCCGGCGTCGCCGGAGATCTCCATCGGCGTTGATTCTCCTTTTTCACTCCCGCGTCGAATTTGAAGGACCGACCGGCGCTGCGGTAACGGAGAGGTAGGAGAAGATGCATAGCAAGGGATCGAGTCATCGGTTGTCGGGAATGGTGTCTCGGTCGCGGATTTCGAGCCTGATGCTGTCGATGTTCGCCACGTTCGCTTCCTTATACGTCGCTGGCCGGTTCGTAATGCTTTAAATGATTCGCATGTGAATGTGCTGTGTGAATTTAAGTGCCTGCTGGACGTGCATCCTGATTTTACTCTTAATCAGCTCTTTTCGAATTGAAGTGCTGTGTGCCAGTGCGTGCTTCTGAAAATGTGTCCGTCTGTTTTGGTGTTAGGCTCTGGCAGGATTCGCAGAGCAGGGTTGACTTGATCAAGCAGCTCGATAGGATAACTGGTCAGGTGAGCATTGTGCTTTGCCTATACAGTGTTTCTGATTTGAGTCCGGGTGGTTCATTTTGTTCGCCTTCTTTGTTAGGTTGTGTGTGATAGAGATAGATTTACACGTTCCACTCGGCGCCAATTCAGACTTTTCTCCAATTTATTGGATAACAGTTTGGGATCACAATTTAGACAGTCAGACATTTTGGTTACAAAACTTGTTGACAATTTGGGTGCTGCTTAGCTCCAGTTATTGTTTTTTTTTAAGGAATTATCCATGAATTCAAGTACAAAACAGCAGACGTTGTCATGACTTGTAAATCGATGTGTGTTCCATTTTAAAATGTTGTGCATTCCATGCTGAGCCTGGGGTGACCAAAATGACTAAGCTGAGCGGTGTCTTCTTGATGATAGGGGCAATCTGCTATATCGGTGGACGACACATTGAAGATTATCAACTGCAGGTAAAGTATCTGCCTATTGGCATCAGACTCATATCAAGATCATTTAATCATTCGTCTGTTCTGTGCTCGTCTTGAGGTCCCTCTAGTTGTTTCTTGGATAATATGAGAATTTCTTCTCAGTGAGTGTTGTGAAACATCTTTTACTTTCTAGGGAGCAACACAAGAAACTATCAGCCCTAGAGATGGAGTTGGCTTCAGCCAAAAAAGAGGGTTTCATGTCTAAGCGCTCAGTGGACGATTCTAAGAAAAGACCGCTACTTGTGGTAGGAATTTTTACAAGATTTGGCCGCAAGAACAACAGAGATGCAATTCGGAAGGCATGGATGGGAAGTGGTATGGAAGCAATCTTTGCTCTTGTTGGCAGACTCACTGATATTTATACTCACTGAAGTAATCCAATGCATAAATTAGTTTCTCCTTTTTAATCCTCGTGTACAGGTTTAACCTACCATTTTGAGATAATTAGTCTGTCTATGCTCTATTCAGCATTTGTGTGACATCTTACTGACAGCATCACTTGCCTATCCCTTTCCGGCATATTGAATGTCTGTGTTCTATGCTCTGATCAATTGGATTCATGAGCCACATCTTCTAAGGAGAAGAAATTGTTTCTGCCATACTTGTCAAGTTCCCTCCGAGCAATATGACCAATTTAGTTTAGGGAAGGCTTGGTTGAATGAAATCGAAAGTTGGATAAAAATTCCCCGTAGTGGAAAAGGAGTTCGGAATGTAGATAATGTTTTCTAGGGGAGCTGGTGTGCAAGGTAGCACCAGTGACCTCTTTTTGCTCTTGGCAGGAGTTTTTTCTTACTTACTCTCCAATCCCTACCTTATTCATCACCACTAGGCCTATTGCTTAGGGTCTAATCGTACCAAGGACACACTGTAAAGGCCAAAGTTTGCTTATTGATGCATCGATTAATCTGATTTATAATGGACACGCCGTGCTTATAATTTTTTGTTCCTTAATTTGGAAAGCTTTAACGTTCTATTTCAAATTGTAAATGGAATACTTTCTCTTCACAGGTACGGCTCTAAAAACGTTGGAGGATGAGAAAGGCATCATTGTTCGTTTTGTAATTGGAAGAAGGTATGAGGTTTTCATGTTTACCAGCTATACCGCTCTTCCTCTCGGATGATAGATTAAAACCTTGTATGATTTACTTTGCAGTGCAGATAAGGGAGACAGCTTGGATGGGGCGATCGACAGTGAAAACAGGCAGACTAGTGACTTCATCATTCTTGTTCGTGCCTTGGCAATAATTATAGTTGCATATCAATGATATTGCTGAATTGAGCTATGACTGTTGTTAGTTTTTCTCTTACACAGCTAAATAATATCTATATTTATCACAATTTGATTGAGAAAATCTTCTGGGGGTCATTGAAATCTGCAAGAAAATCTATGAGGCAGAAAATTCACGTGCTTGCCGTCTCATGTGCTTATGAGTGGGATAGGAGCTGCAGAAATGCGTCTTATTAAATCATAGAAAATTAGTATTCAATGAGAAAAGAGCCAAAACCTGATCAGAAGAATGTTTTTGGTATATGAAAATGAGAATGTTTAAGTTGAGCATAGCCTTGTGCAAGTTGGTTTCATCATAGTTATGCAGAAACTTGTTTTCTTCTCCATCTTATTTGACACCATCCTCTACATAGCTTGCATCACTTTTGTTTTCAAATCAAACTCCAGTTTGTCAGTACTTTGCTGACTGTGAACACAATCAGACCATGACTGCCATGAATGCATTCTGCTAGTTTTCTACATTACTGTTCCTTGATTTTGCTGTGGGCCTCTTGGATGAATCATGATTTGATGATGTAATTTCAAGATTCTTGATTTGTCTGTGTAACAGGATAATCATGTTGAGGCACCTGACGAGACTCCAAAGAAGACAAAACTGTTCTTTGCTCATGCTGCTGAAACATGGGATGCTGAATTCTATGCTAAAGTGAAGGACGATGTCTATGTAAATATCGGTCAGTTCAATTGTCATGTAGATAGAGTTTAGAATGTGATATACATGGCATAGACTTGGATCACAACCCTTGCCCCTTAGGTTTCTGGTAAAATAATGTTAAAATTTGCTGATTTGTCATCTTTAATTGGACTGTAATTCGTGTATCAGATATTTGCCCTCTGCTACTACAGTGCATGTTAAGATTATTTCCGTTTATTGTGCTTCTCTCAACAGATGCCTTGTTGACTGCACTTGCGGCTCACTTGGACAAGCCTCGTGTTTATATAGGGTGCATGAAGTCAGGCGAAGTATTCTCTGAGCGGTGAGCATTTCATCCTGGATACATGTTTTGTGAACTTACCTTTTGTGTTTGTAAACTTACTTTGGCTGAGTATTTGCAGGGCTCATCAATGGTATGAACCAGACTGGTGGAAATTTGGTGATAAAAAATCGTAAGTCTTTTATAGCTGATTTCCTTTCTCTCTCACAACTTTAGATCCGGAGGATTATGCATTGGCATTTCCATTTGCTAAGGAGTATCCGAAACCATTGGTCATTGATCCATCAGAAAGTATAAACCGTCCCAGACATAAAAATTGATAATTGTGCAGCTCATACAAGTTCTAGGTGGCATATTACTCCACGGTGACTTCTCTGCGAGATGTTTGCTGCTCCTTTGATCCATGGAGTTATTACAATTATCGCGGTGCAGCAAATTACTTAATTGTCCATGATTGAACCGATAATGAATTTGTGAGGGAAATTGTGGTGATGTCACAAGAGCCTGCAATCCGCTCGCTGCACTTAATATGCAATTTTCTTAGTTTGATTAGTCATCATTTCTTCGTGACTGATTGAACCATATCTGCGCATGTACATGCACTTAAGTAAACATGCTTATGAATATTAAGTTTTCAGAATATGAAGTCCAGAGGAAGTGGGGACTTGAGGGATAAGTCTTTGCTGCAGCCTGCAGTAGCATTAAGAAATTCGTCAAATGAGAATTCGGTGAAGAACGTGACATAATTGGGGTCTGTCCTGGACTTGGCATTAGGATTTCACTCGGAAAAATTGAGCATTAAAATGGTTACCACTTAGAAGGTTTTCTTATTTAGGGATTCTCACATGTTTGCCTTTTGTATCTTATACTTAGTATTTCATATTCCTTATGTGTGTGAGAAATTTCGTCTCTTGACCATGCAGATACTTTCGCCATGCTTCAGGGGAGTTGTTTGTCATATCACGAGCTTTGGCAAAATTTATATCGATAAATAGGTGGGTTCCTTTCTCTTTTGCTTTTACTAAATTATCTCTATGCAATTGCCTGGATGGATTCATAGTAATTCTATCGTGCAGATCCATTCTTCGAACATATGCACATGATGATGTGAGCGTTGGGTCCTGGTTTATTGGGCTTGATGTCATGCATATTGATGAAGCAAAGTTTTGCTGCTCATCTTGGTCAACAGGTCTCTCTCTCTCTCTCTCTCTCTCTCTCTCTCTCTGCCGGTTCCTGTTATGGGGGCAGGACACAAGAGATGCTGTTTATCACTGTACGATTTGATTTTGTTTCCCTATTTCAGGAGCAATCTGTGCAGGTGCTTGACGCGTCGCTTGCGATACCAGGGTTATACTTCGCACAGGCCCATTGATTCTTTCAAGAGTTCTTTGCATATAGAAATCTGCGACCCGTTTAGGTTGATTGGTGGAGAGGTGATGTATGGAACTGGAGATTTGGCAGCCCTCCTTTTCGACTTCGGCATGTTAGCTCGTTGCTGAAGAAGGCTTCAAAAGATGAATACTTTTAAGGCCCTAAATAGGTCCCATGCTGGATGCAGAACAACATTCTTTGAGTTAAGCGTCTAACAAATGGGTCATTATTCTTTCATTTATAGTGACAGGAGATTCAGGCCCATTTAATAGTGTCGACGTGCTGCCGAGAGATTGTACTATGATTGGCGGCTTATTCTCTTGATTAAGGAGGTGTTCGGTGATACTCACGTCTGTTTGACAGCCTGTTCGATGCATACTCCCTTCTGTCGTGCTGATTACTGACTGATATATCCAGACTTCCTGTAGCACCTGTTCATTGCTCAACAACCTATTCTATGCATTCCTGACTAGTCCCGTCTTCACATATTGGACCGTGGTGGCATTTCATGCCGTCCACCATCTTCTGTGCGGACGAAATCGAATGAAATTTGTAGCATGTTGTTCCAGTTGATATCATTTGCTATTTTTCATTTCTACGAGACGACGGTGAATATACTTCCTCCACTGAAATGCAAGATCAGAGTCGAGAGACCTCTCTGCGCAGCACTCGAAGGGCACTTGTAGAAACCAAGAAACCAGTCCGAAATATAGAAAACAGTAAGACACTGGGTAGATGTCGAGATGAGCTTTATTTCACTCGTTTCCACTGGACTAGTACAATAAGACCCATGTGATAAGCAGGACCGTCATATACGGCAGAGCATATATGATTGGCATATGAAGAAACAGAACGTATATTCCAAAAAACGGTAATTGATGATCCTTATTACTAATATGAGTACAATCCTGAGCGCAATGTATTCCAAAATGCTTAGATCAACAACAGTGTGCCTCTGTAAAATGTGTCCACTAAGTCTAAGCTGGGATCTAAGCTGGGACGCAAGCCATTAGACATTGTTTTGATCATGTCCCAGCCATTAGATCCTTTTTCACATGATGAATATTATTGTCAACATGTAATTTGACATACTTCATCATGCATAGAAGACTCTACAGTAAGAAAAAGAAACATCACTTCCGAAATATATGATCTGGAATATCATCAGGTAGCATCAAGATGAGCCATTGAGGAAATAAGTCAATGCTTTTTCGGTGTTGTTATCATATGTGACCAAGGCTTCCGCAACACTGCTAGACGAAAACCCCATTTCCCGCAAAAGAGTGTACCCATTTACGAATTCCCGAACCTGGATAGCAGAACGTGAAGCAATTTATAAGAGTTCGAATTAGATGCCGGATGCACCCGTCACATGCTTGTAAGAGGGGGGTATATCTATACTATGCCTGGCTTAATTATGTAATTGCACCAGTGTATGATTCGGACCATAAGATTCTGATGGAGGAATGTGCCTCTTTAATGCCGCGGTACCGAAAGATCTAAACCAATATGAAAGAAGGTTGATTAGCCTTCTAGAAAGATGGAAAAAGTACCTTAACAGGAGTGTCCCCGTAATTTGCAACTGCCAGAGAAACAGCTTCAGGACTAAGCCCGGAGGCAATGTATTTACTAACGACTGGATCGCCACCACGACCCTAGGTTAGAATATGAAAAATATAAATCAAAACAATAACCGATGTTAACTGAAAAGGGCTAAGTTTCTCAATGCTAAACACATCTATGTAAGAGGTTGAACTCGTTACGAGATGACATCACTAGAACCAAAATATCATACATCCAAAACTAATTACCAAATAAATAGAGTTTTTTTTTTAATATTCCCACATAATCATAAAAGTCTATTGAGTTTTCTTCAACTATTTAGCATTTTCCTTGACAAAAACTTAAATGTCCATGAACTTAGGTAATGAGAATGACCGACTTCTTTCAGGCCTAACCTGAAACACACCTCCATCTTGACTACTTACATAGCACTAAGACAAAACAGTTGTGGGAAACATCCACAACCTAGCAACATCATATAGCTAAACAGAAGAATAGGAGTGCATACTGATTGAGTTGGCTCGGTGGTTCGTGATGGAAGATTTTCCGTGGCAAGCCTGCTCCAGTTCTGGCTTTCTTTCTCTGCCTCAGCTAAAATTTTTCTCTCAAAGTCAAAGTCAAACTGGAAGTTGCTTCGACTTATCTCTCCAACTTGTGGAGAAAGATGGGGCTAGAAACATTTTGATACGTAAGAATGAGAAAACCAAATGCCTAAAAATAATAAATATATGTTACAGAACTACAAGCCAAACTAGAATAACAACTAGAACAGAAGCAGGACAGACTGCAGAAAGATACGACGAGATAGCAGGTCTCAAACCCCACATACTTACTATTCAGCCGACCATATCCATTTTATAATGTCGAATTGGTATGCAAATAAGGACGGAGCCAAGAAAGTCTTCAGAAGCAAAAAGACTAGAACAACATTTGTATGCAACCTGTTCTTCAAGAGACACTATGCTCTAGGAAAATCTCTTGCACAACAGACTAGAACAGTACTCACGCAGTTGCACTCTTTATGGATGAGACTTAACTCCATGGTTCTATGTAAAACATGAGCAAGACTATGCATTTCTTGGCGTGACACTATGTGCGGGAGATGTTTATTTCAAAGGAGAAATCGATGCCCAAAAAGATAGGAGCAGAGATTATCCCCAAACTAAGGACCTTAAATACACACTTGTCATTTTTTTCATTAATATCTAAAAGTAACAAAAAATTCCACACGGGCAATCAATGTGCATAGCATTAATCGGTTGAAACTCTTCCCAGTTTATAAAACATGATGTTGCCACGACCAAATTTAACAGGTGAAAGCACATTCTCCAGTATAGAGGGGAAACAGTAGTGAAGGCAGAAGAGGCGACATTATCTGCTTCTCACTTTGATAGCAAGCCCATAAACCCATCTAAAGATCAACAAACAAAGTCGTTCATCGCTCAGTTCTTCATTTGCGCGATGCATCGGCAAGTATAGACCATCAGATACCAAGACTTTTGGCAACGCATCAGCGAGAGCATAACTTCCAGGTTCGTGTCGATGGTCGCACATTAATAAGGAATTTAACGACGAAACCAAGCCTATCATACAGCATATCCACAGGAATTTTTAAAGCAGCAACAGTAAAATGTAATGAACCTCGCACGATCACAACAACAACATCAACCATAACATGTTACAAAAATTAAAAAAAAAATAAAAACCTCACCGGAGGAGATATCCTGTACTCTGGCTTGATAGCAACCCTGACGCCCAATCCTGCCGCTGAACCGCCAAAATCAAGGAGAGAAAGAGAGAGAGAGAGAGGTTCAGTCAGCATATGCACGGAAAGGAGCTACCGATCATTAGTCAAAACCAGAAGCGAACGATTCATTTCGATCCAGGGACAGCCGACAAGGCAAGATCCTCAGCTAATCCATCGAATCCAATCAAATCGCCGATCGCAACATAAAGCAATTCGGCATGACTTCTTTTGCCGCTGCAACAAGCTACAGCGAGAGAGAGAGGGAGTGAGAGAGAGAGGCGCGCGCGCGGGAGCTTACAGGAGGAGGTCGGAGGAGGATGAGCGGCGTGGGGATAGGGGGAGGCGCGGGCGGGGCCGCCACCTTGGGGTACCCGGAGTGCCCGTACATCATCGGCGGCGGAGGCGCAGAAGACGGGGTGGACGAGGACAGAAACGGTCAATTAAAGGGAAAAAAGAGAGTGTGAGGGAAGCCACTCTGATTTATATCAAAGCCAGGTTTCGATCCTCGGACCTGTGGGTTATGGGCCCACCACGCTTCCGCTGCGCCACTTTGATTTTGTTGGAGGCTTTTGTGCACTATAGTTTTTAAATACATATTGATTTTGTTGGAGGCTTTTGTGCACTATAGTTTTTAAATACATATTAAAATATGAGGATGACTCGCAACATTGGGCCAAAAAATAAAAAATTGAGAAAGCTTGATTTAACACGGCAGATCTTTATCAAATCATGTGATGAATTAGGTGTAAGTTGTAGGGTGATCTATTTATTTCGGGTACCATATGAAATTTGTTAAAAAAGACGATGGAATCGTGTTGGGAACGAATTTATAATTCTAATTGATCAATGAAAAGAAGGAAAGAGAAGAAAAAGGGGCTTTGTGGGATCTAGCAAGTGGGGTATTTCATGGTGCCATTTCATGTAGTTTTCAGTCGGACGGAAGATAGCACTTGTGCTTGCATTTGCTTTGGTATTAGATGGGCTTGAATGACAGGCTTGGTATCGAGCGATTACACGAATGGCGGGATAGCAGTGATAGAGGAGTCTGTTGAGGATCATTGATATCGATGACCAAGTGCTGTTATCGACATATGATGACAATTAGTTGGCGATTGATAGTAAATTTAGTATGAGTTAAAAGTAGGTCATTGAAAATAATAAAGGTGCAGATTGATGAGTCATTAACAGCTCGTAGAGAAAAATGGCATGCAATAGCAGACAGCAAATGTCGAACTCGAAATTGAGGCCAATAACGACTAAAGAGTTGTAACCGCTTGCAGATAAGATGATATGCAGCTATAGAGGTGATAATGAAGTAAAAAAATCATGGCCATGTGGTTGTAACTTTTTATTTAGAAATTAACCACTTAGGAGACATTCTGGTTTGTGATAGGCTGTATAAGTTGTGTTGAGTCATTGTGAAAAAGCTTCGATTATCAACACACACAATTTATCGTTGTGTTTCACTTCTACTCTCATGAAACCGACATCTAAAGCTTTGTTCTGTGCATAGTTTGTATTATTGGCATTATTGACTCCGAGTTTGGTTGCCTTTCATGTGGTTTTGGCGGCATGTTATCCGTTGTCTGAGTCGGGGTGTCGTTTCTTAAACCAGAGAAGCCAGCGGTTCAAGGCGGCAGTTGTTAGTTGTCCAAACAAATTCGAAAATGTTTAAAAATACAAAAAAATTTAAAAGTCTGAAAAAACATTAAGAAAATTTAAAAATTCAGAAAATTTCATAAAAAATTTAAAAAAACCCAAAATTAAAAAAATCAGAAAAATTTAGAAAAATTCGAAAAAAATCTAGAAAATTAGGAAATGTTCAGAAACCATTTTTGGGCTTAATTTCACTAGATAGTAGTGTTTTTCTCATTCTAGACTTAGTTTAAAACTTGTAAAAATTGAGAAAACCTTTGAAAATTTTCCCAAAAATCGGACAAGCCATGAGGGCTTTACTTTAGGGTTTTTGATTGCCTTTTCTTTTTTTAGAGACGATACTAAGTCGCTGGTTGCTTGTTTTCTTTATGATTATCTAGTTGCGCACTTTTAATACATTAATTGTTATCTTCTATTTTTAGAACGGTTAGGTGAATCTTAGCTTTTTCGATAGGTTGGCCAGTACGTTAGTTTGCAAACATTCAAGTTTTGATACCGAAAGGGCACTAGTTAGATCACTAGTGTAATCAAGTCTCCAAATTTTAGAATGTCTGATTTCGCACTTATTGAGACGACACTCTCGCGTTTCGATCAAGGTTTCTAGCCAACCCTTGATCATGGCTAGTGGCGACTCCAATGGAATGCACAGTTTAGATAATTCTCGTCGCATAAGGTATGAGGCTTAGGAGTGCCTCGATCCTTGGATTAATGAACCATTTGATTCGTCTTTCAAACGAATCAATCGATGTTGGTATCTATCGATAAATACCTCTTGGCCTAACCGATCGGGACGAGTAGGTCGCGACAACGAGTTCACTAGGGGTCTTATTTGAAACTAAGTTGGCAATTTCAAGACTTTATTTAAGACAAATCAGCTCAGGGCCCTTTCGTTAGAAAATGACCCCACCTTAGGGTTGCCAAAAAATACATAGCGAGAGACAATTATGAAATCATGAAAAAAGCTTTATGAGCTAAAAAAACTTGCTACAGTCTAGTGAAAGAGAAAGAACGAGTGACGGCTTCTACGATGAAGTATTAGTCCACCAATGGCGACCCCTCCACTCGTTGCTTTCTTATGTTTGTGATGCTCCTTTCACTTTGCTCGAGTATGGATACCCTAAATGGAGGCACTATCACGTACCCGAGAGGAGCCACTCTTGTGTCCGCTAGCAAGAGGTTCGAAATCGATTTCTTCTCTCATGAAGGGATTTCTGACCCCATAATGTGCACAGGAATATGGTATTACAAGTTGGACCCTCGGATCATCGTCTTGGTTGCCAACCGAGATGACCTGCTCGTCGGCCCCGTTGGGTCGTTCGGTTTTGTGGATAGCGAACTCAAGCTTTTGGATAAGCAACGAAAGATGCGTCTGATCAAAATCAGGGGTTCGAGCTCTTTGATCTTGCCGGTGAAGCTTCTAAGTTCAGGGAATCTAGTGTTGATGAAAGACAACTAGAGCGAGAGTATCTTCTAGCAAAGCTTCGATCATCCAATGGACACGCTCCTTCTAGGGATGCTGATGATCGATAAATTCAAGATGACTTCTTAGGCAAGTTATGATGAACCGAAACAAGGAAAGTTCATGCTTTAGAGGGATCTAGAAGGCGAGTACGAGGTGATCCAACACTTGTCTCTTTATTGGAAAAGTGCGGTATACAACAAGTCCCTACGAGCTAATGATATATTTAGGATCACTTCTCTTGCTTTCCAACTTCACAAGGGTTGCTACTTCTTTGCTAACTAGTCTGAGCTCGGGCTATAAAAACATGACTTTGCCTTGGGCCTACGATTACAACGATGCCCCATTGGTCATGAATTACGATTACGGCTACTATAGTTTATTTCAAAATCTACTAAGAACAATATTCATCTATACTTTTAATTAGTCACCGAACTTACCGGTTAGTCAAATCATCACAAATGACAAGCCCGTGCATTTCATGAAAGATGCACGTGCATTGCACGAAGATGCATGTGAGATGCACGAGTTCACTAGGGGTCTTATTTGAAACTAAGTTGGCAATTTAAAGACTTTATTTAACACAAATAAGCTCAGGGTCCTTTCTTTAGAAAACGGCCCCAATTTAAGGTTTCTAAAAAAAACATAGCGAGAGACAACTATGAAATCTTGAAAAATGCTTTCTAAGCTAAAAAAAACTTGCCACGATCTAGTGATAGAGAAAGAGCGAGTGATGGCTTTTACGTACAGCGAAGGCGCGGAAGACGGCACGGACGAGGCAGTCCTGTACAGCGGATACTGCGCGCTGTTCCTGAAATCGTAGTCCATATGAAGAAGACGAAGAAGAAGAGAAACGGTCCGCGGGGATCGTTGGGAAGGAGGGAGAAGACGATGACGAACTGAAAATTCTGCGTGGCATACAAAGAAACAAAAATAATGAAAAAAGAATACTAATAATAATAATAAGTATAAATTAAAAGAAATGGAAAAAGGGAAAAAAGAGGGTGTGAGGGAAGCCACTCTGATTTATATCAAAGCCAGGTTTCGATCTTGGGACCTGTGGGTTATGGGCCCACCACGCTTCCGCTGCGCCACTTTGATTTTGTTGTGGGCTTTTGTGCACTATAGTTTTTAAATACGTATTAAAATATGAGGATGACTCGCAACATTGGGCCAAAAAATAAGAAATTGAGAAAGCTTGGTTTAACACGGTAGATCTTTGTCAAATCATGTGATGAATTAGGTGTAAGTTGTAGGGTGATCTATTTATTTCGGGTACCATATGAAATTTGTTATAAAAGACGATGGAATCGTGTTGGGAACGAATTTATAATTCTAATTGGTCAATGAAAAGAAGGAAAGAGAAGAAAAAGGGGTTTTGTGGGATCTAGTAAGTGGGGTATTTCATGGGGCCATTTCACGTAGTTTTCAGTCGGACGGAAGATAGCACTTGTGCTTGCATTTGCTTTGGCATTAGATGGGCTTGAATGACAGGCTTGGTATCGAGCGATTACACGAATGGCGGGATAGCAGTGATAGAGGAGTCTGTTGAGGATCATTAATATCGATGACCAAGTGCTGTTATCGACATATGATGACAATTAGTTGGCGATTGATAGTAAATTTAGTATGAGTTAAAAGTAGGTCATTGAAAATAATAAAGGTGCAGATTGATGAGTCATTAACAGCTCGTAGAGAAAAATGACATGCAATAGCAGACAGCAAATGTCGAACTCGAAATTGAGGCCAATAAAGACTAAAGAGTTGTAACCGCTTGCAAATAAGATGATATGCAGCTATAGAGGTGATAATGAAGTAAAAAAAATCATGGCCATGTGGTTGTAACTTTTTATTTAGAAATTAACCACTTATGAGACATTCTGGTTTATGATAGGCTGTATACGTTGTGTTGAGTCATTATGAAAAAGTTTCAATTATCAACACACACAATTTATCGTTGTGTTTCACTTCTACTATCATGAAACCGACAACTAAAGCTTTGTTCTGTGCATAGTTTGTATTATTGGCATTATTAATTCCGAGTTTGGTTGCCTTTCATGTGGTTTTGGCGGCATGTTATCGTCGTCCGAGTCGGGATGTCGTTCCTTAAAGCAGAGAAGCCAATTTCACTTCTACTCTCATGAAACCGACCTCTAAAGTTTTGTTCTGTGCATAGTTTATATTATTGGCATTATTGACTCCGAGTTTGGTTGCCTTTCATGTGGTTTTGGCGGCATGTTATCGTCGTCTGAGTCGGGGTGTCGTTCCTTAAACCAGAGAAGCCAGCGGTTCAAGGCGGCAGTTGTTAGTTGTCTAAAAAAATTCGAAAATGTTTAAAAATACAAAAAAATTTAAAAGTCTGGAAAAACATTAAAAAAATTTAAAAATTCAGAAAATTTCATAAAAAATTTAAAAAATTAAAAACACCCCAAAATTAAAAAAATCAGAAAAATTTAGAAAAATTCCAAAAAAATCTAGAAAATTAGGAAATGTTCAGAAACCATTTTTGGGCTTAATTTCACTAGATAGTAGTGTTTTTCTCATTCTAGACTTAGTTTAAAACTTGTAAAAATTGAGAAAACCTTTGTAAATTTTCCCAAAAATCGGACAAGCCATGAGAGCTTTCTTTATGATTATCTAGTTGCGCACTTTTAATACATTGATTGTTATCTTCTATTTTTAGAACGGTTAGGTGAATCTTAGCTTTTTCCATAGGTTGCCCAGTACGTTAATTTGCAAACATTCAAGTTTTGGTACCGAAAGGGCACTAGTTAGATCACTAGTGTAATCAAGTCCCCAAATTATAGAATGTCTGATTTCGCACTTATCGAGACGGCACTCTCGCGTCTCGATCAAGGTTTCTAACCAACCCTTGATCATGGCTAGTGACGACTCCAATGGAATGCATAGTTTAGATCATTCTCGTCGCATAAGGTATGAGGCTTAGGAGTGCCTCGGTCCTTGGATTAATGAACCATTTGATTCGTCTTTCAAACGAATCAATCGATGTTGGTATCTATCGATAAATACCTCTTGGCCTAACCGATCGAGACGATTAGGTCGCGACAACAAGTTCACTATGGGTCTTATTTGAAATTAAGTTGGCAATTTCAAGCCTTTATTTAAGACAAATTAGCTCAGGGCCCTTTCGTCAGAAAATGACCCCACTTTAGGGTTGCCAAAAAATACATAGCGAGAGACAATTATGAAATCTTGAAAAAAGCTTTATGAGCTAAAAAAAACTTGCTCCAGTCTAGTGAGAGAGAAAGAACGAGTGACGGCTTCTACGATGAAGTATTAATCTGCCAATGGCGACCCCTCCACTCGTTGCTTTCTCATGTTTGTGATGCTCCTTCCACTTTGCTCGAGTATTGATACCCTAAATGGAGGCACTATCACGTACCCGAGAGGAGCCACTCTTGTGTCCGCTAGCAAGAGGTTCGAGATCGATTTCTTCTCTCATGAAGGGATTTCCGACCCCATAATGTGCACAGGAATATGGTATTACAAGTTGGACCCTCGGATTATCGTCTTGGTTGCCAACCGAGATGACCTGCTCGTCGGCCCCGTTGGGTCGTTCGGCTTTGCGGATAGCGAACTCAAGCTTTTGGATAAGCAACGAAAGATGCGTCTGAACAAAATCAGGGGTTCGAGCTCTTTGATCTTGCCGGTGAAGCTTCTAAGTTCAGGGAATCTAGTGTTGATGAAAGACAACTAGAGCGAGAGTATCTTCTAGCAAAGCTTCGATCATCCAACGGACACGTTCCTTTTGGGAATGCTGATGATCGATAAATTCAAGATGACTTCTTAGGCAAGTTATGATGAACCGAAACAAGGAAAGTTCATGCTTTAGAGGGATCTAGAAGGCGAGCACGAGGTGATCCAATACTTGTCTCTTTATTGGAAAAGTGCGGTATACAACAAGTCCCTACGAGCTAATGAGATATTTAGGATCACTTCTCTTGCTTTCCAACTTCACAAGGGTTGCTACTTCTTTGCTAACTAGTCTGAGCTCGGGCTATAAAAACATGACTTTGCCTTGGGCATACGATTACAACGATGCCCCATTGGTCATGAATTACGATTACGGCTACTATAGTTTATTTCAAAATCTACTAAGAACAATATTCATCTATACTTCTAATTAGTCACCGAACTTACCGGTCAGTCAAATCATCACAAACGACAAGCCCGTGCATTTCATGAAAGATGCACGTGCATTGCACGAAGATGCATGTGAGATGCACGAGTTCACTAGGGGTCTTATTTGAAACTAAGTTGGCAATTTAAAGACTTTATTTAACACAAATAAGCTTAAGGTCCTTTCTTTAGAAAACGGCCCCAATTTAAGGTTTCTAAAAAAAACATAGCGAGAGACAACTATGAAATCTTGAAAAAAGCTTTCTAAGCTAAAAAAAACTTGCCACGATCTAGTGATAGAGAAAGAGTGAGTGATGGCTTTTACGTACAGCGGAGGCGCGGAAGACGGCGCGGACGAGGCAGTCCTGTACAGCGGATACTGCGCGCTGTTCCTGAAATCGTAGTCCATCTGAAGAAGATGAAGAAGAAGAGAAACGGTCCGCCGGGATCGTTGGGAAGGAGGGAGAAGACGACGACGAACTGAAAATTCTGCGTGGCATACAAAGAAACAAAAATAATGAAAAAAGAATACTAATAATAATAATAATTAGAAATTAAAAGAAATGGAAAAAGGGAAAAAAGAGGATGTGAGGGAAGCCACTCTGATTTATATCAAAGCCAGGTTTCGATCCTGGGACCTGTGGGTTATGGGCCCACCACGCTTCCGCTGCGCCACTTTGATTTTGTTGTGGGCTTTTGTGCACTATAGTTTTTAAATACGTATTAAAATATGAGGATGACTCGCAACATTGGACCAAAAAATAAGAAATTGAGAAAGCTTGGTTTAACACGGTAGATCTTTGTCAAATCATGTGATGAATTAGGTGTAAGTTGTAGGGTGATCTATTTATTTCGGGTAGCATATGAAATTTGTTAAAAAAGACGATGGAATCGTGTTGGGAACGAATTTATAATTCTAATTGGTCAATGAAAAGAAGGAAAGAGAAGAAAAAGGGGTTTTGTGGGATCTAGCAAGAGGGGTATTTCATGGCGCCATTTCACGTAGTTTTCAGTCGGACGGAAGATAGCACTTGTGCTTGCATTTGCTTTGGCATTAGATGGGCTTGAATGACAGGCTTGGTATTGAGCGATTACACGAATGGCGGGATAGTAGTGATAAAGGAGTCTGTTGAGGATCATTGATATCGATGACCAAGTGCTGTTATCGACATATGATGACAATTAGTTGGCGATTGATAGTAAATTTAGTATGAGTTAAAAGTAGGTCATTGAAAACGATAAAGGTGCAGATTGATGAGTCATTAACAGTTCGTAGAGAAAAATGACATGCAATAGCAGACAGCAAATGTCGAACTTGAAATTGAGGCCAATAACGACTAAAGAGTTGTAACCGCTTGCAAATAAGATGATATGCAGCTATAGAGGTGATAATGAAGTAAAAAAATCATGGCCATGTGGTTGTAACTTTTTATTTAGAAATTAACCACTTAGGAAACATTCTGGTTTGTGATAGGCTGTATAAGTTGTGTTGAGTCATTGTGAAAAAGCTTCGATTATCAACACACACAATTTATCTTGTAAACTTATCAATTTAATTTTCAAGTTTCTACAATTACTTTTGCTTAAAGCTCTTGCTTTGGGTAGCGATGGCGGCCCTCACACCCTTGCACATAAAGCAAGGGCTGGCAAGCCCTTACTTATTAGCCGACAAGGTTGGCACTCAATCCAAAAAAAAACAAAAAACTAAAAAAAAATCAAAAAATTAATTAAAATTATTTAGACAAGAAGCTTGTAATTATTATCAATCTGCCTTCAATTCAACCATCGCGATCGACGAGCCCGTGCAATTTCTGAAAGATGCATGTGCATCGCACGAAGATGCACGTGAGATGCACGAGTTCATTAGGAGTGTTATTAGAAACTAAGTTGGCAATTTCAATGCCTTATTTAAGACAAATCAGCTTAGGGCCATTTCGCTAGAAAATAGCCCCACTTTAGGGTTGCCAAAAATAAACATAGCGAGAGACAATTACGAAATCTTGAAAAAAGCTTTCTAAGCTAAAAAAACTTGCAATGGTCCAGTGAGAGAGAAAGAGTGAGTAATGGCTTCTGCGATGAGGTATTAGTCCACCAATGACGACCTTTTCCACTCGTTGCTTTCTCATATTTGTAATGCTCCTTCCACTTTGCTTGAGCATAGATACCCTAAATGGAGGCACTGTCATGTACCCGAGAGGTGCCGCTCTTGTGTCGTTGGAAAGAGATTCGAGCTCGATTTCTTCAATCAGGAAGGGATTTCCGACCCCATGATGTACATAGGAATAAGTTATTACAGGTTGGACTCCCGAATCTCGGTTGCCAACCGAGATGACCCGCTTGTTAGCTCTATGGGTCGTTTGGCTTCTTGGATAGCGAACTCAAGTTATGGGATGAACAACAATAGATTTGTCTGATCAAAATCAGGGATTCAAGCTCTTTGGCCATGCCCGTGAAGCTTCTAAATTCAGGAAATGAAAGACAACCAGAGAGAGAGAGAGAGAGCATCTTTTGGCAAAACTTCAATCATCTAACGATACGTTCCTTCCAGGATGTTGATGACTGATGAATTCAAGTTGACTTCTTCGGCAAGTCATGATGAATCGAAACAAGGGAAGTTCACGTTTTAGAGGGATCTAGAAGGCAAGTACAAGATGATCCAACACTTGTCTCATTGTTGGAAAAATACGGTATATAACAAGTTCCTACGAGCTGATGAGATGTTTAGGATCACCTCTCTTACTTTCCAACTTCACAAGAGTTGCTACTTCACTGCTAGTTAGTCTGAACTCGAGCTATAAAAACATGACCTTGCCTTGGGCCTACGATTACAGCGACACCTTGTTGGTCATGATGTACGATTACGGCTACTATAATTTATTCTCAAAATCTACTAACAATAATCATTTATGCATTTAATAAGGCCCCGAACTCATGGATTGGCCAAATCATCACAACCGACGAGCATGTGCATTTCATGAAAGATGCATGTGCATCGCACGAAGATACACGTGAGATGCATGAGTTCATTAGGGGTCATATTTGAAACCAAGTTAGGCAATTTTAAGACTTTATTTAAGAAAAATCAGCTCAGGGCCCCTTCGTTGGAAAACGGCCCCACTTTAGGGTTGCCAAAAACAATACATAGCGAGAGACAACTATGAAATCTTGAAAAAAGCTTTCTAAGCTAAAAAAAAACTTGCCACGATCTAGTGAGAGTGAAAGAGCGAGTGATGGCTTCTACAATGAAATATTAGTCCACCAATAACAACCCCTCCACTTGTTGCTTTTTCATGTTTGTGATGCTCCTTCCACTTTGCTCAAGCATGGATATCCTAAGTGGAGGCACTATCACGTACCTAAGAGGGGGCCACTCTTGTGTTTGCTGGCAAAAGGTTCGAGATCGGCTTCTTCTCTCAGGAAGGAATTTTCGACCCCAGAATGTACATAGGAATATGGTATTACGAGTCGGACCCTTGGATCATCATCTTAGTCACCAATTGAGATGACCCACTCGTCGGCCCCGTAAGATCGTTCGGCTTCATGGATAACGAACTCAAGTTTTGAGATGAGTAACAAAAGATGCATATGATCAAAATCAGGGGTTCGAGCTCTTTGGCCCTACCGTGAAGCTTCTAAATTCAGGGAATCTAATGGTGATGAAAGACAACCAGAGTGAGAGTATTTTTTGGCAAAGCTTTGATTATCCAATAAACACGTTCCTTTCGGAGATGCTGATGACTGATAAATTCAAGATGACTTCTTGGGCAAGTCATAATGAACCGAAACAAGAGAAGTTCACGCTTTAAAAGGATTTAGAAGGCGAGTACGAGATTATCCAACACTTGTCTCTTTGGAAAAGTGCGGTATACAACAAGTCCCTACTAGCTGATGAGATGTTTAGGATCACCTCTTTTGTGTTCCAACTTCACAAGGGTTGCTAATTCTTTGCCAACTAGTTTGAGCTCGGGCTATAAAAACATGACCTCGCCTCGGCCCTATGATTACAACGACGCCTGGTCAGTCATGAACTACAATTACAACTACTAGAGTTTATTTCAAAATCTTCTAACAAATATATTCATCTATATTTTTAATAAGTCCTTGAACTTACAGGTCGGCCAAATCATTGCAACCGACAGGCCCGTGCATTTCATGAAAGATGCATGTGCATCGCATGAAGATACACTTGAGATGCACGAGTTTACTAGGGGTCTTATTTGAAACTAAGTTGGTAATTTCAAGACTTTATTAACACAAACCAGCTCATGGCCATTTCTTTAGAAAACGGCCCCAATTTATGATTGCTAAAAAAATCATGGTGAGAGGCAAATATGAAATCATGAAAAAAAGCTTTCTAAGCTAAAAAAAAGTTGCCACGGTCTAGTGAGAGAGAAAGAGCGAGTGATCGCTTCTATGATGAAGTATTAGTCCACCAATGGCGATCCCTCCACTAGTTGCTTTCTCATGTTTGCGATGCTCCTCCACTTTGCTCGAGCATAGATACCCTAAGTGGAGGCACTATCACGTACCCAAGAGAAGCCACCCTTATGTCCACTGGCAAGAGGTTCGAGATCGGCTTCTTCTCTTAGGAAGGGATTTCCGATCCCATGATGCATATATGAATATCGAATAATTGTCTTGGTCACTAACCGAGATGACCCGCTCATTAGCCCCATAGTGTTGTTCGGTCTTATGAATGGCGAACTCAATTTATGGGATGAATAACGACAGATCTGTCTGATCAAAATCAAGGATTCGAGTTCTTTGGTCTTGTTTGTGAATCTTTTAAATTTAGGGAATTTAGTATTGATGAAAGACAACTGGAGCAGGAGCATGTTATGGCGATTGTATTCGTTCCTTTCGAGAATGCTGATGATTGATGAATTCAAGTTGACTTCTTGGGCAAGTCACGATGAATCGAAATAAGGGAAGTTCAGGTTTTAGAGGGATCTAGAAGGCAAGTACGAGGTGATCCAACACTTATCTCCTTATTAGAAAAGTGCGATGTATAACAAATTTCTACGAGCTGATGAGATGTTTAGGATCACCTCTCTTGCTTTCCAACTTCACAAGGATTGCTACTTCGCTGCTAGCTAATCCGAGCTCAGGCTACATAAACATGACCGTGCCTTGGGCCTACGATTACAGCGACGCCCCGTTGGTCATGAACTACGATTACGACTACTATAATTTGTTCTCAAAATCTATTAACAATAATATTCATTTATGCATTTAATAAGGCCTCGAACTCATGGATCGGCCAAATCATCGCAACCGACGAGCTTGTGCATTTCATGAAAGATGCACGTGCATCGCACGAAGATACACATGAGATGCACGTGAGATGCATGAGTGTTGACATCCAAATTTTGCGTAGTCATTTAAGGTTTAAGTGCACAGAAAATTAGGGATTAAGTTTTAACTCCTAAACAAAAATATTTTCATTAAATTACATGGCACATAGATAGTAGGCACATTTGCATTAATAGAATTTAGCAAAGCATATCTTTCTTTTTATTTTATATAAAAAATTCATTATAAAAATTTATAAAAAAAAAAAAGAGACAAGACAAAAGGGGAACTCTTAGCTGGGTTGATACGAAAGGATGTTCTCTCTGTCAATCTTCATTCCCATTTTTACAAAAGAAGCAAAATAAGAAAGAACAAAACAGTAGGATGTCCATTGCAGGGAAGGTCAAAAGCAACACAAAAAATGGGCTGTCACACACACTCTCTCTCTTTGGTTGCCGCAATACATGTCACTAAAGCGTGAAATGGGGTCTGCATACATAAGGGGGAGCAAGAGGTCCAGAGAAAAGGGAGAACGCGAGAGAGGAAAAGTCAAAGAAAAGACAAAAGAAAAACACTTCTTCCTAGGACTAAGACGAAGGCCTTTCTTGCTCTCTCTGGTTTCCATCCATATACACATGAAAGAGGAAAACTTACAATTTGCACATGCAGAGAGAGAAGAGAAGAAAGGGTTTTAAAAACTGTGGTGACTTCAATGTTCGGGAGGGGAGAAAAAATAGAACCGAGGAAGAGAGAACAGAGAGTGAGAGGAGAGACATCGAGAGAGATCTCTGAGGGGTGAGCGTAAAAAAACCGGGAGTTATTGAGGAGAAAGGGAGATCCGAGAGAGTTGGAGGGTGAACCCAAAGAGAGGAGGGCTTGGCATGTTTGCCAGTCGTCTGCCCGAGTTGCCATCGGTCCCGCCGAACCTCCCCAGCCATCGCGCCTCACTCCGGCCAGCCACGGACAAGTAGGCTTCTCTTCATCTTCCCCTGTTTAGAGTCCCCCCCTCCCCTACCTCTTGGGTGCCAGGCACACCAAGTCTATTTGGTGGTCGCCTGGAACCACAAAAGGAGGAAAGCTTCTTTTTCATCCTCAAGATGTGTTACTAGCCATTTTTTAACAAAAAAAACAACCTCTGGACTCCACTAAAATCGACTTAGAAGCCCCTATCTTTAGTCGCACAACACGTACTTGATGAAATGCCCAAATAGAAGTTTCACTTCTACTCTCATGAAACCGACCTCTAAAGCTTTGTTCTGTGCATAGTTTGTATTATTTGCATTATTGATTCCGAGTTTGGTTGCCTTTCATGTGGTTTTGGCGGCATGTTATCGTCGTCCGAGTCAGGGTGTCGTTCCTTAAACCAGAGAAGCCAGTGGTTCAAGGCTGCAGTTGTTAGTTGTCTAAAAAAATTATAAAATGTTTAAAAATAAAAAAATTTTAAAAGTACGAAAAAACATTAAAAAAATTTAAAAATTCAGAAAATTTCATAAAAAATTTAAAAAATTAAAAAAAAACCCAAAATTAAAAAAATCAGAAAAATTTAGAAAAATTCCAAAAAAATCTAGAAAATTAGGAAATGTTCAGAAACCATTTTTGGGCTTAATTTCACTAGATAGTAGTGTTTTTCTCATTCTAGACTTAGTTTAAAACTTGTAAAAATTGAGAAAACCTTTGAAAATTTTCCCAAAAATCGGACAAGCCATGAGGGCTTTACTTTAGGGCTTTTGATTGCCTTTTCTTTTTTTAGAGACGATACTAGGTCGCTGGTTGCTTGTTTTCTTTATGATTATCTAGTTGCGCACTTTTAATACATTGATTATTATATTCTATTTTTAGAATGGTTAGGTGAATCTTAGCTTTTTCGATAGGTTGCCCAGTACGTTAGTTTGCAAACATTCAAGTTTTGGTACCGAAAGGGCACTAGTTAGATCACTAGTGTAATCAAGTCCCCAAATTTTAGAATGTCTGATTTCGCACTTATCGAGACGACACTCTCGCGTCTCGATCAAGGTTTCTAGCCAATCCTTGATCATGGCTAGTGGCGACTCCAATGGAATGCATAGTTTAGATAATTCTCGTCGCATAAGGTATGAGGCTTAGGAGTGCCTCGGTCCTTGGATTAATGAACCATTTGATTAGTTTTTTAAACGAATCAATCGATGTTCGTATCTATCGATAAATACCTCTTGGCCTAACCGATCGGGACGAGTAGGTCGCGACAACGAGTTCACTAGGGGTCTTATTTGAAACTAAGTTGGCAATTTCAAGACTTTATTTAAGACAAATCAGCTCAGGGCCCTTTCGTCAGAAAATGACCTCACTTTAGGGTTGCCCAAAAATACATAGCGAGAGACAATTATGAAATCTTGAAAAAAGCTTTATGAGCTAAAAAAAACTTGCTACGGTCTAGTGAGAGAGAAATAACGAGTGACGGCTTCTACGATGAAGTATTAGTCCATCAATGGCGACCCCTCCACTCGTTGATTTCTCATGTTTGTGATGCTCCTTCCACTTTGCTCAAGTATGGATACCCTAAATGGAGGCACTATCACGTACCCGAGAAGAGCCACTCTTGTGTCCGCTAGCAAGAGGTTCGAGATCGATTTCTTCTCTCATGAAGGGATTTCCGACCCCATAATGTGCACAGGAATATGGTATTACAAGTTGGACCCTCGGATCATCGTCTTAGTTGCCAACCGAGATGACCTGCTCGTCGGCCCCGTTGGGTCGTTCGGCTTTGTGGATAGCGAACTCAAGCTTTTGGATAAGCAACGAAAGATGCGTCCGATCAAAATCAAGGGTTCGAGCTCTTTGATCTTGCCGGTGAAGCTTCTAAATTCAGGGAATCTAGTGTTGATGAAAGACAACTAGAGCGAGAGTATCTTCTAGCAAAGCTTCGATCATCCAACGGACACGTTCCTTCTAGGGATGCTGATGATCGATAAATTCAAGATGACTTCTTAGGCAAGTTATGATGAATCGAAACAAGGAAAGTTCATGCTTTAGAGGGATCTAGAAGGCGAGTACGAGGTGATCCAACACTTATCTCTTTATTGGAAAAGTGCGGTATACAGCAAGTCCCTACGAGCTAATGAGATATTTAGGATCACTTCTCTTGCTTTCCAACTTCACAAGGGTTGCTACTTCTTTGCTAACTAGTCTGAGCTCGGGCTACAAAAACATGACCTTGCCTTGGGCCTACGATTACAACGATGCCCCATTGGTCATGAATTACGATTACGGCTACTATAGTTTATTTCAAAATCTACTAAGAACAATATTCATCTATACTTCTAATTAGTCACCGAACTTACCGGTCAGTCAAATCATCACAAACGACAAGCCCGTGCATTTCATGAAAGATGCACGTGCATTGCACGAAGATGCATGTGAGATGCACGAGTTCACTAGGGGTCTTATTTGAAACTAAGTTGGCAATTTAAAGACTTTATTTAACACAAATAAGCTCAGGGTCCTTTCTTTAGAAAACGCCCCAATTTAAGGTTTCTAAAAAACACATAGCGAGAGACAACTATGAAATCTTGAAAAAAGCTTTCTAAGCTAAAAAAAACTTGCCACGATCTAATGATAGAGAAAGAACGAGTGATGGCTTTTACGATGAAGTATTTGTCCACCAATGGCGACCCCTCCACTAGTTGTTTTCTCATGTTTGTGATGCTCCTTCCACTTTGCTCGAGCATAAATACCCTAAGTGGAGACACTATCACGTTTCAGGGAAGAGCCACTCTTGTGTCCATTGGCAAGAGGTTCGAGATCGGCTACTTCTCTTAAAAAGGGATTTCCGACCCAAGGATGCACATATGAATATCGGATCATCGTCTTAGTCACCAACCGAGATGACCTGCTCATCAACCCCGTGGGGTCGTTTGCCTTTGTGAATGGCGAACTTAAGTTATGGAATGAATAACGACATATCCATCTAATTAAAATCAATGGTTCTAGCTCTTTGGTCCTGCCTGTGAATCTTCTAAATTCAGGGAATCTAGTATTGATGAAAGACAACTAGAGCAAGAGCATCTTCTGGCGGTTGGATATGTTCCTTTAGGGAATGTTGATGACTGATGAATATAAAGTTGATTTCTTTGGCAAGTCATGATAAATCGAAATAAGGGAAGTTCACGTTTTAGATGGATCTAGAAGGCGAGTACGAGGCGAACCAATACTTATCTTTTTATTGGAAGAATGCGGTGTACAACAAGTCTCTACGAGCTGATGAGATATTTAGGATTGTCTCTCTTGCTTTCCAACTTCACAAGAGTTGCTACTTCGCTGCTAGCTAGTTCAAGTTCGGGCTACAAAAACATGACCTTGCCTTGGGCCTATGATTACAGTGACGCCCAGTTGGTCATGAACAAATATTACGGCTACTATAATTTATTTTCAAAATCTATTGACAACAATATTCATTTATGCATTTAATAAGGCCTCGAACTCATGGATCGGCCAAATCATCGCAACTGACGAGCCCGTGCATTTCATGAAAGGCACACGTGCATCGCACGAAGATGCACATGATATGCACGTGAGATGCACGAGTTCACTAGGGGTATTATTTGAAACTAAATTGGTAATTTCAAGACTTTATTTAACACAAATAAGCTCAAGGCCCTTTCGCTAAAAAACGGCCCCACTTTAGGGTTGCCAAAAAAATACATAGCGAGAAATAACTATGAAATCTTGAAAAAAGCTTTCTGAGCTAAAAAAAACTTGGCACGGTCTAGTGAGAGAGAAAGAGCGAGTGATGGCTTCTACGATGAAGTATTAGTCTATCAATGGTGATCCCTTCACTCGTTGCTTTCTCATATTTGTGATGCTCCTTCCACTTTGCTCAAGCATGGATACCCTAAGTAGAGGCACTATCACGTGGCCGGGAGTGGCCACTCTTGTGTTCGCTGGCAAGAGGTTCGATATTGGCTTCTTCTCTGAGGAAGGGATTTTCGATCCCAGGATGTACACAGGAATATGGTATTACAAGTTGGACTCTTGAATCATCGTCTTAGTCGCCAATCGAAATGACCTGCTCGTCGACTCCATGGGGTCGTTCGGCTTCGTGGATAGCGAACTCAAGTTTTGGGATGAACAACGAAAGATGCGTCTGATCAAAATCAAGGGTTCGAGCTCTTTGGCCATTCCTGTGAAGCTTCAAAATTCATGGAATCTAGTGTTGATGAATGACAATCAGAGCGAGAGTATCTTCTGGCAAAGCTTCGATCATCCAACGGACACGTTCCTTCCGGGGATGCTGATGATCGATAAATTCAAGATGACTTCTTAGGCAAGTCATGATGAACCGAAACAAGGAAAGTTCACGCTTTAGAGGGATCTAGAAGGCGAGTACAAGGTGATCCAACACTTGTCTCTTTATTGGAAAAGTGCGGTGTACAATAAGTCCCTACGAGCTGATGAGATGATTAGGATCACCTCTCTTGCTTTTCAACTTCACAATAGTTGCTACTTCTTTGCCAACTAGTATGAGCTCGGGCTACAAAAACATGACATCGCCTTGGGCCTACGATTACAACGATGTCCCATTGGTCATGAACTACGATTACAGCTACTATATTTTATTTCAAAATCTACTAACAACAATATTCATCTATACTTTTAATAAGTCCCTGAACTCATCGGTCTACCAAATCATTGCATCGGACGAGCCTGTACATTTCATGAAAGATGCACGTGCATTGCACGAAGATGCACGTGAGATGCACGAGTTCACTAGGGGTCTTATTTGAAACTAAGTTGGCAATTTCAAGACTTTATTTAATACAAATCAGCTCAGGGCCCTTTCTTTAAAAAACAGTCCCAATTTAGGGTTACTAAAAAAATCATATCGAGATAATTATGAAATCTTGAAAAAAGCTTTCTAAACTAAAAACAACTTGCCACGGTCTAGTGATGGAGGAAGAGCGAGTGATGGCTTCTACGATGAAGTATTAGTCCACCAATGGCAACCCCTCCACTGGTTGCTTTCTCATGTTTGTGACGCTCCTTCCTCTTTGCTCGAGCATAGATACCCTAAGTGGAGGTACTATCATGTACGAGGGAGGAGCCACTCTTGTGTCTGCTGGCAAGAGGTTCGAAATCGGCTTCTTCTCTCGGAAAGGGATTTCCAACCTCAGGATGCACATATGAATATCGGATTATCGTCTCGGTCACCAACCAAGATGACCCGCTCATCAGCCCCGTAGGGTCGTTCGGCTTCGTGAATGACGAACTCAAGTTATGGAATGAATAATGACAAATCCATTTGATCAAAATCAAGAGTTCTAGCTCTTTGTTCCTGTTTGTGAATCTTCTAAATTCAGGGAATCTAGTGTTGATGAAAGACAACTAGAGCAAGAGCATCTTTTGGCGGTTGGATACGTTCCTTTCGAGGATGCTGATGACTGATGAATTTAAAGTCGACTTCTTTGGCCAGTCATGATGAACCGAAACAAGGGAAGTTCATGTTTTAGATGGATCTAGACGGCAATTACGAGGTGAACCAATACTTGTCTCCTTATTGGAAGAATACGATGCACAACAAATCCCTACAAGCTGATGAGATGTTTAAGATTGTCTCTCTTGCTTTCCAACTCCATAAGGGTTGCTACTTCACTGCCAGCTAGTTCGAGCTCGGATTACAAAAACATAACCTTGCCTTGGACCTACGATTACAGCGACGCTCCGTTGGTCATGAACTACGATTACAGCTACTATAATTTGTTCTCAAAATCTACTAACAACAATATTCATTTATGCATTTAATAAGGCCCCGAACTCATAAATCGATTAAATCATCGCAACCGACGAGCCCTTGCATTTTATGAAAGATGCACTTCAATCGCACGAAGATGCACGTGAGATGCACAAGTTCACCAGGGGTATTCTTTGAAACTAAATTGGCAATTTCAAGATTTTATTTAACACAAATCAGTTCAGGGCTCTTTCGCTAGAAAACGGCCCCACTTTAGGGTTGCCAAAAAAATACATGGCGAGAGACAACTATGAAATCTTGAAAAAAGCTTTTTGAGCTAAAAAAAAACTTGGTATGGTCTAGTGAGAGAGAAAGAGCTAGTGATGGCTTCTACGATGAAGTATTAGTCTACCAATGGCGATCCCTGCACTCGTTGCTTTCTCATGTTTGTGATGCTCCTTTCACTTTGCTCGAGCATAGATATCCTAAGTGGAGGCACTATCACATACCCGGAAGGAGCCACTCTTGTGTCCGCTGGCAAGAGGGTCGAGCTCGGATGTACATAGAAATATGGTATTATAGGTCGGATCCTCGAATGATCGTCTCGGTCACCAACCAAGATGACCCACTCGTCGAGGGTCGTTCGGCTTCGTGGATAGCGAACTCAAGTTTTGGGATGAACAACAACAGATGCGGCTGATTAAAATCGTCTTTGGCCCTGCCTATGAAGTTTCTAAATTCAGGGAATCTAGTGTTGATGAAAGACAACTAGAGCAAGAGCATCTTCTGGCAAAGCTTCGATCATCCAACGGACACATTCCTTTTGGGGATGCTGATGATTGATGAATTCAAGTTGACTTTTTGGGCAAGTCATGATAAACTAAAACAAGGGAAGTTATGATTCTAGAGGGATCCAAAAGTTGAGTACAAGGTAATTCAAGACTTGTCTCCTTGTTGGAAAAGCACGATGTAGAACAAGTTCTTACGAGCTAATAAGATGTTTAGAATCATCTCTCTTGCTTTCCAACTTCATAAAGGCTGCTACTTCGCTACTAACCAGTACAAGCTTAGGCTACAAAAACATGACTCTGCCTTGGGCCTACGATTACAATGACGCCTGATCGGTCATGAACAACGATTACGGCTACTATAATTTATTCTCAAAATCATGATAACAATAATATTCATTTATACTTTCAACAAGGCTATGAACTCACTAGTTGGGTGAGTAAACCACGTATATGCGGCAGGAAAAGTTATTATCGAGCTACCCAATGTCAAATCGGTTGGGCAGATGAAGCATAACATGCTTCTTATTTTATTGTATTAATCACCAAAGTCAAAATGTGATGGCTTATTGAGTAACGATAAGCTTAAACCGCTCCTTTTGAGCTTCTTTGACCTTCCACATGTCCACCTTCATCCGCCTGTGCATAAGAAAATTATGTGGCTATGTTGACACCTAAATTTTAGCAACCATTTAGTGTAATTTGCATAGAAAATTAGGGATTAAATTTTTAACCCCTAAACAAAAAATATTTAATTTGCATAACATATAGTTTAAATTCATTTTAGATTAATTGCATTTTGCATCGGACTGGCGGTGACAAACGAGCTTAAATTTCATCGAATGGGACTCGGCTCGCTTGAAATGCAAAGGCCGGGAATTATAAGTCAAACGGGCTCGGTTGTTTTAATTTGAACTTAATTCAGCCCATTATCATTAATTAATTCAGCCCATTTGAATTAAGGCCCAAGCCTAAGCCCATTAGGACCAGAAAGCCCATCTAATTGACCTAGATTAATACTATAAATACTTCATTAGGTCAGAAAATTAAAAAACAACAGAATTTTCAGATCAGAATTTTTGAGAGCACGAGAGACACACGTGAGCGAAAGAAAAAAGAGAGTGAGAAAGAGAGAGGGAGAGAAGGAGACCGGCTCCCGCCGCCGCCGCGCCCGCGTGCTGCCGCCTCTCCCGCCGGCGTCGCGCCTCACGCCACCGCGGCTGCTGCCGTTGCTCCCTGCTGCCGCTGCCGCTGATCCTCACGCCGTCGCCGCCGCTGTTGCTCGCTGCTGCCGCTGCTCCTCAGGCCGACGCCGACGCCACTGCTGCTGCCGCTGCTCCTCAGGCCGACGCCGACGCTGCTGCCGCCTTGCTGCTGCCGCTGCCCCTGACGCCGACGCCGTGCCTGCTGCTCCCTGCCGCGCGACACAGCCGCGCCTGCCGCTGATCCTCACGCCGTCGCCGCCGCTGTTGCTTGCTGCTGCCGCTGCTCCTCAGGCCGACGCCGACGCCGCTGCTGCTTGCTGCCGCCGAGCCCGACGCTGCTGCTGCCGTCCTCGCCAGAGCCGTTGCACACCGGCGCTGCCTCGCTGTTCCGTCGCTGCGCCCTGCCGACGTCCCAGCCGCTGTCCCCGCCGAGCCCGACGCCGCTGCTGCCGTCCTCGCCGGAGCTGTTGCACGCCGGCGTTGCCTTGCTGTTCCGTCGCCGCTGCTCCGTCGTCGTTCCCGACACCGCGCTGCCGATCCGCCGTTCATCGTTCGTCCTGATCCGCAAGTTCGAATTTGGAAATTATCTGCAAATTAGGTAATTGAACATTATCCAATATTTTTAGAATATTTCGTTTCTTAATTTTTGGATGTTTGGATATTCTGTGAATATTGCGTGGATTGCTAGATATCTTAGGATAATGTTTGCCTTGTTCGCAATATTTGAAAATATTCAAAATTAGGAATCTTTCCTAATTCAGCAACGTATCTGGACAATTATCCGACCTTATCCCTAAGGTATGATACGTGGCGATACGGAAAATCATTATCCTATCTATAATCACTTGGGTACGATAATGATTTTTATCTGCTTTCCAGATTTGAATGATCGACTTTCCGTTAATATCTATAACCCTATAGATATGACTGATAGCTCGATTTTTGTGCCTAATCCGAATTTGAAACGAATCTTGTGGATTGCGTGGTTGTTTTAAATGTGAATGCTATCTTTGCTTAAATTGTTTTTCTTTTCCAAATAAAAAAGAAAATTCAAAAAATATCAGTTAGGATTTGAATTTGAATTTTGCATGTTTAGGAATCCTAAATGTATCTAGACGATAGAGTAATTATTTAATTTAAATTAGGACTTGAGATAATCTATGCCCGAGTTTAAATTAATTAATTTTCTAATCTTAATAGATTATTTAGGTTATTTTAATTCTGAATTTTCATGAAAACCCCAAAAAAAGAATGAATTGTTTTATGGTAGATTAGGATAGATTGCATTCTTAATTTGAGTAATTTATTATTTCGAATTTTAACAAAAATCCCAAAAATAAATCATGTCAGGACATATTAGGTCATCATAGGTTGCACGTTAATTTAGGCATATTTTTATTCCGAATTTCACCAGAAAATACCAAAAATAAATCATTTGCTCGTCATCAGAATTAAGTCACGTCGTCGCATGACATATAGTTTGCATGCTAGGTCGCATTACTTGCATGTCATTTTTGCACGTCATTATATGTAGACTAGGCTTCATTTAAATAAGCGTCAATCCAAAAAATATTGAGTGAACTGCTTGTTAATTAGAAATCATATTAGGATGGTTGATGTGATTTTCTAGCTAACCATGCAGATGCTTACGTTGCTTCGAGGTAAGTAATTCTCATAATCTTGCAATTTATTTAATGCTTTCTTGAGTGTTAAATTGGTGGTTTGCGCACCCGCATGAACACCTCATATGTTAGTGACTAAGTTAAAACGGATCCAAACTGCTTGCCAAAATATTTTTGAAAAGAAAAGGTACCGAAAGGGCGTTAGACTAGATCTAGCGTAATCAAGTCCCCGGGCTTAGAATCTCTGGTTCGTAGGAATAAAACATATCTCCCTATGTTTTATTTAGGTTTCTAATCGACCTACCACAAATTGATTAGTGGCGACTCCAAGCATGAAAACATTTGCATGTTAAAAAACTTAAACCCAAAGTTGCGAATTGGTAGGGCTTGGGAGGGCTCGAATTAGGTTTAGTCCTAATAATCCATTAGCCTGAGAAGGAAAATTTTTAGGTCGCGACAGCTTGGCGACTCCGCTGGGGACTTGAGTTAAAACTCTTAGTGGACTTAGGCCAGTTTTTCTTTTCAAAAAATATTTTTGCTTGGCAGCGAGGATCCCAGGTACGTCCCTAACATTTTAGGTGTTAAATGTTTTTGCAGTATGGGAGGTATAAGGGGAGGCGTGATTGTTAACCCTTGTTTTGCAGGGAGGTGTTTGAATGAATGGTTTAGTTTATGCACGAAGCGCTGTATGATATAACCTGTTGTGCATGCCTTACATTTACACTACACCGCACACACTACCCGCTGCCGGACCTGGGCGGCACAGGTTTAGGATGGTACTGAGAAAACGGACACCCCGACCACACCCGCGTGGTATGGGTCGCCTTTCTTGGTCCCGAAAGTTCTTTCGTGGTGTCATTGAATACCTGCCACGGTTGCACCCTTTGCAACCCGGGTCGGCTCTTTGACTAAGCCGGAGTCAGGGGAATCTCAGCCTAACCACCACCATGACTGGTTTAGCTCGGTAATCCTCATGTCTCCATTTTGCAAGCCAGAGTCTAGGTAGAAATCGAACCTCACGTTTCATGCGCATGTCTATGTGATTGCCATCATTCTACCGGGTGAAGTAAGATTTCTAAACCTTTATCTCGCAATTTATTTATCTTTCGTCTTTTTCTTTGGTCGGTCCATGACATTAGGTCGGTCGCGAGTCTTGGTCTATACACTATGGGAGGGGCAGACATCCGGATTCTTGATGCTCCTAAGGACGAGCTCCGTGCCTGGTGGAATCTACTCAGTCCGACCAACCGCAAGCTAGTTGAGGGCCACATCGGGAGGTTGCTCCCCCTACTGGAGGTCAAAGTCCGTACCGGCCTCGCTCGAGCATTGGCGCACTTCTGGTGTCCCGAGACCTCTACCTTTATATTCGGTAAGCACGAGCTCACCCCGACGTTGGAAGAATATAGCGTGCTCATTGGAAAACCGTTGGAGTCAGATTTAGTCACACCACCTTTGGGAATTGATTCTACTTTAATGTTGGCTGAATTTTTGAATGTCGGAAAAGATGAATTGGGAAAAGTTTTAAAAGCAAATCGTGGCACATGCCCTTTTTCATTCCTGAGTCAGTGTTTTGAAAAAGCCACATCTTTTCAAAAAGGCAGAATCTTTTTGCTAGCGTTTTTCGGGTTCGTGATTTTTCCTTACTGTAAGAATGCATGTAATCCGTCAATCGCATGGTTGGTCCAACAGGTCTGTCTTGAAAAGAATTTTATCAACATCATTTTAGCAGAGACTTTCATTTCCCTCACTAAATTTAAGCAACATGTTGACAAAACTTTTCATGCCCCCCTCGAACTTTTGCAAATTTGGTTTTTGTCTCACATAAAAGGGTGTGGCGATTTACTCACAATACCTGAGCTTAGTGATTCTAGCCATCCTGTCTTGAGGTATAAAGAAAAACAAGGGGGTGCACCCGATTATCACTACTCTGAATGGATCATTTTCATGAAAAACGCTAGACCCCAGGGTTTCCAATGGCATGCTAATTGGTTCAAAGTCGAGGAAGCTCGGCTTACATGTAATGGTATCGGGCCGGTTCCACTGTTGGGTTTCACCGGAGCAATTGAATACTACCCCGCCAGAGTGTCTCGTCAGTATCAGATTCTCCAAGGGCTCCCTCCGGCGTTACAACCAGAACTCCTCCAAGTCGACTTCGCCGATGATGATAAAGACCACGAAGCGACCGTAGCTCAGCTCAATAAGATGTGGAGGAAGTGTCGTGTGTTAAAGATAGCTCGGCCCGAAGGAGAACTAAAGGGAGAGCAGAAGTCCTATTTTGCGACAACCCAGTACATTCGTCGGCACAGAATCCCGCAGGATTTGCTCCCGGAAATACCCAAGGTGCCTCTCAAGTCCGCCAATCGCTCAGAGAACAATCGCCTCAAAAGGAAGGCCGAAGAAGCTGAAGAAAAGGCATCCAAGATAGCTCGAGCTTATGAGCAATTGAAGAAGGAAGTCGCCTCCCATATGTCTATAGATCAAGCTAAATAAAAAAAGCTCGAAGTTCTTTTCTTATTTCAGTTTCAGTTTTAAAGTTTGTTTAGGAATTGAGTCATTTGTCTTTATATTCAGTTCAATTTCAAGTTATTAATTGGTGTAAAAATCTTCGTCATTTCAATAAAGTGGTCCTTTCAATTCAAAGCGGTTAGACCAATGTCATGGATTGGCGTATGATTTTGCTTAACACTCATGTATGCCTGTTTCATTTCGAAATTAGGTAGCTACGGACCGATCACGATCGCCCATTCGTACACGGTCGAGAGCCAGAATGGCCGATCAAACCGACTTGCAAGAGCGTGTTGTTGGTGTGGAAGACCAGATCAAGCAACTTGTCATTGCGATGCAACAAATGTCCGCTGAGATCAAAGCTCTCCGGTCGGATCCTGTTTCGGCATCCCTCGAAGCATCAGTCCCAAAGCAGAAGATCAGAAAAAGTGTCGATGTTGACGGAGATGACGATATTCCTGATTTAGAAGATGACCCCGTCCAGATCATTGTTAACAGGGACAAACCTGATGAACGGGTCAATAAACTTGAAGAAAGAGTGAAACAGCTGGAAGGTTCGCAGGATTCACCTTCGATCGATCTGTCCCTGTACTCACAGATCAAAATCCCAAAGAAGTTCAAAATGCCGGATTTCGACAAGTACAATGGCACCACATGTCCAAAAGCCCACCTACAGCTCTATCACGTACAAATGACTTCGTACGTTGATAACGAACTCCTGATGATCCATGCCTTTCAAGCAAGTTTGACGGGTCCTGCTTTGAGCTGGTATCTCATGAAGAAGATAAATGGCCTCAAAACTTGGAAAGAAGCCAGTGAAGCATTCTTGAAGCAGTACAGATTCATAACGGACATCATTCCTACCCGTGATGATCTCGAACGCGCCCAGATGAAAAAGACTGAGTCCTTTAAGGACTATGCTATCAGATGGAGAAATTTAGCTGCTCAGGTTGTCCCAGAACCCATAGACAGTGAGTTAAAGAGGATGTTCATGAAAACTCTCCCGTTCGAATACCGTAATCGGATGGTTGCCATTCCGACTGACAACTTCAACCAACTCATCCCCATGGGCGAACAAATTGAAATAGGGCTGAAAGATGGATGGTTTGTCGAGCCGCCCTCCTCGACCAGAAGATTTGGTGCGAGAAAAGAGAAAGAACCGGCAGCTGAAGTGAATGTGGCTTATAACCAACCGAGCCGGCGGAATGCTAACTCCGCCCCAGCAATCCAAGTAGTAGAAGCTCAGCAACAAAACTCGGGTCGTCAACCTTTTCAGAGAAGGAACAACAAGAGGCAATTCACTCCCCTCCCCGGATCGTTGTCTCAAGTGTTGACAGTGCTCCAGAAGAAAGGCTTGCTTACTACTGAGCCAAAGCGGCCCAATCCTGAGCGGTTCTATAACTTCGACCCGTCAAAGAAATGTGATTATCACATGGGTGAGCTGGGACACTCAACCGATGATTGCTATGCCCTCAGGCACCGAATCCAAAACCTCCTAGACACGAAGGCTTTCTCATTTCAACCTACTAAGCCGAATGTTCAGAGCAACCCACTCCCTGATCACGCAGGCAATGTGAATGCCATATTTAGCTTCGACGCTGGTCGAATCAAGAATGTTAAGGTGTATACTACTGACGTCTACGGTGAGTTAGTGAAAGCCGGTTGTTATCCGAGTAATGAGGACCTGCCCCTGGCTCTCATGAGAGAAAGAGTCTCAAGAATGGTAGAAGCTGGGATGATTGTTTATGCTGACCACACTGGCATCGTTTCCACTATCTCCGAAGTGGTTATTAATTGGGAGGAGGAGTTTGCTACATTGAACATCAGGAGCGACAAGGGCAACCCTCTGCCTGAAGACATGCCTCCGCTTGAAGACGCGTCCGATAATGAGGAGATCATTGTAAGCACGCCTACAACTGATGAAGGGATAGTGATCGAGATACCTCAGCCGTATGAGTACAGTGACAATAAGGCGGTCCCTTGGTCCTACAGTCTCGATGTCGACTTGGTTACCAGATCCGGGCGTTCCTATGGCCAAGCTAATGCTCAACCTGCAAAACCTGTTACTGATGAGGAAGCCAAAGAATTTCTAGCTATGATTAAGGCTAGCGAGTACAATATAGTTGAACAATTGCGCAAGCTGCCCGCGCAAATCTCCCTGCTTGAGCTGCTCCAGACATCTGTCATGCATCAGAAGGCCTTAATGAAGGTGTTAAGTGAAGTCCACGTGCCAGAAACGATCGATCATGACAAATTAGAGGAATTTGTGGGCTCTATACTCCTCAAGGACCTCATAGCCTTTTCAGATGAAGAGTTCCCTCTAGAAGGGAGGGGGCATACCAGGGCACTCTATATTTCCGTCAAATACAAGGCCTCACATGTTGCCCGGGTACTCATTGACAACGGGTCAGCCCTGAACATCTGTCCTTTGGCGACTTTACACCGCCTTAAGATAGATCCTTCTAGGATAAGTTCTGCAAGAACCTCCGTACGAGCCTTTGACGGAACGAAGAAAGAAGTGATGGGAGAAATACACCTTGACATACAGATAGGACCAACGATGTTCAATGTCCTATTTCAAGTTATGGACATTCCCACTGCATTCAACTTTCTGTTGGGTCGTCCATGGATTCATACTGCTGGAGCTGTGCCATCCAGTCTACATCAGATGGTGAAGTTCGTCGTGGAGAGAAAGTTAGTCACGGTCCACGGTGAAGAAGAACACCCAATCTACCACGCAGCGGCTATCCCCTATGTTGAGCCTGATTGCAAAATAGAATCGAGCTATCAGTCGCTGGAGCTCGTATCAACCATACATGCGTCAAGAGGATCATCACCGCCTATTCCTGAGGTGTCAAATGCTGCGGTCATGGTTGGAAGAGTAATGATCTCTCACGGCTTTACTCCAGGTGAAGGCCTTGGTAGAAATAGTCAAGGTATCCGTCAACCGGTGGAAGTTTCTCAGAGGCCCCGCATTACTGGGTTGGGATACCTGGGGTCAAGTGAGCCGAACAATGTGGCACGTGGACGTGGACGTGGTCGAAGTCAAGTTCGAAGAAATGGTCAAAATAGATTGCGATCCGAAGAAGAGCCAAATGGTGAAGAACGTGGGCGTGGTAGGTTGCCTCCACACCTCCGCACCACATTCCCAGGCCCTGCAAGAATGATGCATGAAGAGAAGGAAGTGATCGACACTCTGGGGCAACCAAGTGGCAAGTTCGATTATTATGTTAAATACTCGGCGCCCCCCAGCTTCTATGTTGACCCCCGTGACATTGTCCCGGATGGATGGGGAGGTATGGATGATTCAACACCTCTAGTGACAGAAGATTCTGATGATGCAATGGAGGGAATCACCGCCCTGTTCGATAATTTCTTAATTGGAGCCATCGAGGAAGGACCGTTGAAGGGAATGGGCATTGGCCCGCAAGAGTAACACATTTACCTTTTTCGCACACTCCCCTACGCGGGAATTTTTACTACTTTTTAGGACTTGCCCCGTCTCGGGAGCTGCTTTTTAGTACTTTTCATTTCTAGGATTTGATTGTTGCAATTTTCATTCTAATAAATGTAATTCATTTGGTGATAATCAATGAAATTACAAGTTATTTTCGTTTTGAGGGCATGTTGAGGTACATCAAACCAGCCCGGTGATGATATCCAACCGATAAAATAAAATATAGTCCAAGGAGAATTCTGAGGCCTGGGCTTCTTCATACTTCCTCGTGTTAAAACCTTTTGAAAAGAATTTCAAAATAAAAAATCAAAATACAATGTTTAGCCCTGTTTGTCCTACTGAACCCCCTACTTTATGTTTCAGGGGCAATTTTGTGACATGTAAGGGTATGGGAACGGTCCAATCTGATGAATTATGTGCTACCGAACCTGATCTCGATGACCCCAATGAACTCGAAGATTCCTCGGACCTCCAGCGTGATCTAGAGCATCATGAAAGACCTAAAGTCCTAACGGTAGACCAAACTATCACTGTCAACTTGAGTGATTCTGGAGAACCCAAAGAGGTGAAGATAGGGGCAACCCTTCCTGAAGGTGAAGCTAAACGCCTGGTCCAACTGCTGAAGGATTACCAGGATATCTTTGCCTGGTCGTATGTCGATATGCCGGGTCTAGATTCTTCTATCGTGGAGCATAGTCTACCCACTAATCCAGACATGCCGCCCAAGAAACAGAAGCTGCGAAGGACCAAGCCTGAACTTTCCAAGAAAATAGAGGAGGAGGTCATGAAGCTTTTGAAAGTGGGATTCATCGAAGTCACCCAATACCCCAGCTGGGTGGCTAATATTGTGCCAGTCATGAAGAAAGATGGTCGAGTTCGGGTTTGCATCGACTATCGCAATCTAAACAAGGCCAGTCCTAAAGACGATTTCCCATTGCCACATATAGATGTTTTGGTGGATAGTACAGCAGGGTTCGAGCTGTTTTCCTTCATGGATGGTTTCTCGGGTTATAATCAGATAAAAATGAAGGACGATGATAAGGAGAAAACGGCGTTCATCACTCCTTGGGGGACATTCCACTATAAGGTCATGCCCTTCGGCCTCAAAAATGCCGGGGCAACATATCAACGGGCAATGGTGACGCTCTTCCATGATATGATGCATAAGGAGATTGAAGTTTATGTCGATGACATGATCGCCAAGTCTAGACCTGGGAAGAGTCACGTTGATACTTTGGAGAAATTATTCGAGAGGCTCCGTGAGTTTAAGCTCCGTCTCAATCCGGCCAAGTGCGTATTCGGAGCAACCTCGGGTAAATTACTTGGGTTCATAGTAAGCAGTAAAGGCATTGAAATTGATCCCTCCAAAGTGAAGGCTATATGTGAGTTACAACCCCCGTCGACCGTGAAAGAAGTGCGAAGTCTCCTGGGTAGATTGAACTACATAGCCCGTTTTATTTCTCAACTCTCAGCAACTGCTAAGCCATTCTTCAAACTTCTAAGGAAGAATGCTCAAGTGAAATGGGATGAGGATTGTCGGGAAGCGTTTAACGAACTAAAGCAATACCTGATGAAACCACCAGTGCTAGTCCCACCAATGCCGGGCCAGCCTTTGATCCTTTACCTCACGATTCATAGTGAATCTTTAGGTGCGATGCTAGCCCAGGAAAGTCCTGAAGATGGGAAAGAGCGAGCCATTTATTACCTAAGCAAGAAGTTTACTGTCTCGGAGTTGAATTATTCTGAAGCCGAGAAGACTTGCGCTGCGCTAGTATGGGTGCTCCATAGGCTGCGACAATATACACTGCATCACCAGACTTTGCTTGTGACTGAGAACGATCCCATTAAGTATTTACTTGATCAGCCAGCTTTGGTAGGGAAGTTAGCCAAGTGGCAGATTTTAATTTCAGAGTTTGATATCCAGATGAAGCCACAAAAGTCAGTTAAAGGTCGAGTAATTGCTGATGTGTTAGCTGAAAATCCTGGAGTCCCTGATGATGATAGATATTTTCCAGAAGATCGTATTTTGGTAATAAAGGAAGACACGTGGACCATGTTTTTCGATGGAGCTGTAAACTTGGCCGGTTCTGGCACTGGGGCAGTTTTAATATCCCCAGATTGGCAACATTATCCAGTAGCAGCAAAGTTGGTGTTCTCCTGTACCAACAACATAGCCGAGTATGAAGCTTGCATCCTCGGACTCCAAGCCGCAGTGGAAATGAGGATAACCAAGTTAAAAGTGTTTGGTGATTCTGCTTTGATTATTCTCCAAACTGTGGGAGAGTGGAAGACAAGAGAAACCAAGCTAGTGCCGTACCATGAATACCTCGAAGAAATCATAAAGGAATTCGAAGATATCTCTTTTGAGTACTTATCGAGGTCTCATAATCAGTTTGCTGATGCGCTAGCTACGCTATCATCCATGTTGCAAGTGATTGATGGGTTAGAGGTAGAACCCCTGAAGATTGAAGTCCTGACAAAGCCAGCCTACTGTATGGTTGTGACTGGGGAGCCTGACGAAAAGCCATGGTATTACGATATCATGAGTTACATCCAGAAACAAGAATTTCCTGAGGGAAGCACCCCGGCTGACAGGAAGTACATAATGAAAATGGCTTCAAAATTCTTTGTTAGTGGTGAAAAGCTGTACAAAAGATCGTATGATTCAATCCTATTAAGGTGTGTGGATGCGGCTGAAGCTACCAGAATCATGCAAGAAGTACACGAAGGGATATGTGGTCCACACATGAATGGCCACATGTTAGCTAAGAAGATTATGAGATTGGGTTATTATTGGCTCAGTCTTGAGAGTGACTGCATCCAACATGTTCGAAGATGTCATCGCTGTCAGGTTCATGGGGATAAGATAAACGTTCCCCCGACGGAATTACATCAGCAGTCTGAGCCATGGCCCTTTTCAATGTGGGGCATCGATGTGATTGGCCCGATTAATCCCAAGGCATCAAATGGACATCGATTTATCTTGGTCGCGATTGACTATTTCTCTAAGTGGATTGAGGCGTCATCTTATGCAAACGTCACCGCAAAGAATGTTGTAAAATTCATCAGGCGGGACATAGTCGCTCGCTATGGTGTCCCTGAGGCTATTGTCACTGACAATGGGACAAATTTGAACAACAAGTTCATTGATCAGTTGTTCAACGAGTTTAAAATCCGGCACCTGAATTCATCTCCCTATCGTCCACAGATGAATGGAGCAGTTGAAGCCGCCAATAAGAACATCAAGAAGATCTTGGCCAAAACGGCTGAAAACTATCGTGACTGGCATGAAAGGTTGCCATTTGCGCTAATGGCGTATCGAACTTCGATCCGAACCTCTGTCGGAGCAACACCTTTTTCGTTGGTGTATGGCATGGAAGCAGTCCTACCCGTCGAAATAGAGATCCCTTCCTTACGAGTATTGTCTCAAGTGGAGTTGTCCGAGGCAGAATGGATGCGACAAAGGCATGAGCAGTTAAACCTAATTGATGAGAAGCGATTGAGAGCCATTTGCCACGGTCAAACCTATCAGCAGAGGGTAGCTAGATCTTTCAATCAAAAGGTGCGTCCAAGACACTTCGAGGTAAATGATCTAGTCCTAAGGAAGGTACTGCCAGTCTTTCCTGTTCCTGGAGGAAAATTTGCCCCAAACTACATTGGTCCATATGTGGTTAAAAAGGTGCTTCCCGGAGGTGCCCTGATCCTCGCAGAAATGGATGGTCGTGAGTTCTCCACTCCTGTTAATTCTGATGCTGTGAAGATCTATTATCCCTGATAAGATCTAACATTTTTGCGGCGAAAGTTTTCAAGTGTTTGGTTTTATATTCTAAATTGCAAACATTTCACTTATGAATAAATGGGTTCAATCAATTTAAAGATGGAATGTGTGCCTTGGCCTTAAATTATGCTTGATTATTTTGTCAGTCTACATTATCGATTTCAAAGGAGGAATCTATTTAGACGATATGATAACTCACGTGGAATGAATTGAATGTGTTGAATGAGGTACATCGGGATGATGAAAGGCAAGCCATATCCTATACACAGTCTCGTGCACTAATCCCCAGTGAGTTGAGTAGAAAAATTTCATGTCGGCAAGGCGAAGGGTTATCTCGCAAAAGGTACGGCAACCGAAATGACGAGAGGCGGTTCATTTCTCTATCCCAAACACTACAGGTTATCCATTGTTTTGCCACTTTGAGCCTAAATGTTTGGAGGAATTCATTCAAATTACCCCTGTCAAGAACCACCCCACATCGGGGCAAACTGGAGGTAAGTCAGCGTCATAAGGTGAAAAATGAGTAGAAATTTTCATGCTCTCACTTGCATCAATCTTCGAGTGTTGCTTTTTCAGATGAATTCACGTGAAGTTCAAGTGCCTTAGGATGACGAAGAGCATTTCTTTCTCTATCCTATACACACTTCATCCTTTGCTAAGCCCAATTGAGCCTGCAAATTCATTTCTTAAACCCAGTTGGTGATCATCCCCCACACTGGGGCAAGGCAAAAGTCATCATTGTTCAAGTAGCATATCCAGAGCGCCGACAAAAGACAAGACCCCGAGAGTCCAAATGTTAGTCATTCGGTCAAAACAAGCCAAAGTGTGACTGGCCAATGTATGCATTGTAGACAGTGTGTGTCAAAAAAAAAACTAGAGGGCATAAAAGCAGTGTGCCTGGTAAAAGCAAGGCCGATGCCCGTGAAAAGAAAAGAAAAGAGAAGAAAAAATGGAGAAAAAGTGACGACTTTAGATTAGAAAATGTTGAGATGTGTCAAAGTCACAAAAATATCCAGAGTCTTAAGGAGTCAAGTGATGAACTCTCGAAGCCAATAGAACATTTACCGAGAAGACAATCCCTGGTGAAGAAGAAGACCGGTGACAATGCCGAGATGATCACCAACTTATTCACCCCAATTATACACATTTTGAGCCTTATGATCCATTCATTTCTCAACCCATGAGCCTAGCCTGCGTTACGTCCCTTGCAAAGTCTCTTCATATTAGGGCACTTGAACTAACGTACAGTTTCTGATGTTTATAAGCTTAGCTCGAAGAAGTGCGAGCAAGTCCATTTCTATCTCATTTTGCAGGTTCTTGACTTGTAAACCCGGAGACAATTGCAGAGTATTTTCTTTCAATAGCCTCGACTCGAAGAGTCTCTTTTGCTAAGCCATTGACCAAGCCTATGTTACGGTCCTAACAAAGACCTCTCAGATCGGTAAAGTCGTACTGCTTGCGAGAATACTCGGACCCTTGTCAACATGATGATGGTGAGATGGAGCGATTCTCCATAAATCAGCCTTTCGATGAGAATGAGAGAAAGCCCTTTTGGACCGGAAGTCCCTCATTCGACATTTTCAAGATATCCGCTTGTGAGTTCGGATTGTCTTGTCATGATTTTTCCCCAGCGAAGTTTGTAATGCCGATTTGACAAAACCATCGTGCATGAAAATCAGTTGAAATCATAGTGCATGTGTATATGTGTTCTTGACAGTGTGCGAATGCATATTACATGTTACTTAAAATCGTGTCTAACAGGAGACACACCTTCAGAGTTGGAGATGTCACCAGGTAAGTATGTCTCTATCCCTAGGATATCTATGACTATCTAGGTATCTCTAACCTGTTCAAGCAATTGTCAGGTCCCACATTTGATCATTTTGGCGATCTCTAGATGCCTTTGATTGTGTTCAGGTGTCTATTGATCAAACCTTTTCAGATTTTTATACAATCTCGAGAAGATTCCTCCGTTACATGACTATGAGCAGGTATAGCCATGACGGCCAAATCTTTACATATGAGCAGGTATATGTAGAGGTCGAAATATTCTCCCAAATTTCAGGTATTCCCCCGCTACTCACCTATGAGCAGGTTTAGGTGAAGCGGCCAAATCTTTGCATATGAGCAGGTATATGTAAAGGTCGGAATACTCTCATTATCTCAGATGTTCCCCCGCTACTCACCTATGAGCAGGTATAGGTGAAGCGGCCAAATCTTTGCATATGAGCAGGTATATGTAAAGGTCGGAATATTCTCTCAACCCCAGGTGTTCCCCGCAGTTCACTTATGAGCAGGTATAAGTGCGGCGGCCAAATCTTTGCATATGAGCAGGTATATGTAAAGGTCGGAATATCCTCTTGATTTCAAAAGTTTCCCCGCAATTCACTTATGAGCAGGTATAAGTGAAGCGGCCAAATCTTTGCAAACACCTATGGATATATAGGTAGTTCGTAAAGATCGGAACTGTTCTCACGAATCCAGTTGATGATTGGATACGTCGAGCTTTCTTCGTGTGTTTTGACTTGATTGCAGATCACCGAAGTTCATCAATGTATATCAGGCAATACCTATGGGACTGAAGCCCATACATTTGCCAAAACAACATACAAGTTAAAGTTGTGCCTCGAATCGCGCTATCGTTCATGTCAGGTAAGTAATTCCAGGTATGTCTTCTATCCAGGTCAGCATGCATCATTTCTTAATGCATTGTAAAATGGAACTCATAATCCCGACAAAAACAACATTCATTGCATTTGCATAAGTGAAATTTAGGTATCATTTAGTCTTTGAATGCAACCTCTGCGAGCTCACATTCAAAGAGGGGCAGCTGTTGACACCTAAATTTTAGCAACCATTTAGTGTAATTTGCATAGAAAATTAGGGATTAAATTTTTAACCCCTAAACAAAAAATATTTAATTTGCATAACATATAGTTTAAATTCATTTTAGATTAATTGCATTTTGCATCGGACTGGCGGTGACAAACGAGCTTAAATTTCATCGAATGGGACTCGGCTCGCTTGAAATGCAAAGGCCGGGAATTATAAGTCAAACGGGCTCGGTTGTTTTAATTTGAACTTAATTCAGCCCATTATCATTAATTAATTCAGCCCATTTGAATTAAGGCCCAAGCCTAAGCCCATTAGGACCAGAAAGCCCATCTAATTGACCTAGATTAATACTATAAATACTTCATTAGGTCAGAAAATTAAAAAACAACAGAATTTTCAGATCAGAATTTTTGAGAGCACGAGAGACACACGTGAGCGAAAGAAAAAAGAGAGTGAGAAAGAGAGAGGGAGAGAAGGAGACCGGCTCCCACCGCCGCCGCGCCCGCGTGCTGCCGCCTCTCCCGCCGGCGTCGCGCCTCACGCCACCGCGGCTGCTGCCGTTGCTCCCTGCTGCCGCTGCCGCTGATCCTCACGCCGTCGCCGCCGCTGTTGCTCGCTGCTGCCGCTGCTCCTCAGGCCGACGCCGACGCCACTGCTGCTGCCGCTGCTCCTCAGGCCGACGCCGACGCTGCTGCCGCCTTGCTGCTGCCGCTGCCCCTGACGCCGACGCCGTGCCTGCTGCTCCCTGCCGCGCGACACAGCCGCGCCTGCCGCTGATCCTCACGCCGTCGCCGCCGATGTTGCTTGCTGCTGCCGCTGCTCCTCAGGCCAACGCCGACGCCGCTGCTGCTTGCTGCCGCCGAGCCCGACGCTGCTGCTGCCGTCCTCGCCAGAGCCGTTGCACACCGGCGCTGCCTCGCTATTCCGTCGCTGCGCCCTGCCGACGTCCCAGCCGCTGTCCCCGCCGAGCCCGACGCCGCTGCTGCCGTCCTCGCCGGAGCTGTTGCACGCCGGCGTTGCCTTGCTATTCCGTCGCCGCTGCTCCGTCGTCGTTCCTGACACCGCGCTGCCGATCCGCCGTTCATCGTTCGTCCTGATCCGCAAGTTCGAATTTGGAAATTATCTGCAAATTAGGTAATTGAACATTATCCAATATTTTTAGAATATTTCGTTTCTTAATTTTTGGATGTTTGGATATTCTGTGAATATTGCGTGGATTGCTAGATATCTTAGGATAATGTTTGCCTTGTTCGTAATATTTGAAAATATTCAAAATTAGGAATCTTTCCTAATTCAGCAACGTATCTGGACAATTATCCGACCTTATCCCTAAGGTATGATACGTGACGATACGGAAAATCATTATCCTATCTATAATCACTTGGGTACGATAATGATTTTTATCTGCTTTCCAGATTTGAATGATCGACTTTCCGTTAATATCTATAACCCTATAGATATGACTGATAGCTCGATTTTTGTGCCTAATCCGAATTTGAAACGAATCTTGTGGATTGCGTGGTTGTTTTAAATGTGAATGCTATCTTTGCTTAAATTGTTTTTCTTTTCCAAATAAAAAAGAAAATTCAAAAAATATCAGTTAGGATTTGAATTTGAATTTTGCATGTTTAGGAATCCTAAATGTATCTAGACGATAGAGTAATTATTTAATTTAAATTAGGACTTGAGATAATCTATGCCCGAGTTTAAATTAATTAATTTTCTAATCTTAATAGATTATTTAGGTTATTTTAATTCTGAATTTTCATGAAAACCCCAAAAAAAGAATGAATTGTTTTATGGTAGATTAGGATAGATTGCATTCTTAATTTGAGTAATTTATTATTTCGAATTTTAACAAAAATCCCAAAAATAAATCATGTCAGGACATATTAGGTCATCATAGGTTGCACGTTAATTTAGGCATATTTTTATTCCGAATTTCACCAGAAAATACCAAAAATAAATCATTTGCTCGTCATCAGAATTAAGTCACGTCGTCGCATGACATATAGTTTGCATGCTAGGTCGCATTACTTGCATGTCATTTTTGCACGTCATTACATGTAGACTAGGCTTCATTTAAATAAGCGTCAATCCAAAAAATATTGAGTGAACTGCTTGTTAATTAGAAATCATATTAGGATGGTTGATGTGATTTTCTAGCTAACCATGCAGATGCTTACGTTGCTTCGAGGTAAGTAATTCTCATAATCTTGCAATTTATTTAATGCTTTCTTGAGTGTTAAATTGGTGGTTTGCGCACCCGCATGAACACCTCATATGTTAGTGACTAAGTTAAAATGGATCCAAACTGCTTGCCAAAATATTTTTGAAAAGAAAAGGTACCGAAAGGGCGTTAGACTAGATCTAGCGTAATCAAGTCCCCGGGCTTAGAATCTCTGGTTCGTAGGAATAAAACATATCTCCCTATGTTTTATTTAGGTTTCTAATCGACCTACCACAAATTGATTAGTGGCGACTCCAAGCATGAAAACATTTGCATGTTAAAAAACTTAAACCCAAAGTTGCGAATTGGTAGGGCTTGGGAGGGCTCGAATTAGGTTTAGTCCTAATAATCCATTAGCCTGAGAAGGAAAATTTTTAGGTCGCGACAGGCTACAAATCGTGTTCGTGGCTTAAAAAAACTAATAAAAACTGATTATGTGTTGCCAGTATAATTCTTTCAAGGTGGGTTTTCGAAAGATTTCAAAAATCATATATTGTTTTGTAATGCTGTCTTAATAAACCCTTAGCCTTATGGAAGGAAAAAAAAAACAAAAAGGCTTGGCTAAACGAAAATTCCTTGAAAATAACCCTATAAGCAACCAAGAATGACAAAGTCATAGAAGGATTTAAACATTTCCTGTCTCTTCAATCTCTCTAAATTCATTTCTTTTGGGTATTAAATTATTATGTTCCCCAGGTCAAGCCGGGAAACTTCAACTCTGCTTTCGGTGGCTGTCAAATCCGTAGGTCAACTCTCAGAGCTTTTGCTTTACATTTTCTCCATTATTACTGCCGGATGTGATCGCTTTTAAAAACAAGATCGTACAGAGAGTAGTTAATTACTTACCGAGAGCTTGGCATGAGTAGGACTCTGATTAGTCTGCACTTAATTAGAAGTTAATCAACACTTAACACCCATGTCACAGGTGAAAGAGACAATTAGAGTTTGTCATATGTTTGCTACCAAACTCAGACAATTACACGCCACATTAACATAGTTCCAAATTAAGAATTTTAGTCAACCAGAAGGCCTTATTAGAGTTTCTCCGATAACAGAGTTAAGATAATATTAAGACCGATAATCTTTTTATTTTGTTAGAAGCCATTTGATTCTTAGTCCGACTTTCCATTTCCAATTGAGAATTATGGAGGTTTTGACAGGGACTGAGGAAAGTGGTGCAATAGCTAATCCCATTTGTTATTATAAACTGCTAATCATGAGGATTTTGACTTGACTAGAAGGAAAGAAACTACTGTCTTCATTTGTGGGAATATTCAAATCAGTAATCATATCAGCTCCCCATTTGCGATTTCATACAATATGACCTAATTCTTAGTATGAAGAATCATGTTACCCACCAAGTTAATTTTGGTCTTCATCTCATTTTCTTCCCAATACATGATTTTAGTCCACTTTATCCTTGCACTTTGTCGGTTGAATCACTCACTGCCATCCAGCAATGCTAGTTTTTCGAGATATCGTATGGATATCCGAACTTTCATCTAAATTATTGCTGTTGATTCAACACAAGTCTCTTCGTCCAATTGTATCAGATAAGATTTCTTGCATGGAGCAAGCGATGTTAGCCCCTTCTATTGCACACATATCGTAATGGTTGAGTTGTATAGTGAAATTGCTTCATTCTTTTTTCCTAATTAGGGGACCATCAAATCCATGCCGACCATCGGAAAAACGAAATCATCGATAAACCACAGCCGATCTCATTGATCTATACTTTTGATCAATTATTGCGAGCCTCAACCGCCCTTTCGACCTTATTACACATCATATTGCACTAAAAGTCGTACACAAATTCTAGGGGAATCAAGTGACGTAAACCCTAAATGATTCCCCTCGCAACCCTACATTAAATATAATCCTAGTTGCTCCCATTTTCAACGATCTGCTGCACCATCAATCTTGGCTTCAAAGGAGGATTGTTTGCATTAGGAGTGTTGCGATCCAGTCTGGTGGCTAAGATTAGGTTGGATTCACAGAGTCACAGACCGTTCTTTATATTTTTTAGGGTTTTCATGCATAAAGTGGCGCGAATGCAGAGACAAGGTTGGGTTAGGTATAACCTGACACATGCAATGCAGTGGACTTCATAGGGAGAGTGGACTAAAGATTGTTATATTAGAGAGTTGTCAGCTTCTTCTGTTTTTATATGGCGGCCTCTCCTTCTTCTCCGATCTCTCTTTTGTCTCCACATGCAGTCCGCTGGTCGTGCGCTCCCAAAAAAACAGCATTATGAAGAAGCTCGTCCATTTTGATGTTATTGTCTAGGTCAGGAGAGGAGAAAGAGGAAAAAAGAACGAAGAAATTTGCATGTGATGCTGCTTCTGCAAGCAACGAACAGCTCATCGTTTTCCATCATGCCCACTATCATTGCACTGGCCTTCTGGTAATTGCTCTCTCTCTCTCTCTCTCTCTCTCTCTCTCTCTCTCTCTCTCTCTCTCTGAGAGAGATAAAGAATGTAACTTCTTCTTCTTCTTCATTTGGATTGTCTGGCACTGTTTGCAGATGAAGATGGGAGTGACGAGACCCATCTTCTTACTGAGGAAAGGAGTGTGAAGGTGCTTCCATCTTTCCCAGAAGCCAAGAAGACTAGAAGTAAGCAACTTTCTATCTGGTGACCGAGAAAAAAGACGCAAAGAAAATGATGTTTTTTCCTCAGCTCCACGAAAGATTTCTCCATCTTCTGGAGAATGTGCAAAATGAGTTCTTTTTTTTTTTTTTTTGATAAGCAATGAGTTCTCTTTTTTGTGATGTGTTCGTGCTCTTGAGTATCACGAGCTCGTGCTTTCTTTCTTTCTCATTACTAGACTCCGCTTTTTCAAGTTTTACCCTCTAGAAGTTCGAGTTATCTTTTTAGTTTCTTTGTACTGAGTGCTGTGAAATCCCAGAAAGATCACAGGATTGTTTGAGAAAGGAAAGTCAAGAATGGGGTGCTCTAAAGTTAGGTTCTAGCTTTAAGATTGTTGATTTCTTAGTATAAAATGGCGACTTAGTTGAACTAACCTCAACCTGTAATCATCCTGCTTCAGGAACAAAAGTCTAGCATGCCTAGCCTGCTTTGCTTGACCAGGCAGGAAAAATGAAAGGTCTAAGGTCAAGAATTGCAGCATAAGTATACAATCAAGACAAATAATATATTCAACTCACGCACATAACAAAAAAAAATTGGCATCGTTTGGTTTTGTGTGGGAAAATTAGAACAATTCAGATCTCGAAAGTGTGCTGGCTTTTTGAGCTGGGGGAGTAAATGGAAGTAGAATATAGTCGGGGAAAGTCAGACTTTACACATTAATGAGATGAAATATATACGATTCTACCTCTTTCGTTTTTATAGCTTGGAGACTTTTAGTTTACCTTTTTCTAGCGAATTCATGAAGATGAGTACAAACTTGCAGGAGCTGCTCGTTCTTCGAGTCTAGCCATTCTCCAAGTATTGCTGTGAAGTGACTGTAGAAAATGGAAGGGAAGTTCGTCGTTTTTCTGACAATTCTCTTGTTGGAATCGATTTGCTCGAATGTCCTGGCAAAACCCGAAGAGGATAAGCGAGCATTACTGGATTTTCTTGGCAATGTTTCCCTCTCGCGCGCTCTCAATTGGAACAAGGATTCTTCTGTTTGCCAGTCCTGGACTGGGGTCACGTGTAATAACGACCAATCGAGGGTCATCGCCCTCTGGTTGCCTGGAGTGGGGATCAGCGGTCCGCTACCACCGAACACGCTGAGTCGCTTATCGGCACTTCAAATTCTGAAACTCAGATCGAATAGTATATCGGGATCATTGCCGTCTGATTTTTCCAAGCTCCAGAATTTGACTGGCCTTTATCTCCAGAGCAACAACTTCTCGGGTCCATTGCCTTTGGATTGGTCCGTTTGGCCGAACCTCACCGTTGTCAATTTGTCTAACAACAAATTCAATGGGAGCATACCCTCTTCAATATCCAATTTGACCTGCCTCGCGGCTTTGGATCTGGCGAATAACTCGCTTTTTGGAGAAATTCCTGATTTTAATCTCCCAAATCTGCAGATGCTGGATTTGTCCAACAATGATCTTGCAGGACGCGTGCCTCAGTCGCTTCAAAGGTTCCCTAGTCAGACATTTGTAGGAAACAATGTTTCCTTCGAGGATGATGCATCACCTTCGGCTCTTCCAGCTAAACCTCCTAGCGTCGGACCACCCAAAAAAGCCAGCAAACTCAGCGAGCCGGCACTTATAGGAATCATCATCGGTGGTTGCATACTCGGAGCCGTGGCGATTGCTCTTTTCATGATCGTGTTCTGTTCGAGTGGAGGAATCAAAAGGAGAGCATTGCTGAAGTCGCAGAAGCAAGAAGTGTCTCAACAGAAGAGAGGGGTCGCCGAGAGCCAAGAAAAGGACAACAAGATCGTGTTCTTCGAGGGCTGTAACTACGCATTCGATCTCGAGGACTTGTTGAGAGCTTCTGCCGAGGTGCTTGGGAAGGGGACGTTCGGGGCGAGCTACAAGGCGTCCCTGGAGGACACGACCACGATGGTGGTTAAGAGGCTGAAGGAGGTGAGCGCGGGCAGGAAGGAGTTCGAGCAGCAGATGGAAATGGTCGGGCGCATCAGACACGAGAACGTAGCTCAACTCAGGGCGTACTTCAGCTCCAAGGACGAGAAGTTGCTCGTGTACGATTTCTACGGCGAAGGGAGCGTGTCCTCTCTGTTACACGGTAAGCTCGACGGTTGATTTGCTAACTGCGCTTAACTGTCGTTTACTTTGTGAAGTCATGCATCATTTTTTAATGTGTGCTGGTCTAAGCTTAGCCTGGCGCTTTTCCTGGATCATGATCACCATGAACTTCAACCGTGATCAGCTCCGACATGTTCGTTTTCTGCTCGGAGACGAAAGTGATTCGACGCGTTTCTTCACAATTTGCAGGCAACGGACGCGAACGCCGGGGTCCCCTGGACTGGGAAACTCGCCTGAAGATCGCGATCGGCACCGCACGAGGCATCGCTCACGTCCACACGCAAAACGGCGGAAAGCTCGCCCACGGCAACATAAAGTCCTCGAACGTATTCCTAAACCCCGAGGGATTCGGCTGCGTGTCGGACGTCGCCTTGGCTCCGATGATGAACCAGATCCCCCTGCCGCTGATGCGCATCTCCGGCTACCGTGCCCCGGAGATCACGGACAGCAGGAAGCCGTCGCAGGCGTCGGACGTCTACGGCTTCGGGGTCCTGCTGCTGGAGCTCCTCACGGGGAAGTCCCCGGTGCACGCCACGAGCGGCGAAGAGGCGGTCCACCTGGTCCGGTGGGTGAACTCCGTGGTCAGGGAGGAGTGGACCGCGGAGGTGTTCGACATGGAGCTCCTGCGGCACCCCAACATCGAGGAGGAGATGGTGGAGATGCTGCAGATCGGGATGGCCTGCGTCGCGAGGATGCCCGAGCAGCGGCCGAGGATGCCCGACGCGCAGCGGAAGGTGGAGGAGATCCGCCGCGTGCACACCGCGACGCGGCCGTCCCCGGAGATCAAGTCCCCGGGATCATCGGCTTCCGCTCCGCCGTCCCCGACGGGGTCCCCGCCGCCCCCCTCGGCGCGACAGCCTTAGAAGGGGGTCTTATTTTTTTTTCTGGGGTCAATTCATCTCAGTTGAACGCACGAGTTTGATTTGCTCGTACCGATAATGAATTCCCAGCACGAGAAGGTTGTGGAATTTTGGAAATCGTGTTGACACGGTGGAGCCACGTTCGGACCCACCGGCGCCCAATCTTCGAAAAATCTGACCGAAATCGTGTTGGCACGGTGCGGTCGCATTTGGAACATTCAACGCCAATTCTTAGACCCGCCCCTCTTTTTTGAGGTTTGACCGCCCCCATCCTCGCCCATCCAAATTCAATTCAATCCAATTCCAAATTCCCAAAACCCGCGTGCCGAAAACGCGAAGACGCCGGTCCCCCCCACCGCCCGGAAACGAGCCGACACACAGCCCCCGGCCCGCCACCCACCCCAGCCCACAGATTGCGACGCCGACCGCGCCGCAGTTCGCGGCATCCCCAGATGTGCCCGCGCTGACCACCTCAAACAAAATTAATGAATCAACCGATCGATCGATTCAACAAAAAGTCTCTAGAAAAATTATAGCTATTTTCAGTTTTCACCGCCGTTATCTTCGCTTCCTATTATATTTTTTTATTTTCCGAGCGCACCTTGGCCGGCCATTTATCTCGATTATTATTATTCTTTTTTTCCTTGCGCTCTTGGAATTCAATCGCAATTAGTTTTGACCCGCGTGATAAGAGACACGAAATTCGGATTCGGCCAAGACACGGAAGATAATTAATTAATTAATTAACTGTGGAGCGATTCCTTTTCTTTTACGGAAAAAGAAGAAAAAAAAGGAGGTGGAGAATAATAGGGTTGGGGGCAAAATCCGGGCTACTTTCGGCGAAGACGCAACCAAACCACCCCTCACACGGAACCGCCCGGGCCCCACACGGTTGAAAAGAAAGTTAATGATAAATAAAATAAGAAAGAAAATTTAGCCAATGGGACGGCGGGATTATATGAATCCAAAGACCAGACGTCTTCGTAGTCGGAACAAAAAAATGAAATAAAAAAAAAATAAAGGAGTCACTACATAATTATTAAAGTCATCATTACGCTCGTCTCCTTCCTCTTCTCGCGCAGAATCTCTCCATCGCTCTGCGTCTTCCCTTCTCGTCCCCGCCGATCTCTCTCTCTCTCTCTCTGTGATTTTCAGGTACGTTCGGCCGCCTCGTCGCTCGTGCTTGTTCGCCGCTTGTTTCGGCTCCGATTGTGGTTCTCGGTTTCCCGGGAATCGTCCGGCGCGCGTGGTTGAATAAAATCAGGCGATCTCCGTTCCGATGGCGTCCAAGAGGATCCTGAAGGAGCTCAAGGATTTGCAGAAGGATCCCCCCACATCTTGCAGCGCCGGTAAAATTTGCCGCTGTCTTTTTTTTTGTTCTTCATTTTTTCGCGTCTCTTTTGCGCGTGCGTATCTATGGCCGTTGATGATCTAGTGTCGATCGATGGCTAGATGCTTCCGTGTGTAGATGTTGTTGTTGAGGGTATTTGCTTGCCGAGCTGGATTGAACGGTGCTCGTCTCGGTTTCGCATCGTAATAGAATTTTGGAAGCTTCTAGAATCGTAGAGCGGGAGGCTCTTTTTGGCACCGATGTTTCGCGGGAATTGTACTGTAGGTGAAGATCGATCTGTTTCTGTGGAGGGCCGCGCTTCGCTTGGACGTAATTAGAACTTGTTCCGGCTCTTTTTTTTCGCCTAGAGAGGGATAGAGCTTGTGATGTTTTTCAGGATTGTTGGTTCCGAGTGGTGGAAGTTTTGTCCTCCTTGAATTAGCTTTTAGAGGGTTGCGCGTATAATCGGGGACAACAGACCTTTTCTTAGAATTTGCCCATAGAGATTTCTACTCCTTCAGTGCTGAGTTTTTCTTTTGATCGAGGCGTTTTGTTAAGCTACATATTGCCCTTGAGATTACCCGGAGAGAATTTCGGATGATGGCGAAGATGGTCTGTGCATTGGGGGTTGGGTGTCAAGGTGAGAAAGTTGGGGAAAGGCTGATTTGACCTATCATTTTTTGTATCCTCTCTTTGCTATAATTGTAAAATTAGGGTGGCACCTTTCTACAAGCATTTCTAAACCTGCAATTTCCCTGATTGTGACGGCTACAGCACCATTGATCAATTTGAATTGGGGAGCAACTGAGCATCACGGGGATGACGCTGCTCAAGTTTATCTATCGATTCATGCATATCCATTTTGTTAATATAATGTTTTGTCAGTTCCTTTTCTGGCAATAGGACATGAATGTCTTTGATATATCTTGCAACATATGCAATGGTTTATTGCCGACATTGGGCCACTAACATTGACAATTGTGTCCACCTATTCTTATATTGAATTGTCATGTTTGCAGGTCCTGTTGCAGAAGACATGTTTCACTGGCAAGCTACAATTATGGGTCCCCCTGATAGCCCTTATGCTGGGGGTGTTTTTCTTGTAACCATACATTTTCCCCCAGATTATCCATTCAAGCCTCCGAAGGTACTCGATTGCCGTTTTTGGTTTGTGGGCTTTGCCAGTTTGAGTGCTTTTAGTTTTGCAGTTTCGAATTATTAAAATCCTTTAGAGCCAAAGGAGCTCCATGCATGTTCCTACATCTCCCTGATTATGACGGCCAAGTACATATAAGATGGTTCACGTGTATCCATTGCTTTCAAATTGTGTGCTGTCCTTCATTGTTTCGTTCTTCTCTTTACCAGTTTTCCATATTGAGAATGAAGAAGCAGTACTTGGTTTCCCCTGATTCATTTTTTTGAAAAATCGACAGTGCTTTATTCAAATGTGAAAAGAAAAACATGTAGATCGTGTGAAGAGTTAAATTTTATACATTTGTTGCATTGCTTTTTGTGCTATAAGAATACCACCCTTCACAACTAAGATCACGAATTACTGTCTGCCTACAGCCTGTAAAAGTTTTCTGATCCATCATTGAATATTATGTATGAGGTGCCAAATACAGAATGGAATGATGGGAGTACGCTTTTTTGAAAGTTGATTTATTCGTAAGCTTGAATTTGTTGGAAGTGGGCCGTTCTGTTCCCAAGGTGCGTGTGTTGATAATTTGTCGCGATCTTTCTTGTGATATGCCAGAGAATTTATTTAGGAATGGCATGTGATGTTGGAGGTTGACAATCTAAAAACTTATGTTAGCGAACTCTAGCAGTTTGGTTCTTCAAGTTACTTGCTGGTCCACCACTTGTTCCTTAACCTCCTACAGGCATAGGGGCACACGCAAACCGTTTCCTTCTGCTAACTTTGATTCCTCCTCTAGTTTCTTTGTTTTGAAATTTTGCGTTTAAAAATTGAACCAATTCGACACTGCATATAAGCTTATCATGCAGCAGGCTAATATCAAAGTAAATAAGCAAAATAGCAGCGCTACCTCGTGATAGAAAGGCTTACATTGATATCTTGAATTATTTCTCCTCTTTCATATAGGTGGCATTCAGAACCAAGGTTTTCCATCCAAATATTAACAGCAACGGGAGCATTTGTCTTGATATTTTGAAGGAACAGTGGAGTCCTGCCTTGACCATTTCCAAGGTGATTACCCTTTAAAACTACATTGCATTCAGGTCCCCGCTTAGCATATTCGTGGCCATAGTTGATGTTCATATTTGGCAAAAACATTGAACTGCCTCTAATAGATCGAAGTTATGCTTAAGAAATCCCTCTCTGTTTGTCTCTTCCTGAAATTGCCATTACTTCTCTATCAGGTGTTGCTTTCAATCTGTTCTCTTTTGACGGATCCGAATCCTGATGATCCTTTGGTACCGGAGATAGCTCACATGTACAAGACGGACAGGAACAAGTATGAGACAACTGCAAGAAGCTGGACCCAGAAGTATGCCATGGGCTAAATAAAAGCAATTATCATTCGTGTGGGCGAAGGCCCCTCTTTCTCTTCATTCTTGTCTATGGATGTACCATTCGGATGATATGCTTAAATTGGAACTTAAGAACGAAGTGATAGCATTTTCTCAGTTAAAAGAAGAAACTCTTATCTCAATGTTATATTGTTTGTGCGGAGGGTGGTCCGTTGACCATCGAATATGTCGAAAGCTTTGACGACTCCTCTTTGACTTCTTTATGTAAGTTAATCTCGTTGCATTGCATTTCATTTCTGTCGTCGTGATTGATCCTTCGTTCTAGGTTGTGATTGGCGATACAACTTAATACTTAAGTTTGACTCAAGTCGAGTATAAAAGGCTGGATACTTAAGACTCCGATGTGTGAATGTACAATCCGTGGATTAAGCTTGCGAACTAGTGGATTAGTTCTAGCTCGATTTGACGGAGTAATCGAGTTACTTCCATTCACTCAAATTTTAATAGAATCAAGAATCTTAGAGTTGATTTCGAGCACTTTATTGAAAAGCTTGAATTCCTCGTGATAAAGTATCCCTACTTAAGGAAATATGTCGATTCAAATTCCTGAATACTCTTGAAATACGGTACATGTAATGAATTCAGGGAACTAATGGAAATGGCGTTGGGGCAGGATGCCGCGTCATTGACTTGGTTAGTCGAGGGAGTGGTAAGCTAGCAAGGAAATGCAACATTTTCAAAATATGTGTACATTCAGGAGTTGGTATGCTTAAAAAAAACCGATTAATGTAACTTGACAAACTCTTACCTTGTGAATGATTGTTGAGAATTGTATATGATAAGACAAGAGGCACCTAAAGCAATGTATAGATAAATTGAATTTAGAGCTTTCGACAACATTAGTGTGGTAACTCTTTCTAAAGTTCAAATGAAGCATGTAAAGGCGCATGACAAGTAGTAGCGCTTGCGCACCCCGTCGATCTCTGCCGTGAGATAACGAGAGTCTCATGTGAGGGATCATTGCTATACTGATAACGGCGAAATTCACCATGCTTGAAAAGAAGCCCATATTAAAACAGGCCTAACCCACGTCGGGAACCTACGAACGAAAGTGAAGGGTTCGAGCTGGCCTTAACCCAACTGGGCCACCTCCGCACGAGAATCGCTGAACGCAAGCCCCGTCCCATCCAAAGAAACTTCCATCTATGCATGTATTGTCTTAAGTTCCTAATTAGGTTTACTCCTAATTTAGAAGGACTCATCTTGAGCTCACCAGGCTCACTTCAAAGGCCACAACCTGGACCACGAGAGGCCACAGTCATTCACGATCGCGAGCACCACACTAAACTCGTTCATCACCTTCATCAACGGCCTCCACGTTCCGTTAACATCTGGCGAAGCTCAAGGAGAGAGTACTCGGAAAGATCGCAAGGCTGAAAAGCATCGATGCGTGTAAACACACGCTGTAGTATGGCAGCGATCGCAGTTGAAAAAATTGAATGAACGGCGGGCTTAAACGATTTGTACTCCCCAACTACGCAAAGCGTTAAATCATCCCATGCCCATTATTTCCGAGAGTAAATTCCAGACGAAGCTCGAATTATTTTTAAGGCTCGAAGTCAACTTTACCGGCTGCATTAATGACGGGCTTCTTCTCTCGAGGTTAATCGCGATTTCGTTGCCGCCCCCCTCTTTGGATTATTCAATGTGAACGGGAATATTCTCTCAATACAGAAAAAATTGAGCTTAGTAAACAATTGTTTTGACCATGGCCTTCTCGAGGGTCACTGCTAGTGCTTCCGCTCCTTCAAGAGCTAAAGTTGCCTTTTAGAGGTCATGATGCGATGGGGGATTGAACATAAGCACCCTTTTGCACTTTTAGCATGGCATCGTCGTGCGGAAACTAGGGTTGTGGAATCGAAGTATCTTGGTGAAGCAAACTAATGAGTTATTATAATATGGTCATATAGAAACTATCTTTATAGGTTGAGAAGTTAATTTTTTTGGCCTCCCCCACTAAGTCATGCCTCGAGCTTTTACCATGTCGCGGGCTCATATTGTTGCTCATCGATGCCGTACACCTAGCTTTGAAAAACTTAATACCATCAACATCCAAGAAGGCCACGTCAGTATTTGGGATCTGTCGAGCTCGGGTGACCGAAGAACTGAGGAAACCGTATGCCTATGGTTAAAGTCAAACCCTAATTTGAACTTTAGGTTCACCTAATTTTAATAATTGCTTGGAAAAAATCTGAGTAGATGGTGACCCATGTCGTGGATTTCCATCGCGTTCTTTATGCAACTGGGTCACAAGTGTCGTGGCTCCAACCAGGGCAAAATCTGAGCATGAACACTAATCTCATATAAAGAAAATAACAACAACAATAATAATAATTCCCCTAGACAAACGGGTCGTGCCCACGAGAGGAAAGGAGCACGGTCCCTGAAAATCAGGTTCATTAAATTTTCCAGACCTAAGTAACCTAAGCCTCGACTTTCATGTTCCTACAGGGTTTGTCCCCTATACTAAAGACAAGACTGTCACCGCATGAAAATTCCAAACGATAACTCCAAGCTAATTTTAAAATGGGAAAGTATTACGTGGAAAAATTCTCAGGTGCCCACAAAAATCGTATAATAAATTGATTAACTCGTCGTTGTTGTTCATATGCGGGAAAAGTGGAGAATTTCGCACGTTGAATTATTGGGTCAATCATGGGTTATTGTGTTGGCGAGCGAGTCGCCACCATGTTTTGCCGGATTTAATCATTCAGTTTTTACATATAATTCAATAATTAATTATGAAACTAGTCCGGTTCTCGGATTAACATTAAGATATCTCCCTGATGTTAACATATGTCAAGCAAGGGAAAAAGCTCATTCCCAACAAGATGATACACGCTCAGATTAAAGAAAGGACATATATATTTCGATATCAATGGATCCCGAAATAATACGACGAGCCATACATATATATGATCTCAAATTCGCATGATGTATAGCCACTACAGAATACTATGAAATAATTCATGCAAAACCAACAAGAACGGAACTCGATATCGGCCTTTCAACCCTGTAATCGATTGAACTTGCTCCGTCGATGAGCTTGAGATTTTCACGAAGAAGCTCGAAGTCATTGATCTACCAAGTTCAAAATCACTTATCATTGAGAAAAATTCGTATTATTTTCTAGATTAATGTCAATAAAACATAACACTTCCCCATGTCAAATTAAACCCACATTTCGAGATCATGGATCATTAATAGACTTAGTGCCCCTTTTCCCAAATCTCTCTCTCTCTCTCTCTCTCTCTCTCTCTCTCTCTCTCTCTCTCTCTCTCTCTCTCTCTCTCTGTCTCTCTCTCTCTCATTTTAATTTTAAATCCACGTTCGTAGCATTCTGGACTTCCAAGCCATTGAGGCGAAAGTGCAATTGTACCATCTCGCATTGAAACGAGGGAAATACCCATAAACAATTCGGCATAGAAATGGGGGAAAGTGTTAAACAAGCATCGCAACCTAAAGTCATTATGAAAATATTTTTTTTTGTGGGAAAATTAAATATTAAAAGGTTTAAATAGAAAAGAAAACGGTGGTGAGTGTCCGAGTGGTAAAAGCAAAAACTCTCTTATCTCAAGCTGTCTGGTGCCCCACATCGCCCCACCCCACGTGAGAAACCGCACGTGCTCTCCATTGGTCAGCGCGAAGGCGCGAACGGCGCCGGTCACCGGTTCCTCACCAGCGAAGGGGGCTGTCAGCGGGAGGGCCCACCGGCCGAGCCGGTCGCCAGCTGTCGTCGAGTCTCGGGACGAAACTGGATCGGGTTGGTTCGATGCGTTTGTATGCGGGACCCCCGAAAACCTTCACACCGAGTTATCTTTATAGCTTCGACCCAAAAATAAAATTATATATATATATATATATATATCTCTTTATAGCCCTTTTATGAGACCGAAAGAGGAGAAAAGAAAACGACAAGAAGATAATAGAAGACGTGTTCATTTATTAAAATTAATTAATTTGACAAAACGTAGTGAAAGGCAAAAGATGTGCGATCGTGGATAACTACACACCCCGTGTCTGAATTCCCTTTTCTACGTAATCTTTTCTCTATTCAGACTCAAAATCTCCGAAAGGCACGACGAGACGCATGCATGGTAGATTATAATGTTAGCGATCATCGCAATTTCTCTTTCCATACTCTACTCGACTAAGCACTATCGCACTCGCTAATTTCATATCTACAGATTCATCGTTTTCAACACGTCGGATGTTGCACGATGATATAATATCATTTTGAGAATCGGATATTGTGATCCTTCTTAAGGAAGTACATCCATGATATAATTAAGTAAAGAAAAATTATTTAAAAAGTCTTACACATATTACAATTGTAGTAATTCATTTTTAAACTTATTTTTTTATCAATTTAGTCCATTCAGCCAATTTTGACCGGCCGGTTGTGTTAATGTGAACGCAATCCTGCCAACGCTAATGTAACAATTTTTAAATTCTTTTTAAAAATTTTTCTTTTTCTTTCCTTTTTCTTTTTCCTTTTCTTCCTTCTTTTCATTTTTTCCCCATAGGATGAGGGCCGCCCCCAGGCCTGGCGCCTAGATCTCAAGGTACAACCGTTGTGCCTCGCGATCTGGGCACAAGGCCTGGGGCCTGCAGGCAAGGCGGCCTCACCCAAATCAAGACAAGGCCAGGGCCGCCTTCGCCCGTGTTGCTAGGGCCATGCTGGCCGCGTGTGAAGGCAGCCTTGGCCTCGCCCAGATATAATATTTTATGATATAATATTCTGCTAGATTTTAATTCTACCCCGATTAATCACACGGATAAATTACCATAGTATCCGCCATTAACATTGGAGGTCAGAGACGACCCCGATTCGCGCACGTCGCATTGCATGGGAGAGCGCGCGATTATTCTGGCTTCAGTGCCGTGCGGAGTCACTCGAAATCGAGAAGGAGGGAGGGCAGCAAGCGAGCGCATCAATCCATGTGCCATTCAATTCCGTGAATTTATTGCCTATAGAAAATCGGGAAAAAAAATGCGAAATCGATAACGTCGAATCGAATTATAAAGTACGTCCGTGTTGGTTCGTGGACGCCCACTTCGGAGCATAGCGTAGAATTTTGTCTCGTAGAAAATCGAGAATCGGACTTTTATCTTTAAACCTTGTCCACGTGTCAACTTGCTCGACTAGAACTTTTTGTTGTAGCTATCTGAGCAAGTCTCATATCTCTCCAAGTAATTAGCCCTGCACAGCACTCTTTTCAAGCTTGCATCGCTTCGAATAATTCGATTTTCAATTAGAGAATATTATTAGAGATGTGATTAGATGTTAGGGGTATTGTTTTATGTTTTGTTATTTCCTAAATTAGCTAGTTTCCATATTAGATTCAATTACTCCATATTCCGTACATATTGTTCAAGTATAAAATACCACTTGAATATAACGCTTTATAAAGTCACGAAAGCATGATAGTGCGTTTTTCCTTTTTTGGGTGCTAATTGATACGTGCAAAATTTTGTTAGTTGATTGCGGAACAAGTGCTCGTTAAGGTACTCGTCGACAAAGCGCTCGCCTCTACAAACTCACTCACAAGCGTGCTTTTCATTCACGTTAGACTTACTTAGTTTATATATCATGTCAAGTTACCTCTCGTTGATCACTGGCACCACTGAAATGTAGTTGATTCATGGTATAAGATAAATCCTTTAGGATCATTAAAAATATTTTATGATATTTACTTTGATTTACTATGAATCAGGTACAAACGCTTAGAAACTTCCGTCATTATAATTACCATCTTTTCTACATCGCTTAAGTTTTTAGAAGTAAATGACCCCGCACTTAAATTTAACATTTCATAAAACGAAAAAATATCTTCCACACGATTTCCTAACAATTGTCAAATTAATTTATCCATTACCTTTGTTTCAAACCTTGGTCAGACCAAACTTGAGAAGCCCTAGGCTTGGAATCTCTGGGGGAAATGAATACTCTAATGCTGTGTATCCGATTAGTAAATGATGGGATAACCTCAGATTTCAAGCGCATTTATTAGCACTGACACTACACGTAGGAAGGTCTAATACGTGCTTGCATGCATGCAATCTATCTAATTCCTGACCCCTGGCTACACTTAACATACGTGCCGCGCATCACATTACATTAAATGTCACGGAATATAATCAGTGCACACCCATTAAATTTAAGTTCCATCAGATCAGAATCAACCGATGAACAACTGCGAGCATTATATAAAGACAAGAGATTGCTTAATACTGTTTTTATCCGCAGGTTACCCAGCTTAATATTAAATTTTCTATAAACTCGCCATCGATCGTCTGAATATACATAGATTAATTGATTGATTATATTTAATCAGGGTACAAAGTATGCGCTTGATATTATACATTCAATAAGAGGAGTCGAGAAATGTTAACTGAGCATCATTAGGTCAATTGTGCATAGTCCCCGACGATGGTATCTCTTTCCACGTTACTTTTTTTTTTTTCATTCGCGATTGGCCTTTTACAAGCCTTCAATTGTAGATATAAGATGTTAGGTAGACATGGTGTTTATATCATTGCGGGGGCAAAAGATATTTATGATCTTATCTTTGGATAATTCATGGATGACACGGAGGTCCGGCCATCCAGGATGTTCATTAAACATCCTGCTAGTCCCATGACCGGATAATCAGATGAGTCTAGGAATTTAACCTGTGCAGGCAGCCTTGACTTAAAACAGTTTGCGCCCATTTAATACACGATATTTTGTTTAACGACTTAGATTAATAAAGCAATTGCACAGCAATGTAGATTATGATTCTTCTTGAATGAACATCACAAAATAAACCATCCAATAACTGATGACCGACCTTCGAAAAGAAATACATTTGTCACGATTCATGACCGACACATTAGGATGATTTTTCGCAGAGAGATAAAGACATCATCCTCGAGGACTTCTTTCTTCTTCTTTTTTTAAAGAAGAAGATAAGTTTCCTATCTTGGAGAAGACGCACTGTCGATTCTATTATAACATCTCCGGGTTGATTCGGTCCGTAATGATTGAATTTACAAATGATCAAATCCAGGAGCAAACCACGATAATGGCTTCGTAGTATGTGCACCTCAAGACAGAGATAGAGAGGGAGAGGCAGAGAGAGCAAACATCTCTTGCTTCAAGAATAAGCTTGTGACTGGATTCTCATGGAAGTTTTGGGGTTATTTAAAAACTATTAACCGGTACAAAAAACGATCAAAAACCATATTCAATTCGTTCTCTGTTACATAAAAAGAGATGGTGAGTTCATTTTGGTCACTTCTCTCGCAATGTGGTAGGATCTTTTCATCATTTACGATGATTTTTCAAACAAAGAGATACATTAAGATCTAAATAATTTTTCATACAACACATTCGATACGTTCTTTAGAACACTCGTCGATATGTCAAACTCTATATAAATATGCAAATCTCTATAATAAAAACCCGAGGATAATGGTCATTTGGTACATAAATTTGCGCTTTATCAAAGTTCGAGCTGAGCTGATATATTCTAATTTGCACACTTCAAGGGGCCGTGCATGGTTGTGTTGTAGTAATAAAGCTCGGGTCGTGCTACAGTGTGGCCCTTCTTTTCAGAATAGATCTTGTCGTTGTTTCTCATTTTTTTATGTTTGTGTGACTTATTAGCTTGATGAGGACGACAGATACTCACTAGCAATGCTGGATGAAGTACACGTTGATAGGCTGACCTGGTCTTTGCCTTGTGACGTGGATAGAATTTGTCTAACTTGTACTTACACGTGGGCATCCACGTCGGCAAAAATTTTATTCATATCGTACTTTGACATTATTAATATCGGTTAATTTTTCTATGGTGTCATCCAATTGGGCTCCAAATGGATTAAAGTTTATCCACGTCATATTTCCGTATCATCTTCAACAGCCATGTCGGTTGGATTTTGCCTGATTTGATGTTGGATGGACTTCATTAGGATTAGGAGATATGTGAAAGTAGAATGATTTGATTAGATAAATTAAAATAACAACAACTTGATTATGGAGAATGTAAAAGTACATGCACGAAAAGTAGGTTTTTTTCCAAAATAAAAAGCAGGGCCCATAGAATTTTTTTAGTGGTAAGTGAGGCGATGATTGTATGTTATCGAAAAGTACATGGTCAAAAGATGACACAGTCCGAAGAAGACAGAACTTCCAGCCAATTATCATCAGATATGGTCCGATAAACAACAACACCTGCGCATACAAACATTATGTTATACACTTTCTTGTGATGCTTGGGAGAAATTACACTGAAATCTACCTTTTTCTTTACTGTAAAGAGATGCGTCTACTTTTCAAAACAATGATTCTATAGCCCACCACACAATTTTTGTATCATAACTTGCATTAGTCTAGATAGCTAGCAATCAAAATTAAACTATTTTTTAAAGAAAAACCTAGATCTTTTCGATTCAACTCGACGATATTGCGACATTAGTATTGTACTATATTTTTTGGGCATGTGCAGAACATGGGGATAACCTTGTTGGATTATGTTACGCCGTACATTTCAGTGTTAAGCCAAACTTTTTCTCCCAACATGCATTTTGACGATTTCAAATTTTCTCATTCTTATAATGATAAAAGTACGTAACAAGGACTATAAATCACACACTTTTAAGGAAGCTAAGTGCTAGGGAGCTAACAAAATCTTTAGCACTCTCTTCCAAATTAGACAAAACAAAGCTTTGATTAGCTTGAGGTTCACTGCGTTAATACGCACCGTTTTCTAGGGCATTACATGCAAGGAACCAAACACAACGAGACAAGCACATGAGGATCAAGGGCGAAGATGTTCCTCGGTCAGCGGAGACTCGGCAGAAAACGGCGTCGTTTTTGTATGGGCAGCTTGCGAGCGAGACAAGCGGTGATTTGTCGAGCTCGATGTAAGTTCCTTAGCTGTCCTTTTGTACATTGGCTTCGCTTGGCTCCCATGCATTGCGTCCACAGCTATTGAGAAGCTCTCTTGATCAAATTATTCTTGAATTTGTCTTTGCTGATCCGTGTAACACCCTACTTATATACGTACATTGACATGCTTATTGATTAGTGCTTGCTCAAGGACATTTCGGCCGTCATTCCCCCCCCCCCCCGAAAAGTCTTAATTTATAGCGGGAAATCACGCGATTTGTGCGACGTCTTCAAGACCCTCTCTTCGTATGGATCGTTGGTACTCATGACCGGCGTGGTTTTGACACTTCTTGTCATGCCAGTAATGCTTTTTGAATGCAACTTTAGACGCGGGATGTGATATCTGTGTGGAAACCACATGTCAACATATCAAAACGGATTTAGATTCCATGTAGATCAGTGAAGATATAAGTTGTGAAGGCGAATGTCGATGAGATGAATAGCGCGTTTCGAATAAAAGTTTGAGCTTCTCGATAACGACGAGAGATGGTCTTATTTGCAATATCTCCAAACAACACAAGACTGATTTTCCTTGTACAAGCTGTTGGGACAAGATGCGAGTCAAGATATGAGGAAGATGAACACCGGCCACCAATCCAATATGGTAACTTTTACGATCAATCAAAGAAGTTAAAAGCACGTGGGACGCCAACCGTGTGATAATACGAACAAGTTGTTCTGCCATTCTGGAGTAACTTACGATCACTCAAAGAAGTTCTTTACACGAACTGTTGGAAAAGTTCCACGAGCATAGCTCCAAAAGTTGACCGTCGGAACAGGGCGCTGCACAGTGAGAGGAAAGAAAGAGAATCCGTGAAAAGCTCGATCCCGTGGAGGGCCCGGTTGAAAATTCGATTCTACCAAGAATTTTCGTTCAACGACTTCGTCTAAGTTTCACCGCAAGGCGTGGTGATAACTTTGGAAAACGGAACAAAAATATGGGGATCGACCAACTAATCTTCAAAAACCCATTTGAATGGCTAATCCCCTCTAACTACTGCTTGTACTAACGAGATTAATCAATGTTGTGGCATGATTGCTAGCTTCGATCGAAGCTTATGTCCTTGAAGGATTAAGATTAATCCTCGAGATGTGTTCCATCAATCCATCATCATGCACGTGAGAAAGGGAAAAAGAATGCTTCCCCATTATTAGCTCCACCCTCTTCCTCCTAAAATTTTTGAGGTGCGAGCGTGCTAACGCGTGACATTTTTGTACATACCCTTGTTTGCCCACAAATGTTTATTAGCCACTCAATTCAATTCAACTCTTTTTCACGGGAAAACTAAAAAGAAAACGAAGGAGAATGGGAAACGGAAAGACAGAGAGAAAATGGACTCCATATTCTTCAACGCGCATGGGGACAGAAAGAGGAAAATTTGTGTTTTTTCCCCAAAGTTTCGGCACGCTAGGCTCTGAGCGCAAGAAGATGTCACATGCACCAAAACACCATGATCCAAACCGGCAAAATCTATTCGCCCCGAAAATGATATTGTACTCACCTAAACTTGGGGGGATGCCGAGAGCCTACCAACCAATCATTGATCGACACATGTGATGGGCCACGCCACTAATGGCATGGAGATGATGATGATTTAAGATCGATTTAGAACGTTTCAAGGAGGAGGGCGGAGGAGGAAGGGAAAGGTCTTGTGGGATGTAAAGATACAAAAAGGGGGTCGGCTTATTTTGTTTGATACATCGTTTGTGGAGTAAATGATGATTGCTTGATTTCCAAGTAAAGAAAAGCTGAAAACACTAGAGCCGGACCACGCCCATTAGTTATCCGATGATTCCCACTTTCCAAATTCCCCGAAGCATTTCGTTTTGTACTTACAAATTTGATTCCTTGGACCCGTAATTTGGAATCTACAAAGACAACTTGGGTCAACCCTAGTTTTTGTCTACGAAATCCGCGGCAAGGCAAGGATGATCAACTTCACTTCACCCGGCTTTCGTTCCTTCTAGTTTTCTCTTGGAACTTATGGTTCCTCCGACAGTCCTTTGGAAGTCCTTGTGCTGGAACATACGTTGTCGACAACGGTAGTTTTTGGTGTATTGATGCAACATTGTACGTAGCATATACTATAACCACCGGTTAAGGAATTATACCTCGACCCACTTGGCGACAACGCCTAAACTCCAACAATACCGAACTATACGTGCTGCCCACCGATTTATACGTCGCTAGACAAGTATGAGTAGGGAGAGGGCTTTCGAAAAGACCATATTTCTCTTGCAATAATGACTGTACGGCGGTCGTAAAAAGCTTGTAAAAAGCTTACGATGATGGGAGTGGGGGTTAGAGATTGGCCCCATAGCAAGGAAGAAAAATCGTGGGGTTCGGAGAGGACGGTGAAGCGTGTATGATTACGTTGAGAAAAACATGTTTGAGCGGGAGATGATGGGGTCGACCATGAGGAGCCACGTGACCGGTTTCGTGAGACTTAGTCTCCCTTACCATAGGCTTCCATGTGTTTTAACGTACAATTGATTTGAAATGACAACCATAGAATATGTTGCGGTTAAAAGAAGTTGACCGATTGATAAGGAAATCAAATTAAGCGAATCGGCTAATTTCTTTTTAATCCTCAAACGGACCGCGTCGTTAAAACTTAGGGCTAGCTATTAATGTGCTTAATGTGCTTGATTTACTTGCCCAACCTTAATTTCTTTCCGTAGGTATTATATGAAAATCTATTTCCATAGTCACAATGACATAGTAAGACGGCATTGAATTAACTTTGAAGGACACTTAGGGAAAGCACATTACTCGGCGAAAATTAAATTTATCGTCGTTTTTTTTTTGGTCCTTATATGTGGTGTGGAGACCGCGTGCGACATGCAAAGGCCACGTTGGATGTTGGGGTGGAGTAATGGTAATTAAATAAACAAATCTCGAAAGCAGGTAAAAGACATAACGAGAGAAAAACCCAGAGACGTACACAACGGGATTATAAAATGGCTGCAAGAACAAGGCCTCCACGTTGCTCCGAGCTGTAAAACAGTTAAAATTAATCAGAAGGGGCAAAGCAAAAATCCCCTAATTTTCTTCCACCTAATTGTCACCTGAGTGGGGGTCAGTATGACCTCTTAATTGAGTTGCTATGATCTTCGTCTTGAAATTGATACGTTTAGGCGAGTACAAGGTCTGTGAAAATCAACTGGTGTTGAGCACATTTAGACTTGCCTCTCTAATACAGAAACCTATTTAATGTGTACAATGTTACGTCGTAACATGTATTCGGTTGAGACACCAACAGGAGCACCGAGCACCGAGCCAAGGCAGAGGATCTTCATCCATGTCAAAGGAAAGAGGCATAACAAAATTTAGCATGGCTAATTGCTGAAATTCATCGTATTTGAGATTGATTTGTGCGAGGCGCTTATTATACATGACTATGATGGGAGTTACCAATCTTGCGGAAGAGGTAAGTGAAGGTCAAATATGGAAAACAAACTATAATTTTGAGACCTTCTTATGAATGGGAAAAATTACCAAAAGAGTTTTAAACATACTGTATAATATCAATTTAGTCCTAAACTTTTCGATTTGGCCAATTTAGTCATAAACCTTTAGACAATTTATCAATATAGTCATTTTGGCAAATTTTGGCTAGATATCACTGACGTGGACGCCGACTGTCTTATGTGACACAACTAGTGCTGACATGAAAAAATTTTGCAATTTTTTTAGAATTTATTTTTAAAAATTTTAAATATTACAAAAAATGTTCACGTCAGAGCCAGCCATGGCACATATGACGGCTGGCGTCCACGTAGGCTATTTTCGGCTAAAATTTGCTGAGCGGATTACGTTGGCAAAACGTTAATATATTTAGGACTAAATTGGCCAAATTGATCGAACGGCAAACTATCATACATGTATTACTTGCCGGCGTTTAAGCATTGATTCAAAAAGACAATTAAACGGGACATGTGTTAGGTAACACATTTCGGTTTGGTCATGCCAAAAAAGGTTAATAGCCCGCTTGTATCCAATTTCCGAAAATTTAACTTTATTAATGTAACCTGTCGAATACGATTGATTTTTCACTGGGAATACTTTTAATTCGACACAGTACAACTGAAAAATGATGACGGTCTTGCTTGAAGGAGTAAGTAAAAGTCAAAGATTGGAATGTAACAGTTATATTCCTGCCTTGCTAGCTAGAAGAAATTTCCTCGAATGATGCATTTGATTGGAAGGTTACAAGTTCCGATTATGCAAATTAAGTACACATTACTTGTGCGTGAAGTCCATGTTGAGAATGCACAATCAAAGAGTGGTTGGAGGAAACATAATCCAATAAGGGTTAGAGGAAAATATGATCCCAAATTAAATTCGAAATCAGAGAGTCTCTTATGAATGAAGAGTCGCCCAACAACTTATGAAACATGTGGAGCATGCTGTGATAGTAATTTATTCGCTCTAGTAAAAAATGGCAACATATCTAACCGACAGTTCACATTAATATCTTACAACTTTAACATAACCGATGATGCATCTTGCTCTATTCGATTAGACGAAGGTTACGACATTTTACATCTAATACGAGATGAGTATGACAGGAATGAACAATCATATCTTTGGAAGTGTGTGAAAAAGGTCAAATATGGTGAATAAAGTGTAACAGAACGACATGGCTAGAAATGGGAAAACAAAACACTATACCTTGTGCAACATGTTGCACAAGGTTAACGGTCCGTGACGCGTCATCTCATGACACTACCAAAACATTTTATCATAATCGCACACATCGCCTGCTAGAAAGGAATGAAAGCGGGTTAATCCCGAATCAATCATTTCGCGCCATGGCCGGACACCCTGCAGTAATTTCTCATCTTCGTTCCCGTGTCGTGTCGAGAATTGTCACCCGGGACCCCGTTCACGCGGTCAAAACGGAACGTGAGTTGGCTAACGGTAGGGAAAAAGAGAAGAAATTCAAATTAAAATTTTTGACCGACTCGTTTAACTTTTTAGCAGCAGCCTGGCATCTTGGGCCTCACGTGACCGGCATCGCAAAGCCCAAGATTTCACCTCAGTGGGTGCTAGCGGTGAACCTCCCCGCCCAGCCCCCGCGCGGCCGGGCCCCACCGTAGGCGCCACGTGTCGCCGTACCGCGCGGTCTCCTGGATGCGGCGGGGCGTGTGTTGTCGCCGGAGGAGGAGATTCCGGCGACGGCGACAACACACGCAACACCGGAATCTCCGCCTCCGGCGGCGACCGATCCTCCGATAAGACTTGCCGCCCCCGGGGGCCCCACTCTTTCTTTTCCTTTATTTTTTTTCGGGCTGGAAGAAAAAACACCAAGTTTTTCCCGAAAATAAAAGAAGGAAAATCGCGTTTCGCCGGAAAGAAAGAGGAAATAAAATTAGAAAAAGATATTTGCGAATTCCGATTTCGGCTGTTCTGGATCCTATAAAATAGCGATTCCAGTGTGTTCGCTCCTCCCTCTCACTGCAACACCACCAACAACAGCTGTTGAACTCCCATAGAAACCTCTCTGCTTCCGCCATTAAAGCACTCTCTCCGAGCTCCTGCTCCTCTTCTTCTTCTTCTTCTTCTGCGCCTTCTTCGTACCGACTCCCCTCCTGTTGTTTTTTCTGCGAGTGATTCTTGATCGGGCAAAATCTCTTATATAGAAAGAGGCTCTGAACAGGTCGCTGAGAGGGCTTCTTCAGGAACAAATTTATTGGCTTTCCTTCTTATTTGCCTCCAGAATCAATTCTCCAGGAAAATCCAGAGAACCTGCCTCCAGTAAAATCTCCCCAGGATCCTCCCTTTTCTGCTCTTAGATCCTCGCCATATATACAGGGTCTCTCTCTTCTCCTGTATCACTCCCGCTCAGATTCACTAGCCCGTCCTGCATCTCCTGCATCTTCTTCTTTCGCTCGCCTTTTCTGCTTTTTGTTGGGTGTCCATAGATGCGAGTCTTTGAGTGAGTGACAGCCAGAAGGAAAGGATGGACGACTGTTTCTTGAACCCGGTGAAGTACACCGAGCACCGGACCTTCACGAGGAAGCTGACCAGGGCCGCGCGCACGAACGGCCCGCCCGAGCCCACCCGGGTCGTGCGGATATCCGTCACCGACCCGGACGCGACCGACTCCGACAGCGACGACGAGGCGGGCGAGCCCTTCTTCCTCCCACGCCAGCGCGTCAAGCGCTACGTGCACGAGATCAACGTCGAGCCGGCCTCGCTTGGCGGCGCGCAGACGGGCTCGATCTCTCGCAAGAGGCCGAGCCTTGCGCAGCCCGACGCCCCGAAGAGGCCGCTGAAGGCGGCGGCTATGGAGATGGGGTCCGGGAGGAAGTTCCGGGGCGTGAGGCAGCGCCCGTGGGGTAAATGGGCGGCGGAGATTCGGGACCCGGCGCGTCGCGTGCGGCTGTGGCTGGGGACCTACGACACGGCGGAGGAGGCGGCCATGGTCTACGACAACGCTGCGATAAAGCTGCGCGGGCCCGACGCGCTCACCAACTTCACCACTCCACTGGTCACGGACACCGAAGAAGCCGCTGCTGCAGCAGGCGCCGCCGGGGACAACATCAACACCGCGGGGTGCGGCTACGACTCCGGCGACGACTCGCGCAACCTCTCATCTCCGACATCGGTCTTCCACTTCCGGACGCAGTCCTCCGGGGAGGAGTCCGAGCCGGCCGGACCGGCCCGACAAGCCGAACCCGCGGAGCCGGTTCAGGAGCAGCCCGAGATGTCCAAGCCGCCGCCGGCGGAGCAGGAGGTCCAGGAGTGCCAGGGAGAGACGGGCGAGTTCGGGCACCTGGACCTGCCGTTCCTGGACGAGTTCTTCAACTTCGACCCGCCGGAGTCGACGCTGTTCGACGAGGCGACGATAGGGACGTTCTCGGACCGCCTGCTGGCGGAGGATTTCATGAGCGACATCTTCGTCGACCAGCCGGAGGACTTCGGGTCGTTGTCCCCGATGGACATGTGTCAGGTGGACGATTATTTTCAAGACATCGGAGATTTGTTCGCATCGGATCCTCTCGTGGCCCTTTGAAAAAGTTTTGAAACCCTTGATTCCTCAGAGAGAGAGAGAGAGAGAGAGAGAAAGGAACTGAACTGTCGCTGTTGGCCGGCAGATTTTCCGGCGGTTCCTGCACCGGCAGCGACGAAAATCCGGCCAGGTTCGCTCGGGTTCAAAAAATTTTGGGGGAGTAGCTCTTTTTTAATTAAATTATCGATTTTGTTTAGATTTTTTATTAGAGAATATTTTTGGTAGCATTAATCGGGGGATTTGAGTGCAGTTGTGGCGAGATTTCATACCATTTTGCGGGGGATAATCACAATGATTAAGCCATTTTTTTTTTCATTTTCTTAGATTGGTAGAATAACGGGAGCTAGGAAGGCTTTCCCTTTTTTCTTTCTTTTTTTTTTTCGGGAGAGTGTAATGTGTACGATTCCGAAGGATGATCAATAATGAGAAAACTGAGGAAAAAAAAAAGCCGAGCCTTTCTTCTTCTTCTTCTTTTTGGGTCGTTCGATTTAAAATTTTTATATTATTAATCGCGGGGTCAGGTACAGTAAAAAAAAGCCCAAGTCGGGGCATGTAATCTGCTTTTTGGATCTTCTAATGTTGGCTTGTATGAAGGGAAGGGAATTTAATTATGGTCTCTTAACGAGGCTTAATGCGTGATTAAATTAGTCGTATTTGGAAAAATGCAAAAAATAAATTTTCGAGGAAATGCCAGCGTGGCATTCCTTTTGGCCCCCCCCCCCCCAACCGAGCTGGCGCAATTGGCGGTCCGAGCCGGTTTGAACGAGTCAAGTCGGTGCGACTCGTGTGCCGTGCGATCTCCAAAAATTTTTCCTTCTTTATTTTTTCTGCTTTTTTTGCGGGCTTTGACCACTTTTTCCCATCGTTCTCGTTTGGGAAATTTCGCTTTTGCCACTGGCTTGAAACGCCGCGCCGTTCCGTTGCCGAGGGTTGAAAAGCCGACTTTGGCCCAGAGAGGCATGAAAATCAAGGCGATAAGGGTGAGAGGGGATTAATTTTTTTTTTTTTTGGGGACAGTAAAACAAATGGCCATGGACTTTGACTTTTAGCTTGAAGTGCAATGTCGCGTGGTATTTAAATTTTTGGTACATATTCGATTTAGTTTCAAAACTGTACAATAATGTCTAATGTTACCTTTCCATTATCAAAAGTTTGGGGACAACAATTGATATCTTCATATAATCCGGGGACGGAATTGAAAATGTACTATAAGTTCATGGACAAAATTAAGAAATCCAAAGTTCATGAGCAATATTACACGTTGGGCTAAAGTTAAGAGACAACATCGAACGAATTTAAAGTTAAACGACCATATTACTTATTTGGTCAAAATTTCAGGGACCATTTATGTCATATTACCTACTGTTTTAACGGGGAGTATTATATTGGGTATGAAAGGCCATTTATAACTTGTAATACATTACACTGGAGAAGAGGACGAAGCCCGATTCGGCCGTCCTCGAAAATGTTCACACGATGAATTATGGACGGCGAGTGCACTTTAGGAGCATGATTGAGAGATGATGGAACATGACTAATCAATGCATTCGATGCCTTAATCCGATGTTAATCCTAAAACGCTATTATTATTAAAAGGAGGAGGAGGAGGAGGAGAATATGTTAAACGAGGTCAAGATTTCTTTCGCGAAATCGGGGCTCATCGAATATCTCTGTCGTGGGAATTAGAATTGGAAAGGGTGGGTCGTGTTCGGTGTCCCGTGCGGGAGGGGACTCCCCCTGGTTTTTTGCTTCCATATTACTCAAAGAAGAGGAGGAGAGGGGTGGTCGGAAAGTTCGCATGATTACATATTTCTAATGTCATTTTTTTTAATTGAAATTTTTGCATATTGTTTTTTGTCCCTATAGTATGGAGTGGAAATCAAATGCGGTACACGCGCCTCCCCCCACGTACGAGCGGTCGTTGAGAGGTTGTTGCTCGTTTCCATGATGATGTCTCTTTTGACAGATCTTCACTGCTTTCTTTGTTTGTTTCTTTCTTTGTTGGGGCCATTGTAGTCTTCAGTGTGTTGGCACCAGTCCCACTGCATCGTGATCGTAAACAGGGCTGAACGCTCGTGTTCGCGGGTCATAGTCGGGTTTGCATTCGAGATGTATCGTTAAAAAAACACTGTATCTTTTGTTAATGGTGTTATAAAACTTTTGTATGATGAATTCGCGTCAATTTCAGATAACCGTGTTAAATCATAACGATCCCTATCGGAAATTGCCGCTCGAGTGGCAAGCCATTAATGTTGGTCCATCCGGAAAAAGCGTGCACGCATGTGCATGTGTGCTTTGTGCTTTGTCCACCTTCTGCTTTTCTTCAACGTTCATCCATCCTTTTCACCAAATAAAATCGGGGACTATGTAGAAACACGAATCCACTCTTGTCCATATACATACACATGTAATTTAATGGATATATATATATGTATATATATATGTATGTATCCATGCGAAGAGACTATGGGCCCCCGTGTCACGGGACGACATGCTGCATGTATACTATGTTTCTCTCGATTATAGGATGGACGATATGAATTGTTCCATTTAGATAGATTAGCTCAAAAAATGGGAAATTTGGGGGACAACATGAGATGAAAAGTTAAATGGGCTGGCAACTCATCAGTGTGATCTCCTTTTGCTATCCCTAAATTTGTCGATCACATTTTAAAGCGGTATACACTCGCATAACTTTTCATCTCCATTTTTTAGAAGCTGCTTACCATCGAATTTTAGAAAGTGTGAGACTTGAAAGAAGCATGACATTCACAAATTTTTTCAAGAAAATTAGTCAGATCGGATTTACTTGTACTAATGACTTTTACCGTCTTCTACAAATCATCGTTCCAACTCAAACGGGGTAATGACATATACATGTGTCTATAGTAGTCATTTTGCAAATCATCCTTCTAAACTGGTCATTCATTTAGGCCGAACAAATCACGTATTAGAGTAAAATTGACTAAAAATCCTATGCAAATATGTACCGCAACCTTTTTTCGAATTGTGATTTATTTTGTCCACTGCATTATTTATATCATGTTTTATACATCATATACACATATGCATATATATGTGTGTGTGTGTGTGTATTTTTCCCCTTTGCCCCTGTGAAAATAAAGGAGGAGCTCTCTTTAAGTGATTAAGCACCTTGAGGAAAAGCTGCCAAAAGAAGTTCGAACACGCATTGACATCTGCATCAAAGTTATAGGTGACATTCTTGGTAGATTCAATTATCAATATGGCGCCGTACAAAGAATTCTGTCACCATATAAATGGACATATTGTACTACTCAATCTCAATAATTTTAGTTGACAGAATCGTTATGCCATAATTGACGGTGCTCTTTCTTTCAAATTTTCCTAAAATTGCTTCCTTTGATTATTTTTGGGAAAAATATTAAATGAAGGTCTTAATATTGGTCATTTTCTCAAAAGAGGGCACAAAATGGATCTTATTTCAAATAAAACTCTGAAATAGCCAACTTAGTCTCAAATAAGACTCGAAACTCATTAGCCGGCTAAATCTTTCTCTGCTAGCAAGAACGCGCATTTCACGTGCTCACGGGATGGTGAAGATTTGGCTGGCCGGTTGTCGTCATCCTTCCGAGGTGTAATTCCTCAAAAGGTTTAACCGATTGTTAAGTGAAAAGATTCCTCTTGAAGGTGGCTCTTAATCTTGGCATGGGCTCTCCCAATTCCTATCGAACACAACTTGATTTCTTCGGTGAATTATAAACTTTTTTTTTACTTTAGAAGCTGCCACTAACGGAAATGAGGCCAAGTAAAATGCAGGAGGATCTAGAGATTCAAATCGGGAGACTTGATTACACTTGAAATTTATCTAATGCCCAAAATCGATATCTTTTCTCTCTTTTATGTGAAAAAGTATTTCATGCGATCTTCCCCCAATGATTTTTTTGTTATTTTTTAAGGCATATAAATATAAGATAACATCTGACCAAGATATAATGATACCAAAACAAGTAAAGTACGGTCAAGAAAAAAATAACCCGATTCGTATCGGGCAAAATCTAAACGCCGACTCGTTATTAAGCCTCGAGACAAGACTCTCATGAATTGTGCATTAAATTAAAAGAATAATAAAAATTCCCTAATCTAGGCGATAAAAATAAATGCTAAACAAGAAGAAAGCAATTGATATGGGTCTGAAAGGCTTTATCTAAGCCAGAGTAGAGTCTTTTGCTTTATGCAAATGAATGTTGCATATATTTCTACAAAAAGCATACAGATGAATTATCTGAAATAAATAATAGGGTTGCTAGTGCAAGCACTTGTGAACAATATCCCCCATTAGCAATGAGGGAGAAAATAAATCCATGCTTTTTTTGGGTCAAGAATAAATTATGCTCTAGAGAGTCAGTTTAACGGTTCTGTAATTAAACCAAAATCACATATAGAGAATGGAAGATAGAGATTTTACTTATGTGTATGCATGTGTACCATCTAAAAGATGTATGTTTAACACACGTGAGGTCCACATGATGTAAATCATAATTACTAAGAAAATGCACGTCGATTCTTTCAATTGGTTGAGAAATGATGACCAGACTTTTTCTAGAAGAGAAAATTGATCCTCTACAAATTAGGGTAAGTCAACTTGGAAGCAAGCGCAGTACCTTCGAGGGGATCTTAGAGAACTCTGTCCAAGTTTTGCAATGCTGAACATGGACCAAGTCAAACCTTGGAAGTCCGCGACAATCGGCCAGCCAAATCTTCACCAAGAGACTAGCACGTGAGATGCACGTTCTTGTCAACCGCTATAAATTTTGATCGGCTGGTGTGCTCAGGGTCTAATTTGAGATTAAGTTGGCCACTTCATAGCTCTATTTGAAATAAGATGCATTATGGACTCACTTTTGAGAAAACAATCACACTTTATATCCTTATTCAAGATTTTTCCTTATTTTGGGAGAAAAGGAACGATAATTCAGTCCTTCTACATGTGGATCAAAATGGAAAGTAGTGCCTCCATCGATTCTCAATTTCCTTTAATATTTCCCTCTTATAAAATGCAATACCAATAAAATTTGTCGGAGCAGAACCATATCTCTCAAAATCATGAAGAAAGATAATTTCATATTTTTCCCTTCCTATTATTTGATAAATAAAAGGGCAGATTGGATCCTGAGCTCCATGTTCTTATTTATTATGACAGAAATAGAATAAAGAGAAAGAGTTTATGAAATTATTGCGTAAATATCCAAAAAGTATATGCATTCAAAAGTGTCGTGCACCATTTTCTGTGGATTCATTATGGTTTTGGACCATCGACCTCGCAACTTGTCAATCTACCTCTACACATTCAAATCGCTTTATGTTTTATTTTTTCTATGATTTTGGACGACAGTTATTGCTCGTGTGAATAACGAGTTGCAAAAAAGGCATCGGTTTTTGATACGACATTAGAGCACGACTTGTTCACAACATAAGTTCATCGAGAGAAGTCTGATTATGACTATACATACATGACTATATCAAGAATTGTTGCGATTTGCGAGTGCGTCATGTTTCCTTTGTTTGCTAAAAATAAATTTTTATCAGGAAAAATAGCATGAATAATGGATATAGCTACAATGACAAGAGACCTTATGAATTGATATTGCTTTCCGCAACAGTTATACAACTCATTAGTTGATAATATGGTGCATGACATTTTCTAATCTTAGGCTGTTTTTAGGAGTCTTGTCATTGAGCGCCATAGCCCACCACAACACTCGTCAAATACTTTTGGAAATATTGCTAGCAAATTTACATATGAAGAATATCCAAATCGCTCTCGGGAGCTGTATCGATTGGTTGAAAGGCTCGATCGATATGTACTAGATAGATAGTCTTAGATGGACCATAAATGCCTTCCATACGCGATTCCTAGATCCAATCTCGAACTCAGCCCGATCGCACCGTTGTTAAAAGTTGTAACTGAAGTAGACCAAGAACGGAGGGGAATGATTTCACGCAGTATAAGAAAATTCCACATACTTAAAATCACCTTTCTTTTGCTCATAACTTAGTAATTATCTTTAGACAACCCAAGTACTAGTCACTAGTCAAATTTCCATTAATTAATTAATTTTGACAGTATGCACGTTAGCCACTGAGGTAATGATGCGGTGGTATGATCAGACAGATTGCGCTTTCGAAGCCATTAAAGCTTCGGATGTGTTTTTTCCTGAGGCGCCAGGGTCAAAGTTGGTGTGCTAATTACTGTTGAACGACCTACTGCTTTTGGCAAAAACCAAGGGACATCAAAGTCTTGACAGTAGTGAACCGACATCTTTTTTAGTGAATGATACCAGATTAGATTAATAATTACGCATCACCCGCGTCTCTGTGCCCTTTGTAGCTTTGTATGTCGTGCATGTTTGTCCGCTCGTGATGTATACACACCATACCTTGGTAGGAAGTGCAAGAGAGGGAAAAGATATAGGTCTCAACAGCGATGGCGGATCGACGGGGCGTCGCCCGCAGAGGGCCCGATGGTGGGGGAGGCAAAGTGATGGAGCCGTTCGCCACTGCCGGAGCAGAGGCCGATGGCAGTGACAACATCGGAGGTGCAACATATGTGCAATGGATTGGGATTGGCATTTGTTGTAATGGATAATATTCTTAGGTGCTTTTCGGCTTTTTGCTTCATTTTCAATTTCAATCGTTCTTTAGCGTTAGAAAAGGCCAAATTATCCGGCGTCGTTCACTGATAACCCAACATATTAGTCTAAATAATGGATTTTATTATCGCCGTGAAACCTGTTTTCAGTAATCAACTTACTCTTTTAGGTGAGCTCAGGGGAAGTCGATGGCCGCCAAAAATACTTTTAAAACATAAGAGTTTGCTCTGGACCTTAAATTTTCGTTCTGATCAACCGTGGCCCTCACAATCTGGTCGAATATCCGAAAGACTAATATAAAGGTTAGAAATTTTGAACAAGAATGTCCAACGAGCGCATGCGTGTGTACGTATGATGATTCTAGTAACCCTAGGGTTGATTATAGTTAGTTGGGGTATTAAGAGATTTCTATCTCAAGAATTAGAGATAATCAGTTCAAATCTCATCAATTACGTGCAAATTGCAGCCTTCAAGACCACTTGCACCGATTAAAGGTTTGAATCTAACCGATTCATAAGATTTGTGGAGTATTTTATGAATTTCTAGATAGTCGGGTCTCTATGCCTGTGCTCTTGGGCTTAAAAAAAGCAAAGATGTGTGTTAAAAATAAACAAGGGTGATGTTATATTTTGAAGTCCTTAATAGTACGATCAAGTGACTTCAAGATTGGCACAATTGGTTAAGATATCATGAGATTTTTATCACAAAAATTGGATGTTACCTGTTCAAATCTTATAAACTGTGTGCAAATTATAGTTCGCAGGTACACCTCAACAAATCAAAAGTTTGAAATTAATCGATTCGTGAGGATTATAGAGTGTTTCGTGAGTCATCACATAGCCGGATCTTCATTCCCGCAGCCCTAGCAAGTGTCGTTTTCTACTTATTGTTTATTTACCGAATTCTGGTGCCGCTGCTGGCTTTAGATGGGAGGGAAAAAAAAAAAAGAATCAGATTTCTGGCCATGGAGAGAGACACGTAATGCCGGCCACAAAGACACATCCACATCTGAAAAATTAGCTATTTATCTTCTTCTTTTTTTGTGGCCTGAATAATTAATTTACCTGTACATATCCCATGAATGGATTGAGAAAATACCCATTTTTTTTGTCATTTCCGGTTACCATGTAAAGCATATCGTATCGGCAAAAGACCAACGTAAAGTCCAGACGAATGAACATCTTTGGCACTATTTGCAAACTCGTGCTTAAATTGGGAAATCTATATTCTATATGTGATCTATGCATCCAGTTTTTTAAATAGGGAAAACGATACCGATGGTCTCTTAGTTTTGATCTAATGTGTAATGTCGTCCATGAATTTTAATTTGTTCAATGTGGTCCCTGAATTATTAGTAAATTGATCAATTTAGTCCATGAATTATACGAAAGTATGTAATGTGCTCCTTATGTTAATTCAAGTTAACGGAATCTACTATGTGGCATGCAATCCGCTAAGTTTGAATGGCAAAAAAAAAAATGCTACACGTGGATTATCAACTTAAGAAACTCTCCTCAAATCAGGAAAATAAATTTCCGCATGGAATATTGGAAGTTCCTAATTTGTTTCTTTCCTTTTCTAAAGTAGATGGATAAAATGATGAACATGCTGACTCCTCATTTTTAAAAATCCAACTCGTTATGTAATAGTCCACATCATCAGATAAGGCCCGATTTGTAGTTTGAGCAAACGGAAGGACTACATTGAACATTTATCAGTAGTTCAATGACATATTAAAAGTCTAGGGATGATATTGCACATTGAACCAAAGATCATGGACTACATTACACGAATTAAAAGTTCATAGATGACATTACACGTTAGACCAAAGTTCAGAAGTCATCGGTGCTTTTATCCCTTTTGAATAATCGACAGTCCTAAAACAATGATGCCATCCACAGATGTTTCAAAGTTAACCTTTGAAAGTGGATGCTCGATTCATGTAATCTCGATTCCTACAGAGTGTTTTGATCAACAAAACAGATCCAGCCCAAGACATGACACACAAGGTTGTGTGTCAATCGCAAATTAGGCATGAATCAATCAATGGCAAATTGCAATCATGGCGATTCAGCTACACACCATCTTCTTGATCCGAGGTTGTCCAAATCGAAAGGCATATGGACCACAATAGCAAACGTGTCGAATGCGAGAGCATCTACGGACCCGCGAGATCAACACATTTTGATGGGAACGAACATGATATCGATCTGCCTAGACTTTTGTCCCTTACAATCATCATGTGGATCGTGGAAACGCTTTGATGTGATGTGGGAATCCTAGATGAAGGTTGGATATTGCTATCCTCGCATTCTCATCACCTCTTAGAAGTTCGCTTCTTTTCACACGAAACAATAATGCTTGGGATAATAGAAACCGAATTGCAAAACTAATTTACTGAATTAATCGGGCAGTAATTATCAAGAAACTAAATTAGCGAATGTTTTTTCAATAAAAATCGTTCCTTCTTTGTTTCACTTCCATCTTATTCTTTTTTTACAAAACAAATGCGTCCTGCTAGAGTCAGATTTTACATCGTTTCGGACCCCCAGTTAGAGTGTCCGAATAATGTGCATAAATATTGGCCAGGCTTCCATCATGGTCAACCTCACTGATGCGGCTAGCATCAACCATTCTCTTCTTCAGACCAACTGGTCATACCAGCCGTACAAATTAATAATCATTTTACCAACCAAAGTAAATGTTGACTTGAGAAAAATTAACCCCCGAGAAAGATTTTCCTTTTTCATGTCCACTAAAGCCCACCAAATCAATAGTAAGGCACAAAGTCAGTGATGGCCCACGATTGAAACTTTACAGCGTGACTAAAGAAGAAAAGGAGGACAAAAAGGAGGAATGTCCTCTTTCAATCTTCTCGTGTTCCCTTCCCCCATCTGTGAAAGGCAAATGTCTCCATGCATCCAATGGGGGAAGTCAAGGAATGTGCCCAAAAGTTAGCCAAACACCCTCCAAATTATAAGCCTAATTATGCGTTCAAACACCCACTTTTTGCCTCCCACTCAAACGAATTATCAAACCCCCTCCCTCAAGAAGAGCGAAATCCTCAACGCCCTACATTCCCCTTCCATCCAGCAAATGCGAGTTTGGCGTTTTGTCCTTTAAACGACGTGTTGACTTTTGTTAAATTTTTCCAATGTGGGTGTGGGTGGATTCGAGTTGGACTTGGATTTGTTGAAGGGGGGTTATGGGGGGAAAAAGGGCGAGCGCAATGTTCACACACTGTCCACCGCGAGGGGACTCGATGACGTCAATATGTTCGCCACTAAAAAGCTCGAGCCTGCTTTAAGGATGCTTTCTTATAATGAGTCGGCCTTCCCGTGATTCGAACATTTCGCACCATGTTTTTTATCTGGCATATATGGATATCACGAGGTGGTAACGGATTTTGGCCTCCCAAGCTTTTGCGTTTTCCCGTCCACGTATGAAAAAAAAGATGTCCTTTCGCATTAGATTGCTTCATCGTATCAATTGTGAATTAGATGAATTGCATGGAGCTTTCAAATCAATGACTATGAATACCTATCGAAATGAATCAAGAATGTTCGTTATGCTGCAGATGGGACATTATACGGTGGGCAGTTGAAGGAACTTGTGCCGACCGATAGAAAGTTAATTCAGCCACAAAGTAGAACTCTAGGCCCAACATTCGAGGCCCATTTGTATTAATCAGTGTAAATCCCGTCCCGCACTTGACGACGATCTTAAGTCTTACAAGTCACCGGATTAAGAGAACAGAAATGTTAGAATTTCCAAACAAACTGCTCCTGAGCTTTTTAATCTGCTCCTAAATTAAAATCAACTAGGACTTTACTTTGTCGGGGACTCTCCTTAATAATGAACTCTCTTCGAGGTCATGTAGCGTCTACAAGTTGGGCTGAAGTTGAGTAATATGGCTTCGTCTATGATTTGCTGAGTTCAATCAAGAATTACGTTTACATTATTAAGCGGATGTCTTGGTTTAACAAACCAAATTAAACCTCAATAGGATCAAACAAGGTCTGGAGAGTTCTGCATTCCCAAAGATCAGTGGCTCAAAATTCTCGCTATAGCAAGTACTCGTATGAAACGTGGGAACAAGAGTTTTTGCATCAAAGTTCAATGTCAGAATGGGACATTTGGCGTTTGAGTGGCCAGTTTTAATCCCTCCCGGAAGAGCCCACAAGCAGAACTCTCCCCCTAGAAGTTTACCCTGTAGCCAGCACCATATGGACCGCGTATTTAGGGAGGCGTAACAATGCGCAGACCTCATGGCAAAGAAGGGCCGTCACCAATCAAGTACCCTACAGGTCACAGAAGAAACCCCGGTAGAGATTTTGCAACTTCATGGAGCTCGACCGCAGAAGCTGCTGCTCCGCTAGACATGTAAGAATTTCCTCGTGTAGAGTCTTTATCTTAGGACTCTTGTCCTTTTTTTTTGGTACCCAACACAAAAGAGAGGCAGAGAGTGTGATGCAGAAAGGGGCAAAAACCGATAGTAGGATTAAGAACATTCATCATACATATTCCCATCACAAGATCCGGAAGAAAGAGAAGTCCGCTATACAAAAACACAATTGTCAAGGAATGAAAGAGAAAAGAGAGGAGGAGATGCAGCTAACTGCCTACAGCTGCCCTTGAAACTTTGCACTTGCTCTTTGGTCAAGTCTTTGAGTTTTCCATGAGAACATCGGCAGTTTTCAGCGTGTGCAGTTTCAACTTCCGAGGGAACAACGATGAAAAAGAAATGGTAGCATAAGCACCGTTTGCTCACATCTCTACTAGAAGAATATATCCAGCCTAACATATAAAACCTAAGATCGCGAGAATATACACGGCAAATTCGAGAGAGAGAACTAAAGAGCCTAAAGAAAACCGCATCAACATAAATGTGATGCCAACGATTCCGTTCCTCAAGTCTCGTGGGAAGAAATGGTAAAGAGATTGGCAAATAAAATTTGCAGATTTCAAGTTAACCCCGGGCCACCAACACATCCAATTGGCCCAAACTACCTCTAGATGATGATTCCCCTTGTTTGAAAGTCTTCCTCACATTAAAACTGTAGTTATCACCTTCGTGCTTATGTTTGAGTTCTTTATAAGCTACTTTATTGAAATGCAGCAGTGTCATCATAGTAACCGCAACTAATGCAGCATTTCCCAGTACTCCACCCATAAGGGACTTCCTTGCAAAATCGAAACTGGAAATCAGAGCTTTGATCAGAATGTTAGACCTCGTTCCATGATTCACCATGCTCTGCCCAGACGAACCATTTGCGGCGCCAAATAGATTATCGCATGAAACAAAGCGACTTGCATCACAAACATCTCCAACAAAAGCTAGGGCTTCCTCAATTACTTTATATTTCTTACCCTGGTGTTCTGCCAATCTCATTGCAAGAATGATGCGGCTCTGTTCTAATCGTGCAATTGCAGCATCTCTCTCAGCACGTTGCTGTAATTGTACAGTCTGTGAAGCAGAATAAGATGACATTAATGTATCCATAGTAAATAATATCAAGCACATAAATATATGAATCCTTGTTACGATGCCTCATGAACCCTAAGACGTGCCCATCCCTTCAAAAAGTACCAACTGACGCTCGTACTGTTTACCATAAATTCATCTTAATGAGAATTAATTATTGACACTTAACTCGCACAGCCTAAAACTTGCGCAACTTTTGCATGATAACCAGTTTTGCTTTAGCTGCAGTAAACATAGGGAATCTCAACCAAAATTTCCACTGAATCACTCATGAAAATGGCATACAGTAGTTTAACAGGAAGAAAGAAATATCAGGGCCAGAAAAGCAACATGGTGTATGCAATCCTTATCCGACCAAGCGATCAACAATTTATCTTCCAATGGATATAAGAACTATGATATATATCTAGAATTTCTCTATTACTCGTAACCAGAGGCTCTGCAAAGCCCTAGCCTCAACCCTCTGACCTGAAGCTCCCCAAAAGTTTGTCAGCAAGATTTTCCCGTTATTCTCTTTGCTTTACACTTACATCCACCATCCGGATTTCACTCTTTCCAATTTTTGCATGATGCATTTGCCAAAATACTTCAACAGGTCCTAACCTCCTCCATACATGACTCAAAGCTAATTTGAGAACATTTACAACTTAGCCTTAAAATCCCCCGAGTATAATCTAATTCCGAAGTTCATCGTGACATGTGGCTGAAGGGACAACCCATCTGTGATATGTTACCAAACCCCCAGGCTACTGCGGGACAAATTCCCTCCATTTCAGCAAAAACAGAAAAAGAAATGCAGAAACACAGACAACCGTCCTTCTTCTTTGTTCTAAGTTCTTCCGATGTAAAATTTTTCTGAGAACCAATTTTCTTTTGCAACTTCATTTTTCTTCCTATACTGCAGGCAAGATGGGACATCAAAACCCCATCTAAAACTACAACACCAACACCCAAACCCATCCCGAACTAAGTAGTGTCCTATACATGGATCCTCTAACTCCATCCCCCTTTGCCCTCTATTATACCCACCTTCATAACATCTGGCCGTGAACCCAATATTGTGTTTACGATTAGCTTTGCAACATCAATTCTCGTTTCAGTTGATAATCAATGATAATACAAATCCACCCGATACAAGTTAAAGCCCGTATATCAGCAAGAACTCGCCTTTCCACTTAAAGTCACAACCAAATATAAAAAAATCAGAAAACCACACTCCATTTCATTTATAAGCATCCAAGCAGTCTCGTTCTACTTTCCTCTAGCAATAGCAGCGAACCCAACATTGTGTATACGATTAGTTTTGCAAAATCAATTCTCATTTCAGTTGATAATCAATGATAAGACAAATTCATCTGATATACGTTAAAGCACATAAATCAGCAAGAACTCACCTTTGCACTTAAAGTCACAACCAAATAACCAAAAAAAAAAAAGAAAAGAAAACCACACTCGATTTCAATTAATCTTCCAAGCAGTCTCGTTCTACTTTCCTCTAGCAATAGCAGCGACATCATATCCACTTCATTAAACCTTCATCAGCCCAAATCCCACATACTATCGTAATAGCGTGCCCGTGTTTCATACACGATACACCCAATTTAGGGTCGAGCTTTCAAGCGTGCAGACACATTTCTACCGTGGAAAAAAAAAGAGAAAGGACCGAAGTTCGAATCCGGAGACTCACATGAAAGAACTCGAGCTGGTCTTCCAGATTCTCCAGAGCCGTGCGGATGGCGTTGAGGCTCTTGGCCTCCTGCACCGCCTCATCGTAGACTCCGAACTCCTTGACGAACACGTACCCACCGGACGCCGCCCGGTTGTCCTCGGCGGCGGCGGCGTCGCCGCACAACTGCTTCTTGTTCTGCTGCTGCTGCGGCGGCGGCGGCGGCGGCGGCGGCTGCTGCTCCGGCTTCCGGAGGGCCCTGATGGAGCTGAGGAAGTGCGCCCGCGAAATGGAGTGGATGGCGTCGCTGAGCTTGTCGTGGAGGTCCCAGATCTTCTCCAGAACCGCCTCCACCTCATCGATCTCCATCGCTCATCGATCGAAGGACAGGCGACTACGGGAAAATGGATCCGAATCCAAACTCTCTAGGGTTTTGGTTCCTCTCTCTCTCTCTCTCTCTCTCTCTCTATTTTGCCGCGCCCCTTTCTGCGGGGGGCCTTTTCAACGAATGCCGAATTCGAGTCGCCTGTCTGTTACGTCGTCGTCTTGGTTCGACCTGGTGTGAGAAGCGGAGGCTCCGAAGTCCCGCGAAACGGCACCTTCGCATCGGGCGATTTTCACGGTGGCGCTCGCTTCGCTCGGGAGGGACACGTGTCTCCCTCTCGCGAACTCTCCGTCGGTTCGTTTTCTTTGGGGGGAGACATTGGTAGTCTTAAATTAAATTGGTGGGAAAATTTTAAATAAAAACTTGAAGTGTCATCATTTTTTTTTTAAATAAGAGCATGAAGTGACTATGGCAGTTTCAAATAAGGCCCTAACCTCGCCGGCCAGTTAAATATTCTGGCCGATCAAAGGTATTTTTGTCCAAAGATAATTTTACTAATCTTTTGATTTTTTTTCCGTTCATGATTTTTTTTTACTCTAATCTGCAAAAATTTAAACAAGCCGAACAAATTATGAAAGATTAAAAAATAAAAACTGAAATTGAACATGCTCGTGAAGAACAAGACGTCGCTGGTGATGGACCAACGGCGGACTGTAGCCGTTGAGACGCAGCTGAACCCCCACCACCGCAGCCATGGAGGTTGTTGGCCTCATTTGGAGCAAATCGACCCGCAACTATGGAGGTCGTTGGCCTCAGTTGGAGTGAATCGATAGAGGTCACGACCTCCATGGTCGCGGATCTCCTTGTCACTCCAAAAACATCGAGAGAATCAAACCTAACTAAGCCCTGACGCCATGGCCATGGAGGTGGCTACCCTCATGGAACCATAGATGTAGGGTCGCATGAAGTGAGTCACCTCTGTGGACACTGGTAGCAACCCTAGATTTAGGGTTGGTCGAAGCCGATGCGGTTAGATCGAAGCTCAGTGGTGTCGAATCTGATGTCCCAAGTTCAAATCTGACCTCAATGGTGTTGAATTTGACACAGCACCGTCGCCTCAATCGCCCTCAACTCCACCATGAGCGACGATGACTTGACTCAATCTTTTTTCCTCGACTCGACTGTTGATTCCTCAACTCAGTTTTCTTTGGAGGAAGATGAACAAATCAGGCTCGCCCAACCACCATTGAGGTCGAATGGCGTTTAATTTGACACGAGCTCGAAGCTGGTGAGGGCGACCCTCGCTAGCCACCGATAAAAAGGAAAGAAAGTAGAAAAAGGAAAAAAAAGATTCAAAAAGTAGAGGACGAAAATGACATTGACCAGCCGAAAAAGGTCATACCTTTCTTTGAGACTGACATGGCTATTTCAAACATTTTTTGAAACAAGGTCCACTTTATGCTATTATTTGAGAAAATAATAGAACTCTAGACTCTTATTTGGTATTTCTCTAAATTCAATAAGGACAAAAGACACCAAAAACACTAAACTTTGTCTACCGTGACACATTCATCTTAAACTTTTTTATGTCATACCAAAAATTCCAAATTTGTACCTGTGTAACACATTTACCCTCCGTCAAAGTTCTGTCAATGAAAACCGTTAAAAATTTACCTACATAGACACCAAAAAGCAGACAATGTTGATGTATTAGTGAAATAAAAAGGGATCTTATTTTGGCTAAAAATCATCTAAAGGAATCCTGATGGAGGGTAAATGTGTCTCATAGGTATAAGTTTAGGGTTTTTTATGTCACCAAAAAACGTTTAGGATAAATGTATAACAATGGGTATAGTTTGGGTTTTTAATGTTACAAAAAAATTCATGATAAATATGTCACCAGGAGCAATGTTTTGGATTTTTTTGTGGCTTTTTTCCAATTCAATATATTCTCTAAAACTTCTTTTTTGTTTAATCGGTTATCTTTTTCTATTCCTTTTTTTTTTGTTTAATCAGAAGGATAGCCTTGGTGATTTCGACTAGGCCTATCTTGTTGTCCAAACTCGTGCCGATTGAAGTAATAATGCCTATTCTTTTTCACACTAGACCGGACCGGAATATGGACAGGTCGAGAGAGCATTGAGGTAGTAGAGATCTCTTATTGAAAAGCAAACTATTGTTCGACAAAAAGAGATGATGGACCACTTCAAGACGTTCATACATATATAAACATGGAAAACATAAAACTATTAAGACAACGTATGACCCCTTCTCATCGTTTTCATTGAGCTTGATACATTCTTATTTCATATGTAATCACGTTTATTCTCTCAAGTATATCGATATGCAGCGCCACCACTCCATGAAGAAAAGTTAAGTTCCTCCGCCGAGCTCCGATTGTCGTGCGCCCCTACATGACTGCCGACCGACCTTCCGCCTGCGCCTCCGACATCTCCATCTCGCCCTCATACACACCCTCGTCCTCCCCTGAGATCTCCTCCAACGACCTGCCTTTCGTCTCGGTCAACAGGAACGTGCAACAGAACCCTAGCATGTTTGTGAACGCCAAAAACATCATGGCGTGTTTTATTCTAGTTGTTCTTCCGCTGAGCGTGTAGCTCTGGACCCCGAAGGCCGCGACCAGTGCCCCCGCCTTACCCGCCGCTGCGCTCATGGCATGGCATGTGGACCTAACGCGCGTTGGGAACAGCTCGGCCGGGAGAACAAAGGTCGTGCTGTTAGGACCGAAATTCGCGAAGAAGAAGGTCAACGCATACAAAATCGCGAACGTATTGTGGCTAGCAGGTTTCCTGAGGTCAGCGTAGTTGAGTCCGATGATGAGCATGAATACAGACATCATGAAGAAGCCAATGAGCTGGATGTAGAAGCGACCGATCTTCTCGATGAAGAAGACTGTGAACCAATATCCCGGGAATGTCCCAAGCAAGGCAACCACAAACATGGCCTTAGAAATCTGAAACATTTCCTTAATAGCGTTGACCGACTTTGCCGGATCTGTGAGGTGCATGTTCGGGAATATGTCCTTCTGTGCCAAGTTTTGGCTATAGAAGGCAATGTCCAACAAGAACCATGTGCTCATCGTGCCGATGAGATGCTTACCGTGCCTCCTGTTAAACTCGCTTGAGAACAGCTTGTAGTCGTTGTTCGCCTTGAATTGACCCAACCTGTCTTGATCGGCTTGAATTTCGATATCCAGGACCCGGCCCATGTCTGCAGCGGCTTGTTTGGCGTTCCCTTCTATGAGCGCGGTGTACCGACCGGTCTCAGGCATTTTCATTCGCGAATAGTAAGTCAGTATGGCCGGTAAAGCTCCGAGCATGAGGACGATTCGCCATAAGTAATCCGCTTCGGGTTGCGTAGAATACACAGGATCAACTTGAAATTTTGGGGCGGGACAGAAATAGAGGAACACTCCGGAAAGGATCATGGAAACAAGGCCCGCGAAAATAATCCCGACGCCCTGCATAGCAAAAACCGCAGCTATGAAAGCGCCCCTAGTTTTCTTATTCGCGTACTCGGACATGATGGTGGCGGAGAGAGGGTAATCGCCACCAATCCCGAATCCAAGCCAGAATCTGAAGAAGCAGAGCGTGCCCATGACGGATTTGGCGGTGGATCCGAAAGAAAGGCCGGAGCAAATGGCACATATGACCATAATAATGAGGGTGATCCCATAGACCCGTTTGCGACCGAACTTGTCACCGAGCAAACCGAAGAAAAGTTGGCCCGCTAGGGTTCCGACCAGGGCAAAACCGATTACCAGGTTGTTGACGGAAACTGGGAGTTTCCCCGGGGCTTCTCTGGCTGGATCAAAGTAATAAAGGCGACCCAAGAGCTTCGAGACCGTGGTGATGCAAAACAGGTCGTAAGCGTCCGTGAAGAAGCCCATACCTACAGTTACAGAGCCAGAAATTTCTTTCAGAAAGAGTCATTGTATATAGAATGCGGCAATACATGGACAACCTTTACACAAGTTTGGAGGATCTATAATGATTCCGTGGTTACGATAATCTTTTCGAACTAGGACACGTACAGACCAGCTTTCTCTAGAGTCTAGAGCATGACACTTTTGTCACTAAGCATCCTATTTTCAATTGCTACTCAGCAACTGGCTTCCGCCTTCTCTACTGTTGGAGTTTCAACTCAAACCCCTCGAAAAGCTTTACGACATCTCCGAGGCGGGGCTGCTCGTTAAGTATGTGAGGTTCAAATAAATCACAACCTCAGCACGAGTTCATAGCCAGTATACCTGCTATCACGATCGCAGTGAGGTGGTACCATTGCGTGCGAGCCGTGTCTAGAGCATGAAGAACTGCTAAATTGCGGGGAGCCATCGATATCTTCCTTCTCTCTCTCGGCTTTCGATCGATGATATGGCTCGGTTGTTGTTGGCGGTTGCCTTTGTTCTCCGGTCCGATTTATAGCAGCAGGTCACGGAGGAAAGCGACCATGGAATGATGTCTGGACGCTGGCGTTTTGGTCTATGCTTTGAGGAAACAACGAGGGGTATCGCCAAGTATATTCCATCTAAATCATTGATAGAAATCGCCATTCTCGATTCATTACTCGAGGGTTGATTAGCGAAGGCTTATCCATGCATGGTACGTATCAAACAAAGGGAATTTGGTGTGATGTGATCATCGTAAAAGACAATCTGCTGGATTGCTGCGAAGTATAGTTCGAGCCTAAGCTGCTCACGACTTTAACTAGGGTCAAAAACCTCGAAGAGTTCGGCTGAAATATCTAGCTAAGGAATATAATGATAAGCCCTTGTAGAACCTAAGTTGCAACTTTAATTGGGGCGAAATGGTTATCGAAGTTCAGGCGAAGTATTTGATCGAGATACCTTATTATTAGCCTAGTGCAAAATTTTCAATACGAAATTTGGTGTTCTCTGTATTTCGTGATGCGTTTTAAGACCGAAGATCGATCGATTGTTCAAGGTCGAGTTCAGAGTCAATCGGGATCGTTATCATCCCAAAGCATTGGCTTTATGCAGCTATGTCTTTGGATTGAGTAATCGAAGTACTTGTCGGGTTGCAATATTATCATCTTTTCTGAATGTTGAGAGTGATCAAACAAGAGCAACGGACGGTTGTTCAGATGTCCATTTGCATGGAAAGTTCTTCGAGTTTTTGGATTACCTGCGGGTAAAAAAAAAAAAAGAGGAGTGAGTTTTGGAACCATACTGTCCTTTCCAGTTGTGGAAAGGCCAAGGTGTACAATGTTACAACATTGTATCACCTATTATTATTTAGGATTTCTAATCCTATCCGCCGTCGGGGAGAAATAATTCTCACAAAACCAGATTAGTAGGTGTGGATTACATGTGCACATTAGTAGTCTTCTCTAAATTATCACGTAAATAATAGTTGTACTCCTTTAATATTTTGAAAAAAATTGTTACATGGATAATGGATTGCGCTCGCCGGCTCGTCAATCTCCCGAAATGTTCGCAGTTAATACCTCCATTTTCCCGCAAGCCCTAGTAATATATCCTACTATTAACAATCTCACGTGATTTCCCTTACCCTTGCGTAAAACGTAAGCACCTCAAATGAGGGTCGATAACAGAAAAGTAATCGGTAATTTAATCCGACAAAAGTTAGTAAGTCGCTCTAATTTCAATTGATAAAAACGGGCGTTCACTCGTTGGGATTAATGTTCCACGTGGCACGGGAGATCGATTCAAATGAGTAAGTCCCATTATAACTCGGCAATTTCCTGGCAATATGTTCACGAGAATATTCACAATAAAGCGAGAATACGGAAATTTCAATGTTCTTAGTTGTCTATGCAGGTGAACTCCCTAACCTTTGGTGGCTACTCTGAAAAAGGAATATTATGCACGAAGTTCCGGATTCATAGATAAAACTTAGGAACACCACATGACTTGAGTTGGCTCGCGAGCTAATTCGAGATGGATTTCTTCGCTTTTTGAAATTCAAAACGCAAACTCCAAAAAGATAAGAGTCGGGCAGGCTCATTTCTAGGAAAATTAATTCGCGGAAAATTCTTACGCTCCAACAGATGGAGCCTTAGAAGAAAATGGAATCGGATATGAGCACTAACTCAAATAGCTATTGCGAATCCAATCGAGCAAGTATGATCGGTGAACACGTGGGAAACATAAATTAATGAGTATCATTTGAGCTTGATGAAGCTAATTATAGTTTGATTCTCGATAGTTTGCGTTTACTTTAATTGCGCTTGAGCATTGTTTCTCTCGTACTTCTAACCAAACAAAAGCATGCAGAATAATGGAGTTATGTCAACTTCAGGCATAGACTCTTGTGCTCAGTGAGCTGATTTGGGATTGGATACGAGTCTGTATCGGCTTTCGTACGCTTAAACTACGCCCTCTAGCGCCGATGCAGAAGACCATACAATTTATGAAGCGACTCGACAACTGTTTCGCAACGATCCAACAAATTCACAGCGTGCTTCATTATTGAACTCGTGAGCGGGTTGGGTTGGGTTTGGGTGCAGTACCACGAGCCGAAAAATGTGTCCAACACATCAATACAATGGACGGACTTGAATGGGACCATCGAGCTGCCAAGCCCGCGAGTTAAAGCGTAGTTACTGGCATGTTAAGCTTGACCATGCGCGGGCTTCACATAGTGTTTTGGGCTAAGCACTTCCATCAAAGACAGAACTCATTGTTAAGGGTACCTCATTGAAATTCGTCTTCCCAAAAAAAAAAAGGAAAAAAACCACCAAAAACCCTAAATTGGGCCTCGCCGGAAAGGAAAAAAAAGTAAAAAAAAAAAAAAAGCAAAAAGACGAAAATGCCCATGGACAATGTACATTGGGGTAAATGTGTCACAAATAGTAAAGTTTGGGGTTTTTGGTGTCACAAAAAAAAAGTTCAGGGTAAATGTATCACAAGTGACAAAGTTTGAGGTTTTTAGTGATTTTTTCCCAAAAAAAATGACATCATACGGATAGTTGTCGTGTAAAAAGCAACATTTTACAATAAGCCTTTACTTATTTCGCGAAAAACGAATGATTTGAAAATTGTTCTAAAAATAATTATTTATGTTCATCGAAATAAATTTACGTGCGATCATTTCCGTTGACGATGAAATTTTTTTTTCATTCGTTCATTTTTGTAAACGACTAAATTAATTTTAGGAAAATATTTCTCAAATTATTTATTTTTTTCACGAGGAATCGCTCAAAAAAAAAACGCAGCTCCACCGCTCATTGATTTTCTCTGGATTGAAAAGAATAGAAGCGTCTTTTCCTAATCAAGAATTGAATTTTCCTGACCCGTCTAAGATGGAAAACAAAAAAAAAACAAAATAAAATCCCAGAAAATTTCCGCCGCACAAAATCAACAAAAAAGGAAAACGCAATCTTTAGCCCAACCGCGAATAAGAATTATTAATTTATTCGCCTCGCCTGCCTATAATGGAAAGCAAATTAAAATTTCGAAAATCATGCCCCTCATAATAATTTCTCCGGTCAAAAAAAGGCAAAAGATATCTCGATCAACGGAAATAAAAATGGAGAATACTCCCAAATCCAAAGTTATGCCCATAGCGACACCGATACTTCAAATTTCTTTTTTTGAAAACTCTAAAACTTACATCGGCGTGACTGAAATATTCTCGGTCTATCCATATCTCGAAACTTGTACCGGTATGACAAAAGTTCGAGTTACTGATATGACGGTGGGAACAATCGATGGGTGTTGGCGACACAAAAAAAATTGAAGTATTTACGTCGTGATAAGTATAATTTATGTATTTTTTTTTCGATTTAAACATCGCGAGGTAAGCATAATTTATGAATTTTGGCGGTATTAATCCAAATAGAAATCAACTCACCCTTCCACAGAAAAGGAGGAGAATAATAAAATGAAAATGCCAGCTGGCAAAAGGGCCCGCGAATCTCGGCGAGCCCCACGCGCCGCTGAAAGACCTAGAAGAAGCAACTCAAGAAAAAGGGCCGCACGAAAAAACCAAAAAATAAAAATAAAATAAATGAATAAAAACGGACACATAAATACGTAAATTCATGAAACCGTGCCTGCCCCGCTTTTGAGAAGGCTGGTGTTTTTCTCAGTAATTCGGCTCCACCAAAATCGGCCTCCCCTTGCGGCTTCGACCGGTGGTTTCAATCAGTGGTCGTCGCCGCTGAGGGATCCATCACCACTGGAATCCCCGCCGCCTCCTCCGCCGCCTCCGCCGCGGCCGCCGCCTCCGCCATTTATCGCCCGATGGAACAGTGAAGCCCTTCGCGTCCATTTCGTCATCGCCGTCGTCATCGGTCGGTCGCTTTCGGTGCCGTCGTCAAAGGTGCGCGCTCTTTTCCCCGTTCTCCAAGGAATTCGGGGTTGGACTTGGGGAATGCATTCCGCGGACGGCCCTTGAAAAATGGGCTGCGTTGATTTTTTTTTTTTTGTGTGTGTTCTCTTGCTTTTGATCGGTCGCGTCAAAACGTCGGAAGGGGGGCACGTTCCGGCGTTTCGGAGGAGTTTGAGGGTTTTGGTTTGCTTTGAACCCTAGCGGCCGCTTGAATCCGCCGCGGAAGGTGAGATGGTGCTAGAACGAGTTGAATCGGTTGTGGCTCTCTCTGTTTCTCGTTTGTCACCCCTTAGCGCTGGTGCATTGAGGCGGACCAATGTGCTGTTGGTCTTCGACCGCGAGAAGAAAGAGAGAGAGGAGAAAGAGCAGGGGCTTTGTTCGGTCCCAGAGAATGAATCCTGTTTCTGATGGAGTCGTCTCTAGAATGAGGAGAATCCGTGCGCTTTTCTCGTTTTTCTGGGGTTTGAGTATTTTTCCCGTTTTCATTCAATTCTTAGTAATGTTGGTTGTAACAAAGCAGCGATCTTGATATTTCTTGCTTTATGAAATCAAAGGAGAAGTAAGAAAAAGAGTAGGTTTGCTCAAACCCATGATTATTATTCACCGGCGGTATATATCGGGAACGAATTAGAGGAAGCACAATTAATGAACTTTTCGTGTATTATTGTTATTCGTGTGATTCTCGGCATTGTTGTTATAATTGAAGGAACAAGAGAAGCGTGGGTTGCTTTCCTACATCCCTACTGATTCTAATTGCAATCATTTCAGTTGCGAAATGAGCGGAGAGCGGAGTCTTCTGGACAGTGAGGATACCGGGATGGCGCATTCCGAGCGAACAAACAACCCATGGATGAACATGGATCAGTCCTCGAGCATTTTAGTCGACAGCCACAACTTGCTGGTGTTGGAATCACCTGTCCATGGTAGAGAGGTTAAGGAGTTTTCTGGTGCACAAGACCGGCATTCGAGTGGTGCATCAGAAGGAAAATTAGGTTTTGCGGAGAGAGCATTTTCTGCAGCCGGTGCAGCATTTTTATCGGCCATAATTGTCAACCCCCTCGATGTTGCCAAGGTTAGCTTTTGTGCTTGAGCTAGCAAGCATGTCGCTTAAGAATGACTAAAGCTGTAGTCATGCTTTGAAGGAGTGTTATCTGTTGTTACAAGTTTTTCCCGGTTGACCTTCAACCATAGACCTTTATTCTATTTCTTTCCCTATTTCCTCAATGGCTCGATGCACTTTCGGTTTGGTGATATATTCTATTTTGAACCAGGTTATAGTACCATTTAATGGCGCAAATGCATCTTTCGGTTTCGTCACTGGTTTTTTCGCTTTTTATAATCTTTTCTTTGTTTTTCGTAAATACGAAGAAGGCCAAAGTAATTGACAAGCTTCCCAAGAGTAGGGTGCAACTTGGAAGAATGTGGTGAATGCTATTGCTTTTTTCTGAGATTTTCGGACTTTTTATTATTATTGGTCATTCATTGTATTGCTTTATGTTCGTCTATTTGGTGGTTGAGAGGAAATCTTAATAATACGATGAATTCTCTGAAATGGTGAGTTGTATACGTGCTCTGTGGAAGAGCTACCGTTATTGAAGTGAAGATTATTGCAGTTTCCATAGATTTCAGACCATTTAGACATTTAAGTTCTGGTTTTTCTCTGTTTTGACTTCCATAGATCAGTTTCAGGATTAATGTGGTAAATATATGGAGTGGCATTCTTACGTTTTCAAGCCTGTGCTTTTGGAATAGGGAAATATTAATCTCTCGCATCTGAATCGAGTTCTAATAGCAGAAGGAGCTGTCATTTAATATCCCTGATTCCACTTGCTCTAAATGGGTTAACATATTTTGCAAGTCTTTCTACACTTAATTCCTCTGTATCGACCAATTGTTAGTCATCTTCGAGTTGGGAAGCTGATCTGATTTTTTTGGATAGCTTTTTACTTGGTATTTTCTTCTAGCTTATGATAATTTGGAATTATTTTCTTAAGAATATATTTTGTTAATGTTAAACTTCAAACGTGATATCTTCAGCTTTCACGATTTTTTTTTTATGATAATGCTTCTTTCATCTGTTGGGTGGTTATTCTTTTTCTGAATCATTTTCTTTTTTTCAGACAAGGTTGCAGGTGCAAGCTGCTGGGGTTCCTTATTCCCATCCTTTGAGTAATGTCACAAGTCGCATGGCATTTTTCGGGCCAAATATGGTAAACATGCATCTTTGGAGTTAGCTTACTTTTCTTTCTGTATGATATGTCGCTTTGCTTTGTTCTGTCATTTAGAGCGTCTTTGGACTCATTCAATTAAGAACCTGCTGTTGATTTTTCTCGGTTTCTATTGCTTTAGATGTTTGCGGATCTGAGATGTTCTCCATCTTGCACACGTGCTGGAATGCACGGCACGGTGTCAATATGTCCTCCAGATTGTTTTCAATACAAAGGGACTCTTGATGTCTGGTACAAAATAATTCGACAGGTTGGTTTGTGGAACATTTTCCTATTGATGCTTTTTATAGATTCAAAACCTTCTCTTGTGGGCGAGCCTGAGAGGTTTTGCATGACTGGCATTAGTTACTGGTTTTAATGGGTAAATCTCATACTTCAGGCCCTTCTCAAATGATTTGAGTGAGACACACTGTAGCTTTAGCACTTCACTGCCATTTTAAAGCCAAGTCTTCTGTTTTTCTTGATTGATTTTCCATCGCTTATGTGGAGATGCTTTTTGCAGGAAGGATTTTCAAGGCTGTGGCGAGGCACCAATGCAGGCCTTGCATTGGCTGTACCAACAGTAAGCCTCTTGCACTATAATTTTTCATTTTTCTAAAGAATTTGCAAATTCACAGAATAATATCCTGTTCATTTGCTTATTTCTGATTGTTTTTATTTTTTTGGTCAGGTGGGAATATACTTGCCATGCTATGATATATTCCGTAATTTATTAGAAGATCGCACTGCCCTGCTCGCACCTAGCTTGACGCCCTATGTTCCTTTACTTGCGGGGTCACTAGCTCGCTCTTTAGCTTGTGCAAGTTGCTACCCCATTGAACTGGCCAGAACTCGCATGCAGGTATTCTATGTTTGCATCTTGCTTTTAATTTTATCCCTCAAGATTCAAGAGTGGTTTACTTTTAGATAATTCTTAAGAGTAGATTGGCTCAGATATTTTTGCTGCTTCACATTGGCTGTGTATTTTGTGAGCTTGATGGTACATGAACATCAGAGGTTTTTTTTAATTGTGAATGGTGTACTTTCTTTTTTGGTTTAGTTTGCTTTACAGTTTTTATTTACTTTCTTAGTCTGGCTTAATGTCTGACTTTTTATTCTATTTTTATACATTAGTGTTTATTGCATTTTTATTTGGTTTTTCCACGCCAGGCTTTCAAGGCGACAGAAACTGGCAAGAAGCCTCCTGGGGTATTGAGAACTCTATTTGAAGTAGTGTCTCATGTCAGAGGCACAAGTAATGCCCCGAACAGTCGTGAGTATATTGGCATAATCTGACATTTTATTCCCAACTCCCCCTCTCTCTCTAGAAGTCTTTCAGCGTGTGGGTTCCAGAGGGAGTGTGTACTGTGGAATGCTGATGGGCAGTTTTTTGTGACAGTGCAAAACTACCGTGTTCTGTGGACGGGCATGGGAGCACAGCTTGCTCGTGATGTTCCTTTTTCAGCAATCTGTTGGTCAACACTTGAACCTGTGAGCTCTCTCTCTCTCTCTCTTAACTTCGATGCTGCAATTTGATATGTTGCAGGTCTTTTCATTTCCTTGGTTCTTCTCTCTCTTGAATCTGATCTTGATTTATGTGATTACAGATTAGGAGAAAACTGCTTAGGATCATTGGTGATGAAGCTAGTGCAGTTGCCGTCCTTGGAGCTAATTTTTCTGCTGGATTTGTAGCAGGAAGTCTTGCTGCAGCTGCTACATGTCCTTTTGACGTAGCCAAAACAAGAAGGCAAATAGAGGTTCGTTATTCATGTCAGATTCATCTTGTTAGGATGTTTATTTAGGGATTTGAAACTTAAAAGAACTAGAAACTTTGAAAGCACATGCATGTTCAAGGGATTTTGGTTAGCCGTTGGTTAGTATGTACGATTTAAACTCAATTTGCTTGAGAAATATCTTTGGTGCGTCATTTAGACTGGATTACGTGGGTAAGTTGTGGGTGATTTTGAAATGCAGATGGTAAGCCCACTAACCTTTTATTGCACAATAGCCTTATATTGCACATTAGTATGCTTATGAATTTATATTGTCCTGTAAATAAACTTCCATCTTTGATTTGATGCCAATTTTCTCCTTTATATTTTTCCAGAAGGATCCAATGAGGGCATTGAAAATGACAACAAGGCAGACTTTATTGGAGATTTGGAGGTATGTATACTTTTTTTGTTGATCGAAGAGGTATCTATACTTTACAAGTCGTGTTTTGGAGATTTTATTTGCCTCGTTTGATATTTGATGTGTTCTAATTTTGATACCTCATCCTGCATGAAATGGCTCCTTGGTTGAATGTGTACGTACTTGACCTGAGGGATTTTAATTTATTTATGGAAAAAAAGAAAAACTATGAAGGTGCTGCATGGATGGATGCACAAGAAATTTTTCTCATTTCCATTTAAAATTTGCCTTTTGGTGAAGAAACTCTTAGTGTTTTGTTCCTGCTGTATTTTCTGCATGAAGTAGGGTGTCCATAAGGCTTAAATATTTTTTGTAATTGGAATGTTGAGTTTGCGGTTCACCAGCAACATGGCTCAGAAAGACCTGTCTGACGTGAAAATGGCCAGCATTAGTGTTCAACAACTAATCCTCTAATCCCGTGATTGGTTTTCAAATTTCATGGTCCAGGGATGGAGGCTTGAAGGGACTCTTCACTGGGGCTGGTCCCCGTGTTGGCCGTGCAGGGCCTTCTGTAGGCATTGTGGTATCGTTCTACGAAGTTGCGAAGCATGTCCTGCACACCCAGTATGCAACTTCATGATTTGGCTAATAGAAGCCTGATTTTCCGTCTTCTTGAGGTGTGGCCACCAACGGAAGCATCACGTTCTGACTCGATTGAGAAACATTGACGTCATACAGAATGCTGACCTCTTTGTGATATAAAAGGAAGGCTGACAGAAATAAGTAGAGTTCTCATCTTTCTTTTCTTTTCTTCTAGGTGTTGCAGCCAAAGTACAGCTTTTTTACTCTTTCCTCATAATGGATGTTCGTTCCATTGAATATTTCAATGCTCACAAATGAGCAGAAATTTTGTAGACTATTGATATTTTGAGCACATTTTGGGTTGGTCACCCTCAAGCTTAATTTAATCATATCCCCAGTCTTCACAGAATTGAATGACGTGAGATCTCTCGTGGCAATTATTTGCCCTTTCCAGGTTAACATTGGGGAAATTTGTGTGTGGTCACAGATGTAATGGTATTGTGCAGGATGAGTGACTTGACACTGATGCCACTGGATAGTATCGAAGCTGAATCGTTTACTGTAGGTGCAGGGTCAATACATGAGAATGCGTGGTTTTCGAGTTTGAAATTTGGCATAATTGTATCTGAATGGTTATTACCCCGAGAGATTCAGGATGGTTGAGTTAGGCTGGATATTGAGTTGGCAACTGAGCTTGCTTTTGGGGTGCATTTGATTGCTGGCCTGCATTGCATGTTCTGCGCATGGCTAAGAATCATGTGCCTGGGTGGTTGTTTTGTATGCAGCGTTGGACGGGAAACAAATAACGCAACCAAAGAGAGCGCGATTAACTTTTGGCTGGCAAGATGGTTGCGTTAATTGGCAGGACATGGAAATCGTGAAAAGCCCGTAGTATCTTTATTGTACTGAATTTTATGTCGACTTCCTGGTTCCCTGACAATACGTTGGGTTACATTTCCTCCACTCTGCAGCATCTCAGGTCGTGTGATATGGGATGGAGGGGATTGTACTATTGTTCATAAATGCAATATCCGCTCCAAAACGGACATTCCGTGAGTGCTCTCTGGTGGAACGGATTTTGTTGTTTCAGAATGACATCTTAGCAAGACTCTTCGGTACAAGTGCGTGTTCGAAGTAAGCCTCTGATCGATATGACGAGCATTGGGATTGAGCACGACACCTCGAGGAGGTCGAATAATGTCTCACTCCCGACATCTTTTTAGTATAGCAAAAGTGGCTATAATGAACATAGGCGTCCATCACGCGTCGGATAGAAGGAAGTGTTGACTTGACAAGCATTACAAAATGTACTGATATCTTTCTAGTATATTCGCTTGTTCCTCTACTTTAGGGCTAGATTAGTTTGGCTTTTTAAGTAACTCTCTTGCTACAATTTAAAATATCATCATTATTCTAATATATATATATATATATATATATATGTGTATGTATATGGATATATTTGTTGATTTTAGAAAGTATTACACATTCATGTTTCGATCAAATTATGGGATCTCAAGATGTGAAAGAAAAATCGACTTAGGTAGAGATCACTCCAAACAAAATCTGTCTTTGAAGACACTAAGCCTTTAATCCAACGTTATATGACACAATGTGACTAGCATGACGGTCACAAACATAACCTCATGTGGTCTACAATATGGTCGAAGGTCATTTCCCGCCCGTATGAATGCTACTAATATGAACTATGGTATTTCGGCGATAATTTAATCCGAATTGCCGACTCCTTATTAGCTTCTTTTTAGTAATAATTGATAAAAATTTTGTACGAGATCATATACCATAGAATGTGAGCTTTTAAATGTTTTCTCTTATTAGTTCATTTCCTTTATTTTTCAACTGACGTTGGATTCATCGAGTGACAATATGGCAAGATTCGTGGTCGTAATTTCTTTCTTTCTTTTATTGGAAATCGATTTTCATTTCAAGATATCAATGTAGCCCAAATCAAAGATCAGAGACAATCCCATAATCATAATGATAAAAGAAAAAAAAAGAATCGAGATATACATAAAGAAAAAAATATATGTTTTTCCCCCAGCCGCTCTCGTCACAAAAGATTCAAGCCATCTCCAGACACACTAATCAACCCCAGCCAGACACAAATTAAAAAAAATAAATTAAAATAAAATAAAATACAAACATGTTTAAGGTTTCGTTTTTCTCTGTCCTTAAAATAAAAATTTAGCAAAAAAAATAAAATAAATGGAAGCTTCTCGTGTGTTGCGATCGCGAATGTCAACCGGTGTGGATCGCCCTTTTCGTCTGGAGAAACCATTTGAGAACGAACGGTGGATGTCGATGTTGATGTCGATGTCGATGTCGATGTTGATGGGGCGAGGCAATCGGTCAATGACATCAATGGATGAGATACGTGAGGATGAGGGCTATCAGCATCAGCACGTACGCTATTCCTTGGTCTATCGACGTACCTGCATGCGTCCAACACCGGCAATCAAGATCGTTTTTTGATCTTTTCTTGTGGGTCAATCATCAATATTACTCTTACCCAACACAAATTATTCGAAGTTCCAATGAATGCTGAATAGAAAAATTAAGGGAATCGAGGGAGGAAAACACACGGACCGTCGCTGGTGGGGGCCGGAGCCGGAGCCGGAGATTGGGCACGAGCCGTGGGCAACATGATGGCGTACATAACGACGACGGCGACGACGGCAAACACTCCGGCATTAACCTTAGAAACGCCCATTTTTTTTTTTGGCTTGTTCCTCTCTCTATCTTCCCGGCTAACTTCGTCGCGAAAAGTAGGAATGATTCGAGTGTTTCCTTAGACGAACGTTAGAGGAAATGATAGAGAGAGAGAGAGAGCTCCTTGTTTTTTGGTAGGAAATACAGAGATCTCGTTCCGTTTCGTGAGTGGAACGGAACCTTTATAGGTGAGTCATGGAGGTGTGAGATCATGCAAGAGGTGGAGAGTTCTTGATCTGTGTCCATTTCTGGAAAACAGAGATGCTTGGGCCACCCGCACGTTTAGGGGGATCTTTCAACGAATGGAAAAGAGGCAAAAAGGAAAGGAACCAGCAATGAATCGATCGATGCTGAGGTATATTATACATGTTGCACGATGCTGCCGGCCGTGAGTTGTCGTTCTTGGCATCTAGCGAACAGCCCCCTTTTTTGCGTGGCGCTCTGTTTTTGTGAGCTGTGTCTGTACGAGCGTATTTTGGTACAGATTATTTGCCATATGTGCACAGTTACGCATGTATTGTGTCTGTACTGTTTTGTTTTTCCTACAGCTGTATTACCATAAGTATACTGTAAGGGAGTTAGTAGGGCCGGCCATGTCTATTCCAAGTCCAAGTCCGAGCTCCTGTTCTAATATCCGTGACCGAACCCGACCCACCCATCAAGATATCGTGTTGGATTGATGCCATAAGATTCATCTTAGGTGAGTGAATTCTGAATCTATCTAGTTGAAATTGCTAGTCAGAATCCGAGGGCGTTGCTAACCAGCTTTCTTGGGCCATCTCAATCTTTTTCCCTCTCCATTTAATTGAACTCTTGAATCGGAGACAATGCCTTAACTATTTCAGAAGAATTGTTATAGTTCATAAAACCATGGAAAAACAATCTGACTTTTCCAAAGTTCTTTCCTTTATTGCATCCTGGGGAGCTACAGCATCCACCAAAAACAGCTCATACATGTACCACATGATCTTAGCTTATAAGTGAAAGTACCGCACCATGGAAACAAAAACACGGAACAGCAGATTGTACCAGCTGAGCTAGCTTTCTAGTGCTGACGAGGCCAGACGAAAGCTCCGATGGCGAACTTCCTCTTCCGCTCCACGTCCCCGGCTGCTGCGACCGAGCTCAGGAGCCCGTATTCGGAGAGGAGGCAATCGAGCTGCCACTCGGGCATGTTCTCGAAGTCGGACTTGGAGTAACTCGGGTAATGCAGCGGCATTTGAAAGCCGCGATTGCCGCCGTCGGCGTTCCTCCCTCTCTCTTCCTGAGACCGCATTGCTCCAACTTTGTATGCACCATTTGATGAGTCCATTTTCTCTCTCCTTCTCTCTCTCTCTTTTTGTGAGTGAAAGAGTTTGCCTCAAACCCTTTTAATATGCAAAATTTCCTGCAGAGCGTTTGTACAGTTGCACGTGAAGGCCAAGGACTTGTACATTTTTATTACTAGGAAACAGAGAAGTTCCACTCCACCTAAAACTCTTAACTTCACTCACAAAAATAGAAAGGCCTCATTTATTTGTGTGTTTTCGTGTTGAATTGCTGTAAATCTCAACCCTAGTGAGTTGTCTGCTGAGAGAAGTGTCAAACAGGAAGCGATTCATTTGTTCGGCCAGTCGGCGGGTACAGGGGTGCTATTCTTTCTGTGCAGACGTCAAAACGTGCAAAAGTATTGGAGTTGTTGTGTGAGGTCACCAACTACCTTTGTTTTTCCTTCCACTTAATTAATTTTCTTATGCCACCTGGTCCTCTGCTCTGGCGTGTACTAAATAATTACACTAAAGTAATAATTTGAAAAAAATATAGGTTATTGTATAAAAGGGCAGTCACAACTGGTGCAAACAAGGAGGAAAACAGTCAAACTTTACCTGGCAAGATCATGTTTGGTATTCCCTGAGACTGAAGTGGACTTACCCTCCTCTTTATTGTGGAAACTCTGCAAATCGAGAATGTTTAACCAGAAGCAGAAGCAAAAGCAGAGAAGGTATAAGCTGAAATTAATCACTGGACGAGAATCATTAAAAAATTTGATCTTACGTTACGCCATGGATGCATACATATTATTAGGGGTGTCAAAAGAACCCGACCCAACCCGGACCGACCCAAAAATTTTCATATTGGATCGAGTTGAGTCTCAATTTGTTTGGGTAATAGAAAAAATAATTGAGTATTGTTTTGGATTTATTGGGCTCGGGTACCTGAGCCCAACCCAAACAATGAAGCCATTGAGATCTCTCTTTCCATATATCTCTCTTACTCCCTCGCCTCTTTTGCGGGTTTTGTCCTCCATCCAGTCCGAGGGCTTCCGCAGCCTTACCGACGGCGAGACCGAGTTCTAGATCGAGTCCGACAGCAACCGCACCAAGGCCATTGACATGACCGGTGCTGGCAACGTCGCAATGCAGGGGAGCGGCCATAGTGACAAGGGGACAAGGGCGGGGGTTACGGTGGCAAGGGAGGGGGCACGACGATGGTGGCAAGCCCTCGTCGGAGGAGGAGTCGGGGAACGGCACCCAGAAGCAATAGCCCCGCTTGGCGAAGGCGGCATCCGCGAGCTACGGCAGCGGACGGGAGAGAGCTCCAATCTTCTTCCTCCTTCAACACCTTCGTCTTCTAAGTGTTTTCCATGGTTTTTGTTTTCGATATTAAGGGGCTGGACCCTGCCGCTGCCGGTGAGGGCATCCTCCAATCAATCCGAAGCCGGCGGGCCCCGGAGGGAGCTTGAGAGCGTGGCGGCGGGGCTAGGGCCCAAGGGGTCTTGTTCTACGACAATTTGGGGATGAATTGTTGCTAGAGGCCTGGCGCCGGTCTGGTGCCAACTATGGGTGGCCGAGGGTCGGTTCGACATGAGTTTGTCTGGGCTTTGAATGAGGAGGAATTCGCATGGCAAAGGAGGAGGAGATGATGGGGACTCGGTGATGGAAGAAGATTGAGCATTACACTTGGGAGAAGTTGAAGAGACTAACGAGGGGGGGTCTGCGAGTGATTTTTACTTGGACAGTCTACGTGAGAGCATGGTCTTTCTTCTTCAACATATTCCAAAATGTAAAATCTAGAATTTCTAGAATTCATTGTTTGAAACACGAAACCCGTCCTAACCCGGACTGGCCCGATCGTATGGCTCTATCCTATTCGGGTCTTGTCTCGGGTCGGGTCAAACAGAGATGTCCAGTATTTTAGGTCGGGTTGGGTATAATGAAAACCCAACCCGACCCGATCCGTTGACACCCCTACATACTGTCAACTTCCATATATACATGACACAGCACATATATACAGCCCGTGCTTTTTAAAGCAAATATCTAACCTATACATATCCGTCTAATTTCCACGAGACTCGCACTGTGGTTCAACTCAAAGCACAAACAGTTACGAAAATCTTTATCCGAACGGTGAAATGTCCTCTAACTTCTTCATTGGCATCGAAACAGGCTTCAAGAAGGAAAGAAAAAAGGGTCCTCATTGTTCTTGTAGATCTGAAACAGCTGTTTAGAGTAGTGATCAGCCAATTTCCGGCAGAGATCTAATGCTTCAGGGTCATGCTCCTGTAACTCCTCAACCGACTTCGTTAGGCCACCAGATGCATCTCCGCCGGTAAGAAACTCACCCAGAGAGCAGCCCCTAAGCAGAACACCATGATATATTAACAACAGAGCAGCTGGAATTCATAAACTGGATACAAAATATTTGAATTCAACTCCACAAAACCCCAAAGGAGCATATTAAACAAGATTATCACCGAATCAAAAGGCTGCATTATTAATTATTCACGATGAAGTTCGGACAGGACATGCAACTGGTCATGCAAAAGGTACATTATCTAACAAAAGAAACGTACAAGAAACATATACAACCATCGGGCAACACGTACAGATAAAGATCACTGAAAGCAGCACACATCTTGTTGCAAAGGAAGAGCAAACAAATAGAACCATCAGGCAATAAGTTTATCAAGCAATAAACATCAGACCTGAAACTTGCAGTAATTATTAGATCGGTGGAAGCATATAAGCTTCCAGCACCAGAGTGTAATACCATCTCGTTTTGTTTAAAGAAAAGCAAGGTAAACATAAGATGCTTATGTATAAGATAACATCAAAGCAAACACAGGAGAAAATATAACGTGTGTGCAACTTGCAGGCAGCTTTGACAAGCAAATCATAAGTCAAGCATCCAACATATGCATCGGTACTAAACAAATTGACCAAGGAAAGAGTCTATCGATACGAATGATGGAAATACAACCTACCTGGGTGCATCAAACTTGCTAAACCCACGTTGATTGTTGTAGAATGCTTCCTTACTAATTTGCTCATCAGCAGTTTGCTGTCGATAGAGAGCACATACAGCTTTCATGCATAACTCAGGTTCCTTACCAAATGCTGCAAGCATGTCTGCCTCAAATTTCCACTCAGACTTATGATCTTTGCTTCTTTTAATTCTCGATAAAATCTTGCCAAAGTCCGTTTCACCATCAGATGTATCTTCTGACTGACCAGAAGCACCATCCCCATCAGAAGCATCATTGGCATGAGAAACATCAGAATCATCAACTATAAAGCTGCTTGAGCTGTCGTTATCACTGTCTAATCCAAAATCTTCAGAATTCTCATCCTCAGCATCTTCGGTGGTAGGGCCTGCATGATGATGCTGAACTCCACTGGATGATTTTTGTTTTGCCTTCGCTTTAGCCTCACGTTCCCTCAATGTCATTAGGTGCCGCCTCACGGGGGTCTGAGCATGTTCGACATGGTTGTCTGGAGAAGCATTAGCTCTTTGGCACCGATTCATTTCACAAGTCGTACCAGTTTTATATAATTCTTGAAGATGCATCCTCTTTAGCCTACCTATTGGAACACAATCATCGTCACCACTCTCGCTGTCAGTCTCAATAACATTAAAAGCCCGTTTCCTTTTTGGAATCAGTACAGCAGAGTTATCTTCATCACCAGCTATACTGTCATCATAGTACTCTTCGTGACTGGTCCTTGCACTGTTCTCAATAGTCATTGCTTTTCCACCCTCTAGAATCCCCTTATATGAGCAGTAATCTAAATCCAAGCCCTTTGAATTTTCCTGATTGTTAAGAGCATGCGTTTCGTCGTTAGTTTTATCTTCTTCTTCATCACTATCATGGATGTCAATAATGCCAACAGTGTGGGTTTTGGCAACTCCAGGAGTAGATGAAGCCATTTTTCTGCTGGGGCTTTCCTCCTCTTTGAATAGTAACTTTTTCCTAGCTCTCCTGCCGTAGTGTAGGCATGCAACTTCTTTTTCGCCTTTAACATCACAAGAATTACTTTGCATTGTAAAGTTTGGAGGAGAACCTGCCCAAGAAAATCCAAAGCATATTGTACGTGGCCACAGCTGGTAATTTCACCAAAAAGGGAAGTATGTATAGATTTGACTACATGTCAAAAATGCTAATCACTGAGAATGATTTCCTCAAGGTCAACCACTAAAGGAAGCTCACCGATGCCGATTAGAAAATCTTTTTTTTTTTTTTCGCCATGTAAAACTCGCCAATTGGACAATCAAGATGAACTAATTGAGTAATTAAGTTTTAAAAAAGGTTTTCCAATCTATTGTACGCACGAGATACATAATAATAAGACGATCAATGTTATCATGCCCATCAATCATAAATGCTAGAAAACTAACTAACCAAATTAAAAGCAAACAAAACGATGTTGAAAGGGCAAAGTACCTGAAACTTTGAAATGTGCAGCTTCTTTACCACATGATTTGCAACCAGAGCCTACATCAACCAGATCCACCATCCGTGCATCCCAATGTCCACCACATGACTCCTTGAGATTGCCCATTTCCTTTCTTCTGCTCACACCACGTGCAAGTTCATTGGCAAATTCACCATCCATCCATTCGAAGCCTGAAATTCGTTCCTTGATCTCGCTGTTCTTTTGCTTCAAAACCACAACTTCACGCTCAATAGCCTGCTTCTCAGCTTCTAATGCCTTGAATTTTTCCTCAAGCGCTTCATAATCACTCTTCCATTTCCGGTTCTCCAATTCCAACCTCGCAATTCTCTCGTCAACACTCTCACCCCTATCCACGCCTGAGCTAAGCCTACAAGCTCCCAACTCTTTTTCGACAAAATCCAAGCCTCTGCTGTCATCCGGACATTCCACTTCATCCAAGTTCGAATTCATATCGAATCACGGCGTCTCCTAAACTTCAACAAATCAAACATACCAAGATCAGCATGTCAAACTTCCTATTAGGAGAGCCCTAAGTAGCATAATGACACAGCAAGGGGCAAATAATGCAATTAAAAGATTAAAAAAAATCCTAAACACATGTTAACACCAACCAACTCGGTCACACACTAACAGTACGCAAGCTCACTCTAGTCTCCAGCTTTCGCGTAATACCATCCAACAACAACCTAAGGGACCATAAACAGACCAACCCAATACACAATACGAGGAAGAGGAAAATACCCACAATTCAAAATACAATCTTTCTTTCCATTTCTCAACCGCTTCACGCGAAGAAAGAGCAGCAGACTTTTGATGAGACAAACCAAGGAGAAGGCGCATACCAAACGGCAGAGCGGGCGTCGATCGGCTTCGCTGTCGGAAAGATGAAGCCTTTCAGCCTCGTTCTGCTAGGGCTTCCGGCCTTCGTGCTCGTCGCAGGTGACCGAGCCCGGAGAGAGAAAGAGAGAGCGCGTGGAGCCGCTGGGGCATCGGAAAACTCGACCGCCGGTTGGCTTCTGAGAGACGGTTGACGTCACCGAGACAGTGTCCGGTCACGTGGCCATTGAATGGCCGCCACGTGCTCTTAACAACATAAAAAGTTTTCCTCGATCTTCCTTTATTTATTGTCTGGCCATTTTTCAGTTTCTACTTTACACACTCATATCATAAGAAAATATTGTAATACGCAGAAGTGTTTGATTCGGCTTTGCAAAATGTCTTGACCTAATTAAACCAAATTTGCTGGTGCTTTTTTTTTGAGTCTGTTCGTATTTTCATATTTTGATTTTTTGTATTTTTAGGTGAAATAATTATTTTTTCAGATATATGGTGAGATATTAAGAGATATGATTACATATTAAAAAATAAGATGAGATATTGTAAAATATTATTTCTAGTTATATTTTAGAAAAGATAAGGGTCACGTAACTTTTCTTTAAATAAGGGAGTCTTATAATTTTTTATAAGAGTGAAATCTGAGTGAAATATATTAAGTCAGAAAATTCTATCTATTCTCTTCTTTTTTTTGCGCAAGTTGCGATTGTTTCACCTTCAAAATTTCTTCCATCAAATCAAGTTGTTGCCGCATCTCTGACGCTCAACAAATTGGTATCAGAGCTCATTAGCGAAATGTATATTGCGCTTAGTGAAAAATTCTTTATAACGGCTACTTTGACTTAAATAATGTTTGGCTAGTGCTTTTGGGTTTGATTTTTTTTTTACGACGAGGATGGAATTAAACTTATTGCATCTGATTGCACTTGAAAAAAATGAAAAGGATGAAAAATTAGAAAATTCAAATAAGATAAAAAAGAACATAAATGATGATTCCGTTTTCAGACAGTGATGTCAATTGCCCGAGAGTTTTCTTCTCTCATCATGCCCAAAGTGTTTGTCAAAGTGAGGCAACACCAGTGGCGCCTATCGCCTCACTTCGACGATCACTTAGTAGTGGTCACACCTCACAATCTTTAACGAGCTTAATCGACTCGTGAGCTAGATCTATCGCTAATCGATCAAATCCTGCCATGGTGGTTGCCATTAGAAATGGCCACCACCACAGGTGACGGTGGTCCCTTGTAATAGTAGAATAGGATTTTCTAATTTTTTTTATTTTCCTAAAGTAATTTACTCAATATTTTATTATTTATTTAATTCTAGTCTAAATTAAATCCAGTCACCTTGGATATGACAAATTCACTTAATTTTTTTTATTATTCTATTCCATTCGATTCGAATGCTTATCTCGACGACCAGCGTTGAATTTCATTCGAACTTGCAGTTTACACACTAACTCTGCTTTTTCCATTGAAACAGAGCAAACAGTCCGTACGTTCAATCTCTGACCGATAAAGAGGTATGCAAACATTTGATTTCCATTTTTCTTGTTCTCGTCATTTACGAAAGGAAGATTTCGCGAAAACATGGAAACCCGAAATGTAAAATTTCGGTCTTGCGGTTCGTTGAAACGATTCCGCCGTTTCTCTGTCGTTATTGCGTTCTTCTTTCCCGCGGTGCGGTAGCGCACGCTAGGTGCTCGATGAAATGCCTGCGAAGAATCGGGTTGTTTATTTGGCGGTACTTTTGGCAGAGCGTGCTTTGTCATTCTGGATAAAATAAGATGCCTAGGCGGATATTGGGTCGTCATGGTTGAGAGCGAATTCTGGTTTTGCTTTCGAGACGAATCATGATGGATGTCCTGTGCCAGTGCCCGTGTTAATGCTATATCTCACAGGGGAGCTAGTTGTGGCAGCTCATGGCTAGCGGTAGCGGGAGGAGATGCCTCCTGCTTTTGGAGAAATGCAAGACCATGAGACACTTGAGAGAAGCTCATGGACAGGTGATCACGTGTGGGCTTGGGAGTAACAGCTTTGCACAAAGCAGACTCTTAGCTTTTTGCGCAGACCCGCGTCATGGAAGCGTTCATTATGCATGGGAAGTTTTCCAACGGATCCAAATGCCCACCATCTGTATCTACAACACCATTATCAAAGCTTTCTTGCTCAATAACGACTTTTTCAGTACCATGAGCATGTACAATAGGTTATTGATAAGCGGTTTTTGTCCCGATAATTACACGATTCCTTATGTACTGAAGGCTTGTGCAAAGCTACATGACCGTTATCTAGGAGAGTCTGTCCATGGGCATGGGTTAAAAGTGGGACTTCTGTCGGATATTTTTGTGGGCAATAGCTTGATCTCTATGTACTGTGAGCTCAAGAGTATGAGAGCGGCAAGAAAAGTGTTTGATGAAATTCCTAGGCGGTGCGTTATCTCATGGACAATAATGATTTCTGCATGTGCCAAGGTGGGAGATGTTGATAGTGCAAGGGAGTTGTTTGATGAGGTTACTGAGAAGGATAAAGGTATATGGGGTGCCATGATTTCTGGATATGTACAGAATGGTTGTGTCAAGGAAGGACTGTACACGTTTCGCTTGATGCAGTTGAATGGTGTTGAGCCTGATGAGTCAGTGCTGGTTAGCACACTCTCTGCTTGCGCTCACTTGGGGGCTCTGGATACTGGTATTTGGATTCACAGGTTTGTCAACCAGTGGCGGTTGACATTGAGTTCTCGAATGTGTACCGGTCTCATAGATATGTATGCCAAATGTGGGTATATAGACATAGCCAAGAAACTGTTTGATGAAATGCCTGAAAAAGACAATATTTGCTGGAATGCTATGATTTCGGGATATGCAGTCAATGGTGATGGAGAGAGTGCACTCAAGCTGTTTACAGAGATGGAGAATGGTGGCATTCGACCAGATGACATCACATTCATTTCCATCTTCACTGCATGCAACCATTCAGGTTTGCCACGTGAAGGTCTGAGGCTGTTGTATAAAATGTTGACGGAGTACAAAATTGAGCCTAAGAGTGAACACTATGGTTGCTTAGTTGACCTCCTCTGCCAATCAGGGTATTTGGAAGAAGCAAAGGAAATACTCCTGAAATTTCCAAGAAGTGGCCCATTTGAAGAAGCTATTGCTTGGAGAGCTTTACTCCAAGCTTGCTGTAAGCAAGGAAACTCGCAGATGGCTGAGTTTGCAGCCGAGAGACTTGTGCAGCTGGAATGTCACAGTGGAGCATATGTTCTACTTTCCAACTTATATGCTGTTGCCGAAAAGCAAGATGAAGTTCGAAGAATCAGAAAGTTGATGACAAGCAGAGGAGTTTACAAGGCACCTGGTTGCAGCTCAATTCAACTTAATGGGGGTGTTTATGAATTCATTGCTGGAGAGAAAACACACCCACAGATGGATAGGATATATAGTACTTTGGACAAGTTGAATAAGCAGTTCGACTGCTGAAGGTTGCAACCCTTTTCCATTATTAATTCTACCATCTGCACTTGAAAGAATGGTTTAACCCTCACCTGGTTTAGTGTACCACTTTGAGGATAGATAGCAACAAGATGATGTCCCAGTCTTTGAATGATTCTGCTACCGAGAGGAAATAATAAAGAGTGAAGGAGTTGAACTACACAGTAACAGTGTTTAAACCCTCCAACATGTTCACAAAAATGAGAAATCAAGGTCCCAAACCCTCCGACATGTTCACAAGATGAAGCATGAAATGTCCCATGAAGAATTTGCTCTACGATAAAAGGCTAATGAAAGCTTGAGACGGTTGGGACAATATGAAGTTACCTACATTGGATGGACAGAGTAAGCTTTGGAGATAGAAGTTTGAGCAAGATTGAGATGGACTTGTTTGATGTGGCTGTGGATACAAATGACTCATGAAGAACCAATTTACTTGTGGAAGGTGCTGGAGGGACTTCTTTTGTTTAGACTCCATGATGACGAAAATACTTCTATTTGTATCTAACATATTATGACATTTCAATTCTACGGTCTCTCTTAAAAGTCTGTTGTCTCACTTACCTGGGATTTGATTAACAAGGATGTGATAATAATATGTGACTTATGTTTGACCCCATCACCCTCTCCAGCACTCTCTCTCTCTCTCTCTCTCTCTCTCTCTCTCTGAAATAAGTGCATTTGGTTTTGAGATGACTGATGTATGTTTTCTCTGGTAATTAGATGACTGATAATTTTGAACTAGTGGTATAGTAAAGAATTTGTAGTTCCTAATCTCTCTTTTCTCTGGTGGGATACAGGAACCAAAGAAATGCAGTTTTTGAAGCTCATCAGCTCGAGCCGTGCCTGTTCTCTCAGAAAATCATTCTATAATAAGAAGTGGGTTTCACCATTTACACAAGGGCCTTCTTTGTCCGCAGGGGATGTGGAAGTGAGGGAACTTGTTGAATACATAGATTCGCTCAAGAACTATGAAAAATCAGGAGTGCCAAAAGATGCAGGTACAGATTCGGATGACGGGTTTGATCTTGGTCGGATGAGAAGGTTGATGGGTCGTCTAGGGAATCCTGATTCAAGGTTCAAGGTTTGCTCTTTGCTCCAAATTCTTTTTCATTGTTCTTCTAATTTTTCTTTGTTTATAAAAGTAAATGTATTTTGTCCCATGAGAAGTTCAAGAACTTAGATTTTAACCCTTTACAGCTGGTTAATGCAAAATAATCTTTGTTACTTTATAATTAATTTATTTGTTAACTATCACGACTGAATTTGTTTGAGTCATTTGCGTGTGAAAGTACATTTATTGGACTCCTCATTTATTTGTCTGATCATTGGATTGATGAAATAGTTTGAGTTTTCATATCTGAGACATCCTTGTAGAGGTATCTGTTTATATCGCATGCTTTATTACTTCTCTGTTTCTCTTTAATCTGAGTATGTCTTCATAGTACTTTCCTAACAACTGCATAGGCTGTTCACATTGCTGGGACGAAGGGGAAAGGATCTACTGCAGCATTTCTTGTGAACATCTTAAATGCAGAAGGATATGTTGTGGGTTGTTACACTAGGTGTTGTGTTATCACATCTGTTGACTTTATTAATATTTCCTTTTCTTTGGTTGCTTTCTCATTGTCTCCTTCCTTGTGACTGGCAATATGTTCTGGTTGCAGCCCACATATTCTGTCAATCAGAGAACGCATTTTGGTGGGAAATCCAGCCAAGCCTGTGCCAGCAGAAAAACTAAATTGCCTATTCCACCAGATAAAAGACATTCTTGATGAGTCAATAGTACTTGAAAATGGTTGCCTGAGTCATTTTGAGGTATGCTAGCCTATTTTTCGCAAATAACACTTTGTTGACTATTTTAAGAGTTTGTGTGAGTGAGTTTTTCCGGTAGCTGCTGCATAGAAATACTAGTGATGAACAATGAACCATTTTAGTGGTCATAATCTAAATGATTTTGCCTGTTTGATTCTCCCTCTTAACTTGTCTTCCTTTTTTGTTCCCTGTTTTACTCCTTTTGTCCTCTTTTATCTTTTTGTTGCACTAATGATGCATTTGAGTTCCAAGTGTGAGTTTTGCAGTCAAATCAGATTAGGAGATCCACTGCATTTCCTTCCTTTTTTTTTAAACAGTTCATAATATTCGCTGACAAAGATAACTCCATCAGCAGCATGCATCGTTTTATCAGATAGCTTGTTGATTTTTGGCCTTTCTTGGCTATTAAATTCACTATTGAGGGGTTACACATATATAGATGCACTCTGTTTGCAAATTCAGCAACATGCACCCTTTTCTTGTTGACTGATCTTTTTCATACTGACCAAGCAAAATATTTCAGGTTCTTACTGCTGTGGCATTCACGCTCTTTGCCCAAGAGAATGTTGATATGGCAGTAATTGAGGTTGATTTTACCAATTATAAGATCTCTTTTCCATGGCTTCACTATTCTTTTCACAAATTTCCATGCGAATTCTCTTGTCATCCTTATTCATGAGTGAAAACTTGGAAAATGGATACAATAGTGATGTCCTTTTCTTATGGAAACAGGCTGGGCTGGGAGGTGCTCGAGATGCTACAAATGTTATTTCTAGTTCTGGACTCCTTGCATCAGTCATAACAACAATAGGCGAGGAACATATGGATGCTCTTGGAGGTTCTTTGGAAAGCATAGCAATGGCGAAATCTGGGATCGTTAAGCACGGCTGTCCAGTTAGGTTGTTCTTGCTGCTTGTATGTGTGACACGTTTGTAACTACCTCCATGTTCGCTTGAATGTCTTTCAGAAACTATAACACTTTCTTCTTTAAGTTTGGTTGCAAATTTAAAAGGAACTCTTCATTAAATCTAATCTTACTGGAAAAGTAACAAGGGGACATGGACTGCGTGATGTATTTTTCTTTTTCACCTGTGAGCAGTCAGATAAAAAGTGGCTGGTTGCGCAAGTACAACCACTGTATCTCATGGCAACTGGACTTTTCTGGATTACCTTCAAATTAATGCATGCATCTTTTATGAAACTTTAAACCATTTAATCCTGCTGAAGTGGATGAAGATATCAGATTCGCATAGAGCATAAGTGCTCTTAGAATGACATTGGTAACTAATGCTCTTGAGACCCACTTGTCTATATTGGGGTCCCTGGACTCACTTTCTGGTCAAGTGACTGCTTAAGATAGAGCTTGTTTTTGCATAAAATATGTTATCTTGTGAGATGTTCTTATAATCAGCTTAGCCGTGCTCTTAATTCTGACATGTGATCACGATCTCAGTTGGTGCTGGGGGGACCATTTTTTCCACAAATTGAGCGCATTCTTCGTGATAAAGCATCAGTAATGAATTCGCCAGTGGTCTTAGCATCCGGTGCTGGGAACAGAAGTGTTATTGAAAGCATTTGCTTTCTCGATGGTAGGCCTTGTCAGCGTTGTGATGTTGTCTTAGAAGTTGAGAGGGACTTGCAGCTGGTATGACCTTTCAGAATCTCTGAATAGTCTCTGATCATTATGTTTTGAGTTGTTGGGAGATTTTCATGGAGATATGTCGTTTGGATCATGCAGTCTACTAATTTGTTGAATGTAAGGATGTCCTTGCTCGGGGCCCACCAGCTTCAGAATGCAGTAACGGCCACATGTGCTGCACTCTGCCTTCGTGACATGGGTACTAACAATTACCAATGTTTCATTGGGTTGATTTTCCCTGATTGTCTTTGCTGTCGTGGTCGTTATTGTTGTATGATTTTGTTGCAGGGTTCTATGCTAATGTATTGATGCATATTGTGCTTAAGTATAAGTCTTTTTTTATGCTCATCTTCAGTAATCTCCCCGTTATATCGTAGTTCTTTAGAAATGCTGAACTTTTGTCTTGAGAGAGCTTGATGCTCTTTCAAAAGCCAGAAATCTTGCGTCTGCATGTGTTTGTGTGAGACGGAGCACTAGTAGACAATTGAGTTCTCTGCGATCACTTTGTGACTTCTGATTATTTCAGTTGGATCCGACACTAAATGATCATTTGTTCAACGCTTTATATTAGTTCTTTCATGATGTTAGACACTTTATTTCATCATAGCACAGATGTGATCAATTTTGGTGATCATTAAACATGTTGGTCCTGTCAGTTTAAGAATATGTAAAAATATCTTCTTTTTTCCTCTTATTTTCAATTCGTGTCTTGTCTTCCTGACTGCAGGATGGACAATCTCTGACCAATCCATAAGAGCTGGATTGGAGCGTACCCATTTGCTTGGAAGAAGCCAATTTCTTACGTTTACAGAGGCCAAGGCACTGGGACTACCTGGAGCAGCAGTACTGCTGGATGGAGGTATTGTGGTGCTCAAATGCTTGTTCTGTACCTACACTATGCACATGACTGGTTTTCTTTCCTGACTAGCCAAAAAAAAGAGTCTATTTCTCTATATGTTGTTAGTATTATGACTTAAATTTATTCGTCCTGTAGACGTTTCTTTATTGAGATTTGAGAGAGGTACAGGCATCTGTAACCATAATTTCTAGGAGAGTCAGTATCTGGTGTTGTGCATTTTTGCATTTACTCCTGCCATAGTATGTGTTTGCTTAGTAGATTAGCGACAAATTTTGTGAATCTTGTAATAATTTCTGTATTGTTCTCAGCGCACACCAAAGAATCTGCTAGAGCTTTGGTCGAGACTATCAAAATGACCTTTCCTGATGCGCCATTGGCCCTCGTTGTCGCGATGGCTAGGGACAAAGACCATGCGGCCTTTGCAAAAGAGTTGCTTTCGGGTAATTTCTGGTTAAAGTTGCTTGACCCACTTTCAATCTCATCACTGATCTAAGTGAAGCAAATTAGAAATTGAGATCATTAGATGCTAGGAAAGATCAACAATTCCATGAATCCGGTTAGTTATGGTCTGTGCTGTATGTCTAGTGCAACCTCTCATTGTAGGTTGTGGTTCTTGTATATGCCTTCGCTTCGAGTGCATCTAGTACACCAAAATATACACTGTGCAATTTTTCAGGTGCAAGATTAGAAGTTGTCGTCTTGACGGAGGTTGATATTGCCGGGGGCAATGCTCGTACAACTCCCTCGACTTTGTTACGAGATTGCTGGATTCAAGAATCTGAAAGAATGGGCATTGCGGTTCTTCACGATAAAATGCCTGAATATCAAGAATCATTTGGGGATGGATCGGAGTGTTCTTTAATTGGGATGGAAGATAGAGTCATATTAACTGCTGCTAACAGTTCGTTGGCTGATTCTCTGCATGCTGTAAACAGAATCCTGAAGAGAAAAGCCAGAAAGGGACCGGCTCTTCTTGTTGTTACTGGATCACTACACATGGTTACATCGGTGTTGCTTTCTCTTCGTGGTTGAGTCGTTCTTTTTATGAGCTTTTTATCTGTTGTCTATGTGTATCACTAATTGAATACATGTTGCCATTGGAAGTTGATTAATTTTATTTCATCATGGTCTGCGAGAGTATATGTTTAATTTCCTAACTTAAAGGACTCGTCGATACATATATTTTCCCCGGGATCGTCCGAATTCTGATCATTTCTCTATCGCCTTTCTGTGGACTTTTTCCAAAGGAATAATCAGGCGTAAATTCACCTCATGTTTCAACTTTTGAATTGCTATCTTTTGTTGGCATCTCTATATAGCTCGCTGAAACAGTAATATCAATCGGCCAAAATCATGCCAAGTCCATCGAAATTGCTTTTCTCGGGGCCTTTGCTGGTCGTTTAAGAAATCATCATCTGCTCGTAATTCGATCATAAGAACATGCATTTAGTCAAAATTCTGATATTTAGTGTTTCTTTGAATGAATACTCGAAATTTTTTTCAATGAACGGTCATTATGCATCTTTAAGTGGTTAGACGACATCGGACTCTTGATGAACGGTTACTTGGGAATTGTAGAAGCACTTGCATTGTACAGATGTCGGAGTAACATGTTACATTGCTGATTATAATCCACACTGAATTCTACACTAGAAAGAATACGATTTGGGCTGGAGGGATGCATTGTGTTCGCATGTACTGCTTGAGAAATCGTATTGAGTTTGCATGACAATTTCCCGGACTATCAGTATTGCTGCATGTAGCTCCCCTACGTACGTACGTCAGGCCAAGTACTACACCAGGAACAGAAAAGCTACGGTAAACAGTCAAATCTTTTTATTCTTGCCAAGCCGAATACAATCACGTAACACAAGAGCAATCGAGATCACAGGAAGAGAAAACTTAAAAATGGAAAGTCACCTATATATAATACCCGTCGACCAAGTAATTAAATTTGATGGAGTATAATTACAGGTGAGTAAAGAGACATCACCGTTTCTGGCTTTGCTTGCTTGCTAGCTAAAACCTGGAAATGCTGCCTAAAGGCCAAACCTAGCTATAACTCTTGATATTACCACATTGTTTCCTAAATTATTTCGGTTCAAAATTTAGGGAAAGAATCCGGGGTTGTCAAAGGAAATGTCCTCGTTAGCAAACTCCATGCCCTGAAGCGGAAGATCTGAATCCGAACGTACTGTTGCTTGAGAGTTGTTCCCTGAAGTAGCGGCCGAGACAATCACACCGAGCTCGGATTCTGGAGCGCCGAAACTCGGGCCGACCTGGAAACCGTCTAACCTAGCTGGAGACACCGAGAAGCAGTTGGTCCCGGAAGTCGACGAAGACAGGAAATGAGGGATACTAGAGAAGTCGCTGTTGTTACTCATGATGCCGAAAATGTTATCCGGGGTGGAAGGGAAATTGAACATTGAAGAAGTTAGGCTGTGATCGTCGTTCTTGGAGTCCAAGGTCTGAGTTAGGACCGTGAGGCCTCCACGGAAGTCGAACGCAATGTCTTGTGAATGGGTTTGGTTTGGCTGGGGTTGCGGCTGTATGACTTGGAGAGGGGCGGCATCGACGGAGGCATTGGAATCAGTTTGATTTTCAGGTAGCGGAGGAGGGACTACCGTGGCGGGGTGGTGACTGCACGTGTGCCTTCCGCGGTATGTGATCTCGAAGACGGTGGGGTCATCATCGGATCTTTGCACTTGCTTGGTAGCCAAACAACCTTGGACATTCCTATGAGTGCACCTATAGTAGCCCCTGAATATGAAGTGTGGGATTATCAATGAGAGCTAGATATGGAGGCCAAAGAAACATGATAAAACTCATATCCACTCCTAGCCGAGCTACTTCTGAAGTGTTCAATTGTACGTTAAACTTTGGTTGGCTAAGGAAGAAAAACGTGATAGCGACATAGAAAGCTGCAGAACTAAATAGCCATTAATAACTGAAAGCGTTCTCAGGCGATCGCAACGTGAGAAAAAGGTGGCTGACCATGAAACAACCTATTATGTATAGGATGATCATCGACACGACGAAAATGATTATGCAGCTAAATGATGACGTCTTTCATCCGGACCTTTTCAGACTAACTAACTTCCCATCTGATGAAAAAATGGAAGAAATCTGTCTAGTCATATCACATAACACAGGGACAAGTATCGAGTTCCTTCCTTCCTTAACGTTTTCAAGGATGTGGCTTATCACAAGTCCACCGATGAAACTCCTTGGGGATGATTTTGGACTAGGAGTGAGTGAGGCAAGATCGTGAAGTTGTTTATTCTGAACAAAGGAATAGTGTTCTAGGGAATCTTTGCGGTGATAGAGCTGAGAACTAGAGAATTCATCGTCTCTAAGCTCACCGTGGATACTTGGCTCCAAGAATGTCCTTCTGACCATACTTCCTCCAACTGAATCCGTCGTCAAGTGGCCCTTCGAGTCCTGTGCCTGGGGCGACATGGACCCGCTTTGTCCATGGCTGCATCGCCTTTCTGCAACACATTTGGTTGCCGTCACAAATCATGCAACAATCATGTCCACATGCAAACATCAAGGGCATTGTCGTGCATGCAACAACCGGCAGAAAAACCATCACATGATTCACTTTAACTGATTACCTCTTCCTAGGAGTGGAACCATCATTAAGATCCCGGTCTGAGTCTCCTCCGCTCATCGGGCTCCCGCCGAGCGAAGGGGGAGACTCCGACAACCGGCGCAGACACCCTCCACCCGGAGCCTCCGCGTTGAGCATGGACAGCACCTTATCGTATGAGGCCAGGATCCTGTGGATGAGCATTTCTTGGGTTTGATCGTGTGATGAAGAAGACGACGACGACGAAACAGCTAAATGGAGCTGGTTTTGGAGTTGCTTGGTCAGCTCCCTGCCCTGTATAAGCTCATTCAGCAAGTTCATCTTTTCCCATTCTCCCATATTCTCCATGACTTCAAAACCTCAACGAGAACGTAAAGACGACTCGGTTTTCGAGCTGTTTCTGACGCACAAAGGCTAGTTGCATCAGAGATCAGATGCTCTTCGAGCAAAAGACCTCGAGCAACAAGAATGCCAAGAAAGAGAAGGCCAGGAAGCATGCACAGCAGAAGCGGTTAAAACAGCAAAAGAACTGGCGATGGTTTCCTCACAAACTACAAGACCCTGTGATTGGCGGGAGCTAAAAATCAGATCCGGGCCGGTCTAAACAGATCTGAGAAGGGATTCACAACACGAGAAAAGCACAAAAGAGAGAGAGACGGAACTTTCGCGTCTCGAACGGGTTCGGAAGAAGCAAGAAGATGATCCAAGAAATATCAGAAAAGAAGTGGAGCACCCTGAAGAAGGAAGGGAGACGGTGGCCGAGGGTGGTCATATATATGGGAAGCCCGTCCTTTTTTGATTCCAAACGAAGGGGGAAAACGAAAGAAGAGAAGGAGGGAGGGAGGAAGTTTGACCGAGAAATGGCGGAAGCCGAGTAAGATTAGACTCTCTCTCTCTGTCTCTCTCTGTCTCTCTCTCTCTCTCAGATTTTCTTTAGTTAAGACCGTTCTTCGGTCATAGCCACAGGAAATACTATTCCCAGTCCAACACACCTAGCAACAGAGGGTTCAGTCCAACGGCTGACCGTTTCTCCCTCCCCCCCACAGGAGCTGCACCCAAACAGTGGATCCCATGCGTGAAAACCACTTTTGCCTAACACCCTTTTGAGAGAAAAAACATACGAAATGCCCCGGGACCCCTCGACCCGCTCAATACACTTATCCGGGTGCTTGCGAATTACTCTCGGCAGATTTGGTATTATACGGTGGTGATGATGTGTGGTATGAACATAAAGGCGGTCAAAGATTGAAGCTTTTGGGCGATGGACGATGGAAAAGGTGGAGAGAGAGAGAGAGAAAAAAGAGAGGAGGATGGTGATGACCGAAGAATCTTCAAACCTTGCTCCGCGTCGTTGCTACTACCACCCGTTGCTCCCAGCTTCCAAGCAAAGCTAGAGTTTCCCACATCCATAACAAAAGGGAATATAAAAAAGAAAATTAGACAAATTAATTAAAAAAAAATGCTCGAGAGAAAGAGAGCTAAGGAAACGGCGATGGCGTCATGCTGGCGCTAGGTTGGAACCCTCTGCTTACGCTGACAGCGATGGATCATGTCCAAAAGCGGGATGACAAAAACGACGTGGCGTTTGTTTTGGGGCGCATCTGTGGGGGGCCCCCCGAAAAAAATTAACGTGGAAAGGAAAAGTTTCATTTCAAACCACGGATGACTTGGATTTTTTAATGGATTTTATCTTAATCGGTCTCATTTTGCCCCCGCTAAAAATGGGGTTCCCGTTTTGCCCTTTCAATTTGTTGAAATTTATGTCAAATTCACCTCGTATTGTTATTATTATTATCTATCTTAATATCGGATATGTCAAACATATTGACACGGGATGCAGGTTGTGTTGAGGAGAAAATGTTGGTGGAGATCGAATCGAATTTCAAGGACCGATTAAATGTTTGTATCATCGAAAAAGTTAGTGCTTTGAACATATGAAGATGACTCACATCAAAATTTATATTTGCAATATTAAATAGGAACCAAATTTTAATAGTTCGAAGCATAAATGAAATTAACTTAGATAAGAGTCCATCCGAAAAAGCACTTTAGTTGTCCCAAAATGAAAAAATAGAACAAACAAGAAAAGCCAAAATTCTCTCTAATTACTCTTATTAAGCAATTGTTCGAACTTAATAAGAAGATTTAGGGTATGTTTATTCCGGGAAAAATTTCATGATAAAACCAAATGCTTCCCATAAAATCATTCTCTTGAAAAATTATTTTCTCCTTTTCAAGTTAGGGAATTCATTTTCCTAACTTTAAAAATGCATATATACTTTGATTATAAATGGTTTTTCACTGTCGGATTATTTTTCCAGTAGATCAAACGCGTGAATGTCTAAAAGGAATTAACTGGCGAAATTTTTATTCACTTAAACAAACGCGTCGATAGTTTCTCTTGTTGCAAACCATTGGTCCGCCAATAGCGAGGAACCGACCGAGCAGGTGCTTCTGCTTTAGGCATCAACCACAGCACCTAAGTTTGAACGCCTTTTAAATTCTTCGAAAAGCACGTAATTAAGAAAACCATTAAAGTCTGACAAAAAACATAAAGGAAACCATTAAAGAACTAAGCACTGGTTTAAAATACGCTAATCATGTCCGGGGAAATCTAATCTCGGGCAGATGAGCATGGGGAGATGGGGTTGAAAATTGGACTTGCTCTATTGATTTTTTTAATCGCGATTAGGGTTTTTTCTAGTCAAATCGCGATTAGGGTTTCGCTTAGCGAATTTCGATGCTAGATCAGGATAATTTGTGGGTCACTTCCACGCATGCACAGACAATGTTGTAATACTTTAAGAAGTATCCCTCTACAGTATTGGATCTTCTTTCGTCAAGCTCAGGACAGTTAATTATTATGTGATTTTCCATATTCTCATGCACGTACTACTGTTGGCGCGATCGTAAATAAAAGAAACAATTTTTTTAGGAGCAATTAACAATAATTATTTGTATGGTGCGAGGTCGAACAGACATCGATCGTGGTGTCTCCGAGTTGCATTTCAAGCAAGGGTTGACCTAATTAGAGTAGCTAGCATCCACTTGTGCTCAGATTCTATTGAGTTCGCAATCTTTGAATGCTTAGAGCATGTGATTAGAGCATCATGTATTTAACATTTCCAATTTGCAAATGCTCTAACCGGACACAATTGTCGAAATGAGTAGCATTCCGATATTCATAACATCTAGCTGTGGACAATGGTAACAAATACTTTACTTTTCAGTGTATTTTTGCCCTAGATGTTTATTGAGAGAAAGAGGAAGTAGGATTTGTTGTAATTTATGGATTCTCCCTTTTTTGCAATAAAATTGGCCCTAAATCGAGCTCAAATCCTAAATCGATCCGGATAATCAAAGCTCGCTCGAGTACTGACCTTCGAACTCGTCAAGTTGAAGGTTTGCAAGTTGCTACAGTGTTCGCCCTATCGCGTGGCTAGTTGGCTACCTTGACTTTGTTACTCACCGATGCGAAAATCAGGAATAACGATCATGTCCTGAATTGATGAGAGATGCCCAACTAGACAGTAATTAGTAAAGAGTATGGTGATACATGGGCCTTAAAAAGAGCGGGACTCTATCGCGAGTCCAAAAGTAACGTCACGTGATTCCTCGAGAAGGCTCAAATATTTTTCACCACGAACATCGTTTGAACTCCCAATGTCTCCCCCACGACCTTTTGCTCTACAATTGGAATCCAGAAGAATGGAAGAATGGCTATACAACTCTTTCGATATCGACCCAAAAACTTTCACATGTCAATGGGGATTGGGACAGCATCTTCTCAACAAAAGGTTCAGCTCATTCTTTTACTTCCGCACCACGCAAACATTTACATCCTTGTGCTACGACAGATTTAGCATTTGCCTTTTTGATTCTCATCGTCGCAGCTAATCGATCGAAAGATGCATGATTGACAAGCTTAATATAAGACTTACGGCCAAAAAAGCAACTTACGTGGGACCGATTATTGTTAACCGCTCTTTTTATAAAGTGTTCGAGAAAGCCATTAGATGGACTAAACTGAAGATTACGGTTTGTCAAAATTTAAGCATAAATTGACCACCCAAGACATGGGAGCTATCAGAATTAGTGTCGGTTCCTTTTGGGTCTTTTGCATAGGATTTTTAGGAGTGAATTTAGTTTAGAAATTGAACCTTTAGATTTAGATTACCAAATTGTTTTCTCATCTTGAAAAATGCTCGGTTTCGGCTCATTGCTCTATGATAGTGTTGAACTAAAAAAGGTGTCTATTGTTAGCACATTGCTCCGATCGATTATTTTATTAGAATCGGTATGCATTTTCAAGAAGGCGAGATTTAAACAAGTTACCCTTTATAATATTGGATCTTCTTTTATGTCAAGCTCAGGACTGTTAATTGTTATGTAATTTTCCATATATTCTCATGCACGTACTACTGTTGGCACGATCGTAAATTAAAGAATCAAATTTCTTTTAGGAGCAATTAACAAGAATTATTTGTGTGGTGCGAGGTTGAACAGACATCATCGTTTCTCCTAGTTGCATTTCAAGCAAGGGTTGACCTCATTAGTGTAGCTAGCATACAATTGTACTCAGATTCTATTGAGTTCGCAATCTTTGAATGATGAGAGCATGTAATTAGAGCATCGTGTTTTTAACAATTTCAATTTGCAAATGCTCTAATCGAACACAATCATCGAAAGGAGTAGCATTCCGATATTCATAATATCTAGCTGTGGACAATGGTGACGATTACTTTGCTTTTCAGTATGCTTTTGCCCTAGATGATTAGAAGAAAGAGGAAGTAGGACTCAAACCTGAGACCTAATAATGGCATGAGCTAGAAATTGCGTACCTTCAGCCGAAATCCTCAATTTAAAAAATTTGTCACAGTTTTCTTATCCTTCTTTTTTCAATAAAATTTACCTTAAATCGAGCTCAAATCCTAAATTGATCTAGATAACCAACTTCACTTGAGTACCGAGTGGCAAGTTGAAGTTTTGCAAGTTGCAATGTTCGCGTAGCTACATGGCTACCTCGACTTTGTTACTCACCAATGCGAAAATCAGGTTCGATGGTCATGTCCTGAACTAACGAGAGAAACGCCCAATTAGACAATAATTAGTAAAGTGTATAGTGATGCATAGCCAACAAAAAGAGAGGGAAAGTTATCACGAGTCCAAGAATTCCGCCGCCCCGTGATTCCTCGAGAAGGCTCAAATAATTTTCGCCGCGATCATCATTCAAAACTCCCAATCTCTCCCCCACACCCTTTTGCTCTATCTACCATTGGAATCCAAAAAATGGGAAGAATGGCCGTACAACACTTTCGATTATAATCCAAGAACTTTCACTTGTCAATGGGGATTGGGCTCGCTCTTTTACTTGAACGCACCACGCAAGCATTCACATCCTCGTGCGACGACAGATTCAACATTTGCCCTTTCTGATTCTCATCCTGGAACCTAATCAATCGAAAGATGCATGGTGGGAAATCTTCAGGGAAAGGCAAAAGACTTTACGTATCCTCCTCCAATCTGTACCTTTGCGTAACCACAAAGTCTAAGGTAAGAAAAGAAAGATGTGCAGTGAGGTTGGACCCGTTCAATGCCCAATCATTGTCACAAGGTGGGGTTGGGTCAGCAGCAGTACCATGATGTTTCCTCGAGAAAATCAACGTCAAAAAGTTGGAGCAGAAGAAGAAGAAGAAGAAGGACCGGAAACAACAAAAGAGCGGAAGAGAAATTTCTCATGGGAAGGGAAGCAGCTCATGGGCGTTGATCCGAGAGAAGCTTCGGACGCAGATGAACCGCGGGACAGCGAGCGACTGCTTTTTTTTTTTTTTGGGTCGAACAGCGAGCGATCGATGAGCCGCAATGTTGATGAGCGCCCTTCTAGACGCCGATCCGACGACCGAGTCATGGGACCAGCACGGTTCGTGTTGCTGAATTCCAACGCGTTGGAATTCAGGAAACTGTACCTTTCGGGACCATCTTTTTAGCGTTCTTGAACGAAAAGTGTGGGCAGGTTTGAAAACTCGGGTCAACGGCCAGATATGGGTCGTTCGAATGTGGTATTTTGGAAGTTGAAATCGAGGCGCTTTGAATTGTGTCGGCAATTGGGTTAGGTTAGTGTATGAACGGTTGTATTATATGTATCATGTATGTGCTGAATTTTTCTTTTATATCCCATCTTTATGATTGACAAGCTTATTATAAGACTTACGGTCAAGAAAGCAAATTATGTGGGACCAATTATTGTTAAATACTATTTCAAATAGTGTTCGAGAACACCATTAGATGGACTAAACTAAAGATTAGGGTTAATTAGTCAAAATTTAAGCATAAATTGACTTCCTAAGAGATAGGAGGTACTTTTACTATGAATAAAAATCATAACTAGTGTCCGTTCCTTCCGGGTTTTTTTTCCTCGAGGAGTGATTTTAGTTTAGAAATTGAACTGTAAGATTCATATTACCGAATTGTTTTCTCATCTTGAAAAAACGTAGAGTCAAAAGAAAATGCTCAGTTTCGGCTCATCGCTCTATGGTAGTGTCAAACCAAAAGAGGTATTTTTCGTTAGCACATTGTTCCAATCAATTATTTTTGTCAGAATTGGTATGCATTTTCAGAAAGGCGAGTTTTAACCCGACATCATCTAGCGAGTCTCGACAAAGCCTGGTCATAGACAGGGGCATGCACATCCAAATTACAAGTTTATTTTGATTAGCTCGAGCCTCCTCATTGATCATCTCTCCCTGCTTAACTTAGTAGGACTTTGAGCTTTGGCAGCACAAAAGTTAGGGTGAGGTTGCCAAGCTGATTCCAAGCACCGGTTGCCCAAACCCAAGTCGAAGGCCAAACCCATCACACTGAATATAACCCACTGACCCAATCGGAGGATCAATGAGCCTAGATGGGCGAGGGGTCTCACTCGAGTAAAAAGAACTACATTCTTCATTAATATCAATTGAACAAAATTCTAATTAAAGCTAACTAAGGCTCCATTTGTTTCGGAAAAAATATTTTCCTCTTCCGACATTTGGTTCGCTTAGGAAAATGAGTAAACGGACAATGTTTTCCTAGTCATGCTTAAATTCAAGAAAATGGTTTCCTCTTTAAAAAATCATTTTTCAAAAAAGGTATTTGCGCTTGGACTCAAAACTTTACGCTTGGGCATAGAAACCCTGATGCTCGTTCCCAACGTCTAGGACCAGGTTTTTGGCGCCTGGGCTGAGTCTATTAAGGCCAAGCTTAGGACCTCGATGCTTGTGCATGGATCTCCAACACACACGCCTGGGTACATCGAGGCTGAGCCCGGGCCCCCGATGCCTGTGCTTAGGTCCATTGAAGTCGTGCTTGAAGCCCAACACTTGGGCCCAGGTCCACAAAGGCTGAGCGTGGGATCCCAGTACCCGAGCTTGGATCCCCAACACCTAGGCTTGGATCACAAAAGTCGTGCCTAGGTCCACACAGATCGTGCTCCGATCCATCGAGGCCGGGTCTGGGACCTGATGCCTACGCTTGGGTCCATCAAGGTTGAGCTCGGGATTTAGGTGCCCATGCCCATATCAGTTGGGGTCCATCATCGGCTGAACCCGTGATTCTAGTGCCTATATCCGATTCCCCAACTGCCCATGCGCAAGTTACTAGAGGTTGAATATTGTACGTCTATTTAGAAAAATCAAATCAAATTTTCATACCAAACGACGGAAAAATATTTTCGAGTTCATTTTCAAGTTTTAGCTAAGCACTGGAAAAAATATTGTCATTTTCTAGAAAAATGTTTTCCAAAATTGTCTAATTTTCCGTGAAATTCCGTTTGTTTTGTAAAAAATAAACAATTTAGAAAATATTTTCCTAAAAATAATCGCTTGTATCGTTTACAAAAATGAATAACCGAGAAATATTTTGATTGATCACGAAAATGTTCAGACATAGATCACTGTCAACAATGAAAATATTTTCCCTATACTAATTATTCCAAGCGACACAAGCGAATATTTTCAGGATAATATTTTTTAAATTATTCATTTTCCGTGAGACAAAGCGGAGCATAATTCACCTCACAATTTCAACCGGAGCTAGCCTTCACAATCAAAATTTTAGGAGAAAACATGGGTGGAGGCAGCATCGAAGTGCTATCGTCGTCCCCGACGAAAAAAATTGCGTCGGATTTGTTCACGGGTATGTAATCAAGAATCAGACAACGTTTGTTTCGCACAACGCGTATATCGATCGATGACTAGTAATTGAATCGGTGCCCCGACGGACCGAGCCTTTGCCAGTATTTCCGGCAACAATAGACGGAGTCGTTCCCTGTACTCACAATTCATAGAGATGAAGCCCCATTAATTGCGCAAAGAATCAGAGTTATGTTTCTTCCACAAAGGCCAATGTTGCCTTCGCAACCATGAAAAAAGTCGAAACACCAAAACTTTGTGAAATCTCATGCCGTAACTCCGGCCCCTGTACTTTTTGCTTTGGAACCACATGGCGAATGAACACGAAGCTGAGAACGTAATTAAAGTCAAATCACTTGATAAACATGGCGGATTTCGGTTTCTTGCGTTCTCGTCTTCTCTCGGCGAACCCTTCGCCGTGCTTCATGATCCAGAACCTCTCGATTTCAGCAGCGCTCCGTCCCGGAATCCGCCCGGCTATCAAGTCCCACCTGCGGAAAGAGAAAGAGCCCGCCGTTGAAGCCATGGCCCGATGAGATAAACCGAGTCTCGAATCATGGGGCAACCAAAAAAGTTTGTTGACCAAATGATAACTTGAAATACCAAATTAGTACACTGCTATGTAGCATGTGCGCTTGCCTATGTTCTGCGGTACGTGCATAAGCCTCTTAATCTTGAATCAATTCTTTTGCATTGTACATTAACAGGAGCACATGCATGTCGGGAGCAAAAGAAGACAAAATTTTTGAAATGTGTTTGGAGAGATAGGAAAGATAAAAAGAAATGCAAATTAGATTGGGAAAACACTTTTATAAATCGAGGGGGAAATAGTCCGGTCGATCCTAAACCTACCATACGGATGCCGATTCAATCCTGAACTTTTTAATTTTGTCAATTCGGTCCCGAACCTTTACGCGAAATCCCAATATAATCATTCCCATCTATTTTCGTCGGAGATCGCTGAGGTAGCGGTGCGCCATGGACGGCGAGGACCGGATTGCCACGTCAGCGATGTCCAGCGAAAATTGATTGGAAAGACCACATTGAAATTTCGGGTAAAAGTTTATGACCGAACTAACAGAATTGAAAAATTTAGGATTGAATTGACATTTATACAATATATTTCCAATTGAATGGGTAATTTTCCCTAAAATGAAAGAGACCTATATTCACTTTAATCAGACATTATTTATTTTTGATTTGTTGACAATCATGTCGACTTATATGAGACCAGTTGACAATTACTTTGATCATTTAAGTTACCTCTTATCTAATTTTTCTACAGCCTATGGACATGGCACAACATCTTAACAGAAAAAACTTGGCATCCAATGAAATTCTCAAATGAAATCACGGAAATCTAATTTGAGGTGGGATGGCCTCCTCCTCGATTGCTTTCTTTGAACACAGGAGATATTATTCACCAGATAGAGCGCTTATAATTGTCGATGCAAAAAAGAAACTTCATTTGGTTATTTGAAATAGCAAAAATAATTGAAAGATCAAGAAAACAGTCGATCCACTCGAGAGGACAAAAAACATGAGGCGCAAATCACCCGACACGCTCGATACCCAAGTGGACGAGGGGCCAGGGGATGCGAAAAAAGTGATCAGCAGTCAAGTCATTTAAAATCATGGTGGGTACACACACGAGGAGAGCCCACTTCTCATTTTCGTCCTCATCCCAATATAATGGTGTCTTGAATCATAGGCAAAAGAGAAATCCAATCTTAGCTAAGGAAACCCTTTACTTCATTCTAGCTGGAGACTCGCCGGAAAGTGGACGTCGGCCCGCACGATGACGAGTCCGCTCCCGTCGAGCCTCCTCGGCGGCACTAGCTCTAGGCGTTCTTTCCCCCCTGGCCCCCTAGCCAGGGCTCGGCCTGGCGTGGCCTAGCCTGGCCTAGCCTTTGGCTCGACACCACTTGTCTATCACTTCTAACTTCTAAAGCACGTAAAAGAATTGATCTGGCTTACGAAATTGCAAAGAGAGGAAGGACTTTATACGTTACTCGAAGATGGCGAAGAATTCGATGCTCACCTTTCGCCGACGAGCCTATGCATTCTGTGGATCAGGTCCTCCTCTTGCTCGGTCATGTTTATGTGCTCCCACTCGATGCTACTAACCTCTGTCGAATAAACAAGAAAGAGACCATTTCTTAGCCGAAGGAAGCGGCACATCCATGTTATCATGGAAAGAGAAACAAAATAAGCAAGAAATGATAAGTGACTAGAAGGAATGCGAAATCTAACCTTCTGAATCGGAAGGTCTGGCGATTCTGGCTTGTCTCCGGCGACTCTTTCCCAGAGTTTCCATAGGAATTCACCAGAAGAAGAAAGAAGAAGGAGAAGGAGACGAAGAAGAGGAGGAGGAGGAGGAGGAGGAGGGGAGAGACAAAATGAGTGGGGTGTGCGTGCGGATTTTGGGATATGGACATTTAGTAGTAGAATGAGACTTGCTAGAAATCCGATAGAGGAGTATATATTGATAATATACAAGCGCCACAAAACCCGTCCCGCTCAGTGCTTCTCTTCCCAACCAACCATGAGAGGCTTTGGCCTTATTGCCTCGGTTGACTTGTAGGATTTTGTAGACTTGTAGTTGACAATCCAATCCGAATCTAGAGAGAGAGAGAGAGAGAGAGAGAGAGAGAGAGAGAGATGCCTCCAATGGAAATCTGCTTAAAGTGAAGAGTTCTTTTTTTTCATTTAGTTTGAGCTACTATACTCTGCATGGTCCCTAAGCTGAAATTGGTGTATGTTGCATGGTGAATCATGTTTGTCAATTAGAGTGTAATTCCTCCTTATACTAGGGTTCATTTGAGCTAGCAATACATCAGCATGATTCTTAACTTTATACAACCTCGAGTGATATGTAATACACGACAAATCTTGTATTGCGGACTAATTAGGCGATCTTATATACTCGGCCTCATGATTATGTACATGGATCGCATGTGGATCCGACACTTCCCATCGTTTGCGCTTATCCCATCACCAATGTTCTAAGACCCTATAATGGTTATTCCTAATGAGTGAGAATCAAAAGAGAGAAACCTGGTCTTCGCGGCTTGGTGACGCTTTTGCTTGATGACTGAATTCGGGCAGATTGATCTGCAGTCCGATTCCGTCACCACGTTTCTGTCAAGCTTTCAAGCATCTTTCGCGTGGAGTTCTCATTCGACTCTTCAATTTTGGCGGCGGTCATTTCTTGACTCTTATTAGATTTCACTGTCTAAATTAAATGCTATGTAGTTTACAATTAGATCACTCAGAAGCAAGCCAAAGAAGACCGCAGCAAGTTTCAACTGAAAACCAGACAAACGGGCTATAATGGCGACTTTAAAAAGACTGAGGGCTAGTTACACATCAGACCAGCTACATGATGCATAAGAGTTTTCCTGAATAAAGATAAAGCCAAGTGCTCTTCATTGAATATGTGACGAGACATGAACTGTTTCTTTCCCCAAAGTACAATGCGTTCTAGTCATGTTATGATTTGACGTAGCATGTGGCCATCCACGTTGGGACAGAAGAGAAGCCAAAGAAAAGAAGACACTAGCTTTCCAAGGAACCAAACCCCCAGCATTTCCCGCTCCTCTAATTTTTCCCTCCCTTTATCAAGCCAGCTTGAACACATAGAATCAAGAAAACAACCATTAAACATCGTCTTTCTAGTGGTTCATCTCTTGATCTCCATTAATAACAAGATTATGATGAGCAAGAAAGCTGGGTTCTGCTGATTCTCCAGGAATGACAGGTAGCTATAGAAAAAGGGGGTCGAAACCATGATGAGACAAGAAGAGATATGATTAACAAATTGAAAAGGAGATAAGCTTGTGAAGTGAGAACTTCTGTAAGTTTCCTGGTTGTCCGGATGCAGTTCAACTAACAGTCTAGTTATTCATATGAATAGTTTCCAAAAAGAGGTTCCAATCTTTTTATCTTCTGAGCCCTTTTTTTTTTTACTTGGCCTGTACATGTGCCAGCTCTTAGAGCCCATCTCATAGTACAAAAAAGCTGCAGATGAGAAACTTTTGTCCCGTTTCTTCCTCTCAACTAATCCCTTGTCCGCCCAGTTTTGCTCTGATGTGACTCGCATGACAATTGTCTGGACCAAAACAAAACATCGAGATGATACCTTGCTATGTTCTGTTTTTGGCCTATGAAGCTATGTGAAGGTCGTCTATGTCTTGCTTTTCAGCACACGTCTATATCCTTTCTTGAAGTAGGTAGCTTTCTATAAATATGTTCTTTGCTGTTTTTAATATATGCTAATATTTTTTTTTTTGATAACTCAGGAAACCTCCGCACGGCCGATAGCCGGGGAGTAAACCCTGGGGGCGATATGTGCTAGCCACCACACACGTGCCACCGGTTAAGTCACCCTGCGGCGCCCGGGATTCAAACACTAATATTGATTCTTACTAGTTTTAATAATCTTTATTCGGTTTCTAGGTACCTGTTTACGGGACCCTAACTTAAAAAGAAAAAGGAGAAAAAGATTGTCGCTCACCTCGTAACTCCACAAATGTGGTTACAATGTTTCATGTTCACTTTGAGATCCTGTTTCAAGTTTCTTCTTAATGAGTCGTCAATTTGATGTAGGGAAGCCTCTTATGAAGGGCTGTGGTACCACGAAAAATACCAAAACTTGAATTGTGCTCGTGCATCATTGATCACGCCTAATCTAGAACAGGAACCGAAAAACAAACATGTTAGCCCCTGGACACAATAGTAGCATCATATGGCTCGAACAAGATGGTTCAACGTCTTGATATTGATTAAACTTACAGGATTAAAAAGGATAAAAAATTTGAAAAGATGCGTGCCACTGTTTTTTTCTCTTTTCTACCAACGATGTTGTCTGCACGTAGCATACCCTTCTGAGAACGATCCATTCAATAAATCGTCGTTTTGGGGGAGAAAACGATGGTTTTTGTCGGGGTTGGGTGGACTTGAAGAATTTTGGAGACGTTCACGAAGCTTCGGTGGGTCATCGGCCTCAATCAAGGCTCGCAATTTCGGGGAGGGACCATCGCGATCCGATCATGCCGAAGCTTGGAGAAATGAAATTAGCTGTCCAATGGACCCAATGCGAGTCAACTCGATTCTTACCGAACCCTAATCACGAGACATGTTCATTCACATCAACAAACATGGATGGACTTGAAGAAAGGACGACTCTATTCAAGTTTCGTTTGTTTTGTGAAAAATATTTTCATTATTTTTTAGCATTTAGATCATTTAGGAAAATGAGTCAACGAAAAGTGTTTTTGAATCAACCAAAGATCTAAACTTAAATTTAAGAAAATGAGGGCACGCAAACCCCAAAATTTGTTCCCAAGCCCTTGACGGAGGGCGGGCCAGGGCTGGGTCCACTAGAGTCCAAAGAGGCAAGGGCTCGGAATTGTGGTGCCTAATCCCGAGTCCATAGAGTCTGGGCTCAGGATACCAGTGCTCATGGCTGGGCCAAAGACTTTGGTGCTGTCGCTCGACTCATGGCACCCCAGCTTGGGTCCATAGAGGCCGGGCCCTAGACTTTAGTGCTCGTGCCCAAATCTCTAACACTTGGGCCCAAGTCCCATTGAGTCCGAACTCAGGTCCACAGCACCCTGCCTTGTGTCCATTGAGGCCGCACCTGAGTCCATCAAGGCTGGGCCCAAGTCCCATGCTTGTGTCCATCAAGGCCGGGCCAAGACCTCAGTGCCCTTGCCCGAGACCTTGGTGCCCAAGCCCAGGATGACATCCATGCTCGAGTCCTTGACATCGAGTCTTAGGTCCATCAATGTTGGGTCCAGGACATCAGCGATTTCTCAAGTCGATTAAGGCCAGGTCGAGACCTCGGTACCTGCGCCGAAGTCCATGGAACCCAAGCCCATGTCTATCAAGGTTGGGCCAAGGATATCAATGCTAGAGCCCAGGTCCCTGCCACTTGCGCACGGGTCCATCAAGGTTAGGATCGGGACCTTGAAGCCTGTGCCTTGGTCCCCGAAGCTCAGGTCCATGAGGCCAAGCCCGAGTCGAGGTTCATCGAGGTCGGACTCGGTACCCTGGTGCTTGTACCCGATTCCCCAATTGCCTACGCGTAAGTTATTAACACTCGAATAATGTATGTCTATTTAAGGAAAATTAAATCAGATTTTCCTTTTCAAACGACAATAGTTAATTGATTTGGAAAGCATTTTTCTAAAAAATATCGCTTATATCGCTTGGAATAATAAGTCAATATAAAAATTGGTCATTATTAAAAACAATTTGTGTTTAAACATTTTTACAGATAATAAATATATTTTTGGCTAATTCATTTCTGAAAAAAATACAAGCGATTATTTGTAGAAAAATATTTTCTAAATCATTCATTTTCCGCGAAACAAACATATCATTATTTCTTTATTCATTTATTCACCAATTAATTTTTTTCTAGGGTACGAGATACAATTATCGATAGCAAGAAAATTTTCTTGGGAAAAAGTCACAAAAATCCTAAATTATACCCACTGTGATATATTAACTTAATTTTTTTTATGACATAAAAAATTTCAAACTATGCTCACTGTGATACATTTACCCTAAACTTTTTCTTATGACATAAAAACCCCCAAACTCGTATCTATGCGGCACATTTACCCTCTTTCCGTCAATGTTCCGTTAGATGATTTTTTAGCCGAAATAACATTATTTTTATTTCACTTAAGCCATGTGGGCGTCATATCAATACCGTTTGCTTTCTAATGTCCATTTAGGTAGATCTTAAGCGATTCTTGTTAACATAACTTTGACTGAGGGAAAATGTGTCACACAGGTACAAGTTTGAGATTTTTGGTGTCGTAGAAATTTTTGTTTGGTAAATGTGTCACGGTGATTATATTTAAGGGTTTTTGGTAGATTTTGGTCGATTTTCTTGTTCATACTTCTTTTTGTGGCCGTGTCTTCAAATAAATTAAATATACATAATCTATATAACGTATATTATATATCGATATATAATTATTGGCATCGCTCTTTAATTTTGCTACTTAAAATATTCCCGGTTACGACATTAATGCGGCAAAAAAGTGAAATTTGTTTTTTTTGCTCAACAAATTAAAAAAAAAAAAGTTAGGAAGCATGAATTCCATGATTCAGAAGATAACGGCTTGGAAGCCCAGAGATGGGTCCATTGGGCCCAAACCGGCCCAAATAAGGAACAAGAGATATTTGGGCCCATTTAAGAAAGGCGTTTGTTATCACATTAGAAGAATGTGATGCTAACGTCAACAGGGTGCTCTCCGTCCGCTTCCCGAAACCAAATAGCTTCCCCCGAAACCACGACAAGCGAAACTTCTGGCCCTCTCTCTCTCGCTCGCTCTCCACCTGAAACCCTCGATTTCGAGATTTGTCGCGGGAATCGGCGGTCGGCTCCGGGGATTTCACAGGTGATGATCCGATTCTCTCCCGACCTCTTTCTTGTCGAGCGCCGTTGGTTTCTGCCCTGATTTCTGCGGTTCGAATTCGGTTTTTTGGCTGGGGATTTTTTTTTTTTGGGGTTTGAATTCGGTCTTGCTCATCGTGAATCGCAAGGGTAGCTGTGTCCGAATGGACGATTTCGATAGGGTGGATGGAAGGATTCCTGTTTCCTTGTCCCTGCGTGTGTTTGATTGCGCTCGCCTGTCGTCCTGTCGAGAAGTGGTTGCGAGATGGATCGTGGTGGTGGGTTTTGAAGATGCATTGCGTGTGCAATTACCTTGGCGTCCTTGCATGCGATTCTTTGGGTAATACTCCTGGCTAAGAAATTTGTGACCTAAGCGGACTTCATGATCGTCGGTGCGCTAGAGATGATATAGGGGAAAAAAATGGTCTGATAGGCTCTCGTGATGTGGTTTTCAGGAAGTGGTATTTGTTGTTGATGCATCTGTTGTGGTGTCACTGTGGTATCGTGAGTCGGAATTTGCATATTTGAAATATCTTATCTTTCGTGATGCGTTTTGGTGGAACTTTCTCGTGCGAGCATTTCCGGAGGGGTTAACATTACATGAAAGCTTGGAAGAATATTCCTACGCCAAAGGGTAAAAGGTGTCAAATTGTTGGGTTTTGGTTTGTTATTTTTTGGGTTGGGCTTGCTTAATTGATTTTCTCGTCCCCTTAATCAAGTGAACTTAAAAATACATATACTGAACAGATAAGTTGATTTGCCAGTTCAATAGATTGTGATGCATGTGAAGTGTCATTCAAGTATGTTCTCTCTGGAGATGCCGATCACTTGGTAGTTGGACCACAATTGCTTGAATTGTTAGTTCGCTATTGTTTCTTGGGAGCACACTAATGACGGAACACTGTTTCTTTGCAGAAGTGGGAGGGGGCTTCGTATCTTCTGTTGCTCTCTGGTAGTTTGGGTTTATTCTGATGGCATCAGTCTCTAGTCAACCACAGTTTCGTTACACACAACCCCCATCCAAGGTGCTTCATTTGAGAAATTTGCCGTGGGAATGCACTGAAGAGGAACTAATTGAACTGGGGAAGCCATTTGGCAAAGTTGTTAACACAAAGTGCAATGTCGGAGCTAACAAAAATCAAGCTTTTATTGAATTTGTGAGTGCTATTATCTAATCCTCTTGCTTATTCTCCCCCTTCACCTAGATTGTTTTTGTGATATCATTTACTAGCCTTTCCTTTCTCATTGTGCTCTATAGGCGGATTTAAACCAGGCGATTGCAATGATCTCATATTACGCATCATCCTCTGAGCCTGCTCAAGTGCGTGGAAAGACCGTCTACCTGCAATACTCCAATAGGCAAGAGATAGTGAATAACAAAACCACAGCGGATGTTGCTGGCAATGTGTTATTGGTAACAATTGAGGGCAGTGATGCACGTCTGGTCAGCATTGATGTTTTACATTTGGTAAGTGTTTTGCTGACATTTTTCTTGCAATTGTTGTGAGAGGTAAAGGTAAAGTTGCTTTCAGGAAGTCAACATTGAGTAACATAGTAGGTTGTAGCTTGTCGTGTTCTAGTAAGCTTTGTTTGACATGAATGTCAATGAATTAGCAGGCCCCTTTCAAGGCAATATCTTCAATGGCAGCTTAGTGCATCGGGAGAAAGAAAGCATGTGTGTTTGTCTCCTTTCTCCTTTTCTCAACACACCTCTTCCTTCCTCTCTCTTCCCTACTCTTCCTCCTCAGCTACCAATTCGTGCCATTATTTAAATTTAGGATGGTTGCAGTTTGAATGTTTTACTTATCCCTTTTCTTTCATGTGTATGAGTGTAAGCGTCCACATGATTTGCTTCTGTTGAAAGCAATCACTGCGATCTTCTTGAAAGAAAAATGCCAAGAAGTAGAAAGATTCATTTTGATTGATGAATTGTCATTCGGTGAAAAAAGAAAAGAAATAAGTTGACACAAAACTATTATTACTACACGTGGTTTGTCTTTTCTGCTTTAGTTATTTTCTCCCTCTTAGCATCCACATAGTGGACACAAGCAAGAAGCACGGTTGTTCTTTGTCACGAGTGCACTTTGTAGGGAATACTCTCGACTTCTAATATTTTGGGGGGTTTATTGATATCAAATCGAAGATGGCGGACACAATTCTTCCTTTGCAAAATGAAATTATGGTCAGATAATAATAGTAATTCTGTCAAAATGTCTACATTTTGCCTATGACGAAATTGTCAGCTATAAACAAACAGCATTTACTCAATTGTGCATGTCGTGAATGTTTTATTTTGCCTGACTTTGTGACACATTCTGAGAAGCCAGCAAAAATTTGATACCTTTTGCCAATTTGTGAAAGGGGTATTTTTGTGCATAATATTCCTGCACCACGCTCGACCAACCTTCAAATTCCTTTTGCAAATTAGAAAGCAATGGGTCTAGAAAGGTGACGTATACAAAGTGTTTCTCCTGCATCGGAGTGATGTATTTCTTGTATCGGAGCTCGGCTGATCAACGACAAGAAAATGTGACTCAATAGGCATACAAATAACACATTCTCAGCCACACACCTGATCCCTACATCAAAGAGTTGTTAGTAAGATTTTGACGCCTCCGGACCACAATGAATAAATCCCATTGTTGCATGAGAGCTTTTTCCGTTTTCTCAATGGGAAAAATTTTCTGACAGCTCATCATAGGGCGTTCATTGTCTTGCAAATGCTTTAGCAGTTGTCCTTGTTATGTTTGGAGCACCAAACCTGAGATTTCGAGCATCATTTTGGCGATCTAGATGTACTTTAGAATTCATTAACGGATCTCTTGGTCTAAAACAAATAAAACGCTACATGTGATGCTTTCAACTTTGGTACGTAAATGTGTAAATTGTCATATTTATCTCTCTCGGAAAGTGGTATTGTTTTACTTACAACATTTGAGTACATTCTGATGATCTGTCTTATTACAGTGATACTAAGAGGGGATAGGGATTGGAATTTCTCTTTTGATCCAAGTAACTGTCTGTGTTACCATGCCGATGTCTTGGAAAGCTCATTGTTGTGTTTGGGGTGGCTGTGAACCTGTGACTTTTTAGCCGTGGCTCTATTTTTTGAATTTAGCATTGACTTTGGTTTGTTTGGATCAAATTTTTATTTCGATTGGATAAGTTTAATATTGAACGCCTAAAATTGTCAGGAGAAATTGTCGAGATTAATTTGAGCTTTTTCAAGAATACAACTAACTTAAATATCGCAGCCAATTGTGATAGATAATCTTCTTATACTGAACATTTTTCTTGTTAATTGGTAATGCAGGTCTTCTCAGCTTTTGGGTTTGTTCACAAGATTACTACCTTTGAGAAAACTGCTGGATTCCAGGTGACAAAATTGAATTGACTTTTTATAGGTTTTGTACTGAGTTTATTATTTAAGCAAAAAATTCTTGACTAAAATCTTGTTCTTAGGCCCTGGTGCAATTTTCGGATGCCGAAACTGCTTCTTCTGCAAAAAATGCCCTTGATGGAAGATGCATTCCTAGGTGACGGTTGTATTAATTTTTTGACATGGTATTTAGTCCATCTGGAACTGGTACATGCTACCCAAAGTTCTACATATTTTGGCACAAGTTTTTCTCCTATATATCATGTTTAACTATGATTGTTAAGATGGGAGAATAATAATTTCTAAGTAAGCCAAAAATCAAATTTCTCTAGTTACGGAGAAGCAGTTCTTAACATAGAGTGGCATGTTCATGTCCTTTGAGAATTTCTATTGGGCTGCGATAGCATACTCTTCTAGTGCACTCACATGAAGGTTACTGACTTACTTTCTCTTGATTTACAGCTATTTGCTTCCTGAGCAAATGGGTCCATGCACCCTCAGGATCACATATTCAGCCCACACAGATCTGAGTGTGAAATTCCAGAGTCATCGGAGCAGGTGACTTTCTAATTGGGTTTTTTTATATCAATCCTTTGTTTGATGTCCGTTTCTTGACTGATTGACTGTGTATCGCCATGTTTACCTTGGACACTTTTTGTTTGTCAGGGACTACACCAATCCATACCTTCCTGTTGCTCCATCTGCTATAGATGGCAGTGGTCAGGTATGGCATCAAAACTCAACATTTGCATTGTTTTAATCACACCCGCTGTTAGTATGAGGTGGGCATAATATTTTGTCTGCCTTATGATTTGATTGATTTGATTGAACATTGCATTTTACACTGCAGTTGAGTGTTGGCTTGGATGGGAAAAAATTAGAACCTGAGAGCAATGTCCTTCTCGCATCAATAGAGAATATGCAGTATGCAGTAACATTGGATGTTCTTCACATGGTACTTTTTGTGATTCTGTCATCTTCATTCTTGGGTGACCAATGTGTTTTCAAAGTATTACCCATTTCGCCTGGTTCAGGTCTTTTCAGCTTTTGGACCTGTACAGAAGATTGCCATGTTTGACAAGAATGGAGGGGTCCAGGCTTTGATTCAGTACCCTGGTTAGTAAGAGCAGTGAATTTATTCTGGATGAAGAATATCTTTCTTGCATTTGGGCCAAAAATATGCATGCATCTAATGAAGTGCATGTTTGGTGTCGCATCGCTGTCCATGCAGATGTTCAGACAGCTGTAGTTGCAAAGGAAGCTTTGGAAGGGCATTGCATATATGATGGGGGATTTTGCAAACTCCATATCTCGTATTCTCGCCATACAGATCTTAGCATAAAGGTAATCACATCTGCTGCCCCATGGTATGACTTTTATCTCGAGAAATTGCGACTCTCCTGCACTGTGGATATACAGTTCCTTGCTTTTGATGCAAAAAGAAAAACTCCCTCTCCTGTATCAAGTTTTCCAGTTGAGTTTGGAAAGATGCCACTTCCAATTGACCATTTGATCAAGAATAATCACCATTTAAAGAGTCACTAGTATGATAATCACATGTTTTTGATTTGCACTTAAAAAGAGTTAAAGTGAAATCTGTTCCCAGTAGAAGGGGGAATGACGTGAAATATGTATACACCTGATGAATAAGGGACGGCATTATGCTATTTGGCTGGTATAGGCTGTCTCACTCTGTGAAAAGTGGTCAAACACTCGTTGATGTCTCTGTCAACATGAACTTTCATTGATGCTGTTGACTTCAAATGAACCGCATGTTCAGGGTTCTGCTCATCTCCTAGGATCTCGTGTTTCATTTTTAAACGTGACCATGTATAAGTTACACCCGTTTGCAGTGCATTTTCTGTGTCATCATCATTCAGGGAACCTGAACTCTCTTGTTTCCCTCGCTTTGAAAGATAAACTTTAGGTGCTAGCATGATTTAACCTAGTCGCTTGAACATGAGGCATTTTGTATAATTTGTTCTTATATCATGAATTGGTGGGAATTTGAAAATTGAAGCAAGTGTTCTGGTCACTTCCTTTTGTGACAATGTACTCATGTTGTTTTAAGAAAAAATAGTACGGAAGCCTGGTCATTTTAGTTAGGACAGTGCCAAAATCTGCTGTTTTTTCGCCTGTTATTCATTGATCATTCTGTGGGTAGGTTATGATTTATTCGCTTAGTGAATTGTTAGGACCGAATGGAAATAATGGTCTGAGTATTTTGTGATGCATTTCAGTATCAATTTTGGTTATATATAGTGCGTCATAATAATTTTGTTGTGCCTTTGAATTAATGCGAACGTTAATTTGCTGATATTGTTCTGTTACATCTCAAGTTTTGAAGAGCAACAGAAGTAGTTGGGAGACTGATAATTGATTGATATGCTGACTACTGTTCCAGGTTAACAACGATCGGAGCAGAGACTACACAATTCCCAACACCCCGATGATGAATTCTCAACCTTCAATACTGGGGCAGCAACCAGCTTCAGCTGTTGGCGCTGCGCCTCAGCAGTATGGTGGGCTTCAGTATGCTCAGGCTCCCGCTCAACCCACAATGCATCATCCACCCCCTGCAGGCTGGGGTCCGGTCCCTGCAGCTCAGTCCATGCCTATGCAAGGTCACAACCCACAGTACATGCAACCGGGGACCGTGCCTTTCCAGATGGGCTCTCAGATGGGCCCTGGAATGATGCATGGCCCGAGCCACCCTGGTTTGCCGCATCCGCCACCAATGCCTCCATATCAGTCACAATAGCACATCTTTCTTTGCTCGGTGCTACAGGTGCGATGGCCCTTGATTGATGCAATTCCTGTGGGCCTGAACCTCTCTGGTGGTATCCTTTTCTTAGTAAATTTTTTTTGGGGAGATGGGTGCGGTGCTCATGTTATAATTTCAAACTATGTTGGGGAACCGTAGCTTGCCATTTGATTCGGAGGTTTTAGATATTTACTTGTTCATCATAGAGACGATTGACTTTCTGCACCAATTCGTGAACCTGTAAATGAGTTGGGTTGGATCTCTCTCTCTCTCTCTCTCTCTCTCTCTCTCTCTCTCTCTCTCTCTCTCGTGGCGGGACGAAGGTGACAAATCACACCGATGATACGGTCAAGCGTTAAGAGGAACTGAGTCAAGACTGAGTTAAGCTGATATGCCATTGCTATCGTCTTTCGTTGGATGTGGTGAGTCTAATATTTGGAGCAATACTACAATATGAAACTTGTTACCGGCGTCCGATGAATACTTCTATGTTATGTTCTGACCATCGTTGGCTGGAACAACACTGCCGCTACCATCAGGGTCGCCTATAATCTATAAATATTGTCACAACCGCAGCAAGGACCTACTATCGATGCCTAACCATTGCTGCAATTACCTCCGTTCACGGGACTCCTGCCTGGGACATTTCTGCCACCATCACCATCAGCGGCCGACTTCTGCTCTTTAGGGAATTCGACGAGGGGTAAAAGAAAGAGTCGCGCATTTGTCAAGCACTGCAAAATGCTGTTTTGCAGGTTTTGTTTTGAACCGAAATGAAAGTCATGAAAAAACCATTTAGACTGAAAAACAAGGTAAAAATCAGTGTGTCAAACGGTCTTACTACACTCGAATCTCTACATATGTACTCCTTCCTCTCTCTTGTGAATTGTCTATGTGTTTGTGGTTTTGTGGTAATGCCTTAGAACATGATAAGGACGAAAGTTATTATAGAAAGATGCGCAGAGGCTGCGAGGGATTTCACATCCATGTCCCGGAAATCGGAAGTTTCCTTCGTAATATAGGTGTAACTCCAATTCCCTATACAACAAGCAAATGAAGATCTAAAAACCCAAATTCAGGTAACCTTCAACATGAGAAAAGTTGAAGCCATAGGAGCACAGGGTACTCATGTCTCTGTTTCTCAACTTTTTACACGACTAACAACTCATAGAGCCACAGGAATATAGTGAACTAACTATTCTTGAGCCAAAATATGAAAGAACAAATGAACGGTGAAGTCCTCTAACTTAAGACTGTCCCCATCTGTCTGCACCTTCCGTCGTTTACATCGACAAAAAGTTTAGTCTTCATCAGTAGGTCTTCTGTTTGAGCAGAAGACCTACTGAAAGAAGAGGAAGCCTTCCCCCATCTAGCAAGGCGCGACAAAAACAAATATACTTCTTCCGGGTCCTGTAGAGAGTAATGAGCCTTCGTGTCCTTAGGTACCGAAGATACAACAATGGGATAACCTTGTCCCCTTCTCTCTATTACCTGCAAAAATCATGCGAGACTACTCATTCAACATTCTATCATTGATGGAAATCTAGCCATTGCACTCAAAATAAGGGTTGAGAGTAGAACTTCATGATTTAGTGAATAGACTAGAACCTTGAAAGCGTCTTCATCAGTTCGGTCGTCCCCTACGTATAATGGAAAGACGTCGCTAGAGTTGCTGAATCCTAAATTCTCAAGTAAATACTCCACAGCATGTCCCTTGTTCCACTCTATGCACGGTCGAATTTCCATGACCTGAAATTTTTGCAAGCGAAAGTCTATGGTTGAGCGTACAAGTTGTTATGAAGAGGAAATGCAGCAACTTGAGGGACAAGGCATACCTTTCTTCCCCAAGTTAAACGGAAATCAGGGTAGCCCTCTAATACAGATTTCACCTTCTCCTTCAATACTTCGTGATCCTGCACATTGATCAATCAAGCTATTATTTCGTCGTTCTTCTTCATATGCTATTGCCAACCAGAGAGTACTGACAGAGCAAGAATGGCTCTGGTATATTGAAAGTGCATAAACAGACTCTTTTGTACCTCTTCTCTGACTTGCCGAAAGTGCACAGAGACACAAAATTTGTTATCCTCGACTCGGGCACCCTTTATTTTCCTGATGTTTTCCTCTAATGTGGTGAATATCTGTCAAAGGCAAATGAACATAGTTGTCATCTACTGCTATTTAATAGGGACAAGCTCTCAGTTCCAATGGTCTTCAAAGGGAAAAACCAGGTTCCTCGTTATTGAACCGAAAAAAAAAAAACCAGATGAATTAGCTCACCTCTTGAATTGCGGGCAGGAACTTCTTTGCTGGTTGGAACGAACCTTCATTTCCCTGAGGGGCCAATAATTGTGAAATTAAAATTGATTGACTGAATTTTATGATAAGATTGTTATTGATGAATGAACTATATGCACGCTTGTGAGTCTCAAGTACCTTTCGATTGACCGGAAGATGGTGCTTTCCATCAGATGTTGGCGGCTTTCGTGGAGCCATTATGTCCATTCCATGGCTTCCGGCATAGTAAACATCATCCAACTTTACAAACTCTTTTACCTGGTGAAGGAGGAAGAATCACTATGATAAGCATGTGCTCCTATAGACTTCTTTTGGCATAGATGAACTGCATATCTTTTAGCTCGATGAACAACATTTCATTCACATACCTTGTCTCTGCTCCTTCCACTAATAATAGCTGTTGGGAAACATTTTGAAACTGCATGTACAGCACTGCGCATCTGTAGTTGATGCAATACTAGTTAATAACAAGTGATTGGCCGAATTATTTGAACATTGTGAGTAAAGTATGTGATTACCTTATCGGACATAAATGCAAGGTCAGGGTTATTTACAATGGGAGAGAGGGTGCCATCATAATCTAAAAATACGACGATCCTCTTGCCCTTAGCCACTTTCATCATCTGTTCAAACGTGCGCAATGCTGATGGGTGTTCCTTCTGTTTTTTTGGGCAACATTTGGAGGGAAAAAAGGAAGTGGACTTAGTTGTACAGTCATAGTGCAGAGGAAAACGGCTGCCTATGGTATAAAGAAAGCTTACCTTCCAGGAGTTATAAGCCGCTTTGTGGTCAGTAGCTATCGGATCAGGTTGCTTGAATCTCACGCAACTTAGAGGATGATTACCCACACCATTCTCTTCAGTCTTAGCTGTGGGGACGACTTGTGCGAGAATGGTCATCATATATTTTCACTACATGTAGGCAAAAAAGAAAGAGTGCAAATGGAATTAATCAAAGTTAAACAAGAGATGCAACTACAATACTTCATAAATGCAACTACCGTGCTGTCTATTGTTGTAGATACTTATGACTGGTGAGTTACAGGTTAGCAAGCAGACCAGGCTAATGGGCTTTTATTACCAACGCCACACACTATGTAGCTCAGCCCCATCAAGCAACCAGTCCACAGGTCAGTGGTTTTTTTTAATCTTTTGACCAACTTTCATGATAATTCGATCCAATATGTGCACGGCTAGAAGTAGCATGATGATACAGAATATTCAAATATTCTCAAAACTTACCTAAGATGTCCTTTATGTGCACGGCTACACACTTCTGCTTGTATAACTATACACCTGCAATTGAAACAGAAGATCTTATAATGAGGAAATTGTTAAGGGCAAATCCCATGATCCGATAATGAGAACAACTACTACCAAGTAAGTCAAAAGAAGAAAAAATAGGAGCCGTTCGGCTGAGATAGAGGAAAACAAAGCAAAAGAAGAGCGATGAAAATGGAAAGACATAGGTATTGAGATGCCCCAACTGTTCCTATGACCGACCAAACTGACTGCAAGTCAATTGATGTTGAACCCACGAACACTTTCAGAAAGAAGAACGTATACTCTACAAGAAAGGGGAAAAAGAGGTGCTACAGTCAGACCAGCACTTCTCACCAACGTGACACTGTTGAACACGATCCAGTAAACGTTCGGTGTGCTGGGTACATATATCTCTTAGCTCAGTCCAATCACACGCAGATATATTTCAGGATTAACATGTCAATACAATCTGGAAAGTAAGAGAAGGGAAAAAGGAACGCAGCAGTGCACGGTGCACGGTCGTATTCCATCAAGGGACTATTATTGTTGTTTTTTTCTGGTTCACTTCGCTCTGTAGAAAGGCCAATGTATCATCATTGTTCTGTTACAAGTGTCACGAAACAATTCACGGGATATTCCCCAAGATGAGGTCGGTTTAACAGAGGGGGTCGCTTTCCAAAATCAAAGTGGGAATGGCTTTTGCGGAGAAAAGTACAATGTCGAGTGACTCAACATAACATGGATAACCGCATAATGGATGTTGATGCCTCTCTCATTGGGGAGGCGGGTTGCTCTCAGAGCTGATTCAGTTGATGCCGACATGAACAATACTAACTAAAGGGGAGTTTCATAATCATGACACGTTTAATGAATTGAAGTTGAAGGTGGAGTTTTGTCTGTCCACGTAGGTCCTACTTTAACTAACCAATACGTCCCCTCCTAACTAATCTTTCCTTTCCACCTCACTTTAATTTTATGACCGACATCTCTCTCTCTCTCTCTCTCTCTCACCCACCCACCGTATATCATTTTCTAGTATTTTGAGCTTCCTATAATTGTTAGCTGTGCTTGTGATAGCTTCATCTCTCATGATATAATTCAATATGTGCAAGCTAAGTGAAGGGGATATCGCGAGGAACATGATAAGAAAAAAGAATTTGGCTGACACGGACTTAAACTCGGTGTATAATTTTTCTTCAGTGAACGAAACATGGATGAGAAAGAATGAAAGAGCGCTTCTGCACGTGATTCATGGGATGGCAACCTGAACTTCGCGAAAGTGCTCTGGGGGTAGCTAAGATCCAGAAAACTTAACTCATGAACTTGATCCCTAAAGTGAGGTCATGAACCATGCATAGTGCGAGTCCAAAAGAAAGAGAGGAAAAAGAACTCGTAAGATTTCCCCCACATCTCACGCGGGACAAAAACCAAAAGAGCTGAATCAGAAAGCCTCCACTTGCCCCGAAACAAAACTACACGTGTATCCTGCGAGGCCATAGATCAAATCGTCCCCTTTCTTTAATTTCCATAAAAAAAAAGGACTTGACTTTTGAAATCTGAACCCAGTCACAGGGTGTGAAAAGAGAAAAGACATGGAAAAAGCAGTCAAAGCAAAAATCTATTTTTCCGGGAAATAAAGTAAACAAGAACCAGACAGAAACACTTTTCACGTGTCAGCAGAAAACTGGTCATCCAGTACGTCCACACCTCTGGATCGCTGTTTGGTCGACACATTGAAACCCCGTTTCTTGAACTTTAAAGCCCACAGGAAGAAAGAGAGGCACCCACAGAACCCAACAACATGGGAAAGGCCAAGAAGTCTACATCCCCCTTTCGAAGCAACCACCTGCTCAAGTACACATCTTTTGAGGTCGAGACAAGACATGCCTGGTTTGAAAACTTCGTGTGGACACGGAACACTGCTACAGAATAATCATTGTATGGAGACGGTATTCTGGAAAAGTTGACTGATGACTAGTCGTAGCTACTCGGCAAGAAAGGGGGTCCAAAGTCTAGCGAAACTTTCGTCGGAGAAACTTAAGTGTGTTTAGGTAAGTATCTATGTCTTCAGCTTTGAAAGTTGAATCGTGTAGGACATATTGGGAAAATAATAAAGTGAAACAGAGCACCTCTTGGAACAAATTACAAGTAGCTAGCATGCACGAAACATCTTACCATTGAAACTATTGCTTGAGACTCGAGCAATCACCTGTCGCATGAAAACTATACACACCTGATCGCCACGATAGGGTGTTAGAGAGAGTTAAACGTGCCTCGAATCGTGAAATGTGCAATTCTTTCCTTTGCTAGGGACTTCAAGTTTTCGGGGCTAATTTTTCACGCCGAATAGAATTGAAGAAAAGTCGAGAAGCCTACAGTAGATAGAAGGAAAACATACGGCTCGAGAGCTCAATTAAGCATTGATCATTTGTTGTTTATTATTCTTACGTTGATTAAAGTGAAATGGTGATTTGTGGGTACATGCAATGTACGTCGGTGCCGCCACCGAGCAGCTCGCCCCACGTGCCAACATGCGCAGAGACCGTTTTTTTAGGTACTGGTCCCCCCAGAGCGCATGAGCCCCACTTCGATTGGGCCCCACCAACCAACCGAACTACCAAACCGGAACCGAACACCGAACCGGCCGTGCGGGCCCCGGCAGCCCAATCCCCACCGCACACGTGGCGGCCCCATGCCGACAAGCCCCCCACGTGTCGCCCGACACAGGCCGTTCGGTCCCAAATCCGGGGGCCTTCCGCACGTGGGAAACCTATGTACTCGCTCTATCTTTATAGTCTCTCTCTCTCTCTCTCTCCGCCCGTGCCCGAGGTCTGGTCAACTGGGCCCCCCGTGATCAGAACCGGACGCGGGCTCGCCGCCATGACACGTGTACGGCCTACGATGCTCTAGACTTCTTGTCCTCGAATTCTTTAACAAAACAGAGCAAAGCAAACTATGGACTAGTTCTTATATTCCCCATCAATTATTTCGACACGCCTAATAGAAAGTTCATGAAAAAAAAAGCACGAGATCTTCACAGTTTTGATAAGGTAACTTAGCAAAGTGGGATTCCATCTAATCTTTCGTATCACAGAAGATTAATAGGATTCGTATTATTCACTAAAATTATGTAAAAAACGGCTCAATCGATTAAAATATCGATCGGTCAAAGTTGATTTTCCGCGAAAAAAAACCAAGGGCGAATTTTGGGTTTGATTTACGAAAGTCAAACGTGCTGGGTCATACGTGCTTTGACGAAGCTTTTGTGATGGCAATTTCATGGTAATGATCCTAGTCAATGAACCGACCTGTGCAGTTAAGTGCTCGTTATATGAGTCTTCTAGTCACGGTTAGGGAATTTTCAGGAAGATTCGTGGCGGACGACAGGGTCGCTCCACGTCGATGATGACGGAGACAGAGGCAGGAGAAAGGTCGGCAGCAGCGGCGGAGGAAGCGTGTCCTCCTCCTCCCCCGCCGCCGCCAAGCCGAAGCTTAAACAGCAAGGAAAGGGCTAGCACGCGGATGTCACGCGCTAGCGAGTCTAGTGTCGGGGAAGACGAAGCAGGAATGATGCATCACGGCGCTAAAGAAAGAGGTGGGACGAAACGATCGCCAACCGGTTCTCGTTCTCTCCGCGGTCGTGCTGACACTCAACACACAGTCGCTTTCATCACATTAAAAAGAAAGAGAAAGCAAGCAAGCAAGCAATACGAAGAAGAAGAAGAACCGTAAGGACAAAGCGCGGGTTCAATACTGAGATCGATTCTCCATCAGAGCTATCACAGAAACACAGAATAAATGAACGAGAAACTCGAGATCGCGCGCCAAACACATAAACATTCAAGACCGTGATAGAATGCAGAGAGAAAGAGACAGACAGACAGAGAGAGAGAGAGCACTCACAGATTTACAATGCTCGTGGTCGACGACCAAGGCCTTGTTGCGCCGCAACTCAAGAAAACCTCGCGAGAGCTTTTTCGAGGGAGAGAGAGAGACACACAGAGAGAACAGAGAGAGAGTGAGAGAATGTGTGGCGTCTGTCGTGTTTACTTCTATGGCTGGTTCGCTGCGTTCGATGGTGCTTTGGCGATGAGGGAGATTGGTGTGAGGGAAGTAACGTCAATTTATAGAGACGGGAGGCAGAGACAGAGGAAGGGGAGGGAGGTGTCTCTTTGCCGAGAGATTTCAGCAATTTCACATCTTCTTTTTCTTTATTTAATTCGATAAAGTTGCTTTTTCGGCTCTTGGAAGTGCCGCGCGCAATTGACCAAAACAGCCTTTCCCAGCCCTTTCCTTTTGTCCCTACGTGTCAAGTTTGAACCACGTAAAATACACGTCGGAGCACATTAGGAAAGGCCCTGGGCCATAGATAGAAAATAATCTGTGCCAAAGAGTGTGTGATTAGTGTGAATTATGAACGCGCTCACTTGTAGTAAACTAATCAAATGCGCTGTGATAGTCCCTCCTCTGCCCTCGACCATTAAATGATAGGTGGATAGTTTTTGTTCTGCGTTCTGTCGGCGAAAGGAAATCAATTTCCACAGATATTTTAAAGATGGCCATAAAACTTGCGCCAAAAGTTTTGGGAAATTGCAACTAGTTCATAAATGTGATTCCATGCCGATACTTGTTGATTGCCCTATAAAACGGGTGGATCGAGTTGGATTTGGATCGGGTAAAAAATGATCTGACTCAAATGGACCCATTTAATCCGTTTTGACCCAAGTTTATATAATGCAAATCTGATGACCCATACCCGACCCATATTCGTCCCGATCTATATTGTTAAAATACTTTCATATTCAACTAAATTTAGGAAAAATCATATCCGAACTAAGATGAGAGTGTAGAGTAAGTGAGCGATAGATTGAGTGAGGACGAGAGAGATGAGTTGAGTTTAAATAAATTGTAAACCCATTAACGATCCATTTATGACCCATTTAACACCTATATTATACTTATGTCAATTTATGATCCATTTACTAAATATAACTAACCCATTTCTGATCTATTTACTAATATATGGGTTAAGAAATAGGTTCATGATCCATTTTGACAGGTCTACCTATCGAAAGTGATTCTCCCATAACCAATACCGAATAGAGAGTGACGGCTATTAGGCTCTATCCATCTCTGATGCACTTGCCAGGAAAAAAGAAAGAGGGTATTGGGAAGTTTGCAATGCGATTTCTCGCTTTCTCTTTCTTTTCTTGCCCCTTTCGTGGTGCAATAATGGAGCTTTCTCGTGGTCATCTATATTCAAATTAACAGATGTCATCTACCTCTCATCAAATGGGTTTTTCTTTAATGAGATGCAGTTCCAAATGGGATCACATGTAATCAGATTTCTTAACATAATGAAGTCATGACGACACCCACTACAAAAAAACATGTAATTTGCGACGGATTTTGCGACGGATTTTTATTCCGTCGAAAATTTGTGACGGATAAAAATTCCGTCGCAAATTTGCGACGGAAATAAAACACCGTCGCAAATTTGCAACGGAAATAAAACACCGTCGCAAATTTGCAACGGAAAAAAATTCGTCGCAAATTTCCGATGGAATAAAAATCCGTCGCAAATTTGCGATCGAAAAAAGTTCGTTGCAAATTTCCGACGGAATAAAAATCTGTCGCAAAAAAGTTCGTCACAAAGTTCCGACGGAAAAAAAACCGTCGCTAAATCCGTCGCAAATTTGCGACGAAAAGAACGTCCGTCGCAAATTTATAATTTACAGCCCGTGATATTCCAACTCTATCTCTCTCTCGCTCTCTCTCGCTCTCTTTCGCTTTTCTCCCTCTTTCATATGTCTGAAATTAGCAAAATCCGTGCACACACATATTAATCTCGGTGAAGCTTTTGTACCGGTAAGTATCATAGCTAACTTCGTGACTGTTCATCGTTGGATTGTAATTTCTTTTTTTTATATATATGTTTATGTTTGTTTTTTTTCGTATCTGCATCACCGGTTTAACGACCAGCAACACCTCGCCGGACTTAGGACGAAGCCGAACGGCCATGCCGTTTTGCGACGGAAATTGGGATTCCGTCGCAAATTTGCGACGGAATCAAGTGTTCGTCGCAAATTTGCGACGGAATTCGTTTTCCGTCGCAAATTTGCGACGGAATCAAGTGTTCGTCGCAAATTTGCGACGGAAAAACGAATTCCGTCGCAAATTTGCGACGGACACTTGATTCCGTCGCAAATTTGCGACGGAAAACGAATTCCATCGCAAATTCGCGACGGATGAATTCCGTTTCCATCGCACATTAGAAATTATTAAAAAATAATTCTTAAGTGATTATTCTTTTTGGATATGTGTCTAATTGAAGGTCTCGCAATCCAAGTGGACGTTGCAATTCTCATCAAATTGACCACTTTCTCCTACCAATATTTCAGTCAAATATTTGGGTAAGTCTTCTTTACATGGCAATTTTTTCTATTTTTACAATTTCATATTAATTGTTGCGTGAATAACAAAAATTATAATTTCCAAAAATTTATGGTTTTAATTAAGAACAATAGATATGATATTTTAAATATTTTATCAGAATTTTTTATTTTAATATAGACACAATGCAAAGAGAAAGGGCTTGGATGTATAATAAGAACTTACCTGGATGTCAAGGATTGACAGATGAGTTTCGTACTGGGTTGGAAATATTTTTAGACTTTGCTAGTAGCAAATATGATTTTATGGATGGAAATAAGTTAAGGTGTCCGTGTAAAAAGTGCGGTAATGGTAAATTTCTTGTGTGTGATCAAGTCAGAGAACACCTTACTAGATTTGGGTTTACTCCGAACTATTATAATTGGACTTCCCATGGTGAACCATTTATATCTGATGAAGGATATGGAAGAAGTGACCAATTTTCAGTTAGGGAAGAATGTGGCTATTATGAGCAATTGAACCCATACGAGAGGATGGTGATTGATGCAGCTAGTTATAATTTTGTCACAGAATCAAATCATGTAAGTACTAGTTTTACTCCTACACGTGAACAAGTGGGTACTAGTCATGCTTCACAATTGGAAGATATAGGAGTAACGGGTTTTGATGAGAATGTGTATAATGAAACTTTTCAATCTAATCAGTTCTGGGATGTGTTGAAAGCAGCAGATGAACCTTTATGGGCAGGTTGTGAGGACCACACTAAGTTATCGGTGACAGCCCGACTATTAAATATCAAGGCAGAGCATAATGTGTCTGCGGATTGCTTCAACTCTTTTGTTGAAGTAATGCGGACATCATTGCCTCGTGATAACATCATGCCAAGTGATTTTTATGATATAAAAAAGTTAGTGGATAACTTAGGTCTTCCAGTTGTAAGGATTGATGTATGTAGTAGAGGTTGTATGATATATTGAAGAGATGATGAAAATGGAGAATCTTGCAAATTCTGTAGCCAACCTAGGTACAAGATTAACAGGAGGTCGGGTCGTAATCAGAAGCGTAGACCATGCAAGCAAATGTTTTATTTGCCCTTAATCCCCAGATTGCAAAGGCTTTATGCATCTAAAGCCACTGCTGAACACATGACTTAGCATGCAAATCATGAAACAGAAGAGGGTCTAATGTGTTATCCTTTAGATGCGGAGGCATGGCAACATTTTGATAGAACATACCCTGAGTTTGCGATGGAGCCTCGGAACATCAGGTTAGGTCTCTGTGCCGATGGATTTGCTCCATTTGGGAAAACAGGAAAAAGTTATTCATGTTGGCCAGTTATCTTAACGCCGTACAATCTTCCACCTGGTATGTGCATGAAGACACCTTATATGTTTTTGACATTGATCGTGGCAGGGCCGCAAAATCCGAAAAAGTTTATATATGTTTATATGCAACCATTGATTGAGGAGTTACAACGGCTATGGGTTGAAGGTGTCCCTACGTATGACGTTTGTACCGATCAAACATTTGTAATGAAGGCTGCATTTCTTTGGACGATAAATGACTTTCCAGCTTACGGAATGTTATCTGGATGGAGTACAGCTGGGATATTAGGATGTCCGATATGTTTGGAGAGATCAAAGTCATTTAGATTAAAACATGGAAAGAAGCCCAGCTATTTTGACTGTCACAGATAATTTTTACCGCCAAGTCATCCTTTCAGAACGAATAAGAAAGAGTTCATCAAGAATAGGACTGAAAGAATGCATCCACCATTGAGATTGACCGGCAATCAAATTTGAGAGCGTGTGCAGGACTTGCCAACTGTTGTTGAGAACCCGCACGGCACGACTTTTGCATACGGAAGTACACATAAGTGGACAAAACGCAGTATATTTTGGGATCTACCATATTGGAAGGCCCATCTTATTCATCATAATCTTGACGTCATGCACATAGAAAAGAATGTTTTCGACAATATCATAAATACTGTGATGGATGTCGCCGGAAAAACAAAAGACAACTTGAACGCAAGAAAAGATATGAGAGATATTTGCGATTGGCCAATACTAGCTGTGGATGCAAACGGCAGGGGACCAAAACCGAAAGCAGTTTATACATTGGATAAGGAGCAGAGGCGAGTTGTTTGTCAATGGTTGAAATCTGTGCGGTTTCCTGATGGATATGCTTCGAACCTCGGGAGATGTATTGATTTGAATGAATGCAAGTTCACAAGTTTGAAGAGTCATGATTGTCACATCCTGATGGAAAGACTAATTCCAATAGCTTTGAAGGAAGTTCTACCGAACTTTGTATGGGGCGTCATTACAGAGTTAAGCAATTTCCTCCATGATATTTGCTCGACAGTGTTAAAAGCATCGCACATGGAAAAACTAGAGAGAGATATTCCAATTATTCTTTGCAACTTAGAAAGGATATTTCCTCCAGCGTTTTTTGATTCGATGGAGCATCTCTTAGTTCACTTGCCTTATGAGGCCAAAATTGCAGGTCCCGTCCAATTTCGATGGATGTATCCATTTGAGAGGTAATGTTTTTTTTAAAATACAGTTCAAATTAGTTTATCATATAATATGTTCCGATAAGCTTCTTTCCATTTCAACTAGATTCTTATATCATTTGAAGAAAAAAGTGAACAATAAGGCACGTGTTGAAGCTTCAATTTATAATACATATATTGTGGAAGAAGTGACAACATTTGCATCATACTATTTTGAGCCACGCGTTCAGTGCAAGAGGCGGAGAGCAGGCAAAAATGATGAGGGCCCCATTGATCCCAATTGCACAGCATTCTCTATTTTTAATTATCTGGGTCGATCAAGCGGCGCATGTCAGTTTTGTTACTTATCAGACGAAGAATTTCATGCAGCCCATACTTATATTTTACTGAACTGCCTAGAAGTCGAGCCATACTTCAAGTAAGTGTAAATTTACAAATATATGTTGTGTGTCAAATATTTGCTAATATTTAAATGGTTTTTAATATTAGGATTTTTCAAACTTCAATGTCGACTACAACCAAATGAGTTTGACCGTTTGTGCGATGAACAATTTACAGCATGGTTCAAGACATATGTAAGTTGCTTATGGACCAAAATCAAGTTATTAAAATTATATACATCATTTAGTAAAATATATATTATTGACTTTGCATGTGTAACCTTAGGTTCACAGTCATTATGATGAAATTGGAGGGTAAGGATTGCTATATCATCTGTCATGGGGTCCACAGTTAAGAGTTCGAAGTTGGCCAGCATATTTCATAAATGGATATAATTTTCATACTTAAGAATATGGAATGGGAAAATCCACAATGAATAGTGGTGTGTCTGTTCGGTCATCCAATGGTGGCAGTGCAGAAGATGATTTTTATGGCTTGTTGGATGAAATCATAGAGATAGAGTACCCTGGACCATTAATGATGCGGGTTGTGTTATTTAAGTGTACGTGGTTCGACCCCGTCAAAGGAATGAAGGTGTATACGAAGTTCAATTTGGTTGAAATAAATCACAAGAAAAGGTATATGAAGTATGAACCATTTGTCTTGGCACAACAAGCAATTCAAGTATGATATGCATCATATCCTAGTTTGAAACATGACAAAGCTAATTGGTGGGCTGTATGTAAAATCAAAGCACGAAGGAAAATTGAGGAACACTGGATGGATAGAGCCTACCAACAAGAGGAAGTGTGTAACACGGTTGAAATTGAGGAATATAACATACCAACTTTACGAGATCCGTGTAGATCAATGATAGATGTGGATCCAACTGACATTTGCGAATTAAATGTACAAGAATGTTCAAAATCTGATTTTCAGATGGATGACGAAGACGAGGACGAAGACGAAGACGAAAACGAAGATGAAAACGAGGATGAGGACGAGGACGAAGACGAAGACGAAGATTAAAATTTTTGTCACAAAACACTACAAATGTGTAATTATTAATGCGACAAGTGCTATTTTGGTTGTTATCATTATTATTCTTGTTATTATTGTTATTATGCTTTTTTAATTGTCGATTATTCTTTTTATTTTAATTGATCGTCCGAAATTTTGTCCATAAATGCCGACAAGTCAAATATTAGTAACGTCCCCTAACATTTCCGATATTCTAATTTCCATTGCAAAATTTGAGATGCCAAAATTTTGGACTGAAAAAAAGACATAGCAAATTTATGACCTAAATAAATGAGATGCTAAATTTTTAGGAGAAAAAAAGACGTCACAAATTTACAACGATCATTTAGTATGTGCATATTTGCGATGGACATATTGAGTCCGTCGCAAATTTGCGACGGACTATACTGGTCAGTCGCAAATTTGCCAGTGAATTTTTACCGTTCGAAATTTGTGACGGATATTTATTTCCGTCGCAAATTTGCAACGGATTTTTTTTTTAACGTCGTATATTTGCGACAGATTTTAATTTCCGTCGGAATTTTTTTGATACATGTCGCAAATTTGCGACGGAATCCGCTGTCCCGTCGCAAAATTGCGACAGACATAGAAAGTCCGTCGCAAATTTGCGACAGGACAGCGGAGTTCCGTCGTAAATTTTCGACTGGAAAAAAATTTCCCACAAATTTTCGAGCGGGAAAAATCCCACGCAAAAATTTGCGACGGACTAAAATGGTCTGTCGCAAATTTGTGACGGACTAAACCATTCCGTCGCAAATTTGCGACAGACTAAAAATGATTTGCGACGGACTAAACCCTTCCGTCGCAAATTTGCGACGAACTTTCTATGTCTATCGCAAATTTTGGACCGACAAAAAATTTCGGATATATTTTCGATCGGGAAAATTCCCTCGCAAAATTTGCGACGGACTAAAATGGTCCGTCGCAAATTTGCGACAGACTTTCTATGTCCGTCGCAAATTTTGGACCGATAAAAAATTTCGGACATATTTTCGATCGGAAAAATTCCCTCGCAAAATTTGCGACGGAGTCAACCTATCTGTCGAAAATTTCCAATCGGAAAAATATTTCCGGTTGATTTTTTTTACGTCGCAAATTTGCGACGGATTTTAATTTTCGTCAGAAATTTTTTGTCGGTCAAACATTTACGACAGACACTTTAAGTTCCGTCGCAAATTTGCGACCGACTTGGGTCCGTCCGTCGCAAAATTGCGACGGGCAGCTGTGTTCCATCGCAAATTTGCAACGGACAGTTGTGTTCCGTCGCAAATTTGCGACGGACGCTTTAAGTCCGTCGCAAATTTGCGACGGACCTAATTTCCGTCGCAAATTTGCGACATTTATACTACCCTTTCCCCTCCCCCTCCCCCTCCCCCTCCTCCTCCTCCGCCTTCCCCGACGCCGCCCAAGCCGGATCTCTGCAGATCTGCACAGCTCCCCCGCCGCCGTCGCCGTCGCAGTCGTGGCCGTCGTCGCCGCCCAGCCTCGCAGCCGCCCCGCAGCTTCCCCGTCGTCACCGGTCGCCTCGTAGGCCCCCTCGCCCGTCGCCGATCGCGGGCCAGGCGCCCCGCAAACCCCCGCCTATCCCCCGGCCCCCCGCCGGTCGCGCCCTCGCCCTCGCCCCGCCTCGCCGCCCTCGCCGCGTCTGAGCAGCGGACCAAAGCCTCACCGCCGCCGACCAGCAGACCGAGGCCGTCACCGCCTAGCCTTGCCGCCCAGTCGCCTGCCCGCCAGGAGCCGCCCCACGCCGTCGGCCCGCAGCCGCTGCCGTCGCCGTCGCCGCCCACCATCAGTCGGCCGAGGCTCTCGCCGGAGCAGCCCCCTGCCCGTTGCCGCCCTCGCCGGAGCACAGCTATCGTCGCCGTCGGCCAGCCGCCGCCGACGCCGTCGTCACCGTCGTTGCCGTCCAGCCGCCGGCGCCGGTGTGCCGGCGCCGGCCGACGCCGTCGCCGCCGACCGACACCGTCGCCGCCGAGCTTCGCCATCGTTTGCCCCGTCGTGGCCGAACACCTGGCCGACTAGTCACCATTTGGGCCCACACCCACGCCGGGACCGCCATTGTCCGATCGGCCGATTTTTGTTGTCCTTGAACCAAGTAAGCAACTCCCTAAACCCTAGTTAGTATAATTAGGTAATTAGTCGGACTTGTTTAGGGATTATTTAGGATCACTTTTCGTTGGCTAAGTTACGGGTCGATTTCAGGATTGCATGTGGCTTTGATCGATGGTCGACTGGTTAATTTGTCTATTATGTGGATGATTAAGCGTTAAATGACGATAGGCTGATTGATTAAGCGTTTTCATAGAAAATGCATGAAAATTGAACAATTCTATAAAAAATAATGAAAAATTACGGAAAATTATGAAAACGGTATATGTTGGCAACAAATATGAAATTTGACCGTAAAAATTTTTAAAAATTTTTACGAAACTAAAATTTCATAATATCACAAAATGGAAAAAAATTAATAGTGATCACCCATTTTGAGTGAAATTTATATTTTTTAACGTTTCGGAAAAAACATATTTAAAAATTAAAAATTTCATAACCTTATAAAATTGCTTAAAATAAATGTGGCCACCCATTGTGAAGGAAATTTTTTTTGGGAAAAATAAAAAAATATAAAATTTCAAAACTGCACAGAATTGCCTAGAAAACATGTGGCCATCAATTTGCAGTGAAATTTAAATTTTTTAAGGTGGCAAAAAAATTAGAATTTAAAAATTTTCAAAGTTTAACGGAATGGCTTATAATACCTGTGGCCATTCATTTTTAGTTATACTTCAATTTTTTAACGTGCCCTAAAAATTATTAAAATAAAGAAGGACAAAAATTTTGGAAACTTTATCTAATAGCTTAGACTACTTGTGACCACCCAATTTTAGGACAAAAAATTTTTTTTTCACCGAAAAAAATTTATATTAAAAAATAATAATGTAAAAATTCTAAAAATTTTTATATTTCAAAACTTTACAGAATATCTTAGAATATCGGTGGCCACCAACTTTTAGTGAAATTTTTTTTAGGTCCCAAAAAATATTTAACAATAATAACAATTTTTCTCTTACAAAACTTTACAAAATGACTTAGAATACCTGTGGCCACCCACTTTCAATGAAATTTAAATTTTTGTATGTGGTCAAAAAAAATGTAATCAAAATGAATGCGATTTATATTGTGATATTTGATACTTGTGGCCACCCATATCGTGCTCATATATTGATGTTTCATATCAAAATGAATGGGATTCATAATATATTTGTTCGTAGGAAATTACACGTCATAAACACTCGACATTGGCTCATTTCAAGGAAACATTTTCTCAGTCTTTCCATCAAAATGGTAAGTTTCGTCATGTACATCATTATGTATTCGTAATACGTGTCAATAGTTCTTTACATATTCGCATAACCTTCCTACTTGTCAGTATAAACGTAGAGGTCACATGCATAGAAGACAAGCCTCTTCCTCGTCCTCATCCCCGGCCCTTTCCTCTTCCCCTGTCCCGTCATCTAACCCTCTACCACAATATGGTCCGTCACAATATGGACACGTTGGCTCTTCCTCCAATTTTCAACAACATGTTACGGGACTTGGCCACATGGGAACTGAATATCCTCAAGTTCAATCTCCTGTAGCTGCCTCTCCTTCCGTTCCACCGCATTATTCGGCGGAACAATCGAATAATGACGGAAACACAAGTCAAGAAGATAACCGATTCTTCATATGCCCATTTGGAGATTCGTAAGTACTTCATTTTTTTTAGTATATGTAATATTTAGGGCTTTAGATATAGATGTCAACTGAATTGTCGATGTTGCACAATATCCGTATGATTGCAGATTCACGGATGCTCCGTCTGTTGTGAGGGAATTGAACAAAATAGTAAGAAACTTTTGGATGGGAGAGTATATTATTTACAGAAGTGTTCCACAAGAAGTGAAAGAAATGTGATGGAATGGGTTCAAGGTAAGTTTTACATATTTTATTTTCTCACCAATTAAGTTTGGTGTAGTATATTTATGGTCAAGAATGATGTAAAGGGACCAGAACAACTCTGTAGTTTTCGATACCTAAAGGACCAGATATTTTCCCCGACATGAACTTTACAAAATCTGTCTATATTTGTCTGGTGCATGGTTATGGATATGTGATTATCAAAATAACTTTCAATTTGTGTTTTTATTCATTGCAGCGGAAGTTCAAGTGGGAGGAAGCGGAAGACAACGAAGTGAGAAGAATTTTCGATAAGAAAATCGGTGATTTTATGCGAAATGTCATGAATAGAGCAAAGATTAAGCAAGCGAAGCCGTCTTTCATTACAGCTGACAATTGGGCGGCAATTAACAGATTTTGGGCATCTGAACAGAGTCGGCAACTCTGTGAGCAGAATAAGAAGAATCGATCTTCTAGTTCTAGTGATGGGTCAGCCACATATGCTGCGGGCTCTATCAATATTGCGGAGCATCGCAAACGACTGGTAAGTCTGTTAAATGAGTTATAAGTTAATTTAATTCGATTACTCATGTTTACATTTTGTAGGCACATGAATTGGAGACGGAACCGACATTTGCAGCTACATTTGAAAGCACATTTCAAAAGAAAGATAAGACATGGACTGGCGATCGAGCAAAAGCTGTTAAGGTATGTAAGGTTATACTTTGGCTTATATGTAAACTATAATGAAAATCGTGAATGCTTTCAATATTTATGGTTGATATATATATATATATATATATATATATATATATATATATATAGTGATTTTATTTTCATCTACATTGTTAATGTAGGAAAAATATGATGAACTTTTAATGAGCAGTGCTAGTGGTAGTGATGATTGTCCTGAGTCCAGGCCATCAGGTGATAATATGGCATTATGGATGGAGGCAACGGGTGGGGTGAAAAAAGGGAAAATATTTGGGATGGGATCGTTGTCAAGGATGTACATGCCGAATAATCATGGAAGTTCATCATCCACTGCGACTGGTCGAAGGAGGTCACGACAAGACGAGCAATTGACCCAAGAAGTGGATCATCTGAAAAATGTACTTGTTCAGAAGGACGAATGAATACATAACTTGGAATAACAAATGGCACTCGTTATGCAACACCTTAACATCAATCGCTATAACGATCCTTTTGTACCTCTAGCCAATCCAATAGGTCATGGGCACAATGATAACCAACCCATTGATGCTGAGAATGCTGCTGATGATGATTTTCTTTAGACTTTCTAGTTAAAATTCTCAAAATCGGGGGTAAGCTTGCTTCATAATCTTGGTTTTTCATAATTTCACTCATATTCATATGTACGAACATTTATGTTCATCCTGAAACGTTTTTTTGTTAACCCTCTTGTTATTTTATACCTAGTTCCACATCCATGCATAAACGCTTCTTTTATATTCTGGACTGATTTATGTATCGACATTTCCTCAGGTCTCGACAAAAGTGACTACTTTTGGTGTCTTGCCATCGTACCAAAGCTGCGTCTTCTTGTGTATGGTTTTTCTGCGTCTTATATGGTTGTCTCGCCTCTTAGTTCATGTTTTGAATGTATTGTAAGCTTGGATATCACATAGCATCATGTCAGACTCTGCAACTTTCCTTCAGTTATTTGTTTCAATTATATGTCATTGTGGCTGGTTTGTTAGAATTTATGGTTTGTTCGTTTTTCTGTTTCAATTATATGTTATTGTCTCCTTTGTTTGATATGAACAATAATTTATGGTTGAAATGATGTAAAAATAGCCGAATTTTGCGATCATTACAGTTCGTCCCTAATTTGCGACGAAAATTGCGACGAATTTTGCGATGAAATTTGCAACGAATTTTGCGACGAATTTTGTGACGGATTTGCGACGAATTTTGCGACGAAATTTTCGACGGATTTGCGACTAAATTTGCGACGGATTGATATCGTCGCAAATTTGCGACGGATTGTATTCGTGGTTAATTTGCGACGAATTTTGCGACGGATTTGCGACGAAATTTTGCGACGAATTTTGCGACGATATTTGCGACGAATTTTGCGACTAAATTTGCGACGGATTGAGATCGTCGCAAATTTGCGACGAAATATTTGCGACGGATTGTATTCGTGGCTAATTTGCGACGAATTTTGCGACGGATTTTTGCGACGAATTTATTTTCGTCGCAATTTTGTGATGAAATTTTAAATTTTATGTCGCAAAAATTTGCGACGACCTAGTAGCGACGGAATTTTTTCCGTTGCAAAATTCGTCGCAAATTCGATTTGCGACGGATTTTTCCACATTTTCCGTCACAAATTTCGTCGCTAATCCGGTGTTTTTTTGTAGTGAACTTTTGCTAGCCAACAAATCTCTAGACAATCTGTGTTCGCACCGGAAGTCTCTATCATCCACAACCATGTTACTAGCCACTGCTCATTATTATGCTTGTTGCATAAGAGCTGCTAATGAATCATGTGATTTGTGCAGAGCGCTCAGCCGATGTGTTTAAGCTATACCAAATCTAGATTCCTGTACAAGACATGAGGGTGACTAATGACTATACTTAGTATCTTCATTAATTATGACTGTGGATTTAGCTTTTTCTGAAAAGACTCTGCTGGCATAAGCTCTTTTTCCCTTCTCTGTTAACAAAAGATTCTTATCCCATATCTCAAAAGCATTAAGTTTGATCAACCTTTACTCCCTTACTCTCCTCTACGTCCACTTGAGGGTTTGGATTCAAAAGAAGAAGGAAATCCACTGTCCCTGGTCCTGAATCTAACAATCAAACTTGACAGCTCCATGTCAATTCGAAATAATGTGGTCATCTGCTGTGGTCGCATGGTCTTTTTTTGCATGAACTTCACGTACCATTCCACGTCAAAAGTGTTCGACGGCTATTTCATTATGTGTTATTCCTTTGACAGCACAAATACGTTTAGACCCAACAACAATGTGGAATGGGAAACAAAGAAAAAAGAAGAAAGCCACTGTGCATGTTCAATAGCCAATCTTCTCAATAGTACATGTGATCTGGACTAAAAGTTATACATTTTCTTGCTGTTACACTTTAATTATTTAGATCCTCTCTGTATTTAGGGAGCGAATGGACTTCTTCAATCTGTCTTTTTGAGGGTTCACATCATCATTATCCCACTTGATGCCGTCGTCTATCTCTGTCGTTGAGCTTACCTATAAGCGACACCAACAGACTGTTTTGTGCCCTCTCCTCCTTGCTCCTTCACTTTACTGTGAATCTCTCCCGCTTCTGTCTCTCTTTCTCCCATTCGCGCGAGAGTCAACCACGTGCAACCCTAGATTGACGCCCTAGACTAGCAATGTGCGCATGTTTTGTTCACTGCTTTTGTACGATCTTGCTTACCCCAACAACAGAACGAATAGATTTCATTATGAAATTGTAAGATTCAGATAAAGCCCTTCCCTTTGAATGAAAAAGAAGGGGAAAAACAACACAGCAATTGCATTGGGCAGGTTGTCAGATAATGTTGACCCAACTGAAATCCCCCACCGATACGGCACAATCAATGCACATTACTTACAACGTCTAAATTCACGAGAATCTGCGTTAATTGTTGTTCCTCACAATAGGAAGCACTCGATACAGAGAGACTTTTGGGGAAGAGATGCATATGAGACACAAACAGAAAAGCTTGTCTCCGTAACAACCGATGCAAGATAGGCATCTGTAGTTGGTTTCGATGTCGTCTTGGATTTGAATACTTGGTCACATGTAAGAAGAGGACGCCACATGTGAATTGACCCTTGGTTATACTGGTGCATAATTCCCACATTATCCTGAGGATAAGAATCGAATTCGGGATTCCAAGCTTTTGTTTCATAAGGTACACCATGCATGTCGGATATCATTACTGCCTTAGACAGAATGGGATTTCATTATATTCATTTGGGTATCACTAAAGATACTAAATCTCCACAGAAGCTTTCAAAAAGAATAACTTCACATTTAATAAAATTGTTTGAAGGGTAAGGGCCATAATTCTTCCGATACATGTTACTTTCTTTTCTTTTAATCACGTTATATAGTAAACGATTTCTTTTAAAGAATATTACGTATCCGGGCCCCTCACAGTACTTGATTAATGCAATCGGTTCATCACACTTCCCACATTCCACAAAAATCGAGTAATTGTAACGGTATTGCAGGTTGATCTGAGAAATTTACTGAACAAGTTTAACTAAATTTTTACCAAGGAAAAATGGTTTACGTAAACTTTCGCGAATGGGCTAGGATCCTCTCAATTTTAAAAGTCAAATCCCTCCGAGATCATGATACATCAAGGATGATGGATCGTTGCTAGTGACACCCATTATGCGATGAATGTAGGTAATGATCACAACATAGTAAAAACCGAATTTTGTTATTAAGAGGGTCTCATAATCCCACATTTCATGTTACATGTAACGTGTATCTTGCTTCAACGTTTTCTTACCACAAATCTACAATAAAAAAAGGATCTCGTCTTTAATTGAGTCAACAGGTGTCTAGATCAAATTGATAGAGAATTGGGCTACCGATTTTCAGACAAAAAATGATCAAATTGGATCAGCTGGTGAATGAGTTTTAACGTAGAGCTCACTCTACCTAGCATACAGACAGACCATGTATGTCCAAGATCTCTCAATATCTTATGTGAAATTAAGCAAAGAGCGAAGGGAGACCGACATCACACCAACATCTCTTTCCATAGAAGAATGTTTGCGATTGCCACTTGCCAATGCAAAGGGAAGACCCTCTTTATCTGGTCCAATTAGGTGGTGCTTGGGTGAATATTATTTTCTTGACTTATGGTTCTGCCTCCTAATTTTTAATTAGACGTGTCATTTGGCATTCAAAGCAAAAGTTGGTCCCCTCAAATCATGATATAGGAAAGTTAGATTTGACCGGCTAAATTAATGATAGAACCATTGAAAACCAAGTCTTCCAAAAGTCTGGACATCCCCCTGCTTAAATTTGAAATATTACCCAAACCACTCAACCAATAGAAACTATCATGTTTGTCATTAAAAATTTCATGTGAAGTTTCGCAAATTTAAAACTTTGAAATTGGTTTTTTTTTCCAACCATCACAATTCCATGCTCCGTCTTGAAAATCGACCATCGAGACCATCCTCACCGTGGTTTTTGTTTACATGGTAGGTAATATGATTTGTAGCATGGGGAAGTATGATCAAATATACCATGTTGAATCATATTACTTTCTTTTTTCTAAACTAGACAATACTCATATTTTACTCATAAAATGACACTATAATTCATATCTTTCGTTAACAGTGCATCTTAAACACCCTTTTGTGTCGTAGAAAAGAAGAGGACAAGTCGTTGTCTTCCTTTCCCGTAAAATTCCTCGAAACGGGCTGAAAGTGATTGAAGAAATTGCCCAAGAAACATCTCAAAAGTTTCCCTCTTGAATCATGTCGTCGGTCGGGTTTCACACGGCATTGATCGATCAACGTGTTGCAAACCTATGATGCAGAAGAGTGTGAATCTCCGCATCGGGGCAAACACCCTGAGCCAACCGGTACCTTCGACCAAGACAGCACCGTGACATTAGCGTCAAACACGCAAACCACTTAATTTAATCTCATACTTTCATCCTATGTTCTGTCAGTAAGGAAAAAACAATATAATTCTGCATGAATCACACTATATTAGTTCACTGTTGCGTGTGCAACTTTGGTCCATGTAATTGAAGGACAGAGAAACCTAGTGCATATGGGCACATGCATGCCTACCTTTCTCCTCAGGGGCATCGTATAGAATAAGAACTCTCTCAACTGTTTTATTTAATTTTTTATTTGGGAGGGAATGATATTAATTCCATAGAATCAATCTGGTCGACGAGAGATTGTCGGGAGATTGACCAGAAAGAGCAGGGGCAAAGTACAATGTTGACTTGCTTGTCGCTGCATTTACATTGGAAACGTCAAGTTTGGATTTCCACGGTCGACAGATTTGAAAGGGGAACAAATCTGCGGGGGGAGCTTGGAAGTCAAGTGAAGACTTGGACTGGTTGGGTTGAATAGTATACAATTTTGACAACTCAATTGATGTGTACGGAGTTTGAACCACTAGAGGAAATATGATGTAAATATGTTTCCTACTTTGAGTAGATTTGCTAAGTTGAGTGGGTTTTTTTAGTTCGAATGGTTTTCTAATTTGAGTAGCTTTTCTAAAAAGGGTTTTCTATTTTTGATATTATATATGTAAATAATGAAACTCTACTTGGTTAATGCACACTAAAGCTAACATGATGATTGTTATAATTACTTATTTATGAGTTTTCTGAGTAAGTTCTCTGCAAGAGATTGTGAAATAATATGATTTGTTTTGAGTGTAATCTACGGCTGCAAAACACTCGAACGATTAAACGATTGATAGTCGGACCAACTAGGTAAATCTCTGGTTCCTCATCATTTCTCGATGATTTCTTTGGTAATTTTTTCTTCTCGCATTAGACTTGAATTGCAAGATTAGTTACCTTCCGTGTCATTTTATAACAAAATTCATAACAAGTAATATAAGAGTTGAAATCCGAATATAATAACATGACTTTGGAACGAAATAATGCTACTAGACGTTAAAGTGAACATCTCCATGTGTAAACGCTATTCCATCTTACTTAGTTGGGGCAGGCTTCGTTAGTAGATTTAATATTATACTTATAGTCATCAAGTGTTAGGGGAAAACGAAAAGAACCTTCCTCGTTTGCCCATAGAAAGAGTTTTGGCGGAGAAAATTATTAGGAAAATAAGCTTTTTAGATAGTGGATTTGGATTGGCTGATAGAAGATTTTGGCAAGGAACAAGAAAACAAAAAACCCATATGATACGTTTGATTCAGGAAAAGAAATAAGGTGAGAATGGAATAGTCATCCATGAGAATAGAACATAGTGGGATTAAGAATAAAAAAACTGCCCCTAGTTTGGTTTGCAGCATGGAATATAATTTGAAGACCGTCCTATCGTTTTGTTTACCATTATACCATGGAAAATAAGCTTGGAATAGTGAAGAATTCTCATAATAAGCTTGGAATAGTAAAGACTTCTCATAATACTTTCGATGATAGATAATTGGAGCTTACTTTGTTCATCGTCATAGTTTGAAAACCATAGATGAAAAGATTTGACAATTTATAAATAATAATTACATTATAATTTATAATAATAAATAGCTGGCATAGTAGAAAGAAATCTAGTAAAATGATTATCTTAACATTAATACTAATTAAATAATGATATAACTATAAACGATATTGTTTACACAAAATGATGATCAACTTTGGTAATTATGGATAAGTGATAGATTTAGCTAATGAGAGCAGAGTTTGGTGAACAGCAGAAGTCACCGATGAAAAAATAGTTGACAACTTGATGAGTAGTGATGATTTCTCGTTGATTAAATTCCAGCATGTATCTTTGTTATGGTTTCTAGGTGCTTTCTTGTTGATTAAATTTCGGTTTTGTATATTTATCTTGTGTACTTTAATGTCGATTGTACATCATTGAAGTATATCTATTAATTTCCTCGTGTACCTATGATATTTCCTATCCAGAATCACCGCCGAACTTGTTTCCTTTAATAAAAATCGAAGAGCAACTTTCGGCGAAAGGTATTTCGTCATCAAAACAAATTCTGGTGAAACATCTTTTTGGCACCTCTAGTGTGATCAGTGTAGTTGATTTGAGGAAGTATGATGTTGAAAACAAGGAATCATCCAGAGCCTAATCATGCTGTAAGTAACAACCCAATGATATGGCCACCCAGTTTGAGACCTCAACCACTTAAGTAGCAGAGTCAAGCCTAGGGGGTCAACGTCAAAATCTCATGACACTTTACGGAGGAGCAAGCAAGGGACTTAGCACCAAACCCCACTTTGATGCCTACCATTTAGAGCTTGTTCGGGGAAGAACAGAATAAGATGGCGAATCACATAGTGAGACACATCTTTGATGTGCTGGTCATCAATGCGATTAATGATGTCATCTCAAGGCCTCGGAAATCCAATCATTCCATACCGATCCAACTGAATACGGCGGTTTCCACATATGTTCTTCTAACTCTTAGTCAATTGATCAATGGAAATAACTTAGGCGAAGTGATCCTACCACTAGCGAGTATTTTACAGAGGCTTGAAAATTGTATCTACCCGGTCAAGTCTATTATTTAACTAAACCTAGGGGGCAGGAAGGGCAAGTCCTAATTAAGTGTTTGAACTCATGTTACAATAATTAGACGTCAACAAAGAATGGTTAGGCCATTATATAAGGAGCCACATCTTAATTGGGTTGACACTATATTTTACCCAAGAGAATTCAGAACTCCTGACTTCGTTGTTTTCACCGACAAAGATGACCAATCGACCATGGAACATATTGGGTTGATTTATTGCCCAGTTGAGTATTCTGAATGATTGATTTAGATGATCTGGCAAGCAAATTTAACATGAGCGCTAAAAGGCCTAACCTGGCTCGTACTTCGATTTCGGGATGCTACTATCATTCACGGGAGTGACTAGATTCGATCCTGTTTACCCGCTGTTTCTTGTATCCGTTGTATCTGTATGCAAAGATTCTGAACGTGTCCTTCCAATTCCAGTTTAGGACAGTGGAAGAACTGAATCAGGACTTTTTCTGAAATTACTACTCAAGGCTAGCGTTGAAGTGACAGATCCTCAGGCTCGACCGATTGCTCGAGCAACAGCATGAAGCTATGAATCTTCGTCCAATGCCTGGAAGGCTCCAATAAGATTTCACTCCATTAATATGGGACTTCATAGTTCAAATGCATAACTTCTATCCTTCATAGCATCTGGGTTTTGTGTATAGTTGGGTCAACTTCCTGAACAAGAGACCCACCCATCGGTGGCCGCGTTGGTTTGCGCTCAGTTCCTTTCACGAGAGGTCCTAGGTTCAAACTCGCCCATCGGTGATTTAAGTGGGGGGTCGTGGCGGTGGGATGCTGCGCTAGCCCCCCTCGAGGACTAGTCGGGCATCACCGCCTGTTTGAGCCCTAGCACGCCGGCCGCACGGACACTTCGGTTATAAAAAAAAAAAACATCTTGAACAAGAGAAACGAAAGCTAGTTGATGCTCTCAAGAATGACTAAGAAAAATTGTGTGAGATTTCAGTTTGCGGTCCATTAGACAAGCCCGGTTGTCATAGTTTGAACTCTTCGTTGTGTGAGGTTTCAGTTGTTGGCATCACCGCTTGTTTGAGCCCTAGCATGCCGGCCGCACGGACACTTCGGTTATAAAAAAAAAAAACATCTTGAACAAGAGAAACGAAAGCTAGTTGATGCTCTCAAGAATGACTAAGAAAAATTGTGTGAGATTTCAGTTTGCGGTCCATTAGACAAGCCCGGTTGTCATAGTTTGAACTCTTCGTTGTGTGAGGTTTCAGTTGTTCTTGCCCACCTTTCACGGTGCCGCGGAACAACACATGGTTGCAACTGGAAGCGACGGCTATGCAGCCTCCTGTCCCAACGAATGATCTTTCTCTTCAGGATGATTCTCCAGCGAGCGTGACGAACTATGCCAATGGGGAAGAAACTTGATTCTTGCAATGTTTCCGGATCTCGCTTCTGCGAGTCAATTTTTTATGGTAATCTTCTACAATTTCTTTTAACTTTTAACTCTCCATCAAGTCGAACAGAGTACCTACTCTGGTGATTAGCTTAACTATTCATCTCAATCTGAAATCTACTTACCTGCTATGGAGGATTCTTAATTCAAATATCCCGCTTGTGCACAATATGTAACTTTGTGAATTCTTTTATCTGCACTAATTTAAATACATGAATCGTCCAAGAGTGCAAATTGCTTGGTCGGCTTATGGCATGAGGTGTGGCATAACTTTGTTTGCCTTGTGAACTCTCGCTTCAGAGTGTAAGATTTTGTGGAATCACAACCAACTGTTCTAAAAACTTAAGCTGTTAGATGAAGACGTGCTTTATTATTTAATTACTCTAACATTCTCCCTCACGCTTAGTCTAGTCTTTTTGCCTAGCACTAAGCGTAGAAATATTTAATTGGGGAGGCAAATGGGGCTTGGAAAGATTTAAACTCAAGACTCCCTACTCTGATATCATGTAAGATTTGATTGGATCACTGCCAACTGTTCTAAAAGCTTAAGCTATTAGATGAATGCGTGGTTTATTATTTAATTACTCTAACACAGAGGACATGAATATTCTTCCGATAGGAATTGTATGTTGGGATGATCATAGTTGTTACCCCTAATAAAACACATTGCTGGAAACAACATGATAGCCTTGGTGTGCATTCTGGTCGAACACCATAATTTCAAGTTGTGAAGCTGACTCGCGCTCGCGCTTGTGGTTGAGAAATGATGACGAGCAGGCTGAATCTCACAATCTACCTCCACATCTCGTGCCCCGCGGTAATCTTGCTCGTCCTTCATCGGAAGCACAAGCAATGACAACAAATGCTGAATTAGAGGCTGCACGTATGCTGAATTCGCAAGTTCCGAACCTTATCGCGGGTGGACACCAGGATGCAAACTTCAGGGGACCTTTTCAGCCGTTGACTTCAGTGGCTTGAAGCTTGAACCACGTGGATTCAAACCGCCTTTACTTTCTTCTGCAATGCCGTCCAAGTAATTAGATAGTATCGTTGGAAGTAGAGCATTTCTAGATCATGGTGGTTTTGATGCTTTATGTTCGGGTTCAGCCCCAACAGCATTATCTTCTTTGCTTCTTCTCTTCCTGTTATAGCCCCAACCAAGTTGAGACACCAGTGAGCCGTCGACTCTGGCGCTCATTATTGAAACTACAATTCACTAAGGAGAGGAGAGGTAATGGAATTCCTTTGTCAATTACACTTTTTTTGACCATTTGTTTCCTTGATCTTGTCTCGCTGATCATGAACTTATGTTACATTTGAATGTTTGATGGCAGTTTAATCACAGTTGAGATGTCAGCTTCAACGGCTCTATGCGAGATTGTCTACTTGATTTTCCGTGGCCAGCCTCTTTTGATCTTAGGGGTCGTGGAATCAACTCTTATAATGTACAGTAATCTGTACAATTTTGCCAAGGGAAGGTTGGACTTGGGGAGAGAGTTTTATTTGGCATGGGCTGGGTGGTAAGGAGTGAAAGTTTTCTTACGGTCAAGTAGAACTTACATTGGTGTCATGAATCAGAACATAAATATGGCCAATTTACGGTACCACATTCTTTGTAGGGTTTGTGTCTGGACGGCACTGCTGCTATTTCTTCTCACCATATTCAATGCTTGCACAATCATTACGAGATTCACTAGGATCGCAGGTCAATTCTTTGGCATGTTGATTGCTGTTCTCTTCAATCAAGAGGCCTTCAAGGTACTAAAAAACTTGCACGCGACTCAAAAAAGGCTAGCGTGGGAACAGAACTAAATGAATTGGTGGTTAATTTATCCTCACAAGTGCCTCTTCAACAGGGTTTAATCAGCAAATATAATATCCCTAAAACTGAAAACCCGGCTCTAGAGAAGTATCAATCCCAATGGCTCTATACAGATGGATTGCTTGCCATTATCTTTGCTATCGGCATGCTCTATACAGCTCTCAAGAGCAGAAAGGCAAGGTGATTATTTGTATATTCACATTTCCAAGTGCTATGTATTTATATGCTGAGTCCTCGAGTCCCACATTGAGATACATGGACTAAGCAGACAAGAAGACATAATGTGGGGTGGCATATTACATGTGCTACTCCTTGACTCTGGACAATATTAATTATGTCACTTGACACTCTGGGACGCACCAAAGATGATCAAGATCGTGTTCTATTTAAAAATTTTTTACGTGACATTGTTTGTTTAGATAAACATAGGCTTTTCATAGAACAAGGGAAAATGACACAAACAGTCCCTGAACTTTGATCAACGTGCAATTTGATCCTTGAATTTTTAGTTTATTCAATGTGGTCCATGAACTTTTAGTACATGTTCAATTTAGTCCCTGAACTATATGAAAATGTTCATTGTAGTCTTCCCATTAATTCAAATTCAGGGATTACATTGAATATTTTCATATGATTTAGGGGCTAAATTGAACATGTGCCAAAAGTTCAGGGACCACATTGAATAGATTAAAAGTTTAGAGACCAAATTGAATATTAGGCTAAAGATTAAAGACTACATTGAATAAATTAAAAGTTCAGGAATCAAATTACACATTTGACCAAAGTTTAGGAATTATTTGTGTTATTATTCCACGGAACAAAGTGGTTGATCTTACTATTTTGCATCTGTTCAACAGATGAGGGTTCTTCTGGATAGGGCTCATGCTGTATCCAGAGCCCAGGCTGAGTAATGGATAAAACAGCAACATAGGTGACTCTCATTCGGCCTCACACCGGCCTCAAGCAAATCGATGTTTTGCAAAACCAGTGATCATTGAAGTCCAAGTTTTAATATATTTCTCTCGCCTCACAGAAAACTCCAAAAGCAGCTTCTTTGTTTCCACACCTGGAATACATATAGATCAAACCATTGAAAATGCACTGTTTTTGAGTCGAGCCCTGATTTGCTCCCCCGTACCCGTAGAGTCAATACGGGCAGCTCCACTTAAAAGGCTGGCAAATGTAAAAGCACCTGTCCAATTCGTCTCTCCTCACTCTCGTGTAGTAGTTCAAAGGCTTCATCAGACTCCAAACTTTTGGAATAGGCATCCGCAAGGGTATTATAAGAAATCGAATTCTTTTCAAATGTTGAATCCATAGCTCTCTGACCATCTTCCATGTGGCCCGACTGGGAATACATGCTAATGAGAGAATTACCCACGCAGGTATCAAATGCAAAGCACAATTTTATAGCTACTGCGTATATTTGTATACCCATATCTATTATCACAAATGCTTCCACATGCCTTTTGAAATGGTGTGGCCTCACTGGATCTTTTATTATTTCCCATAAGAGAGTTTGATGGTTTCCTCGTTCTCTTCAGTTTGCACATATCCCATGATTATCGGTGTCCAAGACATCACGTTACGATCTTGCACCCGATCAAACACCTTTCTCAAATCATGAAGTTATCCACTAGCTACACACTTCGCGTACATGTCCACCAAGTTGCATCCAACACAAACATCTGAAGCCAATCCAGACCATATAATCCAGGAATGCAATTGCACCCCAAGGGATAGTAGCTCCAACCCCGAACATGCCGACAAAACAACTATCAGCATAAATCTATTTGGTACAGGTCCACTCACCAGCATATCCAAAAACAAATCAATAGGTTTCTTTGGACGACCCAACTGAGTATATCTTGCAATTATCCACGCAACCACATTCCTCTCAGGCATTTTCTCAAACAACTCACGAGCTGAAACCAAATCAGCCCTACCCTTGCAAACGTGTCAATTAATGCACACCCAAAACACATCAGAATCAAGACAGCTCCCTTTACTTATAACCCTGAAACTCTTATCACCCATTGATGCATTCTTCAGAACCGAACAAGCCCGAGGGAAAAAAATCATCTTCAAGCATATGAACGAAAGTATCGACTGTTAATTTTTTTTTTTTGGTCGAAGTATCGGCTGCTTCAAACGCGATGTGGGTATTGGAATAGCAAGAGATCATGGGACTCCAAAAAAACCAAATCCCTTTTACTACCCATCTCCCTAAAAGTCCTCTTCGCCTCAACCCCGTCATTGGATTTCGAGGAGAGACTGATGAGCGAGTTGAGAATCACCGAGTTAGGCTAAAGCTGGGATTGAGCGAGCACGCAATGGAAGCACCTCCCGAGCGCTAACCCTTGGGAGCGAATGCAGGATATGAGGAGGAGAGAGAAGGAGAGGAGGTCGGCATGGGACCCGTTATGGGACGTGAGGTGGGTGATCAGGCGGCGATCGAGGGGCGAGGGTGAGAGGTTTCGGCGGGTAGGGGAGAGCTAGATATTGGACGGTGGAGAGAAGAGTGGGATCGAGAGACTCGTTGGTCCATAGCAATCGATCTTGGTCTGTCATATAAGGAGCACTCAGGAAATAAGAAATGTAAACAGAGCCATGAGGCAGCTCATCTGCAAAACACGGGATGTAACAAACGCTGAAATCATATACGTTCACGAATTACATGGTCAATTATGCTCCTGATGGAACCACGTTTATGTTACATACATCCAAACATGGAGAAAAGAAAATCATACAATGCATGATTCCGTAATTTCATTACTATTCTGAAATCGATATCCTTCGGAAATTGTTGGAGCACTTGATGTGATTGAGAATGATTCGAGTTCTATTTCAGTGTCCATATCATCAACTGGCTTCTCGGATGGATACAGAAGCGGTTTTGGAGGCAGTCGCAGTTGATCAATATCTCCTTCAAGCATGTTCAGGACTCTGCTCATTGATGGTCGATCGTTAGGGATTAACTGTATACACCAAAGGGCAACTATTACCATCTTCCTGGTTATCTCCCTTTCCCCTTCTACTTCTTCCATTTCAACCTTGTTTTCTTTACCGAGTTGATCATAGACCCACGAAGGGAAATAAACTTGACTTGAACGCTCAACATTTGCCTCAGCGTTTTTCCTCCTACCTGCCATTTCCATCAGCAACTTTCCAAAACTATAGACATCAGCTTTATACGAGACACCACCAATGTTCCTGTAGAATAGCTCAGGAGCCATATATCCCAAGGTTCCTCTTGCAGCAGTCAATGACACTATGTTGTGGTCCACGGGATAAAGTTTTGCAAGCCCGAAGTCAGAAACTTTTGGGGTGAAATTTTGATCTAGAAGAATATTGTGAGGCTTGATGTCAAAGTGTAAAATTTGTATGTCACATCCCTGATGTAAATATTCTATACCCCTAGCCACACCAAGAGATATCTCATATATTTTCTTATAATCAAGAGAATCGTCCCCATCTTTAGAGAAAATGTGTTTATCCAAAGATCCGTTTGGCATGAAATCGTACACGAGAGCTTGCTTAGAGTTGTTAAAGCAAAAGCCAACAAGTTGTACCACGTTAACATGGTGAATCCTTCCAATAGTAGCCACTTCGCTCATAAAATCTTGGCCATTAGATTTTGGGTTGTTCAAAATCTTAACAGCAACTTCATTGCCACTTCTAAGTATTCCTTTGTACACAGAGCCATAACCTCCTTCCCCTATTTTGTGTTTGAAATTTTTTGTGATTTTCTTGATATCCGAGTGAGAGTATCTTATGGGAAAAAAGTTGTTATGAACTTGTAGGAATTCTTCAATGTTTTTGTCCATTGCTCGGTGCCTTCTCATCCACTTATAGATTAAAAATATCAACACACATGGAGCTCCAAGTATGAATTTTGCTGCGATGAATTGGGCTGTGGAGAAATTTGTATGCAGATTAGCGTAGTGTAATGATTCTAATTACAGATAGAAAGTTGTTCTTTTTTTGGTCAGAGTGCTGCTTGAGATATTCATAGTTGTGAGGAGAAAAGGACTAGTCATACCTAAGAAAAAGGGGAGATAAGGAAGTGCATAAAGCGCAAGTGCCGCCTTCATAGAACTATCTGTAAAAAGCAAGAGAATTTGTTCGAGATTATTCAAATGATTAATAAGCATTAACGACCAATCAATGGAGACCCAAACTTATCATTTTAGAGGTAAAATATAAAATAATTCACGTTAAGCTATAGCCCAAGTCAAAGATAAATTCATACCATCATTGCAGTGCAAAGACAGACTTTTATTTATTAGAACTTGCAAGTAGAGAAGTCTAGAATAAAGAAGAGTGATTGAATTTCACTGTCCTATATAGCGCCTAGATCCAACTCTATTCTATTCACCTGGGGAAATCATGTTATCATGACATGATCTTTCTTATCAAAGAAAGACGAATTCGCTTCTGTTCTCCAAGATGTACCAGATGATTTAGTCCACCATTCACTCGCGTGTAATTCTGATTTACAAACATCATCCAACACGTACAATTTACTCTCCCGCATAATAGCAACCATGTAAGGGACACAAGCTACTATCAAATCAAACATTTTTACCCAATAAAAAATAAAGTAATCAAATCCAGAAAAGCTCCATGGGTTGTGGAACAACAAAAGAGCAATGCATGTTCAATCTACTCAAATTTTATCAAACTTTTTTACTTAAGTGATGTGGCAATTTTTTCCACGGGTCATTTAAAGATATTAATGACGCAATATGTGAGTCCTATGTATTACATTATCCAAATGAAACTTGCTATGTAACTGGATGACTAAATTTTGGTAAGATCTCTTAATAGATCTAACATTTAAGAAAGGAGGAGGAAGAAGAAGAAAGAGAGAAAGAAAGAAAAGCTCTAGGGAAAGTCGCTTACTGGAGTTATAGTAACTGCACCTCGTCGAACGATATGTGAAACCCAAGAAGCAAAATCGAGCTGTTCCAATCTGCGAATTGAATTCTATATATGTGAGATTGAATCCCTCGGCCATCATGTTGTGGAGTTCCTTGTATGATAAACTCACACGATCCTTTTCCCACCACAAGATGTTGACCGATGCGAATGCCATCATAGTTATAGTGCAAGAATCCTGGATGTCCAGTGCTCCTAATGCATCAGACCCATGACCATGAAGAGCGTATGAGTACACCTTCGTTTGGGAAAAATTAGAAGGCGTGCCAGCAGAGTATGCAACCCCAATACACGGTTTGGTATCAACATACGAAGTAGAAACAACGGGTAATGAGCACTTCATGAAGACCAGTAGGTTTTTGAAATAAGGAGAGTAGACATCATTTCCACTGAAGTTGGAGTCCGCCAAAGAGTAACGAGGGAGGGACGAGCAATTACCCTTCTGTAGACCATCGTCAACGACTGTTATGTCACCTCTGAAGTTACCTTTGTAATCATGGTAACGGTAGTGGATCGACTTCACATAATATCGACCGGCATGTATATATAGAACGGTGCGGTTATTTTCACAAGCAAGCTCATACTTAGAGTGACCGCAGCTTTTTGGATCGCTTTTCAATCGAAAGGGATAACTTATGTTACGGACTTCGCCGCAAGATGAAGCGGCGCACAAGTGATTCTTCTTCGCACCACAGCTTGTTCCTAGTAGTAAAACAAGTAATATGAGTAGAAAAATATGGTATATAAATATGGAGCCGTGAGAATTAATCATCTCTCCACTGCTCGATGCAAGAATGAAAGTTTTAGCTTGGTAATTGTGGTGGTGTCTCAATAAAGGGAGGGATTATATATGATCGAAAAGATTAGCTGGGAGTCATCTGTGATCGAAATTTTCAAGCCAACAAGGAACACAAAGTCAAGTCAAGAAAAGTAACTTGTGTGGACCAACTAGAGGTTCCATCAGCTGAAATTATGCAGAGATTGTGTCGTACACGCAACGTCAAGCTAGCATAAATTGATTTGGAAGGAAACTTCTTCGCAGTTTCTATATTTGACTTTATTGGCCAATTGACTCTCTCTAAAGATCAGCTTTAGTGTCGTAAAAATGAAATATCGTGCCTTAAATTGAATAATAATCCTTATAAGTGAGGCGTCTATGTTGTAACTTATTTCAAGGCCGATGGGTCAGGAGTGCTATGTTGTGAAGATGAAAGTGAGAACATGTAATAATGTTGATGACAATAAACTTGGTCCACCTGAGTCTCAAGTAACAATGTTTGTTTAAGTCATTACTTCATTGCATTAAATGAATTGGCAACTTGGTATGAAGGTCAAACCAATTATCTTCATGAGAACTGTTGAAAATATGTCTTGTGTTTGAGCCTGAAACGAAAATATAAATTTCAAGGAAAAAAAAGAACGAAAAAAATCTACTGCGCGTTGAACTGAGCGGCTGAATTTGGAAAGTGAATTGTGGAATTTGAGTTGGATTTTGGCTCGGTCTAACAAAGGTTAGAGAAAGGAAAGAAATAAATTTGTTTTGAAATCCAAGGATAGATATTATCCTGAGGAGCTCGACCACAGAACTTGAAAGTCCAACGTGGACTTTGTGTGGGACCGAGTCAAGAAAGAAAATCAACTCCCTTCACCTAACTTGTGTTTGGTGATCTTCTTGATGTCCGAGTAATAGTGCCTTATAGGCAAAAATTCTTCGATGTTTGCGTCCATTGCTTGGTGTCTTTTGTTCCACTTATAGACTAGGAGTAGCAACACAAATGGAGCTCCGAGTATGAATTTTGCCGCTAGGAAGTGAGCTGCGAAGAAAATTAGATTACTAAGAAGTAGAGTACGTTTTAATTTGTTACAAAGCACATACAAATGATGTCTTTTTCACATTTTGCGTGACTTTCGTATATGCGAGGAAAACAGAATTATCCATACCGAAGACAAAGGCAGCAAGGAACTTTATTCAATGCAACATTTAGCGCCGTACTCCCGGAAGAATTGTCTACACAAAACGTGAGATTTCAACCAAAAAAAACATTAAGACATATAATCAGAAGTAGCTGAGTAATCAATGAAAGATACTTATAAGGATATAAGTACTATTATCCTGATTAAGTAAATAATTAGTTACCAGTAAATGAAATTCGAAGCAAAGATGTTTTAAGGATAACAACTGATAAATAACTGATGTTACATTTGCATACTATCTTATTTATACGACAACAATCAATAGTCGTATATATTCAACAAGTCTCTTGTCTTAATGTGAATAACTACATATATGTTATGATGTTTTTAAAATGAAATTTTCAGACTCCTTTTGCGACTTGCTAAATTATATCTAATTTGGAGCCAAAGATTGATCAAGTAGTGTTGCATCACACATGTTATATGTTCGGTGAGCCGAAGGATTTTATCTAGAGAATTTTCAGGCCCCCATCGCCACTTAAAATATCTAAATGTTTCACATATTTGGGTTGTGGGAATTAAAACTTTTTGTGATTATATTTGATTAACTTCTCAGGTAGGATTAACATACCCTGACCTTGGCAAGGAAACACGCCATTAACTTTTTTGGTGGGCTTTCATTCCCCAATTTGTGAACTCTTGATGTAAAAGAAAAGTTAGCATTTGAAAAAATCAGGTACTTTGAGCTAATATGAACTAAATGTAATTATCATATATTTTTTAAAAATTTGAGATGTTCAATGTTAAATTAGCAAAAACTTGATTTCAGTGGGTGCTATATTTCAAGTTTCAACTATCATAGTTTGAACAGGAATAAAATGCAATGCAATGTGATTGCTACCATCATTTCGCTCGGAGAACGACGAAATTCCTCTCTGTTATTCTCTGTTATGATCGTATGTCACATTAAACCAATATTTTGCATGTCATCTTAATTCCCTCGAGGGGCTAATTCTTTTTACAGACTTCCCTTGCATCAGTTGCTTTGATTTTTGCACCAGTCATTCACAGTCCGTCGCTTAAGGCACAGGAGCTTTAGCTAGAGTCCCATATTAGTGTATTGATCGGCTAATTGAAGGGCATACTTACAGTAGTAGTAGGATATGCATCGTGTCCCTCGGTATTGGAAGCCTTAGAAGCAAAAGTGATATGTTTTCTTCTGCGGCATCCAGCTGTGGAGATCAAACCCGTCGGCTATCGCGTTGTAAATGTCATTGTAGGAGATCGCACGATTCTCCAGGGACAATTCTGATCTTTTAGACCATAAAGAATTTGCTGCACGTGCAGACATGGTCATGGTGCAAAAATCCCCAGTATCCGATGCAATTGCATTGATGATGGCATGTGAATAATACCCGTTTATAGCTATCCATGGTTCGGTGGCAATAATGTATATAGGAGATATCACTTGCTTTGAGCAAGATGTTACGGTCACCATGGGTCTATTACTGATTTAGTACTGTTCAGCTTTGCTGAAGTTAGAGGGCCCCACCTGGTGGAGAGGAAGGGAGGAACAGTTCCTCATTTGCAGCCCGACATTGACCACTTCCATATGCCCAAATATGGAACCGCTCTCATAACAGTGGATGACCAATGATTTCACATGATATTGGCCAGCGTGAAAAGATAACACAGTGCGGTTATCTTCACACGTTAATTCGAATCTCGAGTCGATGTAACCTTTTGGGTCGCCCTTCAAGCAAAAAGGAATAACTTATGTTATGTAATTCACCACAAGATGAAGTGGCGCAAAAGTGATTTTTCTTTGCACTGCAACTCGTCCCAATTAGCAATACATGCATTATGAGAAGCAAAACACGGTACATAAGAGTGGAGAGTCGAGACATCTCTGCACTGTTTGATATGATGCAATGAAAGTTTTAGCTACTTAGCAATGTGAGGGAGGCTCAATAAAGGGATGCATAATATGATTGAAGAGAGTTGGAGTCGTTGGTCATCACAATGTCCAAGTCAACCAATAGAACAAGGTCAAGCGAAGAAAAATAAAAATACGAGGCCGGCGAAAGTTTCATTACATTAGTGGAAATTATGTAGAAATTGTTGTACTTGCAATAAAGCTAACATAACACGACCTCTGCTTAGTTTATGGATAGCTTTCACATTAATTAGGAAGGAAACTTCTCTTAAGTTTCTAGATTTGACGTTTTTTGGCAAATTGATTCTCTCTAAAAAAATCGATTTTAGTATTGTGAAAGTGAGTTTACATGAATATTTTGTACCCTAAATTGAATAAAAATCCTTTTAAGTGAGGCATCTGGAGATGTATTTATTTCAAGGCCAATATTTCATAAGTGTCACTTCCTCGAATTGTGAAGACAAAAGGGAGAAAGACAGCAATTAGAATGATTATAAAACTTCGTTCATCAAGTTCCGAGTAATTATAATGAAACTCAAACATGTCGTAGTCACCAAAACTAGTCTCAATCCTAGATTTGGCATTTCTGTTTGTTCTTCATTTCATAATTGACCCATCGATCTTCTTTGAAGTTTACAAGTCATTCATCTAGTATATTGACAATTAAAAAATCTTGTCCAACCTTGTCCATTACCCATCGTTTTTCTCTGTTGACAAGCATCTTGACGAGTCAATATACCCAGTATTATATACCAGTCTTAATATACACACAAAACCATTACTAATAGTTAAAATGCATTCCACATTCAAATAGATCACCAATTGCAATCAACAATATTGGGCTAATTCCGCTCAGCCATCTATGATTTCATGGTTATCCTAATCACCCCTCAACAATATATTATGTCTCAGTCAGCATCCTATACTTTGGTTTTTAGTGTCCGTGTGATAAAAAAAAAAAAACTAGACGGTCTTCTGATCTTGCATCCCATCAAACACCTTTCTCGAATTGTGAAGCGATCCATAGCTATACACTTCAAGTACATGTCCACCAAGCTACATCCAACAGAGACATTCGAAGCTAATCTAGACTGTATAACCCACGCACGCAATTGCACCCCAATCTACTGTTACTCTGACTCCGAACATGCCCACAAAACAACTGTGAGGATGAATCTATTTGGCACGGGCCCACTCACCAGCATATCCAAAAACAAATCAACAGCTTTCTTTGGACACTCCAATTGAATGCATCTTGTCATCATCAAAGTCCGAGCAACTAGATTCCTCTCGGGCATTTTGTCAAACACCTTACGAGCTGGAACGAACTCAGCACTACCGTTTGCAATCATGTCAATCAATGCACACCCAGCACGAACATCAGAATCGAGACAGGCCACTTTTTATTATAAACCTAGAAACTATACCACCAATCGATGCATTCTCTAGAATTGAACAAGCCCGAATAACCGGGAAACAATAAACATTAGGGAGAAAACCATTTGGAAGTATATGAGCGAAAGTATCGACTGCTTCAAACTCCGTGTAACTATTGACATAGCATGAGATGATAGACTCCCAGAAACCAAGTCCCTTTTATTACCATGTCCATTAATAGCCTTTCCGCCTCAGCCCAGCCCTTGGATTTTGAGTAGAGACTGATGAGCGAGTTGAGAATTACCAAGTTGGGCTTGAGCTTGGACGGAGTGAGCTCACAATGGACGCGCCTCCTGAGTGCAAACCTTCGGCAGCGAATGCAAGACATGAGGAGGAGAGAGAAGGTGAGGAGGTTGGGATGGGACCCATCACGGGACATGAGGTCGAGGTGGGAGATTGCTCCGCGAAAGTGGCCGACATCAAGGTGGGTGATCAGGCGGCGATCGAGGAGCCGGGGTGAGAGGTTTTGGTGGGAAGGGGAGAGCTTGATGTTGAATGGTGGAGAGAGAGAGAGAGAGAGAGAGAGAGAGAGAGAGAGACTCATTGGTCCACACAAGTCGACCTTGGTATGTCATATCAAGAGTACTCGAGAAACAAGAAATGTAAACAGATAGCCAGGAGGCAATTCTTCTGCAAAACACAGGATCTAACAAACGCTAAAATCATACAGGTTCACACATTACATGGTCAATTATGCTTCTAATGGAACTACATTTATTTTGCATACGTTCAAACATGGAAGAAAAGAAAATCATACAATGCACAACTCTGTAAATTCATTGCTATTCTGAAATTGGTATCCTTCAGAAATTGTTGGAGAACTTAATGTAGCTAAGAATGATTCAAGTTCTATTTCAGTGTCGACATCATCAACTAGCTTCTCGGATGGATATAGAAGCGGTTTTGGAGGCAATCGTAGCTTATCAATATCTCCTTCAAGCATGTTTAGGACCCTGCTCATTGATGGCCGATCATCAGGGATTAACTATATACACCAAAAGGCAACTGTTATCATCTTCCTCGTTATCTCCCTTTCCCATTCTACTTTTTCATTTCAACATCGTTTTCTTTGCTGAGTTGATCATAGACCCACAAAGGGAAATAAATTTGACTTGAATGCTCAACATTTCCCTTTACATTTTTCCTCCTACCTGTCATTTCCATAAGCAACATCCCAAAACTATAAACATCAACTTTATACGAGACACCACCAACGTCCTTGTAGAATAGCTCAGGAGCCATATATCCCAAGGTTTGTCTTGCAACAATCAACAACACTATGTCATAGTTCGTGGGATAAAGTCTTGCAAGCCCAAAGTCAAAAACTTTGGGAGTGAAATTTTGATATAGAAGAATATTGTGAGGCTTAATATCAAAGTGTAGAATTTGCATGTCACATCCGTGATGTAAATATTCTATCCCCCTAGCCACACCAAGAGAGATGTCATATATTTGCTTATAATCAAGAGAATCGTTGTCATCTGTAGAGAAAATGTGCTTATCCAAATATCAGCTCGACATGAAATTGTACATGAGAGCTTGCTTAGAGTTGTTAAAGCAAAAACCAACAAGTTCCACCACATTAACACGATGGATCATTCCAATAGTAGCTACTTCGCTTATAAAATCTTGGCCATTAGATTTTGGTTTGTTCAAAATCTTAATAGCAACTTCATTGCCACTTCTAAGTGTTCCTTTGTACACAGAGCCATATCCTCCTTCACCTAATTTGTGTTTGAAATTTTTTGTGATTTTCTTGATGTCTGCGTAAGAGTACCTTATAGGCAAAAAGTTATTATGAGCTTGTAGGAATTCTTCGATGTTTTGTCCATTGCTCAGTGCCTTCTCATCCACTTGTAGATTAAGAATATCAACACACATGGAGCTCCAAGTATGAATTTTGCTGCGACGAATTGGGCTGTGGAGAAATTTGTCCACAGATTAGCCTAGTGTAATGATTCTAATTACAGATATAATGTTCTTCTATTTTTGGTCAGAGTGCTGCTTGAGATGTTCATGGTTGTGAGGAGAAAAGGACTAGTCATACCTAAGAAAAAGGGAGATAAGGAACTGCATATTTCGCGAGTGCCGCCTCCATAGAGCTATCTGGAGAAAGCAAGAGAATTTGTTCAAGATGACTGAAAATGATTAATAAGCATTAACGACCAATCAATGGAAACTTAAACTTATCATTTCAGCGGTAAAATATAAAAATATCACATGTTAAGCTATGACCAAGTCAAAGATTAATTTATACAAGCACTGCAAAGTGCAATGACAGACATTTATTCATTAAAAGTTGTAAGTGGAGAAGTCTAGAATAAAGAAGAGTGACTGAGTTTCACTCTCCTGTATGAACGACCAGGTCCAGCTTTATTCCTTTCACTCGGGGAACCCATGTTACCGTAGCATGATCTTTTTTATCGAAGAAAGACGATTTCGATCTTGTTCCCCGAGATGTACCAAATGATTAAGTCCGCCAGTCACTTGCGTGTAATTCTAATTTACAAACATCATCCCACATATGCACACTTTATTCTCCCGCATAACAATAACAACCATGTAATTGACACAAGCTACTATCAAATCAAACATTTTTCCCCAATCAAATATAAAATAATCAAATTCAGAAAAGCTCCATGGGGTTGTAGAACAATAAAAGAGGTGACTCTACTCGGAAATCTAATTGAACTTTTTTATTTCAGTGATGTGGCAATTTTATGTGTTGGGCTTTTACAGAAATTAGGGACGCAATGTGTGGATCCCCCATATGATGATATTTAATTGAAGCTTGCCATGTTACTCGATAAGTAAATTTTGATAAGATCTCCTCATAGAGCTTGCATTTAAGAAAAGGAGGCGGAGGAGGAGGAAGAAGAAGTAAAGAGAAGCTGAAGGGAAAGTCGCTTACTGGAGTTGTGACTGCACCTCTGGCGGTGGTTGAAATCCAAGCAGAAGTCGAAACCCAAGAAGCAAAAAAAAGATATTCCACTTGACGTGCTCTGATAGGCTAGATTGAATCCCTCGGCCATCGTGTTGCGGAAGTCGCTTGTATGGTAAGCTCACGCGATGATAGTGAACCCTTTTCGACCCCCATTTATAACTTGATACTAATGCCATCATGGTTGCGGTGCACGAGTCCTTGATGTCCGGTACAAGTCCTACTGGAAAAACATATGAGTGCTCCTTCATTTGGACTAAAGTCAAGAAGTATAAATCGTGTGGACTAATTTATGGATAGCTTTCACATTAACTAGGATGGAAACTTCTAGGAATCAGCGTTAGTATGGAAAAATGAAGTATCCGTGTTGGAGTCGTCTTTGGAGAAGCCCAAGTCAAGCAATGACACAGAGCCGTACAAAGTGCAGAAAGTGGAGCCTCCTATGTAATGGAACGTCTGTGGCTCGGAGGAGAAGCAATTGCATGGACTGTACAACGTGTGGATCAATATCAACCGTTAATTACGTGGGTTCTACTGTGAGGTCCACATAGTCATTGATCGAGATGATCTTAGTCTATATGATCTATATATCATAATATTTCAAGAGTAATTACAAGGCTCATGTTTTCCTCTCACAGTCTTTCTGATTGGTGGACTTCAGATATAGATATCACTCACGTTTTATTAAGTTGCTTTAACATGTGGTTTCGCAACATGTAACCCGCCTTCGAGAAGAGTGACTGGAAATATGAATGAAGTATTGAAAGACATGTAAGAATCAAAATAGACGACTGAAATTCTGAGTACCGTAAAGGCTGGACCATGTAAGTAGATGTGTTGCTTCAGACATTTGAGAAATCAGCCATCGTAAAAGCATTACTCAAAGTCGGATCAAGGGATTGAAAGTCAGAAGTGGCATGCCATTCCACAGTTCCGTTCTTGGAGTTTTGCAGAACTTGGGTAAATGCAGGTAGCTACTCGTCGATGAAAGTGACGACAACGAATGAATGTAGGCGGAGTCGGGTATTATTTGATTTTAACGGAGTAAGAGTGCCCTCGGAGTTTGAAAACATTACATCTATGCCTTTGAATAACAAAGCCATGAGGAATTCTACTAGAATGCACTAGTACTACGTACTACGAAAATAATGTACAAGTCTAAGGGATTACGTAGTTAATGATGATGCTGCAATTTTACTACTTATATTTTGCATTTCATTTCTACAGGAGGAAAGATCTTGCAGTAAATGATTCCGTAAGCTCAGTATAATACTCCAATAGATAACAGTCATGAATCATCGAGGAACTTGATGAAGATGAGAATGATTTTAGATATATTTGAGTCTCAACATCATCGATTGGTGTCTCTATTGGACACAAAAGCGGCTTTGGTGGCAATTGTACTTTATCCGCTTCTGCTCATTGCGGTTGATCATTAAGGTCCAATTGTATACACCAAAGAGTAACGATTATCATCTTCCTATTGTCTCTCTATCCTTTTCTATGACATCCATCATTTCAACTTCCTTTTCTTTGTTGAGTTCATCACGAACCCATAAAGAAAAATAAATTTGACTCGAACACTCTGTATTTGAATTTAGATTTCTCCTCCTACTAGCCATTTTCATCAACAGCATTTCAAAACTGTAAACATTGGCCACCAATGCACTTATAAAATAGCTCAAGTGCCATATCTCATAATGTTCCTCTTATAGCATATCATTTGCTATCCATTTACGAATGCATTGCTATTTGATTTCCTATCAAATAAATGTCCATCAAACAGAATTCGACCAATTTGCTGATCAAATGCCCCATGAAACCTTCTTGATATGACATCACGTGAAACTAGACTTGAAGCCACGCCATGTGTATTGTGGAGGTCCTATCGACATCTCTCAAGAAAATTGGTTAGATTGCGATTATAGTGTATCAATCGAATGTAAATTGAAGATCATTGCATCATGTGAATGGATCAAAAGTTCAGTACCGCCCATTCCGTAGAAAGAGCACCTGACAACCAAGCATAGTATCCTGTGTCTGATACAAAGAGCACCTGACAACCGGCTCTTATATCATTTACTGGAAGGGAGCAGAAACCCAATACTTGTAATTCGGTATTGTAGTTCGGCTAAGTTCGTATACCAGAAATTAAAAATAAACGTTAGAAAAACTAACCTGAAAGCAGTACAAGCAAATAAGCAGAATGTTGATCCGAGCCCAACGAAAAAACGTCGTGTTCTTAAAACGAATTTGGCCTCTCAATCAGTACCCGAGGATATTGGATAATCGTCTTCCAGGATAGAACGGATCTCGTTCCTCCGAAGCGGTACGTATTCGGAGGACTCCTTCGAACACAATCTTGCAGAATAATCGCACAAAAATGACAATGATGAGGATGAGCGAATATGCGTGCGTAGAAAAATGCCGATGTCACGAAGTGTCGTTATCCGAACTCACTGTTCGGTCATATTGAAGTGGCGAAAATGAAGAGTTGCCAGCTTTTGCGAACAGCAGCGAAGGTTCTCTTTGAACCGGTTTGGTCGTGACTAGTCGCGAAGGGCTTCGGTTTTTTGTTCGGACGAACCGAACCCCCACGAACAGATATGTTTGTTTGTCCAAAAATAATAATAATAATAAATAAATTCTAAACAACGTATCTGTTCGGAAAAAATAAAAACCGATAGAGGGTGGACCCGGAACCGAACCGGCAGGACGGCGGCGGCACGCACGAGGGGTGGACCGACCTAGCTCGATATAGGTCCTCTCTTTTCCACAAAAATGGGGTACCCCTTCGCAGAATTAGAAGCCTTTGCAATTTCGCTTCTGATCTCGATAAAGCTACCTAGAATCAATTGGCAAGAGGTCAATGATTACGTGAATTGCTTAAACAATTCCAATCAGCCCCTCTCATGGTGGAAGAACAGATAATGACGATTTATACGGGAACGAATGGTTATCTTGATTCATTAGAAATTGGACAGGTAAGGAAATTTCTCGTTGAGTTACGTACTTACATAAAAACGAATAAACCTCAATTCCAAGAAATTATATCTTCTACTAAAACATTCACCGAGGAAGAAGCCCTTTTGAAAGAAGCTATCCAGAAACAGAAGGAACGCTTTCTACTTCAGGAACAAGGATAGTAGAAATAAATAAAATAAATTGATCACTCACTCCCATCACCTCTTCTATCCTATGTGGAACACTTTCAATCACACACTTCTCATTCAATTTTATGGGATTTGGGTGCCAAAATCCCAACAATACTGTCAATGCATTCTATTGAACTCACCTTCACTTAAAAATTTAAGTCAACTAGAATATATTAATTTCTTTAGACCACACCACTTTTTCAATGTGGGACTATTCTAATATCACTTGCACATACATCTCAACAATGAGCAGATTTCATATTTAAAAATGCTACAAAACTTTGGTTTGTGATATGTAAAGAAATAATGAGAGGTACGACTAAACAATAAGTTCAGGCAAATTCATCAATAATTTACATTTCTAAATTGAGAGGCCCAAGTCCTTTTAATTTAAATCTTAGGCTAGAGGTGGAAGAGGGACTGGTTTACTCAGCTTAATCGGCCCAGAACCCTGGCCAGGTAGCAACAGCCCACTCCTCCTCATCAGGTAAATTGCTCTGAATAGGCCACGGTTCCCTGTCTCTTCCCTCCACGTCAATCAATTAAGGGAAAATGACACAAACACTCCCTGAACTTTGACTCAATATGTAATTTGATTCTTGAACTTTTAATTTTTTCAATGTAGTCCATGAACTTTAACCCAATGTTTAATATGGTCCCTGAACTTTCAATTTTGGTCAATGTGGTCCCTGAACTTTTGGTACATGTTCAATATGGTCCCTGAACTTTATAAAAATATTCAATGTAATCCTTCCATTAATTTAAGTTCAGGGACTATATTGTATATTTTCATATATTTCAGGGACTAAATTGAATATTTACTAAAAGTTTAGGGATTAAGTTGAACAAATTGAAAGTTAAGGGACCACATTGAACATTGGGTTAAAGTTCAGGAACTACATTGAACAAATTAAAAGTTCATGGACCAAATTACATATTGAGCCAAAGTTCAAGGATTGTTTATGTCATTATCCCATCAATTAAATAATGCCATAGCAACAGGATGCGGCCTTGAATCGTTTAGTCCCTGGTACCCATGAAACTTGCCACGCCTTCAAACACTCGCCATTTCCTACTTGCCACCGACCTCCGGCTTTGACTACCCTTTTAAGAATGCTTAGCCATCCCCAGGAAGCTCTCTCTACCCCTTCTTAGCCTTCATAAATTCGCCTTCGGGGAAGTAGATATCTCTCAGCATTTGCACGCACAGATCCTCTGGATCCTCCGTGAGTCTCCATGACAAACTCCTAGCGATTAAGCTATTAACGTCCTCGCACCAACTCCCTGCGGAAAGAAGCACCCCCATAGAGAAAAATTTGGGATGCCAAAACGGGGCTCCGCAGGATCAGGATTCCGACTGAAGCTCCCTTGCGGAGGAGAAATTAATCGACAGAAAGAAAGGAAAAAAAAAGAAAGCAATAAATAATGTTATTAAGATGACGGTACTAGGAACATTAATTCGGTTTAGCCCTTTCGGAGGAGAAATTAATCGAGCCTAGAAAGGAAGAATCCCATTCAAGTCGAGAACAAAAACCAGAGAACCTGCTGAGCTGGGGAAATCCGGTCCTCTTCTCTCTCCAATCAGTTCCCCACAACCGTTTGCGGACGGGAGCAGAGCAGAGAGAGCCAGGGGATTCATTCGTGGAGGGAGGGGTATACTCGCTCAAGGAAAAGCATTTGGAGGAGGGGGGAGGTCACAAGACAAAACGAGAAAAAGAAGAAAGAAAAAGGTTGAATCCTAGCATTCGGAATCGTGGATTTTTGCCTTGAATCGTCCTTAGTTCTGCAAGTAGAGGCGGCTGGTCTCCATTGTCCGGTCATTATTAGAGTTGCAAGCCATAGAGTAAAGGATGAAGAGCGGATCCATTAACGCCAAGACATGAACCTGAAAACCCCTCACGGTCGTCTGATCTTGGAGTCCTTGGAGTCGTCTCGAGACTACGTCCGACGCCAACAATCTCTACTTCACGGTCGCGTCGGTCCTGCCCTGATTTGCTCTGCTCTTTGGCGGAAAATTTTGAAGTGTCTCGTCCTCGGAAATCTCCGTCACTTGCGTTCGTACTCGCCGGAAACGTCTCCAGAGCTTTCTATCGTTGTTGGTTCGACCGCGATTCTTGACCGGGAACCACATCATCAAGGTGAGATTTAGATGATATGTCTCCGTCACTCGGTAAGCGACAATAGAGACTGATGTTGACCCCACTGTTTGCCTGGAATATGTCTGGGATTAAAGTTATTTTCGTTGTTGAAGATGAAATTTAGTTGGAACGTTGCTTAGAAAGGCATGTTGGGTCAATCCTCTGAGACGCACACCATGCGTTTGATGAAATGCCGACACCAGATTTGCATAAATTTGTCAACGAATTTCGGATTAATCTGAGTGGGTTTCAGTATGTCTCGTGCGATGGATGTTTCTCGTTAACTTTTGAGCTCAATTTCTGCTATATTTCATTATGGCCGAATAAAAACTGAGCAACCTATTTTCTTGTTTTTTTTTTCTTCTGTGGGTTGTTCTCGTGGTGATTACTGGTGAGAAAACGACGGGAGTGTCAGTCCTACGAGATATCCATGTCGGTTTGTTTCTCCGACTCATGCCCCCCCATAGCTTTTGCCGTTCTGTGATTGCGGATATGTGATGGCCAGTGGCCGACAATGGCGAACGATGCTGGTTCCGGGTGGACGATGACCGGCGACGGTCTTTGTTAGTAAGGGGCGGTGGTCGGAAGTGATGGCTAACGGGGGTAGAAGTGGAGATTAATGGCGGTGGCCGTAGATGGTGGTCGGAGGCGAAGGTCCAGCGTGGCTGAAGAAGACGATGGTGAAGTGTCGGTGAAATGGCTAAACAGACAAAAGCAAATTGGGCTCGTTTAGGCTTAGTGAACCGTTTGGGCTTTGGGTTTGATTGGGCCTTAGAAAGTTCGGGCCTAATTTAGTTGGGCTGGGTCTGAATTTTCAATAGGCTTGTTTGGGTTGAGAGGGGCCTGATATAATGGCCAAATCTTTGCTTTGTGTCTCAGACCCTTTGAACCAGATCTAGTCCTCACAGGCGGGCGGGGTCCAGCGGCCCACCCTAAGTCCCTATTTTCGGAATAATAAAAAAATATTAAAATACTAAAAAAAATAGAAAATTATTTTAAAAAATTAGAAAATAGCTTAGAGATAGGTCTTAATTTGGTTGTGTGACTTTAGTACTAGATTTAGTTTAGTATTAGCTTAGTTAGCATAACTTTTAAATTTAGGGGTTTTAGTAATTACTATGACATAGCTTTGGTCTTAATACTTTAGGAGAAGATGTGACTTGATTTGAATTTAGCTAATGTGAATCATGTCCTAGGGCTTATAACATGGCCATGTATATTCTTTGCCCGACGAGTATCGATTTTTCATTTCCCGAACCTTTACTTGAATGTTTTTAATTCTTGGGCGTTTAATTCTTGTACTTTTAATACGTTGGTTGTTCTTTCCTTTTAGTATGGTTAGGGTTAGTTTAGGGTCATAATAAACCTTGCAAGAACACTTGCATGGACACTTAGTGGACAAGAACCTTAGGATTCATAACTTTGTAAAAAGACTATCTAAACAACTTAGTTGACAAAATAATCAAGTTTAGGTAGCGAAATGGCACTAATTAGATAACTGATGTAATCAAGTCCCCGACCTTAGGTCTCTTATACCTCACTTGGTTTTTAGCCAATCCTAATGGGTTAGTGTTGACTCCTCATTAAAATTTCTTTTAGGGTTAATCAAATATAAAATTGAATATCCCAATATCGAGCGAGGTAAGAGTTTGGGAGAGCTCGGGCTCATAATTGATAAACCATTTGGATCGTCTTATGGGTAATGCCTCTAAACCGGTCAAAATGTCCCCGACCTTGTCATCAGATGTGTTTAGGGAGGGTTGCGACATACAGCAATTGTCCTGAGGCTCTACCAAAACTTTTCAAGTCAATTCTTCAAAAACATGCAGTTACTAGGAGTTGCTTCCATGAAAAAAAGGGCTTAGTCAACAACAAGGAGAGGGGTAAGCACATGACCTTATCTTTTGACCTGGATTCCAGCAAAAGTTCCTGCGGTGGCTCTCTTGTACAGCATGTTAACAAAACATCAGCCACTAAAATGAATACAAAAAGGGATAGCGATCGCGTCTAGCACCTCTAGATCTGGCTATACTTCCAACTGTTCCACATAATTTGATGCTATAAAAAAAACAGAACACAGGCACACACACACAACATTTTATCCATCCTATCCACACATCACTAGAGCCCATTTTCCTTAAAAGGTTCTTATAAAATCCCATTCAAAACTACCATAAGCCTTGTTTATATCTATTTGACAGCACACGCCTCACTTTTCCCACTCTTCTTATTTTTTTTAATAATAATTGGGAAGACAAATAAGGGACATGAAAGATTTCAATTCAGGATTGTGACATCCTGAAAAATAGTCCATTTGGGATTTATAAAATACTAAATTTTATGAATGTACTCATAGTTAGTTCTCGCCCGGAACTGATCATTCCTGGGATGCTAACCATTAGGGAAAGGTTAATGGGGGAATTAAATTCGTACGACTAAATGAAAATTCGATCGTGAATTGACTTTCGACCATAAAATCGTCGAGGTGATATTTTGAGCCACTGTTGGTCGATTCAAGAATAGTCAGGGATCGATTCGCCACTGTCACAGTAGTGGATCGCGGGTGATACCGCTGGACCATAAAATGAATTGACGAATGATCCTGAACCTATGCCGAATGATCGTGCCCCACAGATCTAGTAATTGATCCTCGCGATTTTATTGACAATCAAAGTCGTTACGGTCTGAATAAATTGCATGTGACTCGATTTAGTATCAGTCACGGGTTGAATATGCGAATTTTCCCAACGAGCCACCTGTTAGCCTGATAAACGCTCGAGTTGTGTTTAATAAATTTTGATTATTAAATTAAGCCCAAATTGGAGGTCGAAAAATTTAGAAGTCACAACGGGACATTAGGACGACGTTGCGGATGGAACGTACAAATTTGGATGTGCTCGATTCCTTCATAAAAATTCGATTTCGACGAGAAACGGAGAAAGTGACCATTTTGCCCTTGGGAATTAATAAAGGGCTAGTTTTATGGGCAAATGGCATTTTGGTCATTTTGCCCTAAAATTTGAAAAAGACAATTTTGCCCTTGGACTTTTTGAGAAATTACAAGATTACCCTTGGATATTTTGGGTGAGATTCGATCTGGGCCGTTGGTTTCAAGGTAAGATCGAATCTGGACCGTTGGATCAAAAATGTGAGAGAGGGGTATTTTGGTCAATTGCCGTTTTGGTCAAAAGTCACTATTTTAGTCTAGACCCACTCTCTCTCTCTCCTCATTCCCCCTCTCCACCGTGAAGCCCCCCCAACCGTGAGCTCTCTCTCTCTCTCTCTCTCTCTCTCTCTCTCTCTCTCTCTCTCTCTCTCTCTCTCTCTCTCTCTCTCTCTCTCTTTCTCTCCCCTTGGCCGATCGTCGCCGAGCCGCGCCGCCGTCCCCGCCAATTGCCGCCGGATTTGTGGACGAATCATGGCTGAGAAGTGGGCTGGATTATGGTGATCTAGAGACCAATTTAGAGGCAAGTTAAGGCTGATTTGTGAGCTGGGTTAGAGCTGGAACTTGAATTTTTGAAGTTCGGTGTGAATCGCGGATTCGCGGTCACTATACGTCTTCGATTTGCTATTTTTGTAGAGAATTGTGTGGGCCGAATTTGAGGAAGTTTTCTCATGAAAGTTGCTCCAAATATCTTGAAGTATAACATATTTTAAATTTGAAATTTTTGGAGGTCATTTGGGTAGCATGAAAACCCATTTTCGGACCGTATTGAAGCTGCCCGGAACACTGTTCATCTCGACCTCCGGGTCTGTTCGAATTTTTATAAATTTTTCCAGACCCATTTTCATAATACTTCCTTCACAAAACTTGTTGGGAGACATTTGTGACTATGACATATAAAAATTTCAAGGCTTTTCAAGGTAGTTTGGGTATTGAAAGAAATGTATTTTGAGGACAAAACGGTCTATTAGAGCGAGTTGATTTTCATCTGACTTCAAGTGATCAAAAGAGGTATGTATAGTTGGAACTGGGTATCGACTTCTTCACGGAAAATGTTTATCAAGATGTTTTACGCAAAATATCCAAATTTCAAAATTTTTTGAGCTCGTTTACTATTTATTTGAATGGGATTTCGGTTACTGTGTAAACTACCCAATTTTACCCCGATTCTTTGGATGTTCGTTTTTATGAGCGGAATGATGGGGGTGTCGAGGTTGAATAGTTGCTGCCTCGTGACCAGAATTTAGGCTTGAATGTGTATTATATAAGTTGATTTGAGGATGTTTTGAGGCTGGAGTGAGACTGAATAGAGTGTCGGAAGTTGTGGGATGGAATTGGAGAGCTTAGGGCTCGATTTAAGGATAAATGGTGTCAGTTTGGTGTGTGGTAGTATGGCTGGATTGTGGTGTTTAATATGCTTGGAAATGTCGAAATTATGCCTATGAACGTAGTTGTGTTTGTGGGCCCATGAGTGGCCTTGTGTGTTTATTGAACCGTGATTTAATGGATTGAAATGTGCTTGATTATGTGCACGCGTGGGCCGGACTGAATTAGTTGTTAAATTAGCCATGTTAAATACTTAGTGAGCATGAATTGTGTGTGAATTGATGCGCGCACGGGCCACGTGTGGTTGGCCAATTGAATGTGGCAAATAATTGTTGAGCATGTACATGAATAAGAGAGTGAATGTGGTATGGCATGTGCGATTGTGAGAATTGTGCCGTCCTGAGGCGTGTACTTCAACGCGGGTTGCGCAGCAGGTGGTAGATGTTGAGCCTGAGGTGTGTACTGTAAAGCGGGCAAGAGACATGGCCTGAGGCGTGTACGGTAACGCGGGCAAGAGACATGGCCTGAGTCGTGTACTGTAATGCGGACCCTAGAGTGTTGTGATGAGTTGGTCGCAGTGGACCTGAGGCGTGTACTGTAACGCGGGTCACTGGCGAGAGTTGTGGAAAAAGATGTGATGAAACGGGAATAAATGCATGAATTATCATTAGAACATGCATGTGAGTGGAATAATGCTATTGTAAGTCTAATGTGCAGGTTGCTTATATTAAGAATCAGGTGAGTACGATTGTGTGGACGTTGTCTGTGTGTTGCTTGTTTCGGTGTTTGAACTTGTCTGGAATACGTGATAGCCTAGATAAGGGTTAGGTTGTGTACTTATTGAGAAGTGTCTCATGGTTGTATCAACCAAACCATTTCAGATCAACCGCCCGAGCCATGAACCTTATGCAGCCGCCGCTACCACGTATTTTGGATTGTTATGCATACTTAGAATGATGTGGTAGAATTCCCGATCGAGTTGAGGCCGATTTGGAGTCGTCGGATGAAGCTGCACCTGATGAGGATTCGGACGAGGATTCTGAAGGGAGTGAGTCACAGCGGACGCCATCTAGGGGGGTAGGGATTAGTGGGAGCTGAGAAAGAGTCTGGAAGTGTCCCATTTTGGTGTAGTGCTTACCCAGGCTACTGATTTTTCTGTGATATCGGTGGTTTGCAATTTAGTAGTTCATTGTGCATATTTTGCTTTGTGGTTGTATATTGGCAGTTGTGGCATAAGTTATGTACTAAATGGATATTGTGCTTAATACGAGGTATAGTATAAGATTTGGTGGTTTGGCAATTTATTTTCTCTAGTATCCCAGGTAAATTGTTGTTTGGGTGTTTGATGTTCCGCCGCGATTAAACTCTGATGGGTTCGTTTGGGTCGGCGACAATTCTTGAGATGTCGCACTAATTCAACCGAAGAGGGATGTCTCGAGTTTGATGGTGTTCGGGGTGTGACATCTCGGTTTGAATTGGTATCAGAGCGAGGATAGCTCGATCTAAGTCGGTCGAAGCCTGGAGTGATAAGAAGTGGGAACCCTAGGGTAGCCATCTAGGGTAGCTGTAGTTGGCTAGGGAAACCTTAGTGAGCCATAAGTGTGTCTAGCGCTACATGTATTTCCAGACTGTTGTGGTGATTGTTGATTGAATTGAGTATTGTAATGATTGAAGTGCAGGTGTGTCCGGACCTAAGGTATGTGCTCGAACCTCATTAATTGTGATTTGGTGTTCTGATGGTGGATTGCCTGCTAAATGAATTATTATTGTAATTCACTGCCTAGGACTAGACTGGTACAATTGGCCTAGGTTTCTAATTCCTGTAGGGAATTATAGCAGGTAGGAGAGTGATAGAAATTGGGATGGAATTTTAAGGACCCTTGAGGAAGTTGGGACCTTGATGGGTAGGCAGACTCAGGAGCGATATACCACTTTTGCCCGAGCGGTTGAGGTCGTTGCAGCTATTGCCATTAATGGCAACAATGGAAATCAAGGACAAGGGCAGGTAAATGCGAATCGATTAATGCATCAACTAGTCAAGCAGTTTCGGAAGTTAAAGCCTCATAAGTTTGATTGTAGAGGCAACCTTGAGGCTGCATCACTTTGGATAGAAAAATTAGAAAAAGCCTTCGAGGTATTGGGGTGTACGGATGAGGAGAAAGTAACGTTAGCAGTGTATCAGTTGTAAGGAAATGTAAGCGATTGGTGGAAAGCCGCCAGAGGAAAAATGTTTCCGGTTGGTACCACCCAGACTTGGGCGATGTTTGTGGAAACCTTTAATGGTAAGTATTCCTTTGAGAGTGCCTAGGAACAGAAGTTGGCGGAGTTCATGAGGCTTCATAAGGGGCAGAGAACAGTGGACCAGTATGAGGGTGAGTTCACTCGGTTATCTAGATTTGCCTAAAAAATAATGAAGGACTCATTGGATAGGGCCCGGAAGTTCCGTGACGGATTGAAGCCGGACCTCTGTAGTCAGACGATATCATTGAGTCTGAAGGACTATAAGGAGAATTATGAGCAGGCCAAGGCAAATAATTATGAGGTGATAGAAAGGACTGCTACTTCTGTGATCGATGATAGAGAAGAAAGGATAAACCTAGTAGTTCTGGCTATGTATGGCCTCGATGTAATTGCGGACACAGATTGGTTAGTTAAGCAAAATGCCGTGATGGATTGTAGTGGCTGAGTGATTCAGTTTGGTCCGGCTGGACATCCTAAACCCGAGTTAATAGGGAGTCGAGGAGGAACCTCGATCCCATTAGTTTTATCAGTAAAAGCAACTAAATGGTTGGATGAGGGTTGTAAAGGTTACATGGTAAGTGTGGTTGATTTGACGACAGAGGAAGTGCGGCTAGACGACATAGCAGTGGTGTGTAATTTTATGATGTTTTTCCTCAGGAATTGCTGGGATTGCCACCAGAAAGATGAGCAAAATTTGTTATCGAGTTGGCCCTGGGGCTGAGCCAATCTCGAAGCCGCCTTATAGGATGTTGTTGTCAAAACTGGAGGAATTAAAAGTCCAAATGCAAGAACTACTGGACAATGGTTTCAGTCGTCCTAGTGTGTTTCTATAGAGAACGCCGGTCCTATTTGTAAGGAAGAAGAATGGGACAATGAGGTTATGTATGGATTACCGGCAGTTGAGTCAGGTGACGATTAAGAATAAATAACCACTGCCGATGATTAATAATCTGTATGATCGATTGCAAGGGACCCCAGTGTTCTCCAAGATTGATCTACGTACCGAATTTCATCAATTATGGATCAAGAAAGAGAATATTCCGAGGCTGCTTTTAGGACGCGGTACGGGCATTATAAGTTCACGGTGATGCCCTTTGGTCTAACCAATACCCCTGTTGCCGTTATGGATATAATGAGTAGGGTGTTTAAGGAACTTCGAGACCAGTTTGTCACCGTTTTAGTGACGATATACAAGAGTATTCGAAAGAAATCCTGAGGAACAAGAAGTGTATTTGAGTAATGTGCTATGGACCTTAAGAGAACACGCACTCTGCGCCAAGTCGAGTAAGCGTGAGTTTTGGCTTAGTAGGGTAGCGTTCATTGGACTCATAATGTCGGAAGATGAAATTTTTGTGGATCCGTCAAAGGTTGAGGCCGTGACTAAGTGGCTAAGACTGGTATCAGTGATAGAAATTCGAGGTTTCTTAGGCTTGGCCGGTTATTATCGACGTTTGGTAGAAGGGTTCTTGTCGATAGTCAGGCCGTTGACGTGACTGTGTATGAAGGAAACTAAATTTGAGTGGGATGAAAAATGTGAAAGGAGTTATCAGGAGTTGAAGCATAGGATGACAACTACCTCGATCTTGACTATTCCGTCTGGATCAAGAGGATTTGAGGTTTATAGTGACGCGTCATTAAGAGGACTAGCATATGTAATGATTCAGCTCGGAAGATTAGTTACATATGCATCGCGCCAGTTGAGGCCGCATGAAATGAATTATCTGATGCATGATTTAGAGTTGGCAGGGCCGATGGATAGAACTTCTTAAGGACTTCGACTGCGACGTCCTGTATCATCTCGGGAAAGAGAATCGAGTAGCGGATGCTCTAAGTTGGAAGTCGAAGTATAGCGCTCATGATGGTTAAGGAGTAGATCTTGTTGGAAAGGCTAAGAGATTCAGGGTTTGAGTTCGAGGTGAGTCTGATGTCTAATCTAATGACTGCATTGAGAATCGAACAGGAGATCCAAGCAAGGATTAAGGCGTTGCATCTACAGATCCTAAAATTCAGAAGAGTCTAGAAATGGACGGCACTAAGAGAAAACCGGACTTCCAAGTATCCGAGGATGGGATCTTGAAGTTCCGAGGATGATTGTGCGTGTCTGACGATGTGGAACTTAAGAAAGAAATTTTGGCGGAAGCTCATACGAGTAGTCATAGTATTTGTTCGGACAGTACGGGAATGTATCAAAATTTGCGGTGACATTATCGGTGGAGTGATCTGAAAAGGAATGTGGCCGAGTGTTTGACGTGCCAACAAGTGACGACGCAACGTTGTAAGCCCAGAAGATTATTACGAACTGTGGGAATCCCAAAATAGAAATGAAAGCATATAAATATGATTTATGTGACGGATCCATCAAGGAGTCAGAGAGGACACGATTTTATTTGGGTGATAGTGGATCGATTGTCTAGGTTAACGCACTTCCTGGCAATGCGAAAGGACTTCGCATTGGATCGATATGCTCAATTGTATGTGCAACAGATAGTTCGATTGCACGGAGTTCTAGTGACGATTACGTCGAACCGTGATCCTAGGTTCACCGCCAATTCTTGGAAAGGTCTGTAAACGGCATTAGGATCAAAGCTGCAGTTTATCACAACTTATTATCCGCAAACGGATGGACAGTCTGAGAGGACGATTCAGACTTTAGAGGATATGCTTCGGGCATGTGTGCTTAATTTTCAAGATAAGTGGGAATAATAATTGCCCTTAGTACCTTACCAAAAAAAATCAGTGCCCTTAGTAGGATTTGCTTATAATAACAGTTTTCAGCAGGGTATTGGGAAGGCGCCGTTTGAAGCGCTGTATGGCAGAGCATGTAGAATGCTCATATGTTGGGACGAAATTGGAGAAAGAAGTATGAACCAGACCTGACTCATGTGTTAAACTATGAAGAAACAAAAGTTGATGTCAGGGGGTCGTATGTTGAAAGACCTATAAGGATCGAGGATCGGAAAGAGTGAGTTCTGAGGAACTAGACGATTCCGATGGTCAAGGTTATGTGGAAATACCACGGGACAGAAGGTGCAACGTGGGAAAGTAAAGAGCAAATGCAACGTCAATAACCCCATTTGTTTGAGTAGTGGTGAGATTTGTAAATTTCGAGGACGAAATTTTTGTAAGAGAGGAAGAGTTGTGACATCTTGAAATATAGTCCATTTGGGATTTATAAAATGCTGAGTTTTATGAATGTACTCGTAGTTAGTTCTCGTCCGGAACTGATTATTCCTGGGATGCTAACCATTAGGGAAAGGCTAATCGGGGAATTAAATTTGTACGACTAAATGAAAATTCCATCGTGAATTGACTTTCGATCATAAAATCGTCGAGGTGATATTTTGAGCCACTGTTGGCCGATCCAAGGATAATCAGGGATCGATTCGCCATTGTCACAATAGTGGATTGCGGGTGATACCGCTTGACCATAAAATGAATTGACGAATGATCCTGAACCTATACCGAACGATCGTGCCCCACGGATCTAGTAATTGATCCTCGCGATTTTATTGACAATTGAAGTCGTTAAGGTTTGAATAAATTGCACGTGACTCGATTTAGTATCAGTCACGGGTTGAATATGTGAATTTTCTCAACGAGCCACCCGTTAGCCTGAGAAATGCTCGAGTTGTGTTTAATAAAATTTGATTATTAAATTAAGCCCAAATTGGACGTCGGAAAATTTGGAAGTCACAACGGGACGTTAGGACGACGTTGCGGATGGAACGTGCAAATTTGGGTGTGCTCGATTCTTTCAGAAAAATTCGATTTCGACGAGAAATGGAGAAAGTGACCATTTTGCCCTTGGGAATTAATAAAGGGCTAGTTTTATGGGCAAAGGGTATTTTGGTAATTTTGCCCTAAAATTTGGAAAAGACAATTTTGCCCTTGGACTTTTTGTGAAATTACAAGATTACCCTTGGATATTTTGGGTGAGATTCGATCTGGGCCATTGGTTTCAAGATAAGATCGAATCTGGACCGTTGGATCAAAAATGTGAGAGAGGGTATTTTGGTCAATTGCCGTTTTGGTTAAAAGTCACTATTTTAGTCTAGACCCACACTCTCTCTCTCTCTCCTCATTCCCCCTCTCCACCGTGAAGCCCCCCCAACCGTGAGCTCTCTCTCTCTCTCTCTCTCTCTCTCTCTCTCTCTTTCTCCCCTTGGCCGATCGCCGCTGAGCCGCGCCGCCATCCTCGCCGATTACCGCCGCTATTCTGCTCTAGCCGCGCTAGTTTAGAGTCCGGTAAGTCGCAACCTAACCTTTGCCTAGGACATCGGGTATTAACGGGTTCGTTTAGACACGGTTTAGAGTTAGATTAGGGGCTGATTGTGTTGGATTTAAGTGCCGGATTTGTGGACGGATCATGGCTGAGAAGTGGGCTGGATTATGGTGATCTAGAGACCAATTTAGAGGCAAGTTAAGGCTGATTTGTGAGCTGGGTTAGAGTTGGAACTTGAATTTTTGAAGTTCGGTGTGAATCTCGGATTCGCGGTCACTGTACGTCTTCGATTTGCTATTTTTGTAGAGAATTTTGTGGGCCGAATTTGAGGAAGTTTTCTCATGAAAGTTGCTCCAAATATCTTGAAGTATAACATATTTTAAATTTGGAATTTTTGGAGGTCATTTGGGTAGCATGAAAACCCATTTTCGGACCGTATTGAAGCTGCCCGGAACACTGTTCATCTCGACTTCTGGGTCTGTTCGAATTTTTATAAATTTTTTCAGACCCATTTTCATAATACTTCCTTCACAAAACTTGTTCGGGGACATTTGTGACTATGACATATAAAAATTTCAAGGCTTTTCATGGTAATTTGGGTATTGAAAGAAATGTATTTTGAGGACAAAACGGTCTATTAGAGCGAGTTGATTTTCATCTGACTTCAAGTGATCAAAAGATGTGTGTATAGTTGGAACTGGGTATTGACTTCTTCACGGAAAATGTTTATCAAGATGTTTTACGCAACATATCCAAATTTCAAAATTTTTTGAGCTCGTTTACTATTTATTTGAATGGGATTTCGGTCACTGTGTAAACTGCCCAATTTTATCCCGATTCTTTGGATGTTCGTTTTTATGAGCGGAATGCTGGGGGTGTCGAGGTTGAATAGTTGCTGCCTCGTGACCAGAATTTAGGCTTGAATGTGTGTTATATAAGTTGATTTGAGGATAAAATGAGGATGTTTCGAGGCTGGAGTGAGACTGAATAGAGTGTCGGAAGTTGTAGGATGGAATTGGCGAGCTTAGGGCTCGATTTATGGACAAATGGTGTCGGTTTAGTGTGTGATAGTATGGCTGGATTGTGGTGTTTAATATGCTTGGAAATGTCGAAATTATGCCTATGAACGTGGCTGTGTTTGTGGGCCCATGAGTGGCCTTGTGTGTTTATTGAACCGTGATTTGATGGATTGAAATGTGCTTGATTATGTGTACGCGTGAGCCGGACTGAATTAGTTGTTAAATTGGTCATGTTAAATGCTTAGTGAGCATGAATTGTGTGTGAATTGATGCGCGCACGGGCCACGTGTGATTGGCCAATTGAATGTGGCAAATAATTGTTGAGCATGTGCATGAATAAGAGAGTGAATGTGGTATGGCATGTGGTATTATGAGAATTGTGCCGTCCTGAGGCGTGTACTTCAACGTGGGACGATGCCCGGTATTACCGGAAGACTGCCAGCCTGAGGTGCGTACTTCAACGTGGGTTGCGCAGTAGTTGGTAGATATTGAGCCTGAGGCGTGTACTGTAAAGCGGGCAAGAGGCATGGCTTGAGGCGTGTACGGTAATGCGAGCTAAGGAGTATTGTGAAAATGAGACGGTTGTTTATACCGTAGGTGGTAGATATTGAGCCTGAGGCGTGTACGATAACGCGGACAAGAGACATGGCCTAAGGCGTGTGCTGTAACGCGGGCCCTGGAATGTTGTGATGAGTTGGTCGCAGTGGACCTGAGGCGTGTACTGTAACGCGGGTCACTGGCGAGAGTTGTGGAAAAAGATGTGATGAAACGGGAATAAATGCATGAATTATCATTAGAACATGCATGTGAGTGGAATAATGCTATTGTAAGTCTAATGTGCAGGTTGCTTGTATTAAGAATCAGGTGAGTACGATTGTGTGGACGTTGTCTGTGTGTTGCTTGTTTCGATGTTTGAACTTGTCTGGAATACGTGATAGCCTAGATAAGGGTTAGGTTGTGTACTTATTGAGAAGTGTCTCATGGTTGTATCAACCAAACCATTTCAGATCAACCGCCTGAGCCATGAACCTTATGCAGCCGCCACTACCGCGTATTTTGGATTATTATGCATACTTAGCATGATGTAGTAGAATTCCCGATCGAGTTGAGGCCGATTTGGAGTCATCGGATGAAGCTGCGCCTGATGAGGATTCGGATGAGGATTCTGAAGGGAGTGAGTCACAGCGGACGCCATCTAGGGGGCGTAGGGATTAGTGGGAGCTGAGGAAGAGTCTGGAAGTGTCCCATTTTAGTGTAGTGCTTACCCAGGCTACTGATTTTTCTGTGATATCGGTGGTTTGCAATTTAGTAGTTCATTGTGCATATTTTGCTTTGTGGTTGTATATTGGCAGTTGTGGCATAAGTTATGTACTAAATGGATATTGTGCTTAATACGAGATATAGTATAAGATTTGGTGGTTTGGCAATTTATTTTCCTTAGTACCCCAAGTAAATTATTGTTTGGGTGTTTGATGTTCCGTCGCGATTAAACTCTGATGGGTTCGTTTGAGTCGGCGACAATTCCTGGGATGTTGCACTAATTCGACCGAAGAGGGATGTCTTGAGCTCGATGGGGTTTGGGGCGTGACAAGGATCTTCTGCTTTGATACCATATTAGATTTGATGGGATCATTGTCAACTGTTCTAAAAGCTTATACAGCTAGATGAAAGCGTGGTTTAAAATTCAATCCTCCCAATAGCTCTGTTAGGTTATAGTAGATGTAAATTTAAGATGTACTTTTTTTAATTAACAACTACAAATGACTGAAGAAATAAAACAAAAAACGATGTGGCATTTCAGCCTCTTAAAACTGACGAAATTGATGAAGGATACAAGTACATTAAAGTTGCAAGTTTCAAGACTCAAATTCACGAAATGAAAGTTGTAAAATTAAAGTGTATTACGGTAACAAGTTTTTGATCTTGCTCGGTAATTGTCTCAATTTCTTTTGATATTTTAAATTAGACCTAACGCAACCTTGAAGACCATATGATAGCCCCTTCAATATTTTCTCAAAAAATTCGATCAATTTCCGATCAAAGTAAGTCTATTGCAAGAAAAGAAAGTTTTGTTGCGATTGCGGAAAAAAAAGTTGAATTTCGGTGAATCCAAATGCAACATCCACAAATAAAAACTACTTGCGGACTACGTGTCATGCAAGGAAAGACGAGGGATTCATACTGGAGTCAAAGAGGAAACTTGCAAGTATATATAAGGTAGCATGTATCGCAGTCTTCTTTGGTGAATATTCTACAGAAAACCAGTGATTTGGTTAAGGGATGATTAACTAGATTAGTTAGAATTCACAGAGGACGAACATAGAGAGGACGCTTCCCAAAGAAGGTTATTGCATGAACCTACACATGCGTCCCATCTGGGGTCCAAGCTTAAGAAGGGTTGCAATATGGACCACCCATGGACAGGGTTTTCTTAAGGAACAAGATGGTATATCAAATTATAGTGAAGTTAAAAGTAATTCACGTAAATTCTAAATCAAATAAAGTTTTTGTTAATCAGATAGGAGAGATGAAAAAGTTCATCAAATTAAACTAATAAAGCATGGCCTGATATAAGAAGAAACAAAGAAAACGTCATAGAATTACTCGTCAATAATTTAATGTTAAAATGGAATATGAGTTCCTTCCAATATAGACTTCATAGAATTGTTTCATCTAGGACCTTCTTCCTTTTCATTTTGATAAAAATTGTTTCTCGCGTAGACATATGTGTCTACTTTGTAAAACGTATATATGGATATTTTCTCTAAAAATAAATTCATAAATCATTGATTATGCCTATAGTAATTTAGTAGCTAGATCGCGTATTATAATTAGCTTTTTTCATTGGAATTACCTTACATTACGTAATGAGGGAGGAAAATCCTCAATGTCAGTCCCTTTCCCCACCGTTTTTGTACCTGCTTTCTTACCAATATCTTTATCCTCCCGAAGGAGGATGCAAGAGAGTGAAACTATATATGAAGCACAGCAATACAACAGTAACCTAGGAGCTAGAAGAAGACAAAATGTAATCACTGGCAAGCTAAACTAGCTCTACTCCCTCCCTACATAATACTATATTGTGGGGAACAAAGCTTTTCCAATCAAATTGTGCATGGTGCTCTAAACATTATTGCTATCTCCAAACGGAAAACTACCTGAAATTATGGGAGTGCTTGATGAAGTTGAGAATGTTTCTAATTCCATCTCGGCTTTGTCATCGTCAACTGGCTCATCTGGTGGGTAAATAAGCGGTTTTGGAGGCATTTGAATAGTACCAATATCTCCTTCAAGCATTTCTAAGACTTTGTTCATTGGGGGTCGATGGTCAGGGATTAACTGTATACACCAAAGTGCAACTATTATGATCTTTTTTATCACAATCCTTTCCTCTTCTACAACTTCTTCCATTTCAACACTTTCTCCTTCATTGACTTGGTCGTACACCCACAGCGGAAAATAAATTTGGCTTGAGTGTTCCGCTTTCGCATTTACATTTTTCCTTCTACCGGCCATTTCCATTAGCAACATCCCGAAGCTATAGACGTCCGCTTTATAAGATACACCACCTATGTTTTTGTAGAACAACTCAGGCGCCATATATCCCAACGTGCCTCTTGCAGCAGTCACTGAGACTATGCTATGATCAATGGGATAAAGTTTCGCGAGTCCGAAATCAGAAACTTTGGGAGTGAAATTCTTGTCTAAAAGAATGTTATGAGGTTTGATATCAAAGTGTAGTATTTGCATGTCACAACCCCGATGTAAATATTCAATCCCCTTCGCTACCCCAAGGGCGATCTCATATATTTTCTTATAATCAAGAAATTTATCACCTTCCTCAGTGAAAATGTGCTTATCCAAAGATCCATTTGACATGAAATCATACACGAGAGCTTGTTTCGTGCCTTCAAAGCAAAAACCGATGAGTGGCACGACATTAACATGGTGAATTCTTCCAATAGTAGCAACTTCACTGATAAAATCTTGGCCATGGGCCTTGGACTGCTTCAAAATCTTGATGGCCACTTCGTTGCCGCTTCTGAGTGTTCCTTTGTATACAGAACCATATCCCCCTTCACCTAGTTTGTGCTTAAAATTTCTAGTGATCTTCTTAATATTCGAGTAAGAGTACCTTATGGGCAAAAAGTTGTTATGAGCTTGTAAAAATTCTTCGATGTTCTTGTCCATTGCTAAGTGCCTCCTTCTGTACTTGTAGATCAGAAATATCGCGACAAATGGCATCCCGATTATGAACTTTGCTACACAGAAAAGCACTGAAGAAAATTTTGATAGGTTAGAAGAAGGTTTTTTTTTCCATAATTATTGTAAGAATAAATAATTGCAGCATACCTAATAGTATTGTAAAATCCCAAGTAGTCCAAAATGCAATATCATCGAGGACACCTGTGGAAGGAATGAATGGTGTGAAAAGGAATTGAAGGAAAAGAAGCTTGGAAAAGTAGTCCAAAATGCAATATCTTGAGAAACAGTGGTTTTTATTTTTCACTAATAATTTTGTTCCTCCTATTGATACATGACTACAAATTTTTAAAGATTGTTAACGAGTGTCTCTTGGATTATTAGTTAAGTGGCTAATTAAAGAACTAATTAAGAAGATAAAAAAATGTAAATTCTATGCCAACAAATAGCTAGTCATGTGGTTGGTGGCGCAAGAATCCTTTTTTTTTCTTTTCTTTTTTCGTTTACAGTGGGAGATTTAGCCCTTTTGTGGAAAGGTATTATAATCTAGACACGTGTATACATTGACATACACTATCATGTATATTTTTTCATAATTTTCTTGGATATTAAATATTCCTTTCATTTTCCAGTTTCGAAGAGAACGTAGCATGTGAAAGGGTGTACAGAATCATGTAAAATTACGGTGAAAGTTCATTGCCTATGGGTACTTACCGCCAAAGTAGTACCTGGATCCGCAAACTTGACCTCCTCCGGAGCTATAGTATAAGCGATCGGAATAAAAGTAGTTATCGAGACGAAAGTAGCCATACAAATCAAAGAAGCAAAAGAAAGTTGTCTTCAATGAAGATGGAAAACCGTAGACGAGAACAAATCCATCGGCCATGATGCTATGGATTAGCTCATAGTTGTAGGAGCTACTGTTAATGTGTTCTCTAACCTCAAAATAATTTATCCATGTCCACCTGCTAATGTTGCAAAAATCACTAACATCCGATGCTTTGGGATTGAGCAAAGCATACAAGTTCCAATTCAATGACGTGTTGGAAGAGGATGACCCCTCAATGCATGGACCGGTAGCGATGTAGGATGGAGAACTAACCGGCTTTGAGCAGTTCACAATGACCAAGGTACTTACGTTGCCCATAGACACTCTTGGTGAGTGACGGGGGAGAGATGAGCAGTTATCCTTTTGCAGCCCGTCGTCGACCAATTTGATTTGGCTAGTGGAATAATTAATAGACTGCACATAGTATCGGCCATCATTGACGTATTGAATAGTGCGATTATCTTCACAACTCAGATCAAATATAGAGACACCCCATCTTTTTGGATTACTCTTCAATCGAAACGGGTAGCTTATATTATAAATGTCACCACAAGATGAAGTGCTCCGCGGATCACTTGGCTCGACATTGTTAGTCATCACTAGAAACAGAACAAGAATGAGTAGCAACACCTGATAGGTATTCATGGAGCCGAGAGCCATCAATCACGCCTCTGTTTGTCTTTGGGCAAATAGAAATTGGTAAAGAGTTGTTTGGCGTGTGTGGAGGAGAGGCGCAATATGGAAAAGATTGAAAAGAGATGGGACGATCCTTTGTGTGATTGGAGACTTGGGGAGTCGCCTGGGTCTTATAGAGAAGCCCAAGTCAGTCAACGGAACAAATGGATGCAAAGTCAAGAAATTAAAAAGGTGGACCCAAACTGAGATTCGTTCCATCATTTGAGATCCCTCTTTAATCACTAACATGAACTCAGTGGCATCTAGAAAATTTACACCCATAAAGAATTCAAAGGATCTCATCTTTGATCTTTGTTTCTCCAATTTTTATCGCCACTGTTCTTCCACTTTAATCACGTACATAATTCTGCGTAATTGTTGTGTCTCCACCACGTCCCATCAACAAACAAATCCATCTCTCTCTCTCCGTTGCCCAATCACTTATAGCTTCTGATACACAAATCTATCGTGTTAATATCCTCTTCGTCTTTTTTCCCTCCTTCTTTCCATCTTCTTTCTTCACCGCCCAGGTCACGATCAAAGGAAAAATTGATGTGTATGGTTTTGAGGCAAAAGATCGAAGATAAAAACTAGCTTGCCTGAAAACTACTACTTCTTCTTCTTCTTTGAACCTTTTCTGTTCAGTCGTCAGCACTTAATCACTTTATGTGTACTCCATACTTGCTAAATCGAGTCGCGAACTTCAAACATAATTCAATTCTTTACATGGTCAAATTAATTCATGAAAAAAAATATAAGAGAAGTATCCTATGTGATATAATGCACGAGAATTTGAAGCAACAGTGAGTCACAATGAGTTTCTAAATCATACAGAGTCTATACATTTTCTTTATTAAAAGTTTTGTCAACCTACTGACTTTCGGGAGACAATACGGGGGATAAGTTTCTTAGCTAGAATCGAAAGGGACAAATACTTCTAAAATTGTTGAAGACAAAAGTTTACCCAAAAAAAAAAAAAAGGTAACCCCGATAGCCTTTCATGTGGATTGGAGATTAGTAATAAAACATGCAATATGAGCGGCAATACACGGTACATCGATATGGAGCCGAGAGAATTGATCATCTCTACACTGTTTGATGCAAGAATGGAAGTTTTTAGCTCGGTAATTGTGGTGGAGGCTCAGCAAAGGGATGGTTACGTAATAGAACAGATCAGTTGGGGGGTCATCTATCATTAAAATGTCCAAGTCAACCTGTCACACAAAGTCAAGTCAAGAAAGGCAACTTGTGTGGACCAATCGATGGGTTCCATCGGTGGAAATTATGAAGAGATTGTTGTCCACGCAGTCCAGCAAACATAACCCGGTGGTGGTGGATTAATCTGTAGATAACTTTCACATTAATTAGGAAGGAAACTTCTCTGCTGGTTTCTGAATTTGACGGTTCTGGCAAATTTATTATCTCTAGGAATAGGCTTTAGTGTGCGAAAATGAAGTATATGTGTAGTAGTCGTCTTTTGAGAAGCCCAAGTCAAGCAATGACACAGAGCCATCCAAAGTGAAGAAAGTGGAGCTTCCGATGTCATGGAACGCCTGTGGCCGAAGGGAGAAAGAATTGCTTGGACTATACGGCAAGTGAATTAATACCATATCAACTGTTAATTATGTGGGTTTCATTACGAGATCCACATCATCATTGATCTAGATGGTCTTGATCCATATAGCCTATAGATTGTATATATATTTGATTCGATCATACAATTAAGTAAGTTTTTGATATTTTTTTAAAGTAATTACAACGGCCATGTTTTCCACTCACTATCTTTCTAATTGGTGGGTTTCGGATATGGATATCACTCACATGCGGGCGATATCCATAACTTGTAATCAACAATTTAGAAAGGTGACAGGAGGAGGCTTGATTTGGAGGAAATATAAATCTAATTACAATCTGATTATTGAAATACACATAAAAATCAAAATAGACAGCTGAAATTACAAATACTGGAAATTTTATTTTTAAAGTATGTAATTTTTTTTCAAAAAGCCTAAGCAACGTCACAACCAGAGAAGATAGATATTTGTTCCTCGTCTGGCACATGCATTTCCCGTTTCAAGGAAATTCTCATTAGAAAAATGAGTTCTCTTTTTCCCCTGCGCAACATGCGGTCAACATCGCATACAGAGAAAAGTCTCATTGTTGCCATGTGATGGGAATGTCTTGTTAATATTCTATTCTGTCGATCCTTCAAATTTAATTTACAAATAAACATGAGGAATGGCTTCGTTCCCGTCAAAAGCATGATTAGCGGGTGTTCTTGATTTGCTTAAAGTACAATTAATTAAGGTCTAAAATTTTTACAAAATTACAATTAAATTCTAAAAATTATCGAATTAGTGTGATTGATGACTTCTCTTAGCCACACCAAATTTGGGGGATGAAAATTGTTGATGTGATATTTCTTTTTATATTTCGAGGACACTTCGACGCATCGCTAATTACTCGGCATGACATTGCTAGTCACCGCTTCCAATAGAACAAGCATGAGTGGCAACACTTGATGCATATTCATGGAGCTGAGAACATTAATCAGGTTTTTTTTGCTTCGTCTTTGGGCAAAGAGAAATCGGTAAAGAATTGCTGAGTGTATGTGTGGAGGATGCACAACATAAAAAGATTGAAAAAAGATTGGACGATCCTTGTCTGATTGTCAGTCAACGTAACAAATGCATGCAAAGTCAAGAAATTGAAGAGCCGGACCCAAACTGAAGTTTCATTATCAGAGGAGACGTGTCCAAAACCCTGATTGCGAAAACTCAAAAAGATCTTTTTTTCTCGTTTGATCTTTCTCGGTCCTCTTATATCTCCACGCTTCTTTCACTCGCTCTCCCTCTCTCTCCCCATCACTTGCTTCTTCACCGCGCAAATCTTTCTTCTCCTATCTTCTTCTCCATCTTCTTTCTTCACCGCCCGAGTCACGATCATAGGCAAACCACTATCAACACCAAGCCGTGCGCATCCGTCATGCCTCGCCACGCTGCTGTCTAATGCAAAAAGTATATATTATCATAGAATCAACGACAAACAATAAAAACAAAATCAGAGATTTAAATTTTTCAATCAGAGTGCGAGTGTCGATACCAACTCCATGAGGATAGCCGGTTGCCAAAAAAATCCACTATGAATATGGAGAACACATAGTTTACGATCATTAAGTCACTCAAGTATATCCCGATCTTATGCAAAACACATAGTTTTATCTCATAATCTCTCACTCTGAAAACTCATAGAAATACACTCCTGTTGTTTGCTGTAGTGTGTAATAATTGAACATGATTTCGTTTTTGTATGTTTTTCTGTAAGTTGCTGACTCAAACTATGAAACCTTATTTTCTTCCTTTTTTTTGTCTTTAGTCCAAGATCAGCCTTCACCAAATTTTTCGACTGTATTAAGATGCGAATGATAACCATTATGTTTTTCTATTTTTTTGTTCTCGAAAGTATGTTTGGAACATAAATCCATTTGGTAACATAATTTTATTTTTCTATTTCTGATCTCCACTTCTATTGAAATCTGGTTGATTGATACATTGAAACGATTTTTTTAATAAAAAAATATAGTTATGGACGAAAACTTCAGTTTGTTTATTAAAATAAGATTTGTTTACGGTGTGAATTGATTAAGTCACTAAGTAAGAAGATTGTTGTAGTGTAGCCCCTTTATTTAATTCAGCTTTGCGCAAAAGAGAGTTCAAAAGTAAGAAAACAGGAAGAACCTAAAGACTTGCTTTTCGAAAGCCCACGAGAATCATCCTTTACCGCGTTGGAATTGAATTGGTAACGAGACTTGATGTGTCTTACGTGGCCTTACTTTTGAGCTAAGAAAATGGTGTAACATTGATAGAATCACATTATCGCCTCCTGCGTGACACTCGTTCAGAATGTTGAAAGTAGCAACTATATTTTATGTACAAAATACATTTTATAAATCGAACAGAAAAATAGGACTTATAATGTATCTATTAACAAGTAGCTGAATTATTACCTTAACCGAACGGGCTATTTTCTCATTTTCGAAAGATATTTACTTAATCCTTATTGATTTGCTCTGACAAACTTTTTAAGATTTATCGCGTGAAACTGTACTAATATACTAGCGGATTGCCTAAATGATAGTTAGAACGAGGCTATATTACCCTTTTGACTCTTGAGCATCTCTTTGATGCTTTGAGGCATGGTGCTCTGAGTGGTAAATCCATTTCATATGTGATAAGCGCGTTCTTCTCGTTGGCTTTATATTGATTTACCGACAACAAAAAGATGTTCATCACAATTTATGGGTGTTTGTCGCTAGAAGCATTGTGCCTGTGACACAGGAAACAACCCGCTGAAGCTCGGCCATTTGATCTGCATACCGTGTAAATAATCAATGTGGTTTGATGGGCGACACAAGTGAATCCCAAGTCTCAATGCTTACAATCAGGCAAGCTCTGCTTGACAAAGCCACATTGGACCCAACAAATCTTCAGCTTCAGGATCTTGCAAAGAATATTACAGAAAGGGAAGCAGAGACGTTTGAAATTAGGGAAGCTTTCCGGTTGTTTCTAGCTTTCCGAAACTTTTTGAGTTCATTGAGCCCCTTAATCAACAAAAGCAGGTCGACCCCATTTACTTTATTAATGATCTGTCTCCTTCTCCCTTGTCTTTTTATCTTTGCTCTCTCTTTCGTCCATTGGGACCAAATAAAGGATCTGTTATGTCTGATCGCAACGGGGGAAGAAAGACAATAAGCTTTTTAGTGCGATTGGATTATACGGAGATGACTTTATGTTGAGTGGAGGAGATGAGGATATGAACAACATGTTGATGTGCCTCTTCATCTTCAGCCAAGTGGAGCAGCTACTAATTGCGATGGTTAGTTTCTTAATTACCTGCCCATTCCAGCAAGTGTTGAATCTCGAGATTGAAAAAAAAATTGCAAATTCATTCATGGTCCGTTTAACCCTCTTCTGCACATTGAATCTCGTCTGAAATAATTACAGCTCTGCTTCAGAAAGCCATGCTGCAACCAACAAATCTTCAGGTTCAAGATCTTGAAAAAACAGTTTCTCGACTCATAATTCCATTGTTTAGGCTCTTAAATCTTGAGTCTATAGAGAGTGCAAAAACCAAAAATACCTGCCATACCATCCGCAAATTATGACATCGCGATTTTATTCCATTCGAGTATTGAAAACAATACAATAAATCATTACAGACCAGAAGGAGAATTTTTTCCATTCTCAACATTTGTTTTTACCAAAAAAAAACAAATTAATGGATTTATCTAGCGAGCAACGAAATTGTTGCTTCGTTCAGTGTTCTAACTTCGAGAAATTGCTTGCCCTGGCAAAGAACATGCAATGCCGTGAAGCACTTGATGACCCGAATAATGTAGACATCCTTTGATTCGACAAGACCACAACAAAAAGAGGAGTGGACATCACCTGTACATGAATTGTTTTGTAGCCCCTGGACTTTTCTCGTGTTCAGGCATCTCATGTCCTATTGTCTTAGAACGGTAATTGTTCTTTTCAGAGTCAACGAGTGACCGAAAAAGTGAAATTGAGGTCAAAATCTGCATTACCAGGAGTTAGTGACACCCTCTTAAGTGAACACTTTCAAAGAATTAATCTTCTCATCATTAGAATCGTATTAGAACAGAGGGATTGTGTGTAGATATCAGGAATAAATAACATTTGCTCTCTTTTCCACCCTCATTCTGATGACATTTTGAATAGGCAAAGTCCCCGACTGATTAAAAGAACTCTTATCTCCAAAAAAAGAAAAAGAAATAAAAGTTAATATCTAGTATAAACCAAACATTTTATGTATTAGGAAAGTTTTCTAATTCAAGATTTCCTAGTTGGATGGTTTCCTAGTTTGAGAATGTTTCCTAAAATGGGGTTTCTATTTTGGATCCAATTCTTGCCTATATATAAGAAGTGGATGTTCTTTGTGAAAAGTGTCAAAGAGTAGCTTATGCTTGTAAATTACACCATGAAGATATCCGAGTGTGTTGAAGCCAATTAAATTCTTGTGTTAAGAATTTGTGTATAATTCTTTCATGAGATTGAGAAATTATTTCGTGAGAAATTGTAGACTAAACACCTAAGTAGCACCGACACGCGACACGCGACACGACACGACACGCGACACGTTATTTCTCAAAAATACATAATTCCGTCACGTTGCGACACGTTGTATATAAAAAGTAAATTTTTATATATACATGATAAATTATCATTTTTAAATTTGATTCAATTAAGTAAATAAATAATAATAAAAAGCCAAGAATGAATCTACCCTAAAAAAATTATGCACATAAATTTTTAAAAAATAATTATGTATAAATAAATATGTTAGTTAAAAAATTAAAAGTAAATAATTAAATTTGAAAAAAAAAAGAGGAAAGTACGTAGACCAAATAATACAATGCAAGCAAAAGTTCATGATTAAAAAAAAAAACAGCCCATCGAAAGCCCAGCCCTCTTTCAACCCTAATAACATATTCTCTATCCCTTCGCCTCCTCCCATCTGCCGCTTCTCCTCCGCACGATCCGCAGCTCCTCCCACCTCTTCCTTCTCCTCCGTCACCGGCGAAGCACGAGGCAAAGGAGATGACGGCGTGAAGTGCGTCGTCCTCGGCGCCGGAGAAGCGGGTGGCGAAGGAGATGACGGCGTGGAGGGCGTCGTCCTCACTCCTCGGTGCTGGAGAAGCGGGTGGCGAAGGAGATGACGGCGTGGAGGGCGTCGTCCTCACTCCTCGGCGCCAGAGATTTGCACCTTCTACCTTCTTCCTCATTTCTCTCGGATACACCTTCTCCCTCATATCTCTCTGTGTGACGAAGGGACACGCGTGTCGCCGGCGTGTCCGGCGCATTGACCGCGTGTCGGATCTCCGACACGCGTTGACAGCGTGTCCGAGCGTGTCGGCCGCGTGTCCGAGCGTGTCCGAGCGTGTCAGACATGTGACACGTGTCGGACATCGATTTAGAAGCAAAAATAGCGTGTCGGTGCTTCCTAGGTGGCCACGCTAATCGGAGTGAAGAGGTTATTGTGAAATGATGAGGATAGAACTCATTACGTACGCAGTTCCCATAAACTGATACGCTTTCCTCAAATAAGGCCGGTTTTGTTATTAATAAGCAATGATTCACAATGAGCTTGCCATAAGATTTATGTTAAACATCAAATATCATATGCAAACCACTCACAAGGTTAGTTTGTAATCATTGTTTATTATTTCACCGAGCATAGCGTTCTATCATCTTTAGATGAATTTCGCTTTTGTAGAGACATGTTCTCCTTGCGGCTCACTGACAAATTGAAAATTTTAATCGATAGGAGTAAGGCAATCGGACTAAGAAATGACAGTAAAAAGTACAAGCGCTCTGAAATTTACGAGGTATTTTTTTTAATTAACTTACCAAGTGAGCAGAAGGACTCTAGTACATCAAAGTTGTAAGTTTTAAGACTTGAATGGACGAAATCAAAGTTTTGAGACTCAATTTTATTGCGGTGACAAGTTTTAGAGCTTGCCTGGTAATTTTCCCCTTTTCTTTTGATCTTTTGAATTAGAGCAATTGTAAACTTGAAGAACATAGGGTAGCCACATCAATATTTTCCGAAAAGAGTGATCAATTTCCGGTCAAACTAAATCCATTGAAAGAAGACAAAATTTTGTTTCAGTTGGGGAATAAAAAAAGCTGATTTTGGCGAGCCAAGTGCTAATTGACTTCAAAGTAGGATACTCCCTCTCCCAACCCTCTCGCTCCACCCTCTCTCTCTCTCTCCTTCTCTGAACCTTTCTCCGTCTTTTCCGGTTTCGGAGGGAGGGATTTGATCTAGATCTCTCCCTCCCCTCCTAGCTGCTTTTTCCTTTTATGTCCTTATGTTCCTTTTCTTGTTCTCCCGATCTATTTTTAGATATGAAAACTATTAAAATATATCTTAAGTTTGAGCTCGAAACGAAAATCTGAACATTCTGAATTGATATTTTGTGGACGTCCGAAATCGAGCAAAAGGAAATATTGGAAATTTACTTTCTTAATGTGTAAGAATTGGCAGCAAACAAAAAAAAAGGAAAATAGAAAGAATAAAATATTCTTTCCTAATTCCTGCAATAGTCACTGTCAACAAAGGAAATTCCAAGCCATGCTTGGCTGACCGAATCATCCAGATTTCCAATTCCAATTCTGAGACGGCCACGTCCTCTTCCTGACTATACATGTAAAAGCAGATTGTGGGTAGAGCGGTGTGGTTCTCGTGAAATCCATGTCCAGAACGAAGAATTGATTCTTGAAGGGCCATGTTTAATTGAGTGCTTGGTGTGGGTTTTCTTTGGAGAATTACACTAAGAGTTTAAGTATTTGTAGTGATTAAATCTTGCGGTAAAATTTGTGTATAATTCCTCTGTGAGATTGAGAGATTATTTCGTGAGAAATTATGGGGCTAAATACTGTGTAAGTTATTGGATATAATTGGAGTTTGGAAAACACTGAGAGTATTTGAGATACTCAAGTGTGGTTGTAATCTCCGTTGTATCGCTTGATCTATATACAACCGAACCACATAAATTTGGTGTCCGATTAATTTTCTTGTTCTATCAATTTTATTGGCAAATGTACACCACAAGTGCCATAACTTGTGTACGGCGATCACTTTGGTGCAATAACATTTTTTCATATCACTTTGGTGCCAACTTTTTTGAAAAACGATCATTTTAGTGCCAATGCTGACATTGCTCGCAGGAAATCCGATGTGGCGCTGACACGGCTCACTGAAGAGGTCCAGTCAGCATTAAAAACCAAAAACGACACCGTTTAGCCCGCTGACGTGTACTTTTTTAAAAAAATATTATATTATATTATATTAAATAAAATTAAAAAAAGGGCCCTGCAGCAGCAGCGAGGGAGCCCTCGCCACTGCTGCCGCCAAGCCACCACCGCCGGGAAGGGCAGGCGATGGTGGCGCAGTGGTCAGTGAGGTCGCCGACCCCTGGCCGAGGCTCGACGACCCTCACCTCGCCCGGCGAGAGCCAGATTCGGCGAGGCGAGACCTCGCCATCGCGACCCAGGCGACGGCGAGGTCAGCCTCGCCTTCGCTGGGCAAGGCGGGACCTCGCCGTCGCGACACGACCACCACGCCCTTCCCAGCCGACCACTGCGCCCACCACCGCCGGCCCTTCCCGACGGTGGTGGCTTGGCGGCAGCAGCCGCGAGGGCTCCCTCGCCGCCGCTGCAACTTTTTTTAATTATTTTAATTATTATTATTTTTCTAAAAATAAAAAAATTCGAAAAAAAGTCACATAATTTTTACGTGTACAAGTTAGACCATTTTTTTTAATATAAATGCCAGATCGGTTTTTTGGCCGGAATTTTGGCCGGAGTTACTAAAATAATCTATTTTCCTCCGACTTGGCACCAAAGTGATCAGAAAAAAAGTTATGACACCAAAGTGATCGCCGTACATAAGTTATGGCACTTGTGGTGTACTTTTGCCCAATTTTATTATTCAATCACTTGGTTTTTGCAACAGGGGCTTTGCTCTCCCGATCTAATTTTAGATTTTGGAGTTTTAATGAATTAGTATTCTGCATCCAGTTTCAATGGTGTTCATAGCAGTTTCAGCGTCAAATTTGTGTTCATTCAACGTGTTTTAGTTAAAACCTTTGGCGCATGTCACTAGCTATAGAGCTCCCTCTCACAGATGTCAGATCTGAGCTTTTTCAACATGTTTATGTTGTCTCCGTACGGTGATGGTGTTGGGGATGTTGAACCTAAGCGCACATCGTCGGAAAGCAAAACTGTAATTACAGATGGAGTTATCATCGTATGCCTATCATTGATGATGTTGCATGATTCGGTGATCGGCCGTGAATCCTTTTGCTTGGATGTAGTCACAAATCAATTATTGAAGGACGAATGTGTGATTATCTCTGCCAACTATACTTTGATGATATGCCTTGATTTTTGGTTTTTGGTTTGTTTTAAAGCTCTGTGGGCTTGCTTTGTTATTGTGATATTTCCTATCAGGCATCATTTTGGTATTGAATGGAAATTTGTTTTGACTAAAAAAAAGGTTGATTGACTTCTAACTGCAATAACCACAAATAAAAACTACTCATGCGGCCTGAGTATCATGCGAGGAAAGAAAATAATTCATACCGTAGTCAAAGAGGAAACTCGCAGCTATATATAAGGTAACATGTATCACAGCCCTATTTAGTGAATATTATACAGAAAGCAAGTGATTTGGTTAATTGATGATTAACTCGACTAGTTAGAATTTACATAGGATGAACTTAGAGTACGCTTCCCAAACAAGGTTATTATATGAACCTACACATACGTCCCATCTGCGGTCCAAGCTTAAGAAGGGTTACAATATGGACCACCTATGCACATGGTTTCTTAATGAACAAGATGGTATATCAAATTTTAGTGAAATTAAATTAATCCACGTAAATTCTAAATCAAATAACGTTTTTGTTAATCAGACAGGGGAGATGAAAAAGTTCATCAAGTTAAACTAAAAAAACACGGCCTAATGCAAGAAGAAACAAAGAAAACTTCATAGAATTACTGGTCAATAATTTCATGTTAAAATGGAATAAGAGGTACTTCAGATATAGACTTCATAGAATTGTTTCAATCTAGAATCTTCTTCCTTTCCATTTTGATAAAAGTTTTTTCTCACAAAAACATGTGTCTACTTTGTAAAACGTATATATAGATATTTTTTCTGAAAATAAATTCATAACTCGTTGATTTCGAGAAATCATATGTCAGTAGTAGCACATTAAGTAGCAAGATCGCAGGTTATAATTAGCTTTTTATTTGGCATTACCCTAAATCACATAATGATGTAGAAAAATCCTCAATGTTCGTCTCCTTTCCCCACCTTTTTTGTCCTTGCTTTCTCACCAATTTCTTTATCCTCTTGATGGAGGATGTAAGAGGGCGAAACTATATATGAAGTACGGTAACACAACACTAACCTAAGAGCTAGAAAAGGACACAATGTAATTACTGGCAAGCTAAACTAGCTCAACTCCCTCCAATATAATACTTTATTGCGGCCAACAAAGCTTTTCTAATCAAACTGTGCATAGTTCTCTAAACATCATTGCTATCTCCAGATGGAAAACTAGCTGAAATTATGGGAGTTCTCGGTGAAGTTGAGAATGTTTCTAATTCCATCTCGGCTTTGTCATCATCAACTGGCTTGTCTGGTGGGTAAGTAAGCGGTTTTAGAGGGATTTGAATATTACCAATATCTCCTTCAAGCATTTTCAAGACTTTGTGCATTGGGGGCCGATGGTTAGGGATTAATTGTATACACCAAAGTGCAACTATTATCATTTTTTTATCACCTTCCTTTCATCTTCTACAACTTCTTCCATTTCAATACTTTCTTCTTCATTGACTCGGTCGTACACCTACAACGGAAAATAAATTTGGCTTGAGTGTTCCACATTTGCATTTGAATTTTTCCTTCTACCTGCCATTTCCATGAGCAACATCCCAAAGCTATAGACATCCACTTTATAAGATACACCACAGATGTTTTTGTAGAACAGCTCAAGCGCCATATATCCCAAGGTTCCTCTTGCAACTATCACTGTGACTATGCCATGATCAATGGGATAAAGTTTCACGAGTCCAAAATCAAAAACTTTTGGAGTGAAATTTTGGTCTGAAAGAATATTGTGAGGTTTGATATCAAAGTGTAGTATTTGCATGTCACAACTCCGATGTAAATATTCAATCCCCTTCGTCACCCCAAGAGTGATCTCATATAATTTCTTGTAATCAAGAAACTTATCACCTTCCTCAGTGAAAATGTGCTTATCCAAAGATCCATTTGACATGAAATCATACACGAGAGCTTGTTTCAAGCCTTCAAAGCAAAAACCAATGAGTTGCACATGGTGAATTCTTCCAATAGTAGTCACTTTACTGATAAAATCTTGGCCATTGGCCTCGGATTGCTTCAAAATCTTGACGGCCACTTCGTTGCCGCTTCTAAGCATTCCTTTGTATGTAGAGCCATATCCCCCTTCACCTAGTTTGTGCTTGAAATTTCTGGTGATCTTCTTAAGATTCAAGTAAGAGTACCTTATGGGCAAAAAGTTGTTATGAGCTTGCAAGAATTCTTCAATGTTCTTGTCCATTGCTAAGTGCCTTCTTTTGTATTTGTAGATTACAAATATTTTCACAAATGGCATCCCGATTACGAACTTTGCCACGCAAAAAAGCATTGAAGAAAATTCTGATAGGTTAGAATAAGGTTTTTTTTTCCCATAATTATTGTAAGGATAAATAATTGCAGCTTACCTAATAGTATTGTAAAATCCCAAGTAGTCCAAAATGCAGTATCATCGGAGACACCTATGGAAGGAATGAATGGTGTGAAAAGGAATTGACGGAAAAGAAATTTGGAAAGCAAAAGTCACGAGGAAACAGAGTAGTAGCAAGCTACTTTGTACAAATTGAATCTTGTCCAAAAGAATATGAGAAGTGGGATGCATTCATCTGTAAATAAATGGAAATAATAAGCTTCGTTTTTCACGTAGTATGAGAAGTGGAATGCATGCATTTGCAAATAAATGGAAATAATAAGCTTCGTTTTTCACGAAGATGATACACGATACAAGAAACTCCTTTCGCTTTGTTAGCGGTCAACAAATCTAGAGAAACAGTGCTTTTCATTTTTAATGAATAATTTTGTTTCTCCTATTGATACATGACTACAATTTTTTAAGGATTGTTAACGAGTGTCTCTTCGATTATTAGTTAAGTAACCAATTAAAGAACTAATCAAGAAAATAACAAAATGTAAATTCTATGCCAACAAAAAACTAGATACATGTATACATTGACGTACGCTATCATGTATATATTGTCATAATTTTCTTGGATATTACATATTCCTTTCATTTTCCAGTTTCGAAGAGAACGTAGCGAGTGAAAGAGTGTACTGAATCATGCAAAATTATAGTGAAAGTTCATTGCCGATGGGTATTTACCGCCTTCGTAGTACGTGGATCTGCAAACCTGACCTCCGGTGGAGCTATAGTATAAGTGATGGGAATAAAAGTAGTTATCGAGATGAAAGTAGCCATAAAAATCAAAGTAGCAAAAGAAAGTTTTCTTCCATGAAGATGGAACAGGAACCCCGAAGGGGAGAACAAATCCATCGGCCATGATGCTATGGATTAGCTCATAGTTGTAGGAGCTATTGTTAACTTGTTCTCCAACCCCAAAATAATTTGTCCATGTCCACCTGCTAATGTTGCAAAAATCTCTAACATCCGATGCTTTTGGATTGAGCAAAGCATACAAGTTCCAATTCGATGACGTGTTGCAAGAGGACAACCCCTTAATGCATGGACCGGTAGCGATGTAGGATGGAGAACTAACCGGCTTTGAGCAGTTCACCATGACCAATGTACTTATGTTGTCCATATACAATGTCGGTGAGTGACGGGAGAGAGATGAGCAGTTATCCTTTTGCACCCCGTCGTTGACCAATTTGAGTTGGCCAGTGAAATAATCAATAGACTGCACATAGTATTGGCCATCACGGGCGTATTTAACAGTATGGTTATCTTTACAAGCTAGCTCGTAGGCACCGCATCCTTTTGGGTCATTTTTCAATTGAAATGGATAGTCTATATTGTAAATGTCACCATAGGATGAAATGACGCGCTGCTGCTTACTCGGCTCGACGTTGCTAGTCATAGCCAGAAATAGAACAAGAGTAAGTAGCACCACCTGACAGGTATTCATGGAGCTGAGAGCATTAATCACGCCTCTGCTTGTCTTTGGGCAAATAGAAATTGGTAAAGAGTTGCCCGGCGTGTGTGGAGGAGAGGCGCAATATGAAAATATTGAAAAGAGATGGGACGATCCTTGTTTGATTGGAGACTTGGGAGTCGCAAGGGTCTAATAGAGAATTCCAAGTCAGTCAACGCAACAAATGGATGAAAAGTCAAGAAATTAAAGAGGTGGACCCAAACTGAGATTCGTTCCATCGTTTGAGATCCCTCTTTAATCACGTCCACAAACTCAGTGGCATCTAGAAAATTAACACCCATAAAGAATTCAAAGGATCTCCTTTCACATTTGATCTTTCTTTCTCCACTTTTTAATCGCCGCTGTTCTTCTACTGTCTCCGCGTGATTGTTGAGTCCACACCACTTCCCATCAACAAGAAAATCCATCTCTCCCCCGCCCAATCACTTACAGCTTCTGATACACAAATGTATCTTGTTAATTTCTTCTTCGTCTGTTTTCCTCCTCCCTCCTCCTTTCCATCTTCTTTCTTCCCAGCCCGGGTGGATCGATCAAAGGAAAATTAGATGTACAGTTTTGAGGAAAAAAGATCGAAAATAAAAACTAAGCTTTCCTCGAAACTACTACTTCTCCATCTTCTTTGAACCTTTACTGTTCGGTAGTTGGCACTTAATCACTTCATATGTACTTCATACTTGTTAAATCAAGTCACGAACTTCAGGAATGCTTCAATTTTTTAAAAGTCAAATTATTTCATGAAATAAATAAAAAAATGTTCATAAGAGATGTGTCCCATGTGATGTAGTGCACGATAATTGAAAGCAACAGTGGGTCCTAATGACTTTCTAAATCATATAGTTTTCACATTTTCTTTATTAAAAGTTTTGTCGCCCTAATGATTGACGGGCCACGATACCAGGGAGAAGTTTCTTAGCAAGAATCAAAAGGGACAAATGCTTTAAAAGTTATTGAAGACAAAAGCAGCCCCAATAGCCTTTTATGTGGATTGGAAATTTGTATGCGACATTGATGCAATCGCTTCACACTAGTGAAATCTCTATTTTGATTTGCGCTACTGATTAACTTTGACAAATTCTTCTAAAAAATAAATATAGATATGCAAGAAATATGAAAATAGATTAGCGGTGTGAGGTTGATTTTTTTTATTAAGTTGCTAACTAAGGAGACTTGCTACCGTGCTTTAAGAGGTCAAAAGTTAAAAAACATGAAGAATCTGTTGTAGACTTGCTTTTAAGGAGACTTGCTGTCGGTGGCCTCTTTACTTTACTGAACTTTGTGCAAAAGAAAGTTTAAAAGTAAGAAACCTGTATAATCAATAGACTTGCTTTTTGGAAGCCCACGAGTAACTTCTTGCGTTGGAATTGAATTAGTTGCAAGACCTTTGTTGCGTCTTGCACTCATAGGGTCTACCATTGATAGAATCACGTTAGCGCGTTATCTCCGTGACACTCATTGAGAATGCTGAAAATAACAACTATCGTTTTGCACAAAATACGTGTAAATTGAATAGAAAATAGGACTTATATATGTTGCTACTGATAAGTAAGTATTACCTTAATCGAAATGTTATTCTCGTTCTCGAAAAATATTTAAAATCCTAATTGATACATTTTGAGAAACTTTTTAACGTTCACCACTTGAAACTGTACTAATATACTGATTATTCGCTTCAAAGATAGTTAGAGCGAGGCCATATTATCCTTTTCGAGTCTTGAGCATTTCTATGGTGCTTTGAGGCATGGTGCCCCGAGTGGTCAATATGTTTCAAATGTGAATGCTCTTCTTGTTGGCTTTGTAATGACTTTCCAACAATAGAAATATGTTCATCATGACTTATGGGTGTTTATCACTAGGAGAATCGTGCCCGTGACATGGCGGACAACCCACTGAATCTCGGCCATTTAATCCGTATAATGGATAAATAATCAATGCGGTTCGGTGGGCAACTCAAGTCAATTTGGAGATGACCATTTCAATGGTTACAATCAAGCAAGCTCTGCTTCACAAAGCCACATTGGAACCAACAAATCTTCAGGTTCGGGATCTTGAAAGAATGTTGCTCGACTCATAATTGCACTGTTTAGGCTCTTAAATCTCGAGTCTATAGACGGTGCAAAACCAAAAAGACCTGCCCATACGATCCGCAGATTATTGCATCGTAATTTTAATCTATTTGATCGTCGAAAAAATACAAGAAATCATGGCATATAAGAAGGAAATTTTTTTTCCATTCTCAACATTTATTTCTACCCAAAAAACACATGTCAATGGATTTATCTAACAAGCAACGAAAATCGTTGCTCCATTCAATTTTTCAACTTCAAGAACTTGCTTGCACTAGCAAAGACATGCAATTCCGTGAAGCACATGATGAGACGAATAATTGTCGGCATCCTCGTCGTCAATTAAATCCGGACACTTTGTCATCGATTAAATTTCGGTTTGTATCTTTGCCGTAGTTTTTAGGTGCTTTGTCATTGATTAAATTTTGGTGTTGTATCTTTGTCTAGTGTATTTTAACGTCGATTAAATTCTGTTGAAGTGTATCTATCGATTTCCTTGTGTAACTGTAATATTTCTCATCCGGAGTCGTCACAACACCTGTTTTCTTTAATAAAAATTGAAGAACAACTTTCAGGGAAATGTATTTTGTCATCGAGGCAAATTCTTGTGAAACAAATATAAAATATCTAATTATTATTATTCAAAAAATTATATTATCAATGGTCTAATTACATTAGACATATGATTTAATTATTATAATTAGATCATATATGATTTTGTTACTAGATGAATATCTACACTTACTGTGATTACAATTTATTATATCATAGCATACGTATTTTCTAGCAATTGCAATATAATCTAGTAATAAATCATCTAATTATTGTGATACCTATGATTCATTATTTAATTAAAATATTATAGTAATTATTGCATAATGAGATAATGATATTATAATCTTGGTTTATTTATGATAAATAGATAGGGATCAACAATTATGATGTGCAATTTCTAGAAAGTGTGCATTTGAAATCTAAATGTCTGATTTCATTTAGGCTCCGTTCGTTTGGCGGAAAATATTCTTCCGGAAAATATTTTCCAGATTTTTCGGTGTTTGGGGGGCGGAAAACGTTTTCCGTAGGAAAATATTTTCCTTCCCCCTCTCACAAAATAGCCTAAGTCTATGGAAAATGACTTCCGCTTCTTCAAAAGCGGAAATCATTTTCCGGAACTTCTTCTTCTTCTTCTTCACTAAGGTCGCCGGCCGCCGCCAGTTGCCGGCCGCCGTTAGTCGTCGACCGCCGCCCCTGTTGCCAGTCGCCGCTGGCCGTCCGCTACCGTCGTCGCCGGCTGCCGCCGCCGCCCGCCCGCCGCCGCCGCCACCGTCGCTCGCCGGCCGCTGTCGCCGCCGCCGCCGGCCACCGTCGCCGCCGCCGCCGGCCGCCCGCCACAGCCGCCGATCGGCAGCTACCGGCGAAAAATATTTTTCGAAGCTTTTTCGTATTGACCGCCGAACACCGGAAAATTATGTTCCGGGAAAACATTTTCCAGAAAAATAACTTCCGGGAAAATATTTTCCAAAAGGAGAATATTTCTGCCAAACGAACGGAGCCTTAGAATTTAATAGCTTTTCAATTGAATTTGAACTTTTTATCCACACCAGTCGGCATAGTTTTTAAAATTTTAATGTGAAAAAATACCCATCAAATAAAAAAGATAAACCATGAATTTGAAAAATCTCAAGAAAATGGAGAATTGACTCGGAGGGCCTCTTTTTCACTTAGCCCAAAACTTGAAATCGAAAATCTAAAAAATCATAAACGAAAAATATAAAATAATACATTAGAAGTTTTTCCAATTCTACCATAAATTTCCATGTTGATCATTGATTTCATTACTAACAAAACATCACCATGGCGTTTATCTAACCCCATAGTCCGTGAAATATACAGACTTTAACGATATAAATACGTTTTGTCAATCAATAAAATGCCACGATAACCTCCAAACAGGAAAAGAAAAGGCAAGACACTAGCAAACTATGCCAACCAGTGGGGATGAAAATTTTAGGTTCAATCGAAAAGAATCGAAGCTCTAATTGAAATCAGACTGTTAAAATTTCGAATGTATACTTTATAAACACACCACATCATAATTGTTGATCCCTATCTATTTGCACGCAAAAAGAGCGCCAAGTGTTGACAAATTTGAAATCACTCCCAGGCAGAAGTGATTAATGGGCGGATGGCTTGTTCCGAGTCCAGCCACGCCCACCAAGGCCCAAAAAGGTAAAATCGGCAAGCTTGGGCGGCGCTCTTGCAAGAGAAAGTCCGACCTGCCTAACTTTAATTAGCCCGGTCCTACCGTTTACGAACTTGATGTCATGGGCGGGCTTGGGCATGTTCTTAGTTCAATGGGTATTGCATAAAATCATAATGGCTTATTTGATTTTTTTTATTATTATTTTCGATTGCGGAAAGTGGTTTTGACAATAGAATCATGACGGACGTGGATCCAACGGCTCAGTAGACGGAAAGCTGCACAGAATTGCGATTGAAGTTATCAACAGAGTGAGGTGGCACATGTTATTACATTTCGAATTAATCTATCACATTGCGTTGCATTAAGATTGCGGAGTTTCTGCAATATGAAAGGTCTTTGCTCGCGGCGCGTTTTTTTCCTAGGTACACTTGTAGGCCCACAATTTGATAGAGAAGTGCATTCAGTTGTACATGGACCGTGACGAAACAGTCCATGACCTAGAAATTCATGCCGGGATCGACCGCTGGATCACACATATGGGTGAGAGATCATCTTTTTGCTTTGAACAATGATTAATGTTTAAGAACTAGTCCAGTTGAGTATTCTGAATGATTGATTGAGATGATCTGGCAAGAAAATTTAACATTGGCGCTAAAAAGCCTAGCCTGGTTCGTACTTCGATTTCGGGGATGCTACCATCGCTCACGAGAGTAACAAGATTCGATTCTGTTTACCCTCTGTTTCTTGTGTCCGTTGTTTCTGTATGCAAAGATTCTACTCTTGTCCTTCCAATTTCAGTTTAGGACAGTGGAAGAACTGAATCAGGATTTTTTTCTGTGGTTACTACTTAAGGCTAGCGTTGAAGTGACAGATCCTCAGGCTCGACCGATTGCTCGAACAACAGCATCGAGCCATGAATCTTTCTCCGGTGCCTGGTAAGGCTCTCATAAGACTTCACTCCATTAACATAGAACTTCGCAGTTCAAATGCATAACTTCTAGCCTTCAAAGCATCTTGGGTTTATGTATTCTCGGGTCAACTTCCAGAACACGAGAAAAACGAAAGCTAGTTGACGCTTTCAAGAACGAGTACAAAAATTGGGTCTTGTGGAGTGCTCTTCTAGGCGAGGTCATCTGTTTATGATTGTTGGCTTCTGGAAGTCGGGTCTACGTAGAGCTTGAAGTTCAGCCTATGAATTTTGCGGTCCCTTAGACAAGTCTGGTTGTCATAGTTTGAACTCTTCGTAATGTGAGGTTTCAGTTGTTCTCGCCCTCCTTTCATGGTGCAGCGGAGCAACAAACGGTTGCAACTGGAAGAGACAGCTATGCAGCCTCCCGTCACAACGGATGGTCTTTCTCATCAGGATGTTTCTCCAGCGAGTGTGATGAACTATGCGAATGGTTAAGAAGCTCGATTCTTGCAATGTTTCCGGATCTTGTTTCTGCGAGACAATATTTTTCTGGGTACATCTTCTGCAATTTCTTTCACCTTTTTCTCCGCTTTGTCAAACATAGTACCTGCTCTGGTGATTAGCTTGACTATTATCTCAACCTGAAATCAACTTATCCGCTTTATAGGATTCTTAATTCAAATTTCCCACTTGTGCACGTTATTTAACTTTGCGAATTCTTTTATCTGCACTAGTTCAAATACACGCATCGTCCAAGAGTGCAAGTTGCTTTGTCTACTTATGGCACTCGCTTCAGAGGACATGAATATTCTTTCGATAGGAATTGTATTTTTGGATGATCATAATCGCCACAACTGATAAAACACATTGCCGGAAACAACATGATAGTCATGGTGCGCATTCTAGTCAAACGCCTTAATTTCAATTTCAAGTTGTGAAGCTGACTCGTTCTCACGCTTTTAGTACTTTTCCCCTGAGTCTGACAAGCTACCTCCACATCTCGTGCCCCGCAGTAATCATGCTCGTCCTTCATTGGAAGCATAAGCAATGACAACAAATGCTGCATTAGGCTGCACATATGCCGATTTCGCAAGTTCCGAACCTTATTGCAGCTAGACACCATGCTGCAAACTTCAGAGGACCTTTTCAACCATTGGCTTTAATGGCTCGAAGCTTGAACCCCTTGGACTCAAGGTGGATTGGAGCTTCAACTGGCGAATCTCTTCCTGCGTAATGGTGGTTTTGTTCTTGTGCCCATCAGTGCATTCAATTAGTGGTGCATCAAATCTGATTATAGCGAATAAGATGATATTAATCTATGTATCAATCAGTACATCTCCTAGAACAGACGGACAGAGTTTGCCATTTACAGCATCGAGACATTCCCAATTTAGCTTTCGGCAGCAATTTCATTCCATTTTGTGTTCTCCAAACCAAGATTGTTCAGTCGTTAAAAAGCCTTAAAATTTTTTACCTTGTACCAGGAATGTCCTTTGTGCTTTATCCGTTTCTACATATCTGAAGCAATCGAAACAACCGTGCAAAAATGTAGATTGTTTTTTCAATTGGCGAAACGATCGAAGATTCAAGAGCAGCATGCGCTGTTGCTACTTTTCTATTTATGCTTAGCCCTGATGAACCACTTTTTTTTGCAGCTTCTGTTTAGGAGTACCCTCGCTAATTGTTTCCTAAGTAGGGAAACAATTAGTAGGACTTGGTAGGGAAACTCATGCCGAGGGGACAATAGCGAGGAACATGATGCCTGTCTGGAAAAATGTAGGACACCATCACATTTCTCGGCATTGAGTGAACACACAAAATTCTCATTATATTTAGGGATCGAGCTTGTACGTCATATTTAGGCTTTCATATTGTTTTAGGCTTTTGTATGATGTGCATGTTTGGGACCTGTTAAGTAGGGAGGAAGGTTGAATTACTGAAGATGATCACTTTCTATCTTGTCCTTAAGATCAAAGTGAGATGTGAAAATTTGAGTTTGTCTATGTCGATCTTTTGGGCGGTTCAACTAATTTATGATGCTTAGACTTTGTGCTGAGAATCTAATAAAATAGTTTTCGAAATTATTAACTAATATAACTTCATGGGAACAGTGTATATGGACCGCCAAGATAATTTTATCCATAAGATAAATGAATTATAATTAAGGATGAAACCAATAACCATAGCGATACACCCTAATGACATTGTGAACCATCTGGAATAGAACAGAGCATCAATATCGAGTATCCGAAAAACTGCATGCTCTAGGAAAATCCCACGAATCATATTGCTGAAAGTTTGCGAGATCGATTTTGAGGTCTTCCGCTTGGTATTTTGACAATAGTACTACCAAATCTATATACATTTCAGAACATGATATTTATTATTCTTGGGGTTGCAAGGAGCATAATAAATTCCGGTTCAAGTAACATAGGTATAAGGGAGAAAAATCTAAAACAGAGATTCAATTCAAACAATGAATTTGATATATTAAGAAGCATCTCACCAGCAGTCATTGCATGAGCATGTTTTGTCCATAAAATGGTGGAACCGGTGTTTGCATCCCTTAGGACTATAGAACTTCTAGTTGCCATGGAGATATACTCGATCACGATATGACAATCTCCGCAAATACTAAGATTTTTAAACACCCTGATTGGCTTCGGACTGAAGGTACTTGTAAAGCCAAAACGGCAACCTTTTCACTGCGCTGGAGCAATTATTGTTCCTTTTGTCCCTCTTCTACATCATGAAGAACAAATTCGGTATTCAGAATATAACCAAGTTTCTTTATTCGACTAGCCAATTCGTCCCGTTCGTCGTAGATCTCCCGAGCCTTTGGGTGTGACGTGTCACCCGCAGAGAACTTGTGAACTACAGTTTTCGCTTCGATCCAGCTAGAACCAGCTTCTTCATTAAGATTTTTTAGTTTCATCCTCTTCCTATTGCTGCTGCGTCTTCCCGCAGACCAGCTGATGTTAGTGTTTGTTTGTAAAATAAATAAATAGGGCATTTTCCTTGTCCCACATAAAAAAGAAAGGAAAGTTTTGGTCTCTTTATAAGTTAAAGTGTAATCTACTATTGTATGGGTGAGTGGACTAGACCCTACAATACTGGCATGCGAGTGCGCGATTATTAGGAGCACTTGACACGCGTGCGTGCCACGGATCAAAATAAGCCTTAATCAATAATTTTTTTTAAGTAATCGAACAATAAAATAGACAAAACAAGAAAATAAATCGGACACTAGATTTACGTGGTTCGGTCGTAATAACCTACATTCACGGAGAGAGCAGCAACGAATTTCACTATAGAATGGAGATTACAATCATACTCGAATCACTCAAACAGTTTCAGTATTTTTCAAATCTCAATTACACTTAATAACTCACGCATTGTTTAGCCTATAATTTCTCACGAAATAATCTTTCAATCTCGTAAATGAATTATACACAAATTCTTACCTCAAGAATTTGATCGCTTGAACACAAATTCTCTTGGATGTAATTTGCCGAAGAAAGACCCGCGGTTGTCAAGCACTCGCTTAAAACGGCGCTTCAAGAAACTCTTCACGTCAACAGCACGAAGACTCCCTGCTGTTTTTCATCAACGGCGGCGCAAACAGGACTCTTTGTCCAAAAGCATCTCCTGACCTAAAAGAAAAATATAACATATACCACCGCCAGCGAAAGTGCAAATTTCCATCGTGAAGATTGCCGCATCAAATGGGAAACAAAGTCCAAGTAACACACGGTCAACCAAAACCAAATTTTGGACTTTCCTATTTTATCTTTCCCTTTAGCCGACTGCACTAACAGGGACATATAATTTGTGTGCCCCTCCATTTAAAATTATTTTATTTAGCTGACAATTCTTATCAACAAGATTTTAATCCTTCTCCAAGCAGGAAACTTTTGGCTTTCTGTTTTAGTATTCCAATCCAACCTTCGGACTTTAACACCGAACAAATAATATGGATTTTCATGGCACATATTCGAACGTCTACAAATTTTAATAATTCATTTCAAGTCGGGTTTCGTTTGTTGGTTCAAACTCAAGATATATTATAACAAACTTGCATCCTCACTGGATATTCTCTTATTTCCCAAAAGAGTTTGATGGCCTCCTCATTTTCTTCAGTTTGCACATGTCCCGTAATTATCGGTGTCCAAGACATCATGTTACGAACTTGCATCCAATCAAACACCTTTCTCGAATCATGAAGTGATCCGCTAGCTGCACACTTCACTTACATGTCCACCAAGCTGCATCCAACACATACATTTGAAGCCAATTCAGAGCATATAATCCAGGAATATAATTGCAGCCCATGGGATAGTAACTCCAACCTTGAATTTGCCGACAAAACAGCTATAAGTGTAAATCTATCTGGCATAGACCCACTCACCATCATATCCAAAAAAAAATCAACAGCTTTCTTTGGCCAACCCAACTGAGTACATCTTGTCATCATCAAAGTCCACGCAACCCCATTCCTCTCGGGCATTTTCTCAGACGACTTACGAGCTGAAACCAAATCAGCACTACCCTTTGCAAACATGTCAATTAATGCACACCCAACTCACACATCAGAATCAAGATAACGGCTTTTGATTATAAACCCGAAACTCTATCACCAATTGATGCATTCTGCGGAACCTAACAAGCCCGAGGGAAAAAAATCATCTTCAAGCATATGAATGAAATTATCGACTGCTTTTTTGTTTTTGATCAAAGTATCGACTACTTCAAACGCGATGTGGTTATTGTAATAGCAACAAATCATGGAACTCCAAGAAACCAAATCGCATTTATTACCCATGTCCCTAAAAGTCCTCTCCGCCTCTGCCCAGCCATTGGACTTTGAATAGAGACTGATGAGCCAGTTGAGAATCACCGAGTCCGGCTCAAGCTGGGACAGAGCGAGTGCGCGATGGACGATCCTCTCGAGCGCGAACACTCGAGAACGAATGCAGGATATGAGGAGGAGAGAGAAGGAAAGGATGTCGGGATGGGACTTATCACGGGACAAGAGGTCAAGGAGGGAGATTGCTCCGCGGAGGTGGCCGACATCGAGTTGGGTGATCAGGCGACGGTCGAGGGGTGAGGGTGAGAGGTTTTGGTGGGAATAGAAGAGCTTGATATTGGACGGTGGAGAGAAGAGAGGGAGAGACTCGTTGGCCCATACAAGTCATACTTGGTCTGTCATATCAGGAGCGCTCAGGAAACAAGAGATGAAAACATGTAGCCATGAGGCAATTTTTCTGCAAAACACAGGATGTAACAAAGGCTAAAATCACATATACATTCCCGAATTACATGGTCAATTATGCATCTGATGGAACTATGTTTATGTTGCATACATTCAAACATGGAGAAAAGAAAATCATACAATGCATGATTCCGTAATTTCATTGCTATTCTGGAATTGATATCCTTCAGAAATTGTTTGAGCACTTGACGTAGTTGAGAATGATTCAAGTTCTATTTCAATGTCCACATCACCAATTGGCTTCTCGGATGGATATAGAAGCGGTTTCGGAGGCAATTGCAGTTTATCAATATCTCCTTCAAGCATGTTTATGACCCTACTCATTGATGGCCGATCATCAGGGACTAATTGTATACACCAAAGGGCAACTATTACCATCTTCCTCGTTATCTCCCTTTCCCTTTCCACTTCTTCCATTTCAATCTCATTTTCTTGGCTAAGTTGATCATAGACCCACAAAGGGAAATAAATTTGACTTGAACGCTCAACATTTGCATTTAGATTTTTCCTCCTACCTGCCATTTCCATCAGCAACATCCCAAAACTATAAACATCAGCTTTATACGATACACCACCAATGTCCTTGTAGAATAGCTCAGGAGCCATATATCCCAAGGTTCCTCTTGCAACAGTCAATGACACTATGCCGTGGTCCAAGGGATAAAGTCTTGCAAGGCCGAAGTCAGAAACTTTTGGCGTGAAATTTTGATCTAGAAGAATATTGTGAGGCTTGATGTCAAAGTGTAGAATTTGCATGTCGCATCCCCGATGTAAATATTCTATTCCCTTAGCCACACCAAGAGAGATATCATATATTTTCTTATAATCAAGAGAATCATACACATCTTTAGAGAAAATGTGCTTATCCAAAGATCCATTCGACATGAAATTGTACACGAGAGCTTGCTTAGAGTTGTTAAAGCAAAAACCAACAAGTTGCACCACGTTAACATGGTGGATCCTTCCAATAGTAGCCACTTCACTTATAAAATCTTGGCCATTAGATTTTGGTTTGTTTAAAATCTTAATAGCAACTTCATTGCCACTTCTAAGTGTTCCTTTGTACACAGAGCCATATCCTCCTTCACCTAATTTGTGTTTGAAATTTTTTGTAATTTTCTTGATATCTGAGTAAGAGTACCTTATGGGCAAAAAGTTATTATGAGCTTGAAGGAATTCTTCGATGTTTTTGTCCATTGCTCGGTGCCTTCTCATCCACTTATAGAATAAAAATATCAACACAAATGGAGCTCCGAGTATGAATTTTGCTGCGAGGAAGTGGGCTGTTGAGAAATTTGTCCATAGATTAGTGTAGTGTAATGATACATATAGAAATTTTTTCTCTTATTGGTTAGAGTGCTGCTTAAGATCTTCATAATTGTGAGGAGAAAAGGATTTGTCATACCTAGGAAAAAGGGGAGATAAGGAACGGCATATAGCACCCGTGCCGCTTCCATAGAACTATCTGTAGAAAGCAAGAGAATTTGTTAGAGATGACTGAAAATGATTAATAAGCACTAACGACCAATCAATGGAGACCTAAACTTATCATTTTAGTGGTCAAATATAAAAAATAATACACGTTAAGCTATAACCCATGTCAAAGATAAATTCATACTATCATTGCCAAGTACAAAAACAGACTTTTGTTCATTAAAAGTTGCAAGTGGAGAAGTCTAGGATAAAGGAGAGTGACTGAATTTCACTCTCCTATATAGCACCTAGATCCGACTTTATTCCTTTTACCGGGAGAATCCATGTTATCGCAGCATGATCTTTTTTACTGAAGAAAGATGATTCCGCTTTTGTTCCTCTAGATGTACCAAATGAATAAGTCCATTGGTCGCTTGCGTGTAATTCTGATTTACAAAATCCATCCAACATATGCACCATTTATTCTCCCGCATAATAATAACAACCATGTAAGGGACACGAGCTACTATCAAATCAAACATTTGTCCCCAATCAAATATAAAGTAAACAAATCCAGAAAATCTCCATGGGTTGTATAACGATAAAGGAGCAATGCATGCTCAGTCTACTCAGAAGTTTTATCGAACTTTTTTACTTAAGTGATCTAGCAATTTTTTCCATGTGGTCATTTAAAGAAATTAATGATGCAATGTGTGGGTCCTACTTATAACAGCAGCCAATTGAAACTTGCTATGTTACTCAATGACTAAATTTTGGTAAGATCTCTTAATAGAGCTAGCATTTAAGAAAGAAAGAAAGAAAGAAAAGCTTTAGCGAGAGTCGCTTACTGGACTGATAGTAACGGCATCTCCTCCTACGATATGTGAAACCCAAGAAGCAAATTCCAGTAATTTCACCTGGCGTTTTGATTTTTACATAGGTGAGATTGAAACCCTCGGCCATTATGTTGTGGAGTTCCTTGTATGATAAGCTCACACGATAATATTGACCCCTTTCCAACTCCCAGATATAGTTCGATGCAGGTATCCTCATGGTTATAGTGCAAGAATCCTTGATGTGAGATGCTCTTAATCCATCAAACAAATGAAGAGCGTACGAGTACGCCTTCTTTTGGGAAAAATGAGGAGGCATATTGACAGAGTATGCTTCCTCGATACATTGTTTGGTATCAATATACAAAGTAGAAGCAACGGGCAGTGAGCACTCCACGAAGACCACTAAGTTTTCGTAAAAAGTACCATGGAAAGTACCATCACTGAAGCTGGAGCTTGCCAATGAGTAACGAGGGAGGGATGAGCAATTACCCTTTTGCAGACCATCGTCAACCACTGTTATATCACCTGCGAAGTTATCTTCATCATGATAGAAATCGTAATAGATCGACTTCACATAATATCGACCGGCAAGTAGATATAGAACAGTGCGATTATTTTCACAAATTAGCTCATACTTAGAGTGACCGCAGCCTTTTGGATCCCCTTTCAATCGAAAGGGATAACTTATATTACGGACTTCGCCGCAAGATGAAGGGGTGCACAAGTGATTTTTCTTCGCAGCACAACTCGTCTCTAGTAGTAGAACATGTAGCATGAGCAGAAACACGCGGTACATAAATATGGAGCCAAAAGAATTAATCATCTCTCCACTGCTCGATGCAAGAATGAAAGGTTTAGCTTGGTAACTGCGGTGGTGGCTCAATTGAGGGAGGGATTATATATGATCGAAAAGATCAGCCGGGAGTCATCTGTGATCGAAATTTCCAAGTCAACAAGTAAACCAAAGCCAAGTCAAGAAAATTTACTTGTGTGGACCAACTAGGGGTTCCATCAACTGAAATTATGTAGAGATTGTGTCGTACACGCAGTCAAGCTAGCATAACACGGTGGTGGATATATTATTTATGGACATCTTTCATATTGATTAGGAAGGAAACTTCTCCGCAATTTCTATATTTGACTTTATTGGCAAATTGATTTTCTCTAAAGATTAGCTTTAGTATCGTATAAATGAAATATCGGGCCATAAATTGAATAATAATCCTTATAAGTGAGGCATCTGTGTTGTAACTTATTTCAAGGCCGATGGATCAGAAGTGCTGTATTGTGAAGATGAAGATGAGAACATGTAATAACGTTGATGACAACAAATTTGGTCCACCTGAGTCTCAAGTAACAATGTTTGTTCAAGTCATTACTTCTTTGCACTAAATGAATGGGCAACTTGGAATGAAGGTCAAATCAGTCATCTTCAGGAGAACTAATAAGTGGTGGAGGCTCAACAAGGAGATGGTTTATATAATAGAATAGAGGGTTAATACCCCAAAAATCTCAAATTGATATATTTGTGATAAATTTACTCTAAATTAATTTTTTAATTACAAAAAACCTCAAACCGGTACATCTATGATAATTTTACACTTCGTTAGTTTCTGTTAAATTTTACAGTCAAATTTCTGAGTTGGATGACACATGACAGTTAACGGGTGTATCAGTTTGGGGTTTCACCCTCCATTTATCACAGATGTACCAGTTTTTGATTTTTCGTGTTATTAATCTAATTTAACGGAGGGTAAATTTGTTATAAATATACCAATTTGGGATTTTTGATGATCGAAAAATTAGTTTAAGATAAAATTATCATATGTATATTAATTTAAAAATTTTAAGGATCAAAAAACTAATTTAAAATAAATTTATTATTAATGCATCAATTAAAAGTTTTTCGCGATATTAACATCGGTTGAGGTCATCCTTCGTTAAAACGTCCAAGTCAACCCGTCACACAAAGTCAAGTCAAGAAAAGCAACTTGTGTAGACCAAGCAAAGGGTTCCATCGGTGGAAATTGTGAAGAGATTGTTGTCCACGCAGTCCAGCAAACATGACCCGGTGGTGGAGGATTAATCTGTAGATAGCTTTCACATTAATTGGGAAGGAAACTTCTCTGTGGTTTCTGAATTTGACTGTTCTGGCAAATTTGTTCTCTCTAGGAATCGGCTTTAGGATGCGAAAATGAAGTATCTGCGTTGGAGTCGTCTTTTGAGAAGCCCAAGTCAAGCAATGACGCAGAGCCATCCAAATTCAAGAAAGCGGAGCTTCCGATGTCATGGAACGTCTGTGGCCCAAGGGAGAAATAATTGCTTGGACTACACGGCAAGGGAATTGATACCATATCAACTGGTTTCATCATGAGGTCCACGTCGTCATTGATAGAGAAATTTTTAAGCCATACAGCCTATAGATTATGTAATTTTTTTTTCGATTCAATCACACAATCAAGTAAGTTTTGGTATTTTAAGAGTAATTATAAGGGTCATATTTTCCTCTTACTATCTTTTTAATTGGTGGGTTTGGAATATGAATATCACTCACGTGTGGGTGATGTTCATAATTTGTAACTTACCATTCAGCAATGTGATGAGAGGAGGCTTGCTTTGGAGGAAAATATAAATCTAATTACAATCGATTATTGAAATACACATGCGGTACATAAATATGGAGCCAAGAGAATTAATCATCTCTCCACTGCTCGATGCAAGAACGAATGGTTTAGCTTGGTAACTGCGGTGGTGGCTCAATTGAGGGAGGGATTATACATGATCGAAAAGATCAGCCGGGAGTCATCTGTGATCGAAATTTCCAAGTCAACAAGTAAACCAAAGCCAAGTCAAGAAAATTTACTTGTGTGGACCAACTAGAGGTTCCATCAGCTGAAATTATGCAGAGATTGTGTCGAACACGCAGTCAAGCTAGCATAACACGGTGGTGGATATATTATTTATGGACATCTTTCATATTGATTAGGAAGGAAACTTCTCCGCAATTTCTATATTTGACTTTATTGGCAAATTGATTTTCTCTAAAGATTAGCTTTAGTATCGTATAAATGAAATATCGGGCCATAAATTGAATAATAATCCTTATAAGTGAGGCATCTGTGTTGTAACTTATTTCAAGGCCGATGGGTCAGAAGTGCTATATTGTGAAGATGAAGATGAGAACATGTAATAACGTTGATGACACTAAACTTGGTCCACCTGAGTCTCAAGTAACAATGTTTGTTCAAGTCATTACTTCTTTGCACTAAATGAATGGGTAACTTGGAATGAAGGTTAAATCAGTCATCTTCAGGAGAACTAATCACCATTCTAAGCATTTCGTTTGTACTCGATATCATGCTCCCTACTTATTTTCGGAGTTCAAAAGTTATATATCGCATGTATAAACCATTCGTTATTAATATTGTCTAACCTTGTCTTTTACTCACCATTTTCCTCTATCAACAAGCATCTTAATAACTTTTTTTTTTTGCTAAAAAGCATCTTAATAACTTAATACACTATTATTGTAAACTAATCTTAACATATATAGTGTTACTAACCTATATTCCCCATTCAAATCCCCCATCATGATCTCTACTTTTGGTGGCTAATTTCAACTTGCCCTCTATAATTTCATGAATGTCTCAGTCAATCCCTTGTTATTTCTTTGCTCAGTCAACACCTTATACTTTGGTATCTTGTCTTAGTCCGATCCAAATTCCGCCTGTGCAAAATCCGATGCATGTGACATCACATGCTCAATTTAATAAACCCGCAATTAATTAAAACATAATGATTAAGGAAGGGGAGTCGCTCTTCTTCTGCATATGGGACATGCAGTCCGTCATCGACCGCCATGATTTGGCCATAAAAGTAACCATCATCGCAAAGAGATCAATTTCATGTAATATCAATCAGCATACAGATGTAAGACAATGCAATTATTATTGCAAGCTGGCTAGCATCGAGTTTCCAGCAACCTTTGGAGTCGTCTTTCAATCGAAGGTGATAGCTCACGTTATGGACCTCGCCGCAAGACAAAGCGGGGTATGAGTAATTATTCTTTGAACCGTAGCTCGTCTCCAGTAGTAGAACATTCCATATCAGGAGGAAAACACGGTGCATGATATGTGCAGCGGAGACAATTAATTATTTCTATACCTTTTGATATGATGCAATGAAAGTTTTAATTAGTGATGCGATGAAGGCTCAGTAAAGGGATGCTTAAAATGATTGAAAAGAGTTGGAGTCGTCGGTCATCGAAATGTCCAAGTCAACCAATAAAACAAAGTCGAGGGACAAAAAAGTAGAATATGTGTGGACCAGCTAAGTTTTATTTTATTAGTGGGAATTATGTAGAAATTGTTGTACTTGCAATCAAGCTAACATAAGACCACGGCGGATTCATTTATGGATAGCTTTCACCACAATAGGAAGGAAAGTTCTCTGCCGTTTCAAGATTTGACGTATTATGGCAAATTGATTCTCTCTCTGAATCAATTTTAGTGTCGCAAAAATTAATCGATTTGGATATTTATTCCCAAAATTTAATCAAAATCCTTTTAAGTGAGGCATCCGGTGTCATTTTTTATTTCAAGGCCAATATTCATAAGGGTCACTTCATTGAATTGCGAACACGAAAAGGAAGAAGACAGTAATATTGATGATAATAAAACTTTGTCCATCAAGTTTGAACAAACATGTCATCGTCACCAAAACAAGTCTCAATCCTAAATTTGGCATTTTTGTTTGTTCTTAATATCATAATCAATACCCATTGATTTTCTTTGAAGTTTACAGCTTACTCATCTTATGTATCAACTATTCAAAAGTCTTGTCTAACCTTGTCTTTCTTTACTTATCATTTTTCTCTGTTGATAAGCATCTCGATAACCCGATATGCCAATAATGCATGCTGGTCTTATTATACCTACCATTACATTCAAATAAATCACCCATCGTGATCAACAACGTTGGGCTAATTCCATTCAGCCCTCTATAATTTCATAATTATCTTAGTCAACCCCTAAAAATTTAAATTGTCATACTCAACATCCTATAATTCTGATCATACAAACGGAGGAATGCTCATTCCATTCATCGTAAAGGAAAAATGGTCGACCTATTATGTCTTTCCTCTGTGACATGTGCAAGTCATTCATTGGTTAGGCTACGACCAATCACCAGACATGACATCGAAGTCGTAGATTGCTTGAGTAGGTGGTTGCTGTTGAGATGATCGGAAGGAGAGAGACTCATTGCTCAATGCAAACATTAACGCGAAGGAAAATTTACCTTATTCACGTGCTGACATAGTCATGGTGCAAAAATCCTCAGTATCCGATGCAATTGCATCGATGATGGCATATGAATAATACCTGTTTATAGCTATCCATGGTTCGATAGCAACGTATAGAGGAGATATCACTTGCTTTGAGCAAGACTTTACGGTCACCATGGGTCTATTACTAATTTAGTACTGTTCATCTTTACTGAAGTTAGAGGGCCTTAATTGGTGGAGAGGAAGGGAGGAACAGTTGCTCTTTTGCAGCTCGACATCGGCCGCTTCCATATGCCCAAAAATGGAACGGCTCTCATAATAGTGGACAACCAGTGATTTCACATGATACTGGCGAGTGTGAAAAGATAACACAGTGCATTTATCTTCACACGTGAGCTCGAACATCGAGTCGCTACAACCTTTTGGGCCGCCTTTCAAGCAAAAAGGGATAGCTTATATTATGTACTTCATCACAAGATAAAATGGCGTAAAAGTGATTTTTCTCTGTACTGCAAATCATCCCAATTAGTATAGCAAGCGTTATGAGAAGCAAAACACGGTACATAAGTATGGAGGTGAGAATTAATCATCTCTACACTGTTTGATATGATGCAATGAAAGGTTTAGCTAATTAGTAATGTGAGGGAGGCTCAAAAAAGGGATGCATAATATGATTGAAGAGAGCTGGAGTCGCTGATCATCAAAATGTCCAAGTCAGCCAATAGAACAAAGTCAAGCGAAGAAAAAGTAAAATACGTGGTAGGCTAAAATTTCATTACATTAGTGGAAATTATGTAGAAATTGTTGTACTTGCAGTCAAGGTAACATAACTCGACGTCGGATTAGCTTATGGATAGCTTTCACGTTAATTAGGAAGGAAACTTCTCTGCAGTTTCTAGATTTGACGTTTTTTTGGCAAATTGATTCTCTCTAAAAAAATCGATTTTAGTATTGTAAAAGTGAGTCTATATGAATATTTTGTACCCTAAATTGAATAAAAATCCTTTTAAGTGAGGCATCTGGAGAAGTATTTATTTCAAGGTCAATATTTCATAAGTGTCACTTCCTCAAATTGTGAAGACAAAAGGGAGAAAGACGGTAATTATAATGATTATAAAACTTCGTTCATCAAGTTCCGAGTAACTACTTTGTTTAAGCAACTTCTTCTCTACATCAAGAGATCCGGCAAACTAGGTATGAAAGTCAAAAATGTCGTCGTCACCAAAATTAGTCTCAATCGTAGATTTGGCATTTCCGTTTGTTCTTCGTATCATACTCGACCCCATCGATCTTCTTAGAAGTTTACAAGTTATTCATCTAGTATATTAACTATTCAAAAACCTTGTCTAACATTGTCCTTTACTCATTGTTTTTCTCTTTTGATAAGCATCTTGATGACTCGATATACCAGTATCATATACCTGTCCTAATATACAAAACCATTAGTAATAGTTAAAATGCATCCCACATTCAAATAGATCGCCTATCGTGATCAACAATATTGGGCTAATTCCACTCAGCCATCTATGATTTTATGATTATCCTAGTCAACCCCCAACAATATATTATGCCTCAGTTAGCATCCTATACTTTGGTTTTTAGCCTCCATATGATAAAAAAATAAAAAACCCATCACGGTCTTCTGATCTTGCATTGCGTCCAACACCTTTCTCGAATCATGAAGCGATCCACTAGCCACACACTTTAGGTACATGTCATCTGACACAGTCATCCGAAGCCAATTTAGACCGTATAATGCAATTGCACCTCAATCGATTGTAACACCAACTCCGAACATGCCCACAGAACAACTGTGAGGGTAAATCTATCTGGCACAGGCCACTCACCAACATATCCAAAAACAAATCAACAGCTTTCTTTGGACACCACAACTGAATACATCTTGTCATCATTAAAGTCCGAGCCACCAGATAACTCTTAGGCATTTTGTCAAACACCTTACGAGCTGAAACAACATCAGCACTATCCTTTACAAACATGTCAATCAATGCCACCCAACACAAACATCAGAAATGAGACAGGCCGCTATTTATTATAAACTCGGAAATTGTATCACCAATTGATGCATTCTCTAGAACTGAACAACCCCGAATAACCGGGAAACAATAAATATTACGGAGAAAACCAAATGGAAGTATATGAATGAAAGCATCAACCGCTTCAAACTCCATGTAACAATTGACATAGCATGAGATGATAGACTCCTAGAAACGAAGTCCCTTTATTAACCATGTCCAATCTGCCTCAGGCCAGTCATTGGATTTTGAGTAGAGACTGATGAGCAAGTTGAGAATCACCAAGTCAGGCTCGAGCTGGGACATAGTGAGCGCACAATAGACGTGCCTCTCGAGCAAGAACCTTTGGTAGGGAATGCAGGATATGAGGAGGAAAGAGAAGGTGAGGAGGTCGGGATGGGACCCATCACGGGACATGAGGTCAAGGTGGGAGATTGCTCCACGGAAGTGGCCGACATCAAGGTGGGTGATCAGGCGACGGTCGAGGAGCGAGGGTGAGAGGTTTTGGCGGGAAGGGGAGAGCTTGGTAGTGGACGGTGGAGAGAAGAGAGACTCATTGCTCCGTACAAGTCGAGCTTGGTTTGTCATATCAGGAGAACTCGGGAAACAAGAAATGTAAAAAGAGAGCCATGAGGCAATTCTTATGCAAAACACAAGATGTAACAAATGCTAAAATCATATACCTTCACGATTACATGGTCAATTATGCTTCTGATGGATCTACGTCAATGTTGCATACATTCAAACATGGAGAAAAGAAAATCATACAATGCATAATATTGTAATTTCGTTGCTATTTTGAAATTGGTATCCTTCAGAAATTATTGGAGCACTTGATGTAATTGGGAATGATTCAAGTTCTATTTCAGTGTTCGCATCTTCAATTGGCTTCTTGGACGGATACAGAAGCAGTTTCGGAGGCAATAGCAACTTATCAATATCTCCTTCAAGCGTGTTTGGGACCCTACTCATTGATGGTCGATCACTTGGGATTAACTGTATATACCAAAGGGCAACTATTATCATCTTCTTCGTTATCTCCCATTCCCCTTCTACTTCTTCCATTTCAACCTCGTTTTCTTTGCTGAGTTGATCATAGACCCACAAAGGAAAATAAATTTGACTTGAACGCTCAACATTTGCCTTTACATTTTTCCTCCTACCTGCCATTTCCATCAACAACATCTCAAAACTATAAACATCAGCTTTATACGAGACACCACCAATGTCTTTGTAGAATAGCTCAAGAGCCATATATCCCAAGATCCCTCTTGCAGCAGTCAACAACACTATGCCTTGGTCCGCGGGATAAAGTCCTGCAAGCCCAAAGTCAGAAATTTTTGGCGTAAAATTTTGATCTAGAAGAATATTGTGAGGCTTGATGTCAAAGTGTAGAATTTGGATATCGCATCCCTGATGTAAATATTCTATCTCCGTTGCCACATCAAGAGAGATCTCATATATTTTCTTATAATCAAGAGAATCATCACCATCTTTGGAGAATATGTGCTTATCCATAGATCTATTCGACATGAAATCATACACGAGAGCTTACTTAGAGTTGTTAAACAAAAACCAACAAGTTGCACCACATTAGCATGGTGGATCCTTCCAACAGTAGCCACTTCGATTATAAAATCTTGGCCATTAGATTTTGATTTGTTCAAAATATTAATAGCAACTTCATTGCCACTTCTAAGTATTCCTTTCACTACAAAAAAACCGGTTTTTTGCCACGAAAATTTGCGACGAAAAAATTTTCGTTGCAAATTTGCGAAAACTTTTCCAACGAATCTAAAAATTCGTCGGAAATTAGCGACGAAAAATTTTTCGTCGCAAAAGTCGTCAGACATTAGCAATGAAAAATTTTTCGTCGCAAAATTCGTCGGAAATTAGCGACGACAAATTTTGCGACGTAAAATTCGTCGGAAATTTGCGACTAAAATATTTTTTGTTGCAAAATTCGTTAGAACTTTCCAACGAATTTTGCAACGAATTCAAAAAAGGCACAATTCTTCGGCATATTCGAAATTTGTTGCAAAATTCGTTGGAAAGTTCCAACGAATTTTGCAACGAATTCAAAAAGATGAATAATTGTTCGGGATATTCGAATTTCGTTGGAAAATTCGTTGGAAATTTCTAACGAATTTTGCAACGAATTTCAAATAGCTCGAACAAATTCGAAATTCGTTGCAAAAATCGTTAGAAATTTTCAACGAATTTTGTAACGAATTTTCAAATATGCCGAAAAGTGATGTGTTCTTTGATTTCATTGCAAAATTCGTTGGAAAATTCCAACGAATTTTGCAACGAATGTCAAATATGCGGAAAAATAAGGTTTGCTATAAATTCGTTGCAAAATTTGTTGGAAATTTCCAACGAATTTTGCAACGAATTTCAAATAGCTTGAACAAATTCAAATTCTTTGTAAAAATCGTTGGAAAATTCCAACGAATTTTGTAACGAATTTCAAATATGCGGAAAAATAAGGTTTGCTATAAATTCATTGCAAAATTCGTTGGAAATTTCCAACGAATTTTGTAACGAATTTTCAAATATGCCGAAAAGTGATATGTCCTTTGATTACATTGCAAAATTCGTTGGAAAATTCCAACGAATTTTGCAATGAATTTCAAATATGCAGAAAATTAAGGTTTGCTATAAATTCGTTGCAAAATTCGTTGGAATTTTCCAACGAATTTTGCAACGAATTTCAAATAGCTTGAACAAATTCAAATTCGTTGCAAAAATCGTTGGAAAATTCCAACGAATTTTGCAACGAATTTCAAATATGCGGAAAAATAAGGTTTGCTATAAATTCGTTGCAAAATTCGTTAGAAATTTCTAACCAATTTTGCAACAAATTGCAAATAACTCGAACAAATTCGAACTTCGTTGCAAAAATCGTTGGAAATTTCCAACGAATTTTGCAACGAATTTTCAAATATGCCGAAAAGTGATGTGTTCTTTGATTTCGTTGCAAAATTCGTTGGAAAATTCCAACGAATTTTGCAACGAAGTACGAATTTGTTCGAGCTATTTGAAATTCGTTGCAAAAATCGTTGGAAATTTCCAACGAATTTTGCAACGAATTTATAGCAAACCTTATTTTTCCGCATATTTGAAATTCGTTGCAAAATTCGTTGGAATTTTTCAACGATTTTTGCAACGAATTTGAATTTGTTCAAGCTATTTGAAATTCGTTACAAAATTAGTTGGAAATTTCCAACGAATTTTGCAACGAATTTATAGCAAACCTTATTTTTCAGCATATTTGAAATTCGTTGCAAAATTCATTGGAATTTTCCAACGATTTTTGCAACGAAATCAAAGGACACATCACTTTTCGGCATATTTGAAAATTCATTACAAAATTCGTTAGAAATTTCCAACGATTTTTGCAACGAATTTCAAATTTGTTCGAGCTATTTGAAATTCGTTGCAAAATTCGTTTGAAATTTCCAACGATTTTTGCAACGAATTTATAGCAAACCTTATTTTCCGCATATTTCAAATTCGTTGCAAAATTCGTTGGAATTTTCCAACGAATTTTGCAACGAAATCAAAGAACACATCACTTTTCGGCATATTTGAAAATTCGTTGCAAAATTCCTTAGAAATTTCCAACGAATTTTGTAACGAATTTTCAAATAGCTCGAACAAATTCGAAATTCGTTGCAAAAATCGTTGGAAAGTTCCAACAAATTTTGCAATGAATTTTCAAATATGCCGAAAAGTGATGTGTTATTTGATTTCGTTGCAAAATTCGTTGGAAAATTCCGACTAATTTTGCAACGAATTTCAAATATGCGGAAAAATAAGGTTTGCTATAAATTCGTTAGAAATTTCCAACGAATTTTGCAACAAATTTTCAAATAGCTCGAATAAATTCGAAATTCTTTGCAAATTTCCAACGATTTTTCCAATGAATTTTCAATTATACCGAAAAGTGATGTGTCCTTTGATTTCGTTGCAAAATTCGTTGGAAAAATCCAACGAATTTTGCAACGAATTTCAAATATGCAGAAAAATAAGGTTTGCTATAAATTCGACCTACTCTTCCACCTCTTCCTCTTCTTCCTCTTCTGCTTCTTTTTCTTCTTCGCTCTACTCTTCCTGTCGCAGAAAGAGCGCCCAGACCATCAAGGATGTCATCGACATCGCCAAGCAGTGGCGACCTAAGAAGCCTAGGCCCCTGCCTGCGCCCACGCCCGTGCCGAGGCTTCCGCAGAGGACGACGGCGAAGGCGAAGGAGGTTCGACCGAGCGCAACGCCCCGAGCTCGGACGGGCGCCACGGCGGAGCCCGCTTACCCGGCGCTGACCGAGCTGCCGGAGGGCCAACTGTTGCGCAACATGGTGGAGATCATCTTCCACACGAGCTGGGGCCCGAAGCCGTTCGCCGGCTAGGTTGACGTGATCCTCAAGGTGCAGAATGGGCAGCGGACGGTGGCCCGGCTCAAGGAGTACTGGGAGCTGGTGAAGTCGCGGGCCGAGTCGGGCGGCCCCCGGGACGAGGACGTGCGGTGTGCCGTGGACGGGAACGAGGTGATGCGGTTCCGCTACATAGGCTCCGCGGCGCACGAGGGGCCCGCGTGGGACTGCGGCGGGGCATGGAGGGTCTGGGCCGGCGGCGGCGGCGGCAAGGGGGTGGCGATCTACACGTTCGACGGCAGCGGCTGTGCCCACAAGAGCGCCGGGGGAGGTAGGGGGAGGAGGGCAATGCTGGTGTGCCAGGTCATCGCAGGCCGGGCCTCGAAGAAGCTCGGCCTCGACCACCCGTTCCCGGGCGGCGGCGGCGGGGTCACATACGACTCCGTGAGCGGGGACGACAGCAAGTTGCTAGTGTTCGATCCTCGGGCGGTGTTGCCCTGTTTCCTCATCATCTATAGGTTGTAAAAAAATCATCATGTCCCACAAATTTTTTCGCTATGTAAAATTGATTTTCAACGAATTCTTACCAACGAATTTTCTCATGGACTTTCCAACGAATTATTGCCAACGAATTGGTTTTCGTCGCAAATTACCAACGAAAATTCAAAATTTTTTTGCCAAATTTTGAGACAATAATTTGTGGCCGGAATTTCCTTTTCCAACGAACTTTCCTGCGGAAAATTCATGACAAACTTTGCCACGATTTTTCCAATGAATAATTAGCGACGAATTTCCCAACGAATTTAGCAACAAAATTATCTACGAATTTTGCCACAAATTTTGCCACGACTCTATTTTTGTAGCAAATTTTCACGATTTTGTTGTCCCAAAAATTTTCCTGCGCTGAATTAGCCACGATTTTTTTTTCGTTGGAAATTCTGTTTCCCACAATTTTTACGACGAAAAATTACCGACGAATTTTTCCATGACTTTTTCAACGAATAATTAGCGACGAAATTTGCAACGAAATTTCCAAGGAATTTATCCACGAATTTACCCACGAATAATTACTGATGAATTTTGCCACGAGTTTTCCAACGAATAATTAGCGACGAATTTTCCAACGAACTTTCCAAGGAATTTAGCCACTAATTTACCCACAAAGTTTCCAATGAAATTTCCAACGAAAAAATTTTCGTAGCAAATTTCCAACGAAAATAAAAATTTTTTGTTGGAAAATTTTCCGACGACGAATTACCCACGAATTTTTTTTCGTTGGAAAATTTGTTGGAAATTCGTTTTCCAACGAATTTTTCAGAATTTTTCGTTGGAAATTTCGTCGGAAAAAACATGTTTTTTTGTAGTGTTTGTACATAGAGCCGTATCCTCCTTCACGTTTGAAATTTCTTGTGATTTTCTTGATATCCCAGTAAGAATACCTTATGAGCAAAAAGTTATTATGAGCTTGAAGAAATTCTTCGATGTTTTCGTCCATTGCTAGGATCTTCCACTTATAGATTAAAAATATCAACACACATGGAGCTCCGAGTATGAATTTGCTGCGGCAAATTGGGCTGAGGAGAAATTTGTCCACATATTAGCGTAGTGTAATGATTCTAATTACATATAGAAAGTTGTTCTTGATTTTGTCAGAGTGCTGCTAGAGATCTTCATAGTTGTGAGGAGAAAAGGACTAGTCATACCTAAGAAATAGGGGAGATAAGGAACTGCAAATTTCGCAAGTGCCGCCTCCATAGAAGTATCTGTAGAAAGCAAGAGAATTTGTTCGAGATGACTGAAAATGATTAAGAAGGATTCATGACCAATCAACGGAGACCTAAACTTATCTCATATTAGCTGTAAAATATAAAAATGATTCACATTAAGCTATAACCCAATTTAAAGGTAAATTCATAGAATCATTCAAAGTGCAAAGACAGACTTTTATTCATTAAATGTTGCAAATGAAGAAGTCTAGAATAAAAAATAAAAAGAAGTCTAGAATAAAGAAGAATGATTGAGTTTGATTCTCCTGTATAGCGCCCAGATTCAACTCTATTCTATTCATTCGATGAATCCCATGTTATCATAGCATGATCTTTTTTATCGAAGATAGACAGATTTCGCTTTTGTTCCGCTAGATGTACCCAATGATTGAGTTCCCCAGTCACTCGTGTGTAGTTCTGATTTACTGACATCATCCGAAATGTGCACAATTTATTCTCCCGCATAGTAATAAAACCATGTAAGGGACACGAGCTATTATCAAATCAAACATTTTTCCCAATCAAATATGAAGTAATCAAATCTAGAAAAGCTCCATGGGTTGTAGAACAATAATAGATCAATGCATGCTCAATCTACTTAGAAGTTTTATCCAACTTTTTTACTTAAGTGATGTGGCAATTTTTTCCATGGGTCATTTAAAGAAATTATTAATGATGCAATGTGTGGGTCCTATGTACTAAAGTATCCACTTTTTTTTGTCGGAACAGTATCCAATTGAAACTTTCTACTAAATTTTGGTAAGATCTCTTAATAGAGCTAGCATTCAAGAAAAGGAAGAACAAGAAAGAAAGAAAGAAAGAAAGAAAGAAAGAAAAGCTTTAGCGAAAATCGCTTACTGGAGCTATAGTAACTGCATCTCCCTGTACGATATCTGAAACCCAAGAAGCAAAATCGAAATGTTCCACTCCCGGAATTTTCTCCATAGGTGAGATTGAATCCCTCGGCCATCGTGTTGTGGACGTCTTTGTATGATGAAATCACAGGATAATAGGGATCCCTTTCCCACCCCCAAATATAGTCCGATGCTAATGCCATCATGCTTATAGTGCAAGAATCCTTGATGTCCGATGCTCCTAATTCGTTAAGCACATTGAGAGCACATGACCCATGATAAGCGTATGAATATGCCTTTGTTTGGGAAAAATTGGGAGGCGTGCCGACAGAATATGCTCCCTCGATACACGGCCTGGTATCAACATATGAAGTAGAAGTAACGGGCTGCAAGCACTTCACAAAGACCACTAACCTTGTAGGAGAAGGATAGTAGGGAGTATCAATGAAGTTGGGGAATGCCAATGAGTAACGAGGAAGGGACGAGCAATTACCCTTTTGGAGACCACGGTCAACCACCGTTAGGTAGCTGTCGAAATTTTTGTTATCATAGTATTGGTTATTGATCGACTTCACATAATATTGGCCACATACAAATATAGAATAGTGCGGTTATTTTCACAAGCTAACTCATCTTAGAGTGACCGCAGTCTTTTGGGTTGCCTTTTAAACGAAATGGATAGCTTATGTTGTGCACCTCACCGCAAGATGGAGTGTACAAATGATTTTTCTTTGCACCGCAACTTCTCCCTAGAAATAGAACATGTCATATGAGTAGAAACGCATGGTATATCAATATGGAGCCGAGACAATTAATCATCTCTTCACTGTTTGATGCAAGAATGGAAGTTTTAGCTTTGTAATTGTGGTGGAGGCTTAATAAAGGGAGGGATTATATATGATCGAAAAGATCAGTTGGGGGTCATCTGTTATCGAAATTCCAAGTCAACGAGTAACACAAACTCAAGTCAAGAAAAGTGAATTGTATGGACCAATCAAAGGGTTCCATTGGTGGAAATTATGCAGAGATTGTTGTACACGCAGTCAAGCTCACATAACACGGCGGTGGATTAATTTATGGATACCTTTCACATTGATTGGGAAGGAAGTTTCTCCAAAGTTTCTGAATTTGACATTTTTGGCTAATTAATTCTCTTTAGGAATTGTAAATGAAAATGAATCTTGGTGAAAGCTTCCTCTCTTCTCTCGGAAGAGCTTCCCTCTACCCAATGGGGTAGCTTAGCTCAAGGTAAACCCTAATAGCTTCACATCCAGCTCTCTCCACTCTTCACTCGGAAATGATTCCCTCTACCTTTGAGGGTATTTCAGACATGGGAAACCATAACAGCTTTTCCTACTCCTCCCTTTCCGAGTTCTTTCACCTTGAGTCTCTAACTGATTCTCGGTAACCCTTTGTTGCGAAATCTCTTCACCCACCCTCGACCCCTCCACCGGTCCACTTATTTAGCTTCGAACACTCTTGCCCAACCCTAAGATCACTCGCTGAAGCCGGATCTCTTTGGTGAAGGCGTGCAACCCTAGTCTTGCCCAGGTCGGAGTTCCAGAGTCGTGGTGGTTGTCGTTCTCTCCAATGGAGCCAGGGGAAGATGCAGATCAGAGGTTAGCCTTGCTCTGCAAAAGATTAGGAAGATTGTGGTCAGACAAAGTTACCAAGAATGTGGAAGGTATTCTAGCTTCAGCAAAAGGTAAGGATGGGAGTCTTACGCTGATAGGGCGTCTATTAAAAAACCCAAAGATTAACTTTCAAGCTCTCCAAAACACAATGAGGAGAGCTTGGCGAGTAGAAAGTGCAGAGTTCACACCATTAGAGCAGGGTATATTTGCTATAACCTTTGAATCCCAAGCTGTGAGGAATAGAGTAATGGACCTTGGTCCATGGTCTTTCATGAATAATCTCTTGATCTTGAAATATTGGCAACCGAACACCACTGCTTTAAGCTATAAATTTGATTCATGTGACTTCTGGGTGCACATTCTGGGGCTTCCTTTCGAGTGGCTTTCGGTGGAAGTAGTTCGCGAAGTAGCTGGTAATATAGGTCAAAAGCAAGAAGTAAAAATTGAAACAAGAGGTATGGTGTCTTATGGTAGGGCACGAGTGACATTGGATCTCAACTTACCCTTGATGTCCGGCATGCTTGCTGAAAATGAAGGGAAGAAAATTTGGCTGGACTTCAAATATGAGAGGCTCCCTTTCTTCTGTTTCTCCTGTGGGAAAATAGGGCATTACGCTTCTGACTGTGAGGAGTTGCCTTTTAGTGTTGAAGATGTGAATTTAGAGGAGGACAGACTGTTCAGCCCTTGGCTGAAGGCTGAAGTAAACTATAACAGTCCCTTTCGGAAGTTATTTCATGGCAAAGACCTAGTACAACCTATGGAAGAAGAAAGTATTCCAGAGACACCAACCCATACTGGACAAATGGTAATCTACGAGGTGAGCAGCTCGGGTCACATCCAGCATACCCAACAAAATCAGGAGGACAAGGCAAAAACCAAACCCACTGGTAGGATTAGCTCAGAAGATTAGAGTGAGCAACTGGTCAAATTTCATGACACCTCGGCGGATGACCAAGAACTTCCCAAAGAACTTGACCTGATCATGGCTCAAGATTGCTCCAACAAAAAGAAGCTAAGAGGTATGAAAACTCCAGCGCGGAAGAAGACTAGAAGGTTCAGTCCATACAATTCTCAAGGGGACAAACAGTTACTATTAGATGAGGATCAACTACTAGAAACGCCAATCAGGATTGCGGAAGGTACTGGAAAATGGGCTGTGGTGGCTAGCCCTAATAAGCCACCGGAGCCATTATGAAAATCATAAGTTGGAACTGTCAGGGGTTGGGCACACCCCTGACAGTCCAATACTTGAGAGCACTTGTGGCTCAGGAAAGGCCCAACCTGATATTTCTTATGGAAACTAAAAATCAAGAAGACCGGATCCAAGGGATAAGGGGGTTATTGAATTTTGACGAATGTTTTGTTGTCAATCCAATGGGATGGAGGGGTGGCTTAGCAATCCTGTGGAATATTCCTGCGGCACTATCAATACTACACGCTTCAGATGCAGTTATAGATATTGAATGCGAAGAGGAGACCTATAAAATGAAGATGCAACTCACTTTTGTTCATGCACCATCTACATTCAAAGAAAGAGCCAAAACGTGGGATGAAATCTACAGAATTAGCTAGAGAAACCAGCTGCCTTGGGTGTGCTTGGGGGACTTCAACGAAATAATGTATCATTGGGCGAAGGTGGGCAAAAGACTAGCAGAGCACTACAGACTTCATGCATTTAGGGAGTTTCTGCACAGCTGCGAATTAATGGACCTAGAAAGCAAGGGTTGTGCATATACATGGTCTAATAATCGAGAAGGAGATGAGCTGGTGAAGGAAAGACTTGACAGAGCAGTTAGCACCATGAGTTGGAGATTACAGTTCCCGGAGGCAAAAGTTTATGCATTACCAGCTGTGAGGTCAGACCATAGCCCGATCCTAGTAACTATCCTTCCGGCCAGCACAAGAAAAAAGAAGAATTTCAGTTTCAAAGCATATTGGTTAGAGGATGAGGAATGCAGAGAGGTAATAAACAGGGCATGGAAGTCTTCAACGAGCACAAACCAGGGCCTTGCAATCAAGATGAGAAAGGCAGCAGCAACTCTACAAAGATGGAGTAAGGGGAAATTTACGAATGGGCAAGGGAAAATAAAGCTCTTAATGGAACAAATTCAGTCCATAACAAATCTGCAAACTACAGGGAAGGAAAGAGTACAACTTCAAAAGTTGAGGGATGAAGTTCAAAGGCTATGGAGTCGGGAGGAAATGTATTGGGTAATGCACTCGAGGATTAATTGGCTCAAGTGGGGGGACCAAAATACTAAGTTCTTTCACGCATCTACTATACAGAGGAGACGGAGAAACAAAATTTCAATGCTGAAGGATAATATAGGTATCTGGACCCGTGACCAAGAGCGATTAAAGACGATGACCTATGACTTCTTTAGGGATCTATATACCTCAGTTGGTCAAAGACAATTCTCTCCAATACTTCAATATTGCACTTGTATAGTAAAGGAGGAAACAAACACTAGGCTGCTTGAGGAAGTTACAATAGAGGAAGTCAAGCAAGCAACCTTCCAGCTTGGTTCTTTGAGGGCCCCGGGTCCGGATGGTTTAAATGGACAATTCTTTCAATACTACTGGGAAGTTATAAAGCAAGACGTAGTATCAGAGGTTAGAAACTTCTTTCTTAATGGTGTGCTAGATCCTCAATTGAATAGAACACTTATCTCCTTGGTGCCAAAAGTGAAAAACCCAGAGAAGCTGGAAGAATTTAGACCCATAAACTTGTGCAATTTCGCCTATAAGATCATTGCAAAAGTACTAGCAAACAGACTGAAACCATGGCTTCCAGAGTTGATAGAAGTGGAACAGAGTGCCTTTGTAGGAGGACGGCAAATCCAGGATAATATTCTAGTAGTCCAGGAAGTCTTGCATCAAATAAGGATACGCAAGCGAAAACGCAAATTCCAGGCAGTCTTAAAGTTAGATATGCAAAAGGCTTATGATCGGATTGAATGGGATTTTCTAAAAGCCTGTATGCTGACAATGGGGTTCAATGAAAGATGGGTTAACTTGATTATGCAATGCGTCACAACAACATCCCTGAGTGTCAAACTGAATGGGGAACACTTGCCCTACTTCCAACCCACAAGAGGAATAAGGCAAGGCGACCCTTTATCCCCTTACCTATTCATACTAGTTGCAAACTTCCTATCCATGATGATGAAGAAAGCTGTGCAAGACGGAACAATAAAAGGGATACAACTTAATAGAAACTGACCTATTCTCTCTCACCTTCTATTTGCAGATGATTCAATCTTCTTCCTAGATGGGAAAATACAAGAATGCCAGAATCTAGCGAGTGTCATCAACCAGTACTGTTTTGCTTCAGGACAAGCAGTCAACTTGAACAAGTCAGGTATATTCTTCAGCAAGGACTGCCCTAGTGATCTATGAAGGAACATGGCTAGAGAACTAAGAGTCACGAAAATCGACAAAACAGGAAAGTACTTGGGAATACCCTTTGATTGGGGAGTTTCTAAAAAGCAAATGTTTGCTTGGATCCTGGGAAGGGTAAATATGAAACTTGAAGGGTGGAAAGAAAATACAATGTCTAAAGCGGGGAAAGAAATCCTGATAAAAACTGTTATCCAAGCATTACCACAATACGCCATGTCAATTTTCAAGATCCCAGTTTCAATATGTTGGGCAATTGAACAAAAAATTTTTGCATTCTGGTGGAAGAATCAACCCGCAACAAAAGGAGTTCACTGGAGGAAGGCCGAAGTCCTTAAACAAAGAAAAGACAGGGGAGGCCTTGGGTTTAGAGATTTAATATCGTTTAATAAGGCAATGTTGGGAAAACAAGCATGGAGATTAGCACAAAACCATACAACTTTATCTAGTCTGGTATTAAAGGGCATCTACTACCCAACCAAAAGTTTCTGGAAGGCAGAGGAGGGTTCCAGACCATCATGGGGTTGGAAGAGCATACTCATGGGAAGAACTTCAATTGAAGACTCGGTTATGTGGTCAGTAGGGAATGGGAAGTGCATTAACATCAGGGAGGATAAGTGGCTTAAATGGGGAAGGATAGGGGGACCGGCTAATGCAGGGGACCCAAAAATGGTTGCTGAACTGATAAATGAAGAAGAGAACCACTGGAAGGAACCGGTCCTGCGTAGGGTGCTCGATGAACAGATTGTGTGGGAAATCCTCTCAATACAAATAAGACCACAGACAAATGTAGATAAGCTGATATGGACTGGCACGAAGGAAGGGGAGTACTCTGTCAAGAGCGGCTACAACATTATTCGCAAGAACGTAAATAAAGATAGCCAGAGCGCATCCTCCTCTCATCAAACCCCAACTAAGCTTTGGAACAAAATATGGAAAATGAAAATTCCCCACAAGATCAAAAACTTCATCTGGAGTGCGTGTCAGAATACACTCCCGACGAAGGAAAATTTGTACAGACGAAAGATGGTACCTGATCCAAATTGCCCATTCTGCAGATCGAATGCAGAGACTCCAGAACATTTACTTCTCCTCTGTGAATGGACGAAGGAAGTCTAGGAAGCGCCTGTGCTAAATATCCAAAATTCCAAGTATCAAATCTCCAGAATTGACGACTGGCTGTTACAATTCTTACCCAGCAAAAATAACAACTCACCTGACTTCGAGCTAGTCTCGATTGTGCTCTGGGAAAACTGGAAAGCAAGGAACAGCCGTGTATTCAAAAACCACCTCCCGGACCCAAAATGGTTGGTCGATAAAGGACAACTACTGCTCACGAATTACAGCAGATGGAACAATGTCAACAGCGCAGGGGAAGCTCAAATCAGTGAAGGGAACGAGGAGAAATTAAGGTAAACATAGATGCTGCGCACCTACCTGGTTCTTATGAAGGATCGATAGCCTGCATGTGCCGCAACTCGTCTGGACTCTTGATCGATGGATTTGCCAAGGAAGTCCTTGTCTCCTCCGCTCAACAAGCCGAGTGTTTAGCCTTGGTGGAAACCCTCGATTTTCTCTCTTCTCGTGCGAGTGAACGAATAACTCTAGAGTCAGACTGCCTTTCGGTGGTCAACAGCGTGAAGTCTTCAAAGTCTTTGCTGTGGGAACAGCGTGCCCTGATCTGCGAAGCACGCGGGAAGCTTCCTTTATTTCCTTTTTTTAAAGTTGCAATATTGTAATAGAAACAGTAATAGAGTGGCGGACTGGGTAGTGAAGACCTTTAGGAAAAAAAAAACTAACCAAATACTGATTGACCCGACCTCCGCAGGCCCTCATTGAGCTGCTTTGTTTTGATACCCCATTTCTGGGTTCCTCTGTTTCAAGATCTTAATGAAAAGCCTTTGTTCTGTCCCAAAAAAAAAATCTCTTTAGACATCAGCTTTAGTATGTGAAAATGAAGTATCTGTGGTGTAGTCATCTTTTACAAAAGCCCAAGTCAAGCAAATGACTCGGGGCCGTCCAAAGTGAAGAAAGTGGAGCTTCATTTGTAATGGAACGTCTGTGACTCTCCCGAGAAGTAATTGAATGGACTATACATTATGTGAATCAATAACATATCAACCGTTAATTATGGAGGTTTTGTTCTGAAGTCCACATCGTCATTGATTGAGATAGTATTAATCCATATGGTCTATAAATCATATAATATGTTTTTGATTTAATCACACAATAAAGTTCGTGCAAGTAGCAAGTAAGTTTTTTATATTTCAAGAGTAATTACAAGAGCCATGTTTTCCTCTCACCATCTTTTTGATTGGTGGACTTCAGATATAGATATCACTCACGTTATATCAAGCTACTTTAACATGTGGTTCCACAACTTGTAACCCACCATTGAAAAGAGTAGTTGAAAAATTGTGTCGAGTATTCAAATACACATCTGAAATTATGAGTGAAATTTTATTCTCTAATGTCTATTTTCAAAGTAAGTAAATTCTTTTTCCGCAAGCCTAAGCAACGTCAAGACCAGAGATTACGTGTAGCTACTACACTTGAATATAAGATTACGTGTAACTACTACACTTGGAACCACACCGTCTATAGTGGAGGTCCAATCAACATTTCTCAAGGAAATTGGTTAGATTACGATTGGAGCGTATTAATCGAAAGTAAGTTAAAAATCGTTGCATCAAGGGAATAAAATTAAAGTTCAGTGAGCCATACCGAAGCCAAGGCTGACAGTCTCAATTGTATGTGTTGTCGCATGTTTCGCAGCACATCCCACAGAAACTTGTATAGAAAGCAATAAACTGATTTCGCCGAAAGGAAGCCAAGTCCGAGCCCATCACTTAATTCAGGTGTCATTCTGCATTTACGCCACTGGATCAAATTGGGAGTGAAGTACCAATTAACCATCGGCTTTGCTAAGATTTGTTAGCCTGGCACCTTCGCCTAAGGAATTTGCCAAGAGGGAGCTAAGTTCGAGTCCGTAAACATATCCAGTTGAACTCGCGTGCACTCAAAAGTTTAAACGAATGAGTTATGAGCCAACTATAATATATTAACTGCTCTACATCACATCACTTCTCCATTGTAGGACTATTCTAACACGACTCACCCGTGTATCTGAACTATTAGTAGATTTCAAATTTAAAATTTTTTGCAAAACTTAGTTTATTAATTTGTAAAAGAAATAATGAATAGTATACGACTCAACAATAAGTTCAGACAAATTCATCAATAATTTACATTCCTGAATTGAGAGGCTCCAAGTCCTTTTAATTTAAATCTTAGGCTAGGGATGGAAAAGGGACCGATTTACTCAGCCGAATCCAGCCTGAAACCCGGCGAAATAAGACCTTCGTCACCGTATGAGCGCAAGACACTAAAACCAAAGAATCGATTGTAGATTGAGAGGCGATATCCAAACTCATCCGACTACAAAACTAACATTTATTTTTTCCTAAATTGGCGAATAGTTGAATATCCAAACCCCATGTACCACAATGAATTTAGATTGTTAGATTTGACGGGATTCACATGGTGATGGGAGGAGGAAGCACCCCGACGACACACAGCCCTTATTTTGAAGACTAGACCATAAACATTAAGTGAAGTAATTATAGATTCCGTACCCTTTCATTCGTGGAAAGACAAAGATATTAGCCTCCTCGGAAGCATAACTCTATTTTTCGGAAGCTCAAAAAAATTTGAGAAGTCAATGCATTTGTTTTTGCTTCACTAAAAGCAAAACGCAACTTTTTACTTTCCCGTCAAAAGTTAAAGTATTACTCAAATTTTAAAAAAAATTATGAGAAAATTATATGCAAAAATAATGTGTCAATGTTTATCCGTGATGAAGATTTCAGATAGAGTTTTTTTTTTCATTGAAATTTCAGATAGAGTTTAAATACTAATAGTGCTATGGAATTTGGATATTCTCCGGAGGGGACCGAATGATCCTAGAGCGACAAAGGCAAAGAATTGATTGCAGATTGAGTGGCCGAACCCAAACTCAATCCACTATAAATCTGACATTTGTTTTCTGAATTGGCGAATCGTTCAATACCCCAAACATTAGTGTGCTAGAACAAAATCTAGATCGTTAGATTTGATGAGGTCCACATAGAACTCACCGTTGTCAATGATCCAAATGTAGTTTAACATAGACTCCACACTCCTGCTCGTCTATATCTATATATCTATATCCAATTCGTTAAAGTTCTTGCAGGGTTGAGCCACGTGCACGGTTCCATGCTAGCTTTACCCAATAATTTTTATTTGTAGCCATTTCAGCAAATCTTTAATCCAAGTAAATCTCTAATTTTTGCATCTCTACTTCGTATGCATACTTTGGCAATAAATCTCCAAAATAGAATCGTGCATATTGTGATAGTAAATGTACAACAAAATTGTTTACGTACACATAGATTGATCGATCGTATCCCATATCATATTCTCCAATTAGTTTCGTCTCATACCTTCGAGTAGATCGGTCGGAAAGCAAAATTAGAACAATCAATGGACACATAATTGACATAGACGGGACCACTGAAGCATATCTAGAGTATTCGGATAGGCAGAACCACAAATCAATTAGGAGGCTTGAGGCAAGAAAGGTCGCACCTTGATTTTTTCCTTTTTTCCTTTGGCCGGAGAGAGTATTTCATTCCATAAGAGAAAAACAAGTACATCAGCAACATCATTCAATTCACAGGACACGTCTTTCTCTTGATTGCGATCGCCGACTGGTTTCTCCTGGGTCTCTCCTCCATACCGTCGTTCGTTTCTCTACTTATGTTTCCTCCCCTCAAGCTTCTTTTTTAGTCTTATGTACTCATTCCATGCAGACTCCGCCTTACTGAGGATCTTCTTAGGGTCTAGGTAATGCTCCTCGGAAGAAAGAACTAACATCTCTCGCCTTCCAAATATGCCAGATAATAGAAACAATTTTCATCAACAAAACCCGCTTCTGATCTTTATTTGAGCTTGTTGTCCGAGGAGCCCTTGTCGCAGCCATCTATCAGCAGAAGTGAATTGTTCTTTATTGACGTTCGAGCCTAAACCACCAAAGCAGGCATAGTCACACCACCCATAGAGGAAAGTAGCATGTTCTCCAGTTTCACACTCATTGCAGAAGGGGCAATAGCTGTTATTTTGATTCTTCTTTGAAAAAGATTATGCATAGTGGGATGAGCATTAGAGCAGAGCATCCAGACGAAGTGCTTAATTGTGCTGAGGGCAATCCAGGATCCATAGAGTAAATTGGAATGGCAAATTAAACTGGGCTCCGCAGGCTCGGGACTCCGACCGAAGCTTTCCTTTGAATCTTTTCCTTTACAAATTTAACGGCAGCATTTTTGGACTTGACCTAGATAGTAGGCAGTCCTAACTCCTAAGTACTTCCCGCCGTTGTTGACAGTGTCGACGACAGAGTTTTTATCGGCAATCCGAGCACTCGTTTTAATAAAAAAAATATATAAATAATAATAATAACAACAAAAATAACAAGAACAACAAAAAGAAAAAAAAAGTGATAATATTAAGATAATGGTACTAGGTTTAGCCTTTTTGGAGAAGAAATTAATCGAGCTTAGAAAGGAAAAAGCCCACTTAAGTTAAAAGAACAAAAAGCGAAATTTAATAGAAGAAAATCAGCCCATCTCTCTTAGGCCGATCTTCTCTGTCGCTCTCTGAATATGAGCGGCGATGGAATGGAAACACGCGCGCGAGAAAACCAGAGAACCTGCATTTGGAGGGAGCAGAGAGCCAGGGGATTCATTCGTGGACGGAGGGACATACTTGCTCAAGGAAAAGCATTTGGAGGAGGGGGGGAGAGGTGTCTGGTCTCCATTGTCTGCCATTATTAGAGTTGCAAGCCATAGAGTAAAGGATGAAGAGCGGATCCGTTAACACCACCAAGACGTGAACCTGAAAAACCCCTCCTAGTCGTCTCGAGACGATGTCCGACGTCACCAATCTCTACTTTCACGGTCGCGTCGGCCCTGCCCTGTTTTGCTCTGCTCTCTGGCCGAAAATTTTGAAGTGTCTCGTCCTCGGCGAAATCTGTATCACTTGCGTTCGTACTCACCGGAAACGCCTCCGGAGCTTTCCATCCTTGACCGGGAACCACATCTTCAAGGTGAGATTTAGATGCCATGTCTCGGTCACTTGGTAAGCGAAAATAGAGACTGATATTGACCTCACTGTTTGCCTGCAAAATGTCTGAGATTAAAGCTATTTTCGTTGTTGACGATGAAATTTCGTTTAGGCTTAGTGAACTGTTGGGCTTGAATAGGTTTGGTGAGATTGAGTCTTATTTGGTTTAAGTGAGCCTGATTTTGATTCGGCCTTACAAAGTTCGGGCTTAATGTAGTTTGGGCTGGGTTTGAATTTGAATAGGCTTGTTTGGATGTGTCTCAGACCCTTTGACCCAGATCTAGTCCTCACAGGCGGGCGGGGCCCAGCAGCCCAGCCCAAGTCCCTATTTTCGGAATAACAAAAAAATATTAAAATGCTAATAAAATAGAAAATTCATAAAAAAATTAGAAAATAGCTTAGAGATAGGTCTTAATTTGGTTGTGTGACCTAAGTACTAGATTTAGTTTAGTATTAGCTTAGTTAGCATAATTTTTCAATTTAGGGTTTTTTTTTTGTCAGAGTTCAGGGATTTTAGTAATTACTATGACATAACTTTACTCAAAACAATTTAGGAGAAGATGGGACTTGATTTGAATTTATCTCATGGGAATCATTGTCTTGGGACTCATATAGGGCCATGTATAATCTTTACGTGACGAGTATCGGGTTATCATTTTCAGCACCTTTACTTAAATGTTAATTATTAGGTGTTTAATTCTCGCACTTTTAATACATTGATTGGTCTTTCCTTTTAGTATGGTTAGGGTTAGTTTAGTGTCATAATAAACCTTGCAAGAACACTAGCATGGTGGACAAAAACCTTAGCATTCATGACTTTGTAAAAAGACTGCCTGAACTCTTTAGTTGGCAAAATAATCAAGTTTAGGTATCGAAATGTCACTAGTTAGATAACTAGTGTAATCAAGTCCCTGACTTGTAATCTCTGGTTGCGTAAGAAGTAAGGTATATTCTCATACCTCACTTGGCTTTTAGCTAATATTAATAGGCTAATGACGACTCCTCATTTAAAATTCTCATAGGGTTAATTGAATCTAAAATAGAATATCCCAATGTCGCACAAGGTAAGGGTTTAAGAGAACCTGTGCTCATAAATGATGAACCATTTGGATCGTCTTATGGGTGATGCCTGTTAACCCCTCAGAATGTCCTCGACGTTGTCGTTGGATGTGTTTTGGGAGGATCACGACATATAGCTTTTCTAGTTTCCACTTTTGAGTTTGCACTAAAGAACAAGGAAGACTTCTGAAAATTCAACAATTGTCCATAGGATTAGGCTCTACCAAAACTCTTCAAGGCAATTCTTCAAAATCATGCAGTTTCTAGGAGTTGCTTGAAAAAAAAGGGCTTCTTCAGCAAAAAGGAGATGGGTAAGCACAGGACCTTATTTTTTGACCTGGATTCCAGCAAAAGTTTCTGCCGCAGCTCTCTTGTACAGCATTATAACAAAACATCAGCCACTAAAATGATTCGAAAAAGAGATGGCCATCGCCCTGTCTAATACATCTAGATCTGGCTATACTTCCAACCATAATTCTTCCATAGAAATTGATGTTATAAAAAACAGAACACACACACTTCATTTATACATTCAATCCACACATCACTAGAGGCCATTTTCGTTCAAAGGTTCTCTGGAAGTTCCCATTTGAAACTATCATAAGCTTTGTTTATATCTATTTTAGTGCACACTCCTCACTTTTCCCTCTCTTCTTATTTTTCCAATAAGGGAAGGCAAATAGAGGCCCAAAAAGATTTCAACTCAAGACCTCCTACTCTGATACCATGTGAGATTTGATTGAACCATTGCCAACTGTTCTAAAAACTTAAGCTACTAAATTAATGCGTTGTTTAATGTTTAATCCTCATAATAGCTCTATTAGGTTATAGTGGATGTAAATGTAATATGTACTTTTTTATTAACAACTACAAATGATTGAAAAAATAAAACAAAAAACTATGTGGTGTTTCAGCCTCTTAAAACAGACAAAATTGACGGAGGACACAAGTACATTAAACTTGCGAGTTTCAAGACTTGAATGTATGAAATGAAAGTTGTAAAACTAAAGTGTATTATGGTGACAAGTTTTAGAATTTGCCCCGTAATTGTCCCTATTTCTTTTGATATTTTAAATTAGAGCTAACGTAGCCCTGAAGACTATATAATAGCACCTTCAATATTTTCTCAAAAAATTTGATCGATTTCCAGTCTAAGTAAGTCTATAGCAAGAAAAGAAAAATTTGTTGCGAGTGGGGAATAAAAACTACTTGTGGACTGAGTGTGATGTGAGGAAAGAAGAGGGATTCATACCAGAGTCAAAGAGGAAACTCGCTGGTATATATAAGGTAGCATATATCGCAGCCTTCTTTGGTGAATATTCTTTGGAAAACCAGCGATTTTGTTAAGGGATGATTAACTGGATTAGTTAGAATTCACATAGGATGAACATATAGAGAATGCTTCCCAAAGAAGGTTATTAGATGAACCTACACATATGCCCCATCTGGGGTCCAAGCTTAAGAAGGGTTACAATATGGACCGCCCATGGACATGGTTTTCTTAATGAACAAGATGGTATATCAAATTATAGTGAAGTTAAAAGTAATTCACGTAAATTCTAAATCAAATAAAGTTTTGGTTAATCAAACAGGAGAGATGAAAAAGTTCATCAAATTAAACTAACAAAGCATGGCCTAATATAAGAAGAAACAAAGAAAACTTCATAGAATTACTCGTCAATAATTTCATGTTAAAATGGAATACGAGTTCCTTCAAATATAAACTTCATAGAATTGTTTCATCTAGGACCTTTTTCCTTTCCACTTTGATAAAAGTTGTTTCTCGCATAGACATATGTGTCTACTTTGTAAAACGTATATATGGATATTTTCTCTGAAAATAAATTCATAAGTCATTGATTATGCTTGTAGTAATTAAGTAGCAAGATCGCGTATCATAATTAGCTTTTTAATTGGAATTACCTTACATTACGTAATGAGGGAGGAAAATCCTCAACGTCTGTCCCGTTCCCCACCGTTTCTGTTCTTGCTTTCTTATCAATTTCTTTATCCTCTTGAAGGAGGATGCAAGAGAGTGAAACTATATATGAAGTACAGCAATACAACAGTAACCTAGGAGCTAGAAGAAGACAAAATGTAATCACTGGCAAGCTAAACTAGCTCTACTCCCTCCCAACATAATACTATATTGCGGAGAACAAAGCTTTTCCAATCAAATTGTGCATGGTGCTCTAAACATCATTGCTATCTCCAAATGGAAAACTAGTTGAAATTATGGGAGTGCTTGATGAAGTTGAGAATGTTTCTAATTCCATCTCAGCTTTGTCATCGTCAATTGGCTCATCTGGTGGGTAAATAAGCGGTTTTGGAGGCATTTGAATAGTACTAATATCTCCTTCAAGCATTTCTAAGACTTTGTTCATTGGGGGCCGATGATCAGGGATTAACTGTATACACCAAAGCGCAACTATTATCATCTTTTTTATCACAATCCTTTCTTCTCCTACAAAATCTTCCATTTCAACACTTTCTCCTTCATTGACTTGGTCGTACACCCATAGCGGAAAATAAATTTGGCTGGAGTGTTCCGCTTTCACATTTACATTTTTCCTTCTACCTGCCATTTCCATGAGCAACATCCCGAAGCTATAGACGTCTGCTTTATAAGATACACCACCGATGTTTTTGTAAAACAACTCAGGTGCCATATATCCCAAGGTTCCTCTTGCAGCAGTCACTGAGACTATGCTATGATCAATCGGATAAAGTTTCGCAAGTCCGAAATCAGAAACTTTTGGAGTGAAATTCTTGTCTAAAAGAATGTTGTGAGGTTTGATATCAAAGTGTAGTATTTGCATATCACAACCCCGATGTAAATATTCAATCCCCTTCGCCACTCCAAGAGCGATCTCATATATTTTCTTGTAATTAAGAAACTTATCACCTTTCTCAGTGAAAATGTGCTTATCCAAAGATCCATTTGACATGAAATCATACACGAGAGCTTGTTTCGAGCCTTCAAAGCAAAAACCGATGAGTTGCACTACATTAACATGGTGAATTCTTCCAATAGTAGCAACTTCACTGATAAAATCTTGGCCATGGGCCTTGGACTGCTTCAAAATCTTGATGGCCACTTCATTGCCGCTTCTGAGCGTTCCTTTGTATACGGAACCATATCCCCCTTCACCTAGTTTGTGCTTAAAATTTCTGGTGATCTTCTTAATGTTCGAGTAAGAGTACCTTATGGGCAAAAGGTTGTTATGAGCTTGCAAAAATTCTTCGATGTTCTTATCATTTGCCAAGTGCCTTCTTCTGTACTTGTATATTAGAAATATCGTGACAAATGGCATCCCGATTACGAACTTTGCTACACAGAAAAGCACTGAAGAAAATTTTGATAGGTTAGAATATATATATTTTAATAATTATTGTAAGAATAAATAATTGCGGCTTACCTAATAGTAATGTAAAATCCCAAGTAGCCCAAAATGCAATATCATCGAGGGCACCTGTGGAAGGAATGAATGGTGTGAAAAGGAATTCAAGGAAAAGAAGTTTGTAAAGCAGAAGTCACGAGGAAACAGAGTGGTAAAAAGCTACTCTGTACAAGTTGAATCTTGTCGGAAAAAATACGAGAAGTGGGATGCATGCATTTGCAAATAACTGGAAATAATAAGTTTCGTTTTTTACGTAGATGATAGACAATACAAGAAACTCCTTTCGCTTTGTTAGCGGTCAACAAATCTAGAGAAATAGAGCTTTTCATTTTTAATGAATAATTTTATTCCTCCTATTGATACATGATTACAATTTTTTAAGGATTGTTAACGAGTGTCTCTTGGATTATTAGTTAAGTGACTAATTAAAGAACTAATTAAGAAAAAAAATGCAAATTCTATGCCAACAAAAAACAAGTCATGTGGTTGCTCGCGCAAGAATCTTTTTTTTTTTTTACAATGGGAGATTTAGCCCTTTTCTGGAAAGAAATTATAATCTAGACACATGTATTCATTGACGTACACTATCATGTATATTTTGTCAATTTTTCTTGGATATTAAATATTCCTTTCATTTCCAGTTTCTAAGAGAATGTAGCAAGTGAAAGAGTGTACAGAATCATGCAAAATTACGGTGAAATTTCATTGCCAATTGATACTTACCGCCATAGTAGTAGTTGGATCGGCAAACCTGACCTCCGGTGTAGCTACTTAATAAGCGACCGGAATAAAAGTAGTCATAGAAATGAAAGTAGCCATACAAATCAAAGTAGCAAAAGAAAGTTGTCTTCGAAAAAGATGGACGATAAACACCGAAGTGGAGAACAAATCCATCGGCCATGATGCTATGGATTAGCTCGGAGTTGTAGGAGCTACTGTTAAAGTGTTCTCCAACCCCAAAATAACTTGTCCATGTCCACCCGCTAATGTTGCAAAAATCTCTAACATCCGATGCTTTTGGATTGAGCAAAGCATACAAGTTCCAATTCGATGACGTGTTGGAAGAGTATGACCTCTCAATGCATGGACCAGTAGCAATGTAGGATGGAGAATTGACCGGCTTCAATTAATTCACAAAGATCAATATGCTTACGTTATATATGGAGTACAATGGTAATTTACGGGGGAAAGACAAGCAGTTATCCTTTTGCAACCCGTCGTCGACCAATCTGATTTGGTGGATGGAATAATCGATAGACTGCACATAGAATCGATCATGAAGTAAATACACAACAGTACGATTATCTTCACAAGCCAGATCGTATATCGAGACACCCCATCCTTTTGGGTTACTATTCAGTCGAAACGGGTAGTTTATATTGTGAATGTCACCACAAGATGAAGTGCTCTGTCGATTAGTTGGCTCAACATGGCTAATCATCACTAGAAATAGAACAAGAGTGAGTAGCAACATCTGACGGATATTCATGGAGCTGAGATCCATTAATCACGCCTCCGTTTGTCTTTGGGCAAATAGAAATTGGTAAAGAGTTGCTTGGTGTGTGTGCGTGGAAGGGAGGCGCAATATGAAAAAGATTGAAAAGAGATGGGATGATCCTTGTTCGATTGGAGACTTGGGGAGTCGCCTGGGTCTTATAGAGAAGCCCGAGTCAGTCAACGGAACAAATGGATGCAGAGTCAATAAATTAAAGAGGTGGACCCAAACTGAGATTCGTTCCATTATTTAACACCCATAAAGAATTCAAAGGACCTCCTTTCACATTTGATCTTTCTTTTCTCCACTTTTAATCGCTACGGTTCTTCCACCGTCTCCGCGTGATTGTTAGGTCTGGACGACATCCCATCAACAAACAAATCCATCTCTCTCTCTCTCTCTAGCCCGCCCGATCACTTTTAGCTTCTGACGCACAAATCTATCTTCTTAGGCTTCGTTCGTTTGGTGGAAAATATTCTCCTTTTGAAAAATATTTTTTCGGAAGTCATTTTCCTGCAAAATATTTTCCCGGAACATAATTTTTCGGTGTTCGACGACCAATATGAAAAAATTTCGAAAAATATTTTTCGCCAGCGACTGGCGACCAGTGGCGGTGACCAGCGGCCAGCGACGGCGACCGGCGTTCGGCGGCGGTGACCGGCGGCGGCGGCGAGCGACCGGCGGCGGCGGCGGCGGCGGCGGCGGGCGACCGGCCGGCGGCGGCGAGCGACCGGCGGGCGGCGACGACGGCGGCGGGCGACCGGCCGGCGGCGGCGACAGGCGATCAGCGGCGAGCGGCGGCGGCTGGCGGCGGCGACCGGCCGGCGAAGGCGGCGGCGACGGCCATCGACCGGCGGCGGCGGCGGCGAACGGCTACTGGCGGCGGCGGCGGCGGCCGGCGACCTTAGTGAAGAAGAAGAAGAAGAAGTTTCGGAAAATGATTTCCGCTTTTGAAGAAGCGGAAGTCATTTTTCATAAACTTAGGCTATTTTGTGAGAGGGGGAACGAAAATATTTTCCCACGGAAAACGTTTTCCACCCCCCGAACACCGAAAAACCCGGAAAATATTTTCCGGAAAAATATTTTCCACCAAACGAACGGAGCCTTAATTTCTCCTTCGTCTTTTGTTCCTCCTCCCTCCTCCTTTCCATCTTCTCTCTTCCCCGCCCAGGTCACGATCAAAGGAAAAATGGATGTATAGTTTTGAGGTAAAAGATCAAAACTAAAAACTAAGCTTGCCTCGAAACTACTACTTCTCCATCTTCTTTGAACCTTCTCTGTTCAGTTGTCGGCACTTAATCACTTGATATTTACTCTGTACTTGTTAAATTAAATTAGGAACTTCAAACATAATTCAATTGTTTACATGGTCGAATTAATTCATGAAAAAAAAAAAATAAATATAAGAGATGTATCCCATGTGATATAATGCACGAAAATTTGAAGCGACAGTGGATCTGAATGACTTTCTAAATCATACAGAGCCTTTACATTTTCTTTATTAAAAGTTTTGTCACCCTACTGATTGTCGGGACACGATACGGGAGATAAGTTTCTTAGCTAGAATCAAGAAGGACAAATACTTTAAAAATTATTGAAGACAAAAGCAACCCCAATAGCCCTTCATGTGGCTTGGAGATTAGTAGTAAAACATGCAACATGAGCAGAAATACACAGTAGATCAATATGGACCCGAGAGAATTGATCATCTCTCCACTGTTTGATGCAAGAATGGAAGTTATAGCTTGGTAATTGTGGTGAAGGCTCAATAAGGGGTTGGTTTATATAATAGAATAGAGGGTTAATACTATGACAAACCTTGAATTAGTATACATGTGATAAATTTACATCAAATTAATTTTTTTACCAAAAAAAATCCCAAACTTACACATGTGATAATTTTATCCTCCATTAATTTCCGTTAAATTTTACAGACAAATTTCTAAGTTGGATGACACGTGGTAGTTGACGGGTGTATCCGTTTGCGGTTTTACCATCCGTTTGTCACAGGTGTATCAGTTTATGATTTTTCGAGTTATTAATCTAATTTAACGGGTGGTAAATTTGTCACAAATGTACCGGTTTATGGTTTTTGATCGTCGAAAAATTAGTTTAGGATAAGATAGTCACTGGTGTACCAGTTTGGAGTTTTTAGTGGTTAAAAAATTAATTTGAGATAAATTTATCGTAAGTATATCAGTTGGAGATTTTTTGTGGTATTAATCCTAGAATAGATCAAATGGGGTCATCCATCGGTAAAGCGTCCAAGTCAACCCGTCACACAAAGACAAGTCAAGAAAAGCAACTTGTGTGGACGAAGCAAAGGGTTCCATCGGTGGAAATTAGGAAGAGATTGTTGTCCACGCGGTCCAGCAGACATAACCCGGTGGTGGAGGATTAATCTGTAGATAGCTTTCACATTAATTAGGAAGGAAACTTCTCTGCGATTTCTAAATTTGACAGTTTTGGCAGATTTATTCTCTCTAGGAATCGGCTTTAGCGTGCGAAAATGAAGTACATGTGTTGGAGCCGTCTTTTGAGAAGCCCAAGTCAAGCAATGACACAGAGCCATCCAAAGTGAAGAAAGTGGAGCTTCCGATGTCATGGAACGTCTGTGGCCGAAGGGAGAAAGAATTGCTTGGACCATACGGCAAGTGAATTAATACCATATCAACGGTTAATTATGTGGGTTTCATTACTAGATCCACATCGTCATTGATCGAGATGGTCTCGATCCATATAGCCTATAGATTATATAATTTTTTTTTACTTCGATCATACAATTAAGTAAGTTTTTGGTATTTTTTAAAAGTAATTACGAGGGCCATGTTTCCTCTCACTATCTTTCTAATTGGTGGGTTTCGGACATGGATATCACTCACATGTGGATGATATCCATAACTTGTAATCAACAATTCAGAAAGGTAATATATGGAGTACAATGGTAATTTACGGGGGAGAGACAAGCAGTTATCCTTTTGCAACCCGTCGTTGACCAATCTGATTTGGTGGATGGAATAATCGATAGACTGCACATAGAATCGATCATGAAGTAAATACACAACAGTACGATTATCTTCACAAGCCAGATCGTATATCGAGACACCCCATCCTTTTGGGTTACTCTTTAGTCGAAACGGGTAGTTTATATTGTGAATGTCACCACAAGATGAAGTGCTCTGTCGATTAGTTGGCTCAACATGGCTAATCATCACTAGAAATAGAACAAGAGTGAGTAGCAACATCTGACGGATATTCATGGAGCTGAGATCCATTAATCACGCCTCCGTTTGTCTTTGGGCAAATAGAAATTGGTAAAGAGTTGCTTGGTGTGTGTGCGTGGAAGGGAGGCGCAATATGAAAAAGATTGAAAAGAGATGGGATGATCCTTGTTCGATTGGAGACTTGGGGAGTCGCCTGGGTCTTATAGAGAAGCCCGAGTCAGTCAACGGAACAAATGGATGCAGAGTCAATAAATTAAAGAGATGGACCCAAACTGAGATTCGTTCCATTATTTAACACCCATAAAGAATTCAAAGGACCTCCTTTCACATTTGATCTTTCTTTTCTCCACTTTTAATCGCTACGGTTCTTCCACCGTCTCCGCGTGATTGTTGGGTCTCGACGACATCCCATCAACAAACAAATCCATCTCTCTCTCTCTCTCTAGCCCGCCCGATCACTTTTAGCTTCTGATGCACAAATCTATCTTCTTAGGCTTCGTTCGTTTTGTGGAAAATATTCTCCTTTTAAAAAATATTTTTTCGGAAGTCATTTTCCTCGAAAATATTTTCCCGGAACATAATTTTTCGGTGTTCGACGATCAATATAAAAAAATTTCGAAAAATATTTTTCGCCAGCAACTGACGACCAGTGACGGTGACCGGCGGCCAGCGACGGCGATCGGCGTCCGGCGGCGGTGAGCGGTGGCGGCGGCGAGCGACCGGCCGGCGGCGACGGCGGCGGCGGGCGACCGGCCGGCGGTGGCGACGGGCGATCAGCGGCGGGCGGCGGCGGCAATAGCTGGCGGTGGAGGCGGGCAGCTGCGGCGGCGGCGGCAGCCGGCGACCAGCGGCGGCTGGCGACCTTAGTGAAGAAGAAGAAAAAAAAGAAGCTTTGGAAAATGATTTCCGCTTTTGAAGAAACGGAAGTCATTTTTCATAAAGTTAGGCTATTTTGTGAGAGGGGGAAGGAAAATATTTTCCCACGGAAAACGTTTTCCGCCCCCCGAACACCGAAAAACCCGGAAAATATTTTCCGGAAAAATATTTTCTACCAAACGAACGGAGCCTTAATTTCTCCTTCGTCTTTTGTTCCTCCTCCCTCCTCCTTTCCATCTTCTTTCTTCCCCGCCCAGGTCACGATCAAAGGAAAAATGGATGTATAGTTTTGAGGTAAAAGATCAAAACTAAAAACTAAGCTTGCCTCGAAACTACTACTTCTCCATCTTCTTTGAACCTTCTCTGTTCAGTTGTCGGCACTTAATCACTTGATATTTACTCTGTACTTGTTAAATTAAATTAGGAACTTCAAACATAATTCAATTGTTTACATGGTCGAATTAATTCATGAAAAAAAATAAAATAAATATAAGAGATGTATCCCATGTGATATAATGCACGAGAATTTGAAGCGACAGTGGATCTGAATGACTTTCTAAATCATACAGAGCCTTTACATTTTCTTTATTAAAAGTTTTGTCACCCTACTGATTGTCGGGACACGATACGGGAGATAAGTTTCTTAGCTAGAATAAAAAAGGACAAATACTTTAAAAATTATTGAAGACAAAAGCAACCCCAATAGCCCTTCATGTGGCTTGGAGATTAGTAGTAAAACATGCAACATGAGCAGAAATACACAGTAGATCAATATGGACCCGAGAGAATTGATCATCTCTCCACTGTTTGATGCAGGAATGGAAGTTATAGCTTGGTAATTGTGGTGAAGGCTCAATAAGGGGTTGGTTTATATAATAGAATAGAGGGTTAATACTATGAAAAACATTGAATTAGTATACATGTGATAAATTTACATCAAATTAATTTTTTTACCACAAAAAATCCCAAACTTGTACACATGTGATAATTTTATCCTCCATTAATTTCCGTTAAATTTTACAGACAAATTTCTAAGTTGGATGACACGTGGTAGTTGACGGATGTATCGGTTTGGGGTTTTACCATCCGTTTGTCACAGGTGTATCAGTTTATGATTTTTCGAGTTATTAATCTAATTTAACAGGTGGTAAATTTGTCACAAATGTACCGATTTATGGTTTTTGATCTTCGAAAAATTAGTTTAGGATAAAATTGTCACAGGTGTACCAGTTTGGAGTTTTTAGTGGTTAAAAAATTAATTTGAGATAAATTTATCGTAAGTATATCAGTTGGAGATTTTTTGTGGTATTAATCCTAGAATAGATCAAATTGGGTCATCCATCGGTAAAGCGTCCAAGTCAACCCGTCACACAAAGACAAGTCAAGAAAAGCAACTTGTGTGGACGAAGCAAAGGGTTCCATCGGTGGAAATTAGGAAGAGATTGTTGTCCACGCGGTCCAGCAGACATAACCCGGTGGTGGAGGATTAATCTGTAGATAGCTTTCACATTAATTAGGAAGGAAACTTCTCTGCGATTTCTAAATTTGACAGTTTTGGCAGATTTATTCTCTCTAGGAATCGGCTTTAGCGTGCGAAAATGAAGTACATGTGTTGGAGCCGTCTTTTGAGAAGCCCAAGTCAAGCAATGACACAGAGCCATCCAAAGTGAAGAAAGTGGAGCTTCCAATGTCATGGAACGTCTGTGGCCGAAGGGAGAAAGAATTGCTTGGACCATACGGCAAGTGAATTAATACCATATCAACGGTTAATTATGTGGGTTTCATTACTAGATCCACATCGTCATTGATCGAGATGGTCTCGATCCATATAGCCTATAGATTATATATTTTTTTTTTACTTCGATCATACAATTAAGTAAGTTTTTGGTATTTTTTAAAAGTAATTACGAGGGCCATGTTTCCTCTTACTATCTTTCTAATTGGTGGGTTTCGGACATGGATATCACTCACATGCGGATGATATCCATAACTTGTAATCAACAATTCAGAAAGGTAATAGGAGGGGGCTTTCATCTGGAGATCCGGCAAACGATCTTGTTCAAACGAATACTTTCTTTGCATCAAGAGATCCGGCAAACTGGTACAAAAGTCAAACATGTCATAGTCACGAAAACTAGCCTCGATCCTAAATTTAGCAGTTTTGTTTGTTCATCTCGTCATACTTGATCCCCATTTATTTCGTCGAAGTTTACGAGTTATTCATCTCGTTTATTAACTATTCAAATTTCTTGTCTAACCTTGTCCTTTACTTATTTTTTTTCTCTGTTGATAAGCATCTTGACTTGACGACTCAATGTACCGATATTTGCATACCGGTCTTAATATATATACCATTACTAATAGTTATAATGCATACCACATTCAAATAAATCACAAATAGGGATCAATAGTATTGGGCTAAATTCACTCAGCCATCTATAATTTCATGGTTATCTTAGTCAACTCCTAACAATTTATTTTTCTTTGCCAACATCCTTTACTTTTGTTTATAGTTTCAGTATGATAAAAAATTCCAGCGTGGTCTTCTGATCTTGCATCTGATCAAACACCCTTCTCGAATCATGAAGCGATCCACTGGCTACACACTTCACGTACGTGTCCACCAAGCTACATCCAACACATCCATCCGAAGCTAATCCAGACCGTAATAACCCATCAATGCAATGGCACCCCAAGCGATAGTAACTCCAACTGCGAACATGCTGACAAAAAGAGCAGTGAGTGTAAATCTATCTGGCACAGAAAAAACAAATCAACGGCTTTCTATGGACAAACCAACTGAGTACATCTTGTCATCATCAAAGTCCAAGAAACCACATTCCTCTCGGGCATTTTCTCAAACACCTTACGAGCTGAAACCAAATCGGCACTGCCCTTTGCAAACATGTCAATTAATGCACACCCAACACACACATCAGAATCAACATAGCCGTTTTTTATTATAAATCTGAAAACTGTATCACCATTTGGTGCCTTCTCCGGAACCATCTTCAAGCATATGAACGAAGTACGGACCACTTCAAACTCCTTGTGATTATTGGCATAGCAAGAGATCACGGAACTCCAAGAAACCAAGTCCCATTTATTGCCCATATCCCTAAAAATCCTCTCCGCCTCAGCCCAGTGATTGGATTCTGAGTAGAGATTGATGAGCGAGTTGAGAATCACCGAGTCGGGCTTGAGCTTGGACCGAGAGAGCACGTGATGGACTCGCCTCCGAGCGCAAATGCGCGGTAGCGAATGCATGACTTGAGGAGGAGAGAGAAGCTAAGGAACATTGATCCGCGGAGGTGGCCGCCGTCGAGGTGGGTGATCAGGCGGCGGTCGAGGGGCTAGGGTGAGAGGTTCTGGCGGGAAGGAGAGAGCTTGATATTGGAAGGTGGAGAGAAGAGAGAGAGAGACTCATTGCTCTGTGTCATATATCAAGAGAGCTCAGGAAATAAGAAATGTAAATACAAAGCCATGAAGCAATACTTCTACAAAAACAGGAATTAACAAACAATGAAGTCATCTAGGTTCACAAATTACATGATCAATTATGCTTATGATGGAACTACGTTTATTTTGCATGTCATTCGTACTTGAAAAGAAAATCAAACAATGGACGATTTCGTAATTCCATTATTAGTCGGAAATTGATATACATGAGAAATTGTCATTTAAAAAATAAGGCCATGAGAAGTCTACAAGAATACACTTGTACTACATGAAAATCATGTAAAAGCTTCATGGATTACATAGTGAATGATGATAAATGCCGATAGTATTATCTTTATTTTGCATTTTATTTCTACAAGAGGGGAATAATTACACAATACATGATTTCACAAATTCATTATCATCCTCAAACTGGTAACTGTCAGAAATTATGGGAGCACCTAACGAAGATGACACTGTTTCAAGTTCTATCCCATCATCAACTGGCATCTCCATCGGATACAAAAGCGGTTTTGGAGGTAGTTGTAGCTTATCCATATCTCCTTCAAGCATATCTAGGACTTTGTTCATTGATGGCCTATCATTAGGGCTCAATTGTATACACCATAGTGCAACGATTATCATCTTCCTCGTTGTTTCTCGTTCCTCTTCTATGACATCTACCATTTCTTCCCCATTTTCTTTGCCAAATTGATCATAAACCCATAAACGGAAGTAAATTTGACTTGAACGCTCTGCATGTGCATGTAGGTTTCTCCTTCTACTAGCCATTTCCATCAACAACATCCCAAAACTATAAACATCAGCTTTATAAGAAACGCCACCAATGTCCTTATAGAATAGCTCTGGCGCCATATATCCCAAGGTTCCTCTTGCTGCAGTCAACGATACTATGCTGTGATCAGTGGGATAAAGTTTCGCAAGTCCAAAGTCAGAAACTTTCGGAGTGAAACTCTGGTCTAGGAGAATGTTGTGAGGCTTGATATCAAAGTGTAAAATTTGCATGTCACATCCCCGATGTAGATACTCTATCCCTCTAGCTATGTCGAGAGAGATCTCATATATTTTCTTATAATCAAGAGAATCATCACCATCCTTATAGAAAATGTGCTTATCCAAAGATCCATTCGGCATAAAATCATAAACAAGAGCTTGTTTGGAGTAATCGAAGCAAAAACCGACAAGTTGCACCACATTAACATGGTGGATTCTTCCAATGGTAGCCACTTCGCTTATAAAATCTTGGCCATTCGATTTTGGTTTGTTCAAAATCTTAACAGCAACTTCATTGCCACTTTTAAGTATTCCTTTATACACAGAACCATATCCTCCTTCACCTAATTTGTGTTTGAAATTGCTTGTGATTTTCTTTATATTCGAGTAAGAGTACCTTATGGGCAAAAAGTTATTATGAGCTCGTAGGAATTCTTCAATGTTTTCATCCATCGCCAAGTGCCTTCTCTTCCACTTATAGATTAAAAATATCAACACACATGGAGCTCCAAGTATGAATTTTGCTGCGACGAAGTGGCCTACAGAGAAATTTGCGCATAAATTAGCGTAGTGTAATAATTTTTGGCACATACAAAATTTTTTATTTGTCTTCAGAGTGCTGTTTGAGATCTTCATAATTGTGAGGAGAAAAAGGACGAGTCATACCCAAGCCAAAGGCGAGATTTGTAGCTGCATTTAGCGCAACATTAACCATAATACTCCGTGTAGAATTAGCTGTAGAAAGCAAGAGAATTCGTTCAAGATGACTGGAAATGATTAATCAGAATTGACGACGAATCAATGAAGAATTAAATCTATCTTTTTAGTAGTTATAATTCACGTTAAGCTATAATCCGAATCAAAGATAAAGTCATACAATCACTGCAAAGTGCAAAGACACACTTTTATTCATCCAAAGTGTCAAGCGGAGAAGTCTAGAATAAACGAAGACTGAATAAGTTTTCTTTCCTTAGATAGCGCTTAAATCCAACTTTAATCTATTCACCGTGGAATCCATACTATCTTTTCTCTCGAAGAAACACGATTTTTCAGTTTTGTTCCCTAGATGTACTAAATGATTTGTAAGTTCACAAACCACTCGCACGTAGTTCTAATTTACAAACACCATCTAATATGTGCACAATTTATTCACTTGCATTATAGTAACAGCCATGCAAGCGACACGAGCTACTATGTAACAAAATATCTTTTACCCCAAACAAATATAAAGGGATAGCGTCCAATCCCGAAAAGTCGATGGTTGTAAAATAAAGAAGAGCAATACACGCTGAATCTCTAAGAAATCTTACTGAACTTTTATACTTAAGTAATGTGGCAATTTTTTTATTGGGTATTTAAAGAAACTGAGTCAATACGTGGATCCTACTTTTTATGAAATCCAATTGACACGTGCCACATCCCTCAATAAGTAAATTTTGATAAGATCCCTGAGTAAAGCTAGCATTTAAAAAAAGGATGAGGATGGAGAAGAATAAAGTAAAATAGAAAAAGCTTCAGGGGAGGTCGCTCACCGGAGTAATAGTGATCGCACCCCTGCTTTCGGTATCTGGAACCTAAGAAGCAAAAACTGTATCTTCCTCCAAGGGGTGCATAATAGGGGAGATTGAATCCATCGGCCATCATGCTGTGGAGGTCCTTGTATGATAAGCTCACAAGATTATACTTATCCCTAGCCCACCACCCCCAGATAGGCCTCGATACGAATGCCAGCATGGTGATAGTGCAAGAATCCTTGATGTCCGATGGAACAAACCAAGGAAAAGCGTACGAGTATACCTTCGTTTGGGAAAGATTGGGAGCCGTGCCGGCAGAGTATGCTCCCTCGATACACGGTCTGGTATCAACATACGAAGTACAAGCAACAGGAACTGAGCACTTCACGAAGGCCACTAATTGGTTGCTAGAAGAAGGATAGTATACATCATTTTCACTGAAGTTGGAGTCTGCCAGAGAGTAACGAGGGAGGGACGAGCAATTACCCTTTTGCAGACCATCATCAACCACCGTTATGTGGCCATGGAAGGAATTTGCGCCATCATAGTAATCGTAATAGATCGACTTCACATAATATCGGCCGGCAAACAGATATAGAATAGTTCGATTATTTTCACAAGTTAGCTCATACGTAGAAAGGCCGCAGTCTTTTGGATCATCTTTCAATCGAAAGGGAGAACTTATATTACGGACTTCCCCGCAAGATGAAGCAGCACACAGGTGATTTTTCTTTGCATCGCATCTTATTGCTAGTAGCAAAACATGCAATACGAGAAGAAATGCGCGGTACATCAATATGGAGCCCAGAGAATTAATCATCTCTCCTCTGTTTGATGCAAGAATTGAAGTTTAGCTTGGTAATTGTGGTGGAGGCTCAATAAAAGGGGGATTATATATGATCCAAAAGATCAGTCGGCGGTCATCTGTGATCGAAATTTCCAAGTCAACAAGTAACACAAAGTCAAGTCAAGAAAAGTAAATTGTGAGGACCAATCAAAGGTTCCATAAGTGGAAATTATGCAGAGATTGTTGTTCGCACAATAAAGCTAACATAACGCGGTGGTGGATTAATTTATGGAGGATAGCTTTCATATCAATTACGAAGGAAACTTCTTTGCGGTTTCTGAATTTGACATTTTTGATAGATTGATTCTCTCTAGGAATTAGCTTTAGTATGTAAAAATCAAGTATATGCGTTGGAGTCGTCTTTTGAGAAGCCCGAGTCAAGCAAAGGCACAGAGCCACGTTCATAGGTAAATTGATGTATAGTTTTGAGGAAGTAGATATATAACAAAAACTAGCTTGCCTCAAAACTACTTATTCTCCATCTTCTTTGAATCTTTTCAGTTCGGCCGTCGGCACTTCACTTTATACGTACACCATCCTTGCTAAATAAATAAAGTCACAAACTTCAGACGTAATTCAATTGTTTACATGATCGCATTATTTCATGAAATAAACAAAAAAATATAAGAGAAGTATCTCATGTGGTAGCGATATAATGCATGAGAATTTGAAGCAATAGAGGGTCCTAATGACTTTCTAAATCATATAGGTCTTAGCATTTTCTTTATTGGAAATTTCTCACCCTACTGATTGATGGGCTACGGTATGGGGATAGGTTTCTTAGCTAGAATTAGAAGGCACAAATACTATAAAAATTATTGAAGACAAAAGCAACCCCAATAGCCTTTTATGTGGATTGGAGGTTAGTGTGAATTTGGTGCCATCACTTCAAAATACTGACGTCTCTCTTTTGATCTGCGTTTCTAATTAAATCTGATCAATTGATCCAGTGGACCAATTTTTAAAATATATATATGCAAGAAAACTTTGGTTTGGCTATGAAAATAGATTAGCAGTGTGAGGTTGATTGAGTTGCTAACTAAGGAGATTTGCTGTCGTGTGGCCTTTTGCGCAAAGGAGAGATCAAAAGTAACAAAACATGAAGAATCAATAGACTTGCTTTTCAGAAGCCAACGAGAAACTTCTCGCGTTCAAATTGAATTAGTTGCAAGACAATTGTCGTGTCTTACAAGGCTGTTGTTTTTTGACTAAGAAAACCGTGTAATGTTGACAGAATCACATTAGCGCGTAATCTCCATGACATTCGTTAAGAATGCTGAAAATAGAAACTATCTTTTTGCACAAAATTAATATAAATTAAAGAGGACTTATGTATGTTCCTTTTGGCACGTAGATATTACCTTAATCGAACGGCTATTTTCTTATTCTCAAAAGATATTTAAAATCCTAATCAATACATTTTGAGAAACTTTTTAATATTTACCACTCGAAACTGTACTAATATATTGACTATCTGCTTCAAAGATAGTTAGAGCGAGGGCATATTACCCTTTTTGAGTCTTGAGCATCTCTTTGGTGCTTTGAGGCATATGGTGCCCCGAGTGATAAATCCATTTCAAATGTGATGGTTCTTCTTGTTGGCTTTACAGTGATTTACCAACAATAGAAAGATGTTCATCACTAGGAGCATCGTGCCCGTAACACGGTGGACAACCCACTGAATCTCGGTAGTTCAATCCGAATACCGGGTAAATAATCAATGTGATTCGGTGGGCAACTCAAGTCAATCCAGAGTCAACCATTTCAATGGTTACAATCAAGGAAGTTCTGCTTCACAGAGCCATGTCGGACCCAACAAATCTTTTAGATTCATAATCTTTAAAAGAATGTTGCTTGATTCATAATTGCACTTTTTAGGCTCTTAAATCTTGGAGTCTATGGACAGTGCAAAACCAAAAATACCTACCCATACCATCCGCGGATTATTGCATCGTGATTTTAATCTATTCGAGTGTCGAAAACATATAAGAAATCATTACAGAAAAAGTGAGTTTTTTCCATTCTCAGTATTTATTTCTACCCAAAAAACACAAATAAGTGGATTTATCTAACAAGCAATGAAATTGGTGCTCCATTCAGTTTTTCAACTTCAAGAACTTGTTTGCACTAGCAAAGAACATGCAATTCCGTGAAGCACATGATTACGCGAATAATTGGTAGACATCCTTTGATTCGACAAGACCACAACAAAGAGAGGAGTGGACAACACCGGGACATGAATTGTTCTGTAGCCTCTGGACTTTTTCTGTCCTATTGCCTTAGAATGGTGTCGCGACCTAAAAAAATCGGGTTCGATCTTAGGCTAATGGATTACTAGATCAATTAAATTAACTAACCTAGCTCGAGTTCTCCCAAACTCTACCAAATCGCAACTTAGGTCCAATTGTGAGCATGCAAATATTTTCAACGGGAGTCGCCACTAATCATTTAGGGTAGGTTGATTAGAAACCTAAATAAAATAGCGGGAGTACTATTTTATTTCTACGAACCAGAAATCATAAATTCGGGACTTGGTTACGCTAGATTCCCTAACGCCCTTTCGGTACCAATTTCGAGAAAAATATTCAATTTGACAATTTTGATAAATCCTAACTTAGAGTTCAAATGTGCAGAAATCTCTTTTTTGATTTTTATTTGTTTAAATGAAAGCTAACCTATATGTAATGACGTGCAAAAATTGACATGCGATTAATGCAACCTAACATGCAAACAAACTATATGTCATGCGACGACGTGACTTATTTTTAATGACGGGCACATTATTTTTTTTTGTATTTTTTAATGAAATTCGGAATTAAAAAATGCCAATTATCTAAACATGCAATTTTAAACTAAAGAAATTGACCTAATCTAAAGCAATCTTTTTTTGTATTTTTTTTATCAAAATTCGAAATTAAAATCAAGTAAAAAAAATAACCGCGAAATCTTTCGAATTAAGTTTCGATCTGAAGCCTGACAGATCGACTCTAAAATTAGAAATACCCGCTATGGAAATAATTCTATCTAAAGCCTGATAGATAGATTTATTTCCACGTGTGCGGTTGCGGATTAGGAAATTTTCCTAATCAATCACATCTTGAAAAAATTTATGATATATTAAATATCTTGGATATATTCAAAGGATTTTGAAGATTCTAAATTTTATCCAAATTTGACAAGTAATAGGTATCTATGATTTCAAAAAGGAAATAAATCCTAAGTGAGATATTGCCTATTATCTAAATATGTAGAATTAGATATCAACGAGCACAAATTAGGCAACAAAATATTCAAATCAAATCGCGATAGGATAATTACCTGATTTGCGGATTTATTTCCGAATTTGAATTTGCAGCGAATCGGGATTGCGGATCGGCGATGCGTAGGGAGCGGCGGCGCGGCGGCGACGTGCGACGGCGCGGGGAGCAGCGTCGCGGGGAGAGATGGTGGCGGCGGCAGTGCGGCTCCGTGGCAGCGATGATGTGACCAGCGCAAGTCAAGGCCGAGAAGCTTTGACGTTCGTTGGATTCAGCGAACGTCCTGGATGAGCAGCTCTCGGTGGTGGTAAGTGCAGCGTTGGTTCAGGTTGGCGATGAACACTAGTTTCGCTGGGCTGCTGTGCTGAACGTCGGAGAGGATGGGCTCGCCGAGAATTTGCAGAAAATTGTTTGGAATTACTGGAAACCGCTTGCGCTTATTGGTTGGTATCTCTGGGCGCTCGCTAACTGTTGAAGTAGTGTCTGAGGCGTGAAGGGCTGAAGCAGGGACAACTTCGGATGTTGAAAGCGTGGTGGTGTAGAGTGGCCAGCAGCAAAGGGGCCCACAGAAACGGTGATGAGCAGTTCGGCAAGGGTCTCACTGAGTTGGACTTCACTTGGACGTAGTATATTGACTTTGTCAACAAAAGCCAACCTTGGCTGAACTTGAGTGACGTAGTGATGAGCAGAGGAACAGCCACGAGGAGGCACGAAAGCAGCAAGAAATAGCCTCTGGTCGTGGAGCTCTTGGTCGTGATCGTGTAGACGCACGCCCAAGGAAGACGACGACCCTTCTCTCCCTATCAGCTTTCTTGTTTTCTCTCTCGCTCACGTGTTTCACTCGCGTGTCTCTAAAAATTCTGATTTTCAGATTCTGAGAGACCCCCTCCTCTCTTCTTTACGTGTCTATATATATGCATGTAAATGTCCAGAGAGTATATATTTCTTCACTTCTCCTTGCGGGACCAGCAAATATTTTCCTTCCTTTTTCTTTCAATCAAATATTCTTTTCTTTTGTTGACCGAATTCTTCCTCTTTCAATTTGGCAACTGTTTTTATTTAATATATGCTTTTGATATGCCCAGAATTATTGACCACACTTTCCTTTTGAACATTGAGATAAAATATACTCGGCCACAATCTTGCTTAGCATATCTTCGGACAAATCTTGACAAATACCCCCAATGATTGATGGGCTGGGTCAAATTTTCATTACCGTGGGCTTAGTCCAATTTCATTAAGTTCAGAGCCGTTCACTCGAGTCCAACCACCGCCGGTCCAATGCAAATGCAACTAACCTATATGAACCTATATTACGCGATTTTAATATTTTTGTTTAGGGGTTAAAATTTAATCCCTAATTTTCTATGCAATTAACACTAAATGATGCGCTGAAATTTAGGTGTCAACAGCTGCCCCTCTTTGAGTGGAAGCTCGCAGAGGTTTCGCTCAAAGACTGAGACCTAAATTTAAACTATGAAAAAATGATGAATGATTTTTTTGTTTTTTTAAAAAATGATGCATGATATGCAAACAATAAGGAACGTATGCTAAGGCTTCTCACTTCATGCGGAGCGGTGAAAGAGCTTTACATACGGATCGCACAAAAAGCGTCCAAGCGGGGGGAAGCTTTATAATGCTTTGAGTTCCCCCGATCTCCAAACTTCTAGTCCACTGGAAGTAAGGTTCTCAAGGTACATGATTGCCTATCTGTTACCTGTAGTTTCCTACAAATGCGAAATAGCGCGTGATAAAAAAAATGGGATGTGTTGTCCATACCACTGGTCAATCATGAAAAGGATCATGTCACCTCCTTCATTCGGGTAAGCATGAAATGGTGTGCTTCGTACTCCACTTAACAACACCAAGAGAGAAATTATGTCGCTTGTCCTACTGGGCGAACATGAAATGGGGTGTGCTTCGTACTCCACTTAGCAACACCAAAAGAGAAATTACGTCGCCTGTCCTACTGGACGAACATGAAATGGGGTGTGCTTCGTACTCCACTTAGCAACACCAAGAAAGGAATTATGTTGCCTATCCTACTGGGCGAACATAAAATGGGGTGCGCCGCGTACTCCACTTAGCAACACCAAGAGAGGAATTATGTCGCCTATCCTACTGGGTGAACATAAAATGGGGTGTGCTTCGTACTCCACTTAGCAACACCGAAAGAGAAATTATGTCGCCTATCCTACTGGGCGAACATAAAATGGGGTGTGCTTCGTACTCCACTTAGCAACACCGAAAAAGGAATTATGTCGCCTATCCTACTGGGCGAACATAAAATGGGGTGTGCTTCGTACTCCACTTAGCAACACCAAGAGAGGAATTATGTCGCCTATCCTACTGGGCGAACATAAAATGGGGTGTGCTTCGTACTCCACTTAGCAACACCGAGAGAGGAATTATGTCGCCTATCCTACTGGGCGAACATAAAATGGGGTGTGCTTCGTACTCCACTTAGCAACACCGAAAGAGAAATTATGTCGCCTATCCTACTGGGCGAACATAAAATGGGGTGTGCTTCGTACTCCACTTAGCAACACCGAAAGAGAAATTATGTCGTCTGTTTCACTTGGTGAACATATGAAAGAGATAATTTCTCCTATTCCGGAAAGAGAAACAATGAAGAATAATTAGCAGACGTACCTGAATTCTTCTTATGACGGAGCCAATGGCATCACTCCTATTTTTTCTGAGAAAATGTTAAAATAACATATACACAGAGGCAAAGAAAACATAATTCATGAATCTGCTTGCATTACCAGGCTTTACCAGGGAATTTATTAATAAGAACAACCATTTCGTCCTTTTGACATTTTAATCATATTAAAAGAGAGACCTTTAATCAGAAAGGACTTTCCACTCACTCTCAATGAAAGGCTTTTGACCCGACCTTTGATGCGGGTATAAGAATCACTCGAACTCTCTTCATCGTGCTTGACAAGGGTTCGGATATTCTCAAAATCAGTATGACTTGACCAATCTGAGAGGTCTTTATAAGGGCTAAAACGTGAGCTTGGTCAATGGCTTAGCAATTCGAGTCGAGGCTATTGAAAGAATTGATATCACCAGCTATTCCGGATTTACAAGTCAGGAATGCTGCAAAAATGAGATAGAAAAATCTTGCTCGCACTTCTTCGAGCAACATTTATAAGCATTTGAAACTCTACGTTAACTCAAGTGCCCTATTCTGAAGAGACTTCGGTAACGGTTGTAACGTAGGTTCGGGTAGGCTTGAAATGAATGGCCTATTTCCATCAAAAGGGGTATTATGAACGTGGAGATTGGTGATCATCCCATCTAGCAATTGCTCCACAAATGAACCTTCAAATGATCTTTTCTTTGAGGAATGATCTTGCATATCGACTCAGTTCTTGCTGAAACTTTTCTTTCTCTCCTTTTTTTTTCCTTTTTTTTTCAAGAGATTTTTTCGAGAGAGAGATTTTCTTTTTTTTTTTTTTGAGAGATTTTTCCGAGAGAGAGAGAACTTCGATTTGATGGAGTCCTTTTGCATCTTTTCTGATGAATTTTTTTTCGACCTCCCATTTGCCCCAAGTCACCTTGAACTTGTCTTGAGATGATTTCATTTGTTTATCACAAGAATGATCACTAATTGGGTTGAAATGAATTCACCGCTCAAATTGGGTATGCAAAGGGTATAATGTGTAGGGATATAGAAAGAAATGCTCTTCGTCATATCTAAGGCACTCGAGCTAACACAAAACTTGCATGCAATAAATATACTTGAAGATTGATGCAAGTGAAAGCAAGAAAATTCTAACCATTTTGAACTTTCTAAGGAATTGCCCCGGTATGGGGTTATTCCTGACAGGGGTAAGAAATGAAACTCCGTTCAAAGGGGTTAAGCAAATGATAACCTGTAGTGTTTAGATAGAGGAAATGAATGCCTCTCATCATTTTGGTCGTCATACTTTTCGTGAGATAATCCTTTACCTTGTCAGCACAGAATTTTCACTCAACTCGCACTAGGGATTATTATTCAGGACGTGTATGGAAATGTCTTGCCTTTCGTCATCTTGAAATCTCTCATGCAATATCATCGCTTCGATAGGACAGAAATAGATTGCCAAATTAAAAGCCTTCCTCAAACAAAGCTTAGTAACATCAATTGATTCATAAAATTCAACTTGATATTTGATAGAAACAAAGTCAGAATGAGTTCAAATCAAGTGTAATATTTCTTTACAGAATCAGAATTAACTGGACTGGAAAAAATACGACCATCCATCTCGGCCAAAATCAAAGCACCTCCTGGAAGGACTTTCTTCACAATGTACGGGCCGCCATAGTTTGGGGCAAATTTTCCTTCTGCAAGAGGAACTATCGGCAATAACTTCCGCAGGACAAGGTCACCTACCTGAAAATGTCAAGGCTTGACTTTCTTGTTGAAAGATTTAGCAACTCGTTGTTGGTAGCACTGGCCATGACATAGAGCTCTAAGCCTTCTCTCGTCAATCATGTTCAACTGGTCCAATCTCTGTTGAATCCAATCTGCTTCTGATAATTGTACCTGTGAAAGAATACGTAACGAAGGAATTTCAACCTCAACAGGTAGAACTGCTTCCATACCGTACACAAGAGAATATGGAGTTGCCCCTGTAGATGTCCGGATAGAAGTCCGATATGCCATCAGTGCAAAAGGTAATCTCTCATGCCAATCACGATAGTTTTCGGCTGTTTTAGCCAAAATTTTCTTGATATTCTTGTTGGCTGCTTCGACCGCTCCGTTCATCTGCGGACGATATGGAGAGGAATTAAGATGTTTGATCTTGAATTCTTTGAACAGTTCATCCACCAATTTGTTATTCAGATTCGACCCATTGTCAGTAATTATGGTCTCAGGTGCACCATATCGAGCAATGATATCCCGACGAATGAACTTCACCACAACCCGGGCCATCACTGTCGTATAAGACATGGCTTCGATCCACTTCGAAAAGTAATCGATAGCGACCAAGATAAACTGATGTCCATTCGACGCTTTAGGATTAATTGGGCCAATCATATCAATGCCCCACATAGAAAATGGCCATGGTTCAGACATTTGATGCAATTCATTCGGAGGAGTTTTAATCTTGTCACCATAGATTTGACATTTGTGACAACTTCGGACATGCTGAATGCAATCACTTTCTAAAGTGAGCCAGTAATAACCCATCCTCATTATCTTCCTTGCTAGCATATAACCATTCATGTGCGGACCACATACTCCCTCATGCACTTCTAGCATCAAGTGGACAGCCTCAGTTGAATCAACACACCTTAATAAAACTGAATCATAGGACCGCTTGTATAGGCATTCTCCGTTCAAGAAGAACTTCGACGCCATTTTCCTGATATACTTTTGGTCAGATGCGGTACTTTTCTCAGGAAACTCCTGTGTTTGCAGATATGCCTTGATATCATGATACCACGGCTTGCCGTCAGGCTCTTCTGTCGTGGCCATGCAATAAGCCGGTTTCTGTAAGACCTCTATCTTCAAAGGTTCAACTTCTAAACCACTTGTCACTCGTAGCATTGCCGATAACGTAGCCAGAGCATCGGCAAAACTGTTTTGAGTCCTTGGCAAGTATTCAAACGAAATGTCTTCAAATTCTTCCACCAATTCCTCTAAATAAACGTGATAGGGTTGCAACTTAGCATCTCTAGTTTGCCATTTGCCAACGGTCTGAAGAATAATGAGGGCTGAATCCCCGAACACCTTAAGTCGAGTTACTCCCATTTCGATTGCAGCTTGTAACCCGAGGATGCATGCTTCATATTCAGCGATATTATTCGTGCAGGGAAACATCAATTTCGCTGCGATCGGATAATGTTGTCCGCCCGGGGATATTAAAACTGCCCCAATACCTGATCCTGACAAGTTTACGGCCCCATCAAAATACATGGTCCATACATACTCATCAATTGGCATGACTCTATCCTCTAGCGGATCCAGATCGTCATTTTTCCCAGGATTTTCAGCCAAAACATCTGCAATTACTCGTCCTTTGACTGATTTCTGAGACACGAATTGAACATTAAATTCTGAGATGAGAATCTGCCATTTTGCCAGTTTTCCAACTAAAGCTGGTTGATTGAGCAAGTATTTGATTGGATCACACTCTGTTACAAGCAATATCTGATAGTGCAAAGTGTATTGCCTCAATCTGTGTAGCACCCAGACCAGTGCTGCGCACGTTCTTTCTGCCTCGGAATAGTTCATCTCAGAGGCGGTGAACTTCTTACTCAAATAATAAACTGCACGTTCTTTTCCATCCTCTTCACCTTTCTGAGCAAGCATGGCACCTAAGGACTCACTGTGGATTGTGAGATACAGGATCAGAGGTTGCCCCAGCGTCGGTGGAACAAGCACTGGCGGATTCATCAAGTAGTGCTTAATCTTGTCGAACGCCAATTCACATTCTTCATCCCATCTAACTAGAGCATTCTTTTTGAGGAGTTTAAAGAAAGGTTTCGCTGTCTCAGATAGCTGAGAAATAAATCTGGCTATATAGTTCAATCTACCCATCAAGCTACGAACTTCCTTCACCGAAGAGGGCGATTTTATTTCACAAATGGCCTTCACTTTCGACGGGTCGATCTCAATCCCTTTGTTACTAACAATGAAGCCAAGTAGTTTGCCAGAGGCTGCCCCGAACACGCACTTTGTCGGATTGAGACGTAATTTGAACTTACGAAGCCTGTCGAATAATTTCATCAAGGTTTCTATGTGATCTTCTCCATGCCGAGTTTTTGCAATCATATCATCAACATAGACCTCAATCTCATTATGCATCATGTCATGGAAGAACGTGACCATTGCTCGCTGGTAAGTTGCCCCAGCATTTTTGAGACCGAAAGGCATCACCTTGTAATGAAATGTTCCCCATGGAGTGGTAAATGCCGTTTTCAACTTATCATCTTCGTTCATCAAGATCTGATTATAACCTGAGAAACCATCCATGAAGGAGAATAATTCGAACCCAGCTGTACTGTCCACAAGCACATCAATGTGTGGGAGTGGAAAATCATCTTTGGGACTAGCTTTGTTCAAATCTCGGTAGTCAATACACACTCGAACCCGTCCGTCTTTCTTTAACACCGGGACTATATTAGCGACCCATTCTGAGTATTGGGTAGTCTCAATGAATCCCACGTCAAGAAGTTTCATGACCTCTTCCTTGATCTTCTTTGCCAGTTCTGGCTTAGCTCTTCGCGGCCTTTGCTTCACAGGCTCAACTGAAGGATCAGTTGGTAAACAATGTTCGACGATCGATCGATCAAGACCCGGCATGTCAGCATAAGACCAGGCAAAGATGTCTTGATAATCCTTCAACAACTGGGTCAAGCGTTCGGCCACATCTTGAGGAAGACATGCCCCAATCTTCACCTCTCTAGGATTTTCTGTGTCGCCAAGTTTGATCACCACAGTTTCTTCGACAGTCAGAGGCTTAGATTTCTCATGGATTTCCAAGTTTCGTCGTATCTCTTCATCATTCGGATTAGAATCGTCTGAGTCATCAGATTGACTTGCATCACATATATGAGGATCCACGATTCCCGTCCCTTCGCATGCCTCGAGATTAGTCCTGAAACACGAAAGAAAAGGATCAAAAAGACAAGAGAGGGCTTAACTACTGCCATTTTCGAAAATTGTTCTTTGCTTTTTGAAATTCATTTTGCTTTCGAAGACCTCGAAACGAGAATTCTTGATAAGTCCAACCCTCAGTTCTTACCGTAGATGACAAATTTTTCAATCGTTGGTTATCGTCATCGGGTTGGTTTGGGGTACTTCAACAAGATTCAAAATGATAAAAACCGTTGTAATTTTATTGATATTGAATCAATGAATTACATCTTATTGGATTGAAAAACCTAAGTGCAACATGAATTGGAAAAAAGCAATAAAGATTCCCACGCAGGGGAGATACGAAAACTAAAAATGATTACTCTTGAGGGCCAGCGCCCATCCCTTCAAGTGGTCCTTCAGTGATTGCACCAATGGAGGTCTCAGCAAACCATCCAGTGAGGTAGGGTATACCGTCATTAAAGTCAAAGTCTACCACCCTCGACTCTGGCTTCTTGAAAATACAGGGTGGCTGGTCACCCTCGGAATCGTCAGACAGACCGACCACAATCGCTTTACCATGCTTCTTAGGTGGTTCAGTTAAGGCTTGTGGCGAATCAGGAAAGATAAGCCCAAGATCATCCTCGGTTGGGCTCAGTTTTAAATTCTCGTATCCACCCACTACTCCAGCCGAGTGAAAGATGTGGTCAATGGGAGGTGGTAAGGGGCTTCGGCCTCTGCAACAATCGTTGCTTTGTTCCCGGCTTACGGGACCATGATATCTCAAACCAGTCTTGTGGTATTGTCCATTTGTCTCAATCGGGGCCTGAATGCCTTGGCCTTCCTTCCCAAGACCCTGACCTGGCTTAAAACCATTACCAACCATGACCTTAGCCACCATGATAGCTGCATTAGAAACTTCAGGAACGGGTAACGGCATATCAGAGGAAGCCTGAACAACTTGAACTATCTCAAATGAATGATAGCTATCCTCTTCAACATGATCGGCCTCTATGTATGGGATCGATGTTGCATTGAAGATTCGATGATCTTCCTCCCCATAAATTGTAACCAGCTTTGCTTTAGCCACGAACTTGATTTTCTGATGCAAACTGGAAGGCACTGCGCCTGCATTGTGGATCCATGGCCGTCCCAGCAAGAAATTGAAAGCAGAAGGGATATCCAGCACTTGGAAAAGAATATCGAACACCGAGGGTCCAATTTGCAGTGCTAAGTTAATCTGGCCTATCACATCCTTCTTCACTCCGTCAAAGGCTCAGACAGAAGTCTTGGCTGCTTGCATGGTAGATGGAGGAATGCCCAGCCTTTTCAAAGTAGCCAACGGACATAAATTCAAAGCAGACCCGTTATCAACAAGCACTCTAGCTACGTGAGTCTCTTTATACTTCACTGATATGTGAAGCGCCTTATTATGACCACGTCCTTCAACTGGGATTTCCTCATCAGAAAATGCTACTTGATCTTTGAGGAGAATCGCCCCGACAAACTCTTCTAGCTTGTCTTCTTCAATAGTCTCGGGCACATGAACCTCACTCAAAACCTTCATTAGAGCACTCCGATGTTTATCTGATGTCTGGAGAAGTTCCAACAACGAAACTTGTGCAGGTAACTTTCTCAGCTGGTCAACCACGTTATATTCACTAGCCTTTATCACAGCCAGGAATTCTTTCGCTTCTTTCTCAGCCATTGGCTTGGCCGGTTGATTATCAGCATAAGTTCGCCCTGACCTTGTTATCAGATCAATATCATATGACCATGGAACCATCTTGTCACTCTCATAAGCGTAAGGCTGAGGTGATGCCAGGACCAACATTTCCGAAGCATCGGGTATAACGATCCCGAGGTCATCGTCAGAGGCATCCTCGAGAGGGGGCATGTCAGTTAGTTCAGGATCTAGCTCATCGGTCAACATTGCGAGTTCTTCATTCCAGTCAATGATGACCTGAGATATAGTAGCCACTACTCCGAATTCATCAGCTGTCCCAATCATTCCCTTTCTCAACAACTCATCCACTTTCTTTTCTATTTCGCCCTAGTGACACCACCTCGCCAGTCGAAACATAACCAGCTCGGACTAAAGCATCGAACATGTCTTTGAGAGGGACCCTGAAGCCTTGAACTTGCTTGACTCCCGGACCAAGGACAACATTTGCACTGCTCGAATGATCAGGGAGTGGATTGTTCTGCACATTGGGCTTACCGGTTGGCTGTAGCGCAAACGCTCCAGTCTCGAGTAGATCCTGCACTCGATGTTTGAGTACCTGGCAATCATCTGTCGAATGCCCAACTTCACCTCTATGGTAGTCGCATTTCTTCGACGGATCATATTTTGCATAACCAGCGGCATTAGATCTTTGTGGCTCTGAATTCAGCAAGTTCTTCTTCCTTAGCACCGCCAGTACCTGAGATAACGTCCTAGGAAGTGGAGTAAACTGGCGAGTTTTGCGCTGCTGGCGTGAGTCCTGCTGGCCTTGCCGTCCATAAGAGGTTGTCTGCTGAGTGCTAAATTGTAGCTTCGGGGCTTGAGCTGGCATCTTCTGTACATAAGTCATGTTGACTTCGGGGACATGCTCTTTGTCTTTCTTACTAGTAAATCTTTTACTCGATGAACCTGACTCACTGTACCATCCCTTCTTGAGCCCGGTCTCAATCTCCTCACCCATGGCTATCAGTTGGCCAAAAGATTGGGCGGCTGTCACTAACATTCGTGAACGAACCGGCTGCGGTAGGGTGGACACGAACAACTTCATTAAGTCACGTTCTGAGGGTTCGGGCATGATCTGTCCCGCCATGTTCCTCCAGCGAGTGGCATACTCTTTTAGAGCCTCGCCCTTTTTCTGCTCGGCTCTCTCTAGGTCTTCCCTTGTAATGGTGACATCGAGATTGAACTTGAAGTGCTTGACGAAAAGGTTTGCCACCTCTTCCCATGAGTCTTTCCGGTTGATCTGGTGGTTAGTATACCACCTCATTGCAGCATCCTTCAAGCTTGCTTGGAAGGTTTGGATCATTAGAGGTCCATTAGAAACATATCTATTCATGAGCCCCTAGTACATGTCGATGTGCTGAATCCGGTTTGAGGTGCCGTCATACTTCTCGAAGGCTGGCATCTTGAATTTATCGGGCACCTGGACCCGGGTAAAAATAGACAGATCAACAGGTGGAACACTTTGAGTTCCTTTCACTTCACGTAACCTCTGGTCGATCTTAGCCAGCAACTTGGCATTCTCATCATTGGGGAGTGACTGAAGAACATGGGCCACCGGAGACGCACTAGTTTCAGTCAGAATGACATCATCCAGTCGAAGGGTTGGATTAGTGTTCACTGCAGGAGATTTGTCGAGGCGAAGGCCCTGACGGGTTGGAAGTGGAATCTCCGATTGAGAGGCAGCATTGATCTGCTGCTGTTTGGCCATGAGATCACTCATCATTTTGGACATGGCAGCCGCGATCTACTCATTGATTATGTTCATGTGTTCCTTCAGCTTTTCGTCAATCATGGCCGCAATCTCAACTTGATTGGCCATCCTTCTTTTGGTCACCGATCGAGTATTATGAGGATGAGGGGGATCCGTGGCAAATTACCTGCAAAAAGCAACGATCGAATGAATACAACGAGTAAGAATAACGAGTCGGTCCATGACATCCTCTAGACCCTCAAGATGAAATTTCTTTCAAAAGACCGATTCGTCCAGTAAATCTCGAAATTCCAAATTACTTTATTCAATAAAAACCTGGACTAATTCCAAAATTTACGAATTATAGTTTAATGCTTCCATTGAATTGCCCAAGATGGAAGGTGTCTAAAAAGAATTCTTATAAAAATCGTTCAGAAACGACATTTATTACCAAAAAACGTTAATAGCATGAAGTACAAATGTAAGCTAACATGCCATCCTAAAAAGAAAGAAAAACTCCCTAAACCAAACAACAAAATCAGACGGTCTTCCTCTTTTAGAGGCCACGTGCCAAATGACTCAACCTAAATCATGGACCGACTCAAAATAAGATAAAGAAAACTAAAGATAAAGCTCGAGAAATTACCATCCTTGGGGAGAGAATGTCAATCACAGAGACATGCACATGAATCGTGAGTTTAAACCTTAATCTATCTACCCTAAAGGTTTTTGCAAAATGAAGTGATGAACGGAACGACATGTCGCAGCCTCGCGCACACTCATCATGACTAGCCGCAGCCTCGCATACAATAGTCATGACTAGTCGGGTCCAATCACTTCGGCTTGATTCGGTCGACAAGGGGAACCTCCATGCGTAGTAGCCTCACGTGCATGAGGACGACCCTTGAGCCATTTTTTGAAAAATTTTCGGGATCCAAATGGGATAACCTTTAGCGAGGTCTTACCGCCAAGGTTAAAGAACCATCTAAATACCATCTTAGAACTATGGGTGTGACCCAGGTCCGGTCACAGGTTGTGTGTGGTGTAGTGTAAATACTGTAAATCATGCACAACAATTATATGCAAACACCACTTCAATAGTGCAAAAATTAAATCCAAATTCCACTCCACCAAGCCTGCAAAACTAAGGGTTAGCCAATCACTACTCCCCTTATAACTCCCATCCTGCAAAACCATTTAACACCTAAGAATGAGAATTCAATCAAATTTTGTCAAATTGAGTAATTTTTCATGAAAATTTTTTTTTGGCCTAAGTCCTCCTTAAATTTTCAAAAAATTCAAGTTTTGTCCCCAGTGGAGTCGCCAAGCTGTCGCGACCTAAAAAAATCGGGTTCGATCTTAGGCTAATGGATTACTAGATCAATTAAATTAACTAACCTAGCTCGAGTTCTCCCAAACTCTACCAAATCGCAACTTAGGTCCAATTGTGAGCATGCAAATATTTTCAACGGGAGTCGCCACTAATCATTTAGGGTAGGTTGATTAGAAACCTAAATAAAATAGCGGGAGTACTATTTTATTTCTACGAACCAGAAATCATAAATTCGGGACTTGGTTACGCTAGATTCCCTAACGCCCTTTCGGTACCAATTTCGAGAAAAATATTCAATTTGACAATTTTGATAAATCCTAACTTAGAGTTCAAAGGTGCAGAAATCTCTTTTTTTATTTTTATTTGTTTAAATAAAAGCTAACCTATATGTAATGACGTGCAAAAATTGACATGCGATTAATGCAACCTAACATGCAAACAAACTATATGTCATGCGACGACGTGACTTATTTTTAATGACGGGCACATTATTTTTTTTTGTATTTTTTAATGAAATTCGGAATTAAAAAATGCCAATTATCTAAACATGCAATTTTAAACTAAAGAAATTGACCTAATCTAAAGCAATCTTTTTTTGTATTTTTTTTATCAAAATTCGAAATTAAAATCAAGTAAAAAAAATAACCGCGAAATCTTTCGAATTAAGTTTCGATCTGAAGCCTGACAGATCGACTCTAAAATTAGAAATACCCGCTATGGAAATAATTCTATCTAAAGCCTGATAGATAGATTTATTTCCACGTGTGCGGTTGCGGATTAGGAAATTTTCCTAATCAATCACATCTTGAAAAAATTTATGATATATTAAATATCTTGGATATATTCAAAGGATTTTGAAGATTCTAAATTTTATCCAAATTTGACAAGTAATAGGTATCTATGATTTCAAAAAGGAAATAAATCCTAAGTGAGATATTGCCTATTATCTAAATATGTAGAATTAGATATCAACGAGCACAAATTAGGCAACAAAATATTCAAATCAAATCGCGATAGGATAATTACCTGATTTGCGGATTTATTTCCGAATTTGAATTTGCAGCGAATCGGGATTGCGGATCGGCGATGCGTAGGGAGCGGCGGCGCGGCGGCGACGTGCGACGGCGCGGGGAGCAGCGTCGCGGGGAGAGATGGTGGCGGCGGCAGTGCGGCTCCGTGGCAGCGATGATGTGACCAGCGCAAGTCAAGGCCGAGAAGCTTTGACGTTCGTTGGATTCAACGAACGTCCTGGATGAGCAGCTCTCGGTGGTGGTAAGTGCAGCGTTGGTTCAGGTTGGCGATGAACACTAGTTCCGCTGGGCTGCTGTGCTGAACGTCGGAGAGGATGGGCTCGCCGAGAATTTGCAGAAAATTGTTTGGAATTACTGGAAACCGCTTGCGCTTATTGGTTGGTATCTCTGGGCGCTCGCTAACTGTTGAAGTAGTGTCTGAGGCGTGAAGGGCTGAAGCAGGGACAACTTCGGATGTTGAAAGCGTGGTGGTGTAGAGTGGCCAGCAGCAAAGGGGCCCACAGAAACGGTGATGAGCAGTTCGGCAAGGGTCTCACTGAGTTGGACTTCACTTGGACGTAGTATATTGACTTTGTCAACAAAAGCCAACCTTGGCTGAACTTGAGTGACGTAGTGATGAGCAGAGGAACAGCCACGAGGAGGCACGAAAGCAGCAAGAAATAGCCTCTGGTCGTGGAGCTCTTGGTCGTGATCGTGTAGACGCACGCCCAAGGAAGACGACGACCCTTCTCTCCCTATCAGCTTTCTTGTTCTCTCTCTCGCTCACGTGTTTCACTCGCGTGTCTCTAAAAATTCTGATTTTCAGATTCTGAGAGACCCCCTCCTCTCTTCTTTACGTGTCTATATATATGCATGTAAATGTCCAGAGAGTATATATTTCTTCACTTCTCCTTGCGGGACCAGCAAATATTTTCCTTCCTTTTTCTTTCAATCAAATATTCTTTTCTTTTGTTGACCGAATTCTTCCTCTTTCAATTTGGCAACTGTTTTTATTTAATATATGCTTTTGATATGCCCAGAATTATTGACCACACTTTCCTTTTGAACATTGAGATAAAATATACTCGGCCACAATCTTGCTTAGCATATCTTCGGACAAATCTTGACAAATACCCCCAATGATTGATGGGCTGGGTCAAATTTTCATTACCGTGGGCTTAGTCCAATTTCATTAAGTTCAGAGCCGTTCACTCGAGTCCAACCACCGCCGGTCCAATGCAAATGCAACTAACCTATATGAACCTATATTACGCGATTTTAATATTTTTGTTTAGGGGTTAAAATTTAATCCCTAATTTTCTATGCAATTAACACTAAATGATGCGCTGAAATTTAGGTGTCAACAAATGGTAAAATATTCTTTTCCTGTTAAAATCATGTCTCGAATTTGACCTCGAAACAAAAATTTGAATTTTAAAAATTGATAAAACAAAATAATGAGGAAATTACTGCGCGGAAGAAATACACGGACATCAATTTTATCAACATGCATTGGGAGTCTTGGGCGTGAAACAGGAAAGTCCAACTTGGGCTCTGTTGGGAATATACGGAAATCAATTTCCGCGTCGGCTCTGGCTTTCTTATTTCCATGAATAATTCCAAAAGCATTTGTTTGACTTTGACCGTGGAAAGTGGGCTTCTGTGGATTTGCTGATTGGTCAGAGAAAAGAAAGAAATAAAAAGACGAGGATTATCTTTCCTTGATGAAGTCGGCAAAGAAGAAGGGGCTCCCCTTTATACGCATACAAATATTTGGACAGAGGAGTCCTGATACGCCGGTGTTGATGAAAGGCAACATGGTCTTCGTGCAGTCAATGAAACCTTGAAGCTACGCCTTTGTACTTGAGGTCTTCGAAGTGCCGTTTTTTCACGTGAGTTTGTTCGTGTAATTACATCAATAATTTAGTGTTCAAACCGAGTAAATCTTGTGATAAAATTTGTGTACAATTTTTTTGTGAGATTGAGAGATTATTTTGTGAGAAATTGTGAAGTTAAACACTACGTGACTCATTGAATGTAATTTGAGGTTGAGAAACATTTAGAGTGTCTGAGTAACTCGAGTGTGGTTATAATCTCCATTGTATAGTAGAATTCCATGCTCCTCTTTCCATGGACGTAGGTCACTACGATCGAATAACGTAAATATAATGTTTGATTTATTTTTTTGTTTTGTATATTTTATTGTTCGATTATTTGGCTTCTGTAATATTTTCAAAGTCAATGCGTGACGAGGAAACCATCACCAGTCACACCCTCTTAAGTGAACACTTCAAAAGTACTAATCTCCTCGTCATTAGAATTGTATTGAAACAAAGGGGAATGTGTGTAGATATCGGGAATAAATAACATTTGCTCTCTTTTTCCCCCCCGAATTCTGACCGGTCAAGTCCCAAAACTGAGTAAAAGAGCTCTATCTCCAAAAACAAAAAAGTAAGTCTAGTATAAACTCAACATTTTATGATTTGTGTTTAATGACGCAACATTGTTATTTTGGAGACATGTTTCAGTTTTACTTTTGGGTACCCCAAATTGATACACTTATGATAAATTTATTCTAAACTAATTTTTTGACCACCAAAAATCTTAAATTGGTACACTTATGACAAATTTATTCCAAACTAATTTTTTGATAACCAAAAATCCCAAACTGGTACAGCTGTAACAAATTTATCCTCGGTTTATTTCAGTTAAATTTTGCTATCAAATTACTTTGTTAAATGACACGCGGCAGTTGACGAATGTAATGGTTTTATGTTTCACTCTCCGTTTGCCCTAAGATTTTTTTTTGTATTAATCCAATTTAACATAAACCAACAGAGGGTAAATTTATCACAAATATATTAATTTTTAGGATTTTTGGTGATCTAAAAATTAGTTTAGAGTAATTTTATTATAAATGTACTATTTTAAAATTTTTTATGATCAAAAAATTAATTTAAAATAAATTTATAGATGTACAAGTTTAAAATTTTTCATAGTATTAGCCCTCTAGTTTTCCTCTTGCCACAGCGGCTGAAGCAGGTGTGGCTCGGCTATCGAAATCTCGGGGTGGATTGCGTTTCTTTGACGAGGCAAATTGACTTCTTTAACCCTCACCCTTTTGACCATGACCACCATCAGTGTAGACTCCAAGGATGTTTTGCTACTTCTCTTCGTAATTGGACCGCGTGGCCACGCGAATGGAGAAGGGCAGAGGATACTGAAAAATGATGAGGACAGAACTCATCACGTACGTGGTTCTCGTGAACTGACAAGTTTTTCCTCAAAGCTCTTCCCATCTAATAAATAAAAGCCATGTTTTTTTAATTTATTTATTAATAAGCAATAATTCACATGAGCTCGCCATGAGATTTATGTTAAACATAAAATATCATAAACAAAACCACTCAGAAGTATAGCTTATAACCATTTTTTTATCGTTTCGTCGAGCATATCGTTCCATCATCTCCGGATAAATTCTCGAGCGGGCCTTGTAAAGAGATGTTCTTCTCGCGGCTCATTGACAAACTTAAAATTTTAATCGATCTGAGTTAGCAATCGCGCTAAGAAATGACAAAAAAATAGTACGATCACTTCGTGACTTTATGAGGTATTTTTTTCTAGTAACAAATCGCGTAGGACTTGAATGAAAAAAAAAATACCACGTGCTATTTCCTTCTCTTAAAACTTACTAACTGAGCAAAAGAACTCAAGTGCATCAAAGTTGCAAGTTTTAAGTTAAATGCACCAAATGGAAGTTGTAAAACTCAAGTTCATTATGGCGACAAGTTTGAGGACTTGCTCCGTAATTGTTCCTTTTTCTTTTGATCTTTTGGATTAGAGCTAACGTTACCATGAATATCAGATGATACTCCCATCAATATTTACTCAGAAATGGATCGATTTTCGGTCAAAGTAAATCAATTGCAAGAAAACAAAAATCTGTTGCAATTGGTGAATAAATAAATTTGAATTCCGGCGAGCCAAATGCCGACTGACTTCTCAATGCAATAACCACAACTAAAAACTGCTCTGCGATCTGAGAGTCAATCGAGGAAAAAAGAGTGATTCACACCGGAGCAAAGAGGACACTCCCAATTATATGCGAGGTAAAACGAAGACATGACCGAGCAAAAAACATTGAAAAAACAAATTGATGATCAGTATGCGAATCGGGTTCTGAGTTTCGGAATACCCATCCAAATAGATTCCGTCCCGTCTCAAGTTCAATAGGGTTTTACACAGCCCTGAAAACCAGCTCTGAAACCTGCATCATGCGATCGGTTCAATTGGGACCGCATTCAGAAGTTATGCATTGCACATCAAGGGTCCAAGCTTAAGAAAAATGTGTCATATGAACCTCCACATACGTTTCATCAACTATCAAGGCTCCAAGCTTAAGAAAAGTTGTCATATGGACTACATATAGACACGGTTTTCTTAGTGATCAAGATGTGTTTAGTTATGTGATATATCAGATTATAGTGAAGTCAAAAGTAATCCCGTCTAAATTCTAAGTCAAATGAAGTTTTTGTTAATCAGAATGGGAGATGAAAATGTTCATCAAATTAAACTAATAAAACATGGCCTAATATCAAAAGAAACAAAGAAAACTTCATAGAATTTGGGGAACACTTCACAGAATTACTTGTCAGTAAATTTCATGTTTTTTAAAAACGGAATATAAGTTCTTTCAAACATAAACTTCGCAGAACTGTTTCATGTAAGACCTTCTTTTCCATTTCGATGAAAGTTGTTTCTCGCGTAAACATATGATGTATACTTTGTAAAATGTGTACATGATTATTTTTGTAAATTTTAAACAGAATATGAGGTCTTTCAAATGTAAACAACAAAGACTTGTTTCGTCCAAGATCTTGACATAGACGCCGGCCGTCCCACGCGGCACGATCAATACCACGAGGCCAGAAATTATTGACATAGACGCCGGCCGTCCCACGTGGCACGGCCGACGCTGACGTAAACAATTTGTGCAATTTTTTTTCTTTTCTTTCCTTTTTTCTTCTTTTTTTCTTCTTTTAAAAAGAAAATTTTATAAAAATCCAAAATTTGTTAATGTCAACCACACCCGGCATCCACGTCAATATTTTTGGCCAATTTTGGCCGGAATGACTATATTGGCAAATCGTTAAATAGTTTAGGACTAAATTGGCCAAATTAAAAATGTTTAAAACTAAATTGGCATCCACACAATAAGTTTATAGCTTTTTTGGTAACTTTCCTAATATAAATTTGATTGCGTTCAATTGAAAAAAGCAAAATAATGCTATCCCCGACATATCTAACTAAAGCAATTCTAATTACATAATTAATGCTTAAGAAACTTGAGTGCAAAGTTGTATTTTATAGATATTTATTCATCGTTAATAACTCTCGAAATCGAAGTAATTGATATATTAGTTATATTACTACATCAATGCCATACGCTACCTTTGATCCTTTTGTCTAGGTTTGCTTGAGCATTTGAGGAAACATGCATAATGGGAAACAGTAAACCACTGCTGCTATTGTGGCAATGTGAGCTGCAGATTGGAAGTATAGTGCCAGCACGAAACTCCTTCCAAGATCTGAGAAACTCTTTCGGCAGATGAGAGTCTTGGACAGATCGTGAAGACAGAACCCTTGATTCTTTGCGTTGTAGATTTTTTGAGCCCGAACATATGTATGATTTTAAGAGTTGGAACTGCTTATTCTTCTGCGCTTGAGCACTGTCTCCGTGTGAATGGCCGTAGGAGCCATTCAGATTCCAAACCAGAGCCATATCCATCATTATTTGGTTCAAATTTTTGCTCAAGGCTCATGGAAGAATCCCATGCATCGGGTAGAATGTCCGCAGGAAAATTTCAGGGCCGTTAAGAGGGAGAGATATCAGTGCTAGTGATGGAAGAACTCAATAAGTAGTGGTGGTATCGATGCACCCGATTGATAAACGACATAGATATATGCGAATACGAGCATCTACATCTTTTTCTCGACCACCATTTATTGTTCAACAAACCTATGTACAGATCTTGCCGGCAGCTTCTGGTCTAGATAGGAGTGTTACTACGGTGGAAAGCCTAAGTCAGTCAACGTAATAAATGGATGCAAGTCAAGAAATTAAAGAGGGGGATCCAAACTGAGGTTCCACTATTAGTGGAGTCTCGTCTTGGGCACGGCCAGTGACCATCCCTATTGGAGACCCCCCCATTAATCACGTACATACACAGTGCATCTAGAAAATTTACACCCAAGAATTCAAGAGGTGTCTTCTCACATCGACCCTTCTTTCTCCTCTCTCTCTCTCCACGTTTCTTCCCCTCTCTCCACGTGATCGTCGGGTCCACATCCCATCGACAAAGAAATCCATCTCTCTCTCTCTCTCCATCACTTCCTTCTGATGCATCATCTTTCTTCTTAGTTTCTTCTTCGAGCTTTCCTCATCCCTTCTTTTTCTGCCACTTCTTTCTTCACCGCCCCACGGTCATAGTAAAATTGATGTATAGTTTTGAGGAAGAAGATCAAAAATTAAAAACTAGAAAAACGAATGACCCAAGGTACGTAGGTGTGGAATTGAGAGGAAAAATCATGTCCCTCTCAGCTTGTGAGCAATGGAAACTTGGGTCTTCATATGTGGTGGAGCATCAACAAGAATATGAACAACAGATAAAACAAAATCAATGGAGTCAAGAATGTTACAGTAATAGCGAATAGGACCCAACATAGCATCTCCATTTCTTTCTAGCAAGATATCGTTTTAATTGACAACTCTTATCATTAGCTATCGACATGACATCATTTCATGTTTTTGGAGGAGTTTCTTAGATAAAAAAGGTTTTCATATTTTTGAAATATTTATGATGTTAATTGGTTTTCTTTTTTTTCAAGATGACACGGAAGCCATTTTAAGAATATGTGCATATCTTGAATCGAAGTGAATTCATGTGAATTAAGAATGGAATGGATTTTGATTATTAATGATTGCACACATTCAATTTGAAGGAAAATAAAAGTTAAGAAATTTAAAGAATTATCCACTCTATGCTATTATTATTGAAGAAATTTCTCAGGAAGACGCTAGAGCAAAAGATTTGAACATTATCATTGACTAATATCTTTGGAGGTAATCTCAAGAGACTTCAAAGTCACCGAAAACAAAAGTTGGTAGGGCTCACCGGGAAACGATCATAGTTTAATTGATGTGACCTTTGGCTGTTTTATTCAAGTAAGTAATGACCAAGCCAAGATTTAGATCGACGGCGAGTGAATCTTTTGGCGAAATATGGAGTCTATTTTTTATTTTTACTTGAGAATTTTGAGTGAAGCTATATTATTTAGATGAAAAATTACCAAAACAGTTCAAAATTTATTATATATATACCAATTTAATTTTAAATCTTTTGAATTTTATTATATCATTTTTCCGTTCAATTTATGCCTGAAAATATTGACATAACGGCTCAATTATTTCCGGTTGTTTTACGTGGCATAATAGAAATTGGCGTGGAAAAAGTTAAGCGAAACGGCATTGTTTTGAGTAAACTTTCTGAAATTTCTTTTTTCTTTCTTTCTTTCTTTCTTTTTATTTCTATCCATTTCCCCGCAACTGTTCACTTCTTCTATGGGTGCTCATCCGATTTAGCCATTGATTCTCTGCTCTAACACTCTTGGCCTTTGGACAAGCGAGTTAGCATCTCAAACTCTTGCTCTGTTGATTTCGTAACAGCTCACCGAATTTTGTTTTATCGGGCTGATTCGTGCCTGCGATGCGTGCTTTGTGTGTTCCAAAATCGCACCGTATCTCGTCATCAATCGTTGAAGCTCAGTTTTGCGATTGATCGGGGCGGGTCGGAGAACAATTACTTCGTCAAGGTCTTCTGCTTGAAGATATTGAATTCGAGAAGAATTATCCGGTCCGTCTGTCTGTATGGATTTTGTTGCTGCTTCGGAGTTTGACTAGATTTAGGTTTGAAGTTCCTTGCGGTTCTTGTCACGAATTTGGAGTAGAAATGTTTGTGATAAGAAGGGTCCTCTGGCATTCCAAACATTTTGATACGGCAAAATGTAAGGTCTCTTTAACGCAAAAGTAGACGTAATGAAGAAGAACACATAGGGATAAGGAAGAAGATGAACAGTAGCGCAGAAAAATATAGAAAAGAGAATAAAAAAAGGAAAAAAAGTAAAAAAGAAGTAAATAAATCAGAAAATTCCGTAAAATCTGCGAAAGGACGACATTGTCCGTTATTTCTTCCACATGCCGGAGCCACGCTTGCGGACTCTGCCTGCAATCTGTTGGAACGACTATATTGAATTTCGCGAAAATATTTAAAATTATATTGATAAAAATAAATAATTTATTTTAAGAATTGATATTCGTATAATGAATTTAAGATTAAATTATTAGTTTTCTTCTATACAATGAGTTTAAGAAAATACAAGTATAATTCGAAATTTTGTAGAATTTGTTCTTGATTCTTTATAGGAATCCAAACAAGTATCCGGCCAAGAGAATATTTTTTTTATGATTCTTGGTGATAATTATGTAAAAATATATATATTTTAAAGCTATACCTTTTCCACTAAAACATTCAATTAAGTAATGTCGGCTTCATCCCTATTTAAATTGTTTCTAAAATGAAAAGATATACCTAAAAAAGTAACTATTTTGCATCCAAAACCTATATATAGTGTTCATTGAAAATCACAATTTCTTAGATTAAAATAGTACGAAGAAAAAGGTAATAAAATAAACTTGTCAATACATATAAAGTAAGATGACACTATGTCATCAGATTACATCTTTGTAATTTTACATATTTGCCCATTGAATGCAACATATTGCAATTTACCCAAAGCAAACTGACATGGAATTTGATAGAGTTTTTTCAAAAAGACAAAAAAGGTTGGAGCATTAAACTCAAGACGAGATTAATTTTTATATAGCAGACATTTATTTTTTCTTATATCTATATAGTACTTAAAAGAAAAGAAATTGGGGAAGGGGGCGCCTCCTTCCTTCCCTCCGTGGCCGATGTCGAGTATATAAGTCAGGTTGATGAAGTTTCATTAAAGTACTCTGAAGTTCTACAAACCCGCCAATGAATCACCGTAGTCGAGTCATAATTTTTAAGAGGAAATTGTAGTTTTGCGATCTTGTTGCTCGTCAGTAATTTTATGTTAATCTTAAACAGAATATGAGGTCTTTCAAGTATAAACTACACAGACTTGTTTCATCCCATATCTTCATTTCCATTTTTTATAAAAGTTGTTTCTACATAGATAGATGGTGTTTTCTTTGTAAAACGTATGCATAGATGTCTTCTCTGAAAATTATTTCCATAGTTGAAATCAGCAAGAAAGTCATAGGCCGGTAATAGCACCTCAAGTATCGAGATCACAAGTTATTATTAGCATTTTAATTGGGATTACCCTAAATCATGTAATGACGAAGGAAAATTCTCTATGTTAGTCACTTTTCCCACCGTTTTTGTCCTTACTTTCTTACCAACTTGTTTGTCCTCTGAGAAGGAGGATGAAAGAGAGTACAACCCTATGAAATATAATAACACAACATTAACCTTAGAGCTGGAAAAGGACAATCTCGAAAGTAATCCCTGTGGAGCTAAATTAGCCCAAGTCCCTCCCAACATAATACTAGATTATCGGGACCTATAAGAAAATACACAAAGCTATTCCAATCAAACCGTGCATGATTCTCTAAACAATATTGCTATCTCCAAAAGGAAAACTACCAGAAATTATTTGAGCACTTGATGAAGTTGAGAATGTTTCTAGTTCCATCTCGGCTTTATCATTGTTGACTGGCTCATCTGGCGGGTAAATAAGCGGTTTTGGAGGCATTTGAAGTTTACCGATATCTCCTTCAAGCATCTCTAGGACTTTGCTCATTGGAGGCCGATGGTCAGGGTTTAATTGGATACACCAAAGTGCAACTATGATCATCTTTTTCCTCACTATCCTTTCCTCTTCTTCAACTTCTTCTATTTCAACAGTTTCTCCTTCATTGACTTTGTCATACACCCACAAGGGAAAATAAATTTGGCTTGAGCGTTCCGCATTTGCATTTATATTCTTCCTTCTACCTGCCATTTCCATGAGCAACATCCCGAAACTATAGACATCCGCTTTGTAAGATACACCACCAATGTTTTTGTAGAACAACTCAGGCGCCATATATCCCAAGGTTCCTCTTGCAGCAGTCAACGAGACTATGTTATGATCAATAGGATAAAGTCTCGCTAGTCCAAAGTCGGAGACTTTTGGAGTGAAATTTTGGTCTAAAAGAATGTTGTGAGGCTTGATATCAAAGTGAAGTATTTGCATGTCACACCCACGATGTAAGTATTCAATCCCCCTCGCCACCCCAAAAGCGATCTCATATATTTTTTTGTAATCAAGAAACTTATCATCTTCATCAGTGAAAATGTGCCTATCCAAAGATCCATTTGACATGAGATCATACACGAGAGCTTGCTTCGAGCCTTCAAAGCAAAAACCAACGAGTTGCACAACATTAACATGGTGAATTCTTCCAATAGTAGCTACTTCACTGATAAAATCTTGGCCATGGGCCTTGGACTGCTTCAAAATCTTGACGGCCACTTCATTGCCGCTTCTGAGCGTTCCTTTGTACACAGAACCATAACCCCCTTCACCTAGTTTATGCTTGAAATTCCTAGTGATCTTCTTAATATTCGAGTAAGAGTACCTTATGGGTAAGAAATTGTTCTGAGCTTGCAAAAATTCTTCAATGTTCTTGTCCATTGCTAAGTGCCTTCTTCTATAGTTGTAGATTAGAAATACCGCAACAACTGGCATCCCGATTGCAAATTTCGCCGCGCAGAAATACACTGAGGGAATTTTGATAGGTTAGAATATATTTTCTTTAATTTTTGTGAAAACGAATCATTACGGCTTACCTAGTAGAGACGCAACATTCCATAACATAGAAATTGCAAATTCCCCGACACCTGCGGAAGGAATGAACGACGTGATAAGGACTTGATGGAAAAGAAGTTTGGAAAACAAAACTCTGGAGGACACGGAGGAGTAGCAAACTTCTTTCTATAAGTTCAATTTTGTGCAAAAGAAATTGAGAAAGTGGGATGCGTGCATCTGCAAATCAATGGGAATAATACGCTTCGTCTCACATGGATGATAGATGATACAGGTAACTCCATTTGCTTTGTTAGCGGTCAACGAATATAGAGAAGTAGCGATTTCCTTTCTTAATCAATAATTTATTTCCTCTTATTGATGTATGAATACAACCTTTTAAGGAATTTGCTGACGAGTGTCCTTCAAATTATTAGATAAGTGACTAATTAAGGAACTAATTAGGAAAATAAAATAATTCGAAGTCTATGCCAACAGAAAAAAAACTAGTGGTGTGGCTGCTAGCACAATAAACCATTTTTTTCGCATAGGGAGTTCTAGCTTTTATGTGGAAAGGAATTGTAATCTAGGCAAATTTATATGTGCAAACGAGTCTGTTTAGGATGACTTCTACTGTCACTTTTTTTTTATTTTTTGCCCATCTTGTAACTCCAACAATTTGATTTTAATATGTAATGCCAAGCTCCCGAAACCTTTCAAATACACAAATGTTGACATATACTAACACGTAAATTTTGTCATAATTTTCTTGGATTTTAAATATATCTTTCATTTTCCAGTTTTGAAGAGAAGGTAGCAAGCGAAAGAATGTTCAGAATCATGCAAAATTGTCGTAAAATTTGATTGCCAACCGAAGCTTACTGAGGTGGAAGTCCATGAAGCCGCAAGCCTGACCTGTCCAGATGCTATAGACATCAAAATAGCAAATGAAAGTTCCCTTCGATGAGAAAGGACCAAAGTAGAGAGTAAATCCGTCGGCCATGATGTTATGGATTCGCTCGTAGTTGTAGGAACTAATATTAATCTTCTCATAAGGGTCAAAATCAGGTGATACCCACGTCCACCTGCTAATGGTGCAAAAATCCCGAACATCTGATGCTTTTGGATTGAGCAAAGCATACAAATTCCAAGACGATGATGTGTTGGAAGAATAGGACCCATCAACGCATGTATCGGTAGAGATGTAGAATGGAGAACTAACCCACTTTGAGCAATTTACAATGACCGATGTACCACTACCGACCACGTAGTATGGGTTGTTTGGATCGGAACTGTTCTTGAAGTTATACAGCGCCTCAGAATGACAGGGTAGAGATGAGCACTTATCCTTTTGCAGCCCGTCATCGACCAATTTGAATTGTTGGGCGGAATAATTGATAGATCGCACATAGAATCGGCCACCATGAAAGTATAGAACAGTGCGATTATCTTCACAAGTCAACTCGTTCTTTGGGTCACCGCATCCCTTTAAGTCACTCTTCAGTCGAAACGGATGACTTATATTGCGAATATCGCCACAGGATGAAGCAACGCATCGCGGATTACTTGATCCAGCATTGCTAGTCGTCGCTTGGAATAGAACAAGAACGAGCAGCAACACTTGACAGATATTCGTGGAGCTGAGAGCAGTAAGCATGTTTCCGTTTGTCTTTCGGCAAAGAGAAATTGGTAAAGAATTGCTTGGTGTGTGTGTGGAGGAGAGGCGCTATATAAAAAGATTGAAAAGAGACTACAGCCGCACAGCGAATCTACGACATTTACACCCATTGAAAATTCAAAAGATCTTAATTCACATATGATCCCTCTTTGTCCTCTTATCGCCACGTTTCTTCCCCTCTGTCCACTTGATTGTTGGGTCCGCATCGCATCAACAGCCAAATCCATCTGTCTCGCTCTCTCCCCCATCACTTCCTGATACACCATTTTCTTCTTTTTCATTTTTTCGTTTTTTTAAAAAATTATCAAAAATATCTTAAATTTATTACGATGGTACCATTTCACTCATAAACCTTTTAATTTGATTAATTTTTTTTCGACAAAATTTTTTTGGCCAATTTAATTCTAAACCTTTTGATAATTTATCAATTCAGTCCATCCGATCAATTTTTGCCTAAAATTGTTAACGTGAATGCTAGCCGTCCTATGGGACACCACCAATGCTAATGTAGATAATTTTTATAAATTTTTAAAGATTTTATGAATTTTTTTTCTCTTTTTTCTTGTGTTTTCATTATGTCCAGCAAGTTCGGCCTCTTCACTGGATTTGGCAAGGGTCGAGCCTCATCGACCATGGGCAAGGACGAGAGATTCGTGAGATTCCAACTGAGGCTGAGTTCTTCTTCATTCAAATCGAAGCAGCTAGTGCTCATATCATCGTTGATTTCGTGGTCAAGGAGTAATCTTCACAGCAAGAGGGTCGTCACGCATCGAATCGCAGTTGTGCCCAAGAGAGGGGCTGCTCTAGTGCTTTGCATCAATTCGCAGCAAGTGAAAGCGGACTCAAAGTTTGCCCTTTCGCATTTAACTCGTTGTTTTGGTGTTTGGGTTACTTTTCTGCAATGAGGATTGTTTGCCAGTGGCTGGGCAAGACACGACCTTACCAATATGGCGAGATCGTCACACTGAAAAAGCAGAAAATAGAAAGGGAAAAAAAATTCATAATTTTTGGTTGGTGTGTGTCGAGGAGAGGCACTATATAAGAAGATTGAAAAGTGACTGGATGATCCTTCTTCGATTGGAGACTTTGGAGTCGCCTTGTACTGTAGAAAAGCCCAAGTCAGTCAACGTAGTAAATGCATGAAGTCTAGAATATTGAAAATTCAAAAGATCTTAATTCACACGTTTCTTCCACTCTCTCCACTTGAATGTTGGGTCCACATTACATCAAGAAACAAATCCATCTCTCTCCCTCTCTCCTTATCGCTTCCTTCTGATACAACGTCTTTCTTCTTATTTTCTTCGTTTTTTACTTCTCTTCAACATCTTCTTTTTTACCGCACGAATCACGTTCACAGGCAAACCACCAGCACCAGCCGCGCATCCATCGCACCTAGCCACGCCGCCGCCACCGCATCGCCGACCTTGCCAGCCACCAATCGTGCAATAACTTGAAAACTAACAGGTTATGTAATTTAAGTCTTAATGCCAAAATAAAATTACATGATTTGATCCAAATGACGGTATCTATTCAACGAGAAGAATTAGCGATCAAGAAATCTTTTATGAATACGAAGATAACTCATAAAGCAAAAACCCATTAGCATCTTAATCATAATTTGCGAGAGTTAGTATCTATTGTGACTATAGCCTATCTATTAATATTGAAACTTCCATGCGTGAAACTGAACTAATAACACCCAATAGGTTTTTCAAAAATACAAAAAGAGTTTGGACAGAGTTGGGATCTTCCTCACCCTTGGCCAGAATGTTCAAGTCAAGGCGTCAATAAGAGCACCAACTGATGGGCCTGTCGAGTGCCAGTGGGGGAGCTCAAGATCGACAATGCAACTAAGCCTAGAACACATCCATCACAATCTAACCTAGGATTCCAGAGGCCGATGAGAGAGATCGAATCTACCACTTTCGTCCCGCAAATCAAATTATAAACCACTCGACCATCCACCAAACTGATAGCCATATCCAATAGCTCGGCTTGAGGCATATTATCAAACAATTTTGGTTTCCATTATTTGTTCTTAAGATTTTTATCCAACAACTCCTTTTTCCACGAAAGCTCACACTTCGAGGACGTCCTATCCTCCGACCATTTGCAGATAATCGGATCAGTATGGATAAACGTCCTCAGGATTAGCCTCGGACAATTATATTAGACACCAACAATTTGTGTGCGTTAGAAAAGGAATCCAAGATTGTTAACCACCAATGTGGGCGATAGATAAGCAGTTTCGAAGAGATTTGTAGTTCATCATTATGTCCCTCAAAGCATTTTTAAGGCTTTGCTCATTGAAGGTCGATGGTCAAGATCCGATCGTATATGCTCCAAATTGCAACTCCGGTCATCTTCCTCACCGATTGCGAAGTTCCTCCCATCATTGACTCAGTCATATGCCACAACTGGAAACGAATTCGGCTCAAACCTTCTAATATCGCATTTAGGTTATCATTCTTCCTGTCATTTTCTTTAGCAACACGGCAAAACTGTGGATGAGAGACGCCACCAATGCTCTTGTACAAGACATCGAACATCGAAAAGTTTCTCTCGTTGGACAGTGTCGTGGTTTGAAAGTTGAAGTTTTGCAAGTCCAAAGTTGGATTCTTTGGGAGTATAATTCTCTGTCTAGATGGATATTGTGAGGTTTAATATCAAAGGTTTGAATTTGACTTGGGCAAGATTGGTGTTGATCTGGACCGTCATAGCCCAGGCTTGCACAATTTGGTTTTGGGCCCATGGGCTCTCAATCTGATTGATATTTCCGTTCTTTTTAATTTCCATTTTTCGTTTTGCAAATGCGAAGATCATTCAATTCAAGCAAATTTTGTCGACGAATGTCGGTGCGAGCGTTGAGATGACGAAGAGAATTCCACACATTAAATTCCCCTTTTTTTAATTGTCTATTTGCTCGAATTGTATATTTGTTTCTGAATTGAAAGACTCAATTTTCATCGCCTCTTTGTAGAGACATTCCACATTGATAGTTTCCATTTGATAGTGTGAGAAGATGAGTTTGAGGGGATTCGTTGACTGGTCACTACTAGTGTGTTGACTTATTAGCTAGGAGAAGAACCTGCACACATGATTTTGTTATCTTCAGGTGTGGCCCTTTCTATGTGCTTTGATGTTTTGGAATAGCAGGCAGCTGGTGCATCTGCTTTCTAGGACTGATCTACTCTTTGCTCGGTTACGCGTATTGCATTCAGCAGAACACTTAGCATCTGAGTGATTAATCTATCAATCGCACTGTCTCAGATGATTTTGTTAGCAGCAAATTGATCAAGGGATGTTGGTTACGCCCCAAGCAGTCCTCGTTTATTTACAAGGCATGGAAGTTTAAGGAAATGCGAAAATAGAAAGCAGAAGTTGCAATGAACTTTCCTCTGTGGTAGCCTTTCTTCACGGGCGATATATATGCACCACCTTCTGGTCAAATTGGTGACGCAATTTCGAAGAGTATAGGAATGGGGCTTGCCTGTCATCATCTAAATTTTGATGCAGTGTGGCTTCATGTTGCAATTTTGCTCGTGAATCACGAGAGTGAGAAAAGGAGAAATTGTTGCTATTGAAAAGTGAATCCGAATGCTTGCTGAATTTCGAGCCCCTGTAGCTCATCGACATCAGAGCGCGTGAAGTAGAAGCAGCCAAGAGTACCCTCAGCTGCGGGAGGGATCGCAAGTCGCGCATTTGTTCAGTTTTTGGCTCCTAGTTTGAGGCATCATGCCGCCGAGCTCGGTTGGACTTGAGGTTGCTCGGTCATGAATTAAGATTCCTAGTATGTTGGAGACATGGATGCTCATTGAGTTTGCAGAAGCTGGATTAGCGCTTCTGGTCATGATGGTAATGTGATGACTGATTGTGGGACAAAGTTTCATGTGGTACACAATTCTTTTTTGTGTTGTTTTCGATGGCTTTGTTTTAGTTCAAATGAGAATTCTGAAATCTAATTTCTTGTACTGCAGAAGATCTCAGCATAAATTGCACAAATTTTTTTCTTTCTTTTTTTTTTGTCAGAAAAGCAGCACCTTCAATCATAAAGAAGAAGTTTGTGAACAAAATCCAGCTTTAGAAAATCGGCCTAATTCCAAAACAAAAAAGACCAACGTTTACTTAAATCTCAAATCTGGCCCAAACAATTTGAAAATTTCACATCACGGGGGCCAGATTTGAGACTCGAGTAAAATTTTGTGCTTTTTATTGAGACAAAAAAAATTTTGGGATATAATTATCACTCAAGATAAAGTTGATGTTTTTTTTTCTTTTGGAATTAGCCCTCTCACAATCAAGAACTGATCTGTTGCTGCCTCTTGAACTCAGCATAAGATCACTTGGGAGATTACTGCGGTTATCACCGAAGCCCAATCTCTTCTTCGGGCTTTTCCTCATCTTAAACTGGGCCCTGGCCCATATTAAGAGAGAGCCCAATAGAGTTGTAGATGGGGTGGTCAAAGCCCAAAGAGCAAATAGCTTGCCCACGAAGCTGGATCTACCGCCCTCCCCCGGCCCTATGAGAACTCCTTTGTTGTGAAATTGCACAAACATAAGTTATTGGTTTCTGGCCCAAAAAAAAACTTGATTATTTTCATTTGATCAGTTTTTGTTTTTGGGCGCAGCCCATTATAGAAAACACGCACAAATCATCATGCAGGGAATTTTGATCGCTAATTTAGTCCTAAACTTTAAATTCGTTCGATCATAAACCATTTGGCAATTTGTCAATGCAATCCTTCCAGCAAATTTTGGCCAGAAATTGTTAATGTAGACGATGACTGTTCCAATTTGCTGGCCAGAAATTGTTAATGTAGACGATGACTGTTCCACGTGGCATGGCCGACGTTGACGTGAACAATTTATGCAAATTTTTTCTTTTTCTTTTTTTTTTTCATTTTTCTTCTTTTTTTCTTCTTTTAAAAATAAAATTTTATAAAAATGCTAGTTTTGGCCAATTTTGGTCGGAATGACTATATTGGTAAATCGTTAAATAGTTTAGGACTAAATTGATATCTGTATAATAAGTTTAGAGCTTTTTTGGTAATTTTCCTAATATAAATTTGATTGAGTTCCATTGAAAAAGGCAAAATAACGCTATCCCCAACATATCTAACTAAAGCAATTCTAATTACATAATTAATGGTCAAATAACTTGAGTGCAAAGTTGTTATATATATATATATATATATATATATATTTATTCATCATTATATATATATTTATATTTATATTTATTTATATATATATATATATATATATTTATTCATCATTAAAAACTCTTGAAATCCAAGTAATTTATATATTAGTTATATTACTACACCAATGCCATACGCTACCTTTGATCCTTTTGTCTAGGTTTGCTTGAGCATTTGAGGAAACATGCATAATGGGAAATAGTAAACCACTGCTGCTATTGTGGCAATGTGAGCTATAGATTGGAAGTATAGTGCCAGCACGAAAGTCCTTCCGAGATCTGAGAAACTCTTTCAGTAGATGAGAGTCTTGGAAAGATCGTGAAGACGGAACCCTTGATGCGTTGTAGATTTTTTGAGTCCGAACATATGTATGATTTTGAGAGTTGGAACTGCTTATTCTTTTACGCTTTAGCACTGTCTCCGTGTGAATGGCCGTAGGAGCCATTCAGATTCCAAACCAGAGCCACATCCATCATTATTTGGTTCAAAGTTTTACTCAAGGCTCATGGAAGAATCCCATGCATCAGGTAGAATGTCCGAAGGAAAATTTCGGGCCCGTTAAGAGGGAGAGATATCAGTGCTAGTGATGGAAGAACTCAATAAGAAGTGGTGGCATCGATGCACCCGATTCATAAACGACATAGATATATGCGAATAGGAGCATCTACAACTCTTTCTCGACCGCCCTTTATTGTTCAACAAACCTATGTACAGATCTTGCCAGCAGCTTCTTGTCTACAGAGGAGTGTTACTAAGGTGGAAAGCCCAAGTCAGTCAACGTAATAAATGGATGCAAGTCAAGAAATTAAAGAGGGGGAGCCAAACTGAGGTTCCATTATTAGTGGAGCCTTGTCTTGGGCACGTCCAGTGGCCATCCCTATTGGAGAGACCCCCATTGATCACGTACATATACAGTGCATCCGGACAATTTATACCCATGAATTCAAAAGATGTCTCCTCACATTGGTCCTTCGTTCTCCTCTCTCTCCGCGTTTCTTCCGGTCTCTCCACGTGATCGTCGGGTCCACATCCCATCGACAAAGAAATCCATCTCTCTCTCTCTCTCTCCATCACTTCCTTCTGATGCATCATCTTTCTTCTTAGTTTCTTCTTCATTCTTTCCTCATCCCTTCTTCTTCTCCCACTTCTTTCTTCACCGCCCCACGGTCATAGTAAAATTGATGTATAGTTTTGAGGAAGAAGATCAAAAATTAAAAACTAAAAAAGACGAATGACGCAAGGTACATAGGTGTGGAATTGAGAGGAAAAATCATGTCCCTCTCAGCTTGTGAGCAATGGAAACTTGGGTCTTCATATGTGGTGGAGCATCAACAAGAATATGAACAACCGATAAAACAAAATCAATGGAGTCGAGAATGTTACAGTAATAGCGAATAGGACCCAACATAGCATCTCAATTTCTTTCTAGCAAGATATCATCTTAATTGACAACCCTTATCATTAGCTATCGACATGACATCGTTTCATATTTTTTTAGAAGTTTTCTTAGATAAGTAAGGTTTCCATATTTTTGAAATATTTATGATGTTAATGGATATTCTATTTTTTCAAGATGACACGAAAGCCATCTTAAGAATATGTGCAGACCTTGAATCGAAGTGAATTCATGTGAATTAAAAATGGAATGGATTTTGATGATTATTGATTGCACACATTCAATTTGAAGGAAAATAAAAGTTAAGAAATTTAAAGAATTATCCACTATGATATTACCATTGAAGAAATTTCTCAAGAAGATGTTAGAGCAAAAGATTTGAACTTTATCATTGACTTGATATCTTTAGAGGTAATCTTAGGAGACTTCAAAGTCACCAAAAACAAAAGTTGGTAGGGCCCACCGGGAAATCATCATAGTTTAATTGATGTGACCTTTGGCTGTTTTATTCAAGTAAGTAATGACCAAGCCAAGATTTAGATAGACCGCGAGTGAAACTTTTGGCGAAATATGGAGTCTATTTTTTATTTTTACTTGAGAATTTTGAGTGAAGTTATACTATTTAGATGAAAAAATTGTCAAAACGATTCAAAATTTATTATACAAATACTAATTTAATTCTAAATTTTTTAAATTTTATTAATATAATTTTATATTTTTATGTGAAATTTAAATATTATTTTTTCAGTCAATTTGCGCCTGAAAATATTGACATAATAGTCCAGTCATTTTCGGTTATTTTACGTGGCATGATAGACAACTGACATGGAAAAAGTTAAGCGAAACGGCATTGTTTTGAGTAAATTTTCTGAAATTTCTGTTTTATTTATTTCTTTCTTTTTATTTTCTATCCATTTCCCCGCAACTGTTCATCTTCTTCTTTGGGTCTTCATCCGATTTAGCCATTAATTCTCCGCGCTACCACTCTTGGCCTTTGGACAAGCGAGTTAGCTTCTCAAACTCTTGCTCTGTTGATTTCGTAACAGCTCACCAATTTTTGTTTTATCTTGCTGATTCTTCGTGCCTGCGATGCGTGCTTTGTGTGTTCTAGAATTGCACCGTATCTCGTCATCATTCGTCGAAGCTCAGTTTTGCGATTGATCGGAGCGGCTCGGAGAACGATTACTTCGTCAAGGTCTTCTACTTGGAGATATTGAAGTCGAGAATAATCATCTGGTCCGTCTGTCTGTATGGATTTTGTTGCTGCTTAGGAGTTTGACTTGATTTAGGTTTGAAGTTCCTTGCGGTTCTTGTCACGAATTTGGAGTAGAGATGTTTGTCGAGGGATCTTCTTAGTGATAAGGAGGGTCCTCTGGCATTCCAGACATTTTGATACGGCAAAATGTATGGTCTCTTTAACGCAGAAGTAGATTTACTGAAGAAGGACGCGTAAGGAAGAAGATGGACAGCAGCGCAGAAACAATATAGAAAAGAGGAAAAAAAAAAGGAAAACAAGTAAAAAGGAAAGAAATAAATCAGTAAATTCCGTAAAATCTGCAAAAGGACGTCATTGTCCGTTATTTCTTCCACATGCCGGAGCCACATTTGCGGATTTTGCTTGCAATTGGTTGGAATGACAATATCAAATTTCGCAAAAATATTTAAGATTATAATGATAAAAATAAATAGTTTATGAGTGAATTAGCATTCATATGATAAGTTTGAGACTAAATTGCTAATTTTCTTCTATACAATGAGTTTAAGAAAATACAAGTATAATTCGAAATTTTGTAGAATTTGTTCTTGATTCTTTATAGGAATCCAAACAAGTATCCGGGCAAGAGAATACTTTTTTTTTATGATTCTTGGTGATAATTATGTAAAAATATATATTTTAAAGCTATACCTTTTCCACTAAAACATTCAATTAAGTAATGTTGGCGTCATCCCTATTTAAATTGTTTCTAAAATGAAAAGATATACCTAAACAAGTACCTATTTTGCATCCAAAACCTATATAGTGTTCATTGAAAATCACAGTTTCTTAGATTAAAATAGTACGAAAAAAAAAGATAATAAAATAGACTTGTCAATACATATAAAGTAAGATGACACTATGTCATCAGATTACATCTTTGTAATTTTACATATTTGCCCATTGAATACAACATATTGCAATTTACCCAAAGCAAACTGACATGGAATTTGATAGAGTTTTTTCAAAAAAAAAAAAGGTTGGAGCATTAAACTCAAGACGAGATTAACTTTTATATAGCAGACATTCATTTTTTCTTATATCTATATAGTACTTATAAGAAAAGAAATTGGGGAAGGGGGCGCCTCTCCCTTCCCTCCGTGGCTGATGTCGAGTATACAAGCCAGGTTGATGAAGTTTCATTAAAGTACTCTAAAGTTCTACAAACCCGCCAATTGAATCACCATAGTCGAGTCATGATTTTTAAGAGGAAATTGTAGTTTTGCGATCTTGTTACTCGTCAGTAATTTCATGTTACTCTTAAACATAATATGAGGTCTTTCAAGTATAAACTACACAGACTTGTTTCATCCAAGATCTTCATTTCCATTTTTCATAAAAGTTGTTTCTACATAGATAGATGGTGTCTACTTTGTAAAACATATACATAGATGTCTTCTCTGAAAATTATTTCCATAGTTGAAATCAGCGAGAAAGTCATAGGCTGGTAATAGCACCTCAAGTAGCGAGATCACAAGTTATTATCAGCATTTTAATTGGGATTACCCTAAATCATGTAATGACGAAGGAAAATTCTCTATGTTAGTCACTTTTCCCACCGTTTTTGTCCTTACTTTCTTACTAATTTGTTTGTCCTATGAGAAGGAGGATGAAAGAGAGTACAACCCTATGAAATACAATACACACAACATTAACCTTAGAGCTAGAAAAGGACAATCTCGCAAGTAATCCCTATGGAGCTAAATTAGCCCAAGTCCCTCTCAACATAATACTAGATTATCAGGACATATAACAAAATACACAACGCTATTCCAATCAAACCGTGCATGATTCTCTAAACAATATCGCTATCTCCAAAAGGAAAACTAGCAGAAATTATTTGAGCGCTTGATGAAGTTGAGAATGTTTCTAGTTCCATCTCGGTTTTATCATTGTTGACTGGCTCATCTGGCGGGTAAATAAGCGGTTTTGGAGGCATTTGAAGTTTACCAATATCTCCTTCAAGCATCTCTAGAACTTTGCTCATTGGAGGCCGATGATCAGGGTTTAATTGGATACACCAAAGTGCAACTATGATCATCTTTCTCCTCACCATCCTTTCCTCTTCTTCAACTTCTTCTATTTCAACTGTTTCTCCTTCATGGACTTTGTCATACACCCACAAGGGAAAATAAATTTGGCTTGAGCGTTCTGCATTTGCATTTATATTCTTCCTTCTACCTGCCATTTCCATGAGCAGCATCCCGAAGCTATAGACATCCGCTTTATAAGATACACCGCCAATGTTTTTGTAGAACAACTCAGGCGCCATATATCCCAAGGTTCCTCTTGCAGCAGTCAACGAGACTATGTTATGATCAGTAGGATAAAGTCTCGCTAGTCCAAAGTCGGAGACTTTTGGAGTGAAATTTTGGTCTAAAAGAATGTTGTGAGGCTTGATATCAAAGTGTAGTATTTGCATGTCACACCCACGATGTAAGTATTCAATCCCCTTCGCCACCCCAAGAGTGATCTCATATATTTTTTTGTAATCAAGAGACTTGTCATCTTCATCAGTGAAAATGTGCTTATCCAAAGATCCATTTGACATGAGATCATACACGAGAGCTTGTTTTGAGCCTTCAAAGCAAAAACCAACAAGTTGCACTATATTAACATGATGAATTCTTCCAATAGTAGCCACTTCACTGATAAAATCTTGGCCATGGGCCTTGGACTGCTTCAAAATCTTGACGGCCACTTCATTGCCGCTTCTGAGCGTTCCTTTGTACATAGAACCATACCCCCCTTCACCCAGTTTGTGCTTGAAATTCCTGGTGATCTTCTTAATATTTGAGTAAGAGTACCTTATGGGCAAAAAGTTGTTATGAGCTTGCAAAAATTCTTCGACGTTCTTGTCCATTGCTAAGTGTCTTCTTCTGCACTTGTAGATTAGAAATATCGCAACAACCAGCATCCCAATTACGAATTTCGCTACACAAAAATACACTGAGGAAAATTTTGATAGGTTAGAATATATTTTCTTTAATTTTTGTGAAAACAAATCATTACGGCTTACCTTGTAGAGACACAACATTCGCGGGTATAGAACTTGCATAATGCTTGACACCTGTGGAAGGAAGGAATGAATGACGTGATAAGGACTTGAAGGAAAAGAAGTTTGGAAAACAAAACTCTCGAGGACACAGAGTAGTAGCAAACTTCTTTGGATAAGCTCAATTTTGTGCAAAAGAAATTGAGAAAGTGGGATGCGCGCATCTGCAAATCAATGGGAATAATACGCTTCATCTCACATGGATGATAGATGATACAAGTAACTCCATTTGCTTTGTTAGCGGTCAACGAATATAGAGAAATAGTGATTTCCTTTTTTAATCAATAATTTATTTCCTCTTATTGATATATGAATACAACCTTTTAAGGGATTTGCTAACGAGTGTCCTTCAAATTATTAGATAAGTGACTAATTAAGGAACTAATTAGGAAAATAAGATAATTTGAACTCTATGCCAACAGAAAAAAAACTAGTCATGTGGCTGCTAGCACAATAAACCATGTTTTTTTTCGCATAGGGAGTTCTAGCTTTTATGTGGAAAGGAATTGTAATCTAGGCAAATTTATACGTGCAAATGAGTCTGTTTAGGATGACTTCTACTGTCACTTTTTTTTTTAAATTTTTTGCCCATCTTGCAACTCCAACAATTTGATTTTAATATGTAATGCGACGCTCCCGAAACCTTTCAAATACACAAATGTTACATATATTAACACGTAAATTTTGTCATAATTTTCTTGGATTTTAAATATATCTTTCATTTTCCAGTTTTGAAGAGAAGGTAGCAAGCGAAAGAATGTTCAGAATCATGCAAAATTGTCGTAAAATTTGATTGCCAATCGAAGCTTACCGAAGTGGTAGCCCTTGAAGCCGCAAAAAGCTTGACCTGTCCAGATGCTATAGACATCAAAATAGCAAAAGAAAGTTTCCTTCCATGAAGTAGAAACAAAGTTGAGAATAAATCCATTGGCCATGATGTTATGGATTCGCTCGTAGTTGTAGGAGCTGCTATTAACCTCCTCTTCATCCCCGAGATAATCTGATGCCCACGTCCAACTGTGAATGGTGCAAAAATCACTAACATCCGATACTGTAGGATTGACCACAGCATACAAGTTCCAATTCGATGATGTGTTGGAAGAGTACGACCCCTTAATGCATACATCGGTAGCGATGTAGAATGGAGAACTAACTGGCTTTGAGCAGTTCACAATAACCAATGTACTTGCGCTGGACCTGTCATATGAATCGCTTGGATAGTGAGTGATATAGTACCTCATAAACAATGAATAACGGGGAAAAGACGAGCAGTTATCCTTTTGCAGCCCGCCGTCAACCAATCTGATTTCGTTATAGGTATAATTGATAGACAGCACATAGTATCGGTCATCAAGCAAGTACACAACAGTGCGATTATCTTCACAGGCCAGCTCGAATTTCGAGTCACCACATCCTTTTGGATCGCTATTTAGTCGAAAAGGGTAACTTATATTTCGAATATTACCACAAAACGAAGTGCACTGTTGATTACTCGGCTCAACACTGCTAGTCATAGCTAGAAATAGAACAAGAGTGAGTAGCAACACTTGACAGATATTCATGGAGCCGAGAACACTCATCATGCCTCTGTTTGTCTTTGGGCAAAGAGAAATTGGTAAAGAATTGCTGGTGGGTGTGGAGGAGGCGCAATATACAAAAAGATCAGAAGAGATTGGACAATCCTTGTTTGCTTGAGACTTTGGAGTCTCCTCGTCCTATATAGAAAAGCCCAGGTCAGTCAACGGAAAAAAATGGCTGAAAAGTCAAGAAATTAAAGGAGGTGGACCCAAAACGAGGTTCCATTACTAAGTGTTGTGTTGGTCTTTCTTCCCCGCGTTTCTTCCACTCTGTCCACATCCCATCGACGAAGAAATCCATCTCTCTCCCTCCTCCCCGGCTCTTCTTTCTGATAGACCATCTTTTCTTCTTAGTTTCTTCTTTGTTCATTCCTCCTCCCTTCTTCTTCTCCATCTTCTTTCTTCATCGCCCCACGGTCATAGTAAAATTTGATGTAAAGTTTTGAGAAAGAAAATCAAAAATTAAAATCTAGAATAACGAATGAGGCAAGGTACATAGGCGTGGAGTTGAGAGGAAAAATCATGTCCCACTCAGCCCGTGAGCAATGAAAACTTGGTGTGCTTCATATGTGGACGAGGATCAACAAGGATATGAACAATCAATAAAACAAAATCAATCAAGTTGAGAATGTTACGGCAGTAGCGAGTAGGACGCGACAGAGCAACAACGGAACAAACGGATGCAAAGTCAAGAAATTAAATGAGCTGAACCCAAACTGAGGTTCCATTATTAGTGTCGTGTTGATCTTTCTTCCCCCTCTCTCCGCTTGATCGGTTGGTCCACATCCCGTCGACAACGAAATCCATCTCTCTCCCTCCCTCCCCGTCACTTCTTTCTGATACACCATCTTCTTCTTAGTTTCTTCTTCGTTCTTTCCTCCTCCCTTCTTCTCCATCTTCTTTCTTCACCGCCCCACGGTCATAGTAAAATTTGATGTAAAGTTTTGAGAAAGAATATCAAAAATTAAAATCTAGAATAACGAATGAGGCAAGGTACATAGTTGTGGAATTGAGAGGAAAAATCATGTGCCTCTCAGCCTGAAGCTCAGTTTTGCGATTGATCGGGGTGGATCGGTGGGCAATTACTTTGTCAGGGTCTACTGCTTGAAGATATTGAATTCGAGAATAATCATCTGATTCGTCTGTCTATATAGATTTTGTTGCCGCTTTGGAGTTTGACTTGATTTTGCGGTTCTGGTCATGAACTTGGAGTAGGGATGTTTGTCGAGGGGTCTTCTTAGTGATAAAAAGGGTCCTCTGGCATTCCAGACATTTTGATACGGCAAAATGTAAGGTCTCTTTAAAGCAAATTGAAAAGAGATGGAATGGATGATCCTTGTTTGATTAGAGACTTGGAGTCGCCTTGTACCGTAGAAAAGTCCACGGCAGTCAACGTAATAAATGGCTGAAGTAGAGAAAATTGTAAGATCACCTGCAGGTAGAGCGGATCTACGACATTTACACCCATTGAAAATTCCAAAGATCTTAATTCACATAGGATCTCTCTTTGATCTCTTATCGCCGTGTTTCTTTCCCGCTCTCCACTTGATTGTTGGGTCCGCATCGCATCAACAACCAAATCCATCTCTCCCCCTCTCTCCTCATTGCTTCCTTCTGATACACCATTTTCTTCTTATTTACTTCTTCGTTTTTTTGGGAAATTACTAAAAAAATAGTAAACCTATTATAATTATATCAGTTCAGTCTTAAATCTTTCAATTTTGCCAACTTAATTCTAAACATTTTGACAATTTACAAATTCAGTCCATCCAATCAATTTTGGCCGAAAATCATTGACTGGAACGCTAGCCGTCGTGCGAAGCACCACCGGCACTAATATAAACAATTTTTATAATTTTTTAAATTTTTATGAATTTTGTTCTCTTTTTTTTGTGTTTTCATTGTTACTAGCAAGGTCGGCCTCGCTAGGGCTGGGCTAGCGAAGCTCACCTTCACTAGATTTGGGGAGGGTCGAGTCTCATCGACCATGGGCGAGGACGAGAGATTCATGAGATTTCAGGTGAGGTTGAGTTCTTCTTCATTGAAATCGAAGCAGCCAGTGCGCCGATCATTGTCAATTTCGTGGTCAGGGAGTAATCTTCACAGAAAGAAGGTCGTCACGGATCGAATTGAAGTTGTGCCCAAGAGAGGGGCTGCTCTAGGGTTTTGCATCAATTTGCAGCAGGTGCAAGCGGACTCAAAGTTTGCCCTTTTTGCATTTAACTTCTTGTTTGGTATCCGGGTTACTTTTCTGCAATGGTGATTGTTTGCTGGTGGTTGGGCGAGGCACAACCTCACCAAATCCAGCGAGGTTGTCACAATGAAAATGAAGAAAATAAAAAAGGGAAAAAATAAAAAAAAAATCATAATTTTTTAAAAATTATAAACATTGTCCAAGTCTGTGCCAACTCCGTTGCGTAAAATGACTTACATTCACGTCAGCAATTTCTTGCTAAAATTGATCGAATGAACTAAATTGGCAAATTATCAAAAGGTATAGAACTAAATTGGCTAAATTAAAAGATTTAGGACTGAATTAGCACAATTGCAACAGGTTTAAATCTTTTTTGGTAATTTTTCCTTTTTTTTAATTTCTCTCTTCTTCTTCCACAATATGTTCTTTCTTCACCGCATGAGTCACGATCATAGGCAAACCACCAGCAACGGTTGCGCATCCGTCACACCTAGCCACGCCGCCGCATCGCCGACCTAGCTCACCACCTGTTGTGAAATAACTTGAAAAATAACTGTCATGTAATTTAAGTCTAATGCCAAAAAATAGATTACGTGGTTCAAGTGTCAATATCTACTTCACAAGGAGAGCCAACTATCAAAAATCTTTTATAAATTCGAAGAGAAAACCCACTAGTATCTTAATACCAATTTGTGAAAGTTAGTATCTGATGTGACTATAACCTATCTATTAATATTGATACTTCCATGCGTGGAACTAAACTAATAACACCCTATCGATTTTTCGAAAATACAAAAAGGTTTAGATAGATAGTTTGGGATCTGCCTCACCCTCGACTATAACGTTAAGGTGTCAATAGAGCACCAATTGCCCATTTGAGTGCTAATGGAGGAGCTCAAAATCAACAATACACCTAAGCCTAGACACGCCCATCACAGACTAACCTAGGTTTCCTGAAGCCGACGAGAGAAATCGAACCTGCAACTTTCGTCTTGCAACTCCTTTTTATTTGCTCTTAAAATTTTTATCCAACAACTCATTTTTCCACGAAAATTCGCACTTCGAGGATGTCCTATCCTCAGACCATTTGCGTATAATCGGATCAGTATAAAAGTCCTCAGGATTAGCCTCGGACAATTATATTAGACACCCACATTTCGCATGCTTTCAAAAGGAAAAAAGTTTCATTTCCCTTTCCATTCCAAGAATGTTAACTGCCAGATCTGGGGAATAGATATGTAGTTTCGAACAGATTTGTAGTTTATTGATATCTTCTTTCAAGCATTTCTAAGGCTTTGTTCATTTAAGGTCGCTGGTCAAGATTTGATCGTATATGCTCTAGATTGCAACTCCCATCATCTTCCTCGAGGTTTCTGTATCCTCACCCATTTCGAAGTTTCTGCCGTCATTGACTCCGTCGTATGCCACAAGTGAAAACGAATTTGGATCAAACTTTCTTAAGTCGCATTTAGGATATTATTCTTCCTGTCATTTTCATTAGCAACGCGGCAATGCTGTAGACATCAACTTTATAAGAGACGCCACCAATGCTCTTGTAGAACGACTCCAATGTCGTACATTGAAAAGTTTCTCTAGCTGCAATCAAGGAAAGTGTCGTGATTTGAGAGTGAAGTTTTACGAGTCCAAAGTCGGATATTTTGGGAGTATAATTCTTCATCTAGATGGATGGTGACACTATGAGGTTTGATATCAAAGGGTTGGATTTGACTTGGGCAAGGTTGATGTTGATCTTGGATTGTCATGGGCCAGGCTTGCACAAATTTCGTTTTGGGCCAATGGGCATTCGATCTGATTGATTTTCTATTCTGTTTAGTTTCCTTTCTCACTTTGCAAATGCAAAGATCATTAGATTCAAGAAAATTTGTCAAAGAAGGTTGGTGCGAGCGTTGAGATGACGAAGAGAATTTCACGCATTAAATTCCCTTTTTTTTCTGTCTATTTGCTTGAATTGTACATTTGTTTCTGATTTGAAAGACTTGATTTTCATCGCCTCTTTGTAGACATTGCACATTGATAATATCCAGTTGATAGTTTGAGAAGATGAGTTCGAGGGGATTCTTTGGCTGATCACTACTAGTGTATTGACTTACTAGCTAGGAAAAGAACCTGCACACATGGTTTTGTTATCTTCAGGTTTGGCCCGTCCTATGTGCTTTGATGTTTTGGAATAGCAGGCAGCCATATGCTGATGGATCTGTTTTCTAGGATAGACCTACTCTCCGATTACGCGTATTGCATTCAGCGGCACACTTAGGATCTGAGTGATTAATCTATCAATCGCGTTGTCTCCGATGATTTTGTTGGCAATCAAGGGGCGTTGATTATGCCACAAGCAGTCCTCTTGTTTTTTTACGAGGTATGGAAGTTTAAGAAAATGGGAAGATAGAGAGCAGAAGTTGCAATGAACTTTCCTCTGTGGTAGCCTTTCTTCACGGGTGATAATATGCACCATACACCTTCTGGTCGAATTGGTGATGCAATTTCGAAGAGTAGGAATGGGGCTCCCCTGTCATCATCTGAATTCTGATGCAGTGTGGCTTCAAGTTGCAATTTTGCTGATGAATCACGAGAGCGAGAAAAAGGAGAAATTGTTGTTATTCAAAAGTGAATCTGAATGCTTGCTGAATTTCGAGTCCCTGAAGCTCTTCGGCATCAGAGCTTGTGAAGTAGAAGCAGCTAAGAGTAGCCTCGGCTGCGGGAGCGATCGTCGCGCATTTGCACAGTTTTTGGCTCCTAGTTTGAGGCATCATGCCGCCGAGCTCGGTTGGACTTGAGGTTGCTCGGCCATGAATTAAGATTCCTAGTATGTTGGAGACAATGGATGCTCATTGAGTTTGCAGAATCTGGATTAGCTTGTCTGGTCATGATGGCAATGTGATGATCGATTGTGGGACAAAGTTTCATGCGGTACACGATTCTCTTTCGTGTTGTTTTCGATGGCTTTGTTCTAGTTTGAATGAGAATTCTGAAATCTAATTTCTTGTACTGCAGACGATCTCAGCATAAATTGCACAAACTTTTTTCTTTTTTTTTAATCAGAAAAGCAGCACTTTCAATCATCAAGAAGAAGTTTGTGCACACAATCCCGCTTCAGAAAATAGGCCTAATTTCAAAAAAAAAACAAATAACTTTACCTTGAGTGACAATTCTAATCCAAATTTTTTTTGTCTCGTAAAAAAGTACCAACTTTGACTTAAATCCCAAATATGGCTCGAACAATTTGAAAATTTCACATCATGAGAGCTAGATTTGGGACTCAAGTAAAAATTGGTGCTTTTTATTGAGATAAAAAAAATTCGGGCCATAATTATCACTCAAGGTAAAGTTGATGTTTTTTTTTTTTTGAAATTAGCCCTCAGAAAATCAAGAACTGATCTGTTGCTGCCTCTTGAACTCAGCATGGATCACTTGGGAGATTACCGTGGTTATCACCGAAGCCCAATCTCTTCTTCGGGCTTTTGCTCATCTTAAAGAGAGCCCAATAGAGTTGTAGATCGGGTGGTTAAAGCCCAAGGAGCAAATAGCTTGCCCACGAAACTGGATCTACTACCCTCCCCCGGCCCTGTGAGAACTCCTTTGTTGTGAAATTGCACAAATATAAGTTATTGGTTTTCTGGCCCAGAAAAAAAAACTTAATTATTTTCATCTGATCAGTTTTTCTTTTTGGGCGCAGCCCATTATAGAAAACACGCGCAAATCATCATGCAAGGAATTTCGGCAGCAAATTTAGTCCTAAACTTTAGATTAGTTCGGTCCTAAACCATTTGACAAATTGTTAATGTCGTCCTTCAAGAAAATTTTGGTCGGAAATCATTGACGTAGACGCCGGCCGTCCTACACGGCACGGCCAATGCTGACTTGAATAATTTGTGCAATTTTTTGCTTCTTATTTTTCCATTTTTATTTTTCTTCTTTTCTTCTTTTTAAAATAAAATTTTATAAATATTCAAAAAATGTTCTGTCAACCACGTCCAGCGTCCGCGTCAGTGATTTTTGGCCAATTTTAGTCGAAATGACTATATTGGCAAATCATTAAATAGTTTAGGACTAAATTAGTCAAATTGAAGAAGTTTAAGACTGAATTGGCATCTATACAGTAAGTTTAGAGCTTTTTTGGTAATTTTCCCGATATGAATTTGATTGCGTTCAATTGAAAAAGGCAAAATAACGCTATCCTCAACATCTCTAACTAAAGCAATTCTAATTGCATAATTAATGCTCAAGAAACTTGAGTGCGAAGATGTTTTTTTTAGATATTTATTCATCATTAATAACTCTCGAAATCCAAGTAATTTATATACTAGTTATATTACTACATCAATGCCATATGCTACCTTCGATACTTTGTCTAGGTTTGCTTGAGCATTTGAGGAAACATGCATAATGGGAAACGGTGAACCACTGCTGCTACTGTGGCAATATGAGCTATATAGATTGGAAGGATAGTGCCAGCGCGAAACTCCTTCCGCACAAGTGACGGTGAAGTTGTTTTGTATCTACAAACAGAATCGACCCACACCCAAGATGTGAGAAACCCTTTTGGTAGATAAGAGTCTTGGATGGATCATGAAGACAAAACCTTTGTAGGAGCCACTCAGATTCGAAACCAGAGCCACATCCATCGTCATTTGGTTCAAATTGTTAATGGAGGCACATGGAAGCATCCCATGCATCAGGTGGAATGTATGCAGGAAAATTTCAGGGCCGATGGAGGGGAGAGATCAGCGCTAGTGATGGAAGAACTCACTACTAAGTCGTGATGGCATCAATTCACCCGATACAGAAACGACATAGATATATGCGAATACGAGCATCTACATCTCTTTCTCGACCACCCTTTATTGTTCAACAAACATATGTACAGATCATGCCGGCAGCTACTGGTCTATATAGGAGCGTTACTACGGTGGATCTAGAGAGCAGCTAGTTTGTGGGAGTTGGGGATTCCGTTTACTGAGTCGTAACCTCGACAAACTTTCTTCATCGCCTTCCTTGGCTCTCTTTGTGAAACTCTCTGGTATTTCCTCTGGAACGGCTATTGCGGCCCAGTTATTGGTAGTCAGTGCCCAACATTTACTGTCTCTTGGGAGTGTCACATTCCTCGGTCTTTGCGAATCTTCCACGAATCCTGGGTTGACTGTCCGCGAGCGCCTTCCTGCATGCATACTGAGAACAGCACGATCCATTAATGTACTGGAGAAGCCAAGGCACACTTACTTGAAGGAAATGATGATAAACGATGCAAATAAGAGATGTGTATAAAGCATCTATGCAAAATGTTAGGGAGTTGATTCTCTCTTTTGTGGGCATTCACTTACTGAACTTCTGAAGAACTTCTCATGTGATTCGAGATAATGTACAAAAGGTTCTCTGCATGAGGGATCATAAGTAGAGGGAATTACATAGAACGAGTGTCAGCTACTCAACATCAAGTGTGAAAATTATCATTTGCACTGGCAGTGTACCGGACAATGTCGTTAGTTTTTCATATAGATACACAGCAACGAATTATGTAGCAACACGATGTTCGAGTAAAAAAAAAAACGCCACACTTAAACCAACTTCACATGCAACATAGAAAGCCATGTCGGCAAATCGGTTAGTTAATATACCTTGATCTTCCTCCCAAAGTTCCTCTTTGTTTTCTTGTTTCTGTATCTTGAGAGCTTCTCCCGGCGTTCTTCACTGGTGCAGTTGCTGACGATGATCGGCTGCTCAAGTGGAGAATGGATGAGGCTCACATTACAATTACCAAGAGTCTGCCATAAAAACTCAGTATCAATGACCCAGCCCTATCCTGTGGAGATAACCAGAAACATCTAAAAGTTTCTCAGTCCATAGACTTTGTCACATAGCCAATCAATCTCAAATGAAGATAACAAGTCACCAAAATTTGGTGTCTTCTTCAGGCACAGGCAAATATACATATGCATATGATAGATGACAGCAATCAGAAATAACTAGTGAAACAGCAATAGACGTGAAACAAAGGCAAGATAACCGATTTTCAGGCCAAAAAAGGATGCCATACACAAAAACAGAGTTGAGATAAACCCAAACATTTTCAATCTGAGATTTCGAGCCCAAAATTAAGTGCACTGTAGATGCTAAAAAGCAAAAACCAACTGATGACACGCACAACAGAACTGAGAATATCATGCAAGGTAAATAACTTTGACCTTTATGTCTCCTTCACTGAATGCCCTTCTCATCCCGTAAACAGCTCCAAGATCGAGTCCGGAAAAATCCAGGAAACTCGGCTTCACTGCAGCCCCGTGCATCCATTCCATTGAGGTCAGGCTTCCCGAGCTCACACTCTTCTGAAACGGCACATCAAAAGACAACTCATCCTTTAGGGATTCGTTTTCATCTATCCTCACAGGAGGTAGCTTTTCATCAAAAATTCCAGCTAGTGGCGCATCCATCCCTGCTTTCTCCAGGAGATCCTTCTTACAATCATAGAAGACCTCACTGAACAGTGGGTCATTCTGAAGCGACATAAAATCAGCAACCTTCAGTCCTTGAGGCAACATGACGTCTTCCCCGCTGGACATCATCGAAATGGCCGCTGTCATTGGATCGAGGCCCACAACCGGCTGCGGTTCTTCTATAATGGGCTCTGGAGCTTTGAAAAGATCCCCTTCTCCACCGAGGTCATATTCTGATATGGCAGAGGCCTGAATTAGGTTTCCCTTCAATGGAAAACAAATGGGAAAAAGAAACAAAAAATAGGATTAGGGAAATTCAAAGAGATGAACATAATATAAATACAAGACAAGCCATGAGTCAAAAGGTTTGCCATAGAAACTTCTCTAGTATGTGCAGAACATGATATAAAGTTTGGCAGATAACAGTTCAAGGGTAGCTACTACTTAAACTATCTTACTCATGCACGCTGGAGCAGGACTCTAAAGCATCAACAATGGACATCGACAACATTTTGGATCTTCAATGATCATGCTGCAACATATGATGGCAATACTTATGGAGATCCAATGCTAATCATCATAATCAAAACTTGGCCCGGCATCATCCTCTTCTACCAACTTCTCATCAGCCTTTCAAGATGAAAGACAACTACAAATTTGAAAATCTGTGATTCTTTTTTCCTAAAATTGCGTCCTTAAAAGGCTCCACGCGATAAAGGAAACAATCTACACTTCTAGATTATTTTGTCCTCAGATGCCTCCATAGCTTCAAGAGGAAATAACCACAAGAAAACTGCTGCATGTTTCATCAGTCTCGGTATTTAATCCTGCGCTCATCCAAATATAGCTTAATGTTTTGGCCAGGAGCTGACAGTTGAATGAACTGATTCAAAAGCTAATTTCTGAATCTCCAAAACATATCCTTTCGCAAAAAATCACCAAAAACACCACGTGGCAGGAAACAGAGACAGAGACAGCGCGCATGGTTTTTGTCAAAATCTAATTACTTAACAAGCACTAGATATAGTTCGCTCACCGGAAAGAGCATTCCACTTTAGGCAAAAGCAGAGACCCATTGCAACCCTTTCAAGGACCATCAGCTTTCCTTTATTTTTCTTTCTACATATGGCGTTTAAAAATAATAATCTCACATGATATAAACATTAAGTGGGAAGTTAGCTTTTGCTTTTTTCCAAAAACCATTACTTTCTATTTTATTTGTTCTCTAAGTAAGTGCGTTTCCTTTTTAGCGGTGTACTCACGAGTCCCATAGAAAGCCAGAGAACCTACCAATTGGGTCTGAACGCACATCGAAACTTCGAAGCAAATGGAAACAAGCTTATCGAACACGGAACTTGGATACCAAGATTTTTTCCTATCTATATGCTTTGTTTCTTATCGTTTTTTAGGTCCAGCATGTAAAGGGAAGTCCAATTGTTCCACTAATGCTCTTTCGTGAATAACCTTTTGCTGGAAAAGGTAAAGAGAAGCTTTCGATTATGATAAATTCAAATACCCTCGTGAACAAGAACACAAAGCAGCCACTGCATTACAACATTTTTCTTTAAATTTTCATATTACAAGCAAATTGATCAAGTTCAAGACCGTGAAGAAACTGTGAAGAAACGATCAGATAGGCAAGAGAACACCCAATTTCAGTTCTCCCTCAAACCAATCTGAGCAAACAGATCAATGATCAATGACTCGACATGAGCATAAAATTCAATGCTTCATTCACAAATTTTCTTCAAGAAAAAACAAATCGAAAGTTACTTTCAGCAGAGACCCAGATGATATCAACAGAGGCAAGAAGAACCAGAGAACCAGCAATATGATTGTCAATTCACACAGGGCAACAACAGAACAGAGTAATAAGAGTAATCATGAAGTATGTATATGCATGCACAGATGTGGAAGAAGAAGTGAACTGATTAGAGAGAGAGAGAGAGAGAGAGAGAGAGAGAGTACCAAAGAGGCATTTGACTTGTGGGATTTCCAAAACTCCTCAATCTGTTGAACTTCCTGTGACAAGTTCTGGAAGCAAGGGAACATCAGCCCTGTCTCTGCATACATTTCTTGAAAACCAAAGAAACCCCCAGAATCTCCACACACAAAAGGCTCTGTTTTTCCCAGGCGCAGAGCTTCAACTACTCTCAGAAGGCCAGGACAGAGCAAGCAGCAGCAGGACACCGCAGCTCGATCGACTCTGCTCTGAAGGGTGTTGAATAAAAAGACTTCAATTAGGAAAGAGGGTCACTTATATAGAGAGAGAGAGAGAGAGAGAGGCACTCATGAGGGAGACATCCTTGCAATGATGCAATGCAAATTGAGGGCTGGTTTTTATATCGCAAAGGACAAATGATGGAAAGTGACCCCATCGTTTCTCTCTTTTATGTTAATGCAAGTGTGTCCCCATTCCCTCGTCGTGTTCATGCCGTTTCTTTACTAAAAAAATTCCTTTTCCTTCAATTACTTCTGCTTCCTTTTCAATTTGGAAAAAGACAAGAAGGGTAATTTCCGGATTATTCAAACTGCAAATTGCAGAGAGGTTGGATGAACATGGCCGAAAATTGTGGACGCGTTTGGGGGGTCGGGCCGTGCTCTGCTGCTCATCAGTCGTCTGATGCCAGAGCTGGGGGCCACCCCGCCTTTCACTTCGCGTGAAAACGGAGAGAGATTACTCCATCCGCCTAATAGCCGAGAGATTCCCGTCCTAATGAACTTTGTCATGTTCTGTTAAAAAAAAATAAGGGGAAAAAACGGCTGGTCATATCGATTCCGTCTCAAGCGCCATTTATTGTACGGGCCATGAATGACTCGAGAAAATATTTTTATAAGAGCTTCACCTCTCGAACATCTGGGATTGGATATGTCCTAAAATAAATGCGCGACATGTGAATCCGTCTAATCCAAAAGTTCAAATAATAATAAATCGGAAGATGGGTAAGGCAACTTTTGAAAGATTGAATATAAAAGTCCCGTGCTTTCATTGATTAAGTCAATCTGGCCGAACCCAAGATTGCTTGATAATATCTCAATCACCGACTAGATATGAGGGTTAAAAAGGCTAATCTCACGAACGATTATTATCATGTTTTTATCTGCATCGTAGGTACGAGATATTAACACTTAACACGAACTGAGACGCGTTGATAAAAGAAATAGAGGGTCTCTATACAACTTCTCAAATTTTAAAGTTGTTATGTTCTGAAGCTGGTACTTTATTTTCTCGCACTATTACTGAATGAAAAGTTATGAAATTTTTTCGAAAAAAACAAAACTTCTGGATAGCTCCAAAAGCATAGAAGGATATCATCTTGCATGTCTAGTCGTAAATAGTAAATAATGAGCACGATGGGCCCTGCGCCACTTTGCAAGTGCGAAAAAAATCTACGTATATGTGCTTGTCATGACATAATTGAATGCTATTGTGTAAGAATATACATGACTTTCATATAATGTAGCTGCAATTTGTTTAATTTGACATTCAACAGAAGGTTTTTATATTTTTGAAAAGAAAAATATATATATTTTTTCAGATGAAAATACAGTCTAGATGGGTACCGATAGAATCGGTTACCTCGGAAAAAAAAAACAACTTAATCTATCATCTCCCTAGCAATTTTTTTTATTTTCATAGGAGAAACAGTGATATCATATATTTATAATTGTAGATTATTGGAGGGAAAATTTACTTCTGTTTAAAAACGTGAATTCTTATTCTTCTTTACACGACGAAACCGATCGTGATTCCTTGAAACTATTTTCAAGATCACTCAAGTTATCTTGAAATTCCCTTCTTTTTGTCTTTTAATTGTTCACAGCAGCTTCAGCGAGATGATTACTTCATCTTCATAAGCTTAGTTCACGTAAGCGTCGAGTATTAGCCTTGTAGACTTGAAGTGTGCAAGACATTCGGTCAAGAAGTTGGGATGGACCCGCTTATGGTGGAAATTGCGAAAGGAGTCGCTGTTTGATTAAGACCAGCAACATGAACTCAAAGACTTTTATTCAGCAGCATGCATTAGGTCTCTTTTCTTAAAAGCAAGCGCACACGATTCGCACAGATCATGTAACGAGTCGACCTCGCAGAAATAATCTGGGAGGTATAAAACGTCTACAGTTGTTCGGCACCTCCTAAGCTAGCCTTTCATTACGACCTCCACATCATGGTTTTCTTTCTATGCATAATATCGAAATATCGAAACAGTATGCTCGAGCTAATCCCAGTGAAACGCGACAGCGTTTAATCATTTGAGCAAACCCTTCGCCTGATTAGAAAAAGGGAAAAAAGGGAAATTAATATGCCAAGCCTGTCAATATCAAGAAGTAAAGTAAATTAATTTGTCTATCAACCCTCTTTATCAATATTTGATTTGACATATGCTCACATTGCCGGTCACTATCGTAATCCTCTTAGTGTGTAATTTTTTTTTTATTTTGTGCACGAAATAAATTTCTTTAACTATATATATACCCACAATTCCAAGAGGCCATGTGAATAAGAGCTATCATGCTATTGCCATGCCACTGACAACGAAACCCGAATTATGTTCTACGATCAACAATTGGTCTACAAGGACCTTATTTAGCAATAGCAGCATCGAACCATCTTATGCAAAATGTATCGCCTTCAATGGAAGAAAGGGTCATTTAAAGAAAACCTGTCCGACCCATCATAGACTATCAAAACCAAGTGGTTGCTTTGCGACTGCTGACAATCCACCTAGTTCCAAGATTGAATAATTGGGGCTTGAATTCCAAAGGGGAACGCATGCTTAAGCCAATATTTCCAGCGTTAATCAAGGACGAAATAATACCCCACTTTGAAAAAAATAACGAAAGAGGACAAATTTGGGCGTGTCCCTTGGTCAAAGCCTAGAGAAAAGGAGTGAAGAAAAAGAAGAAAGCAGAAAATGAAAATGAGGGTATTTATTTGATATAGAATAGCTCGATTTTATTTCCTTTTACTTTGGTTGTAATTTCAGACAGTAACTCTCGTACTATTTAATTTCTACGAAGGTGAAATACCTAAAGAGTTAGATTTACTTATAATAAACTTCATTTGACCAGTGAAATAAGTCCAAAGAAATTATTCTTGTGAAAATGCACATAAATCATTTTTTTTTTGGTAAGGCACATAAATCATTTTTGTGACGTACATGTCTTGGAAACTTCTGTTTTGAATTGTACCGAGTTTTCTGTTTTTCTAAGGCTTCAGTATAGAGCTGGAAAATTCGATCACGGAATGAAGCAAAGACCGACGTCGTCGACCATTGTTTTCCCCCTTTGATAATACAAAAAAGAAAAGAAAATGAATTTCATGAGCTGTGTAGATGTATGCCCATTTAAGATTCTTCCTTCCAATTTGATGATGAAAATATTCAAATTCTCTTCCAATGTGGAAAGGCGTGTTCCCACCATGCTGCATATGGGCATTTTTTAAAAACGTTTCTTCGAAAAGTGTACAGCCAGCTTTTGTCCCCATCTCAAACTTAACTCGCCATGTTAAAGAAGGGAATAACGTGGATGCCCCTAATGGAATTGACTGTGTCACCATTGGGAGGAGGAACTAGTCTCAGATTTTATCGATTGAACCTTGACCATCCATTGACTTATTTTTCTTTTGTATATGCCAAGATCTTATGAGGTGAATTCAGCCTTTCGATTTGCCCTCAGATCGAGCAAATCTATGTCCGAAATAAGAGAAGATGAGTCTATGGAAGATCATGACTGAAGCCCTCTTTACATTTCTTCGATGGTGTTGTACGTATCGCGTAATATACCCTAGAAACGTTTGTCCATAATGCGTGATGAAAACTTAAAGGGGAGAAAAGTACTATCTCTAATTACTGTTTATCCACTTTGAAGAAAATCTTTTCTACAACCTATATGTTATTGCCAAATGACAGAAGAGAGAGAGATTCTCAAGAGGGAAAAGTTCCAAGAAGTTTTCTTTCTATAGGGTAGGATTCAATGATAATTGGCGTAGCATAGCCTTTTAGTTTGAAAGAAAGTTGATGGGAATAACTTGTTGGGCTGTAAAGGGGGAGAATTTCAACCCTAAAGGAAGAGAAAGGAGAAGTATATGCTCCAATTTTGGTAATGAAGAGTGATGAAACGTGCACTTTGGGGCGACTCTTGCGGCAGTACGATTGAACCTCAAATTCCCACATTTGGAAAAAGAGATTGTAAAGGGGAAGCTCCATTGGAGCTTTAGGTGCGCAACACTTGTCGACCGCAAGAAACAGTAATTCCGACCAATGGAATGCGTACGCGTGTTGCGGCGGCATTGCAACGCTTGGCGGCCATACAACGATATTGACATCTTGTTGACTTTAGCAGACAAAAGATGGGTAAATAGACAAAAAAAGATGCCTTGTGTTCCAACGAGGCTATTGGGAAATTATATGCCAAGGGGTTGGAGCCACATGATTCAACGTTGGTAGTAGAATACATTGCACCATCCTATTTTTTTTAGCCAAATTATTATTATTATTGTTTTTTTGGTATCATTTTGTGATATTTATAATGATAATTGTGGAATATTATGCATTTTTGGCTAGAAAATATAAAGAGAGGACAAGATGAACGATGGAGAATGCCGGCCGAGCGAGGAAACGCCAAAGGCGGATGCCAAATTTCATGCACTTTGAGTTTTGGTGGAAAGAATCAGTTTATGTAGTTTCCAGCTATTATTTTTTCACTCTATGGTATTCATGAAAATGGAACCTTTTCTTGTCATTGCTTAAAGCAATTTTATTACATATGAAATTCACCCGATTTAGTAGTTAAGCACGTGTACATGCATCTCTATTCATACAAAATATATGTTTGCCGCAGTTCAAATTAAGTTTCAATCTTTTTAAAAAAATATTATCGATGTGTCGTTAATCATTGGTGGTGAAGAATCAACTCAGTAGTCCCAACATTAGGTGAAGGGACATTTCTTTTTGTCTGTTTTGTGGCAAACTAGTTGAAGAGATTGAAACCCTAATCTTCTTTTTCTTGGTTGGCCAACGAGCATTAACCTTTCGACGTGAGCTTTCTCTCGAGGGTTAGGAGGTGTGAACTTAGGAGCGGTGGTGATGGGAGAAGACGAAAGAGATGGGCCTAAAAGGAAATAACACAGCTGGAGAGGATTGTCTGCTAGTGCCCCTTTGTTTTATCTTTAAGAAGATGAATTGCAATTGGAATTGCCTTTGGTTTTCCAATTGGGACCCTCGTGTATCCCTCAATGTGGCCCAAAAACTTGAAGACCCTTTTTGGATTCTTTCGGGATGGGAGCATATGTGAAGTGATGAAAACTGAAAACGAGGGTTTTGGAGAGTGGCTTCTAACTAGTTGAAGTTGACATTTGACAAAAGAAGCATTTCATTTTAGTTGCCACTACAATGCCCCAAGCAAGCTTTAATTCCATGTTTGGAAGCTCCATTATGACCTTTTTAAAAGTTGCTGGGGGGACTCAAAGCTTTGCTTTTCGAGTTCCAAATATGTGTGCATACATCGGTCTTAATTTGCCAGTTCACTTGCGAGGTTGATACATCGATTGAGAAGAAGACCAATCTATACTCGAGCCGAACACTTGAATTTTGTCTTGCACCTTGCACTTATAAATGGGGTCTATGGCAATTTATCGTTTAGGAATTTACATTGCAATAGATCTTCTCACCTTAAGAAATAGGTGCAAGAAGGAAATTTTGAGTTATCAAAAGAACCAAAATCCTTGCATTTGTCTAGGAAAATCAATATGATTCAGCGGCCATACCTCAACTAGAGAATTCTCAATAACTTAATATCTAGCCCTTGAGCTCATAAATTGCCAGAGTAGGGTTTTTAACATCTTTATCAATGATGATAATTCAGCTTCATTCATTGTTTTTTGAATGTATAAAAAATGAATATGCAAAACGAAGAAGCAAAAAGAAAAAAGAAAAAATGAGGACGGTCAATGCTAGAGAATCTGACATAATACATATTGTTCTGGCGAAGAAAAGGACATGATATACATGCATTGATGTTCCACAAATACACACCATCGATAGAGCAATTATGGCACAACATATCATACATTCGTTCATACATAATTAGTTTTTTGGTAGTACATATTGCAAAAATAAAAAGAAATGTACATCCAAACAATACGATAAAATTTGAGAAGTCACCGTGTTTTATTTCATTTATTTTTCCTCAAATCTACCCTAAAAACTAAACGTATGTAGAGTGGCCAATTTGAAATCGCTCGAGATAAAAACTAGAAATTTACCTTACGGCGACTCTTCCGAACACTTGCATGAACATTCAGTCACGTCGCCTTCGAACAATTGTCCACATCAGTTACTGGAAATCTATCGTGCGGACAAATTCGCGTATGAACAAACAAAAGTTGTAAAATCACATTGTGATGGGCTCAGTGGAGGGGAAGATGATAAGTGGATGTGACCCCTCATGCTATTGCTGGGACACCAGTTCATGCACCATCTTGATAATTAATCTCTTTTTTTTTGTTTTCTTCCTGTTTAATGTACATAAACATATATGTGTGCTAGTAAATAAGATACATATACATAAAGTTAAGAGCAAAGACGGTCCATCAAGATAAATCTATATTATTCACATGTCACTTTCCAAACTTTTCTGTGAGGTCAGGTTCATGTCCATGTTGCACAGCATGGTGAACTTAGAAATTATGTTGCGGGACTTATACCGCACGAAATAACAAGAGATCGTTATTCGTCGCACATTAAATAATGTCCGCACACGACTTGAAGATAAAGCAATTGATCGATAATATTATGCTAGATTCGTTTTTATTTGTATTTAAAAAGTCACTATCCCAATAATAAAAATTACTAGGTCTAATTTCCTGTGGGTGTTGAAAAGAATTACTCATGTTCATTTTCTTTTGGCACGCTATTATGGATGTATCTATCAACGCTATTATCGTCTTGAGATTTCTGAGTGTGGCCAAAATTTGCAAGGTGACATGTCGTGTCGTGTGCCAAATCACGCTAGATTAGACACGTCAATTTCCAACTTTAAGCCAATTTGGACATTCTTGCAAATAGACAAGTAGTACATTTGGTGCACTCTTGTCAATATGGGCTGTCATTTATTACAATGTACTGAGTCTCTGACCATGCTAGAGGAATAATGCTATGATGAATCATGGAATTTGGTAAATGTTAATCGTCACTTGAATTTTCGATGTATCCATCCGATTTATTGCTCGATTGAATAATTTTTGTGGTAACTTAGAATTGAGAAATTTGGCACGACTACTAAAACCTGATAGTGTTGAGAGAAACATAGAGAATATACATTATAAGTCTCTGTTTTGAAAAACTTCGGAATAAATTTGTCATGTATCGTATAATATCGAATTTTTAATATGTGAATTTTATTCCTTGTAGTCTTTGTAATTTTGCTTGTTACCATTTACTTTGTTTGCAACGACATTGCTAGTCCTGAATTAATACGAGGAATAGAATTTGTCTAATTCCAAAGATGAGAGAGTTCTTCCATTGATTATCGTCACATTGCGACTTGTGAGATGGAGGCAATGTTATTATTCTTGAAACTACACAAGAGAGAGAGAGAGGGGGGCATCAAATGTTGACATCATGTCACCAAGCGACTTATAGGATGACGCAAATAATCTATGAATATTGATCCAACGTGTAATGTTGTCCCCAAATTTTTAATTTATTCAATGTGGTCCCTGAACTTTGGTTTAATGTTCTACGTGATCCTTAAACTTTTAAACATTTTTATATAGTTTAGGGTCTATATTGAACATTCATCAATAGTTTATGGATCATATTGAATAAATCAAAAGTCTAGTGATGACATTACGTATCGGGCCAAACTTCATGGACAGCATTCTACAAATTAAAATTTTAAGGCCGACATTACATATTGAATTAAAGTTTAGAGATCATTTATGCTATAATCCCTTTTCATGGTGATTTCAACTGGCTTAGTCCATGGACCCTACCATCGATCAAGCCTATAGATGGCCAAGAAGTGGCCATCTTATATTAACTGGTTGTTTTGGTCCGATGGTTTTGGCCCCTTCCACTTTTACCTCAGGCATATTCAGACCATGTTCCAATCGTCTCCCCTGCAAAATCATGTCTTTCTCCCAAAGAAACTAGTGCTTTTAACATATAAATATCTGTCTCCATCGGTCTCTAACCACACCTTCTTTTACTATTAGGTTAAGAGGTTCAGAACTTAGTCTTTTTGGACAAAGACCAGTCATCATCTTACCATGACTCTATCTATAGACAAAAGCATCCAGATATTTAAAAATTGGGAGCTTATTTTCTTCTTCTTGATCATGATCAAGAAATTAATTTATTAGTGCAAGTTGCGTTTAGTCATCAATCTTGTGGACAACAATTTCGATCAGTATTGCACATATGGGACGGCGAGTTTTTAATATGTTTAATTAGTCCGATTCCTTCCCAAATTTTGTCATCCATCTGAGTTTATAAAATATTAAATTCAACTCCAGATATTTTCTCCCTGAGACAATGCTGCTATTTTATGCATCTCGTTCTTTAGAGTGCATTCTCCAGAAGAGCATTGCCCTTGGCAAGTTACAAGCTAAGCTGCATGATAAGGTCCGGTCCCATGAACACGGCAATAGTATTTATTATTGGGAATGATCATTGGAGTACATATACATACCGTTTCGCTGGAATTGATCTTTGACGAAATGTCTTTCACTGAAAATCGGTTTTCGATTTTTATTTAAGGAGACAGGTTATGTGGTGATTCATGACAAGAAAAATCACGGGTAGACATGGCAATCTGTAACTTTACTTCGAACTTAAGTGTACGTACACAAATCATGCAAAAATTTGATTGACAACAAAGCTTCAGAAATACAACTATATCAACATAACTGAATGTACCAAACTCCTTCATGTATTTCTGCCATGGCTAACATCAAATCATGTTTGTCTAAGCATCTGAGTAAGATCCCATCAACAGTTCTTTTATATAACCCATCCCCCAAGCAACAAATATTTCATTGCCTGTCTTTTAAAATTTTTATCTTCGGCAATGGGGTTCTTCAAATAATCGACAAACGGTTTTCCCCAATCCTGTTGATCAATATACATGACCAGATCGTTAGTCAAATCGGTAGTGATGATGATCGCTCGATTTTCTATTGAATACAATATTTTTACTTTAGTGATAATGAATTTGGCTTACTCTTTTAATATTCTATATCCATATGCCATTTGAGCTAAATCATTGACTTCTGCATTCTTATTTCTTTTGATATAGACCAATTCGTGATCGAAGAAGCTATTTAGCAATTCCTTCGCTAAGGTATAATAGCAAACAATGTTTCCATTGACGCATTACTATTCCTTAGTCAATTGCTTAATGACTAGCTAGGAATCCCTTCTTATTGTAACGAACTGTACATCCATCCCAACCAAAATGTTTAAGCCAACTATCAGTGCCTCATACTCCGTTTGATTATTAGAACAATCAAAATCAAATTTGAACATAATTTGATTTTATGTCATTAAGGGGCTACTATCAATATTTCAATACCTGAAGAACTATTTGTGCAAGATCCATTGAATAAGAGAGTCCGTGGCACAACTTGTATCATATTTTAATCTTTGTCTTCTTAAATGTGCATGTATGGATACTCTGTGATAAAATCAGCAACTGCTCTTCCTTTGACTACCTTAAGCGGGACACATATCAAATGAATCTCGGATTGAAAAAAAGCCTATTTAGCAATGTGGCCCCTAAAAATATGCCAAGTCAGTATATATTTTATCACATTTGTCTTGCATATCACATGAACCATGGTCAGCAACATGTAATGCCGTAGTTTAGTACAAGCAAAATACAAGGACAAACATAACTTTTCAATAGGGGTGTTTCTTCTTTATGCATCATTCAACATTCTACTGAGGTAATACATTCCCCATTCTTTGCCTTCATCATTCTCCTGTGCCAACATACTTATGATAGTTGTATCGGTCACCGATAGATAGAGTTTCCATGGCCTATCTACTTTAGGTGGCATTAAAACCAGAGGATTAGACATATACATTTTAATACAATTGGAAACAGTTTGGTGTTTGTCTTCCTACACAAAGTTTTCTTTGGTTTTTTAGCTTAAGTAAGGAAGACAAAGGCTCAATTTTTCCAAACAAGTTAGCAATAAACCGATGCAAGAAATTCACTTTACCAATTATCATATGCAATTGTTTCTTAGTCGTTGGTGGAGGTAATTCTTGAATTGGCTTTGCTTTGTTTTTATCTATTTCGATTCCTCATTCATTCACTAGAGATCCTAGAAAATTACCAGCCCTAACTCCAAAAGCACATTTCAAAGGGTTCGTTTTCAATTTATATTTATGCATCCTAATAAATGTTTGCTCGCAATAGTTCAAATGACTTACCTAGTCTAACTTGACGGAAGATCTCTTTTTCTTTGCAAGAACAAGTTAGGAATCTTTTTGAAGCTTGTAGACATATGTAGACCTATTTATAGGCCAAGGGAGTTAAAAACAAGTAACTCAAATTAAGAGAATTGATGACTTAAGGTTAAAAGTGTTAGGTGGTGAGTTGTGTTGACATGATCACATGGTTCTATCCAAATATATGGCCAAGTGAAATGAATCAAGAGATAAGAGTGGATGACTAAGGTTAAAAGTAATGATGGCTTTAGGTTAAACTCATTATATATAAAGAGAGGATTGGTACGTCAATTCAAAATGAGAGATATTTTGAGAATACGCTTCTTGGCCAAGTAAATGAGTGAGTTATCAAGAGCATTAATTGGCTAAAATTGAAATAGATTGTGTAATGCATGATATCATCACTAGACTAAGCTCAATGTCACAAACTAAGGACATGTGGTTTAAAATACTTTGTGGAAAAATGAAGAGAGATGTGCACGAGTTAGAGACCAATGGCTCAACTATAACGATTTAAAAGTAGATACTATGTTAAGATACCAAAATAACTAATAAATCAGTACGTAAAGAAAGAACCAATGTGCATTCGAAGTACTAATTAACTAGAAAAATATTTTGAACTTGCCAAAATGTTCTGTAAGAATTACTAAATACTAGAAGAATCACGACTCAGTAAATTTCTAACTCACTACTTATCCGATACATAAACTCAGAGCATATCGGTCCTTTTTTGCAACTAACATGCCAGTAAAGTAATTATCGTCATTCGACACTACCAACGTGCATGTCAACATCTATCAATTTAATCCTAATGCATCACACTCCGAGCAATCACGGCCGTGGAAAATCATCCTAAATATTGCTATTGAACATAGAAAATTTCAGATGTCACATAGATCCCTTGTGCCGGAACTTGGGTCCATCGAGTCCGAGGCTTAAGACCCCGGCGCCCGTGCCTAGGTCCATCGAGGCTAGCCCAGGGAGCCCAATGCTCTTGTCCAGGTCCCCGACACCTACACCTGAGTCCATCAAGGAAAGGCCTGGGACCATGGTGGCTGGGCCCAAGTCCATCGAGGCTAGGCCTGGGTGATGCCCTGCTTGGGTCTACAACACCCGTGCCCGGATTCATTGAGGCCAAGCTCAAGTCCCTAGGCTCAAGACGACAATGCCAATGCATGGATCTCCTACACTCGAGCCCGAGTCCATCGAGGCCAAGCCAAGGACCCCAGGCACCCAAGCCGTTGGGTTCCCACAGTTGGCCTTTGTGGATCTAGGCCGAGGGTTGGGGATCCGAGCACGAACACCGAGACTTTGGACTTGGTCTCTGTGGACCTAGGCCAAGATGTCGTGCACAGGCACCGAGTTCATTAGTTTGACTTCTTTGGACGAAAGATCAGTGCCCGTGCTCTTGCTCGAGACCCAAGTGGCCTTGCCTTGCCCAGGTTTGGGTCCATTGAGGCTGGACCTTGGATCTTAGTGCTTGTGCATGGTTCTCCAGTTGCCAATGCGCAAGACACTAACGCTCGGTAAGTATATGTGTATTTAGGAAAATCAAATCAGGTCAGATTTTCCTTTCCAACTTACGGAAAATATTTTCCGATTTTTTTTTTTAGATTTCAGCCAAACACTAAAAAATTTTAACATTTTCCTAGGAAAATGACTCTTTGGAAAACATTTTCTAGAATTGTCACATTTTCCGGGAAACAAACAGATCCTTAATCTCTTTTTGTTTTATTCCTGCTTAATATACATATACATATATATATATATATATATATATGCCAATGAATTATATGTTATAAAAAGTTGGGAGCAAGGACGGTTCATTAAAATAAGTCTATATTATTCACATTTCACTTTCGAGATTGCCGCAAATAAAGTTTTCTATGAAGTCAGGTCCATGTCCATATTGCCCAACACGGTGAACTAAAAAATTATGTCGCAGGACTTATACCGCACGAAATAATGAAAGATTGTTATTCGTCGCACATTAAATAATGACCGTATACCACTTCAAACTAAAGCTATTGATCGATAATATCGTGTTAGATTCATTTTTTTATTTGAAAAGTTCCTATCTCGATAATGAAAATTATTAGGGCTAATATACTCTGTAAATACTGAGAAAATTACTCGTACTCATTTTTTTTGGCATGCTATTGTAGACGAATCTATCGATGCTATTATCATCTTGAGATTTCTGAGTGTGGCCAAATCTATAAGGTGACATGTCATATCATGTGCCAAATCATGCGACATTAGATGTCAGTTTCCAAATTTAAGCCAATTTGGACGTTCTTGCAATTTGACAAGGAGTACATTTGTGCACTCTGTCAATATAGTTGTCGAGTACGAAGTATTGAGTCTCTGACCAATAGTTTAAGAGTTATGTTGAACAAATTAAAATTTTAGGAACAACATTGCATATTTAATCAAAATTCAAGGATCATATTACACAGATTAAAAATTCAAGAACGACATTCCAAATCGGATCAAAATTTTGGGATCATTTGTGCAATAATACCTTTCCACGGCGTTTTCAACTGGCTTAGTACATGGATCCGCCATCGATCGAGCCTATGGATGGCCAAGGAGTGGCCATATTCTACCAACTGGTTGTTTTCGTCAGATGGTTTTGGCCCCTTTCATTCTTACCTCGAGCATATTCAGACCATATTCCAAGCATCTCCCCAGCAAAACCATGTCCTTTTCCAAAGAAACTAGTGCTTTAACACATACATGTGTCTCCATCGGTCTCTAACCACACCTTCTTCTAGTAGTGGGCTAAGAGGTGCAAAACGTAGTCTTTTTGGACAAGACCACTCATTATTGTACCATGTCCACATCCATAGACACAAGCAATTTAGATATTTAAAAAACGGGAGCTGCTTTTCTCCTTCTTGATCATGACAATGATCAAGAAGTTAATTTATTAGTGCAACTTGTCTTTAGTCATCAATCTTGTGGACAACAAAGTGTTGCACATACAGGACGGAGATCTTTTTATATGTTAGTTTAGTCCGTTTCGTACCCAGATTTCGTCACCCATCGGTTTATAAAAAACTAAATTCAGCTCTAGATATTTTCTCTCTAAGACAATGCTGATATCTTATGCATATCTCGTTCTTTAGAGTGCATTCTCCAGAAGAGGATTGCACTTGGCAAGTCACAAATAGAGCTGCATGATAAGGTCTGGTCCCATGAACAAGACAAGAGTATTTCTTCTTGGGGGTGAACTTTGGGGTCCCTACATACCAAAGCCAAAACACAAAATACAGATTCTATATATCACCAAAAATAAAAGGAAAGAAAGAGGAAATAAATTAGATATGAATTGGATTCTGGAAAGGGCTAAGGAGAGAAAGAAACAGAGAGTCAATTCAATGTGAGCTCAATCGTATAGCACCCGCCTGGGAATAGGACAATGGGTGGTGGTGCCCATCACCTTTTTGTGGAAAATGGCTTGTGAAGAGGACCTGTGTGGAGTCTTCAAAGGGTCGATTGAAGAGTACATAAAATAAGACAAAAGCAAAGAAGAATACTGATTGCATATTTGCTGGATTTCCACCAAGCGATGCCGTAATGCGAGCGACAGTGTCTGTGTCTTCACAGTGTAGACATGTACATGATGTGATCGGATTGAAGGTGTTTCATTTAATAGCTCCGAGCCCAGGATTTAAACTGAGACACTACAGTAAACTCGCATGCTAACTGTTCATTCGTGCGTGGTGCAGCCTCGTACCTCCATGTGAACTTCTGTCTTTATGAGAAGCGTAGTTGGGAAGCAAATGAATCCTGAGCCATCCAATTATAGCAACCTCATCGTATTTAAAGTTCGACGTGTGAATAGGAAATGGGTGAGTTTGGATTAAGTTCTGTTTTGATCCTTAGTTAGTTAGGCAAGTGTCAAGGTTCAGATGAAGGGCTTACCATAACTAGATTGTCCGGTGATCATCTAACGTTCCTCATTTCATTACTATGGTTGGTTTGGTTGTTGGATGTTGCAGTGCCCACGGTCGACTGAGCCGGTCGTGGGCCTCAAAGGACATTAATGCTTTGACACAGAAGGTCTCTGGCAGGTCCATTTAATTGAGAAAAATGGAAAGGACAAAGTAAGGCACAAAGAAAAGAATGACTTGGGCTTCATGATCACAAATGTTCTAAGCCAGACATTCATAATCCTTTTCTTGGATGAACAGGCCCATGCGGGAATCATATGTTTGACTGAAAAGCGCATGAATTATAGTGTGTAGTGTGCTGGATACTTCAGTCTGAACAAATGACATCTCTAATCTACATAACAACCATAGACTTTCCTAAAATTTTCACTTCGCTCTCGCACTTCGTGTTGCATCGTCATACTGGTACCAGTCATTCATGCCTCTTGTCTTTTCATAGGACATTGCGGACGTTCACGATGGACAGTTCATTAGATTCAATCTTCTAAATCAAAATTAAGCATTAGTGGTTAGGATTGGAATCTCACAATGATGAAGTTTAGCATGTTGAAAATATCTCCATCTTTACCAGTAGTATTAATCGAGAAAATAATGAATGAATACATATTACATATCATGGGTTGCTTTGCATAATATCAAGTCATTTCTAAGAGAAATTCAGTGAAGAAGAAGATGTAGCATTCCTACCATTAATGGCGAGAACAATTGCTACACGCACAAAAACAATATGGGCAAGTGTTTGCAACAGTCAAGACCTAGCAATACCAATTTCCTGTATTTCCTTGTCCGTCTCACCTCTGCCTGCTGCTCTTTCGGGCAAAGAAAGAATTTGTAGCTGAATCAAAAGAATTCACTCAGTTCCTCCCTACCTTTTTTCACCTTCTCTTTCTTGCGCCTCTCGTGCCTGAAGGATCAATTCTTGACCAAAAATTAGGAGCCCAAATGAGTACTCTTCATCGAACAAGGTCCTCATACTATTGGAACAATAGTGGCAAGCTCCTTCTCTGAGATAGCAGCCTTAATGGTCTTCAAAGACTCTTCTAGATCATCACAGAGCTGGTGAGGATCGGGAATGACGTCTGGGTCAACTGCTACTACAATGGTCATCTTGTTGACATAGCTTTGAAAGTGTATTGTTAATGCCTGGACCAGAAATTAGCTTCCACATCATATTAGAATGAGACGTTCAAAAGACAGTGCTGATTTGGAGATGGCTCCTAATAATATAAATACCAGATACAAGAGAAGGGAACAAAATAAGTTTTCAAACTTCGCATACATGTGGATGGCCGTAAACACTCGGAGCGAGGTAAGCCATTGGATGGCCATAGAAGCTGATCTCTTCTAGTGGACCGACCACATTAGAGAAGGCCAGAGTAGTGTTCGAAAGGATTCTGTGTGCAATCACAGACGCCATCTGCTCATGTCGAGGGAATAGACAGACAAGACCAGCATTAGAGACTAATACTACAGTTGCATGTGAGATACACAGAAGCAGGCTGAGATGCAAGACAAAAAGGAAAACGTACTTATGCACTCAAATTCTCATGTACCTTGACACCAAATAGCTTTAGTACAAGTTCTGCACATGCGAATGTTATTATAGCTTCCAGTGAGAGCTTCTTGCAATCTATTGTTGCTTTAGCTTTGCGAACATACTCTAATGGGTCATCTTCTGAACCAATGTTGAAGGGAATCAGAATGTATCCAATCCAATTTCCCCACTTGGCCTTGGACTTTTTGGCCATCATATCACTCAAAGCCTGTGACACGTTAATGCAGGATACAGGCATTCAAATGAGATAGTTCCCACAGGGAAACTCAGAAATGCTCTCCCATTTTGTAACTTGTACCTTACAGCGAGTGTTAAACTATAAGCACATTTATGCGTATTATCATTCGTCTGTTTACTTAAAGAAGTCGACATGCAAAGCGATTTGTCTACAAGGAAAAAAAATAAAGGCCTGAGATAAAAGCTGGTAGTGCCATCAACTAATGTTGATATCTCTTTGATAAGAATATCAAATCGTGTGAATTATATTAGGGAAAAAGTAGAAACAGCCATTTAGAACTCAGAAACAGAATCTATTTGACTTGGTTTTGTTTAAGCAGTCCACAAATTCAACTGCAGTAGTTAAACAATAAGATGGATTTCAAATGTTGCAGAAATTTCCCTTTTCTTCTCCTTCGAATGACAGACACATTCTGGAAAGATTATTTACCTGGATTCCCACAGTTGGCCTCAAGTTTGTGAGAACAGTAGCCCTAAGGCGCATATTTTTTGGAATGTTTGATTTCTGCTTCTTGGAATTTTGGTCTTTTCCACTCGCACCTTCTGAATAAAGCAACTGACCTTGTTAGGCAGGATTTTTGTTTTCCAATAATAAGAGTATGCAAGCTGAACAAGAATCAACTCACCATATCTTCGATTCAGATACCGAGACAGTCCAGCTTGTGTCACTCCCAGCACAACATCATTGATGGTCTAAAAAGCATACGCAAGAGAGAAGAGTGAATGTCAGAATATGAAAGAATGTGCCTAATACAACCATGAAATATAGACGTGGAGAACATAAATCTCAACTTTCTTCCAGTTTCATAAACACTGCAGTACTGTGGAAAGTCCAAAATGAAGGAGATTAGGCTGGGATTAGTGTTGGTGCTACAAACAAAAAAAAACAGGAACTAACATAGGTTTTTGTATAATTCTCGAAAATTAAATATGTTTATTAAGTGATGCATTCTATGTACGCCAGCTATATGTCCAGTCTTTGTGAACACTATATGTTGATGAAAAATATTTACCCGTAATTTGATGATAATTTTACACACCAAAAACAAAGCAGGTGCTGCTCATGTAAGCATATAAAAATCACTCTCATCCAAGTACATCTATGGTATGATGATAACATTGAGTCTAGATGAAGCAGCAGCATAAGCTTGATAAAAACTAACCATATTCAGTGCACTCTTAATGAGTTTTATGTCATCCAAATTGACCGTCCGGTGCACAAATCTCTTGGTAGTTGTTGCAACCCCTGGTCCCCCTTTAACTAGGCTCTCTGTATCTTTCAGGAAACAAAAAGTCGCCACAAAAACCAAGAAATCTACAATAGTGTTCCAAATCAACCTGAACATTGACCACAAGGCCAAGAAGAACCACCAAAACCCGCCTGAATTATCTGTTCCCGCACGTTTCTTTTCAGGAATAGTAGGTAGTGCTTCTGGGTCAGCTGTTTTCCGTGTACAAGCCAGGAGCAGAGACATTAGTGACGCGCCATCACCCATTGAATGGTGGATCCGGAAAATCCCAACAGCCTCAGCATCTGAAGTCTTCACATTCAGGAGATGAAGCTCCCACAGCGGTCTGGACATGTCCAGAGGTGTTTTGGTTAGATAGGAAATGTAGTCCTCCACAAATCGGTCCGGCGAGTCCATGTCGGGGTCCACATCAGGAACAATGACATGCTCATCCAAGTTCACCTTCGTCTGAACCCACTTCATTTTTCCACTTCGCTTTATATCTCCCACCTTTCCTTTCCACAACCAACAAAACAGCAGAGGTGCATATTAGGGAGTCGGCATTTCAATCACGAGATCCATATATATCAGGGTGTAAGCTCCAGTTAGCGGACACAAACAATTAAAGAGCATTGCCAGTTACATTTCATTTGAATGGATTGCCAAACTGGGGCAAGCTAAGAATGTGGAAAACCATATGGGTACGCTTCAGTTTCCTTTGCTAGAGCAAAGTGTAGTGACTTTGTCAATGCTTTTCTTGTGTACTTCCTTCACATTCGGTCCTTTGGAGATGTATTGTCCTAAAACAATGCGGCTAATAACTTTTGTGGCCTAGACAGCATAGAGTAGAAAAAAGGAAAAGAACAGGGGCAAAGACGTCCGTCAAAATCTACATGCTTGCTTTCCCAGAGTGCGAAAACATAAAAGAAATATATCATAAAGTATTCGAAGAGAACCAGCAGTTTTAACCACGAAGAAGAAGGCATCGAGAACAAGGACAGCTTTTTTCCATTTGGGTCATTAGCAAAGAACATGGAAGAAAAAAAGCTTTATTGAATGTTGGAAAGAAAAAACAAGAAGAAAATGAAGAAAATGAAAGAACTCGACGCACCATTTTACTGGAGAAACGAGGGTGCCTGAGCAGAGTCTCCTCGAGCCCTGCTTTGACCACGCTCGGATTGATCCTCGTCTTGCAACCCATGATCGCGAGTATGTAGCAGTTGAACCTCGGCGCGTGGAACAGACGGGCCGCCGGGCTCATCTTCTCCGCGCCGCCGCCGCCGCAGCCAGCCCCCGCGGAGCCGTTGACCTCCGTCCCTGCCCCTCCTCCTCTACCACCACCACCGCCTGCTCCAGCTCCTGTCATTTCGATAGCCATGAGAACAACCTACTCCTCCCTAAACCAACTCCATCGAGCCCCCGACTTTTAAAAAACCCATCCTTTTCTTTTTCCTTTTCTTTTCCTATCTTGGGCTTATAAATAATGTACAAGTCCAAGAAGGTGAGCTCGGAAATTTCTTCAATTCGGAAGACCGCGCTTTCAGCTTCCGGAAGGAATCGACCTCGCGAGTCAAAGTAGTCGGTCTTGGAAGCTGAGTTTCTAGATACAAGAAAATCCCATCAAATCCAAGAAGCTCAGCTGGTTCTCGACCCTGGCACAGAACCAATCGGTCGCTCGCCCTGCGACGTTGCTCCAGGGAACAGGGGAGGGAAAGCCCAAATGAAACGGAGACGACGACGAGGCAAAGGAGCGACGACGCCGTGGGCCTGGATCGCGGCTGCGTTAACCTCGCGTGCCCGCAAAGGAAGAACGTCAGGAGCAGTGAGATGCTTCCTGACCAAGTGGACGAACGAAAGCTTCTGCTTTCTTGGTGGATTTTATAGTGGGGCGGGACTCCTCGTTGCGCCATAGTTTTCTTTCTTTCTTTTCTTTCTTTATTTTTGTTTGACCTGCACGGTGTTAGCGTAAACTGCCCCCACGGCCGTCCGTAGGAATCCGCCGTCGACCGCGGAAGGACAGAACAGAGGAGTCATTACGCAAATGCCTCCCCAGGTACAGTACCCTACCTTCCTCCCCCTGCTGTAATGAAAGCGAGTGTGCACCACGTAGATTTCCATTGCATACCTCTCTAAACCCGATGAAAAGATCATTTTTTTAAAGAATAATATCACGAAAAATCTCAAACTAGTACATCTGTGATAATTATACCTCAAATTAATATTTTGATCATCAAAAATCCTAAACTGGTACACCTGTGACAAATTTACCCTTAATTTATTTCCGTTAAATTTTACCAATCAAATTACTTTATTAAATGACACACGTCAGTTGACTGATGTGTCAGTTTTATGTTTTATCCTCCATTTATCATAGGTGTAACAGTTTGTGATTTTTTTTATATTAATTCAATTTAACGAAAATTAACGGAGAGTAAATTTGTCACAAATGTAGCAGGTTGAGATATTTAGTGGTCAAAATATTAATTTTGGATAAATTTATCATAAATATACCAGTTTTGGATTTTTTATGGTATTAAACCTTTTTCTAAATGTAATTTGGATCAAACTTTGCTGAGAAAAGTTAAAACTTACCATTCCTCACGCGAAATTCTCAGTCTACCATTGTTCGAACCCACAACGAAGCTCCATGCCTGCACACTTAGTTCTCGAGTCCAGTGTTGGGGTATCGATAAATTGGTACACACGTGATAAATTTATCCAAAATTAATTTTTTGAACTTAAAAAACCCCAAACTTATACACATGTGCTAAATTTACCCTCCGTTAGTTTTTGTTAAATTTTATCTTCAAATTGCTGAGTGTGATAACACGTGGCAATTACCAATTTATGATTTTTTATTGTATTAATCTAATTTGACTGAGAGTATATTTGTCACAAATATATTAATTTAAAATTTTTTATAATTAAAAATTAATTTAAAATAAATTTATTATAAATATATTGATTTAAAATTTTTAGTGGTATTAATCCTTAAAAAAATGAACCATGTCGTTTTGTCTTTAATGTTAGACTTGAGGTTAAGGAAAGGAAGAGTTGAGGGGTCGTGTGGCAGGGGAGTTGACCGATAGTTGTCGGGTAAGACAAAGACCAACCGGCGCTGCCCTCTCGCCGCGAAGCGCGGCACTTCCACGCTGATGTCTGATTTTTGGTCGTTCTTTATTAGATTCGCTTCGCAGCATTATGATTCGGGCGTTGGTCTTTCAGAGGAATGCATTCAATTCCCGATTTTGTGGCAAAAGTGATTTGCTGTCAGTCTCGTGCATTAACGATAAAAAAAAGTACGACTAATTTAATTTAATTATTTTCATATCTCGCGGCTTACATGTTATAGATTTCGTTCCCGAAACGCTTGGAATCATCGGAAAAAATGAGTAAGCACTAACATGCAAATCTGCTTATAATTATGGAGATGTAACTTTCAAACACTTGGGAAATTTTATTTCCCGGATTTCAAAAAAAGAGAAGAAGAAGCGCGAGTTGCTGGCAAAAAATCCGATCCGAACCACTCGCCTTACATATGATACAACATCCGCATCCTCAAAACACTGAGGCCCACACGTTCGGTATGACGAAATAGTGACCTTTACGTAAGATAGTGGAATTCATGACTTTTAGGGCTATCGATTTTTTCGGAGGAAATTACTAAAAGAGTCATAAATCTATTGTACTTGTACCAATTGTATCATAAGCATTTTAATTTGATCAATTTAATCCTAAAATTTTTGATAATTTTTCAATTTAATTCTAGACCTTTTAATTGTGCCAATGTAGTACTAAACCTGTTGACGATTTGTCAATTTAGTCCTTTCGATCAATTTTTATCAGAAATTGCTGACATGGAGATCTAGTCAACGTCGATCATCCTACGCGGCATGATCGGCGCTGACTTTTACAATTTTTGGTGTAGGCGAGGATTGGCTAGCTACTGGCCAAAAAAAAAGAAAAAAAAGAGAAGAAAAGAAGAAAAAAATTAAGAAAGGAAAAAATAATTTAAAAATTATCTACATCAGCGCCGTCCATCTTACGTGGCATACGACTAAATCACCATGTCAACAATTTCTAGCCAAAATTGATCGGAATGACTAAATTAACAAATTGTCAAAAAATTTAAGACTAAATTAGCAAATCGTCCAAAGGTTTAAAACTGAATTGGCACAATTGAAATATTTAATATTGAATTTGAAAATTGTCAAAAGGTTTAAGACTAAATTGGCTAAATTAAAACGTTTTTGGCTGATTTGGCACAAATGCAACGGGTTTGAAATTTTATTGGTAATTTCCTCAATTTTTTTATGTACCTATTATTTTCGTATCATATGTTTGAACTCCTTGTAGGCATCACCAAACTTAGTAGTTGAAATCCCTAAGAAGTAAGAACTTGCCCACCATTATATATTGTTAAAGTCAACGGAGAGGTACTTTGCCAACGCATGACATGAAATATAAGAAGTTATATGCTAGTACAAATTCTGTCAAAAAAATATACAAAAGAGCATTTGAGATACCGATAGCGCATCTACTCATGTGTATTCATCTACTTTTTATTTGGAATTTTATTATTTTAAGAGATAATTTTAAAAAAAATTATTTATTTATTTTTCGTAAAATAAATAGAATCTAAATTTGAAAAGCAAAGTTACCACTGCTATTAGGAATAAATAGGGAAAATTCCAATTGAGGACCCCAAGTGGGGTCAAATTCTCAAAAAGAGGTCCAAAGTGAACATTGTGTCAAATAAGGGCTTGAAGTGCTCAATCAGTCTCAAATAAAGATCCAAAGTGCTCAAAAAATCTCAAATAAAGACATGGATCCCCGGCCGACCAAAATACTTGCCGGCTGACGAGAAAGTTACTGTTCCGGCATTGGAACGGTAACTTTTTAATTTTTTTATTATTTTCTTTTTGTTTTTCCTTTTTCTTTTCTTTTCTTTTCTTTTCTTCCTCCGTCTGCCATAGCCGGGGCCAGCAGAGGTCGTCGGCCTCAGGCGAGGTCGCCCTCGCCGGCGTCGAGCGAGGGGCGCCCTTGCCTGGGTCGGGCGAGGCCACCCTCGCCGGCGTTGGGCGAGGGCCGGCCTCACCAAATTAGGCGAGGGCTTGACCTCGCCAGTGCCGGGCGAGGCCGGCCTCGCCAGCCTTGCCCGAAACCGGCGAGGCTCGACCTCGCCCGACGCCGGCGAGGTCGACCCTCGCCTAAGGTCGGTGAGGTCAAGCCTCGCCAACGGCCGGCGAGGCCAACCTCGCCCAGCCCAAGCGAGGGCGACCCTTGCCCAACGCCGGCGAGGGCGGCCTCGCCTGAGGCCGGTGACCTCCGCCGGCCCCAGCTATGGCTGGCGAAAGAAGAAAAGAAAAAAAAATGAAAAGGAAAAGAAAAAAAAATAGAAAAGGAAAAACAGAAAGAAAATAATAATAAAATTTTAAAAGTTACTGTTTCGGTGCCGGAACAGTAACTTTCTCGGTACCGGAACAGTAACTTTCTCGCTGCCAGGCAGGTATTTTGACCGGCCGGGGACCCAGGTTCTTATTTGAGACTTTTTGAGCACTTCGGGTCTTTATTTGAGACTGATTGAACACTTCAGATTCTTATTTGACATAATATTCACTTTGAACCTTTTTTTGAAAATTTATCTCTACTCGAGGTCCTTCATTGGAATTTTCCCGGAATAAATTGATTGACGTTCGAGAGAGGCCGAGCTTTCAATGCAACTGAGTTCGAGGGCCAAGTACGACTACCAGAAAGTAATGGCATCTGTGGCCATCACCTTCCAATATCTACAGGTGAATCTGCTGGCGTCCGATAGTCATTAACTATCTCTACTGGCAAACCCAACAAACAAAACTTAGAGGAGGCAATGAACAGACACTGGACCCTCCTCTTCGATCTGCTTCCATTCAAGTGAAAGTTTCTTGTCCCCTCTGGATTTTTCAAAGCATAGCTGCTGTTGCAGCTATGAAAACGAAAGCATTTGCTCGTTTTCGGTCCTGTTCGGACATCGGTCTTTAAAGGCCAACCGAAACAAGGTCGAGTTCCAAGCCACCCCACTTGCTTTTTCAGCAATTTGAGCTGTGTTCCTGGTGCTCTCTGGTTGAGTTTTGATGGCGGGGTTGTGAGCAGGAGATAGCGCATCAGGCTCGATGTGCACCGCTTTCAGCTCTGTGATCATCGGTCTTCCGGGCCATTGATACCTTTCGACCCTGTCAGAATTGAACGAGAGCACCAGATCCGGCAGATGGCTCTTTCTTCATGCAGTAAATTTGGGGATTGAATCCCCTACTGCTGAATTAAATGGATTGACCATTTTATTACGTACTCTGTTCAAAAACTCACTCAGATAACATAGGGGGAAAAAGGTGCACCGTTACATATTGCCCCCCCCCCCCCCCGCGCCAGTTTTTCGGACTTCTACAAATTTTCCTTTGGCGTTTCAATTTTCGCGATTTACCCCTGAATTTTGGAAATCGGTGGCAATGTGACTAATTACGGGGGGCACATTTATTTTTGACCACTACTCGCCGATTAGCCAGGAATCTTCTTGCTTCTTGCAAGTTTGCTCTTCAGGGGAAGTTACTGATTCAATTCGTTCTTAAGGGCTCATGGCGATCGGTTCCGTAAGAATAGTCTCTATAATCTTGGTCTCCGTAGATGGAAGGAGTCCGGTAAAGCTCTTGTGGCTAGCTGTTGGTCTGGGGAAGCTGTTGATTATCTAGGTAGAAGATCTCCAATCATTATCTCTGGTTTATAGCTAAATGTTGTAGGCCTAAGCACAGTTGTAGCTCTTAGAGTTAAATTAGTAGGGGAGGAATCCTCTTAAACGGGGAATGCAACTATTGAGATGGCTGCCGATGAGATGAAGTAACTCAAGGGGTGGGTGGAAGGAAAAGAATCGGCCGATCGGTAGCGAAGGAGGTCCCACCCGGAAGGGGACAAGGTCAAAATCCTACTGCTGATGGCATATAAGAATATTACATATAAAAAAGTAGAAGAATATATTGCAAATGCAAGCATGTTGCTTAATGTTCCGGTGAGAATTTGACCAGAGCCAACGCTAAATGCAAATCAATATATAGTTTTGATATGTTTTTTGAGTAGTCTCCGTATTTTTCTCACATATATAGACGATATATTATTATTTCATAATTGATCACGCGCAGTCTAATTAGATCTGTGAGAAAAATTTGGCTGGAGTCAACGCTAGGAGGCGCATTGTCACAAATTTCAAAAGGCAAGGGAGCAAATTGTAAAATTGAAACTTCATGGGGTAATTTGTCACAATCCTCAATTGGGAGGCAAATTAAATAAACCCCCCCCCCCCCCCGCCGGCCAAAAAAAAAGAGGAGGAAAAATGGGGGCCATAATTTTAGAAGTTCAGGGACTATACAGAAACAATAACATTGCATATTCTGATTCCTTAGTGAAACTCAGCCATCTCAAAAACCCTGGCTGATCCCTCAAGTGAAACGGAAACTAGGAATTCCATAATAGCAGACATCGAAACAGACTGATTCGCATCGAAGTGCCCGTCAAACGTTTTTCCACAATCACCAGAAAGGCTATCCCACGCCCTTACTTTGAGAGAACCTGTCGTCAGGAATCTCGATGTACCGACCCATGTCAAGCAAGTCACTCCGTCCTAAAGACCACAGGTGCCGAAAATAGAGTCCTTCGGTCCATCAGCAAACGAAGCGACACAAAGTGCCGAGGACCACTATGCCAATCGAATCTTGGATCAACTAATTTGATCTATGAAGTTGAGGTAAAGTGAAACATAAGCAATCACCTCACGATCACAGGTAGCACGGGGAGAAGAATGCTGGAGATTCCATATAATAAGCTTCTGATCCAAGCCTCCAGTTGCAGCCCACGGAGAGCTACCACAGGAAATCCGAAACATTAAATTAAATTGCTGATTCTAACAGATCAACACGGGAGGAATATCAGCAACTTTTTTCTTTGATAAGAGAATAGATGCAGCACTCAATCCCTTGTTAACACAGTTGAGCATTCACTTGTTAAATGCTTAATATACCTCATTAGGGGGCCGGAAATTCCAGCTTTGTCCGTGTGGAACGTGCGAACTAGGCAGCAACTCACGCTTCACTTGCCTTCTCACATTATTTTGACCGGCACAACAAGAAGTCAATGCTCTTAGCAACTAACCATAACTTGTTTTGGTTTTGAACTAGCTATCATACCCTTGTTTTGCTCTCCTAATGCAGATATTTGCTCCCCCACTGTCATTGTTTTAGCTTAAAGTTTTTATGGTAGTTTATTACTAACTACACGTGCATCACGACATTCAAGTATAACTCAAAAAGACACCATTGAGCTCTCGATATCATTATGAAGATTGACTTGCAGATTATATCCTCCTAAACTATGTTCCAAACCATCTCTTAGATCAATGTGTAATTGGAAGCCTCAACAAATTGCTGGGGGACATTACTCCCGTTGACAAGTAGGCCAAGAACCAGATTTAACTTGACCTTGAACAAACCCACGCACAAATCAAAAGAACATGTTTACATGATACTTCGAAAAAGGATGTTCTAGGTGCCAGTCCCACACATTCAACAGAATCTGCGTGAGCGTTCAGAGAACTTACAACCTGTCCGTATCAGTAGCATATGTCATGAGACTGTAAATGCACTAATTGGTTCGGCCACAGCATAGCCATATATCCAAATTATAATATTTGCAAGGGCAAAGACATGATGCATATATATGCACTAACTGAGTAACAAGGTAATTTCATCACAGGACCAAATAAAATGGTCCGAGATGACTGATAATACCTAAAGGTTTTTACCAGACTGAATAAATTAATCTGAAAACCCAGTATCAAATTCGAATTAGTCAAGAGTTTACCGACACTTCCACTGCACCACATCCTGATTAAGTCAATCCTACCAGAAGTGGTTCGTAATTGATGATTTTTTTTCCTCCTGCATTTCCATTGACACAAATGGATTCTTCAAGATAGTATGACATGAATGGAGAGGGAAAAGGTTAAAAAAAACAAACAGACTAAAAAAAGAGGAAGAAGAGAACAGAAAACAAGATCCAACACTTGCGCTTGATATATTGACAAGGCGAACAGAACCATCTCTTGAACCAGTAAGAGCAAAACTTGAATCAGAGCTTATCGTCATGCATGTCAATCCTTCAGCATGATATGATTAACCTAAGTAGAACACATGAGATGTCGAGTATTTTGGAAGGAATAACTAAGGCTGCATACGCCACTCTGACTTCAGATACCGCATCTTTACTACACGTTAGTCATTCGTTTTAGCAGTGCCTTTTTCTTCCAATACATACAAAATTGTGGACATTATATAAGGAGGAACGTGATAGTCCTACACAAACGGGGAGGAAAAGAAACCAAATTTATTGGGCTTTCCAATTATCAGCTTTCAGATAAATGGAATAAAAACTAATTCCGGTTTTGACTAGTGACTTTCGAGGATGCCTAGATCTCTGAAAAGACATCTCAGCTAAATAAACAAAAGACAACAACAAACTAAGCCCATTGCCACTGGGCACGTTCTGCTACGTTCCAGATAAATAAACAAAAAGAAATGAAAGGCTTAGATGTGATCATCTCGAATGGTCCTCTTTCACAAAGATCTAGTGCTAGGCCACAGTCAAATAACCCCTACTGTGCCTCAAAGCTAATAGGAACTGCTATGGAAGCGAAAAAAAACTAGATGTCTCGTGATAAAATTCCAAGGATATTGCTACTCCAAGCAATACCAGTTAAAGAGGTAAAATTAAGGTTCATGATAGCATCTTATTGCATTGAATTCACGATTTACAAAGAGACTAACACAAGTGATGCTTATATTTTAGAAGAATGCAAGGCATTATATTCAAGATCCTGTAGCTCATCCACTTATCTACAAAACATACATCTTTTCGGTATTTGATCAAATCATACAGTAATGATTAAAAAATTAAAATGGAAAACATGATCAAAGAGAAGTCGTATATCATCTCCTGAAATTCTGCCATGATACCTTAAAAACTTCTCTCCCAGGAAGCTACTTCCAAGTTTGCGATAAGTGTCTCGCCAAGTGAATAATAGTGTAAAAAGAAGACTTCAAACTATTTATGACATGAACGTTTTCCCCACTCTTGGGATTTTAAATATTCATAGTCGCATCATCAGAGCCAGTACAAATTGTTTTACCTAGGTAAACAGGAGGCCTATAATAAGGAAATGCCATAGTGTTGATAATGACCAAAAACATGCTTCACAGTAGAAGATATCAAAGTTGAGACTAAATAAGTACCATCAAGAGTAAGATCTGCTCAAGTTACATTGCTGCCATGTCTAGAGAACATATTCAAGTATAAACTTAAGCTGTCAAATCTCCAGAACCTGCCAGTACTGAATGTCCCTTTGGATGCCACCTGACCCACTGAGTAATCACACAGCTCACTCGAAACTTCTTTGCGAAAATGATACATCAAGGCATGATATAATTAGTACACATTTTCACCTCTATGGCCCCTCCATGTCCTTCAGGGTTCCTTTATGATTGCCAGATGAGACATCCCAAATCTGAATAAGTCCATCGAGGCTTCCAGATGCAAGCAACTGCCCATCCATACTGAATGCTAAGCTAGAGACAGAATCCTTACGACCTACAGGAGCTCTAAAGAATTGGAGTCATAAAGCCTTGTTCAGAATGAGGATCACATAAACTTAAATTAGCGCCTGCTCTAACATTAATGACAAGTAAAACATCAAGGAAATGGATCTTATATTCAATAGGACGTGGCTTCATTTACATGCCTTGAAGCTCTAATGCCCAATCCCCTTGACCTATCCTCCACAGAAACGCTTTATCGTCACCACCTTCAGTTGCCACCAGTGTTGCATCCGTGGGACTGCAAGCAACTGTATATAGTTCACCTGCAAACGACGAAGTGAATAGGCAAGTCGGCAAAGACATAACATGGCTTATTTGAGTTTCACGACAAACTTAGAATCTCATGCTCTATTCCACCAGAACCTAGACTAGCATGATGATCGTGTCCAGCAGGGTAGAGCGCGCATTCTCAACGATGAAAGACATCAAACATGGGGGAAAAGACAAACAGAAATTTCACGACCCATCTAAAGACACACGGGATAAACAAAAGCTGAAGTTCAGAGAGCCAAGATTTTAAGTTTGGAAGATTGCTGCTCGGAAACAAGCAAGAACGGAAAAAGTTATCGTTTTGTCCGGTGAATGTGTGCAAAGAATCGTCAGCTTCCCCTGTAACATAAAACAGAGACAACAAGCTATCAAAAATCCGATAATTGTTAAGGGAAAATGATACAAATAATCCTTAAATTTTGGCTAAATATATAACGTGGTCCTAAACTTTTAATTTGTTCAATGTGATTCCTAAACTTTAGTCTAATGTGTAATGTGAGGGAAAAATGCCAAAGAAGTCCAAAACCTTTTTTTGGTGCCAATTCAGTCCTAAACCTTTTGCATTAGTGCCAATTCAGTCCTAAACCTTTTTATGGTGCCAATTCATTCCTAAACTTTTTATATTTGTGCTAATTCAATCCTAAACCTTTTGTTTTTGTGCCAATTTAGTTTTTCCGGCCAATTTGACCGGATTTTGCTGACGAAGACGTCGACCGGCCAACGGCCGATCATTGGCGCTGATGTGGATAACTTTAAAAAAATTTTAATGTTTTTTTGAATATTTGTTTATTTTTTTCTCATTTTTCCCCCTCCCCTCCCTCCTTCCTCTAGCCAATCGCCAGCCACTGGCGAGGCTCGCCTTCGCGGTCACCGGCGAGGGCGAGCCTCGCCAGCGCCGGCCTTTGGCCTCCAGCCAGTTGTCGGTCCGGCGACCGGCTAGAGGAAGGAGGGAGGGGAGGGAAAAAAAGAGAAAAAAATAATTAAAAATTAAAAAAATGTAAAAATATTGTTAAAGCTGTCTACGTCAGCTCCGGTGACCAACCGCCGGCCGGCCGATGTCTACGTTAGCAAATTCCGCTAAAATTGATTGGAAGGACTGAATTGGCACAAATGCAAAAAGTTTAAGACTGAATTGGCACCAAAAAAAGGTTTAAGACTAAATTGGTACCAATGCAAAAGGTTTAGGAATTTTTTGGCATGTTTCCCTGTAATGTGGTCCATGAACTTCTAATCTATTTAATGTAGTTCCTCAACTTTTGGTATATGTTTAAATTAGTCCATGGACTATATGAAAATGTTCAATGTTATCCCTGATCTTGAATTAATGGAATGACTATATTAACAATGAACATTTTCATATAATTCAGAGACTACATTGAACATTTACCAAAAATCCAGGATCACATTGAACAAATTAAAAATTGAGAGACTACATTGAGTATTAGGTTAAAGTTCAGGGACCACATTGCATATTGGATCAAAATTCATGAACTATTCATGTCATTATCCTGATTATTAACAATATCCAACGAGAAATGACTTCAAATTTCCAACTTAGTACCTTACAAAGGTCACTGAACTGGCACGATGGTATGAGCTTAAACGGAAAAAAACCGAACATCCTCGACGCTCATGTACAAGAAGAGACGCCAACTGGGCTACGCATGAATCGATAGCATTGTGATCATCAGAAGAAACGAGAGAGACGGCTCGTCGAGGGAGGCCTCGCCTTGGTCGTCTCCGTCGTGGACTTGCGAGCCGCTCTCCGTCACGTCCTCCGGAGGCTCGGCCGCCACTGACGGCGGCGCTTGAGCCGAAGGGAAGCGGGCTGAGCTCCGGTTACTCGGCCATCTGTGGGGGCTACAAGCCCAGCCCGTTTTCAAGGAGAGCCGCAAGCCCAATAACAGCACGACCCGGACCACCTTCGAGCTTTGAGGTGCTGCTGGTTAACAACATCCTCAGCATTCTCTCTCTCTCTCCGCCTTTCTGCTCTGGGTTGTAGCTCCTCCTCCTTCGGGTTGCTCTCCGAGAGGCGGTGGCGGTGGCGGTGGCGACGTCGGCGTGAAAAGCTCGACCTCGCGTCGCCGGGCGACATTCGCGTCCGATTCAAGCTCTTTCGTCTTTCACCTCCGCCTCTCCCTCTTTCTCCCTCTCCCTATCTCGCCCGCGTCATTCGTTCCCTCCCCAGAGGCCAAAGCTCGCTCTTGTCGCCGCCGCGCGCATCTCAAGGGTACGTAGACATCTTCCGTCGCTCGTGTTTGGCTTTGATGTTGGCGGTGGATAGATAAAAATTGCTGCTTTGCGTCCTTTTGATTCGCTTTCTTTATGCGTTCAGGACGAATTGGGCAGGACGACAAATAGGTTCTATTGGTGATAATTGACAACTGTAGACGTTTTCTGTTTGATTGATTGTTGAGCTTTTAGTTCGTGTGAATTGCAGAAATTTGATTCCTTTTGTTCGGATAGATTTGTTGCTCGTCGAAAAAAAAATGGAAGAAATTTGTGGTATTTCTTAAAACAATCGGATAGAATTGTAATCGTTGTCATTAGTTGATCCGGTTGGATGTTCGTAATTACTATGCGATTCTGTTATACTAGATTAGGCTTTCGTGGAGTACGGTACACGGCATATGCGCATGGTAACTTGTCTGTGTATATCGGCGATTAGAGACAATAGGTTATTGAGTGAAGCTTTAGATTCTTGCCTGTTATGGTGGAGAGAGAAGTTACTGGAGATCAATGGTTTTGAAGTTATCGGTTGATTAGAATTAATAAAGGTCCCAAGTTACGCAATCGATGTGCCGAAGTTATCTGTTGTCCCAAGTTCTTCGGGTGAATGTGGGTTACCGGAATAATAAGCTGTTACCTTATGGGGAGGTTCTTATTTATGTGTTAGTTTAATAGCTCCAGCTTAAAAATGAATGACAATGCCTTGCTGCAATCCACCAAATGGGTAATTGAATGATTCCCCAATTTGTATTTACAACATGAAATTATTTTGCCCGTCCCACTTTTTGGTCTGAAATTTCCTTTAGATGCATATATTCTTCCGAGGATACGCCATCATAAAGGGTTGACCGGTGCATGCGTAGCCATTGTTCATTGGAAGAAGGCTCTATCAATATCGTACTTATCGTTAACAGTTGTATAGCACAAATAGCTGAGGGAAGAACTAATCCAGGCTGCGGAGTGTGGACGACCACTTCTTAATACATGCTAATTCTGTTTTATTCTTGTAATTGGGCTTGTTCGTTGTCCTGGTTTTGAGGCTTTGGTTCTATGTGACTTAAATCTCCTTAGTTCTCTCAAGTCTCAGATGCCTTTATTTTTGCTTAGCCATGCATGCGATCTTTCCAATTAAAAGGCCAGAGCCTTATTTACTTCAGAAATCAGTCTTCTCATGTGTGATTCTTCTGTATTGGAATGATATTCAACAGTTGTATGAGTAATGACATAGAGATGTATCATGTTTTTGTTAAATCTCATGCTGCATCTGTCTTCTAGATCATGTACTTTCACTTAGTTACTGCTTAAATCCAGTTTTTTTCTGATTCTTAGAAGCTGTTGCTTAATTCAGTCTAACGTCAGTGTGTATATGTGCAGGTTACATTGATCCTTTGCTGTGAAGATGTCTATCTTTGTTTCAAGCACTATCTGCTCCACTTCTCAACTACCAATGGGTAATTAACATTGATTGCATAAATCACTGTGGAAGTTGGATTGATGACATGCAGTTCTGTCTGAATTTGTGGTGGTGCATTAATTTGATTCTGACTTGGAAAGATGTGATATGATGTAATGTATATTATTAATTGAAACTACATGGATGAGAAGTGCCCTCTTCTTGGTAATTGCATATGTAAATGGATAACTGCACTTCTTGTTGACTTCTAGATTGAGGGCTTGCCACCGCAACTCACCACTGAATGTCAGGAAACTGAAAGGCTTGCTATGATTGATGAAAGGAAAGGAAACATTTAAACAAGATGGGGATGAACATCATATCTCATACCCCCCCTGAATGGGTATATAAAATCCCCAGCACAATATCTATTGAGAAATCCCTAACTTTAGGTCTTTCTAAATTTGACTACATTGTGAAATAAGATATCCACTGCTGCGTGTTGTTAGGATATGGATTACTGATATGGATGGGATAGACATATGGAGATGTTGGTGGCACTAGGTGCTGTTTTGAGATGAAGCTTTTCAATAATGAATTATAGCATTTAATATCAAGCGGTTGCTTGTGGTGTTGCTGACAGTTTTTTCTCCCAAAATTTGAAGATTCAGTTAGTATATTTAGTTTGATACCTTAAACTTGTATGATTTGAAGACAATCTAAGGTATTGTATTCTCTGAGAAACCTGTTATTAAGTGACAAAGCATTGCTTTTTAAAGGTTCCAGCATTTTGTTGTTGTCCTTCTACTTTATCGAATTGAAATTGCAGGTCTATAAAATATCCACTAAGGTCTATTTTACACGCTTTTTGAAAGAATAAGATAACAATCTATTTTTCTTTGATATTCTACTATCATTTTCAAAATTGAGGGCATATATTATATAGCATATACTGGTAGGTTTAATATCCTGGGCATGTATCGAGGTAGATGATATGCAGTAGCATCGACAAGATCATATTTTAGAGCTTTACTTCTACCCATACCATTTACACTTTCACCACTTTTAGTAATTCACTTTCGGAAAGAGGCATGTTCTTACTGATGCTGAAGCATCTTAAGGTTATCTTTCCGCATATCAACCCAAAAAGTTTTGTGTCTTATTTTTTTCGTTGAGACAACATCATCTTTCACCCAGACATGCTCACCAGACGTTTGACATGGCTTGATTTGATTTACCATAGACTTTCTTTTGCTGTTGGAAAATTAGAAGTAGCATGTTTTGACTTTTATTTATGATTCTATTTTATCTTTTAACACTACTTGCGATACGAACAGATGCTAGGTTACAGGAACGAACTAAGATCATGAGACACTCCCCCGTGGAGCTTGGTTTGCAATCTAAACATCTTTCTGCCCTAAGGGGAAAAGTTAAGGTCATTGCTTCAAGTCCAGCAGGATTGGGGATACAACTACAACCCATCAATAGAAGGAGATATGTCATGCCTTCAATTGGAAGATCCACTTCGGCCATATGTTTTGCAGCTTTGGTTAGTATTAAGTACTTTTGGCTTGTCTGCTTTATTTCGTTCATCCAATTCCAAGATATTTTGTTGTTTTGCTTAGTACTTGCTAAGTAATATAAGAAATATGATTTATAGTCAATATGATCAAAATTATATTGGGTGCTATCGTATTGTTCTGTTGTTTTTCGGCTAGGTTGTCCATTAAGCATGAGATTGAGAGCTAGATTTTTATTAATTTTTTTAGGCTGGCATGATAGATAACCAAGTAGCTATTTTTTGCAAGCCCAGTAAAATCAAGCTGTTGTGCATTTTGGAGAATATCAGCACACATGCAAGTAGTTCTTACTTTTTAATAGAACAAAACAGTTAGATAACCTCATGATATAAGTGACCTAAAAATGCCTGGAGCAGTAAATGCATGTACAAATGTAAAACTCTCTCTCTCTCTCTCTCTCTCTCTCTCTCATGCCCTTTTGTGCGAATGGTCTGGCACTATAGAACAATTTGTTTATAGACTATTCAAAATAGCATTGGAATTCTTTTTTCAAGTCCTTCATTGACATTTTTCTGTCAACTGCCTGCAGAATGCAAGATGTGGCGCAGAGCAAACCCAGACTATTACGCACAAAGCTCCGACAATTACCCAAGCTCCTACTCACAGTAATAGTTCTATCAATCCATACTCATACAGTATCGGCATAGCATCTATAATATAATGAGGGATTGCTTGGCTACTTAGCTAATAATAGCCCACCTCAGGTCATATTGCGTAATCTCATTTTATAAAGATGGGGAGCTGCTAAGCATTCCAGATTTCTCATACTGTTCTTTTGGAAATAGTTCATCTTGTCCTATCCGGTTAAATGACCATGGTCTTATTTCTATAGACGATGCTGGTGTGAGCCATGCTTGTGTTACGTGCTTCATATTCTAATTCTTCAATGGCAATTTGGAAGCTGACCATCTGTAGAATGTTTGATATGTCCGCATGTGTTTGGAGAATCTCTCTCATTCTAAATGTAGCTGACAAGTACATATTTGAATTGCAGTTCAGGAAAAGTCGCCACAACTCGACGACGGCGGTACAGGTTTCCCGCCCCGCGATGACGGTGATGGTGGAGGTGGTGGGGGTGGCGGCGGTGGCAACTGGTCGGGTGGATTCTTCTTTTTCGGCTTCCTTGCATTCTTAGGCTTTTTGAAGGATAAAGAAAGTGAAGGGGACTACAGGGATAGCGGCAGGAGAAGATAAAACGAGTGTGATGAGACTGTAAGTCAATAGTTTGATACCCCAGTACAAGTTGCTCTTCCTATTTCAAATTTTTTTTCGTGTGTAGCTATTATTTGTAGGATTTATTTTCTCCTGGCTTAAACACATTATGCAGAGCATGGTTCTTTTACCGAGTCATAGCGCAGAAATAATGCAAAGTGACATGTACTTGCTTTGTTGGTTCTCTCTAAATTCTGTGGGAAAATTTACCCACTTGAACTCTACACAATACTCTGGTTGTGGATCAGTTGAGGAGTGAGTAAATGTCAGGATTGCTGGAATTTTTATCATGTTGTAATACCTCAGATAACATCTCCCATGCCATCCCTTTGGCGATTTTGCTTTATGATGAGTGAATTAATTTTGTCCTTTATTTTATGAGAATAAATGTTGGAATGAAGTATTGATCACCTGCTGCTCAAGTTTAAGCCCTTGAAGATTTTCAACCACTTGCTTTTCGATATTTAAGAACGCTTTCTCGTGTGGAATCTTACAGTTAAAACATCCACAAGCAAACTAGAATTGAGTCGATGCATGAATACCTTCCCGATGAAGCCAGTGAATTGCAGTGCACACACTTAGAAGGATTAGGTCAGTTCCTATATCGTTAGGAATGTGATTTAACTGCAATGCTTCGCTCTTTTTATGTCGTTCTCGATGTCGGTAATGGTTCTTTACGAAAATCACCCTGATATTCTCCATGATCAATTGGCTAACTCTCAACTTAACAAGAAAAATAGACAACGGCATCGCATTCATTTGTTGCAACATGATTTGACGGGGCCGTCACGTGATGGGCTGGTGTCCTGTGAAGACAATATTGTCGACTTTGCTCAATAAATATAGGAGTGGGTGGGTCGTTGGTCTCGGTCATGCCCCTGTTGGGTCTTTCTCCCTCTCCTCACGTAGCGATGGCTCCTGGACGGTCGTAATAGGAAATAGTACAGAGCCAAGACTTGGGATAGAAAGAGTCAAAGTTAGCTTGGCCCAGTGCAATTACTTTATCACCAAACAATGATAATGAAAGAAGACAGTATATGGACTTAATCACAGCACCTAGAGGAATCGGCCGAAGCGTCGTCCTAAACCTGGCAAACCCTTCTTCGAGTTGTTGAGCAGATCTCGCCGGACAAAACCAGCCGAATCATCTCCGTTCTCTGTCAAATTGACAAATGGGGTTGAGCATGGTGTTCCTATGACTATGGTAATTGCCATGAAAGGTGGGGGATAAAAAGCTCCATTAGTGCCTTTGCTGATGAAGAGCTGATGCAGCTAAAGAAGATGATTACGAGGCGCTGCTCCCACCGACGTGAGCTTTTCAGGCTGATAAAGTCATGCCAAATTGCCAATCAAATCCAAGCTAATCAACGCCCTTTTCCATCGCATCGGTCCTTTTATAAACTCTTTCTTCAACTTTCTCTTTTCCTTGATTTACTTCTTCCCGACGAGCACGACCCTGTTAAACCTGTCACTAGCCCCAAAATCAATTCCAACCAAAAGGTACCGTGACACCATGATTGAAGCATCTATGCAAAGAGGGCTCGCCTTTCCCTATCAGAAATTAAATGGCGGGCTGACAAGACTGCGTTCCTCATTTTAACGTGCTGGTGACTTCACATTCAACCTTCCTAAATTGGAGAAAAGTTTTTCTTTCTTCACTCCAGGGAATACTTTCAAATTTAACGTCCAAATTCAGAATTCAGATGAAGCAATTTAATGAATTACTCAGGTCCTAATCAGTCGTAGTCCCAAAATCAATTCCAACCAAAAGGTACTGTGACACCATGCTTGAAGCATCCGTGCAAGGAGGGCTCCCCTTCCCCTGTCAGAATTTGAATGGATGGATGTCGAGATTCACTGTGAGAAAGACCGCGTATGGGATGATGATTGCTTTAATAGTCGTTAATCGTTTGCTTTTCTCATGATGGTTTCTTGAACGAATCAGCCTAACTTTTTCACCATAGGGTCAAAGAAAAAATCGAGAATTGCCACCCACTTTCGGGGGGTTGAAATCCACGAAACGCTATCATTCCTTAATTACCTAAACCACACGACATTGTCCGACCACGAGGGAGAAAAAGTCGTCAACATAGCTCTTATGTAGGACTTTGCTTCCGTTTTAGTCAATTTTTGGGTGACCTTGCAAGTCAACAAGCCCTCCAAGGTAAGAGAAAGATATAGCCCCGATTCGACCGCCGCGTGATACATAACATTACTAGTCGGTCCGGGCGACGTGCGATGACCGATGATAATGCGGCGTTTTGTGAAGCGTAGTGAAACTTCGTTGGAGCTCAAAGCCGACAAAGAGAGAAAGAAAGGCGCCTATTTCTGCTGGCGTATTGTAGTTCAGAGCTGCATGTCGCGTAGGTTAACGACGTGATGTATGATCATTACCAAGAGAAATTATATATTTGTTTAAGGATATACATATATTCAGGTTTTGCTAAGTAGGCGACATCGAGCATAGCTCGAATTCATTGATAAATCAAGCTACACAGAAAATGAATCTAAGAAGTTTAGGCATATTTTCCAACCCTTCTCGCCTTTTTGCAATTGCAGAGAGTAGTGGAAAATTGAAGGTACTTGGCGGCGAGATTACTTCATCTCTTGTATATTCCAACCGGGCTATAGTCATTATCACGCTTTTTCCCTAACCCCGTGGATGTAGGCCCGCGACCGAATCCCGTCAATGACCGCCACGTCGCTTCTCTACACCTTCCCAATTTTGCCGATGTGCCCAACTCGCTCGTGCCGAGCGAACAATTTCAGGTCGCGTCGTCACATTTACTCACAACGACGTTGTAAATAAAAAAGAAAATACCCAGGAGAGAGTATGTCGCGTTGGATATATAAACTTGGCCAATGGATACTAACGTACTTGAAAGCATGGACCGTACCCCAAATTCACCTACCAAGTGCCTGCAAATTATGCAGAGCGATGGTGACGGGGGAAGGATCAGCATCGGGAATCGAAATGTGATCCGAAAGCCACGTGATTTTGCTGCCCTATTCTCGTGCTGCCACCTGACCCACCACGCACCACCACGACGCGAATTCCGTGTTAAGACAGATGCACCAACGTGGTCTGAAGTTGCCCCGTCGTTTTCCTTTACCATCCGTTTCCAATTTGTCGCTGCTCGACCGTGGACTCTTCCGTCTTGGTCCCTCGTTTTTTTTTTTCTAGTCTTCGCTTTCGATCGTTGTCTTCAACAATTTCCTCGAAAAGCGCTCGGAAAGAGGGGCAGATGTTCATTGAGAGAACGCTCTCCGTTCCCACCAATTATATGATTCGGAATATTTAATAGGGATAATCGGTTTCCAGGCGATCCAATTCCAACCCAGGAAACGAGAACTGGACCGGTGCATCTTGGAACCGGACCGAAACGGCGATAATCGGTTTCCGAGCGGTCCCGTTCCATCTCAGGAAACGAGAACCGGACCGGTCCAGTCCAATTCCCTGGTAGGCCGATGGAATCGATGGCATGTTCTTTTTTTTTTAATTTGTCGTTAATGTTCAAAATGATTTTACCGTTAGTAACTCTCTTCAACTCTTTTAGGCATCTCGGCTTCTGAGTAGGAGAAAAGTTTGATCAGAGGGCTGAGTTTCCAAATCATTTCATCTAATCGGAATTTTTATGGTTTGCCATCCATGTTCTCGCTGGATTGTGTCGAATTGCATCAAAAAACATACAACCTGGCAATATAAAGACCTTTTTGTCACGTAATGACTCTGGCTCGATGGGGCGGTGGCTTTACAACAATTGACTCACGGCTTGACTTGGTGCGACAAATTGTGATCTTGACCGCCTTACCACCCCTAGACACGTGTCGTTATTACATCGGCGGGTACATGTCTAGATTAAAACCCGAGCATTAGATCCGACGGATACACTTAAATTACCCGGCGAATCAATATTAACAAGACATCACCTCATTGTTATCTCACTGGGTGCATTACAGTGCCACCGCTATTGAAAAGGGTGGACGTCGATCGGTCTCCGAAACGATACGAACGTTATTCGTCACGCCGCTTTCTCCACTTGTCGTCCGCAAGCTTTCCACATATTCAAGAAAACCCGACATCCCCTCGATAGTTCCGAGTAAATTATAACGTAGGATTCTGGTACATCGACTTCCACACGCGTCGCGCTAAAGATACCAGCTCTTCACTCTAAAGCTCAATTGCTCTCTCTTCTGCATTTCCGGCGTTTCAAGTGTTGAACTTAAGAATCGGAGGGCCGATGTGAATGCAAAGCCCGAACGTCTGGACTTGGCTGTTTGTGGTACAGATTGATTTCTCAGTAAAGTTGCAGACCAAGTTCTCGTGGTTCACATTTCCAGCTTCAACATGGTGAGCCAAAACCTTGTACTTCTCCCTGATTGCATGTACGATGCTCGGAATTTGTGCACACAGAATGATGACAAACAATAACAAGAGTTGTCGTGACACCCCGAATCTCACGTTGAGTTACGGTGTAAAGATAACAAGTGGACCATCACACGGTGTGATCTATTCTAAAAAAAGGAAAAAAAGGTATCATCCCAAAAAGTATCGGGGAAATTTAGATTGTTAATAAGAAGTTTTGACCTTTCGTCACGGTCTTTTTGGATAAATTCACGAGTTATGATATTAAAATCAACTTTTGGGGATGCTGCAGAGGTTACGATCAGAATCTAGTGGAGCTGCTCTCCACAAAAGGAAGGGTGCTTTTCTGGCCTAATTTTTAAGTGTATTTTCCTTTGGAAACTTTTTGTTTCTTTTCTTTTCTATTCAAAGCAAGAAAATTCGATATACTCTGTGACCGCCGAGTGTCGATATTTTAATAATGCCCAAGACCATTCTTAACCCATAAAAGTAAATGATAGGCGGGGGGGTTCCAATCACTGACTATATGGGTGACACTTTTTCCATTTAATGCTGACCAAAAAAATGACGTGGCAGCAGCATGCACTCCCACAGAAATTGAGTTTTTCTTAGAGAGGCAGCAAAAATTGGTAACAATTTTCAGCCTTGCAAGTTCGATACGAAATTCGACCAAAAAAAAAGAATTTTGATTCGGAGCCCAAAAGTATTTTGATTAGTATCACGAAAAGTTCTAAACTATATCGGCCGTAACATCGGTTCTTCAAATCATTTTATTGCGTAACGAAAAATCCTAAATTATGCGCGCGGTAACACCAGTATTTGAAAGTTTGAACTTCTTTTTTAGACACCAGAGCCCCTAAACTTATATCAATGTGGCAAACGATCCTAAATTTATATCACATCGAAGCAAGTTCGAGGTATTGTTGACACGAGAAGAAAAACTAGGCTATTGATATCGCTTTTTTGGGTGACATCCCGTTACAAGTTTGTGATTTTTGACGATAAAAGAAAAATGCTTTTGAAATGTTCATTAGAAAAGACATACGTGTGTCGATTTCGAGGTCGCTGCGACGTACGCGTGTCGATTTCGAGGTCACTGCGAAGAGATCAACTTGTCTCATCCTTACAGAGAAAAAGTGCGAGCTTCCTTGTGAGCTGTCCCTAGTGTGTAAGAATATGGGATTTTATGGTTGTGCGTGGTAGAGACGTGACACTGCAACCAACTCAAAGTCAAGTGCCCATCAAAGCTATACATGAACAGGCAATGCGCTTTAAATAACAATTATTCAAAAAATCATAAATTTATTAAAAAAAACTTAAAAATTCAAAATATTGAAAAAAAAATTTACAAAAGCTTTTTACGTAAGCATCTGTCGTGCCAGTCAGCAATTTTCGATTAAAATCGGTCGGAAGGATTATATTGGCAAATCATCAAAATGTTTAGATTTAAATTGGCCAAAAATTTTAAAAAAAAATTTATGATTGAATTGACCGCTGTACGATAAGTTTACGACTTTTTAGACAATTTTACCTCACTCTTTTAATTCGGGTAAAGCTTTCGAAAGTCTATTAAAGATTAAAGGCAATAAGCTAAACAAGCCAAATAAATAAAGGGGAAAAAAGAAGAAAAAAAGGGGGAAAAAATGGCTTTTCGACCATGCTTTATCATCTACATCTAAAGTTGGAAAGTTGTCTAGGCAGTACTATGTTTGTTCATCCGGTTATTTTGTAAAGTGTGATTCCTTATGCTTTGGTTTCGACAGTTGTATATCTCCAATGCTTTCTGAGATGCTGTGTAGTACTACTCTGCTTTTCGAGCTTTCTTAGGATGAAGAAGAAGAGCATGGACGAAAAATTTTGGTCTCTTAATGTAGTGAATGTAAGAAGTTGGTCGTGAATAAAACTGAAATAATTGAGTTTGAAGTCAAACTTTAGTTAGTCGGTAAGAATAGGACAGCTTTGATTAAAGAGGCATGTCCAATGAAGAAAGGCATTCCCTTTTCTTCTTCTTCTTCTTCTTCTTCTTCTTTTCATTTTTTGGCCGGTGAAGGAAAGGCATAGTCTCTAGTCTCTACTTTGTAAAATAGACGATAAGGGTTGGTGTCCACGATGTGCAGCCATGTTGTTGTTCTTACTCCTTCCCTACCGAAAAAGGGTGGCCACTTTATATGACTTTTTTTTTTTTTACTTTCTACATAATACCAAACGTCGAAATGACCAAATTATACGTGACGTGAGTTTACGTATGGTTAGAGTCGAGCACATGTTACGCGCGTGTGCAATGTAGAATAAACAAAAAAAATGGTGCGATAAGGCCACCGGAAGTCCTAAAGTTCTAAAACTTTCAGAAGGTGCAATCATGTCATTCCGTTAATTCCATCAAACTTGATAAATAGTAAATGCTGACATAGCATTTTTTTTATTACTTTTTTCCTCATACATGGTATTTTTTAAAGATAAATTTTACTTAAATCAAATTAAATAAATTAGAAAATGATAATTCTTTTTTTTCCTTATAATGAAAAATGCTTTCATTATCAATAACAGTTTATATATAAATATCTTTGTAGACGATGGAACACTTTTCATTTAATTTTTTAAGAATACATTTTTCGCGGAACGAATGGACACCTATAATCGATATCCAGGCGTCCATAATCTCGTTCCATCAGTTTCATTTGAGGCCTCTCCCCCATGTGGTCTCTTGTCCTTTCTTTCTTTGGTGGTTGGTCATATAATTCAATGCTTCTAATTTCTCTTTATTTTTGTCCCAATAGAAAGCACATGGTCATGTCTTGGCACAAAGCTATATTGATTAGGTAAACGGGCAATAATGCCATTTGACAAGCCGATGCAGATTAAAAGAAGAAGAAGAAGAGAGTAAATAGCATCCGTCGAGGTGAGTAGGGCTGATCCACTTTGGCGGCTCCAACCAGATGCTCTAAAAGCTGCCAGGGCAATGGGTAGCATCTTCCCCATGAAGCATAACTATAAAAACTGTCAAATGTCCCTCGTCGGTTAATCTATTTCTCCTGCTAATCTTACTGAATTTACATGCCCGTCAAGGGATTAATCCCCAAAAGGGGTTTTCGAGCCTATGAACCGCATGAACATTTTCGATGTGGTTTGAGACCGGTGAACAGGCAAAGGATCAATCGACAAAGACATGGAAGCCTGCGTGCAGAAACATTGAGGGTCACCTGTCTTTCGCAAAGATTAGTGATTGAATAGGACACGAGATGGGTCATTGGATTGTTCAGCATGTATTGCACACCATCCAATTCGGTCCGATTGTGATCTTGTTAGTTTGAATGTTCCCTCACGACGATTGTGTAGAAGAGGGCATTTATCTGTGAGGTACGGCGACGGGAGTACCCTCGGATTGCTTTGTTTCTTCCTTTTGGAGTTATGGTAAAACGGTTTCTTTTGATAAAGCTTTCATATGCTAGTACACCTTCATTGTTAAGTTTCCATTGGAAGCAAAGCTTCCGCACAAGAGTAGGGGATTCTCATTGGTCTCCTTTCTACCGATATTATTTCAGTGGACTGCGCTAAGAAAGAATCAACGCCTCACATTTCTAGAGATGTAGAATCGTTTTATTGTACAATCAGGGGCACGACCCATCACTATGACTCTTCACTTAAATTTGAATCACGAATTCAGAGCCCTTACCTCTTGAATCGAAAGCAAGACGACGCTCCCCACTTAAATCTCAGTCTATTCTATCAAAGCGTGATCAATTATTGAGGTTGCTTCTGTTAAGTCGGGAGCAAAGAGACAGGTGAGGACCTCATTTTCACCGATCAAACTACCCTATCATGTGTATAAAGACCAACATGCTCATGGCCTCGAGGTGGTTGAAAAGACCTCTATCAAAGAATCGCACGAAAATTTCTTGCGCCAGTAATCTATGATCCGTGCGGTTTCTCAATAGCTGACGCGACACGACAGATCAAATCAATACTTGCCTTCACTATAATCCTTTATCTAAGATGATTACGAATCTCGATATGTCACCAACAGATTGATAAGTCATCGGATAAAATGACCCGTTGATCTTTCTTAATTAGGGGATGGAGGTAGCTAGGTTCACGCATTGCTAGATGGGGGTGGTCATTGCACTAATGGTTCCCGACGAAGACAAGGCTTCTCTTATTGGCTGCCTCGCAATGTCAAGTCCTTATCCTCATTCCTCTCAGCCCTACCACTAGAGGAGGAATCTTCTTATTCATTAGCAAACTCTTTGCACGAGGAAGCATGGGGTTTGTATTATTTCTTGATTGTCTCATCCATCTATAGCATTTCATTATTGATGCTTTGCTACAACAATTTCCATGGACAAAGTCTCGATCCGTTCGTTGGAGAGGAGAATTTAATAACGTAAGGCACTTTTTGACCTGAAGACCGAGACCGATGTATCTCCATCCTCCCACCTATAGGTTAATACCGGGCAATCTCCCTTTCCGTGTTTCGGTAAGAACTCGCGAGCTCGTGCCGTTTCTTGGAAAAGATAAAAAGGAGCGGTGAAAATCGTGCGGGTTACAATCTTTCTAAACATGGAGGCATCGACAGGATGGCTTGAATCGATTCGGAAAATATCTCTAGGAAGAGGAGCGAATCCCGCAGAATCTTGCTCCGGTTCAGCATCGATTCTAATTTCTCCGAGTCATCCGAAAGCCATCACGTGTCTTAAATGATCAGGAACCAAGAAATAGGAGTCTCGGGCACAGATATATATCGAAATCAGGAGTCGAGGAGACTCGGACGGCTTCGACCGTAAAGACAGGCCCCGGCGAATCTGCGCCATATTTCAAAAGGCATGATATCACGAGCTAGCATTTTGACCCCTAGATCACTCTTGACTTCAGACACAGAGAGAGAGAGAGAGAAAAGCGGGGGGTACTATACTATCAAACTTGCAACCTAAGGCACTAGAGACTAACGAGATGGAAAAGGGGTGGGGGGAGAGAGCCAGAAAGGCCTTGATAATGCCCTATAAAAAGGGGGTGACATTGGAAAGTTAACATTACACCTCCCCCCACAACAATCCCCATTTCTTTCACTAAAAACCACTCAAACCTCTCCCCTCTTCTCTCTCTCTAGCTCACACTTGTATTCAACTCACCTAAGTGTTTTTAGTGGTCATTTTCTTCTTCTGCCTAGCCTCCTCAAAAGTAGCCTCCAGCTCATTCCTTCCCTAGACATCGACCTCACACCCACCTCCCTGATCCCTCTCCATCTCCATCTCCCCAAGCACACATATTCACACCCATACACACATTCCCAATCCTCCCTCCATTCGCTTCCCACCCAATTCCTGGCTCTCTCTCTCTCTCTCTCGTCACATTAGGATCATCACGCCTCAATCTTGATGTTGTAGTGTCACAACTTTGTCTCCAAAAGTCATTGAAAATCACACGTTCTCGCCCTCATTTGTGTCGGTCCTAGCTTGTACTCCCTCGCCATTCCCTACACATTTCTCCTCAGTCACCAGCCCCACAAAATGCAAGAGATGGGGCACGCCAAGCTCGGACCCTCCCCCGATGCCCAGCTCCCGGACCGGCTAGACCCCGCCAAGCCGTCGCCCCGGGGCCTCCGCTCCCGCAAGTGGAAGCTCGCCCTCCTCTCGCTCCTCGCCCTCGCCCTCGTCCTGGCCTCCGCCATCTCCGCCATCCTCATGTTCGGGCTCCGCACCAGGGCCTCCGGGGACTCCCGGGGCCGCCACCCGAGCCAGGCCATCGCCCGGACGTGCGCCAAGGCTCGGTACCCGGACCTCTGCGTCAACTCGCTCCTGGACTTCCCGGGCTCGATGGTCGCAAGCGAGCAGGACCTCGTCCACATCTCCTTCAACATGACCCTGCAGCACTTCAGCAAGGCTCTCTACCGGTCCTCCGGTATGAGTTTCCTCGACATGGAGCCGGTCGTGCGGTCGGCCTACGAAGACTGCATGGAGCTCCTCGACGGCTCCGTGGACGCGCTCTCCCGGTCGCTCTCCGCCGCCGGAGGATTGGGATCGCCGGCGGCCGCGGATGACGTCGTGACGTGGCTGAGCGCGGCGCTGACGAACCAGGACACGTGCGGGGAGGGGCTCGCCGACGCGAGCGGCAGCGTGAAGGATCGGATGATGCAGGAGCTCAAGGACCTGGAGGAGCTGGTGAGCAACTGCCTGGCGATATTCGCGGCGACGGACGGCGGCGGGGACTTCGCCGGAGTGCCGATCGAGAACCGGAGGAGGCTGATGGACGCGGGAGCGCCGAAGGACGACGGGCGCGGCGACGCCGCGTATCCGGAGTGGTTGGGGGAGAGGGAGAGGGAGCTGCTGGAGGTGCCGGCATCGGAGATACAGGCGGACATGGTGGTGGCGAAGGACGGAGCGAACGGGACGTACAAGACGATCGCGGAGGCGATAAAGGAGGCGCCGGAGAACAGTGACCGGAGGACCATCATCTACGTACGAGCCGGGAGGTAAAGTTCCTCTTCTCTTCTCTTCTTTTTTTTAACCTTTTCAAATTAAGTTTGAATTGAGAGGGAAAAAGAAAAGAAAGGAAAATGAAAATGGCCTTTTTGTCTTTTGCCTTCTTTTTGTTCTTATTATAGAGGAGGACGACTTTAATTGATTAGATTAAATTCAGCCCTTTAATCATGCGAAATCGATTATTGCAATTTGATAATTTGGACGAAAAGGGTGTTAAATTTATGAAGTGGCCAATTATATAATGGAAAGTCCTTGTCACTTTACACATAGTGATTGTGACTTGATCATTCCACAAAAAATAAATATGATTAAGATAATTGCCTACCAATCTTCAATATAAGTACGTCATTGTCTGAGGAATTTTTTGTTTTTGTGAGTACGAACGAATGTTGCCTTTAATCGGTGAACATTGAATTATACGTTTCTTTTGGAGATATACTAATCAACAAACTAATTATAGCTCCGCAAGTTAAAGTTTTTAATTGCCTTTATTAGAATGTTAAATATTAAATCACGCGCTCGTGTGTATCGGTTTAAACATTTTTAGAATAATTCGGCGGCGGTTCCATAATATTCCGATCGAAACGAGTGAAAATCGAGTTGACGGGCGCTTTCTAGCTTCTCCGTGTTTCAGGTACGAGGAGGACAACTTGAAGGTGGGGAAGAAGAAGACGAACCTCATGTTCATCGGCGACGGGACGGGCAAGACGGTCATAACGGGCGGCAAGAGCGTCGCCGACAAGATGACCACCTTCCACACGGCCTCCTTCGGTAAACTTCCAACTCTCGGCTAGGTCAGGCCGAAAAAATTATTAACGACACGGGGTGATCAGTAAGATAACAATTTTATAAAAAAGCAAAAATAAGAAAAAGGGGCCCTAGATCTTAATTTGACAATAGAATCACGAAAGACATTAGGGTCAATAAATAATTATTATGATTGAAAGCCGCTTTGGAAATGTCACTAACAAGGAAAAAGGGTTGCTGGGGAAATGCTTCGTGTAGAAAGCTGCATGTGTCATGTCGACTGTTGCCGGCATGGCACCAAATTCCCCCCACCTTCAATTAATACCGTGCCGCCTTATAGCTGCGGGTGGACCCGTGTGCGGGTTGCGGTCTTAATCACGAACACATGCGTCGGCACGATGTTAGGACGCCGCTAGCGATTGCTTCGGGAGTTCGGAGCAGTCGTTAAATATATGCTTAAGCAGGAGTTTGTTCGATCTTCAATGTATCGAATCGCGCATGTCACGAGGATAATCTAGTGCATCGGAAACCGCGGCATTTCGCCCTTTCTTTCTTTAATGATGATCCCGTCAATTCGGACATGATCCCCGGCCCGATTCCCCCTTTTAATGATCATGTTAAAGACTGTTTTTGCCGCACCGACCCGCGTTTTGTGATGCCCTGATCCGATCTTTCTCGTCTCTCTTCATAACGCCGGCGACATTGCCGGATGAAAGCCTCATCGACGGATGTTTTGCCGGTCCCAAAATCGAATGGCATTATGGACGTGGGTCATGCGGGGGGCTACATACGCATGCATGTTCTTCATTTGCTTACCGTTCGTTGCAATTCCTACCCGTCGGCATGTTCCCATCTTTGGAACGATGCTAATTTACACAATGTTTGGATGCTAAATCCGGCTATACCAATTCCGAAGCGCAAATTTCATGAGAGAATCTTCGTTTCGACGTATCCACCGTCGGCTTTGTCACGTGGGACGAAAAAGATTGGCGTGAGTTATCCGCGAGATGTTTGGTCGAGAGTCGACGTGTGATTCTTTAGTTTTAATTCCGTCTGAGTTTTGATTCTTCTCTTCTGCTCTGCTCCCTGCAGCGGCGAGCGGAGCTGGTTTCATTGCCCGTGACATGACCTTCGAGAACTATGCCGGGCCGGCCAAGCACCAGGCGGTGGCTCTCCGGGTAGGAGCCGACCACGGCGTGGTCTATAGGTGCAGCATCGTTGGCTACCAGGACACGCTCTACGTCCACTCGAATCGCCAGTTCTTCCGCGAATGCGACATCTACGGGACGGTCGACTTCATCTTCGGCAACGCGGCCGTGGTCATCCAGAAGTGCAACATCTACGCCCGGAAGCCCATGGCCAAGCAAAAGAACACCATCACGGCCCAAAACCGCAAGGACCCCAACCAGAACACCGGCATCTCGATCCATGCTTCCCAGATCGTCGCCACTTCAGATCTCGAGGCATCTAAAGCAAGCTTCCCGACGTACCTCGGCCGGCCATGGAAGATGTACTCGAGGGTCGTGTACATGTTGTCTTCCATGGGCGACCACATTCACCCCCAAGGGTGGCTGGAGTGGGACGGAGACTTCGCGCTCGACACATTGTACTACGGAGAGTACATGAATGATGGGCCCGGGGCAGGCGTCGGGGGACGCGTGAAATGGCCGGGTTACCGGGTCATCACGTCCGCGACAGAGGCGAGCAAATTCACGGTCGGGCAGTTCATATCAGGATCTTCATGGTTGCCGTCCACCGGGGTGGCATTCGTGGCCGGACTATCAACCTGAAATTGGCATTTACAGGTACCATATGTTGTACTAAGAACCCACATGCGTAGGTGTTCGTGTATTTACCGAGCTTAAAATTTAGGTCGTTTTCCTTATATTTTTTCTCCACAAAAGGCCAGAAATAAGCAAGTGTAGAAAAGCCACGATTTCGTAATGGCATTATTCCTCATTATTACCTTTTTTTTTTTTTATGTTCATCAGAATCCCTCGTGTAAGCCATTAATCAGTTGTAGCAAACACATTCTGAGGTAAAGAAGTTGGTCAACGCAATCAATTCCTTCTCCAAAGTCCGGGACAAAACCTAGGAAGAACTGGTTTAAGACGGCGTGCATCATCTGATCACGTTCCATTTTACCTTTTTCCGCAGCTAACATTATATGGAAATGAATTGAATGAAAACCCACTCATGCTTAGATTCCAATGGCAACCTTTGATTTTGTCAGGATAAAAATTTCATATGGAGAGGCTCGGAAGGACCGAGGTTTCTGGAAAAAAAAATAAATGCCTAGACCTAACTCTTACTCTTAACTTGATGATTCCCCTTCGTCTTCCTAGCATATGGCCCAAAGAAAGTGATTGAAGCCGACCCCATTATCGCCCTAGTAGTCGCTCTCGCTACTAGTGTAAAAACATTTTCAAGCGTATAAGTTAAGCACTAAGTAACACGTAGCAAGGCTATGCTGAACATTGATCCCCTTTGCTCGCCTAAAAATACTGCATGTGGCCCACTCAAAAGTCAAAACACGAGCATATCCAGAAGCCTAGCAATTTAAGCAACAGTTCACATTATTCAATACCGCTATCCTTACAAGTGATATGTACCGTTGCAATATGACTAGCAGTGACTGCTTACAAAATGTTTGGGAATAGCATGAAGGTCGATTTCATATCGCCAATGCTCAAATCATCGTTCCTTGTAAAACCCAAAAGAGCACATAGCTTTCCATCCTGGCCGGCCAAAGTGGCAGCTTCGGGCTGTCTTGGACGCCAAAAAGATTGATGCACCAGAGAATGATGCGAGTGAACAAGCATATGGTCCAAGCATTAGCAAAGAATTCACAAGAGCAGATCTGTCCAGGAGAGGGACTTCTGTACATTCATGCAAGCATGCACACACTAGTACATACTACATTGCATACAAGTTCACTCAATGGCCTTCATTTGAAAGTTCATCGAGGTGGTGATCCATAAGCACTGAGACAGATTCAAGAAATGAAACTTCACTAGCTCCAGGAAGCACACTTTCCTCTGCTTCTTTGACAATCTGCTCAATCAGAGACTCCTTGTTAAGAGTTTCCCGACACATCATGCTTCCAATGGAGAAAGGAGTAAGGCCTCTCTCCACACCTTTCTTCAAAAGCATAGTAGAGATGCGCAAGGTGCGAGCACACTCAATTGGCAAGTCCCATCCATGAAACTTCAAGAGTTGAATGTCTCGTTCGGCATCCAGTGACTTGATGTAGTCCACAGTTTCTGGAGAGTAAGGCCGCTGAGCTTGTGGCCAGTAGAGCCACTCAAATGTGCAATCTTCAAACTGAAGCGACAGAAACAAAGATAATACAAGATGAGAAGACGACGAAAAGAAAAGACTACAAAGAAGCTTGAGAGGTTTTGGAGCTTGGACGGAGTCATTATGCTTCTGAACTGATGCAAGAAACTAAACTATTGAGTTTGCTACTCATAGATCAACAGAAATCCAACACATCTTCCAAAAACTTAAAAATCCTGGTCATGCTCTCTTTTCTGTGTTTACCACCAAAATAACTGACCAGTGACAAGCATGAAGCATAGACTCTGAAGCAAATGTCATCTGCACATTTTATCCAGTGATGTGTCGATCTGAAGTACCTACGTGTCAAATAAAAAGCGCTTCATGCAGCCAAAGCTGGATGAATGCTGCTTGTGCAATAAAAAGCATCACATAGCCATCATTTTGTCTAGCCTAACCACGCAAAAAATTTAGTGTATAAGTTTCGAGTTACAAACAGTCATCAACGCAACCGTTGGTATAACCCTGATGTAAATCAGTAAGTGCAACACATCCTAAAAACGACAAATAATTTTACAGACATGCACATACGTACGTAACCAGGAGTGATGGAGATTCCATCTTTGACAAGTTCTGAGGCATTAAATACTCATTAAGGAAAACGCAGGGTTATTAAGACTATATTCTTGGATCTCATGCCAATTAGGACGAATTGTACCTCAAAGAATAACAAATCATCTATTGGTATATAACCCTGTTGCAAATCAACAAGTGCAACACATCCTAAAAAACAACAAACGATTGCAACAGAGGGCCCATTTTTCGTTGCCTAGGTTACACCTTCAGAATACCACCGAAGGGAATTCCTGAGGCATCCAATACTCATTAAGGAAAACATGGGCCTATTAAGACTAATATCTCGGATCTCATGCCAATTAGGACAAGTCGTAACTGAAAGAAGAACACATCATCTATTAATATTTTTAGCAGAGAACAACCATACAATCAATCAGAGAAGAAAATATGATATACTCACGTTTTCAGGCAGACAGTATCCATGATCAATAGGAATAAGCTCTATACGTCCATCTTCACCGTCCCTGCTGATCAATATGTTGCCTGCATGCCTATCCGCATTTGCCAACCTTATGTCCAAGACAGAAATCTTGTGTACCTCATCCACAGGAAAAGCTCGGGGTCCCATATCCTCACAACTTCCTATATTCTTTATGAACATCTGCAGCGATCCTATCTTACAATTCTTGTTTGTGTACTCATAACCTTCTGGATAATTGAACTCTCTATGCATACACTTCACCATAACGGTGGGCGGAACCCCAGCAAAGCCCTTCTCTGAATTTTGCACCGCTGGGTGGTCCAAGATGTAAGCTGCGACTTCTCTCAGTGCACCCTCTCCTACACGCGTGCCCTTTTTCATCCCTTGACCATCTAGTGACAAGGGAAGCCCCCGAGGGTTATTCACCGCCATTGGTTCCTCATCAATAGGCTTGAAAACTGACACATACTCCAGGCCAGAAAAGTCTTGCATGAGGTAAGCTCCTCCCGATCCCTCTGAAGACCGTATCGGCTCATTGCCTCTATCCAATCCTTGAAAAGTAGATTCAATCAGCTCTTTTAACACAAATGGAAGTTCAATATCTCGAGTAACAATGAAAGGTTCCAATAGGAAATCTTTTGGCGGTGGTCTACTCTCCCTGATATTGGGTTTCGACAGGTCCCCAGACTGATATTCACCAACTGCACTAGCATGCTTGTTCAAATCTGATGCATCGATAAGCACTTCAAAGTGCTTGTCGACAGATTTCACCCTCACTTTAGCAGATTTGCAGACCAGCAAATGGATAACAGCTTCACCGTTCTTCCTACGAATGTCATGGACGAGTCTCTGATCTTCAAGCTCTTCACCATCACATACCAGCTCTTGATCCTCCAGATTGACAAAGCCTTGCCCCTTCTTCACAATCTGCTGCTTCACATACCCTACGTTTCTGCTCCTCTCGACATGGAACTCAAATTCCTTCCCACAAGCAGTTCGGACAGTGATAGCTTGAAGATCTGAAAGCCACAGCACGAGGTGCAACACATTTCCATCAGCAACGCCATAGTCTCGAACACGCAAATTGTTCCGAGCTAGTTCTCTCCCATCAAAGACCAGTTTCTGCTTTCTGACAAAGAACCATGTCTGTATCTTCAGCTTCACAGACGCAATTGAATCTGACTCCATAACGCGCATGGGAATCACAGACCCAGCAACACTGAGGTAAATCAGGATCGGATTGTTCAAATGAGGACCATGTTGGTGGGAGAACTTCCCACGGAATTTCAAAGACTCTTCCAGAACCGGGCAAAGTGCCACGCTAGCAACCGACATCTTTCTCTCCTGTTATCTGCACTGCCCGTTATCAGAATAATCAAACTTTTAACCTGCCAAAACCTTCATCACGCTCTCTGGACAATCCATTTGACCAGAGAGTCCCGGACTTCAACTTCGAGCAACGCCGCCTCAAAGCTGATAAACTAGGAAACTCGGTTTCCCCACTCAAACAGGTTCTCAAACCTAATATTCCATACTCAATAACCTCCGAGACCAAACTCGAGCCATAACCCAATCTCCAGCTCACTGGATCCTTCGTATGCATCCGGCGTTAGGGTTTCTTCTGCGCCATGGAAATTTCCAAGAGAGAGCGCAAGGATTTCGAGAGTGCCGGAATCGTCTGGAAACTGCAGCCGACCTCAAAAGCAAGAGAAAGGGAAAAAAAAAGTACAAACAAATTGGAATCAGCTACCGATCAAGCTCGACCACGAAATCTTACCAACGATCAAAAAGCAAAACGCCCAAAGAAACGAAGAGATACTGATGTTACTCATTAGCAATTGCCCCGGCTAATACACAAAGCTTAGCCTAGTCCATCAAGTAATGGACGACCTAGGCTCGATCTGGAGTATCGTAGAGCCTCGAAACACTCCCCGGATCATCACCCCGCGCTTCTCGCGGACGTAGAAAATTGCTTAAAGCCAGCATGAACGACATTGCCAGCCCACAACACAGGAGAGATAACAACAAAGAGCAATCTCATCCGATCACCTCGTCCTCATCCGACCTGGCCGCTCCCCACCTCCAGCCGACGCGGCACCGACGGACACGGCAAGTTGACCAAGGAAAGCAAAAGCGGGGAAAAAAAACCTAAAAGCTGAAGCTGCGCGGGTCGGCGTTATGTACCTGAAGATCAGGCGAGACGGCGATCAAGTGCACGGCGACCGGAGTCACTGCCGCGCTTCATCGTGTCCCCGATCACCGAAGCGGTGCGATTCGATGCCTGCGAAATCCGCAAAGCTCCACTGCTGCGGCTTGGCCTTCTCGCTTACTCCAGAGAATTCAACACTGAAGAAGAAGAAGAAGAGAGAGAGGGAGGGTGGAGAGGAGACCAATGACACGACGCTGCGAAAATGAGAGGAAGCGTCGGTGGGGTCTTCTGTTGATTTGTCGTGGCGAGTAACGGAGAAGGTGACTTTGTACGGAAGTATCGGCGGGGGGGGCTTAAACGGCGTCAGATTTCCCGTGACGACGCCGTCTTCTCGCTTTCTTTCCGTGGGGCTTGGGGGTAAAGAATAAAAGATGACGGGGGGTGGGGGGTTGTTTCGCGGCGTTAAAGGACGAGATTGCCCTTCGATGGGATTGAAGCAGACAATACATTACGGAAATAGCACAAACTATCTACTCGCATTGCTAGTTTTGGCAAACTAGACATGCTCTAGCCATGCCAATTTCCGACACTAATTAACACGGAACATAGACCGACGTATATGAAATATGAAAAATTAAGTTGCTCTTTACCTAATAATCATCCGCAAATGAAGGTTGACCCTGGTCAACTTTAGATTTTCTTAGTAAATAGTAATGAGTTTCCTTTTTTCAAAATTGGGACTCCAGAGTACTCTTCGTTTATCATATAACAGTTATCAAGAGTTTGTCTATCTAGACGATGCACTTATATTTTCATACTTGTAGAACCCTTGACATGATTAGATCACTCGTAAAAACTCACTAGCAATAATTTTTACATGCAATGAAGTTTGAGATTCGATACGAGAACCCATAACACCCGACACCATTTCCTCATCTGTAGATCATTAGGAAAATCTCGTCATATAAAGACGGCCTCCCCGTTTCTCGTCTTGCTGGCAATGGCAACCTTTTCATGGATCCAATCAAAGGTTGTCTGCCTAAATATCTTCCTCGTAGGTATATCAACGGTGCGAGATCTTTCTATCACTAGGCAGTAGGCGCTCGCATTTCATAATTGCACCCAATAGAATACGAGCGATCAGCTAAATAGTTTATTAATATACATGTCTCCAGAAGCAAGGCTCGGGCGAGGGAAGCGAAGGGTAAGGACGTAATTTCATAGAGTTATCACGTTGTTTAATGCATTAGCTTTGGGAGAACTAACGTCGTCGGTTACGGAAGCGAAGCGTCCGTCGAGATTCTAACTTGGAGACCACGGTGGGGTGGGGTCGTCGATTTTTGAGTCGCAGGAAGCGCGCTGCCACGTCACGCACCGGAGCCCCCGGCTGCCCGGGAAGTCAACAATCATGCGCGTCATCCCGTCCACGTGGCAGGACCCGATTGGGAGAAGCCCGTGGCTTCGGCAATTTCCAGCTCAAAATAGAAAGTCCGCAAGACGGACGTGAAAAAACTAGGAGAGAGATTCGTATTTGTAGAAAATTTGAGTTGAAGGAAGGGGGGGGGGGGTGTGAAGAGAATCTCTGCTACCATTCCGCCTTCAGTGAGCAACGAAGAAAAGAAGAACAAGAATTTGAGGGGGGAAAAAGAAAAATGATACTTCACAGGCTCCTCTCAATGAACTCCCAGATTCTCTCCTCCATGTAGATCCGGTCCCTCCGCCGCCGCGGCATGTGCCGCTCGTCCGGGAAGATCAATAGCTCGTACCGCTTCCCCTCCTCGACGAGCGCATTCACCAGCCGGGCCGTGTGCCTGAAATGCACGTTCTCGTCGATCATGCCGTGGACCAACAGTAGCCTCCCTCTCATGTTGTCCACGTGATGCATGACCGAGCTGGATTCGTAGCCTTCCCGATTAGCAGAAGGAAGGCCCATGTACTTCTCGGTGTAGAACGTGTCGTATCCGTCCCAGGATGTCACTGGGGCACCGGACACGGCGCAGCAGAAGACGTCGGGACGTCTGGCCAATGCCATGGCAGATAGATACCCACCATAACTCCAACCATATATTCCGATCCGACCAGCTTGAGCTAGCCCTTCTTTGACAAGCCATTCGGCTCCGGACACCTGATCCTCAACGTCAATGTGGCCAAAGTTCTGTTTAAGAGCACCTTCGAACTCCAGACCACGCCTAGCAGTGCCTCGGTTATCTAACTGTTGGACCAGGCAATCAAACATTGGTTGTTAGTCACCAGTCATTCACCTAGAGAGGGGACAGGCTAGCCCTGTATTAAGGAAGTAGTATACATTTTTTATATTCTGTGCTGCATGAAGCTTTCTTTCTGGGCTATCCTTAACCATTTCAACCATTGTCAGTTTTACAATGTCTTACGATTCAGAAGCAGCGACTTCCACTAGGCCCATCTCATGTTGATGAAATTGATAAGAAGAATTGCTTAAACACACCATGCAACCTTACGGTGAACACACCATGCAACATAAATGGAGTAAGATGCACCACAAAATAACTGGCAAGATCATATGACATATTGAGGGATTTGCCTTACTTCTACAAACAGCCTATGTTCATAAGTAAGAGAGGATGTCTGAGGTGACTAAAGAGATGGTACTGACCTTCCAAACTAAGATGCCTTTGCTTCTCAAATACTGTGCCTTCATGTCAACTGCATTTGCCCATGAATCACAGACAAATTGTACGCATGGGCCTCCATACACAGCTATCATGGTCTTGTAAGGTGGGGGTCCAAATTTTGCTACATCAGGTTTGTACAGAGCTCCATATAGCACAGTCCCATCATTTCCCTGTATTTGCATGATCTCTGGAGGCTCAAGCTGCAGCTTCTTCAACCTTGGTATGGTCAATGGAGGCTCATACACTGGCAAAATTATGCTGCCATCATGCAAGGTGCACAGTGACACCCTAGGGGAAGAAGTGAGAGAATCGTGAATATCAACAAAAGTCCGCAGGTGATGATCAAGCACAACTACATGTTTTCCTTTTCCATTGGTTAATCTCTTTGGAGCTGGCAAGGGACTATTCTTGTCCGGGAAAAGTTTAGCTGAATATAAGTGCTGTTCCAGGGGTCCATCTAGAGTTCCTGTAAAGTATACAAGCCCTGCAGCTTCATTTACACCTGCAAGTTGGTCAACCATCCAGTCACCTTCCGTGATAGGTCCTAGGCAAGTCCCATTCGAGTCGTGCAAATAAAGATGTCTAAATCCCGTTCTCTCACTCGCCCATATAAATCCCCCAGAAAATTTGGCTATTCCTTTGTCTAGAGGAGTGAAGCAGTCATGCAAGTTAATCCATGTACTCTGTTCTTCCACCAGTACAACTTTTCCTTGGCCCGTATTAATATCAAACTTAAGTATCTTCAATTTGCTATGTGACCTGTTTAAGACCTGAGCAGTCAGAATATTTCCATGCATCCAGTTGACTCGGGCCAAATATTCCTCCTCATTGTCTAACTCATTTGTTCCTCCACATTGAAGATCCATCCAAGTAACGGGACCTCCACTAGAGGAAACTACCCCAAGACGAACTTTAACATTTACAGCTCCTGCGAAGGGGTAAGCATGATCTTCTTGTGCCTCTGGACCCACTGAGCTTTTACCTTGATGCATTATCCTGAAGAAAGGCACATTAGAAGTGTCAACTTCTGTGAATGCAATGAACTTACTGTCCAGCGACCACCAGTACCCATTTTTACGATCCATCTCTTCCTGCAAGCAGAAACAATATTATATTAGAGAAAAACCAAAATATAATAGACACGTGATCAAGTGATATAACATTTCAGTAGTGTTTTATCGCTTTTACTGCACAAACATAACTTTCTGGTATATCCTGAAGACCCAGAAGTTCTTCAATAATGCGGCACGAATGCAAATCAAAATATGCTCAAAAAAGAGTGAAGGGAGAAAATTACCTGAGCTATGTACTCAGCGAGCCCATGAGTCTGCAAAACATAAGTACATAGTCAACACCCAGAAAAATCTCGGGAAAAATAGAAAAGTCAAATAACAAGCAGACATTAACAGGAACAAACCTCTTAAATATGTACTTGTTCCATCCATTGCAAGTGAAATAATAAGCAAGCTAAGAACTAAACTCCTATATCACAAGGACAGCAACATACAACATTTTAACAAGTTCGGGCTCACGTGAAGTTGGATGTGAAGTTGGATATAAAGAGGAATGAAGGAACAGCTTTAGCAATTAAGATTCTGGATTTTCAAACGTTTGCTCAAGCTGTCAAATTAGAATTTCAGTTGATTACAGGCGAAATAAGTGGAACCAAGTTGGGGGCAACAATTATTCGAAGAGGAAATAAGCCCAAATCACCATGTAGAACGCGTAGATAGAGAAAAGACATAGTATCCATATTTAAGCTCACCATAGCATTATCAATGGCACCATCAGTTAGCTGACGTTGTTCATTGTGTAGGAGGTTTAGAATGTGCAATTCTCTATCTCTAACAAAAGAAATCATGGTACCATCTGGAGAGATGTGTGGATCAATAATCGGTGAGGATGATGCGCTTGGAAGCTTAAGCTCTGGTTTTGAGCTAGAGAGATCCTGAATATAAACCTGTAACCCGAAGGAAAACACATCAGTTGAAGCTGCTTCTTTACAATCTTAATAGACAGATCGTTTAAAGAGAAAGAAGCAGGCAATCAGGGTCAACATGATTTAAAGTGTTCCGATCGAAAAGCATCAAGATATTTCAGGATCATCGTCCATTGAGAGATTACCAAATGACATTTACTTCAACTATCAAGCCCCTCTCTTCACCCATGAAACAAAAGGGAAAAGAAATGAAGAAACCACAAGGCAAAGATTGGAAAATGGATTGTCAATCAATATAGGTGGTAGGCCAGCAGATACATGCAAAATAGATGTTAAAGAAATGGCATTGTAGCATGAATGAGTGACCAGATAGTGACACCAAGCTTAAGACTTATTTTATCCTAAACGGCTGGATTAAAGACCGTCAGAACTTTGACCATTCTGCAGCATGGATTAGTTTGAAAGAATAGAAAAGAAAAGAAAATAACATCGAGGAACTAACATCAAGGAACTGATCCGCTGGAGCTTGTATTGCAAAGTCTAATCATTATTCCTACCTCTATGTAACTGAAAAGAATGCACGCCGATGGTATCTCTTACCGACACGGGAAGATAATTAAGGACGCCTCGATCATAGATAAAAATTTAAATAAAGATTCTTATTCAATGGCCAGTAGAATCACAGTTGGATATACCAAAGAGCAGAGTACATACCCCGGCTGGCAAAGGCACCATAAGCGCCTTCTTCTTTGAGTTTGTCTTAATCCATTCGTATCGTGTTACTCCCAAACCACGCTCCCTCAATCTCTCCCTTCTCAACTTTTCTTCTGGAGAAATGTTATCCTCATCAAGCCCACCATCTGGGGGACTGAAAAATAAATCTTGCTTGCTATCCTTGAGATCAAATGCAAAAACCTTCCTATTTAAAGTCTGATCAGGACTGAACAAATAAGCGACGAGAGTATCATCAGGGCTGAAAGTGATTGACGTTGGTACACCATATCCAGGCAAGGGATATTGTACTATTTCCTCGACTGGGAAAAGAAGACGGTCGTCAATTGCTTGTGCAGCAGTGCTGTCAGTTAGAGGCATATTGCAGAATGACCCGAATCTCTTCAACTTCTTCTCCCTTGTCTCATTAGCCGATTGCATTACAAGAGAACTAGATCTTTCTGGTCAAATGACAAAAGAGCACGAACAAGCATCTTAAAATTAGGGCGCCAATCACTTCAACTAAATGTTGACTAGCATATAAATAACACTAGAATATATAGTTTCGGGTTAAAGTTGAGTGCGCAACCGTTTGTTTCTACAAACTCAAGCTGTTAAGAAACAGCCCGGATTATTTTTGTCTGAATAAGCCCAATCAAACATCATGATGATCATCAACATTCTTGCAACCACGCAAGTTCAACGGTCTTGCCGGGACCATGAGTACACTATAGGAAAACAAGAAAAACCGGATTCTACAGTCCCGTATACTACAAGCAGAACCCCCATTCAGATTGGCCAGTACAAGCATTTCCAAGTCCACCGACAATTCCTTCCTAGTCAGCTTAGACTTGAGAATAGGAAATGGTATCGAAAGTCCATCCTCACTCCCAAGGAAGGTGGCCCATTCGTTTAGGGAAAACAAAAGCATAGACTACTTTTGCTCACCTCCTCGCACCTGTGGAGGCTCATTTCCCTTTCATCCAAGCCACAACAGGAAAACCGCCAAAAATCGAAACTTTCCATAAATTTTCATTTTTCGTCCCTTTTTTTTCCAGAGAAGCCAGCTAGTAACTTTTTTTTTTTAACATTTCACGAGCTTTACAGGCTTTCGATTCGCTTCCTTTTTCCCAGCCAAAAAGCCAAAAAAAAAGCAGCACACTCATTTGGGGCAACTCCCATCTCTCCCCCTCTCCCCCTCGTCACTTGTCAGTCACAGGAGCCAACCAAACGAATGAAAAAATCAATCCCGTCATCATCCGCAATCGCGTTAAATTCAAACCGTAACCCTCCACGATCGCCCGCTAACGAAACACGCCAAAAAGCCTCAGCTCCCGCTCGAACCCTCTCAATCCGATCGCGGTCCATCAAACCGCATCCGGCCAACCCCTCGCACTCCGTCCGCGGAACTTAGGAAGCCCCGCCCCCAAAAATAAAAAAAAAAGGAAAAGAAAAAGAAAACACGAAGAGGCGGCGACGAATCCGGGGCGGACCGCATCGGATTCGACGCGGAACACGACGGGATCGAAAGCGAACCTGTAAAGCGAGCGGATGCGATCGGCCATGAAAAAGCATCGACCGGGAGGCGATCGCGGAGTGCCCTTTCCCCGATCGAAAAGGCGCAGCCGCCGCGAATCGGAACCGGAGAAGGACCGATCGAGATTCCGAGCGCGCCGGCGGCGGTCCGTCGCTCCTCGTCGCGCGCGGGGGAGAGAGAGACCTGGGGGACCCCAAAAAAAGCAATTAGCAGAGCTTCGGAAGCCGATTAATCTCGGGGATAAGAACGGCGGAAATTAGTCGGTCCGAGTTTGTTCGCCACGCGCGCGGGTGCCGCGTGCGTGCGTGCGTGCGGCGCGGGCGGTCGCACGTGGGGCGGATCTGACGCGACGATCGTGCGGTCCGGAACCGGACACGCGTCGCCGGGGGCGGTCCGGGGGGAATCGTTGATGTGGGGAGCGACGATGGTATTTGGATTTGATTATATATTGACGAAAGCGAACCTAAGCGTTGACGTGTACTGTATACGACGGTTATTTCGACACGAAGATGGAACGTTTGAGTTACGGGTTAATTTGGACAAGATAGTATGTGATCGTGGTATAGATTGATGAATACCGGGCTGGTGAATACTCGTGAATGTTAATTATTTTTCGTTAACTAATTATTTCAAACGATACGAGCAATGATTATTAGGAAAATGTTTTCCGAATCATTCATTTTCCGCGAAATGAATGGAACCTTACTAGACTTTTGCTCTTTATATTTTGTTACCTAATTTAAGTTCCGTGGTAGACGCATTATAATTTATGTCCAGACATCTTCCCGAATGGCAAAAGTATTTCTCATTCATTTATTTATTTTGTAAGAGACAAAAATGATTAATTTTAATAAAATACTTTTTCAAATCAGTCATTTTCCGCGAAATAAGCGGAAGCAACAAGTCCATCCAAGTTGGGATTAGTATGCATGGACCATTTGGTTCAGCTGTCCATGAACCAACCCCACCTTCAGCTATGGATATTAGCATGTTAGAATCTATATGGAAAAGTTGATAAATTATGAAAGAACATTACAAGCAGAAACCCATTTGCTAATTGATCCATAAAATCCATAATTGAAAAACAAAAACAGCACAAAAAAGAAAAAAATATATGTATTACATTGCTTGAGAGAGAGAGAGAGAGAGGCAGAACAACATATCCAAACTGTGAAAATCAGAGAGAGCTTATTGGAATGGATGGACCACTTGAAGATAAGAAGATACCAAAAGTTACGTACGTGTAAATAACTTTCTATTGGTACATCGCAACATGTCTCGTTTGGACCGGTCATTCGATGTTCGCACTTGATTTTGCACAGCGTTCGATTGCCATGCGATGCGATGGACAATATCACGATGAGGATGTCATTCTCTCGTTTTTTGCGTCCACGCTGTCCACACCAAACCTCGCTCGTAGAAAGACTCCAAGGACAAAAGACAAACTACCCAAATTCCTTTTCTTCCCCGACCGAATAAGACCTGAACCGAATATTAATAGATTAATGCATATAGGGAATTAGCATCATCATGTGTAGTTTTTTTTTTGTCTCCCTCCTCTTTTCAATATACATGTGCACGCGGTACTTACGAGGATCGAACTCCAGATCCCCAATCCTTTTACCAGCAGCGCCACAGGTCTGTTTGCTGACTATATGTATACAATTACCATTAAATTGGGTAATCGACGAGTTGATTCGAAATTAGCTGACTAACTTAGCGTACTAAGTTGGCAACACTCCCCATTTTCATGCACACTACTAATCAGACACGTATTTTCAAAACTAGACACAGGATTTTGCTAAAATGTTCTTGAGATTCACTCAAGACCCGAGTTCAAATCGTCACACTTATATCTTCTTTTGAGACCATTCTAAAACCATGAAGACAGACAGATTTCGGTGGTCCCTCATTGTGTCTCGGAACATGAATTATCACATTTTTTTATGGAACAAGGAAATTGAAGGGTCTTGAACATGAGTTAAGGTAAAAAAAGATAAAGCCATCAGTAGCCAATAATCATGCGGTTTTAAGGAAATAGTACACCTATATCCACTGAAGAAACTAAAGTAAAGAGGCCCGTAATGCTTTTGCAACCAACAAAAGTAAAGAGGCCCACACCTCCAAGGCTCCATTACTAACCCAGGAAGTACAGCTTCATAGAATGATTCGAGATTCGTCGGGACTTTCGATAATGACACAAACAGTCCTTGAATTTCGGCTAAATAAACAATGTGATTCAAGAACTTTAAAGTTGTTCAATGTTGTCCTTGAACTTTAACTCAATCTATAATGTCATCCCTGAACTTTTTATTTGTTCAATGTAGTCCCCGGACTTTTGGTAAAAGTAAATTTAGTTCCCGGACTGTATGAAAATGTTCAATGTCATCAAGTCTCACGAGGCACAGGAACATGATCCGATGATTAATTAGACATACACACCTGATCTTCTTAAACCTTGAAGTCCATGAGAAAGTTAACTATACACATTGCAAATATGCCTCTCTTCCATATATCCACTCAAATCTTTCTGAACTCAAAAAAATGAGAGACAGATGAGGCTTTGAATGGTCTATGATCCATAACATATCCCTTATACATTGCTGCATCTTATTCTCCTTCGGATTTTACCTCGCGATGATAGCTCGTACCTGGCAGATTCTCAGAGCATCATCTAGTTCTATATGACATTTATTTGACATGTCGTCGACGCCTTCGTGATGGAACAGAGAGTCATACTTCTGAATCTTCATACTCAGAACTCACTATGAAACTGGGAAATGCCAATGTTATGTCCCTACAAAAGGTGCAAAAAGAGAAAGAGTTGTAGCATAAAACTCGCGCAGATTAATTGCGTTCACAATGCGGTGCCCAACACAAGATTGACGAACCAACATGACCAGAGACTGGTGTATGGCGGACAGTTTTTGTGTTATCTTTCTCTTTACAGGGGTTTTAAAGTATGAAGTAGAGAGGCTGTTCGTTGCATTGATGTGACCTATAGGTTCATCTCGTTCCGGTTTACTTACTTTAGATATGGAAGAGTCATATTTCTCATCAGAGAAGGATTCTTCGACACAAAGTCCTTCCACTCTTCCTGATCAATCCGTCCGTCATCTTTTGTGTCGACTTCCTTAAATGTCTGTTAATTCAACGACTGGTTTCAGAATGTTTCAAGTACCGAACTGAGGATAATTTGCACGAGAAAGTTGAGTACCACACCTTATCCACGATGGTTTCCACGACATCCTCCGTGAGTACCAAATCTGATTCGTGAAGAAGTGCCAATACCATTTCCTTCAACTGTAAATTGAAACCGAGATTTATTATGCCCCTCCATGAGAAATTAAGAACAATTTGAGCAACTATCAAGATGTCCATGCAACAGCAGAAAAGAGGAGATAACGTCCTCACCTCTTCTCGCTCGATATATCCGGTGTGCCTCAAGTCATACAACCTGAAAGCAACTGTGGAAAATGTTAGAAATTAAACCAAATTCATTGGAAGTTGGCAATTCATTAAACAAGTTACCGAAGGCCGTTCGACTTCCAAGAACGGTGCACACATTCAAGAGGAGTCTTTATTGTAGTGTTGTTTTTTCAAAGAGTCCTTCGTATTTCTATGTCTTGGGTTCGTATTTCTAGGTCTAGTTAATGTTGTGTAAATTCCTAGAAACCTATCTCTTTGGAACGGTAGAGTTCATTTATGAGTCATTTCAGAGTAAGTCTAAGAGTCATGTAACAAGCCTATAAATCGGCATGTTTTGTAATTACTCTGATAAGGTGAAATGAAGAAAACAGATAAGTCTATCCATCTCCTTCTCTTCCCTGAGATTATGTGAATTGAGAGTGTTTCACCTTCAAGTTTATCCCAACAGAAAAGTCTCATAATTCGGCTATCATAGCTACTCATGTTAACATTATGTTCCAACAGGAAAAAGTAATTTAAATCGAATTTTAGTGAAAATTAAAAGGTAAAAGCTGCACAATGGGATCAAAAGAAAAAAGAAAAGAAGGTATATTTGAAGTTTTCTTACATGCAATCTTGTCTTCTGTTGGTGCATTCGGGTGAAAGATGCCGAGCGATCTTACGAATTCCCCAAACTCAATGACCCCATTCCCTTTCATATCGAACAAATCGAATAGCTGCAATATATGATGCCAATGGTTCATGTATCAGCAGGAAAAAGAAAAGAGCGTCAGTCTAGCGAATGAGAAACTTCACAAAAAAGTTGTGAGTGGCACTTTGTTAGATCAATATTATTTGAAATTTCCATTTCTTTATATCTAAGTCTGACGATCAACTGTATCAGATTACAGGATATAAATGAAGTAAAAGGATCTCCGTCGAGTCGAAGTGAGTCTAGATTCCATACCCTGTCGGCAAAAAGATTTCTCCGATTTCTGTTCCGGAAAAGAGCAAGCTGAAACTCTTCCTGCTCAATGTACAGCATAAATTGCAATGATTTTCAGCATCAAGTAGCAGAAACAACTGCCTAATTAACCTTTTTGGAGTCTTGTGATCGTGCAAGACCAGGCCAGAAGTAGATGACCCAGTGAGCAACAAGTGATAGCCAAAGGTAGAGAGATTTCACTCGAGTATCAAATGCAGGTTCAAAGCACACCTTGTGAATAAGCCCGTCGGCAATAATTGAACTACTTAATTTTTTGAAGAGCACGTATAAGGCCTCGACTTCGCTTGCAGTAACTGCAGTCAAGAAACTTGAATGGTTGAAGTGATGAAGGAGGGTAGCATCCCAGTTTAATTACCCATATGACTTTATTGAAGAGCCTATAAATAATACTTTCCCCATCTGTCCCCAATGAAGTAATTCTGAACTGTATGCAAAATGAGCGTAGCGGAGGTGACAATGCTCGAGCGGATGAATGAGCTTCTTGAGAATGGACAGATTAAGAATGAATCGGAAAAGACAATCCGGGTTACAGTAAAGCTTCATCAGAACAATCTAAAGGGAAGTAAATGCAGAAACTTGACATCTAAAGGATGGACACTTACAAGGTGTTGCAGCAGCAAGAACGTTAGGCTCTTCATATCCAGGTGTATGCCCAGACTTCTTTGAAATAACGCAACCCATGGCAACTACTTACCTTGCTCTCTTCCCGTATACATCCGTGAGCTCGAAACAGTGAAACTGTCCAGCCACACCTGCCAATGCCAGTTCACAGGAGAATGAGATGCTGCAAAATACTGATCCAGCTCAATTTGTGAGATCAAAAGGTTTTCTTTTACTGCTCAGATTTTCAATCCACGCGATTGCTCTTCTTAGGTCTGCAATGACTATAGAAGAGACTGCACCAACTGGTGCTGCGGAATTGATGGTCAACACTGCGAAATCAGAGTCTAGACAACCACATGCAACACAAAATTCAAGAACGGAGGTTGTCCACTCTAAATAGAGATTAATTGTAACTCGGAAAGGTGTCTGGTATGGCTGAGTCATCTATGTATCGATATGGATGACACATGGACTCTGTATATGATTGTGTAAAACTTGATTGCTAATACTTGGTTATAGGAAAACATAGAATCAATCTGCATTTTCGCTCTTGGTAAGCAGAACATAAGCCAAGGTTCATAATTTTGTAGGACATTGAATCATCACCCCTCAAATGTCACATAATCTTTCTTCGACATTCATGTTATGGTGATTCAGACTGTAGCAGGTCTGCCATGAGACAAACTTGCAAATTTTGAGCTCAATATGAAGTATCCCCGTACCAGCACCCATGCCCATGTCTTATCCTATAGATACGGGTACATCGCTTCAACATGAGTCAGAGCAACCTCTACGGACACAAAGAAAAAGAAAAGAAATTGTTGAAAGAGCATTGTAGCTTTGATTCGGTTGCTGATGTATACTTGAATGTACACTATCATGGTATTCGCTGTTGATAGAGAACACCGCGCATCAATAATCACCAAATTAAAGGTTGAGAGCACCTATGTGTCTAAGAGCAAGAAACCGACGCAATAATAACAAATCTCCCATTTTTGGGTCTTTGATACAATCATTTCTATGTTAGGGAATCTACGAAGATGAGACATGAGTAACAGGTATTGCAAAGCAGAACCATGACCCCAGAAAACTGTAGAAGTTGGCAAAATGAGCTGTTTTTCCCAACACAAAGAACACATAGACCAAACCAGAAACAAAGAAACTCTGATCTCAAAAACGATATGTCTGCACAAAAACTTACCATGCAAGCGGCTCAAGAAAAATTTACAAAACATGAATAGAAGATGGAACTTATCATCTTTAAATATGAAGATTCTGACATATCCAGGAAAGAAAAGAATTTGTGCCTGAAGGTTGATGGAAGCAGCTGTGCACGGTAAGCGCATCCAACTAATTCCCAACTTACAAATTGACAACAGTGTACTACACAACAAAAAAAAAACGTAAAGAATTTGAAAAATCATTTGAGAAATCAATATGAACCGTTCTCATGAGGAAGAGATTATACAAAGGAACCCAATATCTAATCGTCCGTTAAAACCGCTGACAATGTGGAAAAAAAATCCTTTAAATCGTTCTTTCATAGGATCACATTCTTAAGATTCAAAGACAGATTTTTCGGGCTAATCTAGCTGATTTTTTATTTCTCGAAAGAGAGAGTCCATGTTAAAATAATGAAATGAACCTTTCACTCCGATCAACTTCTCTTTGTTTAACTTTTGTTAGACTCCAGCCATGTACAGAAGCATATGACTTTTGGAGGCTTCCTACGTAACAATGAGAAAGACAGCTCAGCGGAATCGAATTGCCAAGAGAAAGAATAAACTCTTATAAACCCATTTGCTAGACGAAAATGAAGGGTAACTCCAACTCGCGCCGTCATATCAGAATATCGAACTTATGTAATCATCCTTTCTTTCCATTTACGACCAGTAAAGCAGATAAAGATCAAGAAATTTACCCAAGGAGGGAGGAAAAGAAAGAGAACAAACGAAGGAACTTTGCCCTGCATTTGCATGGAGGAAAACCGATGAAAACATAAACACGGTGCATGAAAGCTTTCGATTCTTTCTCGTGTTTTTCCAGGCAAAATCCAGAATCGAGGGAAACTGCTAGTTTTTGCCGATGCTCTCTGCATTTGCTCAGCAACCAAAAGGAGCATAGGCGAAAGGAAGCAAGTAAGAATAAAAAACCAGGAAAACAGGGCGAGTCCTTGAAGCGGGCGTTAAACATCACAAACCCATCAATGACTCAGACAGAGAGAGGGGGAAAAAGAGATAGAGAGTCGTGGACTGACCAGAAATTGGTGATGGAGGAAAGGAAGAGACTTGGATTCTTGAAGGATTCTTGAAGGATTTTTTCTCGTGCTCTGTTTTTATCTATGGGCAAATGAGTCTCCTAGATATTTGGGTGCTCTGCAAGTCTCGGAACTTCTCTGAGAAGAACGAGCGGCTTTCTCGCTCTCGCTCTCGCTCTCGCTCTCACTGATCCCCCGTGGAAATTTGTTGAGCTTGCCGTCACGCTTTCGAACTGCCAAATAGGGGGGACGCTATCTGTGAACTCGCGGAGAGCGACGTGGATGAGGAGCTGCAGGCTTCGAAACTTGTGCTCCTCCACTTGCTGCAGTTATGGCCAAATGTATTTCATGGACGGACGGATCCATAAAATCGGTGTTGAATCTGATTGGACTAGCTCGGATCCACCATGCAAATGGTAATTTTTTGAAGTATAAGAATTCAGTAGAGTTCGCAAGGATAAAGATACCAAGTGCTGTAACTTAAAAAAAAAAAGGGGATAAGTGCATTCAAAGTCCTAAAATTTATTACGAAAGTACAATTAAGTCCTAAAACTTTCATAATATGCAATTAAGTCCTAAAACTTGTTAGTAAAGTGCAAACAAGTCCTAAAACTTTCAAAAAGTGCAAACAAGTCCAAAACTTGTCAAATTGGTTCAATCAAGTCATTCGATTGATTGTGCTTTTTGAAAGTTTTAGGACTTGATTGCATCTTTGTGATAAGTTTTAAGACTTGATTGCACCTTCGTAATAAGTTTTAGGACTTAATTGCACTTTTTGAAAGTTTTAGGACTTGATTGCACTTTTGTGATAAGTTTTAGGACTTCTAGTGCACTTATCTCTAAAAAAAAAAGGTTAATACCATGAAAAACTCCAAACTGGTATACTTGTGACAATTTTACTCCAAACTAATTTTTTGACCATGAAAAACCTCAAATTGATATACCAGTGACAAATTTACCTTAAACTAATTTTTTGATCACCAAAAACTCCGAACTGGTACATTTGTGATAAATTTACCTTACGTTAGTTTTCATTAAATTGAATTAATACGACAAAAAATCATAAACTAGTAAGCATGTGACAAACGGAGGGTAAAACATAAAATTGGTACATCCGTCAATTGCAGCGTGTTATTTAACAAAATAATTTGACAGTAAAATTTAACAGAAATAAACTGAGGGTAAATTTGTCATAGGTATACCGGTTTGGGGTTTTTGGTAGTCAAAAAATTAGTTTAGGGTAAAATTATCACAGGCGTACCAGTTTGGGGTTTTTCGCGGTATTAACCCTTTAAAGAAAAGCGTTCATTTGAGTGCCATAACTTTCAATCGATCACTGAGTATCATAACTTTTTAAAAATGTTGACATTCAAGTGATTGATTAAAAAAGTCATATGAAAAAAAGTTATGCCACTCAAATTAGTGACGTACAAAAGTTATAACACTAAAAAAAAAAGTAATGCTCTTTAAATAAGCGTTGTACGAAAGTTAAAACACTTGTGATATCCAAACACTCTCTACCATGAGGGCAGGAGATCCTAACCTTATGCTCACGAGAGCTAGGTGAGGCTCTAGTGAGAGTCGCACGACACTCACTCCCACTACTATGAGGGTAGGAGATCCTAACTTTCTACTCAGGAGAGTTAGGCGAACCTCAAAGAGTTATTTAGCGCCACATCAACACAAGATGTCTTTCCAAAAAAAAAAAAGCACAAAATGTCCATCATGTGCCACATCATCTTTCTAATGGTATCGATAATTGTCCACAAAAATAAACTCCGAGGGCCAAATCACACAATTAGTATAATTTAGACGATCAAAGACTGTGCGTAATCCAATGTTACGCCGTGCATATATGTGCAAATTGAGAATATTTTTTGCAAATTTAGTAAATTCAAGGGAGGGTTGGCTTATTGTCATTAACATGCATACGTGCATATAAGTGCAAGATAGTTTTGATCCCAGGTTTCATGAGGTGCAAACAATTTTGTGATTGGTCATCCTAACATTGATCCTCAATTTAGGTAACCCATGAGATTGTTTCATGATTTTATCGATTTAGAGATTAGCAGTCTAAGAAGGGCTGTGCTTTCCTTCATTCCTAGTTGGAGGAAATCTTCTGCAATTGTGCCTCTGACTGTAAGTTGCAAAAATCGAAATCACTCGCTTTCAATTTTAATTGAATTAGCCTCCCGACAATGTCAACAACTTGTATGCCACATATTAAAAATATGGTCAGAGAAGTCTCCTCCAATAAGACCTTCATCCCAAGTTGGAGGAAATCTTACGCAATTGTGCCTCTGACCGTAAATTGCAAAAATCGACATCACCCGCTTTCAATTTTATTTTAGTTAGCCTGCCAATAATGTCAACAACTTATATACCACAAATTAAAAATATGGTCAGAGAAGTTTCCTCCAATAAGAGGTAGAAGAATATATTCAATTCAAAACTTAACGAGTTCTTTTTGCAAATGCACCACATGAATAAGTTAACATTGGAGAATGAGATTACTTACTCTGTTTACTTTCATAAATAGTTCATGTAGTTGATTGTAAATTAAGAAAATTTTCCTTTTTTATCCCCTTAAGATAAACCCATTTTGAAATATTAAATTTTTAACCGCTAATAATTCTCTAGTAGCATTTTACACTGGATATCAAGTTTCTCTTTCTTGCTTATTGGCGTGTATTAGCATAAGGGTCGGGGTAAGAGTTGTCTTGAAGCACTTTTTAAGGATACTTCATAGCAAAAAATTCAGTTTTCAAATCATGGATCATACATATCGCAGGAAAAGCCATTAGATTCAAAATTAGGACTTTCTTGAAAACAATCTCTATGGAAACTCTCTCTGGAAAGTCTTCATTTCTTACATAATGCTGTTTGTCAGCGTACACTGATTGGTACGTAGAAACTTATTTAATTCAAGGGTTAATACCACGAAAAACTCCAAACTAGTACACATATAATAATTTTACCCAAACTAATTTTTCGACTACCAAAAACCTTAAACTGGTACACTCGTGACAATTTTACCCCAAACTAATTTTTTTGACCACTAAAAATCTCAAACCGGTACATTTGTGATAAATTTACCATCTCTTAGTTTCCGTTAAATTGAATTAATATCATAAAAAATCATAAACAGGTACATCTGCGACAAACGGAAGGTAAAACATAAATTTGGTACATAAGTCAACTGTCGTGTGTCATTTAACAAAGTAATATGACAGTAAAATTTAACCGAAATAAACTGAGGGTAAATCTGTCACACGAGTACCAGTTTGGGATTTTTTGTGGTAAAAAAATTAGTTTTGGGCAAAATTATCACAGGTGTAACCTTCGTCCAACAATGTACTCTCCAGCGCCTATATAAGGCCATGTAATCCTTTAGTTTGGGATAAAATTATCACAAGAATATCAGTTTAGAGTTTTTCGTGATATCAACCCATAATTCAAATCACGTAGTATTCATTAGATATGGAATTTCAAAGTAATATATCGATATATATTATATGGGCTAATATCATAAAAAACATCAAACTGATATATTTATGACAAATTTACCCTCCGTTAAATTGGATTAACAACAAAAAAAAATCACAAACTCGTACATCTGTGACAAACGGAGAGTAAAATCCTAAATCAGTATAACCGTCAACTGCCATGTGTCATTTAACTCAATGACTTGATAGTAAAATTTAACGAAAATTAATACATGGTAAATTTATTATAAATGTATCAGTTTATGATTTTTTATGATTAAAAAATTAATTTTAAATAAATTTATTATAAATGTATCAGTTTGAAGTTTCTGGTTGTATTAACTCATGTTAAGGAAAGAGAGACCCACCCCGACACTGACACCTTTTTTAGATTGCAGGGAGCATTGTTCCGTACAACTAATGATCGGGCCGTGTTCATCCATGCCTTTTTTTCAAGACTCTTCATTGGACTTTCACATCATTGCGTTTTCTTTTTTTGGATTTTTTTGTCCCCTTTTTCAAAGGATGTTTTACGTTGCTGACGAGGGAGCAGTAATGGCGATTGGAAAGGAAATCGTTGGATCAAAAAGGGCGAGGCGTGGAGTCCATGCACACCGCCAATTCAAAGTCTCCCCTTGGCTTGTCCATTTGTCCTGGATTAAAATAGCCAACAAGATAAGAAGCACTTTTGCTTTTGCTTAATTGTGTAAAGGAGAATTGATATATTAAATCTCATAAAATTACTAAGAAAATTCTAAATGACTCTACAAGTGCATTTATTTCATGAAAAATAAATAATTTGAAAAATATTTCCTGAGAATAATCGCTTACAAAATTGAACGAACGAAAAAAAATTGTCATCAATGAAAATATTTACACGAAAATTATTGTCGATGATGAAAATTTTTTTATTGACTAATTATTTTAAGCGATATAGGCGATTGGTTTTAGGAAAATATTTTCTAAATCATTCATTTACCCCGAAACAAATGGAGCCTACACATCAATATTTCCATATTTTGAAATTGGGCATTGTTGTCAAATTTTGACTTTTTCTTCGACTTTGTACCTCAAACTTTTGAAATTAGGCTTCGACTTAATTTTAAGTACCTCAGATTTTTGACTGTCGAAGTACCTCACGATTTTAGAAATATATGAATAATAACATTGAAGTCACTCTAATTTTTTCATGACATTTTAAAGTTTTGGGTTAATACCACAAAAAATTCTAAACTAGTACACTTGTGACAAATTTACCACAAACTAATTTTTTGACAGTCAAAAATCCCAAACTGGTACACCTATGATAAATTTACTCTCCGTTAATTTTCGTTAAATTTTACCGTTAAATTGCTGAGTTGGATGACATATGACAGTTGATGGGTGTACCAATTTAGGGTTTTTACCTCTCTATTTTTAACATATTTACCAATTATGATTTTTCGTGGTATTAATTCAATTTAACGGAGGGTATATTTATCACAGATGTACCGGTCTGTAGTTTTTAACAATCAAAAAATTAGTTTGGGATAAATTTATCACAAGTGTACCAGTTTTGGATTTCTGGTAGTCAAAAAATTAGTTTGAGGTAAATTTATCATAGATGTACCAATTTAGAATTTTTTGTGATATTAACTCTAAATCTTTTAGGCTTATATGAGGGGAAATTCACAAGGAACCTTTTGGTCTGGAGCAACAGGCTTTGATTATTCCCGCAAAAGTTAGAGAACAGGTTATTTTAAATTTTTGGAAGTATAAAAAGGGTAATACTGATTTCAAATGTTATTTAATTTATATCTTAAAAAAATTTGAAGGGCTCAACATTATTGAAATAAATTTCAAACCTTAACCGATAATTAAAAAAAGCCAAAAAGTGGTCATTGAACTTTAATCAAACGTACAATGTGGTCCGTGAACTTTTAATTTGTTAAATGTAATTCTTGAACTTTTGGTATATGTTCAATTTAGTCTACGGACAACATCAAACATGTATTAAACGTCTAGAGATCATATTAAACAATTTAAAAAGGCTAGGGATGGCATTGCACTTTAGGCTAAAGTTCAAGAATCACATTGAACAAATTAAAAGTTCAGGGATCACAATACATATTAGGTCAAAATTCATGGACCATTTGTATCATTTTCTCAATAAAAAAAAAGTCACGCCAATTATCCTCGAGTGCCTTGTCATGGGCTGATTTTAGTTTTCGTCGTCTTTGCAAAATTCCGATTGCGATCAATGTACACACACATAAAATTGTAGGTACATTTGCACGTAGCTGAAAATTGTGTAAACAAAAAGAAAATTGTGTCCAACAAGCATATTCTCTTATATGTCGGGTATGACGATGATTTGTATATTCGTGTTAGGTAGGATGGAGGTCCCTCGAAATTAACATTGACGTTTCTCGTGGGCTTATTGATAAGTGCATATGATGCTGATCGACAAAAAATATTCATGGCAAAGGGAACAAAAAAGGCAAGAAATGAGAAGATATTTAATAATTAGCAGATGGATATAGCGTCGACCGTTGATTAATAACCCCTATTTGACTTGATTAGAATATTAATTTTAGGTTTAGGAATTCCGAATTAATTTTTCGCTCAAGCCAAAAGATCGAGATGACAGTTGCACATTCATACATAAAACAAAAACCACGACATCAACTTGGTACATCCGTTCGACCAAAAAAAAAAAATTTGGTACAACCGAGTCAATTACACGCAATTAGTATTTATAAATTCGGCATGTGAGGCGTGCATTTTGAGACAGAACATTAGAGGGAGCAGATTTCATCTTAGTCAGAATTGACCTAGTCATCCAATAATAAAGCCTTCGACCTTCTTATTAGGCCATCCGATACATCATCGCCTCAATAATAAAGCCTTTCACCTTCGTATTTGTTCGCCAAATCTTGTTCAGTTCCATGCGAGGGTTTGATTCATTCCTTTCGTGCTGAATATTTAAGGGGTTGTGTGATCATTCCGTAATATGTCGACGTGTTACGGACGTGGCTATAGATTTATATGTTAAATCGAGGAACAAGAAAAACCCAATGGAGTGCACGCTGACAAGGGGCTGCTAGACAACAACGAATTTGCGCGGTTATTTTACGTATACGTTCTGCTTAGCCGGCATCAGATAAGTACGTTGTCGTCTCGTGGGAGGTATCCGTTTGGTGCTCATCCCCAGAACATGACTCGCCTTAAGAGATCAGCCTTCGGTCGCCTTCCTAATCTCTAATTAATTAACTAGTCCATTTCATCTGCCATCACAACTCTCTCTCTCTCTCTCTCTCTCTCTCTCTCTCTCTCTCTCTCTATGCTTATTACGAAACACGTATTGAATAATCTATTAGTTTAACATATAGATCTGTATCCATGTACGTAACTCTATGGTCTACGGTCTACATTGATAGTAGATGAATTGACTTTTGATTGAAGATAAGAGCTACGTAACAAGACTTTGGGATCATTTGATTGGTCCAAAAGCGAGGATTTTCTTGATTGTCGCCCAGAGAAATGGAAATTCTTTTTTTTTTCTCTTGGACGTGCTTCTCAACAAGAATAGTATAGTTACTCTGTCAATCCTTTGTATAATATGTCGATTCCTTGTATATAAACGAGTCTTGAATACCACTCATCTGGGTGGCGCTGCTGGAAAGAGCACTCTTCCTCTCGCAAAAGGTTGAGTGTTGAAGGGATATACCGAGAACCGAAAACAGAACAATCACGTAGAAATCAGAAAAATAGACGATGCACGAGTTTACCCAGGTTCACCCTCGAATAGGGCTACGTCCTGCAAAGAGATTTCATTATATTTTCGGTTTATAGCCACTTTACTCGTTACAATGATCAGAAAAACGAGCAAAATATATATATGCCCCAAACGGGCCTAAAACCTAAACCTATATGAAATCTCTTAATTTCGCACCATACGGGCCAGCCCAAACCCGTTGAGGTTTCGGGGGCGCTGCCCCCGAACCCCCGCATTCCGCACGCATGGGTCACATGTTGTCGAACAACACTTCAGTTTCCCTAAGCTCACGTGGGCGTACCCGGTGTGAGAAACAAGGGTCCCCGAAGTATTCGCCAACTCCAACAAGTGTTCGAATCCCGGGCGCCGCAGGGTGACTTAACCGGTGCACGTGTATGATGGCTAGCACGTGTCGCCCCCAGGGTTTACCTCCCGGTTGTCGGCCGTGCGGAGGTTCCCTGAGTTACCAAAAAAAAAAAAACGAGTCTTGGATCGGTAAACTTCTTTGACTTCTCAGCCTTAGTCCATGAGAACTACAACACCTTGTCTGGCCCGAGAACTTAATAGAGCTGTTGATACCTAATATTGCCAGTCCAGTTCCACGAGCGAGGGCGGTCATGCCCTCATCGGCCATAGGTGAGGGCATCAGACCATTGCACAGATCTAGGCCCTCGCCTGTGGTCGGCGAACAGTGTAAAGAAAAAGAAAAAAAAGGGAAAGAAAAAGAGAAAATTAAAGAAAAAACAATAAAAAAAATTCTGAAAAAACATTTAAAAAATTGTAAAATTTGTTCACGTCAACGCCGGCTGTGCCACGTAGGACCGCCGACGTCCGTGTCAGCGATTTTGGCCTAAATTGGCCGGATGGATTAATTGGTATCGATGTTAAGATGTTTATGACTAAATTAGTCCAATTTAAAAATTTAAGATTGAATTGATACCAATACAATAAGTTTATGACTTTTTTGATACTTTTCTCGTTCATATGAAATTACTTTAAGGAATGTGTTCAAAGAAATCTCCATCGCAACATTCTATGCAAAATGCCATTTGTCAGCATACACCAATTGGTCTATTTCAATCCAGATCACGTTCGATCCTTTCGATCTCGAGCTAATCATTTTGCCGCGATTTCATACTTTCGTGGCGAGCATTGTTCACTTGTTGTGACCATTCAAGCTTTTTTTTTCTTCTTTTTTATAATGGAGCTTGCTACGATATTACATCGAACTTTCACTTCATCGTGTCTTCGTTTCTCCGATGGATGTTATGTGTTCCTAAGGAGGGAGCGGTAGCAAGTGATTGAAAGGGAATCGTCAGTGGATCGAAATGTGTTTTAAGGCATGGACTGCACACCACTGTTTCGAAGTCAACCTCCTGGCTTTTCCTTTTATCCTGGCTTCAAATAAAAAAAATAAAAAATAAAACCAATGAACACTTTTGCTTTTCCTTATTTCTGAAAAGTAGAAAAGTTGATTTGCATTTATCATAGAATTATAAAGAAAATATCTAAGTGTCCATGTACGAATGTCTATATATCTCGAAATGTTTTTGAGCGTTTGATATATTTCAAGTTTCAAGGAGAAGAAAAAAAATTAGAGAAAAGAAAAGGCAAAAATAGAAAAAACAAAAAAGAGAGAGCATATGAAAAACCCAAGATCGAAAAAACAGTATTCGAAAAATGATTGGTTACATGCTTTGAACAATTGGTCAATAAAAAATATTTTCAATACCGGCGCAAGCAACCACATGTGTGGGCTAAAGGAGATGTCTGCCGAGTTAGATGAGATAATCAAAGGGAAAGTCTCGTTTGGAGATAATTCCAAAATTCTTGTCGAAGGCAAAGGTACAATTCTGATTTGTTTGAAGAATGGTGCACATCAGTTTATTACTAATGTTTATTATGTACCAAAGATGTCGAGCAATATCTTGAGTTTGGGACAGCTTCTGGAGAAAGGTTATACTGTCCACATGAAAAATCTTAGCTTTGTGTTAAGAAATAAAAATAATAAACTGATGGCAAATATAAAGATGTCGAAGAACAGGATGTTCACTCTCAATATAAAGAATGAAATGTCTCGATGCTTAAAGACATGCGTTGATGATCCTTCATGGTTGTGGCATTTGAGATTCGGCCATCTCAATTTTGGTGGACTCAATTTGCTTTCTCGCAATAATTAAGATGGTTTATGGTTTACCACATATTGATCATCCCGATCAATTATGTGAAGAGTGTGTTATCGGTAAGCATTCCAAAACTAGCTTTCCAAAAGAAGTATATTTTCGAGCAAAGAAGCCACTTGAGTTGATTCACTTTAATGTGTGTGGCCCAATCACTCCTCAAACATATGATAATCATCGATATTTTGTTACTTTTATTGATGATTTTACTCGAAAAATTTGGGCGTATTTTTTGAAAGAAAAGTTAGAAGTGTTTGATACTTTCAAACAATTCAAGAGCTTAGTTGAAAAAGAAAGTGTCTATTTATCAAAGCCATAAGGACTAATCGAGGAGGAGAATTCACCTTGGCCATATTCAACAAATTCTGTGAAGATCATGGTATTCGACGATTCTTAACGGCTCCATATTCTCCTCAACAAAATGGCATGGCTAAACGAAATAAAAGAACCATTCTTGATATGGTTCGTAACATATTGAAAAGCAAAAATTTGCTCAAGGCGCTTTGGAGTGAAGCTATTATGTGTGCTTTTTATCTACAAAAAAGATGTCCTGCATATGGATTTGAAGGCGTAACTCCACAAGAAGTATGGAGCGAGAGAACACCAAATGTTTCGCACTTGAGAATTTTCGGGAGCATTGCCTATGCTCATATTCTGGACCAAAAAAGATTGAAGTTGGAAGACGAGCAAAAAGCTCATTTTTATCGGATATGATTCCTTATTCAAAGCTTATTGATTATTTGATCCTACTGGCAGCAACGTTCGCATCCAATTTCTTTACAAATCTAGGACCGCATTCTCTGCTCCACTTGGTAGCTTCATCTCTTTGCATGTGCAGTCTGGTCATGACCATAACGCGAATATCATCAAGCATGCTGATGATTGGCTTGCACCTGGCCTCTAAAATTCTGCCATTGAAAGTTTCACTGAGGTTGTTGTCAATTATATCACATTTAAATTCTTCGCTGAAGAAGGCTCGACACCAGTGCTTAGCTTCTGTCTGGAATAGTGCATCAAAGCCTTCCTTCGTCAGCTGCAACAACCCCTATTTGGCTAATCTAAAGTCAGTCATGTTGGTATTCTTCGATATCTGCTAAAACTGCTTCTGCAACATGTCTCCTTTGTAGATCTTTGCCCAATTTGCATATATGTGCCTCACGCACATTCTATACTCAGCATATGGCATCAACTCAACCAATGTAGGAACAAGTCCCTACAAAATTCAAATCAACAAATACAAGTCAGAAAATACTCAAGTAATTAATATTAAAAGGGAATTAATTGACAATGGTATTACCTTCTGTTGGTCGCTCATGAATGCACATCCTCCCTCATCGTTTATGTCAAGATCAACCATTAAATTCTTGAGGAACCAGGACCAAGTATCCATGTTCTCCATCTTGACAACTACCCAAGCTATCAGAAACATTTGATTGTTGGCATCTCTCCCCACAACAGCCAATAACTCCCCCTTGCATAAACCCTTAAGGAAACATCCATCCAATCCTATAACTCTTCTACAATCAGCCAAAAAGCCTCGTTTGCATGCATCAAAACAAACATAAAATCTATCAAACCTAGACCCACAATCAGGTAGTAGCCTCTCTACAACCTCAACATATATCCTACTAGATGGGTTTTGAACCATGTATTCGTGGGCATAATCCCATACATGCGCATATTTTTCTTTGTATCGACCCATCAAAATTTACATCACCCTCTACTTAGCTCTCTTACACTGATTCCTCGACACATTAACTCCTACCCCCTCCTTCACTAACTGCTTAAACTGAGGGCATTTGATCTCGGGCATTACTTTGATTGTATTCAAAAAATGTTTCGACAACCACACACTTGTTACCCTTTTGTTATCAAAATGAATTGAACAAGTATGTTTCTCCTGGAAGGACCTAATCTGAAATGACCCCTTCTTACTCACAGCTCCGTACAGCTTCCAATGACAATTAGGTTGTGAGCACTTAGCTCTCACAAATTCCTTCGTATTTCTAATGAATTCTACACTCCTTTATTCAACAATAAAACTCTTCACAATAGCTTCTTTTAATTGTTGTGCATTATCAAATTTCATGCCGACACACAAAACAGGTTTATCGACATTTGCATCATAGCAAGGGTACTTATTTTTCCTTCGACGAACAGGTTCTTCATTATCATTCTTCGAACCAGCAGTTTCATTGCTGCAACTTTCTGTATCTTCACTTCCATTACCTCCAGCTGGAACTCCATCCTTCTCAAGCCTTTCTCCTAAAGCTGGGAGTTTTTTTCTGAAAAATTCCCTTTGGTTTTGTCTTGATTGTTGGAGTCCATCATCATCTTCATCACTTAGAAAATTGACAATTGGCAAAGCTTCATCTTCTGACACACTATATTGAGCAACTTCCCATTCTAATTCAACTAAGTCTTCATCAGCGACAGCTTCATTGAGACTTCACCCACATTTCTATCAAAATCTATCTCCCTCTCCTCCCTCACTTGACTCTCATGTTGCCCTCCATCTAACGTAGACTCATCCCAACCTAATTACTATCATTTCCATCATCCTCATCAGCCTCATCATCACTATAATATTCAACATAGGCCTTAGCTTCATCGCCGTGAAGATAATAGTAAATGATATCTTTAATACCATTATTATCACTAAAAAATCTCAAACCATTCTTCAATTCATTCCCAGGAACACAATAGTACAATTTTTGCACTTTGCATCGAAAAAAATACACCAAATCCCTCACAAAATTAATATATGATGGCTTCCCAACATTGACGTAAATAGTATCTTCATTCCCACCACAATATTCTCAGTCATCAGCGCCAATAACAAACTCTCCACCATAGCAAACAATGACGCCTACATGATTCCCCTCCATTTCGATGCTGCACCCAAAGAATAAAAATAAAAAGTCATTCATTGGGACCACATAACAGAACCATCAACAACTTTGCATTTAATTGATTAAACAATTATCGAAAGAAACAAAGGAAGTCGATTTATTCAATTGATTAAACAACGTGAGGTCCCCAACACCCATTTTTCAATTCGACCCCATTCGGTCCCCACAGAAATACTAACCAACTAAATAAAGTCGGGTCCCCACCACTGTCCCCAGCACTCCAACCAGTTTCCCTCTGCGCTGAGCCCTCATTTTTCCCTCCACGCCCTATTTTTCAATTCAGTCACATTTAATCCCCACAATTTTGCCCTCCCCACAAAAGTGATTAAACAAAAGTGAGATCCCCACCATTTTTCCCTCCCCATAAAAGCAGTACAAGCATCGAGCCCTCATTTTGCCCTCTGTGCCCCAATTTGCTTGTCGGAACTCTAAATTCTCCACCCAATTGACCCACGGCAAGAACATGACAAACCTGAGTGAAGCGGCTGAGCGACGGTGGGCTAGCAAATAATGGCGTAGCTACGACGATGGCAGACCGGTGGCGGGTGGACGACGGCCGAGCGACGGCTGGTAAGCGACGGTGGGCAAGCGACGGAAGGCGATCGAGGGAGCTACGACGAGCGAGGGAGTGACGTGAGAAGTCAAGATCCGAGCCCTAATTTTAGTCCCCCTTCTTCAGCGACGTCGTTTTTTAAACGCAATCCACGTAGGAAAATGAAGCGACATCGTTTATGCCATTCCACGTGGACTGCGATTTAAAATATTTACCACGTCAACTTATTTTTCTTTAATATAAATGCCACATATATTTTTGGCCGGAATCTCTCTCCGTTGGCACCAAAATAATCATTTTTTCTCTGATTTGGCACTTAAGTGATCCAAATGAAACTTTTGGCACCAAAGTGATCTCCGTATGTAACTTTTGGCACTTTTGCTGTTCTTCCCCCAAAGTTCAAGGAAAACATTATATGTTGAGCTAAAGTTCAGGTGTGACGACCCAGTCCAACGAGGGCAAGGATTGATCGCCGGGGCCAAAGGGCTTAGATAAGGAATGGCTCTTGGGAGGCTTCCAGGATAGCAAAGGGGACAGAAATGAACCAAATTGTGTACCTAAGAGGGGGAGAGCGATCCTGAGATATATATGTGAAAACTATAATTAACTCACGGAGACGCCTTTTAGCGTATCGACGAGCTTTACTTTGGAATTCCAAAGTTAAGCGAGCCCAGGTCATGGCACTACTAGAATGGGTGACCTTCTGGGAAAGTGTCTGCCTGTACGCTAATTGACAAAACCGTAAGACTCTATATGAGACAGGCCAAAGCGAACAATACCTCGAGTGAGTTAAATCCTGGGTGTTACAATATAGTATCAGAGCAGGACCCCCTCTAATAGGTGTTTGGTTCAGGGACGAACCATACGGAAGCTGGTGGGCCTATAACGACCTGATCCGACGAGGGCGGGAAGTGGTCGCCGTGGCTAGAGGGCTTGGATAAGGAGCAGCTCCTGGTAAGCTTCTATGATGGCGAAGGGGGCAAAAATGAATCGAACTGTGCACCGAATAGGGAGAGAACGATCCTTATATATATATATGAAAACTGGAATTAACTCATGGAGGCCCTTTTTGACGTAATGACGAGCTTTGCTTTGAAACTTCAAAGTTAAGCGAGCCCAGGCCAGAGCATTACTAGGATGGGTGACCTCCTGGGATAATGTCTGCCTGTACGCAAGTGGACAAAACCGTGATACTCGGTATGGAACGGGTTAAAGCGGACAATACCTCGAGTAAGTTAAATCCAGGGTGTCACATTAAGGACCACATTGAACAAATTAAAAGTTTGAGAATCATATTACACATTGGGCTAAAGTTTATGGACCATTTGGGTCATTTTCTCAAAAAAAAAATGAGTTGCGGAAATTATCCTCCAGTGCCTTGGCATGGGCTGAATTTAGTTTTCCTTTTCTTTTTGAAATTCCAATTGCGATCTATTTACCTACACATAAAACTGTAGGTACATTCACATGTAGCTGAAAATTATGTAAACAAAAAAGAAAAATTATGCGAAATAAGCATACTCTTACATATCGGATATGACAATGATATGTATATTCGTGTTGGGTAAGATGGAGGTCCCTCTTTCGCGCGGGCTTATCGATAAGTACATATGATTTCTAGCAAAAAAGAAAGATAAGTACATATGATGCTGATCGACAAAAAAATTTGTGGCAATGGAATAAAAAAGGCAAGAAATGAGAAAATAATAAAAAATAATTAGCAGACGGGCGTCGTCCGTCGATTAATAATCCCTATTCGACTTGATTAGAATATTAGTTTTAGGTTTAGGAATTCCAAGTCGATTTTTCGTTCTAGGCAAAAGATCGAGAAGATGATTGCACATTTGTACATAAAACAACACCATGACATCAACTTGATACGTTCGAGTTGATTATTAAAGGAAAAAAGAGAGATTACAATAGATTAGTATTTAGTAATTTAGCATGTGAGATTCCATCTTAATCACAAATCGACCTAACCATACATATATTACTTTATGAAGGTCATCCGATACATCATTGCATCAATAACAAAGCCTTTGAACTTCGTTGCACAAGCACGTTGTTGTCTTGTGTGAAGTAGACGTTTGGTGTTCATCTTCAGAATATGACTTGCCTTAAGAGACCAGCCGTCAGCCGCCTTCCTAATCTCTGATTAATTAACTTGTCGATTTCATCTGCCATCACAACTCGATCTCTCTCTCTCTCTCTCTCTCTCTCTCTCTCTCTCTCTCCATATATATATATATATATATATATATATATATATGCTTAGTATGAAACTCGTATTCAATAATCTATTAATTTAATACATAATCTATAGCCATGTACGTAGCTCTACGGTCTACGGTCTCCATTAATAGTAGATGAATTAACTTTTGATTGAAGATAAGAGCTACATGAAAAGAATTTGGGATCATTTGATTGGTCCGAAAGCGAGGATTTTCTTGATTGTCGCCCAGAAAAATATGAACTTTTTTTTACTTGTGCGTGCTTCTCAACCGGAATAGTATAGTTGCTCGATCAATCCTCTGCATAATATGTAGATTTATTTGGGGATAAGTGCATCGGAGGTCCTAAAACTTATCACGAAAGTGCAATTGAGTTCCGAAACTTTTAAAAAATTCAATCAAATCCTAAAACTTATCACGAAAGTATAATCGAATCATAAAATTTTCAAAAAGTACAATCAACGGAAAGGCTTGGTTGGACTAATTTAATAAGTTTTAGGACTTGACTGCACTTTTTGAAAGTTTTAGGACTCAATTTCACTTTCGTAATAAGTTTTAGAACTTCTAATTCTCCCATTTATTTAATATAAATAAGTCTTGAATTGATAAACTTCGTTTGATTTCGCGGCCTTTGTCTATGAGAACTAGAAGACCTTGTCCGGCCCAGGAAGTACATAGAGCCTAGAAGGAGCATGGAACACAAACTATCATAATTATCACGGAATCATTTTGGACCAGTCTGAAATTTTTCATAATAATGTTGGCTAGGTTGTCGTAAAGGGCCATGAAGTCGCCTCAGGTAGGTAGTCTTGGAGTTTTGCCTTTAATCCATGCCAAACTCCCTCTCCACGCAACTAAAATTAGGGTTGTCAAAGATTATTCACCACATATTCAGGGAATCTCTACAAATAAGGGAGAAAGCGTTTCCATTCAAATATTGGGTTTTAGGCGTTTTTGATTGAGCAAATATCGGTACAATTGGTTAGACGCCAGCCGACATATGAGAGCTAGTAGCGGCTGTCGTCACTCTTATAATTGGTGCTTGGTGCAATTTTCAGTATGTAATACATGAAGCTCGCATTAGCATATTTGAAAAGTTCGGATATTGCAACCTTTTTTGAAAAAATTCTTGCTCAGCCATTAGTTACCTACAGTGAAGCGCATCATTCATTTTCTGCCGTTAATTTGGTGTTGAGAATATATCTCGAGTTTGAGTAAATTTTCTTCTTTGAGTTGGTTTCCTAAAGGGGGTTTTCTACTCTGATATTGGATACAGTAGAGCAAACAAGAGGAGTATTAGGTTTTATCTGAGTTTTCTAAGTGAGTTCTTTGTAAGAAATTGTGAGATGACACTTGTAAGTTTGCTTTGAGTGTAATCTGGAGCTAGAAAACACTTGAGTAATTGAGTGATTGTAAAATTCTCTGAATTCATAGTGGATTACTTGCGACTGACTCTCTCTGTGGAATATCTACTGACACTCTAACTGAATCACATAAATCTCAAGTATTCATTATCGTTCTTCGTTGATTTCTCTGGTAATTTCATTTTCTCTCCTTCGACTTTAATCACAAGATCCATTAACTTCTGTGTTATTTTCATAACAATTGGTATCAAAGCTAAGGTTAGGGTTTCTGGATTTGATTTGGTGCTTTTATTTGTTTGATCACTCTTTGGATATTTTGATGCTGCAATTATGTCCAGAACGAAAGTAGAGAGTGAGAAGTTCAATGTGAGGAACAACTTTGGGTTGTACAGCATTAAGATGCGTACCCTATTAACAACCTTAGGTTTGGCGATGGCATCATATGGCAAGGATAAATGGCCAGAAACTATGAAAGAGGCCAATAAGATAGAGTTGATGGAGAAGGTGAAAACCATAATCCTATTGATTTTATCGAATGAGGTATTTTTAAAGTGGCCAAAAAGAAGAATGCCGCATCGTTGTGGGAAAAACTTCTAGTACTTTATCTAATGAAGGGTTTGAATAATTGCTTGTATTTGCTGAAAAGAATGGTTCAATCCTAGATAGTTGAAAGTACATTCATCAGCCCATTTAGATGAATTTAACAAACTCATAATGGACTTAAAGAACGTCAATAAGGCCTTGCTTAATGAAAAACAAAATATGATGTTGTTGGCGTTTCTATTGAATTCTTTTGAACACTTTACTAATACACTGCTACAAGAGCACACTATGATTACCTTGAAAAAGGTGAAGTCGACTTTATTTTATGAGGAATGGCAAAAGAAGTTACGAAAGGATAACTTGGTGCAGGATAGGGCGCAAGATTTGGTTATCTCGGTAGAGATGTACGGTCGTGGTATTAACCCAATTTTTAAACCATAGTGGAGAAGCCATATTGATTGTTATTAGCAGTAAATACTCTTTTTTTCGAAATGAAAATTATCTAACCATCGTTTTTACTTACTATTATAAATACTCAACCACCAAGAGGTTGAAAGCCCACATATTTCATAACACTAGAGAGTGTTTGTCACAAGAGAAACTAGCTTGCATAATATTTTCAGGTGATGGAATTTGAACTTTGCTTTTGGGTACAATATATAGTTAGAGAAATCAGTTTAGAGACTTTTTACTATGAATTTCTTCCACTTTTATGTCGCCTAACTTTCCTATGAAAAAATCGTAACTCTAGTTTCTTCTACCATATGGTCATATTTGTTAAAATAATAATATGGTGGCTACACTCTGCAAATGTCATTTTAGCTTCGTTTGTTCATTTCATACTGAATTAGAGTTCACATTACGAATAACCATGCGTATATGACACTGAATTGCTCCTGAATTTGAATTATTTTCCTTTTGGGATTATTAGGAATAATGCTGTAGGTACAATGGTGATCAATTTCCTTACCATTTAAGCTTTTAAGGGAAAAAAATTCTTTTGTCTAGCATAATGGTCTATATTATGACACTCTGCGTCATATTTATTATTCGTGTTATTCTTGTTGTTCCGTAGGAATTCCCTATCAGATCGTCTAATTAACGTGCGAAGCCCGACTTAAAACTATGCGAGTAATTGCTCGTTAGGTATAAGAACCTTCCAACAAAGGAAACAATGACGCTATCAAGGCACGCTCAACAGAGATTTAAGGCGTACTCTCACTCTCTAATGCAAAGCAGCAATCAAGTTAATATGATTGGATAGGAGGAGAAGTAAAAAAAGAGCAGCCTGTTTGAGAATCAAACTCTCTCTTGTACTCTCTTCGGCAGTCTCCAGGGGCACGGGAGAGATCATCCTCGTGACTAATTTATCAGACATACACATTATCTTTTTAGTCCTTGAAGTTCCTGAATTTTTTTTCCTACACGTTGCAGGATGCCTCTCTTCCGTGTATCCACTCAAACCCTTCTGAACTCAAAAGCTCAAAAGACACACGAAGCTTTGAGTGCTCCCATGATTGATAATATATGTGACCACCCTTATGCACCGATTCGTCGATGAAATGGCCAACTATAGACTTGACGACGGCTGCTTCTTATTCTGCTTTCTGCTTTGAGATTTTACCTAGCGACGACAACTGGCATTTGGCAGATGCTCAGAGGCATCATCCGGTGCTATATAACATCGATCTGACATGTGTTGACGCCTTAATGATGGAATGGGGTCATACTTGTGAATCGTGAGACTCAGAACTCAATATGAAACTGGGAAATGCCAACGTTATATCCCTGCAAAAGGTGCAAAAGAAAGAGTTGGAGCATATCACTTGTGCAGAGTAATCCCGTTGACAATGCGCAGCCCGTCATGACCAGAGACAGATGTTTAGTAGACAATTTCCGGGTTATCTTTTTTTTTTACAGGGGGTTTAAATTTTGAAGTAGAGAGGCTGTTCCTCGCATTGATGTGACCTATAAGTTAATCTCGATCGGGTTTACGTACTTTAGGTATGGAAGAGTCATGTTTCTTATCAGAGAAGGATTCTTCAACACGAAGTCCTTCCACTCTTCCTGATCAATCCTTCCGTCATCTTTTGTGTCGGCTTCACTAAATGCCTGTCAATTGAACGACCAGTTTCAGAATGATTGAAGTACCGAGCTGATGATAGTGACACGTGAAAGTTGAGTACTGCACCTTATCCACGATCGTTTCCACAACATCCTCCGAGAGTACCAAATCCGATTCATGAAGAAGTGCCAATACCATTTCCTCCAACTGTAAATTAAAACCACGACAAAAGAAATTAAGAACAATTCGAGCATATACATCGAGATGTCCACGCAACAGCAGAAAAAAGGAGATACCGTCCTCACCTCCTCTCGCTCAATATATCCAGTGTGCCTCAAGTCATACAACCTGTAAGCAACTGTGGAAAAGTCTCACGACTCAGATGTCATTTAGCTACTCATGTGAACATTATGTTCCAGCATGAAAAAGTAAGTCAAATCGAATTTTACTGAAAATTAAAACAGAAAAAATTGCATAATGGGAACAAAAGAAAAAAGAAAAGGAGATACATCTGAATTTTTCTTACATGCAATCTTGTCTTCTATTGGTGCATTCGGGTGAAAGATGCCAAGTGATCTCACGAATTCACCAAACTCAATGACCCCATTTCCCTTCATATCGAACAAATCAAATATCTGCAATATATGATACGCATGTATTGGCAGGACATAGAAAAGGCGTCACTCTAGTGAGCGAGCAAAATCACAAAAAGTTGAGTGGCACTTTGTAAGATCAAAAATATTTGGCATCCCATGTCTTTTTATCTAAGTGGGACGATTAACTGTATTAGATTAAACAACATAAGTGAAAAGATCTCCATCGAATCGAAGTGAGCCTATGTTACATACCCTGTCGGCAAAAAGATTTCTCTGATTTCTGTTCCGGAAAAGTGCGAGCTGAAACTCTTCCTGCTCAAAATACAGCATAAACAGCAAGTTTAAGTAGCAGAAACAAGTGCCCAATTAAACTTATCAGTGTCTTGTGATCATGCAAGACCAGACTAGAAGAAGACAACCCAGCGAATGACAACTATAGGCAAAAGTGAATAGATTTCATTCAAGTATCAAATGTGGGTTTGAAGCATACCTTGTGAATAAGCCCGTCGGCAATAATTGAACTGCTTAATTTCTTGAAGAGCACGTATAAGGCCTCGACTTCGCTTGCAGTAACTGCATTTAAGAAACATAAATGGTCAAAGTGATGAAGGCAGGGAGCATCACAGTTAATTTACCAGGACTTTATTGAAGAGCTTATAAATAATACTGTCTCCATCTGTCCCTGATGAAGTAATTCTGAATGTACACAAAAGGAGCGTATGACAATGCTCTATTGGATGAACGAGCACTCGAGAATAGACAGATTAGAAATGAATTTGGGAAAAAAGTCCGGGTTACACTAAAGCTTCATGCGAACAATCTAAAGGGAAGTATATGCAGAAACCTAACATCTAAAGGATTGGCGCTTACAAGGTGTTGCAGCAGCAAGAACGTTAGGCTCTTCATATCCGGGCGTTTGCTCAGAATTCTTCGAAATAATGCAACCCATGACAATTACTTACCTTGTGCTTTTCCCAGATATATCTGCCAGGCAGAAACAAGGAAACTGTACAGCAACACCTGCCAATGCCAGCTCACAGGAGAATGAGACGCTGCAAAATGCTGATTCAGCTCAATTTGGAGATCGAAAGATTTTCTTTTACTGCTTAGACTTTCAGTGCACACGATCGCTCTTCTTAGACCAAAAAGAGATCGCGCCTACCGGCGCCATGGCTTTCATTGTCAACACTGTGAAACTAGAGTCAAGAAACTGCATGCCACACCAAATTCGAGAACGGAGGTTTTCCACTCTGGGTAGGCATAAATTGTACTACGCGGACTCCAACACGGTGTCTGGTATGCTTAGTCATCTATGTTTTGTGATATCTGACACGTAGACTTGTTATGTGGATGTGCAAAATTTGAGTGCTAGAACTGGGTCATAGGAGAACATAGAATCAATATGCATTGTTGCTCTTGGTAAGCAGAATATAAGTAAAGGTTCAAAATGTTGTATGACATTGAATCATCATAACTCTAATTTCAGATAATCTTTCTTCGACCTCGTTATGGTGATTCTAACTGTAGCGGGTCTGCCATGAGACACAAACTTAACAAATTTTGAGCTCAATATGAAGTTTCCCCATACCCGCACCCATACCCATTTCTTATCCTATGTATATGGGTCGCTTTAATAGATGAGTCGGAGAAAGACTCTAGGGACACGTAAAGATTAAAAAAAAAAGAGAAAAGAAATTGTCAAAAGAGCATTGTTGCTTTGATTCGTTTGCTGATAAGTAATTGAGTGTTCGCTATAATGTATTCACCGTTGGCAGCAAACACCCGCATCAGTAAATCACCAAATTAAAGGTCAAGAGCACCTATCTGCCTAAAACATCTGGGTTAGAGAAACTGAGTCTTTGAAGATGAGACATGAGTATCAGGTTTTTTTTTTAAAGCAGAACCATGACCACAGAAACTGTGGAAGCTGGCAAAATAAGCTGTTTTCCTCAACACTATGGCCAAATAGAGTTAACCAAAAGCAAAGGAACCTTGATTTCAAAAGCGAGATATCCTTGATGCAGACAGTTTCAGGTCAATTTACTTGAGAAATGTACAAAAAGTACAACGCAAGTGGCTCAAGAATAATGTACAAAAACTGAAACATCAACATGGAACTGACCGTCTTAAAATATCAAGATTCTGACATATATATCCAGTAAAGAAAACTATTTGGGCCCCGAGGCTGAGAGAAGCAGCTATGCACAAAATGAGCACATAACTGATTTCACAATCACAATTTCTACAAATAGTGTACGACAGACAAGAATATTCAAGAAATAGAAACTTCAAAACTCAGCCGAGGAATCAATATGAACCGTAAACTAAAAACTGTCTCATGAGGTAGATATTCATTCAAAGAAATCCCATCTTTTGGTTATCCATTAAATAGTCGACGAGGGATAAAAATATCCTTCAAACTGTTTTCTCAGTGGACCACAAACCCAATACGTAAAGGCAGATTTCTTGAGCTACTTCAGCAGATTTTTCGTTTCTTGAAAGGGCAGGTCAATTAAAGGTATGACTTTTGGAGGCTTCCTGGTAACGATGAGAAAGACTGCTCACTGGAATCAAATTCCCAAGAAAAAGAATAAAACTCTTATAAAACATTTTTCTTAAACGAAAATGAAGGGTAACTTCACACCGTTATACTATCAAATTTATTTAATCATCCTTTCCATTTACGACCAGTTAAGCAAATAAAGATCAAGAAATTTACCCAAAGAGGGACCACAAGAGAATGAACAAGAGAAGGAACTTTGCCCTGCATTTGCATCGAGGAGACCCGATGAAAACATAAACAAGGTGCATGCAAGCTTTTGATTTGCATGCGAGCTTTTATATCTTTCTGGTGTTTTTCTAAGGCAAAATCCAGAATCGATGGGAAATTGCAAGATTTTGCCGATGGTCTCTGCATGTTCTCAGAAAACTAAACAGAGCATTGGCAAAAGGAAGCAAGAAGAATCAGAGCAAGGAAACAGGGCAGGTCCTTCAAGCGGGTGGAAAACATCACAACCCCATCAAAGACTCAAAGCAGAGAGCCAGATAGAGAGAGAGTCGTGGACTAACCAGAAATCAGTGACGGAGGGAAGGAAGAGACTTGGATTCTTGACAGATTCTTTCTCGCGCTCTGTTTTTATCTACTGAATCAGGCGCTCTGCATTTGGCTTTGGAAATTCTCTGAGAACATAGAGCAGCTTTTCTTGTTTCTTGGGTCTCTCTCCCTCTGTCTTCCGTCACGAGAATCTGTTGAGCTTGCGACTCCGCTTTCCGACCGCCAAATTGGGGTGCGTTACTTGTGAATTCCCGGGGCGTGACGTCGACGAAGAGCTCAAAGTTCAAACTTTCTCCTCCTCCTCCGCTTTACCTTAGTCATTTGTGGACGACTTTATTGCGTGGTTTTCTGTGTTAAATCTGTTTGGACTGACTTGGGATCCACACTGTCAATAGTAATTTCACAAATGTCCTATAAAGGAATCTTAATTTATTGTTATAAAAACCAAAATCTCTCTCTTTGAATTTATATGATCAATCTTTTTATTAGTCATTATTACTAATACCGTCAAATTGCTAATGTTGGGAGCATGTAGTAGAAGCTTAATACTTTATCCTGCGAGATCGCCAAGAATGAGCTCAAGTCCAAATATACTAGTAGATTCGTGGAACCCCTTGCCAAGGAAGAGACCTTCCCCGGTTTTTTGAAAACTTTCTGCATGTTTCTCCTCCCTTTCTTGATCGGCCAAGAGGGTAATTATAACCTCCATTAGGATGAGTTTGAATTAAAAGCAAGGATTATCTTATAGGAGTTTGATCGATTTCGAAAACCGTCTCAAAAATTTGAAAGAGCTTCAATCATTATCTTCTACGCAAATTGAGCTGATCAAAACCCGTTTGAAATAGCACAGATAGGATAAAATATCATTCAAACGACCAGTCCCCTCCTTGTAGATAAAATATGGTTTGAAACGATTCAAAAGCAAATAGTAATAAAATTGAATGGATAACTGTTGAATCGAGTAACCACTGGAGATCAAATCTCATCAACAAGGAATTGAGTGTGGAGTTTAAACCTCTCCTAAGGATATGACCGACCATGGCTCTCGATTGCCCACGCGATGATACTTGCTAACATCGTGTTAAGATCATGTGACTTGCATGTCATTCATGACTTAAATAAAATGCGAACGTGAACTATGCTAATGGAATTTTTGTTTAGAGATCGGGTCGATCCCTAATTTTCTTATGTAATAAATGACTAAGGAAGATAGAAAAAATTGAAGTGTCAACAATAAATAATATAAGCGATCATTTTTATGAAAAAAGTTTTTTAAATTATTCATTTTCCGCAAAACAAACGCACTCTTTAAGGAAAAAATTGAAGAAAACCTAGAGGGAAGAGAGGGAGAGAGAGAGAGACGAGGCAGCTAAATTTATTTAGTGCCATATCAACGCAAGATGTTCGTCATGTATCGTGTCAATCATTTTGACAGTGTCGGTAAGGGCTTACAAAAAAAATCAGATGACCAAATCTCACAATTAGTAAATTTAGAAGATTAAAGTTGTCCTTGACCCAAGACTCCGTCCATTACCCAAGACTCCGTCCATTTCACAGAAAATAACTTCCGGGAAAACGTTTTTCGGATTTTCCGCCGTTCTGTTCATGAAAAATAAACCAGTCAAAGAAAACATTTTCCGTCAATAGAAAAAACACCTTCAAAAGTGGGAAAAATATTTTTCACTTTTCAAAAAGTGGAAAACATTTTCCATCCTCTTTCTTTCGCCTCTAGACCAAGCACTTTCTTTCACCAAACACCTTTTCCTTTTTTTTTAAATCGAGTTTTTAATTATTTTAATTCTTTTATTTTCTTTTTCTTTTTACTTCTTCTTTGGCCGGTCGTGGGCGACCGACCATAGGTGAGCTCGAGCCCCAAGCTTGCTCGACCAACCTTGGGTGAGCATAGGCCTTGCCTGATTCGGCGAGCTGGGTGGAGCTCGAGGTCATCAAAGCCTTGCCGACCTCTAGCGATCTCAAGCGGGGCGACCTCAAGCAGGGCTTGAGCTCACTTGTGGCCGGCCGAGGAAGAAGCAAAATGAAAAGGAAAGAAAGGAAAAAAATAGATGAGAAAAGAAAAGAAAAAGAAAAATAATTAAAAATTCAAATTTATTGGTATTTTCTTCGAAAAATCAAATCAAATACCAAACGGCAAAAAATATTTTCTATTTTATTTTTAGATTTCAGCCGAACATCGGAAAATATTGTTATTTTCTTGAGAAATGGCTTCTTGAAAAATATTTTCTAGAAACATCACATTTTCCGTGAAACGAACAGAGCTCAAATTTATAATTAGCGGTTGCAAAAAATTTTTGAAGGGTCAAGCTTAGAAATGTTCTTGCAAACTAGGTGTTGGGTGGGTTTGGCTTATTGTCCTTAACATGTATTAGTAGATATAAGTGCAAGACAATTTTGATCCAATGTTTCTTAGATTCCGTTTGCTTTGATTATGAATTATTTGTAAAATATTTTTCTAAAAACGGTTGCTTGTATCACTTAAAAAAAATGAATGAACGAAAAATATTATCATCGGCAACGAAAATATTTAGAGAAGAGTTGTTGTCGATAACAAAAACATTTTTCGCTATCTAATTAATTAAAGCAATACAAGCGATCATTTTTAAGAAAATATTTTTCAAATTATTCATTTTTCGCGAAATAAACGGAATCTAATGTGCAAAAACTTACGTTTGGTCGTCCTGAATTTGCTTCTCAATTTACCTAGTCCATGAGGCTAGATCATAATTTATTCAATTTGGAGGTTAGCAATCGAAGAATGGTGGTTTTTCTCCTCCCGAGGTTTGAGAAAAATTTCCACGATTGTGCCTTTGCGCGGTGCGTTACAAAGTCAACATCACTCGCTTTCAATTTTAATTACTTTGCATGTGAATGATGTCAACAACTTATAAAATATGGATTAAAGACATAGGAGGAGGAAATTTCCTCCAATAAGAGATGGAAGAAAATGTTTTATTAAAAAAATTAAGGATTAATACCACAAAAACTTTAAACGGGTACATTTATGACAAATACACCACATGAAAAAGTTGATTTTTTGAGAATGAGGTTACTCAATCAACATTAACTCTGTTTATTTTCATAAAAGTTACTGTATCTAATTGTAAATCAAGAAATTTAGGGAGTTTTCTTCTTCTTTTTTTCTTTTTTAGAAATAACTCATTTTGAAAAGGCAAAGTTTTATCCCCTGATAATCCTAATAATATTTTGCATGGATATCAAATTTGTCTTTCTTGTTTATTCATGAGTGTTAACACAAGGGTCATGTTAAGCACTGTCTTGAAGCACTCTCTAAAGATACTTATTATGAAAGGGTTTAGTTTTCAAATCATGAATCAAACATACCTCGAAAAATCCACTAAATTCAAAATTGCCACTTTTCATATGCAATTACTTAACGAATGTCTCCAAAGAAATCTCCATCACAACATTCTATGCAAAATGCCATTTGTCAGCATACACCAATTGGTCTTATAGAGCACTATTTCAATCCAGATCACGTTCGATCCTTTCGATCTCGAGCTAACCATTTTGTCACGATTTTACACTTTCGTGGCGATTTTTGCATGGAGCATTGTTCACTTGTTGTGACCATTCGAGCTTCTTTCTTTTCCTTTTTTATAATGGAGCTTGATGTGACATTTCATCGAGCTCTCACTACATCGTTTCTGTTTCTCCAGTGAGGTTCTGTGTTGCTAAGGAGGGAGCGGTTGCAAGTTCTCGATTGAAAGGGAATCGTCAGTGGATCGAAATGTGTTTTAAGGCATGGAGTGCACGCCACTGGTGCAAAGTCAACCTCCTTGGCTTGTCCTTTTATCCTGGCTTCAAATCAAAAGAAAAAAGAAATGATCACTTTTGCTTTTCCTTAATTTTGAAAAGTGGAAAAGTTGATTTGCATATCATAGAATGATAAAGAAAAATATCTGAGTGTCCATGTATAAATGTCTGTTTATTTCGAAATGTTTTCGAGTCTTTGATATATTTCAAGTTTCGAGGAGAAGAAAAAAATATAGAGAAAAGAAAAGGCGAAAATAGAAAAAAAGAAAAAGAGGAAGCATACGGAAAACTCAAGATGGGAAAAGCAATATTCGAAAAATGATTGGTTATATGCTTTGAAAAAGTAGTCAATGAAAAATATTTTCATTATCCACATGATTTATGTTTAAGTCTTTTCGTGGGTGATGAAAATATTTTTCATTCGTTCATTTTTGTAATATATACTAGCGAGAATTTTTCGGGAAAATGCTTTTCAAATCTAGAATTTTCCATTAAATAAATGCACCCTCCAATGTGAATTCAAAAAAGATAGATCGGATTTTTTGTGTGTGTGTGTGTGTGGGTTTTATTTTCCACTTTTGACTTTTTCTTCAACTTTATACCTCGAAACTTTTCAAATTTGACTCCGACTTAATTTTAAGAACCTCAAATTTTTGGGTATTCAGTATCGAAGTACCTCAAAATGTTATAAATACACAGACAATAATATTGAAATTCATTACAATTTTTTCCATGATATTTTAAAAACAAAATTTCACTGCAAACAAAAATTCACAGGGAGCTTTTTGGTTCGGGCAAACAGGCCTTGATTATCCCCCGTAAAAAAGTAAGGGTCTGTTTAGTAACGTTTCTGTTTCTTTGTTTTTTTGTTCTTTTGTTCCCCGGAATAGAAAAAGAACAGAAATCCGTTTAGTAAAAAAAATCTATTTTTTTGTTTCTGTTCCAAAAAAGTGTTCCAGAAATAGATTTGGAACAGAAACAAGAAGCAAAAAAAATCTGCTTCTTGTTTCTGGAACAAGAAAAAAGAAACGTTTTTTTTCTAGAATTCTCTAAAAATAAGAAATAATCCATCGGCCGCAACCCGCCCACCGCCGCCTCTCACCGTCCTTCGCCGCCACCTACCGCCCGCCTTCCGCCGCCGCCGCCGCCGCCGCCCGCCGGCCAACACTCGCCGGCCACCTCCCGCCCGCTGTCCGCCTCTTGTTGTCGACCGGCGTTCTCCACCGCTCAACGCTTGTCGCCACCTGCCATCGACCGCTGTCCTCCATCGCTGGCCGTCGTGATCCATCGCCCGACGCCAGCCGCCACCTGGCGCTGGCCGCCTCCCCCCGCCAACCACCCGACGCCGGTGATCACCCACCACCGGTCGCCGTCCTTGGCCGCCGCCGGCCACCCACCACCGGCCGCCATCCTCCGCCGCCGGCCATTGTGCTCCACCGCTCGACGCCGGCCACCACTCAGCGCTGGCTGCCCTCGGCCGCCGGCCACCTCCCGCCTCTGGCCATCCGACGCCGGTGGTCACCCACCATCGACCGCCATCCTACGCTACCGATCGCCGTGCTCCATCGATCGACAATGGCCACCCTCCGCCGCCAGCCACCTCCCGCCGCCGCCCCCCACTGCCGTCACCACCGCCCGATGCCACCGTGCTCCACCGCTGACCGCCGTGCTCCACTGCCCCCCACCGCCGGCCGCCATCCTTTGCCGCCGCCGACCACCGTCCTCCGCCCCCCACCGCCACTTGCCATCCTCCGCCGGTAACCCAGAAGGGAAAAACTCGTTCATGGAATAGAAATGGATCATTCGCACCCTAAACGCGTTTCTATTTTTTTTCTATTTCAGGAATAGAAATTTTGTATAGTTACTAAACGCTATTTTTTGGTCAGAAACTGTTCCAAGAAATAGAAATAGAAAAAACTATTTCTGATCAAAAATTGTTTCTGGGAACAGAAACGTTGCTATGCAGACCCTAAGAGAAAAAGATGTTTCAACTTTTGGAAAGTATGAAAAAGGCAATAGTGATTTTTTAGACGTTATTTATTTTATATCTTAAATAAAGAGGCACTAGTGAATTTTTAGATGTTATTTATTTTATTATCTTCGATATCTCGAAGGGGGTCAACATTATCAAAATATAATAATATCGAACCTTTGATCGTTCACGAAAAAGCCAAAAGATAAAAAAATAAAGGGGACATGGTCACGCCAATCAGTTTTCCTTTGCTTTTTAAGATTCTGATTACGATCAATGTACCCGCGCACCATACCGTCGGTGGATTCGCATGTGGATAAAGCTGAAAATTACGTTTTAAAGGAGAGGAAAAATCCAGTCAAATAAGCATATTCTCTTATATATCTCATACGACAATGCTTAGGAGAATTAGTGTTGGGTTTGGGAATTCCAAGTCGATTTCCCACGCTAGCAAGAGAAGATCGAGAAGACGGGTGCGTGCTCCTGCACGGAATAATAGAGGTGAGCATGATTTCCAAGTAAAACCGGGAACTTGGAACTAGACCGGTGAAGATCGAGAAGACGAGTGGGCACCATGCATATGATAATGGAGGTGAGCATGGTTTTAGGATAGAACCGGAAATGGGAGGACCGGACCAGTGGGAATCGTTCCAGTTCTAGGTTCTGGTGAGATTTCGGTTCGGTTCTCGATCCCATATTTTTTGGAACCCCTACTATGCGGTTCCATTCCCAAGTAGGAACTAAATTGAACCGGCTATTAGGATTCGGCACACAATCGCTCTGCTATTTCACTATAATTAACATATTGCACTTTTGTATTACATCTCTTAATTACAAGAAAAGGATAATATATAAAAGCAACTGTAGATATTCATGGACACAGCCCAAACTACCAATAAAATGCATGCTCAAAATATAAAAACCCTTTGACTTCGCGGGACGTTGCCCCCTACGACCCTTGCCGAGGTAGCCCCCAAACACCCACCCAGTGAGACCCCCATGCCCTCCTGTCGGAGGGAAATATAAACCATGCCCCAACACCAAATCGAGAATCGGATCAAGAATTGGACCACCTACGGAACCCTAAAGTAGAAATTGACATATATTGTACGATATCGGGGGAAAAGTACAAAAAAAAGTCATAAACTTATTGCATTTATATCAATTCAATCATAAATCTTTTCACATTGGTACCAATTCAGTTCATCCTACCAATTAAGGCTAGAAATTGCTAACATGAACACTAGCCGATCTACGTGGCACGGCCAGCGCTAATGTGGATAATTTTTAATAATTTTTTTGAATTGTTTAATATTTTTTTCTTTTTTTCCTTTTTTCCTTTATTTTTTTTCTTCCTTCTCCTTTGGCGACCGGCTAGACCCTCGTGACCTGGGCGAGGGTGGCCCTCCTCCATGCCGCGAGCCGTGAGGTCGACCCTCCCTTGTGGCCAGCGAGGGCGTAGGCACAAGCTAGGACAAGGAAGGAAAAAAAGAAAAAAAAACATTAACAATTCAATAAAAAATATTTAAAGATTCCACACCAGCACGGCCGTCCTACAACGTCGACCGTCCTATACGATGCCGACCGTACCACGTAGGATAGCTAGCATCCACACCAACGATTTCCGATCTAAATTGACCGGATAGACTGAATTGATGCTAATATGAAAAGGTTTAAAACTGAATTGGTATCAATACAGTAGGTTTATGACTTTTTTTGTACTTTTTCCATGGTATTGGTGAGGGCCATGAGGCAGATTGCCGTTCCCTTCATGTAATTCATGATCTTTTCCTGCTCAATATAGCCACGGAAAAGCCGTGTATCGCATGCATTAACAAGAAGGGTGAGACCCAGCTAGGTTTTGAGTCCACTTGCTTTTGTCTGCTTAGCTTTTGCACTTTACTTTCTTAACTGGCAAAGTTAGCGACACCCGCTCAAGCAAGAAGAAGCTTCTCGATAAAGTATATGATATTCTCCAAATCAAAAGGGTGTTAAAAAGTAACATTCTAACAGCAATAGTGATAGCATTCTCTTGCCTTCCGAGATCTATCAAGTCCCGATACTGAAATCTGTGATCGAGTATATTCCCACAGGACGGACATGTTCCAAGTTCCGGAAATTGGACTGACTGTGGAACCACTCATTCCTGTAGAATAACACAATGACATAAACTCGATAAAGTTCAGGCTGATTTTTAAAAAGAAGATATTACACTTGAAGTAAACCCAATTGAGTATACGCTAGCAGAGATCGATTCACACGATTACTTTATATGTACTCTACGGCATCAGATAAGCACGTTGTCTTGTACAGAGCATACATTTGGTGCTCATATCCAGATCACGACGTGCCTCAAAGAGATTAACTGCCGGTTCGGCATCCTAGTCTCTAATTAATTAACTTGATTATGAAACTCATATTAAATAATCTATTGGTTTAATACATGATCAATACTCTATATACTTCACATTAATGATTGATGGGTTGACTTTTGATTTGACCATGGGAACTGCGTACTAAGAATTTGGGAAAATTTGATTGGTCCGGAAGCGATGATTCCCTCGATTTGTCATCCAGAAAAAAAAAATGCCATTACTATGTTTGGTTGCACGTGTTTCTCAACCAAAATTGCTGCTCTATTTTAATACTCTGCATAGAACTTACTGTTAAAATTTGGTAAACTTCTAACTATAAGACCTTGTGTTGCCCAGATGACGTTCAATAGAGCCTCGAATGGGCATGGAATTGCTAATTGTCATGATTACCGTGGAATCATCTTTGGACATGCTTTTAGCTAGTCTTTGAGCTTTTGAACTCGATCCATGCCAAACTCGCTCTCCATGCAATCTATAGTCAAAATCGGATCCAACGGTCAAACGCCGACCGACATAAGAGAGCTAGCACCGGCGGCTGTCATCGCTTCGACGTTCGGTGCGTGGTCTAATTTTCAGTATGTAGTACACGAAAGCCCATTTAAGTGTACCCGAAAAGTTTGGACATTGCGTTTTTCAGAAGATCTTGCTCCGCCATTAGTTAGCGCAGCAATCGATTTTCTTCTTTGGTCCAATTCGAGAAGGTCTTCAGTAAGTATGATTCGCAAAGCAAATGACACTGCGTTTTGCAATTTGATTTTGTTTCTATTTTTTTCATAGGCTCGTGGGATCGTGAACTGGGTACTCCACATTAATCGATTCTTTTTTATCATTTCTCTCATTAAAGTTGATGTCAGGGCTGAAATCGGCACTTCTATACATAATTTCTTTTCATCATATACTAGGTTAATTGATCATGTTGATTTTTTTGTCCCTTCTTGCCCTTGGGTTTCGTATTTTGGTATTCCGAGTTAATGTCATGACTAGGAGTGAGCACAGTTCCAAGGTAGAACCTGAAACCTAAGAACTGGACTGGTAGGAACCTATCCGATTTCAGGTTCCAAGTTTCAAAAATTGGGGACCCTGTTTTGATAAATAAGTTTCAGGTTTCAAGTAAATGGAACTTGAAATCTAGAACTTGTGTTGTTCTCGATCTATATCTTCGCGCGATCCTACGACATTCCATGGCATCCGATGATGAGTGTATAATCTGAAACCACTAATTGGAGCTTCTATTTTATGACTGAAACTTTTACTTTGTTAATATTTCATATTTTTCGTGTATCCAAATATAAATTATGGTTGGATTGTAGTAACAAGTGATAGTCATAAAGAGATTATAATTCATCGTAATCGTTCAATTAATAATACGGCTGGAACCTCGATAGATCTTGGAACCGACTCTGCAACCCGTGACAAGGTAGATTCTAGGTTTCAAGGTATGCATGGTAGGTTTCAGGTTTTCGGAATCCGTAGCGAACTTAGAATCACTAACCCCTAGTCACGACGTACGAGTTTTCCTTTATCTCACGGGAAAAAAAACCACAAAAAAAAAAAACAAAGAAGCCCATAAGCAATCTTTTACTGGGCCTTAAGCCCAAACCAAGTCGCTCATCCCCAGGCCCAACAATTTACTGGCCCTCCAGCCCAAACCAACGCTCTCATCCCAGGCCCAAACCGACCCGACCCGACCCGCCTCTCTCTCTCTCTCCCTCTCTTTCCTCCCTTAAACCCTCTCAGAACCCTATCCTCCTCCATCTTCACCTCCTTCCTCGTCGCTGCTCTCTCTCTCTCTCTCTCTCTCTAGAAAATGTCGCTCTCGAAACCAGCCTTCCTCGCCCACCTCAGAATCCTCGCGAACCCCTCCCTCCTCCGCCGCCGCCCTCCGCCGCCGCGCTACGTCTCCCTACGCTCCCTCTCCTTCGCCACCCCGGAGGAGGCCGCCGCCGAGCGCCGCCGCCGCAAGCGCCGCCTCCGCATCGAGCCCCCGCTCTCCTCCCTCGGCCGTCCGTCGGCCTCCCCTCCGCATCCCCACCCGAAGCCCCCGTCCTCCATCCCCCAGAACCCCAACTCCCCGAAGCTTCCCGAGCCCATCTCCGCCCTCGCCGGCAACCGCCTCAACCTGCACAACCGCATCCTCGCCCTCGTCCGCGACAACGACCTCGAGGAGGCCGCGCTCCTCACGCGCCACTCCATCTACTCCAACTGCCGCCCCACGATCTTCACCGCCAACGCCGTCCTCCACGCGCTCGTCCGCCAGTCGAAGTACTCCGATTTCCTGTCCCTCCACAGGTTCATCACCCAAGCTGGGCTCGCCCCCAATGTGATCACTTACAATCTGCTGTTCCAGACCTACCTCGATTGCAGAAGACCCGATACCGCGATGGAGCACTACAAGCAGTTCATAAACGATGCGCCGATCAACCCTTCGCCGACCACTTACAGGATACTGATCAAGGGGTTGGTGGATAACAACAAGGTGGAGAGGGCCCTGGAGTTGAAAGAGGAAATGGCTGTCAAGGAATTTGCTCCGGACCCGCTTGTGTATCATTATCTGATGGTTGGGTGCGCTAAGAATTCGGACGCTGACGGAATTTTCAAGCTTTATGAGGAGTTGAAGGAGAAGTTGGGGGGTGCGATTGAGGATGGGGTGGTGTATGGAGGGTTGATGAGAGGGTACTTCTTGAGGGGCATGGAGGATGCTGCGATGGAGTGTTACGAGGAAGCCGTGGGTGAGTATTCGAAGGTGAAGATGAGCGCTGTCGCGTATAATTCGGTGTTGGATGCTTTGACCAAGAATGGGAAGTTTGAGGAGGCGCTGAAGTTGTTCGACAGGATGCTTGAGGAGCATAATCCACCTAAGCGGTTGGCAGTTAATCTGGGGAGCTTTAACGTGATTGTCGATGGGTATTGCAAGCAAGGGAAGTTTAAGGACGCGATTGACGTTTTCAGGAAGATGAACAACTATAGATGTGGCCCAGACGTGTTATCATACAATGTTTTGATTGAACAATTATGTGAGGATGGCTTGCTGGCAGAAGCCGAGGAGCTTTTTGGGGAAATGATTGAGAAGAAAGTCAATCCTGATGAATTCACTCACGTTCTGTTGATGGATGCCTGTTTCAAGAACGCCAGGGCTGATGATGCGGCGGGATACTTTAAGAAAATGGTGGATTCTGGTCTGAGACCTAATTTGGCAGTGTACAACAAGTTGGTTGATGGGTTGGTCAAGGTTGGGAAGGTCGACGAGGCTAAGGCATTCTATGATCTCATGGTGAAGAAGCTGAAGATGGATGTGGAGAGCTACCAGTTCATGATGAAGGCGCTGAGCGAGGACGGTAAATTGGATGAAGTTCTTAAAATGGTGGATCAACTGTTGGATGAAGATCCAATTATCTTCGATGAGGAGTTTCAGGAGTTTGTGAAAGGGGAGTTGAGGAAAGAAGGGAGAGAGGAAGAGCTGGGGAAGCTGATGGAGGAGAAGGAGAGGCAGAAAGCTGAGGCTAAAGCTAGAGAGGCCGAGGCAGCCGAAGCGGCCAAGAGAAGCGCAAGAGCTGCGGTTGCTTCTTTACTTCCCTCAAAGTTGCTGGGTAAGAAGGAAGAAGAGAAGGAATTGGCTAACGATGCCAGTGGCGAAGCCAATGCAGCCCTATCGGCAAATGAGGACGCTAATGGTGGGAAAGAAGAGACTTCTGAGGAAGTTGTTGCTGAGAATTCAGCTAGCGGAGAGGTTGATCCAGCCAGAGAAGCTCCTTTGTGCTAATTAAGTGCTAGTGAGTATTTGGACCAAGAAAAAGTGCTAGTGAGTATGTGCATTCTTTGCTTCACTTCAGTGGAATAGAAAATGGATGAAATGTCACCTGCTTTGTCTTGCTGAACTAATCTTTGTGGCCTGCGGGTATCCGACTTGGTGATGCCATCGGGTGCATAATAGATGCGATATGGAAGTTATCGACGGGGATAAAATATCGGGCTTTCTGTGAACTACTGTCAGTATGCATCACTCACTTCTGCATGTATAATAAAGCAGCTACTAATCAATGCGCCTTTCTTTGAGTTTAGAACACAAGGCCAAATGTCGTTTTACCTAACAAATTTTGCCTGGCAACTTCAATGGAAAATGGGAAATTTGCTGGAAGTAATCGAGGGAATAGGATGGGAAATGACTAAATTTGAAGGAGGGGAAGTATCGCTCTTGGACACCAAGGACAAGACTCCACTTGAGATGATTTGGTTATGGAACAATGATACCGACATGCTTGATTCATTTCAAATTCAATAACTGGGCATCAATTCATTTAAGACAAGAAAAACGCCGCGTTATGGTCTCACATAACCATAATGATAATCTACCCGAGAAGGGTTCCTTCTGAAGTGAAGTGTACAGACCCCATTTTCACTTGGTGTCTTTACCCGACGGCTGATCTTTGCTTTCAAATCGGCGGGAACGGTCTATGTACTTACTCCCTTTCGATCGGTTAGTTTGCCCTTCAGAATAATGCAACGTCCTAGGGTAGAAGCCCTCTATTCCTTAGGATGGTGCTCCTCACACAACCCCATGATCAAAAGAAATACTTCCCGCCATAAACAGACAGCAATGCCCAAATTTGAACTCTCACCCTTCACAATACCAGACATGAGAATGAGAATGGGACAATAAAGTCCGTCATTAAAGTAGATTATGCACGCCTGAAACATGCCCAATCACGAGGAACAATCTATTTGCATATTTTGAAAGAAGAGAAAGAGAAGTTGTAATGCATCATAGATCTCAATCAGTAAAAGCGATGGCAACATACAAGCGCACGAACCGGTCAGCAAATGCAATTTCCAAGGAGGATTATAATGTTTTCCGACCAAAGAAAAAAAGGAGGATTATAATGTTTATGCGTACACTAACTAGTTCAATAAATATAAGCTTATTATGTACACCGGTGGAATTACAATAAGAACGAGCCAAAAGGATTACATGCTGGCAACAATTTTAGGAATCTCAGCTTCCACCTCGGGTTCCCCATCAGAACTCTCAATGCTGGTCTGCAACAGGAAAATAAGAGCATAATTAAGAGATGTTTCGTCAGTGATAGACGTTTGTAGCTAGAGAACATAGCAATATGCACCTCTTGATCCTTTACTTTCTTTTGGGAAAGATATCGATCAAAAGCACCTTTGCCATAGAGGATTTTCGCCCCATGTCCACGTCCCTCGATCCCAACTGCCTCTTCGTCAACTATGACTGCATCAATTATGTCTTCCCCCGTTCTTACATCCGGAATCTGCAAACAAGAATTAGGGAGTCTATTAGGTATGTAATGAGATGACTAGAAACGTTGCAAATACCAACCTATCAATCAAGAATGGCTAATAGATCACCAAACCAACGTTTAAAAGTAGTTGAAGAAACATTCAAACCCGAGAACTGTCGTTCTTGATCTAGCTACAATTTTTTTTTAAACTGTCCTTATAAAGCCAACAAGCAAAGGGATTGATGGACATTACTGCTCTCAGAAAACCACTCGAGTGATTTTCAGAGAAGATCCAAGGGATGTCAGAATTACCTCATACATGGCTTCCATCAGAATATTCTCCAGTATGGATCTTAGTCCTCGAGCTCCAGTATTTTTGGCTATCGCTTTTCTAGCAATTAATCTCAAAGCCTTATCAGTATAGTGCAGCTTCACCTGCAATACGCAATGTCTATGTAAAATCAAACAATCTAAATGACATTAGTGACACTGAACACAGTAAAAAATTCTAACAAGAGTTTCTCCACATAAATTAGGAAGAAGCCCCTGCAAAAAAACTTACGCCATTCATTTGGAACATCTTCCGGTACTGCTTTCCCAAAGCATTCTTTGGCTCCGTTAAAACCTACATGAGTTACGAAAGAATCATGAGATTGTAGAAAACAAGCTTAAAATTGGAGCTGACTATCCAAATCATGTTGGCAAACATCACAAGTTTTATTTTGCTGCAGTCATTTAACACTTTCGTGTTTTCTCCAAGGAATAAAAAGTCAACACACATAGTCAGCTACGTTTCAGCACTGTAGCTGGAACTTGAACAGTTAAAACAAAAGATGTCTATATCTTTTGGTAAAAATAAAAGACAGCGTGAGGCAAACAAAAATGCGAGATATCCAGCAAAATAAAACATCAATCAGTCAGCTGACTTCACATAATTAGCCTCACAAATTTAAAGTGCCAATTATAAAATAGAGTACAGAATTACCTCAACAAGTTGGTTTTCACTTAAAGCTGACAAACTGACAAGGATTGGAAACCGCCCAACAAACTCAGGTATCAGACCATATGAAATAAGATCACTACTCTCAACCTGCCATACAGCAACAGACAATGTGAATTTAACAAGCTGAGAAGATTACTAGCTGTTGGATGCAAAATGAGGACTAGAATGCACTTACAATCTCTAATAAAGAAGATGCCACCGCCGCATTTGTAACATTGGAAGCTCGCATGTTCGCACGTACTGGAGCACCAAATCCAATCGACGAATCTTGACGCCTGCAGACCAACTTTTCAGGTAGTCAAGTACAAGCACATTTATAGTCAGTTTTAAGGATATTAGAATCAAGACTTTAGCATTAATATGACCTCTCTGAGATTGTCTTCTCTAGGTCAACAAAGGCACCACCACAGATGAAGAGGATGTCCTTGGTGTCAATCTGCCAAAAAGAGGAAGAACAAAATATAGGTTGTAAACCAGGAAGTAATGAAGTACAAGCTCATGACTTGTAATTCATCAAACAAATGCAGTGTGAACATACTTGAATATTGTCACCTCTAGGATGCTTACGAGCTCCCTTCTCTGGAACATTTACAACCTTTACAAGATCCAGAACAAAATGAATGTCAAGAAAAATTCAAGATCAGATATGGTCGAGAGTAATCACTGTAAAAGTTATCTCATTTGACAGACTCTGGAGGTGATGTGATCAACAGGCAGGATTTTTTTTTCCTTGTGTGTAAATATGTATGTGTCTGTTTGTACGTTTATGATAGCACAAGGAGCTGCTTCAGTGACACTTTGTCACATTGCCTGTCCCCGACATGGAAGCAAAAGCGACGGCTAATTTACTCATTTTAGAGCTGGGGCATAATACACACTTACAGTCCCCTCAAGCATTTTTAGCAATGCCTGCTGGACCCCTTCCCCAGATACATCTCTACTTATGTTAACACTCTCAGCCTGCAAGGCAAAATAGGTGATCAGATCACATGCTTCTAAGGTTGAAAAATTTTTGTAAATTCTCAAGCAAAATGACCAAAGAGGGGAAGTAAAAACCTTTTTGGTGATCTTGTCGACCTCATCAATGTAAACAATGCCCTGCTGTGCAGCTGCCACATTATAATCAGCAGCCTAACAAGTTAAAGAAACAAGATGGTAAGATCACCAGTTTTCACCGCAATGAGAACCGTGATTGAAGATAATCGTATAAATACGCAGTTGCTGGAGCAAGTTTTCTTGAGTAACCAAACAAGCTAATACAGCATCGAAAACAGTGAAAAAACTTAGCCTTTATCTTTTGTTGTTTTTACACAAGGAAAACCATTATTCTTGAGAAGAGGGAGAGGGCATCTAAAGGACAACCCATATACAGAACATCAGCAGATTACCACACTCTGAGACTGAAAAAATTAAGATCAGTATACATGTTTAAAGTAGAGCTCGGGACTTATGTCAGGACAAAAGAAACTTGAAAGACCACACGAAGAAGGCCCAAAATCTTTCAAGGAAGCAGCACTGAATCTGAGTAATAGCAAGCATAACTTTGGCTTACTCAGGTGAAGCTTGAGCAGTTCGACCAGAAAAATGAAAGTGACTCAGAAGTACAGTGATAGATCACTACTGCTGTGAGAAATAACCCTAATGAGCCAGAACAGACAAATCCAAAGTAACTCTATCTTATATTTGTGGTAGAATTGTCCTCGTTCAAAAGAAGAAACAACCAAAAGGAACCTAAAGTGAATATTACTAAGGGCCTGTTTGTTTTTGATTAATCATAAGCAAAATGCTCTTTTTTGCTTTCGCAACGAAATTTAAAATATTATTCAAATTTCGTAAAATTATGAAAAATATATACGTAAATTTAAGGGGTAACATTTGGATGTTCTGAAATTTTCAGATATTTTTAGATTAAAAAAAGTCAAAGTAGTTGCAGATTTAGATTAATCAAAAAAGTATAAAGTAAAATCCTTCAGCTACAGACCCTAAATTTGCAAGACGCCATCTTAGACAAAGAAAAGATGCAATGAGAGAAAGATAAAAAATCAAGTCAAGGGACAAAGTTTCTCAAAAAATGTAACTTCTTTTTGGAAGAAAACCTTACTGTAAGAAGCTTATGCAATATGGACTCCACATCTTCCCCTACGTATCCAGCCTGCAAATTAGAGTTCATGTCATTGCACGTCCAGAGCTAAAATCACTGACAAACTTTCTCACATTCGCAATTATATAGGACGTTGCATTAGAGGTAAAGAAATATGAATTCCAAAGGAAAATGACACAAATTTCAATTCTAAATTGAGCAAAAAAAACAAACAATGATCCTAGCTATCCTTGCATTCCACTCTCCTAAAGGAACGTTAAAACAAACAGAATAAAATCATCTAGTCTCTCCCCGGAAGTCTGAGAATAGGTAAAGAAGTTTTGTGAACCATAGAAGAAGCAATTTAGCTTTTACTTTGCCACTGTCGATACCAAATTTGTTAAAACTCAATGAACACAAGTCTTCCCTGGACAAGTCACTTACTCCAGATCGTCAAATATTCAAGAACTCAGCAAGAATGACACAGAAAAAGTTACTGATATGCATCTAAAGGGTAAGGTTCCAAATCAGCAATGCCAACTGAAAAGGACTAGGTACATACTTGCATGCTCATAATTCCCAATGCTTGTGAATATATAAGCAACTAGGGAAAATTGCTCGTAACTCATGAAGCTTCCATGAATTCACATTTTTGCTCCATAATACACAAAGCGGAAAATGCTGATAATAAAAATAAAATTAAGGGGCTACCAACTTGCCTGAGTCAAAGTAGTTGCATCAGCTATAACAAAGGGAACATTCACAAATCGTGCTAAAGTTTTGGCTAGTAATGTCTTCCCTGTCCTTGAGACAACATCAACAGAGAGTAAGCGCAAGAAGTAGTCGATTCATGGGATAAGTAAACGACTGGGAAAAAAACTGTGTAGTTCTCATATCAACTGTTCATACTCCGATTTATTACCGTGATATAATAGTAAGCAAATAGAGATCAACATCAGTTACAGAAAAAAAGAGCAAGGCAGGGAGAAGTTTTTCCATACTAATTCAGTTTATACAAACTGTACTCTGGATTTAATGAACATTTTGCATTCATGTAGGGACCCCAAGTTGGTTTAAATGAAGACATACAACTAGACAATGCATTTCACACTTGATCAGATTAAGAATATTTATTTTATAGCTGAAACGTTTACTTATTCATGTTTGTCAAGTAGGGATAGAGACTGATAGTGAATTACCTGAGCCTGTCGGCCCCATAAGAAGGATATTACTCTTTTCGAGTTCAACTGAGTCATCATCAGTTGACTCTGGTCTTCCATCCTCTATAACTCCAGCAGGCCTAACTTCCAGAATGACGACAGAAGTGTCGAAGGATTAATCAATTAAACAGAAAGAGTTACGAGCACTAGAAGTGACACTAATTAGGAGTATAGAGAAACCCAGCAAAGCTATGCTCCAATATTTCAATGTTATGGTGCTAGAAAACATTTGATAGACATAAAGAAAGAATCATTGAAAACGATTAACCCATAATAAGTTCCAAGCCTTTATGGTGGCAAACTAAAATGTACAAGTTTCACCGAAGCTATTCCATTTCACGTGCACGATTTGCACGAATCATTTTGGTATCTTCAATGTATTGATTTGAAGTTATTGTGAAAAAACAGGTCAATGCTAATCCATCTTTGAATTATGAATGGCTTTCCATTCAACTTTAAGGTGGAGATTTGCATATTGCATGGCAATAATCACAGTTAAATTCTCAGAGTGACTCCAGAAGCAGATTAAAATAACATGGATAATAATAGAGTGAATATCTTCCAAAAGCTTGAAATTCTAGCTTTACATCACAATAGTTTATCCTTATTGTATTTGCTTAGGCATATACAACACACGCGGAAACATCCAGGCATCTTGCCACATACTAAATTACCAACAAATTTTAATTTGTGGGGTTTGAAACAATAACAATTAAAGCTGCTCATTATCAGTTAATGGAAAAATGGCATCTCCCAGAAGTGAAATTCACCGAGTGAAAAGAGAAATTGCCCGAAATATACATGAAAGCATGGCACAGTTCAATTGGCCATTTAAATGGTTTAACATCAGAAGTGCATGGACAACTCAACCAGGGAATATTTAGGTTCATATGAGTATGTCATGAGGTATTAAGCTAATTACCTCTTCGCAGACTCATGATATATCCTTTTGTAGTGATTGTAGACTGCAACGGAGAGCACCTGCAAAAGCACATGTTAAGGAGGACTATAAAATAAAATCTGTTTCAATGTTTTAAACAGACTGAGAAACTATCTATAGCTCCATAGCTTTATAGTAAACTCCATCGTATTTCCATATTATGCACACCCAACATCTTCTCACAGCCACACAAGTGTTTCAAGGCTAGCATATCTGGAAAGGGATCCCAAAGAGTTCAGGTAATGCAAGAACCTTTCATATGATTTGATTCGGAAACCAGAATGAGCACTGAGTATCACCATGCTAAATCATCAATTATGACATTCTCATTCTGATAGTATGACAGAAAACCATTGGATTTCCAGTGTTCACAAAAGGTAAAAGCATATTGCTTTGAAGCATATGCAACTACAGGTAGCAATGATATCTAAACAGCTTCTTTATTCCCAACTAAGGGAGAATTACTCTACACCATTTGATTGTATTCCAGCAAATATTGCAATAACCTGTAACCACTGCTAACTTGTAACCACAAAGAAATATCAATTCAAAATAAGAAAAGAAGACACTGCTTTAGCAAATTAAGCTTCTTGACATCCACAACACTATCCTTTTACATTTCATAGAGCATAAAAAGTGAACCCGCAAAAACGCATTTTAAGTTCACCAACAAGCAACCAAGCATTACCTTCTTTGCTCTCTCTTGTCCAATCACGAACTTGTCAAGTCCCTTGCAAATCTCCTTTGGAGTGGGAAAATTGCTCCCCCGATTTGAGCCACCCCAAGACTCATCCTTGGGTGAATCGCTTTCCGAACCCGACCCACCTCCTCTCGTCACGACGTACCCTGAATTCCCGAGCCTCACCGTAACTCCACCCCCGGGAGGCTGCCACACCTCCGGCGGGTCCCCATTGGAGCTCGCCATGTTAAATCTCTCACTCCAACTTCTACCCCCATCACAATCCCCGCGAGAATTACCCAACATCTCCCTCTCATCACACGCTGCGGCACCCTTCTTGCCGCTAACAATCGAGTTAACCCTCCGATCACTCAAGAACTGCGTGCCCTGCTCGACGAAGTCCCCGCGGAGCGTCACGGGCTTGAAAGAAGTGAAGTGGTACGGGGTGTTGGCAAAGAACCTATCCCAATTGGAATGGCTAGCGCGGTGGGAATTGGGCACGCGACCCGCATGCATCTGGTTGTTGAACACAAAGCAGCGGAATTGGGAGGCCGCGAAAGTCGCCGTTTCCTTGGAGGGCTTGCATTTGAGCACGGCGGCCATGACGGCCGGGAAGAACTTCCCCCGGAAAGAAGCAAAAGGCAGGGGAATTCCGTCAAGAAAAGCTGAGCTCAGTCGGAGCGAGCGAGCTCCGAGTTCATACAAAGAGATGGAAAAATAGGGAATTGATCGAGGTGTTCGACGAAATATGAGGTGAATCGAAAAGGGTCAGCGCAAGATTAAGTCATGAGCACGCAAACAGATTCAAGATTGATTTTTTTTTTGCTTCCTCTGTTCTACAGGAACACGAACACCCACATACGCAGAGTCAGAAGCAGACAAGGAAGGGGAGATAATGATGAAAGAAGCCAAAGAAAAATATGAAGATACGAGCTCTCGAGAATATCTAAAGCGGTCGGAGTCGGGCTCAAACGACGCCGTTCGTTTTCGCGGCGAAAGGAGGTTGATGTCGTTCCCGGTTTTGTACGATATCAAGGGCCGCAAGCAGAACCAATTCCCGGTTGCACGTGCGACTGTTGTCTTTAGGAATGAGACAGGGACACCTCTCTACTATGTATTTTTTTCTGTACTTTTCATTTCATCTGTTTTCTTTCTGAAAAATAATGCCTTTTGAAGTCAGCTTGCAGAGAGTTGTTCATTAGTTTGAAGAGACAAACGAGCAAAAGCAGTGATTGGAAATGCATGTAACACCTATGCCGTGTTGCTAGTTTCCTTTTAGCTTCGTCAATGAGGTGCATATTGTTACTAGTTTCGTGCAAAACCGATGTTGGTATTGTCTTCTGATAATTGATCTAAAGGGGGGTTAATTCCGGGAAATTGCTGATTGTACATGACGGTACATAATGTGCATCGTGGTTGTTTGTTTGAGAGGTGACACAGAATGATGTGATGGACAAACCCAGTATAGAAAAAGTGTCGCAACGTAGTTTCTCTGTACGTGGTACATGATCAGTTTGATTTGAGAGAACAAGTATTGGCAATAATTTCCCGCGGTCGTCGCATATGGAATGGGAGCAGCTTTAGACTAACACAAGCGAAAGTAGGTGGTGTTCACTACACATCCTGTAAATGCCACTTTCACCTTCTACTAGTTAAAGATTACAAGCTAACTTCGAACAAAGAATGTCAACAGGTTACATGAATATGATCTCTTGATTGTCAATGGAGCATCGGCCAGTTACCAGACCTTCGATGTCTGGACATCCAGAAATTTACAACAAATCCCTTTCTCTAACACTGCTTAGGATGGAGCCACGTCCGACAGAAAGTTGCTTCCTTGTCTCTCGTCTCAGTCAGCTGAACTACAGGACTAAGAGGGGGCTGAGGAAAAATTCAGGGAGCAATACTGGAAGTATCGGCTTCGAAGAGTACAGCAAACGACTTTGAATATGACAATCCTACACACGTGAGTAAACTGTTATTTGTTCAATTTCGAGGGCAAAATGAAAGTGTCAACATACATGTTACAAGAATGTGCTGAGGTCAAGAGCTACACTGATTCTGGTTAAGTTCAGCTGTCAGAACTCGGGCCTCATGTACAGCATAACTTGCTGAATAGATCGCCATCTTTTTCACCTACAAAAAAAGGAAATGTAACGAGACTTAATTTAATATTTGCAGCGTTACAATCAGCTTACCTGGTGCAGATATTGCTGTACCAACTAAAAATGTTGTCTTTCCACAATATGCTGACTGGTATTTCTAGTCGCGGCAAGCGTGCCAGAAGCTATATCAATGTGTACAACCTTATATTTGCTTTATCTTTATTGTCGACCTCACAAACTGAGTCATTTGACTTTGCAAATTATTGGCTATACCAATAACATAGTTAACACAAATCTAGTGGAAAACCTGATGAATGATGTGAAATCACAGCTTATGTTATTATATGAAGCAGCACCATCACAATGTACCTCCAGTTTGTCTTCCTTAGCTCTGTGGTCTCTCGGAAGCTTGCGGAATTCTTCAGTTAATCTTACGCATTCTTGAACATTTTCAGGGGATACGAAGTCGAGGGCCACTTTGATACACGACTGTACAGTACGACAGCATAGCTATGTGAAAGAAGCGAACTTACATACAAAGAAAATGAGTTTGTTCTGGACAAATCTTAAAGGAGTTTCATTTCTTTGAACTTCAATCTTATTTAGCTCAATAGAGACTAACAAAGCAAGATCAAATTAAATCTGATAAAAAGTCTTTCTTTCTCTTCTCTTGCAGTACAGAAGAGTTGGCTCTTAGAGAGGATCATTGGCAACACATTCACATGCTTAGGACAGTTGATCGATCTCGTTTTGAGATTAGCAGTCTCACCTGTCTGTTTCTCACTTGATGTGGACATCCTGCAGGAATGAGAACAGCCTCACCAAGTTGTTGCTCAAACGTCCAAGGTTCAACATCTGAAGAGAGTTGACCGGTAAGAACTGTCCCTGTCTACACTTCTACACTAACAAGGAAGTACAAATGAATAACTTTACATACTGTATTCCTCTTTCAGTTGCTTCTTGTGCCTCTCGGTTAAGTAAAGTGTTTGGTCATGTATCGGATGAATAACCTGCCACAGTCACATCTACCAAGTTTAGAGAATATAACTTAACTTTAATCTTGGCAAATTAATTTTGGAGCCAATTACCCACAGATTCGACAGGTAGATTGTTGATGTGGCGAAATTCTTTCCAATGTCTTTGCAAGTACTCGACTAGCTTGGGGACGTCCTGCCGACGGAAAATATCCCAAACAGCACCTCCAAACGATACATCCAAATCGTCATCTTGAATAATTTCTTCAGTAATGCTCAAGTTTGGCTTCAAACATGCATCTCTCATCTCATCCTCCAGAAAAACCAATTCTGATGCGTTTTCACTGACCTTATCTTGTGGCTCCTCACCCTCATTTTGCTCAGACAAGGCGAGCGAGTCATGGACACCAGGATCACTAGTATGATCACTTAATGTGTCTCTTTTAGATGTAGCCAAGTTGTTTTGCATCCAGTTAACAAGGTCATCAGGGCCTTCTGCTTCATGTCTCTTCTGGAGAATGTTTATGGCTCTATGCTGCCATTGAGCTATATTTACTTTGGTAGTATGCGTCAATACATTGATCTGAAAACACAATGTTATGACTTAAGCTTTCAAATTGTGATATATAACCTTCAAGAAACAGGTGAGAAGTTTGAGAGTTTTACTGAGAATAAAGTACTTGGAAAAAGCACATAGCAGAAACTAGTAAGAGCAAAGTGCCTTCCAGTAATGTGATTATTCTATGCAAATGTAAGTATGTATTAAGAAAAGAAAGTCCCCATGCCTCTAAACATGTGAGCATTTCATGATCAAATCCAATTCACTTCAACTTGCAAGTTGCATATAATAAGCAATTGTAAAGATTACTCAAAGCATTGAGCATACCGCATCAGAAACGTCACAGTGAAGCTTTGTAACTGAATCACCTCTTCCAAGCTCTTTCGAAAATCCATAGGCAATAAATGTTTTAGGTCCCAAGTCAGGCTTCACAAATGCGGGAAGCTTCGTGGCAAGGTTCAAAAGACCAGATCTTGGATGAGTATAATCCATGTAAGGAAGCATTGCAATGAATTCGGCCCCATGCCTCGGCAAACACTCGTCAAATGAATTCGACGGTGGCCAATCCTTCAATTTCAACATCTCTGGCCACCCATTTTTATACCTGCGGCCCTCTAGGTAGCCCTTGAAGAACTGAAAAATGTTGATTCCAACCTGCAGCATCAGAAACAGACAGCAGTGTTTTATCCTGAAGTATAAGTGCATGCTATGCATTTTTCCATACATAAAATGCAGCCTCAATATCTGTTAAAATCGCCGTACATGTTCCAAAGGAATGAAGAAGGAAGAATACCTTACCCTTTTGAAGGATCTGATTAATGAATGCATAGAAGTCCCTCATTTTTCTACTTAAACTTATACATGCATCTTATAGAATCTCAAGCAAATTATCTAGAGAGGCATGAGTTATTGAATCTGAGCTCAAGTTTTCCTTTTTCTGATACCTGTCTGGGCTTAAGTTTAATTTTACTCATTGACTGAGTTGAAGAAATATCAAGGAAGTATAGCTGTGGAGAGATTCATTGACCTGGCCAAAGTGATCCTAGGGAAACAGACACTTCCATTCTTTCTACTGCTATGTGTCATCACTACTGGAGTTTGCATCGAAAATAAGGCATCATAACGTAACGGAATTCTCCATTCAACCACAGCTTACATTAGACCAAATAGCAGATAACATTCAGTGAGAAACAAGATAATACAAACTCACAGATTCAGCTAGCTTAAAGTTGAGACATACCTCACACCAATCCAGGCAATCAATGGCCTTAACAACATGAGCATCCTCCTTCAATACCTTCTGCGCACCCCTAAATGCCCTCCACATTACCATCGGCTCCCAACTTAGTCCAGACGCTTTTTGTAGTAGATTTCTAACAATGACAGGCTCACCTTTGATCCAATGAGTTTGAAAATGCTTATATCCATCATCTTTCAATTGAAGAGCATCAGGACAGTACAAACAGTTATCATGACTGTTCTCCCGGTGAGCTGCTTGTCTTCTTTCAAGTTTCCCACTTAATGTAGAATCAGTGGAATAGCACAAAATACATCCTTGGGAAAGTTTGGTCTCTGGGGACTCGTAATGTAGCATCAGCTTATGCGCATTGTCTATTATTTTGTCTATAAAATTTGCATCAAAGATCCGTCTCAATTCAAGAATTCCACTACCGCAACCTCCCTGTGCTTTGGAAGGACAATGGATCGAACCATCAGTTTCTGCTCTCCAATTATGAAAGTCAAATTTTGTATTGCCAGCATAATTGTTCAGTGAGGAGGTCAATTTGCTCTCTTGACCATGTTCCCCTTTCACAGATGGTATCTGGACAGCCAGCTCCGTACCTTCACTCTGCAATGTTTCTAATTCAGTTGATTCTGCCTCATCAAGCCTTCTCAGCTCCGAACAGCAAGTTAGACACAGATCATATGAGCAAACAGGGTTGGGGCAGCTTCTGTAGAAATTGATGATGGACGTATTGCAGTTGTCACTGTTGAAGGAAATTCATGCAGAATTACAAATTTATACACATCCAAACTACTTGGAAAACATATCGTTGGTCAGTATGAGAAATTCAAAAGAAACAAAGAAACAAAGAGACAACAACCATCCTTGGTTTATCATGGAGCTATTTTATACAACGTTTTCCAATATGTGAATCAGAAGCCTGGCTATGATGGTGAACTAGGGTCATACTATATGAATGTACCACAAGTTGGAAGGTTGAAGCGCACCAAGGTAAAATATAAAACATCATATATATTAATTTCAGCAATCAGGAAGACCTGAACAGTATCTACCAGTACACTCGATCGTCGTCATCCAGTAGAGACTTTGGTATATCTTGCTCCACCACTTGATTTCCTATTAACATGAGGAGCAGACAAAATGCCTTATTCAGCTCACTCGATGACAAACTTTTGAGCAGATAAAGAGAAGAACCAAACGAGTAGTCCAATACCACAGATTCTAGCCTCTGCACCCAATTCAGAGACTTGCTCCTGTTGCATATGCCTGAGGAGAGGCAAAGTTTTGTCGAGCATGTAAAGCAACTTCTGCAGCTTCATCAAACTATCCTCTTTGTCCTCCTCTGCCTAAGAGAAATCAATATCCAGTTTGGTATGACAAAAACACCGAAAACAGACTTCTGGCGCAGGAATTGAAAGGAAGAAAGCAGATAAAATGCAAAAGAATGTGGAAACTGACCCTAAGAACTGAACCTTTCCTGAGGCATCTTCTACAGTTGCAATGGCCGCGGCAAAATGGGCATTCCATCTCCATGTCTTGTTTACTTTTCCCCGGGTACCTATTCAAGCATAAAATGACTAGTCCATTGACTATGGTTGCGTGACATTGGCAGAAGATGATGCAAAAAAATCCGCAAAAGTTCAAATGAAGCCTGCTAATTTTGATTTAATTATTACGTACAGCTACTCTTTGTTTGAATGGAATAACTTGATTTACTGTACCACTTTTCAAGGCAGTCATAGCAATAGCGCTTTCTCTTGCATCTGGAACAAATTACAACCCCACTTCTGTGACTCCTCAAGCACTGATGACACATTGAACTCCTCTGCTCCATTTTCCGACTCCAATGATACTGAAACAGAAACCAGATAATTCCTAATTCCCATGGTTCTCTCAATTTTGTCACCAACAATGTTACACAGAATGTCATAAAAATTCTATATCAAAATTACTATTACATTCCGAGAATCCTGTGTCACCAACACAACATTAAAATGAATGGAGAATGCTTCTTAAGACACAAGCTTTGGGACAACTTACTGATGATCTTGAATTTCCAACTCTCCTGCCACTAATAATCTTGATCGTTCTTTCTCTATCCATCCGTTTGACTACCCTTTCTGTGCTGTGAGAAGACAAAGCTTTCTCAAGTAACAGAGTCTTCTTCTTTGTTGAACCCTTTGGTCTGCCTCGGCCCCTTTTAGGCTTCAATGTCTCAAACCCAGGATGACCATTTCCCAGGAAATCTCCATTCTTGCCTTCCAATTCTCCATCAGCAGTAGCTAATTGCCAATTCCTCGGCCCCTTGGGTTGGCCTTGTAAAATCCCATTCTTCCCCTCTCCGTGCTCAATGCCCACTGCATAACCCACATTAGCACCATCCTCAGAAACTACTTGGTTTTTAGCAGTAGCACAATTCCGACACTTCGAACCCTTTGGCCGACCACGCTTTCGTCGTACCACCTCAACTTTTTCCTCTTCGTTTTCTCCAAGCACTCTTTCATCTTTCTCATGACCCGCATTATTAACCCAAAACAACTCATCATCCCTAGGAGCAGTTTCCTGGTTTTTTCTACTTTTATGAGTGGCCGGTTTCCATTTCTTCGAGCCCTTTGGCCTACCACGCTTCCGCGTTAAAATCATGTTTTTGCACTGCCCGTTCTCAGTTATCTCTCCATTCGCTCCACTAACTCCCTCATAACCCACATTGTTAACACACACAGTCTCAAGCCCAGAAACTGCTTGATCCCCTGCAATTCCAACACTTGCCCCCTTCTTCTTGTCCTTTGAACCCTTTGGCCTTCCTCTCTTTGCTTTTGGACGCAAGCTCTCATTCCCATCGCCCACTGACGCCACCTCCTTCCCAGTCCCATCACCAACTCTCTTCTTGTTCGTTGATCCTTTTGGCCTCCCTCTCTTCCGCGGACCACCGTCTCTCTTGCTCTCACCGTCGCCACCATCACCACAAGACCCTTCACCACTTCCCACCTCCGGCACCCTTCTCCAGCAGCCCACGTCGTAGACGTCACCGGAAGATCTCTCCCTCCTCCCTTTGGCTCCAGCACTCGCACAAGCACCGGTCGCGCGAGCGCTCCTCTGCATCTTGGCGTAATACAGTAAATGCTTCTCACACAACTTCTGCCCACTCACGGCTCTCTCCTTGCACCGCCAGTTCGGCGTGCCGGTTCTTGCGCATCTCCGGTACAGCTCCGGCGGGTCGGAGTCCATTTCCCCGGATCCGGGTCAGTCAGAATCAAGAAAATCACAGCAAGTCTCAAGAGTGTGGGGTGAGTGGGAGGGGGGCTTTGAAGGCTCGTTACGGAATCATCAGCTTTTTTCTGTCCACCATGAAAACACTGACACTGGGACTGTACTGACCGGGCTGAACGAGGTGGAGGTCCCGCCAGAAAGCATCTCATCGTACCTGCATCGCTCAGTCATACGAACAAGTCAAGTCGGAGTCAATCTCCCAGCTCCATTTCGTTGGCATAAACCCACGTGCATCACATCAACATAACGTATGAAATACCTCCGTCTCCCATTGTGTTTCACCCTCTTCTTTCTACGGCCGTCGAGGCGTTCAACGTCGGAGTTATAAATGCCTGCCGTACGTTTCTGAAAGTGAAAAGAAAAAAGGGGTGCTTATGACGAAGAAAGATGTCATCTCGAGAGTCGACAGGCTTTAGTATTTGGCCGACGAAGAGTTACAGCGCTCCTACCCAGGGGTGTGCATGATCCGAGTAGGCGGTTTTCGCTTTAGAGTCGTGGACCGCCCGCTACAGGACCGGTTCCAAAAATTGAAATCGAAAATCGCTCGTTGGTTCCATGGATCCGCTCGAGAACCGGACCGTCGGTCCGGTCCGGTTCTTGGGAGGGTCCATGGAACCAGTCTCAACAAATTTTCCTAGACAAATAAAAAAAAAATCTATGGACCAATATCGAATCAACAGAATAAAAGAAAAAGAATATAATTTTTCATACAATTCCTACACTATGATCGATTATATTAACCACATCATCCATAAATCAAGTGGGTACCCATTAATTATTGGGAAAAATGACCAAGGTATCCCAACTACACAAGAGCTTCAGACATGATAACAAATCTTCTTCTTTTTTTAAATTTTTTGTGGTCAGATTTTTTAATTAAAAATTAAATTAAATAAAATATATTATTATTATATTACCGGTCCGGTCTGGGTGGGCGGATGGGCGGTTCCACACCGGAACCGGCCCAAACAGTACCGGTTCCAAAAAATTGGAACCGGGAACAGGACCGGTTCTCTTGAGAACCACCGGTTCCGGTCCGGTTTTGGGCGGGTCCCGATTCTTTTGCACACCCCTACTCCCACCACTAGGGACAGTGCTAGGAACGGGACAGAATCCACGCAATTCCTGACCAAAACCTCGACCAGAAAATAAACGAAGGAATGATTCAAGTAGATTGGTGGAGAATCTCGCGTGGGCGTAGGCTCATCAAGTGTATTCCACATAAAAACAAACAAAAGAAAAGGTGAAAGAAAAAGGGCTCATCGGATAAACTACCTACGGATCTCCGAAATTGTCACGTGTATTACCAGACCGGACTATAAAAAAAGAAGCTCTTTTTAATGTAAATATAGCATAAAGTAGTCACTTTTTTTTTCCTTTTTTCATATCCCACCAAGAGCAAGACATCCATGTATGTATATCGTGAACTCACGATGCCATTCTTCATAAATTTCTTAGCTTTAGTATTGCGAAAGAATATGCATTTGAAATGGATATGCGAACAGTGAATTTGAATTTGAATTTGAATGTTTGACAGGTCGGGAAAGGATTTCGAAATATTCCACGATAAGCTTATGGCTTGACATTAAGAGACGTTGAGATTTATAAATTGTTAGGAGGAAATCATCAAGCAAATAGATAGAAACTCGCTCGGCAACGTGGACAGAGCTTTATTGTGCTCTACTCTAGATAATGTCGTATTAATTTTGCATCATCATCTTTTGTCGATGAAGTTTTTTTCGTTCTTATTGTACAACTTTAAGTTATAGGAAAATGGAGTGTAGAAACATATATAAAAGTGCAATTTGTGTGAAGTGAACTGTATTGCTCTGCAATTTGCAAACGTAAAGAATTGGAGCGTGAGAAAGAAACAAGAAGAGGACAAGAATGTGGCAGGACCACTGCTAGAAAGATCCCCATCAAGTGACGGCCCGACAGAGCATCAGACGGAGATATTAGTGGAAAGAAGAGCGCGCTTTTCGTTAATTCGAGATTAATTAGTCTACAAGTGCTCTGTTTTAAAAACAATTTGTTCATCTTTAATAGGAAAATGCTTCTGTGGAGAGATGTTGGACGCTTCTACCCAGGAGACAAACAGAGAAAAGTTCAACGTTGTAAGCCGCCAAAGTGACAAATGATGAGTACGGCGAAAGACGCTTGTGTTGCGGGTGTGTTTGTCAATTGCTTTGTTTTAACTCCCCTAAAAGCTGCTTGCTTGTCTGCAACAATCTGAACCTCTCGCTTTTCTCTATTTATCTCCCCCTTATCCTTAAAAGAAGAACCCATTCTAATTGAGAATTTTAAATATAAACCGCCCGAAACAGGCATATAAAACTTTGGGCATACAGCAGGACTTGATGAAGGACAAGTTCATCAGACCATGGTTTCTGTACTGGCTTCTATCAAGTGTGCTCCACAAGTGCAGAGAGGACTGCCGTCATTATAATCGACATTCTATCCGAGATCATGGAAAACATCTGCAAATAATACGCATTCTCATTAGCATTGATTCGGAAACTCATGATTTGGGGCAATAGACGAAGCGATGCCAAATGACTTGTGATTCCAGATTGTCAATCCATCAAAGAGGACAAAGATGTTTGACTTGCGGTGTGAGCTGTGATGGCGAGGCTGCTCGAAAAACAGTACTAGCAGACATCCTTAGCCATGGTTAGGGGTTATAGGACGTGCAATTTCCAAGAAGCACATTTCTCTGCGTTTCTCCACAGTTTCAATTCCATAAAATTGGTAGCTGCACAAAAGTACTCTGGTTATGTTTCATTTACTTGGCATAGACAATAATCCCATCTTCCAAGCCAAAAATATAAAACTAAAAATAATTCACAAGGGCATGGTAGGGGAGACAAATTCTTTCGGGCAGGACTCCAACTTCGGACAGTGATTTTTCATGAAAGCCTGTGCCGTGTCCATTAACTTATGAAATTCCTTAGTCTTCCCATAAAATTGCCGCTTATCTTCCTCACAAGCTCTTGTAATCTTTCGTATCTTGTGGACGGTCACTCTTAACTCTGACATAGCCTCTTCAATCTGCGTCCTGAGTTGCGTACTCTCCGGTGAAGTATTGATCTGAATTTCTGACATGACAACAGGAAAGAATATGTCTGGCTTCCTGAAGAGGTAAAATGGTAAACCAGGTCACTCGTAGCAGAAAATGGAGATATCCTCCCGTAATACATGAACTAGCAAACGGGTCAACCAAGAACTCAGGAGCTGTAATAATCAATAAAGCATGTAGTACGGTGTTGTGAAACTTGTTTAAGATTATGAAATGAATAGAAGAAACAACCCACAGGATGTTCTTGCTCCTGCTACAGCTTTTACAGCAAAGAAAAAACTTCCTTGATCAATTTGAAGAATGATTGACTATGCATCCAAAATGTCTCGCACCCCTTTCTAAATCTCAAAAAAAAAATGCAAAGAAGTATATATTTAGCTTGATCACTAAACAGCAACCAACTTCCTTTTCTATTTTGATTTCAGTTAGGTCAGATCCTGGTCACAGAAATTTTCTAGTTACTCGCAACATCTGGAAAATTGGAGGGAGAAACAGAGATACCAGAAGCCAAGAGAAATCAATCCATCCTCTCGTATTATCCCGCCGTCCAGCGATACAGCACTGTGATCTATGCAGACACGAGCCTGCTTCATGTGTTCTCTGGTGTCATAAACCTGTAACTTGCCAAAAAGCCGATAAAACAGTGTTTCTCGAAGACCAAGGCCTTCGGTTGTTCTTGTCGTCAAATGATCGATGGCTATGTCGACCATGTTAACTGCGTATCCCATGAAGCCTGGAGGAATTTCTCCATTGGGTAAGGTAGGATGAGGCAAAGCCAGTTTCCTCTGAGGATCACAGCCTTCAAACTCTCCTCTATATGGGCTGCCAAAGATTTATTGCAAATGAATGAGGAAATGCTTTTGACAACTCAATTAAGTTGGTTGAGGAATATGATCTTCCATAACGCTAAATGTCATAAAATAAAAAATATTACCACTTTTGTACCTTATTTCCTCGAGACATATGACACGGAATTCACGACTAATAGACTTGCCAAGTTCAGCTGCTTTAGCATAAACAGCATTTTGGAGATCAACTTTTCCGTTTTCATCATACTTCTCGAGACTAAATGCAGTCTCAAAGTTTGTGCACACAATCCCAAGCATTTGATCTTCACCCAGATACATGGCTAAGATCCTTCGAAATGGAAAAATGCAATTTTAGGTATCGATTTCTCTAAAAGGTGAAAAAGGGGATTTGCAACATTGAACAAGTGGGTCAGATGGAAGGGTCAGTGATAGTTTACCTGCTAAGCTCAATATTGCAAATTGTTCCAAGAAGTGCAACCACACCAATGATGCCATCTCTAGATCTTCTATGCAGTCCTTCCGAACGAAAATTTCTGATAAGTTCACAGAGAACAGAAGCCGCCGAGCCATCTCTGTTTTCTATCATGTCCATCATTTCCTCTTTGGTGAAAAAGCAGTCCATAACGTTCAAGGGGGAAGGCTCTGCATAAACTGTAAAAGCTGGTCATCCACACACACCTAACTTAGTAATGTAGGTCCTACTTGTCACAACTGAATTTGCTAGGTAAAATGAATAATTGCGCCCTAGGTGATTTTGGTGAAAAGCAACCATGAACTGAGCAATCATTTTCATCCTAACTTGATTTAGATCTATATATTTTGTAAATTGGAATGAACGGCAAATCGTTCTTTAAAAAGCATCACATTCTCTCATCTAGAGACAAAGATGATAATACTATGAAAGTCATAATATGACAATCAAAATATGGATTTATATTCTTCAAACTTTCCAAACTAAGTAGCCGTAGGTCACTGATATTGACAAGACCACAAGGGCAAAGAAATGCACATCATCGCGAAAGAGTGTTGCATTCATTTATGAAAACCAATTATCCTTCAGAAATGACATTAACCAAGACGAATCACCTCCCAACTCCATCAAGGATTGCTCTATTTCAACCTTCCGGTCATGCAGCAACTTCAGTACCTTTTCCCGATGTCCAATTCGCGAACCAGTTTCAAGAATGTCATCCTCAAGAACCTGCGAGGAGCAGTAATTGTAAGTCACAAAGCACAACTGATCACATAAGTACGTGAGAATGATGGGCAACAGCTGCAACCAACTGACCTCATTCGAACATGAGAAAAGCTAAAATTTAGAATCTTAAAGCCAGGTACTTAAAAGAATAATTATGACTACAAGATTACAGTGGGAATTTATAAACCACAAATAACCAGATTTATGATAGCAATCAATAAAGATCTAATACAATACCTTCTCATTCTTGATGATGGAAAGTACATTCTCTACATCAATAGGGGTTGATGTGTCCTGTAGCATCATTACATCCCTATTTGGACATACAGTTTGAATCTCAGGCTGCAAATCTGAAGAAGGCTGGACGCCAATCTGCATACACAAATCAAGTACAATAAATGCACCAATGCAAATTACCAACAAATTACCAGAAATAAACATTGAGACCTTGATGCTTAAAGATAACTCTTGGTGACGAGAATGAACAGCAGAAAAGCTAAAGCACCCAGCATCTTGAGGGACAGTAAGAGAAGGAATAGTGCATCTCCCCTTTCGGAAAGCATATAAAGTGGTCGATTTTGTAACGGACGAGTCCAGTTTGATGGAAAGTGCATGAAAATGGCCATTTTCCTCATCGTTGTGGATATTCTCATCGAGATTACCCTCTGAATCCACAATTTCGAAGACAAAATTTTCTAGTTGGGAACCAGCTGCACAAAGCTGAGGCACCTGCAAATCAAGCCAACATTAAAACAAGTTTCTGAAATTGAAATCATTGTGTAACTAAAAGCAGAAGACTATACTAACTGGTTCTGCAACTCTGAGCTCCCTTTTTTCTGTTTGGAACTCCTCCTTGAATATTACTTCACCACCGGCTTTAACAGACAGCAATACTGTATGCAGGTAATGAATGTAGACATCCCCAGACAGTCAGTGAAACTCAAAACACATAATAGTATAACTATTGAAGCTTCACTTTCAGCACAGCTGCTAAGTGATGACAGTCTGGAACCAATTGGAGTTTCTTTCAATAAAATGAAATGTGAATTCATACCCTCCAATGAACTTAACAGCATAAACAGTTGTTGGTAAAGAAATGGCACTTTTTTCAGATGCCTAATACTCCTAATCCTTATTGTAATAGTATAAAATTATCACAACATGATCATACACATACAGAAAAATAGACTTTGACCAAAGCTTTAAAATCACTATTACTAAGGGAACATTACATCCTCAGTCCCTTACTCATCCCCCTACCCACAAATCTCATTAGTGACTCCATATAAAATTTAAACAAAAGTATTATGATAAATGCTGTGTGATAAAGAAATACACACTGTAATTTTACTAAAATAAATTATCATCGACTGAAATGTCCAGGAAGCAAAATTAAAATAAAACACCTTCTTGATGAAACTATGCGATTTCATGTCCATACCACAGAAAGCCTGCACTCCGAGAAAAGGGATTCTTATTTACCGCATGTATTTGGAGTACCCAAATCCTTGTTTACAGAATTCATGTTAAGCATTGATTGATCAACGCTACAATGAATAACTTAAGTAGATAGACCTAGAGCGTAAACTATACTAAATCGAATAAACTGTATGTCAATGCATAAGTTTGAAGATATGAAAGGCGACCCAATAAATATTGATTCATCGAGTCTACTGGATGATTAATGCAATCCTTTCTTTGAGTCAATTAAAACAATTAGTAAGGTAAATTGAAACTCAAACTTTGTTCTCATTACAGTAAACCCCAAGATATGCGTCAATGATGCTACCTCTCATGTTTCTTATGTTTTACATAATGGCTAAGTTCTTCTCATTTTCAATTCAATTAAGGTTAAAGTTATTTCAACAAGAGATGCAAGAAAAACTCCAAAAAAGAACATATGAACGAGTTGTAGCTTTACTAGCAAGAGGTTTCAAACCCTCATCAAGAAAGAGATATTAGTTCGAAAAGAATGAAAAGTATAGATTAGTTTAGAATATGGATGAAACTTTTCAGTGAGAAAAGGTAATTATGATAGGCTGAGTATGCTTTTCTTTTACAATCGAGTTTCCAAGTTATTTGCTTCTTGTAACTTCCTTTATTACATCGAGATTTATGAGTCCACCCTCGGTAGAGACTTCAATTCAAAACAAACTGCATTGATTTCATGACATGTGTAGGAACTAAGAAGTTAGTCACGATAATCAAAATTTAGCACTTTTCAGAGATTAACAGGCATTGCATTGTAAAGAAAATGCCCCATCGATGATGGACCCAATAATAGTTTACAACGTGATACTAACTGTAGAAGGTTGGGATTATAAATTGGACCATAAATGGGCATTATTTCGAATGGCCATAGGCCTAGTAGTAGCATTCTTGGTCGCAGACTCAATCAGTAAATTAATATGTAATCACGAGCTGAGCTACAAAACTGCAAAAAGAGAAAGAAATATGCCTGAGAGTAAGTCCTAACAGACCACTTGCCCCCTAAAATGGTGAATACATGGTTTCATAAAAATTCAGATATAGCTTGTGAAAGTTGTTGCAAGAATTTGAGCTATACTCCACTCTACTTCACTTGATGTTCTTTTGCAAGCATAGCTTCCTTCAACTAAAGATTTCCCAGAAAACATTACAAGAGATCAAAGTAAAAGTTTAAGCTACAAACTCAAGGTTCATACCATCTTGACCGTAACCTGCAGTAACTTTCAACATGCCACCAAGATGAACAAATCCATCATGATCCACCTGAACAAGAAATTCACTCCTTCTCTTAAATAATTTTTGACAGAGGTTAATTCATTATCAATGCATTCGGTGCTTCAAATATCGCATGAATACACTACACGTCTACAACTACGCCAATTCTTTTTTGGGCCATCGACATGCTACTTCAACGTTGCAACAGTTTATGCCCAATATCTATAATGTCAGCAGGATCATTCCCAATGATAAAAACAGAAATGTAGGTAAAAATGAGAGCAAAATCACCACAAAGTTCATGTTGCTTCAGTTAAACAGTCCCATGCGCCTCATCCACAACTACGGAAATATAAGTGCCCTGACTAAGATGCTTAATTGAATGCCGATGTGTCAACAAAGGCCATCTTTAAAGCTTTGTTTGGGAGAGTGGGGGGAAGAAAATTTGGGTGTAAGTACACAAAACTTTGACTTTTCCTTCCATACTCACAAAAATTCCGAATTCTCACCTACCCACTTTCCACCCAAATTTTCAATTTCCCCATTTTCCTTCATCTTCCAATCATAGAATAAGAGAACAAATCACCATTTACAGAATTTACTCATTAGCACCGCAGGGAATTTGGGAAAGCACATCACCTTGTGCTTTTTACCCATCAGATCTTCAATGGAAAATCCCTCAACCTTCAAAAGAACTTCAGATCCGTTCAATGCATGATTTCCATATGCATCAAACATCTGAAGGAAATGAATCAAACGAAAGATATAAGCAAGGGTGCCAAATAATTGCTTCTGCAAATATAGAGCAGAACATCTGCTAAACACAATGATAATTCCAGTTTGGAACAGGTCATCTTATACTTCTTTTTCTGTTGTACAGTGAAGTTCTACAAGGTATATGATAAAAAAGTTCAAAGAAGTTCTGCCTCAGATACTTGTTATTTTTTTTTTGAAAGGAGAAAGACCAGGCCTCAATTTCCATCCAATAAGATATCTTATGAAAGACTTGCCATGGCGATCAGGAAAATGCGCTGAGGACCATGACTATGCAATATGTGCATACAAGTAACAGTCTGAACGTGATTGAGTATTGTCTCATACAAATAGTCCTAGAAACTTCATTCACAATTAGGCTTAAGCACAAGGCTTGAGAGGATCTGCTTTTACCTCCAATTTGAGTTCTTGTACTATGCACCCAGGAAGCATTTGGATACTTTGCATAGATGGATGTGCCAAAACTCGCCGCACATGTCCAGGAATAACTATGAGAAAGTTGAGAAAATAATTGCCAGGCACATCAATAGCTGAACAACTACCAAATCTTGTGCTCATGCCTGTAAAGGAATTTAATCCGTAATGTGATACCTTGACATGGAACAGAAATCGACAAAGATTCATCTGGTGGACATAGAAGCATTGTGCCCTCATAGCTTGGCCGGATAATGTCTAAATCCCCACTTTCTATTAGTAAATCCTACGCAATCGGTAAATCTGAGTTACCACAACAATGCGTTGTAAAGTGTACAAATCTGAGATGGGCCTGACATATATAGATGTGCATGGTACCTTAATTCTTAGAGTCTTTTTATCGGCCAAAAGGCACGTCTTCATTTTCTTTACACAAATCAACGTGCCTTTGCGCATCTTGAATTGCAAATTGACTTTTGGAGTTGATGGAAATGGAATGAGGTTCTCATATCTGTCATAACATGCAACATCTAAAGGTGTAAAGCATGATCCAACCCTGTCAAAATAGCCCATAAATTACATTATAAACCTGGAGCTCCACATATAAACAAAAGAACAAAATTGGTACTTTCAAAAACTTCTTACCATCCTTACCTGACTTTAAGATGCTTATTCTGATCATATCCCAAAAGTTGCCACCTTCCAACCTCAGCAGATGCATGAACTGTTACCTCTTTTTCACAGTTCTTACAGCTTGTCTCATCCTGATCTCAAGTATATATCAACAAAATGATTGAGGTATTACACTGTAAAAAGAGCATTTGGTAATAAAGTTTGTCCCCGCTTTTTTTGCTGGCAGAAAAGGGAAGGAAGAGGCTTGCTTACCGTATGGAACAAAAATCTATATACACCGGATTTCTGAAATAGTTCTTGTGACTTGTGCTGCAAGGAAAAGATGTATAGACCATGAAATCCTCTATGACAAGACGGTGTCACGCGAGATGAATAAAGATGACTTTCTTGACCATTGTCAGAATCGCCACTGAATTTGACTTCCATGGACATTTCCATTTTATTTTTGAAAATGTACTTCTGATCCAAGTTCTTTGGGGCAGTGGAGTAACTGAAATTTGCTGGCCGTACAACTGCTACAATTTCTTTTGGAGGGTCTTGTCCAGCAGGAATGGGTGCATGAATTGGCAATGCCTGAAAACAAAAAGATAAAAAAACAAAAAATGAATAGGCTAGTAATATAGACAGAGGACAGATAATAGTATTTTCAGGTCAGCAGCTGTTCTGAGGAGAAGGAACAATATGTATCACCAAGCAGAAATTCTCTTTAGCTCTTAAACCTTTCAGACCCACAGATTTCACGTAAATGCTATAAAATACTCAAACAAGGTTATATAGGATGCTTTAATAAATACTCCCTGCAGTCACCTGTGATTTGAAGATTGATTTTTTTTTGGGTCAAAATTTGAAGATCGATTTACAAAACCCTAACTAGACACTTACCCCATGAACTCCTAACTCTTCACATTGGTTGGCATCTAGCAAGTCAATCGAAGATGGTGCTTTCAAGCGGTGCTTCTCCAACTGGCACTCCCACTCGGACTTCCCAACAGCTACTAACTGTGTTTGGAAGCTCAAGATTGAGTAGAGATCACAAAGAATTGCTATTCTGGACATAATACAACATAAAGAAGTAAAATGACATTCAAATAATTAAATAGATACCTTTCCAGAGTCAATGACTCCAATAGGTATAGATATAGAACTCTGAACCTCCAAGCAAACGTTTCCATCCTGTTTATTCAGGATGCAGCCTTTCTCATCAGGCACCCCTAGTGGCCTTTTACCCACAATAATGCAGGGACACCTTGTTAGCAGAATCTTGAGGTATCCAATCGGTTGATGAAAACTGAAAATACTTCAACCACAGAAGATCAACAAGCGATTTACCTGCACATGATTCGTGCTTCCCCTGCAGAGAGAAGACCATCAGATTAATTGACCAATACACTTAATTGAACAGAATAGAGAAACATCGTCACAATAAATAAACTGTTTTCTCAATCAAGTTGAGGGATCTTCTCATTTAAAAATCCCCTATGAGCAGATAGATGGTTAAAACTTGATCCAAAGGTTTTTTTTCCAACTTAATACATGATCTAATTCTTTCATTTCAATCCCCGCGCACATAAGTATTGACTTATGGTTCAAATGCAAAATGCTGCCACTGATTGATGTGCGGCACTTCTAAGGAACCTCCTTTTCGGTCCAAAATTCCTTGGAAAACTCAACATAAATAAGTCATTGATGGTGAAATAATAAAATTGTCGGAAAACTTTTCACTAATATGGGACGGGCACACGTTTGAAACTTAGTTACCAAAGAAACTATAACGTCTGTACATATTAATGCAGTGTATCTCTTTCTGTTTCATATCGCATGCTCAACAGAAGATTCTATTCTGTTAAGTATAAACATGATCTGTTAGACGTACTGAGATAATCTACTATGGCTACAATAAAAGTATCGTTTTAGCAGAAAGCTCAAAATAAAAGCAACTAAATGCACGCATGTATAACATTTCTTACCACCACCATCTCCTTGAAGTCCTTCAAGCAAAAAATATTCCAGAGTAGCATATACATTGCTGTTGTGCACTCCGGCACATGCTCCTTTCAGAATTTTGATTCTCTGGCCACGTCTCCAAGATACTCCCTTCCTTTTCATCCGACAGTGCACTCTCACGACTAAGATATAGATATTTAAATTAACCAATTGCACCATGAGAAGCAAAACAAACAAATAATAGGTAAAACCGGAAGCAGTACAGTTGAAGTTCAAAAAATATCAAGCATTTTGCCCAAAACATGAAAAGACTGAATGGCAAGCCACTAGCATGCGACATTGCTGAGCTTCACTGGTGATCCACTAAATTATGATATAAATACTTCTACATACCGTCGGATGATACACCAAGTGCCTTCTTGTTTCCAGGGTTGATTATGAAAACAGCTTGGTCCTCACCACTGTCAACCTCTTCATCATAACGTTCATGCATTTGGATAATCCAATCACAATATTCCTTTTCCAATTGTAAAGGAGTCAACAACTTCTCTTCTCTACGGATTTTAAATTTTATTTCTAGATAATGGAAAAAAATTCATTAAGGACTTTAAAGTGAAAGCCATGTAAGTTCAAGAAAAAGATAGTGGATGTAAATACAAGTATGACCTTTAACTCCATCAAGAGGCCTGCCAATTTTTTTAAGAGCACTGTTAAATGGGCTGTGCTGGGCCAGATCTGTCTGTAAAAAGTAAGGAGCACTGAGCATCTCTATATGAAAAGTTCCACAAGAAGATGAGCAATTTACATTTCTCAAGCAATTTAGATGAGGACTATATGTCAATCTACCTATTTTGGTCCTTTAATTTAGCAACTTAGAATAGGACTATATGCCAATCTACCTATTTTTGGTCCTTCAATTACTCTTTCTGTAAAGCAAAGTATTTCAAGTACCGAACCATTTACATAAGAAAGACATGTTTTAGCTTCAATGTTTTCCAAAAGTACATTATTTGCTTATCAAGTAAAGAGTCAGTTCAACAGCTATTAGACAAATGAAGAACCAAAAGAAACGGAAGTGAAGAAGACCTGTCTTTGAAATTTTGATCATCAAACTTATTGCCGTTTCCAATTAATTGAATTTAAAAAATTTATCAAATTGTGTTAAGATATCATAGAAAAGGTACTCATCCTAAAATCTATGTGTGGCAACTCAAAAAACCTTTAAATTTCAATTAGAGCATTATTCTACTGCAAAGGCATACAGGTACTGTGTTTGCATAGTTCTAACCTTCTCTCCGGCTAGGTAACAGCAATGAGAAAGATTTGAAACATTACTGTCAACTGATATATAATAGACGAATGACAGCATGTTTTGCCCACAGATATAACACTTAAAAGGAACTACTAAGACATTGAATTCAAATGTGCTAATATGTCAACATAAAGAGGACTCAACTCTGATCAAACTTATGACAGCCACATTAAAAATGCTACCATTTTATCCATAAAAAGGCACATTCCCACCAACATTATCATGAAATTTCAGAAGAATCACTTTGGAAACATATGAATACGCTGGAGCCATTTTTTATTTTGTGTTCCTGCTCCAGTTTGCACCTCAGAAACTGCACGCTCTGCTTGGCCTTACTACAAGAAATCTCTATTCCATATGTTTTCAGTAGATCAAAATGGAAATTCTTGAGTTACATAAAAATGTTAGAACTGGCAACATGAAGTATTCTAATACGGAAAGCTCGATGGCCCATGTATAGGCAGTAGAGCTCCCCTCACCTTAGAACGTGTTGGAGAGAATCCAGCATCAGTCTCTGCATCATCAAATTTTATGTCAGACATATTCATGATGTATAGAATTGAAGAAAATGCAGTCTCATCAGATAGGAAAGGTCCGAATAATCAGTGATAACAGTACCAATAAAGCATTTAACTCTAAAGAAAGATCTCCTGAATAAGTGAGCTTTATCTCCTTTCTTATGTCTCTCTTCCATGAATGGAAGCAAACCCTGTGGTAGAAAGCAACCATTAGGATATTGGTTACCATGCTTATTTTTTTCTTTTTTTCTTTTTTTGTCAATAATCAAGTTAGTAAATAAGTAGAGACAGTGGAAGCATTGAACATTTGACATTGACGCGATTTAATCCCAAAATTTTCAATTAGATCAAGTTTCTCAAATAGGACCTTCTCAACGTGCACGTAAAATTTTTATAAGATAAACCACTATGTATATATAAGTTGAGTATTTGTGTTTTCTTGAAAATCTTGTCAGAAATTCCTTCATTTTGGAATAAATTCTACCTTTGATGATATTCCACAAGATACGAGGTGAATATTACATAAAACCTTCACTGTTAATTGAGTAAAATCCGGAAAAATACATGTATAAGCATATTAGAGACCCACTTACTGCAAAATGGGTCTTATTAGCTGACTCAATAGCTTGAAGAAGATGATGTCAACATTTGCATATATGCACTAAAAGGGAGGAAAAGAAATGAGCAAATGCAATTGAAGTGGGCAAATATATGAAAAAAAAAAAAAGAAATAAGAAAGTAGATTTTAGCGGCTGTCATAGACAAAATGAGTTGCCACAGGCATTTGCTGGATATGAAAGTACATTGATATTGACTATAAGTTTTGGGCAAGATTGCCCACCAAGGAGCATGATTTGATGAGGTTAACCATTTCGAAAATTTACTAGAGTTGATAACATGAGTTGCACTGCAGCACAACAGCAAAGAAGTCTTGATATGGCATCCTGACATTTCACCGTTGTTCTAGCATGCAATACACGCAACCAGTCACATGATATCGGCTATTCCCAGCACAGCAGCCGCAACATAAAGGTAAGAAAGTGGTCTCATCAAACCTATAAACCAACCTGGCCAAAATTTAAAAAACTCAACCAGCCTAGGAGGTTATACTTGATACCAGCTTTAAACACATCGCATTTGCTTAATTTCATGCAGGGAATGAGCAACGACTGTTTGATCTTTCATACTAGGGCAATGGCTGTCACAGTCGTCCAACTTCCGTTTGCTGAAGATTTGATCAAATTTTTTTCAGGTTTGCATAATGCTTCCTTTCTTGATGCACTAATATCCATCAGATGAGCAATGGCTGTCACAGTCATCCAACTTCCAAAAGGATAGCCATGGGTCTAGGCGTCTAAACCTCGCTTCATGGACGGTTTGGGGAAAATGGATTATGAAAGACTATTGGGCCACTAGATTTAGAGAGCAGAGAAAAAGAAAAGTTTGAATAACCATCTGTTAACAGGGGGCCATATCCAAAAGGATAAAGGATTGAAGATGTGTGATCAATAACAATGTAAGCTGTACTACTTTGAAGCAGCATAACTTTTAAGGACCGTGAAATTTTCTGTTGGTTTTTAGGCATTTAAGCCTGAATCTCACCATCCTAATCTTATGTAATGCAAGGGAGTTGCCCGGGCGTTTTGTTTCATCAGCTTTTCTTGGTTTGATTATAATATCTGAAAAGATCCATAACTCACCCAGCGAGCATCTGGAAGCAGTCGGCCAAGACGTCGGATTGACACGCGACTGAAAGATTCATAGGTTTCATCAACTTTGCATCCATCAGCTTCTAACTTCTCTAAGATTCTCTCGATGTTTTCCTTCCCCTGGAGTACTTAAATAAAGAACTTCCTCCACAGTAAACTGAAAAGAAAAGAAACTATAAGAATATACTGCCATACCTGAACAACAGGATAGTAGACACACTTCAGGCGAGCATTAGCCTCATGAATCGATGCGGAACCTGAAAAGTGTTGCGACTTATTATATTAAAGAAAAGCCGCAATCTGAGTCACATTCTTAGGTAAAACTAGTGCTAAAATCATTGACGCCAACAAACCAAAAAAAGGGCCTAAAAACAATAAAAGGTGGACAACCTAGAATAAAAGACAATAAAACTGTCTCCTCTTTTAAAAAGAAGGGACAGAGAACTACAGATACTTACCAAGTATACTATTTGCATCAGTGTCCTGTGTGATTGAAAAATGAACTTGAATTATAAAATCAGGACCATTGCATGAATGCAAGTTGGTGATTGCAACCTCCCCGCCTTCAATTTCAGCTAAATCAATACCATTAACCTAACAAAGCACAAACTCATTTCATGGTGCAAAAAGCTTACTATGAGATCCCATTATGCAATAATGGGAACAATTTTTTCCACAAATCATACACTATAACAAGCTCATATCATAAGCGTCTTAATAGCAAACCTTCTCGAATTAGTTTATATATTTGTAGGCATAGCGAGAACAAGAAATCCGAAATTGTTTGTAAATCTGAACAACATAGTTACATAGCTGGATTGTGCCTTTTCTATCCCAACATTAAGAAAGTAGAGTACTGCCTGATCACAGTGAACAAAAAAAGATAAATGCAATAACGGGTACTATTTTTTCTACAAACCATACACTATAACAAGCTCATATCATAACCGTCAAAAATAGCAAGCCTCAAATTACTTAATATAGTTGTAGGCATAGCAAAAACAAGAAAATCCAAAATTGCTTGTAAATCTGAAAAACATAGTATTGTGCCTTTTCTATCCCAATATTAAGAATGTAGAAGACTGCCTGTTCAAAGTGGACAAAAAAGATAAAAGCATCACGTGGCTGAAGGAGATGATATTAGAGGCCACCGTACTAACAGTGCATTTCATACCTCGAAATGGACTGGTCTGGTTGTCCTCCTCAAATTAGACAAACCATCACACTGCAAACAATCAAACTAATGAGATAAAATCAAATCTAAGCATCCTATATGATCCTCATAGAAAAGAAGCAAACCTTCATAACCCTGAAAAGTCATTTTACCTACTACTTGCTCTCTTAAACATTGCTCTACCTTGATCTCCCCAGTAATACAGCAAGTTAGTCATAGTTATGAATTCACCAGAAGGGAGAACTAATTAGCATACTTTTAAATCATAGCCAAGGGTAATAATCTCAAAGATATTGACCAAAGCCATATCCCACATTGAACGCAATTGCTAACTGAACCCAACTTGATCTGGTAGCAGGATTTATGAACATTTTGCAGTGATGGCATTATAGCATTATTACATGTGCTAGAGCAGTAATTTTTCATAGCAGCAATAAAGGAATTATGATGCCACATCGATATTCTATTTGGCAAAATCAACAGAAGTGTTTGAGTTACTCCAATTTCTGCAGAACTTAAACTTTCCACCACCACAACTCCAGGCAATCAAAGATGACATCATTATCAGCCAGGCACCATCTCAAATTTGCAAAAATGCAGATCTGTTTGAAAAATCTAGCAAAACCGTTTAAATTGTTAGAAAAATATATCATTCTAAATTTTAAGAAAGTGATACGACTCTTTCCCAAGTTTAGCTGATGAACCTCATAAAGCCAAGAGAAAAAGACCAGCATGACTTTTTCCACTTGTGGTGGAATAGTTTCTTGCTATAACGTCTCTATAAAAGTCTTGTTAAAGAGTGCTCGAGACACTTGCTAAGCATACTTATATGAAATGTTTCAATTTCTAAAGCATCAACTACACATAACACAAGTAAACAGTGCATCTAAAACTGCGAACTTTCCTCAATTTGTGACTTAACTAGTGCCCTAGGGGAACTCTTTAACAAAATCCTAAAGAAAAACAGATATGATGGCAGCAAACCTGAACATATGGAAAATAGATGTCCTTCAGCTTGCACTGGAGTTGATATAGATTCACCTTTTTCATTCTAGGCTTGAAAATCTCAACCTGTATGGATTTTACACGACAAGATTGCATTAAAACATCACAACAAATTGTCTAGGTATCGAGAATTCACAATATTTACCAGCTTATGACAAAGCAACAAATACCTGAAAATTTACCGGCAGAATGTATTTAGAACAATACATTCAAGTCGTTAACTACATATATATGCCCAAGGCAGCACACGAAAGAGATAAGATTTTGTGCTTAGAACTTCATATTAGAGGCATTACCCCGTTAGCAGACGCCGGCATGCATGAAGATGTGTTCTATCAATCATTATTGACTTCAAATGTTCCAAGAGTTATGTCTTAACTCAAAGTAGAAGCCATTTTATTTGTTTCATAATCCTTGTGAGGGGGTTTCATCTCTCACTCATGTATAGTTCTCAACTCGCCTCACATCTCTTAGATTTTGAATTCTCCCTATCTCTTCCCACTGTGTTACCTCTCCTATAAATATTTCAATCCTATATCTCAAAAAGAACATATATTTTACCACCACTTTATTGGAGTGACATAATTAGAAAATCTAAAGCCTAAGATTTGCTCAGGAAGACTAACTTTGCCTTGAGGACAAAGTAAAGACATGACCTGAGAAGTCTTTGACTAGCCTAGTCAGAGAATCTAGAGCCTAATAGTCACTCAAGACGACTGACCAATGACTACTTCCAAGTCCTGTGCCATGGCCAAGCCAAAAAACAAATTTCTAGAGCAATGGAGGTTAAGTAAAAGACATGCTTTCAAGAAATGTCCCGGAGAATTTGGGATGATGCTCAGGTCAGAGCATGACAAATAACATCCTAGACAATGGTGTTTACCAGATTTGGAGAGATTAGCTGAGTAAAACCTTCCCAGAAAAAACACATGCAAAAATTCCCCGGGACATAAAAAAAGAAAAGATGTGGCATATAGTGGCAGAATTTCCTACAGACACTAAAATACAACAACAGAAAGAATGTATTAAAAAAAGTCTACCTTCGTGAAGCTTCCCTGAGGTGCTCTGGCACTTTCATTTTCTAAAGGAACCCTTACGCCACCATCAGTCTGAATAAATGATAAAGAAAACGATGACTCGTCGGATAAATATATGTATGGAACATAACGGAGTCCAGTCAAGAGAAAAATATGACAACAATAAGTTATCAGTGATCTTGCATACTTTCCAAGAGTGTTGAGAACCAGATCTGCTCAATAGAGCTTCTCTCTTCAGATGTAACATGTATACTCTCTTGGATTTCATAGTCTTGGAAGAAACCACGGCATGCCTGTAACTCGTTAAAAGGTAAAGAGGTGTAAATTACGTCAACAAAATATCATGGGCTACCAGTTTCTACAACTATAATACTCTGGAACGTACCTTCCCAAATGCATAGAGGCAATTGGTCCTCCATATCCAAACAAGCCAAAGAAAGGCTGCACCACACTCAACAAATTATCCAGAAATCAGAAGCGATTTGAACTTCTAGAGATTTAAAACAGTTAAACTTTCCCGATTCAAAGCAATGTCCAGGCAGTGTAACGGTGAATTGTCAGCTAGTTAGGAACATACTGTCAACTTCTCTTGCATAATTCCGACTCATTGAAAACAGAAGTTTGTGTTTGCTTTCTCTTGGGGGAGGATAGGGAAAAGATACACATCAACAAGATTTTGTTTTTCAATGATCCTAATGCTGCATGGCGCAACAAAGTTTAGAAAATCAATTCCACCGATGAGAAGTGGAAGGTATCAGCAACATTTGCGGGAAAAGGAAGTTAATTCTTTAAAGACATTGAATATTTCATGTCATACTTGACAGTGTATGAATATGGCTGCGGGAAAATCGATTCACTCCTAATATATTGAAGTCAACCAATCATTCACATGCAATACTAGCTTGCATTAATTTCCATCACTAAAAAATATCAATGGATTCCTGCTACTTGCGAAAAAACATTTTGAAGTCTTTTTTATGCAGAGACTCGGAGATTCAATAAACGTTAAATGTTTAAAGAGAAATTACCATTAGATATGGAGGTTTACCACCTACTGCCTCAGCTTTAAACTTTCTGTGAAGTGAGGCACCCATCTTTCCCCTAGACAAAAAGAATGAAAACAATCCACGAAAAGATACAAAAAGAGAATGAAATCAGAAACCAAGGCTTGCTATCAAAAGGAATTTAATTTTGTAATTATGCATCTCTGTTTTCTTGAAAAAAAAATGTCTGCCCTATAAAGTGTATTTCCAAAAGAAATAACTGGAAAGGAGACAGTCAGTTTTCTCCATAAAATAGCTATCATTTTGCATTTAAGTAGCACCAACCTCATTTTAAAAATAGATAATTGACTCAAATAATCATCTGAAGAAGATGTAACTCCACATTATCATGCTATGTATGAAAAATCATTTCACAAATGTTGTTTCTTCATTTTCAACTAGATAACCAAAATTTACCAAATGCACAGATTTCACCCCTAAGATTGTCTCCTCTAGCCAACATACTATTATTGGTGTAAGTTGCCATGGCCACGTGAGTGTGTGGGTGTATGTGTGGGTTTGAATTAAATGAGGGAAGAAAAAACATTGCTTTAGAGTACTGCATACCACTTTGCTATAGAGTTCTCATCACTGTCATCCATTCCAGGGCCAGTGTCAAAGATTGAGATCTTTTCATCAGATATATCCAAGCTGCAATTTCAAAACAACAGTGATCCAGGCACCAAAGTTCAAACCCAACAAAATGTCAATAATAAGAATGCAGCTATCACAAGCATCAAGATGACAGATGAAATATAGCTAACACGAGATCATATGGCATCAAACACCTATCCTGGTTAATTTCACATATCATGTTAAAGTAACTGCGACAGTCTCCACGTGAAACTTACGATTCATAATATGTTGCAGAAAGATGTTTGCATTGATGAAGTCCTATGTGGTTCAGACTTAAAGAAGAGTTTTGTTGGCAATTAGCAAAGGGCGGTGATACTTCCAAACAAAGGAAAAGCTTCAATGTTGTTTTCCATTACTCTCGTGATTTATTGTTCACTAATTTCGTTGAACAACAAGAATGCGTGTTTACAGTAGTTCGTATCTATCCAGTAAACAAGTCAGTATTCACCTTTTATACATTTGCTTAGTATAAAAGTTTCCTTTTGAATCCTTACCAAAAAAAAAAAGTTTCCTTTTGAAAAGAAAAGGTTCCATTTATAGGAGAAGTTCTAAGATGTACCCGGTTCAACAACTAGATCGACACAAAGAAGAATCAACCTTTGTACAGCTTCCACCATGAGCCACAATATTAATTCTAATGTTCCACAAATTCTCAGCTTTAAGCCACAAAAAGGTTGATGTTCTAATCCTAATAAACACGTAGCAAGATCAAGACATCACCCAATCAATCTTTTAGTTTTCGGAGGATTAGCCCACACAGCTTGCAAGGAATTATCCTGGTGAAAGGAGCAGGAGTCAGTTTGGCATCAAACATGGATCTCAACTTCCAAAATCATCAGGACAACTTACTATTAAATCTGCAAGAGCAGTTTCAAAAGTATATTCTTCAGGTAGCTCCTTCAACAAGTCTGTATCGGGCGTCAAATCCCACATATTCTGCGAGAAATTTCACGCACATATCAATGCAATCACTTGAAGAAGCACAGAGAACCAGAGGAACTCTATCATAGCATGTGTGATGTGTTAAAAGGCCATAATACGCTCCCCATATGGTACTAGCAAAATTCACAACAAGAGAACTCCTAGAGGGCAAGTGACACCCATCCTGCAGAATATATCAACAGCTGGGTACGATGCGATAAGAAATACAATACTAACCTCAAAAGTATCAGTTGTGTTGGCAGACCCATCCTAGTTGGGAAAAGAAAATACAAACAGACAGCAAAATAAGAACAGCCATAAAAGTGAATATGCACGATATAAGACCACCAGTACAGTCTACTCTCAGTAAATTAAAAGACAAAGCAAGCGAAAGAAGTATGACTTGCCCCAGTACTCACGTGAAGATGCAAGATGTGGCGTTTATGTGACTTAAAGTTGGCAAAAATGATTCTGCTTTTGATTTTATGTCCATTGGCATCTTCTATATACGACCCATCGCTCTCCCATGCGATCGGACGTCTTAACTTGAGTGACGGATCCTGTGCTTTGGCTCGAACGTACCTTTCTTTGATCATGAGTATGAAGTCTTCAAGGGGCATGGAGGAGTTGGGGTCCCTTATTGTGATGCCCACAGTAGTCCCATTCGGCAGCAGTATTGTAAATCTATATACGCTGTCGATATCGCCATCATTCGTCGTCTGATCGACGCGCCTCTTCCTGTCGCCCCCACTAGACGGGCTCGGCTCCATCCTTAGCCAGCCCAGAATCTGTTACCCGAAAGGGAAATGGCCTAAGCTGAGCTCGACACAGATCACACGGGTGGTCGAAAAGCACAAACGAGAAAGCAGAGGAAAACATCACTCCCTCAAAGCACGTTCGACCGCAGAGCTTCAAAAAGACGATTCATTTCCGGTCTTTTCTCATGATACAGAACCAAATAGAAAAGGCACGGCGTGTTGTGAACATCAGAACATTTAGACGAATTAGCCGATAAAGCGATCGTTCGAGCAGGCTCGAAAAACACGGGCCCGGCAGAAGCAAACGGAAAAGCCACACTCTTTCCGACGTCACGCACCGCGCGAACGTGACCCGACGCGACAACAGGCAAAAAGAATTCCTAGAGCTGATCTTTTAACACGACGTCCCCGCGCACCAACTCCAGGTCCGGCGAGAGAAAGATCAACGAGCGAGCACGGGCCACCCGATCGAGACTCGAACAACACGGGCACCACGTGAACGTCGGAAAAGCGCGAATCAAGGAAGAGGGAGAGGGAAAAGGGAAAGGAAAAGGCGAGGGCGTGCCTGGGCGAGAGCGAGAGCGAGAGCGAGAGCGAGAGCGATGGGCGATGCAGCAGATACAGCGGAAAGAAAGCCACGGGAGAAAACTTCAGCTCCTGCTCTTCGTGCCTAATGCTGCGAGCGAGGAGAAGACGACGAGGAGGAGGAGGAGGAGGAGGAAGAAGACGATGACGATGACGAAGCGCGACGCCTGTGTTCTCCTGCAAAAACCCCGAACGACGTAAAGTGGCCGATGCGACGCGCGGATGGGAGGGCTGGCCCCCTTTGAGATCGCGCCACGTGGACCCGGCAGCGGCGACGTCTCGACGGTGCAAATATTTACGTGAAAATTTGAAATAAAGCTCGAAATGCTTTAATTTTTCTTAATAAAGACGTAAAGTAAATTTTATCTCAAGAATAAAACTAGAACTTGTCTCGAATAAAGGCTTGAAATTGCCATTTTAGTCTCAAATAAAGACCTGACCTCACCGGTCGAAAGGTACATTTCGTGTTTACATTTTTGAATTTTCTTTCTTTTTACCTTTTTCTTTCTTTTTCTTTTTCTTTTCCTTTTTCCTTTCCTTTTCTATTATTCCGCCCACCTCAGGCGCGAAGGGCGACCCTCGCCTGCCATATTTTTCGTCTCTTACTTTTTTGAATCTTCCTTCTTTTTTCCTCTTTTCCTTTTCCTTTTCTTTTTTTTTTCCTTTCTTTTCACCCAACTCAGGCGGAGGCCCCCCTTGCCTGCCACCATTGCCTGCCCAGCCCAGGCGAGGCAACCACCCTCACCCGACGCCGACGAGGGCGGCGACACCGGCCAAGCGCGGTGATAGCTGGGAGGGAAGAAGAAAAAAGGAAAAAAAAAACAAAAGGAAAGGAAAGTAAAAAAATCAAAAAAATATACTTATAATTTTTTTTACTAAAATGCACCTTTTTCAATGACAAAATAGTCACCGGCCAGCCAGAAGTCTTTATTTGAGACGATTTAGCCACTTCAGCCTGTATTTAAGATAACGTCCACTTCAAGCTCTCATTTGTGAAAATGAGGATATTTCAAGTCCTTATTTGAAATTTTTTCAATATTTACAATTGCAAATTCGCAACTAATAGAACTAATCAAATGCTTTTTAGTTGCGATAGTTGATTTTATCGATTTTTATTGCGATATAAATCGGAAGATACAATCATATATTCAATAGATATTGGCTTTTGAACATGTTATTATATTAATTCGCTTTTATGCTTTCCGTTTAATTTTACACGTTGGTGATGGCTTTTTCGTTAGTCTTTTTAGGCAATGACTTGAGTGGGGACCATATAGTGCATTTATAAAGAGTCAAAGTCATGACTATTTTGAACAAAAAGAAAGTCATGACTAATTTCGTAAAAAAATAAGGTTAAATGTTTTTAGGATTTCTTTTGCTGAATTTTTTTATGTAGAAAACAAAGAATTATCTCGTTAATGGTCATTGCATTAAATGCACTTGTTCGATAGGATAAAAGATACCAAAAATCCAAATTATGCCCACCGGACACATTTACTTGTATGATTATTAACCATAAATTTTTACCTACGTTACATAAATTTTAGTGTGATACAAAAAATCACAAACTTATATGTGATATATTTATGTAATGCTACAAAAAATTTCAAACTTAGACTCATATTACACATTTACTTTCGTCGAAATTTTTTTCCTTTTTTCTTTTTTCACTTCCTCCTTTGTCTCCCCGCTGCCATTGCCCTTGCCCTTGCCGTCACTATCGCCACCTTCCTCACTTAGCCAAATCAAGGAAGAAAACGAAGGAGCGAGTTATTAAAAAAGGAAAAAGAAAATGAGAAAAAAACATATGATAAATTGACATATTTTTGCTCCAAAGCGTCCCGTCAGTACCACTTGTTTTCCATCATCCATATAGGCAGCCATATAAGATTTATCCTGACATTCGAGTAAATGCGTCGCACAAGCATAAATTTGAGAGTTTATGGTGTCACAAAATAATTCAGAGTAAATGTGTTACGATTGACTAAACATGGCCACGGGCCAGTTTCAGTTAGGAACCGACCCGGTCAAACCTGGGCCCGGCCCATTGATCGGACCGGCGGTTCGAAACCGGCCCATGGCCTACGAGCATTATTTCGGTTCCAAATTATTATTATTAAAATAATAATTAATTTTTTTAAAATCATTATTTATTTTTTTTATAAATCAATTTAAACTCTAATTGCCAGTGCATTGATCTCTAATTACAATGCTTAGCTTTGGTGTATTGAACTCTAATTACAAAGCTTAGCTTGGATTTTATACGCAATAATTATAATGCCTCTTCGTTCCCATTCGATGTGGGACTCTCGGTTTGCCTTGAACACCTTCAATGTAAGACTCTTGGCTTGTCTTTCATGCAAATGCTAAGAATCCCATATTGTATAGGAATGAAGAGATCATCAAATGGATTATGTATAAAACCCAAGTCAAGTCATGAGCATGTGAAGTTGTATGCCATTTATGACTACAATCCTTTACTAGTTAAGAGCAAAGGGTTCTATTGGACCGCCTAGAACCAAACCAGACCAATGATTCGGTTCTTGGTTCTATAATTTGCCAGTCCAGTTCCTAGTTTTAAAATTAAGGGGCCAATCTTACTGGTTCGGTTCCCGATTCCGAGCAGAACCTGACCGAACCGGGAACCGATCACCCCTACAATTTACATTTTGACTACAATATATATTGTAAAATTTATTATTTCATAATTTTATTATTCATTATTTTTTTATTTCATAATTTATTTTTGTAATTTTTAAATTACAAACCGGAACCACTAGGGGTCGTTCCGGTTCCGATTCACACATTGCCACGAACCGAAACTGGCCGATTCCAAATTGTGGCCACGTCTACTGTCGACCTAATTTGATTTTTTTGTGGCTTTTTTCCTGTCCAAATGCTATGCATTAATTAAGATCCATGCAAATATTGTCTCTAGGGGAGTCCTACACGTCGGATGCAAGATCTCAATACTACTCATTTGAAAATGGTCATCAAACTTTTGTGAAATATTAAAGTACAAAGCACGTTGATAATTAATTTCTGGGCATCAAATCAAATTTATTTAGGCACGTACGGATGTCAAAGTCAAATCACTGACATTGGCGGTTCTTTTTGTATAGGAAGACCGACCGCTTTCACGTGGACCGAGACATTGAACGAGCGAAGCATTAAGCTACTGGCTTTTGCTGTTTCCCAGGTTACTTTGCAAAATCATTATAGTAAATCTATTGATCACTCATTAAACTCACTAAGTAAATCTGCGCACGGAATTATTTTTTCTATATCGGGACTTGTTATTAAGAACATGGATGAGATACGTGTAGACTTTTACTTTCCTTTAGAAAAAAAGTATTAGCTATATAAATAGATTACTAACTAGATTACAGTTAAAATTATTTTTCTTTTCATGTGAAAACCTACTGATTGCGTCGAGAAGTAGATGAGATCACGAGCGTGGCCAAAGGTTGGGCTCAATGTGCTATCGAGGCCTACCTATATATAATGCCCGATGAAAAATGAATATCAATTCTTTTTATTAGACTCGAATTACTTTGTCAATTTGAAAATTTTCCTCTCCGCCATTGGAAATGTCACCTACAATAATGATGTAAATAAATTTATTGTGTAAACGAAGTTATTATTTATACGAAGAAACTACCATTTTTTGTTAAGTTTATATTTCCTTTTTACGATGAAACTTAACAGTCAATAGTAGTTTTCATTGATAATGGCTAGGTACATAATACCTCTTCATACAAAAGGCATGATAATTTCTCAACAATAGACGTGAGATGCAATCAATTGTGATAATCTAGTCATTAAAAAAAGGTCACATCGTCTTTCTAGTGATCGTGCCAATTAGGGCCTATTTGATAACCAGTCAAGCAATGCCTAATTCTATTATTTTGTTCCTGCAAATAAAAAAAATAGAAATCCGTTTGGTAAATTTTTTGTTCTAATTTTGGAACAGAATCAAGAATAAAAGAAATGTTCATCCTTAATTCCGAGAACAAGAATAAAAAACGGAAGAGAAAATTTTTTTTTCTTATTTTTCTTTCTTGGTCGGTGGCTGGCAATTGGCCCCAACCTAGGGCTAGACCCTCGCGGCTTGGACAAGGGTCACCCTTGCCGGACTCTCACTAGATCTAGCGAGGGCGACCTTTGCCCAGGGCGTGAGGGCTGAAAGAGACTGGCGAGGGCCTTGCTTGAGCCAACGAGGGCCGCCCTCGCCGCTTGCAGCTTGGGTGAGGGCAGCGACGAGGGTCCAGCCCTTGCCTAGGCCACAAGGGCCGTGACGCCCTCGCTGGCCGGCAACCCAGCCATGGGCCAAGGAAGGAGAAGAAGAAAAAAACAAAATAAAAAAAGAAAGAAATATTAAAATATTTAAAAAATATTATTAATAAAAGAAATTTTGTGCAATTACCAAATGTATTTTTGTTCATTTTATATTTTAGGAATAAAAGTTTTGGGCAGTTATCAAACGTTTTTTTTATCGAAAGTTATCAAACGTTTTCAAATGCTCAGAAATTATTTCCGAAAATAGAATAAAAAAAATCATTTCAGTGTAGAAATTATTTTCGGGAATAAAATGGTTATCAAACGCATATTTAAGGACTAATTTCTATTATAGGCATTTATTATCTCTCATGGAGAAAATTGCTGCTTTGGATATGCTAAATTGCTAAGGTAGTTGGGTATAATAACATGTTTGTTAATCTCGAATTTTCCTAATTTGATTAATTAACCTTAGTTGGGAAAATGATATAAATAGTTTTTGAACTTTGGTATAATGTGTAATTTGGTCCATGAACTTTTAATTTGTTCAATATAATTCATAAAATTTAATCCAATATGTAATGTGATTCATAAATTTTTAATTTATTTAATACCATCTCTGAATTTTTGATACGTATTCGGTTCAATATCTGAACTTTAATTAGGATATTCCTAATGCTAGGAACCTATTTTTTATTATTTCATTTTTTCACAGTAAAGGAGGATTTGAGGTGGCCAGATCTCAGCGGGAGTGACGCAATCACGAAACCTTCCCCGGAGTTTGTCTCCTTTGCAGAGTAGTTTCGCCCGAAAGGTTTGGGCTGCTCGACACGTGGCCGGAGATCACGCGCCACGTCGGCTGCGGCGGTGTCCGAAAGCGCGGCGGGCGATCACGCACTTCGCGCGCTCTTCATGGGGGGTGGATGACGGGGGATCCAACGCTGGGCTAATCTCACTCCGCAATCAATGAATCTGTACCTCTTACATCTCTTTTCCGTCACGCATTCCCCCCAAGCAATCTCTCTCTCTCTCTCTATCTCTGCTTTCTCTCTGGAGCTGCCTCCTGCTGCTGCTCTGCTTCTAGCTCCTTCGCTCTCCGGCTGAAGGCCTTCTCCCCATGGAGGCCCTGCGCTTCGCTCGGGGAATCCCGTGTCGAACGACGCCCGCGCGGGCCGGCGCTGGCGCCGCCGGGGCGGCCGGGGGGGCGCGGTTCGTTCGGCTCCGGAGGAAGGGCGCCGGAGCCGGCTCGGCCGTGCTGAGGAGATCGGCGAGCGGCGGCGGCGGCGGCGGCTTCGGTGGCTCGCCGTCGAAGGACGAGTTCGCGGTGGAAGATGAGGAGCGGGAATCCGAGGGTGGCGGTGGGCTGGTGTTGGGTGCGGAGAGGGACGCCTCTGGCTCCGTCGTTGGGTTCAGCCTCGTTCCCCAGTCACGGCCCGGTAAAGCGCGCGGGGGCATTTGGGTGTCTCGATTTAGGAGGATCTTTTTGCTTGCTCTCTCGGTGCATGTTGTTTTTTTTTTTACCGGTGGGATAACTAGGAGGATTCCGATACGTGGTCTGTTAATGGTGAACCGTATTGACTGGTTTACTTGCTAAAATGATGTGGTGGGCGGGTATCATTGCATCGCCCCTCGTCCTTCTTCTCTTCTCCGACGGTGCTTGCTCGGTTCACCGAGGTTGTTCTACTCAGGGAAGCTATTCATCTACATACATAACGTTCCACTTGGCGGTGGTCGCATTGATCGTCACCTCCCCACAATGTTAGTTATAAAGAGAAAACAGACGGGCCTGAGATCGGAGACATGTTCTTTTTTTTCATTGACGGTGGGCATTGGGATAGACAAGTCGGAACTTGCTTCCCCAATTTACGTTGCGATGCCTTTGGCTTATTTGCTGGGACCTATTGAATTTGGGATGTTGATGATTTTGCGGATGCTCGGCATTCTGATCTTTCTTGCCCCTCTTAGTTGCTTATTCTTTCACAGTTTTGTCGATGAGTGATAGTACTCCAGTACTAGCTTTTGTAGGCTGAAAAAAACTTAAAAAAAAAAGAAGAGAGTTTCAAGGGTGAGCACAAACCATTATATATGCTCTGTTTGTCACTGCCTACAGCTTGTCCTGTACCCTTCTATCAACTAGATATGTAGAAAATGAATTCATAAATCCACTACTTTAGGAGCAGCTATGGTTTTCACATTGTTACACGGCAGCACACCTGGCTCCACCTATGGACTTAGCAATGTAACGTTACATGTTTCAGAGTATCTTGATCTGTTGAATGAGTTCTGCGATCAATTATGAGAAAAGGAGTTGTATAGGCATGACGCCAGCCTTCTCTGTGATATCCCATTATGGTTGCTTCCAGATGAGAACTTCGCCAAATTTTTGCATTGCATATTCTTGAGTTGTTTGTATTTTCTTGAATGTGGTGAAATGGTGGTTATCATTCTCATATTCGATGTGTTATGTAGATTATGTGGAAGTTGCTAGTGCTGAGGGAGAAAAAAGCACTGTTGAAATAGAAGAGACTGAGGAAACAGAAGGCGAAGAGGAAGCCAAAACCAAAGTTTCTTACAACGTCATTTTTGTGACTGCTGAAGCGTCTCCCTACTCTAAGACAGGGGGCTTGGGAGATGTATGCGGTTCATTACCGATAGCCCTAGCTGCTCAGGGACACCGTGTTATGGTTGTCACTCCCAGGTACCTAAATGGAACTGCTGCAGATGAAAGATATGCCGGTGCTCTCGATTTGGATCGCAGCATTAAAATCTATTGTTTTGGTGGAGTTCAAGAGGTTTCCTTCTTCCACGAGTACAGAAAAGGTGTTGACTGGGTACGAATTGTCTTAATGCTATTCATGATGTAATTCCAGGATCCACGACTTGTAGATAACTTGAAACTATTCTTTTCAGAAGCCAAGTTAGCATGTTCTGTAAAGTTTTAATACAGTTAGTATTCAGTTGGAACCTTTGTTTTGGTGTTGAGTTGTCATGCAACTTCTCAGGTATTCGTGGATCACCCATCGTACCACCGTCCTGGAAATCCATATGGAGATAGTTATGGTGCTTTTGGCGATAATCAGGTTATAGCATTTGAAATTCCTCTTGCTTATTGCTGCTTTTTGAGAGTTTATATTAAGATCAGCGTTTAACTTGCTTCCTTAATGACAAATTCTTCCCCCGCTGGTTTTACAGTTTCGGTTCACTTTACTTTGCCATGCAGCATGTGAAGCCCCATTAGTTCTTCCCCTGGGAGGTTTCACATATGGGGAAAACTGTCTGTTTCTAGTCAACGACTGGCATGCCAGCCTTGTGCCAGTGTAAGTCATCCCCTTTTCTTTTCAGGAGCCGGACAAATGATCACCTTAGATTATGATGCCTTGATGTTGCTTCTTTTTCTACTTTATCAGTCCTGTCTTTGCTTGTGATCTTATTATCAGATGCAGTTTCTTTTATTGCAGTTCCTAAAAGCAGGATCATAATTCTTGTAAGATGATGAGATGATGAGATGGCAATAGTGTATGATTTGGCTTAGACCAAAAATGAATTGAGAAGTTGCATGATAATGGATAATGACTTTGGACTATATATGTTTCTTCAGTCTATGGTTGATATGCATAATTTGCATGCGGAAAGTAAAGGATACCATTGCTCACTTGCTTGAGGAGCTTTGTTTGACTGTGTACAGACACAGTAAAATATTTATTTGTGTTGTTACGCATGATAAACTGTCTTTTGGTACAGACTCTTGGCAGCCAAATACCGTCCATTTGGAGTTTATAATGATGCCCGCAGTGTTCTCGTAATCCATAACCTTGCACATCAGGTAAATGCGTTGTGATGTTTTTCTCAAATGGTACATCTTATTCGAGAAAACCATGAAGAAATGTAGCTCATCTCTAGGTGAAGAAACTAAGGGTTGTTTATAAACTCTCACCACTGACCAACTTTACACGAACGGTCAAAGTTTTCCTGATTATATTTCAAAAATAAGGTACACTTATGAAACATGGTCCCTTATGCATGATCTTGCAGGATAACATGACCTTTATGGAGAAATAACAATAAAACGATAACCTTTTAAGGGATATAGGGCAATGTTTTTGGGGATCTTTTTCTTCTAAAATTTTTCTGGGTGTAGCCCAAGAAGTTGATGGTGGGATTTCGTTGTTCCAGCTCTGTGAAGGTTTATAAACCACTCTCTGATAAATTTATTTGCATCGGTTGATAAAATTCAACACCAAACATGCTATTAAAGTTTTGAAGCTATGTTTGTCTTATTCAAGCAATCTTGGAAGTTTGCAAGTGTCCCAAGAGAGAACTAAGAATGTGGAAGAGGTTTTTTTTCTTATTTATATTTTCATTGTTTTTATAGCACCCCTGCTAGCTCTGGAGTGCTTGACTACCAGGCAGGAGAGGACATAATGGTATTTGCACACACTTGACCAAGGCTATCTATGGTATTGTGTCTATTTTATGGAGGAGAGATAGATCAAACTTGACCACTAGGAATAGAGCATATCATTCTGGATGCACACACTTTGAGGGAAACACAAAGGTTATGTACATAATACAGTGGTAATTAAGACATTTGTCGTTAACAAATACTATGGGATCTTTTAATTCCGACGCATTTGTTTGTTTCTCATATGCATGATGCAATTTATAAGCAATAAAGTTAATACTAGCTGAACTAACGAACTAAACTATCTTCAATATATAGGGTGTGGAAGCTGCAGCGACGTATAACAATCTGGGACTCCCTCCTCAATGGTACAAAGCACTTGAATGGGTGTTTCCTACATGGGCAAGAACGCATGCTCTTGATACTGGGGAAGCTGTCAATGTCTTAAAGGGTGCGATTGTGACAGCCGATCGTATACTTACAGTTAGCAAGGTTATAATTGTCATATCCGTATCTGTACCTGAGACTGTCCCCTTTGACATGCCTCTATCTAGTTTAGAGTTTTTTTTGGTTATATTTTGTGTTTTCGAAGCCGGTCATAAAGTGGCAAAAATTATCCTATGACGCTCTGGTGAAACAGTGTCACTTGAAAAGAGATAATGATATATCATGTTCACATTTCCAAGTCCTGACCACCATGGTATCTATATTCACGCTAACACATCTCTGTTCTATTTTATAGCATCTTAAGCGCAATTCATTTACCTTTTATGTCTTTCATCATCATGCAGTTCATTTTTCTTCCTTGCAATTGCAGGGTTATTCCTGGGAGATAACAACCACTGAAGGCGGATATGGTCTCAATGAATTGTTAAGCAGTCGAAAATTTGTTCTAAGTGGTGCGTAAGCTTGTATTCAAAGTTATATATTATTCTAAATGAGTAAACTGTCTTTTAGTTACTAGATGTAGGAACTGCAGTGTGGTGTGATTCACTTAATTTTAAGATGTTCACTTCCAGTTTAGTAGTTACTTAGAAATTGATCCTGAACCATCAATGATTTTAGCTAGCATTTTAAATGTTATTCTGTGCATATTTGATAAATTAGCCTGTTACTAAAATATTTTAGTTCCCTTCTCTGTTGCTTTTCTTAGCATCCTTGCATTGAAATATTTCTTGAGATTTTGATACTTATTTTGACAGGTATTACCAATGGCATTGATATTACTGAGTGGGACCCTTCTACGGATGAGCATATTGCTTCCCATTACTCTGTCAGTGATCCTTCTGGAAAGGTGATATAGCCTCTCAATTTGTGACTTGGGTATTCTGTTACACTGTTATGTTAACCAGCTATTTCATGAACTCCAGGTGCAATGCAAGATAGCTTTGCAGAAAGAACTTGGTCTTCCTATTTTGCCAGACTGCCCAATGGTAATATGAAGTTGCTTACTATGTGGTTCTGGTGGCAATATGTCAGTTCTAATTGCGCATTAAACTTTGTAGATTGGGTTTATTGGTAGACTGGACTACCAGAAAGGCATAGACCTAATTTTTTCGGCAATTCCAGAGCTTATGGAAGATGATATCCAATTCGTAAGTGAGTTCACTTCTTCCTGGAATTCCCCTTGAAGGTTTCTGCTTTTGTCTGGCTTTCTATGATACACGGATCATCCCCTTAATTCTCCTTTTTTTGTTCTTTACTTGTAGTAGCATTCTTTTCTTTCAGTTGTTCTTATCTTTCTTGACAGTGCTTCAGGTACATGGTTCTGTGCATAACTCTATTTCCTTGGCTCCCCAAGGATCTAAACTGAATCCCTAGTTATTGCTTCAATTGTTTAAATCTTCTTACGTAGCACCTATGCTATACTGGTTGTTTCATTGCATTTTTTATCCAACCCAATTTAGCAGTTGTCTAATCTATGAAGGTTATGCTTGGGTCTGGAGATCCACGATTTGAAGAATCGATGAGAGTAGCAGAGTCAACCTACAAAGAGAAGTTCCGGGGCTGGGTGGGATTCAATGTTCCAATTTCTCATGAGATAACAGCAGGGTAATTTAATTTGAGTTTTGCAGTTCAGTATCCTCTCTATCAGAAGCAGCAACTCATTTTAGTCAATGAATGAACAGCTGTGACATTTTACTGATGCCATCAAGATTTGAACCATGTGGGCTAAATCAGCTGTATGCCATGAGATATGGAACTGTACCAGTGGTACATGCCACCGGAGGACTTAGAGTGAGTTCAGGCTTATGCGGAACTCCAAAGCAACTCTTCATTATGTGATTCCGTATTACTCAGCCGTTCCTGTTTTCTTATCCTCAGGACACAGTACAGAGCTTTAACCCATATGCTAATGAAGGTAGCGGCGAGGGTACTGGGTATGTGGTTATTACAACTCTCTTCCTAATGACAGTTACTTCACAAGAGATGCTTTGCATATAATCAAATTACCATCTCGAAAATAACGGGATAAGGACACTACGAGTGCTTTAACTTTTGTACGGCACTCACTTGAGTGCCATAACTTTTTTGTGGTTCACTTGAATGCCAAAAATTTGAAAAAGTGATCACTTGAGTGCCAAATGCCATTTGGCAGCCGGAAAATCTGATGTGGCTTCGCCGGAACTGACGTAGAGAATATTTTAATATATTTTTTTGAATTTTTTTGTTATTAATTTTTTTATTTTTGCAAATTTTTTTTCAATGCCGGCGAGGGTCGCTAGCGACCCTCACTAGCTTTGAAGGCCTCGCCCAGATTAGGTGAGGGCCACCATGCCCTTGGCCGTGAAGGCCCTGGGTGAGGCCGTCGCGGCCTCGCCGGCGGCGGGCGAGGCCGCGAAGGTCATCTTGCCGGTTGCGGGCGAGGCGGCCTTGCCAGATTTGGCGAAAGCCGTCACCGCCGTGGGCGAGGCCTTCGCCACCTCGCCTATGCTGGCGAGGCCGCGGCCTCGCCAAGGGCTTTCACGGCCACCGGCGAGGCCACCTCGCCGGATCTGGCAAGACTTTCGCCGCAGCACCCGCGGCCGGTGGAGGCCGCGATGGCCTCGCCAAGAGCGTTCGCGGTTGTGGGTGAGGCGACCTCGCCGGATTTGGCCCGAGCCTTCGCGGCTGCAGGCAAGGTGGCTGCTAGCGAGGGTCACCGGCAACTCTCACCAACCTTGAAAAAAAAAAGAAAAATAAGAAAGAAAAAGAAAAATTAAAAAAATCAATAAAATAACATTAAAAAAATCCATGTTGGATGAAAAATTATTAAAAAATCCACATCAGCTCATTTGTCGGAAATGGCACTACAAGCGATCTATTTTCGCCGGAAGTTGCACTCAAATGATCCATTTTACTCCGATGTGATATTCAAATGAGCTAAAAAAAAGTTATAGCACTCAAGTGAGCGCCGTACAAAAGTTATAACACTCTTAGTGTCTTTATCCCCGAAAATAACACAGCTAAAGTTTTATGGGTTCACGCCTTTCTCTTTTTTACTAAGTGCTTGGTAGTATAGAAGTTTTGTTCTTTAATCATCATAAGAATTATTTCTTCTTTAATGACATATGATTCTGATGGATTGCCAGATGGACCTTTTCTCCACTAACAAAAGAGAGCATGTTGGCGGTAAGTTTGCCAAGACTTCCTATCCATTGATAATTGTCGTTTGGCTTACTAAATAGCATGATATAGCTTGATCTAAATGCAAGAAAACTTAGTCCGCTTTAGCATCTTTATTTCGCCAGACATCATGATTTAGAAGTGTGGCAAAATGATTTTATATCAAGGATTAAATTCAACATGGCTGCTGATTGGTGCACTGGACCGTTTTTTAGTGTCATCTCCAATGGAAACTGTAATAATATGTCTAGAGAGCATTTTGCTTTGATTGCGAAAATGCGAGTTTACAGGATGCTGTATCACCAAGTCATATTTCACGTGATAAATAAGCACGACCGCTTTGATCTTTCCCTTGTTCCACACTCTTCGGTCCTTTTCCTTACGGTCCCTCGTGTTGAGGGGAGTAATGGATTGTGAGGTAACCGTGAAGTGGCTATCTGCTGCAGGCCCTGAGAGTTGCCATTAGGACATACAGAGAACACAAAACTTCTTGGGGGCGACTGATGAAGAGAGGTATGGCAAAGGACTTCACGTGGGAGAAGGCGGCGATGCAGTACGAGGATGTCTTTAAGTGGGCCTTCACAGATCCGCCTTATGTTGGGTGAGGCGGTATGATGCAGAGGGCATGGAAAACCAGGAGAAAAACAAAGTTTGGGAGCTGCAAATTTTCAGCATGTCAAGGACCTGATCTTTGCTCCAGTAGCTCAGAAAAATGGGACGACTTTCCCTGCCCACTTCCCTGTTGGGCATGAGTCTTTCGCCTCACTTCCGGATAATCCATTCTTTTTGTTTAGTCAGTACAGCTGTTCTGAATCTTACTAAAATTCGCCATAAGTTACTTGTCCCGGTCGTTACCTAAATGAAAAAAAATGTGGTAAAGAGCTTGCCACGTCATTTTGTAAGCTACTTTTACTGTAATTTCCTTGTAATTAAGGAGCAACGTTCTCGTTAGATGTTTTATTGCGTGTCTTGCTGATTCTGTCATCCTTTTGGGGACGCTTGGATGACGAATTGTACCCAATTTTGACACAATCGTGATTCCTGCTGCAATATTGGAAAATGGCGATCGCACAACATAAACTCGTTGACGCTTTGCCATAAAATGGTATTCCATTTAATAAATAGGTCTAGTCGGAAAGTATAGAGAAAACGATTCTAAAGCTGTGTCTTGCCAAAGTAAAGTGAAAGAGATTCCAACAAGATCCATTATTTGGTTTAGTCGGTGTAGAGTGTTACAAGAACTTCGGCAGGACACAGCTTTAAAATCTTTCTCACCGTGCTTACTAAATAGATCTATTTAATAATGTCCATCACTAAAGTTTGATATATTAAATGAGATCAATTGATTAATGTCCATTCGGCATAGATTTCGAAGTATGGGGGGGGGGAGGGCCAAGGCTTGTTTAAGAAAAAAAAATGTTCTAGTCATAAGCTTGGTGGATCCTATCTATGACGTCACTTAACGGATAGTGGTCAACAACTTAGATTACGATAAAGCGGTGAAAGCTGGCTGAAGAGATTTAATCAGGAGATTTTTTTACTTGCCGATGAATTGAAGGAGAATATGAACATCTTACCGTTATTTTTCAAGCGATGACTCAGAAAAGAAGATAAATAGTGCTTTAAGCCCAGTTAGCAAGTGATGTGAATTTATTGATAGCTTGGAATACAACTTTTGGTGTTTGCTCGCGAGCGATCCGGACAAAGGAAGCTGTGGAGGATTGAAAAGATTCCAAAGAGCAAAACGCGAGGAAATGAGGTTTTTACGAGTTGAAAATGTTTGTGAAAGAGAGAGAGTGCGCTTTTCTTTTCGGTAGGAGGAGACTAAAACGAAGTAAAAACACTCTTTTGCTGTAAAGCCTTGTTGATACCTTTATGCAATGTCTGAGTTAAAAAGGGTTCTAGTCGTGAGCTTGGTGGATCTTGTCCACGGCGTCACTCGACGGCTTGTGGTCCACGGCTTCAAATTACGACGATGCGGTAAAGGCTGGCTGGAGGGATTTAATCCAGAGTTCTTTTTGACTTGCCGGTGAAGTTTGAGAGACCATGAATAATTTTACCGTTATTCTTCAAGATACATCGTGAAAAAGAAGACAATAAATAGTGCTTTAAATCTAGTAAGCAAGTGACGTAAATTTATTACTGAGGTGAAACAGTCACGTTGAACAATCAATCAACATTTCAAGTCAACAGGGCCAGACTTAGGATTCAAGTGAAAGTCAGTGATTCTTTACGAGACAAGAAGAGAGTTCGGTCTAGAATTATCACTCAAGTTAAAGTCGGTTCCTTTTTTTTTTGGTTTGGAATTAGGCCGCGAAATTTGCACGAAATATGAAGAGGGGCATTCGGTCCAAAAGAATGAAAAAAAAAAGATCTAATGGTTTCTTTTTCCCTAATGAAGATTGCCAAATTTAGCATGAAGTTACGACAGAGGAGCAAATCACAATTATAGGAGAGCGTCTCGCCTTTTGCTTCTTCCCTTCGTTGTCCGATCGCATCATTCTTTCTTCTTCCTTCTGCCAACCCTGCGATATCTCAGAGTGGTAGAGAGAGAAAATGGACAGATTCTCTCTCATCATCCCTTAGGACGAGGAAAAGCCGGAAGCAATTCCTTCCTCCGACGTCGGAATCTTGATGAAACCCCGGTGAAACCCCCCCGCCGCCGCCGCCGATGATCCCTCCCGACGCTAACCTCATCTTCTACGTCTGCGTCGCCCGGGGCGCCTCCCCGATTCTCGCCGAGTTCGCCGCCGACCCCGATCTCCGGCCCCTCGCCCGCCAATGCCTCCTCCGCGCCCCGCCCCACCACTCCGCCTTCTCCCACACCGCCCGCCGCCGCTCCTACACCTTCCTCATAGCCGGCCCCCTCGCCTACTTCGCCGTGTCCGACGCCTCCCTCGAGAGGCCCGAGGTCCTCCGGTTCCTGGGTCGCCTCCGCTCCTCCTTCGAGGGCGCGGTGGGGCGCGAGGCGGCGGGACGCCCCGACGATTGGGGCTCCTACTGCTTCCAGCCCCAGTTCGATAGGATCCTCCGCGAGCTGTTGCGGCCGGCCGGCGGCGACGCGTTCGATTCGCCGCCGCCCGGATCGATGACCACGAGCGCGGAGAGCAGTAGGAACGCCAGCCTCGACGGAGGGGGAGCCTCCATGGCTCCGCTGCTGGGCAGCCCGGGGAAGCGGCTCAAGAAGAAGAAGAGGGCGAACAGCGAATCGGCGGCCAACGGCGACGCCAAGGACCTTCATTTCGAGAACAAGGTGGACGTTTGCGACGAGGCGAACGGGCTGTGCAGGGATTTCCCCGCCTCGATACAGAAGGGCGGCGTTCAAGCGGGGGAGAGGCAGAGGGCCAAGCAAGTCTGGAAGAAGCATGTGTGGGTCGTGCTGTCGATCGATCTGTTCGTGTGCGTCGTCCTGTTCGGGGTGTGGTTGTGGGTTTGCAGGGGATTTCAGTGCATTGAAGGCTGAAACTGAAGATCCAAGGTTGTCCTATTTGTCGTCGCGCTTGTTTTCGATTGCTAATTATATACTCCGGAAGGAATTTGTCTATACCAAATGGGGGGAGATGGAAGAGGGTGGCGCCCGTTGTCTCTTGGAGTGTGCGCATTTCAGCTCTCAATTGTAAATCTCGTGTCTTTTATCTCTGAAACTCTTTGATGTCGGATGAGTTTGTCAGAAATTATACATATCTGGATGTTGTATAGTTGAAAGTTGATCACAAAACCTTCCGAGCAGCAGTGCATTGCCAAATGGGTTTGAATACTCGAGATAGAAATCTTGCAGTCATGATTTGTTTCTGGGTCTCTCCAAGTTGAGTTTTTTTAGTCCTTTTGATGATCTAAGATCGAATCGTTCTTACGTTGACCCAACTGCATTACCTGTTTTGCTCTCTTCCTTCCTTCTGTTTTGACTGAAGTTGATTGGTAATTATTAGAGTAACGTATAAATCTTGGATGCAATGACTGGATGCATGTTCGATGTCCTCTACGGCTAGACTTTATTGATGTCTTGTGCATTGCTGGTGCCCGGAGGAAATTTTGTTGTTAGTTTGTCACAGTTTTGCACAGAGAAGCGAAGTCTTAAACTTTCCAGCAATATGTAAGCTGGATGGTTGCCCTTTTTGCCTTTTCTTCTATTCTGGGTTTCGGGGGCCACGCACCGGAGTGGATTCTTGATTTTGCTCCTCCTCCAAGGAAGAGTGGCGATGTTTGTGCTGTATTTGCTCGGTCCACCAGGGTTGGCCATCTTTTTTTCCCTTGTTAGATCGGGCGAACCTTACAGAAGACTCGGCACTTAAAAGGGTGTAGGTGTTTTGAGCTCTCTCGCAGATGCCGGGTTTAAGTCAAGGTCTTTCGCGTAGAGCGAGCATTGGCTTTGCGAGTGCATGTTCAATGGTTCTTTACAGCTAGACTATAATTGATGTCAAGAGCGATAAAGAAACGGAAAGCAAGTGCACAAGTCTCAGCAGGCCAACACCCAAAACTAGCCCAAGACTGGTGGGACTTACTAAATCTGATTCGACCTAGAGAGAAACCGAAGGGAATCGAAATGAAGCTATTGCTACACGGGTACTAATCCAATGCCTTTGCCGTCACGATTCAGGTTTAAAGAAGGGCATCACTTGACAGATGATTCGGAGAACCATAAAGCTTAGGAGCGACAACTTCAAGATAATGACGCGTTTGTAGGGAAGGAGAAGTAGGCCTGCTTGGTATTCAGATGAAGAAGGGGATAGGGAGAAAGGGCCGAGAAAAATCAGAGGAGATAGATGGATCCTGAGACAGCCAGTGGAGTCGTTCCACGTCAGCCTCCACGCTCACTCCCACCTTATCCCATTTTGAACCACTTATCACTCCTTGCCCGAAAATCTAAGAACCGTCTCTCTGTATCCGAGCGATCACAAACCTTCGTCTGAACAGAGCAGCAGCCATGTCTCTCACCATCCCCACCAATCTCTCCAAGCCCATCGCCACCCCGAAGCTCAACCCCTCCAGATCAATCAGGCCGACCGCCACCCTCATAAGATGCTCCTCCGCCTCCTCCCCTGACCAGGCCTCCGCCTCCGCTGCTTCCCCCCTCCAGGCCTTCTCCGCCGCGCTCGCCCTCTCCTCCATCCTCCTCTCGGCGCCGCAGCCGGCTGCCGCCGACATCGCGGGGCTGACCCCGTGCAAGGAGTCGAAGCAGTTCGCGAAGCGGGAGAAGCAGCAGCTCAGGAAGCTGGAGTCGTCGCTGAAGCTGTACGCCCCCGACAGCGCCCCGGCCCTGGCCATCAAGGCCACCATGGAGAAGACGAAGCGGCGGTTTGACAACTACGGCAAGCAGGGGCTGCTCTGCGGCACCGACGGGCTCCCCCACCTGATCGTGAGCGGGGACCAGAGGCACTGGGGCGAGTTCATCACCCCGGGCATCCTCTTCCTCTACATCGCCGGGTGGATCGGGTGGGTCGGCCGGAGCTACCTGATCGCCATCCGCGGCGAGAAGAAGCCCACCGAGAAGGAGATCATCATCGACGTCCCCCTGGCCTCCCGCCTCGTCTTCCGTGGCTTCAGCTGGCCCGTCGCCGCCTACAGAGAGTTCGTCAACGGCGAACTCGTGGCCAAGGACGTCTAATCTAAACTCCCCCGATATAAGGTAAAATGTACTAAGCATCACTTAGCCATTCTTCTGCAAATGACTGAGGTTTGGCGCTGAGTGCTGATCGATGTCTGTCTTGTGTATGCGACTCGTTGAGCGCAGGCGACTTTGGAGGATAAAAAGCCGGTGGGAGTGGAAAGCATGGATCGCCCCGGTATCTGTCTTGTATGAATGAATGCAGATCGAAACATTAGTTTAATGTTTGTCATTGGATTGCACCTTGGTCCATATATCTTCTGCCCTTCTGTTTCTTTGGTCGACCTTCTTCTGCTTCTTCCTCTTTTCTTTTTTTCTTTAGGGTTCTTTTGTAAATTTTGAGGGGTGGATGGAGATATGACTTATTCTGATAGATGTATGTAGCATTTTGGTGGAGTTCATGCATTCGGATAACACGGCGTGGATGGCTTCTCCTGAGCAATCGATGCATAGCGAGAAATGACTGGACTTTGTCACGAAATATATTCATCAAAATGCCGAAAAGTTAGAAAATAATTTCTCGTAAACAGTTTTTTTCCTGATGAATCGACCCTAATAGTACGATTGATCACGATTAATGACTAGTACTTTGCCAATTCTATCAAAGGTTGTGATGTTTGCTTGTTGTGATACCTATTCTGTGGACCTAATAGCTATTATGATAAGGAAAATGCTTGGCTGACTGTACCGTTAGCATAGAAAATGGACGGTCAACGCTCAGCTGCTCATTTTCCATGAGAGTGATAGAGATTTGAGTTTCGCTTGGAAATTTCCACGCTCTTGTGTTGGTGAAAGAAAAAATTTGTGGCTATCCTTTGACCATCTCACCATCATGGTACAGAGGACGGCGATGCTAGCGCGACTCTTACGGCTAGTTGGAATTGCTATTCCCAGGACACCCACTTTATTCTTTTCTTACTCGCTCAATCAATGTTAGGTTGCCAATTATAATCAATATACAATTATTATACATAATTTTGTTTATGGTATCTATGAAATGATACTATCAATTATACTTATCTTGACTTTAATCACATCTTATATGATTCATTAAATGATAATATTAATTGATAGGTAAACAATCGATGTAACGGGTAATTATGTTAGTTTAATCCAAATACAAGCAAATGGCAAGGAAAGATGGAGGCAAGCAAGAACCCACAAAGAATTGCTGCTCCTGACCAGTTCCATTGATTATTACACTCTCCTCTTTGCCATCTTCAGTTCTTCATTTATACTGCAGTTGTCTGAAAATAGGGATACCGTCACCCATTTCATTGATGCTTTTTACCTTAGCACATTGGATCGATTGCCGTGATTCGAGACATGCAAAACCCTTGGAATGAGCCGTGAGATTGTATTTGACCACATTGTCAGAACTGCAAAACTTAACTGTGGACTAAACACGATCTGTTAATATTGACTTTAAGAGCTAAATTATCAACCCAAAACTCCCAACTCCCAAGCACTCATCCATACCCAATTCGTAGCACAGCTCGATTTCGATGTATGTTTGCCAAACATCTGCAATCGATAGGGAACTAAATTTCCTGGACTGTGCCATTAGATTGAACTGAAAATAGCTAAAAAGAGATGATACGATCGTTTGTTCTCCTTAAATAGATGTCGTCGGGATCGGTTACACGTCTATTTTTTGCTTCATTGACCCGGAATTCGGACATTAAAGTGTCGAGAGATGGTACGGACTGTACTACTTAATTCGGTAGCCATTTATGGATAATTTTGTGTGTCTTAAAGCGAATTCTACTGAGTATTTCGAAACCTGAAATGAAAAATCGAGCATCTCTAGGCCTTCTTCAAGGTCCCTCGCGCACGCTCATCACTTTAATCCGTTCCTCCAATCTCTTCCTAGCTTCTGATTGTTGTACTTCTGGGAAGACTAGTCATGAAACTATAGTTTTGATTCACTGCGACTCTTTGTACATCAGGAGTGGGACATTCGTTGCAGCTGCAGCTCCTTGGAAGGCATTTGTTAGTTATCTGGATCTGATTAGTTGGTTCATGATCGCGAATTTCAAATCTACATAAACATGTGACGTTAGAGCATGACCATCGCCAAACAGTTTATGAGCAGGCTTCGCCCGATAATGCAGGAAAAGAGAAGCATAACCTCTCAAAGGGTCAGATCATCTGCTGTTTCTGTCTTGATTCCATGTCCTGTATACATCTCTAGCGAAAAACATAAAAAAAAGTTCTAAACCTATTGCATGGGTACAAATTCAATTCTAAATCTTTCAATTTGATCAATTTAATCCTAAACCTTTTCACATTGATATTAATTCAATCAATCCGGCCAAATTTAGGCCAAAAATCGCTGATGTGGAGTCGGCCGGCGCTAACATTGACATTTTTAATAGTTTTTTAAAAAATTCCCTTTTTTATTTTTTTTTCCTTTCTTTTTTCTTCATTCTCTTTTTCTTTGGCCTATGGCTGGTATGTGGCTAGGCAAGGGTCGCCCTGGCGGCCTTTGGTGAGGGCCACCCTTGCCGGCTCTAGCGAGGGCTGGACCCTCGCGGCCTGGATGAGGGCTACCCACTAGATCTGGTGAGGGCTCAACCCTTGCGACTTGGGCGAGGGCGGCCCTAATGCGGTGAGGGCCACCCTCGCCTAGTTGTCGGCCATGGCCAAGTACCGGCCACAGGCCAATGAAGAAAAAGAAGGAAAAATAAAAGAAAGGAAAATAAATAAATAAATGGATATTTTTTAATTTGTTAACAATGTCCACGTCAGCGATTTCCGGCTTAAATTGGCTGGATGGGCTGAATTTATACAAATGTGAAAAGGTTTAGAACTAAATTAATTAAATTGAAAATTTTATGACTGAATTGATACCGATATAACAGATTTATGACTTTTGCGTTACTTTTCCCCATCTCTATGTGCAATTTGATAATACTTTCTTGGTACCCTAAATGACCGAGTAAAGCAATGCCCACACGCACCGGTAACCCTGACACTAACAAACACCCCGACAGCAACGTCTGCAGCATACTTTAATGGGTTAAGTTAGCAAATCGATGTTAGCACACCTAACGCTGTTCTTAGCAAACCTTGTCCGTTCGCGGTGCTTTGGGCGGACCCGGACCGACACATCGAAAACGCAATGCAGTTTGTCCAAAATAGGATCGGATCGCGTTGCTTTTGTGCCGTGCGGAGATGCAGCCTAATGGTGAACCACTGCTTTCAGCTTTTGGTGAGTATACACTCATCACATCTTCCTCATGTCTTTATGCGGTGTTGTTTCCATCAAACGCTTCACCGGATAAACGACTTTCTTGGCATGATTGGAGGCTTCGGGCATGCAAAAAGGGGTGTTTAAAACGACTTCTCACCTCAAAAACCGTCGTGATTGGGGTTTCATGGCGATAGGGCAAAACTGATGTGATCTCGTTTATGGGTGGTAATACGAAACTCATGCAACGCTTAATGAGCACACCACGTCACTAGACTAAGTTAGATGTGGCTGTGTGTACCAAATGCGATTGTGATGGGTACGGGATATATTATGTGATGTTCGGAGAAGTGCCGAGCTAACCATGAATGCGAGTTTTGGGAATTCTAATTCGAAGCTAGCCTTGATCAGATCCGTCGCTAGCAAGAAAAGAAATTGTTCGCTTTGATCGTCGTCGAGCTAACCATAAATGCGAGTCATTGGAAAAACATGGTAGGCTCCCGAACTGATTTCAAGCAAACAAGATTTGTTATAGGGTCAAAAAATTAAGAACCAGTAATGATAAGATAGATTCTAGGTTTTAGGTTTCAAGTTTGAAACCCAGCCATCCCGAAACTGATCCATCCTATTGCCACCCACCTGTGCCCACACATCTTTAAAATGCTTCGTCCCATATCATTTTGAGATTGTACGAAACTTATTTGCCAGCCGCAACGTCCTGGACATGGGCGATATGAGATCAGAGACATATCTATCATTCAACACCCATGACCTCGCTCCGATGCCATCATAGGCAATCCCAACCCCACCCGAGCTCGCCCAACATGATATTGTCTATCTGGGTCGCGACTCACTTGCACCCCTATGAGCACGACTGTAAAACGCATGTCCTAGTTTGAGATTTCACAAGATTCATCTATCAACACAAGGATTTGGCTATGGACAATGTGAAATTAAAAACATATCTGATTTCCAATAAGCCGCACGACTAATACATAAAATTCTTTGATCTTTGCGCGCAGCCCTGTTCCAGTTCTCCCCATATGTAGTCTCTTATACATCCTAATCGTAGTCCTTATTGATTATGAACTATTTTTATCGTGATGGGACAGTTGTCCAAAAAGTCCTAAACATATTGTACGACTATTAATTCAGTTATAAGCTTTTTAATTATACTAATTTAGTTCTAAACATTTTGGCAATTTACAAATATAATCATTTCTGTCAATTTTGATTGGAAATGGCTGATATGAATAATTTTTTAAAATTTTTTCCTTTTCCTTTTCTTTTTTCGCTTTATTTTCCTTATTCCTTGTGGCCGGTGACAGGCGAGGGCCTAAATGCTCTCGCTAGATTTGGGTGAGGGCTGCCACCCCTCACCTAGGCTCGCGAACACATGGAAAAAGGAAAAGAAAGGGAAACTAAACTCAAAATATTGTAAAATATTATCACGTCAGTGGCGGCCTCGCCACAAGAATAGTCAGCGTCTACGTCAGTGATTTTTAGTCAACATTGGCCAAAATGACTAATTTGGTAAATTGTCAAAATGGTTTAGAACTAGCGCAAATGAAAGGTTTACTAATTGGCCATCTTTAAATATATTTAGAATTTTTTGGATAATTTTCCCAATCACGATCGGGATGAAAACTTAGTAAAGAAAGCACTAATGCATCCTCATTTGGTCCAACCACGATTTTTAACTTTACTACCTGTCCAATAAACAAATATAATGGACCACCACTAAAAACCTCTACATGACCGTTGGTGACTAGCCGTCACCAAACCAATCGGCCAACGGCATCTCAACATTTGTCCACATCAAATCGAACCTTTCGATCATCCCTATGGTCGCCGGGCCACCATTCGGGCGCGCATCTAATAAAGAATTTAGATGTTATTCCACGTACTTTTGTTGATGAACTATGTGGTATCATGTATAGTGAGCCCAAATCGTTTTCGTTCGGCGACAAGAAAAGAGTGAATTGAATCGTTATCAAAGAAGGAGATCTCACAAACTTCCGCCCATTTTTTAAGGGTGCGCTAAAATTCGACGGGTTTTTTTTTAATAAATGGTGTCATGTTTGGAGGCACTATATACGGATCTAAAAAGTATGTACATGCACCCGATGCATGTGAACTCAAGTTATTTCAATTTCGCATGCATCTTGTGCAGGTGAGCCTGTATGATTTCGGTCGCCAAGACCCGGTTAACCGTTCGTTCTCGACCTATATGTATGCCCTAATTTTCGTATAGGTTTGTCCCGCACGACACGGTTAGAATGCATACGGTATGCAGACACACCGTCCATCTCCTTGTGAAGAAGAAGCGCCTGGTGGAGCGTTATAAGCCCCTCTTTCAATTCACAGTCACGTGTATTATCATCTGTCTCTGTCTCTCTCTATCTCTCTCTCTCTCTCTAGAAAAGTCATGCACTGCCAGTCTCCATCTCTCTCTTTCTCCATCTATAAAACCTACCCAAGAAGGTAAAAGCTATTCCCTCACGAATCTTCACACCATACTTGAATTATTGCATGGGACCTCAAGAAACGAGATAGATTAGATAGAAAGAGAGAGAGAGAGAGAGAGAGAGAGTTGAAGAACTACAGATGGCGAATTCACTAGAAGGGCTGACTGATAAGCAAGACCAGGACCCAAGTGGTGGTGGAGGTGGTGATGGTGCTGTTGACGCTGTAAACAACCCTACCCCGCCCCAGCTCTCCCTATTCTCGCTCCCGCGGAAGCCGCTGGAGCCGCCGGGGATGCTGACGCCGCCGCTCCACTCGAAGGCGGCCTCCGTGCCGTTCAAGTGGGAGGAGGCGCCGGGCAAGCCCAGGCCCTGTCGCCACGCCGCCGAGCCCAAGCCCGCCGCCGCCGCCGGGTGCCTAGACCTCCCCCCGAGGCTCCTCAGCGGCGCCGCCGTGCACGACGGGCCTTACTACGCCGGCCGGGCGCTGTCGTTCAGGACGCTGGGCGGGTCGTTCCGGAGCCCCAAGAGCCGCAGCGGGAGGGACATCAGAGACAGGGTAACGTTCGGGTCGATGCGGTGGGGGTTCCCCGGCAAGGAGAGAGTTCGCGGGGTCGTGGAGGACAGTCCCGGGATTTCGCTCTCGGTGCTCTACGATGATGGCGGTGTTGGTGAAGAGAGCGTCACAAAGGTGAAGATCACGAGAGTGAGCAGGAGGAAGAGCTTCTTCAGTCTCTCTCATGCCAAGTCCCATTTGTGGGTACGAGCATCCACTATTCTCCGTCTTCGTTTCGTTTTTCTTGCAATTTTTCTTCTGAATTTTCAGCATCATGTCATCTACACTCCTCACGTTCAAACGATATGGCGAATGATCTCTGTTTTGTCAAATTTTTAGATCGCAATATCATGCTCAAAACTCCTCAGCAGATACTGTTGACTATTCCTTTTCCCTTGTTGATTGTAGGGCACGTTTGCATTTTAATATTCTGAGAGGCTGATGTTAAAAACCAGTAGAAATGTTCAATGGGAGGTCGATTTGTATTGACATATCACATCAACGTAACTGCAGGAAAGCATTTATGGAGGGTTTAAGCAGGTGGTCCCATGGCGACGCAGGCAAGATAAGCCGCACACAAAGGGTCATTAGCTCTTACTTACTGATTGAGGATGTATTTTAATCTCGCTCGACCGTACTTAATTCTGGTATGGTTTGATTAGTCCTATAGATTAATTTCCTTGAAAATTCTTGTAAATCTTGTACGCGAAGAATATCATATAAATCGGATGATCAATGGTAATAAACTAGGGCCTTATCAGCAAGAACATTGGGGCGAGTCTAGGTGCGACTTTCTGCAATATCGCGGCTTCTAGGTTTCTACTTTCGTCTTCGGATATATCTAGGGATCTAGATGTGATTAAGTAATCTGTGACTGAACCATTCATTTTGTGGAGCTGCGATCATAAGCTCGCTGCGATCTAAAGATAAGTGGACGAGAAATCATTTGACCTCAAAGATAGAGTTTATCGTTCGACCGGAGATGATCCCGTGTGTATGCAAGAAAACGAGTAGTCTGAAAGACCCCGTGTCGATACGTCGAAGCAGAAAGTGACAAACCCAAACGAAGAAGAAAGAAACGAAGCTTCCCACTATGGAAGAGGTCTGATCAGACAAAGTCAAGGCACCAAAAGTCAATCATGACCTGCCGAGACCTTCCTTTTGGTTGAGGGTTGTTGGCTTTCAATCAAGACATTGTTTCTGCATCAATCTATCCATATATGGGGCAGAATCTGTGAGGCCGTTGTTTGCTCGTACGCAGTCGATGCCAGCCTCCCTTGCCACATTGAATCTTTATCGTTATTACTTGTGACCCGAAACGGAATAACAAGATCTGCAAATATTGTGTATTTTTGTTGAAATAATCGTTATATATAAGCGCATAATGCATTCGACGAGGTGCGTGTTGTTACTAGCAAGCTTTGGTCTTGTGCTTTCTGTGAGAATCTGAGAGTTGCTACTTTGCTTATCGCTAATGGCTTGCGAAATTAGTTGTGATTGACTATAATTTTAGAGAAAAGAAGATTGCGGATGGTCTAATAAATTGAATGATGACTAATTCGGAGAGTGTTTATCGAGATTTCCGAATCGACAATTGCCATGCGTACTCATCACTAATCGGTTAATACGTTAAACCTAGTAAAGTTACTGATGGAGATGATTGGACATGGCCTTATTCTGCAAGGTCGGAGCAACTGGTCAAAACACAAGCTGCACATTGCGGTATCATCTATCCTCATAGTGGCACTGCTGATAGAGTTGTGTATCAGGGCTCGAAGCATGAGGTTTTAATCAGAAGAAGCTTGGAAATTGCTTAGCTCGCAGGGACCTAAGGTCCGATGGCGCAGATTGATTTGGTTTAAGCCAAATGTTCCTAAACGTGGCTTTACTGTGTGGCTCACCGTCCTGAAGAGACTGCAGAAAAGAAAGGATCAAGAAGTGGAGCTCTATTTAGGTAGCACATGCTTGTTATGGCAGCAGCAAGCATAGTCAAGAAGCCCCTTGTATTTTCAATGTTCCTTATCCAAACAAGCGCAGGAAAATCTTCTGGACATTCAGAGACAAGTTGCAGACTGGAATTATGAATTATCGCGGGCTGCGAATGAAATGGAAGGTAAAAGTCTGAACATCGTTGTTTACACAAAAAATAATCGAGTCGTTGACATGAATAAGCACGTGCTTAACACGTAAACATGGACAGTCACATGAGAAACGCGCGAATATCACCACTCACGTAACATCTTGTTGACAATTGCAAAGATTGATATTAGCTTGTCGACATCGATACACATCGGTGGCACATGTTCAGTTGTCGATGCACAACAGTTGTAGCTTTCCGGGAGAAACAGCTGTTATTTCTGAAGCTTGCACGGAATGCCACCGTTTATAGCATTTGGAGGGAAACAAGGTGCTTCGCGACCATTGTGTGCGCTGCCAAGACATCCTCTGTCAGGATTGCCTTTTTGAGGCCTTGCTTCCTGGAGGGAAAGAGCATCTTCCAGATGATGTCAGAGCTTCTTGTTGCAGAGGTTGCTGTCTTTAACCACCATGTGTCTTTCAGCCGTGTGTTTGCGTTTCCAACTTCGTCACTTGCGCCGTATCAATGCGTGCCCTGTTCTTGTGCTGATGCTGTGCGTTGGGCTAACTCTTTCTGGGCTTTCAGAGGGCTTTCCAGCAATCCATCTTGGGCCTTCATCTGTATTAAGCCCAGATTGGGAATCAAGGACACAGTCACACAGAGAAAAAAAGCAGTCTTAAACTTACTGAATTTTTATCAATCCGGTCCTAACTTTTTTAATTTTGTTAATCGAGTTATAAATTTTTTCATATTTTATCAATTGAGTCAATCCGATCAATTTCAAACTAGAAATTACTGATGTGAATGCACCTACGTGCGCGTGACGAGAGGACCGAACAATCATTATTAATCACCACGCAAAGAATTACAAATTAAAAAAAAGAGGGCACTTTAAAATTGAAGGAGACAATTATTAATTTTCTTCTGACAGGGTGGGACCTAACCACCATGCACCAATCACGGCACCGATTACGTCCATTTGAGCTTTTGATTTCATCTTTCACGCTTTGGACGGATGTCCCCTTGTCCCACAAAGTGAACGCTGACTGTTCCAAGTGCTAAAAAGCAGCATCCTCCTATTTTGTCCTCTCTTTTCTCCTTTTGTCGAAAATTAAATGAGAACGAGTTAATCACTTATATCGAATCTCCCGTATCTCCGGGCATTCTCTTGCGCACCCTTTCGGAATTGTTCTGTCTTGCGATCACCAGCTTTCGTTCCGATCATTCAACCGAATTCATATATTAACAACGAGAAATCAGATGAAAATCCTTCAAATGACGGAGGGCAGTGAAACTTGAACGATGGTGATTGATTCGATGGCCAAAAAACGGTTGAGAACCGATCAATTTTCACTGACGAAGCTGTTGAAATGGGACCATCGGTCTTGTTCTGCAACAATCTTTCCACGAAAGCAAAGATGGATCGACCGGTCTGTATTAGCAAAGACATTGAAATAAGAGTTCTTTGGGGACTTCTGTTTTTTTTCTCTTTCCCTTTTTTGTCCATCCAAGTTCCATGGAAGCAAGGTCCATTCTTTGCTGAGGAGGAGCTGCTGGAGCGTAGGAAAGCTGTCTGCGGACGGGGGGATGAAAATGCAGAACTATGGAATACATGGGCAGAGGACATGAGGCGAGCGAGGCATGATTGGGATACCAGGAAGTTGGTCGGAAACTCCATGATGACATTCTTGCACTCCTCCTTCCCAAACTGCACGCAACAGAAGAACGACCCATGATTGTCGCTGCTGTCACGTCCCCCTACGTTGACAATCTCGCCTAAGAAGCGCCCTAACTTCATGGGCTACCACAGCGCCATCATTCTTTTGACTATGGTTTTGGACTTTTGGTCTTGTTTAACCCATTTTTGACATTGGAGTAAGGAAATATCCCGGGCTAACTTAACGTATGTCAAATTGGATTCATGTTATTGGCCGGATCAAAGATGGGGCTATCCATTTCGCAATCGATGGACCCGCAATGGTTACCTCGTTACGACCGATTATCGGATGATGCATGCCCCGAAAGTTTTTCAAGCACGCCGCTAGAGTTTTTCTCGGATGCATACGGACCGCCGCCTCGTCCATGGATGACTATTTGTCTGGACAAAATACGTAGGTAATTTCTTGGGGAATTACGGGGATTATGTCTTGTGCATATTGGGAATTCTCTAACCGTCGGTTTGTCTGTGTGATTGATGGGTGAGTTGATCTTACCTCTAGAAGGGCTAAAAATCTTAAATAGACCCGAAAATGGAGGGACCTTATCGGATAGGGAAAAAGAGACAAACGGTTTTTATACTTTGGCTCGATGTGCAATGTCGTCCCTACACTTTTAATTTATTCAATATGGTTCAAAAACTTATGATACATGTTCAATCTAGCCCCTGGATTATATGAAAGTGCTCAATGTCAGGATAACATTACACATCGGGCTAAAGTTTAGGGATTAAATTGAACAAGCTAAAAGTTTAGGGACAATATTGCAAAATTGAGCCAAAGTACGGGGACCATCTATGTAATTTTTCCTATTGGCTATAATGGTTTTTTTTTTTTTGGTCGGACCATTGGCTATAATAGTTTACTGGTAGGTTTTTTTGCGAGGAAGGTGGAGTTAGAACTTGAAAGGAACAGAACAACGATAGGTGCGTGCCTTACAAGGTCGTTCCCCTCTGATATGGTGCGTGTGAACGAAGGCATTGACTAAAAAAATAAATGAAGGCATTTGACATTCCAAGGGGTCGGTGTTCCAATTGTCTTCTTTTTTCCCCCTTCTTTTGGCGTTGCAAGCAAACGATATGTTTCGGGCATATTTTCTCACCCGTCCATGACATATGATCTGATGTCAGTCCATGTCATTAACAAACAATGCCGTCATTCGAATTTCCGTATCATTCAAAACACGTCATATTGATCATGCACTCTAAAAAAATGCCCATGACGGCGTGAATTTGGAACTCGACGAATGCGAAACTCGATCGTTCTCGGCAATATTTAGGTCGAGAATGCGCGCCGGGCAAAAGCCAAATTGCCCCGGAGATGGGAATGGTCATATCAGCTCGCGACGGGTACTGTTGAGATTTAACGCCCAACTAACTCCCAACTAGAGCCATAAATCTCACCCAATGTAAACATCGCTTGGCACAAAGCAACTGGAGAAAGAGCAAGCGGAAGAGAGGCTGAAAGGACACATGAATGAGGAGGATGATGGGGGATGATGGGGGGGTTTCATCCCTTCTTTTGCTCCAAAAGATCGAGACGTGTGAGACGAACGTCGCCGTTCAATCCCGCAAAAGCAGGCAGGTTTGAAGGTCACAAAATTGCTCCTCCCGCTCTCCACTAATCATGGCAAGAAGGCGACCAGCGCCAAGCGGGACCCCTCCGTGGCCCCCTCCGCGGGCACAATCATGTGGCCATTCAGCTTTTGCCCCGGGCCCCGTTTCTTCTGCTCAAAAAGGTCTAAAGAAGCGCATCATAAAATAGTCCCTACAGCCTTAAACAAATTTAGCTTGATCCGCACATTGTCCCCATTTCTTGTTCCAACTCTTTCCCCAAGCATATGGTATCTAGACTCATTCGATTCGATTAAAGAAGGGCTTGAGCCGGAGAAAGAGTGACTCTACCGTCCTTGTCGCGATAAAAAAAAAATTACATCTAATTTTGGGAAAATTTATAAGGGAAAAAAAATGAGACGACGGGTGATTTTGTCCTTTTCTTTTTTTCTGAGATGTGACCGAGACGGTCGCGATCCGAAGGAAATTTATATCGCAATCGTTTCGTCCATGGATACAGACTGAGCTTTGCACATGCCCGTTCGTTCTGCTCTAAAGGTCCAAAAAAACATCGCAAAACAACCCTTTTAGCCTCAACAAATTAGCTCGATTCATATTATCTGCATTTCTCATTCAAATTCTGTCCCAAACACATAGTATCTAAACCTATTCGATACGATTAAAATTTCGTTTGAGCCGGACAAAGACTCGCTCTATTGTTCTCGTCGTGATAGAAAAATTACATCTAATTTCGGGAAATTTATAGGAAAAAAAATAGAGACGAGGGGGTTTTTGGTTTTTTTTGGAGATGTGATCGAGACGAGACAGTTGGGATATGAAATGAAATTTATACTGCAAATGTTTGGTCTATGAATACAAAACCGAGTTGATGGGTTTTCCCGAAAAAAAGATAGAAAAAATTCCGACCCTCCATCCCAAACTCGAGAAAAAAGGAGAGAAAAAAAATCGTCTCTTTGTCCGTAGCACCGACGTGCTCTCCTCAATCGCTTTCTCTCTCTCTCTCTCTCTCTCTCTGTCTCTCTCGACGTATTCAAGCTCAACCCTTTGACGCCCTGCCCCTCCACGCTCCCACTTCCCTCGAAACTGTGGGTGACGGGACCAAAGGCCTTGTCGTCTTATGCCTGCTTTGTCAAAAACCACATACCAAACGAAGGATGCCGTAGGCCCCGCATCGCGGGCGCAGGAGAAGAGATGGCCTGCTCGCGTACTCTTTTGGCCTTTTTAACCTCCTCCTGAGCCTTCGCGTTCATGGTGGTGGCGGTGGCGGTGGTAGCGTTTGAAACTTTTTCGGCCTGGCGAGCCAACGGTTCGTTTCCCGGGTGCCTCTTTGTCCCAAGCGAAACGCCAAGGTTAGTCTTTGGTGGCGGAAGCTTCAGTGCACAGCTTTTTCTTTTTTGGTGTGGTTAAAAATGCACTCGGCTTCTTCCATTGGATGACCGGTTTTTGCTTAATTGGTGCTTTTCCTCAAATGGGTCATGCTCAGCTCTCGATTCGGCGGCTTCTTGGTTGCGGAACTTTGTTTTGGCTTTGGTCTGTTCGAGTACTTTCGTGCCTTTCCCTGATTTCCGAGGATTGGGGTTGGTTCGCAGTTTAGTGAATTTGATATATGTGGTGTGTAGTCGAAGATTCACCATCAGGTTGTCTCAATGTCTGTATGCAAGGGATTTTGCTGCTTCTCCTTCTCCTTCTTCTTCTTTTTTTAAGTTTCAATTTCGTTGCTTTATAGTTTAATTGATATTTTGGTTTCGGGTAGTTGTGGTCCTGTAAAATTGTGGCAAGTATCAACTGCCCCATCTTAATTTTCTATTATTTTTCCTGCACCGGGCTTATTCAATGGTTGGAAGAATAGATTCTTCTTTTATCGACACATTGTCTCTTCCTCTTTCTATTTCTACTGTGTTTTCAAAGGTCTTCTGGTTCTTAATGCTGGTGGAATTTACAATGCCATCCCGCTCAATTTCAAGCTGGGCGTGTTTCTGGGTGTTTGTTTTTGGTGCTTATATTTTCAAATGCAAAATGGAAAAGACTTTGAACTGTTACAGTAACTTGCTGCAGCCTGAGGCATTGAAACTCCCTGCTCCATCCTCATGGGAATGATGACAGCATCTTCGTATCCAATCTCTCATGAAGCTTCCAATTATGATGAGGTCTCTATGCAGCAGAGCTTGCTCTTCTCGGATAGTCTCAAGGTAATCTTGTCTCGCATAATTGTGCATTTCAGTAATCTCTGGCTGTGCTTAGCATCTCCCTGGACAGTTGAAAATTTGAGCTGCTCGGTGTGATCCCTCGCCTTTCTAGCTGTTGCTATTTGTTGAACCACATGTAGCGACGTCGATGTCAGGTAAGTTGATTTATTGGAATGGTGTAGCCTCTAACTGGTATCGTTGATCTTCCAACCAGAGAGACTTTTACCGGTGTAGGCTAACATTTGTAGCCAAGTAGATGAATGGTAAGCAATAGGCGCGACGATGAAGAAATGAGCTAGTGTGTTCTGGTTCAGTAGCACGTGTGCATACAACATTTTCTGATGCGGAGACACTTGGGAAACAAGAAGGCAAAAGTAATGATTCCATTGTTTGTCCCTTGATAGTTGAGCTAGTTTCAGAATGTCTCGAGTGATATCCACTTGATGAGATCTTGACATGTTTAAAGGGTTTATTGAGGAAACCTAGTGTGCTCTAGTCCTCATAACACTTGATTGTCCATGAAATTGTCATGACACTACTTATAGCTATGCCTAACTGTCAAACTATCTTGAGAAAATGTCACTCTGCTCCCCTAGAGTTGGTTTTATTCTCATTTTGCCTTCTTGAAAAGTATATGTCTCGTTTACTCGCCAAGAGTTAGTGTCTATTTGTCCACATTCGCACTGTTAAAGGTGCTTACTTTTTAGACAGAATTATGTGGTGCTCACGGTAACCATTCTTACTCGAACAAGTAGGAAAATATGAGAGCTAAGGCATAGCAATGGCAAAGATTTGCCTAATATAAAGTTACACATGTGCAAAACAGGGAATCTCTCCAATTGGTAGCCAAAACAGAGAGAGTGACAGAGAAAGGGGGATGGAGGGAATATGTATTTATTGGAAGGAGACATCTCAATCACAGGGCATGCCTAGTTAATGATTTCCAAATTAATACAAGAAGAAGTTGCGAGGTTAAAGTGACTCAAATGAGTGATGTTCAGTGGTTGAAGTGGGATAAATATTTTAAGGGAGCAAAATGAGATTGAGACTGAATTTCAAGATGCAAAATGGAATTTGCCCATGCATCTGACTGTGTGACGTGGTTTAACACGGCATGCGGTTCTTATTCACCAGCTAACCCCGTGGCTATTCTTCATGCTTCCTTTGTACTAGATTACTGGATCACTTATCTTACTGTGTTCCTCGAGACAAAATGTTTGGTTTTCTGATTGGACTTTTCTGTTATTTCAGGATTTAAGAAATCTGAGGACACAACTATACTCAGCAGCTGAGTATTTTGAAATGTCGTATACCAATGATGACCAAAAACAAATGTGAGTAGTTCAAATGACTTCTTTGCCAAAATGTAGATACACCAAAAATTGCATGGTCGGCTTTTTAAGCCATATTAACCTTTTTTTTTTTGGCAATTCCTTGTGTTCTGTATGCAGAGTGGTAGAAACATTAAGAGATTATGCCATAAAAGCTCTTGTGAATACTGTGGATCACTTAGGTTCTGTTACTTACAAGGTTAATGATCTCCTTGATGAAAAGGTTGATGAGGTTTCTGGTACAGAGTTTCGTGTATCTTGCATTGAGCAGGTAAATCTGGGAAGGATTTTTTTTTTTGCTAAAACACCTGGGAAGGATTGTTTCTTATATTATGTTCTCCATGTGTGTAACTGCTGAAGATAAATTGATGCTTTAGGAATTTTCTCTTATGAAGTTTATAGAGTTGTTATTGAGGTACCTAACCTCTTGTCTGATGTCGAGATTGAAATGGTGCAAAAGTTCGCTGGAGTGTGAAGGTGATTTGATCAGAATGCCAAACTTATAGCTTATGTTGAACTAGCATCTTCTAACCATGAGTATGAGATAATTTCCTGAACATTCAGAATGTCCAACATTGTTCAATTTCATGTGAAATTTTAATGTCGGTTGGACATAGAGCGAGGAAGGGTCTGAGTAGAAAACTGTGCAGTATGTTGAATTTTCTGTTGTCTAGGGTACCATTTCAGATGGAGGCTGACTGATATACTATGTGATCTTTTGTTGGTCCTGGCAATAGTTAAAAGTTGGAGTCACCCAGGGTCTGCTGCATCATATAATGACGGCCATAAAAAGTTTGCCTCATCTGGTCCAATAATTTTCCACTTTCAGATAATATTCATATTAAGGTAGTTTAATTCAAATAAAATGGAGCACCAGCTTAAAGATTTTCAACACCCCCTTAATGCGACTTCAATGAATTGTTCATTTGTTTTTTGGTCAGAATGAAGTGTGTATTACCGATTTAAAAAAAGGGAACAACTGCTAAAGTTCGTCTCTCTTATGAGATGCATATGTATGGTGGCTTCGAGTTTGACGGACCTTCTATCATCACAGTTTTCACTATTGTATGTAAATGTATTGCGGCTTGTGCTCATTCAGAGCTGTCACTTGAGAATCAGTGGCTGTTTTCTGCATGGATTATGTGCTTTTATTGGCAGTTTGCTCAAGTTGTAGTCCACATAGTGTTATACAGCTTGTTCTATGAGTAACGAAACTTCCAGAGTATTGCTGACTGTTTTGTGCATTGTCAACGAACCGAAGTTCAAGTAAGCCCTTACATTCTTCTTTAATTATTTGATTTGCATTTTAGAGACTTCGAACATGCCAAGAGTATATGGATCGTGAGGGCCGCTCCCAGCAGTCTCTGGTTATTGATACCCCCAAGTACCACAAGCGGTATATTTTACCAGGTTGGTTGTGAGCATATCAACCTATGTTTAATTGTTTGTCCTTTCTATGATTATGAATGTAGATGTATTAGATGCTTATAATCCGTCGTCTGTGATCAGTTGGAGAGACAATGCGCGGTTCTGATGGTAGTAAATTGAAGTATGGTTGCAGCCTGGATGATGAGGATGGCTGGCCTCAGTTTAAACATGGTAGATTGCTTTATTTCAATTTTCTCTTTGACTGAAGGAGTTAGTTTGGAGCAACATTTGATCATGAACAATACTTATTATCACTTGATTGTTTTCCTAAAGCCATCCGAGCCACCATAACAGATACTCCTACTCAATCTATTCCCAGGTAGGTATCAACTTCATATTGGCATTCCAATTCTTTGCAAGCATGCTAGGACAATTTAAATCATTCGTATTTTCACATTGTTTCATACAGTAAAGGTCGCTCTCCATCACCATCTCCTCGACCTCCTCAGCGATCTGGAACGTTTTCTTTTACCTCCACCGTGCCTAAAAAAGAATTAGGTATGTCCATGTTACTTTCACTAGGAGCATGTTTGGTGGTGATCTTTGAGGTTTTTTGGATATTCTTCACATTCCTGATTTTATTTGAAACTGCTCCTCTCTTGAATTATCTGTTAAGAGTCTTCTTGATATTTACCTGCGTAAATCAGATAAACGGACAGTATCACCAAACCGATTCCCACTCTTGCGTTCCGGATCACTCTCCAGCAGACAGGGGACTCCGAACTCGAGTCGGCCGACTACCCCCAACCCTAGTAGGCCAACCACTCCAAATCTTTCTATTGTAGGTCGTCGAGTAAGTGTAAAACAATCCCTTTATCCATCAGCTTTCTTTTTGAATTCCACTGCACCAGATCTGAATCCTGAGAAATCGCGCTACTTCTTGCAGTATCCTTCAGAGCCGAGAAAATCTTCTTCAATGCGATTGCATGCCGAGAAGGAGAATGTTAAGGAGATCGATCGACACCCCAGCAAAAGTAAACGTCTACTCAAGGCTTTGCTTAGTCGCCGCAAGTCGAAGAAGGATGACATGCTATATACTTACTTGGATGAATATTGAGGGATAGAGGATCATGAAACAAAGAAAGGGCACAGATGCAGAGGAAGGAGTATCCAATTGATTTTTCTTCCTTTTTTTCTTCTTTTTCTAAGCCGTGTCCTTGTCTGATAAATTTATTTTTCCAGCGATGGTTTTTCGGTTTTCACAATCACGGTATGTAGCAATCAGTTTTCTTATGTATGCTTACAGCACAGCCTCGTGTTATGGTATGTTGCCTGTACAATTTTACATGACCACCCAATGAGCAGTACCTGGTGTAAGTATCACCGTTACATCATGTCTCTTTTCTTGCTTGGATTCTTTGCAAGCGTGTGGAATTCATTGATTTGTTGCTTGGGTCATGTTGGTTTCCTAGTTCCTGGTAGCATCATTTGCGATATCTTTCGATTCAGAGAAAATCGATGAGTTCACATCCATAGCCACGCTTTTCTTAGTATCATGACTCATGCTGGATGAAATGTATCCCCTAGGTTATATACATCAAGTTACGCAAATGCTCTGGAGAGAGCTTCATAACAATTGCCACAAATTTGCCCCAAATGTCCACAGGGCAGTTTGCAACACGCTCACGAGGAAATTTCTGTCAGGAGCTCATATGAACCAAACGTGTTTTGTCTTATTCCTCAAGCTCTAGAGCAACTCATTTTCACTGTCCGGATGAAACCGAAGGTGCTTATCCCTAAGAAACTTGCAAACAAGATTCACAATTAGAATGAAAGGACTTGTGCATTTTATTGACACCTCCTGTTAAGTTCTGCCTCGGTCGAAAGAATATCTCTACAAATAATGTTAAGAAATGCATCTTAAAGTGCCGAACCAGCAAGAAACTCTGTTCAAATCTTTTTAACATGTTCAGATACTTGGGCAATGAACATTATGTCCGGACTAGGAGATCTCTGTCTTCAAAGCTCAAAGCATGTGAACACTGTGAAAGAGTATGATTCACTAATCAGTTCATCATACCCCATGGAACTGAATTTGGACGTGTTTCCGCTTAAGCATTGTAGTTGGATTTGCACATCTGCCAAAAATCTCGCGTAATATAGTCTCTTTAATTGATTCTATGAAAGCTAAAGTGTTAACTAATAATTTGATAAATCTAAAATTAGGAAAGTATACTACACAGACCGGGGCAACTCATCCTGTAGTTAAGAGAATTTCCAGAAGGCAAGCTAGTGCGAATACATGACGCAACAATTTGCATTCAGCATATAGCAAGCATCACAACACCATTCCTCCTCCAAATTCTTCAATGGTTTTTGTGGCAAGTGTAAGCACATCAACAAAAGAGCTGAAAGATGCTCGAAGAAATCTCGCCTCAACTGCCTCGAACCGTCTGCAATCAATACAAAGAGTAAACAAATCAGTGAATCAAGGTTGGTCAACTCTTCAACAACGACGAGAACTTGATAGGTATCGATGCTGTTTCTACTCTAAATGCTTATACATATGTGGTAGAAGAAGAAAGTAGAACGAAGAGTGATAGGAGTGGCTTTATCTTAGTAGGTATGAGATACTCAGAAGACAAAACAAGCCTCAATTGAATTTCTCTCCAGACACATACAAGCATGTGCATTGCTAGTTACAAAACCCCAAAATCCTGTAACTGATAGTCGTGAAGAAGCTCACACTGAAAGCTTTCCATCAGAAACTGACATGTTCCTCTTCACTTTGTCTGGTTGCAACTGCCATTGAATGAAAAATCGCATGAGCAAAATTTTACCAAACATTTACAGATAAAAGCACTGAAGCACACGAAAGATACCTCTTTATCAACAGCTAATGCTGCATAGACCATGGAAGCTTTTTCATCGGACTCGAAATCTACTTGCAAGTCACTGCAAAAAGGATGCGACTTCAAGAATAAGGGAATTTATGATATTAATGTGACATTTGCAAGGCTTAATATCCTCTCTTAGCGAAACCCATCCTCAAAAGTACACTAAGCAGAACTGGGATATGTCGCACGATCATTAAAGTGCAGGATATGAGAGTCGTAAGGTCGATGTAAGGTCTTATTCCAAACACCACAAGCTATACCCACATAAGATTTGGTGTTCATCTCTGCTTGCCCTGTATTATTCTGAAGATTGATTTATTCTGAAGTGGTGGTGGTGGTGGTGGTGGTGGATGATGATGTGTGGATAAACACATATGCCAAAAGAGCCGATCGAGTAAAACTTGCCGACACAAAGACCAAAAAGATCGAAGACATTCTACAAAAAATGAAAAACTCGAGGACACTCTGTAAAAATCTCATCTTGAATATGCAAATTAGAAGCTTTTTTCTGCCAAGCTTCCGAAACTTCACATGGGTAACTCGCGGTAAGCCACGACACCTCAGAAGAAGCGAGAAAGGAAGGATTTCACGGGCGACAAGACTAGTACGAGATTGATACGGACACTCACATTAATCGCTAATCACAACATCAAACATGTACAACACATCAGCTAACAGAAAAGATGAAAGACGAAATGGGAAAAGAGTATAACATCAAGAACAGAGGAGAGAGAGAGAGAGAGAGAGACCAGCTAAATTCCCAGGGGGTCTTCGGTTGAGCAGCCATTGGAGCTCCTCCTTCCTGCAGCTTCGCAGTCCAAGCTCCAAGCAAGTGGGAAGCACGGAACGGGAGGCACGATAGGGCAAAGATAGAGAGGTGCTGAGGAGGGTTTAAGCTGAGCGAAACGACGAGGCGTATTTCGGGATCAGCGAGCGGCGTCGTTTTTGGGCCTCAAGCCCAAGTCCGGGTGGCGGTTCTTGATTGGGCCCTTGAACCCCCTGAGCCCTCCCTCCAAGTCGATCTGGGATTGGTCCACAAAAATACGAGCTGGCGATTTTGAGAATTCATTGCCTGCAACAGAAATTCATTTTATAGATCAAATTAATCAAGGTAAAAATAGTGATACTGGCATCAAACCTCGAAATGCCAAAAAAAAAAAATCGCACTCCGTTGAATATGTTACTGGCAAAAATTTATGATATGGAACGAGCTTACGTTTCAGTTTAGACATGTAGATGAGGTAACAAAAATATATAGGCGAAACCCGATTGAAAACTTTGCCAAAGCATCACAAACCCAAAAGTAAAATAACTCGATAGGTATAATGTAGTCCAAATAAAAAGTTTGTAGGTTTTTGGGCAATGACGACGGGTGACATTAGCCACCGCCCCACAAGCGCGATAACAAGACATGAGTGGACATTCGGTACCTACTCGAGACATGTTTTATTTCGTAGAAGAGTATCAGAAAACCGCGAAAGAGCGATTTTTAATTTTTTTTTCCCCCCGTTGCCAAGAGATTTATGCATAGTTTCTTTTTATTTATATTTTTTTTGGAAAACCAGATAGCAATTTGGGTTTTGACGAGATTAATCTATTAAAATTGATTTTAAATATAAAAAAAAATGGCAACGGGAATTCGGCCCCAACGAAGGAGACACGTGGAGGCAAAGGGAAGGGAGAAGAGGGGGAAGCATGTGAAGACTTGCAGGAAAGAGATATTCCTCAGGAGCAACGAAAGTATATTCCAACCTCCTAAACACCTTCGATGCAGGCGGTTGGCCCTTGACGATCTCTTTGTCTTCTCACTTGATCCCATCTCTCTCTCTCTCTCTCTCTCTCTCCTTCTTCTCCTTCGTCTTCTTCTTCTTGTTGGCGAGCAAGAGCACTGCGCCCCAGTAATAATCTTCACCTTCATCCTCCACCGGCGGCCACCACCTCCGGCAAGTCCACCTCTCTCTCTCTCTCTCTCTGCTGAGTATTATGTATGGCTCCGTTAAAGTTTGCATGTATGAGGAGCATCCTCCAGCATCGTTCATGGTACATACGTCTCTCTCGTTTGGGTTCTGCTTTTCTCCGAGAGTTCTTTCTTTCTTTCGTTTACGCGCCATTTTTGCCTGCTGAATTACGGTTGCTTGGACGGACACGACTCTTGAGTCTGCAGGATTCGTCCACCGGACCGGGGTGATTTCCTCCCCCTACTTTGATTCGTTCTTTCCTTTGTTCTTTTGTGCTGCTTTTGAATTCGGGTTTGCCTTGTTTGATGAATCCCTTGCACGGTTGATCCGAATCAGTCAAGTCTGTTCCTGCCCTGCCTCGGCCACGCCGTGTTAATACAAATATCGTTAGTCGCCTCCATGACATGCTCAATCTGTGTGCTCGCGTCATTGAGATGAATAAAGCTAGCTTCGTTCATTAGATTGGTGAAATTGCAAGCGCATGGACGCTTCCCTTCTTGATCTTTCCACCTTCCCCTTTCACATGGTTAGCTTAGCGCTCAGCGGTAGTATATATGTCAGTCGCCTGATAGCTGATTGTTTCATTAAGTTTGCATGATCTCTTCATCACCTTCTGCCATGACGAACTGCATGAGTTCCACAGTCTCTCCCCTCCATTTTCGTCTTCTTGAGGGTATCTACATGCCAGAAACTTTAGAAGAAGTCACATCGTTGGCACTCCCGTAACATATTTTCCTCAGTCAGTCCGGTATTTTTCTGCCTTAGTTGTGAGTTGAAAGAAAACATGGCGTAGCACTCGGTTGGAGCTAGGAAGGGCATTGTTTGAACTGAGGGGTTTTTAGCATTTGCGTTGTGATTAGATAAACCTTATTATTACTTTGCAAGCTAGGAACATCGAGATCAGAGGCGCAAGGATTCAATAATCCGCAGATGTATTAGAAAGCATTCTGTATTACAGAGAGGGTGTTTTTTAAGCTTTCTCTGTCCCTTAGATACACACAAGTATTTACTGCATCTTGACTCTCGCATGGAAGACAGAACCCGGAAAGTTTGAGTTCCTTCTCGTCCTCCGGTTTGAAAATACCCGCCCACGAATTGGCGTCTCTCGTTCTTCTTCACTCCTGAATTTCCATTTGTTGTCGCATAAAATGCTAGTTTTCTCAACCGAGCCACCTGCTCTGGTAAATAAGAGTGATGCTGATAAGGTAAAAAGATCAGAAAAACCTGCAACCCAAAGTTATATAAACATGTGAGATCTCGGATAAACACGGGAACAAACGATTAGTTACATGTTGAACGTACTCAATGGCAAAATGTACAATCACCGATTAAAAAGAGGTTTCTCTGAATGTCGCTATGTCAGGGAAGCTCCGACTTTGACAGGCTTGAGGCTTCGTATGGCTTTTCTTCCATATTCAAATACCAACACAAACACGCTGAAGAAGTATAGCAGGAAAATGTGTAGCCTCTCTAGCATGCTGTACGCAATAGAGACGTTGCTTCCACCTCCGGTGTTACTTATTAATGCGAATTTTGTCCCTATCCACCCTAAAAGAAATGTAGGCAAATCATCAGTAAATGGACGAGTCAAATCGGCTATTTCCTTCTGACAAAAAGAGAAACTGCATATTTCCTCCTGCTCAACCATTTCAAGTGGCTGAACATGCTTAGGTCTTCAGAAATTCTATGTCAGCAGAACTAATGACCAAAGAGACTTTCAACTATCACGCGATAAATTGCCTTTAGGATTGATTTGATTTGGTCAGGTGAATTTAAGGAGGTAGCTTTGGCTGGGAGATGGTCCAAACGCTGAGCCTTAAGAGCTCCGACATAAGCTAGCTTGTAGTCGGGGACTTTCCATGTACAGAAAAGGTGTAAGTTTAGGAATTATCGTTTTGGTGCCAGAATAGCATGTACAATGAGACAGCCTAGACATTGTGCATCGACAATCCCCACAGAAAAACAGTTGGAAGGTCAAGAAACCATATACTAGTAGTCCTTCATGAAGAATCTCTTAGCATTATATTCAATGAAGTTAGCAACATGCAAAATTGAGTCAATTGACGATAGAAGTACTCACCAGGACTTTTCGTAGGCAAGTTAGTCCAGTCCTCTGGGCTGACCTTCATTTTGGATGCCTTGATCAACTCAAGAAGAGCTTGATTGACCTGAAAAGTCCGAGTAGCTCAATGATTTCCTTGGTAATTCTATTCAATTTACCAGATGCCTAATGGGCAATGTGGTGCTCAAAGTGACCAACAGAATCTCGTGCCAAGGAACGGGGAGGCTTCTGATCTCTTATAGGCATAATTTGATGAGACCAAAGTATAAATGGGGAAAACTATAACAATGTACACTTCTGTAACATTGTCTTTTCTCAAAATCCCAAAGCCACTAGCTAGCCAGTACAAATTTTTTTAATAACGAGGAAGCTCAATTAGCTGGGCAGTACATTGTTATGACACAGACTGAACCAGGGAATGTTTTGAGAGTCTAATATATATCCCATGAAAAAATTTAACCCGCTGTTCTTCTTGTAGTTCAAAACCAATGGTGAATTGAGAGAAATTGTAGTATTCTCACGAGCCACATTAATCAACCTCTTCAACATCCAATTCACTGCAAGAACTTAATTGTTTTCACACCGTAATTCAATCTTTACAAAATTTTCCCCAGAATGTTTCACCTGTTCTAGTACCCAGTTGCTCATGGTATGCAGCACCACATAGAACAAAGCTTAGTCCACCCATTCACATTCCCGTAAAAATTTCTAGCAGAATTAAACCGTTACCTCTTCAGTCCTCTCATGACTCACTAGATGCCCTCCATGAAGATCTACCATTCTAGCGAATGGGTGGAGCTTCTCTGCTAGTCTCTTTGCATAATACATCTGTGCTATGACATCGTGCCTAACACCAACAAAAATGAAGTTAAATCAGCACAGTTCTCTGGGGAACTATAATGTAATATGTAGTCAACTGGATCCTGGAGGAGCCACCTCCATTAGATATGGGATTAAAAAAAAACAATAGTTAAGACAGAAGAATTCCATAGACATAAGAGACAAGCCGAAGCTGCTCAGAAATCGGATTTTAGATGGATGCCAGAAATCGGATTTTAGATGGATGCCCAACTTGTGTATTTGTCATTATAATTAACTTAGTATAGCATTCAACAATTTGGGGTAGATTTCCCATAACTACCCATTTGTGTGTCTTCTGCATTTATAGTGATTGCTCAAGTTAAGCCATTATAATGTCTGAAATTCTGAACCGCTTTTCCGCTATTAGGCTGCTGTTCTTCCGGCCACTACAGGATCCTCCTTCACATTGCTACTAATGCTATCGTATACACAAAGTTCAGTGTTGGAGTCCCGAAAGTAAATTAAAGGCTTAGCATGTCTATGCTACCTTCCATGGATGACGGACACAAGGAATCCAGTAGAACGGATCATTTCAATCTCTCTCGGGGTCATTTTATGTCTCCAGCATGCATTGACTTGACCCTCAAAGCCATAAGGGGATTGCATCCCACTTGCTGATATAGCTTTGACGTATTCCTGCATGAGAGACGAGTATGCCCTTGAAGTCAACTTTCAATGCCATGACATGTCAAGGATCAAATAAGGCAAAAAAGGTCTTGTTTCGAAGGAACATTCAAACTCTAATTCTTAGGCAATCCTTTTAGATTGATTTGGGTCGCATCGTAGACATTCAAACTCGATATCTGATATGCAACCCTTTTATTCAAGGCCATGGTACATGCCTTCACACTTGAAGATTTGAAGGTTCCAACTCTAATTCTTAGGCAATCTTACTGGCTTATTCATGCCATTTTCCTTTACAAACGCAAAGTTGTAAACATGTTTTGGAAATATATCCTGCGAGCTGACCTTCAGACATGGAGCCTTTGAGGTTCCAACTTATATCATGTCTGCCCCCAAAAAAGCATGTCCATTTAACAGAACCACTTAACTATTAAAGTCGCTTCATTTTGTTAATGTAATAAGTTAAATGAAAGCCTAACTACAACATTCAACCTAGTCTGACATCTCTTACTTGGTATAGAATTGCCCTGCGGGTGTTAGACCCTACATACTCCTCCAGATACTCCTGCAGATAAGAAAGACTAATCAAAGACTGACCATATGAAATACTTGCGAAAAGGGAAATGCACCCAACGTTCCTAGAATCTATCTGTGTAAAACACCTTCCTACAATTAACACCATCACATTGACAGACTTCAAAATTATTTATTTACCGTTGAGTAGTGAGTGTCCAAGTCCACGGCCGCCCTCTGTTCGGGAGTTTTCGCCCTCAAGAAACGAAATGCGATGGATACTGTTTTCCGGTCAAGCTAACAAGGGTGAGGAATATGGTCAGCTAAAGCTCATTCAATTAAGACATGGGATTTAAACAAATAATTGGCTTTTGTTGTCAACAGAGAATTTTCAGTCAAGTTGACACTGGTCCTGGGTAGCAGTAACTTACAAACGGAAGTTCCTTTTAAGAGAGAGAGCGCACGTCATGCTCAATCAAAATCGTCATAGAACTTTGCTACCTTGATATCAGCGTATCAAATATGAATTCCCTAAGAATTTGACTACACTGATAGACCGGTGCAACTCGATCAGTTCAACCATGTCACTGTATGGCATATGGATTATCAAATGATTTCAGACCAAAGAGTGCCACCACATGTTAAAATTTTTTTCCATGTCTGTCTATGCAATGCTTATCCTGTTAATACAGCCTGAACAGACATTATTGCACCAGATGTGTGATCTCTGGTTGCCAACACCTAATCAACAACAACACTGACATCAGGATACTGTTTATTGAACATCTAATCAATACAGAAATATGGTATCCTGTGTATATGTGACCGATGGTTGGCATATATTGCACGACTACATCCTGCTACTGCTTGGTTTCTAAGTACATACCTTGAGCTGGTTGCTTTGATGGGCATTCATTCAAGGTAAAACATTTTGAATATGCTCAGGTAGCTATCAACTCCACACATTGGCACAACATGGTCAAGGAACAAGGTTTACAATTTCGAAAAAGAAAAGACATTCTACCTTGGGAAAACATTCGAAACCTCCACCAGTTACATTAAGAACAGCTAGCGAAAGAATTCTTTTGGGCACCATAGCAGCCAGTTTGCAAGCGATCATCGCCCCTGTTTCACAACCAATAAAAAACGAATCGTCAGAAAAGAACAAAGGAAACTGCACATATTGAGATTCTTGGGAGTTTGATTGCCCCCAAATAAATCTAGCCTATGTTCAACAAATTGGGTTGCTTTCAAATGCAAAAGGACACTAAAATGAAACCTCCCTATTGTCAAAGTTCAGGTGAAGTGAAGACTCACCCATTGAATGGCCAAAGACATGGGCTTCCTTCCAGCCCAAATGATCCATTATCGCGATTGCATCTTTTGCCATTATCTTTGTTCTGCACCAACCATTCCCAATTTTCTAGAATGATGAAGTCAACTTTGGCCAGAAACCACATTATTATTTAGTTGGTTGGGAACATGTATCTCAGGAAAAGTCAAACAAATCCTCAATCTCCACCATTCAACGTTTTTACTCATTCAAACCACGAGGCTCAATCTTGCATCAGATGAGACAATCATTCAGAGATGGATACCGACTCCTCCCTACTTTCAGTAAAGAAATAAGGAAGCAATCGTTCAAATGACTCAATTCCCTATGCAAAAATGCTGTCGGTTTCCTTTCCTAACTGCTGAAACAGCTTTAAAAGCTGGAAGTCTAAGCGAAAGATCACCAAAGAAGCTTATGAACGATATACGAAAGGAGAGAACTTCAAACTTGCACAAGTTGAATCATTTCGAGGTTAATAGAGGCCTGTCAAACCAAAGAAACAGAAAAAGAAAAAAGAAACTAACATAAAAAGATAGAGTGGACAGGAGAAGAGGAAGAAGAAGCATCCCAAGAAATGCAAGAAGGATACTATTCCTGCGCCTTCAACAATGCCGGTGCATCAAACAGACCGATACAAACGCACGGCAAGAGGCATCATCATCGGCAATCCGAAATCAAGCAAACGGAAGAAAACTCACGTGTACGATGCCTTCTTGGTGGGCACGGAGCTCCGACCCATGCCGCGATTATCGAAGGCGCAGACCTCGATCCCGCCGCCGTCCCCGCCGCTCCCATTGCCGGCTCCGCCCTCGACGGCCGCCGGATCGTCTCCGCCGTCGTTGGGCGCGTCCGTGCCCGCCAGCCCCCTAATCTGGGGACCCCAAGACTCGTGGGTCCCGGCCAATCCTGCCCATCGGCCACCCCGCCAAATCAAGAAACGATCCACCGGAAACGACCCACATGAAAATTCAACACCCGCACCCCCACCCCAAAAAGAACAAGAAAAAAACCAAGAACCGATCAACGGAAACCGGAATGCTATATTCACCGATGATGAGGAGGACTTTGACGGGTCCGGCGCCGTAGGTCCGGTAGAAGAGCTTAATGCCATTGTTGCGCACCTCGCAGAACGGCATCGCGCCTCTCTTCCTCTTCCCCGGCGGGCGTCGGAGGATCAGAATTCCGTTCGCTGTGTTCCTTCCCTTCTTCTTCCTTTCCGGGTTTTCCCGGCGGTGTTGGAGAGAGAACAGGAATCGAATTGGGTGTGGAGAAACACCAGAGAGAGAGGGAGGAGAAGATGGGCACGCGTGCGGGATTATATTAGAAGCGGATGAATGTCTGGAAGGGGTGGTCGGCTTTCAAAGTCAAAGTTCGACGTCGGGACGACGACGCTGCGAAGAACAAGATTTGTTTTTGTTTTTTTTTTTTATTGTTTTGTTTTTTTATTGTTGGGAAATTGATTAGTTGGGATTGGGGTGGCAAAAAAGTACCAGGATTTGGTTTTCCAATTCCTTGTTATTTGTAGCCATCAATCGAGCTCCTTCTGTTGAGAAGCGTTCGCAAAGGTCCCTGCTGAGGAATATGGTCGGATGCCTATATTTGGGATCAAGGGTTTATGTCCTTCTTCCCGATTGATCGATCTCATAGACTCGGGTCGAAAATGCTAAATGATAGATGCTTCCATTTTTATTAGGAGTGATCAATTTTGGGTGTGGGTAAATTCCAAAGTTGGAACTTGAAATCTACCCGATCAAGGTCAGTTCTCAATTTTTGGAGTTGAGAACCAACCTTGGTACCATGGAACTGATCGGAGTATATATATATATTTGTTTCATTTTGGTATTTTATGCATATCAAATATGGATACAATTATTTATACTTAAGGATAATATGTAAAACAAATTCAATTTCAACAAATATTTTCTTGTTTTTAAAAAGGGAGTTGAATAGCTTACTTGGGGTTATGGTTTCAAGTTCTATCCTAAATCGGTCTTGCAAGTTTCAAATTCTAGTTTCCTTAGGTAGAATCGGGAACCATACCAATCAAATTGGTTCCCAATATTTAGAATCGGAAATAGGACCGGTTCCCTAGTGAACCGGTCGGGAAAGGCCGATCTCTTTGTGAACCGGCCTGATTACTCACCCCTAGTTTCTATGCTTCTAGAATTTTTTTTTATTATAGGCCGATTGGAAAGTGCTTTGCAAAATTAATTGGAGGAAGTATTTCTATACCCAATTCACCACCCAACATTGACATAGAAAAAAAAAACAAATTAAGAAAAAGTGCATTTATTAATTCCAACGAGAAATAATAGTAATATAAACACACAATTAATATGATTGGTCAATTACATCACGTCATTCGTACAATTGATTTGTGTAAAAAGACAAATCTTATCGTGGAGAACGCATTTCAAAATTTGATAAAGCATGGACCTCACGTTCAAGAAATAAAGAGTCCCGCAGAATTCGTATAATCTTCTCCTCGTTCCCTCCATCAACATCCACGGAACAATGACTTTCCACCATACAAATGTCATCGTTATTTCCAATGAGGGGCTCATATCGCCATCTTTGTAATTGTAATGGCATGATCTTACGAGTTTTCATCAATACCGCCCAAGATGATCCAGTGAGCATCTTCACTGCCACTTCATTCCTTAAAAATGTCCTGGAGCATCGTTGGGAAATCTGCCTAAAACATGTTCACAAAGGGTTCGTTCAATTGTGGCGGAGCCCCTTCACGGCCTATCTCGATTACACCGGACGGGCTCCACGGATGTATTCCTTATTTTAACGTGCCGGTACTCGCATGCCCGGTACCCCTCATTCCCTCCATATCTTTTTTTCTCTGGAGAGAGCTAGGGAATACCCCTTTTTCTTTTTGCAACCCCAAAGTATTGAGATGTAGTCTTTTAAGGACTTGCTAAGGTCCAGTACTATAAGAACATGTTCTACTCCGAGACTTTGATGCGAGATTCAATTATACTCCCGCTATAAGTAACTAGTCATTATGATCACTAGTTTGCTAATGACATTGCTAACAAGGTATTATCGCAACACCTGGTACATCGGGCACGGTGGACCGCCTTCATCTAGCACATTGTCGACCATAGAGCGAAAATCCACGTTTATGCATGTTAACAACAGGTTTAAAATTCGATATAGAGATTGAAGTCGGAGTGCAATTGGAAGGTTTTTCAAGCACGGCGTGTTTGGAGAGAAAAAACAATTCGATTGAGAGATGCCGTCACGCTCGCGAGGCAGATGCCGAACGACCAAGACAAGTCAGCTCGACCTGTAATTACAATTACGTTTCTCCTCGAACACTCACCTGTTTTCAAGCAACTTCCAATTCTCACTTTTTGTCCGCCTCAACCCTATCGATTCTTCATCACTAGCTAATTCCGCTTTGCCGAACATTGTCGAGAACCACGTGCTTGGCACGTGCGCAATCGCCTAAATTCGGGGCCGTTTTGGCCCTCCTTTAAGACCAAAAGTTAGAGCGAGAATTGAGGACTCCGTCACCCCCACGATTGATTTTAAGCAGCCAACTCCTTAATTTAGACTTAGCCCTTGAAGTCGAAGCTATAGTTAAACATGAGATTGTGAAAGCTAGAAATTAAAAAATTCACCAAAAAGAGGGTTAAAAAAAATCAAATAGACCCACTAATGAGTAGCTCAGTTGGTTAGGGCACACTTGAGATTGTATGGTTAGGCGCATTGGTCCCAGGTTCGATTCTCCAGCTGAGCACTTGTGATTTAAGTGGGGGGCCATGGCAGTGGGTTGCTGTACTAGTCTCCCTCAAGAAATAATCGAGGTGACCATAAACTGATCCGGATATCTTGATTATCAAAAAATTTTTTAATAATAATCAAATATCAAACCCGTTGGGAATTTTATCTGTAGAAAAAGGTTTAATAATGTGGGCCAAAACAAAGCACATCGGGCGATGGGCCAGAAGATCAAACTGGGTCAGCAAAGCAGATGAAGAAAGTCAACCCCCCTTTTTTGAACCCTTCTTTCCATGGCAATGACAATTTGACATCTTCTCGAAACCATGTGACCGAAAGCAACGCGCGGAAAGAGCACCGAAGGCTTTACTTTAAGGTTCATTTTGCTCTCTGATTGAAATCGGAAGCCGGAAGCAAGTGGTTTGTCTTTTCATAAACAAGAACGGGTTATTGATTACAATAAAGTGGGTGCTGCGTCGAATCGACCTATCCTCGTTGACTAGTGAGTTACGACGAGATTATATGAAAAAGTCACGTACCGATAAAGAAAATGGGAAAAAAGCTGTAAAAAGACCTCAACCTATGCCTATTTGACATATTTACTCTGAATTTTCTTTCGTGATATTAAAAACTCCAAACAATACTCACCGTGGCACATTTACTCAAAACTTTTTCCCGTGACATAAAATATCCAAAACTTGTATTTATGTAACACATTTATCTCCCATCAATGTTTCATTAGATGATTTTTTAGCCAAAATATCGTCGTTTTTATTATGTTGGCAGATTTTTAACGTTTCTCATTGACAGAATTTTAACAAAAGTTAAATGTGTCTTTGGGATTTTTGGTGTCACATGAAAAAGTTTAGGTTAAATGTGTTGCAACGGGCATTGTTTAAAGTTTTTGGTGACTTTTGCCCAAAGAAAATTGAACCAAAAAGGTTCGTGGCAGGACGCTTGGGCATGAGAAAAAAGTAACGTCGATTTTTTTCGGTTTTTTGAGCTTACAGGTGTTATACAAACAAGCGCTATTTTCTTTTTATAATTAATTGTACAGAGACAAAAAAAAAACAAATAAGATTATTTACTAACTTTTCTCGATTACGATCAGTGCCTTCAAGATTCCCGAGTTATTATACCTACGTTGTATCTACCCCCAATGGAAGAAGACTGGCATTACGTTTTTTTTTTTTTTGTGGTGAGAAAAGGGGCAAAGGCCGATTATAACTGTAACATTTGCCTAAGAAAGCTTAAACCGGACTGGCATTATGTTTTAATTTAGCGCTAACAAGACATTTGCACAAGCTATGGCGAAAAGAAACACCCGTTTACCCCTGTGAAGTCGGCCTATTAGCTAAAGAAAGAGGCTCGGGTGTTCGGGTTGACCGCGAAATATAGATTTGATTCTCTAGCCCGTCAATTCAAAGTAATACCATGTCAAGACCCTCGTTCTGGTTATAACTCGGGTCTTATCAGAGTTCGGATGAACGACGAGAAGTAGAAGTTTCACCTTAGTGGAAGTGGGGGAAGATAAGATAGCAATAGGACAGCAAGCACAAGATGGTCAATGGAATGCAAAGTGTCATCGTGGTATGTTTTACAATCGAATAGTCGCTCGCTTCATGCGGATATCTTATCGATGGATAACTGGATAAGCAACTCATCATGAAACCGGCACTCATTGGCGAGATAAGTACGAACAGATTCCCTCCATGTTCTGGCTCTTTTCTCGTTCATGTCTCACTGTATTGTACCGTAGACCGGACGTTGGCGGCTTGAATTCCAGGTCATGTTCAAAGCCAGCTGTATAACGTAATTATCCTCAATGCATGGGCCGACAATAAATCCCATATTAACACCTGTGTGTCTGGAGTTATACAGGTCTGACGGAACCTAGCGTTTTACTCATTCCTAGGTTTTTTCCTCATTTCCCTCTTCATTGTCCTAGTCCTGTTTAGGAATACCTTGTTGCTCGGCTTCAACCATGGAGTTTTCAATTGAGAAGCTGAAAATGGCAGGTCAAACTCCATTGAGTTAACTGGCAACCGAGAGCACCTGTACTTGCGAGCTCTTGGACTCAAGTTGGCAATCACATCCGATCCAAGGTCATTTCATTAGCACTCTGGTTAAGCATTATTGATGATTTGTCATTAAAAAAAGCGGAATTTTTTACTTTCCAGATTCCGAGAAAGAGCATTCGCGGTTTCTGGGGCATGCTCTTCTTCCCTGAAGTATCCACTTCCACCTGCAGCAAATTTTAGGTTAAAACATAGTGGACCGGAACGAAAAGGGAATCCACAGGAACACGAGTTGCAGAGGACATGTAGTGTAACTGCAGATTCATTGAAGGCACCGCATTTCGCATCCCTAAGGGAAAATTGAACATAAGATAAAAGCACTGCATTTACAGTGGCAGAGGAAACGATCAGGGGGTGATTCCCACAGATGGAAACCACAACCTCCTCAAGAAGCATTAGAATAGGTTATGACCCAAATTTTGGAACAAAGCTCCCCAACACTTTTTTGTCGGCCGGCATGTACCAATGGCAAGTCGGATTGGCAGACGTACTCTTCGAGGAACTAGCTTCAAAGCCAGCTACAACATGTTCTACAGCTAATTGCCATTTTCCAGAATAATTTCAAGGCCCGTCTTCTTGAGCTGAAAATTGAGGAGAGATGAAAGAAGCATGTCATTGCAGGTCAGACAAAATATATATATATATTTGGAAACTTTCAGGCCAAATGAGAAGTACACAAATGAAGGAGTCAGTATGTTCCAGTTTGGTTGCAAAAGCAGATGCGAGTGCAATAGAGCAAAAGAAAGCCTTACTGCTCAAAATAAACCCTTGCAGCAGACTCTGGGCTCTCTCGGCCTGCTCCGGAGTACCGGATATCTGAATAACCTTCTGAGTTGCCTCTGGTTTATCCTCTAGCAGGATTACACTGGCCCCTGACAACTGCTCCAAGCAAACTCACTCACGGATCAAACATTTCACCGGATTAACCAGATGATATCAGGTGGATGTAGAAGAATTGCAAACTTACCTCGCTTATCTGAGACAGCTTACTTTTGGATTTTGCTATCAGCTTTGGAACTGCATACTCTGGTATGACAACTTCGAGGGTACTCCGTGTGACAAGCGTAACAGCAGGTAACCTATGGAAAAAGAGAGGGGCGCATTTATACTGCAGAAAATATTTAGCAGCATTGCTGTGGAAGGTATCATATGCAAGGAAATTATTACCTGCTCAAGCTAGGGGCATCTTCACGACTCTCACCTTCATTACGCCTTCCTGTCTCAGAGGCAGAACTCCCATTGTCCTACAAAATGTCATTTGACAATGAGTAATACAAACAGTCAAACTGTTCCTCAAATGGCAATTATTACTTCGTTGTATTAGATCTACATTTAAGGTAGCCTTGGCATTTTGCCAGATGTACAATGGGAAGAATGTCTTCCACAAGTGGAACCAAGGATGACACTCACTGCTTCAGCTCATCAGTATCATGCAGAAAGCCCATAAAAGAAAGGGAAAATTGAAGTGCAATGACAAGCCAAGCACAACCCAACAACTAAAGAGAGTAACAAAATCAGCGGGAAAATTAGGGAGAACACATGGTATGCTAAATCTTTGACATAGGCAACCTTTGATGGCTGTGCCGTTGCAACATTTTGCACTCCCAGCTGGGTTGCTGTCACAGGATCAGGTGCGGCTTGAGCTTCGCGATTAGTAATACTATTGGAAGGAATCGGCTCAATTTCAGGAGGAGGAGGCGAGTCTTTTTCGGAAAGTTCCCTGTAGAAATGGTTCCGTAATATTGAAGTCACCTCAACAAGGGCTTCCCTAGCTGATTTTATCTCTCCCACAATCTGCAGAGAAAAGGAAGCAGCTAAGCCGTACTGCAGATAAAAATTAATCCTGTCAGTCCTGCCATTCACAGGTACACAACTTGAAGCAACAATGAAAGCCCACGTGGGGTTGACGATACCCATCAGCAACACAAGATAGAAACAGAAGGCACATAGAGGTGAGAGAGTTCCAGTACATTGACCTTCCCAGAATAGAGATATTGAAGGCACCAAAATGGAGAATACGGATCTAGAAACCTACTTTGAGGACTTATCTTGCACACACATGGTAAACAATGCATATAATTAACCTTTTGGACTTGCAGCAAGCTCAAGACTAGCATGCAAGTGAAGATAAAAGCAGCATGCATTAGCCATTCCAGTAATCAGTAGCCTATGAACCAAACCTGAACAAGTTCATCATCCGCAAAAGCACTGCCAGGAAGATCTCCTTTTGGAATAATCTGTACACTTGCACCGGTCAATTTCTTTATCTCATAGAGAGGTCCGTCTTTTCCCTCTAAGCACCCAATATCACTAGATGGCACAAGCAACCTTGTGGTTATAATGTTGTCTTTATCAGGAAAAAGATCGACAATTCGAGTTTGGATGTGCAACAAAGCTTCTTGGGCTGGAAAGAGTTCATCATCAGGACCCTAATCAAACAATTAAAAAAGAAACCTTCTCAGAAATTTACAATTCAGCATACCACATCCCAAGGTAGATCATCCAAATTTAAAATTCTTATGCTACCATTTCTGAGCTGTAGTCTGCAGAATCTTACAATTCCAATTGCGCTGCATCAGTTAAAATGCATCTCTAGACAGGAAAAAGAAGTTTCTGAAAGGCAATTACCTCCTCAGATGAAATAATAATCACTTGTTCATCTGAGCCAGCCACAGGGTCACAAATCCTAACATCCACACCAACATCATTTCTGAGTAATTCTATAATTCCAACAGATTCTCCAGCAACCTTATCGATCTTTCCAATTGGACATAAGATTCGAAACACAAGTTCATCCCCATCCAGTGGCTGCGTGTCATCAGTCATGGGAGCAGCCTCGGACTCTGTTGGTAAACCAGATGAACGAGAGATGTAGTTATTGCTCCTTGCATTGGTCAGACTAGGCCGTGAACCATATGAAGTCCCATCGCCAGATGAACGGCGTGTTGAGTTGCTCATGTGAGGAATGAACTCATCATCAGAAGGGAACCGCTCCGGTGAATGAATCCTCCCATGAAAATGACTGCGGTCACGATGTTGACTCTCCCTCAAGCGATGTGAAATAATTGATATTGCATGCTTCACAGCATTCACATCACCTACAACCTACGGGTGACAATGTAAATTAGAGACACATCAAAAAATAATCTCAACTTCATAATGTGAGTTAGACCACAGTTTAGATATCAAGGCATCAGCATATGCAATTATCAGAAGTTGAAGTGTCAGATCGTTTAGCTCCAATTATTACTCTTCAAGGTTTCTAGAAGACCATATAGGTATTGATAGAAAGTCAAACCCAAATGCACAGATATTTTGATGCTCAACACCACCAACAAACATACTGAACTTATGTGCTCATCTTCATGAACACTCGTTAAGCTAGTTTGCACATGTGATTCACGAATCAACATACTCTGGCAAAAAGATGTGAATTTGTTGTAGTGGTCCGTTGAAAAAGAGAAAGGGCAATCTGGAATGACATGGTAAATTTTTAGGGAGGACCAATCTGATAAATTTGGTCCAGCATGAGGCATTGGCCGAAAAAGAACAATGCATTCAGCTGATTAAATTCATACCCACAAACAGCAAGAATCATAGTGAGCTACTAATTCATTACGAAAATTCAACAGTGAGTACACGATATACAAATTTGAAGGTATTGAGTAACAAAAAACAAAGACAAGCAGTTGCAGACACTGATGCTAAGGATCAACATTTGACAAGTATCAGTGGTTACAGGCTAATAATCCATGGAAGTCTTTTTCTGTCTTTGGAATAGACATGTTACTTGCAGAGTCTGAACATGCATTCGATTCACTTAGCTATTATCTTCCTCTGTGATTCTCAGATTCGTGAGTCAGTTTAAGTCATCCTACAGCACACAAATAGGCTGCAAAACTTTCGGCTACTTTTGCGTGAACGCAAGGGCACAGAGAAACCTGCATTCTGAATTAAAGCAGGGAGCAGCTTTGACATTCTGTAGACAAGTCAAAGGTGTGTAGGGAGGGCAAAACGCCAAAACTGGAATTCATTAGAAGCATTTAAACCCTTCATGACCATTAACTACTAGAGCCAACAGAGCGATTATTCTACACTTCCTCAATCAATGACTTAAAAAGGAAAACTTTAAAAGGACAGATATGTCCAACTCCAGCAAGTGCTTGGCATTTGACTTCTCATTAACAGATCAACATGTGCGAATCGCCCAAAAAATCATTACTTTCCCATTGAACAGATTTTTATTTCAGATCAGCATCTTAAGAAAGAATTTGCCGGCACGTCTGGTCAGGGCCAAATAAAGGAAGTTACGCACAAGCACCGAAGAGCAAGTGGAAACATCGACGACTACATTCACAGCCCAAGTTCACCAATCAACCAACAAACGCACACGCAGATTGTCCCGATCACTTCAACATTCGTAATCATCTCCCTCACAGCCCGAAAGCTTTAAGTTCTGTTAACTTTTTTTACTTTTTAGCCGAATTTAATCCGCAAACCTGAACAATCTCCTCGGCCATGGTAACGCATCGAGGCAATGTGTGATCTCGGGGCAAAATCCTAATCTGAGTCTTGGTCTCAACCCTCATCTGCTCAATGATCTTCCCTCCTTTCCCCAACAAGCTCCCCACATGCATCCTCGAGACGACGAGCCGCGTCACCGCCCGGTTCCCACCCCCTCCGTCCTCGTACTCCCCACCGCCGTACGCGTCGCTCTCCATAATCCTCTCGTGAATCAACAGCAGCGCCTCCTGCGCGGGCGAGAAGGTCGGCATTCGCCCGTCGGGGTCCCGCCTCCGCGTGTCCGAGATCTCGATGATCCGCTCGCTGTCCCCGCCGACGAGCTCGTGGACGTTGATCCACGCGCCCGTGTGCTGCCTTATGGACTTGATGATGGAGCCGGACTTGCCGATCACGCCCCCGGCCTTGGCGTCGTGGCAGAGGATCCGGTAGCTCGTGGTGACCATGAGGGACGAGTCCTGCCGGTGCCCCCCGCCGCCCCCGCCGCCGCCGCGGTGCCGGTGCGCGGCGGCGGCGGGGCCGGGGGAGGAGTGGTGGTGGTTGTTGTACCGGGGCTTGGCCCGGCCGGGGGCCTCGGAATCGTAGTCATTATCGTAGTAGTAGCTCCTCTTGGATCTGGATCTCTCCATAGCTAGGGTTCCGATTCCGGTTCCGTACTCGTATTTGGAAGAATCATAAGTCAGCGATCATCACAACCACCTCCGCCGTCATCGTGTCCAGCAAGTCCGATTCCCGATTCAAAATCCAACAACCCATCCCCTCCGCCGCGGCCAGTTTAGGGTTTTTGGCTCCGACGAATGCTTATGGACAGCTCGATTCGGGGTTCGCCCTTCGCCTTCGCCGGAGATCGAGCTCGCTCGAACTTCCCTCCGGCGAAAGAGGTGTTTTCTTCTCGCGCGGCGTCGAGATCGAGGGAGAGGAATCGCCGGCGAGCAGGAGGAGGAGATGAGTCAAGCTGGAGGAGCTTTGCGGTCTTTCTACTGCGAACTTCCCACTCGGATCAGTCGCTGTTGATGATTGGAAATTTTACTGCTGCTGCGAAGGCGAAAGTCGAAGGGTAGGGGGGGCCCTCGTCGGCTAGGCGGTGTCGTTTTGCTGGCGTCGCTGTGCCGTTTTTGATCGTTATTGGGCGGAGTGGTTTTGGAGGGGAGCGTGACGCGACGCGATTGGCTAGTGCTGGTGGGGGGTTGAGTGCCGCAGACTGGCGCGTGTCCATCAAACGCCGTCCTTTTTTGGGTTGAACCATTTATATTTGAATTAATATCACGAAAAATCTCAAACTGATACATTTATAATAATTTATCCCGAATTAATTTTTTAACTACCAAAAATCTTAAACTGGCATATCTGTGATAAATTTATCGCGAAATATTTTTTTGATTACCAAAAACCCCACACTGGTATACTTGTGATAATTTTATTCCGAACTAATTTTTTGACCAACAAAAATCTCAAACCGGTACACTTGTAGCAAATTTACTCTCTATTAGTGCCCGTTAAATTGGATTAATATCACGAAAAATCACAAATTGATAAACTTGTGACAAACATAGGGGTAAAGCCCCAAATTGGTATAATCGTCAATTATCACGTATCATCAAACTTATCAATTTAATAGTAAAATTTAACGGAAACTAACGAAGGGTGAATTTGTCAAAATTGTACTAGTTTTGGATTTTTGGTGGTCAAAAAATTAGTTCAGGGTAAAATTATCACAGAAATACCAGTTTTGGGTTTTTTATGCTCAAAAAATTAGTTCGGGGTAAAATTGTCACAAGTGTACTAGTTTGGAATTTTTTATGGCCAAAAAAATAATTTGAGAGTAAATTTATCACAGGTGTACCAGTTTGAGGGTTTTTTGTGGTATTAACCTTTTATATTTATTCTATTATTTTTCTTATAGTCAATATTTCATGAAAATTTACCAAAAAAGTAAGTTTCATCGTGTTTTTTTTCCCCCTTTCGGAAAAAAGCAGTTAAAAACCTAATTCTACCCACTGCGACACATTTATCACAAATTTTTTTTGTAACACAAAAAACTTAAAACTTGTGCCCATGTGACATATTTATCCCAAACTTATATCAATGTGACACATTTGAGGTATATATGTCGCACTAATACAAGTTTGGGGTTTTTACTGTCAAAAAAATTATTTGAGGTAAATGCATCACATGGTAGAAGTATGGGGATTTTTGTGTCACAAATTTTTTTTGGTAAATATGTCATACGTGTATAAGTTTTGGGGTTTCATGCGTCACAAAAAAAAGTATGAGGTAAATGTGTCACAGACTCACGGTAGGTATAGTTTAGAATTTTTGGTGACATTTTCCTTCTTTTTTTTTTTTGTGAAACACATATAGCATGTACTGGTAATAGTTATATTTCGAATTTCGTGCTAGTGTCGAAATGTCGAAAAATAGACAAATAGTCTCGTCACACCACACCAATGAATCAGTGAACTCAATTGGATGGATATAATTTGGAACGAAACCTCGAACACGAAAAAAAAAATCGCTTGTTTTCTAGTGTAAAGAGAAAAGACAAACGTAAAAATGCTCGAGGAAGTTGCCCGTCTTTATATTCTTGGCATTACTATAAAGGACACGGTACCTAAAGCACCTTGTACAGGGTTCCAAATCTATCGTCCTAATAAGCGGAAAGGGGCAAGCCAAAACCTACTCCTACCATATTGCTGGTTGCGAATATAAAAAGATTGCCTGAATTTGAATCATATAGGCTCATTGAGTGAATTAAGGCCGAGCTCATTGTGGACTGAACTTTGCATGACCTTATCGGTTTGGTCAAACGTCCGCGCAGGCCCACGGGAGTCATGTATAAATTCCCTTCATATATTTATGCCCAAAAAAACGAAAAAAAAAGTCCTTGCAAGCTATATAAATTAATCATCAAAAAGATGAAAAAAATTATTTATAATGAAAGGGTTTCTTCAAAAAAAAACTGTTTCATTATTAAAGATGATGGGCCGGGCTGGGCAGGGTCCGGGCCGGACACCGGTGCATAAAAAGGAATCCGGGCCAAGCCCGATCATTTTTGGGGCGGGCCGGGCATGTCTTCCGGCGGCGGCGCCCATTGACGAAGTCTAGAAGAGAGAGAGAGAGAGTGGACATGTGGAATCTGGTCTCGCAGGTGGAAGGACTTGGCCATGGCTCTCTGCTCCTGCTCCCTTCCTTTCGCTGCGTCGTCGACAAGCTCGCCGGTCTGCCCTTCATTTTCCAGCCGAACCCAACTCCCGAAACACCTCGCTATGATGTTTACGACGTAAAAATCGATCCTTTTGTTGCAGATCCGATGGGCGGATGCACGGACGCAGGCACTTTCGTCGAAGGCGCCGCTTTTGGTCTCTCTCTCTCTCTCTCTCCCTCTCTCGCTGGTTTTTTGTCGGTATTGTCGTTATGTAAGCAGCACGGCGGTTGTGGTTCTCTCGGTGGAACGTGAAAGTTTTGGCCTGCGTCTCGTTGTTTGTAGGTAGTTTCGCAGTCGCGGAGCGGCGGGCGCGGCCGGCGGGTGTGGCGGCGGAGGAAGCTGGTGCGTTTTGCTTGCTCCTTGCCTAATTATTTTGAAGGCTTTTGTGGGTTTTTTGTGGGGGCACTGTCAATGTGGAGAAAGTGGAACTGGTGGGGGTGTTTCGCTTTCGGTGCTGGCTGGGCAAAGGGGGTTAAGCTTCGGGTCGTGATTCTAGTCTAGGTTGTAATGTGTGTCTGAACGTGCGAGAACTTGTGTGAGCTGATAGGGGTGTGTTCGGGGTTCTAGCTGGATTAGTTTTAATCCTCGGAGTCAGGAAGGAATATGGGGAGGAGGAATTGAGTTTGCAGGGCATGTTGGTTTTCCTGGCGTGGTTGATTGGTCTTGCTTATGAAGTACGCAGCTTGGTTCTCTCTGCTCTATAGGTTCAGTTAGAGTCCTGGTTCTCTGCGTTGAACTTTTTCCTTTTGGTGTAGTCGGTGAAACATGGGAACAAATTGTGCGTATTAACGACATTTCGCAACATCGACAAAATTTATGGAGCAGTTAATGGCTACTTGAAGGATAGGGGATGTGGGTAGTGATAAAATGATACGAAGTTTTTCATGGCCGAATTATTGATATGACTGACTTCAATGAATTGACGAATTGCTTTCATTGCGCGAAGTATATGTTAGGGTTACTCTGCTCGTACTTTCTGAATTGGTTTATTTTGTCCAACTTATACTTTTGCTGATCTAATTAAATGCTCCCGTTGCACTCTGGTTTATCTACCTATTTCCGTCATTCGTCATTTGTTCTTACCATATTGGCCAGCACCTATCCTTGGGTGTGTTTAACAGCACACTCTGCCACCAGACATTTGTTAGAGAGATTACTTTACCTGCCTTGTCTCTCACATATATGTTGTATCACAGTAGTCATGGTTCATTTTAATACGGCCTAGAGTCTTAACTCCACCTGGGTTTATGTGGAATGGGGTGCACTTGATATGCGCTATCGCAAGATGATATTTTTGGCCAGAATTCTTGAGTGGAAAGGCTAAGATAAAGTTGCTGGCTGACTCATGTCTGCTAGCTGAAACCTTGTCGTGCGATCTGTAACTCGAGGATTTGACTGCTTTGAATATCTCGAAAGTAATTTCACTGTAGATCCTTTTGTTATTTTTGGACCATCAAAGTCCATGCTTTGCCAGCTCAATTTTATTCAAGAATTTATGCTATTGTTATGGACAGGATAGTTTTTTTGCTTTAGCTCTTACCTAGAAGTTTTCTTTTATCTTGGCAGACAAAGAAAGATGACTTGTTGCAATACAAAATGGAGAGGATTCCTTTCCTCGAGGAGCAGGAGAGGAAAATAAAGGAAACGGGAAAGCTATTGACGATGGACATCGAGAGGCTTCTGCTGTCAGAGGATAATCGGTTCGATTTCATTAATGATGTCGCGGCTGAGGCGAAGGAGTATGTTGAGAACAACAGGGATGAATACGGTGGCACTAAGAAAGCCATCCTTCATGTGCTCAGTAACCGTGTGAACGATTCTGGGTTTTATCGACCAGAGGCATATTCGGAGACTGATCCCTTCATACCCGGGCCTGGTTACTTGAAAGAGGAATTTACCTGAGCGTCCAGAGTCTCCGTGTAACGATAGCAGCCAACTGGACCTTGTAATCTTGATCATTTTCGAGTTTTTGTCATTGATGCATCTTACTAGTACAGTATATAATGTACATATACACATACATATCTTAGCTAAATTAAAACATGAGGTTTCTACTAAAACAGGATTGGTTACCAGAGTGGACAGTGGATTGAGGTATTGGTTTTATGAATCTAGACAGAACACTGTCCCTTGTTTACTCTTGTTTGCTTTTCAACTTGGAAAGACCATATAATATTTTTGGGTTCACATCCGTTTTCCCTTCTGCTATAGGTACAGATTTCATTATGAGAGACTGTAAGCAAGATAATAAGTCATATGTAGATAAGTTTGGATGGTTCATATGCGAATTCGCAGACAATTGATGCTGATGACACCATTCTGCAATTAGCATCATCATATGATGTCATTAGCACGAAGTGGATACCGTCTTATAAGTATGAGCTTCAGAAATTGAGCTAGCAAACAATTTCCTCATCTGCTTGGGTAGCATTCACATGCAACGGGGGACATTTTCCTTGTTTCAGACAGGTAGGAAACCTTTCATTCTATGCATAGTTTTCCAAAGAAAACCTTAGAGCAATAGACGGTGAAATTTCGGCGTTGTCCCTGTTTTCTTCCCGTTGTCCCTCCTTTCAAGTGCCGGCTCTTGTGCAAGGCGAATCCTGGTTGTTGTCGTGAATGGAAACGCACGGTAGCACGCACAATAATCAAAGTGCGAAAAAGATTAGGTACTCCATCATAAAATTATACTTCAGAGGTTTATTATTACACCGTCAAGACGGGCATTACAATGCGTGATATTTCTACAGAAACTCGACTACAATGCTACAATACATATTGTCTCTTGATGCATTACGTTAATATCCTCACGAGAGAGAGAGAGAGACTCAAGGAGTATTCTTGCAGCCCTTCTTTCGGGGATCATGCTTAGGATTGGCACACACGTCGTCATAGTCGAGGAGGCTATCGACCATCATGAGCTTCCTAATTTTCAGTCTTTCACCATCCTTTGAGGAGATCCACAAAGAAAGAAATGTTAGCAACGATAAGCTTTGTACAGTCTATTTTCACTAAGCTTTATATCAAACAGAAGTACAATCAGAACCAAGTAACAAAATTAACATCTGTAGCTTCAGGCAGCTTCTTCAAGAATAGGGAAACTTTCGCATCTGCTTACTTCACAATTCTTCTAGGGTATAAACTGCATGCTTGCATGCATGCATTGGTTAGGATCGATTATTCCAAAATGCATGCATATCAGAACCTACATGAAGGATGTCTATTGATGTAGTGTTTTGTGCAAACCATACCTTACAAAATAAGGGTTTTGTCTCCGAACCATCAAACTTTCCCAACAAGCCTGCAAAAAACAAATAAAATCCGTTGTGTAAATTGCTACGCATTGAATATATTGAATTCTTTGAATCCCCGATGCAGACATGGGAAATCTTCTCTAGCTAATATGGAGATTTGAGGTAGAGATGCTCACCTAGAGGGAAAGAGATCACCAGCAACATCAGGAAAGCAAGAACAAGGGTCTTGACCCTAGGAGCCATGGATGTGATCCTCGCTGCTTCTGAGATTGTTCAGTTATGGATGATGCAATGGTGTAGGAGGAGAAGAGAGGTTTGCCTTCCATTTATACGTAGCAAAGTTTGCATACGGGGTCTCTAAATATCGAGGAGTATTATTGCAGTTTCGTCCCTCATCTTTGGATTTTTGAAGTCTTAGTCCCTAGACACTTCCCGTTTCGCCGTGGACTTTTTGTCTTTGGCCCTTGTCTATGTCCAATTATGACGTACATATCACAATAATGGATCTAGGAATTGTTCTCGGTGGGGCAAAATTTAAGGAATGATTACAAGTAATCAAGTGTACTTGTTCTTAGCAATTAAATTAACTACATTCTCCTACTTTCTGATTTTTTGTTGCTGTTTAAGCTTTGTTAATTTTTCAGGGCAACTTGAAATGAAAACATTCAACGTCAACCTAATCGTATTCTTTTGAGAAAATTAATGGGAGAAAAACTTATTTTTTTTATGCTCAATTCGTTTAGCATTACTTGAAAGCCTTCAAATGATTCTAACATATATGGAAAATGAGTGGGTGTGGGGGCCCCTACTATGTTAAATATAACTCCTTCCCTGATCAAGAAAGCTGTATGAAAAAAAGCACTAATGGATTACATACGAAGATTTCGACCGGTCACTCTAAAATTGTACCTAAAAGTAAGTTCAGGGAATTGAAGTTGATGGCTTTGATCGTCGGCGGATCAAATGCAAATACGATTGACCATCGAGACGACACGCCACATGTACTATAGTACTTACTTCGTATTGAACATCTAGTGGTGGGCATAAAGCCACAAGGAAAAAAAGCTATACTCATGGTGCACCCCCACTCAACAACAATAGAATGATGATGGAATGCAATACCTTCCCTTCAGCCCACATTGATCGAAGTCAACTCTACTGTGCCCCTCTTGTCGCGTTCACTGATCATATTCTCCAAACAGAAAGCACTTGGATGGTTGTGGCGATGGCAACAGTCCCCGCAATATCTGCATGGCACTTTCTGGGTGTTCACCTGTCAACTGTCACCTCCTTTTCCCTCTGTTTTAGTACAGAAAATGGGCGGGAAAAGTACTAAAAAAATCTTAAATTCATTGTATTGGTACCAATTCAGTCTTAAATCTTTCAATTGAACTAATTTAGTTCTAAATCTTTTCACATTGATATCAATTTAGTCCATTTGGCCAATTTAGGCCGAAAATCACTGATGTGGATGTCGGTGGTCCTACGTGGCATCGTCGGAGCTGACGTAGACAAATTTTTTAATAGTTTTTCAGATTTTTTTCATGTTTTTTTCTCTTCCCAGAACTGGTTGGCCAGTGACCCTCGCTTGGTCTAGGCAAGGGCCGCCGTGCCCTCATCAGCCAACAGACAAGGGTTTCGGCCCTCGTCTGAATCTAGGCGAGGGCTTGACGCCCTCGCCTGTGGCCAGCGAGGGAGCGGCGGCCCTCGCCCAAACCAGCCTGTGGCCGATGATGGTCAGCCAATGAGGTCGCCGACCCCACCATTTCTGGGAAGAGAAAAAAAAATCTGAAAAAACATTAAAAAAACTGAAAAAATTATTAAAAATTATAAATTTAATCCACGTCAGCACTGGCGGTGCGACGTAGGACCACCGGCGTCCACGTCAGCGATTTCTGGTATAAATTGGCCGGATGGACTGAATTGGTACCAATGTGAAAGGTTTAGGACGAAATTGGTCCAATTAAAATGTTTAGGACTGAATTTGTACTAATGCAATAGAATTAAGACTTTTTTGATACTTTTTCCAAAAATGGGCAATTTTCACCTTCTTTTTTATAAGTCAATCCTTACTTCTCCTCGCCCTTTTATTGAGTGTGATGGGCATAAGGACTCGTCTTGTCCTGCTGGTACTGCTAATTGCTATGCATACTTTCTCCCATTGGTCAATCAAGCTAATGCGTACAACTGATTACTATCACCCGACCTCGAGGCAATACCGACGTGACGCACGTAGGCGGTCGAAATCGGGTGTTTCGTCCGGTCCAATTCGGTGCCTTTCCAATTCAAGCGGGAATTTCATGAGATGGCTCCTCATTGATCTTCGACCTGCAATTAACCGCGCCGATAGGTGAATAATTATCAGCTTGCATTAGCATGATACCGATCGATGTTTCGATGTATAGATAGCCATGGTTGAATCTTTCGTCCATTAGATTCGATGCTTTTCCAAATTAGAATGAAATGCATTTGGTGGGAGATATGTAAAGAAGACATCGACATCTTTCGTTGGAGAATTTTCTTTCCCTTTTTCCGTGGTACCAAGCGCCATTTTAGTACATTATTACATTGTGCTTCTGATCTTCCCATTTCGGCTTTCGAGACTTTCAAAAGTGATTTAGATGGAGACGCGAACATGGAATGGAAAAGGAAATGGCACTCATCTGAGATCAAGTAGCAAGCATTTGAATCTATAATTTGTGTATGATTTCGATTTCTCTATGGTTTGGCGAGGCATTAGCGAAGAGCACTACCAAAAGAGGGGACAACTCAACATGTCCATACCTTACCAATCGGACTTTATTAAGACCAAAAGTTAGAGATTTAATCATCGCTTGGGTAGGCAGAAGGGTGGTTAATGATGGGTTTTGATTGACTAATGAAAGTGCTCTAAGCTCTTAACTTTTGGAATCGTTCAAGGTTGTCGGGGCTCCAAAACAGTGCCGTCATTTTAATTTTTAAGCGCAAGAATTCGGGGCGTAGGAGCTAGGAAGCATCTCGGGAGTTATACTTGTTTCGGATTAGTCTGATGTGTTGAGCTAATTAGTTGCATTTAGTGTGCATAAACTGGATGATCTAATGATATTTTCAATGGTTTTCTTTCCTTCTTGAGTTTGAGTAATAATAGTTGTCATGTTCGCTTTGATGATTTTGCAGAACTCTCGTTCCAATTCGATCGAAAAGTCAGTGCCACGTACTATCTTAATGGCGAAGAAGTTGTAATGCATGTCGAACGGGTTAAAGAGTCCCCGTATCACTTTCCAGGCTTCATGTACGTGACTTGCTCCTTTCAATGCATGCCCCGGTTTTAGATGAGATGGGTTTGTGCTGTAACCATTTGAGGAAATGACTAACGGACGGGGCATACCCAGCTGCGCAGAGAAGAGTCACCATAGAAGTTAAAAATCGAAAGCTGAGGTAATTAGCCGCAGGACCATGGAACATGGTCAGTTTCTCTTTCTCGGTACAAGCGTTCATGATCTTCGAGACGTGATTGATTAGAAACTTGTGGTGATGCTGCATGCCGGTCCAAATGGTTCCTCCTAGGTCGCATCGCTGTCCACATCTATATTTGGACGAACTTGAATCCACGACTTGTATTATGCAATCTTACCTTAACGGTCGTGCTATGACCACGGCCACGATCACGACGAACGTGCAACACCGAGGGTCAGATCAATAGTTGGTAGGTGGCCATCAGACACGTCCTTGTGGATTTGGATGGCATGAATTGAAAGAGAGGACTGTTGAAAGTGGTGAGTCCTATTCATTTTGAAATTCTTGGTGAGTGTGTGTGTGTTCCTTCAACTGATCAATGCACTATCTTCCAAATCCAATCGGCTACTTTTCCTCAAATCTTCATTATCTGGGTGAAGATGAAACTTGAGTGAATCTGAACAGAAACTCAGTTTTGACCAAAGCCAAAAAGGAGAAGCAATATGAGGGAATCGAACCAACTCCCACTTTCTGCATTTGTGAAAGGCATTTTCTATATGGTGGAAGTCCTGTCACTGAAAAAGGAGCACAAGCACATTCTATGAACTACCTCAAAAGCATTACAGGACCAACCATTTCTTCTTGCTGATTTCCTCAGCAAAAATTTCTCACAGTAAGAGGTGGGGGCTAATTTGCATTCGAAGAATTTCCCTTTTTCAACGTTCATCTGCTGAGGAAATCAGAGGAAAGAGAGCCTTCTCGTATTGACCTTTAGTCATCGCGTATCGACCGTGTTTTAGCTACACTGCATGATTAAAAACGGCTCTCGAAACCCTGTAGACCGGAATGGTCTGACTGACAAAAAAGCCGAAATGATGGCTTCGGTTTGACACGGTCCTTTGTTAGGACTTTCCTCCATTGGATCAAGCTCATAAGTAAAACCTAAACAGGGGTGCATTTCAATTTGTTTTCTTTGGATAAAAGATGAGGTTTGAACGCGGCATTTATTTCAGAAATGTATTAACAAGCCTATGTGACATATACCTTTTAATTTTCACTGTTCATAAGTGTTAGAGCAATTAAATATTAAACCACGTCTTCATCTAATAGCTTTAACTTTTAGAACAGTTAGTAGTGGTTCCACTAAAATTTCATATAGTATCAGAGCTGGAGACCTTGAGTTCAAATCTTTTCAGGCCTCATTTGCCTCCTCAATTAAATATGTCCATGCTTAGTATTAGGCAAAACGATCAAACTAAGCATGAGGGGGAGCGTTAGAGTAATTAAATATTAAACCACGCCTTCATTTAATAGTTTAAGCTTTTAGAACGGTTAGTAGTGGTTCAACCAAAATCTCGCAATAAGTGATTTATGACCTGGTTTCAGCACACTCTTTGGATTAATAAGCCCAAATCCGCTTCTCCTGGGAAATGAAAGGTAGACCTCCAGATGGAATCATATGATATTTTTGCTGTCATTTTCACTAAGCCTTCTTCGTATCGATGATATTCTAGGCTCTTAAAGGTTGTAACAACCCTATAGAGTACATGCAATAATATCGAAAAGGTCGACGAAGTAACTCCTACTTGAATCTGTCAAAAAAAAACTCATTAGATGACTGGTCCTTTCGAAATTTTGCAGGTCATACTGGAAATTCTGGGAACCGGCATAACATCTGTTTGTTCTAAAGTTCTAATTTTTCTCTCAAAAAGCTTTCCCTTTCCCGCTCTCGCGTTTTCCGCCTCATGAAAGCTTTTTGAACAAAGATGCTGCCGCAGCTGATGCAGAAGTTCTCTTTTGGAGGAAGGCCAGAAGTAAAATTGAGTGACGGCAATCCATTTTCAGAGTTCGTCGTGCAGTTCATCCTCCTCCTCATCCTCCTCAAAGAGTGAGGTGTAGAACATATCCTCGTGATTAAGCATCTCCTCAAGGCTTAAATTACCGTCTTTGTTGTCGTCAGCCTGAAAATAGCGCGGCGCAAAGATGAGGGCCGGTAAAGTCATCACATGTCTTTTTCAGATAATAATCACTTAATGTTCTGCTCCGAAAACTACATTTCCGATCTTAATTATAAGGATGAGCTTCTACTAACCTCGCGGATCAAATAAGCAGTGTAATATTTAGCGTGAGATAACTCTCCAGGATTCAAATAATGGAGTATTGGAATCATTTCTTCAACTTCCAGGAGTCTGCACGTTGGGGTCAATGAGAGCATCAGCAGATACTGGCCGCGAATATCTTTGCGGCCTCGGCAGTTTAATCATGAGCATAAAATGAGCAAAGCAACAGGAAGAAAATGGACGGCAACACAGTACGCGTACTTATTGTCATTCACATCGAGATCGGTGAATTTCTGTTCAGGTGTGGGCACATGACCGCCGTGGGCTTCAAATTCAACGTAGTTCTTGTAGATATCGTAGATGTGATCCGTGAACTCGTCGAGGTTGAGCTTACCATCACCGTCGTAGTCCATTCGCCTGAAAGCATAGGATCAAATAAAGCAAAAAGGGAGAAAATAAGTTCATCTAATGGGGGCATAATCTTCTCACGACGTGCAAAAAAATCACCTATTTAGTAAGCTAGCAATTTGGCTAAAGACAAAGCAAGCTTGCATTATCTACTGATAAAGTACTTGAAGTTCTGATCATGGATCATGCCTTACTTCAGTTTTTGCCCGAGGAGCCATTTCTGGATTTCTGTGTTGTTACTATCTTCGGGATGCAAGAAACTGCAACAGAATGTCGATTTTTACCCCCGATCACAATGGCTTTCTTCGAATTCTGGCGGGACAAAGGAAAAGAAGAAATGGGGGAAGCAATAGAAATATACTCCGTGAACTCATTGAAGCTGAGAGTTCCGTTCCGGTCGACGTCGGCGTTGAGGAATTGCTCCTTCCACCACCCGGCTTCACCGTGTGCCGAGCCATTTCTATCTGTCGAAAATCTCCGCGCGTCACTTCTTGATCGTCACAACATCTCATCGTTTGTCAACTTTTGTTTGTCATTGATTTTGCTAATGATTTGTGCGTTAACAAGAAGTTAATGGGCGCGAAGATTTAAATTAACCTTGTTGCTTAAAAGATCGCCTCCCTCTGTATTCTTCAGAATTAAATGGCGACTTTGATCAGAGCAAGAATAAAGAAGATTAGATCGATTAATCTGTTCATGAAGTCACCTATGTCTTCATCTGAGAACTGAGGAAGGTACTCCCCGAAGGAAATAGCCCCATCGCCATCCTTGTCGAAAAACACCAACTCCTTCCGCATTTGATAGCTCAGCCGGTCGCGCGCCTGCCCCACGTTCCATGCCTCCAGCTCGTCGAAGCTGACCGCCCCGTCCTTCGGCACGCTGTCCAACAGCGGGAACAAGAACAATAGCCTCAAGGTGATGTTGAGCTTGCCCTGGTCGGTTAAATACTCGTCCACGCCGATCGAAGAACCGGCTCCCGCGCTCGCCGGAGGGTCTTCTCGCTCCGCGCGTTCCCCTTCTCCCCTTCTCTCCAGTTCGGTCACGAGGGGGTCGAAATTCGGGAGGGATAATCTGATGCCGAGGCGGCGATTCGAGCCGAGGCGGTCGTGACCCTTCTGGCCCGCCGGGGAGAAGATTATGAAGGCGATCAAGGCGGCGGCGGCAAGGGCGTAAACCACCGCCTTTACCATTTTCCGGCGCTCGGGGGTGGAGAGAGACAGAGAGAAACGGAGAGAGGAGGCAATGGAGGGAGGAGGGGAGGGTGGGAAGAGGCAAAGGGAGGTATGGGCGGGAAAGACGGTTGATGACGGTTAGGAGCGAGGGGCAGCGAAGAAAAGTCTGGGGGATAATAGCAAATAGCTACAAATAAAGGGGCTTCCAATGCACACTTTTTTATGAAATGTATTTTTCCGAAGCCCTCGCATTTTTTTAGGAGGATTCTAGGATTTTCATCGTTGGAAAAAGAAAATTCTCTCTCGTAATGAAAAATTTCAGATAAATATTAATAGACCGTTGGTAAATCATGAGCTCTTATTAAATTTACTTGATTATCTAACAGTTATTGACCATTTCGATAAATTATCGGTTTTATTGGTGTGGCTTATCAATAATCTATTAAATTCACCAGTTCTGATACGAAATTACTAATCTTAACTCGGATGAGTTACCTATTCTTCTTCGACTATTGAATTACTTACCATCTCCTTAAATAAGTCATCAACTTCATTTGAATTACTCACCAATTTTATTTAATATATAGTCAACTCCTATTTGAGTCACTTACCAAGGCCGATTAAGGCCAATTCTAAATTGCCAACTTTTATTCAAGTTACCAATTCTTATGTCTAATTGCTAACATTGTTTGAGTTTCTCGCCAGCTACTTTCAAAAAAATTTACGAAACTAGCTTTACTTTACCAACGAACTATTATTTGATTTTGCGAGCTGTAAGCTTTTCGCAAACAACTCCCGATTCAAATTTGACATTGTTGCAACAAAATTACCAACTTTAATTTGAATAATTTACTAACATATATTGAATCGTTTCCGAATAACCAGCTTTTCTAACAACTCGCCCATTCTCATGAAAGTTACCAACTCGGGCATGAAATTACCTAACTCTAGTTGAATTTCTCACCATTTTATTTTTTCCCACGTGGTTACTAACCAATTTTAAATTACCAATTTTATTTAAGACACAAACCTGGGTTGAGTTGATCGATTCTACGCAAATAAGATGTAACTAATCATATAAAAATTAGAAAGTAAGTAACTCAAACAGGAGTTGCAAGCAATGGTGCACGGACCATTAGTTCAATCACCAAATAATATTTAAAGATATGGCAAGGGGTAGGGCCGGGCCGATACAAGTGTTCCTTGCCAGGACACCCGGCCTGCACCCTGCACAAGAAGATCCATTCCTTGAGGGGAAGAACTATAAAGACGAAGGCAAAAATACCATCCCAGAAACACAAACCCCCTCCCACCCCATACGATCTTAGATTAATGCCTTCCAGAAACGACTTTCATTTCTCCGTTACCGAGATTTGACAAGCATTCTGAACGATAATGCATACACAACAGCACTAAGGACTGACGATAGCGCCCCCGATATCCATGTACAATGCTGATAGGAACGAGGAAGATGAGTCTATATAGCCATATGTACATCATGCGGCGATTTAGATGAGCATTTCGTGGCCCTAGGAGGAAGGAACTGAGTTAGAATTGGAATTAGTCGGCATGCATTGCAGCAGATCGCATCCAGGGCCAATCTGACTCGCAAACATCACGAGGAGTGTTGCCATCATTGTCCTTTACATCCGTGCTCGCATTTTGCTTCACGAGGAATTCAGCAATTCCTTCTCTGTCACACACAACGGCATAATGCAATGGAGTTTGGCCCTCATCGTCCTGCCACACACAGGACAAAAGACATACCTAAACGTGAACATTGAGATAACTCCACATGCTATGCCAGAGTAAATGCGCATAACATAGTATCCTTGACCGATCCTAAATTTATTATGACAACAAAGTTCTACTTTCCATCAAATATCTGTTTCCTTCTCTTGCAAGCATTCCTAAAAGGACTGCAGCGGGATAGCTTATCTGCAGGCAAACATAAATAAAATACCTTCGCATTTACATCAGCATCCTTGCTGACAAGCAGTTCCACAACCTTCGAATGACCGCGGTCAACCGCCCAATGCAGTGGGGTCCTACCTTCACTATCTGCAATAATGTCACACTGTCTCAAAGGGTGAAAAAAAGCATAACACCGATACTCCTTTTTACTCCCATCTCAGCTAAATGAAGCACATGACATAACACACTTTTCCCCCATTGTGGGGGTATAATGAAACCACCTCTAGAATGAAACCACCGCATGGAACTTGACACTACTCTTTAAATGACAAACTAAGAGCCTTGACCAAGAGAGAATGAAACATCGCAAATTTTCAAAATTGAGTGAAAACCAAGAACAGCAGTCCACAAATCCAAACTTGACAATTGTTTGTCAAAGAGTCACAAGATAACAGCCAGCAGGCAGCATATGTTGAATCAAAATTATTTGGTGTAATAGTTCAAATAATACATAAAAATTTAGAAGGAAAGCATTCCACTTTATTCTAATATCGGATCAAATTGTTTACAAGACATTCTTGGTTGGCTGCTTCCTTGCAACTGAAAATCACTCACTTGAGCAGATGTTGAAAGATAACAACTACATATCTTCTAGCTGTAAAATAAAAACTGCCAGAAAGGATGGTCACCACAATTGTCGATGCCATCTCCAAACTATGATGTTGCACTTATACAAAGCATTACACCACAAAATATTTTTCTTTTGTTGGTTTTTTTTCCCGCTATGAGAAACTATTTATCAGAGGCTTAAAACACTACAACAAGCATAATAAACTCCAGTTACACTTAGTAACTTGAAAATGCACGTCACTCTTATCTGATGTTAAATAAAATGACATAAAAGACTCAAAGCAATAAGCTGATTCCTTACCACAAGTCCACCCACTCACATGTGCAGATTTTGTACAGGAAAAACTGCATATCCCCACCCCACCCCACATCATCAATTTTCAAAGACCTCAGCAAGCCAAGATTTAGGCTAAAGGCAAATGAGCTCAAAAATCCAATACTGCAAGAGTGATGTGAGTACCTAGACAAAATATGATATGCTAATAGAAGATGTCAAGCACTTGTCATCAGAACAAAGACTGCAAGAGCGATGTAAGTACCTTTCACATTAACTGAAACACCACCTTCAATGCATTTAAGCAAATTCTCTGTTTCGCCTTCTCTGGCAAAACCATGTATAGCATCAAGTTTCCTGAAACAGGACACAGATTGGTTATAAGTACAAAATCTTTCACACGAAATACAACCATCTCACCCATCTCTAGATTCTTTACTCTATTGGAGTCTGTTCCCAACTTTCAGTTACTAAACCTAACTCAACAAACTTTTTTGGCAGTGATTGACAACATATACATGATGATAGATAGCCCTACAGCCTAACATGCAGGTGGAGAAAGTATAACGTGCACTATACAAACGTTCTCCAAGTAATGTCAAAGAAAACTAAAGGAGAACGTTAAACTAATCTTTAAAGGAGGCAACCTAGCAATAGCAATACAAGCAACTTACGACTCAGTTCCAGGTTCCTCGTGCACAAATGTGCTAAAAACTGGCCCCATCGGTCCTTTGGCCTCTGAAGTTGGTGCATCACCTTGACTGCCTTTGCTCTTCTACAGATTCAAGCACAGAAAATAGGACCTACTCAAACGGAGACTCACAAAATCTTAAATACCGGCAAAATGGACTTCAAAGGATTAGATCTCACCATACTTGAGCCAGCAATCCAAGAAGGATACAGCTCAGTAACAATGTCGATGTACTTCTGCATTGCTTCTTCAGGTGGCATTGCACCCAATTTATTCCATGCTTGCCTGAACCATCCACCAATATAAATCTCTCAGCTAGAGTAAAACTTCACTTCTCTTCAAATATAGTAGTTTGAGGTAAAAACAAGCAATCATCTACCAAAATCAAGCCATGCTAACATCATCCGTTAAAACGATAGAGCATTTTTGTATAAATTCTCAGCTACCCTGAAATACTCAATAACACCATTTCCATTATTAAAAGTTGGTCATCTGCATATACACGGGGTAAAGCGAACTGACGGCAGTCATGAGGAGCTAAGACTTAGGTTGGTGTTATCCAAATTGAGTAAAAAAATCCTCCTTTAAATAGGTATGAAAATGCAACATTGGCAGCTTTCAAAAGCTCTAAACAGAAGATCCATATTCTTTGATGGAACAGCAAAATAAAGTGGAAAGGAGATCTAAAAGTACATGAAAGGCAGAGACCCAGTACAAGGAAAAATCAAGAATATTTAATTCTCATTGTAGAATTGAAACAAACAAAGCAAAATCCCCAGAGAGGATCCATGTAGCCAACTCCACTTAGTAGTTGCTATGACCGGACTTGGTTGTTTTATTTTCTTTGTAAGAAACTACTCCTTTTTTTTTTTTGGTAAGAAGGAAACTACTCCTTTTCGTCCTTATACTTTCACAGTTTTTTCTAATCAAGTCCTCATCCTTTCAATTTCTCTAATTGAGTCCTTCTACTTACATAAAATGTTTAATTGACTCCCCCCGACACAAAATCTAGCTAAATCCAATTGTCGGAGGACACCAAAGTGTGACGTGAATTAAAATATTGCCTATGTGCACACTTAATGTAGATAGTTTATTAGCAAGAGCATAAACAAACAAATTAACAAAATTCAATTAATTCAATATCAGTGAATTACTTCGACTACTTCATTCCGTCCCTGTACTTCGAGCTGTACCTTGGATATTGAATTAATTGAATTTTTTCAATTAAAAAACGGAATATTTCCTTCGAGATTGGAGTAGTCTAAGTACAGGGAGGGAATGAAGAAATATTCCCTTTTTTAGCAGTAAAAGTAGTAGCTCACAAGGTACAGCTCGTAATCTTATTAAAGAAGCCCGCTTCAATGCACCGCACAGCTTAAGCAGGTAGAATTTCCAAGGCCCTTTCGATACAGCCCTTGGATCCCAATTCTCAGGCATCTACAAACTGTTGTTCTCTTGAGTAACTATATAGATAGTGCATAATCATCTGAAAATCTGAAGGGAACAATGCTGCATTCCCTTAGAACTACTCTACATCAGCACTTCAATGAACCACCTGCAGTCTCTTCTTATAATGGACTGTGCTATAACACCTACAACAGTAACTCTGAGAAGTTCCGGAGGTAGACGAAAGCCCTGTTGCAATACGACTAACTCTACATCAAAAGAACCACTTTTTATCTCTTTGTAACAACATCACGGCGATGTCTCCCTAAATCAATATCAGTGTCACCAACAACCTCGTCCCTCATTTTCCTCGTCAACCTAAATCAATCAACTTCATCAAAATAACCTAGATAGCAAGAACATAAAACCACGGATGGACAAAACCTACCACTTAGCCCTCGCGGTCATTTTCAACGCGGATGGCTGTGGCGCAGTGCATGGCCCTTCGGTCGCAATTTTATACCAACCATACAGCTGCAACTGAACATCACTCGACACTCTCTGGGAAAGGCGATCGGCCGCGGCCGCCGCCACGAACGCCGTCGCCGCGCTGAACACCTCGTCCAGCTCCGTGCTCTCCACTCCCTCCCAATCGCTATCGCTCCCCTCGCCGCCTCCGCCGTCGTCATCGTCCTCCGTCTCCGCCACGCTCTCGTTCCTCACGCTGCCGTGCTCGGCCACCACCGAATCCGAATCGCGCCACTCGCCGGAGCCGTCAGCACCGCCGCCGCCGCCGCCGTACTCAGCCGCATCCCTAGCTCCCGAGTCCGGCTTCGCCGCCGCCGCGCGGCCGGCGGCGGCGGCGGCGGGGGCGCGAGCGACGGCGAGGCCTTCGTCCCGGAAGGTGAAGAGCAGGGAGATCAGCTTGGCGAGGAGGTAAGAGAAGATCAGGCCGATGAAGACCGATTGCAGGAGGGGTTGCCAGTCGCCGCCCATGGCTGCGCCGATCTCGGCCGGGACGACGCGACGGGGCGATCGGAGACCCTGGGGGGGGGGGGGGGGGGAAGAGGAAAATACGGCCGGACGAGGAGGAATCGCAGCCCTAGCTCGCGGCGCGGATCATCGGAGGCGAGAAAAACCGGCGGCGGCGGAAACCCCGAAATTTTTTGGGGATTTGTAGAGAGGGATAGAGAGAGAGAGAGAGAGGAGCGCCGCAGAGAAGGACAGCGGAGCGGGTGCGGCGGCCGGTGGGGGGTGCGGCTTGGCGTTTTGTTCGAGCTTGGCTCCGGGGTGGCGATCCCGTGGCTCCACGTGCGGCGGCACGCGCTGCGAGAGGAAAGGGAGGGGGGAGAGATCGCCTGGTCCCACCGACCACGGGCACTTACCGTGCGCGCGCGCGCGAGGCTCCGGGCTCGGGCGCCGGGCGGGTCGCCGTCGCTCTCGGGTTGTTGGGCCGGCGGTCCATATCGAGAAATGAGGCTCGTCCACCGTCCCTTTGATTTGCATCGATCGACGGCCCATGATCGAGAGCCCATTTAGCATCTCAATCGAGAAAAGCATTCTTTCCCCCTACAGGCTTAGGGTGCGCATGAGAACGTTTCTGTGCCGGGGAGCTATTTCTGAACAGAAATGATTTTTTTTGATTCTGTGCCCGGAAACAATTTCTGAGTATTTGAAGGCGTTTAATAAACTGTCCAAAATTTCTATTTCTAGAGTAGAAAAGAACAAAAATGTGTTTGGTAACTACACAAAATTTCTGTTCCCAAATAATATTTTAATAATATTTTGAATTGTTTAATTTTTTTTCTTTTTACCCATTTTCTTCTTTGGCCATGGCCGATCGCCGGCGACCGGCGGCCGGCCACAGCCCAGGGCCGGCGAGGGCGTCACGGCCCTCGCCGGCCGCCGGCGGAGGCGAGGGTCGCCCTCGCCGGCGAGGGCGAGGGCTGGACCCTCGCCTCCTGGGCGAGGCGGCCTCGCCCAGATCGGGCGAGGCCGAGCCTCGCCGTTTGTCGCGACGGCGAGGCTCGGCCTCGCCCAGGCGGCGAGGGTCCAGCCCTCGCCCTCGCCGGCGAGGGCGACCCTCGCCTCCGCCGGCGGCCGGCGAGGGCCGTGACGCCCTCGTCGGCCCTGGGCTGTGGCCGGCCGCCGGCCGTCGGTCGCCGGCGGCCGGCCCAACCCAGGGAAGAACAACACAAAAATAAGAAAAGAAAAAAAAGAAAAAGAAGAAAAAAAACTGATTCTCAAAATTGTGCCGAGAAACAAGAAGCAACTTTTTTTTACTTCTTGTTTCTCTTCCAAAACTGTTTCTCGGCACAAATTTTTGCAAAAATGTGCCCGGAAACAAAAAATTTACCAAACGCATTTCTGTTCCCAAACTATTTCTGGGAACAAAAGAACAGAAATTTTTACTATTTGGCACGTTGCCAAACGGGCCCTTATACACTCGGTCACCCGATCATAATCAATCAAGTCGTTTGAATTTTCCAAATTCGTTCATCATCGGAGCCTTCAAATTCTCCTTTTGGGTCTACGAGCCTAGGCCAAACTCCAATCTGGATTGTGTCGAAGTAGGAAGCAAGAATTTGCAACAAAAGGACGAATAGTCTAAGGACAAAGACCCTTTTGTTGGATGGCATCAATTACGACCTTGCAATCGCTTTCCAGATGTCAAGGGACCGAGCTTAATTGCAAGTCAGAAGGAGAGCTGCTGCTTCCGCTTCCATCGGAAAGCTACAACGTCTTCTCCTTGTCCAAACTTGGACTATGGAGCCGCTAGCTGATCATACAATTATACCTATTGGAGCCTTCAAATTCTCATTATCTTCTTAAAGCGATCTTCTTTACCCTTCATTGGACAAGCAAATTACGTACCGAATCGAAACACTTTGGGGGCTGGTTTTGCGTTGATAATTCATGGGTTCTGTGACGCTCTACACCATCGTTTCCGTTCAAGGGATAATTGTCCAAGAAATCCTAAACCTATCGTACGTCAGTCAATTCAGTTTTAAACCTTTCAATTGTACCAATTTAGTTACTTCGATCAATTTTGGCCGAAATCGCGGACGTGGATGCCAACAAGCTTATGTGACACGACTGATACAGATGCGAATGTTTTTTGGAATTCTTTTTTAAAATTTTTATGATTTTTTTCCTTTCCTTTATTTTCGCCAGTGGTCGGTCTCAGGTGATGGTCGGCAAGGGTTGGGCATTGCCTATGGTTGCCTGCTGGCTAAAAGAAAAGAGAAAAAAAAAAGGAAGAAAAAACAAGAAAACTTTACAAAAAAATTTCCAAAAATCATCCACGTCAGCGCCGGCCAAGCCACATAGACCAACCAATGTTTAAATCAACGATTTCCAGCCAAAATCGACAAATCGTCAAAAAGTTTAAGACTAAACTAGCACAATTGCGAGGTTTAAGACTGAATTGATTACCGTACAATAAGTTTATAACTTTTTGGAAAATTTTCCCTCCCGTTAAATGATGCACGAGTTCCGGAAATGAGAAGTGAATCATTATGGTTTGGACGATTGATTTAGAGAGCCCAAGGTCTCGAGACAAACCATTCTTTGTCACCACATTCGAGCAATGTAACGAGATGTGACTAGACCGACAGGCCGGCTTGGGATCAAGTATCGAGTTAACGTGCACATGCCTTTAAACCGATCGTCGAACGAGTGACCGATATCTTGGAAGGGGCATGTAAATCAATTCTCGTCACCATCGGCTGTCGGTGAGGTTTTTGTCTTTTTAGGCCTGGACACGAGTATCACGATAATCGTTTGCCTCCATATGTAATGTCGATTCGACCCCACTAAAAAGAGAAGGCAATGATTCCTGATGCCTGTCTTTCTATGTGGACCCTCTTGACACGTGGCCATGAAAAATTTACCGTGTGTGCCGTCAAATTTTATCCCTTGATCGAGAAAAATTATCCAATCAATTCTAAACTTATTATACGGATGTTGATTTCAATCTCCGACTTTTCGCTTTTGCCAATTTAGTCAACAAATTTGCGTAGAATTTCAATGTAGTCATTCTGATCAATTTTCGTCGGAAATCGCTGACGTAACGATCCGGTCATTACTGATCGTCTTATGTGGTGCACCGCCACGTCATCAGATTCGGGCAAAAAGTGGCCGGAAAAATTATATTGAAATTTCGCATAAAGATTTACAGCTAAATTGGCTAAATAGGGTTGAGTGGACAGTTTCCTCCATTAATTGTCCCTAACTACTTTGCCATTCACGAATTCAAAAGATGTCTCGATGATACATGCTACCCCACTCGATGTACTAGTAATCTCTCTCTGTGTGTGCTTTTTTTTTTTTTATATTCCATCAAGATATGATTCAATCAACTTGGAATAGTATGTTTTACCATATAGTCAGTGGCCTCGTTTACGTCCATCTCATGCGCCACTATGGGTATTTTATGCTAGATTTTAGGAATGAGATTTATACAAAATCTCACATTAATTGGTGATCTTGCGGCTTGTAAAAGAGACCACACAAAAAAAGAAGGAATTCTTGGTCTTGAAAGTATCTTCATCTGCACCACAATAAATCTTTAAGTCTTTCTACGCGGATCCTACCGGATATAACGACGTATTGGGTTCATTATAATTCCACAATAACAAGTTTAATGAAGGGATGATGACACAATGATCCTAAATTTTGACTCAACGCGCAATGTGATTCCTGAACTTTTGGTATATATTTAATGTGCTACATTGAACATTTTCATATAGTTCAAGGACCACGCTAAACATGTACCCAAAGTTTATGGACCACATTGAATAAATTAAAAGTTCAGAGATCGATTACATTGTACTTTGGGTTAAAGTTCATGGATCACGTTGAACAAATTAAAAGTTTAGGGACCACGTTGTACATTGGGCCAAAGTTCGAGGATTATTTGTGTCATTTTCCCTTTAATGAATAATCTCTTGCTCCCTAATTCAACTGCGTGTCACTGTCATTCCTCTCTCGTGTGCGGGAACTGCGATTGCATGCACGTCAAATCATCGAGATTAGGGTCGCCTGGTCCGCCCGGTTTCTCTTTTGAATGCTAGTTATGTCGAAGAACGCGTCGTATTGGGTGATTATGATAATACCAACGAGTACACACTCGATAACGATTATACGTAGAATTACATGATCGAGACACTGTGTTGGATTGCTTGCACGTATCTGTTTCCCGGGACAGTGAACGATGTGGCTCCGATCGGTACCGAGTTACTGTTTCCTCATTCAATAGCGACGGCCGCGGCACGCGACGAACGCCATTCCAAAGGCTACAGGTTAAGAACGGTTGTTGGGAAAGAAACTAGGGATTTTTTTTCACTTAGGTTTCGTAGGAAATGGCCGACAGAAGAAGTCGACCCTCGACCAGCAGCAAATCAAGAACTGCCCTTTGCCCTTTGGTTTTTTTTGTTAGGTGTTTTGTGCCGTGATCCGCTCCGGCGATGGGATGATCATCGGATCGGATCGTATCGGTTCATCCCTCGCCAAGCTGACGAAGCTTCCTTACAATCTAGAGATAGAACCCGCGGATGCGGACGCAGCAAAGTGAATGATTTCCAGCTCTGCTTTCATTAAGCCTGAATCAGCCAATCGCTACTGCAGCTGCAATTCCGCGAGCCAATTATCATTGATTGTATTGGCCTCTTGGCTTTTTTTTTTTTTTAGAGTTTAAAATTGGTCCTTTGCACTCGTGACTCAAATAAATTAGCAGACTGGGTTATAAAGGCGTTGAGGTGTAAGTCCCTCCCCCGAAACTGGGTTTGTAACCCCCCATTTCCCTCTTTAGGAAATCCTGTGTTTTGATGCCCCTTACTCCTGTAGGTGGGCTCGGGTTTAATGAAATGATATCTCTATTTCGATAAAAAAAAAAAGTCGGGACGACTACTTTGGGGAGAAATCTACTTTGGTGATCTTATCCCCCATGAATTTTGGGCCGCGAGATTCCGGGTTGCCCCACTAGGTACTGAATTCATCGAGCAAAATTACGCGCGTATTTCTTTGGCTCTCTTTCTACCTTCACCACAAGTTGGGACGACTCCTTTGGGGAGAAATCTACTTTGGTGATCTTATCCCCCATGAATTTTGGACCGCGGGATTCTGGGTCCCCCCGCTAAGTACCGAATTCATCGAGCAAAATTACGCGCGCATTCCTGTGGCTCTCTTTCTACCTCGTGGTGGAAATAAAGTAGTTAGATAGCGCACGTGCTTTTTTGGATCTCCCATTGGCGACATAGACATTCGGTTATCGTTTCTAGCGGAACGATCCATAGAGAGGTTACAAATGGATACACTATTGACACAGGAGACTAGTGGTGGCCACGGGCCGGTTTCGGCCCGGTCAAACTCGGGCTTGGCCCGTTGACCGGGCCCGCGGTTTGGAACCGGAACCGGGCCCCTGCCCTACGGGCCCGGTTCCGGTTCCAAAGGAAAAAAAAACCCACCGGGCCCACCCCCCGGGCCTCGGCGCCCGCAGCAGGGCCTGCACGTCTGCAGGCCCTGCTGCGGGCAAAATTTAAAAAAAAAAAACCCCCGCAGCGGGCTTGCGGCAGGCTGCCCTGGCAACGGCCAACGCCCAAACGGGCAAAAATAATTAAAAAAAAAAAAGATAACCGTTGCAATTTTGCAACGGTTATCTTTTCTTTTTTTTTAATCCTAAATTTTCTTCTCATTTTTTTCTTATAAATTCTCTCAAATTCTCTCAATACTCATAATTCTCTCAAATTTTCTCAATACTCGAAATTCTCTCAAATTCGCTTAAATTCTCTCAATTTTCTCAATACACGCAATTCTTTCTTAATTCTTCCAATTAATTCGCTCAATTCTCTCAATCCACTCGAAAAATAGCAAGTGGAAGTCGAGTGCCAACTGGCAAAGGTAAGAATATCGCGACGGAATCCCATCATTCTTTTGATCCTCGTGAATATGCAGATTTTCAAAATGATGAAATCAACATTTTTCCCGATATGGAGCGCGTCCCAACGCAAGAAAGTTTTCATCCTCCTGTCGAAATATCTACAACAAAGGAAGCGGAACGGGAATTTACATCTGACATTTGGAATCACTTCACGAAAATGGAAAGGTTTGATATTGGTCAAAAAAGGTATGATATAATTTGTAAATATTGTGGGAAAATATATAAATATATAGGTGGACAAGGATATGAAACATTTAAACGACATCTTAGGAGCAAACATCCAACCGAAACGGGAATCGATATCGGGCAACAATAAATTTTCGGGTACGTCAATCCTAACACTTCCCCTTTATTTCGTTTTAATGAAAAAACTTATAAGGAAAAATTAGGCAAATTTATTTCCGTTGAGCATTTAGCATTTAATTTTGGAGAAAGATTTGGTTTTAATGAATTTGTACAAAAAGCATGTGCTCCACAAGCAAAACGTGTTCCTAGAAATTCAATTAAACGAGTAATTAAAGATCTTTACAAAAATGGAAAAAAAGATTTACAAAACTTTTTTATGCAATTTAATGGATGCGTGCATATAGGTAGTGATATTTGGAGTGATCATTGGCAAAATCATTCTTACATGGGCATAACATGTCATTGGATAGATGACGAGTGGAATATTCAAAAAAGAGTTATTGCATTTAGAGTTTTCGATGATAAGCATACGGCAAATAATATTTATAGAATAATTAGGCAAATTTCAGAAGAATATTATTTGCTTAACAAAATTTTTTCAATTGGTTTTGATAATGCCGCGGCAAATACCGCTTCAATTGCCGATTTAGAAAATATTTGTAAATCCGCTTTTGGCGGAAAATTTTTTCACGTTAGATGTGCTTGTCATGTTTTAAATTTATGTGTACAAGATGGTTTGAAAACTCTTGATATTTTTCTTCAACCAATAAAAACGGCGATTCAATTTTTATGGAAACATCCCCAAAAAATGAAAGAATGGGGTAGATTTTATAGAGAAAATGGCAAATGACCAAAAAGATTTCCAAAAGATGTTCCAACTCGTTGGAATTCTACTTTCCACTTGCTTAATGAATCATTAGCATATAAAGATTTATTGTGTGCATTCATTTCTAATAATATACCTGAGATTAATTTATACCCACAAGAGTGGGATATTTGCCAAAAAATTTTAGATGTTTTAAAGGTTTTTAATTATGCAACTTATACTTTGTCCGGTGTTTATTATCCTACTACACATTTATTTTTAGTAGAGTGTACTAATATTGTCGGAATTTTTTATGAATATGAAAATGATGTTGAATTGCAACATACTATAGTTGCAATGAAAATGAAGTGGCTACATTATTATAGCGAAATTCCCATTATTTATTTAGTTGCTTGTGTTTTTGATCCGCGTTGCAAATTGGATGGCTTAAATGATTTTTTGCATACATATAATCAATGTTTACATTATGATGCGATAAATGTTACAACCATAGTACGTGAGGTTAAAAAGGTAGTAATATAATTATATAATGAATTTTATGCTAAATATAATTTAGGTGATATTGGATCTTCTCAATCTACGGAGATACAAAATGACAGTACAGGTAAAATTAGTAGAGGGTACCAACTTTTATTACATAGACAAAAAAAAAAGGGAGTAATAGGAAATATTTCTGAATTAGAGATTTATCTAACCGTTTCATTTGAGTTTACTGAATCCGAAGGTGGTACAGATTTTTTAATTTTGGATTGGTGGAAGAGGCACGCAAGCCAATACCCAATCTTTTCTCTTATTGCAAAACAGATTCTTTCAACCCCCTGTTCCACAGTTGCGGTCGAACAAGCATTCAGTGCCGGAGGTAATATTTTGGACGAACATCGTTCAAGATTAGCTCCAAAATCAGTGGAGATTCAAGCTTGTGTTGCAGATAGGCCGGTCTCGCGAGTTGCAGGCGAGGTCGAGCCTCGCCGGCGTCAGGCGAGGCCGGCCTCGCCAGTTGCAGGCGAGGCCGGCCTCGCCCGACGCCGGCAAGGTCGAGCCTCGCCAGATCTGGCGAGGGTTCGACCTCGCCGGCCTCAGGGGAGGCCGGCCTCGCCAGTTGCCAGCGAGGTCGAGCCTCGCCAGATCTGGCGAGGGTTCGACCTCGCCGGCCTCAGGCGAGGCCGGCCTTGCCAGTTGCAGGCGAGGTCGGCCTCGCCCGACGCCGGCGAGGGCGGCCTCGCCTGAGGCCAACAACCTCCGCCGGCCTCGGCTATGGCCGGCGGAGGAAGAAAAGAAAAAAAAAATATGAACCGGCCCGGAACCGGTTCCGAACCGATCGGTTCCAAACCTGAACCGAAACCGGCCTGGAACCGGACGGTTCCGATTCATACTTGGCCACGAACCGGAACCGGTCTGTTCCTAACCGTGGCCATGACTACAAGAGACCGAGTACATATGGGCTTCCTAAAAAGGCAGTATTGCCAAGATTTATCACCACTTTTGGCTACTTTTAGCGGCTTGGCCGTTAACTAGGGCTCCTAGACCTACCGTTTTGTCTTTTTGTTTTTGGTCCGGCGGGGTACGGGTACAATGGTCCAATAGGACCGCTTTCTTTTCATTACTTCGAGCCATGTCTTTTTCATTGCTCGAGGGTAAAAATTTTCGTGTTCATACGCCGATGTGGGTGGAAGGAGAGACTCGGGGTTAGGTGGAATATCAATGCGGGGTAAGGCCCGCCATTTGGGACTCCATTGCAAATGAAAAAAAAAAAAACACACACACACACAACGGGACGTTCTTCCTAAACGTGGGTTGTGATGTAGCGGCACGTGATTTTGCACAAGAAGGAGTCGTCCTCCGATTATGGGTAGGCCAAAAATAGTAGATAAAATGATTATGAAGTGGGACTAAGGACACTGAACTTTTCCTAATTCTCTTGCTTACATATTGGCACGGTGATGCACCTAATGATCACATGTTTGATTTAGCTCATCCCATTAGAATGTGGGTGTGAAGATACAAAGGCAACACGATTGATAGCATCCGTCCATTATTCCTCCACTCTGCGCATCTCTCTCTCTCTCTCTCTCCACCAAATGCTCTCTCCCGTGGCCGTGGACACGCCGAGTTCGGGATGGCTATCGTCGGGCGAAGCCGACCGGTCCAAAGAGGACTAGGGTGGCATCGCCGGCGTGCCAAGGAGGTGGAAGGCGGGACGACGATGGTGGAGGAGGACGAGACAAGGGCAGGGCGGGAGTGAAGTTGTTTCGATCGTTGAGAGAGAGAGGGAGAAGAAAGCCTAAGGGAAAGAAAAAGATACCGTGCCAACCGGAAGAACTGGAGCATGCGGATATCGACATGTTAAAATAAAAAAGAAATGTCAAATGTCAGATAGAGAGAGAGAGAGAGGGAAAGGGGTGGGTGAAGATTGAAACCGATTGTTGTTGGTTTTTTTCTTTAAAGAAATATTTCTTGAATTAGATACTATCTAGGGCTTTTTTCACTTCATTTAAAATTTCCAAGAAGGTGATTGAGAGGGGCATCGAAAATTTCGACCTGCCCGGAAAACATCAGCACGACTAAAATTTACCCATTCTATAAAGAGATAAGAAAACGATGATAAAGATCCATATCCTTCAATTGTAGATATCATTTAGTGGATAATTGAATGGGGAAGGTGCAAATATCTTCTCAGTCCTGTAGAGAAAACACATGAATACAAGAGCACATGCGGTTGAGTCCTCATGCAATTGCTTGATCGTTTCTTCCTCCACAGATCGATGCACCAACAAGGAGAGTTTGCACAGCTATCATGGTTCTCTCATCGTGCACCGAGACCCCGTCGGGGAGTACATATCTGCGAATAATCGGTTTGTGGCGGAACCATAAACACTTGCAGAAGAGATATTTAGAGGTTACGCGATTCGGTCGATATAGATCTATCGAAAGAGATGACGACATGGAATGCAGTTCGAATTCGAGGAGCGATTACATGCTTATCTTGGATTGCATTCGCCCTCGGGAAGAGTCCGATTTAACGAAGCCAAGCTATGCCGATGGTCGAATAAGTATAACAATAACGAGAGAAGCCCTAGTTTGATTCAATCTTAGCTATAAGGAACATGCAGCAGAAATAACTCAATCTGACTCAGAAAACCGAAGCCATTCACATGCCTATCTGCACTGACTTATGATGCTACCGAATATATATATACACCTCCGCTCGCGCGCAAAAGATCCATATGATGATTCAGCTCCTATATATATATATATACTCGACTTGGGATTTTTTTTTTTTGGTAAGGTTACTCGACTTGGGATTTTATCTTCAATAAATCAACTTTTTAGAGACATGAATTCTATAAATTGGTGTCTCCTATAATTTCATGTCCCATTAAGAACAAGAACCACCTTTCAGTCAAATCTCTTGAGGTTCAGAAAGGAAAAGAAGAAAACTTCGAATCCCCAGATTCATGCTGTAGCCGGATTGCTGGCCTAGCTTTGTTTTAGAGGTTGAGCGAATAAATGTACTCGGACAATCAAAAACTCTATCAACACTTAGCATACATGGAAGAAGAAAAGGTACCGAGTGATTGTGCTTATGTTCATCCCAGATCTCATGCGAACTTACTGTTTGTAATTACTCATTCATTCAAATAATTTCGCACATATGTTATTAAAAGGGGAGAAGCAGGACTCATCTGGGACGACGGAGGAGCAAGCGAGGGAGCGCGTCAACCGAAACCATCGAATCCGAGAGACCGAGATTTATAAGGATAGAACACCCGGGACGATGAGTGCAGACATTAGAACCTCCACCTATAACATTGCTTGCTCAAATGAGCATCTCAGAACAGCAGCATCAGAGAGAGCGAACAGTTCAGTTGCTAAAAACAACCACGACCAAACTGTTCTGTCCTAGTTCTGGGTGCTAGCTGTGGTTGGAATACTCATTTGAGCAAGAAACATTACTAGGAGGACTCCCATAAACTTCAACCTCAACCCTCTCTCTCTCTCTCTCTCTCTCTCTCTCTCTCTCTCTCTAGGTGGAGCAACACAAAGTGATGAGCTCTCCCGACCTCATCTCATTTTATAGATAGAAGGCTAGACGTGCGGAGAGATCAGTAGATTTGCGCAGCTACCCCTGTTTGCCAAATATGCCCCCAGTTTTTTAGCTAGTCCAACATTTTTTTAGGTTCCGCGGCTCAATCACTCGTGCCGTCTGATACTAGAAGTCTAGCCTTTCAAACCGAAAGTTGGTTGATGCGACACGAACATGGCCCGCTCTAGGCGCGCCCTCACCAAGGTGACATCGAGCGCATCGGCTTCGGTGGGGGGCCGCACGGCTAAAGCACAGGATCCAGGGACAACAGCACCCTTTTCTGCCCGTGATCCGAGGGTAGATACGGAAGGCAAATGATGGAGTCAAGATTCTTCCGGGGGTCTCGTTTGTTGACACTTGAAAGTCAGTTTTCAGGCGGAAGGAAAAACCAAAAGAAAGTCAAAAAAGAAAACAATAACATCAACTTGGGAGCAGAAGGCGGTGGCCAGCTGAAGAGCTGAAGGGAGGAATTGTAGGTGTTGATGGAATGGCAGCTCAAGAGTCGATCTTGCTCTTAAAACCCAACGACCAGACTCATTAACAGCGACCACCCAATTGAATTCTGTGGCCTTTCTGTACGCCCAGATCCCACCATCTGCCCATCTTATTATAAAGCTTCTACATAGTTAAAACTCCAATGGAGTCTTTTTTGAGCGACACCCCCCCCCCCCCCCCCACTTCTTTCACCTTCTTTCCCTCTTTTAGTAACCTTTTTCCATCTCCATGCTGCTGAACATTGACCCGGTTTTGGGGGGGTCGATGGGAACGCACTTATACTAAGAGATATGTGGCTGAATTCACTCCGCTGTCCTTTACGGAGAAAAAGATATGAAATTAATAAAAAAAACAATTTGGAATACATGGGATGTGTAGGTATATAAATGAATTTTTAGGTACATGATGTCTAGGTTGTAAATTCAATTTAGAAAAAAGTAATGTTGAAGCTGATAGCATAAAGGACACACAAAGATGGGGGGAGGGGGAGGGGGGGGGGGGGGTGCGCCTTCAATGACTTGTGGGGCTTGCACGGTGTGGATAGACCTAACACATTTGGGGCCGGACGCTTCCAAGCTGGTCCGCTGTCACTATGAACAACAACGCATTTGCTTGCTTATCTACCACGCTTTCTTAACCTATCTTGGACTACAACAACAACAACGCCATTGATAAAACAATGGAAAAATCTTGTATTAAATCGAACATACTAAGGTTTAGTGTACTATGTTTGATTTGAACATTATCGTGCCGGCATCTTTCGTATAAGCTCGAATGGAGTGGAAGAGTATTCTTTTTCTTTTTCCATTTTTTTTTGGATTTGTTAGCGGTCATATGGTGTCTAAACCAAAGTATTTTGCATTAATTATGTTATTAGAAAAACAATGAAATGTGGATTGACCGCAAAGACATCCTTGGACGGGATTATATCACTCTAGTTATTCAAACATTCTCTGTATATTTCAGCCTCATAATTTTCTCCCGACAATATCTCGCTAAACAATCACTCTATATCACAAAAGAGTTCACGAATCTTATCATGAGATTTTGCGGCTACAAACCCTAAATTCTTGGGATGCCATTCACAATATGCCTAATGCCTTAACAGCATAAAAAGACGAAGTCCCCTTTAACGGAAAGTTTGTCCTTCGCCTGAGACGGTCCTCAAAGTCCAAGTTGGATTTTCCCTTCTTGATTCACCTGGCCGATTTCAACGATTCCTATGGTACTCTTCTTGAGCTAAGTCATGCTTGTCGGCACAAGTGTGGGCCGAGCTTCGACACACACTTCGCTTCAGATCGAACTCTGTAAATGATACACAAATTCAAGAAATATTTCTGATCTTGAACAGGAAGAACAAGAAACAGTTTACACTGCGGATGCCAAAAGTAAGTGCGATCCAAGACCTACGGGCACGCCCCCGAAGATTCTCTACAGTATTCTTAATGGACAGCCACACATGCAATGAGTATGGTTAGACCAATCGGAATGTCAATCATTTAGCCAAAAGTACGACTAGACGACAAAGAAATTTGGCTGCAGTCATATCGACGTCGCTCACTTTTTTTTCAGCACTTACTTCACTTGTTGCAATAGTTCCCAAGACGAAAGTGTTGAAAAATACGTGGCCGATGATAGTGTCCTGCCTGTTCTTCGTGGAACTAGAACAACCTGAATAGGTTGAAAAAGAGGGGGAAATTTATTCTCATATTCCTGGTCAATGCTTACCAGTTATACAGATTGCTGATTATATCATATGTCTGGTTTTTTTTTTTATTTTGGTTTTTCCGTTTTCTCGCGAATCAAATCACGAGTGCGCCCCGGACCCTCTGACCCTAATCATCAGACCGAGCGCTGGTCGGCAACGATTTTGCATAGTTATCTACCTTGGCCTCGTATGATACTCTTGATGTAATTCGGTCAAAATTGACTTTCACTGTGGAGATAGCGATCGATCCTTTAACCCTTCATCTCTCTCTCTGACTGTGTAAGCGTACGAGGCCACATAGCATTCTGATCCTGAAGGCGTTGATCTGTTCAAACGCGGTTGATTCCGGACTTGCAATTCAATAGTATTGAAGATTGAGAATAAGATTATCAGGACGTCAACGGGACACGACACGAGAACAAAAGATCTTAACCTTGCACTTTTGTTTACATTGTGCGGCTTCTCTTCTTATTGTTCTTTTTTCTCATTAACAAGCTTCTCAAATATTTCACAGAATCTCTCGTTAGTTCACAGCGGTACAAGCTAAGGCATTTGTAATATCATCTACTTAATTCTTTCAGCTTTTACTCCTGACCATTCTATCTAAGATGTTAACAGTATTGTGTTACATAGAAATAAGACTCATATTTCTCCATATTGCATTAATAATCACATAATTCTCTCCCTCTCTCATAACCATACTTTATTAGCCACTTGTAGCTTTTCTAGTTGAACACGTTTCGTCATTTTCCACCAAGTATTTTATTCACATGCTCTTATTTGTGCCATTAAATCTACCCCAAGGATGACATCTCTTGACATAAGCTTGAATGATTACAAATAAAATAATAATTCTCATTCATACATCTACTTGGGTGGTCTTATGTTCTCTCCAATCATTATCTTCATTTAGCTACTTAAATTAAGCCACTTGTCATCCATATAAATAATACACATGCTCTTAATTTGTGACATTGAAATTGGCCTATCAAATGATGTCATTCATGACAATTTAACTTAATCATGGTTTATAGTGATCATTAAAGGTGAAGATAAGAGGAGGAAACAAATGGAATCATCCCTTTCCTTCTCTTGACCAAACCAAAAAGATCTCCATCTCTATTTTTTCAAGTTCAATTATTCTCACATTCCATTTTTCAACAAAGAAAGCCAGGTTTTAACTCAACTTTCAACCAAGCCCAAAGTTTATCAAATGCGTGTTGTTTTAAGATTTTAGTTCCAACCATCAATTGTCTTACAAGGTAAATTCACGGACTTTCATTTTCTGTCAAACTATTTGTTTTTTAAGGAATGAGAGTTGTTAATTTGTATTGTTTATTATGCTTTCAAGGTGATTAAAGGCTTTGTGTGTTCAAAATTTTATTCAAGGTAAGCGAAACTCTAGGGGCTAAATTGGACCGATCCTCTTAGTACTCTTGATCCTTACTTGAGTTTAGCTTAAAGTATGATTAATATCATAGATGCATGTTGTAAAAGAGATTAATGATTACACGATGAGCTAGCAAGAGACAAGACTATATGTATAAGTGATTTTAAATGACTTTGTATCATGGGTGATGACGGGTTGATTTAAGATGAGCATGATGTTGATTGAGGTCTACTTGTGTTTTTGTTATGAATTTGTTACCAATATCACATGAAAAGTTCATTATATTTATTATGCCATTAGAATATGCCATGAGTCATTCTATAAATCATGGCTATTTTACATGGGTAAAAACATGGTTGAGTGTTTTCAAGAGGATTTTGAATAATTTTGATGAGTAAAAGTGTTAGAGAGATGAAACTATGCACGTAAAAGGGCTAAAATAGAAATTTGTGTGATACAAGGGAACAATGTAAATTTTCTGTGAACAGTGATTTTTATCAGTTAAAATGAGCATTACTTAGTGATTAAGATAGATAAATTAAAGGAAATGAAATCAGCTAAAAAATCTAAGTATTGTGGAATTGGGGCTAATTTGTAATTTCAAAAAGTTAGAGGTCTCGTTTTCTGAAACTGAAAATTTCTCGGCCTACTTACATTTTAAGGATGCTTATGATGGTAGGTTCTTAATTAGCTTTACAATTACTTGCCTAATCTCGACAATTTATCCAACAAGTCAAAATTTGGACTTGATTAAATAAATATTTTGAAAAGGTGGTTTTTTTTTTTTTGGTAAGGTAAGAATGTATATAACTTTTCAAAACACCAACTACAGCCTATAGCCCAAACCAGTTGAAAAGGTGGTTGTTTTGGTAATAAAGCAAAATATGGGAGTTGTATATAGTGTCAATAAGATAGTCAAATGGATCAAATAGAAAATTAATGGTCTTAGTTAATTGATTTGACTAGTAGAGCTAGATTAAGAGAAAATTGAGATAAAGAGTGAAATTTTGAAATGAGAAATTATGTTAGGTTAATCTTGCAACTTTGTGTTAAGATGAAATTTTATAAAATTGATGTGAATATGATGATAAGAGTGAATATAGTCTTGATATGCTCTTGGTGATCAAATTCTATACATTTTAGGTGTAACATTAATTTGGCATAAAAATGTCTTTGTGCAATGGATTTTGTAGCTCGAAATACCTTTTAGTTTTACTGGCAACTTGGGAATAATCATAAATTCATGTAATGTAAGAATGTTGCGGCTCTTGGATTGAATTACTTTATGAATAAGAGTTGGCAAATTGCGAATGATAATAAATTGATTTTGGTTCCACTATTAATATGAGAAATGCCAAGAGATTAGTGTGATATATTTGCACTATAATTACATGTCAATTGTTATGTAGTTATAATTTTCACATGATAACACTATTTACCGAGTGACGAGTCTTTTAAGAGTTTGTGGGTCTGCAAACAATGATAAATGGATATTTGATTTTCATTGTTGACACGAAAACTGCCAAGAGGTCAGTATGATGTTATTTGCATATGTGATTATTGAAATATACATAACAATTGTTATGATACGATGACTTGTTTGTGGCTAATGCCGTGTGATGAAGACCCTTGCCATGACCTATTCATTAGAGAGCGAACTCCTTTGTATGAGTATGTGTAAAAGACTCTGGAGTTAGCCAAATGTTTTACTGTCTGGGACAAGTATCTATAAGGTTGAGAGGACATAAAGTCCTATAAATCATACATGAAATTGTACGGCTTAAGCAGCCCAATATGGCTTGGGTAGACATGAATATTATGGAATAGCCATTATCATGCGTATATACAATAGTGTAATTATCTTTGCTAATATATATGACACCCATCATGGATCAGCTAAGAGGGGTGGCAAAGAGGTGTCTATGTTTTGTTCGCCGTGAGTTGGTGATGACAATGTCTCATTAATCCGGATGCCTTGTGAGTCCAGATTTGTCCTTGCCAGTGATGAGTAGAGATACTCATTGGCTGCGTTTGGTCGACCAGATAAAAGTCAGGATAGGATATGTTTTATCCTATCCTGTGTTTGTTGGTGTTCTAGGATAGGATAAGGTCGGATATAGACCGGATATAGACCGGATAAAAAAATCCGAGAGGGGAGGTGGGATAGACCCGGATAGGATTTCTAATGCCTATTTTTCTAGAAATCCTACACTCCACTTGCCATCATCTTCATCCCCACACCTTGTGCGCTTTCACCAAAAAAATTTCTCGGCTTTTTTTCCTTCACCAACTACTCCGGACCCGTGAATAGCAAAAAAATAAAATAAAAATTATCCTATCCGACTTTAAATCCGTAGTCCACCAAACAGTAGACAGGATATGAAGAAATCCCAGGATTTCTTATCCTATCCTATCCAGTCCTATCCTGTTTAGAAGTCCGGACGACCAAACGTAGCCATTATGTATATCATGAGCTACTATGTGGTATTTGCGCATTGTGAGATTGATACATTCATCTATGCGTATTTGAATGTTAAATCGAATGTTAGCTCATGACATCTATTTTATTCGTTGCACACATGATTATCATCGTGACGTACATATTACATTATGTTGAACGAACATAAACAATATGTTTTGGAAGTGTATGCGAACACACACTGTTTTGAATATGCTAATCTCTTTACTACTATAGTGGACAAGTGTTGAAAGAAAATTGACATGGTTGGTTAATGCCTGTAACTGCCTTCGCAAGTGGGTGGATTCTTGAGAAGCTTGTAAATCTACATCATGATGTGTGCTTACAATAGATGAATTAGTTATCACATTAGATTGGGACTAGATTACAAGCACCTAAATTATGTTGAATATATGCTGTGTTCCTCAAGTGATTGAACTATTCTATTCTGAATATGTAAATAACTAAGAAATACCTTGAAGAAATGAGTGATTGGTAGTATTTGAATTTATAGTGATATCTAAACGATTTGTGAGATTACTCGTTAATTGTCATTATGATGTTGTGCTCTAGGCTCGAGTGGTGAGTAGATCTCCTACTTCAGACCTAGATATTTCATTTACTAAGCTTGAGCTCACCCCGAAATACCTTATAGATTGGTCGAGTTCCGAGCTCAAGGGCATTTAGATTAGCGCTTCCGAAGATCTCTTTTAAGGATTGGATTAGAGAGGACAGTGAAAACAGAAACGTATTTCTAAGATTTCAGTATATATTAGTGGAGGTTGAATTATTTGTACAATCGAGGATAAATTAATTATTCATCAGGGCGACTGACGTGAAGCTAAATTATTTATTCACTCGAGGGTTCAGATTGCACGGAAAATCTCAGGTCAGGAAATATTATGTCAAGGGTATGAGCCTCATAAGTCATAACATGCCAAACCAAGTATAATGCTTACATTTGGAATTTAATATTATATATGTTAGAACTTAGGACGAGCATTTTTAGGATGTTTGTTTTTTTTTATTCACTTTTGTCTACTTAAAAGACTCCCCATCTACCTCCATGTATGAATGTGACTGTATTCGTACTGTCCATACCATACAGTCCAAACTGAGAGAGAGAGAGAGAGAGAGAGAGAGAGAGAGAGAGAGAGAGAGAGAGAGAGAGAGAGAGAGAGAGATACAAGAACAAGAAAACCCTATTATTATTATTGGAGTTAATACTACGAAAAATCCGAAACTGATATACTTGTGACAATTTTACCTCAAATTGATTTTTTGACCAGCAAAAATCTCAAACTGGTACACTTATGATAAATTCACCCCGAATTATTTTTTTTACCACAAAAATCCTAAAACTGATACACCTCTAATAATTTTACCTCAAACTAATTTTTTGACAACTAAAAACCCTAAATTGATACATTTATGACAAATTTACCATCCGTTAGTATCTATTAAATTGGATTAATATCACGAAAAATCACAAATTGATAAACTTGTGACAAATAGAAGGGTAAAACTCCAAACTGGTACACCCATTAATTACCATGTGTCAACAAACTTAGTAATTTAACAATAAAATTTAACAGAAACTAACGGAGGTTAAATTTGTCACATGTGTAGTGGTTTGGGGTTTTTTATGGTCAAAAAATTAATTTGGGGTAAAATTATCATAGGTGTATCAGTTTAGGATTTTTAGTGGTCAAAAAATTAGTTCAGGATAAATTGTCACAAGTGTACCAGTTTCAGGATTTTTTGTGATTAAATAGATAATTTTGGATAAATTTGTTACAGATGTACTAGTTTGGGTTTTTCGTGGTATTAACCCTTATTATAATTGTGCAAAAGTTTAGGATTATCTTATCTTGACAAAGGATACAACTCACTCTTTAGCTCGTCCAGCATTCATATGACCCTCATCCCAAATTTCAGGAAATGGCTGTGTGATGACAACATAAGATATATAGAGAGAGGATTATCTTAATACGATAAATTTGAGTTTCGGAGCGTGTTTATTTCGCGAAAAATGAATAATTTGGAAAACGTTTTCCTACAAGAAATCGCTTGTACTGCTAACACGAACGAATGGACGTCACAGGCGGTAATTCATGGAGAATTGTTGTGCGAATTGTTCATTTTCAGCGAGACAAATGGAGCCTCGAAAGTGCGGTTCGAGATTAACGTCTAGCTATGCATGCGTGCATCATTTCCTAAGTGCAAATGACAATATTTCAAAAAGCATAGACGGACCTTATAGTCATGGGAAGTTTATAATTTCCTGGCATGACGAAATAAACTAAAGTTCTTAATGGTCGGGGGCGGCGCGATTTAAATATCACCTACTTGCAATGTGGAGGGTAGTATAATAATTGAAAGCTGTCGATGATAATTGAGAGCTATCAAGTCTTTTTGGGTCCATGCCTGGCAAGTCGGCAGTGCGTACAACAATGGGTCATGGTTCCTGATTGAATTTCAGTTTAGGGTCAATTTTCAATGTGGACTTTACCCTATTGTTGAGGTGGCCCTATAGAGAAGCCTCTAGTAACAGTGTATTAGTTAAATCATTGATTCGTACAGAGGCATCTTCTTGCGTGCTTGGAATCGATGTGGATGATCGCGAGAGCTCTTCAAGTTCTATCCGGTCTGATTACATATGAAAACGAAGCTATCCGTTCTGCCTCCGCTTTCTTTTCAGATTCCGAGGGTGACGATGCTAAGGTCATTTATGGGGAGCCGGACGACGAAGCCTCGTCCGCGAATAAAGATGTTTCCGAGACTACTCTTTCGAGAAGACTGATCTTTTTTTTTTTCTGGTTGTTTTGATGGGTAATTAGTTTTTCTTATTGATAGGAAAGGACGGCGCCGAGGCTGCGCTCAATGGAGCCTTGCTTTGTTGACGCCAATCCCTTGGAGTCGTGTTCAGGAACCAGGACAACATGAAAAAGAACAAACTCAAAGAGAATTCGTTGACATGAGATCTTCTACCAACGGCGTGGTACAAGGGACGCGAAGAAAATCTTGACGGATAAGCAAGAAAACTTGAACGCATATTTACCAATTTGATCATCGTTCCTTCAACGACGTCATTTTTCGATGGAAATCGAGAAAGATGGGGTGATTCCTCGAGTGCGTCGAAGACAACTCGTAAAACGGTCTGACGTATGAATAGAATATGAGCGAGGAAGTGATTGATAGTTGCAGCCTTCACCTGCTCCCCCTCGAAAAAGGATCTTTAGTTTTCGCCTTGATCTGCATGAAACGCACAGGTAATTGGATCGGAAAAAGTAGATCCAACCATGGTCTCCTTGAATTGGCGCCGCCGTTTTGGAGCCCCTACCAGCTTTTGTCGGAAGACAATATGCGTGTCCATTGACTGTCACATCGTGCACACGATGAAAAAATATTGCTTGGTCAATGGACCCCATAAACCGTGAAGCCTGCGTGATCAACAATTCCGATAAGCTCGATCCATACGTAGGCCACGTAATAACCGCACAAAACTATGCTCGAGGACATCAATAGACTCGACGTTTCCGGTCGCTGCTGCGCATAGCTGAGCTCATTTACAAGCAGAACGTAGATACGGAAAAGTCCCGCCCGAACTTGTCGAGCGAGAGGTTCTTGAGCCCGAATCAATCTGGCCCTAATGGTGGCCCCCGAATCATTCTCGCTTTCTATGTCACTGAAGAAGTCTCACGATATTAAAGAGTATCTCCGTTCGACTTTGTATCTTGAAAACGAAAAGCAAAGGCAGAATATAGTTCAAAGTCACCGGCATCCGAGAGTAGCTCTTCCATCAGCGTTTATGGTTGTGTTGGTGCAAAGCTTCTGAAGATCAATGTAACCGATAATGGTGTCCTCAAACACCGCATCCTGCAGTTGAGCTTCGTTGAAGGTAGACCCCGACAAAACGGTATTCCTGAATACAGCTCCTTGAAGATCTGCTTTCTCGAAATTAACCCTATCTAAAACGGCATTTGAGAAGTCGGTACCTGCATATGGAGAATGCATCAATTCGTGGAAATATACAGTCAGCTCTAGGTAAGAATGCACCATGACTGAGTCACTTAGTAGCACACTGAAATAGACGTATTGCACCAACTGTCTATAATATTTTCATTAAGTGATTTTAGAAGCACGCCTAGGCAGGATTTTGCATTTCCCAGGATGCCATGATAGATTGAGTTTTACCATAAGCAAAATGGGCGATAGATGTTTCATGCACTTTCAAAGTTTTGCTCTCCAAAGTGGTTGGCAAATGCCAAGATCAGATTAAAACTAGCAGACATGCAAAGACTAACAAGTCGTTCTGCATCGGTTGTATTGGTAATTAGTTGGAATGAACCATGGGCTGAGTACTTATATTTCGCTTTTATTCAAGGAAGATCCTCCAGACAAACAAGAAAATGCACCAAAAGTCGGGATCACCGCAGCTTTTCCTTACAAAATGATTCAATCATCTAACTTGAAAAGATGCGTTTTGCTAGAACTTGTAGAGGAGTTTATCACATGCTCTTGGAATGCAGTAAGTGAAGCCTGTCCTGTTTCTCGTTCCAATTCATAATGAGATCTTAACATCAAAAAGATCTTGCAGCTCATAAACAGTGTCCGAGCAATAGTCGAAAGGAAAAAAAGTATGAACGGTCATATGAGATAACCTTTCGAAATAAATAAGTCCCCATTAGCTGAGAACTCATTACAATGACAAGTATTGTCAAGAAAATGACACAGTTCCCAAAGTATAGGACAAGGAAGAAAATTACCCTTAAAGCTAGCTCCAGCAGCATAAGCTTTTGACATTACCACTTCCGTCATGTCTGCACCATCGAATTTAGCATCTGACATGAGTGCTGCCGCCAGTGACTTCCCTTTCAGGTTAGATTTTTCATTTGTATAATCGCAGAACCGGAGATCAATTGGCTTGTCATAAACACCATTAGCCTGTCCTATCGTGTTGCCAACAAATGCACGTTCACAGCGGTTGGGCTCTGTTGATAAGGGAGGTAACCTCTGCAGCGTGAAAATCCCTTGGATAATGAAATATCATACATTCTGAATGATTTTCATCACGTATACTAGACTGCGGTTGTTACGATGAGTGCAATGTTCATGAAAAACCTCCTCACGATGTATGTTGGCAATCTCACAATTACAGGATTTATTTACGTCATCATGCAGAATAAGAAAGTCGGTTATTGATCAAAATTTGGTGATCTTATTCACAACTCCCTAAACAACCAAGCTATTATTGATGCAAACTTCACAAAGACTTTTTACCAAAATGACAGACATTTTTTTTAAACAAACATTTTCATGAGTATGTGTGAATGTTCCTCTCCGACGACCAATCCATAAATGAAGACAAAAGATCAAGATATATATATAAAGTAAGTTTACTGCTTCGACTGCAAACAAACAATTGTCTGCCTCCTGCATACCAAAATTTAGAGACTATTATCCTTTCTCGCGGCACCTTGCTAAAAAAAATTTCCATTGAGAACAAGTGAAGCAGAAGTAGCCATATACACAGCCCCCTGCATTCAATATCAAATATGCGCTCCTAAAAATGTCTCTACCACTAACTAAAAGAGCCTAATAGAACCTTTTCATCTTAGTTCACCAAACACGAGTAGTCCAACGCAACAACGCACAGAACACATTCCTTAATAGCTGATTCCACCAAACTATTCTACCGGTGAATTTGTGACTATTCTCTGTTATGCCCGCTGTCATCAGCAATAACTTGGATCTAACAACGCCATTGATATCGATTGAATAAAGGGGTGCATCTGATGGATTGCCTTAAGGTCGATCGCTAATTGGTACAAGAAGGCGATGCGAAGGTGGAGTCCATTGCGACTCGAGAGGATGCTATATCAGATTACATAGCATAACCTCGGAGAGGCTATAGCCCCAAAACCAAAGCTTCATTTCGGTTTCCGGGTTCCAGACGGTATATAGCTAATTAACCGACTTGTTTAACTAGATTAGTCCACATCCATGCAATTTCACTTGAGAATCAAAGGAGAAAACACTCCAATGACAGAGTATTAACAAGAAGGATCCCAACCTGACCAGCAGCAATTACTGGCGAAGCGGCAGCGACGGCCCAAACAGCGAGGGCTCCGCAAGCCACGTTCCTCAATTCCTTGAAACAACATGCGCTTTCCTTGATCTCGCGACCATCATTAGAAGCTGCTCCAAGTAAAGACGGCATTTCAATAGCAATCCCACTCATCACCTTCACATGACTATAATCTGAGCTTCTACGCGTCGAATTACGGCCTTGTCGTTTCAATTCAGACCGCGCGTAAAGCGCCGTTAAACCTTCGGATCGCCCTCAGCCGAGAGAGACAAAACGCGATCGACTCACTCAATCACTCGGTCATCGACATCAAGCTCAGAACCACGTCGCATCATAGTATCTAAGAACCGCGTTTTCAATACCTTCGAAAGCTCAAGCTTGCTAACTTCTATCGTCCGAACTCATTTCCACTACGGCAAAACGCATCGAACTCGGAAAAAAAGAAGGAAAAGGAAGGCGAACCGGAGCGCTGACCGGAGCAGGCGATGCGGATCGGCGAGTGGAGCTCGAGGGCGGCGGGAGAGCGGCGGCGATTCGGCGGGAGGCGGCGGAGGGAAAGCGCGGTCTGAGAGAGAGGAGGTAAAGAAGTCGCCATTCTCGTGTCGCTGTGCTTTTTCTGTCCATCCCTGCGTATTATTATCCGTTGATGGTTCTCGATTCATGCCGTTCCCTCAATTCACACGTGGCATGCCACGTAGGACTGCTGCAAGTAAAAAAAAAAAGATAACGATTCCTAAATTTTGGCCCAACTTGCAACGTGATCCATAAATTTTCAATTTGTTCAGCGTACTCCATAAACTTTTTAACTTAACGTTGGGCTAATTTAAAAAAAAAACACCAACTTTATCTTAATTGACAATTATGACCCGAGTCACAAATATGGCCCCCTGATGTAAAATTTTCAAATTGTCCATACCATATTTGGGATTTAAATGAAAGTTTGTGATTTTTTATGAGACAAAAAAAGTTGGGCCATAATTGTCACTCAAGGTAAAATTGGTGTTTTTTTAAGTAATTAGGCCTAAGTTCAAGTGGGTCCTTGAAGTTTAAACTTATTCAATGTGGTTCTTGAACTAGTCTCTTGATTATACGAAAAATGTTCAATGTTGTACTTAACCTTAAATCAATAGAAGAACAAAATGAACAATTTTATGTAATCCAAGAACTAGTTTGAACATATATTAAAAGTTTAGGAATCACATCGAGCAACTTAAAAGTTCATAAGCCATATTCAATATTGAACTAATGTTTCGGGATCACATTAAATAAATTAAAAGTTCAAGGATGACATTGCATATTATATCAAAGTTCAGGGACTATTTTGTACCGTTTCCCAAAAAAAAATAAAGGAGGACTGGGCTCATGGGCCTCTGCCCACGGAAAAGGCCGGTTTCAACAAGTCTCTGAACGCCTAGCACGGTGGGCCTAACGGTCCGACCGCTTGAGACGGCCCGGCCCGATATCCAGCGCTGCTTTTGACCGCCTCACGCGCTTTTCCTCATCTTTCTCCGTCTTTCTCTTTCTCTCTCTCTACTCTCTCTTGGATTCCGCGATTCACCAACGACGACGCGAGAGACCCAGGCGAAATCGGTCGTCGCGTTCCGATCGAGATCGATGGACTCCCTGGGCGCGTACATCTCCTACGAGAAGCTGAACGGCGTCGCCGCCTGGGTCGGCACCAGCGTCGCGTCGGCCTTCTTCGCCTCCCTCGAGCGGTGCTCCTGCATCAACCTCTCCACCTCCGAGGACGACGCCGACGACCCCAGCGAGGCCCACGACCTCCCCCTCATGCTCGCCTCCGCCGGCCGCAGCTCCTCCGCGGCCAACGGCACCGACGCCGCCGACGCCAACGACGTCGCCAACCTCCCCGTCTGAGCTCGGAGCTCCGATTCGGAGCGGCTCGGGTACAATTCCCTTGTCGAGTTTCCGCTCCCCCAGATCGATATGTGGTCCTTTGGACGGTGTTCGCTGAATGTGATTAAGTCCCTTTTTGGTGTTTTTTTTCCCTTTTTTTTTGGGTTTTTGGGGTTCGCTCCTTAGGTAGCGCATTGGCGTGAATCGTGTTCCTTGGGCTGGATTGAGAGCTCCGTGTCTGTTTGATTCACCGAGGGATCGCGCTTGTTAAATGATTTGATTTTGCAACAGCATATGTCTGGCTTCTCTTCCGTTCGGATTGTACAATGATGAAGCTTGCGTTGATATAAATCTCTTCAAAGTCTCAGATTTGAACATGGTAATGGCAGTCTTCGCGCATCGTCGTGAGCTGGGGATGGGATAAATGCAACTGCAGTTGCTCGCATACTTCTTTCTGTTTTTCATAACGGCCGAAGAAAGCTGGATCATAGCCCTTTTCGTGGTTTTCCATGCATTCGATTCGAGTTTCAGGGTCCCCAGTAATGTTTATTTCGATCGCATGATGTGGTTTTTCTTCGGCCTTTAGAAGGAAAACCGGGTCAGGATGGGCGAATGGGGAGGGGTAGTGTCGCTTTGGTACGATACAAGAAGCATAAAAGAGCTGTTAGTAATGAAGTAGTCGATGAATTCGAATCGGAAGTCATCGCAGAGAAGGCAAGAGAGAAGATGGACAAAAAACGGGCGTTTTCGTTATAGCCTTCGGAGCTCATGTTAGAAGGCGTGCTTGCGTATCGCGGTGGTGGTTTCAGCTTGCATCCGTATCCTTAGTTTTGTTTACCGTGCATTCGGATCATTGTAGAGACGGAGTATACAGTGTCTTGAGTCAGTGACGAAGGTATATCCTACCCTCTGCCTCCCTGCATGTTGTATGATACACAAGGGTAGCTCGTAGCTGAATTAGGATGGGCGAAACGGGAAAGGTAGTGTCGCTTTGGTTCGATACAAGAAACATAAAAGAGCTGTTAGTCATGAAGCAGTCGACGAATTCGAATCGGAAGTCATAGCAGAGAAGGCAAGAGAGAAGATGGACAAAAAACGGGCATTTTCGTTATGGCCTTCGGAGCTGATATGAGAAGGTGTGCTTGCATATCGCAGTGGTGGTTTCAGCTTGCATCTATATCCTTAGTTTTGTTTACCGTGCATTCGGATCATTGTAGAGACGGAGTATACAGTGTCTTGAGTCAGTGACGAAGGTATATCCTACCCTCTGCCTCCCTGCAAGTTATGTATGATACACAAGGGTAGCCCGTAGCTGCTTCTTACGGTCCATTGAATTTAGGCTGCACTTGCTAGCCCAATATCCGATCTCGTCGATTGGCCTCCAGAAAATGTGCGTGTGGGCAAATTTCAAGGAACCAGACAAAATTCAGGGTTGAAATAGTTGCCTGATTTCTCTCTGTCACCTTCAGATCCATGACCAGCCTTCTTTCTAGGTCCAGGCCAAGTGAGTCACGACCTTATGTGAGGATACGGTCCCGTGAATCAGTTTAGCTATTTCGGCTGTCTGCTAATGGCATATGGTTCAGCCGGTATCAAATCGTGGCTGCTCGTTGTTTGGCTAAGCTTATCACGTATTTGGCAAGTTTTATGCTTTCTCCTTAGATCAAATCCGTAGAACAATAGGTTCATTCAACACCGTGGCAGCATAATCACTGTGTTAATATATGGGACACCTTAGCGAGTGTCCCCGGCACTGTAGTTAGGCATGTTCAATAAGGAAATTTTCAATTTCAAGAGCCACATACCACGAGACTAGTAAGCGCAGTAGAAAAATTTCCTTATTTGATTGTTTAACAACTGCCATAGGGGAACTCTTCAATAAAATCCTAAACAAGTCTGTAGTCAAGGGGTCGAATGTACGACCGCGCTGTAGTTTTAAATGATCGGGACTCATTGTCGGCCCTTTGTTTCTAAGTGCACTATGTGGAAGGGGCTGCAATTTGATAGCGTCATTACATTCCCCTGGAAAATCATAGTACCTCCTTTTGATAATCAGAGAGTGATTTGATCCACCCAGTCATATAAAATATGGGCAAATTTGGACTGTGAACCTAGAGCTCGGATGTCCTGCTCCTGCATCTCCTCGGGCTCATTCAAATATTTTAGGGATCGGCCGGCTAACCAATTCAGATTCTAAATTCGGTAGCGCGACATACTAGCACGAGAAATTGTCCAACTCTTTGAGAACCTAGTGGTTAGAATGACGTGTTGCATATGTTTAATGCCTTCTACCCTCCTTCCGGAGAAATATGATCTGCACTCGTTTGAGTTTTGTGCGGGCGTGCAAAATGCATTTACGCATGTTTGCAGGAATCTACGAAACAGAGAAGATCTTCAGAAGCTTCGTCAATCAGTATGCAAAAGTAGCCAATCGGTCCGTGTTTGTCAACTACTGTCCGCTTGATTGATGCTTGCAGCATCCGATTCGCTCTTGCCGATTAGTTTGTGCGCGCTCACATGCAATGTAAATACCCATTTCGCATCGCTATCGCCATCATCAGACAAAAGCAGCTGGCTCGACGGGCAGACAGGAGAACGTAGTGACCCGGGGCGATGGTTCCGGAACGAGGATCACGACTAAAATGGGTTCTGCCGTGACGTTAAAATTCAAAGCCGTGCTCTTCACTTCGCGAAGTTTTTCCCTTGTGGTCTTTGAAAACGGCAACCGGGTTTTTTTGCAACATTGCCCCGGGGAAATTTCCTCCGGAATCTTTGAAAATGATGGCGAAGATTTTTGCTGGGTTGCTTGAGGAAGGCCGGGGCCTCACGTGACGTTGCGCAGATAATGACCCGAGGTTTGTGTCCTGTGTTTCATCGTCGATTATTATTATTGTCCTTTGTTGTTCTCGAGTCGGTTGTCAAGGCACTGAGGTTTCGATGTCTGTGGTGATTGGACAGCACCCAGATGAAAAAACACTCGAGTGATATCGAGGCGTCTAGCGGCCAAAATCGATTGCTTTCGTTCGGGCCAATTCAAGGGCCTTCCTATCTCGGGGCACGATGCGACATGATACGCATGGCACAAATCATGTATTGGTAGAGATTTAATGATTTGGCATCTTAATTATGATTTTGATTTATCGGTGCTAGCACGAGCTGCGATTCGCGTAACGTGTTATCGCCGCAAATTATGCATTGGTAGCTAACTCGTTAACGATACGGAGTCATCTCTCCTCGGACATGTGCTCAAGTCAAAGCAATTTTACCGACCTAATCGGGAGTGAAGCATGTCAACATTATTAGATCAAGTCGTTGTCGTTTGTAAATCTTTTGCTCTTTTTTTCTTCCTTTTTGATTAAAATCTCATTTCCATAAATCAATGTTTGAAATTTAGTAAGACACCGATAGAAACATGGTATACGATAGATAGATGATTCGCGTCCGGATCGAGCCGCGTAAAGTTTGGCGATCTTGAGAAAATGAAAGTAGGAATTGACAGCTCGGATGAGGAATAGTGTTTTTTTTTGGTAAGGTGATGAGGAATAGTGTTCATCCTCCTTAAGTAAGAAAAAAATAGGCCGGGTTTTTTCAATTTCGCGTTTTAATTTTCATTAAAATGAATCAGTAGAAGAAAAAAGTTGGGAAGCATTTACAAGGAAAACAATTGAATGCGGGCGAAGTAGTTTGGAAAACGAATATCATTTTTGGAGCATAAATCACATTTTACCAATTTCATTGCTGACAAACATTAATTTTTTCACTCACCGCACGTAAAAAAAATTGAATGAAAAAATCGTTTTTAATAATTTGGAATTCAAACCGTAAAATAAAATAAAATAAAAAGTGATGTTGAGAGCTGAACCTGCGCAAATGGTAGGGATTAGCAAGGGATTGAATTTGAAAGATTTGAAATTTCTCTGGGCCCTTCGTAATGATGCTCCTTAGCGGGTGGGTCCATCCATATTGACTAACCCTAACGTCGCATTTAGCTGTAAATTCTCTTTATATCTAAATATTTTCGTAAATAATAAAAATATTTTTCGTTCACATAAGCGATACAAGCGAATATTATTAAAAATAAATAAATTTTAAACAATTCATTTTCGCGAAACAAATTGGAGCCTAAATTTTGTTTTGTTTTTCTTGTGTCGTAACGATGTTAGTGCCTGTGGCCACGGGTCAGTATCAATAATGATGTCACTGTTTCCTGATACTTTAATGTTACTTTCGTCTCCGTTTGGACAAAATAGAAGATCCAACTTTGGACCATGTTTTTCTAGCGTAAATCAAACTAATTATACGATTTTTAAAAAAAAAACATTGGCCACGACCCTTAACCATAATTAAACCCCACGAAAACTAATTATTTCAGTTGATAAGGCAGCCCTCCATAGTAATAAATATGCCGGCTTACGTGCCGACATCTTTACGTTGTTAGATTTACAGCATCGAGCGATGAAAGGAGAATCGGTACGCGGCCGATTGACCCTTTCCGCCCTTTTATTTCGTTTAAAAAAAGATGGATGGTTTTCACCGTTACCGTCTGTAAATTTTGTTGTGGAACTTTGAATATTATACGTGCCAATTTTCTCTTTTACTAGCTTGACGTGTTAGTCGGTGAACTGCTGCTGGCTTCTACTGTTGACACAGTAGGATGTGCAATAATTCAAATGGTTGACCGAGGAATAATGCCTCGGGGACTTTTTACACCTTATCTGGATTTCGATCTTGATTCCCCGTGATATCTCTTTGGGTTCTGCCACGATAATGTTGTTTTCTGAATCCTCTTATCCTAGTATATATGACCATCAAGTTTGGAAAGGTTAGTTTGATTTGATATTCGAAAGGTGGCTCTAGTATCGTCCGATCCGGACAAATCCAAATGAAAATGAACTGGATAAATGTACCAGAAGTCGTAAAATTTATCACGAAAGTGTAAGCAAGTCCTAAAACTTATCAAATTAGCTAGTGCAATAAAGTCATTATGTAAACTCCGTCCAATTGGGCTAATGGGAAATGTCAGCGCGGCTTTTTTTAATGATTCACGGCGCTAATGTGGTATTTTTTAAAAAAATTTTGAAGAAAAGAGCTGCTGATGTGGATATTCTTCTTCTTTTTTTTAATCCACTTTGTTGTATAGTGATATTTCAGAAAATTAAAGAAAGCCTAAAAGTACACAAACTAAAAATTTAAAAAGAGGCAAGGGCTGTAGGCCTCCCTTGCGGCCTTGTCTGGTGGGGCAACACCGCTGCCATTGGCGAAAAGGTTGGCGACCCTTGCTAGATCTGGGCAAGAGCTGCCGGTCCTCCCAGAACGAAGGTCCCACTGTCCAGTTTGATCGGAAGACGTTGCCGAAGAGGGAAACCAAGTATGTCAAAGTGAATTGCGGATGTTGGCGGAACTCTACACACGGCTCGGCATTCTTCTTGGTCACGCCTAGTTCTCGTCGACACAAGGGTCACCCATTTCTCGCAGGTGATGGTCAAGTGGCAGGTTTGGGCCAGGTGTGGTGCCGAGTTATCTCGGTCCGTTGGCAAGTGATGTACGAAGAAGAGAGAGATCGCTGGGATCCTCGCCCACATCCGGAGAGAACTGACGGTGCTTGCCTAGATCTAGGCGAGAGCCTACAGGCCCTAGTCTCTTTTTTTCTTATTTCAATTTTAGGCTTGTTTAAATTTTGAGCAAAAGCCACAAAAAACCTTAAATTATATCCATTGTGATATATTTACCCTAAATTTTATTTCGTGACACACGAAAAATCCCAAACTTAAACCTGTGTGAAACATTCACCTTCCGTCAAAGTTTTGTCAGTGAGAACGTTTAAAAATATACCTACATGGACGCAAGAAGCAAATGGTGTTGATATGGCGCTCAGGTGGCACAAAAACGACGTTATTTTGATTGAAAAATCATCTAATGATAGAGGGTCAATGTGCCACATAACTACAAGTTTGGAATTTTTCAGATCACAGGAAAATTTTTAAAGTAAATGTGCCACAGTTGACATAATTTATGATTTTTTATGTCACAAAATAAAGTTTAGAGTAAGTGTGTCACAGTAGACATAGTTTGTGATTTTTTCCCTTCAATTTTTCTGAATTTCACTATACTTCAAAGCGGACCAAAAAAGAAGCATATCCACGTCAACTCTTTTCTTCAATTTTCTTTTATAAAAAAGCCACATTGGCGCTACATATTAATAAAAAAAAAAGTCACGTCAATATTTTTCGTTAGCCTAATTGGACAGAATTAACATAAGGACTTGATTACGCTTTTTGAAAGTTTTAAAATTCAATTGCGCTTTCATAATAAATTCGAGGACTTCTAGTACACTTATTCCTAAATGAATATGCAACATCCTGCCTCCAAACACCAAAGCATCGCTCACCTAATAATTCGTAAAAGGGACCGACGGTACATTTAAGTGAAAACCTGTTATAGGATTTAAGGGATCATTTTTTTAAAAATATATGCATTTTGCAAATCGTCAAATTTTCGCGAAACAAACGAAGTGTAAGTGGATGTACTTGTTTGGACATTCAATATAAGTTCATCACGTCATTGGATTCCGGAGAATATATGAAAATGACGATAGTCATATCGATAGTGTGAAATGATCAGATAAATCGGTATTTCGAGTGAGAGTATTATCGCACCGTCAAATAAACGGTTTATGAAGTGATGCGACGGAGCTGTACGACCTGATTATTCAAAAGTCCAATTACATCCCATCATGTATATAGATTTTGGTATAACTTACATGCATCCGTGCATACAATTCGAATATCAATATTAAGGCTCCATTTATTCCATAAAAATAAATCATTCGGAAAATATTTTCCAAAAAGTAGTCGCTTATATGTTCGAAATAATTAGCCAATAAAAAATATTTTCATAACGCGTAATAATTCGTAAACTGTATAATAGATCGTTCGTTTTTTTCGCGAAGTAGAGGGAGTCTCGGTGCTAGAGAGAGCCGTCGATAACTCATCCTCTCATCTCGTCTTCTCTTTCCGTGAAATGCTGTTGGTAAGGAGGAAGGCGACTTTGGTGAGGGAGAGAGCAGTAGTGGAGACGCACCGAGAGACCAAACATCCGACGAAGAATAAAACTTGACCATCCACCACTAATCTCGTCGCACCGCTCCGCGTGCGACAAGTTCCTTGTCCCATGATGTAACAATGCAACGTTTAATCCCCCCCGCATGAACTACCAAATTACCCCTACTCTCTCTCTCTCTCCCTCTCTCTCTTACATGTGTGTTCATCTTCACACGCTCTCCCTTCTTCATACTATGACGCATGGAATTGGAATCACATGCTTTCTCTCTCTTCCTCTCCCTGTTTTTTTCGTTTTTGTGTTTTCTCTTTTTGGTGTGCGTGTGTGTTTCCAACTTTTTGCTTTAAGACCAGCAGCAGGCTTGAAAGTTGGCGATTTCCTTCTCAAACACTCCATTAAGAGCCCTTTTTCTCCCTCCTCTATCTCCCAGTCTTCGCTTCACCTTTTCAGATTCCTCTTAAGCCATGGACAGCACCGCACCCCCATCTCGGTGGACTGCACAGGTACTCCTCGTCTCCCTCCCCCCCGAGTACAATCATTTTCAGCTGAAAATTTTGCTCTGCTCAAATTGGTAGTTGGGGGCCTCGTGGATATGAACTTTTCTCCTCTCCTTTGTTGGATTGCTTTGTTCCTTCCCCGTCGACTTCAAATCAAAAAGGAAAAGAAAGGGGAGGGAAGAAAAGAAAAGTACCTTTTTCCCCTGTGAGAAGATGTTCAGCAAGCGAAAACCCTCCACTAAATACACTTGAATTTTATGTTGCTGTCGTTTTGGAGATCTTTCTTGAGTCCTTGAAAGTACTGCACACCTTTTTCTTCTTCTTCTTCTGTCTACCTTCTGAAAAGTTGTGATGATTTGTTTGTATCGCTCTCTTCGCACATAATCTCTCATCCAAAAGCCTTCAAAGCACCTTCTTTGCTTTGGTTTTCTCTGTCTTTGTTTGTTTCCTTTCTTATTCCCCTTGTCTCGCTCTCTTTATTCCGTTTTCTTCATGCCTTCCTTCCTTCCTATGGTTCTTTGAATTTCAGGGATTCATTGGGGTGATTAGTAATAACCCACCAATGGAAATAGCATCATCAACAAGGCCTGCGTCTGTGAGCTTGCAAGAGATCAAGACTCCATGTGGAACCACAACAACAAGCAGGCCACAAAAGGATCAAGCCCTGAACTGCCCGAGGTGCAGTTCAAGCAACACCAAGTTCTGCTACTACAACAACTACAGCCTCTCTCAGCCTAGATACTTCTGTAAGGCCTGTAGGAGGTACTGGACTGAGGGTGGGTCCCTCAGGAATGTCCCTGTGGGCGGTGGCTCCAGGAAGAACAAGAGACCCTCTTCGTCGTCTTCCTCTTCACCATCATCAAAGATCATCAAGCTTACTGATCTGGTGGTGGGCCCGTCAAGCCTTCCTCAAAACCCTAGGACTCATGAAGCCCAACAAGACCTAAACTTAACATACCCACCCGATACTACTGCTACTGATCAACGCAATCTCAAGAGTAGCAGTGGAATTATCGCCTCCTCTTCAATGGGATTGAGCTTAAGCTCCTTCATGCCTCCCATTCCGGTAGTATCTGACTCAAGCTCAAATTTTTATGCAGTCGGTGGCTTGAATTTCCATCATCTTCTTGGACTCAAACCCGCGACAGCCTCACTTGGTAGTTTTTCTGGAGATGGGTTTGAGAGCGTTGGCTTTCTTGGGCACCATCAAGGGTTGCAAGAGAGTGGCAATGGTGATAGCAGTAATGATGGTGCAAAGCTCTTTTTCCCTGTGGAGGATGGTTTGAAGCATCAAGTGACTGCAACTACTGGTGTTGATGGTCAGTTTGGTCTTCAAAGTAGAGGACAAGGAGATCATTCAAATGGGTACTGGAATGGAGTGCTGGGCACTGGAGGATCGTGGTGATTGATTGAGAAGATTAGCATTCGATCACCATCACACACTTCAATGGTTTGATTTTTTACTTTAACCTTTTTACTTCTTCTCGTGGGATTGGATCAACTTGGTTGGGTTGGAGAGTTTGATGGGAACTAACAACAATCAGGGTACATGGGGCTTTCACCCTTTCCTTCCTTCCTTTCTTTTGCCTATTATTTTCTCTCTCCCTCGTCTTTGAAGCTCATTTTGGGTTGGCTTCAGAAGCTAGTCTTGGAATACTGTATTATGTGTTCTCAAGCATGGAATAGAGAATTAGAGATTAGCTTAAGCGAAGTCAAATAGTCGTTACTCAGTTTGTATAGTTTCAAGATGTCTGAATGATCGATTGGTAATTGTCTGTGCGAGTATGTTCACTTTTTGTGTTTCTTTTTTTTTACTCCTGAGCATGAATGAGTTGGAATGATGGCTGACAATCCCCTCTCTCTCTATCGCTCTCTCTCTCTCTCTTCTTTTTCCTTTGAAGATGAGTCAGAGAAGGAGAGGTCTTATCAGCAACATCTGGGTCTTTGAGAGATTCTCTTCTTTTTTCGCCTCCATGAAAGCAGCTTCATGGAGCAAAGTTGGGATCTGATCTGGAAGAAAAGATTAATTACCAGAAAGAAGGGAAAGGACCAGCTAGGGTGGGTACGACCCATCAACTTTTGCTTCACATGGCATGCCACTTTGATGTCATGATGATGATCATGATGCAGGCTCCTTTTGACGATTAGATTACTCTGTCATCAGTAGAACAAATAAAGAGAGATCAAACAATAAGGAACACCTTGCTATAAAGTACCCCTACACTGTTTATCCAGCCATCTGCAAAAAAGTTTGTAGCTTTTGATACGTGAATCGCACGTGTTAGACACTCGTTAAGAAAATCTTGTCTTGGACAAATAACGCGGTAGCTATTTTTTACACGAGCGAGTAATATCCACTTCTATGTAACAACCCGTCGCGTCTTTTTATGGTAATGTCAGTAAGTTTTGATATTGTGCTGATACTTAATCTTCCCTCGGAGAATTTTTACTGATTCATCCATCTCCCCACCATTCCAAGTTGCAGTCGCTCAGTCCCAACGTGGTTAGGATTACATGTTGATGGCAGTGCGATCCATTCCCATGAAACATAATTACTCATTGCGAAGCCCGATGGAAATATTCCGAGCTGCTTTTGTTCGTTTGACGACAAAAGGAGCTGCTAGATTTCACGACCCTCTTCCCTCTCTCTCTCTCTCTCTCTCTCTCTCTCTCTCTAACATGAGCAGGGGCCCCGCCAAAACATTCCCCTCGGTAAGCGCAGCCCTGAGGGCAACATTCATCTCTCATCCTCTCAGCAAAAGATCTACGCGATGTCGACCTTCAACACCCATGACACAGATTCGTCCGTTCCGTTCGTTCGTCCATCCGAACGTGCATTCGTGTTCGATGCTTGATAGCCAACTGTAGTAGCTGCAAACACGGTTGAGACAGAATGGAGGAGACCCTTTTGAAGATCGGATGAGCATCGGGACCGATCGCGAGAGAGAGAGAGAGCGAGAGAGAGAGAGAGTCCGCTAAATGCCGGGTTCGGTCGGCCGAGGTTGGCGACGCACGTTGTTGGCTGCTGTTTGTGCTTGAGCCGTGTAGGGGAGAGCATTCTTCATGATTCATCATCATTATTGGTATGATGATATGAGGATAGTGGTCAATGTAATTGGGCGCCGCCGCCACCACCACCACCACCACCACCACCACTATTTCCATGAAAAAAAGGGGTCACTTTCTTGCCAAACTTGGGGCCATCCATCTCCCCTCAGCTCCCCCCTTGAACCTTTCGCTTTGTTCGTCTAGATTTGTCAATGCAATGGGCAGGAATCCAAAACATCACTCGGCCCTTGTACGTTCGGTGATAATGGCATATGATAAAAATGACCCACTAAAACTCTTGTCGTGAGCTGTCGTCCCCCGATCGCATTAATGTCATCGTCCTTCGAAGATCGGTGGTCTCGTCGATCCGAAGCACTCGCTTCTGTTCATCCAGATCGTCGCGCTTAGTGGACTCCGGCATCGATGGTTCGCGTTCAAAAGAGATCTGATTCATAAGATTGCTGCCTATAATGTGATAGCTTGATTTTGGGAGAAGCACATAAAAGGTAGAGGAGAGAAATAAGCTTCTATTGACAGCTGGTTTTCACAAAAGCTTAAGATATTCATCGTATGAGGATGAGATTATTGGGTATCAAGGTATGCAGAATGTCATCTTCAGTTCTTGACTTCTTGGCAGCATTCCTACCCACTTTCGATTCTAGATTCTTTGCTTCGAATATGGAGAAGATGTTCGAAAGGTCAGAAATGAAAAATACCTTTGAAGGTGACCGTCGAGAAGGTTCCAGTCGTCGAACTGCGGTCAGGTCTTACAACTTTTAAATAGTATAATTAAGTTATAAAACGTATTCGAAAAGCGCAATAACATACTTCCATTAGCTCTTCACTTTTTGGCTATTGAGAAATGATGACGCAATGTTTATTAGAATCTTTGGAACGACATGTGTAGTGATTCAAATATGATGGAATTAACATAATTCTTAATTACGCTAATTATATAAATAAGGAAAGTGCCAAAAAAGTTATGAACATATTGCATTGATATTAATTCAGTCACAAACTTTTTTTTTCATACTAATTGAGTTCTAAATATTTTCATATCAGTACCAATCGGATCCATCCGGCCAATTTAAGTTGGAAATTACCGACGTGAATGTTGACCATCTTACACGACACGACTGGAGCTGAATCTTTTCTTCTCTTTTCCTTCTTTTCAATTTAGGGGCCCCTCGCCATCTAGGATTTGCTCTCGTAGAGAAAAAAATAATAAAAATATTTGAAAATATTTAAAATTCAAAAATATATATACATTTCTACGTCAGCACGAGCTATATCATGTAACATGATTGGCGTCCACATTAACAATTTTCCGCTTAAATTGGCCAGATGAATTCGATTCATACCAATGTGAAAAGGTTTATTACTAAATTAATTCAGTTAAAAGATTTAGAGCTAAATTAGTACGAATACAGTAAGTTTAAGACTTCTTTCGATACTTTTAAATATTATTTGAAAATTTCGAGACATTGCATCTGTTTACATGTTTCAAAATTTGCAACGCGTTTGTCATGAAACACATGATAATCATAGTGTACGCTACATCACCTTGACAAATCAAGAACCCATCCGACTAAATTGTCAGATAATGTAGACTAACAACCCATGGTAATCATTACAGTTTTGACTTCTCCGAGCGACACGTAGAAAACAATCAACAACCAGCTGTGCAGCTTTTGTCGACATTTCTCGCCAGAAATCGACCAGATTTCCCTTAAAACTGTCTTAAAATTATGAACTGCGGGGACCTTATCGGTCATGGTAGAAAGCATGGGGACTAAATTGAAGAGAAACTGAAAGTAGAGGGGCTCGACGCGTGAATTTGCTGAAAAGAATCAGGCTGTGGCGGGTTTAATCATGTTCGCGTAACCAAACAGGGCTACTTTCATATAATCCCCCTCCGCCGTCGCAGCTACGGCCCGACATGGCCGCGCATACGTTGGAGCCGCTCCCGGTCACCGTCTCCCCGACCAAGCCGCCGTCGCTCGGCCGTGGCTCCGGCGACGGCGCTGGTCCTCGTAAGGCAACCGCCATTCCCTTTCCGAGGGCTCGACGAGCGCGCGGACCTACGCATGCCGCTCAGCTCTCGCACCGAACCCACTCGACTCTCCTCGACGGACCCGTCGATTCCTACGCCTACGCTGCGATTCTCGAACCTTGCGAGTGCCCGAATCTCGGGAGGCAAGTGCACGGGCACGCCCTCAAGTGTGGGTTTCGCGGGCACGAGTTTGTGGAGACCAAGTTGCTCCAAATGTATGGCAAGTGTGGTCGTTTGGACGATGCGTTCCGGGTGTTCGATGGAATGCCTCAGAGGAACTTGTACTCCTGGGCAGGCATTATAGGCGCTTGTTTGGATCATGGGTTTTCCGAGGAGGGTCTCTTGTTATTTCGGGAACTGCAACTCGAGGACATTGAGCTGGAGTTTTTCTTGTTCCCGATTGCGATGAAGATGTGCAGCGGCCTTGACGCGGTAGAATTAGGTAGGCAAATGCACGGGATGGCGATTAAGTACCATTATCTGTCCAATATTTACGTGTGCAATGCTCTTATAGATATGTACGGCAAGTGCGGCAGCTTAGAAGACGCGAAGAGAGTTTTGGAGAGTATGGCCCAGAGGGATCGCGTCTCGTGGAATTCTGTTATTACAGCTTGTATTGCCAATGGCATGGTCTACGAGGCGTTAGAGTATTTGGAGAAGATGCTTCGTTTGGACGGTTTGGTGCCGAATCTTGTTTCATGGAGTGCCGTCATTGGAGGATTCGCACAGAATGGTTATGATGAGGAAGCCATTGACCTGCTAGCAAGAATGATTATAAAAGGGTTTGAACCGAATGCACGGACTCTGGCCAGTGTTCTTCCATCCTGTGCCAGACTACAAGAGCTAAAGCTCGGGAGAGAAATTCACGGCTACATAACAAGACACAAGTTCATGTCTAACTCTTATGTTGTGAATGGCTTAGTAGATGTGTACAGAAGATGTAGGGACGTGAGAAGTGCCGAAAACATGTTTGAATATTTTTCTGTTCAAAATGAAGTTGCTTACAACACCATGATGGTTGCGTATTTGGAGAACGGTGAGATATCGAAAGCCAGGGCCTTGTTTGACAGAATGGAACAGCAAGGTGTCAAGAAGAGTACTATCTCATGGAATTCACTCATTTCAGGTTATGTAGACAACTCCCTGTTTCATCCAGCTTTGGAACTGTACCTCTGTATGCTATCCGAAGAAGGGGTTCAACCTGATTCATTCACTTTGGGAAGTGTTGTAACTGCTTGTGCTAATATGGCTTCTTTGAGGCAAGGAAAGGAGATACATTCTCATGCGATTGTTCTGGGCTTGCATTCCAGTCCCTTCGTAGGTGGGGCCTTGGTGGAGATGTACAGCAAGTGCCATGACATAATAGCAGCGCAGTTGGCATTCGATCAAGTGGCTGAACGGGACACGACAACATGGAATGCTCTAATATCAGGCTACTCCCGCTGTGATGAGATAGAAAATATTCAAAGACTTCTTGAAAGGATGAAGCAGGATGATTTCGAGCCAAACATCTATACCTGGAACAGTATCCTTGCGGGTTATGTGGAGAATGGCCATCACGATTCGGCTATGATCTTGTTCTCTGATATGCAGAGTTCAAGTTTGAGGCCTGATGCCTACACAATTGCGATGATCCTAACAGCATCCTCTAGATTGGGAACAATGGACCGAGGCAAGCAGTGCCATGCCTACTCAATCAGGAGTGAATACGAATCTGATGTCTATATTGGAGCTGCCCTAGTCGACATGTACGCTAAATCCGGCAGCTTCGTGCATGCAATGCGGGCTTATGACAAAATTGCAAATCCTAACTTGGTGTCCCACAACGCCATGCTGACTGCATATGCAATGCATGGTCTTGGAGAAGAGGGAATTTCTCTGTTCCGTAGAATACTAGTGGAGGGATGCAAACCGGATCATGTAACTTTCTTATCTGTTCTCTCATGTTGTGTCCATGCTGGAACAGTTGAAACCGGTTGCCTTTTCTTTGACTTGATGGCGCACTACAATGTGAAGCCCACGCTCAAGCATTACACTTGTATGGTTGATCTACTAAGCCGTGCTGGGCAGCTCTCCGAAGCATATGAACTTATAGTGAAGATGCCGGTGGAACCGGATGCAGTGGTGTGGAGTGCGTTGCTCGGTGGCTGTGTTATCTGCTGTAATGTGGATGTAGGAGAGATTGCCGCCCAGAAGCTTATAGAGTTGGAACCAGATAATGCTGGTAACTACACCCTGTTAGCAAATTTATATGCTCATGCAGGCAGATGGTCCGATCTGGCGAGAACGAGAAGGATGATGAAGGATTGGGGAATGCACAAGAGACCAGGCTATAGTTGGATAGAGGACAAAGACCAAGTTCATGTTTTTCTTGCCTGTGACATGTCTCATGATAGAACATATGAGATATACGATGCTCTTGATACTTTATCAGTACACATGAAAAAGGGTCTTGGAATTTGTCTATGATTGTCAAGTCTCATGACGAGCAACTGCACCGTGTCAATTTGTATAGAAATTACTTATAGTCGAAAAGGTTAATATCCATAACTAGCATCTTTCTAGTAACAAGTGTGCAAAAAGGGGGCTGATTTTTGTACCCCCAAGGACCATGGCTCAGTACATGCCGATTGATTCAAGAACCCGACGAGCTTGAATGTGCAGAGCTGTCAATCTCTGTTCCGGATCAAGCGTTGAGCCAAATTGACTAGCTGCCCATATCAAGGATGCAGATTTCTCCCCCAGAAGCTGCCTTATATCTTCGTGAACAGTTGCCATTGGAGACTTGTCCCTCCCGTTTACATGCCCAATGAGCAGCAGCAAGAATTCCCCACACTTCAACCTGATCAGAGAGCAAAAATTTCTTTTTTAATGAACTTCTTCACATGACAGCAAGAATTGTCAGAAAAAAGGCTTTGATTTGGGTTAAGAGCTGCCTGAGGTTCTCGTCGATTTGTTTGTCCCTTATGAGCTCTGCAACTTCCTCGATTCCATGGCATGACTCAAAGTCCTGTAGCAAAAGATGCAAATTCTTCAATGACATGTCTTCCACAAATCCCAGATGGCTCGATCTCTTTGAGCCTCTGTATTTTTTACGTCAGCCTCAACTACTAAAGCATGACACAAAATGCTTGCAACAGAGGAACGGCGCCTGGAAATGGGGGGAGGCAGCCTCTGGCAAATGCTTGCAACTGTTAGACAAGATTGTAGTTATACGCGACCCAGCCAGTCCTTAACTACATCAGCAATTTAAGAATCACAAGTGCCCGTCTATTGAAAAAACCTATCTTATAAGATTTCAGATCATAAATTGAACGTCATATAATGCCAAGCAACTACAACAAACTGAACCAATCACACAGTGTGTTATAAACACTGTACGCACAGTACAGACAAAACGTCCATAGGTTGATGAATTCAACATTATTAATCTGATCAAGTAACTCGGCTTTTTTCCGTATTGAAGTAAGAAAGGAGAGATAATACCAGCTGATTGGCTGACGAATCCAACATGATAGAAATCAGAGCATCCAAGCAAGCACCTTGCTCCAGCACTCCTCGAGTGGAAAGTATGTTCATCATGACCTGTCCATTACCAAATGTATCTTAATCCAACAGTTAAGATACGCAGACTCAGATTTATCAGTAAACAGTAGGCTCTCAAACTCAGAAGAAAACTAGTTCATTTATTCCGCTCAAAAATGGAATGAGATATATAATTTGGAACGTGGAGGTAACCAAAGAACGGATCCAAAGATCTTAACAGAAGCCATCATTTGATGGCAAATATCTTTACAGAAGCCATAATTTGATAGGAAATAATCATTTCACTTTCTGATTGAAAAAAAAATCATTTCACTTTACTCGATGCCTTATACTTTACAGCTGCTGATCAAACTGAAGTGCAATGAAACCTCCCACATACTCGAACCATTCCAGTTCCTCATCCTCAAAGCAAGAATCATTTTCACATTTCAAGCGACAAGTTGTCATATCAAGCAACATGCAATTGTACCATATCGAAATCATACGATTATTGTCTTAAAGATTGATGCCAAGAGTCTGGCACAAATCTATGTCTATCAATAACGCATTTGTACTGGGCCTATACGTACAGGAATAGCCTTGCGCTGATGCGCCAAGATGGTGCTCTCGCTGTGAAGAAGACAGCAACCTTCTAAAACTCGAAGCGCCAGCGCAACTTCAGTATCTGTCGACGGGCTAGTTATCTTCAGAGGCTCAACGTCGAAAATATGATCCAAACTCGCCACATTGCCTTCCTCTGCATCTTTTAATGAATGTTGAAACAAGACTGGAATCACTGCAGGTTTCAAACAGACAACATGAGTAAAACCAAACTAAACAAGTTACATGAAGAGATTCATTGTTCATCTATAGCTCTCGCAACAAACTACTCTCGACTGCAGAACATATGATCATTTTACTGAAACGTGATTGGCCCGCTTCGCTAAGTGGTATAGCAGATCCATAATGTGCCTTATCTTTCATGGCCATCGAAAATCTCCAACAGGTCAGGTATCGTCAGTCTGTCGATTTATATTTTCCCAAATCAAGATTTCTTCAAGCATACAATTTGATCAGGCACCGAACAACGTGTCCTAAACACTCATCTACCAACTCCTAGTTCAGCTCAAACATCAAATCAAGCACGTAAACCAGAATAACAAACGAAGAAATTTGGAATACTAGCTCGTCTGCCATCTCGATCAAACAAGAACAATCAAAATCCACTAACTACTCCGTCCTTTTTCGAGCCAAGAAGCAAAATTTTTAAGCCTCCGATCATTGCAACCAACTCCCACATGCTAAATCCGTCTTCACACGCACGCACACGCACCAAAAATTGAGAGGGAAACGTCGAAGCTCGGGAACGAACTGGCCCTGAGAATTCGAATGATTGACATTGTCGCCTCGGTTAACCAAAGAACATTCCAAATCGTCTCATCATTCGACTCTTCTCCTTTCCAACAAACACAAAAAAGCGCCCCAAAATCCAAACTCCAAACGGAATCAGCAAGCAATCAGAGAGCGCGACGAGGGAGCAAGGACCTTGGAGCTCGCGCACGGACTGGCTGAGAGCGAACAGCTCGATGGCGGTATCGGACTCGGAGACGGATCGGAGGAACTTGAGGAGGCCGCGGAGGCCGCGCACGCGGAGGAAGGAGAACTCGGCGCGGGCGTCCCGGAGGCCGGTCCGGAGGGCGAGGGTGACTTCCCGGTACACCCGCTGCTTCGTGAGCGAGCCGACGAGCTCCTCCACCACCGCTAGCGGCGAGTCCCGGTCGGATTCAGTGGGGGCGTCGGCGTCGGCGTCGGCGCCGTCGCCGGCGACGGGGCTGGGGCTGGGGTTGCTCTGCTTCAGTGCGTCGCTCCATAGAGGTTTCTTCAGGTACATCGCGCTCTCCGTGTCTCAATCCGAGCGGTCGCTTCCGGGACAGTGCGAGGCGATTGCGAAAGTCTTTCGTGAAAAAGGAAAATGACATAATCAGTTTTTGAATTTTGATTAGATGTGTAATTTGAATTATGAATTTTTAATTTATTTAATATAATTCTTAAACTTTAGTCCAATATTTAATGTCGTCCTTGTACTTTTAATTTATTCAATATACTCTTTAGACTTTTGATACATGTTTAATATAATTCCTGAACTGTATAAAAATATACAAAAAAGTTTAGGAACTATATTGAACATGTACCAAAAGTTTAGGAACCATATTGAACAAATTAAAAGGTCAGGGACCACATTAAATATTGGTTAAAGTTCAAGGACTACATTGAACAAATTAAAAATTCAGGGACCAAATTGTACATTGAGCCAAAGTTCATGGACTACTTATGTCATTATCTCTTCCGAAAATGATGAAAACCGTTAGGGAGGACAATGACTTGGCAAAAGTAAAAAAAAAGGAAATTGGAAATTGGAAATTATAAATGCAATTTCATATTGGTCTCGATTTCCTGTAATTTTTTGTTTAAAGTTCATAACCATATTACACATTAGGTCAAAATTCATGGATCATAATAATAAGTCGAAGTATTTCATCTTTTTACAAATGGTGGTTGATACACAAAAACCCTTCAAACTGATACACTTGTGACAAATTTACCCAAAATTGATACGCTTATGACAATTTTACCATCCGTTAGTTTCCGTTAACTTTTACTATCAAATTGACGGGTATACCAATTTAGGGTTTTACCCCTCAGTTTGTCACAGATTTATCAGTTTGTGATTTTTCGTGGTATAAATCTAATTTAGCAAAAGATAAATTTGTCACAAGTGTACTGGTTTATGATTTTTTGTGGTTAAAAAATTAGCTTGGGTGAATTTGTCACATGCATACCAATTTGAGGTTTTTTGTGATCAAAAAATTAATTTGGGATAAATTTATCACAAATACATCAGTTTGGAATTTTTCATGATATTAACCATTTTGTAAAATTGCACCAACGATCCTCTATCATTCCTCGATATTCAAAACCATCCCTCTACCTTGTTTCTTTTGTTACTTGATAACGACTCTCTGTTCTTTAAAAATGTTCTATTACTAAATCCTTTTGTTATATTCTTTCTACTGTCAATCGAATTTTGCTGATGTGAACCTTTCGATTGATAACATGTACCGTTTAGCCACACCGGCCTTTGTCCTCCCCTACCACGGCCGTCGCCCCAAAACCTTGACCACCTCGCCGATGCCGATAGCACTGCTCACTACTGTCCAACTTGGATCTGATGGTCATGGTCACGAGCTCACACTTGAGCAACCATGGTGTTGCAAGCTCAAGCGACGAGTGACAATGTAGCCTGCAAGCTCAGGCTCAAGAGGCCATGGTTGCCACAAGCTCGAGTTGAAACAGATCGCAAGCATGGACACCGTGATCCGACCAGTGGCCATGGGTATCGCAAGCTCATGGCTTCAATAGCCATGATGCACGCCGCGAGCTCGAGCGAATGCGGCCATAAATGTTGCGAGCTAGGTAGGAGCAAATCATGACTGGACGCATTGAACTTGAGCAACCAGCAGCCATGGTACTGTGAGCTCAAGCGGATCATGGCCGGCCATAGACGCCGCGACCTTAAGCTCAAGCAACCGCAGATAATTTTGCCAAACATGCAAATATTTCAGTGTAATTTTGCACATAATCTTTTTATGTACAGTTCCATCTTTCGCTTATAAAAAGTACCAGACGATTACTTGGGATGAACATTAACGAGGAAGAGCGGGAGCATTGTTTCCTGTGAAAGGCTTCTAGCCAAACCATTCTCTTTCGGCCCCTAAAAAAGCCAGAATGAAATGCAGTCTGCAAGAACTACAGAGGCAGTTGCAGCGAGCGGGAGAAATGAACAAACAGAAGTGCTCAATTGAGTTTAAAGCAGCAAGCACTCCATCTATGGCATCCCAACCCGAACCGTATTAGCCGTGTCTCGACCGAGAGCATTCGAGGAGTGATTACCAGTATTCGTATCTTGACCGATATACGGCACGTTCCACATTCCATGTCCAATCATAATTCATCGTCAGACTCTGAAATTTTGCTGGACAACTTACTTAAACCTCCCTTCAAGACAGAGACCACACAGTATATATATATATAGATAGCAATCGCTAGCCTTTGATGCCATAGAAATTCCCAGAAACACAAGAGAAAGTCAACGAGATTCACCAAAAAACAGAGTGATGATCATTTTGAGAGGCATCCACATTTACACAGCATATGGAAAGAATCGACAGCGAGAAACAATTACATTTCCAATTGGGAGAGCATCTATGTACAGGACAAACATTAGCAACATTCAACGGATCAAATTAGGATGGAAATAGTCGAAAGCAGGCGGCTCATAAGCGTCATGGAGTGCTACCAGTTTTCCTTGGCAATCTTTGCTTTCTCGAGTATGAATTTACCTTCTTTGTACTTCTGCGAAGCTTCGTAAGCTCTCTCGTATTTCCATCCCAACAACTCATGGCAGTCGGCACAAAAGATATCAGCAACAGTGTGAAGACCAGTTAGGAGATGCCTATCCTCTTTGCGCCCAACAACAATATTCATTGCATGAGAAAACAGAAAAGCTCGGCCATTTCTTCCCTAGGGACATGATTATGGAAACAAAATCATCCTGAAAGCTTTCATCTCAGTCAAACCAATCAAGGCCACAGAAATTCAACAAATACATAGTTGATCATGGTTCTGCCAGAACTACCCGAGTACAATCTATTTATAATTCTTAAGAAGGAAAAAAAAAGAGTCGTCAAAGGATCTATCGATGAATTTGAAACTCATCGTTCACATGCACAACCGATTATGATATATTAGCACACAATGATTGTCTCAATGCTTTAAAGATTTTGATTTTATCACGAAGAACTAAAGCAGAAATCTTACAACCAGATAACCATCCTCCCTACTGAATCAAAATTGCCATCCAGTGAGAAAGGACTGACTCTATGGCCTCCATCTTTCCAAACTTTCATTTAATAATTCGAAAGCGACATAAACCTACTGCAACCTCCATTGACATAACACAATCCAAACAATCGGCACTTCCTTTTCTTGAAAAAAAATTTACGGAGGCCTCACCTGGAAAGTCTTAGATATGATATCGTCATGCATCGAAACATGATTACGACACTTGTAGCAGCTATATATCCGAGGCCCCACGATTTCCGCCATCAATCCGGTACCAAAGCTCTAACAATCCAACTGCATGAGCAAAACAAGAAGAACCGAGCTTAGGAACGGAAACGTGAAACGAAGCAAATCGCGGCGAACGGAGAGCAAACATAAGCAATGCGATCCAAGAACTCAATTCGGAAAACAACCCAACATCAATCCCCCCAAAAGGAACAAAACCCAGAAATGAGTCGACAACCTGAGCAGCAAAAGGACGAGCACGAAGAGGGCTTTGGCTTTAGCGTGCAAGTGCGGTGCTGAAGTGGATATATGGTCGAGCGAAAGATTTCCAAGAACGATACCACGACGGAGACGGAATTAATATTAAAAAAATAAAAAAAGAAAACACCCATCAAACGCGCCGTGTACGCGATCATCATCATCATCATCACCATCACCATCACCATCATCAACCCATCCGAAAGCACAGACTAAAAAAAAAAAAAGAAACACAGGAACACACCGCCGAAAGCCAAGAGCCCGCTACGAGAAAGCAAAGCATCGTCGGTCTAAATTTCGAACTCCCGACCCCAATAGCCCGACACCCATCGGGGGGGGGGGGGGGGTGGGGCGGATCCGGACGAAATCATTCGTTGCTTGGGCTTCACAACTGACCCCCGATTGCTTCGCGAGACGGCACGAATCGAGGGATTTCGTTTGGGAAAAAGAGGCGAGGGGGAGATCAGAATCGCGCGAATGAAGCATTCAGAACAAGTTGATGATGAATATCCTTAAAGCAGCGAAAGACACGCGCTCTATAGAGAGAGAGAGAGAGAGAGAGAGAGAGAGAGAATGGACTGACCTGAGAAGAACGACGAAGGAATGAAGTTCATGGCTTGCTGCTCCCACAGAGAGAGAGGGAGAGAGATGTCAGTGGAGGAATTTCTGCAAATTTTTTAAGTTGACCCGAAGCCGGGAACTGGAGCGGCTGGGAGACCCACGCGCCGCGTTGGCGAGGGGGGAGCGCGACGCGCGGGGGATTGGGCTCGTGGGCCTGGGCCGGAGGAGATCGGGTCCGGTTCTCCTCGGGCCATGATCCCGGCCCAATTTATTGGGCCCGAGATGGATGTGAGCGAGCGCGACGTGCGAGAGCCCCCCCTTCCCGTTTCCGCCCTCCGAATTTGGAAGGACGCTCTCGTATTATAATTTGCAAGATAGGTTAAAGAATGATTTTCGCTTTACTCGTAATTTAAAACGACCGCCGGACTCCGGCTGGCCGTTGAATCCGATCCACTTTCTGTCCAGGGCGGTACCTAAAATTGTATGTGCGTCACCTAAAAATTGCCCGGTTGGCATCTTTGACTCGAACTTTTCGACATGAATTTTAATACTAAATTGCAATTTGGCTAGCGGCTAGGGCTTGATCGAACCAATTGAAAGGTTCATAACTTGATTGCAATTTCCAGTAGAAGTCTAGTACTAAATTGAATAGAACGATAAGTTCGGGACTAACGGTGCAATATTCTCACCTAAAAAGCATATTAAGCTAACCCCCTTATCAAGAAAACTATGCCCAATCACTTTGGAGAAGGAAAATACTAAAAGAAAAGTTTATGTTAAGCAATCCAAATGAACCCCATGTCATTCAAACAATCTGAGAGAGAAAAACTCTTTAGATTACAGCCTCCACTTCCACCACACACCGCATGTAATTTTCTCAAACGGATCCTTACCAAAAATTTATGGGAGCGGTTCGCAAACAGGCCGGTACAGAAAAAATATAAAGTTAGGACACGATAATTAAAGTAATAACATCACATATCAAGGACCAAAATAGATTCTTGTCTAATGTATATGAACATATTCATATATGTTTTAGGCAATCTATGTACAATTGTACACATCTGAATAAGTAGTTGATTTGAGAATTCGTGCTCAACACGAAAGAAAAAGAAGTGGGGGGAACTTCCACCTGCTCATAGCCAATTTCTTGTGTCAACACGCATAAGAAATGGTAATGAAAGAATAGTCATTTCAAAATATTAGACATCTCTGTACTCCATTTGCCTTTTATTTAAATAAATCTATTATCTGCCGGCTAGCTATTATTTTGCTCGATTAAATACACATTTTCTCTCTAATATTCAACAGCCTACAGAAATAGTCAATAGAAGGACTTTGAGAAGAATCTCTGATGAAGATGCTTTTGATAAGCTCTTCCATCGTGTGGATGGAAAGTTTAATCTCAGCTTCTGATGAATACTGAAGATTTGTAGAGAGACTTAAAAATGTATCAAGACCCAATTCACGCAGCCACAACAAGCAGATGCTGCTGGTATAGAAGAAAGGGAAACAGGGTAAAACCGTGTGACACTGTGGATACAATCCATAGCTCACAGTAACATAACGTGCATGAATTGATACGAAGTGAAAGAAGCATGTACATCCGGCGAGAACTTATCTCGGGTGATCGCTGGCAACATTCTGCTTCGACCGAGGGCGGTGCGGGGGAGAACCGAACAAGACCAATATCGATCCGGCTAGCCTGCCGCCGGCAAGAAGACGCCATGGACGATGACCGAGGAATCGACAGATGAGCCGGATCAGCACCACCACGCCGTGCCTACTTCGCCAGCCTATTTGTTTTAATAGACACTCTGAACTTGTTAGGGCTTCGAGGGGCGGTGCGGAGGAGAAGCACACAAGAGTGATATTGATTCGGCTCGCCTTCAACCCAGCAGAAACACCGCCCTGGGCGATGACCGCCGAGGAATCAACAGATGAGCCGGATCAGTACCACGCCGTGTCTACTTCTCCCAGTCTTTTTTTTTTCTTTCTTGTTTTTCAAAACTTGTTAGGGTTTCCTCCATGGATGGAGCAGCTCTTGGAGCATCCTCTCCTATTCTATATATCTGCGTGTGGGGGGAGAGAAGACGAAGCACAGGGCTTCCGTGAGTAACAAGAGGACAAGAGAGGACATACCCATTATTGAAACGAAGCAATATATACTACAGAACGGAACTTTTTGCAAGCATGTTATTGGGGTTTTTAGGAATCCCACTACATATCGAACCCTTTTTCCACTGTTTCTCTTCTCAATTTTCGACAACAAAAGCATTAATAAAATGGCCTTTGGATCGTTGAAGTATACTATATTGCCAAACCACGTGAAACTGTACGGATTCGAATGCGCTAGGTCATGGATATGATGAAGTTGAAAAAGATACGCGTGTTATATACAGAGGAGTTATCCAAACGAACCAATAAAGTCATATAAAAAAAAACCCTAGAAAGGGCCGGTCCTTTGTCGCAGAAATGGCTAAATTTTGTATATAAAACACCTCTCAGCTGATATAGATTATTTCGGCATCGTTATTTTTCTTAGAAAAAGTAGTTTTTGGTGAAATATTTATATATCATAAGATGGTGGGTAGGATAATCACATGAATTCTCTTGTTGTGTTCTTAAATAGATAGTGAAATAAGGCCACATATTGAGATTTTAGGGGATAATGACACAAATAATCTATGAACTTTGACCATTAATCTCTAGATTATATGAAAGTGTTCAATGTTATCCTCACATTAATTTAAGTTCATGTGCAACATTGAACAAATTGAAAGTTTAGGGATGATACTTCATATTGGACTAAAAATTATGGACCACATTAAACAAATTAAAAGTTTATGGACCACATTGCACATTAATAGATTGTTTTGGAGATATAAAAAAGCAAAAGTACAATTGGATTCTTAAAAGATAAAGTTAAAAAATTACAAAAGATAATCCTCATCTTTAATTAGTTTATAATAAGATAAGAGAAAAAGGAAAAATGAAAAATAAATAAGATAAAACCCTATGTTTGTGGGAGGAAAATGGAATCGCAGCATTTTTCGGGAAAAATGAAAGAAAAAGTGGGCTGATCTGCCAATGCACCACACATTAGTGCGCTTTAAAAGATGTGAGATTTTGCTCTTCTAACTGAAATCTTGGTAACATAGGAGAATTCCTCGTGAAGTAATTACACTAGTCATTCTAATTAATCAGGTTACAAAAAGGACTTTAGGAAAAGGTGTGATTGCAAAAATAAAAAATTTACTGCTTAACAACACCTATGCCAACACTATTTACAATGTGTTTTCTTAAAGGTAGTTCAAGGCAATGCTGAGCATAAACGTTGCAGTGGAATTGTTCAAGAGGGCTCCATTTGTTAAAGTAAATAATTTGGAAAACATTTTTCTTGATTGTTTATATCACTTGAGATAATTAGGCAATAAAAAATGTTTTTATTATTGATAATAATTTATGTCTAAACACTTTTGTGGACGATGAATATATTTTTCGTCCATTCATTTTTGTAAACAATGAAATTAATCATTTTTAAGAAAATATATTTTAAATTATTTATTTTTCGCGAAACAGAGGGAGCCTATATGTCATTTGCTTATACACGTTACAACTACTGCCGATTTAATTAGCAATTACGATTTGTTTTACTTTTGGAAATTCTTCAATGATACTAATCGTGAAGGCTCATCTTTGATGTGATTATAGGCGACATTTCTTTTGGAACGTTATTTCTATAATTGTTTTTGCAAGTAGCAAAAAGTACATTAGCTCGAATAAAAGAAAACACGGAAGTACGATAGAGTTATTTTAAACAAGATTTCGATATTTGATTTGTTAAACTTAAAATCGGTGTCGTGTCGTTCCATTTTTGTTGAATATATTATAAGCAGCGAGATTTGACGAAAAAGATTATGTGTAGTCTAGTAGTACCTAATTACATTTCCCCAATTCAAATCTCCCAAGTGGCGCATGCTCTGTTTTGCTCAGTTTTATGGTTTAGGCAACGTTATTTCAGAATGTTGCATTAAAGCTTTAGTAACACCAATGGAAAGTGTTGCTTACTAAAGTTTTGAGTAACGCTTGCACAAGGCTAGTGATGAAGTAGTTGTACAATTCCTTCATCAAAAGATTGACACATTGCAACTCAGATTTGAAAATTACATCCATCTTTGGACCAAATCTAACCCGCTCTCCCTCTCTCATTTCCTATGTTCTTGAGCAGTCACCATGCCTCCACCACCGGAGTCGTCGCCACTACCATCGCCAACCACTTGCCACCATCGACCATTCTATTATCATCATCGTCTCCGGCTCCACCTCTACTCTTGGCTCCATCCCTCTCTCTCCAAACCCAATATATCCGAATGGTTCACTCACTCTCTCACATTTGAGTTTTAAATGACACTCCCCTCCAAATGTTGACAACAAGATCATTTATAAATTTCCCAACTCAAGAGCATTACCTTACTGTCAAGGTGATGAGAAGCCTTGTCAACGGTACAGTGGCAATGCCTCTAAACAGGGAAAGTACCCAAAAAATCTTAAATTTATTGCATTTGTGCCAATTCAATCTTAAACCTCTCAATTATACCAATTAAGTCTTAAACCTTTAAAATTTTGCCAATATAGTTAATCTGGCCAATTTTGACCGCAAATCACTAACGTGGACGTTGGTCATCCTACATGACACTATCGATGTTAACATGACAATTATTTTTTTTCAGAATTTTGTATATGTTTTTCTTTTCTTTTCTTTTCTTTTTTTATTCTTTCTCCGCTGGTTGCCAAGCCTTGGAGATGGCTGTTGCCTAGCCAAAGGCGACGTCAGGTGAGGGTCGGCCTCAGGCAAGGTCACCATTGCCAGGGTCTGGCGAGAGGCAAGGCTCAACCTCGTCAAATTCAGCGAGGTCAAGGAGGGTCGACCTCACCAGAGGCCACCAAGGGCAAGCCTTGTCGGGATCTGGCAAGGGACGACCTCGCCGATCTTGGGTGAGTCTCACTTCGACAGAGTCGGTGAGGTTGAGCCTGGCCCGAAGCTAGCGAGGTCGCCCCTCACCATATCCCAGGGAGGGTGACCTCCCCTAAGGTCGGCACTGAGAAGGCCGGTGAGGGAAGATCAATGTTGGCCCTACCACATAGGATGATCAACGTCCATATCAGCACTTTCCAGTCAAAATTGATCAGATTGACTATATTGGCAAAATATCAAAAGATTTATGACTCAATTAATACAATTGAAAGGTTTAGGATTGAATTGGCACAAGCACAGTAGGTTTATGACTTTTTTGGTACTTTTTCCCCTCTGAATATGACCTCAAGATTTTAAGCATCATGGCAATCGATGGCCATTGATGACAACAATGGCGCGCACAAGAGAGAGAGAGAGAGAGAGAGAGAGAGAGAGAGAGAGAGAGAGAGAGAGAGGATTTTAGTGAGAAATGAGTTCTGTCTCGAGTGTTGGATAGTGGCGATGTAGCTAGAGGTTGCCTCAATGGTGGGCAAGCTTCTCGATGACGGGCACAATGGGTGAACTTGTACAGTTTGTATGCGTAACACGACATTTTGCATAAGAATTACGATAAATACACACGATTCAACTACATGCGATCCACGATGATTAGTGAGCCATATTTCAAGGTCTTCGACAGCATGCACACTATGTGCTATAACTCATGAGTTATAGTCACTCTAAAAGATATATAGGTGGACTCGGGATACATTTATCAAAGATATACATGCGAAGTTTTAGTCAAATAGAATGTTAAATCAATCTCCGCAAGTAACTACCACTGTATATGTCATTTCATTGACGGGGCATTTAAAAAGGTTACACATCTCATCACCATTCTGTTTGTACGTAAAACTATGGGCTGGTAAAAATGTGTATGTATATGTATATGTTTCTACATAGATCAAGCAATGAACAGTAGCTGGGAGTCTGTGGCCAGCACCTTGAGTTCATAATATAACCGGAATTAACAGCTAAGATATCAATCGAATAAAACATTAGGGTTTTCGACTTGGCATCTTTTTCGGCTTTCGTCTCCGACTCCGTTCGTGCCGCGTTTTGTTTTCGACCCACGAAATTTATTCCCAAGTCTCCAATGCCATCATCCCAAGATTGCCACCCGTGACGACAGAGCATCTTTGATTGGGCCCCCATTTTTCTATTTTTCCAAGGAAAATCTATCATGCATGAATTTGAAAACTTTGGGTTCTACTTGAACATTGAATGTTCTTTTCAAGCTGTCCATAAGAAAAGAAAATGAAAAGCTTGTTTCGAGTTTAGTATTCATAGGTGATAGAAACACAGATGATGCGACTAAATACCATACGAAAGGATACAAATATCGAAACGCATATGATCCACGAAAATGCTAAAAAGAATTCTAGAAATATGAGGGTTGATTTGTATAAAATTTGTTCGAACAACGTCATATGAACTATTGACTTGTCAATATGTGCTAGAGAGTAATCTAAGATGAACAAGAATCTTAAAATCCATCCGAGCAAAATCTGAAAAGCCTAAAATGGGAAAGATTAACAAGTATCTTTTTATCAAAAGGGCAGGATCAACAGGAGCAACCCATTTGTTTGTTTCCTTATTTGAAATGTTCAACTTGGGGGGCCTCACCTTATCCCAATTCAAGATTTGAATTCATTTTTTTTGTTCTGGGGGTCAGAACAGCATCCTTTGCTTAGCGAATCCTCACGAGGGTCTCTAGATTCTGAGGAGATCGTGTCAAGAAACCTTGCCCAACTCATTTTATTGCACGTGTCAAAATTCCATGTGTTGCGTCGATAATTATGGGAAAAAAATACCATACATGAAAGCATCAAAGACGGTGTAAAAGTTCTTTCTTGGCTGGATATCTTTGCCCTATATGGGGAAGGTCGAATTCGCGGCCGCCAGATTATTAAAAGTTGCTTGACAAGTACTTCTGTTATCGATCCACAATCGTGTAATCGTCATATTTTCTTTCATTCCCGATGAAGGAGAACTTCCTCCAATCAATTATGACCACCCACTGCCCACACGCAAACTTCACCTATTCGAAAAATGGTAATCTCCATAATCTAATTCGACGTTAAATTAGAAAATTGATAAAGGGTTATCTGCACTTTGTAGATTGATTCACTCATCTGCTGTAGAGATTAATGTAGTAATTAGACAATTAAAATACTCCCTCTCTATCTACACACACACGTGTGTGCCTTCACAATAGGAATCCGCATGATTTGGCACTGCATGATTGAATCCATCACATTTGAAGTTTCCATAGTCGCACTAGAGATTAGGTTTTTGGTTGATTGTTGTGACCCATGCTTGCCTGGATTGACTAACTCTTAAGACTGAGAGTAGTCATCGGTATTTTTAAGGCCGTGCACTCTTCGCTAATATTATGCGACGCTAAATTTGTATTAGATCAATCAACTGACGTAGAGTCAGTTATCATCCATCAATCAACGACAATATAATTTCACTATTCTATTGCGCAGCGGGTTTCACCCTATCTTACTGTGGCTACTAGTATGTTGTGCTGAATCAAGTTAGGTAAATCGTCGGCTGCTAGCATGGGATTGGTTGTGCTGAATCAAGTTAGTTAAATCAACGATGGAGTATCCTCCAAGTTTAGCTTGGAGGGGCACTTTTAATTTATGAATATCGGTGGGGGGTACACTTTCAATACAAGATCGCAATCATAGTATTGTAAGGCAAATTTACATAAGAGACGCAATGTCCTCATCCGCACATTACCTAATTTGATGACGATAAGAATTAATTAACTTTACTTTGACCAACTTCACATGAATCCATTTCAACCACACGTACACAGCTGAGAAGTATCTCAGAATATGTTCATTTTATTTTCTGTCCACGTTTTAAAGTTCTCTTCTTATATTAATCAAAACCCTAAAAGATGTGATGTCCATAACCACGCCTCTCTCTCTCTGTCTAGACTTCATGAAGTGCGTCCAAAAACCAGGTCCGCCACACAGACTTCCAAGATTTTAGCACCGACCTTCCCTTGAAAATGCAGATAATCCTGTGATCTTGAACATGCCAGACAAAAGAAGGGCTCTCCACAAACAATGAAAATTCACGTAGAGATCCAACACGCAAATGCAACAATTGCCATGTTAGGAATATTGTTTAGGAGAGAGAAACTATGTATAATGTAAGAAGCACCCAATACTCAGTTTTGATGCCGGGGTTTCTTTTTAACGATGTATTTGTCCTGAGAACTTTATGCATGAACGGTACCAATTGCGAAGCCGACGTGGCGTTATGGACCAAACCAATCGTGCATTTTTCATGTTTTTGCCATGATAAGCACCGAGTTATCGAATTCACTGGTTTAGTGACGTCACATCAACCTGACACGTGATACTATTGTTACATAAGAGATTTTCTCGTGTAATTGACACGAGTTCGAAGTGCTCCTTTGTAAAGTGTGCAAGGAAATTGAAAATTTCGTCGCTTTTCTTGCAGAGTACACATATTTATAGCATAAAAAATCACCATGATTCATTGCTACTATATGTAAATGATTATGTGCTTTCAAACGATTCTCATAAATCCCTGTTGGTCCACAACAATAGGAAATCGTTATATAATATAAAAGAAAATTCTTTCACCCTTAAAAAGAAACTCAAAGAATCTGTTTAAATAGAGAACATGTTCCCACAAAAAAAGTCAACTAGACGTCGGAGATGTTATAACCCTAATAAAGATGAGCAATTACATCGCAATTTAACTATAACATTTTCAAATGAGTAACATTTTTTTTCAAGTCGAGATTCTTACACGACATAATCGATAGCTCTATTGCAATCATAATATGTCCACTTTTTTTTCTAGAGCTGACTATTTTTTATCCCCTAGAGATGGAATCGTTCTCGAGTTGACTTTAGTGAATTACACAGTGTCCTATTTTATCCACACACAAAAAAAAATGTCTAAATACATTAGGATCGTTGAATTTGGCGACCGATGTGTATTCACGAAATAGAGAATAGAGGAAGATTGTTTAGGGATCGAATATAATTTGATATTTATATATATCATTTTTACATTATTGGTATATAGAATAATCTTTTGGATTAAAAGAAATTTAGATAGGGTAATCTATTGTTCTAGTGTAGTTTTTTCATTAATCAAAGATATTCTTGCACCAAGTTGCATGTATAAGTCAAATGACACTCAAAGAGGAGCTAGGATTCAACGTGCCCTCACCTAAAACTTGTTTTAATTTGAATTTAGAATCTTCTTGATGAGGTCAAAATAATATTATCGACAATTAGGAACCGATAAGTTCGAGATCTTGATAAGTTATCCTCAACATTTTTCCTCTACCGCTCACTTCCTTAACTTCTGAAATAAGGTTGCGTTTAGTCGTCCGGATTTCTAAATAGGATAGGACTAGATAGGATATGCTAAGAAATCCTGAGATTTTTTCATATCCTGTCCACTGTTTGGTGGACTAAGAATTTAAAGTCGGATAGGATAATTATTTTTTTTTGCTATTCACGGGTCCGGAGGAGTCAGTGAAGGAAAAAAAGCCGAGAAATTTTTTTGGTGAAAGCGCACAAGGTGTGGGGATGAAGATGACGGCGAGTGGAGCATAGGGTTTCTGGAAAAATAGACATTAGGAATCTTATCCGGGTCTATCCCATCCTATCGCGGATTTTTTTATCCGGGCTATATTTGGTCTATATCCGACCTTATCCTATCCTGGACCACCACCATCCTATCCTAACTTTTATCCGGTCGACCAAACGCAGCCTAAGTATCTACAGCCCTTTTTTAAAGTGTGACTTTTATATTCATCTTATCGTGTAGCACGTGCTTCACTCCTACTCTATATATTAAAACCAAAACACTCACTTTATCTCGATTCTTGCTATTATTCAAGCCTATCCCAACCTAATATAACAAGAAAAAGTTAACTATAGTAAGTTATCCTCTGTACAGACCAAAAAAAAAAGTTATCCTCTGCATAGACTCTAAAAAAAAAGTTATCCTCCTCCGTTTATTAAAAAAATGCCTACTCCCCTTTTTAAAGGCAAGTCTCGATTTTTTTTTATTTGATTTTACATGTTTATTCGCGGGCTGTTGCTAGGCTTAGGTTGAGCCCACCTCAGGGAAGTTTTGTGATTTGGGCCTTCAGATTTTGCCCGGTCAGCTTGTGTCGTGAGATGTTTGGTCGAGTCCTATAGCGAGTGAAACCCTCGTTTTGTGTTGCCGAGACAACACGCCTAAGGAGAAAGTCTTTGCCATGGCAGAAGTTAGTGCCATAGTATACCTGCTTAGGACAGGCACACGATAAAAGTATTCGATGAGTGTGATAAATATACACTGACCGAAATGCGTTTGAACTATTAGATCCGGTAGAATTCAAGCGAGACGTATCATTTTCTGCAATTCAAATGCACTTTAACACGTTTTGGCTCGGGTTATAATCTCTTTGATAAGTACTTTCATTATCGATCCATAATAGTGTAATGGGTCATATATTCTCTCATTCCCGACAAAAGAAAACTTCCTCCTATCAATTATGACCATCTCCCGATTTCCACATTTCAATTCGACATTAAATTAGAAAATCGGTTAAGGGTTATATGCACTTTGTAGATTGGTTCACTCATATGTTGTAGAGATTAATATAGTAATTAGACAACTAATCGTCTCCCCCTCTTTCTACACACGCATGTGTGTGTGCCTCCACAAAAGAAATCTGCATGATTTTGCTCTATACAATTGAATCCATCACATTTGAAGTTTCCGTAGTTGCAATATAGATTTTGTTTTCGGTTGATTGTTGTAACCCATGCCTGCGTGGCTTGACTAACTCTGGAGCCTTAAAGTAGTCGTCGATATCCTTCTGGCGGCCCACTCTTCGCTAATATTATGCGACGGAAAATTTGTATTAGATCAATCGATTGACGTAGAGTTAGTTATCATCTCATCAATCAACAACAATACAGTTTCACTATTCTATTGCGCGGTGGGTTTCACCCCATCTTACCATGGTTGCTAGCATGTTGTGCTAAATTAAGTTAGGTAAATCGCCGGCTGCTAGCATGGGATTGGTCGTACCGAATCAAGTTAGGTAAATCGACGATGGAGTATCCTCCAATGTTGAGCTTGGAGGGGCACTTCTGGTTTCTGAATATTGGTGGGGGGGCGCACTTGCAATACAAGATCGCAATCATAGTATTGTAAGGCAAATTTACATAAAAGACGCAATGTCCTCGTTGGCACATTACCTAATTTGATCACGATGAGAATTAATTAACTTTACTTTGACCAACTTCAAATGAATCCACTTCAATTTCCTGTCCTTCCACGTTTTAGGGTTTCCATCTTCTATTAATCAAAACCCTAAAAGATGTGATGTCCATGACCATGCTTCTCTCTCTCTCTCTCTCTCTCTCTCTCTCTCTCTCTCTCTCTCTCGACTTCATGAAGTGCGTCCAAAAGCCAGGCCCGACGCACAGACTTCCAAGATTTTAACGCCGATCTTCCCTTAAAAATGCAGATAATCCTATGATCTTGAACAAGCCAGACGAAAGAAGGGTCTTGACAAAAAATGAAAATTCACGTAGAGATCCACCGAACGAATGCAGCAATTGCCAAGTTAGGGTTTTGCTGTACAAGAGAGAGATTCTGTGTATACCGTAAGATGAACCTGCTACCCAGTTTTGATGGAGGGTTTCGTCTAAAGACATGTTTGTTCTGAGAACTTTATGCACGAACGGCATCAATTGCAAAGGCGACTTGGCGTTATGGGCGGATCAAATCCTGCATTTTTCATGTTTTTGGCATGATAAGCGCCGAGTTTTCGAATCTAGAGGAAAACATTTGCGAAGAAGCATGATCGGTTCACTGGCGTCATGTCAACTTGACACGCGAAACGGTTGTTATATAAGATACTTTCTCGCTCAATGGACACGGATTCGAAGTATTCCTTGGTGAAATGTACGAGAAAATTGAAATAGAGCGGACGTGCTCACATTTATTGCTGGACTCACCATAATTTGTCGCTACTATTTATTGCTTTCAAACGCCTCTCAAAAGTCCCCGTTGGTCCAAAATAACAAGGAACTGTTATGTAGTGTAAAAGGGAAAAAAAAAATTCACGCTTTAGAAAAAATGAATAAATTTTTTTTTATCGAGATTCTTACGCATGCTACACGAGCTAATCGATAGCTCTACTGCAATCATATCCGTGGACTTGTTTTTCTAGAGCTGACTTTCTATCCCCATGCTGAAACCTTCTCCAGTTGACTTTGGTGGATGACAAAGTGTCACGTTTTATCCGCCGAAAAAAACCAAAAAAAAAAAAAAGCAAGTGACAATGTGGTCTCTCGCCCACCTCCCGTGGAACCGAAGATTGGGACATAAATTGGCACAATCGATGTGGAGCTTCTTGGAAAAATGAGGCTTGTTGAATTGGATGACCGTGTTTATTGACGAAACAGAGAAGGAATTACTAAAAAAATCTTAAACATATCGCATTTATACCGATTCAATTCTAAACTTTTCAATTGATCAATTCAGTCGTAAACTTTCTGATAATTTGCCAATATAATCCTTCCTATCAATTTTCGTTGGAAATCGCTGACGTAAACATCGGCCATCCTATGTGGCATTGTCGACACTGACATGGGCAACTTTTATAATTTTTAAAAAAATTTCTGGTTTTTTTTTAATTTTTATTTTTTTCATTTATTTTTTATTTTTCCCTTTGCTTTTACCAAGTCTGGCGAGGGTTGCTGGTCAAAAAGCAAGGGTTAGGCTGGGCTCAGAAGAAAAATAGGAAAAGAAAGAAAGAAAAAGAAAAAAAGAACAATAAAATTGTCGCAACGACAATGCCATGTAATACGGCTGGCGTCCCTACCAGTGATTTTCGATCGAAATTGGCCAAAATGACTACATTGACAAATCGCCAAAAAATTTACAATCAAATTAGCCAAACGTAAACTCGACCAAAAAAAAACAAGAGAATTAGCCAAACGTAAAGATTTCCGATTGAATTGGCACAAATTCAATAGGTGTAGTACTTTTTTTGACAATTTCCCTTGAAACATAACATCGTCATTCAGCACACAAATCACCGTTCCGACATCGTCTTTTGAAATAAGGTTTTTTTTTTTCAAATTTCAACAGTTTACAAATTAATTCTTTTGCTAATGAAGAAATTAGATAGGGGAATCTGTTCTCATGATGATTAGGCAAGATGTCCTCGTACCGATCGAGTTGTGTACAAGTCAAATGACACTCAAAGGGGAGCTAGAATTCAACGTGCCCTCACCTAAAACTTTGTTTCCAATGCAACTCCATCAAAAGTCCACCATTCCAGTTGGGGCACATGGCATTTTCAAATTGACGGACTTTTTAATATTAAAAATATATAGGTGATAAATATCGATGTAATTTTATCGACAAGGTTTCATATTTTTTTTGTTTGGCCTCTCCTCATCTCGCTCTCTCAATCGCGAAATTTGTTAGATGTGCCGAGTGCATGCTTTCTAAATTCATCTGGAGCCGTTTCAAATGGAATAATCTTGACCCGTTCGAGGGTCTCTACCCAATCTTAAACCTTGTTCTCTTTTGTGCACATATAGAATGCGGGCGTGCCTTAAGTTTAAAACGCGAGTTTGTTTTGCTTTCCGGGTCCCCCATGCGATTTTGCCCTTGGATAAAATTTCTTCTAATCGCAATATATGGCAAAAGAGTAATCTCCTATTTTGTGGAGCATTTTCTCTTTAATCAACTCACCCTAAGCCACATAGAATCCTCATCAACTCTTCGTATCTTTCGGAAAAAAAAAACTCTTATGGGACGGATTGCTGCCGAATTAAAAGCTTTTTTATACTCCGTCAATTTGCGGGGGCAAATTACTTAACAATAATGATTCATCATTTTTTTAGGGAAAATTCAATGGGGGCAAAGCTCAATTTTAAGGCTAAAGAAATCGAGTTATTATTGAAAACTCTTCAAAAACTTCGATTATTGGGTTCTTTCGTGAAATCAAGTTATTGCTACGCGAGACATTGTAAGAAGTTAATCGATAAATAAAGGCTAGTATTCACAAGGAGTAGGACGGAGGCACTCGAAAGGGGCCCGTCGGGTCCGATGCAGATTTCGAGTCAGGCCCTTAACCTCTTCACTCCTTTCTCTCCAAACATTGCAAAGCACTTTCAACATAGCTCATTATCGAAAGATAACAATTACATCGCCTGTGCATTGAGCATGCGATGCCAATGCCACATCCTATGATTGAAGCTAATCTCGATATATCTTTAAGGAAAGACAATCTTTCCGTCTCGTTTTTTCCTAAACTGCCCCTACATAAATAACACAGATGAACAATTGAGTTAGGAATAGGGACTCTCGATAGTTTCTTATTTTAATTTTGCATATACTTTGTTCAATCTTGCATTAGGGCTCTGTTTTCACATGTTCCTAGACTCGGGAAGGGAAGTTTTGTGATTTGGGCCTGAAGATTTAGCCCATTATCATGCGACAGAATGGGGAAGAAGCTGATGTAACATTTGACTTGGTCAAGTACAACGAAGTAGACAACAGCCTTTGCCATCGAAAATTATTCATGCCCTTGCGGTTCTTGCTGCCCATTTCGATGCTTTGTCATTCTGACCATTGCCTCAAAATGGCAGATGTTAAGGTCACAGCAAACCTGCTTACGACGAGCATGTGACAAAGTATTTGACGACCGAAATGCATTTGAACTGTCGGATCTAGTAGAATTCATGTGAGACGTATTATTTTCTATGATTCAAATGCATTTTAACACTCGTTATCTCCTGTTGTCGTGTTATGATTGGTCGAGCCACTGTCGTTCTCAATGGAAGGGCCTGCAGAAGAAAGGGGGCACCAGATGGATGAGGCTAAAACAGCACGCCACATGGACAAGGGCGATTCGGATATCCACCACAAGTTCAGATTCTGAGGAAGATAAATATCCACAATCTCCATTGCAAGTGGCCCCATTGACCCTAGACCCCCAAGCGTGCACGAATATCTCCAGAAAACATACCAAATAACGCACCAGGAAATAGAAATACCTGTTGCCAAATTTCTTGATCATACAATCACAAGACAAGTACAACAATTCCACTTCTTGCACCACAGTTGCAGGATCCAAGTGCTGCATCTGCTGTTGAAGCTTTGGAGATAAGAGAAAAGGAAGAAGAAAATGGCTGGTTTAACTTCAGTCACACCCCATCCAGCATCTTCATCTTCTTTGCACTCCAATTTCCAGTCCTCGCCTCTCGTTTTTGCTCCAAAAACTTCTCATGAGCATGCCTCCTGCCACGCCATGCTCGGATCGTTCAGGCATTCGTGCAGGAGTTTGTCGACGCGATCCGTTCCGGGTGGGCTAAAAGTCATGAATGCAGCGACAAAGCTTGCAAAGTCACCAGGTACTTATACTGTGGCTAGTTGGCCTCCCAATTCCTTGGTAATAAAAGTGAATATGTCTCAGAAGTATCATGAACTCCTAGCCAGTTAGCTTCACGAACTCAAACTGATTTTTCTCTAATTTATTTTGAGGGATCAGCTGAAGAAGAGTGGAAGGTGAAGAGGGAATTGCTACTCCAGAAAAGGGTCTGTCTCTGTCACTCTCTCTCTCTCTCTCTCTCTCTCTCTTGCATATATAGACTTGCTCATTCGTGCATGCATGTGCTTGCCGAGTTAGGAGAACAAGGTCTGTCCATAAGATTGAGTGGACGGTCCATCTGATAAGAATTCTCATGTCTGTTTGATCATCCAAATGACTTAAACTAACTTGACCTTAGAAATAGCCATTGAAAAGAAACACTCTTTGAGTGGATGTGATCTCAGTCCTAATTATTTCCTACCGCCAGATAGACACTTTTCTTGCTTACAAATATCTGGAGAAATGTCCAACGAAGTAAATGCAACAGAGGGCATAAGTTATTGAGTGTTGAAAAGAGAGATTCGAAGCAAACTACGCATATGCTGGAGCATAGAAAGAAAGTTTAAGGGACCCTTGATCCAGAACGCGAATTAGCTCTGAAATTAAGCTGAGTATCTTGTTTCCAGGTAAGGAGTGTGGATGTGAAGGAAGCACTGCGCCTTCAGCAGGAAAATAAATTCGTAATTCTCGATGTACGACCTGAAGCAGAATACAAGGAGGTCAGCCAGTCGATTTGCTATCCCTCGTCTGAATTTTCGCACGACTACGAAATGGAACAATCGGACATGCTAAATTAAAGAAATCGTGTGTTTGTTTTTCTATGGTAGGCTCATCCGCCGGGGGCTATAAACGTGCAAATATATAGGCTCATCAAGGAATGGACGGCATGGGACATCGCGAGGCGAGCTGCATTCGCCTTTTTTGGCATCTTTGCGGGCACGGAGGAGAACCCAGACTTCATAACAAGTACAGCACCGTTGCGCCATCTTGCTTTCGAACGTTTTTTGTGTCGCGAAAGATGTGAGATTGATCTTCTTAACCTACTGTTTGTGCTGCAGCTGTGGAATCGAAAATCGGTAAAGATGCAAAGATAATTGTGGCTTGCTCAGCCGGCGGCACAATGAAGCCATCTCAAAATCTTCCTGAAGGTCAACAATCAAGGTAATCATGCCATAGTCCTCCAATTACCCTTTGTTGCCTAACGAGGGAATTGCATTGCATAATTTCGCGTCACCGTTCGCTTAACCATTACTATCTGTTGCCTAATATGGAGATTGTTCGATAGTTACTCATCGAGCTCCTCCTTGCAGATCACTCATAGCAGCATACCTGCTGGTGCTCAACGGCTACACGAATGTCTACCATCTAGAAGGGGGCTTGTCTACATGGTTCAAGGAGGGACTGCCGGCAGCTTCTGATGAGTGAAAACGCGAGGATCGTATCTACATTTCTTTGATCCTTCTCATTTAGGAAAATCTCAAAGGATGTGGCGGTCGATGTCGCCTGTCAGTCGATGAGCACTTCGACGACCATGTAAACAGACAGCTTGATCATTGGTATCTTGCAGGAGTTAACACTACAAGAATGCATCTTCAATCAGCAGATTTTTTCTACCGATATCTGTCCCAAAATGGGAAAAGTGTCAAAAAAGTCCTAACCCTTTTTCATTAGTGTCAATTTAATCCTAAACCTTTTTTTTGTGCCAATTCAGTCCTAAATCTTTTGCATTGGTGCCAATTTAGTCCTAAACCTTTTTTTGGTGCCAATTGAATTATAAATCTTTTGCATTGGTGTCAATTCAGTCCTAAACATTTTGTCTTTGTCCTAATTCAGTCCTTCCGATCAATTTTGGCCTGATTTTGCTGACGTGGACACCAACCGGCGCTGATGTGGACAACTTTAATAATATTTTAATTTTTTTTGAATTTTTATTAATTTTTTTTTTCTTTTTTTTTTCTCCCCTCCCTCTAGCCGGTCGCCGAACCGGCGGTCGGCTAGAGGCCAGAGGCCGGCGCCAGCGTGGCGTGCCCACGCCGGCCACTGGCAAGGTCGGGCCTCGCCCAACCACCGGCGATGCTCGCCCTCGCCAGCAACGATGAAGGCGAGCCTCGCCATGGCTAGGCGAGGCCTGACCTCGCCAGATCCGGCGAGGTCGTACCTTGCCCAGCGCAAGGCTGCCCTCGCCAGTGGCCGGCGTGGGCGCGCCTCGCCAGCGTTGGCCTCTGGCCGGTTCGGTGACAGGCTGGAGGGAGAGGAGAGAAAAAAATAATAAAAGAAAAAATTCAAAAAAATTCAAAAAAATATTAAAAGATTATTAAAGTGTTCCACGTTAGCGCCGATGACCGGCCGCCAGCCGATCGGCGTCCACGTCAGCAAAATTTGGCCAAAATTGATCGGAAGAATTGACACAAAGACAAAAAGTGTAGGACTGAATTGACATCAATACAAAAAGTTTAGGGCTAAATTGACACCAAAAAAAAGTTTAGGACTAAATTGACACAAATGCAAAAGGTTTAAGACCGAATTGACACCGAAAAAAGGTTTACGATTAAATTTGCACCAATGCAAAAGATTTAGGACTTTTTTGGCACTTTTCCCGTCCCAAAATGCATCGAAGTAAAACAATTCGCGCTTCTTTGAATCCATTCTATATGTGTGGCAAAATGAATATAGCAGGAGTTGAAAAATGCATAGATTATGAAATTTTCTTGTGTGTGAGAGATGGCCAAATCTCCCCCGACATTACTACGCAATATAGAGCATCTATCTTTGGCAAAGAGAAAATGTTCATCAGCTCTATGGCCAAAGAGGATCATAATCATTATCGAAAAAGAGAGGTAAAAGAGATGCTAAAGTTTCCCTTACCAAAAAATTATTTCCCTCACCCAAAAAAAAAAGATGCCAAAGTTTCAGGCGCACCGTCAAATCAATTATCGATCGCGCGAGGTTAAGTCGTAACATTCGCAGAGACTTGCATGTGTCCAGAATTGCTGGACACTTGATTCCTTGAGTCTAATTGGTAAATACATCGGCCATTCTTTAGTAGTTCATGTCTACAATTCACCACATTCGCCAAGAAGAACATCGCATCAGTATCAAGCCGTTGCAGTCAACGAAAGCCATGCAAAACTAATGGTCCAGTAATATAAAATATATATGGGCAAGAAGCAATGTTAAAACAAGACTGCAGAATATATCAAGGACCAGAAAACGGAGAAGCTGATAATGACCAATCAATACATGTTAATGCACTAAATGTGCCATTTTCTGCAAATTAAGTCCAAACGCCATGGAGTATATGCAGTTTCTGTGAAAGCAGCAAGGAACCTAGTGCAATACCAGATCATTATTTACGACACTAACTGGTAGATCATCCATAGTAAAGCCACCCAGTCGTCCTCTTCATCCCTGCAGGAAACCGCAGCAACAACACCAAAAACAAAGCCGTGATAGAGCTGGTATAACAATCAGCAGTTGCCACTTACAAGCCAAAAGTTGTCTGTACCACTATTGAATCCTAAACTTCGAAGGCCTTACAAGATGTCACAAGGCAGTCAATTTCCTCTTTCAATAGACAAATTCTGTGCTGATTTTCTTGGATCATGATGATGTCTCTTGTAACCTAAATATTGTGATTTCCTGCTGCTTAAAATACCGCCGATCTTCTTCGTCGACAAGAACAAGGTTCAAGTAGTACTTCACGCTAAACTTGTTGTTGACATTCCGGTAGGTTGGCGTCAATTCATAAGGACTAAGAAACAATCTAATGGGTATAGATTCACCTGTACAAGCAAATACATGCTTATGAGCCATTGCATCAAGTGCTCATCATAAGCAACAGGTCTATAGCATCCAAAGACGAGACGAGAAAGACACCTTCCTTAATAATGATGACGTTTCATACAACATGACATGAGAGCATAGATGTTTGGTAGTGTAATACAAAACCTCAATTTTTGGTAGCCATACCTCTGACAGGAGCACCATCCATAAGTTCAAATTTAGCGAGGGTTTCTGTCTCAACATGGGTATTTTGGCCCGAGCCTGTTGATTCTCGACGCCTGATCTCGAGATCCATGTTTTTTATCTTGATCCTCACGAGAAGAAAATATATTTTTCCAATAATGACATCTTTCAGGTGATACCTGCAACACATGCAAATTGCACAGTCAATGAAAAAGTTCCTATTCGGAATGAGAAAACAATCCCCGTTTAGACCAAGAATCTGCCATGTCTACATAGTAAAAATGTGATGAAGGACAGGTGATCAAGATAATTAATCTCACAGTAAAACAGATTGTGTCAGTGCACTCTCCTATATAAAAAAAAATGTTTTACATCTCAGAATACCACAAAGCAAAAAAGGTACAGTAAGATCTTAAAGGCAGAAGGAACAAAAATGAACTCACTTGCTTTTATTGTACTCAAACTCAATGTGTAGACAATCTTCAATTCCAACTTCCATCTGCACGACACAAAAATTACAATATAAATTGAGAATTTTGAGAAACAATTTTGACAATGAAGCGACTACGCATGTGATGTCCAATAAAAGTGAGATGAGAGAGCTCTCAGACTATAAAACAAATATCCTATGCTTCTATCGTATCCCCATATATAGAAAAAACTATGAAAAAATTAAAGGCGTGTTGAAAACAATAGAGTAGTGAATGGCTATTTAAATAGAGCATCGCTCCCACCTTGATACTATTGTTTATTGATGGTGGTGGAGAATAATTTCGCACCTGATGAAAACAAGACAACCATAAATCAAGAACTTTGAGATGCCATAATGGACGGTAGTTGTAAATGTGAAATAGTAATCAATTATTAATGGCAGAGCAAAGAGTAAGTTTACCACAAAATCCTGGTATTCTACAATGCTACCAGCATAACCACGGTTGATTGTTACTTTCAGGACATACCTGAAAAGAGTGGACGAGAAAACTAAAACAACTCCATACATGCAGATCAAAGACTCCTTTCATTTAGAACGGACAACCGAAACGAACAGAAGAAAAGTCGAGGCATTGAGTCAATCATCACGGCACACATTCATATAAATTGACTGACCAAACTATGGCCTTGTCGGAAACAGATTTCAAAATAAGGAACCTATGAAGCGGTTTGAGATTGCTATCGACTTGGTCTTAGCAACAGCTCATCACTCGTCAGCATGAAGCAAAAGCAAACACATCATGAGAACATATACAGATGCTTAGATATGTGCATGAAAATGCGTGCACATGCATAGAGCTGAAAGCACTTAAGAGGACACCAGAAATATAGAACAGCTCAAGTTGCCACATAAAAGATAGTGTCAGATCATGCAAGGAAATTGTTTGGAATTCCTCCATGAAAACCAAATTTCTCCGCAGAATTCAGTACAGCACTTACCTAAGCCTCACATGAACTCCATTATATGTCTCATAAGGCATTTCAACAGTAGAAAATTCAAATGCGTATGTTTTCCTTTCATATAATTCACCAGGGACATCCAACTCACGAACTGCAAATGAAAGAACCCAAATAAACATCATACGATCATAACAAATGAATCACTACCCATAAAACAACACAGTAGTTAACATGTTGCATCACACAAGCCTAAAGTGAAACTCACCAAGAGAAGTGAAATCATAGAAGTTGCCTCTGTCAAAGTACATCTCTGAAACGTAAAACAAGATTGATCATTCAAATATACTGGCCACAAATGCTAATGTTGAACTGTCTATGACAAAGAATCATCAAGAAAATAAGGAAGATAGAAGGAAGTTATTATGCACAACTGATTATACAAAGCATAGGGTAGGCATTTTCTCTTTTCCACTCGGAAAGCTTGCCATTAATAAAGCCAGAAACAATACTTTCAGCACTAGCACCAACTATAAAGACGTATGCGACTCCCCACTCTGAACAGCACCAGACTAGCGCTAGCATCAACTAGAAAGATGTATCCCTACAACTATTACTAGTTTCCGTCAAAGCATTGGATTGAATTTATGGCATTGATCTTGACACAAAACAACCTTAAAATCATATTCTTCTTAAGAATCTTCTCAATGCGGTAAAAGCAACAACCACTATGGATCAAAATAAAAATTTGCCAAATTGTGCAATGTCAACCACAGCAATTCAAAAGCATGACAACTCTCCAACCAACCAGATCGAAAGTACAAGACAAGAGCAATTATACAATCCTTGAGTCTCAAAAGAGAAAAAGAACTGTAGAGTCACGCATTCACTTTCATTATCCAGGAGAAAAATTGAACTCCAACACAGAACGAAATCCTCTCTCAGAAATTACGCGAGAACTATCTTTAGAAAACCAAGTATCAAGCCACTTAAAGTGTAATTATAGCAGATTTTAGAAGACAACTTCCACTTGTGGGCACTAGAGATTGTCTATTTGATTTACAACATGCATCATTTTACAAATAACTCAATTAAATTTAGATAACAATGTCTCTCATCAACAATAAGAGGATTCAAGCACTCAAAATTCAAACAATGAGACCATGCACAAAAACAACAAAGCCAAAAGCTACTGCATCCAGCAAATAACAACTTTGAACATATTAAAACGAAAACACAATCACATGCAGGTGCTTGAGCCGAAGAGTAAACTAGTAAAAACAAAGTCAGATTCAACTATTTGCTTGCAATGGAGAATGCGCTCTTTGATCATCAAATAAGGGGCATGAAAGTCAAAGGAATAGACTTCTCAAAGCACCAGAGCATAATTCTAAGATCACGTTGTAGCTGGAACTAACCTATCTGACCCAGGAGCTCAACTTTTACACCATTGTGTTCAACCTTTTTCCCTTGAATTGGTTCTATTGATACCTGGATGACAAATCCAATCGAAACCATGTTTACATGAAGCTATTTTCCACTAAATAGTGGGTGTTGCAATGCTTGGAACTGAGTACAAACACAGAAGAATACCTTGCCAGTTATATTTTCTTGACTTTGGAATAGCGGGACCATGACAGTTTGGCCATTTTCCTTCTTCATAGGTACCTATGAGGAAGCAAGAATTATAGAGATATTGCATGATATAAACCTTTTGTGTCAACTGCGATGCACTTATGACGAAGACGGTGATGATGAAAAGATAGCTGACAACTAGTCTAGATTTAGGAGAACAGAAAAAAGAAAAGGTGCCTGTGACTAGTAGAGTCTAACAATCCTGCAAGCTCGAGGACTGCTGCACCAAATTAGAAGACTTCAGGCACAGTACCAGTGATAAGATGCATAATTACCGTTTGCACAATACTTCCAAAGACGGACTTTTGTTCTGCTGCTTATGCTACATTTGCAGTTGGCTTTGTATTTAATGGTTTTTCCCTGACTAGAGCAACTAATATCAGTGTGCATGGATCTATCTATCAGAGAATGGCCCGCCAAAGGATAAAGATCACGAAAGTTGGAAACTATTTTGATGACCTTTTTCATCAAGTAAGGACAGCCAGACCACTTCCCAGTAAAATTCGATTGAACAGTAGAAGACTCGGATTACCTGCTTACGGGTTTTCCCATCGGCAAATGTGATAAAAATGTTGCATGACGGTTTAAATGCTCCAAGAAGATAATTCTGAAAGATAAATAGAATTATCATGAACATGCACAACATCGTATTCCACACTCCGCCAGAAATTAAATCAGAACAATCCTCAAATCAAAGATTCCGCCAATTGCTAACCATATTGTAGCTCTGTTAGTCCACAAACAAGCGCTACCACTCAAACCTGGGAAAGAAAAGAAAGCAGCAAACACAATTTAGTCGCAAGAACTGACAAAGGGAAGAACACGCACAAATGAGAAGAAAAAGGAGACAGAGAAATCGACACACTTGAGGAAAAACATTGCCAGAGGGACGACCCGCACACGATACTCAATCTCATACTAGAAATGATCGGCGGGTACGGCGTGCAATGTAAGGACGCATTATCAAATTTCCAACTTGTAGTATATAACCATACACCTTTCACATTCTGCATCACACAGACATATATCGTAGCTGATCGAACGACGTCGAACGAGAAACCGAAGAAATCAAATCCAACGAGGGACGCAAATCGAATTCCGAGACCACCTCTCAAATCGCCGACACTAGCGACAATAAATTTGCACCCGACGAACTCGAGAATTAACAAGCGAAGTACCTGGAGAAAGAAAATCAGGCCGCGAAGCAGCCCCAGCACACACGCCCCACCTCCGTCCGTCACCGAAACCAACGCCCCGCCCCCAAACGAACACGACACGCCGATGTCCGCCGCCGGTCAAGCTCGATGGCTACTACGACCGAACGAATTTCCCACGACATGCGACCAATTCACAGCGCTTGAATAATCAACGAGCCGGTTCCTCAATCGACAGGGAAAAATTCCCAACGTCAAAGCGATCGCTAAATCGGCGTACCTGGGAGGCGGAAGCGGGAGCGAATTGCGGATGCTCGGAGATTCGCGAGGCTTCTGCAGAGGAAACGAAGCGAACCGGATCGTCGATCTGCGCAGGGCTCTGGAGGACAGATGGAAACGAGGAAGGAGGAGGGGGCGTGGGGGGAGCCAGGACCGAAGACGACGACATTTCGCTGGCTTCGGGGTGAGGGGAGCGGGGAATCGGCAGGTGCTCCGCACGTGACCCCCGCGCGTGGCTCTGTGGGCCGTCGGGCCCAACTTAGCCACCGCGCGAACTGGCTTTGTGGGCCGTCGGCCCATTTATCCACCCTGGCGAACGGCTTTGTGGGCCGTTGGCCCGTTTGATCACTCGATCGAGACTGACTTTATATCATGCATCGAGTGTATCGACTATCATTCACAAATACATGGCTAATTTAAAAGTGGGATAATGACACAAACAGTCCCTAAACTTTAGCTCAATGTGTAATGTGGTCCCTGAACTTTTAATTTGTTCATTGTAGTCCTTGAACTTTAGTCCAATGTGCAATGTGCTCCCTGAACTTTTAATTTGACTTCAGGGACTATATTGAATATTTCTATATAATTCAGGGACTACATTGAATATGTATCAAAAGTTCAGGGATCACTCTGAACAAATTAAAAGTTCAGGAATGTGGACTAAAGTTCAGTGACTACGATAAACAAATTAAAAGTTCAGGGACCACATTGCATATTGAACCAAAGTTCAAAGATTATTTGTGTCATTTTCCCTTTAAAAGTAAAAGTAAAAGGAACTTTAAATTAGAGATGATCAATGGGCGGGACGATATGGGACTCTTTAGTTAGTCCCTAATTCTTTTGCCTGCCCAAAAAAAATCAAAAATCATGTGCCAATATAAGTCCGATTTGAGTGGACTTTACTCCTAAATAACCCTGTCCAAAAGTTCTTTTTTTTTCGGGTCGATGCGACTTGAGAGGGCCCGTGGACAACATGCCTATGCCATTATTCTAACTCTTAAGTTGCGTTTGGTCGTCCGGATTTCTAAACAGGATAGGACTGGATAGGATAAGATAAGAAATCATGTGATTTCTTCATATCCTGTTCACTGTTTGGTGGACTACAGATTTAAAGTCGGATTCGGATAGGATAATTTTTATTTTTATTTTTGCTATTCACGGGTCCAGAGGAGTCGGTGAAGGAAAAAAAGCCGAGAAATTTTTTTTGTGAAAACGCACAAGGTGTGGGGATAAAGATGACCGCAAGTGGAGCGTAAGGTTTCTGGAAAAATAGGCATTAGAAATCCTATCCGGATCTATCCCACCCCTCCGGATTTTTTTATCCGGGCTATATCCGGTCTTTATACGATCTTATCTTATCCTGGACTACCACCAAATACAAGATAAAATAAAACATATCTTATCCTGATTTTTATCCAGTCGACCAAATGCAGCCTCACAGTATCGCATCACTCATATTGCTTTCAAAAGAAAAGTACCCGTGTGTTTAGCTACTTCGATTGGGTATTTGCTCTCTAAGATACTCTGTCTACGGGGACGGAGTTTTCCACGTCACTGTTCTTATCACGAGCCGCCATGTCACGTCACTCGACACCGATTATTTCCAAACCCATGGTTGTTTTTTAGGCTCCAATATGACCGAACATAATTGGAAAATAGGCCGTCCCCGCGATCCAAGGCCGGGTTGAAAGAAACGTGCGATGTCGCCAGTCAAACATGGGGTTTCGTGCAGGGCGTCGCGTTGACAAAAGTGGACACCTCGAATAAATTCTCCCCTCCGTCATGGTTTTGCCAAAATTAAGGTCACGAGAGAAAAGTCGGACATAAATGCGGGAATTGTCAAAGCAATCATCGATCGTTTTCAACGCCTTCATGTACAAGAAAAGGATCGGAAGCTTCCCCCATCAACCAAATGTCTCCGAACCCTTAGGTCACTTCCAAGTGCCGAAGTAGAAAAACGAACGGTTTTCATTGCTATGGACAGATTATACAAAGATCAAGCAATTTCACTTATGATTTCTTTGGCGAAAAATAAGAAATAAACATTAATTTCCTAGTTATACATCGATGTTAAGTCTTCTCGTAATGGGACGGCGATTTGATGACCAAAGAATAGGGCGAAACGCGCCCGCTTCAAATCGAATGACCAATTTCGAATATCCTTCAACTTTGGCCATCGTGCTTCGGCCCTTCCTTCTCGCCGGAGCTCAAGTCCATGGAATTGTCTCTCCTCCTGCTGCCCAACTTCAGGAGCCCGTACAGCTTCCCGAACTCCCTGACCGTGTGAACGCTCTCCCTACAGAAGACCGAGGCGGGCTCAGCGGTCTCGTTCCCGCCCCGCCCGGACCGGCTACCGGTCAGCGTCGCCCCGTCCTTGCTCGCGGCTCCCCGGCCCTCGCTGCTGCTCTGCAGGGCGCCGATCACGGTCTTCAGGGCCCGGGTCGGGGAGGACCGGTTCGCGATCATGATCTCGCCGATGTGGGCCGGGCTCAGCCTCGCCCCGGCCTGGAAGATCTCCTCCACCTGCGGGAACAGCTTGTGCTCCTTGAGCCCCAAGTAATTGCTCGCCAGGCCCTTGAAGGCGGGGAAATCGCACAGGGGGAAGTGCACGTGGACGTCTATGCGGCCGGGCCTCGTCACCGCTTGATCGACCCGATCCTTGCTGCTCATCGTGAAGACCATCACCCGCTCCTCCCCGCAGCAGGATATGATCCCGTCCATGAAGCTCAGCACGCCGGACAAGCTCACGTCCGTCGGCTTCTTCTCCAGGAAGCGGTCGAGGTCCTCGACGACGATCACCGACCGGGCCGTCGTCTGGAGGAGGAGGGCCTTCAGGTCGGAGTCGTCGGCGACCCGGGAGAGGTCGACGTCGTAGATGTCGTACCCGAGGAACTTCGCCAGCGCCGCCGCGAAGCTCGACTTCCCGGTGCCGGACGCGCCGTGCAGGAGGTAGCTCCGCTTCCAGACGCGGCCGAGCCGGTGGTAGTACTGCTTCGACTTGAGGAAGCTCTCGAGGTCCGACTTCACCTTGCTCTTCAGCTCCGGGTCCATCACGACGGTGTCGATCGTCGCCGGGTGGGTGAACGGCACCGACCGCCACCGCGGGCCGCCGCCGCCGCCCTCCCCGGGCCGGCCGCCCCCGTCGAGGTTCATGAACAGCCGCACCTCCTTCTTCTTCTGCTCGATCTCGTCGGAGACCTGGAAGATGTGCTGCAGGTAAGGCTGCAGGACGCGGCGCTTGTCCTTCTTCCTGATCTTCAGCACGAAGGCCCGGCCCCCCACATCGGGCTCGCCGCCGCCCCCCTTCTCGTTGGCCCACGAGACCCGGGCGCTGAGGAACCGGTCGGCGACGGCCTGGTCGGAGTCGAGGCGGAGGACGATGTCGTTGGAGCGGGCGCCGGAGAAGAGGTTGGTGTGGTGGGAGTCCTCGAGGGAGGGGAGGGAGCTCAGGTAGGTGGAGACCTTGCGGTAGAGCTGGTTCTCCTGGAGGTGCTCGTTGTGCTGGGGGATCTTGTAGTACTGGTACACGTAGCACCGGTCCTCCACGGACTGGAGGAGCGCGGCCAATTTGCGCAGGAGCGAGGTCCGGTAGAGGAGGCGGAGGACGAGGAGGGCGGCGGGGACGGCGGCGAGGAAGAGCGCGAGCTCATTGTCCAGGCCCATCATGGCTGGACGGGTGATGGGGTCGATGCGATCGCGAATTGGGGCGATGCAGGACGAGATTCTACGGCTGCGGAAACCACCGCGGGCGGCGAAGGTGGGATGCCCGGAAACGGAGTATGAGCGGGCGGCGATTTGGGGTTCGAAGATCGGAGAGAGGGAGAAGGAGGAGGAGGGAAGATGGGGTGGTGGTGGTGGTGGTGGTGGAGGGTTTTATGGCGATGAAGGGGAAGGTGAGGGGGAGGTAACGAGCCGGCACCACCATTAAATTGGTCAAAAAAGCCAAACCGAGAGAGAGAATTGTGGGAGCAGCGGAGGTAGCTGCTGGCTGGTGGTGATGTTTGGCCCTGGCCGGCCGTCAATGTACGACTCTCGACCTTTTTGTTTGACCCTCTTCTGTCTTCATTTTTATTTTTTATTCTTTTGGGAAAAAGGCCGCACAAAAAAAAAAAGACGACCTTAAGTTATATGCGCGTTGCGCGTTTACCTAAACTTTTTTTTTATAATATAAGGAAATCCCAAAATTATATTTATATGACATTTTTACTTTCGATTAATTTTTTTTTCAAGATTTCGTTAGATGATTTTTCGTCCAAAATAAGGTAATTATTAATTCAATTAAGCCACGTGGGCGCCATGTCAGCACTGTTTACTTTTTAGATAGATTTCTAACGGTTCTTACTGGCAGAACTTTGACGGATGGTAAATGTGCCACACAAGTATAAATTCGGGATTTTTTGTGTTACGGAATAAAGTTTAGTATAAATATATTACGGTTGGCATAATTTAAGGTTTTTTTGCTGCTTTTGCTTTTTCTTTTGTTTTTTTTCCTTTTTTTGGCCACGACATGATCTATTTCTTCAAGGATTCTGGTGAAACATTACCATCAACGCGAGTTAACGAACTAAATAGAAAGCTTCCAATTTCTATGGTTTATCATTCTTTAGTTGCCTGCAGTCCAAACTTTGAAAATTGAAGTTCCCTCTACGAACCGTGTTTAGTTAGTGCCTCGACAACATTCACCATTGTTAAGTCGTTATCTCGAGTTAGTTGTGGGATGAAGCCGGCCGCATTCGAGACAACAAGGCTCCCGTCGAATGGTAGAAAGAGAGCTATGTCGATAAGCTATCAAATTGATGAACCACAGACTTATCCTAAGTTATAAGTAGACATTTACATAAGTAAGTCGTATGTAACGTTCGATAACAATATATCGTGTCGCTTGATAAGTTGACATACCGATGTTATAAATTAGTTTTATTATACTTAATATTTCTCCCATAAAAAAAAATTCTCCAAGACATTGCTTACATTGCCATAGGGTCGTGCTTCGTGGCTTGTTTGTATCCCGTCATTGTTTTATATCACTAACTTATGCAAAAATTATTTTATTTGATTTCGAGATGACGTTTGACACAACATTCGCTGCAGCAAAGTGTAAGTTGAAATAACACATATTCTAGCTCGTACTGGCAAAACAGAGAGCACGTGTTGAATATGAAGAGAAATTCTTAAAAAAAAATTAATTAATAAAAAATGATTAATATTACAAAAAATCTCAAACTGGTACAACTGTGATAAATTTACCCTCCGTTAGTTTCCGTTAAATTTTACCTTCAAATTGCTGAGTTTGATGACACTTGACAGTTGACTGATGTGCTGGTTTGGGATTTCACTCATTTGTTTGTCACATGTTTACCAATTTGTGATTTTTCGTTGTATAAATTCAATTTAACGGAGAGCAAATTTTTCACAAGTATACAATTTAAGTGGTCAAAAAATTAGTTTGAGATAAATTTGTCACTGGTTCGGGGTAAATTTGTCATGGTTGTATCAGTTTGGGATTTTTGGTAATTAAAAATTTAGTTCGAGGTAAATTTGGCACGGACGTATCAGTTCGGGATTTTTCATGGTATTAACTCAAAAAATGAAATATTAGCATGTAAAAGTTTTGTTTTGATTTTTTAAGCAATTTTAACAGTCAAATATTACTTCTATATTAATTTTTCCAAACTCACGCGCCGCCCATCATAGCTCGATTCTTAGGCAAAACGGTCGCGGCACGATCTCTACCGAACAAGCTCTGAATCGCCGTCGCTATTGATATTGCTAACTATTTTTTTCGGTCGATGAAGTCGTTGGAACCTCGAAAAAGGGTATCACGTGACATGCGTCCTTTCTGTAAGTAACTTGTTTAAGAAGACAACCAGAAATTGTTGCGATTTCAATAGTGTCGGAATCGACCAAACTTCCCATGATTGGTAAAAAATACTACAAGACATTTTGGGGCCAGTCCGAAGGCTTCTTTATTATATCGGTCCTTGAAATTGAATTCCGTGTCCGGGCCAATCGATTCAGTCGGCTTGACCCCAACATGGGTCCGATTTGGACGGACGGACGTGGTCTACGTACGACTCCTTTGGCCAAAGATTGACTGTTACCTTTTTTATATTTTATGCAATTAAGTATATAATAATACGGAAGGATAGATTAGGGATTTTCTATATATATATTTCAGTATGTGCAAAAAAGAGCACACGGGCTTTATTAGGCGACTATTTCAAGTAACGTATATCGATCAAGATATGCACATTCAAAAGGAATCTCCGGAGATACATATAATCAACAGAATTATCGAATATTTCTGACATGGGAAACTATCCCCCCATTCGGAGGGCTTTTCCCGATCTGATTTGCAAATAGAAAACGACAGTGTGGACGGCATTCTCGATTTTAAATTTTGAGGTCAAAGGGAGCTTTAGGACCGGGTCATGACATTTTGATCCGGTGAGGATTTGCCTACTTTCCATGCAAGGCTCCACCGAAACATTTCGATAATGTCATAAAGTTTAGTCATTTCATTTAAATGCATGTGCAACCAGCCCACATTTTTAATGCCAACCATATCTTGAAAGGTAAGAACATGGGGGGAATTGAATCGCCGGTTGTTCTTGTCGCTTCCTCGGGGAATCTTTGGGTACCTTTTCTGACCGCACCACCTTGGCGCTCGTACTTGCCAAAAAAGTTGCGCACAACTTTATGGTAAGAAAAAGTGGAGCATGGCCTTTTTGGGTCGGCAAAAGTAAAAGAAAACGCTAGGGCCCTTGAAAAATTAGACGTTTGACGATTTGGTCCCGTCTAAAAATGAACAAGAATTGAATTTTTACGGCATAATGAAGCTTGTCGAAAAAGACGAAGGAAGATTTCGATTTGCATTTGGAAAGGACGTGAGGTTTTAAAGGGATCGCGTGAATTCGTGATTGAAGGTGCTAGATTTGTGATTGACTTACTTTTGAATGGCAATTTTTCCCTTGATTGATATCGGCGGGGGGAAATTGTCTAATCAGTCCTGATCCTATTGATATGAACATCAATTCAATTCTAAATTTTTCAATTTTGTCATAACCCTTTACGCGAAATTCCGATGTAATCTTCCGGCCAATTTTTGCCTGAAAATCACTGGCGCGGCCGTGTGCAGCGTAGAACGATTGGCAATGATTGGACCGCCACCAGCGATATTCGACGAAAATTTATATAAAAAAAAGGATAATGTTGAAATTTCGCGCAAAGATTTGAAAGATTTAGGACCGAATTGATATCCGCACAACGAATTTAGGACTGATTGGGCAATTTTGCCCCGGTACTGCAAAGCATACTATTAAATCTCTCTTTTAAACTGGTCGAGCGCAATTCCTTGTTGGAGAAGTGTGCTTTTGTTGACATTTTGTATAATTCGGTGGACAGTGCTCTATTATGGCGGTCGGGTCAACATGTAGCGGCTAGTCCGCTTTGAACATGTCCACGGTTTTGAACGAGTACTATGGCCTAGTTTTTCAAGCCATGCTCTCTTAGTTTAATTCCCACCTCCGTATCCAATGCGTGTACACCGTGCACATTTTCTAACTTAAAGTATGTATTTCATCGCACCCGTATTGATTAACCCCCTTTAGCGTCACGCGATATCCATCGTCTTTTAGGACTTTTCTTTTTTCGGGTTGGAAGAAAATTGTCGAAAAAGTTTTAAGTTTATTATACTTTTTAAAATTCTGTCGTAAGCCATTTAATTGTACCAATCGAGGCATAAAGCACGCGGTCGATGAGATCTATACAAGCGACCTCCAATTCCCTGAACTGGAAATCATCCCCCGACGCCCTAACCGGCCGAGCTAATCCCGAGGGATCCTCGTCTCAATTCTCTGGCACTTCCCCCTACAAAGAAAACTTGCTGAAGATTTTACTCGAGCGACGATCTTTTCTGGCGCACGATCACAAATATCAGTTTCCGATCAAGTGCTGTTGACGCATCCGGTTTCTTGATCTGGTCTTCTTCGTCCTCGTGGTCGCGGACGCGGACATTTCCCTTCCCCCGCTCCTGCTATCTCTTTGACATCTTCGTGAGCTAAACCACAAAAAAGAAAAAGGCCATCAAATTGCAAGATCTGTTCGCTAATTATATTGTCCTTACAAAGCTCTGGCTCCAAGTTCTTTGGCCCTACAATTTCAAATCCTGAATTTCCACAGAATCCATTCGGCTAATTCGATGGAGTGGTGAGTCCATTCATGAAAATTTCATGGTCTGTGTTCACCGTGTCTTTATTTAGAGATATCTCTAGCCTTGTGGCTCGAGACAAGACGAAGGAACTGTCGCACTCGAGTCTGGTTTCCGGTTTCGGTTGAGCGGTGGACCGTGGAGATGGACTTCCACATGAAGCTCATCCATGAAGTTGCCTATGCGCTGAGTTTTCAACGACCCAATTGTTATATGGTGCTATTGGTTGGCCCACCTCGAGCAATTTCCTAGAATGTTTAGGTTCTTAGAAAAGAGAACTCGAATACTTTGTCGGACTCGATTTTTGCGCGTTCTGGACGTGTTCGACAGGAACGTTCGAATGGTGTCCGGACAATAAGGGCGTAACAAACACCATGTATTTTCGCAAAGCGAAGGTAACCTTACCACGGGAAGGCTCTACGAGGCTTCCGAGGCCTGTCCCCATCCTGTGGAGCGAGCTCCATGGGCGTACTGCTTATTTTAACATGCCGATGCCCACATGCCTCGCACCCTCAATTCCTCCTATTCCTTTATCTTCCTTAGGAAAATGGAATATCTCCTAAAGTTTTACATCCTAGTAATCTCGAGATTAAGATGAGAATCGAGATAAAGCCTTTTGAGGACTCGCTCGGTCCTATACTCTTATCTTTGCTTGGGCCTTGGAATTGCTTGCTCAATTCCTCCATACGAGCTCAGCACCGCCCGAGCTCGAGTAAAGGATTGTAGAGCCCGTCCCGTCCAAGCCCGCCAACTGAGCTTCTTTTAGATGGTGTATACGCATATAAACAATGACCTTTCAAGCTTCAGAAAGTGGAGAGCATCGACCTGAAAACCAAGAGATGGGTTGGCCCGCTTTGAATCAATTCCTCGGCCAGCTCTATATCTCTCTGATCGAGGGCTTAAATTATGCAAAAGCTGCAGCTCGCGAGCCACAAAAGAAGGCTCTGGTCCGGACCACCAAGCAAGGCAGGCAGGCAGGCAAGCATGGCATGTGTAGATCCAACGCCAACAAATCATTGAGCCCAAAGTCCCACAAAAGCTTAGACGGATCTGTTCATGCTTCTTTCCCCTTTTTAACTTGTAAAAAACATCGCGGGTCATAAAGCCTCACACCGCACACATGAGCAGCACTTACAGCAAAAGCACCCAATGATCATCATCATCATCAAACGCGGGAATGATTATGAATCATGTCCTCACGAGATCGGATGACTAGCTTGTGAAATTATCCAAATCGGCATAAAGCATGACCCAAGAACTTTAGAAGATGCACAGATGGGCGCTTGAATTCATTTGAGTTCCACTCACCCGCGAGACCAGGAACACTTGAATTTTCAAAGATGGTGATGGTTGATGCAAGATCAGTTAAAAGAGCCAGATACCTTCAAGCGGAGAGACTGTCACGAGACAGCCCGAGTTCCACTCACCCGCACGATCAGGAACACTTGAATTTTCAAAGCTGATGATGGTTAATGGAAGACTAATTAAAGAATCAGATACCTTCAAGCGGAGAGACCGTCTCGACAAATATGCATGCCTTGACAAAGAGCCGCATCAAATCAACGATTGATGATGGTGGTTTTGCTTCTGCCGAACCTGTACAAGAATTAGGTTGGCCTACTTTTTCTCTTCTTCTTTTCTTTTTTTCGAGAATTTCAGTTAACGCAAAGCTGTCTAATGATGAATAATTCTAGGTATTGGTCAAAATCAAAGAAAATAAGAGCGAAGCATGTGCGATGGCTCGTCTGAAAGGACAAAAGGTGGGCTGCTTTCCATGTGGAAACTTGTCAAGCTCCCAAGAGCACAGGGTGCGAGGAAGCTCTCTTCTTCAATAAGTTGAGGCAGAGGTAGAAGTCAGGTGCCACAGGTTTGGTACGCAAATCAAGACTACATTGATCTTTCTACCCACTGTCTGGTGTGCTTAGGTACATTATGAATATCTATGATCATTGGGAGGCCGCCCGATGGGCCGGAGGCATGGGAAAACCATTCCGTTCTCGGGCTCGGTCCATGCATCCCGGCCCGCCAAGGTCTGATCAAATGTATACATAAGAGATTCGACCTTTTTGAATCGCGGACGGGTCTAGGGAATGACTTTTAAACGGGGCCCAATCATCGATCTATTCTACTTATGAACGCGTTATAGGCTTACTATAAGCACCCTCATCTCATTCCCGGGACTAGCAAACTCTCTTCGATTAGTACCCGAATCTACGACGCCTCGTCTAGGCCTCGAGGACATGAAAAATTACGCCAAGCAATGTGCGGGCCATCGTGGGTCTTAGTCTCCCTTGAGGCCCGGAACCCGTTACCCTATTCCATTCTCATTCTCGAAGCGATGCGATGCAAAGAACGAACAGAGACAAATTTAAGCAAAACGCCGAGCTCCATCGAGTTGGTTAACACTCAGACATCAAAAAACGCCTCAAGAGCCATGGCGACGCGTTTCAGACCCATCAAAGATACCTTCTTTTTTCACGGCCATCCTTTCAATAGCTCTTCTGCTAATACTTTATTCCTCCGCCGTGACGGAACGTGGGATCGCCGTGCCCATACGGGATGAACGGAGTGCTTTGAAAGGTTCGACCAACCCAACCTCATTATTAAATCGAACAAATACCTTTCCTAATTTGACAAGACTCGGGAGAACCACTATTTGCAAGTTCCACCGTATCTAGTCCTTGATCATTATCGAAGGCATCAATGTTCATTGGATCTCATGAATCACGTTGCTAGTCTAAAGTGGCCAAAATGTGTAGTCATCTGGGGGAATATCTACTGCCAAAGATGATGTCCTTGCTGTCGGCCAATAGTGCCAGTAAGTTCATTCATCAAATGGTTCTTAGTGCCATCTTTTTGTCCGACAACATTTTTGTTTTTTAATTGCGTTTTCAAACATAGCAAATATTGCTGGCCACTCTTTAGTTATTCCAAGTCTGGCGACCGTCCATTTTTTGCTATTTCCGCGAGTTCTCGCACGCCAATCGCACTGTAACGATGCAATGTACCTAGGACTTAGGCTATGATGACCGGAAGCTATGTGGCATTGGCCAAATGGGAATTGGAAAATCAATGGCTTCTGGTGATTTGGTCGATGTGGTACTTGTACTACTCAAAGGGTGTCAATGCGTAATTACTGAAATCTCGCGAAGCGGGTGTGACGACCGCTCTTGTGTTACAGTACTTTCGTGTCGCGTCGAATTTCTGCACCGAATTAAGTGTTCAGCAAGGTCGATAAAGGAAAAAAAAAATAGGGCAATAGGGATGACGAAAGGGATATTTTCACTGGACAACTATTCGAGTAAGCGAGATGAACCGAATTCGTGCTGTTTGAAAGAGATCGATTGATCCATCTATCCATCCATGTTGATCAAGCAAATTAGACAGGACGATATCTTCACTGGACAACTATTTGAGTAAGGGGATGTTTTTTCTTTCCTTTCTCTTTGTCGCTCTCGCCGGCCTATGGTGATGGCAAGGGCTCTCCCCCAGCTCTCGCCATAAACCTGCAAGGGCATCCCAGCCCTCGCCCTCGCCCTCGCCCTCGCCCTCGTTGGCCATCATGCAGTCTGGTTACTAGCAAATGGAGGTTGATGACTGGTGAAAGAAAATAAGGAAAGAAGAGAAAAAATAGAAGAAAAAAAGAAAAGAATTTTTTTTTAAAAATTATCCACGTTAACGCTAGACGTGCCACGTAGAACAGCCCATGTCCACGCCAATAATCTCCGGCCTAAATTAGCCGTATGAACTCAATTAGTATCAATATGAAAAGGTTTATGACTAAATTAGTCCAATTAAAAGGTTTAAGATCAAATTGGTAATAATGTAATAGATTTATAACTTTTTTGATATTTTTCCTGAGATATTTTCATTGGACAACTGTTCGATTAAGTGAGATGCACCAAATTCGTACATTCAAAGGAGATCGATGGATCGATCCATTCATGTGTGATCAAGCAGACTCGACGGGTCGATAAAGGAACCTATATCAATTTAGCGTGCGATCAAATTCGGAATCTTATGCAATCAATATCAAGCATTGTTTACGAGGGACTAGGCCTATAGGGAATCACACAAAAAATTCACCACTTAGTAATTGCGGATGGTCCATCCACTTATAAAAGGTCGCCAGCGGAATTGAAAGAAATTCCTTCTAAAAAGTTGGCCCTTTTTTGGATAAGCAATTATTAGCTTACGTCACTCATTCTCCCCCTCCGAAATTGATTAAATTATGCAATGATAATCTTAGAATAAGCAGGCATTCAATAGAAATCCGACACGTGATAAATAAACCGGCTCGTAGATTGCTCTCCATATCTCTTTTGATTCGAGCTTTGTTTGTTTCGCTAAAAATGAATGATTTAGAAAATATTTTCCTAAAAATGATCGCTTTTATCGTTTATAAAAATAATTGAACGAATATTATATTCATCATCCACGAAAATATTTAGATATAAATTATTGTCGATAATGAAAACATTTTTCATTGAATTATTTTAGGAAAATGTTTTTCCAAATTAGTTGAATTCGCACACTCTTTCTCCATATTTCCTGAATAGGGATGCTACTGCCAACAACTTCAAATCAGTACATCTATAACATATTTATCCCCAATTAATTTCCACGTCATCAAACATCTTAAATCGACACACCCGTGACAAAATCTACCCTCCGTTTGTTTCCGTCCAATATTCTTGTTAAATTATAAACGTGAAAATAGGCGCGGTAAACAACTAGTCCAACGTGAATTCGATTTAGGCTCCGTTTGTTTTGGAGAAAATGAATAACTTGAAAAAAAATTCTAAAAATGATCGTTAAATAGTAAAAAAAATGTTTCTATAATAATTTATGCATAAATATTTTTATAGATGGTCAAATATTTTTTGTTCGTAACATTTTATAGTTGGTATGAAAGATTAATTATAAAAAAAATACCTTTTACTATTGAACAAACGCAATCTTAGTGTCTGTTTAGTAACGTTTCTGTTTTTCTGTTTTTCTTTTTTTGTTTTTCGAAACAGAAAAAAATAGAAATCCGTTTAGTAACGTCAGTTAGTTTTTTTTGTTCCCAAAATAGAAAAGTGATCAGGGAATAGATTTGAAACAGAAATAAAAAGTAAAAAAAATCTACTTTTTTGTTTTTGAAACAAAAAGAGAAACAATAGAAAAATAAGATAAGCTCTACCTTTTTCACAAGATATTCTTGTACTAAACCTTAACCCTCAAACCCTAAATCCCAAAATCTTAACCTCAATACCCAAACCATAAAATCCCAAACACTAAACCCTAAATCCCAAAACTCTCAACCCGAAACCTTAAAATCTAAACCCTAAAATCGTAATTCCAATCCTAAATCCTAAAACGCTAAATCGCAAAACCCCGAATCTTAAACCACAAACTCCAAACCCTAAACTGTAAATCCTAAATCCCAAAACCCGAAATCCTAAACCCAAATCCTTAAACTCGAAATACTAAACCCAAAACCCCAAACTCGAAACCCTAAACCCTAAAATCCAAAATCCAAAACCCTACACCTCAAAACCGAAATCCTTAAACCCTAATCCCTAACCCCAAATCCTAAAATCCTACCCCCCTAAATTGTAATTTCCTTGACCACCATCCGGTATTTGCTTTGTCTATAAGGAGTAATTTTCTTTGTAATTGTGTTAAGGTCATCCAATTCTATATCATAATATATACTCATTCTATTTCTAGTCCAATTTCATCCAAACACGAATTATTAAGTCTCCACCGACAATTTTATAATTAAATGAAAAAATTGAGAGTAGAAATTTTTAGTGTCCTACCAAGTGCATTTCTGTTTTTTTTTACTCCAAAAATAGAAATTTTGTGCAGTTACTAAACGCGTTTTTTTGGTTAGAAACTTGTCTAGGGAATAGAAATAAAAAAAAATAAGGTTAATACCATGAAAAACCCCAAACTGGTACACCTATGACAAATTTATCTTAAAATATTTTTTTGACCACAAAAAATCCTACATTGGAATACCTGTAACAATTTTATCCCGAATTATTTTTTCGACCACCAAAAATTCCACACTGGTATACCTGTGATAATTTTACCCTGAACTAATTTTTTAATCACAAAAAATCTCAAACTGGTATACCTGTGACAAATTTATCTTCTATTAGCTTATGTTAAATTTTACTGGTAAATTGCTAAGTTTGATGACACGTGGTAGTTGACGGATGTACCAATTTGGGGTTTTACCCCTATATTTGTCACAAGTTTATCAATTTGTGATTTTTCGTGATATTAATTCAATTTAACAGACATTAACTGCAGGTAAATTTATCACAAATATATAAATTCAGGATTTTTAGTGGTAAAAAATTAGTTTAGGGTAAAATTGTCATAAATGTACCAGTGTGAGGTGTTTTGTGGTAAAAAAAATAGTTCGGGGTAAATTTATTGCATGTGTACTAGTTTTAGATATTTTATTATAAAAAATCTAGTTCTAGGTAAAATTATTATAGATGTATCAATTTAAAATTTTTCGTTATATTAATCCAAAAAAAACCTATCTCCATATAGAAATTATTTATATTCCAAAAAACATTACTAAACATACTCTTAGGCTGTGTTCGTTTCCGGAAAAATATTTTTCCGGAAAATATTTTTTGCGTTTTCCGGTATTTGGGGGCGGAAAATATTTTTCGTGGGAAAACATTTTCCTTCCCCACCCCCAAATCCTTCATTGTGATTTCCTTTTTTCACAAAGAGAAAATCATTTTCCCCCAAAGTGAAGACAAAATTGCCCATGGGAGGGAAAATGTTTTCCGTGGGAGAGGAAGTTGATCGTTGGTCACCGCCGTCGGCCACCGATCGCTGTTGCCATCGGTTGCCGCCGACGGCCGCCGGTCGCCGCCGCTGCCGGTCGCCGCCGCTGCCGGTCGCCGCCGCCGGTCGTTGGTTGCCGGTCGTCGATCGTCGGCCGCCGTCGGTCGCCAGCCGTCTGTCATCGCCACTCGCCGCCCGTCGCCGCCGCCCGTCGCCGACCGTCGCTGGCCGCTGCCCGTCGCCGACCTGCCGCGGCCGCCGCCCCCGCCGCCTGCCGCTGATCGCCGCCCGCCGGCCCGCCGCCGATCGCCGCCCGCCGGCCGCCGCCGGTTGCCGATCACTGCCGCTGGTCGTCGGACCCCACCGAATCAACGATCGCCGAACACCAGAAAATATTTTCTAAAATTTTTTTAGATTTTAGCCGAACACCAAAAAATTATGTTCCAAAAAAATATTTTTCAAAAAAATAACTTTCGAGAAAATATTTTTCGAAAAATAAATATTTTTCGCCGAACGATCGGAACCTTAAAGTCAGTACAATCATTTAACACAGGCTGTCTTTTGTCAGCACCACCCATTTTTTATTGCCCGAGTTGACCAGGGAATCTTTCTTCCTTTCAACGCTTATTATATTTCAATTTGATTTTTACTGACCTTTATTCCCCTTTTTTATATTAGAAATTAACGGACAAGTAATGCCGCCAGCCAGTCACATCGACGTGATAGAGTATGTTAAGATAACGACTAAAAGGACTAGTTTACCGCTGCCGTACATGCTAAAAGACCCTGATTACATAAATTGAGAAATTTTGATAATTTAATTCCACTATTGATATCATTTTTATTATAATTAACATCACGAAAATCTAAAACTGATAAATTTGCTTCAAATTAATTTTTTGATCATAAAAAATCTCAAATTGATAAATATACGACAGATTTACCATAAACGAAATTTTTTATCACTAAAAACCCAAAAAATGATATATTTACAACAAATTTACCTTTTATTAAATTGGATTAATATTGCGAAAAACTACAAAATGATACACCTGTGACATACAGAGGGTAAAACTTCAAACTGGTAGACTCGTCAATTGTCACGTGTCATCAAACTTAGAAATTTAACTGAGAAAAATTTAATGAAAATTAACAAAAGGTAAAATTGTTACAAAATACCAATTTTGGGTTTTTAGTTTGAGTGAATCTGTCTTACAGGTGTACCGATTTGAAATTTTTCTTGATATTAACCCTCTCTATTAAAAGATTGACATATATCGAATTTGGTGCCCTCCCTCTCTATAAATTACACATCTAATTTAACTTACGTGATGATTAAGAAGCGACAATTGATTCATCAGATTAAGAAATTACCTCGTCAAGAATAATCTGCCATAATTAAGCAATTATGTATAGATATGATGTGCTTTGTCAATGATGTGTCGGACGTAATATGCACGAGATATGAAAGAGAATTGATCACCGTTTGCCTTAAAAGTACATCGAGAAAAATCAAAGTAAATGCGATCGGATTTTTTTTGGGTCAAAAGAGGCGATCGGATTAAAAATTGGCGTTCTTGTGTGCCTCAAATGCGGACTATTTGAGAAAAGCTTCCATACTTATTCACATTCACTTAAAACTTATAGAGTCAACAAAAAATATCGAATCTAATAATTGAATTTTCTTTTATCGCTCCTCGCCATTCTATTTTGGTAGGAGTTAAGAAAAACTTTGTCGTTACAGATCTTGTTTGAGTATTAATTAGCATCTTAATCAGAAGTCTTAAAATTTTTAAAATAGCCGGACACAAATTTTCAAATCTGACTTGATATCATCAATTTCTTTTAAAATAAAAATAATGCTATACTTAGAGAGCTAACAAAAATATCAAATCTAATAATTGAAAAAGACCGTCGGTACGGATCTTGTCCGATTATCAAATTATGCCTTAATCAAAAGTCTCAAACTTATTAAAATAGCAGGACGAAACGCGATATCATCAATTTAAAAATAATAATAAAATAAAAGTGCTAAGCGACGTATTAGAGGAGAACGCGTGTGACTCGGCTAACATATACTAAGGGCCCGTTTGGCAACGTGCCAAACAGTAAAAATTTCTATTCTTTTGTTCCCAGAAATAGTTTGGGAACAGAAATGCGTTTGGTAAATTTTTTGTTCCCGGGCACATTTTAGCAAAAATTTGTGCCGAGAAACAGTTTTGGAAGAGAAACAAGAAGTAAAAAAAAGTTGCTTCTTGTTTCTCGGCACAATTTTGAGAATCAGTTTTTTTTCTTCTTTTTCTTTTTTTCTTTTCTTATTTTTGTGTTCTTCTTTGGCCATGGCCGGTCGCCGGCGACCGGCGGCCGGCCACAGCCCAGGGCCGGCGAGGGCGTCACGGCCCTCGCCGGCCGCCGGCGGAGGCGAGGGCTGGACCCTCGCCGCCTGGGCGAGGCCGCCTCGCCCAGAGACGGCGAGGGCGGCTTCGCCGTGGGTCGCGACGGCGAGGCTCGGCCTCGCCAGATCTGGGCGAGGCCGACCTCGCCGTCGCCACCGATGGCGAGGGTCCAGCCCTCGCCCTCGCCGGCGAGGGGGACCCTCGCCTCCGCCGGCGATCGGCGAGGGCCGTGACACCCTCGCCGGCCCTGGACTGTGGCCGGCAGCCGGTCGCCGGCGCCGGCCATGGCCAAAGAAGAAAATGGATATAAAGAAAAAAAATAAACAATTCAAAATATTATTTGAGAACAAAAATTTTGTGTAGTTACCAAACGCATTTCTATTCTTTTCTACTCTAGAAATAGAAATTTTGGACAGTTTATCAAACGCCTTCAAATACTCAGAAATTGTTTCCGGGCACAGAATAAAAAAAATCATTTCTGTTCAGAAATAGTTCCCGGGCATAGAAACGTTCTCATGCGCACCCTAAATGATTTTAAAAAACAATTACTTTTACCTCGAGGCATGAGTTAAAATAAATAAATAAATAAACGGTGGGACGAAAAGTAAATTATTTATTAAAAGACGAAAAGTAAAATATTTATCAAAAAAAAAAAAGAAAAGAAAAAATCCGAGTTGCGATCGGAGGTTGTCTTCGTCCACTTTGATCAAAACAAGAAGACCGCGGCGCTCCCATCAAGCTTCGTATAAAAATCGAAACTTTGCGACATCTTCTTCCCCGTCTGTCCATGTCTCCACGTTGGCTCCCTCGTGTGGCTCTTCTTGACTTAAAAAAGTTCACACCTTTGTTCTTCGATTCCCATGCGTCATCCTCGTAGCCCCCACGTTCGGGGATAAAACAGTGGCTGCACTTTGAAGGGAAGAAGACAAAAGAGGGAGGGACGAGGGGGAGATGGGTGCTTCGTTTAGCGCTCTGCCTTCGCGAGTGACGATGACGCTCGCCAATTCTGTCCACTGCCCACTTCTCGTTTCCCTTTGAGCTCGATGGAGAAGAAGAAGAAGGTTAGTGGGGGTCGGGGAGTGTTTTGAGTCAACGCAAAGGATCGGCAATCGTATCCCAACATGTGTTTGGCACATGTGGAAAGTGAAGCTCCATATGGGAAATTTGGCTTGCGTACTGCAAAACGCTTGGTCGTACTTTTTTGCAGTACAAATTTTCGCACGCTTCCCCGATTTTCTCCCGTTTTCTGGCGTCCACCGTCGATTATATGTCCCTTTCGATTTGATATAAATTGTGGGTTCTTGCGCTTCGTCGTGCTGTGCGGCGTGTGGGCATGCAATTGAGGCGAGTGATTTTGTTTTCAGCGCTGCAGTCAATGCTCTGCTTCGTGGGGCATTCTCAATGGAGCATTCAATGTTCTGATCTGGGTATTGAATAGAGAGTCAAACCCAGGAGCAGCCCCTTTGCTCTAGATATTCAAAGAGGGGTCAGGTGAAGCTGGGACAGCGATTTGGGTTCTTGACAGTACTGGTTAGGTCCAGGAGAGATCTCATCTTCTGTGGCTGAATTCCTCGAGAAGAAGAAAACTGAGGTGAGCTTGCTGACCTTTCAAATTTCATGAGCTGCTGCTGTATGCGTATGGATACACCTGTACATTCTATTGGCATGTCGAGATTTGATCCGGTTTTTCTTTTCCTTTTATAAATTAGATAAAAACCGGACCTTTCGACGTTTTTCAATCGAATGATGGGGAGCATGAACATTGAGGAAGTGAGAGCGGAGGAGGTGCATAACGAGCCCGATGACGTGAAAAGAATCGCGCTGTGGTCGAAACAGATCACGGCCAGGGGAATTGTCGCTAGTGTAGCCATAGGAATGATTTACAGCGTGATAGTGATGAAGCTCAACCTCACCACGGGTCTAGTTCCGAACCTTAATGTCTCGGCTGCGCTCCTCGCCTATGTGTTCATCCGGACTTGGACTAAGCTGCTGCACAAGGCCGGAATCGTGACGACCCCGTTCACGCGGCAGGAGAATACTATCATTCAAACCTGCGCGGTCGCATGTTATGCCATTGCCTTTGGAGGTGGAACTTCTTTTTCTGCTGATATCCGTGGCTTTTGATCTTTATAACTGTAGATAATTCATGGCACTGGATAATATTCCTGAATGATTAAAATTCCTCGTTCATATTTTCCTCGTACAGGCGGTTTCGGTTCTTATCTGCTGGGTTTGAACAGGAAAACATACGTGCAGGCTGGTGCGGATACCCCTGGGAATAGTCCCAAGGGCATTACGGAACCCGGCATTGGTTGGATGACCGGCTTCCTCTTTCTGACTAGCTTTGTGGGGATTTTTGCATTGGTTCCTCTGAGAAAGGTAACTCTTTTATGACGTTGTGTTTGATGACATGGCCATGCTATTCGACGTATGCAAAACCGTACAAACAAATCCATGTTACTCTTCCTTTAGTTCTCTGTACCGCCTGCGTGTCGGAGTGAACTTTTAATGGATGTTCCCCAAATTTATCTGTGCTAGGTGCTAACTGGTTTTCCGGATTACCGGAACTGTTGAGATTACTCAATTACCAAACAATATGTTAAATATGTTTTTGTGTGACAGATAATGATAATTGACTACAAGCTAACTTATCCTAGTGGAACTGCGACCGCCGTCCTCATAAATGGGTTCCATACTCCTAAAGGAGATGAGATGGCCAAGTATGCATACAATCTTCCAAGCTTCACCTTTCAATTTTGTGGCTCTAAATCTGCACGATTTATGGAGCGAGTAAGCTTAAACAAGTTTTGTCGTGCAGGAAACAGGTCCATGGTTTCGTGAAATTTTTCTCGTTGAGTTTCCTCTGGGGGTTCTTTCAGTGGTTTTATTCAGGTGGAACCAGCTGTGGATTTTCCCAATTTCCAACATTCGGGTTGAAAGCTTTGCAAAACTCGTGCGTTCTCTAACTCTTGGTTTTTTCCCTCCTTATTGCCGCCTCTTGAGTCATCATGACCCAACGGGCGATATATTGTTTCGCAGATTTTACTTTGACTTCAGTATGACATACGTTGGGGCGGGAATGATCTGCCCGCATCTAGTGAACTTGTCCTTACTTCTCGGCGCTGTTCTCTCTTGGGGAATAATGTGGCCGCTCATAGGTGGGCTTAAAGGTGAGTGGTACCCTGGTACGTTGAAGGAGAGCAGCATGAAGAGTTTGAATGGCTACAAGGTAAGGATTAAAGCCTCAAACCATCTCGTTAAGCTGTGCCATGGATATTCCATTAAGCGGTAATCTTGTTTCTTGATGTGCTTGTGCAGGTCTTTATTTCTATTTCTCTAATTCTTGGAGACGGGCTCTACAATTTCCTCAAAATACTGTATTTCACTGCTCAAAACATCTATGCCAGAATGAACAAGAAGAACAGTAAAACATGTAAACAAAGCAATACAATGTCTTGTGTTCATTTTCTTAATTGGCATTTATGCAATGTTTTGTACTTGCTTGAGGAACACCCACATAACATGGCTGACTCAATTTTACTTTTTTGTTCTTTTTAGTTCCTGAGAATGAAAACCAGGCTCTTGATAATCTTCAGCGTGATGAAGTTTTCTTAAGAGAGAGCATTCCCCTAAAGGTGGTTTTGTTCGGGTACATTATCTTCTCAATCATCTCCGTCATCGTGATCCCTCTCATCTTCCCTGAGCTGAAGTGGTATTACGTGGTCGTCGCGTATATTCTCGCACCGGCCCTTAGCTTTTGCAATGCGTACGGCGCGGGTCTTACTGACATGAATATGGCCTACAATTATGGAAAAGTGGCGCTCTTTGTGCTTGCCGCCATGACAGGGAAGGATTCCGGTGTAGTTGCCGGGCTCGTGGGGTGTGGCGTGATTAAGTCGATGGTGTCCATCTCTTCGGATTTGATGCACGACTTCAAGACTGGTCATCTAACCTTCACTTCTCCACGATCGATGCTTCTCAGCCAGGCAATCGGCACAGCTATAGGCTGCGTAGTCGGTCCCCTTACATTCATTCTGTTCTACAAGGCTTTCGATATCGGGGATCCGAACGGAGAATATAAAGCTCCTTATGCCCTCATTTACCGGAACATGGCGATTTTGGGCGTCGAAGGCTTCTCCGCCCTTCCACGCCACTGCTTGCAGCTGTGTTATGGCTTCTTTGGCTTTGCCATGGTGGCCAACTTGGCGAAAGACCATTTGCCAGAAAACATTGGGAAATGGGTGCCCCTCCCCATGGCCATGGCCGTGCCTTTCCTCGTTGGGGCCAACTTCGCAATCGACATGTGTGTGGGGAGTCTGATCGTTTTCGTGTGGCACAAGCTGAACAGCAACAAAGCGGCACTTATGGTTCCCGCAGTGGCTTCTGGTCTGATATGTGGCGATGGACTGTGGATTCTTCCTTCGGCGATCCTTGCGCTGGCCAAAATTCATCCTCCAATATGCATGAACTTTTTGAAGGGAGAGTAGATTTCAGATCGAATGGTCAGAAAGTTTAGTTAAGTTTCGTTTTTCTTAGTAAAGCTTATGGCAGAGTCAGACCTAGTATGGCAAGTTTTCGAGCACTTAAGGTAGAAAACATGATAGCCGATGATACAGATTACTAGATGATAAAGCAAATAGAGAATGTATCAGCATCCTGATGAATAAGATTGAGATAATTGCTAGAAGTCCTCGACACTATATTGAGTGTATATATAGAGCACCAAAGTGCAATTTGCATTAGAGTCGCAATTCCCGATGAGTCATATAAGCAATGGATGGTGTTGTTGGCCCATAATGATTTCATTAGGGGGTTTTTCATTTGCAGTTTTTATTCTCTGCAAAATTCATTCATGTTGGCCTTCTCACTAAAAATTCAGAGGTGACCTCATTATATGAAAAAGGAGGATCTCATGATGACAAAATAGCACAGGAAAAGAAAAGGAAGTTGCCGGCCGACCGTAGTAACAGAAGGCTAATCATCATAAATTTTCAAAGATAACATGCAATGTTCAAACCTTGGCTCAATAGTTCCTATTCAGGGATTTCAGTAGCAAGTAGCAACCAAGCAGAGCCTCCATCGCGTTTGGTCTTCTTTCTGTGTACGATTGAATGCAGCGCCTAAAGAAACCCAGTAAATCGTTTCTGATATGCCTGCTGCTTTTAGAAGTCACGAAGAGCTGAAGCTGAACAAAAAATTGCTCACATTGGAGAAACTCCATGGAGTTGAGTTCTCTGAGAATAGAACTGGAACTAGATTTTCATTACTTGTGCTAGGCGGTGGATGTCCTTTAATAAAGTATTTCCCCTTGCCTGCTCTGAGGTTATCATCGATGGCAGAACTAAGAAAAAACACGCAATACTAGTCAGAGTAGGAAATATTTGACATACCAAACTCTATTAGAAAGATCAAATGAGGTTATGGCTAACAATGGTTAGCGAAAATAAATTTGCATACTTGAGGTGCAGGTGTATCACGCAACACTGTTCTTGGAATACCATCCTGGAGGGGATGAAATTTTGATCTCGTTGACTAGTTAGTTTGTGCTGCAGACAACTGATCCTGAATGCAGATTCTTGCCATCAGAGAAATGGAGAGAAAAAGAAAGAGATGATTAAAATCTTCATGCTCTGGACAAGATTGCTATACTTGCTGTCATGATCTCATTCTCTCTCGATTTTTGCCGGAAGAGATGAAACTGGCGATTTCAAAGAGGTGGGTTGCGGTGATATTGGGAGAGATGATGAGAAAATACTATATAGTTGAGATCGATGCCTCGGCCGTCCCACAAAAGCAGACAAATGTTCCGCCATGGGCAACGCTTTTCCAATCCTGATAATGCCCTGGAGTTCCGATTGATATTTTGCAGTTTCTCGTACCTTCGTTTATCCTAACGTTAGCTTTCGCAGTCCTGACTGTGAAAAAATACTCCAGAGTTTGAGGGTCGGCCAATATATCTTAGGATAAAAGCAGGGTGGTTATTGCCAACTACTGACTAACCGGATGGCGATCCCTGTACGAGGAGAGAGTCCCCAGATAGTGCAATAGTACTCTCCTCTTTAACATCGACAATTTCTAACATTAACTGAAGCCTTTGGTTTATGTTAAAATTTCAATTTTTTGGTTTGATTCGTTAGTGTTCATCTGTCTCTGTTAGTTGGATCTCCAGATTTTCAAGTCCACAATACTCGTGCCGGATCACAGCCTGCGCGTTCTCCATGCAATGAAGTTGCAACGACAGGTCTAAAATAGCATCACTCAGACATGCATATCCCTATGAGACTCCACGAGGGCAAATGTTAAAAGCACAGACTTATTCCACAACTCAACCAGCTACTTGGAATGCATCAGCACATGAATGCAGCTACTTTGCTGATGAAACCAAGCAACTTACATGCATCAGACACAGATCACAACAAACACGCCAATCTCTAAAGTTTAGAAGCTGCATCCTTGTCCAGAAACCAAGTTAACTGCCCCTCGGGAGACACCATTTGCGCGGGTAACTTTTTAGCATCCCCACTGGTCCCTAGTGCAGTGTGCACGGCATCCACTTCGCCGGTCCCGGCAACCACGAGAGCGATGTACTCCGATGAATTGATCACCGGGAAAGTGAGAGTGATGCGTTCCGGAGGTGGTTTCGGCGAGTCCTTGATGAAGGTGACCCACCTCTCTTTCTCATTGAGGAGAGGATGCCCCGGGAACAGAGATGCCACGTGACCATCAGGTCCCATGCCAAGCAGCATCAGATCAAACTTCGCGAACTTGCTAGCAGCCGATGGAGCTAATACGCCGCTCTCAACTAAGTACCTTATACAGGCCTCATAATCGTCTGCTGCACCCTCAGCTGACAGCGTATCGTTAATGGCATAAACATTTTCAGGAACAACAGGTACCTGAGGGAAGCACAGGTGACAAAATTGCTTCATTAAAATCGAGCAAACATTTCATCTTTGTAAGGAGAAACCTATCCTCAGATCGAAGCACCAAGATTAGGGTCGTATCTAAATCAAGCTAAAAATCACCAGCTTGTTCATATCTAAAACTGCTCATGATGCATCTTTCACATTGCCAGAAATCCGAACAGCTAATGACTGTCCTATTTTCTCTTGAACGAGCATTCGTCCTTATGAGCGATGGCAGAACCTTTCTGGATCGGAGCAATTTATTCTTCTCAAGGTTCATCGTGGTGAATCAGATTAGCTCTAACAATTATGTCAACATGCAATGATCTGCTAATAGATGCCTCAAGATATGAAGTAAGAATGCACTGTTCCTTGCATAGTCAAAATTAGGGCATTTTACCTTGGAGAGCAAACCATCACAGGCGAGCTTGTAGTTACTGTCAGGATGAGTCTTAGGAACCACCCTTTCGTCCAACCAAAAGACATGCCATTTCGACCACTCGACCGATTCGACGTACGGCGGCTCCGCCAGTTTCCTGAAAGATTCCGGGCATTGAGCAATCCCAACAATTCGAAACAAATCGCAGAAATCATATTCAAACTACCCTTACACGCGCTTCATCACCAAATAAATTGGACATGACACTAATGCACGCTAGAGCTCCTGCTGATCTTCAGATCAGCTTGCGTAATCTACAGTCCATTAATATTAGCACTAGCTAGGACGGCAAGAATACTGTAACTGGGCTGTGAAGCTTTGTAACAATAACCGAGCGTTTGCTGATGCATTTTAAAATTGGAAGATCCATGGACTACATCTGGGAAGATGGAGAGCGTACCTGAGGAGGTCGATGAGATAGCCGCCGGAGAGAACGACGGTGAAGAGCCCCCTCTCCCGGACGAACTTACCGGAGAGATCGGCGACGTACTTGGCGAGGGCCGCCGCCAGCTCCTCCTCCGAACCCAACACCTCCACCTTCCTCTTCGACGACGCCGGCGGCGGCGGCACGGTCTCGGCCATTGGAAATTTCTCACTTCCTGGGGTGGTTCGCCGGAACAAGGTAGCGGAGGATAAAAGAGTTGGCGATGCTCGGGAAAGGGACCAGGCGTGGCGCGACACTTCCTAGTGGACGGTACACGGACGTGCAAAAGAAGACATGGACAGATTGCCCTTCTCCCTCCTCACGATAAGAGCATCTCTCTTTGCTTTGGTCGATCCATGTCGGGTAAAATCATTGACGAGTGGAATTTCAATCGTTCATTCGCGCTTCTTGGAATCGGAGAACCGTATCCCTTATCTAACAGAAGGCGAAGAATGAATGAAGATTGTGATAGTTTGCCCCGATCACTTTGATTCAAGCCATATACAGCATGAGATCTGAGCAGCCTTGTACGCAACCGCGAGTAGAGATGGTTGGTTTCAAGGTGCGCCGGTTTCTACTCTAGAATTGAGAACCGAATTGAAATGGTCAATTCTCAATTTGTGCCGAACTGGGTGGATCCAGGAACCAGTGTGATTTCTTTCTTCTTGGTTTTTTTTTTCCCTATTCCTTGGTAGGGAATAGAACAATGGAATCGGACAGGGGATTGGAAAAAAAGAATGTGATTTTTGAACTCTTGTAGGGAATGGAACACTCTTGGAGAGTGAAGGTGTGTCTATGAATGTTGTTTTTGTTTTTATTTTCCTCCAGTCTTTTGGTAATAAAGAGAAAAAATATCGGTATGATATGAATGGTACTGTCCATACCTGAAATCGGGAACCGGACCGATTATCACCGGTTCCAAATTTTAGGAATTGAGAATCGAATCGGTTCCTACAGGAACTGCCCAGAACCGGTCAGTTCCCGATTGGTTTCCATGCTCACCCCTAACCACGAGACCTTGCTCTGCCGTACCTATATTGGATAAAGCGACATTTACTAAATCTGGTTTATACCCACCCACATTTGCCTAAGTTTGGTTTTTATAACCTGGCCGGCCATTGTTCAACTGATTACAAAACCTTGGATAAGACTTTAAAAGCGGAAATTGATCGAACGATCAACGTGTTCTCCGTGGTCAGATGCCAGAACCGAGACGATATTCGTTTATTTGCCGCGATTTTATCGAAGAGAGCTCGGAGTGAGATGCCGAGACCCCATACGCGGTCTTGAAGAAGGTCCTGTTGGTGGCTGGGATCTGGCCTCTGGCTTGTTATTCCAAAATTGGAATGGCAAATCAATGGAGAAGATCAAGTTGAAGATTATATAGCTGGGGAATCTCTGTGACTTTTGATCTGTAATCTTCTCTGCTGGGCCGGTTTTTGGGCCGCGGAATTGGGCTTTTGGGCTGTTATTGTTGTTTGGACTTTTGGGCTTTGTAACGAGACTTTCTATTTACCCAGTGAAGTTCAATCGAGCCCAATCAAAGGCCCAAATTCCACCACGGCTTTGGGGAAAGTTCAGGATCTCGTAACCGAACAGCACCTTACTCCGGCGCCGGAATACGGAGCCGCCGCAACCAAACGCCAGCCGTGAGTAACGGAAACCCTCCTCCCGAGCATTCCCTTCCGCCGCAGGACGGCGGCGCTAAATCTGCAGGCGGCGGAGGGGGAGGCGGCGCGACGTGAGGGAAGATGCAGATCTTCGCGAGAACCCTGACCGGCAAGACCATCACGCTCGAGGTCCAGTCCAGCGACACCATCGACAGCGTCAAGGCCAAGATCCAGGACAAGGAAGGTGCCGCCGCTCCGGCTCGGCTCGGCTCAGCTCGTTCTCGTCCTCGTCCTTTCCCTCTCGCATGGAGTGGAGGCGATCGGATTTGGAACTTGGCTTTCTCTTCCTGCGGTTTTTCTTGCGTTCGATGGGTTTTTAGGTGATGCGCGCGCGTGAATGTGAGCAGGAATCCCGCCGGACCAGCAGAGGCTGATCTACGCCGGGAAGCAGCTCGAGGATGGCCGCACGCTCCCTGATTACAATACCCAGAAAGGTTAGCTTCTACCGTGATGAGGATGAGGATGAGATGTTGGAGTCGATTCCGTGTTCTTTTGGTCCACAAGAAGTCCGGGGATCGTGGAATGCTCTTGAATACAGCAAGATATGATTTTGGTTGCGTGATCAATTTGCGCACTATTCGTATCGACGTTCTACGATCGTAGACTGGTAGTGAGCCCCGAGCTAGAGTTACATTTGAGTTGATTGCTTAAGTATTTCGAATCCAATGGTCGTTGCATCTATGGAAATTGACACTTGCAACGCGGCGACAGTAGGAGATAGGTTGTTCCTGGTAACTGAAGACCCGTTAAAGCTTGAGGAAACAGTCGAATGAGAGTTGAATTGTGAAGTGATAAGGTCTCGGGATCTATGTTGTTGAGCCTAGGCAACAAATGTAGTAGTGATGATCCGTGGAGAGCGAGTTGGTGACGACAAGAGCACCGACAAGAGTTTAGATGAATTATCAAGATAGTACACCAGCATAGTGCAGGTGTAGACCCCGGAGTTAGTGCATCAGCATGACTGCGAGCGTGTCTAGATGCAGGAAGGTAATGCTGCAAGAGTTTTCATCTTAGGCTCGTGCTCGAGTAGGTGTGGTTCGATATCTCCAATTGTAAAACTTTTACCGTTGCCGGGTTTATCGATTGGATCTCAACTAAGGGCTTCCGTCGTATCTTCTGAGATTGTACTTTGGTTCACCGGATATCTGCGGGAATCTTGCAGAATCGACTTTGCACTTGGTGCCGAGGCTTCGTGGTGGCATCGTAGAGCCGTCCTTGATGGCATTGGCTAGGAAATACAACCAGGACAAAATGGTATGCCGCAAGTGAGTGCAAATGTCGGTAATTTCGTATTGATACATGGCTTTGCACATGTTGTATGTATGTCTCTCGTGATTCCAAAGCGGAATCTGATGTGCAGAGCCTATGCGCGCCTGCACCCTCGTGCTGTCAACTGCAGGAAAAAGAAGTGTGGGTCACAGCAATCAGGTGGACGACTGCTCGATCTACCTTCTTGAGCTGTGGATATTGCTTTCTATAGAGACCAGAGACGCATAATCTATCGTTCTGTTTTGCAGCTGAGGCCGAAGAAGAAGATCCAAGTAGATTGCCGACCAGCCGCCGAATGGGTGGCAAATGTTTCCGAGAGATGGTACGCTAGAAAGTTTAGATAGATCTACAGCTACCGAGATTCGGACACTATGTTGTCTCGAGAGGATTGTGGTGCACATGGTATAGTGGTTTTTGATATGACACGACCTTGAGCAAGTTTACGGGTTATGATATGATCTTTCTGTTTCTGATTTGGCTAATATCAACTCATTAGTAGCGAGCGGTCTTCTTCTAGTCCATGCTCGTCCCAGTTTCACCAACCCCTTTAGAACTACTGCATTGGGGTTTTACTGGAGAAGCTTTGCTTTGGTTTTACTTTGGGAGGCTTTTGCTTCATTGCCATCTTTGACTATTTGGAGCCAAGCTCCTGTAGTTTGCTCCATCACCATTTGCTTTTTAAATGGCAACGGCAGCTCCTCTTTGCCTAAGCGTAAAATCACCAGCTCCGGTGTGATTTCTTCGATTTCGGAAGCCGAAGAAGCTTAAAGCTTGAAATCTTCTCCGAACGGAATTGCCCCGCGAGAGGGCTCTCGAAACGGTTCCGACACCCACTCTTTTGCCGCGTTCATTTGCCGGGGGTCGAACTCGCGACCTCCTAATTTACGAGCCCCCGACCTCCATCTCATGCATGACTATAGTCCAACCGCCTAAAGATCAAAGTCCGGAGAAAGCCTACACGAAATCTAAAGCACCGACATGAAAAATTTTGGCTTGCGGTCAAATGTAAATTTCTAAAGGCTGAACCGTTGCCCACGAGACCTGAAATGATAGGACCCCCCAACAGCACTCCTCTTTGTTGATTTTCTCTTTTGCACTTTGCCCCGTCTACTTTCCCGGAAATTGTCGAGAAAAAAGCCATCGGGGCAGATTTGCCGGTTTCACACCAAAGATTAGTAAGATCTTGGCAATGGAATTCCAGGTCCACGTGCCCCCCCACGACCGCATCATGAACGTCATGTCATGCATGCATGGTGTTCATATTCCATCCAGTCCTGAATCTCACCAATGGTGGCCTCCAGATCCGACGGCAGGATTTCACTCGGCCATGATCATGCGCAAATTAGACATGCATGCATCCAATCCGCCCCAAATGTAATTATTGAGACAATGATCCTCACCCACCATTAACCCAACAGCTGGGTTCCAGAGAAGACCACGACCCTGGGCCCCACCCCCTACCACTCTCTCTCTCTCTCTCTCTCTCTCTCTCTTTGTCACCACCATCATCATCATGGTCATCGTCATCATGCACCGCATTCAAATTCATGATAAGCAGAGACAAACATCTCATTTCATTCACTCATTCAATTCAACGAAAAAGTAAAAGGATGGGAAAGACCAGAGAGACAGAGGGAGAGCAGGAGACTAGAAAACAGAGATCACGCACACTCAAGCGCACAGCTAATCATCAGAGAGAGAGAGAGAGAGAGAGAGAGAGAGAGAGAGAGAGAGAGATGATGATGATGATGATGAAGGTGAAGAAGGAGGAGGAGAAATGGGAAGCTTGGGTTTTGTGGGGAATGTTGTCTGGTTCAAGGCGTCAAGTTCTTGAGTGACTACCCATCAAAGATTCACAATCTTGGAGGGTTTATTCCAATGTCCTCGGACCAGGCTTCATTCCCCTCAATTCTTGCTTCCACTTAGATTCCAGATAATGATTGATGAATCCCTCTCAAGAGCAGAGCACACCATAGCACCCTCAAGCGTCCTCTGAATCGAATCAAAAAGTCACGAAGATCCCAAGGTAGCTTTCCTTTGTCTCTCTCTCTCTCTCTCTCTGTCTCTCTCTCTCTCTTCTTTGAGCTTTTCATGAGCTGTTCTCGTTATTGTGGGAGTTTCTTGTGTTCTGTGAGAGATATGCAATAGTCGATTTTATTTTTGTTTATCAGCTCGTAATTGCATTTGCATGGGATGAAGAGGGTCTCCGTGTGTCGCCAGATTGGTGTAATGATGTGAAGCTTTGACTGTCGCTAAGCTATGTCATGCTATGCCCCCATGTTCTGTCTGACACCCTCAGACCAACCGCATTAAAAAAAAACTCTCTTTCCATCATTAGTCTCTCATTAGCTCCCCTTCATCTTCTATCTTTTCAACATTGTCATCATTCATTTCCTCTCCATCTGCCCAGTCTCGCTGCTTCACTTTGCATGGATCTAGATCGAACCGTATTATCATCTTGCTCTGTCTGTTACAACTTCAGGCCCTCTCCAACCCATCTTCCAATTCTTTTGTTCTTTTTTACTTCTTTTTTTGGTGATCATATACCCCCAAAATTTTGTATGAATCGAGCCTTAATGATGAACCTGCTCCCTCGTTTTAGGGTTGAGTATTGCTGAGGTGAGAAGGAAGAATCAAATTCTGGAAATTAAAATGGATCATCGCTTGAACCATCCCTTTTTTCTTTTGCTTGAATTAGACCATATGTATTCCAACTTTACCAAATGTCTAACGCGCCATAAATTTCCACCTAATCTCTTATAAAAAAAATTGAACTTTTATCATCAGTCATGACATCCAGCTGCACCGACTACTTCAAGAGGCAGCATTATGGATGTAAACAAATAATAATAATTTTCACTCTAAGGGCTGATTTCATGAATCTCTTTCAAGATAAGGGGTCCCTCTGTCTTTCCCTTTTAGACATTTGGTCACTGAAATATCACTTCTTTAGATCAATAAAACAGGGAGCTTTCAAGTTCGTGCTTTTAGCTCAAGTTTTGCAGTAGAGATCTTGTGTACCACTGGGTCGAGGATATGAAGGAACGCTCCTGATTGGCTTCTAGGATGATAGAGTTGGAAATAAATGAACTAAATCACATGTATCAAACATGGAAGGTTGTTGCCGATTACACATGTGAATGTAGATCCAACCGAGGAGATCTTTGATGAATACTGAAACTCCGCTTTAAAGAGGGCTTAACTGAAAGCATATATTACTAGAGTTGCCGACCGATGAGTAAATCCCTTACCATGTCATACTAATGCCAAAGGACAGAACCATGAGGTTCCAATGGGATTGGCCAAGGCTGACTATAGCTCCTGTAGTTTAGGTCGCGTCGTCCCATATTGGGACCAAAAACATGGTGATAATCGTCGAGTGTCATTCTTGTTCTAACATCGTGAGATTTCTATGTATCTGTTGATTTTGCATTTTCAGTAATTAAGTGCGTAATTGATCACCTGCTGCAAATTGTGAGGAATGAATCAGCCGTGTATATGAAGAATATATTTTTTTTACTGTAATGCTATTTTACAAATGATATGTGTTTGACCACAATAAGGTGAGTAAAACTGTTGAAAGCAACTTCAACGATGTACTTATCTTTGATTGGCGTCCTTCAACTTCAATCTGTACAGATTTTTGTCAGCTCAGGCGAAGTTCTTTATTGTGTTGTCCCGAAATTTTCATGCTCAAATACCATCTTTTCAGTCTTCCTTTTTCATGCGGAGTACAGAAGATTGTCGGTATAAGGTAGTGTAATCTAGGTATTACAATAAGAAAAACACTCGGTGGCAGATATTAAACTCAGCAATCTAACAAAAGACAAGTGCGAATGGACACATAACTTAGTGAATGGATGGTGAATGGTGGTGGTTTGGTACGCAAAACGAGGAAAAAGAATGCTAAACGACGAAAGGAACACGCTGTCCTGTCCGTCCTTTCATCTCATTTATGCATGGTGATAACATTTCTGTCTCGCTGATGATAAAATGACGAGGACGACGACAATATCTAGGATTAACCCATCATGCAAGAATCGAATCTAGCCTTGAACCAACCCCACTCTCTCCCTCCCCTTCAAACACACGTAGGCACGCACAGACTTCTCGAGAAGACAAGTTACAGATGTCAGGAGCTAACAAAGCAGAGAGCTTGCAGTGAATGCAGTGGTAGCTTTCAGCAAAGTCACAAGTTCCAAACTCGGAGTTAAAACTGCTTCTTTCGTGCTCTCGTATTCTGACTTCCGAGAAAGAGTCCTGCAGCTTTGCATGCATGCATTGGCTCGATTGCGTTTGCTGCTCACGTCTGAGTCCAGACTTTTGCCCTTACCCTTTTCTCGCTTCAGTGTCGTCACCATCGAGAATCACTCGAAAGTTCACTTTGGAGATGCAGTTCCTCTGGCTGTTTTCGCTTTCACTCCATGCAACATGGTTTTTGAAATGTCTTCCTCACGAGACGATCTTTGGATGAAAAGGGTTTAATAATGAGTTGTTAACTTGGAGTGCTTTACAGGAAAATATTTTCTTTTAACTTACAAAATGACAATGACGAGAGCAATCTTCTTCACCAGCATTAAGAAGAATAAATACTTTCTTTATAATGATGTCAAGTTTATTCAGTGGTTGTTTTAAAGTGTTAAATATGTCTTAAATTTTATGTACTCGATCCGGTTCATCACCTGACCCGACATATTTTTTGTGCGACCCAAAAGTAAAGAAAAAATTGAGATTTAGTTCGTTTTTTGGGTTGGGTCAATAGGCCCAATTCGGAGCAAGCGAACAAATCTCTATGGCAGTCCGCTCAAGCTGGAGCAAGCGAACAAATGTTTCAGGGAGTTCGGGGGCTACGCCTCCTAGGAAATTTTTTGAGGAGCCCTATTTATACTGCAGCTAGGTTTTTTCATTGATTAAAAGAGATTTTAGTTTTGGAAGAGATTTATGAGCCGTGAGGTTTTGTTAAGTCGTTTTTTCGACTTCTGAAAACTGTACTCTCTTTGATTATAGTGGAATCTTGTTTTGCCTCTGACGCAGAAAGAAGCGATAACTTGGAAAACCTTCCATGATTCGATTGGAATTCAATTCAATTAGATAATGATCTGAATACAAAGCTGGATGTCCTTTTATAATGATAGGACTCTTGAAGATATCCGAATTAATGAAGATAACATCAAAGCAAATCAAATCAAATCTAATCTTATCTAATAAAATAAAATAAAATCTTATCTAATAAAATCAAACGAAATATTGATAATTCGAAATTGCCTAAAGTAAAAAAAAGTGCATAATCAGAAAAACTGCCTAAATTTCCGGCGATTACGGCGATCACATTTTTCAAGATAATCACAGGCTAACTGTTCTACATCATTCCAATGACGAAGAAAGAAGCGATAACTTGGAAAATCTTTTACGATTCGACTGGAATTCAATTCAATTAGATAATGATCTTAATACAAAGCTGGACGTCCTTTTATAATGATAAGACTCCTGAAGATATCCGAATTAATGAAGATAATATCAAATCAAATCAAATCTAATCTTATATAATAAAATAAAATCTAATCTTATCTAATAAAATCAAACGAAATATTGATAACTTGAAATTGCCTAAAGTAAAAAAAAAGTGCCTAATCAGAAAAACCGCATAGATTTCCGGCGATTACGACGAACACATTCTTCAAGATAATTACAGGCTAACTGTTCTACATCATTCCCTCCCTCTTCAGGAAAACTCGCCCTCGAGTTATGATCATGATAGAGGGGTGTATCGGAAGCATGATACTTAAATAAGTCTGGCACATTAAATATAGGGGAAATGTTGAGATCACTAGGAAGGTCAACTACATAGGCATTGTCGTTGATCTTCTTCAGGATGCGACAAGAACCAATCTTCTTGTGCTTCAGTTTATTATAGGTACCTATAGGAAAACGGTCCTTTCGCAGGAAAACTATTACCTCATCGCCTACCTAAAAAATTTTCGAACGTCGCCGTTTGTCAGCATCCTCCTTATACTTTGAATTAGAAGCAGTCAATTGACTAGCAACAGCAGCTTGGACTTCATTAATTTTGGTCGCCAAATTCTCCGCCGTGACACTATAGCCAGGAATCTTGGGCAAATGAGCCAAATCCAGAGTATGCTGTGGTGTACGCCCATAAACGACCTGAAAGGGAGATGTACAGGTAGAGCGGTTAACTGAGTTGTTGAAGGCTAACTCAGCAGGAGCAAGATACCGGTCCCACTGCTTAGGCATATCACTGCAAAGGCAGCGGATGATATCCGCCATAGTACGATTCACAACTTCCGTCTGACCATCCGTTTGGGGATTAAAAGAACTACTATACTGTAAATCAGTCCCAAACAAACGCCATAAAGTACGCCAAAAATGGCTCAGAAATTTCGTGTCACGATCGGAAGTGATTGTCTTCGGCACACTATGGAGACGGACTACTTTACGAAAGAATAAACTTGCCACATGCGAAACATCTGAAGTTTTCTTACAAGGGATGAAGTGCGCCATCTTCGAAAACCGGTCAACCACCACGAAAACAGAATCTAAACTCCATTGAGTGCGAGGAAGTCCCAACACGAAGTCCATTGATATGTCTACCCAAGGACCCGAAGGAATAGGCAAGGGGGTATAAAGACGAGTGTTCTGAGAATGGCCCTTAGCGGTTTGACAAATGTAGCATTTATTAACAAATTGCCCCATGTCTCGCTTCAGTTGAGGCCAATAGTACCGCTCCTCCACCAAAGCTACAGTTTTATCTCGCCCCAAATGTCCGCTAAGAGTACCACCGTGAAGCTCCTGAATGAGTTGTTCATGCAAGGAACCACGAGGAATGCATAATCTATTGCCAAAGAACAAGAATTTTTCTTGAATTATCATATTGCAATGACAACCTGTTTTAGAACACTTCTCCCATATCTCGCCAAAATCATCATCCTCAGGATAAAGAGAACATAGGTGATCAAAACTGACAACATCGGTGCGCATGGTCACGAGTGTCGCAGCACGTCGACTTAGCGCATCTGCCACTTTATTTAAATGGCTTGCTTTATGACGAAGCACAAAATTAAATTGCTCCAGAAAAGAAACCCATCGTGCATGCATTCGATTAAAGTGCTTCTGACTCTTGATATATTTAAGAGCATGATGATCGGTATTAAGAACAAATTTCTGTTGATAAAGATAGGACTATCAATGCTTTATAGCTCGCACGATAGCATAATATTCCTGCTCATACGTTGACCAATGCCGGCGAACTTTATTAAGTTTTTCACTAAAGAAAGCTATAGGCTTACCTTCTTAGGAAAGGACAGCGTCAATCCCGACATCGGAAGCATCACAGTCCAGCTCAAACACTTTCTCAAAATCAGGGAGCATCAATTTCGGCGCCGTGGAGAGCTTTTCTTTTATAAGAGCAAAACTGGCCGAAGCTTCATCTCCCTAATGGAATTTGCCCTTTTTTAAATAGTTAGCGATCGGGGCCATAATAGTACTGAAATCTCGAATGAAATGCCTATAGAATGTTGCAAGGCCATGGAAACTTCGAGCCTCGCCAACGTTCTTTGGAACTGGTCAATTGCGAATCACGGCCACCTTATTTGTATCAACGTGAAGTCCATCAGCGCCAACAACAAAACCCAAAAACAAGAGGCGTTCTGTCATGAAGCTACACTTTTTCAGATTAATGAACAATTTATTTTGCTGCAAGGTTAGTAGGACATCCCTCAAGTGCTCCATGTGTTGACGCCCATCCGGACTATATATGAGTATATCATCAAAGAAAACTACCACAAACTTGCTAATAAAAGGTTTGAGAACCTAAGTCATCAAACGCATGAAAGTACTAGGCGCGTTAGTGAGTCCAAACGACATGACAAGCCATTTATACAAACCCGTACTTGTCTTGAAGGCCGTTTTCCATTCGTCGCCAGGCCGGATGCGAACTTGGTGGTATCCGCTTCGAAAGTCGATCTTCGTAAAAATCCGTGATCCAGCAAGTCTGTCTAGTATATCATCAAGTCGTGAAATTGGAAACCTATACTTGACAGTAATCCAGTTAATGGCACGACTGTCTACACACATACGCATGGTGTCATCTTTCTTTAGCGTGAGAAGCGCAGGAACTGCACATGAACTTTTGCTTTCACGTAAGAAGCCCTTTCGAAAGAGATCTCCCACCTGCTCCTGTAGAATCTGATTCTCCTTCTGATTCATTCGATAATGTGGCAAATTAGGAAGATTAGCTCCTGGGAGAAAATTAATCTCATGCTGGATATCCCTCAAAGGAGGTAATCCGTCAGGTAAATCCTCAGGCATAACATCACTGAATACCTTTAATAAGGGCTTAAGAATGTCGGGAACATAAACCATAACTTGCTGGTCGCCCTTGTCCACAATCATATATATCCCTTCACGCTTTCGGATGTTCATCATAACCCCTGCATTCTGCTTCTTCACAATCTGAGGAGAATTACTCTTCGATCTCAAAGTAATTTTAGTCTTTTTCCACACAAAAAAATACGTATTTTCCCTAGCTCGGTATATAGCATCAACATCATATTGCCATGGCCGACCCAGTAAAACATGACACGCATCCATCTCCACAACATCACAGACAATAGTATCTTGATATGATTTCCCGATCGAAATAGGTAAACGGCATAATTGGTTTACCTTAAGTTCTGCTCCCTTACGTATCCACCCGATCGTGTAGGGCGCAGGATGCGGCTCCGTTTTTAGTTGCAAGTGATCCACCAAGGCCTTTGACACTATATTCTTGCAACTTCCGCTGTCAATAATGATATCGCATACTTTACCATTGACAGTACAACGAGCGCAGAAAAGCTGATTCCGCTGAGTATCTTCTATCCGCGGAGCAAGCAATAGACGACGCACAACACAATTAACTTGCTTGCCCACTTCATCTTCCACTCCCACTTCTTCTTCATTTTCCCAATCTTCCTCATACACATCTTCGTCAAGTTCAACGATATTGGCCATTCTACGACGAGGACAATCGTTGGAACGATGGCCCAACTCGTTACACTTGTAGCACTTGATCGGTAGGGGCTTGGCATATAGATTCTGGGTATTCTGATTGGGAATGCGATTGCTTGCTGCGACTGCTTCCTTAGGCGTCCCAGTAGTACCCCCTGGAACTCGGCTCGAATCAGGGGTTTGTCGACTAGAAGAACTTGCAACATCAGGCTGTCTTCCTTTCCCGAATGACCCACGACTCGAATAATTGCTACCACGAGTACTAGGGCTAGTCCTCTCCAATTGCACCTCAATTTTTCGCGCCATATCCTGGGCATCTTCAACAGAGAATAGTCGATGTAAAGAAATCCGATCCTGGATATTAAGTCTCAAACTATTAATGTACCTAGCAGTTTGTTGTGCCTCGGACTCATCCAGGTTATTGCGAGCAGAGAGTCGAAAGAACTCTTCCGTATAAGCTTGGACCGATCTATTCAATTGTCGGCAATTCTGGAATTGCTGAAACAACAGTTGCTCATAGTCCGTTGGGAGGAACCTCTTCTTCAACTTCTGTTTCATCTGACCCCATGATCGAATAGGAGTCTTGCCTTGTCGACGTCAAGGCAAGATCTTTGCGGGACTTTGCGAGAGTCCGACAAGATCACTCACCGTACCCTTTCTTTCTCTAAATGTTCGAGTTGACCTAATCATATGAGTTTGGATGATATTCACTCCCCAGAGACCTAAAAGACGAATCAGAGAATCTACGTTTGAGAATCAGTTAAGGCCGAGATGAGTCATGCATGGCCTGGCAAGAAAGCGTGATTGATATGTCCTCATAAGCATAAGAGAAGAAATTGCACCCTGCAATCACCTGCTTCTGCTATTCCCAATGTAGTACCTCCGATCAATAAAAACTCCTTTTCCTTGCGATAGAAATCCTCTTCTTGAATTTATGTACTCTATATAGTTGAGTAGTGGCCAAGGCCGCTGCTGGGAGACGGCTGATGTAAAGGCTAAGGAGGGGAGGAGGCTACCGAAAAAGTCGTAAACCTATTGTACGTATGCCAATTTAATCGTACATTTTTTAATTTGACCAATTTAGTCCTGAACCTTTTGACAAGTTGTCAATGTAATCCTTCCGGCCAATTTTGTTCGAAAATTGTTGACGTGGACACAAGTCATTCTAAGTGGCATAGCTGGTACTAACGTGGACAATTTTTATAGTTTTGTTAATTTTCTTTATCTTTTTCCTTTTCTCTTTTTTCTTCAATTTTTTGCAATACTCATTGTTCATCTTCCTAGTGGCCACAACCCTCACCCGTCGCAGGGGCGAGGGCCGAGATTTGGGCAAGGGCTTTCGCAGCCCCTGCTCATTAGATTAGGGCGAGCTTGTGCTGTCATAGCCGATTACGAGAGGTGCAAGGGAAATGTTAAGCTTTAATTAGAGGCATAACACTTGAAAGTGAAAGCCTCGATCATCGGTAACTATCGTCGGCAACTCTCGAAGGTGAACGACTTTAATTGGTAACTCTCAAGGAAAACCACTCAAGGAGAGGAGAGGAATAAACTATTTTACTATGACTTGATTCGCCTTGCAAATACTTCAACTGAACTTGCCTTTATATAGGCATAATACATGATTCTTGATATGACTCAGAAATGACTATACATTTATCTGATATTAACTAGATATCGAAGCACGAAAGGTCAAGAACAAATACAAACAATCACATTAACTAGTCATTGAAATACGAAAGGTCGAGACTAATTAAGAAAGATCTAGAGAGATAATGCAATGATATCTTCAATAGGAAATGGCTGTGCTTGTTGGGATGGTGAGGGTTCGGAGGAGGAGTTGGTGACAAGGAGGGCTGCCCCACTGCCCAAGCGCTAGCGAGGGCCGCCTGCACCACGTGCATTGACAGCCGAAGCCCTAGTGGTCTTTTCACTTGGTTGACGACTTCTATTCCTTCACCGACCACCTCACTTCTTGTTGAACAAGCAGATTTCGGTTGCCATCGCCTATGTTGGACCTCCTCCAGCAACTTCTACGTGGTTTTAAGCTCTAGAAGTGCACGGTGCTTTGGCAAGGGTCGTGGCCCTCGCCCTGTGGTCGGCGACCCTTTTCAAGAAGATGATTAAGTGAGTATTGAGGGAAAAAGAAAAACAACTGAAAAGGAAAAAAATTTAGCAAATTTTTAAAAAAATTATAAAAATTATCCACGTCAGTGCCGATTATGTCATGTAAGACGGCCAACATCCACGTTAACCATTTCCGACAAAAATTGGCCAAATGGACAACATTGGCAAATCATCAAGAGGCTTAGCACTAAATTGGCCAAATAGAAAAGTATAGGGCTGAATTGACACTCATACAATAGGCTTAGAACTTAATCGCGGGATTCGATCCGGCATAGATGAGTGCAAATTGCGTGTCCATGTGTTGTCATCTTGTGTTTGAAGACGACATAAGAGACTATAGTGGAAGACAGATGAGCTTATGTCCATGTTACCTGTCAAAACTTTGGTAATATCCGAATAATAATATAGGTATTTGCAATACCAATACCTCATAACTCGAAGATCATATAAAATGTACATTCATATATATATATTTCTCTGAGTATGAGTATGAGTAGGAGTGATCGATTCCCGGTCTGGTCCAGTTTCAAGGTGCCAAGAACCGGACCAGGAGAACCGATTTCACTTTTTTTTTCCCAGTAATTGATACCATATATTTTAAAACTAGAATTGTGTTCCCTATGCCGACTACACATATGTTCTAAAATTGGAATTGTATTTTCCATGCCGACTACACATATGTTCTAAAATTGGAATTGTATTTTCCATGCCGACTACATATAATCACAAAAAAAAAAGTATATGTAATTGGTTCGATCCGGTCAGTCTGGTCCGGTCCGATTCTCCTTGGAATCGGGAACTGGACTACCCTGACATTATTTTCAGTTTTAGGAACTGGGAATCGAACCGATACTCCTGGGAACCGGATCAAACCGGGTTGTTTCCGGTTTGGGCGGTCCATTTTGCACACTCCTAAATACGAGGAATCTAGTAATGAAAGAAGATCCACACGAACGAATCCGTATGTTTTACATTGTGCACCCACTGCCCATTTGTTTCGTTCATCCGTCTTCTTCTCATCCACACAGATCAACGACTGTAAATTACCAGCTTTCCCACGCAATTTACGTGTGGGGACACAACCGTGATTAATTAACTAAATAAACGAACGTTGCAATGGAAAGGACATGTCCCCGAGATCCTAAATCTCGACGCCAAACTACTACAGAAGCGACGACAAAAACTCCAATTTTCCATCAACCAACCGTCGACGACACAACCAACGAACGCTCCCCCCGCCGCCACCGTGGCACCACCTCAATCGTAACGATGCTTCGATCTGTCCAGCCATGTCCGAAACCCAACTCCTCTTAACCGTCCATTCCCGAAATGCATGCACCCTCTCTCTCTCTCTCTCTCTCTCTCTCTCTCTCTGAAACACCATAATCTTTCTGTTCATCTGCTTTCCTCTGCCCTTCTGTTTCTCTCCGTTTGGGGAAAAAAGCAATAGAGAGAGAGAGAGAGAGCGATGCGAGGAAGAAAGAGAGAGAAAGAGAGAGAGACAAAAGAAACAAAAGAAAACTCAGTTTCTCTCTCTCCCTCTCTCTCTCTCTCTCTCTGTGCGTCTCTACCAATCCCAGTTGCCTCCTGCAAATGCCAATCCCATGCAGTTCCATGCACGCGGAGCTTGATCGCTTTATCCCTTACCCGTTCATCTCCTTCCAATTGATATCTCTCTGCAACTATCAAGATTTCAGATAGCACACGGCGATAGATTAGAGGGAGGGAGGGAGGCGCCCGTTTGCGTGCCGATCGGTTTCAGATGTTCGTCGTGCCCACGTTGCTGCCCCTCGACACGGCCGTAGACCTCGCGCTCCTCGCCCTCGTCGCCGTCCTCCTCCTCCTGTCCTCCCTCTCGTTCGCCTTCGTCATCCACCTCCGCCTCAAGTCCCGCTCTGCCCCGCACCTCGGTAACTTCAACTCCCTCTGGACCGTCCGCCTCCTCCTCATCTCCTCGACCACCCTCTGGGCCCTCGTCGAGCTCCTCCGTGTGCCCTTCTTCCGGCGCCACTACCTCGTGCCGTTCCTGCCCTCCTTGACACAAGGCCAACAAGCCGACCTCTGCAAATTCCACGTCGTCCTCTCGCTAGGGCTCTGCGAGCCCGTCTTCCTGTTAACCGTGCTCTTCCTCGTCAACATCTCGATCAAGAAGAAGGACCCGTGCCGCCTGTGGGCCCTCGCATTCGTGTTCGGCGCCTGCCTGCCCCTCCTCTTGTTGCAAATCGTGTTCGCGTTCTTCGAGCCGATAGACCTGCTATTGCCAGAGGTCTTTGGGCGGAGCTCGTACATCTCCAAGGATGAGTCCGGCAACGACACGGTCCTGTGCACGTACCCATTGATGTCCATCATCGTGTTCGGAGCATTTGGGGTCACGTTCTCGCTGTGCTTCCTCTTGTCATGTTGGAAGGTCATGTCCCTCGTCATCAACAAAGGACTGAGGACTCGGATCTACGTGCTCGCCTCCGCGGTCTTGGTGTCGCTGCCCTTGGAAATTTTGCTGTTGGGGGTCTCGGTGATGTGGATGCCGGACCATGCCGTTTACAAGGGCATGGTGTTCGGCGCTTTTCTATGCACATTGGCATGCACCGTGGCGGGGGAGGGGATTTTGGTGATTCGGCCAATCATTGACGCTTTGGCCGCCGGCGGCGAGTGCTGCCAGTGGAGCCCGAGTCAGCAGTCGCTGCGGGAGGAGGACCAGAGACCGCAGGCGGAGGAGATGGGGGTAAAAGTGTGAAAAGGGACAACATTAGTGAATTCTACACTACATTTGATTCGGACGGACGGGGACATCGTTAGTCTTTTGCGGAGTTTGGTGGTGCACGAGAATGCATTTTGCGGAAGAGAGGAATTTGAAGTTACTGATCGTAAGAATTCAATCTTTTGCTTATTTTATTTTTTTTTGTGGTTAAATCCTAGGAGCTTGTGTTCTTAGATTCTCTTAATTCCAATTCCAAGAATTCTCAGCAAGAAAAGGGCGAATTTTGTTCGAATGTGAGATTGTCCACGCTCTCTCTAACTAGAATAGATCGGTTCGGTAGAGTCATGAACATGGCGAATAATGAAATGACGTCATAAAACGATGCTTCAACATTGTTCGATAAATCATCATGCAAAAAATTTTGCGCTACCATCAAATGAATTATGCACGAATGACATGCATTTGGACATGGCATTTGAATAAACATGGGTATCCATGCTTCGGTGTCGTTCGATCCAACATTTTAATGTTGCAACATGCGATTTAAAACTCAAAATTAAACAATGCTGATCAGTTTTCTACCACTCTGCATATGCTTGTCGTGACCTTTGAGCCTGTTTCTGAAAACTTTGGCTTCTCCGACCTATTCTGGAACGGGGTAAGCTCCGGGGTTGACTTCACTTGGTCAACGCTCTAGGGAACAAGATTTCCATGGACATCCACGAAAACTTTGGAGTATGGGACTCCGAAATGAGCTGCTTGAGTTTTGTCAACGACAATTTGCGCAACTTGTGATCCCCCTCAGCCAGTGACATCCTACGATTTGGAAATTCTCAACCGAGTTTGCGCGAGATGAAAGTCTCACGCACGGTTTTTGAATTTAACCCAACGAGTTAAATCTGATCAAGGATGTGAATGACCGTCACGAGAACACGTGATACAAACATGCAAAATTGGATTTGACGGACAAAATGATTTAAAAGGTTCATTTATAACCCTCTAATGACTGATTTAAAAAAGTTTGTCTATAACCCTCAAACGTTAACATGCAAAATGGGCAGTTGGATTGTTTTTGTTTGTCGCCGAGTTTTTTTCTTTTGGTCGGAAAAAAGCCTTCTCAATTGATTAACCAACACTTTCAGAACAAAGTTGATAGGCTTTCGAACAGGGAATACCTTTGAACAACCAATTGCAAATGAAGCTCTGGCGATTTTAGCGAACCCGCTTATAAGTTCTTTGCCCTAGATCAGTTCGCAGCTCCGAGTACGTGGTGGTCTCTACAAGCGCCAGGGTTTCGACGCCAATTGCAAATGAAGCTCTGGCGATTTTAGCGAACCCGTCGACCAAGTTTTTACGTTCGAATCCCAACATGCACCTGCAATCGCTCCTGCAAAGGATCCTTCGAATGGAGAGCCATCGATGTTGAACTTTCAGGGAGCTCTCTGCTGCGGTGGAGTCCACATTACCGGTTGGTTTACTCGCCTTCTATCTTGAGTAACAGTTTTTGGGTTCCATCTCCGGAAGTTCTTGTTCATGGCGAGGTCGGCATCGACAATTGAGCTCGGATCTGGTTGCCGGTGCTGAAAGATGAATGCATTTCGTGCTCTCCAGAGATACCACAAAACTAAGTCAGTTTTTGACTCGAAAAAATCGAGACACCCACTTATTCATTCTAGTGATATCCCGGAGCGAAATCTAGATCTTCAGTCTTGGATCCGACCAAATTTCTTTTGTTAATCGGCATAGAAGGAAGAGATGCTCTCTTGTTTTCAAAGGAATAATCACAGAAAAAGTCTCGAACCTATTACACTTGGGCCAATTCAATTCTAAACCTTTCAATTGTGCCAAATTTAGTATTAAACATTTTCGGGCTTTGCCAATTGAATCCGTTCTGTCAATTTTAGCCGGAAATCGCTAATGTGGACACCAGCCATCCTACATGGTAGGGCAGGTGCTGACATGCACGGCACGGCATGATAGGACTTTTCTGGTAGACAGAGGGGACGGAGCGGGGTCGGGTAAAAGGCTTTTCTCTTAAGTAAATTCTCCTGAATGGGTAATGAATTCCAACAAACATTCTACTCAGAGAGTCGGGTTTTCAAGCAGGACCTCAATTTTCCAAATCTTCCAACCGTGGAGCCCTAGGGGCGGGTGACGGAAGTTGGTTGCCGAGCTAAACGTGTGACATCGACATACGAAAATGGCCCAAAAAAAAAAAAAGAGGCGAAGACGGCGACGTGATCTCGCATTGTCGGCTGCGCAAAATACATTTTTTTTTTACCTCCGTGGCCATTTGGTCATATTCGAAACGTGCGTAAGGCTCCTCGCGGCCCCCACGTGCCGATGTTCGCCGTGTCCAAGAAAAGTCAAACCTGTGATTTTTATACATTTCTCCTTAAAAGTACGCCGGCCGCGCGACTTTTTCTGGGGGTAATAATGTCTTTTTGCTCGGTAAACCTTGGGACAACTGTTTCCCCGGTTGTCAACGGTTGAGCTCCTTCGTTCTTAGTTCCTGTGACTACTTCCTTCAAGATTCAACCTGTACATCTCGGGAATGAATAATCACATTTTCAATTTTAACACTACCACTTGCCTAAAACCTAACCCGAATAAAATTTGAACAAGTAAATTAACAAGAATAGACCTAATTCCCCTAATATATAAAAAAAATTCGCAGTTTTAGATCCAATCTCGATCCTGTCTCGGAATTTTAGTTTTTGTCTCGGAAGAAATTCCCGACTTTCACTCTAGTCCCGAATCAGCCCGGGCGTTCAAAAATCGCTACTAGTTTTTTTTAAAGATTATCAACATCAAGGCCAGTTAGAAATTCATTATCAGAACTCGTGTCATCACATTCGTATGGAACAATAGCAACCTCCTAAAGCTGATAATCATGAAGAAATCAGTGACGATTTTCGGATAAGTGGACAGATTTTGGACTAAAGTAAAAGCTGTGAATTTTTTTTCAGGAAAAAAAAATTAGGGCATAATTAGGATTTGACCTAAAGTTGGGAGTTTTTTTGGGGAATTAGCCCAACAGAAAAAAAAGGGAATTCTTATGATCTAATTGTGAGAAAGATTAATTCATGTAAATAAGATGGAAAGGACGGAGCTAAACATGAGAATGGTATCATATCCTTGGGATTTATAATAGTAAAATTTTATTAAATGTATACACGAGTCAACCACATTTTTGCATGAGCTTTTCACTTGTTTAAAAACTTATGCATGTCCGAAACATCTAATTTTCATAGTTTCGGTTGCAATGACCCATCGTTCAAAACGTTAAGAAATGATGATTATCTATGAACCGGGTGGTATTTATTATCCATCAAATTAGTATTTATCGAAGTATCCTGATGTCGAAAATTGAGCCGGCACGGGATCAAAAGGCTTGCATAGAAGATTTGCAACTTCTCTTGCCTGAAGTGTCTGCAATTTCGTATATATTTCGTGAAGGATATTGACTTTTCCCTAGTTCCTTGCTCGTTTTGGACATGTCCATTTAAAGAAAAACGGGTCGCAACGTCTCCCCCGCAGCGAAGAAAACTACGGCAAGCGGTCATCAATTCCCATTTGAAGTCGTCATCCGTCATTAGACATGTCACCCAAAACTTAAACTGATCATGTTCTAGTTTTTTTAATCAGTGCATGCGCAGCAAAAATACAAAAAAAAATATGTAATAAAATGAAAACTCTACGCACGAAGTTTCAAAAGAGACGGGAAGACTATCAAAACTTATCTTGAAAAATATGATATTTTGGGCTGCAAATTGTGTTGTGTTGAGATTGAAAACAACGAAAGATTCAGAGGTTGTAGCTTAGATTATTTTGTTAATAAATGTTGTTTTCGAAAGTGTTGGTTTTTTGGCTTTATGCAGGGATTAGCCTTTCCCTTATTCACTTCGGAAACGATTTGAAAAAGGGGTTAATACTTATCCGAATTGAAAACTTTACAGTAAGCCGCAAAAGATGAATTTGACCGGGAACTCGCTCGTCACGCGGACGGCTACAACGACCGACCCCAGATACGACTTTTTCCTCGTTTCCTTCGTCCCCAATCAAAACCCTTCCCATGCCCGCACTAGGAATTCTCCTTCCCCTTGACCTTCCTCGGTTCAATTCAATCCCTTCCCACCTGTATATATAAGAACACCCACCTCATCAATCCTCTCCTCACTTCTCACTCTTGCCATTCTCTCTCTCTTTGATTGGCGAAACGGGAAGAGCTCCTCAAGATCCCATTACGAGAGGTTCACGCTGCCTCGAGCTGGGTTTCCTTCGTTGTTTTCTTAAGATGGTGATGTGCATCGACAGGTATCGCCGCCACCATACGAGCCTTCATCTCCACTTGCCCCACATTCACCACCACCACCACCACCACGACGATGAGAGGGCAGAGGAAGACAGCTTGCCGGACGTGCCGAGGGGGTGCCTGGCCATATCCGTGGGGCAAGGAGAGAAGCAGCAGCGGTTCGTGATCCCGGTGGCCTATGTGAACCACCCGCTGTTCATGGACTTGCTGAGAGAGGCGGAGGACGAGTACGGGTTCGACCAGAAGGGAACCATCAACATCCCTTGCCACGTTGACGAGTTCCGGAATGTGCAGGGCATGATTGACAGGGTCGTGAGCGAGAGCCATCGCCACGACGGCCACAACAACAACATCCACGGGCGGTGCTTTGGACTCGCCTGACGGATGATACGACGATGGATATTGTTTAAAACCAAGAACAGTGAGAAATAATTGAACAGAAGAACAGAGGAAGGAATATGTAAATAATTTTCCTGTGTTTGTATTTTTCAGTCTACTCTTTGTACAATTTACAGAGTCTCTATTTATAAACTTTTACAAGAAGACCAATGTTTACACTTAAGAAAGTTTTTTTGAAGGTAAACGTAATTCACTGATTTGGAATTGATGTAGTGTGTGGGGATTTGATTCTGTCAATTTGTTTCTTTCTTTGGTGGAGATTGTGTTGTGGGTTTCCTTCTTTACTTGATTCTTCCAATCTTCCTTCTTTGGTGTTACCATTGTTGGTGGAGCCAGAATGTTGTTGATTGCTTGATTGTTGCTGATTGCTTGACAGTTGCTGATTTCTTGAATTTCGGAGATTGATTAATTCCCTTAACATCCCCCCGCAAGCTGACTGGGCAGAATGGACATTCAGCTTGGTTCGAAGCATCCGAAATCGAGCTGATGAGAGTCCTTTGGTGAAAATGTCGGCTGGTTGATCGACAGTTGATATATAATGAATCGAGAGTTGACGGCGTGCCAAGCGTTCTCGGATGAAGTGAAAATCAATCTCCACATGCTTTGTGCGAGCATGGAAAATCGGGTTCGCAGTGAGATAAATAGCCGAGAGATTGTCACACCAGAGTACAGGAGGGTGTGAAGGTAGTGCCCGAAGGTCGCGAAGTAGAAACTCTATCCAAATGAGCTCGGCTGCGGTATCTGCTAGGCTTTTGTATTCTGCTTCAGTGCTAGAACGAGCAACTGTTCGTTGTTTGCGCGAACTCCAGGAAATAAGGTTGGAACCAAGGAAGATACAGAAGCCACCAACGGAACGTCGGTCGTCACGATCACCTGCCCAACTTGCATCTGAAAATGCATGGAGAGCAGCGGAGGATGAGCGGCTAAAATGTAGCCCGTGCTGTGGAGTGTCAACAAGATAACGTAGGATCCGTTTCACAGATTGCCAATGCATGGTGGTGGGAGCATGAAGAAACTGGCAGGCGGTGTTCACAGAATAAGCTATATCTGGGCGTGTGAGTGTGAGGTATTGAAGAGCTCCAACGATGCTACGATAAAGTGCAGGATCGGACATAGGATCACCGGAGTAAGCAGATAATGGTTCGTCGGTGGTGCAAGGAGTAGGAGCAGCTCGGGCTTCGGTCATTTTGGACCGCTGCAGGATCTCTTGTATGAACTTGGTTTGATTAAGTAGAAGGCCGGTGGAGGTGTGCTGAACTTCCATTCCCAAAAAATAATGAAGGGGTCCAAGGTCTTTGATGGCAAATTCGCCTTGGAGTGAGTTTAGTAAAGATTGTAGAGGAGCCTGAGGTGACCCTGTGAGGATGATATCGTCCACATAGACAAGCAGAAAAATGCTGTAGTGTGGAGTATGCATAATGAAGAGAGAAGAATCCGCAGTAGATACACAGAACCCAATTTTGAGGAGATATGAACTGAGCCGTTGGTACCACGCGCGTGGCGCCTGCTTTAAGCCATAGAGAGAACGTCGAAGACGGCAAACATGAGTCGGTCGTTGGGGATCAACAAATCCTTGTGGTTGCGTCATGTAGACTTCTTCAGATAAGTGGCCGTGAAGAAAAGCATTGGACACATCTAGTTGGCGAATAGGCGAGCCACGAGAGTAAGCTACTGCAAGTATTATGCGGATTGTGACTGGCTTAGCAACGGGGCTGAATGTTTCTGTATAGTCAATTCCCTGTTGTTGGTGATAACCTTTGGCAACTAGTCGAGCCTTATACCTTTCAAGGGAGCCATCGGACCGGAGCTTGATTTTGTAAATCCATTTGCAGCCGATGGGGCGGACATGAGAAAGTGCTGGTACAAGTTCCCAAGTTCCATTGTTGATTAAGGCATCATATTCTGCCGCCATAGCTGCACGCCAATTTGGATCTCGGGAAGCTTGTGTGAAACAAGTAGGCTCGACGGGAATCTGTATACCTACAGTCAAAGCAAAAGTTTGATTCCTTGTAAGGACTCGTCGGTGAATCGTGCCATCTCTCAATCGAGTGACCATGGGATGATCCGAGGCTGGAATGTCAGAGGTGGAGGAGTTGGAAGTGTCAGGCTCCGGAGTTGTGGAGGGAGTTGTAGATGACGTCGGTGAGATAGATGGTGAGGACCTAGGGGCAAGATCAACTGCAGCAGACGTGGAGTGCTGTTCAGGAGTTGTAGAGGGAGTTGTAGATGACGTCGGTGAGATGGATGGTGAGGACCCAGGGGCAAGTTCAATTGTTGTAGATGTAGAGTGTTGTTTAGAGTCGTTCATAAGTTGTAGAGGCTGGTCTATCGGTGGTAGAGGTAGTACCACACTTGTAGGTGGAGGGGTAGAGCATGGTGGTGGAGATGGTGTATCGCCAAATGGAAATGTGTGTTCGTCGAAAACTGCATCAGCCGTAATGTAGATTTTGCCAGTTTGTGGGCAATAACAGCGATAGCCTTTGTACCCCGGAGGATAGCCAAGAAAGATGCAGCGGTGTGATCTTGGGGCAAGTTTGTGAGATGCATAGGGCCGCAAGTAAGGAAAAACTGCGCACCCAAAAACTTTGAGGTGGGAAATCCCTGGTGGTGTTTGGAACAACGTTTGCCAAGGTGTGAGATTATTGAGGAGAGGAGTCGGTGTCCTATTGATAAGATGTATTGCCGTTTCAAAAGCATATTCCCAGAATTGGTAAGGAACTGAAGCGTGGGACATAAGAGCTAGGCCTGTCTCGACAATGTGGCGGTGTTTGCGTTCAGCGGTGCCATTCTGGAATGGAGCATATGGACAAGATACTCGTTGATGAATACCATGTTGGAGGAGATGGTTTCGCATTTCAGTAGAGCGGCGAAATTCTGGCGCGCCATCGCATTGAATTGTCTTAAGTGTATGTTGCAATTGAGTTTCTGCAAATTTGTGAAAAGCTTTAAAAATATCTGCAAATTGATCACGAGTGGTGAAAGGATAATACCAAGTGAACCGAGAATGGTCATCAACAAAACAGACATAATATTTATATCCTGAAACAGAAGTGACAGGGGATGGTCCCCAGACATCAAAGTGAACAAGTTCAAGGGGGAATTTAGCTCTAGAAGGAGATGGGGGGTGGGGTTGGCGTTTACTCTTGCTAAGAGCACAGGCCGTACAACGGGAGGGAGATGACTTGGAAAATTGTGTTTGTGTGGATTGAAGCAAACGAGTTATTCGATCAAATGACGCATGACCCAGGCGTTGATGCCATAAGTTGAAGGAACTAAGGAAAGTTGGCGGAGACTTGTCAGAGGTGGAGACCCGATATAGGCCATTCTCAAGATGACCTCGGAGGAATACCTGACCAGTATAAACACATAGAGCAACAAATGAGGTGGGGTAAAATAAGAAGACGCAATTGTTATCGCGTGAAAATTTAGAAACTGACAGCAGATTTTTTGTAATGTGAGGAACAACTAAGACATCTAAGAGGCGAAATTTTGAACCTGTTGTAGGCACAAATGTACCTGTGTGAGTGATGGGAAGGGAAACTCCATCACCCACAGTCAATTGTTGATTCCCGGTGTATGGAGTGACCTGAGAGAGCCCGGAAATACTATCGGTGATGTGGTGGGTGGCTCCAGAATCTGGATACCAAGACTGAATATCCATCGCAGAAGGTGGAGTAGCAGGTGAGGCATAATAAGCTATGGGTTGAGCAGTTCCGGTTGGGGCCGAATAATGTGACTGAGGTGGTGCCGGTGTAATAAATTGGGGATTAAATCGCTGCTTGCAATTGTTCGCTCGATGGCCTTGTCGTCGGCATATCTGACAAAATGGACCTGAATTTTGTCGCTTGCCACCCCCACCAAACGACCGGTAGTTGGGTGCCCTTGTTGGTGTCGGCAAAATTGGATTAGTGCTGGATAGGCTTGCATTCGACGGGTTGAAATTTTGAGTACCCCCTTTAGACTGTTGAGACGTGAATCTCGACTGGTGAGATACAAAAGCAGCAGGTGGAGGGGTATTGGAGGTCATTTTGTTGATTTCCAGTCTTCCTTCGTGTTGAAGCAGCAAACCATGAAGGGCATCACGTGAGAGTGCTCCTGATTGAGAGACAACGGAAATCGCTGTGTCCAAACCAGAAAATTCTGATCCAAGACCACGGAAGATATGTGTGTGGTACTCGTTTGCTGATAGGGGTTCTCCAATGGTGGCTAATTGATCTGCGATGGTGGCTGCCTCGTGAAGAAATTCTGTTATTGTACGGCTTCCTTTTGTAATGGATTGAAATTGAAGCCGCAAAGCCGACGCCCGTGCTGTTGATTGTGCGGCATAAGAGTCAGAGAGGTATCTCCAGATGGCTGCTGCAGAGGTGTGGTTCGTCAATTGAGCGACGACAGGAGAGGTGGATGAATTGAGAATCCACCCCATTGCAATAGAGTCACGGATTCGCCATGCCTTGTATTCGGGATTGGGCACCAGTGTGCCATTGTTGGAAGCATGTGAGATGCGTTGGGGAGGAGCTGGTTCTGAGCCATCAAGAACAGTGAGGAGATTTGCTGCAAGAAGATATGGGGTAATTTGGGCTTTCCAAATTGGGTAATTTTGCCCAGTGAGTTTTTCCCCTATGGTGGGTGGAGAGTGAAGATTGAGTGTCGAATTTGGAGCAGCAAGATGTGGAAGAGCAGCAGTAGTGATTATTTCTGAGGATACAGGAGTTGAGTTAGTGTTGGATCGAGAGCTTTCGCTGGTGTGCTCTGATACCATGTTTGAAACCAAGAACAGTGAGAAATAATTGAACAGAAGAACAGAGGAAGGAATATGTAAATAATTTTCCTGTGTTTGTATTTTTCAGTCTACTCTTTGTACAATTTACAGAGTCTCTATTTATAAACTTTTACAAGAAGACCAATGTTTACACTTAAGAAAGTTTTTTTGAAGGTAAACGTAATTCACTGATTTGGAATTGATGTAGTGTGTGGGGATTTGATTCTGTCAATTTGTTTCTTTCTTTGGTGGAGATTGTGTTGTGGGTTTCCTTCTTTACTTGATTCTTCCAATCTTCCTTCTTTGGTGTTACCATTGTTGGTGGAGCCAGAATGTTGTTGATTGCTTGACAGTTGCTGATTTCTTGAATTTCGGAGATTGATTGATTCCCTTAACAGATATGATCAACTTGTGTATACAGTAGACGCTAGACGGTTTAGTTTGAGCATACGATAGTTATGTGACACGTTTCTTTTTTCTTTTTTCTTGGGGGTCTCTTTGAATCATGTAAGTGGAGATTTCAAGAAATCAAAAGGACAAATTCGATTGCAGATGTATTTGTAATTCAATGTGTCTTCATTTTAATCATCGGTTGACCTTTCACGCCCGAGTGGATAAGCGAAGTTAGAGAAGGGCAAGTAGGAACAAGCTGGGCAGACTCGAATGGCGCTGACTAGGAACTGATCTTTAATGGTCTTTGTTATATGCATCGAATTGTTTAAAAAGTCCTAAACCTACTGCACTTTTGTCAATTCAGTCCTAAACCTTTTAAATTGGCCAGCGTTGATGTGGCCATCGGCCGGTGCTTAACGTTCGGCCAATGCTAACATGGCAATTTTTAAATAATTTTTCAAATTGTTTAATATTTTTTGTGCTCTTCTTCCTTTTGGCCAGTCCAGGTCTCCTTTTCTCTGGCCAATCCGGCGATCGGCCAGAGGCGTGGGCCGGCGAGGTTGACCTTGCCCCCGTTGGCCACTGGCGTGGGCTGGCAAGGTCAACCTCGCCGGCCTCTGGCGAAGCTTGCCCCCGTTGGCCACTAGCGAGGGTGAGCCTTGCCCACTGTTGCCAAGCCGACCTCACCCAGATCCGGCGAGGTTCAGCCTCGCCCAGCCATGGCGAGGCCAACCTCGCCGGCCCGCACCTTTGGCCAGTTGCTTGTCATCGAACCAGCCAGAGGGAAGAAGGACAAAAAAATATTAAAAAATTCAAAAAAATTATTTAAAAATTACAACATCAGCATTGGCCAGACAGCCAGTGTCGGTCGACAGCTACGTCAGCGCCGGCCGATCAAAATTGGCTAGATGAACTCAATTGGTAAGAAGTGAGAAAGTTTAGGACTGAATTGACAAACTTAAAAAGTTTAGGACTAAATTGATAAAAGTGTAATAGGTTTAGGACTTTTTAGATAATTTTTCCATCGAAACGTACTGCGACAAAATGCTCCTTTTCTTTAAGCAAGGCTCGCTGGAAAACAAAGTGTGAATTGCCAAGCAAGTACTGTGCAAGTGTGCATGACAAGTCGTGCAGACATGTAATTCAGGGCAGTTGAGCAAAACGCATTTGAAAATTGCTGGCTCAGTATGGCTACGGCATCAACACGGTCTCCATTGATTGGTGGGTCGGTCATCACTTTGCTATAGCTGTATTGACTTTCCATCTTTATTGAATCTTGATGTTACAGAAAGGTATCAACTTTCTATCTGAATGATAAAATCTCAGAAAATCTGTCAGTTTCTGCTTGCGGAAGAGAACTCTTTAGGTGTGGTGCCGATTGTTTGAACAGAGTTTATGTTGTTTTTGTTAGATTTAGATTTTGCGACCAATACATTTCGACTTTTCTGTAAGCCTCTTGAAGTACCCCTAAGGTCACGTTGAAATTTGGTCAGCGGAGAGCGAACGGTTGCATTAAGACAGCCCATGCTTGCTTTTATTTCCATTTTCAACGAGCATATCTATTTTATAATCCATCAATCAGGAGATATGGAGTTGAACTTCAAAAGAGTTTATAAGCCAAATTTTAAAACAGTACTTTGTGTTCTCTCCCAAAATGTTCTCTCTTTTCTTCCTGAACAAAAGATAACCCGTTTGAGATCCAATTTTTGGAACCATGAGGTTAAGGCATCGGCATCTCGGTTATGAAAGGCAATCATGGACACTAGAGAAATACTCAAACTTGGCACTCTTTATCAGGTAGGAGATGGTAAGTCAATTGAGGTTGGTAATCACCCTTGGATTCCATACGTACCAAACCATCTCCCTTCTTTTATTGATCCTGATCCGATATTAAAGCAAAGGAAAGTAGCGAGCTTGTTTATTCCAGGGACAAAATCTTGGGATGTAAACGGTCTAACTCAGGTGTTTTGCCCAACCTCGGTCCAAGACATTCTTCATATTCAAGTTCCATCCTCCATTTGGATGGATAAACCGATTTGGCAACCAGCGGGATAATTGTCAAATCAGTCCTAAATCTATTGTACGGCGGCCAATTCAGTCCTAAACCTTTTAATTTTGCCAATTCAGTCCTAAACCTTTTAAATTCTTGCCAATTGAGTCCTTCCGGCCAATTTTGGCCGGCCGGCGCTGACGTGGCCACCGGCCGGCGCCGGCCGTCCGGTCAACGCTGACGTGGCAATTTTTAATTATTTTTTTCAATTTTTTGATCTTTTTTTTTTCTTCTTCTTTTTTTCTGGTTTCTCCCCTCTGGCCGGTCCGGCGACCGGCGGCCGGCCAGAGGGGAGGGCCGGCGAGGCCTCTGGCGAAGCTCGCCCCGCCGGCCACCGGCGAGGGCGAGCCTCGCCGGCCCCTGGCTGGGCGAGGCGAGGTCGGCCTCGCCTCGCCGTCGCGACCCAGGCGACGGCGAGGCTCGACCTCGCCTCGCCTTGCCTCGCCGTCGCGACCCAGGCGACGGCGAGGCCAGGCGAGGCGAGGTCGAGCCTCGCCGTCGCGACCCAGGCGACGGCGAGGCCAGGCGAGGCGAGGTCGAGCCTCGCCGTCGCCTGGGTCGCGACGGCGAGGCTCGACCTCGCCTCGCCTGGCCTCGCCGTCGCCTGGGTCGCGACGGCGAGGCGAGGCCGACCTCGCCTCGCCCAGCCAGGGGCCGGCGAGGCTCGCCCTCGCCGGTGGCCGGCGGGGCGAGCTTCGCCAGAGGCCTCGCCGGCCCTCCCCTCTGGCCGGCCGCCGGTCGCCGGACCGGCCAGAGGGGAGAAATCAGAAAAAAAAAAGAAAAAAAAGAAAAAAAAGATTAAAAAATTGAAAAAAAATAATTAAAAATTGCTACGTCAGCGTTGACCGGACGGCCGGCGCCGGCCGGCGGCCACGTCAGCGCCGGCCGGCCAAAATTGGCCGAAAGGACTCAATTGGCAAAAATTTAAAAGGTTTAGGACTGAATTGGCAAAATTAAAAGGTTTAGGACTGAATTGGCCGCCGTACAATAGATTTAGGACTGATTTGACAATTTTCCCGGCAACCAGCTATTGATGGAATTTTTACCGTTAAATCCGCTTATAAGCTCATCAAAGAGCCTACAGCAAATGGCTCTAACTCTGGAATCTGAACCAAAATTTGGAAAGCTAGAGTTCATGAGAGGCACAAGATGATGTTTTGGAGGACAACGGCCAATGTCTTGCCCTGTAGAGCTAACCTGGGTAGGTTATTTCACATTCCAGACCCTTCATGCCCGTTGTGTGGAAATTCAGAAGAAACTCCAGTCTATCTATTCATAACATGCCCTTTGGCCTAGATTTTATGGAGACAGAGCCCATGGGGTATCATCTCATTTGTTTAGAACTTCACATCACCAAAGGAAATGATAAACCACTTCCTTGACCCAGGACGAATTGCAAGATAATGGGATTCGATTGCAAACTCTTCACTCTCTATGCGCGATTTTATGTACTAGAATGTGGTTGTATAGGAATTCCATTTTACACGATCAAGCTATTCCAAATCCTTCCCAGGCAATTAAGTTGGTTTTACAGGAGTTCATTGAATTCTCTAACAAGTTCAAGGAAGAAAACACAGTCGCACCAAGTCTAGAAGCCGATTCGATTGGAGTAGGGATAGACAGCTGGCTCCCACCATCAGATCAAGAGCTCAAATTTAATGTAGATGGTGCGTGGAAAGATAACAAAGGAGCCATCGGTATCATTGCACGATCGGCTAGCGGATTAGTAGTCCACGCTTAGACAAGGAGATGTCGTTGGAACTCGTCTATGGAAGTGGAAGCAGCAGCTCTCCTTCTCCCCTGCAATTATGCTCAGTCCCTGGACATTCGAAAAGCGATCTTTGAAAGCTATTGTAAGGTCTTAATTGATGCCATACAACAAAAGGGTTTTTGCCCTTGGAGTATTCAACCTTTCGTTGCAGATTCTCGCTTTCAATTTCAGCACAATCCAGATTGGTTGGAGCTTGGACTGAACCCGTAGATCCAAGAATGGAGCTACTCATGCACTTGCAAATTGGGCCTCTACTCATATAGGCACCACATCCTCTTTTCTTTATCATGATCTCCCTTCTAGAGTTAAAAATATTGTACTAGTAGAGTCTTCTTGTATATTTCGCTCTAGTGTAGGTAATGCTTCCTTTTTGTAATTGCTTTGTTTGCAATATAAAGTTTAATTTCTAGCAAAAAAAAAAGGAATAACCTGTTTATATATCTACTATCCAGCACCCGGTGTGAAGATGAATCTCGCTAAAAGCTATTTGGTGAAAGAAGAGAGCTTGCCGCATAAATTAATGATTTGAAAATATTTTCCTAAAAATAATTAATTATATCTTTTTTTCAAAAACGAATTATTACGAGATATTTTTAGTATCCACGAAAATACTTAGACATAAATTATTATCAATAACGAAAATATTTTCCATTGACTAATAATTTCAAACAATATAAAAGATCATTTTTAAGAAAATATTTTTCACGTTATTCATTTTCCTCGGAACAGCGGAACCTAAATTCTAAAAACTGGCCCACCTGCCTTGATTCCGAGCTCAGTTAACCCTCCACATTGGACTACAAAACATAGTAAATGAATGTGCAAGTACAGATTGGGGAGGAAACTGCAAAACGTTTCAACAATCATCCTATAATTATAAAGAATTCAGACCATTTTCCCTCCATTACAAAGAACCATGTCATTTCGGGACACGGAGCCATTTTCAACATCACCATCCATGGCCTCGAGGATTTGAAGAACAGAGACAATATATTTCAAGAAATCGGCGGTCACAAAAGCATCATACCATCTATCTACCAACCAATCTCACACCATCGCACGCCTCAAGATTTGCCAATCGGAGGACTTCACCTCTCGGATTGAAAAGGCTATACACTTCAAATCAATATTTGTAAGCAAATCCACCACGGCTACATGCTATCTCTGTCTTAAATTAGAGTTGCGAAGTGTCACACCATGTAAGAACTTGGTGTATCCGAGGATGCCGAGTTTTCCATCAGTATCTCTGATGCAGTTATCGAGTAGAGACTGAGCTCTGGGATCCAGATTCAGCTCCTGCATAATGCAAAAACATACGTGATTTTGTCAATCCAATTTCTAGGTAGCACAAGATAATTTCAAAAGCTACAGATGCACATACACTTGACAATTCATCGAGGGAAATGACCCGGTTTCCGTCTTCTTCAAAATACTGAAAGGCAGTACTTGCAATCTGGTCCCAGTCTTCACGAGCCTCCAGCTGATGTGGACTGATTGCCGCAGCACAAAACTCTTCGAAGCTCATTTTCTTATGTGAGAGTGGTTCCATCTTAAAAGTGTAGAATGGAAGTTAGCACGGACAATAAGTATCATAAATACAGGATACAAGTAATATGAATTTCCAAAAGAAAGGAGGTGATGCAAATCTCATTATGGATCACTCATGAGAAATGAATTGCATCAGATACAAAATTTTGGAACAAAAGAATCTTACCACATCTAAAATTTCAGGAACCCTCGACTCCTTCATTGCTTCAGTTAGATTTTTCATCAAAGCCTGCATTTTCCTTCATTAATCAATTGCAGCCAAAGCAGACCCAGACTACAGGTACTTAAAGAGATGAATCATCAAGAATAATGACAATCTGAGCTTGCGCCGATCAGAAGGTCAAAATAATACTAAACAGCATCGATGACATATACGAAAATATGTATTTTCCAAACACAGCCCAGATACAAATTGCCGAAAAATCTGTGAAGTTAATGCATCACCCACCATTTTAAAGTTATCAAGAGAAACATATCCATTCTTTGGTTCCAAGAGATTAAATTGGGCCCTGAGATACACGAGCTCATCCTCCGTTAACGCTTTTGAGAGAGCCTGCATATTTTAAAACGAAAGCAATTTCCTTATAGTCTATTCACATAACCAAATTAAAATGCACAACCTGAAGCCAGATTACGCCAGTATAGAGGTGAAGTGACATTTTGCCACCCACTACAAGAGTAGGCCTTGTACTATTAGCCTGCCCATGTGAATAGGATGGTACGAAGCTTCTTTCAGTGTCTTGTGTTTTCCAATTATTACCTAGTTCTTTCAAGTCAAAGGAGCAGAATAACTTCTTCTAGAAAGCGGTATAGCTAACAAGATGAAGAAAGATTACCTTTAGTGCAGACCGTTTGAAAGGGGTGGCACGAACATAAGATTTAACTAACTTGTAGATCGAAATATCCAAAGGCACCGCATGTTTTACATCTCGTATCCACGGGTGAGCTGACAATACAGCGAATTCCAGGGATTTAGCTAATGATTAATCGGTTAATTGTAAAAAGCCACAAATAAACATTCTCATGTAGACTTGGTTGATCAGAAAAAATGTGCTTTTGCCGTAACACAACTTTGGCCCTCACTATAGGTTGCATGTACATTTCTGGGGCATAAATATTCTATCATACGTTTCTTCTACGTATCTTGCAGTTTAACTTTTTTTCCTTTTTTTACCAAAGGAAAAGGATAATTTATTTTGTTTAAAAATATCATGAACACCATCCTCAAACAAAAGCACTAACGTTAGTGGCCTGTCTAATTCTTAAATGGCTAACTTTACAAGAGTTCCTGCCCTGTCAATTGAAAATACTTACTTAGAGCCTGCACAGCTGTCATTCTTTTTCTGTAATCCTTGTTCAGAAGCCTTTTCACAAAATCTTTAGCCTCTGCTGATACCATAGGCCAAGGTGAATCATGAAAGTTAGGATCTGCTCTAAGAACAGAGCGAAAAATTCCAGATTCAGTCCGAGCCCAAAATGGTCTGCTTCCACATAGCAATATGTATGTTATGACCCCAATACTCCACATGTCAGCTTCAAGGCTATATGATCTATGGAGAACTTCTGGTGCAACATAGTATGCACTGCCAACAACATCACTGAGACGCTGACCTGTGAGTGCATGAAATGTCAATTTGTTGTGCTCAAGGACATACAAAAAAATCACACTGACACCAAAAGGGAAAAAATGGCCATATGGATCTCTTATATGTTCTACTGCGCGATTTGGACACTAGATCAGCCAAACAAACTGTGCTGAAGTCCATTATCATCCAAAGGCTGAAGGAAACTGAACTCGACAATCGTTTCAATTATCAGTACAGCTGGTAAAGAGGAGCATTTCAGAAAACACATGCAAAATGGAATACGAATTCCAGTGGCTTATGGATTGTACTTTTTCCAACAAAATGACAAGAAACCCATAAAAAATCTCCCTGAAAAATCCCAACAGTTACCTGGCCCAATAAAATCAGAGAGGCCGAAATCAATAATCTTCATTGGCGCATCCTCATCTCTGGTGGAGAATAGAAAATTCTGCCATGAAGTCAAGAGGGGAAAGAATGATCGGAAGATGATGACGTTCCAATTAACATAAATGAAAGAGTAGCGCATACACAATGCGAATATCCTGCTTTGATAGTCTCACATGCAAGAGTAACATATGACAAATTCGGGAAATCTATAGCAGCAAACCTCTGGTTTTAGATCACGATGCACGACACCTTGAAGATGAAAGTAAGCAACTACGCTCAGAATTTGAATCACTATATCCTTGGCTTCCTCCTCTCTGTATCTACCACCTCTGTAATGAGATTGGCAACAAATGAAAAGGAGCAAGTTTAGAAAAGAAGCTTCAGTGCCTTGAAAAGAAAAATCAGTGGCAACTCAAATGTAGTCATTTTTACCTGGATAGAATGCGGTCAAGTAGTTCACCACCTTCACATAATCTGACACAAAACATAAATCCGTACTTTAGAATACAAATTCCCACAAATTGGAAGAATCCGGCCTATAGCTGCTTGTCAGTATATTTCTGCATGTCTAGTTACGTAGCATAGCTCACATTCATAAGCTTCGGCTTCTGGGAACCCACACGCATAGGGAGACAAACAAAAAGCAAGTTTGGAAGATGCTAGATCCATGATTTCCATGGCATAGCTATTAAAGCTGAAGATTGAAACAAAGATGCACGTACTCCATGACTATGTAGACATTGTTGTTGTCTTCAAATGCATCATGAAATCTAATGAGGTGCTTGTGTCCTGCTAATCCCTTTAATATTTTCACCTCTCGACGAACGTCTTCAATTGCTATCGCTGATGTCATCTGCCAAAAACTGCTCATTCAGTTTCATCCGTGCTCAGGTAAAAATGATGTGCAACAGGGATTGGGGGGAGGGGTGAGGGGTGAGAATTGTGGCCCACTTATTCAACTTTAATTGAGTCCGAAAATCCAGATTAAATTACAACACGATTTCAATAGAGAAGTATTGGAATTGAAACGGTCCAACAACCACCTGATTATGATGTTTCAGCACAGGTATCTTATATCAGGAACAATTTTCTCGCTCTAGTGTCTAGTGTCCTGGTCGTGCAAAAATCTATGCAGCAACTATACATATTGTCCCTTCATCTCTTGACCGAGTATCTACATTTATATATGCTCTATTTAAAGGCAGGTACAATCAACCAAGAAGAACATACTTACTACACCTCTATGTTTCAGTAACGGGTTTTGGTTTTTAACTCCTATCATTCGTTACCTCCAGTTTAACAGAAAATAAATCCTTAGCCTAAGTGGTCAGCTCTATTTTTTAGCATCCATGCTCATCTTTCTTGCGACTATGTGGTACATCCAAACCTCTCCGGAGGAACAGTCTCCTTCAATCTGTTCTAAGATTTAGCCAACTCGGTAAATTAAAGTTAACGTTCTCCTTCCTCTTTTGAAGATCGCCTTTGAAACTGATGAATATCCTCACCATTTCAGGAAACCTTCACCTCAGCGATGCTCTCGAGTTCATACTATCAAACCAACATATTTAGAGCTACTTCTCTGCTTCTGTTTCTCAAACAAGCAAACTTGATAAACCTCAGATCATACATTCGTCAATTGTCATCCTCAAGCATCACTGACTTGCCCTCTTGCTACTGACCATGTGGTCACCAAAAGCAATTCAGTCAGCTTGGTTTTCCTCCTTTCCTACAAGCTGACCAAATAACACAATCAACAGCGACTACCTTGTACTTCTAAATTTAAAATCATAACATGTCTGCTGCCGAAAGTACTCATACTCCTATGAGCTATGCCATTTGCTATGGAAAGTTCAATCTGCGGCTATGCAACTCCCGCATTGTAGTCAAGGAACACTGCCTGTTTTGAGGTCCCGCCCAAGCATGACTACTCAAACTCTTATTCAATCTAAGTGTACCTTCTGCTGCTTAGGAATTCACGCTGAACTGATCGGAGAATTCTCTCGAACTAGACGAGCATAATTTCCCCGAACAACAGAACAGATTGACAATCGATTCACCTTACAGCTAGATTCAAACAACGACGACGACGACGACAGCAGAGAAATGCCGCTGAGCTGTGAACTGTTCATAGCAGTAACACATACCACACACCTTAGCTTTCGAAATGATCTTCACGGCCACATTCTGACCCTTGAGCTCTCCTTTCCTTCCCTTAGCCCAGCACGTATGACCAAAATGCCCCCGCCCCACCTCCTTCCCGAGCTCGAACCTCGCAACGAAGTTCTTCGCGTATCCGAAGCTCTTATCCAGCGGCGGCTCCCCCTCTCCCTCCACCGCCTGCTCCTCCGCTATCGGCCCCTCCTTCGGCGCGCCCCGGCCACGCCGCTTCGCGATCAACGACATGATCGGCCTCGCCGGGGACGGCGGCGGGAGCGGCCACCGGAACTTCCGCAGCGGTGTCCTCGCCGGCGACGGTGACGCCGCCACCCCGGCGGGCAGCGGGCTCGGGAACGGGCTCCCCGCGAGGTAGCTCACCTCCCCCCCGCCGCCGCCGCCGCCGCCGCCGCCGCCCCCTCCGGCAGATCGCGCGGGCGACGCCGCCGGGAGCGGCGACGGCGGCGGCTTCGGCCGCCCATCGGTCCGGCCGTCCGCGAGCGGCGGGGCCACGTAGCCGGCGGTGGCGACGGAGCTCTGCTTGCTGCAGCAGTGGCCCATCGGCGGAATGCCGCGAGGCGCGCGCGCGACGGCGATCGCCCGGGGGTCAAACGATCGGAGCCGCCGGAGCCTCTCCCGCAGAAGAGAACGAGAGAGAGAGAGAGAGAGAGAGAGAGACGAAGTAGCGACGACTGTGCGTGATGAAAAGGCAGTTGAACTTGAAAACCGGTTCCGATTAAGAGAGCAACAGGAAGACGCAATATAAAAGCTGCGCGAGGGAGGGAGGGAGGGGAGGGGAGGGGAGGGGGAGAAGTCGTCCCCTGGATCTCGCGTCACGGCCGCATCACACTGACGCGGCAATCACAGCCGTCGGTTCGGGAGACCCGCCCCGCGCGATCGGCCGGTCAACGCCGCTCCCGACCGGGGGGTGGGGAGTGGGGGACGGGGACGGTCAACCCCGCGGGATGTGGCGAGGGTGAGCCGCGAAGCAGGGGATAAAACCGGAGCGGAGAAAACGCGTTAATTTTCAAAAGGAAAGGAAGTGGGGGTGGGGGTTGGTTTTCGTTAATTTCATAATTGGTCCTTGCGCTGCGGCTCGTTCAAACGAAGAAAGAAAGCGAGGCGAAGCGAAGGAGCAAATGCTCGTACAAAACGGGGCGATGGTCGGTCGTTTCGGACGTGCCGTCGGCGATTTGTTTAATCCCTCCCCCCCGCCCCCATCGAATGCATCGCGGCTTGATTTCAGCGCGTCTTTGTCCGGACGACGCTTGCGTGTGGACGCTTGGCGGGGGGACTTCAGACGGCCGAGGGAGGGAGGGAGGGAGGGTGGCGGGGGTGGTCCTGAGAAGAAACGTGAGTTTTAGGTCACCGAACCCCACACCCCCACGACCGCCCTTTGAAAAACGAAGCGCCGACGACGGCCCGGATGACCCAAGAGACGACCCCCCGCCCCCGCCCCCGGATTTCTAGATGCCCGTCTCTCTCGACCTCTCGCCCGACCCCCGACTCGCGCGCATTAGCGCGTCGTTTTAACTACGACCATGAGGCTGGCCCCTCCGGTTTCTGGACGCGATTTTCCGTCGGGTTCCCGAGTTGGGCAGGGCAGTTTCCGTTTTTTTTTCCGAATCGGGAATGAGCCGGTTCGCCGGACTCCGGAATTGCAAATACCGCCCCGGATGCTCGTATTCGTTTTTAACATGATTCGTTATTTAATATCGGGTACTTGCAATTTCCGGAAATATGTGGATAATGTAAAAAAAAATTTCTAGGAATTGTATGTATTTTCGAGAGTTTTAGGGAAAGCTCAAAATAATTGTGCTAAGACAAGTAGACCTCGGTCTTTTTTATTGTCGGGATTATCGTTTAACCAGGATTTATTCTACAATAACGTGCCTTCTGCAATATTTAAAAAAAAAAACGGGTGCCTATTAAAATGGGAAACCCGTTTCTTATGACTTCTTCCGTTTTTATGGTCAAACCGTTTTGTCTTTTTTTTTAATACGACTTCACAAAGCATGAAGAAAACTACAAAATGAAAAAAGAACGTTCGATTTTTTCTGAGGATTTTCCTTTTTCTTCTCGCTCGGTGCGACAATGATCCCAGGATTTTCGTATGAATCCGTTTTTCAATCACGTTTTAATAAATAATAAAATGCTATTAATCACATTTAATGCGGGGGAGCGTTTACAGGGCTTTGGGACATCTAGAGAGGAGAGGATCCGGCGATTTGATTTCTGAATTTTTAATTTGTTCAATACGATTTATGAATTTAAATTAGATCGAACACGTATTAGAAATTAAAAAACGATATTGAACAAATTAAAGTTGAAAAATTATATTGCACATTAAATTAAAATTTAATAATTATTTATATAATTATTCCTTAAGTTATCAACTTGTCAAAAATTCAAGTAGGAGGTAGTACGATGAGAAGGTGTTTGTACTTTTTGGTTGCCTAGGAGCTTTATGGTCTCATAATCAACTCCAAGAATATCCAGAAACACATTGCCAAAATGAGTATTGGTGATTTAATGTCATTATGAGGATAAAAAAAAAAAGATTATTAAACATTGAACCTTAACAGAGAAGGATTACCTAATTGGGATTTTTATAGCTCCGTACAGCTGTGGCGGCGGTGGCCGGAGAGAAAGAGAAAGAGATCGGCCGCGAGAGGGTGCACATGGGTTTGGATCTTGACGTGGTCGAGGGCACTTCGGTCTTTTGATTCGGGTATTTTGTCCGGAGACACAAATTGTACATCTCAAAAATCGGTGATTGATCCGAATTGATACGGAGGTGAAAAGTGGAGATTGATTTCCCTTTTCTGTGTCAATCACAAAAGTTAATGTGATAACTCGCAAGGCATTCGACGGTTTAGGCTTTAACGACCCAATCCGCGGCTTTATTAAAATCTCCGGAGGAGTGGACTAGCCGGAGAGAAGGAAAAAATGGAAACCAAAACCCGGCCATCTAATTGGTTGGAAGAGCAAAAGGAGAGCTGTGTCAACGATGCTTCTGGAGATTTTTCATGAGCACTGCTCCGGCCATGTGGTTGTTTGACGCAATCAATACTCAATTGAAAATATATTAGGTATGGTGCGATTCACATATATTATAGTTATTGCGCTCATGGTCAATTTTACAACCGAAGTCGTACCAATTATTACGTGCCCGCCCACTTGATGGTCGTAAATGATCTGTTATGCATGTGATCTGCGCGACAACTAAAGTTGTGCTAATCATAAAATGTAAACCTTGCTTACTCGTCGCTATGAACTGTACAGAATACAGTATCTCTCTCGATGATAAGATGGTACGAGATCAAGTAAGAAAATAGCAACGAGCCCCGACACAGTAACAAAATTTCGAAAGTCATCAAACTCAACCGAAATCGCCACGATTTAAAATCAATAGAAAATGAAATTAGGTGGGATCCAAATGACCCAAGATAAGCACGCCTTAAGCCTTAGGCTATTATCGAAAAGAAAAGCGAACCACGCTTCCAAGGCGACGTCGTTTTGCGCAAAAGAACAGCGGAGGAAGCCAAGAGGAGACCAAAAAATGGAAGCGAAACGACGCTAGAGAGAGAAGAGAAGAGAGGGAGAGAGAGAGAGGAGGAAAATGGGGTACGTGCTGCGGGTGAGAATGGCGTCCTTCTTCGCCGGAGCAGCGACGGCGTCCTTCATCGGCCTCTACATCCTCCACAACGACTACAAGGCCGCTCAAGAATCCCTCTCCCGCCAGGTAGTTCAATCCTCCGCCGCACCCCAATCCCCTCCCCCCGCGCTTTCTTCTAGGGTTCCGCCCGTATCCGCCGCGCTGCGATCGAATCGCGGCCCGCGCCGTTGCACACCGTTGTTGTGCTGTCGCGTGAATCCCGTTCCGTTGATCCCTCTTGGAGTCGGATTTCGCCGCGTTCGTAGGTCGCCCCGATCGTTGGAAACGACCCGTTGCGAGAGCTTTTAGAATTAGGGTCCCTTCCGGGAATTGGAGCTCCTGTGATGGAACCCATTTGCACGCACGAGCGAACGGGTTGGCTCGCATTCGGCTTGATTAGGTGTGAAAGGGCCTGGTAGGAGAGGATGGAGTCTTGAATTTGAGAAGAGAATGGGAATGGTCTTTGTTGTTTTGTCCCGATTTTCGTGAGCCGAGGGCCGGTGACTAGCTGCCCGCCGTTCTCGGGCTGCTTGGGAATCTGGTTTTTGTCGTTCGGGTGCGAGTAGCGGTGGTGGCTACAAGGGAGGGATAATGAGTTTTGTCTAAAGTTCTCCGGCGAATGTGCTGCGAACGATCAGGATTAAGAGGCTCGAGCATGATAAGGATTTCAGATTCTGGTGGCAATTAGGATTGTCTCGTTGCTCGTTGAGCGTGCAAAATGAGACCAATGCTGAAGCAACCGGATGGAATTGTAATTCTGAAAAGAAAAATGATGAGCTGTTTCTCTTTTTCAGTTTTCTTGAAGCATGTAAAACTGCGGGACGTATACATTGGTGTTTCTTTGCTTATTTTTCACTCTCTTAACTGATCTGGTAAAGTATTTGTAATTTGCATGTGTTTCCAACCGTTGTCTTAGTTGTTTAGGTCTCAACTGATACAGTTTTCCCTTTAAAAAAAATGAACCACTGAGATTTATGTGGTGAGCTTTGAATTTCTTGAGTGGTTCCTTAAACATGTATTGTTTCCCCTTCATCTACATTTTTAGCCTATATGTAAAAGTGACTCTTCTTGATTCTGAACTATGAGTAAGGACTAATGATCTAATCCTTTTTGCTTCCTGGATCTCTCCCCATTTAGAATGGAAATTGTCGCTGCTTGCTCTTTTCCCTTATCGAAATGAATTGACCTTTCTGCATAAACGTAAACCGCAATTTGTTTTCTACATGGTTCTTCTTTTGACCTTAAGAAGAAACCAAAAGTTGCTGATGTTTTCCGGTGCTTGTGAGTTACTTCATGGGTGGTGGAAGTAGGATGATCTGATCTACAAGAAACTGGAAATTCTGATGAGCTACCAGTGCCATAAGAAAATATTGGACTTTAATGATCTATCTTGGTTTCCTTGGGCAGGCTCTTTTAAAACTTCTTTCCTTGCTACTTTTTCACTAGTGCTGTTACTTGGAGAGAGACTATTCAGCAGAACCTACCATGCATATGATGAGAATCCAGTGGAAGTATAGATCCTGGAGGTGTTTCTCTCTGGAGTTAATCTGTTTGAGGATCTTCATGATTGTTGTATATCATACATATGTTGCGCTAACTTGCATAGATGGACATTACACCGACATGTTTGAAGAATTTGTGTTGGATTCCTCAAATAGACATACATACGTAAAGAGTTGCTCTCTCCTTGGTTTATAAGCATCAATTGTAACAAGGCATTGCTTGATCTGTGTTAACGAGATTATCTTATATTCTTTCTACTGCTGGACGTTGTTAATCCTATGGAAGTTGGTAGATACAACTGATGTTGAAGGCAGTATATTGTGTGATGATTGTAGGTTGGAAAAGCAGGCGTGTGCTTGTCTGACCGGTGATTATTTTCATTTGCACTTGCAGATGAAAGGGCTTCACGCTTCACTGGATAGACGAATTTCCGATCTGGAGAAGTTGAAGCAAGCCAATGCTTCTGATCACGCGGAAGCTACTGAGTAGATCCCTGAGTCATCTTCTTGGTGTTGATGTGCTGCCCTCATTTTTTTTGTGTTGCTATGTACTCACTAGGGCAGTGCCTTTCCAGTCTTTCCTGAAATTTTAGCCCCCATAAGAAGAAGAAAAGAGAATAACAGCAATTAATCCAGCCCTACTGAGATTGATAGACGGTTGTTTTTTGCAAGACTTTCGTCCGGTTTTTTGATTTGGTAGGAGTGTAGTTGTTGTGCAATCAATTTTCAAGTGCACTAAATCATGCTGCCTTTTCTATTTGCAGCAATCATAGACTTTGCTCCTTAGTTCTTCAAGTTCCGGACTTAACTATTTTGTCTTGACCATTTTGGGTTGGCTCCATTCTTCATGTTCCCAAGTGAATTTTCGGATCGACTGTATACTCGAGATGGTCGATGAAATTAAGCAGGAAAGTTTGTTTGCGGTACAGCTTTGAAAGACTTGATATGCTTTCCTTAACGTGCACGCAGTATCCAACAAGCACAAGCAAATAGTACCCTCGCTTTGTGAATTTGTGAGCTTGCCAGTGCTTTTTTCTTCACCTTCGGATTGCTCAAGAAGCCCTTGTGATTTGGGGGTCTGAACGTGATATCATGTGTTCCCACATCAACTTTTGAATGTGGAGTAGCTCCTACTCCTAGTGCACAGCATGCACGACCAATCACGAAAGCATGTAACATTATGCCTTGGTGATAGGGCTTAACCTTCCCACAAAAGATCAATCGATAGTTGTATTTTCAGTGAGCTAGGCACCAGCCTAATCTCTTTACAAGAACAAGGTAGGAAAGATAAATGTAACAAATTATAATTTTTAATATTAAGTCACATGCCCCTCTACCAAGCTGAACTTTATTAAATTCTTGGCAATTATGGGGGAAAAATCATGAATGCGCTAAGTTAATAGCGATCTCACATTTTGTTGAACAAATTTCATGCTATAAATCCAAGGCCAAGAACCATCCTACTAGCAATGATAAAAGCGTCTCTTCTCATGCGCCATAGCCCTTTCTGAGATGATGGCGAAGCGATAGGAAAACATCTTTTAAATGCATTTGTCGCTCACAACTTGTCATATAAGATTTTCATACACGATTCCATTAGGCTTCGATAAGCTCGTAATCTCGGATATTATTACCAGTCGATAAAATTCTAAATGGTGAGAGCATCTAAAATGTATCATCGAAGAATCATTTCTTTTCATCTACACCCCCAAACTTAAACTACAAATAAAATACGAGCCCAAACTATAAAAGCCCTCTTATTGTCAGTGCAAGCGAGAGCTACCCCCTTAACCCCAGGACCCCTATCAGCTCATCAGGGAGCGGGATTCCTGTGCCTTCCTATCAGTGGGGCTATGAACCACACTTCAACAAAAATAATGAGCGGGTTCGAATTGAAGAGAACCCAGATGAATGTGGGGGAGATATCTGAAAACAGCGAAAAATTCAGGGACTCGTTTTAAAATACGAAGAAGAAGAAGAAGAGAGTGGACAAAACATGCGAACGCGACGAAACCATACGTCGCTGTAAGCGATGGGGATTGGGGATGGACCTCTCCGGAAGGAGCAAGAGACACCGATCGCCATTGTCGCACTGTGCGTGATGATCTTGATTCTTGACCCTTCGACAAGCTTCTTCATCCTGCTCCTCCATGGCTCCAGAAACTTCACCATCTCTCTCCACCATTCTCTTCTCTTCTCTTCTCTTCTCTTCTCTTCTCCCTATATATATCCCCTGCAACCCTCGCTCTGCTCTTTAGCTTCCGACACAGAACGAACGCACCCGACCCAAGAACCTCCCGTTGCCCCGCGCCTTCTGCTATTTTAGCTTAGTGTGCCGTCGTTCATCCGACCATGGCTTCCGCATTGGCATCTTCGCCCTCGCCCCTGGTCGCCGGCAGGGCCCCCCGCTCCGCGCGGGCCGCGTTGGCGCCGTGCTCCGTCGCGTTCCCGTGGAGGGTGCGCCGGAGCGGCGGTAAGCCGCCGGGGCTGCCGGTGGTGAGGGCCGCCCAGGAAGGCGACAGGAAGGACTCGGCGGTGGACGTGCACGTGGGTAAGAGCGATCAGGGGCAGGGGACGTCGGTCGAGAGGGGGCCGCGGCGCTTGGCCGTTGACGTCTCCCCCCTCGGTAAGCACTTTGATCCTTTGTGTTCAGTCGGGTCAGTGAGGTTTCTCGCTCTGAAGTGCACCTGAAACGAGCGTTGGTAGACTTAATGCGTGCGCCGATTACGGAAGCTCGATGTGCAGGAAGCTCAGGTTCTTTAACTTCCCGTTCTTGAATAATCGATAGCGGCTTCATTTGGGAGAGTTTATGCGGTGAAGGGATGTTTTCCTTTCAAATCATCAATCGATTTTAGGTCTATTCGATGATGAAAGAGAGTTCTTTTAGTACACCAATGAAATGTTCTTCGCAATTCGCCTCGTCAACCTTGTTTTATCTTTACAGTAAGAAGTAAAAATCAGTCATGGATTGTTCCTGTGTAAGTCTTTTCCATCTTAGACCAACTGACACCGTTCGCAGCATCGCGCATCAACTCGCCAGCGCGATGAACTTGGCATTGGGGATTTGGTTAACCAATCTGTAGATCAAAACCGAAGTGGTTGAAGATTCTCTGTGGGGGAAATTTTTGGCTTGGTTTAGCTTTTGGATTGTTCTGGTCTAATTAACTAAATTGTCCTACCTGTTTAGCTTGGTTTAGATGGCTGCATAATGCAAATGCCATGCTTTATAAAAGTTCACGTGGTCCTCTTTGTTGGGTTTGTCATGATTAATTAGAAATGACAGAAAGTCCTAATCGGCTTCTAATTGCAGGCTTATTGGACCCGCTCTCGCCGATGAGGACGATGCGCCAAATGTTGGACACGATGGATCGGTTGTTCGAGGATGCCATGACACTTCCTGGAGGCAGGAACAGGGCGGCAGGAGAAGTACGGGCCCCATGGGACATCCATGACGACGAGCATGAGATCGGGATGCGGTTCGACATGCCCGGACTTGCCAAGGAGGACGTCAAGGTGTCCATAGAAGACGATGTGCTGGTCATCAGGGGGGAGCAGAAGAAGGAAGAAGGTGAGAAGGATGTTTGGTCAGGCCAAAGCTTCAGCTCCTACGACACCCGCCTCCAGCTACCCGATAACTGTGACAAGGACAAGATTAAGGCCGAGCTCAAGAACGGAGTTCTTTATGTTTCCATCCCGAAGATGAAAGTGGAGCGCAAGGTCATCGATGTTCAAGTACAGTGAAGTCCCACCGAGTGATTTAAGTACCTGTGTGAGTAGTTTGCTATGTGTTCTTAGCGGAGGCTATTTTGTCTTCAGGCCTGATGTATGTAAAATCTCTTTTAATTTTGTATCTAAAACCGCTTTAAGCGTGAAATAAAGAAAGTTGTGCTCTTATTCCTGCCATCACCTCTTATTTTCTTGGAACTGAGGCATTTTCAAGGTACTCTTATGCTAATTCCTTGTGGAATTACTGACAGCATTACCGAAATACCATCATGGAAAATTGTTTATTCGGCTTCTTAATGGAAGATGGATAAATTACCGGATATTGATATATCTAAGACCAGACGTGAATATATTAAATAATCTATCCATAACATCTATGTTTTTGCCCCAATAGTAAACTTTTCTTGTTCCTTAAAATGAATCCGTGAACGCATGGGATCTGGCTAAACTATGCAGATAATAGGTGGGATGTCTCCTTCAAGCAAGATGAGGGGATCTTTTAAGCTTAAGATCCCTGCCTAGTTCAAGGGGGAGCTGCGTTGTCTGTTCTGGTTTGTGTTCAAATCTTTTCTTTTCTGCTCTTGTGGAAGTTGATTGCAACTTTGGACTTGGTTTTCTTTGATAGGACTGGTTCATGGTATGATTAGTGGTTACATTGAGCTTTCCTAGAGTCACGAACCATCTATAGACCGTTGACCCTGACTTTACCCTTCCCTCCTGGTGCCTATATCCTATATCAACATCGACATGTATGGAGAATATGGTATAGAAATACTCCGTGCTAAGTTTCAGCCAAAAGGCTGATTTAGGTATTATCGAACCCTACGATAAACCTCTAGTGCAAAGCTTGTGTAATTGAATAATATAAAATTAAATGCATTTCTGTCACGTAGCATGTTTATAGAGAAACTCTGATGCCTTTCTCCGTTGGATCACTGCCAGAAAGCCACTAGGCCCAGTGAGGATTATTGTATGGAGATCTACTTGGTTTTAGCAACACACGGAGCACAATCCAGGAGCCGTGTGTTTGCAGCTCATGATTCATCTCCTTTTTAGCTGCCGAAGAACATTTTGAGCTCTCTGATACGGACACCAAATCATGAAGTCGCTATCTGATAGGAACACAGTACAACAAAGTGAGACACCGAGGGTGACTCTGCTAGACATGAGAAGTTCATGATAGATACATTTCTGCTTGACATGGAAGAGCGTCGGGTTTAAACTAGGGTAAGAGTATTGATCTTCAGTGTATCGACTGTAGTTCTCTTTAGAAAGCTCATACATGTGAACAACTATCTGCCTGTTTTGTACTAATTATGTTACAAGTAGCAATGACAGAAACCAAAATAAAGTGCCGACATCAATCGTTACCTTCGGGAATAGAATCAAGCCGAGGCCTCCAGTTTCTAGGAGAATCAAGACCACGGTCCTGGCAAGTTTCTTTCTTGGTTCCTGCCAAAATCTCCTCAACAGAAACACTCTTTGACAAAAGCTGTTGAAGCTGTTGCTTTGTGATGACTATCTTTATCCTCTTTTTCACTCTGTCACTCTGTTCTGACTGGCCAGCTGTAGATGGAACTCTCCCTGGGCTCATTGCAGCAGCAGCAGCAGCAGGAAGAACATAATAAACCTTCCCCAGTTTCAGCTCGTGATTCAGCGGAAGCCGCTTTGAATCTCCCTTCGAAAGGCTGATCCCCGAGCCAACCAAGTTCGTCGATAAATCTTTAACTAGAACCGGGGCAGTGAGCTTCTCTATCTTCCCATCAAGCTTCACAATCTGCAAAACTTTACCCTGCTGTCTTGGGGAGATACTGATGCAAGAAACGCAGTTTCCTATAAAGAGAGCAACAAAGTTACCCATCTCTCGTTTCGCAAGATCACACAAAGACGAAAAGCAGCAAGTGTATCTTCTGCCCCGAGCAGTGTCTCAGCATTGTGTATGAAAGCAGAGGTTCATGTGAAAGACAAGATTCCAGAGAGAACGAGGAGCGTATGCACAAAGGCCCTCTAGGAGGAGTACATGGCCATTATATTAGTGGTGAGTGCTGGGAAGATGGAGCTGAGAAAGCTACATTTCTTGGGACACGTGAATTAAAGAAATGTTAATGGTAAGAAAGGAGGTGGTATGGAGACATTTAAATGTAAGTATAGGCCAAGGTTTTTTTGTCTAGAAGAGGAAGATGTTACAGTCAATACGCATGCAATGAGAGAGGTCGGTTAGTGGAAGGTGATGGTGCATTGGGACACCGCTCTAATTTGCCCATTTGGTGTCCCAATGTCAAGAAGAGTCTTTTCTTATCGTCTCCTGCACTTTTTGACCACACACAGATGGCCCAGCATAAAGAGTGAAAACCAAGCTCAACTTTAACCTTGTAAAGATCATCACTTTAGGGCAGGAAGGAGGAAAGTATCTTTAAAAAAGAGATCCAAAAGGCCATCAAGAAGATTGCTGAAATTTTATGAATCCCAGAGGCTCCATTCTTGTGGAATTTCTTGATCATAATCATCAACTTCCCTTTATTTAAATATATTTTCATTGAATATTTATCAAAATATGATGAAGATATTTATTCTTTCCCAGGGACAAGCATTACATGCTGAGGGGCTTGTTCTAGATGGGTGTGCCAATAACTAATGCCCATACCTGCCCAAGTGGAATATAATAATTTTTTGGAAAGGTTTTTATTTTTATTTTTATTAAGTAATAAATGTGCACACGTGTTGCACGCTTGCAAAAAAGTTGGCACTTGAAAGATTTAACAAAATTCTGACCAAAAAAAAACAAAGATTTAACAAAATGAATATTTGACTCGTTAAATAATGATAAAAATAAACCATTTACAAAAAAAATGTATAATTATACATAAAATGATCCAAATATTTCAAGATTTGAAGTTTTTTTAGAAATGTTAGTTTTAAATAACAAAAGGGTGGAAAAATGCGACTAATACCAATTTATTCTCTCTTACCGTTACCAGGATCCCCAAATCTTGTACGGAGTTTTTGGTTTGGACATAATTAATTCACACTACCCGCAACTCGAAATACAGAGATTAGCGAGCCCCATCCAGAATATTAGTAGTTGATAAGCCACTTCACACAAGATGTACCGTAGGCACCACGAGCTGTTCAAAAGACATTATGAGAAGGAAAAAAAAATGAGGGACGGTCCTTAAAAGTAGGACGGCCTGTTTACTTTGTTCGATAATATAGATAACAAATCATAGTTGGTCGTTGGCCATCCCATCAAAATTATTCAACTGCCCAATATTTGCAAGGTAAAAGGGCTCTCCTAAACCATTTGGAGCCATTCGCCATTTGGCCCTTTGCTTCCTTGGTTTGCGCCCGAGATGAAGCAGATGCGACGGATCCAGTTGGTTTAGGTTTACATTAAGGATGTTCCAGGATCAGGTGATCCGTCCCTGGAGGTTTGTCCACATGCACATCTAATATTGTCACTATAGTACATGTTATCAGTTAAGCCATTACCACAAATTCAGAGAAGCATCCAAAAAAAAGGGAACGAAATTCGTCGTACTTTAGAGCCCTCGATTCTCTAATAATGGGTTAATAAGGTAGATCTTTGATTATCGTTTTTGGTCACTTTAGCTAGTATTGACATATAGGAAGGATAAGACGGTACTCAAGGTTGCGTCCGCATGATGTGGCCAAATTTTAGCAAGAGAGGGATTGAGGATTGAAATATTTTCTCGCTCGTGAGTAAGATAGTGTCGAACCTAAGCATATCCTTAAAAGACTTCATCTTGGCCCTCGTTCAAACCTCGAGATCATCAAGATGTAAAACTTTAGGACGGTATTTCTTTTCCCCGTGGAAGACAAAGACACAGGAAACTTAAGGGCACAGAAAAAGGGAAGCATTCGTAAAGCCCACCGTGATTGTGTATCAAATGGACAAGTCGTGGAGGCTTCTGTGAGAGCTTCAGCTCCTCTTCTGTGGTGATATTAACTCTTAACCGAATGCCAAGGATTTACAGGAGCTAGTATTGAAATATAGGAATAATAAGACTGTCCACAGAATTGCGTCCGCATAACGTCAGAGGCCGAGTTTTAGAGAGGGACTGGTGACTGAGATATTTTTCATTCGCTTCTGAGTAGATAGCGATGTGATGCACAAATCCAATGGAGGTCGTCGATGCTCCCGTTGGTGCTCCACCACGAGCAAACCTCGAACCACTTATAACAAATATGCACCCCTCATTTCATTCCTGACGCCATTATGAAGCATTAACACTGAAGCCTACAGGTTCCCCACAAAAGTGTTCTAGCCGTCTCAAACTTGCCCACCTTCAAGAATCAAAAGTGCAGGTCGAGCGACTCACAGATTTTGGCTACTGAATAAGACGATAATCTTCAGCTACAGAAGCTGCTGCTACGAATCTATGTTGATTGCGCATACCCCCGAAAAAAGACGTGGCAACTGGGTCCTGAGCATAGGCATTTTTTCCCTTTACATGTTAAGGATGAGCAAGTCACGAAAGTTCAAGAACCAAGAAAAGAGAAGACATTGAACACAAACTGCGACAAGAAGCCAATACCAAAGAATTGACATTCTGTTCAGGAATCTTAAACTTGTGAAAAATTAGACCAGTGACAGTGTTTAAAAGGGGAAATCTTGGATCACTAGAGCATCATAACCTTTGAAAAGTTCATTCTCAGCTCTATGAGCTCGGAAAATAAAAAGTACTAAGGCCGGCGGCAAGGTGCGGAATCTACATGTTGGATACGCTAAGGACATGAGTAGATATATGCACTACGCTAGTGCCACGTAATTACTCTGGATCTGTTCATGTGTACATATATGTTTGTGAAGCAGCAAGTAGCCAACCGATGGGCATAGGGCAAACTCAATGCACGGGAGAGCGAGGCGGGGCACGTGGCCTGACGGGTGTCTTTGATGGGCTCACCCTGCAAACATGAATCACATCTTGGTTCAGAACTTGTATGCGTGTTGGTGTGCGTGCGTGCGTGCGTGTAAGAGAGAGAGAGAGAGAGAGAGAGAGAGAGAGAGAGAGAGAGAGAGAGAGAGTAGAGACCTTATGGGTAATGATCCAAGAACCGCCCCACTGCAGCTAAGAGCAGCAATTGCACTTTCTGCCTGCAATTGAGAAAGTAAAAGTCGGTTTACAGATTATGATCCGACTCCAATGTTGCAAACATCAACAATTCTCTTAAGTGCACAATGCGATGCCCGTAATTTATGTCCCTAATGTTTCAAGCGTGCCAAGGCAAGCACACACAAGAGAGAGAGAGAGATGAATTTTGATTTTTCACAATGAGAGATATGCATAGAAAGGATCCAACCAACTCTCTTTGGAATATCCAGATTCATTCAATCACAAATAACTCCAATGCTTTTCTTCACAATTACATGAACCAAGTGGATAACCCTTTTTTTCGAAGAGAACTTAGTTGAACTAGACTTTCTGGCATGTATGAAGCATAAGCATTTTGGAGGGAACAGAAATTTTCAGATATTTAAGACATTTTCAAAGCAAGAAGGCAACTTTGTAAACAACTGATAAGAGAGCTGGATAACTTTTGGAAAGCAGGCTCCTGACTTATCAATAATTATAGCACATAGGTGACAATCCCTTCAAGATACATTTCCCACATCTTGTCATAGGAATTCCATTCAATATGCAATCATGAGCACTGGATATAGGACAAAGCAGTTTCAAAAAACAGCACAAACTCATAAATACATTGGTTGACGCAATAAGATCACAATGACACTGAGTGAAAGTGGGAATTCAAAGAACAAGACTTGAAGAAGAATATACAGATAAAGAACAGTGAAGGACTAAGCATGCATGAAGGAAAGTAGTTGGCGCAAGCCCCTATAGCCTACTGGGCTTTTTTATCCTCAAGAAGTTATTCCAATGTCATCATTAATGCATTAACCGGCCAGGTACTTTCAATATGGACCGACAAAGAATTTATCTGTTTTAACTATGAGGGCCCAAACACAGACCTAAGCCAGTAGTTCCAAAAAAAAAGTTGTTCTCTTCTATCTCTACATAGAAGGATACCAACACTCAATGAGATATTTGAAGAATGCTATAGGGCCTCAATTCCTGCCATTATGACGGAATATTTTTATTTATAGAAACATGAAACCTACTACACAATGAATCCAGCATCTAGACCGAGTACTTCCCCCAGATGGGATTGTCAAACATGCTCTCCCAGTTTCTAACACCAATTGAGGACAATCTTGTTCCTTTCTCAGTGTAGTTGCTATGGTAAGATTTCCTGAACTATCACCCAGTCACTTTAGAGCTAGCTCTGACAACACAATAGGCCCCACCCAACAACAACAACAACAACAAAGTAAATCCATTCAGTAACTATAACAAAGAGAAAAATCCAGAATCTTGACAAACGTTATGGGTGCGCAAACTTCAAGGGAACCAGAACTAAGAAATTTGCAGATAGCTGAAATAAAAGGTAAACAGGAGAACTGTCAGATCCTTGTTGATATATATTGTTAACTTGTCATCCTTATATAAAGAAAGGTTGACCTATGGAGTGCGTATCAGTTTATATTTCCTTGTGACAGCTATTTATACTCTCAACAAACTGCAGCTCTAATCAAGCGTCTGCAAACTTTTAAAAGTAGAAGCAGGTGCAAGCTGAAGCAACTAAAAGCAGCCTGTATACAAAAAGGCATTTCGTTTGGCAAATTACTTTAGTCCAAAATCTTAAGCAAAGCAGATTTTATCAATCATCACAGCACATTGAAGCTAAACACTATGTAGCTACAATACAGCACAGTTCCAACCTAGTCCAAAAACCTCACCATATGAGACCTTAGCATGTCAAATCAGACAATATCATTGCCTTATGGCATATCAGGATAAACAGAATAGCCATTCCATTCCAGGACTATTGCTGATGAAATAGATACTCCATCGTCTGGCTCGCCATATTCTCACGGAATCCAGATATATTTTTAGCTTCAGATTTAGAACCAGACAAACTGTAGCTAGCTAAATGAATTCCACCCATCTTCACTGGATAGATTACGCTCTTTCAATGGACCACACACTGTTTCTTTTCTTCTTCTTAAATTTCTTTTTGGCAAATTCTGGTTTCTTTCTTAGAACTTAAGAGAAATGCAGAAGGACAATTAACCGACAAGGTCCAATATTGCAAGATAACAAAAACAGTACAAACACGGATCATGTTGGCAAATAACAACTTTCACATATTATGAAGGAACCAGTTCAGTATGACGCTGAAACTGTAGAAAATAAGCTCAGGAACTGAAAAAAGATATCAAAGAGCATTACCATCAGAAACTCAACAAAAGCGATGCGGGTAGAATGGTGGTAATCTCCAAGAAGCCTCAGGCGCCGAACCTATAAAAAGTAAACATATCACATAAGATTTGGTCCAAATAGCCAAAAAACTTCACAGTTCTTGGCAATGAAATTTGCTCAGTAGGTGAATCATACTTCTCCACACGATAATTCAAAGAAGAGCTTGACCTCTCCATGAGTAACCTGAAATATGTGTACAATTAGATAAGAAGCCAGTGTGAAAATCTCCATTGGATCCACAAATTTTGTGGAAATCCTTGAGTACCTTCTTGTCAATATTTGTGCAGTAAACAGTTCTTGAGCACATCTCACGTTCATCATCAGACTGAGAAACATAGAGAAAGGTTAACAGCTCAGTAACAGCAACTTAGATTAACAATGACAAGAAACATATCCTTGCTCTTGCCTATTCCAAGACTAGTAAAGAACAAGCATCATTTTTGGAAGAAAAAAAAGAAGGAAAATTCCCACCCTCGGCAAAAATGTTGGGTTAACAGGTGCAATTGCAGTTTTTGAAGGCATCACCCTGACTGGATAGAAACCAAGCATCATTCCAGCCAGATTCAAGGCAGCCTGTGCACCTTCTGCAAGCGTCAATTTAACTCACATCAAACTGTTAAAAAATGAGTTTACAAATAGACAAAAAGCGTGCATCGTGATGATCTTTACCTTCATCAGTAAACTCTATAAAAGCAAAACGAAGACAGGAATTAGGATCACCACATACACGGCAGTCCACAACCTTCCAACAGGAAGGAAAGAACGTTATTAAGCATAATTCAGCACATATAGACCAAAATTGAATAATAATACTGAAAAGTCTTACCTGTCCACAACTATTAAAGAGGGCAGCAAGTTGTTCTTCAGTAACCTAAAGGTGAGAAATAATTATCAAATGACAATGGTCAAACCGAAGGAAAACTATCCAAATACCAAGCACCATTGACCGCAAAAAGGATACGAACCAGAAGACGACCAATGGACTCCTTACCTGTTGATCTATGTCGGAGACATACACAGTCCTCCTAATCACCTCTTCACGCTGCGCCATGCTAGTTCTATTGTTCATCCTTCGCCTACCATTGCTACTGATATTCCTTCTCTGGAAAAGGAGCACCATATTGCAGTTATAAGTGATAGCAGACAGGGAAGCTAAATTGAACGGTTGAAAGTAAACTGAAAATTGTCAACTGTAAGGAACACAGCAGGAAAAAGAGTGATATTCAGCTGCATTCATTCAAAGTGCAGGCAGAAAATAGAGAAACTACCGGTATAAAATGAAGAGCCTCTTGGAAAATTGAGGTTATCCAACTTTGGACTAACCAAATTGTAAAAAAAGCATGTCTGCAAGTTTGTACCGTTTTAATTTCTAATTCCTTGGTATTAACTCAGCAACCAAAAGCATTTCTCAAACGAACAATTGGGGAAAAAATGCGCTGACATAATCCATAGATGACCATAATGCATACCCTTTTCGGCGAATAGCCACTAACAGTAGCCACATAATCATGAACTGCCAAATTATAAGCAAAAGGAAATCCTCCATCTCCCATATGTCCATGGTTATAAACAAGCGAAGGAGGCACAAACTCCTCGGCCATAGGATTCAACTTTGACAAAATCTCGACCAGCTTCTGAACATCACTATCCACAACAGTCGATCCGAAATGAGTCCCATTTGCAAATCCACCGCCCGTGATAGCCATCAGCTGGTTCTTGACTTGAGCGTCCGACCCATTTCTCATCTGACCCACCCGACTCTCGCCATTGAAGGAAACATCCCTCGCACTGACTCGATCATTTGTCAACGCATTAGGAACACGAACGCCGTCACTGGTCTTAACACTGACATCATTTCTGGGTTTTGGTGTGTCAAAATCTTTCGACTCCGATGGCTTAGCACTCGTGTCCGGATTCTGAGCCGACGACCCGATCTTCACGCCAGCATTCTCAGGTACCGCCATGATCAACATAAAGCTAGCTTTTTTATTCTTCTGTCAAGATTCTCAGCGCAATTTATCGGTAAAAATTCCTCCTTTTTCCTCTCTTCACTATCAAAACTTACGCGGGGAGAAAATCTGAGCACACCCAGATGGAAAAGAACACACTCCCGGCAATCACTTACCTGCCCCCGTGTAAATTACTTCCACCCACCAAACGCGAACCTCAACACGCACGTCAAGAACACTGCTTGGCGGCAGCGCGCAGCTCTCGCCTCGCCGTCGCGGGTGCCTCCGTTTCGTTCCAATGATGATGATCGCGCATTTCGAGACGAGAACTGAAATCCTGAAGATGGTGTTCTCTTTCAGAGAGAGAGAGAGAGACGGAGGAGGAAAAAGTCGGGCTCTTTGGATGGTCCGTTTCAGCTGCACTGCCTTTTTGGACCTTCTTCTCCTTCTTCTCCAGAGGGGCAGACGCACAGGGTCAAGAATTATAAAAATGACTCCATTGAAAGAAAATCAGGAGCAAAAGACCGAATGAAAGTTGTGGGTTATTATCATTCGGTATGGCACGCCACATCTCCATATATACATATACATGTAGAATACATGTATAATAGTTATTATAGGAATGAAATCCCCGCGAGATATAATCTCCTGTTGTTCGACTTAGTGGTAGAGCGATCGGCTAGTAACCCGATTGCACAGCATCGCCGGGAACTAAACTGTGAGGAAACCCTATTGACTGGATCGTGCGAACATATACATATGTGTGTGCCATACCGGTGTCCATAATCATATGTGTTTGTGTTTCAATCGCCTCGTAAAAACCATGTAGAAGATTCATAATGTGCGCTTGTAAGTAGTTCTGCAGTTGATTTTCTCTTACATAATAACCATTCGGCAGTAAATGTCAAAACTCATTCCGCACGACGGTAATGGATCTAATAAAAATTCGAGAGTAAAACCCCACAAATAAATATAAAGTAATATGATTTCACTAGATTAAGATATTGTGGAAGATAAAAAAAAAACCCATTTCGACCGAAAAGGAAGAAGATAAAAACCATTCTTAAATACTTGATAGGCAAGTGCTGTTGCATCATTTAATTAACACAATGGATAGCTTTCGCAATTGTGCATATTCATAAATAGGCAATATAATTAAAGGAAGGAAAATCCACACAATAAATTAACTAGAATTCCTTATTTTTGTAGTGACATATTAGCTAGAAAAAACCTCCCATCTCATTACGGCATCCACCGATTTTGCACGTGCAATCTCTCGCATGGGATTCGATTTCCATATGTTGACTTTGATTTTATTTTCACTGTAGATATTTTTTGCTGTACTTTTTTGGGGGGAAAAAAAGAGAATATTTTTGCTATTTCCTTTACTATTTTTACTAATTTTTAATATGGATGTGATTTTCGTAAATTTGCACATCGAGGTCTTTACATGTAAATAAAAATCACATTTTAAATAAGATTAATACTGCAAAAAATCCCAAACTGGTACATTTATGACAAATTTATCTCGAACTAATTTTTTAATCACGAAAAATTTCAAACTGGTACATTTATAATAAATTTACCTCAAACCAATTTTTTTACCACGAAAAATCCCAAACCGGTACACTCGTGATAAATTTATCCCAAACTAATTTTTAACAACAAAAAACCCAAAACCGACATACATATGACAAATTTACCCAAATTTTACTATTAAATTTGTTTATGTGGATGACACATGATAACATGGTATGGTGATGTGGCAAGTCCATGTGGAAATTCATAGGGCAAATACCACGAAAAATCTCAAATTTGTCCACTAATATAGGGTAAATTTGTCACAAGATTATAAGTTTCGGGTAAATTTGTCACATGTATACCAGTTTGGGATTTTTCGCGGTCAAAAAATTAATTTTGAGTAAATTTATCTCCAATGTACCAGTTTGAAATTTTTTGTGATATTAACCCTTTTAAATAATAGGAAGGTGCCGTGTTTATTCGTTGGACAATAATACATGTAGATTAAGATGTTCAAAGTCAGAGTTCCTAAACTGGCGCCGTAATAGGATAGATAAAGTGTAATTCTTGGATGAGGATGGGTGTTTTTTTTATATAAAAAAGGAAAAAAAGAAGAAGAAGGAAAGGCAGAAAAGTTTTACAAATCCTTTATTTTCCATTAATCAAACAAAGCCGAATCCACTTTATCTTCGCTTAAGTGATGTAGATAGATAGGTATAGTGTAATTCTTAAGTGAGAACGGGGACATTTTTTTTATTAGATAAAAAAGAGGAGGAAAAAAGGCGGGTCAATATAGAGAAAAAAAAAAGGGGGGAAGAAAGAAAAGTGGGACTAAGATATTTTCCTCTTTAATGATGCTCTAATATATATATATATATATTATATTATTTATACACAAAGCGTGAAGAAAGAAAAAGAGCGAAGGGGATGCGGCGGGAGGAGAGAGAGAGGAGCCCCACGTGCTTTTTTGATTGGTTTTGGCATCGGTCAACGATTTCGTGCCTACGAAATCCCTTTGGTTGAATGGGAGCCGTCGGTAGAGGCGCCCCTCGACCGTCCCTTATCATCGTGATTCATACGTGATTCGTGTCGACCCGGTCGAGAGCATCGGTCGCCAATCTTGATCGGTAGTTTGCTTGCGCCTCGGGTTTCATAGATCTTCTTTATCGGCGAGAATCGTAAGGATAAGCTGTGCGCCGGACTTCCGGGGCGTAAGCTCAATGTCGACGTTTTCTTTTGCTTAATTGCTGGTCGATGAGCATCTGCTGCTTTCTTTTCTCTCCCCCCCTATTGCGCGGTCGGTGGGTCCCATCCAACAAAGAACACCCCCTCCGAAAAATAAAAAATTAATTTTGTCCAAATAATAATAATGATAATGAAAATATATATATTGAAAAAATATCGCCGGTGGGCCCCACGAACCGGGACAGGCGAGCTTCGATGTGGGCGAACCATGCGGCCGGGGGGGGGGGGGCCCACCAGAAATTGGCCCCCGCGACCGCTGATTTTCGGTGGGCCCCCACGTGGCATCTCGAAGGGCGGAGATCCGTCGCGGCCGGGGGGCGTCCACGTCATCGTCACCGCGCGTGTTCATCGGGGGCAGAACGGTCTTTTTGTCCCGCGCGGAGGTGACATTGGTACCGTGCCGACCGGCTTATGGATTTCAGCGATTTTTCGGACAAAACAAAAAAGAAAAAGAAAAATCGGGGAGCAGCCCGGTATCAACGAGAGCATATTCTTACAGCGGAAAATCAACCATGATTGATCAAACTTACTGGGGATTCGATTTAAATACAAAGGTAAGTAGGGATGATCGATTCCAGAATGAGTAGGTTCTAGACCTAGAACCTACCATATTATAATCGATTATCAGATTTTAGAATCTGAAATCTACCCTGTTTATCTTGAAAATTGTTTTGAAACCTACCCGATTTTTCCGGTCCGGTTTCAGGGTCTATCCAAGAACTTGTTTTTCTTTTGTTCTTTTTTGTGTTTCATTTTTTTTAGCAAAATAATGAGTAGCAATAAACGATTCAAAGTAAAAGATAAACACTATTCGCTAAAAAAAAAGTCCTTAAGATGAGCAATAAAAATTATTATCCACAAAAAGTAACAATCCAAAATATAGTAATAGTATGATCTGCAGCTCTTTTTTCTTTTTAAAACAAGCTAAAAATCGATTCCAAAATCAGTCTGAATGGGTCTTCACTTGGAACCAGAAACCACACCAATTCCAACAGGTTCCCAAAAAAAGGAACCAGTTCCCAAACCAGTTCAAACAGGAACCGATTCCTGAACCTATTTTTCCAGTGGTCTGGTCCAGTTCCTAGGTAAACCCAATTTGATTGCACACTCTTAAAGGTGAGGAAATTGATGCTAAAGTTTAAATGCATGGTGTGATCAACCCGTCCTTATATCAAGGCACCGATAGGAAACTTTAAAGAAAACGTTATGTCATAAATTTGAAATGAAAATTGCTTGTCCCTATCAAGTATGTCATTCGACTTCCAATATGAACACATAAAAGGATTTTCGGCATTACGGGCGGAAAAGAACTCTTACATGTTTCGAAAGATCGAGCCCGTGAACAGAAGACCGAGTAACGTTATTTTAGAAACGGTCCATTACTTAATAATGTTCAGTGATGTTTTCACGAAAGATTTTGGGCGTCTTTGGTTAACTGTTAGGACCTGTTTTTAGTCAACCAAACACATGGCAAATGCATAAAAACAAAAATGGAAGGTGCAGAATTTGGAAAACTATAGAGTAGGGATAGCAATTTTGCCTAACGAAAGCACCGAATTCGATGTCCATAGACCCACATTATTAAAGGGTTGGCAGTTAACTTCCGGTACCGCAGGGAAGCTCACATCAATTTCGAACTTTAATTCATGACCACGTGAATTTATAAGTCAATGAGCCAAAAAAGGAAACGTTACACCAATCATGAATGTTAGCTTGTTCCATATCTCTCCTTGCTCCGTTTGTCGGGGACCACCAAGTACGGGATATGATATAAATATCGTTACATGTTGTGTATGAGCGAGCAAAATGGTATTAAGGATGTGTTTGTTTGAGAGAAAGTATTTTTCTTGGGATTAATTTTTCGAATTTTCACTCATTTGGTTCGCCAAAAATGGTTAATTAACTGAATGTACTTTCCGATTAATGAAAAGATTTATGCATAATATTATGAAAGTGAATTCCTAAATCTAAAAAAGTGAAAACACTTTCCGGAATTGTCAATCTTGAATTTTTTGATATTTTAATTTTTTTTCTTTTTCCTTCTTCCTTCTTCCTTCTCTGTCGATTGCTGGGCCACGACGACAGCTGGCAATTGACCATAGCCGTGGGCCAATGAGAGCTGGTCTCAAGCGAGCTCCACCTCGTTGCGGCAAGGCTAGTGAGGTTCGAGCTCGACCTCACCCGAGGCCGGTCAGGTAGGCCCTCACTAGTGGCCGCTTGGCGATTGGTGGAGGAGGAAGAAGTAAAAGATAAAAATAAAAATAAAAAAATATTTAAAAATTTTAATTTTTTTTTGCCTGGGATAAATTTATGAGAGTGAAATTCTTTTTCCAAATAAGATCTAAATATTAGAAAATATTTTCGATCACATATCACCATGCAAAAAGAAAGTAACCATTTTCCTAAAAAATAATTTCCCTGAAAACATTTTTCTTATATCGTGAAATTTTCAGAAGAAGGGACGACACAGTTCGCATTTCAACCGTGGCGAAGGGGGGAAATCGAAAAAAACGAAGCAAGACTTTTTGCTTTTCAATCGACTCTGATAATGGAGCCGGCTTTGACTGTAAATGTTGAATTTTTTTTTTTTACATTTTTAGAGAATTTTATTATCTTTTTTTTTTGGTTGTGCACAAGACGTGCTTGACCGTTGACCGTGAACCGGTCAACATTCCATTCCAAATTGTCGAAGGCCAAGTTCAATGGCCGGTCCACAATTGAATTCTTGGTGCGGAATTTTTTTTTTCCTTCGTCCCATTCGAATTAGACTTTTTGTTGGATGAGTCTCCCGCGCTCGTACAAGTTGATTTTTGGGTCTAGGCAGAGGCAAAGGTGGACATTAACGTCGAAATTAGGAAATTCCGTAACTTCGTGAAGCTATGCATCTGGCAAATTGCTGGAGATGAGAATCGGACAAGATGGTCCAATCTTCTCGAAATGTAGATTTTCGAAAATTTATTTTTCTTTCGCAAACGCCGATGCGGATATCTGGCTTTCTTCGCTAAGGTTTCTCGAATCGTTTTTGTTTCGTGACAAGAGAATCGGCTTTAAATGGCTGAATCTCTGACCCATAAAGTATTCCTTTAACCTCGTGAATCGGGTAAGGCGTAACGTGCCAATCAAAATCCGCGTGGATTGTGAAAGTATGACCCACTCGAGACAAATAGCAGGATAACAATTACATTGCAATTTCTTCCCCTTTTGGGAGGAATGTTGGACTTTCTTTTGAGGGCTGTGGTAGATTATTTCGACTTTGAATGGGTTAAAGATCCACACTAGGCATTAGACCTTTTTTTTTTTTAATTTTTTGGGTCGAAACACTAGGCATTGGACAGATGGCTAATATAATTAAGCTGTTTGGTAAGAAGCACTAACTTTTCGTATTCCTCTTTTAATCCTTGAATGGCACGCTTTTCATCTCTCTCCCATTGCTTGTTCTCTCTCTCTCTCTCTCTCTCTCTCTCTAAACCAAGGCTGCGCGAACGGTTTGACGGACAATCACCGAGGTTAGGCCAGATTTGGAGGGTTGATGTGAGATCTGAAGAATCGAGGGTCACTGAGGCTCGACAGTGGCCGCTGAGGCTTGCTAAAGGTTGCCGAGGCACGCCCAAGCCTTGCCGAGGGTCATTGAGGCTCACTTGATGTCACTCAAGAAGGGTCACATGACGCTTGTGCTCAATTTCGAGCCCAAATCAACGAAGTCAAGGGTAGCCCTCGTCGAGCATGACCAAGTCGAAGACTCGACGCTTGTTGTCCTCATCACATGCGACTTGCCAGAGGTCGCACGACTGGGCATCCGCTCATCGGGCTCGTGCAACCTCGGCCAGGTCACTGGAGGTCATGAGGTAGCGCGACCTCGAGGGAGGACTACCGGTGCCAGATTTAGCCGTTGCTAGAGTACCGCCCGATTCAATTTTCTTTTCATCTTATGCCTATAAAATACATAACTAAAGTACTGTCAAGTGTAGCTTATGTTCGGCCCGATTCTTCTTCACTCCAAGCCCAATGGGCCAACACCAGAAGGCCCAAAACCAATCCGAAACGGGCCCAGCGCGCGGGGGAGCCCAAGATCATCACGTGCGCGCCGCGTGACGACGAGAGCCAGAAACCCTAGAACCCTCAGATCGCATCCCATATATAAGACCTCTTCGCGAAACCCCCGCATCCTCCATTTGCCGAAGAAGAGAATCGCCTCCCTTCGTCCGTCGAGGTCTCCGTTTCCCTGATCGCCGGTGAACTTCGCCGAATCCTCTCTCTGCAGTAAGCAAATGTCGTCCGCCGGAGAGCTCGCCTGCACCTACGCCGTCTTGATCCTCCACGACGACGGCATCCCGGTCACCGTAAGTGCCTCTCCTCTCCTCTCGTCTCTATCTCTCCCCGTGGATAGCGAGCTCGTCGTGTGCATCCGCTGCTTGTTTGGGGGGTGTTTTTTTTGGGGATTGATTGCGCGACGGAACTTGGGGATGTAGGCGGAGAAGATCGCTACCTTGGTCAAGGCGGCGAACGTCAGCGTCGAGTCCTACTGGCCCAGCCTGTTCGCCAAGCTGGCCGAGAAGAGGAACGTGGAGGACCTCGTCATGAACGTCGGATCCGGCGGCGGGGCCGCCCCGGTCGCCGTCGCCGCGCCCGCCGGCGGCGCCGCACCTGCCGCCGCCGCGCCGGCCGCTGAGGAGAAGAAGGTAGGTTCCTTGATTCACAGTAGGCAGCTATCGGTAATCCATGGCCTCGTTGGTTGTGTGAATTTGCCTGTCTATTCTTTTAGCTGCGGTTGGTCTGTGTTTTGGTACTAAGTTAAGAATAGTTAGAGCTGATGCACAATCAAGCGCATTTCCGTGAATAATGGACCTTATCTAACGAAACGAGGCTTAACTTGTTGATGTTGCTGTGTTCTAAAACCATTAGAGCTAGCTGTAGGTAGGTGTAAAGTATAGTTTTTGGGCCTCATGCAGGAGCATAGTTATGGTTTTGTGTCTCTTTTCCATGCGCTTCGAGTGTGTAATTTTAGTTATGTAGCATTAACAGTGGAGTGTCGACGTGACATTCTTCATCATTTGTTTTTTTGCGGGTGAGTTTGTCCGAATCTCATGCTGTTGCATTCTTGTTCTGTGTTCAGGAGGAACCGAAGGAGGAGAGCGATGATGACATGGGATTCAGCTTGTTTGATTAGGAGCATTTTGGTCTGTTAGAAATTCTATTGGAGTGGTCTATTACTTTTAAATTTTGTTTAGTCTTACAAAGTTCGGCAAGCGGTGTACTGTTGACAGTTGGTCTCAAACTTAATGTTGGATCGTCCAATCGGCAATCATTTTCTCTACTTTGTATGAATGCTGGGTTTACTTAGTTATGAGAATGTGTGAATTTCTTGTCAAGACAGTTTCTGCTCCTTAGATGCCGTTCCAGCTTTGATTATATATCAAATATGCGGAATTATGCTGCAGTTTTATAGCAGGGTCTAGTTCAAAGCAGCATCGACATGTGACGTTGGCGGTGGAGTTTTATCTTTGGTTCAATCTAGGAATCAATTCATAACTTTTCAAATATATGCTCAGATTAACATCGTACGTAGTTATAAATGTCTGTCGATTAGCAAATTCGGATCAAAGTGCAGGCGACCGGTAGTTATAGGTTGTTTTGAATTCTCTGGTTCTCCATGCTTCCTCCCTGAGAAATGTAAGTTCTGGCCGATACTCTGTTCAGAGAATGTTGGGTCTTTTTCTGCAAAGGCTTCTTCTGGGGTTGAGTTATATTGGCATAGCAAAATCTTGGTTAGATGAAGTTGTAGGGCATAAGAGTGACTTGCCGTTGTTATTTTCTAGTTCATTGTAAGTTGTAATTCTGCACAAATTTTGAAGCAATAGATTTTAAAAGAAGTGGATTTGTTCTGAGAAGCTAACATGAATTCGGATTTGAAAGAGGGAGAGAGATGTCAGAGTACATGGACTTCCCCCTTAATTGTATAGCGTGAAATAAAAGTGTAATAGACAGATATTGATTATGTCATCACCTCATCATCTTTTACTGCATAATAACTTGAAGTGCGTCTCTGATGCATTTGTATTTTACACAAGAATTCTGAAAGTTGCAATAGAGAAAAGTGTGGAATTATTTCTCACACCAGTAATAAACTTACTAAAAATCCTTAAAAAAATTTCAAGACGTTGTCGTTAGTAACCTTTGAAAAGTGGCTTTGTATTTCTTGTCCGTTAATATCTGTGTAACTCTATTATGGCCTGTATGTAAGGAGGCTTTACACTTGTAGGCCAATTCACCTTCAATTTGGATTTTTGAGGATGCTGATGAATTCTATGTAACAATGGGAAACTAGGGACAGCTGAAAGATAGCCACAAATCAATCTTTAGGAATAGGAAGTAAGACCCTGTTTTACAACCTCGAAACCGTGGAATCAGATGACGCCTAGTTAGTGAGAGGAATTCCTATAATTGTACTTCGAAAATGATTTTGTCCGAGTCTAGAGAGTGAATTTTCCATGGAAGAGCTGGAAGTTAGGTGAAATAGATTCCTATGTTTAAGAGAATCTGCAGTAGTGCAGTTGACCTCGAAAATTACCGATGATGATGTCGGTTTACAAGTATTGAGCGTATGTAAGAATTTCGCCTTTCTTTGCCTTGATCATGTGTATGACGCATTGTCCGAGATGAGAGCATTTTTTGTGGTTCTAAGTTTGTTGAATGAAAAGCTTTGCCTGAGTAAATTCAAGACTATACTGTAAGAAGCCAAGGCCACGAACTCGATCAGTCCGAGATTCTTGTACTTAAGAGTCCGGGATCACTTGCGGCGAACTCGCGGTGCGTCCAAAGTGTGAACAATCGCATGGTTCACCACTCGCTCTCTATGAGAAACACAGACTAGCATAAACGTACATCGACATGGCAACAAGAGAGTGAAAGGATAAAACTTAATAGTACCTTCCCATTATGAACTCTAGTGCTTGTATGGAGGAACTATGCGTGATTTACAACAGTAGTGCTGGTATGGAGGAACTGTGTGTTTTGCAACAGTAAACTGTATATATCCTAACTTTTGGTATCAAATCTCTAACGTCTAAGCCTTACGCTAGGCTTCAACAACTCCGAATCGCGTATTCCTGCTGAGAAGAGGGAAAAATGGCAGCCAAAAAGTGTTAAATACCATCAGATCTTAGTGTCTCACCTCCGGCCTCCTCCTTCTCAAGTTCCCAAACTTCTGGGCCACGCTAAACATAGCCGCTTTAGTCAGAAGCCCGTGGTTGAGAGTAAGTGCGAGGACAAGGGTCCCGCCGATGAACAAAACCTTGGGTAGATTACTGCCCTTTGGTTTCTCCACGACATTGGCTTTACCAACTTCGGACGTGTCATCAGACTCTTCCAAAGACTTGACAAACTCCGGGCTTATCTTTGTGTTGATCTGAGCCATTTTAGCGGGGTGCGAGAGCGGTGCCCCAGAAGCTCTAGCTTTCTGGTAGGCACGCAAGCCGGGTTCAATCTTCTTGACCGCTCCCCACATACCCTGCCTTATTCCGAGCTTCGCAATCTCGTTAGGGATGCCCATGTCTTCGTAATGGAAGAGCAAGACTTCACATGCTGTCAGCTGCCCATCGTTCTTTCTCGACTCGACTGGTGAAGTTCGAAGGAGAAAGGGCCACCACAGTACACAAACGTATTAACTCCAGGTCGCAAATGGTGCGAAAAATAGAGAGATAGACGGATCATAGTTAACGTCGGAACAGAGAAGACGATGTACCTGCTCGAATACACCAACTTGAATAATACAAGTCCACACGCCTTGGTTTGTTGCGCCTAGGGATGGAAGGGTAGTGTACTCCCTGAAATTGTGCAAAGTACAACAGACGATCGCTTGGTACATAATCATAGAAGACAAAGCACATCAACAAAAGCTTTTTTCGTTTTTGTGGCCGGAACATCAATGAAGGTTCACCGAAGAAAACATTGGAAATTCTCTCAAGCAGCAAGAATGTTGTTCCTGAATGTTCAACAGACACACCAAGAATATCGCTTCTCGTACCTTTGTCACGCAATAATATGACCTCTCAGATTCCCATATTCGGCGCCCGATGATATATTCACGGTCACTGCAGAAAAAGGGGAACTGCAATGCAAACCATTCGCATGAGCATCATGCAACTGAAAGTAATCCATAAAACTTAAAACGGAAATATCAGGCAAAACAGAGAAGATTGCACCTTCCTAATCCAATGAACAACCATGGTTCCTGTGGAGGGACAGTCCTCTACAGTTGTTGAATAGGCAAGCATATCATCCCACTTCGACCGAAAGTCATCATCCCAGAAGAAATCCCTCACCGTCTCAGGTGTTGCATCCTCGAATACGGTTCGGCTACGATATTGAGGAGGACCAGTCTATGCCATTAATTGAAGCAAAGTCAGTCACTTATGCAATCAATACCAAAATAAACAGTATTTAACTGACTAGGATCACACACAAAATGTAAAGAACAAATTTCATAAAATCTTTAGATAAATTAAGTGAAAACCATGAAAGACGTGCCATACTTTGGGATCTCGCCTCCAAGCTTGGTAGCTCATAGTCAACGCGTAACGATCCATCATATGTATCCAAGAAGGACCTCCATCTTTCATCTCAACAAGATGCCATAACTGCGTCAAATCCTCCTCCGACAACAAAGCGGATATCTCTCCGGCCTCTGATGTGCTGCAAGAGTTCCAATAATTTCATGAGAAATCGATTCATATGCCGGTAGGCCTGTCCCCGCGTCATGTGCAGAGATACATATCCGCTTCTTCATGTAGAAAGCCTAAGAACGGGATGCAACATTTGCCCGTGGCAAAGAACCATTTTCAGCATCATTATGAGTAGAGTTTGAGCTCCATGTCATGTTCTATCAGAAAATATTCTGAATTCCATTAACAAGCTATAGCAGCTGAGAAACGAAGAGACATGAGAAAAAAATGCCATTCACGGAGCGAAATTACAGTAAAACCAACAGACAACCCGCAGCATACCTGCACTCCTCAAACAAGGCAGGCGATTGAGATAACGGTTTCTTCTTTGTCGCCGCTGCATCAAAACTACGGAAATCGAAACTCGGCCACTGCACCTTGAATGAATTCAAGCACGGGTCCGACCCGAATCCCTTCAACGGAGACATCACCGATTTCGACGGCAAGAAAGGGAAGGAGGAATCAGACTGCCTCAGCACCGAGCAACTCAATTCGACCCTCCCCAAGCTCGCCCATTTGGGCTTCCATGCCCATCCAATGACAACCCCAACAAAAAAAGCAATCCAAACAGGAACCAGAAGCAGCACAACATCCGCAAACACCCCCATCATCTTTCCACTTTCAAAGTGTTCGACGCAATGCCTCAATCACAACCACAACAACAGGGCAAGGACAAAAACTACCCCGGAAGAAGAAGAACAACTCCTAATAATATACGCACACAGAAAAACGTACAACTACGACAATTCTTGCTACGTGCAGCCCCAGAAGGATAGAAAAAACATCGGCTTTATAACAGGGGCAGAGGAGGCAGGACTTATCCAGAGGAAGACATTAGGCAAGCGAAGAAAGAAGGGGGAGGAAAAATCAAAAACCCAGAAAGGATAATATCACACGAACGCCGTGAAGGGTAAAGAAAAAGGGGTGCGTGCCCGAGATTGCGATTGCCCAAAAAAAGGACATGAGCGAGGGAGAGACAGAGACGTGTGATGTCGAGAGAGACGGTGGACCCTGGATCAGTTTCTTGCTTGGTATCGGGCACCGGTCGACGTCGTGGGTCTCTCTCGATGCGCTTCTTGCGACCAGACATTCGCCCGTCGAATCGGTGGACGGACGGAGGAGAAGCGCGCTGTGTCTGAATAGGCCGAAAATAGGAGTGGTCCAGAATGATTGTAGATAGGGACGCCGACGATGAAGGGAGAGGAGAGAGAGACAGACTACAAGTAACGTTGGATCAATCGATTTTCGTAATCATCCGTAGAATTATACGCGTACAAATTTTACTGACTACTAACAATATCATAATATTCGATAAAATCGAGATTAACACCGGTGAGGTTCGAGTAAGACTTTGTGATTTACTTTGCTGGGCATCGATAAGTTTAGGTACTGATCAGTATCTTATTAATCGCGCATAGTTCCGTTGATAGGTTTGCCTGTTATCGAATATTGATTTAGCGGATTTCCCTAATTATTATCACGTATTGAGTTATTCCAATTGTGGATAATTTCGGTCGTGATTTCACATGAGGAACACTTGAATAATCCGGCAAAAAGGGGTTTCGGTTTGAGTTATGTTGATGTTAATGGGGTGTGCGAGAATATCCGTTAAATTAAGTGTACTAAAATGTAGAATGGTTAGTTCCATACCTAATTCAAAAGAAAATTCAATACATGCAAAATCGGTTAGCTGATTAACAAATTCCTGGAAATTGCAAGATTATATAAAATGAGTAAGTACACTGATAGTCCATCAACTTTTGTTCGATATATAGTATTATCGACGAAAATTTCATTGGGTTCAATTAAATCCCCCAAACTTTATCCAATGTGCAATATCATATCTATATTTTTAGTTCGTTCAAATAAGGGCATATCTAAATTGACTTTTGCTATTATTTTTGGTTTAGTCTGAACCTGAGGTAGACACACTTTGACTTATTTTTAACACAAAAAACCTAAATCTTTAACGGCATATAAATGTGGACATGTAAATTGCCTTATAACTTTCTTCATAATTTTTGAATTTTAGATGATATCAACGTGGAAGTAAAAAATAATTTATATTTAACTTTAAACAAACATAATCTAATTTTACAGTTCCCTTATATAGGTTAAGGGTCAAGGAAGCTAGCTTGGTATATGCTTTCTCCAAGTCTTTTTCGGAGTTTCTTTCAAGCCAAGCAATCTTTCATGGCTATCGGGCAATTGTCTCTTTCTCTCTTCGCCTCGAGCTATGTTACATAGACTTGCAATCCGTCCGAGGTGACATTTTCTATGGTCCCATTAAAAAAAGGATAAGCTTCTATATCTGAATCCCTTTGACAATAGCACTATTATGATATGCTTTCTTGTGCTCTCTCCGAACAAATAGTCAAAGGGCTAAACGGACAGATAGAGTTCGAATTGTTTTTCGTGATTGCGTTTACTCATCAAAAGTTAAAAGCACATTTGCTAGCCTTACTTGCTTACTCAAAAAAATGATGCCGTCTCTATTAAGGTGTTGAGTCGTGATCAGGGAGATAAAAATGTTAATTTAAACGCTTTTAGGCATCTAACATATCTTTAACATGTCTTTACTGACGAGGTACCATCCCAAGAGGTTATATTGGACATCAATATGGACGGTTGATGGCCATATAGCGGTGTTCCTAGTGATATTTTAGATCCATTATTTTAACGGAGGCCTCACATTGGGCTGAATTTAATAATTTGAGATACTTGATCACAGAAAAAATTAATAATTGCTCAATTGTAAAACAAGTAAAAGTTACACAACTCATTCACATCAATTCGGAAGCCATTTGTTGATAGAAGGACATAATTGAATATTTTTAAAACAGTGCAGGTACAATTGAATTAATCTAAAGTTTGGGATGATTTAGCAATAGACAAACCCCCATTGAAAGTTTAGGGTGGGATTTGGCATTTGTCCAATCCCCTAAAAAAACCCCAAACTTTAAATTTAGTCTTAACTCTATTCAGAATTTTTTTTTTGCTTTAGAAAAAATCCCAAACTTTAAGTCCAATTTCAAAATTATTCCTAAGCATTATTTTCTTAGAAAAAACCTAAAACCTTAGATTCAATTCCAAATCTGTCTCGAATTTTGTTTTGTCTAAACAAATTCTCGAACCTATTGACGTGGTCCAGTCCTAACTTTTTTTTTGGCCCACTCCTCTCTTTTATGTACATGCGTCTGTGGTACTCATGGGGATTGAATCTCGGACCCGGTACTCTTCAGCCCCACTCTTCCAATCTTTTTACCAAGGGCCGCATGCTTGATGGCGTCTAATCCTAACTCGATGTGGCATTTCCACATCAATGACAAATACACCTCAGTTAGGTGACATGGAAAATTATCTAAAAAATGAAATTAATCTAGGATATAAAAATTAGGAAAGATTGATGGCGATTTTCGGACCGAGGGTTAGTAGAGACAAATATGAAATTAAAGTAAGAATTATTGATTTTTCTATTAGACAAAAAAATATCGAAGCAAATTTGGAATTTAATTTTAAAATTGGAGTTTTTTTTTTAAGAGGATCATGCTTTTAGCATCAGACAAACAACATTCAGGGACTGATTGGTAGTGCAATTATTGCTATCCAGAAATCATGGAGGCGATGGTTACAGTCAACGCGGGTTCTCTCGAGCTTCTCTAAAGCGACAGCCGACGGCCGGCCGTCCGTGAGCAACCCGCGTTTCTGACGGGCAGTGACGGTCCGGTCGTCTCCTTCCGCCGTTTCTCTTCTCCTTCCCAAGCTCCACCGCCGCCACCGCCGCCGCTGCCGGCATCATCATCCTGAAAATGCTCTGCTCCGCCCCGGCCGACCGGTCCGGCCCGAACTGGCTGGACCGCCTCCGGTCATCCAAGGGCTTCCCCACCGGCGACGGCGACGGCCTCGACCTCGATCACTTCCTCGCCGATCCCCAGAACCCTAGCCCGCCGACCCCGCCGGCGGCCTCCGATCCGTCCACTTCCGAGTCGATCCACTCGGTCCAGAGCCAAATCACCACCCAAGACCACGCGCGCTCGGCGCGGGCCCAGAAGCCCGGCGGCGAGAAGGACTGGTACGGCATCATGACGGGCGTCCTGTCGGAGCTCTTCAACATGGGCGGCGACGGCGAGGCGGAGATCGCGAGGAGGGGCTCCAGGAAGCAGCCGAACCCTAGGTTCTTCCCCAGCTCCGCGGCCCGCGACGCTAGCGCCGGGGAGAAGATCTCCGATTGCGCGGCGGCGGCGGCGGCGGCGGGGGCGGGGGCGGGGGCGAGGGGAGAGAATACGGGGTGGAGGACGCCGTCGGCGGATTTGGAAAGCGATGCGGTGGACAGGACGGCGAGGGGCGCGAGTGCGGATGGGGAAGAGGAGGAGGAGGAGGAGAAGGAGAGCGGGGACACTAAGGATTTGGTTGGGTACTCGAGGAGCGAAGTGACCGTGATCGATACGAGCTGCGAGTCGTGGAAGTTCGAGAAGGTGTTGTACCGGAGGAAGAACGTGTGGAAGGTCAGGGACAGGAAAGGGAAGGTGAGGAGCAGTATTGGGAGGAAGAAGAGGAAATTAGGGGGTGGGAGTGAGGATGGGATTGTGGGTGGGAAGAAGAAACTCAAGGTTTTGGGTTTGGAGGTTGATGAAGTGAGTGAGGTAATGTGTTGGGATTTTAGGCTCTATGTCCACCATTGTTTGTACTTTCTTACATTGCTTGTGCAAATGGTCATTATGTGCTGAGTGAGTAGTGTAACTAAGCATTTATATGGGCCGTCTGCTTCGTGGAGTCGATAACTAGTGTGCTGTGAATCATCGTTGCATGGCGGATGGAGATACTTTCTCTAGCAGAACCCATCCGTTGACAGCTCTTAAGCCACGACAAGCCTGCAAATGACATTGTTTTCAAAACCACCTTACCATTCCTACGCTATGGTAGTGTTCCGAAGTTTCTTGGCAGCATTTCTTGTCCTTGTTAGGTTGGCAGACTGGAAATACGTGTGTTGACTTAATGTTGAATATGGAGTTTGTGTATTGGAGGTTTACATGTTTCTTTTGATGAATCCACTTCGTGACTGTATGCCAGCATTTGCTTTTGTAGGGATTTATCAAAGGTCTTAGTTCAGTTAATTTAGCCTGTGGTTTCATATACCAGCTATTTCTATGACACCCTGTGTTCTATCCTCTTCCATTCTGACGGGTTCTTCCAATTAAGCAAAATGAAGATTAGACTAATTAAGAGAATCAGCACCTCTCTCAAAGCTTTCCCTACTACAAGCATAGTGCCTTTGTTTCAGTATTTTTCGTTATTATCTATCGCATGCTGATGATTTTTTTCCCAGCAAAAAGAGAAAAAAGAAGAAGAAGGTGCTGTTGGTTAAGAATGAAATCCTGCCATAGTAGATACTGTCTTGATCCTTGTTTGTTCAGGTTCCATCAGATATTGGATGTTTACTTTGCTTCTAGATTTATCAGCTGTACTAGGGTATTATTTGGCTCAAAAATGTTCATGGCGATATCATGCTTGCAAGTAAATTTTATATTCCAATTGCAATATGTAGTTAAATTGGAAAATAGTTTCTGCATAATTCCTTGGAACCATTTAGAGCAATATAAATGCAGGTAGTTTAAGGAAACTTGTTCCAGGACTTCAATGGCTCATTCAGGATTGTAATCCGTCTTTATCCTGGGTGCCCACCCAGAAACCAGTCATAATACTTTCCCCCCCTTTCTACAGAATAGTAATCAGTCTCCTTATTCAATCTGTGGAGGTTTCCATTCCTAACTTCATCAGTCTTAAATTGGCAACTTATAACATTAAACTTGTGTTCCCTTTTTTTGTTTCTTCCTTTTGGATGGTGACTAAATAGTTGTTTTGTGGTTTCATTTTTGTGCGCGAGAGTTTATCATGAGTATGAATTAATGGGGCCAATGTAATTGTTTAGATGACAATAGGTGCCTGAGCTGCACCATCTTTTCTCCTCTGAGTTCCTAGGATATCATATGTACTGAGAAAGAGCAGCAACTTGTTGTACCAAACGACAATGATAACAAATGCTCTAACTAATGAGTGTATTTGCAGGAACAGAATATTGAAAATGGCAAAGCAGAAACCTCAAAGGAGCTGGCTCCTAATCTCGATAAATCCTCCAAGACAAGGCAAGTGAATTGGAAATATTGATGTGTTGAGTTAAGTGGTTGGCACAATGCTTCATTGCTGCTTAACCTGTGAATTTGTATTGAGTTTTTTTGTGGATGATTTGCAGGTTCCACCTCCAATTTTGTGAGTCCCCCAGGAAGCGAAGGACGGGAGGCTCATCTGTTGTACTTATCAAAGGCATTCCCACAGTCAAGAGCAAGAAAGCAAAATTGTCCAAGAGTCATATCAAGCCTTCCTAATGCAAATTGTAAGGCTTGATAAAACTGCATAGCTAGAATTGGGTAGTGGGAATGCTTTTTTTTAATTATAGATTGCAATTGGATAGTGAAGATTACCATGTAAGGCTCAATTCAAATGTAAGCAGAGTGAAATCATTTAAATTTTTTTTTATTTTTGGGGAGATCTCTAGATTGGCGGTATATCCTGTGAAATTGTCTCTGCCGACTCCAAAGCGGTGGTAGCTTTGTCTTTAGAAATTGTTTTGAAGAACTATAAACATTGAAATTGTTTTGAAGAACTAGAAACATTGTATCTTCGGGCAAAATTTACTGTAAAGATCCCTCTTGTTCGAGTAAATTAACATGCATCACAAATTGCCATCATGGCCGAGGCATTGTTCACACTTGAAGGCTGACAACAATGGTGTGTAATTGAGAATTCTGATATGGTCGGTGTCCACTTGCCGATTACCATCATCGATCGAAATGATCTGCTGGTCAGTCAGATGTGATTGTACTTTTCAGATGGCAATGTCTTCCTTTTGATGAATGATGCTGTTAGGTGCTCTATCGGTAGTGTCCCAACATGAAGCGTACGACCGAGTCCCGTCGGGTAAACTAGCATAAGATGCGATTTTCATGCCCCTGAGATTGTAATTTTAATCAGCGAATATGTTTTCTACATTGCGTTTCGATTTTACATTCCCTGAATGTTGTGAGAACTTGAGCACATATTTGAGCTGGTGTTTGATTTAAACAAGATTGTGGTTTATGTTTGAAGGGATAAAGGCATCTTCAGTTTAATGTTGAGACAAGTCCCAAATTATTTTTTTGGGTCCAATTTAGTCCTTGAATTATATGATTTTTGTTCAAATTAGTCTTATGTCAAAATATGGACGGAAATGTGCACGTGACAAGCTGCAATTGCATTGCTAATGTGATATAGACGGCGGACTTCACGAATGCATTCTCTATTTTTAAGTATCGGTGTTTGCACGCTTTGCAACTCCGATTTCCTCAGTATCTTTGTTTTTCCTTGTGGAAGGAAATACCTTCTAATAGCTTTATATCCTTGTGATTCCGAGATCCGGATGAAGATCGATATGAAGCCTTCTAAGGACATTCTCAGGTCCATACTAGATATTTTTTTTTGACCATCGTCTGGAATATTTGTTGTGTATGGAAATAAGGAAAGAAAATTAAAACGAAAGATTGGAAACCCTAGAGAGAGAAAGACAGGAGAAGTGAGGGGGAAGCTGGTGGCGCCACCCATGAACCGGCGAGGGGCCAGCATCCCTTGTCGGCCTTAAGCTAACATTATTTATTATAAAATTAAAATGATTATTGTATTAATGAATAAAACTAGTCATTTATATAAATAGTTAGCATGGTATTCACATGAGTAAGTTATTGATCATGGTACAATATATTAAATTACGGCTCCGTTCGTCTCGTGAAATATAAATAATTTGAAAAAAAATATTTTTTAAAAAATGATTGGTTGTATGCTCGCGAAAATGAATGTAAGAAAAATATTTACATCGTCCACGAAAATATATATAAATAAATTTTTATATATTAAATAGTCATTTCAAACGATATAAATATTTTAGGAAAATATTTTTAAAATTTTTTAATTTCGAAAATTTTCCAAACGGAGCCGGAAAAGACCATTACACTATTTAGGTGGATACGATGAGACCAGTTCGTGGTCGGGTCTGGGCAAGTTGTTCCCATACAGGTGCTGCTCAAAGTTCTGAAAAACACCCGCCATTAGCTCCATAACCCTCTCTCATCGTCTCCATCCATCCATCCATCCTTCATTCTCTCTCTCTCTCTCTCTCTCTCTGTCTCGCTCGAGCTGATGTTGACGAGTCCTCGACCTCCTCCTGCTTTCTTCCTCCACTCGCAGCGCTCGCCACCTTCAGCTTCAGCCCCTCGCTCCGCAACATTCTCTTCCCCCGAGTCGACCCTTTTGCTGAATTCGAGCCAGACATCAAGAATCGGATTGAGGGCGCCGCTACTTCACGTGCGATGCCGCCGCGTCAACTCATCACCTGATATCGAGTTCGACCCGGGTGAGTGGCTCTCAGAGACAAATTATCAAACAGTTGATGTGCTTGAACCCAATTTGAATACTTGATCGAACTCCTTGTTAAAGTCTTGCCTTTTCAGGGGCGTTCTATGTGTTGTTTCGAGAACTCGGGCTCAGCGAGAAAGAGACCGAATCTCTCGTGACCAGGGACCCGGATTTGAGGCTGAAATCTATCGGTTCCTTGCGGGCTCGGGTCGCCTCCTTGAAATCTGTTGGAATCAGTGGCCTTGAGCTCTGCCATTTGGTTGCGAAATGCCCTTCTGTGTTGGCAGCAGATGAGATTGATCCCTTGGTACAATTCGTGCGCGACGATTTAGATGGTCAGGTTGACCCGGCGCAGCTCAAGCGTCTCTTTATGTCGACAGAGCCGCGGTTCCTAGTCGGATTCGAGGAAAAGGTTAATTTGCTGATTGACGGTGGGATTCCTAGAGAAAAGATTGTTCATGTTCTCAACAATGTGAATTTGACAAAGGCTTTGTCTCTTAAGCCGCTTGAAGAAATTGAAAGGCTTGTTAAATTCTTGAGCCGCTATGGTGGGGTTGATTTGATTGTGAGGCATCCCCCCATTCTTAACTTTGACATGGATAGCCAGTTGATTCCGAGAGTGGAGTTTCTCCTAGAACTTAGTGGAGGAGATGAGGATGCCACTGGGGCAGTGCTGCGCAAACTGCCGACCTTTTTGAAATACCGTGTGGAGCACGTGGAAAGCCATGTAGAGTTCTTGAGGTCATTTGCAGGATTAGATGATCAAGAAATATTCAGGATCATACTCGTGTTTCCTAACATTGTTAGCGCGAGCAAGGAGAGGAAATTGCGTCCCAGAATTAGTTTTCTCAAAGAATGTGGACTGAACTCCAGTGAGATTTTCAAGTTCTTGACAAAAGCCCCTTTGTTTTTGGGTCTATCTTTTGAGGGGAACATTGCTTATAAGCTTGGTCTTTTGGTGAAAATTGGTTACAAGTACAGAACGAAGGAATTCGCAGCTGCAATAGGCGCTGTGTCTAGGACAAGTTGTGAGAATATGCAGAAGGTGATTGAGCTCTTCTTGAGTTATGGGTTTTCTTGTAAAGACGTGCTTCTCATGAGTAAGAAGCATCCTCAGATGCTTCAATACAATCCTGATTCTCTGGAGGAGAAAGTGGAATATTTGGTAGGGGAGATGGGACGCGACCTTGACGAGCTATTGGATTTCCCTGCTTTCCTTGGTTACAAACTGGATACTAGAATTAAGCATAGGTATGAGGTGAAGAAGAAGATTATAGGTGAAGGAATGTCGATCAACAAGCTGCTCAGTGTTTCATCCGAGAGATTTGCAAAGAAGAAGCTAGAAGAGCTGGTGCACAAAGCCTAAAATGTAAAGGGGTTGCTAAGTTTCATCCGCAGAAAGTCATGGCCAAATTGATGGAAATTGTACTGATTTTTCTCAAAGCTTTATAAGTTCAAGGTTTTGCCCTTTTTTTGGCAGGTAAAATTCTGGCTGTTACTTCCTTAGGTGAAGATAGAAAGTCATCTTTTTCATCCCTAAACCTGCAAAGCCATTATGAAATGACTTGAGTATGCTGCATTTTGAGGTTAAAGTAACAAGAAAAGTGGCTGATCTTTGTATTTGTTTAACTGTCAATTACAAAGGAATCCACCTTGAATTGATAGCAATGGTTTTTTGGTCGCTCTCGCAGTTTTCTGCTCTTAGTCCTCAAATCTTGGAAAACGTGATCTGACATTGAAAACGATTTTGTGAATGTGCATGAGGCACCAAGACATGGTTGCCCTTGTTATGCAATTCATATAGATTTCTTGACCGGAATGGTCAGAATCGATGAGTTAATTTGATTAAATTACATCATTTTGTAAATGTTAGGGATAATGACACAAATGGTTAATCAATTTTGGCTCAATGTGTAATATGGTCTTTAAATTTTTAACTTGTCCAATATAGTCCTTGGACTTTTGGTACATATTCAATTTAGTCTCTGAACTATATGAAAATGTTCAACATTCAATGTAGATTACATTAAGCATTTTCATATAGTTTACTAAGTTTATGAACTAAATTGAACATGTAACAAAAGTTTAGGAACTACATTAAACAAATTAAAAGTTCAGGAACTACACTGCATATTGGATAAAAGTTCAAAGATCACATTGAACAAATTAAAAGTTCAGCGATCATATTGCACATTGAGTCAAAATTCAGAGACTATTTATGTCATTTTCCTTAAATGTTATGATTGTAAGTTTAGGATTATCTTACAGGACATTTTCATCATCAACAAAACCGAGGACAAATTATCCTCAAGATATCTGCAAAGGCGTGGCATTCATGCTAGTAGGTGCCATTGGCAACTTCATTCGTTCTCCTATGCGACTTGACACAGGTTAGGCTTTAGAATGGCCAATTGTTGGACAACTTAAGATGAAGTAGCCAATTGCAAGACAAATTAAGATGAGGTAGCCATATTGCTTTGACGGTGGAACATAACCATGGCAAAATAAGAAATCCTGTATCCGAGATTGTAGTGACTGAATTACGCGAACTCATCATTTTCAGGTCCGGACATTGATATTTTTTCTATGTGGGCTCATTCTACTGCGTTCCTTAAACATTATTTTACGTTAGGTAATCCTGCATTACAATAATACCTTCTACAAATAAAGTGTCATCGGATAAGAAATAAGAACAAAATACTCCGACGCATGCTAACATGAATTTATGGTACTGTGCCAAAACTAATATACTATGTCGTGACATGAAGAAGAATTTTGAGGCAAGCTAGTTTTTATTTTTGATCTTGTTCCTCAAACCTATACATCAATTTTCCTATGATTGCGACTCGTGCGGTGAAGAAAGAAGACGGATAAGAAGGGACGAGGGAAAAAACGAAGAAGAAAATAAGAAGAAAGATAGGGCATCAGAAGGAAGTGATGGAGAGGCATTTGTTTGTCGATGGGATGGCGGAAGAAACGAGGAGAAGAGGAGATGGAAAGTTCATATGTGAACCGTGAAGAAACATCTTTTGAATTTTTTGATGGGTGTAAATTTCCAAGATGCGCTGTGTAAGTAGGTGATTGAACTTCAGTCTGGATAACAAGCCAAAAAAAAAAAAAGGAACTTCAGTTTGGATCCATCCCTTTAATTTCTTGACTTGAGTGCATTTGTTACGTTGACCGACTTGGGCTTCTCTATAGGAGAAGGCGACGCCAAGTCTCCAATCAAATGAGGCTCGTTCAATTTTCTTTCCGTCTTTTTATATTGCGCATCCTCCATACACACCAGGCAATTCTTTACCAATTTCTCTTTGCCCAAAGACTAACGGAGGCATGATTAGTGCTCTAAGCTCCAAGAATATTTGTCTAAGTATTGCTACTCGTTACATTTCTAGCGATGACTAGCAATGTCGAGCCCAATGATTGACGGTGCGCTTCATCCTATCATGATATTCACAATATAAGGTACCCATTCCGACTAAAGAGTGACCCCAAAAGATGCGGTGTCTCCAAATACGGACTGATTTGTGAAGATAATTGCGCTATTCTATACTTCCACTATCAATTATTCCAACCACCATATCAGATTGGTCGATGATGGGATGCAAAAGGACAACCGCTCGTCTCTCCCCCATCATTCATGGGTGTTGTATAACTTCAAGAACTTTTCCGATCCATACAACCCATACTACATGTATGGCGAAGGTACATTGGTCATCGTGAACTACTCAAAACCCGTTAGTTCTCCTTTATACATTGCTACCGGTCCATGCATTGAGGGGTTGTATTCTTCCAACACAACATCGAATTGGAATTTGTATGCTTTGCTCGATCCAACAAGATCGGATGTTAGGGATTTTCTGTCCACGCATATTACCAATTGTCACCTCACATGACTTATTCATCGTCAACAAATCGAGGATAAATTACCCTAAAGAGATCTGCAAAGGAGTGGTATTTATGCATTATAGGTGCCATTGGCAACTTCATTCTTTCTCCCATGCGACTCAACACATGTTAGGCTTTGAAATAGCAAATTGCAAGACACCTTAAAATGAAGTAGCTATACTGCTTTGATGGAGGAATATAGCCATGGCAAGGTAAGAAATCCTGTATTTGAGATTACATTGATCATCGAGTTATGCAAACTCATCATGTCCAGGTCTGGACATTGATATTCTTAGCGCGTGATGATGTCAATCTACTGCATTTGTTTAAGTATTTTCCTTTGTTTGGCAATCCTGCATTGCTTTCTACGTTTTATGAATACATGTTATTGGAAAAGAAATAATAACAAATTATTTCGATACATGCTATGCTACTGCGTTAAAATTGATGTATCATGTGGTGACACGAAGAAAAACTAATTTTGAAAATTGTAAATTTTCTGCGAGAGTGAATTGGAGGAAAAATGAAAAATTTTCTTCAACCACCTCCTTTTTCCTCTTAATTTCCTCCCTCTCCCGAGCAAAGCATTAAAATAGCATCACAAATCATGTCCCTCTCCCCTGCTTATGTTTACAAATAACCGTGCAACTTTCCTGATATTCCCAGATAAAAGATGGAGTTCGAATCATCTTATGCCCATTTAATGAGTCCTTTACGAATTCTCATCGGATTTCAGTCTAAGAAAGTTATAGTCATTGCAGATTATTGTATCGTAATTTGACCGTTGAAAAAACATAAGAAATCATTGTAGACAAGAACAAGAACAAATTGTCGGACTTATCTAACAAGCAACGAAGCTGTTGTTGCATTAAAAAGAACATGACTTACATAACACGGTTTCATGGTCCTGCATCAAAACTGTCGTGACATGGAGGAGGAGAAGTTTTATGGCAAGCTAGTTTCTATTTATGATCTTGTTCCTCGAAACTATACGCCAAGAAGAAGGACGAAGGAAATAAACGAAGAAGAAAAAACAAAGATGATGGGGTGATGGGGAGAGAGAGAGATGGATTTGTTTGTTAATGGATCTGGACCCAACAATTACGTGGAGAAAGAGAGATCAAATGTATAAAACGATGTTCCCAAGTTTCTACAAAAGTGATTAAAGGGGGGTCTTAATCCCGCCGGCCAAGTTGAACTTCAGCTCACCTCTATACTTTCTTGACTTTGAGTGCATTTGTTCCAAGTCTCCAATCAAACAAGGTTGATCCAATCTTCTTTCAATCTTTTCATATATATACCAAGCAATTCCTTACCGATTTCTCCTTGCCCAAAGACGAACAGAGACATGATTAATGCTTTCAGCTCCACGAATATCTATGAAGTGTTGCAGCTCCTTCTTGTTCTATTGCAAGCGATGACTAGCAATGCCTTTCTAAGCAATCCGCGGTGCGTCGCTTCATCCTGTGGTGACGTTCGTAATATAAGCTATCCATTTCGATTGAAAAGTGATCCAAAGGGATGCGGCAACTGGAAGAATGAGCTGGTTTGTGAAGATAATCGTACTGTTTTGTACTTCGGTGATAGTCGATTCTATGTGCAGTCTATCAATTATTCCGCTAACCAAATTAGATTGGTTGACGATGAGCTACAAAAGGATAACTGCTCGTCTCTCCCCCGTCATTCATTGTTGCTGCAAAACTTTGCGAACGAGTTCGATTCAAATAAACCGTACTTCATCTACAACTATCTTACATTGGTCATTGTGAACTGCTCGAAGCAGGTTAGTTCTCCATCCTACATCGCTACCGGTCCATGCATTGAGGGGTCGTATTATTCCAACGCATCATCGAATTACAACTTGTATGCTTTGGTCAATCCAAAAGCATCGGATGTTAGGGATTTTTGCACCATTAGTAGGAGCACGTGGGTATCGGATGATTTTGGGATTAATATTAGCTCCCACAACTACGAGCTAATCCATAACATCATGGCCAATGGATTTGTTCTCCACTTTAATCCAAGGAAGACAGCTTTCTTTTGCTCAGTTGATTTCTTATTCTTCTTCGGAGGTCCGGGTTGCAGATCCAACTTGGAGTACAATGGCGGTAAGCAGTGGTTGGCAATGAAATTTTACCAGAATTTTGCATGATTCTGTACTCTTTCACTTGTTACTTTCTCTTCAAAACTGTATAATGAAAGAAATATTTAAAATCCACGAAAATAAAAATCATATTGAAATCAAACAGTATGAGTTGCAAGATTTGCGAAAGAATAAAAAAGTGATCGGAGAAGTCAACCAAACAAACCCATCATGAGCTACAAACTACGTCATAATTCCTTCCACAGAAGGGCTAGAACTCTTGTTGTAAAAAATTAAAAAAAATAAAAAAAGGATTATTTTGAATTATATTGATATATTGATAGCATGAACAAAAATTATTAATTAAAAAATCACTATTTCTTTATATTTGTTGATTGCTAAAAAAGCAAAATGAGTTTTTTGTATCGTTACGAAGCTTATTTTTTCTATTTATTTGCGAATGCACGCATCGCATTTCTCATATTCTATTGGACAAAATTCAATGTCGACAAAGTAGCTTGATATCACTTTGTTTCCTCGTGAGTTTTGTCATCCAAACTTCTTTTCCTTCAATTCATTTTCACACCATTCATTCCTTCCACAGGTGTCCTAGATGATATTGCATATTGGACAACTTTGGATATTATGATACTATTAGGTAAGCCGCAATGATTTGTTTTTAAAGTAATTAAAAAATCACTTATTCTAACATATCAAAATTTTTCCTCAGTGAATTTCTGTATAGCGAAATTCGTGATTGGAACACCATTTGTCGTGATATTTCTAATCTACAAGTACAAAAGAAGGCACTTGGCAATGGACAAGGACATCGAAGAATTTTTGCAAGCTCACAACAACTTTTTCCCGATAAGGTACTCTTACTCGAATCTTAAGAAGATCACCAAAAATTTCAAGTATAAACTAGGTGAAGGCGGGTATGGTTCTGTGTACAAAGGAATGCTTCGAAGTGGCGATGAAGTGGCCATCAAGATTTTAAAGCAGTCCAAGGCCCATGGCCAAGATTTTATCAGTGAAGTGGCTACTATTGGAAGAATTCACCACGTTAATGTAGTGCAACTCATCGGTTTTTGCTTTGAAGGCTCGAAACAAGCTCTCGTGTATGATCTCATGTCAAATGGATCTTTGGATAAGCACATTTTTAGTGGGGAAGGTGATAAGTTTCTTGATTACAAGAAAATATATGAGATCGCTCTTGGGGTAGCGAGGGGAATTGAATATTTACATCACGGGTGTGACATGCAAATACTACACTTTGATATCAAGCCTCACAACATTCTTTTAGATAAGGATTTCACTCCAAAAGTTTCTGACTTTGGACTCGCGAGACTTTATCCCACGAATCACAGCATAGTTTCATTAACTGCCGCAAGAGGAACCTTGGGATATATGGCGCCCGAGTTGTTCTACAAAAACACTGGCGGCGTATCTTATAAAGCAGATGTCTATAGCTTCGGGATGATGCTCATGGAAATGGCAGGTAGAAGGAAAAATGTAAATGCAAATGCGGACCGCTCAAGCCAAATTTATTTTCCGTTGTGGGTGTACGACCAAGTCAATGAAGGAGAAAGTGTTGAAATGGAAGAAGTTGTGGAAGAGGAAAGGGAGGTGATAAAAAAGATGATATTAGTTGCGCTTTGGTGTATACAATTAATCCCTGACCATCGCCCTCCAATGAACAAAGTCTTGCAAATGCTTGAAGGAGATATCGGTAATATTCAAATGCCTCCAAAACCGCTTATTTACCCACCAGATGAGCCAGTTGACGAAGACAAAGCCGAGACCGAATTAGAAACATTCGCAACTTTATCAAGCGCTCCCATAATTTCCGCCTGATTTCCATTTGGGGATAGCAATGATGGTTAGAGGACCATGCGCAGTTTGATTGAAAAAACTTTGCTCCCCACAATATGGTATTATGTTGGGAGGGGGCTGAGCTACTTTAGCTTGCCAGTGATTTTTTTTTTTGCCTTCTTTTAGCTCTTAGGTTACTGATGTGTTATTGTACTTCATATATAGTTTCACTCTGTTGCGTCCTCCAACACCGATGACATGTTGCTTTAGAATAAAATGCAACAGGTGAATCACGCATAACGTATCTTGTTCTGCTTGGATTGCATCAGAGGGGAGTCATGGAATTGGAACGTGAGCCATTGAGCGCCACTGATGAGGCCCAAACCCGACCAATAACAAACGAATTCGATAATTTTAAGGATTAATTTGCACCTTTTGAAGATAGAGTTGATTGCATTTTAAACAAATTAACAAGACCCAGTAGTCATGCTTTTGATAGGGATAAACTAAATTTGCAGGATCGACAAAACAAACGATTTTAGCGTTTGTTAATGGCTATCCAATTTACATTTCTTGTTTCCCGAGTGTGCTCTTGTTATGGAACGATGCGTCTCTCTGTCTTCTCTCCACCATCCAATATCAACCTCTCTCCTTCCCAGCTCGAGTCCAACTCAGTGATTCTCAACTCGCACATCAGTCTCTACTCAAAATCCAATGACTGGGCCTAGGCGGAGAGGATATTTATGGACATGCGTAATAAAGGGACTTGGTTTCTTGGAGTTCCATGATCTCTCGCCATGCCAATAATCACATGGAGTTTTTTCCCTAAGATTATTGTTTCGTGGCAGTTATTCGGGTTTGTTTGGTTCCGGAGAATGCATCAATTGGTGATACAATTTTTGGGTTTATAATCAAAAGTGGTTACGTTGATTCTGATATTTGTGTTGGGTGTGCATTAATTGACATGTTTGCAAAGGGTAGTGCTGGTTTTGTTTCAGCTCGTAAGGTGTTCGAGAAAATGCCCAAGAGGAATGTGGTTGCTTGAACTTTGATGATAACAAGATGTACTCAGTTGGGTTGTCCAAAGAAAGCTGTTGATTTGTTTCTGGATACGCTTGTGAGTGGGACTGTGGCTGATAGATTTACGCTCAAAGCTGTTTTGTCGGCATGTTCGGAATTGGAGTTACAATCGCTGGGGGTGCAATTGCATTCCTGCGTTATACGGTCTGAATTGGCTTCTGATATTTGTATTGGATGCGGCTTGGTGGACATGTACGTGAAGCGTGTAGCTAGTGGGTCGCTTCATGATTCAAGAAAGGTGCTTGATCGGATGCAAGATCATAACGTGATTTCTTAGACAACGATAATCACGGGATATCGGCAGACTGAAGAGATTGAGCAGTATCAAACTCTTTTTGGGAAAAAGGTCCAGTAAGGCCAAACCATTTCGCATTTGCTAGTGTTCTCAAGGCATGTGCAAGTACTTGTAACGTACATATGGGGATATAAATATACACGCTAGCTATAAATTTGGGCTTTGCTGGTATACTTGCGGGGGTAGTTATCTTATTAGCATGTATTCTCGGTCGGGCCACATGGAAGACGCTCAAAGTGTCTTAAGAATCTTTGCATTTGTGGAGATTGTCATTCTGCGATCAAGTGTATCCCCATGGCAACCAGAAGATCTATAGTCGTAAGGGATGCAAACCGGTTCCACCATTTTATGGACGGGACATGCTTATGCAATGACTACCGGTGACGATATTTCTTAAATTGTCTCATTCGTTGTGTAAATCGAATCTCCGTTTTTATTTTTATTTTCCCCCCTTATTCTTATGTTACTTGAATTGGGATTCTATTATGCCCCTAGCAAGCCCAACAATGTAAATATCACGTCCTGACATGTATATGGATTTTGTACTCCTACTGTCAAAATACCAAGCAGAAGACCTCAAATGGATCTCACGAACTTTCAGCAAATATGATTCATGGAATCCAAAACAGTCACGCTTTTGCCTTGGGGATTTTCCTGGAGCGTGTAGTTTTCGAATACTAGATATTGATGTTCTGTTCTATTCTAGAGCGTTCCTAGTATGCAGTCCTGATGCCCTAGTTCATTGGCTGAATATTCTGTATGATTGTTGTTTTGGAAAGTTTGCTTGTAATGCCTCCAACTTTTGGTTAGTCTACATCTTCGGATGTGGCGATTTCTTTTGCTTTTATATCTTCAAGTTCAACTATGCAAGTATATGGCATTTGTTGCTACAACATTTACCAGACTGTTGCAGAGTGGATAAATTTAGGAAATTGGTGATTGAGAAGAAACAAGAGCAACTTTCGTGAGGGAACAACGGTTTGAAACCGAGAAGCATGATCCTTGAGTGGCTCATGCAGTGATCAAGCATTCGCAAGTATTGCATCTACTTGCCAGGGAGGAAAATGTCGTCTGTCAACATGGGGTGGGGTATCGCTCCCGATGTACATGTAAGCTCCATATCGTTCCTCTGCAAGGCTCCTCCTATACAGAATTTAACTTGTCAGTTTTCAATGAGCAAACGACTGCATATAATTTAAAGGTTTTCGACTAAAATGCGCATTGTAACGGTCATCTTGTTTCCGGCAATGTGTTTTATCAGTGGTAGTGATCATGACTTCCTTTTTTGTCGGCGTAGAGTTTAAATTTTCTTATTTTTCTTAATTAGTTCCTTTATTAGTCACTTAACTTATAATTCAAGAGACACTCTTTTGAAAAATTCCTTGAAAAACAGTGTGTATCGATAGTAGGCATTGACACATGAATTTTTACGGACTAATTTTTTTTTTCGGACACAAACTAATTGAATATGCATTTTTCTTATAAAAAGAATGTTAATAAATAAATATTGAATGGAGAATAAAAATACAATAAACAATTAAAAAAAACAAATAACGATCAATGAAAGATCCATCTATGGAGTTCGGCCACATTCATTCCATTTGAGCTTAACGCAATCCAGCCCATCACCTGAAACTGGTGAAATCCAATCCCGTTAAGCCCATCAAGCACAATAGCTCAGACGACGACGACAATCCACCATCTCCAACTCGAATCTGGATTTCAGTCACAGGAATGAGTTTATTTTTAATGAAGTCATCTTCTCCGCAAGCTCAACCTCCGTAGACGAAGCTCTCAAGCTCAATAGTAGGAATTGATGATCCCACGGCTCACGCTCATTGCACACCCAGAGGCTTCATCGCACTACCGTCTCCCTTTCTCCTGCAACATTTAGTGGATGACGTCTCGGGCGTTCTCGTTCCAGCCCGCTGACATCCCTTTTGGGGGGACGTTCTATGTGTTATTTCAAGAACACGGGCTGGGCTCAACGAGAAAGAGACCGAATCTCTCGTGGCCAGGGGCCCGGATTTGAGGCTGAAATCTATCGGTTCGTTGCGGTCTCGGGTCGCCTCTTTGAAAGCTGTCGGAATCAGAGGCCTTGAGCTCTGCCATTTGGTTGCGAAATGCCCTTCTGTGTCGGCAGTAGATGAGATTGATCCCTCGGTACAATTCATGCGCGATGATTTAGATGGTCAGGTTGACCCGGCGCAGCTCAAGTGTCTCTTTATGTCGACAGAGCCGCGATTCTTAGTCGGATTCAAGGACAAGGTTAATTTGCTGATTGACGGTGGGATTCCTAGAGAAAAGATTGTTCATGTTCTCAACAATGTGAATTTAACGAAGGCTTTGTCTCTTAAGCCGTTTGAAGAAATTGAAAGGCTCATTAATTTCTTGAGCCGCTATGGTGATGGGGTTGATTTGATCGTGAGGCATCCCCCCATTCTAAACTTTCATATGGATGGCCAATTGATTCCGAGAGTGGAGTTTCTCCTAGAACTTAGCGGAGGAGATGAGGATGCCACCAGGGCAGTGTTGCGCATACTGCCGACCTTTTTGAAATACCGTGTGGAACACGTGGAAAGCCATGTAGAGTTCTTGAGGTCATTTGCGGGATTAGATGATCAAGAAATATTCAGGATCACTCTCGTGTTTCCTAACATTGTTAGCGCGAGCAAGGAGAGGAAATTGCGTCCCAGAATTAGTTTTCTCCAAGAATGTGAACTGAACTCAAGTTATATTTCTGCAGATTCTTGTATCGTGATTTTAATGTATTTGAGAGTCGAAAAAATATAAGAAATCATTGCAGACAAGAATAAGTCATCGGACTTATCTACCAAGCCACGAAATTATTGTTCCGTTCAAAAGAACAAAATCAACGGGCTTATATAAAATGGATTTATGGTACTGCGTCAAAACTGATGTACTATGTCGTGATACGAAGAAGAAGTTTTGAGGCAAGCTAGTTTTTATTTTCGACCTTATTCCTCAAAACTATGCATGAATTTTCCTATGGTCGTGATTCGTGGGGCGAAGAAAGAAGATGGGGAAGAAGAAAGGGAGGAGGAAAAAAACGAAGAGGAAAATAAGAGGAAAGGCGGGGGGAGAGAGAGAGAGAGAGAGAGAGAGAGAGAGAGAGAGATGGGCTTGTTTGCTGAGTTGACGGGATGTGTAGCCAATAATCACGGAAGAGAGTGGAAGAAACTTTTGAATTTTCAATGGGTGTAAATTTCCCAGATGTACTGTATATGTCGGTCATGAAATGGGTGACTTATATTGACTCCAAAGTCTCCGATCTTTTAGTCAATAGACAATGTTAAAAGAGTTTCTCGGAAATGTATCGATTAGGATTTTATTAATTTATCTTTCAAGAGTGAGAAAAAAAAGCCCGTTTGATTAAGGCAATATTTCGGTCACTTGCTAATAGGAACGTACATAAGTCCTAATGTCTGTTCATAGTCGCTATTGTTGACCTTCTTGACGAGTGCCGTGGAGGACGCGCTAATAGAATTCTATCAATGTTACCCTCTTTTCTTAGCTAAAAAATAAGGGCTCCGTAAAACACGGCAAAAGGTCTTGTCGTTAATTAAATCTAATAGTGCGAAATCGTGATTCTCGTGGACTTCCAAAAAGGAAGCTTGTGGATTCTCTCGTGAGCTTTCACAGAGCATGATTCTCGTGGACCGACTATTGCTTCAAATTGTCCCTACATAAATCCCATCTTTATATAGCCGTACTAGCTTAAATATATACTCGAGCAACTATAGTAATCCTTGCCACTTGCATTGCAAGAATACAATTATAGTACAAATATTTATGATTTTTCTTTTAAGCGAAGTATAGGAGAGGGTATTCTATATAACTGCTAAGCACATAAACTATTGCAAATTTATACATTTCAACTTTCGATAAGGATTTTCTTATATTTGATTGACAAGACATGCAATCGTTCATAGTTAGGTTGACGATGACGTCGCACAATATATCATTATAATATGAGATACTTTTTTTTATTGTGATTATTTATTTCATGAGATGATTCGATCGTGTAATAAATTGAATCACGTCTAAGGTTTAAGACTTAATTTTGGAAATATGGAGTACGTATATGAGGGAACAGAAAAAAAAAATTCAAAGAATATGGAGAAGAAGAAGGGAGGAGGGAAAGAACGAAGAAGGAAATAAGAAGAAAGATTGGGTATCCGAAGGACGTGGACTTGTTGGTTAATGGGATGTGTCGGTGAACCTAACAATCACGCGGAGTAGAGTGGAAGCATCGTCGAGATTGGGGAGTAGTTCAGTTTGGTTTTTTCTATAAGACAAGACGACTCCAAGTCTCCAGTCAAGCAAGGTTCATCCAATCTTTTTTTGCATCTTCTTATTTGGTGCCTGTCTCCACACACACCAATCAATTCTTTACCAATTTCTCTTCGCCCAAAGACGAAGAGAAACATGGTCAATGCTCTCGGCTCCATGAATGTCTATCCAGTGTTGCTACTCATTCTTGTTCTATTGCAAGCGACGACTAGCGATGCCGGGTCAAGTAATCTACAGTGCGTTGCTACATCCTGTGGTGACATTCATAATATACGTTACCCGTTTCAAATGAAGAATGATCCGAAAGGATGCATTAACTTAAAATACGAGCTGGCTTCTAAAGATAATCGCACCATTGTGTACTTTCATGATGATCGATTCTATGTGCAGTCTATCAATTATTCCACCTACCAAATCGGATTGGTAGATGATGAGTTGCAAAAGGATAATTGCGCGTCTCTTCCCCATCATCCATGGACGTTCGGTGAATTATTTATCAATCTTAACAGCTCATACGGCATGTACATTGGAGGTATGATGGTTATTGTGAACTGTTCAAAGTTGGTTAGTTCTCCACTCTACATTTTTACCGGTCCACGCATTGAGGGGTCGTACTCTTCCAACATATCATCGAATTGGAACCTGTATGCTTTCCTCAATCCAATTGCTTCAGATGTGAGGGATTTTTGAACCATCCGCAGCTGGATGCATCTATCAAAGCTTAACTATCGGAAGCGGATCAATAGTAGCTCCTACAACTATGAGCTAATCCATAAATTTATGGCCGATGTATTTGATCTCAGTTTTGGTGGATCGAAGAAAACTTTTTTTTGCTACATTGATTTCTATGACTACATTCATTTGAATAACTACTTTGGTTCCAATAGATTTGATCTTTATAGCATCGTCCTCGGAGGTTGAAGTCAGGTTTGCAGATCCAAGCTCTCCAGGGGCGGTAAGTATCCGTCGTCAATGAAATTTTACTGTAATTTTGCATGATTCTGTACACTTTTTCACTTGCTACTTTCTCTTCAACACTGGAAAATGAAAGGAATATCTAATATCCAAGAAAATTATGACAAAATATACATGATAATGTACATCAACAATGTTGTATATTTGAAGGGTTTCGGGAGCTTCATATTATCTATTAATATCAAATTGAAGGAGTTGCAAGATTCGCAAAAAAAAGGAAAAAGTGACGCTAGAAGCCACCCCCCAACAGACCCACTTCAGCTGCGCATACACATGTGCCTCTGATTTATAACTCCTTTCCACGAAGGGCTACAACTCCCATTGTAAAAAAGAAAAATTGCAAGCACCCACATGACTGGTTTTTTTTTTGTTGGCATAGAATTTACATTTTCTTATTATCTTAATTAGTTCTTTAATTAGTCACTTAACCAATAATTTAAGGCAAACTCGTAAACATTCCTAAAAAAACCGTAGTCATGTTTCGGTAGGAGGAACTAAATTATTCATTAAAAATGAAAAGCAATGTTTCTCTAAATTGTTGACCACTAACAAAGCGAAATGAGTTCCTTGTATTGTCTATCATCTATGTGAAAAACAAAGCTTATTGTTTTCATTTATTGCAAATGCACGCATCCCTCCTTTCATGTTCTTTTGGACAAAATCCAACATGTACAAAGTAGCTTGCTAGAGCTACATAACTGTTTCCTCACAAGTTTTGCTTGCTAAACTTTTTTTCCTTTGATTCCTTTTCACATCATTCATTCCTTGGGAAAATTGTCAAAAAAGTCCTAAACTTATTGTACGATGGTCAATTCAGTTCTAAACCTTTTAAGTTTACCAATTCAGTTTTAAACCTTTTTAATTCTTGCCAATTCGGTCCTTCCGACCAATTTTGGCCGGCCGGCGCTGACGTGGCCACCAGCCGACGCTAGCCGTCCTGCCAACACTGACGTGACAATTTTTTTAATTATTTTTTCAAATTTTTTAATTATTTTTTTATTTCTTCCTCTGGCTGGTCCAGCAACCGGCGACTAGCGGCCGGCCAGAGGGGAGGGCCGGCGAGGTCAACCTCGCCGGCCTTGCCCAGCAGAGGCTAGGCCAACCTTGCCGTCGGCGAGGTCGGCCTTTCCTGGCCCAGTAGCGGCGAGGCCGACCTTGCCGTCACCTAGGTTGCGACGGCGAGGTCAGCCTCGCCTCGCCCAGTAGTGGTGAGGCCGACCTCGCCATCACCTGGGTTGCGATGGCGAGGTCGAGCCTTACCCAGATCTGGCGAGGCTCAACCTCGCCGTCGCGACCCAAGCGATGGCGAAGTTGGCCTCGCCGCTGCTGGGCCTAGCCTCGCCCAGCAAAGGTGAGGCCGACCTTGCCGTCGCCTGGGTCGCGACGGCGAAGTCGGCCTCGCCTCTGCTAGGCAAGGCCAGCGAGGTCGACCTCATCGGCCCTCCCCTCTGGTGTGACATTCTGAAAAATAGTCAATTTGGGATTTATAAAATACCGAGTTTTATGAATGTACTCGTAGTTAGTTCTCACCCGGAACTGATCATTCCTGGGATGCTAACCATTAGGGAAAGGCTAATCGGGGAATTAAATTCGCACGACTAAATGAAAATTCGATCGTGAATTGACTTTCGACCATTAAATCGTCGATGTGATATTTTAAGCCACTATTGGCCGATCTAAGGATAGTCAGGGGTCAGTTCGTCACTGTCACAGTAGTAGATCGCGGGTGATACCGCTGGATCACGAAATGAATTGACGAATGGTCTTGAACCTATACCGAACGATCGTGCCCCACGGATCTAGTAATTGATCCTCGCGATTTTATTGACAATCGAAGTCATTACGGTCTGAATAAATTGCACGTGACTCGATTTAGTATCAGTCACGGGTCGAATATGCGAATTTTCCCAACAAGCCGCCCGTTAGCCTGAGAAATGCTCGAGTTGCATTTAATAAAATTTAATTATTTAATTTAGCCCAAATCGGACACCGGAAAAATTTGGAAGTCACAACGGGACGTTAGGAAGACGTTGCGATTGTAACGTGCAATTTTGGATGTGCCCGAATCCTTCGGAAAAACTTGATTTTGACAAGAAACGGGGAAAGTGACCAAAATACTCCTAAGAGTTAATAAATGATTAGTTTTGTTGGACAAGGGCGTTTTGGTCATTTTGAGGCCCTAAGTTGGGTTTGACATAATGCCCTTGGATATTTTTGGTAAGATTCGATCTGGGTCGTTGATTTCTAGATTGGATCGAATCTTGACCGTTGGATCAAAAAGATTAGACGAGGGCGTTTTGGTAATTTGCCGTTTTAGTCAAATTAGTCCAACCTTATCTCTTTCTCTCTCTTCCATTTCTCTCCCCCTCTCCCCGTGAAATTTCCTCTCCTCACCGTGAGCCCCTCCCCCTTCCGGTCACTCTCTCTTCCTCTTGCCGGACCGCCTCACTGCTCGGATCGTCGTCGCCGCCGGTCACCACCCCGCCGTTTGCCGCCATCCCTTTCCCTCTCGGTTTCTCTCTCCCCTCGCTTGGCCGTGAGCCTTGCCGGTCACGCCCAAGCCGCGCCATCGCCGCCCAAGCCGATCGCCGCCGGCCGGGAGCCGTACACCGTCGCCGCCGTTCCCGATTAAGTGCCGCCGCTTTCCGTTCTAGCCGCGATAGTCTAGAACGCGGGTAAGTCGCGCCCTAATCCCGACTTAGGATATTGGGTATTGACGGATGATTTTTGGGCGAAATCGGGTTTAAATTTAGTGAGATTTTGCATGAGATAAGAGTGGAATTAGGTGGCAGGCCTTAGGTTTGAATTCGGACAATTTTTATTGGAAATTGGAGGACAACAGTGAGCTGTGGAATACTGTTCATGGGGCTGTGATGGGGCGATCGGGACGCAAGTCGGATTTTTAGAATCGAGAATTAATGGCGAGAAAGTCTCGTGAAGGACCTGAATCGATTTGAGGCCATTTGGTTAGAGAAAAATAACGATTTCTGTGTTTTGCGTGCATTTGAAATATAATTAGGTTGTGGTGGTGAAATTGAATGTGTGATTGTGCAATTGGTTGATTTGATTATGTCTGTTGGGTGCACGCTTGGGTCAGATTGTTTTAATTATTAAAATTGGTCGTGTCAACTGCTGAGTGAGCATGGTTTGTGTATAATTATTGCGTGTACGGGTCACGTGTGATTGACCAGTTAAGTGACAAGTGATTGTTGCATGTGTGAAAGAACGAGAAATAGTGCATGGTACGGTATGTGAGATCGTGGAAATTGTGCCGTCCTGAGGCGTGTACTTTAATGCGGGACGATGGCCGGTATTACCGGAGGACTGTCAGCCTGAGGCGCGTACTTCAACGCGGGTTGCGCAGTAGGTGATAGGTGTTGAGCCTGAGGAGTGTATTTCAACGCGAGCAAGAAATATGGCTCGAGGCGTGTACGTTAACGCGGGCCCTGAAGTGTTGTGAAAAGTGGTCGCAGTGTACCTGAGGCGTGTACTTCAACGCGGGTCACTGGCGAGGAATGTGGAAAGAAATGATGAGGATGAAATGAATGTTTGTGATGAGAATTGTGCCTGCTAGTGATTGCGCATATGTGATTGTGTTGTTTGTATAATTGTTTGGAGGTACGTGATAGCTAGGTAGGGTTTAGGGATGAATTTACTGAGAAGTATTCTCACGGTTGTTTCAACCAATAATTTCAGAACCCCGACAGGACCCATGAATCCTCCCCCACCGCCACCAGTACATTTTGGGGTATTAGTGCACACCGAGAACGACGTTGCTGAATTTCTTATGCCAGATAACGTGACCTGAATTAGGCATACCACCACCATTTTTGTGGATGTAGGACGACCTCTATGGGAGACCCATGTGTATACGGCCTGGTTCTTTCGGGATGCTGACGAGGATGAGTTCGGGCCCGTTAAGGGTTTTGATGTTCCGTTTGACTTAGTTGGTGATTGGGACCCGTCCGCGATACCCCCTATTGATGGTGAGTTGACCAGCGTGGAGACTAATTTAGCCCAGTCCAGAATGCATCTGGCGTCGGCCGCGCAAGTATCGTCAGGGGCTGAGCATGAATCAGGACTTGAAGCATCTCAGGCTGAGGACGACCCGATGGACATAGATCTAGAACCGATTCCCGAGGAAGATCCAGCGGGTGTAGAGCCTGAACTTGAACCCGAGAACGAACCTGACGAGTCTGAGGAGCCTGAGGAGGAACCGGATTACATACTCCCGTATGAGCAATACATGGAACCCAACTTTGTTCCTGAGTTTAATTTCTTCGATATATTAGCTGAGGAGGAACAGGGCGAAGTCCCAGCTGAGTCGGGTGACATCAATCACCCGATCGAGATTGAGACAGAACCGGAGTCCTTAGAGGAGTAGACTACTCAAGGGAGTTCAGATTCGGATGACGAGGAATCGGATTCAGAATGGACGCCTAGCAGAGGTCGACGAGGCTAGTATAGGGGTTCAGAATAGGAATTTAGGAAGAGTATCATTTTTGAGGATAGGATACCAGGTCATAGATCTTTTTGTGTATCGATGGTTTTAAATACGGCGTGCAAGTGTTTATGGCGGTTATGTATTGTAAATATTTTTATAAGTTGGAGAAAGGAAATGTATATGTGTTTATTCTCCCTGATTGTTTTCCCTAGTTTTAAATTGTCCGGGATTAATAGAAGTGGTATCCGTTGCGGATGTAAATCTCTGATGGTTATTTGAGGTCGGCGATACCCCGAGATATCGCACTTATTGGCTAGTGGAGGGTATCGTGTGCTCGATGGGGTTCGGGGCGTGACATCCCCGTCTGAATTGGTATCAGAGCGAGGGCCGCTTGATCTATACTGGTCGAAGTTTGGAGTAATAAGGAGTAGAAATCCTGGGGTAGTATTTAGGGAGATTTTAGTAAGTTGTAGGGCGGAATGAGCTACACATGCCTTCAGATTGTTTGTTGTGATTGATTGAGTGAGTTAATTTTTGTGTGATAATTGAAATGCAGGTGCGTCTGGACCCGAGGTAAGTGTTCAGACTCTTGTGATTGTGACTTTGTGATTGGTAGCGAGGAATTGTATGCTGAGTGCACTCTTGTGTTAATTCACTGCTTACAATCAGATCGATCTAGTTGGTCTAGATTGCTAATTCCTGAGTGAAATTATAGCAGGTAGGAGAGTGGTAGAATTGTGATGATGAGCAGTGAAGGAAGAGGTGTAGGCAGAGCCCCCAAAAAGGGTGCAGGAAGAGGCACCAGGGGTAGAGGTCGTGCTCGAGCTAGAGCCGTAGGAGACCTTGGATTGGAAGCTGGAGCGATAGAAAATCTCGGGGTTGATGCTGGAGCTGCAATGGACCCCAGAGTGGAAGCTAGACCTGCTGAGGATCCTAGAATGGAAGCCGTTATGAGGACGTTGGAACAGATTGGAAATCTGTTGGGACAGTAGACTCAGGAAAGAGCTACTGAGATTGCCCAACCTGTTGAGGCCCCTGTGGCTGCTGCTGCTATCAATAATAATGAGAATCATGGGCAAGGGCAAGGAGTTGTGAATAGACCGATGCATCAGCTAGTAGAACAGTTTATAAAGCTGAAACCGCCTAAGTTTGTTGGGAAAGGTAACCTTGAGGCTGCACCTCGATGGGTAGAGGAGCTCGAGAAGGCTTTTGAGGTGCTAGGGTGCAATGATCACGAGAGGGTAACTCTGGCGGTGTATCAATTGCAGGATAATGCAAATGACTGGTGAAAAGCCATCAAAGATAGGATTTTTCCGGAAGGCACAGCTAGGACTTGGGCTGTTTTTACTGAGAACTTTTATGAAAAATATTTCTCAGCCAGGGCTAGGGAAAGAAAGCTCGCAGAGTTTATGAGACTCTGCCAGGGTCAGATGACGGTAGATCAGTATGAGGCGGAATTTGCGAGATTATCTAAGTTTGCGCCAAGAATGGTGGAACATCCCGATGACAAAGTGCGAAGATTTCGGGATGGATTGAGGGCTGAAATTCGCAGCCAGTTGTTGTTGGTAAACCTGAGTACGTATGAGGAAATATTTGATAGAGCCCAGATTTTGGAGTGAGATCAAGTGGATAGAGTCGTCGCCTCTGGGTCGAGGTTTGTCCAGGGTAGGGATAATCGTAACTTTAGGAAGAGGCCGATGATAGACAATAGACGTTTTACTCCTCCAGTTAAGAGGAATATTGGAAAGCCAGTCCGGAGTTTTAATGGTCCGTGTAGAATTTGTGGAGGACGACATAGAAGTGGACCTTGTCCAACCAGAGGCGGAGCGTGTTTTGGATGTGGAGGTTTTGGTCACCACATAAGGAATTGCCCCAATCCCAGGCAGAGTAGACCGCCTGCATTGCCGCCGTCTCGGAATGGGAATCAGGCTGGAGCTGCCCAGACGACACACCAGAATAGGCCTCAAGCGCAAGGACGAGTGTATGCGATGGCCAGACGAGAGGCTGAGAACGCAAAAGGGGTTGTCACAGGTACGATTTCTTTGTGCAACCATGCTGCGTATGCTTTATTTGACCATGGGGCGTCACATTCTTTCGTATCGAAACAGTTTGTTGAGTTGATTAGAATAGAGCCGTAATTGCTTGATGTCGTGTTATGCGTGACGACTCCTCTGAATGATAAAATGCTAGTTTCATTAGGGTGTGCAAATTGTAAGATCGTGATTGGGGATAGGGAGGAGAAAATTGATTTAGCGGTTTTAGACATGTATGATTTTGATGTGATAGTGGGAATGGATTAGCTGTCTAAGCAAATGGCTGTTATGGATTGCAATAGTAGGGTGATCCAATTTAATCCCATTGGACATCCGGAATTCAAATTTGTGGGAAGTCGAGGAGGACCCTCTATTCCGTGGATTTTGTCGCTAAAAATGACAAAATTGTTGAGTGAAGGCTGTCAAGGGTTCTTAGCGGAAGTAGTTGATTCAACGGCTGAGGAGCCGAGACTTGAGGACATAGCTGTGGTGTGCGAGTATCCCGATGTGTTTCCTCAGGAATTGCCGGGACTACCACCAGTAAGAGAGGTGGAATTTGTAATCGAATTGGCACTGGGAACCGAGCCAATTTCGAAGGTACCTTACAGGATGTCATTGTCGGAGTTAAAAGAGTTGAAGGTACAGATGCAGGAATTGTTAGATAAGGGATTTATTCGTCCCAGTGCGTCTCTGTGGGGAGCGCCGGTGTTATTTGTGAGGAAGAAAGATGGGTCATTGAGGTTGTGTATAGATTACAGGCAGCTGAATCAGGTGACGATTAAGAACAAATATCCTTTGCCAAGGATTGATGATTTATTTGACCAGTTGCAAGGGGCTTCGGTGTTCTCTAAAATTGATTTGAGAACGAGGTATCATTAGTTGAGGATTAGAAAGAAAGATATACCGAAAACGGCATTTAGGACGAGATGTGGATATTAAGAATTTACTGTAATGCCGTTTGGGTTGACAAACGCCCCTGCTGCCTTTATGGATATGATGAATCGGGTATTTAAAGAATTCTTAGACTAGTTCGTGATTATGTTTATAGACGATATACTAGTATACTCGAAGAGCCTAGAGGAGCATGAATTTCATTTGAATCGAGTTTTACAGACTTTAAGGGAGAACGCGCTTTATGCTAAGTTTAGCAAGTGCGAATTCTGGCTCAGTCGAGTAGCATTTCTCGGTCATATAATCTCTGGGGAAGGAATCTCAGTGGATCCATCGAAAATCGAAGCTGTGATGAAGTGGCCTAGATCAACGACAGTGACTGAAGTCCGGAATTTTCTGGGTTTGGACGGATATTACCGTCGTTTTGTGGAGGGATTCTCGGCAATAGTGACGCCATTAACATATTTGCTGAAAAAGGAAACAAGGTTTGAATGGATAGATAAATGCGAGAGAAGTTTTCAGGAGTTGAAGCATAGATTGACAACGGTATCCGTATTGACGATTCCATCAGGATCCGGAGGATATGAGATATATAGTGACGCGTCGTTGAAAGGATTGGGATGTATACTCATGTAGCATGGACAGGTAGTAGCCTATGTGTCAAAACAGTTATGGCCGCATGAATTAAATTATCCGATGCACGACTTGGAATTGGCCGCAATCGTATTCGCCCTGAAAATTTGGCGTCATTATCTATATGGAGAGAAGTTTCAGATATATATAGATCATTATAGCCTCAAGTATTTGTTTTCTCAAAAGGAGTTAAACATGAGACAGCGTCGGTGGATGGAGTTGCTGAAGGATCACGACTGTGAAATTTTATGTCATCCGGGGAAGGTTAACCGGGTAGCCGATGCTTTGAGTCGGAAGTCGAGCATAGCTCATTTGATGGTCAAGGAGTGGACACTGTTAGAAAAGTGCGAGACTCGAAGTTTAAATTTGAAGTAAGTCAAGTCTCGAGTTTGCTGGCTACGCTTAGGATTGAACCAGAGATTCAGGCTAAAATCAAGATGTTGTAATCTTCGGATCAGGACATTCAAAAGATTTTAGAGATGGAGGAGACCAAGAGAAAGCCGGACTTTCAAGTATCCGACGACGGGATATTGAAGTTCCGAGGACGTTTATGTGTGCCTGACGATCCGAAGCTTAAGGAAGAAATTTTATCAGAAACGCATCGTAGTAGCTATAGTATCAATCCAGGGAGTACTAAAATGTATCGGAATTTACGGCAATATTATTGGTGGAACGGTATGAAGGCAGATATCGCTAAACAAGTGGCTAAGTGCCTGACGTGTCAACAAGTGAAGGCGCAATATTATAAGCCCGGAGAATTGTTAGGACCATTGAAAATCCCAGAGTGAAAATGGGAGCATATAACCATGGACTTTGTGTCGGGATTGCCAAGGAGCCAAAGAGGCCATGACACTATTTGGGTGATTGTCGACAGACTGATCAAGTCTGCACACTTTTTGACAGTATGAAAGGAGTTCGCATTAGAACGGTATGTGGAGTTATATGTACAGCAAATAGTTCGTCTTCATGGGGTACCGGTGTCAATAACTTCCGATCGTGATCCTAGATTTACCGCCAGTTTTTGGAAAAGTCTACGGACGACTTTAGGATCCAAGTTACAGTTCAATACAACGTATCATCCTCAGACAGATGGCCAGTATAAAAGGACGATTCAGACTCTGGATGATATGCTTCAGGCATGTGTGCTGGATTTTCAGGGAAAATGGGAAGAGCAACTGCCCTTAGTTGAGTTTGCCTATAATAATAGTTTCCAGTAGAGCATTGGAATGACGCCTTTTGAAGCGCTGTATGGCAGGGCTTATACAACGCCCGTGTGCTGGAATGAAGTGGGAGAAAGAACTATAACTGGGCCAGAGCTAGTCGAGCAATCGATTGAGGCAGTTAAGATTATACGTGAAAGGCTGAAGACAGCGCAAAGTCGTCAAAAGAGTTATGCAGACAGAAGGCGAAGACCTTTGGAATTTCAAGTAGGGGATCACGTGTTTCTTAAGGTATCGCCCATGAGAGAATTATCCAGGTTTGGCAAAAAAGGCAAATTAAGTCCAAGGTACATGGGACCTTTTGAGGTTTTAGAAAAGATCGGAGATTTGGCGTATCGTCTTGCACTTCCGCCGAATTTATCGCAGGTGCATAATGTGTTCCACGTATCAATGTTGAGGAAGTATGAACCGGACTCGACACATGTCTTGAATTATGAAGAGATAGAGGTGGATGACAAAGTATCATATGTCGAGAGACCGGTAAGAATCGAAGATCGCAAGGAGCGAGTTTTGAGGAACAAGACAATTCCGATGGTCAAGGTTATTTGGGAGTACCACGGAACTGAAGGCGCAACTTGGGAAAGCGAAGAGATGATGCAACGTCAGTACCCCCAGTTGTTTGAGCAGTAGTAAGATTTGTAATTTCTGGGTAGTGGTGAGATTTGTAAATTTCGAGGATGAAATTTTTGTAAGGGGGAAAGAGTTGTGACATCCTGAAAAATAGTCCATTTGAGATTTATAAAATACTGAGTTTTATGAATGTACTCGTAGTTAGTTCTCACCCGGAACTGATCATTTCTGGGATGCTAACCATTAAGGAAAGGCTAATCGGGGAATTAAATTCGCACGACTAAATGAAAATTCGATCGTGAATTGACTTTCAACCATTAAATCGTCGAGGTGATATTTTGAGCCACTATTGACCGATCTAAGGATAGTCAGGGGTTAGTTCGTCACTGTCACAGTAGTAGATCGCGGGTGATACCGCTGAATCACGAAATGAATTGACGAACGATCCTGAACCTATACCGAACGATCGTGCCTCACGGATCTAGTAATTGATCTTCGCGATTTTATTGACAACTGAAGTCATTACGGTTTGAATAAATTGCACGTGACTCGATTTAGTATCAGTCACGGGTCGAATATGCGAATTTTCCCAACAAGCCACCCGTTAGGCTGAGAAACGCATGAGTTACGTTTAATAAAATTTAATTATTTAATTTAGCCCAAATCGGACATCGGAAAAATTTGGAAGTCACAACGAGACGTTAGGACGACGTTGCAGTTGTAACGTGCAATTTTGGATGTGCCCGAATCCTTCGGAAAAATTTGATTTTGACAAGAAACGGGGAAAGTGACCAAAATACCCCTAAGAGTTAATAAATGATTAGTTTTGTTGGACAAGGGCGTTTTGGTCATTTTGAGGCCCTAAGTTGGGTTTGACATAATGCCCTTGGATATTTTTGGTAAGATTCGATCTGGGCCGTTGATTTCTAGATTGGATCGAATCTCGACCGTTGGATCAAAAAGATTAGACGAGGGCGTTTTGGTAATTTGCCGTTTTAGTCAAATTAGTCCAACCTTATCTCTTTCTCTCTCTTCCATTTCTCTCCCCCTCTCCTCGTGAAATTTCCTCCCCTCACCGTGAGCCCCTCCCCCTTCCGGTCACTCTCTCTTCCTCTCGCCGGACTGCCTCACTGCTCGGATCGTCGTCGCCGCCGGTCACCACCCCACCGTTCGCCGCCATCCCTTTCCCTCTCGGTTTCTCTCTCCCCTCCCTTGGCCGTGAGCCTTGCTGGTCATGCCCAAGCAGCGCCGTCGCCGCCCAAGCCGATCGCCGTCGGCCGGGAGCCGTACACCGTCGCCGCCGTTCCCGATTAAGTGCCGCCGCTTTCCGTTCTAGCCGCGATAGTCTAGAACGCGGGTAAGTCGCGCCCTAATCCCGACTTAGGATATTGGGTATTGACGGATGATTTTTGGGCGAAATCGGGTTTAAATTTAGTGCGATTTTGCATGAGATAAGAGTGGAATTAGGTGGCGGGCCTTAGGTTTGAATTCGGACAATTTTTATTGGAAATTGGAGGACAACAGTGAGCTGTGGAATACTGTTCATGGGGCTGTGATGGGGCGATCGGGACGCAAGTCGGATTTTTAGAATCGAGAATTAATGGCGAGAAAGTCTCGTGAAGGACTTGAATCGATTTGAGGCCATTTGGTTAGAGAAAAATAATGATTTTTGTGTTTTGCGTGCATTTGAAATATAATTAGGTTGTGGTGGTGAAATTGAATGTGTGATTGTGCAATTGGTTGATTTGATTATGTTTGTTGGGTGCACGCTTGGGTCAGATTGTTTTAATTATTAAAATTGGTCGTGTCGACTGCTGAGTGAGCATGGTTTGCGTATAATTGTTGCGTGCACGGGTCACGTGTGATTGACCAGTTAAGTGACAAGTGATTGTTGCATGTGTGAAAGAACGAGAAATAGTGCATGGTACGGTATGTGAGATCGTGGAAATTGTGCCGTCCCGAGGCTTGTACTTTAACGCGGGACGATGCCCGGTATTACCGGAGGACTGCCAGCCTGAGGTATGTACTTCAACGCGGGTTGCGCAGTAGGTGGTAGGTGTTGAGCCTGAGGCGTGTACTTCAACGCGGGCAAGAAATATGGCCTGAGGTGTGTACGTTAACGCGGGCCCTGAAGTGTTGTGAAAAGTGGTCGTAGTGTACCTGAGGCGTGTACTTCAACGCGGGTCACTGGCGAGGAATATGGAAAGAAATGATGAGGATGAAATGAATGTTTGTGATGAGAATTGTGCCTGCTAGTGATTGCGCATATGTGATTGTGTTGTTTGTATAATTGTTTGGAGGTACGTGATAGCTAGGTGGGGTTGAGGGGTGAACTTACTGAGAAGTATTCTCACGGTTGTTTCAACCAATAATTTCAGAACCCCGACAGGACCCATGAATCCTCCCCCATCGCCACCAGTACATTTTGGGGTATTAGTGCACACCGAGAACGACGTTGCTGAATTTCTTATGCCAGATAACGTGACCTGAATTAGGCACACCACCACCATTTTTGTGGATGTAGGACGACCTCTATGGGAGACCCATGTGTATACGGCCTGGTTCTTTCGGGATGCTGACGAGGATGAGTTCGGGCCCGTTAAGGGTTTTGATGTTCCGTTTGACTTAGTTGGTGATTGGGACCCGTCCGCGATACCCCCTATTGATGGTGAGTTGACCAGCGTGGAGACTAATTTAGCCCAGTCAAGAATGCATCCGGCATCGGCCGCGCAAGTATCGTCAGGGGCTGAGCATGAATCAGGACCTGAAGCATCTCAGGCTGAGGACGACCCGATGGACATAGATCTAGAACCGATTCCCGAGGAAGATCCAGCGGGTGTAGAGCCTGAACTTGAACCCGAGAACGAACCTGACGAGTCTGAGGAGCCTGAGGAGGAACCGGATTACATACTCCCGTATGAGCAATACATGGAACCCAACTTTGTTCCTGAGTTTAATTTCTTCGATATATTAGCTGAGGAGGAACAGGGCGAAGTCCCAGCTAAGTCGGGTGACATCAATCACCCGATCGAGATTGAGACAGAACCGGAGTCCTTAGAGGAGTAGACTACTCAAGGGAGTTCAGATTCGGATGACGAGGAATCGGATTCAGAATGGACGCCTAGCAGAGGTCGACGAGGCTAGTATAGGGGTTCAGAATATGAATTTAGGGAGAGTATCATTTTTGAGGATAGAATACCAGGTCATAGATCTTTTTGTGTATCGATGGTTTTAAATACGGCGTGCAAGTGTTTATGGCGGTTATGTATTGTAAATATTTTTATAAGTTGGAGAAAGGAAATGTATATGTGTTTATTCTCCCTGATTGTTTTCCCTAGTTTTAAATTGTCAGAGATTAATAGAAGTGGTATCCGCTGCGGATGTAAATCTCTGATGGTTATTTGAGGTCGGCGATACCCTGAGTGTTGACACCTAAATTTTGGCGCATCACTTAGTGTAATTTGCATAGAAAATTAGGGATTAAATTTTTAACTCCTAAACAAAAAAATATTTAAATTGCATAACATATAGTTTAAATTGATTAATTGCATTTTGCATTAGACTGGCGGTGACGAACGAGCTTAAATTTCATTGAATGGGACTTGGCTCGCTTGGAATACAAGGGCCGGAAATTACAAGTCAAACGGGCCCGTTTGTTTTATTTTGAGCTTAATTCAGCCCATTATCATTAATTAATTCAGCCCATTTAAATTAAAGCCCAAGCCCAAGCCCATTAGGACTAGGGAGCCCATCTAATTGACCTAGATTAGCACTATATATACATCATTAGGTCAGGATTTTAAGGGGCTCTGACATTTTTTCAGAACACAATTTTTGAGGGCACGAGAGACACAATTTTTGATTAGCACTATCACCTGCCAAGCCCCGCTCCCTGCTGCGTGCTCACCGCCCGCCACCCGCCGTGCGTCGCTCCCCGCCGTGTGTCACCACCCGCTGCCGCCGTTCCCTGCCGCGCCTGCTGCTGCGCGACGTTGCTCCCCGCCACTGCACGCTGCTGCCCAGACGTCTTTGCCGCACGCCGGACGCCCCGCTGCCGCCACCGCCGCTGCCGCCGCTGCTCCGCCACCGCTGCTGCCCCGGAGCCGCGTCGTCACAAGCATCACCGTAAACAGCGCCGCCGCCGTCCTCGAGGCCGCGCCATCGCCGGTCCGCCGTTCGCCGCTCGTCCCGATTCGCAATCCCGATCCGCGAGTCCAAATTTGGAAAGTAATCCGGAAATCAGGTAAAGATCTCTATCCGGTATATTTTTCAAAATATTGAGATTCCCAGTTTGGATGTTTGAATATTCTGTGAATATTGTGTGGATTGCTAGATATTTTAGGATAATATTTTGCCTTGTTCGCAATATTTTTAAAAATATTCAAAATTAGGAAACTTTCTTAATTCAGCAATGTATCTGGACAACTATCTGACCTTATCCCTAAGGTACGATACGTGGCGATACAGAAAATCATTATTCTATCCATAATCATTTGGGTACGATAATGACTTTTATCTGCTTTCCAAATTTGAATGATCGACTTTCCGTCAATATCTATAACCCTATAGATATGACTGATAGTTCGATTTTTGTGCCTAATCCGAGTTTATTCCGAATCTTGTGGATTGCGTGGTTGTTTTAAATGTGGATGATATCTCTGTTTAGATTATTTTTTCCTTTTCAAATAAAAAAGAAAATTAAAAAAATATCAGTTAGGATTTGAATTTGAGTTTTGCATGTTTAGGAATCCTAAATATATCTAGACGATAGAGTAATTATTTAATTTAAATTAGGACTTGAGATAATCTATTTCCTAGTTTAAATTAAGTAATTTTCTAATCTTAACAGATTATTTAGGTTATTTTTTTAATTCCGAATTTTCATGAAAACCCCAAAAAAAGAATGAATTACTTTATGGTAGATTAGGATAGATTGCATTCTTAATCTAAGTAGTTTATTATTTCGAATTTTAACAAAAATCCCAAAAATAAGTCGTGTTAGGTAGAGGTGGCCACGGGCCGGTTTTGGCCCGGAACCGGCCAGGAACCGGCCCGGTCAAACCCGGGCCCGGCCCGTTGACCGGGCCAATGGTTCGGAACCGGAACCAGCCCGTGGCATACGGGCCCGGTTTCAGTTCCATAAAAAATTGAACCGGCCCGGAACCGGCGGTTCCGGGCCGGTTCTACGAAAAAAAAAAAAAAACCGCTGCTGCTGCTGCTGCAGGCTGCACGTGCACGCTGCAGCAGCAGCAGCCCGTTGGGCCGTTGCCAGGCCCCTCCCTGGCAACGGCCCAACGGCCAAAAATAAAAAAAAAAAAAGAAAAACTGCAGCAGGGCCTGCAGACGTGCAGGCCCTGCTGCAGCGGCCCGTTGGGGCGAGCAACGGCTACGCCCGTACGCCGGACGCCCCAACAGGCATTTGTAATTAAAAAAAAAAAAGATATAACCGTTGCAATTTTGCAACGGTTATATTTTATTTTTTTAATTCTAAATTTTCTTCTATTTTTTTCCTATAAATTCTCTCAAATTCTCACAATACACACACAATTCTCTCAAATTCTCTTCTCTCAAGTCTCAAATTTTCTCAATACTCAAAATTCTCTCAAATTCTCTGAAATTCTCTCAATTTTCTCAATCCACGCAATTTTTTCTTAATTCTCCCAATTAATCCGCTCAATTCTCTCAATCCATTCGAAAAATGGCAAGTGGAAGTCGAGTGCCAACTGACAAAGGTAAGAATATCGCGACGGAATCCCATCATTCTTTTGATCCTCGTGAATATGCAGATTTTCAAGATGATGAAATCAACATTTTTCCTTATGTGGAGCACGTCCCGACGCAAGAAAATTTTCATCCTCCTGCCGAAATATCTACAACAAAGGAAGCGGAACGGGAATTTACATCTGACATTTGGAATCACTTCACGAAAGTGGAAAGGTTTGATATCGGTCAAAAAAGGTATGATATAATTTGTAAATATTGTGGAAAAATATATAAACATACAGGTAGACAAGGATATGGAACATTTAAACGACATCTTAGAAGCAAACATCCAACCGAAACGGGAATCGATATCGGGCAACAACAAATTTCCGGGTACGTCAATCCTAACACTTCCCCTTTATTTCGTTTTAATGAAAAAACTTATAAGGGAAGAATTAGGCAAATTTATTTCCGTTGAGCATTTAGCATTTAATTTTGGAGAAAGATTTGGTTTTAATGAATTTGTACAAAAAGCATGTGCTCCACAAGCAAAACGTGTTCCTAGAAATTCAATTAAACGAGTAATTAAAGATCTTTACAAAAATGGAAAAAAGATTTAAAAAACTTTTTTATGCAATTTAATGGATGCGTGCATATAGGTAGTGATATTTGGAGTGATCATTGGCAAAATCATTCTTACATGGGCATAACATGTCATTGGATAGATGACGAGTGGACTATTCAAAAAAGAATTATTGCATTTAGAGTTTTCGATGATCATCATACGGCAAATAATATTTATAGAATAATTAGGCAAGTTTTAGAAGAATATTATTTGCTTAACAAAACTTTTTCAATTGGTTTTGATAATGCCGTAGCAAATACCGCTTCAATTGCCGAGTTAGAAAATATTTGTAAACCTGCTTTTGGCGGAAAATTTTTTCATATTAGATGTGCTTGTCATGTTTTAAATTTATGTGTACAAGATGGTTTGAAAACTCTTGATATTTTTCTTCAACCAATAAAAACGGCGATTCAATTTTTATGGAAACATCCCAAAAAAATGAAAGAATGGGGTCAATTTTGTAGAGAAAATCAGGCAAAGCCAAAAAAATTTTCAAGAGATGTTCCAACTCGTTGGAATTCTACTTTCCACTTGCTTAATGAATCTTTACCATATAAAGATTTATTATGTGCATTCATTTCTAATAATATACCTCATATTAATTTATACCCACAAGAGTGGCATATTTGCCAAAAAATTTTAGATGTTTTAAAGGTTTTTAATGATGCAACTTATACTTTGTCCGGTGTTTATTATCCTACTACACATTTATTTTTAGTAGAGTGTACTAATATTGTCGGAACTTTTGATGAATATGAAAATGATGTTGAATTACAACATACTATAGTTGCAATGAAAATGAAATGGCTTCATTATTATAGTGAAATTCCCATGATTTATTTAGTTGCTTGTGTTTTTGATCCACGTTGCAAATTGGATGTCTTAAATGATTTTTTGCGTGTATATTATCAATGTTTACATTATGACGCGCCAAATATTACAACCATCGTACGTGAGGTTAAAAACGTAATAATAGAATTATATAATGAATTTTATACTAAATATAATTTAGGTGATATTGGATCTTCTCAATCTACGGAGATACAAAATGACAATATAGGTAAAATTAGTAGAGGGTACAAACTTTTATTACATAGAAAAAAAAAACAAAAGGGAGTAATGGGAAATATTTCTGAATTAGAGAGTTATCTAACCATTTTATTTGAGTTTACTGAAGCCGAATGTGGTATAGATTTTTTAATTTTGGATTGGTGGAAGAGGCACGCAAGCCAATACCCAATCCTTTCTCTTATTGCAAAACAGATTTTTTCAACCCCTTGTTCCACAGTTGCGGTCGAACAATCATTCAGTGCCGGAGGTAATATTTTGAACGAACATCGTTCAAGATTAGATCCAGAATCAGTGGAGATACAAGCTTGTGTTGCTGATTGGACGAAGGCTCAATACCGGCAACAAGAGATAGATCGGAATAATGAATCCGAATTCTTTAACGACGGAGATACTACCGCTACCAGTATCGGTACTGAAACGGGTAGTGACGATTGAGGGTAAAAGAACTATTGGAGTTGGCAAATATTTCGGGAACTCTTGTTTCTCATACCGGGTACGCCCACGTGAGCTTAGGGAAACCGAAATATAATCCGACGATATGTGACCTTTGGTCCCCTACGCACGGAATGCTTAGGTTTTGGGATGATTTTAGGGTATATATATTGTACTCCTTTTTTTTTAAGATCGTTGTAACGAATTGTAACGTGCTTAATGATAATTTATTAAGTTGAAGCCCTCTCTTTCTCTCTTGTCTTTTTGTCATCAAATTTGAGTACAATTTGTATTTTAATCACAATTTATATTGAATAATGTTCTATCACAATTCACAAGAATAGTATTTTTTAAATTTTTTTATTTTCATTTCTGTTTTTCTTCTTTTTCTTTTCCTTTTCTGTTTTTCCTTTTTCTCTTTTGTCTTTTTTTCTTGTTTCTGTTTTTTAAAATTATAATTTATATTATAATTTTTTTTTCTTCCTCCGCGGCCGGCCATGGCCGGGGCCGGCGCGGAGGTCGCCGGCGTCGGGCGAGAGCCGCCCTCGCCTGCGTCGGGCGAGGGCCGCCCTCACCTGGGCTGGGCGAGGCCGGCCTCGCCCGACGCCGGCGAGGTCGAGCCTCGCCAGATCTAGCGAGGCTCGACCTCGCCGGCGTCGGGCGAGGCTCGACCTCGCGACGCCAGCGTCGGGCGAGGCTCGACCTCGCCAGCGTCGGGCGAGGTCGGCCTCGCCCAGCCCAGGCGAGGGCCGGCCTCGCCCGACGCCGGCGAGGTCGAGCCTCGCCAGATCTAGCGAGGCTCGACCTTGCTGGCGTCGGGCGAGGGCTCGACCTCGCCAGCGTCGGGCGAGGTCGGCCTCGCCCAGCCCAGGCGAGGGCCGGCCTCGCCCGACGCCGGCGAGGGCCGCCTCGCCTGAGGTCGCCGACCTCCGCGCCGACCCCGGCTATGGCCGGCCGCGGAGGAAGAAAAAAAAAAGAAAACGAAAAGGAAAAGAAAAAAAATAGAAAAAAAATCGGAACCGGCCCGGAACCGGTTCCGAACCGGAACCGGCCCAGAACCGGTTCCGAACAGGAACCGGCCCTGAACCGGATGGTTCAGACCCGGAATCGGAACCGCCAGAGGAGGTTCCGGTTCCGGTTCACACTTGGCCACGAACCGGAACCGCCGGTTCCGAACCGGAACCGGTCGGTTCCGAACCGTGGCCACCACTAGTGTTAGGATATGTTAAGTCATCATAGATTGCATGTTAATTTAGGCATTTTTTTTAATTCCGAATTTCATTAGAAAATACCAAAAATAAATCATTTGCCCGTCATCAGAATTAGGTCACGTCGTCACATGACATATAGTTTGCATGCTAGGTTGCATTACTTGCATGTCATTTTTGCACGTCATTACACGTAGATTAGCTTTCATTTAAATAAGCGAAAATCCAAAACATTGAGTGAACTGCTTGTTAATTAGAAATCATATTAGGATGGTTGATGTGATTTTCTAGCTAACTATGCAGATGCTTACGTTACTTCGAGGTAAGTAATTCTCCCAATCTTACAATTTATTTAATGTTTTGATTATTGGGTGTTACTTTGGTGGTTTGCGCACCCGCATGAACACCTCACATGTTAGTGACTAAGTTGAAATGGATCCAGATTGCTTGCCAAAATATTTTTGAAAAGAAAAGGTACCGAAAGGGCGTTAGACTAGATCTAGCGTAATCAAGTCCCCGAGCTTAGAATCTCTGGTTCGTAGGAATAAAACATATCTCCCTATGTTTTATTTAGGTTTCTAATCGACCTACCACAAATAGATTAGTGGCGACTCCAAGCATGAAAATATTTGCATGTTAAAAACTTAAACCCTAAGTTGCGAATTGGTAGGGCTTGGGAGGGCTCGAGTTAGGTTTAGTCCTAATAATCCATTAGCCTATGAGAAATTTTAGGTCGCGACACTGGGATATTGCACTTATCGGCTAGTGGAGGGTGTCGTGCGCTCGATGGGATTCGGGGCGTGACATCTAGCTAGCCGCCGATCGCTAGACCGGCCAGAGGAAGAAATTAAAAAAAAAGATTAAAAAATTAAAAAAATTATAATAAAAAATTACCACATCATCGTTGGCCAGACGGCCGGCACCGGCCAGCGGCCATGTCAGCGCCGGTCGGCTAAAATTGGTCGGAAGGACTGAATTGGCAAGAATTAAAAAGGTTTAGGACTGAATTGGCAAACTTAAAAGGTTTAGGACTGAATTGGCCGCTGTACAATAGGTTTAGGACTTTTTTGACAATTTTCCCTTCGTTCCTTTCATAGGTGTCCTAGGTGATATTGCATTTAGGACAACTTGGGATATTGCGATGCCATTAGGTATGCCGCAATGATTTATTCTTACAATAATTATGAAAAAAAAACTTATTCTAACCTATCAAAATTTCTTCAGTGTTTTTCTGTGTAGCGAAATTCGTAATGGGAGCACCATTTGTCGCGATGTTCCTAAACTACAAGTACAGAAGAAGGCACTTAGCAATGGACAAGGACATTGAAGAATTTTTGGAAGCTCACAACAACTTTTTGCCAATAAGATACTCTTACTCGAATATTACTCATGCCCTTGAAACTTGTTAAGGATTTTCTAAAACGAGTCTCATAATAATTTCCCTTTTTCTGCAGATGCATCGTGCTTTTGGAAGCAGCATGGAGGAGGAAAAATATTATAAAAGAAATAATCGGATTATTCGACGAATTTTATTTATTTTGAAGGAGGGGGAAAAATGGGGGAGATATTGCCCTTTCATCAGGACCATTTGCTCCTTTATGCTCCTTGTCATCGTCGTTGTCGTCGACGATAGATAAGATTAAGGTAGTTCCCGATATGCTCATCACTTATCGTGAATGGCCCACCTCAACAGGGGAGAGCATGGGGGTAATAATTCTATATTGATCCGAACCAGTAATTTATTATATATCTACTTATACATTTAACAACAAGCACAAATTCGTATTTGTGCCAACTTAGTCCTAAACTTTTTTGAGCTAAATTAATAGGAAGGACTGAATTGGCACCAATACAAATGGTTTAGGACTGAATTGGCACCAATGTAAAAGGTTTAGGACTGAATTGGCACAAAAAAAAGGTTTAGGACTTAATTGGCATCAATGCAAAAGGTTTGGGACTGAATTGGCACAAATACAAAAAGGTTTAGGACTGAATTGGCATCAAAAAAAGGTTTAGGATTCAATTGGCACCAATGCAAAAGGATTAGGATTGAATTGGCACAAAAAAAGATTTAGGACTAAATTGGTACTAATGCAAAAGGTTTAGGACTTTTTTGACACTTTTCCCGAGCTAGCCACGCTGCTTTGATGGTGGAATACAATCATGGCAAGGTAAGAATTCCTATATCTACGAGGTTGCAGCGATCATTGAGTTATGCAAACTGCTCACATTCAGGTTTGAACATTGATATTCTTAGTGTGTGGCCACGTTCTACTGCGTTTCTTAAGTATTATCCTATGTTTGGTAATCCTGCATTGAATTTCCACATTCTATAAATAAATGTCATGGGAGAAGAAATAAGAACAAACTATTCCAATGCATTCGGACATGGTTTCATGTTATTGCGTCAAAACTGATGTACTATGTAGTGAGATGAAGAAAAGCTAATTTTGAAAAGTTTGAATTTTCTGCGAGAGTGAATTGGAGGAAAAGGAAAAATTTTTCTTCACCCACCTACTTTTTCCTCTTTCCTCCCTCTCCCAAACAAAGAATTAGAATAGTATCTAAAGATCATGCCTCGCTTATGTGTAAAAGTGCCAAATTAACCATGTAACTTTCTTGATATTTCCAGATAACAGTTGGGGTGTGAATCCTTTTATGCCCATTTAGCGAGTCCTTATGCTAGCCTATTTTCTACTCTTATTGTATATGAATTCTTATTGTATTTTACTATGTGATGGTTATATTTTTGCATATTTTTGTATCATGAATGTCAAAAATATATGAGAAATCATTGCAGATAAGAACAAATTGTTGGACTTATTTAATAAGCAACGAAATTGTTTTTCCATATAAAAGAACAGTGTAGTGGACAAATATAAAATGGATTTATGGTACCGCGTCAAAACTGATGTACTATGTCGTGACATGGAGAAAAAGTAGTTTTGGGCCAAAATAGTTTTTAATTTTGATATTGTTCCTTAAAACTATACATCAATTTTCCTATGATCGTGACTCAGGGGCGAACAAAGAAGATGGAGAAGAAGAAGGGATGAAGAAAAAAACGAAGAAGAAAATAAGAGGAAAAATAGCGTAGCAGAAGAAGGGAGTGATGGGGAGAGAGGAAGAGAGATGGATTTGTTTGTTGACGGGATGTGGAGCCAACAATCACGTGAAGAGAGAGGCAGAAACTTTTGAATATTCAAAGGGTGTAAATTTCGTAGATGCGATGTATATGTAGGTCATTAAAGGGGGTCTCATTTAGGGTTGGACACGACTCGACTAATAATGGAACTTCAGTTTGGGTCCACCTCTTTAATTTCTTGACTTGCATGCATTTGTTCCATTGACTGACCTGGGCTTTTCTATAAGTTCAGGCCACTCCAAGTCTCCAGTCAAACGAGCTTCATCCAATCTTTTTTGCATCTTCTTATATGGTGCCGCCTCCACACACAGCGAGCAATCCTTTACCAGTTTCTCTTTGCCTAAAGACAAGCAGAGACATGTTTAATGCTCTTAGCTCCATGAATGTCTATCCAGTGTTGGTACTCATTCTTGTTCTACTGCAAGCAATGACTAGCGATGCTAGGTCGAGTAATTCTACATGCATTGCTTCATCCTGTGGTGACATTCGCAATATAAGTTACCCATTTCGACTGGAGAGTGACCCGATGGAATGTGGTGATCCGAAATTCAAGCTGGTTTGTGAAGATAATCGTACTGTTCTATACCTCTTTGATGGCCGATTCTACGTGCAGTCCATCAATTATTCCGCCAACAAAATTAGATTGGTTGACGATGGGCTGCAAAAGGGTAATTGCTCGTCTCTCCCCCGTCATTCATTGGTGAGGTATAGCTTCTCCTCCTTATTAGCAAACATCCCATACGGTGTGCACATCTCATACGATATGGACAACAACGATATATTTGTCATTGTAAACTGCTCAAAGCCAGTTAGTTCTTCATCTTACATCACTACCCGTCCATGCATTGAGGGGTCATACTCATCCAACGCATCATCAACTTGGAACTTGTATGCTTTGGTTAATCCAAATGCTTCGGATGTGAGGGATTTTTGCACCATTAGCAGTTGGGCGTGGGTATCACGTGTTTTGGAGCCTGATAAGCATATTAATATTAGCTCCAACAACTACGAGCTAATCCATAACAGCGTGGCCGAAGGATTTGATCTCAACTTTTTTGGTGGAGAAAATCAATGGAAGAAAACTGTTTTTTGCTACCTTGATTTCTATTTCTACTTCCACTTTGATAACAACTTTTTTTACAAGTACTACGATGGCCGACGTCAAGTTTGCGGATCCAAGGCCTACTCGGGCGGTAAGCATTGGTCGGGTCAAGCTTGCAGAATTCTGTACTCTTGTTTTTTTTTTTTCTATTTTTTTGGTCGAAGATTCTGTACGCTTGTTCACTTGCTACTTTCTCTTCAAAAACTGGAAAGTGAAAGAATTATCTAATATCAAAGATAATTATAACAAAATATACATGTTAGTATACGTCAATGTTGTGTATTTGAAAGGTTTCGGAAGCAAAAAAAATTAATTAAATCAAGAGACACTTGTTAATATTCCTTAAATAATTGTATTCATGTATCGATGGAGGAACAAAATTATCAATTAATTAAATGTGAAAATCACTGTGTCTAGATTATAATTCCTTTCCACCGTAAAAAAAGAAAAAAAGAATGAAAAAGGATGCTTGTGCGAGCAATTACATGACTAATTTTTGTTGGCATAGAATTTACATTTTCTTAATTTCTTAATTAGTTCTTTAATTAGTCAATTAACTAACAATCCAGGAGACGCTCCTTAACATTCCTTAAAAATTTTAGCCATGTATCGGTAGGAGGAGGAAAATTAATAATTTAATAAGAAAATCACCATTTCTCTAGATTTGTTGACCACTAACAAAGCGAAAGGAGTTTCTTGTAACGCCTACCATCTATGTACGAAGCTTATTCTTTGCATTTATTTGTAGATGTATGCATGCCACTACTCATACTCTTTTGGACAAAATTCAACTTATACAAAGTAGCAGGCTACTACTCTGTTTCCTCGTGAGTTTTGTTTTGCAAACTTCTTTTCCTTCAATTCCTTTTCACACCATTCATTACTTCCACAGGCGTCCCAGATGCAATTGCAATTTGGACTGCTGGAGATTTTATAATACTACTAGGTAAGCTGCAATGATTTGCTCTTACAATAATTATAAAGACAATTCTAACCTATCAAAATTTTCTTCGGTGCTTTTCTGTGTAGCAAAATTCGTAATCGGGATGCCATTTGTTGCGATATTTCTAATCTACAAGTACCGAAGGAGACACTTAGCAATGGACAAGAACATTGAAGAATTCTTGCAAGCTCATAACAACTTTTTGCCCATAAGGTACTCTTACTCTAATATTAAAAAGATCACCAGAAACTTTAAGCACAAACTAGGTGAAGGGGGGTATGGTTCCGTGTATAAAGGAATGCTCAGAAGCGGCAATGAAGTGGCCATTAAGATTTTGAAGTCCAAGGCCCATGGCCAAGATTTTATTAGTGAAGTGGCTACTATTGGAAGAATTCACCATGTTAATGTTGTGCAACTCATCGGTTTTTGCTTTGAAGGCTCGAAACAAGCTCTCGTGTATGATCTCATGTCAAATGGATCTTTGGATAAGCACATTTTTGCGGAGGAAGGTGATAAGTTTCTTGATTATAAGAAAATATATGAGATTGCTCTTGGGGTGACGAGGGGGATTGAATACTTACATCAGGGGTGTGACATGCAAATACTACACTTTGATATCAAGCCTCATAACATCCTTTTAGACAAGAATTTCACTCCGAAAGTTTCTGATTTTGGACTCGCGAAACTTTATCCCACGAATCATAGCATAGTTTTATTGATTGCTGCAAGAGGAACCTTGGGATACATGGCGCCTGAATTGTTCTACAAAAACATCGGTGGTGTATCTTATAAAGCAGATGTCTATAGCTTCGGGATGTTGCTCATGGAAATGGCAAGTCGAAGGAAAAATGTAAATGCAAATGCAGAACACTCAAGCCAAGTTTATTTTCCGCTGTGGGTGTATGACCAAGTCAATGAAGGAGAAAGTGTTGAAAAGGAAGAAGTTGTAGAAGAGGAAAGGGAGGTGATAAAAAAGATGATAATAGTTGCACTTTGGTGTATACAATTAATCCCTGACCATCGGCCTCCAATGAACAAAGTCTTAGAAATGCTTGAAGGAGATATTGGTATTATTCAAATGCCTCCAAAACCGCTTATTTACCCACCCGATGAGCCAGTTGATGAAGACAAAGCCTAGAAGGATTTAGAAACATTCTCAACTTCATCAAGCTCTTCCATAATTTTTCCATTTGGAGATAGCAATGATGTTTAGAGGACCATGCATAGTTTGATAGGAAAAACTTTGTTCCCCCACAATATTGTATTATGATGGGAAAGTGGTGTGCTCGTTCAGCTTGACAGTGATTACATTTTATCTTCTTCTAGCTCTTAGGTTACTGTTGTGTTATTGTAGTTCATATATAGTTTCACTCTCTTGCATCCTCCTTCTAAACGATAAACAAATTGGCAAGAGAGTAAGGACAAAAATCAGTGGGGCAAGGGGACGGACATTGAGAATTTTCTTCCCTTATTATGTGATTTAGGGTAATGCCAATGAAAAATCTAATTATAACTCGCCGTCTTGCTTCTTAGCATGCTACTACCGGCATATGGTTTCTCGGTATTAAGAACTGCTAATTTCAAATTATGAATTCAATTGTAGAGAAACGTCCGTTTTACAAAGTAGGCACCATCTGTCTACGCGAGAAACAACTTCTGTCAAAATGAGAAAAAATAAGATCTTAGATGAAACAATTTCATGAAGTTCATATTTGAAAGAACTCATATTGCATTCTAAAAGTAACGTGCAATTACTGGTAACTAATTCATTGATGTTTTCTTTGTCTCTTTCAATATTTGGCCATGTTTAATTAGTTTAACTCGATAGACTTTTTCATCTCCACGTCTAATAAACAAAAGTGTTGGTTGATTTAGAATTTGGCGTCGATTACTTTCAACTTCCCTAAAATTAGTTATGTCATATAACTAAACACGCATCTTGATGAATTGGACCAATTGCCTAGTCAAATAAAGAAACCCGGTTATCTTTCGAATACTGAATTTGTCCTTCATGATGTGGAGGAGGGACAAAATGAACAATATTTGCTCTAGCACACTGAAAAAATTGCTGTTGTCTTTGGCCTCCTAAGCACCTCCAGTCCGAAAATGCATCAGGGTGTTTAAAGAATCTCTGCATTTTGCGGAATTTGGCATTCTGAGATCAAGTATATCTCCATGGCAACCGGAAGATCTATTGTCGTAAGGAATGCAAACCGGTTCCACCATTTTACGGATTTTCCTGGAGCATGCGATTTTTCGAATACTAGATATAGATATTCTGTTTTATTCCAGAGCGTTCCAATGTTACTAGGGTGTCGACACCTCAATCTTTACGGACCAATCGAATGTACATTTTTTTTATAGAAAAATATTTAATAAATAAAATAAACATAGAATAGAGAATGAGAAACAAAAACGATATTCCTTTTCAATCCTCGGCGAGCACGACCTCCATAGGCGAAGCTCTCGAGCTCAACAGTAGGAATTGATGATCCACGACTCACGCTCATCGCACGTCCAAAACCAATAGTATCTTCAGTCACCGACGATGCCGAAATTAACTCATCCTGACATATGTTTGATTACGGAATCGTCGTCGCGCACGGCTTCAAAGGCTTCATCGCACTACCGTCTCCTATTCTCCTTCGCCTCTCACGCGCCTGATGTTGCGCGACGTGGCATTGCGGCTCTGTACCAGCGGGATTCGGCCTTCTGGTTCTGGCGTTGGCGAAAAAGATCAGGTAAACCTGAACTGGCGAATCTTCGACAGCTCGATGATCCTTACCGTCGACGATTTCTCGATTCTTGTCCGCGCGCAAGGCTCCATCAGCAGCGTGCGTTTCCGCAATGGCGCCCCGAATCGGTACGTCGCGATGGTCCCGACCTCATCAAACCTTCAGGTGGAAGTTAGCATAGTGGCAACTGAAGCGACGTGTACACTCAAAGCAGGTACGACTCTATTGATTGAATCAGGGTACGTCTACGTACCACGAGTAATAGGAATCTATATGCCTCTTTCAGGGGAATACATTGTTTTTTGTTCTCTCCGTGATGAGGTATAAGGAAGCTTTCTTAGCTATTATTGATCCAATGAGGCCAAACGGATAATGCACGGTGACTGTTTGATGATATGCCTCAGAGGAATAGCTTCACTCGGAACACGTAGAACGAAGGACCTGAGTGTGAGGATCAACTCTTTTAGTGGAGCCCATTTCTGGTGAGATCCGAAACTGTAGTTCTTTGCAAAGGCTTTATCTCGAAGGGAATGGACTTGCTGGGAAGGTTTCTTAATTCTTAGTTGAATTCAGGGGTTTTGAGAGTTTTTTTTGTCTCTTGGAGATAATCTGTTTCTCAAGTTTAGTTCCTGCAAGTATCACTAATCTCATGGGGACTTGAAGCTTTGAATTGAAGAAGCAATAGCTTCATTGGTAGTTTCCCGGAGCAAATAACGGAGATGAGCATCTTGATTAATTTTGGACTTCAGTGGGAATAGATTCTTAGAGCCAATTCCAGTTGCTTTGGGTGGTCTTCTTTTGAAGCCAACTGCCCGTGGTTCGAGCAAGTAGAATTTGTCTGGCGAGTTGCCGCTTGAGCTCATAGGTTTGCTCAGTTTGCAAGTCCCTGCTTTACAGGAGAGCAAGCATGTTATGTGGTGATGTTCCTGAAGGGTTTAGTAGTTTGGTTCTCTAATTGTGTACAGTTCAAGAGAAGATGGATTCAGTTTGTCTATTCCACATTAGATGAGAGCTACGATGGCAGTCATGCTTCTGCTGGTGCTTGCTTACACCCTTGAAGATGTAATCATCCCCTTCTCACCGCCTTTGTTGAATCCTCGTCATTCACGATCACTACTATCGCTGAACCATGGCTATCGCTGAGGTGTAACATGCTGGTTGCCTCACGGACTCTGTCGCTGAATCGTTGCGCCAAATTACTGAGCCATTGCCGGAGGGTCGCGACGGTAGGACCAAAATTATTTATTCATAATGAAAGTCACCGGTTCTCTGTATATGTTGACTACTAACAAAGCAAAAGCAGTTTCTTACATCGTCTATCATCTATGTAAACGAAGCTTATTATTCCCATTTATTTGCAACTGCACTCAAGCCACAACTTTTGTTCTTTTGGACAAAACTTGTACAAAGTAGCTTGCTACCACTCTGTTTCCTCGTGAGTTTTGTTTTCCATACTTCTTTTCCTTCAATTCCTTTTCACATCTTTCATTCCTTCCGCAGGTGTCCTAGATGATATTGCATTTTGGACAACTTCAGATTTTATATTTCTAGTAGGTATGCTGAAATGTTTTGTTCTTAAAATAATTAAAAAAATAAACCTATTCTAACCTATCAAAGTTTTCCTCATTGCTTTTCCGTGTAGCAAAGTTCGTAAGCAGGACACCATTTATCGTGATATTTCTAATCTACAAGTACAGAAGAAGGCACTTAGCAATGGACAAGACCATCGAAGAATTTGTGCAAGCTCATAACAACTTTTTGCCCATAAGGTCCTCTTAGTCAAATATAAGAAGATCACCATAAATTTTAAGCACACAATAGGTGAAGGGAGGTATGGTTACGTGTACAAGAAATGCTTGGAAGTGGCAACGAAATGGCCATCAAGATTTTAAAGCAGTCCAAGGCCCGTGGCCATGATTTTATCAATGACGTGGCTATTATTGGAAGAATTTACGATGTTAATATAGTGCAAATCATCGGTCTTTGCTTTGAAGGCTCGAACTAGGCTCTCATGTATGATCCCATGTCAAATGGATCCTTGGATCAGCACATCTTCATGGAGGAAGGTGATAAGTGTCTTGGTTACATGAAAATATATGAGATTGCTCTTAGAGTGGCGAGAGAGATTGAATATTTACATCGGGGGTGCGACATGTAAATACTACACTTTAATGTTGAGCCTCACAACATTGTTTGAGACAAGAATTTCACTCCGAAAGTTTCTGACTTTGGACTAGCGGAACTTTATCCCATTGATAATAGCATAGTCTCATTGATTGCCACAAGAAGAACCTTGGGGTATATGGCGACCAAGTTGTTCTACAAAAACATTGGTGGTGTATCTTATAAATCAAACGTCGATAGCTTTGTGATGTTGCTCATGAAAATGGCAGGTAGAAGGAAGAATGTAAATGCTAATGTGGAACACTCACCCCAAATTTATTTTTCGTTGTTGGTGTATGACCTTGTGATATCATGAACTTTGTACGACCAAAAGAATGTATGGACCCTAATGGATTAGGACGCTAGACGACAGGAATCAGGAAAAGAGAATTTAGAAGTTCGGATGTCGCACTAATGCTGCCATCGTCGTCTTTGGAATTGTGAAGATAATCGCACTATTCTACACTTCCACTATCAATTATTCCAACCACTATATCAGATTGGTCGATTATGGGATGCAAAAGGACAACCGCTCGTCTCTCCCCCATCATTCATGGGTGCTGTATAACTTCAAAAACTTGTTCAATCCATACAACCTATACTACATGTACGGCGAAGCTACATCAGTCATCGTGAATTGCTCAAAACCCTAGTTCTCCATTATACATTGCCACTAGTCCATGCATTGAGGGGTCATATTCTTCCAACACATCATCGAATTGGAACTTGTGTGCTGTGCTCAATCCAACAACATCAGTTGTTAGGGATTTTGCACCATTAGCAGGTGGACGTGGGCAAATTATATTAGGGGTGAAGAACACATTAACAGTAGTGCATATTTGTCCACACATATTACCAATTGTCACCTTACAAACCGAGGATAAATTACCCTAAAGAGATCTGCAAAAACGTGGCATTTATGCATTATAGGTGCCATTGGCAACTTCATTCTTTCTCCTATGCAACTCAACACATGTTATGTTGGGAGCATACAGCAAAAACCCGATACCTTTTGCTAGGAGAGATTACCAAAAGGGAGCCCAAGTCCGAGCCTATCAATACCCACCTTCGCTCAAAAGCTTAAACCAATGAATTATGGGCCAACTAGGATATATGATATATTAATTACTCAGCACCACAACAATTCTCCAATGTTGAACTTTTCTAACACAACTCACACGTGAATCTCAATGATCTCTTTCTCACGTGTGAGCACATTGTTAGTGTTAGAAGCAGCCCTCACGTGCGAACACAACATTAGGTCTGCTCACCCTCAATTCAGGTATTTTTCTGATATCATTTATTGAGAGCACGCAGCATAAGCCCGATACTTTTCGCCAGGAGAGATCACCAAAAGTCTGCCATCGGGCCTGCCTTCTGGAGATCTATACCAAACACCGATATATATTGGGAGTAATCCACCAATCAACAGATTCCTATCAATCATCGCCTCTAATATCCTTTGTCGGGAGTATACAGTATAAGCCCGATTCCTATCAACTATCGCCTCTGTTATCATTTGTTGGGAGCATACAGTAGAAGCCTGATACCTTTTATTAGGGGAGTTCACCAAAAGGGAGTCCAAGTCGGAGCCCATTAATATATCTAGTTGGACGCACCTTCATTCAAAAGCTTAAACTAATAAATTATGGGCCAATTAGGATATATTAACTGCTCAACACCATAACAATTCTCCGATACGAGATTTCTCTAATATAACTCACATGCGAATCTCAACACATTAGGCTTTGAAATAGCGAATTGCAAAACACCTTAAAATGAAGTAGCTATACTGCTTTGATGGAGGAACATAACTACGGCAAGGTAAGAAATCCACTATTCGAGATTGCATTGATCATGAGTTATGCAAACTCATCATGTCCAGGTCTGGACATCGATATTCTTAGTGCGTCATAATGTCAATCTATTGCATTTGTTTAAGTATTTTCCTTTGTTTGGTAATCTTGCATTGCTTTCTACATTCTATGTATACATGTTATTGGAGAAGAAATAAGAACAAATTATTTCGATACATGCTACCATGGTTTCATTGTACTGTGTTAAAATTGATGTATCATGTGGTGACACAGAGAAAAACTAATTTTGAAAATTGTAAATTTTCTGCGAGAGTGAATTGGAGGAAAAATGAAAAATTTTCTTCAACCACCTCCTTTTTCCTCTTTCCTCCCTCTCCCGAACAAAGCATTAATATAGTATCAAAAGATCATGTCCCGCTCCTCGGTAAATGTTTAAAAATAACCGTGTAACTTTCTTGATATATCTGGATAAAATATGGGGTGTGAATCATCTCATGCCCATTTAGTGAGTCCTTTACGAATTCTCATTGGATTTCAATCTATGAAATTTATAGTTTCTGCAAATTATTGTATCGTAATTTGAGCGTTGAAAAAACATAAGAAATCTTTGCAGACAAGAACGAATTGTTTGGACTTATCTAACGAGCAGCGGAGCTGTAGTTGCATTCAAAAGAACATGAAGAGTTGACTTACATAACAAGGTTTCATGGTCCTGCATCAGAACTGTCGTGACACGGAGGAGGAGAAGTTTCTATTTATGATATTGTTCCTCGAAACTATACGGCAATTTTCCTATGATCGTGGCCCGTACGCTGAAGAAGGAAGTTGGAAAAGAAGAAGAAGGGAGGAGGAAACAAACGAAGAAGAAAAAACAAAGATGATGGGGTGATTGGGGAGAGAGAGAGATGGATTTGTTTGTTAATGGATGCGGACCCAACAATAACGTGGAGAAAGAGAGATCAAATGTATAAAACGATGTTCCGAATTTTCTACGAAGTTGATTAAAGAGGGGACTCAATCCGGGTTGGCTGCCGGGCCGACCAAATGGAACGCATTTGTTCCGTTGACTGACTTGGTCTTTCCTATAAGACAAGGCGACTCCTAGTCTCCAATCAAACAAGGTTGATCCAATCTTCTTTCAATCTTTTCATATATACACCAAGCAATTCTTTATCGATTTCTCTTTGATCAAAGACGAATAGAGACATGATTAATGCTCTCAGCTCCACGAATATCTATCAAGTGTTGCAGCTCCTTCTTGTTCTATTGCAAGCGATGACTAGCAATGCCTTTCCAAGTAATCTGCGGTGCGTCGCTTTATCCTGTGGTGACATTCGCAATATAAGCTACCCATTTCGATTGAAGAGTGATCCAAAGGGATGCGGCAACCGGAAGAATGAGCTGGTTTGTGAAGATAATCGTACTGTTTTGTACTTCGGTGATAGTCGATTCTATGTGCAATCTATCAATTATTCCGCTAACCAAATTAGATTGGTCGACGATGGGCTGCAAACGACAACTGCTCATCTTTGCGCCATCATTCATTGTTGCTGCATAACTTCGTGAACAAGTTCGATCCAAATAAACCGTACTTCATCCGAAACTATCTTACATTGGTCATTGTGAACTGCTCGAAGCAAATTAGTTCTCCATCCTACATCGCTACTGGTCAATGTATTGAGGGGTCGTATTCTTCCAACTCATCATTGAATTACAACCTGTATGCTTTGGTCAATCCAAAAGCATCGGATGTTAGGGATGTTTGCACCATTAGCAGGTGGGCGTGGGTATCGTATGATTTTGGGCCTTCTAAGCCGATTAATAGTAGCTCCTACAACTACGAGCTAATCCATAACATCATGGCCGGTGGATTTGTTCTCTACTTTAATAGATGGAAGACAGCTTTCTTTTGTTCAGTGGATTTCTTATTCATCTTCGGAGGTCTGGGTTGCGGATCCGACTACATTTACAAGGGCGGTAAGCATTGGTTGGCAATGAAATTTTACATGGTTCTGTACTCTTTCACTTGTTACTTTCTCTTCAAAACTGGAAAACGAAAGAAATATTTAAATCCAAGAAAATTAAAATCATATTGAATTCAAACAGTATGAGTTGCACCTTACCAAAAAAAAAATAGTATGAGTTGCAAGATTTGCGAAAGAATAAAAAAGTGATCGGAGAAGTCAACCAAACAAACCCATCACGAGCTACACAAGGTTATAATTCCTTCCACAGAAGGGCTAGAACTCTCGTAGTAAAATATTGATAGGAGGAACAAAATTATTAAATAAAAAACTCACTATTTCTTTATATTTGTTGATTGCTAACAAAGCAAAATGAGTTTTTTGTATCATTTACGTATATATGAAACAGAGCTTATTTTTTCTGTTTATTTGCGAATGCACGCATCGCATTTCTCATATTCTATTGGACAAAATTCAACGTAGACAAAGTAGCTTGATACCACTCTGTTTCCTCATGAGTTTTGTTATCCAAACTTCTTTTCCTTCGATTCATTTTCACACCATTCATTCCTTCCACAGGTGTCCTAGATGATATTGCATTTTGGACAACTGCGGAGTTTACAGTTCTACTAGGCGAGCCGCAACGATTTGTGTTTAAAGTAATTAAAAAATTACTTATTCTAACATATCAAAAATTTTCCCTCAGTGGATTTTTGTATAGCGAAATTCGTGATTGCAACACCATTTGTCGCGATATTTCTAATCTACAAGTACAGAAGAAGGCACTTGGCAATGGACAAGGACATCGAAGAATTTTTGCAAGCTCACAACAACCTTTTCCCGATAAGGTACTCTTACTCAAATCTTAAGAAGATCACCAAAAATTTCAAGTACAAACTAGGTGAAGGCGGGCATGGGTCTGTGTACAAAGGAATGCTCCGAAACGGCAACGAAGTGGCCATCAAGATTTTAAAGCAGTCCAAGTCCCATGGCCAAGATTTTATCAGTGAAGTGGCTACTATTGGAAGAATTCACCATGTTAATGTAGTGCAACTCATCCGTTTTTGCTTTGAAGGCTCGAAACAAGCTCTCGTGTATGATCTCATGTCAAATGGATTTTTGGATAAGCACATTTTTAGTGAGGAAGGTGATAAGTTTCTTGATTACAAGAAAATATATGGGATCACTCTTGGGGTGGTGAGGGGGATTGAATAATTACATCACGGGTGTGACATGCGAATACTACACTTTGATATCAAGCCTCGCAACATTCTTTTAGATAAGAATTTCACTCCAAAAGTTTCTGACTTTGAACTCGCGAGACTTTATCCCATGAATCATAGCATAGTTTCATTAACTGCTGCAAGAGGAATTTTGGGATATATGGCGCCCGAGTTGTTCTACAAAAACATTGATGGCGTATCTTATAAAGCGGATGTCTATAGCTCCGGGATGATGCTCATGGGAATGGCAGGTAGAAGGAAAAACGTAAATGCAAATGCGGACCGCTCAAGCCAAATTTTTTTTCCACCGTGGGTGTACGGCCAAGTCAATGAAGGAGAAAGTGTTGAAATGGAAGAAGTTGTAGAAGAAGAAAAGGAGGTGATAAAAAAGATGATATTAGTTGCGCTTTGGTGTATACAATTAATCCTTGACCATCGGCCTCCAATGAACAAAGTGTTGCAAATGCTTGAAGGAGATATGGGTAATATTCAAATGCCTCCAAAACCGCTTATTTATCCACCAGATGAGCCAGTTGACGATAACAAAGCCGAGATGGAATTAGAAACATTCGCAACTTCATCGAGCGCTTCCATAATTTCAGCTAGTTTTCCATTTGGGAGATACCGATGATGTTTAGAGGATTTGATAGGAAAAGCTTTGTTCCCCACAATATAGTTTTCCATTGAGCGCCACTGATGAGACCCAAACCTGACCAATAACAAACGAATTCGATAATTTTAAGGATTAATCTGCACTTTTTGAAGATAGAGTAAATTGCATTTTATAACAAATTAAGAAAACCCAGTAGTCATGCTTTTGATAGGGATAAAACCACTCCCTTGATTCTTCGTAAACTAAATTTGTAGGATCGAAAAAAACGAACGATTTTAGCGTTTGTTAATGGCTATCCATTTTACATTCTTGTTTCCCGAGTGTGCTCTTGTTATGGAACGATGAGTCTCTCTGTCTTCTCTTTACCGTCCGATATCAACCTCTCTCCTTCCCAGCTCGAGTTTGACTCGATGATTCTCAACTGGCACGTCAGTCTCTACTCGAAATCTAATGACTGGGCTCAGGCGGAGAGGATTTTTATGGACATGGGTAATAAAAGAGACTTGGTTTCTTGGAGTTCCATGATCTCTCGCTATGCCAATAATCAAATGGAGTTTGAAGCGGTCGAAACTTTCGTTCATATGCTTAAAGATGGTTTTTTCCCTAACGATTATTGTTTCATGGAGGTTATTCGGGCTTGTTTGGTTCCGGAGAATGCATCAATTGGTGATACAATTTTTGGGTTTATAATCAAAAGTATTTACGTTGATTCTGATATGTCTGTTGGGTGTCAATTAATTGACATGTTTGGAAAGGGTAGTGTTGATTTTGTTTCAGCTCGTAAGGTGTTCGAGAAAATGTCCGAGAGGAATGTGGCTGCTTGGATTTTGATAATGACAAGATGTACTCAGTTGGCTAGTCCAAAGATATCTGCTGATTTGTTTCTGGATATGCTTGTGAGTGAGACTGTGGCTGATAGATTTACGCTCAAAGCTGTTTTGTCGGCATGTTCGAAGTGTGAGTTGCAATCGTTGGGGATGCAGTTGCATTGCTGGTGTTATACGGTCTGGATTGGCTTCGGATTTCTGTGTTGGATGCTGCTTGGTGGACATGTACGCGAAGTGTGTAGCTAGCGGATTGCTTCATGATTCTAGAAAGGTGCTTGATCGGATGCAAGATCATAACGTGATGTCTTAGACAACGACAATCACGGGATATCCTCAGACTGAAGAGAATGAGGAGTATCAAACGCTTTTCGGGAAAAAAGTCCAGTGAGGCCAAACCATTTCGCATTTGCTAGTGTTCTCAAGGCATGTGGAAGTACTAGTGATGTAGATATGGGGATATAAATATACATGCTAGCTATAAAATTGGGCTTTGTTGGTGATATTTGTGTGGGTAATTCTCTTATTAGCATGTATTCTAGGCCGGGCCACGTGGAAGACGCTTAGAGTGTTTAAGAATCTTCGCATATGCGGAGATTGTCATTCTGCAATCAAGTATATCTCCATGGCAATCAGAAGATCTATAGTCGCAAGGGATGCAAACTGGTTCCACCATTTATTGATGGAACATGCTTATGCAATGACTACTGGTGAGGATGCTTCTTAAATTGTCTCATTCATTGTGTAAATTGAATCTCCGTTTTTTTTCCCCCTTATTCTTATGTTACTTGAACCAGGATTCTATTATGCCCCTAGCAAGCCCAACAATGTATATATCACGTCCTGAAATGTATATGGATTTTGTACTCCTACTGTCAAAATACCAAGCAGAAGACCTCAAATGGATCTCGCAAACTTTCAGCAAATATGATTCATGGAATCCAAAACAGTCATGCTTTTGCCAAGACGATTTTCCTGGAGCGGGCAGTTTTCGGACACTAGATGTAGATGTTCTGTTCTATACCAGAGCATTCCTAGTATGCAGTCCTGATGCCCTATATTTCGTTCATTGGCTGAATATTCTGTATGATTATTGTTGTAACAGTCCGAATTTCGATGTAATTTCCGGGATCAATGAAACTGATATTATTTCGCATTTCATTTTAGTAAGTCTCACCCAGAGCTGATCACTCTCGGGATACTAACCATTAGGGTATGGCTAACTAGAAAATGGTACGTGGACCAGGGACCCTATCGCGAACGAGATACCGATCACGAGAGACGCTGAGGAAATATTTTGGGCCAACGTGGGCCGATCTTAGGAAAGGGTAATGGATTGGGTTTGACCAAGGCCAACGATGTACGATTGGGACGCAGGTGATTCTGCAAGACCAAAAGTGCACGTGGTCAACCAGTCCGGAACTTGAATCTAATGATTGTGACCTCTGGAACTAATGATAATTTCTCATTCTCTCAATGATCGAGATCATCACGATACGGATAACCCTAGATCGATACGCGTAACCTCTAAACAGCCGCCCGTTAGTGAGAGACCCTGAAATTGAAAGTTTAGCGGGTATTGTTCACGGAATTGGGCCCGGATTTCGATGTCGATTTTCGAAGGGTTAAGAGACTATTTTTGGGAATCTGACGTCATATTACGCTGGCCACACATGTTTGGAGTTAGTACAAGTGAAAATTGGAATTTCGGTCCGGGGGTGAAAAATTACGATTTTGCCCCTCGAGACGCCAGCGTTGCTTTTTGAGGTCAAATGATGTTATTTTTCGAGGCCGACGCCATTTTTGTGTGGCCACGCATACCCGGAGTCATTTTGGACAAAAACTGAAATTTCGACAAAAATTGGAAAAATAATAATATTTTATTCCCGGGACTTTGACGTGAATTTTCGAGGGCTTAAAAAGTGAATTTCGCGATTCCGACGCCATATTATGTTGGCCACGCACATATGGAACACGTATGTGCGAAAATTGAAATTTCGGTTCGGGATTGGAAAATTACGAAAATGCCCCTAGGCCATTTTTAATTAATTCCGAAATTTGGATTTAATTTTGGGATTAACCAAGGTGAGTTAGGCTTAACTCAGGTCTGGTCAACCATGGTTAAGAGTAAATGACCATTTTAACCCTAAATTATTGGATATGGATTAATCTTGGCCATTGGATCAAGGGCAAAATTGTCCAAATGGCCAAGATTTTGACACTTGGATTCCACTAATCTACCTTTGACCAATTTGACCAGACCCCCTCTCTCTCTCCAGCAGACCATTCGGCCAACTTTTTCCCAAAATTTCCCTTCTTCTCTCCTGTTTTTTTTGTTCTGCAGTTCCGTTCTGCATTTTCTGGTACTGTTCACGCCGGAACCGTACCAGCCGGAGCTGCTGGCAGCCCACCAGCCGTCGCCACAGCATCCTTGGACCTCCCTCTCACCTGTTCAGTCACCACAGCCCCAGTTTTAGTCCAAAACAGCCTTGTTTTTCTTTTTTTTCTCTTTCCCGGTCTGCAAACAGTAACGCCGGAGCTTAGCCGGAGCTCCGATCGTCGTTCCGCCACCACCCAGCCGTCCAGCACCGCCGTATGTCGCCATCGCCGCCTGTCCGTACGGGGTGGTACTGTTCACCGTCCGTACGGAATCACTGTTCATCGCCGTACGGACCGCCTCAGCCGTCACCGGCACGTCGCCGGCCGCCCATCGCCGCCTGTCCGTATAGTGTCCGTACGGGGTGGCACTGTTCGCGCGTCCGTACGGAATCGCTGTTCATGTCCGTACGCCGTCGCCGGGATTTCGCCGCCGGTTTTACTGTTCATCAGTAATCGGCCGCCATTTCCCTGTCGTCGTGACCTTGGATTAGGTGAGTAAAATTCCTAAACTCGGATTAGGACTGATATTGCGTTTTTCTGGACTGGTTTAGAGATTTAGCGGTACAATTTGGACTGGCTTAGATAGTATCAATGTGTAATTTAGGCTGGGTTGAGGATTGACTGGTAGAATTTATTATCGAAAATTTGTGGTAAACAATTGAGGATTTATTGGGGAGAGAAATTGGATTAATTGATCAATGTAGGAGCCCATTAGAAAATTACCGGGTATGTCCGGGTTAATTGGTTGTACGTAATTTGTGCTTGATTGTGATTGAATTTTATTGGCGCTCATGGTGCATTGCATTGCATAACATGGACACGCATTGTGTATGCCGAGGGTGAGGCATGTGATGAACTTGTGCGAGAATGCGTGTCTGCCATGAGTTGTGTGATCACCTAAAATACCCCGAAGCGTCATACGCTGGGTCCAGATAATAATGAGTTGCGTGATCACCTAAGGACCTTCGGGTCGTGACCTTCGGGTCGATACCGTCCTCATGCACTTTGAAGCAGGACGATGCCCGGTATGTCCGGAAGGTGACCATCCTCATGCACTTTGAAGCAGGCTCTGGTTCGCAAGGAGATCACTAGCAAAAGTTAGAAGAAAGGAAAAAAAGAAAAGAAAAAAGAAATAGAAAAAATAATTACAAAAATTGAAAAATATAATAAAAAATTGTCTTGGTCAGTGCCGACGTTGCCACGTAGGCTGGCTGGCATTCACGTTAGTAATGTTCAACTAAAATTAGCTGGAAGGATTGAATTGGCACAACGACAAAATGTTTATGACTAAATTGGTACCAAAAAAATATTTAGGACTAAATTGGTACCAATGTAATAGGTTTTTGACTTTTCTGACACTTTTCTCCTATTTTCTACTCTAAACGTATATGAATTCTCATTGTATTTCAATCTGTGATAGTTATGCTTCTGCAGATTATCATATTGTGATTTATCTATTTGAGTGACAAAAAAATATAAGAAATCATTGTAGACCAGAACAAGTCGTTGGACTTACCTAACAAGCAACCGAGTTATTCCTGCATTGAAAAAGAACAGATGACTGGACTTATATAACACGGTTTCATGGTTACTGCGTCAAAACTGATATGCTGTGTCATGACATGGAGAATAAGAAGTTTTGAGGCAAGCTGGTTTTTATTTTTGATTTGTTTCCTCAAAATTATACACCAATTTTCCTATGATCGTGACTCGTGCGGCGAAGAAAGAAGATGGAGAAGAAGAAGAAGGGAGGAGGCAAAAGATGAAGAAGAAAATAAGAAAGTGTATGAGAAGGAAAAATTGGGGGGAGAGGGAGAGAGGAAGAGAGTGGAAGGAAGTGGAGAAAGAAAGATCACGAGAAAAATGAATCTTTGAATTTTCAATGGGTGTAAATTTCCAACATGCGCGGTCTACGTGGGTAGGTGATTGAACTTCAGTTTGGGTCCACCTCTTTAAATCCTTGACTTGCACGCGTTCGTCACGCTGACCGACTTAGGCTTCTCTATAAGACGAGGTGACTCCGAGTCTCCAATCAAGTAAGGTTCATCCAATCTTTTTTCAATCTTTTCATATGGTGCCTCCTCCACATACACTAAGCAATTCTGTACCAATTCCTCTTTGCCCAAAGAAAAGCAGAGACATGATTAATGCTCTCAGCTCCCTGAAAATCTCTCAAGTCTTGCTACTCATTCCTGTTCTACTGCAAGCGAGGACTAGCAATGCCAAGCCCAGTAATCCACGATGCGCTTCATCTTGTGGTGATATTCGCAATATAAACTATCCGTTTCGACTAGAGAGTGATCCAAAGGGATGCGGTGACTCGAAATATGAGTTCACTTGTGAAGATAATCACCTTGTTCTATATATTCTTGATGGCCGATACTATGTGCAATCTATCAATTATTCCGTTAGTGAAATCAGATTGGTAGATGACGGGCTACAAAAGGATAACTGCTCATCTCTCCCCCGTCATTCATTGATGTGGGATATCATCAACTTCGGTCAAAATATCTCGTTCCGCATGATTCAAAACGGCTCATACTACATCATCGGCGACACTGCATTGGTCAATGTGAATTGCTCAAAGCCGGTTAGTTCTCCATTTTACATCACTACCAGTCCATGCATTGAGGGGTCTTACTCATCCAACACCTCATCGAATTGGAACTTGTATGCTTTGGTCAATCCAAAAGCTTCGGATGTTAGGGATTTTTGCACCATTAGGAGTTGGACGTGGGTATCACGTGATTTTGAGCCTTACAAGCAAATCAATATTAGCTCCGACAACTATGAGCTAATCCATAACATCATGGCCAATGGATTTGCCCTCTCCTTTAGTCGTATACCGAAGAAAACTTTCTCGTGCTACTTTGATTTCTATAGCTACTTTCATATCTATAACTACTTTCATTCCGATAGATTTGATATTTATGGCTACTTCAGAGGTCAGGTTTGCGGATCCAAGCCCTACTTCGGCGGTAAGCACCGTTGCCAAAGAAATTTTACCGTAATTTTGCATGATTCTGTACACTTTTTCACTTGCTACTTTCTCTTCAAAACGGAAAATGAAAGCAATATCTATAATCCAAGAAAATTATGACAAATAATACATGATAGCGTATGTCAACGTTGTGCATTTGAAAGGTTTCGGGAGGTTTGCATTACTTATTAATATTAAATTAAAGGAATTGCAAGATTCGTGTGAAAAAAAAAATGAAAAAGTGATAGTAGAAGCCACCTCCAAACAGACCCACATCAGCTGCACATGTACATGTGTCCAGATTATAATTCCATTCCACAAAAGGGCTAGCTAGAACTCTCATTGTAAACAAAATAAAAGAAAAAGGATTATTGTGCAAACAACCACATGACTAGTTTTTTGTTGTCCTAGAGTTTACGTTTTTTTCATTATACTTTATTGATTAGTTTATTAATTAGCTAGTCACTTAACTAATAATCCAAGAGAAACTCGTTAACATTCCTTAAAAATTTGCAGTCATTTATCCATAGGAGGAACAAAATTATTCATTAAAAAAGGAAATAACCGTTTCTCTTAGTTTGTTGACCGCTAACAAAGCGAAAGAAGTTTCTTGTATCGTATATCATCCATGTGAAGCGAAGCTTATTATTTCCATCTATTTGCAAATGCACGCATCCCATTTTTCACATATTTTTTGGACAAAGTAGGTTGCTACTACTCTGTTTCCTCGTGAGTTTTGTGTTCCGAACTTCTTTTTCTTCAATTCCTTTTCACACCATTCCTTCCACAGGTGTCCTAGATGATATTGCAATTTGGACAACTGCAGATTTTATAGTACTACTAGGTAAGCCACAATGATTTGTTCTTACAATAATTATAAAAAAAAATTCTAACTATCAAAATTTTCTTCAGTGCTTTTCTGTGCAGCAAAATTCGTAATTGGGACGCCATTTGTCGCAATATTTCTAATCTACAAGTACAGAAGAAGACACTTAGCTGTGGACAAGAACATCGAAGAATTTTTGCAAGCTCACAATAACTTTTTGCCCATAAGGTACTCTTACTCGAACATTAAAAAGATCACCATGAACTTTAAGCACAAACTAGGTGAAGGGGGCTATGGTTCTGTGTACAAAGGAATGCTCAGAAGCGGTAACGAAGTGGCTATCAAGATTTTGAAGACGACCAAGGCCCATTGCCAAGATTTTATAAGTGAAGTGGCTACTATTGGAAGAATTCACCATGTTAATGTAGTGCAACTCATCGGTTTTTGCTTTGAAGGCTCGAAACAAGCTCTCGTGTATGATCTCATGGCAAATGGATCTTTGGATAAGCACATTTTTGCCGAGGAAGGTGTTAAGCTTCTTGATTACAGGAAACTATATGAGATTGCTCTTGGGGTGGCGAGGGGGATTGGCTACTTACATCGGGGATGTGACATGCAAATACTACATTTTGATATCAAGCCTCACAACATTCTCTTAGACAAGAATTTCACTCCGAAAGTTTCTGATTTTGGACTTGCAAAACTTTATTCCATTGATGATAGCATAGTTTCATTGACTGTCGCAAGAGGAACCTTGGGATATATGGCGCCTGAGTTGTTCTACAAGAACATTGGTGGAGTATCTTATAAATCAGATGTGTACAGCTTCGGGATGTTGCTCATGGAAATGGCAGGGAGAAGGAAGAAGATCAATGCAAATGCGGAACGCTCAAGCCAAATTTATTTCCCATTATGGGTGTATGACCAAGTCAATGAAGGAAAAAATGTTGAAATGGAAGAAGTTGTAGAAGAGGAAAGGAAGGTCACAAAAAAGATGATAATAGTTGCACTTTGGTGCATACAATTAAACCCTGATCATCGGCCTCCAATGAGCAAAGTCCTAGAAATGCTTGAAGGAGATATTGGTAAACTTCAAATGCCTCCAAAGCCGCTTATTTACCCTCCAGATGTGCCCGTTAACAATGACAAAACCGAGATAGAACTAGAAATATTCTCAACTTCATCAAGCGCTTCGATAATTTCCACTAGTTTTCCTTTTGGAGATACCAATGATGTTTAGAGAATCATGCACATTTTGATTGAAAAAGCTTTGGGTATTTGCCCACAATCCAATATTATGTTGGGAGGGACTTGAGCTAGTTTAGCTCGATACTAATTACTATTGATATTGTCTTATTATTGCTCTTAGCTTAATGTTGTGTTATTGTATTTCATATAGTTTTACTCTCTTGCAACCTTCTTCAAAAGAATATAAAAAAAATTGGTTAGAAAGCTAGGACAGAAACAAAGGATAAAGGTGACAGACAATGTCAATTTTCTTCCCTCATCAAGTAATTTTGGGTAATTCCAATGAAAAAGCTAACAATAACCCGCGATCTTGCTCCTTAACGTGTTACTACCTACATATGATTTCTTGATATAAAAAACAACCGATTTTCATTTATGAATTCATTTTTCTAAGAAAACATACATGTATATGTTGTACAAAGTAGACATCATTTGTCTATGCGAGAAACAACTTTTATCAAAACGGAAAAGAATAAGATGTTAGATGAAACAATTCAATGAAATTAATATTTGAAAGAACTCGTATTCTGTATTAAAGCTAGCATGAAATTACTAACGAGTAACAAGATCCAAAAACTATAATTTTCTCTTAAAAATTATCGCATGATTATAATTGATGGGATTATAGAATTTCGGTGCACTTTAATGAAACTTCATCAACCTGGTTTATATACTTGACATTGGCCGTGGAAGAGGGGGCGGGCGGGGGCACCCCCTCCCCAAATTTGTGTATACTGTACAGATATACAGAAAAAAATAAATTATAAGTCACTACTATACAGAGATTAATGTCATCTTCAATTCGATGCTCAATTTTTTTTTTAAAGTTCTATCAAAACCCCTGTAAGTTTGCTTAAGGTAGATCACATCTGTTGTGTTCAGTGGGCAAAGATGTAAACTGATGACATTATCTCATCTCACCATATATTTACTGATATTGAATTATTTCTTTCTTCATATTATTTTTCATGTAAGAAATTGTGGTTTCTAATTAACACTATATATGTGCCTTGTATGCAAAATATATATTGTTTAGTTATATCTTTTAGAAAAATATAATATGGATAAAGCCAACCTTAATTATAGTGGAAAAGTTCCAGCTAAAAAATAAATTTTAAGATTTGACATAATTTTAACCGTCATCAAGTATTCTCTTGTCCCAATACTTATCTAGGTTACTATAAAGAATAAAGAACAAACCACCCGCCTGGGTGGCGCTGCTGGAGAGGGCACTCTTCCTCTCGCAAAAGGTTGAGTGTTCGAATCCCGGGCGCCGCAGGGTGACTTAACCGGTGCACGTGTGTGGTGGCTAGCACGTGTCGCCCCCAGGGTTTACCTCCCGGCTGTCGGCCGTGCGGGGGTTCCCTGGGTTATAAAAAAAAAAAAACAAAATCTACAAAATTTCGAATTGAAATTGTATTTTCTCGAACTTATTAATGACTAATATACATTCCATATAGTGTCACTTTATTCACAATTCTCGAGTAAAGAAATAATTGAACTTGAAATTTTCCCGATGAGTCGTAGTACCTTTTTGTTATTGGTGCCATCACTCGTGGCCGGTGGCCGGTCACCAGCAAAAAGAGGAAGAAAGAAGAAAAGAAAAGAAATAATAAAAAAAATAAAAAATTGAAAAAATATTAAAATATTGTAAAAAATTGTTTACATAAGCGCCAGCAGTGTCACGTAGGTCAGCCGATATCCATGTCAGTAATATCTAACCAAAATTAGCCGGAAGGATTGAATTGGCACTATTTAAAAATGTTTATGACTAAATTGGCACAAAAAAAGTTTAAGACTAAATTGACACAAATGTAATTGATTTAGAACTTTTCTGACACTATTTCTCGTGGTGATACATGCTTTTGGTAAAGTGCTCAGGACCTGACCTGTAGCTTCTCCATTATACGGAGCATACTCCTAGTCCTCGGACATTTCTTTTAAGATATCTGAAATGAGTGGATATCCACGAGTTGTGATAGATGCAAATGCTTCGTTGCAGAGGAATCTTGCACCATCACCCACGATGACATGGACCCGTTTTAATCGTATGCTTTCACCATACGAGCAACTACATAATGCGAAAGCCAACCGAGTTTTTGTCAACTACACACAACCTATGCAGCAAAATAAAGTATATAACTTGTGCTTCCTTGGTTTGGCCGAAAGATACCTCCACTGAGGACACGACTCCTGCGTTAAAATTGATGCATTATGTGGTGACACAAAGAAAAACTAATTTTGAATATTGTAAATTTTCTGTGAGAACGAATTGGAGGAAAAATGAAAAATTTTCTTCAACCACCTCCTTTTTCCTCTTTCCTCCCTCTCCTGAACAAAGCATTAAAATTTAAAATAGTATCAAGAGATCATGTCCCGCTCCTGTGTAAATGTTTACAAATAACCGGGCAACTTTCTTGATAATCCCAGATAAAAGATGGAGTTCGAATCATCTTATGCCCATTTAATGAGTCCTTTACGAATTCTCATCGGATTTCAGTCTATGAAAGTTATAGTCTCTGCAGATTATTGTATTGTAATTTGAGCGTTCAAAAAACATAAGAAATCATTGCAGACAAGAACAAGAACAAGTTGTCGGACTTATCTAACAAGCAACGGAGCTGTTGTTGCATTCAAAAGAACATAAAGAGTTGACTTACATAACAAGGTTTCATGGTACTGCATCAAAACTGTCGTGACATGGAGGAGAAGAAGTTTCTTGGCAAGCTAGTTTTTATTTATGATCTTGTTCCTCGAAACTATACGGCAATTTTCCTATGATCGTGACTCGTCCGATAAAGAAGGAAGTTGGAAAAGAAGGAAGGAGGAAACAAACGAAGAAGGAAAAACAAAGATGATGGGGTGATGGGGGGAGAGAGAGAGATGGATTTGTTTGTTAATGAATGAGGGTGGACCCAACAATTACGTGGAGAAAGAGAGATCAAATGTATAAAACGATGTTCTGAGTTTTCTGCGAAGGTGATTAAAGGGGGGTCTCAATGCGAGTTGGCCGCCGGGCTGGCCAAATTGAACTTCAGCTCACCTCTATAATTTCTTGACTTTGAGTGCATTTGTTCCAAGTCTCCAATCAAACAAGGTTGATCCAATCTTCTTTCAATCTTTTCATATACGCACCAAGCAATTCTTTACTGATTTCTCTTTGCCCAAAGACGAACAGAGACATGATTAATGCTCTCAGCTCCACGAATATCTATGAAGTGTTGCAGCTCCTTCTTGTTCTATTGCAAGCGATGACTAGCAATGCCTTTCGAATTAATCCACAGTGCGTCGCTTCATCCTGTGGTGACATTCGCAATATATGCTATCCATTTCTATTGAAGAGTGATCCGAAGGGATAGGGCAACTCGAAGAATGAGCTAGTTTGTGAAGATAATTGTACTGTTCTATACATCCGTGATGGTCGATTCTATGTGCAGTTTATCAATTGTTTTGCTAGCCAAATCAGATTGGTTGACGATGGGCTGCAAAAGAATAATTGCTCGTCTCTCCCGCGTCATTCATGGGTGCCATATAACCTCGAGAACAATGTCGATCCAAATAAACCATACTCCATCCACAACCATCTTACATTGGTCATTGTGAACTACTCGAAGCAGGTCAGTTCTCCATCCTACATCACTACCGGTCCATGTATCGAGGGGTCGTATTCTTCCAACACATCATTGAATTACAACTTGTATGCTTTGGTCAATCCAAGAGCATTAGATGTTAGGGATGTTTGCACCATTAGCAGGTGGACGTGGGTATCGGATGATTTTGGGCCTTCTAAGCCGATTAATAGTAGTTCCTACAACTACCAGCTAATCCATAACATCATGGCCGATGGATTTGTTCTCTACTTTAATCCAAGGAAGACAGCTTTCTTGATGTTGAAACGCGATAGAAAATTTGACTGAACAAGAAAGTTTGAAAGAAGAACAATTTGTCCTCCAAATATAATTACCAAATAAAAAATATCCAAAGTCTGCTCAAAGGAAACCCTAAAACAAGCTTATATATCCCCAAACCTAACCCTACTAGGATTAGTCAACATCAAAACGTAAAATTACGAAACTGTCCTTTATTAAATTAACCCAAAAAAATACTAAAAAAATAGAAAAATCCATCTAAATAATCTCGAATCGCGAAAATCTATCGTTAGTCACGGCTTTGGCCGTGAGTATTGATCAGCATGCCGTTTTGCTTCAGCCTACCAAATTTGAGCTCAATCTGATATCGTCGACTACAAATCTGCCGATTCATCCAGTCGCATAACAGGTCCGCCAGTCCCCTAAGTGCATAATCCTCCCCTGCTAGAGAAAGATTCGTCCTCGAATCTGCTTCTTCTTCATTGTCGTCAATCTCTTCAGGGTCTACTTCCTCTTCAGTGTAGTGAGGTGACAAATCTGCTACATTAAAAGTTCCAGAAACATTGTGCTCACCCGGCAACCCAGGTGGTAACTCTTCCAGTACGACATCAGCAGACTCCTCAAGCAAGGGTAGAACTTGGGTAGGAATTTCGGGGCTATCAGAATTTCGCTCCATCATCATAATAGCAAAAAGCTCAGGCGCGTTCACGGCCTCTTCTAGAAATTCTAACTTGGACAACAGATTATTCTTTACTTCCTTTCTCACATTTGAAGGACCTAGAGTAATGGTTTGGCCATCCTTCCTAAAGGTATAAGTATTTCTGAAATCATCATACTGTGTCTTTCTGTCAAACAGCCACGGCCTCCCCAATAAAATATGGCAAGCATCCATTGGGACTACATCATACCACACCTCATTGATGTAATTTTTTCCAATCGAAAATTGCACAAGACACCTTTTGCTCACCTTCACCCCGTTTCCTTTTCTAAGCCACGACAGCTTGTATGGTTGAGGATGATCTTCTGTTTTCAACCCCAACTTTTCCACCATAGTCGTGGACACCACATTCTCGCAACTCCCACCATCTATTATCACGCTGCATACTTTTCCTCTACTAGTGTACTTAGTATGAAAAATATTATGTCTAAGTCATGATTTATTATCCGCTACAGCAACATTTAATATTCTTCTAACGACTAGAGACTCACCAGAATCAGCATAGATAATCCCTTCCTGTTCTACATCCGCATCCTCTTCTTTGCCTTCAGATTCATCATAAACTGGACCTTCATCAAAGACCGGATTATCAACAAGCGTCACAATCTGTCGGTTCGGACAATCAGCAGCAAAATGCCCGAATCCCTGACACTTGAAACATCGCTTAGCTGTAGTTCCTCCCCTACTAGTTCCAGCACTACTCTGCCCCTCGTTGGATGTAGGTTTAAAACTTACATCCTTAACTGTGACCAATGTCGAATTTACTGCTGATGTTCCCGTTTTTCCTTGGGATTCTTTATCTGACCACTTGGAACTGCTGCCTGACCATCTAGAATTACTGTTCTTTCTTTTAAACTGCCCCTCCACCTTTAGGGCTAGTCTGCACACATCTTCATATGTCTAATACTGCTGTAATTGGACAACATCAGAGATCTCATATCGCAGCCCTGCCAGATATCGTGCAATTGTCTGCTCGTCTTCCTCTATCACATCACAACGCACCCGCAAGCGATCAAATTCTTCTGTGAATTCCTCAACTGTTTTATCATCTTGCTTGACGTTATGATATTTGATAAACGCCTCTTGCCTATAATGAGTAGGCAAAAATTTTTCTGCAATAACTTTTTCATTTTCTCCCAGCGATCCACCTTTGGCTTCCCCTCTCTAGCGCGTTGCTTTTTCACGTGTTCTCACCAAATCGAAGCATGTTTTCGCAGCCTAATAGCCACTAACTTCACTTTTTGCCCCTCAGTTAGGTCTTTAAGATCAAAAATCCGTTCTACCGTATGCAACCAATCAATAAACTCATCAGGATGAGCCTTACCATTAAACTCGGGAATCTCGATCTTCATTCCGAAATTTTGAGAAGAACGCTGATTTCCAGGTCGTACTCCTCGATTCCGCCCCTGGTTCAGAACCCCGAAAGGGTTTACGTCTTCTTCATTATCATTGGATGAATCCTCAGATTCCGCTCCTTCTTCGGATTGGACGCCTAACCTCGCCTTTGCAAGTTGTCGCTCCAAATCCTGGATTCGTCTTCTCTGTTCTTCAATTTCTACGTCTCGCAGATCTCTTAGATGCGGTTGGTCGTCTGCTTCAGGAACGCCTCCACGCCCCCGGCCACCACGAGCCCACCGTCCACGACTACGATTCTATTTAGCTATTGATTCAAGCAACCTGTGCTATGATACCAATTGATGCCGAAACGGGATAGAAAATTTGACTGAACAAGAAAGTTCGAAAGAAGAACAATTTATCCTCCAAATATGATTATCAAATAAAAAATATCCAAAGTCTGCTCAAAGGAAACCCTAAAACAAGCTTATATATCCCCAAACCTAACCCTACTAGGATTAGTAAACATCAAAACGTAAAATTATGAAACTGCCCTTTATTAAATTAACCCAAAAAAATACTAAAAAATAGAAAAATCCATCTAAACAATCTCGAATCGCGAAAATCCATCGTTAGTCACGGCTTTGGCCGTGAGTATTGATCAGCACGCCGTTTCGCTTCAGCCTACCAAATTTGAGCTCAATCTGACATCGTCGACTACAAATCTGCCGATTCGTTCAGTCGCATAACGGGTCCGCCGGTCCCCTAGGTGCATCATTTCTTATGCTCAGTTGATTTCTTATTCATCTTCGGAGGTCTGGATTGCGGATCCTACTTCGTGTACAATGGCGGCAAGCATCGGTTGGCAATGAAATTTTACGGGAGTTTTGCATGATTCCGTACTCTTTCACTTGTTACTTTCCCTTAAAAACTGGAAAATGAAAGAAATATTTAAAATCCAAGAAAATTAAAAATCATATTGAATTCAAACAGTATGAGCTGCAAGATTTGCGAAAGAATAAAAAAGTGATCGGAGACGTCAACCAAACAAATCCAACATGAGCTCCACACTAGGTCATAATTCCTTCCACAGATGGGCTAGAACTCTTGTTGTAAAAAATAAAAAAAATAAAAAAAGATTATTTTGAATTATATTGATATATTGATAGGAGGAACAAAATTATTAATTAAAAAAATCACTATTTCTTTATATTTGTTGGTTGATAAAAAAGAAAAATGAGTTTTTTGTATCATATACGTATATATGAAAAACGAAGCTTATTTTTTCTGTTTATTTGTGAATGCACGCATCGCGTTTCTCATATTCTATTCGACAAAATTCAACGTTGACAAAGTAGCATGATACCACTTTGTTTCCTCATTAGTTTGTTATCCAAACTTCTTTTCCTTCGATTCATTTTCACACCATTCATAATTCCTTTCACAGGTGTCCTAGATGATATTGCATTTTGGACAGCTGAATATTTTATAATGCTACTAGGTGAGCCGCAACGATTTGTTTTTAAAGTAATTAAAAAATTACTTATTCTAACATATCAAAATTTTTCCCTTAGTGGATTTCTGTATAGCGAAATTCGTAATTGCAACACCATTTGTCGCGATATTTCTAATCTACAAGTACAGGAGAAGGCATTTGGCAATGGACAAGGACATCGAAGAATTTTTGCAAGCTCACAACAACTTTTTCCCGATAAGGTACTCTTACTCGAATCTTAAGAAGATCACCAAAAATTTCAAGTATAAACTAGGTGAAGGCGGGTATGGTTCTATGTGCAAAGGAATGCTCCGAAGCAGCAATGAAGTGGCCGTCAAGATTTTAAAGTAGTCCAAGGCCCATGGCCAAGATTTTATCAGTGAAGTGGCTACTATTGAAAGAATTCACCTTGTTAATGTAGTGCAACTCATCAATTTTTGCTTTGAAGGCTCGAAACAAGCTCTTGTGTATGATGCACATTTTTAGTGAGGAAGGTGATAAGTTTCTTGATTACAAGAAAATATATGAGATCGCTCTTGGGGTGGCGAGGGCGATTGAATATTTACATCACGAGTGTGACATGCAAATACTACACTTTGATATCAAGCTGCACAACATTCTTTTAGATAAGAATTTCACTCAAAAAGTTTCTGACTTTGGACTTGCGAGACTTTATCCCATGAATGCATAGTTTCATTAACTGCTGCAAGAGGAACTTTAGGATATATGGCGCTCGAGTTGTTCTATAAAAACATTGGCGGCGTATCTTATAAAGCGGATGTCTATAGCTTTGAGATGATGCTCATGGAAATGACAGGTAGAAGGAAAAACATAAATGCAAATGCGGACCGCTCAGGCCAAATTTATTTTCCGTTGTGGGTGTACGACCAAATCAATAAAGGAGAAAGTGTTGAGATGGAAGAAGTTGTAGAAGAGGAAAGGGAGGTGATAAAAAAGATGGTATTAGTTGCACTTTGGTGTATACAATTAATCCATGACCATTGGCCTCCAATGAACAAAGTCTTGGAAATGCTTGAAGGAGATATGGGTAATATTCAAATGCCTCCAAAATCGCTTATTTACCCACCAGATGAGCCAGTTGACAATAACAAATCCGAGATGGAATTAGAAACATTTGCAACTTCATCGAGCGCTCCCATAATTTCAGCTAGTTTTCCATTTGGGAGATACCAATGATGTTTGAGAGGAAAAGCTTTGTTCCCCACAGTATAGTATTATGTTGGGAGGGGCTTGAGCTAGTTTAGCTTGCCAGTCATTTCTTTTTTTTGGTGTCTTCTTCTTCTGGCTCTTAGGTTACTGTCGTGTTATTGTACTTCATATAAAGTTTCACTCTCTTGCGTCCTCCAACACCGATGATATGTTGGCTTCGGAATAAAATGCAACAGGTGAATCACGGATAACGTATCTTGTTCTGCTTGGATTGCATTAGAGGGGAGTCATGGCATTGAAAGGTGAGCCATTGAGTGCCACTGATGAGACCCAAACCCGACCAACAACAAACGAATTCGATAATTTTAAGGATTAATTTGCACTTTTTGAAGATAGAGTAAATTGCATTTTATAACAAATTAAGAAAACCCAGTAGTCATGCTTTTGATAGGGGTAAAACCACTCCCTTGATTCTTCGTAAACTAAATTTGTAGGATCGACAAAACGAACGATTTTAGCGTTTGTTAATGGCTATCCATTTTACATTTCTTGTTTCCGGAGTGTGCTCTTGTTATGGAACGATGAGTCTCTCTGTCTTCTCTTTACCGTCCGATATCAACCTCTCTCCTTCCCAGCTCGAGTTTGACTCAATGATTCTCAACTGGCACGTCAGTCTCTACTCGAAATCTAATGACTGGGCTCAGGCGGAGAGGATATTTATGGACATGGGTAATAAAAGAGACTTGGTTTCTTGGAGTTCCATGATCTCTCGCTATGCCAATAATCAAATGGAGTTTGAAGCGGTCGAAACTTTCGTTCATATGCTTGAAGATGGATTTTTCCCTAACGATTATTGTTTCGTGGAGGTTATTCGGGCTTGTTTGGTTCCGGAGAATGCATCAATTGGTGATACAATTTTTGGGTTTATAATCAAAAGTGGTTACGTTGATTCTGTTATGTGTGTTGGGCGTGCATTGATTGACGTGTTTGCAAAGGGTAGTGTTGATTTTGTTTCAGCTCGTAACGTGTTCGAGAAAATGCCCGAGAGGAATGTGGTTGCTTGGATTTTGATAATGACAAGATGTACTCAGTTGGGTAGTCCAAAGATAGCTGTTGATTTGTTTCTGGATATGCTTGTGAGTGAGATTGTGGCTGATAGATTCACGCTCAAAGCTGTTTTGTCGGCATGTTTGAAGTGTGAGTTGCAATCGTTGGGGATGCAGTTGCATTGCTGGTGTTATACGGTCTGGATTGGCTTCGGGTTTCTGTGTTGGATGCTGCTTGGCGGACATGTATGCGAAGCGTGTAGCTAGCGGATCGCTTCATGATTCAAGAAAGGTGTTTGATTGGATGCAAGACCATAACATGATGTCTTAGACAACGATAATCACGGGATATCCGCAGACTGAAGACAATGAGGAGTATCAAACTCTTTTCGGGAAAAAGGTCCAGTGAGGCCAAACCATTTCGCATTTGCTAGTGTTCTCAAGGCTTGTGGAAGCACTAGTGTAGATATGGGGATATAAATATACATGCTAGCTATAAAATTGGGCTTTGCTGGTGATATTTGCGTGGGTAATTCTCTTATTAGCATGTGTTCTCGGTCGGACCACGTGGAAGACGCTTAGAGTGTCTAAGAATCTTCGCATTTGCGGAGATTGTCATTCTGCAATCAAGTATATCTCCATGGCAACCAGAAGATCTATAGTCGTAAGGGATGCAAACTGGTTCCACCATTTATGGACGGAACATGCTTATGCAATGACTACTGGTGAGGATGCTTCTTAAATTGTCTCATTCATTGTGTAAATTGAAACTCCGTTTATTTTTATTTTTATTTTTCCCCCTTATGTTACTTGAACCAGGATTCTATTATGCCCCTAGCAAGCCCAACAATGTAAATATCACGTCCTGAATCGTATTTGGATTTTGTACTCCTGTCAAAATACCAAGCAGAAGACCTCAAATGGATCTCGCAAACTTTCAGCAAATATGATTCATGGAATCCAAAACAGTCATGCTTTTGCCTTGGGGATTTTCCTGGAGCGGGCAGTTTTCGAATACTAAATGTTGATGGTCTGTTCTATTCCAGAGCATTCCTAGTATGCAGTCCTGATGCCCTATATTTCGTTCATTGGCTGAATATTCTGTATGATTATTGTTTTGGAAAGTTTGCTTGTAATGCCTCCAACTTTTGGTTAGTCTACATTTTTGGATGTGGCGATTTCTTTTGGTTTTATATCTTCAAGTTCAACTATGCAAGTATATGCCATTTGTTGCTACAACATTTACCAGACTGTTGCAGAGTGGCTAAATTTAGGAAATTGGTGATTGAGAAGAGACAAGAGCAACTTTCGTGAGGGAACAACGGTTTGAAACCGAGAAGCATGATCCTTGAGTGGTTCATGCAGTGATCAATCAAGCATTCGCAAGTATTGCATCTACTTGTTGGGGAGGAAAATGTCGTCCGTCAACATGGGGAGGAAAATATAGGCTCCTTCTATATAGAATTGCACTTGTCAATTTTCATTAAGCAAACGACTGAATATAAGCCAAAGGTTTTCGACTAGAATGCGCACTGTAACTGTCATGTTGTTCCGGCAATGTGTTTTATTAGTGGTAGCGATCATGACTACCTTTTTTGTTGGCATAGACTTTAAATTTTCTTAATTAGTTCCTTAATTAGTCACTTAACTAATAATTCAAGAGACACTCTTTTGACAAATTCCTTGAAAAAAAGTGTGTATCGATAGTAGGCGTTGACACCTGAATTTTTACAGACTACTTTTTTTTTGGATATAGAGTAATTGAATATGCATTTTTCTTATAAAAAGAATGTTAATAAATAAATATAGAATGGAGAATCAAAATACAATAAACAATAAAAAAACAAATAATGATGAATGAAAGATCCATTTATGGAGTCCGGCCACATTCATTCCATTTGAGCTTAACGCAATCCAGCCCATCACCTCAAACTGGTGAAATCCAATTTTGTTAAGCTCATCAAGCACAGATACTCAGACGATGATGACAATCCACCATCTCCTACTCGAATCTGGATTTAGACTCCCACATCCTTTGAAAAGATAGGGCAAAAGTTTAAGAGTAAGTTGAGAGTTAGAGTATGACAGACAAAAAAAAAAAAAAAACTCATATCTGGATTTCAGTTAAAGGACTGAGTTTATTTTTGATGGAGTCATCTTCTACTCAGCAAGCTCAACATCCGTAGACGAAGCTCTCAAGCTCACTAGTAGGAATCGATGATCCACGACTCACGCTCATCGCACACCCAAAGGCTTCATCGCACTACTGTCTCCCTTTCTCCTGCAACATTTAGTGGATGACGTCTCAGGCGTTCTCGTTCCAGCCCGCTGACACCCCTTTTCAAGGGCGTTCTATGTGTTATTTCAAGAACACGGGCTGGGCTCAACGAGAAAGAGACCGAATCTCTGACCAGGGGCCGGGATTTGAGGCTGAAATCCATTGGTTCGTTGCGGTCTCGGGTCGCCTCTTTGAAAGCTGTCGGAATCAGTGGCCTTGAGCTCTGCCATTTGGTTGCGAAATGCCCTTCTGTGTCGGCAGCAGATGAGATTGATCCCTTGGTACAATTCGAGCGGGACGATTTAGATGGAAAGGTTGACCCGACGCAGCTCAAGCGTCTCTTTATGTCGACAGAGCCCTGGTTCCTAGTCGGATTGGAGGACAAGGTTAATTTGCTGATTGACGGTGGGATTCCTAGAGAAAAGATTGTTCATGTTCTCAACAATGTGAATTTAACGAAGGCTTAGTCTCTTAAGCCGTTTGAAGAAATTGAAAGGCTCATTAATTTCTTGAGCCGCTATGGTGATGGGGTTGATTTGATCGTGAGGCATCCCCCCATTCTAAACTTTCATATGGATGGCCAATTGATTCCAAGAGTGGAGTTTCTCCTAGAACTTAGCGGAGGAGATGAGGATGCCACCAGGGCAGTGTTGCGCATACTGCCGACCTTTTTGAAATACCGTGTGGAACACGTGGAAAGCCATGTAGAGTTCTTGAGGTCATTTGCGGGATTAGATGATCAAGAAATATTCAGGATCACTCTCGTGTTTCCTAACATTGTTAGCACGAGCAAGGAGAGGAAATTGCGTCCCAGAATTAGTTTTCTCCAAGAATGTGAACTGAACTCAAGTTATATTTCTGCAAATTCTTGTATCGTGATTTTAACGTATTTGAGAGTCGAAAAAATATAAGAAATCATTGCAGACAAGAATAAGTCATCGGACTTATCTACCAAGCCGCGAAATTATTGTTCTGTTCAAAAGAACAAAATCAACGGACTTATATAAAATGGATTTATGGTACTGCGTCAAAACTGATGTACTATGTCGTGATATGAAGAAGAAGTTTTGAGGCAAGCTAGTTTTTATTTTCGACCTTATTCCTCAAAACTATGCATGAATTTTCCTATGGTCGTGATTCGCGCGGCGAAGAAAGAAGACGGAGAAGAAGAAGGGAGGAGGAAAAAAACGAAGAGGAAAATAAGAGGAAAGGGGGGGTTGGGGGGGGGGGAGAGAAAAAGAGAGATGGATTTGTTTGTTGACTTGACGGGATGTGGAACCAATAATCGCGGAGGAGAGTGGAAGAAACTTTTGAATTTTCAATGGGTGTAAATTTTTAAGATGTACCGTATCTGTCGGTCATGAATTGGGTGACTTATATTGACTCCAAAGTCTCCGATCTTTTAGTCAATAGACAATGTTAAAAGAGTTTCTCGAAACGTATCGATTAGGATTTTATTAATTTATCTTTCAAGAGTGAGAAAAAAAAGCCCGTTTGACTAAGGCAATATTTCGGTCACTTGTTAATAGGAACGTATATAAGTCCTATCGTCTGTTCATAGTCGCTATTGTTGACCTTCTTGACGAGTGCCGTGGAGGACGCGCTAATATAATTCTATCAATGTTACGCTCTTTTCTTAGCTAAAAAGTAAGGGCTCCGTAAGACACGGCAAAAAGTCTGGTCACTAATTAAATCTAATAGTGCGAAATCGTGATTCTCGTGGACTTCCAAAAAGCAAGCTTGTCGATTCTCTCGTGAGCTTTCACAAAGCATGATTCTCGTGGACCCACTATTGCTTCAAATTGTCCCCGCATAAATCCCATCTTTATATAGCTGTACTAGCGTAAATATATACTCGAGCAACTATAGTAATCCTTGCCCCTTGCATTGCAAGAGTATAACTATAGTACAAATATTTATGATTTTGCTTTTCAGCATAGGAGAGGGTATTTTATATAACTACTACGCACATAAATTACTACAAATTTATATAGTTCAACTTCTAATAAGGATTTTCTCATATTTGCTTGACAACACACGCAATCTCTCATGGTTAGGTCAACGATGGTATTGTGCAATATATCATTATAATATGAGATACATTTCTTATAGTGATTATTTATTTCATGAGATTGATCGTGTAATAAATTGAATCATGTCTAAGGTTTAAGACTTAATTTTGCAATTATGAAGTACGTATATGATGGAACAGAAAAAAAATCAAAGAAGGTGGAGAAGAAGAAGGGAGGAGGGAAAGAACGAAGAAGGAAATAATAAGAAAGATTGTATATAGGAAGGAAGTGGACTTGTTGGTTGATGGGATGTGTCGGTGGACCTAACAATCACGCGGAGTAGAGTGGAAGCATAGTGGAGATTGGGGAATATAACCATGGCAAGGTAAGAACTCCTCTATCTGCGATATTGCAATGGTCATTGAGTTATGCAAACTCATTATATTCAGGTCTGGACATTGATTATTCTTAGCGCGTGGCCTCATTCTACTGGGTTTCTTAAGTATTATCCTATGTTTGGTAATCTTGCATTGCATTTCTTCATACTATAAATAAACGTCTTTGCAGAAGAAATAAGAATAAAATTTTGCGATGCATGGTGACATGGTTTCATGGTACTGTCAACATTGATGTACTATGTTGTGACATGAAGAAAAACTAATTTTCAAAAATTTTGAATATTATGTGAGTGAATTGGAGGAAAAATGAACAACTTGCTTCACCCACCTCCTTTTCCCTCTTTGCTCCCTCTCCCAAACAAAGCATTAAAGTAGGAGAAAAAAGATCATGTCCCGCTTAGTTGTGGAAGTTTCAAAATGACCGTATATCTTTCTTGATGTTTCCGGATAACATATGGGGTGTGAATTCTCTTATGCCCATTTAATGAGTCCTTACGCTAGCCTATTTTTCATAGAAAAGTGTCAGAAAAGTCCTAAATCTATTCCATTGGTGTCAATTTAGTCTTAAATTTTTTTTTGGTATTAATTTAGTCATAAACCTTTTATTTTTATGTCAATTCAGTCATTCCGGCTAATTTTAGTTGGATATTGTTGGTGTGGATGTTGGCCGGCCTATGCGGCATTGCCGACGCTAACATGGATAATTTTTAATAATATTTTAATATTTTTTGATATTTTAATTAATTTTTCTGATTTTTTTTCTTTTTTTCCTTTTTTTTCCTTTTTTCTATCTTTTGCTGGTGATCGGCCATCGGCCATGGTCGGGTAGGCTGGCCTCACTTGGGTGAGGTCGTCGTTGCCTGCCATATGCAAGGCCCGGCCGATCCTCATTATATTGGTGAGGCTGGCCCTCGCTCAGGCCACGACTGCCACGCTGAGCATTGCCTTCATGTGGGCAGTGCTCGGTGAGGCCGCCATGGCCTAGGCAACGGTAGGCCTCGCCATATTTGGCCTGGGTGAGGCCGACCCTTGTCGGGCCTTGCTTAGGCAAGGGCGAGCCCCGACTAGGGTCAGTCGGGCCTCACCTGTGGCGGGCAACGTCAACCTCGCCCAAGCGAGACTAGCCCGCCCGGCCATGGTAGGTGGCCAGCCATCGCCTGTGGCCGATGGCCAGTCATTGGCAAAAGTTAGAAGAAAGGATAAAAAGAAAAGAAAAAATAAATAGAAAAAATAATTACAAAAATAAAAAAATATTATAAAAAATTGTCTTGATCAGTGCCGGCGTTGCCACGTAGGATGGCTGGCACTCGCGTTAGTAATGTCCAACTAAAATTAGCCGGAAGGATTGAATTGGCACAATGACAAAATGTTTATGACTAAATTGGTACCAAAAAAATTTTTAGGACTAAATTGACAGCAATGCAATAGGTTTATGACTTTTCTGACACTTTTCTCCTATTTTCTACTCTAATTGTATATGAATTCTCATTATATTTCAATCTGTGATAGTTATACTTCTGCAGATTATCATATCGTGATTTTAATCTATTTGAGTGGCAAAACATATAAGAAATCATTGCAGACCAGAACAAGTCGTTGGACTTGCCTAACATGTGACATTCTGGAATTCGACCCACTTGGGATTTGTGAAATGGATGATTTATGAATGTTCTTGTAGTTAGATCTCGCCCGGAACTGATCACTCCCGGGATACTAACCAATAGGGAATGGCCAATTAGGGATTTAAATTTGCGCGACCAAAGAAACTCGATCGTGAACTGACTCTCGATCATAAAAATTGTCGAGGTGACATTTTGAATCAATGTAGGCCGATGCAAAGATAGCTAGGGATCAGCTCGCCGCTATCATACAAGTAGATCGCGGGTGATTCCGTCTGACCACGAGATGAATTGACGACTGACCCTAAACCTATACCGAACGATCGTGCCCGACGGAATTAGCGATCGATCCTCGCAATTAAGTGACAACCGAGGTTGTCACGACTCGAGTGAACTTGAACGTGGCTTGATTCAGTATCGGCCATGGGTTAAAAGTGCGAATTTCCCCAAAAGCCACCCATTAGTTTGAGATATGCTCAAGTTACGTTATTTAACATTTAGTAATTAATTAGAGACCAAGTTGGGCGTTGGAAATTTAGAAAGTCACGACAGAATATTTGGACGATGTTGTCATTAGCATGATCAACCTTAGAATTGTCCGAATCCTTCAGAAAAATCGAATTTCGGCAAGAAATGGAAAATGACCGTTTTACCCCTGGGACTTTGTTAAGGCCAAGTATAATGTGAGAGGGGCATTTTGGTCATTTCACACCAACTTTAGAAATAGAAATTTTTGGACAATTTTGCCTTTGGAAATTTTTTGAAATTTCAATTTTGCCCCTAGATATTTTTGGCAAGGATTGATCTTGGCCGTCGATCTTAGGATAAGATTGAATTGTGGCTGTTGATTTGGAAATAGAGAGGAGGGTAGGATGGACTTTTCCTAGGGGGCTAGACACCAATTATTGGTGTCATTATCCTTATTTCTTCTCATTTCTCTCTCTCCCCCTCATTCTCTCTCTCTCTCATTTCTCTCACGCCATCTCCCCCTCTCCCTCTCCTCTTGGCTGTGAGCTCCCCTCCCCCTCTCCCTCACGTGAGTTGGCCAATGGGCCGGCCAATCGTCGTCCGTTCGTCGCCGTTTCGTCGAATCGTCGCTCGCCTTTTTGCCGTGTCACACCACCACCGCCACCGCCGTCTCTCTCCCCTGATTTTCTCTCACCGAAACCACCACCACCATCCTCATTTAGTTCTGTCCAGCCGCGAAAAACCAGCGGCCCATCGCCGCCGCTCGTGGACGCCGGTGAGTCGCCGGTATTCCTTTTCGTGAGACACCGCTGCCGCTGCTGCTTGCCCTTTGTCCAGCCACCATTGAGGCCTCAATTTCGCGTAGGAATCACAAGTAAGTGATATCCTAACCCTCGCCTAGGAGAACGGGTATTTTCGGGTTAGTTCGGGGCCGTTTTAGCGAGTTTTAGGGGTCAATCGTGGGACAATGGTTGGACTAACTTGGCTGAGCGTTTTAGGAGAAATTGTGATGATTTTTGAGATGGATTTGAGGTTAGAATTGATTGGTTAGGCAATCGGAATGATTCCGAGTGATTATTGTGGCTTATGGCGCGAAAAACGGGCCTAAATGTGCCGTTATGGTGATTTTTGATGGTGACCGAATTACTGTTCATTCTGTGGCCGAATTAGTGCATTTTGGTGATTAAAATATAGTGCGTGTTGGTTTGGGGGTTGTCGGTAGGAGTACAACACCCGTGAATGGTGGAATTCGGCGTAAAATCCAAAAACTCGAGTTAATTATGCACGTGCGAATTGAGTTGGATTGGCTGGTTTGTGGATAGATTTGCGATGGTTTGGGGCTGATTTAATACTGAATTGGGTGTTGAAAATTGTGGCTCGCGATGATGAGCAATATGGTCTAATTCGGGGACTAAATGTGTCGGTTTGATGTGAGTGGTGTCGTGGCTGGTTGTGGTGCTTATTATGGCTTGAAATACACCTGAATATGCTGAATTTATGTTCACGATAGTGGCTGTGATTGTGGGCCCGATGGTGGCCTTGTATGTTTGTTGAGTGGTGAATTGATTGATTTAAATGTGGGCCGTTATGTGCGCACATGGGCTGAATTGAATTGATTGGCAATTGGCCGTGATTGGATGTTGATTGAGCATGTGAAATGCGTGAAGTTTGATGCGTGCATGGGTCGAATTTAATCGGCTAGTAAATTGGCAATACTGGCATGTAAATCAAGCGAGTGGATAAGTGAGAAATTGTGTGTGATGCTGTATGTGTGGCTACGAAAATCCCTGGGGTGGTATCATTATGCGGGGAATTGAGCCGTCTTGAGGCGATACTACTACGCGGGACGATGCCCGGTATTATCGGAAGATGGCCAACCTGAGGCAGTACCATAACGCAGGTTGCGCCGTAGGTGGTGGATGTTGAGCTTGAGGCGGTACCATTACGCGGACAAGATACATAGCCTGAGGCGGTACCATTACGCGGGCTAAGAAGTGTTGTGAATATGAGTTGGTTGCAGTGAACCTGATGCGGTACTATTGCGCAGGTCATTGGCGAGTTGAGTGGAAAATATGAGTTGGTCACAGTGAACCTGAGGCGGTACTATTACGAGGGTCACTGGCGAGTTGAGTAGAAAATATGAGATGATCGCAGTGAACCTGAGGCGGTACCATTACGCGAGTCACTGGCGAGTTAAGTGAAAATAGTGTGGTGAGGAAGGAGCGAGTGCGTGAAATGTATTTGGAATGTGCATGTGATTGGAAATTGTGTTATTATGGCTAACGTGCAGGTTGCACGCATGAAAAGCCCAGGTAAGTGTAAATTGTGTGCCTATTAAGTGATGGTTGAGTGTGTTTGTGGTTGAACTTGTCTGGAGGTACGTGTTAGTCTAGGTGGGATTTAGGGTGTTACTTGCTGAGAAGTGTTCTCATGGTTATTTCAACCAAACAATTTCAGAACCCCGGCCTGAACCATGAATCTTCCACCGCCGCCGTCTCAGTGTTTTGCAATACCGATGCACACCAACCATAACGTGGTAGAATACCCGATTGAGATCGAGGCTGATTCGAAGTCCGAAGAGGAGCAGGTGGCTTAAGGGGATTCAGACTCGGGTCGTGAGGAGTCAGACTCTGATTGGATGCCATTTAGAGGGCGTGGGGGCTAGAGTAGGGGTTGAGTATTGGTCTTTTGAGGTGTTCCATTTTTTAGGCGGATAGGGTACCCAGGCTACTGATCTTTTTGATATCGGTGGTGTGTAGTTTTGATAGTTCGGTGTGCATGTATATGATATGGGTTGTATATGGTGGATATTGTATATAGTTAGATAAGTAATGGATGTCTATTCTCCCTTGTACCCCTAGCCAATTACTGTCTGGGTATTTGTGGCTTTTACTGATTGTTTTAAATCTCTGATAAGTTGAATTGGGTCGGCAATTTTCTGGGACGTCGCGATGTTCGACCAAAGAGGTGTATCGCGTGCTCGATGGGATTCGGGGCGTGACATAACAAGCAACGAAGTTATTGCCGCATTGAAAAAGAACAGATGACTGGACTTATATAACATGGTTTCATGGTTACTGCGTCAAAACGGATATGCTGTGTCATGACATGGAGAATAAGAAGTTTTGAGGCAAGCTGATTTTCTTTTTTGGTTTGTTTCCTCAAAATTATAGATCAATTTTCCTATGATCGTGACTCGTGCGGCGAAGAAAGAAGATGGAGAAGAAGAAGAAGGGAGGAGGCAAAAGACGAAGAAGAAAATAAGAAAGTGTACGAGAAGGAAAAATTGGGGGGAGAGGGAGAGAGGAAGAGAGTGGAAGGAAGTGGAGAAAGAAAGATCACATGAGAAAAATGAATCTTTGAATTTTCAATGGGTGTAAATTTCCGACACGCCCGGTCTACGTGGGTAGGTGATTGAACTTCAGTTTGGGTCCACCTTAAATCCTTGACTTGCATGCGTTTGTTACGTCGACCAACTTAGGCTTCTCTGTAGGACGAGGCGACTCCGAGTCTCCAATCAAGTAAGGTTCATCCAATCTTTTTTGAATCTTTTCATATGGTGCCTCCTCCACATACACTAAGCAATTCTGTACCAATTCCTCTTTGCCCCAAGAAAAGCAGAGACATGATTAATGCTTTCAGCTCCCTGAATATCTCTCAAGTCTTGCTACTCATTCTTGTTCTATTGCAAGCGAGGACTAACAATGCCAAGCCCAGTAATCCACGATGCGCTTCATCTTGTGGTGATATTCGCAATATAAACTATCCGTTTCGACTAGAGAGCGATCCAAAGGGGTGCAGTGACTCGAACTATGAGTTTACTTGTGAAGATAATCACCTTGTTCTATATATCCTTGATGGCCGATACTATGTGCAATCTATCAATTATTCCGTTAGTGAAATCAGATTGGTAGATGACGGGCTACAAAAGGATAATTGCTCATCTCTCCCCCTGTCATTCATTGGTGTGGGATATCATCAACTTCGGTCAATACATCTCGTTTCGCATGATTCAAAACGGTTCGTACTAGATCATTGATGACGCTGAATTGGTCAATGCGAATTGCTCAAAGCCGGTTAGTTCTCCATTTTACATCGCTACCAGTCCATGCATTGAGGGGTCTTACTCATCCAACACCTCATCGAATTGGAACTTGTATGCTTTGGTCAATCCAAAAGCTTCGGATGTTAGGGATTTTTGCACCATTAGGAGTTGGACGTGGGTATCACGTGATTTTGAGCCTTACAAGCAAATTAATATTAGCTCGGATAACTATGAGCTAATCCAAAACATCATGGCCGATGGATTTGCCCTCTCCTTTAGTCGTATACCAAAGAAAACTTTCTCTTGCTACTTTGATTTCTATAGTTACTTTCATATCTATAACTACTTTCATTCCGATAGATTTGATATTTACTGCTACTTCAGAGGTCAGGTTTGCAGATCCAAGCCCCACTTCGGCGGTAAGCACCGTTGCCAAAGAAATTTTACCGTAATTTTGCATGATTCTGTACACTTTTTCACTTGCTACTTTCTCTTCAAAACAGAAAATGAAAGGAATATCTATAATCCAAGAAAATTATGACAAATAATACATGATAGTGTATGTCAACGTTGTGCATTTGAAAGGTTTCGGGAGGTTTGCATTACTTATTAATATTAAATTAAAGGAGTTGCAAGATTTGTGTGAAAAAAAATTGAAAAAGTGATGGTAGAAGCCACCTCCAAGCAGACCCACATCAGCTGCACATGTACATGCGTCCAGATTATAATTCCTTTCCACAAAAGGGCTAGCACTCTCATTGTAAACAAAATAAAAGAAAAAGGATTATTGTGCAAACAACCACATGACTAGTTTTTTGTTGTCCTAGAGTTTACGTTTTTTTTTATTATAATGTATTGATTAGTTTATTAATTAGCTAGTCACTTAACTACTAATCCAAGAGAAACTCGTTAACATTCCTTAAAAATTTGCAGTCATTTATCCATAGGAGGAACAAAATTATTAATTAAATATGGAAACAACCGTTTCTCTAGATTTGTTGACCGCTAACAAAGCGAAAGTAGCTTCTTGTATCGTATATCATCTATGTGAAGCGAAGCTTATTATTTCCATCTAATTTGCAAATGCACGCATCCCACTTTTCATATTTTTTTTGGGCAAAGTAGGTTGCTACTACTCTGTTTCCTCGTGAGTTTTGTGTTCCGAACTTCTTTTTCTTCAATTCCTTTTCACACGATTCCTTCCACAGGTGTCCTAGATGATATTGCAATTTGGACAACTGCAGAGTTTATAGTACTACTAGGTAAGCCACAATGATTCGTTCTTACAATAATTATAAAAAAAAAAATTCTAACCTATCAAAATTTTCTTTCAGTGCTTTTCTGTGCAGCGAAATTCGTAATTGTGATGCCATTTGTCGCAATATTTCTAATTTACAAGTACAGAAGAAGACACTTAGCTATGGACAAGAACATCGAAGAATTTTTGCAAGCTCACAACAACTTTTTGCCCATAAGGTACTCTTACTCGAACATTCAAAAGATCACCATAAACTTTAAGCACAAACTAGGTGAAAGGGGGTATGGTTCTGTGTACAAAGGAATGCTTAGAAGTGGCAACGAAGTGGCTATCAAGATTTTGAAGAAGTCCACGGTCCATGGTCAAGATTTTATAAGTGAAGTGGCTACTATTGGAAGAATTCACCATGTTAATGTAGTGCAACTCATCGGTTTTTGCTTTGAAGGCTCGAAACAAGCTCTTGTATATGATCTCATGACAAATGGATCTTTGGATAAGCACATTTTTGCCGAGGAAGGTGTTAAGCTTCTTGATTATAGGAAACTATATGAGATTGCTCTTGGGGTGGCAAGGGGGATTGACTACTTATATCGGGGGTGTGACATGCAAATACTATATTTCGATATCAACCCTCACAACATTCTCTTAGACAAGAATTTCACTCCAAAAGTTTCTAATTTTGGACTTGCAAAACTTTATTCCACAGATGATAGCATAGTTTCATTGACTGCCGCAAGAGGAACCTTGGGATATATGGCGCCTGAGTTGTTCTACAAGAGCATTGGTGGCGTATCTTATAAATCAGATGTCTATAGCTTCGGGATGTTGCTCATGGAAATGGCAGGGAGAAGGAAGAAGATAAATGCAAATGCGGAACACTCAAGCCAAATTTATTTCCCATTATGGGTGTATGACCAAGTCAATGAAGGAAAAAAATGTTGAAATGGAAGAAGTTGTAGAAGAGGAAAGGAAGGTCACAAAAAAGATGATAATAGTTGCACTTTGGTGCATACAATTAAACCCTGATCATCGGCCTCCAATGAGCAAAGTCCTAGAAACGCTTGAAGGAGATATTGGTAAACTTCAAATGCCTCCAAAGCCGCTTATTTACCCTCCAGATGTGCTTGTTAACAATGACAAAACCGAGATAGAACTAGAAACATTCTCAACTTCATCAAGTGCTTCGATAATTTCCACTAGTTTTCCTTTTGGAGATACCAATGATGTTTAGAGAATCACGCACATTTTGATTGAAAAAGCTTTGTGTATTTGCCCACAATCCAGTATTATGTTGGGAGGGACTTGAGCAAGTTTAGCTCGATACTAATTACTATTGATATTGTCTTCTTATTGCTTTTAGCTTAATGTTGTGTTATTTTATTTCATATAGTTTTACTCTCTTGCATCCTTCTTCAAAAGAATATAAAAAAATTGGTTAGAAAGCTAGGACAAAAACAAAGGATAAAAGGTGACGGACATTGTGAATTTTCGTCCCTCATCAAGTGATTTTGGGTAATTCCAATGAAAAAGCTAACAATAACCCGCGATCTTGCTCCTTAACGTGTTACTACCTACATATGATTTCTCGATATAAAAAACAACCGATTTTCATTTATGAATTCATTTTTCTAAGAAAACATACATGTATATGTTATACAAAGTAGACATCATTTGTCTATGCGAGAAACAACTTTTATCAAAACGGAAAAGAATAAGATGTTAGATGAATCAATTCAATGAAATTAATATTTGAAAGAACTCGTATTCTGTATTAAAGCTAACATGAAATTACTAACGAGTAACAAGATCCAAAAACTATAATTTTCTCTTAAAAATTATCGCATGATTCTAATTGATGGGATTGTAGAATTTCGGTGCACTTTAATGAAACTTCATCAGCCTGGCTTATATACTTGACATCGACCGAGGAAGAGGGGGCGGGCGGGGGCGCCCCCTCCCCAAATTTGTGTATACTGTACAGATATACAGAAAAAAATAAATTATAAGTCACTACTATACAGAGATTAATGTCATCTTCAGTTCGATGCTCAATTTTTTTTTTCAAAAAGTTCTATCAAAACCCCTGTAAGTTTGCTTAAGGTAGATCACATCTGTTGTATTCAGTGGGCAAAGATGTAAACTGATGACATTATCTCATCTCACCTTATATTTACTGATATTGAATTATCTCTTTCTTCCTATTATTTTTCATGTAAGAAATTGTGGTTTCTAATTAACACTATATATGTGCCTTGTATGCAAAATATATATTGTTTAGTTATATGTCGCGACCTAAAGTTTTCCCTCTTAGGCTAATGGATTATTAGGACTAAACCTAACTCGAGCCCTCCCAAGCCCTACCAATTCGCAACTTAGGGTTTAAGTTTTTAACATGCAAATGTTTTCATGCTTGGAGTCGCCACTAATCTATTTGTGGTAGGTCGATTAGAAACCTAAATAAAACATAGGGAGGTATGTTTTATTCCTACGAACAAGAGATTCTAAGCCCGGGGACTTGATTACGCTAGATCTAGTCTAACGCCCTTTCGGTACCTTTTCTTTTCAAAAATGTTTTGGCAAGCAATCTGGATCCATTTTAACTTAGTTACTAACATGTGAGGTGTTCATGCGGGTGCGCAAACCACCAAAGTAACACCCAATAATCAAAACATTAAATAAATTGCAAGATTGGGAGAATTACTTACCTCGAAGCAACGTAAGCATATGCATGGTTAGCTAGAAAATCACATCAACCAACCTAATATGATTTCTAATTAACAAGCAGTTCACTCAATATTTTTGGATTTTCGCTTATTTAAATGAAAGCTAACCTACATGTAATGACGTGCAAAAATGACATGCAAGTAATGCAACCTAGCATGCAAACTATATGTCATGCGACGACGTGACCTAATTCTGATGACGGGCAAATGATTTATTTTTGGTATTTTCTGGTGAAATTCGGAATAAAAATATGCCTAAATTAACATGCAACCTATGATGACTTAACATATCCTAACATGACTTATTTTTGAGGTTTTTGTTAAAATTCGAAATAATAAATTACTTAAATTAAGAATGCAATCTATCCTAATCTACCATAAAACAATTCATTCTTTTTTTGGGTTTTTATGAAAATTCAGAATTAAAAAATAACCTAAATAATCTATTAAGATTAGAAAATTACTTAGTTTAAACTAGGAAATAGATTATCTCAAGTCCTAATTTAAATTAAATAATTACTCTATCGTCTAGATATATTTAGGATTCCTAAACATGCAAAACTCAAATTCAAATCCTAACTGATATTTTTGAATTTTCTTTTTATTTGAAAAGGAAAGACAATTTAAACGGAAATAGCATCCACATTTAAAACAGCCACGCGATCCACAAGATTCGTTTCAAACTTGGATTAGGCACAAAAATCGAACTATCGGTCATATCTATAGGGTTACAGATATTGACGGAAAGTCGATCATTCAAATTTGGAAAGCAGATAAAAATCATTATCGTGCCCAAGTGATTATGGGCAAGATAATGATTTTTCATATCGCCACGTATCATACCTTAGGGATAAGGTCGGATAATTGTCCAGATACGTTGCTGAATTAGGAAAGTTTCCTAACTTTGAATATTTTCAAATATTGCGAATAAGGCAGATATTATCCTAAGATATCTAGCAATCCACACAATATTCACAGAATATTCAAATATCCAAACTTTAAGAAACCAAATATTCTGAAAATATCGGATAATGTTCAATTACCTAATTTGCAGATAATTCCCAAATTCGAACTTGCGGATCGGGATGAGCGACGAACGGCGGACCGGCGGCGCGGTATCGAGGGCGACGGCAACAGCAGCGGCGCACGGCGAGAAACAGCGGCAGCACGCGGTTGCGCGCGGCAGGGGCAGCAGCGGCGGGCAGCGGCGCGCGGCGGGAGGAGGCGGCAGCAGCGACGTCGGAGTGTGACGGCTCCGGCGACGGCGGCGTGCAGCGAGAGAGGGCAGCAGCGGCGGGCAGCGGCAGCGGCAAGAGGTGTGGAGCACGGCAGCAACGGCGTCGGCAGGAAGTGGCGGCAGCAGGCGGCGGGAAGCAACAGCGGCGACCAGTGTGGAGCAGCAGCGACAAGCACGGCGTCGCGCGGGAGGCAGCAGCAGCGGCGTGAGGCGCGGCGGCAGCAGGCGTCGTGAGGCGCGGCGGCAGCAGGATCGCGCGGGGAGCGGCAGCAGGATCGCGCGGGGAGCAGCAGCACGACGGGCGCGGCAGGCGCGGCGGCGCGCACAGCAGCGGCGTGAGGCGCGGCGTGAGGGTCGCACGGGGAGCAGCAGCACGGCAGGCGCGGTGGCGCGCACAGCAGCGGCGTGAGGCGCGGCGTGAGGGGGGGAGCAGCGGCGGCGCACGGCGTAGGATGGCTCCGGCGGTGGCGGGGCGTGCCGGTCTCCTTCTCTCTCTCTCTTTCTCACTCTCTCTTTCTCACTCTCACCCTCTGAAAATTCTGATCTGAAAATTGTGTGTCCCCCCTCTAAAATTCTGACCTAATAATGTATATATAGTATTAACCTAGGTCAATTAGATGGGCTTTTTAGTCCTAATGGGCTTAGGCTTGGGCTTTAATTTAAATGGGCTAAATTAATGGGCTGAATTAATTAATGATAATGGGCTGAATTAATTAATGAGAATGGGTTGAATTAAGTTCAAATTAAAACGACCGAGCCCGTTTGACTTGTAATTCCCGGCCCTTGCACTTCAAACGAGCGGAGTCACATTCGATGAAATTTAAGCTCGTTCGTCATCGCCAGTCCGATGCAAAAAATGCAATTAATCTAAAATGAATTTAAACTATATGTTATGCAATTTAAATATTTTTATTTAGGGGTTAAAAATTTAATCCCTAATTTTCTATGCAAATTACACTAAATGATGTGTCAAAATTTAGGTGTCAACAGCTGCCCCTCTTTGAAGGTGAGCTCGTAGAGGTTGCATTCAAAGACTAAATGATACCTAAATTTCAACCATGCAAATGCAATGAATGTTGTTTTTGTCGAGATTATGAGTCCCATTTTACAATGCATTAAAAAATGATGCATGCTGACTTGCATAGAAAACACACCTGGAATTACTTACCTGACATGAACGATAGCGTAATTCGAGGCACAACTTTAACTTGTATGTTGTTTTGGCAAATGTATGGGCTCGGTCCCATAGGTATTGCCTGATATACATTGATGAACTTCGGTGATCTGCAGTTAAGTCAAAATACACGAAGAAAGCTCGACGTATCCAATCATCATCTGGATTCGTGAGAACAGTTCCGATCTTTACGAACTACCTATACATCTCCATAGGTGTTTGTAAAGATTTGGCCGCTTCACTTATACCTGCTCATAAGTGAATTGCGGGGGAAACTTTTGAAATCAAGAGGATATTCCGACCTTTGCATATACCTGCTCATATGCAAAGATTTGGCCGCCTCACTTATACCTGCTCATAAGTGAATTGCGGGGGAACACCTGGGGTTGAGAGAATATTCCGACCTTTACATATACCTGCTCATATGCAAAGATTTGGCCGCTTCACCTATACCTGCTCATAGGCGAGTAGCGGGGGAACATCCGAGATAATGAGAGAATATTCCGACCTTTACATATACCTGCTCATATGCAAAGATTTGGCCGCTTCACCTATACCTGCTCATAGGTGAGTAGCGGGGGAATACCCGATATTTGGGAAGAATATTCCGACCTTTACATATACCTGCTCATATGTAAAGATTTGGCCGCCATGCCTATACCTGCTTATAGTCATGTAACGGGGGAATCTTCTCGAGATTGTATGAAAATCTGTGATTTGATGAACAAAGGGGCTAGCCCAAGTGTTCAAGAGTTCTTTGACAAAGTACCTGGATATCATCAGAAATACCTGAAAAGGTTTGATCAAATGTGGGGCCTGACAATTGCTTGAACAGGTTAGGGATACCTAGATATTCATAGACATCCTTGGGATAGAGATATACTTACCTGGTGATATCTCCAACTCTGAGGGCGTGTCTCCTGTTAGACACGATTTTAAGTAATATGTAATATGCATTCGTACACTGTCAAGAATACATATACACATGCACCATGATTTCAACTGATTTTCATGCACGATGGTTTTGTCAAATCAGCATTACAAACTTCGCTGGAGAAAAATCATGACAAAACAATCCGAACTCATAAGCGGATATCTTGAAAATGTCGAATGAGGGACTTCCGGTCCAAAAGGGCTTTCTCTCATTCTCATCGAAAGGCTGATTTATGGAGAATCGCTCTATCTCACCATCATCATGTTGACAAGGGTCTGAGTATTCTCGCAAGCAGTACGACTTTACCGATCTGAGAGGTCTTTGTTAGGACCGTAACATGGGCTTGGTCAATGGCTTAGCAAAAGAGACTCTTCGAGTCGAGGCTATTGAAAGAAAATACTCTGCAATTGTTTCCGGATTTACAAGTCAAGAACCTGCGAAAATGAGATAGAAATGGACTTGCTCGCACTTCTTCGAGCTAAGCTTATAAACATCAGAAACTCTACGTTAGTTCAAGTGCCTTAATCTGAAGAGACTTTGCAAGGGACGTAACGTAGGCTAGGCTCATGGGTTGAGAAATGAATGGATCATAAGGCTCAAAATGTGTATAATTGGGGTGAGAGTTGGTGATCATCTCGGCGTTGTCACCGGTCTTCTTCTTCACCAGGGATTGTCTTCTCGGTAAATGCTCCATTGGCTTCAAGAATTCATCACTTGATTCCTTAAGACTCTGGATACTTTTGTGACTTTGACACATCTCAACATTTTCTAAAGTCGTCACTTTTTCTCCATTTTTATCATTCTCTTTTTTCACGGGCATTGGCCTTGCTTTTACCAGGCACACTGCTTTTTCATGCCCTCTAGTTTTTTTTTTGACACACACTGTCTACAATGCATACATTGGCCAGTCACACTTTGGCTTGTTTTGACCGAATGACTAACATTTGGACTCTCAGGGTCTTCGTCTTTTATCAGCGCTCCGGATATGCTGCTTGAACAATGATGACTTTTGCCTTGCCCCAGTGTGGGGGATGATCACCAACTGGGTTTAAGAAATGAATTTGCAGGCTCAATTGGGCTTAACAAAGGATAAAGTGTGTATAGGATAGAGAAAGAAATGCTCTTCGTCATCCTAAAGCACTTGAACTTTACGTGAATTCATCTGAAAAAAGCAACACTCGAAGATTGATGCAAGTGAGAGCATGAAAATTTCTACTCATTGTTCACCTTATGACGCTGACTTACCTCCAGTTTGCCCCGATGTGGGGTGGTTCTTGACAGGGGTAATTTGAATGAATTTCTCCAAGTGTTTAGGCTCAAAGTGGCGAAACAACGGATAACCTGTAGTGTTTGGGATAGAGAAATGAACTGCCTCTCGTCATTTCAATTGCCGTACCTTTTGCGAGATAACCCTTTACCTTGCAGACATGGAATTTTTCCACTCAACTCACTGGGGATTAGTGCATGGGACTGTGTATAGGATATGGCTTGCCTTTCATCATCCCGATGTACCTCATTCAACACATTCAATTCATTCCACATGAATTATCATATTGTCTAAATAGATTCTCCCTTTGAGGTCAATGATACAGGTTGACAAATAACCATGCAGAAATTAAAGCCAATGCAAACATCTTAACTTGAAATTGATTGAAACCACTTATTCATAAATGCAATGCTTGCAATTCAGAGTATAAAACCAAACTTTTGAAAACTTTTGCTGCAAAATGTTAAATTCCATCAGGGATAATAGATCTTCACAGCATCAGAATTAACAGGAGTAGAAAACTCACGACCATCCATTTCTGCGAGAATCAGGGCACCTCCGGGAAGCACTTTTTAACCACATACGGACCAATGTAGTTTGGGGCAAATTTTCCTCCAGGAACAGGAAAGACTGGCAGTACCTTCCTTAGGACTAGATCATTTACCTCGAAGTGTCTTGGACGCACCTTTTGATTGAAGGATCTAGCTATCCTCTACTGATAGGTTTGACCGTGGCAAATGGCTCTCAATCGCTTCTCATCAATTAGGTTCAACTGCTCATGCCTTTGTCGCATCCATTCTGCCTCGGACAACTCCACTTGAGACAAGACTCGCAGGGAGGGGATCTCTACTTCGACGGGTAGGACTGCTTCCATGCCATACACCAAGGAAAAAGGAGTTGCTCCGACAGAGGTTCGAATCGAAGTTCGATACGCCATTAGTGCAAATGGCAATCTTTCATGCCAGTCACGATAGTTTTCAGCCATTTTGGCCAAAATCTTCTTGATGTTCTTGTTAGCAGCTTCAACTGCTCCATTCATCTGTGGACGATAGGGAGATGAATTCAGGTGCCGGATTTTGAACTCGTTGAACAACTGATCAATGAACTTGTTGTTCAAATTTGTCCCATTGTCAGTGACGATAGCCTCAGGGACACCATAACGAGCAACTATGTCTCGCCTGATGAATTTTACAACATTCCTTGTGGTGACGTTTGCATAAGATGACGCCTCAATCCACTTAGAGAAATAGTCAATCGCGACCAAGATAAATCGGTGTCCATTTGATGCCTTGGGATTAATCGGGCCAATCACATCGATGCCCCACATTGAAAAGGGCCATGGCTCAGACTGCTGATGTAATTCCGTCGGGGGAACATTTATTTTATCCTCGTGAACTTGACAGCGATGACATCTTCGAACATGTTGGATGCAGTCACTTTCAAGACTGAGCCAATAATAACCCAATCTCATAATCTTCTTAGCTAACATGTGGCCATTCATGTGTGGACCACATATCCCCTCGTGTACTTCTTGCATGATTCTGGTAGCTTCAGCCGCATCCACACACCTCAATAGGATCGAATCATATGATCTTTTGTACAGCTTCTCACCACTAACAAAGAATTTCGAAGCCATTTTCATTATGTACTTCCTGTCAGCCGGGGTGCTTCCCTCAGGAAATTCTTGTTTCTGGATATAACTCATGATATCATAATACCATGGCTTTTCATCAGGTTCTCCGGTCACAACCATACAGTAGGCCGATTTTGTCAGGACTTCGATCTTCAAGGGTTCTACCTCTAACCCATCAATCACTTGCAACATGGATGATAACGTAGCTAGCGCATCAGCAAACTGATTATGAGACCTCGATAAGTACTCAAAAGAGATGTTTTCGAATTCCTCTATGATTTCTTCGAGGTATTCATGGTACGGCACTAGTTTGGTGTCTCTCGTCTTCCACTCTCCCACAGTTTGGAGAATAATCAAAGCAGAATCACCAAACACTTTCAACTTGGTTATCCTCATTTCCACTGCGGCTTGGAGTCCGAGGATGCAAGCCTCGTACTCGGCTATGTTGTTGGTACAGGGGAACACCAACTTTGCTGCTACTGGATAATGTTGCCCATCTGGGGATATTAAAACTGCCCCAGTGCCGGAACCAGCCAGGTTTACAGCTCCATCGAAAAACATGGTCCATGTATCTTCCTTTATTACCAAAATGCGATCTTCTGGAGAATATCTATCATCATTAGGGACTCCAGGATTTTCAACTAACATATCAGCAATTACTCGACCTTTAACTGACTTCTGTGGCTTCATCTGGATATCAAACTCTGAAATTAAAATCTGCCACTTGGCTAACTTTCCTACCAAAGCTGGCTGATCAAGTAAATACTTAATGGGATCGTTCTCAGTCACAAGCAAAGTCTGGTGATGCAGTGTATATTGTCGCAGCCTATGGAGCACCCATACTAGCGCAGCGCAAGTCTTCTCGGCTTCAGAATAATTCAACTCCGAGACAGTGAACTTCTTGCTTAGGTAATAAATGGCTCGCTCTTTTCCATCTTCAGGACTTTCCTGGGCTAGCATCGCACCTAAAGACTCACTATGAATTGTGAGGTAAAGGATCAAAGGCTGGCTCGGCATTGGTGGGACTAGCACTGGTGGTTTCATCAGGTATTGCTTTAGTTCGTTAAACGCTTCCCGACAATCATCGTCCCACTTCACTTGAGCATTCTTCCTTAGAAGTTTGAAGAATGGCTTAGCAGTTGCTGAGAGCTGAGAAATAAAACGGGCTATGTAGTTCAATCTACCCAGGAGGCTCCGTACTTCTTTTACGGTCGACGGGGGTTGTAACTCACATATAGCCTTCACTTTGGAGGGGTCAATTTCAATGCCTTTACTGCTTACTATGAACCAAAGTAATTTACCCGAGGTTGCTCCGAATACGCACTTTGCTGGATTGAGACGGAGCTTAAACTCACGGAGCCTTTCGAATAATTTCTTCAAAGTATCGACGTGACTCATCCCAGGTCGAGACTTGGCGATCATGTCGTCGACATAAACCTCAATCTCTTTATGCATCATATCATGGAAGAGCGTCACCATTGCCCGTTGATATGTTGCCCCGGCATTTTTAAGGCCGAAGGGCATGACCTTATAGTGGAATGTCCCCCAAGGAGTGATGAACGCCGTTTTCTCCTTATCATCGTCCTTCATTTTTATCTGATTATAACCCGAGAAACCATCCATGAAGGAAAACAGCTCGAACCCTGCAGTACTGTCCACCAAAACGTCTATATGTGGCAATGGGAAATCGTCTTTAGGACTGGCCTTGTTTAGATCGCGATAGTCGATGCAAACCCGAACTCGACCATCCTTCTTCATGACTGGTACAATATTAGCCACCTAGCTGGGGTATTGGGTGACTTCGATGAATCCCACTTTCAAGAGCTTCATGACCTCCTCTTCTATCTTCTTCGAAAGCTCAGGTTTGGTTCTTCGCAGCTTCTGTTTCTTGGGCGGCATGTCCGGATTAGTAGGTAGACTATGCTCCACGATGGAAGGGTCTAAACCCGGCATATCGTCATATGACCAGGCAAAGATATCCCGGTAATCCTTCAGCAGTTGGACCAGGCGTTTAGCTTCACCTTTGGGAAGGGTAGCTCCTATCTTCACCTCTTTGGGTTCTCCGGAATCACTCAAGTTGACCGTGATAGTTTGGTCTACCGTTAGGACTTTAGGTCTTTCATGATACTCTAGGTCACGCTGGAGGTCCGAGGAATCTTCGAGTTCATTGGTGTCATCGAAATCAGGTTCGGTGGCACATAATTCATCAGATTGGACCGTTCCCATACCCTTACGTGTCACAAAATTGCCCCTGAAACATAAAGTAGGAGGTTCAGTAGGACAAACAGGGCTAAACAGTGTATTTTTATTTCTTTTGATGATTTTATTTATTTTGAAATTCTTTTCAAAAAGGTTTTAACACGAGGAAGCATGAAGAAGCCCAGGCCTCAGAATTCTCCTTGGACTATATTTTTCTTTTATCGGTTGGATATCATCACCGGGCTGGTTTGATGTACCTCAACATGCCCTCAAAACGAAAATAACTTGTAATTTCATTGATTATCACCAAATGAATTATATTTATTGGAATGGAAATTGCAACAATCAAATCCTAGAAATGAAAAGTACTAAAAAGCAGTTCCCGAGACGGGGCAAGTCCTAAAAAGCAGTAAAAATTCCCGCGTAGGGGAGTGTGCGAAAAAGGTAAATGTGTTACTCTTGCGGGCTAATGCCCATTCCCTTCAACGGTCCTTCCTCGATGGCTCCAACTAAGAAATTATCGAACAGGGCAGTGATTCCCTCCATTGCATCATCAGAATCTTCTGTCACTAGAGGTGTTGAATCATCCATACCTCCCCATCCATCCGGGACAATGTCATGGGGGTCGACATAGAAGCTCGGGGGTGCTGAGTATTTTACATAATAATCGAACTTGCCGCTCGGTTGCCCCAAAGTGTCGATCACCTCCTTTTCTTCATACATCATTCTTGCAGGGCCCGGGAATGTGGTGCGGATGTGTGGAAGCAACCTACTACGCCCACGTTCTTTGCCATTCGGCTCTTCTTCGGATCGCGATCTGTCCTGTCCATTTCCTCGACCTCGACCTCGACCACGTCCACGTCCACGTCTCCCATCATTTGGCTCGCTTGACCCCAGGTATCCCAACCCAGTAATGCGGGGCCTCTGAGAAACTTCCACCGGTTGGCGGATACCTTGACCATTTCTACCAAGGCCTTCACTCGGAGTAAAGCCATGAGAGACCATTACCTTTCCAATCATGACTGCAGCATTTGACACCTCGGGAATAGGCGGTGACGATCCTCTAGAAGCATGTATGGTTGATACGAGCTCGAGCGACTGATAGCTCGATTCTATTTTGCAATCAGGCTCAATATAGGGGATAGCCGTTGCGTGGTAAATTGGGTGCTCTTCTTCACCGTGAACCGTGACTAACTTTCTCTCCACAACGAACTTCACCATCTGATGTAGACTGGATGGCACAGCTCCGGCAGTATGAATCCATGGACGACCCAACAGAAAATTGAATGTAGTGGAAATGTCCATAACTTGAAATAGGACATTGAACATCGTTGGTCCTATCTGTATGTCAAGGTGGATTTCTCCCATCACCTCTTTCTTCGTTCCGTCAAAGGCTCGTACGGAGGTTTTTGCAGAATTTATCCTAGAAGGATCTACCTTAAGGCGGTGTAAAGTTGCCAAAGGACAGATGTTCAGGGCTGATCCGTTGTCAATGAGTACCCGGGCTACATGTGAAGCCTTGTATTTGACGGAAATATAAAGTGCTTTGGTATGCCCCCTCCCTTCTAGAGGGAATTCTTCATCTGAAAAGGCTATGAGGTCCTTGAGGAGTATAGAACCCACAAATTCCTCTAATTTGTCATGATCGATCGTTTCTGGCACGCGGACTTCACTTAACACCTTCATTAAGGCCTTCTGATGTTTGACAGATGTTTGGAGTAGCTCAAGCAGAGAGATTTGCGCGGGCAGCTTGCGCAATTGTTCAACTATGTTGTATTCGCTAGCCTTAATCACAGCTAGAAATTCCTTGGCTTCTTCATCAGTAACAGGTTTTGCAGGTTGAGCATTAGCTTGGCCGTAGGAACGCCCAGATCTGGTAACTAAGTCGACATCGAGACTGTAGGACCAAGGAACTGCCCTATTATCACTGTACTCATACGGTTGAGGTATCTCGATCACTATCCCTTCATCAGTTGTAGGCGTGCTTACAATGATCTCCTCATTATCGGACGCGTCTTCAAGCGGAGGCATGTCTTCAAGCAGAGGGTCGCTCTCGTTGCTCCCGGTGTTCAACGAAGCAAACTCCTCCTCCCAATTAATAACCACTTCAGAGATAGTAGAAACGATGCCAGTGTGGTCAGCATAAACGATCATCCCAGCTTCTACCATCCTTGAGATTCTTTCTCTCATGATGGTAAGGGGAAGGTCTTCATTACTCGGGTAACAACCGGCTTTCACTAACTCATCGTAGACGTCAGTAGTATACACCTTAACATTCTTGATTCGACCAGCGTCGAAGCCGAATATGGCATTCACATTGCCTGCGTGATCAGGGAGTGGGTTGCTCTGAACATTCGGTTTAGCAGGTTGAAATGAGAAAGCCTTCGTGTCTAGGAGGTTTTGGACTCGGTGCTTGAGGGCATAGCAATCGTCGGTTGAGTGTCCCAGCTCACCCATGTGATAATCACATTTCTTTGAAGGGTCGAAGTTATAGAACCACTCAGGATTGGGCCTCTTCGGCTCAGTAGTAAGCAAGCCTTTCTTCTGGAGCACTGTCAGTACTTGAGACAACGATCCGGGGAGGGGGGTGAATTGCCTCCTGTTGTTCCTCCTCTGGAAAGGTTGACGACTCGAGTTTTGCTGCTGAGCTTCTACTACTTGGATTGCTGGGGCGGAGTTAGCATTCCGCCGGATTGGCTGGTTATAAGCTATATTCACTTCAGCTGCCGGTTCTTTCTCCTTTCTCGCACCAAATCTTCTGGTCGAGGAGGACGGTTTGACAAACCATCCATCTTTCAGTCCTATTTCGATTTGCTCGCCCATGGGGATGAGTTGGTTGAAGTTGTCAGCCGGAATGGCAACCATCCGATTACGGTATTCGAACGGGAGAGTTTTCACGAACATCCTCTTTAACTCACTGTCTATGGGTTCTGGGACAACCTGAGCAGCTAAATTCCTCCATCTGATAGCATAGTCTTTGAAAGACTCAGTCTTTTTCATCTGAGCACGTTCGAGATCATCACGGGTAGGAATGATGTCCGTTATGAATCTGTACTGCTTCAAGAATGCTTCACTGGCTTCTTTCCAAGTTTTGAGGCCATTTATCTTCTTCATGAGATACCAGCTCAAAGCAGGACCCGTCAAACTTGCTTGAAAGGCGTGGATCATTAGGAGTTCGTTATCAACGTACGAAGTCATTTGTACGGGATAGAGCTGTAAGTGGGCTTTTGGACATGTGGTGCCATTGTATTTGTCGAAATCCGGCATTTTGAACTTCTTTGGGATTTTGATTTGTGAGTATAGGGACAGATCGATCGAAGGTGAATCCTGCGAACCTTCCAGCTGCTTCACTCTTTCTTCAAGTTTATTGACCCGTTCATCAGGTTTGTCCTTGTTGAAGATGATTTGGACGGGGTCATCTTCCAAATCAGGGATATCGTCATCTCCGTTAACCTCGACACTCTTTCTAATTTTCTGCTTTGGGATTGATGCTTCGAGGGATGGCGAAACGGGAACCGACCGGAGAGCTTTGATCTCAGCGGACATTTGTTGCATTGCGATGACAAGTTGCTTGATCTGGTCTTCCACACCAACAACACGATCTTGCAAGTCGGTTTGATCGGCCATTCTGGCTCTCGACCGTGTACGAATGGGCGATCGTGATCGGTCCGTAGCTACCTAATTTCAAAATGAAACAGGCATACATGAGTGCGAAGCAAACATCATACGCCAATCCATGACATTGGTCTAACCGCTTTGAATTGAAAGGACCCCTTTATTGAAATGGCAAAAATTTTTACACCAATTAGTGACTTGAAATTGCACTGAATGACTCAATTCCTAAACAAATTTTAAAAACTGAAACTGAAATGAGAAAAGAACTTCGAGCTTTTTATTTAGCTTGATCTATAGACATATGGGAGGCGACTTCCTTCTTCAGTTGCTTATAAGCTCGAGCTATCTTGGATGCCTTTTCTTCAGCTTCTTCGGCCTTCCTTTTGAGGCGATTGTTCTCTGAGCGATTGGCGGACTTGAGAGGCACCTTGGGTATCTTCGGGAGCAAATCCCGCGGGATTCTGTGCCGACGAATGTACTGGGTCGTCGCGAAATAGGACTTCTGCTCTCCCTTTAGTTCTCCTTCGGGCCGAGCTATCTTTAACACACAACACTTCCACCACATCTTATTGAGCTGAGCTACGATCGCTTCGTGGTCTTTATCGTCATCGGCGAAGTCAACTTGGAGGAGTTCCGGTTGTAGCGCTGGAGGGAGCCCTTGGAGAATCTGATACTGACGAGACACTCTGGCGGGGTAGTATTCAATTGCGCCAGTGAAACCCAATAGTGGAACCGGCCCAATACCGTTACACGTAAGCCGAGCTTCCTCAACTTTGAACCAATTAGCATGCCATTGGAAACCTTGGGGTCTAGCGTTTTTCATGAAAATGATCCATTCAGAGTAATGATAATCGGGTGCATCCCCTTGTTTTTCTTTATACCTCAAGACGGGATGGCTAGAATCACTAAGCTCGGATATCGTGAGTAAATCGCCGCACCCTTTTATGTGAGACAAAAACCAGATTTGCAAAAGTTCGAGGGAGGCATGAAAAGTTTTGTCAACATGTTGCTTAAATTTAGTGAGGGAAATGAAAGTCTCGGCTAAAATGATGTTGATAAAATTCTTTTCAAGACAGACTTGTTGGACCAACCATGCGATTGAAGGATTACATGCATTCTTACAGTAAGGAAAAATCACGAACCCGAAAAACGCTAGCAAAAAGATTCTGCCTTTATGAAAAGATGTGGCTTTTTCAAAACACTGACTCAGGAATGAAAATGGACATGTGCCACGATTTGCTTTTAAAACTTTTCCCAATTCATCTTTTCCGACATTCAAAAAATTTAGCCATCATTAAAGTGGAATCAATTCCTAAAGGTGGTGTGACTAACTCCGACTCCAATGGTTTTCCAATGAGCACGCTATATTCTTCCAACGTCGGGGTGAGCTCGTGCTTACCGAATATAAAGGTAGAGGTTTCGGGACACCAGAAGTGCGCTAATGCTCGAACGAGGCCGGTACGGACTTTGACCTCCAGTAGGGGGAGCAACCTCCCGATGTGGCCCTCAACTAGCTTGCGGTTGGTCGGACTGAGTAGATTCCACCAGGCACGGAGCTCGTCCTTAGGAGCATCAAGGATCCGGATGTCTGCCCCTCCCATAGTGTATAGACCAAGACTCGCGACCGACCTAATGTCATGGACCGACCAAAGAAAAAGACGAAACATAAATAAATTGCGAGATAAAGGTTCAGAAATCTTACTTCACCCGGTAGAATGATGGCAATCACATAGACATGCACATGAAACGTGAGGTTCGATTTCTACCTAGACTCCGGCTTGCAAAATGGAGACATGAGGATTACCGAGCTAAACCAGTCATGGTGGTAGTTAGGCTGGGATTCCCCTGACTCCGGCTTAGTCAAAGAGCCGACCCGGGTTGCAAAGGGTGCAACCGTGGTAGGTATTCAATGACACCATGAAAGAACTTTCGGGACCAAGAAAGGCGACCCATACCACACGGGTGTGGTCGGGGTGTCCGTTTTCCTAGTACCATCCTAAACCTGTGCCGCCCAGGTCCAGCAGCGGGTAGTGTGTGCGGTGTAGTGTAAATGCAAAGCATGCACAACAAGTTATATCATACAGCGCTTTGTGCATAAAATAAACCATTCATTCAAACACCTCCCTGCAAAACAAGGGTTAACAATCACGCCTCCCCTTATACCTCCCATTCTGCAAAAACATTTAACACCTAAAATGTTAGGGACGTACCTGGGATCCTCGCTGCCAAGCAAGAATATTTTTAAAAAAAAAAAAGAAAAACTGGCCTAAGTCCACTAAGAGTTTTAACTCTACTCCCCAGCGGAGTCGCCAAGCTGTCGCGACCTAAAGTTTTCCCTCTTAGGCTAATGGATTATTAGGACTAAACCTAACTCAAGCCCTCCCAAGCCCTATCAATTCGCAACTTAGGGTTTAAGTTTTTAACATGCAAATATTTTCATGCTTGGAGTCGCCACTAATCTATTTGTGGTAGGTCGATTAGAAACCTAAATAAAACATAGGGAGGTATGTTTTATTCCTACGAACCAGAGATTCTAAGCCCGGGGACTTGATTACGCTAGATCTAGTCTAACGCCCTTTCGGTACCTTTTCTTTTCAAAAATGTTTTGGCAAGCAATCTGGATCCATTTTAACTTAGTTACTAACATGTGAGGTGTTCATGCGGGTGCGCAAACCACCAAAGTAACACCCAATAATCAAAACATTAAATAAATTGCAAGATTGGGAGAATTACTTACCTCGAAGCAACGTAAGCATCTGCATGGTTAGCTAGAAAATCACATCAACCAACCTAATATGATTTCTAATTAACAAGCAGTTCACTCAATATTTTTGGATTTTCGCTTATTTAAATGAAAGCTAACCTACATGCAATGACGTGCAAAAATGACATGCAAGTAATGCAACCTAGCATGCAAACTATATGTCATGCGACGACGTGACCTAATTCTGATGACGGGCAAATGATTTATTTTTGGTATTTTCTGGTGAAATTCGGAATAAAAATATGCCTAAATTAACATGCAACCTATGATGACTTAACATATCCTAACATGACTTATTTTTGAGGTTTTTGTTAAAATTCGAAATAATAAATTACTTAAATTAAGAATGCAATCTATCCTAATCTACCATAAAACAATTCATTCTTTTTTTGGGTTTTTATGAAAATTCAGAATTAAAAAATAACCTAAATAATCTATTAAGATTAGAAAATTACTTAGTTTAAACTAGGAAATAGATTATCTCAAGTCCTAATTTAAATTAAATAATTACTCTATCGTCTAGATATATTTAGGATTCCTAAACATGCAAAACTCAAATTCAAATCCTAACTGATATTTTTGAATTTTCTTTTTATTTGAAAAGGAAAGACAATTTAAACGGAAATAGCATCCACATTTAAAACAGCCACGCGATCCACAAGATTCGTTTCAAACTTGGATTAGGCACAAAAATCGAACTATCGGTCATATCTATAGGGTTACAGCTATTGACGGAAAGTCGATCATTCAAATTTGGAAAGCAGATAAAAATCATTATCGTGCCCAAGTGATTATGGGCAAGATAATGATTTTCCGTATCGCCACGTATCATACCTTAGGGATAAGGTCGGATAATTGTCCAGATACGTTGCTGAATTAGGAAAGTTTCCTAACTTTGAATATTTTCAAATATTACGAATAAGGCAGATATTATCCTAAGATATCTAGCAATCCACACAATATTCACAGAATATTCAAACATCCAAACTTTAAGAAACCAAATATTCTGAAAATATCGGATAATGTTCAATTACCTAATTTGCAGATAATTCCCAAATTCGAACTTGCGGATCGGGATGAGCGACGAACGGCGGACCGGCGGCGCGGTATCGAGGGCGACGGCAACAGCAGCGGCGCACGGCGAGAAACAGCGGCAGCACGCGGTTGCGCGCGGCAGGGGCAGCAGCGGCGGGAGGAGGCGGCAGCAGCGACGTCGGAGTGTGACGGCTCCGGCGACGGCGGCGTGCAGCGAGAGAGGGCAGCAGCGGCGGGCAGCGGCAGCGGCAAGAGGTGTGGAGCACGGCAGCAACGGCGTCGGCAGGAAGCGGCGGCAGCAGGCGGCGGGAAGCAACAGCGGCGACCAGTGTGGAGCAGCAGCGACAGGCACGGCGTCGTGCGGGAGGCAGCAGCAGCGGCGTGAGGCGCGGCAGCAGCAGGCGTCGCGAGGCGCGGCGGCAGCAGGATTGCGTGGGGAGCAGCAGCACGACGGGCGCGGCAGGCGCGGCGGCGCGCACAGCAGCGGCGTGAGGCGCGGCGTGAGGGTCGCACGGGGAGCAGCAGCACGGCGGGCGCGGCAGGCGCGGTGGCGTGCACAACAGCGGCGTGAGGCGCGGCGTGAGGGGGGGAGCAGCGGCGGCGCACGGCGTGGGATGGCTCCGGCGGCGGCGGGGCGTGCCGGTCTCCTTCTCTCTCTCTCTTTCTCACTCTCTCTTTCTCACTCTCACCCTCTGAAAATTCTGATCTGAAAATTGTGTATCCCCCCTCTAAAATTCTGACCTAATAATGTATATATAGTATTAACCTAGGTCAATTAGATGGGCTTTTTAGTCCTAATGGGCTTAGGCTTGGGCTTTAATTTAAATGGGCTAAATTAATGGGCTGAATTAATTAATGATAATGGGCTGAATTAATTAATGAGAATGGGTTGAATTAAGTTCAAATTAAAACGACCGAGCCCGTTTGACTTGTAATTCCCGGCCCTTGCACTTCAAACGAGCGGAGTCACATTCGATGAAATTTAAGCTCGTTCGTCATCGCCAGTCCGATGCAAAAAATGCAATTAATCCAAAATGAATTTAAACTATATGTTATGCAATTTAAATATTTTTATTTAGGGGTTAAAAATTTAATCCCTAATTTTCTATGCAAATTACACTAAATGATGTGTCAAAATTTAGGTGTCAACATTATATCTTTTAGAAAAATATAATATGGATAAAGCCAACCTTAATTATAGTGGAAAAGTTCCAGCTAAAAAATAAAATTTAAGATTTGACATAATTTTAACCGTCATCAAGTATTCTCTTGTCCCAATACTTATCTAGGTTACTATAAAGAATAAAGAACAAAATCTACAAAATTTCGAATTGAAATTGTATTTTCTCGAACTTATTAATGACTAATATACATTCCATATAGTGTCACTTTATTTAAAATTCTCGAGTAAAGAAATAATTGAACTTGTAATTTTCCCGATGAGTCCTAGTACCTTTTTGTTATTGGTGCCATCGCTTGTGGCCGGTGGCCGGTCACCAGCAAAAGGAGGAAGAAAGAAGAAAAGAAAAGAAATCAGAAAAATAATAAAAAAATTGAAAAAATATTAAAATGTTGTAAAAAATTGTCTACGTCAGTGCTAGCGGTGCCATGTAAGTTGGCCGATGTCTATGTCAGTAATATCTGACCAAAATTAGCTGGAAGGACTAAATTGACATTATTTAAAAAAGTTTAGGACTAAATTGGTATAAAAAAAGTTTAGGACTAAATTGACATAAATGTAATTGGTTTAGGACTTTTCTAACACTATTCCTTGTGGTGATACATGCTTTTGGTGAAGTGCTCAGGACCCGTTGCTTCTCCATTATACGGAGCATACTCCTAGTCCTCGGACATATCTTTTATGATATCTGAAATGAGTCGATATTCACAAGTTGTGATAGATGCAAGTGCATCGTTGCAGAGGAATCTTGCACCATCACCCATGATGACATGGACCTGTTTTAATCGTATGCTTTCACCATCGAGCAACTACATAATGCGAAAGCCAACTGAGTTTTTGTCAACTACACACAACCTATACATCAAAATAAAGTATCTACCTTGTGCTTCCTTGGTTTGGCCGAAAGACACCTACACTGAGGACACGACTCCTGCGTTAAAATTGATGTATTATGTGGTGACACGAAGAAATACTAATATTGAAAATTGTAAATTTCCTGCGAGAGTGAATTGGAGGAAAAATGAAAAAGTTTCTTCAATCACCTCCATTTTCCTCTTTGCTCCCTCTCCCGAACAAAGCATTAAAATTTAAAATAGTATCAAAAGATCATGTCCTGCCCCTGTGTAAATGTTTACAAATAACCGTGCAACTTTCTTGATATTCCCAGATAAAAGATGGAGTTCGAATCATCTTATGCCCATTTAATGAGTCCTTTACGAATTCTCATTGGATTTCAGTCTATGAAAGCTATAGTTTCTGCAGATTATTGTATCGTAATTTGAGCGTTCAAAAAACATAAGAAATCATTGCAGACAAAAACAAATAGTTGTATTTATCTAACAAGCAATGGAGCTGTTGTCGCATTCAATAAAGAGTTGACTTACATAACACGGTTTCATGGTCCTGCATCAAAACTGTCGTGACATGGAGGAGAAGAAGTTTCATGGCAAGCTAGTTTCTATTTGTGATCTTGTTCCTCGAAACTATACGCCAATTTTCCTATGATCGTGACTCGTGCGGTGAAGAAGGAAGTTGGAGAAGAAGAAGGGAGGAAACAAACGAAGATGAAAAAACAAAGATGATGAAGTGATGGGGAGAGGGAGAGAGATGGATTTGTTTGTTAATGAACGAGGGTGGACCCAACAATTACGTGGTGAAAGAGAGATCAAATGTATAAAACGATTTCCCGGGGAATGGTGGCGGATCCTCGGTTATAAAAAAAAATGTATAAAACGATGTTCCGAGTTTTCTGCGAAGGTGATTAAAGGGGGGTCTCAATCCGGGTTGGCCGCCGGGCCGGCCAAATTGAACTTCAGCTCACCTCTATAATTTCTTGACTTTGAGTGCATTTGTTCCAAGTCTCCAATCAAACAAGGTTGATCCAATCTTCTTTCAATCTTTTCATATACGCACCAAGCAATTCTTTACCGATTTCTCTTTGCCCAAAGACGAACAGAGACATGATTAATACTCTCAGCTCCACGAATATCTATGAAGTGTTGCAGCTCCTTCTTGTTCTATTGCAAGCAATGACTAACAATGCCTTTCGAATTAATCCACAGTGCATCGCTTCATCCTGTGATGACATTCGCAATATACGCTACCCATTTCGATTGAAGAGTGATCCAAAGGGATGCGGCAACTCGAAGAATGAGCTGGTTTGTGAAGATAATCTTACTATTCTATACATCCGTGATGGTCGATTCTATGTGCAGTTTATCAATTATTCTGCTAGCTAAATCAGATTGGTTGACGATGGGCTGCAAAAGAATAACTGCTCGTCTCTCCCGCGTCATTCATGGGTGCCGTATAACCTCGCGAACAATGTCGATCCAAATAAACCATACTCCATCCACAACCATCTTACATTGGTCATTGTGAACTGCTCGAAGCAGGTCAGTTCTCCATCCTACATCACTACCGGTCCACGTATTGAGGGGTCGTATTCTTCCAACACATCATTGAATTACAACTTGTATGCTTTGGTCAATCCAAGAGCATTAGATGTTAGGGATGTTTGCACCATTAGCAGGTGGACGTGGGTATCGGATGATTTTGGGCCTTCTAAGCCGATTAATAGTAGCTCCTACAACTACCAGCTAATCCATGACATCATGGCCAATGGATTTGTTCTCTACTTTAATCCAAGGAAGACAGCTTTCTTTTGCTCAGTTGATTTCTTATTCATCTTCGGAGGTCTGGATTGCGGATCCTACTTCGTGTACAATGGCGGTAAGCATTGGTTGGCAATGAAATGTTACGGGAGTTTTGCATGATTCTGTACTCTTTCACTTGTTACTTTCCCTTCAAAACTGGAAAATGAAAGAAATATCTAAAATCCAAGAAAATTAAAATCATATTAAATTCAAACAGTATGAGTTGCAAGATTTGCGAAAGAATAAAAAAGTGATCGGAGAACTCAACCAAACAAATCCAACATGAGCTCCACACTAGGTTATAATTCCTTCCACAGAAGGGCTAGAACTCTCGTTGTAAAAAATTTTAAAAAATAAAAAAGGATTATTTTGAATTATATTGATATATTGATAGCAGGAACAAAATTATTAATTAAAAAAATCACTATTTCTTTATATTTGTTGATTGCTAAAAAAGCAAAATGAGTTTTTTGTATCATCTATGCATAACGAAGCTTATTTTTTCTATTTATTTGCAAATGCATGCATCACGTTTCTCATATTCTGTTGAACAAAATTCAACGTCGACAAAGTAGCTTGATACCACTTTGTTTCCTTGGGACTTTTGTTATCCAAACTTCTTTTCTTTCTATTCATTTTCACACCATTCATTCCTTCGACAGGTGTCCTAGATGATATTGCATTATGGACAACTGAAAATTTTATAGTACTACTAGGTAAGCCGCACTGATTTATTCTTAAAGTAATTAAAAAATTACTTATTCTAACATATCAAAAATTTTCCTCAGTGAATTTCTGTGGAGCGAAATTCGTGATCGGAACATCATTTGTCGCGATATTTCTAATTTACAAGTACAAAAGAAGGCACTCGGCAATGGACAAGGACATCGAAGAATTTTTGCCGTAACGACTTATTGTCAAGGTGACTCATTTATGAGGATGACCTGATGGTTAAGTAAGGCCTTTGATGAGTAACCTTACGTGGAAAGAAAGAGACATTTTGCGCGGAAAGAAAGTTAAATGTGACAAGCTGAAGGGCCTTCAATGGTTGACCATACTCAGAACGAAAGGCAGGGGAAGTTGCTGCTCATCTTAATTGGGCCTCCCCTTGCTGTAGAAATATCCACGATCACCACAAAAAATACACATTCCGAGATTATAGACATAACCGTCCGACAATGATGCGTTTTTGTCAAGCCACCGTCTTTATCTTTTGACTAATGTGTTGGCAAGTCTTTTAAGCAAAAAAAAAATGCGTTGGCAAATTTCTATATTTTTCATAAATTGCTTCAACACTTAGTAAGATCTGAAATTCTTGATGATTGATGACTTTATTAGTGATTTATCGATTTCTTGCAAGTAGTTGAAAGGTGAAAGATTTTTCAGCGATAACTCAAGTTGTTGACTGGTGAAGGATTTCGCCGATAACCTCCGCACTAACCTTACCATCTTGATGTATCGACATCTTGCTCTATCACTGAGCTTATAGCTCGCTGATTGTTTTGTTCACTGATGGTTTTTGTTGTAACCAGACTTTGCTCTTATCGAATGAGCTTGCTATTTTTTCATATCAATTAAGTCTGGTCATTTTTTTTTATCATTGCTAAGGTAACAAGAAAAAGTGAAGAAAATTATAGCAAGGTGGATATTAATATTAGACATTCAGAAAATTCGTTCAATCAGTCCGCTTGAAGATTCCGCCTGTCGGAGTGGGAAATACTTAGCATTTTCTGACAACTTTCGTCACGATGACAAAGGGGTTGAATAAATGGTTAAATAATGACAATCTGAAGCGGACTTCGTGGAGTCAACTTAGGCCGAAGGAAAGAGGGTAGTGACCTTACGTGGAAAGAGAGAATATATCGACAAGCTGAAAAAGACTTCGATGAGTGACCTTAAGCAGAAAGAAGGGGAGGGGAAGTTGCTACTCATCTTAATCGTGCCTCTTGCTGTAGAAATCTCCTCAAGCACCACAAGAAAGAAGTCACCCGGAGCATCAATCTGTTTGCTAAATGGCGAGCGACGAGGCTGACTCAGGGACTGCAACAGGTGGTGAATATGATGTGTTCTTGAGCTTTCGAGGACCGGACACTCGCAACACATTCACAGATTTTCTCTATGTGTTCCTGAGCAAGGCAGGAATCCGCGTTTTTATGGACGATGAAGAGTTACGGCCAGGTGAAAAGATCTTGGCGATCTTGCAAGCAGTAAAAAGCTCCCATATATACATTCCTATTTTCTCTAAAAACTACGCTTCGAGTAAATGGTGTCTTCGAGAGCTGACATGCATGGTGGAGAGCTATGGCCAATCCCTGGAGAAACAGATACTACCCATCTTTTACGATGTGGACCCCTGGGATGTTAAGCTTGAAACGGAGCTGTACAAAAGTGCCCTAACGAAGCATGAGGAGGACCTTGGCTGCGCTGAAGTGAAGCCTTGGAAGGAGGCTTTGACCACGATTGCTAGAATCAAGGGGTGGCATATAAAAGATCAAAGGTATTGACAACACCTTCGTTTATTTATCTATCTATTCTTTTATTGGCCCATCCGGTGTTGCATTAGAAGAGGAGTGCCCACAAGCACCAGGTTTGTACACATAATTTTCTGCTATTAGGCAAGGACAATCTACATAAACTCTCAAAGGGAAACTCTAGTGATTGGTTCAAATACGACGTATCTCTTTTTCGAACTGTTTAGATAAACTCTTTGGAGGCAATTGCCTCCACTTGTAAGAGAAACCTTAATAGGTACATGTGGAAAGATCAATTTATGTACATAGATTGCGAGTACCATGTGGAAAATACATGTCGGCATGCTAGAGGTAAATTATTTGCTTCAATTTGAAATTCTAATTGCTTATGTGTAGTCTCATGTGCAATGATCTCGTGAATATGGCAGGCAAGGTCGGGTCATTGAGGATATTGTTAAAAAGGTATCGCAGAAGATCGCTACAAGAAAAAGAGATTTGCCCATCTATCTAGTTGGAATTGATAATCGCATAGAAGACATAAAGAAACTGTTAAATTGTTGTGATACTAGTGATGTACGATTTGTCATAATCCATGGGATAGGTGGTATGGGAAAGACAACTCTTGCCAAGACAGTCTTCAATCAACTCTCTCCTCAATTTGAAGCTTACTCCTTCCTTTCAAACATCCAAAAATCATCTCCGTGCTGTGGCAATGAAAAAATGCAAAGGAAATTGGTAGCGGATCTTTTTAATTTCCCACTTCCTGATACCTTAGACTTTGAGGAAAGGAACAATATGATCAGAAAAAGAATACCTAACAAACGTGTCTTACTTGTTTTTGATGGCATAGATGAAAAAAATCAATCTATGCAACTAGCGAAATATTGTATTTTGTGTGGTCCAGGCAGTAGGATCATCATTACAACCAGAGATAAGAATATTTTTCCTATCAAGGTGGAAGGATTTGAGGAACATATCTCAACAGGGTCTACACAAATTTTTCCGTACGAAATGAAGGAAATGCATTTTGATCATGCCCTTCAACTTTTCAATAACCTTGCTTTCAACATAGATTCGGTTCCACCTGATCTTTATGATCTTTCAAGAGAAGTTGTTGCATTCACCGGAGGACTTCCATTGGCTATTGAGGTGATAGGTTCACATCTCCGTAGTCAAAGCAAAGAACAATGGATAAGCACAGTGGAGAAATTGAAGGAAATGCCTCACGAAAAGGTCCAACAGAGGTTAAAAATTAGTTATGATGCACTTGAATATCGGCCGCAACAAATCTTTTTGGACATCGCATGTTTCTTCGTTAACAAGAAAAAAACTAATCCAATGTATACGTGGGAAGACTCGGGCTTTTACCCGAGAGTCGAAATTGAGGTTCTTATTGACAAGTCCTTGATCAAGATTGTTGATCATGATAGAATATGGATGCATGATCAGGTAAGAGTTCTGGGAAGGGAAATTGTTCGTCAAGAGCATATGAGGAAACTCGAAGATCGAAGCAGATTGTGGTTTCTTGAGACGGCTCGTGATAAGGTAAGTACGAACAACCCTGTTTTATTCCTTCCTCCATTAAGAGTTCATCTCTCGTGCCCATTGCCTTCATTTATTGTTAGCTATGGACAAAACTTGTGAATTGATTATGTTTTTTCTTAAGAGAGAGATTTGGTAATTATCTAATTTTTTTAGCCAATAAATAGTGCACCCATTCTCACTTATTTAAATGAGATAAAAATATCTAAAAATAATATGAATTGGGTTTAAAAAACCATTTGAACAATTACATAATGGGAAAATTATCCAAAAAGTCCTAAACCTATTCCATTTTTGCCAATTCAGTCTTAAACCTTTTAAATTTGCTAATTTAATCCTAAACCATTTCACTTCTTGCCAGTTGAGTCTATCCGGCCAATTTTGACTGGCTAACGTCCACCATTCGGCCAACACTGCACTTTCGCGGCGCACTCTAATAAAATTAACCTCAACATTCCTCATATCTACTCAACATCAACAAAAACTGAAAATAGGTCATTAAGTGAATTACTAACTATCAGACATCACTTTCACAGAACCAAGTACAGAATTTATTATAGTCCAAATATTTAATATAATTAGAAATATTAGTTCAAAGAAATAGTATATATTTCCATGCAAAAGCATAAATACAATCATCAAATATGGTCAATTTCAAATAACAAAGAAATTTCGCATTTAATAGAAATCAATATTATATTTAACAATTAATGGATCCCAACTCATTGCTCAAGTCAAGAGACACACTTTAATATTATATTTTCCAACAGGAAACAGAAAATGCGGTAGCGCTCAAACCACGGAGATCAGGAGACAATTTTACATGCAAAGATTTTGCCGATCTCACAAACGTGAGGTTTCTAAAATTGGATGGAGGGAACTTTGCTGGCAACTTTGAGGATATTTTGTTGGAGCTAAGATGGCTTTGTTGGCGAAATTGTCCTGCGGAACTTCAAACGAACAACTTTGTGTTGAATCGACTAATTGTTCTCAAGCTTTCAGGTGATATCATCATAGACAAATGGAGCGGATGGGTCAAAATCACGGTACAATTTCACCCAATTCATTTACTCTTTCAACTAATTGTCTGAATATATGATGACATGCACTTATTTTGCAATGCATATTGAATCCTAACAGGATTAAGTCGGTTGCCGTCTTGCAGGTGGCAAGTAAATTGAAAGTTTTGAAAATAGCAAGTTCGAATTCCTTAATCAAAACACCTTGCTTCTCAGAATTTACAAGTTTGGAGAGATTGGTTCTGAAAGATTTTCCAAATTTGATTCAAATTGATCACTCAGTTGGAAAACTAGAGCGGTTGATTTACTTGAAGATCAAATGGTGCCCGTTTCTTAGAGGGTTGCCCCAGCAAATTGGTTATCTAACTGCCTTGAGAGAGCTCATCTTGATCCAGGGTTTTCGCATTTGTTATTTGCCAGACTCGATCGGCAATCTAAGACTTTTGTCAAGGCTAGTAGTGGAGGATACAAGATTAGTTGAACTTCCGAGCACAATCAAAGGGCTAGCGGAACTTGAGTACTTGGGTTTGGCGAATTGTACGAGTCTAAATTCGCAGTTGGATGCTGTTGGGGAGTTGAAGTCATTGACTGAGTTGGATCTATCTGGGACAACTATCGAGGAACTATCTCATTCAATTTATAACCTCGGAGATCTGACATTACGAATAAACAGTAGTAAGATAAGAACCCGACTGATGAGAGTCTTGCCTCCCCTGGAAGGTATTGAGGATTGCTTGGACTCTGTGAGATTTAAATCAGATTGGAAAAGCGCACCGAAGAATTTGATGGATGTGCCGCTCGAAAAAGTCCAACAGAAGTTAATGTTAATATATGAGGGACTTGACTATGGGGAGAAACAAATATTTCGGGACATTGCAAGTTTCTTTCTTAACAAGAAAAAAACCGATGCAGTGTATATATGGAAAGCTGGTGACCTTTTTCCAAAAGTTGAAATTGACGCCCTTGTCAATAAATCCTTGATCAAAATTCTTGATCATGGCAAAATATGGATGCATGATCAGGTAAGAGATTTTGCGAGGGAAATTATTCATCAAAATATCGAGAAGTCTGGAGATCAAAGTAGATTGCAGTTTCTCAAGATGGTCAACGAAAGGGTAAGTGCGAATAACCCTATTTTATTCCTTCCCATACTACTACGCGTCTAAGAGTTTATCTCTCTTGCACATTCCTTTCTTCATTATTACTAGCTAAGAACCCGTGCTATCGGAAAAACTGGTGAATTAATAATATTTTTTTTTAAATGAGAGATTTGGTAATTATCTGATTCTTTTCACTAACAAATGGTGCACTCATTTTCGAATTATTTCAAATAAGATAAAAACATCTGGAAACAATAGAAATTGGGTTGAACAGACCATTTGAACTTTTCCGTTACATAATCATACCAATACAATTTATCTTTATAACTTTGCAATTCTTCTAATTGATATATGGTGAATATTTATATATAAAATACCAAAATAATTCTCTCTTCAAAAGTTTGATTATTAGTGGTGTCATGTTTCCTTTAATTTTATACTGAAGTACCGCGGATTATATCATGAGTGAAAATGTGACACCTCCAAAATTCACATCTCTCGAATCCAAACTCAAACTCCATCACTTAGCGCTAAAATCATAATCACGAAAATGCATGTATCCGTCAGCACTCTGATAAAATTAATAGCCCCCAAGTTTCTCAATCGTACCAACATTAGCAAAAACTATAAATAGGTCAATTTCACTGATGAGTAAGCGGATTATTTAGTAAGTACCAAATCACATATAATCATTATTATTGTACACGCATTTAATATAGCTAGAAATAATATATATTTTCCCATAGAAAGATAAATACGGTCATCCCATATGCACAATTTCAAATAATAAAGAAACATCAAATTTCATAGAAATCGATAATATATTTAATAATGTTTGGATCCGAACTCATTGCTCAAGTCAAGAGCACAGGTGCTTAAACCATATCGCCGTGGTTAAGCTCAAAAAATCACAAAGGCGAGAATTAATCCGAAAAAAACAGAATCGGTTTGTGCACGCTTATTAATTTCAATACTAATTTCCATGGCGTGTAATTGTCACGTAGGTTGATCATTAGCATAAATAAAAAAAAACACATTAATTCAAATAAGATTTTCCTCAATAAAAATATATAATATATATCAATAGATGGAAAAAGTGATTATGAATAATGCAATGAAATACACAGAAGGGATAGAGAGCCACTTACCTCCTGAAATCAACTTACCAAAAGCCGAATAATCTTATAACTTTAACATAAAGTCAACCTATGACAACGATACACCATAAACATTTACTTGCCTCTCTTCTCATCTAACATGAACTCGTTCTTCTGCATTCATTCTTCATAAAGAGCAGAGGCTGCATCTTTAGAAGTAAAAGTTTCCCTTTAGATTAGTACTTCGGAATTCTTTCCCGTTGTCGATATGACAACAATATCGTTGTTCTTTTTTCCTTTGTACAGAGACCGGAAGCCCGAGATAAAGCACACTCAATAACAAACGAGGTTAAAAGGATACCAAATCTTGGGTCTTCAGCTTTGTGTGTGTGTCTTCAGCTTCTGCTTCCATCACCACTGCAGCCTATTTATAGGCCCTCTTCGACCGATATTCCTTATCAAATATCTCTGAACATTGCATGCTGGCCATTCATTGGCCACTAATTCTACCTACTACTAACTAATCTTAACACCACAAATTTCACCTACCTCTTCATAGTGTTTTCTGCCACTCATTCTAAATCGTACAAGACATGCTAGAATTATGTGGACTAATCTAAAAAGTTCAGAAAATGGATCAATATTTTACAGGAGCGGATCATAAACCTTATGTTGGTGGCAATCCTTATAGTCACTGCGAATTTCGCAGCTGTTTTCACAATTCCCGGAGAATGTATCCGCAGGGACACTGCCTCCAAAGAAGACTGGGGCATGGCTACGATGCTGGATAAGAGAGAGTTTCAGATCTTTGTAATTTTCAGCGCCATCGCAATGATCTGCTCACTGATTGCGGTCATCAACCTCATGTTGGCAGAGAAAAGTGACTACCGAATGGCAATAGTTGCAGCAATGAGAACAACAATGCTACTAAGAATTGCACTCCTGGCGATGATCATCGCTTTCTTAGCTGGTGTCATCTTGACATATGGCAAACTTCCTTCGCTTGTCGACACCGCACTTTGTTTGGGGCTCGTTTTCCTTCTCCTTGTCCTTATCTCAGGAGTTACATTGTCTGAGTTCGCTCTCTTCTTTCAGAACCACCCCACACTCATCCGTCCTCTGATCTTCTAGCTTGGTCTCGCTTACATTAATTGGTGGGGAGCCGAGACGTACCTTTTGGATGACTCGAAAGAGGAGAGAATGGTGGCTCGACCTCCGCTCGCTAGTGAATCGAATGACTGATTACTTGGCGACAGCAAAATGTGAGGAGGTGCCACATCCTCCCAATCACTAGTTTCATTATTTTTTTGCCAATCACCAGTTTCAGTTGATCATTTGATATTATTGATGATTTGCAGAAATAAATATATATTTGCCTTGGTGTATTTGGCTAATTCTACAGTAGCTTTCCTTTTGCGTTAAATCACTGGGATTGTTAAAGTACTTGAATTAATCCCCGTTTCTCTCTAATGGCTTAAATTTTCAAGAAAGTTGGATATAATCCCACAAAATTTCACATGGTAGCAGAGTAGGGGATTCTGAAATCAATTTTTTCCAACCCTATTTGCATTCTCTAAGTATATTTCCATATTTTAATCTTAGAGTAAAGTCAAGCCTTCTTGTGAGTAAGAATATTAAAGTATTTGAATTAAACTAGGCCTTTGCCTAAATAAATCAAGTTTTTTAAATAGTTGACTGTAGTTCCATGAATTTTGACAATGATGCCATGCATCATGCAACATGTTATAGCTAATGTTGTGACCTTCCTAACATGCAAAGGATTACTAACCTAAAGACTTAACATGGACTCTCCCAAATCCTACCCATCACAACTTTGGGGTTTTCGATTTAATTCAGTTTAAGTGGAAAATCAATTTAATTAGGAGTCGTCACTAATCTTTTATGGGCAAATTAGAAACCTAAGTAAAGTGTAGGAGAACATTTTACTTCTGCGAACTAGAGATTTATGGATACAAGAACTTGATTATGCTAGGTAAATTTAATACCCTTTCGGTACCTTTTCTCTTTATTTTTACAATTATCTTGCGAGCAATCCTGGTTAATTTTAAAGCCTAAGCCACTAACATGTAATGGGTGATCATGTGGGTTTGCAATAAAAAATTTAACAACAAAAAATCAAAGCAATAAATAAATTGCTCAAAGAAATGAGAGAACCTCAATATGCTAAGCAAATCAAAAGCAGAGCTCCATTATCTCCAATGCATCAAGGCTATATTTGGTAGTCGGGATAAAATTGAGGATAGAATAAATTTTATCCTATCTTGTATTTTGGTGTTTGCCCAAGATAGGATAAAGTCGGATATAGGAGGAATATAGCTTAAAATAAAATTATCCCATGGGGGTGATGGGATAAAGGTGTATAGGATTTCTAATAACCATAATATAAGTTAATTTTCTCGAATAACAAACTTGTTAAATTAATAAAATTAAAATAATATTTGAATTTTAATATAAAAAATTCAATTTAACAAAAAAACAATAATTTCGTTTTTATTTATTCTTATTTTTATTTATATAGTCAAAATTTATTTATATCTTGTGATATAAATTTCATATATATAAATCAATACTAATGTATTTATATTTATTACATATTTTAGGAATATTAGTATAGTTTACTATTTAATAAAATTTTATTAGAGAATGATGAAAGGGGAAAATAGAAATAAAAAACAAAATAATTAAAAAAGGGAAAAAAATGATAAAAAAATAAGCAAATAAAAATGAAGTAGATAAGAGTGTCATGAAAGATTTTTATCACCTTCGTTTGTGCAATTTTTAGGTTCATTTACATTGATATGACGTTCATAGCAAATAATGGACATGGTAAGATGTGAAAATATCCGGTTTTATTTCCGCGGTTCACCAAATAGTTAATAGGATATAGTAAATTCATTGGATTTCATATCCTATCCTATCCAGTCCCATCTTGGCTAGAAATCTAGAGACAATGCTGCAATAAATGAACTAGATATGATTTCTAAGTGACATGTATGCTATGTTACAATTTAAATGTAATGCAACCTATATGCAACTGTAATGGCATGAAATAGGATCAATTATGCATTAACCTAATTATTTAACTGTGGGAGAGATTTTTTTATATTCTTCTTATGAATTAGAAAGACTTGACTTGAAGATACTAAACTTTATATTTAAAAAATTATGACTTTTAGATGCAGCGTTAATTATTTTTGGCATTTTCCTTTTTACAAAAATAAACTATATAAAATTAAATTCCCCACATAAACTACCAAGGCAGGGACGTGGGTTCATGCTTATCCCAAACTTTTTTTTTTGGGTGTGAATGTAAGTATTATAAACCAGATGAAGTACAGCAGCTTAGGGGCATCCCCCAGCATTACAAAAGTGCTAACAATTCAAAAAGATGGAGATAGGAAGTCTCCATATAGTAGCTAATATAACATTTATTTGGGAAGGTCTAATTTTTTGGTAGAGCGAAGCTCTACCTTTGACATTTTTACGAACCTTAGCCAAAAGAATATGAAAGTCAGTTGACTTGTTTTGAAACCGTCTGCTGTTGCGCTCCATCCAAATGCAATATATGGTTGCTAGAAAGGACAACTTGAGGAGTCTTGCTGCCAAGTCTTTGCCTTTTGTTGCCCTAATCATCTATTGAAGCTCTTCATTCCATCCTCCTAAAAGGCGCCTGATCCCATGTTGTGCTAGGATACAACGCCATATGTTGTTTGTCCATTCACACTCGAAGAATAAATGTGTTCTGTCTTCAACACTAGCCCTATAGAAATTACACTGAATATCAATTGAAGGTATCCATTGTGCGACGATTCTTGCTGTAGGTGGTCTATCTTTGCAAAGTAGCCAACCAATAAAATTATGTTTGCTAATGCCGCCGGTCCAAATTAGGTTATACCACTCCACAGCTGGTCTCACATGTCTGAGTTCATCATATATATCTTGGCAACGGTATTTTGGGCTTGGAATAATCGATGTTAGAACGGGTCGCAGTTTGAGGAGACATCTTCAGCTCCAAGCCATACTGCCCTTGATGTCAAGCTGCATAATTGGGGTGCTTCTACATTTGGTGTTGTGAACCCAAGTACTCCAAAGGGAAGATGATGGAAGATTGATAAGATTCCACAGCATGCGACCTAGTAATACTTTGTTCCATAAGTTCAAATTAGGCAATCCTAATCCTCCTTCCCTTTTGGGTGAGCATACTACTTGCCATGCAACCTTGTGCAAGCCATGGTTTGCTGAATTACCAGCCCATAAGAATTGTCTAATCCTCTTCTCAACCTCGTATATAGTGTGCTTTGGAAGTAGGAACATTTGCATCCAATAGGTGCATATGGAGATGAGGACTGATTTGGTTAATTGTAGACGCCCTGCATAACTGATATGCTTCATGCCCCAATTTTCAATTTTCTTGAAGATCTTGTCAGTAAGACTCTTACAGTCTGTGTGGGTAAGTCTTCTGGTAACAAGGGGGATACCCAAGTATTTGATGGGGAGGGTACCTATAGAAAAAGGCGTGTGGTCCAGTTTAAGGTGCTTCTCATCCTCATTCAACCCAGAGAAAAAGATTTGACATTTGTCCGGGTTGAAACGCAGTCCTGTGAGAGTTGCAAATTCGTTTAGGGCATCTACAAGGCAAAGGACGAAATCTACATCTCCATGGGAAAATAATAACAAGTCATCTGCGAAGCATACGTGTGTGATTCGTTGTGTTTTGCAATGCCAATGATACTTGAAAGAAGAAGCAGCAACTTTGGCACGAATAATTCTGTTAAAGATTTCCATAACCATTACAAAAAGGTATGGAGAAAGCGGATCTCCTTGTCGCAGCCCATTTGTACTCTTAAAATAGCCAACCTGCTCACCATTGAAGTTCGCTGAAAATGTCGGAGTAGTAATGCATTCAGCTATTAGAGCAACCTAGTCGTGAGGAGTATTTATAGCTTTGAGAACCCCGAGGACTGCATCCCATTTTACCATGTCAAAGGCTTTCATGAGGTCAATCTTTATTGCCACCCGTTTACCATTTCCTCCCTTGTGGTAGTTGTGTAGAAGGTCTTGGCATAGCAGAATATTCTCCGAGATCTGTCGTCCGCTGATGAAAGCAGTTTGGTTGAAGCTGACAATCTTCGGAAGCATGCACCTAATCCGTTTTGCAAGAAGCTTAGATATGATCTTGTATATGACATTATAGCAAGAAATGGGTCTGAACTCCTTGAGGAAAGATGGATTTTGAACCTTCTGTACGAGTGTAATCAATGTGGAATTTATAGACTTCAGCATTCTTTTTGACGAGAAGAATTCCATGATAGCTTCCTCAATATCTTTCCCTATGATGTGCCAAGCGCTTTTGTAGAATAGACTATTAAAGCCATCTGGACCCGGCGCTTTAAAGTCGTTAAAACCTTTTAAGACTCTGAGGATTTCTGATCTCTGAACTACAGGAAAGGTAACAAGAGTATTGATATCTTCATGAAATAAAGAAGCATATCTTTCATATGGAATGCTAGTAAGACTGGGATTTCTAAGGAGATGCTGATAATACGTTATAATTGCATTCTTGAGAGCACCCTCCTCGGTAATAGTAGAGCCATCCTCGAGTTTGATATGATTGATCCTGTTCTGGGCACTCCTCCGCATCATGGAGGCAAAGAAAACCTTACTATTATTGTCACCCTCCTTCAGCCATAAATTTCTAGATTTCTGCTTAAGCAAAACCTCTTCATGTCTACTAAGAACAAGTAACTCCTCTAGCTGCGCCTTTTCTTCCGCCCGAGTAATGGGATTAAAGGGGTCAATCACAAGCTCCTGTTGAAGTTGTTTTAGGTTCTCCTTAGCTTGTTTGACCTTTAAGTGTAAGTCACCAAACTGAGATCTATTCAGTCCCTTGAGTTGTTGTTTTAGTGCTTTGAGCTTTGCCACCACTGTGAACATTCTAGATCCTCTAATAACCTGTTGCCAGCAAGTGGACACCAAAGGCAGGAAACCCGGGCTAGTGGTCCAGAAATTAAAGAATTTGAAAGAAGGTTTCCTTCTCCTATATGTGGTGTCAAGTCGCACCAAGCATAGGGAGTGGTCTGAAACTCCTGGAAGCAGGAATTCTACTGAGTAGTGGTTGTATTTGTTTTGCCATTCTGCATTAATTAGGACTCTGTCAATTTTGCTTGCTTTGAAATTATCTCCCATGCTATTGTTTGTCCATGTGAAGAAAGGTCCTGTAGACGGAGGTTCAATAAGTGCAAGTTCTTCAATCATGGTATTTAGTTCCTCCATACCTGCAGTCCAACGAACAGTCGAGCCAATCCTTTCGCTTGTGTCCCTTGTTTCATTGAAATCCCCCATTAACAACCAAGGCAGGTCTCTTATTTGTCCGAAAGAAAAATTTGAAATATTGCGCCAAAGAAGCCTCCGCTCAACTTCGGTATTATACCCGTAGATGGCAGACAGCAAAAAAGGTTCCACCCCAGGTTTTTCAATAAGACAATGTATGACTTGGGCAGATACCTCCAAAACGGTTAGACTAAGCGTGGACGGTTTCCATAGGATCCATATTCTACCCAAGTTGCTGTACATATAGTTATGAGTATAACTCCAACTTCTAAAACTATTGTCAATTATAAAATCAGCATTCTCTTCTTTGATCTTGTGCTCAAACAAAAGAAGAATTTAGGAATCTAGGGATAGAGCAAAGTCCACCAGTTCCCTTCTCTTGGGGCTATGATTAAGACCCCTTACATTCCATGCGACAATATTCATAAATCAGGAGGCTCCGTGACATCCCCCAATGCCCCCAATGTATCCATGAAACAATCCGAAGTAGCCTCCACTTCCAAAGGAGCAAATCTATTATCAGAAGGCACTGTATTGTTGTCATCTTTGTTTCTACTGTTTGATCCTCTTTCCTTTCTACCAACTAGCGTATATTGTGAGGAAGAAGGATCACATCTTACATCAGCATGGGCATGGGCATTCGACTGGGTAACCATGGGGTTAGCAATATTCTTTGGGGTGGGAGATGGATTCGATGGAACCGGAGTAACCCATTCGACTTCTTCAGTAGTTGTCGTCCCCCGATGAGTTGAGGCTAAGTTAGGAGGGGCAACATTTTTTTGGGTCTTAGGAACCCAAATTTCTTTACTTATAGCTCTACAATCTTTGTGGCCAAAGCTATTGCAAGTCTTGCATTTAACAGGTAACCAACTGTAGTGGACCGTGGCCTCAAAGAAGCCACCCTTACCCATGTCGATATCGAATTTCCCTGGGAATGAGCTATCTACATTCATTAGGATACATACCTTCGCATAGGACAATCGCCGTTTTTGTTCAGTGGCCGAGTCCATATATAAAGGTCTACCAAGAACACTACAGACATAACTTAAACCTTTCTTGGTCCAGAGAACATGGGGGACATTATAAAGACGGACCCAAATAAGCACAGAGGTGACCTTCGCTCTCTCTAATCTTATATGGGGGTGCCATTTCTGCAAAAACATAGGTTTTCCCGCAATGTCCCATACCCCGACCTCCATCACTTCCACCATTTTCGCAATATTGGAGAAGCGAAAAAAGAAGAAGCCATCCTCCGTGGCTGTGATATCAAGAATGTTCTCTTTGCCCCATAATTTTTCTATAACTCCTCTAACTTGATAGAATGATATTTTTGTGGTGAGGAAGTATCCCACTAGGCAGTTTTGAAAGTGAGATTTACCCTCGTCTAGAACTTCGGGTGGGGGAACAGCGATAAGTTTATCGCCACTCTTGACTGGTGGGTGAAATTCTAATTTAGCAGACTGGGCAAAATTACCCATAGCAATGTTTTTCCAAGACATACATGATGTGGTAGCAGTAGAGTTGACCAAAAAGGGTGCATGGATATGTTTAGGTTCAGCCGCTGTTCTAGAATTAGAAGTACAATTGCTGACTCCATCAACAACATCGGTTAGATTTCCATCTCCCAATTCAGCGTCTCCAACGGTACAACTAACCTTAGCCAAAATGTCATCATTACAATTAGGGAGGGCGACAGAAAGTGTTTCTGGCAAGCCCGCTTCAAATCTTGTTTCAGCCCCTGGAGAGGCTGCCTCTTTCTCTTTCTCAGAACTAAAGAGACTGTTCTTTATTTCGGTGGATAGAGCTTTGAGTTCTGTTGTGTTCGACGATGAGGCTCTCCCAGAGCCTCCTCTACCGCGACGCGTTCTAACCACCATTTTCGAAGTTTTTCCTGGCGATATGAAACGTTGCCTTCGGCCAGAAGGGGTTGGATCGATGCGCTCGAGGACTTGGACCATGAGCGTCAACACACCATGAGCAGCTGGCCGGGGCACGTTGGGGGGGAGGACGATGTGCTCAAGAAAGGCGAAAAGGACAAAGAACTTCACTCAGGAAACAGAGAGGAAGAGGGGCTGAAAGGAGTCAGAAAACTAAGGGGAAGGTGGTGGGGAGCGAGGGAAAAAGAGGAGCAAGGGATGGGTGAGAGATAGGTGAGAGATGGGGAGCAAAGGAAATCTAAAGGATACGAACGAGATGGGGAGCGAGGGATAGAGCAACAGCAAAGGAGCAGACAACAATGAAGGGGAGGAAGACAGCAATGAGGAGGGACAGGGAGAGGGTGAGCAGCAACGAAGGACACGAACACACACAGAACTTCACTCGGGAAAAACAACAAACACCTTATGTGCGAAAAAGAAGGAGAGGAGACAACAAGGAAAGAAGGGGGGGAACGAAGCCAATAAGATAAGCAGAGAGAAAACCCCAGTGAAATAAAGCACAACACAAAGAGCGCCGCACCAAACAGAGGAAGATCGAAACAGATCGGAGGGAAAGCAGCTCACCACAGAGAAGGATAGAGCAGAGGGGCTCAGAACAATCACGGGTAGACGGAAGTGGGAAAGGCAGATGGTGAGAGAAGGTCTGACAAAGAGAGGTGGGCAAAGGGCGGACGCAAGGGCGGAGGGTGGGAGTGCTGGAACTCCGCCCCAGTACAGGTTGCTGCTGATCTACATGATATCGCCGAGGATAAAGTTCTGGGTATGGAAGTTCAACTGCTCTCATTCCAAAAAGCTTTGTACCACCCTGCTTATCCCAAACTTACCAACGTCTTTTATCTAAATACTAGCTTAAAGCTAATAAGCATGTTCAGATCATCAATTTCATTTAATCTAGTAGACAATAGAACAATATTTAAAGAAAATGATTTAGCACCAAATCAATTCTCTATCTAAGCAGTAACTAATGAGAACATTAATCAAGCCAATAAGATGATCTTGACGCCGTCAGTTTCCACCAATTTATTACTTCAAAAAGAAAAACTTTTCCCCAAAGCACAGTTAAATATAAGGGTTAATATCACAAAAGCTCAAACTATACCCACTATGATATAAATACCCCGAACTTTTTTTGGTTCACTAAGAACCCTTGCCCATTGTGACACAAATGCCCCCAATCTTTTTTATGTCATAAAAAATCCTGAACTTATATCAATGTGATAAATGTACCCTGAATGAACATAAATAGAGGGTATATTGTCACACATATATTAGTTTGGGTTTTTCCGTGACACAAAAAAAGTTGGAGATTATTTGTGTCACAGTGAGAAAGTTTAGGGTTTTTGGTGACACAAAAAAAAAGTTCGAAATATTTGTGTCGAATTGTTTGGAATTTTTTTTTTGTGGTATTTGCCCTAGATATAGAGCTAATTCACTGTTGGGGTAGTTGTCCTTAACAAAAGAAATTCTATGGACATCCACAGAGCAAAACAACGCTGTATTCTAGAAACCTTGATCGTGCTGAAAAATTGGGAACCACTTATATCAAAAGTAGAGAAGAGATGCCTGTGCCGACTAAAAAGGAATTAACCGAATCACGACTTTGATATTAGGATGGAACAACGTATCGAACGAGCACAGTTTCGGTGAAGGAGGAACTGCAATCACGAGATGGGGTTTACCGCAGTGAGGAAAATCTGAGACAGCATGTGCGACTGGAATAGAGTACACGACCCACGCACTTGTTACGGGGATACAGTGAAGCGCAAGGGGCAGCAATGTAGGCGGATGACGCGGGACCAGCAAGCATGGCTCGGTGAAGCAAAGAATACTGGCGGCAATGTCGACGTACAGCAAAATCTCACTGGTCGCAGCACCGGAGGGATTAAACTGAGCAGAGATGGCGGTTCGCGATTGTGCACAGCTGTGGTTGGTTCGTGGAGCAGTGGCTTATCGTGGTGCAAGAAGCGGCCGCGTTATTCACCGACGAAGTGGGCAGTGCAGGTCGCTGGCTGGAAGGTGTTAAAACCTGAAGGAAAACAAAAACGAGGTGCAGCTACTGAGCGTGTCGTGGCTGGTGATGGAAACTTGCTGAAGTCGAACGCGAGGCACGGTTGGAAGCTTGGGGAGCTTGCTGCTTCGCTGAAGTTGCTGGCTTCGCTTTATGGGGCTTGGAGTTGGGCTGAGAACGGGTTGTCGGGAGCGCTGGCGCGGCTGTAAGCGACACTAGGAGGTGAGGAGAATCGGTGGACCAATTCGAAGCTTTGCGGCGTGAAGATGATTGAACCTCTCCAAGTGGGGGCTGAGACTTTTTCCTCATGTTTGAATTTTGACCTCAAATCTCACAACAGTGGCTCTGAAATCTTTTGTATATTCCAACTACAATATGTAGTTAAATTCGAATGTTAGTGATATTAGGATATCTATCAAGATTATGCACATCCTTTGATAGTGCATAGCTTTGATTGATTGTATTTGATATTGTATTTATCTTATTACTTTAGATAGCCATCTTATAAAACTATAAATAGGCTTTCTATCTAGTTATTTCCATATATCGAAATATACAAAATTACTGTTTTCCGCATATCTCTTTAATTTCTTAACTTGGCATCAGAACCTTTTTTCCTAAAACAACTCTAGTGCACAGGGTGCACTTCGCACCCGGTGTACCTTAGAAATCTCTCAATTTTATTTTTTCATATCCTTTCATTTAATATCATGGACAGCGGTAGCAAAGGACCACAGTAGTGAATAAATACATTCCCGCTCGATAGTTATCATCCGAGTGCCTCATTCTTGTCTGGGTTAGCGCCATGGTGGTCGTGTTACGATGTCGACGACGCGTCGCCACGTTGAGCTTTTCTTTTTCTTGGAGGTATTTTTCGATGCCGAGAAGACGCATCTTCGCACAGTAACCTTTGCTCTCCGCTTGTTGTAGCTACGCCAGCCATATCCGCTGCGTTTATTAAGTTACTGTCCCGGCAGCAAAGTCGATCGCAAAGGTCGCATGCTATTCGGTTTCAATGCCTATGATTCTCGATTTTTCACTTCTCATTTCAAGAAGCTGACACCACCACCACACTCGCCACCGTTAGATGATCAAAATATTGAAATCTAGTCGTCAATGGAAGCTTGAAGCCACCATACGCACCTTATGCCCAGCCGCGCCACACATCCTCCGTGTCCGATTGTGACATCCTCAATCTGACGATGATTAATTAAGTATTTTTGGACCGTTAATCTTTGGACAAGTGGACACGAGCCAAACAAGAGGGTAAAGCCATTTTGCCCACATTTGACTTTGGTTGATTTTTTAGAAGGTTGCACATTAGTGTGCCATGTGCTTGATTGGTGTTCTATGTTTATTAACTAATGCTTTAGCTTTTAATGCCCTTAGTTACACCTTCTAGAAGCCTTAATTGAGAAAAGACAAGATTGTTGGTCTTGCTAGTGGGGGTTGGGCGCCACTTTAAGGGGGAGGAGACAAGAATTTGTCTTGCATTTGTGAGACTTGATGGAGATATTTCAAAAAGGCTTCTTAGCCTTTCATTCACTTGGTTAGGAGGGTTTTAAGGAAAGGCTAGGCTAGCCTAAGATTAAAGCTATTTAGTGCAAAGTGAATTATTGGCTTCTCACTCTCCCTTGCAAGAGACTTAAGGGGAAAGACTATTGCATTTCTCTCTCATCTTCTCATTTCTCACTCTCATTTCTGTCTTTCTCTCCCTCACTCTCTCTGTCCCTCTCACGCCTTCTTCACCACCACCATCACCGCCACGCCACCGCCATCCCACGGCCGTCTATCTACCGCCGTGGCACATCGAGTTGCTGTGCCGCCGTTCTTGCTATGCCGCCGCACTGTCCGCTCGTTGCCAGCGTTGCCACCATGCAGTCCGCCAAGCCGCTCGCCGCGCCGTCCACCACCGCGCTGAGCCATCCTCATCGCTGTAGCCGTGTCACCGTTTGTTCACCGTCGCTGTTTGTGCACCGATGTTGTTCATCTGTCTTCGTCCATAGTTCAACCGGTTTCGTAAGTAGTTCTTCTAATCCGTGGATAGGTTGTTATTCTACACGTTTTGGACCTGGGTTGAGTGCGCATGTGTGACCTTGAGTCTTTAATGGCTTGCATGTGAGAAGGATGGGTTTGGCTTGTTGAATGAAGGTGACAGTGGTTGTTGCTTGTCCACTGAAGCTTCTGGAATTGAGCTAGATGAGCCAAAATTTTGTGGGTATTCATTTGGACTTGAATCTTTGAGATTTGTTTTGAAACCCAGAACTCGGAACTACAGTACCTCTTCTATTTGTTATTTTTGTACATGTCTTTGTGGGTCGAATTTGGGGTTCTATTCTTCACAAAAGTTGTTCATCACATCTTGAAGTTTAATATATTTTAAATCTGGAATTTTTGGAGTTGATTTGGGTCATACGAAAGCTCACCTTCAAACCATGTTTAAACTGCCCAGAAACATAGTTTTTGTGATCTTCATGTCTTTTCGATTTTTATAAATTTTTTCCAGATCTATTTTCAACAAGCTTCCTTCACAAAATTTGTTAAAGACTTTTCTTTCTATGACATATAAAAATTTCGAGGCTTTTGAATATGAATTGGATACGAAAGAGATATATTTTGAAGATCGAGCAATCTGTTCTAATGAGCTGATTTCAGGTCTGACTTCGAGTGACAAAACGACATGATTACATATTGAACTGGGTTTTATGTTCCATATAAGAAATGTTTATCAAGATGTTTTCTATGACATATCCAAAATTTAGAATTTTTGGAGTTCATTTATTATTTATATTGAAGGGATTTCTGTTACTGTGCAAAACTGCCCAGATTTACCCAATTTCAAAGATGCACTATTTTTCACGTGAAAACTTTTGTATCGTGGCTTGATGTCTTTTGGAGATAAGACCTACACACTCTGAGCTTTCCAATGAGATATGACTAACCTTGATGTGATTATTTTAGTGCATTTTTATATATGCGGGATTTTAGATGTTTTAATCGTGTGAGCATTAAACACTCTTGCATTGGCTTAAGTGGAAGATAGTAAGTGTCTTGAGTGCTTGATGTGCTTGCATGATCACATAAATGGTTCTGTACCCGTATGATTGTGGGGGATGATGCCCGATGAATTTCGGATGCTTGATGGATTTCGGTTGCCATTCGCCGATGAATTTCAGAATGAAGCTCCTCATTCAATCTGTGGAGGTTTCCATTCCTAACTTCAACAGCCTTAAATTGGCAAAGTATAACATTAAACTCATGTTCCCTTTTTTTGTTTCTTCCTTTTGGATGGTGACTAAATAGTTGTTTTGTGGTTTCATTTTTGTACACGAGAGTTTATCATGTGTATGAATTAATGGGGCCAATGTGACTGTTTAGATGACAAATGGTGCCTTAGCTGCACCATCTTTTCTCCTCTGAGTTCCCAGGATATCATATGTTCTGAGAAAGAGCAGCAACACGTTGTAGCAAACGACAACGTACGGTAACAAACGCTCTAACTAACGAGTGTGTTTGCAGGAACAGAACATTGACAATGGCAAAGCAGAAACCTCCAAGGAGCTGGCTCATAATCTCGATAAATCCTCCAAGACAAGGCAAGTACATTGGAAATATTGCTGTGCTGAGTTAAGTGGTTGCACAATGCTTCAACGCTGCTTAACCTGTGAATTTGTTTTGAGTTTCCTTATGGATGATTTGCAGGTTCCACCTCCAATTTTGTGAGTCCCCCATGAAGCGGAGGAGGGGAGGCTCATCTGTTGTACTTATCAAAGGCATTCCCACAGTCGAGCACGAAAGCAAAGTTGTCCAAGAGTCATATCAAGCCTTCCTAATGCAAATTGTAAGGCTTGATAAAACTGCATAGCTAGAATTGGGTAGCGTGAATACTTGTTTTAATTATAGATTGCAATTGGATAGTGAAGATTACTGTCATGCCCCGAACCCCAACGGACTCGCGACACCCCTTCGCTGGTCGTATTGAACGTGACGTCCTAGGCATGTCGCCGACCCAACCTAAACATCAGAGATTAGGCACGTGTGAAAACAAAATGAAACAACCCAGACAATTAATAACGACGAAGCGGTAGCAATAGCACAAATCAATACTTGCAATTCCTACACCTGGCAGATACATACAACGTTCACAAAAAGACAATCCCTAAGCTAGGCCACAACAACAGAACCGCGTTCATAAAAAAGGGGACAGTTGTTCGTAAACTTAACTCCTCTACAAAATGGGGGAAAAACTCAAAATACAGGATACTTGACCCGTCCTCGATCTCCGAGATACCCTTGCAGCATCTCCAATCACTCACGGTCACGGATCTGAAAATGGTTATATAATAATCATGAGAACGAGTCTCAATATGCAACACCCTAAACACAACGTAGGCCAATACGTACTCAGACAAGTCGTACATCCAATCTAACCCATAACATATAGATTTCACATCATTGTACTTACCTCGCCATCAAACACATGCCGACTCTGAACGTTAGTCAAAACGTGATAGTGCAATAATAATAACTCAATAACATATCACAATCACTCAAACACCAACCGCACTTGCACTCAATCAAATCCAACCAATTCAATCACACATTCAACTAGCCTATTCAATCACACTCAATTCGCATGCGTGGTCAAACATCTTTCTCACGACCCGCGCCGCTGCGCCTCAGGTCCATTCTCACTGCCCGCGCCACTGCGCCTCAGGCCCAATCTCACTACCTGCGCTATTGCGCCTCAGGCTCAATCTCACAGCCCGCGCTACTGCGCCTCAGGCTCAGCCCTCCGATCAATCTGGGTTTCGTCCCGCGTAACCAAGCCTCAGGTCTGGTCATGCCTTTCTCGCCACACTCACGTAACCACGCCTCAGGTTGGCAGCCCTCCGATCAATTCGTGCTTTTCTCATGCACATGCACCACAACACAATTCGCTATTCTCACAAGTCGTACCATTCAAACTCAAGGCATGCTCACCACATCACAATTCGCCATTCAACGCGTCGTATGAATCCAATTCACATCACAAGCCCATCACACTAGCCCACAAATCCGGCACTCAAGCCGGCCACATACGAACATCAAATCCACCCACGAATGCCACAACAAGCCAATCATTGACCCACCAACATTAGCCACTAATATGCACCCAAAACCATCCCAATTCCAAACCACGAGCTCACCAATCCGACATTCAAGTCGGCCACAATCAATCATCAAATCACCTACAAACACTACGACAAGCCGACCATTGCACCCACATAATTTAGCCACTAAACATGCCACATAATCACCCTAAACCGGTACTAATCCCTAAACCGGTACTAATCACACCTTAAACAAGTCTAAAAAATACCCATTGTACTAAATAGGGATTAGGAAGTCACTTACTAGGTTTTTGCCTAGGAAAAATCCGCTCGGGCCTAAAATGGCCCGGGTGAATAGTGCTGGTTCAGCACGAGCGAGGGTGCGATGGGCGCGGGGCTTGGCCACGACTCGGTACACGGCCCGGCGACTCAGCCACGACTGGGCACACGGCTGGGCAATGGGCTAGGCGACGGGCTAGGCGACGGGCAACGGCATGGGCTGAGCGGGCAATGGCTCGGCCACGGCCCAGGCGACTTGGCCGCGGGCTGGCTGGTTGGCCAACCGTTGGCTGGCTGGCCGGCGAGCTGCGGCGGCGATGGCGACGCGGTGGAGACGGCGGAAGGCGAAGAAGAAGAAAGAGAAGAGTCACGGCGGCGACAGGGGCGCTGGGCGACGATGGAGCTCAGGTGTCGGGGCGGTGCTAGGGAGTTGACTGGATGGCTGGACGGTGGCTGGGACTCGTCGGACCCGGCGGCAAGCAGCAGCGACCTCTGGTTCGCCAGGAAACGATAACAGCTTGGGCGGCGTTGGTCGGGACGGCGGCGCGAGGAGGCGGCACGGCGGCGACCCGGGGGCCAGGCAAAGCAGGTGAGTTAGCGAGGTGGACAGGAGAAGTGACCAGAGTCGGTAGGCGTGGCGGCGAGCTGAGCTCGCGCGCCCGGGAGGAGAAGAAGACCGAGTCGGGGTGGGGCCATCGGGCGATGCGGCAGCGCGACAACAGCTCAAAGAGGATGGCTGCGTCGGCAGCTGGTAGGGCAGCGTCGGGTGAAGGTGGAGGGACGGTCAAGCGGTGGTCAGGCGAGCAGGGCAGAAGTAGGAGCAGAACCAGAAACAATGGCGTGGCGAAGGAGAAGGAAGAAGAAGAAGAGAGGAGGAAGAAGGAAAGAGAAAGGAGGAGAGAGAGAGAGAGGGGAAATGGACGTTGCATGGGGGAGGGAAAAGGGGGAGTGGACGGGCGTGCATGGGGCAGAGGGCGCAGATGCGGCAGAGAGAGAGAGAGAACCAAAAAGTCAACGCAATGATTACGATCCAACGGCTCACGTTCAAATCCGAAAACGATCCGACAGTCCAAATTAATCCTAGAATATAATAAGGGACAAAGATCAAATTAATTAAATCACACTACCCCGAGATAGGTCTACTAGTCCAAATTCACATCCGGTCAAAAATTCACTTTTCACATATCCCGGGCAATCTCGAGGCTGGCTACAATAATATCGATACCGTCCAATTAAATTCGTCCCGGAACTCCGAGAAATTCGATACCAAAGTTTGGACTCTAAATAATGGCCAAATTCGATCGAGTGCGATTCTAGCGAAATGTCTAATTTAAAAATAATAATCGAGAGTGATCAGTTCCTTGGCTAGATTTTACTATAAGCACATTGACGAATTACACATTTTATAAATTCCAAAAATTGGTCAAAATTCGGAATGTCACAATTCTTCCCCCCTTACAAAAATTTCGTCCTCAAAATTTACAATCCATCTCAATTACTCAAACAAATGGGGGTATTGCTGTCGCATCAACTCTTCACTTTTCCATGTCACATCTTCGGTTCCATGACGTTCCCAAATCACCTTCACCATCGAGATTGTCTTGTTCCGCAATACTCGTTTTGTTCTGTCCTCAATCCTTACTTGCCTTTCCACGTACGACATTCTGTCGTCCACATCTATTTCTTCATAATTCAGCACGTGGGTGGGGTCCGATTCGTACTTCCTTAACATAGACACGTGCAACACATTATGGATTTGAGATAAATTTGGCGGTAGCGCGAAACGATAGGCCAAAGTGCCGATTCTCTCTAAGACTTCAAATGGACCCACGTACCTCGGACTAAATTTTCCTTTCTTGCCAAACCGGGACAATCCTCTCATCGGCGATACCTTAAGAAAAACGTGGTCTCCCACTTGAAACTCCAAAGGCCTATGTCTCCGGTCTGCGTAATTCTTTTGGCGGCTCTGAGCAGTTTTAAGTCTGTCCCGCATAACCTTGACCGTCTCGACTGACTGTTGAACCAACTCTGGACCCGTGATGCTCCTCTCACCAACTTCATCCCAACAAACCGGTGTTTTGCAAGCTCTGCCGTACAACGCTTCAAACTGTGTCATTTTGATACTCTGCTGGTGGCTATTGTTGTAGGCAAACTCGACCAAATGCAGCTGTTCTTCCAAACCGCTCTTAAAATCCAACACATACGCTCGTAGCATGTCTTCCAAAGTCTGAATCGTCCTTTCAGACTGGCCATCCGTCTGTGGATGATAGGCCGTGCTAAATTGTAACTTAGTTCCTAATGCCATATGAAGACTTTTCCAAAAGAGTGGCAATAAACTTGGGATTACGGTCCGAGGTGATCGTCACTAGCACTCCATGTAGACGAATTATCTGTTGTCCGTACAGCTTTACGTACCTTTCTAATGCGAAGTCCTTTCGCACTGCCAGAAAATTTGCCGATTTTGTTAACTGATCTACTATAACCCAAATTGAATCATGGTCCCTCTGGCTTCTCGATAGTTCCATAACAAAGTCCATCGTGATACGCTCCCATTTTCCATTTGGGGATTTCCAATGGCTGCAACAATCCACCCAGCTTACAATGTTGCGCCTTCACTTGTTGGCATGTTAGACATTTAGCCACGTGCTTGGCCACATCTACTTTCATGTCGTTTCACTAATAATGCTACCATAGGTTTTGACACATTTTCGTACTACCCGGGTGAATACTATAATTGCTATGATGAGCTTCTGTCAAAGTTTCCTCTTTTAGTTCGGCATCATCGGGCACACACAATCGTCCACGGGACTTTAGAATCCCATCCTCGGATACTTGAAAGTCCGATTTCCTTTTTGTGACATCCAATTCTAGAATCTTCTGGATCTCGAGGTCCATCGACTGTAAAGCCTTAATCTTAGTCCGGATTTCCGATTTAATCATCAATGCGATAAGCAGACTCCAGACATGACCCGCTTGAAACTTAAACTCGGAATCCCAAACTCCTTCCAGTAGGGTCCATTCCTTGACCATCATACGTGCAATGCTTGATTTCCAACTCAGTGCATCTGCTACCTTATTAGCCTTTCCGGGGTGATACAGAATACCGTAGTCATAGTCCTTACGGAGTTCCATCCAACGACGTTGTCTCATGTTCAATTCCTTTTGGGTAAACAAGTACCTTAGACTCTAATGGTCCGTATAAATCTGAAACTTCTCCCCACACAAGTACTGCCTTCAAATCTTAAGGACAAATATAATTGCAGCCAATTCTAAGTCATGCATCGGATAGTTCAGCTCATGCGGTCTCAATTGTCGCGATGCGTATGCCACCACTCTTCCATATTGCATTAGCACGCATCGTAGTCCCTTTAGCGATGCGTCACTGTAGATTTCATATCCTCCCAGACATGATGGGACCGTCAATACTGGTGTGGTCATCAAACTCTGTTTTAATTCCTGAAAACTCCTTTTTGCACTCATCTGTCCATTCAAATTTCGTTTCCTTCTTTAGCAAACGCGTCCACGGTGTCGCTAACGCTAAAAACCTTTCCACGAAATATATGTAATAACCTGCCAGACCCAAAAAGTTCCGAACCTCAATTACCGTTGTCGGTCTTGGCCAATTCATGACGGCCTCAATCTTCATTGGGTCCACTGCAATCCCTTCCCCGGATATCACATGTCCAAAGAACGCCACTCAATGAAGCCAGAATTCGCACTTACTAAACTTAGCATAGAGTGCATGTTCCCTTAAATTCCGTAGAACCTTTTTCCAAATGTAACTCATACTCGGCGAACTCTTTGAGTATACCAAGATATTGTCTATGAATACGATTATAAACTGATCCAGAAATTCCTTAGATACCCGATTCATTAAATCCATAAACACAGCAGGACGTTAGTCAATCCAAATGGCATTACCATGAACTCATAGTGTCCATATCTCGTCCTAAATGCCATCTTCGGCACATCTTCCTTCATAATCCTCAATTGGTGATAATCAGTCCTCAAGTCGATCTTACAGAATATTGATGCCCCTTGTAACTGGTCGAACAGGTCATCTATCCTTGGCAACGGGTGTTTATTCTTAATAGTCACATGATTCAACTGTCTGTAGTCAATACACAATCTTAATGATCCATCCTTTTTCCTCACGAACAACACTGGCGCTTCCCATGGAGATGCACTCGGACGAATAAAACCTTTATCCAATAACTTTTTCATTTGAACCGTCAATTCCTTCAATTCTGACAGCGACATCTTATAGGGCACTTTCGAAATTGGTTCCGTCCTTAGAGCCAACTCAACCACAAACTCCACTTTACTATTAGGTGGCAATCCCGGTAATTCCTGAGGAAAGACATCGGAAAGGTTACACACCTCGACTATGTCCTTTAGCCTTGGTTCCTCAATCAACTAGTCAACCACAAAATAATTATTTTTCTATACCTCAAAGACAAAACTCAATCCATCCAATTTCAATCCACAGTCTCCCAAAACAATTACCCTAGTTCTTTACAGAATCCGAAATTTCCAAGCAACACACAACCTTCCCAACTCGTCCAAAAATGTTATCAGTAATTCATAAATCCTCAAACTGATTGCGCCTATTCACCATAAGTGATTATAAGTCTTACATGACCATTCAAGTTGTAATTTCAAAATCCTCTCTTATTGCATCCACTATCATCACATAACGCATCTAGACTTTCAAGACAAATCATCTGATTCCTTTCCAACCACCGCGTACATCTTTCCTTGTGCCTGTGGTTAATCAGGTTATTTTGCGGGGCAGCTCCCGCTTAATGTCCTACTTGCGGTTGTTGTTGCTGTATTAACGGTCTAGCTTATCGGTTCGGGCAGTTTCTCACTTGGTGACCATGTTGGCCACATCCAAAATACGCTCCAGGTCCACCTGGGCAAGGGCCATTCTCGTGCCTCTTTCCACAAGACCGACATGCGGTATTGGAGTAGTAATTCAGCTTTCTAAAGTTTTTTCTTACTAGAGGGACAAATCTCCTATTCTCTGTCATAGGCTTCTTTCCAAGGTTCCTATTGTTCTTAGTCGGTGCGTACCGCGATCCAGAAGCGGTAGCCCTTTCACTCGTATCCGTGTCAACCATCAAGCTCTATCATACAACTCATTGTAATCCCTTAAGACTCAAAAGTACTAACCGATCGCGGAATTCCGTCCCAATCCATCCCGAAACCTCCTTGTCCTATCCACATGGTCCTTGACCATTCTTGGTGCGTACTTAGGCAATCTTACAAACTCGATCTCGTACTGATCGACTGACATCCAATTTTAGCGAAGTTGAAGAAACTAGGTCATTTTTTGTCCTCGCGCACTCTCTGAGTGTACTTCTCATTGAAGGCCTCGACAACGACACCCCAGCTCAGAATTATGCCCTTTGAAATATCCTACTTTGGGGGTCCTCTTACTAATCACTTGCATTTCCTTGGAATTGATATACAGCCAGGGTCACTTTCTCCTCATCAGTGTACCCGAATACCTCAAAAGCCCATTTTTTTAAGTCCTCTATTCAAAGTAATGTAACCTTAGGGTCACCTCTTCCCATTGAATCTTATAGGTTTAAATTTCAAAAATTTTCCAATCAACTAACACATCTATCTGACTGCATTAACTTGCCCTTGACCTTAATTCCCAACATTTCCATTATACCCATGATTCTCATATTTCCATTGGCGGCGGCAACAGTGGCCTCAACATCAATAGCAATAGTAGTATTTCGCTCCTCAGTCTGCCTTCCCATTAAATTCCAACTTCATCGAGTGCCCTCAAAATCTCATCCCATCTGGAATCCCCACAACTCCAACTTACGGACCTACGCGACCTCGACCTCTACCTCAATTGCTCAAACTCACAAAGTTCACACTACTCACTTACCTGCTATAATTCCACTTAGGAATTAGAGACCTAGGCCAACTATACCAGTCTAAAGCCCTAGGCAGTGAATCCCAACAACAATTCACTAAGCAGGCAGCTAATCACAACCAACAAAGTTCGTACATTTACCTCAAGTCTTGACGCACCTGCACTTCACAGATTATCACATAATACCATTCAGCAATCACAATCGCACAGTCTGGGGTACGCATGGCACACAAATCTCTCTAATTGGCTACCCCAAAGTCATCGCTCCTTATCACTCCAGGCTTCGACCAACTTGTATCGAGCTGACTTTGCTCTGAAATCAAATCAACCAAGATGTCACGCCCCGAACCCCAATGGACTCGCGACACCCCTTCGCTGGTCATATTGAACACGACGTCCCAGGCACGTCGCCGATCCAACCCAAACATCAGAGATTAGGCACGTGCAAAAACAAAATGAAACAACCTAGACAGTTAATAATGACGAAGGGGTAGCAATAGCACAAATCAATACTTGCAATTCCTACACCTGGCAAATACATACAACGTTCACAAAAAGACAATCCCCAAGCTAGGCCACAACAACAGAACCATGTTCATAAAAAAGGGACAGTGGTTCGTAAACTTAATTCCTTTACAAAATAGGGGAAAAACTCAAAATACAAGGTACTTGACCCGTCCTCGATCCCCGAGATATCCTTGCAGCGTCTCCAGTCACTCACAGTCACAGATCTGAAAATGGTTATATAATAACCGTGAGAACGAGTCTCAATAAGCAACACCCTAAACCCCACGTAGGCCAATGCGTACCCAGACAAGTCGTACATGCAATCTAACCCATAACAAATAGAATTCACATCACTGTACTTACCTCGCTATCAAACACATGCCAACTCTGCACGTTAGTCAAAATGTGATAGTGCAATAATAATAACTCAATAACATATCACAATCACTCAAACACCAACCATACTTGCACTCAATCAAATCCAACCAATTCAATCACATATTCAACTAGTCAATTCAATCACACTCAATTCACATGCGTGGTCGAACATCTTTCTCACGACCCTTGCCACTGCGCCTCAGGTCTATTCTCACTGCCCGCACCACTGCGCTTCAGGCCCAATCTCACTGCCTGCGCTACTGCGCCTCAGGCCCAATCTCACAGCCCGCGCTACTATGCCTCAGGCTTAGCCCTCCGATCAATCCGGGTTTCGTCCCGCGTAACCACGCCTCAGGATGTTTTTCCCTTTCCAATAACCCGCGTAACCACGCCTCAAGTCTGGTCATGCCTTTCTCGCCACACTCGCGTAACCACGCCTCAAGTTGGCAGCCCTTCGATCAATCCGGGCTTTTCTTATGCACATGCACCACAACACAATTCGCCATTCTTACAAGTCGTATAATTCAAACTCAAGGCATGCTCACCACATCACAATTAGCCATTCAACACGTAGTACGAATCCAATTCTCATCACAAGCCCATCACACTAGCCCACAAATCCGACACTCAAGCCGACAACATACGAACATCAAATCCACCCACGAATGCCACAACAAGCCAATCATTGACCCACCAACATTAGCCACTAATATGCACCCAAAACCATCCCAATTCCAAACCACGAGCTCACCAATCCGACATTCAAGTTGGCCACAATCAATCATTAAATCATGCACAAACACTACGATAAGCCGACCATTGCACCCGCATAATTTAGCCACTAAACATGCCACATAATCACCACAATTCAGTCCACCAATTAACCACATTTATAATTTGGCCTTAACCTAAGTTTAATCTCTAAACCGGTACTAATCACACCCTAAACAAGTCTAAAAAATACCCATTGTATTAAATAGGGATTAGGAAGTCACTTACTAGATTTTGTCCCGGGAAAAATCTGCTCGGGTCTAAAATGGCCCAGGTGAATAGTGCTGGCTCGGCACGGGCGAGGGTGCGGGGCGAGGCCACGACTCGGCGCACGGCTCGGCGACTCGGCCACGACTGGGCACATGGCTGGGCATGGCTGGGCAACGGGCTAGGCGACGGGTAGCGGCCTGGGCTGAGCGGGCAATGGCTTGGCCACGGCCCGGGCGACTTGGCCGCGGGCTGGCTGGCTGGTCGGCAATTGGCGGGCTGGCCGGGGGGCTGGCTGGCCAGTTGGCTGGCTGGCCGGTGAGTTGCGGCGGCCACGACGACAGCAACGGCGATGTGGCGAAGACGGCGGAAGGTGAAGAAGAAGAGGGAGGGGAGTCACGGCGGCGACGGGGGCGTTGGGCGATGGCGACGGCGGAGCTCAGGCATCGGGGTGGTGCTAGGGAGTTGGCTGGATGGCTGGACGTCGGCTGGGACTCGTCGGACGCGGTGGCAAGCAGCGGCGATCTCTGGTTCACCGGGAAACGATAAACAGCTCGGGCGGCGGTTGGTCGGCACGGCGGCGCGAGGAGGCGGCACGGTGGTGGCCCAGGGGCCAGACGAAGTTGTGGAGTTGGCGGGGTGGACGGGAGAAGCGGTTGAAGTCGGCAGGCGTGGCGGCGAGCAGAGCGCGCGCGCCCGGGAGGAGAAGAAGACCGAGTTGGGGCAGGGCTGCCGGGCGACGCGGTGATGCGACGACGGCGCGAGGAGGATGGCGACGTCGGCGGTTTGTGGGGCGGCGTCGGGCGAAGGCGGAGGGACGGTCGAGCGGTGGTCGTGCGAGCAGGACAGAAGCAGGAGCAGAACCAGGAGACGAAGGAGAAGGAAGAAGAAGAATAGAGGAGGAAGAAGGAAAGAGAAAGGAGGAGAGAGAGAGGGGGAAGGGACGTTGCATGTGGGAGGGAAAAGGGGGAGTGGACGGGCGTGCATGGGGCAAAGTGTGCAGACGCGGCAGAGAGAGAGAGAGAGAACCAAAAAGTCAACGCAATGATTACGATCCAACGGCTCACGTTCGAATTCGAAAACGATCCAACGGTCCAAATTAATCCTAGAATATAATAAGGGACAAAGGCCAAATTAATTAAATCACACTACTTCGAGGGAGGTCTACTAGTCCAAATCTGCACCCGGTCAAAAATCCACTTTTCACATATCCCGAGCAATCTCGAGGCTGGCCACAATAATATCGACACCATCCAATTAAATTCGTCCCGAAACTTCGAAAAATTCAACACCAAAGTTTGGGCTATAAAGAACGGCCAAATTTGATCGAGTGCGATTCTAGCGAAATTTCTAATTTAAAAATAATAACCGAGAGTGATCGGGGCGAGATTTTACTATAAGTATACTGACGAATTATACGTTTTATAAATCTAAAAAATAGATCGAAATTCAGAATGTTACAATTACCATGTAAGGCTCAATTCAAATGTAAGCAGAGTGAACTCTTTGAAAAAAAATTTCAGTTTTGGGAAGGTCTCTAGACTGGCGGTATATACTGTGAAATTGTCTGTGCCAACTCTAAAGCGGTAGTAGCTTTGTCTTATCATCTCCATCCATCCATCCTTCATTCTATCTCTCTCTCTCTCTCTCTCTGTCTGTCTCGCTCGAGCTGATGTTGACGAGTCCTCGACCTCCTCCTGCTTTCTTCCTCCACTTGCAGACCTCGCCACCTTCAGCTTCAGCCCCTCGCTCCGCAACATTGTCTTCCCCCAAGTCGACCCTTATGCTGAATACGAGCCAAACATCAAGAATCGGATTGAGGGCGCTGCTACTTCACGTGCGATGCCGCCGCGTCAACCCATCACCTGATATCGAGTTCGACCCGGGTGAGTGGCTCTCAGAGACAAATTATCAAACAGTTGATGTGCTTGAACCCAATTTGAATCCTTGATCGAACTCCTTGTTAAAGTCTTGCCTTTTCAGGGGCGTTCTATGTGTTGTTTCGAGAACTCGGGCTCAGCGAGAAAGAGACCGAATCTCTCGTGACCAGGGACCCGGATTTGAGGCTGAAATCTATCGGTTCGTTGCGGGCTCTGGTCGCCTCTTTGAAATCTGTCGGAATCAGTGGCCTTGAGCTCTGCCATTTTGTTGCGAAATGCCCTTCTGTGTTGGCAGCAGATGAGATTGATCCCTTGGTACAATTCATGCGCGACGGTTTAGATGGTCAGGTTGACCCGGCGCAGCTCAAGCATCTCTTTATGTCGACAGAGCCGCGGTTCCTAGTGGGATTTGAGGAAAAGGTTAATTTGCTGATTGACGGTGGGATTCCTAGAGAAAAGATTGTTCATGTTCTCAACAATGTGAATTTGACAAAGGTTTTGTCTCTTAAGCCGGTTGAAGAAATTGAAAGGCTTGTTAAATTCTTGAGCCTCTATGGTGGGGTTGATTTGATTGTGAGGCACCCCCCATTCTTAACTTTGACATGGATAGCCAGTTGATTCCGAGAGTGGAGTTTCTCCTAGAACTTAGCGGAGGAGATGAGGATGCCACCGGGGCAGTGCTGCGCAAACTGCCGACCTTTTTGAAATACCGTGCGGAACACGTGGAAGCCATATAGAGTTCTTGAGGTCATTTGCAGGATTAGATGATCAAGAAATGTTCAGGATCATTCTCGTGTATCCTAACATTGTTAGTATGAGCAAGGAGAGGAAATTGCGTCCCAGAATTAGTTTTCTCAAAGAATGTGGACTGAACTCCAGTGAGATTTTCAAGTCCTTGACAAAAGCCCCTTTGTTTTTGGGTCTATCTTTTGAGGGGAACATTGCTTATAAGCTTGGTCTTTTGGTGAAAATTGGTTACAAATACAGAACGAAGGAATTCGCAGCTGCAATAGGCGCTGTGTCTAGGACAAGTTGTGAGAATATGCGTGATCGAGCTCTTCTTGAGTTATGGGTTTTCTTGTAAAGACGTGCTTCTCATGAGTAAGAAACATCCTCAGATACTTCAATACAATCCTGATTCTCTGGAGGAGAAAGTGGAATATTTGGTAGGGAGATGGGACGCGACCTTGACGAGCTATTGGATTTCCCTGCTTTCCTTGGTTACAAACTGGATACTAGAATTAAGCATAGGTATGAGGTGAAGAAGAAGATTATAGGTGAAGGAATGTCGATCAACAAGCTGCTCAGTGTTTCGTCCGAGAGATTTGCAAAGAAGAAGCTAGAAGAGCTGGTGCACAAAGCCTAAAATGTAAAGGGGTTGCTAAGTTTCATTCGCAGAAAGTCATGGCCAAATTGATGGAAATTGTACCGATTTTTCTCAAAGCTTTATAAGTTCAAGGTTTTGTCCTTTTTTTGGCAGGTAAAATTCTGGCCGTGACTTCCTTAGGTGAAGATAGAAAGTCATCTTTTTCATCCCTAAACCTGCAAAGCCATTATGAGATGACTTGAGTATGCTCCATTTTAAGGTTAAAGCAACAAGAAAAGTGGCTGATCTTTGTATTTGTGTAACTGTCAATTACAAAGGAATCCACCTTGAATTTATAGCAATGTTCTTTTGGTCGCTCTCGCAGTTTTCTGTTCTTAGTCCTCAAATCTTGGAAAATGTGATCTGACATTGAAAACGATTTTGTGAATGTACATGAGGCATCAAGACATGGTTGCCCTTGTTATGCAATTCAGATAGATTTCCCGACCGGAATGGTCAGAATCGATGAGTTAATTTGATTAAATTACATCATTTTTGTAAATGTTAGGGATAATGACACAAATGGTTATTCAACTTTGGCTCAATGTGTAATATGGTCTTTGAACTTTTAACTTGTCCAATGTGGTCTCTGGACTTTTAGTACATGTTCAATTTAGTTTCTGAACTATATAAAAATGTTCAATGTTCAGTGTAGACTACATTGAACATTTTCATATAGTTTACTAAGTTTATGAACTAAATTGAACATGTACCAAAAGTTTAGGGACTACATTGAACAAATTAAAAGTTCAGGAATCACACTGCATATTAGATAAAAGTTCAAGGACCACATTGAACAAATTAAAAGTTCAGGGATCATATTGCACATTGAGCCAAAGTTCAGAGACTATTTCTGTCATTTTCGTTAAATGTTATGACTGTGAGTTCAGGATTACCTTACAGGACATTTTCATCATCAACAGAACAGAGGACAAATTATCCTCAAGATATCTGGAAAGGCGTGGCATTCATGCTAGCAGGTGCCATTGGCAACTTCATTCGTTCTCCTATGCGACTTGACACAGGTTAGGCTTTAGAATGGCCAATTGCTGGACAAGTTAAGATGAAGTAGCCAATTGCAAGACAAATTAAGATGAGGTAGCCATATTGCTTTGACGGTGGAACATAACCATGGCAAAATAAGAAATTTTGTATCCGAGATTGTAGTGACTGAATTACGCAAACTCATCATATTCAGGTCCGGACATTGATATTCTTACTATGTGGCCTCATTCTACTGCGTTCCTTAAACATTATTTTATGTTAGGTAATGCTGCATTACAATAATACCTTCTACAAATAAAATGTCATCGGATAAGAACTAAGAACAAAATACTCTGATGCATGCTAACATGACTTTATGGTACTGCGCCAAAACTGATGTACTATGTCGTGACATGAAGAAGAATTTTGAGGCAAGCTAGGTTTTATTTTTGATCTTGTTCCTCAAACCTATACATCAATTTTCTTATGATCGCGACTCGTGCGGTGAAGAAAGAAGACGCATGAGAAGGGACGAGGGAAAAAACGAAGAAGAAAATAAGAAGGAAGATAGTGCATCAGAAAGAAGTGATGGGGCGGGATTTGTTTGTCGATGGGATGGCGGAAGAAACGAGCAGAAGAGGAGACAGGAAGTTCATACGTGAACCGTGAAAAAACATCTTTTGAATTTTTTAATGGGTGTAAATTTCCAAGATGCGCTGTATAAGTAGGTGATTGAACTTCAGTTTGGATAGCAGGCCAAAAAAAAAAAAAATTAAAGAACCTTAAGTTTGGATCCACCCCTTTAGTTTCTTGGCTTGAGTGCATTTGTTACGTTGACTGATTTGGGCTTCTCTATAGGAGAAGGCGACGCCAAGTCTCCAATCAAACGAGGCTCGTTCAATTTTCTTTCCATCTTTTTATATTGCGCATCCTCCATACACACCAAGCAATTCTTGACCAATTTCTCTTTGCCCAAAGACAAACGGAGGCATGATTAGTGCTCTAAGCTCCAAGAATATTTGTCCAAGTATTGCTACTCGTTATATTTCTAGCGATGACTAGCAATGTTGAGCAGAGTGTTGGCGGTGCGCTTCATCCTATCATGATATTCGCAATATAAGATATCCATTTCGATTGAAGAGTGACCCCAAAAGATGCGGTGCCTCCAAATACAAACTGATTTGTGAAGATAATTGCACTATTCTACACTTCCGCTATCAATTATTCCAACCACCATATCAGATTGGTCGATGATGGGATGCAAAAGGACAACCGCTCCTCTCTCCCCCATCATTCATGCGTGTTGTATAACTTCAAGAACTTTTCCGATCCATACAACCCATACTACATGTATGGCGAAGGTACATTGGTCATCGTGAACTACCCGTTAGTTCTCCATTATACATTGCTACCGGTTCATGCATTGAGGGGTTGTATTCTTCCAACACAACATCGAATTGGAATTTGTATGCTTTGCTCGATCCAACAAGATCAGATGTTAGGGATTTTCTGTCCACGCATATGACCAATTGTCACCTCACATGACGTATTCATCGTCAACAAATCGAAGATAAATTACCCTCAAGAGATCTGCAAAGGAGTGGCATTTATGCATTATAGGTGCCATTGGCAACTTCATTCTTTCTTCTATGCGACTCAACACATGTTAGGCTTTGAAATAGCAAATTGCAAGACACCTTAAAATGAAGTAGCTATACTGCTTTGATGGAGGAATATAGCCATGGCAAGGTAAGAAATCCTGTATTTGAGATTGCATTGACCATCGAGTTATGCAAACTCATCATGTTCAGGTCTGGACATTGATATTCTTACTGCGTGATGATGTCAATCTACTGCATTTGTTTAAGTATTTTCCTTTGTTTGGTAATCCTGCACTGATTTCTACGTTCTATGAATACATGTTATTGGAAAAGAAATAAGAACAAATTATTTCGATACATGCTAACGTACTGGGTTAAAACTGATCTATCATGTGGTGACACGAAGAAAAACTAATTTTGAAAATTGTAAATTTTCTGAAAGAGTGAATTGGAGGAAAAATGAAAAATTTTCTTCGACCACCTCCTTTATCCTATTTCCTCCCTCTCCCGAGCAAAGCATTAAAATACTATCACAAATCATGTCCCGCTCCTGTGCTAATGTTTACAAATAACCGTGCAACTTTCTTAATATTCCCAGATAAAAGATGGAGTTCGAATCATCTTATGCCCATTTAATGAGTCCTTTACGAATTCTCATCGGATTTCAGTCTAAGAAAGTTATAGTCTCTGCAAATTATTGTATCGTAATTTGAGCATTGAAAAAACATAAGAAATCATTGTAGACAAGAACAAGAACAAATTGTCGGACTTATCTAACAAGCAACGGAGCTGTTGTTGCATTCAAAAGAACATAACGAGTTGACTTACATAACACGGTTTCATGGTCCTGCATCAAAACTGTCGTGACATGGAGGAGGAGAAGTTTTATGGCAAGCTAGTTTCTATTTGACAGAAAATGTAAAATGTAGAGATTGGAAAAATGTTTTCTTGTATTACATCTTCTGTACATGTACATACTGATATTTATAATACAAAAGGGAATCAAAGAAAGAATAAACATGATACAATTTCCTAAAATATCTCGATTGACTAAATCAATTAGTCCTCAGTCTATGTAATTAGAATCGGAATCTCGAGACAAATCATATATTTCTCCAACACTCCCCCTCAAGCTGGTGGCTTATATATATGAAAGACGCCAAGCTTGCTTAATAGATACGCATGTTGTCTCTTGTACAAAGGCTTAGTGAATATGTCTGCAGGCTGCTCTACAGTTCCAATTCCTCGAGTTGCAACAATTCCTTCTTGAATTTTTTCTTGAGTGAAATGACAATCAATTTCTATATGTTTAGTCCTTTCATGAAAAACTGGATTTGCTGCTAATTTGAGAGCTGCATCATTATCACAAAACAGTTCACTTGCTCCATCAATTTGTACTCCAAGATCCAACGGTAGACCTCGTATCCAAACTATCTCACAAATAGTCTTTACCATAGCTCGGTATTCTGATTCAGCTGATGATAAAGAAACAGTCGATTGTTTCTTTGTTTTCCATGAGATTAGAGATCTTCCTAATTTGATGCAAAAACCTGTGATAGATCTTCTGGTCATTGGGCAAGTCGCATAATCTGTATCGCAATAAGCCACCATTTTCATGTTGCAATCACAAGATAATAGAATTCCAAGTCTTGGGCATCCTTTCAAATACTTTACAACTTTTAGTGTTGCATTCATGTGAGACTACTTTGGATTATGCATAAATTGGCTGAGTATCTATACTGCATAACATATATCAGGCCTCGTCATAGTGAGATAAATCAGCTTTCCCACAAGTCGCTGATATCCTGATGGATCCCTAAGCAATGGGTCTTCATTAGGTGATGATGAACTCTTATCATATTCAAGCGTTGTGAGCTTGACATTTTGTTCAACGGGAATAGTGGCCGGTTTACTTCCTGATAATCCTGCTTCTGAAATGATTTCCAAGATAAATTTTCGCTGACTAAGACATATTCCCTTCTCGGATCTGGCTATCTCAATACCAAGAAAATATTTGGGAGGTCCCAAATCTTTGATATGGAAGGTAGAGTGTAAATAATCCTTGAATTTTCTAACAACAGAATCATCATTTCCCATAATGAGTATATCATCAACGTATATCAACAAATAAATTGATGAAGTACCTTTGGTCCATGTGAATAAGGCATAATTATGCTTGGAATGCTTGAAACCCGCATTTGTAATTGCAGTGGTAAATTTGGCGTACCACTGTCGAGAAGCCTGTTTGAGTCCATACAGGGATTTACGAAGATAACATACTTAAGACTCCCCCTATCTACGTAAACCCTGTGGAAGTTCCATGTATATTTCTTCATCCAGATCACCATGAAGAAAAGCATTATGGACATCCATATGATGTAATTCCCAATTACGGAATGCAGCAACTGATAAGAAGGAACGGACAGTTACCTCTTTTGCAACTGGAGAAAAGGTTTCATGATAATCAAAACCTTCTCGTTGTGTAAATCCTTTAGCAACTAGTCGGGCCTTGTAGCATTCAATTGAACCATCTGCCTTGTATTTGATTTTATATATCCATTTGCAGCCAATCGGTTTTCTATGTGAAGGCAGGGGAACGATGTCCCAAGTATGATTATCCATTAAAGCTCTCAACTCGGCTTCCATGGCCTGTTGCCATTGTGGATTACATATTGCTTCTTCATAAGATGAAGGTTCATGTTCCTCAGATATGCGACTAATACAGCACATGTGTTCTTCCGACAGTCGATTAAAAGAGACATAAGAAGATATAGGATATTGTGTACCTGGTGAGTCCAACGTGGAGCATATGTAATCTTTTGTCCATGTAGGTGGACGAACTTGACGTCTAGAACGTCGGGGTGGTTCTGCAATGTTCTGTTCTAATGGAGATGGTTGATCAATATGCTGCTGTGGAGATGGAATTGATAAATTATTCTCCTCGTTGTATGGTACGACTGAATCTTCTGTCTGATTTGAGTATTTAGGAGCTGCTGTTGTTTGATCCGCGGAGACAAAAAAATATGGAGAAGTCATAGACAAGTCTTCTTCTGATAGGAATTGATGACGCATTGATTCTGATATATCTGTTTGAGAAGAATATATCGATTCCTGAATGAGAATATATCTTCATGAAAAATAACGTCTTTGCTAATAAAAAAACTTGCCTGTAGATATTTCCATAATCCTGTAACCTTTTTGGAGGAGAGAATATCCCAAGAATACACATCGTAAGACACGAGGATCCATTTTGTCTCGAGGACCCACATTTGTTGCATAACATAAGCAGCCAAAAACTCTCAAATGTCCAATTTCTGGTTGTTTGCCAAAAAGCATTTCAAAAGGAGATCGACCTTCAAGAATTCTAGTTGGCATGCGATTAATCAAATAAGTCGCCATGACCACACAATCTCCCCAAAAAGTCTCAGGGATAGAGGCTTGGTATTTGAGAGCTCGAGCTACCTCTAAGAGATGATGATGTTTTCGCTCTACGACCCCATTTTGTTGAGGAGTATAAGTGCAAGAGGTTTCATGAATTATCCCATGAGAAGCTAGGAAAGATTTGCATTCTGTAGCGAAAAACTCGCGTCCATTGTCTGTGCGAATTTTATTGACAGTTTTGTCGAATTGATTTTTGATCAGTGAAAAGAAATTCGACATATTAGAGAATGTTTGACTCTTGGATTGTATGAGAAAAACCCAAGTGGCGCGAGTGTAATCATCTACAATTGTTAGAAAAAATCGAGACCCATCATGATGTGGAGTATGATATGGACTCCAGATATCTAGATGAAGCAGAGAAAATGCACTAGTAGCTCGATATGTGCTTGTCGGGAATGGTGATCGTGTTTGTTTTGCCAAAGGACAAATTGGACAATTTGGATATGGAAAACGAGCACTATGACCCAAACGTTGATGAGAAAGGAAATTTTTATTGCTGGTGGTGGCATTACATGAAATGCTTTTATTGAATAACGACATTTCGAAATCCCTTGGAAAGCTAATCCAAAAATATAGCCCTTGTGTAACGCTACCCAAGCCCATCACTTTGCCAGTCGAATGGTCCTGAAAGAAACATTTTTCGGAATTGAATATGACCTGGCAAAAGTTGTCTTCATAGATCTTGGAAACTGATATAAGATTGAATTCAAATTCAGGAATGTAAAGGACATTTTTAAGGATAATGTTTGGACTAAGATGGACTATTCCAATTTTGGTAACATAAGTGAGAGTACCATTGGGAAGACGAACAAATGCATTGGGATGGGTTTTGCGGTGGTCAGAAAAAATTTTCTCATCACATATTATGTGGTCACTAGCGCCTGAGTCGATAATCCATGTATCAACTAAAATATTATCATTCTTAGGAAAAGAAGTACCTGAAAACCCGCAGCTTTGTCTGTAGCCCTTAATTGATTCAATGCCTTCATAATATGTTGATATTGATCATTAGTAATTGTCTGATTTGTCCTTTCAGTCCCTTGTGCCAAAACCTGATAAGCGAAAAAATCTTTTTCCTTTTTTTCTTTATCACCCGGTTTTCCATGCAACTTCCAGCAGGTATCAATAGTGTGATGTGGGCGCTTGCAATATTCACAATATTTATTTTTATTTTTAAATTTTTGCCCATTACCTCTGGCTGACGTGGCGCTCCGTGGACCGCCGGATGATTTAAAATTTGGGGCTGATGTGGCTTGATGGGAATTGCTTGATCCACCCATATGATTAATGAGATAAGAACCGTCCGATCCCTTCTTATAATCTAGGCCGTCCATCTTCAAAACCCTAGAATTGGGGTCTTCTTCTTCTTCCCAGCAAGATTCACTTCTCGCGTTTGGCCCAGACAAAGTTGGAGCTCGCCGCAACGGCGACAACCCCCGAGCGCTGGACGCTCGCTGTGATGGTCTTACCGGAGCAGCAAGCGTCACGCTTTCTCTAATTTTTACATACTCCACTGTGGCCAGTCGGTGGTTCTCTTCCTATACATCCAATTGATAGATCCAGCCAAGAGGAGGGACGGGATCCATGGCTAAAATCTGCGATCGAACGGTGAGTAACTCTCATTTAGAATCAACAGAAAACGAGTCACCTTCTCCCTTTCTCGAATTTTTCTATACTGTTCGAGTGTTGTTTCTGGTCCTTGAAGCTCCTCCTCAGCCGCCTCGAGCTCATTCCACAAAGCTGAGAGTCGATTGAAACAAGCGGTAACTGAGAGGTTCCCTTGCTTCAACTCCGACAGGGCTTGTGTGAGTGAGAAATGCTTCGCTCGGTCCATTTTTCCGAACATTTCGCGTATGCTTTCCCATATTTTTTTTGAATCTTCGGTTGGTGGAAGACCAGCGGCGACATCAGGGGCTATGCAGTTCCCGATCCAAGTGCGAACGAGTTGGTTGCATTTGCGCCAACATCGTTGAAGCCGGTCGTCGGTTGGATAGGGCATGGTTCCATCAAGGAATCCGTCCTTATCCTTGGTCACGAGCGCTCGCTGGAAATCTCGAGCCCATGCATTGTAGTTGTCGGGGCCGGTGAGTTGTAAGTTGATAAGCCGGAGTTCCGGTCCATCGGCCGGCGATGTGTAAAGTGCGTCGCCGGGCTCCAGCCGGCCGTTGACGGCTGGGACAGGATACGGGTAGAAACCGGGTTGCAATCCCGGGTAGGGATTCATCCCTTGACCCGGTGCACTCGGGTCGGCCCGGTGATTCGAAGGTGGCCATCCGAGCCCATTGAGTTGAGGTCCCGGTTCCAAATTTGCGTCCTCTGCAAGTGGACCGTGTTGGCCAAATTGCTGATTGACAGCCCATTGACTCTGAACTGGAATCCATTGTATCGGTGGCCACTGGACTTGACTAGGTGTTGGTGCTGGAGGAAGCTGTGTTGGTGCCGGAGGATCAATCGGGGGATGTTGTGCAGAATCCCGTTCACCATGAGTCGGATCCATTTGATCTGAAGACTGATTCTTCGATGAGTTATTGGATGATTCTTCCATCGTAGGTAGAACTGTTTCTTGATTTTCACTGGTAGTTGGCTTCTTGTTCTGATTTTTGGGCATGGTGCGTTGTGCAGATATTTGAATTCCCAACCAGAGTGCTAATTCGTTTTGCCGGATGAAATTTGCAACAGTGAAATTAGAAGGCTACCGGGGGCAATTTGGAAGAATGATGCGGAAGCTAGCTTAGAACCGAAAGCTCTGATACCATGACAGAAAATGTAAAATGTAGAGATTGGAAAAATGTTTTCTTGTATTACATCTTCTGTACATGTACATACTGATATTTATAATACAAAAGGGAATCAAAGAAAGAATAAACATGATACAATTTCCTATAATATCTCGATTGACTAAATCAATTAGTCCTCAGTCTATGTAATTAGAATCAGAATCTCGAGACAAATCATATATTTCTCCAACACTATTTATGATCTTGTTCCTCGAAACTATACGCCAAGAAGAAGGGCGAAGGAAATAAACGAAGAAGAAAAAACAAAGATGATGGGGGTGATGGGGAGAGAGAGAGAGATGGATTTGTTTGTTAATGGATGTGGACCCAACAATTACGTGGAGAAAGAGAGATCAAATGTATAAAACGATGTTCCGAATTTTCTACAAAAGTGATTAAAGGGGGAGGGGGGGGGGGTCTTAATCCCGCCGGCCAAGTTGAACTTCAGCTCACCTCTATACTTTCTTGACTTTGAGTGCATTTGTTCCAAGTCTCCAATCAAACAAGGTTGATCCAATCTTCTTTCAATCTTTTCATATATACACCAAGCAATTCCTTACCGATTTCTCCTTGCCCAAAGACGAACAGAGACATGATTAATGCTTTCAGCAACACGAATATCTATGAAGTGTTGCAGCTCCTTCTTGTTCTATTGCTAGCGATGACTAGCAATGCCTTTCGAAGCAATCCGCGGTGCGTCGCTTCATCCTGTGGTGACATTCGCAATATAAGCTACCCATTTCGATTGAAGAGTGATCCAAAGGGATGCGGCAACCGGAAGAATGAGCTGGTTTGTGAAGATAATCGTACTATTTTGTACTTCGGTGATAGTCGATTCTATGTACAGTCTATCACTTATTTCGCTAACCAAATTAGATTGGTTGACGATGGGCTGCAAAACGATGGGTTGTCGCTTCATCCTGTGGTGACATTCGCAATATAAGCTACCCATTTCGATTGAAGAGTGATCCAAAGGGATGCGGCAACCGGAAGAATGAGCTGGTTTGTGAAGATAATCGTACTATTTTGTACTTCGGTGATAGTCGATTCTATGTACAGTCTATCACTTATTTCGCTAACCAAATTAGATTGGTTGACAATGGGTTGCAAAAGGATAATTGCTTATCTCTCTCCCATCATTCATGGGTGCCGTATAACTTCGCGAACAATTTTGATCAACATAAACAATACTCCATCGACAACTATCTTACATTGGTCATTGTGAACTGCTTGAAACAGGTTAGTTCTCCATCCTACATCGCTACCGGTCCATGCATTGAGGGGTCGTATTATTCCAACACATCATCGAATTACAACTTGTATGCTTTGGTCAATCCAAAAGCATCAGATGTTAGGGATTTTTGCACCATTAGCAGGAGCACATGGGTATCGGATGATTTTGGGATTAACATTAGCTCCTACAACTACGAGCTAATCCATAACATCATGGCCAATGGATTTGTTCTCTACTTTAATCCATGGAAGACAGCTTTCTTTTGCTCAGTTGATTTCTTATCCTTCGTCGGAGGTCCGGGTTGCAGATCCAACTTCGAGTACAATGGCGGTAAGCAGTGGTTGGCAATGAAATTTTACCAGAATTTTGCATGATTATGTACTCTTTCACTTGTTACTTTCTCTTCAAAACTGCATAATGAAAGAAATATTTAAAATCCAAGAAAATAAAAATCATATTGAAATCAAACAGTATGAGTTGCAAGATTTGCGAAAGAATAAAAAGGTGATCGGAGAAATCAACCAAACAAACCCATCATGAACTAGAAACTAGGTCATAATTCCTACCACAGAAGGGCTGGAACTCTCGTTGTAAAAAAAAATAAAAAAAAAGGATTATTTTGAATTATATTGATATATTGATAGCAGGAACAAAAATTATTAATTAAAAAAATCACTATTTCTTTATATTTGTTGATTGCTAAAAAAGCAAAATGAGTTTTTTGTATCGTTTACGTTTAACGAAGCTTATTTTTTCTATTTACTTGCGAATGCACGCATCGCATTTCTCATATTCTATTGGACAAAATTCAATGTCGACAAAGAAGCTTGATATCACTTTGTTTCCTCGTGAGTTTTGTTATCCAAACTTCTTTTCCTTCAATTCATTTTCACACCATTCATTCCTTCCACAGGTGTCCTAGATGATATTGCAATTTGGACAACTTTCGATATTGCGATACTGTTAGGTAAGCCGCAATGATTTGTTTTTAAAGTAATTAAAAAATCACTTATTCTAACATATCAAAATTTTTCCTCAGTGAATTTCTATATAGCGAAATTCGTGATCGGAACACCATTTGTCGCGATATTTCTAATCTACAAGTACAAAAGAAGGCATTTGGCAATGGACAAGGACATCGAAGAATTTTTGCAAGCTCACAACAACTTTTTCCCGATAAGGTACTCTTACTCGAATCTTAAGAAGATCACCAAAAATTTCAAGTATAAAATAGGTGAAGGCGGGTATGGTTCTGTGTACAAAGGAATGCTCCGAAGCGGCAATGAAGTGGCCATCAAGATTTTAAAGCAGTCCAAGGCCCATGGCCAATATTTTATCAGTGAAGTGGCTACTATTGGAAGAATTCACCATGTTAATGTAGTGCAACTCATCGGTTTTTGCTTTGAAGGCTCGAAACAAGCTCTCGTGTATGATCTCATGTCAAATGGATCTTTGGATAAGCACATTTTTAGTGAGGAAGGTGATAAGTTTCTTGATTACAAGAAAATATATGAGATCGCTCTTGGGGTAGCGAGGGGAATTGAATATTTACATCAGGGGTGTGACATGCAAATACTACACTTTGATATCAAGCCTCACAACTTTCTTTTAGATAAGAATTTCACTCCAAAAGTGTAAGGACCTCGGCCCCACCACGCTTCCGCTGCGCCACTCTTTGTGTAATATTGTCCGCTTTGGACACTAAGTCCTTATGGTTTTAAAACGCGTTACACAAGAATTAGGGGCCAAGCCTTATAAGCAATCCCAGGACTCCCCCCCTAAGCAATGTGGGACAAAGATATACCCCTCTAATGCCAGGAGCCGCTCTTTGTCCAGGCCCTCTGTCCCTGGCGACCACTCCCCGCCCTCGTCGGACCGAGTCGTTACATTCTCCCCTCCTTCGAGCACAGCGTCCTCGTTGTGGCCCCACACGCGGTCGAGAGTCGGCTCTGATACCATTTGTAAGGACCTCGGCCCCACCACGCTTCCGCTGCGCCACTCCTTGTGTAATATTGTCCGCTTTGGATACTAAGTCCTCACGGTTTTAAAACGCGTTATACAAGAATTAGGGGCCAAGCCTTATAAGCAATCCCAGGACTCCCCCCTAAGCGATGTGGGACAGAGATATGCCCCCTTGCCATCCTAGAAGCCTGCCAGGAGCCGCTCATTATCCAGGCCCTCTGGCCCTGGCGACCACTCCCCGCACTCGTCGGACCGGATCGTTACAAAAAGTTTTCTGACTTTGGACTCGCGAGACTTTATCCCACGAATCATAGCATAGTTTCATTAACTGCGGCAAGAGGAACCTTAGGATATATGGCGCCCGAGTTGTTCTACAAAAACATTGGCGGTGTATCTTATAAAGCGGATGTCTATAGCTTCGGGATGATGTTCATGGAAATGGTAGGTAGAAGGAAAAACGTAAATGCAAATACGGACTGCTCAAGCCAAATTTATTTTCCGCTGTGGGTGTACGATCAAGTCAATGAAGGAGAAAGTGTTGAAATGGAAGAAGTTGTGGAAGAGGAAAGGGAGGTGATAAAAAAGATGATATTAGTTGCCCTTTGGTGTATACAATTAATCCCTGACCATCGCCCTCCAATGAACAAAGTCTTGCAAATGCTTGAGGGAGATATCGGTAATATTCAAATGCCTCCAAAACCGCTTATTTACCCACCGGATGAGCCAGTTGACGAAGACAAAGCCGAGACGGAATTAGAAACATTCGCAACTTCATCAAGCGCTCCCATAATTTCCGCCAGTTTTCCATTTGGAGATAGCAATGATGTTTAGAGGACCATGCACAGTTTGATTGGAAAAACTTTGCTCCCCACAATATGGTATTATGTTGGGAGGGGGCTGAGCTAGTTTAGCTTGCCAGTGACGTTTTTTTGCCTTCTTTTAGCTCTTAGGTTACTGATGTGTTATTGTACTTCATATATAGTTTCACTCTGTTGCATCCTCCAACACCGATGACATGTTGCTTTGGAATAAAATGCAACAGGTGAATCACGCATAACGTATCTTGTTCTGCTTGGATTGCATCAGAGGGGAGTCATGGAATTGAAACGTGAGCCATTGAGCGCCACTGATGAGACCCAAACCCGACCAATAACAAACGAATTCGATAATTTTAAGGATTAATTTGCACCTTTTGAAGATAGAGTTGATTGCATTTTAAACAAATTAACAAGACCCAGTAGTCATGCTTTTGATAGGGATAAACTAAATTTGCAGGATCGACAAAACAAACGATTTTAGCGTTTGTTAATGGCTATCCAATTTACATTTCTTGTTTCCCGAGGGTGCTCTAGTTATGGAACGATGAGTCTCTCTGTCTTCTCTCCACCATCCAATATCAACCTCTCTCCTTCCCAGCTCGAGTCCAACTCGGTGATTCTCAACTCGCACATCAGTCTCTACTCAAAATCCAATGACTGGGCCTAGGCGGAGAGGATATTTATGGACATGGGTAATAAAGGGACTTGGTTTCTTGGAGTTCCATGATCTCTCGCTATGCCAATAATCACATGGAGTTTTTTCCCTAAGATTATTGTTTCGTGGCAGTTATTTGGGCTTGTTTGGTTCCGGAGAATGCATCAATTGGTGATACAATTTTTGGGTTTATAATCGAAAGTGGTTACGTTGATTCTGATATTTGTGTTGGGTGTGCATTAATTGACATGTTTGCAAAGGGTAGTGCTGGTTTTGTTTCAGCTCGTAAGGTGTTCGAGAAAATGCCCGAGAGGAATGTGGTTGCTTAAACTTTGATGATAACAAGATGTACTCAGTTGGGTTGTCCAAAGAAAGCTGTTGATTTGTTTCTGGATACGCTTGTGAGTGGGACTGTGGCCAATAGATTTACGCTCAAAGCTGTTTTGTCGGCATGTTCGGAATTGGAGTTACAATCGCTGGGGGTGCAATTGCATTCCTGCGTTATACGGTCTGAATTGGCTTCTGATATTTGTATTGGATGCGGCTTGGTGGACATGTACGTGAAGCGTGTAGCTAGTGGGTCGCTTCATGATTCAAGAAAGGTGTTTGATCGGATGCAAGATCATAACGTGATTTCTTAGACAACGAGCAGACTGAAGAGAGTGAGCAGTATCAAACTCTTTTTGGGAAAAAGGTCCAGTGAGGCCAAACCATTTCGCATTTGCTAGTGTTCTCAAGGCATGTGGAAGTACTTGTAATGTACATATGGGGATATAAATATACACGCTAGCTATAAATTTGGGCTTTGCTGGTGATACTTGCGGGGGTAGTTATCTTATTAGCATGTATTCACGGTCGGGCCACATGGAAGACGCTCAGAGTGTTTAAGATTCTTTGCATTTGTGGAGATTGTCATTCTGCGATCAAGTGTACCCCCATGGCAACCGGAAGATCTATAGTCGTAAGGGATGCAAACCGGTTCCACCATTTTATGGATGGGACATGCTTGTGTAATGACTACTGGTGACGATGTTTCTTAAATTGTCTCATTCATTGTGTAAATCGAGTCTCCATTTTTATTTTTATTTTCCCCCCTTATTCTTATGTTACTTGAACCGGGATTCTATTATGCCCCTAGCAAGGCCCACAATGTAAATATCACGTCCTGACATGTATATGGATTTTGTACTCCTACTGTCAAAATACCAAGCAGAAAACCTCAAATGGATCTCATGAACTTTCAGCAAATATGATTCATGGAATCCAAAACAGTCACGCTTTTGCCTCTGGGATTTTCCTGGAGCAGGCAGTTTTCGAATACTAGATATTGATGTTCTGTTCTATTCGAGGGCGTTCCTAGTATGCAGTCCTGATGCCCTATATTTCGTTCATTGGCTGAATATTCTGTTTGATTGTTGTTTCGGAAAGTTTGCTTGTAATGCCTCCAACTTTTGGTTAGTCTACATCTTCGGATGTGGCGATTTCTTTTGCTTTTATATCTTCAAGTTCAACTATGCGAGTATGTGCCATTTGTTGCTACTACATTTACCAGACTGTTGCAGAGTGGCTAAATTTAGGAAATTGCTGATTGAGAAGAGACGAGCAACTTTCGTGAGGGAACAACGGTTTGAAACCGAGAAGCATGATCCTTGAGTGGTTCATGCAGTGATCAAGCAAGCATTCGCAAGTATTGCATCTAGTTGCCAGGGAGGAAAATGTCGTCCGTCAACATGGGGCAGGGCATCGTCCTAATGTACATCTAAGCTCCATGTTGTTCCTCTGCAAGGCTCCTCCTGTATAGAATTGCACTTGTCAGTTTTCAATGAGCAAACGACTGCATATAATTTAAAAGTTTTCGACTGGAATGCGCATTGTAACTGTTATGTTGTTTCCGGCAATGTGTTTTACCAGTGGTAGCGATCATGACTTCCTTTTTTGTTGGCGTAGAGTTTAGATTTTCTTATTTTTCTTAATTAGCTCCTTTATTAGTCACTGAACTTATAATTCAAGAGACACTCTTTTGACAAATTCCTTAAAAAAAGTGTGTATTGATAGTAGGCGTTGACACTTGAATTTTTACAGACTAATTTTTTTTTCAGACACAGACTAATTGAATATGCATTTTTTTTATAAAAAGAATGTTAACAAATAAATGTAGAATGGAGAATAAAAATACAATAAACAATAAAAAAAAACAAATAACGATCAATGAAAGATCCATCTATGGAGTCCGGCCACATTCATTCCATTTGACCTTAACGCAATCCAGCCCATCACCTGAAACTGGTGAATTCCAATCCCTTTAAGCCCATCAAGCACAGTAGCTCAAACGACGGCGACAATCCACCATCTCCAACTCGAATCTGGATTTCAGTCACAAAGGCTCACGCTCATCTCCAACCTCCGTAGACGAAGCTCTCAAGCTCAATAGTAGGAATTGATGATCCGAGGCTCACGCTCATCGCACACCCAAAGGCTTCATTAGTCTCCCTTTCTCCTGCAACATTTAGGGGATGATGTCTCAGGCGTTCTCGTTCCAGCCCGATGACATCACTTTTCAGGGGGCGTTTTATGTCGACAGAGGCCCGGTTCCTAGTCGGATTCGAGGACAAGGTTAATTTGCTGATTGTCGGTGGGATTCCTAGAGAAAAAGATTGTTCATGTTCTCGACAATGTGAATTTAACGAAGGCTTAGTCTCTTAAGCCGTTTGAAGAAATTGAAAGGCTCATTAATTTCTTGTGCCGCTATGGTGATGAGGTTGATTTGATCGTGAGACATCCCCCCATTCTTAACTTTCATATGGATGGCCAATTGATTCCAAGAGTGGAGTTTCTCCTAGAACTTAGCGGAGGAGATGAGGATGCAACCGTGGCAGTGTTGCGAAAACTGCCTACCTATTTGAAATACCGTGTGGAACACTTGGAAAGCCACGTAGAGTTCTTTAGGTCATTTGCCGGATTAGATGATCAAGAAATATTCAGGATCATACTCGTGTTTCCTAACATTGTTAGCGCGAGTAAGGAGAGGACATTGCGTCCCAGAATTAGTTTCCTCAAAGAATGTGGACTGAACTCAAGTTATATTTCTGCAGATTTTTGTATCGTGATTTTGATATATTTAAGAGTAGAAAAAATATAAGAAATCATTGCAGACAAGAATAAATCGCCGGACTTATCTACCAAGTCACGAAATTATTGTTCCATTCAAATGAACAAAATCAACGGACTTATATAAAATGGATTTATGATACTGCGTCAAAATTAATGTGCTATGTCGTGACATGAAGAAGAAGTTTTGAGGCAAGCTAGTTTTTATTTTTGACCTTATTCCTCAAAACTATGCATGAATTTTCCTATGGTCGTGACTCGTGGGGCGAAGAAAGAAGATGGAGAAGAAGAAGGGAGGAGGAAAAAAACGAAGAGGAAAATAACAGGAAAGGCGGGGAGAGAGAGAGAGAGAGAGAGATGGGCTTGTTTGTTGAGTTGACGGGATGTGTAACCAATAATCACGGAAGAGAGTGGAAGAAACTTTTGAATTTTCAATGGGTGTAAATTTCCAAGATGTACTGTATATGTCGGTCATGAAATGGGTGACTTATATTGACTCCAAAGTCTCCGATCTTTAAGTCAATAGACAATGTTAAAAGAGTTTCTCGGAAATGTATCGATTAGGATTTTATTAATTTATCTTTCAAGAGTGAGAAAAAAAAGCCCGTTTGATTAAGGCAATATTTCGGTCACTTGCTAATAGGAACGTGCATAAGTCCCAATGTCTGTTCATAGTCGCTATTGTTGACCTTCTTGACGAGTGCCGTGGAGGACGCGCTAATAGAATTCTATCAATGTTACACTCTTTTCTTAGCTAAAAAATAAGGGCTCCGTAAAACACGGCAAAAGGTCTTGTCGTTAATTAAATCTAATAGTGCGAAATCGTGATTCTCGTGGACTTCCAAAAAGGAAGCTTGTCGATTCTCTCGTGAGCTTTCACAAAGCATGATTCTCGTGGACCCACTATTGCTTCAAATTGTCCCTACATAAATCCCATCTTTATATAGCTGTACTAGTTTAAATATATACTCGAGCAACTACAAATCCTTGCCACTTGCATTGCAAGAGTATAACTATAGTACAAATATTTATGATTTTGCTTTCGAGCCAAGTATAGTAGAGGGTATTTTATATAACTACTACGCATATAAACTATTGCAAATTTATATAGTTCAACTTTTGATAAGGATTTTCTCATATTTGCTTGACAAGACATGCAATCGTTCACGGCTATGTCGACGATGGCGTTGCGCAATATATCATTATAATATGAGATACATTTTTTATAGTGATTATTTATTTCATGAGATCGATTGTGTAATAAATGTAAGAATTTTCTAATGTAGACTTTATTAATTGAAATTAACTGAATTAATTTGGTATAATAAAGGTAAGATATATGGGTTCTTAATAAGTCTAATATGGGACTAGCTTGTGTGAGTCGAGTACGGTCCGGCTTGTAACGAGAGGGCCGGTGGTCGAAGACTCTATAAATAGCGCTCAAGTCCCTCCCCTAACCTGATGATGCAAAATTTGACTCACATACGGATTTAAAGAGAACTTTCTTCTCATGAGTGGTAATCTCATTATGCTAGTGTTCTAACGAAGGGTATTGGGGAGAAGCACTTTAGTTCGTGTTCGGAAACCGTCGCAAATTCCGTGTCAAGATCGATGGATTCCAAACTAGGTACGCGAATCGATAATTTCTCCATCATCTTGTTTCTGTTTCTGATTATGGTGATCCTGAGCGTGCCATTTTTGTGGCCAACATGTGGTATCAGAGCCTGCCATAGATTAGAACCGAAACATGCGGATTAGGACCGTTTTCATTTTGTCTGAGAGGTTTTTACCCATTTTCGGAATTTTTTGTCGGATGAATGTGAAATTTTATTACATATTCGGAATCTACTCATCGAGACGAGAAGATTGACGGGTGGCACGTCATCGGACGAGGCCGCACGCGCCCTAGTGCACAGACACGCGCTGTGGGCGCGACGGGGTGTGAAGACCACGCGCGGCCGTGTCGAACCGGCGCGTTTTTCGCCGGTAACCGCAAGTTGACATTAGCATGACGTCAACGAGGGCGCGGATCCGGGTTGACTCGGATCTTGACCTGACCCGGACTTCACTCGATCCGGTTGTTGACCTGACTCGGATCTTGACTAGACCCGATTTTCGACCCGACCCGACCGGTCGGACCGGTCCGTTGATCGGTTGGACCGGTCAATCGGTCATGTTGACACCTAAATTTTACCCAAATCATTCAGGGTTCTATCGCATAAAATTAGGGTTTAATTTTTTAACCCCTAAGCCAAAAATATTTTCATTAAATTCCATGGCATATAGACATTAGGCGCATTTACATTAATATGGCTTATTAGGGCATTTTCGTATTAAAAAAAAAAAAAAAAAGATTTTCGGGCCGGTTTCGTCGGCCCATTCTCTTTCCCCTGTTTTTCTTTTATTTGCGCGCAGCCCATGTCCCCCTTTTCCATTTTTCGTGCGGACCGGCCCATTCCTCTCGGGCCCGGCCCGCGCACTGTTCAAACTCCCCCCCAGTCAACATTTCTGAGCGTACGGGGGAGAAGCCGGAACAGTGGACAGAGGCCATAGAGGACAGAAGCCAGAGGGGCGCGGGGGACGCCGGCGCGATCCTCGGGTCGGGGGGCAGGCCGGCCACGGCAGCCTGGCGGTGGCAGAGGCCATGCGCGCCTGCCGGCAGCAGGGGCCACGCGGGCGTGCCGGCCAACCCCTTTAAAACCAAATCTGGGGGGAGAGAGAGGGGGATTCGAGAGTGAGAGGGAGAGAGAGAGATCCAGGAGAGAGAGAGAGTTCAAGCCGAGAGCACCGGCGAGTGAGACCCGAGGCCGCGCGGGCTCCCGCCGACGAAGCTCCGACGTCTGTCACGGTAGGTTCCGGCCTAAGCTCGCTGGATTTCGTTTCTGTTTTTTTTTGGTTCTTTTTTTGATTCGGGACGATTTCCCGAGGATTTCGGCCTGGGGGCGTGCGAGGCGACCGGACGTAGTCCGATTCATCGAGTTCGCCGTTGTTCGTCGCCCTCAAGCCGGATAGGGAACGCCGCAACGGCCACGCTCCCCTCCCCTGTTTCTGGTGCTCTGTTCGGCGGGGCTCACTGGCCGGAGCTCGCGGCCGACCGGCTCGCGCGAGCTCCGGTCCGTGAGGCTTCAGGTTTGTTCCTGCTCACCTCTGCAACATTGCATGCGAATCCCGGTCCGTTTTGAGCCTCGATTGTGCCGGAAATCGTTCGTTTTTGTAATGCACGCCGACTGCTCGATGTTTTGCCTGAACCAAATCGTTCTCATTCGCCTCCGTTCGGTCTGTTCTGAGGGTGTCGGGCGGTCCCGGCGTACCGCCGGCGACCACGGTGGTCTCGGTGTACCACCGGTGGTCGCGGCTGTCCGGGCGTGACCGCGGGAGGAGGCGGCCCGCCAGTCCCTCACCGGGACTCGGCTGATCCGCCCCTGCCCAGTCCCTCGTCGGGACTTGGACGGCCTCGGCCGGTCGTCCGTCGCCGCGGCGCCCCTCGTCGGGGCGGCGAGGTGGGCGTGAGCCGAACGGCGGCCGAGCGTAGGCTCGATCGCCTGGTCGGGAGCGCCGGTCGCGCGGCGGGACACGCCGGTGAGCCGGGCCGGATGCGCTGGTCGCGGCGGCTGGGGGGAGCCGCGAGTCGGGTCGGCGGCCGCGAACCGGGTCGTTCGAACGGGTCGAAACCGGGTAGGGTTTGATTCTAGGGTTTTGTTCTAGTGGGCCGAATAGGTAATGGGCTGATTTTTCTTTTAAAAAAATTTTTTTGGGCTGGGCCCCTTTTCTTTCTATTTTTGTTGTATTTACCCGACCGGGCTCAATAAATGAACCCGGTCCGGTCGTGGACCCGGGCCGGCGTGCTCGGGTCAGTCCCGATCCGGGACGGAGGCGGAGATCCGGCCCGGATCCGTTTTCTATTTATTATTTTAATATTAGAAAAAAATTTTAAAAAAAATTTTTAAAAAAAAATAAAAAAAATTATTTAAAAAAAATTTCTTACATATATTTTATCCGGGTCGGATCACCAGATCCGACCTGGCCTGCTTTTATATCATTTTCATTATTTTAATGTTAAAAAAAAAATTTCAAAAATTATGAAAAACATTTGAAAAAAAAATTATTATCAAAAGAGTTTTTTTTTTTTTTAAATTCCGAAAATCAAAAATCGAAAATTAGAAAAAGTGTCATTTGGGCTTTTGAATTGATTTTTCTTGAGTAGTGTTTTTTTTACGCCGCTTGGGTCATGCACTTTGAATTGTGTTTTTAACGTAGCCTTGCACATGGTCAGCTATGCACGTTGGATGGTGGATTGAACAAGTTTAGGTACCGAAAGGGCGCTAATTAGTCGATTAGTGTAACCAAGTCCCCGTACCCTTTGAATCTCTGGTCCGTAGAAGTAAAGCATTTCTCCCATGCTTTACTTGGGTGTCTAATCGACCCACCAAAAATCGATTAGTGGCGACTCCTAGATGAAATTGATTTGCATGTTGACAACTTTAATTTAAGTCGCGAATTGGTATGGGCTTGGGAGAGCTCGAGCTCGAGCTAGGTCTAACTTAGCAATCCATTAGACTAAACCTTAGGCGGCGAGGCCGGCTCGGGGAGGTCGCGACAGCTTGGCGACTCCACTGGGGACTTGAGGACTTAGGCCTTGTATAGCTTGATTGCGTGCTAACTAACATGGTCTTGTGGCAGGGTATCGTGAAGGCTAAGGTAAGTCCGCTAATGTTGTGTAAAATGTTCTTGCAGTTGAGAGTTATAAGGTGATGAATGATTGTTAACCCCTTGTTTTGCAGGTTTGGGGGTTTGGGAATGAATATTTATGTTTTTGAATTCTTAAAGCATTGTTTGCATATAAATCGTTGTGCATGCTTTAAATGTTTTAGCACTACACTGTCGCACGCACAACCATGCTGCCGGACCTAGGCCGCGATAGGATACTTTAGGATGGTGTTAAGAAAGATACAACCTCGAACGCGAGACTGCGATGTAGAGGTTGCCTTTCTTCTCCCCGAAAAATTCTTTCTTGGTGTCGTAAGTGTTTATCCTTGTCCGCGAGACCGCGTGACCATAGGATATCTCTTTCGACTGAGCCGAAGTTAAGAGGGCCTGACACCAACGCGAGACTGCGACGATCAGATCACCCTCTTAGCTTCAACTTGTTAAACTGTCTAGATAGAAAACGAACCTCACAAGTGCATATGCGTGCCTTTGTGATTTTTTTTTAAAAAAAAAAAGAAAGAAAAAGAAAAAACGATCGTCACCCGCTGTAAGTACGATTCCTCTCGTTATTAGCTCACTTTGAATTGAAATTTTCATTTTTGAAATTCGCGGAAATCAATCAAGTGTCCTAGATGATCTAAGCTTATAATTGAAAATTTCAGGCAATCACTCTTGACAGTGGACCTTGAGCAAAAATCTCAAACACCTTTAATTTGGCCCTACAAAACAGATGGTCTTGTGTAAATTTTCAATCGTGGGCTTCAAAATCACATTTTGTATTCTTTCAAGTCGAGATGGTATTTTGGGGCATAAAGTTGAAATCAAATTTTTGATAAAATTCTTTTCTGTCCTCATTTCGGAATTGAAATTCAATTTACATTATTGTGTATTGATTTCTCGAAACAAGAATCACCTCATTTTCTGCAAGAGTAAAATCACAAATCAGTCTTTTAAAATTGATGCCACATTTTGCAATGAAGCTTTTAGAATAAAAGGGGCATTCGATTGATAGCCGTGATTTGATCTTTTAATGATGTCTCCTCTTACGACGAAATCTTGGTGAAATACCAAATGCCCACAAATAGGGACCATGGGGGCATGTATCGTTGCCTCGCTTTCGTTGTAAGAGGCGGAATCAATGAAAGATCACTTTTTCATTCACACACTAATATTGTCTTCCCTTTGCAGGTTATGCGCAACGATCATTCTTTGGAATCCTCTCACCTGACCACGCCAAGAAGTGGACTTTAAAGCTAGGACAAGAATTATTTATCGCATTCCTTCATGCAAGAACCCAATCGATGTGTTTGTAAATCGTGCACTATCATCCTTAAGTAATGAGGTTTTAGTTCATATCATTGGTCCTTGAAAGTACTTGTAATGCTTCAGACTGAGTCCCTGGGTTAGGCTTCTATGCCTTACTTTCAAAATGTTTTGAAAATAAGTTTTTAAATTAAAAAAAAAGGGGGACTCGCTTAAGATTTTGTATTTTTTTTGCTTGGTCACTTTCTCAGTTGGGACTGCAAAATGATACTTTGAGGTGGTAAGGTTGTAATCGTTCCAATTGGAATTTCTCATGCAACAACTAACTTGTCCATTCATTTTTGTCAAATAGGTAAAATAAATGATTCGTTCGACATTCACCTCTTCTAAAGACAAAAGTATAAGCGCTCGAAACCCGAGTCAAATGCGACATGGCCTAATCACCGATTGAGTGCGTCATGGGGCAACACATCTTGCTAACAAACCACAACAAGGAGATGCTTAATTGGGAGAATAGACCGGGGGCATGGAATGTCAAAGTCGCCCAACTCAATGAAAAAGGGTGTATTTCGTTCCTAAAGTTCAATCGCTTTAGCATAGAAATGACACATTCTTTCCTTTTATCCAGGATCCATTTAAATAAAAGTCTCGACATGAATAGGACGAGACGACGTGCATCAAAATTACCTGGCTAAAACGCAAAGTACACTTGATCAAGAAGGCAACGTTTCCACCAATGATGAATGGAAAACACCTAATTTAGTGTGGAGCGCAATGAACTCCCCCTCACCCCTGCCGAACAAGCATGACGGGGTAAAAACATCGGATTCATCATAAAAGGGAGATAAATGGGGTAGGTCATTCAAACGACGAAGGCACACATTGACTGCGGAGGCGACACCTCCTACCAAAGAAACATGCAATTGATGGGGCAAAGCATCCAAGGGACAATGCCCTCAAATATTTAAATAGTGACGAAAAGTGAAGACGAAGAAAGCGGGTGAAGGGAGCTGCCAAACATACAAGGAAGCAAATTCAAATGAAGGGAAGCTGCCAAACACGCAAGGAAGCAAATTCAAATGAAGGGAGTTATCAAACACCCAAGAAGGCACCGTTTCCACCAATGATGAATGGAAAACACCTGATTTAGTGTGGAGCGCAATGAACTCCCCCTCACCCCTGCCGAAGAAGCATGACGGGGCAAAAATATCAGATTTACCATAAAAGGTGTATCGTTCCTAAATTGAGTCCATTTGAGAACAGAGATAACATGTTTTATTTCCTTTCTCGCAGGGCGATAAATGGGGCAGATCATTCAAACGGTAGTAATCCTCACCCATGATGCAAGATAAAGCGGAGCAATTCGATTCAACACAAAAAGGGTGTATCGTCCCTAAGTTAGCCCGATTTAACTTCGGAATGGAAATAACATACCTTATCCCTTGTAGACGAAGGTGCAAATTGATCGCGGGAGAAACACCCCCTATCAAAGAAGTACATTGAAGCTGAACTATCACTTTCAGTGCAATAAACGGGGCAGAGCATCCAAGGGATAATGCCCTCAAATGTCGAAACAATGCCGAAAGTCAAAGGCAAATGAAAGCAGATAAAAGGGATTTGTCTAATACTCAAGAAGACGAATTCAAATGAGGGAAGCATCAAAGACCTGAAGGACAAGTGCAAGTGAAGGGTAATGATGTATCGTCTCCAATTTTTCATTCTATAAAGATTCATGCATTAACACATTCTTTCTTATTCTTTATAGGGTTACCAAGTCGTCGTGCCACAGGTAAGTACCCTTCTTCCAAGATTCAAATGAAAATCAAATGGAGAATTTTCATTACAAAAAGAGTTTTAATGTTTTTGTAAAAACAAGCACAAAAATTTACTTGAGAAAAGAGCACAAAAGTAGAACTGTGAAAGCAAACTTTTCACAAAAATTTTGAATATCATCTTTATCCACAAATTGCCTTGGTGTTTGACGGGTCATTAATTTTGAATCAAAATTCCCTGTGGAGATTAATCAATCCGCGATGATCTCGACAAAATGAAAGGGAGATGTTAATCATGCCAAGTGAGAAATACTTAGAATGAGGAAAGGCAAGCTATTCCCAAACACGTCCCATAAACACTTTGAGAGTTGAGCGAAAAAGAAAACATGTGTTATTTAAGGACAAGAGATTCATTCGCGAGTAGTACATAGATCAAAGTGAAAAGAGGCATTTCTTTCATATATCCTACACACTACAGGTGATCATAGTCAGGCCCCTTTGAGCCTTTACATGTGGAGAATTTCTACAAAAAATACTCCTGTCAAGAACCACCCCATAACGGGGCAAATTTGGAGGTTTTGGTTGACATTCTGTGGAGGAAAAGATGAGGAAAACTCCTTTGCCCTTACTTGTATTAATCTTTTTGTGATAACTTCAGGTGAGTCCTTATGGAAGCTTGAAACATCCCAAAATGAAGAAGAGCATTTATTTCTCTACCCAAACACTCATACCATTTGCTTAGCCAAGTTGAGCCTGAATATTCATTTCTAAAGCCCGAGTGGTGATTATCTTTCTACCTTGGAGAAAGGCACATTATTTACCGTGGTGATTGGTGCTTATGTCACAACAAGTAAAAAATCTCGAAAGTCCTAGGAGCTCAAAAGATTCAGATGAGCAAAAGTCAAATGAAAACTAGGGGGCATGAAAAAGCAGTGTGCCTGGTAAAAGCAAGGCCAATGCCCATTGAAAAAAAAAGAGCAAAAAAGTAGCATCGAGAGAAGAATTCTTTCGCAAGAAAAAATGTCAAAAGCAAAATGCTTGCATTAGAGAAAAGAGCAAAGCTCTTGCATTGAAATAAATAGCCAGTAGACTTTCGAGACAAGTTGGATTTCAAAAGTCGAGTGCCTTCAAAAAGATTGGATGATATGGTAATGATGCCATGATAATCACCGACTCCTAAATCCCATTTGAGAATTTCTGAGCCTTTTGAGACTTTCACCGAACTAATATTACAACAATTTCCCAAAGTCTCTTCTGATTAGGATGATTCAAGTGAAAATAAGGACTTTACAAAGAAGCTGTCGCTTGAAGAAGTAGAGGCAAGGTTGTTTTATCTTATCTAAAGGTTTCTTGATTTGTAAACCTGGTGAAAATGATGATCAATGATTATTTCATTTCTTAGCCGTCAATGCTTATCCGTTGTTGAAATCATGACCAAGCCCGCATTATAGTCCTTACAAAAGACCTCTTGGATTGGTCAACACGTACTTATTGCGAATGATTCTCAAAGCCTTTGACATTGGTAGTGTGAGGTATATAGAGAGATCATGTTTACTTCCCATATCAATGGATGGGATCAAACAGCCTTCTTGAGAGTATGTGATAAGCCCTTTTCCGATTAAGGAGCTCTTGTTTGGCATATTTAACTAACTCTTTTCATGGACTGAGGTCTTTTCTGATAAAGATTTGGCTCATAAGGGAATTTGATGATTAATGGCGTCTTTCAAGCCTAAAGGCAATTTTGCGATATTGAAGGATGCAAAATATTTTCCAAACAATCGAAACTAGCTTGAATTGCTCATGCAATCAATGCTTTCTCATTGAATATACCATTTTCATATGGCCTCTCATGATGTTATCTTGCCTGATACGCATTTGCTACTAGAGCACTTGTTATAACACGTTCTGTTAGATGTGCAGATGCCTCCTCAAAATTTCTTCAACACTTGACAGATATGCCCAAAGCACCCCTTCGACCTGGCGAGCTTTCGTAACCCAGAGTCTTTTTCTTTGCACAGCCAGCTTTCGCAGCCCGAAGCACCCTATCGACCTAGCGAGCTTTCGCAGCCCAATGTCTTTCTCTTTGCACGATGAGAAGAAAAAGAAAGAAAAATGAGGCCTTCACAGGTATGTCTCTGAGCCATGCTCCTTATGACAAATACTTTGTGATAAACTTAGGCACCTCAAATCCTTTGTGAGAAACTCAGGCACCTCAAGTCCTTCGTGAGAAACTTAGGCACAATCCATCAAATCCTCGGGTGAGGAAGCCCGAGTGCTCATTCACTGAATCTTTTCAAGCCTCGCTGGCAAAGAGCTTCTGAGCAATCCGAGCCAGCCTATAGGTATGTAAACTCAGGTACGCTTCAATGGTTTGTGGTCCAACCTTAAACCACGCATCAAAGGTTTGTGGTCCAACCTTAAACCACGCTTCCAAGGTTTGTGGTCCAACCTTAAACCACGCATCAAAGGTTTGTGGTCCAACCTTAAACCACGCATCAAAGGTTTGTGGTCCAACCTTAAACCACGCTTCCAAGGTTTGTGGTCCAACCTTAAACCACGCATCAAAGGTTTGTGGTCCAACCTTAAACCACGCATCAAAGGTTTGTGGTCCAACCTTAAACCACGCTTCCAAGGTTTGTGGTCCAACCTTAAACCACGCATCAAAGGTTTGTGGTCCAACCTTAAACCACGCATCAAAGGTTTGTGGTCCAACCTTAAACCACGCTTCCAAGGTTTGTGGTCCAACCTTAAACCACGCATCAAAGGTTTGTGGTCCAACCTTAAACCACGCATCAAAGGTTTGTGGTCCAACCTTAAACCACGCTTCCAAGATTTGTGGTCCAACCTTAAACCACACTTCAATGGTTTGTGGTCCAACCTTAAACCACGCTTCAATGGTTTGTGGTCCAACCTTAAACCACGCATCAAAGGTTTGTGGTCCAACCTTAAACCACGCTTTCCAAAGGTTTGTGGTCCAACCTTAAACCACGCTTTCCAAAAGTTTGTGATCCAACCTCAAACCACGTTTTCTAAAGGTTTGTGGTCCAACCTTAAACCACATTTTTTTTAAACTATGCTTTGCGTTTATTTAGATTTTATTTTATTTTCTCTCTCCCTTTTCTTGCGTTGCGTCATCCCGTGCCCTCCATTAACAAAATTTAGGCGTCTCTTATCTTTGAAAGGAACCTCTTCGAGCTCCCCTTCAAAGAGGGGCAGCTGTTGACACCTAAATTTTACCCAAATCATTCAGGGTTCTATCGCATAAAATTAGGGTTTAATTTTTTAACCCCTAAGCCAAAAATATTTTCATTAAATTCCATGGCATATAGACATTAGGCGCATTTACATTAATATGGCTTATTAGGGCATTTTCGTATTAAAAAAAAAAAAAAAAAGATTTTCGGGCCGGTTTCGTCGGCCCATTCTCTTTCCCCTGTTTTTCTTTTATTTGCGCGCAGCCCATGTCCCCCTTTTCCATTTTTCGTGCGGACCGGCCCATTCCTCTCGGGCCTGGCCCGCGCACTGTTCAAACTCCCCCCCCCCCAGTCAACATTTCTGAGTGTACGGGGGAGAAGCCGGAACAGTGGACAGAGGCCATAGAGGACAGAAGCCAGAGGGGCGCGGGGGACGCCGGCGCGATCCTCGGGTCGGGGGGCAGGCCGGCCACGGCAGCCTGGCGGTGGCAGAGGCCATGCGCGCCTGCCGGCAGCAGGGGCCACGCGGGCGTGCCGGCCAACCCCTTTAAAACCAAATCTGGGGGGAGAGAGAGGGGGATTCGAGAGTGAGAGGGAGAGAGAGAGATCCAGGAGAGAGAGAGAGTTCAAGCCGAGAGCACCGGCGAGTGAGACCCGAGGCCGCGCGGGCTCCCGCCGACGAAGCTCCGACGTCTGTCACGGTAGGTTCCGGCCTAAGCTCGCCGGATTTCGTTTCTGTTTTTTTTTGGTTCTTTTTTTGATTCGGGACGATTTCCCGAGGATTTCGGCCTGGGGGCGTGCGAGGCGACCGGACGTAGTCCGATTCATCGAGTTCGCCGTTGTTCGTCGCCCTCAAGCCGGATAGGGAACGCCGCAACGGCCACGCTCCCCTCCCCTGTTTCTGGTGCTCTGTTCGGCGGGGCTCACTGGCCGGAGCTCGCGGCCGACCGGCTCGCGCGAGCTCCGGTCCGTGAGGCTTCGGGTTTGTTCCTGCTCACCTCTGCAACATTGCATGCGAATCCCGGTCCGTTTTGAGCCTCGATTGTGCCGGAAATCGTTCGTTTTTGTAATGCACGCCGACTGCTCGATGTTTTGCCTGAACCAAATCGTTCTCATTCGCCTCCGTTCGGTCTGTTCTGAGGGTGTCGGGCGGTCCCGGCGTACCGCCGGCGACCACGGTGGTCTCGGTGTACCACCGGTGGTCGCGGCTGTCCGGGCGTGACCGCGGGAGGAGGCGGCCCGCCAGTCCCTCACCGGGACTCGGCTGATCCGCCCCTGCCCAGTCCCTCGTCGGGACTTGGACGGCCTCGGCCGGTCGTCCGTCGCCGCGGCGCCCCTCGTCGGGGCGGCGAGGTGGGCGTGAGCCGAACGGCGGCCGAGCGTAGGCTCGATCGCCTGGTCGGGAGCGCCGGTCGCGCGGCGGGACACGCCGGTGAGCCGGGCCGGATGCGCTGGTCGCGGCGGCTGGGGGGAGCCGCGAGTCGGGTCGGCGGCCGCGAACCGGGTCGTTCGAACGGGTCGAAACCGGGTAGGGTTTGATTCTAGGGTTTTGTTCTAGTGGGCCGAATAGGTAATGGGCTGGTTTTTCTTTTAAAAAAATTTTTTTGGGCTGGGCCCCTTTTCTTTCTATTTTTGTTGTATTTACCCGACCGGGCTCAATAAATGAACCCGGTCCGGTCGTGGACCCGGGCCGGCGTGCTCGGGTCAGTCCCGATCCGGGACGGAGGCGGAGATCCGGCCCGGATCCGTTTTCTATTTATTATTTTAATATTAGAAAAAAATTTTAAAAAAAATTTTTAAAAAAAAATAAAAAAAATTATTTAAAAAAAATTTCTTACATATATTTTATCCGGGTCGGATCACCAGATCCGACCTGGCCTGCTTTTATATCATTTTCATTATTTTAATGTTAAAAAAAAAAATTTCAAAAATTATGAAAAACATTTGAAAAAAAATTTATTATCAAAAGAGTTTTTTTTTTTTAAATTCCGAAAATCAAAAATCGAAAATTAGAAAAAGTGTCATTTGGGCTTTTGAATTGATTTTTCTTGAGTAGTGTTTTTTTTACGCCGCTTGGGTCATGCACTTTGAATTGTGTTTTTAACGTAGCCTTGCACATGGTCAGCTATGCACGTTGGATGGTGGATTGAACAAGTTTAGGTACCGAAAGGGCGCTAATTAGTCGATTAGTGTAACCAAGTCCCCGTACCCTTTGAATCTCTGGTCCGTAGAAGTAAAGCATTTCTCCCATGCTTTACTTGGGTGTCTAATCGACCCACCAAAAATCGATTAGTGGCGACTCCTAGATGAAATTGATTTGCATGTTGACAACTTTAATTTAAGTCGCGAATTGGTATGGGCTTGGGAGAGCTCGAGCTCGAGCTAGGTCTAACTTAGCAATCCATTAGACTAAACCTTAGGCGGCGAGGCCGGCTCGGGGAGGTCGCGACAGGTCAAACCGGCTGTTCAGACCGGTTTGACTCGCTGAACACGCGCGCACGCGCCGCGCATTGTGACGGCGTTTGAGGGCACGTCCGACGTCCGTTTTGGACGTTCTTGGTATCGATGCGCTCGTATCGAGATTCTCTACATTGTCGTGCATTTATTTTACATGTTTGAAGTTTTTACAGATGTGAAAATATGTATAGAACCCTATATACGCGTATTTTTAGGGTATTTTTGCGTATTTTCTTGTATTTCTCTATGATTTCGGAAATGCATAAGGTAGCTCACATGTATATCACCACATAAGGACTGTGTAGAGTGTAATTTATTATCTATTAATGAATGGAACAATATAATTAGCATGACATGTAATTTCAGAGACATATGCCCCTGTTTTTACGACTAGCATTACATGTATATAGTGAATGTGATACATAAAGTTCATATCCCTGGTATGAAAGATTTTCAAGGATTTAGTTGGGTAGTGACCATCAAAGTGGCATACTTGACTGGGTTTGAGAAATATCGATCTCATATTGTGGCGGGATGTCTCCTATTCTATTGCGTGATCATACTCCCAAAGGAGATGATCTTGTATTGGTTCATGGAGGGATACATGTATAGCATGTGCTTGAGAAATGACTGATCTTAGTAGTTCATACACCTAAAAGTGGTGATTTCACGAAAGATTAGAATATGTTCTCATGGCCGCTGTCATGTGGAGAGTGTACAACTGCATGTCATATTTTCTGCCAAAAAGTGATTATGTGATGATGTATGTAACTCTCTGAATAAGTACTCACATGATGCTGATTATATTATTTATTTATTTTCCAGTCACCTTTTCTGTAAACGGCAATTCCATTTCCATTGAGGTTCTTACTGGGTTGAACTTTAAGAAATGGAAAGAGAATTTTTTATTTGGAATGAAGCTGGTAGATGTTCACATTGCTCTTACAAAGGATAAGCCAGCAAATATCATGGCCACCAGTACTGAAGCTGAAAAAACGGACCATGCTGCCTGGGAAAAGAGCAATCGGATTTGTTTATTGACAATGAAGAAATCCATTCAAGAACACTTGAAAAGTGATTTGCCAGCTGACTATATTGCTAAGGAAATGATGGTAGCCTTAGAGGCTAGAAACCGCATTTCATCTAATGTTGAGGTTGGTACATTTCTTCAAAAGCTTTTCAATATGAAGTATGATGGTACTGTTGAGGTTAGAGATTATGTCCTTAGGATGATAGACCTAAAAACGAAGTTTTAAGCTCTTGATGTTTCCATTCCTGATGCTTGCATTGTGTGTCACGCTCCGTACCCCACGAAGCGCGAGCATCCCACGTAAAGGTCAAATTTGTTGCGACATCCTAGGACGCGTCGCCGACCCAACGAACAGAGATCAAAGCACAAGTGGAAGCAACGTATATAAATGTATGTATGTATGTATATATATATACCCATACCATAAATAAGATAACCATGAATAGCACATTATAGAAATCCATCAGATTAAAAACATATACATTTCATTACTATTAAAAGTAGATACAATATCCATTTACGGGGAGTACAGACTACCACCAAAAGCGATCAACGGCCACTAAGGTAAAAAAGGGTCAGTGGCCAAAGGTTACTGAGCTAAGACAGGCTTCAGTAAAAAAGGTACAGTCCGCTCTATCTATAACCAAAGTCAACCTAGGGGACCTAGTCCGAGTCAGAACCAGAAGACTCTGACGAAGAAGAACTGTCAGACAGCTCCTCATCAGAATCTAACGAGTCTAACTCGGACTCAGCCTCCTCTGGCTCGTTCTCAGCATCCATCTCCTCGGGCTCGGGATCCTCCTCCATAAGCTGCTCTAACTCATCATCATCCGGCCCCATGTCCATCGGCTCGACCTTATCAACCTCGTACTCCACAGGTACGCCATCGGAGCTCATACTCTCCTTGTCTGAGGTGCCGGGGTCTATCACCTGTCCATCGGGGCACTGCAGGTCTACCTCGCCCTGCCCGTTAAACGGGATATCAAAAGTCCGGAGAGGCCGGGTCTCTTCCCCATTAAACGTTCTATAACACCACGCAACATACTCGTGGGTCTCCGATGCTAACTCCCCAACATCTACCCATACTAAAGTATAGTATCTAAGGTACATATTCCCATTCCCTACGGGATGTATGGACATAGTCTTCTCGATGAAGTGGGGAATTCCGAAACGGATTGGCGCCTCTGCCATCCTTATTGCCGGGGATCTGAAATGTCGGTTTCCAACAACCGTGAGACGAATCTCAGCAAGTATTAACCCCTAAACCTAAATTAGGTTAACATGCACCTCCTGACAGACGATTAAAAACACACATAATAGTGTACCATAAACATCACAATAATTGACCTAGGCCCGCAGCCCAGATCACTCATACAATGACCCTGCAGGTTAGACATTTCATAATAATGTTCACGGCACATACGTGCACACACTGGTCACGCGTACGCCATACGCATGCTCATGCTCCTTAATGCCAGCCTGACGTACAATTCACCGAATGCGCACCACGGCTAACACACTCCGGCACACAATTGCCATGCTTATGAATCGTCTCAAGCAATGCACTCTGGCATGCGGCTCGTTTACAGTTATAAATTGACCCGTAGGCCCACAAATATACCGACCTGAAGGCCAACAACCCGAAAGCCAATGATTATAAACCGACCCGAAGGCCACGACCCAAAGGCCAACAAATATTCCGACCCGAAGGCCACGACCCGAAGGCCAACAAATATTCCGATCAAACAGGCATACTTGCACACTTTTCAGCCTCATGCCCATTCTCAGCATACGAATGCTCAACCATAAAATATTCGCACTCAGGCAATAATGCCATATACAATAAGTGCCAAATCACATAGGCACATAACTATCTGATGGCCAAATCAATGTATGATTCAATATGCCCAAACAATAATATCAACGTACTCGATTGGCCGATTTAATACCGTTTGGCCCACACTCAATTTGGTATTCAGAAAGAACACTCGGCCGTATAATGCCATTCATTGGCCAAACGCACACTGCACTTAGTCGATCACACGAACACGCGGCATGGCAGTATTCCACTAAGCACCCTGGAGAACAATTCAACCAGTCACTAATCAATCTGGGCACACCCAGCAATCACACAATTAAATCCTCGACTTGCCGATTTTAAAATCCGATAATACCTCAAAATGGACAGCCACTATTCATTCCATTTTTGGCTTCCAATTTAATTCCCTAAATCGGCACATTGATCAACCGCGAACCCGGTCGCACTACCCCTTTCACAATTTATTCCTAAATTGTACTAGTCTACCCAAACTGTCTAAAAAATGCACAATTCTCCTAATTCGGGTTTAGGAATTTGTACTCATTTAATCTAAACCGGGTCGACGGGAACAAGCGGCCGATTGCTGACGAGCGGCGAAACCGGCGGCGGCATTCCGACGAGTCACACGACGGCGTAGTGGTATGGACGGCGGTCCTCGGCCCGACCGTACGGCGGCGGTGATGATGACGCTACTGGTCGGTGGTGGTTGGCGGTGCTCGACGTGGGCGGCGACGGCTGCGCGGACGGCGGATGGTGGCTCCGGCGACGATGGCTTGGCCGACGTCCTCATGGCCACGGTTGTTCCGACAGTCCTCACGGCCAGAATAGGGGAAGGACGGTGAGGCAAGGGGTGAGGGTGGTGATGGTGGTACACAACGGCGCGGAACGGCGGCGATTGGGGCTCTGGCTTGCTCGGCTTCCCGGCGGCGAACGACGACGGGGACGGCGGTTCACGGCCAAAAGGGAGGAGAGAGAAATGGGTTGGTCGGCTGAGGATGATGGTGGTGAGGTGAGGTGGAGACGGTGGCACGGCTGGACGGCGACGGCATGCGGTGGCCGGCGCTGGCGTGGCTCCAGCGGTGGTTGGCTGAAGGAGGAAACGGCGGAGGAGAGGCGGACGGGAGAGGGGGAGCAATCGAATGGGGGAGGAGAGAGAGAATGAGAGTCAAAGTTGGTCAAATACCCCCTTAGTGGATGCCACATGTCACAATCCTAGCCCTTGGACCATTTTACCCTTGATCTAATGGCCCACAATTGTCCTCATCCAATAATGCAAAGGTATATTAGTAATTCAATAAATCCTAATAATTATCCACTTAATTAATCCTCAATTATTGCCCAAAATTGATCCAAATTCGGAATAGTGAAAATTGGGCATAGGGGCATTTCCGTAATTTTTCGGTCCCGGGTCGAAATTCCATTTTTCGATCGTACCGTCCTCAAATAGGTGTGGCCACTCAAAAATGACGTCGGCCTCGTAAAATAATCATAAACGTCCACGAAATTCCGACATCGAAGTTCGGGTCCAATTTCGCGATTAAATTCGCTCATTTTAAAATTTTAGGGCCTCTCACTAATGGGCGACTGTTTAGGGGTTATGCGTATCGACCTAGGGTTGTCCGAGTCGTGATGGCCTCGATTTTTGGGAGAACGCGAGTAATTATCACTAGTGCCGGAGGTCGCGATCGTTCGGATCAATTTCGGGATTCGTTCGCCACGTGTACTCTCGGTCGTGCGGAATCACCCGCGATCCAATCGTACGTCGTTGGGTAAATCGAATCTGTCACTTTCCTAAGATTGGCCCATATTGGCTCAAAATATTTCCTCGGCATTTCTCGAAATCTGTGCCCAATTTGCGATCGGGTCCCCGGTCCACGTACCATTTCCTAGTTAGCCATTCCCATTGGGTTAGTATCCCGCGATTGATCAAGTCCGTGCGAGACTTACTAAAATTAAATGAGAGTTAATATACACTTTATTGGTCCCGGGAACGAATCGAAATTCGAGATGTTACATTGTGCATCAAACCCTGAACACCCTTCCACCTGATTTTGGGATTATAAAGACAAATTACAATTCCCAAGATGAGACTTGATCAGTTAATGACTTGATAGCAAGGGTGGTGGCAGAGGAAGAGAAACTTAAGAAAGAAAAAGGGTATCTAGCCTTATATATTTCTGGTTCCCACAAAAGGAAGGATAAGAAGTCCAGAAATCATACTCATAAAGGTACTCATGACACTACCAGTCAATCTGATAATATGGGTCCAAAGAAAACATCCTTCAAAAGGGATGATGATCGCTGCTTCTTTTGTAAGAAGAAAGGTCACATAAAGAAGGACCGTGGAAAGTTTAAAATTTAGTTGTCCAAACGTGAACCTATAAATAATAATTCTTTGGCACTTGTTTGTGAATCCAACCTATCAGAAGCACCACCTAGTTCTTGGTGGCTTGATAGCGGTGCACTAATCATGTTGCGTTTACCATATAGGGATTCATAAACCGGAGGAAGCCAAATCAGGATGAGTCAAGACTCACTGTGGGAAATAACGAGAAAGCTGATGTTGTGTTTGTAGGAGATGTAATCTTGATTCTAGACTCTGGTTTTAGATTAATGTTGAAAGACACTTTTTATGTACCTACATTTAGAAGGAACTTAGTTTCCGTATGGTGTTTGGACATGTATAGCTACTTTTTTGAAATCAAGAACAATGTTATTTCTTTGTTTCTTAATTCAAATAAGGTTGGGTGCTATTATATGTCCAACGGATTGTATAGATTGTGTTTATCTCCCAATGACATATACGTCGCTTATACGGCTAAAAAGGTTGTTTCCAAAAGACCTTTACCTAAGGAACAGTCTTATGCATTGTGGCACAAACGGCTTGATTATATCTCTAAGGATAGAGTAGAAAGGCTGATAAAGACTAACATCCTGCCTGCTCTTAAAAATGACTTAGAGACATGCGTAGACTGTTGTAGAGGTAAAATGACCAAGATAAGGAAGAAAACTGTAGTCCGAAGTTCTGACCTGTTGGAGGTTATTCACACTGACATAAGTGGACCATATACGGTAACCTTGTGTATAAATTTTTATTTCATCATATTTATTGATGACTATTCTCGATATGGTTATCTGTACTTGATTAAAGAAAAGTCGGAATCTCTTAACAAATTCAAGATTTTTTGGATTGAAGTCGAGAAACAGTTAGGAAAAATCATAAAGGTTGTTAGATCTGACCGAGGTGGAGAGTATTATGGCAAGCATGGCGATACCGGACAGCTTAAGGGGCCATTTGCCAAATACTTAGAGGATTCTGGGATAGTGGCTCAGTTTACTATGCCTGAGAGTCCTGAGCAAAATGGTGTAGTCGAAAGGCGCAATTGCACCCTTATGGAAATGGTGAGGAGTATGATTAGTATGACAAATTTATCTCGTTTTCTATGGGGTGAAGTTTTGAAAATAGCTTTGTACATTCTGAATCGTGTACCTACTAAAGCTGTTTCATTGACTCCTTTTGAGTTATGGACTGGACGTAAGCCTAGCTTAAACCATCTTAAGGTTTGGGATGTCCTGCAGAAGTGAAGTTATATAATCCAACATTAAGTAAGTTGGACTCCAGAACCACTCGGTGTTACTTAGTATCTTACCCGGAACATTCGAAGGTATATCAATTCTATAATCCTAATGGAGGCACAAGAATTGTGGAATCACAGACAGCCAAGTTTCTGGAGTTTGATGTGGTCGAAGAAAGTAGCTGCTCACAGATTATTAAGAATAATAGTACGGTAGATAATGTTGTATCTTTATCTCTTCTCATACAGATAATTATGGAGACTCCTATACCACATACTGAACCTGTTGAGGTACAGGATCCTGTTATCGAGACAGCTCCTAATGAAGTTCCTCAAGGCTCTCAGGTGTAGGATGAGGCTGTTGTTGCTCCAGTAAGGAGATCCATTAGGGAGAGACGATCAGCTATACCACCGGACTATTTAGTCTATACAGGAGAGCAAGACTACGATATCGATTCTGTGGCTGATCCAGTGACTTATGCGAAAGCTATTTCTTGTCCTCAGTCGAAACTGTGGTTGGATGCAATGAGAGATGAAATATAGTCTATGAAGCATAATGGAGTTTGGGAACTTGTTGAATTACCTAAAGGTCATAGACCCATTGGCTGCAAATGGTTGTATAAGACTAAAAGGGACTCTAAAGGAAAGATCGATAAGTTTAAAGCCAGACTAGTAGCCAAGGATTTCACTCAGAGAGAAGGAGTAGACTATGAAGTAACTTTTTCTCCGGTCTATCTAAAGATTCTTTCAGAGTGATCATGGCATTGATAGCTCATTTTGATATGGAGTTACATCATATGGATGTTAAAACTGCCTTTCTCAATGGAGACCTTAATGAAGAAGTCTATATGATGCAACTTGAAGGTTTTGCGGTAAATGATTCAGATACGCTTGTATGTAGACTGAAAAAGTTTATTTATGGTCTCAAGCAAGCTTCTAGACAATGATACTTGAAGTTTCATAGTGTTGTCGCTTCATTTGGTTTTGTTGAGAATAAAGTAGATTAGTGTATATACTGCAAGGTCAGTGGGAGGAAATTTATTTTCCTTATACTCTATGTGGATGATATCCTGCTTGCAAGCAATGACCTTGGTTTACTGCATGAGACAAAGCGGATGTTATCAAAGAACTTTGATATGAAGGACCTTGGTGAGGCGTCTTTTGTCCTTGGCATTGAGATTCATAGGAATCGTTCTCGCCGACTATTATATTTATCTCAGAGGACATATGTTGATAATATCTTAGAAAGATTCAACATACAGCAATGTAAGCCAGGAATTGGTCCTGTTAGTAAGGGTGATAAGTTGAGTCTGTCACAATGTCCTCATTCAGATTTTGAGAAAGCCCAAATGAAGAATGTACCTTATGCTAGTGTACTTGGGAGTATTATGTATGCTCAAGTATGTACTAGACTAGATATTGCTTTTGCAACAGGACCTCTAGACAGATATCAGTCAAATCCAGGACACGATCATTGGGTTGCTGCCAAGAAGGTTTTGAGGTACTTAAAGATGACAAAAGACTATATGCTAATTTACAAACATGTTTAGGACCTACAGTTGGTTAGGTATTCGGATTCAAACTTTGCTGGCTGTCAGGATGAAAAGAAGTCGACAACATGTTACACATTTAAATTAGCAGGAGGTGCAGTATCATGAAAAAGTGAGAAACAGAAATCAATGACATTCACTACCATGCAAGAGGAGTTTGTAGCATTCTTTTCGGCCGTTACTCACGCAATTTAGCTCCGGAACCTCATTAAGGAGTTGACTGTATTTGATTTTATGGATAGGCCCATACAGTTGTATTGTGACAATAACTCTGCAGTGTTGTTTGTTAACAACAACAGAGGTCTCAAGGGGTCTAAGCATATGGAGGTCAAGTATCTGACTATAAAGGAAAAAGTTTAGACTGGTGACATTACAGTAGAGCACATTTTAACAGATGATATAATTGCAGATCCGCTAACTAAAGGCCTTCACCTTTATGTATTTGAACGACATGTCATGAACATGGGCTTAGGAGTATCATGGGATACTGTTAATTAGTGGGAGCTGTTTAGTTTTATGTTGCTCTTACGAAGTTTGTATCTGATTTCGTTACATTTTGTAATATTTGAATATGTATCAACTCTTTTGCATTCAATAAGGTATTTGTGAATGTAGATTTATCAAGTTGAGTACACGTATTTGATGAAAATCTCGAGGCATTATATAAACCTTGAGTACAAGCTATAGGGCATTCTTGGTATTAGCCTTAACGATATATCTTGTTACACATAAAGTACAGTTAACTATCAAGGTAAGACATATGCAGGTTCGTTGAAACCATGAAGGATATTCTCTGGTGACACGCTAGGTTTTGTGACACTTAAGGGGAGAGAATTTGGACTAACAAAATGAACAACACATGAAGTATCACTCATTATGAGGTATTATCCATTTGACACACTACCATATTGAATCCATATCAGTAAAGTTGAAAGCACTCGTGACCATGGAAGGCTCTGCGTGAGTACATGCAGATACCACCATGATTCGATGTTCGAGATTTTATGGGATCGAATTGACTATTAAGAATAATCTCTAGACCAATATGAGGGTGCGCACACAGTTTTGTTTCAATTAATGTTGCCCAAGTGGGAGAATGTACAAATTTTCTAATGTGGGCTTCATTAATTGAAATTAACTGAATTAGTTTGGTCTAATAAAAGTAAGATATATGGGTTCTTAATAAGTCTAATATGGGACTGGCTTGTGTGGGCCGAGTACGGCCCGGCCCGGCCCGTAATGAGAGAGCCCGTGGTCGAAGACTCTATAAATAGCGCTCAAGTCCCTCCCCTAACCTGATGATGTACAATTTGACTCATATACGGATCTAAAGAGAACTTTCTTCTCGTGAGTGGCAATCTCATTAGGCTAGTGTTCTAAAGAAGGGTATAGAGGAGAATCACTTAAATTCGTGTTCGGAAACCGTCGCAAATTCTGCGTTAAGATCGATGGATTCCAAACCAGGTACGCGAATCGATAATTTCTCCATTATCGTGTTTCGATTTCTGATTATAGTGATCCTGGGCGTGCCATTTTCGTGGCCAACAATAAATTGAATCTTGTCTAAGGTTTAGGACTTAATTTTGCAAATATGAAGTACATATATGATGGAACAGCAAAAAAAATTCAAAGAAGGTGGAGAAGAAGAAGGGAGGAGGGAAAGAACGAAGAAGGAAATAAGAAGAAAGATTGTGTATCGAAAGGAAGTGGACGTGTTGGTTGATGGGATGTGTCGGTGGACCTGATAATCACGCGGAGTAGAGTAAAAGCATCGTGGAGATTGGGCAGAAGTTCCAAGTTTTTTTTGTGTCTTTTCTTGATTTATGTCTTCATATGATCTTGCAGCATTATATGGAGTTAGATGATAAGTGTATAATCTGGAACCATTAATCTGAACTTTTATTTTATGACTTATTAATGTTTCATATTCTTCATGTGTCTAAATATAAGTTGTGGTTAGTGGATCATAGCAACAAATGGTGTTCATTAAAGGTGATGATTCACTGCACAGGTGGAATTTAAGGTAGACCTTGAAACCGACCCTCGGACCTATGATAGAGTAAGTTCTAAGATCTAAAAAACGAGAAACCTATTATCATGGGTAGAACTTATTATCATGGGTGGAACCTATATGGAACATGGAACCGCTCACCCGTAGTATTAATTCACGCAATGACTCATCATTTTAATTATATTTATTTAAACCTTAATGTCAGGAAAATTAGTCTTTTGTATTCTCTTTGGTGAATGACAAGCTTGTTTGGTATTACTGCGTTCATTTTCGTTTTGTTTAACTAAAAATGAAATAAAAAAAAGAACTTGTTAGACTCTGGAACTTATAAGGAATCTGGAACCGCTCACCCCTAGCGTATATATGGTGTTAATGAAAAGTCACAATTTCGTACATGAAAAACAATATTAAGAAAGTGATAATACAATAGAATTGTCAATACACATATAAGGTTAGACAAGATTATGTCATCAGTTTGCATCTTTGCAATTTACATCGTTCCCATTGGATACAACGTCTTGTAATTTACCTTAAGCAAACTGACATGGATTATAATATAATTTTTTTTTTGTAAAAAGAGGTTTGAGCATGAAATTCAAGATGAGATTAAATTCTATATAATCGAGATTTGTAACTTTTTTTTTAATTTTGGGGAGGAGGTCCTCCCCCTTCCCCGTGGCTGACGTCTCGCTTATATAAGCTAGGTTGATGAAGTTTAATTAAAGTGCTCCAAAATTCTACAAACTTGTCAATTAATACCACTACAATCGATCAAATAATTATTAAGAGGAAATTCTAATTTTTTGATCTATTACTCGTCAACAATTTCATGTTAATTTTAGAATGGAACATTTGTTCTTTCAAATATAAACTTCTTTGAATTATTTTATCTGAGATCTTCTTCTTGTCCATTTTGATAAAAGTTGTTTCTCGCATAGACAGATGATGTCTACTTTGTAAAAGGCATATATGTATAATTTCTATGGAAATTAATTCACAAGCCAAAATCAATAATTCTTGATAATGGAGAATCATTTGCAATTTAGCTCATATTTCGAGACACCGATTCTTTTCGAGTAGCTTTTTAGTCGAAATGGGTAGATTATAATGCGAATATTATTGCGGGATGAAGCGCATTGCGATTACTCGGCTCGATATTGCTAGCCGTCACTAGAAATAGAACGAGGATGAGTAGCAATACTTGACAGATATTCATCGTGCCGAGAGCACTAATCATGCCTCCGTTTGTCTCTGGCCAAAGAGCAATGGGTAAAGAATTGCTTGGTGCGTGTGGAGGAGGCGCAATAAAAAGATGGAAAGAAGATTGGACGATCCTTGTTTGATTGGAGACTTTGGAGTCGAGTTGACCCATAGAGAAGACCCAGTCAGTCAACGTAACAAGTGCGCGCAAGTCAAGAAAAGAAAGTGAAGAGGTGGACCCAAACCGAAGTTCAATCACCAAGCATCTTGGAAATTTACACCCATTGAAAATTCAAAAGGTTCTTTTTTCACATATGATCTGTCCTTCTCCTGTTTCTCCAGTTCCTTCCACGCCCTCCCCGTGATTGTTGGTTCCACATCCCATCAACAAACAAATCCATCTCTCTCCCCCTGTCACTCTCTCCCCATCACTTCCTTCTTCTCATCCACTGTCTTCCTTCTTATTTTCTTCTTCGTCTTCAGCCTCCTCCCTTCTTCCATCTTCTTTCTTCACCGCACGAATCGCGATCATAGGGAAACATATGTATAGTTTGGAGGAAGAAGATAAAAATCGAAAACCAGCTTGCCTCAAAACTTCTTATTCTCCACGTCATGACATAGTACGTCTGTTTTGACGTAGTGACCATGAAACCGTGTTATATAAGTCCACTCATCTGCTCTTTTAAGTGCAACAATAACTCCGTTGCTTGTTAGATAAGTCCAACATCTGTTCTTGTCCCCAATGATTTCTTAAGTTTTCTCAACACTCAAATAGATTAAAATCACGATATAAGAATTTGCAGAAATAAAACTATCACAGACTGAAATATAATCATAATTCTTAATACAATTAGAGTAGAAAATAGGCTAGCATATGGACTCATCAAATGGGCACAAGAGGATTCACACCCCATCTGTTATCTGGAAACATCAAGAAAGATATACGGTTATTTTGAAACTTTCACACATGAGCGGGACATGATCTTTTGATCCTACTTTAATGCTTTGTTTGGGAGAGGGCGGAAAGAGGATAAAGGAGGTGGGTGAAGCAAAATTTTCATTTTTCCTCCAATTCTTAATGTCATGACACAGTACATCAATTTTGACAGTACCATGAAACCATGTCACCATATTTAGGTGTTTTCAATAAGAAGGAAGACAGTGTATGAGAAGGTGCCAACTTTTTGGCATTTTGGACAACTTTAGAGTTTACAGCCTTACTAGGTAAGCCGCAATGATCTGTTCTTAAAATAATTCAGAAAAGAACTTATTCTAACCTAACAAATTTTTCCTCAATTTATTTCCGTGTAGCTAAATTCGTAATTGGAACGCCATTTGTTGTGATATTTCTAATCGACAAGTACAGAAGAAGGCACTTAGCAATGGACAAGAACAACTTTTTGCCCATTGCTCATAATAACTTTTTGCCCATAAGATACTCTTACTAGAATATTAAGAAGATCATCGGAAATTTCAAGCACAAACTAGGCGAAGGAGGATATGGTTCTGTATATCGAGAAATGCCCATAAACGGCAATGAAGTGGCATATAAAAGACAAGAATTTTTTTTGACAAAATATGTAGTTGTTCATGATTGAGTTGACCATGATGTTGTGTAATATCTTATTATCATATAAGATAGTCTTTTTAATGGCAATCATTTATTTCATGAAATGATAGGACTGTGTAACAAATTGAATTTACGTCTAACGTTTGCGACTTAATTTAGCAAATATGGAATAAATATCAAGTGATTAAGCGCCCCCGATGGAACAGAAAGAATTCATAGAAGGTGGAGAAGAGGGGAGGAGGAAGCAAACGAAGAAGAAGATACGAAGAAAGATTGCGTATCAGAAGGAAGTGACGGGGGAAAGAGAGAGATGGGAAAAAGTTATATTTTGAATTTGCCGACAAAAAAAAAAATTAGGGTTGGACATGCTCCACGAGTGCAAACGATAATAATTATGTTTCCTTTTTTTTTATCGTTTTTTTCCTAATAATAGATTTGAAATATAAATCCGTTTGATGAAATAATTTCATTTTTCTATTTTAGAGACAAATTTTTAGCCTAGAAATAAATTTGGAACAGAAATTAAAAGTAAAAATTTTATACTTTTTAATTTTTGGAACATAAATAAAAATAACAAATCTCTTTTATTGCTTGGCCTAGTTGTCCACCGGCAGCTATTTGCTGCCTCTGCTCGTTTGCCGTCTGCCGCTGCTTGCCCCTATCCGCCGCTGCTTGCCGATCGTCTGCCTTCGCTCGCTGACGCTGCTTGCCACGGGCCTACCAATCGCCCCTTTCGCTAGCCGCTCGCAGGGAACAGAAATTTAAGAATAATATATTAAATGAATTTCTATTTTGAGAACAGAAATTTTGTGTCGTTATTAAATACTACTGAAAAATATAAATAGATTTTAGCTAGAAATATGACCGAGAAGAGAAATTTTATGCCCATTTAATGAGTCCTGCTCCTGTGCAAATGTTTACAAATAACCGTGCAACTTTCTTGATATTGTATCGCAATTTGAGTGTTGAAAAAACATAAGAAATCACTGCAGCCGAGAACAGATTGATGGACTTATCTAACGAGCAACAGAGTTCTGTTGCATTCAAAAGAACTTAAAGAGTTGACTTATATAACACGGTTTCATGATACTGCATCAGAACTGTCGTATTTTAGCAACAAAAAAAAAACTGTCGTGACATGGAGGAGGAGAAGTTTTATGGCAAGCTAGTTTCTATTTATGATCTTGTTCCTCGAAATTATACGGCGATTTTCCTATGATCGTGGCTCGTGCGGTGAAGAAGGAAGTTGGAGAAGAAGAAGGGAGGAGGAAACAAACGAAGATGGAAAAGATGATGGGGTGATGGGGACAGAGAGAGAGATGGTTTTGTTTGTTAATGGATGTGGACCCAACAATTACGTGGAGAAAGAAAAGATCAAATGTATAAAGCAATGTTCCGAATTTTCCGCGAAGGTGATTGAAGGGGGGTCTCAATCCGAATTGGCCGCCGGGCCCGCCAAATGGAACTTCAGCTCACCTCTTTAATATCTTGACTTTGAGTGCATTTGTTCCAAGTCTCCAATCAAACAAGGTTGATCCAATCTTCTTTCAATCTTTTCATATATACACCAAGCAATTCTTTGCCAATTTCTCTTTGCCCAGAGACGAACAGAGACATGACTAATGCTCTTCGCTCCACGAATTTTCTATCAAGTGTTGCAGCTCTTTCTTGTTCTATTGCAAGCGCTGACTAGCAATGCCTTTCGAATTAATCCGCGGTGTGTCACTTCCTCTTGTGGTGCCATTCACAATATAAGCTACCCATTTCGATTGAAAAGTGATCCAAAGAGATGCGGCAACAAGAAATATGAGCTGGTTTGTGAAGATAATCGTACTGTTTTGTACTTCCGTGATGACCGATTCTATGTGCAGTCTATCGATTATTCCAATAGCCTAATCAAATTGGTCGACGATGGGCTGCAAAAGGATAACTGCTCGTCTCTCCCCCGTCATTCATTGTTGCTGCAAAACTTCAGGAGCAAGTTCGATCCAAATAAACCATACTTCATCTACAACTATCTTACATTGGTCATTGTGAACTGTTCGAAGCAGGTTAGTTCTCCATCCTACATCGCTACCAGTCCATGCATTGAGGGGTCGTATTCTTCCAACACATCATCGAATTACAACTTGTATGCTTTGGTCAATCCAAAAGCATCGGATGTTAGGGATTTTTGCACCTTCAGCAGGCAGACGTGGGTGTCGGATGATTTCGGGCCTTCTAAGCCGATTAATAGTAGCTCTTACAACTACGAGCTAATCCATAATATCATGGCCGATGGATTTGTTCTCTACTTTCATAGATGGAAGACAGCTTTCTTTTGCTCAGTTGATCTCTTTTTCATCTTCTCCGGAGTTCATGTTTGCGGATCCGACTACATCTACTACGGCGGTAAGCATTGGTTGGCAATGAGATTTTACCGGAGTTTTGCATGATTCTGTACTCTTTCACTTGTTACTTTCTCTTCAAAACTGCATAATGAAAGAAATAATTAAAATCCAAGAAAATAAGAATCATATTGAAATCAAACAGTATGAGTTGCAAGATTTGCGAAAGAGTAAAAAAGTGATCGGAGAAGTCAACCAAACAAACCCAACATGAGCTACACACTATGTTATAATTCCTTCCACAGAAGGGCTAGAACTCTCGTTGTAAAAAATAAAAAAAAGGATTATTGTGAATTATATTGATATATTGATAGGAGGAACGAGATTATTAATTAAAAAAATCACTATTTCTTTATATTTGTTGATTGCTAACAAAGCAAAATGATTTTTTTTATTTATCATTTATCGTATATATGAAACGAAGCTTATTTTTTCTATTTATTTGCGAATGCACGCATCGCATTTCTCATATTGTATGGGACAAAATTCAATGTAGACAAAGTAGCTTGATACCACTTTATTTCCTCGTGGGTTTTGTTATCCAAACTTCTTTTCCTTCGATTCTTTTTCACACCAGTCATTCCTTCCACAGGTGTCCTAGATGATATTGCAATTTGGACAACTTTCGATATTGCGATGCTGTTAGGTAAGCCGCAATGATTTGTTTTTAAAGTAATTAAAAAATTACTTATTCTAACATATCAAAATTTTACCTCAGTGAATTTCTGTATAGCGAAATTCGTGATCGGAACACCATTTGTCGCGATATTTCTAATCTACAAGTACAGAAGAAGGCACTTGGCATTGGACAAGGACATCGAAGAATTTTTGCAAGCTCACAACAACTTTTTGCCGATAAGGTACTCTTACTCGAATCTTAAGAAAATCACCAAAAATTTCAAGTATAAACTAGGTGAAGGCGGGTATGGTTATGTGTACAAAGGAATGCTCCGAAGCGGCGATGAAGTGGCCATCAAGATTTTAAAGCAGTCCAAGGCCCATGGCCAAGATTTTATCAGTGAAGTGGCTACTATTGGAAGAATTCACCATGTTAATGTAGTGCAACTCATCGGTTTTTGCTTTGAAGGCTCGAAACAAGCTCTCGTGTATGATCTCATGTCAAATGGATCTTTGGATAAGCACATTTTTAGTGAGGAAGATGATAAGTTTCTTGATTACAAGAAAATATATGAGATCGCTCTTGGGGTAGCGAGGGGGATTGAATATTTACATCATGGGTGTGACATGCAAATATTACACTTTGATATCAAGCCTCACAACATTCTTTTAGATAAGAATTTCACTCCAAAAGTTTCTGACTTTGGACTTGCGAGACTTTATCCCATGAATCATAACATAGTTTCATTGACTGCTGCAAGAGGAACCTTGGGATATATGGCACCTGAGTTGTTCTACAAAAACATTGGCGGTGTATCTTATAAAGCGGATGTCTATAGCTTTGGGATGTTGCTCATGGAAATGGCAGGTAGAAGGAAAAATGTAAATGCAAATGCAAATCGCTCAAGCCAAATTTATTTTCCGCTGTGGGTGTACGACCAAGTCAATGAAGGAGAAAGTGTTGAAATGGAAGAAGTTGTGGAAGAGGAAAGGGAGGTGATAAAAAAGATGATATTAGTTGCGCTTTGGTGTATACAATTAATCCCTGACCATCGCCCTCCAATGAACAAAGTCTTGCAAATGCTTGAAGGAGATATCGGTAATATTCAAATGCCTCCAAAACCGCTTATTTATCCACCGGATGAGCCAGTTGACGAAGACAAAGCTGAGACGGAATTAGAAACATTCACAACTTCATCGAGCGCTCCCATAATTTCAGCTAGTTTTCCATTTGGGAGATACCAATGATGTTTAGAGGACCATGCACAGTTTGATAGGAAAAGCTTTGTTCCCCACAATATAGTATTATGTTGGGAGGGGGTTGAGCTAGTTTAGCTTGCCAGTGATTTTTTTTTGCCTTCTTTTAGCTCTTAGGTTACTGATGTGTTATTGTACTTCATATATAGTTTCACTCTGTTGCGTCCTCCAACACCGATGACATGTTGCTTTGGAATAAAATGCAACAGGTGAATCACGCATAACGTATCTTGTTCTGCTTGGATTGCATCAGAGGGGAGTCATGGAATTGGAACGTGAGCCATTGAGCGCCACTGATGAGACCCAAACCCGACCAATAACAAACGAATTCGATAATTTTAAGGATTAATTTGCACCTTTTGAAGATAGAGTTGATTGCATTTTAAACAAATTAACAAGACCCAGTAGTCATGCTTTTGATAGGGATAAACTAAATTTGCAGGATCGACAAAACAAACGATTTTAGCGTTTGTTAATGGCTATCCAATTTACATTTCTTGTTTCCCGAGGGTGCTCTAGTTATGGAACGATGAGTCTCTCTGTCTTCTCTCCGCCATCCAATATCAACCTCTCTCCTTCCCAGCTCGAGTCCAACTCGGTGATTCTCAACTCGCACATCAGTCTCTACTCAAAATCCAATGACTGGGCCTAGGCGGAGAGGATATTTATGGACATGGGTAATAAAGGGCCTTGGTTTCTTGGAGTTCCATGATCTCTCGCTATGCCAATAATCACATGGAGTTTTTTCCCTAAGATTATTGTTTCGTGGCGGTTATTCGGGCTTGTTTGGTTCCGGAGAATGCATCAATTGGTGATACAATTTTTGGGTTTATAATCAAAAGTGGTTACGTTGATTCTGATATTTGTGTTGGGTGTGCATTAATTGACATGTTTGCAAAGGGTAGTGCTGGTTTTGTTTCAGCTCGTAAGGTGTTCGAGAAAATGCCCGAGAGGAATGTGGTTGCTTAAACTTTGATGATAACAAGATGTACTCAGTTGGGTTTTCCAAAGAAAGCTGTTGATTTGTTTCTGGATACGCTTGTGAGTGGGACTGTGGCTGATAGATTTACGCTCAAAGCTGTTTTGTTGGCATGTTCGGAATTGGAGTTACAATCGCTGGGGGTGCAATTGCATTCCTGCGTTATACGGTCTGAATTAGCTTCTGATATTTGTATTGGATGCGGCTTGGTGGACATGTGCGTGAAGCGTGTAGCTAGTGGGTCGCTTCATGATTCAAGAAAGGTGCTTGATCGGATGCAAGATCATAACGTGATTTCTTAGACAACGATAATCACGGGATATCGGCAGACTGAAGAGATTGAGCAGTATCAAACTCTTTTTGGGAAAAAGGTCCAGTAAGGCCAAACCATTTCGCATTTGCTAGTGTTCTCAAGGCATGTGCAAGTACTTGTAACGTACATATGGGGATATAAATATACACGCTAGCTATAAATTTGGGCTTTGCTGGTGATACTTGCGGGGGTAGTTATCTTATTAGCATGTATTCTCGGTCGGGCCACATGGAAGACGCTCAGAGTGTCTTAAGAATCTTTGCATTTGTGGAGATTGTCATTCTGCGATCAAGTGTACCCCCATGGCAACCGGAAGATCTATAGTCGTAAGGGATGCAAACCGGTTCCACCATTTTATGGACGGGACATGCTTATGCAATGACTACCGGTGACGATATTTCTTAAATTGTCTCATTCGTTGTGTAAATCGAATCTCCGTTTTTATTTTTATTTTCCCCCCTTATTCTTATGTTACTTGAACCGGGATTCTATTATGCCCCTAGCAAGCCCAACAATGTAAATATCACGTCCTGACATGTATATGGATTTTGTACTCCTACTGTCAAAATACCAAGCAGAAGACCTCAAATGGATCTCACGAACTTTCAGCAAATATGATTCATGGAATCCAAAACAGTCACGCTTTTGCCTCTGGGATTTCCTGGAGCGGGCAGTTTTCGAATACTAGATATTGATGTTCTGTTCTATTCGAGAGCGTTCCTAGTATGCAGTCCTGATGCCCTATATTTCGTTCATTGGCTGAATATTCTGTATGATTGTTGTTTCGGAAAGTTTGCTTGTAATGCCTCCAACTTTTGGTTAGTCTACATCTTCGGATGTGGCGATTTCTTTTGCTTTTATATCTTCAAGTTCAACTATGCGAGTATATGCCATTTGTTGCTACAACATTTACCAGACTGTTGCAGAGTGGCTAAATTTAGGAAATTGGTGATTGAGAAGGAACAAGAGCAACTTTCGCGAGGGAACAACGGTTTGAAACCGAGAAGCATGATCCTTGAGCGGTTCATGCAGTGATCAATCAAGCATTCGCAAGTATTGCATCTACTTGTTGGGGAGGAAAATGTCGTCCGTCAACATGGGGTGGGGTGTCGTTCCTGATGTACATCTAAGCTCCATATTGTTTGTCTGCAAGGCTCCTTCTATACAGAATTGCACTTGTCAATTTTCACTAAGCAAACGACTGAATATAATCCAAAGGTTTTCGACTAGAATGCGCACTGTAACTGTCATGTTGTTTCCGGCAATGTGTTTTATTAGTGGTAGCGATCATGACTACCTTTTTTGTTGGCATAGAGTTTAAATTTTCTTATTTTTCTTAATTAGTTCCTTAATTAGTCACTTAACTAATAATTCAAGAGACACTCTTTTGACAAATTCCTTAAAAAATAGTGTGTATCGATAGTAGGCGTTGACACCTGAATTTTTACAGACTAATTTTTTTTTCAGACACAGACTAATTGAATATGCGTTTTTTTTATAAAAAGAATGTTAATAAATAAATGTAGAATGGAGAATAAAAATACAATAAACAATAAAAAAAAACAAATAACGATCAATGAAAGATCCATCTATGGAGTCCGGCCACATTCATTCCATTTGACCTTAACGCAATCCAGCCCATCACCTGAAACTGGTGAATTCCAATCCCGTTAAGCCCATCAAGCACAGTAGCTCAAACGACGACGACAATCCACCATGCGCCATCTCCAACCCGAATCTGGATTTCAGTCACAAAGGCTCACGCTCATCTCCAACCTCCGTAGACGAAGCTCTCAAGCTCAATAGTAGGAATTGATGATCCAAGGCTCACGCTCATCGCACACCCAAAGGCTTCATTAGTCTCCCTTTCTCCTGCAACATTTAGGGGATGATGTCTCAGGCGTTATCGTTCCAGCCCGCCGACATCCCTTTTCAGGGGGCGTTCTATGTGTTATTTCAAGAGCACGGCCTGGGCTCAACGAGAAAGAGACCGAATCTCTCGTGACCAGGGACCCGGATATGAGGCTGAAATCTATCGGTTCGTTGCGGTCTTGGGTCGCCTCTTTGAAAGCTGTCAGAATCAGTGGCCTTGAGCTCTGCCATTTGGTTGTGAAATGCCCTTCTGTGAAGGCCGCAGATGAGATAGATCCCTCGGTACAATTCGTGCGGGACGATTTAGAAGGAAAGGTTGACCCAACGCAGCTCAAGCGTCTCTTTATGTCGACAGAGCCCCGGTTCCTAGTCGGATTGGAGGACAAGGTTAATTTGCTGATTGTCGGTGGGATTCCTAGAGAAAAAGATTGTTCATGTTCTCAACAATGTGAATTTAACGAAGGCTTTGTCTCTTAAGCCGTTTCAAGAAATTGAAAGGCTCATTAATTTCTTGTGCCGCTATGGTGATGAGGTTGATTTGATCGTGAGACATCCCCCCATTCTTAACTTTCATATGGATGGCCAATTGATTCCAAGAGTGGAGTTTCTCCTAGAACTTAGCGGAGGAGATGAGGATGCAACCGTGGCAGTGTTGCGAAAACTGCCTACCTATTTGAAATACCGTGTGGAACACTTGGAAAGCCACGTAGAGTTCTTTAGGTCATTTGCCGGATTAGATGATCAAGAAATATTCAGGATCATACTCGTGTTTCCTAACATTGTTAGCGCGAGTAAGGAGAGGACATTGCGTCCCAGAATTAGTTTTCTCAAAGAATGTGGACTGAACTCAAGTTATATTTCTGCAGATTTTTGTATCGTGATTTTGATATATTTAAGAGTAGAAAAAACATAAGAAATCATTGCAGACAAGCATAAATCGCCGGACTTATCTACCAAGCCACGAAATTATTGTTCCATTCAAATGAACAAAATCAACGGACTTATATAAAATGGATTTATGATACTGCGTCAAAACTAATGTGCTATGTCGTGACATGAAGAAGAAGTTTTGAGGCAAGCTAGTTTTTATTTTTGACCTTATTCCTCAAAACTATGCATGAATTTTCCTATGGTCGTGACTCGTGGGGCGAAGAAAGAAGATGGGGAAGAAGGGAGGAGGAAAAAACGAAGAGGAAAATAAGAGGAAAGGCGGGGAGAGAGAGAGAGAGAGAGAGAGATGGGCTAGTTTGTTGATTGACGGGATGTGTAACCAATAATCACGGAAGAGAGTGGAAGAAACTTTTGAATTTTCAATGGGTGTAAATTTCCAAGATGTACTGTATATGTCGGTCATGAAATGGGTGACTTATATTGACTCCAAAGTCTCCTATCTTTAAGGGTGCGCATGAGAATATTTCTGAATAGAAATGATTTTTTTTGATTCTGTGCCCGGAAATAATTTCTGAGTATTTGAAGGCGTTTGATAAACTGTCCAAAATTTCTATTCCTAAAGTAGAAAAGAATAGAAATGCGTTTGGTAACTACACAAATTTTTTGTTCCCAAATAATATTTTAATAATATTTTGAATTGTTTATTTTTTTTATTTATATGCATTTTCTTCTTTGGCCATGGCCGGTCGCCGGCGACCGGCGGCCGGCCACAGCCCAGGGCCGGCGAGGGCGAGGGCTGGACCCTCGCCGCCTGGGTGAGGCGGCCTCGCCCAAAGACAGCGAGGCTCGGCCTCACCCAGATCTGGCGAGGCCGAGCCTCGCCGTCGGTCGCGACGGCGAGGTCGGCCTCGCCCAGAGACGGCGAGGCTCGGCCTCGCCAGATCTGGGCGAGGCCGAGCCTCGCCGTCGCGACCCACGGCGAAGCCGACCTCGCCGTCTGTCGCGATCGACAGCGAGGCTCAGCCTCGCCCGATCTGGGCGAGGCCGCCTCGCCCAGGCGGCGAGGGTCCGGCGAGGGCGACCCTCGCCTTCGCCGGCGAGCGCGACCCTCGCCTCTGCCGGCGGCCGGCGAGGGCCGTGACGCCCTCGCCGGCCCTGGGCTGTGGCCGGCCGCCGGTCGCCGGCGACCGGCCATGGCCAAAGAAGAACACAAAAATAAGAAAAGAAAAAAAGAAAAAGAAGAAAAAAAACTGATTCTCAAAATTGTGCCGAGAAACAAGAAGTAACTTTTTTTTACTTCTTGTTTCTCTTCCAAAACTGTTTCTTGGCACAAATTTTTGCAAAAATGTGCCCGGGAACAAAAGTTTACCAAACGCATTTCTGTTCCCAAACTATTTCTGGGAACAAAAGAACAGAATTTTTACTGTTTGGCACGTTGCCAAACGGGTCCTAAGTCAATAGGCAATGTTTAAAGGGTTTCTCGGAAATGTATCGATTAGGATTTTATTAATTTGTCTTTCAAGAGTGAGAAAAAAAAGCCCGTTTGATTAAGGCAATATTTCGGTCACTTGCTAATAGGAACGTACATAAGTCCTATTGTCTGTTCATAGTCGCTATTGTTGACCTTCTTGACGAGTGCCGTGGAGGACGCGCTAATATAATTCTATCAATGTTAGACTCTTTTCTTAGCTAAAAAGTAAGGGCTCCGTAAGACACGGCAAAAAGTCTTGTCACTAATTAAATCTAATAGTGCGAAATCGTGATTCCCGTGGACTTCCAAAAGCAAGCTTGTCGATTCTCTCGTGAGCTTTCACAAAGCATGATTCTCGTGGACCGACTATCGCTTCAAATTGTCCCTACATAAATCCCATCTTTATATAGCTGTACTAGCTTAAATATATACTTGAGCAACTATAGTAATCCTTGCCACTTGCATTGCAAGAGTACAACTATAGTACAAATATTTATGATTTTTCTTTTAAGCGAAGTATAGGAGAGGGTATTTTATATAACTACTACGCACATAAACTATTGCAAATTTATACAGTTTAACTTCTGATAAGGATTTTCTCATATTTGCTTGACAAGACACGCAATCGTTCATGGCTAGGTTGATGATGATCGCGCAATATATCATTATAATATGAGATATATTTTTTATAGTGATTATTTATTTCATGAGATCGATCGTGTAATAAATTGAATCACGTCTAAGATTTAAGACTTAATTTTGCAAATATGAAGTACGTACATGATGGAACCGAAAAAAAATTCAAAGAAGGTGGAGAAGAAGAAGGGAGGAGGGAAAGAACGAAGAAGGAAATAAGAAGAAAGATGGTGTATCCGAAGGAAGTGGACTTGTTGGTTGATGGGATGTGTCGGTGGACCTAACAATCACGCGGAGTCGAGAGGAAGCATCGTGGAAATTGGGGAGAAGTTCAGTTTGGTTTTTTACATAGGACAAGCCGACTCCAAGTCTCCAGTCAAGCAAGGTTCAACCAATCTTTTTTTGCATCTTCTTATATGGTGCCTGTCTCCACACACACCAGTCAATTCTTCACCAATTTCTCTTCGCCCCAAGACGAACAGAAACATGGCCTGTTGTAAATTAAGTCGGATTGCAATTAATCGCAGCGGAATTATAATTGTCAGAATTGCGCAAGATGTCTCCGTATATTCTCTTTGCAAAAAAACGTAAATAGAATAGTAAAAGAAGAACGATACACGAGAAGTTTTTACATGGAAAACCTAATATAGGAAAAACCACGAGACGCTGATTCAGGAATTGCTCCACTATAATCAAAGGATTACAATTAACACTTTAATGGTGTTTCTCTCGCAATAAATCCTCACAATTGTCACAAAACACATTCTCACTTGATGAACTTTTAAGATCTCTCGTGTTTATGCACATTGTTAAAGATTCTTGTGATTTCTTTAGAGTATTTTCCGGTGCACACAGAAACCTCCACCTAAGCCCTTTTGTTTATAGCGGTAGATTTCCACCCAAGTTAATAATCCGCCCTGATTGATTGAAAATCACCTCCAAATTAGAAATCTCCCCGATTGATTGGAATTCTTCTAATTAGGCAATCACTAGTATTGATTCCATCATGGTATTCTTTCTAAAAAAGATTTCTTACTTAGATTTCTTCCTTGTTAGCATCCTACCATAATTGGACTTGTTCCTATTAGATATTCTTGATGAGCAATCTTCGGGATATTTCAAATCGATTCCCGAACATGTTGGGGAGCAGTTAATGCTCTCAGCTCCATGACTGTATTAGCAACTACAGTCATCCTTCCGACGTGCATTGCAGGAATACAATTATAGTTTGGATATATATGATTTTGCTTTTAAGCGGAGTATATGAGAGGATATTTTTTGTAACTGCTATACTCATAAACTATTGCAATACAATTTAGCTTCATATAAGGATTTTTTTTTTCAGATTTAAGTGACAAAACATGTGGTCGTTCATGGCTAGTTCGCCTATGAAGCCGTGCAATATATCATTGTTGTATAAGATACTTTTCTTATAGCGATTATTTATTTCATGAAATGATTCGACCGTGTAAGAAATTGGAATTACGTCTAAAGTTTGTGACTTAATTTAGCAAATATGGAGTACATATACAATGGAACAGAAAAATCTCAAAGAAGGTGGAGAAGAAAGAGGGAGGAGGGAAAAAAACAAAGAAGAAAATAAGAAGAAAGATAGTGATGCGGTGTGGACCCAACAATCATGTCGAGAGTGTAGAAGACAAGTGGTAATTAAGGCTCCGTTCATATTTAACGGAAAATAACATCCAAGAAGTGGACTTGTTTGTTGATGGGATGTGGACTCAACAATCAGGTGGAGAAAGTGGAGATAGTGGGGAAGGAAAGATCAGATATGATCCTTTGAATTCTTTATGGGTGTAAATTTTATAGATGCACTGAGTATATGTTGGTGATTAAAGGGTTCCCACCTCTTTAATTTCTTGACTTTCATTTATTTGTTACGCGGATGACTTGGGATTCACTATAGGACGAGGCGACTCCAAAGTCTCCAATTAAACAAGGATCGTCCAATCTGTGGACTCAACAATCAGGTGGAGAAAGTGGAGATAGTGGGGAAGGAAAGATCAGATATGATCCTTTGAATTCTTTATGGGTGTAAATTTTATAGATGCACTGAGTATATGTTGGTGATTAAAGGGTTCCCACCTCTTTAATTTCTTGACTTTCATTTATTTGTTACGCGGATGACTTGGGATTCACTATAGGACGAGGCGACTCCAAAGTCTCCAATTAAACAAGGATCGTCCAATCCTTTTTCAATCGTTTTATATTTTGTGCCTCCTCCTGTACTCTACACACCCCAACCAATTCTTTCCCAATTTCTCTTTGCCCAAAGACAAACAGAGACATGTTTAATACTCTCGGCTCCATGAATATCTCTCAAGTGTTGCTACTCACTCTTGTTCTATTGCAAGCGATGACTTGCAATGTCGAGAGTAGACGGCAGTGCTTCACTTCCTGTGGTGATATTCACAATATAAGCTACCCGTTTCGACTGAAAAGTGATCCCAAGGGATGTGGTGACTCAAAGTTTGAGCTGACTTGTGAACATAATCACACTGTTCTACACTTTGATGATGGCCGATACTATGTGCAGTCTATAGATTATACCGCTAAACAAATCAGATTGGTCGACGACGGGCTGCAAAAGGATAACTGCTCTTCTCTCCCCCGTCAATCATGGGCATTGTATAACTTCAAGAACAATGACGATCCAAGCAACCCATACGGCTGGGGCAGAAAAGGTACATTGGTCATCGTGAATTGCTCAAAGCCAGTTAGTTCTCGATTCTACATCCCTACCGGTCCATGCATTAAGGGGTCATACTCTTCCAATACATCATTGAATTGGAACTTGTATGCATTGGTCAATCCAAAAGCATCATGTATCAGTGATTTTTGCACCATTCACAGTTGGACGTGGGCATCGCATAATTTTGGCGGTGAAGAGCAGATTAATAGCAGCTCCTACAACTACAAGCTAATCCATAACATCATGGCTGATGGATTGAGCCTACACTTTTATGTAGATTCAGGGGTGAAAGCTTTCGGGTGCGCCTTTGATTACTTGAGCATCTACTATGGTACCACAGGTTGCGGAACCGCCTACTTTAATGGTAAGCATCGGTTTGCAACGATATTTTACCGCAATTTTGCATGATTCCGTACACTCTTTCACTTGCTACTTTCTCTTCAAAACTTGAAAATGAAAGAAATATAAAATATCTAAGAAAATTATGACAAAACATACATGTTAAGATACGTTAATATTTATTTGTTTGACATGTTTCGGGTGCTTCGCGTTACATATTAAAATCAAACTGTAAGAGTTGCAAGATTAAGGAAAAAATAAAATAAAGTGACAGTAAAAGTCACCCCATGTAGTTTTTTGTTGGCATTGAGTTTAGATTTTTCTTAATTAGTTCCTTAGTTACAAGACAGGCTTGTTTAACACATTCGTTAAAAAAGTGCATTCATGTATTGATAGGAGGAACAAAATTATTAATTAAAAATGAAAAACATTTTTTCTTTATATTTTTTGACTGCTAACAAAGCAAAATGAGTTTCTTGTATCGTCTATCATCTATGTGAATCAAAACTTATTATTTCTATTTATTTGCAAATGCAAGCATCCCACTTCTCATATTCTTTTGGACAAAATTCAACTTGTGCAAAGTAGCTTGCTCCTACCCTCTTTTCTCGTGAGTTTTGTTTTCGTACTTCTTTTCCTTCCATCCCTTTTCACATCATTTGTTCCTTCCACAGGTGTGACTCTTGCATATTGGACAACTTTAGAATTTACAGCATTACTAGGTAAGCAGTAATGATTTGTTCTTAAAATAATTAAAAAGAATTAATCTAACCTATCAAAATTTTCCTCAGCGTATTTTTGTGCAGTGAAATTCGTAATCGGAATGCCATTTGTCGTGATATTTCTAATCTATAAGTACAGAAGAAGGCACTTAGCAATGGACAAGAACATCGAAGAATTTTTGCAAGCACATAACAACTTTTTGCCCATAAGGTACTCTTACTCGAATATTAAGAAGATCACCCGAAATTTTAAGCACAAACTAGGTGAAGGGGGATATGGTTTTGTGTACAAAGGAACGCTCAGAAGCGGCAACGAAGTGGCCATCAAGATTTTGAAGCAGTCCAAGGCCCATGGCCAAGATTTTATTAGTGAAGTGGCTACTATTGGAAGAATTCACCATGTTAATGTAGTGCAACTCATCGGTTTTTGCTTCGAAGGCTCGAAACAAGCTCTCGTGTATGATCTCATGTCAAATGGATCTTTGGATAAGCACATTTTTGCGGAGGAAGGTGATAAGTTTCTTGATTACAAGAAAATATATAAGATCGCTCTTGGGGTGGCGAGGGGGATCGAATACTTACATCGGGGGTGTGACATGCAAATACTACACTTTGATATCAAACCCCATAACATCCTTTTAGACAAGAATTTCACTCCCAAAGTTTCTGACTTTGGACTCGCGAAACTTTATCCCGTTGATCATAGCATAGTCTCAGTGACTGCTGCAAGAGGAACCTTAGGATATATGGCGCCTGAGTTGTTCTACAAAAGCATCGGTGGTGTATCTTATAAAGCAGATGTCTATAGCTTCGGGATGATGCTCATGGAAATGGCAGGTCAAAGGAAAAACGTAAATGCAAATGCAGAACACTCAAGCCAAATTTATTTTCCGCTGTGGGTGTATGACCAAGTGAATGAAGGAGAAAGTATTGGAATGGAAGAAGTTGTAGAAGAGGAAAGGGAGGTGATAAAAAAGATGATAATTGTTGCACTTTGGTGTATACAATTAGTCCCTAACCATCGGCCTCCAATGAACAAAGTTTTAGAAATGCTTGAAGGAGATATTGGTATTATTCAAATGCCTCCAAAACCGCTTATTTACCCACCAGATGAGCCAGTTGACGAAGACAAAGCTGAGAAGGAATTAGAAACATTCTCAACTTCATCAAGCGTTTCCATAGTTTCTGCTAGTTTTCCATTTGGAGATAGCAATGATGTTTAGAGGACCATGCATAGTTTGATAGGAAAAACTTTGTTCCCCCACAATATTGTATTATGATGAGAAAGTGGCGAGCTAGTTCAGCTTGACAGTGATTACATTTTATCTTCTTCTAGCTCTTAGGTTACTGTCGTGTTATTGTATTTCATATATAGTTTCACTCTCTTGCATCCTCCTTCGAAAGGATAAACAGATTGGTAAGAGAGCAGGGACAAAACTCGATGGGGCAAGGGGATGGACATGGAGAATTTTCTTCCCTTATTATGTGATTTAGGGTAATGCCAATCAAAAAGCTAATTATAACTCGCCGTCTTGCTTCTTAACGTGCTACTACCGGCATATGGTTTCTTTGTATTAAGAACTGCTAATTTCAAATTATGAATTCGATTGTAGAGAAACGTCCGTTTTACAAAGGGGAAACAACTTCTATCAAAATGGGAGAAACAACTTCTAGCACACAGAATAAAGAAACCTGGTTATCTTTTGAATACTGAATTTGTTCTTCATGATGTGGAGGAGGGACAAAATGAACAATATTTGCTCTAGCACACTGAAATAATTGCTGTTGTCTTTGGCCTTCTAAGCACCTCCAATCCGAAAATGCATCAGGGTGTTTAAAGAATCTCTGCATTTTGCGGAATTTGTCATTCTGTGATCAAGCATATCTCCATGGCATCCGGAAGATCCATTGTCGTAAGGGATGTGTTGGAGATATGATTTGTGCAAATTGATTTGATTGAAGATACTTGAATCAATCCAGGATTTAGAATGATGTCAATTAGTGATTTAGAATGATTTCATATCTTTGTATTCTCTTTTTATTGTTTACACTTTGTAATATAAATACATGTAAAGAGTACATATCAAAAGCAGACTGAATACAAAGAAATTCTTCAAGTTCCTTCTTTCTTCTTCATTTCGTGTCATGGTATCAGAGCTTCGTTCATATTTAGCTTCCGCAAAATTCCGAAAATTTTCTTCCTGATTGCCTTCCCGTGTTTTTGTATCCTTGTTGTTGCAAGAAAACTAATCTGCAAAACAAGATTAGCACTCCGGTGTTGGAATCAATTTCTTGAGTGTTTCAATAAAAAAGAAGCATTGTCTTACCAATACCATGCCGAAGAATTCTTCAAAATCTGAAGAATCATCTCTAGAAGGAAGTCTGGAGAATACGTCTCATGCGGACTCGCGTCAGGAACCAACACCCCAGGATCCAACTAAAGTCAGATCAAGTCAAGAGTCCATCGATCAAGTCCATCGAGATCCTGCCCAAATTCAACCAAACCAGGGGCAACCCAATTTGAGCCAGCCTATCCAGTGGGTACCGATGCAGGGCTCATTCAATCCACTTTGGTATGGGCCGAATTATTCGAACCCGTGGTACAATTTCCAAGGACCAACAAATCAGGCCCAAAACTTTCAAGGCTTCGGAGAACACACCCAGGCCGGAGGGAGCCCACCAGCTAACGTTAGGGCAAGCTCAACCCCGGGCCTGGGATGTACCATCTGGGTTAGGCACACGAATCCGATGGGTCGGGTCAAGGAACTAATCCCTACCCGGGAATGCAACCCGGATTGTGGTCGTTCTCGGTTCCTACCCACCATGGTCGCCCGGAGCCCGGCGACCCCCTGTATACCTCCACCGCCGACGGACCGGAGCTGAAACTCATCAGCCAGCAATTGTCTGGACCAGAAAATTATTCCAGGTGGTCCCAGGAATTCCGACGAGCCCTGGTGACGAAGGATAAAGACGGGTTCCTCGACGGAACCGTCTCAATTCCCTCCGACGATCGTCTGGCACGACACTGGAGGAAATGTAATCAACTTGTCCGAACATGGATCGGCAATTGCATTTCTCCAGAAGTTGCGGCTGGACTTCCTCCGACCGAGGACTCGAAGTGCATGTGGGAAAACATCAAAGAAATGTACGGTAAATTAGACCGAGTGAAAATTTTTTCCCTAATGCAGGAACTCAGTGAGCTGAAACAAGGGAATATGACGGACACGGCTTGCTTCAACAAGCTCTTGTCACTTTGGAACGAACTAGAGGCAGCAGAGGAGAAGCTCGAGGGACCGGAATCAACACTGAAACAGTATAGATCTATCAAAGAAAGGGAGAAAACTACTCGGTTTCTTTTGATTTTGAACGAGACATACCTAACTTTTCGCTCCCAGATCCTAGCAATGGAGCCGATGCCGGTGCTCGGCCGGATTTTCCAACTCGCCGTCCAGGAGGAAAGCCAACGATTGGCTTCGTCAGAGCACATGAAGGTCCGGGAATCCATACTCCTCGCAACTCAGACAAGGACCCAACAAAGAGGAAACGCTGAAAAATCAAGGGAAGAATGGAGGCAAGCGGCAACCTATTCTCAAGGGTTTGCTGAAGAAGAGGAGAAAACCCTCAAGATGGACGGCTCAGATTCATTTCTGAGATCAAACGGCCTACACGCAAAGCAATTAACGTCCAGATCTGACGCTCCTTACGAAGCCACGTCGGCACCAATTATTAAATCAGTTGGTCTATCATCTGCGACGTCTCACAAAGGACATGGACAGAATTTCAAAGGCAAAGGTAAATTATTTTGTGATTATTGCAAACGACCACATCACACTGTAGATACCTGCTGGAAATTGCATGGAAAACCCGGAGAAAAGGGGAAGAAAGAAAAGGAATTTTTGGCTAATCAAGTCATGGTGCACAACATTGATAAAGGAAATCAGCCAATTACTCATGACCAGTATCAACAGCTCATGAAGGTTTTGAAGCAGTTTGATATTCCTGACAAAACTGCAAGTTTCTCAGGTACCTCTTACTGCTTGATGAATTCTATTTCAAGTAATGAGTGGATAATTGATTCAGGTGCCAGTGACCACATTATTTGCGACAAAAGATTCTTTAGTCATATTCATACAAATCTGAACTCACCTACATCTGTTCGTCTTCCAAATGGGCATGTCACATATATCACTGAAATTGGCACCGTCAATCTTACCCCTTCTATCATCCTTAAAAATGTGCTCTATGTTCCTCAATTCAAATTTAATCTCATTTCTGTGTCCAAAGTTTGCCAAGACAATTCATGTTCTATCTTTTTCAATTCTGAAAATTGTTATTTTCAGGCCCTTTCGACTGGCAGACTGATGGGCTTGGGTAGTGTTTCACAAGGGCTATATTTCTAGACAAACTTTCCAGAAAACTTTGATTTGTCAAGTATTTCCTTACATAAACATTCATTTTGTAATACAACTACCAATGATAATATTTTCCTTTCTCATCAACGATTGGGCCATAGTGCTTCTTCGTTAGCGAAACAAGCACGTACACCTTTCCCTCTCAGCAAATCACGTGCTAACAAAATTTTTTCAATCATCCACGTTGACGTTTGGGGGCCATATCATACTCCACATCGTGATGGATCATGTTTTTTTCTTACTATCGTGGATGATTATTCTAGAGCCACGTGGGTATTCCTTATGCAATCAAAAAGCCAAGTTCCTTCTCGCCTTAAAAATTTTCTCTCCCTAATTACAAATCAGTTCCATACTTCTGTGCAACGCGTTCGAACTGACAATGGAAGTGAATTCCTTAATCATGAATGTGCATCTCTCTTTGCTTCCAATGGAATTCTTCATGAACGTTCTTGTGTTTACACCCCACAACAAAATGGGATTGTTGAACGCAAACACCGTCACCTTCTAGAAGTTGCACGTGCTCTTAAATTTCAGGCTTCCATTCCAGAGATTTTTTGGGGCGATTGTGTGGTCACGGCAGCTTACCTGATCAATCGAATGCCATCTCGGATCCTTGATGGAAAGACTCCTTTTGAGCTACTCTTTGGTAAGAAACCCGAAACTCATCATTTAAGAGTTTTTTGCTGCTTATGCTATGTTACTACTGTGGGTCCTCGAGACAAAATGGGTCCTCATGCTCGTCGTTGTATTTTCATGGGTTATCCCACTCTCCAGAAAGGTTATCGTGTTTTCGAGCCATCCACCGGGAATTTCTTCGTGAGTAGAGATATTATTTTTCATGAAAGCATATTTCCCTTTCAAGATGAAGACAAACCGATTGAATCTTCTGGCAAAACAGAACATCATCGCTCTTTCTTATTTGAAGAGGATTTATCTCCAAATCAGCATTTATTGTTCGCTGCACCTCCAGAAAATTCAATATTGTCTCCGGCTACAACAAACAATGAAGATCCTTCATCCCCTATGGAGTTTCCAATTGAAAGTGCTAATCAATCAACTGAAGGAAGACTTGTACAACCTCAGGCAGCATTTCCTACGGAAGATATTAATGAAACATCTATCCGTTCTATACCTGAAACAGACAATGCTGAGCAGCCTCGACGCTCGGGGCGTGTCACTCGTCCACCTACATGGACCAAGGATTATGTGTGTGCAACCTCGAATTCTTCAAGTATTCACTATCCTGTATCTTCATATGTTTCGTTTAATCAACTATCATCGGAGTATATGTGTTGCATCGGTCGTATATCTGAGGAAAGAGAACCACCATCCTGCAATGAGGCAGTCATTGACCCACGTTGGCAGAAAGCCATGGAGGCTGAATTATCTGCCTTAATGGAAAATAAAACTTGGGATATTGTACCTTTACCTCCTCATCGTAAACCAATTGGCTGCAAATGGGTATACAAGATCAAATATAAGGCAGATGGGTCTGTTGAAAGATACAAAGCGCGCCTAGTAGCCAAAGGTTTTACACAACGAGAAGGTTTCGATTACCATGAAACCTTCTCCCCAGTAGCAAAAGAAGTCACCGTTCGCTCTTTTTTATCTATTGCTGCATGTCGCGACTGGCAACTCCATCAAATGGATGTCCACAATGCATTTCTTCATGGTGATCTGGATGAGGAAATCTATATGGATCTTCCGCAGGGTTTACGGAGACAGGGGGAGTCTAAGGTATGTCGCCTCCGTAAATACCTTTATGGACTCAAGCAGGCTTCTCGTCAATGGTATGCTAAGTTTACTGCTGCACTTACAGCTACCGGTTTCAGACAATCCAGGCATGACTATGCATTATTTACATGGACAAAAGGTGCGTCATCTATTTATTTGATGATATATGTTGATGACATTCTCATTATGGGATCAAATGAATCTGCTGTCGAGAATCTTAAAAGATATCTACATGCTACTTTTCACATTAAGGATCTAGGTCCTCCCAAATATTTCATTGGAATTGAGATTGCACGATCAAACAAAGGAATCTCACTTAGCCAACGGAAATTCATTATGGAGATTATATCAGAAGCAGGTCTATCTGGATGTAAACCAGCAGTTATTTCTATTGAGCAGAATATAAAATTGACCACTCTTGATTATGATATGGGAACATCGTTTAATAATGATGATCCATTGCTCAAAGACCCATCGAGCTATCAAAGACTCGTAGGAAAACTTATCTACCTTACTATGATAAGACCTGACATATGCTTTGCAGTACAAACACTGAGCCAGTTCATGCACAAATCTGAAACAATCACATATGAATGCAGCCCTGAAAATTGTGAAATACTTGAAGAAATGTCCAGGACTTGGAATACTTCTTTCTCGAGAGTGCAACATGGAAATGACAGCCTATTGTGATACAGATTATGCTACATGTCCGATGACCCGAAGGTCTATTACTGGATTCTGCATTAAGCTTGGGAAGTCCTTACTATCATGGAAAACGAAGAAGCAATCAACCGTATCATTATCATCAGCTGGGGCTGAATATCGAGCTATGGCTAAAACCGTTTGTGAGATAGTATGGATACGAGGCTTACTTCACGATCTTGGCATACAAGTTAAAGGACCAACAATGCTATTTTGCGATAATGATGCAACACTCAAACTTGCAGCCAACCCCATAATTCATGAGAGGACAAAGCATATAGAAGTTGACTGTCATTTCACTCGAGACAAGATCCAAGAAGGGATAATCAAAACAAAAGGAATCGGGACTTCAGAACAACCTGCGGATATCTTCACCAAACCTTTGTGTCAAAGACAACACACATATCTGCTAAGCAAACTGGGTGTCTTAGACATATATAAGCCACCAGTTTGAGGGGGAGTGTTGGAGATATGATTTGTGCAAATTGATTTGATTGAAGATACTTGAATCAATCCAGGATTTAGAATGATGTCAATTAGTGATTTAGAATGATTTCATATCTTTGGATTCTCTTTTTATTGTTTACACTTTGTAATATAAATACATGTAAAGAGTACATATCAAAAGCAGACTGCATACAAAGAAATTCTTCAAGTTCCTTCTTTCTTCTTCATTTCGTGTCAGGATGCAAATCGGTTCCGCCATTCTACGGACGGAACATGCTCAAGCTATGACTACTGGTGACGATGTTTCTTAATTTGTCTCATTCATTATGTGCATCGAATCCCTATTTTAGATGTTTTTCGCTCCTACACCTATGTTAGTTGAACCGGGATTCTATTATAGTCCTTGCAAGCCCAACAATGTAAGTATCATGTCCTGAAATGCATTTGAATTTGGTTCTCGTACTGTCAAAATACCAAGCTAAAGACCTCAGATGGATCTCGCAAACTTTTCAGCAATATGATTCATGGAACCCAAATTAGGCACGCTTTTGACTTTTGGATTTTCCTGGGGCATGCGGTTTTTCGAATACTAAATATAGATATTCTGTTCTATTCGTTCCAATGTCACTAGGGTGTCGACACCTGAATATTTACGGACCAATCGAATGTCAATTCTTTTATAGAAATTTTTTTAATAAATAAAATAAATAGAGTATAGAGAATGAAAAACAAAAACGATATTCCTTTTCAATGGAGTCATCTTCTTCTTGTCGCAACCCCGACCTCCACAGACGAAGCTCTCAAGCTCGACAGTAGGAATCGATGATCCACGGCTCACACTCATCGCACGTCCAAAACCAATAGGATCTTCACCGTCGAAGCCGAAATGAACTCATCCTGACATATGTTTGATTACGGAATCGTCGTCGCGCACGGCTTCAAAGGCTTCATCGCACTACCGTCTCCTATTCTCCTTCGCCTCTCGCGCGCCTGATGTTGCGCGACGTGGCATTGCGGTTCTGTACCAGCGGGATTCGGCCTTCTGGTTCTGGCGTTGGCGAGAAAGGTCAAGTAAACCTGAACGGGCGGATCTTCAAAAGCTCGATGATCCTTACCGTCGCCGATTTCTCGATTCTTGTCCGCGCGCAAGGCGCCATCAGCAACGTGCGTTTCCGCAATGGCGCCCCGAATCGGTACGTCGCGATGGTCCCGACCTCATCAAACCTTCAGGTGGAAGTTAGTATGGTGGCAAATGAAGCGGCGTGTACACTCAAAACAGGTACGACTCTATTGATTGAATCAGGGCACGTCTCCGTACCACGAGTAATAGGAATCTGCTTGCCTCCTTCTGTGGAATACATTGGTTTTTGTTCTCTCTGTTATGAGGTATAAGGAAGCTGTCTTAGCTATTATTGATCCAATGAGGCCAAATGGATAATGCACGGTGAGTGTTTGATGATATGCCTAAAGGAATAGCTTCACTCGGAACACCTAGACTGGAGGACCTGAGTATGAGGAATGACTCTTTTAGTGGAGCCCATTTCTGGTGAGATCCGAAACTGTAGTTCTTTGCAAATGCTTTATCTCGAAGGGAATGGACTTGCTGGGAAGGTTTCTTGATTCTTAGATGAATTCAGGGGTTTTGAGAGTATTTTTTTGTCTCTTGGAGGTAATCTGTTCTCACGTTTAGTTCCCGCAGGTATCAGTAATCTCGTGGTGACTTGAAGCTTTGAATTTAAGAAGCAATAGCTCCATGGGTAGTTTCCCGGAGTAAATAACGGAGATGAGCATCTTGATTAATTTTGGACTTCAGTGGGAATAGATTCTTAGAGCCAAATCCAGTTGCTTTGGGTGATCTTCTTTTTAAGCCAACTGCCCGTGGTTCGAGCAAGTAGAATTTGTCTGGCGAGTTGCCGCTTGAGCTCATAGGCTTGCTCAGTTTGCAAGTCCCTGCCTGACAAGAGAGCAAGCATGTTATGTGGTGATGTTCCTGAGGGGTTTAGTAGCTGGTTCTCTAATTGTGTACAGTTCAAGAGAAGATGGATTCAGTTTGTCTATTCCACATTAGATGAGAGCTACGGTGGCATTCATGCTTCTGCTGGTGCTTGCTTGCCCCCTTGTAGCAAAGTTTGTAAGTAGGACACCATTTGTCGCGATATTTCTAATCGACAAGTACAGAAGAAGGCACTTAGCAATGGACAAGAACATCAAAGAATTTTTGCAAGCTCATAACAACTTTTTGCCCATAAGGTCCTCTTACTCAAATATAAGAACAACACCAGAAATTTTAAGCACACACTTGGTGAAGGGAAGTATGGTTACGTCTACAAGAAATGCTTGGAAGTGGCAACGAAATGGCCATCAAGATTTTAAAGCAGTCCAAGGCCCATGGCCAAGATTTTATCAATGAAGTAGCTACTATTGGAAGAATTTACCATGTTAATATAGTGCAAATCATCGGTTTTTGCTTTGAAGGCTCAAACCAGGCTCTCATGTATGATCTCATGTCAAAGGGATCCTTGGATAAGCACATCTTCTTGGAGGAAGGTGATCAGTTTCTTGGTTACATGAAAATATATGAGATTACTCTTGAAGTGGCGAGGGGGATTGAATATTTAATCGAGGGTGCGACATGTAAATACTACACTTTGATGTCAAGCCTCACAACATTCTTTGAGACAAGAATTTCACTTTGAAACTTTTTGACTTTGGACTAGCGAAATTTTATGCCACTGATAATAGCATAGTCTCGTTGACTGCTACAAGAAGAACCTTGGGGTATATGGCGACCAAGTTGTTCTACAAAACATTGGTGGTGTGTCTTATAAATCAAACGTCTATAGCTCAAGGATGTTGCTCATGGAAATGGCAGGTAGAAGGAAGAATGTAAATACCAATGTGGAACACTCGGTGCAAATTTATTTTCCGTTGTTGGTGTACGACCAAGTCAACGAAGGAAAAAGAGTTGAAATGGAAGAAGTTGTAGAAGAGGAAAGGAAGGTGATAAACAAGATGACAGTAGTTGCACATTGGTGTATACAATTAAACTTTAACCATCGGCTTTCAATGAAACTAGTCATTTATATAAATAATTAGTGTAGTATTAACATGGGTAAGTTATTGAACATGTACAACATATTAAATTAAGGCTTCTTTTGTGAAAAATAAATGATTTGAAAAATATATTTTTAAAAATAATTGCTTGTATGCTCACAAATGCCTCTTATCATCTCCATCCATCCTTCGTTCTCTCTCGATCGATCTCGAGTTGATGTTGACGAGTCCTCGACCTCTTGCTTTCTTCCTCCACTCGCGGTACATGCCCGCAACATCCTCTTCCCCCAAGTTGTCCCTTTTGCTGAATTCGAGTCAACCGTCTAGAATCGGATTGAGAGCACCATTGCTTCACGTACAATGCCGCCGCGTCAACTCATCACTTAATGTCGGGTGAGTGTCTCTCATAGACGAATTATCAAACGGTTGTTGTCCCTGAACGCAATTTGAATATTTGATCGAACTCCACATTAAGTCTTGCCTTTTCAGGGGCGTTCTATGTGTTATTTCAAGAACTCAGGCTCAACCAGAAAGAGACCGAATCTCTCGTAACCAGGAACCCAGATTTGAGGCTGAAATCTATCAGTTTATTGCAGGCTCGTGTCGCCTCTTTGAAATCTGTGGGAATCAGTGGCCTTGAGCTCTGCCATTTGGTTGTGGAATGCCTTTCTGTGTTGGCAGCAGATGAAATTGATCCCTTGATACTCTTCATGCGCGACACTTTAGATGGAAAGGTTGACCCAGCGCAGCTCAAGCGTCTCTTTATGTCGACAGAGCCGCAATTCCAAGTCGGATTTGAGGAAAAGGTTAATTTGCTGATTGACGGTGGGATTCCTAGAGAAAAGATTGTTCATGCTCTCAACAATGTGAATCTAACGAAGGCTTTGTCTCCTTGGTTGATGGCAATGTTTCCTTGGTTGCTCTCACATTTTTCTGTTCTTAGTCCTGAAATCTTGAAAGACGGGTCGTGACACTGAAAACTATCTTGTCAATGTGCATGAGGCAGCAAGACATGGTCTCCTGTCTTGCAATTCAGGATAGATTTCCTACTTATTTAACAAGGATGGCCATGCAATTCAGGATAGATTTCCTACTTATTTAACCAGGATGGCCAGAAACGGTAAGTTAACATGATTGAAAGGCATCTATGATCCACAATCATTTCTCCAATAGAAACTACAACGTATAATTAATTAAAATCAGTTCTCTTCGGTTCGTTTTTTGATTACGTTACATCATTTCCCTGGACATATTCATCAGCCAAAAAGCCGAGGATCAATTATTTATGCATAATAGGTGCCATTGGCAACTTCATTCTTTCTCCTATGCGACTTAACACAGGTTAGGCTTTGGAATAGCAAAGTGCGAGGCACCTTAAGATAAAGTAGCCATGCTGCTTTGATGTTGGTATATAACCACGGCAAGGCAAGTTAAGAATCCTGCATCTGTGAGATTACATGGATCATTTAGTTATTCAAACTTTTCGTATTCAGGTCTGGACATTGATAATCTTGGCACGAGGCCTCATTCTACTACATTTCTTTAGCACTACCCTATGTTTGGTGATCCTGCATTGCATTTCTACATTCTGTAAATAAATGTCATTTGAGAAGAAATAGGAACAAAATTTTCTGATGCATACTAACATGGTTTCGTGGTACCGTGTCAAAACTGATGTACCATGTTGTGACATGAAGGAAAAACTAATTTTGAAAATTTTGAATTTTCCATGAGAGTGAATTGCAGGAAAAATGAATAATTTTCTTCACCCACCTCCATTGTCCTCTTTCGTCCCTCTCCCAGAAAAAAACGCTAAAATAGTTTCAAAAGATCATGCCCATTTAGGGTGTCCTTATGCTAGCCTATTTTCTACTCTTGAACTGTATATGATTTCTATCTCATCCGGATAGTTATATTTCTGCAGATTCTTATATCGAGATTTTAATATATTTGAGAGTCGAAAAAATATAAGAGATCATTGCAGGCAAGAACAAATCGTCGGACTTATCTACCAAGCCACGAAATTATTGTTCCATTCAAATGAACAAAATCAATGCTTATATAAAATGGATTCATAGTGCTGCGTCAAAATTGATGTACTATGTATTGACATGGTGAAGAAGTTTTGAGGCGAGCTAGTGTTTATTTTTTATCTTATTCCACAAAACTATGGATCTATTTTCCTATGGTTGTGAGTCGTGCGGGGAAGAAAGAAGATGGAGAAGAAGAAGGAAGGAGGAAAAAATGAAAGAAGAAAGATTGTGTGTATCAGAAGGAAGTGATGGGAAGAGAGGGAGAGAGTGAGATTTGTTTGTTGACTTGACGGGATGTGGAACCAACAATCACGGGAAGAGCGTGGAAGAAACTTTTGAATTTTCAACGGGTGTGAATTTTTCAGGATGTACTGTATATGTCGGTCATTAAAACGGATGACTTATATTGACTCCAAAGTCTCCGATATTTTAGTCTATAGATATTGTTAAAACAGTTTCTCGGAATGCATCGATTAGGATTTGTTAATTGTCTTTCAGTCACCTGCTTATAGCAACGTGTATAAGTCCTATTGTCTGTTCATAGTCGCTGTTGTTGACCTTCTTGACGAGCGTTGTGGAGGATGCGCTAATATAATTTTATCAATGTTACACACTTTTCTTAGCTAAAAAACAAGGGCTACACAAGACCCGACAAAAAGTCTGGTAATCAAGGCTCCGTTCGTTTGGCGGAAAATATTCTCCTTTTGAAAAAAATTTTTTCGGAAATTATTTTCCTGGAAAATATTTTCCCGGAACATAATTTTCCGGTGTTCGGCGACCAATATGAAAAAGTTTCGGAAAATATTTTTCGCTGGCGGTGGGCGGCGGCGGGCGACCGGTGACCGGCGGCGGCGGGCGACCGGCGGCGGCGGCCGGCGACCGGCGGCGGCGGCGGCGGCTGGCGGCGGCCGGCGACCTTAGTGAAGAAGAAGAAGAAGCTCCGGAAAATGATTTCCGCTTTTGAAGAAGCGGAAGTCATTTTCCATAAATTTAGGCTATTTTGTGAGAGGGAGAAGGAAAATATTTTCTCACGGAAAACGTTTTCCGCCCCCGAATATCGGAAAATCCGGAAAATATTTTTCGAAAGAATATTTTCCGTCAAACGAACGGAGCCTAATTAAATTTAATAGCGCGTAATCATGACTCTTGTGGGCCTAAAAAAGCAGGCCTGTTGATTCTCACGGGCTTTCAGAAAGCATGATTCTCGTGGACCCACCATTGCTTCACAGTGTCCCTACATAAATCCCATCTTTACGTAGCTGTACTAGCTTTTTTTTTTTTAATCTTACTTTGACTCTTAACTCACTCTTAAACTTTTATCATATATCTTTTGTAGGACGTAGGAGTCAAAATCCACATCCGAAACTATAACTATACAAGAGTACAACTATAGTGCAAATATTTATGATTTTGCTTTTGAGCGAAGTATGGGAGAGGGTATTTAATATTTTATATAACTACTATGCACATAAACTATTGCAAATTTATATGTTTTAACTTCCGGTAAGGATTTTCTCATATTTGCTTGACAAGACATGCAATCGTTCATGGCTAGGTCGACGATGGCGTCGCGCAATATATCATTATAATATGAGATACTTTTCTTATAGTGATTATTTATTTCATGAGATGATTCGATCGTGTAATAAATTGAATCACATCTAAGGTTTAGGACTTAATTTTGCAAATATGGAGTACGTATATGATGGAACAGAAAAAAAATTCAAAGAAGGTGGAGAAGAAGAAGGGAGGAGGGAAAGAACGAAGAAGAAAATAAGAAGAAAGACTGTGTATCCGAAGGAAGTGGACTTTGTTTGTTAATGGGATGTGCCGGTGGACCTAAAAATCACGCGGAGTAGAGTGGAAGCATCGTGGAGATTGGGGAGAAGTTCAGTTTGGTTTTTTCTATAGGACAAGCCGACTCCAAGTCTCCAGTCAAGCAAGGTTCATCCAATGTTTTTTTGCATCTTTTTATATGGTGCCTGTCTCCGCACACACCAATCAATTCTTTACCAATTTCTTTTCGCCCAAAGACGAAGAGAAACATGGTCAATGCTCTCGGCTCCATGAATGTCTATCCAGTGTTGCTACTTGTTGACACCTAAATTTTGGCAACCATTTAGTGTAATTTGCATAGAAAATTAGGGATTAAATTGTTAACCCCTAAACAAAAATATTTAAATTGCATAACATATAGTTTAAATTCATTGCATTTTGCATCGGACTGGCGGTGACGAACGAGCTTAAATTTCATTGAATGTGACTCAGCTCGCTTGGAATGCAAGGGCCGGGAATTACAAGTCAAATGGGCTCGGTTGTTTTAATTTGAACTTAATTCAGCCCATTCTCATTAATTAATTCAGCCCATTATCATTAATCAATTCGGCCCATTAATTCAGCCCATTAATTCAGCCCATTTAAATTAAAGCCCAAGCCTAAGCCCATTAGGACTAAAAGCCCATCTAATTGACCTAGGTTAATACTATATATTCAGAATTAGGTCAGATTTTCAGGGGGGAGACACAATTTTCAGATCAGAATTTTTGAGAGCACGAGAGACACACGTGAGCGAAAGAAAAAAGAGAAAGAGAGAGGGAGAGAAAGAGACCGGCGTGCCTCCACACCGCCGGAGCCGCCCTTCGCGCCGTCGCACGCCGTGCCCCGCAGCCGCGCCTTCACGCTGCCGGAGCCACTCCACGCCGGACGCTCCCGCCGACGCCGCTTCCTGCCGCGACCGCCACCACACGCCGCTGCCCCGAAGTCGCTGCTCCGCCGCCGACGCCGTGCTTGCTGTTGCTGCTTGCTGTTGCCGCTGCCCTTCCCGCTCACGCCGACGCTGCCGTGCGCGCCACCGCGCCTGACGCCGCCGCCGCTGCCGCTTCCCACCGACGTACCGCCGTGCCGTGCATCACGCCGCCGACGTCGCCGCTGCCGCGCTTCCCGCTGACGTCGCCGTTGCTGCCGCGCTGCTGCTTCCCGCTCACGCCGACGCTGCCGTGCTGCTGCTGCCGCGCCCTACACCGCCGCCTCTCACGCCGCTGCCGTGCGCGTTGCCGCGCCTGCCGCCGCCGAGCCTGCTGCTGTTCCTTCCGCCGGAGCTGCTGCTTGTCCCTGCCGCGCGCGACTGCGTGCTGCCGCTGTTTCTCGCCGTGCGTCGCTGCCGTCGCCGCCGTTCCCGACATCGCGCCGCCGATCCGCCTTCGTCGTTCATCCCGATCCGCAAGTTCGAATTTGGGAATTATCTGCAAATTAGGTAATTAGATATTATCTGATATTTTTCAGAATATTTAATTTACTAATTTGCGTGTCTGAATATTCTATGAATATTGCGTGGATTGTTAGATATCTTAGGATAATGTTTGCCTTATTCGCAGTATTTCAAAATATTCAAAATTAGGAATCTTTCCTAATTCAGCAACGTATCTGGACAACTATCCGACCTTATCCCTAAGGTATGATACGTGGCGATACGGAAAATCATTATCCTATCCATAATCACTTGGGTACGATAATGATTTTTATCTGCTTTCCAAATTTGAACGATCGACTTTCCATTAATATCTGTAACCCTATAGATATGACCGATAGTTCGATTTTTGTGCCTAATCTGAATTTGAAACGAATCTTGTGGATTGCGTGGCTATTCTAAATGTGGATGCTATCTTTGTTTAGATTATTTTTTTCCTTTTCAAATAAAAAGAAAATTCAAAAAATATCAGTTAGGATTAAAATTTGAGTTTTGCATGCTTAGGAATCCTAAATATATCTAGATGATAGAGTAATTATTTAATTTAAATTAGGATTTGAGATAATCTATTTCCTAGTTTAAATTAAGTAATTTTCTAACTTTAATAGATTATTTAGGTTATTTTTAATTCCGAATTTTCATGAAAATCCCAAAAAAAGAATGAATTGTTTTATGGTAGATTAGGATAGATTGCATTCTTTATTTAAGTAATTTATTATTTCGAATTTTAACAAAAATCCCAAAAATAAGTCATGTTAGGATATGTTAAGTCATCATAGGTTGCACGTTAATTTAGGCATATTTTTATTCCGAATTTCATTAGAAAATACCAAAAATAAATCATTTGCCCGTCATCAGAATTAAGTCACGTCGTCGCATGACATATAGTTTGCATGTTAGGTTACATTACTTGCATGTCATTTTTGCACGTCATTGCATGTAGACTAGGCTTCATTTAAATAAGCGAAAATCAAAAAATGTGGAGTGAACTGCTTGTTAATTAGAAATCATATTAGGTTGTTGATGTGATTTTCTAGCTAACCATGCAGATGCTTACGTTGCTTCGAGGTAAGTAATTCTCCTAATCTTGCAATTTATTTAATGCTTTCTTGAGTGTTAAATTGGTGGTTTGCGCACCCGCATGAACACCTCATATGTTAGTGACTAAGTTAAAATGGATCCAAACTGCTTGCCGAAATATTTTTTGAAAAGAAAAGGTACCGAAAGGGCGTTAGACTAGATCTAGCGTAATCAAGTCCCCGGGCTTAGAATCTCTGGTTCGTAGGAATAAAACATATCTCCCTATGTTTTATCTAGGTTTCTAATCGACCTACCACAAATTGATTAGTGGCGACTCCAAGCATGAAAACATTTGCATGTTAAAAACAATTTAAACCTAAGTTGCGAATTGGTAGGGCTTGGGAGGGCTCGAGTTAGGTTTAGTCCTAATAATCCATTAGCCTGAGAAGGAAATTTTTCAGGTCGCGACAGCTTGGCGACTCCGCTGGGGAATAGTGTTAAAACTCTTAGTGGACTTAGGCCAGTTTTTCTTTTCAAAAAATATTTTTTGCTTGGCAGCGAGGATCCCAGGTACGTCCCTAACATTTTAGGTGTTAAATGTTTTTGCAGTATGGGAGGTATAAGGGGAGGCGTGATTGTTAACCCTTGTTTTGCAGGGAGGTGTTTGAATGAATGGTTTAGTTTATGCACGAAGCGCTGTATGATATAACCTGTTGTGCATGCCTTACATTTACACTACACCGCACACACTACCCGCTGCCGGACCTGGGCGGCACAGGTTTAGGATGGTACTGAGAAAACGGACACCCCGACCACACCCGCGTGGTATGGGTCGCCTTTCTCGGTCCCGAAAGTTCTTTCATGGTGTCATTGAATACCTGCCACGGTTGCACCTTTTGCAACCCGGGTCGGCTCTTTGACTAAGCCGGAGTCAGGGGAATCCCAGCCTAACCACCACCATGACTGGTTTAGCTCGGTAATCCTCGTGTATCCATTTTGCAAGCCAGAGTCTAGGTAGAAATCGAACCTCACATTTCATGCGCATGTCTATGTGATTGCCATCATTCTACCCGGTAAAGTAAGATTTCTGAACCTTTATCTCGCAATTTATTTACATTTCGTCTTTTTCTTTGGTCGGTCTATGACACTAGGTCGGTCGCGAGTCTTGGTCTATACACTATGGGAGGGGCAGACATCCGGATTCTTGATGCTCCTAAGGACGAGCTCCGTGCCTGGTGGAATCTACTCAGTCCGACCAACCGCAAGCTAGTTGAGGGCCACATCGGGAGGCTGCTCCCCCTACTGGAGGTCAAAGTCCGTACCGGCCTCGTTCGAGCATTAGCGCACTTCTGGTGTCCCGAAACCTCTACCTTTATATTCGGTAAGCACGAGCTCACCCCGACTTTGGAAGAATATAGCGTGCTCATTGGAAAACCCTTGGAGTCGGATTTAGTCACACCACCTTTGGGAATTGATTCTACTTTAATGTTGGCTGAATTTTTGAATGTCGGAAAAGATGAATTGGGAAAAGTTTTAAAAGCAAATCGTCGCACATGTCCTTTTTCATTCCTGAGTCAGTGTTTTGAAAGAGCCACATCTTTTCAAAAAGGCAGAATCTTTTTGCTAGCGTTTTTCGGGTTCGTGATTTTTCCTTACTGTAAGAATGCATGTAATCCGTCAATCGCATGGTTGGTCCAACAGGTCTGTCTTGAAAAGAATTTTATCAACATCATTTTAGCAGAGACTTTCATTTCCCTCACTAAGTTTAAGCAACATGTTGACAAAACGTTTCATGCCCCCCTTGAACTTTTGCAAATTTGGTTTTTATCTCATATAAAAGGGTGTGGCGATTTACTCACAATACCCGAGCTTAGTGATTCTAGCCATCCAGTTTTAAGGTACAAAGAAAAACAAGGGGATGCACCCGATTATCATTACTCCGAATGGGTCATTTTCATGAAAAATGCTAGACCCCAAGGTTTCCAATGGCATGCTAACTGGTTCAAAGTCGAGGAAGCTCGGCTTACCTGTAATGGTATCGGGCCGGTTCCGCTGTTGGGTTTCACCGGAGCAATTGAATACTACCCCGCCAGAGTGTCTCGTCAGTATCAGATTCTCCAAGGGCTCCCTCCGGCGTTACAACCAGAACTCCTACAAGTCGACTTCGCCGATGATGATAAAGACCACGAAGCGACCGTAGCCCAGCTCAATAAGATGTGGAGGAAGTATCGTGTGTTGAAGATAGCACGGCCCGAAAGAGAACTAAAGGGAGAACAGAAGTCCTATTTCGCGACAACTCAGTACATTCGTCGGCACAAAATCCCGCAAGATTGGCTCCCGAAGATACCTAAGGTGCCTCTCAAGTCCGCCAATCGCTCAGAGAACAATCGCCTCAAAAGGAAGGCCGAAGAAGCTGAAGAAAAAGCATCCAAGATAGCTCGAGCTTATGAGCAACTGAAGAAGGAAGTCGCCTCCCATATGTCTATAGATCAAGCTAAATAGAAAAGCTCGAAGTTCTTTTCTTATCTCAGTTTCAGTTTTAAAGTTTGTTTAGGAATTGAGTCATTTGTCTTTATATTCAGTTCAATTTCAAGTCATTAATTGGTGTAAAAATTTTCGCCATTTCAATAAAGAGGTCCTTTCAATTCAAAGCGGTTAGACCAATGTCATGGATTGGCGTATCATTTCGCTTAACACTCATGTATGCCTGTTTCATTTCGAAATTAGGTAGCTACGGACCGATCACGATCGCCCATTCGTACACGGTCAAGAGCCAGAATGGCCGATCAAACCGACTTGCAAGAACGTGTTATTGGTGTGGAAGACCACATCAAGCAACTTGTCATCGCGATGCAACAAATGTCCGCTGAGATCAAAGCTCTCCGGTCGGATCCTGTTTCGACACCTCTCGAAGCATCAGTCCCAAAGCAGAAGATTAGAAAAAGTGTCGATGTTGACGGAGATGACGATATTCCTGATTTAGAAGATGACCCTGTCCAGATCATCGTCAACAAGGACAAACCTGATGAGCGGGTCAATAAACTTGAAGAAAGAGTGAAGCAGCTGGAAGGTTCGCAGGATTCACCTTCGATCGATCTGTCCCTTTACTCACAGATCAAAATCCCAAAGAAGTTCAAAATGCCGGATTTCGACAAGTACAATGGCACCACATGTCCAAAAGCCCACCTACAGCTCTATCACGTGCAAATGACTTCGTACGTTGATAACGAACTCCTGATGATTCATGCCTTTCAAGCAAGTTTGACGGGTCCTGCTTTGAGCTGGTATCTCATGAAGAAGATAAATGGCCTCAAAACTTGGAAAGAAGCCAGTGAAGCATTCTTGAAGCAGTACAGATTCATAACAGACATCATTCCTACCCGTGATGATCTCGAACGCGCCCAGATGAAAAAGACTGAGTCCTTCAAAGACTATGCTATCAGATGGAGAAATTTAGCTGCTCAGGTTGTCCCAGAACCCATAGATAGTGAGTTAAAGAGGATGTTCATGAAAACTCTCCCGTTCGAATACCGTAATCGGATGGTTGCCATTCCGACTGACAACTTCAACCAACTCATCCCCATGGGCGAACAAATTGAAATAGGGCTGAAAGATGGATGGTTTGTCGAGCCGCCCTCCTCGACCAGAAGATTTGGTGCGAGAAAAGAGAAAGAACCGGCAGCTGAAGTGAATATGGCTTATAATCAGCCGAGCCGGCGGAATGCTAACTCCACCCCAGCAATCCAAGTAGTAGAAGCTCAGCAACAAAACTCGGGTCGTCAACCTTTTCAGAGGAGGAACAACAAGAGGCAATTCACTCCCCTCCCCGGATCGTTGTCTCAAGTGTTGACAGTGCTCCAGAAGAAAGGCTTGCTTACTACTGAGCCAAAGCGGCCCAATCCTGAGCGGTTCTATAACTTCGACCCGTCAAAGAAATGTGATTATCACATGGGTGAGCTGGGACACTCAACCGATGATTGCTATGCCCTCAGGCACCGAATCCAAAACCTCCTAGACACGAAGGCTTTCTCATTTCAACCTACTAAGCCGAATGTTCAGAGCAACCCACTCCCTGATCACGCAGGCAATGTGAATGCCATATTTAGCTTCGACGCTGGTCGAATCAAGAATGTTAAGGTGTATACTACTGACGTCTACGGTGAGTTAGTGAAAGCCGGTTGTTACCCGAGTAATGAGGACCTGCCCCTGGCTCTCATGAGAGAAAGAATCTCAAGAATGGTAGAAGCTGGGATGATTGTTTATGCTGACCACACTGGCATCGTTTCCACTATCTCCGAAGTGGTTATTAATTGGGAGGAGGAGTTTGCTACATTGAACATCAGGAGCGATAAGGGCGACCCTCTGCCTGAAGACATGCCTCCGCTTGAAGACGCGTCCGATAATGAGGAGATCACTGTAAGCACGCCTACAACTGATGAAGGGATAGTGATCGAGATACCTCAACCGTATGAGTACAGTGACAATAAGGCGGTTCCCTGGTCCTACAGTCTCGATGTCGACTTAGTTACCAGATCTGGGCGTTCCTACGGCCAAGCTAATGCCCAACCTGCAAAACCCGTTACTGATGATGAAGCCAAGGAATTTCTAGCCGTGATTAAGGCTAGCGAGTACAACATAGTTGAACAATTGCGCAAGCTGCCCGCGCAAATCTCCCTGCTTGAGCTGCTCCAGACATCTGTCATGCATCAGAAGGCCTTAATGAAGGTGTTAAGTGAAGTCCACGTGCCAGAAACGATCGATCATGACAAATTAGAGGAATTTGTGGGCTCTATACTCCTTAAGGACCTCATAGCCTTTTCAGATGAAGAGTTCCCTCTAGAAGGGAGGGGGCATACCAGGGCACTCTATATTTCCGTCAAATACAAGGCCTCACATGTTGCCCGGGTACTCATTGACAACGGGTCAGCCCTAAACATCTGTCCTTTGGCGACTTTACACCGCCTTAAGATAGATCCTTCTAGGATAAGTTCTGCAAGAACCTCCGTACGAGCCTTTGACGGAACGAAGAAAGAAGTGATGGGAGAAATACACCTTGACATACAGATAGGACCAACGATTTTCAATGTCCTATTTCAAGTTATGAACATTCCCACTGCATTCAATTTTCTGTTGGGTCGTCCATGGATTCATACTGCTGGAGCTGTGCCATCCAGTCTACATCAGATGGTAAAGTTCGTCGTGGAGAGAAAGTTAGTCACGGTCCACGGTGAAGAAGAACACCCAATCTACCACGCAACGGCTATCCCCTATGTTGAGCCTGATTGCAAAATAGAATCGAGCTATCAGTCGCTGGAGCTCGTATCAACCATACATGCGTCAAGAGGATCATCACCGCCTATTCCTGAGGTGTCAAATGCTGCGGTCATGATTGGGAGAGTAATGATCTCTCACGGCTTTACTCCAGGTGAAGGCCTTGGTAGAAATGGACAAGGTATTCGCCAACCGGTCGAAGTCTTTCAGAGGCCCCGCATTACTGGGTTGGGATACCTGGGGTCGAGTGAGCCGAACAATGTGGCACGTGGACGTGGACGTGGTCGAAGAAATGGTCAAAATAGATTGCGATCCGAAGAAGAGCCAAATGGTGAAGAACGTGGGCGTGGTAGGTTGCTTCCACACATCCGTACCACATTCCCGGGCCCTGCGAGAATGATGCATGAAGAGAAGGAAGTGATCGATACTCTGGGGCAACCAAGTGGCAAGTTCGATTATTATGTTAAATACTCGGCGCCCCCGAGCTTCTATGTTGACCCCCGTGACATTGTCCCGGATGGATGGGGAGGTATGGATGATTCAACACCTCTAGTGACAGAAGATTCTGATGATGCAATGGAGGGAATCACTGCCCTGTTCGATAATTTCTTAATTGGAGCCATCGAGGAAGGACCGTTGAAGGGAATGGGCATTGGCCCACAAGAGTAACACATTTACCTTTTTCGCACACTCCCCTACGCGGGAATTTTTACTGCTTTTTAGGACTTGCCCCGTCTCGGGAGCTGCTTTTTAGTACTTTTCATTTCTAGGATTTGATTGTTGCAATTTCCATTCCAATAAATGTAATTCATTTGGTTATAATCAATAAAATTACAAGTTATTTTCGTTTTGAGGGCATGTTGAGGTACATCAAACCAGCCCGGTGATGATATCCAACCGATAAAATAAAATATAGTCCAAGGAGAATTCTGAGGCCTGGGCTTCTTCATGCTTCCTCGTGTTAAAACCTTTTGGAAAAGAATTTCAAAAAGTCACAAATCAAAAATCATCATTCAATAAAAATACGCTGTTTAGCCCTGTTTGTCCTACTGAACCCCCTACTTTATGTTTCAGGGGCAATTTTGTGACACGAAAGGGTATGGGAACGGTCCAATCTGATGAATTATGTGCTACCGAACCTGATCTCGATGACGCCAATGAACTCGAAGATTCCTCGGACCTCCAGCGTGATCTAGAGCATCATGAAAGATCTAAAGTCCTAACGATAGACCAAACTATCACTGTCAACTTGAGTGATTCTGGAGAACCCAAAGAGGTGAAGATAGGGGCAACCCTTCCCGAAGGTGAAGCTAAACGCCTGGTCCAATTGCTGAAGGATTACCAGGATATCTTTGCCTGGTTGTATGTCGATATGCCGGGTCTAGATTCTTCTATCGTGGAGCATAGTCTACCCACTAATCCAGACGTGCCGCCCAAGAAACAGAAGCTGCGAAGGACCAAGCCTGAACTTTCCAAGAAAATAGAGGAGGAGGTCATGAAGCTTTTGAAAGTGGGATTCATCGAAGTCACCCAATACCCCAGTTGGGTGGCTAATATTGTGCCAGTCATGAAGAAGGATGGTCGAGTTCGGGTTTGCATCGACTATCGCGATCTAAACAAGGCCAGTCCTAAAGACGATTTCCCATTGCCACATATAGATGTTTTGGTGGATAGTACAGCAGGGTTTGAGCTGTTTTCCTTCATGGATGGTTTTTCGGGTTATAATCAGATAAAAATGAAGGACGATGATAAGGAGAAAACGGCGTTCATCACTCCTTGGGGCACATTCCACTATAAGGTTATGCCCTTCGGCCTTAAAAATGCCGGGGCAACATATCAACGGGCAATGGTGACGCTCTTCTATGATATGATGCATAAGGAGATTGAGGTTTATGTCGATGATATGATCACCAAGTCTCGACCTGGGAAGAGTCACGTTGATACCTTAAGGAAATTATTCGAGAGGCTCCGTGAGTTTAAACTCCGTCTCAATCCAGCCAAGTGCGTATTCGGAGCAACCTCGGGTAAATTACTTGGGTTCATAGTAAGCAGTAAAGGCATTGAAATTGACCCCTCCAAAGTAAAGGCTATATGTGAGTTACAACCCCCGTCGACCGTAAAAGAAGTGCGAAGCAGTCCTACCCATCGAAGTAGAGATCCCTTCCTTGCGAGTATTATCTCAAGTGGAGTTGTCCGAGGCAGAATGGATGCGACAAAGGCATGAGCAGTTAAACCTAATTGATGAGAAGCGATTGAGAGCCATTTGCCACGGTCAAACCTATCAGCAGAGGATAGCTAGATCCTTCAATCAAAAGGTGCGTCCAAGACACTTCGAGGTAAATGATCTAGTCCTAAGGAAGGTACTGCCAGTCTTTCCTGTTCCTGGAGGAAAATTTGCCCCAAACTACATTGGTCCGTATGTGGTTAAAAAGGTGCTTCCCGGAGGTGCCCTGATCCTCGCAGAAATGGATGGTCGTGAGTTCTCCACTCCTGTTAATTCTGATGCTGTGAAGATCTATTATCCCTGATAAGATCTAACATTTTTGCGGCGAAAGTTTTTAAATGTTCGGTTTTATATTCTGAATTGCAAACATCTCATTTATGAATAAATGGCTTCAATCAATTGAAAGATGGAATGTGTGCCTTGGCTTTAAATTATGTTTGATCATTTTGTCAGTCTGCATTATCGATTTCAAAAGGGGAATCTATTTAGACGATATGATAACTCACGTGGAATGAATTGAATGTGTTGAATGAGGTACATCGGGATGATGAAAGGCAAGCCATATCCTATACACAGTCCCATGCACTAATCCCCAGTGAGTTGAGTGGAAAGATTCCATGTCAGCAAGGCGAAGGGTTATCTCGCAAAAGGTACGGCAACTGAAATGATGAGAGGCGATTCATTTCTTTATCCCAAACACTACAGGTTATCCATTGTTTCGCCACTTTGAGCCTAAACACTTGGAGAAATTCATTCAAATTACCCCTGTCAAGAACCACCCCACATCGGGGCAAACTGGAGGTAAGTCAGCGTCATAAGGTGAAAAATGAGTAGAAATTTTCATGCTCTCACTTGCATCAATCTTCGAGTGTTGCTTTTTCAGATGAATTCACGTGAAGTTCAAGTGCCTTAGGATGACGAAGAGCATTTCTTTCTCTATCCTATACACACTTTATCCTTTGTTAAGCCCAATTGAGCCTGCAAATTCATTTCTTAAACCCAGTTGGTGATCATCCCCCACACTGGGGCAAGGCAAAAGTCATCATTGTTCAGGCAGCGTATCCAGAGCGCCGACAAAAGACAAGACCCCGAGAGTCCAAATGTTAGTCATTCGGTCAAAACAAGCCAAAGTGTGGCTAGCCAATGTATGCATTGTAGACAGTGTGAGTCAAAAAAAAAACTAGAGGGCATGAAAAAGCAGTGTGCCTGGTAAAAGCAAGGCCGATGCCCGTGAAAAAAAAAAAAAAAAAAAAAAAAGGGAAAAAATGGAGAAAAGTGACGACTTTAGAAAATGTTTAGTCACAAAAGCATCCAAAGTCTTGAGGAGTCAGGTGATAAATTCTCGAAGCCAATGGAGCATCTACCAAGAAGACAATCCCTGGTGAAGAAGAAGACCGGTGACAATGCCGAGATGATCACCAACTCTCACCCCAATTATACACATTTTGAGCCTTATGATCCATTCATTTCTCGACCCATAAGCCTAGCCTGCGTTGCGTCCCTTGCAAAGTCTCTTCAGATTAGGGCACTTGAACTAACGTAGAATTTCTGATGATTATAAGCTTAGCTCGAAGAAGTGCGAGCAAGTCCATTTCTATCTCATTTTGCAGGTTCTTGACTTGTAAACCCGGAGACAATTGCAGAGCATTTTCTTTCAATAGCCTCGACTCGAAGAGTCTCTTTTGCTAAGCCATTGACCAAGCCCTATGTTACAGTCCTAACAAAGACCTCTCAGATTGGTAAAGTCGTACTGCTTGCGAGAATACTCGGACCCTTGTCAACATGATGATGGTGAGATGGAGCGAGTCTCCATAAATCAGCCTTTCGATGAGAATGAGAGAAAGCCCTTTTGGACCGGAAGTCCCTCATTCGACATTTTCAAGATATCCGCTTGTGAATTCGGGTTGTCTTGTCATGATTTTTCCCCCAGCGAAATTTGTAATGCCGATTTGACAAAACCATCGTGCATGAAAATCGGTTGAAATCATAGTTCATGTGTATATGTATTCTTGACAGTGTGCGAATGCATATTACATGTTACTTAAAATCGTGTCTAACAGGAGACACACCATCAGAGTTGGAGATGTCACCAGGTAAGTATGTCTCTATCCCTAGGATATCTATGACTATCTAGGTATCCCTAACCTGTTCAAGCAATTGTCAGGTCCCACATTTGATCATTTTGGCGATCTCTAGATGCCTTTGATTGTGTTCAGGTGTCTATTGATCAAACCTTTTCAGGTACTTCTGATGATACCCAGGTACTTTGTCAAGGAACTCTTGAACACTTGGGCTAGCCCCTTTGTTCATCAAATCACAGATTTTCATACAATCTCGAGAAGATTCCCCCGTTACATGACTATGAGCAGATATAGGCATGGCGGCCAAATCTTTACATATGAACAGATATATGTAAAGATCGGAATATTCTCCCAAATTTCAGGTATTCCCCCGCTACTCACCTATGAACAGGTATAGGTGAAGCGGCCAAATCTTTACATATGAACAGATATATGTAAAGATCGGAATATTCTCCCAAATTTCAGGTATTCCCCCGCTACTCACCTATGAACAGATATAGGTGAAGCGGCCAAATCTTTGCATATGAGCAGGTATATGTAAAGATCGGAATACTCTCATTATCTCAGATGTTCCCCCGCTACTCACCTATGAACAGGTATAGGTGAAGCGGCCAAATCTTTGCGTATGAACAGGTATATGTAAAGGTCGGAATATTCTATCCACCACAGGTGTTCCCCCGCAGTTCACTTATGAACAGGTATAAGTGCGGCGGCCAAACCTTTGCATATGAGCAGGTATATGTAAAGGTCGGAATATCCTCTTGATTTCAAAAGTTTCCCCCGCGATTCACTTATGAGCAGATATAAGTGAAGCGGCCAAATCCTTGCAAACACCTATGGAAATATGTAGGTAGTTCGTAAAGATCGGAACTGTTCTCACGAATCCAGATGATGATTGGATACGTCGAGTTTTTCTTCGTGTGTTTTGACTTGACTGCAGATCACCGAAGTTCATCAACATATATCAGGCAATACCGATGGGAACTGAGCCCATACATTTGCCAAAACAACATACAAGTTAAGGTTGTGCCTCGAATTGCGCTATCGTCAGGTAAGTAATTCCAGGTATGTTCTCTACTCATGTCAGCATGCATCATTTCTTAATGCATCGTAAAATGGGACTCACAATCCCGACAAAAACAACATTCACTGCATTTGCATAAGTGAAATTTAGGTATCATTTAGTCTTTGAATGCAACCTCTGCGAGCTCACCTTCAAAGAGGGGCAGCTGTTGACACCTAAATTTTGGCAACCATTTAGTGTAATTTGCATAGAAAATTAGGGATTAAATTGTTAACCCCTAAACAAAAATATTTAAATTGCATAACATATAGTTTAAATTCATTGCATTTTGCATCGGACTGGCGGTGACGAACGAGCTTAAATTTCATTGAATGTGACTCAGCTCGCTTGGAATGCAAGGGCCGGGAATTACAAGTCAAATGGGCTCGGTTGTTTTAATTTGAACTTAATTCAGCCCATTCTCATTAATTAATTCAGCCCATTATCATTAATCAATTCGGCCCATTAATTCAGCCCATTAATTCAGCCCATTTAAATTAAAGCCCAAGCCTAAGCCCATTAGGACTAAAAGCCCATCTAATTGACCTAGGTTAATACTATATATTCAGAATTAGGTCAGATTTTCAGGGGGGAGACACAATTTTCAGATCAGAATTTTTGAGAGCACGAGAGACACACGTGAGCGAAAGAAAAAAGAGAAAGAGAGAGGGAGAGAAAGAGACCGGCGTGCCTCCACACCGCCGGAGGCGCCCTTCGCGCCGTCGCACGCCGTGCCCCGCAGCCGCGCCTTCACGCTGCCGGAGCCACTCCACGCCGGACGCTCCCGCCGACGCCGCTTCCTGCCGCGACCGCCACCACACGCCGCTGCCCCGAAGTCGCTGCTCCGCCGCCGACGCCGTGCTTGCTGCTGCTGCTTGCTGTTGCCGCTGCCCTTCCCGCTCACGCCGACGCTGCCGTGCGCGCCACCGCGCCTGACGCCGCCGCCGCTGCCGCTTCCCACCGACGTACCGCCGTGCCGTGCCTCACGCCGCCGACGTCGCCGCTGCCGCGCTTCCCGCTGACGTCGCCGTTGCTGCCGCGCTGCTGCTTCCCGCTCACGCCGACGCTGCCGTGCTGCTGCTGCCGCGCCCTACACCGCCGCCTCTCACGCCGCTGCCGTGCGCGTTGCCGCGCCTGCCGCCGCCGAGCCTGCTGCTGTTCCTTCCGCCGGAGCTGCTGCTTGTCCCTGCCGCGCGCGACTGCGTGCTGCCGCTGTTTCTCGCCGTGCGCCGCTGCCGTCGCCGCCGTTCCCGACATCGCGCCGCCGATCCGCCTTCGTCGTTCATCCCGATCCGCAAGTTCGAATTTGGGAATTATCTGCAAATTAGGTAATTAGATATTATCTGATATTTTTCAGAATATTTAATTTACTAATTTGCGTGTCTGAATATTCTATGAATATTGCGTGGATTGTTAGATATCTTAGGATAATGTTTGCCTTATTCGCAGTATTTCAAAATATTCAAAATTAGGAATCTTTCCTAATTCAGCAACGTATCTGGACAACTATCCGACCTTATCCCTAAGGTATGATACGTGGCGATACGGAAAATCATTATCCTATCCATAATCACTTGGGTACGATAATGATTTTTATCTGCTTTCCAAATTTGAACGATCGACTTTCCATTAATATCTGTAACCCTATAGATATGACCGATAGTTCGATTTTTGTGCCTAATCTGAATTTGAAACGAATCTTGTGGATTGCGTGGCTATTCTAAATGTGGATGCTATCTTTGTTTAGATTATTTTTTTCCTTTTCAAATAAAAAGAAAATTCAAAAAATATCAGTTAGGATTAAAATTTGAGTTTTGCATGCTTAGGAATCCTAAATATATCTAGATGATAGAGTAATTATTTAATTTAAATTAGGATTTGAGATAATCTATTTCCTAGTTTAAATTAAGTAATTTTCTAACTTTAATAGATTATTTAGGTTATTTTTAATTCCGAATTTTCATGAAAATCCCAAAAAAAGAATGAATTGTTTTATGGTAGATTAGGATAGATTGCATTCTTTATTTAAGTAATTTATTATTTCGAATTTTAACAAAAATCCCAAAAATAAGTCATGTTAGGATATGTTAAGTCATCATAGGTTGCACGTTAATTTAGGCATATTTTTATTCCGAATTTCATTAGAAAATACCAAAAATAAATCATTTGCCCGTCATCAGAATTAAGTCACGTCGTCGCATGACATATAGTTTGCATGTTAGGTTACATTACTTGCATGTCATTTTTGCACGTCATTGCATGTAGACTAGGCTTCATTTAAATAAGCGAAAATCAAAAAATGTGGAGTGAACTGCTTGTTAATTAGAAATCATATTAGGTTGTTGATGTGATTTTCTAGCTAACCATGCAGATGCTTACGTTGCTTCGAGGTAAGTAATTCTCCTAATCTTGCAATTTATTTAATGCTTTCTTGAGTGTTAAATTGGTGGTTTGCGCACCCGCATGAACACCTCATATGTTAGTGACTAAGTTAAAATGGATCCAAACTGCTTGCCGAAATATTTTTTGAAAAGAAAAGGTACCGAAAGGGCGTTAGACTAGATCTAGCGTAATCAAGTCCCCGGGCTTAGAATCTCTGGTTCGTAGGAATAAAACATATCTCCCTATGTTTTATCTAGGTTTCTAATCGACCTACCACAAATTGATTAGTGGCGACTCCAAGCATGAAAACATTTGCATGTTAAAAACAATTTAAACCTAAGTTGCGAATTGGTAGGGCTTGGGAGGGCTCGAGTTAGGTTTAGTCCTAATAATCCATTAGCCTGAGAAGGAAATTTTTCAGGTCGCGACACTACTCATTCTTGTTCTATTGCAAGCGATGACTAGCGATGCCGGGTCGAGTAATCTGCAGTGCATTGCTTCATCTTGTGGTGACATTCACAGTATACGTTACCCGTTTCGACTGAAGAATGATCCGAAAAGATACGGTGACTTAAAATACGAGCTGGCTTCTGAAGATAATTGTACCATTGTGTACTTCCATGATGGTCGATTTTACGTGCAATCTATCAATTATTCCACCTACCAAATCGGATTGGTAGATGACTATTGCGACCCAGGCGACGGCGAGGTCGGCCTCGCCGCTGTTGGGTGAGGCAAGGCCGACCTCGCTGACGGCGAGGTCGGCCTTGCCTCTGTTGGGTGAGGCCGGCAAGGTCGACCTCGCCAGCCCTCCCCTCTGGCCGACCGTCGGTCGTCGGACCGGCCAAAGGAAGAAATCAGAAAAAAAAAAAGATTAAAAAATTGAAAAAAAAATAATAAAAAATTGCCACGTCAGTGTTGGTCGGACGGCCGACGCTGGCCAGCGGCCACGTCAGCACCGGCCGGCCAAAATTGGCCGGAAGGACTGAATTGACAAGAATTAAAAAGGTTTAGGGCTGAATTGGCAAACTTAAAAAGTTTAGGACTGAATTGGCCGCCGTACAATAGGTTTAGGACTTTTTTGACAATTTTCTCTTCGTTCCTTTCATAGGTGTCCTAGGTGATATTGCATTTTGGACAACTTGGGATATTGCGATACCATTAGGTATGCCGCAATGATTTATTCTTACAATACTTATGAAAAAAAACTTATTCTAACCTATCAAAATTTCTTCAGTGTTTTTCTGTGTAGTGAAATTCGTAATCGGAGCACCATTTGTCGCGATGTTCCTAATCTACAACTACAGAAGAAGGCACTTAGCAATGGACAAGGACATTGAAGAATTTTTGGAAGCTCACAACAACTTTTTGCCAATAAGATACTCTTACTTGAATATTACTCATGCACTTGGAACTAGTTAAGGATTTTCTAAAACGAGTCTCGTAATAATTGCCCTTTTTCTGCAGATGCGTCGTGCTTTTGGAAGCAGAATGGAGGAGGAAAAATATTATAAAAGAAATAATCGGATTATTCGACGAATTTTATTTATTTTGAAGGAGGGGGAAAAATGGGGGAGATATTGCTCCTTTATCAGGACCATGTGCTCCTTTATGTGCCTTGTCATCGTCGTTGTCGTCGACGATTGATAAGATTAAGGTAGTGCCCGATATGCTCATCACTTATCGTGAATGGCCCACCTCGACCAGGGAGAGCATGGGGGTAATAATTCTGTATTGATCCGAACCAGGAATTTATTATATATCTACTTATACATTTAATAACAAGCACAAATTCGTCTCATTTTTTTTGTCCTTCCAAAACTGCTTTTCCTAGGACAGAGTTAACGACTAAATTTCATTTACCACCCCAGCACCCCAGTTGTTTCACTCCAAAGAATAACTCTCTTCAATCTAGTATTTTCTCTTTTTACATATCTATGAAAATCTGCGCGCGCGCGCTCATCTCCAGAGCACTTAATAAGAAAGTATTCTAATTTCCAAAATATTAGCCATCCATAACACCCAGTTTGAAGAGGAAAATAATAAAGGGTAATACAGATGATTTTCTTAAAAAAAGAAATGGAAAATGAAGATGACAAAAAGCACATCTTCAGGCTTGATCCTCAGCTTGGGGGCCAATCTTTGCACACATCTTCACCGTCGTTGCAATCATCTGGTCTCCGGCTTTGTCAAAAAACTCATACAAGAGTTCTTGAAAACGAGCCGACTGGCTGAATACCGCAACAGCGCTTTTTGCCTTCTTATCAGCATCGATGCAAGCCTGCTGTTTCACTCCGTAGCTCCTTCGCCATCTTCTGCTAAAACGCTTTAGCCACTACAATAAGAGATGCGAATTGTCTATCGTTTAAAAACCCGTAATTCGTGATGAGATTGAGCAAATCAATATAAGGCCAACAAGCGCACACTTATCACATTCGAAACAGATTTACCACTCAGGCCGCCATGCCTCAAAGCATCAAAAAAATGCTCAAAACTCAAAAGGGTCTCCAACTACTGTTTCACTACATAGTCAATAGATTAGTATAGTTTCATATTGGAAATGTTAAAAGTTTCTGAGAATGTATCGATTAACATTTATTAGTTATCTTTCAAGAGTGAGAATGAGAAAACAGCCCGTTTGATTAAGGTAATAGTTCAGTTACGTGCTAATAGGAACATATATATGTCCTATTTTATGATCAATTTACAACATGTATTTTGTACATAAAGTATAGTCACTATTTCAGCATTTTTAACTAGTGTCAAGAAGGATGCACGAATATGATTTTTTCAATGTCACACCCTTTTCTTAGAGCAAAAGTAAAGCGACATAAGACACGATGAAAGTCTTGTGACTAATTAAATCTAAAAGCGAGAAAGCATGATTCTCGTGGGCTTTCAAAAAGCAAGTCTGTTGATTCTTCCTGTTTTCTTACTTTTGAACTCCCTTTTTTTTCACAAAGTTCAATAAAATAAATCAACCCTGTCAAGTCTTATATAATAGCAAACCGAAGTTTTATTCCGCATCTATATAGCTTTTTGAAACAAAATTGGTTCATTGTATCAATCCACCATAGTTAAATAGAAGTGGAGATCAAAAGAGATATCGCTAGTTTGAAGTGATTACACCAATTGCACGCACTAATGCCCAATCCACGTCAATGGCTATTGGGGTTGCTTTTGTCCTGAATAATTATTGAAGCATGTCTCCCTTATGATTCTGGCTAAGACCGATATCCCCCTTATCTGCCCCACCATCATTAGGGTGAGAAAAATTTTCAATAAAGAAGATGAAGAGTCTAGATGATGTACAAAGTCATTAGGACCCATTACTACTTCAAATTGTCCCTACATGGATCCTATCTTTATATAGCTGTGTTAGCAACTACAATCATTCTTGCTAGTGCATTGCACGAATACTATTATAGTATGGATATATATGATTATACTTTTATGCAGAGTATAGGAGAGGATATTTTATGCAACTACTATGCACATAAGTGATTGCATAATTTATACATTTTAGCTTCATATAAGGATTTTTTCAAATTTGCGCAACAAAACACATAGTCGTACATGACTAAGTCGACAATGACGCCATGTAATATATTATTGTCATATGAGATTCTTTTCTTATAGCAATTATATATTTCACGAAATGATTCGACCGTGTAAGGAATTGGAATTCCGTCTAAGATTTGTGACTTAATTTAGTAAATATGGAATACATATCAAGGGATTGAGCCCTGACAATGGAACAGAAAACTTTCAGAATGAAGTGGATTTGTCTGTTGATGGGATGTGGACCCCAACAATCACGTCGTGAAAGTGGAAGCAAAGTGGAGATAGTGACGAAGGAAATAGAGATGGACACCGGCCGTTCCTCTAAATAATGGAACCTCAATTTGGGTCCACCTCTTTAATTTTTTGACTTTGTATCCATTTGTTGCGTTGACTGACTTGGGCTTCTCTATATGACCAGGCGACTCCTAAGTCTCCAATCAAACAACGATCGTCCAATCTCTTTTCAATCTTTTCATATTGCGCATCTCCTCCGCACCCACCGAGGAATTCATTACCAATTTCTCTTTGCCCGAAGACAAACAGAGGCATGATTAATGCTCTCGGCTCAATGAATATCTGTCTTGTGTTCCTACTCACCCTTGTTTTATTTCTAGCGATGACTAGCAATGTCTAGCCGAGTAATCGACGGTGTGTTCCTTCATCTTGTGGTGATGTTCGTAATATAAGCTACCCGTTTCGATTGAAAAGTGATTCAAAGGGATGTGGTGTCTCGAGATACAAGCTGGTTTGTAAATATAATCACCCTGTTCTACACTTCCTTGATGGCCGATACTATGTGCAGTCTATCAATTATACCGCTAGCCAAATTAAATTGGTCGAGACGAGTTGCAAAAGGATAACTACTCATCTCTCCCTTATCATTCATGGTCGTTGTATGACTTCTATACACGTTCCTAATTAAACACCCCCATGCGACTTGTACAATGATAGTACACTGGTCAACTGTTCAAAGCCTATTCGTTCACCATTCTACATTGCTACTAGTTCATGCATTGGGGGGTCCTAGGGTGCGTTTGGCAACCATTTTGTTCTCAGAAATAATTTCTGTTTAGAAATAATTTTTTTTATTTCGTGCTCGGGAACAATTTGTAAGCATTTGAAGGTGTTTGGTAACTGCCCAAAATTTCTATTCTTGAAATAGAAAAAGAATAGAAATGCGTTTGGTAACTGCACAAAATTTCTTTTTATTAATAATATTTTGAATTTTGTAATATTTCTTTCTTTTTATTTTTCTTCTTCTTCCCCTTCCTTGGCCATGGCTAGGTTGCCAGTGCCGGCGATCGGCCATAGGCTAGGGCCGGTAAGGGCATTGCGGCCCTCGCCAGATCCAACGAGGGCAGCTTGGGCAAGTAACGCCCTCATAGCCGCCCTTTCCATATCCAGCGATGGTGGCCCTCACCCAGGCCGTGAGCTGCCATCGCCTAGGCAGCGAGGGTCCAGCCCTTGTCGTCGCCAGCAAGGGCCGCGATGCCCTTGCCGTCCTTGGCTTATGGCCAGTCGCTGGTGGCCGGCGGCCAGCGATCGGTCACAGGCCAGGAAGAAGAAGAAGAAGAAGAAAAAATTTTCCTTTCCATTTATGATTCTTGTTCCTAGAATCAAGAGACAACTTTTTTTTGCTTCTTGATTCTGTTCCAAAACTGATTCTGAGAACAAATTTTTGCAAATGTGCCTAGGAACAAAAGATTTATCAAATAGATTTTTGTTCCAAAACTGATTTTGAGGACAAAAGAATAGAAATAGTTACTATTTGATCGGTTGCCAAATGCGCCCCTACTCTTCCAAGACGACATCAAATTGGGACTTGTATGCTTTGGTCAATTCAGAAGTATCGGATGTTAGGGGTTTTTGCACCATTAGCAGTTGTCGAGTGCATCATATGATTTTGGGGGTGGGCAGGTAAATAATAGCTCCTTCAACTACTAGCGAATCCATAACATCATGGCCGATGGATTTGCTCTCTACTTTCCTATATTTTCAGAGAAGACATTTTCTTTTGCTACTTTGATATGTATGGCTACTTTCATTTCCATAACAACTTTGTATCCCTTCGCTTATTAAATAGTGTCTCCAGAGGTCGGGTTTGCAGATCCAACAAGTACTACAAGGGTGGTAAGTATTGACCGGCAATGAAATTTCACCGTAATTTTGCATGATTCTGTACACTCTTTAACTTGCTACTTCCTCTTCGAAACTAGAAAATGAAATGAATATCTAGTATCCAGGAAAAGTTTGTCAAAATATACATGATAGTGTACGTCAATGTATACATGTGTCTAGATTATAATTTCTTTTCACAAGAGGGCTAAATCTCCCACTGTAAAAAAAGAAACAAGATTCTTGCGCAACCAACCACATGACTAGTTTTTTGTTGGCACAGAATTTACACTTTATTTATTTTCTTAATTTATTCTTTAATTAGTCAGTTAACTAATAATCGAAGAGACACTCTTTAACAATCCTTGAAATATTGTAGTCATGTATCGATAGGAGGAACAATATTATTCATTAAAAATGAAAAGCACTATTTCTCTATATTTGTTGACCGCTAACGAAGCGAAAGGAGTTTTTTGTATCGTCTATCATTTACTTGAAAAACGAAGCTTATTATTTTCATTTATTTGCAAATGCATGCATTCCACTTGTCATATTCTTTTGGACAAAATTCAGCTTGTGCAAAGTAGCTTGCTGCTACAATCTTTCCTCGTGAGTTTTGTTTTCCAAACTTTTTTTTCCTTCAATTCCTTTCACATCATTCATTCCTTCTACAGGTGTCCTAGATGATATTCTAACCTATCAAAGTTTTCTTCGGTGCTTTTTTGTGTAGTGAAGTTTGTAATTGGGACGCTATTGTCGCGATATTTCTAATTTACAAGTACATAAGAAGGCACTTAGCAATTGACAAGAACATCGAAGAATTTTTGCAAGCTCATAACAACTTTTTGACAATAAGGTATTCTTAATCAAATATTAAGAAGATCATTGGAAATTTTAAGTACAAACTAGGTGAAGGGGGATATGATTTTGTATACAAAGGAACACTCAGAAGCAGCAACGAAGTGGCCATCAATATTTTGAAGTAGTCCAAGTCCCATGGCCAAGATTTTATTAGTGAAGTGGCTTCTATCGGAAGAATTCACCATGTTAATGTAGTGCAGCTCATCGGTTTTTGCTTTGAAGGCTCAAAACAAGCTCTCATATATATGATTTCATGTCAAATGGACCTTTGGATAAGTACATTTTCACTGAGGAAGGTGATAAGTTTCTTGATTTCAAAAGTAGTGCGATATAAGGCACGACAAAAAGTATCGTAACTAAATAAATTTAAAAGCGAGAAAGCATGATTATCGTGGGCTTCCAAAAAGCAAGTCCGTCGATTCTTCCAGTTTTCTTAATTGTGAACTCCCTTTTTTAGCGCAAAGTTCAGTAAAATAAATCAACCTTGTTCCGCTTGTCAAATCTTCTTTCATAGCCAAACCAAAGTTTTCTTTTGTATCTATATAGCTTTTTGAAACAAAATTGATTCGCTGTATCAATCGACCCGAGTTAAATAGAAGTGGAGGTCAAAAGAGATGTAACTAGTTTGAAGTGATTACACCAATTGCACGCACTAATCTCCAATCCACATCAAACGTTACTGGGGTTGCTTTTGTCTTCAATATTTCTTGAAGCATGTCTCCCTTGTGATTCTGGCCAAGAACGATATCCTCTTCATCTGCCGCGTCCATCATTAGGGTGACAAAATTTTCAATAAAGAAGATGTAAAGTCTATACGATGTTCAAAGTCATTAGGACCCAAAATTACTTAAAGATGTCCCTACGTGGATTCCATCTTTGTATAATTGTTTTAGCAACTACAGTCATTCTTCCCACGTGCATATATTGCAAGAATACAATTGTAGTATGGATATATATGATTCTGCTTTTAAGCTGAGTATAGGAGAGGGTATGTAACTGCTATGCTCATAAACTATTGCAAATTTATACAATTTAGCTTCATATAAGGATTTTTTTTTTCAGATTTGCGCGACAAAACACTCTGTCGTTCATGGCTAGGTCGACTATGAAGCCGTGCAATACATCATTATCATATGAGATACTTTTCTTATAGCGATTATTTATTTCATGAAATGATTCGCCCTTGCAAGAAATTGGAATTACGTCTAAAGTTTGTGACTTAATTTAGCAAATATGGAATACATATAAAGTGATCAAGAACGGAAAAAAAATCAAAGAAGGCGGAGAAGAAGAAGGGAGGAGGGAAAAAAACAAAGACGAAAAGAAGAAGAAAGATAGTGAGTGTATTAGAAGGAAGTGGACTTGTTTGTTGACCCAAAAATCACGCGGAGTAGAGTGTAAGAAACGTGGAGAAAGTGGAAGCAAAGTGGAGATAGTGGAGAAGGAGAGATCAAATGTGAAATAACGTCTTTTGAATATTTTATGGGTGCAAATGAGACTTCATTTTGGGTCCACCTCTTTAATTTCTAGACTTTACATCCATTTGTTTCGTGGATTACTTGGCCTTCTCCATAGGACAAGGCGACTCCAAATGTCCAATCAAACAAGGATCATCGCATCTTTTCTGCATCTTTTTGTATTGCGCCTCCTCCACGCCCACCAAGAAATTCTTTACCAATTTCTCTTTCCCCATAGACAAACAGAAACATGATCAATGAATATCTATCAACTCCATGAATATCTATCAGCTCCATGAATATCTATCAAGCACTCCTCCTCATTCTTGTTCTATTGCAAGTGATGACTAGCAATGCCAAGTTGAGTAATTCTCCGTGCGTTGCTTTATCCTGTAGTGACATTTGCAATACAAATTATCAGTTTCGATTGAAGAGTGATTCTAAAAAATACCGTTACTCAAAGAAAGAGTTGTTTTGTGAATATAATCACATTGTTTTATACTTTCACGATGGCCAATTCTACCAATTCAGATTGATCGATGACGGAATGCAAAAGGATAACTGCTCATCTCTCCCCCATCAATCATGGATGCTATATAATTTCAACAATTGTTCCAATCGAAGCAACTCATACTCTATATTGATTGCTCAGCTTGACTATTTACTCATATCGATTATAATTTTGTTTAGTCTGTCAGTGAGCCATGAGGAAAAAAAGCCCATTTGATTAAGGCAATATTTCGGTCACTTGCTAATAGGAACGTACATAAGTCCTATTGTCTGTTCATAGTTGCTATTGTTGACCTTCTTGACGAGTGCCGTGGAGGACGCGCTAATAGAATTCTATCAATGTTACACTCTTTTCTTAGCTAAAAATATAAGGTCTCCGTAAGACACGGCAAAAAGTCCTGTCACTAATTAAATCTAATAGTGCGAAATCGTGATTCTCGTGGACTTCCAAAAAGCAAGCTTGTCGATTCTCTCGTGAGCTTTCACAAAGCATGATTCTCGTGGACCCACTATTGCTTCAAATTGTCCCTACATAAATCCCATCTTTATATAGCTGTACCAGCTTAAATTTATACTTGAGCAACTATGGTAATCCTTGCCCCTTGCATTGCAAGAGTACAGCTATAGTACAAATATTTATGATTTTGCTTTTGAGCGAAGTATAGGAGAGGGTATTTTATATAACTACTACGCACAAAAACTATGGCAAATTTATACATTTCAACTTATGATAAGGATTTTCTCATATTTGCTTGACAAGATACGCAATCGTTCATGGCTAGGTCGATGACGGCATCGCACAATATATCATTATAATACGAGATACATTTCTTATAGTGATTATTTATTTCATGAGATCGATCATGTAATAAATTGAATCACGTCTAAGGTTTAAGACTTAATTTTGCAAATATGAAGTACGTACATGATGGAACAGAAAAAAAATTCAAAGAAGGTGGAGAAGAAGAAGGAAGGAGGGAAAGAACGAAGAAGGAAATATTAAGAAAGATTGTGTATAGGAAGGAAGTAGACTTGTTGGTCGATGGGATGTGTTGGTGGACCTAACAATCACGCGGAGTAGAGCGGAAGCATCGTGGAGATTGGGGACAAGTTCCACGTTTTTTGTGTCTTTTCTTGATCTATGTCTTCACATGATCTTGCGACATTATATGGCATTAGATGATGAGTGTATAATCTGGAATCACTAATCTGAATTTTTATTTTATAACTTGTTAATGTTTCATAGTCTTTGTGTGTCAAATATAAGTTATGGTTAGTGGATCATAGCAACAGATAGTGTTCATTAAAGGTGATGATTTACGGCAATTGTTCAATTAATAATACAGATGAAACTTAAGGTATGCCTTGAAACTGACCCTCGAACTTATGATAGAGTAGGTTCTAAGTTTCAAAAAATGAGGAACCTATTATCTTGAGTAGAACCTATATGGAACATGAAGCCGCTCACCCGTAGTATTGATTCACGCAATGATTCATCATTTTAATTATATTTATTTAAACCGTAATTCCAAGAAAACTAGTCTTTTATTTTTTTCTTTAGTGAATGACAATCTTGTTTGGTATTATTGTGTTCATTTTCATTTTGTTTAACTAAAAATGAAATAAAAAAAGAACTTGTTAGACCCCAGGTTCTGGGTTCTGATGGGTAGGTTCCTGGTTTCAAAAAATAAGAAACCTGTACCCGAGGGTAGGTTCTAGGTTCCACATGGAACCTGTAAAGAACCTGAAACCGCTCATCCCTAGCGTATATGTATAGTGTTAATGAAAAGTCACAATTTCGTACATGAAAAACAATATTAAGAAAGTGATAATACAATAGAATTGTCAATACACATATAAGGTTAGATAAGATTATGTCATCAGTTTGCATCTTTGCAATTTACATCTTTCCCATTGAATACAACGTCTTGCAATTTACCTTAAGCAAACTGACGTGGATTATAATAGAATTTTTTTGTAAAAAGAAGTTTGAGCATGAAATTCAAGATTAGATTAAATTCTATATAATCGAGATTTGTGACTTTTTTTTTTAATTTTGGGGAGGAGGTCCTTCCCCTTCCCGCCGTGGCTGATGTCGCTTATATAAGCTAGGTTGATGAAGTTTAATTAAAGTGCTCCAAAATTCTACAAACCTGTCAATTAATATCACTACAATCGATCAAATAATTATTAAGAGGAATTTCTAATTTTTCAATCTATTACTTGTCAACAATTTCATGTTAATTTTAGAACGGAACATGTGTTCTTTCAAATATAAACTTCTTTGAATTATTTTATCTCAGATCTTCTTCTTGTCCATTTTGATAAAAGTTGTTTCTTGCACAGACAGATGATGTCTACTTTGTAAAAGGTATATATGTATATTTTCTATGGAAATTAATTCACAACCCGAAATCAACAATTCTTGATAACGGAAAATCATTTGCAATTTGGCTCGTATTTCGAGACACCGCTTCTTTTCGAGTCGCTTTTCAGTTGAAACAGGTAACTTATAATGTGAATATTATTGCGGGATGAAGCGTATTGCGATTACTCGGCTCGATATTGCTGGCCGTCACTAGAAATAGAACAAGGACGAGTAGCAATACTTGACAGATATTCATCGTGCCGAGAGCACTAATCATGCCTCCGTTTGTCTCTGGCCAAAGAGAAATGGGTAAAGAATTGCTTGGTGCGTGTGGAGGAGGCCCAATATAAAAAGATGGAAAGAAGATTGGACGATCCTTGTTTGATTGGAGACTTTGGAGTCGACTTGACCTGTAGAGAAGACCTAGTCAGTCAACGTAACAAGTGCGCGCAAGTCAAGAAAAGAAAGTAAAGAGATGGACCCAAACCGAAGTTCAATCACCAACATGTACAGCGCATCTTGGAAATTTACACTCATTGAAAATTCAAAGGGTTCTTTATTTACATAGGATCTTTCTCCTCTTTCTACGCTTTACTTCCACTCTCTCCCCATCAACAAACCAACCCTTCTCATACACTCTTCCTTCTTATTTTCTTCTTTGTCTTCAGCCTCCTCCCTTCTTCTCCATCTTCTTTCTTCACTGCAGGAATCGCGATCATAGGAAAACATATGTATAGTTTGGAGGAACAAGATCAAAAATAAAAACTAGCTTGCCTCAAAACTTCTTATTCTCCATGTCACGACATAGGACGTCCGTTTTGATGCAGTAACCATGAAATCATGTTATATAAGTCCACTCATTTGTTGTTTTCAATGCAACAATTACTCCGTTGGTTGTTAGATAAGTCCAACGATCTGTTCTTGTGTCCAGTGACTTCTCATGTTTTTTCGACACTCAAAATAGACTAAAATCACAATACGGTAATCTGTGGAAATATAACTATCATAGACTGAAATACAATCATAATTCTTAATACAATTAGAGTAGAGAATAGGCTAGCATAAGGACTCATTAAATGGGCATAGGAGGATTCACACCTCATCTGTTATCTGGAAACATCAAGAAAGATATATGGTTGTTTTGAAACTTTCACACACGAGCGGGACATGATCTTTTGATCCTACTTTAATGCTTTTTTTTTTGTGGTCAGAAACTTTAATGCTTTGTTTGGGAGAGGGAGGAAAGAGGAAAAAGGAGGTGGGCGAAGCAAAATTTTCATTTTTCCTCCAATTCTTCGTGTCACAACACAGCACATCAGTATTGACGGTACCATGAAACCATATCACCATACGTCGGTGCACTGTATACGAAGGTGTTTTCAATAAGAAGGAAGACAGTGTATGAGAAGATGCCAACTTTTTTGCATTTTGGACAACTTTAGAGTTTACAGCCTTACTAGGTAAGCCGCAATCCGTTCTTAAAATAATTCAGAAAATATCTTATTCTAACCTAATAAAATTTTCCCCAATTTATTTCTGTGTAGCTAAATTCGTAATTGAGACATTATTTGTCGCGATATTTCTAATTGACAAGTACAGAAGAAGGCACTTACTTAGCAATGGACATGAACATCGAAGAATTTTTGCAAGCTTATAATAACTTTTTGCCCATAAGATATTCTTACTCGAATATGAAGAAAATCATCAGAACTTTCAACCACAAATTAGGTGAAGGAGGATATGATTATGTGTACCGAGGAACGCTTAGAAGCGGCAATAAAGTGGCATATAAAAGATGAGATTTTTTTTTTCAGATTTACTCGACAAAATATGTAGCCGTTCATGATTGGGTTGGCCATGATGTCATGAAATATATTATTATCATATAAGATATTTTTTTAATGGTGATCATTTATTTCATGAAATGATAGGACTGTGTAGCAAATTGAACTTGCGTCTAACGTTTGCGACTTAATTTAGCAAATATGAAATAAATATCAAGCGATTAAGCGCCCACGATGGAACAGAAAGAATTCAAAGAAGGTGGAGAAGAGGGGAGGAGGAAACAAACGAAGAAGAAAGTACGAAGAAAGATTGCGTGTTAGAAGGAAGTGACAGGGAAAGAGAGAGAGAGATGGGAAAAAGTATCTTTTGAATTTGCCGACCCTAAAAAAAAGAAATTATTGTTGGACACGACTCCACTAACAATGGAACTTCAGTTTGGGTCCACCTCTTTTAATTTTTGAATTAGTACAACGAAAAATTTCAAAATAATATATTTATAACAATTTTATCTCAAATTAATTTTTGATCGAGAAAAATCCTAAACTAGTACACTTGTGATAAATTTACCTAAAATTAATTTTTTGACCAAAAAAAATCTCAAACTGGTACATTTGTGACAAATTTACCCTCCGTTAGTTTCCATTAAATTGATTAATATCACAAAAAATCATAAACTGGTACACTTGTGATAAACGAAGGGTAAAACATAAAATTGGTACATCCGTCAATTGCCGCTTGTTAATTAACAAAGCAATTTGACAATAAAATATAACGGAAATAAACTGAGGGTAAATTTGTCACAGGTGTATCAGTTTGGGATTTTTGATGATCAAAAAATTAATTTAAGATAAATTTATCACAGACATATCAGTTTAGAGTTTTTTGCAGTATTAATCCTTAATTTTTTTTGACTTGCATGCATTTGTTCCGTTGACTGACTTGGGCTTCTCTATAAGACCAGGCGACTCCCAAGTCTACAACCAAACAAAGGATTGTTCCATCTTTTTTTCCATCTTTTTATATTGCTCCTCCTCTCCAGACACACACCGAGCAATTCTTTACCGATTCCTCTTTGCCCAGAGACAAACAGAGACATGATTAGTGCTCTCAGCTCCACGAATGTCTATCCATTGTTGCTACTCATTCTTATTCTGTTGCAGGCAATGACTAGCAATGCCGGATCGAGTAATCCATGGTGCGCCCCTTCATCCTGTGGTGATATTCGCGATATACATCACCCATTTCGACTGAAGAGTGACCCGAGGGACTGCGGTAACTCAAAATATGAGTTGCTTTGCGAAGATAATCGTACTGTTCTGTACCTCCTTGACGACCGATTCTACGTGCAGTCCATCAATTATTCCACCAACAAAATCAGATTGACCGACGATGGGCTGCAAAATGATAATTGCTCGTCTTTCCCCCATCATTCATTTGCGATCACTAACCTCAATTCCGATCCAAGCATCTTCTATTACTTGTCCTCGTCCAACAGAAACGTAATTGTCATTGTAAACTGCTCAAACCCGGTTAGTTCTCCATCTTACATCACTATCCATCCATGCATTGAGGGGTCATACTCATCCAATGCGTCATCAAATTGGAACTCATATGCTTTGTTCAATCCACATGCTTCGGATGTGAGGGATTTTTGCACCATTAGCAGTTGGGCGTGGGTATCACCTGATTTTGGGGGTGAAGAGCAGATCGATAGTAGCTCCCACAACTACGAGCAAATCCACAACAGAATGGCCGAAGGATTTGATCTTTCTTATTTTATTAGTCCAGATACGAACGAAACTTTCTTTTGCTACCTTGATTTCTATAACTACTTCCACTTCCATAACAACTTTTTTTACAAGTACTACGATAACGGAAGACGGGTTTGCGGATTCAAGTACCACTTTGGCGGTAAGCATTGGTTGGCAATGGGATTTTACCCCAATATTGCATGATTCAGTACACTTGTTTTTTTTTTTTTGTGTCGAAGATTCTGTACACTTGTTCACCTGCTACTTTCTCTTCAAAACTGGAAAGCGAAAGAAATATCTAATATCCAAGATAATTATGACAAAATATACATGATAGTGTACGTCAACGTTGTGTATTTGAAAGGTTTCGGGAACAAAAAAAATTGATTACATCAAGAGACACTTGCTAATATTCCTTAAATAATTGTATTCATGTATCGATGGAGGAACAAAATTGTTAATTAACTAAAAGTGAAAATCACCGTGTCTAGATTATAATTCCTTTCCACAAAAGGGCTAGATCCCCTACTGTAAAAAAGAAAAAGAAAAGAAAAAGGATGCTCGTGCGAGTAACCACATGACTAGTTTTTGTTGGCATAGACTTTACATTTTCTTAATTTCTTAATTAATTATTTAATTAGTCACTTAACTAGTTCTTAATAATCCAGGTGACGCTCCTTAACATTCCTTAAAAATTTTAGTCATGTATACTTAGGAGGAACAAAATAATTAATTTAATATGAAAATCACTATTTCTCTAAATTTGTTGACTAACAAAGCAAAAGGAGTTTCTTGTAACGCCTACCATCTATGTATAAAGCTTATTATTCGCAATTATTGTGGATGTACGCATACCACTACTCGTATTCTTTTGGACAAAATTCAACTTATACAAAATAGTTGGCTACTACTCTTTTTCCTCGTGAGTTTTTTTTTTGTTGCAAACTTCTTTTCTTTCAATTCCTTTTCACACCATTCATTACTTCCACAGGTGTCATAGATGATATTGCAATTTGGACTGCTGGAGATTTTATAATACTACTAGGTAAGCTGCAATGATTTGCTTTTACAATAATTATAAAGATAATTCTAACCTATCAAAATTTTCTTTAGTGCTTTTTTGTGTAGTGAAATTCGTAATCGGTACGCCATTTGTTGCAATATTTCTGGTCTACAAGTACCGAAGAAGACACTTGGCAATGGACAAGAACATTGAAGAATTCTTGCAAGCTCATAACAACTTTTTGCCCATAAGGTACTCTTACTATAATATTAAAAAGATCACCAGAAACTTTAAGCACAAACTAGGTGAAGGGGGGTATGGTTCCGTGTACAAAGGAATGCTCAGAAGCGGCAATGAAGTGGCCATCAAGATTTTGAAGAAGTCCAAGGCCCATGGCCAAGATTTTATTAGTGAAGTGGCCACTATTGGAAGAATTCACCATGTTAATGTAGTGCAACTCATCGGTTTTTGCTTTGAAGGATCAAAACAAGCTCTCGTGTATGATCTCATGTCAAATGGATCTTTGGATAAGCACATTTTTGCTGAGGATTGCGATAAGTTTCTTGATTACAAGAAAATATATGAGATCGCTCTTGGGGTGGCGAGGGGGATCGAATACTTACATCGGGGGTGTGACATGCAAATACTACACTTTGATATCAAGCCCCATAACATCCTTTTAGACAAGAATTTTACCCCGAAAGTTTCTGACTTTGGACTCGCGAAACTTTATCCCATTGATCATAGCATAGTCTCAATGACTGCTGCAAGAGGAACCTTGGGATATATGGCGCCTGAGTTGTTCTACAAAAACATCGGTGGTGTATCTTATAAAGCAGATGTCTATAGCTTCGGGATGTTGCTCTTGGAAATGGCAGGTCGAAGGAAAAATGTAAATGCAAATGCAGAACACTCAAGCCAAATTTATTTTCCGTTGTGGGTGTATGACCAAGTGAATGAAGGAGAAAGTGTTGAAATGGAAGAAATTGTAGAAGAGGAAAGGGAGGTGATAAAAAAGATGGTAATAGTTGCACTTTGGTGTATACAATTAATTCCTGACCATCGGCCTCCAATGAACAAAGTCTTAGAAATGCTTGAAGGAGATATTGGTGTTATTCAAATGCCTCCAAAACCGCTTATTTACCCACCAAATGAGCCAGTTGACGAAGACAAAGCCGAGAAGGAATTAGAAACATTGTCAACTTTATCAAGCGCTTCCGTAGTTTCTGCTAGTTTTCCATTTGGAGATAGCAATCATGTTTAGAGGACCATGCATAGTTTGATAGGAAAAACTTTGTTCCCTTACAATTTTGTATTATGATGAGAAAGTGGTGAGCTAGTTCAGCTTGACAGTGATTACATTTTATCTTCTTCTAGCTCTTAGGTTACTGTTGTGTTATTGTAGTTCATGTATAGTTTCACTTTCTTGCATCCTCCTTCTAAAGGATAAACAAATTGGCAAGAGAGTAAGGACGAAAATCAATGGGGCAAGGGGACGGACATGGAGAATTTTCTTCCCTTATTATGTGATTTAGGGTAATGCCAATCAAAAAGCTAATTATAACTCGCCGTCTTGCTTCTTAACGTCCTACTACCGGCATATGGTTTCTCGGTATTAAGAACTGCTAATTTCAAATTGTGAATTCAATTGTAGAGAAACGTCCGTTTTACAAAGGGGAAACAACTTCTATCAAAATGGGAGAAACAACTTCTAGCACACCGAATAAAGAAACCTGGTTATCTTTTGAATACTGAATTTGTTCTTCATGATGTGGAGGAGGGACAAAATGAACAATATTTGCGCTAGCACACTGAAAAAATTGCTGTTGTCTTTGGCCTTCTAAGCACCTCCAATCCGATAACGCATCAGGGTGTTTAAAGGATCTTTGCATTTTGTGGAATTTGTCATTCTGTGATCAAGCATATCTCCATGGCATCCGGAAGATCCATTGTCGTAAGGGATGCAAACCGGTTCCGTCATTTTACGGACGGAACATGCTCAACCTATGACTACTGGTGACGATGTTTCTTAATTTGTCTAATTCGTTGTGTGCATCGAATCCCTATTTTAGATGTTTTTCCCTCCTACACCTATTTCAGTTGAACCGGGATTCTATTATAGTCCTTGCAAGCCCAACAATGTCAGTATCATGTCCTGAAATGTATTTGAATTTGGTTCTCGTACTGTCAAAACACCAAGCTAAAGACCTCATATGGATCTCGCAAACTTTTCAGCAATATGATTCCTGGAACCTAAAATAGGCACGCTTTTGACTTTTGGATTTTCCTGGAGCATGCGGTTTTTCGAATACTAAATATAGATATTTTGTTCTATTCGTTCAGATGTCACTAGGTATCGACACCTGAATTTTTACGGACCAATCGAATGTGCATTTTTTTGATAGAAATTTTTTTAATAAATAAAATAAACATAGAATAGAGAATGAAAAACAAAAACGATATTCCTTTTCAATGGAGTCATCTTCTCCTCCTCGGCAAGCACAACCTCCACAGACGAAGCTCTCGAGCTCAACAGTAGGAATCGATGATCCACGACTCACGCTCATCGCACATCCTGACATATGTTTGATTACGGAATCGTCGTCGCGCACCGCTTCAAATGCTTCATCGCACTACCGTCTCCTATTCTACTTCGCCTCTCACGCGCCTGATGTCGCGCGACGTGGCATTGCGGCTCTGTACCAGCGGGATTCGGCCTTCTGGTTCTGGCGTTGGCGAAAAAGATGAAGTAAACCTGAACTGGCGAATCGCTCGATGATCCTTACAGTCGACGATTTCTCGATTCTTGTCTTCGCGCAAGGCTCCATCAGCAACGCGCGTTTCCGCAATGGCGCCCCGAATCGGTACGTCGCGATGGTCCCGACCACATCAAACCTTCAGGTGGAAGTTAGCATAGTGGCAACTGAAGCGGCGTGTACACTCAAAGCAGGTACGACTCTATTGATTGAATCAGGGTACGTCTACGTACCACGAGTAATAGGAATCTATATGCCTCTTTCCGTGGAATACATTGTTTTTTGTTCTCTCCGTTATGAGGTATAAGGAAGCTTTCTTAGCTATTATTGATCCAATGAGGCCAAATGTGATAAACGGTGACTGTTTGATGATATGCCTCAGAGGAATAGCTTCACTCGGAACACGTAGAATGAAGGACCTGAGTGTGAGGATCAACTCTTTTAGTGGAGCCCATTTCTGGTGAGATCCGAAACAGTAGTTCTTTGCAAAGGCTTTATCTCGAAGGGAATGGACTTGCTGGGAAGGTTTCTTAATTCTTAGTTGAATTCAGGGGTTTTGAGAGTTTTTTTGTCTCTTGGAGATAATCTGTTTCTCAAGTTTAGTTCCTGCAAGTATCACTAATCTCATGGGGACTCGAAGCTTCGAATTGACGAAGCAATAGCTTCATTGGTAGTTTGCCGGAGCAAATAACGGAGATGAGCATCTTGATTAATTTTGGACTTCAGTGGGAATAGATTCTTAGAGCCAATTCCAGTTGCTTTGGGTGATCTTCTTTTTAAGCCAACTGCCCGTGGTTCGAGCAAGTAGAATTTGTCTGGCGAGTTGCTGGTTGAGCTCATAGGTTTGCTCAGTTTGCAAGTCCCTGCTTTACAAGAGAGCAAGCATGTTATGTGGTGATGTTCCTGAAGGGTTTAGTAGTTTGGTCCTTTAATTGTGTACAGTTCAAGAGAAGATGGATTCAGTTTGTCTATTCCACATTGGATGAGAGCTACGATGGCATTCATGCTTCTGCTGGTGCTTGCTTACCCCCTTGAAGATGTAATCATCCCCTTCTCACTGCCTTTGTTGAATCCTCGTCAATCACGATCACTACTATCGCTGAACCATCGCTATCGCTGAGGTGTAACATGCTGGTTGCCTCACGGACTCTGTCGCTGAATTGTCGTGCCAAATTACCGAGACTTTGCAGGAGGGTCGCGGCGGTAGGAACAAAATTATTTATTCATAATGAAAAATCACCGGTCCTCTATATATGTTGACTACTAACAAAGCAAAAGGAGTTTCTTACTTCGCCTATCATCTATGTAAACGAAGCTTATTATTCCCATTTATTTGCAAATGCACTCATGCCACTACTTTTGTTCTTTTGAACAAAACTTGTACAAAGTAGCTTGCTACCACTCTGTTTCCTCGTGAGTTTTGTTTTCCATACTTCTTTTCCTTCAATTCCTTTTCACATCTTTCATTCCTTCCGCAGGTGTCCTAGATGATATTGCTTTTTGGACAACTTCAGATTTTATATTTCTAGTAAGTATGCAGAAATGTATTGTTCTTAAAATAATTAAAAAATAAAACTATTCTAACCTATCAAAGTTTTCCTCATTGCTTTTCCGTGTAGCAAAGTTCGTAAGTAGGACACCATTTGTCGTGATATTTCTAATCTACAAGTATAGAAGAAGGCACTTAGCAATGGACAAGAACATCGAAGAATTTTTGCAAGCTCATAACAACTTTTTGCCCATAAGATCCTCTTACTCAAATATAAGAACATCGCCAGAAATTTTAAGCACACACTAGGTGAAGGGAGGTATGGTTACGTGTACAAGAAATGCTTGGAAGTGGCAACGAAATGGCCATCAAGATTTTAAAGCAGTCCAAGGCTCATGGCCAGGATTTTATCAGTGAAGTGGCTACTATTGGAAGAATTTACCATGTTAATATAGTGCAAATCATCGGTTTTTGCTTTGAAGGCGCGAACCAGGCTCTCGTGTATGATCTCATGTCAAATGGATCCTTGGATAATCACATCTTCACGGAGGAAGGTGATAAGTTTCTTGGTTACATGAAAATATATGAGATTGCTCTTGGAATGGCAAGAGGGATTGAATACTTACATTGGGCGTGCAACATGTAAATACTACACTTTGATATCAAGTCTCACATCATTCTTTGAGACAAGCATTTCACTTCAAAAGTTTTTGACTTTGGACTAGCGAAACTTTATCCCACTGATAATAGTATAGTTTCATTGACTGCCACAAGAAGAACCTTGGGGTATGTGGCAACCAAGTTATTTTACAAAAACATCGGTGGTGTATCTTATAAATCAAACGTCTATAGCTTTGGGATGTTGCTTATGGAAATGGTAGGTAGAAGGAAGAATGTAAATGCTAATGTGGAACACTTAGCCCAAATTTATTTTTCGTTGTTGGCGTACGACCAAGTCAACAAAGGAAAAAGAGTTGAAATGGAAGAAGTTGTAGAAGAGGAAAGGAAGGTGATAAAAAAGATGACACTAGTTGCACTTTGGTGAATACAATTAAACTTTGGCCATTGGCCTTCAATGAGCAAAATCCTAGAAATGCTCGAAGGAGATATTAATAAACTTCAAATGCCTCAGAAACTGCTTATTTACCCACGGGAGCAGCCGGTGAACAATGACAAAGCCGAGATGGAACTAGAAACATTCTCAACTTCATTAAGACTTCGTTTGTTTCGCAGAAAATGAATAATTTGAAAATATTTCCCTAAAAATGATCGCCTGTATGGTTTAAGATAATTAATCAATGAAAAATGATTTCATTATTGAAAATAATTTATATCTAAACATTTTTGTGGACAATATAAATATTTATCGTTCATTCATTTTTGTAAACAATACAAGCCATTATTTTGTGGAAAATGTTTTCCAAATAATTCATTTTCTGTGTATCAAATGGAGCCTAAGCACTCCAACAATTTCTGCTAGTTTTCTATTTGAAGATAGCAATGATGTTTAGAAAACCATTCTCGGCTTGATTGGAAAACCTTGTGTACTTTTTATATGTCCCCGCAATCTAGTGTTATGTTAGGAGGGACTTGAGCTAGTTTAACTCCAACAGTGATTACTATCAAGATTGTTTTCTTCTAGCTCTTAGGTTAATGTTGTGTCCTTGTATTGCATATGGTTTTACTCTCTTGCGTGGTCTTTCAACAGGATCAACAAATTGGTAAGAGAGCAAGGACACAAACGGTGAGGGAAGGTGGCAGACATCAAGAATTTTCCTTCCTCATTATGTGATTTAGAGCAATTTCAATCAATAAGCTGATGATAACATGCGATCTTTCTACTTAACGGGCTACTATCGGCGTATCATTTGTTGATAAAAAAAATGCCGTGTCGCGACCTAAAAATTTCCTCTTAGGCTAATGGATTATTAGGACTAAACCTAACTCGAGCCCTCCCAAGCCCTACCAATTCGCAACTTTGGGTTTAAGTTTTTAACATGCAAATGTTTTCATGCTCGGAGTCGCCACTAATCTATTTGTGGTAGATCGATTAGAAACCTAAATAAAACATAGGGAGATATGTTTTATTCCTACGAACCAGAGATTCTAAGCCCGGGGACTTGATTACGCTAGATCTAATCTAACGCCCTTTTGGTACCTTTTCTTTTCAAAAATGTTTTGGCAAGCAATCTGGATCCATTTTAACTTAATTATTAACATGTGAGGTGTTCATGCGGGTGCGCAAACCACCAATTTAACACCCAAGAAAGCATTAAATAAATTGCAAGTTGGAAGAATTACTTACCTCGAAGCAACGTAAGCATCTGCATGGTTAGCTAGAAAATCACATTAACCATCCTAATATGATTTCTAATTAACAAGCAGTTCACTCAATATTTTTGGATTTTCGCTTATTTAAATGAAAGCTAACCTATATGCAATGACGTGCAAAAATGACATGCAAGTAATGCGACCTAGCATGCAAACTATATGTCATGCGACGACGTGACCTAATTCTGATGACGGGCAAATGATTTATTTTTGGTATTTTCTAATGAAATTCGGAATAAAAATATGCCTAAATTAACATGCAACCTATGATAACTTAACATATCCTAACATGACTTATTTTTGGGATTTTTGTTAAAATTCGAAATAATAAATTACTTAAATTAAGAATGCAATCTATCCTAATCTACCATAAAACAATTCATTCTTTTTTGTGGTTTTCATGAAAATTCGGAATAAAAATAACCTAAATAATCTATTAAGATTAGAAAATTATTTAATTTAAACTAGGGAATAGATTATCTCAAGTCCTAATTTAAATTAAATAATTACTCTATCGTCTAGATATATTTAGGATTCCTAAACATGCAAAACTCAAATTCAAATACTAACTGATATTTTTCTGAATTTTCTTTTTATTTGAAAAGGAAAAATAATCTAAACAGAGATAGCATCCACATTTAAAACAGCCACGCAATCCGCAAAATTCGTTTCAAACTCAGATTAGGCACAAAAATCGAACTATCGGTCATATCTATAGGGTTATAGATATTGACGGAAAGTCGATCATTCAAATTTGGAAAGCAAATAAAATCTATTATCGTATCCAAGTGATGATGGACAAGATAACGATTTTCCATATCGCCGCGTATCGTACCTTAGGGATAAGGTAGGATAGTCGTCCAGATACGTTGCTAAATTAGGAAAGTTTCCTAATTTTGAATATTTTAAAAATATTGCGGATATCAGATAATCATCCTAATATATCTAATATTCCGCACGATATTCACGCAATATTCAAACACCCAAATTAGTAAATTAGATATTCTGAAAAATATCAGATAATGTTCAATTACCTAATTTGCAGATAATTTCCAAATTCGAACTTGCGGATCAGGATGAACGACGAACGGCGGACCGGCGGCGCGGTGTCGGGGGCGACGGCAGCGGCGTCGGCGGGAAGCAGCGGCGGCAGCAGGCCCGGCAGGGAGCGGCGGCAGCAGCGGCGTCGGCGGCAGCGGCAGGCGCGGCGGCGGCAGCAGCGTCGGCGTGAGGCGCGGCGTCGGCGGGAGAGGCGGCAGCAGGAAGCAGCAGCCGCGACGTCGCACGGCAGCAGCGGCGTCGGCGGGAGGCGGCGGCAGCAGGCCCGGCAGGGAGCGGCGGCAGCAGCAGCGTCGACGGCGTGAGGCGCGGCAGCTGCGACGTCGGCGGGAAGCGGCAGCAGCAGGCCCGGCAGGGAGCGGCAGCAGCAGGCCCGGCAGGGAGCGGCAACAACGGGCGCGGCGTCAGTGAGAGAGGGCAGCAGCGACGGGGAACAGCAGCGGCAGGCGGTGTGGAGCGCGGCAGCAGCGGCGGCAGTGGGAAGCTGCAGCAGCGACGTCGGCGTGGTTCCGGCGGGAAGCAGCAGCAGCAGGCGCGGCGTCGGTGGGAAGCAGCGGCGTCGCGGGCAGCAGCGGCGTGAGGCGCGGCGTGAGGCGCGGGAACAGCGGCGGCGCACGGCGTGGGATGGCTCCGGCGGCCGGGCGTGCCGGTCTCCTTCTCTCCCTCTCTTACTCTTTCTCTCGCTCACGTGTGTCTCTCGTGCCCTCAAAAATTGTGTTCTGAAAATTCTATGTCCCCTCTAAAATTCTGACCTAATGAAGTATATATAGTATTAATCTAGGTCAATTAGATGGGCTTTCTAGTCCTAATGGGCTTAGGCTTGGGCTTTAATTTAAATGGGCTGAATTAATTAATGATAATGGGCTGAATTAATCAATGATAATGGGCTGAATTAAGCTCAAAATAAAACAACCTAGCCCGTTTGACTTGTAGTTCCCGGCCTTTGCATTTCAAGCGAGCCGAGTCACATTCGATAAAATTTAAGCTCGTTCGTCACCACCAGTCCGATGCAAAATGCAATTAACCTAAAATAAATTTAAACTATATGCTATGCAATTTAAATATTTTTTGTTTAGGGGTTAAAAATTTTAATCCCTAATTTTTTATGCAAATTATACTAAATGGTTGCTAAAATTTAGGTGTCAACAGCTGCCCCTCTTTGAAGGTGAGCTTGTAGAGGTTGCATTCAAAGATTAAATGATACCTAAATTTCGATCATGAAAGTGCAATGAATGTTGTTTTTATCGGGATTACGAGTCCCATTTTTAAATGCATTAAGAAATGATGCATGCTGACATGAGTAGAAAACGTACCTGGAATTACTTACAGGAGCGAGATAATGCAATTCGAGGCACAACTTCAACTTGTATGTTGTTTTGGCAAATGTATGGGCTCAGTCCCATAGGTCTTGCCTGATGAACTTCGGTGATCTGCAGTTAAGTCAAAACACACGAAGAAAGCTCGACGTACCCAATCATCATTTGGATTCGTGAGAATAGTTCTGATCCTTACGAACTACCTATACATCTCTCTAGGTGTTTGCAAAGATTTGGCCGCTTCACTTATACCTGCTCATAAGTGAATTGCGGGGGAAACTTTTGGAATCAAGAGGATATTCTGACCTTTACATATACCTGCTCATATGCAAAGATTTGGCCGCCTCACTTATACCTGCTCATAAGTGAACTGCGGGGGAACACCTGTGGTTGAGAGAATATTCCGACCTTTACATATACCTGCTCATATGCAAAGATCTGGCCGCCTCACTTATACCTGCTCATAAGCGAGTAGCGGGGGAACATCTGAGATAATGAGAGTATTCCGACCTTTACATATACCTGCTCATATGCAAAGATTTAGCCGCTTCACCTATACCTGCTCATAGGTGAGTAGCGGGGGAATACCTGAGATTTGGGAAGAATATTCCGACCTTTACATATACCTGCTCATATGTAAAGATTTAGCCGCCATGCCTATACCTGCTCATAGTCATGTAACGGGGGAATCTTCTCGAGATTGTATGAAAATCTGTGATTTGATGAACAAAGGGGCTAGCCCAAGTGTTCAAGAGTTCCTTGACAAAGTACCTGGATATCGTCAGAAGTACCTGAAAAGGTTTGATCAATAGACACCTGAACATCATCAAAGGCATCTAGAGATCGCCGAAATGATCAAATGTGGGACCTGACAATTGCTTGAACAGGTTAGGGATACCTAGATAGCCATAGATATCCTAGGGATAGAGATATACTTACCTGGTGACATTTCCAACTCCGAAGGTGTGTCTTTTGTTAGACACGATTTTATGTAGTATGCATTCGCACACTGTCAAGAATACATATACACATGAACTATGATTTTAACTGATTTTCATGCACGATGGTTTTGTCAAATCAGCATTACAAACTTCGCTGGGGAAAAATCATGACAAGACAATCCGAACTCACAAGCGGATATCTTGAAAATGTCGAATGAGGGACTTCCGGTCCAAAAGGGCTTTCTCTCATTCTCATCGAAAGGTTGATTTATGGAGAATCGCTCCATCTCACCATCATCATGTTGACAAGGGTCCGAGTATTCTCGCAAGCAGTACGACTTTACCAATCTGAGAGGTCTTTGTTAGGACCGTAACATGGGGCTTGGTCAATGGCTTAGCAAAAGAGACTCTTCGAGTCAAGGCTATTGAAAGAAAATACTCTGCAATTGTCTCCGGGTTTACAAGTCAAGAACCTGCAAAATGAGATAGAAATGGACTTGCTCGCACGTCTTCGAGCTAAGCTTATAAACATCAGAAACTTTACGTTAGTTCAAGTGTCCTAATCTGAAGAGACTTTGCAAGGGACGTAACGCAGGCTGGGCTCATGGGTTGAGAAATGAATGGATCATAAGGCTCAAAATGTGTATAATTGGGGTGAGAGTTGGTGATCATCTTGGCATTATCACCGGTCTTCTTCTTCACCAGGGATTGTCTTCTCGGTAAATGCTCCATTGGCTTCAAGAATTCATCACTTGATTCCTTAAGACTCTGGATATTTTTGTGACTTTGACACATCTCAACATTTTCTAAAGTCGTCACTTTTCTCCATTTTTTCTTCTCTTTTCTTTTCTTTCACGGGCATCGGCCTTGCTTTTACCAGGCACATTGCTTTTTCATGCCCTCTAGTTTTTTTTTTTGACTTTTGACACACACTGTCTACAATGCATACATTGGCCAGTCACACTTTGGCTTGTTTTGACCGAATGACTAACATTTGGACTCTCAGGGTCTTCGTCTTTTACCGGCGCTTCGGATATGCTGCTTGAACAATGATGACTTTTGCCTTGCCCCAGTGTGGGGGATGATCACCAACTGGGTTTAAGAAATGAATTTGCAGGCTCAATTGGGCTTAACAAAGGATAAAGTGTGTATAGGATAGAGAAAGAAATGCTCTTTGTCATCCTAAGGCACTTGAACTTCACGTGAATTCATCTGAAAAAGCAACACTCGAAGATTGATGCAAGTGAGAGCATGAAAATTTCTACTCATTTTTCACCTTATGATGCTGACTTACCTCCAGTTTGCCCCGATATGGGGTGGTTCTTGACAGGGGTAATTTGAATGAATTTCTCCAATGTTGACACCTAAATTTTAGTGACCATTTAGTATAATTTACATAGAAAATTAGGGATTAAAATTTTTAACCCCTAAACAAAAAATATTTAATTTGCATAACATATAATTTAAATTCATTTTAGATTAATTGCATTTTGCATCGGACTGGCGGTGACGAACGAGCTTAAATTTCATTGAATGGGACTCGGCTCGCTTGTAATGCAAGGGCCGGGAATTACAAGTCAAACGGGCTCGGTTGTTTTAATTTGAACTTAATTCAGCCCATTGTCATTAATTAATTCAGCCCATTATCATTAATTAATTCAGCCCATCATCATTAATTAATCTAGCCCATTTAAATTAAAGCCCAAGCCTAAGCCCATTAGGACTAGAAAGCCCATCTAATTGACCTAGATTAATACTATATATACTTCATTAGGTCAGAATTTTAGAGGGGGAGAATTTTCAGAACATAATTTTTGAGGGCACGAGAGACACACTTGAGCGAGAGAAAGAGGAAGAGAGGAAGAGAAGGAGACCGGCTCCCGCTGCTGCCGCGTGCTGCCGCCCCTCCCCGCATGCGCCGCCGCCTGCTGCTGCTGCTCCTCGCCGCGCGCCGCCGCGTGCTGCCGCTGCTTCTCGCCGTGCACCGCTGCTGATGCTGCCGCTCCTCCCGTCACGCGCCGCCTGCTGCTGCCGCTCCTCCCACCGCCGCCGTGCCGACGCTGCCTCACGCCGCGCCTCACGTTGCTGCAGCCACTCCACGCCGGACGCCCCCGCTGCTGCACCGCCGCCTGCCGTGCGCCTGCTGCCGCCGCTTCCTGCCGACGCTGCTGTCGTCTCTCACGCCAACGCTGCTGCCGCCGCCGCGCCTGCTGCTGCTGCCTCTCCCGCCGGCGCTGCGCCTCACGCCGACGCTGCTGCCGCCGCCGCGCCTGCCGCTGCCGCCTCCCGCCGACGCCGCTGCTGCCGTGTGACGTCGCTGCTGCTGCTTCCTGCTGCCGCGTGCTGCCGCCTCTCCCGCCGGCGCTGCGCCTCACGCCGACGCTGCTGCCGCCGCCGCGCCTGCCGCTGCCGCCGCCGCGCCTGCCGCTGCCGCCGCCGCGCCTGCCGCCGCCGCCGCCGCCGTCGCCGCCGCCGCCGCCGCCGCGCCGACGCTGCCGCCGCCGCCGCGCCTGCCGCTGCCGCCTCCCGCCGACCCGCTGCTGCTGTGTGACGTCGCCGCTGCTGCAGTTTTCCCCGACGTGCGCCACCGTCGCCGCCATTCCCGACACCGCGCCGCCGATCCGCCGTTCGCCGCTCATCCTGATCCGCAAGTTCGAATTTGGAAATTATCTGCAAATTAGGTAATTGAACATTATCCAATATTTTTAGAATATTTCGTTTCTTAATTTTTGGATGTTTGAATATTCTGTGAATATTGCGTGGATTGTTAGATATCTTAGGATAATGTTTGCCTTGTTCGCAATATTTGAAAATATTCAAAATTAGGAATCTTTCCTAATTCAGCAACGTATCTGGACAACTATCCGACCTTATCCCTAAGGTATGATACGTGGTGATACGGAAAATCATTATCCTATCCATAATCCCTTGGATACGATAATGATTTTTATCTGCTTTCCAAATTTGAACGATCGACTTTCCGTCAATATCTATAATCCTATAGATATGACTGATAGCTCGATTTTTGTGCCTAATCCGAATTTGAAACGAATCTTGTGGATTGCGTGGTTGTTTTAAATGTGGATGCTATCTCTGTTTAAATTATCTTTCCTTTTCAAATAAAAAAGAAAATTCAAAAAAAATATCAGTTAGGATTTGAATTTGAGTTTTTTGCATGTTTAAGAATCCTAAATATATCTAGACGATAGAGTAATTATTTAATTTAAATTAGGACTTGAGATAATCTATTCCCTAGTTTAAATTAAATAATTTTCTAATCTTAATAGATTATTTAGGTTATTTTTTATTCCGAATTTTCAAGAAAACCCTAAAAAATGAATTGTTTTATGGTAGATTAGGATAGATTGCATTCTTAATTTAAGTAATTTATTATTTCAAATTTTAACAAAAATCCCAAAAAATAAGTCATGATAGGATATGTTAAGTAATTATAGGTTGCATGTTAATTTAAGCATATTTTTATTCCGAATTTCATCAGAAAATACCAAAAATAAATCATTTGCCCGTCGTTAGAATTAGGTCACGTCGTCGCATGACATATAGTTTGTATGCTAGGTTGCATTATTTGCATGTCATTTTTGCACGTCATTGCATATAGGTTAGCTTTCATTTAAATAAGCGAAAATCCAAAAATATTGAGTGAACTGCTTGTTAATTAGAAATCATATTAGGATGGTTGATGTGATTTTCTAGCTAACCATGCAGATGCTTACGTTGCTTCGAGGTAAGTAATTCTCCCAATCTTGCAATTTATTTAATGTTTTGATTATTGGGTGTTAAATTGGTGGTTTGCGTACCCGCATGAACACCTCACATGTTAGTGACTAAGTTAAAATGGGTCCAGATTGCTTGCCAAAATATTTTTGAAAAGAAAAGGTACCGAAAGGGCGTGAGACTAGATCTAGCGTAATCAAGTCCCCGGACTTAGAATCTCTGGTTCGTAGGAATAAAACATATCTCCCTATGTTTTATTTAGGTTTCTAATCGACCTACCACAAATTGATTAGTGGCGACTCCGAGCATGAAAACTTTTGCATGTTAAAAACTTAAACCCAAAGTTGCGAATTGGTAGGGCTTGGGAGGGCTCGAGTTAGGTTTAGTCCTAATAATCCATTAGCCTAAGAGGAAATTTTTAGGTCGCGACATCCAAGTATTTAGGCTCAAAGTGGCGAAACAATGGATAACCTGTAGTGTTTGGGACAGAGAAATGAACTGCCTCTCATCATTTCAGTTGCCGTACCTTTTGCGAGATAACCCTTTACCTTGCAGACATGGAATTTTTCCACTCAACTCACTGGAGATTAGTGCACAGGACTGTGTATAGGATATGGCTTGCCTTTCATCATCCCGATGTACCTCATTCAACACATTCAATTCATTCCACGTGAGTTATCATATTGTCTAAATAGATTCCCCCTTTGAGGTCAATGATACAGGTTGACAAATAACCATGCAGAAATTAAAGTTAATGCAAACATCTTAATTTGAAATTGATTGAAACCATTTATTCATAAATGCAATGTTTGCAATTCAGAGTATAAAACCAAACTTTTGAAAACTTTTGCTGCAAAATGTTAAATTCCATCAGGGATAATAGATCTTCACAGCATCAGAATTAACAGGAGTGGAGAACTCACGACCATCCATTTCCGCGAGAATCAGGGCACCTCCGGGAAGCACCTTTTTAACCACATACGGACCAATGTAGTTTGGGGCAAATTTTCCTCCAGGAACAGGAAAGACTGGCAGTACCTTCCTTAGGACTAGATCATTTACCTCGAAGTGTCTTGGACGCACCTTTTGATTGAAGGATCTAGCTATCCTCTGCTGATAGGTTTGACCGTGACAAATGGCTCTCAATCGCTTCTCATCAATTAGGTTTAACTGCTCATGCCTTCGTCGCATCCATTCTGCCTCGGACAACTCCACTTGAGACAAGACTCGCAAGGAAGGGATCTCTACTTCGACGGGTAGGACTGCTTCCATGCCATACACCAATGAAAAAGGGGTTGCTCCAACAGAGGTTCGGATCGAAGTTCGATACGCCATTAGCGCAAATGGCAACCTTTCATGCCAGTCACGATAGTTTTCAGCCGTTTTGGCCAAGATCTTCTTGATGTTCTTGTTGGCAGCTTCAACTGCTCCATTCATCTGTGGACGATAGGGAGATGAATTCAGGTGCCGGATTTTGAACTCGTTGAACAACTGATCAATGAACTTGTTGTTCAAATTTGTCCCATTGTCAGTGACGATAGCCTCAGGGACACCGTAACGAGCGACTATGTCTCGCCTGATGAATTTTACAATATTCCTTGCAGTGACGTTTGCATAAGATGCCGCCTCAATCCACTTAGAGAAATAATCAATCATGACCAGGATAAATCGGTGTCCATTCGATGCCTTGGGATTAATTGGACCAATTACATCGATGCCCCACATTGAAAAGGGCCATGGCTCAGACTGCTGATGTAATTCTGTCGGGGGAACATTTATTTTATCCCCATGAACCTGACAACGATGACATCTTCGAACATGTTGGATGCAGTCACTCTCAAGACTGAGCCAATAATAACCCAACCTCATAATCTTCTTAGCTAACATGTGGCCATTCATGTGTGGACCACATATCCCTTCGTGTACTTCTTGCATGATTTTGGTAGCTTCAGCCGCATCCACACATCTCAATAGGATTGAATCATATGATCTTTTGTACAGCTTCTCACCACTAACAAAGAATTTTGAAGCCATTTTCATTATGTATTTCCTGTCAGCCGGGGTGCTTCCCTCAGGAAATTCTTGTTTTTGGATGTAATTCATGATATCGTAATACCATGGCTTTTCATCAGGTTCTCTGGTCACAACCATACAGTAGGCTGGTTTTGTCAGGACTTCAATCTTCAAGGGTTCTACCTCTAACCCATCAATCACTTGCAGCATGGATGATAACGTAACTAGCGCATCAGCAAACTGATTATGAGACCTCGATAATTACTCAAAAGAGATATTTTCGAATTCCTCTATGATTTCTTCGAGGTATTCATGGTACGGCACTAGTTTGGTGTCTCTCGTCTTCCACTCTCCCACAGTTTGGAGAATAATCAAAGCAGAATCACCAAACACTTTCAACTTGGTTATCCCCATTTCCACTGCGACTTGGAGTCCGAGGATGCAAGCTTCGTACTCGGCTATGTTGTTGGTACAGGGGAACACCAACTTTGCTGCTATTGGATAATGTTGCCCATCTGGGGATATTAAAACTGCTCCAGTGCCGGAACCGGCCAAGTTTACAGCTCCATCGAAAAACATGGTCCATGTATCTTCCTTTATTACCAAAATGCGATCTTCTGGAGAATATCTATCATCATCCGAGACTCCAGAATTTTCAGCTAACACATCAGCAATTACTCGACCTTTAACTGACTTCTGTGGCTTCATCTGGATATCAAACTCTGAAATTAAAATCTGCCAATTGGCTAACTTTCCTACCAAAGCTGGCTGATCAAGTAAATACTTAATGGGATCGTTCTCAGTCACAAGCAAAGTCTGGTGATGCAGTGTATATTGTCGCAGCCTATGGAGCACCCATACTAGCGCAGCGCAAGTCTTCTCGGCTTCAGAATAATTCAACTCCGAGACGGTGAACTTCTTGCTTAGGTAATAAATGGCTCACTCTTTTCCATCTTCAGGACTTTTCTGGGCTAGCATCGCACCTAAAGACTCAGTATGAATCGTGAGGTAAAGGATCAAAGGCTGGCCCGGCATTGGTGGGACTAGCACTGGTGGTTTCATCAGGTATTGCTTTAGTTCGTTAAACGCTTCCCGACAATCATCGTCCCATTTCACTTGAGCATTCTTCCTTAGAAGTTTGAAGAATGGCTTAGCAGTTGCGGAGAGTTGAGAAATAAAACGGGCTATGTAGTTCAATCTACCCAGGAGGCTTCGCACTTCTTTCACGGTCGACGGGGGTTGTAACTCACATATAGCCTTCACTTTGGAGGGGTCAATTTCAATGCCTTTACTGCTTACTATGAACCCAAGTAATTTACCCGAGGTTGCTCCGAATACGCACTTTGCTGGATTGAGACGGAGCTTAAACTCACGGAGCCTCTCGAATAATTTCTTCAAGGTATCGACGTGACTCTTCCCAGGTCGAGACTTGGCGATCATGTCGTCAACATAAACTTCAATCTCATTATGCATCATATCATGGAAAAGCGTTACCATTGCCCGTTGATATGTTGCCCCGACATTTTTAAGGCCGAAGGGCATGACCTTATAGTGGAATGTCCCCCAAGGAGTGATGAACGCCGTTTTCTCCTTATCATCGTCCTTCATTTTTATCTGATTATAACCTGAAAAACCATCCATGAAGGAAAACAACTCGAACCCAGCAGTACTGTCCACCAAAACGTCTATATGTGGCAATGGGAAATCGTCTTTAGGACTGGCCTTGTTTAGATCGCGATAGTCGATGCAAACCCGAACTCGACCATCCTTCTTCATAACAGGCACAATATTAGCCACCCAGCTGGGGTATTGGGTGACTTCGATGAATCCCACTTTCAAGAGCTTCATGACCCCCTCCTCTATTTTCTTGGAAAGTTCAGGCTTGGTCCTTCGCAACTTCAGTTTCTTGGGCGGCATGTCTGGATTAGTGGGTAGACTATGCTCCACGATAGAAGGGTCTAGACCCGGCATATCAACATACGACCAGGCAAAGATATCCCGGTAATCCTTCAGCAGTTGGACCAGGCGTTTAGCTTCACCTTCGGGAAGGGTTGCCCCTATCTTCACCTCTTTGGGTTCTCCGGAATCACTCAAGTTGACAGTGATAGTTTGGTCTACCGTTAGGACTTTAGGTCTTTCATGATGCTCTAGATCACGCTGGAGGTCCGAGGAATCTTCGAGTTCATTGGTGTCATCGAGATCAGGTTTGGTGGCACATAATTCATCAGATTGGACCGTTCCCATACCCTTACGTATCACAAAATTGCCCCTGAAACATAAAGTAGGGGGTTCAGTAGGACAAACAGGGCTAAACAGTGTATTTTTATTTCTTTTGATATTTTTCAAAATCTTTTTTTTCAAAAAAGAAATTTTAACACGAGGAAACATGAAGAAGTCGAGGCCTCAGAATTCTCCTTGGACTATATTTTCTTTTATCGGTTGGATATCATCACCGGGCTGGTTTGATGTACCTCAACATGCCCTCAAAACGAAAATAACTTGTAATTTCATTGATTATCACCAAATAAATTACATTTATTAGAATGAAAATTGCAACAATCAAATCCTAGAAATGAAAAGTACTAAAAAGCAGCTCCCGAGACGGGGCAAGTCCTAAAAAGCAGTAAAAATTCCCACGTAGGGGAGTGTGCGAAAAGGTAAATGTGTTACTCTTGCGGGCCAATGCCCATTCCCTTCAACGGTCCTTCCTCGATGGCTCCAATTAAGAAATTATCGAAGAGGGCAGTGATTCCCTCCATTGCATCATCAGAATCTTCTGTCACTAGAGGTGCTGGATCATCCATACCTCCCCATCCATCCGGGATAATGTCACGGGGGTCAACATAGAAGCTCGGGGGTGCTGAGTATTTCACATAATAATCGAACTTGCCGCTTGGTTGCCCTAAAGTGTCGATCATTTCCTTCTCTTCATGCATCATTCTTGCAGGGCCCGGAAATGTGGTGCGGATGTGTGGAAGCAACTTACCACGCCCACGTTCTTCACCATTCGGCTCTTCTTCGGATCGCGATCTGTTCTGTCCATTTTTTCGACCTCGACCTCGACCACGTCCACGTGCCACATTATTTGACTCACTTGACCCTAGGTATCCCAACCCAATAATGCGGGGCCTCTGAGAAATTTCCACCGGTTGGCGGATACCTTGACCATTTCTACCAAGGCCTTCACCCGGAGTAAAGCCATGAGAGACCATTACCCTTCCAACCATGACTGCAGCATTTGACACCTCGGGAATAGGCGGTGATGATCCTCTAGACGCATGTATGGTTGATACGAGCTCGAGCGACTGATAGCTCGATTCTATTTTGCAATCGGGCTCAACATAGGGGATAGCCGTTGCGTGGTAAATCGGGTGCTCTTCTTCACCGTGAACTGTAATTAACTTTCTCTCCACGATGAACTTCACCATCTGATGTAGACTGGATGGCACAGCTCTGGCTGTATGAATCCATGGACGACCCAACAGAAAATTGAATGCAGTGGGAATGTCCATAACTTGAAATAGGACATTGAACATCGTTGGTCCTATCTGTATGTCAAGGTAGATTTATCCCAGCACTTCTTTCTTCGTTCCGTCAAAGGCTCGTACGGAGGTTTTTGCAGAATTTATCCTAAAAGGATCTATCTTGAGCCGGTGTAAAATTGCCAAAGGACAGATGTTCAGGGCTGATCCGTTGTCAATGAGTACCTTGGCTACATGTGAGGCCTTGTACTTGACGGAAATATAGAGTGCCTTGGTATGCCCCCTCCCTTCTAGAGGGAACTCTTCATCTGAAAAGGCTATGAGGTCCTTGAGGAGTATAGAACCCACAAATTCCTCTAATTTGTCATGATCGATCGTTTCTGGCACGTGGACTTCACTTAACACCTTCATTAAGGCCTTCTGATGCTTGACAGATGTCTGGAGCAGCTCAAGTAGAGAGATTTGCGCGGGCAGCTTGCGCAATTATTCAACTATGTTGTATTCGCTAGCCTTAATCACAGCTAGAAATTCCTTGGCTTCTTCATCAGTAACAGGTTTTGCAGGTTGAGCATTAGCTTGGCCGTAGGAATGCCCAGATCTGGTAACTAAATCGACATCGAGACTGTAGGACCAAGGAACTGCCCTATTATCACTGTACTCATACGGTTGAGGTATCTCGATCACTATTCCTTCATCAGTTGTAGGCGTGCTTACAATGATCTCCTCATTATCGGACGCGTCTTCAAGCGGAGGCATGTCTTCAAGCAGAGGGTCGCCCTTGTCGCTTCCGGTGTTCAACGAAGCAAACTCCTCCTCCCAATTAATAACCACTTCAGAGATAGTAGAAACGATGCCAATGTGGTCAGCATAAACGATCATCCCAGCTTCTGCCATCCTTGAGATTCTTTCTCTCATGATGGCAAGGGGAAGGTCTTCATTACTCGGGTAACAACCGGCTTTCGCTAACTCACCGTAGACGTCAGTAGTATACACCTTAACATTCTTGATTCGACCAGCGTCGAAGCTAAATATGACATTCACATTGCCTGCGTGATCAGGGAGTGGGTTGCTCTGAACATTCGGCTTAGCAGGTTGAAATGAGAAAGCCTTCGTGTCTAGGAGGTTTTGGACTCGGTGCTTGAGGGCATAGCAATCATTGGTTGAGTGTCCCAGCTCACCCATGTGATAATCACATTTCTTTGAAGGGTCGAAGTTATAGAACCGCTCAGGATTGGGTCGCTTTGGCTCAGTAGTAAGTAAGCCTTTCTTCTGGAGCACTGTCAGTACTTGAGACAACGATCTGGGGAGGGGGGTGAATTGCCTCCTGTTGTTCCTCCTCTGGAAAGGTTGACGACCCGAGTTTTGTTGCTGAGCTTCTACTACTTGGATTGCTGGGGCGGAGTTAGCATTCCGCCGGCTTGGCTGGTTATAAGCCATATTCACTTCAGCTGCCGGTTCTTTCTCTTTTCTCGCACCAAATCTTCTGGTCGAGGAGGACGGCTCGACAAACCATCCATCTTTCAGCCCTATTTCAATTTGTTCGCCCATGGGGATGAGTTGGTTGAAGTTGTCAGCCGGAATGACAACCATCCGATTACGATATTCGAACGGGAGAGTTTTCACGAACATCCTCTTTAACTCACTGTCTATGGGTTCTGGGACAACCTGAGCAGCTAAATTCCTCCATCTGATAGCATAGTCTTTGAAGGACTCAGTCTTCTTCATCTGAGCACGTTCGAGATCATCACGAGTAGGAATGATGTCTGTTATGAATCTGTACTGCTTCAAGAATGCTTTACTGGCTTCTTTCCAAGTTTTGAGGCCATTTATCTTCTTCATGAGATACCAGCTCAAAGCAGGACCCGTCAAACTTGCTTGAAAGGCATGGATCATCAGGAGTTCGTTATCAACGTACGAAGTCATTTGTACGTGATAGAGCTGTAGGTGGGCTTTTGGACATGTAGTGCCATTGTACTTGTCGAAATCCGGCATCTTGAACTTCTTTGGGATTTTGATCTGTGAGTACAGGGACAAATCGATCGAAGGTGAATCCTGCGAACCTTCCAGCTGTTTCACTCTTTCTTCAAGTTTATTGACCCGTTCATCAGGTTTGTCCTTGTTGACGATGATCTGGACGGGGTCATCTTCTAAATCAGGAATATCGTCATCTCCGTCAACATCGACACTTTTTCTGATTTTCTGCTTTGGGACTGACGCTTCGAGGGGTGCCGAAACAGGAACCGACCGGAGAGCTTTGATCTCAGCGGACATTTGTTGCATTGCGATGACAAGTTGCTTGATCTGGTCTTCCACACCAACAACACGCTCTTGCAAGTCGGTTTGATCGGCCATTCTGGCTCTTGACCGTGTACGAATGGGCGATCGTGATCGGTCCGTAGCTACCTAATTTCGAAACAAAATAGGCATACATGAGTGTTAAGCAAAATCATACGCCAATCCATGACATTGGTCTAACCGTTTTGAATTGAAAAGACCCCTTTATTGAAATGGCGAAAATTCTTACACCAATTAATGACTTGAAATTGAACTGAATATAAAGACAAATGACTCAACTCCTAAACAAATTTTAAAAACTGAACTGAAATAAGAAAAGAACTTCGAGCTTTTTATTTAGCTTGATCTATAGACGTATGGGAGGCGACTTCCTTCTTCAATTGCTCATAAGCTCGAGCTATCTTGGATGCCTTTTCTTCAGCTTCTTCGGCCTTCCTTTTGAGACGATTGTTCTCTGAGCGATTGGCGGACTTGAGAGGCACCTTGGGTATCTTCGGGAGCAAATCCTGCGGGATTCTGTGCCGACGAATGTACTGGGTCGTCGCGAAATAGGACTTCTGCTCTCCTTTTAGTTCTCCTTCGAGCCGAGCTATCTTTAACACACGACACTTCCTCCACATCTTATTGAGCTGAGCTACGGTCGCTTTGTGGTCTTTGTCAACATCGGCGAAGTCAACTTGGAGGAGTTCTGGTTGTAACGCTGGAGGGAGCCCTTGGAGAATCTGATACTGACGAGACACTCTAGCGGGGTAGTATTCAATTGCTCCGGTGAAACCCAACAGTGGAACCGGTCCAATACCGTTACATGTAAGCCGAGCTTCCTCGACTTTGAACCAGTTAGCATGCCATTGGAAACCTTGGGGTCTAGCGTTTTTCATGAAAATAATCCATTCAGAGTAATGATAATCGGGTGCACCCCCTTGTTTTTCTTTATACCTCAAGACGGGATGGCTAGAATCACTAAGCTCGGATATTGTGAGTAAATCGCCACACCCTTTTATGTGAGACAAAAACCAGATTTGCAAAAGTTCGAGGGGGGCATGAAAAGTTTTGTCAACATGTTGCTTAAATTTAGTGAGGGAAATGAAAGTCTCGGCTAAAATGATGTTGATAAAATTCTTTTCAAGACAGACCTGTTGGACCAACCATGCGATTGACGGATTACATGCATTCTTACAGTAAGGAAAAATCACGAACCCGAAAAACGCTAGCAAAAAGATTCTGCCTTTTTGAAAAGATGTGGCTTTTTCAAAACACTGACTCAGGAATGAAAATGGACATGTGCCATGATTTGCTTTTAACACTTTTCCCAATTCATCTTTTCCGACATTCAAAAATTCAGCCAACATTAAAGTAGAATCAATTCCCAAAGGTGGTGTGACTAACTCCGACTCCAATGGTTTTCCAATGAGCACGCTATATTCTTCCAACGTCGGGGTGAGCTCGTGCTTACCGAATATAAAGGTAGAGGTCTCGGGACACCAGAAGTGCGCTAATGCTCGAACGAGGCCGGTACGGACTTTGACCTCCAGTAGGGGGAGCAACCTCCCGATGTGGCCCTCAACTAGCTTGCGGTTGGTCGGACTGAGTAGATTCCACCAGGCATGGAGCTCGTCCTTAGGAGCATCAAGAATCCGGATGTCTGCCCCTCCCATAGTGTATAGACCAAGACTCACGACCGACCTAATGTCATGGACCGACCAAAGAAAAAGACGAAACATAAATAAATTGCGAGATAAAGGTTCAGAAATCTTACTTTACCCGGTAGAATGATGGCAATCACATAGACATGCGCATGAAACGTGAGGTTCGATTTCTACCTAGACTCCGGCTTGCAAAATGGAGACATGAGGATTACCGAGCTAAACCAGTCATGGTGGTGGTTAGGCTGGGATTCCCCTGACTCCGGCTTAGTCAAAGAGCCGACCCGGGTTGCAAAGGGTGCAACCGTGGCAGGTATTCAATGACACCATGAAAGAACTTTCGGGACCAAGAAAGGCGACCCATACCACACGGGTGTGGTTGGGGTGTCCGCTTTCTCAGTACCATCCTAAACCTGTGCCGCCCAGGTTCGGCAGCGGGTAGTGTGTGCGGTGTAGTGTAAATGTAAGGCATGCACAACAAGTTATATCATACAGCGCTTCGTGCATAAAATAAACCATTCATTCAACACCTCCCTGCAAAACAAGGGTTAACAATCACGCCTCCCCTTATACCTCCCATTCTGCAAAAACATTTAACACCTAAAATGTTAGGGACGTACCTGGGATCCTCGCTGCCAAGCAAGAAATATTTTTTTTTTTAAAAAGAAAAACTGGCCTAAGTCCACTAAGAGTTTTAACTCAATTCCCCAGCGGAGTCGCCAAGCTGTCGCGACCTAAAAATTTCCTCTTAGGCTAATGGATTATTAGGACTAAACCTAACTCGAGCCCTCCCAAGCCCTACCAATTCGCAACTTTGGGTTTAAGTTTTTAACATGCAAATGTTTTCATGCTCGGAGTCGCCACTAATCTATTTGTGGTAGGTCGATTAGAAACCTAAATAAAACATAGGGAGATATGTTTTATTCCTACGAACCAGAGATTCTAAGCCCGGGGACTTGATTACGCTAGATCTAATCTAACGCCCTTTTGGTACCTTTTCTTTTCAAAAATGTTTTGGCAAGCAATCTGGATCCATTTTAACTTAATTATTAACATGTGAGGTGTTCATGCGGGTGCGCAAACCACCAATTTAACACCCAAGAAAGCATTAAATAAATTGCAAGTTGGAAGAATTACTTACCTCGAAGCAACGTAAGCATCTGCATGGTTAGCTAGAAAATCACATCAACCATCCTAATATGATTTCTAATTAACAAGCAGTTCACTCAATATTTTTGGATTTTCGCTTATTTAAATGAAAGCTAACCTATATGCAATGACGTGCAAAAATGACATGCAAGTAATGCGACCTAGCATGCAAACTATATGTCATGCGACGACGTGACCTAATTCTGATGACGGGCAAATGATTTATTTTTGGTATTTTCTAATGAAATTCGGAATAAAAATATGCCTAAATTAACATGCAACCTATGATAACTTAACATATTCTAACATGACTTATTTTTGGGATTTTTGTTAAAATTCGAAATAATAAATTACTTAAATTAAGAATGCAATCTATCCTAATCTACCATAAAACAATTCATTCTTTTTTGTGGTTTTCATGAAAATTCGGAATAAAAAATAACCTAAATAATCTATTAAGATTAGAAAATTATTTAATTTAAACTAGGGAATAGATTATCTCAAGTCCTAATTTAAATTAAATAATTACTCTATCGTCTAGATATATTTAGGATTCCTAAACATGCAAAACTCAAATTCAAATACTAACTGATATTTTTCTGAATTTTCTTTTTATTTGAAAAGGAAAAATAATCTAAACAGAGATAGCATCCACATTTAAAACAGCCACGCAATCCGCAAAATTCGTTTCAAACTCAGATTAGGTACAAAAATCGAACTATCGGTCATATATATAGGGTTATAGATATTGACGGAAAGTCGATCATTCAAATTTGGAAAGCAAATAAAATCTATTATCGTATCCAAGTGATGATGGACAAGATAACGATTTTCCATATCGCCGCGTATCGTACCTTAGGGATAAGGTAGGATAGTCGTCTAGATACGTTGCTAAATTAGGAAAGTTTCCTAATTTTGAATATTTTAAAAATATTGCGGATATCAGATAATCATCATAATATATCTAATATTCCGCACGATATTCACGCAATATTCAAACACCCAAATTAGTAAATTAGATATTCTGAAAAATATCAGATAATGTTCAATTACCTAATTTGCAGATAATTTCCAAATTCGAACTTGCGGATCAGGATGAACGACGAACGGCGGACCGGCGGCGCGGTGTCGGGGGCGACGGCAGCGGCGTCGGCGGGAAGCAGCGACGGCAGCAGGCCCGGCAGGGAGCGGCGGCAGCAGCGGCGTCGGCGGCAGCGGCAGGCGCGGCGGCAGCAGCAGCGTCGGCGTGAGGCGCGGCGTCGGCGGGAGAGGCGGCAGCAGGAAGCAGCAGCCGCGACGTCGCACGGCAGCAGCGGCGTCGGCGGGAGGCGGCGGCAGCAGGCCCGGCAGGGAGCGGCGGCAGCAGCAGCGTCGACGGCGTGAGGCGCGGCAGCTGCGACGTCGGCGGGAAGCGGCAGCAGCAGTCCCAGCAGGAAGCGGCAGCAGCAGGCCCGGCAGGGAGCGGCAACAACGGGCGCGGCGTCAGTGAGAGAGGGCAGCAGCGACGGGGAACAGCAGCGGCAGGCGGTGTGGAGCGCGGCAGCAGCGGCAGCAGTGGGAAGCTGCAGCAGCGACGTCGGCGTGGTTCCGGCGGGAAGCAGCAGCAGCAGGCGCGGCGTCGGTGGGAAGCAGCGGCGTCGCGGGCAGCAGCGGCGTGAGGCGCGGCGTGAGGCGCGGGAACAGCGGCGGCGCACGGCGTGGGATGGCTCCGGCGGCCGGGCGTGCCGGTCTCCTTCTCTCCCTCTCTTACTCTTTCTCTCGCTCACGTGTGTCTCTCGTGCCCTCAAAAATTGTGTTCTGAAAATTCTATGTCCCCTCTAAAATTCTGACCTAATGAAGTATATATAGTATTAATCTAGGTCAATTAGATGGGCTTTCTAGTCCTAATGGGCTTAGGCTTGGGCTTTAATTTAAATGGGCTGAATTAATTAATGATAATGGGCTGAATTAATCAATGATAATGGGCTGAATTAAGCTCAAAATAAAACAACCGAGCCCGTTTGACTTGTAGTTCCCGGCCCTTGCATTTCAAGCGAGCCGAGTCACATTCGATGAAATTTAAGCTCGTTCGTCACCACCAGTCCGATGCAAAATGCAATTAACCTAAAATAAATTTAAACTATATGCTATGCAATTTAAATATTTTTTGTTTAGGGGTTAAAAATTTTAATCCCTAATTTTTTATGCAAATTATACTAAATGGTTGCTAAAATTTAGGTGTCAACATGCCGGTTCCAACTTATGAATTCATTTTCAGATAAAATATATGTGTCTAAGTTTTACAAAGTAGACACCATCTGTCTATGTGACTGTTATCAAAATGGAAAAAGTGAAGGTCCTAGATGGAAAAATTCTATGAAATTTATATTTAAAAGAACTCATATTCCATTTTAAAATTTACATGAAGCTACGGACAAGTAACAAGATCCAAAAACTATAATTTCCTCTTAAAAATTATCACATGATTATAATTGACGGGCTTGTAGAATTTCGGTGCACCTTATTGAAACTTCATAGTCTTCAGTTTGATGCTCAAACTTTTTCCTTACAAAATCTTCTATCAAAATCCCTGTAAGTTTACTTAAGGTAGATCGCAGCTGTGGTATTCAGTGGGCAAAGATGTAAACTGATAAGATAATCTCGTCTCATCCCATCTCATCATATATTATAATATTATTAATATTATTAAAAATTATCAATGTGAACACCGGCCATGCCACATAAGACGGCCAGCTCCATGTTAACGAATTTCGGTTAAAATTGGCCGGATGGACTTAATTAACAAAATTGAATGGTTTAGGGCTAAATTGGCAAAAGTGTAATAGGTTTAATACTTTTTGGACAATTTTCTAGGCAAAGACATAAACTGATCACATAATCTCATCTCATCTTATATGTATTGACAATGTATTATCTCTTTCTTCGTATTATATTTCATGTAAGAAATTATTATTTCTAATTAACACAATTTAATATATATTGTTTTTTTTTGGGTAAGGTATTTAATATATATTGTTTAGTTTTATCTTTTAGAAAAAAAGTTACTATGGATGAAGCCACGCTTAATTATAGTGGAGAAGCTCTAGCTAAAAAATAAATTTTAAGGTTTGACATAATTGTAACTGTCATCAAGTGTTCTCTTGTTCCATAACTTATTTAGGTTACTATAAAGAATCGAGAACAAAAATCTACAAAATTCCGAATTGAACTTGTATTTTCTTGAACTTATTGATGACTAATATACACTCTATATAGTGCCACTTTATTCACAATTCTTGAGTTAAAAAAAAATTGAAAACGAACCGTGGGACCTTTTGTTATTTTTGACTTCAAAGTCTTCTAATTATGCCAAACCATTGAACACGCTATAAGATTCTCTTCAAAGATAGTGAGGGAACTATAAAATTCAAATAGTTTACTCTAACGACTTCTAGAGAATTTTCTTCAATAAAAATAAAATAGAGTGGATAATTCTTTCGATTTCTTAACATTTTTTTTTCCTTTGAACTGAATTTATGCAATCCTTAACTATTGGGATGCATTCGATTCTCAACTCACGTCGATTCATTTTAATTCAAAGTTTGCAATCGAATCTTAAGACGGGTTTCTTGTCACATTAGAAATTAGAAAACTCATTAATAGCATAAGTATCTCCGCGAACTTGAAATAACTTACTTACCTTCGGAAAATTTCCAAAAATATGAAATAAATATTGTTGGTCGGTTGAATATATGAGTTGTCAATTGTGATATTTTCTTGCCAAAAAGAAATGATGATGACATTGGGTCCTACTCGCTACTCCTGAAACATTCTCGACTCGATTGACTTTGTTTTATTGGTTGACTTGGCTTTTCATTAGACGACCCCAAGCCTTCATATTCATGATCTCTCTCATTCGCCATTATTACATATACATTTGATCCTTGATGATCCTCCACCACATATCAAGCCCCAAATTTCCATTGCTCACAGGCTGAGAGGGATATGACTTTTCCTCTCAATTCCACACTTGTGTACCTCGTGTCATTGGTCTTTCTTGTTGTGCTAATAGGGACATGTACCACCCATAATGAATGGCCCTGTTCCGCTTCTCTTGCGGCGAAGTTCACAAGATAAGCCATCATTTTCGATAGAAGAGTGACCCGAATGGTTGTGATGAATCTAGACTTTAGCTAGCGTGTGAAGTAATCCTACAAACTACATTGTCAAATCCATCTATAGAAATAATGACACTATCAATTTTGGCGATATCCTCGTGTTTGACGTGGAATTACAAAAGGGTAATTAGTCATTCCTCCCTAGTTATTCATTGACCGAACTCTAACTTCAGTTACGAGGGTTATCATGTTTTTGGTAGATCAATGGTCTTTGTGAATTGCTCAAGACCTGTTGCTTTCTCCTCTATAAATCGAGGAGCATACTCCTCGGACTTATCGTCTAAAATAATCCAAAAGGAGTGGGCATTAATGAGCTGTGATGGATGAAAACGCATTGGTTATTGAGGAATCTTGCGCCATCACCCATGACGACATGGGCATGTTTTGATCGTATGCTTTCACAATACGAGCAGCTCCATAACACGATGGCCAACGGTGTTTCCATCAGCTACTCACATCCTGTATCACACAAGAAAGTATCTAGTTTGCGCTTCCTTGGTTTGGCCATAAGATAATTACAATGCGGAGACTACTATTACACTTTTTACATTTTACTTAATTTAATTTTGCGGCGTCCACAGTTTTAGTTTCTTTAACTCTAAATACATGAAATTTTCATCACATACAAACATTGACACGTAAATTTGCCTATATTTATTTCAAAATTTTTCTTAAATAATTTGAGCAGTACTTTAACCTTGGACAGGAAGGTAAAAACAAACGCGCTGCTTTCTCAAATTTTTTAAGGTTCTAATTGAAAATCATGATTATTTTTATATCTTTAAGGCGTTCCATTGAGAGTCATAAGTTGAGCGGAGAAAAGCACCCCAAAATAAATAAAGTCGGACGTGAATCCTCTACAGAGTCGTGCTTCTGAGGAGTCTAGCATTTGTCCTACAACGAATGAAAGAGCACGGGATCGACAATCGCTTCACTTAACGTTTATGGTCTAGTCTTTTAAAATAAGGGCTGTGCTTTCAGGTTGCTCCCTCCTCCCATCACCTGATTAGTGGATAGTTCTTTGTGTAAACTGATGAAGGAGTTTTTGAATGACTTATCAAAGATCCCATGAGTTAAAACAACATGACCGGCTTGATGATCAAGCCATCGCGACGCTCAACATACCTGACGGTATTAAATCTAAATTAGGCATCACTTAAACCTCGTCTAATTGGTAGCCACAACTGTGCCTCCACTAACTAAAAAGTCTAGCGTGTGTTGATCCTCATATTTACCCACATTGTATTATATGTAAATTGATGACATAATCTCATCTCACCTTATATTTACTGACATTGTATTATATCTTTCTTCGTGTTATCTTTCATGTAAGAAATTGTGATTTCTAATTAACACTATATTTGCGCCTTGTATGCAAAATATATACTGTTTAGTTATATCTTTTAGAAAAATTTAATATGGATGAAGCCAACCCCAATTATAGTGGAATAGTTCTATCCAAAAAATAAATTTTAAGATTTGACATAATTAAAACCGTCATCAAGTATTCTCTTGTCCCAATACTTATTTAGGTTACCATAAAGAATCAAGAACAAAAATCTACAAAATTCTGAATTGAACTTGTATTTTCTTGAACTTATTAATGACTAATATACACTCTATATAGTGCCACTTTTATTCACAATTCTTGAGTAAAAAAAATTGAAGTTGTATTTTCTCAACGAACCGTGGGACCTTTTGTTGTGCTAATAGGGACACGTAATGCCCATAATGAACGACCATAATCCGCTTCTCTTGCGGTGAAGTTCACAAGATAAGCTATCCTTGTCGATGGAAGAATGACCCGAATGGTTGTGGTGAATCTAGACTTTAGCTAGCGGGTGAAATAATTCTGCAAACTACATTGTCAAATCCATCTATAGAAATAATGAAACTATCAATTATGGCGATATCCTCATGTTTGACGTGGATTGCAAAAGGGTAATTACTCGTTCCTCCCTGGTTATTCATCGACCAAACTCTAACTTCAGTTACGAGGGTTATCATGCTTTTGGTAGATCAATGGTCTTTGTGAAGTGCTCAAGGCCCGTTGCTTTCTCCTTTATATATCGTGGAGCATACTCCTTGGACTTATCGTCTAAAATAATCCAAAAGGAGTGGCCATTAATGGGCTGTGATGGATGAAAACGCATTGGTTATTGAGGAATCTTGCACCGTCACCCATGACGAAATGGGCATGTTTTGATCGTATGCTTTCACAATACGAGCAGCTCCATAACGCGATGGCCAACGGTGTTTTCATCAGCTACTCACATCCTGTATCACACAAGAAAGTATCTAATTTGCGCTTCCTTGGTTTGGTCATAAGATAATTACAATGTGGAGACTACTATTACACTTTTTACACTTTACTTAATTTAATTTTGCGGCGTCCACTGTTTTAGTTTCTTTAACTCTAAATACATGAGATTTTCATCACATACAAACATCGACATGTAAATTTGCATATATTTATTTCAAAATTTTTCTTAAATAATTTGAGTAGTACTTTAACTTTTGACCGGAAGGTGAAAACAAACGCGCTGCGTTCTCAATTTTTTTAAGGTTCTAATTGAAAATCATGTTTACATTTATATCTTTAAGGCGTTTCATTAAGAGTCATAAGTTGAGCCGAGAAAAGCACCCCAAAATAAATAAAGTCGGGCGTGAATCCTCTACAGAGTCGTGCTTCTGAGGAGTCTAGCATTTGTCTTGCAACGAATGAAAGAGCACGGGATCGACAATCGCTTCACTTAACGTTTATGGTCTAGTCTTTTAAAATAAGGGCTGTGCTTTCAGGTTGCTCCCTCCTCCCATCACCTGATTAGTGGATAGTTCTTTGTGTAAACTGATGAAGGAGTTTTTGAATGACTTATCAAAGATCCCATGAGTTAAAACAACATGACCAGCTTGATGATCAAGCCATCGCGAAGCTCAACATACCTGACGGTATTAAATCTAAATTAGGCATCACTTAAACCTCGTCTAATTGATAGCCACAACTGTGCCTCCACTAACTAAAAAGTCTAGCGTGTGTTGATCCTCATATTTACCCACATTGTATTATATGTAAATTGATGACATAATCACATCTCACCTTATATTTACTGACATTGTATTATATCTTTCTTCGTATTATCTTTCATGTAAGAAATTGTGATTTCTAATTAACACTATATATGCGCCTTGTATGCAAAATATATAATGTTTTTTTTTTGGTAAGAGCAAAATATATAATGTTTAGTTATATCTTTTAGAAAAATTTTAATATGGATGAAGCCAACCCTAATTATAGTGGAATAGTTCTATCTAAAACATAAATTTTAAGATTTGACATAATTAAAACCGTCATCAAGTATTCTCTTGTCCTAATACTTATTTAGGTTACGATAAAGAACCAAGAACAAAAATCTACAAAATTCTGAATTGAACTTGTATTTTCTTGAACTTATTAATGACTAATATACACTCTATATAGTGCCACTTTTATTCACAATTCTTGAGTAAAAAAAAATTGAAGTTGAATTTTCTCAACGAACCGGGGGACCTTTTGTTATTGCTGTTAAATATATCTCGAATTTTATGTACTTGGTCCGGTTCATAACCCGATCCGACATATATTTTTGTGCGACCTGAAAGTGGAGAGAAAATTGAGATTTGGTTTGCGACGCGAAGGGTTGGGCCGATAGGCCCAACCCGCAGCAAGCGAACAAATCTCCATAGCGGACCACCCGAGCTGGAGGAAGCGAACTGATGTTTCGGGGGCGTAGCCCCTGAGGAAAATTTTTGGGAGCCCTATTTATACTGCGGCTAGGTTTTCTCATTGATGAACAGAAAGAATTTTGTTTACAGAGAGTTTTTTGTGAGCCGTGAGCTTTAGTCGTTGTTTTCGACTTCTGAAAATTGTACTCTCTTTGATTATAGTGGAACATTGTCTTGCATCGCCCGTGGACGTAGATCACCTTGTGATCGAACCACGTAAATCTCTGTGTTCTGTCTATTTGTTTTTTCCGCAACAGTATACAACAATTACTGACTTCGAAGTCTTCTAATTATGCCAAACCGCTGAACACGCTATAAGATTATCTTCAAAGATAGTGAGGGAACTATAAAATTCAAATATCTTAATTAAACGACTTCTATAGAATTTTCTTCAATAAAAAAAATAGAGGAGATAATTCTTTCGGTCACTTAACATTTTTTTTCCTTTGAACTGAATTTATGCAATCCTTAATTATCAGGATGCATTTGATTCTTAACTCACATAGATTCAAAGTTTGCAATTGAATCTTTAGGCGGATTTCTTGTGACTTTAGAAATTAGAAAACTCATTGACAGTGAAGTATCTCCGGGAATTAGAAATAGCTTACTTATCTAAGAAAAATTCTTAATAATATGAAATTATATTATTGGTCGGCTAAATGTATGAGGTGTCAATTGTGATGTTTTCTTGCGAGGAAGAAATGGTGATGATGTTGGGTCCTACTCATAACTCCAGTAACATTCTTGACTTGATTGACTTCGTTTTATTGGTTGACTTGGGCTTTTCAATAGACGACCTCAAGCCTTCATATTCATGATCTCTCTCGTTCGCCATTATTACATATACATTTGATCCTTGGTGATCCTCCACCACATATCAAGCCCCAAATTTCCATTTCTAACAGGCTGAGAGGGACATGCTTTTTCCTCTCAATTCCACACTTGTGTACCTCATGTCATTGGTCTTTCTTGTTGTGCTAATAGGGACACGTAACGCCCATAATGAACGGCCTTGTTCCGCTTCTCTTGTGGCGAAGTTTACAAGATAACTTATCCTTTTCGATGGAAGAGTGACCCGAATGGCTGTGGTGAATCAAGACTTTAGCTAGCGTGTGAAATAATCCTACAAACTACAATGTCAAATCCATCTATAGAAATAATGACACTATCAATTATGGCGATATCCTCGTGTTTGATGTGGAATTGCAAAAGGGTAATTACTCGTTCCTCCCTAGTTATTCATCGACTGAACTCTAACTTCAGTTACAAGGGTTATTATGCTTTTGGTAGATCAATGGTCTTTGTGAAGTGCTCAAGACCTCTTGCTTTCTCCTTTATATATCGTGGAACATACTCCTTAGGCTTATCGTCTAAAATAATCCAAAAGGAGTGGCCATTAATGGGCTGTGATGGATGAAAACGCATTGGTTTTTGAGGAATCTTGCACCATCACCCATGACGGCATGGGCATGTTTTGATCGTATGCTTTCACGATACGAGTAGCTCCATAATGCGATGGCCAACAGTATTTTCATCAACTACTCACATCCTGTATCACATAAGAAAGTATCTAGTTTGCGCTTCCTTGGTTTGGCCATAAGATAATTACACAATGCGGAGACTACTATTACACTTTTTACACTTTACTTAATTTAATTTTACGGCGTACACAGTTTTAGTTCCTTTAACTCTAAATACATGAAATTTTCATCACATACAAACATTGACACGTAAATTTGCATATATTTGTTTCAAAATTTTTGTTAAATAATTTGAGTAGTACTTAAACTTTTGACAGGAAGGTGAAAACAAACGCGCTGCGTTCTCAATTTTTTTAAGGTTCTAATTGAAAATCATGTTTATTTTATATCTTTAAGGCGTTCCTTTAAGAGTCATAAGTTGAGCGGAGAAAAGCACCCCAAAATAAATAAAGTCGGACGTGAATCCTCTACAGAGTCGTGCTTCTGACGGTATTAAATCAACACACAGGCGTGTATTGATCCTCATATGTACCGACATTGTATTATATCTTTCTTCGTATTATCTTTCATGTAAGAAATTGTGATTTCTAATTAACAATATATATGCGCCTTGTATGCAAAATATATACCGTTTAGTTATATCTTTTAGAAAAATTTAATATGGATGAAGCCAACCCTAATTATAGTGGAATAGTTCTAGCAAAAAAATAAATTTTAAGATTTGACATAATTAAAACTGTCATCAAGTATTCTCTTGTCCAAATACTTATTTAGGTTACTATAAAGAATCAAGAACAAAATCTACAAAATTCTGAATTGAACTTGTATTTTCTTGAACTTATTAATGACTAATATACACTCTATATAGGTGCCACTTTTATTCACAATTCTCGAGTAAAAAAAAATTGAAGCTGTATTTTCTCAACGAACCGTGGGACCTTTTGTTATTGTTGACTTTGAAGTCTTCTAATTATGCCAAACCGCTGAACAAGCTATAAGATTCTCTTCAAAGATAGTGAGGGAACTATAAAAGTCAAATATTTTACTCTAACAACTTCTTTAGGAGTTTCTTCAATAAAAATAAAATAGAGTGGATAATTCTTTTGGTTTCTTAACATGTTTTTCCTTTGAACTGGATTTATGCAATCCTTAATTATCAAGATGCATTCGATTCTTAACTCGCATAGATTCAAAGTCTGCAACTATTATCTGCTCCACTTGGCTAAAATTGAGAGCCACATCAACATGATGTATATATCCTCATCACCACTCACCACAAAGTTATCTCCTTAGATCCAATCGAACTGAAAAGCTCATTTTCTTTATTCCGCTGTTGCAATCACAGTGGATCCTTTATTTGGTCCCGAAGCAAAATCTAATGGAGAAAAGAGAGAACGTTAGAAAAAGAGAAGGCGGGAGATCATTAATAAAGTATATCTCGTGGATTCTTCCTGTTTTCTTACTTTTGGACTCTCTTTTTTGCACAAAGTTCAATAAAATAAAGAAGCCGGCCGACAACGATTCTCCCTACTTTAGTAAATTAATCAACCTCACGCCGCTAATCAAATCTTATTTTAATAGCCAAACCGAAGTTTTCTTCCGTATCTATATAGGTTTTTGAAACAAAATTAATTCACTGTATCAATCCACAAGAATTAAATAGAAGTGGAGATCAAAAGAGATATCACTGGTTTGAAGTGATTGCGCCAATTGCACGCACTAATCTCCGATCCACATCAAAGGCCATTGTGCTTGCTTTTGTCTTCAATATTTCTAAAAGCATGTGTCCCTTCTGATTCTAGCTAAGAAAGATATCTTCCGTATCGTGCCCATCAATCACTAGGGTAATTATGTCACGCCCCGTCCACCACGAAACGCGAGCATCCCGCTACAAGTCGAATTAGTTGCGACGTCCCAGGAACGTTGCCGACCCAACCTAAACATCAGAGCCACATGCGGAAGCGAATATAAAAACTCCAGACAGAAAGATGACGACAACGGGATAAAACACAATAACAATCAAACAACAGCATATTCATACAACATCAAATATACAACCATTATATTACAAATATATACATCACGCTAGCATCCGAAATCACCGTTATAACAAAAGATCAGGGTTTGGTTAACTTAACTTCCCTATGGGTCAACCCGATTTACACAACCCCTAAAATGCCCTAGGGAAAAACCTAAGGATCGCCATCTTCCATTCTGCTTCTGAATCTCTGGCTTGAATCTCCGGAAACTCACCTGCAGCTCCACTGGGTGCCATAGCAACTCCTTAAACTCTAAAAAGATGAGGCAGACTTCCCGGATTTATGGCTGGGGGTATGAAATTGTAGATTATATAACTATGAGACGAATCTCAATAAGTGTACAACCCCAAACCCCACGTAGGCACTCACGTACCGCCAGACGAAACCACACGTAACACACGACAATCAACCAAACTAGCAACCACACACGACCCTACCTGGAATCCATCATGCACGTCCCTGCATGTTAGACAACAACACGGCCAATATACCACAGCAATGAATCACAGACGCGCACGTGCCTCAATTATAAAATAAAACCCACTTGGACACGTCTCATACCGTGCCTAACAGTTTTTACCTCATAATTGAGCATCACATCACGCGATACAAACACACTTGCACACTGACTCACACCACACATCACTTTCCCAAATCTCGCACCTCAAGCCAATTCCCGCTCATTCTCAACTCTTCCACCACTACCGCGCCCGCGTAAAACTTATCAGGCCAACGGTCTTCTGACCTCGTCAGGCATCGTCACCCCGTTGGGCCGGGCATCGTCACCTCGTCAGGGACAGCATCGTCCCGCGTAAACGAACACGCCTCAGGACGGAATCCTACCTCTCCCTTTCCTTAATTACCGTGCCCGTGTAAAACACATCAGGCCAACGGTCTTCTGACCTCGTCAAGCATTAACACCCCGTCGGGCCGGGCATCGTCACCTCGTTAGGGCCGGCATCGTCCCGCGTAAACGAACACACCTCAGGATGGATCCCTTATCACAAATCCAACATTTCCATACCCTCGTTCCACTCAAACCACACTTACACACGGCCAACAAACGCACGGCCAAACATACACACCTCACACACACATTTCACAATTTCACATTCACTTCGCAAATATACATTCTCACCACACAAGCACACCACATAATCATACACATATAACACGCGATCCCAAAGCACGATCACACCATCACCACATCTCACTACCACATACATGTCACTCGGCTAAGCCACATTCAGCCCAATCACAATCCCAAATTAGCCCACAATCACAAACAGCATGCTTAACCCAACAAGCCCAATCAAATCATAACAATTCCAATCAACCACACAATTAATCCCCGATTAATCCACAACATCACAGCCATCATCGAGCCTCCCAAACCTCGAAATTCATCACCCAAATCAGTCCATATTCTCCGAACAACCAGCCTTAATTTAATCCCCAAAACAGCCACAGAAACCCCCTAAATCGAGTCCTAACCGCGTTTAGCAATACCCGAGGTCCTAAGTGGCGATTGGGAAAGTCACTTACCCTAAAAAGCGAGACAAACTAGGGCTGGAATGGTGCGGAACAGCAGCAGCAGCGTCGCCGGCGGTGACGTATGGACACTGTACGGACGCCGTTCGGACACTGTATGGATGCTGTACGGACGGCAACGTACGGCGACGTATGGACGGCTGAGGCTTCCCGGCGGCAGCGGCTCGGCAGTTTAAGTTCCGGCGCGGTGGCGGCGAGCTCTGGCGTACGGACGGCCGAGAAGGAGGAAGAGGGAGAGAGAGGTTTTGGGGGAGAGGAGAGAGAGTGGTCTAGCCAGAATGAGAGAGGAGAGAGAAAGAGATCAGACTGGTCAAATATAGGAGCTTAGAGGGTGCCACGTGTCATCGATCCAACGGTTTTGACCAAAATGCCCCTAATCTAACGGTCCTCATTCGTTCCAATCCAATAATGCAAGGGTAAAATGTTCTTTGAGTCCAATAATTGAGCTGAGAATCCATTATTAATAATCCCAAAAATTTTCCAAAATTCGGAACCCAAAAATAGCCCAAGGGCAAAATGGTCAATTTTCCGGTCCCGGGTCGAAATTCCATTTTTCGCCCATACCAACCCCAAATGTGTGTGGCCAACATAATATGGCATCGAAATCGTGAAAATAGCTTCTTAAACCCTCGAAAATCGACTGTAAAGTCCTGACGAATAAAATAATATTATTTTTCACTTCCGAGCCAAAATTCCAATTTTTGATCGTAACAACTCTAAATGTGCGTGGCCACCCTAAAATGACATCGGCCGCGAAATATAATCTCATACGGCCTCAAAATCGATATCGGTGACCAGAGGGGCAAAATCATAATTTTTCCGGTCCCGAACCGAAATCCATTTTTTTGCAGAAATGGGTGGCCCCAAGGTTGGCCAAGCCAAAAACGTCATCGGCCGCTCAAAATTGTCACTTTCAAAATTCTCGATTCCTGGGCCCGAATTCCAAGAAATGACTAAAATTGAATAATCGTGACTTTAGCTTATCTCTGGCTAACGGGTGGCTCATTGGGATTACGCGCTCTCGACTCGTGATCGACACCAAGTCAAATCACGTTTAAGTTTACTCTACCCAGGACGACCTCGATTGTCATATAATTGCGAGGATCTATCGCTAGTTCCCTTCGGACACGATTAATCAAATAGATCGCTCTCTGTTGGCTCAAAACATTCCCTCGTCAATCCATATGATCGAAGATCGAACTCAGGTCGAGTTCTTTGGTCGTGCGAACTCAATCCCGTAATAGCCCTACCCCTAAGGTTAGCATCCCGTGAATGCGATGTTCTGGGTGAGATCTCACTATAGTGCATTGATCAAATTCATTTCTTAAATCCCGAGAAAAGGATTGAAAATTCAGAATGTTACAAATTAAATTTTTTTTTATAGAAAATGTAAAGACTATGATTTAGAAAGTCATTAGGAACCACTATTGCTTCAAATTGTCCCTACATGTATTATACTATCTTCATAAAGTTGTACTACACGGCTAAAATTTATACTCAAGCAACTATAGTCATTCTGGGCACGTGCCTTGCATGAATACAATTATAGAATGGTTATATATGATTTTTATTTTAAGTGGAGTATAGGAGATGTTGCGACCGAACTCTGGTTTTTTATTTTTTTTAAAAAACAAGGGTCTCGCCTGGTACGCGCTAAGTCTAAGTTCGGGACTTAACTCGAGCTCTCCCAAGCCCATACTATATTGCGGCTTAGGGTTTAGGTTTTTAACCTGCAAGTGATTTTTATTTAGGAGTCGCCACTAATCAGTTTGGGGTGGGTTGATTAGAAACCCAAGTAAGGTGACGGGAGAATCACCCTACTCCTACGAACTAGAGATTAAAATAAGTTCGGGGACTTGCTTACAATAGTTGAATAACTAATGCTCTTTCGGTACTTTTTTACCCAATTCATTTCAGAAAATATTTGTCAAGCAATTTTGGATTGATTTTAGGACCTTTCTCCTAACATGTAAAGTGATCAAGCGAATGCATAATCATAAATGATTAGCAGCCTACGGTTCTAGCCCTAACTAAGGCGGACAACATTCAAAATACAACAATTTATGCAATCATATTCTAATTAAAAAATAACATAATAATAACACAACAATAATAAAAATAACATGCAAAATACTATCGTGTAGCCCTATAAGTTTATCTGATTTAAACATGACAATCTATGCAATTATATTTAAAAAACAACATGTATAATAACAATACAACAACAATTTAAAACATTTAGATATGTCATATAATTTAGAAAAAATATTGGACAATACTTATATCTAAATTATATCCCAATTTTAAAAGAAAAAAAATTCGAATTTTTTTAAAAAAAAAGTAATTAAATTTTTTTTAAAAAATAGTAAAAATAATAATATAACATTCAAACCGGGTAGGGTTGGTCAGAACAGACCCGGGTCAACGGACCGACCCGTACGCGTTGACTCAGGTCGGATATCCGGATCTGAACCGGGTCGGGGTCAACCCGGGTCGTTGACTTGGGTCTTGGACCGGATCGGGCTCGTCGCCCGACCCGGATCTGACCTGACTTCTCCCCCCTTCACAGACCCGGCTCCTCCTCTGTTTTGCCCTGCACCGTGTAGGCTCGCCGTAGGCGGCCAAGACACCACTTGTCTCAGCCTGGCGACACCCTGCTTTGGTGTCGCCCTGGACAGCCCAGACTGAGGCCCGACCTCCACCTGGGCCTCCGTTCCCCAGCCAGCTTTGACACCGCCGGTTAGAGGTACCTCCGGTCAACCTCCAAACAAAGCAACGGCGGTGGCCGGGACGCATCCAACGGCTAGGCGGCCGACTCCCGGAACCCTAAAACACCATGGGGACGCCAAGGGGAATGCGACACACGTGGGTGACTCGATGTCGGCCAAAAAACGGATGGACCAAAATCGAATCTCACTCGGGCATTTCAAAAAACACTCGGCGCGCACGATCAAAACGGACATTTTTCGACCTACCTCGGGGCTCAAACGTACTCCGGTGATTTATCCTTACCTTTGGCGATGATGTATGAGCTGTTGGGAACGACGATATGGGCCGGGATTCGCACGAAATGGCCGGCGTGAGTCCTGTCCAAACCACGCACAAAAAACAGAGCAAAACAACGGCAGTCCGAACCGGGAGAGGCTCACCAGTCGACGACGCATCTGGGGGGTCTCTCGCTGATCTGGGGGCGACGGCAACCCTGCTCGTTCTCCTTCCTGCTCCGGCGTGACCTCGGTATGGTCTCTCTCTCTCTCTCTCTCTCTCTCTCTCTCTCCGTTCTCTCTCTTCTCTCCGTCTCTGTTTTTCTCCTCTCTCTGTGGCCGGGGCTGTCCGCTCTCTCTGTGTGTCGCCGCCCCCGGCTCGGCGGTGAGGATTGGTGGCTGAGGCGCGGTGGCCCCCCAGAAGCTCTCACTCTCTCTCTCTCTCTCTCTCTCTCTCTCTCTCTCTCGGCTTGTCTCTCTCCTGGTTTTTCTCTCAAACCGGCCCTCCTCTCTCTCTCCTTTCTCTCCGCCTTTTGTGGTGGTCGCCAGTCGTCCACCCTACTCCATTGAATGCTCTGCACCGGCCTCATCTCCTACCATGACTTTCGTGGCCAATTTGCGCGGTGGAGCGGGTATTCCACGCTTCTCCAGTGGCGGTCGGGACAGAGGAGAACAGAGGAGAGAGAGGGGAGGCTATATTGGGGGAGGTGGAGAAGAAAGAGCTGGGCCGGGCTAGACCCAGCTCGCACAGAAGGGGAAGAAGAAGAAAGAAAACGGGCCGAGCCCGCGCGGGGGAAAAAAAGAAAAGGGTCAGCCCAACTCAGATTTTTTTTTTGAAATTTAAAAAATGCTCTAATAAACCCTATAAATACAAATGTACCTAATATCTATATGCAATGTAATTAAATAGAAATATTTTTTCGTTTTAGGAATTAAAGAAAATCAACTCTTAAATTTTGTGAAATTAATTTTGGATAATTAAAAATAGGTGTCAATAGCTGCCCCTCTTTGTAGGTGATCTCGTAGAGGTTAAGCTCACAGAGATTGCGTTCAAAGATAAAATGACACCTAAATTTGGCCCATGCATGTTTCGTGAATGCTGTTTTTTGCGAGACCGTGAGTCCCATTTTTTATGATGCGATAAGATGATGCGAGCTAAAACAAATAAAAACATACCTGAGGCTACTTACCTTGCCGAAGGGTGGAGTAATTCCAGATAGTTGCTATCATGTATGGAGGACTCGAACCTATTTTCGGTCGCCTCGACTGTATTTCATTTGTCTAGGATTCGAACCTATCTTCGGTCGCCTTGATGAGGGAAATTGTTTATCTAGGACCCGAACCTCTCTTCGGTTGCCTCGATTGGATTTCGTTTGTCTAGGACCCGAACCTTTCTTCGATCGCCTTGACTGGGAAAATTGCTTGTCTAATTGGTAGAGTAATTCTAGGCGCACTGCAGGGCGATTAAAGTGTCTGTTTAGTATCCGAACTTTTCTTCGGACGCACCACAAGACGATTGAAAATGTTTGCTTAGTACCTGAATCTTTTTGCTCAGGTGCACCACAGGGAGACAAAAATCGTCTGTTTAGTATCTGAATCTTTTTGTTCAGGCGCACCATAGGGCAATTGAAGTGCCTGTTTAGTATTAGAACTTTTCTTTGGACGTACCACAGGACAATTGAAAGTGCCTGTTTAGTATCCGAACTTTTCTTCGGACGCACCATAGGGCTATTTCTTTTGAGACATCTGGGTTGTATCTCATGCAATGAGAAATGCTTTTCTATTTCAAAGGAACACCTGGTTTACCTTCCGAGTGGGTTTGAAAAGAATTATGATGAAATACCTCGAGTTTCTTACCCAAAGGTTTGGATGTATCATCTGCTGAATATCCGACCTTTTTCGGGACACCTCTCTTGGGATGGCAGAAAGGGCTTCTCCAGTGCCCAAATTTCAGTGGCGTACATCTGGGGAGTAAGACTCCGAGCTGTAAAAGCATGCCGTGCCAATTCCACCTGGGGAACTGGCGAGTTTTTGGGACATCTTTGGAGACACTCCAAAGGTCAGGCGTTCTTTGAGTCTTCGAGGATATTTTACCTGTCAAAGACGATTAGCGCAAATATGCATATATCAATAAAGGATATAGACAAGTTAGGCTATCCCAGAATGCGTATTTGAAAGTTCACGCACGATGATTTTGCCATATTTGCATCACCAAATATCCACTGAGGGTAATTATCAGTTAAGACAATTTTCGCTCGCAAGGTAGACTTCTCGAGATGGTGAACAAGAGACCTTCAGTTAGAAAGGACTTGTCACTCGCTCTCATTGAAAAGGATTATTTTGTCCCAACCATTAATGCGAGAATATTGAAAACACTCAACCTAACCATCGTCACATCAACAAGGGTTTGAGTTTTCTCGCAAGCGGTACGATTTTACCAATATGAGAGGTCTTTATTAGGATTGTAATGCAAGCTTGGTCAATGGCTTAACAAAGGAGACTGTCTAAGTCAAGGCCAAGAAAGAAAATATCCTGTAATCATCTCCAGGTTTACAAGTTAAGAATCTTGCAAAACGAGATAGAAATAGTCTTGCTCGCACTTTCTCGAGTGATGCTTATAAACATTTGAAATTCCACATTAATTCAGGTGCCCTAATCAGAAGAGACTTTATGAGGGACGTAACGTAGGCTCAGTTCATAGGTTGAGAAACGAAAGGATCGTTAGACTCAAAATGTGTGTAAGGGTGAGAGTTAGTGATCATCTTGACGTTGTCACCTGTCTTTTTCTTCATCGCTAGGATCCTCTTGAAAACTCCCCAGAGTAGTTTGGCATTTTGGCTTCTTGAACTTTTGTCCAACAATTGCACATTTGCTTGGGGATATAAATTTCTTTAACATCAGAATTCACTTTTTGATCGCTTTTTGTCTATGGGCATTGGCCTTGCTTTTACCAGGCATACTGCTTTTTTACGCCCCTAGTTTTTTTAGCAGTGTTTTAGCATTTGTTTTTATTTTACTTGACTCATAGATTGGCCTAGGTAAGTTAAAACAATGCAGTGCTATTTAACTCCTGATATCTTTGTCTTCAGTCAGCACTCCAGATCTAGCTCCTTGAGTTGGAGTGACTTTTCCCTTGCCCCGGTGTGGGGGATGATCATCAACTGAGTTTGTACGAAACGAAACTACAGGCTCAATTGGGTTAACAAGGGATATAAGTATATAGGATAGAAGAAGAACTGCTCTTCGTCATCCTAGGGCACTTAAAACATCGTGAGAGTTAAATTGCAATAATAACACTCAAAGATTGATGCAAGTGAGAGTAAGAAAATTTCTATTCATTTTTTCTCACGTTGTGCTGCCGACTTACCTCCAGTTGCCCCAATATAGGATGGTTCTTGATAGGAGTAATTTAAAAAGAACCTCCAATTGTATGGGCTCAAAATGGTTAAGCAAAGGATCATCAGTAGTGTATAGGGCAGAGAAATGAACTGCCTCTCGTCATTTTGGCTATTATACCTTATGCGAGAAATCTCTTTATCTTGCAGAAATAGAATCTTTTCATTCGTCTCGACAGGGATCAATACATGGGGATGTGTATGGACTAAGAATTGCCTTTTGTCATCCTGACACATCTCGTTCAGCATACCCGAGCAGTTCGACACTATTTGTCGAATTATCATCTTGACAAATTTTCACATGGAATTGGTGAATTAAACGGCTAAAATTACTGTGTAAAATTTCTTTTCAAAAGGCATACGATGCACTTTGGGGAGGATTAAGCGTCTATTTACTTTAAAATTGCTTCCTCTTTCTTTGATTTTTTCTACTCTTATAAAAAAAGAGTTTTAAGGGAAAAAAAATACTTACCTATGCTGCAGCAGCGGTGAGGCAAATCTGCAAGGCAATAAGAAAGACCGTGTTAATGAACATTTCTTTGAGGGATAGAAATTGGGAACGACACGACACTACCCTTTGTGACTCGTTTCACTTGAGTTTAAGCTTGCAATTCCTTGAGCTTTCTTGAATGTCAACAATTTCTGTTGAGAATAACATGAACTCATGTTAGTAATAAGATGACTGAAGGTAAATTGAGAACGATATAAATTTCCCTTCTTCCATTTTGCCTTCAAAGCTAGCATAGTATTTTCTTTCAAAACTCCTTTCTCATTTATTTTGAAGCTCAAATGAAATCCTCTATAATTAAGGGTACTTCCAACTAGACGGTCCTATTTTCGGCGCATGCTATGTCAATGCAGTCCCGGCATGTTTAAGGAGCTTTTTAGGAATCCTCTGATTCCTGACTGCATAGGGCATGTGCAATTGCTTGCATGTGGATCTTCACAGTAAAGCTAATTTCTACTTTAAATGTCTTTGACTGATATGGGCGTGACTACCATCGAAAATTCTATGATTGTCAGGATTAGCATTTGCGTCATTTTATCATATGCAAAGTCCTTTCTAGCTGCTTGTGCTGGACCTTTACTCAAATTTGTTAAACATAAAAGGAAATGGTGTGTTATTTCTATGCTAAAGTGGATGAACTTTAGGAACGAAAAACACCCTTTTTGATAGACTGGGGAATTGCATGCCCCTTAGTCTACTTTCCCAATTAAGCGCTTCCTGCATTTTAAGGAAAAAACACAATGGTTGTTTACACGGACTTGAGCTAGAACAATGAACGAGATACATCCTTTTAGTGTTTCATCGTGTTTCATTCGAGAGGTCCCAATATTTGTCCTCTATCCGGCTTGCTAGCATGTCAGAATCTAGCATGCTCCTCAGTCAGTCACCTGTAAAAGAAAAGGGACGGGATGTCATTTCCAAAATTTATTAAGGAATAAGACATACCTTTTTCTTTCAAAAGGGATAATCTCTTCTTGATTTGCCCCCGACTTTCTTGTACGAAATGATGTTCCACTCATCATGGAGTCAAGGAATGCTTAGCATTCTCTTTGACTCTCTGGGGCTGATATCACCCACTGGTAGTAATGAGATTTGCCCCATGTTTCATTTGAAGGTTGGATGATCTTCGCTCGGATTGCCACTATCAGATTAGTTGGTCCGCTAGCATCACCAGGGTCTGATGTGCTCTTCAATTTGTGTCATTTCTAAATGTCTCATTCGTAATAACAAATCAAAAGGGAGTATGCTCTGAGACACGAAGTGAGCGAGTTAGAAAAACAAATAGGGCTATAAGCATGCACGTTTTTCTATCACCATTCTTTCTTCGTTTCTTTTGAAGTATGATAAAACATTTGTTTTATTTTCAAAAGTTTATAAACGAGGAAGCATGAGGAAGCCCGGGCCTCAGAACACTTTCCTTTACATGGTTGGATATCATCAACGGGCCGGTTTGGTATATTTCCTCAAGCCCTCAAAATATTATTTATTTAGAACAAGTGGATTTACAACCTCGGGGGAAGGGGAGTTCAGAAGGGCATTTCTTTCGGCAGAAATGACAATAGCAAAAGAAATACAAGGATAGCCCCTTTTTCAGGGATTCATGCAAAAGGGTGAGAGGAGTTCTACTCAAGCGGGCTTGCACCCAGTCCCTCCACCGGTCTGGAATGAGAAAGCTTTCTTGTCCAGCAAACTCTGGATTCGGCGCTTAAGAGTGCAGCACTCATCAGTTGAATGCCCTACCTCACCAATATGATAGTCACACTTCTTGGATGGATCATAGTTGAAGAAATTCTCAGGATTAAGACGAGTCGGCTCAGTAGAGAGTAAGCCCTTCTTCCGGAGAATTGCCAGCACCTGAGACGGGGATCTAGGGAGCGGAGTGAACTATTTTTTGTTACTTCGCCTTTGGGGTGGTTGGCAACTTGAGGCCGGCTGCTGCCCACCGCTTATCTGAACTATCGGGGGAGGGCGAGCGGTCTAGGTGTATATGAAATCCACATCTGCCAGGAGCTCGTTCTCATTTTTCGTGCCGAGTCTATTGCTTGTGGAGGTGGGGTCAGTAAACCACCCTTCGTGCAATCCCATCTTGATGCGTTTGCCTACTAGAACAAGTCGGTTAAGTGACTCAGTAGTGGCACCAATCAAGCGATGTTTGTATTCATACGGAAGAGAGTTAATGAACAGCTTCATTTGTTCATGGTAAGAAAGTTCTGGAGTGACTAGGATGGCCAAGTTCCTCCATCTGGTGGCATATTCTTTGAACAACTCACTCTTCTTCTTCTCAGTGCATTTGAGATCATCACGAGAAAATGCGACGTCGAGGTTAAATTGGTACTGCTTAAGGAAGGCATCAACAACGTCATCCCAAGATTTGAAAGTATCTATATCTTTTGATATGTACCATGTCAAAGCTGGCCCCGTTATACTTGCTTGAAATGTCTGGATCATGAAGAGTTCATTATCGACATACTAGGTCATTCGCATATGATACATGTACAAGTGGTGTTTGGGGCATGAAGTGCCATTATATTTTTCAAATTTTGGCATTTTGAATTTTTCTGGGACCTTAACCCTTATGTGCATGGACAGATCAAGAGGGACAACATGTTGCGGGCCTTGCAATTGCTTCAACATTTCTTCGACCTTCGCAAGGCGCTTGTCATGCTTTGTCACAGGTGTGCTTATAAGTTCAGTCTTCTTGATAGCCAGTGGAAGCGAATCGTCCTCTAGCAGGGGCATTTTGTTGTCGCTGGCGGAGGTTTTTTCTTTTCCAGTAGACGGTGGTGGTAACAACATGTCAATTGATGCTGGCATAGGAGTGAGCTTGCCATGAATAGATTCCACCTGCTTCGTGAGATTTTCGATCGCATTGAGGACCAGTTTCATCTCGTCTTCCATGTTAGTGAGACGCACGTTATCTTCAGCCATTTTTTGTAACTACTTGTTAAAAAAATGGCAACAAATGAGCATAAGACCTCATAAAGGATCAGTCCATGACTTAGTCTAGTATTGTACGCATTTTCTTTATTTGCAAAAAATATTAGAAGCAAAAAAGGTTTTTATTTATATATTCTTTACAACGGCGTCTCTGGGGTTTGAACCCTGGTCTCCTCGGACCGCATTCACTCCCGGATACCACTCAACTAAGGCCGCGATGGTGTCATTAAAGCGCAAATTCTTTTATTTACATACAAATTTTCTCCATTTTGAAAACGACAACAAATCATATGAGAAAACAATGATTTGTAATGTGTTTATAAAAATAAAGGTATGAATTGGAAGTAAGTATTTTGAAAAAGTTTTAGTAACTATTTCTTCCAAAACGATTACGGTATTAAATCCACAACTAACCTAGACTAATCATGGATCGACTGGGATATACAAAAATAAATAAATTGCAAAGTACATGAATAAAAAACTTACTTTAACTGGAACCATGGCAATCACAGAAGGATGCACATGAGGAGTGAGGTTCGATTTCTATCTAGACTAGTTCAGCAAAATAAAGCTAAAAGAGTGCCTGACCATCGCAGTCTCGCGTTGGTGTCAAGTCCTTTTAACCTCGGCCAAATCGAAAGGAATATCTTATAGTCACGCGAATAGCGGCTAAAGATAGACACTTTACGATATTCAGAAAGAAATTTCGGGGACAAGAAAGGCAACCTCTACATCGTGGGCTCGCGTTCGAGGTCGTATCTTTCTTAACACCATCCTAAAATGCCCTATCACGGCCCAAGTCCGGCAACATGATTGTGTGTGCAACAGTATAGTGTTAAATCATTAAAGCATGCACAACAATTTATAAGCAATCATGATTTAAAATCTGCAAGAACATTTAACACCCTAATGTCAGGGTCATACCTGGAATCCTCACTGTCAAACAAAAATTATTTTTGAATAGGATAAATTTTTTTTGGCTTAAGTCTATTTTTAAAAAATGCAACTCCCCAGCGAAGTCGCCAGTCTATCGCGACCGACCTCCAATGTTTTATTTTTTTAAAAAAACGAGGGTCTCGTCTGGTATGCGCTAAGTCTAAGTTCAGGACTTAACTCGGACTCTCCCAAGCTCATACCATGTCACGACTTAGGGTTTTGGTTTTTAACCTGCAAGTGATTTTTTTTTAGGAGTCGCAACTAATCAGTTTGAGGTGGGTCGATTAGAAACCCAAGTAAGGTGACAGGAGAATCACCCTACTCCTACGAACCAGAGATTAAAATGAGTTTGGGACTTGGTTACCCTAGTTGAATAACTAATGCTCTTTTGGTACCTTTTTACCCTATTCGTTTCATAAAAATATTTATCAGACAATTTTAGATTGATTTTAGGACCTTTCTCCTAACATGTGAGGTGATCAAGCGAGTGCATAATCATAAACGATTAGCAGCTTACGGTTCTAGCCCTAACTAAGGCAGACAACATTCAAAATACAACAATTTATGCAATCATATTCTAATTAAAAAACAACATAATAATAACACAACAATAATAAAAATAACATGTAAAATATTACCGTGTAGCCCTATAGGTTTATCTGATTTAAACATGACAATCTATGCAATTATATTTAAAAAACAACATGTATAATAATAATACAACAACAATTTAAAACATTTAGATATGTCATATAATTTAGAAAAATATTGGACAATACTTATATCTAAATTATATCCCAATTTTAAAAGAAAAAAATTTCGAAATTTTTAAAAAAAAGTAATTAATTTTTTTTAAAAAAATAGTAAAAATAATAATATAATATTCAAACCGGGTGGGATTGGTCAGAACCGACCCGGGTCAACGGACCGACCCGTACGTGTTAACTCGAGTCGGATATCCGGATCCGAACCGGGTCGGGGTCAACCCGGGTCGTTGACTCGGGTCTTGGACCGGATCGGGCTCGTCGCCTGACTCGGATCCGACCCGACTTCTCCCCCCTTCACAGACACGGCTCCTCCCCTATTTTGCCCTGCACTGTGTGGGCTCGCTAGAGACGGCCGAGACGCCGCTCGTCTCAGCTTGGCGACACCCTGCTCTGATGTCGCCCTGGACAGCCCAGACCGAGGCCCGACCTCCACCTGGGCCTCAGTTCCTCGGCTAGCTTTGACACCGCCGGCCGGAGGTACCTCCAGTCAACCTCCAAACAAAGCAATCGCGGTGGCTAGGACGCGCCCGAAGGCTAGGCGGCCGACTCCCGGAACCCTAAAACACCATGGGGACGCCAAGGGGAATGCGACACACGTGGGTGACTCGATGTTCGCCAAAAAACGGACGGACCAAAACCAGATCTCACTCGGGCATTTCAACAAACACTCGGCGCGCATGATCAAAACGGACAGTTTTCAACCTACCTCGGGGCTCCGGGGTACTCCGGTGACCTATCCTTACTTTTGGCGACGACGTACGAGCGGTGGGGAACGACGGTATGGGCCAGGATTCACGCGAAACGGCCGGCGCGAGTCCTGGCCAAACCACGCACAAAAAATGGGGCAAAACAGGGGCAGTTCAAACCGGGAGAGGTTCACTGGTTGACGGCGCGTCTGGGGGTCTCCGGCTGATCTGGGGGCGACGGCGACGCTGCTGGTTCTCCTTCCTGCTCCGGCGTGACCTCGGTATGGTCTCTCTCTCTCTCTCTCTCTCTCTCTCTCTCTCTCTCTCTCTCTCTCTCTCTCTCTCTCTCCGTTCTCCCTTTTCTCTTTGTCTCTATTTTTCTTCTCTCTCTGTGGCCGGGGCTGTCCGCTCTCTTTGTGTGTCGCCGCCCCCGGCTTGGCGGCGAGGATTGGTGGCCGAGGCGCGGTGGTCCCCCAGAAGCTCTCACTCTCTCTCCTGGTTTTTCTCTCAAATCGGCCCTCCTCTCTCTCTCCTCTCTCTCCTCTCTCTCCGCCTTTTATGGTGGCCGCCGGTCGTCCACCCTGCTCCATTGAATGCTCTACACCGGGCTCAGCTCCTATCATGACTTTCGTGGCCAATTTGCGTGGTGGAGCGGGTATTTTGCGCTTCTCCAGTGGCGTTCGGGACAGAGGAGAACAGAGAAGAGAGAGGAGAGGCTAAACCGGGGGAGGTGGAGAAGAAGGAGCTGGGCCTGGCCAGGCCTAGCTGGCACAGAAGGGGAAGAAGAAGAAAGAAAGCAGGCCGAGCCCGCGTGGGGGAAAAAGGAAAAGGGCCAGCCCAACTCGGATTTTTTTTTTTGAATTTTTTTTGAATTTTAAAAAAGTGCTCTAATAGACCCTATTAATACAAATGTACCTAATATCTATATGTAATGTAATTAAATAGAAATATTTTTTTATTTTAAGAATTAAAGAAAATTAACTCCTAAATTTTGTGCAATTAATTTTGGATAATTAAAAATAGGTGTCAACAGAAGAGGATATTCTATGTGACTACTACACACATAAATTATTGCAAATTTATACATTTTAACTTCAGAAAAGGATTTTTTTTTTCAGATTTACTAGATAAAATATGTGGTTATTCATTACTGGATTGACGATGATGTTGTGTAATGTATCATTATCATATAAGATATTTTTTTATTGGTGATTAATTATTTCGTGAAATGATAGGACCTTGTAAGAAGTTGAATTACGTCTAACGTTTGTGACTTAGTTTCGCAAATATGAAATAAATATCAAGTGATTAAGCGCCCACGATGGAACAGAGAGAATTTAAAGAAGGTGGAGAAGAGGGGACGAGGAACCAAACGAAGAAGATAATACGAAGAAAGATTGCGTATCAGAAGGAAGTGACGGGGGAGAGAGATATGGGAAAAAGCATCTTTTGAATTTTGCCGACAAAAACAAATTAGGGTTGGACACGACTCCACCAAAAATGGAACTTGAGTTTGCACGCTTCTCGCTATAAGACCAGGCGACTCCCCAACTCTACAGTCAAACAAATCGTCTAATCTTTTCTCAATCTTTTCATATTGCGCCTCCTCTGCAGACACGCTAAGCAATTCTTTACCAATTTCTCTTTGCCCAGAGACAAACATCGGCATGACTAGTGCTCTCAGCTCCGTGAATGTCTATCCATTGTTGCTGCTCATTCTTGGTCTGTTGCAAGCGGTGACTAGTTATGCCCGATCGAGTAATCCGCGGTGCGTCACTTCATCCTGTGGTGACATTCGCGATATACATCGCCTGTTTCGATTGAAGAGTGATCCGAAGGGATGCGGTGACTCAAAACATGAGCTGACTTGTGAAAATAATCGCACTATTGCGTACTTGCTTGATGGCCGATTCCACGTGCAATCTATCAATTATTCTACCAAAAGTATCGGATTGGTCGATGAGTTATGCAAACTCATCATATTCAGGTCTAGACAGTGATACTCTTAGTGCGTGACGTCATTCAACTGCGTTTCTCAAGTATTATCCTATGTTTGGTAATCTTGCATTGAATTTCCACATTCTGTAAATAAATGTCATTGGAGAAGAAGTAAGAACAAACTATTCCGATGCATGCTGACATAGATTCATGGTACTGCGTCGAAACTGATGTGCTATGTAGTGACATGAAAAAAATAATAATTTTGAATAGTTTGAATTTTCTAAGAGAGCGAATTGGAGGAAAAAGGAAAAATTTTCTTCACCCACCTCATATTTCCTCTTTCCTCCCTCTCCCAAACAAAGCATTAAAATAGTACCAAAAGATCATGCCCCGCTCATGTGTAAAAGTCCCAAATTAACCGGATAACTTTCTTGATATTTCCAGATTGATGGGGGTGTGAATCCTTTTATGCCCATTTTGTTTTTGTCGAACTTTTCTTCCCATTTAGTGAGTCCTTATGCTAGCCTATTTTCTACTCTAACTGTATATGGATTCTCATGGTATTTCACTCTGTGATAGTTATATTTCTGCAGATTATTATATCGTGAATGTCCAAAAAATATAAGAAATCATTATAGACAAGAACAAATCGTTGGACTTATCAAACAAGAAACGGGATTATTGTTCTATATGAAAGGACAGATGAGTGGACTTAATTAACATGGTTTCATTGTTCTGTGTCAAAATTGATATACTATGCCGTGACATGAAGGAGAAGAAGTTTTGAGGCAAGCTATTTCTCATTTTTTGATATTGTTCCTCGAAACTATACATCAATTTTCCCATGGTCGTGACTCGTGGGGCGAAGAAAGAAGATGGAGAAGAAGAAGGGAGGAGGAAAAAAACGAAGAAGAAAATCAGAGGAAAGGGGGGAGAGAAAGAGAGAGATGGATTTGTTTGTTGACTTTACGGGACGTGGAATCAACAATCACGGGAGGAGAGTGGAAGAAACTTTTGAAATTTCAATGGGTGTAAATTTCCAGGATGAACCAACAATCAGGGGAAGAGAGTGGAAGAAATTTTTGAAATTTCAATGGGTGTAAATTTTTAGGATGCCCTGTATATGACTCCACTAATAATGAAACTTCAGTTTGAGTCCACATCTCTAATTTTTTTTTTGGTTATCAATACCTCTTTAATTTCTTGACTTGCATGCATTTGTTAAACTTGGGCTTTTCTATCAGACGAGGCGACCCCAAGTCTCCCAATCAAACGAGGCTCATCCCATCTTTTTTCAATCGTTTTATATCGTGCCTCTCCTCCACACGCACCAGGCAATTTTTTACCGATTTCTATTTGCCCAAAGACAAACAGAAACATGATTAATGCTCTCAGCTCCATGAATGTCTATGAAGCGCTGCTACTTCTTGTCCTACTGCAAGCGATGACTAACGATCTGCGGTGCGTCGCTTCATCTTGTGGTGATATTCGCAATATAAATCATCAGCTTCAATTGAAGAGTAATCCGAAAAGATGCGGTGATCCAAAGAAAGAGCTGGTTTGTAAAGATAATTGCACTGTTCTATACTTTCATGATGGATGATTCTATGTGCAGTCTATCAATTATTCCAATTACTGCTTCCTTGGTTTGGCCATAAGATAATTACGGTGGGGAGATTACTCTTACACTTTTTACATTTTACTTAATCTAATTGTACGGAGAGCATAATTTTAATTTTTTTAAACTCTAAATACCTGAAATTTTCATCACGTACAAGCATTGAAATGTAATATCACATATACTTATTTTTTTAATTTTTCTTAAATAATTCGAGTAGTACTTTAACTTTTGACGGAATGGTAAAAGCAAACGCGCTAACTTTTCAATTTTTTGTAAGGTTCTAATTAAAAATCATGTTTTTTTTAATCTTTTTAAGGCGTTCCGTTAAGAGACATAAGTTGGGGAAAATTGTTCAAAAAGTCTTAACCTATTGCACTTTTATCAATTCAGTTCTAAATCTTTTCATATTTTGCCAATGTAGTCCATCTAGCCATTTTTTGTCGGAAATCGCTGACATGGACGTAAGCTATCCCACCTATGACCAATTTTGGGTAAACTCATGAAGTTGTTTTTGAATGACTTATCAAAGGATCCCATGTGTTAAAGCAATTGGACCAACTTGATGATCTAGCCATTGAGAAGGTGAACATAATTAACAATATTAAATCTTAGATTAGACATCGCTTAAATCTCGTCTAATTGACAGCTACAACGGCTCCACTAACTAAATGGTCCAGCGTGCATTGTTCCTCAGATTGGTTTTACCACTAAAGATTGTAAAATCACTAGAGATCACTACATATTATAGGAGTGTCAAGTGTTTACAATTTTGGACATTTGTCCATGCACATTGCCGATTATCACCTCACAGGACATATTCATCGTCAACAAAATCGATGATCCATTATCCTCAAGAGATCTGCAAAGACGTGGCAACTTCATTCTTTCTCCTATGTAACTTGACACAGGTTAGGCTTAGGAATGACGAATTGCACGACACCATAGGATGAACTAGCCATACTGCTTTGATGGTGGAATACAACCATGGCAAGGTAAGAATTCCTATATCTGCGAGGTTGCAGCGATCATTGAGTTATGCAAACTCCTCACATTCAGGTTTGAACATTGATACTCTTAGTGTGTGGCCATGTTCTACTACGTTTCTTAAGTATTATCCTATGTTTGGTAATCCTGCATTGAATTTCCACATTCTATAAATAAATGTCATTGGAGAAGAAATAAGAACAAACTATTCCAATGCATTTGGACATGGTTTCATGGTATTGCATCAAAACTGATGTACTGTGTAGCGAGACGAAGAAAAACTAATTTTGAAAAGTCTGAATTCACTACGAGAGTGAATTGGAGGAAAAAGGAAAAATTTTCTTCACCCACCTACTTTTTCCTCTTTCCTCCCTCTCCCAAACAAAGAATTAGAATAGTATCTAAAGATCATGCCTCGCTTATGTGTAAAAGTGCCAAATTAACCATATAACTTTCTTGATATTTCCAGATAACAGTCGGGTGTGAATCCTTTTATGCCCATTCAGCGAGTCCTTATGCTAGCCAATTTTCTACTCTTATTGTATTTTACTATGTGATAGTTATATTTCTGCATATTTTTGTATCATTAATGTCAAAATTATATAAGAAATCATTGCAGATAAGAACAAATTGTTGGACTTATCTAACAAGCAATGAAATTATTGTCTCATTTGAAAGAACACTTTGGTGGATAAATATAAAATGGATTCATGGTACCGCGTCAAAATTAATGTACTATGTCGTGACACGGATAAAAAGTAGTTTTGGGGCCAAAATAGTTTTTCTTTTTGATATTGTTCTTTAAAACTATACATCAATTTTCCTATGATCGGGACTCGGGGCAAACAAAGAAGATGGAGAAGGAGAAGGGAGGAAGAAAAAAACGAAGAAGAAAATAAGAGGAAAAATAGCGTATCATATTAAGAAGGGAGTGACAGGGAGAGAGGGAGAGAGATGGATTTGTCTGTTGACGGGACGTGGAACCAACAATCACGTGAAGAGAGTGGAAGAAACTTTTGAATATTCAAAGGGTGTAAATTTCCTAGATGCGATGTATCTGTAGGTCATTAAAGGGGGTCTCATTTAGGGTTGGACACGACTCCCCTATTAATGGAACTTTAGTTTGGGTCCACCTCTTTAATTTCTTGACTTGCATGCATTTGTTCCATTGACTGAGTTTGGCTTTCCGAGAAAATCTTAGGTGAGATTAACACTCCACGTAGGGTTTGCAGGAAACCACCTACAAATTGACACGTGGCAATCAGTGCCCACATGTCAGGAAAAAAACTTCTCTCTCCTCTCTCTCACGCGCTCTGCTCTTCATCTCTCTGCAACCCCACGCTGAACGCCCTCTCTCTAACACCTTCGTTCATGTTCTGACAAGCCTTCTTTAATTCATCTCTCCTTTGAACTCAAGTCCTTCAAGCTTTCTAGCAAAAAAAAAAAGTCCTTCAAGCTTGACTCCGCCATCTTCCTCCGCGGCCGCAACCGGCGACCTCGACAATGGCGAAGAAGCACTTCCGAATCTCGTGGTCGATCCAAAAGCTGCTGCGTTCGGTCTTCAAGCCGAAGACGAGCTCTAACCCGGCGTTCGGCATCACTGGTTTGTATTCGCCCGTTGTCGGCGAGGATGACGGGTTTTACGTTGGGTACGACAAGTCCGGCGCGTTGACCATGATTCCGGAGTCCCCGGAGGTTGAATATCTCGGGAAGTTGTCGCCGGATATGGATCGGAGGTGATGACGACTAGAAAGCGCAGAGCTAGTCGTGCATCGGGCATGAGCGAAGGTGTTAGAGAGAGAGGGGGTTGAGCGTGGGGTTGCACAGAGATGGAGAGCAAAGTGTGTGAGAGAGAGGCGAGAAACAAGTTTTTTCCTTGACACGTGGGCCCCGATTGCCACGTGTCAATTTGTGAGTGGTTTTCTGTAAAATCCTACGTGGTGTGTTAAACTCATCTATAAGTTCAGGCCACTCCAAATCTCCAGTCAAACAAGGTTCATCCAATCTTCTTTGCATCTTCTTATATGGTGCCGCCTCCACACACACCAAGCAATTCTTTACCAGTTTCTCTTTGCCTAAGGACAAACAGAGACATGTTTAATGCTCTTAGCTCCATGAATGTCTATCCAGTGCTGCTACTCATTCTTGTTCTACTGCAAGCGATGACTAGAGATGCCGGCTCGAGTAATTTGCAATGCATTGCTTCATCTTGCGGTGACATTCGCAATATAAGTCACCCGTTTCGATTGAAGAGTGATCCGATGGGTTGCGGTGATCCGAAGTTCGAGCTGGTTTGTGAAGATAATCGTACTATTCTGTACCTCTTTGATGGCCGATTCTACGTGCAGTCCATCAATTATTCCACACACACAATCAGATTGGTCGACGATGGGCTGCAAAAGGATAATTGCTCGTCTTTCCCCCATCATTCATTGGCTATCAGTAGCTTCTACTCCGATCCAAACATCCAATACAATGTGTACAACAATGATATATTTGTCATTGTAAACTGCTCAAAGCCAGTTCGTTCTCCATCTTACATCACTACCCGTCCATGCATTGAGGGGTCATACTCATCCAACGCGTCATCAACTTGGAACTTGTATGCTTTGGTTAAACCAAATGCTTCGGATGTGAGGGATTTTTGCACCATTAGCAGTTGGGCGTGGGTATCACGTGTTTTTGAGCCTGATGAGCAGATTAATATTAGCTCCTACAACTACGAGCTAATCCATAAGAGAATGGCCGAAGGATTTGATCTCTACACTCGTAGCAGTCCATGGAAGAAAACTGTCTTTTGCTACCTTGATTTCTATATCTACTTCCATTTCCATAACTACTTTTTTTACAAGTACTACTTCAGCAGACATCAGGTTTGCGGATCCAAGTACTACTCTGGTGGTAAGCATTGGTTGGCAATGAAATTTTACCCCAATATTGCATGATTCTGTACACTTGTTTTTTTTTTGGGTCGAAGATTCTGTACACTTGTTCATTTGCTACTTTCTCTTCAAAAACTGGAAAGTGAAAGAAATATCTAATTAATATCAAAGATAATTATAACAAAATATACCTGTTAGTATACGTCAACGTTGTGTATTTGAAAGGTTTCGGGAGCAAAAAAAATTAATTAAATCAAGATACACTTGTTAATATTCCTTAAATAATTATATTCATGCATCGATGGGGGAAATCAAATTATCAATTAATTAAATGTGAAAATCACTGTGTCTAGATTATAATTCCTTTCCACCGTAAAAAAAGAAAAAAGAAAAGAAATAGGATGCTTGTGCGAGCAATTACATGACTAACTTTTGTTGGCATAGAATTTACAATTTCTTAATTCTTAATTAGTTATTTAATTAGTCACTTAACTAATAATCCAGGAGACGCTCCTTAACATTCCTTAAAAATTTTAGTCATGTATCGGTCGGACGAGCAAAATTAATAATTTAATAAGAAAATCACTATTTCTCTAGATTTGTTGACCACTAACAAAGCGAAAGGAGTTTCTTGTAAGGCCTACCATCTATGTACCAAGCCTATTCTTTGCATTTATTTGTAGATGTATGCATGCCACTACTCATATTCTTTTGGACAAAATTCAACTTATACAAAGTAGCAGGCTACTACTCTGTTTCCTTGTGAGTTTTGTTTTGCAAACTTCTTTTCCTTCAATTTCTTTTCACACCATTCGTTACTTCCACAGGTGTCCAAGATGATATTGCAATTTGGACTGTTGGAGATTTTATAATACTATTGGGTAAGCCGCAATGATTTGCTCTTACAATAATTATGAAGATAATTCTAACCTATCAAAATTTTCTTCAGTGCTTTTCTGTGTAGCGAAATTCGTAATCGGGACGCCATTTGTTGCGATATTTCTAGTCTACAAGTACCGAAGACGACACTTAGCAATGGACAAGAACATTGAAGAATTCTTGCAAGCTCATAACAACTTTTTGCCCATAAGGTACTCTTACTCTAATATTAAAAAGATCACCAGAAACTTTAAGCACAAACTAGGTGAAGGGGGGTATGGTTCCGTGTACAAAGGAATGCTCAGAAGCGGCAATGAAGTGGCCATTAAGATTTTGAAGTACAAGGCCCATGGCCAAGATTTTATTAGTGAAGTGGCTACTATTGGAAGAATTCACCATGTTAATGTTGTGCAACTCATCGGTTTTTGCTTTGAAGGCTCGAAACAAGCTCTCGTGTATGATCTCATGTCAAATGAATCCTTGGACAAGCACATTTTTGCAGAAGAAGGTGATAAGTTTCTTGATTACAAGAAAATATATGATATTGCTCTTGGGGTGGCGAGGGGGATTGAATACTTACATCGGGGGTGTGACATACAAATACTACACTTTGATATCAAGCCTCATAACATCCTTTTAGACAAGAATTTCACTCCGAAAGTTTCTGATTTTGGACTCGCGAAACTTTATCCCACGGATCATAGCATAGTTTCATTGACTGCTGCAAGAGGAACCTTGGGATATATGGCACCTGAGTTGTTCTATAAAAACATCGGTGGCATATCTTATAAGGCAGATGTCTATAGCTTCGGGATGTTGCTAATGGAAATGGCAGGTAGAAGGAAGAATACAAATGCAAATGCGGAACACTCGAGCCAAATTTATTTTCCGTTGTGGATATATGACTAAGTCGGTGAAGGTGCAAGTGTTGAAACAGAAGAAGCTGTAGAAGAGGAAAGGAAGGTGATTAAAAAGATGATAGTAGTTGCACTTTGGTGTATACAATTAATCCCTGACCATCGGCCTCCAATGAACAAAGTCTTAGAAATGCTTGAAGGAGATATTGTTAATATTCAAATGCCTCCAAAACCGCTTATTTACCCACCAAACGAGCCAGTTGACGATGACAAAGTCGACACGGAATTAGAAACATTCTCGACTTCATCAAGTGCTTCCATAATTTCTGCTAGTTTTCTGTTTGGAGATAGCAATGATGTTTAGAGGACCATGCACTATTTGATTGGAAAAGCTTTGTTCCCCACAATACAGTATTATGTTGGGCGGGAGTTTAGGTAGTTCAGCTTGACAGTGATTACATTTTGTCTTCTTCTAGCTCTTAGGCTAGTGTTGTGTTATTGTGGTTCCTATATTGTTTCACTCTCCTGCATCCTTTCCCTCCTTCGAATGGATGAACAAATTGGTAAGAGAGCAAGGACAAAAATCGGTGAGGCAAGGGGACGGACATTGAGAATTTTCTTCCCTTATTATGTGATTTAGGTTCATGCCAATCAAAAAGCTAATTATAACTCGCCATCTTGCTTCTTAACGTGCTACTACCGGCATATGGTTTCTTTGTATTAAGAATTGCTAATTTCAAATTATGAATTCGATTGTAGAGAAAACGTCCGTTTTACAAAGTAGACACCATCCGTCTATGCGAGAAACAACTTTTATCAAAATGGGAAAAAATAAGGTCTTAGATGAAACAATTCCATGAAGTTCATATTTGAAAGAACTCATATTGGTTTCTAAAAATAACGTGCAATTACTGATAACTAATTCTATGAAGTTTTCTTTGTCTCTTTCAATATTTGGTCATGTTTAATTAGTTTAACTTGATAGACTTTTTCATCTCTATGTCTGACAAACAAAAATGTTATTTGATTTAGTGGCGTGGATTACTTTCAACTTCCCTAAAATTAGATATGTCGTATAACTAAACACACATCTTGACGAACTGGACTGATTGGCTAGTTGAATAAAGAAACCAGGTTATGTTTCGAATACTGAATTTGTTCTTCATGATGTGGAAGAGGGACAAAAGGAACAATATTTGCTCTAGCACACTGAAAAAATTGCTGTTGTCTTTGGCCTTCTAAGCACCTCCAATCCGAAAATGCATCAGGGTGTTTAAAGAATCTTTGCATTTTGCGGAAATTGTCATTCTGTGATCAAGTATATCTCCATGGCATTCGGAAGATCCATTGTCGTAAGGGATGCAAACCGGTTCCGCCATTTTACGGATGGAACATGCTCAAGCAATGACTACTGGTGATGATGTTTCTCAATTTGTCTCATTCATTGTGTGCATCGAATCCCTATTTTAGATGTTTTTCCCTCCTACACCTACGTTGAATCGGGATTCTATTATAGTCCTTGCAAGCCCAACAATGTAAGTATCATGTCCTGAAATGCATTTGAATTTGGTTCTCGTACTGTCAAAATACCAAGCTAAAGACCTCAGATGGATCTCGCAAACTTTTCAGCAATATGATTCATGGAACCCAAATTAGGCATGCTTTTGACTTTTGGATTTTCCTGGGGCATGCGGTTTTTCGAATACTAAATATAGATATTCTGTTCTATTCGTTCCAATGTCACTAGGGTGTCGACACCTGAATATTTACGGACCAATCGAATGTGCATTTCTCTTATAGAAATTTTTTTAATAAATAAAATAAATAGAGTATAGAGAATGAAAAACAAAAACGATATTCCTTTTCAATGGAGTCATCTACTTCTCGTCGGCAACCCCGACCTCCACAGACGAAGCTCTCAAGCTCAACAGTTGGAATTGATGATCCGCGGCTCACGCTCATCGCACGTCCAAAACCAATAGGATCTTCACCGACGAAGCCGAAATTAACTCATCCTGACATATGTTTGATTACGGAATCGTCGTCGCGCACGGCTTCAAAGGCTTCATCGCACTACCGTCTCCTATTCTCCTTCGCCTCTCACGCGCCTGATGTTGCGCGACGTGGCATTGTGGCTCTGTACCAGCGGGATTCGGCCTTCTGGTTCTGGCGTTGGCGAGAAAGATCCAGTCACCTGAACTGGCGAATCTTCAAAAGCTCGATGATCCTTACCATCGCCGATTTCTCGATTCTTATCCGCGCGCAAGGCGCCATCAGCAGCGTGCGTTTCCGCATGGCGCCCCGAATCGGTACGTCGCGATGGTAAATGGAGCGGCGTGTACACTCAAATCAGGTACGACTCTATTGATTGAATCAGCTGGACACGGCGGAGGAGGCACTGATGCGGGCGGCGAGGATCTGGAAGGAGTCGGCGATGAGGGGGGACCCTGATGCTCCGCAGTCCAGGGTGCTCAGGGCTCTTCGTGGTGAAGTATAAGAGCTATGAATTTTCTTTGAAAAGCTTCGATCTGGTAATGAAGTGTACCTTTAATAATCTGTTTGAGGACTTCTCCTTCCCGAGAAACCGGCTTAAAACACAGACTTAACTCGTGGCAAGATACGAATGGGCATATTTTAAGAGAGTTCTACTTGTACTTAATATTGTCTGCTTGCAGACGTGCTGGATCTTCACAACTTGAAAATTTCAAAAACGTGTCCGTTCTTTGACATCTCAGATGCATAATTTGGTGCAGAGAATACTTGTAGTTCTTTCCAAAAGTTAACCAATTTCAGTGAAAGGCGAATCCCCAAAGCTGCTTGCATCTTGTCCTCGATGATGAGGGACGACTCGGGCTTTGAACGCCACGGGCAAAACTGTTTGAACGGTGATATTTTGCCCAATCCCAAATCAAAATCAGGACATTACTTGGACATACTACGAAATTCGCCACGTCTCTCGGACTAAGATTTCCACCGTCGGGCTCCCGTCACCGTGACCAGTCTCCGTCTCTCTATAAGAGGGATGACTGTCGATTCAAGTTATTTGGAGAGCCCAGGTCGTCATCATTCGCTTCTTTGGGGCCCGTTTAGGATGGTCTTGTTAAACGGGGATGACCCGAGTCGCTCTGTTGGTCATTAGTTGTTCCCGAGCCACCGGTTTTGAGGCGGTGGCGGCAGCCGACGCCGAAGGCAACAATAACGCACGGATAACGCCGTGTACGTCTCCTTCAGTGGACTACATTGGTTTTGGTTCTCTCCGCTATGAGGTATAAGGAAGCTTTCTTAGCTATTATTGATCCAATGAGGCCAAACGGACGGTGAGTGTTTGATGATATGCCTCAGAGGAATAGCTGCACTCGGAACACCTAGACTGGAGGACCTGAGTATGAGGATCAACTCTTTTAGTGGAGCCCATTTCTGGTGAGATCCGAAACTGTCGTTCTTTGCAAATGCTTTATCTCGAAGGGAATGGACTTGCTGGGAAGGTTTCTTAATTCTTAGGTGAATTCAGAGATTTGACAGTTTTTTTTTGTCTCTTGGAGATAATCTGTTTCTCAAGTTTAGTTCCTGCAAGTATCACTAATCTCATGGGGACTTGAAGCTTCGAATTGAAGAAGCAATAGCTTCATTGGTAGTTTGCCGGAGCAAATAACGGAGATGAGCATCTTGATTAATTTTGGACTTCAGTGGGAATAGATTCTTAGAGCCAATTCCAGTTGCTTTGGGTGATCTTCTTTTTAAGCCAACTGCCCGTGGTTCGAGCAAGTAGAATTTGTCTGGCGAGTTGCCGCTTGAGCTCATAGGTTTGCTCAGTTTGCAAGTCCCTGCTTTACAAGAGAGCAAGCATGTTATGTGGTGATGTTCCTGAAGGGTTTAGTAGTTTGGTTCTCTAATTGTGTACAGTTCAAGAGAAGATGGATTCAGTCTGTCTATTCCACATTAGATGAGAGCTACGGTGGCATTCATGCTTCTGCTGGTGCTTGCTTACCCCCTTGAAGATGTAATCATCCCCTTCTCACCGCCTTTGTTGAATCCTCGTCATTCACGATCACTACTATCGCTGCACCATCGCTATCGCTGAGGTGTAACATGCTGGTTTCCTTGCGGACTCTGTCACTGAATCGTCACGCCAAATTACCGAGACTTTGCAGGAGGGTCTCTATGGTAGGAACAAAATTATTTTTTCATGATGAAAATCACTGGTTCTCTATATATGTTGACCACTAACAAAGCTAAAGGGGTTTCTTACATCGTCTATCATCTATGTAAACGAAGCTTATTATTCCCATTTATTTGCAAATGCACTCATGCCACTACTTTTGTTCTTTTGAACAAAACTTGTACAAAGTAGCTTGCTGCCACTCTGTTTCCTTGTGAGTTTTGTTTTCCATACTTCTTTTCCTTCAATTCCTTTTCACATCTTTCATTCCTTCCGCAGGTGTCCTAGATAATATTGCATATTGGACAACTTCAGATTTTATATTTCTAGTTGGCATGCAGAAATGTTTTGTTCTTAAAATAATTAAAAAATAAAACTATTCTAACCTATCAAAGTTTTCCTCATTGCTTTTCCGTGAGGCAAAGTTCGTAAGTAGGACACCATTTGTCTTGATATTTCTAATCTACAAGTATAGAAGAAGGCACTTAGCAATGGACAAGAACATCGAAGAATTTTTGCAAGCTCATAACAACTTTTTGCCCATAAGGTCCTCTTACTCAAATATAAGAAGATCGCCAGAAATTTTAAGCACACACTAGAGGAAGGGAGGTATGGTTACATGTACAAGAAATGCTTGGAAGTGGCAACGAAATGGCCATCAAGTTTTTAAAGCAGTCCAAGGCCCATGGCCCTGATTTTATCAGTGACGTGGCCACTATTCGAAGAATTTACCGTGTTAATATAGTGCAAATCATCGGTTTTTGCTTTGAAGGCTCGAAGTAGGCTCTTGTGTATGATCTTATGTCAAACAGATCATTGGATAAGCACATCTTCACGGAGGAAGGTGATCAGTTTCTTGGTTACATGAAAATATATGAAATTGCTCTTGGAGTGGCGAGGGGGATTGAATACTTACATTGGGGGTGCGACATGTAAATACTGCACTTTGATGTCAAGCCTCACAACATTCTTTGAGACAAGAATTTCACTTCGAGACTTTTTGACTTTGTACTAGTGAAACTTTATCCCACTGATAATAGCATAGTCTTATTGACTGATAATAGCATAGTCTTATTGACTGCTACAAGAACAACCTTGGGGTATATGGCGACCAAGTTGTTCTACAAAACATTGGTGGTGTATCTTATAATCAAACGTTTATAGCTTTGGGATGTTGCTCATGGAAATGTCATGTAGAAGGAAGAATGTAAATACCAATGTGGAACACTCGGAACAAATTTATTTTCCGTTGTTGGTGTACGACCGAGTCAATGAAGGAAAAAGAGTTGAAATGGAAGAAGTTGTAGAAGAGGAAAGGAAGGTGATAAAAAAGATGACAGTAGTTGCACTTTGGTGTATACAATTAAACTTTAACCATCGGCCTTCAATGAAACTAGTCATTTATATAAATAACTAGTGTAGTATTAACATGGGTAAGTTATTGAGCATGTACAATATATTAAATTAAGGCTCCTTTCGTGAAAAATAAATGATTTGAAAAATATTTTTAAAAAAATAATTGCTTGTATGCTCACAAATGCCTCTTATCATCTCTATCCATCCTTCATGCTCTCTCGATCGATCTCGAGCTGATGTTGACGAGTCCTCTACCTCCTGCTTTCTTCCTCCGCTCGCAGTACACCCCCGCAACATCCTCTTCGCCCAAGTTGTCCCTTTTGCTGAATTCGAGTCAACCGTCCAGAATCGGATTGAGAGCGCCATTGCTTCACGTACAATGCCGCCGTGTCAACTCATCACCTAATGTCGGGTGAGTGGCTCTCAGAGACGAATTATCAAACGGTTGATGTCCCTGAACGCAATTTGAATATTTGATCGAACTCCGCATTAAGTCTTGCCTTTTCAGGGGCGTTCTATGTGTTATTTCAAGAACTCGGGCTTCACGTACAATGCCGCCGTGTCAACTCATCACCTAATGTCGGGTGAGTGGCTCTCAGAGACGAATTATCAAACGGTTGATGTCCCTGAACGCAATTTGAATATTTGATTGAACTCCGCATTAAGTCTTGCCTTTTCAGGGGCGTTCTATGTGTTATTTCAAGAACTCGGGCTCAACCAGAAAGAGACCGAATCTCTCGTAACCAGGAACCCAGATTTGAGGTTGAAATCTATCAGTTTATTGCGTGCTCGTGTCGCCTCTTTGAAATCTGTGGGAATCAGTGGCCTTGAGCTCTGCCATTTGGTTGTGGAATGCCCTTCTGTGTTGGCAGCAGATGAAATTGATCCCTTGATACTCTTCGTGCGCGACACTTTAGATGGAAAGGTTGACCCGGCGCAGCTCAAATGTCTCTTCATGTCGACAGAGCCGCGATTCCTAGTCAGATTTGAGGAAAAGTTTAATTTGCTGATTGATGGTGGGATTCCTAGAGAAAAGATTGTTCATGTTCTCAACAATGTGAATCTAACGAAGGCTTTGTCTCCTTGGTTGATAGCAATGTTTCCTTGGTTGCTCTCAAATTTTTCTGTTCTTAGTCCTAAAATCTTGAAAGACGTGTCGTGACACTGAAAATTATCTTGTCAATGTGCATGAGGCAGCAAGACATGGTCCTGTCTTGCAATTCAGGATAGATTTCCTACTTATTTAACAAGGATGGTCAGAATCAGTAAGTTAACATGATTGAAAGGCATCTATGATCCACAATCATTTCACCAATAGAAACTACAACGTATAATTAATTAAAATCAGTTCTCTTCGGTTCGTTTTTTGATTACGTTACATCATTTCCCTGGACATATTCATCAGCAAAAAAACCGAGGATCAATTATTTATGCATAATAGGTGCCATTGGCAACTTCATTCTTTCTCCTATGCGACTTAACACAGGTTAGGCTTTGGAATAGCAAAGTGCGAGGCACCGTAAGATGAAGTAGCCATGCTGTTTTGATGTTGGTATATAACCACGGCAAGGCAAGTTAAGAATCCTGCATTTGTGAGATTACTTGGATCATTTAGTTATTCAAACTTTTTGGATTCAGGTCTGGACATTGATATTCTTGGCACGAGGCCTCATTCTACTACATTTCTTTGGCACTATTCTATGTTTGGTGATCCTGCATTGCATTTCTACATTCTGTAAATAAGTGTCATTTGAGAAGAAATAGGAACAAAATTTTCTGATGCATGCTAACATGGTTTCGTGGTACTGTGTCAAAACTGATTTACCATGTTGTGACATGAAGGAAAAACTAATTTTGAAAATTTTGAATTTTCCATGAGAGTGAATTGCAGGAAAAATGAAAAATTTTCTTCACCCACCTCCATTGTCCTCTTTCCTCCCTCTCCCAGAAAAAAACACTATAATAGTTTCAAATGATCATGCCCATTTAGGGTGTCCTTATGTTAGCCTATTTTCTACTCTTAACTGTATATGAATTCTATCTCACCCGGATAGTTATATTTCTGCAGATTCTTGTATCGAGATTTTAATATATTCGAGAGTCGAAAAAATATAAGAAATCATTGCGGACAAGAACAAATCATCGGACTTATCTGCCAAGCCACGAAATTATTGTTCCATTCAAATGAACAAAATCAATGCTTATATAAAATGGATTCATGGTGCTGCGTCAAAATTGATGTACTATGTATTGACATGGTGAAGAAGTTTTGAGGCGAGCTAGTGTTTATTTTTTATCTTATTCCACAAAACTATGGATATATTTTCCTAAGGTTGTGAGTCGTGGGGGGAAGAAAGAAGATGGAGAAGAAGAAGGAAGGAGGAAAAAAAGAAAGAAGAAAGATTGTGTATCAGAAGGAAGTGATGGGAAGAGAGGGAGAGAGTGAGATTTGTTTGTTGACTTGACGGGATGTGGAACCAACAATCACGGGAAGAGCGTGGAAGAAACTTTTGAATTTTCAACGGGTGTGAATTTTTCAGGATGTACTGTATATGTCGGTCATTAAAACGGATGACTTATATTGACTCCAAAGTCTCCGATATTTTAGTCTATAGATATTGTTAAAACAGTTTCTCGGAATGCATCGATTAGGATTTGTTAATTGTCTTTCAGTCACCTGCTTATAGCAACGTGTATAAGTCCTATTGTCTGTTCATAGTCGCTGTTGTTGACCTTCTTGACGAGTGTTGTGGAGGATGCGCTAATATAATTTTATCAATGTTACACACTTTTCTTAGCAAAAAAACAAGGGCTACACAAGACACGACAAAAAGTCTGGTAACTAATTAAATCTAATAGCGCGTAATCATGACTCTTGTGGGCCTCCAAAAAGCAGGCCTGTTGATTCTCACGGGCTTTCAGAAAGCATGATTCTCGTGGACCCACCATTGCTTCACATTGTCCCTACATAAATCCCATCTTTATTAAGCTGTACTAGCTTTTTTTTTTTTTTAATCTTACTTTGGCTCTCAATTCATTCTTAGACTTTCATCATGCATCTTTTGTAGGGCGTTGGAGTCAAAATCCATATCTGAAACTATAACTATACAAGAGTACAACTATAGTGCAAATATTTATAATTTTGCTTTTGAGCGAAGTATGGGAGAGGGTATTTAATATTTTATATAACTACTATGCACATAAAATATTGCAAATTTATATGTTTTAACTTCCGGTAAGGATTTTCTCATATTTTCTTGACAAGACATGCAATCGTTCATGGCTAGGTCGACGATGGCGTCGCGCAATATATCATTATAATATGAGATACTTTTCTTATAGTGATTATTTATTTCATGAGATGATTCGATCGTGTAATAAATTGAATCACATCTAAGGTTTAGGACTTAATTTTGCAAATATGGAGTACGTGTATGATGGAACAGAAAAAAAATTCAAAGAAGGTGGAGAAGAAGAAGGGACGAGGGAAAGAACGAAGAAGAAAATAAGAAGAAAGATTGTGTATCCGAAGGAAGTGGACTTTGTTTGTTAATGGGATGTGCCGGTGGACCTAACAATCACGCGGAGTAGAGTGGAAGCATCGTGGAGATTGGGGAGAAGTTCAGTTTGGTTTTTTCCATAGGACAAGCAGACTCCAAGTCTCCAGTCAAGCAAGGTTCATCCAATCTTGTTTTTGCATCTTCTTATATGGTGCCTGTCTCCACACACACCAATCAATTCTTTACCAATTTCTTTTCTCCCAAAGACGAACAGAAACATGGTCAATGCTCTCGGCTCCATGAATGTCTATCCAGTGTTGCTACTCATTCTTGTTCTATTGCAAGCAATGACTAGCGATGCCGGGTCGAGTAATCCGCAGTGCGTTGCTTCATCCTGTGGTGACATTCACAATATATGTTATCCGTTTCGACTGAAGAATGATCCGAAAAGATGCGGTGACTTAAAATACGAGCTGGCTTCTGAAGATAATCGTACCATTGTGTACTTTCATGATGGTCAATTCTATGTGCAGTCTATCAATTATTCCACCTACCAAATCGGATTGGTAGATGATGGGCTGCAAAAGCATAATTGCCCGTCTCTTCCCCATCATCCATGGAGTGAATTATTTATCAATCTTAACAGCTCATACAGCATGTACATCGGAGGTGTGATGGTTATTGTGAACTGCTCAAAGCCGGTTAGTTCTCCACTCTACATTTCTACCGGTCCATGCATTGAGGGGTCGTACTCTTCCAACACATCATCGAATTGGAACCTGTATGCTTTGCTCAATCCAATTGCTTCGGATGTAAGGGATCTTTGAACCATCCGCAGTTGGACGCATCTATCAGAGTTTAACTATCGGGAGCGGATCAATAGTAGCTCCTACAACTATGAGCTAATCCATAAATTTATGGCCGATGTATTTGATCTCAGTTTTGGTGGATCGAAGAAAACTTTTTTTTGCTACATTGATTTCTATGACTACATTCATTTGTATAACTACTTTGGTTCCAATAGATTTGATCTTTATAGCATCGTCCTCGGAGGTTGAAATCAGGTTTCCAGATCCAAGCTCTCCAGGGGCGGTAAGTATCCGTCGTCAATGAAATTTTACTGTAATTTTGCATGATTCTGTACACTTTTTCCCTTGCTACTTTCTCTTCAACACTGGACAATGAAAGGAATATCCAATATCCAAGAAAATTATGACAAAATATACATGCTAATGTACATCGACAATGTTGTATATTTGAAGGGTTTCGGGAGCTTCATATTATTTATTAATATCAAATTGAAGGAGTTGCAAGATTCGCAAAAAAAATGAAAAAGTGATACCCCCCAACAGACCCACTTCAGCTGCGCATACACGTGCCTCTGATTTATAACTCCTTTCCACGAAGGGCTACAACTCCCATTGTAAAAAAGAAAAATTGCGAGCACCCACATGACTAGTTTTTTTTTTGTTGGCATAGAATTTACATTTTCTTATTTTCTTAATTAGTTCTTTAATTAGTCACTTAACCAATAATTTAAGACAAACTCGTAAACATTCCTTAAAAAACCGTAGTCATGTTTCGGTAGGAGGAACTAAATTATTCATTAAAAATGAAAAGCAATGTTTCTCTAAATTGTTGACCACTAATAAAGCGAAATGAGTTCCTTGTATTGTCTATCATCTATGTGAAAAACGAAGCTTATTGTTTTCATTTATTGCAAATGCATGCATCCCTCCTTTCATATTCTTCCGGACAAAATCCAACATGTACAAAGTAGCTTGCTAGAGCTACAACTCTGTTTCCTCACAAGTTTTGCTTGCTAAACTTTTTTTCCTTTGACTCCTTTTCACATCATTCATTCCTTGGGAAAATTGTCAAAAAAGTCCTAAACCTATTGTACGGTAGTCAATTCAGTTCTAAACCTTTTAAGTTTGCTAATTCAGTCCTAAATCTTTTTAATTCTTGTCAATTTAGTCCTTCCGGCCAATTTTGGCTGCTTGCGCTGACGTGGCTGCTGGCCGTCCGGTCAACGCTGACGTGGCAATTTTTTATTATTTTTTTTCAATTTTTTAATCTTTTTTTTTTTTTCTGATTTCTTCCTTTGGTCGGTCCGGCAGTCGACCAGAGGGGAGGGCCGGCGAGGTTGACCTCGCTGGCCTTGCCCAGCAGAGGCGAAGCCAACCTCACCGTCGGCGAGGTCGGCCTTGCCTCGCCCAGTAGCGGAGAGGTCGACCTCGCCGTCGCCTGGGTCGCGACGGCGAGGTCGAGCCTCGCCGTCGCCTGGGTCGCGACGGCGAGGTCGAACCTCGCCAGGCATCGGCGAGATCGGCCTCGCCTCGCCCAGTAGCGGCGAGATCGACCTCACCGTCGCTTGGGTCGCGACGGCGAGGTCGAGCCTTGCCCAGATCTGGCGAGGCTCAATCTTGCCGTCGCGACCCAGGCGACGGCGAAGTTGGCCTCGCCGCTGCTTGGCCTTGCCTCACCCAGCAGCGGCGAGGTCGACCTCGCTGTAGCGACCCAGGCGACGGCGAGGTCGGCCTCGCCTCTGCTGGGCGAGGCCGGCGAGCTCAACCTCGCCGGCCCTCCCCTCTGGCCGGCCGTCGGTCGCCGGACTGGCCAGAGGAAGAAATCAGAAAAAAAAGATTAAAAAATTGAAAAAAAATAATAAAAAATTGTCACGTTAGCGTTGGCCGGACGGTCGGCACAGGCTAGCGGCCACGTTAGCGCCGATCGGCCAAAATTGACCGGAAGGACTGAATTGGCAAGAATTAAAAAGGTTTAGGACTGAATTGGCAAACTTAAAAGATTTAGGACTAAATTGGCCGCCGTACAATAGGTTTAGGACTTTTTTGACAATTTTCCCTTCGTTTCTTTCATAGGTGTCCTAGGTGATATTGCATTTTGGACAACTTGGGATATTGCAATGCCATTAGGTATGCCGCAATGATTTATTCTTACAATAATTATGAAAAAAACTTATTCTAACCTATCAAAATTTCTTCAGTGTTTTTCTGTGTAGAGAAATTCGTAATCGGAGCACCATTTGTCGCGATGTTCCTAATCTACAAGTACAGAAGAAGGCACTTAGCAATGGACAAGGACATTGAAGAATTTTTGGAAGCTCACAACAACTTTTTGCCAATAAGATACTCTTACTCAAATATTACTCATGCACTTGGAACTTGTTAAGGATTTTCTAAAACGAGTCTCATAATAATTTCCCTTTTTCTGCATATGCGTCGTGCTTTTGGAAGCAGCATGGAGGAGGAAAAATATTATAAAAGAAATAATCGGATTATTCGACGAATTTTATTTATTTTGAAGGAGGGGGAAAAATGGGGGAGATATTTCTCTTTCATCAGGACCATCCGCTCCTTTATGTTCCTTGTCATCGTCGTTGTCGTCGACGATTGATAAGATTAAGGTAGTGCCCGATATGCTCATCACTTATCGTGAATGGCCACCCTCGACCGGGGAGAGCATGGGGGTAATAATTCTATATTGATCCGAACCAGTAATTTATTATATATCTACTTATACATTTAACAATAAGCACAAATTCGTATTTGTGCCAATTCAGTCCTAAACCTTTTTGAGCTAAATTAATCGGAAGGACTGAATTGGCACCAATACAAATAGTTTAGGACTGAAATGGCACCAATGTAAAATGTTTAGGACTGAATTGGCACAAGAAAAAGGTTTAGGACTCAATTGGCATCAATGCAAAAGGTTTGGGACTAAATTGACACATATACAAAAAGGTTTAGGATTCAATTGACACCAATGCAAAAGGATTAGAACTGAATTGGCACAAAAAAAGGTTTAGAACTAAATTGGTACCAATGCAAAAGGTTTAGAACTTTTTTGACACTTTTCCCGAGCTAGCCGTGCTGCTTTGATGGTGGAATACAACCATGGCAAGGTAAGAATTCCTATATCTACGAGGTTGCAGCGATCATTGAGTTATGCAAACTCCTCACATTCAGGTTTGAACATTGATATTCTTATTGTGTGGCCACGTTCTACTGCGTTTCTTAAGTATTATCCTATGTTTGGTAATCCTGCATTGAATTTCCACATTCTATAAATAAATGTCACGGGAGAAGAAATAAGAACAAACTATTCCAATCCATTCAGACATGGTTTCATGGTATTGCGTAAACTGATGTACTATGTAGTGAGATGAAGAAAAACTAATTTTGAAAAGTTTGAATTTTCTGCGAGAGTGAATTGGACGAAAAGGAAAAATTTTCTTCACCCACCTACTTTTTCCTCTTTCCTTCCTCTCCCAAACAAAGAATTAGAATAGTATCTAAAGATCATGCCTCGCTCATGTGCAAAAGTGCCAAATTAACCATGTAACTTTCTTGATATTTCCAGATAACAGTTGGGGTGTGAATCCTTTTATGCCCATTTAGCGAGTCCTTATGCTAGCCTATTTTCTACTCTTATTGTATATGAATTCTTATTGTATTTTACTATGTGATGGTTATATTTTTGCATATTTTTGTATCATGAATGTCATAAATATATGAGAAATCATTGCAGATAAGAACAAATTGTTGGACGTATTTAACAAGCAAAGAAATTGTTTTTCCATATGAAAGAACAGTGTAGTGGACAAACATAAAATGGATTCATGGTACCGCGTCAAAACTGATGTACTATGTCGTGACATGGAGAAAAAGTAGTTTTGGGCCAAAATAGTTTTTATTTTTGATATTGTTCCTTAAAACTATACATCAATTTTCCTATGATCGGGACTTGGGGCAAACAAAGAAGAGGGAGAAGAAGAGGGGAGGAAGAAAAAAACGAAGAAGAAAATGATGTAGAACAGTTAGCCTGTGATTATCTTGAACAATGTGATCGCCGAAAATCTTGACAGTTTTTTTTATTTTGGGGAAAACAACCATTTAGGCAGTTTTCTATATTATCATTTAGGCAGTTTCCTATATTATCATTTAGGCAGTTTCTTATATTATCATTGAGGCAATTTCCTATATTACCAGTCAGGCAGTTTCCTATATTACCATTCAGGCAGTTTCCATTAGTATTAGGAGTCCTATCTCTATATATAGGATGTCCGTCTTGTAATCAAAATCATAGTATTATTGAATAAAAATTTCGAGTTCTTTGGAGTTGTTCCAAATTTACGCTTTCTCTCTGCGTCATTTGGTATCAGAGCAGGATTCTCCTGTGACGATGGTGAATAACGTGAATGTCAATCTCCCCGCTGCTGAGGGCCGTGAGAACGAGCCTATTACGCGGGCTGAGTTCAATCAGTTCGTGGATCAAACCGATCGGAGGTTTCAAGAGATCCTTGATGCCATCCAGCGTTTGTCCACAAACCATGCGCCTGGCGTTCTTCCAACCGAGCGAAATCCTGTCGCTCGTGATCCTGAAGATGCTATGGGGCGTGGAAGAATTCCCCGACAAAGGCGTCAAGACTATGTCGAGGATACGGAAGACGAAGACAATGATTTCCAGGAGATGCAGATTCGTGGTGGTCGCCGATACAGGGGATTCCAGGAGGAGCATGTTCGTGGGAATCGACGTCAGGAAGGATATCGACGAGATCCTGAGCAGTATCAACTAAAGGTAAATCTCCCTACTTTCAATGGGAATTTGGATATTGAAGATTTCCTTGATTTGCTTTGGGAGGTTGAAAAATTCTTCGACGCCATGGATATTGACGAGGATCGCCAAGTGAAACTTGTGGCGTACAAGTTGAAGGGTGGCGCTTCAGCTTGGTTGGAACAAACTCAATTGACGCGACGTCGACAAGGCAAAGCTCTTATTCGATCTTGGGGTTAGATGAAACAAAAGTTGAAGAAGAGGTTCCTCCCAACGGACTATGAGCAACTGTTATTTCAGCAATTCCAAAATTGCCGACAATCAAATAGATCGGTCCAAGCTTATACGGAAGAGTTTCTTCGACTTTCCGCTCTCAATAACCTGGATGAATCCGAGGCACAACAAACTGCTAGGTACATTAATGGTTTGCGACTTAATATCCAGGATCGGGTTTCTTTGCATCGACTATTCTCTGTCGAAGACGCCCAGGATATAGCACGAAAAATTGAGATGCAATTGGAGAGGACTAGCCCTAGTACTCGTGGTAGAAATTATTTGGATCGTGGGTCATTCGCAAAAGGAAGACAGCTTGATGTTACGAGTTCTTCTAGTCAACAAACCCCTGATTCAAGCCTAGTTCCAGGAAGTACTACGGGGACGCCTAAGGAAGCAGTCGCAGCAAGCAATCGCACTCCCAATCAAAATACCCAGAATCCATATGCCAAACCCCAACCGATCAAGTGCTACAAGTGTAATGAGTTGGGCCATCGTTCCAGCGATTGTCCTCGTCGTAGAATGGCCAATATCATTGAACATGACGAAGATGTGTATGAGAAAGATTGGGAAAAGGAAGAAGAAGTGGGAGTGAAAGATGAAGTTGGCGAGCAAGTTAATTGTGTTGCGCGTCGTCTATTGTTTGCTCCGCGGATAGAAGATACCCAGCGGAATCAGCTTTTCCGCGTTCGTTGTACTGTCAACGGCAAAGTATGCGATATCATTATTGACAGCGGAAGTTGCGAGAATATAGTGTCAAAGGCCTTGGTGGATCACTTGCAACTAAAGACGGAGCCGCATCCCGCGCCCTACACGATCGGGTGGATACGCAAGGGAGCAGAACTTAAGGTAAACCAATTATGCCGTTTACCTATTTTGATCGGAAAATCTTATCAAGATACTATTATCTGTGATGTTGTGGAGATGGATGCGTGTCATGTTTTATTGGGTCGGCCATGGCAATATGATGTTGATGCTACACACCGAGCTAGGGAGAATACGTATTCTTTTGTGTGGAAAAGGACTAAAATTACTTTGAGACCAAAGAGTAATTCCCCTCAGATTGTGAAGAAGCAGAATGCAGGAATTATGATTAACATCCGAAAGCGTGAAGGGATGTATATGATTGTGGACAAGGGCGACCAGCAAGTTATGGTTCGTGTTCCCGACATTCTTAAGCCCTTATTAAAGATATTCAGTGATGTTATGCCTGAGGATTTACCTGACGGATTACCTCCTTTGAGGGATATCTAGCATGAGATTGATTTTCTTCCAGGAGCTAGTCGTCCTAATTTGCCGCATTATCGGATGAATCCGAAGGAGAATCAGATTATACAGGAGCAGGTGGGAGATCTCCTTCGAAAGGGCATCTTGCGTGAAAGCAAAAGTCCATGTGCAGTTCCTGCGCTTCTCACGACAAAGAAAGATGGCACCAAGCGTATGTGTGTAGACAGTCGTGCCATTAACCGGATTACTGTCAAGTATAGGTTTCCGATTCCACGACTTGATGATATGCTAGATAGACTTGCTGGATCACGGATTTTTACGAAGATCGACCTTCGAAGCGGATACCACCAAGTTCGCATCCGCCCTGGCGACGAATGGAAAACGGCCTTCAAGACAAGTGCGGGTTTGTACGAATGGTTTGTCATGCCGTTTAGACTCACTAATGCACCTAGTACTTTATGGCGTTTGTTTGGGACTGATTTACAGTATAGTAGTTCTTTCTATCCCTAAACGGATGGTCAGACGGAAGTTGTGAATCGTACTATGGCGGATATCATTCGTTGCCTCTGCAGTGATAAGCCTAAGCAGTGGGACCGGTATCTTGCTCCTGGTGAGTTCGCCTTCAACAACTCGGTTAACCGCTCTACCGGTACATCTCCCTTTCAAGTCGTTTATGGGCGTACACCACAGCATACTCTGAATTTGGTTCCCTTGCCCAAGATTCTAGGCTATAGTGTCGCGGCAGAGAATTTGGCAACTAGAATTAATGAAGTCTAAACTGCTGTGGCTAGTCAATTGGCTGCTTCTAATTCAAAGTATAAGGAGGATGCTGACAAACGGCGACGTTCGAAAATTTTTGAGGTAGGCGATGAGGTAATGGTTTTCCTGCGAAAGGAGCGTTTTCCTGTAGGTACCTATAATAAACTGAAGCACAAGAAGATTGGTCCTTGCCGCATCCTGAAGAAGATCAACGATAATGCCTATGTAGTTGACCTTCCTGGTGATCTCAACATTTCCCCTACATTTAATGTGGCAGACTTATTTGAGTATCATGCTTCCGATACACCCCTCTATCATGATCATAACTCGAGGGCGAGTTTTTCCGAAAAGGGAGGGAATGATGTAGAACAGTTAGCCTGTGATAATCTTGAACAATGTGATCGCCGGAAATCTCGGCAGTTTTTCTGATTTTGGGGAAAACAACCATTTAGACAGTTTTCTATATTATCATTTAGACAGTTTCCTATATTATCATTTAGGCAGTTTCTTATATTATCATTGAGGCAGTTTCCTATATTACCAGTCAGGCAGTTTCCTATATTACCATTCAGGCAGTTTTCATTAGTATTAGGAGTCATATCTCTCTATATATAGGATGTCCGTCTTGTAATCAAAATCACAGTATTATTGAATAAAAATTTCGAGTTCTTTGGAGTTGTTCCAAATTTACGCTTTCTCTCTGCGTCAGAAAATAAGAGGAAAAATAACGTATCATAAGAAGGGAGTGACGGGGAGAGGGGAGAGAGATGGATTTGTTTGTTGACGGGACGTGGAACCAACAATCACGTGAAGAGAGTGGAAGAAACTTTTGAATATTCAAAGGGTGTAAATTTCGTAGATGCGATGTATATGTAGGTCATTAAAGGGGGTCTCATTTAGGGTTGGACACGACTCCGCTAATAATGGAACTTCAGTTTGGGTCCACCTGAGTAATTTCTTGACTTGCATGCATTTGTTCCATTGACTGACTTGGGCTTTTCTATAAGTTCAGACCACTCCAAGTCTCCAGTCAAACAAGGTTCATCCAATCTTTTTTGCATCTTCTTATATGGTGTCGCCTCCACACACAGCAAGCAATCCTTTACCAGTTTCTCTTTGCCTAAAGACAAACAGAGACATGTTTAATGCTCTTAGCTCCGCGAATGTCGACTATCCAGTGTTGCTACTCATTCTTGTTCTATTGCAAGTGATGACTAGCGATGCCAGGTCGAGTAATTCGCTATGCATTGCTTCATCTTGTGGTGACATTCGCAATATAAGTTATCCATTTCGACCGAAGAGTGACCTGATGGGATGCGATGATCCGAAATTTGAGCTGGTTTGTGAAGATAATCGTACTGTTTTGTACCTCTTCGATGGCCGATTCTACGTCCAGTCCATCAATTATTCCGCCAACACAATCAAATTGGTTGATGATGGGCTGCAAAAGGATAATTGCTCGTCTCTCCCCATCATTCATCGATGAGGCGTAGCTTCTCCTATGCAAACATCCCACAAGGTGTGTACATCTTATACAGTATGTACATCAATATGATATTTGTCATTGTAAACTGCTTAAAGCCGGTTAGTTCTCCATCTTACATCGCTACCCGTCCATGCATTGAGGGGTCATACTCATCCAACGCGTCATCAACTTGGAACTCATATGCTTTGGTTAATCCAAATGCTTCGGATGTGAGGGATTTTTGCACCATTAGCAGTTGGGCGTGGGTATCACGTGTTTTGGAGCCTGACAAGCAGATTAATATTAGCTCCTACAACTACGAGCTAATCCATAACAGCATGGCCGAAGGATTTGATCTCGACTTTGATTTTGGAGAATATCAATGGAAGAACACTGTTTTTTGCTACGTTGATTTCTATATCTACTTCCACTTCCATAACTACTTTTTTGGGAAGCACTATGCTAGTAGCAGTGGCCAGGTTTGCGGATCCAAGTACTACTCTGGCGGTAAGCATTGGTTGGCAATGAAATTTTACCCCAATATTGTATCAGTCTGAATTTTTGATCCTTTTCCCGGGATTTAAGAAATGAAATTGACCAGTGCACTATAGTGAGATCTCACCCGGGACCTGCACATTCTCGGGATGCTAACATTAGGGGTAAGGCCGTTACGGGATTGAGTTCGCACGACCAAAGAACTCGATCTTGGTCTGACCTTTGACCATAAAAATTGACGAGGGAATGTTTTGGGCCAACCGAGACCGATCTATCTGATTGATCGTATCCAAAGGGAACTAGTGACAGACCCTCGCAATTATATGACAATCCAGGTCGCCTTGGCTCGAGCAAACTTAAACATGATTTGACTTAGTATCTGTCACGGGTCGAGAGCGCGTAATTCCAGAGAGCCACCCGTTAGCCAGAGATAAGCTAAAGTCGCGATTGGTCGATTCTAGTCATTTCTTGGAATTGGGGCTCCGGAATCGAGAATTTTGAAAGTGACAATTTTGGACGGCCGATAACGTTTTTGGCTTGGCCAACCTAGGGGCCACCCATTTCTGCAAAAAAATGGATTTCGGTTCGGGACCGGAAAAATTACGATTTTGCCCCTCTGGTCACCGATGTCGATTTTGAGGCTGTATGAGATTATTTTTCGCGCCCGATGTCATTTTAGGGTGGCCACACATATTTGGAGTGATTACGGTCAAAAATTGGAATTTTGGCTCCGAAGTGAAAAATAATATTATTTTATTTCCAGAACTTTGCAGTCGATTTTCGAGAGTTTAAGAAGCTATTTTCACGATTCCGACGCCATACTATGTTGGCCACGCATATTTAGAGTTGATTTGGACAAAAATTGAAATTTCGCCCCTGGACCGGAAAAATGACCATTTTGCCCTAGGCTAATTTTGGTCCGAATTTTTTGGGAAATTATTTGGGATATTTCAGATGGTTTATCAGCTCAATTATTGGCCCAATTACCCTTTTGCCCTTCAATTTTTGGATAAGGATTAATTAAGGCCGTTAGATTAGGGGCGTTTTGGTTATTTTTGCGAATCGGCGACACGTGGCACTTTGGGGCTGATATATTTGACCAGATTTTTCTCTCTCTCTCCTCTCTCATTCTGGCCAGACCACTCTCTCTCCTCTCCCCCGTTCTCTCTCTTTCTCCCTTGTTTTCTCTCTCGGCAAAGGAACGCCGGAGCTCGCCGCCGCCGCACCGGAGCTCGAATAGCCGAGCCACTGCCACTGTGACGTTTCTACAGTCCATACATCGCCGTACGTCGCCGTCCATATGGCGTCCGTACAGTGTCCGTACGCCGGCGTCCGTAAGTCGCCGGCGACGCCGCCGCCACTGCTGCTACTGTTTCGGCCCCTTGTCCAGCCAGCTTGCCCTGTTTTTCTTAGGTAAGTGTCTCCCCCAAAAACTACCTAGGACCTCGGGTATTTCTAGACTCGTTTAGGACCCGGTTTAGGTAATTACGTGGCTATTTTAGGACTGAGAACGGGGCTGGCTGTTCCGAGGTTATGGACTGATTTGGGAGATTGAAAATGCATGGTTTGGTAGGCTCGGATGGGGCTGAAGTGATGCGAAATGATCGCGGCTGAATTGTGCGATTAATTGATGGGATTGTGCCTTGAATGGAAATTTGTACGTGGTTGTGTGAATTATGTTTAATGGCTGGCTGTTTAGGTGATTGTGGATTGATTGGCGAGGAAAATTCGAGATTTAGGAGGCTCGGTTAGGATTGTGATGTTGAGGATCGATCGGGGATGAATTATGTGATTGATTGGAATTTGAGGAGCCGCCCAGGGTGCCCAGTGGAGTTGCAGGCGATGCCTAAGAGGTCTTTCGGAGGATCGAACCAGGCGAAGTAGGAGCATGAAGAAAGGAGGATGAACCTTAGGCTTTTCCCTAGGGTATTTTAGGGGTTGTGTAATCGGATTGACCCATAGGGAAGTTAAGTTAACCAGACCCTGATCTTTTTGTTATGACGGTGATTTCTGATGTTGGTTTGTTGTATATGTCTGTAATATGATATTTGTATATTTGGTGTCGTATGAATATGTTGTTGTTTGATTGTAGTGGTGGTCTACCCCGTTGTCGTCATCTTTTTGTCCGGAGTTTTGTTTTATATATTCACTTCCGCATGTGGCTCTGATGTTTGGATTGGGTCGGCGACGTTCCTGGGACGTCGCATCATTTCGACCAGAGTGGGATGTCGCGAGTTCGATGGGGTTCGGGGCGTGACATCCCCGTCTGGAATTGGTATCAGAGTAAGGTTAGCTCGATACCGGTAAAGTCGAGACCTGGAGTGATAAGGAGCGACGACTTCAGGGTAGCCACTTGGGGAGCCCTTTGTAGATGCATGTTTATGTTGATTATGCATGCTCTGTGAGTACGCGCCTGTGATTGCTGAGTGGTTTGTTGTGGTTATAATGCTGGTTGAGACGAAGGTGCGGCAGGACTTGAGGTGAGTGCGAGAACCCTGTTGAGTGCTTAGTGATGTTGGCTTGATGTTGTATATGATTGGTTTGATGGTAGGTTGTTGGTTGACGAGTGCTGGTTGTTGAGTTTTGTGCCTAGGGCTTAGACTAGTGTAGTTGGCCTAGACCTCTGATACCAGTGTGGAATTATAGCAGGTAGGAGAGTGGTAGGGAGCTAATACAATGAGCAGCGGAGGAAGAGGTGCAGGAAGAGGAATAGGAAGAGGTACAAGAAAGGGTGCAGGAAGAGGAGTATGGGGTCGAGGTGGTGCTAGAGCTAGAGCGGTAGAGGATTTGGGTATGGATGCTAGAGTGGTAGAAAACCTTGGAGTTGGTGTAGGAGCTGCAGTGGACCCCAGAGCTGATGTTAGACCTGTGGAAGATCTGCGTATGGAAGGAGTCCTTAGAGTGTTAGAAAGAATTGGGAATATGATGGATAGACAAGCTCAAGAGCGAGAAAATGCGACCGCCCAAGCTGCTGAGGCTGCAGCTGCTGTAGTTAATGAGAATGCTGGTGTTGGAGGAAATCAAGCCCAGCAAGGGCAGGTTCAACCAGCATGGGTTAGATAGATGCCCCAATTAGTGGAACAATTAATCAAGTTGAAGCCGCCTCAGTTTCATGGTCGTGGTGACCCTGAGACTACACCGAGATGGGTAGAATCATTAGAGAAAATTTTTAAAGTTTTGGGGTGCACCGATGAAGAGAAGGTAACATTGGTGGTATATCAGTTATAGGAAAATGCCCATGATTGGTGGAAGGCCACTGAAGGTAGAGTATTTCCAGAAGGAACGGCCCAGACTTGGGCTGCGTTTGTTGAGAGTTTCTATGAGAAGTATTTTTCGGAGAACGCCCAGGAAAAGAAGTTGATAGAATTCATGTGATTGCGCCAAGGATAGATGACAACTGATCAATATGAAGCAGAATTTGCGAGGTTGGCAAAGTTTGCCCCGACAATGGTAGAAAATCCACGGGATAGGGCTCGAAGATTCCGGGATGGATTGAAGCCGGATCTTCGGAGTCAGATATTGTCGCATGATATTAAAGATTATGGAGAAATGTATAGGCGAGCTCAGATTATGGAGCAGGATATAACGGAAAGAGCCGCCGCTTCTGGATCACAACATACCTTAGTCGGAGACGATCGTCAACAGGGGAAAAGACCGATGATGGAAAACCGACGTTTTATCCCTCCAGCAAGAAGGAATATTGGGAAGTCGGCATATTCGTCTAATTTCGCCTGTAAACGATGTGGGAGATATCACGGGAATGGTCCCTGCCCAAGTCTGACGGGGGCATGTTTTGGGTACGGTGGAATGGGACATCACATAAGGAATTGCCCGAACCTTCAGGTTCGACCACCCCCAGCATCGCAGACACCTCGGATTGGGAATTCGACTAGTGCAGCCCCGCCGGCTAATTCGAGCATACCGCCGGCACAAGGACGTGTGTACGCCTTGACGCGAAAGGGAGTTGAGGATGCGCTAGGCGTAACCCCAGGTATGGTTTCTCTATATAATTATGTGGCATTTGTTTTATGGATTCGGGGGTGTCGCACTCGTTCGCGTCTGTTTGATTTGTTATATGGCTGGATTGAAATTGTTTCTAGAAGTACAAGTGTGTGTGACTATATTGTTAATGAATAAGATACGCATGTTGTTGGAATGTTCAGACTGTGAAGTGGTGTTTCGTGGTGTAGAAAGCGGAATAGATTCGGCTTTGTTGGTTATGTGTGATTTCGGTTTGATTCTAGGCTTGAATTGATTGGTTAAACAGAATGCTGCAATGGATTGCAGCAGTAAGGTGATTCAGTTTAGTCTGGCTTGACACCTTAGATTTGAGGTTGTAAGGAGTCGAGGAGGAACCTCGATAGTTGCGCCGTTGACAGAATTTAAGTAAGATTTTATTGGATGGCTAGTTTGGAAGGACTATACGGACCGTAAAAGATATGTTGGGAGCATGTATATTGGATTTTTGGGGCAAATGGGAAGGAATAAGTTTTAAGGATTAAAACGGTCCCGTTGATCAAAGTTGTGTGGGAATATTACGGGAGTAAGGATAATGAGACGTCATCTCCCCCACCTGTTTGGATGATTGAGTATAGTTGTAAATTTCGAGGACGAAATTTTTATTAGGGGGGAAGAATTATAACAGTCTGAATTTTCTATCCTTTTCCCGGGATTTAAGAAATGAAATTTACCAGTGCACTATCTCACCCGGGACCTGCGCATTCTCGGGATGCTAACCTTAGGGGTAAGGCCATTACGGGATTGAGTTCACACGACCAAAGAACTCGACCTTGGTCTGACCTTCGATCATAAAAATTGACGAGGGAATGTTTTGGGCCAACCGAAACCGATCTATCTGATTGATCGTGTCCAAAGGGAACTAGTGACAGACCCTCGCAATTATATGATAATCGAGGTCGCCTTGACTCGAGCAAACTTAAACGTGATTTGACTTAGTGTTTGTCACGGGTCGAGAGCGCGTAATTCCAGAGAGCCACCTGTTAGCCAGAGATAAGCTAAAGTCGCGATTGGTCGATTCTAGTCATTTCTTGGAATTAGGGCTCGGGAATTGAGAATTTTGAAAGTGACAATTTTGGATGGCCGATGACGATTTTGGCTTGGCCAACCTGGGGGCCACCCATTTCTGCAAAAAAATGGATTTCGGTTCGGGACCGAAAAAATTACGATTTTGCCCCTCTAGTCACCGATGTCGATTTTGAGGCCATATGAGATTATTTTTCGCGGCCGATGTCATTTTAGGGTGGCCACGCATATTTGGAGTGATTACGGTCAAAAATTGAAATTTTGACTCGGAAGTGAAAAATAATATTATTTTATTTTCAGAACTTTGCAGTCGATTTTCGAGAGTTTAAGAAGCTATTTTCACGATTCCGACGCCATATTATGTTGGCCACACATATTTAGAGTTGATTTGGACAAAAATTGGAATTTCGGCCCGGGATCGGAAAAATGACCATTTTGCCCTGGGCTAATTTTGGTTCGAATTTTTTGGAAAATTATTTGGGATATTTCAGAGGGTTTATCAGCTCAATTATTGGCCCAATTACCCTTTTGCCCTTCAATTTTTGGATAAGGATTAATTAAGGCCGTTAGATTAGGGGCGTTTTGGTCATTTTTGCGGATCGGCGACACGTGGCACTTTGGGGCTGATATATTTGACCAGATTTTTCTCTCTCTCTCTCTCCTCTCTCATTATGGCCAGACCACTCTCTCTCCTCTCCCCCGTTCTCTCTCTTTCTCCCTTGTTTTCTCTCTCAGCAAAGGAACGCCGGAGCTCGCCGCCACCGCACCGGAGCTCGAACAGCTGAGCCGCTGCTGCCGTGACGTTTCTACCGTCCATACGTCGCAGTACGTCGTCGTCCGTACGGCATCTGTACAGTGTCCGTACGGACGTCTGTACGCCGTCGGCGACGCTGCCGTCGCTGTTGCTACTGTTCTGGCCCCTAGTCCAGCCAGCTTGCCCTGTTTTTCTTAGGTAAGTGTCTCCCCCAAAAACTACCTAGGACCTCGGGTATTTCTAGACTCGTTTAGGACCCGGTTTAGGTAATTACGTGGCTGTTTTAGGACTGAGAACGGGGCTGGCTGTTCGGAGGTTATGGACTGATTTGGGAGATTCAAAATGCATGGTTTGGTAGGCTCGGATGGGGCCGAGGTGATGCGAAGTGATTGCGGCTGAATTGTGCGATTAATTGATGGGATTGTGCCTTGAATGGAAATTTGTACGTGGTTGTGTGAATTGTGTTTAATGGCTGGTTGTTTAGGTGATTGTGGACTGATTAGCGAGGGAAATTCGAGGTTTAGGAGGCTCGGTTAGGATTGTGATGTTGAGGATCGATTGGGGATTACTTGTGTGATTGATTGGAATTTGAGGAGCCGCCCAGGGTGCCTAGTGGAGTTGCAGGCGATGCCTAAGAGGTCTTTCGGAGGATCGAACCAGGCGAAGTAGGAGCATGAAGAAAGGAGGATGAATCTTAGGTTTTTCCCTAGGGTATTTTAGGGGTTGTGTAAATCGGATTGACCCATAGGGAAGTTAAGTTAACCAGACCCTGATCTTTTTGTTATGACGGTGATTTCTGATGTTGGTTTGCTGTATATGTCTGTAATATGATGTTTGTATATTTGGTGACGTATGAATATGTTGTTGTTTGATTGTAGTGGTGGTCTACTCCGTTATCGTCATCTTTTTGTTCGGGGTTTTGTTTTATATATTCGCTTCCGCATGTGGCTCTGATGTTTGGATTGGGTCGGCGACGTTCCTGGGACGTCGCATCATTTCGACCACAGCGGGATGTCGCGAGCTCGATGGGGTTCGGGGCGTGACAAATATTGCATGATTATGTACGCTTGTTTTTTTTTTTGGTCGAAGATTCTGTGCACTTGTTCACTTGCTACTTTCTCTTCAAAAACTGGAAAGTGAAAGAAATATCTAATATCAAAGATAATTATAACAAAATATACATGTTAGTATACGTCAACGTTGTGTATTTGAAAGGTTTCGGGAGCAAAAAAAAAAATTAAATCAAGAGACACTTGTTAATATTCCTTAAATAATTGTATTCATGTATCGATGGAGGAATAAAATTATCAATTAATTAAATGTGAAAATCACTGTGTCTAGATTATAATTCCTTTCCACCGTAAAAAAAAGAAAAAAGAAAAGAAATAGGATTCTTGTGCGAGCAATTACATGACTAACTTTTGTTTGCATAGAATTTACATTTTCTTAATTTCTTAATTAGTTCTTTAATTAGTCACTTAACTAATAATCCAGGAGACGCTCCTTAACATTCCTTAAAAATTTTAGTCATGAATCGGTCGGACGAGCAAAATTAATAATTTAATAAGAAAATCACCATTTCTCTAGATTTGTTGACCACTAACAAAGCGAAAGGAGTTTCTTGTAACGCCTACCATCTATGTGCGAAGCTTATTCTTTGCATTTATTTGTAGATGTATGCATGCCACTACTCATATTCTTTTGGACAAAATTCAACTTATACAAAGTAGCAGGCTACTACTCTGTTTCCTCGTGAGTTTTGCTTTGCAAACTTCTTTTCCTTCAATTCCTTTTCACACCATTCATTACTTCCACAGGTGTCCAAGATGATATTGCAATTTGGACTGCTGGAGATTTTATAATACTATTGGGTAAGCCGCAATGATTTGCTCTTACAATAATTATGAAGATAATTCTAACCTATCAAAATTTTCTTCAGTGCTTTTCTGTGTAGCGAAATTCATAATCGGAACGCCATTTTTTGCAATATTTCTAGTCTACAAGTACCGAAGAAGACACTTAGCAATGGACAAGAACATTGAAGAATTCTTACAAGCTTATAACAACTTTTTGCCCATAAGGTACTCTTACTCTAATATTAAAAAGATCACCATAAACTTTAAGCACAAACTGGGTGAAGGAGGGTATGGTTCCATGTACAAAGGAATACTCAGAAGCGGCAATGAAGTGGCCATTAGGATTTTGAAGTCCAAGGCCCATGGCCAAGATTTTATTAGTGAAGTGGCTACTATTGGAAGAATTCACCATGTTAATGTTGTGCAACTCATCGGTTTTTGCTTCGAAGGCTCGAAACAAGCTCTCGTGTATGATCTCATGTCAAATGAATCCTTGGACAAGCACATTTTTGCTGAGGAAGGAGATAAGTTTCTTGATTACAAGAAAATATATGAGATTGCTCTTGGGGTGACGAGGGGGATTGAATACTTACATTGGGGATATGACATGCAAATACTACACTTTGATATCAAGCCTCATAACATCCTTTTAGACAAGAATTTCACTCTGAAAGTTTCTGATTTTGGACTCGCGAAACTTTATCCCACGGATCATAGCATAGTTTCATTGACTGCTGCAAGAGGAACCTTAGGATATATGGCGCCTGAGTTGTTCTATAAAAACATTGGTGGCATATCTTATAAGGCAGATGTCTACAGCTTCGGGATGTTGCTAATGGAAATGGTAGGTAAAAGGAAGAACACAAATGCAAATGCGGAACACTCAAGCCAAATTTATTTTCCTTTGTGGATATACGACCAAGTCAGTGAAGGTGCAAGCGTTGAAACGGAAGAAGCTATAGAAGAGGAAAGGAAGGTGATAAAAAAGATGATAGTAGTTGCACTTTGGTGTATACAATTAATCCCTGACCATCGGCCACCAATGAACAAAGTCTTAGAAATGCTTGAAGGAGATATTGATAATATTCAAATGCCTCCAAAACCGCTTATTTATCCACCAAACGAGCCAGTTGACGATGACAAAGTAGACACGGAATTAGAAACATTCTCAACTTCATCAAGTGCTCCCATAATTTTTGTTAGTTTTCTGTTTGGAGATAGCAATGATGTTTAGAGGACCATGCACAGTTTGATTGGAAAAGCTTTGTTCCCCACAGTACAATATTATGTTGGGCGGGAGTTTAGCTAGTTGAGCTTGACAGTGATTACATTTTGTCTTCTTCTAGCTCTTAGGCTACTGTTGTGTTAATGTGGTTCCTATATAGTTTCACTCTCTTGCATCCTCCTTCGAATGGACAAACAAATTGGTAAGAGAGCAAGGACAAAAATCGGTGGGGCAAGGGGACGGACATTGAGAATTTTCTTCCCTTATTATGTGATAATGCGAAGTCCTTTCGCACAGCCAAAAAGTGTGCCGACTTGGTCAACCTGTCGACAATCACCCAAATAGTATCATGGCCCTTTTGGCTCCTTGGCAACCCCATCACAAATTCCATAGTTATTTGCTCCCATTTACACTCTGGGATTTCCAAAGGTCGCAATAATCTTCCAGGCTTACAATGTTGTGCCTTCACCTGCTGGCACGTCAGACATTTGACCACATGTCTGGCTACGTCTACCTTCATACCATTCCACCAGTAGTACTGCCTCAAATTTTGATATATTTTAGTACTACCTGGGTGGATACTATAATTGCTACGATGCGCCTCTGATAGAATCTCTTCCTTAAGCTCTGTATCGTCAGGCACACATAAACACCCACGGAACTTCAATATCCCGTCTTCGAATATCTGGAAGTCTGGCTTTCTCTTGGTCTCCTCCATCTCTAAAATCTTTTGGATTTCTTGATCCGTAGACTGAAATATCTTAATCTTAGCCTGAATTTCCGGTTCAATCCTAAGCGTAGCCAGCAAGTTTGAGACTTGACTTATTTCAATTCTAAACTCCGAGTCTCGTACTTCTTCTAACAAAGTCCACTCCTTGACCATCAAATGCGCGATGCTTGACTTCTGACTCAACGCATCGGCTACCCAATTAGCCTTCCCGGGATGATATAAAATGTCACAGTCGTAATCTTTCAACAAGTCCATCCACCGACGCTGCCTCATGTTTAATTCCTTTTAAGAAAATAAATATTTGAGGCTCTGATGGTCAGTATAGATTTGAAATTTCTCTCCGCATAAATAATGTCGCCAAATCTTCAGGGCGAATACTATTGCGGCTAATTCCAAGTCATGCATCGGATAGTTCAACTCATAGGGTCTTAACTGCCTTGATGCATAGGCTACTACTTGTCCATTTTGCATGAGTACACATCCCAATCCTTTCAGCGACACGTCACTATATATCTCATATCCTCCGGATCCTGATAGAATAGTCAACACCAGTACCATTGTTAATCTATGCTTCAACTCCTGAAAACTCCTTTCACATTATCAGTCCATTCAAATTTCGTTTCCTTTTTCAATAAATGTGTTAGCAGTGTTGCTATCGCCGAAAATCCTTTCACGAAACGACAGTAATAACCTACCAAACCCAGAAAACTTCGAACCTCTATTACCGTCGTCGGTCTAGGCCATTTCATTACTGCCTCAATTTTCGATGGGTCCATAGAGATTCCTTCTCCAGAGATCACATGACCGAGAAATGCTACTCGACTGAGCCAAAATTCGTACTTGCTAAACTTAGCATACAGTGCGTTCTTCCTTAAAGTCTGCAATATTCGATTCAAGTGAAATTCATGCTCCTCTCGGCTCTTCGAATACACCAATATGTCATCTATAAAAACGATCACGAATTGATCTAAGAATTCCTTAAACACCCGATTCATTAATCCATAAATGCAACAGGGGCGTTCGTCAATCCGAAAGGCATTACTGTAAATTCATAATGTCCATATCTCGTCCTAAATGCCGTCTTTGGTATATCTTCCTTCCTAATCCTCAATTGATGATATCCCGTTCTCAAATCAATTTTAGAGAACACCGAAGTCCCTTGTAACTAATTAAACAAATCATCAATCCTTGGCAAGGGATACTTATTTTTTATTGTCACCTGATTCAGTTGCCTGTAATCTATACATAACCTCAACGATCCATCTTTCTTTAATCTATACATAACCTCAACGATCCATCTTTCTTTTTCACAAATAAAATCGATGCTCCCCACAGAGACGCACTCGGACGAATAAATCCCTTGTCTAACAATTCTTGCATCTGCACCTTTAATTCCTTTAACTCAGACAACGACATCCTATAAGGTACCTTCGAGATTGGCTCAGTTCCAGGTGCCAATTCGATTACAAACTCTACTTCCCTTTCCGATGGTAATCCCGGTAATTCCTGAGGAAACACATCGGGATATTCGCATACCACAGCTATATCTTCTAGCCTCGGCTTCTCAGCCGTCGAATCAACTACAACTGTTAGAAATCCTTGACACCCTTCACTCAGTAACTTTGACATTTCTAGTGACGAAATCCATGGAATTGAGGGTCCTCCTCGATTTCCCATAAATTTGAATTCTGGATGACTAACAGGGTTAAATTAGATCACCCTGCTATTGCAATCCATTACAGCCCTCTGCTTCGATAGCCAGTCCATTCCCACTATTACATCAAAATCGTATATAGCTAGAACCACTAAATCAATCTTTTCCTCCCTATCCCCAATCACAATCTTACAGTCTGGATACCCCATTGATACTAACATCTTATCATGCAAGGGAGTCATCACGCATAACACAACATCAAGCAATCGCGGTTCTATTCCAATCAACTCAACAAACTACTTAGATATGAAAGAATGTGATGTCCCAGGGTCAAATAATGCATAAGCAGCATGGTTGCACAGAGAGATCGTACCTGTGACAACCCCTGGCGCGTTCTCAGCCTCTCTTCTGGCCATGGCATACACTCGTCCTTGTGCCTGTGGCCTATTTTGATTTGCTGTATGGGCCACTCCAGTCTGATTCCCGTTCCTAGGTGGTGGCAACGCAGGCGGTCTATTTTGCCTGGGATTGGGATAAGTTCTTATATGGTGATCAAATCCACCACATCCAAAACATGCTCCGCCTCGAGTTGGATAAGGTCTATTTCCATGCCTTTTCTCACATACTCTACACAGACCATTCTGATTTCGGACCGGCTTCTCAATATTTCTTCTCACGGGAGGGCTAAAAAGTCTATTATTCATCATTGGCCTCTTCCCAAGATTACGATTGTCCCTACCCTGAACAAACCTCGACCCAGAAGCAGTAGCCTTGTCCACCTGATCTCGCTCTAGAACTTGAGCTCTATCAAATATTTCCTCGTACAACCTCAAATTCACCAGTAATAACTGGCTGCGAATGTCAGCTTTCAACCCATCCTGAAATCTTCGCGCCTTGTCATCGGGATGTTTTACCATTCTCTGTGCAAACTTAGACAATCTCGCAAATTCTGCCTCATATTGATCTACTGTCATCTGACCTTGGCGGAGTCTCACAAACTCTGCGAGCTTTCTCTCCTTAGCACTAGCCTAGAAATACTTCTCATAAAAACTTTCAGTAAAGGCAGCCCAAGTCCGGGCTGTACCCTTTGGAAACACCTTATCCCTGGTAGCCTTCCACCAATCATTCGCGTTATCCTGTAATTGATACACTGCCAGGGTTACTTTCTTATTATCGGTACACTCTAATACCTCAAAAGCTTTCTCGAGTTCCTCTACCCATCGAGGTGCAGCCTCAGGGTCACCTTTCCCAGAGAACTTAGGCAGTTTTAACTTCATAAACTACTCGACCAGTTAGTGCATTGGTCTATTCACATTCACTTGCCCCTACCCTTAATTTCCATTAATATTAGCAACAGCGGCCACAGCAGCCTCGACAGTTTGGGCAATCGTAACAGCTCGTTTCTGAGTCTGCTGTCCTATTATATTACCAATCTGCTCTAGGGTTCTCATGACCGCTTTCATTCTAGGATCCTCTGCAGGTCTAACATCAACTCGGGGGTCCACTGTAGCTCCAGCATCAACTCCAGGATTTTCTATCGCTCTAGCATCCATTCTGAGGTTCTCTATAGCTCTAGCTCAAGCACGACCCCTACCTCTTGTTCCTCTTCCTGTGCCCCTTCTTAGGACTCTTCCTACACCTCTTCTTTCGCTGCTCATTATCTCAGCTTTTTACCACTCTCTTACATGCCATAATTCCACTCAGGAATTAGTAACCTAGGCCAACTAGATCAATCTAGTCTTAGACAGTGAATTAACGTAATAATTCACTCAGCAGGCAATCCAGGCAATCCAGCACTACAAACACAAAGCCACTATTAACAAGGTTTGAACACTTACCTCGGATCCAGACACACCTGCAATTCAATCATCATAACCAATTCACTCAATCAATTAATTAATCAATCACCACAACAATCTGGAGTTACGTATAGCTTATTCCGCCCTATGACTCGCTAAGGTCTCCTAAATTTCTACCCCAAGGTCTCTACTCCTTATCACTTCAAACTTCGACCAGTTCAGATCAAGTTGTCCTCGCTCTGATATCAATTCAAACGAGGATGTCACGCCCCGAATCCCATTGAGCGCACGATACCCTTTACTGGTCGATTAATGTGATCTCTCAGGGTATCGCTCACCTCACTTATATCTATCAAAGGTTTAATTCAACAGCGGAAACCACAAATTACTCGGACATTTTGAAGCTGGGGGAAATCAGGGAGAATACACATATTCATTTCCATTTACCAAACTTATAAAATATTCACGATTTACAAATCGCCATTTACATATGCACACCGTACTATAAACCACCGATAACAAAAAGAGATCGATGACCTGGTATCCTATCCTCAAAAATGGTACATCTCCAAAAACCTATTTCTGGACCTCTATGCTAGCCCCTACGCCCCTTACTCGGCGTCCACTCTGAATCAGACTCCTTATCATCCGAATTTGGGTCCCCCTGGACGGTTTGCTCCTCCGAGGACTCTGGCTCGGCCTCAATCTAGATTAGGTGATTTATATCACCTAATTTAGCTAGAGCTTCGTCCTGATCCCCCTCGACCGGCTCCTCAAAGAAATCGTCCTCGGGTACAAACTCAGGATCCATCCACTGTTCATACAGGAGTATATAATCCGATTCTCCCTCATGTTATGCAGACTCAGCAGGCTTATCCTCGGGTTCCGCCTCAAGTTCTACTTCCTCTGGTTCTTCCTCTACTGGTTCCTCCTCGGGGATTGGTTCCAAATCCACATCCATCGATCGTATTCTGCTTGCGATCCTTCAAGCTCGGGTTTGTGCTCAGCCCCTAAAAATCCCTGTGCCGCAGGCGTTGGATGCAGTCCAAACTACGCCAGACTAGTTTCCGCACTAGTCAACTCGCCGTCAGCAGGAGGTACAGCAGACAGGTCCCAGTCCCAACTAAATAAAAAGGAACGTCAAATCCTCGGACGGGCCCGAACTCATCTACTCCGTCCCTGAAGAACCAAGCGGCGTAGGTATGGGGCTCCTATAAAGGTAATCCTACATCTACAAAAACTACAGTGGTGTGTTTAATCCAGGTCATATGCTCAGCTATGGGAAACTCTGTAACATCATACTCGGTGTGCATCCGTACTCCGAAACGCTCTGGCAGCGGTGGCGAAGGATTCATTGTTCCGTCCAGGGTTCTGAAATGTTTGGTTGACACAACCATGAGAATACATCTCAGCAAGTACACCCCTAAACCCCACCTAAGCTATCACGTACCTCTAAACAATTATAAAACACAATCACACGCACCCAAATATCACATAGCAAGCACATCATTCATTCTTATCAGGCCTATCATGCGTGCTACCTGCACGTTAGTCACAATCACATTGTGATATTTCGAACTTTCCGCCAATTGGAAATTATGAAATAACTAAGTTTTATGAAATGTGCTCGCAGTAAATTCTCGCCCGGAACTGATCATTCCTGGGAATGCTAACCATTAGGGGGAATTAAATTCGCGCGGCTAAAGGAAATTCGATCGTGAATGGATTTCGACCATTAAATCGTGTAAGTGATATTTTGAGCCACTGTTGGCCGATCCAAGGATAGTTATGGGTCATTTCGCCACTGTCCTAGTAGTGGATCACGGGTGATTCCGTAGGACCACGAAATAACGTGACGAATGATTTCGAAATTATACTGAACAATCGTACCCCTCGGATCAAGTGATTGATCTTCGCGATTTTAATGACAACCGAGGTCGTCACGCACCGAACGGACTTGCACGTGACTCGATTTAGTATCAGTCATGAGTCGATTCAGCGAATTTCCCCAGCAAGCTGCCCGTTAGCTCGAGAAACGCTCGAGTTGCGTTTAATAGAATTTAATTATGGAAATTTGCCCAAATTAGACACCGGAAAATTAGGAAGTCACGACGGAACGTTAGGACGACGTTGCACGTGACACGTGTGAATTTTTGGTGTGCTCAAATCCTTCGGAAAAACTCGATTTGGACAAGAAATGGAGAAAGTGACCAAAATACCCCTAAGATTTAATAAAGGGCATGTTTTAAGGGCAAAGGGCATTTTGGTAATTTTGCCCCAAAATTTTGATTGGACAATTTTGCCCTTGGATTTTTGAGAAATTACAAGTATACCCTTGGATATTTTTGTGCAAGAATCGATCTCGGCCATCGGATCAAGATAAGATCGAATCGGGACCGTTGGATTAAAAATGTGAGTAAGGGCGTTTTGGTCATTTTCGCCATTGGTCAAAGTGGACACTATTTGGTCCAAACTCATTTCTCTCTCCCCATTCTCCCCTCTTCTTCACGATCAGCAGCCCCCCCATTTGTTTTTTTTCCTTCTTTCCCCCACCGTGAGCTTCCCTTGGCCGTTCTTCCTCCCCCGCCGGCACCGCCGCTTGCCGCCGCACGCCGGACCGCCCTCAAGCCGTCGTCCACGCCGCCCTCAAGCCACCACCATCCTCAAACCTCACCATCTCTCTCTTTTCCTCTCTCTCTCACCGTGAACCACCCACGGCCGTGCAAGACCCACGCCGCCGCCGGGCCGTCGCCGCTCAAGCCGGACGCCGCCGTGAGTCGCTGCCGTCCCCGATTTAGTGCCGCCGCTCTCCGTTCTAGCCGCGATAGTCTAGAACGCAGGTAAGTCGCGCTCGCTCTAAACCCAATTTACGACTTCGGGTATCGACGGGCGATTTTGAGCGAAATTTGTATAAAGTTAGGTGCGGAATTGTATGAATTGGTAGTGGAAATTTTATGGCGGGCCTTGGGATTTAATTTGGGCATTAATTATTGGAAATTCAGAAAAACAGGGGCTGCGAATTACTGTTCACGAGCTGTGATTTACTGTTCACGGCGCTGTGATGGTCCGATTGGGACACAAGTTGGATTTCTAGAACCGAGATTTAATGGTGAGAAAGTTCCGTGAAGGACCGGAATCAATTTGGCGTCGTTTGGCCGGAGAAAAATAGAAATTTATGTGTTTTACGTGTGTTTTAATTATAATTGAGTTGGGATGGTGAAATTTACAATATACTGGTGCGAAAAATTGGGGTTTATGATTGGAATTGTTTGGCGGGCCTTGAGGATTATTTTTGGAATTTTTGGAGAACAATTTGAGGTGAATTATAAGCTGCGAGTTACTGTTCACAAGCTGCGAATTACTGTTCACGGGGCTGTGATGACTTGTTCGGGACGCAAGTTGTATTTTTAGAACCGGTATTTAATGGCGAGAAAGTCCCGCGAAGGATCGGAATTAATCCGACGCCATTTGGTTGGAGAAAAATGGGAATTATCTTGTTGGATCTATATTTGAATTATTAATAAATGGTGGTGATTAAATTGAGTATGCTGTTGTGCAATTGAGTGATTGTACATGCTTGTTGAGTGCACACGTGAGTTAAATTAAATTAATTATTGATATTGTCATGTCTATTGCTGAGTAAGCATGAGCTGTGTGAATTAATGAGTGTGTGGGCCGCGTGTAATGTGCCAGTTGATCGTGGTAAATGCGTGTTGAGCGTGTGCATGAGTAAGAAAGAAATGGTGTGTGGCATGGCATGAGAAATTGTGGAAAATTGTGCCGTTCTGAGGCGTGTACTGTAACGCGGGACGATGCCTGGTATTACCGGAGGACTGCCAGCCTGAGGCGTGAACTTCTACGCGGGTTGTGCAGTAGGTGGTAGATGTTGAGCCTGAGGCGTGTACGTTGACGCGGGCAAGAAACATGGCCTGGGGCGTGTACGTTTACGCGGGCCCGAAAGTGTTATGGAAAAGGAGTAATCCCAGTGTGTCTGAGGTGTGTACTTCAACGCGGGTCACTGGCGAGTGTTGTGGAAAGTGATTAGTAATCGCAGTGTGCTTGAGGCGTGTACTTCAACGCGGGTCACTGGCGAGTGTTTTGGAAAGTGATTAGTAATCGCAGAGTGCCTGAGGTGTGTACTTTAACGCGGGTCACTGGCAAGTGTTGTAGAAAGTGATCAGTGATCGCAGTGTACCTGAGGCGTGTACTTCAACGCGGGTCACTGGCGAGTGTTGTGGAAAGTGATTAGTAATCGCAGTGTGCCTGAGGCGTGTACTTCAACGCTGGTCACTGGCGAGTGTTGTGGAAAGTGATTAGTAATCGCAGTATGCCTGAGGCTTGTACTTCAACGCGGGTCACTGGCGAGTGTTGTGAAAAGTGATTAGTAATCGTAGAGTGCTTGAGGGGTGTACTTCAACGCGGGTCACTGGCGAGTGTTGTGGAAAGTGATCAGTGATCGCAGTGTATCTGAGGCGTGTACTTCAACGCGGGTCACTGGCAAGTATTGTGGAAAGTGATCAGTAATCGCAGTGTGCCTGAGGCGTGTACTTCAACGCGGGTCACTGGCGAGTGTTGTGGAAAGTGATCAGTGATCGCAGTGTACCTGAGGCGTGTACGTTTACACGGGTCACTGGCGAGGAATGTGAAAGAGGAAATGAAAATGAAAGGATTAGAGGAAGGGAAATGTTCCATGTGCGTGTTTGCATACGGTGTGATTGAGATTGAGCCCGGCTATATTAATTGATGTGCCTGTTTTGTGATTACTTGACGTATGTGAAGGTGTGTGTGCTTGCTAGATTGTCTGGAGGTACATGATAGCCTAGGTTGGGTTTAGGGGTATACTTACTAAGAAGTGTCTCACGGTTGTTTTCAACCAAACATTTCAGAACCCCGACCTGAGCCGTGAATCCTCCGCCACCGCCACCAGTATGTTTTGGAGTACCAGTGCATTCGGAGTATGAGGTAGCTGAGTTTCCGATGGGTGACGGGATGACCTAGACAAGACACACGACGACCGTGTTTGTAGAAGTAAGAAAGCTTGCCTTGGATGAGAACCATTTTTGAGGTTGAACGTCAGGTCATCGACTCCTTTTTAATTTTGGTAGTTTCAGTAAAGTATGCACTGGTAGATAGAGGTTTGTTTTATTGTGTATATGGTGGAACTAGTTGAACAAGAAATGGAAATGTATATTCTCCCAATTCTCCCCAGTTTAATTTGTTAGGGTGTTTATGGTTTCCGTTTGCGCGATTAAATCTCTGATGTTTAGTTGAGGTCGGCGATAATTCCTCGGTTGTCGCGCAAATCGACCAGATACGGATGTCGCGAGCTCGATAGGGTTCGGGGTGTGACACACATCATCTCCAATCACATGCACGTTCAAATCTCATTTTGCGCATTCGTTCCGATCTAATCACATCGTTTACACAACTCTCGCCAGTGACCAGCATTACAGTACACGCTTCAGGTCCACTGCGACCAACTTATCACAACATTTCAGGGCCCGCGTTACAGTACACTCCTCAGGTCATGTCTCTTGCCTGCGTTACAGTACACGCCTCAGGTTCAACATCTACCACCTACGGCACAACCCGCGTTGAAGTACACGCCTCAGGTTGGCAGTCTTCCGGTGATACCGTGTGACATTCCGAAATTCCACCAATTGGAATTTATTGAATAATTGAATTTTATGAGGTGTGCTCGTAGTAAGTTCTCACCCGGAACTGATCATTCCTGGGAATGCTAACCATTAGGGAAAGGCTAATAGGGGAATTAAATTCGCGTGACTAAAGGAAATTCGATCGTGAATGGATTTCGACCATTTAAATCGCGTAAGTGATATTTTGAGCCACTGTTGGCCGATCAAGGATAGTTTGGGGTCAGTTCGCCACTGTCCTAGTAATGGATCGCGGGTGATTCCGTTGGACCACGAAACGACTTGACGAATGATTCTGAAATTATATCGAACGATCGTACCCCTGGGATCAAGTTATTGATCTTCGCGATTTTAATGACAACCGAGGTCGTCACGCACCGAACGAACTTGCACGTGACTCGATTTAGTATCAGTCATGAGTCGATTCAGCGAATTTCCCCAGCAAGCCGCCCGTTAGCGTGAGAAACGCTCGGGTTGCGTTTAATAGAATTTAATTATGGAAATTTTGCCCAAATTGGACACCGGAAAATTAGGAAATCATGCCGGAACGTTAGGACGACGTTGCACGTGACACGTGTCAATTTTTAGTGTGCTCAATTCCTTCGGAAAAATTTGATTTGAGCAAGAAACGGAGAATTGGACCATTTTACCCTTGAGAATTATAAAGGGTTAGTTTTGAGGGCAAAGGGCAATTTGGTCATTTTTGCCTTGGATATTTTGGGTCAAAGTTACTATTCATGTCTAGACCATTCTTCTCTCTATCTCTCTCTTCCCTCTCTTCTTTCTCCCCCTCCTTCGTGAGAACACCCCCCCTTTTGCCGTGAGTTCTCTTCCTCTCTCTTTCTCTCTTGCCGGACGGATCGCCGTCGCCGCCGAGCCACGCCGTCGTCCGTACGCCGCCGGTCACCGCCTCACACCGACCACCACCCCCCACCGTGACTCTCTCCCTCTTTTTCTGTCTCTTGGCCGTGAGTCCCTCGGCCACGCGCAAGCCACGCAATTGCCGTCCAAGCCGATCGCCGCCACCCGGAAGTTGTACGTCGTCGCCGTTGTCCCCGATTAAGGGCCGCCGCTTTCCGTTCTAGCCGTTTTAGCCTAGAACGCGGTAAGTCATCCTCTAATCCCGATTTAGGATTTCGGGTATCGCCGAACAATTTGATTTTTGGGTGAAATTGGACTTGTGCGGGTGCGAAATGTTGGGGCTTTAGACCGGGAATGTATGGCGGGCCTTAAGGAATTAATTTGGAATTTTTGGAGGACGATTTGAGGGAATTTTAAGTTAAAAATCACTGTTCACGAGCTGTGATTCACTGTTCACGAGGCTGTGATGCTTGGTTCGGGACGCAAGTTGGATTTCTAGAACCGAGATTTAATGGTGAGAAAGTTCCGTGAAGGACCGGAATCGATTTGGCGTCGTTTGGTGGGAGAAAAATAGAAATTTATATATTTCACGTGTGTTTTAATTATAATTGAGCTGTGGTGGTAGAATTGTGTGTGGATTTGTGCAATGGGCTGGTGTAAATATGTTTGATTCGTGCACATATGGGTTCAATTGAAATGATGGTTCAATTGACCAGGTGATATGTTGAGTTAGTCGACGCGGGTAAGTCGCGCCTAAACCTGATTTAGGACTTCGGGTATCGACGGGTGATTTTGGACAAAATCAGTATGGAATTAGGTGCGGAATTACATGGATTGGTAGTGGAAATTTTATGGCGGGCCTTGGGATTTAATTCGGGCACTAATTATTGGAAATTCAGAAAATGGGGGCTGCGAATTACTGTTCATATGCCTCGAATCACTGTTCACTGGCTGTGAATTACTGTTCACGGGGCTGTGATGGTCCGATTGGGACGCGAGTTGAATTTTTGGAACCTAGAAATTATGGCGAGAAAGTCTCGTGAAGGATCGGAATTAATCCGACACCATTTGGTTGGAGAAAATTGATAATTTACGTGTTTTGGGCATGTTTGAATTATTCTGGATGGGGTTGATTTAATTGAGTGTTTATTTGTGTGATAGATGAGGTAACTTGAGGATGAAATGAGGATGTTTCGAGGCTGGAGTGAGACTGAATAGAGTGTCGGATGTTATGGGATGGAATTGGCGAGTTTAGGGCTCGATTTAAGGACAAGTGGTGTTAGTTTGGTGTGTAGTAGTATGGCTGGATTGTGGTGTTTAATAGGCTTGGAAATGTCGAAATTATGCCTATGAACGTGGCTGTGTTTGTGGGTCCATGAGTGGCCTTGTGTGTTTATTGAACTGTGATTGATGGATTGAAATGTGTTTGATTATGTGCACGCGTGGGCCAGATTAAATTAATTGTTGAAATTGGCCATGTCGAATGCTGAGTGAGCACGTTGTGCGTGTTAATTGATGTGTGCATAGGCCGCGTGTGATGGGCCAGTTGAGTGTAGTAAATGCTTGATGAGCATGTGCATGAGTAAGAAAGAAAAGTAGTCTGGTAAGTGATTGTGGAAGTTATGTGAAGATGTGTAAGTGCGAGAATGGGATCGGGCCGAGTATCATAAACTCGGGCAGCGATCACGTAGGTCTGATGCATTTGGCACAGGCTGAGGCTCGAAAGAGCATGATTGAGTTCGGTCCGAGGCACGATCAGCTCGGGTGAGACCGGGATTGGACCGAGGCATTATAAGCTCGGGTTTCGATCATGTAGGCCTGTCGCATTTGGCGCGGGTTGAGGAAAGTGTGAATGTGAGATTGGACCGAGGCGTGTGATGCTCGGAGCGCGATCGAGTGTGAATGTGGGATCGGACCGAGGCGTGTGATGCTCGGGGCGCGATCGAGTGTGAATGTGGGATTGGACCGAGGCATTACAAGCTCGGGTTCCAATTATGTAGGCCTGTCGCATTTGGCGTAAGCTGAGTTGGGTTTCAATTATGTAGGCCTGTCGCATTTGGCGCGGGCTGAGGAAAGTGTGAATGTGGGATCGGACCGAGGCGTGTGATGCTCGGGGCGCGATCGAGTGTGAATGTGGGATCGGACCGAGGCGTGTGATGCTCGGGGCGCGATCGAGTGTGAATGTGGGATTGGACCGAGGCATTACAAGCTCGGGTTCCAATCATGTAGGCCTGTCGCATTTGGCGTAGGCTGAGTTGGGTTTCAATTATGTAGGCCTGTCGCATTTGGCGCGGGCTGAGGAAAGTGTGAATGTGGGATCGGACCGAAGCGTGTGATGCTCGGGGCGCGATCGAGTGTGAATGTGGGATCGGACCGAGGCGTGTGATGCTCGGGGCACGATCGAGGGGCCTGAGGCGTGAACGAATACGCGGGCCAGATGTGGTGAGTGGTCGCAGTGTACCTGAGGCGTGTACGTTTACGCGGGTCATTGGCGAAGAATAAGAAAGAGAAAATGAGAATGGACGAAATAATGGGATAAGAGTGGTACATGCGCGTGTTTACATATGACATGATTGAGTTTGAATGATGTTGTGCGCATGTTTGAGCCTGACAATATTATTTGTTGTACCTGCGATGTGATGTTTCAGCGTGTGTGAATATATGTATGTGATTGTGTAATTGTCTGGAGGTACGTGATAGCCTAGGTTGGGTTTAGGGGTGAACTTGCTGAGAAGTGTTCTCACGGTTGTTTTCAACCAAATATTTCAGAACCTCGACAGGAACCGTGAACCCTCCACCACCGCCGCCAGAACGTTTTTGGATACCAGTGCACACGGAGTACGATGTGGCAGAATTTCCGGTGGGTTTTCAGAAGGATAACATTTTTGGAAGTTAATAGTTACTGGCTCGGGTGCTCGTAATAATAATGGATATTGTAAATATTATGGTGTAAGTTTGGCAATGAGAACGAATATGTTCATTCTCCCTGATTGTTTCCCCAGTTCTTAATTGTCCGGGTTTATTTGTTGATATCCGCTGTGGTAGTAAACCTCTGATGGCTTTTTGAGGTCAGCGATATTCCTGGGATATCGCTTAAATTGACCAAAGGCGGTGTCGCGTGCCGTAGGGGTTCGGGGCGTGACATACCGGGCATCGTCCCACGTTGAAGTACACGCCTCAGGACGGCACAATTCCCACGATCGAACATGCCACACCACATTCACTCTCTTGCTCATGCTCATGCTCAATAATCACTTGCCACTCAATTGGCCAATCACACGTGGCCTGTGCACGCATCAACTCACATGCATTTTTCATGCTCACTAAGCATTCAACATGGCCAATTTGACAATTAATTCAGTTCGGCCCAAGCGTACACACAATCAAGCATATTTCAATCAATCAATTGTACACTAATGCACCCAGTTTCATCGCCACAATTCATCCATAGTTCAAACACACATTAATCACAGAAATTGCCATTTTTCTCCAACCAAACGGCTGTAAATCAATTCCGGCCCTTCACGACACTTTCCCATAATTAATCGCCGGTTCTAAATATCCAATTTACACCCTGATCGGCACATCACAGCCCACCGAACAGCTAATCACTGCCCGCTTTTGGTCTCCAATTTTCCATCAAAATTCCCCAAATTCATTCTAAGGCCCATTAATCTAATTCGCCCCTAAAATTGTACTATCTACGACTAAACAAACCCGATTACACCTCAAATCGTCCATCGATACCTGACATCCTAAATAAGGTTTAGGGCACGACTTACCGACACTCTAGACTATCGCGGCTAGAGCGAAAAGCGGCGGCGATCAGCGGGGACGGCGGCGCGGCTCGGCGGTGGCGATCGGCGCGTGCGGCGGCGACGCAGCTTCCACGGCCGTGACCCACGGCCACGCGAGAGAAAGGGAGGGAGAGAGATGGCGGTACGGGATGGTGGTGGTGGCATGAGGGTGGTGAGGCGGAGCGGCAGCGATGGGCGGCGCGGCGGCGATGGGCGGCGGCCGGCGGTGATGGTGCGGCGGCGATCGGCCAAGGGGGAAAGTGATTGACGTTGAGGGGAGGGGAGAGAGAGATGGGGCCAAGAGTTTAGAGAGAGAGTGAGGAGAGAGAGAGGGTCTTGACTCAAATAGTGAAATTTGGACTAAAAGTGGCAAATTACCATCTTGCCCCTCTCTCACAATCCAATTCGATGGCCCAGATTCGATCTTATCTTGAAACCAACGGCCGAGATCGAATCTTTCCCAAAAATATCCAAGGATAATTTGGGAATTTCATAAAATTCCAAGGGAAAAATTGTCCAATCAAAAAGTTAGGGCAAAATGACCAAAATACCCCTCCCTCATAAAACATGCCCTTTATTAAATCCCAAGGGTAAAATAGTCACTTTTCCATTTTTTTGCCAAAATTGAATTTTTCTGAAGGATTCAAGACAATCCAAAATTACACGTTACAACCGCAACGTTGTCCTAACATCCCGTTGTGACTTCCAAATTTTCCGATATCCAATTTAGGCTCAATTAAATAATTAAATTTTATTAAACGCAACTCGAGCATTTCTCTGACTAACGGGCGGCTTGTTGGGGAAATTCGCATATTCGACTCGTGACTGATAATAAATCGAGTCACGTGCAAGTTCATTCGGTTCGTGACGATTTCGGTTGTCATTTAAATCACAAGGATCGATCACTAGATTCGAGGGGTACGATCGTTCGGTATAGGTTCAGGATCATTCGTCAATTCATTTCGTGGTCCGGCGAAATCACCCGCTATCCACTACTATAACAGTGGCGAACTGACCCCTGACTATCCTTGGATGGGTCAACAATGGCTCAAAATGTCACCTCGGCGATTTTATGGTCGAAAATCAATTCACGATCAAATTTTCTCCTCGTCGTACGAATTTAAATCCCTCATTAGCCTTTTTCCAATGGTGAGTATCCTAGGAATGATCAGTTCCGGGCAAGAATTAACTACGAGTACATTCATAAAATCAGTATTTTATAAATCTCAAATGGATAAATTTTCAGAATGTCACACTCGGGCATCAATCAATTGCACATTAATGCACCCAATTTTATCACCACAACTCAGCCACATTACAAACACACAATCAACATACAAATTGTCATTTTTCTACATCCAAACTACGGCAAATCAATTCCAGCCCTTCACGATATTTTCACACAATTAATCGCCGAATCCAAATACCCAATTTACATACCGGAAAACACATCACAGCACGCATTTCAGCCACTCACAGCCTGCTAATCAATTCTGCCCCTAAAATTATACTAATCTACGTCTAATTAAACTCGATTCCACCTCAAATTTGTCCGTCGATATCTGAAGCCCTAAATAGAGTTTAGGGCATGACTTACCCGAACTCTAGACTAACTCGGCTAGAGCGAAAAGGGAGCGATGGCTGGTCGACGGTCAAGCAGGGGCGTGTGGCAGCGGCGGTGGCTGGCCACGGCTAAACAGCGGCGGCGGCGACTCCCTCGGTTGCTGTTAACGACACGGGAGAGTAGAGAGAGAGAGAGGGAGAGGGACGGCGTGAGGTGGTAGTGCGGCTCGGTGGCGGGACGGCGGTGGCGCGGCGGACAGACGGCCGGCGAGCGGCGGCGTGGCAAGGGAGGGGCGATCGGTTCGGTGATGAGGGAGAGAGAGGGATCCGAGAGAGTGAGAGAGTGAGGAGAGAGAGAGGATTTTGGTCTAAATAGTCAAGAACAATAATTGAGGGGCCAAAATGACCATCTTGCCCTTATCTCACAAATCAAATTGACGGTAGAGATTCGATCTTATCTTGAGATCGACGACCGAGATCGAATCTTTCCCAAAAATATCCAAGGGCAATTTGGGAATTTCATAAAATTCCAAGGGCAATTTTGTCCAACTCAAAAATTAGGGCAAAATTACCAAAATGCCCTTCCCCTTTAACACTTGCCCTTCATAAACCTCTAAGGGTAAAATGGTCACTTGTCCATTTTCTTGCCGAATTTAAATTTTTCTGAAGGATTCGAGAAAATCCAAAGCTGTACGTTCCAACCACAACGTCGTCCTAACGTATTGTGGTGACTTCCTAATTTCTGATGTCCAATTTGGGCTCTAATTAATAATTAAATTTTATTAAACGTAACTCGAGCGTTTCTTAAACTAACGGGCGGCTTTTTGGGGAAATTCGCATATTTGACCCGTGACTGATAATAAATCAAGTCATGTGCAAGTTCATTCGGTCCGTGACGACTTCGGTTGTCATATAATCGCGAGGTTCGATCGCTAGTTCCGTCGGGCACGATCGTTTGGTATAGGTTCAGGATCATTCGTCAATTCATTTCGTGGTCCAGCGGAATCACCCGCGATCCACTACTATGACAGTGGCGAACTGACCCCTAGCTATCCTTGGATCGGCCTACAGTGGCTCAAAATGTCACATCGACGATTTTATGGTCGAAAATCAATTCACGATCGAATTTTCTTTAGTCGCACGAATTTAAATCCCTAATTAACCTTTCTCTAATGGTTAGTATCTCAGGAATGATTAGTTCCGGGCAAGAACTAACTACGAGTACATTCATAAAACCAAGCATTACATAAATCCCAAATGGACAAATTTCAGGATGTCACAAACAAGACCCAAAAACTATAATTTACTCTTAAAAATTATGACATGATTATAATGGACGGGCTTGTAGAATTTCGGTGCACCTTATTGAAACTTCGTAGTCTTCAATTTGATGCTCAAACTTTTTCTTTTCAAAATCTTCTATCAAAATCCCTGTAAGTTTCCTTATGGTAGATCGTAGCTGTTGTATTCAGTGGGCAAAGATGTAAACTGATAATATAATCTCATTTCATCTCATAGGACGGCCATGCCACATAGGACGGCCAGCTCCACGTCAACGAATTTCAGTCAAAATTGGCCGGATAGACTTAATTGGTAAAATTGAAAGATTTAGGACTGAATTGGCAAAAGTGTAATAGGTTTAATACTTTTTGGACAATTTTCCAGGCAAAGACGTAAACTGATCACATAATCTCATCTCATCTTATATGTATTGACAATGTATTATCTCTTTCTTCATATTATATTTCATGTAAGAAATTATGATTTCTAATTAACACAATTTAATATATATTGTTTAGTTATATCTTTTAGAAGAAAAAGTTAATATGGATGAAGCCACCCTTAATTGTAGTGGAGAAGTTCTAGCTAAAAAATAAATTTTAAGATTTGACATAATTTTAACCATCATAAAGTATTCTCTTGTCCCAATACTTATTTAGGTTACTATAAAGAATTGAGAACAAAAATCTACAAAATTCCAAATTGAACTTGTATTTTCTTGAACTTATTAATGACTAATATACACTCTATATAGTGCCACTTTATTCACAATTCTTGAGTTGAAAAAAAATTGGACTCGAATTTTCTCAACGAACCGTGGGACCTTTTGTTATTTTTGACTTCAAAGTCTTCTAATTATGGCAAACCATTGAACACGCTATAAGATTCTCTTCAAAGATAGTGAGGGAACTATAAAATTCAAATAGTTTACTCTAACGACTTGTAGAGAATTTTCTTCAATAAAAATAAAATAAAGTGGATAATTCTTTCGATTTCTTAACATTTTTTTTCCTTTGAACTAAATTTATGCAATCCTTAATTATCAGGATGCATTCGATTCTTAACTCACATCGATTCATTTTGATTCAAAGTCTGCAATCGAATCTTAACACGGATTTCTTGTCACATTAGAAATTAGAAAACTCATTAACAGCATAAGTATCTCCGGGAACTTGAAAAAACTTACTTACCTATGGAAAATCTCCAAAAATATGAAATAAATATAGTTGGTCGGCTGAATATATGAGTTGTCAATTGTGATATTTTCTTGCTAGAAAGAAATGATGACGACGTTGGGTCCTACTCGCTACTCTTGTAACATTCTCGACTTGATTGACTTCGTTTTATTGGTTGACATAGACTTTCCAATAGACGACCCCAAGCCTTCATATTCATGATCTCTATCATTCGCCATTATTACATATACATTTGATCCTTGTTGATCCTCCACCACATATCAAGCCCCCAAATTTTCATTGTTCACAAGATGAGAGAGACATGATTTTTCCTCTCAATTCCACACTTGTGTACCTAGTGTCATTGGTCTTTCTTGTTGTGCTAATAGGGACACATAATGCCCATAATGAACGGCCCTGTTTCGCTTCTCTTGTGGCGAAGTTCACAAGATAAGCTATCCTTTTCGATGGAATAGTGACCTGAATGGCTGTGGTGAATCAAGACTTTAGCTAGCGTGTGAAATAATCCTACACACTACAATGTCAAATCCATCTATAGAAATAATGACACTATCAATTATGGCGATATCCTCGTGTTTGACGTGGAATTGCAAAAGGGTAATTACTGAATCCTCCCTAGTTATTCATCAATTGAACTCCAACTTCAGTTACGAGGGTTATTATGTTTTTGGTAGATCAATGGTCTTTGTGAAGTGCTCAAGACCTGTTGCTTTCTCCTTTATATATCGTGGAGCATACTCCTCGGACTTATCATCTAAAATAATCCAAAAGGAGTGGGCATTAATGGGCTATGATGGATGAAAACGCATTGGTTATTGAGGAATCTTGCACCATCACCCATGACGACATGGGCATGTTTTGATCGTATGCTTTCACAATACGAGCAGCTCCATAACGTGATGGCCAACGGTGTTTTCATCAGCTACTCACATCCTGTATCACACAAGAAAGTATCTAGTCTGCGCTTCCTTGGTTTGGCCATAAGATAATTACAATGCAGAGACTAATATTACAATTTTTACATTTTACTTAATTTAATTTTACGGCGTCCAAAGTTTTAGTTTCTTTAACTCTAAATACATGAAATTTTCATCACATACAAACATTGACACGTAAATTTGCATATATTTGTTTCAAAATTTTTCTTAAATAATTTGAGTAGTACTTTAACTTTTGACAGGAAGGTGAAAACAAACGCGCTGCGTTCTCAATTTTTTTAAGGCTCTAATTGAAAATTATGTTTACTTTTATATCTTTAAGGCATTCCATTAAGAGTCATAAGTTGAGCGGAGAAAAGCACCCCAAAATAAATAAAGTCGGACGTGAATCCTCTACAGAGTCGTGCTTCTGAGGAGTCTAGCATTTGTCCTGCAACGAATGAAAGAGCACGGGATCGACAATCGCTTCACTTAACGTTTATGGTCTAGTCTTTTAAAATAAGGGCTGTGCTTTCAGGTTGCTCCCTCCTCCCATCACCTGATTAGTGGATAGTTCTTTGTGTAAACTGATGAAGGAGTTTTTGAATGACTTATCAAAGATCCCATGAGTTAAAGCAACATGACCAGCTTGATGATCAAGCCATCGCGAAGCTCAACATACCTGACGGTATTAAATCAATACACAGGCGTGTATTGATCCTCATATGTACTGACATTGTATTATATGTAAATTGATGACATAATCACATCTCACCTTATATTTACTGACATTGTATTATATCTTTCTTCGTATTATCTTTCATGTAAGAAATTGTGATTTCTAATTAACAATATATATGCGCCTTGTATGCAAAATACATACTGTTTAGTTATATCTTTCAGAAAAATTTAATATGGATGAAGCCAACCCTAATTATAGTGGAATAGTTCCATGTAAAAAATAAATTTTAAGATTTGACATAATTAAAACCGTCATCAAGTATTCTCTTGTCCCAATACTTATTTAGGTTACTATAAAGAATCAAGAACAAAAATCTACACAATTCTCAATTGAACTTGTATTTTCTTGAACTTATTAATGACTAATATACACTCTATATTGTGCCACTTTTATTCACAATTCTTGAGTAAAAAAAAATTGAAGTTGTGTTTTCTCAACGAACCGTGGGACCTTTTGTTATTGCTGACTTCCAAGTCTTCTAATTATGCCAAACCGCTGAACACGCTGTAAGATTCTCTTCAAAGATAGTGAGGAAACTATAAAATTCAAATATTTTACTATAACGACTTCTATAGAATTTTCTTCAATAAAAATAAAATAGAGGAGATAATTCTTTCGGTTTCTTAAATTTTTTTTTCCTTTGAACTGAATTTATGCAATCCTTAATTATCAGGATGCATTTGACTCTTAACTCACATAGATTCAAAGTTTGCAATTGAATCTTTAGACGGATTTCTTGTGACTTTAGAAATAAGAAAACTCATTGACAGCGAAGTATCTCTAGGAATTAGAAATAACTTACTTATCTAAGAAAAATTTCTAATAATATGAAATTATATTATTTGTCGGATAAATATATGAGTTGTCATTTGTGATGTTTTCTTGGGAGGAAGAAATGGTGATGATGTTGGGTCCTACTTATAACTCCTGTAACATTCTTGACTTGATTGCCTTCGTTTTATTGGTTGACTGGGGCTCTTCAATAGACAACCTCAAGCCTTCATATTCATGATCTCTCTCATTCGCCATTATTACATATACATTTGATCCTTGTTGATCCTGCACCACATATCAAGCCCCAAATTTCCATTTCTAACAGGCTGAAAGGGACATGATTTTTCCTCTCAATTCCACAATTGTGTGCCTCGTGTCATTGGTCTTTCTTGTTGTGCTAATAGGGACACGTAACGCCCATAATGATCAGCCCTGTTCCGCTTCTCTTGCAGCGAGGTTCACAAGATAAGCTATCCTTTTCGATGGAAGAGTGACCCGAATGGCTGTGGTGAATCTAGACTTTAGCTAGCGTGTGAAATAATCCTACGAACTACATTGCCAAATCAATCTACAGAAATAATGACCCTGTCAGTTCTGGCGAAATCCTCATGTTTGACGTGGAATTGCAAAAGGGTAATTACTCGTTCCTCCCTAGTTATTCATTGACCGAACTCTAACTTTAGTTACGAGGGTTATTATGTTTTTGGTAGATCAATGGTCTTTGTGAAGTGCTCAAGACCTGTTGCCTTCTCCTTTATATATCATGGAGCATACTCCTCGGACTTATCATCTGAAATAATCCAAAAGGAGTGGGCATTAATGGTCTGTGATGGATGAAAACGCATTGGTTATTGAGGAATCTCTTGCACCATCACCCATGACGACATGGGCATGTTTTGATCGTATGCTTTCACAATACGAGCAGCTCCATAACGCGATGGCCAACGGTGTTTTCATCAGCTACTCACATCCTGTATCACACAAGAAAGTATCTAGTCTACGCTTCCTTGGTTTGGCCATAAGATAATTACAATGCGGAAACTACTATTACACTTTTTACACTTTACTTAATTTAATTTTACGGCATCCACTGTTTTAGTTTCTTTAACTCTAAATATATGAAATTTTCATCACATACAAACATTGACACGTAAATTTGCATATATTTATTTCAAAATTTTTGTTAAATAATTTGAGTAGTACTTTAACTTTTGACAGGAAGGTGAAAACAAACGCGCTGCGTTCTCAATTTTTTTAAGGTTCTAATTGAAAATCATGTTTATTTTTATATCTTTAAGGCGTTCCATTAAGATTGATAAGTTGAGCGGAGAAAAGCACCCCAAAATAAATAAAGTCGGAAGCGAATCCTCTACAGAGTCGTGCTTCTGGGGAGTCTAGCATATGTCCTGCAACAAATGAAAGAGCACGGGATCGACAATCGCTTCACTTAACGTTTATGGTCTAGTCTTTTAAAATAAGGGCTGTGCTTTCAGGTTGCTCCCTCCTCCCATCACCTGATTAGTGGATAGTTCTTTGTGTAAACTGATGAAGGAGTTTTTGAATGACTTATCAAAGATCCCATGAGTTAAAGCAACATGACCAGCTTGATGATCAAGCCATTGCGAAGCTAAACATACCAGTCGGTGTTAAATCAATACACAGGCGTGTATTGATCCTCATATGTACTGACATTGTATTATATCTTTCTTCGTGTTATCTTTCATGTAAGAAATTGTGATTTCTAATTAACAATATATATGCGCCTTGTATGCAAAATATATACTGTTTTTTTTTGGTAAGGTGAAAATATATACTGTTTAGTTGTATCTTTTAGAAAAATTTAATATGGATGAAGCCAACCCTAATTATAGTGGAATAGTTCTAGCAAAAAAATAAATTTTAAGATTTGACATAATTAAAACCGTCATCAAGTATTCTCTTGTCCAAATACTTATTTAGGTTGCTATAAAGAATCAAGAACAAAATCTACAAAATTCTGAATTGAACTTGTATTTTCTTGAACTTATTAATGACTAATATACACTCTATATAGGTGCCACTTTTATTCACAATTCTTGAGTAAAAAAAAATTGAAGTTGTATTTTCTCAACGAACCATGGGACCTTTTGTTATTGCTGACTTCGAAGTCTTCTAATTATGCCAAACCGCTGAACACGCTATAAGATTCTCTTCAAAGATAGTGAGGGAACTATAAAATTCAAATATTTTACTCTAACGACTTCTATAGAATTTTCTTCAATAAAAATAAAATAGAGGAGATAATTCTTTGGGTTTCTTAACATTTTTTCCTTTGAACTGAATTTATGCAATTCTTAATTATCAGGATGTATTCGATTCTTAACTTACATGAATTTACTTTAATTCAAAGTCTGCAATCGAGTCTTAAAACATCTTTCTTGTCATATTAGAAAATAGAAAACTCATTAATAGCATAAATATCTTTGGAAATTTGAAATAACTTACTTATTTAAGAAAGAATCTCCAAAAATACGAAATAGTATCGTTGGACAGCTAAATATATGGATTGTCAATTGTGATGTTTACTTGCTAGATAGAAATGGTGATAAGGTTTGCTCCTACTCGCTACTCCTGTAACATTCTTGAGTTGATTAACTTTGTTTTATTGGTCGACATGGGCTTTTCAATAGCCGACACCAAGTCTTCATAAATAAGGTCTCTCTTATTTGCCATTACATGTACATTTTTTATCCTTGTTGATCCTCCACCACATTTCAAGCCCCAAATTTCCATTGCTCACAGGTTGAGAATGACACGACCTTTCCTCGCAATTCCAGACCTGTGTACATCGTGTCATTAGTCTTTCTTGTTGTGCTACTAGGGATACGTAATGCCTAGAATGAACGGCCCTGTTCCACCTCTCTTGTGGCAAAGTTCACAAGAGAAGCTATCCCTTTCGATTAAAGAGCGACTCGAAAGGTTGTGGCTAGGGGTGAGCATGGTTCCAGAGTGGAACTTGTGATGTCCCGAAAATTTGTCCATTTGGGATTTATAAATTATTGAGTTTTATAAATGTATTTGCAGTTGATTTTCGCCTGGAACTGATCATTCCTGGGATACTAACCATTGGGGAAAGACTGACTAGGGAATTAAATTCGTACGACTAAGGCAAAATTCGACCGTGAATTTAATTTCGACCATGAAATCGCTGAGGTGATATTTTGAGCCACTATTAGCCGATCTAAGGGTAGTTAGGGATCAGTTCACCACTGTCATAGTAGTGGATCGCGGGTGATTCCACTTGTTGACACCTAAATTTTGGCAACCATTTAGTGTAATTTGCATAGAAAATTAGGGATTAAATTGTTAACCCCTAAACAAAAATATTTAAATCACATAACATATAGTTTAAATTCATTGCATTTTGCATCGGACTGGCGGTGACGAACGAGCTTAAATTTCATTGAATGTGACTCAGCTCGCTTGGAATGCAAGGGCCGGGAATTACAAGTCGAATGGGCTCGGTTGTTTTAATTTGAACTTAATTCAGCCCATTCTCATTAATCAATTCAGCCCATTATCATTAATCAATTCGGCCCATTAATTCAGCCCATTTAAATTAAAGCCCAAGCCTAAGCCCATTGGGACTAAAAGCCCATCTAATTGACCTAGGTTAATACTATATATACATTATTAGGTCAGAATTTTAAGGGGGAGCACAATTTTCAGATCAGAATTTTTGAGAGCACGAGAGACACACGTGAGCGAAAAAAAAGAGAGTGAGAAAGAGAGAGGGAGAGAAGGAGGCCGGCTCCCACCGCCGCCGTGCCCGCGCGCTGCCGCCTTCCCCGCCAGCGTCGCGCCTCACGCCACCGCGGCTGCTGCCGCCCCTCCCCGCGCGCGCCGCCGCCTGCTGCTGCTGCTCCTCGCCGCGCGCCGCCGCGTGCTGCCGCTGCTTCCCGCCGTGCACTGCTGCTGTTGCTGCCGTCGCCTGCTGCCGCTCCTCCCGCCGGAGCTGCTGCTCGTCGCTGCCACCTCACGCCGCGCCTCACGCCGCTGCCGTGCGCGCCACCGCGTCTGCCGGGCCCGCTGTGCTGCTGCTCCCCGCGCGATCCTGCTGCTGCCGCGCTTACCGCCGCTCCCTGCCGACGCTGCTGCCGCTTCCCACCGACGTACCGCCGCGCCGCGCCTCACGCCGCTGACGTCGCCGCTGCCGCGCTTCCCGCTGACGTCGCCGTTGCTGCCGCGCTGCTGCTTCCCGCTCACGCCGACGCTGCCGTGCTGCTGCTGCCGCGCCCTACACCGCCGCCTCTCCCGCCGACGCCGTGTTTCCCGCCGGAGCTGCTGTTTGTCCTTGCCGACGTCCCAGCCGCTGTCCCCGCCGAGCCCGACGCTGCTGCCGCCGTCCTCGCCGGAGCCGTCACACGCCGGCGCTGCCTTGCTGTTCCGTCGCCGCCGCTCCGTCGTCGTTCCCGTCACCGCACCGCCAAATCCGCCGTTTGTCGCTCGTCCCGATCCACAAGTTCGAATTTGGAAATTACCTGCAAATTAGGTAATTGAATGTTATCTAATATTTTTTTAGAATATTTCGTTTCTTAATTTTTGAGTGTTTGAATATTCTGTGAATATTGCGTGGATTGCTAGATATCTTAGGATAATATTTGCCTTGTTCGCAATATTTGAAAATATTCAAAATTAGGAATCTTTCCTAATTCAGCAACGTATCTGGACAATTATCCGACCTTATCCCTAAGGTATGATACGTGGCGATACGGAAGATCATTATCCTATCCCTAATCCCTTGGATACGATAATGATTTTTATCTGCTTTCCAAATTTGAACGATCGACTTTCCATTAATATCTATAACCCTGTAGATATGACCGGTAATTCGATTTCTGTGCCTAATCCGAATTTGAAACGAATCTTGTGGATTGCATGGTTGCTTTAAATGTGGATGCTATCTTTGCTTAAATTGTTTTTTTTTCCTTTTCAAATAAAAAGAAAATTCAAAAAATATCAGTTAGGATTAGAATTTGAATTTTGCATGCTTAGGAATCCTAAATATATCTAGACGATAGAATAATTATTTAATTTGAATCAGGACTTGAGATAATCTATTTCCTAGTTTAAATTAAGTAATTTTCTAATCTTAATAGATTATTTAGGTTATTTTTTAATTCCGAATTTTCATGAAAACCCCAAAAAAAAAAGAATGAATTGTTTTATGGTAGATTAGGATAGATTGCATTCTTAATTAAAGTAATTTATTATTTCGAATTTTAACAAAAATCCAAAAAAATAAATCATGTTAGGATATGTTAAGTCATCATAGGTTGCACGTTAATTTAGGCATATTTTTATTCCGAATTTCACCAGAAAATACCAAAAATAAATCATTTGCTCGTCATCATAATTAGGTCACGTCGTCGCATGACATATAGTTTGCATGCTAGGTCGCATTACTTGCATGTCATTTTTGCACGTCATTGCATGTAGGTTAGTTTTCATTTAAATAAGCGAAAATCCAAAAATATTGAGTGAACTGCTTGTTAATTAGAAATCATATTAGGATGGTTGATGTGATTTTCTAGCTAACCATGCAGATGCTTACGTTGCTTCGAGGTAAGTAATTCTCCCAACCTTGCAATTTATTTAATGCTTTCTTGAGTGTTAAATTGGTGGTTTGCGCACCCGCATGAACACCTCATATGTTAGTGACTAAGTTAAAATGGATCCAAACTGCTTGCCAAAATATTTTTGAAAAGAAAAGGTACCGAAAGGGCGTTAGACTAGGTCTAGCGTAATCAAGTCCCCGGGCTTAGAATCTCTGGTTCGTAGGAATAAAACATATCTCCCTATGTTTTATTTAGGTTTCTAATCGACCTACCACAAATTGATTAGTGGCGACTCCAAGCATGAAAACATTTGCATGTTAAAAACTTAAACCCAAAGTTGCGAATTGGTAGGGCTTGGGAGGGCCCGAGTTAGGTTTAGTCCTAATAATCCATTAGCCTGAGAAGGAAAATTTTTAGGTCGCGACAGCTTGGCGACTCCACTGGGGATTACACTTGAGTTAAAACTCTTGGTGGACTTAGGCCAGTTTTTCTTTCCAAAAAATATTTTTGCTTGGCAGCGAGGATCCCAGGTACGTCCCTAACATTTTAGGTGTTAAATGTTTTTGCAGTATGGGAGGTATAAGGGGAGGCGTGATTGTTAACCCTTGTTTTGCAGGGAGGTGTTGGAATGAATGGTTTAGTTTATGCACGAAGCGCTGTATGATATAACCTGTTGTGCATGCCTTACATTTACACTACACCGCACACACTACCCGCTGCCGGACCTGGGCGGCACAGGTTTAGGATGGTACTGAGAAAACGGACACCCCGACCACACCCGCGTGGTATGGGTCGCCTTTCTTGGTCCCGAAAGTTCTTTCGTGGTGTCATTGAATACCTGCCACGGTTGCACCCTTTGCAACCCGGGTCGGCTCTTTGACTAAGCCGGAGTCAGGGGAATCTCAGCCTAACCACCACCATGACTGGTTTAGCTCGGTAATCCTCATGTCTCCATTTTGCAAGCCAGAGTCTAGGTAGAAATCGAACCTCACGTTTCATGCGCATGTCTATGTGATTGCCATCATTCTACCGGGTGAAGTAAGATTTCTAAACCTTTATCTCGCAATTTATTTATCTTTCGTCTTTTTCTTTGGTCGGTCCATGACATTAGGTCGGTCGCGAGTCTTGGTCTATACACTATGGGAGGGGCAGACATCCGGATTCTTGATGCTCCTAAGGACGAGCTCCGTGCCTGGTGGAATCTACTCAGTCCGACCAACCGCAAGCTAGTTGAGGGCCACATCGGGAGGCTCCTCCCCCTACTGGAGGTCAAAGTCCGTACCGGCCTCGTTCGAGCATTAGCGCACTTCTGGTGTCCCAAAACCTCTACCTTTATATTCGGTAAGCACGAGCTCACCCCGACGTTGGAAGAATATAGCGTGCTCATTGGAAAACCCTTGGAGTCGGATTTAGTCACACCACCTTTGGGAATTGATTCTACTTTAATGTTGGCTGAATTTTTGAATGTCGGAAAAGATGAATTGGGAAAAGTTTTAAAAGCAAATCGTGGCACATGTCCTTTTTCATTCCTGAGTCAGTGTTTTGAAAAAGCCACATCTTTTCAAAAAGGCAGAATCTTTTTGCTAGCGTTTTTCGGGTTCGTGATTTTTCCTTACTGTAAGAATGCATGTAATCCGTCAATCGCATGGTTGGTCCAACAGGTCTGTCTTGAAAAGAATTTTATTAACATCATTTTAGCAGAGACTTTCATTTCCCTCACTAAATTTAAGCAACATGTTGACAAAACGTTTCATGCCCCCCTCGAACTTTTGCAAATTTGGTTTTTATCTCATATAAAAGGGTGTGGCGATTTACTCACAATACCTGAGCTTAGTGATTCTAGCCATCCAGTTTTAAGGTACAAAGAAAAACAAGGGGATGCACCCGATTATCATTACTCTGAATGGATCATTTTCATGAAAAACGCTAGACCCCAAGGTTTCCAATGGCATGCTAATTGGTTCAAAGTCGAGAAAGCTCGGCTTACATGTAATGGTATCGGGCCGGTTCCACTGTTGGGTTTCACCGGAGCAATTGAATACTACCCCGCCAGAGTGTCTCGTCAGTATCAGATTCTCCAAGGGCTCCCTCCGGCGTTACAACCGGAACTCCTCCAAGTCGACTTCGCAGATGATGATAAAGACCACGAAGCGACCGTAGCCCAGCTCAACAAAATGTGGAAGAAGTGTCGTGTGTTAAAGATAGCTCGGCCCGAAGGAGAACTAAAGGGAGAGCAGAAGTCCTATTTCGCAACGACCCAGTACATTCGTCGGCACAAAATCCCGCAAGATTGGCTCCCGAAGATACCTAAGGTGCCTCTCAAGTCCGCCAATCGCTCAGAGAACAATCGCCTCAAAAGGAAGGCCGAAGAAGCTGAAGAAAAGGCGTCCAAGATAGCTCGAGCTTATGAGCAATTGAAGAAGGAAGTCGCCTCCCATATGTCTATAGATCAAGCTAAATAAAAAAAGCTCGAAGTTCTTTTCTTATTTCAGTTTTAGTTTTAAAGGTTGTTTAGGAATTAAGTCATTTGTCTTTATATTCAGTTCAATTTCCAGTCATTAATTGGTGTAAAAATTTTCGCCATTTCAATAAAGGGGTCCTTTCAATTCAAAGCGGTTAGACCAATGTCATGGATTGGCGTATGATTTTGCTTCACACTCATGTACGCCTGTTTCATTTCGAAATTAGGTAGCTACGGACCGATCACGATCGCCCATTCGTACACGGTCAAGAGCCAGAATGGCCGATCAAACCGACTTGCAAGAACGTGTTATTGGTGTGGAAGACCACATCAAGCAACTTGTCATCGCGATGCAACAAATGTCCGCTGAGATCAAAGCTCTCCGGTCGGATCCTGTTTCGGCATCCCTCGAAGCGTCAGTCCCAAAGCAGAAAATCAGAAAAAGTGTTGATGTTGATGGGGATGACGATATTCCCGATTTAGAAGATGACCCCGTCCAGATCATCGTCAACAAAGACAAACCTGATGAGCGGGTCAATAAACTTGAAGAAAGAGTGAAGCAGCTGGAAGGTTCGCAGGATTCACCTTCGATCGATCTATCCCTGTACTCACAGATCAAAATCCCAAAGAAGTTCAAGATGCCGGATTTCGACAAGTACAATGGCACCACATGTCCAAAAGCCCACCTACAGCTCTATCACGTACAAATGACTTCGTACGTTGATAACGAACTCCTGATGATCCATGCCTTTCAAGCAAGTTTAACGGGTCCTGCTTTGAGCTGGTATCTCATGAAGAAGATAAATGGCCTCAAAACTTGGAAAGAAGCCAGTGAAGCATTCTTGAAGCAGTACAGGTTCATAACAGACATCATTCCTACCCGTGATGATCTCGAACGCGCCCAGATGAAAAAGACTGAGTCCTTCAAAGACTATGCTATCAGATGGAGAAATTTAGCTGCTCAGGTTGTCCCAGAACCCATAGACAGTGAGTTAAAGAGGATGTTCATGAAAACTCTCCCGTTCGAATACCGTAATCGGATGGTTGCTATTCCGACTGACAACTTCAACCAACTCATCCCCATGGGCGAACAAATTGAAATAGGGCTGAAAGATGGATGGTTTGTCGAGCCGCCCTCCTCGACCAGAAGATTTGGTGCGAGAAAAGAGAAAGAACCGGCAGCTGAAGTGAATGTGGCTTATAACCAACCGAGCCGGCGGAATGCTAACTCCGCCCCAGCAATCCAAGTAGTAGAAGCTCAGCAACAAAACTCGAGTCGTCAACCTTTTCAGAGGAGGAACAACAAGAGGCAATTCACTCCCCTCCCCGGGTCGTTGTCTCAAGTGTTGACGGTGCTCCAGAAGAAAGGTTTGCTCACTACTGAGCCAAAGCGGCCCAATCCTGAGCGGTTCTATAACTTCGACCCGTCAAAGAAATGTGATTATCACATGGGTGAGCCGGGACACTCAACCGATGATTGCTATGCCCTCAGGCACCAAATCCAAAACCTCCTAGACACGAAGGCGTTCTCATTTCAACCTGCTAAGCCGAATGTTCAGAGCAACCCACTCCCTGATCACGCAGGCAATGTGAATGCCATATTTAGCTTCAATGCTGGTCGAATCAAGAATGTTAAGGTGTGTACTACCGACGTCTACGGTGAGTTAGTGAAGGCCGGTTGTTACCCAAGTAATGAAGACCTGCCCCTGGCTCTCATGAAAGAGAGAATCTCAAGAATGGTAGAAGCTGGGATGATTGTTTATGCTGACCACACTGGCATCGTTTCCACTATCTCCGAAGTGGTTATTAATTGGGAGGAGGAGTTTGCTACATTGAACATCAGGAGCGACAAGGGCGACCCTCTGCCTGAAGACATGCCTCCGCTTGAAGACGCGTCCGATAATGAGGAGATCACTGTAAGCACGCCTACAACTGATGAAGGGATAGTGATCGAGATACCTCAACCGTATGAGTACAGTGACAATAAGGCGGTTCCCTGGTCCTATAGTCTCGATGTCGACTTAGTTACCAGATCTGGGCGTTCCTACGGCCAAGCTAATGCCCAACCTGCAAAACCCGTTACTGATGAAGAAGCCAAGGAATTTCTAGCCGTGATTAAGGCTAGCGAGTACAACATAGTTGAACAATTGCGCAAGCTGCCCGCGCAAATCTCCCTGCTTGAGCTGCTCCAGACATCTGTCATGCATCAGAAGGCCTTAATGAAGGTGTTAAGTGAAGTTCACGTGCCAGAAACGATCGATCATGACAAATTAGAGGAATTTGTGGGCTCTATACTCCTCAAGGACCTCATAGCCTTTTCGGATGAAGAGTTCCCTCTAGAAGGGAGGGGGCATACCAGGGCACTCTATATTTCCGTCAAATACAAGGCCTCACATGTTGCCCGGGTACTCATTGACAACGGGTCAGCCCTAAACATCTGTCCTTTGGCGACTTTACACCGCCTTAAGATAGATCCTTCTAGGATAAGTTCTGCAAGAACCTCCGTACGAGCCTTTGACGGAACGAAGAAAGAAGTGATGGGAGAAATACACCTTGACATACAGATAGGACCAACGATTTTCAATGTCCTATTTCAAGTTATGAACATTCCCACTGCATTCAATTTTCTGTTGGGTCGTCCATGGATTCATACTGCTGGAGCTGTGCCATCCAGTCTACATCAGATGGTAAAGTTCGTCGTGGAGAGAAAGTTAGTCACGGTCCACGGTGAAGAAGAACACCCAATCTACCACGCAACGGCTATCCCCTATGTTGAGCCTGATTGCAAAATAGAATCGAGCTATCAGTCGCTGGAGCTCGTATCAACCATACATGCGTCAAGAGGATCATCACCGCCTATTCCTGAGGTGTCAAATGCTGCGGTCATGATTGGGAGAGTAATGATCTCTCACGGCTTTACTCCAGGTGAAGGTCTTGGTAGAAGTAGTCAAGGCATCCGCCAACCGGTGGAAGTTTCTCAGAGGCCCCGCATTACTGGGTTGGGATACCTGGGGTCGAGTGAGCCGAACAATGTGGCACGTGGACGTGGACGTGGTCGAAGAAATGGTCAAAATAGATTGCGATCCGAAGAAGAGCCAAATGGCGAAGAACGTGGGCGTGGTAGGTTGCCTCCACACCTCCGCACCACATTCCCAGGCCCTGCAAGAATGATGCATGAAGAGAAAGAGGTGATCGACACTCTGGGGCAGCCGAGCGGCAAGTTCGACTATTATGTCAAATACTCAGCACCCCCGAGCTTTTATGTTGACCCCCGTGACATTGTCCCGGATGGATGGGGAGGTATGGATGATTCAACACCTCTAGTGACAGAAGATTCTGATGATGCAATGGAGGGAATCACCGCCCTGTTCGATAATTTCTTAATTGGAGCCATCGAGGAAGGACCGTTGAAGGGAATGGGCATTGGCCCGCAAGAGTAACACATTTACCTTTTTCGCACATTCCCCTACGCGGGAATTTTTACTGCTTTTTAGGACTTGCCCCGTCTCGGGAGCTACTTTTTAGTACTTTGCATTTCTAGGATTTGATTGTTGCAATTTCCATTCCAATAAATGTAATTCATTTGGTGATAATCAATAAAATTACAAGTTATTTTCGTTTTGAGGGCATGTTGAGGTACATCAAACCAGCCCGGTGATGATATCCAACCGATAAAAGAAAATATAGTCCAAGGAGAATTCTGAGGCCTGGGCTTCTTCATGCTTCCTCGTGTTAAAACCTTTTGAAAAGAATTTCAAAATAAAAAATCAATAGAAATACACTGTTTAGCCCTGTTTGTCCTACTGAACCCCCTACTTTATGTTTCAGGGGCAATCTTGTGACACGTAAGGGTATGGGAACGGTCCAATCTGATGAATTATGTGCCACCGAACCTGATCTCGATGACACCAATGAACTCGAAGATTCCTCGGACCTTCAGCGCGATCTAGAACATCATGAAAGACCTAAAGTCCTAACGATAGACCAAACTATCACTGTCAACTTGAGTGATTCTGGAGAACCCAAAGAGGTGAAGATAGGGGCAACCCTTCCTGAAAGTGAAGCTAAACGCCTGGTCCAATTGCTGAAAGATTACCAAGATATCTTTGCCTGGTCGTATGTCGATATGCCGGGTCTAGATTCTTCTATCGTGGAACATAGTCTACCCACTAATCCAGACGTGCCGCCCAAGAAACAGAAGCTGCGAAGGACCAAGCCTGAACTTTCCAAGAAAATAGAGGAGGAGGTCATGAAGCTTTTGAAAGTGGGATTCATCGAAGTCACCCAATACCCCAGCTGGGTGGCTAATATTGTGCCAGTCATGAAGAAGGATGGTCGAGTTCGGGTTTGCATTGACTATCGCGATCTAAACAAGGCCAGTCCTAAAGACGATTTCCCATTGCCACATATAGACGTTTTGGTGGACAGTACTGCAGGGTTTGAGCTGTTTTCCTTCATGGATGGTTTTTCGGGTTATAATCAGATAAAAATGAAGGACGATGATAAGGAGAAAACGGCGTTCATCACTCCTTGGGGGACATTCCACTATAAGGTCATGCCCTTCGGTCTTAAAAATGCCGGGGCAACATATCAACGGGCAATGGTGACGCTCTTCCATGATATGATGCATAAGGAGATTGAGGTTTATGTCGATGACATGATCGCCAAGTCTCGACCTGGGAAGAGTCACGTTGATACCTTGAGGAAATTATTCGAGAGGCTCCGTGAGTTTAAACTCCGTCTCAATCCAGCCAAGTGCATATTCGGAGCAACCTCGGGTAAATTACTTGGGTTCATAGTAAGCAGTAAAGGCATTGAAATTGACCCCTCCAAAGTGAAGGCTATATGTGAGTTACAACCCCCGTCGACCGTAAAAGAAGTGCGAAGTCTCCTGGGTAGATTGAACTACATAGCCCGTTTTATTTCTCAGCTTTCAGCAACTGCCAAGCCCTTCTTCAAGCTTCTAAGGAAGAATGCTCAAGTGAAATGGGATGATGATTGTCGGGAAGCGTTTAACGAACTAAAGCAATACCTGATGAAACCGCCAGTGCTAGTCCCACCAATGCCGGGCCAGCCTTTGATCCTTTACCTCACGATTCATAGTGAGTCTTTAGGTGCGATGCTAGCCCAGAAAAGTCCTGAAGATGGAAAAGAGCGAGCCATTTATTACCTAAGCAAGAAGTTCACTGTCTCGGAGTTGAATTATTCTGAAGCCGAGAAGACTTGCGCTGCGCTAGTATGGGTGCTCCATAGGCTGCGACAATATACACTGCATCACCAGACTTTGCTTGTAACTGAGAACGATCCCATTAAGTATTTACTTGATCAGCCAGCTTTGGTAGGGAAGTTAGCCAAGTGGCAGATTTTAATTTCAGAGTTTGATATCCAGATGAAGCCACAGAAGTCAGTTAAAGGTCGAGTAATTGCCGATGTGTTAGCTGAAAGTCCTGGAGTCCCTGATGATGATGGATATTCTCCAGAAGATCGTGTTTTGGTAATAAAGGAAGATACGTGGACCATGTTTTTCGATGGAGCTGTAAACCTGGCTGGTTCTGGCACTGGGGCAGTTTTAATATCCCCAGATGGGCAACATTATCCAGTAGCAGCAAAGTTAGTGTTCCCCTGTACTAACAACATAGCCGAGTACGAAGCTTGCATCCTCGGACTCCAAGCCGCAGTGGAAATGGGAATAACCGAGTTAAAAGTGTTTGGTGATTCTGCTTTGATTATTCTCCAAACTGTGGGAGAGTGGAAGACGAGAGACACCAAACTAGTGCCGTATCATGAATACCTCGAAGAAATCATAAAAGAATTCGAAGATATCTCTTTTGAGTACTTACCGAGGTCTCATAATCAGTTTGCTGATGCGCTAGCTACGCTATCATCCATGTTGCAAGTGATTGATGGGTTAGAGGTAGAACCCCTGAAGATTGAAGTCCTGACAAAGCCAGCCTACTGTATGGTTGTGACCGGGGAGCCTGACGAAAAGCCATGGTATTACGATATCATGAGTTACATCCAGAAACAAGAATTTCCTGAGGGAAGCACCCCGGCTGACAGGAAGTACATAATGAAAATGGCTTCAAAATTCTTTGTTAGTGGTGAAAAGCTGTACAAAAGATCGTATGATTCAATCCTATTAAGGTGTGTAGATGCGGCTGAAGCTACCAGAATCATGCAAGAAGTACACGAAGGGGTATGTGGTCCACACATGAATGGCCACATGTTAGCTAAGAAGATTATGAGATTGGGTTATTATTGGCTCAGTCTTGAGAGTGACTGCATCCAACATGTTCGAAGATGTCATCGCTGTCAGGTTCATGGGGATAAGATAAATGTTCCCCCGACGGAATTACATCAACAGTCTGAGCCATGGCCCTTTTCAATGTGGGGCATCGATGTGATTGGCCCGATTAATCCCAAGGCATCGAATGGACACCGATTCATCCTGGTCGCGATTGATTATTTCTCTAAGTGGATTGAGGCGTCATCTTATGCAAACGTCACCGCAAAGAATGTCGTAAAATTCATCAGGCGAGACATAGTTGCTCGTTACGGTGTCCCTGAGGCTATTGTCACTGACAATGGGACAAATTTGAACAACAAGTTCATTGATCAGTTGTTCAACGAGTTCAAAATCCGGCACCTGAATTCATCTCCCTATCGTCCACAGATGAATGGAGCAGTTGAAGCCGCCAACAAGAACATCAAGAAGATCTTGGCCAAAACGGCTGAAAACTATCGTGACTGGCATGAAAGGTTGCCATTTGCACTGATGGCGTATCGAACTTCGATTCGAACCTCTGTCGGAGCAACACCTTTTTCATTGGTGTATGGCATGGAAGCAGTCCTACCCGTCGAAGTAGAGATCCCTTCCTTACGAGTACTGTCTCAAGTAGAGCTGTCCGAGGCGGAATGGATGCGACAAAGGCACGAGCAGTTAAACCTAATTGATGAGAAGCGATTGAGAGCCATTTGCCACGGTCAAACTTATCAGCAGAGGATAGCTAGATCCTTCAATCAAAAGGTGCGTCCAAGACACTTCGAGGTAAATGATCTAGTCCTAAGGAAGGTACTGCCAGTCTTTCCTGTCCCTGGAGGAAAATTTGCCCCAAACTACATTGGTCCATATGTGGTTAAAAAGGTGCTTCCCGGAGGTGCCCTCATCCTCGCAGAAATGGATGGTCGTGAGTTCTCCACTCCTGTTAATTCTGATGCTGTGAAGATCTATTATCCCTGATAAGATCTAACATTTTTGCGGCGAAAGTTTTCAAGTGTTTGGTTTTATATTCTAAATTGCAAACATTTCACTTATGAATAAATGGGTTCAATCAATTTAAAGATGGAATGTGTGCCTTGGCTTTAAATTGTGTTTGATCATTTTGTCAGTCTGCATTATCGATTTCAAAAGGGGAATCTATTTAGACAATATGATAACTCACGTGGAGTGAATTGAATGTGTTGAATGAGGTACATCGGGATGATGAAAGGCAAGCCATATCCTATACACAGTCCTATGCACTAATCCCCAGTGAGTTGAGTGGAAAAATTTCATGTCTGCAAGGTAAAGGGTTATCTCGCAAAAGGTACGGCAACTGAAATGACGAGAGGCAGTTCATTTCTCTATCCCAAACACTACAGGTTATCCATTGTTTCGCCACTTTGAGCCTAAACACTTGGAGAAATTCATTCAAATTACCCCTGTCAAGAACCACCCCACATCGGGGCAAACTGGAGGTAAGCCAGCATCATAAGGTGAAAAATGAATAGAAATTTTCATGCTCTCACTTGCATCAATCTTCGAGTGTTGCTTTTTCAGATGAATTCACGTGAAATTCAAGTGCCTTAGGATGACGAAGAGCATTTCTTTCTCTATCCTATACACACTTTATCCTTTGTTAAGCCCAATTGAGCCTGCAAATTCATTTCTTAAACCCAGTTGGTGATCATCCCCCACACTGGGGCAAGGCAAAAGTCATCTTTGTTCAAGCAGCATATCCAGAGCGCCAACAAAAGACGAAGACCCTGAGAGCCCAAATGTTAGTCATTCGGTCAAAACAAGCCAAAGTGTGGCTAGCCAATGTATGCATTGTAGACAGTGTATGTCAAAAAAAAAAAAAAAAAAAAGGGGCATGAAAAAGCAGTGTGCCTGGTAAAAGCAAGGCCGATGCCCGTGAAAAAGGGGAAAAATGGAGAAAAGTGACGACTCTAGAAAATGTTTAGTTGTCTCGAAGTCACAAAAGTATCCAAAGTCTTGAGGAGTCAGGTGATAAACTCTCGAAACCAATGGAGCATCTACTAAGAAGACAATCCCTGGTGAAGAAAAAGACCGGTGACAATGCCGAGATGATCACCAACTTGTTCACCCCAATTATACACATTTTGAGCCTTATGATCCATTCATTTCTCAACCCATGAGCCTAGCCTGCGTTACGTCCCTTGCAAAGTCTCTTCAGATTAGGGCACTTGAACTAACGTAGAATTTCTGATGTTTATAAGCTTAGCTCGAAGAAGTGCGAGCAAGTCCATTTCTATCTCATTTTGCAGGTTCTTGACTTGTAAACCCGGAGACAATTGCAGAGCATTTTCTTTCAATAGCCTCGACTCGAAGAGTCTCTTTTGCTAAGCCATTGACCAAGCCCTATGTTACAGTCCTAACAAAGACCTCTCGGATTGGTAAAGTCGTACTGCTTGCGAGAATACTCGGACCCTTGTCAACATGATGATGGTGAGATGGAGCGATTCTCCATAAATCAGCCTTTCGATGAGAATGAGAGAAAGCCCTTTCGGACCAAAAGTCCCTCATTCGACATTTTCAAGATATCTACTTGTGAATCTGGATTGTCTTGTCATGATTTTTCCCCAGCGAAGTTTGTAATGCCGATTTGACAAAACCATCGTGCATGAAAATCGGTTGAAATCATAGTTCATGTGTATATGTATTCTTGACAGTGTGCGAATGCATATTACATGTTACTTAAAATCGTGTCTGACAGGAGACACACCTTCAGAGTTGGAGATGTCACCAGGTAAGTATGTCTCTATCCCTAGGATGTCTATGACTATCTAGGTATCCCTAACCTGTTCAAGCAATTGTCAGGTCCCACATTTGATCATTTTGGCGATCTCTAGATGCCTTTGATTGTGTTCAGGTGTCTATTGATCAAACCTTTTCAGGTACTTCTGATGATACCCAGGTACTTTGTCAAGGAACTCTTGAACACTTGGGCTAGCCCCTTTGTTCATCAAATCACAGATTTTCATACAATCTCGAGAAGATTCCCCCGTTACACCTATGAACAGATATAGGTGAAGCGGCCAAATCTTTACATATGAACAGATATATGTAAAGATCGGAATATTCTCCCAAATTTCAGGTATTCCCCCGCTACTCACCTATGAACAGGTATAGGTGAAGCGGCCAAATCTTTACATATGAACAGATATATGTAAAGATCGGAATATTCTCCCAAATTTCAGGTATTCCCCCGCTACTCACCTATGAACAGGTATAGGTGAAGCGGCCAAATCTTTACATATGAACAGGTATATGTAAAGGTCGGAATATTCTCTTAACCCCAGGTGTTCCCCCGCTACTCACCTATGAACAGGTATAGGTGAAGCGGCCAAACCTTTGCATATGAACAGGTATATGTAAAGGTCGGAATATCCTCTTGATTTCAAAAGTTTCCCCCGCAATTCACTTATGAGCAGATATAAGTGAAGCGGCCAAATCTTTGCAAACACCTATGGAGATATATAGGTAGTTCGTAAAGATCGGAACTGTTCTCACGAATCCAGATGATGATTGGATACGTCGAGTTTTTCTTCGTGTGTTTTGACTTGACTGCAGATCACCGAAGTTCATCAACATATATCAGGCAATACCGATGGGAACTGAGCCCATACATTTGCCAAAACAACATACAAGTTAAGGTTGTGCCTCGAATTGCGCTATCGTCAGGTAAGTAATTCCAGGTATGTTCTCTATTCAGGTCAGCATTGCATCATTTCTTAATGCATCGTAAAATGGGACTCATAATCCCGACAAAAACAACATTCACTGCATTTGCATAAGTGAAATTTAGGTATCATTTAGTCTTTGAATGCAACCTCTGCGAGCTCACCTTCAAAGAGGGGCAGCTGTTGACACCTAAATTTTGGCAACCATTTAGTGTAATTTGCATAGAAAATTAGGGATTAAATTGTTAACCCCTAAACAAAAATATTTAAATCACATAACATATAGTTTAAATTCATTGCATTTTGCATCGGACTGGCGGTGACGAACGAGCTTAAATTTCATTGAATGTGACTCAGCTCGCTTGGAATGCAAGGGCCGGGAATTACAAGTCGAATGGGCTCGGTTGTTTTAATTTGAACTTAATTCAGCCCATTCTCATTAATCAATTCAGCCCATTATCATTAATCAATTCGGCCCATTAATTCAGCCCATTTAAATTAAAGCCCAAGCCTAAGCCCATTGGGACTAAAAGCCCATCTAATTGACCTAGGTTAATACTATATATACATTATTAGGTCAGAATTTTAAGGGGGAGCACAATTTTCAGATCAGAATTTTTGAGAGCACGAGAGACACACGTGAGCGAAAAAAAAGAGAGTGAGAAAGAGAGAGGGAGAGAAGGAGGCCGGCTCCCACCGCCGCCGTGCCCGCGCGCTGCCGCCTTCCCCGCCAGCGTCGCGCCTCACGCCACCGCGGCTGCTGCCGCCCCTCCCCGCGCGCGCCGCCGCCTGCTGCTGCTGCTCCTCGCCGCGCGCCGCCGCGTGCTGCCGCTGCTTCCCGCCGTGCACTGCTGCTGTTGCTGCCGTCGCCTGCTGCCGCTCCTCCCGCCGGAGCTGCTGCTCGTCGCTGCCACCTCACGCCGCGCCTCACGCCGCTGCCGTGCGCGCCACCGCGTCTGCCGGGCCCGCTGTGCTGCTGCTCCCCGCGCGATCCTGCTGCTGCCGCGCTTACCGCCGCTCCCTGCCGACGCTGCTGCCGCTTCCCACCGACGTACCGCCGTGCCGTGCCTCACGCCGCCGACGTCGCCGCTGCCGCGCTTCCCGCTGACGTCGCCGTTGCTGCCGCGCTGCTGCTTCCCGCTCACGCCGACGCTGCCGTGCTGCTGCTGCCGCGCCCTACACCGCCGCCTCTCCCGCCGACGCCGTGTTTCCCGCCGGAGCTGCTGTTTGTCCTTGCCGACGTCCCAGCCGCTGTCCCCGCCGAGCCCGACGCTGCTGCCGCCGTCCTCGCCGGAGCCGTCACACGCCGGCGCTGCCTTGCTGTTCCGTCGCCGCCGCTCCGTCGTCGTTCCCGTCACCGCACCGCCAAATCCGCCGTTTGTCGCTCGTCCCGATCCACAAGTTCGAATTTGGAAATTACCTGCAAATTAGGTAATTGAATATTATCTAATATTTTTAGAATATTTCGTTTCTTAATTTTTGAGTGTTTGAATATTCTGTGAATATTGCGTGGATTGCTAGATATCTTAGGATAATATTTGCCTTGTTCGCAATATTTGAAAATATTCAAAATTAGGAATCTTTCCTAATTCAGCAACGTATCTGGACAATTATCCGACCTTATCCCTAAGGTATGATACGTGGCGATACGGAAGATCATTATTCTATCCCTAATCCCTTGGATACGATAATGATTTTTATCTGCTTTCCAAATTTGAACGATCGACTTTCCATTAATATCTATAACCCTGTAGATATGACCGGTAATTCGATTTCTGTGCCTAATCCGAATTTGAAACGAATCTTGTGGATTGCATGGTTGCTTTAAATGTGGATGCTATCTTTGCTTAAATTGTTTTTTTTTCCTTTTCAAATAAAAAGAAAATTCAAAAAATATCAGTTAGGATTAGAATTTGAATTTTGCATGCTTAGGAATCCTAAATATATCTAGACGATAGAATAATTATTTAATTTGAATCAGGACTTGAGATAATCTATTTCCTAGTTTAAATTAAGTAATTTTCTAATCTTAATAGATTATTTAGGTTATTTTTTAATTCCGAATTTTCATGAAAACCCCAAAAAAAAAAGAATGAATTGTTTTATGGTAGATTAGGATAGATTGCATTCTTAATTAAAGTAATTTATTATTTCGAATTTTAACAAAAATCCAAAAAAATAAATCATGTTAGGATATGTTAAGTCATCATAGGTTGCACGTTAATTTAGGCATATTTTTATTCCGAATTTCACCAGAAAATACCAAAAATAAATCATTTGCTCGTCATCATAATTAGGTCACGTCGTCGCATGACATATAGTTTGCATGCTAGGTCGCATTACTTGCATGTCATTTTTGCACGTCATTGCATGTAGGTTAGTTTTCATTTAAATAAGCGAAAATCCAAAAATATTGAGTGAACTGCTTGTTAATTAGAAATCATATTAGGATGGTTGATGTGATTTTCTAGCTAACCATGCAGATGCTTACGTTGCTTCGAGGTAAGTAATTCTCCCAACCTTGCAATTTATTTAATGCTTTCTTGAGTGTTAAATTGGTGGTTTGCGCACCCGCATGAACACCTCATATGTTAGTGACTAAGTTAAAATGGATCCAAACTGCTTGCCAAAATATTTTTGAAAAGAAAAGGTACCGAAAGGGCGTTAGACTAGGTCTAGCGTAATCAAGTCCCCGGGCTTAGAATCTCTGGTTCGTAGGAATAAAACATATCTCCCTATGTTTTATTTAGGTTTCTAATCGACCTACCACAAATTGATTAGTGGCGACTCCAAGCATGAAAACATTTGCATGTTAAAAACTTAAACCCAAAGTTGCGAATTGGTAGGGCTTGGGAGGGCCCGAGTTAGGTTTAGTCCTAATAATCCATTAGCCTGAGAAGGAAAATTTTTAGGTCGCGACACCACTGACCCACGAAATGACTTGACGAATTATCCTGAACCTATACCAAGCGATCGTACCCCACGGATCTAGTGATTGATCCTCGCGATTTTAATGACAACCGAAATTATCACGAACCGAACGGACTTGCACGTAACTCGATATATTATCAGTCACGAGTCGAATATGCAAATTTCCCCAACAAGCTGCCCGTTAGTTTGAAAAACGCTCGAGTTACGTTTAATAGAATTTAATTATTTAATTTAGCCCAAATCGGACTCCGGAAAATTTGGAAGTCACAACGAGACGTTAGGACGACGTTGCAGAAGTAACGTGCAATTTTGGATGCGCCCGAATCCTTCAGAAAAATTCAATTTCGGCAAGAAACGGAGAAACTGACCATTTTACCCTTGAGAATTAACAAAGGGCATGTTTTATGGGCAAAGGGCATTTTGGTCATTTTGCCCTAACTTTTTTATTGGACAATTTTGCCCTTGGATTTTTTGAGAAATTACAAGTATACTCTTGGATATTTTTGGTAAGATTCGATTTGGGCCGTCGATTTCAAGATAAGATCGAATCTGGACCGTCGGATCAAAAAGATTAGACGAGGGCATTTTGGTAATTTGCCGTTTAGTCAAAATTTGGACCAACCTTATCCTCTCTCTCTCCTCTCCCTCACCCCATTCGGACCCCCCCTTTTTTTTTGCCGTGAACACCCTCCCCCACCGTACACTCTCTCTCTCTCTTTCTCTTTGCCGATCGCCACCGCCCAAGCCGCCGTTCGCCGATCGCCACTGCCAAGCCACGCCGCCGTTCGCCACCGTCCCCGATTAAGTGCCGCCGCTTTCCGTTCTAGCCGCGATAGTCTAGAATGCGGGTAAGTCGCAATCTAAACCCAACTTAGGACTTTGGGTATTGACGGGCGATTTTGGGTGAAACCGGGAATAGATTAAGTGCGGAATGGCATGATTTAAGAGTGGAATTAGATGGCGGGCCTTAAGACTGAACTCGGAAAATTTTTATTGGAAATTAGAGGACAACAGTGGGCTGTGGACTACTGTTCATGGGGCTGTGATGGGCCGATCGGGACGCAAGTTGGATTTTTAGAATCGAGAATTAATGGTGAGAAAATCCCGTGAAGGACCGGAATCGATTTGAGGCCGTTTGGTTAGAGAAAAATAGTGATTTCCATGTTTTTCGTGCGTTGGAATTATGACCGAGTGTGGTGTTGAAATTGAATGTGTGATTGTGCAATTGGTTGATTTAATTATGCCTGTTGGGTACATGCGTGGGCCAGATTCTTTTAATTATTGTTATTGGCCATGTCAAATGCTGAGTGTGCATGGATTTCATGTAATTAATGTGTGCACGGGCCACGTGTGAAGGGCCAGTTGTGTGTGGCAAATGCTTGTTGAGCATATGCATAAGCAAGAAAGTGAATATGAGATGGCATGGGTGATCGTGAAATTCGTGCCGTCCTGAGGCGTGTACTTCAATGCGGGACGATGCTCGGTTTTACCGGAAGACTGCCAGCCTGAGGCGTGTACTTCAACGCAGGTTGCGCAGTAGGTGGTAAATGTTGAGCCTGAGGAGTGTACGTTTACGCGGGGTAAGAAACATGGCCTGAGGCGTGTACGGGTACGCGGGCCTGGAGTGTTGTGATAAGTTGGTCGCAGTGGACCTGAGGCGTGTACTGTAACGCGGGTCACTGGCGAGAATGTGAAAAAGGATGAGATTAGATCGGAACGAGTACGCGAGAATGAAATTTGAACATGCATGTGATTGTATATAATGTGAGTGTGACTAACGTGCAGGACGCAAGCAGGATAAGCGCAGGTAAATTAATTGATGTGCCTGCTATGTGATTATGTGGCGTATGTGTGTGATTGTGTTTTATGAAATTGTCTAGAGGTACGTGATAGCCTAGGTGGGATTTAGGGGTGAACTTAGTGAGAAGTGTTCTCACGGTTATTTCAACTAATAATTTCAGAACCCTGACAGGATCCATGAATCCACCACCTTCGCCCCCAGTACGTTTTGGAGTACCAGTGCACACTGAGAATGACGTTGCAAAATTTCCTATACCAGATAACGTGATCTGGATTATGCATACTACGACTATTTTTGTAGAAGTAGGTCTACATCTTTAGGAGACTCGTGTCTATACTGCTTGGTTTTTCCGTGATGCTGATGGTGATGAGTTCGGACCCGTCAGAGATTTTGATGTCCCATTTGACTTAGTTAGGGATTGGGACCCGTTTGTCATACCCTCGATAGACGGAGAGTTGACCAATGTAGATACTAGTTTAGCTCAGTCGATATTGCATTCAGCAGCCGCTGCTCAGGGATCTTCAGGAGCTGAGCATGAACCCGAACCCGAAGCATCTCAGGCTGAGGACGACCCGATGGATATAGACCTAGAACTAATTCCCGAGGAGGAACTAGAGGGGGTAGAGGCCGAGGCAGAACCCGAGAATGTGCCTGATGAGTCTGGAGAGCCAGAAGAGGAGCCGGACTATATACTCCCTTTTGAGCAGTACATGGATCCCAATTTCGTACCTACGTACAATTTCTTTGATTTTCTGGCTTAGGAGTATTAGAATGCAACTCCAACTAAGTCGGGCGACATCAATCACCCGATTGAGATCGGGGCAGAGTCAGAGTCCTCAGAGGAGCAGACTACTCAAGGGAGTTCAGATTCGGATGATGAAGAATCGGATTCAGAATGGACGCCGAGCAGAGGTCGGCAAGGTTAGCATAGGGATTCAGAATAGGTGTTTGCAGAGAACCGTTTTTGTGGTTAGAATTCCAGGTCACTAGTCTTTTGTGTATCGGTGGTTTTAATTACGGTGTGCAACTATTATGGTGGTTGTAACTTGTAAATATTTTATAAGTTTGATAATAGAAATAGATATGTGTATATTCTCCCTGATTGTTCCCCAGATTTAAATTGTCCGAGATGAATTGTGTTATCCGCTGTGGATGTAAATCTCTGATGATTATTTGATGTCGGCGATACCCTGGGATATCGCACTAATCGACCAGTGGAGGGTGTCGTGCGCTCGATGGGGTTCGGGGCATGACAGAACTTGGAACCTGAGAACCTGACCGATGGGAACCTATAGGTTCCAGATTCCAAGGTATGTAGGGTAAGTTCTAGATTCCAAAAATTGAAACCTATTTCGACAGGTAAGTTTCAGGTTCTAAGTAGGTGGAACTTGAAATTAACAAGTTTTTTTTATGTTTTTTCTTGGTTTACATCTTCACGTAATCTTGCGGTGTTCTATGGCGTTAGATGATGAGTGTATAATCTAAAATCACTAGTTTGAACTTTCATTTTTATGACTTGTTAATGTTTTATATTTTTCGTGTGTCTAAAAATAAGTTATGGTCAGTTGATTGTAGCAATAAGTGATAGTCATTAAATATTATGATTCACTGCAATTGTTCAATTAATAATATAAATGGAACCTAAGTAAACCTTGGAACCGACCTTGGAACCTGTGACATGGTAGATTCTAAGTTTTACGTTTCGACAAGTACGTTCCAAGTTCCAAAAAATAAGAAACTTGTACCTGATGGTAGGTTCCAGATGGAATCTGTAAGAAATCTGGAACCGCTCACCCCTAACTGTGGTGACTCAAGACTTGAGCTAGTGTGTGAAATTATGCTACAAACTACATTGTCAAATCTATCTATTGAAAGGATGGCACTGTCAATTCATATCCTTATGTTTGAAGTGGGACTGCAAAAGGGTAATTGCTCTTCCCTTCGCAATTATTCATTGGCGAACTCTAACTTCAGTTACGAGCAATAGAATTATCGTTCCATTTGAAAGAATAGATCAGTGGACTTGCATAACATGGTTTCATGGTACTACGTCAAAATTGATGTACTATGTCGTGACATGGAGAAGAAGTTTTCAGGCAAGCTATTTTTTCATTTTTGATCTTGTTCCTCGAAATCATACATCAATTTTCCTAAGATCGCGACTCGTGGGGCGAAGAAAGAAGAAAATAAGAAAGATTGTGTATCAGAAGGAAGTGATGGTGAGAGAGGGAGAGAGATGGATTTGTTTGTTGATGGGATGTGGAACTAACAATCATGTGGAGAGAGCGGAAGAAACGAGGAGAAAGAAAGATCTTATGGGGAACAAAATCTTTTGAATTTTCAACGGGTGTAAATTTTCGATCGACGATCATCGAATGGGGTCTCAATTAGGATTGGAATCGACTCCACTAATAACGGAACTTCAGTTGGGGTCCACCTCCTTTAATTTCTCGACTTGCATGTTGTCGCGACCTAAAAAAATTCCCTCTCTCAGGCTAATGGATTATTAGGACTAAACCTAACACGAGCCCTCCCAAGCCCTACCAATTCGCAACTTTGGGTTTAAGTTTTTAACATGCAAATGTTTTCATGCTTGGAGTCGCCACTAATCAATTTGTGGTAGGTCGATTAGAAACCTAAATAAAACATAGGGAAATATGTTTTATTCCTACGAACCAAAGATTCTAAACCCGGGGACTTGATTACGCTAGATCTAGTCTAACGCCCTTTCGGTACCTTTTCTTTTCAAAAATATTTTGGCAAGCAGTCTGGATCCATTTTAACTTAGTCACTAACATATGAGGTGTTCATGCGGGTGCACAAACCACCAATTTAACACTCAAGAAAGCATTAAATAAATTGCAAGTTGGGAGAATTACTTACCTCAAAGCAACGTAAGCATCTGCATCGTTAGCTAGAAAATCACATCAACAACCTAATATGATTTCTAATTAACAAGGAATTCACTCAATTTTTGGCTTTTCGCTTATTTAAATGAAACCTAGTCTACATGCAATGACGTGTAAAAATGACATGCAAGTAATGCAACCTAGCATGCAAACTATATGTCATGCGACGACGTGACCTAATTCTGATGACGGGCAAATGATTTATTTTTGGTATTTTCTAATGAAATTCGGAATAAAAATATGCCTAAATTAACATGCAACCTATGATGACTTAACATATCCTAACATGACTTATTTTTGAGGTTTTTGTTAAAATTCGAAATAATAAATTACTTAAGTTAAGAATGCAATCTATCTTAATCTACCATAAAACAATTCATTTTTTAGGGTTTTCTTGAAAATTCGGAATAAAAAAATAACCTAAATAATCTATTAAGATTAGAAAATTATTTAATTTAAACTAGGGAATATATTATCTCAAGTCCTAATTTAAATTAAATAATTACTCTATCGTCTAGATATATTTAGGATTCCTAAACACGCAAAACTCAAATTCAAATCCTAACTGATATTTTTTGAATTTTCTTTTTTTTTGAAAAGGAAAAAAAATAATTTAAATAGAGATAACATCCACATTTAACACAACCACGCGATCCGCAAAATTCGTTTCGAACTCGGATTAGGCACAAAAATCGAACTATCGGTCATATCTACAGGGTTATAGATATTAATGGAAAGTCGATCATTCAAATTTGGAAAGCAGATAAAAATCATTATCGTACCCAAGTGATTATGGATAGGATAATGATTTTCCGTATCGCCACGTATCATACCTTAGGGATAAGGTCGGATAGTTGTCCAGATACGTTGCTGAATTAGGAAAGATTCTTAATTTTGAATATTTTCAAATATTGCGAACAAGGCAAACATTATCCTAAGATATCTAGCAATCCACGCAATATTCACAGAATATTCAAACATCCAAAAATTAAGAAACGAAATATTCTAAAAATATTGGATAATGTTCAATTACCTAATTTGCGGATAATTTCCAAATTCGAACTTGTGGATCGGGATGAGCGACGAACGGTGGATTCGGCGGCGCGGTGTCGGGATGACGGCGGGGCAACGGCGTGATCGTTCGGACTGCGGCGGTGGCGCACGGCGGGAGGAGCGGCAGCAGCGTTGGCGGCGTGCGTCAGCTCCGGCGGCGGCAGGGAACGGCGACGGAACAGCAAGGCAGCGCCGGCGTGCGACGGCTCCGGCGAGGACGGCAGCAGCAGCGTCGGGCTCGGCGGGGACAGCGGCGGGGACGTCGGCAGGGCGCGGCGACGGGCAGCAGGCGCGGCGGGGCGCGGCGACGGGCGGCAGGCGCGGCAGGCGCGGCTGTGTCGCGCGGCAGGGACGGCGGCAGGCGCGGCTGTGTCGCGCGGCAGGGACGGCGGCAGGGCGCGGCGACGGGCAGCAGGCGCGGCGGGGCGCGGCGACGGGCGGCAGGCGCGGCAGGCGTGGCGCACGGCAGGCGGGGCGTGCAGCAGGCACGGCAGGGCGGCGGCGGCGGCGGGCGTGGCGCGCGGCAGGCGGGGCGCGCGGCGGGCGTGGCGCGCGACTTCTTTCTCTCTCTCTCTTTCTCACTCTCACACTCTGAAAATTCTGATCTGAAAATTGTGTGTCCCCCCTCCAAAAATTCTGACCTAATGATGAATATATAACGCTAATCTAGGTCAATTAGATGGGCTCTCTAGTCCTAATGGGCTTAGGCTTGGGCTTGAATTTTTAATTTAATTTAAATGGGCTGAATTAATTTAGGATGAATGGGCTGAATTAATTTAGGATGAATGGGCTGAATTAATTAAGGATGAATGGGCTGAATTAAGCTCTAATTAAAATAACCAAGCCCGTTTGACTTGTAATTCCCGGTCCTTGCATTCCAAACGAGCCGAGTCCCATTCGATGAAATTTAAGCTCGTTCGTCACCGCCAGTTCAATGCAAAAAAAATGCAAATGAATTTAAACTATATGTTATGCAATTTAAATATTTTTTGTTTAGGGGTTAAAAATTTAATCCCTAATTTTCTATGCAAATTACACTAAATGATGCGTCAAAATTTAGGTGTCAACAGCTGCCCCTCTTTGAAGGTGAGCTCGTAGAGGTTGCATTCAAAGACTAAATGATACCTAAATTTCAACCATGCAAATGCAATGAATGTTATTTTTGTCGGGATTATGAGTCCCTTTTACAATGCATTAAGAAATGATGCATGTTGACTTGAATAGAAAACATACCTGGAATCACTTACCTGACAGGAGCGAGATAATGCAATTCGAAGCACAACTTTAACTTGTATATTGTTTTGGCAAATGTATGGGCTCAGTCTCCATCGGTATTGCCTGATATATGTTGATGAACTTCGGTGATCTGCAGTCAAGTCAAAACACACGAAGAAAGCTCGACGTACCCAATCATCATTTGGATTCGTGAGAATAGTTCCGATCCTTACGAACTACCTATACATCTCTCTAGGTGTTTGCAAAGATTTGGTCGCTTCACTTATATCTGCTCATAAGTGAATTGCGGGGAAACTTTTGAGATCAAGAGGATATTCCGACCTTTACATATACCTGCTCATATGCAAAGATTTGGCCGCCTCACTTATACCTGCTCATAAGTGAACTGCGGGGGAACACCTGGGGTTGAGAGAATATTCCGACCTTTACATATACCTGCTCATACGTAAAGATTTGGCCGCTTCACCTATACCTGCTCATAGGTGAGTAGCGGGGGAATACCTGAGATTTGGGAAGAATATTCCGACCTTTACATATACCTGCTCATATGCAAAGATTTGACCGCTTCACCTATACCTGCTCATAGGTGAGTAACGGGGGAATACCTGAAATTTGGGGAAAATATTCCGACCTTTACATATACCTGCTCATATGTAAAGATTTAGCCGCCATGCCTATACCTGCTCATAGTCATGTAACGGGGGAATCTTCTCGAGATTGTATGAAAATCTGTGATTTGATGAACAAAAAGGGCTAGCCCAAGTGTTCAAGAGTTCCTTGACAAAGTACCTGGATATCATCAGAAGTACCTAAAAAGGTTTGATCAATAGACACCTGAACACAATCAAAGGCATCTAGAGATCGCAAAAAATGATCAAATGTGGGACCTGACAATTGCTTGAACAGGTTAGGGATACCTAGATAGTCATAGACATCCTAGGGATAAAGATATACTTACCTGGTGATAACTCCAACTCTGAAGGTGTGTCTCCTGTTAGACACGATTTTATGTAATATGCATTCGCACACTGTCAAGAATGCATATACACATGAACTATGATTTCAACTGATTTTCATGCACGATGGTTTTGTCAAATCAACATTACAAATTTCGCTGGGGAAAAATCATGACAAGACAATCCGAACTCACAAGCGGATATCTTGAAAATGTCGAATGAGGGACTTCCGGTCCAAAAGGGCTTTCTCTCATTCTCATCGAAAGGCTGATTTATGGAGAATCGCTCCATCTCACCATCATCATGTTGACAAGGATCCGAGTATTCTCGCAAGCAGTACGACTTTACCAATCTGAGAGGTCTTTGTTAGGACCGTAACATAGGGCTTGGTCAATGGCTTAGCAAAAGAGACTCTTCGAGTCGAGGCTACTGAAAGAAAATACTCTGCAATTGTCTCCGGGTTTACAAGTCAAGAACCTGCAAAATGAGATAGAAATGGACTTGCTCGCACTTCTTCGAGCTAAGCTTATAAACATCAGAAACTCTACGTTAGTTCAAGTGCCCTAATCTGAAGAGACTTTGCAAGGGATGTAACGCAGGCTAGGCTCATGGGTTAAGAAATGAATGGATCATAAGGCTCAAAATGTGTATAATTGGGGTGAGAGTTGGTGATCATCTCGGCATTGTCACCGGTCTTCTTCTTCACCAGGGATTGTCTTCTCGGTAAATGCTCCATTGGCTTCAAGAATTCATCACTTGATTCCTTAAGACTCTGGATATTTTTGTGACTTTGACACATCTCAACATTTTCTAAAGTCGTCACTTTTCTCCATTTTTTCTTCTCTTTTCTTTTCTTTCACGGGCATCGGCCTTGCTTTTACCAGGCACACTGCTTTTTCATGCCCTCTAGTTTTTTTTTTTTTACTTTTGACACACACTGTCTACAATGCATATATTGGCTAGCCACACTTTGGCTTGTTTTGACCGAATGACTATCATTTGGACTTTCAGGGTCTTCGTCTTTTATCGGCGCTCTGGATATGCTGCTTGAACAATGATGAGTTTTGCCTTGCCCCAGTGTGGGGGATGATCACCAACTGGGTTTAAGAAATGAATTTGCAGGCTCAATTGGGCTTAACAAAGGATAAAGTGTGTATAGGATAGAGAAAGAAATGCTCTTCGTCATCCTAAGGCACTTGAACTTTACGTGAATTCATCTGAAAAAGCAACACTCGAAGATTGATGCAAGTGAGAGCATGAAAATTTCTACTCATTTTTCACCTTATGACGCTGACTTACCTCCAGTTTGCCCCGATGTGGGGTGGTTCTTGACAGGGGTAATTTGAATGAATTTCTCCAAGTGTTTAGGCTCAAAGTGGCGAAACAATGGATAACCTATAGTGTTTGGGATAGAGAAATGAACCGCCTCTCGTCATTTCAGTTGTCGTACCTTTCGCGAGATAACCATTTACCTTGCAGACATGGAATTTTTCCACTCAACTCACTGGGGATTAGTGCACAGGACTGTGTATAGGATATGACTTGCTTTTCATCATCCCGATGTACCTCATTCAACACATTCAATTCATTCCACATGAGTTATCATATTGTCTAAATAGATTCCCCTTTTGAAATCGATAATGTAGACTAACAAAATGATCAAGCACAATTTTAAGCCAAGGCAGACATTCCATCTTTAAATTGATTGAACTCATTTATTCATAAATGAAATGTTTGCAATTCAGAGTATAAACCGGACATTTTAAAACTCTCGCCACAAAATGTTAAATCTTATCAGGGATAATATATCTTCACAGCATCAGAATTAACAGGAGTGGAAAACTCACGACCATCCATTTCTGCGAGAATCAGGGCACCTCCAGGAAGCACCTTTTTAACCACATACGGACCAATGTAGTTTGGGGCAAATTTTCCTCTAGGAACAGGAAAGACTGGCAGTACCTTCCTTAGGACTAGATCATTTACCTCGAAGTGTCTTGGACGCACCTTTTGATTGAAGGATCTAGCTATCCTCTGCTGATAGGTTTGACCGTGGCAAATGGCTCTCAATCGCTTCTCATCAATTAGGTTTAACTGCTCATGCCTTTGTCGCATCCATTTTGCCTCGGACAACTCCACTTGAGATAATACTCGCAAGGAAGGGATCTCTACTTCGACGGGTAGAACTGCTTCCATGCCATACACCAAGGAAAAAGGAGTCGCTCCGACAGAGGTTCGGATCGAAGTTCGATATGCCATTAGTGCAAATGGTAACCTTTCATGCCAGTCACGATAGTTTTCAGCCGTTTTGGCCAAAATCTTCTTGATGTTCTTGTTAGCGGCTTCAACTGCTCCATTCATCTGTGGACGATAGGGAGATGAATTCAGGTGCCGGATTTTGAACTCGTTGAACAACTGATTAATGAACTTGTTGTTCAAATTTGTCCCATTGTCAGTGACAATAGCCTCAGGGACACCATAGCGAGCGACTATGTCTCGCCTGATGAATTTTACAACATTCTTTGTGGTGACGTTTGCATAAGATGACGCCTCAATCCACTTAGAGAAATAGTCAATCGCGACCAAGATAAATCGGTGTCCATTTGATGCCTTGGGATTAATCGGGCCAATCACATCGATGCCCCACATTGAAAAGGGCCATGGCTCAGACTGCTGATGTAATTCTGTCGGGGGAACATTTATTTTATCCCCATGAACCTGACAATGATGACATCTTCGAACATGTTGGATGCAGTCACTCTCAAGACTGAGCCAGTAATAACCCAACCTCATAATCTTCTTAGCTAACATGTGGCCATTCATGTGTGGACCACATATCCCCTCGTGTACTTCTTGCATGATTCTGGTAGCTTCAGCCGCATCCACACATCTCAATAGGATTGAATCATATGATCTTTTGTACAGCTTCTCACCACTAACAAAGAATTTTGAAGCCATTTTCATTATGTACTTCCTGTCAGCCGGGGTGCTTCCCTCAGGAAATTCTTGTTTCTGGATGTAACTCATGATATCATAATACCATGGTTTTTTATCAGGTTCTTCGGTCACAACCATACAGTAGGCTGGTTTTGTCAGGACTTCGATCTTCAAGGGTTCTACCTCTAACCCATCAATCACTTGCAACATGGATGATAACGTAGCTAGCGCATCAGCAAACTGATTATGAGACCTCGATAAGTACTCAAAAGAGATATGTTCGAATTCCTCTATGATTTCTTCGAGGTATTCATGGTACGGCACTAGTTTGGTGTCTCTCGTCTTCCACTCTCCCACAGTTTGGAGAATAATCAAAGCAGAATCACCAAACACTTTCAACTTGGTTATCCTCATTTCCACTGCGGCTTGGAGTCCGAGGATGCAAGCTTCGTACTCGGCTATGTTGTTGGTACAGGGGAACACCAATTTTGCTGCTACTGGATAATGTTGTCCATCTGGGGATATTAAAACTGCCCCAGTGCCGGAACCAGCCAGGTTTATAGCTCCATCGAAAAACATGGTCCATGTATCTTCCTTTATTACCAAAATGCGATCTTCTGGAGAATATCTATCATCATCAGGGACTCCAGGATTTTCAGCTAACACATCAGCAATTACTCGACCTTTAACTGACTTCTGTGGCTTCATCTGGATATCAAACTCTGAAATTAAAATCTGCCACTTGGCTAACTTCCCTACCAAAGCTGGCTGATCAAGTAAATACTTAATGGGATCGTTCTCAGTCACAAGCAAAGTCTGGTGATGCAGTGTATATTGTCGCAGCCTATGGAGCACCCATACTAGCGCAGCGCAAGTCTTCTCGGCTTCAGAATAATTCAACTCCGAGACAGTGAACTTCTTGCTTAAGTAATAAATGGCTCGCTCTTTTCCATCTTCAGGACTTTCCTGGGCTAGCATCGCACCTAAAGACTCACTATGAATTGTGAGGTAAAGGATCAAAGGCTGGCCCGGCATTGGTGGGACTAGCACTGGTGGTTTCATCAGGTATTGCTTTAGTTCGTTAAACGCTTCCCGACAATCATCGTCCCATTTCACTTGAGCATTCTTCCTTAGGAGTTTGAAGAATGGCTTAGCAGTTGCTGAGAGCTGAGAAATAAAACGGGCTATGTAATTCAATCTACCCAGGAGACTTCGCACTTCTTTCACGGTCGACGGGGGTTGTAATTCACATATAGCCTTTACTTTGGAGGGGTCAATTTCAATGCCTTTACTGCTTACTATGAACCCAAGTAATTTACCCGAGGTTGCTCCGAATACGCACTTGGCTGGATTGAGACGGAGCTTAAACTCACGGAGCCTCTCGAATAATTTCTTCAAAGTATCGACGTGACTCTTCCCAGGTCTAGACTTGGCGATCATGTCATCGACATAAACTTCAATCTCCTTATGCATCATATCATGGAAGAGCGTCACCATTGCCCGTTGATATGTTGCCCCGGCATTTTTAAGGCCGAAGGGCATGACCTTATAGTGGAATGTCCCCCAAGGAGTGATGAACGCCGTTTTCTCCTTATCATCGTCCTTCATTTTTATCTGATTATAACCCGAGAAACCATCCATGAAGGAAAACAGCTCGAACCCTGCAGTACTGTCCACCAAAACGTCTATATGTGGCAATGGGAAATCGTCTTTAGGACTGGCCTTGTTTAGATCGCGATAGTCAATGCAAACCCGAACTCGACCATCCTTCTTCATGACTGGCACAATATTAGCCACCCAGCTGGGGTATTGGGTGACTTCGATGAATCCCACTTTCAAGAGCTTCATGACCTCCTCCTCTATTTTCTTGGAAAGTTCAGGCTTGGTCCTTCGCAACTTCTGTTTCTTGGGCGGCATGTCTGGATTAGTAGGTAGACTATGCTCCACGATAGAAGGGTCTAGACCCGGCATATCGACATACGACCAGGCAAAGATATCCTGGTAATCCTTCAGCAGTTGGACCAGGCGTTTAGCTTCACCTTCGGGAAGGGTTGCCCCTATCTTCACCTCTTTGGGTTCTCCGGAATCACTCAAGTTGACAGTGATAGTTTGGTCTACTGTTAGGACTTTAGGTCTTTCATGATGCTCTAGATCACGCTGGAGGTCCGAGGAATCTTCGAGTTCATTGGTGTCATCGAGATCAGGTTCGGTGGCACATAATTCATCAGATTGGACCGTTCCCATACCCTTTCGTGTCACAAAATTGCCCCTGAAACATAAAGTAGGGGGTTCAGTAGGACAAATAGGGCTAAACAGTGTATTTTGATTTTTTTTTTTGAAATTCTTTTCAAAAAGGTTTTAACACGAGGAAGCATGAAGAAGCCCAGGCCTCAGAATTCTCCTTGGACTATATTTTATTTTATCGGTTGGATATCATCACCGGGCTGGTTTGATGTACCTCAACATGCCCTCAAAACGAAAATAACTTGTAATTTCATTGATTATCACCAAATGAATTATATTTATTGGAATGAAAATTGCAACAATCAAATCCTAGAAATGAAAAGTACTAAAAGGCAGCTCCCGAGACGGGGCAAGTCCTAAAAAGCAGTAAAAATTCCCGCGTAGGGGAATGTGCGAAAAAGGTAAATGTGTTACTCTTGCGGGCCAATGCCCATTCCCTTCAACGGTCCTTCCTCGATGGCTCCAATTAAGAAATTATCGAACAGGGCAGTGATTCCCTCCATTGCATCATCAGAATCTTCTGTCACTAGAGGTGTTGAATCATCCATACCTCCCCATCCATCCGGGACAATGTCACGGGGGTCAACATAGAAGCTGGGGGGCGCCGAGTATTTAACATAATAATCGAACTTGCCGCTTGGTTGCCCCAGAGTGTCGATCACTTCCTTCTCTTCATGCATCATTCTTGCAGGGCCTGGGAATGTGGTGCGGAGGTGTGGAAGCAACCTACCATGCCCACGTTCTTCAACATTCGGCTCTTCTTCGGATTGCGATCTGTTCTGTCTATTTCCCCGACTTCGACCTCGAACGCGTCCACGTCCACGTCCACGTGCCCCATTATTTGACTCACTTGACCCCAGGTATCCCAACCCAGTAATGCGGGGCCTCTGAGAAACTTCCACCGGTTGGCGGATACCTTGACCATTTCTACCAAGGCCTTCACCCGGAGTAAAGCCATGAGAGACCATTACCCTTCCAACCATGACTGCAGCATTTGACACCTCGGGAATAGGCGGTGATGATCCTCTAGACGCATGTATGGTTGATACGAGTTCGAGCGACTGATAGCTCGATTCTATTTTGCAATCAGGCTCAACATAGGGGATAGCCGCTGCGTGGTAGATTGGGTGCTCTTCTTCACCGTGAACTGTGATTAACTTTCTCTCCACGACGAACTTCACCATCTGATGTAGACTGGATGGCACAGCTCCGGCAGTATGAATCCATGGACGACCCAACAGAAAATTGAATGCAGTGGGAATGTCCATAACTTGAAATAGGACATTGAACATTGTTGGTCCTATCTGTATGTCAAGGTAGATTTCTCCCATCACTTCTTTCTTCGTTCCGTCAAAGGCTCGTACGGAGGTTTTTGCAGAACTTATCCTAGAAGGATCTATCTTAAGGCGGTGTAAAGTCGCCAAAGGACAGATGTTCAGGGCTGATCCGTTGTCAATGAGTACCCGGGCAACATGTGAGGCCTTGTATTTGACGGAAATATAGAGTGCCCTGGTATGCCCCCTCCCTTCTAGAGGGAACTCTTCATCTGAAAAGGCTATGAGGTCTTTGAGGAGTATAGAGCCCACAAATTCCTCTAATTTGTCATGATCGATCGTTTCTGGCACGTGGACTTCACTTAACACCTTCATTAAGGCCTTCTGATGCTTGACAGATGTCTGGAGCAGCTCAAGCAGAGAGATTTGCGCGGGCAGCTTGCGCAATTGTTCAACTATGTTGTATTCGCTAGCCTTAATCACAGCTAGAAATTCCTTGGCTTCTTCATCAGTAACAGGTTTTGCAGGTTGAGCATTAGCTTGGCCGTAGGAACGCCCAGATCTGGTAACTAAGTCGACATCGAGACTGTAGGACCAAGGAACTGCCCTATTATCACTGTACTCATACGGTTGAGGTATCTCGATCACTATTCCTTCATCAGTTGTAGGCGTGCTTACAATGATCTCCTCATTATCGGACGCGTCTTCAAGCGGAGGCATGTCTTCAGGCAGAGGGTCGCCCTTGTCGCTCCTGGTGTTCAATGAAGCAAACTCCTCCTCCCAATTAATAACCACTTCAGAGATAGTAGAAACGATGCCAGTGTGGTCAGCATAAACGATCATCCCAGCTTCTACCATCCTTGAGATTCTTTCTCTCATGATGGCAAGGGGAAGGTCTTCATTACCCGGGTAACAACCGGCTTTCACTAACTCACCGTAGACGTCAGTAGTATACACCTTAATATTCTTGATTCGACCAGCATCGAAGCTAAATATGGCATTCACATTGCCTGCGTGATCAGGGAGTGGGTTGCTCTGAACATTCGGCTTAGCAGGCTGAAATGAGAAAGCCTTCGTATCTAGGAGGTTTTGGACTCGGTGCTTGAGGGCATAGCAATCATTGGTTGAGTGTCCCAGCTCACCCATGTGATAATCACATTTCTTTGACGGGTCGAAGTTATAGAACCGCTCAGGATTGGGCCGCTTTGGCTCAGTAGTAAGCAAGCCTTTCTTCTGGAGCACTGTCAATACTTGAGACAACGATCCGGGGAGGGGGGTGAATTGCCTCCTGTTGTTCCTCCTCTGAAAAGGTTGACGACCCAAGTTTTGTTGCTGAGCTTCTACTACTTGGATTGCTGGGGCGGAGTTAGCATTCCGCCGGCTCGGCTGGTTATAAGCCATATTCACTTCAGCTGCCGGTTCTTTCTCTTTTCTCGCACCAAATCTTCTGGTCGAGGAGGACGGCTCGACAAACCATCCATCTTTCAGCCCTATCTCAATTTGTTCGCCCATGGGGATGAGTTGGTTGAAGTTGTCAGTCGGAATGGCAACCATCCGATTACGGTATTCGAACGGGAGAGTTTTCACGAACATCCTCTTTAACTCACTGTCTATGGGTTCTGGAACAACCTGAGCAGCTAAATTCCTCCATCTGATAGCATAGTCTTTGAAGGACTCAGTCTTTTTCATCTGAGCACGTTCGAGATCATCACGGGTAGGAATGATGTCCGTTATGAACCTGTACTGCTTCAAGAATGCTTCACTGGCTTCTTTCCAAGTTTTGAGGCCATTTATCTTCTTCATGAGATACCAGCTCAAAGCAGGACCCGTCAAACTTGCTTGAAAGGCATGGATCATCAGGAGTTCGTTATCAACGTACGAAGTCATTTGTACGTGATAGAGCTGTAGGTGGGCTTTTGGACATGTGGTGCCATTGTACTTGTCAAAATCCGGCATTTTGAACTTCTTTGGAATTTTGATCTGTGAGTACAGGGACAGATCGATCGAAGGTGAATCCTGCGAACCTTCCAGCTGCTTCACTCTTTCTTCAAGTTTATTGACCCGTTCATCAGGTTTGTCCCTGTTAACAATGATATGGACGGGGTCATCTTCTAAATCAGGAATATCGTCATCTCCGTCAACATCGACACTCTTTTTGATTTTCTGCTTTGGGACTGATGCTTCGAGGGATGGCGAAACAGGAACCGACCGGAGAGCTTTGATCTCAGCGGACATTTGTTGCATTGCAATGACAAGTTGCTTGATCTGGTCTTCGACACCAACAACACGCTCTTGCAAGTCGGTTTGATCGGCCATTCTGGCTCTCGACCGTGTACGAATGGGCGATCGTGATCGGTCCGTAGCTACCTAATTTTGGAACGAAGCAGGCATACATGAGTGTTAAGCAAAATCATACGTCAATCCATGACATTGGTCCAACCGCTTTGAATTGAAAGGACCTCTTTATTGAAATGGTGAAAATTTTTACACCAATTAATGACTTGAAATTGAATTGAATATAAAGACAAATGACTCAATTCCTAAACAAATTTTAAAAACTGAAACTGAAATGAGAAAAGAACTTCGAGCTTTCTTATTTAGCTTGATCTATAGACATATGGGAGGCGACTTCCTTCTTCAATTGCTCATAAGCTCGAGCTATCTTGGATGCCTTTTCTTCAGCTTCTTCGGCCTTCCTTTTGAGGCGATTGTTCTCTGAGCGATTGGCGGACTTGAGAGGCACCTTGGGTATCTTCGGGAGCAAATCCCGCGGGATTCTGTGCCGACGAATGTACTGGGTCGTCGCGAAATAGGACTTCTGCTCTCCCTTTAGTTCTCCTTCGGGCCGAGCTATCTTTAACACACGACACTTCCTCCACATCTTATTGAGCTGAGCTACGGTCGCTTCGTGGTCTTTATCATCATCGGTGAAGTCAACTTGGAGAAGTTCTGGTTGTAACGCTGGAGGGAGCCCTTGGAGAATCTGGTACTGACGAGACACTCTGGCGGGGTAGTATTCAATCGCACCAGTGAAACCCAATAGTGGAACCGGCCCAATACCATTACATGTAAGCCGAGCTTCCTCGACTTTGAACCAGTTAGCATGCCATTGGAAACCTTGGGGTCTAGCGTTTTTCATGAAAATAATCCATTCAAAGTAATGATAATCGGGTGCATCCCCTTGTTTTTCTTTGTACCTTAAAACTGGATGGCTAGAATCACTAAGCTCAGGTATTGTGAGTAAATCGCCACACCCTTTTATATGAGATAAAAACCAAATTTGCAAAAGTTCGAGGGGGGCATGAAACGTTTTGTCAACATGTTGCTTAAATTTAGTGAGGGAAATGAAAGTCTCGGCTAAAACGGTGTTGATAAAATTCTTTTCAAGACAGACCTGTTGGACCAACCATGCGATTGACGGACTACATGCATTCTTACAGTAAGGAAAAATCACGAACCCGAAAAATGCTAGCAAAAAGATTCTGCCTTTTTGAAAAGATGTGGCTTTTTCAAAACACTGACTCAGGAATGAAAAAGGACATGTGCCACGATTTGCTTTTAAAACTTTTCCCAATTCATCTTTTCCGACATTCAAAAATTCAGCCAACATTAAAGTAGAATCAATTCCTAAAGGTGGTGTGACTAAATCTGACTCCAATGGTTTTCCAATGAGCATGCTATATTCTTCCAACGTCGGGGTGAGCTCGTGCTTACCGAATATAAAGGTAGAGGTTTCGGGACACCAGAAGTGCGCCAATGCTCGAACGAGGCCGGTACGGACTTTGACCTTCAGTAGGGGGAGCAGCCTCCCGATGTGGCCCTCAACTAGCTTGCGGTTGGTCGGACTGAGTAGATTCCACCAGGCACGGAGCTCGTCCTTAGGAGCATCAAGAATCCGGATGTCTGCCCCTCCCATAGTGTATAGACCAAGACTCACGACCGACCTAATGTCATGGACCGACCAAAGAAAAAGACGAAATATAAATAAATTGCGAGATAAAGGTTCAGAAATCTTACTTCACCGGGTAGAATAATGGCAATCACATAGACATGCGCATGAAACGTGAGGTTCGATTTCTACCTAGACTCTGGCTTGCAAAATGGAGACATGAGGATTACTGAGCTAAACCAGTCATGGTGGTGGTTAGGCTGAGATTCCTCTGACTCCGGCTTAGTCAAAGAGCCGACCCGGGTTGCAAAGGGTGCAACCGTGGTAGGTATTCAATGACACCATGAAAGAACTTTCGGGACCAAGAAAGGCGACCCATACCACACAGGTGTGGTCGGGGTGTCCGTTTTCTCAGTACCATCCTAAACCTGTGCCGCCCAGGTCCGGCAGCGGGTAGTGTGTGCGGTGTAGTGTAAATGTAAGGCATGCACAACAGGTTATATCATACAGCGTTTCGTGCATAAAATAAACCATTCATTCAACACCTCCCTGTAAAACAAGGGTTAACAATCACGCCTCCCCTTATACCTCCCATTCTGCAAAAACATTTAACACCTAAAATGTTAGGGACGTACCTGGGATCCTCGCTGCCAAGCAAAAAATATTTTTTTGAAAAGGAAAACTGGCCTAAGTCCACTAAGAGTTTTAACTCAAGTCCCCAGCGGAGTCGCAAAGCTGTCGCGACCTAAAAAAATTCCCTCTCTCAGGCTAATGGATTATTAGGATTAAACCTAACTCGAGCTCTCCCAAGCCCTACCAATTCGCAACTTTGGGTTTAAGTTTTTAACATGCAAATGTTTTCATGCTTGGAGTCGCCACTAATCAATTTATGGTAGGTCGATTAGAAACCTAAATAAAACATAGGGAGATATGTTTTATTCCTACGAACCAGAGATTCTAAACCCGGGGACTTGATTACGCTAGATCTAGTCTAACGCCCTTTCGGTACCTTTTCTTTTCAAAAATATTTTGGCAAGCAGTCTGGATCCATTTTAACTTAGTCACTAACATATGAGGTGTTCATGCGGGTGCGCAAACCACCAATTTAACACTCAAGAAAGCATTAAATAAATTGCAAGTTGGGAGAATTACTTACCTCAAAGCAACGTAAGCATCTGCATCGTTAGCTAGAAAATCACATCAACAACCTAATATGATTTCTAATTAACAAGGAATTCACTCAATTTTTGGCTTTTCGCTTATTTAAATGAAACCTAGTCTACATGCAATGACGTGTAAAAATGACATGCAAGTAATGCAACCTAGCATGCAAACTATATGTCATGCGACGACGTGACCTAATTCTGATGACGGGCAAATGATTTATTTTTGGTATTTTCTAATGAAATTCGGAATAAAAATATGCCTAAATTAACATGCAACCTATGATGACTTAACATATCCTAACATGACTTATTTTTGAGGTTTTTGTTAAAATTCGAAATAATAAATTACTTAAGTTAAGAATGCAATCTATCTTAATCTACCATAAAACAATTCATTTTTTAGGGTTTTCTTGAAAATTCGGAATAAAAAAATAACCTAAATAATCTATTAAGATTAGAAAATTATTTAATTTAAACTAGGGAATAGATTATCTCAAGTCCTAATTTAAATTAAATAATTACTCTATCGTCTAGATATATTTAGGATTCCTAAACACGCAAAACTCAAATTCAAATCCTAACTGATATTTTTTGAATTTTCTTTTTTTTTGAAAAGGAAAAAAAACAATTTAAATAGAGATAACATCCACATTTAACACAACCACGCGATCCGCAAAATTCGTTTCGAACTCGGATTAGGCACAAAAATCGAACTATCGGTCATATCTACGGGTTATAGATATTAATGGAAAGTCGATCATTCAAATTTGGAAAGCAGATAAAAATCATTATCGTACCCAAGTGATTATGGATAGGATAATGATTTTCCGTATCGCCACGTATCATACCTTAGGGATAAGGTCGGATAGTTGTCCAGATACGTTGCTGAATTAGGAAAGATTCCTAATTTTGAATATTTTCAAATATTGCGAACAAGGCAAACATTATCCTAAGATATCTAGCAATCCACGCAATATTCACAGAATATTCAAACATCCAAAAATTAAGAAACGAAATATTCTAAAAATATTGGATAATGTTCAATTACCTAATTTGCGGATAATTTCCAAATTCGAACTTGCGGATCGGGATGAGCGACGAACGGTGGATTCGGCGGCGCGGTATCGGGATGACGGGCAACGGCGTGATCGTTCGGACTGCGGCGGTGGCGCACGGCGGGAGGAGCGGCAGCAGCGTTGGCGGCGTGCGTCAGCTCCGTCGCGCGGCAGGGACGGCGGCAGGCGCGGCTGTGTCGCGCGGCAGGGACGGCGGCAGGGCGCGGCGACGGGCAGCAGGCGCGGCGGGGCGCGGCGACGGGCGGCAGGCGCGGCAGGCGTGGCGCGCGGCAGGCGGGGCGTGCAGCAGGCACGGCAGGGCGGCGGCGGCGGCGGGCGTGGCGCGCGGCAGGCGGGGCGCGCGGCGGGCGTGGCGCGCGACTTCTTTCTCTCTCTCTCTTTCTCACTCTCACACTCTGAAAATTCTGATCTGAAAATTGTGTGTCCCCCCTCCAAAAATTCTGACCTAATGATGAATATATAACGCTAATTTAGGTCAATTAGATGGGCTCTCTAGTCCTAATGGGCTTAGGCTTGGGCTTGAATTTTTAATTTAATTTAAATGGGCTGAATTAATTTAGGATGAATGGGCTGAATTAATTTAGGATGAATGGGCTGAATTAATTAAGGATGAATGGGCTGAATTAAGCTCTAATTAAAACAACCAAGCCCGTTTGACTTGTAATTTCCGGTCCTTGCATTCCAAACGAGCCGAGTCCCATTCGATGAAATTTAAGCTCGTTCGTCACCGCCAGTTCAATGCAAAAAAATGCAAATGAATTTAAACTATATGTTATGCAATTTAAATATTTTTTGTTTAGGGGTTAAAAATTTAATCCCTAATTTTCTATGCAAATTACACTAAATGATGCGTCAAAATTTAGGTGTCAACACATGTATTTGTTACGTTGACTGACTTGGTCTTTTCTATGGGACGAGGCGACTCCAAGTCTCCACTTAAATGAGGTTCATCCAATCCTTTTTTCAATTGTTTTATATTGTGCCTCCTCCACCCGCAACATGCAATTCTTTACCGACTTCTCTTTTCCCAAAGACGAAAAGAGACACGTTTAATGCTCTCAGCTCCGTGAATAGCCATTCTATGTTGCCACTCATTCTTGTCCTATTACAAGCAATGACTAGCAATGCTAGGCCGAATAATCTTCGCTGCGTCGTTTCATCCTGTGGTGACATTTGCAATATAAGTCACCCGTTTTAACATAAGAGTGACTTGAAGGAATGTGGTGATCTAAAGAACGAGCTGCTTTGTGAAGATAATCGCATTGTTACGTACTTTCATGAGAATTTATGTGTGTCCTTCAAGATAAGAATTCTAATCCAAAATAAGAAAGTGCACACGGGCTCAAACTGAAAACATAATTTAATAGAAAGACCAGCCAAAACATGTCTCCAAACTATCTGCTGTAGCAATGCTATGTCCTTGGACACAAATCATAAAATCTCAAGCTTATACTAGATGTTGACTTTCGTCTTTTCTGGAGGTAGAGATCTTTCAATATGTTTGGGATTTTGCCTGTTCAAAATGTTATCAGAATTAGGAAGGAAAGAGAGTGATGCTATTTATGGATGATATCTATATACAGAACCTTTGTTTTAATACAATTCTATTGATTATGAAATTAATTCATTTTCAGTGATCACTTAAGAGGGTGTGAGTAGTGATGGCAACTCCTTGGTCACGCGGATTTTAACGTTGATTTCATCTTGTCATTCGCGCGGTGGCTCTGGAAAGAGCACTTACCATCGTAAGGCAATAGGACATGAGATGCTAAACACGACAAAAGTCCAGAGGCTACAAAACAATTTCCGTATCGGTGATGCTCACTCTTCTCTGCGGTGTGGTCTTGTCAAAACAAAGGATGCCTGCAACTATTCGCGTCATCATGTGCTTACACGGAATTGCATGTTCTTTGCTTGCTTGCAAGTTCCTGAAGGTGAAAAGAAGAAAGGAGCAATAATTTTGTTGCTTGTTGAATAAATCCACTGATTTGTTCTTTTGGGTAGAAATAAATGGTGACAAGGGAAAAAATTATCCTTGTCTGCAATGATATCTTTAAATAGATTAAAATCATGATACGGTAATCTGCATAAATATAGCTATCACAGACTGAAATACAATGAGAACTCATATACAGTCAGAGTAGAATATAGACTAGCATAAGGACACATTAAATGGACATAAGAGCCCAACCATTGGAATTATTAGCTGCTCCATTTGGCTAAAGATGAAGAGCCACATCAACATGTTGTTCATATCCTCATCGCCACTCACTACAAAGTTATCTCCTCAAAATCCAATCGAACTAAAAAGCTTATTGTCTTTCTTCACCTGTTGCAATCATACATAATGGACATATAATTGGTCCCAAAGCAAAATCTAACGGACGAAAGAGAGACCAAAAATAAATTAAAAAAAGAAAGCAAAAGGTGAGAACATTAATAAAGTAAATGGGGCCAACCAGCTTTTGTTGATTGAGGGGCTCAATAAACGCCAAAAGTGTCAAAAGCTAGAAAGAAAGAGGGAAGCTCCCCTTAATTTCAAACGTCTCTGCTTCCCAGTCAGTAATATTCTTTTCGAGTTTCTGAATCTGAAGATTTGTTGGGTCCAGCATGGCTTTGTCAAGCCGAGCATTGCAAGCATTGAAATGGTCGACTCAGGATTGACTTGTGTTGCCTCTTGAACCGCATTGGTTATCGAATGGCCGAGCTTAAGCGGATTGTCTGTCGTATCCCGGGCACAAAACTCCTAATGATAAACACTCATAATTTGTGATGACCTTCAGCAAATCAATATAAAGCCAACAAAAAGAACGCACTTCATCACATTTGAAACAGATTTACCACTTGGACTGCCATGCCTCGAAGCATCAAAAAGATGCTCAAAACTCAAAACGGTCTCCAACTACCATTTTAGCGAATAGTCCATGTATTAGTATAGTTTCATATGGTAAATGTCAAAAATTTTCTCAGAATGTATCGATTAGGATTTGTTAATTATCTCTCAAGAATGAGAATGAGAAAAAAGCCCGTTTGATTAAGGTAATAGTCCGGTTACGTGCTAATTGGAACATATATACAACCTATTTTCTGATCAACTTACAGCATGTACTTTGTACATAAAGTATAGTCGCCATTTCAGCATTCTCAACGAGTGTCATGGAGAATGCGCTAATATGATTCGTTCAATGTCACACCCTTTTCTTAGCTCAAAAGTAAAGCGACATAAGACAAGACAAAAGTTTTGTAACTAATTAAATTTAAAAGCGAGAAAGCATAATTCTCGTGGGTTTCCAAAATGCAAGTCTGTCTATTCTTCCTGTTTTATTAATTTTGAACTCCCTTTTTTGTGCAAAGTTCAATAAAATAAATCAACCTCACACTGCTTATCAAATCTTATTTAATAGCCAAACCGAAGCTTTCTTCCGTTTTGAAACAAAATTGATTCACTGTATCAATCGACCAGAGTTAAATAGAAGTGGAGATCAAAAGCGATATCCCTGGTTTGAAGTTATTGCACCAATTGCACGCACTAATCTCCAATCCACATCAAAGGCTATCGGGGTAGCTTTTGTCTACACTAATTCTTGAAGCGTGTCTCCCTTATGATTCTAGCTAAGAACGATATCCCCCTTATCTGCCCTGTCCATCATTAAGGGTGAGAAAATTTTCAATAAAGAAGATGTAAAGTCTATATAATGTACAAAGTCAATAGGACCCACTATTGCTTCAAATCGTCCCTAAGTGGATCCATCTTTATATAGCTGTATTAGCAACTCCAGCCATTCTTGTCACGTGCATAGCAAGAATACTGTTATAGAATGGATATTTACGATTATGCTTTTAAGCGGAGCATAGGAGATGGTATTTTATGCAACTACTATGCACATAAACTATTGAAAAATTTATACATTTTAGCTTCATATAAGGACTTTTTTTTTTTTTCAGATTTGTGCGACAAAACACGCAGCTGTTCATGGCTAGCTAGATGGACGATGATGCCGTACAATATATCATTGTCATATGAGATAATTTTCTTCCAGCGATTATTTATTTCATGAAATGATTTGATTATGTAAGAAATTAGGATTGCGTCTAAAGTTTGTGACTTAATTTAGCAAATACAGAATACATATCAAGTGATGAAGCGCGGACGATTGAACAAAGAGTTTTCAAAGAGGGTGGAGAAAAAGGGAGGAGGGAAACAAACGAAGAAAGATCGCGCGTATCAGAAGGAAGTGGACTTGTTTGTTGATGGGATATGGACCCTCCAATCAGGTGGAGAAAGTGGAAGCAAAGTGGAGATAGTGGAGAAGGAAAGATCAAATGGGGATGGCCACCGGCCGTTCCTCTTTAATTTCTTGACTTGCATCCATTTGTTGCGTTGACTGACTTGGGGTTCTCTATAAGACCAGCAACCAGGTGACTCCCAAGTCCCCAATCAAACAAGTATCGTCCAATTTCTCTTCAATCTTTTCTAACACCAAACAATTCTTTACCAATTTCTCTTCGGCCGAAGACCAGAAGAGACATGATGAATGCTCTTGGCTCCATGAATATCTATCAAGTGTTGCTGCTCGTTCTTGTTCTATTGCAAGCGATGACTTGCAGTGTCAAGAGTAGTCGGCAGTGCATCGAATCATCTTGTGGTGACGTTCGCAATATAAGTTACCCGTTTCGACTGAAGGGTGATCCGAAAGGGTGCGGTGAGTCGTATTACGAGCTGGCTTGTGAAGATAATCGCACTGTTGTATACGTCGTTGATGGCCGATACTATGTGCAGTCTATCGATTATATTGCTTACCAAATCAGATTGGTTGACGACAGTATGCAAAAGGATAACTGCTCATCTCTCCCTCATCATTCATGGTCGATTTATGACTTCAATAAACTTTCCTTTTTTAACAACCCATACAGCATGGAAAATTATAGTACAATTGTCATTGTGAACTGCTCAAAGCCGATCAGTTCTCCATTCTACATCGCTACTGGTCCATGCATTAATGGGTCGCACTCTTCCAACACATCATCGCATTGGAACTTGTATGCTTTGGTCAATCCAAAAGCATCGGATGTTAGGGATTTTTGCACCATTAGCAATTGGACGTGGGCATCATATCATTTTGAGGGTGGGCAGGTTAATGATAGCTCCTTCAACTTCAAGCAAATCCATAACATCATGGCCGATGGATTTGCTCTCGACTTTTCTTTTTATGAAGTGGAGAGAACTTTCTTTTGCTACTTTGATTTCTATAAGTACTTCCATTTCCATAAGTACTTTCATTCCCTCCGCTTTTCAATTAGCTCATATGGAGGTCAGCTTTGCGGATCCAAGCTCTACTTTGGCGGTAAGCATCGGTTGGCAATGAAATTTACCGTAGTTTTGCATGATTCTGTACACTCTTTCGCTTGCTATTTTCTCTTCAAAACTGGAAAATGAAAGAAACATCTATTATCCAAGAAAAATAACAAAATATACATGACCGTGTATGTCAAAACTGTGTATTTGAAAGGATTCGGGAGCTTCGCATTACTAATTAATATCGACTCGAAGGAGTTGCAAGATTCACGGAAAAAAAATGAAAAAGTGACAGTGAAAAGTGTCTGGATTATAATTCCTTTCAACAAAAGGGCTAGAACTCCCACCGCAAAAAAGAAAAAGAAAAAGAGAAAAAGGATGCTTGTGCGAGCAACCACATGACTAGTTTTTGTTGGCATAGAATTAGAATTTATATGTTCTCAGACTGTATTTGCTTCAAGTAAAATGTTTTCCAGGAAGAGTTTTTCCAAAATTTCTGTGGGTTTGGGCATGAAAAATGAGTGGTCAAAGAAAACATTTTTCGATAGAAAATGCTCTTCTAAAATTCCCCATGGCTTCTCCATCTTTCTCACGCTAGGGTTTCTTTTCATTTCCAAACGACCACTCGATTCTACTACCTACTCGCCAGCGCCTCTGCCTCCAACGATGACTTCTTCGACCAAATGATGCTCTCCACCGCCCTCCCTCCGTGGCCCGACCTCACTCCAGCGAATGCGAATGACCCCGCCGAGTCGGCACCATCCAAGCATGAGGCTACCGGTGTTGGGCTCCACCACTTCGACGAGCCGGCGGCAATCCTGGCCTCGATGTTGCTGATTGCCCCACGGCATCGTCGACGGTTCGGATCAAGTAGGTTCGCTGTCCTCTTTTGACTTGTCTTTGCTCTGTTTTCATAAAAAAAAATTGGGATTGTGATTACAGAGGGTTCCAATTGATTGTAAATTGTGATCAGACGTGGAACTTTAGTTCGATTTTTTGGCACGATCAGGTCGTTTTCAACAATGGACGTCGAAAAAATCATACTTTTTACGGATTCGATTTTGACTTTGCAGGGAGGAGGGGACGGTGGAGGCTCCGCACAATCTCTGTACAATGGATTCGCTTGATCGCTGCATGTGTCGGGTCGGGCTCCGAACCCGACTCAACTCTTTCACCCTCCTCAGGCATCTCTCTCTCGGCGCCTGAGCAACTGAATTAATAGAGACCAAAGTTGATCCTTTTCTGCTTGTCCTCTGTAACTATTTCACAGAGAGGCGCAATACACGCTGCACCCAATTTCACGGCTCGAGCGGTGGCGAGCGTGTCAACGGCTGGCCGCTTGCCCCCACTCAGCCGAAGCAGCAGAGGGTGAGGGCGAGAAAATATTTTCCTTTTCAAATGAAAAAAATGTTTTTCTTTTCATTTTCAGGTTTCAGATAAACAACAGAAAAAATGACCATTTTCGAAAAATGACTTTCTGAAAAATATTTTCTAGAAATGTCGTATTTTCCGTGAAATAAATGAAGCATAAATTTCTTAATTAGTCACTTAACTAATAATGCAAGAGACACTCGTTAACAATCCTTAAAAAAATGTAGTCATGTATCGATAGGAGGAACCGAATTATTCATTAAAATTGAAAAGCATTGTTTCTCTAGATTTGTTGACCGCTAACAAATCGAAAGGAGTTTTTTGTATCGTCTATCATCTATGTGCAAAACAAAGCTTATTATTTCCACTTATTTGAAGATGTATGCATCCCACTTCTCATATTCTTTTGGACAAAATTCAACTTACACAAAGTCGCTAGCTACTACTTTGCTTCCCTGTGAGTTTTGCTTTCTAAACTTTTTTTTCCTTCAATTCCTTTTCACATCATTCTTTGCTTCCACAGGTGTGTTAGATGATATTGCATTTTGGACAACTTGGAATATAGCTATACTGTTAGGTAAGCCGCAATGATTTATTCTTACAATAATTATGGGAAAAAAACTTATTCTAACCTATCAAAAGTTTCTTCAGTGCTTTTCTGTGTAGCTAAGTTCGTAATTGGGATGCCATTTGTCACGATATTTTTAATCTACAAGTACAGAAGAAGGCACTTAGCAATGGACAAGAACATTGAAGAATTTTTGCAAGCTCATAATAACTTTTTGCCCATAAGGTACTCTTACTCGAATATTAAGAAGATCACCAGAAATTTTAAGCACAAACTAGGTGAAGGGGGATATGGTTCTGTGTACAAAGGAACACTCAGAAGCGGCAACGAAGTGGCTATCAAGATTTTGAAGCAGTCTAAGGCCAATGGCCAAGATTTTATTAGTGAAGTGGCTACTATTGGAAGAATTCACCATGTGAATATAGTGCAACTCCTTGGTTTTTGCTTTGAAGGCTCGAAACAAGCTCTCGTGTATGATCTCATGTCAAATGGATCTCTGGATAAGCTCATTTTCACCAAGGAAGGTGATAAAGTTCTTGATTGCATGAAAATATATGAGATCGCTCTTGGGGTGGCAAGGGGGATTGAATACTTACATCGGGGGTGTGACATGCAAATACTACACTTTGATATCAAACCTCACAACATTCTTTTAGACAAAAATTTTGCTCCGAAAGTTTCCGATTTTGGACTTTCGAAACTTTATCCCATTGATCAAAGCATAGTCTCAATGACTGCTGCAAGAGGAACCTTAGGATATATGGCGCCTGAGTTGTTCTATAAAAATATTGGTGGTGTATCTTTTAAAGCGGATGTCTATAGCTTTGGGATGTTGCTCATGGAAATGGCAGGTAGAAGGAAAAATGTAAATGCAAATGCAGAACACTCAAGCCAAATTTATTTTCCGTTGTGGGTGTATGACCAAGTCAATGTAGGAGAAAGTGTTGAAACGGAAGAAGTTGTAGAAGAGGAAAGGGAGGTGATAAAAAAGATGATAATAGTTGCACTTTGGTGTATACAATTAATCCCTGACCATCGGCCTCCAATGAACAAAGTCTTAGAAATGCTTGAAGGAGATATTGGTAATATTCAAATGCCTCCAAAACCTCTTATTTACCCACCAGATGAGCCAGTTGACAAAGACAAAGCCGAGCTGGCATTAGAAACATTCTCAACTTCATCAAGTGGTATCATAATTTCCACTAGTTTTCCATTTGGGGATAGCAATGATGTTTAGAGGACCATGCATGGTTTGATTGAAAAAGCCTTGTTTCCCACAATATAGTTTTATGTTGGGAGGGAGTTGAGCTAGTTAGCTTGCCTGTGATTACATTTTGTAATCTTCTTGTTCTTAGGTTACTGTTGTGTTATTGTACTTCATGTATAGTTTCACTCTATTGCATCCTCCTTTAAAGGATAAACAATTTGGTAAGAGAGCAAGGACAAAAATGGTGGGGGCAAAGGGATGGACATTGAGAATTTTCCTCCCTCATTATGTGATTGAGGGTGATGCCAAATAAAAAACTATTTATAACTCGAGATCTTGCTTCTTAAGGTGCTACTACCGGCGTATGGTTTCTCAGTATCAAGAACAGCTAATTTCGAATTATGAATAAAATTGCAGAGAAAACATCGGTTTTACAAAGAAAACACCATCTATTACGCGAGTAATAACTTTTAACAAAATGGAAAAAAACGTGAAGTTTATATTTGAAAGAACTCATATTCCGTTCTAAAAATAACGTGCAATTACTGACAAGTAATTCTACGAAGTTTTCTTTGTCTCTTTGAATATTGGGCCATGTTTTATTAGCTTAACTTGATAATTTTTTAATCTCCCCTGTCAAAAAGCTGTTTGATTTAGAACTTGGTGTGGATTACTTTCGACTTCCCTAAAATTACATATATTGTATAACAAAACACACCTTGATTATTAAAGAGTGCTGCCAAACATGCAATCTTACAGATACTTGCGAGTGTCCTCTTGCGAAGATATTAATAGGGTCATCATGTAGTCGAGTGTTCGGGCTTGGGAATCAAGTTCGAGTTGACTTAACTTGCTAATTTAGTTAATCGTCTATTAATTGTACGTCCATGAACGAGTGTTCGCGCTTGGGAGGTGCGTCCATCGCGCTCTGGCTCGGTCCTAGCTTGAGTCCAACTCGGTGATTTTGGACTCGTTCTTCAGTCTCTACTGAAAATCCAGTGACTCGGCTGAGGCGGGGAGGATAGTTATGGGCATGGATACTAAGAGGGACTCAATTTCTTGAAATTCCATGATCTCTTGCTATGCCAATAATCACAAGGGAGTTCGAAGCGATCGATAGCTTTTGTCCATATGCTTGAAGATTGGTTTTTTTCCCTAATAATTATTGTCTCGCGGAGGTTATTTGGGCTTGTTTGGTTCCCAAGAATGCATCAATGGGTGACACAGTTTTTGGGTTTATAATCAAAAGCTGCTATGTCGATTCTGATGGGTGTGTTGCTGTTGACACTCAAAAATAACCTACCTAGGCCGCTGCGAACCGATAGAACCCAAAGAAAAAGTGTTGTCGGATGGTCGGCCCATGGATTTCCGAAGGGATGCATGGATAAGAATAACCTCAGTTACCAACGGTTCGGGATAACTCTTAACTCATAAATCGGGATGACCGGATGGCAGATGAAGATTGGCATTCAACTACACCGTGGATTAAGATGCAGGTACCAAGCAGTATCCCAAATGCTCCGGAAATTTTCTAAATTTTTTCGAAAGTAATTGCTACGGCGGTTATTTATCCTATCTAGCTATAAATAGCCGACGAAATAATGTAGCAAGGGATCCACAATGAATCAATAAAAAACACAACTATTCAATTTCGCTAGTTATTTTTTTGTGTTTTTTTTTGGTAAAGGTTATTTTTTGTGTTAATACCACAAAAAATTGCAAATTGGTATGCTTGTGACAAATTTATCTCAAACTATTTTTTTGACCACAAAAAACCCCCAAATTGATACACTTGTGACAATTTTACCCCTGAACTATTTTTTTTACCATCAAAAACCCCACACTGGTATACCTACGATAATTTTACTTCGAACTCATTTTTTGACAACTAAAAACCTCAAACTAGTACACTAGTGACAAATTTACCCTTCGCTAATTTCCGTTAAATTTTACTATCGAATTGCTAAATTTGATAACATGTTGTAGTTGACTGGTGTACCAATTTAGGGTTTTACCCCTCTATTTGTAATAAGTTTATCAATTTATAATTTTTCGTGATATTAATCCAATTTAACAGACATTAATGGAGGGTAAATTTGTCACAAGTATACCATTTTGGGGTTTTTAGTGATAAAAAAATTAGTTGAGGATACAATTGTCACAGGTGTACTAGTTTGGGATTTTTGGTGGTCAAAAAATTAATTCGAGGTAAAATTATCACAAATGTACTGGTGTGTGATTTTTAGTGGTCAAAAAAATTATTTGGGATAAATTTATCACATGCATACCTTTTTGGGATTTTTTGTGCTCAAAAAATTAGTTTAGAGTAAAATTATCACGGATGTACCAGTTTGGGGTTTTTCATGGTATTAACACAAAATTTTTTGTATTCGCATTCACCTTAAATCTTTTATCTACTCTCGTTGTTTACTTTATCTTTAGTCTTGCTTTGTTAGAACCAAATTCTTCCTTTCCGAACCATCACAGAGCCCGATTCACATAAAAAAGCTGAAGAATCAACTTCGGTAAAAGATATTTTGTCGGAGGACATCTTTGGCGAAACAGTTGTGTGTGCATTAATTAACATGTTTGCAACGGGTAAGTGCTGATTTGGCATCAGCTCTTAAGGTGTTCAAGAAAATGCCTCCGAGGAGTTTGGTTTGCTTGGACTTTTATGATGACAAGATGTACTCAGTTGGGTTGTCCAAAGAAAGCTGTTGATTTGTTTCTGGTTATGCTTGTGAGTGGGCTGGCCAGATAGATTTACACTTACAGCTATTTTGTTGGCATGTTCGGAGTTGGAGTTACAATCGCTGGGGGTGCACCTGCATTGCTGGGTTATACGGTCTGGATTGGCTTCGGATGTCTGTTGTATTTAGCTTGGTGGACATGTATGCGAAGTGTGTAGCTAGTGGATCGCTTCATGATTCGAGAAAAGTGTTTGATCAGATGCAAGATCATATTGTGATGTCTTGAAAAGCGATAATCACAAGATATGCGCAAACTGAAGACAATGAGGAGGCTAACAATTTTCGGAACTGATAGAAGGTCCAGTGAGGCCAAACCATTTCGCATTTGCTAGTTGTCGCGACCTAAAGTTTCCTCTTAGGCTAATGGATTATTAAGACTAAGCTTAACTCGGGCCCTCCCAAGCCCTACCAATTCGCAACTTAGGGTTTAAGTTTTTAATATGCAAAATTTTTCATGCTCGGAGTCGCCACTAATCTATTTGTGGTAGGTCGATTAGAAACCTAAATAAAACATAGGGAGATATGTTTTATTCCTACGAACCAGAGATTCTAAACCCGGGGACTTGATTACGCTAGATCTAGTCTAACGCCCTTTCGGTACCTTTTCTTTTCAAAAATGTTTTGACAAGCAATCTGGATCCATTTTAACTTAATTACTAACATGTGAGGTGTTCATGCGGGTACACAAACCACCAATTTAACACCCAAGAAAGCATTGAATAAATTGCAAGTTGGAAGAATTACTTACCTCGAAGCAACGTAAGCATCTGCATTGTTAGCTAGAAAATCACATCAACAACCTAATATGATTTCTAATTAACAAGGAATTCACTCGATTTTTGGATTTTCGCTTATTTAAATGAAAGCTAATCTACATGCAATGACGTGCAAAAATGACATGCAAGTAATGCAACCTAGCATGCAAACTATATGTCATGCGACGACGTGACCTAATTCTGATGACGGGCAAATGATTTATTTTTGGTATTTTCTAATGAAATTCGGAATAAAAATAATCTAAATAATCTATTAAGATTAGAAAATTACTTAATTTAAACTAGGAAATAGATTATCTCAAGTCCTAATTTAAATTAAATAATTACTCTATCGTCTAGATATATTTAGGATTCCTAAACATGCAAAACTCAAATTCAAATCCTAACTGATATTTTTTTGAATTTTCTTTTTTATTTGAAAAGGAAAAACAATTTAAACAGAGATATCATCCACATTTAAAACAACCACGCAATCCGCAAAATTCGTTTTAAACTCGGATTAGGCACAAAAATCAAACTAACGGTCATATCTATAGGGTTATAGATATCGACAGAAAGTTGATTATTTAAATCTGGAAAGCAAATAAAATCTATTATCGTATCCAAGTGATGATGGACAAGATAACGATTTTCCATATCGCCGCGTATCGTACCTTAGGGATAAGGTAGGATAGTCGTCCAGATACGTTATCAAATTAGGAAAAATTCCTAATTTTGAATATTTTAAAAATATTGCGGATATCAGATAATTATCCTAATATATCTAATATTCCACACGATATTCACGAAATATTTAAACACTCAAATTAGTAAATTAAATATTCTAAAAAAATTGGATAATGTCCAATTATCTAATTTGCAGATAATTCCCAAATTCGAACTTGCGGATCGGGATGAGCGGCGAACGGTGGACCGGCGGCGCGGTGTCGGGAGCGACGGCGGCTCGCGGCGATGACACGGCGGGGCAACAGCGTGGCTGTCCGGACAGCGGCGGTGCAGGCGTGCAGCGATGACAGAATCGTCCAGGCGGCGGCACATGAGCAACGGTGAGGCAGCGACTTCACCGGCAGCAGGCGGTGGCGCGCGGCGGGAAGCAGCAGCGCGCGGCAGGGAGCAGCGGCAGCAGGCGGTGCAGGCGGTGCAGGCGACGTGAGGCAGCAACGCGCGGCAGGGAGCAGCGACAGCAGGTGATGGTGCGCGACGGGAGCAGCGGCAGCAGGCGGCGGGGCGACGTGAGGCAGCAACGCGCGGCAGGGAGCAGCGGCAGCAGGCGGTGAGGCGCGGCAGGGAGCAGCGTCGCGCGGCGGGGCGAGCGACGTGAGGCAGCGACTTCACCGGCAGCAGGCGGTGGCGCTCGGCGGGGAGCAGCAAGCGATGCGGCAGGGAGCAGCGGCAGCAGGCGGTGAGGCGCGGCAGGGAGCAGCGTCGCGCGGCGGGGCGAGCGACGTGAGGCAGCGACTTCACCGGCAGCAGGCGGTGCAGGCGGTGAGGCGCGGCAGGGAGCAGCGTCGCGCGGCGGGGCGGGCGACGTGAGGCAGCGACTTCACCGGCAACAGGCAGTGGCGCTCGGCGGGAAGCAGCGCGCGGCAGGCGGCGGGCGCGCGGCGGGGAAGCTCCACGCGGCGGCGGTTTTCGCCGGTCTCCCTCCTCTCTCTCTCTTTCTCACTCTCACACTAAAAAAAAACTCTGATCTGAAATTCTGAGAGCCCCCTCCTACAAAAATCCTGACCTAATAATGTATATATAACACTAATCTAGGTCAATTAGATGGGCTTTCTAGTCCTAATGGGCTTAGGCTTGGGCTTAGATTTTAACTTAATTTAAATGGGCTGAATTAATTAAGGATAATGGGCTGAATTAAGCTCAAATTAAAACAACCGAGCCCGTTTGACTTGTAATTCCCGACCCTTGCGTTCCAAGCGAGCCGAGTCCCATTCGATGAAATTTAAGCTCGTTCGTCACCGCCAGTCCGATGCAAAAGGTAATGAATTTAAATTATATGTTATGCAACCTAAATATTATTGTTTAGGTGTTAAAAATTTAATTCCTAATTTTCTATACAAATTATGACTAAATGGTCGCTAAAATTTAGGTGTCAACACTAGTGTTCTCAGGGCACGTGGAAGTTCTTGTGATGTGGATCTTGGGATACACATACACGCGTTATGTACAAAATTGGGCATTGCCGGTGATACTTGCATGGGCAATTCTCTTATCAGCACGTATTCTCGGTCGGGCCACATGGAAGACGCTCAGAGAGCTTTTGATGCACTATTTGAAAATAATTTAATTTCTTATAATAACCTTGTAGATGCCTATACCAGGACCCTGGAGTCCAATGAAGCATTTGAACTACTACATGAGATCGAGGAGAGAGGAATTGGAACGAGTGATTTTACATTTGCCAACCTTTTAAGTGGAGCTGCCTGTATCGGCGCTATCGGTAAAGGGGAGCAAAACCATGCGAGAACGTAAAATCGGGGCTGGACTCAAATTAGTGCATTGCCAAAGCTTTGATCACTATGTATTCAAGGCGTGGAAACCTAGAAGCTGCTTTTTGAGTTTTTTGTGAGACGAGAGAATTGACCACTATGCATATGTCGCAGGCCAGTAGTTTCTTGAACGTGGAATAGCCCATGCGGCGCCTGACAGGTCCTTCACACCAAGTCAGCCCTCATTCTCTAGTTGTTCTAAAGAACAATACGGTAAATAGCTTCCTTGTATCAGATTGTACCACGCCCAGTTTAGCTCGAGCGTTTAGTCCATTGAGCGATACGCGCATAATACTTTAGGCACCACAACTAGTTTCGACCTACCAAGGCTTTATCAGAAGAGCGGCATCACCTCCCGACTAGTTTGTGCATGGGATGCCAACCTCGCCTTTAAAGTTCTTAAGGGTATATTCGTTCCATCCTATAATTGCTAACACCAATCGTCTTGACACCACCCCCACGACCTAATTGTATTCATCCCTTTTGCATCCTCACTCTTCACCCAATAACCCCAAACTCCACTCAGAAGGGTATAGGAGTACGAGAGAATCACGGTCCGTGACATTCTCTCCCACTCAATTTTGCAACGCCCTTGTTGCAGCTGTTCTGCCACTTCCCTGCGTCGCTTCTTGACCATCAATGCTACTTTTTCGGGACTTACATGAGTGGTGGACGCTCGTCCAACAAAACAACTTCTCTCCACTAGCATATTTTCTTGATCAGAGCCTTTTGGCATCCTCAGTCACTTGTGCTTTCCCTGACAAGTGTGATATTCGCCAACTGCACCATTTTGGTAGTACCATTTTTCACCTGCTTTCAAATATTCATGATCTTAGCAAACCAATGGAGGTGTTTCTCCTTGTCGATAACGTGATAGCAGACCCATCTTGAGATTTGCCAAATTGATCCAAGAACGTGTTCCCTGCTCAGTGAGAAATCAGTTCTTTGCTACGCCCCCATTGTCATTCTAGAAGTTGGTCGAGAGTGGCACTTTGTCTGAGCATCTTTTGGCTCGGCGATTCACTCTCCACCCTCGTAGAACTAGGTAAACCACCAATTTTATCCAACTCACTCACCTACAAGAGGGATCTTCTCTAATACCATCTGTCACGGACCGACAATTCCTTAGTTGCGGAATAGCCCGTGCGGCACCTGGCGGCTCGTTTACACTAGGCCAGCCTTCGTTCCCTATTTATTTTAGAGAATAATACGGCGAATATCTTCCTTGTATCAGATTGAACCATGCCCAGCTTAGCTCGGACGTCTGGTCCATCAAGCGATACACACAGTGTTGGAAGTATGTGTCGGGAGAATCGATTAACCTGTTCGATGCACTACGAACAAAATTTCCAGGATCACACGTTGAATCACCAGCAAACGATGAACGAATCTACTTCACGTTAGTCCGAATACAATCACAGGGAAAGTATTCTTGTTCTACAGCATTAATACCAATTGTCTTTTCAAAATAGATACGGAATCCTTAGACGTCAAGAGAGAGAGAGAGAGAGTTCTGAATTTTTCTCTTGTAAATTGTTCATCATTAGAGGAAGTTATCTTAACTTCCCTTAAAAAACTCTTCTCGCACCTCTTCAATAGGTGTCTCTCAAACACACTTCTTATTAGAGCAAATGGTGTCCCTTGGACACACACATCATGGGCGGACCGATGAAATATAACATCTCTCACTCGCACATGATGGGCTTGATGATGCTCTATCAAGAACATAAGGCATTCAACATTCAGCTACTTTAGAAACAATTCATACTGGCAAGAAAGTCGTGCAACCAGTGAGTACACCTCCACTTGGGAGCTCTAATTATGCACCTATTAGGGACAATATAATGGCTACAACCCCAAAAATAAATAAACAATTGATGTCTCACGGTGCCCTAGACATATTTTGTTACATCAGTCCAAATATACCTATCTCTTAGAGGCTATACTTGGCTTTTCTCAAGAACACCATGTATTTACAATTATTTCCAAAAAACCATTGAAAAATGAAATAATTGGTCGACTAGTAAACACGTGTGATAGATGTAAAACAACAATAGTCTTCCTTCGCACTCATGTCTCTTTCTATTTCTGAACAATTGCTTTCCTAAACACGTCCCATAAAGCCATATCTATTCATGACTGCCGGTAACATGCTAAAGTAGCAACATTGATCTTCTACTTCGAGAACATAGTCAGAAGTAACATAGGGCACAAAGTAAGATAAATTATAAATTACCTTAAGGACTCACACAATGAATAAATAGGGATAATTGTACTTATCTCCTTTATTGGTCAAATAAAGCACATGTAGTATGAATTACATGCTATAGTGGATTTCTCTTTCTATAAGAGCGTATGTCATTTATTAATCATAGCCACTATACGAATCTTAGCCTAAACATAGTCACATGCTTCTCACGTACTCATGTTTAGCCCGAGTGCTATATCAGCTTGCTTTCCACAATGCCCAATTTAGTACTCGCATCCGGCTACCTTCAGGCATACATGATTATGGGACTATCATGTTCGGTCTTATCACATACAAATAACAGACCTCATCTTGATTCCAATCAAGGCGACATTAAATTGTTTTATATACTAAACTGCTCTTCCAACATTTATAGTACATATCGTCTCATCTCAACTCGCTTACTATAGCGTTTAAGGTGATTACTCATGTGAGTGAGCCAATCATTGCCTGGTGACATACCTTTCAACAATATATGTGTGTTTGTGCTAGTCTCATAACATTATACTAATTGATAAAATATTAATTCATTAACAAACAAGTACAATATATATACACACATAATCCAGTGATCCTCAACATTATTACATATCATAATCACATTCTACATAATCCTAGAGACATCCTGTGGGTCAAGAACACGTCTCTTGAAAGGCCTTCATAAATGGATCAGCAACCATCCTGTTGGTTGAAATATATTATAGGATTACTTCCTTCTGCACTATTATATCTCTGATGAAGTTATTCTTTATGTCAATGTGCTTCGTCCTACCATGGTACTCGAGATCTTTTACATAGGCAATGGTTGCTTGACTATCGCAATATACTGTCACTGATCTTAGGACATCAGTGATAATGGCTAAATTTTCCAAGAAAGATTTTAGCCATACTGCTTCTTGCACTGCAGCAGAACATACAATAAATTCTGCCTCCATCGTAGATAAAGCTATGTATGTCTGTTTCTTACTATTCCAAGAAATTGCCTCATCATTAAGTAAGAACGCATATCCAGACGTCGATTTACGCTTATTTAGGTCTCCTCCCCAATTGGCATCAGAGTATCCTAATAAGCGTAGATCACTCCCTTGATAGCAAAGTCGATAGTCCATAGTGCCTGTCGCGACCTAAATTCCTCAGGCTAATGGATTATTAAGACTAAGCCTAACTCGGGCCCTCCTAAGCCCTATCAATTCGCAACTTAGGGTTTAAGTTTTTAATATGCAAAAGTTTTCATGCTTGGAGTCGCCACTAATCTATTTGTGTTAGGTCGATTAGAAACCTAAATAAAACATAGAGAGATATGTTTTATTCCTACGAACTAGAGGTTCTAAGCTCGGGGACTTGGTTATGCTAGATCTAGTCTAACGTCCTTTCGATACCTTTTCTTTTCAACAATATTTATGCAAGCAGTCTGGATCCATTTTATTACCTAATCACTAACACGTGAGGTGTTCATGCGAGTGCGCAAACCATCAATTTAACATCTAAGAAAACAATAAATAAATTGTAAGATTAGGAGAATGACGTACCTTAATGCAACGCAAGCATCTACATTGTTACTAGAAAATCATATAGACAATCCTACTATGATTTCTAATTAACAAAACAAGGCACTCAAGGTGTTCTTTAGGGTTTATGCTTTATTAAAATGCAAACTAACCTATATGTAATGACGTGCAAAAAAATGACATGCAATTAATGTAACCTAACATGCGAACTATATGTCATGCGACGACGTGACCTAATTCTAATGACAGACAAAAGATTTATTTTTTTTGTATTTTTCTCATTGAAATTCGGAATTAAAATACTCAAATCAACATGCAATCTATCCTAGAGAAAATGATTTGATCTATCCTAAAGTGATTCTTTTTTGGGACTTTTATTAAAATTCGAAAATTTAAAATAACCTAAATAATCTATTAGGATTAGAATAACACCTAATTTAAACTAGGAAATAAATTATCTCAAGTCCTAATTTAAATTAAATAATTATCCTATATTCTAGATACATTTAGGGTTCCCTAAGCATGCAAAACTTCTAATTTAAATCTAACTAACAAATTTTTGGATTTTCATTATCCAAAAGGAAAGCAATCAAACAAAGATAACAACCACATTCAAACAATCTACGCAATCTGCAAGATTCTTCAAATTCAGATAAGGCAAAGAAATCAAACTAACGGTCATATCTATAGGGTTATAGATATCGACAGAAAGTTGATTGTTTAAATTTGAAAAGCAAATAAAATCTATTATCATATCAAGTGATTATGGATAAGATAACGATTTTCCGTATCACCGCGTATCGTACCTTAGGGATAAGGTCGGATAGTCATCCAGATACGACGCAAAATTAGGAAAAATTCCTAATTTTGGACATTCTAGAACATTGTGGATAAAGAAAACATTATCCTAAAAATTTCTAGCAATCCACAGAATATTCACCAAAATATTTGAAATATCGAAAAAACTAGGAAATCAAATATTCTGAAAGTATCGAATAATGTTCTTACCTAATTTCGGGATATTTCCAAATTTGAACCTGCGGATCGGGATTGCGTATCGGGATGACCGACGGCGGGTGGACCGGCGATGGATCACGAGCGGCTCGTCTCGACGATGGTTCACGGCCAAAGCTGGCCGGCAATGTGGACGCTCATGGTGGGTTCTCAGCTTAGTGGTCCTCACGGCAAGGCATGACTCTTCACTGTTTTGACTCGTGGAGCTCTTGGCTAGCACTGTCTGCTAATCTTCGTTGGTGACGCGAAGACACTCGAGTGTCAATATTATCGTCAAATCTGGATAAAATCCCAAAGAAAACAAATCCACCGCTTGTACTTATGGGAATATTATATTGTTTGAACGAGTAGCAAAAAGTGTTGCACTCAGTGATTGGCCATGGGACGTCGCCGTTCTTGTGGTGCTGGACCGAAACAAGAGTGATGTTGGAAGCACGGCTACTGAGATCGTTTGGGTTGTCGTCAATCATTGGAGCTGTGCAGTAGGTTTGCTGCGATGACGGTGTAGCTCATGGTGGGGCTGAGCAAAGGCGTGCCTGGACTCCGCGGTTACTACAAGTGGCTGGGTCTAGGGAGGCTTGGACACACAGCAAAGAGAAGAAGTCAGATTGGGGCTCTCGTCGGGATCACGGGAAGCCTGAAACTGTCGTGGAGGCTCGCTAAGTTGGAACACAACCTGCAAAGAAAATTAAACGTGATCGCAAAGAATGTTGGTAGTTCGCTTGTTGCGTTGGCGATGCGGCGGGAGCAAATAAGATCAACAGATCTGGCCTGAGCTTTTTCTCGTCTTTCTCCTTTATTGGCGTTTACTCTCTTGGCTTCTCTGTATATGCAGAACCTGATGACCCTTTTGCTCTCCACCTTGCACCTCGTGTGTTGAGCCTCCTTTGTGCTTCAAAATGTGCCGACCTTCAAACCTGCAGGAAGAACAGGACCTTTTTCTCTCTCTCTCTGACAACTCTAATCTTGAAAATTATGAGAGCCCCCTTCATTGAAGGGTATAATCACATATTCATATTGCAACCCTAAGTTAATTGAGCAGGCTTCCTAATCCTAATGGGCTTAGACTTAGGCTTTATCATTTAGTTTTATTTTAATTCCAAATGGGCTCAATTAAATTGGGCTGATTTAAGCTCAAATTAAGATAACCAAAGCCTTTTAGACTTGTAAATTTCGGCCCCCAATCCCTCGAGTGAGCCGAGTTTCAGTTGACGCTCGAGGTCGGTTTATGCGATCGATTTTCAGCATACTCGCCACTGCCAGACCGATGTGAAATGCAATTAAACTATATGATCCTAAACTATATGCTATGCGATTTTGATATTTTTGTTTAGAGATTAAAATTTAATCCCCAATTTTCTATGCAATTAATAACTAAATAGTGTGCCAAAATTTATGTGTCAACAATGCCTTTCAAGTATCTCGAGATCCTCTTGACTGCTTTCCAGTGTGCTGGATCAGGATTTGATTGATATCGGCTCACTAACCTTACAGCATGACATATGTCGAGTCAAGTCATAGCATACATCAAACTTCCGACAGCACTAGCGTAAGGAACAGTTACCATTTCTTTCATTTCTTCTGGAGTTTTAGGACACATCTTAGTACTCATGCCTTCGCCTTGCATGACAGGAGTATCAATGGGATTACAGTACTGCATATTGAAGCATTCAAGAATCTTCATTATATAAGACTCTTGTGACATAACAAGGAGTTTCTTTGATCGATCTCTTTCAATCTTAACTCCCAATATATATGCAGCTTCTCCCATGTCCTTCATTTCAAAAATAAAGGACAATCATTCTTTTATGGTTATAACCAAACCCTTGTCATTTCCAGCCAATAGAATATCGTCCACATAAAGAAATAAAATCATAAATTTATCCTCAAATCGTTTGATATACACACAGTGATCCTCTTCGATCATCGTGAATCCAAAAGAAGTTATGACTCAATGAAAACAAAAATACCACCGTCTAGATGATTGCTTAAGGCCATAAATTGAGCGATGAAGTTTGTAAACTTTACACTCTTGACCTTCAACAATAAAACCTATTGGTTGTTTCATATAGATTTCTTCATCTAGTTCTCCATTGAGAAATGCTATCTTTACATCTATTTGAAGTAATTCTAGGTCCAAATGTGCAACAATGACTAGGATAAGGCGTATGGAGGCAAATCTTACAACTGGTGAAAAAGTTTCCTCATAGTCTATACCCTCTTGTTGAATATAGCCTTTCGTCACAAGGTGAGCCTTACACTTTTCAATAGATCCATCCGCCCTTCGCTTAATCTTGAAAACCCATTTATTTTCAATAGCCTTGCGATCAGGTGGTAGATCAACCAAGTCCCAGATGTGGTTTGTCCTCATAGACTCAATTTCATCTTTTAAAGCTTTTCTCCATTCTTCCTTGTCAGGAGATGAGAGAGCCTCTTGAACTGTTTTATCCTCCATATCGTCTTGTGGAGCAATCATAAATGCTTCCCCTTCAATCTCAAATCGACGACGGGGAATACTTTTATGATTACTTTTACACAATTGAACTTCTTAAAAATTTAGTTCGCCAGGTGACGCTACACTCCTACTAGGTCTTGTATGTTGAGGTAAATTTGTATTTCCCTCAATAATATTAGTGGGTGTGTTATCAAGATTTTCCATTTCATGTAATTGGAAGTTTTATTGATCTAACTTCTACTAGGAAAATCATTCTCCAAGAACATGACATCTCGTGACTCTATTTTAGTCACACTTCCATCAGTTTGTTCACCTACGAACACGTACCCTTTGGAGTATTCAAAGTATCTAATAAAAATACACTTATTCCCTCTAGGGCCTAATTTGTCATATTTATGGGAAGAATCGTGAACATATGCTGCACACTCCCAAGGCCGTAGATTATTTAAGTATGGTTTTCTACCGGTCCACAATTCATAAAGGGCGGAAGCAACTGACTTAGAGGGCACACGATTAAGTATATAGGCAGCAGTTAATAACGTATCTCCCCAATATGAGACAGGTAGATTTGCCTACACCATCATAGACCTAACCATTTCCAATAGGGTTCTATTCCTTCTTTCTACAACCCCATTTTGTTGCGGAGTACCAGGAATAGTCAATTGTCTTACAATTCCTTTTTCATCACAAAGAGCCTTGAATTGCTCAGATAGATACTCACGTCCGCGATCGGTTCTCAATGTCTTTATTGTTTTGTTCAACTGATTTTCTACCAAAGCTATAAAATCGCCTAAAGCAATCTAATGTTTCGGACTTATGGGAGATAAAAAAACATAACTGAAACGCTTGAAGTCATCTATAAAAGTGATGAAATATGAGGCTCCATGCCTTGCCCTCACATTTAATGGACCACAAATGTCAGAATGTATAAGTTGTAATGGAAGTTCAACTCTAGTTCCTTTACCAAATGGTTTTCTAGTTGTTTTTCCCGCTAAACAATGTTCACATACGGACAATTCTACATTAGCGAGTGACCCCAAAAGGCCTTCTCTTGCTAATCGTTTCATTCTTTGTAACCCAATGTGACCCAGTCTAGCATGCCAAGTACTTGCATCAATCTCCACATTACTAGAAGATGCAATTAAAGAAAAATAACCATTAACATTAACTTTGTACACATCATAGTCAATGTCTAACACCATAATACCATTCAATACATAATCAGAACCGTAATAAACTATTCCAAACAAAATGTCAACACAGTCACCATGAAAATTAAATACATAATCTAAGCTAAGAAGAACAACCACATAGATCAAGTTTCGCCGAATATCTGGAGCATAGAGAACATCATGTAGGAATATGTTTCGACCACTACGAAAGGTTACTTTACATGTGCCGATACCCTTCACTTCAACTCTTGAGTTATTTCCAACATATATCCATCTTCTTTCGGGCTGTATTCGACGATACTTCACAAATGCTCCTCGGTCTCTAGCTATGTAGTCTGTTGCTCATGAGTCTATAGTCCACAATGGATGAGATTCAACAAGTATTACAGTGCTAGAAAAAAAATCATTACTCAAAGCAATGGAGTAATGTGGTACCTTTTTCGGCTCAGTGCATCATGAGTGAAGTTGCCCAATTTGCCACAATTGTAGCACATCATCTTGGCCTTGTCCTTCTTCTCGCTGCGCTTCTTGAGTCAGAAGGTCTTGGTTCTCTTGGGTGCCTGATCAGTCTCTTTTCCTTTATTATTGAATTTGTGGTTCCTATTGCGCTTAAAGCCCAAAACTTTGCCCGAACCTGATTCAGTAACATAAGCATTGGTAGAGGATTTTGCAGCCTCTAGGTGTTCATCTTCTAATTCCAAATGACGAGCAATATCGTCAAAAGTGACGATATTCTCATTGTGCGTCATATTGATTTTCATATGTTCCCAGTTGTCAGGAAGAGACTTTATAACAGCTTGAATTTGCTGTTCGTTAGTTAAGGTATAACCTACCGACTTCAGCTCACGTATCATGTTTGACATCTCTCGAAGATACTGCCTCATTGATAGATTTGAGCACTTCCGATATGTGTCAAATTTGATAGTGAACCTCCTCAACTTAGTGACAGACGTACCCCCAAGCTTATCTTTCAAGGCAACCCACATTGCTTGAGCTTTGTCATAACTTTCATGAGATCATCTTGCATACAACTCAGCAACGTGATACGAGCAATGCTATTTTTCTTTTTCTAAGCTTAAAAAGCTTCTTGATCTCTTTTGTGTTGAGTAGAAGTTCCATGCTCAGGTTCATCCATAGTGTGGTTGAGGGTTTCCAAAACCTCTTGCTCCTCAAGGATATATTGAACTTTTCGGTGCCAAATGTCATAATTGTCACCGTTCAGCTTCTCACCCTTATTGAGGTCAACCACAATGGTCTTGGATGCCGAAGCCATAATCACTATCTTTAACACATTGATATAATAAACTTAGAATCAATACTAGCACATTTTCCACATAAACACACATATTTTAATTTGCAGCAAAGACAAACTAAATTAATGATAATTCAACAAAAGACACCAAAACGAAAGTTCACGATGTTCCTAATCAGTTTTGGCGTACTATTGTTCTACTATCATTGACTTGTTTAATTTGTGCAAATTTTAAGTTCTAGGTGAGAATTTCTTCTAATTCTACCAACCTACGAACTCCCACTAGACTAGATAATTCACAAAAAAATATTTAAAACAATGATCACATCCTTTCTAGCAATCATATAGCATGGCATGATGTAAATCAACAAATAGAACATTCACGCAACAAATATAATCAACAGCGGAATTCATAACGTAAGGTTCTCTAGCCATTGTTTTAATATGATCAAAATTAGGAAATTGCAAGCACGTTAAACCATATAAACATGCCATCAATGAACCATTCTCTACATAATCTTTATGTGGTCATTTACATATTAGCCAGCTTTTGTATTTCCAAAACCATAGGGAAATACAAGTAAAATGCAATAATACCCCAAAAATACATATATTTAGGGTTCCGTATGCATTTTCATACCTTTAAAAGCTTCAAACATATAAAGTAAATATACCAAAATGTAGAGAATTTCAATATGAACACAACGGTACCAACCATACCTCGATTGGGGCTCCTACGCACCTACACACGTTGCCTAAGTGCGCGGCGCGTGTGGCGCACGCGCTTGCCCAATATGGGCTTTTGAGCCGGTCCGACCGGTCCAATCGGTTCTACTGTTGATCGATCCAACCGGTTCGACCATTGATCGGTCCGATCGGTTGACCGTTGACCGATCACGGGTCGGGTCTCCGAGTTGGGTCGGGTATCCGAGTCGGATCGGGTCGTGGTCGGGTCACCATCCGGGTTGGGTTGATCGCCGGTTAGGTCAGGTTGCCGAAGGTCTGTCGGTTGGCGAGATGACGTCAGCGTGTCATCACCGACAGTTTTGCTAACGTCATCGATGATGTCAGCACATACCGGTTGGCAACGCGCGCGTGGCCTTCACGCGCTGACAGTGCCAGCGCTTTGGACGCATGGCTCCTACGCGCCACGGCTTCTAGCCGCACATGTAGGTGCATTCGGCAGCGCTCGACCAACCGTTCTGCTCATCTCGATGAGTTATTCAATTATATATAATAAAAAATAATTTTCACCGTAAAGAATTTTTCGAAAATCATCCGAACAAAACGGTCGCCCGTAACGTTCAAACCCATTCTTCGTTTCAATTCATGTTCGTCGATTCATCTTGCAATTCTCGAGCAATGAACATGCAGACAGTATGAAGTTCATTATCATGATCTCCATATCAAATAGGAAGCGGAAAAAAATCAACGGGAAAACAAGGCAGAGATCATAACCTTGCTCTAATACCAATGTTGGAAGCGTGTATTGGAAGAATCGACTAACCTGTTCGATGCACTACGAACAAAATTTCCAGGATCACACGTTGAATCACCAGCAAACGATGAACGATTCTACTCCACGTTAGTCCGAATATAATCATAGTGAAAGTATTCTTGTTCCACAGCGTTATTGCCAATTGTCTTCTCAAAATAGATACGGAATCCTTATATGTTCAGAGAGAGAGAGAGAGTTCTGAATTTTTCTCTTGTAAATTGTTTATCATTAGAGGAAGTTTTCTTAACTTCCCTTAAGAAACTCTTCTCGCACCTCTTCAATAGGTGTCTCTCAAACACACTTCTTATTAGAGCAAATGATGTCCCTTGGACACACACATCATGGGCGGACCGACGAAATATAACACACAGAATACTTAGGCACCATAACTAGTTTCGACCAGCCATGACCTCATCAGGAGAGTGGTATCAACTCCTGACCAGTTTATGCACGGGAGGCCAACCCGCCTTCAGAGCTCCTAAGGGTATATTCGTTCTATCCTAGAACTCTTAGCACCAACTGTCCTGACACTACTCCCACGATCTAGTTGTATTCAGCCCTTTGCATCCTCACTCTTCACTCGATAACCCCAAGCTCCACTCACAAGGGTACAGGAGAATGAGAGAATCACGGTCTGTGACACATGCAAGGTGGACTTTAGGATCCTTTGTTGATGCCCTTTAGTTTATAATTCAATGTCTTTTAGGGCTATACAGTAGTTAGGTGAGGCGAACATTTCTTGGAGCTTGCCGAGTTCCTGGCATTGTTCAACTTGCCAAACAAGCTGTAGCAATGATTTTTTAACAGGAACCAGACTACCCTACTGCTTATGCTTTGCTATCAAATATGTATGCCTGGGCTGGTCTTGGGAAGATGCAGCAGCAATCATAAATGAAACTGAAATACCTTACAAAAGAAGTTCTATTTGGGTGACACTTCACACACAAAGGCACAGGAGATTTATCACAAACTGGACCAATTGGCTAGTCGAATAAAATAAATGGGTATTGTTCTGAATACTGAATTTGTTCTTCATGGTGCGGAGAAGGGACACAAGGAACAATATTTGCTCCAGCACAGTGAAAAATTTGCTGTTGTTTTTGGCCTTATAAGCACCTCCCGTGCGAAATCTGTCAAGGTGTTTAAGAATCTCCACATTTGTGGAGATTGCCATTCTGCAATCAAATATATCTCTGTGGCAACCAGAAGACTTATAGTCGTAAGAGATGCAAACCGGTTCCACCAATTTACGGACTAAACATGCTCATGCAATGACTACTGGCAACAATGCTTCTTAAATTGTCTCATTCATTGTGAACATCAAATCTCCATTTTAGATTTTCCCCTTTATTCCTATGTTACTCCTATGTTACTTGAACTGGATTCTATTAAACCCTAGCAAGCCCAACAATTTAAATATCATGTCCTGAAATGTATATGGACTTGGTACTCCTACTGTCAAAATACCAAGCAGAAGACCTCAAATGGAGCTCGCAATCTTCAGCAATATGATTCATGCAATCGAAAACAGTCATGCTTTTGCCTTTGGATTTTCCTGGAGTGTGCAGTTTTCGGACCCTAGATATTTATGTTCTGTTCTATCCTGGGTGTTTCCAATATGCAGTCCTGATACCCAATAATTCGTTCATTGGCTAAATATTCTGTATGATTTTTGTTTTGGAAATTTTTCTTGTAATGCCTCCAACATTTAGTATCTTCGGATGTGGCAATTTCTTGTGCTTTTATATCTTCAGGTTCAACTATAAGAGTTCATGCCATATGTTGGTACAACATTTCCCGGACTGCTGCAGAGTAGATAACTTTAGGAAATTGGTGATTGAGAAGAAAAAAGAGAAACTTTCGTGAGCAAACACCGGTTTGAAACCAAGAGGCATAATCCTTGAGGTGTTCATGCAATGATCAAGCATTTGCAAGTATTGCATCTACATGCTATGGAGGAAAATGTTTTCCGTCAAATGGGGAAGCTCCATATTGTTCCTCTGCAAGGCTTCTACTATACAGCATGGTACTCGCCAGAGCAGGAAAAGCAACAGGTACTCGTTACTAGTTCCCCTCAGCAAATGACGGCATATAATATAAAGGTGTTTGACTAGAGCGCGCACGTTAACTGTCATGTTGTTGCCGGCAATGTGTTTTATCAGTGGTAGCAATTATAATCATCTATACATACAATTCGTATCAAAAGAATATTCATGTCCTTTGAAGCAAGAGTTGTCGAGGCAAATAACGTTATGCCTCACCTCATGCCATAAGCTGACAAAGCCACTTGCACTCTTGAACGATGCATGACTTTAAAGTAGTGCAGATAACATATTCGGAAAGTTAAAATAATGTGCACAAGCAGGTAATTTGAATTAAGAATCCTGTAAAGTACGTAATTAGCTTTCAGATGAATTGAGTTTCTTGCTCATGCTCGAGGTTCTTCACGCTCATTGGAGAATCATCCAGATGGGAAAGACCACTCGTTGTGACAGGAGGCTGTGGAGCTCTCTTTCAGTTCCATTGACATTTGTTGCTCCGCTGCATCATGAAAGGAGGGCGAGAACAATTGAAACCTCACATAACGAAGTGTTCAATGTACGACAACCAGACCCGTCAAATGGACGGAAGAATTCATAGGCTGAACTTCAAGGGTTACATAAACCGACTTCCAGAAGCAAACAATTAGGGAGAAAAACACTAGAAGTGCCAAAAGTTATTTACGGCGCTCACTTTAGTGCCAAAAATTTTGTTGGATCACTTAAGTGCCAAATCAGAGAGAAATTGATTATTTAAGTGCTAAATCGGAGAAAAAACGATCACTTAAGTGCCAATTCTGGCCAAATTGATTACGTGGCATTTATAATTAAATTTTTTAATATGACTTGATATATATTTTTTTAAAATTCTGTCCTTGTGGACATCCAAAACGACGTCGCACAATCCAACGAGCACTGAAGTGATCACTTTAAACAAAATTTGACACTCATACGATCACTATTTATAACTTTTAGATGACGTCCTTTATGAGTTATATGCTGACTGAGCATGCCGGCGAGCCACGTAGGATCAAGAAATTAATAAAATATTGTTACGTCAGATTTCCAGCAATCCAGAGTGGATTTGATACTTAAGTGATCTTTTTTTTTTAAGTGGCACTTAAGTGATCCGAAACAAACTTTTGATACTAAAGTGAGCGTCATACACAATTTTTGAAACTTCTAGTATCCTTCTTCCCAAACAATTATAAACAGATGGCCTTACTTAGGAGAGCACTCGACAAGAGGCTCAAGGAGCAGGAAGAGATTCATGGAAAACATCCCCACGTAAAAGGCGAGTAAAGGAACAATTTGGGCGTAAATTGCGTATCAATTCCTCTTTCGGAGGAACTGATTATTGACGTAGCGATATACTTAAATTTGAGCTCATATGGCACAGAATGATCCCCATCATAGTGAGCTTCCTCCCAGGGGCAAATTCTATGCAAGATCTCTTTGTTTTGCTCCATATTTGGGCAAGCTGCAGTGCTGGATACAAAGTATCTCTGCTTATTCTTTAATTCTGCAACATTTTTGCAATTGCTCTATGGACAAAAACCTATTGTACTTTTGCCAATTCGGTTCTAAACCTTTTAAATTTGCCAATTCAGTCCTAAACCTTTTCACTTCCTGCCAATTTAGTCTTAATCCTTTTCACTTCTTGTCAATTGAGTCCATTTGGCAGGTCGGCGCTGAGGTAGCTGCCGGCCGTCCAGTGTTGACGTGGCCGCCGACTGTCCGGCCAACGCTAACGTGGTAATTTTTAAATAATTTTTTCCAATTTGTTTTCTTTATTTTTGCCTTTTCCCTCTGGCCGGTCGCCGCAGGCTGGCAAGGTCAACCTCGCCGTCGCAAAACCCAACGACGGCGAGGTTGGCCTCGCCTTGGCTGGGCGAAAGTCAACCCCGTTGGATCTGGGTGAGGTTTGATGTGGCTAGCAGGGATCACCTAGAGGGGGGTGAATAGGTGACCTTGAACAGCTTTATAATATTTATGCGGAAATTAAAACCAATCACATAAGAGTCTGAATATTATTCAGATTCAAGACATATTATATAGATGAAGCTCTTGATGTGCATAAAGTAAAGTAAAAGATAAGGGATAGAGAATCTGCACACAAGTTTATAGTGGTTCGGCTTAGATCAAGCCTACGTCCACTCTCCCACGCTGACAGCCTACTGGCTGGATTCAACTAATCAAATCAATGAGAAGTTACAGCAAGTTGCGCTGCTTAAACCCAAGCACTTCTCCCCAAAGTTGGTGCTGCTTATACCAAGCCGATAGATCACACTATCTCACACCTAAGCACACACTTATAACACTGTCTATACCTCTCAAATGATTACACGTTTAAGCTCATGAAAGACAAGAGATTGAATCGGAGTATGCTCAGACTTTGGACTTGTTGATTCTTGATTTCGTTCTATACCTTCTGCTCCTCGTTGATCTCCTTTTATACTCCTCCACTTCCAAACTAGCCGTTGGACAGTCTTCAGAGGATCATCTTCCAATATTCATCTTTGGACAGATTCGTATAAAATAGATTGAGTAGCCGTTGGTTGACAAAATCTGAATCCCGCTGATTCTGGTCGCCCATACAATCAGAATTTTGGTTTCCATAAGTAGAGCTTTATCCGTTGTAATGCATACTTGTCGTAATGTTTGATTGTCAATCAATTTGATTAAGTTTGAGACAATCAAAACTTTCCTTTTGTGAAATCCATACCAGATCACTAGCTGTTATTTTTCGTTCTGAGTTCTGCGTCTGCGTCTGAATAATTTCAGCATCTGCATCTGAATAATTTCAGCGTCTGAAGAAATTCTGTGTCTGAACTTTCTCGTTCTGAGTCTGAACTTCTCGTTCTGAATCTGAATCTCTTTTGCTTGAAGTTCTTTCACAATTTGAACACGAACTAGATCAAGATTGACATATGCTTTTCTTCCAAAAATAACTTCCTGAATTAAAATACTTCAAAGCATTTATCAGACTTACAAAACACTCATGGACAGTTTTGTCAACTTCAAAATCTATTGGGAATTTTCCTTAACAATCTCCCCCTTTTTGATGGTGACAAAACTTTCATGCAGATATATAGATTTTGAGATAATTTTGAAAAATATGATCAAGCATATAATGTAGCAGATATTCAAGATATCATATATGATCAGAGTAATTTGATATGAGATTTTTTTATACTCAGTTTTTGAATAAGACAAGGAGTATGACAAAATCTGAACCGTAAAAGAAATCTAAATCAAAGTCTGTCTCCTTTTCTTTGAATCCAATAATCTGCATATCGAACCAAATCATATCTGCATATTTGAGCATATCAAAGTATATCATATCTGCATCAAAGCATATCATATCTGCATATTTCTCCCCCTTTTTGTCAGCATCACAAAAAGATATATGCGTAAAATTCCTTAATGATCATGACAATATATGGAAGTATAATCAAAACTCAATATTATGCATCAATTAAGTAGAATTATCCACTAAGCACATATGCATATTTACATTCTCTCCCCCTTTTTGTCACAAACAAAAAGCGATAGTAATGGAAAGGGTATCACGTAGAGAATATAAATTTAACTCATCTTCATGTACTATCTTCAAAATATATTTGGCATGAAACACAACCTTCAAAAATATCATCTTTCGCGAACATAACATATATTCAATATAGCTCATGTTCTAAAGAATCAAATATCATATATATCAACGAACACGTATGCACATAATAAATTTCACAATTTTTTGTCATGAAAAAACGATAATATGAATAAGAGATTCGTTAATGACAAAAAGTAAGAAATACTAACCCGGATTGTGTAGAACTTAGCAAGTTCTAACATACATTACCTTTTCTTTCATAGTAATCAAGAGTGGGCAGAAATTAAATTAACTTTCATACTTGATTTACGCTCCCCCTCAATTTGATACCATTTTGAGATGATTCTCCTCCTTTCTTTTGCATTTTTCCACATTTTGTTTTTCTCTTTCAGGAGTGGGCAGTTAGGCTTGATATGTCCACGTTTCCTACAGTGAAAGCATATTATATCCTTTGATCTTTCTGTCTCATCGACAGACCTCTTATTTTCAAAGGGCTTCTTCCCTTTGAGATTTCTTCCTCTGATTTTCATTCTTTTGTACTTCTTTATGAAGAGAGCTAATTCTTCATCATCAACATTTTCATCTTCTGAATCTGCATCAGAATCAATGTTAGTTTTCAATGCAATTGACTTATTACCTCTGGTTTCGTTCTCCTCATTTCGTTTCTCAGTCTCATATGACTGAAGAGTTCCAATTAACTCATTCACTGATAGAGGCTTGATCCTTTGTGTCTCACGAAGAGATGTTTTGATGTTATCCCATTCCTTTGTCAGTCCTCTCAGTAGTTTGTTGACTTTCAATGCATCTGGGACTGGTTGTCCTTGATATGCAAGACCATTTACTATGTCAGTAAACCTATCATACATATCAGCAATTGATTCTTCAGGCTTCAGTTTGAAGGATTCATATTGACCAAGCAGAAGATTGATTTGAGTTTCCTTGGCTCGATCTATTCCTTCATAAGTAATGTAGAGAGTATCCCAAATTTCTTTAGCAAATTCACAGGCAGCAATCTTTTTATATTCAATAGGAGATAAAGCACAGTAAAGAGAATAAATTGCTTTAGAATCTAGAGTTTCTCTTTTAGAGATTTCAGCTGGAGATAAAGGAGGATCTGCTGATTTGCTTTCGTCTGCCTTTTCTTTTGAATCAGAGGATTTTGGTTTGACTCCTTTGATAATGACATCCCATTGTGAATGATCGATTGACTTTATGAATGCCTTCATCTTATTCTTCCAAACGCTGTATTCTTTGCCATCGAAATATGGTGGCCTGTTATTACTCTGACCTTCAATAAGCCCTGGAGCACCAAAGCTAGCCATGTCGATCGTTAGCTCAGAAGTAAAACACTTCAATAAACAAGCAACCGAGCTCTGATACCAATTGATGTGGCTAGCAGGGATCACCTAGAGGGGGGTGAATAGGTGACCTTGAACAGCTTTATAATATTTATGCGGAAATTAAAACCAATCACATAAGAGTATGAATATTATTCAGATTCAAGACAGATTATATAGATGAAGCTCTTGATATGCAGAAAGTAAAGTAAAAGATAAGGGATAGAGAATCTGCACACAAGTTTATAGTGGTTCGGCTTAGATCAAGCCTACGTCCACTCTCCCACGCTGACAGCCTACTGGCTGGATTCAACTAATCAAATCAATGAGAAGTTACAGCAAGTTGCGCTGCTTAAACCCAAGCACTTCTCCCTGAAGTTGGTGCTGCTTACACCAAGCCGATAGATCACACTATCTCACACCTAAGCACACACTTATAACACTGTCTATACCTCTCAAATGATTACACGTTTAAGCTCATGAAAGACAAGAGATTGAATCGGAGTATGCTCAGACTTTGGACTTGTTGATTCTTGATTTCGTTCTATACCTTCTGCTCCTCGTTGATCTCCTTTTATACTCCTCCACTTCCAAACTAGCCGTTGGACAGTCTTCAGAGGATCATCTTCCAATATTCATCTTTGGACAGATTCAATCAATTTGATTAAGTTTGAGACAATCAAAACTTTCCTTCTGTGAAATCCATACCAGATCACTAGCTGTTATTTTTCGTTCTGAGTTCTGCGTCTGCGTCTGAATAATTTCAGCGTCTGCATCTGAATAATTTCAGCGTCTGAAGAAATTCTGCATCTGAACTTTCTCGTTCTGAGTCTGAACTTCTCGTTCTGAATCTGAATCTCTTTTGCTTGAAGTTCTTTCACAATTTGAACACGAACTAGATCAAGATTGACATATGCTTTTCTTCCAAAAATAACTTCCTGAATTAAAATACTTCAAAGCATTTATCAGACTTACAAAACACTCATGGACAGTTTTGTCAACTTCAAAATCTATTGGGAATTTTCCTTAACAAGGTTGAGCCTCGGCTAGGCATGGCGACGGTCGACCTCGCCCAGCCAAGGCGAGGCCAGCCTCATCGTCGCGAAACCTAGTGATGACTAGGCCGGCCTCGCCATGGCTGGGTGAGGCACAACCTCGCTAGATCTGGGTGAGTGAAACCTAGTGATTGCGAGGTCGGCCTCACCCAGCCATGGTGAGGTCGAGGCTCGACCTCGTCCAGCCATGGCGTGGCCGCCCTCGCAGCGGCAGGCGAGGCTTGCCCTCGCCAGAGGCCAGCGAGGTCAACCTCGCCGACACGAGCCTTTGGCTGGTCGCCGGTTGCCGGACCAGCCAAAGGGAAAAGGCAGAAAAAAAAAGAAAAAAATTTTAAAAGATTTAAAAATTCGAAAAAAATATTTAAAAATTACCACGTCAGCGTTGGCCGAACGGCCGGCGGCCACGTCAGTGCCGGACGGCCGGCGGCCACGTTAGTGCCGGCTAGCTAAATGGACTCAATTAGCAAGAAATGAAAAGGTTTAGGACTGAATTGGCAAACTTAAAAGGTTTAAGACCGAATTGGCAAAAGTGCAATAGGTTTAGGACTTTTTTGACAATTTTCCCGATTATTGATGCAGCGATATACTTAATTTGAGCTCATATGGCACATAATGATCCCCATCATAGTGAGCTTCCTCCCATGTGCAAATTTTATGCAAGATCTCTTTGTTTTGCTCCATATTTGGGCAAGCTGCAGTGCTGGATACGAAGTATCTCTGCTTATTCTTTAATTCTGCAACATTTTCGCAACTGCTCTGTGGGCAAAAATCGTCTCTCTCTCGATTTTCCTGGTCATATAATGTCTAGAGCTTTGGGATTCTCTTTTTGGTTTTTATTTTCCTTTACCTACTTCTGAAGTTGTTTCACTAAAGGTAGAGTTAATTGACGTTAATTCGATTTTCCATGGTTTTTTTTTGGTAAGAAAAGGAAGCCATTTCATTCATGTTAACCAGTTGATAAATACACCAAAAGAGCTTCTGAGCATAACAAATCCCAAAGGGCTTGTGGTGGCTTGAAAACCCAGTTGAGTAGGAGGATATTATGGACTTGAGCTTTAACGATCCAGTCCACAACCTTATTTTGGGTCTATGTACAGTGGCCCAACCGGAGGCCTTTTACTCTGATAAGCAAGTCCTTACTCTCTCTCTGATCAGCATGTGGACTTCCCAAGAGACCTGATCTGTGCCTTGAAGCATTCTAACTAAAAAGAGATTGTCTGACTCCAACTCTGTCTCTTTACATTCTCTCTCTTCGAAGCCACGTGAGTTTAGTCACTTTAATGCTTCCAACAGAGCTAAGGTTTCGGCATGGAGGGGAGATCGAACCTGCACAGAGCTCACGAATCCATCAATCAGCATTCCGGAGGAGTCTCGGCACACCCACAACACCGCACCAGCCCCTTTTCTCTCCCGAAACGCTCCATCTACATTTATTTTCAGAGATCCCGAGCATGGTGGAATCCAAGAAATCTATGAGTTCTCCTTTCTTTTCCCTTTTCCTATGGGTTTAGAGCTCCAACGAGTAATTTTGTCGTTCATTGCACAGGCATCCGTGACAACACTCCTCGGATCTGGTTTGGTGCCCTTGAATATAAAATTTTTATGAGATTTCCATATGTGCCAAAGAATAGCTGTGACAAGCTCCAGGTTTGGCTCATCCCTTTTGGTGCTTCGGTAATTTAGTAACCATTGATCAATTCGATTGAGTCCATGACTCGAAATCCTGACTTGTACCCGCGATCAGATTTCTTGAGTCCATGAACAGAGGAGGAACAAGTGCTCAAGAGTTTCTCGATTCTACTGGCAAAGAGGGCAAATTGGGTCAAGGACTATGTTTCTTTTGAGAAGGTTATCCTTTGTAGGCAAGGCGTTTTGGCAAATACTCCATAAAAAAATCTTGAGTTTGGGCGGGACATCTAGTTTCCATAATTTATTCCAAAGTTCTGATGGGGGCTGGTAGGAAGAGGAGGGTTGTTGTATGCATGATAATGGATCGTCTTGTCTGAGTTGGTTATACCCATTTTTCACTGAATACAACCCTGATTTAGTCCCTATCCAGACCACTCTATCCGCCACATTTTCCTTCGGTAAAGGAATAGATGTTATCTCCTTCACTACTCTATCATCAAACAGTCGCCTAAGTGTCTGCTCATCCCAATTGGGCACGTTCTTGTCTATAAGATCAGCACCAAACACTGGGTCATTGCGATTCGCTAGGCCTCCAATAACCCCTGATGGTAACCACTTATCCTCCATCACGCTAATGGTTTCACCATTCCCTACGAACCACATAGTCGACTTCGTAATGGCATCCCTACCCATGATCAAGCTTTGCCAGCTCCATGATGGTCTAGTTCCCTTCCCCGCATGCCAGAAATCGGTATTAGGAAAATAAATTCCTTTCAAAATTTTGGTCCATAATGCGGATGGAGATTGAATGATCCTCCAGGCTTGCTTCCCCAACATGGCCTTATTGAAGGTGATCAAATCCTTGAAACCCAAGCCTCCTTTATCCTTTCTTGTTTTAAGTAACTCCCATTTTTTCCGATGTATACCAGCTTTTGATTCCCCATTTCTCCACCAAAAGGCTACAATTTTTCGCTCTATTGCATGACAAATAGATAAGGGAATTTTGAAAATGGACATCGCATATTGTGGTATCGCTTGAATCACAGCCTTGAGAAGCACTTCTTTCCCTACCTTTGAAATCAAATTTTCCTTCCACCCTTCCAGTTTCATATTCACCCTAGCCAGAATCCATGCAAACATGTCTTTCTTTGAATTTCCCCAATCTGAGGGTATTCCCAAATATTTTCTTGCTTTTTCTATTTTCGGGACACGCAATTCTTGGCCCATATTATGTCTTAATCTCAGAGGGCAACCGGAGCTAAAGAAAATACCTGATTTATTCAGGTTAATAGTTTGGCTCGTAACATAACAATATTGGTTTAAAACCACTGCCACATTTTGACATTCGCTCACTGTTCCATCCAAAAAAATGATAGAGTCATCAACAAAAAGCAAATGAGTGAGTGTTGGGCAAAATCTATTTAATCTAATACCTCCTATAATTCTTGCCTCTGATGATTGTTTCATGAGCAAAGAGAGTACGTTTGCTATGATAATGAACAAGTATAGGGAGAGAGGGTCACCTTGCCTAATTCCTCTTGATGGTTGAAAGTACGGTAAAGATTCGCCATTGAATTTGACGCTAAAGGATACTGTGGTAATACATTGCATAATCCACGATACCCATTTCTTGCATAACCACATCTTTAACATACAAGCTCATAGAAAATCCCATTCTATTCTGTCATAGGCTTTTTGCATGTCCAGTTTTAGAATTGCCTGGAATTTCTTCTTCCTCTTTCTAATTTGGAGCTGATGAAGTACCTCTTGGACTACTAGGATATTATCCTGAATCTGTCGGCCACCAATGAAAGCACTCTGTTCTATTTCGATCAATTGGGGAAGACAAGGTTTCAAGCGATTTGCCAAAACCTTTGATATAATCTTGTACACAAAGTTGTAGAGGCTAATAGGTCTATATTGGCTGAGATTCTCTGGATTAGGGACTTTGGGTATAAGAGAAATTAGAGTTCTGTTAATGGATGGGTCCAACACTCCGCTACTCATGAAATCTCTCACCATTCTGATGATATCAACATGAATATCCCCCCAATGATGTTGATAAAACTGTGCATTAAGTCCATCAGGCCCCGGCACTTTCAATGCTCCCATTTGGAAAACAGCATCCTTGACTTCTTGTAAAGTTATGTCTGCTATTAATGCTTCATTAATCTCTTCCCTAACAAGACTAGGACACTGCTCAAGAACTGGTTGAAAATCACGAGGGCCTACTGATTTGTACAGATCCTTGAAAAAAATCTGTTGTTGCTTGTTTAAGAACGTGGGGATCCCTACTCCATTCCCCTTCTGATATCATCAGCATCAAAATTTTGTTTCTCTATTTTCTCTGAATTGTGGTAGCATGAAAGTATTTGGTGTTTTTGTCTCCTCATTTCAGCCATGAGATTCGAGATCTCAATCCCCAGTACATTTCTTCTTGTCTCCGTAAGTCATGAATTCTTTCTTTAATCTATTTCACTCTCTCGTTATCATTCTGGGTATTAGTGCCATTTGTGATAATCTGGAGTTCCATCTTCAACCGGGTGATTTGCTTTTATGCATTAGAGAACTTTTTCCTGCTCCAACTAGTCAAAGCCATTGTCACCTCTTTTAATTTTCGCAAAAGGCTCTGATTCAGAATATTTGAGGATGTCCAGGCCTTTTTAACAACATCTACATACTCCTCATCTTCAGCCCAAAATGTCTCATATTTAAATTCCTTCTGGCGTTTCACTCTTTTAGCTTCCAAAGACAATAGAATCAGGCTATGGTCTGACCCAATCACAAGCAATGCATAGGCTTCTGCATTTGGAAATAATATCCTCCAATCGAAATTGCACAGGACCCGATCCAATCTTTCCTTCACATAGGCTTCCCCTTCATGATTGTTAGCCCAAGTAAATGCGCATCCTTTGCATTCAAGATCCATTAAAGAACAGTTATTCAGGAACTCCTGAAATGCCTTCAATCTATAATGTTCAGCCATTCTTCTACCCACCCTTTCCTAATGATAAAGGATTTCATTAAAGTCCCCTAAACAAATCCAAGGAAGGTTATTAAGAGAACTCAAACCTTTCAATTCCTCCCACAATCTCAGCCTCTCTGGGAACGTGGTTGGTGCATGTACTAATGCGATTCTCATTCTCTTCTTGCATTCATCATCTTGATAAATGATATTGATGAACTCATCGGAATATGACTCCACTGTGACCGACACCCCACTACTCCACATCATTGCCATCCCACCTGCAATACCTCTGGGATTTACCACAAAACAATGCTGGAAATTATGCCTACGTTTCAGCCGGAGCACCACTAGTTTCATTCAGTGACGTAGAGTTCTTCACCTGAGTATCATAAGGATTATACCTCCTCACCTTTTTGTTACCTAGTAGTTTGCTCCCAATCAACTTTTTCCTTTGAGTTCCTGCTAAGGGCAGATCTGGGACAGGAATAGGAATCTCCCTGGTTGAGTTAGGTCCTTGGCTTTGCTGATTGACATGGCTGTGGGAGTTAGTTACTGGAACATAGGTAATAACTTGTGTCACTTCAGCAGGAATTTTTGGTATAATTTCGTCATCCATATTCTCATCTCCCTTTTAATCATTAAAGAGCTTCCAGAAAGGGCTGAACTCATTAGCTTCAGCTTTGAGCCAATGACCAAAGCGCACATCTATTCCTGCTTCAAATTTTTCCTCATCGAAAGGGAGTATCTCACAATGCTTAGCATAATGCCCAATTCTGCCACAGGAATAGCAGAAATGTGGTAACCTTTCGTACTTGAAATCCACCCAATGTTTCTTGCCTTTATAGTTCACAATAGTTCCTGGCATCAAAGGTTCCAGCAGATTAATATTCACCCTCGCCTTACCCATTTTCGACGTAGCAAAGCTCCTGCCATCAGCCTTCACTTCGTCTACATATCCCAGAGTTAGTGCTGTTTTTCGGATATCTTTCTCGGAAAGAAGCTCGAAAGGTAGCCCATAAATATGAACCCAAAAGGCACAATGTGTAAAGACATAACGGTGAGGTGGGATGTTCTCTTCCCATGGTTTCAAAAAATGTAGGTGATTGGCAAAACAACATGGTCCAGACTGAAGCACCCTATTCTTCTCAATTTCAGATTTGAAAGTAAAAGCAAATACATCTGCGCCAACTAGGGAAAAGCTAAAATCATCCAAACGCCATGCCTTCTTCATTGTATTATGGAATGCTTGGATATTTATGTTTGGTTTCGAAAAAAGTTGCCCGAAAAGTGTGAGGTGATACTCCTTCAGTTTCTGTGCTGTGACGATGTCGTCCAATTCGGCCATTTTATTCTCAGTCCAGAGGTTACCTAATCTCCTACAAAGAAGATTGAGTCGAGCATCGACTGAGTTCTATTCCTCCATTGCCATTTGTAGGTGTCGCAGACCCCAGCTATTGGAAAGGGGAGGTTGATTCCGGTCCACGCACACCACCGTAGATAGCCGATTGAAGTTGCTCCAGCGAAAGTCAACCCAGCAACTATACGAGTTCAGGGAGGAAAATTTCTGGGTTTAAGGAAGAGACGAGGGAAGAAAATGAGAGGGGAGAAAGGAAGAAGAGAGAAATGAGAGGTGATATTAAGGGTTTACGGTGGATTTTGGGGTTTAGGGTTTCTACCACCGAGAGGGGTAGAGAGCAGCTCTTCCATATCGAGAGAGTTGTAGCCTCTGGAGCACCTCGATTTTCCATGATTAGTGTAGTAATAGTCGAAGAACTTTCGCAAGAACTGACAAGTCGTGGGAAAATTACGGAGTGGTTAGACTTTTTACTATCATTTCTCAGCCTGACCGTTTGCTCGTGCCAATTCAGATTTTCAGTTTGTCAGGAAGCTGCGAGAAAAACTTTTCTTTGCAAAGGTCACTCGAAGAATTTATCTAAAAATGATGGAACAAAATACTCAGCAAAAGGATAAATAAAGGTTCCAACCTAACCTTCTCTTTGGTTTGATTATAATATCATGTTTCATATAAACCCGGGAGAAGGACACTAGAAGTGCCAAAAGTTATATATGATGCTCACTTTAGTGCCAAAAGTTTGTTTCGGATCACTTAAGTGTTGCTTAAAAAAAACGATCACTTAAGTATCAAATTTGATCTGGATTACCGGATATCTGATGTGCCAATATTTTATTAATTTTTGTCTTACGTGACTCAAGGCGTGCTCTGTCAGCATATAACTCATAAACAACATCGTCTAAAAGTTATAAATAATGATCATTTGAGTGCTAAATTTTGTTTAAAGTGATCACTTCAGTACTAGTTGTTGTTAAAAAATGATGACTTCAGTGCCAGTTGGATTGTGCGACGTCGTTTTGGATGTCCATATGGATTGAATTTTAAAAAATATATATATCAAGTCATATTAAAAAATTAGTTATAAATGCCACATAATCAATTTGACCGAAATTGGTAATTAAGTTATTGCTTTTTCTCTGATTTGGCACTTAAGTAATCTTTTTTTCTCCGATTTTGGCACTTAAGTTATTCAAAAAAACTTTTGGCACTAAAGTGAGCGCTGTACACAACTTTTGGCACTTCCAGTATTCTTCTTCCATATAAACTCTAACAGTAAGACTAGCTAAAACATTTTCTGTAAGTTTATACTAGATATTGAGTTTCATCTTTTCTGGAGATAGTGATTGGTCAGTAAGTTTGGTACTTTGCCCGTTCAAAATGCTGTCAGAATTAGGAAGAAAAATAGAGCAATGCTATCTATGGATGCTATCTAGATATTCTGCCTCCGTTTCTAGACAATTTTAGTGATTAGGCGATTAATTAATTTTCAGTGTCCATGTCACGCCCCGAACCCCATCGAGCACGCGACACACCTCTCTGGTCAAGTAATGCGACGTCCCAAGTTATCGCTGACCTAATTCATCTTATCAGAGATATAAGGCAATCAGCGAAAGCCACAATTCACCTGGACAATAATAACTAGGGCAAATAGGGAAGATAAACACATCTATTAGCGATTCAAACTTATATAATATCCACAATTTATAACTCACAATATTTACAAGCACACCAAACCCCTAAACGATAAACCACCAACATCCAAAAAGATCGATAATCTGGGTACCCTATCTCAAAAAATGGTACACTTCAAAAGACCTATTCCCAACCCTTACTCTAGCCTCTACGCCCTCTAGACGGCGTCTACTCTGAATCCGATTCCTCATCACCCGCATCGAAACTCCCCTGAACTGTCGACTCCTTTGAGAACTCTGGTTCAGTCTCGATCTCGATCGAATTGTTTATGTCACCTGACTCCACTGGAGCCTCGACTCGCTCCTCTTCAACTGGCTTCTCGTTCGACTCGTCCTTAGGCACAAACTCGAGATCGTACCATGGCTCATACTCAAGTACGTCCTCCGGTTCCTCTTTAGGCTCTGCTTCAGGCTCTATCTCTAGGGCCTTTTCAGGTTCTGCTTCAGGGTCTTCTTCTTCTTCTGGATCCTCCTCTGGAATTACCTCCAGGTCCACATCCATGGGGTCGTCCCTGCCTGGGACTCCTTCGGCTCCGGGTCAGGCTCGGCCACATTAGGTTCAAGTGCTGCAGGTGCATGCTGATGCCCTGACTGCGCCAGACTAGTCTCCAAGCTAGTCATCTCGCCAGAGGATGGGGGTATAGTTGACGGATCCCAATCTCCAATGTCATCAAAGGGTACGTCGAAGCCTCGGACGGGACCAAATTCATCTACCCCGTCCCTGAACATCCAGGCAGTATATGTATGGGCTTGCCAGAGGGGTAGTCCTATGTCTATCCAAACTACAGAGGTATGCTTCACCTAGGTCATGTTTTCATCTATAGGGTATTCTACAACGTCGTGGTCGGTGTGCATGGAATCCCAAAATGCTGCGGCGGTAGTGGCAGAAGATTCATGGCCTACGTCGAGGTTCTGAAATTGTTGGTTGAAACAACCATGAGATCACATCTCAATAAGTACACACCCTAAACCCCACCTAAGTTATCACGTACCTCCAGATAATCACAAACACAATCACACTTAGCCATCACATAGTAGGCACACAATTGATACTTACCTGGGCCTTTCATGCGTGCAACCTGCACGTTAACCATAATAACGTAATCGCCAACTACATGCACATTTCCAATACATTTCACACATGAATTTCACTTGACTCGCCAGTGACATGTGTAATGGTATCACCTTAGGTCCACTGCGACCAACTCATACTTTCCACTCAACTCGCCAGTGACCCGCGTAATGGTACCGCCTCAAGTTCACTGTGACCATCTCATATACACAACACTCTTGGGCCAGCGTAATGGTACCACCTCAGGCCATGTATCTTGCCCGCGTAATGGTACCGCCTCAGGCTCAACATCCGTCTCCTAGGGCACAACCCGCGTAATGGTACCGCCTCAAGTTGGTCATATTTACAATACTCTTTAGCCCGCGTAATGGTACCGCCTCAGGCCATGTATCTTGCCCGCGTAATGGTATCGCTTCAGGCTCAACACCTACCACCTACTGTACAACTCGCGTAATAGTAACGCCTCAGGTTGATAGTCTTTCGGTAATACCGGGCATCGTCCCGCGTAGTCGTACTGCCTCAGGACAGATCAATTCCCCGAGTAGTGGTACCGCCTTAGGGATTTTCGTAACCACACATACCACACTACACGCAATTTTCTCGCTCTTTCACATGCTCAACACCCACATGCCAATATACTAGCCAATCACTTGGCCCGTGCACGCACCAAATCACACACATTCCTCATGCTTATTAAGCACTCAACACGGCCAATTGTCAATCAAATTCAATTCAGCCAAGCGTGCACATAACGACTCATATTTCAGTCAATCCAGTCACGATACAATGAACATACAATGCCACTAATGGGCCCACAATCACAGCCAACATGGCACGCACAAATTCAGCATTTCTAGACTCGTTTCAAGTCATAACAAACATCATTATTCAGCCACCATACCACGCATCAAACCGATATCATTTGTCCTTAAATCGGACCGTATGCTCCTCATTTCACGCCCCAATTTCCAGCACGCAATTCCACATTAAATCAGTCCCGAAACATCACAAATTTCATTCATAAACCAGCCAATTCAGTTTCCCCAACTCAGTCTACCAATATAACCCCTAAACGGTCTCAATAACCCCTAAACCGACACTAATTAATCCGATTCGGCCCTAAATTCGTCCGTTGATACCCAAAATCCTAAATAGAGTTTAGGGCGCGACTTACCCGAACTCTAGACTAACTCGGCTAGAACGGAAAACATGCGGCGGTCAACCGTGAGCGGTGGCGAGCGGCTCGGCGGTGGCGACGGCGAGCGGCGGCGAGTAGGCTGGACGGCGTGCGGCGGCGACGGCCTCCTTGGCTGTGGATCACGGCCACACGAGAGAGAGAGAGAGAGAGAGAGAGAGAGAGAGAGAGAGAGAGAGAGAGAGAGAGAGAGAGAGAGAGAGAGAGAGAGAGAGAGATGGCGGGAGGGCGGTGGCATGGCGGGCGGACGGTGGCCGGCGAGCGGCGGCTTGGCGAAGGGATGGGCGGCCGGCGGTGAGGGGAGAGAGAGAGAGAGAGAGAGGGAGCCGAGAGTGATAGAGTGAAGAGAGAGAGAGAGGAATTTGGCTTTAAATAATCCAAGCCAATAATTGAATTGCCAAAAGACCATCTTACCCTTCTCTCACAAATCAAATCAACGGCTTAGATTCGATCTTATCTTGAGATCGACGGTCCGGATCGAATCTTTTCCAAAAATATCCAAGGGCAATTTGGGGATTTCATAAAAATCCAAGGGCAAATTTGTCATTTTCCAAAGCTAGAGCAAAATGACCAAAATGCCCTTCCCCAATTACATTGGCCTTAACAAACTTCTAGGGGTAAAACGGTCATTTTCCATTTCTCGCCGAAATTCAATATTTCTGAAGGATTCAGACAAATTCGAAGCTACCCGGGCAAATGACATCATCGTCCAAATGATTCGTCGTGACTTTCAAGTTTTCCAATGTCCAACTCGGTCTCTAATTTAATGACTAAGTCTAAATAACGTAACTCGAGCAAATCTCAAACTAACGGGCGGCTTTTGTGGAAATTCGCATTTTTGACCCGTGGCCGATACTAAATTAAGCCACGTTCAAGTTCACTCAGGTCGGGATGACTTTGGTTGTCACAAAATCACGAAGATCGATCACTAGTTCCGATAGGCACAATCGTTTGGTATAGGTTTTGGATCGTTCGTCAGTTTATTTCATGGTCAAGCGGAATTACCCGCGATCCACTAATATGATAGCGGCAAATTGATCCCTGACTACCCTTGGATCGGCCTGTACTGGCTCAAAATGTCACATCGATAATTTTCATGGTCGAAGGTCGTTTCACGATCGAGTTCTTTGGTCGCGCGAATTTAAATCTCTAATTAGCCTTTTCCTAACGGTTAGTATTCCCGAAGTGATCAATTCCGGGCGAGATCTAACTACAAGCATGTCCATAAACTGTTCATTTCATCAATCCCAAGTAGGTCAGATTTCAGAATATCAGAACTCTTCCCTTCTTATAAAAATTTCGTTCTCGAAATTTACAAGTCAGACTATTTACTTAAACAAGTGGGGGTATTGATGCTGTATTTGTTCTTCACTTTCTTACATTGCGCCTTCCGTCCCGTGATGTTCCTAAACAACCTTGACCATCGGGATCATCTTGTTTCTTAAAATCCGTTCTTTCCGGTCTTCGATCCTTATTGGTCTCTCGACATACGACATCCTGTTGTCCACTTCTATCTCCTCATAATTCAACACATGAGTTGGGTCCGATTCATATTTTCTTAACATCGATACGTGGAACACATTATGCACTTGTGATAAACTTGACGGGAGTGCAAGGCGATAAGCTAAATCTCCAATTCTTTCCAACACCTCAAATGGTCCCATGTACCTCGAACTCAACTTGCGTTTCTTGCCGAACCTAGATAATCCTCTCATGAGCAATACCTTAAGAAATACGTGATCCCCTACTTGAAACTCCAAAAGTCTTCGCCTTCTATCCGCATAACTCTTTTGATGGCTTTGAGATGTTTCAGCCTTTCGCAAATCACCTTAATAGCCTCAACTGACTGTTGAACTAATACTAGCCCGGTTATACTCCTTTCTCCCACTTCGTCCCAGCACACGGGCATCCTACAAGCTCTACCGTACAATGCTTCAAACGGTGCCATTCTAATGCTCTATTGAAAACTATTATTATACGCAAATTTTGTTAAGGGCAATTGCTCTTCCCACTTTCCCTGAAAATCCAATATGCATGCCCTAAGCATATCCTCTAAAGTCTAAATCGTCCTCTCAGACTAGCCATCCGTTTGCGAATGATAAGCTGTACTAAACTGCAGCTTTGACCCTAATGCCGTATGTAGACTTTTCCAAAAATTTGCAATAAACTTAGGATCACGATATGAGGTAATCGTTACAGGTACCCCATGCAAACGAACTATTTATTGTACATACAACTCAGCATATCGCTCTAATGCGAAGTCCTTATGCACAGCCAAAAAGTGTGCCGATTTTGTCAATCTATCGACAATCACCCATATGGTATCATGGCCTCTTTGGCTCCTTGATAATCCCGTCACAAAATCCATGGTTATATGCTCCCATTTCCATTCTGGGATTTCCAAAGGTTGCAATAACCTTCCGGGTTTGCAATGTTTGTGCTTTCACTTGCTGGCACGTCAGACACTTGGCAACATGTCTGGCTATATCTACTTTCATGCCATTCCACCAATAGTACCGCCTCAAATTTTGATACATTTTCGTACTACCGGGATGGATTCTATAACTACTATGATGTTGCTTTTGACAAAATTTCTTCCTTAAGTTCCACATCATCCGGCATGCACAATCGTCCTCGGAACTTCAAGATCCCGTCCTCGGATACTTGGAAGTTCGGTTTCCTCTTAGTAGCATCCATCTCCAGAATCTTCTGAGTTTCTGAGTTTGTAGACTGCAAGGCCTTAATCTTAGCTTGAATTTTCGGTTCAATCCTTAACGTGGTTAGCAAACTCGAGACTTGACTTACTTCAAATTTAATCTCCAAGTCTCGCACTTTTTCTAACAAAGCCCATTCTTTGACCATCAAGTGTGCGATGCTTGACTTCTAACTCAATGCATCGGCTACCCGGTTGGCCTTTCCGAGGTGATATAAAATATCACAATCCTAATCCTTCAGCAATTCCATCCACTGACGCTGCCTCATATTTAACTCCTTTTAAGAAAACAGATATTTAAGGCTCTGATGATCTGTATATATCTGAAATTTCTCTCCGCATAGATAATGTCGTCAAATCTTAAGGGCAAACACTATAGCGGCTAATTCCAAGTCATGCGTTGGGTAGTTCAACTCATGCGATCTTAACTGTCTTGACGTGTAGGCCACTACTTGTCTATTTTGCATGAGTACACATCCCAGTCCTTTCAACGACGCATCACTATAAATCTCGTATCCTTCGGGTCTTGATGGAATAGTCAACATCGGTGCCATCGTCAATCTATGTTTTAATTCCTGAAAACTCCCTTCACATTTGTCGGTCCATTCAAACCTTGTTTCCTTTTTCAACAAATATGTCAATGGTGTTGCTATTGCTGAAAATCCTTCCACAAAATGTCAGTAATATCCTGCCGACCTAAAAAGCTTCGAACCTCTGTTACCGTTGTTGGCCTTAGCCATTTCATTACCGCCTCTATCTTTGCTGGATCTACCGAGATTCCTTCTCCAGAAATCATGTGTCCGAGAAATGCTACTCGATTGAGCCAGAACTCGCACTTGCTAAATTTAACATATAGTGCGTTCTCTCTTAAAGTTTGCAAAACCTTACTCAAATGAAACTCATGCTCCTCTAGGCTCTTCGAGTACACCAATATGTCGTCTATAAAGACTATTATAAATTGGTCTAAGAACTCCTTGAATACCCGATTCATTAAATCCATAAAGGCAGCAAGGGCGTTCGTCAATCCGAACGGCATCACCGTAAATTCATAATGTCCATATCTCATCCTGAATGTCGTTTTCGGGATATCCTCCTTCCTAATTCTCAATTGATGATATCCTGTTCTCAGATCAATCTTAGAAAACATCGAAGCCTCTTGTAATTGATCAAATAGATCATCAATTCTCGGCAAGGGATATTTATTTTTAATCATCACTTGGTTTAGCTGCCTGTAATCAATACATAACCTCAACGATCCATCTTTCTTCCTTACAAATAAAACCGGCGCTCCCCACAGAGACGCACTCGGACGGATAAATCCTTTGTCCAATAATTCTTGCATTTGCACTTTTAACTCCTTTAACTCCAACAATGACATTCTATAAGGTGCCTTCGAGATTGGCTCAGTTCCAGGGGCCAACTCGATTACAAACTCTACGACTCTTTCTGGTAGCACTCTCGGCAATTCCTGAGGAAAGACATCGGGATAATTGCACACCATTGCAATGTCTTCTAGCCTCGGCTTTTTAGCCGTTGAATCAACCACAGCCGCTAGAAATTCTTGACACCCTTCGTTCAATAACTTAGTCATTTCTGGCGACGAAATCCATGGGATCGAGGGTCCCCCTTGATTTCTCACAAATTTGAATTCCGGATGTCTAACAGGATTGAATTGGATCACTCTACTACTATAATCCATTACGGCCCTCTACTTAGACAGCCAGTCCATTCCCACTATCACATCAAAATCGTACATGGCTAGAACCGCTAAATCAATCCTTTCCTCCCTATCCCCAATCACAATCTTACAATTCGAGCATCCCAACGAGACTAACATCTTATCATTCAAGGGAGTCCTAACATATAACACAACATCAAGCAACTACGGTTCTATACTAGCCAACTCAATAAATTGCTTAGATATAAATGAATCTAATGCCCCAGGGTCAAATAAAGCGTACACAGCATGATCGCACAGAGAAATCGCACCTGTGACAACCCCTGACGTGTTCTCAATTTCTCTTCTAGCCATAGCGTACACCCGTCCTTGGGCTTGTGGCCTATTCTGATTAGCAGTCTGGGTAGCTCCAGTTTGGTTCCCGTTTCGGGGTGGCGATAACGTAGGCGATCTATTCTGCCTAAGGTTGGGGCAAAACCTTATATGATGACCAAATCCGCCACATCCGAAACATGCTCCGCCCTTGGTAGGACAAGGTCCATTTCCATGTCTTTCCCCACACACTCGATATGGATCATTCTGAAAACGGGCCGGTTTCCCTATGTTCCTTCTAACAGGAGGGACAAAGCATCGATTTCCCGTCATTGGTCTCTTTCCCAACTGACGGTTGTCCCTACCCTAGGTAAATCTTGACCCAGAAGCGGCGGCCCTTTCCGCCAAGTCCCGCTCAATCGCTTGAGCCCTATCATAGATCTCGTTATACTCTCTCAAATTCAACGAAATCATTTGGCTGCGAAGGTCCGGCTTCAAACCGTCTGGGATCCTCCGAGCCCTATCCAACGGGTTCTCAACCATCTTCGGGGCAAACTTAGACAACCGGGCAAATTCAGCCTCGTATTGGTCTACTGTCCTATGCCCCTATCGTAGCCTCATAAATTCAGATAGTTTCTGTTCCCGGGCACTCTCAGAAAAATATTTGCCATTAAAGGTTTCCACAAACATCGCCCAAGTCTGGGCGGTACCTGCCGGGAAGATCCTTCCTCTGGTGGCTTTCCACCAATCATTTGCATTTCCCTGCAATTGATATACTGCTAATGTCACCTTCTCCTCGTCTGTACACGCCAATACTTCAAAAGCCTTTTCTAATTCCTCCACCCACATCGATGCACCATTAAGATCGCCTCTATCGTCAAACTTAGAAGGCTTTAACTTCAAAATCTGCTCGACTAATTCGTGCATCTGCCTATTCTTGTTCACTTGCCCATGCCCTTGATTCTCATTATTATTATTGGCAGCAGTGGCCACAGTGGCCTCGGCAGCTTGGGCAATAGTGGCAGCTCTTTCCCGAGTCCACCGTTCCATCAAATTACCGATCTTCTCTAAGGTTCTCATAACCGCATCCATTCTCGGATTTCTTGCAGGTCGGGCTTGCGAACTGGATGCACCTCCAGTTCCTTTACCTCTCGAGGATGGACCCACGGTTCCTCTACCTCGCGAACTCATCCTCACGACTATCTACCACTCGACTACCTGCTATAATTCAACTCATGAATTAGAAACTTAGGCCAACTAAACCAGTCTAGTCCTAGGCAGTGAATTACAACAACAATTCACTTAGCAAGCAATCAATCATCACAGCACAAGGCCACAATCAATAGGGTCTGTGCACTTACCTCAGGTCCAGACGCATCTGCATTTCAATCATTATAACAATCAATTCACTCAATAATCGTAACAAACAATTTGGAGGCACGTGTAGCTCATTTCACCCTATGACTCGCTAAGGTCTCCTTAAATTACTACCCTAGGGTCTCTGCTCCTTATCACTCCAAACTTTGATCAACTTAGATCGAGCTGTCCTCGCTCTGATACCAAACCAAATCGTAATGTCACGCCCCGAACCCCATCGAGCACGCGACACACCTCTCTGGTCGAATAATGCAACGTCCTAGGTTATCGCCGACCCAATTCATCTTATTAGAGATTTAAGGCAATCAGCGAAAGCCACAATTCACCCGGACAATAATAACTGGGGCAAATAGGGAAGATAAACACATCTATTAGTGATTCAAACTTATATAATATCCACAATTTACAACTCACAATATTTACAAGCACACCGAACCCCTAAACGATAAACCACCGACTTCCAAAAAGATCGATAGCTTGGGTACCCTATCTCCAAAAATGGTACACTTCAAAAGACCTATTCCCAACCCTTACTCTAGCCTCTACGCCCTCTAGACGGCGTCCACTCTGAATCTGATTCCTCATCACCCGCATCCGAACTCCCCTGAACTGTCGGCTCCTCTGAGGACTCCGGTTCAGTCTCGATCTCGATCGAATTGTTTATGTCACCGACTCCGCTGGAGCCTCGACTCGCTCCTCTTCAACTGGCTCCTCGTCCGACTCATCCTTGGGCACAAACTCGGGATCGTACCATGGCTCATACTCGGGTACGTCCTCTGGTTCCTCTTCAGGCTCTATCTCTGGGGCCTCTTCAGGTTCTGCTTCAGGGTCTTCCTCTTCTTCTCGATCCTCCTCCGAAATTACCTCCAGGTCCACATATATGGGGTCCTACCCTGCCTAGGACTCCTCCGGCTCCGGGTAAGGTTCGGCCACGATAGGTTCAGGTGCTGCAGGTGAATGTTGATGTCCTGATTGCGCTAGACTAGTCTCCAAGCTAGTCATCTCGCCATCGGATGGGGGTATAGCTGACAGGTCCCAATCCCCAACGCCATCAAAGGATACGTCGAAGCCTCGGACGGGACCAAACTCATCTACCCCATCCCTGAATATCCAGACAGTATATGTGTGGGCCTGCCAGAGGGGTAGTCCTATGTCTACCCACACTATAGAGGTATGCTTCACCCAGGTCATGTTTTTGTCTATAGGGTATTCTACAACATTGTGGTCGGTGTGCATGGAATCCCAAAATTCTACGGCGGTAGTGGCGGAAGATTCATGGCTCAGGTCGTGGTTCTGAAATTGTTGGTTAAAACAACTATGAGATCACATCTCAATAAGTACACACCCTAAACCCCACCTAGGCTATCACATACCTCCAGACAATCACAAACACAATCACACTTAGCCATCACATAGCAGGCACATAATTGATACTTACTTAGGCCTTTCCTGCGTGTAACCTGCACGTTAACCATAATAACGTAATCGCCAACCACATGCACATTTCCAATACATTTCACACACGAATTTCACTCGACTCGCCAGTGACCCGCATAATGGTACCGCCTCAGGTCCACTGCGACCAACTCATACTTTCCACTTAACTCGTCAGTGACTCGCGTAATGGTATCACCTTAGGTTCACTGCGACTATCTTATATACACAATACTCCTGGGCCCACGTAATGATACCGCCTCAGGCTCAACATCCGTCTCCTAGGGCACAACTCGCGTAATGCTACCGCCTCACGTTGGCCATATTTACAATACTCCTTGGCCCGCGTAATGGTACCGCCTCAGGCCATGTATCTTGCCCGTATAATGGTACCGCCTCAGGCTCAACACCTACCACCTACTGTACAACCTACATAATAGTATCGCCTCAGGTTGATAGTCTTCCGGTAATATCGGGCATCATCCCACGTAGTCGTACCGCCTCAGGACGGATCAATTCCCTACGTAGTGGTACCGCCTTAGGGATTTCTGTAACTACACATACCACACTACACACAATTTTCTCGCTCTTTCACATGCTCAACACCCACATGTCAATATACTGGCCAATCACTTGGCCCGTGCATGCACCAAATCATACACATTCCTCATGCTTATTAAGCACTCAACACGGCCAATTGTCAATCAAATTCAATTCAGCCAAGTGTGCACATAACGACTCATATTTCAGTCAGTCCAGTCACGATACAACAAACATACAATGCCACTAACGGGCCCACAATCATAGCCAACATGGCACGCACAAATTCAGCATTTCCAGACTTGTTTCAAGTCATAACGAACATCATTATTCAGCTACCATACCACGCATCAAACCGACACCATTTGTCCCTAAATTGGACCGTATGCTCCTCATTTCACGCCCCAATTTCCAGCACACAATTCCACATCAAATCAGTCCCGAAACATCACAAATTTCATTCATAAACTAGCCAATTCAGTTTCCCCAACTCAGTCTACCAATATAACCCCTAAACGGTCTCAGTAACCCCTAAACCGACACTAATTAACCCGATTCGGCCCTAAATTCATCCGTCGATACCTGAAATCCTAAATAGAGTTTAGGGCGCGACTTACCCGAACTCTAGACTAACTCGGCTAGAGCGGAAAATGTGCGGTAGTCAACGGTGAGCGGCGGCAAGTGGCTCGGCGGTGGCGACGGCGAGCGGCGGCTCGGCGACGGCGGCGGGTGGGCTGGACGGCGTGCGACGGCGACGGCCTCCTTGGCTGTGGATCACGGCCACACGAGAAAGAGAGAGAGAGAGAGAGAGAGAGAGAGAGAGAGAGAGAGAGGAGAGAGAGACGGCGGGAGGGCGGTGGCACGGCAGGCGGACGGTGGCCGGCGAGCGGCGGCTTGGCGAAGGGATGGGCGGCCGGCGGTGAGGGGAGAGAGAGAGAGAGAGAGAGGGAGCCGAGAGTGAGAGAGTGAAGAGAGAGAGAGAGAGGAATTTGGCTTTAAATAATCCAAGCCAATAATTAAATTGCCAAAAGACCATCTTGCCCTTCTCTCACAAATCAAATCAATGGCTTAGATTCGATCTTATCTTGAGATCGACGGTCTGGATCGAATCTTTTCCAAAAATATCCAAAGGCAATTTGGGGATTTCATAAAAATCCAAGGGCAAATTTGTCATTTTCCAAAGCTAGGGCAAAATGACTAAAATGCCATTCCCCAATTACATTGGCCTTAACAAACTTCTAGGGGTAAAACGGTCATTTTCCATTTCTCGCCGAAATTCAATTTTTCTGAAGGATTCAAACAAATCCGAAGCTACCCGGGCAAATGACATCATCATCCAAATGATCTGTCGTGAGTTTCAAATTTTTCAATGCCCAACTCGATCTCTAATTTAATAACTAAGTCTAAATAACGCAACTCAAGCAAATCTCAAACTAACGGGCGGCTTTTGGGGAAATTCACATTTTTGACCCGTGGCCGATACTAAATCAAGCCACGTTCAATTTCACTAGGGTCGGGATGACCTCGGTCGTCACAAAATCGCGAAGATCGATTATTATTTTCGATAGGCACGATCGTTTGGTATAGGTTTCGGATCGTTCGTCAGTTCATTTCATGGTCAAGCGGAATCACCCGCGATCCACTAATATGACAGCGGCGAATTGATCCCTGACTACCCTTGGATTGGCCTGCACTGGCTCAAAATGTCATCTCGACAATTTTCATGGTTGAAGGTTGTTTCATGATCGAGCTCTTTGGTCGCACGAATTTAAATCCCTAATTAGCCTTTCTCTAACGGTTAGTATTCCCGAAGTAATCAATTTCGGGCGAGATCTAACTATAAGCATGTTCATAAACTATTCATTTCATAAATCTTAAGTGGATCGAATTTCAGAATGTCACAGTCCACTTAAGAGGGTGTGAGTGGTAATGGTAACTCTTGCCCAAAACATTTCTCATGGTCGAAAGTCGAACCAAGGTCGAGTTCTTTGATCGTGCGAACTCAATCCCGTAATGGCCTTACCCCTAAGGTTAGCATCCCGTGAATGCGCGGTTCCAGGTGAGATCTCACTATAAGTGTATTGACCGAAATATTCATTTCATAAATCCCGAAAAAGGATCGAAAATTCATACTGTTACAATTCTTCCCCTCTAATAAAAATTTCGTCCTCGAAATTTACAACTATACTCAATCATCCAACAAATGGGGGTGATGACGTTTCATTCTTCCTTTCTCCCACTTCATCCCATCAAAATAATGCTACCAAAATTTCTGGCATATTTTCGTGCTTCCGGATGAATACTATAACTGCTCCTATAAGCTCCCGATAAAATCTCTTCTTAAGCTCCAAATTACCGGGCATGCAGGTTATCCACCAAAACTTCCAAATTCCATCCTCGACTCCCTATCAATTCAAACCTAGGGTGTCCAGCCGGACTAAACTGAATCACCCTGATTCTGCAATCCATTACAGCATTCTATTTGACTAGCCAATCCATGCTCATAATCGTATCAAAATCATACCTGGTCAAAACAGCTAAATCTATCCTGCTTCCTACACCACGAATCAAAATTTTACAGTCTAAACATCCTAACGACACGCATATCTCATTTCTCAATGGTGTAGTCACACATAATTGCACTTCTAAAAACGGTCTCAATCCAGCCAATATAACAAATCAAGCAGACACAAACGAGTGCGACGCCCCCGGATCCATAAAACATAAGCCACATAATTATATAGAAAAACTATACCTGGGATTACGTCTGGCGCATTCTCAACTCCTTTTCGCGTCAGGGCGTACATACGTCCTTGTGCCGGCGGTCTGTTCGAATTAGCCGGCGGGGCTGTACTAGTCAGATTCCCAATTCGAGGTGTTTGCGATAACGGGGGTGGTCAAGCCTGAAGATTCGGGCAATTCCTTATGTGATGTCCCATTCCACCACACCCAAAGCATGCCCCAGTTACACTTGGGCAGGGACCATTTCCATGATGTCTCTCACATTGTCTACAGGTTGAATTAGGCGGATGCACCAACTTCCCAATATTCCTTCTTACCGAAGGGACAAAACGTCGGTTTTTCATCATCGGCCTTTTCTTTTGCCGACGATCGTCCCTAGCTGAGGTATACTGTGATCCAGACGCGGTGGCTCTCTCCGTCATATTCTGCTCAATAATCTGAGCCTGCCTATACATTTCTCCATAATCTTTAATGTCGTGCGATAATATCTGACTCCGAAGATCCGGCTTCAATCCGTCCCGGAATCTTCGAGCCCTATCCCGTGGATTTTCTACCATTGTTGGGGCAAACTTTGCCAATCTCGCAAACTCTGCTTCATATTGGTCAACTGTCATCTGACCTTGGCATAATCGCATAAATTCCATCAACTTCTTTTCGTGGGCGTTCTCCGAGAAATACTTCTCATAAAAACTCTCAACAAATGCAGCCCAAGTCTGGGCCGTTCCTTCTGGAAATACTCTACCTTCAGTAGCCTTCCACCAATCATTCGCATTATCTTGTAACTGATATACCGCCAACATTACCCTCTCTCCATCAGTGCACCCCAAAACTTTAAAAGTTTTTTCCAATGCTTCTGCCCATCTCGGTGCAGTCTCAGGGTCACCACTACCATGAAACTAATGCGGCTTCAACTTTATAAATTGTTCCACTAATTGGGGCATCTATCTAACCCTTACTAGTTGAGCCTGCCCTTATTGGGCTTGATTTCCTCCATTACCAAAATCGGTGCGGCCTCAGCAGCATGGGCGGTTGCATTATCTTGCTCTTGAGCTTGCTTATCCATCATATTCCCAATCCTCTCTAATACTCTGAGGACTCCTTCCATACGCGGATCTTCCGCAAGTCTAACATCAGCTCTGGGGTCCACTGCAGCTCTAGCATTAACTCCAGGGTTTCCTACCGCTCTAGCACCCATATCAAGGTCCTCTACAGCTCTAACTCGAGCACGACCTCTACCTCTTGTTTCTCTTTCAGCGCCCCTTCTTGAGACTCTTCCTACACCTCTTCCTTCGCTACTCATTATATCAGCTTCCTACCACTCTCCTACCTACTATAATTCCGTACGGGTATTAGGGACCTAGGCCAACTACACTAATCCAAGTCCTAGGCACAAAACTCAACAACTAACACTCATCAATCGACAACCAACCATCCAACCGATCACATAACACCAAGCCGACGTCACCAAGCAACCAACAGAACTCTCGTACTCACCTCAAGTCCAGCCGCACCTTCGTCTCAATTAACATTATAATCACAATAAACCACTCAGCAATCATAGGCGCGTACTCACAGGACATGCATAATCAACATAAACATGCATTTAACGAAGGGCTACTTAATTGACTACCCCGAAGTCGTCACTCCTTATCACTCCAGGTCTCGACCTTACTAATATCGAGCAAACCTTGCTCTGATACCAACTCAACAAGGGGGATGTCACACCCCGAACCACAACAAGCTCGCGACAACCCCTGCTCCGGTCAAATAGTTATGATATCCTAGGAACATCGCCGACCCCAACCCGAACATCAGAAACACATACGGAAGTGAATATAAAACCCTTGACTAATAAAGACGACAACGGGCAGATCATCAACGGTCAAAGAACAACAACATTCATTTTTATACAATACCATTATAGCAAGCATTCAAACATCATACTACATACATACTTAGCACACGTGCATCCACGACCACCGTCATAACAAAAGTGTTGACACCTAAATTTTAGCGACCATTTAGTCGTAATTTGCATAGAAAATTAGGGATTAAATTTTTAACCCCTAAACAAAAAATATTTAAATTGCATAACATATAGTTTAAATTCATTAATTGCATTTTTTGCATCGGACCGGCGGTGAATGAACGAGCTTAATCGAATGTGACTCGGCTCGCTTGAAATGCAAGGGCCGGGAATTACAAATCAAACGGGCTCGGTTGTTTTAATTTGAACTTCATTCGGCCCATTATCATTAATTAATTCAGCCCATTTAAATTAAATTAAAATCTAAGCCCAAGCCTAAGCCCATTAAGACTAGAGAGCCCATCTAATTGACCTAGATTAGCGCTATATATACATCATTAGGTCAGGATTTTGGGGGGACCTCTCATAATTTCAGATCAGAAATTTTTAGAGTGTGAGAGTGAGAAAGAGAGAGAGAGGAAGACCAGCGAAAACTGCTGCCGACCGGAGCCACCCACGTCGCCGTGCACCACCGCGCTCCACACCGCCACGGTTTTGTCCCTTCGTCGCCGTGCGCCACCGCCTGCTGCCGCTGCTCCCTGCCGCGCGTCGCTGCCGCGCGCTGCTGCTCTCCGCCTGCCGCTGCTGCTTCCGTCGCCGTGCGCCACCCTCTCCTGCCGCTGCTCCTTGCCGCGCGTCGCTGCCGCGCGCCACCGCTGCCCGGAACCGTACCGCCACCCGGACGCCACCGCCGCGCCAGACGGGTGATTGTTGAAGACGCCGCCGTCCCCGGAGTTGCGCCGCCGTCCGGACAGTCACGCTATTGCCCTGCCGTGTCATCGCCGCGAGCCGCCGTCGCTCCCGACATCGCGTCGCCGGTTCACCGTTCGCCGCTCATCTCGATCCGCAAGTTCGAATTTGGGAATTATCTGCAAATTAGGTAATTGGACATTATCTGATATTTTTCAGAATATTTAATTTACTAATTTGTGTGTTTGAATATTTCGTGAACATCGTGTGGAATATTAGATATATTAGGATAATTATCTGATATCCGCAATATTTTTTGGAATATTCAAAATTAGGAAACCTTCCTAATTCAGCAACGTATCTAGACGACTATCCGACCTTATCCCTAAGGTACGATACGCGGCAATACGGAAAATCATTATCCTATCCATAATCACTTGGGTACGATAATGATTTCTATCTGCTTTCTAAATTTGAACGATCGACTTTCCGTCAATATCTGTAACCCTATAGATATGACCGATAGTTCGATTTTTGTGCCTAACCCGAGTTTGAAACGAATTTTGTGGATTGCGTGGCTGTTTTAAATGTGGATGTTATCTCTGTTTAAATTATTTTTTCCTTTTCAAATAAAAAAGAAAATTCAAAAAAAATATCAGTTAGGATTTGAATTTGAGTTTTGCATGTTTAGGAATCCTAAATATATCTAGACGATAGAGTAATTATTTAATTTAAATTAGGACTTGAGATAATCTATTTTCTAGTTTAAATTAAGTAATTTTCTAATCTTAATAGATTATTTAGGTTATTTTTTTAATTCCGAATTTTCATGAAAACCCTAAAAAAGAATGAATTGTTTTATGGTAGATTAGGATAGATTGCATTCTTAATTTAAGTAATTTATTATTTCGAATTTTAACAAAAATCCCAAAAATAAGTCATGTTAGGATATGTTAAGTCATCATAGGTTGCATGTTAATTTAGGCATATTTTTATTCCGAATTTCATTAGAAAATACCAAAAATAAATCATTTGCCTGTCATCAGAATTAGGTCACGTCGTCGCATGACATATAGTTTGTATGCTAGGTTGCATTACTTGCATGTCATTTTTGCACGTCATTGCATATAGATTAGGTTTCATTTAAATAAGTGAAAATCCTAAAAATATTGAGTGAACTGCTTGTTAATTAGAAATCTTATTAGGTTGTTGATGTGATTTTCTAGCTAACAATGCAGATGCTTACGTTGCTTCGAGGTAAGTAATTCTTCCAAACTTGCAATTTATTCAATGCTTTCTTGGGTGTTAAATTGGTGGTTTGCGCACCCGCATGAACACCTCACATGTTAGTGACTAAGTTAAAATGGATCCAAATTGCTTGCCAAAATATTTTTTAAAAGAAAAGGTACCGAAAGGGCGTTAGACTAGATCTAGCGTAATCAAGTCCCCGAGCTTAGAATCTCTGGTTCGTAGGAATAAAACATATCTCCCTATGTTTTATTTAGGTTTCTAATCGACCTACCACAAATAGATTAGTGGCGACTCCAAGCATGAAAACATTTGCATGTTAAAAACTTAAATCCTAAGTTGCGAATTAGTAGGGCTTGGGAGGGCTCGAGTTAGGTTTAGTCCTAATAATCCATTAGCCTAAGAGGAAATATTTTAGGTCGCGACAAAAAGGATCGGATGGTTTGGTTAACTTAGCTTCACTACAGGTCGACGTATATCACACACCCCTAAAATTTACCCTAGGGAAGCTACTGGTCGCCATCTTCCATTCTACTCCTGATTCTTCTGACTCGATCCTTTGGAAGATCTCCTGAGATAGTTGTACATCCTACGGCTCCACCGGGGCACCAAGGCAGCTTCTCAAACTCCAAAAAGAGGAGGCGGGCCTCCTGGGTCTAAGGTTAGGGGGTCTGAAATTATGGATTATACAACTATGAGACGAATCTCATTAAGTGTACAACCCCAAACCCCACATAGGCCCTCACGTACCGCCAGACGAAACACACACAACACACGACAATTAACTATACTCACAAACACATGCGATCCTACTTGGAACCCATCATGCACGTCCCTACACGTTAGATAATAATACCACCAACATGTCACAGTAATACATCACAATCGCAATTTATTTATGTTTCGTCTTTTTCTTTGGTCGGTCCATGACATTAGGTCGGTCGCGAGTCTTGGTCTATACACTATGGGAGGGGCAGACATCCGGATTCTTGATGCTCCTAAGGACGAGCTCCGTGCCTGGTGGAATCTACTCAGTCCGACCAATCGCAAGCTAGTTGAGGGCCACATCGGGAGGCTGCTCCCCCTACTGGAGGTCAAAGTCCGTATCGGCCTCGTTCGAGCATTAACGCACTTCTGGTGTCCCGAGACCTCTACCTTTATATTCGGTAAGCACGAGCTCACCCCGACCTTGGAAGAATATAGCGTGCTCATTGGAAAACCATTGGAGTCGGAGTTAGTCACACCACCTTTGGGTATTGATTCTACTTTAATGTTGGCTGAACTTTTGAATGTCGGAAAAGATGAATTGGGAAAAGTGTTAAAAGCAAATCGTGGCACATGTCCTTTTTCATTCCTGAGTCAGTGTTTTGAAAAAGCCACACCTTTTCAAAAGGGCAGAATCTTTTTGCTAGCGTTTTTCGGATTCGTGATTTTTCCTTACTGTAAGAATGCATGTAGTCCGTCAATCGCATGGTTGGTCCAACAGGTCTATCTTGAAAAGAATTTTATCAACACCATTTTAGCCGAGACTTTCATTTCCCTCACTAAATTTAAGCAACATGTTGACAAAACTTTTCATGCCCCCCTCGAACTTTTACAAATCTGATTTTTGTCTCATATAAAAGGGTGCGGCGATTTACTCACAATATCTGAGCTTAGTGATTCTAGCCATCCCGTCTTGAGGTATAAAGAAAAACAAGGGGGTGCACCCGATTATCATTACTCTGAATGGATCATTTTCATGAAAAACGCTAGACTTCAAGGTTTCCAATGGCATGCTAACTGGTTCAAAGTCGAGGAAGCTCGGCTTACATGTAATGGTATTGGACCGGTTCCATTATTGGGTTTCACCGATGCAATTGAATACAACCCCGCCAGAGTGTCTCGTCAGTATCAGATTCTCCAAGGGCTTCCTCCAGCGTTACAACCAGAACTCCTCCAAGTTGACTTCGCCGATGATGATAAAGACCACGAAGCGATCGTAGCTCAGCTCAATAAGATGTGGAGGAAGTGTCGTGTGTTAAAGATAGCTCGGCCCGAAGGAGAACTAAAGGGAGAGCAGAAGTCCTATTTCGCGACGACCCAATACATTCGTCGGCACAGAATCCCGCAGGATTTGCTCCCGAAGATACCCAAGGTGCCTCTCAAGTCCGCCAATCGCTCAGAGAACAATCGCCTCAAAAGGAAGGCCGAAGAAGCTGAAGAAAAGGCATCCAAGATAGCTCGAGCTTATGAGCAATTGAAGAAGGAAGTCGCCTCCCATATGTCTATAGATCAAGCTAAATAAAAAGCTCGAAGTTCTTTTCTCATTTCAGTTTCAGTTTTTAAAATTTGTTTAGGAATTGAGTCATTTGTCTTTATATTCAGTTCAACTTCAAGTCATTAATTGGTGTAAAAATTTTCGCCATTTCAATAAAGGGGTCCTTTCAATTCAAAGCGGTTAGACCAATGTCATGGATTGACGTATGATTTTGCTTAACACTCATGTATGCCTGTTTCGTTCCAAAATTAGGTAGCTACGGACCGATCACGATCGCCCATTCGTACACGGTCGAGAACCAGAATGGCCGATCAAACCGACTTGCAAGAGCGTGTTGTTGGTGCGGAAGTCCAGATCAAACAACTTGTCATCGCGATGCAACAAATGTCCGCTGAGATCAAAGCTCTCCGGTCGGTTCCTATTTTGGCATCCCTCGAAGCATCAGTCCCAAAGTAGAAAATCAGAAAAAGTGTCGATGTTGACGGAGATGACGATATTCCTGATTTAGAAGATGACCCCGTCCAGATCATCGTCAACAAAGACAAACCTGATAAACGGGTCAATAAACTTGAAGAAAGAGTGAAGCAGCTGGAAGGTTCACAGGATTCACCTTCGATCGATCTGTCTCTGTACTCACAGATCAAAATCCCAAAGAAGTTCAAAATGCCGGATTTCGACAAGTACAATGGCACCACGTGTCCAAAAGCCCACCTACAGCTCTATCACATACAGATGACTTCGTACGTTGATAATGAACTCCTGATGATCCATGCCTTTCAAGCAAGTTTGACGGGTCCTGCTTTGAACTGGTATCTCATGAAGAAGATAAATGGCCTCAAAACTTGGAAAGAAGCCAGTGAAGCATTCTTGAAGCAGTACAGATTTATAACGGACATCATTCCTACCCGTGATGATCTCAAACGTGCTCAGATGAAAAAGACTGAGTCCTTCAAAGACTATGCTATCAGATGGAGGAATTTAGCTGCTCAGGTTGTCCCAGAACCCATAGACAGTGAGTTAAAGAGGATGTTCGTGAAAACTCTCCCGTTCGAATACCGTAATCGAATGGTTGCCATTCCGGCTGACAACTTCAACCAACTCATCCCCATAGGCGAACAAATTGAAATAGGGCTGAAAGATGGATGGTTTGTCGAGCTGTCCTCCTCGACCAGAAGATTTGGTGCGAGAAAAGAGAAAGAACCGGCAGCTGAAGTGAATGTGGCTTATAACCAACCGAGCCGGCGGAATGCTAACTCCGCCCCAGCAATCCAAGTAGCAGAAGCTCAGCAACAAAACTCGGGTCGTCAACCTTTTCAGAGGAGGAACAACAGGAGGCAATTCACCCCCCTCCCCGGATCGTTGTCTCAAGTATTGACAGTGCTCCAGAAGAAAGGCTTGCTTACCACTGAGCCAAAGCGGCCCAATCCTGAGCGGTTCTATAACTTCGACCCGTCAAAGAAATGTGATTATCACATGGGTGAGCTGGAACACTCAACCGATGATTGCTATGCCCTCAAGCACCGAATTCAGAACCTCCTAGATACGAAGGCTTTCTCATTCCAACCTGCTAAGCCGAATGTTCAGAGCAACCCACTCCCTGATCACGCAGGCAATGTGAATGCCATATTTAGCTTCGATGCTGGTCGAATCAAGAATGTTAAGGTGTATACTACTAGCGTCTACGGTGAGTTAGTGAAAGCCGGTTGTTACCCGAGTAATGAGGACCTTCCCCTCGCCATCATGAGAGAAAGAATCTCAAGAATGGTAGAAGCTGGGATGATCGTTTATGCTGACCACACTGGCATCGTGTCTACTATCTCTGAAGTGGTTATTAATTGGGAGGAGGAGTTTGCTACATTGAACATCGGAAGCGACAAGGGCGACCCTCTACCTGAAGATATGCCTCAGCTTGAAGACGCGTCCGATAATGAAGAGGTCATTGTAAGCACGCCTACAACTGATGAAGGGATAGTGATCGAGATACCTCAATCGTATGAGTACAGTGATAATAAGGCGGTTCCTTGGTCCTACAGTCTTGATGTCGACTTAGTTACCAGATCTGGGCATTCCTATGGCCGAGCTAATGCTCAACCTGCAAAACCTGTTATTGATGAAGAAGCCAAAGAATTTCTAGCTGTGATTAAGGCTAGCGAATACAACATAGTTGAACAATTGCGCAAGCTGCCCGCACAAATCTCTCTGCTTGAGCTGCTCCAGACATCTGTCAAGCATCAGAAGGCCTTAATGAAGGTGTTAAGTGAAGTCCACGTGCCAGAAACGATCGATCATGACAAATTAGAGGAATTTGTGGGTTCTATACTCCTCAAGGACCTCATAGCCTTTTCAGATGAAGAGTTCCCTCTAGAAGGGAGGGGGCATACCAAAGCACTTTATATTTCCGTCAAATACAAGGCTTCATATGTAGCCCAGGTACTCATTGACAACGGATCAGCCTTGAACATCTGTCCTTTGGCAACTTTACACCGCCTTAAGGTAGATCCTTCTAGGATAAATTCTGCAAAAACCTCCGTACGAGCCTTTGACGGAACGAAGAAAGAAGTGATGGGAGAAATCTACCTTGACATACAGATAGGACCAACGATGTTCAATGTCCTATTTCAAGTTATGGACATTCCCACTACATTCAATTTTCTATTGGGTCGTCCATGGATTCATACAGCCGGAGCTGTGCCATCTAGTCTACATCAGATGGTGAAGTTCATCGTGGAGAGAAAGTTAATTACAGTTCACGGTGAAGAAGAGCACCCGATTTACCACGCAACGGCTATCCCCTATGTTGAGCCTGATTGCAAAATAGAATCGAGCTATCAGTCGCTCGAGCTCGTATCAACCATACATGCGTCTAGAGGATCATCACCGCCTATTCCCGAGGTGTCAAATGCTGCAGTCATGGTTGGAAGGGTAATGGTCTCTCATGGCTTTACTCCGGGTGAAGGCCTTGGTAGAAATGGTCAAGGTATCCGCCAACCGGTGGAAGTTTCTCAGAGGCCCCGCATTACTGGGTTGGGATACCTGGGGTCAAGTGAGCCAAATAATGTGGCACGTGGACGTGGACGTGGACGTGGTCGAGGTCAAGGTCGAAGAAATGGACAGAATAGATTGCCATCCGAAGAAGAGCCGAATGGTGAAGAACGTGGGCGTGGTAGGTTGCTTCCACACATCCGCACCACATTCCCGGGCCCTGCAAGAATGATGTATGAAGAAAAGAAGGTGATCGACACTTTGGGGCAACCAAGCGGCAAGTTCGATTATTATGTGAAATACTCAGCACCCCCGAGCTTCTATGTTGACCCCCGTGACATTATCCCGGATGGATGGGGAGGTATGGATAATCCAGCACCTCTAGTGACAGAAGATCCTGATGATACAATGGAGGGAATCACTGCCCTGTTCGATGATTTCTTCATTGGAGCTATTGAGGAAGGACCGTTGGAGGAAATGGGCACTGGCCCGCAAGAGTAACACATTTACTTTTTTCGCACACTCCCCTACGCGGGAATTTTTACTGCTTTTTAGGACTCGCCCCGTCTCGGGAGCTACTTTTTAGCACTTTTCATTTCTAGGATTTGATTGTTACAATTTCCATTCCAATAAATGTAATTCATTTGGTGATAATCAATGAAATTACAAGTTATTTTTGTTTTGAGGGCATGTTGAGGTACATCAAACCAGCCCGGTGATGATATCCAACCGATAAAATAAAATATAGTCCAAGGAGAATTCTGAGGCTTGGGCTTCTTCATGCTTCCTCGTGTTAAAACCTTTTTGAAAAGAATTTCAAAATAAATAAAATTATCAAAAGAAATAAAAATACACTGTTTAGCCCTGTTTGTCCTACTAAACCCCCTACTTTATGTTTCAGGGGCAATTTTGTGACATGTAAGGGTATGGGAACGGTCCAATCTGATGAATTATGTGCCACCGAACCTAATCTCGATGACATCGATGAACTCGAAGGTTCCTCGAACCTTCAACGCGATCTAGAGCATCATGAAAGACCTAAAGTCCTAACGGTAGATCAAACTATCATTGTCAACTTGAGTGATTCCGGAGAACCCAAAGAGGTGAAGATAGGGGCAACCCTTCCCGAAGGCGAAGCGAAATGCCTGGTCCAACTGCTGAAGGATTACCAGGATATCTTTGCCTGGTCATATGTCGATATGCCGGGTTTAGACCCTTCTATCGTGGAGCATAGTCTACCCACTAATCCGGACATGCCGCCCAAGAAACAGAAGTTGCGAAGGACCAAGCCTGAACTTTCCAAGAAAATAGAGGAGGAGGTCATGAAGCTCTTGAAAGTGGGATTCATCGAAGTCACCCAATACCCCAGCTGGGTGGCTAATATTGTGCCAGTCATGAAGAAAGATGGTCGAGTTCAGGTTTGCATTGACTATCGTGATTTAAACAAGGCTAGCCCTAAAGACGATTTCCCATTGCCACATATAGACGTGTTGGTGGACAGTACTGCTGGGTTCGAGCTGTTTTCCTTCATGGATGGTTTTTCAAGTTATAATCAGATAAAAATGAAGGACGATGATAAGGAGAAAACGACGTTCTTCACTCCTTGGGGCACATTCCACTATAAGGTCATGCCTTTCGGCCTTAAAAATGCCGGGGCAACATATCAACGGGCAATGGTGACGCTCTTCCATGATATGATGCATAAGGAGATTGAGGTTTATGTCGATGACATGATCGCCAAGTCTCGACCTGGGAAGAGTCACGTCGATACTTTGAAAAAATTATTTGAGAGGCTCCGTGAGTTTAAGCTCCGTCTCAATCCAGCAAAGTGCGTATTCGGAGCAACCTCGGGTAAATTACTTGGGTTCATAGTAAGCAGTAAAGGCATTGAAATTGACCCCTCCAAAGTGAAGGCTATATGTGAGTTACAGCCCCCGTCGACCGTAAAAGAAGTGCGGAGCCTCCTGGGTAGATTGAACTACATAGCCCGTTTTATTTCTCAGCTCTCAGCAACTACTAAGCCATTCTTCAAACTTCTAAGGAAGAATGCTCAAGTGAAATGGGACGATGATTGTCGGGAAGCGTTTAACGAACTAAAGCAATACCTGATGAAACCACCAGTGCTAGTCCCACCAATGCTGGGCCAGCCTTTGATCCTTTACCTCACGATTCATAGTGAGTCTTTAGGTGCGATGCTAGCCCAGGAAAGTCCTGAAGATGGAAAAGAGCGAGCCATTTATTACCTAAGCAAGAAGTTCACTGTCTCGGAGTTGAATTATTCTGAAGCCGAGAAGACTTGCGCTGCGCTAGTATGGGTGCTCCATAGGCTGCGACAATATACACTGCATCACCAGACTTTGCTTGTGACTGCGAACGATCCCATTAAGTATTTACTTGATCAGCCAGCTTTGGTAGGGAAGTTAGCCAAGTGGCAGATTTTAATTTCAGAGTTTGATATCCAGATGAAGCCACAGAAGTCAATTAAAGGACGAGTAATTGCTGATGTGTTAGCTGAAAATCCTGGAGTCCCTGATGATGATAGATATTCTCCAGAAGATCGTATTTTGGTAATAAAGGAAGACACATGGACCATGTTTTTCGATGGAGCTGTAAACTTGGCCGGTTCCGGCACTGGGGCAGTTTTAATATCCCCAGATGGGCAACATTATCCAGTAGCAGCAAAGTTGGTGTTCCCCTGTACCAACAACATAGCCGAGTACGAAGCTTGCATCCTCGGACTCCAAGCCGCAGTGGAAATGGGAATAACCAAGTTGAAAGTGTTTGGTGATTCTGCTTTGATTATTCTCCAAACTGTGGGAGAGTGGAAGACGAGAGACACCAAACTAGTGCCGTACCATGAATACCTCGAAGAAATCATAGAGGAATTCGAAAATATCTCTTTTGAGTACTTATCGAGGTCTCATAATCAATTTGCTGATGCGCTAGCTACGTTATCATCCATGTTGCAAGTGATTGATGGGTTAGAGGTAGAACCCTTGAAGATTGAAGTCCTGACAAAACTAGCCTACTGTATGGTTGTGACCGGAGAACCTGACGAAAAGCCATGGTATTACGATATCATGAGTTACATCCAGAAACAAGAATTTCCTGAGGGAAGCACCCCGGCCGACAGGAAGTACATAATGAAAATGACTTCAAAATTCTTTGTTAGTGGTGAGAAGCTATACAAAAGATCATATGATTCGATCCTATTAAGGTGCGTGGATGCGGCGGAAGCTACCAGAATCATGCAAGAAGTACACGAAGGGATATGTGGTCTACACATGAATGGCCACATGTTAGCCAAGAAGATTATGAGGTTGGGCTATTATTGGCTCAGCCTTGAGAGTGACTGCATCCAACATGTTCGAAGATGTCATCGCTGTCAGGTTCATGGGGATAAAATAAATGTTCTCCCGACAGAATTACATCAGCAGTCTGAGCCATGGCCCTTTTCAATGTGGGGTATCGATGTGATTGGTCCAATTAATCCCAAGGCATCGAATGGACACCGATTTATCCTGGTCGCGATTGATTATTTCTCTAAGTGGATTGAGGCGGCATCTTATGTAAACGTCACTGCAAGGAATGTTGTAAAATTCATCAGGCGAGACATAGTCGCTCGTTACGGTGTCCCTGAGGCTATCGTCACTGACAATGGGACAAATTTGAACAACAAGTTCATTGATCAGTTGTTCAACGAGTTCAAAATCCGGCACCTGAATTCATCTCCCTATCGTCCACAGATGAATGGAGCAGTTGAAGCTGCCAACAAGAACATCAAGAAGATCTTGGCCAAAACGGCTGAAAACTATCGTGACTGGCATGAAAGGTTGCCATTCGCACTAATGGCGTATCGAACTTCGATCCGAACCTCTGTCGGAGCAACCCCTTTTTCCTTGGTGTATGGCATGGAAGCAGTTCTACCTGTCGAAGTAGAGATCCCTTCCTTGCGAGTATTGTCTCAAGTGGAGTTGTCCGAGGCAGAATGGATGCGACAAAGGCATAAGCAGTTAAACCTAATTGATGAGAAGCGATTGAGAGCCATTTGCCACGGTCAAACCTATCAGCAGAGGATAGCTAGATCCTTCAATCAAAAGGTGCGTCCAAGACACTTCGAGGTAAATGATCTAGTCCTAAGGAAGGTACTGCCAGTCTTTCCTATTCCTGGAGGAAAATTTGCCCCAAACTACATTGGTCCGTATGTGGTTAAAAAGGTGCTTCCTGGAGGTGCCCTGATTCTCGCAGAAATGGATGGTCGTGAGTTTTCCACTCCTGTTAATTCTGATGCTGTGAAGATATATTATCCCTGATAAAATCTAACATTTTTGCGGCGAAAGTTTTCAAGTGTTTAGTTTTATATTCTGAATTGTAAACATTTCACTTATGAATAAATGGGTTCAATCAATTTAAAGATGGAATGTGTGCATTGGCTTTAAATTATGCTTGATCATTTTGTCAGTCTACATTATCGATTTTAAAAGGGGAATCTATTTAGACAATATGATAACTCACGTGGAATGAATTGAATGTGTTGAATGAGGTACATCGGGATGATGAAAGGCAAGCCATATCCTATACACAGTCCCGTGCACTAATCCCCAGTGAGTTGAAAAAGAAAAATTCCATGTCTGCAAGGCAAAGGGTTATCTCGCAAAAGGTACGGCAACTGAAATGACGAGAGGCGATTCATTTCTCTGTCCCAAACACTACAGGTTATCCATTGTTTCGCCACTTTGAGCCTAAACACTTGGAGAAATTCATTCAAATTACCCCTGTCAAGAACCACCCCACATCGGGGTAAACTGGAGGTAAGTCAGCATCATAAGGTGAAAAATGAGTAGAAATTTTCATGCTCTCACTTGCATCAATCTTCGAGTGTTGCTTTTTCAGATGAATTCACGTGAAGTTCAAGTGCCTTAGGATGACGAAGAGCATTTCTTTCTCTATCCTATACACACTTTATCCTTTGTTAAGCCCAATTGAGCCTGCAAATTCATTTCTTAAACCCAGTTGGTGATCATCCCCCACACTGGGGCAAGGCAAAAGTCATCATTGTTCAGGCAGCATATCCGGAGCGCCGGTAAAAGACGAAGACCCTGAGAGTCCAAATGTTAGTCATTCGGTCAAAACAAGCCAAAGTGTGACTGGCCAATGTATGCATTGTAGACAGTGTGTGTAAAAAAAAAAACTAGAGGGCATGAAAAAGCAGTGTGCCTGGTAAAAGCAAGGCTAATGCCCATGAAAGAAAAAAAAGAAGAAGAAAAGAATGATAAAAAATGGAGAAAAGGCGACGACTTTGGATTAGAAAATGTTGAGATGTGTCAAAGTCACAAAAATATCCAGAGTCTTAAGGAGTCAAGTGATAAGCTCTCGAGGCCAATGGAACATCTACCGAGGAGACAATCCCTGGTGAAGAAGAAAACCGGTGACAATGCCGAGATGATTACCAACTCTCACCCCAATTATACACATTTTGAGTCTTATGATCCATTCATTTCTTAACCCATGAGCCTAGCCTGCGTTACATCCCCTTGCAAAGTCTCTTCAGATTAGGGCACTTGAACTAACGTAGAGTTTCTGATGTTTATAAGCTTAGCTCGAAGAAGTGCGAGCAAGTCCATTTCTATCTCATTTTGCAGGTTCTTGACTTGTAAACCCGGAGATAATTGCAGAGTATTTTCTTTCAGTAGCCTCGACTCAAAGAGTCTCTCTTGCTAAGCCATTGACCAAGCCCATGTTACGGTCCTAACAAAGACCTCTCAGATTGGTAAAGTCGTACTGCTTGCGAGAATACTCAGACCCTTGTCAACATGATGATGGTGAGATGGAGCGATTTTCCATAAATCAGCCTTTTCGATGAGAATGAGAGAAAGCCCTTTTGGACCAAAAGTCCCTCATTCGACATTTTCAAGATATCCGTTTGTGAGTTCGGATTATCTTGTCATGATTTTTCCCCAGCAAAGTTTGTAATGCTGATTTGACAAAACCATCGTGCATGAAAATCAGTTGAAATCATAGTTCATGTGTATATGTATTCTTGACAATGTGCGAATGCATATTACATGTTACTTAAAATCGTGTCTAACAGGAGACACACCTTCAGAGTTGGAGATATCACCAGGTAAGTATATCTCTATCCCAAGGATGTCTATGACTATCTAGGTATCCCTAACCTGTTCAAGCAATTGTCAGGTCCCACATTTGATCATTTTTGCGATCTCTAAATGCCTTTGATTGTGTTCAGGTGTCTATTGATCAAACCTTTTCAGGTACTTCTGATGATATCAAGGTACTTTGTCAAGGAACTCTTGAACACTTGGGCTAGCCCCTTTGTTCATCAAATCACAGATTTTCATACAATCTCGAGAAGATTCCCCCGTTACATGACTATGAGCAGGTATAGGCATGGCGGCTAAATCTTTACATATGAGCAGGTATATGTAAAGGTCGGAATATTTTCCCCAAATCTCAGGTATTCCCCCGCTATTCACCTATGAGCAGGTATTGGTGAAGCGGCCAAATCTTTGCATATGAGCAGGTATATGTAAAGGTCAGAATACTCTCATTATCTCAGATGTTCCCCCGCTACTCGCCTATGAGCAGGTATAGGTGAAGCGGCCAAATCTTTGCATATGAGCAGGTATATGTAAAGGTCGAAATATTCTCCCAACCCCAGGTGTTCCCCCGCAGTTCACCTATGAGCAGGTATAGGTGAAGCGGCCAAATCTTTGCATATGAGCAGGTATATGTAAAGGTCAGAATATCCTCTTGATTTCAAAAATTTCCCCCGCAATTCACTTATGAGCAGGTATAAGTGAAGCAACCAAATCTTTGCAAACACCTAGAGAGATGTATAGGTAGTTCGTAAGGATCGGAACTGTTCTCACGAATCCAGATGATGATTGGATACGTTGAGTTTTCTTCGTGTGTTTTGACTTAACTGCAGATCACCGAAGTTCATCAACGTATATCAGGCAATACCTATGGGACTGAGCCCATACATTTGCCAAAACAACATACAAGTTAAAGTTGTGCCTCGAATTGCATTATCTCGCTCCTGTCGGGTAAGTGATTCCAGGTATGTTTTCTACTCATGTCAGCATGCATCATTTCTTAATGCATTATAAAATGGGATTCATAATCCCGACAAAAAAAAACATTCATTGCACTTTCATGGTCGAAATTTAGGTATCATTTAGTCTTTGAATGCAACCTCTACGAGCTCACCTTCAAAGAGGGGCAGCTGTTGACACCTAAATTTTAGCGACCATTTAGTCGTAATTTGCATAGAAAATTAGGGATTAAATTTTTAACCCCTAAACAAAAAATATTTAAATTGCATAACATATAGTTTAAATTCATTAATTGCATTTTTTGCATCGGACCGGCGGTGAATGAACGAGCTTAATCGAATGTGACTCGGCTCGCTTCAAATGCAAGGGCCAGGAATTACAAATCAAACGGGCTCGGTTGTTTTAATTTGAACTTAATTCGGCCCATTATCATTAATTAATTCAGCCCATTTAAATTAAATTAAAATCTAAGCCCAAGCCTAAGCCCATTAAGACTAGAGAGCCCATCTAATTGACCTAGATTAGCGCTATATATACATCATTAGGTCAGGATTTTGGGGGGACCTCTCATAATTTCATATCAGAAATTTTTAGAGTGTGAGAGTGAGAAAGAGAGAGAGAGGAAGACCAGCGGAAACTGCCGCCGACCGGAGCCACCCACGTCGCCGTGCACCACCGCGCTCCACACCGCCGCGGTTTTGTCCCTCCGTCGCCGTGCGCCACCGCCTACTGCCGCTGCTCCCTGCCGCGCGTCGTTGCCGCGCGCTGCTGCTCTCCGCCTGCCGCTGCTGCTTCCGTCGCCGTGCGCCACCCTCTCCTGCCGCTGCTCCTTGTCGTGCGTCGCTGCCGCGCGCCACCGCTGCCCGGAACCGTACCGCCACCCGGACGCCATCGTCGCGCCAGACGGGTGATTGTTGAAGATGCCGCCGTCCCCGGAGTTGCGCCGCCGTCCGGACAGTCACGCTATTGCCCCGCCGTGTCATCGCCGCGAGCCGCCGTCGCTCCCGACACCGCGTCGTCGGTTCACCGTTCGCCGCTCATTTCGATCCGCAAGTTCGAATTTGGGAATTATCTGCAAATTAGGTAATTGGACATTATCTGATATTTTTCAGAATATTTAATTTACTAATTTGTGTGTTTGAATATTTTGTGAACATCGTGTGGAATATTAGATATATTAGGATAATTATCTGAAATCCGCAATATTTTTTGGAATATTCAAAATTAGGAAACCTTCCTAATTCAGCAACGTATCTGGACGACTATCCGACCTTATCCCTAAGGTACGATACGCGGCAATACGGAAAATCATTATCCTATCCATAATCACTTGGGTACGATAATGATTTTTATCTGCTTTCCAAATTTGAACGATCGACTTTCCGTCAATATCTGTAACCCTATAGATATGACCGATAGTTCGATTTTTGTGCCTAACCCGAGTTTGAAACGAATTTTGCGGATTGCGTGGCTGTTTTAAATGTGGATGTTATCTCTGTTTAAATTATTTTTTCCTTTTCAAATAAAAAAGAAAATTCAAAAAAATATCAGTTAGGATTTGAATTTGAGTTTTGCATGTTTAGGAATCCTAAATATATCTAGACGATAGAGTAATTATTTAATTTAAATTAGGACTTGAGATAATCTATTTCCTAGTTTAAATTAAGTAATTTTCTAATCTTAATAGATTATTTAGGTTATTTTTTAATTCCGAATTTTCATGAAAACCCTAAAAAAGAATGAATTGTTTTATGGTAGATTAGGATAGATTGCATTCTTAATTTAAGTAATTTATTATTTCGAATTTTAACAAAAATCCCAAAAATAAGTCATGTTAGGATATGTTAAGTCATCATAGGTTGCATGTTAATTTAGGCATATTTTTATTCCGAATTTCATTAGAAAATACCAAAAATAAATCATTTGCCTGTCATCAGAATTAGGTCACGTCGTCGCATGACATATAGTTTGTATGCTAGGTTGCATTACTTGCATGTCATTTTTGCACGTCATTGCATATAGATTAGGTTTCATTTAAATAAGTGAAAATCCTAAAAATATTGAGTGAACTGCTTGTTAATTAGAAATCTTATTAGGTTGTTGATGTGATTTTCTAGCTAACAATGCAGATGCTTACGTTGCTTCGAGGTAAGTAATTCTTCCAAACTTGCAATTTATTCAATGCTTTCTTGGGTGTTAAATTGGTGGTTTGCGCACCCGCATGAACACCTCACATGTTAGTGACTAAGTTAAAATGGATCCAAATTGCTTGCCAAAATATTTTTTAAAAGAAAAGGTACCGAAAGGGCGTTAGACTAGATCTAGCGTAATCAAGTCCCCGAGCTTAGAATCTCTGGTTCGTAGGAATAAAACATATCTCCCTATGTTTTATTTAGGTTTCTAATCGACCTACCACAAATAGATTAGTGGCGACTCCAAGCATGAAAACATTTGCATGTTAAAAACTTAAATGCTAAGTTGCGAATTGGTAGGGCTTGGGAGGGCTCGAGTTAGGTTTAGTCCTAATAATCCATTAGCCTAAGAGGAAATATTTTAGGTCGCGACAAAAAGGATCGGATGGTTTGGTTAACTTAGCTTCACTACAGGTCGACGTATATCACACACCCCTAAAATTTACCCTAGGGAAGCTACTGGTCGCCATCTTCCATTCTACTCCTGATTCTTCTGACTCGATCCTTTGGAAGATCTCCTGAGATAGTTGTACATCCTACGGCTCCACCGGGGCACCAAGGCAGCTTCTCAAACTCCAAAAAGAGGAGGCGGGCCTCCTGGGTCTAAGGTTAGGGGGTCTGAAATTATGGATTATACAACTATGAGACGAATCTCATTAAGTGTACAACCCCAAACCCCACATAGGCCCTCACGTACCGCCAGACGAAACACACACAACACACGACAATTAACTATACTCACAAACACATGCGATCCTACTTGGAACCCATCATGCACGTCCCTACACGTTAGATAATAATACCACCAACATGTCACAGTAATACATCACAATCGCACGTACACCTTGATCATAAGGCAAAACCTACTTGGGCACGCCCATACCATGCCTAGCAGATTTTATCCCATAATCGAGCACTACAATATGCGATACCAACCACACTCGCACATGAACTCAAGCCATGTGTCACCTTTCACAATCCTCTCACATCAAGCCAAATCCAGCTCATTCCCAACTTTTCCATCACTACCGCGCCCATGTAAAGCGCATTAGGCCAACGGTCTTCTGACCTCGTCAGGCAACATCACCCCGTTGGGCTGGGCATCATCACCTCTTCAGGGACGGCATCATCCCGCGTAAACGAACACGCCTTTGGATAGAATCCTACACTTAACTTGCCTTATTTACCGCGCCCGCGTAAAACGCATCATGCCAACGATCTTCTGACCTCGTCAGGTATTGTCACCCCGTCGGGCCAGGCATCGTCACCTCGTTAGGGATGGCATCATCCCGTGTAAACGTACACACCTCAGGACGGACCTTTTCCCAACCAATCCTACATTCTAGTACCTTCGTTCCACTCATTCCACACGTACCACACCGCCACACAAACACACGGTCACACACAATCTCACACCTCACATGCCTTGCGCCAACACACATTGCCATCACACAATCACGCCACACAACCACACATACTTGGCACGCGGTCACACACAATCTCTCGCTCATAAAATGAACATCCATAGAATCAATCAGGGTAAATCTGGGCAGTTTACACAGTGACCGAAATCCCATCAAAATAAATAGTAAACGAACTCTAAAAATTCTAAATTTTGTATATATCATAAAAAACATCTTGATAAACATTTCTTTTGAAGAACACGAAATCCTGTTCAATCTACAACCATGCCTTTTTGTCCCTCGAAATCAGACCAAAATCAGTTCGCTCTAACAGACTGTTTTGTCCTCAAAATACATTCCTTTCAACACACAAATCACCTTGGAAAGCTTTGAAATTTTTATAGGTTATAGAAAAGAAAGTTACAAACAACTTTTGTGAAGGAGGTTTATTGAAAATAGATCTGAAAAATTTTATAAAAATTCGACAAGACAAGAAGGTCGGGATGAACAGTATTCCGGAAAATTTTGATATGGTCTGAGAATGGGTCTTCGTGCGACCCAAATGGTCTCCAAAAACTCCAAATTTAAAATATGTTATACTTCAAGATGTTGGGAGAAACTTTCATGAGAAAACTTCCTCAAATTTGGCCCCCAAAATTCTCCACAAAAATAGCAAGCTGGATGGGTACAGTAGTCACGAATCCGAGAATCACACCAAATCTCACGAATTCAAACTGTAATCGTTCCATATCATCACGGCCCTATCCGAACCTCCCAAATCTCATATTTCCACCCCTCAATTCAGTCCACGACTACTGAACATCTAGCCTCACTCTAAGTCCCAAAACAACCACACAAATCACCTAAACCGAGCCCTAAACACGTCCTACAATACCCGAGGTCCTAGGGAGAGTTTGGGGAAGTCACTTACCTTAGAAAGACGGAAAAAATGGGCTAGACAGAAGCTGGAATGACCGGACCAGCAGCAGCAACGGCGGCGAATGGCAGTCGACGGTGCTCCTTTGGCGGCGACGATCACGGCAAGGAAACGAGAGAGAGAATTTCGGGAGAGAGAGAGAAGGAGAAGTGGTCGGTGAAGTGATGAGCAAGAAACAAAGCTAATAAATTTGGTCCAAGGAAGTTTGACCCAATTTCCAAAATTCCAACTTTGCCCCTTAATACTTGGCTCACATTAATCCACATCAACTTAACTAGGGTAATTTGGTCCAACTAAATTGGTATTATTGGGCTGAAATAATAATTAATTTAATTCAAAATTTAATCCCTAAAATTGCCCAAAATTCGGAATACCCAAAATAACCTAGGGGCAAAATGGTCATTTTTCTGGTCCCGGACCGAATTTCATTTTTTTACAGAAATGGGTGGCCCCAAGGTTGGCCAAGCCAAAAACGTCATCAGCCGCTAAAAATTGTCACTTTCAAAATTCTCAATTCCCGAGCCTGAATTCCAAGAAATGACTAAAATCGAATAATCCCGACTTTAGCTTATCTCTGGCTAACGGGTGGCTCTCTGGGATTACGCACTCTTGACCCGTGATCGACACTAAGTCAAATCACGTTTAAGTTTGCTCAAACCAAGGCGACTTCGATTGTCATGTAATTGCGAGGATTTATCACTAGTTCCCTTCGAACACGATCAATCAAATAGATCGCTCTCTATTGGCCCAAACTATTGTCTCGTCAATTCTCATGGTCGAAAGTGGAATCAAGGTCGAGTTCTTTGGTTGTGCGAACTCAATCCCATAATGGCCTTACTCCTAAGGTTAGCATCCCGTGAATGCGCGGTTCCGGGTGAGATCTCACTATAAGTGCATTGACCGAAATATTCATTTCATAAATCCCGGGAAAGGATCGAAATTCATACTGTTACAAAAACTCCCAAACTGAATAAAACTCTCGAACTGAGGAACTCTCCAGCCACACATCAGATCATGAACAGACCAGCAGTCCGTTCTTCCTCCATGGCTCGGATAGTCCAGGTTCGAATTTAGTCGGCATGATTTTGACAGGCGATAATTATAACAGCTGGTCATAAGCCATGACCATTGCTTTATCCGCAAAGAACAAAATGGGTTTCGTCACGGGAGATATCCCGAAACCCCAATCAACCGACACCACATATGCCCCATGGGTTCGCGTCAACAACATGATACTATCATGGATCCTGAATTCCATCCACCAAGATCTTGTCCTAACCATGTTGTACACGGAATCTGTTGCGGAAGTATGGACTGATCTTCGTGAACGTTTTTCACCATCTAATGGTCCCCGCATATTTCACCTCGAGCAGAAAATATGCACTCTTGAACAAGGTGAAGATGACATCACTAGGTATTACAATAATTTGTGGCGTTATTGGGATGAGTTGAACAATTTGGAAACCTTGCCGAATTGCTCTTGTGAGGCAAAGACATTGTTTGTGACGCAACTTGAGAATCGAAGTCTTTATAAATTCTTAATGGGTTTAAACCCAAAGTATTCCAATGTGGTCAGTCAATTTCTGCTCATGAATCCATTACCCACTGTTGTGCGGGCTTACTCACTTACTGTGACATTTCAAATTTCGACCCACTTGATATTTATGAAATGCATGATTTCAATAACGCACTTGTAGCAAATCTCGCCCAGACTTGATCACTCTCGGGATACTAACCAATAGGGAAAGGCTAATTAGGGAATTTAATTCGTACAGCCATAGAACTTGATCATGGACTGACTTTCGACCATAAGAATTGTCGAGGTGATATTTTGGGCTAATATAGATCGATCTAAGGTTGGTTATGGATCAATTTGCGAATGCCATATAACTGGACTTCAGGTGATTCCGTCTCACCAGGATATGAAATTGCGAACGATCCCAAACCTATTCCAGATGATCGTGATCTTTAGAACTAGTGATTGATCCTCGCAATTATATGACAATCGAGGTCGCCATGACTCAAGTGAGCTTAAACGTGATTCAATTTAGTATCGACCACGGGTCGAATACACGAATTTTTCCGGAAGCTGCCCGTTAGTTTGAGATAAGCTCAAGTTGTGTTTATTTGAGTTTGGTTATTAAATAGAGACCGAGTTTGGGCATCGAAAATTTTGATAGTCATGATACAATATTTAGACGACGTCAGAAGTACTGTGGTCAGTTTTGAATTTGCTTGAATTCGTTAGAAAATTGGAATTTTGGAAGAAAATGGAAAATGGCCGTTTTGCCCTTGAGATTTTATGAAGGACAAGTATAAAAGTGGAAGGGCATTTTGATCATTTCACCCCCACTTTAGAGATAAAAATTTTTGGACGGTTTTGCTCCTATACTTTTTGTGAAATTCCAACTTTGCCCTTGGATATTTTTGATGGGATTCGATCTGGGCCGTCAATTTTTAGAAAAGATCAATTCATGGCCATCGGATTAAAAGTAGAGAGAGGGGTAGGATAGTAATTTTGCCTAGCGGGTAGACTAGGTTTTCTTTTCTTTTCTTTTCTTTCTTTTCTCTCTCTTTTCCCTAATTTTTCACAATCACTCTCTCCCTCTGCTCCCTCTCTGGCCGTGAGTTCCTCAACCCCCTCTCCTTCATGTGAGTTGGCCAACCGGCTAGCCAATCGCCGTCCATTCGTCGCCATTTCGTCGAACCATCGCTCGCCCTTTCGTTGTGTCACACTACTACCGCAATCACCGTTTTGTCTCTCTTGTTTCCCACCGTGAAATACCATCACCAGCCATCCCTTTTTAGTCAAGAACAGCCGAGAAACCAGCAGCCCATCACCGCCGATCGCCGCTGCTCGTGGACGTCGGTGAGTCGCCGGTACCCCTTTTCGTGGGACTCCATCGCCGCTGCTGTTTGCTCTCTGTCTAGCCACCATTGATGGCTTAATTTTGTGTGGAATCACAAGTGAGTGATACCCTAACCCTCGCCTAGGATAACGGGTAATTTCGGGTTAGTTCGGGCCCATTTTAGCAAGTTTTAGGAGTTATTCATAGAGAAATGGTTGGACTGCTTTGGCTGAGCTGTTTGGATGAAATTGTGATGATTTTTGAGGTGATTGGAGGTTAGAATTGATTGATTTTGTGATTGGAATAAAAACGAGTGATTATTGTGACTTATTGCGTGAAAAACGGGCCTAAATGTGCCGTTATAGTGATTTTTCTGTGGTGGCCGAATCACTGTTCATTCTGTGACTGAATTGATGCATATTGGTGTTTGAGACATAGTGCGTGTTGGTTTGGGGGTTGTCGGTAGGAGTACAATGCCCATGAGTGGTGAAATTTGGCTTAAAATGCAAAAATTCGCGTTAGATTGTGCACGTGCGAATTGAATTGGTAAAATTGTGAGTTGGCATGGCTTACTGATAACCTGTATATGTTGGATGGCATGTGCAAATTGGTCATATGAAATTGGCATGAGAATGGGTGCCGATGTGTTACATGACCATTAAATACCCTAAAGCGTTTTTACGCGAGATCCAGATAATAATTGGAAAATGTGTGCACGTGTGATAACATAATCCCTGAGGCGTGTTGACGCGGAGAATTGAACCCGTCCTTAGGCGTGTTACGCGGGACGATGCCCGGTTTTACCGGAAGACCGCCAACCTGATGCGTTTTACGTGGGTTGTGCTGTAAAAAGGAGATCGGTGTTGCACCTGAGGCGTGTTATGCGGGCTAGAGATGCTAAGCCTGAGGCGTTTTGACGCGGGCTATAGAAGTGTTGTTCAACCTGATGCATGTTACGCGGGTTGTGTTATAAAAAGGGAGATCGGTGTTGTGCCTAAGGCGTATTCATTTATGCAGGGTAGAGACACTGAGCCTGAGGCGTGTTCGTTTATGCAGGCTGTAGAAGTGTTCTTGAATCTGAGGCTTGATTACGGGGTTCGAGATCGATGGCTATTTTTTGGACCTGAGGCGTGTTTACGCGGGTCAGAAATGAATTGGATGCGTGTGCTTGAGTGAAATGATGAAAGTATGATGTTGTGTCTATTATGCGAATATTGGTGTGGTTTTGGTTTGAATGGCATCTTTGAGTGTGGCATGTTATCGATTGTTAATGGTAACGCTTGATTTAGCATGTGAAGTTTCGTGTGTATCAAGTTGAGATATTGGTGCCTGTAATTGTTCTGGTTTACTGATTGTATGATTGGCATGCTTGAATGTGACCAGATATACGTGTTAGCCTAGGTAGGGTTTAGGGTATTTATTACTGAAAAGTGTTCTCACGGTTTTATTTAAAACCATTTAGTCGATCGAAGTTCTAGTAGAGTTGGGAGACAAGGACAATCCGATTGAGATCAATGCTGAGTCCAAGTCTTCAGAAGAACATACTGGCATCGACGAGACTAATTCTGAGAGGACCCCTTCTAGGACAAATAGGGGTTAGTTAGAAGTTAGGGGTTGGATAGTTTTGAGAGGCGCTCCTTTTTGGTGGTAGTATTAGTCTACTTGATGCTGATAGTCCCTTTTGATATCGGCGGTTGTTAGTACGGAGGTTTGATGGTTGCGATGGTTTGTATTAAATATTGTGAATATGGTGGGCGTAATGAAGTGGTTGGTTGCTATTTGTAATGGATATTTGTATATATTGCGGTGTAGTATAGTACTTGGTGGTTTGGTGATTTGTCTCTCCCTATTACCCCATGATTATATTGTCAGGGTTTATGTTCTCGTTTCCGCCATGTTCAAACTTTGATGTGTCGGTTTTGGTCGGCGACGTTCTTGGGACGTCGCGATGTTCGACCAAAGAGGGATGTCACGAGCTCGATGGGGTTCGGAGCGTGATACTTGCTCTTCAAGATGAATCTCAACGCCATGTTCACTCGACTCATTCCTCTACCGAGAACACACCATTAACATATGGTTCAATGCGAAATATCCCACCTCAAACGGATTTGTCACTCTCGGCTCCATCCCATAAGCACACCAAGATAGCTTTTGCTCACTTTGTAAAACACGGCCCTCCATCACGTGCCCGTGAACGTTGTGCCCATTGCGGTATACCAGGCCATTCCCGTGATGTTTGCTTCTGCCTCCATGGATTTCCCGCTAATTATAAGGAATGGTGTCGTGATCGGCCCCCTACCAAGCCCTCGAACAACAAGCCTATCACCAATCCTAAGAGCTCCTCTTTCGCGCCTCCACCACCATTCACCAGTGAGCAATATAAACAAATCATGCAATTACTCCAAGAGGTAAACATTCCCAAGGAAAATCTCACAGGTACTGTTCTTGACTTGAATTCTAATTCATTAAATTCTTCCACTTGGGTTATTGACACCGGAGCCACGAATCACATTACACATAATCCTGAATCAATTCAATATGCACAGGCATACCCAAAACCTTTTCCCACTGTTGGCATACCGAATGGGGTTGGAGTTCCCGTCACTTCACACGGCTCGGTATCTCTTACGCCGACCCTCACCCTTACTGATGTTCTTTGTGCTCCAACTTTTAAATTTAATCTCCTATCCATTCCCAAAATTACTCAACACTTAAATTGCTCAGTTATTTTTTTTCCCTCTTATTGCTTGTTTCAAGACCTCTTGACAAAGAAGATCATTGATCGGAGCCTTGAATGTGGTGGTCTCTACTACTTAGAGCTCCCTCCCGAACATGCCGCTTTATCTGCCCGTTCGTCTATTCACAGTTTATGGCATGCCCATCTTGGCCACCCATCTGAGTCAGTCCTCCGTACCTTACAAGATTCTCTTGGTTTTGGTTCAAATAAAGAGTCTAGTCCATGTGATACTTGTCACTTGTCCAAACAAATTCATTTAAGTTTTCATTCTAGTTCTATTTTTAGTATGCAACCTTTTGATATTATTCATGTTGACATTTGGGGACCTTACTCTCAGTTTACTCATAAGAAATGTTGCTATTTTTTAACTATTGTGGATGATTTTCCTCGTTATACATAGGTATTTCTTCTTACTTTTAAGTCTGATGCTATTGATGCACTTATTAAATTTCATACCTTTGTTAAAACACATCATCAAATAGCAATCAAAACCATTCAATTTGATAACGGATCCGAATTTCTATCTTCCAAATTGCAGTCTTGTTTTCACTCACAAGGCATTCGCCACCAGCATAGTTGCCCTCATACTCCACAACAAAATGGAGTTGTTGAGCGCAAACATCGCCACTTGCTCAATGTGGCTCGTGCTCTCCAATTTCATTCGGAATTCCACTTTCTTTTTGGGTGATTGTGTTCTCACCACAACATAACTAATCAATTGTTTACCCACACGTTTACTTCAAAATAAAAGTCCATATGAAATTCTTCACAAAACATCGCCCATTTATAACCACATTCGAGTCTTTGGTTCTCTTTGTTACGCTTTTTTTGGATACCTTCATTCTGACAAATTCGGTCGTCGCTCTCGTCGTTGTGTCTTCTTTGGATACTCAGCTAACCATAAAGGCTATCACCTCTTTGACCTCTGCGACCATACATTTTTCACCAGCCGTGACGTCATTTTTTATGAAAATATTTTTCCATTTCATGCCACACACAAAACTACATCACCTCAACCCAACATTGTTATCCCACTTGCCATTCCTGACAACCCTTTGCCCGTTCCATCCCCTCATACACTCATGGCTGAACCGAACGACGAAATTCCTAACTCTTTGAGCACCTCGACATTGCCGCCCCAATGCCCATCCCGCACTCGCCGCAAACTCACCTATCTTTAAGATTACCATTGCGCCATTGTCGTTTCCGACCAATTGTCTTTAGCACTTGAGAGTCCTGTAACAGGTACGCCCTATGCCTTTTCCAACTATTTATCATACTCCAAATTCTCTCCATCTTCTCGTGCTTTTTTAGCTTCTATCAGTACTGAGCAGGAACCCATCACCTATGACACTGCATGTCAATCTCCCAAATGGAGGGAGGCAATGTCTTTGGAATTACAGGCTTTTGAACAAAACCACACATGGGATATTGTACCTCTTCCACGTGGTAAAAAGGCGATTAGTTGCAAATGGGTTACAAGATCAAGTATAAATCTGATGGGACCATTGAGCGACATAAAGTTCGTTTGGTTGCAAAGGGTTATACTCAAGCCGAAGGGATCGACTATCATGACACATTTGCCCCCGTTGCTAAAATGGTCACAATAAGAACTCTCATTGCTGTAGCCACTATTCGCCGCTGGCCTTTACATCAGCTTGATGTTAACAATGCATTTCTCCATGGTGACCTTGATGAAGAGGTCTACATGACTTTACCTCCAGGACTTCACACTAAGGGGGAGAACTTGGTTTGTCATTTAAAAAAGTCTCTTTATGGACTTAAACAAGCCTCCTGCCAATGGTTTGCCAAGTTTTCATCCGCTTTACTTGATGTTGGTTTCACTCAGTCTAAGGCCGATTACTCTTTATTCACGGCTACACGCGGTTCCCTTATTACTGTCGTTCTAGTTTATGTTGATAATTTGGTGATCACAGGGGATGATTAGGTATGCATACATTTGCTCAAGCATTTTTTACATGCTCATTTTCACATCAAGGACTTAAGTCCTCTTAAATATTTCCTCGGCATAGAAGTTTTTCGATTGAACAATGGCATTTATCTCTTTCAAAGGAAATATGCCCTTGACATTATTTCTGATACTGGTCTTCTTGGCGGGTATCCCGTTGACACACCCATGGAATCGAACCTTCGGTTCGGTGAGTCCCCAGAGCTAGCTGATCCAGCTTCTTATTGTTGCTTGATTAGACGTATTTTGTACCTCACTGCTACTTGCCCCGATATTCTGGTTTTTGTTTAGCATCTCAGCCAGTTTATGCATGCTCCACTTGATGATCATTGGCAAGCTACACTTCGGATAGTTTGGTATTTGAAATCTGATCCAGTTTCTGGAATATTTTTTTCCGACTGACTCATCCTTTGCATCACAAGGATATACAGATTCTGATTGGGCTGCATGTTCATCCACACGTCGTTCAGTTTCTGGTTACTGTATGCTCCTTGGCTCTTGCCCTATTTCTGGGCATTCTAAGAAATAGCACACTATTGCTCGATCTTTAGCTGAGGCTGAATACAGAGCCATGGTATCTATAGCTTGTGAGATTACATGGCTTCGCATGCTTCTCACCGATCTTGCCATCCCGTTGTCCACTGCCAACCTTTTTTGTGACAACCAAGCGGCTATCCATATTGCTACTAATCCAGTTTTCCACAAGCATACCAAACATATTGAGATTGATTGCCATCTCATTCGTGAAAAACTTTAGGATGGCACACTTCGACCTCTTCATATTCCTAGCCCTAGCCATTCATAGCTCATGGATCTATTCATAAAAGTCGTTTCTCGTGCTCTTTTTCTTTCTTTCAAGCGCAAGTTGTTGACGTTCATGCACTCACCAACTTGAAGAGGGAGTATTAGAGTTATTATTGGAAGATATATTTGAAGATCTTGATTAAGGACTGATTGATTAGATAAATTCGTGATTGATACAGTGAATAGGAAATTCATAATTCTCTGTATATTATTTCTCTATTTACTTACATTCTTAGATTATAAATACATCAATGTAATTATACAAACTCAATATATGAAAAAGGCTTTCCCTTTCATTTTTCTCTTCAAAGAAAAGGTAAAGGTGAGATACCATTAATAAAGTAAATAAAGCTCCACAAACACAAAAAAGCATAAAAAGCTAGAACAAAAGGGAGAGCAAAAATAAAAAGCAAAGAAAAGAAGAAGTTGAGAGATCATTCATAAAGTATATAGGGTCAACCAGGTTTTGTTGATTAAGGGGCTTCATAAACCCAAAACGTCTCAAAAGCTGGAAACGGTTTTCGTATTAGGGAAGCTCCCCTAATAGGAAAAGTCCATGCTTTCCAGTTTGTAATATTCTTTTAAAGATATTCCAACCGCATTGGTTATCAAATGGCCGAGCTTTAGTGGATTGTCTATCGTATCCCAGGCACAAGGAAATAATTCGTGATGAACTTCAGCAAATCAATATAAAGCCAACAAAAAGAACACACTTCATCACATTTGAAACAGATTTATCATTTGGAGCGCCATGCCTCAAAGCATCAAAAGGATGCTTAAAACTCAAAAGGGTCTCCAACAACCGTTTCAGTGAATAGTCAATATATTAGTATAGTTTTATACGGTAATTAAAAAGTTTCTTAGAATGTATCGATTAGGATTTATTAATTACCTTTCAATGAGAAAACAGCCCGTTTGTTTAAGGTGATAGTTCGGTTATGTGCTAATAGGAACATATACGTCCTATCATATGATCAATTTACAACATGTATTTTGTACATAAAAGTACAGTCATTATTTCAGCATTCTTAACGAATGTCACGGAGGACGTGTTAATATGATTCTTTCAATGTCACACCCTTTCCTTAGCTCAAAAGTAACGCGATGTAGACGTGACGCAAGTCTTATAACTAATTAAATTTATAAGCAGGAAAGCATGATTCTCACGGGCTTCCAAAACGCAAGTCTGTCGATTCTTCCTGTTTTGTTTATTTTTGAACTCCTTTTTTTGCTCCAAGTTCAATAAAATAAATCAACCCCGCGCGGCTTATCGAATCTTATTTAAAAGCCAAACCAAAGTTTTCTTCCGCATCTATGTAGCTCTTTGAATTAAAATTGGTTCACTGTATCAATCCACCAGAGTCAAAATACAAGTGGAGATCAAAAGAGTTGTCACCAGTTGAAGTGATTGCACCAATTGCATGTGCTAATCTCCAATCCACATCAAAGGCTATTGGGGTTGCTTTTGTCCTCAATAATTCTTGAAGCATGTCTCCCTTATGACTCTGGCAAAGAAAAACATCCCCCTTATCTGATGTACAAAGTCATTAGGACCCACTATTGCTTCAAATTATCCATACGCGGATCCCATCTTTATATAGCTGTATTAGCAACTACAGTCATTCTTGCCACGTGCATTGCAAGAACACTATTATAGTATGGATATATATGATTCTGCTTTTAAGCGGAGTATAGGAGAGGGCATTTTATGTAATTACTATGCACATAAACTATTACAAATTTATACAATATAGCTTCATATGAGGTTTTTTCAGATTTGTGCAACAAAACACGTTATCATTGTAACATCCCGAATTTTGACTCATTTCCGAGATCAATAATATTGATATTATTTCTAATTAAATTTTAGTAAGTCTCGCCCGAAATTGAGCTCTCTCGGGATACTAACCGGTAGGGAATGGCTAATTAGGAAACGGTACGTGGATCAGGGACCTGATCGCGAATTGTGCACCGATTCCAAGAAGCAACGAGGAAATATTTTGAGCCAATGTGGGCTGATCTTAGGAGGGTGACGGATTTGATTTGGCCAATGACGTACGAACGGATCACGGGTGATTCCGCACGACCGAGAGTGCGCGTGGCGAACAAATCCCGAACTTAAACCGAACGATCGCGACCTCCGGAACTAGTGATAATTCCTCATGTTTTTCCAGTAATCGAGGCCGTCACGACTCGAGTAACCTTAGGTCGATATGCATAACCTCCAAACAGCCGCCCGTTAGTGAGAGACCCTAAAATTTTAAATTGAGTAATTTTGATCACGGAATTGGATCCGGACTTGATCATCGATTTTCAGGACCGTATACGACTATTTTGCAAGACCGATGTCATTTTAGAGTGGCCATGCATATTTGGAGTTTTTACGGTCGAAAAATGGAATTTCAACCCTGAAGTGAAAAATTACGATTTTGCCCTCCGGACTTCGAAGTTGATTTTCGAGGGCTTGTGCGACTATTTTAGTGATTCCGACACCATATTATGTTGGCCACACATATTTGGGGTTGGTATGGGCAAAAAATGGAATTTCGACCCGGGATCGGAAAAATGACCGTTTTGCCCCTAGGCTAATTTTGGGTTCCGAATTTTGGCTAATATTTGGGGATTAATTTATGTTCATTTCAGCCCAATAATTCAGCCTGGAAAATGACCAAAGTGTCCCTTAATTATTGGAAAAGAATGAATAAGGGCCAAGTGTTCAAGGGCATTTTGGGAATTTTGGAAAAAGGTTGGTCAAACCTCTTTGACCCATTAATAAATTTTTTTTTTCTCATTCCTTCCCCCATTTCCCCTGGCCATCTCTCTCTCCTCTCCCTCTCTCCCGAAATCTCCCTCTCTTTCTCTTCCTCTCGCCGTGAGCCGCCGCCGTCGGAGGAGCACAGCCAGCCGCCGTTCGCCGCCGCTCACCACCGCCGACCACCGTCCCTCTCCTTCTCGTCCCACTCTCTCTCGTCTCCCTCGTCTCTCTCTTCTATTCGGCGAGGACAGCCGGACTGCCCAAACCGTGGCCGCCGGCGTGAAGGACCCGCCGGAGCCGCCGCTCGACGGACCGCCACCCGCCGAGACCGCCGCTGCTGCTGAAGCATCGGGACGCCGCCGCCGCCGATTCCACCGCACATCGGTGATTGGCCGCTCGTTCCCCGTCGTCTAGCCGAGTTTGGGGGCCTAGATTAAGTGAGTATAAATTCCTAAATCTTAATTAGGACTAATTTTGCCTCTCTAGATAGGTTTAGATGATTTTAGGGGTTAATTAGGATGGTTTTAGGGGTGATTAGTGGCTGATCATGTTGTGGTTGAATCGGGACTAATTGAGGAGTGTAATATGACAATTTAATGTCGAATGATTGCCCTTGATGGACCGGATTAGTGACTGTCCATGTTGAGGATTAATTGGACAATATGCGGTTTAATTACAAATTCCCAATTATGCCACGTTTAGATGATTTATTGGCTGTTTTGAGGTGGAATTAGTGACTTAGTGTGCTGATTTGGAAGGAAAATAATGGCCAAGAGGGGGCCGAAATAATTGCTGTCCATGGTGGACTTGATCGGAGTGAATTCGATGAAAATTTGAGGTTGAATCGTGTTATTGCCAAGCATGTCTAAATTGATTCATTAGTGACTGAATTGTGCTTGGTTGTATGACCGATTAAGGTGGTGTGCGATTGGCCATTGATTGGCGTGAATTATGGCGCTCGAGGATGTGAATTATGTGTATGGCTTGTTAGCATGTTGATTGGGCACGTGTGGCATGAATTGAGCACATATTGACTTTGTCGAGTTATGTGCTCGTGATAGAAATTGATTGCTCATTTTGCATGATCACGCATTCCGTATGCCGAGAATGGGCATGAGAAGAAAAGTGTGCGAGTTTGCGTGCCTAGCATGAGCATGTGTGATCACCCTAAATGCCCAGATACATTCATGCGGGGCTCAGATAAAATTAGCAGTGTGCCGTGTGATCACTTATTGGCCTTCGGGTCGTGCTATCCTCATGTACTTTGAAGTAGGACGATGCCTGGTTTGTCCGGAAGATAGCGTTGGTCCGTAAGGAGATCGGTATTGCGCCTCATGCGCTTTAGAGCAGGCTAGAGACACTGGGCCAGAAATGCGCTTCGGCGCGGGCCGTGGAGTGTTGTGAGCCTTCGGGCCGTGGCCTTCGGGTCGGTTTATAAATTGCTAAAATGAGACGTGTGCCAGAGTGCATGATTTGAGGAGATTCATAAGCATGACAAATGTGTGCCAGAGTTTGTGACTAATGTGCTAGCCGGTGATTCGTTTGTAAGACAGGCACTTGAGGCATGAGCATGCGTATGGCGTACGGGTGACCAGTGTGTCGTGTATGTGCCATGATTTATATAGCATGCCTAACCTGCAGGGTCGATTGTGTACTCGATCCGGGCCGAGGGCCTAGGTCAATGGATTGAAATTTTTATGCAGTGTGTGTTTGGTTGCCTGTCAGGAGGTGCATGTTAACCTAGTTTAGGTTTATGGGTTTTTACTCGCTGAGCTTGTCTCATTGTTGTATAAACCCACTCTTTTCAGACCCCTCCTAGCAATTGAGGATGGTAGGTGAGCCGACACGTTTTGCGAGGAGCCCCGGATAGATATGACTTTTGACCGCCGAGTCATGTACCCTCTTTTGATGTTGGTGGTTATTGACCTTTTTTGGCTTTTATAAGTGTATTTGGTGTAAAACAGATATTGTAAATATTTTACTAGAAATGGAATGAGTATGTTTCCAGTCTTATTGGTTTTAACGGTTGTGCTATCCTTGGTTGTCTGAATTATTGTACGGGTGTATATATATATATATATATATATATATATATATATATTTATATACGTTTCTTCCGCTTGTGTATTGATCTCTGATTGTTGGGCATTGGGTCGGCGACGCGTCCTGGGACGTCGCATCAAATTCGACCAGTGACGGGATGCTCGCGCTTCGTGGGGTACGGGGCGTGACATCCCCGTTTGAATTGGTATCAGAGCAAGGACAGCTCGGTCCAATCAGGTCAAAATCTGGAGTGATAAGGAGTGATGACCTTGGATAGCCAGTAAGGTGACCTCGTGTGCTAAGTATACCTCCTGACTATTTGTGATTGATTGAGTGCATATATAAATTGATCCGTAAGATGCAGGTGCGGTAGGACCTGAGGTGAGTATGTGTACCTCCTTGTTTGAGGTCCTGTGTTGTTTATGTTTAGCCGCATGATGGGTGGTTGATTGTTGTTGTGCTAGCTACCTGCCTAGGGCTTTAGACCAGTTTAGTTTGGTTTAGGTCTCTAACTCCTAGTGCAATTACAGTAGGTAGGAGAGTGGTAGGAAGCGGATATAATGAGCAGCGAAGGAATAGCTATAGGAAGAGTCCTAAGAAGAGGCGCAGGAAGAGGAACCAGAAGTGGAGGTCGTACTCGAGCTAAAGCTGTAGAGGACCTCAAGATAGGTGCTAGAGCGATAGAAAACCCTGGAGTTAATGTTGGAGTTGCAGTGGACTCCAGAGTTGATATTCAACCTGTGGAAGATCCGCATATGGAAGGAGTTCTTAGAGTGTTAGAAAGGATTGGGAATGTGATGGATAGGCAAGCTCAAAAGCGAGATAATGTGACCGCCCAGGCCGTTGAGGCTGCAACAGCTACTGCTGGAAATGAGAATCAAGCTAATGTTGGGCAGCCTCAGGCAGCTGGAATTAAGCAGATGCATCAGCTTGTAGAGCAATTCTTAAAGTTAAAACCGTCTAAGTTTACAGGAAAAGGTGACCCCGAGGCTGCACCGAAATGGATAGAGGAACTGGAAAAGGCGTTTGAGGTATTGGGGTGCACCGAGCAGGAGAAAGTGACCCTAGCGGTTTATCAGTTACAGGAAAATGCGAATGATTGGTGGAAGGCCACCAGGGGTAGAGTATTTTCGGAAGGTGTCGCCCAGACTTGGGCCGTGTTTATTGAAAATTTTTATGGGAAATACTTCTCGGATAGTGCTAGAGAAAGGAAGATAGCGGAATTTGTGCGACTCCACTAGTGTCAAATGACTGTCGATCAGTATGAGGCGGAATTCGCTAGATTGTCTAAGTTTGCGCGAAGGATGGTGGAACATCCCGAGGACAAGGCGCGAAAATTCCGGGAAGGATTGAAACCTGACATTCATACCCTGTTAATACCGTCCAATCTGAGAACCTATGAGGAAATCTATGATAGAGCTCAGGCTCTTGAGCGGGACCAGGTAGATAAGGCAGCCACATCTGGATCGCGGTTTGCCCAGAACAGAGACAATCGTCGTTTGCGGAAGAGACCGATGATAAGGAATAGGCGCTTCATCCCGCCAATTAGGAGGAACATTGGGAAATCGCACCCTCCACCGAGCCGATTTAGGGCTTGTTTTAAGTGTGGGAATTTGGAGCATCAGATCAAAAACTGTCCCCAACAGCGTCCTTCAGTACCCCAGGGCAACCGCAGCAAAACATAATAGGGAATCAAGCTGGGAATCCCCCACCAGCTAACCAGGGTAGGCCGCCAGCTTAAGAACGAGTTTATGTCATGGCGCGTAGAGAGGCGGAGGATACGCCGGGCGTAGTCACAGGTATGATTTCTTTATGTGATCATGCTGCCTATGCATTGTTTGACCCGGGGGCGACCCATTCATTTATTTCAGAGCAGTTTGTTAGATTGGTTGGAATTTAACCTGTACTGCTTGAGAATATGCTTTGGGTGACGACCCCATTAGCTAATAAAGTGTTAGTGTCATTGGGGTGTCCTAGTTTTAAAATAGTAATTGGGGGTAGGGAAAAAAGCATCGACTTGGCAGTGTTGGTCATGTTTGATTTTGATGTGATAGTTGGAATGGATTGGCTGACTAAACAGAAAGCTGTAGTGGATTGCGACAGTAGGGTGATTCAGTTTAATCCGATTGAATATCCTAGATTTAAATTTTAGGGAAATCGAGGAGGAACCTCGATCCCTTGGATTTCCTCGCTCGAAGTAACTAAGTTATTGGATGAAGGATGCGAGGGATATTTAGTGAATGTGATTGATCCGACGGTGGCAAAAACCCAATTGGAAGAGATACCGGTAGTGTGCAATTTCCCTGAAGTATTTCCTCAGGAATTGCCTGGTTTGCCATCAGAGCGAGAAGTAGAATTTGTGATAGAATTGGCACTGGGCACAGAACCGATTTCAAAGGCATCATATCGGATGTCGCTGTTAGAATTGAAAAAACTGAAAGTTCAGATGCAGGAATTGTTGGACAAAGGTTTCATTCCTCCTAGTGTGTCTCTATAGGGAGTACCGGTCCTGTTTGTAAGGAAGAAGGACGGGACGTTGAGGTTATATATTGATTACCGACAGTTGAATCAGGTGACGATCAAGAATAAGTATCCACTACCGAGGATCTATGACCTATTTGACCAGTTGCAAGGGGCGTCCGTATTTTCTAAGATTGATCTTCGAACGGGATATCATCAGTTGAGGATCCGAAAGGAGGACATTCCTAAGACCGCTTTTAGGACGCGGTATGGGCACTATGAGTTTACAGTGATGCCCTTCGGATTGACCAATGCCTCTGCAGCTTTCATGGATCTGATGAACAAGGTGTTCAAGGAATTTTTGGATAGATTCGTCATAGTGTTCATCGACGACATACTAGTGTACTCAAAAAGCCCGGAAGAGCATGAGATCTATTTGGCTGAGGTTCTACGAACTTTGAGGGAACACACACTATTTGCCAAGTTCAGTAAGTGTGAGTTTTGGCTAAGTAGAGTGGCGTTTCTTGGACACATAGTTTCGGGAGATGGAATTTCAGTGGACCCGATAAAGATTGAGGCAGTAATGAAGTGGCCAAGATCGACCTCAGTGACAGAAATTCGAAGCTTCTTAGGATTGGCTGGCTATTATCGATGTTTTGTAGAAGGGTTCTCATCAATAGCCATGCCATTGACGCGATTGTTGAAGAAGGAATCTAAGTTTGAATGGAACGATAAATGTGAGAAAACTTTTCAGGAGTTGAAGCATAGGCTTACAACGGCCCTAGTGTTGACTATTCCTCTGGGCCAGGAGGATTCGAGGTTTATAATGATGCTTCGTTAAGAGGACTTAGTTGTTTCCTGATGCAGCATGGAAAAGTAGTCGCTTATGCATCGTGCCAGTTGAGGCCACATGAGATGAATTATCCGACGCATGATTTAGAACTGGTAGCGATCATCTTTGCTCTTAAGATCTGGAGACATTATTTATGCGGGGAAAAGTTTCAAATTTATACAGATCATCAAAGCCTCAAGTATCTATTTCGCAGAAGAAATTAAATATGAGGCAGCGCCGATGGATGGAACTTCTGAAGGACTACGACTGCGACATCATGTATCACCCAGGAAAGGCGAATAGAGTAGCGGATGCGCTAAGTCGCAAGTCGAGTGTGGCGCATATGTTGGTTAAAGAGTGGACCTTATTGGAAAGGCTCAGAGATTCGGAGTTTAAATTTGAGGTGAGTCAGATGTCTAGCCTGATGGCCGCATTGAGGATTGAACCTGAGATTCAGGCAAGGATTAAGGCACTCCTGTCCACAGACTAAGAAATACAAAAGATTATTAGGTTGGATGCCGCTGCAAGGAAATCGGAATTCCAAGTAGGTGATGATGGAATTTTAAAGTTGAGAGGGCAATTATATGTGCCTAATGATGTGGAACTCAAGGAGGAAATTTTAAGTGAGACACATCGCAGTAATTACAATATTCACCTAGGTAGTAAAAAAATGTACCAGAATTTACGTCAACATTATTGGTGGAATGGACTAAAGAAAGATGTGGCCAAGCATGTGGCCAAGTGTTTGATGTGCCAGCAAGTGAAGGCACAGCACTATAAGCCTGGAGGATTGCTGCGACCATTAGAGATCCCTGAATGGAAATAAGAGCAAATCACGATGGACTTTGTCTCAGGATTACCAAGGAGCCAGAGAGGACATGATTCCATTGGGGTGATAGTGGATAGATTGACAAAGTCAGTGCACTTCCTGGCAGTGCGAAAAGATTTTGAATTGGAAAGGTACGCGCAATTGTATGTTCGACAGATCGTCAGATTGCATGGGGTACCAGTATCGATCATGTCGGACCGAGGCCCGAGGTTTGCGGTCAATTTTTGAAAAAGTTTGCAATCGGCCTTAGGAACTAAGTTGCAGTTTAGTACTGCCTATCATCCGCAGATGAATGGCCAGTTTGAGAGGACGATTTAGACTTTGGAAGATATGTTGCATGCCTGTGTTTTGGATTTCCAAGGCAAGTGGGAAGAACAGCTACACTTGGTAGAATTCGCCTATAATAATAGTTATTAGTAGAGCATACAGATGGCACCATTTGAGGCCTTGTATGATAAGGCGTGTAGGATGCTAGTATGCTGGGACGAAGTCGGTGAAAGGAGTATCACAGGCCCAGAATTAGTGCAACAATCGGTTGAAGCGGTTGAGGTTATCAAGGAAAGACTTAAGACAACGCAAAGTCGCCAGAAAAGCTATGCTGATCGGAGACGACGACCTTTGGAGTTCCAAGTGAGAGATCATGTGTTCCTCAAGGTGTCACCAATGAAAGGATTGTCCCGATTTGGCAAGAAAGGAAAGCTGAGTCCAAGGTTTGTCGGACCGTTTGAAATTCTAGAAAAGATTGGTGATATGGCTTACCGACTTGCATTGCCGCCTAACTTATCCCTAGTGCACAATGTTTTCCACGTGTCAATGTTGAGGAAGTATGAATCAGATCCGACCCACGTTCTAAGGTACGAGGAGATAGACGTGGACGACAAGGTATCGTACGTGGATAGGCCAGTCAGGATTGAGGACAGAAAAGAGCGTGTACTTCGGAATAAGACGATCCCAATGGTCAAGGTTGTATGGGAGCACCACGGAACTAAAGTTGTCACCTGGGAAAGCGAAGAGGCCATGAGACATTAGCACCCCCATCTATTTGAGTAGATAGGCGTGAATTGTAAATTTCGAGGACGAAATTTTTGTAAGGGAGAAGAGTTGTAACATCCCGAATTTTGACTCATTTCCGGGATCAATAATATTGATATTATTTCTCATTAAATTTTAGTAAGTCTCGCTTGAAATTGAGCTCTCTCGGGATACTAACCAGTAGGGAATGGCTAATTAAGAAACGGTATGTGGATCAGGGACCCGATCGCGAATTGTGCACCGATTTCGAGAAACGAGGAAATATTTTGAGCTAATGTGGGCCGTCTTAGGAGGGTGATGGATTTGATTTGGCCAATGACGTACGAACGGATCGCGGGTGATTTCGCACGACCGAGAGTGCGCGAGGCGAATAAATCTCGAACTTAAACCGAACGATCGCGACCTCCGGAACTAGTGATAATTCCTCATGTTTTTCCAGTAATTGAGGTCGTCATGACTCGAGTAACCCTAGGTCGAGACGCGTAACCCCTAAACAGCCGCTCGTTAGTGAGAGACCCTAAAATTTTAAATTGAGTAATTTTCATCACGGAATTGGATCCGGACTTGTCATCGAATTTCGGGACCGTATACGACTATTTTGCAAGACCGACGTCATTTTAGAGTGGCCACACATATTTGGAGTTTTTACGATCGAAAAATGGAATTTCAACCCAGAAGTGAAAAATTACGATTTTGCCCTCTGGACTTTGAAGTTGATTTTCGAGGGCTTGTACGACTATTTTCGCGATTCTGACACCATATTATGTTGGCCACACATATTTAGGGTTGGTACGGGCGAAAAATGGAATTTCGACCCGGGACTGGAAAAATGACCATTTTGCCCCTAGGCTAATTTTGGGTTTTGAATTTTGGCTAATATTTGGGGATTAATTTATGTTCATTTCAGCCCAATAATTCAGCCTGGCAAATGACCAAAGTGCCCCTCAATTATTGGATAAGAATGAATAAGGGCCAAGTGTTCAAGGGCATTTTGGGAATTTTGGAAAAAGGTTGGTCAAACCTCTTTGACCCATTAATAAATTTGTTTTTCTCTCATTCCTTCCCCCATTTCCCCCGGCCATCTCTCTCTCCTCTCCTCTCTCCCGAAATCTCCCTCTCTTTCTCTTCCTCTCGCCGTGAGCCGCCGCCGCCGTAGGAGCACGGCCAGCCGCCGCTCACCACCGCCGACCACCGTCCCTCTCCTTCTCGTCCCACTCTCTCTCGTCTCCCTCGTCTCTCTCTCCTATTCGGCGAGGACAGCCAGACTGCCCAAACTGTGGCCGCCGGCGTGAAGGACCTGCCGGACCGCCACCCACCGAGACCGCCGCCGCCGCGGAAGCACCGGGACGCCGCCGCCGATTCCACCGCACGTCGGTGATTGGCTGCTCGTTCCCCGTCGTCTAGCCGAGTTTGGGGGCCTAGATTAAGTGAGTATAAATTCCTAAACCTTAATTAGGACTAACTTTGCCTCTCTAGATAGGTTTAGATGATTTTAGGGGTTAATTAGGATGGTTTTAGGGGCGATTAGTGGCTGATCATGTTGTGGTTGAATCGGGACTAATTGAGGAGTGTAATATGACAATTTAATGTCGAATGATTGCCTTGATGGACCGGATTAGTGACTGTCCATGTTGAGGATTAATTGGACAATATGGGGTTTAATTACAATTTCCCGATTATGCCACGTTTAGATGGTTTATTGGCTGTTTTGTGGTGGAATTAGTGACTTAGTGTTTTGATTTGGAAGGAAAATAATGGCCAAGAGGGGGCCGAAATAATTGCTGTCCATGGTGGACTTGATCGGAGTGAATTCGATGAAAATTTGAGGTTGAATCGTGTTATTGCCAAGCATGTCTAAATTGATTCATTAGTGGCTGAATTGTGCTTGGTTGTGTGAATTGAATAATGTCATACTGCGTGGTTGTGTGACCGATTAAGGCGGTGTGCGATTGGCCATTGATTGGCGTGAATTATGGCGCCCGAGGATGTGAATTATGTGTATGGCTTGTTAGCATGTTGATTGGGCACGTGTGGCATGAATTGAGCACGTATTGATTTTGTTGAGTTATGTGCTCGTGATTGAAATTGATTGCTCATTTTGCATGATCACGCATTCCGTATACCGAGAATGGGCATGAGAAGAAATGTGCGCGAGTTTGCGTGCCTAGCGTGAGCATGTGTGATCACCCTAAATGCCCAGATGCGTTCACGCGGGGCTCAGATAAAATTGGCAGTGTGTCGTGTGATCACTTATTGGCCTTCGGGTCGTGCCGTCCTCATGCACTTTGAAGCAGGACGATGCTCGATTTGTCCGGAAGACGGCGTTGGTCCGTAAGGAGATCGGTGTTGCGCCTCATGCACTTTGGAGTAGACTAGAGATACTGGGCCAGAAATGCGCTTCGGCGCGGGCCGCGGAGTGTTGTGAGCCTTCGGGCCGTGGCCTTAAATTGTTAAAATGAGACGTGTGCCAGAGTGCATGATTTGAGGAGATTCATAAGCATGACAAATGTGTGCCAGAGTTTATGACTAATGTGCTAGCCAGTGATTCGTTTGTAAGGCAGGCACTTGAGGCATGAGCATGCGTATGACGTACAGGTGACCAGTGTGTCGCGTATGTGCCGTGATTTATATAGCATGCCTAACCTGTAGGGTCGATTGTGTACTCGATCTGGGCCGAGGGCCTAGGTCAATGGATTGAAATTTTTATGCAGTGTGTGTTTGGTTGCCTGTCAGGAGGTGCATGGTAATCTAGTTTAGGTTTGGGGGTTTTTACTCGCTAAGCTTGTCTCATTATTGTATAAACCCACTCTTTTCATACCCCTCTCAGCAATTGAGGATGGCAGGTGAGCCAACACGTTTTGGGAGGAGCCCCGGATAGATATGACGTTTGACCGCCGAGTCATGTACCCTCTTTTGATGTTGGTGGTTATTGACCCTTTTTGGCTTTTATAACTTTATTTGGTGTAAAACAGATATTGTAAATATTTTACTAGAAATGGAATGAGTATGTTTCCAGTCTTATTGGTTTTAATGGTTGTGCTATCCTTGGTTGTCTGAATTATTGTACGGGTGTATATATATATTTATATACGTTTCTTCCGCTTGTGTATTGATCTCTGATTGTTGGGCGTTGGGTCGGCGACGCGTCCTAGGACGTCGCATCAAATTCGACCAGTGACGGGATGCTCGCGCTTCGTGGAGTACGGGGCGTGACAATCATTCATGGCTAGGTCGATGATGATGCCGTCCAATATATCATTGCCATATGAGATACTTTTCTTATGGTCATTATTTATTTCGTGAAATTATTCGACCGTGTAAGAAATTGGAATTACATCTAAAGTTTATGACTTAATTTAGGCTGTGGAATGGCGAATTGCAAGACAGGTTAAGATGGAGTAGCCGTACTGCTTTGATGGTGGAATATAACCATCGCAAGCTAAGAAACTCATTTTTAGATCCTGAACCTGAGGATTTGTTGGGTCCAGTGTGGGTAATTTGTCATGCCGATCTCGCTTAATTATAAGCATTGAGTTGGTCGACTCGGGATCGACATGTGTCGCCCCCCAAACCGCATTGGTTATCGATGGCCAAGTTTTAGTACGTTGTATATCATGTCCCAGGCACGATACTCCTAGTGCACTTCTCACATTTGCAACGGATTTACCTCTCGGGCTGCCACGCCTCAAAGCATCAAAGAGATGCTTATGACTCAAAAAGGTAATATAGCCTCTAGCTACCATTTCGGCAGATTGTCGATATATTAGTATAGCTTCATATAGTAAATTTTAAAAAGTTTCTTAGAATGGATCGATTAGGACTTAATAATTATCTTTCAAGAATGAGAAAATTTAGCCCGTTTGATTAAGGTAATATGTCAGTTACGTTCTAATAGGCACATATACAATTCCTATTTTTTGTTCAATTTATAACATATATATTGTACATAAATTATAGTCACCATTTTCAGCGTTCTTAATGAGTATCGCGAACGATGCGCTAATATGATTCTATCAACGTTACACCCTTTTTGTAGCTCAAAAGTAACATTGACATAAGACACGACAAAAGTCTGGTAACTAATTAAATTTAAAGGAGAGAAAGCATAATTCTCGTGGGCTTCCAAAATGCAAGTCTGTCTATTCGTCATGTTTTCTTACTTTTGAAAGCCCTTTTTTGCGCAAAGTTCAAAAAAATAAAGAGGCCACACTTTAACAAATTTCCTTACTTAGTAACTTAATCAACCTCACACTGCTAATTAAATTTTATTTTAGTAGCCAAACCTAAGTTTTTTTCCATATATGCATGTATGGATTTTAAAAAATTGGATGACTGTATCAATCGACCAGAGTGAATTAGAAGTGGAGAGTAAAAGAGAGGTGTCACGGGCTTGAAGTGACCGCATCGATGTCACCCGCTACTCTACTACATGTCGTGACGCTTTGAGAAGACTTTGCTTTTGCCTTCAATAATTATTAAAGCATGTGCCCCTTTTTTATTCTAGCTAAGAAAGAGATATCACTAGTTTTGAAATGATTGCACCAATTACACGCGCTATTCGCCAATCCACATCAAAGGCGATTGGGGTTGCTTTTGTCTTCAGGAATTATTGAAGTGTGTGGCCCTTCTGATTCTAGCTAAGAATAATATCCTCTGTATCGTGCCCCGTCAATCATTAGTGTGATTAAATTTTCAATAAAGAAAGTCATTAGGACCCACTATTGCTTCAAATTGTCCCTACATAAATCCCATCTTGATGCAGGCCAGATTGATAATGCCGCCCGCATCGAAGACGAGCTCACTCGACTAAGGAGATCAGCCCGCATCCGAGCTCGACAAGTCGCTCGACCAGTCTTGGAGATATCGAAGGGACGCAATTCGAAGACCAAGGGTCTCATTCGCAAATCCATGCCACAATAAAGCCCTTGTCTTTCCCTATACATTGGAAGCCTAAAAGATACTTTGGGAATGATCAAGAAGACGTTGGGCATTTATCTAGTTTCTAGTTTCTAAGTTCTTTAATGTTTTATGCCTTCTAGGGTCTTTAATGCTCTTTAGTCTCTTCATTTGCTTAAGTCTTTTCATTTGTTTTCTTTGGTTATAAAAGACCATCTACTTTATGTATTCGACAGACGAATTTGATTAATGAAAATTTTGCATTAAGCAATTATCTTGAACCTTGAAGAGTTCATACCCCTGAAAACCTAGAAGAGTTTTCACTCCGTCCTTGAAGAGTCGGAGGTTTTCAAATTTGCATCCTTGAAGATTTGCAGTCATTGATCTAGAAGAATCGGTGCCCTATCCACTTCCTTAGAGGCCTGGAAGAGCAACCAACGAAGTTCTATCTTTTCCTCTTTTCTATCCATTTACATCCATCCACTTCCACCTCGATTTCATCCTTCCTATAGTGCTTATTTGAGAAAACTCACAACAGAGAAATTGTTAATCCAGAAGTCTTTGTTCATTTGGCTTTAGAATGAGGTCATTTCGATTTGTATCGACGAAGTTGCATACATTTTCCCGAGCTTGCGCAGGACTATAATTACTGTTCGTCCTATTCCACATGTGCAAGTCACTCTCCCGATCCTAACGTTCGAGTAGCCTACACCAGGCTGCATCATTTGGTATCAGAGCTTTGGAGGAGAGAACCATGCCGCCAAGACAAGCTAGACGTTGTGGAGGCAGAACCATTCCACTGAATGAAGTGCATACGCTCGCAGACAATTTGCAGCAACATATGCAACAATAAATTGATGAGTTGACGCGGGAAGTTGAGCGTATGAGGGTAGAAAGAAACAATTCACCACCTCATTCTAGGATCGAAGATTCCAATGGTGACTCTTCATCTTCGGAGAATGTTCGACCATTTCGCAATCGAAGGAATGTTTGACATCACGAGCAAAACATTCGTGAACCAAAGTGGGAAGAAGAAGTTAAAAAGGATATCCCGGAATTCTCAGGTAATAATGCTCCTGAAGAAATTGTTGACTGGCTAACACTTGTTAATGAAGTGTTTGAGCATCGAAATGTTCTGGAGGATCATCGAGTCAGGATCATTGCTATGTGATTCAGAGGTAAAGCCATCGCTTGGTGGAGGCGTGAGAAGCAAACTCACCAGTCCGTTGGCAAAGCGCCAATTACCTCGTGGAGGAAGATGGAAGATGAGATCCGAAAGTAGTTCCTACCTAAAGGATACAAGAGAGAGCTCTATCAACGGTACCAAAATCTGAGACAAGGTACGCGAACGGTGGACCAATACACCAACGAATTCAATGAGTTGGTGATTCGCAACAACATTCAAGATCCGGAGGAGATGCTTGTGAACAAGTACTTGAATAGCCTTCAACTTCATATTCAAGATGCCTTGGAAGTCCTTGACATTTGGGACTTAGGAGGTGCACACCAATGAGCACTCAAGGTGGAGCGTTCTCACTCAAGGAGGCAATAATCCTCTGTCATGACCAATCGACCCGCTAGGAGTACCCCCGGCACCACCAAAGTTACTGAAGCTATGACGCAAATCGTTAGTAAGTTTCCTAATCAGCCTAACATTTTGAAGCAACCAACTACGTCCGATATTCGTTGCTATACTTGTGGTGAGTTGGGTCATCGTGCTAGCAATTGCCAAAAGAACAAGAATCGACAAGCCGGCAAAGCCTTCTTAGTGGATAACGATTCTGATGAGCATGTGGAGGATCCACTCGAAGAAGAGGTGAATGATGTCGGAGAGTCCGCAGGTGACGAGCAAACAGTGCATGCTGATTCTAGTGAATTTTTTATGGTGAGAGAAATCTTTCTAGTTCCTCGTGATGAGATCGGAGATGGGTGGTTGCGCACCAACATTTTTCATTCCGCTTGCACGATTAAGGGGAAGGTATATCAATTGATTATTGACTCTGGATGTTGTGAGAATATAATTTCTGAAATGGCAGCGAATAAACTAAAGTTGGAGTTAAAGGTGCACCCCACACCTTACAAGATGTCGTGGCTATCGAAAGGCACCGAGATAACTATTTCCAAACGCTGCCTTGTTAATCTATCCATTGGTTCTGTTTATTTTGACAAGATATGGTGCGATGTTCTACCGATGGATGCTAGTCATGTTATTCTTGGGCGACCATGGCAATTCGATAGACGGACTACTCATGATGGTTATCGAAATACGTATTCTTTTGAATTTGGAGGGAAGAAGATTATATTAGCACCTAGTAAGGAGCCTTTGAAAACTCCTGTTGTTGAAAAGTCTTGATCTCCTACATTGCTTTCGATGAAGGATATGAAAGGTGCTTTAAAAGGGGTTCGTATTGTATATGTTTTACTTCACAAAGCAGGTGAAGTTGTTTCTTCTATACCTCTTGAAGTTTGGCCACTTTTGGAAGAATTCAATGTTGTTTTCCCGACGGACTTACCTGTAGGTCTCCCTCCTATGAGAGACATTTAGCACCAAATTGATTTGATGCCCGGTGCTTCCCTACTAAATTTGGCTCATTATCGGATGAGTCCAACGGAGCATGAAGAATTACATCGACAAGTTGTCGAACTCTTGACTAAGGGTTTTATCCGAGAAAGCCTTAGTCCATGTGCCGTTCCAGCTCTTTTGGTACCTAAGAAAAATGGTACTTGGAGGATGTATGTCGATAGTAAGGCGATCAACAAAATCACTGTCAAGTATCAATTCCCTATTCCTCGCCTTGATGACCTCTTGGATCAAATCTCTGGTGCAATCATCTTTTCGAATCTGGATTTGAAAAGTGGATACTATCAAATCAGAATCAAGCCCGGAGATGAATGGAAGACAGCATTCAAAATGAAAGATGGGCTGTATGAGTGGCTAGTCATGCCATTCGGATTGTCGAATGCACCATCGACATTCATGAGGTTCATGACCCAAATTCTGAAACCTTTTTTGGAAAAATTTGTTGTGGTCTATTTCGACGATATTCTTATTTTTAGCAAGTCTACTGACGAGCACCTGCAGCATCTTCAAGAAGTACTTCACGTGTTGAGACAGGAGCGCTTGTACGCAGCCCTCGAGAAGTGCTATTTCATGGTACCGCAAATCCTTTTCTTGGGATTTCATATTTTAGCAAAGGGCATTTCAGTGGATGATGCCAAGATCAAAGTGATTCGAGAATGGCTGACTCCATCAAATGTGCATGTGGTACGAAGTTTTCATGGTCTCGCTTCTTTCTATCAACGATTTATTGCACACTTCAGCACTATTGCAGCCCCACTTACTTCTTGCATGAAGAAAGGAGTCTTTGAGTGGACGTGTATGGCTCAGAAAAGTTTTGAGCAGCTCAAAGAAAAGTTGAGCAAGGCCCCGGTACTCGCATTGCCTAATTTTGATCTTGTTTTTGAAGTACATTGCGATGGGTCAGGTACTGGTATTGGAGGAGTTCTAAGTCAAGGAGGTCGACCCATTGCCTTCTTTAGCAAAAAATTGAATAGTGCTAAACTTCGTTATAGCACTTATGATCTAGAGTTCTATGCACTATTTCGCACACTCGAACGCTGGAGGCAATATCTTATTCATCGATAGTTTGTTTTGTACATTGATCATGAAGCTCTCAAGTATATTTTAGGGCAGCAAAAGCTTTAACTCCAGGCGTGCAAAATGGGCTGAATACGTTCAGGAGTTCACTTTCATCATTAAACATAAAGCTAGAGCTCAAAATCAGGTTGCTGATGCTCTTAGTAGAAAGAAGAGCTTACTCCACACAATGTGATCAACAATTCTTGGATTCGAATCATTCCAAGAGTTGTATCATGAAGATCCTTACTTCTCCAAAATCTTGCCCGAAGCAAAAGAGAAGAAACTTGTTGATTTCACTGAGTGTGATGGGTTTCTTTTCAAAAGGAACCATTTATGCGTACCTGATTGTTCACTTCGACAAAGGGTGATTGATGAAGTTCATCGCGACGAACATTTTGGGCGTGACAAGAGCGTGCAACTTGTTTTGGCCAAATACTTTTGGCCTCATTTGAAACGAGACATACATTGACATGTGATGAGGTGTCGACGCTGCCAAACTGGAAAAGGGCATGCTACTAATGCTGGCCTTTATTTGCCCTTACCAATCTCTCAAGCACCTTGGGAAGATATCTCTATGGACTTTGTTCTTGGACTACCTCGCACTCTCAGAGGTATGGATTCCATCTTTGTTGTTGTAGATCGATTCTCAAAGATGGCGCATTTTATTCCTTGCCGCAAAACTATGGATGCTTCGCGTATTGCTGAATTATTCTTTAAGGAAGTCTATAAATTGCATGGCATTCTAAAGACTATTAATTCTGATCGGGACACAAAGTTTGTGACATCCTGAAAATTTCCCATTTGGGAATTATGAAATACTGGGTTTTATGAACGTACTCGTAGTTAGTTCTCGCCCGTAACTAATCATTCCTGGGATACTAACCATTAGGGATTTAAATTCGTGCAACTAAGAGAAAATTCGATCGTGAATTGATTTTCGACCATAAAATCACCGAGGTGACATTTTGAGTCACTGTTGGCCGATCCAAGGATAGCCAGGGGTCAGTTCGCCACTGTCATAGTAGTGGATTACAGGTGATTCTGCTGGACCACAAAATGAATTGATGAATGATCTTGAACTATATCAAACAATCGCGCCCCTCAGATCTAGCGGTCGATCCTCGCGATTTAAATGTCAACCGAAGTCGTCATGAACCCAATGAATTTGCACGTGACTCGATTTATTATCGGTCACAAGTTGAATATGCGAATTTCCCCAAAAAGCCGCCCGTTAGTTTGAGAAATACTCGAGTTGCGTTTAATAAAATTGAATTATTTAATTGAGCTCAAATTGGACATCGGAAAATTAGGAAGTCACGACGGGACATTAGAACGACGTTGTGGTTGGAACGCGCAACTTTGGATTTTCCCGAATTCTTCAGAAAAATTCAATTTCGGTGAAAAATGAAGAAAGTGACAATTTTACTCTTGGGAATTTATAAAGGGCAAGTTTTAAGAGGGAAGGGCATTTTGGTCATTTTGCCCTAACTTTTTGGTTGGACATTTTTGCCCTTGAAATTTTATGAAATTTCCAAATTGCCCTCGGATATTTTTGGGAAAGATTCGATCTCGACCGTCGGTTTCAAGATAAGATCGAATTTGAGCCGTCGATTGGAATTGTGAGTAAAGGGCAAGATGGTCATTTGCCAATTTGGTCAAAAGTTCACTATTTAGTCCAAGACCACCCTCTCTCTCTCTCTCTCTTCATTCTCTCTCTCTCCTTCGGCTCCTTCTCTCCCTCACAGATCGAACCAGCCCCCCCTTTGGTCGATTGCCGCCGCCACCGGTCACGCCCGCCGTGCCGCGCCACCTCGCCATCGCCGTACCGCGCCACCGCCACCCCCACGCCGCTGTCCCTCTCCTTCTCTCCCTCCCGCTCGTGTGGCCATAAGCCACGGCCAAAAAAGACCATTGCCGCTTGCCACCGCCGAGCCGTGCCGCCGCTCGCCGCCGTCCTCGCCGATCACCGCCGCTTTTCACTCTAGCCACGTTAGTCTAGAGCTTGGTAAGTCGCGCTCTAAACTTTATTTAGGACGTCGGGTATCGACGGACAAAATTGAGGTGTGATCGGGTTTAATTAGGCGCGGATTTGTATGATTTTAGGAGCGGAATCGATTAGCGGGCTTTAGAGATGAATTTGAGAAATTTTGGTGGAAATTTTGAGGTTAAAAGTGGGCTGTGATTGGTTGATAGGCATGCTGTGATGTGCCGTTCGGCGCGTAAATTGGGTACTTGGATTCAGTGATTAATTGTGAGAAAATGTCGTGAAGGGCCAGAATTGATTCACCGAAGTTTGGAGGTGGAAAAATGAGAATCTGAACGTCTATTGTGTGTTTGTGATGTGGCTGTATTGTGGTGATGAAATTGGGTGCATTGGTGTGCAATCGATTGATTGATATGTGCTTGATTATGTGTACGCTCAGACTGAATGGAATTAATTGTCAATCGGCAGTGCTGAATGTGTATTGAGCACGAGAACGTGTGTGAAATGAGTGCGTGCACGGGCCACGTGTGATTGGCCAATTTGTTTGGCAAGTAGGTGTTAAGTGTGTGAAAGAATGAGAGGCCGTGTGTGATATGGCATGTGTGATTGTGGAAATCCCTAAGGCGATACCATTACACGGGGAATTGTGCCGTCCTGAGGCGTGTACTTCAACACGGGACGATGTCCGATATTACCGGAAGACTGCCAACCTGAGGTGTATACTTCAACGCGGGTTGTGCCATAAGTGGTGGATGTTAAGCCTGAGACGTGTACTGTAACGCAGGTAAGAGACATGGCTTGAGGTGTGTACTATAATGCGGGCAAGAGACATGGCCTGAGACGTGTACTATAATGCGGGCCCTGGAGTGTTATGATGAGTTGGTCGTAGTGGACCTAAGACGTGTACTATGACGCGGGTCACTGGTGAGAGTTGTGGAAAAGATGTGATGAAATCGGTACGAATGCATGAAATGAGGTTTCAACATGGATGTGATTGCATATGGTGTGGTTGTGACTAACGTGTAGGTTGCACGCAGGATAGGCCCAGGTAAGAATAAATTATGTGCCTGCTATGTGATGGTTGGGTGTGTGATTGTGTTTTGTAATTGCTTGGAGGTACGTGATAACCTAGGTGGGGTTTAGGGTATGTGCTTACTGAGATGTATTCTCATGGTTGTTTCAACCAAACATTTCAAAACCCTGGCCAGAACAATGAATCCCCCTCCGCCGCCACCGCCAGAGTGTTTTGGAGTACCAATGCACACCGAACACGATGTAGTAGAATTCTTTATAGATGACCAGATGACCTAAATTAAGCATACCACTGTAGTCTTTGTAGATATAGAATTACCCCTAGGGGAGCCCCATACTTATACCGCGTGGTTCTTCCGAGATGGGATAGACGAGTTTGGTCCCGTCCGCGGTTTTGACGTCCCTTTTGATGGAGTTAGGGACTGGGACCTGTCTGCTATACCACCTCTGGATGGCGAATTGACTAGTGTGGAGACTAGTCTGGCACAGTCAGGAATGCAGCCAGCGTCTGCCGCACCGGGGTCTTCAGGGGCTAAGCACTAGCCGGAGCCGGAAGAGTCTTTAGCGGGAGACGATCCGATGGACGTGGATCTTGAGTCGATCCCAGAGGAGGAACCAGCAAAGGAGCAACCCGAGGCGGAACCGGAGAACAAGCCTATTGAACCTGAGGGAGAACCGGAGTATATACCTCTGTATGAGCAGTGGATGGATCCCAATTTTGTGCCTGAAGATGATTTCTTTGAAGAGTTGGCTAAAGAGGAACGAGACGAGGTTCCCGCAGAGTCGAGTGACATAAACCACCCAATTGAAATTGAGGCATAGTCGGAGTCCTCGGAGGAACAGTCTGTTCAGGGGAATTCAGATTCGGAGGATGAGGAATCAGACTCAGAGTGGACGCCGAATAAAGGGCGTAGGAGCTAGGTTTAGGGGTTGATAGTAGATTTTTGAGGAGCATCAATTTTGGCGATAGAATATCCAGGTCATCGATCCTTTTTTAATATTAGTGATTTTATAGTATGGTGTGCATATGTATATGGCGGTTTGTAAATTGTGAATATTCTATAAGTTTGAATGAGGAACGAGCATGTTTATTCTCCATATTCTCCCCAGTTTTAATTGTCCGAGTATTTGTAGTTTCCGCTGATCGTTTCAAATCTTTAATATATTATTAAGTGAGGTCGGCGATATCCTGGGACGTCGCATAAATCGACCAGAGAGTGTGTCACCGGCTCGATAGGGTTCGGGGCGTGACAAAGTTTCTCAGTCATTTTTGGCGACAATTATGGAAGAGTGTTGGTACTAAACTGCAATATAGTATTGTGTTTTATCCCCAAACTGATGGGCAAACTGAAGTCGTCAATCGAACCTTGGGAAATCTATTGAGGACACTGATTGATGAAAATCCTCGCTCTTGGGAGACGCGATTGTCACATGGCAAATTTGCATATAATTGTGTTGTAAACTGTATGACTGGGTATAGTCCTTTCATGATCGTGTATGGACAACAACCGAACACTGCTCTTGATCTTGCACCCATTCCTTTTGCTGCAAAGTCGAGCGGCAATGTTGAAGATATTATTTCTCAAATGAGAGCAATTCATGAAGATGTGCGCCAAAGGTTAGAAAGCAAGACAGAGTCCTATAAAAAGGATGTCGATAAGCGGCGGAGTGAAGTTATCTTCAAACCAGGAGATTTTGTTTGGGCTTACTTGCCACCAGAGTGTCATCCTGTTGGAAGCTATAATAGGCTTAGTGATCGAAAGCTTGGTCCTCTTGAAGTTCTTGAGCGCATCAATCCCAATGCATATCGCTTAAGGCTTCCTTCTCATATGAAAACACATGATGTTTTCAACGTTCGGCATTTAATACCTTATGCTAGTGATTCCTCTGATGATGACATGAATTCGGGGACGAATTCTTTTAAAGAAGGGGAGGATGATGCAGGCCAGATTGATAATGCCGCCCGCATCGAAGACGAGCTCACTCGACCAAGGAGATCAGCCCGCATCCGAGCTCGACAAGTCGCTTGACCAGTCTTGGAGATATCGAAGGGACGCAATTCGAAGACCAAGAGTCTCATTTGCGAATCCATACCACAATAAAGTACCTGTCTTTCCCTATACATTGGAAGCCTAAAAGATACTTTGGGAATGATCAAGAAGACGTTGGGCATTTATCTAGTTTCTAGTTTCTAAGTTCTTTAATGTTTTATGCCTTCTGGGGTCTTTAATGTTCTTTAGTCTCTTCATTTGCTTAAGTCTTTGCATTTGTTTTTGTTGGTTATAAAAGACCATCTACTTTATGTATTCGACAGACGAATTTGATTAATGAAAATTTTGCATCAAGCAATTATCTTGAATTTTGAAGAGTTCATAACCCTGAAAACCTAGAAGAGCTTTCACTCCGTTCTTGAAGAGTCGAAGGTTTTCAAATCTGCATCCTTGAAGAGTTGCAGTCATCGATCTAGAAGAATCGGTGCCCTATCCACTTCCTTGGAGGCCTGGAAGAGCAACCAAAGAAGTTCTATCCTTTCCTCTTTTCTATCCATTTACATCCGTCCACTTCCACCTCGATTTTATCCTTCCTATAGTGCTTATTTGAGAAAACTCACAGAGAAATTGTTAATCCAGAAGTCTTTGTTCATTTGGCTTTAGAATCAAGTCATTCCGATCTGTATCGACGAAGTTACATACATTTTCCCAAGCTTGCGTAGGACTATAATTACTGTTCGTCCTGTTTCACATATGCAAGTCGCTCTCCCGATCCTAACGTTCGAGTAGTCTACACCAAGCTGCATCACATCTTTATATAACTGTACTGCTTAAATTTATACTTAAGCAAGTATAGTTATTCTTGCCACTTGCATTGCAAGAATACAACTATGGTACAAATATACATGATTTTGCTTTTGAGCGGAGTAGGGAGAGGGTATTTTATGTAACTACCATGCACATAAACTACTGCAAATTTATACATATTAGCTTTCAATAAGTATTTTTCCAAATTTGCTCGACAAGACATGTAATTAATCATAACTAGATCGACAATGGTGTCGTGCAATATACTTTTCTTATAACAATTATTTATTTCACAAGATGATTCGACTGTGTGAGAAATTAGAATTACATCTAAAGTTTTTTTTTTTTTTGATAACCCAGGGAACCCCCGCACGGCCGACAGCCGGGAGGTAAACCCTGGGGGCGACACGTGCTAGCCACCACACACGTGCACCGATTAAGTCACCCTGCGGCGCCCGGGATTCGAACACTCAACCTTTTGCGAGAGGAAGAGTGTCCTCTCCAGCAGCGCCACCCAGGCGGGTGGTGAATTACATCTAAAGTTTGTGACTTCATTTTGCAAACATCAGATACATATCAAGTCATCAAGCGCCGACGATGAGACAGAAAAATTTCAAAGAAGGTGGAGAAGAAGAAGGGAGGAGGGAAACAAACGAAGAATAAAATAAGAGGAAAGATTTTTGAGTGTATCGGAAGGAAGCAGGACTTGTTTCTTGATGGGATGTGGACCCAACAATCACGTGGAGAAAGAAAGTGGAAGCAAAGTGGAGATAGTGGAGAAGGAAATAGGGATCGCCACCGGCCATTCCTCAGTTTGGGTCCACCTCTTTACTTTCTTGACTTGCATGCATTTGTTCCATTGACTGACTTGAACTTCTCTATATTACAAGGCGACTCCAAAGTCTCCAATCAAACAAGGTTCGTCCCATCTTTCTTCCTTCTTTTTTATATTGTGCCTCTCCTCCACACCCAACAGGCAATTCTTTACCATTTTCTCTTCGCCCGAAGACGAGCAGAGACATGATTAGTGCTCCCAGCTCCTTGAATGCCTATCCAGTGTTGCTACTCATTCTTGTTCTATTGCAAGCGATGACTAGCAATGTCAAGTCGAGTAATCCGCAATGCATCGCTTCATCTTGTGGTAACATTCACAATATAAGTCACCCGTTTCGACTAAAGAGTGATCCGAAAAGATGCAGTGACTCATTGAGAGAGCTGATTTGTGAAGATAATCACACTGTTATGTACTTGCTTGATGACTGATTTTACGTGCAGTCTATCGATTATTACACCTATAGAATCAGATTGGTTGATGATGGGCTGCAAAAGGATGATTGCTCATCTCTCCCTCGCCATTCATGTACGTGTGATAGCTTCTATTCCGATCCAAACAACACATACGGGAGGAATGTCAATGGTGCATTTGTCATTGTGAACTGCTCAAAGCCGGTTAGTTCTCCATTCTACATCGCGACTGGTCCATGCATTGAGGGGTCGTACTCTTCCAACACCTCATCGAATTGGAACTTGTAGGCTTTGCTCGATCCAAAAGCATCGTGTGTCAGGGATTTTTGCACCATTCAGAGCTGGACGTGGGTAACATATGATTTTTGGGGTGAAGAGCATATTAATACCAGCTCCTACAACTACAAGCTAATCCATAACATCATGGCCGACGGATTCGATCTCTACTTTCTTCTAGATAAAGAGAAGGAAATTTCCTTTTGCTTCTTTGATTTCTTGAGCATCTTCACGGTTCTGCAGGTTGCAGATCCAATTACTAACCCGGTAAGCATCGGCTGCCAATGAAATTTTACCACAAACAAATATTTAATATCCAAAATAATTATGACAAAATATACATGTTAGTATATGTCAACATTTGTTTATTGGAGAGGTTTCGCGAGCTTTGTGTTACATTTTAAAATCAAATAATTGGAGTTGCAAGATTTGCAAAAAAAAGAGCAAAAAAAGAAAGGAATGTTGTGCAAGAAGCCACATGACTAGCTTTTTGTTTGCATAGTGTAAATTTTCTGAACTAGTTCCTTAATTAATCACTTAACTAATTATTCAAGAGACACTTGTTTAACAAATTCTTATAAAATGGTATTCATGTATTGTTGCATTATATTTGTAGACTGCTAACAAAGCAAAAGGAATTTCTTGCATCGTCTATCATCCATGTGAATTGAAGCTTATTATTTCCATTTATTTGCAAATGCACACATTCCACATCTCATATTCTTTTGGACAAAATTCAACCTGTACAGCGTAGCTTGCTACTACTCTCTTTTCTCATGAATTTTGTTTTCTATACTTCTTTCCTTCAAGTCCTTTTCACATCCCTCGTCCCTTCAACAGGTGTGAAGGTTTTTTCAGTTTGGACAACTCTAGAATTTACGGCATTACTAGGTAAGCCGCAATGATTTGTTCTTAAAATAATTTTAAAAAAAACTTAATCTAACCTACAAAATTTTCCTCAGCATATTTATGTGCAGCGAAATTTGTAATTGGGGTGCCATTTGTCGCGATATTTCTAATTTACAAGTACAGAAGAAGGCACTTGGCAATGGACAAGAACATCGAAGAATTTTTGCAAGCTCATAACAACTTTTTGCCCATAAGGTGCTCTTACTAGAATATTTAGAATATCACTAGAAATTTTAAGCACAAACTAGGTGAAGGGGGATATGGTTCAGTGTACAAAGGGATGCTCAGAAGCGGCAACGAAGTGGCCATCAAGATTTTGAAGCAGTCCAAAGCCAATGGCCAAGATTTTATCAGTGACGTGACTACTATTGGAAGAATTCACCATGTTAATATAGTGGAACTCCTTGGTTTTTGCTTTGAAGGCTCAAAACAAGCTCTCATGTATGATCTCATGTCAAATGGATCTTTGGATATGCTCATATTCACCAAGGAAGGTGATAAAGTTCTTGATTGCATGAAAATATATGAGATCGCTCTTGGGGTGGCGAGGGGGATTGGATACTTACATCGGGGTTGTGACATACAAATACTACACTTTGATATCAAACCTCACAACATTCTTTTAGACAAAAATTTCACTCCGAAAGTTTTTGATTTTGGACTTGCAAAAACTTTATCCAATTGATCATAGTAGAGTCTCAGTGACCGCTGCAAGAGGAACCTTAGGATATATGACACCTGAGTTGTTCTACAAAAATATCAGTGGTGTATCTTTTAAAGTGGATGTCTATAGCTTTGGAATGTTGCTCATGGAAATGGCAGGTAGAAGGAAAAATATAAAAGCAAATGCGGAACACTCAAGCCAAATTTATTTTCCTCTATGGGTATACGACCAAGTCAATGAAGGAGAAAGTGTTGAAATGGAAGAAGTTGTAGAAGAGGAAAGAAAGGTGATTAAAAAGATAATAATAGTTTCACTTTGGTGTATACAATTAAACCCTAACTGTGACATCCTGAAAATTTATCCATTTGAGATTTAAGAAATGCTTAGTTTTATGAATGTACTCGTAGTTAGTTCTCGCCCGGAACTGATCATTCCTAGTATACTAATTATCAAGAAAAGGCTAATTGGGGATTTAAATTCGTACGACTAAAAGAAAATTTGATCATGAATTCATTTTCGACCATAAAATCGCCGAGGTGACATTTTGAGCCACTGTTGGCAGATCTAAGGATAGCCAGGGGTCAGTTCGCCACTATCATAGTAGTGGATCGCGGGTGATTCCGCCGGACCACGAAATGAATTGACGAATGATCCTGAACCTATACCGAACGATTGTGCCCCTCGGATCTAGCGGTCGATCCTCGCGATTTAAATGACAACCGAAGTCGTCACGAACCGAATGAATTTGCACATGACACGATTTATTATCAGTCACGAGTCGAATATGCGAATTTCCCAAAAAAGCCGCCCGTTAGTTTGAGAAATGCTCGAGTTACGTTTAATAAAATTTAATTATTTAATTGAGCCCAAATTGGACATCGAAAAATTAGGAAATCACGACGGGACGTTAGGACAATGTTGTGGTTGAAACGTACAACTTTGGATTTTCCCGAATCCTTCAAAAAAACTCAATTTCGGTGAGAAATGAGGAAAGTGACCATTTTACCCTTTGGGATTTATAAAGGGCAAGTTTTAAGAGGGAAGGGCATTTTGGTCATTTTGCCATAACTTTTTGGTTGGACATTTTTGCCCTTGGAATTTTATAAAATTCCCAAAGTGCCCTTGGATATTTTTGGAAAAGATTCGATCTCGGCCGTCGATTTCAAGATAAGATCAAATCTCGACTATTGATTAAAAAGATTAAAGAGGGGCAAGATGGTAATTTGCCACATTTGGTCAAAATTGGACTATTTTAGTCCAAATCCTCTCTCTCTCCTCACTCTCTCTCATCTCTTGGCCCCATCTGTCTCTCCCCCTCCCGATCGCCCTCCTCCCTCTTGGCCGTACGCTGTCGCCGCTGCACCGCCGCCGCCATCCACTGCGCCGTCGCCCCTCGCCCCTCGCCGGCTACCGCCGTACCGCACCACCACCACACCACGCCGCCATCTCTCTCTTTCTCTCTCTCTCTCTAGTGTGGCTATGAGCCACGGCCAAGGAGGCCGCCACCGCCGTACGCCTTCCGCGCCACCGCCGAGCCGCGCTGTTGCTCGCCGCCGCTTTTCGCTCTAGTCGCGTTAGTCTAGAGTTCGATAAGTCGTGCCCTAAACTTTATTTAGAATGTCGGGTATCAACGGATGAATTTGAGGTGTGATCGGGTTTAATTAGGTGCGGGTTTGTATGATTTTAGGAGTGGAATTGATTAGCGGGCCTTAGGAATGAATTTGGAAAATTTTGGTGGAAATTTTGAGGTCAAAAGTGGGCTGTGGGTGGCTGATATGAGTGCTGTGATGCTTCGTCCAGTACGTAAATTGGATATTTAGAACCGGCGACTAATTGTGGGAAAATGCCGTGAAGAGCCGGAACTGATTTGATGTGGTTTTGACATGGAAAAGTGCCAATTTGTATGTTGGTTGTGCGTTTGAACTGTGGTTGAATTGTGGTGATGAAATTGGGTGCATTAGTGTGCAATTGATTGGTTGAAATATGCTTTGCTATGTGCACGCTCGGGCCAAATTGAATTAATTGTCAATTGGCCATTTTTTATGCTTATTGAGCATGAAATTGTGTGTGAATTGATGCATGCACGGGCCATGTGTGATTGACCAATTTATTGGCAAGCGAGTGTTAAGCGCGTGAATAAGCAAGAAATTGTGTGTGGTGTAGCATGTATGACCGTGGAAATCCCTGAGACGGTATCATTACGTGGGGATGTTTCCGTCCTGAGGTGGTACAACTATGCAGGACGATGCTCGGTATTACCGAAGGACAGTCAACCTAAGGCGGTACCATTATGCAGGTTGTATCGTAGGTGGTAGGTATTGAGCCTGAGGCGATACCACTACACGGGCAAGATACATGGCCTAAAGCGGTACCATTATGCGGGCCGAGTAGTGTCGTAAATATAGCCAACCTGAGGAGGTACCATTATGCGGGTTGTGCATTAGGAGAATGGATGTTATGCCTGAGGCGGTACCATTACGCGGGGTGAAAGTGTTGTTTGAGTTAGTCACAGTGAGCCTGAGGCGGTACTACTACGCGGGCCACTGGCGAGATAAGTGTGAGATGGTCGCAGTGTACTTGAGGTGGTTTCATTACGCGGGTCACTGGCGAGTGATATGGAAAAGATGTGATTAAATCTGAATGAATGCGTGAAATGAGATTTGAATGTGCATGTGGTTGGATATGATGTGGTTGTGATTAATGTGCAGATAGCACGCAAGATAGGCCTAGGTAAGAATAAATGATGTGCCTGCTATGCGATGGTTGGGTGTGTGAATGTGTTTTATGATTGTCTGGAGGTACGTGATAGCCTAGTTAGGGTTTAGGGGTATACTTATTGAGATGAAATCTCATGGTTGTTTCAACCAAATATTTCAGAACCCCGACCGGAACAATGAATCCTCCTCCGCCACCGCCAGGGCATTTTGGAGTACCAATGCACACCGAACGCGATGTAGTAGAGTTCCCTATAGATGACTAGATGACCTGGATTAAGTACATCACCGTAGTTTTTGTAGATGTAAGATTACCCCTATAGGAGGCCCATACATATACCGGGTGGTTCTTCCGAGACGGGATAGACGAGTTTGGTCCCGTCCGAGGATTTGACGTCCCCTTTGATGGAGTCGGGGACTGGGACCCGTCTGCTATACCTCCTCCGGATGGCGAATTGACTAGTGTGAAAACTAGTCTGGCGTAGTCTGGACTGCAGCCAACGCCTGCAGCAACGGGCTCTTCAGGGGCTGAGCATGAACCGAAGCAGGAAGAGTCTCTAGCGAGAGATGATCCAATGGACATAGATCTCGAGCCAATCCCAAAGGTAGGACTGGAAGAGGAAGGATCCGAGGCAGAACCTGAGAACAAGCCTGCTGAACCTGTAGGAGAACCGGAGTATATACCCCCGTATGAGCAATGGATTGACCCTGAGTTTGTACCGAAGTACGGGTCTGATGAGGAGTCCGACTCGGAGGAGCGAGACGAGGCCCCAGTGGAGTCGGGTGACATAAATCACCCGATCAAGATTGAGGCTGAGCCGGAGTCTTTGGAGGAGCAAACTAACGAGGGGAACTCAGGTTCAGAGGACGAAGAATCAGACTCGGAATGGATGCCGAGCAAGGGTCGTAGGGGCTAGTGTAGGGGTTGAAAATAGTTTTTGGAGGTGTACCATTTTTTAGGATAGAATATCCAGATCATCGATCCTTTTTATATCGGTGGTTGTAGTACGGTGTGCATATGATGTTGGTGGTTTGTAAAATTGTGAATATTGTGTGAGTTTGAATGAAAAACGAAAATGTGCATTCTCCATGTTCTCTCCAGTTTTAATTGTCCGGATATTTGTTGTTTCCACTGATCATTCATAATATCTGATAATGTTAAGCGAGATCGGCGATACCTTGGGATGTCGCATAAATCGACCAAAGAAGTGTGTCACGAGCTCAATGAGGTTCGGGGCGTGACATCACAGTTTGGTTTGGTATTAGAGCGAGAATAGCTCGATCTTAACTGGTCGGAGTTGGTGTGATAAGGAGTAGAGACCTGGGTAGAGTCATAAGGTGGAATAAGCTATACGTGCCTCCATATTGTTTGTTGTGATTGATTGATTGAGTGAGTGAATTGATTGTTGTGATGATTGAAATGCAGTTGCGTTTGGACCTGAGGTAAGTGTTCAGACTCTATTAATTGTGGTCTTGTGCTTGTGGTGATTAAGTGCCTACTGAGTGAATTCTTGTGTTAATTCATTGCCTAGAACTAGACTGATCTAGTTGGCCTAGGTTACTAATTTCTGAGTAGAATTATAGCAGGTAGGAGAGTGGTAGAATTGTGACAATGAGCAGCGAAAGAAGAGGTATAGGAAGAGTCTCAAGAAGGGGCGCAGGAAGAGGAATAAGAGGTAGAGGTCATGCTCGAGCTAGAGCTGTAGAGGACCTCAGATTGGGTGCTAGAGTGGTAGAAAACCCTGAAGTTGATACTAGAGTTGCAGTGGACCCCAGAGTTGATGTTAGACCGGCAAAGGATCCTAGAATGGAAACGGTCATGAGTATAACACCCCAACCTCGGGGTCATTCACGTGACGTCCCGTTTATTATTATCTTTCTTTAAACACAAGTGGAAGCATATCTCGGGACAATCACATTTAAAACAGACAGCGGGATTAAGACAATCAGCATCATAAGCAAACCTTATGTTTACAGGACACGCAAACATATTTTACAAGCCAACTTAGCCGATTTTAGTCATTTACACACAACAAACGTTGTGGCTTGGGTGTCCTAAGCCCACTACTTCGAATTCACAGCTCCTAGTTTTCCTCGAACTCTAACATGGCTCAAACTCCCCCTGTCGCCACCGTCCGTTCGACCATCCTATGGACCTGAGAGGGAAAAACGGGGGATGAGTCGAGGAGACTCAGCAAGTGAAAACACTAATATCAAGCGAGGATATATCAATCGCCGTTAACATAAGTCGGCCTTTACCGCACCCGCATCGATGGCAGATCAATAGCCAAGTTCAAACAAGAGAACATCGCGCATGGCCACATCGTGCATAATTTACAAACTAAGGCTCGGTTCTATCTCAAAACAACATCAAACATGAAACATGATCAAATCGAGAAATGAACCAACTACGATCAACCAAACAACCGAGAAACGATCCAAGTAAACCACGTCACAATGCATCTCAACATCCTTTCCCGGTATTAGGGAATTCACTTACACAATAAGTAAACAACTAGAGAAAACGAGGCGTGTGAAAGACATGCGAGTCTCGGCGATTCTCGGACGATTCTTGGTGGTTCTCGGGCTTAAACACGAACACACGGCCTTGGACGTGGCTTCCTCACTCGATCAAACCACAAGAGAGACACAGGTTAGCTAGTGAGCTTTTTCTCTCTTTCTTTTTCTCTCTTTTTCAGTCAAAAGTGAGAAAGCAAGAACAAAGGGAGAAGAAGAAGATGTTGGCGTGAGATGAGGTAGAAGGGTGGGGGGGGGATTGTCTTGCTATTTTGTAAGCCTCTTGGAACTTCCTAGAAACTAGACTTGAACCAATAGGAGAAGGCTTCTTAGTCAATTGTCATCATAGCATCCATTTAATGCCATTAAATGCTCTTAATGAACTAAAATGATGAAGGGCCAATATTTATCTCAATCTCATTGGTCCTCTCTCTCTCTCTCTCTCCCCCTCATGGCTACTCTCTATCTCGGTTTCCCCCTGGGCCGACCTCCAATAAAACGCTGATTCTTTGAAATCCGACAAAATCGGATAGCTTTGCACTATTCACGAAATCGGACTTGAAAATATAGTAAATGGACTTCAAAAATACTCAAATTTGGATATGTCATAAACAAGGCTTTAACAAACATTTCTCGTGAAGAACACAAAGTCGGAATAACACTATTTTTAGTAGCTCAAAGACAGATTAAAAATAGTTCGCTGAAATAGAATTCTTGTTTCTAAAAGTAAGCTCTGTCCATAATCCAAATCATCTCAGAAAATTTCCAAATTTATACATGTTATAGAAAAGGATGTTCTCAACAACTTTTGTGAAGGAAACTTTTACGAAATCTGCCCAGAAAAGCTTGTAGAAAATAAAGACGGCGCGAACATCACCGAAATACCCATTCTGGGCAGTTTTATACGGTTCGTAAATCAGGCCATTGTACCACTCATATCGACTCTAAAAATTCTGAAATTAAAGTATGTAAAACCTCAAGATGTTTGGAGAAACTTTCAAGAAGAAAGTGTTCGGAAATTCGGACAACAAAAGTCTCCCCAAAAATAACAAAATGAAGGGGTACAAAGGATCCAAAAGTGGGTTTTTCAAAACAAGAGAAAATAATTTAGTTTCGATTGGAAAACCATCAAACTTAAACCATAGCCATTTCTCACGGACTGAAATTGAGGATATTACAATTTACCTGCAGCTTCCTAGGCCCAAAAATCGGGATGTGACAATTCTCCCCCTCTAATAAAATTTCGTCTTCGAAATTTAAACGCGTACCTAGTTCCTCGAATAAATGCAGGTATCAACTTTTCCTCAATTCCTCACTCTCCCAAGTGGCTTCTTTTATTCCCTGGTGACACTATAGGACCTTAACTAAGGGAACGGCCTTACCTCTCAACACTTGCTCCTTACAATTCGCGATCCGCACTTGCTCCTCAGCATAGGACACTCTGCTGTCCACTTCGACCCTGTCGAAAAATTTAGCACGCGTGCCGGATCAGGCTCACACTTTCACAATATTAATATATATAACACAACATGTACTTGAGCAAGTTTTGGTGGCAGCGCCAACCGATAGGCCAAATTCCTTATTCTTCCTAGAATTTCAAAAGATCCTACATACCTGGGACTTAACTTACCTTAGTACCTTTACAGCATCCACTATAATGTGGGCTAGCTCTGGACCAGCAACCTTTCTTTCCTCGACCTCGATCTAACATACTAGAGTGCAGCAAGCTTGACCACGATTCCGCTGCGCTACTCTGATAAAATCTTCCTCAAACATAGTTTACTTACTTATAACAATCACGAAGATCACACTTATCATTTCAAGTAACAGTTCCTGTCTTACTTTCAATTCAATACCTAGTTCGGTTTATTTCTTTTCTTACCCGCCATCCTGGAAGCCTGCCAGGAGCCGTACCTTGTTCAGGTCTTTAACCTCAGCGATCACTCTTGCTAGAAGCCGCACTTTGATCAGGCTTCTTGCCCCGGTGTCCACTTCCTAGCCAAGAGCCGCTCTTTGATCAGGTGCTGCCCCGGCGATCACTCCCCGCCCTCATTGGATCCGGTTATGTCAAAATTTAATAGCCTTCTCTTGGCTCAACGCCGAACTGCAACTTACTAGATAGGAACCTACTTGGACTTCTCTTTCGAGGTCGTGGCGTCCTGATGGGACTTTCCTTTTTCCTCAGCGATCGCAGCCTGGTCCTGAGCACTTACTTTGCTATCAATAGTCTAACAAGACTTTATACAACACAAGAATAGGTCAGTGATCACAAACAAATAGGAGCACTTAACCTATTCAACCACAATCAATCATTCACATGCATAGGGGTGTTTCCTAGCTAACTACCCCAACTTCAGTGTACTTTATCACTCTAGGTCTTTATTCCCGCTTTGATTTTAGAATCGTTTTCCCAATTCGGTGCACAGTTCAATCATTCTTGCCATTAGCCATCCTAGAAGCCTGCCAAGAGCCACTCTATGATTGGGCCCTTTACCCCGGCGCCACTTCTGCCCAAAGGCCGCTCAATGATCAGGTCTCTTACCCCGGCGCCACCTCTGTCAGAAGCTGCTCAATGATCAGGTCGTATGGGCCCGGTGCCACTCCCCGCCCTCGTCGGACTTGCCAACCACAAGCTATCCAAACTGCACCTACTGGAGGGAAAACCAGCTCTAATATCAAATTAGACTATGACGCCCTGACCTCGAAAGAGAAGTCCAAGCAGGTTCCCCTCTAGTAAGTTGCAGTTCGGTGTTGAGCCAAGAGAAGGCTATTGAATTTTGACATAACCCAATCCAATAAGAGCGAGAAGTGATCGCCGGGGCAGAACCTGATCAAGGAGCGGCTCTTGGCTGGGAAGTGGACGCCGGGGCAAGAAGCCTGATCAAAGTGCGGCTTCTAGCAAGAGTGATCGCCAAGGTTAAAGACCTGAACAAGGTGTGGCTCCTGGTAGGCTTCCAAGATGGCGGGTAAGAAAAGGAATAAACCGAACTAGGTATTGAATTGAAAGTAAGACGGGAACTGTTACTTGAAATGATAAGTGTGATCTTCGTGATTGTTATAAGTAAGTAAACTATGTTTGAGGAAGATTTTATCAGAGTAGCGCAGCGGAAGTGTGGTCAAGCTTGCTGCACTCTAGTATGTTGGATCGAGGTTGGGGAAAGAAAGGTCGCTGGTCCAGAGCTAGCCCACATTACAGTGGATGCTGTAAAGGTACTAAGGTAAGTTAAGTCCCAGGTATGTAGGATCTTTTGAAATTCTAGGAAGAATAAGGAATTTGGCCTATCGGTTGGTGCTGCCACCAAAACTTGCTCAAGTACATGTTGTGTTCTATGTATTAATATTGTGAAAGTGTGAGCCCGATCCGGCACGCGTGCTAAATTTTTCGACAAGGTCGAAGTGCATAGAGGAGTGTCCTATGCTGAGGAGCAAGTGCGGATCGTGAATTGTAAGGAGCAAATGTTGAGAGGTAAGACCATTCCCTTAGTTAAGGTCCTATAGTGTCATCGGGGCATAAAAGAAGCCACCTGGGAGAGTGAGGAATTGAGGAAAAGTCGATACCTGCATTTGTGCGAGGAACCAAGTACGCGTTTAAATTTCGAGGACGAAATTTTATTAGAGGGGGAGAATTGTCACATCTCGATTTTTAGGCTTGGGAAGCGGCAGGTAAATTGTAATATCTTCAATTTCAGTCCCTGGGAAATGGCTATGGTTTAAGTTTGATGGTTTTCCAATCGGAACTAAATTGTTAAATCTTGTTTTGAAAAACCCAGTTTTGGATCCTTTGTACCCCTTCATTTTGTTATTTTTGGGGAGATTTTTGTGGTCTGAATTTCTAAATACTTTCTTCTTAAAAGTTTCTCCAAACATCCTGAGGTTTTACATACTTTAATTTCAAAAGTTTTAGAGTTGATATGCATGGTACGATGGCCTGATTTACGGACCGTGTAAAACTGTCCAGAATGGGTATTTCGGTGATGTTCACACCATCTTTATTTTCTACAAGCTTTTCTGGGCCAATTTCATAAAAGTTTCCTTCACAAAAGTTATTGAGAACATCCTTTTCTATAATATGTATAAATTTGGGAAATTTCTGCGATGATTTGAATTCTAGACAGAGCTTACTTTTAGAAACAAGAATTCTGTTCCAACGAACTGTTTTTAGTCTATCTTTGAGCTACTAAAAATGGTGTTTACAGAGAGATTCCGACTTTGTGTTCTTCACGAGAAATGTTTGTTAAAGTCTTGTTTATGACATATCCGAATTTGAGAATTTTTTAAGTCCATTTAGTATGCTTTCAAGTCTGATTTTGTGAACAGTGCAAAGCTGTCCGGTTTTGTCGGATTTCAAAGAATCAGCATTTTCTATATGAGAACGTTGGAATTTGGACTTGATGTCTTCTGGTGATTTAAAGTACACATTCTGAGATTTCAAATGAGATATATTATGCTTTTATTGGAGGTCGGCCCAGGGGGAAACCGAGAGAGAGAAGCAAGCTTGGAATTGGATGATTCTAGAAAAATCAAAACTTGAAGCCCAAGTTGGAAATGAATGAGGCTTGTTCAAGAAGCCTAATTAAATGATCTTGACTTTGGAGTCCCTATCATGATGGCATGCCTTAATGGCCTTGAGTGATGACCAAGTTTAGGGTATGATAAATAGGGAGCCGTGAGAAAGGCCATTCGGCCAAGGGGAGAGAGAGAGAGAGAGAGAGAGAGAGAGAGAGAGAGAGAGAGTAGCCGTGAGGGAGAGAGAGAGAGAGAGAGGACCAATGGGATTGAGATAAGCATTGGCCCTTGATCATTTTAGTTCATTAAGAGCATTTAATGGCATTAAATGCATGCTATGATGACACTTGACTAAGAAGCCTTCTCCTATTGGTTCAAGTCTAGTTTCTAGGAAGTTCCAAGAGGCTTACAAAATAGCAAGACAATCCCCCCTTGTCCCTCATCTCACGCCAACATCTTCTTCTTCTCCCTTTGTTCTTGCTTTCTCACTTTTGACCGAGAAAGAGAGAAAAAGCTCACTAGCTAGCCCGTGTCTCTCTTGTGGTTTGATCGAGTGAGGAAGCCACGTCCAAGGCCGTGTGTTCGTGTTTAAGCCCGAGAACCACCAAGAATCGTCTGAGAATGGCCGAGACTCGCGTGTCCTTCACATGCTTCGTTTTCTCTAGTTCTTGTTTAATTGTTGTGTAAGTGAATTCCCTAATACTAGGAAAGGATGTTGAGATGCGTTGTGACGTGGTTTGCTTGGATCGTTTCTCGGTTGTTTGATTGGTCGTAGTTGGTTCATTTCTCGATTTGATCATGTTTCATGTTTGATGTTGTTTTGAGATAGAACCAAGCCTTAGTTTGTAAAGTATGCACGATGTGGCCATGCGTGATGTTCTCTTGTTTGAACTTCGCTATTGATCTACCATCGATGCAGGTGTGGTAAGGGCCGACTTATGTTAATAGTGATTGATATATCCTCGCTTGATATTAGTGTTTTCACTTGCTGAGTCTCCCCGACTCATCCCCCGTTTTTCCCTCTTAGGTCCATAGGATGGTCAAACGGACGGCGGCGACAGGGGGAGTTTGAGCCATGTTGGAGTTCGAGGAAAATTAGGAGCTGTGAATCCAAAGTAGTGGGCTTAGGACACCCAAGCCATAACGTTTGTTATGTGTAAATGGCTAAAATCGGCTAAGTTGGCTTGTAAAATATGTCTGTGTGTCCTGTAAATACAAGATTTGCTCATGATGCTGTTTGTCTTCATCCCGCTGTTATTTTTAATATGATTGTCCCGAGATATGCTTCCGCTTGTGTTTAAAGAAAGATAATAATGAACGGGACGTCACATGAATAACCCCGAGGTCGGGGCGTCACACACGCCTCGTTTTCTCTAGTTCTTGTTTAATTATTCTGTAAGTGAATTCCCTAATACCGGGAAAGGATGTTCAGATACGTTGTGACGTGATTTGCTTGGACCATTTCTCGATTGTTTGGTTGGTCGTAGTTGGTTCATTTCTTGTGTTTACAGGACACACAAACATATTTTACAAGCCAACTTAGCCGATTTTAGTCATTTACACACAACAAACGTTATGGCTTGGGTGTCCTAAGCCCACTACTTCGAATTCACAGCTCCTAGCTTTCCCCGAACTCCAACATGGCTCAAACTCCCCCTGTCGCCGCTGTCCGTTCAACCATCCTATGGACCTGAGAGGGAAAAACGGGGGATGAGTCGGGGAGACTCAGCAAGTGAAAACACTAATATCAAGCGAGGATATATTGATCGCTGTTAACATAAGTCGGCCCTTATCGCACCCGCATCGATGGCAGATCAAAAGCAAAGTTCAAATAAGAGAACATCACGCACGGCTATAACATGTGCTCTTTACCAACCAAGGCTCGGTTCTATCTGAAAACAACATCAAACATGAAACTTGATCAAATCAAGAAATAAACCAACTACGACCAACCAAACAACCGAGAAACGGTCTAAGCAAACCACGTCACAACGCATCTCAACATCCTTTCCTGATATTAGGGAATTCACTTACACAATAATTAAACAAGAACTAGAGAAAACAAGGCGTGTGAAGGACACGTGAGCTTCGGCGACTCTCGGACGATTCTTGATGGTTCTTGGGCTTAAAAATGAACGCACGGCCTTGGACGTGGCTTCCTCACTTGATCGAACCACAAGAGAGACACGGGCTAGTCGGTAAGCTTTTTCTCTCTCTCGGTTTCCTCTCTTGGGCGTGAAACTCAAGCAAGGAAGTGGTGTGTTTTTGGGTGTGATTTTCTCTCACTCAAGGCCATCTATTTATAGAGGCCAAAGCTTGGGGCCAAAGTTTGGGGTATGAAGTCATGGCATATGTCATTTGAAGCATGAGGTCATTGCTTACCTCACATGGCCATTAATGTGTGTCATCATGGAGGGGCCCTAAAGTCTAACTTAATAAATGCAAGCCATAATGAAGCTTGGAGGATAAGCTTTGACTCGGTCAAGGCCTTATCCGCTAGATTCTTCTACCAATTTCCCGATCGTATACTCCTTAGAACCTTCTGGATTTACTGAATTCTCGCGCAAATGACTCGGGCCAATCGGGTCACACGGAATAGACTAATCGGCACTACAATCACAACCCTCATCATAAACATCCAACTTATTCTCCGAGGGTTTTCTCAAAATATAACATGTTTGTTAATCCCATTCAACCCGAGGTTTGGTGTGGGAAATCCTCTAAATATGCCTCAAATATCACCAAAAGATATCAAGTCCAAATTCTAACGTTCTCATATAGAAAATGCTGAATATTTGAAATCCGACAAAACCGGACAGCTTTGCACTGTTTACGAAATTGGACTTGAAATTATAGTAAACGGACTTCAAAAATTCTCGAATTTGAATATGTCATAAACAAGGGCTTAACAAACATTTTTCATCAAGAGCACAAAATCTGAATCTCTCTGTAAACACCATTTTTAGTAGCTCAAATATAGACTAAAAACAGTTCGCTGGAACAGAATCTTTGCTTCTCAAAGTAAGCTCTGTCTAGAATCCAAATCATCTCGGAAAATTCCCAAATTTATATAAATTAGAGAAAAGGACGTTCTCAACAACTTTTGTGAAGGAAACTTTTATGAAATCGGCCTAGAAAAGATTGTAGAAAATAATGACGGCGTGAACATCACCGAAATACCAATTCTGGGCAATTTCACATGGTCCGAAAATCAGGCCATCGTATCACTCGTATTAACTCCAAAAATTCTGAAATTAAAGTATGTAAAACTTCAAGATGTTTGAAACAACTTTCAAGAAGAAAGTGTTCGGAAATTCAGACCACAAAATTCTCCCCAAAAATAACAAAATGAAGGGGTACAAAGGATCCAAAACTGGGTTTTCCAAAACAAGAGAAAACAATTTAGTTCCGATTGGAAAACCATCAAACTTAAACCATAGCCATTTCTCAGGAATTAAAATTGAGAATATTACAATTGACCTGCGGCTTCCCAGGCCCAAAAATCGGGATGTGACAATTCTCCCCCTCTAATAAAATTTCGTCCTCGAAATTTAAACGCGTACCTGGTTCCTCGAATTAATGCAGGTATTAACTTTTCCTCAATTCCTCACTCTCCCAGGTGGCTTCTTTTATGCCCTGATGACACTATAGGACCTTAACTAAGGAAACGGCCTTACCTCTCAACACTTGCTCCTTACAATCCACGATCCGCACATGCTCCTCAGCATAGGACACTCTGCTGTCCACTTTGATCTTGTCGAAAAATTCAGCACGCGTGCCGGATCGAGCTTATACTTTCACAATATCAATACATAGAACACAACATGTACCTGACCAAGTTTTAGTGGCGGCGCCAACCAATAGGCCAAATTCCTTATTCTTCCTAGAATTTTAAAAGATCCTACGTACCTGGGACTTATCTTACCTTAGTACCTTTATAGCATCCACTGTAATGCGGACTAGCTTTGGACCAGCGACCTGTCTTTCCCCAACCTCGATCCAATATACTAGAGTATAGTAAGCTTGACCACGCTTCCGCTACACTATTCTGATAAAATCTTCCTCAAACATAGTTTACTTACTTATGACAATCATGAAGATCACACTTATCATTTCAAGCAACAGTTCCCATCTTACTTTCAATTCAATACCTAGTTTGGTTTATTCCTTTTCTTACCCGCCATCCTAGAAGCCTGCCAGGAGCCGCTCTTTATTCAGGTCTTCAACCCCGACGACACTCTTGCTAGAAGCCGCACCTTGATCAAGCTTCTTGCTCCGGTGTCCACTTCCTAGCCAAGAGCCACTCCTTGATCAGGTTCTGCCCTGGCGATCACTCCCCGCCCTCATCGGATCGGGTTATGTCAAAATTCAATAGCCTTCTCTTGGCTCAACACCGAACTACAACTTACTAGAAGGGAACCTACTTGGACTTCTCTTTCGAGGTCGTGGAATCATGATAGGACTTTCCTTTTTCCTCACCGGTCGCAGCCTAGTCCTAAGCACTTATTTGACTATCAATAGTCTAACAAGACTTTCTACAATACAAGAATAGGTCAGTGATCACAAACAAACAGAAGCACTTAACCTATTCAATCACAATCAATCATTCACATGCATAGGGGTGTTTCCTAGCTAACTACCCCAACTTCAGCGCACCTTATCACTCCATATCTTTATTCCCGCTTTGATTTCAGAATCGTTTTCCCAATTCGGTGCACAGTTTGGTTGTTCCTGCCCTTAGCCATCCTAGAAGTCTGTCAGGAGCCGCTCTATAATCAGGCCCTTCACCCCGGTGCCACTTCTGCCCAGAGGTCGCTCAATGATTAGGCCTCTTACCCCGGTGCCACCTCTGTCAAAAGCCGCGCAATGATCAGGTCATATGGCCCCCGTGCCACTCCCCGCCCTCGTCGGTCTGGCTAATTACAAGCTACCACAAACTGCATAATGTGATGTCCCGTTCATTATTATCTTTCTTTAAACACAAGTGGAAGCATATCTCAGGACAATCACATTAAAAACAATAGCGGGATTAAGACAAACAGCATCATGAGCAAACCTTATATTTACAGGACATGCAGACATATTTTACAAGCCAACTTAGCCAATTTTAGCCATTTACACACAACAAACGTTATGGCTTGGGTGTCCTAAGCCCACTACTTTGGATTCACAGCCCCTAGTTTTCCTCGAACTCCAACATGGCTCAAACTCCCCATATTGCCGCCGTCCGTTCGACCATCCTATGGACTTGAGAGGGAAAAACGAGGGATGAGTCGGGGAAACTCGGCAAGTGAAAACACTAATATCAAACGAGAATATATCGATCGCCGTTAACACAAGTCGGCTCTTACCGCTCTATAACGCCCCCACCTTGGGTTCATTAATGTGACGTCCCGTTCGTTATTGTCTTTCTTTAAACATAAGCAGAAGCATATCTCGGGACAATCACATTAAAAACAACAACGGGATTAAGACAAACAGCATCATGAGCAAACCTTGTATTTACAGGACATGCAGACATATTTTACAAGCTAACTTAGCCGATTTTAGCCATTTACACACAACAAACGTTATGGCTTGGGTATCCTAAGCCCACTACTTTGGATTCATAGCTCCTAGTTTTCCTCGAACTCCAACATGGCTCAAACTCCCCCTGTCGCCGCCGTCCGTTTGACCATCCTATGGACCTGAGAGGAAACAACGGGGGATGAGTCGAGGAGACTCAGCAAGTGAAAACACTAATATCAAGCGAGGATATATCAATTGCCGTTAACACAAGTCGACTCTTACCTCACCTACATCGATAGCAGATCAATAGCAAAGGTCAAATAAGAGAATATCACGCACGGCTATAACATGTGCACTTTACCAACCAAGGCTCGGTTCTATCTCAAAACAACATCAAACATAAAACATGATCAAATCAAGAAATGAACCAACTACGACCGAGAAACGGTCCAAGCAAACCACGTCACAACATATTTCAACATCCTTTCCCGATATTAAGGAATTCACTTACACAATAATTAAACAAGAACTAGAAAAAATGAGGCGTGTGAGGGACACGTGAGCTTTGGCGACTCTCGGACGATTCTTGGTGGTTCTCGAGCTTAAACACGAACACACGGCCTTGGACGTGGCTTCCTCACTTAATCGAGCCACAAGAGAGACACGGCTAGTCGGTAAGCTTTTTCTCTCATTCTCGGTCATGAACAAGAAGAAAGGAAGGTCAAAGAAGAAAGTGATGGCTGGCTAGTTTGGGCGTGGAAATGGCTTGAGAGAGAGGAAGTGGCATGAGATAAGAGAGAAGGGGGGGATAAAACCGTAAACTTGAGCCAATAAGAGAGGACTTCTAAGTCAAGTGTCATCGTAGCATGCATTTAATGTCATTAAATGCTCTTAATGAACTAAAATGATGAAGGGCCAAAGCTTATCTCAATCTCATTGGTCCTCTCTCTCTCTCTCTCTCTCTCTCTCTCTCCTTTGGCCGAATGGCCTTCTTTCTATTTATAAAGAGATAAAAGTTGGGGCCAAAGTTTGGGGTATGAAGTCATGGCATATGTCATGTGTGGCTTAAGTCATGGCTTAGGTCATTTGAAGCATGAGGTAATTGCTTACCTCACATGGCCATTAAGAACATAAGCCAAAAGCCATGATGAAGGTGATAAGCTTGGACCAATAAATGTGACTTCCACAAGAAGATTTAACCCTTGACTTGGTTAATTTCTTTTTCATATCTTCCCCCTTCATTTGACCTCCAATTAAAGTTTAAAATATCTCATTTGAAAGTTTAGAACATGTACTTTAAATCACCAGAAGGTACCAAGTCCAAATTCCAACGTTCTCATATAGAAAATGCTGAATCTTTGAAATCCGACAAAACCAGACAGCTTTGCACTGTTCACGAAATCGGACTTGAAATCATAGTAAACGGACTCCGAAAATTCTCAAATTTGAATATGTCATAAAAAGGGGCTTAACAAACATTTTTCATCAAGAGCACAAAATCTGAATCTCTCTGTAAACACCATTTTTAGTAGCTCAAAGATAGACTAAAAATAGTTCGCTGGAATAGAATCTTTGCTTCTCAAAGTAAGCTCTGTCCAGAATCCAAATCATCTCAGAAAATTTCCAAATTTATATATGTTAGAGAAAAGGACGTTCTCAACAACTTTTGTGAAGGAAACTTTTATGAAATCATCCTAGAAAAGCTTGTAGAAAATAAAGACAGCGTGAACATCACAGAAATACCCATTCCGGGCAGTTTTACATGGTCCAAAAATCAGGCCATCGTACCACTCATATCAACTCCAAAAATTCTAAAATCAAAGTATGTAAAACCTCAGGATGTTTGGAGAAACTTTCAAGAGGAAAGTATTTGGAAATTCGGACCACAAAAGTCTCCCCAAAAATAAAAAAAATGAAGGGGTACAAAGGATCCAAAACTGGATTTTCCAAAACAAGAGAAAACAATTTAGTTCCGATTGGAAAACCGTCAAACTTAAACCATAGCCATTTCTCAGGGACTGAAATTGAGGATATTACAATTTACCTACGATTTCCTAGGCCCAAAAATCGGGATGTGACAATTCTCCCCCTCTAAAAAAATTTTATCTTAATCCCACCTCGGGGTCATTAAAGTGACGTCCCGTTCATTATTATCTTTCTTTAAACACAAGCGGAAGTATATCTCGGGATAATCACATTAAAAACAATAGCAGGATTAAGACAAACAACATCATAAGCAAACTTTGTGTTTACAGGACACGCAAACATATTTTACAAGCCAACTTAGCCGATTTTTGCCATTTACAAATAATAACAAGTGGCTTGGGTGTCCTAAGCCCACTACTTCGGATTCACAGCTCCTAGCTTTCCCCGAACTCCAACATAGCTCAAACTTCCCCTGTCGGCGCCGTCCGTTCGACCATCCTATGGACCTAAGAGGGAAAAACGGGGGATGAGTAAGGGAGACTCAGCAAGTGAAAATACTAATGTCAAGCGAGGATATATTGATCGCCGTTAACATAAGTCGGCCCTTACCGCACCCGTATCGATGGCAGATCAATATCAAAGTTCAAACAATAGAACATCACGCACGGCTATAACATGTGCACTTTACCAACCAACTCTCGGTTACCAACCAAGGCTCGGTTCTCAACCAAGGCTCGGTTCTATCTCATGTACACTTTACCAATCAAGGCTCGGTTCTATCTCAAAACAACATCAAACATGAAACACGATCAAATCAAGGAAACAGAGAGAGAGAGCTTCACCAACTCATCCTTTTTCTTGTTGTTCGATCAAGTGAGAAAGCTACGTCCAAGGCCCGAGTATTCGTGAATCACCTGAGAGTCGCCGAGACTCGCGTGTCCTTCACACGCGTCGTTTTCTCTAGTTCTTGTTTAATTATTGTGTAAGTGAATTCCTTAATATCGGGAAAGGATGTTGAGATGCGTTGTGACGTGGTTTGCTTGGACCGTTTCTCGGTCGTTTGGTTGGTCGTAGTTGGTTCATTTCTTGATTTGATCATGTTTCATGTTTGATGTTGTTTTGATATAGAGCCAAGCCTTGGTTGGTAAAGTGCACATGTTATAGCCATGCGTGATGTTCTCTTGTTTGAACTTTGCTATTGATCTGCCATCGCTGCGGGTGCGGTAAGGGCCGACTTATGTTAACGGCGATCAATATATCCTCGCTTGATATTAGTGTTTTCACTTGCTGAGTCTCCCCGACTCATCCCCCGTTTTTCCCTCTCAGGTCCATAGGTGGTCGAACGGACGGCGGCGATAGGGGGAGTTTGAGCCATGTTGAAGTTCGGGAAAAGCTAGAAGCTGTGAATCCGAAGTAGTGGCCTTAGAACACCTAAGCCATAACGTTTGTTGTGTGTAAATGGCTAAAATCAGCTAAGTTGGCTTGTAAAATATGTCTGCGTGTCCTGTAAATACAAGGTTTGCTCATGATGCTGTTTGTCTTAATCCCGCTGTTGTTTTTAATGTGATTGTCTCGAGATATGCTTTCGCTTGTGTTTAAAGAAAGATAATAATGAACGGGACGTCACATTAATGACCCCGAGGTGGGGGGCCCCGACCTTGGGGTCATTCACGTGACGTCCCGCTTATTATTATCTTTCTTTAAACACAAGCGGAAGCATATCTCGGGACAATCACATTTAAAACAAACAGCGGGATTAAGACAATCGGCATCATAAGCAAATCTTGTGTTTACAGGACACGCAAACATATTTTACCAGCCAACTTAGCCGATTTTAGTCATTTACACACAACAAACATTGTGGCTTGGGTGTCCTAAGCCCACTACTTCGAATTCACAGCTCCTAGTTTTCCTCGAACTCCAACATGGCTCAAACTCCCCCTATCGCCGCCGTCCGTTTGACCATCCTATGGACCTGAGAGGAAAAAACAGGGGATGAGTCGAGGAGACTCAGCAAGTGAAAACACTAATATCAAGCGAGGATATATCAATCGCTGTTAACATAAGTCGGCCCTTACCGCACCCGCATCGATGGCAGATCAATAGCAAAGTTCAAACAAGAGAACATCACGCATGGCCACATCGTGCATAATTTACAAACTAAGGCTCGGTTCTATCTCAAAACAACATCAAACATGAAACATGATCAAATCGAGAAATGAACCAACTACGACCAACCAAACAATCGAGAAACGGTCCAAGCAAACCACATCACAACGCATCTCAACATCCTTTCCCGGTATTAGGGAATTCACTTACACAATAATTAAACAAGAACTAGAGAAAACGAGGCGTGTGAAGGACACGCGAGTCTCGGCGATTCTCGGACGATTCTTGGTGGTTCTCGGGCTTAAACACGAACACACGGCCTTGGACGTGGCTTCCTCACTCGATCAAATCACAAGAGAGACATGGGCTAGCTAGTGAGCTTTTTCTCTCTTTCTCGGTCAAAAGTGAGAAAGCAAGAACAAAGGGAGAAGAAGAAGATATTGGCGTGAGATGAGGGACAGGGGGGGGATTGTCTTGCTATTTTGTAAGCCTCTTGGAACTTCCTAGAAACTAGACTTGAATCAATAGGAGAAGGCTTCTTAGTCAAGTGTCATCATAGCATGCATTTAATGCCATTAAATGCTCTTAATGAACTAAAATGATGAAGGGCCAATGCTTATCTCAATCTCATTGGTCCTCTCTCTCTCTCTCTCTCCCTAACGGCTACTCTCTCTCTCGGTTTACCCCTGGGCCGACCTCCAATAAAAGTATAAAATATCTCATTTGAAAGCTCAGAATGTGTACTTTAAATCACTAGAAGACACCAAGTCCAAATTCCAACGTTCTCATATAGAAAATGCTGATTCTTTGAAATCCAACAAAACCGGACAGCTTTGCACTGTTTACGAAATTGGACTTGAAAACATAGTAAATGGACTTCAAAAATTCTCCAATTTGGATATGTCATAAACAAGACTTTAACAAACATTTTTCGTGCAGAACACAAAGTCGGAATCTCTCTGTAAATGCCATTTTTAGTAGCTCAAAGACAGACTAAAAATAGTTCGCTGGAACAGAATTCTTGTTTCTAAAAGGAAGCTCTGTCCATAATACAAATCATCTCAAAAAATTTCCAAATTTATGCACGTTATAGAAAAGGATGTTCTCAACAACTTTTGTGAAGGAAACTTTTACGAAATCGGCCCAGAAAAGCTTGCAGAAAATAAAGACGGCGTGAACATCACCAAAATACCCATTCTGGGTAGTTTTACACGGTCCGTAAATTAGGCCATTGTACCACCCATATCAACTCCAAAAATTCTAAAATTAAAGTATGTAAAACCTCAGGATGTTTGGAGAAACTTTTAAGAAGAAAGTGTTTGGAAATTCGGACAATAAAAGTCTCCCCAAAAATAACAAAATGAAGGGGTACAAAGGATCCAAAACTGGGTTTTCCAAAACAAGAAAAAACAATTTAGTTCTGATTGGAAAACCATCAAACTTAAACCATAGCCATTTCCCTAGGACTGAAATTGAGGATATTACAATTTACTTGCGGCTTCCCAGGCCCAAAAATCGGGATGTGACAGTGAGGACCCTAGAATAGATTGGTAATCTGATAGGTCAGCAAACTTAGGAAAGAGTTGCGATGATTGCCCAAGCTGCCGAGACCGCTATGGCCGCTGCTGCTAATAATAATAATGGGAATCAAGAGTAGGGGCAAGTGAATGTGAATAGACCAATGCACCAATTGGTAGAGCAGTTTATGAAGTTGAAACCACCTAAATTCTCTGAAAGAGGTGACCCTGAGGCTGCACCTTGATAGGTAGAGGAACTAGAGAAAGCTTTTGAGGTGTTGGGGTGCACTGAGAATGAGAAAGTAACCCTGGTAGTACATCAATTGCAGGACAATGCGAATGATTGGTGGAAGGCCACCATGGATAGGGTATTTCCAGAAGGTGTAACCCGAACTTGGGCTGCTTTTATCGGAAGTTTTTATGAAAAGTATTTCTCGGCAAGCACAAAGGAGAGAAAGCTAGCAGAGTTTATGAGGCTTCGCCAAGGCCAGATAATGGTAGATCAATATGAGGCGGAATTTGCTAGACTGTCTAAGTTTACGTCGAGAATGGTAAAGCATCCCGATGACAAGGCGCGAAGGTTTCCGAATAGATTAAAAGCTGATATTCGCGGCCAGCTATTACTGGTGAATCTGAGGACTTATGAGGAAATATTTGATAGGGCTCAAGTTCTTGAGTAGGATCAAGTAGATAGGGCCGCCGCTTCTGGGTCGAGGTTTGCCCAGGGTAGGGACAATCGTAATCTTGGGAAGAGGCCGATGTCGAGTAATAGACATTTTGTCCCTCCAGCTAGAAGGAATATCGGGAAGTCGACCCGTAATCAAAATGGTCCATGTAGAGTATGTGGGAAAAGGCATGGAAATAGACGTTGTCCAACATGGGACGGAGCATATTTTGGGTGTGGTGGATTTGGTCACCACATAAGATTTTGCCCCAGTCTCAGGCAGAATAGGTCGCCTGCGTTGCCGCCACCCTGGAATGGGAACCAGACTAGAGCAGCTCAGACAGCAAACCAGAATAGGCCACAGGCGCAAGGACGAGTGTATGCTATGGCTAGAAGGGAAGTTGAGAATGCGCCAGGAGTTGTCACAGGTACAGTTTCTCTGTGTAACCATGCTACGTATGCTTTATTTGACCCTGGAGCGTCACATTCCTTTATATCTGTGCAATTTGTTGAGTTGTTTGGTATAGAACCGCAGTTACTTGATGTTATGTTATGCGTGATGACCCCCTTGAATAATAAGATGTTGGTCTCATTGAGGTGTTCAAATTGTGAGATTGTGATGGGAGATAGAGAGGAAAAGATTGATTTAGCAATTGTAGCCATGTATGATTTTGATGTGATAGTAAGAATGGACTGGCTGTCTAAGCTGTCACATCCCGATTTTTGGGCCCGAGAAGCCATAGGTAAATTGTAATATCCTCAATTTCAGTCCCTGGGTAATGGCTATGGTTTTAGTTCGGTGGTTTTCCAATCGGAACTAAATTGTTTTCTCTTGTTTTGGAAAACCGAATTTCGGATCCTTTGTACCCCTTCGTTTTGTTATTTTTGGGGAGAATTTTGTGGTCCAAATTTCCAAACACTTTCTTCTTGAAAGTTGTTCCAAACATCATGAAGTTTTATGTACTTTAATTTCAGAATTTTTGGAATTGACATGAGTGATACGATGGCCTGATTTTCGGACCGTGTGAAACTGCCCAGAATTGGTATTTCGATGATGTTTACACCGTCTTTATTTTCTACAAGCTTTTCTGGGCCGATTTTAGAAAAGTTTCCTTCAGGAAAGTTGTTGAGAACGTCTTTTTCTATAACGTACATAAATTTGGGAATTTTCCAAGATGATTTGGATTCTGGACAGAGCTTAATTTCAGAAACAAAAATGATGTTCCAGTGAACTGTTTTTAGTCTGTCTTTGAGCTACTAAAAATGATATTTACAGAAAGATTCCGAATTTGTGTTCTCATGAAAAATGTTTGTTAAGGCCTTGTTTATGACATATCTGAATTTGAGAATTTTCGGAGGTCATTTACTATATTTTCAAGTTCGATTTCGTGAACAGTGTAAAGCTGTTTGGTTTTGTCAGATTTCAAAGATTTGGCATTTGTTATATGAAAAACGTTGGAATCTCGACTTGATGTCTTTTGGTGATATTTGAGGCATATTTAGAGGATTTTCCAGCCAAACCTCAAGTTGGATGGAATTATTATGCGTGTTTATCGCGGAAAACCTTCAGAAAATCTTATGATTAAGTATGGCACGGGTTGTGATTTTTGTGCCAAATGACATATTTCGTGTGACCCGATTGGCCCGAGTCATTTGCGTGAAAATTCAGTAAATCCAGAAGACTCTAGGGAGTCCACGGTCGGAAAATTGATGGAAGAATCTAGAGGATAAGGCCTTGACCAAGTCAAAGCTTATCATCCAAGCTTCATAATGACCTTATTTATTGAAGTTGGACTTTGATGCCCCACCGTCATGGCTTGTATTAATTAAGTTAGACTTTGGAGGCCACCCTCACCCTCATAATGGCTTGTATTAATTGCTTGGACTTTGGTGGCCCTTCATAATGTCATGCATTAATGAACGAAGACTTTAGGGCCCCTCCGATGACACGTGTGCTTACCTCACACCCCCACATGACACGTACGCTTACCTCATGCTCCCCGATGACACGTGCGCTTACCTCATCCAAACTTTGGCCCCAAGTTTTGCCTCCCTATAAATAGAAACAAGACCATTCGGCCAAAGGGAGAGAGAAATAGAGAGAGAAAGAGAAGCCAAGAGAGAAAAGAGAGAGAGAACTGTGAGAGAGAGAGAGAAAATCGAGAGAGAAAGAAAGCCGAGGGAGAGAAAAGAAAAGGGCAACCGTCGTGAGTTGATGAGATCCCGAGGCCGTCGTCTTTCCCGTCTATTTTCTACTCTCTAGTTCTGGTTTCGTTGAGTGTAAGTGAATTCCTTAATATCGGGAAAGGATGTTGAGATGCGTTGTGACGTGGTTTGCTTGGACCATTTCTCGGTTGTTTGGTTGGTCGTAGTTGGTTCATTTCCTTGGTTTGATCGTGTTTCATGCTTGATGTTGTTTTGAGAAAGAACCGAGCCTTGATTGGTAAAGTGTACATGAGATAGAACCGAGCCTTGATTGGTAAAGTGTACATGAGATAGAACCGAGCCTTGGTTGGTAATCGAGAGTTGGCTGGTAAAGTGCACATGTGATAGCCGTGCGTGATGTTCTCTTGTATGAACTTTGCTATTGATCTGCCATCGATGTGGGTGCGGTAAGAGCCGACTTATGTTAACGGCGATCGATATATCCTCGCTTGATATTAGTGTTTTCACTTGCCGAGTCTCCCCGACTCATCCCCCGTTTTTCCCAACCTCAGGTCCATAGGATGGTCGAACGGACGGCAGCGACAAGGGAAGTTTGAGCCATGTTCGAGTTCGGGGAAAGCTTGGAGCTGTGAATCCGAAGTAGTGGGCTTAGGATCCCCAAGCCACTTATTATTATGTGTAAATGGCTAAAAAGGACTAAGTTGGCTTGTAAAATATATTTGCGTATCCTATAAATACAAGGTTTGCTCATGATGCTGTTTGTCTGAACCCCGTTGTTTGTTTTTAATGTGATTGTCCCGAATTATGCTTCCGCTTGTGTTTAAAGAAAGATAATAATGAACGGGACGTCACGTTTATGACCCCGAGGTCAGGGCGTCACATAAGCAGAGGGTCGTAATGGATTGCAATAGTAGAGTAATCCAATTTAATCCCATTGGACATCCGAAATTCAAGTTTGTGGGAAATTGAGGAGGACCCTCGATTCCATGGATTTCGTCGCTAGAAATGGCTAAGAATAAAGGGTGTCAAGGATTTCTAGCGGCAATAGTTGATTCGATGGCTGATGAGCCGAGGCTAGAGGATATAGCCATGGTGTGCGATATATCCCGATGTGTTTCCTCGGGAATTACTGGGATTGCCACCGGAAAGGAAAGTAGAGTTTGTAATCGAGTTGGCACTTGGAACTGAGCCAATCTCGAAGGCGCCTTATAGAATGTTGTTGTCGGAGTTAAAGGAGCTAAAGGTGCAAATGCAAGAGTTGTTAGACAAGGGATTTATTCGTCCGAGTGCGTCTCTGTGGGGAGCGCCGGTGTTATTTATGAGAAAGAAAGATAGATCATTAAGATTATGTATTGATTATAGGTAGCTGAATCAAGTGATGATCAAAAATAAATATCCCTTGCCGAGGATTGATGATTTATTTGATCAGTTGCAAGGGGCTTCGGTGTTCTCTAAAATTGATTTGAGAACGGGGTATCATCAGTTGAGGATTAGGAAGGAGGATATACCGAGGACAGCATTTAGGACGAGATACGGACATTATGAATTTACTGTAATGCCATTCGAATTGACGAATGCCCTTGCTGCCTTTATAGACTTAATGAATCGAATGTTTAAGGAATTTTTAGATCAATTCGTGATCGTGTTTATAGATGACATATTGGTGTACTCGAAGAGCCTGGGGGAGCATGAATTTCACTTGAGAAGAGTGTTGCAGACTTTAAGAGAGAACGCATTATATGCTAAGTTTAGCAAGTGCGAGTTTTGGCTCAATCGAGTAGCGTTTCTCGAACATGTAATCTCTGGGGAAGGAATCTTAGTGGATCCATCGAAAATTGAGGCAGTAATGAAATGGCCGAGATTGACGATAGTAACAGAGGTTCGAAGCTTTCTGGATTTGGTTGGATATTATCGTCGATTTGTAGAAAGACTTTCGGCAATAGCAACACCATTAACGCATTTGTTGAAAAAGGAAACGAGATTTGAGTGGACCGATAAATGTGAAAGGAGTTTTTAGGAATTGAAGCATAGATTAACAACGGCACTGGTGTTGACTATTCCAACAGGACCCGGAGGATATGAAATTTATAGCGATGCGTCGTTGAAAGGATTGGGGTGTGTACTCATGCAAAATGGGCAAGTAGTAGCCTACGCATCAAGGCAGTTAAGATCGCACGAGTTGAACTACCTGACGCATGACTTGGAATTAGCCGCAATAGTGTTCGCCCTAAAGATCTGGCGACACTATTTATGCAGGGAGAAATTTCATATCTATACTGACCACCAAAGCCTCAAATATTTATTTTCTCAAAAGGAATTAAACATGAGGCAGCGTCGGTGGATGGAGTTGTTGAAAGATTATGATTGTGATATTCTATATCTTCCCGGGAAGGCTAACCGAGTAGCCGATGCCTTGAGTCGGAAGTTAAGCATCGCTCGTTTGATGGTCAAGGAATGGACATTGTTAGAAAAAGTGCGAGACTTGGAGTTTAGATTCGAAGTAAGTCAAGTCTCAAGCTTGCTGGCTACGCTTAGGATTGAACCGGAGATCCAGGCGAAGATTAAGATGTTACAGTCTACGGATCAAGAAATCTAACGGATTTTAGAGATGGAGGAGGCCATGAGAAAGTCGGACTTCTAGATATCTGAAGACGGGATACTGAAGTTCCGTGGACGTTTATGTGTGCCTGACGATACGGAGCTTAAGGAAGAAATTTTATCAGAAGCGCATCGTAGTAGCTATAGTATCCACCCAGGTAGTACTAAAATGTATCAGAACTTGAGGCAGTACTACTGGTGGAATGGTATGAAGGTAGACATAGCTAGACATGTGGTCAAATGTCTGATGTGCTAACAAGTGAAGGCACAATATTATAAGCCTGGAGGAATATTGCAACCTTTGAAAGTCCCAGAATGGAAATGGGAGCATGTAACTATGGATTTTGTGTCCGGATTACCGAGAAGCCAAAGAAGTCATGATACTATTTAGGTGATTGTCGACAGATTGATCAAGTCGGCACACTTTTTGACTGTGCGAAAGGATTTTGCATTAGACCGATATGCTGAGTTGTATGTGCAGCAAATAGTTCGTTTGCATAGAGTACCAGTGACAATTACGTCAGATCGCGATCCTAGGTTTATCGTCAATTTTTAGAAAAGTCTACAGACGGTGTTAGGATCAAAGCTGCAGTTCAGTACAGCTTACCATCTACAAACGGATGGTCAGTCTGAAAGGACGATTCAAACTTTAGAGGATATGCTACGAGCATGCATGTTAGATTTTCAGGGTAAGTGGGAAGAGCAATTGCCCTTAGCAGAGTTTGCTTATAATAACAGCTTTCAGCACAGTATTGGAATGGCACCCTTTGAAGCGCTATATGGCAGTGCTTGTAGAATGGCCGTGTGCTGGAACGAAGTAGGAGAAAGGAGTATCACCAAACCAGAGTTAGTTCAACAGTCAATTGAGGCTGTTAAAGTGATTCGTGAAAGGCTGAAAACAACTCAAAGCCGTCAAAAGAGTTGTGCAGACAGAAGGCGGAGACCTTTGGAATTTCAAGTAGGGAATCACGTATTTCTTAGGGTATTGCCTATGAGGGGACTATCCAGGTTCGGTAAGAAAGGGAAATTGAGTCCGAGGTACATGGGACCTTTTGAGATTCTAGAAAGGATCGGGGATTTAGCGTATCGCCTTGCACTTCCACCGAATTTATCGCAAGTGCATAATATGTTCCACGTATCGATGTTGAGGAAATATGAACCGGACCCGACTCATATGCTGAATTATGAGGAGATAGAAATCGATGACAAAGTGTCCTATGTTGAGAGACCAGTATGGATTGAAGATTGGAATGAACGGGTTCTAAGGAACAAGACGATCCCGATGGTCAAGGTTATTTGGAAACACCACGGGACAGAAGGTGCGACATGGGAAAGCGAAGAACAAATGCAACGTCAATATCCTCATTTGTTTGAGTTGTGGTGGGATTTGTAAATTTCGAGGATGAAATTTTTGTAAGAGGGGAAGAGTTGTGACATCCTGAAAATTTGTCCATTTGGGATTTAAGAAATGCTTAGATTTATGAATGTACTCGTAGTTAGTTCTTGCCCGGAACTGATCATTCCTGGTATACTAACCATCAGGGAAAGGCTAATTGGGGATTTAAATTCGTTCGACAAAGAGAAAATTCGATCGTGAATTGATTTTCGATCATAAAATCGCCGAGGTGACATTTTAAGCCACTGTTGGCCAATCCAAGGATAGCCAGGGGTCAGTTCGCCACTGTCATAGTAGTGGATCACGGGTGATTCCGGCGGACCACGAAATGAATTGACGAATAATCCTAAACCTATACCGAACGATCGTGCCCCTCGGATCTAGCAGTCGATCCTCGCAATTTAAATGACAATTGAAGTCGTCACGAACCGAATGAATTTGCATGTGACACGATTTATTATCAGTCACGAGTCGAATATACGAATTTCCCCAAAAAGTCGCCCGTTCGTTTGAGAAATACTCGAGTTACGTTTAATAAAATTTAATTATTTAATTGAGCCCAAATTGGACATCGAAAAATTAGGAAGTCACGACAGGACATTGGGATAACGTTGTGGTTGAAACGTTCAACTTTGGATTTTCCCGAATCCTTCAGAAAAACTCAATTTCGGTGAGAAATGAGGAAAGTGACCATTTTACCCTTTGGGATTTATAAAGGGCAAGTTTTAAGAGGGAAGGGCATTTTGGTCATTTTGCCCTAACTTTTTGATTGGACATTTTTGCCCTTGGAATTTTATGAAATTCCCAAAGTGCTCTTGGATATTTTTGGGAAAGATTCGATCTCGGCCGTCGGTTCCAAGATAAGATCAAATCTCGACCGTTGATTAAAAAGATTAGAGAGGGGCAAGATGGTAATTTGCCACATTTGGTCAAAATTGGACTATTTTAGTCCAAATCCTCTCTCTCTCTCTCCTCACTCTCTCTCATCTCTCGGCCCCATCTCTCTCTCCCCCTCCCGATCGCCCTCCTCCCTCTTGGCCGTACGCCGACACCGCCGCACTGCTGCCGCCGTCCACCGCGCTGGAAGAGTCTTTAGCGGGAGATGATCCAATGGACGTGGATCTCGAGCTAATCCCAGAGGTAGGACTGGAAGAGGAAGGACCTGAGGCAGAACTTGAGAATGAGCCTGCTGAACCTGTAGGAGATCCGGAGTATATACCCCTGTATGAGCAATGGATTGACCCTGAGTTTGTACCAGAGTACGGGTCTGATGAGGAGTCCGACTCGGAGGAGTGAGACGAGGCCCCAGCGGAGTCGGGTGACATAAATCACCCGATCGAGATTGAGGCTGAGCCGGAGTCTTCAGAGGAGCAAACTGACGAGGGGAACTCAAGTTCAGAGGACGAAGAATCCGACTCGGAACGGATGCCGAGCAAGGGTCGTAGGGGCTAGCGTAGGGGTTGAAAATAGTTTTTGGAGGTGTACCATTTTTTAGGATAGAATATCCAGGTCATCGATCCTTTTTATATCGGTGGTTGTAGTACGGTGTGCATATGATGTTGGTGGTTTGTAAAATTGTGAATATTATGTGAGTTTGAATGAAAACCGAAAATGTGCATTCTCCATGTTCTCCCTAGTTTTAATTGTCCGGGTATTTGTGGTTTTCGCTAATCGTTCATAATCTCTGATAATGTTAAGCGAGGTCAGCGATACCCTGGGATGTCGCATAAATCGACCAGAGAAGTGTGTCACGAGCTCGATGAGGTTCGGGGTATGACACTAACCATCGATCTCCAATGAACAAAGTCTTAGAAATGCTTGAAGGAGATATTGGTAATATTCAAATGCCTCCAAAACCGCTTATTTACCCACCAGATGAGCCAACTGACGATGACAAAGCTAAGATGGAATTAGAAACATTTTCAACTTCATCAAGCGCTCCCATAATTTCTAGTAGTTTTCCATTTGAAGATAGCAATGATGTTTAAAGGACCATGCACAGTTTGAATCGAAAAGCTTTGCTTCCCACTATATATTATTATGTTGGGAGGGAGTTGAGCTAGCTCAGCTTGCTAGTAATTACATTTTGTCTTCTTCTAGGTCTTTGGTTACTGTTGTGGTATTGTGCTTCATATATAGTTTCACTCTATTGCATCCTACTTCGAAAGGAGAAACGAATTGATAAGAGGGCAAGGACAAAAATGGTGGGGCAAGGGGACAGACATTGAGAATTTTTCTCCCTCATAATGTGATTTAGGGTAATGCCAATTAAAAAGCTAATTATAACCCGCGATCTTGCTTCTTAATGTGCTACTACTGGTTTTATGGTTTCTCGGTATCAAGAACTACTAATTTCGAATTATGAATTCAATTACAAATAAAACGTCTATTTTATAAAGTAGACACCACCAGTCTACGCTAGAAACAACTTTTATCAAAATGGGAAAAAAGAAGGTCTTAAATGAAACAATTCCATGAAGTTTATATTTGAAGAACTCACATTCCATTTTAAAAATAACGTGCAATTACTAACAAGCGATTCTATTAAGTTTTCTTTGTCTCTTTCAATATCAGGCCATGTTTTATTAGTTTAACTTGATAATTTGTTTTTATCTCCCATGTCTGATAAACAAAAAACGTTATTTGATTTAAAACTTGGCGTGGATTACTTTTGACTTCTTTAAAATTAGATATATCATACAACTAAACACATCTTGATCATTAAAAAGATCATGTCCATGTGTATTCCATACTATAACAGTTCTCAAGGATGGGCCCAGATGGGATGTATGTGTAGGTTCATAAAACAACCGTATTTGGGAAGTGTATTCTATATGTTCATCCTACGTGAATTCTAACTAATCCAGTTAATCATATATTAACTAAATCACTAATTTTCTGTAGAATATTCACCAAAGAGCCAGTGTCCTCTTTGACTCGGTATGAATCACTATTTTTTCCTCGATTACTCTCAAGTCGCAGAGCAGTTTTTATTTCTGGTTATTGCATTAAGAAGTCACTCAGCATTTGGCTCGCCGAAGTTCAAATATTTATTCACCACTTGCAACAAAATTTTATTTTCTTGCAATTCATTTCCTATGACCGAAAATTGATCAAATTCTTGAGAAGATACTGATAGGGCCATCATATGGTCTTGAAGGTTACATTAGCTCTAATTTAAATGATCAAAAGAAAATGGGTTGGAAAAGTCCTACAACTTGTCAACATAATGCATTGAGTCTTAAAAAACTTCCATTTTGTTCATGTACGTCTTAAAACTTGCAACTTTAGTGTGCGAGTCCTTCCGTTAAGCTACAAATGCCTACCAAGCTGCTTCTATACTCGAGGGATCATGTGTCGGCCTGTGACTAAGGTGCAACCGAGATTGAACCGGAAACTTTATCAACCTCATCCGGTGTTCTGCTAATTTCTTCTGCACCCCAATGTGAAGATGAGATTGAGATTGATTAGGGAATCGTTCTTCAAATTTAAACAACGTGACACCGATGACACGTTGGCTTTGGAATAAGATGCAACAGGTGAATCACACGTCACGTATCTTGAAGTGGTATTCTCATGATACTTGGAGCTTGGGGAAGGGAAACGTACCTTGTTCTGCTTGGATTGCATCAGATGGGAGTCATGGAATTGGAACAAGAGGCGGCCTGATCACCCACCTCGATGGCGGCGGCCTCCCTGGAGCAATCTCCCATCTCGACCCCACGTTCCCGTGATGGGTCCCATCCCTACCTCCTCACCTTGTCTCTCCTCCTCAAGTCCTGCATTCGCTCCCAAGTGTTCACGCTTGGGAGGCATGTCCATCGCGCTGTGGCTCGATCCCAGCTCGAGCCCGACTCGGTGATTCTCAACTTGCACATCAGTCTCAACTCGAAATCCAATGATTGGGCCGAGGCGGAGAGGATTTTTATGGACTTTGATAATAAAAGGGACTTGGTTTCTTGGAGTTCCATGATCTTTTGCTCTGTCAATAATCCCATGGAGTTTGAAGCAGTCGAAACTTTCATTCATATGCTTGAAGATGGTTTTTTCCCTAAGATTATTGTTTCGCAGCAGTTATTCGGGCTTGTTCGGTTCCGGAGAATGTATCAATTGATGATACAAAATTTGGGTTTCTTGAAAATATGTCTCGAATTTGAGTATGAAGCGAAAATCTAAATTTAAAAAAAAATCAATGGCCAAGTTTCGGAAATTAGCTTTCCAAATATATGTCTGAGTCTTGGGCGTGAAACAGGAAAGTCCAACTTGGACTCTGTTGGGAATATACGGAGATCAATTTCCTTGTGGACTCTGGCTTCTTATTTCCATGAATAAGTCCCCCGAGTGTTTGTTGGACTTTGACCGTGAAAAGTGGGCTTCTGGGTTTGCCAATTGGTCAGAGACAAGAAAGAAATAAAAAGATAAGAATTATCCTTCCTTAATGAAGTCGGCAAAGAAGAAGGGGCTCACATTTATATGCATATAAATATTCGGATAGAGGAGTCCTGATGCACGATTGTTGATAAAGAGCAAAGTGGTTTTCGTGAAGCCTATGTTCAGAGCAAAAGAGAAAAGTCTTGAAGCGCCGTTGTGACTGAGCACTTGGCATGGATTATTTCTCGTGGAATTACATCAATAGTTTAGTGTTCAAGTCAAGTAAATCTTGTTATCAGATTTGTGTATAAGAGATTATTTCATGAAAAATTATGGGGCTAAATATTGCGTGAGCTATTGAGTGTAATTGGGGCTTGGGAAACACTAAGAGTATTTGAGTAACTCGAGTGTGGTTGTAATCTCCGTTTTATCGCTTGATCTATAGTGAAATTTCATGCTGCTCTTCCCGTGGACGTAGGTCACTATGACTGAACCATGTAAATATGGTATTCGATTTATTTTTTATTCTATCAATTTTATTGTTCGATCGCTTGGCTTCCGCAATAATTGGTATCAGAGCCGGGCTTGGCTGAGTTGAAGCGAATCGATGGCGATAGAAGAAGGAAAAGTGAGAATCGACAAATTTGATGGGAAAGATTTTGGTTTCTAAAAGATGCAGATTGAGGATCATCTATATCAGATGAAACTACACTTGCCCTTATCTAGAGAGAAGCTAGAGACGATGAAGCAAACTGATTGGGAATTGTTGGATAGATGAGCATTGGGTGTTATTTGGCTAACGTTGGCTCGTAACGTCACGTTTAACATCGTGAATGAGAAGACCACTGTGGGTTTGATGAAAAATTTGTCGGACATGTACGAGAAGCCCTCTGCGATCAATAAGGTCTATTTGATGCGACATCTATTTAACTTGAAGATGAGCGAAGGTGCGTCAATTGCTGATCATATCAATGAATTTAATGTGATCATTAGTCAATTGAGTTCAGTTGATATTGACTTTGAAGATGAGGTACATGCTTTGATTCTATTATCCTCATTGATTGATAATTGGAATACTACTGTTACTGCTATAAGTAATTCCTTTGGGTCAATAAGTTTGATGTTTGATGGTATTCAAGATTTAATTATGAGTGAGGGTATCTGTAGAAGAGAATCTGGTGAACATGTATCCACTGCTTTAGTAGATGAAAGAAGAGGAAGAACTAGTATACATGTCACGCCCCGAACCCTACGAGCTCGCAACATCCCACCAATGGTCGCTTGAATACAACATCCCAAGAATTGTCGCCGACCCAACCAACTTACTAACGAGAGAATACATGCGGAAGCGAACTTGAAACATCCAAACAACAATCATACAAAGGGATAGTAAAGGAAGCACTTATACACAAACTAACAAAGCCGCTTTTATAAACACATTTTCATCCCAAGGAAGATGCAATTTACAAGCCTTGCTAAAGGCCACTTCCTATTGGACTACTTGCATACACAAAAAGGGTTTGGTAGTTGGGTCAACTTAGCTCTTCTAACAACAGGGGTGGTCCAAAAAGGATGGGGTATCCAAACCCATCATCAATCCCCATGATACCTTAGAGGCATTCTCGGATCACTCTAAATAATCCGGCTCGGAATCTGAATTCTCATGACCGGTGTCAGGATCGATAACGGCCCCAACGAGAGGATCTATCTCCATGGGATCCCACTCAGCAACTCCCAATCCGCCATCATGGAGACCATCAAAACCTCAAAGAGGACCGAACAAAACGTCCCCCTCTTGATAGAACCAAGCCAAAAAGGTATGTGGCTTCCATCATGCACAACCTTCATCTACCCAAACGGTCGACGCATGCCTTATATAAACGTTATATACTCCTACTGGATACTTCGTTAACATATGATCCATGTCCATCGGTACCCCAAAACGTTGAGGAGGACCATTCATGGTCGAGTGTTTGAAATGGTTAAATACAACAATGAGATAAATATCAATAAATAAACTCTCTAAACCTCGCTTAGGGTAACACGTACCTCTAGACAATCCTAGACATTCAATTCTAGCATCCGACATGCCATGAACAACCACAAGCACCTTTACCTCGCTTTGGCACATATAATAAATCCATGGTGTAAACGTGTGTAACACAATTAACAATCCAGACATAATCATCATTGATCTTAGCCACATAACATTCCCTAATGCATAACACACGCGTAGTTGTCCATATTATTAATGACCCATCAGGCCACACTGAACCCCCGCCGGTCTTCCAGTCTAGCCGGGCATCGTCCCGCTACTTCGAGCATGGCAATATCTGGGATTGAACACCCCCCGGCAAGCCGAGTACTAGACAACATTCCATTTAGGAGCATCGGTCCGGCCTCCACCGCAATACGACATCGTCTAGAACCCTCGCCTAGACGGCATTCGAACTCCCGCCGAGTATTGTCTAGAACCCCCGTCTAGACGAAACTATTATGACCATGCACACACATCATTCACTCAATGCCAATTCTTATCTTTGTGATTTAGCCAAAGTGGAGTGTTTATGACGTGCAAATCTCTACGAACGAACATGTAATGAATCGCACCCGTTTCAATATCAAGCATCATTAACTAATCACAATTAACCATTGAATCACATGATTAATCAAGATTAGCCATGATTAACCACACAATCTACCATCAAGCCACATGATCAATATCTAACCATATGATCTATCATCAAACAACCATGATCAGCCATCAATCACCATGCTCAACCACAACTAAGTAAGATCAACCATTGATTATTTGAATCAACCACTAAAGAATCATGATCAGCCAAATCAAACCACATGATCAACATTAAGCACTTGATCAACCATTCCAAACCACATGATTAACATTTGAACAACATGATCAATCAACAAAAACATGATCAGCCATGATCAATTTATTCTAGCCATATGATTAACATCAATCAATCAAGATTAACCACAATCACATGATCAACCCTTCATGCATCATGTTCAATCCTCTAAACCACATGATTAACAGGCTCATCCACTAAACTAGTTTGATCAGCCAATAGTCCAACTTGATCAGCCACTAATCTAGCTTAACAGCCACTAATCTACTCCTAAACTAATTCATTAGTCACTTATTAACCTAATCAAGGTTTAGGAAGTTACTTACCACTAAACCAAGCTAACTTAGGCAAACAAGAGGCAGCAACCAGCAAGCGGTGAGCGGCGGCACAAGCAGCGAACGGCTGCGACGGCGGCTAGTCATGGCGTGAACGGCGGCTAGAGGCAGTGGTTCATGGTGAGATGAGGCTGGTCAGTGATGGTGAGGATGGTGACGGTGGTAGAACAGTGGCTGGTGCTGGTGTGATGGTAGTGGACGGTGGTGCTTGGCTGAACAAGAGGGAGAGAGAGAGAGTGAGTGAGTGTAATGGCTGGTATGAATAATAATGGAGGAGAGAGAGAATGGGCTGGTAACTCTATCCAAAATGAAGAGCTAGGATTACTCCTTGGTCCCCAAGTCAAGATCTAAGGGCTAGAATTCAATCTTCCAAGACAAGCCAATCATGGGAAAACAAGAAAATAACAAAAGACAAGAGGGGCAAATCTATCTATGTTGGTCGGCCACACAAGGGAAGGTACAAAGGACTGAAATGCCCTTCTAAGAAACCAAGGAGACCAAAACAATTTAGGGGTAAAATGGCCTTTTCTAATTTCCGGTCCGAATTTCACTTTTCCAAGAATTTCCAAGCGAACCGATAACTAGGTGGGCTTAATGAGGCGATGTCCAATAGATTATTCTTGATATCCTTGAAAGTTTGATACCCAAGTTCGGATTCTAATTCATGACCAAAATCGATCAATTGCGACTTTAGTATTTATCAAACTAACGGGTGGCTTTTAGGAGTTACGCATATTCAACCCATGGTTGATTCAATATCAAGCCACGTTTAAGTTTACTCAAGCTATGGTGACTTCAGTTGTCATGTAATTGAGAGGGTAAATTGCTAGTTTCAAAGGACACGATCATTAGGAATTGGCCTAGGGTCGTTCGCAATCCATACTATGGTCAAACGGAATCACCCGTGATTCAATTGTATAACATTGGCAAATCATTCCATAACCATCTCTTGGCCAGTCTATAATGGCCCAAAATTGTCTTTCGTCAATCTTTATAGTCGAAGTGTCAAATCATGGTCAAGTCCTTAGGTCGTACGTACTTAATTTCTTATTAGTCTTTCCCTAAAGATTAGTCATCTCATGAGTGATCAATTTTTGAGTGAGATTTATCTTACCAAAAAAAAAATTTTGAGTGAGATTTAACTAAAAGTGTATCGATGAAATATTCATTTCATAAATCCCAAAAATGGTCGAAATTCAGAATGTCACAATACGTGTTAGCATAAGTGGTATAAACTCAAATAGATGAAGTCAACTTAGGACTGGTGGTGCCGTCTATTGGAGCTGTGACAAGAGGCGGCATCTTAGAAAGGATTGCTTTAAATTAAAAAACCAAAGGGGTAAGGGAATTATAATTGAGTCTACGGATGATATTACAGCTATAGCAGATAGTAATTCAGATAGTGCTAATTATGTCTTGTCTATTACTGATGATTCATCATTTGGCAGATGGATTATGAATTCTAGTTATTCTTTACATGCTATACCAAAAAAAGAACTAGTTTACTACTTATCAGTATACAGATAATAGTAAAGTGTAGTTCGGTAACAACGCTGAGTGTGATGTTGTGGGTATTGGTGATGTTAAAATTAGAATGCATGATAGTATTGTGAGGACATTGACTGAAGTGAGACATGTTCTAGAGTTGAAGAAAAATCTGATTTCCTTGAGTGCCCTAGATTCAGCCGCGTGTCGGTATTCTTCAAAATGTAGAGTTCTGAAAGTTGTTCGAGGTGCCTTGATGATAATGAAAGGAATCAAGCATAATGGCATATATGAGCTTCAAGGCGAGACAATGACGGAATTCGCTGCGGAGACGTTTGATATATCGGTTCGAGAGTCTGAATTGTGGCACATGCATTTGGGGCACATTAGAGAGAGAAGTATGAAGGTTTTAAGTGAAAGAAATTTGCTATGTGATTATGTTGCTAACGAACTGAATGTATGCAGGTACTGTGACTTAGATCATGTCACACCCCGAACTCTGGTCGAGCTCGTGACACACTTCTCTGGTCGATTTATGCGATATCCCAGGTCATCTAGTCATCTATAGGGAACTCTACTATATCGTATTCGGTGTGCATCGGTACTCCAAAATGCTCATATGGTAGCGGCAGTAGAGGATTCATTGCTTCGGCGGGGGTTCTGAAATGTTTGGTTGAAATAACCATGAGATTACATCTCAGTAAGTACACCCCTAAATCCTACCTAGGCTATCACGTACCTCCAGACAATCACAAAACACAATCACACACCCATCCATCGCATAGCAGGCACATCATTTATTCTTACCCGGCTTATCCTGCGTGCTACCTGCACGTTAGTCATGTTGACACCTAAATTTTGGCAACCATTTAGTGTAATTTGCATAGAAAATTAGGGATTAAATTGTTAACCCCTAAACAAAAATATTTAAAATTGCATAACATATAGTTTAAATTCATTGCATTTTGCATCGGACTGGCGGTGACGAACGAGCTTAAATTTCATCGAATGTGACTCAGCTCGCTTGAAATGTAAGGGCCGGGAATTACAAGTCAAATGGGCTCAGTTGTTTTAATTTGAACTTAATTCAGCCCATTCTCATTAATTAATTCAGCCCATTATCATTAATCAATTCGGCCCATTAATTCAGCCCATTTAAATTAAAGCCCAAGCCTAAGCCCATTAGGACTAAAAAGCCCATCTAATTGACCTAGGTTAATACTATATATACATTATTAGGTCAGAATTTTAGGGGGACAATAATTTTCAGATCAGAATTTTTTAGAGAGTGTGAGAGTTGAGAAAGGGAGAGAGAGAGGGAAAGAGACCGACGTGCCTCCACACCGCCGGAGCTGCCCTTCGCGCCGTCGCACGCCGTGCCCCGCAGCCGCGCCTCCCCGCTGCTCCCTGCCGCGACCGCCACAGCACGCTGTTGCCCCGAAGTCGCTGCTCCGCCGCCGTACGCCGCGCCCTGACGCCGTCGCATAGCCGCGCCTCCACGCCGCCGGAGTCACTTCACGCCGACGCTGCTGCTGCCGCCGCGCCTGCTGCTGCCGCCTCCCGCCGATGCCGTTGCTGCCGTGTGACGCCGCTGCTGCTGCCTCCTGCTGCCGCGTCCTGCCGCCTCTCCCGCCGACGCCGTGCCTGCTGCTCCCTGCCGCGCGACACAGCCGCGCCCGCCGTTGCCGCTGCCGCCGATCCTCGCGCCGTCGCCACCGCTGTTGCTTGCTGCTGCCGCTGCTCCTCAGGCCGACGCTGACGCCGCTGCTGCTTGCTGCTGCCGCTTCCTCCTCACGCCGTGCGCCGCCGCCTTGCTGCCCTCTGCTGCTGCGTGCCACTGCCGCTGCTGTTGCCGGAGCCGTCGCACACCGACGCAGTTGCTGCCGCTTCCCCGACGTGTGCCACCGACGCCTGCTGCCGCCGTGCCTCACGCTGCCGCTGCTGTCCTCGTGGTCGCGCCATCGCCGCTGCTCCGTCGTCGTTCCTGACATCGCGCCGCTGATCCACCGTTCACCGTTCGCCCCGATCCGCAAGTTCGAATTTGGAAATTATCCGCAAATTAGGTAATTGAACATTATCTAATATTTTTAGAATATTTCGTTTCTTAATTTTTGAGTGTTTGAATATTCTGTGAATATTGCGTGGATTGCTAGATATCTTAGGATAATGTTTGCCTTGTTCGCAATATTTGAAAATATTCAAAATTAGGAATCTTTCCTAATTCAGCAACGTATCTGGACAATTATCCGACCTTATCCCTAAGGTATGATACGTGGCGATACGGAAGATCATTATTCTATCCCTAATCCCTTGGATACGATAATGATTTTTATCTGCTTTCCAAATTTGAACGATCGACTTTCCATTAATATCTATAACCCTGTAGATATGACCGGTAATTCGATTTCTGTGCCTAATCCGAATTTGAAACGAATCTTGTGGATTGCATGGTTGCTTTAAATGTGGATGCTATCTCTGTTTAGATTATTTTCCTTTTCAAATAAAAAGAAAATTCAAAAAAATATCAGTTAGGATTAGAATTTGAATTTTGCATGTTTACGAATCTTAAATATATCTACACGATAGAGTAATTATTCAATTTAAATTAGGATTTGAGATAATCTATTTCCTAGTTTAAATTAAATAATTTTCTAGTCTTGATAGATTATTTAGGTTATTTTTTTATTCCGAATTTTCAAGAAAACCCTAAAATGAATTGTGTTATGGTAGATTAGGATAGATTGCATTCTTAATTTAGGTAATTCATTATTCCGAATTTTAACAAAAATCCCAAAAAATAAGTCACGTTAGGATATGTTAAGTCATCGTGGGTTGCATGTTAATTTAGGCATATTTTTATTCCGAATTTCACCAGAAAATACCAAAAATAAATCATTCGCTCGTCATCAGAATTAGGTCACGTCGTCGCATGACATATAGTATGCATGTTAGGTAGCATTACTTGCATGTCATTTTTGCACGTCATTGCATGTAGACTAGGCTTCATTTAAATAAGCGAAAATCCAAAAATATGGAGTGAACTGCTTGTTAATTAGAAATCATATTAGGATGGTTGATGTGATTTTCTAAGCTAACTATGCAGATGCTTACGTTGCTTCGAGGTAAGTAATTCTTCCAAACTTGCAATTTATTCAATGCTTTCTTGGGTGTTAAATTGGTGGTTTGCGCACCTGCATGAACACCTCACATGTTAGTGACTAAGTTAAAATGGATCCAAACTGCTTGCCAAAATATTTTTGAAAAGAAAAGGTACCGAAAGGGCGTTAGACTAGATCTAGCGTAATCAAGTCCCCGGGCTTAGAATCTCTGGTTCGTAGGAATAAAACATATCTCCCTATGTTTTATTTAGGTTTCTAATCGACCTACCACAAATTGATTAGTGGCGACTCCAAGCATGAAAACATTTGCATGTTAAAAACTTAAACCCAAAGTTGCGAATTGGTAGGGTTTGGGAGAGCTCGAGTTAGGTTTAGTCCTAATAATCCATTAGCCTGAGAGAGGAAAATTTTTCAGGTCGCGACAGCTTGGCGACTCCGCTGGGGAATAGTGTTAAAACTCTTAGTGGACTTAGGCCAGTTTTTCTTTTCAAAAAATATTTTTTGCTTGGCAGCGAGGATCCCAGGTACGTCCCTAACATTTTAGGTGTTAAATGTTTTTGCAGTATGGGAGGTATAAGGGGAGGCGTGATTGTTAACCCTTGTTTTGCAGGGAGGTGTTTGAATGAATGGTTTAGTTTATGCACGAAGCGCTGTATGATATAACCTGTTGTGCATGCCTTACATTTACACTACACCGCACACACTACCCGCTGCCGGACCTGGGCGGCACAGGTTTAGGATGGTACTGAGAAAACGGACACCCCGACCACACCCGCGTGGTATGGGTCGCCTTTCTTGGTCCCGAAAGTTCTTTCGTGGTGTCATCGAATACCTGCCACGGTTGCACCCTTTGCAACCCGGGTCGGCTCTTTGACTAAGCCGGAGTCAGGGGAATCCCAGCCTAACCACCACCATGACTGGTTTAGCTCGGTAATCCTCATGTCTCCATTTTGCAAGCCAGAGTCTAGATAGAAATCGAACCTCACATTTCATGCGCATGTCTATGTGATTGCCATCATTCTACCGGGTGAAGTAAGATTTCTAAACCTTTATCTCGCAATTTATTTATGTTTCGTATTTTCTTTGGTCGGTCCATGATGGGTCTAGATCGGTTTTCAATTCGAAAGTAATAATCATTGAGTCCTTTGAAAATAAAAAAAAGAAGAAAGAAAGCTCTCTCGGAGAATTTATTTTCAATCTGTCTTTATTTTCCTAGATGTGTCATAGGTAATTATTTTCCTACGAAATTTGCTGTCATCTTTCTTTTACAAAAAAAAAGGGCGGCTTTAGAGAATTTGTTTTCAGTCCATAGTTTCTAGGGAGTCTCACTTTTTGTTTTTCATAGTTTTATGATTAGGGATTTTGGTGCTTCTATTTCCTAGGTTGTGTCTAGGGCGTCATTTATATTTCTTTGCCCATATCACTTTTCATAAAGTCTCGTCCATAAACGAATATTGTCATGAATAAACAAAAAAAGACTAGAAGCGTGTCATGGACCAACCTTGTCTTGACCATATGCTTATTTGGTTCATTTCTTTTACATCAGGTAGCTACGGACCGATCACGATCGCCCATTCGTACACGGTCGAGAGCCAGAATGGCCGATCAAACCGACTTGCAAGAACGTGTTATTGGTGTGGAAGACCACATCAAGCAGCTTGTCATCGCGATGCAACAAATGTCCGCTGAGATCAAAGCTCTCCGGTCGGTTCCTGTTTCGACACCTCCCGAAGCGTCTGTCCCAAAGCAGAAAGTCAGGAAAAGTGTCGATGTTGACGGAGATGACGATATTCCTGATTTAGAAGATGACCCTGTCCAGATCATCGTCAACAAGGACAAACCTGATGAGCGGGTCAATAAACTTGAAGAAAGAGTGAAGCAGCTGGAAGGTTCGCAGGATTCACCTTCGATTGATCTGTCCCTTTACTCACAGATCAAAATCCCAAAGAAGTTCAAAATGCCGGATTTCGACAAGTACAATGGCACCACATGTCCAAAAGCCCACCTACAGCTCTATCACGTGCAAATGACTTCGTACGTTGATAACGAACTCCTGATGATCCATGCCTTTCAAGCAAGTTTGACAGGTCCTGCTTTGAGCTGGTATCTCATGAAGAAGATAAATGGCCTCAAAACTTGGAAAGAAGCCAGTGAAGCATTCTTGAAGCAGTACAGATTCATAACAGACATCATTCCTACCCGTGATGATCTCGAACGCGCCCAGATGAAAAAGACTGAGTCCTTCAAAGACTATGCTATCAGATGGAGAAATTTAGCTGCTCAGGTTGTCCCAGAACCCATAGATAGTGAGTTAAAGAGGATGTTCATGAAAACTCTCCCGTTCGAATACCGTAATCGGATGGTTGCCATTCCGACTGACAACTTCAACCAACTCATCCCCATGGGCGAACAAATTGAAATAGGGCTGAAAGATGGATGGTTTGTCGAGCCGCCCTCCTCGACCAGAAGATTTGGTGCGAGAAAAGAGAAAGAACCGGCAGCTGAAGTGAATGTGGCTTATAACCAACCAAGCCGGCGGAATGCTAACTCCGCCCCAGCAATCCAAGTAGTAGAAGCTCAGCAACAAAACTCGAGTCGTCAACCTTTTCAGAGGAGGAACAACAAGAGGCAATTCACTCCCCTCCCCGGGTCGTTGTCTCAAGTGTTGACGGTGCTCCAGAAGAAAGGTTTACTCACTACTGAGCCAAAGCGGCCCAATCCTGAGCGGTTCTATAACTTCGACCCGTCAAAGAAATGTGATTATCACATGGGTGAGCCGGGACACTCAACCGATGATTGCTATGCCCTCAGGCACCAAATCCAAAACCTCCTAGACACGAAGGCGTTCTCATTTCAGCCTGCTAAGCCGAATGTTCAGAGCAACCCACTCCCTGATCACGCAGGCAATGTGAATGCCATATTTAGCTTCAATGCTGGTCGAATCAAGAATGTTAAGGTGTGTACTACCGACGTCTACGGTGAGTTAGTGAAAGCCGGTTGTTATCCAAGTAATGAAAACCTGCCCCTGGCTCTCATGAGAGAAAGAGTCTCAAGAATGGTAAAAGCTGGGATGATTGTTTATGCTGACCACACTGGCATCGTCTCCACTATCTCCGAAGTGGTTATTAATTGGGAGGAGGAGTTTGCTACATTGAACATCAGGAGCGACAAGGGCGACCCTCTGCCTGAAGACATGCCTCCGCTTGAAGACGCGTCCGATAATGAGGAGATCACTGTAAGCACGCCTACAACTGATGAAGGGATAGTGATCGAGATACCTCAACCGTATGAGTACAGTGACAATAAGGCGGTTCCCTGGTCCTACAGTCTCGATGTCGACTTAGTTACCAGATCTGGGCGTTCCTACGGCCAAGCTAATGCCCAACCTGCAAAACCCGTTACTGATGAAGAAGCCAAGGAATTTCTAGCTGTGATTAAGGCTAGCGAGTACAACATAGTTGAACAATTGCGCAAGCTGCCCGCGCAAATCTCCCTGCTTGAGCTGCTCCAGACATCTGTCATGCATCAGAAGGCCTTAATGAAGGTGTTAAGTGAAGTCCACGTGCCAGAAACGATCGATCATGACAAATTAGAGGAATTTGTGGGCTCTATACTCCTCAAGGACCTCATAGCCTTTTCAGATGAAGAGTTCCCTCTAGAAGGGAGGGGGCATACCAGGGCACTCTATATTTCCGTCAAATACAAGGCCTCACATGTTGCCCGGGTACTCATTGACAACGGGTCAGCCCTGAACATCTGTCCTTTGGCGACTTTACACCGCCTTAAGATAGATCCTTCTAGGATAAGTTCTGCAAGAACCTCCGTACGAGCCTTTGACGGAACAAAGAAAGAAGTGATGGGAGAAATACACCTTGACATACAGATAGGACCAACGATTTTCAATGTCCTATTTCAAGTTATGAACATTCCCACTGCATTCAATTTTCTGTTGGGTCGTCCATGGATTCATACTGCTGGAGCTGTGCCATCCAGTCTACATCAGATGGTAAAGTTCGTCGTGGAGAGAAAGTTAGTCACGGTCCACGGTGAAGAAGAACACCCAATCTACCACGCAACGGCTATCCCCTATGTTGAGCCTGATTGCAAAATAGAATCGAGCTATCAGTCGCTCGAGCTCGTATCAACCATACATGCGTCAAGAGGATCATCACCGCCTATTCCTGAGGTGTCAAATGCTGCAGTCATGGTTGGAAGGGTAATGGTCTCTCATGGCTTTTCTCCGGGTGAAGGCCTTGGTAGAAACGGTCAAGGTATCCGCCAACCGTCGGAAGTTTCTCAGAGGCCCCGCATTACTGGGTTGGGATACCTGGGGTCAAGTGAGTCAAATAATGGGGCACGTGGACGTGGACGTGGACGTGGTCGAGGTCAAGGTCGAGGAAATGGACAGGACAGATCGCGATCCGAAGAAGAGCCGAATGGTAAAGAACGTGGACGTGGTAGGTTGCTTCCACATATCCGCACCACATTCCCGGGCCCCGCAAGAATGATGCATGAAGAGAAGGAGGTGATCGACACTTTGGGGCAACCGAGCGGCAAGTTCGATTATTATGTGAAATACTCAGCACCCCCGAGCTTCTATGTTGACCCCCGTGACATTGTCCCGGATGGATGGGGGGGTATGGATGATCCAGCACCTCTAGTGATAGAAGATCCTGATGATGCAATGGAGGGAATCACTGCCCTGTTCGATAATTTCTTAATTGGAGCCATCGAGGAAGGACCGTCGGAGGAAATGGGCACTGGCCCGCAAGAGGGCAATTTTGTGACATGTAAGGGTATGGGGACGGTCCAATCTGATGAATTATGTGTCACCGAACCTGATCTCGATGACACCAATGAACTCGAAGATTCCTCAGACCTCCAGCGTGATCTAGAGCATCATGAAAGACCTAAAGTCCTAACGGTAGACCAAACTATCACCATCAACTTGAGTGATTCTGGAGAACCCAAAGAGGTGAAGATAGGGGCAACCCTTCCCGAAGGTGAAGCTAAACGCCTGGTCCAACTGCTGAAGGATTACCAGGATATCTTCGCCTGGTCGTATGTCGATATGCCGGGTCTAGACCCTTCTATCGTGGAGCATAGTCTACCCACTAATCCAGACATGCCACCCAAGAAACAAAAGTTACGAAGGACCAAGCCTGAACTTTACAAGAAAATAGAGGAGGAGGTCATGAAGCTTTTGAAAGTGGGATTCATCGAAGTCACCCAATACCCCAGCTGGGTGGCTAATATTGTGCCAGTCATGAAGAAGGATGGTCGAGTTCGGGTTTGCATCGACTATCGCGATCTAAACAAGGCCAGTCCTAAAGATGATTTCCCATTGCCATATATAGACGTTTTGGTGGACAGTACTGCAGGGTTTGAGCTATTTTCCTTCATGGATGGTTTTTCGGGCTATAATCAGATAAAAATGAAGGACGATGATAAGGAGAAAACGGCGTTCATCACTCCTTGGGGGACATTCCACTATAAGGTCATGCCCTTCGGCCTTAAAAATGCCGGGGCAACATATCAACGGGCAATGGTGACGCTCTTCCATGATATGATGCATAAGAAGATTGAGGTTTATGTCGATGACATGATCGCCAAGTCTCGACCTGGGAAGAGTCACGTCGATACTTTGAAGAAATTATTCGAGAGACTCCGTGAGTTTAAGCTCCGTCTCAATCCAGCAAAGTGCGTATTCGGAGCAACCTCGGGTAAATTAATTGGGTTCATAGTAAGTAGTAAAGGCATTGAAATTGACCCCTCCAAAGTGAGGTCTATATGTGAGTTGCAACCCCCGTCGATCGTGAAAGAAGTGCGGAGCCTCCTGGGTAGATTGAACTACATAGCCCGTTTTATTTCTCAGCTCTCAGCAACTGCTAAGCCATTCTTCAAACTTCTAAGGAAGAATGCTCAAGTGAAATGGGACAATGATTGTCGGGAAGCGTTTAACGAACTGAAGCAATACCTGATGAAACCACCAGTGCTAGTCCCACCAATGCCGGGCCAGCCTTTGATCCTTTACCTCACGATTCATAGTGAGTCTTTAGGTGCGATGCTAGCCCAGAAAAGTCCTGAAGATGGAAAAGAGCAAGCCATTTATTACCTAAGCAAGAAGTTCACTGTCTCGGAGTTGAATTATTCTGAAGCCGAGAAGACTTGCGCTGCGCTAGTATGGGTGCTCCATAGGCTGCGACAATATACACTGCATCACCAGACTTTGCTTGTGACTGAGACCGATCCCATTAAGTATTTACTTGATCAGCCAGCTTTGGTAGGGAAGTTAGCCAAGTGGCAGATTTTAATTTCAGAGTTTGATATCCATATGAAGCCACAGAAGTCAATTAAAGGTCGAGTAATTGCTGATGTGTTAGCTGAAAATCCTGGAGTCCCTGATGATGATAGATATTCTCCAGAAGATCGTATTTTGGTAATAAAGGAAGACACATGGACCATGTTTTTCGATGGAGCTGTAAACTTGGCCGGTTCTGGCACTGGGGCAGTTTTAATATCCCCAGATGGGCAACATTATCCAGTAGCAGCAAAGTTGGTGTTCCCCTGTACCAACAACATAGCCGAGTACGAAGCTTGCATCCTCGGACTCCAAGCCGCAGTGGAAATGGGGATAACCAAGTTGAAAGTGTTTAGTGATTCTGCTTTGATTATTCTCCAAACTGTGGGAGAGTGGAAGACGAGAGACACCAAACTAGTGCCGTACCATGAATACCTCGAAGAAATCATAGAGGAATTCGAAGATATCTCTTTTGAGTACTTATCAAGGTCTCATAATCAGTTTGCTGATGCGCTAGCTACGTTATCATTCATGTTGCAAGTGATTGATGGGTTAGAGGTAGAACCCTTGAAGATTGAAGTCCTGACAAAATCGGCCTACTGTATGGTTGTGACCGGAGAACCTGATGAAAAGCCATGGTATTATGATATCATGAGTTACATCCAGAAACAAGAATTTCCTGAGGGAAGTACCCCGGCTGACAGGAAGTACATAATGAAAATGGCTTCAAAATTCTTTGTTAGTGGTGAGAAGTTGTACAAAAGATCATATGATTCAATCCTATTGAGATGTGTGGATGCGGCTGAAGCTACCAGAATCATGCAAGAAGTACACGAGGGGATATGTGGTCCACACATGAATGGCCACATGTTAGCTAAGAAGATCATGAGGTTGGGTTATTATTGGCTCAGTCTTGAGAGTGACTGCATCCAACATGTTCGAAGATGTCATCGCTGTCAAGTTCATGGGGATAAAATAAATGTTCCCCCGACAGAATTACATCAGCAGTCTGAGCCATGGCCCTTTTCAATGTGGGGCATCGATGTGATTGGCCCGATTAATCCCAAGGCATCAAATGGACACCGATTTATCTTGGTCGCGATTGACTATTTCTCTAAGTGGATTGAGGCGTCATCTTATGCAAACGTCACCGCAAGGAATGTTGTAAAATTCATCAGGCGAGACATAGTTGCTCGTTATGGTGTCCCTGAGGCTATCATCACTAACAATGGGACAAATTTGAACAACAAGTTCATTGATCAGTTGTTCAACGAGTTCAAAATCCGGCACCTGAATTCATCTCCCTATCGTCCACAGATGAATGGAGCAGTTGAAGCCGCTAACAAGAACATCAAGAAGATCTTGGCCAAAACGGCTGAAAACTATCGTGACTGGCATGAAAGGTTGCCATTTGCACCAATGGCATATCGGACTTCGATCCGAACCTCCGTCGGAGCAACCCCTTTTTCATTGGTGTATGGCATGGAAGCAGTCCTACCCGTCGAAGTAGAGATCCCTTCCTTGCGAGTCTTGTCTCAAGTGGAGTTGTCCGAGGCGGAATGGATGCGACAAAGGCATGAGCAGTTAAACCTAATTGATGAGAAGCGATTGAGAGCCATTTGCCACGGTCAAACCTATCAGCAGAGGATAGCTAGATCCTTCAATCAAAAGGTGCGTCCAAGACACTTCGAGGTAAATGATCTAGTCCTGAGGAAGGTACTGCCAGTCTTTCCTGTTCCTGGAGGAAAATTTGCCCCAAACTACATTGGTCCGTATGTGGTTAAAAAGGTGCTTCCTGGAGGTGCTCTGATTCTCGCAGAAATGGATGGTCGTGAGTTCTCCACTCCTGTTAATTCTGATGCTGTGAAGATCTATTATCCCTGATGGAATCTAACATTTTGCGGCAGAAGTTTTCAAAAGTTTGGTTTTATACTCTGAATTGCAAACATTGCATTTGTGAATAAATGGTTTCAATCAATTTCAAGTTAAGATGCTTGCATTGGCTTTAATTTCTGCATGATTATTTGTCAACCTGTATTATTGACCTCAAAGGGGGAATCTATTTAGACAATATGATAACTCATGTGGAATGAATTGAATGTGTCGAATGAGGTACATCGGGATGATGAAAGGCAAGCCATATCCTATACACAGTCCCATGCACTAATCCCCAGTGAGTTGAGTGGAAAAATTCCATGTCTGCAAGGTAAAGGGTTATCTCGCAAAAGGTACGGCAACTGAAATGATGAGAAGCAATTCATTTCTCTATCCCAAACACTACAAGTTATCCATTGTTTCGCCACTTTGAGCCTAAACACTTGGAGAAATTCATTCAAATTACCCCTGTCAAGAACCACCCCACATCGGGGCAAACTGGAGGAAAGTCAGCGTCATAAGGTGAAAAATGAGTAGAAATTTTCATGCTCTCACTTGCATCAATCTTCGAGTGTTGCTTTTTCAGATGAATTCACGTGAAGTTCAAGTGCCTTAAGATGACGAAGAGCATTTCTTTCTCTATCCTATACACACTTTATCCTTTGTTAAGCCCAATTGAGCCTGCAAATTCATTTCTTAAACCCAGTTGGTGATCATCCCCCACACTGGGGCAAGGCAAAAGTCATCATTGTTCAAGCAGCAGATCCGGAGCGCCGATGAAAGACGAAGACCCTGAAAGTCCAAATGTTAGTCATTCGGTCAAAACAAGCCAAAGTGTGGCTAGCCAATGTATGCATTGTAGACAGTGTGTGTCAAAAAAAAAAAAAAAAAAAAAACTAGAGGGCATGAAAAAGCAGTGTGCCTGGTAAAAGCAAGGCCGATGCCCGTGAAAAAAGAAAAAAAGAGAAGAAAAATGGAGAAAAGTGACGACTTTAGAAAATGTTGAGATGTGTCAAAGTCACAAAAATATCCAGAGTCTTAAGGAGTCAAGTGATGAACTCTCGAAGCCAATGGAGCATCTACTGAGAAGACAATCCCTGGTGAAGAAGAAGACCGGTGACAATGCCGAGATGATCACCAACTTATTCATCCCAATTATACACATTTTGAGCCTTATGATCCATTCATTTCTCAACCCATGAGCCTAGCCTGCGTTACGTCCCTTGCAAAGTCTCTTCAGATTAGGGCACTTGAACTAACGTAGAGTTTCTGATGTTTATAAGCTTAGCTCGAAGAAGTGCGAGCAAGTCCATTTCTATCTCATTTTGCAGGTTCTTGACTTGTAAACCCGGAGACAATTGCAGAGTATTTTCTTTCAATAGCCTCGACTCGAAGAGTCTCTTTTGCTAAGCCATTGACCAAGCCCTATGTTACAGTCCTAACAAAGACCTCTCAGATTGGTAAAGTCGTACTGCTTGCGAGAATACTCGGACCCTTGTCAACATGATGATGGTGAGATGGAGCGATTCTCCATAAATCAGCCTTTCGATGAGAATGAGAGAAAGCCCTTTTGGACCGGAAGTCCCTCATTCGACATTTTCAAGATATCCGCTTGTGAGTTCGGATTGTCTTGTCAGGATTTTTCCCCAGCGAAGTTTGTAATGCCGATTTGACGAAACCATCGTGCGTGAAAATCAGTTGAAATCATAGTGCATGTGTATATGTGTTCTTGACAGTGTGCGAATGCATATTACATGTTACTTAAAATCGTGTCTAACAGGAGACACACCTTCAGAGTTGGAGATATCACCAGGTAAGTATGTCTCTATCCCTAGGATATCTATGATTATCTAGGTATCCCTAACCTGTTCAAGCAATTGTCAGGTCTCACATTTGATCATTTTGGCGATCTCTAGATGCCTTTGATTGTGTTCAGGTGTCTATTGATCAAACCTTTTCAGGTACTTCTGATGATATCCAGGTACTTTGTCAAGGAACTCTTGAACACTTGGGCTAGCCCCTTTTGTTCATCAAATCACAGATTTTCATACAATCTCGAGAAGATTCCCCCGTTATATGACTATGAACAGGTATAGGTGAAGCGGCCAAATCTTTGCATATGAACAGGTATATGTAAAGATCGGAATATTCTCCCAAATCTCGGGTGTTCCCCCGCTACTCACCTATAAACAGGTATAGGTGAAGCGGCCAAATCTTTGCATATGAGCAGGTATATGTAAAGGTCGGAATACTCTCTTTATCCCAGATGTTCCCCCGCTACTCACCTATGAACAGGTATAGGTGAAGCGGCCAAATCTTTGCATATGAACAGGTATATGTAAAGGTCGGAATATTCTCTCAACCCCAGGTGTTCCCCCGCAATTCACTTATGAGCAGGTATAAGTGCGGCGGCCAAACCTTTGCATATGAACAGGTATATGTAAAGGTCGGAATATCCTCTTGATTTCAAAAGTTTCCCCCGCAATTCACTTATGAGCAGATATAAGTGAAGCGGCCAAATCTTTGCAAACACCTATGGAAATATATAGGTAGTTCGTAAAGATCGGAACTGTTCTCGCGAATCCAGATGATGATTGGATACGTCGAGTTTTCTTCGTGTGTTTTGACTTGACTGCAGATCACCGAAGTTCATCAACATATATCAGGCAATACCGATGGGAACTGAGCCCATACATTTGCCAAAACAACATACAAGTTAAGGTTGTGCCTCGAATTGCGCTATCGTCAGGTAAGCAATTCCAGGTATGTTCTCTATTCAGGTCAGCATTGCATCATTTCTTAATGCATCGTAAAATGGGACTCATAATCCCGACAAAAACAACATTCACTGCATTTGCATAAGCGAAATTTAGGTATCATTTAGTCTTTGAATGCAACCTCTGCGAGCTCACCTTCAAAGAGGGGCAGCTGTTGACACCTAAATTTTGGCAACCATTTAGTGTAATTTGCATAGAAAATTAGGGATTAAATTGTTAACCCCTAAACAAAAATATTTAAAATTGCATAACATATAGTTTAAATTCATTGCATTTTGCATCGGACTGGCGGTGACGAACGAGCTTAAATTTCATCGAATGTGACTCAGCTCGCTTGAAATGTAAGGGCCGGGAATTACAAGTCAAATGGGCTCAGTTGTTTTAATTTGAACTTAATTCAGCCCATTCTCATTAATTAATTCAGCCCATTATCATTAATCAATTCGGCCCATTAATTCAGCCCATTAATTCAGCCCATTTAAATTAAAGCCCAAGCCTAAGCCCATTAGGACTAAAAAGCCCATCTAATTGACCTAGGTTAATACTATATATACATTATTAGGTCAGAATTTTAGGGGGACAATAATTTTCAGATCAGAATTTTTTAGAGAGTGTGAGAGTTGAGAAAGGGAGAGAGAGAGGGAAAGAGACCGACGTGCCTCCACACCGCCGGAGCTGCCCTTCGCGCCGTCGCACGCCGTGCCCCGCAGCCGCGCCTCCCCGCTGCTCCCTGCCGCGACCGCCACAGCACGCTGTTGCCCCGAAGTCGCTGCTCCGCCGCCGTACGCCGCGCCCTGACGCCGTCGCATAGCCGCGCCTCCACGCCGCCGGAGTCACTTCACGCCGACGCTGCTGCTGCCGCCGCGCCTGCTGCTGCCGCCTCCCGCCGACGCCGTTGCTGCCGTGTGACGCCGCTGCTGCTGCCTCCTGCTGCCGCGTCCTGCCGCCTCTCCCGCCGACGCCGTGCCTGCTGCTCCCTGCCGCGCGACACAGCCGCGCCCGCCGTTGCCGCTGCCGCCGATCCTCGCGCCGTCGCCACCGCTGTTGCTTGCTGCTGCCGCTGCTCCTCAGGCCGACGCTGACGCCGCTGCTGCTTGCTGCTGCCGCTTCCTCCTCACGCCGTGCGCCGCCGCCTTGCTGCCCTCTGCTGCTGCGTGCCACTGCCGCTGCTGTTGCCGGAGCCGTCGCACACCGACGCAGTTGCTGCCGCTTCCCCGACGTGTGCCACCGACGCCTGCTGCCGCCGTGCCTCACGCTGCCGCTGCTGTCCTCGTGGTCGCGCCATCGCCGCTGCTCCGTCGTCGTTCCTGACATCGCGCCGCTGATCCACCGTTCACCGTTCGCCCCGATCCGCAAGTTCGAATTTGGAAATTATCCGCAAATTAGGTAATTGAACATTATCTAATATTTTTAGAATATTTCGTTTCTTAATTTTTGAGTGTTTGAATATTCTGTGAATATTGCGTGGATTGCTAGATATCTTAGGATAATGTTTGCCTTGTTCGCAATATTTGAAAATATTCAAAATTAGGAATCTTTCCTAATTCAGCAACGTATCTGGACAATTATCCGACCTTATCCCTAAGGTATGATACGTGGCGATACGGAAGATCATTATTCTATCCCTAATCCCTTGGATACGATAATGATTTTTATCTGCTTTCCAAATTTGAACGATCGACTTTCCATTAATATCTATAACCCTGTAGATATGACCGGTAATTCGATTTCTGTGCCTAATCCGAATTTGAAACGAATCTTGTGGATTGCATGGTTGCTTTAAATGTGGATGCTATCTCTGTTTAGATTATTTTCCTTTTCAAATAAAAAGAAAATTCAAAAAAATATCAGTTAGGATTAGAATTTGAATTTTGCATGTTTACGAATCTTAAATATATCTACACGATAGAGTAATTATTCAATTTAAATTAGGATTTGAGATAATCTATTTCCTAGTTTAAATTAAATAATTTTCTAGTCTTGATAGATTATTTAGGTTATTTTTTTATTCCGAATTTTCAAGAAAACCCTAAAATGAATTGTGTTATGGTAGATTAGGATAGATTGCATTCTTAATTTAGGTAATTCATTATTCCGAATTTTAACAAAAATCCCAAAAAATAAGTCACGTTAGGATATGTTAAGTCATCGTGGGTTGCATGTTAATTTAGGCATATTTTTATTCCGAATTTCACCAGAAAATACCAAAAATAAATCATTCGCTCGTCATCAGAATTAGGTCACGTCGTCGCATGACATATAGTATGCATGTTAGGTAGCATTACTTGCATGTCATTTTTGCACGTCATTGCATGTAGACTAGGCTTCATTTAAATAAGCGAAAATCCAAAAATATGGAGTGAACTGCTTGTTAATTAGAAATCATATTAGGATGGTTGATGTGATTTTCTAAGCTAACTATGCAGATGCTTACGTTGCTTCGAGGTAAGTAATTCTTCCAAACTTGCAATTTATTCAATGCTTTCTTGGGTGTTAAATTGGTGGTTTGCGCACCTGCATGAACACCTCACATGTTAGTGACTAAGTTAAAATGGATCCAAACTGCTTGCCAAAATATTTTTGAAAAGAAAAGGTACCGAAAGGGCGTTAGACTAGATCTAGCGTAATCAAGTCCCCGGGCTTAGAATCTCTGGTTCGTAGGAATAAAACATATCTCCCTATGTTTTATTTAGGTTTCTAATCGACCTACCACAAATTGATTAGTGGCGACTCCAAGCATGAAAACATTTGCATGTTAAAAACTTAAACCCAAAGTTGCGAATTGGTAGGGTTTGGGAGAGCTCGAGTTAGGTTTAGTCCTAATAATCCATTAGCCTGAGAGAGGAAAATTTTTCAGGTCGCGACAAGTCACAACCACATCATATCCAATCACATGCACATTCAAATCTCATTTCATGCATTCGTTCCGATTTAATCACATCTTTTCCACACTATTCGCCAGTGACCCGCGTAATGAAACCGCCTCAGGTACACTACAACCATCTCACACTTATCTTGCCAGTGACCCGCGTAGTGGTACCGCCTCAGGCTCACAACGACTAACTCAAACAACACTTCTGGCCTGCGTTATGGTACCGCGTCAGGCCATGTATCTTGCCCGTGTAGTGGTACTACCTCAGGCTCAACATCTGTTCTCCTAATGCACAACCCGCGTAATGATGCCGCCTCAGGTTGGCTATATTTACAACACTACTCGCCCCGCGTAATGGTACCGCCTCAGGCCATATATTTTGCCCGCGTAGTGGTATCGCTTCAGGCTCAACACCTACCACCTACGACACAATTCGTGTAATAGTACCGCCTCAGGTTGGTCATCCTCCGGTAATACCGAGCATCGTCCCTCATAGTTGTACTGCCTCAGGACAGAAACATCCCCGCATAATGATACCGCCTCAGGGATTTCCACGATCACACATGCTACACCACACACAATTTCTTGCTTATTCACACGCTTAACACTTGCTTGCCAATAAATTGGCCAATCACACGTGGCCCGTGTACGCATCAATTCACACACAATTTCATACTCAATAAGCATCTAATATGACCAATTGACAATTAATTCAATTTGGGCCGAGCGTGCGCATAGCAAAGCATTTTTCAATCAATCAATTGCATACTAATACACCCAATTTCATCACCACAATTCAACCACAGTTCGAACGCACAACCAACATACAAATTGGCATTTTTCCATGCCCAAGCTACGTCAATTCAATTCCAGCCCTTCACGACACTTTCTCATAATTAATTGCCAAATCTAAATACCCAATTTATGTACCGATCGGCATATCACAGCACACCTATCAGCCAATCACAGCCCACTTTTGGTCTCTAATTTTCCACCAAAATTTCCCAAATTCACCTCTAAAGCCCGCTAATCAATCCCGCTCTTAAAATCGTGCTAAACCGTATCTATTAAAACCCAAATCCACCCTAAATTGTCCGTTGATACCTGACAGCCTAACTAAGGTTTAGGGTGCGACTTACCGAAACTCTAGACTAACGCGGCTAGAGCAAAAAGCGACGGCGATCGACGGTGAACGGCGGTGAGCGGCGACGCGGCTTGGCGGCGTTGACGACGTGCGGCGGCGGCGGCAGCTTGGGCCGGCTCCTCATGGCCATGCGAGAGGGAGAGGGACAGAGAGACGGCGGCGTGGGGTAGTGGCGATGTGGTACGGCCGTGATCGGCGCGGCGGCGATGGCGCAGCAGCGACGGCGCGGCGGCGAGCGACCAAGGGGGGCGTTCGGCGGTGGAGGAGGGAGAGAAAGAGAGAGCCAAGAGTTTGAGAGAGAAAGAGTAAGGAGAGAGAGAGAGAGAGGTATTTGGGATAAAATATCTCAACCCAATAATTGACATGCCCAAAGGACGATCATGCCCTTCTCTCACAAAATGAATCAACGGCCGAGATCTGATCTTATCTTGAAATCGATGGCTCGGATCGAATCTTTCCCAAAAATATTCAAGGGCAATTTGGGAATTTCATAAAATTCGAAGGGCAAAATTGTCCAACTCAAAAATTAGGGCAAAATGACCAAAATGCCCTTTCCTCTTAAAACTTACCCCTAACAAATTCGTAAGGGTAAAACTATCACGTTCCTCATTTCTCGCCAAAATTGAATTTTTCTAAAGGATTCGAGAAAATCTAAAGTTGTACGTTTCAACCACAATGTCGTCCTAACGTCTCGTCGTGACTTCCTAATTTTTCGATATCCAGTTTGAGCTCAAATAAATAATTAAATTTTATTAAACGTAACTGGAGCGTTTCTCAAACTAACGGGTGGCTTTTTAGGGAAATTTGTATATTCGACTGTGACTGATAATAAATCGAGTCACGTGCAAGTCCAATCGGTTCGTGACGACTTCGGTTGTCAGTTAAATCGTGAGGATCGACTGCTAGATCCAAGGGGCACGACCGTTTGGTATAGGTCCAGGATCATTCGTTAATTCATTTCGTGGTCCAGCGGAATCACCCGCGATCCACTACTATGACATTGGAGAACTGACCCCTGGCTATCTTTGGATCGGCCAACAGTGGCTCAAAATGTCACATCGGCAATTTTATGATCGAAAATCAATTCACAATCGAATTTTCCTTAGTCACACGAATTTAAATCTCTAATTAGCCTTTCCCTAATGGTTAGTATCCCAGGAATGATCAGTTCCGGACAAGAATTAACTACGAGTACGTTCATAAAACCAAACATTTCATAAATCCAAAATGGATAATTTCAGGATATCACAACTCTTTCCCCCTTACAAAAATTCGTCCTCGAAATTTACAAATCCCACCACTACTCAAACAAATGGGAGTATTGATGTTGCATTTGCTCTTCGCTTTCCCATGTCGCGCCTTTTATCCCGTGATGTTCCCAAATAACCTTGACCATCGAGATCGTCTTGTTCCTTAGAATCCGTTCTTTTTTATCTTCAATCCTTACTGGTCTCTCGACATAGGACACCTTGTCATCTATTTCTATCTCCTCATAATTTAACACATGAGTCGGGTCTGATTCGTATTTTCTCAACATCGATATGCGGAATACATTATGCACTTGTGACAAATTCGGTGGAAGTGCAAGGCGATACACTAAATCCCCGATCCTTTCTAAAACCTCAAAAGGTCCCACGTACCTCGAACTCAACTTTCCTTTCTTACCGAACTTGGATAGTCCCCTCATGGGCGATACCTTAAGAAATACGTGATCCCCCACTTGAAACTCCAAAGGTCTTCACCTTCTGTCTGCATAACTCTTTTGACGGCTTTGAGCTGTTTTCAGCCTTTCAAAAATTACTTTAACAGCCTCAATTGACTATTGAACTAACTCTAGCCCAGTGATACTCCTTTCTCCTACTTCATCCCAGCACACGGGCGTTCTACAAGCCCTGCCATATAGCGCTTCAAAGGGCGCCATTCCAATGGTCTGCTGAAAATTGTTGTTATAAGCAAACTCCGCTAAGGGCAATTGCTCTTTCCACTTACCCTGAAAATCTAACACACATGTCCAAAGCATATCCTCCAAAGTCTAAATTATTCTGTCAGACTGGCCATCCGTTTATGGATGGTAAGCTGTACTAAACTGCAGCTTCGATCCTAACGCCGTCTGCAGACTTTTTCAAAAATTGGCGATAAACCTAAGATCACGATATGATGTAATTGTCACTGGTACCCCATGCAAACGAACTATCTGCTGAACATATAACTCAGCATATCGATCTAATGCAAAATCCTTTTGCATAGCCAAAAAGTGTGCCGACTTGGTCAATCTATCGATAATCACCTAAATAGTATCATGACCTCTTTGGCTTCTTGGTAATCCCGACACAAAATCCATAGTTATATGCTCCCATTTCCATTCTGGGATTTCCAAAGGTCGCAATAATCTTCCGAGTTTACAATGTTGTGCCTTCATTTGCTGGCACGTCAGACATTTGGCCACATGTCTGGCTATGTCTACCTTCATACCATTCCACCAGTAGTACTACCTCAAATTCTGATACATTTTGGTACTACCTGGGTGAATACTATAGCTATTACGATGCGCTTTTGATAAAATTTCTTCCTTAAGCTCCGCATCATAAGGCACACATAAACATCCACGGAACTTCAGTATCCCATCTTCAGATACCTAGAAGTTCGACTTTCTCTTGGCCTCCTCCATCTCTAAAATCCGTTGGATTTCTTGATCCGTAAACAGTAACATCTTAATATTCGCCTAGATCTCTGGTTCGATCCTAAGCGTAGCCAGCAAGCTCGAGACTTGACTTACTTCGAATCTAAACTCCAAGTCTCGCACTTTTTCTAACAATGTCTATTCCTTAACCATCAAATGAGCGATGCTTGACTTCCGACTCAAAGCATTGGCTACCCGGTTAGCCTTCCCAGGATGATATAAAATATCACAATCATAATCTTTCAACAACTCCGTCCACCTACGCTGCCTCATATTAAGTTTCTTTTGAGAAAATAGATATTTGAGGCTCTGATGGTCAGTATAAATTTGAAATTTCTCTCCGCATAAATAGTGTCGCCAAATCTTCAGGGTGAATATTATTGCGGCTAATTCCAAATCATTCGTCGAGTAGTTCAACTCATGTGGTCTTAACTGCCTTAATGCATAGGCCACTACTTGCCCATTTTGCATGAGTAGACACCCCAATCCTTTCAACGACTCATCGCTATAAATTTCATATACTCCAGGTCCTAATGGAATAGTCAACATTGGTGCCGTTGTTAATCTATACTTCAATTCCTAAAAACTTCTCTCATATTTGTCGATCCATTCAAACCTCGTTTCCTTTTTCAACAAATGCGTCAACGGCATTACTATTGCCGAAAACACTTTCCCGAAACGACGATAGTATCCGGCCAAGCCCAAAAAGCTCCGAACCTCTGTTACCGTCATCGGTCTTGACCATCTCATTACCGCCTCAATCTTTGTTGGATCCACTGAGATTCCTTCCCCAGAGATCACATGTCCGAGAAATGCTACTCGATTGAGCCAAAATTCGCACTTGCTAAACTTAGCATATAGTGCGTTCTCTCTTAAAGTCTGCAACATTCTACTCAAATGAAATTCATGCTCCTCTAGGCTATTTGAGTACACCGATATGTCATCTATAAACACGATCACGAATTGATCTAAAAATTCTTTAAACACCCGATTCATTAGATCCATAAAGGCAACATGGGCATTCGTCAATTCAAACGACATTACCGTAAATTCATAATGTCCATATCTCGTTCTAAATGCCGTCTTCGGTATATCCTCCTTCCTAATCCTCAACTGATGATATCCCGTTCTCAAATTAATTTTAGAGAACACCGAAGCCCCTTGTAACTGATCGAATAAATCATCAATTCTCGGCAAGGGATATTTATTTTTGATCGTCACCTGATTCAGCTGCCTATAATCAATACATAATCTTAACGATCCATCTTTTTTCCTTACAAATAAAACTAGCGCTCCCTACGGAGACGCACTGGGACGAATAAATCCATTGTCTAACAATTCTTGCATTTTCACCTTTTATTCGTTCAACTCTCATAACGACATTCTATAAGGTGCTTTCGAGATTACCTCAATTCCAGGTGCTAACTCAATTACAAACTCTACTTCCCTTTCCGATGGCAATCTCGGTAATTCCTGAGGAAACACATCGGGATATTCGCACACCACGGCTATATCCTCTAGCCTCGGCTCATCAACCGTCGAATCAACTACTGCCGCTAGAAATCCTTGACACCCTTCATTTAATAACTTAGCATTTCTAGCGACGAAATTCATGGAATCGAGGGTCCTCCTCGATTTCCCACAAACTTAAATTCCGGATGTCCAATGGGATTAAATTGGATCATCCTACTATTGCAATCCATTACGGCCCTCTGCTTAGACAGCCAATCCATTCCCACTATCACATCAAAATCGTACATGGCTAGAACTGCTAAATCAATCCTTTCCTCCCAATCTCCAATCACAATCTTACAATTTGGACACCCCAACAAGACCAACATCTTATCATTCAAGGGGGTCGGCACGCATAACACAACATCAAGCAACTGCGGTTCTATACCAAGCAACTCAACAAATTGCGCAGATATAAAGGAATGCGACGCTCCAAGGTCAAATAAAGCATACGCAGCATGGTTGCACAGAGAAACCGTACCTGTGACAACCCCTGATGCATTCTCAACTTCCCTTTTGGCTATGGCATACACTTGTCCTTACGCCTGTGGCCTATTCTGGTTTGCTGTCTGAGCCGCTCCATTATGGTTTCCATTCAGGGGTGGCGACAACATAGGCGACCTATTCTGCCTGAGATTGGGGAAAAATCTTATGTGGTGACCACATCCACCACACCCAAAACATGCTCCGCCCCGTGTTAGACAAGGTCCATTTCTATGCCTTTCCCCACATATCCTACATATACCATTTTGATTACGGGCCGGCTTCCCGATATTCCTTCTAGCAAGAGGGACAAAATGTCTATTAGTCGACATCGGCCTCTTCCCAAGATTATGATTATCCCTACCCTGGACAAACCTCGACCCAGAAGCAGCGGCCCTATCTACCTGATCCCGCTTAAGAACTTGAGCCCTATCAAATATTTCCTCATAAGTCCTTAGATTCACCAATAACAACTGACTGTGAATATCAATTTTCAATCCATCTCGAAACCTTCACGCCTTGTCATCGGGATGCTCTACCATTCTCGGCGCAAATTTAGACAGTCTAGCAAATTCCGCCTCATATTGATCTACCGTCATCTAGCCTTGGCAGAGCCTCATAAACTCTGCTAGCTTTCTCTCCCGAACGCTTGCCGAGAAATACTTTTCATAAAAACTTTGGGTAAAAGCAGTCCAAGTCCGGGCTGTACCTTCTGGAAACACCCTATCTCTGGTGGCCTTCCGCCAATCTTTCGCATTATCCTGTAATTGATATACTGCTAGGGTTACTTTCTTATTCTCAGTGCACCCCAACACCTCAAATACTTTCTCCAGTTCCTCTACCCATCGAGGTGCAGCCTCAGGGTCACCTCTTCCAAAGAATTTAGGTGGTTTCAACTTCATAAACTGCTCGACCAATTGGTGCATTGGTCTATTCACATACACTTGCCCCTGCCCTTGATTTCCAGTATTATTATTAGCAGTAGTGGCCACAGTGGCCTCGGCAGCTTGGGCAATCGTAGCAGCTCGTTCCTGAGTCTGCTGACCTATCAGATTACCAATCTGTTCTAGGGTCCTTATGTCCCCTTCCATTCAAGGATCCTCTGCAGCTTTAACATCAACTCTAGGGTCCACGGCAACTCCAGCGTCAACTTCAGGATTTTCTACCGTTCTAGTACCCAATCTGAGGTCCTCTACAGCTCTAGCTCGAGCACGACCTCTACCTCTTGTTTCTCTTCCTGCGCCCCTTCTTGGGACTCTTCTTACACCTCTTCCTTCGCTGCTTATCGTCACAATTCTACCACTCTCCTACCTACTATAATTCCACTCATGAATTAGCAACCTAGGCCAACTAGATCAATCCAGTCTTAGGTAGTGAATTAGCGCAAGAATTCACTCAACAGGCATTCAAATGCTACCAACACAAAGCCATAATCAATAGAGTCTGAACGCTCACCTCATGTCTAGATGCATCTACATTTCAATCATCACAATAATCAATTCACTCAATCAATCACAATAACCAATCTGGAGGCACGTATAGCTTATTCCGCCCTACAACTTATTAAGGTCTCCCTTATTTACTACTCTAAGATCTCTACTCCTTATCACTCCAAACTTCGACCAGTTTAGATCGAGCTATCCTTACTCTGATACCAATCCAAACAATGATGTCACACCCTAAACCCCATCGAGCTCGTGACACACTTCTCTGATCGATTTATGCGACATCCCAGGGTATCGCCGACCTCGCTTAACATTATCAGAGATTTTGAACGATCAGCGGAAACCAAAAATACCCAAACGATTAAAACTGGTTAGAATAGAGAAAATGCACATATCCGTTTCTCATTCAAACTCACATAATATTCACAATTTACAAATCACTAATATACATATGCACACCGTACTACAACCACCGATATCAAAAGGATCAATGACCTGGGTATCCTATCCTGAAAAATGGTGCACCTCCAAAAACCTATTTTTAACCCCTACGCTAGCCCCTACATCCTTTGCTCGTCGTCCATTTCGAGTCAGACTCCTCGTCCTCTAAACTTGAATTCCACTTGCCAGTCTGCTCCTCCAAAGACTTCGGCTCAGCCTCAATCTCAATCGAGTGATATATGTCACCCGACTCTGCTGGGGCCTCGTCCCGCTCCTCCGAGTCAGACTCTTCATCAGACCCGTACTCTAGTACAAATTCAGGGTCAATCCACTCCTCACACGGGGGATAAACTCGGGTTCTCCTACAGGTTCAGCAGGCTCATTCTCAGGTTCTGCCTCGGGTCCTTCCTCTTTCGGTCCTACCTCTGGGATCGGCTCGAGATCCACGTCAGCTAGTCTATTCCCACTATCACATCAAAATCGTACATGGCTAGAACCGCTAAATCAATCCTTTCCTCCCTATCTACAATCACAATCTTACAATTTGGACACCCCAACGAGACCAACATCCTATCATGCAAGGGGGTCATCACGAATAACACAACATCAAGCAACTGCGGTTCTATACCAAGCAACTCAACAAATTATGCAGATATAAAGGAATGCGACGCTCAAGGGTCAAATAAAGCATACGCAGCATGGTTGCATAGAGAAATGGTACCTGTGACAACCCCTGGTGCATTCTCAACTTCCCTTTTAGCTGTGGCGTACACTCGTCCTTATGCGTGTGGCCTATTCTGGTTTGCTGTCTGAGCCGCTCCAGTCTAGTTTCCATTCTGGAGTAGTGGCAACGCAGGCGACCTATTCTACCTAAGATAGGGGCAAAATCTTATGTGGTGACCAAATCCACCACACCCAAAATATGCTCCGCCCTGTGTTCGACAAGGTCTATTTCCATGCCTTTCCCCACATATCCTACATGCACCATTTTGATTATGGGCCGGCTTCCTGATATTCCTTCTAGCAGGAGGGACAAAACGTCTATTACTCGACATTGGCCTCTTCCCAAGATTATGATTGTCCCTACCCTAGACAAACCTCGACCCAGAAGCAGCGGCCCTATCTACCTGATCCCGCTCAAGAACTTGAGCCCTATCAAATATTTCCTCATAAGTCCTTAGATTCACCAATAACAACTGACTGCGAATATCAGCTTTCAATCCATCCCGAAACCTTCGCGCCTTGTCATTGGGATGCTCTACCATTCTCCGCGCAAACTTAGACAGTCTAGCAAATTCCGCCTCATATTGATCTACCATCATCTAGCCTTGGCGGAGCCTCATAAACTCTGCTAGTATTCTCTCCCTAACGCTTGACGAGAAATACTTTTCATAAAATCTTTCGATAAAAGAAGCCCAAGTCCGGGCTGTACCTTCTGGAAACACCCTATCCTTGGTGGCCTTCCGCCAATCATTCGCATTATCCTGTAATTGATATACTGCTAGGGTTACTTTCTCAGTCTCAATACACCCCAACACCTCAAATGCTTTCTCAAGTTCCTCTACCCATCGAGGTGCAACCTCATGATCACGTCTTCCAGAGAATTTAGGTGGTTTGAACTTCATAAACTGCTCGACCAATTGGTGCATTGGTCTATTCACATACACTTGCCCCTGCCCTTGATTTCCAGTATTATTATTAGCAGTAGTGGCCACAGCAGCCTCGGCAGCTTGGGCAATCGTAGCAGCTCATTCATGAGTCTGCTGACCTATCAGATTACCAATCTATTCTAGGGTCCTCATGACCGCTTCCATTCTAGGATCCTCTGCAGGTCTAACATCAACTCTGGGGTCCACTGCAACTCTAGCATCAACTTCAGGATTTTCTACCGCTCTAGTACCCAATCTGAGGTCCTCTACAGCTCTAACTCGAGCACGACCTCTACCTCTTGTTTCTCTTCCTGCGCCCCTTCTTGGGACTCTTCCTACATCTCTTCCTTCGCTGCTCATCGTCACGATTCTACCACTCTCCTGCCTGCTATAATTCCACTCAAGAATTAGCAACCTAGGCCAACTAGATCAATCTAGTCCTAGGCAATGAATTAACGCAAGAATTCACGCAACAGGCATTCAAACGCTACCAACACAAAGCAATAATCAATAGAGTCTGAACACTCACCTCAGGTCCATACACATCTGCATTTCAATCATCACAACAATCAATTCACTCAATCAATCACAATAACCAATCTGGAGGCACGTGTAGCTTATTCCGCCCTACGACTTACTAAGGTCTCCCTTATTTACTACCCCAAGATCTCTGCTCCTTATCACTCCAAACTTCGACCAGTTTAGATTGAGCTGTCCTTACTCTGATACCAATCCAAATCGTGATGTCACACCCCGAACCCCATCGATCTCGTGACACACTTCTCTGGTCGATTTATGCGACATCCCAGGGTATCGCCGACCTCGCTTAACATTATCCGAGATTTTGAACGATCAGCGGAAACCATAAATACTCAAACGATTAAAACTGGGGAGAATAGGGAGAATGCACATATTCATTTCTCATTCAAACTCACATAATATTCACAATTTACAAACCACTAATATACATATGCACACCGTACTACAACTATCGATATCAAAAGGATCGATGACTTGGGTATCCTATCCTAAAAAATGGTGCACCTCCAAAAACCTATTTTCAACTCCTATGCTAGCCCCTACGTCCTTTGCTCGGCGTCCATTCCGAGTAAGACTCCTCATCCTCTGAACCTGAATTCCCCTTGCCAGTTTGCTCCTCCAAAGACTTCAGCTTAGCCTCAATCTCAATCGAGTGATTTATGTCACCCGACTCCGCTGGAGCCTCGTCCCGCTCCTCCGAGTCGGACTCTTCATCAGACCCGTACTCTGGTACAAATTCTGGGTCAATCCACTGTCATACGAGGGTATAAACTCCGGTTCTCCTATAGGTTCAGCAGGCTCGTTCTAAGGTTCTGTCTCGGATCCTTCCTCTTTCGGTCCTACCTCTGGGATCAGCTCGAGATCCACGTCAGCCAATCCATTTCCACTATCACATCAAAATCATACATGGCTAGAACCGCTAAATAAATCCTTTCCTCCCTATCTCCAATCACAATCTTACAATTTAGACACCCCAACGAGACCAACATCCTATCATGCAAGGGGGTCATCACGCATAACACAACATCAAGCAACTGCGGTTCTATACTAAGCAACTCAACAAATTGCGCAGATATAAAGGAATGCGACGCTCCAGGGTCAAATAAAGCATATGCAGCATGATTGCACAGAGAAACCGTACCTTTGACAACCCCTGGTGCATTCTCAATTTCCCTTCTGGCTATAGCGTACACTCGTCCTTGTGCCTGTGACCTATTCTAGTTTACTGTCTGAGCCGCTCCAGTCTTGTTTCTATTCCGGGGTGGCGGCAACGCAGGCAACCTACTCTGCCTAAGATTGGGGCAAAATCTTATGTGGCGACCAAATCCACCACACCCAAAACATGCTCCGCCCCGTGTTCGACAAGGTCCATTTCCATGCCTATCCCCACATATCCTACATGCACCATTTTGATTACGGGCCGGCTTCCCGATATTCCTTCTAGCAAGAGGGACAAAACGTCTATTACTTGACATCGGCCTCTTCCCAAGATTATGATTGTCCTTACCCTGGATAAACCTCGACCCAGAAGCGACGGCCCTATCTACCTGATCCCGCTCAAGAACTTGAGCCCTATCAAATATTTCCTTATAAGTCCTTAGATTCACCAATAATAATTGACTGCGAATATCAGCTTTCAATCCATCCTGAAACCTTCGTGCCTTGTCATTGGGATGCTCTACCATTCTCCGCGCAAACTTAGACAGTCTAGCAAATTCCGCCTCATATTGATCTACCGTCATCTGGCCTTGGCAGAGCCTCATAAACCTTGCTAGCTTTCTCTCCCTAATGCTTGCCGAGCAATACTTTTTATAAAAACTTTCGGTAAAAGCAGCCCAAGTCCGGGCTGTACCTTTTGGAAACACCCTATCCCTAGTGGCCTTCCGCCAATCATTCGCATTATCCTGTAATTGATATACTGCTAGGGTTACTTTCTCATTCTCAGTGCACCCTAACACCACAAATGCTTTCTCAAGTTCCTCTACCCATCGAGGTGCAGCCTCAGGGTCACCTCTTTTAGAGAATTTAGGTGGTTTCAATTTCATAAACTGCTCGACCAATTGGTGCATTGGTCTATTCACATACACTTGCCCCTGCCCTTGATTTTCGGTATTATTATTAGCAGCTATGGCCATAGCAGCCTTGGCAGCTTGGGCAATCGTAGTAGCTCGATCCTGAGTCTACTGACCTATCAGATTACCAATCTATTCTAGGATCCTCATGACCGCTTCCATTCTAAGATCCTCTGCAGGTCTAACATTAACTCTGGGGTCCACTGCAACTCCAGCATCAACTTCAGGATTTTCTACTGCTCTACTACCCAATCTGAGGTCCTCTATAGCTCTAGCTCGAGTACGACCTCTACCTCTTGTTTCTCTTCCTGTGCCCCTTCTTGGGACTCTTCCTACACCTCTTCCTTCGCTGCTCATCGTCACGATTCTACCACTCTCCTACCTGCTATAATTCCACTCAGGAATTAGCAACCTAGGCCAACTAGACCAATCTAGTCCTAGGCAGTGAATTAACGCAAGAATTCCCTCAGCAGGCATTCAAACACTACCAACACAAAACCATAAATACCCGGACGATTAAAACTGGGGAGAATAGGGAGAATGCACATATTCGTTTCTCATTCAAACTCATATAATATTCGCAATTTACAAACCACTAATATACATATGCACACCGTACTACAACCACCAATATCAAAAGGATCGATGACCTGGGTATCCTATCCTAAAAAATGGTGTACCTCCAAAAACCTATTTTCAACCCCTATGCTAGCCCCTACGTCCTTTTGCTCGGCGTCCATTCCGAGTCAGACTCCTCATCCTCTGAACCTGAATTCCCCTCGCCAATTTGCTCCTCCGAAGACTTCGGCTCAGCCTCAATCTCAATCGGGTGATTTATGTCACCTGACTCCGCTAGGGCATCGTCCCGCTCCTTCGCGTCGGACTCTTCATCAAACCCGTACTCTGGTACAAATTCAGGGTCCTACCTCTAGGATCGACTCGAGATCCACGTCCATTGGATTATCTCCCGCTAGAAACTCTTCCGGCTCCGATTCGTGCTCAGCTCCTAAAGACCCCGGTGCTGCAGGTGCTGGTTGCAGTCCAGACTGCACCAAACTAGTCTCCACACTAGTCAATTCACCGTCCAGAGGAGGTATAGTAGACGGGTCCCAGTCCCCTACTCCATCAAAAGGGACGTCAAATCCTCGGATGGGACCAAACTCATCTATCCCGTCTCGGAAGAACCACATTATATATGTATGGACCTCCCAAAGGGGTAGTCTTGCGTCTACAAAGACTACAGTGGTATGTTTAATCCAGGTCATCTGGTCATCTATAGGGAACTCTACTACATCGTGTTCAGTGTGCATCAGTACTCCAAAATGCTCAGGTGGCGACAGCGGTAGAGGATTCATTGCTCCAGCCGGGGTTCTGAAATGTTTGGTTGAAATAACTATGAGATTACATCTCAGTAAGTACACCCCTAAACCCTACCTAGGCTATCACGTACCTCCAGACAATCACAAAACACAATCACACACCCAACCATCGCATAGTAGTCACATAATTTATTCTTACCTGGCCTATCCTACATGCTACCTGCACGTTAGTCACAACCACATCATATCCAATCACATGCACATTTAAATCTCATTTCATGCATTCGTTCCGATTTAATCACATCTTTTCCACACTACTCGCCAGTGACCCGTGTATTGAAACCGCCTCAGGTACACTGCGACCATCTCACACTTATCTCGCCAGTGACCGACATAGTGGTACCGCCTCAGGCTCTCTACGACTAACTCAAACAACACTTCTGGCCCGCGTAATGGTACCGCCTCAGGCTCAACATTCGTTCTCCTAATGCACAACCCACGTAATGGTACCGCCTCAGGTTGGCTATATTTACAACACTACTCGGTCCGCATAATAGTACTGCCTCGGGCCATATATCTTGCTCGCGTAGTGGTATTACCTCAGGCTCAATACCTACCACCTACGACAGAACCCGCGTAATAGTACCGCCTCCGGTTGGCCGTCCTCTGGTAATACCGGGTATCGTCCCGCGTAGTCGTACCGTCTCAGGATAGAAACATCTCCGCGTAATGATACCGCCTCAAGGATTTCCACGATCACACATGCTACACCACACACAATTTCTTGCTTATTCAGACGCTTAACACTCGCTTGCCAATAAATTGGCCAATCACACATGGCCCGTGCACGCATCAATTCATACACAATTTCATGCTCAATAAGCATCTAATATGGCCAATTGACAATTAATTCAGTTTGGCCTGAGCGTGCACATAGCAAAGCATATTTCAATCAATCAATTGCGTACTAATACACCCAATTTCATCACAACAATTCAACCACAGTTCGAACGCACAACCAACATACAAATTGGCATTTTTCCATGCCCAAACTACGTCAATTCAATTCCAGCCCTTCACGACACTTTCTCACAATTAATTACCGAATCTAAATACCCAATTTACGTACTGATTGGCACATCACAGCACACCTATGAGCCAATCACAGCCCACTTTTGGTCTCCAATTTTCCACCAAAATTTCCCAAATTCACCTCTAAAGCCCGCTAATCAATCCCGCTCCTAAAACCATGCTAAACCGCGTCTATTAAAACCCAAATCCACCCTAAATTGTCCGTCGATACCCAACGTTCTAACTAAGGTTTAGGGCGCGACTTACTGAAACTCTAGGCTAATGCGGCTAGAGCGGAAAGCGGCGGCGATCGGCGGTGAACGGCAGTGAGCGGCGGCACGGCTTGGCGGCGTTGACGTTGTGCGACGGCGGCGGCGGCGGCTTGGGCCGGCTCCTCACGGCCACGTGAGAGGGAGAGGGAGAGGGAGAGAGAGACGGCGGCATGGAGTGGTGGCGGTACGGTACGGCAGTGATCAGCGGGGTGGCAACGGCGCAGCAGCGAGCAGCCGAGGGGGGTGTTCGGCGGTGGAGGAGGGAGAGAGAGAGAGAGCCGAGGGTTTGAGGGAGAGAGAGTGAGGAGAGAGAGAGGTATTTGGGATTAAATATCTCAACCCAATAATTGACATGCCCAAAGGACGATCATGCCCTTCTCTCACAAAATGAATCAATGGCCGAGATCTGATCTTATCTTGAAATCGGCGGCCCGGATCGAATCTTTCTCAAAAATATCCAAGGGCAATATGGGAATATCATAAAATTCCAATGGCAAAATTGTCCAACTCAAAAGTTAGGGCAAAATGACCAAAATGCCCTTCCCTCTTAAAACTTACCCTTAACAAATTCTTAAGGGTAAAACAGTCACTTTCCTCATTTCTCGCCAAAATTGAATTTTTTGAAGGATTCCGAAAAATCCAACGTTGTGCATTTCAACCACAATGTCGTCTTAACGTCCCGTCATGACTTCCTAATTTTCCGATGTCCAGTTTGGGCTCAAATAAATAATTAAATTTTATTAAACATAACTCGAGCATTTCTCAAACTAACGGGTGGCTTTTTAGGGAAATTCGCATATTCGACCTGTGATTGATAATAAATCGAGTCACGTGCAAGTCCAATCGGTTCGTGACGATTTCGATTGTCATTTAAATCACGAGGATCAACTGCTAGATCCGAGGGGCACGATCGTTCGGTATAGGTTCAGGATCCTTCGTCAATTCATTTCGTGGTTCAGCGGAATCACCCGCGATCCACTACTATGACAATAGCGAATTGACTCCTGGCTATCCTTGGATCGGCCAACAGTGGCTCAAAATGTCACCTCGGTGATTTTATGGTCAAAAATCAATTCACGATCGAATTTTCTCTTAGTCGCACGAATTTAAATCCCTAATTAGCCTTTCCGTAATGGTTAGTATCCCATGAATGATCAGTTCTGGGCGAGAACTAACTACGAGTACATTCATAAAACCAAACATTTCATAAATCCCAAATGGACAATTTCAAGATGTCACATATTAACGGCAGAAAGTGCAGTTCAGTGCAATTATCAGAGAAACCACGGATATTACAGAATTAATTCACTTCAATATTCGCAGGTTGTCACGATTTCCCTCGAGGAAGAGTACCAGATTTATGCTAATAGTTGTTGACAACTACTCGAGGAAGACATGGGTGTTTATGCTTAGGCACAAGTTTAATGCTGTTGTTAGGATCAAACAATTAAGAGCTTTGACCACCCGCCTGGGTGGCGCTGCTGGAGAGGGCACTCTTCCTCTCACAAAAGGTTGAGTGTTCGAATCCCGGGTGCCGCAGGGTGACTTAACCGGTGCACGTGTGTGGTGGCTAGCACGTGTCGCCTCCAGGTTTTACCTCCCGGCTGTCGGCCGTGCGGGGGTTCCTTGGGTTATCAAAAAAAAAAACAATTAAGAGCTTTGATCGAAAAGGAGACTGAGAAAATGATTAAGCATATGCGGATTGACAATAGTATCGAGTTTGCTCAAAACTATTAAACGAATTTTGCATGAAGGAAGGCATAGTCAGACACTGCACTAGTACTAATAAACTACAACATGTTGCAGAGTTGATGAGCAGAACATTACTAGAGACAGCCCATAAAATGTTCTTTAGTACTGGTATAGCTAGGAAATTCCTGGCGGATGCACTTAGTACGACGAGTTACCTAAAAAATAGATCCCCATCGACTGCGATTGGATGTCGGACTCCCGAAGAAGTGTGGTCAGGTAACATTGCTGATTATTCTATTATTAGAATATTTAGTTATCCATGTTCTGTTCAAGTTAGTGATGGTAAGCTCGATGGAAGGGCAATGAACTGCATGTTGATAGGTTATGCACAAGGTGAGCATGGCTATAAGTTGTGGTGTCCGAAGTTAAATTCACCTATTATCAGCAGAGAAGCTACACTTGACGAGTCTCCAGTACTTCTGGCTAGGAGTGTTAGTAGCAGTGTTCATATGCATCTGAACAGTGTTTAGCTTGAGGTAGAGTTGTAACCAGAAACTCCTGAGATAGCAGGTACTAGCGAAATAATCAATACGAATGGTGCTTATAGCGAGATGGAGCCTATTAAGCCAACAGTTGCCATAACTGCTGATATTGACAAGGTGTGTGTTCGATCTCCTGACAGATATAGATGTAATAACGATTTTGCTTTATATGCGGTTAAGGAAGTTATGTCAGAAAATTCTTGTGGAGCAGTTAAAGGTGCATGTGGAGTTTGTATTTTGACAAGGTCCACGGTTATAACGAAGTTCAAGCACGGCTTGGACTTGAAAGACGTCTATAGTGGCTGAGCCCATTGGGGGTTGTGGGAGAGTAGTAGCAAAATTCGGATTTTATCAATGCGATTGTGACTTGGCTCAAATGTCGAGCCAAGGTGAAGATCGTTGAAAATATGTCTCGAGTTTGAGTTTGAAGCGAAAATTTGAATTTTAAAAAAAAATCAATGGCCAAGTTTCGGAAATGTGCCCAATATGTGTCTTGAGTCTTGGGCACGAAACAGGAAAGTCCAACTCGGACTCTGTTAGAAATATACGAAAATCAATTTTCGCGTGGACTATGGCTTCTTATTTCCATGAATAAGTCCCCCACGTGTTCGTTGGACTTTGACCGTGAAAAGTGGGCTTCTGGGTTTACTAATTGGTCAGAGACAAGAAAGAAATAAAAAGATAAAGAATTATCCTTCCTTGATGAAGTCGGCAAAGAAGAAGGGACTCACATTTATATGCATATAAATATTCGGATAGAGGAGTCTTGATGCACGATTGTTGATAAAGAGCAAAGTGGCTTTCATGAAGCCTATGTTCAGAGCAAAAGAGAAAAGTCTTGAAGCGCCGTTGTGACCGAGCGCTTGGCGTGGATTATTTCTTGTGGAATTACATCAATAGTTTAGTGTTTAAAGCAAGTACATTTTATGGTAAGATTTGTGTATAAGATATTATTTCATGCGGAATTATGGGGTTAAACACTACGTGACCTATTGAGTGTAATTGGAGCTTGGGAAATACTAAGAGTATTTGAGTGACTCGAGTGTATTTGTGATCGTAAAATTCTGCACGTGTCAACGAACGTGTTGAACAAGTAATACAATGATGAGAAGAGTATCGTCTCACAGAGATTGATGATAATAAATCATTAAATATTAAAAATAGACTAATTGTAAAATTTATCTAACATATCAAAATATAATTGAGAATAAATAAAAACTGACAATTTTTAAAAACGAAATTTTATAAACTAAAGGCAGATAATCAATCAGGTAAAATATGTTAGAGCATCCGACTTCACCATAACCACTAGATATGAATTTCGGATCATTATGCATACAAAAACAATATCAAACATGTGATAGTGGAATTTCCTAATCTATTTACTATCCTATCTCTGGGTATAGCAAACCTACTCAGTTTATCAATTTACTATATTTCTATGTGAATTTAAATAAACATAAGCGCATTAAAATCTGTGAATATTCCCGGTTTACAATGAATCTTTTGGACCACCTTATCACCGAAAGCTACACAAATAACATGATATATTTCTATTCACATTTAATTCATGGTTATATATTATAAGGAGCAATTGCATATTATCACTTCTCAATTTCAAATATGCACATCAGATCATTCAAGTGGTGGCCAGTCACCTAAATGCATTAAGCATAATAATATATAACTCGCATGAATCAAATTACTTGCAAAGCATAAAAAGCATGAAATTTATATCATCATAATTAGGCTACATCGTAGCTCTAACAAAGAAAATTAGAACATAATAGAAGAAGAAATAACAATAGAAATTAAATCAAACATCTTGAATCAAAGAACAAGAATTCTATCACCACTTTTGTCTTCTTTTCAAAATACTTGAAAAACTCTCACAACACTTAAAACAAAAACGATCTCTCTGCAAAACTCCATGTTCCCTCAAGTTATCATATTTATATAATAACATCCAAGACTCCTCTCACAAGACAATTACTTCTTTTTTCACATAAAATTAGGGAATAAATCGTAGAATTCCCAATGTGATATTCACCTTCTAACTCTTCTCTGGGTCGTATATTCCTTTCCTTCTTTTTGCCATATTTTCTTTATTTTCTCCATATCTCAATATTCTGCATAAACAAGGAAATATTAAGTAAATAAAAGGAAATCCAAATATATTCTAACAAATATTGCATTATTTATTGCCTAAAGTAGATAAAATAACTCTATTTTTATAGAGTTATCAATTTGTAATCTTCGTTATATCACTTGATCTATAATAAAATTTCATGCTGCTCTTCCTATGGACATAGGTCACTATGACTGAATCACATAAATTTGATGTCCAATTAATTTTCTTATTTTGTCAATTTTATTGTTTGATCGTTTGGCTTCTGCAATAGGATTTATAATCAAAAGTGGCTATGTTTGATTCTGATGTGTGTGTTGGATGTGCATTATTTGACATGTTTGCAAAGGGTAGTGCTGATTTTGTTTCGGCTTGTTAGTGGGCATGTGGCAAATACATTTACACTCAGCTGTTTTGACGGCATGTCGAAGTTGGAGTTACAATCGCTGGGGGTGCACTTGCATTGCTGGGTTATACGGTCTGGATTGGCTTCGGATGTCTGTGTCGGACACAGCTTGGTGTACATGTATGCAAAGGGTGTAGCTAGTGGATTGCTTCATGATTCGAGAAAGGTGTTTGATCGGATGCAAGATCATAACCTGATGTCTTGAACAGCGATAATCACAGCATACGAGCAAACTGAAGACCATGAGGAGGCTATCAAACTATTTTCGAATATATTATTAAAGTCCAGTGAGGCCAAACCATTTCATATTTGCTAGTGTTCTCAAGGCATGTGGAAGTATTAGTGATGTGGATACAGCGATACACATATACGTGCTTGCGTGGGCAATTCTCTTATTAGCATGTATTGTCACGCCCCGAACCCCATCGAGCTCACGACATCCCGCTCCGGACGAAATATGATGAGACGTCCCAGGAACGTCGCCGACCCAACCCAAACATCAGAGCCACATGCGGAAACAGATATTAAAAACCCCGGACAAGAAGATGACGACAACGGGGTAGAACATCAGAACAATCAAACAACAACAACAGCATAATCATACAACACCAAATGCATGAATATTGTATTACAAACATAATTAACACTTAAGCATTCACAGCCACCGATAAAACAGAAGATCAGGGGTCTGGTTAACCTAACTTCACTATAGGTCAACCCAACTTACACAACCCCTAAAATGGCCTAGGGACAACCTAAGGACCGCCTTCTAGCACTCTGCTCCAGATCCTTCGGGCTTGAATCTCCGGAAACTCACCTGCAGCTCTACTGGGCAACAAAAGCAGCTCCCCAGACTTCTAAAAAGAGGAGGCGGACTTTCCGGGTCTAAGGCTGGGAGTCTGAAATTGTGGATTATACAACTATGAGACGAATCTCAATAAGTGTATAACCTCAAACCCCACGTAGGCACTCACGCACCGCCAGACAAAACACGCATCTCACACGACAATCAACCAACTCACAAGCACATGCGTACCTACTTGGAATCCATCATGCACATCCCTACACGTTAGTCAACCACACAGCCAATATGCCACAGAAATACATCACAGCTGCGCGCGTGCCTCAATTATAGAACAAAACCCACTTGGGCACGTCCCATACCATGTCTAGCAATTTTTACCTCATAATCGAACATCACACCACGCGAAACAAACACACTCGTACACCAACTCACACCACACGTCACTTCCTTAATTTCACTCGTCCCGCCAATTCTCGCTCAGTCTCAACCTTTTCACCACTACCGCGCCCGCGTAAAACGCATCAGACCAACGGTCTTCTGACCTCATCAGGCATCGTCATCCCGTCGGGCCGGGCATCGTCACCCCGTCAGGGACGGCATCGTCCCGCGTAAACAAACACGCCTCAGGACGGAATCCTACCTCTCCCTTTCCTTAATTACCATGCCCGCGTAAAACGCATCAGGCCAACGGTCTTCTGACATCGTCAGGCATCGACACCCCGTCGGGCCTGACATCGTCACCTCGTCAGGGTCGGCATCATCCCGCGTAAACGCACACACCTCAGGACGGATCCTTTCCAACCAATCCTACACACCCGAACCTTCGTTCCACACTCTCCACACGTACCATGCCACCATACAAACACACTGCCAAACATACACACTTCACACACATTTCACATTTACACAACCTCGTCACACAAACACCACACGAACACCTATGATCGGCACGCGAGCACATTGCGCAATCGCACTACCATACCATCACACCTCACGGCCACATGCTCACGGCACACAACCGCGCCACACGGCCACTCACCCACAGCATACGGCCAATCCATACTCAGCCCACAGCATTTTCAAAACAGCCCACAATCACTAACTACACAATCAATCAATTAAGCCCAATTTAGCCATAACCATTCCAATCAATTACACAAATTAATCACGATCGCTCCACATATCACAGCCATCATCGAGCCTCCTAAACCTCGCAAATTTTTTCGCCTAATCAGTTCGTAACGACCAAATACTCAGCCCTAACCTCAGCCCCAAAACAGCCACATAATTGCTTAAACCAAGTCCTAAACGAGCCTAGAAATACCCGAGGTCCTAGGTAGTTTTTGGGGGAGACACTTACCTAATAAAAACAGGGCGACCGGTTGGGCAAGGGGTCGGAACAGAAGCGGCGGAGGCGGCGGCGTCGCCGGCGACGTACAGACACCATACAGACGGCGACGTACAGGCGGCTGGAGGGTCACGGCGACAGTGGCTCGGTCGTTTGAGCTCTGGCGCGGCGGCGGTCGGCCTCCAAGCGGCGGTACACGGCGGTTCCTTGCGCCGAACGGGGAAAAAGAGAGAGAGAGAGAGAGGCGAGATGGGGCGGTGCTGCTGGTGGGTGGTGGCTGGACGAGGTAGCAGCAGCGACGGCGGCCGGCGGACAGCGGCAGCACGGCGGCGGTCCGGCGAGCTCCGGCGTCCTTGGCCGAGAGAGAGAGAGCCGGTGAGGGAGAGAGGGAACGGAGGATGAGGAGGGGCTGATCGTGGGCGGTTTCTGGCCTAATGAGGGAGGAGAGAGAAAGGGCCAGTCCAAGGTGGTCAAATAGGGTGGCTGGTGGCGACACTTGTCGCGATTCTACGCGATTTCCCATTTTGCCCTTGATCCAACAATCCTCGTTTATCCATATCCAATAATTGAGGGGCAAAAAGGTCTTTAGCCCCAATAATTGAGCTGATAATTCAGACTTAATTATCCCAAAATTATCCCAAAATTTCGGAACTGAAAATGGCCCAGGGGCAAAATCGTCATTTTTCAGGTCTCGGGTCGAAATTCCATTTTTCGCCCGTACCAACTCCAAATCTGTGTGGCCAACATAATATGACGTTGGAATCGTGAAAATAGCTTCTTAAGCCCTCGAAAATCGACTGCAAAGTCCTAGGGAATAAAATAATATTATTTTCACATCCGAGCCAAAATTCCAATTTTTGACCGTAACCACTCCAAATATGTGTGGCCACTCTAAATGACATCGGCCTCGAAAAATAATCTCATACGGCCTCAGAATCAACGTTGGTGTCCAGAGTGGCAAAATCGTAATTTTTCCGGTCCCGAACCGAAATCCATTTTTTTGCAGAAATGGGTGGCCCCAAGGTTGGCCAAGCCAAAAACGTCATCGACCGTCCAAAATTGTCACTTTCAAAATTCTCGATTCCCAGGTCCGAATTCCAAGAAGTGACTAAAATTGAACAATCACGACTTTAGCTTATCTCTGGCTAACGGGTGGGTCATTGGGATTACGCGCTCTCGACCGTGACCGACACTAAGTCAAATCACGTTTAAGTTTACTCTACCCAAGACGACCTCGATTGTCATGTAATTATGAGGGTCTGTCACTAGTTCCCTTTTGACACAATCAATCAAATAGATCGCTATTGGTTGGCTCAAAACATTCTCTCGTCAATCCATATGATCGAAGATCGAACCCAGATCGAGTTCTTTGATCGTGCGAACTCAATCCCGTAATGGCCTTACCCCTAAGGTTAGCATCCCGAGAATGCGCAAGTCCTGGATGAGATCTCACATAATGCATTGATCAAATTCATTTCTTAAATCCCAAGAAACGGATCGAAAATTCATACTGTTACATGTTTTCTCGGTCGGGCCATATGGAAGACACTAACAGAGCTTTTGATGCACTGCTTGAAAAGAATTTAATCTTTTATAATACCCTTGTGGATGCCTATGCCAGGAGCTTGGACTCCGCTGAAGCCTTTGAACTACTACATGAGATTGAGGAGAGAGGAATCTGAACAAGTGCTTTTACATTTGCCAGCCTTTTAAGTGGAGCTGTCTGTATCGGCGCTATTGGTAAAGGTGTGGACTCAAATCAGTGCATTTCCAATACTTTGATCACTATGTTTTCAAGGTGTGGAAACCTAGAAGCCACTTTTCGAGTTTTCTGTGAGACACAGAATTGACCACTATGTAAGCATGGTGGACGTATTGGGCAGATCAGGATCCATTGTCGATGCCCTTCAGGGCTGATACACTGGTCAGGTCTGGTGTACATTTCTTGGAGCTTGCTGACTTCATGGCAATGTTGAACTTGCAAAACAAGCTGCAGCAATGATTTTTTAGCAGGAACGGGACTACCCTGCTGCTTATGCTTTGCTATCAAATATGTATGCCTCGGCTGGTCTGGGTAAGATGCTGCAGCAATCAGAAAGAAGATGAAACTGAAATATCTTAGAAAAGAAGCAGAGTGTAGCTGGATTCAAGCGAAAAATAACGTTTACAAGTTCTGTGTGGGCGACACTTCCCACCCAAAGGCACAGGAGATCTGTGATGAACAGGACCGATCGGCTGGTCGAATAAAGAATCTGGGTAATGTTCTGAATACTGAATTTGTTCTTTATGGTGTGGATGGACAAAAGGAACAATATTTGCTCGAGCACAGTGACAAAATTGCTTCTGTTTTTGGCCTTATAATCACCTCCAGTATGAAATCTGTCGGGGTGTTTAAGAATGTCCACATATGCGGAGATTGTCATTCTGCGATTAAGTATATCTCCATGGCAACTAGAAGACCAATAGTCATAAGGATGCAAACTGGTTCCACCATTTTACGGACTAAACATGCTTATGCAATGACTACTGGTGACAATGCTTCTTAAATTGTCTCATTCATTGTGTAAATCAAATCTCCGTTTTAGATTTTCGCCTTTGTTCCTATGTTACTTGAACTGGTATTCTATGATTTTCTTAGCAAGCCCAGCAATGTATATATCATGTCCTGAAATTTATATAGCTTTGGTACTCCTACTGTCAAAATACCAAGCAGAAGACCTCAAATGGAGCTCGCAATCTTTCAGCAATATGATTCATGGAATCGAAAACAGTCACGCTTTTGCCTTTGGATTTTCCTTGAGTGTCCAGTTTTTGGACACTAGATATTTATGTTATGTTCTAACCTGAGCATTCATTGGCTGAATATTCTGCATGTTTTTTGTTTTGGAAATTTTTTTTGTAATGCCTCCAACTTTTAGTTAGTCTTCATTTTCGGATGTGGCGATTTCTGTGCTTTTTTATCTTCTAGTTCAACTATGCGAGTTCATGCCATTGTTGCTACAACATTTCCCAGACTGTTGCAGAGTGGATAAATTTAGGAAGTTGGTGGTTGAGAAGAAACAAGAGCAACTTTCATGTGCAAACAATGGTTTGAAACCGAGAGGCATGATCGTTGAGGGGTTCATGCAATGATCAAGTATTGCATCTAAGTCAGTGAGGAAAATGTTTATCGTCAATGGGGCATCGCTCCTGATGTACATCTTAGCTCCATATTGTTCATCCTTGAGGTGCTCGTTACTAGTTTCCCCTCAGCAAATGACTGCATATAATCTAAAGGTGTTCGACTAGGATGTGCACCTTAACTGTCATGTTGTTGCCGGCTAAGTGTTTTATCAGTGGTAGCAATTATGATCATCTATACATACAATTCCTTTCAAAAGAATATTCATATCCTCTGAGGCAAGACTTGATGAGGAAATAAGCCTCATGCCATAAGCCCACAAAGCCACTTGCATTCTCGAACGATGCATGTGTTTAAGCTAGTGCAGATGACAGAATCCGCAAAGTTAAATAATGTGCACAAGAAGGTGATTTGAATTAAGAATACTATAAAGTAGGTAAGTAGCTTTCAGATGAATTGAGTTTCTTACTCATTCTCGTGGTTCTTCATGCTCACTGGAGAATCATCCTGATGAGAAACACCACTCGTTGTGACAGGGGACTGTGCAGCTGTCTCTTTCAGTTCCATTGACATTTGTTGCTGCGCTGCACCGTGAAAGGGGGGCGCGAACAATTGATACATCACATAACGAAGTGTTCAAAGTACGACAACCAGACCCGTCTATTGGAAGGCAGAATTCATAGGCTGAAGTTCAAGGTCTAAATAAACCGACTTCCAGAAGGAAACAATTATAAAGATGATAGAACAAAATGCTTGGCGAAATGGTAGGTTCCAACCTAACTTTCTCGGTGGTTTGTTTATGATAACGTGTTTAGAATAAACCTTAACAGAAAGACTAGCCAAAACATGCCTCCGAACTATCTGCGGTAACAATGGTATATCCTTGGACACAAATTATAAAATCTCAAGTTTATACTAGATATTGAGTTTCCATCTTTTATGGGGATATAGATCTTTCAATAAGTTTGGGACTTTGCCGTTCAAAATGTCATCGGAATTAGGATGGATGAGAGAGCGAAGCTATTTATTGATGATTTCTATATGCAATACCTCGGTTTCAGTACAATTCTAGTGATTAGGCGATTAATTCATTTTAAGTGTTCACTTAAGAGGGTGTGAGCGGCGACGGTAACTCCTGGTCACGTAGATTTTAAGGTCGATTTCATCTTGTCAGCCACACACTGGTTCTGGAAACGAATACTTACCATTCTAAGTCAATATAGGACATGAGATGCCAAACACAAAATAAGTCCAGAGGCTACAAAACAATTTGTATATAGGTGATACTCTTCTCTGTAGTGTGGTCTTGTCAAAACAAAGGATGCCTGCAACTATTCGTGTCATCAAATGCTTTCACGAAATTGCGTGTTCTTTGCTCACTTGCCAGTTCTTGAAGGTGAAAAACTGAATGGAGCACTAATTTCGTGGCTTGTTGAATAAATCCACTGATTTGTTATTTTGGGTAGAAATAAATGTTGGCAATGGAAAAAATTCTCCTTTTTTTCATCAAGAGGAAAAAAATTCTCCTTATCTGCAATGATTTCTTATATGTTTTTGATACACAAATAAATTAAAATTACGATATAATAATCTACGGGAATATAACTATCACATACTGCAATACAACGAGAATTCAAATCTCAAAATTCAACGCTTTGCTGGTATGGGCAGGTTTTTCAGGGTTATGCACTGTCTATAGACTCAAGATTTAAGGGCCTAACCGTAAATGAAACAAATTCTCTAAATTTAATCGACGACAAAGTCTGAGAACATAATGTAACTCCTGAACTTTAAATTTATTCAATATGATCCATAAACTTCAACTCAATGTGCAATATCATCCCTGAATTTTTAATTTATTCAATGTGATCTCGAAACTTTTGGTACATATTCAATTTAGTTCATGAACTACATGAAAATTTTCAATGTTATCCCTAAACTTAAATTAATGGAAGAACAATATTGAACATTTTCATACAGTCTAAAGACTAAATTGAACATGTACCAAAAATCAAAGGACCACATTGAATAAATTAAAAGTTTAGAGGCAACATTGCACAATGGATTAAAGTTCATGGACCACATTGAACAAATTTAAAGTTAAGGGATCACATTATACATTGGGTCAAAGTTCATGGATTATTTGTATCATTATCCCCTTGCAATTGTGAGCTACATCACTCAAATAAAGATGGAGAGCCACATCAACTTGTTGTTCATATTCTCATCACTACTCCCATGTTTGCATAAAAAAATGACCAACTTTTAGTTATTAGTGATATGTGATAGACTTAGTCGATGAGAACAGAATTTCATCATTTATGAACAGAATTATCAACAACTTGAAGAATTGACAGCTTGAAGGAATCAACAAAAAGTGGAGTCAACAATTTCGTATGTAGCTATTAAAAAAGTAACCGTCAACATATTAGTATAAAGCAACCATCAAGATAGTGGAGTCAACGCAATCATTTGGTAACCATTTGTAATATCTGTTTGTAACCTCCGTTGATAACGGTCGATCGTAGGCTGTAAATAGCCACATTGTACTCCTTGGAGGCCGCCCCCCGCACACAAACAAATAATCATGTTATCTTTCAATTATTTTTCAATTACTACACTATAGTTATAGTTTCCACACTTACGTCATCGATTAAATTTGACATGTTTCTTAGTTGTAGTTTCCAGATCCATGTCGTTGATTACATTACGACATGTATCTTTGCTATATATCATGATGCCTCATTCTCAGAATTTGTCGTAGACTAAATTCGACATGTTTCTTAAGCTTTACCGTCGATTAAATTTCGACATAGTTTGGGTACGTTTGATTCCGTTTGAAGTATTACGTTCTCAGGATTTGTCGTCGATTAAATTATGGCGGTTTGTGTACGTTCATGATTGAAGTTGCTCTCCTATCCATTAAAGAAGAAAGGGCCATTTACTTTGTCTCTCTCTTGGCCTACTTCAATATTGAAGTGATTATGTTATCAGGCTTTCTCTACAATTAAGTTCCAGCACAGTTTATGTACATTTAGTTTCGTCTGAAGCGAAGCTATCATTTCTCTTGTCTATTGTGATATTTTCTGTTCGGAATTGTCGCGACCTAAAAAATTCGGGTTTCGATCTTAGGCTAATGGATTAGTAGATCAATTAAATTAACTAACCTAACTCGAGTTCTCCCAAACTCTACTAAATCGCAACTTAGGTCCAATTGTGAGCATGCAAATATTTTCAACGGGAGTCGCCACTAATCATTTAGGGTAAGTTGATTAGAAACCTAAATAAACTAGCGGGAGTACTATTTTATTTTTACGAACCAGAAATCATAAATTCGGGGACTTGGTTACGCTAGATTCCCTAATGCCCTTTTGGTACCAATTTCGAAAAAAATACTCAATTTGACAATTTTAATAAATTCTGACTTAGAATTCAAAGGTGCAGAAATTTCTTTTTGATTTTTTTACTTATTTAAATGAAAGCTATCCTATATGTAATGACGTGCAAAAATTGACATGTGATTAATGCAACCTAACATGCAAACTATATGTCATGCGACGACGTGACCTATTTCCAATGACGGGCATATTATTTTTTGTATTTTTCCAAATGAAATTCGGAATTAAAATGCCAATTATCTAAACATGCAATTTTAAACTAAAGAAATTGACCTATTCTAAAGCAATCTTTTTGGTATATTGTTTTTTACCGAAATTCGAAATTAAAATCGAGTAAAAAAATATAACCGCGAAATCTTTCAAATTAAGTCTCGATCTGAAGCCTGACAGATCGACCCTAAAATTCGAAATACCCGCTATGAAAATAATTCTATCTAAAACCTGATAGATAGATTTATTTCCATGTGTGCGGTTGCGGATTAGGAAATCTTCCTAATCGATCACATCTTGAAAAATTCGATATCTTAAATATATTGGATATGTTCAAAAGATTTTGAAGATTCTAAATTCTATCTAAATTTGGTAAGCAACAAATATCCAAGATTTCAAAAAAAAAAGAAACAAATCCTAATTGAGATAATGCTTATTATCTAAATATGCAGAATTAGATATCAATAAGCACAAATTAGTCGACAAAATATTCAAATTAAATCGGGATAAGATAATTACCTGATTTGCAGATTTCTTTCCTAATTTGAACTTGCAGCGGATCGGGATTGCGGATCGGGATGCGTCGAGAGCGGCGGCGCGGCATCGGGAACGGCGGCGTCGGGATAGCGGAGATGCAGCGACGTGGGCGGTACAGCGGCGGTGCAGCGGCGGTGTCATGGCAGCGGGCGTGCAGCGGCTTGCGGTGGTGCTCGTGGTGGTTCGCGACGGTGGTGGCAACGGCGACGGCGAGCGTGACGGCGACGATGAGACGTTCAGTGATGAGCGGCAAGAGGGGGAGATCACAGGCGACTTCTCGGATTGGTTATGGACAGTGGAGTTCTAATCTTGGACGTGAAGATCGTGGCAGAGAAGACTTGGCTTTTGAAGGCTCAGATTTCACTCTTGCCCTCTCAGCATTCTCTCCTGTGATATTTCATGCATTGTGGAAGTGGAGGCGTGAAAAGTCCAATGAGTTCCCACGTGGATGAGATGGCAATGCCCACAAATCCCTTTTTTTTTTCTCAATCGTGGATGTCCTCAAAATTGTCGGTCGTCTATTCGTGGATCTTGCCAAGAACTTGCCGGGACCGTATGCAAAACCCGAGTTAATAAGGCTCCGCCCGAACTGGACAGAGGAGATCATGCGTAGCGGGAACTCGTTGAAAAGCCTGGACTCGATGGTAGGCTTCGGGGGAAGAACAGCAGCAGCGCGAGCAGGGGGTCCGCAGTTCGGGTGGCCGTGTGTGTAGGCGACAAACTCTCTCTCTTACTCTTGCTCTCGCTCACGTGTGTTTCTTGTTCTCTCTGAAAATTCTGCTCCGTGAATTATGAGAGCCCCCTTCTTTATGAGACATAAACATATATTTATATCGTAAACCTAGGTCAATTAGCCAGGCTTTCTAGTCCTAATGGGCTTAGGTTTAGGCTTTAATTTAATTCTAAGTGGGCTGAATTAATTTGGGCTTTTCTTTAATTAAGCATAATGGGCTAATTTAAGCTCAAATTAAGACAACCAAGCCCTTTTGCGTGTGATTTTCGGCCCCCGTCTTCCGAGTGAGCCGAGTTTCGTTGGATGCCCGAACTCGATTTATGTGATGAATTTTAAGCTCGCTTGCCACCGCCGATCCAATGCGGAATGCAATTAATCTATATGAACCTAAACTATATGCTATGCAATTTTAATATTTTTGTTCATGGGTTAAAAATTTAATCCCTAATTTTCTATGCAATTAACACTAAATGATGCGCCAAAATTTAGGTATCAACAGCTGCCCCTCTTTGAGTGGAGGCTCACAGAAGTTTCGCTCAAAGACTGAGACCTAAATTTAAATTATGCAAAATGATGAATGATTTTTTTTTAAAATGATGCATGATATGCAATCAATAAGGAACGTACGCTAAGGCTACTCACTTCATGCAGAGCGGTGAAAGAGTCTTACATACGGATCGCACAAAAAGCGTCCAAGTGGGGAAAGCTTTATAGTGCTTTGAATTCCCTCGATCTTCAAACTTCTAGTCTATCGGGAGTAAAGTTCTCAAGGTACTGGATTACCTGCCTGTTACCTGTAATTTCCTACATATGCGAAATAGCGCATGATATGAAGAAAGAATGGGATGTGTTGCCTATACCACTGGGCAATCACAAAAAGGATTATGTCACCTCTTCCATTGGGTGAGCATGAAATGAGGTGTGCTTCGTACTCCACTTAGCAACACCAAGAGAGAAATTATGTCGCCTGTCCTACTAGGCGAACATGAAATGGGGTGTGCTTCGTACTCCACTTAGTAACACCAAGAGAGGAATTATGTCGCCTGTCCTACTGAGTGAACATGAAATGGGGTGCGCCACGTACTCCACTTAGCAACACCAAAAGAGAAATTATATCGCCTGTCCTACTGGGCAAACATGAAATGGGGTGTGCTTCGTACTCCACTTAGCAACACCAAAAGAGAAATTATGTCGCATGTCCTACTGGGCGAACATGAGATGGGGTGTGCTTCGTACTCCACTTAGCAACACCAAATGTGAAATTATGTCGCCTGTCCTACTGGGCGAACATGAGAATACGGTGTGCCGCGTACTCCACTTAGCAACACCAAATGTGAAATTATGTCGCCTGTCCTACTGGACGAACATGAAAATACGGTGTGCCACATACTCCACTTAGCAACATCAAATATCACCTGTTCCACTTGGTGAACACATGAGAGAGATAATTTCTCCTATTCCGAAGAGAGAAACAATGAAGAATAATTAGCAGACGTACCTGAATTCTTCTTATGACGGAGCCAATAGCATCGCTCCTATTTTTACCTAAGAAAAGGTTAAAATAACACATGCGCAGAGGCAGAGAAAACATAATTCATGAATCTTCCTGTATTACCAAGCTTCACTGGGGAATTTATCAATAAGAATAACCCTTTCGTCCTTTTGACAATTTGATCACATTAAATGAGAGACCTTTAATCAAAAAGGACTTTCCACTCACTCTCAATGAAAGGCTTTTGACCCGACCTTTGATGCGGGTATAAGAATCACTTGAACTCTCTTCATCGTGCTTGATAAGGGTTCGGATATTCTCAAAATCAGTATGACTTGGCCAATCTGAGAGGTCTTTATAAGGACTAAAATGCAGACTTGGTCAAAGGTTTCACAACGGGGACTCATGAGAGTCATAGCTTCGAAAGAATTGATATCACCAGCTGCTCCGGGTTTACAAGTCAGGAATGTTGCAAAAATGAGATAGAAAAATTTTGCTCGCACTTCTTCGAGCAACATTTATGAGCATTTGAAATTCTACGTTAACTCAAGTGCCCTATTCCGAAGAGACTTCGGTAATGGTTATAACGTAGGTTCGGGTAGGCTTGAAATGAATGGCCTATTTCCATCAAAAGGGGTATTATGAACATGGAGATTGGTGATCATCCCATCTAGCAATTGCTCCATAAATGATTCTTCAAATGGTCTTTTCCTTGAAGAATGATCTTGCATATCGACTCAGTTCTCGCTGAAGCTTTTCTCTCTCTTTTTTTTAGAGAGATTTTCTTTTCTTCGAGAGATTTTTCCGAGGGAGAGAACTTCGATTTGATGGAGTCCTTTTGCATCCTTTCTGATGAATTTTCTTTCGAGCTCCCATTTGCCCCAAGTCACCTTGAACTTGTCTTGAGATGATTTCATTTATTTATCACAAGAATGATCACCAATTGGGTTGAAATGAATTCACTGCTCAAATTGGGTATGCAAAGGATATAATGTGTAGGGATATAGAAAGAAATGCTCTTCGTCATATCTAAGGCACTCGAGCTAACACAAAACTTGCATGCAATAAATATACTTGAAGATTGATGCAAGTGAAAGCAAGAAAATTCTAACCATTTTGAACTTTCTAAGAAATTGCCCCGATATGGGATTGTTCCTGACAGGGGTAAAAAAAAACTCCGTTCAAAGGGGTTAAGCAAATGATAACCTATAGTGTTTAGATAGAGGAAATGAATGCCTCTCATCATTTTGATCGTCATACTTTTCGTGAGATAATCCTTTACCTTGTCAGCACGGAATTTTCACTCAACTCGTACTAGAGATTATTATTCAGGACGTATATGAAAATGTCTTGCCTTTCGTCGTCTTGAAGTCTCTCATGCAATATGATCGTTTCATTAGGACAGAAATAGATTGCCAGATCAAAAACTTTCCTCAAACAAAGCTTAGTAACATCAATTAATTCATGAAATTCAATTTGAAACTTGATAGAAACAAAGTCAGAATGAGTACAAATCAAGTGTAATACTTCTTCACAGAATCAGAATTAACTGGACTAGAAAAAACACGACCGTCCATCTTGGCCAAAATCAAAGCACCTCCTGGAAGGACTTTCTCCATAATGTACGGGCTGCCATAGTTTGGGGCAAATTTTCCTTCTGCAAGAGGAACTATCGGCAATAACTTCCGCAGGACAAGGTCACCTACTTGAAAATGTCAAGGCTTGACTTTCTTGTTGAAAGATTTAGCAACTCGTTGTTGGTAGCACTGGCCATGACATAGAGCTCTAAGCCTTCTCTCATCAATCATGTTCAACTAGTCCAATCTCTGTTGGATCCAATCTGCTTCTGACAATTGTACCTGTGAAAGAATACGTAACGAAGGAATTTCAACCTCAACAGGCAGCACTGCTTCCATACCGTACACAAGAGAATATGGAGTTGCCCCTGTAGATATCCGGATAGAAGTCCGATATGCCATAAGTGCAAAAGGTAATCTCTCATGCCAATCACGATAGTTTTCGGCTGTTTTAGCCAAAATTTTCTTGATATTCTTGTTGGCTGCTTTGACCGCTCCGTTCATCTGCGGACGATATGGAGAGGAATTCAGATGTTTGATCTTGAATTATTTGAACAGTTCATCCATCAATTTGTTATTCAGATTCGACCCATTGTCAGTAATTATAGTCTCAGGTGCACCATATCAAGCAATGATGTCCCGACGAATGAACTTCACTACAACCCGGGCTATCACTGTCGTATAAAACATGGCTTCGATCCACTTCGAAAAGTAATCGATAGCGACCAAGATAAACCGATACCCATTCGACGCTTTAGGATTAATTGGGCCAATCATATCAATGCCCCACATAGAAAATGGCCATGGTTCAGACATTTGATGCAATTCATTCGGAGGAGTTTTAATCTTGTCACCATAGATCTGACATTTGTGACAACTTCGGACATGCTGAATGCAATCACTCTCTAAAGCGAGCCAGTAATAACCCATCCTCATTATCTTTCTTCCTAGCATATGACCATTCATGTGCGGACCACATACTCCCTCATATACTTCTAGCATCAATTGAACAGCCTCGGTTGAATCAACACACCTTAATAAAACCGAATCATAGGACCGTTTGTATAGGCATTCTCCGCTCAAGAAGAACTTCGACGCCATTCTCCTGATATACTTTTGGTCAGAGGCGGTACTTTTCTCAGGAAACTCCTGTGTTTGAAGATACGCCTTGATATCATGATACCACGGCTTGCCGTCAGGTTCTTCTGTCGTGGCCATGCAATAAGCCGGTTTCTGTAAGATCTCTATCTTCAAAGGTTCAACTTCTAAACCACTTGTCACTCGTAGCATTGCCGATAACGTAGCCAGAGCATCGGCAAAACTATTTTGAGTCCTTGACAAGTATTCAAACGAAATGTCTTCGAACTCTTCCACCAACTCCTCTAAATAGATGTGATAGGGCTGCAACTTAGCATCTCTAGTTTGCCATTTGTCGACGGTCTGAAGAATAATGAGGGCTGAATTCCCGAACACCTTAAGTCGAGCTACTCCCATTTCGATTGCAGCTTATAACCCGAGGATGCATGCTTCATATTCAGCGATATTGTTCGTGCAGGGAAATATCAATTTCGCTGCGACCGGATAATGTTGTCCGCCTAGGGATATTAAAACTGCCCCAATACTTGACCCTGACAAGTTTACGGCCCCATCAAAGTACATAGTCCATACATACTCATCAATTGGCATGATTCTATCCTCTAGCGGATCCAGATCCTTATTTTTCCTAGGATTTTCGGCCAAGACATCAGCAATTACTCGTTCTTTGACTGATTTCTGAGACATGAATTGAACATTAAATTCTGAGACGAGAACCTGCCATTTTGCCAGTTTTCCAACCAAAGCGGATTGATTGAGCAAGTATTTGATTGGATCACACTCTGTTAGAAGCAATATCTGATAGTACAAAGTGTATTGCCTCAATCTGTGTAGCACCCAGACCAGTGCTGCACATGTTCTTTCTGCCTCGGAACAGTTCATCTCAAAGGCGGTGAACTTCTTACTCAAATAATAAATCGCACATTCTTTTCCATCTTCTTCACCTTTCTGAGCAAGTATGGCACCTAAGGACTCACTGTAGATTGTGAGGTACAGGATCAGAGGTTGCCCCGGCGTTGGTGGAACAAGCACCGGCGGATTCATCAAGTAGCGCTTAATCTTGTCGAACGCCAGTTCACACTCTTCATCCCATCTGACTAGCGCATTCTTCTTGAGGAGTTTAAAGAAAGGCTTCGCTGTCTCAGATAGCTGAGAAATAAATCTGGCTATATAGTTTAGTCTACCCATTAAGCTACGAACTTCCTTCACCGAAGAGGGAGATTTTATTTCACAAATGGCCTTCACTTTCGACGGGTCAATCTCAATCCCTTTGTTGCTAACAATGAATCCAAGTAATTTGCTAGAGACTGCCCCGAACACGCATTTTGCCGGATTGAGGCGTAATTTGAACTTGCGTAGCCTGTCGAATAATTTCGTCAAGGTTTCTATGTGATTTTCTCCATGCCGAGTCTTTGCAATCATGTCGTCAACATAGACCTCGATCTCATTATGCATCATATCATGGAACAACGTAACCATTGCGCGCTGGTAAGTTGCCCCAGCATTTTTGAGACCGAAGGGCATCACCTTGTAATTAAATATCCCCCATGGAGTGGTAAATGCTATTTTCAACTTATCATCTTCATTCATCAAGATCTGATTATAACTTGAAAAACCATCCATGAAGGAGAATAGTTCGAACCCAGCTGTACTGTCCACAAGCACATCAATGTGCGGGAGTAGAAAATCATCTTTAGGACTAGCTTTGTTCAGATCTCGGTAGTCAACACACACTCGAACCCGACCGTCTTTCTTCAACACCGGGACTATATTAGCGATCCATTCTGAGTATTGGGTAGTCTCAATAAATCCCACGTCAAGAAGTTTCATGACCTCTTCATTGATCTTCTTTGTCAGTTCTGGCTTAGCTCTTCATGGCCTTTGCTTCACAGGCTTAACTGAAGGATCAGTCAGTAGACAATGCTCGACGATCGATCGATCAAGACCCGGCATGTCAACATAAGACCAGGCAAAGATGTCTTGACAATCCTTCAACAACTGGGTCAAGTGTTTGGCCACATCTTGAGGAAGACATGTCCCAATCTTCACCTCTCTAGGATTCTCCGTGTCGCCAAGGTTGATCACCACAGTTTCTTCGGCAGTCAGAAGCTTAGATTTCTCATGGATTTCCAAGTTCCGTCGTATCTCTTCATCATTCGGATTAGAATCGTCTGAGTCATTAGATTGACTTGCATCACATATATGAGGATCCCCGATTCCCGTCCCTTCGCATGCCTCGAGATTAGTCCTGAAACATGAAAGAAAGGGATCAAAAAGACAAGAGAGGGCTTAACTACTGCAATTTTCAAAAATTGTTCTTTGCTTTTTGAAATTCATTTTGCTTTCGAAAACCTTGAAACGCGAATTCTTGAGAAGTCCAACCCTCAGTTCTTACCGTAGATGACAAATTTTTCAATCGTTGGTTATCGTCATTGGGTTGGTTTGGGGCACTTCAACAAGATTCAAAATGATAAAAACCGCTGTAATTTTATTGATATTGAATCAATGAATTACATCTTATTAGATTGAAAAACTTAAGTGCAACATGAATTGGAAAAAAGCAATAAAGATTCCCACACAGGGGAGATATGAAAACTAGAAATGATTACTCTTGAGGGCCAGCGCCCATCCCTTCAAGTGGTCCTTCAGTGATTGCACCAATGGAAGTCTCAGCAAACCAACCAGTGAGGTAGGATATACCGTCATTAAAGTCAAAGTCCACCACCCTCGACTCCGGCTTCTTGAAAATACAGGGTGGCTGGTCATCCTCGGAATCGTCAGACAGACTGACCAAAATCGCTTTATCGTGCTTCTTAGGTGGTTCAGTTAGGGCTTGTGACGACTCAGGAAAGATAAGCCCAAGATCATCCTCAGTCGGGCTCAGCTTTAAATTCTCATATCCCCCTACTACCCCAGCCGAGTGAAAGATGTGGTCAATGGGAGGTGGTAAGGGACTTCGGCCTCTGCAACAATCGTTGCTTTGTTCGCGGCTTACGGGCCCATGATATCCCAAACCAGTCTTATGGTATTGTCCATTTGTCTCAATCGGGGCATGAATGCCTTGGCCTTCCTTCCCAAGACCCTGACCTGGCTCAAAACCATTACCGACCATGATCTTGGCCACCATGATAGCTGCTTTAGAAACTTCAGGAACGGGCAACGGCATATCAGAGGAAGCCTGAACAACTTGAACTATCTCAAATGAATGATAACTATCCTCCTCAATATGATCGGGTTCTATGTATGGGATCGATGTTGCATTGAAGATTCGGTGATCTTCCTCTTCATAAATTGTAACCAGCTTTGCTTTAGCCACGAACTTGATTTTCTGATGCAAACTGGAGGGCACTGCACCTGCATTGTGGATCCATGGCCATCCCAGCAAGAAATTAAAAGCAGAAGGGATATCCAGCACTTGGAAAAGAATATTGAACACCGAGGGTCCAATTTGCAGCGCTAAGTTAATCTGGCCTATCACATCCTTCTTCACTCCGTCAAAGGCTCGAACAGAAGTCTTGGCTGCTTGCATGGTAGATGAAGGAATGCCTAGCCTTTTCAAAGTAGCCAACGGACATAAATTCAAAGCTGACCCGTTATCAACAAGCACCCTAGCCATGTGAGTCTCTTTGTACTTCACTGATATGTGAAGCGCCTTATTATGACCACGTCCTTTAACTGGGATTTCCTCATCAGAAAATGCTACTTGATCTTTGAGGAGGATCGCCCCGACAAACTCTTCTAGCTTATCTTCTTCAATAGTCTCGGACACATGAATCTCACTCAAAACCTTCATCAGAGCACTCCGATGCTTATCTAATGTCTGGAGAAGTTCCAACAACGAGACTTGTGCAAGTAACTTTCTCAGCTAATCAACCACGTTATATTCACCAGCCTTTATCACAGCTAAGAATTCCTTCGCTTCTTTCTCTGCTACAGACTTGATCGGCTGATTATCAGCGTAAGTTCGCCCTGACCTTGTTATCATATCAACGTCGTATGACCATGGCACCGTCTTGTCATTCTCATAAGCATAGGGCTGAGGTGATGCCAAGATCAATACTTCCGAAGTGTCGGGTATAACGATCCCGAGGTCATCGTCAGAGGCATCCTCGAGAGCGGGCATGTCAGGATCCAACTTCACTTGTTCATCGGTCATCCTTGCAAGTTCTTCATTCCAATCAATGATGACTTGAGATATAGCGGCCACTACTCCGAATTCATCCGTTGTCCCAATCATTCCCTTTCTCACCAACTCATCCACTTTTTTTTATCTCACCGAGTGACACCACCTCACCAGTCGAAACATAACCAGCTTGGACTAAAGCATCGAACATGTCTTTGAGAGGGACCCTGAAGCCTTAAACCTGCTTGACTCTCGGACTAAGGACAACATTTGCACTGCTCGAATGATCAGGGAGTGGATTGTTCTGCACATTGGGCTTACCGGTTGGCTATAGCGCAAACGCTCCAGTCTCGAGTAGATCCTGCACTCGATGTTTGAGTACCTGGCAATCATCTGTCGAATGCCCAACTTCACCTCTATGGTAATCGCATTTCTTCGACGGATCATACCTTGCATAGCCAGCAGCATTAGATCTTTGTGGCTCTGAATTCAGCAAGTTCTTCTTCCTTAGCATCGCCAGTACCTGAGATAACGTCCCAGGAAGTGGAGTAAACTGGCGAGTTTTGCGCTGATGGCGTGAGTCCTGCTGGCTTTGTCGCCCACAAGAGGTTGTATGCTGGGTGCTAAATTGTAGCTTTGGGGTCTGAGCTGACATCTTCCGTACATAGGTTATGTTGACTTCGAGGACATGTTCTTTATCCTTCTTACTAGTAAATCTCTTGCCTGATGAACCTGACTCACTGTACCATCCTTTCTTGAGCCCGGACTCAATCTCCTCACCCATGGCTATCAGCTAGCTAAAAGATTGGGCGGCCGTCACTAATATTCGTGAACGAACCGACTGCGGTAGAGTGGACACGAACAACTTCATTAAGTCACGTTCTGAGGGTTCAAGCATGATCTGTCCCGCCATGTTCCTCTAGCGAGTGGCATACTCCTTTAGAGTCTCGCCCTTTTTCTGCTCAGCTCTCTCCAGGTCTTCCCTTGTAATGGTGACATCGAGATTGAACTTGAAGTGCTTGACGAAAAGGTTTGCCACCTCTTCCTATGAGTCTTTCCGGTTGATCTGGTGGTTGGTATACCACCTCATTGTGGCATCCTTCAAGCTTGCTTGGAAGGTTTGAATCATTAGAGATCCATTAGAAACATATCTATTCATGAGCCCCTGGTACATCTCGATGTGCTGAATTGGGTTTGAGGTGCCGTCATACTTCTCGAAGGCTGGCATCTTGAATTTACCGAGCACTTGGACCCAGGCAAAAATAGACAGATCAACAGAAGAAAAACTTTGAATTCCCTCCACTTCGTGTAACCTCTGGTAGATCTTAGCCAGCAACTTGGCATTCTCATCATTTGGGGTGGATGAAGAACATGGGCCGCTGGAGACGCACTAGTGTCAGTCAAAACGGCATCATCCAGTTGAAAGGTTGGATTAGTATTTACTGTAGGAGCTTTGTCAAGGCGAAGGTCTTCACGGGTTGGAGGTGGAATCTCCGATTGAGAGGCAGCATTGATCTGCTGCTGCTTGGCCATGAGATTACTCATCATTTTGGACATGGTAGCCGCGATCTGCTCATTGATTGTGTTCATGTGTTCTTTCAGCTTTTCGTCAATCATGGCCGCAATCTCGGCTTGATTGGCCATCCTTCTTTTGGTCACCGATCGAGTATTATGAGGATGAGGGGGATCCGTGGCAAATTACCTGCAAAAAGTAACGGTGGAATGAATATAACGAGTAAGAATAACAAGTCGGTCCATGACATCCTCTAGACCCTCAAGATGAAATTTCTTTCGAAAGACCGATTCGTCCAGTAAATCTCGAAATTCCAAATTGCTTTATTCAATAGAAACCTGGACTAATTCCAAAATTTACGAATTATAGCTTAATGCTTTTCATTGAATTGCCCAAGATGGAAGGTGTCTGAAAAGAATTCTTATAAAAATCATTCAGAAACGACATTTATTACGGAAAACATTAATAGTAAGCTAACATTTCCTCCAAAAAAGAAAGAAAAACTCCCTAAACTAAACAAGAAATCAGACGGTCTTCCTCTTTTTAGAGGCCACGTGATCTATAGACGAATGGGCCTTCAAGGCACGCCGTAGTCGTGCATTCTCTTCAGCCAGAGCATCTGCCTTGTCCTGGGCCTTCATCGCCTTTTCTTCACTGATTTTGATTTGAGTATGAAAAGTGTGCCGTACTATCACGACTGGGATCTTCGAGAGTATCTCAGCCGGGATGGTATGATGCTGAATATACCGGGCCGTGGCAAAGTGACTCTTCATCCTTCCGATGGGCTCATCCGCGGGCCAAATCAGCTTCTGAGTGGAACAATTCTGCCAAGCGTCGGAATGATGCCTAAGCTCAACTCTGTAGGACTCGCCCTTCTCAAACTGGACTTGAAATTCATTGGGCCTGAGTGGAGGTGGGACATCCTGCAGAACTCGGAACTGACGTGTAACTCGAAGGGGCTGATAGCAGGTTGCCCCATAAATGCCCATCAAAGGTACGGGCTTCTGATCGCCATGGTATAGTCGAGCTTCAACCTCCCGAAACCATACAGCTTGCTAAAGGAAAATCTTCGAGCTTGGATCCTTGAACATATAGACCCATTGTGTATAGTGCAAACTTTTAGTTTGATCTTGTATTTGTTTGAACCTTAAAATAGGGTTATCAGTCGTGTTCATTTCAAATACAGTTATATTTTCCCCGAATTGAGAAAGGTGTGAGAAAAATCGGATTTGTAAAAGCTCAATCGGGGCTCGAAAAATTCTATCTTTTCCTTTCTTAAATCGTGTCAGAGATATGAAGGTCTCTGTCAGAATTGCGTTTATAAAACTAACTCTACCACATATTAGTTTTACCGTCCAGGTTATGACGGGATCAATAGCATTTTGACGGAATGGAAAAACGATGAGTCCGAAAAAAGCTAAGATAAAAATCTTAGACCTCATGAGGACGGAGTTATTTTCAAAACATTCAATAAGAAAAGATAGCGGGCATGCTTGACAATTACCCTTTAACACTTTTTCAATTTCCTTTTTGGTCAAATTCAAAAATTTAGCGAGCACTACCACAAGATCTACCTTAATGGGTGGTTCGACTATATCTAACTCAATTGATTTCCCAATGGCAAAACTGTATTCTTCCAGAGTCGGTGTGAGCTTAAACTTACCTCCTAACACAAATGTGGTCGTCTCGGGGCACCAAAAATGAGCGAGTGCCTGCATGATTCCGCTCTGAACATCTATGTCTAGGATTGGCAGCATGAATCCAATGCGCTTGAGAACGTACTGCTGACCATCTGGCTTCAACTGGCTCCATAACTTCTTGAGCTCTAGCTTCGGAGTAGGCACGAAACGGATATCGAGGCGACCCATTCTTATATAGACCACGTGCCAAATGACTCAACCTAAATCATGGACCGACCCAAAATAAGATGAAGAAAACTAAAGAAAAAGCTCGAGAAATTACCGTCTTTGAGGAGAAAATGTCAATCATAGAGACATGCACATGGATCATGAGTTTAAATCTTAATCTATCTATCCTAATGGCTTTTGCAAAATGAAGTGATGAACGGAACAACATGTCGCAGCCTTGCGCACACTCATCATGACTAGCCGCAGCCTCGCATACAATAGTCATGACTAGTCGGGTTCAATCACTTCGGCTTGATTCGGTCGACAAGGGGAACCTCCATGCGTAGTAGCCTCACGTGCATGAGGACAACCCTTGAGCCATTTTTTGAAAAATTTTCGGGATCCAAATGGGATAACCTTTAGCGAGGTCTTACCGCCAAGATTAAAGAACCATCTAAATACCATCTTAGAACTATGGGTGTAACCCAGGTCCGGTCACAGTTTGTATGTGGTGTAGTGTAAATACTATAAATCATGCACAACAATTATATGCAAATACCGCTTCAATAGTGCAAAAATTAAATCACAATTCCATTCCACCAAGCCTGCAAAACAAAGGGTTAGCCAATCACTACTCTCCTTATAACTCCCATCCTACAAAAATATTTAACACCTAAGAATGAGAATTCAATCAAATTTTATCAAATCGAATGATTTTTCCATGAAAATTTTCTGGCCTAAGTCCTCTTTAAATTTTCAAAAAAAATTCAAGTTAGTCCCCAGTGGAGTCGCCAAGCTGTCGCGACCTAAAAAAATCGGGTTTCGATCTTAGGCTAATGGATTACTAGATCAATTAAATTAACTAACCTAGCTCGAGTTCTCCCAAACTCTACCAAATCGCAACTTAGGTCCAATTGTGAGCATGCAAATATTTTCAATGGGAGTCGCCACTAATCATTTAGGGTAGGTTGATTAGAAACCTAAATAAAATAGTGGGAGTACTATTTTATTTTTACGAACCAGAAATCATAAATTTGGGGACTTGGTTACGCTAGATTCCCTAATTCCCTTTCGGTACCAATTTCGAGAAAAATACTCAATTTGACAATTTTAATAAATCCTGACTTAGAATTCAAAGGTGCAGAAATTTCTTTTTTATTTTTTTACTTATTTAAATGAAAGCTATCCTATATGTAATGACGTGCAAAAATTGACATGCGATTAATGCAACGTAACATGCAAACTATATGTCATGCGATGACGTGACCTATTTCTAATGACGGCCCTATTATTTTTTGTATTTTTCCAAATGAAATTCGGAATTAAAATGCCAATTATCTAAACATGCAATTTTAAACTAAAGAAATTGACCTATTCTAAAGCAATCTTTTTGGTATATTTTTTTTTATCGAAATTCGAAATTAAAATCGAGTAAAAAAATATAACCGCGAAATCTTTCGAATTAAGTCTCGATCTGAAGCCTGACAGATCGACCCTAAAATTCGAAATACCCGCTATGGAAATAATTCTATCTAAAGCCTGATAGATAGATTTATTTTCATGTGTGCGGTTGCGGATTAGGAAATTTTCCTAATCGATCACATATTGAAAAATTCGATATCTTAAATATATTGGATATGTTCAAAAGATTTTGAAGATTCTAAATTCTATCTAAATTTGATAAGCAACAGATATCCAAGATTTCAAAAAAAAAAAACAAATCCTAATTGAGATAATGCTTATTATCTAAATATGCAGAATTAGATATCAATAAGCACAAATTAGGCGACAAAATATTCAAATTAAATCGGGATGAGATAATTACCTGATTTGCAGATTTCTTTCCTAATTTGAACTTGCAGCGGATTGGGATTGCGCATCGGGATGCGTCGAGAGCGGCGGCGCAGCGTCGGGAACGGCGGCGTCGGGATAGCGGAGATGCAGCGACGTGGGCGGTACAGCGGCGGTGTCACGGTAGCGGGCGTGTAGCGGCTTGCGGTGGTGCTCGTGGTGGTTCGCGATGGTGGTGGCGACGGCGACGACGAGCGTGACGGCGACGATGAGACGTTCAGTGATGAGCGGCAAGAGGGGGAGATCACAGGCGACTTCTCGGATTGGTGATGGACAGTGGAGTTCTAATCCTGGACGTGAAGATCGTGGCAGAGAAGACTTGGCTTTTGAAGGCTCAGATTTCACTCTTGCCCTCTCAGCATTCTCTCCCGTGATATTTCATGCATTGTGGAAGTGGAGGCGTGAAAAGTCCAATGAGTTCCCACGTGGATGAGATGGCAATGCCCACAAATCCCTTTTTTTTTTCTCAATCGTGGATGTCCTCAAAATTGTCGGTCGTCTATTCGTGGATCTTGCCAAGAACTTGCCAGGACCGTATGCAAAACCCGAGTTAATAAGGCTCCGCCCGAACTGGACAGAGGAGATCATGCGCAGCGGGAACTCGTCGAAAAGCTTGGACTCGATGGTAGGCTTTGGGGGAAGAACAGCAGCGGCGCAAGCAGGGTGTTGACACCTAAATTTTAGTGACCATTTAGTATAATTTACATAGAAAATTAGGGATTAAAATTTTTAACCCCTAAACAAAAAATATTTAATTTGCATAACATATAGTTTAAATTCATTTTAGATTAATTGCATTTTGCATCGGACTGGCGGTGACGAACGAGCTTAAATTTCATTGAATGGGACTCGGCTCGCTTGTAATGCAAGGGCCGAGAATTACAAGTCAAACGGGCTCGGTTGTTTTAATTTGAACTTAATTCAGCCCATTGTCATTAATTAATTCAGCCCATTATCATTAATTAATTCAGCCCATCATCATTAATTAATCCAGCCCATTTAAATTAAAGCCCAAGCCTAAGCCCATTAGGACCAGAAAGCCCATCTAATTGACCTAGATTAATACTATATATACTTCATTAGGTCAGAATTTTAGAAGGAGAATTTTCAGAACATAATTTTTGAGGGCACGAGAGACACACGTGAGCGAGAGAAAAAGGAAGAGAGGAAGAGAAGGAGACCGGCTCCCGCTGTTGCCGCCCCTCCCCGCACGCGCCGCCGCCTGCTGCTGCTGCTCCTCGCCGCGCGCCGCCGCGTGCTGCCGCTGCTTCTCGCCGTGCACCGCTACTGCATGCTGCCGTCGCCTGCTGCCACTCCTCCCGTCACGCGCCGCCTGCTGCTGCCGCTCCTCCCACCGCCGCCGTGCCGACGCTGCCTCACGCCGCGCCTCACGTTGCTGCAGCCACTCCACGCCGGACGCCCCCGCTGCTGCACCGCCGCCTGCCGTGCGCCTGCTGCCGCCGCTTCCTGCTGCCGTCTCTCACGCCGACGCTGCTGCCGCCGCCGCGCCTGCTGCTGCTGCTGCCTCTCCCGCCGGCGCTGCGCCTCACGCCGACGCTGCTGCCGCCGCCGCGCCTGCCGCTGCCGCCTCCCGCCGACGCCGCTGCTGCCGTGTGACGTCGCTGCTGCTGCTTCCTGCTGCCGCGTGCTGCCGCCTCTCCCACCGGCGCTGCGCCTCACGCCGACGCTGCTGCCGCCGCCGCGCCTGCCGCTGCCGCCTCCCGCCGACCCGCTGCTGCTGTGTGACGTCGCCGCTGCTGCAGTTTTCCCCGACGTGCGCCACCGTCGCCGCCATTCCCGACACCGCGCCGCCGATCCGCCGTTCGCCGCTCATCCTGATCCGCAAGTTCGAATTTGGAAATTATCTGCAAATTAGGTAATTGAACATTATCCAATATTTTTAGAATATTTCGTTTCTTAATTTTTGGATGTTTGAATATTCTGTGAATATTGCGTGGATTGTTAGATATCTTAGGATAATGTTTGCCTTGTTCGCAATATTTGAAAATATTCAAAATTAGGAATCTTTCCTAATTCAGCAACGTATCTGGACAACTATCCGACCTTATCCCTAAGGTATGATACGTGGCGATACGGAAAATCATTATCCTATCCATAATCCCTTGGATACGATAATGATTTTTATCTGCTTTCCAAATTTGAACGATCGACTTTCCGTCAATATCTATAATCCTATAGATATGACTGATAGCTCGATTTTTGTGCCTAATCCGAATTTGAAACGAATCTTGTGGATTGCGTGGTTGTTTTAAATGTGGATGCTATCTCTGTTTAAATTATCTTTCCTTTTCAAATAAAAAAGAAAATTCAAAAAAATATCAGTTAGGATTTGAATTTGAGTTTTTTGCATGTTTAAGAATCCTAAATATATCTAGACGATAGAGTAATTATTTAATTTAAATTAGGACTTGAGATAATCTATTCCCTAGTTTAAATTAAATAATTTTCTAATCTTAATAGATTATTTAGGTTATTTTTTATTCCGAATTTTCAAGAAAACCCTAAAAAATGAATTGTTTTATGGTAGATTAGGATAGATTGCATTCTTAATTTAAGTAATTTATTATTTCGAATTTTAACAAAAATCCCAAAAAATAAGTCATGATAGGATATGTTAAGTCATTATAGGTTGCATGTTAATTTAGGCATATTTTTATTCCGAATTTCATCAGAAAATACCAAAAATAAATCATTTGCCCGTCGTTAGAATTAGGTCACGTCGTCTCATGACATATAGTTTGTATGCTAGGTTGCATTATTTGCATGTCATTTTTGCACGTCATTGCATATAGGTTAGCTTTCATTTAAATAAGCGAAAATCCAAAAATATTGAGTGAACTGCTTGTTAATTAGAAATCATATTAGGATGGTTGATGTGATTTTCTAGCTAACCATGCAGATGCTTACGTTGCTTCGAGGTAAGTAATTCTCCCAATCTTGCAATTTATTTAATGTTTTGATTATTGGGTGTTAAATTGGTGGTTTGCGTACCCGCATGAACACCTCACATGTTAGTGACTAAGTTAAAATGGGTCCAGATTGCTTGCCAAAATATTTTTAAAAAGAAAAGGTACCGAAAGGGCGTGAGACTAGATCTAGCGTAATCAAGTCCCCGGACTTAGAATCTCTGGTTCGTAGGAATAAAACATATCTCCCTATGTTTTATTTAGGTTTCTAATCGACCTACCACAAATTAATTAGTGGCGACTCCGAGCATGAAAACTTTTGCATGTTAAAAACTTAAACCCAAAGTTGCGAATTGGTAGGGCTTGGGAGGGCTCGAGTTAGGTTTAGTCCTAATAATCCATTAGCCTAAGAGGAAATTTTTAGGTCGCGACAGCTTGGCGACTCCGCTGGGGATTTGAGTTAAAACTCTTAGTGGACTTAGGCCAGTTTTTCTTTTCAAAAAAAAATTATTTTTGCTTGGCAGCGAGGATCCCAGGTACGTCCCTAACATTTTAGGTGTTAAATGTTTTTGCAGAATGGGAGGTATAAGGGGAGGCGTGATTGTTAACCCTTGTTTTGCAGGGAGGTGTTGGATGTATGGTTTATTTTATGCACGAAGCGCTGTATGATATAACTTGTTGTGCATGCCCTGCATTTACACTACACCGCACACACTTCCCGCTGCCGGACCTGGGCGGCACAGGTTTAGGATGGTACTGAGAAAACGGACACCCCGACCACACCCGCGTGGCATGGGTCGCCTTTCTTGGTCCCGAAAGTTCTTTCATGGTGTCATTGAATACCTACCACGGTTGCACCCTTTGCAACCCGGGTCGGCTCTTTGACTAAGCCGGAGTCAGGGGAATCCCAGCCTAACCACCACCATGACTGGTTTAGCTCGGTAATCCTCATGTCTCCATTTCGCAAGCCAGAGTCTAGGTAGAAATCGAACCTCACGTTTCATGCGCATGTCTATGTGATTGCCATCATTCTACCGGGTGAAGTAAGATTTCTAAACCTTTATCTCGCAATTTATTTATGTTTCGTCTTTTTCTTTGGTCGGTCCATGACATTAGGTCGGTCGCGAGTCTTGGTCTATACACTATGGGAGGGGCAGACATCCGGATTCTTGATGCTCCTAAGGACGAGCTCCGTGCCTGGTGGAATCTACTCAGTCCGACCAACCGCAAGCTAGTTGAGGGCCACATCGGGAGGCTGCTCCCCCTACTGGAGGTCAAAGTCCGTACCGGCCTCGTTCGAGCATTAGCGCACTTCTGGTGTCCCGAGACCTCTACCTTTATATTCGGTAAGCACGAGCTCACCCCGACATTGGAAGAATATAGCGTGCTCATTGGAAAACCATTGGGGTCGGAGTTAGTCACACCACCTTTGGGAATTGATTCCACTTTAATGTTGGCTGAGTTTTTGAATATCGGAAAAGATGAATTGGGAAAAGTTTTAAAAGCAAATCGCGGCACATGTCCTTTTTCATTCCTGAGTCAGTGTTTTGAAAAAGCCACATCTTTTCAAAAAGGCAGAATCTTTTTGCTAGCATTTTTCGGGTTCGTGATTTTTCCTTACTGTAAGAATGCATGTAGTCCGTCAATCGCATGGTTGGTCCAACAGGTCTGTCTTGAAAAGAATTTTATCAACACCATTTTAGCCGAGACTTTCATTTCCCTCACTAAATTTAAGCAACATGTTGACAAAACTTTTCATGCCCCCCTCGAACTTTTGCAAATCTGGTTTTTGTCTCACATAAAAGGGTGTGGCGATTTACTCACAATATCCGAGCTTAGTGATTCTAGCCATCCCGTCTTGAGGTATAAAGAAAAACAAGGGGGTGCACCCGATTATCATTACTCTGAATGGATCATTTTCATGAAAAATGCTAGACCCCAAGGTTTCCAATGGCATGCTAACTGGTTCAAAGTCGAGGAAGCTCGGCTTACATGTAATGATATTGGACCGGTTCCACTATTGGGTTTCACCGGAGCAATTGAATACTACCCCGCCAGAGTGTCTCGTCAGTATCAGATTCTCCAAGGGCTCCCTCCAGCGTTACAATCAGAACTCCTCCAAGTTGACTTCGCCGATGATGATAAAGACCACGAAGCGACCGTAGCTCAGCTCAATAAGATGTGGAGGAAGTGTCGTGTGTTAAAGATAGCTCGGCCCGAAGGAGAACTAAAGGGAGAGCAGAAGTCCTATTTCGCGACGACCCAGTACATTCGTCGGCACAGAATCCCACGGGATTTGCTCCCAAAGATACCCAAGGTGCCTCTCAAGTCCGCCAATCGCTCAGAGAACAATCGCCTCAAAAGGAAGGCCGAAGAAGCTGAAGAAAAGGCATCCAAGATAGCTCGAGCTTATGAGCAATTGAAGAAGGAAGTCGCCTCCCATATGTCTATAGATCAAGCTAAATAAGAAAGCTCGAAGTTCTTTTCTCATTTCAGTTTCAGTTTTTAAAATTTGTTTAGGAATTGAGTCATTTGTCTTTATATTCAATTCAATTTCAAGTCATTAATTGGTGTAAAAATTTTCGCCATTTCAATAAAGAGGTCCTTTCAATTCAAAGCGGTTAGACCAATGTCATGGATTGACGTATGATTTTGCTTAACACTCATGTATGCCTGTTTCGTTCAAAAATTAGGTAGCTACGGACCGATCACGATCGCCCATTCGTACACGGTCGAGAGCCAGAATGGCCAATCAAACCGACTTGCAAGAGCGTGTTGTTGGTGTGGAAGACCAGATAAAGCAGCTTGTCATCGCGATGCAACAAATGTCTGCTGAGATCAAAGCTCTCCGGTCGACCCCTGTTTCGGCACCCCTCGAAACGTCAGTCCCAAAGCAAAAAATCAGAAAAAGTGTCGATGTTGACGGAGATGACGATATTCCTGATTTAGAAGATGACCCCGTCCAGATCATCGTCAACAAAGACAAACCTGATGAACGAGTCAATAAACTTGAAGAAAGAGTGAAACAGCTAGAAGGTTCGCAGGATTCACCTTCGATCGATCTATCCCTGTACTCACAGATCAAAATCCCAAAGAAGTTCAAAATGCCGGATTTCGACAAGTACAATGGCACCACATGTCCAAAAGCCCACCTACAGCTCTATCACGTACAAATGACTTCGTACGTTGATAACGAACTCCTAATGATCCATGCCTTTCAAGCAAGTTTGACGGGTCCTGCTTTGAGCTGGTATCTCATGAAGAAGATAAATGGCCTCAAAACTTGGAAAGAGGCCAGTGAAGCATTCTTGAAGCAATACAGATTCATAACGGACATCATTCCTACCCGTGATGATCTCGAACGTGCTCAGATGAAAAAGACTGAGTCCTTCAAAGACTATGCTATCAGATGGAGGAATTTAGCTGCTCAGGTTGTCCCAGAACCCATAGACAGTGAGTTAAAGAGGATGTTCGTGAAAACTCTCCCGTTCGAATACCGTAATCGGATGGTTGCCATTCCGGCTGACAACTTCAACCAACTCATCCCCATGGGCGAACAAATTGAAATAGGGCTGAAAGATGGATGGTTTGTCGAGCCGTCCTCCTCGACCAGAAGATTTGGTGCGAGAAAAGAGAAAGAACCGGCAGCTGAAGTGAATATGGCTTATAACCAGCCGAGCCGGTGGAATGCTAACTCCGCCCCAGCAATCCAAGTAGTAGAAGCTCAGCAACAAAACTCGGGTCGTCAACCTTTTCAGAGGAGGAACAACAGGAGGCAATTCACCCCCCTCCCCGGATCGTTGTCTCAAGTACTGACAGTGCTCCAGAAGAAAGGCTTGCTTACTACTGAGCCAAAGCGGCCCAATCCTGAGCGGTTCTATAACTTCGACCCTTCAAAGAAATGTGATTATTACATGGGTGAGCTGGGACACTCAACCGATGATTGCTATGCCCTCAAGCACCGAGTCCAAAACCTCCTAGACACGAAGGCTTTCTCATTTCAACCTGCTAAGCCGAATGTTCAGAGCAACCCACTCCCTGATCACGCAGGCAATGTGAATGCCATATTTAGCTTCGACGCTGGTCGAATCAAGAATGTTAAGGTGTATACTACTGACGTCTACGGTGAGTTAGTGAAAGCCGGTTGTTACCCGAGTAATGAAGACCTTCCCCTTGCCATCATGAGAGAAAGAATCTCAAGGATGGTAGAAGCTGGGATGATCGTTTATGCTGACCACACTGGCATCGTTTCTACTATCTCTGAAGTGGTTATTAATTGGGAGGAGGAGTTTGCTTCGTTGAACACCAGGAGCGACGAGGGCGACCCTCTGCTTGAAGACATGCCTCCGCTTGAAGACGCGTCCGATAATGAGGAGATCATTGTAAGCACGCCTACAACTGATGAAGGGATAGTGATCGAGATACCTCAACCGTATGAGTACAGTGATAATAGGGCAGTTCCTTGGTCCTACAGTCTCGATGTCGACTTAGTTACCAGATCTGGGCGTTCCTACGGCCAAGCTAATGCTCAACCTGCAAAACCTGTTACTGATGAAGAAGCCAAGGAATTTCTAGCTGTGATTAAGGCTAGCGAATACAACATAGTTGAACAATTGCGCAAGCTGCCCGCGCAAATCTCTCTGCTTGAGCTGCTCCAGACATCTGTCAAGCATCAGAAGGCCTTAATGAAGGTGTTAAGTGAAGTCCACGTGCCAGAAACGATCGATCATGACAAATTAGAGGAATTTGTGGGTTCTATACTCCTCAAGGACCTCATAGCCTTTTCAGACGAAGAGTTCCCTCTAGAAGGGAGGGGGCATACCAAAGCACTTTATATTTCCGTCAAATACAAGGCTTCACATGTAGCCCGGGTACTCATTGACAACGGATCAGCCTTGAACATCTGTCCTTTGGCAACTTTACACCGCCTTAAGGTAGATCCTTCTAGGATAAATTCTGCAAAGACCTCCGTACGAGCCTTTGACGGAACGAAGAAAGAAGTGATGGGAGAAATCTACCTTGACATCCAGATCGGACCAATTGTGTTCAATGTCCTATTTCAAGTTATGGACATTCCCACTGCATTCAATTTTCTGTTGGGTCGTCCATGGATTCATACTGCCGGAGCTGTGCCATCCAGTCTACATCAGATGGTGAAGTTCGTCGTGGAGAGAAAGTTAATCACAGTTCACGGTGAAGAAGAGCACCCAATCTACCACGCAACGGCTATCCCCTATGTTGAGCCTGATTGCAAAATAGAATCGAGCTATCAGTCGCTCGAGCTCGTATCAACCATACATGCGTCTAGAGGATCATCACCGCCTATTCTCGAGGTGTCAAATGCTGCAGTCATGGTTGGAAGGGTAATGGTCTCTCATGGCTTTACTCCGGGTGAAGGCCTTGGTAGAAATGGTCAAGGTATCCGCCAACCGGTGGAAGTTTCTCAGAGGCCCCGCATTACTGGGTTGGGATACCTGGGGTTAAGTGAGTCAAATAATGGGGTACGTGGACGTGGACGTGGACGTGGACGTGGTCAAGGTCGAGGTCGAGGAACTGGACAAGACAAATCGCGATCCGAAGAAGAGCCGAATGGCAAAGAACATGGGTGTAGTAGGTTGCTTCCACACCTCCGCACCACATTCCCAGGCCCTGCAAGAATGATGCATGAAGAGAAGGAAGTGATCGACACTCTGGGGCAACCAAGTGGCAAGTTCGATTATTATGTTAAATACTCGGCGCCCCCCAGCTTCTATGTTGACCCCCGTGACATTGTCCCGAATGGATGGGGAGGTATGGATGATTCAACACCTCTAGTGACAGAAGATTCTGATGATGCAGTGGAGGGAATCACTGCCCTGTTCAATAATTTCTTAATTGGAGCCATCGAGGAAGGACCGTTGAAGGGAATGGGCATTGGCCCGCAAGAGTAACACATTTACCTTTTTCGCACACTCCCCTACGCGGGAATTTTTACTGCTTTTTAGGACTTGCCCCGTCTCGGGAGCTGCTTTTTAGTACTTTTCATTTCTAGGGTTTGATTGTTGCAATTTCCATTCCAATAAATGTAATTTATTTGGTGATAATCAATGAAATTACAAGTTATTTTCGTTTTGAGGGCATGTTGAGGTACATCAAACCAGCCCGGTGATGATATCCAACCGATAAAATAAAATATAGTCCAAGGAGAATTCTGAGGCCTGGGCTTCTTCATGCTTCCTCGTGTTAAAACCTTTTTGAAAAGAATTTCAAATAATAAAAAAATAAAAATAAAAATAAAAATACACTGTTTAGCCCTGTTTGTCCTACTGAACCCCCTACTTTATGTTTCAGGGGCAATTTTGTGACACGTAAGGGTATGGGAACGGTCCAATCTGATGAATTATGCGCCACCGAATCTGATCTCGATGACACCAATGAATTCGAAGATTCCTCGGACCTCCAGCGTGATCTAGAGCATCATGAAAGACCTAAAGTCCTAACGGTAGATCAAACTATCACTGTCAACTTGAGCGATTCCGGAGAACCCAAAGAGGTGAAGATAGGGGCAACCCTTCCCGAAGGCGAAGCGAAATGCCTGGTCCAACTGCTGAAGGATTACCAGGATATCTTTGCCTGGTCGTATGCCGATATGCCGGGTTTAGACCCTTCTATCGTGGAGCATAGTCTACCCACTAATCCAGACATGCCGCCCAAGAAACAGAAGTTGCGAAGGACCAAGCCTGAACTTTCCAAGAAAATAGAGGAGGAGGTCATGAAGCTCTTGAAAGTGGGATTCATCGAAGTCACCCAATACCCCAGCTGGGTGGCTAATATTGTGCCAGTCATGAAGAAGGATGGTCGAGTTCGGGTTTGCATCGACTATCGCGATCTAAACAAGGCCAGTCCTAAAGACGATTTCCCATTACCACATATAGACGTTTTGGTGGACAGTACTGCAGGGTTCGAGCTGTTTTCCTTCATGGATGGTTTTTCGGGCTATAATCAGATAAAAATGAAGGACGATGATAAGGAGAAAACGGCGTTCATCACTCCTTGGGGGACATTCCACTATAAGGTCATGCCTTTCGGCCTTAAAAATGCCGGGACAACATATCAACGGGCAATAGTGACGCTCTTCCATGATATGATGCATAAGGAGATTGAGGTTTATGTCGATGACATGATCGCCAAGTCTCGACCTGGGAAGAGTCACGTCGATACTTTGAAGAAATTATTCGAGAGGCTCCGTGAGTTTAAGCTCCGTCTCAATCCAGCAAAGTGCGTATTCGGAGCAATCTCGGGTAAATTACTTGGGTTCATAGTAAGCAGTAAAGGCATTGAAATTGACCCCTCCAAAGTGAAGGCTATATGTGAGTTACAACCCCCGTCGACCGTAAAAGAAGTGCGAAGTCTCCTGGGTAGATTGAACTACATAGCCCGTTTTATTTCTCAGCTCTCAGCAACTGCTAAGCCCTTCTTCAAGCTTCTAAGGAAGAATGCTCAAGTGAAATGGGATGATGATTGTCGGGAAGCGTTTAATGAACTAAAGCAATACCTGATGAAACCGCCAGTGCTAGTCCCACCAATGCCGGGCCAGCCTTTGATCCTTTACCTCACAATTCATATTGAGTCTTTAGGTGCGATGCTAGCCCAGAAAAGTCCTGAAGATGGAAAAGAGCGAGCCATTTATTACCTAAGCAAGAAGTTTACTGTCTCGGAGTTGAATTATTCTGAAGCCGAGAAGACTTGCGCTGCGCTAGTATGGGTACTCCATAGGCTGCGACAATATACACTGCATCACCAGACTTTGCTTGTAACTGAGAACGATCCCATTAAGTATTTACTTGATCAGCCAGCTTTGGTAGGGAAGTTAGCCAAGTGGCAGATTTTAATTTCAGAGTTTGATATCCAGATGAAGCCACAAAAGTCAGTTAAAGGTCGAGTAATTGCTGATATGTTAGCTGAAAATCCTGGAGTCCCTGATGATGATAGATATTCTCCAGAAGATCGTGTTTTGGTGATAAAGGAAGACACATGGACCATGTTTTTCGATGGAGCTGTAAACCTGGCTGGTTCCGGCACTGGGGCAGTTTTAATATCCCCAGATGGGCAACATTATCCAGTAGCAGCAAAGTTGGTGTTCCCCTGTACCAACAATATAGCCGAGTACGAAACTTGCATCCTCGGACTCCAAGCCGCAGTGGAAATGAGGATAACCAAGTTGAAAGTGTTTGGTGATTCTGCTTTGATTATTCTCCAAACTGTGGGAGAGTGGAAGACGAGAGACACCAAACTAGTGCCATACCATGAATACCTCGAAGAAATCATAGAGGAATTCGAAAATATCTCTTTTGAGTACTTATCGAGGTCTCATAATCAGTTTGCTGATGCGCTAGCTACGTTATCATCCATATTGCAAGTGATTGATGGGCTAGAGGTAGAACCCTTGAAGATTGAAGTCCTGACAAAACCAGCCTACTGTATGGTTGTGACCGGGGAGCCTGACGAAAAGCCATGGTATTACGATATCATGAGTTACATTCAGAAACAAGAATTTCCTGAGGGAAGCACCCCGGCTGACAGGAAGTACATAATGAAAATGGCTTCAAAATTCTTTGTTAGTGGTGAAAAGCTGTACAAAAGATCGTATGATTCAATCCTATTAAGGTGTGTGGATGCGGCTGAAGCTACCAGAATCATGCAAGAAGTACACGAAGGGATATGTGGTCCACACATGAATGGCCACATGTTAGCTAAGAAGATTATGAGGTTGGGTTATTATTGGCTCAGTCTTGAGAGTGACTGCATCCAACATGTTCGAAGATGTCATCGTTGTCAGGTTCATGGGGATAAAATAAATGTTCCCCCGACAGAATTACATCAGCAGTCTGAGCCATGGCCCTTTTCAATGTGGGGCATCGATGTGATTGGCCCGATTAATCCCAAGGCATCGAATGGACACCGATTTATCCTGGTCGCGATTGATTATTTCTCTAAGTGGATTGAGGCAGCATCTTATGCAAACGTCACTGCAAAGAATGTTGTAAAATTCATCAGGCGAGACATAGTCGCTCGCTATGGTGTCCCTGAGGCTATTGTCACCGACAATGGGACAAATTTGAACAACAAGTTCATTGATCAGTTGTTCAACGAGTTCAAAATCCGGCACCTGAATTCATCTCCCTATCGTCCACAGATGAATGGAGCAGTTGAAGCCGCCAACAAGAACATCAAGAAGATCTTGGCCAAAACGGCTGAAAACTATCGTGACTAGCATGAAAGGTTGCCATTTGCATTAATGGCGTATCGAACTTCGATCCGAACCTCTGTCGGAGCAACCCCTTTTTCCTTGGTGTATGGCATGGAAGCAGTTCTACCCGTCGAAGTAGAGATCCCTTCCTTGCGAGTATTATCTCAAGTGGAGTTGTCCGAGGCAGAATGGATGCGACAAAGGCATGAGCAGTTAAACCTAATTGATGAGAAGCGATTGAGAGCCATTTGCCACGGTCAAACCTATCAGCAGAGGATAGCTAGATCCTTCAATCAAAAGGTGCGTCCAAGACACTTTGAGGTAAATGATCTAGTCCTAAGGAAGGTACTGCCAGTCTTTCCTGTTCCTGGAGGAAAATTTGCCCCAAACTACATTGGTCCATATGTGGTTAAAAAGGTGCTTCCCGGAGGTGCCCTGATCCTCGCAGAAATGGATGGTCGTGAGTTCTCCACTCCTGTTAATTCTGATGCTGTGAAGATCTATTATCCCTGATAAGATCTAACATTTTTGCGGCGAAAGTTTTCAAGTGTTTGATTTTATATTCTGAATTGCAAACATTTCACTTATGAATAAATGGGTTCAATCAATTTAAAGATGGAATGTGTGCCTTGGCTTTAAATTGTGTTTGATCATTTTGTCAGTCTGCATTATCGATTTCAAAAGGGGAATCTATTTAGACAATATGATAACTCACGTGGAATGAATTGAATGTGTTGAATGAGGTACATCGGGATGATGAAAGGCAAGCCATATCCTATACACAGTCCCGTGCACTAATCCCCAGTGAGTTGAGTGGAAAAATTCCATGTCTGCAAGGTAAAGGGTTATCTCGCAAAAGGTACGGCAACTGAAATGACGAGAGGCAGTTCATTTCTCTATCCCAAACACTACAGGTTATCCATTGTTTTGCCACTTTGAGCCTAAACACTTGGAGAAATTCATTCAAATTACCCCTGTCAAGAACCACCCCACATCGGGGTAAACTGGAGGTAAGTCAGCGTCATAAGGTGAAAAATGAGTAGAAATTTTCATGCTCTCACTTGCATCAATCTTCGAGTGTTGCTTTTTCAGATGAATTCACGTGAAGTTCAAGTGCCTTAGGATGACGAAGAGCATTTCTTTCTCTATCCTATACACACTTTATCCTTTGCTAAGCCCAATTGAGCCTGCAAATTCATTTCTTAAACCCAGTTGGTGATCATCCCCCACACTAGGGCAAGGCAAAAGTCATCATTGTTCAAGCAGCATATCCGAAGCGCCGGTAAAAGACGAAGACCCTGAGAGTCCAAATGTTAGTCATTCGGTCAAAACAAGCCAAAGTGTGACTGGCCAATGTATGCATTGTAGACAGTGTGTGTCAAAAAAAAAACTAGAGGGCATGAAAAAGCAGTGTGCCTGGTAAAAGCAAGGCCGATGCCCGTGAAAGAAAAGAAAAGAGAAGAAAAAAATGGAGAAAAGTGACGACTTTAGACTAGAAAATGTTGAGATGTGTCAAAGTCACAAAAATATCCAGAGTCTTAAGGAATCAAGTGATGAATTCTTGAAGCCAATGGAGCACTTACCGAGAAGACAATCCCTGGTGAAGAAGAAGACCGGTAACAATGCCGAGATGATCACCAACTCTCACCCCAATTATACACATTTTGAGCCTTATGATCCATTCATTTCTTAACCCATGAGCCTAGCCTGCGTTACATCCCTTGCAAAGTCTCTTCAGATTAGGGCACTTGAACTAACGTAGAGTTTCTGATGTTTATAAGCTTAACTCGAAGAAGTGCGAGCAAGTCCATTTCTATCTCATTTTGCAGGTTCTTGACTTGTAAACCCGAAGACAATTGCAGAGTATTTTCTTTCAATAGCCTTGACTCGAAGAGTCTCTTTTGCTAAGCCGTTGACCAAGCCCCATGTTACGGTCCTAACAAAGACCTCTCGGATTGGTAAAGTCGTACCGTTTGCGAGAATACTCGGACCCTTGTTGACATGATGATGGTGAGATAGAGTGATTTTCATAAATTAGCCACTTCTCGATGAGAGTGAGTGAAAGCCCTTTCGGACCAAAAGTCCTTCATTCGACATTTTCAAGATATCCGTTTGTGAGTTCGGATTGTCTTGTCATGATTTTTCCCCAGCGAAATTTGTAATGTTGATTTGACAAAACCATCGTGCATGAAAATCAGTTGAAATCATAGTTCATGTGTATATGCATTCTTGACAGTGTGCAAATGCATATTACATAAAATCATGTCTAACAGGAGACACACCTTCAGAGTTGGAGTTATCACCAGGTAAGTATATCTTTATCCCTAGGATGTCTATGACTATCTAGGTATCCCTAACCTGTTCAAGCAATTGTCAGGTCCCACATTTGATCATTTTTGCGATCTCTAGATGCCTTTGATTGTGTTCAGGTGTCTATTGATCAAACCTTTTCAGGTACTTCTGATGATATCCAGGTACTTTGTCAAGGAACTCTTGAACACTTGGGCTAGCCCCTTTGTTCATCAAATCACAGATTTTCATACAATCTCGAGAAGATTCCCCCGTTACATGACTATGAGCAGGTATAGGCATGGCGGCCAAATCTTTACATATGAGCAGGTATATGTAAAGGTCGGAATATTCTTCCCAAATCTCAGGTATTCCCCCGCTACTCACCTATGAGCAGGTATAGGTGAAGCGGCCAAATCTTTACATATGAACAGGTATATGTAAAGATCGGAATATTCTCTCAAATCTCAGATGTTCCCCCGCTACTCGCCTATGAGCAGGTATAGGTGAAGCGGCCAAATCTTTGCATATGAGCAGGTATATGTAAAGATCGGAATATTCTCTCAACCCCAGGTGTTCCCCCGCAGTTCACCTATGAGCAGGTATAGGTGAAGCGGCCAAATCTTTGCATATGAGCAGGTATATGTAAAGGTCGGAATATCCTCTTGATTTCAAAAGTTTCCCCCGCAATTCACTTATGAGCAGGTATAAGTGAAGCGGCCAAATCTTTACAAACACCTATGGAGATGTATAGGTAGTTCGTAAAGATCGGAACTGTTCTCACGAATCCAGATGATGATTGGATACGTCGAGCTTTCTTCGTGTATTTTGACTTAACTGCAGATCACCGAAGTTCATCAACGTATATCAGGCAATACCTATGGGGACTGAGCCCGTACATTTGCCAAACAACATGCGAAATTAGAGTTGTGCCTCGAATTGCATTATCTCGCTCATATCAGGTAAGTAATTCCAGGTAGGTTTTCTACTCATGTCAGCATGCATCATTTCTTAATGCATTGTAAAATGGGATTCATAATCCCGACAAAAACAACATTCATTGCATTTGCATAAGTGAAATTTAGGTATCATTTAGTCTTTGAATGCAACCTCTGCGAGGGGCAGCTGTTGACACCTAAATTTTAGTGACCATTTAGTATAATTTACATAGAAAATTAGGGATTAAAATTTTTAACCCCTAAACAAAAAATATTTAATTTGCATAACATATAGTTTAAATTCATTTTAGATTAATTGCATTTTGCATCGGACTGGCGGTGACGAACGAGCTTAAATTTCATTGAATGGGACTCGGCTCGCTTGTAATGCAAGGGCCGGGAATTACAAGTCAAACGGGCTCGGTTGTTTTAATTTGAACTTAATTCAGCCCATTGTCATTAATTAATTCAGCCCATTATCATTAATTAATTCAGCCCATCATCATTAATTAATCCAGCCCATTTAAATTAAAGCCCAAGCCTAAGCCCATTAGGACCAGAAAGCCCATCTAATTGACCTAGATTAATACTATATATACTTCATTAGCTCAGAATTTTAGAAGGAGAATTTTCAAAACATAATTTTTTAGGGCACGAGAGACACACGTGAGCGAGAGAAAGAGGAAGAGAGGAAGAGAAGGAGACCGGCTCCCGCTGCTGCCGCGTACTGCCGCCCCTCCCCGCACGCGCCGCCGCCTGCTGCTGCTGCTCCTCGCTGCGCGCCGCCGCGTGCTGCCGCTGCTTCTCGCCGTGCACCGCTGCTGATGCTGCCGTCGCCTGCTGCCACTCCTCCCGTCACGCGCCGCCTGCTGCTGCCGCTCCTCCCACCGCCGCCGTGCCGACGCTGCCTCACGCCGCGCCTCACGTTGCTGCAGCCACTCCACGCCGGACGCCCCCGCTGCTGCACCGCCGCCTGCCGTGCGCCTGCTACCGCCGCTTCCTGCTGCCGTCTCTCACGCCGACGCTGCTGCCGCCGCCGCGCCTGCTGCTGCTGCTGCCTCTCCCGCCGGCGCTGCGCCTCACGCCGACGCTGCTGCCGCCGCCGCGCCTGCCGCTGCCGCCTCCCGCCGACGCCGCTGCTGCCGTGTGACGTCGCTGCTGCTGCTTCCTGCTGCCGCCTCTCCCGCCGGCGCTGCGCCTCACGCCGACGCTGCTGCCGCCGCCGCGCCTGCCGCTGCCGCCTCCCGCCGACCCGCTGCTGCTGTGTGACGTCGCCGCTGCTGCAGTTTTCCCCGACGTGCGCCACCGTCGCCGCCATTCCCGACACCGCGCCGCCGATCCGCCGTTCGCCGCTCATCCTGATCCGCAAGTTCGAATTTGGAAATTATCTGCAAATTAGGTAATTGAACATTATCCAATATTTTTAGAATATTTCGTTTCTTAATTTTTGGATGTTTGAATATTCTGTGAATATTGCGTGGATTGTTAGATATCTTAGGATAATGTTTGCCTTGTTCGCAATATTTGAAAATATTCAAAATTAGGAATCTTTCCTAATTCAGCAACGTATCTGGACAACTATCCGACCTTATCCCTAAGGTATGATACGTGGCGATACGGAAAATCATTATCCTATCCATAATCCCTTGGATACGATAATGATTTTTATCTGCTTTCCAAATTTGAACGATCGACTTTCCGTCAATATCTATAATCCTATAGATATGACTGATAGCTCGATTTTTGTGCCTAATCCGAATTTGAAACGAATCTTGTGGATTGCGTGGTTGTTTTAAATGTGGATGCTATCTCTGTTTAAATTATCTTTCATTTTCAAATAAAAAAGAAAATTCAAAAAAATATCAGTTAGGATTTGAATTTGAGTTTTTTGCATGTTTAAGAATCCTAAATATATCTAGACGATAGAGTAATTATTTAATTTAAATTAGGACTTGAGATAATCTATTCCCTAGTTTAAATTAAATAATTTTCTAATCTTAATAGATTATTTAGGTTATTTTTTATTCCGAATTTTCAAGAAAACCCTAAAAAATGAATTGTTTTATGGTAGATTAGGATAGATTGCATTCTTAATTTAAGTAATTTATTATTTCGAATTTTAACAAAAATCCCAAAAAATAAGTCATGATAGGATATGTTAAGTCATTATAGGTTGCATGTTAATTTAGGCATATTTTTATTCCGAATTTCATCAGAAAATACCAAAAATAAATCATTTGCCCGTCGTTAGAATTAGGTCACGTCGTCGCATGACATATAGTTTGTATGCTAGGTTGCATTATTTGCATGTCATTTTTGCACGTCATTGCATATAGGTTAGCTTTCATTTAAATAAGCGAAAATCCAAAAATATTGAGTGAACTGCTTGTTAATTAGAAATCATATTAGGATGGTTGATGTGATTTTCTAGCTAACCATGCAGATGCTTACGTTGCTTCGAGGTAAGTAATTCTCCCAATCTTGCAATTTATTTAATGTTTTGATTATTGGGTGTTAAATTGGTGGTTTGCGTACCCGCATGAACACCTCACATGTTAGTGACTAAGCTAAAATGGGTCCAAATTGCTTGCCAAAATATTTTTGAAAAGAAAAGGTACCGAAAGGGCGTGAGACTAGATCTAGCGTAATCAAGTCCCCGGACTTAGAATCTCTGGTTCGTAGGAATAAAACATATCTCCCTATGTTTTATTTAGGTTTCTAATCGACCTACCACAAATTGATTAGTGGCGACTCCGAGCATGAAAACTTTTGCATGTTAAAAACTTAAACCCAAAGTTGCGAATTGGTAGGGCTTGGGAGGGCTCGAGTTAGGTTTAGTCCTAATAATCCATTAGCCTAAGAGGAAATTTTTAGGTCGCGACACAGGGGCTCCGCAGTTCGGGTGGCCGTGCGTGTAGGCGACAGACTCTCTCTCTTACTCTTGCTCTCGCTCACGTGTGTTTCTTGTTCTCTCTGAAAATTCTACTCCGGGAATTATGAGAGCCCCCTTTTTTATGAGACATAAACATATATTTATAACGTAAATCTAGGTCAATTAGCCAGGCTTTCTAGTCCTAATGGGCTTAGGTTTAGACTTTAATTTAATTCTAAGTGGGCTGAATTAATTTGGGCTTTTCTTTAATTAAGCATAATGGGCTAATTTAAGCTCAAATTAAGACAACCAAGCCCTTTTGCGTGTGATTTTCGGCCCCCGTCTTCTGAGTCAGCCGAGTTTCGTTCGATGCCCGAGCTCGATTTACGTGATGAATTTTAAGCTCGCTTGCCACCGCCGATCCGATGCGGAATGCAATTAATCTATATGAACCTAAACTATATGCTATGCAATTTTAATATTTTTGTTCAGGGGTTAAAAATTTAATCCCTAATTTTCTATGCAATTAACACTAAATGATGCGTCAAAATTTAGGTGTCAACAGGAATCGCCACTGAACTTGTCTTTTCCATAAAAATCAAAGAATAACTTTCGGTGAAAAAAATTCATTGTGGAGTCAAATTCCGACACAACATCCTCACAAAGTTATCTCCTCAAAATCCAATCGAACTAATAAGCTGATGTTCTTTCGTCCACCGTTGCGATCGAGCAATACAGACCCTTCATTTGGTCCATAAGCAAAATCTGATGGACGAAAGAGAAAGCAAAAATAAATAAAATAAAATAAAAAGGAGAAGGTGAGAGATCATTAATAAAGTAAATAGGGTCAACCAGCTTTTGTTGATTGAGGGGCTCAATAAACACAAAAAGTCTCAAAAGCTAGAACAAAAGAGGGAAGCTCCCCTAATTTCAAACGTCTCTGCTTCCTGGTCTGTAATAATCTTTTCAAGATCTTGAACCTGAAGACTTGTTGGGTCCAACATGGCTTTGTCAAGCAGAGCTTGCTTGATTGTAACCATTGGAATGGTTGACTAGGGATTGATCCATCGAACTGCATGGATTATTTGCCCAACATTCAAATCAAATGGCCGAGCTTCCGCGAGTTGTCTACCGTATTCCAAGCACAATCTCCTAGTGATATACAACCATGAAAGCATCAAAGAGATGCTGAGGACTCAAAAGGTAATATAGCATCACTCTAACTATCATTTAGGCAAACAGTCACTATATCAGTAATCAATAAAAAAAAAACATCAGTACAGTTTCATATGAAAAATGTCAAAAGATTTTTCAGAATGTATCGATTAGAATTTATCAGATATCTTTGGAGGATGAGAAAATAGATCATTTGGTCAAGGTAATATTTCGATTACATGCTACTAGGAACATATATAAGTCCTATTTTCTGTTGAATTTATAAAAAGTATTTTGTATCAATGATATGCCATTTTCTACTCAAAAGGGTGTCACGAAGGGCACGTTAATGTGATTCTATCAATGATATGCCATTTTCTTAGCTCAAAAGTAAAGGTTACATAAGACACAACAAAGGTCTTGTAACTAAATAAATTTAAATGCGAGAAAGGATAGTTCTCGTGGGCTCCAAAAGCAAGTCCCTAGATTCTTCGTGTTTTCCTACTTTTGCACTCTCTTTTGCGCAAAGTTCAATGAAATAAAGAGGCCACACGACAAGTAGTCTCCTTCCTAAGTAACTTAATCAACCTCCCACCGCTAATCACGTCTTATTTTAATAGCCAAACCAAAGTTTTCTTCCATATATACAGATAAAATGGTTCACTGCATCAATCGACAAGATTTAATCAGAAGTGGAGATGAAAAGATAGATGTCGCTAGTTTGAAGTGATTGAACCAAGGTCACACGCTACTCCATTATATGTCGTGACTCTTTTAAAAGACTTTGCTTTTGCCTTCAATAATTATTAAAGTATGTGTCCCTCCTGATTCTAGCTAAGAAAGATATCCCCCGTATCGTGTCCAGTCAATCATTAGCGTTACAGAATGTTCAATAAAGAAAATGTAAAGACTCCGAATTACTCAGAAAGTCATTAGGACCCACTTTTGCTTCAACTTGTCCCTACCTCTATACCATCTTTTTATAGCCGGACTCCACGGCTACAATTTATAGTCAAGCAACCAGTCATTCTTGGCATGTGCATGGCAAGAATACAATTATATATAATGGATATACCATCAAACGGGTGGGTCGGGTCGAAAATGATCTAACCCAAATTAATACAATTAATCCGTTTTGACCCATTTATATCCACTGCATATTTAATGACTCATACCCAACCTAACCCATACCAGACCCCGACCTAGATTCCATTTTTAGCAAGTTCGCTCCTTAAATTGTTACCTTCGAAGAGTGGGCTGCTCCATGGACCGACTCTTTAAGTTAGTAAAGGAGCTCGGGGGTTGGGTTATGAATGAAGCCGTGAAAGTGGTGGTGAAAGTTTGGGTTTCCTCATAAGTACAATTTGTCACAATAGTTTGAAGATGCAAGTCGGAGGTTGAAGAAAACATAACGATGGCAGTAGTGTAAACAAAAGGAGAAGGTCGCAAGTCACGAAATCGAAGAGGGAGAAAGAATAGACTGGCGCAAAAGGATCAAAGTGAGCTGAGCTTGACCTATTTATTAATTAGGTTGAAATTGGATTCATAACAGATCCACAAAAACCCATATGTATTGGGATTTTAACTTTAAAATCTATTATGACCCATAATTTAAGCTTGAGATGACCTATTTGTGACTCATTTAAATAATTGTGAGTTAGATTATAGGTTTATAAACCATTTTGACAGCCTTGATATACACCATTTTGTATCTAAGTGGAGTATGGGAGAGGGTCTTTTATGTAATGACTATGCATACGATAATTATGAGCAAAACCAGATAAACATAAAATCAAAATCCAAACAATTAATGAGCCTTTCGTCAAGGCCAGCACATGAAGAAGAAAATTTACGAGCGAAATCGGGATCAATTTGGAACCGGTTCAGTCATTGTCGAAGGTGCTTTTTGAAATTTTCATCAGTATTGTAAAGCATATCTTCTTCAGTTTGAGTGAAACTACAGAAGCAAACTAGGAAGAAGGGGATATGGTCACCTAATAGCCATTTCATGTTGGTCATGCAGGAGATGATAATGGTAATTTTCCAATCAAACATCTTCCCTCCATCTAGAGAGAGAGAGAGAGAGAGAGAGAGTAGCTACCAGTCAAACTCAATATGGCAGCAAAAAAAACCAACAGTTGCTTCGCCTTTTTGGCTTGTCTCTCCCTTTATTAAAACCCCAATCTATCGCCTCTCTTCCTTAGCATGCTCAGTCTCCCCCTTCCTTCCTTATCCTTCATTCTCATCTCTCTCTCCCTTCAATTGCAAATGACACAAATCGACATAAGATCACCCAAACACTGCGCCCAAAAGCAAGCCAGGTTCTACGACAACATAGACAATCCCAAGCTCTACAAGAAGCTCTTCTTTGCCTTGTCCACTCTCTTCACCACCCTCCTCTCCCTCATCCTCCTCGTCTACCTCCTCCTCCACCCCACCAAGCCCCGCTTCTCCCTCCAACAAGCCCAAATCTACCAACTCAACCTCTCCACCAATCCACAGCTCATCAACTCCTCCATCCAACTCACCCTTGTCGCCACAAACCCCAACACCAAGGTCGGCATCTACTACGATGGCCTCCGGGTTTATGTCACCTACAAGGGCCAGCAGATAACCCTTGACTCTCCCCTTCCACCCTTTTATCAAGGGCACCAGGACACCAATCTCTTGACTGCCTCCCTCGTGGGGAGTTCGATTCCTGTCGCTCCCTCTTTCGGTTATGAAGTGGGCCGTGATCAGAGCGCGGGCAAATTGGCAATCAGTGTCAAAGTGAATGGGAGGGTAAGGTGGAAGGTGGGGACTTGGGTTTCATCGAATTATAGGATAAATGTCAACTGCGTCGCGGTTATGGATTTCGGGCCAATGATTCCGACCGGCCCGTTGAGTTCCAAGCAAGGAAGCCAATGTTCTACTTCTCTATGAAAAAAGGAAAGAAGGAAACTTATCATCACCGCTAATTTTAGGATACATATCTTTGCATTTTCAAGTTTATGCTTTCTTCTCTTTTGTTTGATAGTGTTGGCCTTATGTTGATGTATTTCAACTTTTTTGGCAAGTACATATGATGTTAATGATGGTTGAGAAGATGAGAAAGGTTGAAGTTATAATGAGACGTAAAAAGCTTGTTTTGATTTGTTAATGTTATCTTGGTCATCCCTTTCTCGATAATGCTAAATCGCTATATTGCCATGCATGGAGTTGAAAAGGAGGCGCACGTGCTGTCGCTTTTGTGGGCGGTATCGATACATGAAAGTGGAGAGTGGAGAAAATGATTTTCTATTTTTAAATTGTACTATCAAAAACTAAAATTATTAAGAAGCTACACATATGTACTCGCGATGTAAATGTTATTGATCCTAGAAGTCTTGATTTTGAACATTTTGAACAAGTATAATTATGAAAGGTGCTATCATAACTCCGATCCCCACGCTAGCTTCTTCTTTTGAGTTATTTATAGCCTTTTTAATTTCCAATCATATATTTGAATTTAATGTAGCTGGAAAGTTGTTAGTCATGAGTAAAGTCTCTGGTATAAGCGATGGTCAAAGGAATGGAGTTGATTAATGTGAGATTAAAAGAGTTCTTAGGCACCCAACTTTCTTCTTGCTTTTGTTTTAGTAAAAGAAAGATAATTGAATCTTAAATTGGGGCTGCAACTTCGGTGCTTGCCATATGAATCCCAGATATGATTTTAAATAATTGAGTAACCAAAAAGGGGCACATGCACATGGTAAGGACAAAAACAGTGACTTTCCTCAAAAAGTGAAAATGAGGAAAAGAAAAAATGAGTGAAAATAATTTGGGCTGCAGATTTCTTTTTGTCAAAAGCTAAAACACTTTCCAGGGATTTGCAGAAAAAGTCGCAAACCCTAGTCCTACTTCAACCCCGCCCAAAAAAAGAGAAGTATATATATATATAGACTATGATGTATTCACAATATGAATTGAAAATTTCATTCATAATTCTTTGGAATTCCGAAGGAGAGAGCTTCTTGGAGTGGGGCAAGAAAGGCATGTCCCTAAGATATTGGTATTTATAGGGTGATGAACAGTAAAATCATTACAATGATGAACAGTATGAAAAGTGCTACAATAATTGCTACAGTGATTTGTCAGTCATTATCTGCTACAGTGATAAGCTTCGCTGCTACAATTCTTTGGCATGTGACCAGGTGATTTTATTCTTCTTCGCTATTCACTGCAAGATCTATTCCATAGCAATCGTTTTCATTGATATTTCTGTTATGGTGTGATTGGAAGGAACTGGAAGTTCTTTCTATTTGAGAGATGATCTTCTTCATGACTTCTACATATTATTGTGGTGATTATACAGCCACTAGCTATGCTGTTGCAAGAGATTTTTGCTGTAAAAATGATATACTGAATAATTGTGTTGTATTATAGATATTTCGACTCTTCGACTAGTTTGTTACTAACTGATTGGAGATGTGATTAAATAATTAGAAACCATCCCTCCACTCAGTTTTGTAATGGAAGAGAGGGAGAGAGGGAGTCTTGGAGTGGGGCAAGAAAGTTGTGTCCCTCTAAGTGAGAAGAGATGGGTATTTATAGGGTGATGAACAATAAAAGTGCTACAATAATAAACAATAAAAAATGATATAGTGATTTGTCAGCCATTGTCTGCTACAGTGATTGGCGCCGCTGCTACAGTTCTTCGGCATATGACCAAGTGACTTTATTCTTCTTTGCTGTCTGCGGCTAGATCTATTCCATAGCAGTTGTATTTATTGGTATCTCCACTATGGTGTGATGGAGTGAAATAGGAAATACCTTCTATTTCAGAGATGATCTTCTTCATTACTTCTAGATATTGTTGTGGTGATTGTACAACCATTAGCTGTGTTGTTGCAAGAGATATTTGCTGTATGATGTATTGGGTAATTGGGTTGTATTATGGATATTTCGGCTATTCAGCCAATTTGTGACTAACTGGTCGGAAAGTTCTGCTTGACCAATTTTATAGAAACAGAATATAAATATTTATATATATATATATATGGAAAACCTTGAGACGATCCTATTTTTGAGAAACCATAATCTTTGCTCGTACATTTGAATAAAAGCTAATTCAAGTTCAATAGTGCGCTCAAAGTCAACAAACGACCTGGTCTTAAAATTTGTCCACACCATAGAAAATTTGATGCCTAGCGAAACACGTCAACGATTAGACATACACGAAGGAAGCCAGTGGGGTTGGGTTATGTAATCGGTATTAATGTGCCATGAAATAGCAATACTAAGTGCATGTACTAGACAATGCAATCTTGTTTTTTTATAATGATGCAACGTGTCCAAGCCTTTCAATTTAATTTATCTTAATGAATGTAGGTAAACCGTCTTTGTTTACGTTCGTCAGGTGAGGCTCCATTATACAGTTAGACACGAGCTTAGAGCTCGAGCTCGAGATTGAAGTCGACCTACTCTTCGCTAAAGAAATCGGGGGTTCTCAAGATGTACTAAGCATGAAAACAAATTAAAGAGCAGTACGCAAAGTGGAGACTCTGTTCTTGGGCCAGTCTTTTGTGGCCTTCTGAGAAGATATTCTTGGGTTGGACTATTGATAGGCCTTACTCTTAAATTCATGGGTTGACCGTATCGCATGCTTGTTCGATCATGGCTAGGATTCGAGGATGTTGTTCATGGACTAGATAAGTTCTACAAACTTGCTAAAACATGCGTCTAGGCTTCATGTTTTTAACATTGGTATTGAATGGTTTCCTTTTTCCTTTTTTTTCTGTCTTAAATGATGTTTGAATGTTTGGACCTTACGAAAACATTCACCGATTCTCAAGTGATAGGCTTTTCATAGATGATTTCAGTTTTGTTTCCTTGGTTTAAAAGATGATGTCGCTGCGAATTTCTTACATGAAGAGTCTAAGATATCAAGAACAGAATTTCAAGCTATATCAACATTAACCTGCTAGAAATTAAGTAAAGGAGAGGGGATGAATTCTCATCTGTACTATTATATAAAGTAAAGAGAAACTCCTATTTTTAAGATATCACAATTCCTTCTTCTTTTTTACCTTCCTCAGAATCTACACACATCCTCGATAAATTATTTTACAAGTCTTCCTATCAATGGACAAATGCATAAAACGACAGTTCTATTTTATCTATCACATATTTCATTTTTCAAAGCATTAATATGTTTTTATCTTAATATCAAAGTTACCAAAATAAGTCCAAATCAAAAAATATTTTCCTTTTCCCCATTCATGTTCACGATTCCTTTATATTGTGTCAGATAATTTAATTTCGTTAATTGATCATTCAAGTGCTATATAATTAGGCAATTTCGCGAAATTTTTTTAAATGACAAATTTTTTTCATATTGGCTAGTTATCTGAAATAATTTTTTATTTTGGACAAGCCTAAGCAAGTGAAACTGATTGATTATCTTTCTTTTTTTTTGGTAAAAAAACTGATTGATATCTTGTGTGGATCCGCTACCATTTTCTTGTTTCCTGCATGTGATGAATATGTGTGTAGTACTTTTCTGTACGTACACTTGCTGAATCGCAGGCACATGGACTGGCAATTGCCACATTCATAGTATGCACAATTTTTTCCACAAAGCTTTGTTCCTTTCCCTTTTTTGTTTGCTTATGTATTTTCCACAAGATTTGTCATCTCCTTCTCGTTCCCTCATTTTCATGTGGAATGTGGATGACTATAATTGATTGGCCTTATCTTTATTAGGTTGCATGCACTTCACATTAATCATGTAAGAGATATCAATGAGATTTTCAAAATCTCCCTTAATTGTGCATATCCTGGATTGTTCGTGTAATTTGTAAGAGATGATCATAATATTCTCTGCATCTCCCGTGATTGTGAATACACCCCCCGTTTTTTTTTATCAGATTAATATACTCCATTGATTATGCATATCTTTGATTGATCAACCATGCACGATAAAGGGAGATATGAAGAATCTACTCATTTATCTCTAACAAATCACATGATCTTGGACAGCTAGATGTGATACCGCACTCCTGGAGTTCAACGTTTTAGAATTTTCAACTTAAAAGCTTAACTTATATGATGAAGGAAGACCAAATGTATTTGAAACCTGGACGATATCAATCTGGCGGATGGAATATCCTTCTCATAAGTAATATCCTAATTGATTTTTGCATCTATTGGTTAGCTTGCGAATATTATTGAGTGGTGTGACGTTCGGTGACCGAACTGACTAAACTATACCTTCTAAAATTGGAGGGATTGTGTCATAGTGACATTACATTCATATCCACCAACTTCTCCGATCATCAAGACAACAGAATACAATCTTTGTTTTTTTTATGTGTATCACTGCGTGTGACAAATAGTCATGTATTACATGCACCGATCAATGCTTTGTGCGCTTTTAGCTAGAGAGTGTGATTAGTGTCTCGTCTCATATTAAGAGTGTGTTTGTTTGAATAAAATAATCAGTAAATCGGTTTTTTGGATTTCACGCGTTTGATTTACTAAAAATGATCAGTTAACAAAATATCATTTATGTTCAAAGAAAATATGCATGCTTGAAGTTACGAAAGTGAAATTCTCTAATCTGAAAAGGAGAAAAAAATTTTCTAAAAAATAATTTTTCAAAGAGCATTTTTTTATCATGAAGTTTTCCTTAAAACAACAAGCCTTCAATTTTTGTAATTGATGTGATGCTTGGCCTGCATGAAAACTCTATCGTAACAATAGTTAAGAGAAAAATAAAAGGGAACTTTGCAATTAAAGCGAGTGAGCAATGATGGAACGCCTAAATTTCTTAGGTATAGATAGACATATTAGGTAAAGTGTTCTTAGGGTGACGTCACTTTTTCTTAGGTATGTAGGTGATGAAAGCACCGATGATTTAGTTAGGTATTTGATAGGGATCGATGAGCCTAAACTAGCACGTCTCACAAGAGAAGTGCATTTCATATTGGGATTCTCCGGAGACAGCAAAATCAACCGAGATAAGGTTGATATGGATACAATAGAGGGGATTAGATAGACGTGCTTATTGAATATGTCTCACTTACTTGAAGGATCATTCACTTAGAGTTTATCGCATCGATTTATAAGTTAATTCTCTAAAGAATAATGTTCGACGTCCTAAGACCTTTGATTAAAAGAATCTTAGCGATATCCTAATCACCATTTCTATACTAAAATAAAGCCCATCTTCCTGATAGATGCAAATAAATACCTAATAATGAAATTGGGATATTCGTAAAGAAGTATTTTCTCGTGTGATCTGATTAAGATAAATGACCTATGCACAGGGCAAAAGTGTGGACGTAACCTGTTCGTGGAACTTGTGGAGTGTTTCGCGAGCTTCTAGGCGGCTGGATCTCCATGACACGCCCTCTCTGGATTAGTAGAAAAGGGAATAAAATGATAAAATAGTAAAAAGATAAAATTGTCTAGAATTCCGCAATAGGCGCCGCAAACTTTTGGCATCCACGCATGCAGAGGACACGCTGAAAGCGAAATGAGTAAGCACCCTTGAATTGCAGCGATGATAAGACTTTCGACTGAGAGAAAAAAAGAAGAAGAGATAGATGAGATTGTCACGTAATTAGAAGGGATGAAGCCCCATGAGTCAGATTGATACACCATTGCAATTTAGTTTTGAAGCCTTTTTTCTGCATGCAGCAAGTGAATATTGAGTAAAACTCTTACTGCTGATCACTTAATACCAAAATGAATAGCAAACATCTACGAATCAACTAACAACAGTTAATTATGTAGTATTGATTCCGAGTGAAAGTTCTTTGAGATATGTATACATGGCAGAGAAGAAGCGAGTTTATCGGCGGTCCTCTCTTTACGTCCTCGTCACTTCACGAGTTCATAACATTCCCGCTTAAGTGTTGAGATAAGGTGCTTGGAAAGTGCAATTTAATGGGCGTTCTTCGAATTTGCTCTTCGACTATTTGCTTGTGAATTTTTGTCGGTTCTCATCCTCTCTTGTTCCTTCAGTATTGATCCCATCTACAAGATGATCACGTGGACGTGGATTCTCCTTTCAAATTCCAAGATTACGATACGAAAGGAGATGGGCCCGAGAGGGTCACGTTAGCTGTCTTGTTCCATTCACCGCTGAGCCACAACCTGCACAGCATACTTCATGAACAGTGAGTCAAGTCAACGTCGATGCATATCTCGAATTTCATGCTATTGACGTGAAGTCAAAAATGACTAGCTTCAATCCCACGAACCTATAGATCGCAACAAGCGCATGTGCGATCACATGCAATCATGTACGATCACATGCAATCGCTCATGCGGATGCAGATCTGCTGTTCCTTACTGTGAACGCAATTGGGGTTCCCTTCACGAGATTACGATACATTTTGTCGCAGCTTTTCTCGGGGTAAACTATCAAGAGAAAGTAAATGGATTATTAGGCGAGAATAAATATTTACTTATTAAAGAGATAGTACCGTCACCTACCACAGATTCTCCCAAACCTATTCTGATTGCAACTTGAGGTTTTCATTTATCATTTTTTAAGATGCAATTCAATTTATTATGGAGCCACCACCAATCAATTATGGGTCTATTAGAGACCCAGGTAAAATTTGGAAGTGCATTTTATTTCTAGAAACTAGAGATTCGTGGATATAGGGATTTTATCACACTAGATTAAGTTAATGCCATTTCGGTACATTTTCTCTTTATTTTGAAAGTAATTAACCACTAACATGCGAGAGGTGATAATATGAATGTGCAAGATCATGTACAACTCGTCAAAGCTGTAAATAAATTGCTTTAAACATAACCAAAGAACATGTAATCACTAAGCAAGCAAAAGCAAAGCTTTTTAATTCGCCCCATTGAACATGGATTCTACAATGTGTTAACTAGAGAGCAAACGATGATGTAATGCAGGCATGACCTATATATGATTTCTAAATGTAACTATGCAAGGCCAATTAATTCTTTTTGAGTTTTTGTTCTTTGAAATAAACATGACTAAATTAAAGTGTTATGACTACATGAATTCTAATCTAACATACATTGATGAACTAACATGAAATCTAAAATGACATGTGTGCTATATTATAATTAAATGCAACCTATACTAATGACATGAGATAGGATCGGAGGAAAAGGTCGCGGGCGTGAACACCACATGGCCGAGCACACCGCTGAGCACCTCACTGCCACACCTTGCTACTGCCGCTTGCCACCCGACGCTGGCTGAGCCCTTGCTATGACCAATGCCAACCATGAGTCACGACGCTTGCTCCTGCATCAGCGACTTGCTTTTGTCCTTACATTGCCGCACCTCACAGTGATCGGCAACAGCCCATCTTGATCGATCCACAGCCAGAGTCCTTCCACTACCTTGGAGTGTTCTGTTTTGCAGGTTATGTTGTGGCTAACAGTATAACATAAAGGGGTGAATAGGTTGTTTTTAAAAAACTTTGACAATTTTCCGAAAATTGGTAGCTACTATGCAAAAATCAGGTCAAGCAGAAATTTCAAATAATGTGAACAGACTAAGTGTTGGTGTAAGTAAGAGTGAGAGAAACAATAGCACACAACGATATATAGTGATTCAACTTTATCCCCGAGCCCATGTCCGCTATCCAAACTAACAGCTACAAGTTAGACTGAATTGCACCAGTAATCTACTAGACAAGTTACAACCAATAAACACCAATCCTATCATATGATAGATCACACTATCAGAAATCAGGTGTTGCTACAATGAAGATCGGAAGAGAATGAAACACTTTTTCGCTAAGAACACAGCTTTTAGCAGATTTGTAGATTTTATATATTGCGCGTCTAACATATTGCTTTCAGGATATTCTCTTATATAGATGCATCTTCAATCTTCTCGTTGGAGATATCTCAGAGAACCAATGAGCCATTAGAGACATGTTCTCGCTTCTATCTAAAGGTAAAATTATGACATCCACGGTTTCAACTATAGAGAATGGCTATAGAACTAGCTTTCCGATCGCAGGAAAAATCAGCTATGGACCAATCCAATGATAGGTGATGAACCAATCAATCCAATCAGAACGGTAACCAAGGGATCAGCTATTGTCTGATTGAAAGATCAGCCCTGGAATGATCAAAGGAATCGGCAATGAATCAATCCAATGACCATACAAGTGACCCGAGCTATTCAATCATGGATCAGCTCCTCAACCATAAGGGTTGATCGTGGAACAATCTTGTACCACCACGGATTGATGGACGATCATGGATTGGTACCACGTGGTCTTATTCCGATCGCGGGTGATACCGCACAACTATGTATTGAACGCAGACGACCATGGATTGATCCATATGACCGTGTGTTGGTCACAAAACGATTGATCCCGCACAACTACATGACAATCGAGGAACATCCACGAACCAAGTATGCTTGGCCATGGACCACTTGGACGGGTCACGGACCGGTCGTGAATCGGTAGCGGATTGGTTCGACGACATTGCCGAATGGGTTATATGCCCAAGCCGTGTGCTAGGCAATGTGCTGGGCCATGTGCCTAACTTGGACTCTTTCGTAAGGCCAAAGGCCAGCCCAAGCGTCGACCATGTGCCCGTTCGACCTGTGGATCGCTGTGGATGGGTAGCGCACTAAGTCGCGCACGGGCCATGCGCTCGATCTGCACGAGTCATGTGCCTGGTTTGTTCGGCCAGCGGCTCAGTCCTGCACCCAACCCTGTGCCCGTCTAGGCCAAGAACCAAGTGGACAGGCCATGCACGAGCCGTGTACCCGGTCTGCTAGGCCACGTGCCCACGCCATGGGCCACCGGCCTAGTCATTTAAAGTAAGTTTAGCCAAGATCCGCCACTTTCGATGGTGACTCGACTACGAACCTTGGTTGGGCAGGCATGGTTGATCGTGGATGGACACGAGGAACTCATTCCCTACCAAGTTAGCACTTCCTTTGGTCTAGTCCTCATGTTTGCTTTATTCCTTGGGAAAATAGACAAAATAGAAGATTTTAAAGAGGAAGGCTTATCTTAGTGAGCAAGTATTGGATAATATCAAATTCAAAGCCCATGATTACACAAAATCTAGACATGAAATGAAGGATGGTGAGTCACCAAGCTTAACTGTCCCCTAATTAATGAAGGTCATTAAATGAGAAGGACACCTCATGAATTCTAGAACCATCCTCCTTTTAAAGGAGACTTGGAGAACAAGTCAGGGAACCAAACTTGGAGAGCAAGTTAAGTATTAAATGCAAGAAGACTATTGGTCCAATCAGCAAAGTAATGATGAGGTTGAGGTCTATAAATGAAGAAGCCCCCTCTAGCATTTCCACCCTTTGGCTCACCATTCCACCAGCACCACTCTCTCTCTCTCTCTCTCTCTCTCTCTCTCTCTCTCTCTCTCTCTCTCTCTCTCTCTCTCTCACCCTCACTCTCTCTTGGCCGCCCTCTCTTTCTCGGCCACGCCCTTGCCACGTCTGTGCCCCAGCTGTACCGTGTCCTTGCCGTGCCCTTGCCGCTCGGCTCACCCCTAGGCCACACACGGCCACGATCTTGGAGAATAGTAAGTAAACCTACTAAACTTTGGTTAGAGCGATGTGTTATGTTGTTGAACGAGTTATGTTCTTGTTGTGCTTGGTTGGATAGTAAGTAAACTTACTAAACCTTGGCTAGGGTGATGTTATATCTTGTTGGGCGAGTCATGTGCTTGTGGTGCTTGCATGAATTCTCTGATTTGTGAACACTTGATATAGCTTACCGTGCTTGCATTTACATTTGTAAGGTTTGCTCATGTGTTTGGCATCTTGTTTGAGAGCACGCCCAAGCCATAAAAAAGTCTCGTTTGGTTCGGCTCAACGTCGAGGCGTGTCGGGATGAGCCTTGCTTGGAGGGTTGGTATTGAGGTGTACCAATCCAAGCCTTGCTTGGTGTAGGGCGATGCCATGACTGGTCGGTTCGGGCCACGAGCTTGGTTTCATGCCCGGCATGACTTAAGACTTTAGAGGTAACATGGCATGATATACACTTCATGTGAAATACTCAAGTTGATATTATGCTTGTTGGCATGGTCACGCAAGGGAAAAGTATAGCCGTCGCCCTTGATTGGGGATGTTGCCCGATTAAGTTCGGATGAATAGCCATCGCCCTTGATTAGGGAACGTTACCCGATTAAGTTCGAATGAATAGTCATTGCCCTTGATAGAGAACGTTGCCCAATTAAGTTCATACGCCCGATAGATTTCGGATGATAGCCGTTACCCTTGGATTAGGAAACGTTGCCAGGTGGATTCCGGAAAAACCGCATGAAAGGTTGTAATAATGAATGAACCCTCATGTGCATGCTCTTGATTGTATTGTTGATGCATGAATAGAGAAGGCAAGATGAGATCATCTCATACACAAAGACGTGTTTGAAGCATTTTTGCTATTGATCTACCATCAATTGACGTGGCTATGACATATGCTTTGTTCGATGGCGAAGCGTCCTCATATCTTAAGTTTAGTGAATTTTACTTACTAAGTCCTTGACTCACTCCATTGTTTTTCAGATTTATAGATATGAAAGTCTCACGCTAGTTTTGGGAGCTATAATCACGCTAGAAGATATAGAAATTTCCCCCAGCCTACGCAGATACATATAGTGTGTTGAAAAGGGAAAAGTGCCCGTAGAAAAAGGGGCTTGTAAAATACACTCATGTAATATAAGTAGTGTATTGCAAAATTATTTTTTCTGACTGCTTGTTTGGGTATCTGTTGTACTCTTTCGCATGCTTTTAATGAAAAGATAAAAGAAACGGAACGGGGACGCGCCTGGAACGTCGCATTAATAACTCGAGGTTAGGATGTGACAAAAATTGCCCATACAATCCTTTTTCCTGAACATTTGCAAGCTAGCCAAAAATAGCTTCTGCTATTGTCCCTTCGCTAATGGATCTGACAAGTTTATTAGAAAGCCTGTTTCCGGTATTCCGACGTCTTCTAGTTCTTCGGGTGCGCATCTCCAAGCGGCAATGGATATAATGGACTTCTCCAACAATCATCTGGAATGGTCATTGCTCCAACATCACCAATGACATGATATCTCCAACATTGACACAAACATTGCCATCAACTGATCTTTTAGTCCGTTGGTGCTATTTACGAATACAATAGATTTATGATCTTTTTCCTTCCCGGATATCACTTTTGTCTTTTATATACTATCACGAACATCCATAATATATCATAGTAAATATTATATTAAAGACAGTTTTCGGATCATCAAAACTCTTTGAGATGTTTCTCCAACAAGTTATACCAAGCTTGTCACCATTGTAGAGCCACTGCGAGCACCTCGACGATGACGTGAAGCTCCCTACACTACAAGCTGCTTCAACCAGTTCTAGCTACTCCCTGCCGTGAGACAAATCCAGCTCGCGACCGACTCTACTGCACCTGCACTGATCTGCTTTACAAAGCGAAGACACGAGCAGGCAATGAACCCCTCCGGTCAATAATCTTTACTTTGCAGGTTTGTTAGTCAAGACTCGAGCATCTCCATCGTGAGCTTGTTGCACCGGTGAGACCTCCCCGAGCTGCTACTGCACCGTGAGCCCCTCATCGTGACAGTTCCACCTCTTCCAGTCATGAGTCGAGCCTGCTGCCGTTGCCGACATAGCCGTTGGCCTTGGCCATGAACTTCCACTGCCAACCGCCGTGATCCTCATCGTTTGTTACTTTTTCCAGAAGAAAATATTCAAATTATGTAATTATCCGATTCCAATTCAAATTCAATATTTTATTGCTTAATTTGAATAGATTGTATGCTAACATCATAATCATGAGATACTAGGCACATCTAAATTAGGAAAACTTCTTAATTCAAAACGTACGTATAATTAGTAATCTAATCTCTAGGGATTGAGATAGGTTTATGGATTGCACGGAAAACTAGTAACTTGATCTTTAGGCATTAAGATTGGTGTGTTGTTGTTTCCAAGTGTGAATTGAATGGATATCTATGTTGATCTTGAGCTTATCTCTTTGCAATTTTGAGCTTATCTTGTTTGATTGTTTTCCTTATTTGAAAAATACAAAAAAATCACATCCCATAATAGATTATGATAGATTTTTAGATAGGATTGCATATTTATATAATGTCTAGCTATTAAGGATAAGATTCCAACTTAGAATATGATTTTATTCAAGTTATTTCCTAGTTTGAATTGGACGATCTTTCACTTTAGATAGTAATTTATTATTATTTATTAATTACAAATTTTTATTAAAAAAATCAAAAAAATAACATGTGCATATCACTTAGAATAGGTTGCATCACATCTTTCCATGTCATGTTTGCCATGTCATCTATGCCATGTCATCATATCTTGCCACGTCATTGGCATGTCACTATCCATGCCATGTCATCAATTCTATGTCATATTTTTCATGTCTGTTAGAAAGTGCATGTTGGGGTCATATAGATAGTATTTTGATCTTGAGCTTATCTCTTTGCAATTTTGTGGTTAATTGTTTTCCTTAATTGAAAAATACAAAAAGATCGCATCCCATAATAGATTATGATAGATTTTTAGATAGGATTGCATATTTAGATATTGTCTAGCTATTAAGGATAAGATTCCTACTTAGAATATGATTTTATCCAAATTATTTCCTAGTTTTTGGACGATCTTTCATTTTAAATAGTAATTTATTATTATTTATTAATTACAAATTTTTATAAAAAAATCGAAAAATTAACATGTGCCTATCACATAGACTAGGTTGCATCACATCTTGCTATGTCATGTGTGTCATGTCATCTATGCCATGTCATCATATCTTGCCACGTCATTGCCATGTCACTATCCATGCCACGTCATCAATTCTATGTCATATTTTTCATGTCTGTCAAAAAATGCATGTTAGGGTTATATAGATAGTATTTTGCATGTCATGATAGAGTAGTATAATTTGCACGTAATCAGAATTAAGTCATGTAAATAATATTTTTCATGTCACGTTAAATTATTTGCATTTAGAGTTAAGTTTGCATTACATGCTTTGCATATAGTTTAATTTTCAGTTAAAAAAAAAGAAAAACCCAAAAAGAACTAATTAGATTGCATAATTAGTTAGAAACCATGTTTAGGTTAGATATGCATTTTTAATTAACACTTCGCATATTATTTCAAAAATAAGTTGTAATAAAGTTGTGGTTTGTTTTACTTTGAGGTATTTAAATCACCCTTTTCCAGTAGTTTATTTATTTGTTGCTTTGATTATTGAGTGATTTTTTAATGGTTGCACACGCGCATAATCACCCCTTGCATGCAAGTGCCTAGGTTTAAAATCAATCCAAGTTGCATGCAGAATACTTTTTTGGAAATAAAAGAGAAAATGTATCGAAAGGCATTAGAGTAATATAGCGTAATCAAGTCCCTGTATCCAAAATCTATGATTGATAAAAAGTAAATTATTCTCCTACACATTACTTAGATGCCAAATCGACCCATCAAAAATTGAGTAGTATCGACACCTAAATAAATTGATTTTGCATGCTAATTAATTTGAAAGTTGCAAATTGGAATGGGCTTAGGAGAGCCCGAGCTAAATATAATCTTAGTAATCCATTAGTCACCCCCTGGGTGGCTCACCCGAGGGGAGTAGTGATAGGCGAAAGGGCTGCATAGAAGCTACAACACTTGCGACGTTGCTAAGAGGCTTTGGGAGCTGGGGGTGAGATCTATCGTGGCGAAGGCTCAGCTGCTGAGGCGGTGGTGTGTGAAGGGACACTAGAAAAACTACAGGGATGTCAAGCGTGCTAAAAATTCAGATAAGGGCTTGCCGGGCAACTACCGAAGCCCTAGTTATGCTGGTCACGAGCTGCAAGACTAGTTTGGGAATGTTGGAGCTGCCGGAAGTGCAGTAGGGATGTTCAGGATTAACTGGAAGTGCTGGTGCAGGTGCTTGGATGTGGTGATGAGGATAGGTTGCACCGAGGATAGTTTAGATGCCACTGGAGACCTAAGGGTGTCGTCGGAGCAGGAGTGGCATGTCAATGGCTGCTGGAGACAACGACAAGAGCTCGGCGACAGTAAGACACAGCGGTGACAAGACCTCCATAGGTGGTAGCCACTGCGGAGAAAGAGGAGCACACTCCTTTTTGGCATGTGTTGTTTCTTATATGTGAACGCATGTCATTTTTTTGTATTGCGAGCCCCTCATGGGATCAGGATTTTCTCAAGATAACAATAAGTGTATCACTTCCCTATTTTAGACCAAATAGATATATTAACCCTCTCGTCTTAGAAAATTAAAATATCACTCCCTCCTATTCTCATATAATCGAAATTTTCAAAGATAACATCTTTATTGCCTCAAAATTTGATTTTGATTAAAAAGTACAATCTTTCCATTTTTAGGGCATTCATGTGCATAGCACATGCAATTTTCGGCCATGTGGAGAAGATTATGGTCTTGGCCGAACTTTATTCTCATGTGGGCTCAGTCATGAAAATTCAATTAAGTTTAGAGTTTCCCTGCTTCAACCCATTTAACATTGACTTTTAATTTTTTTATGCTGTAAATACTAAATGGGATTGCCAAAATTTAGGTGTCAATACCTATCCACCCAATTGTATGCCCAGCCACACCAAATCCAAATCGTACAAAACCTTAGTACACAAACTCCTTTTCTCTCTTTTCTTCCTCTTATCCCCTAAGGAGTCTCATGCCCGATAGTCAGTACCCCTCCTATATTCTCCCTTCCACCACACCCCCCAACCCCCCACCACACCACCAACACCCCCACCCCCCCGGGGAAAATCGCCTTCACTGCATTTGAAAACATTGTTACACCGTTTCCCAGTCCTTCTGCCATACTTTGCTCATCCTCTATATTTTTTGCGGCAGCGCCTCCATGGCAGTTGAGATCTTGATGTTGGCATCGAGTCTGACGATCATGGAGCCCTCCAACGCCTCCACGTAGGTCAACCCTCTAGATTTGTGCATTGGCCTGTTGCCGGCCTTGGGATGCTTGAGGTGCTGTCGAGCTCCACCATCAGTATAGAGCCGAATGCCAACGTTGAGTTGAGAGAGAGAGACGGGGGGTGGTGGGCGAGCGGACTGGCTGGAAACGAAACCAATTGAGGCTGGGGGGGTCAGTGGTGGGATGGCAATGGCAATGGAGGGCACCGGCGAGGTGGACGTCGGAATGGGAGGCCCAGCCCGTGGCAAGTAACGTGGGTGAGCAAAGACTAAGAGGTGGGGGTAAAGAGATAAAAGAGAGAAGGGAAAAGATTTTCTAGGGTTAGTTAAGCACAAATGATAACCATTATATTCTAAAAATAGATTTCTGGCCAAAAATAGATTTTTCTATTTCTATTTCTTGAACGAGTTTTTGAACAATAATACACGTTTGATAATGATACAAAATTTTTCTTTCCAAAATAGAAATTCGTTTGATAACGATACAAAATTTCTCCCTCTTATACTCTTTTCCATTTATCGACGGCCGGCGAGAGGCGGTGGGCGGTAGGCAGGATGTGGCAATATGATACAAAATTTTTCTTCCCAAAATAGAAATTCGTTTGATAACGATACAAAATTTCTTCCTCTTATACTCTTTTCCATTTATCGATGGCCGACGAGAGGCAGTGGGCGGTAGGTGGGATGTGGCATTGGGTGGCAAGCAGTAGTTGATAGGGGCTGACAGCAGCCGGTGGCTGGTGGCTGCGGGCGGCAGGCAGCAGTCAATGGGAGGCAATGATCGACGGGCGGGAGGTAGGCGGCAAGGGATAGCAGTCGACTAGCGATCGCGAGGGGTGGCAATAGCTAGCAGGGGGTGGCGGCGGCCACTTGCGGTAGGCGGCAAGAGGCAAGGGTGAGCAATGAGAAGAGTTTTTATTTCTCTTTTTGTTCCAGAAATAAAAAAGTATGAAATTTTTACTTCTCATTTCTGTTCCAAATATATTTGTTAACTTAAAATTTGTTCAAAATATAGAAATATGAAATTACATTACCAAATGAATTTCTAATCCAAACATACTCCTAGGAACAGAAAAATAGAAAAACAGAGAAACAAAATAGTTATTATTCGTACCATAAGGGGATTTAATCTGGTGTGAGTGAGAACAAATAGAGTGTCCACATGTTGTCATCTCCTGCTTGGAAACAATAGATGGACTAGCGTGGAAATGGCAGATCTACGTTCTCTCATGCATGCCGCTCCCCATGTAGATTCAATAAGCAAAGCCATTTGGCCCGCAAGGTAAATCATCGCTATAATGTATCATGCTCCCCATGTAGATTCAATAAGCAAAGCCATCTGGTCCGCAAGCAAATCATCGCTATAATGTATCATGTGACGTGTTGATGTAACACCGTTTGACTATTCTCACGACAAACAAGGTCTCCACTTAAAATATAATGCAGGTCCCTTGATTTAGCACGTTCACTACTCATTATTGGGAGAATCATTTGACTAAGGTTTTGTCCTTGCGAAGAACCGTCCGAGATATTATCATGCCATCTAATACGAAATTCTTGAGGGCCAAGAGACTTGGACAAATGAGCAAAAACACTTCGAAGAATTTACTCAGACCATATATTGTGCTCGTGAAAATTTGGATTTTCAACAATAAAATGCTGCCATATGTATATCTGTGCATGGATGTATTGCTCGACAAGCTCATCTAGATTCTTTCGAGACGATCCCAATCCGACGCAAAAGTTTCCACGCAAACTATTCATCCACCGTCTACACAATAAGAGCCAATCATTACCAGATCCATTGATCCACAAGCACCGGCTTATCTCAATTTAACTTCTAATCGACGCAAAGCGACCCTTCTCTCTACCAGGTCAAGTCCGGGACCCAAATTGACTTGGACAAGAGAAGCATGTAGAGACAGCAAAGTCTTGCACATCTTTTTCTTTCATATTCTTTTTCCTCTTCCCTTTTGTCCCTTGCTGAAAAATACTTCCGTAATATCCGGGTCATGTTTTAATAAATTCTGGATGAGCTTTCACGACCGGACTAAATCCACCTCTTTGGATCGAAGGCGTGTCAAGTGGTCATCCATGACACGGCTAGGGGTTAGTAACGAAAATTTTAGATGGTGTAGAACATGCATGTAGCAATGAGTCGAATTTAAGATCGTGCCGGTCCTCGTGAATTTATCTCAATGATTTACTTCGGGTTACTAAAAACATTGATTTCATGGTGTAAATTAGTTTAATTCGTGCCTTGGCCGTGAGAGGTTGTGCCAAGGAGCTAAAAGTCGAATTTGAGATCTCATGCTTCTTGACATGTGTAAAGTCTCGATCATTTTTACCACTCTTTCAGTCCCTTGTATTTTTTTTCTTCCTGTTCTTGAGTGGATGAGAATGGAATTTGTCAAAGGATTGGGATCCTTCACAATTAGAGACTTGACTACCTCAAAATGACACAATATCTCTCTCTCTCTCTCTCTCTCTCTCTCTCTCTCTCTCTCTCTCTCTCTCTCTCTCTCTCCACCATCACCAATAGCTTCCGTCACCAACGACCCGTTGCTTGCACCCCATCACGGTCATCCACCGCTCAACACACCCTCAGGGGGGCTCGGTAATCATGCGCACACACACATACATATAGAGAGAGATGTTGCGAAGGTTCATCACAAGTGGTGACTGTGACGCTAGGCCAAGACGTGACGATGGGAGGGCGGCAACCATTTGTGTGCCACAATGGTATCCATGAAAGGAAGTGAAGAAGGTGCTCGATGAGGAGGAGGAAGTAGTAGAAGGGAAAAAAGGATAAAAGAATGAAAAAGAGGAAAAAGAAAAAGGAAGAGAGAATACTTCTCTTTCGTTGAAATGTAATATACTTATTTTTTGGTCGAAAACGTAATATACTGATGTGCCGTCTTTTCAAGAGGTAAACTTACGATATAACTATAGAGCTTAAGTTTAGAAGATCCAAATCTTTTGCCAAAGAGATGATAGGACTAATAATAGGAATCTACTACAGAGGGTGATGACTGGCTTGCACTTAAGAGAGTTTTCATTTGGGGAGACTCGATTTAATTAGTGTGGGTGTAGGATTCCGACTATACAACTGGTGGAGAGTGACGCTTCGTGCCACCTTTTTTCCACATCGGATTGCAATTGTGATGTCAAAAGCCGATGACATTAGCCACGCTCAACACTCGCATCTCTTTGGCGTTGCAAAGTTCATAATTGGCCTCGTGAACTACACGACAAAACAAGATAATGGTCGTAGTTAATTCTACATATAGAAATTTGTAATTTGTGCATAGTGCGTTAACTGAGAGATATTGTGCAATTTTTCAATCACATAGCCTTATGGAATGATCAATCTCGGGAAAATTGTTCCAAAAGTCCTAAATCTATTGTACGATGGCCAAGCAGTCATAAACTTTCAATTGTGTCAATTTAGTTATAAATATTTTGATAACTTGTCAATTTAGTTATATATCTTTTAATTGTGCCAATTTTATCTTATAACTTTTGATGATTTGTCAATTTTGTTCTTCTGTCCAATTTTAATCGGAAATCGCTAACATAGCGGTCTAGTCAATGTCGACCGTCCTACGTGGCACGAGCAACGTTGTTGTGGATACTATTTTTAAAATTTTTCTCTTTCTTTCTTTTTTTCCTTTCCTTTCCTTTTGTTTTATTTTTTATTTTTTCTTTTTCCCATCATGCATGGACCTAGGCCAATGAGGACCGCCCTCGCCAGGGGCCCTCGCCCGAGGCTGGCGGAAGGAAAAAAGAAAACTAAAAGAAAAAATAAGGAGAAAAAAGAAAAAAAGAAAAAAAGTTCGTAAAATTAAAAAAATTGTAAAAAATTATTCACGTCAGTGCCGATCGTGCCACATAGGACGGCTAGCGATGACTAGACCGCCACGTCAATGATTTCCGATCAAAATTGGTCAGAATGACTAAATTGGAAAATTTTTAAAAGGTTTAGGATTAAATTGACAAATCATCAAGAGGTTTAAAACTAAATTGGAAAAATTAAAAAGTTTAGAACTAAATTGGCACAATTGAAAAGTTTAGGACTGAATTGACTACCATATAATAGATTTAGGACTTTTTGAAAATTTTTCCCATAATAAAGCTCATGGGAAAGGATGGCAGAAAGAGATGGTAAGAGATATGAAATTTGCCATCTAGAAGGGATCGGGGGTGGTAAGAAATTTTTCCTAAAATTATTGAAAGTAACAAATAAGGCTCCTGATATTACATATACGAAAAACCTCATTGGCATCCTTGTAACATCTTTAATTTCAGTCCCTAAGAAATGGCTATGGTTTAAGTTTGGTAGTTTTTAAATTGGAATCAAGTTTTACTCTTGTTCTGGATAACCCAGTTTCGGATCCTCTATACCCCTTCATTTTGTTATTTTTATGAAAACTTTTGTGATCCAAATTTCTAAACACTTTATTCTTGAAAGTTATTCCAAACATCTTGAAGTTTTACATACTTTAATTTCAGAATTTTTGGATTTGATATGAGTAGTACGATAGTTTGATTTTCGGACAGTGTAAAACTGCCCAGAATGGGTATTTCGGTGATGTTCACACTTTATCGATTTTCTACAAGCTTTTCTGGGCTGATTTTGGAACGTTTCCTTCATAAAAGTTGTTGAGAACTTCCTTTTCTATAACATATATAAATTTGGGAATGTTTCGAGATGATTTTAAATCTGGAAAGAGCTTACTTTTAGAAACAAGAATTCTGTTCCAGTGAACTATTTTTAGTCTGTCTTTAAGCTACTAAAAATGGTGTTTACAGAAAGATTTCGATTTTGTATTCTTCATGAGAAGCATTTGTTAAGGCCTTATTTATGACATATTCAAATTTGAGAATTTTCAAAGTCCATTTACTATGTTTTCAAGTCCGATTTCGTGAACAGTATAAAGCTATTCGGTTTTCTCAGATTTCAAAGATTCAGCATTTCTATATGAGAACGTTGGAATCCCGACTTGATGTCTTTTGGTGATATTTGAGGACATTCTTGCGTCGAACCTCGAGTTGAACGAGATTATTATACATGTTTTGTCGTGTAAAACCCTCAGAAATCATGGAATTAAGTATGATGCGGGGTTGCGATTTTGGCATCAAGTAGTCAATTTTGTACACCCCGGTTGACCTAAGTTAATTGTAGGTGCAACCAGTATTTTCTGAGGACTTAGATCAACTTCACGGTTTGGAAAATTGTAAAATGAACTAGAAGATAAGGTCGGACCAACTCAAATTTTCTCCAAGTCATATTAATTAGCTTGGACTTTGAGGCCTCCCATCATGATGATATGCAATAAATGAACGAAGACTTTGAGGCCCCCTTCATCATGACTTGCATTAATTAGTTGGACTTTGGAGGCGCCACCATCATGACATGCATTAATGGCCATAAGACTTTAGGAGCATTTCATCATGTTATTTTGTCCATTGTCCATTAATGTAAAGATTTCCAAGATCAAGTTATTAATGGCATTTCATGATAATATTTTGGCTCTTATTCATTAATATCGAGATTTTCAAGATCATTTCATTAATGGCTTAGATTCTCAAGATTATTTTATCATGACTTTTGGCTTATATTCATTAATGACTAAGATTTTAGGAAGATTTAGTAATGATGCTATTTTGTCTCTTCTTTACTTTGGCTATTATAAATAGGGAGAGAGAGAGAGAGAGAGAGAGAGAGAGAGAGAGAGAGAGAGAGAGAGAGCTCTTACGCCACTTCTCCTCCATTCTCACGCCACTCTCTCCTCGTCCTCACGCCACCATCATCTTGGTTTCTGCTTTCTTGCTTCTTGGTTCACTCCAAAGAGAAAGAGTGGGAGAGGAATAATCACCTGAGATTCGCCAAGATCTGTTTACTCACGTGTTCAAGCTCGAGAACTGCTGAGACTCCCCGTGTTCCTTTCTTGTTCTTGTTTTTATCGTTGTGTAAGTGAATTCCCTAATATTGGGAAATGATGTTGAGATGCGTTGTGAAGTGATTTGTTTGGACCGTTTCTCGATCATTTAGTGGGTCGTAGTTGGTTCATTTTCTCGATTTGATTATGTTTCATGTTTGATGTTGTTTTGCGATAGAACCGAACTTTGGTTGGTAAAGTGTACATGATGTGGCCATGCGTGATGTTCTCTTGTTTGAACTTTGTTATTGATCTGCCATCATGCGGGTGCGGTAAGGGCCGATTTATGTTAATGGCGATCGATATATCCTCACTTGATATTAGTGTTTTCACTTGTTGAGTCTCCCCGACTCATCTCCCGTTATTTCCCTTTTTCAGGTTCGTAGGATGGCACTTCTCCGGCCCGTGTTGGCAATCCCGTGGAGCAGAGAGCCGAAGTGCTCACCATGATAGATGTTAGAGAAGACCGCGTCTACCGTCGAATCACGACGCTTGTGATGTTCGATGAGGGCCTAATGGACTTAGTGCCTCATATGTACGTGACGTGGTATCGCTATGCGAACGAAGAATGGGTTGGATCCCTATGTGAGTTCAACGGTGCTTTGGCGGTGCGGGTGGGCCGGCTCCGGGATAAAGCCACGGGTAGGATGTGAGATGGCCAAGTGGACAGGACCGAAGTGGAGGTGAAGAAGCAAGGAGCGAGAAGCCGTAGTGGGTATAGGACAACCCAAGTCAAGTTTTGCTATTCACAATCGGCTATGAAAATATGTGATAATTGTCATGACCCAAAAGAACGGGCTTGTTAAAATATGTTTGCATGCACTGTGAATATAAGGTTTGCTCATGATGCTTGTCAAAATCCCGTTGTTTGTTTTAATTGTGATTGTCCCGAGTTAAACTTTCGCTTGTGTGTAAAGAAAGATAATAATGAACGAGACGTCACATTAATGACCTCAAGGTACCTGAGATTCGCCAAGATCCGTTTACTCACGTGTTCAAGCTCGAGAACCGCCGAGACTCTCGTGTTCCTTTCTTGTTCTTGTTTTTATCGTTGTGCAAGTAAATTCCCTAATATCAAGAAAGGATGTTGAGATGCGTTGTGACATGATTTGCTTGGACCGTTTCTTGGTCGTTTGGTGGGTCGTAATTGGTTCATTTTCTCGATGTGATCATGTTTCATGTTTGATGTTGTTTTTAGATAGAACCGAGCCTTGGTTGGTAAAGTGTGCATGATGTGGCCACGTGTGATGTTCTCTTGTTTGAACTTTGTTATTGATCTGTCATCGATGCGGGTGCAGTAAGGGCTGACTTATGTTAACTGCGATCGATATATCCTCACTTGATATTAGTATTTTCACTTGCTGAGTCTCCCCGACTCATTCCCCGTTGTTTTCCCTTTTCAGGTCCGTAGGATGATATCTCCCCCAGCCCGCATTGGCAATCCCGTGGAGCAGAGAGCCGAAGTGCTCACCGTGATAGATGTCAGAGAAGACCGCGCCTATCGCCAAATCACGACGCTTGTGATGTTCGATGAGGGTCTAACGGACTTGGTGCCTCATATGTATGTGGCGTGTTATCGCTATGCGAACGGAGAATGGGTTGGATCCCTATGTGGGTTCAACGATGCTTTGGAGGTGTGGGCGGGCCGGCTCCGGGATAAAGCCACGAGTGGTATGTGAGATGGCCAGGCAGACGGGACCGGGGTGGAGGTGAAGAAGCAAGGGGTGAGAAGCCGTAGTGGGTATAGGATAACCCAAGCCAAGTTTTGCTATTTATAGTGCGTGTGAAATATGTGTTATTTGTCATGGCCCGAAGGGCTTGTTAAAACATGTTTGCATGCCCTATAAACATAAGATTTGCTCATGATACTGTTTGTCTTAATCTCGCTATTGTTCTTAACGTGATTGTCCCGAAATTATGCTTCCCCTTATGTGTAAAGAAAGATAATAATGAACGGGACGTCACGTTAATGACCTCAAAGTGGGGGTGTTACAATCCTAGTGGTCGAGACTATAACGTCACCTGCCAGCCACAATTGGTCATTAAAGGAGACAAGATGGCACATTGGATCAAGTTGAGAATGTGCCTATTTTATATTGCAGGGTCTACATTCGTCTCATACAAGTATAGCGATGTACCTTTACCTAATTGGACGGAAAACTTGCAACATTTGTCCACATATGTCGCTCTACACCAATTGCATATGGAGAGACGAGATCGGAGCTAAAATTTATCTCGTCTTAGATGAGTTGCTTCAGATAAATTAAAACTCATGTGATCGAAAGATCGATGAATGCACGTAACATGTCCTAGCATACAACAAAAACGTTGCTCCACGACACTAGCATGTCCCTTTCTCCCTAAGATCTCGAGAATCCTTATAGAATGGGTGGCTGATGCAATGATGTAAGTTTAGACATATCCTATCGCCCGTGGACGGTGAATGTACGATGCCACCGTTCTTTAATGGAAAAACTTCCGTCCTTTACACTAATATCACAAAGGATCCCCGTTAACGTGAGGCTCACAATTACATCACGTTTATAACGGTTTCTATTTCAGTTTATGTCCCATGAAAAACCAATATTTTGCTGTCAATGTTTGGTTTAACACCTTTGTTTTTATCAAAATTGCTAGAAAGTAAGAATGTCCCTTTCTTGCTCTTTTTGCTTTTAACTTTAGGGAAAAAGAGTAAGCTTTTTCAGCACGTGCCTCACACCTAAGTAATCATTCACTGTGTGTAGATTGCTACTGGTGCAAAGAACAGGAAGAAAATAAGTTGCTGACACTATGTTTCGATCTTTTCATCTCCAAATTGCACGTGAAGGAAAACGTGGCTAATTGCATGGGCTATAAATCTCGTTTACATATTTACCTACCTAACTTGTGGAGTAAAACTGAAAAAAATATGATCGAGCATTCTACGAAGCAGGTTGGATCGTGTACCTGAATTCCTACCCTATCTCTTCATTAGGTAAAGTAATTGAAAGCTTGCACTTCCAATTTTCCACTCAATCCTACCTCAATTGTACCCTATCTCCTCTTTGTTACTATTTCCTGTTATTAAAGGGTATCAAAGCTATAGTCAATAGTTTACCAAACATAGAAGAAATTGTAATGAAAGGCTACCAATGGTAGAAACCCAATATGGGTCCAACACAGATCTTATCAAACTCGATCGTTCTTGCTTTTAATAAAGCCAAATCAGTTCAACCCAGATCGAGAATGTTCAATTCTGTCATAGTTTTTCTAAGTTTGAAAGCAGTGGGCCTCTAACCAAAACTGTGGGCTTCTGCTTTAGTACTTGGAAACCAAATATGCTACGAATAATGACATAAATGGTCTTTGAACTTTGACTCAATGTGCAATATAGTCAATGAACTTTTCATTTATTTAATATGATTCCTAAAATTTTTTCCATTGTGCAATGTGATCCCCGGAACTTTTAATTTGTTCAATGTGGTTCATGAACTTTTGGTATATATTTAATTTAGTCCTTGAATTATATGAAAATTATTGTCCTTCCATTAACTCAAGTCTAGGGACAACATATAATTTAGTGATTAAATTGAACATGTACCAAAAGTCCATGAGTTATATTGAATAAATTAAAAGTTTAGAGATGACATTATTTATTGAGGTAAACTTAATAGACTGCATTGAATAAACTAAAAGTTAGATATCGCATTATACATAAAGCTAAAATTCAGAGATCATTTATGTCATTTTTCAATACGCTAAGTATCAAACTTAAAAGGATGTAAATATAGCCATCAATTTCATAAGGCATAACCGCCACTTGAATATTAGGTGCATTCAACACTTTACATAAGATATGTATTGAACCATCCAAAGATAGACACGTGGCAATAATGGGCCCACTTTTCGGACTTTTTCTCTCTCCCCAGTTATTCCTCTCTCCTTCGTTACTCTCTCTCCTCTCACCATTTTCTTCCTTTTCTTTTTACCATTCGAGGCCATGGACGACACTTCGTAGATTGCAGTGTCACCGGCCAGCCATGGACGACTCGCTCACCAGCATGCCGATGACCTGTTCTTGGAGATGAGCTCCTTCATTGCCGACCGCTCGCATAGAGATTCTTCACTGATGAACTGTTCTCGGAGACGAGCTCGTCGAGCTTCCTTCTCCACGCGGAGATCTTCGACTTCTTGCACTCCACCTCGACCTCCATCTTTTTCACCATGGTCTCGTCGGTCCTCTATCTCCACCTCGTGCTCCAAAATCTGCTTCAGCTAGTCGACGAAGGCTTGGTGCGCCTGCTGAATCTCCTCGCTATTGTACGGGCTCTGGGCCAACTGGAGCTCAGTGTGGGCTGCCTTGATGGCGGTCGCCACCGCGTCGGCGTGCTCGTGAGCAGGTCATCCATGGCTGGCCGGCAACACTCAATCCACGAAACGTCATCCATGGCGCCTCAAAAGGCAAAACGAAAAGGAAGAAAATGGTGAGAGGAGAAAGAGGAACGAAGGAGAGAGAAGGCAAAAAGAAAAGGGAGAAAATGGTGAGAGGAGAGAGAGTAACGAAGGAGAGAGGAATAACTGAGGAGAGAGAAAAGATCTGAAAAGTGGGCACATTATTGCCACGTGTTCATTTCTGGATGGGTCAATGCATATCTTACGTAGAGTATTGGATGCACCTAATATTTTCCCATCCTGCTCCATAAATATACACACAACCTTCTCGGAAGCTCACCAAAGCCAGCCATACCCACAAACTCTAAAGGGGCAGAATTCATTTATCTGTTTCTGTGGTGTCGTTGGTCATTAAGTTGCGCATGGAAGCTAAAATCATATCCAGTGGCACTCGGTTCACGACGCTGCCGAGAAGCTACGTGAGATCAGAATCCGATCGTCCTCGCCTCTCTGAAGTGTCTGCCTTTGAACATGTCCCAATCATCGACTTGGGTTGCGATGACAGATCCCAAGTCGTTCGCCAAATTAGCGATGCTTGCAGATTTTACGGTTTTTTCCAGGTGAAACTCATTTGTGATCTTTCATTCGCTTTGTTAAGGAGTCAGTTGAAGAGTCTCACGAACACCTAATTTGAATTTAGGCACATTTATTAGCGTTCTGCTTCATCTATAGACTTAAGCTTTTTCGAAGGAAAGTCATTGTGACCATGGTATCTCGATTAGTCGGACCGTGGCCCTTTCATTTGATCATTTTGCACCTGGACCTGATTCTCGACGTTGCTCCCCTATGCTTGGATTACATGTGTCCTAACACGGCCTCATCTTGCCGTTATTCATCCAACCCGCAATATCCTATCGAAGGCATCTTTTATCATCCGATTGAATATATCACCCACTTTAACGATACGAAAAGTGTCGAGGATCTCACGTGACATAATGATGTGATGTAAGTAAGCTTTAAAAAGATATCGTACTCTCATCCTTTGGTAATAATATATATACACTAGAAAATTTTGATTTGGGACTCGGGGGTGTCGTGGTCTTAATTAGGTGATCAACCATGGAGTGTCGACAGAAGCGGTGGAGAGGTTGCAAGAGGTGGCGGGAGAGTTCTTCCGCCTGCCGGTAGAAGAGAAAATGAAACTTTATTCGGAGGATCCTACGAAGACGATGAGATTGTCCACCAGTTTCAATGTGACGAAAGAGAAGGTTCACAACTGGAGAGACTATCTCAGGCTCCATTGTCACCCCCTTGACAAGTATACCGAAGAGTGGCCCTCCAATCCTCCTACTTTCAAGTATCTCTCTCTCTCTCTCTCTCTCTCTCTCTCTCTCTCTCTCTCTCTCATTTTAAGAACATAATGACCTGTGACGTTATCTACATGCAATCGTAACTGAAAGTTCAGTACTGTCAAAATTTAAAACCCACTAATCAAAAAAGTGATTTGAGATTGAAATAGAAAAAACCAATGTGGCCCATGAATTTCTTAACTTTTAAACGACTTGGCTTTCCTGAAAGCAGAGTGCACAGGGAATCAACAGGTATGCGATATGCATTGTGTAGAAAAAGGGAAAAGAATGTGCTCATACTCGAGAAAAGGACGAAGAGTCCACTCGTGAAACATGAGGTCTCTTTTTGTACTTCTCCAAGAAAGATTTAGACAATTGTTTAAGGTTGAGTGCATAATTTTTATCTGAAAAGAAAAAAACGCATTGAAGACACCGTTACCTATTATAGTCGAGGTCTCGAGTTAAATTCCCAGCACTCTCTTCCTATCTGTTTAAGCATTTTTTCTCTCCTCGAAACGTCACGGGCTTCGATAATTCCACACCCACATGAATCAACTGTCAATAGGCTTTATCGTCTTATTGGTTTGCGCCATTTTTTTCTCTTCACTATCCCACCACTTTTGGTCTCGGCCACAAAAATGAGTGAGAGTTGTTGTCAAATGGAAGATTCTGCCGTGGAATTGGTATGTGCTGCTTAGAAGTAGCGGTAGGGACAACCACCGAAAACGCATTAAAATAAAGAGGAGAAAATAGACAGCCGGCACGTTGACTCGGTTGTCGGTCCTTACATGAGAATAGTGGTCATATTGCGCTCTTGTACCAAGTCGCGATGACGTGATATCGAGTGCTCTAAGGAATGAGCATGAGCTAAAAGAGGGTTAAAGATGTTCTATCTTCGTATTAGTATGTCTTGATTACTTGTGCCATTTGCTAGGATATCTAAATATTAATAATGTTTAACTATTGTAACACCATTGATTATTTAAGAATATTTTCCTCCTTAAAAAAAAGAAAAAAACGGAAGAGAAGTATTGCTATTGATATATCGTCAATCATGGAGTGTAATGTGAACGGACCACTATTGCATTTTGTCCTATGGTTAGATTCCCTCAATCAATGGTAACGCAAGTTGGAAAAATAATAGAAAAACCCAAATCTACCTGACGTCAGCCTCCTACGTCCAGATGCTGATGTCATAATTCATCTACCCTACGTTCAATTTTCTATCGCATGCAAAATGCTGTCCTTCAAGTATACTTTAGTTTCTTCTTTACCCTTCTATCATTGGTTGAATATTCAGTACTTGAGAACCCATTAGAGTCAAGCCAATTTCGATTTCATTTACTTTAGGTTTCGGAAAACATAAAAAAAAGGCACTAATGGAATATCCAAATTGTACCTAAATCTAATTAACCAAAAGGGTTGAGGGTATAACATTAATTTCAGAAATGTAGAAAAGGAGCAGTGTCAAATTTTCAAAAGTGATCAAGAAACGTAGCTTCTTTGTCTATATGATGTTGGCATATTGTGTCTACATGATGTCGGTCTATAATTGTCACCATGTGAAATCCATTTTCAATTCGTTTATCGTCCCCAAGTTCAATGATGTTAGGCTTCAAAGAGAGAGGATTCACATGGAGATAAAAAGTATGGTAGGGAAGGTCCGTTAGTCTTTTTGAAACTGACGCACTGAGCTCTACATATTCTCGTTCACATGATGTGTTGATCGGAAAATCAATCTGTGATCGAGAATTCAAACATTGGAAAGTTAGATCACGACAAAGGTGGCTATGATAAGAATTCCTATGTAGGGCATTCATCTAATCGTGGCTAGTCAATTCAACGTCCTTGACTTTGGTGCTTATGCAGTCTAAGAAACAGATGAAGCTGAGCTAGCAGACAAATCCCCTAGGCATCTCATCTTGCTGAACAATACACCATCAATTAAGAAATAAATTGACTAAAAATATCAATTACGTCTATCCTTGATCGTAAGTTTGTCTTGACAAAGATGACGGATATTGCCGAATCAGCCGAAAGGAGAAAGGATACGTAAGGGATGAAATTTCTTTTACACTAGTCAGCATGCATTAACTCTCAAATATTGTTGTTAACTCCTAAGCTAGGCATGTAGATTAGGTTGATGACCATGGCATGAGCTCAAGTCATGATCTGCGGTCAAAGCAAGCCACTTAAATTGGCACACTTTACATTTATAAGCACGACTATATACAGTTAGATGCTCTCTAACTTTCTTCCGGAAATTAGACTTTGAATTGTCTAGAAGATGTCTGGTCTTAATTTTGCAAAAGGGAAAGCTGCCGACGTGGTTAGGTGAAATTCAAGATGGAGAAAAATGGGTATACATATAGAAGTGCGATGGTAGGTGGATGTTTAATTGGTCAACGTAATAGACTTTGTCACAACCTAGGGGGTGAGCAACTCAGCCGGTTTACGAGACCGATCTGGTTCTCGTTTCCAAAAATTAGGAGCTAGCTTTGAGAGGTTCGGTTCCCTATGCTATACCTTGAACCGGTTGGTTCTATTCAGGAACCTAGAACTTGTAAGGCCGGTTCCAAGGTAGAACCTAGAAGTCAAATCTAGAGTAGAAGCTAGAACCAAACCAGTTTTGAACCAATTTATCCTTAACCCCAAGTAAGTTCTTTTACTCTTTTCTAAAATAGAAAATATTTTTTGAAATTAAATATGTTGGACATATTATCCTCAAGAAGAAAGAATTGTATTCATGTGTAACACATCCATGTTGTACATATTAATAAAAAGAAATAAAAATAAAAGAAAAAAAGAAGCCTTGGCAAGTTCTTGAATTAACCTTAGAATTGAGCAATTCAGTTCAGGTCGGTTCCACGATCAACGGTTCTTAATTTGAAATATTAGGAATCAACCCCGACAAGGTAGAATCCAAGTTTAAGGTCTGGAATAATCTACTCACCTTAGAACCGAGCACCCCAGTTGCAACCTAAAAGAGTGATGATCAGCATATATTATCTTTTTATTAGATTATATTTTTTTCTTTCAGTCCTTCCATTTCTTTATTCTCAGTAGAAAAGCCAACCGTAGCCCACAAATAGCACAAGCACGCTTCAAAATTAGGCCCAGCATTAGCCTGAATGGCCAGAAGAGTTGAGTCCACTTCATCTTAAGTTGGATTAACTGAGGAGTCCAAGAATCGGTGGGGTTCCAGCTAAAATTTCTTCATTTCATTGCGATTGTCTTGTGTTTATTTCCAATGTTCGTTGTATCGAGATTCCCCGAGATATGAACAAGAGGTGATCAATGGACAGGTTTGGAGGGACATGGACCAACCCTCATGAAACTTCAGGCCCCAATCTCACCCTCTAGTGAAAAAGCTTTGAAATAACGTATAAGCGATTGTATCTGAAAGGCCTAGTCGAGCTACTAACCACTCATGTCTTGATAACTTTAATTGCCAACGTACGTGCTATCGATAGGGAGTTTGTGAGCAACTACTGTCGAGAAGTGCGAGGTCTTGGGTACAGACTCGAAGATCTAATCTCGGAGAGCCTAGGGTTGGAGAAGGACACCATAAGGAACATCCTAGGAGAACAAGGACAACACATGGCCGTCAATTTCTACCCACCATGCCCAGAGCCAGAGCTCACGTACGGTCTCCCAGGCCACACTGACCCAAATGCACTCACCATTCTACTTCAAGATCTACATGTCGCAGGCCTTCAGGTCCTCAAAGATGGCAAGTGGCTCGCCATTAATCCTCACCCTAATGCCTTTGTCATCAACGTCGGTGACCAGTTACAGGTACTTTTGACGAAGTGGATGGAGTCAATCATATGTATCATGTGACTATTGCATGTCTTTTTCTGTTGCAGATGGAGTATAATTTGCACCATTAATATTATGTCGACTTAGCCAATCAAAGATAAATTTGAAATGTATATATATCTTTTCGTCCTTATCTATCGTGATTTATTTCTAACACTGTCAATATCTAGATCACTTGACTATAGTCTCTAGCAAGATGACATGTCTTGACTCTGTCGAAAAAGTAAACTTTAAAAAGAAGTGTGATCAGAGACGTATCAGTGGGGGAGACGGTGTGGGGGCCCCGCTTCCCCAGATTCAATTTTTGAAAGAAGTACCTTATGATTTATGATAAAATAGTTGCTATTTCTTGAATATCCTAAGATATCTCTAATCTCAGCCCCTTCAAAAGTTTGGTCATAGATTCATCACTAAATGCGATGCTATCGATGTTGATGATGTACCACAGGCATTGAGTAATGGGAGGTACAAAAGTGTGTGGCACCGAGCCGTAGTGAACACTGACAAACCAAGAATGTCGATCGCGTCGTTCCTTTGCCCGAGCGATGATGCAATGATTAGCTCACCGGTATCGCTCCTAGAAGACGGGCATGGGCCCATTTATCGGGACTTCACATATGCAGAGTACTACAAGAAGTTCTGGAGCAGAAACTTGGATCAAGAACACTGTCTTGAGCTCTTCAAGAACCAAGCCTAAATGGCTTCAATTTATTTGTAATTTAATCTGAACCTTTCTTCTTGTTTCACTTGTCACAAAACTAATAAGAAGGAATAAAAATTCCTAAAGGCATAGACTATTTCATATTTTATATAGAAGTTTACCCTACTTTCCCGCGACATGTTTAAACTTTACATAAAATTGATAGGTAAATACTACCGTGCTGATGCTAGATATGACATCCAACAGAGAATGTAACATCCTCAAATTCAATCCCCAGGAAATGGCTATAGATCAAGTTTGCCAAGAGATCAGGGATCGATCTTGGATGCGACACGTGCCCTACTCGTACCTGTAAGCAAGGAGATAAGACTCATTTATAAGCCTTCCAATCTTCCTACACCCTTGATTTTGCTAGATTTGAGTTATAGATGAAATTTGGTGGCTTGCATGTGTGGTTCTTGATATTTATTGTGCATGAATAGGTATGACCAGACCTGGAAATGAAGTGCATGTGTGTTCTTGAGTTTTAAATGGGTGTTGTATGTCCATTCAAGTTGTTGGGTATGAGTTTTGTTGAATCAAATTTGGTGATTTTCCCATTCGGACTCAATTCTTGTTCTTATTATGGAAAATCCATATTCGGGTCCTCTATACCTCTTCGTTTTGTTATTTTTGTGGATAATTTTGTGGACCTAATTTCTAGAAATTTCCCACTTCAAAATTGTTTCAAATATCTTGAAGTTTAACATATTTTAATTTCATAATTTTTGTACTTGATATGAGTAGTACAAAAGCCTAGTTTTCGGACAGTACAAAACTGCCCAAAATGGGTATTTCTATGATGTTCACACTTTCTTGATTTTCTACAAACTTTTCTGAGCCGAGTTTGAACAAACTTCCTTCACAAAAGTTATTGAGAACTTCTTTCTATATAACATATATAAATTTGGGAATTTTTGGAGATTATTTGGATTCTGGAAAATGCTTACTTTGAGAAGCAAGGATTATGTTCCAGCGAACTATTTTTAGTCTATCTTTGAGGTACTAAAAGTTGTGTTTAAAGAAAGATCTAGATTTTGTGTTCTTCATGAGAAATATTTGTTAAGGTCTTGTTTATGACATATTCAAATTTTAGAATTTTCGGAGTCTATTTACTATGTTGTTAAGTTTGATTTCTAGAACAGTGCAAAAACTGCCCGGCTTTGCCAGATTGCAAAGATGCATAATTTTTTATATGAGAATATTGGAATTTTGATTTGATATCTTCTTGAGACAAAATCTACACATTCTGAGCCTTCTAATAAGGATAATGGTTTCCTCGGCTTTGGTGTCCCTAAACTACTTAGGACATAATTACCTATTTTTGTGGCTTGAGGAACAAGTTGTTTTGAAGACCAAGTTGCTTTAATTCCTATTGGAAGCTAGCCATTTAATGCAAGCTTATGTGTCCCTAAGAATTAAGGCTATCATTACCCTAAAACTTGGAGAGCAAGTTGGATAGTCAAAACTTGGAGAGCAAGAACTTGGTGAACAAGTTAGAAGGTTTGCCTATAAATAGAGGCACCCCTCCTCTTTTCCTCACAACACACCACCTCTTCTTCCTCTCTCATCTCTCACTCTTACGTCTCTCTCCCTCTCCCTCACCTTCACACCGATCACCTCTCTCTCTCTCTCTCTCGCCCATTCGCCGCCGCCGACCACTGTTTCCCCGTTCGACCCCCGTAGACGCTTTCTTGTGCTTGCAAATGAGTGAATTCCCTAACACATGGATAGGGTGGTGTGTTACGTGGTTGGAACGCGGCTTGGAAAGTTGTTGTTGCTTGAAATGGTTTTGTTCTTATGGGCGTTGGTTCTTGCTAGCAATATTCATGTGACCATTATTATTGTTGAGATGAATTTGTATTCAATGATGGCGTACTTGTTCTTAAGTGAAATTTTTCGTGTGTACACCTATACAAGTTTGTGCTTGTTATTGTATGGTTTGCTCATGATTCATTTTGTTGAGAGTCGAGCACATCCCATGCATCAAAGAAAAGGTTCCCGTCGGCATTGAAAGTGAAACATAGGCACGTCGGATCGGGGCCTCTCTTAGGCTTGGACGATATTGAGGAATATCGTTTCAATGTCAAGTTTGGTCTAGGTCGGTGCTAAAGCGTAGCGATTCGAGTCTCGGGCCTTGATTTGTGCCCGGCATACCTATTTTTACTCAACCACGGTAAGTCATTTCCTATACATGTTTTGCACGCCCTCGGGCTTCAGTCTTGAATAGACTAAAAATGAAAAATAAGAACCGAAGTCTTGTTTGTTACCGCATGATCATATGAGGGACTAAACCGTCACCGATGGATTTTGGTTATAAAGGAACCCCATATGAATTATTTTATGTTGTTCTTGAGCGTGGTTGCATGACGCTTGGATGCAGTAGTTTGTACGATATGTTGATGTTCATAACAATGCTTGTTGATTTACATGTATATATAACAACTAGAGCCTTGTATGCGTGGATTCAGATAGAGGATAATAAACCGGCTTGTGCGATCCATAATGTGTGATCACTAAATGAAAGAAGAAGACCGTCGTCACATAGCATTGGCGACAATGCATCAATTAAGCCGAGATGCCTCGATTGAGCCAGGATGCCTTGGTTGAGCCTGGATGCCTCGGTAAACTAGCCCCAGGATGCCTCCATTGAAACGGGATGCCTTGATTGAGCCAGGATGCCTAGCATGAAGCTGGATATCTCGGTTGAGCAGGGATGCCCTGGTTGAGCTAGGATGACGATAAATAAATCTTATATGAGTACTAGTATGTGTGTTTATTGATAAGCCGAAGGTTTCCGGATGCCAAAGGATTCCGGAGGACCCGTCCCCCACATATTGAGAAGACATTGCCCGATGGATTTCGACTATAAAATAAGTAAATTCACGTGTGAATATTTTCGGGTATTTTTGCATGCCGATTGATTGCAAGGCTTCACGTGTAAATTTTCTTATACATCCTATGTGACCGGATAAATGTGAGCTTTCACGTGAACATAGCAAGGGCAAGGTCAAAGTCTTTGCTATCAATTTGCCATTGACGTAAGGCGGGAAAAATATTCGTATACATTAGTACGACAGCGAGATATCATCTTGCATGGGTATTAGTGAATTTACTCATTGAGTTTTTAACTCACTCCCGTTGTTTTCCATATTTTTAGGATGAGCTCCGCGCTCCTTGTTCATTTTGGTGAGCCCGTCGAGATGGAGGTTGACATAGAGAAGCTAGGATTAACCCTTGCCTTCACTTGTGATATGATTTGTACGTGGAACAACCTATAGAAAAGGGGTTGTAAAATATGTTTATGTATGGTATAATGGCAATAGTGTGTTTTGCCTGTTATGCTTTCCTTGATTTCCAGCTATTATTTTGTTTGGGAGTTTGTTTGTACACGTTCTCGCATGTGCTCATTAACAAGATAAAAGAAACGAGACGGCGACGAGCCCGGAACGTCACGTTAATAACCTCGACGGCGACAGAGAATTATTTCTCCATGTCGTGGAGTTCAATATCATGGGAAGAAATTTAGCGACCACCCACATAAGAATGAGAAAGAGTTGTTCAATTATCACCATTCATCTTTACGGTCCACGATAGAAAGGGCATTCGGGGTCTAAAAAGGCATTTCCGTGTATTAGATGCCGAACCCCTTTTATCTTTTGATACTGAAGTTGATGCGGTCTTAGCATGTTGTATTCTACATAACTTCATTACGGGAGTCGACCCTACCTATCCTTTCATGCAAGAAACCAATGTAGAGGTCAAATCTCGAAGTCAACAATGAAGATATGAACAAACACAAAGAGGGGAGGGAGGAAAAGAGTGGGTAGCAAAAAAGAGTGTATCGTACATTGTCACAACTCTATTGTCGCAACCATCCCAAAACGTCCTAAGGTTTTGGGGAACGAGTTTAGATATATTGCTCGAAAGATGGTTCGAATGGTTCACCTAAAAATGTCAATCCAATGGATCTGAACCATGGCTTACGCAGCATTGGGTTTCGTTTTTTAGTTCTTAACAACCTAAGTATTTCTATGAGTTGCCACTAGCCATTTGGGCTTAGTGGAAACCAAATAAGACGCGAGAGGTTTACCTCGTTCTCTAACAATAAGAAATTCTAAGTACAGGGACTTGATTACATTCATATTTCTATTAATGTCATTTCGATACCTCTAACTTGGAAGGTTATTTACCTAAGTGATCATACACTCTTGGTTACCAATTATTGTCCTAAACATGTTTTTGTGGGGTTAATTGAAATTATGAATTAATCCTATCTTATTATGAATTGGAAATTAACACACAAGCTATTGAAATGCAGTGCGGTAAGTAAACATCTAAGAATTGAAAGACTTTAAAAGTAAATGTGAGAAGGAAAACCCGATACAAGTCAGTTAAAAAATAATACGAGGCCAAATGAGAACCCAATACTACGTCAAGCAAAGAATAGACAACACCTTGTTATTAAGCCTTGGGACATGAACCCCATAAGCTTGAGATTAGATGTGAATCCTAACTTTATGAACATAAATCTACTCATTCTATTAATGTTGAAGCTAGTCTAGGCTATCCTAATCATTTACTAGAAAGTGATTTTAAGTCTAATTGGCTTTTATTAGCTAGTGCCTGTCATGACCTTCCCAAAGGTGAACCACCAAAGGAAAGGTTAACGGACTTACTAAACGGTAACGAAGGTTCCTCTCATGAGGCCATCGCTCGCATTTAGCGCGGACTCTCCTAAGCCCATCCGACCGCAACTTGGTACTCAACCCATCATGTTATTAATCTTACATTTTGGAGTCGCCACTAATCGGTTATGGGTTGATTAGACACCCAAGTAAAAAGCGGGAGTATAGTTTACTTCTGCAAACCAGAGATTCATGAATTCGGGGACTTGGTTATACTAGATTAATCTAACATTCTTTCGGTACCTTTTCTCTTTATTCTGAAAATGTTTTGCATGCAATCTTTATGCATTTTTATCCCATGTCACTAACATATGAGGAGTGATCATACTGATAAATAGATTGCAGAAAAATTAAGGAACCTTGATGCACTAGGCAAAGCAAAGCATATCACTATCCATCACGCAGGATATTTCTGCAAAACTATTATTTTAGAATAATATACAAACAGAATGCATGAATGTTACGCATGATTGTGCATGAACGAATGACTAACTAATATGCAGTATATGAGACTCTCTTATTCCAGTTTTTGAAATTATTCTTTATTAGCTAGTGAAATACAAATGAGCCTAAAAGTCTACAAATTAAATGATTCCCAATCCTATATCCACATGATTAGTGAAAATGCAACCTAAATCCTAATTTTGAGAAAACATAGTTTTATCTCTATGATAATGCATGCATGTACTTCTAAGTTCATTAACGTGTATGAATGACCTAAAAGAAACCATGAATTTATTTCTATTTTTTTATTTTAAAAATAGCAGGTTGAAAACCTAAGACTCTAATATGGCCTAATGAACTATCCACTAATATTGAACTATATGCAATGCGGATGACGCATGTAATGTAATGACTAAAACTATCTACATGATACGATTATTAAAACTTAGTTCTAAATGACATGCGTTATATGACCTAAGCCTAATTAACCCTAGGTCTACATGCAATCTAAATGATTCTAAATAACCTTTTTATTTGATTATTTTTATGAAAGCTATGAACTAACCTGAATCTACATGTATTCTAAAACTAGCATATTCGAAACCTATATGTTTTACCAGACTAACCATGCATGGCCCTAATATGAAAACCTAGAGTGTAAATGTGCACAATGACGACGTCCGAATTAATCACGTCATTGATAACATACTCAACCATAGCAATCCACGCAAGATAATATTAGGGTTCGACCTTAGTGTCTAAAGGTTCGAAAGCCAAATATGTCTTTGTTGATGCACTAAAACAACCAGAGCAACGTAAGGTTTCATCACTAAATATCATGTGTTTAAAAACTACATATTAAAATGAAACTATTACATGAAATTTGTCAAACCTTGATTACCTTATTTAGGATTTCCCCGAGGAAAGACTTGATGAGTCATGAAAGGCAGCAACCGTGAACTTGAGGAGACACCAACAGGTCGCGAGCAAGACAGTCACAGCAGAAGAAGAGGAACGTAGCAGCAGCGAACAGCAACGTACAGCAGCAATGAACAATAGCGAGCAACAGCAACAGTGACGCAACAGCGAGCAGCAAGTGTCAGCAATGAACAACAGTGAAACAGCAACAAACGGTGAGTAGCATCGACGAATAGCAACGAGCGGCAAACTGCAATGAGCAGCAGTGAACAGCGAACAGTGATAAACAGCAGCAGACAACGACGAACAGCAGTGACACAGCAATGAAGAGCAGTAGACAGTAGCGAACAACGACGAACAGCAGTGATGCCGCAGCCAACAGCAACGACACAACAGCAAGAGCAACGCAATCGGGCTGATGAGTGTTAGAAATTAAACCAAATTTGTTGATACTTATTTTTTTTGTGAGTCTATTCGTATTTTCATTTTTTGATTTTTCGTGCTAATTATAGTTTGAGCCCAAAAGAGGAAAGTTTCCTAAGTCAATTAGATTTTCTATTTTGAATAGGTTTCCTAATTAAATGGTTTCCTAATCGGAGTAGGTTTCCTAATTAGAATAGGTTTCCTAGAAAGAAGTTTCCTATTTCGAATCAAAGGATTGTCTATATATAGTCTATTTCTCTTATAATTGAGACATGCAATAGAAAGCGCGAATTGCGATTGTTTCACCTTCAAAAATTTCTTCCATCAAATCAAATTGTTACCGCGTCTCCGACGCTCAACAAATTGGTATCAGAGCTTACGGTTCATGATCATGGCCTCAACAAACAATTAGCTTCCTCTTCAATACCCTCATCTTACCAAAGAAAATTATGGTAACTGGACTATTAGAATGAAAGCTCTACTCGGCGCCTACAGTGTGTGGGAACTTATTGACACTGGCTATGATGAGCCAGAGGATGAAGCCACGTTAAATCAAAACCAGAGGAATGCCTTGGAGAAGGCTCGAACGAAAGATCAATATGCCCTGTCGATCATCTATCAAGCGTTAGATGATTCCATGTTCGAAAAAGTTTCGAACGCCACTACCGCTAAAGAGGCATTGGAGATTCTTCAAAACACACATCAAGGAGTTCAGAAAGTTCAGAAGATTCGTCTTCAAACCTTGAGAGGCGAATTCGAGGTAATTCACATGAAAGAATCTGAATCGATTGCTAATTATTTCACGAGAATTTTGGCAATTATTAATCAGATGAAAAGAAATGGAGAAGACGTTTCCGATGTTCGCGTTGTCGAGAAAATACTTCGGTCCTTAGATAAGAAGTATGATCATATTGCGATTGCAATTGAAGAATCTAAAGACTTGGATGCCATGACGATTGATGAACTTATGGGTTCATTACAAGCCCATGAAGAAAGGTTTAGAAAGAAAAAGATTGAACCGGTGGAGAAAGTTCTCTAAACGCAATTGACCATTCGAGATGAGAAGGAGCAAAGAAGAGATCTTGTACAAAATCGCAAGACAAATCAAGATGGTGATCGAGGTCGTGGTCGAGGTCACTTTCGAGGAAGAGGTCGTGGACGAAGTAGAGGAGATCCTGCTTGAAGTGATGGAGGATATCAGTACCAAAGAGGTGTTCGTGGAAGAGGAAAGAACTCGACAAGCTAATGGTATGATAAATCTAAAATCCGATATTATCATTGCAATAAGTTTGACCATTATGTTTCTAACTGCTAGAACAAAGAAAGTAGCAGACCAAACGAAAAGGCGAACTTAGTGAATGATACTGATCAAGTTCTCTTATTGACATTCAAAGAAGATGAAGAAGGTCAAAGCGATACGTGGTATTTGGATACTGGCGCAAGCAATCACATGTGCGGGAAAAAGGAGATGTTTGCCGAGTTAGATGAGACAATTAAAGGAAATGTCTCATTTGGTGATAACTCTAAAATTCTTATTGAAGGGAAAGGTACAATTTTGATTCACTTAAAGAATGGTGCACGTCAGTTTATTACCAATGTTTATTATGTTCCAAAAATGTCAAGCAATATCTTGAGTTTGGGACAACTTCTAGAGAAAGGTTATACTATTCATATGAGATATCTTAATCTTATGTTGAGAGATCGAAATAATAAACTGATTACAAATGTGAAGATGTCGAAGAACAGGATATTTATTCTTAATATAAAGAGTGAGATGTCTCGATGTCTAAAGGCATGTGTAGATGATCCTTCATGATTGTGGCATTTGAGGTTCGGCTATCTCAATTTTGGCAAATTCAATTTGCTTTCTCGCAAGAAAATAGTTTATGGCTTACCACATATTGATCATCTCGATCAATTATGTGAAGGGTGTGTTATCGGCAAGCATTCCAGAACTAGCTTTTCGAAGGAGGCGACTTATCGAGCGAAGAAGCCGCTTGAGTTGATTCATTCTGATTTGTGTGGCCCGATCAATCCTCACTCATATGGTAATCATCGATATTTTGTTACTTTTATTGATGATTTTACTCGAAAAACTTGGGTGTATTTTTTTGAAAGAAAAGACAGAAGTGTTTGATACTTTCAAACAATTCAAGAACCTGGTTGAAAAGGAAAGCGGCTATTTTATCAAGGCTTTGAGGACCGATCATGGTAGAGAATTCACCTCAACCATATTCAATAAATTCTGTGAAAATCATGGTATTCGGCGTTTCTTGACGGCCCCGTATTCTCCTCAACAAAACGGTGTGACTGAACGAAAAAATAAAACCATTCTTGATATGGTTCGAAGCATGTTGAAAAGCAAAAATTTGTCCAAGAAACTTTGGGCTGAAGCTGTTTCGTGTGCCGTCTATCTTCAAAATAGATGTCCCACATATGGACTTGAAGGAGTAACTCCACAAGAGGCATGGACTGGGAGAATACCAAGTATTTCGCACTAGAGAATTTTTTAGAGCATTGCCTATGCTCATGTCCCAGATAAAAAAAGATCGAAACTTGAAGACAAGAACACAAATCTCATCTTTATCGGGTATGACTCATTATCCAAAGCCTATCGATTATTTGACCCTAACACTTTGAAAGTGTATGTAAGTAGAGATGTCAAGTTCGATGAAAATGGAATGTGGGAAGAAAATCTAAAAGAAGAAGCGAATGTTCATGGTGATTCCAATCAAACGGAGTTGAAAGATCAACTTTCACCTTCTTCTCCAACATCTTCTTCAAGTTCATCAACACCATCCTCTTCAAATAGTGTCGATGAACCGCTATTGCTAAGATTGAGAAGATTGTCTGAAATTTACGAAGCTACCGAAGAGCTTCATCTTATATGTCTTCTTGTAGATTATGAACCACTTGTTTATGATGATGCGGCCAAAGAAGAAAAGTGGAGGAAAGCCATGAACGAAGAAATTGAAGCCATCGAGAAAAATCAAACATGGGAGCTTGCTAATCTTCCGAAGGACAAGCAATCAATTGGTGTTAGATGGGTGTACAAGGCCAAGAAAAATGAGAAAGGTGAAGTGACAAGGTACAAAGCTAGATTAGTCGCGAAGGGATACAAGCAAAAAGCCGGAATCAACTATGATGAAGTTTTTGCCCTTATCATCCGCATGGAAACGATTACATCGATTATTTCCATTGCTGCTCAAAATAATTGGCGAATTTATCAAATGGATGTCAAATCAGCATTCTTAACTGGCATCCTTGAAAAAGAAATTTATGTGGAACAACCCAAGGGATTTGTTGTGAAAGGTCATGAAGACAAAGTGCTGAGGTTAAAGAAAGCTCTATATGGGCTTAAACAAGCACCGAGAGCATGGAATTCTAGAATTGATGCATATTTCAAGGCGAATGAATTCTCTCAATGTCCATATGAGCAAGCACTCTATTTGAAGCAAGAAAAAGGTGATATTCTACTTGCCTGTTTATATGTTGATGATCTTGTTTTTACAGGAAATAATTCGGCGATGATTAATGCTTTTAAGGTATTGATGGTGAAAGAATTTGAGATGACCGATAATGATCTCATAAATTATTTTCTTGGTATCGAAGTGAAGCAAAGTGCCGATGGGATTTTTATTTTCCAAAAAGGATATGCAGAAAATATCCTTGAAAAATTCAACATGAAGAACTGTATGCCGGTCAATACACCAATAAAGTGTGGAACCAAGCTTTCGAAGTTTGATGATGGTGCCGATGTTGATTCTACGTATTATGGAAGCTTGATTGGGAGTTTGAGATACTTGATATGCACAAGACGGGATATTATGTATAGTGTTGGAATTGTGAGTCGATACATGGAGAAGTCGAAATCATCTCATCTTAAAGCTGCAAAGAGAATACTTCGATACATCAAAAGTACTATTTCTCATGGCTTATATTATTATTACTCTGAATCTTTCAAACTTAGAGCTTATTCGGATAGTGATTATGGTGGAGATATCGACGATCGAAAAAGCACCATGGGATTTGTATTTTTCTTGTACGACACTGCTTTCACGTGGTCATCAAAGAAGCAACCAAGTGTTACTCTGTCGACATGTGAAGCTGAATATGTAGCTGCATCTTTATGCATTTGTCATGTAATATGATTAAGAAGACTACTCAAAGATATTCTTATAGAGCAGAAGAAAGCAACAGAGATTTTTGTTGATAATGTTTTTGCTATTGCTTTGACGAAAAATCCAGTTTTTCATGAACGAAGTAAACATATCGATCTTCGATATCACTTCATCCGAGAACAAATTAAAGAGAATGAAGTTGAAATATTGCATGTGAAGACCGGAGATCAAGTAGCGGATATTTTTACTAAACCTCTCAAGATCGATGCTTTTCGAAAGTTCAAGAGCCTGCTTGGAATAATCGATGGAAGAGAATTTGGTTTAAGGGGAAGTGTTAGAAATTAAAACAAATTTGTTGATACTTGTTTTTTTTTGTGAGTCTATTCGTATTTTCATATTTTGATTTTTCGTGCTAATTATAGTTTGAGCCCGAAAGAGGAAAGTTTCCTAAGTCAATTAGATTTCCTATTTTGAATAGGTTTCCTAATTGAATGGTTTCCTAATCGGAGTAGGTTTCCTAATTAGAATAGGTTTCCTAGAAAGAGGTTTTCTATTTCGAATCAAACTATGACCTATATATAGTCTATTTCTCTTGTAATTGAGACATGCAATAGAAATGCGCGAATTGCGATTGTTTCACCTTCAAAAATTTCTTCCATCAAATCAAGTTGTTATCGCGTCTCTAACGCTCAATAATGAGAAGCTCACTGGAACAAAGGAATTTGGTGCGAATCATGGAGAAAAGGGAGATGGGAGAACAACAGCCACAGAGAAGAACTCCTTTGTCTCTCATATATTTGGATCTCTCTCTATTATGAGCTCCTCTGGATCTTCTTCTCCCCCCCCCTCCCGGCGTTGTTCTTGACTGAAGGTGCCCTTTTATAGTGGCTCTAGGCACCTCTCTTTCTTTGCAAATCTTTAAGTTTCCTTTTCTGTTCCCTTGGTTCACGACATTGATTCACAACATTCCATGATTTTCGCCAGCCCATTTGCACATTTCAATCAGCGCCTTACTTTGATTTTATCCTTTTATCGATGCCTGTTTCATCGATTTCACCTCTCAATCGTCGCGCTTTCCTTTATCTTCAGCCGTGAACTTATCATTCACGGAAAAATATCCCAAGAATTCCTCCGTTTAGCTGGCTAGAGAGAAGATCTCTCTGATTAATCTAGAGTAAGAAAATCCCCTTTCCAAAATGGCATGAAGCTATTGGCTTTAGGACGGTCTTTATTCATAAAGGAAATTCACTCTTTCACCAATCACGCTTTGCAAGATCCCTCGGCCAATCTCTATCCCCATCTCCAAATTCTTTTTCCTTGAAAGCTTCATTAATCGATCTTTAGAATCCAAGCATTCCTCAAAATCCCCAAATTCAGCCAACTCGGTTTGATTGAAATCTTTGATCAAGGTTTCATTCAAATTTCCGCAATTTTGGAATTTAATACGAGCACCCATGGCTGACTTGATGCAAATATGCATAATGCTAAACATGTTAATACTATAAGTGCCTAATGCAAATAAATACAACAAAATGAAACAATGCGGTATCAATTTTTTTGAAGGGTTGACATCAACCGCTAACTTTTATGTGATAAAAGACTACGTGGGAAACTCAAAAAATTTAGGTGTCAACAGTACCTAATCTAATTATCCTATTAATGTCTAAACTAGCCTGTTTAGGACCTAACTAAACTAGGCATTGTAGCGCCATGGACATTAGCATCTCCGGTTACCGGTTGCCGATTGCAGGCTGGTTACCGATTACCGATTGCCGGTTGCAGGCTGGTTACCGGTTGCAAGTTGCCGGTTACAGGCTGGTTACCGGTTGCCAGTTGTAGGCTCTTGGCCACCTTCTCTTTGGGCGTCTCCTTGGCCTCACTCATGGTGTTGGCTCTCAATTAATCCATTCATTCATTAAAGGTATGAGATGCACTCAATCAAATCAAGTGATTATCGAAGTTCAGTACATTGACATTCAATTGCCTTGGGATCTTTAGAATTTGAATCACACAAACATATTGTTTAATCCCACCAACTTCTTAATCAACCGGGGTTTATTGATTAAGATTAGTGACAATTAACCTCAACTTGCGTTCACAAAGCGGTAGGCTAATACCTCTAATCGCTAATTAACTTTAATCTACCCGCCGATCAACATGTGTCATGAGCCTAATCATATATCTAAAAATCACAAGTAAGGCTTAATTAATCATGCAATTATGCTAATTGGCCTTGGGAAATAATCTGTCACGCTTTGAACCCCATCGAGCAAGCAACACACTTCTCTGGTCGAATAATGCGATTTCTCAGGGTATCGCCGATCCAATTCGACTTATCAGAGGTTTATATCAATCAGTGAAAGCCACAAATACCCGGACAAAAACAACTGGGGTAAAAAGGGAAGATAAACACATCCATTACGATTCAAACTTATATAATATCCTCAATTTACAAAAACACAATATATACAAGCACACCGAACTTCTATACTATAAACCACCGACATCAAAAAGGATCAATAGCCTGGGTACCCTATCACCAAAAATGGTACACTCTGACTCCTCATCATCTAAAAAGCCTACTTCCAACCCCTACATTAGCCCCTACGTCCACGAGACGGCGTTCAATCTGAGTTCGACTCCTCATCATCCGAATCTAAATTCCCCTGAACTATATGCTCTTCTGAGGACTCTAGCTCGGCTTCGATCTCGATCGGGTTGTTTATATCACCCGACTCTGTTGGAACCTCAACTCGCTCTTCTTCAACAGGCTCCTCGTCCGACTCGTCCTCTGACACAAACTCGGGATCGTACCATGGCTCATATTTGGGTATGTCCTCTGGTTCCTCTTCAGGCATATCCTCTGGGGCCTCTTCAGGTTCTGCCTCATGTTCTTCCTCTTCTGGTTCTTCCTCTGGAATTGCCCCGAGATCCACGTCCATCGGATCATACCCCGCCTGGGACTCTTCCGGCACCGGTTCGTGCTCGGCCCCCGAGGGCTTAGGTTCTGCAAGCGCAAGCTGAAGTCCTGACTGCGCTAGACTAGTCTCCAAACTAGTTATCTCGCCATCCGAATGAGGTATAGCTGATGGATCCCAGTCCCCAACTCCATCAAAGAGAACATCGAAGCCACGGATGAGACCTAACTCATCTATCCCGTCCCGAAAGTACCAGGCAGTGTACATATGGGCCTGTCAAAGGGGTAGTCCTATATCTACCCAAACTATTGTCGTATGCTTAACCCAGGTCATGTTGTCGTCTATAGGGTACTCTACAACACTGTGGTCAGTGTGCATCGGTACTCCAAAATGCTCAGGTGGCGGCGGTGGGGAATTCATTGCTCAGACCGAGGTTCTGAAATTATTAGTTAAAACAACCATGAGATTACATCTCAATAAGCACACATCCTAAACCCCACCTAGGCTATCACGTACCTCCAGACAATCACAATCACACTCAACCATCACATAGTAGGCATACAATTATACTTACCTGGGCCTTTCCTGCGTGCAACCTGCACGTTAGTCACAGTAGTACAATTTGCAATCACATGCACGTTTTAATTACATTTCATGCATTCATTCCAGCCTCATCACATTCTTTCCACCCAACCCGCCAGTGACCTGCGTAACGGTACCGCCTCAGGTTCATTGCAACCATCTCACACTCGACTCGCCAGTGACCTGCGTAGTAGTATCGCCTCAGGTTCACTGCGACTAACTCATTCTCGACTCACCAGTGACCCGCATAGTAGTACCACCTCAGGTTCACTGCGACTAACTCGTAACAACACTTTGGGGCCCGCGTAATGGTACCGCCTTAGGTCGTGTATCTTTCCCGTGTAGTGATACTGCCTCAGGCTCAACACACACCACCTACGACACAATCCGCATAATGGTACCGCCTCAGGTTGGCCGTCCTCTGGTAATACCGGGCATCGTCTCGCATAGTCGTACCACCTTAGGACGGATCAATTCCCCGCGTAATGATACCGCCTCAGGGATTTCCGTTATTACACGTACCGCACCACACTCGCTTTCTCACTCATTCACATACTCAACATCCACATGCCAACATATTGGCGAATCACACTTGGCCCATGCACGCATCAAACCACTCATTTCTTAAGCTCAATAAACACCCAACACGGCCAATTGACAGTCAATTTCAATTCGGCCCAAGCGTGCACATAACGAAGCACATTTCAATCAATCAAGTCACGGTACAACAAACATACAAGGCCACTAACGGGTTTGCAAACACAGCCACTACATGGGCATACAATTCAACATTTCCTCATCAATTTTTAGCCCGAATTGTCACCACAATTCAGCCATAAATCAACGCACCAAACCAATACCGTTTACCCTGAAATCGAACCATACGCTCGTCAATACGAGCCCAATTTCCAGCACCTAATTTCACATCATCTCAGCCCCGAAACATCATCATTTCATCATCTAAAATTAGTCAATACCAGCCCTTAAATTAGTCCACTCAATTAATCCTTAAACAACCCCTAATAACCCCTAAACGGCCCCTAATTAACCCGACTCAACCCTAATTCGTTCGTCGATACCCGAAGTCTTAAATAGAGTTTAGGGCGTGACTTACTCAAACTCTAGACTAGCTCAGCTAGAGTGGAAAGGGGGGCGGTGGTGGTCGGCGGCCACGCGATGGCAAACGGCAACGGCGAGCGGCTCGGTGACGGCGTACGGCAAGCGGCAGCATCCTTGGTCGTGGTTCATGGCCACAAGGGGAGAGAGGGATCGCCGAGAGGGAGAGGGAGAGAAAGACGGCGTGAGGGCGGGGGTGGCTCGGCGACGGGCGGCGGTGGCCGGCGAGCGGCGGCGCGGCAAGGGAGAGGGGCGGTCGGTCGGTCGGTGAAGGAGAGAGAGAGCTGAGAGGTAGAGAGAGAGTGAGGAGAGAGAGAGACATTTGGCCTTAAATAATCTAAGCCAATAATTGAAGTCCCAAATGTCCATCTTGCCCTTCTCTTACAAATCCAATCAACGGTCTAGATAGGATCTTATCATGAGATCGACGGCTTAGATCGAATCTTTTCCAAAATATCCAAGGGTAATTTAGGAATTTCTCAAAAAGCCCAAGGGAAAAATTATCCAAAAATCTCTAATTCTAAGGCTAGGACGAAATTACCAAAATGCCCTTCTCAAATTACATTAGCCTTAACAAATTTCCAGGGGTAAAATGGTCATTTTTCATTTCTCATCAAAATTCAATTTTTCTGAAGGATTCGGATAATTCAGAGGCTACCTGAGCAAATGACGTCATCGTCCAAATGATCTGTCGTGACTTTCTGAATTTCCAATGCCCAACTCGGTCTCTAATTCATGACTAAGTTCCAAATAACGTAACTTATGCATATCTCGTACTAACGGGTGGCTTTTAGGGAAATTCGCATTATTGACCCGTGGCCGATACTAAATCAAGCCACGTTCAAGTTCACTCGGATCGTGACGACCTTGGTTGTCACTTAATCGCGAGGATCGATCGCTAGATCCAACGGGCACGATCGTTTGGTATAGGTTTAGGGTCATTCGTCAATTTATTTCGTAGTCCAGCGGAATCACCCGTGATCCACTAATATGACAGTGGCGAACTGATCCCTGGCTATCCTTGGATCAGCCTACAGTGGTTCAAAATGTCACCTCGACGATTTTCATGGTCGAAGGTCGGTTCACGATCGAGTTCTTTGGTCGCGCGAATTTAAATCCCTAATTAGCCTTTTCCTAACGGTTAGTATTCCCGAAGTGATCAATTCTGAGCGAGATCTAACTACAAGCACATCCATAAACTATTCATCTCATAAATCCCAAGTGGGTCAGATTTCAGAATATCACACAATCAATCAATTAAAGACCCATAAGGTCACTTTTCGTCTAATTCAGGTGATTTATGTTTTGATTGAATAAGTGACTTAATGATCTACCCATTGAATGAGTTAGGAACCATTAGAAAGTTCCAGATGTGTAGTTTAGTGCTCATTAATACCACTTTCCCAAATCCAGACCCGGAAGACATGAGATTCCCAATTTTACTCGATTACCCAAAAATTGACTCGGTTCGGACCTAGTTTTTGAAAAGTACAGTAAAATACCAAATCGACTAAAAAAATGCCAAATTTGATAGAATTGGCCTTGAGTGTGTTCTACAACTTTCATGTTCCAAATTTTTACAAATAAGCCCTCCATCTTAGACAAAATAATCAATTTTCCCTAATGACTCAAATGCAAACTGTTTTATAGGCAGGTCAGGCCTTGTATTCCTTAATTTGTTTGGTGATCCATCACGCAAACAATACAATGTTGTGACGTCAAATCTCTACATTTAAGAACAACACAACACACCTTTGTTGGAGAAACATCTCTAAATGATTTTGATGATACCCAAACTATCATTGGTTTAATATCTACATTGTCTAAGTGCAGATTTATTCAAGGGACTGAGTAATAAATTATGATGTTATTCATTAAAGAAAAGATCACAAGACTATCTTGAAAAGTTCACAGAAACAACACCATCGATCTCAAAGATCAGCTAAATGACGATATCTTGTTCAAGCTGAAGAGATCTTGTATTTGGTGATATTTTAGTAATGGTTTACTTGACATAATCATTGTGTCACTATTATAGCCATTGGGACTAGACTGGCATAGCAGCAGCTCGAGCAGAAAGGAATAGAGTTGTAACATCCTGAATTTCGACCTATTTCCGGAATCAATGAAATAGATGTTATTTCTCATTTCATTTTAGTAAGTCTCGCCCGGAACTGATCATTCTCGGGATACTAACCTTTAGGGAATGGCTACCTAGGGAAATGTACGTGGACCTAAGAACTCGATCATGAGTCGACCTTCGGTGACGATCGAGGTCGTCATGACTCGAATAACCCTAGGTCAATACGCGTAATCCCTAAAAAGCCGCCTGTTAGTGAGAGACCCTAAAATTAAGATTGGGCGATTTTGATCGTGAAATTGGATCCGGACTTGGATGTCGATTTTCGGGGTCGTGCGCGACTATTTTTACGAGGATGACGTCATTTTAGTGTGGCCAATGATATTTGGAGTTGGTATGGTCGAAAAATGGAAATTCGGTCCGGGACTGAAAAATTACGATTTTGCCCCTAGGCCTATTTTTGGGTATTCCGAATTTTGGGGATTTTGGAAATTAAATTTGGGGATTAATTGTGGATAAATATCAATCCCAAAATATTGGACCAAAATGCCCTTGGATATTTTGGCTTAGGAGAATATTGTCCAAGTAAGGAGGGGCAAAATTGGAATTTGGAAAGTTTGGTCAAATTTGATTATTTAAGTCAAGAAACCTTCTCTCTCTCCTCATTCCTCTCACTCTCCCTCCACGGCAGCCCTTCCCCCTCACTGAACCACCTTCCTTCCCCATCCTCTCCCCCATACCGATTTCCTCTTCCCCCTCTCTCGGCCGCATGGACGCCGATCACCGCCGGGAGACCGTTGCCGCCGCCATGTGCTGCCATGAGCCACCGGCCAGCCGTTCCACCTTTCCGCTCTAGCCGAGTTAGTCTAGAGTTCGGGTAAGTCGCGATCTAATCCCTATTTAGGACGTCGGGTATTTTCGGACTCGTTCGGGTATGGTTTAGAGAATTTAGAGGTTGATTAAGGTGTCGATAATGGTTTTTGGTGATTGATCGTGGTTATTGGTGGCTGATCATGACTATTAGCAGTTGTTGCGGGTTGGATTAGACGTCGGGAAATGAGTTTAGGCGGTTGGAATTCGGTAGAAATCGGTTCGGGTTTGAATCCGTGAGGTTCGGGTGAATCGCGGATTCGCGGTTACTGTATCCGCCTGATTTGCTTTTTTTTTAGAGAATTGTTTGGGCCGAATTTGAGAAATTTTTCTCATGAAAGTTGTTCCTAACATCTTGAAGTATAACATATTTTAATTTGGGAATTTTTGGAAATCATTTGATGGCATTCGGAAGTCCATCTTTGGACCGAAATAAAACTGCCCGATTTACTGTTCATCCGACCTTCGGGTCTGTTCGAATTTTTATAAATTTTTCTAGGCCTATTTTCAAAATACTTCCTTCACAAAAGTTGTTGGGGACACTCGTGGATATAACATATAAAAATTTCAAAGCTTTTTAAGGTGATTTGTGTGTTGAAATAAATGTATTTTGAGGACAAAACGGTCTGTTTGAGCGAACAGATTTTGGTCTGACTTCGAGGGACAAAAAGGCATGGTTATAGATTGAACCGGATTTTATGTTCTTCATAAGAAATGTTGAACAAGAGGTTTTTTATGACATATCCAAAATTTAGAATTTTTGGAGTTCGTTTACTATTTATTTCAAATGGATTTCTGTCACTGCGCAACTGCCCAGTTTGGACCCGATTTTACATATTCTCGATTTTTCTCTCTCGAGAATTATTCAGTGTTATCGTGGCATTTTGACAGGTAGTTTGATGCTTGAATGAGCTCGTATGTGTGATTGTGTGGCTATGAGGTGTGGTGGCATGATTGCGCATTGAGTTCGCGTGCCAAGCTTGGGTGTTTGTGTGGTGTTCGCGTGATGAGGATGGATAATTGTGAAAAATGTGTGCTTGATGTGAATTTTGTGTGTGACCGTGTGTATGTGTGGCCGTGTGGTACGTGTGGAGAGTGCGGAACGAAGGTACGGGAATGTAGGATTGATGGGAAAAGTGATACCCTGAGGCGTGTTCGTTTACGCGGGGTAAGGTCCGTCCTGAGGCGTGTTCGTTTACGCGGGATGATGCCATTCCTGACGAGGTGACGATGCCCGGCCCGATGGGGTGACGATGCCTAACGTGGTCAGAAGACCGTTGGCCTGATGCGTTTTACGCGGGCGCGGTAGAAGGAAAGTGTGTGTAGGATTCCGTCCTGAGGCGTGTTCATTTACGTGGGATGATGCCGTCCCTGACGAGGTGACGATGCCCGGCCCGACGGGGTGTCGATACCTGACGAGGTCAGAAGACCGTTGGCCTGATGCATTTTACGCGGGCGCGGTAGTGGTGGAAAGGTTGAGAACGAGAGGGATTTGGCTTGACATGTGAGGATTGTGAAAGTGATGCATGGTGTGAGTTAGTGTGCGAGTGTGTTTGTATCGCGTGATGCAGTGCGCGATTATGGGGTAAAATCTGCTAGGCATGATATGGGACGTGCCAAAGTAGGTTTTGCTTTTTAATCGAGGCACGCGCGCGGCTGTGATGTATTGCTGTGGTATGATTGGCGTGTGTATTGATATGTGGAAAGTGTGTAATGGCATGTGTGCAAGAATTGTATGTTGGGATTGTGGGCTAACGAGCATGGTGCGTATGTAGAGAGTCCAGGTATGTGTGAATGTTTGATTGCTGGTTGTGTGGTTATTTGGTTGCACGTTGGGATGTGTCTGGAATTACGTGATAGCCTAGGTGGGGCTTACGTTTTGACTTATTGAGATGTGATCTCATGGTTGTTTCAACCAAACCATTTCAGAGCCCCCGCCTGCATATCGAGATTGAGGTCGACTAGGAGTCGTCGGGTGAGCAGACAGCTGCGGAGGATTCAGGTGGTGATGCTGAAGATAGTGAGTCAGAGTGGACGCCTTCGAGAGGGCGTAGGGGATAGTTCTGGGAGGAGGATGCACCCCATTTTTGGATAGTGCTGACCTAGAGAGCTGATCTTGATATTTTGTTGGTTTGGAGTTTATAGTTCGGTGTGCTTATAAATTATTTTGTGGTTTGTATTGGCGGATGATGTAAATATTTGGAAGTGTAATATATGCTTGGTGGTTTGACGATTTGTTCCTTTCTGGTGTTCTCCAATTTTAATGTCTAGGATTTTTTATTGCTTCCGCCGCGATTTAACTCTGATGGATCGTTGGGTCGGCGACGTTATTCCTGGGACGTCGCACTTTTCCAACCGAGGAGAGGGATGTCGCGAGCTCGATGGGGTTCAAGGCGTGACAAGAGTCGTTTTGACAGGTAGTCAATATCGCAGCTACAGTAATACAACAAAAGCTATTTTGGGAAAGCCTGCAGAAGTTCGGGAATAGGCTAAATGGGCAATCAATTCCGAGGACAGCAGCTCCAACGACTCTAACGACTACTTTGCCTCTCCGAGACATCATCAATAACTAGTTTGAAAATGCATATAAAAAAGAAGGTCTATGAAGCAAATAAGTTAAAGAAAGAGTGTGTGCTTATAAGAATTTTGAAATCTCTTACTTGCTGTGTACCGAGCGAAGTGCTCTTGTTTTGTCGATAGCACTTGCTGCATTTTAATTGTGTTGAAGTTTCAAGTGTACTGAGTAATAGTAGCATCCACCTCCTGGTAGTGTGATCTACAAATTGATAGGAGTGGTGCTTGCTAAGTGTAACTTGATCAGTAGATTACTAATGCAATCTAGCCCAACTTATGGCTCTTAGTAGTGAGAGTGGACGTAGATTTGGAGATAAAGTCGAACCACTATATATCCTTATGTGCTGCCGTTTATACTTCTGTTTATCATCTCCTACATACAAGTGATACTATATCTCTCATACATTTGGTGTTTTCCAATATATCTTTATTACACGCTGTTTTCTGTGAAAAATTGTAATATCTTCCTACGCAACCTATTCACCCCCTTTAAGTTGCATAGTTAGTCCCAACAATTAGTATCAGAGCTTTGTTCCTCGTCTTGTGAAGAGTATTTCTTCTGAGTATAAAGATCTTATCTTATGGCTAACTTTGTTGGTTTTATTACTAGTGATACTCTTTCTCCTAACAAGCCGTCTTACTTTGATGGAAACAATTACAAGTATTACAAGAACAGAATGCAAGCCTATCTTGAGGCAACTGATCTTGAAATATGGGATGTGATCCAACATGGTGTAGAAGTACCGGCACTTGCTGTTGATCAAGAAGTTCAAGCAAAGATTGTTGCTGTTCTCGTGGCACAAAACATTGAGGAAATACGAAGAAGAAGAGCAGCACATAATGCTAAAGCTAAACATCTTCTATACTGCTCTTTATCTATGACTAAGTATAACAAGATTTGCACATGTGTATAAGCTAAAGAAATTTGGGATCTACTAGAGCTCACATACAAAGGAACTAACCAAGTAAAGGAGACAAAGCTAAACATCCCTCTTGGACTGTACAAGCTCTTCAAGATGAAATCAGATGAAACAGTAGCTCAAATGTTCAATAGGTTCACAGACATAATGAATGGCCTTGCACATCAAGGAAAAACATTCCCCAATGGAGAAAAAGTGAACAAATTGCTGAGAGCCTTACCAAAAGAATGGAACAATGTGAAGACCTCAGCTCGTGAAACAATGAGGATTCAACCCATCACATTAGAAGAACTGATCGGAGCATTCACATCCTATGAAGTAGAACAGCAAATCGAGGAAGGTAGCTCAAAAGGTAAGAAAGCCATAGCCTTTAAAGCTAACACCAATGATGCAGGTGATCCATTGTCATATGAAGATGAAGATGATGATGAAAACATGGCACTATTCACTCGAAGGTTCAGCAGTCTTATGAGAAAAGGAGGAAAATTCAAAGGCAAATCACAAATGAAGGCTCCTGAGAAAAGAAGACCCTATTAGAACAAGGAAGAACTCAAAGGTAGAGATCTTGCTTGTTATGAATGCAGGAAACCAGGTTACATAAAGCCCGATTGTCCATTACTCAAAAAGAGGAAAGGAAATTATGAAAGGAAGAAGAAGGCATTGAACGTTGAAACATGGAGTGACTTTGAATGCGAAACCAGCGATGAAGAAGAAGCAAATCTTTGTCTAACGGTAGATTCAGATCATGAAGATGAAGATGAGGTAATTCGGCCTAAACTGTCTTATGAAGAAATGCAGGATTTTTAAAGTAAATGTTTGATGAACACAAAAAGGCTTTGAAAAGAATTTCTATTTTGAAAAAAGGAAGTGCTTGATCTCACTACAAAAAAACTTGCTTGCGAGACTGCATTTGATAACTTGAAAAAGCATTATGAACTCCAAAAAAAGGAAGCCAAACTTTCCCAAGTTGAAAATGACTCTCTCAAGGAAGAGATTTCAAAAATCAGAATCAAGTTTTCTCTTGGCTGAGAAACTTTGAAGTACATTCTCTCGATTTAGATTCCTTACTACAACAAATGAGGTTTAGGACATGAGGAAAATGAAGATGAGAAGAATCCTTTTCCAAAACTCAAGGAAAGATTAACTAAACATCCTCCTGCACGTCTTTATAAGAGTCATTATGCAAATCACTTCACCACAGCCTCTAGCAAGCAATTTCCTGATTGATCAATCTGCAACGAATATGGTCATTTTAAGTTAAAATGTCCTAACATGTAGATGATGCCCAAAAAGGTCCACAAAATATTTGATGATGTTTTTTAAATCTAATACTAAAGGACCCAAGTATAAGTGGGTACCAAAGAAAAGATGAGCATCTCTTTCTTTGCAGGTAATCTTGAAGAAAAACAAGTGGTATTTAGACAGTGGATGCTCAAGGCACATGACAGGAGATAGTTCCAAATTTATTAGTCTCGTCACGATAAACAGAGGCACTATCACGTTTGGAGGAAAAGACAAAAGAAGAATCATCGGCAGAGGAAACATCAAGTTAGGAAATCTGATCATTGAAGATGTTTCTCTAGTCAAAGGACTAGGTCACAATCTTGTAAGTATAAGCCAATTCTGTAACAAGGGATACAAAGTCAACTTTGAGGAAGGTAAATGTAGCGATATAAGTCAAGACAGATCTCAATCATTTACGAGAAAAATGTATGGCAACATCTATCTACTAAATGTTAATTTTGATAATGTTCAATGTCTAATGTCTATCAAGAATGAATTAGATATATGGCACAAAAAATTGAGACACATCAATGCTAAGCAAATCTCTAAGATCTCGTCGAAGGATCTAGTGCGTGGTCTCCCAAAAATCAACTTCAACAAAAGTAATTCATGCAATGCCTGTACTTTGAGAAAGCAAGTTATGTCATATTTTAAATCAATAAACATAGTTGCTACTAATCGATCTTTGCAGCTTATGCACATAGATCTATTCGGACCAGCAAGAACCATAAGTCTAGGAGGAAGAAGATACTGTTTGGTAATTATTGATGATTACTCAAGGTTTACCTGGGTAATGTTTCTATCTCACAAAAATGAAGCATTTCATTCATTTGAGAAGTTTTCTCGAAAGATCCATAATGAAAAAGGATATAGCATCTCAACAATCAGAACAGACCATGGAGGAGAATTTGAGAATCAAATGTTTGCTGATTATTGCGATGAGAATGGAATAAAACACAATTTCTCCATAGCCTACGCACCTCAATAAAATAGAGTTGCTGAAAGGAGAAATCGCTCTCTACAAGAAATGGCCAGAACCATGATGATTGAAAGCAGTATGCCTACATACTTCTAGGCTGAAGCAATTGCCACCTCCTATTACACATTGAACATGGTACTACTAAGACCATTGATGGAAAAGACTCCCTACGAAATTTTCAAAGGCAAAAAACCTAATATATCATATTTTCATGTATTTGGGTTCAAGTGTTTCATTCTTAAAAATGAGGATGAAAACATTGGGAAGTTCGATGCTCGTGCAAATGAAAGTATTTTTCTAGGATACTCAACTACTAGTAAAACTTATTGTGTGTTCAATAAAGATTCACAGGTAGTTGAAGAATCCATAAATGTGAAGTTCAAAGATAATCAGAAGGGGATACAAGCAAATGATTGTGATGAAGTCATGCTCTTACCTTCTCCCACCAATCGGCAACAACAACATCATTAAAATGCTAATGTTTCCAAGCAGAACGTATTGCCCAAAGATTGGAGATACAAAACTGAGCATCCGAAAGAATAAATCAATGGAAGCATAAATGAATGAATCAAGACTAGATCTTCACTCAGAAATTTGATGAATTCTCTGGCTCTCTTATCTCAACAAGAACCTAAAAGAATTGAAGAAGCTATCTCTAACGAAAGCTAGATAGAAGCCATGCAAGAAGAATTGCATCAATTCAAACTTAATGAAGTTTGGGAATTAGTACAAAGACCCTCATATCATCCTATCATCGGAATGAGATGGGTATTCAAAAATAAACTCGATGACAAAGACAAAGTCATTCGCAACAAAGCAAGGTTAGTTGCAAAAGGTTACTCACAAAAGGAAGGTATTGATTTTGATGAAACTTACGCTCCTATTGCTAGACTAGAAGCCATACAACTAATAACTGCTTATGCATGTTTCTATGATATTCATTTGTGTCAAATGGATGTCAAGAGTGCTTTTCTTAATGGCTACATAAAAGAAAAAGTCTTTGTTGAGCAACCTCCGGGATTTGAAGATCCAAACAAACCACAGTATGTATACTACTTGAAAAAGGCAATGTATGGACTCAAGCAAGCTCCAAGAGCCTGGTATGAAAGATTAAGTGCATTCTTGAAAGAACATAATCATAAGAAAGGTAATGTGGATACTACACTATTTATCAAGAAGGAAGGTAAAGATCTTCTTATCATACAAATATATGTTGATGCTATCATTTTCGAATCCACTAACGAAGATTTATGCAAGGAATTAACAAACGTCATGAAAAGCGAGTTTAAGATGAGCCTGATCGGATCACTCAATTACTTTCTCGGTCTTCAAATAAAACAAACAAGAGATGGTAATTTCATCCATCAAGAGAAGTACACCATAGAAATTGTGAAGAAATTTGGTCCAGAAAGAAGCAAAAAGGTGGATACACCAATGACTGCGACTATCAAGCTGGACAAAGATGAAAAAGGTTAATCTGTTGACTCCAAGCTATATAAAAGCATGATTGGTTCCTTATTATATCTAATAGCTTCTAGACCAAATATATTGTTCAGAACTTATCTATGCGCACGTTTTCAGTTTGATCCAAAAGAATCACATTTAACGGTTGTTCAACGAATCATTCGATACATTGGCTCACATCTAAATATAGGAATTTGGTATCCTAAGAATTTAGATTTTACATTACTTGGTTACTAAGATACTGACTATGTAGGATGTAAGATAGATAGAAAAAGTACACCTGGTACGTGTCAATTATTAAGAAATATGCTGATCTCTTAGTTCTCAAAGAAACAACACACAGTTGCTCTCTCTACGACAGAAGCTAAATATATTGCATTAGGAAGCTGTTATGCACAACTAATGTGGATGAAACAGCAACTTCGTGATTTTGGAGAAACAAATGAAATCATTCCTATATTGTGTGACAATACAAGTGCAATTAATCTCTCAAAGAATCCTATACTACACTCTCATGCCAAGCACATTGAAGTAAGACATCATTTCATCATAGACTTAGTAAGCAATGCAGAAATCTCCAATCAGTTCATTGAATCGAAACATCAGCTCGCTAACATCTTCACCAAGCCACTGGACAAACAAGCTTTTGAATATATCAAAGGTGAGCTAGGAATATTCAATCCATTCGAATGAATCAGGTAAGGATCATCATTTCATCAGCAGAAACAAAGGATTCCAGGTACGCAATCTAAAATTTCAAAATTATTACTGTTAGAGTGACCGTACCTAAGATATTCTCACCGTTTTGACATACGGTGTTACTGTCATTATACCCAATCTACTATATTATGTTATTATCCTGATTTTTTTAAAAAATTTATTGAATTAAATAAGAAAGTTACCGTTATTAAGTAACAGTTAGTTTTCTGAATGTGGCCTAACTGCTCTTATTTATAGGGAGATAGTGCTCACATTTTTCCCTCATCTTGTAAACCGCCTAAAGAAACCATTCCTCATCTTCTATAACTCCTTCAGCCAATCTTGCTTTCTTCATTCACTTAAACCGTCTCTCAATGGCTTCCAAGTCTCGCAAAGCCATTGGCACACAAAAGTCCACTCGCACCAATACAATGCAATCGAGACTCTCCAAGGAAGGATCGCACATTGATCTTACTGACCAACCAGCAGCTTCCACGGAAGTCACTCAAAGTTAGAGTCTTCCTAGTTCTCAATCTATTGAAGAACATGGAACATCTGCCACTACAAGCACGGCTCTTCCCTCTTTCACTGAAGGAATCGTTTCAAGTGCCAAAACTCTAGAATCTCGGATATGCTTTGAAAAAGGAAAGAAAATCCCGTCAAACCTTCCCCTACTGCAACTGGAAGCACCCTCTCAGCCAACCATTTTGCCAAGCACCTCTCTTGAACAAATCATACAAGCATTTATCAAAGAAAAAGGGTATGTGCTTGTCCCTATCACAAGCAAGGTTCCTGAAACTCAACCCCAGACACTACCTGCTGGCAAATCCTTGCAACCACTGCCAACACTACCATCCACAAAATCTTCCACTAAGAAAGAGGAAGAGACTGAACCGTCAAAGAAACAAGAAGCAAAAAAGAACCATCACCTCCTACTCAACCTCCTGTTCCTATTGAACAAAGCGATCCGAGGACTGAAATCGAAGAAACCGCTGGAGACAAGAAGCGAGAAGACGACGATAACCAGGTCTTTCAAAATTTGAACCTACTGAAGGTTTCACTCTCAACACCTTATTTGATTCTGAACTATTTTTTAATCAAGAACACAAAGATGCTTTTGAATTATTTGACAATCGTGGTCCAATCCCACATCGCTTTGTGAATTTCAACTATCTTGATGCACATGGAATTTTTCTCTCTCAACTGTTTGAAAATCTTCGGCTTAAAGCTTTTTTCACCATGAACAATGAGGTACACCTCACTCTAATGGCCCTGTTTTATTCAAATTTACACCTTCATCTTTTCTTATGCCAAGAAAAATTACACTGTGACTCTTGATGAGTTGGCCGAGATCATTAACACCGAGTTCAAAGTTTTCAAAAAGATCCCTATTGAGCCACACAATACGTACAGCTTCATTTTGGAAACTCCTGATTTCACTCGAGGATCTAGAGAAATTGTTTCTTTGCACCTGCTGCCCCTCAAAGCAAACTTCATTCAGAAAATCCTAACCCTCTGCGTACGCCCCAAATCATCCTCAACCAATGACATCTCTCATTACGAAGCACGGGTCATTTGGGCCATTCTCATTAGAAATGAAGATTTTTCCCTGGCACACATGATTTTCATCCACATGTACCAAATTGCCAAGCGCAAGATAGGTAAGCTACCCTACGGTGCCCTTATCACTCGTATCTTCCGGCACAAGCATATCGACTTCTATGATGTTGCGCCTCATAGCTTACCTCATGTGGAGAAAAGGAAAAAGACCTTGGATAAAATGATGCTGAGAATGACGCCTAAAAGATGGGTCAATCAAAAGAATGAAGCCGTTCTCATAGGTCAAGGAGATGATGAAAAAGCAAAACAGGTTCTTCAAGAAAAGCTGGCAGCATAAGCTGCATCATCTAGCAAAGGGAAAGGCAAGGTAACCACACAGCGACCGTCTACTCGTCCACCTAGACCTGAGAGGCCTTCCTCTCCTGCTGAATCCTCGGTTACTCCCACTGTTGCAATCTCAAAGCTTCAAGCTAATGTTCAGGACATCAAAAGCTCCATCACTTCTCTCACCAAATACTTGATGAAAATCGAACGAACATTGCTTAGCTTAGACTACTATAACCCTACATGACTTGAACCTAAGGAACCAGCTATTCAACCCTCCACTACAAAGCAAAGAAAATGCCCTTGCACTTAATCTCTATAAACTACTCATGTTTTCCTGTTGCTTTCATTTTATGTTAGAACTACTGTTACTATCTACTCCTAGATAAATTCCCTATCAATGCAAGTACTCTCTTTTCTCTATATTGTTTGTTCTATGCTCTTATTTGCTGATAACAAAAAGGGGGACAAAACCTGGATGTGAAAAGATAGTGAAAGGAGAGAATCTAGAAGAAAGCGAAATGAGCTTTTCATAAAAACAGGGGGAGCAACATATTGAACTACGAAAATATGTGTAAGATGACGAATTACTGTGTTACATCGAAACAAGGGGAGCTTCATCGAAACAAGAGAAACAACGTACTACGACTTTAAATTCAAGCTATCTGTTTATGATGATATTTACTCAAAAATTCTAGAAGATAAACTCTTCAAACTAGTATTCCATTTAAAGATCGTCTAGATATTGTCTCTGATATTTCTTGCAAAATACTCTTTAAAAGGAGACATCTCTACAAAGTGTATTCTCTAAGAAAAATCATTACTCTGCAGATTTTCGTTAAATAGCACTTACACATTCAAAATAATTGTTTCACATCTTCAGGATAGTTTTGTTATCATCAAAAAAGAGGACATTGTTGGAGAAACATCTCTAAATGATTTTAATGATACCCAAACTATCCTTGGTTTAATATCTACATTGTCTAAGTGTGGACATATTCAAGGGACTAAGTGATAAATCATGATGTTATTCATTGAAGAAAAGATCGCAAGACTGTCCTGGAAAGTTCACAGAAATAGCGCCATCGATCTCAAAGATCAGCTAAATGACAATATCTTGTTCAAGCCGAAGAGATATTGTATTTGGTGATGTTTTAGTATCAGTTTACTTGACATAATTAATCATTGTGTCACTATTATAGCCGTTGGGATTGGATTGTCACAGTAGTAGCTCGAGCAGAAAGGAATAGAGTCATTCTGACAGGTAGTCAATAATCTAGCTATAGTAATACAACAGAAGCTATTTCAGGCAAGCCTGCAGAAGTTCGGGAATAGGCTAAATGGGTAGTCAGTTCCGAGGACAGCAGCCCCAACGACTCTAATGGCTACTTTACCTCTCCGGGACATCAACAACGACTAGTTTGAATATACCTATAAAAGAGAAGGTCTCTGAAGCAAACAAGTTAGAGCAAGAATGTGTGCTTACAAGAATTCTAAAATCTCTTACTTGCTATGTACTGAGCGAAGTGCACTTGCTCTATCGATAGCACTTGCTGCATTGTAATTGTGTTGAAATTTCAAGTGTACCGAGTAATAGCATCATCCACCTCCTCGTAGTGTAATTTACAAATTGATAGGAGTGGTGCTTGCTGAGTGTAATTTGATCAGTTGATTACTAATGCAATCCAGCCCAACTTGTTCCTGTTAATGGTGAGAGTGGATGTAAGTTTGGGGATAAAGCCAAACCACTATATATCCTTGTGTGCAGCTATTTATACTTCTAATTATCATCTCCTGCATTCAAGTGATACTCTGTCTCTTGTACATTTGGTGTTTTTCGATATATCTCTATTACACGTTGTTTTTCGCGAAAAATTGTAATATCTTCCTAAGCAATATATTCACCCCCCCCCTTTAGGTTACATAGTTAGTCCCAACAACCTTTAATAACTTCTGATGTAACCTCCCACGTTGTATCAATCAGCCTGTAAGTTTGCCACCCCATGTTGCCCTTACATTCCATCTCTCGTGGGCTACTGCCATAAGAGTTGCTCATCAACCAAAAGCCTAATCGACATTTGTTGCACGTACACCGGTGGAGCAATAGGGAGCGATGCTGCAAATGGATCGATGAAATTATTGGTCGCCCTACTATTTGGAGCCGGTAGTGCAGGCAAAGCCAACATCGCCGACCTGTTGGTTGACTCGAACGTGACACTACTCGCACTTCCATTGCCTATATATGTTGCACTAGGCCTAGCAGCAGCTATTGCTCCTTGCCTGTGACATCCCCAATTTGGACCCAGATGACTAAGGAAAATGGCCATGTAATTAGTGAACGGTCTGATCTGAGGGTCGGTAATGAAACGGATGGTATGGTCGGAACGAGTGTATTAAGAATTGGTCATGGCTCGATCAAAGGATCGTCTATGTATTAGCCAAGGGATCGGCAATGAAATGACTCCCCAGTCACGCAAGTTGATCAGAGTGATTCGACCATAGATCAACCTTTCGACCACAAGGGTCGCTAGTGCGAAGGTCCGAGATGACCATGGAATCGGTGCCGTGCAGTCATGTATCGGTCGTGGGTGATTCCGTTCGGCCATGCATCAGTCGCGGGCAACCGTGGATCAATCCCATTGTACTCAATTCCACACGGCTACATGACAACCGAGGGTCGACCATGAATCATTGAAGCTCGAACATAGACCGATCGCAAATCGGCCATGGATCGTTGCATTGAGTCAGGTAGGTCATGGACGAACCATATGCCAGGCCAAGAGCCATGTGCCAGACCAAGAGCCTTCCGGCTTGGTTGCAGACCAAGCTTTGTGCCAACTGCACAAATTAGGCCTTGTGCCCGGTCATGGATCGGCCCTTATGCCTGTCAGTTAGGCCACAAATCAGCCCCGTGCCCAGCCATGTGCCAGTCCTTGTGCCCGACACTTTTGCGAGGTCTTGTGCCCATTATTTCGTGCCAATCAGACTTAGCAACAGGCCATGCATTATGCCAACCGTGAGCCAATGCATATGCCCGACCCAAGTACCGGCCCCTTACTCTTGTGGCCCAGCCATGCGCTCAGCGCACCGACCGTGCAGCCCGGCATCGCGCTCGTGCATTCGGCTCTACGCCTGTGCAGTCGGCCTGGCGCCCATATGGCTCGGTAATGTGCCCGACCCTACGCCCGTGTGGCCCGGCCATGTGCCCGACCCTGCGCTCGGTCAAGGCTGATCGAATAGGCCATGTGCCAGGACATTTCAGCGGGTTTGGCCTTGTGCTATTCAATCCGATCTTTGGCTCGGTTGTGTCCCAACCATACTCGGACATATTTTTACACCAAACCTCATTTCCAAATAAGATGGTTGATTGTTTATAGCACTTGAAATCCCTAATTACCTTAGTTCCTTATTAAGTCAAGTTTTAGTGAAAATTGAGTGTTAAAGATGTGTCATTGAACTACTAGGGACCCCAATTATTGAATGTTTCTTGATAAGGCCACATGATTCACGGCTGGAGTGCTTTTTGGAACAAGAAGACAATTTAACTCGACTAAGTTGCCAATAATTGAAATTAGACACCAATAATTGACACCAAGCCAACTGATAATTTGTGTCTTGAAGACTAAGACAATGATGTACACGCCCAAGCTAATAAGAGAGCGAGACCAAAGACATATCTTGAAGTCATCATGAGGATCTTAAACTTAATGGCTTTCTTGACAACTTAGAGACCAAGTTAGGCAATAAATGATCTTAAATGACTTAGTTGTGTCACGCCCCAAACCCTATCGAGTACGCAACACACTTCTCTGATCGAGTAATGCAATGTCCCAGGGTATCGCCGACCCAATTTAACTTATTAGAGATTTAAATCAACCAGCGAAAGCCACAATTACCCGGACAAGAATTGACCAGGGGTAAGAGGGAGAATAGACATTCTTTGCTCATCCAACTTATACAATATTCACATATACAAACCATAATATACAAGCACACCGAAAATCTAAACCATGCACCACTGACATCCAAAAAGATCAGCAGCCTATTATACCCTATCTCCAAAAATGGTACACTTCAAAAGCCTACACCCAACCCCTACTCTAGCCCCTACGCCATCTGCTTGGCGTCCAGTCAGAGTCTGATTCTTCCTCATCCGAATCTGAATCCCCTTAAACCGTCTGCTCCTCTGAAGACTCCGGCTCGGCCTCGATCTCAATCAGGTGGTCTATATCACCCGACTTTGCTGGAACCTCAACTCGCTTCTCCTCAACTGGCTCATCATCTGACTCATCCTCCCGCACAAACTCGGGATCGTACTCTGGCACATACTCTGGCTCGTACCATGGCTCGTCCTCAAGTATCACCTCAAGATCCACGTCCATCGAATCATACTTCGCCTGAGATTCTTCCGGCTCCGGTTCATGCTCGGCCCCCAAAGGCTCTAGTGCTGCCGGCCCAGGCTGAAGTCCGGACTGCACTAGACTAGTCTCCAAACTAGTCATCTCGCCATCAGGAGGGGGTATGGCTGATGGATCCCAATCCCCAACTCCATCAAAGGGTACATCGAAGCCACAGACGGGGCCAAACTCATCTACCACGGACGGGGCCAGAAGGGTAGTCCTATATCTACCTAAACTATCGTCGTATGCTTAACCTAGATCATGTTGTCGTCTATAGGGTACTCTACAACACTGTGGTCAGTGTGTATCGGTACTCCAAAACGCTCAGGTGGCGGCGGTGGATTCATGGCTCAGGCCGGGGTTTTGAAAGTATTGGTTAAAACAACCATGAGATTACATCTCAATAAGCACACACCCTAAACCCCACCTAGGCTATCACGTACCTCCAGACAATCACAACCACAACCACACTCAGCCATCACATAGCAAGCACACAATTAATACTTACTTGGGCCTTTCCAGCGTGCAACCTGCACGTTAGCCACAACAGCACCATTTCCAATCACATGCACGTTCTAATTACATTCCAAGCATTCGTTTCGGCCTCATCACATTCTTTCCACCCAACTCGCCAGTGACCCGCGTAATGGTACCGCCTCAGGTTCACTGCGACTAACTCTTACTCGACTTATCAGTGACCCACGTAATGGTACCGCCTCAAGTTCACTGCTACTAACTCATAATCACAACACTTCAGGGCTCGCATAATGGTACCGCCTCAGGCTCAACACCCACCACCTATGACACAACCCGCGTAATGGTACTGCCTCAGGTTGGCCGTCCTTCGGTAATACCGGGTATCATCCCGCGAAGTCGTACCGCCTCAAGACGGATCAATTCCCCGTGTAATGATACCGCCTCAAGGATTTTCACAATCACACATACCGTGCCACACACGATTTCTCGCTCGTTCACATGCTCAACACCTACTTGCCAATAAATTGACCAATCACACGTGGCTCGTGCATGCACCAAATCACACACATTTTTCATGCTTAACAAGCACCAAACATGGCCAATTCACAAACCATTCAATTCAGCCTGTGCATGGACATAACGGTCCACATTAAAATCAATCAATTCACTACTCAACAAACATACAAGGCCACCAATAGGCCCACAATCACAGCCACATTCATAGGCGCAATATTCAACATTTCCATGCTCATTTCAAGCCATATCGAACACCACAATTCCAGCCATCGTACCACGCATTAAACCAACACCAATTGCCCTTAAATCAAATCGTATGCTCATCAATTCAATCCGTAACATCCAGCCCTCAACTCAGTCTCCATTCAGCCTCGACACATCACCAAATCGGCCTCAAATCAGCCCATATAAATTTCCAAATCAGTCCACTAATTTAATCTCTAAACAGCCCCTAATTTAGCCAAAACCGCATCTAATTAAGTCCGATTCCACCCCTAATCGCGTCTATTGATACCCGACATCCTAAATAGAGTTTAGGGCGCGACTTACGCGAACTCTAGACTGACTTGGCTAGAGTATGAAGGGGGAAGTAGGCTGGCGGTCCCACGGCGGCGTGCGGCGGCAAGCGGCTGAATGGCGGGCGGCTCCGGCGGACGGCGACGGCTGCACGGTGGCTAGCTGGACGGCAAGTGGCTTCCTTGGCCACGGTTCACGGTCACGTCGGGAGAGAGAGAGAGAGAGAGAGAGAGAGAGAGACAGTGGCGTGAGAGCACGGCTCGGTGACCGAGCGGCGGCGATCGGGCGGACGGCGGCTAGTGAGCGGCGGCGTGGCAAAGGGGAGGGGCGGTCGGTCGATGAGAGAGGAGGGGTTTGCCGAGAGGTAGAGAGAGAGTGTGTGAGGAGAGAGAGAGAAATTTGACCTTAAATAATCCAAAACCAATAATTGAATTGCCAAAAGACCATCTTGCCCTTCTCTCATAAATCCAATCAACGGCCGAGATTTGTTCTTATCTTAAGATCGACGATCCGGATCGTATCTTTTCCAAAATATCCAAGGGCAATTTGGGAATTTCATAAAAAGTCCAAGGGCAAAATTGTCCAAAAATCTCTATTTCTAAGGCTAGGGAGAAATGACCAAAATGCCCTTCCCAAATTACATTGGCCTTAACAAATCTCCAGCGGTAAAATGGTCATTTTTCATTTCTCGCCAAAATTCAATTTTTCTAAAGGATTCAGACAAAACCGAGACTACCCGGGCAAATGACAACATCGTCCAAATAATATGTCGTGACTTTCTAAATTTCCAATGCCCAACTTGGTCTCTAGTTAATGACTAAGTTCTAAATAACGTAACTTGTGCATATCTCATACCAACGGGTGGCTTTTGGGGAAAATTCACATTATTGACCCGTGGCCGATACTAAATCAAGCCACGTTCAAGTTCACTCCGATCGTGACGACCTCAGTTATCACTTAATCGTGAGGATCGATCGCTAGATCCGACGGGCACGATCGTTTGGTATAGGTTTGGGGTCATTCGTCAATTCATTTCGTGATCCAGCAGAATCACCTGCGATCCACTAATATGACAGTAGCGAACTAATCCCTGACTATCTTTGGATCGGCCTACAATGGCTCAAAATATCACTTCGACGATTTTCATGATCGAAAGTCAGTTCACGATCGAGTTCTTTGGTCGCACGAATTTAAATCCCTAATTAGTCTTTTCCTAATGGTTAGTATTCCCGAAGTGATCAATTCCAGGCGAGATCTAACTATAAGCATATCCATAAACTATTCATTCCATAAATCCCAAGTGGGTCGGATTTCAAAATGTCACAAGTTGGGTATAATGACCCTAGAGTGAAGACTTGGAGGCCAAGTTTGGGAATGAATGGCCTTAATTGAAAGCTAAAAAAGGAAGACTAATGATGGTCAAAAACTTTCAAGACCATCCTCATGTTTGCTTTAATTCTTGAAAAATGACAAAATAGAATACTCTAGAAGAAGAAAGCTTGTCTTGGTGAGCAAGTATTGGATAGGATCAAATCCAAAGACCATGATTACACCAAATCTAGACATTAAATGAAGGATGGTGAGTCACATAGCTTAGGTGTCTTCTACATCATTACATTTCATTAATGCTAGGATGATTCATGCATTAGGTGGTCCAATGTGAAGAAGGCAAATGTTCACCTAAGGCTTAGGCTTGCCACACCATCTATTTAGGCTTGCCACCTCTTTTTGTTAGGCTAGCCAACTCACCAAAATAGACTTGCCACTTCAAGAGTTTCTATTGGTCCAATTGGCAAAGCAATGATGAGGTTGAGGCCTATAAATAGAGACACTCATCCTTCATTTCTCACTTCACCACTTACTTTCCTCTTTCTCTCTCCCTCACACCCTCACTCTCTTGGCCACGCCCCTTGCCGCTCGGCTCACCCCTAGGCCACACTCAGTCACGATCTTGGAGGGTAATTTGTAGGCATGGAAATCTCACATCAATTTTGAGAGCTGTAGTCACGCTAAAGAAGATAGGAATTTCTCCCAGCCTACGCGGATACGTGTAGTGTGTTGAAAAGGGAAAAAGGCCAGTAAAAAAAAGGGGCTTCTAAAATACATTCATCTAAAATAAGTAGTGTATTGCAAAGTTGTTTTTCCTAACTGCTTGTTTGGGTGTTTGTTGTACGCTTCCGCATGCTCTTAATGAGAAGATAAAAGAAACGGGACGGCGACGTGCCTAGAACGTTGTATTAATAACCCCGAGGTGAGAATGTTATATTGTCGATGCATTCTGTTGAGCAATTGGTAATAAATGGGCGTTGAGTTAATCCAGCATAATCAAATCGCCGAATCTATTGAATATCTAGTTCGTAGAAGTAAAGTATTCTCCCATATTTTACTTGGGTTTCTAATAGACCCTAATTGACTAGTGGCGATTCCAAAAGGTAAGAATAATGTATGTTAAAATATAAATTCCAAGTTAGAATTGGTACGTAGAGCTTGGGAAAGTCCGAGTAAAGTCTTTGGGCTTAATAATCCCTTAGCTTTCCTTAGGTAGTTCACTTCTGGAAAGGTCGTACAAATCTGTGTCATTTATAATCATAAACCACTAACATGTGAAAAGTGATCATGCAAGCGCACAAGCAATAATGTAATACTCAATAATAAAAAAATAGTAAATAAATAATTTGAAAAGAATAAAGAACCTTGATGCATTAAGCAAACAAAAATCGAAGCTTCACTATCACTTTAGGAATTCTGCAAACGTCAATTAATGGCAAATAATGATATGCATATCCTAATTATGACTTCTAAATGTGATTATGCATGGACCCTTAATTACTACGATGCAGACCTAGCATGTAGGTTAGTCTATGTAAACATGATTTATATATAATCTAAACTATGTGTGATGACTTAGATTACTATAAAATGGAGTTAATTTTGCTTTTGGGTTTTCTTGTTTGTAAAATAAACAGGACTTAATCTAGTTGCTAGGACTATATGAGTTTTAATCTTACATGCATTGATGAACCGAAATAATAACCTAGATAACATGTGTATTATTATATGCAACCAATACACAATATTAAAAAGTATGATATGAGTACTATGACATGAGATAGAATTAACCATAGGTTAACCCTATTATTCGAACTATGCGAGAGACTATTTTTTATGTTTTTTTCATAGAAATAAAGAATTAAATCCTAAGACACTAAAAATGACCTAATGACTTGATTTATTTTCAGCGGTGATATAATGATGCAATACTTATTCTTTTTTTGTATTTTCTTTTTGTGGCATGTAAACTAAATGCAATGTGAATAATGCATAAGATGCAATTACTAATTAATTGGAACAAGTGCACCAAAAGTCCTAAATCTTATCGAGATTCCACTTATTCCTCCATTCAGCTGGCCAAAGATTGCTGGAGAGAAGATTTCTCTTACCGATTCCCCTCCTCAATTAGTGCATTCTCTCCTAAATCTCTCGCTCACTTCCGCTTTTGTTCATATTTTCCTTTCATTCTTCATTATCTTCCCTCTGCCCAATTTATTTTCCAGTGTGATTCCTTGATTTCCTCACAGGATATTGTCAATGGATGAATCGGTGGGAATTAAGGATTTGATGACCTCCTTTCTTTCCATAACTCTCTCACTTTTGGCCGAGATTGTTGACTCGTTACTGAATCATGGACCGGTCCAATATTGTCTGCCCATTGTCTCTTTTGCCTTGTAGATAAATCTTTAAACATATAAGCGTATATCCGAAATCTTTGCCGCAAATATGTTTAGAGAATTTAATTCAAAGCTTCCCTATGCCAATTCATTAGTCCCAGTTCTTTTAATATGCAAGCTGGACTTAACAGACTTTGTTTAGGGATCGGAATCGCCAGCTAATTTTTATGTGATAAATGAGTAAGCAGGCTACCGAAATTTAGGTGTCCACAATATAAGTCTGGGAGATCTTCATATTCCCAATTGTGCATATTTTGATTGATTATACTTGATTTGATTACCTTATATAGTCATCAATAGGCTTATGAACTTTTCATTAGATACATCTGATACACACAAATTCCACACAAATTCAACAATTCTCTGTTCCACATATTTCTTATCTTTGTTTTTATTCGTATTGATGAATGTGCATTTAAAATGCAAATGCAAAGAAGAATCTTGCAGTGCTTTATATAAAATATTGCATGACTAACATACCTACTTCACTTTAAAACTCAATGATTTAATTTTAGTAGTGCAAAAATTCTCGTATGAAAGTGTACAAAGGCTCTGACAAAAAAAAACGTGTACAAAGGCAATGCAAAAAAAAAAAACAAACATGTACAGTGGCAATAATAAAATGGTTCGTCATGCTTTTCCTTTCAATGATAAGAGGGTTCAGTATCTGTTTATCAGCGGCAATATTAAGCATGGGAGACGAATCTTGGGTTATGGAGAAATACACGTTATATACTTGTCCTCTCCTCTTTAACTTACGACCACAAGTGGTAAAATGGTCAGGAAGAACTCCAGCTCCTCCTCCTTCTCTTTATGAAAGTCACCGCCCACCTTGAACTCTGTCCTCGTTTCTTGTTTTATTCTCTTTTCTTCGGTCCTGGAGCTTATTGTCCATTGATCCTTTTATGCTCAGCTGGTTCTTTCCCTTCGTTATTTGTCCAATCAAGTCAGCCGAAGCTGCTCCAGTAAATTTTACAGTTGCCTCCTTGTTCCTTGAAGCTCAACCGCCGGTCTCTTGAAGTTTCTGCTGGTTCTTGCATTTCCGCTGGTCTTTTGAATGCTCCAAACGTGGGTATGACTTCCTTGAGCTGTCATAATTAATGACTTCACGAAGGGGACTTCTTGGTCCAAGTCGAAGAGTGCAGTTTTAATACAATGGTTTGTGGAATGGATAAGGACCATGGAGATTGTTTTCTTGGTTCAAGAGAGGGGGAAATAGCCGGTCACAACTTATACCCATCTAATCAATTTAGTTCAATTTCAATGTTCCATTCTTACCTCATTTAGTATCCCCAAATAGTCTCGCTTGCAAGTTCAATTTTTCCCATTAAATCACCAATCTATGAGGGTAAAGTTACAAGGTTAGCAACATGAAAATGTGAGGGCGGCCATTAATTTTGACGAATTTTAAAATGAACAATGAGAGAACACACAAAAAAAAGCAACGCGAATCTGAGCCATACGATAACAATTAAGATTTCTGTTTAGGAGTTGAATTATGTCATTACTGACAAATCCAATTCCTAATTTTTATAAAATGCATGGATGACCTTCACGAGGGAAACTAGTTATCTATAACCATAATGCTTCTACTCCTAAATACATAAGGTACCCGTAAGCAAAAATTTAGGTGTCAACAATACTTACATTTGCATAGTCACCTTCATTTTATGCATCAAGATATGGAGACAAACACTAATTCCAAGTTAATACAATAACCATCATGCGCTTCAATTTATTCTTGAATTTGAAATTTTATCACTAATCATGATTGGTGACGAATGATAAATGAAACAGCGTATCATGTTATGTATTACAGCTTATTGCAAGTAAGGTTCTACCTACCACGTATTACGTGACAATAACATGTGGTGTGTAACAAGCCAATACATAGTGAGTGATTTCAAAATTTAAGTGCCACGTAAGATGAAATGCATGCCAGGCGGACAATATGATTAGTTGGTGACATACAACAGCCGTACAGACGCCTAAAACGCTTTCTTGTACAATTTTTCAGATCCGCTCAACACATGCAAATTAAGCGAAGAGACCTCATTCTTTCCTGGCAACTTTTAAACACAAGTGTACATCCATTCAATTTGGGCATATTACAGGCATACATGATGAGCTTTTAGTCTCATTGAATAACACTTGTATGCGATAGCATTCGGTAGTAATGGACAATAACAATAACTTAGGATTTAAACTTGCATCCGCAACTAAATTATCGCTTCACCATTCGGCCCACCATTTGATTATGCTCTTGCCAATCACAAGAAGCTAGATGTTATTATCCATCGTCCGATACGTCTCCATGTTCCGTCCCATTAGCTCAAACAACCCTTAATTCTTGAGGAATTCCATGATGTGATCGTAGGCGACACACTCGACGTGGAAACCCGTGAATCCCGCGGCCTTGGCCAATGCCTCAAACTCCTTCTCCGTCAGCTCTTTCCCGGCCACGAAGGACGTGGCCACGAAGCTCATGTCCGGGAGTTCGGGAAGGATGTACTCGGCCACTATGGCCTTCCTGTCTTCCGGTAGTGCGTTGTAGCATTTCTTCAATAACTTCAAGCAATGCTCGTCGCTCCAATCGTGACATATCAACTGCATGCCACAACCGAATTGATTAATATAGCAAATTACAAATAATAGTTATTATCATTCACGTTCAAAGTAATCGGCAAATGAGAGTGGTAATACAAGTTGGACTAACCTTCATGAAAATTGCATCTCCTGTAGGAACATTAACGAACATATCTCCTCCGACACGCTCGATGCCTAATGCAAAGATCGTAGTAGTTTATTCGAGGAAGTCAAACTTGATTAGCATAGGAAATGAGCTTTTCCGTTATATATTTCCATAAACGCATCAACCGTAATATTGTTTCTGAAGCAATTCTAGTTCTAACCGTGCATGCAATATAATTAACATGAGGTGATATAGAGAGATTATAGGATAACATATAAGTACCTGGATAGGATGCAGCATTGGCGATGACGTGAGGCAAATCAAAGTTGATGCCCTTAACAGAGGGCTACTTGGAGACGATCATGTTGAGGACGGCGCCGGTTCCACAGCCAATGTCGACCACCGACTTGAGGCCCTCAAAGCCTTTGTATGTCTCGAGGACCTTCTTCATGGTGACGGTCGAAATACCGGACATGGCTTCGTTGAATAGTTTGTTGAGTCTCGGATTGGTACCGAAGCAATCAAATGCCGTCATTCCATAGACCTTGTCGAACGGGACTCCTCCTTCAAGAACTGCATCTTTCAAGTGGTACCGGCATTATTTTGCTCAAAATTCTTAGTCAATTCAGCTTTTTTTCTCTCGATGAATATATATAACTTCGACCATGAATCTATTTCGTGATGATTATCGAGCAAAGTTACACTTGACTCTTATGAGTAAGTGATTGCTTAACAATTGCACAATTGATATGCATTTTTCAAGTGACGTACTACATTATTATCATGAAATTAGTTCTACCTACCAAAGTAAGTTAACGCAATTAACAGATTATAGAGAATTAAGTTGGCGTTGCATAATGCTAATAATGTGTAATGTCAGCGACTAGTCACATTTCTTGATGAACAATTCTACGAGGTTTTTCCATTCCGTTTGTTGTCACCCCCAATCTAACAAAACAACCAACAAAAGAAAAAACATCACCAAAAGAAAAGTTTAGCAGACTACATACTCGTCCGATCAAATGTAGAGAGTTTCTGCTGTCCATGTGTTTTTAATATCAGGATTGATTGAATCTACCGAGTCGGAGTGGAAAAGCACCAAAAAAGTATTAAACCTATTGCATTATGCCAGTTCAGTCATAAACTTTTCTATTGTGCCAATTTAGTCATAAACATTTTCACATTTTGTAATTGAGTCCATCAGGCCAACTTTGGCCGGAAATCGATCACGTAGACGCTAGTCATCCTACGTGGCACGGCCCTAGGTGAGGGCCAACAAGCCCTCCTGTTGACACCTAAATTTTAGCGACCATTTAGTCGTAATTTGCATAGAAAATTAGGGATTAAATTTTTAACCCCTAAACAAAAAATATTTAAATTGCATAACATATAGTTTAAATTCATTTTAGATTAATTGCATTTTGCACCGGACTGGCGGTGACGAACGAGCTTAAATTTCATTGAATGGACTCGGCTCGCTTGAAATGCAAGTGCCGGGAATTACAAGTCAAACGGGCTCGGTTGTTTTAATTTGAACTTAATTCAGCCCATTATCATTAATTAATTCAACCCATTTAAATTAAATTAAAATCTAAGCCCAAGCCTAAGCCCATTAGGACTAGAGAGCCCATCTAATTGACCTAGATTAGCGCTATATATACATCATTAGGTCAGGATTTTGGGGGGACCTCTCATAATTTCAGATCAGAAATTTTTAGAGTGTGAGAGTGAGAAAGAGAGAGAGAGGGAGACCAGCGGAAACTGCCACCGACCGGAGCAACCCCACGTCGCCGTGCACCGCCACGCTCCACACCGACGCGGTTCTGTCCCTCCGTCGCCGTGCGCCACCGCCTGCTACCGCTGCTCCCTGCCGCGCGTCGCTGCCGCGCGCTGCTGCTCTCCGCCTGTCACTGCTGCTTCCGTCGCCGTGCGCCACCCTCTCCTGCCGCTGCTCCCTGCCGCGCGCCACCGCGCCCCCACACTGCCGCTGCTGCTTCCCGCCGTGCGCCACCGCCTACTGCCTCACGTCGCCCGCACCGCCTGCCGCCGCTGTTCCTTGCCGTGCGTTGCTGCTTCCCGCCGTGCGCCACCGCCTGCCGCTGTTGCTTCCCGCCTAGAGCTGCACCGCCACCGCTGCCCGGAACCGTACCGCCACCCGGACGCCACCGCCGCGCCAGACGGGTGATTGTTGAAGACGCCGCCGTCCCCGGAGTTGCGCCGCGCCACTGCACGCCTGCCCCGCCGCTGTCCGGACAGTCACGCTGTTGCCCCGCCGTGTCATCGCCGCGAGCCGCCGTCGCTCCCGACACCGCGTCGCCGGTTCACCGTTCGCCGCTCATCCCGATCCGCAAGTTCGAATTTGGGAATTATCTGCAAATTAGGTAATTGGACATTATCCAATATTTTTTTAGAATATTTAATTTACTAATTTGAGTGTTTGAATATTTCGTGAATATCGTGTGGAATATTAGATATATTAGGATAATTATCTGATATCCGCAATATTTTTAAAATATTCAAAATTAGGAAACTTTCCTAATTCAGCAACGTATCTGGACAACTATCAGACCTTATCCCTAAGGTACGATACATGGCGATACGGAAAATCATTATCCTATCCATAATCACTTGGGTACGATAATGACTTTTATCTGCTTTCCAAATTTGAATGATCGACTTTCCGTCAATATCTATAACCCTATAGATATGACCGATAGTTCGATTTTTGTGCCTAATCCGAGTTTGAAACGAATTTTGCGGATTGCGTGGTTGTTTTAAATGTGGATGCTATCTCTGTTTAAATTGTCTTTCCTTTTTAAATAAAAAAAGAAAATTCAAAAAATATTGGTTAGGATTTGAATTTAAGTTCTGCATGCTTAGGAATCCTAAATATATCTAGACGATAGAGTAATTATTTAATTTAAATTAGGACTTGAGATAATCTATTTCCTAGTTTAAATTAAGTAATATTCTAATCATAATAGATTATTTAGGTTATTTTTTAATTCCGAATTTTCATGAAAACCCTAAAAAAGAATGAGTTGCTTTATGGTAGATTAGGATAGATTGCATTCTTAATTTAAGTAATTTATTATTTCGAATTTTAACAAAAATCCCAAAAATAAGTCATGTTAGGATATGTTAAGTCATCATAAGTTGCATGTTAATTTAGGCATATTTTTATTCCGAATTTCATTAGAAAATACCAAAAATAAATCATTTGCCTGTCATCAGAATTAGGTCACGTCGTCGCATGACATATAGTTTGTATGCTAGGTTGCATTACTTGCATGTCATTTTTGCACGTCATTGCATGTAGATTAGGTTTCATTTAAATAAGTGAAAACCCAAAAATTGAGTGAATTCCTTGTTAATTAGAAATCATATTAGGTTGTTGATGTGATTTTCTAGCTAACAATGCAGATGCTTACGTTGCTTCGAGGTAAGTAATTCTTCCAACTTGCAATTTATTTAATGCTTTCTTGGGTGTTAAATTGGTGGTGTGCGCACCCGCATGAACACCTCACATGTTAGTGACTAAGTTAAAATGAATCCAGATTGCTTGCCAAAACATTTTTGAAAAGAAAAGGTACCGAAAGGGCGTTAGACTAGATCTAGTGTAATCAAGTCTCCGAGCTTAGAATCTCTGGTTCGTAAGAATAAAACATATCTCCCTATGTTTTATTTAGGTTTCTAATCGACCTACCACAAATAGATTAGTGGCGACTCCGAACATGAAAAATTTTGCATGTTAAAAAACTTAAACCCTAAGTTGCGAATTGGTAGGGCTTGGGAGGGCCCGAGTTAGGCTTAGTATTAACAATCCATTAGCCTGAGAGGAAATCTTTAGGTCACGACAGCTTGGCGACTCCGCTGGGGAGTAGTTGATTTAAAACTCTTAGTGGACTTAGGCCAGTTTTTCTTTTCAAAAAATATTTTTTGCTTGGCAGCAAGGATCCTAGGTACGTCCTTAACGTTTAAGGTGTTAAATGTTTTTGCAGAATGGGAGGTATAAGGGGAGGCGTGATTGTTAACCCTTGTTTTGCAGGGAGGTGTTGGATGTATGGTTTATTTTATGCATGAAGCGCTGTTTGATATAACATGTTGTGCATGCCTTGCATTTACACTACACCGCACACACTACCCGCTGCCAGACCTGGGTGGCGCAGGTTTAGGATGGTACTGAGACAGCGGACACCCCGACCACACCCGCGTGGTATGGGTCGCCCTCCTTGGTCCCGAAAATTCTTTCATGGTGTCATTGAATACCTACCACGGTTGCACCCTTTGTAATCCGGGTCGGCTCTTTGACTAAGCCGGAGTCAGGGGAATCCCAGCCTAACCACCACCATGACTGGTTTAGCTCGGTAATCCTCATGTCTCCATTTTGCAAGCCAGAGTCTAGGTAGAAATCAAACCTCACGTTTCATGCGCATGTCTATGTGATTGCCATCATTCTACCGGGTGAAGTAAGATTTCTGAACCTTTATCTCGCAATTTATTTATGTTTCGTCTTTTTCTTTGGTCGGTCCATGACATTAGGTCGGTCGTGAGTCTTGGTCTATACACTATGGGAGGGGCAGACATCCGGATTCTTGATGCTCCTAAGGACAAGCTCCGTGCCTGGTGGAATCTACTCAGTCCGACCAACCGCAAGCTAGTTGAGGGCCACATCGGGAGGCTGCTCCCCCTACTGGAGGTCAAAGTCCGTACCGGCCTCGTTCGAGCATTAGCGCACTTCTGGCGTCCCGAGACCTCTACCTTTATATTCGGTAAGCACGAGCTCACCCCGACATTGGAAGAATATAGCGTGCTCATTGGAAAACCATTGGAGTCGGAGTTAGTCACACCACCTTTGGGAATTGATTCCACTTTAATGTTGGCTGAATTTTTGAATGTCGGAAAAGATGAATTGGGAAAAGTGTTAAAAGCAAATCGCGGCACATGTCCTTTTTCATTCCTGAGTCAGTGTTTTGAAAAAGCCACATCTTTTCAAAAAGGCAGAATCTTTTTATTAGCATTTTTCGGGTTCGTTATTTTTCCTTACTGTAAGAATGCATATAGTCCGTCAATCGCATGGTTGGTCCAACAAGTCTATCTTGAAAAGAATTTTATCAACACCACTTTAGCCGAGACTTTCATTTCCCTCACTAAATTTAAGCAACATGTTGACAAAACTTTTCATGCCTCCCTCGAACTTTTGCAAATCTGGTTTTTGTCTCATATAAAAGGGTGCGGCGATTTACTCACAATATCCGAGCTTAGTGATTCTAGCCATCCCGTCTTGAGGTATAAAGAAAAACAAGAGGGTGCACCCGATTATCATTACTCTGAATGGATCATTTTCATGAAAAACGCTAGACCCCAAGGTTTCCAATGGCATGCTAACTGGTTCAAAGTCGAGGAAGCTCAGCTTACATGTAATGGTATTGGACCGGTTCCACTATTGGGTTTCACCGGTGCAATTGAATACTACCCCGCCAGAGTATCTCGTCAGTATCAGATTCTCCAAGGGCTCCCTCCAGCGTTACAACCAGAACTCCTCCAAGTCGACTTCACCGATGATGATAAAGACCACGAAGGGACCGTAGCTCAGCTCAATAAGATGTGGAGGAAGTGCCGTGTGTTAAAGATAGCTCGGCTCGAAGGAGAACTAAAGGGAGAGCAGAAGTCCTATTTCGCGACGACCCAGTACATTCGTCGGCACAGAGTCCCGCAGGATTTGCTCCCGAAGATACCCAAGGTGCCTCTCAAGTCCGCCAATCGCTCAGAGAACAATCGCCTCAAAAGGAAGGCCGAAGAAGCTGAAGAAAAGGCATCCAAGATAGCTCGAGCTTATGAGCAATTGAAGAAGGAAGTCGCCTCCCATATGTCCATAGATCAAGCTAAATAAAAAGCTCGAAGTTCTTTTCTCATTTCAGTTTCAGTTTTTAAAATTTGTTTAGGAATTGAGTCATTTGTCTTTATATTCAGTTCAATTTCAAGTCATTAATTGGTATAAAAATTTTCGCCATCTCAATAAAAGGGTCTTTTCAATTCAAAGCGGTTAGACCAATGTCATGGATTGGCGTATGATTTTGCTTGACACTTATGTATGCCTGTTTCGTTCCAAAATTAGGTAGCTACGGACCGATCACGATCGCCTATTCGTACACGGTCGAGAGCCAGAATGGCCGATCAAACCGACTTGCAAGAGCGTGTTGTTGGTATGGAAGACCAGATGAAGCAACTTGTCATCGCGATGCAACAAATGTCCGCTGAAATCAAAGCTCTCCGGTCGATTCCTGTTTCGGCATCCCTCAAAACATCAGTCCCAAAGCAGAAAATCAGAAAAAGTGTCGATGTTGACGGAGATGACGATATTCCTGATTTAGAAGATGACCCCGTCCATATTATCGTCAACAAAGACAAACCTGATGAACGGGTCAATAAACTTGAAGAAAGAGTGAAGCAGCTGGAAGGTTCGCAGGATTCACCTTCGATCGATCTGTCCCTGTACTCACAGATCAAAATCCCAAAGAAGTTCAAAATGCCGGATTTCGACAAGTACAATGACACCACATGTCCAAAAGCCCACCTACAGGTCTATCACGTACAGATGACTTCATACGTTGATAACGAACTCCTGATGATCCATGCCTTTCAAGCAAGTTTGACGGGTCCTGCTTTGAACTGGTATCTCATGAAGAAGATAAATGGCCTCAAAACTTGGAAAGAAGCTAGTGAAGCATTCTTGAAGCAGTACAGATTTATAACGGACATCATTCCTACCTGTGATGATCTCGAACGTGCTCAGATGAAAAAGACTGAGTCCTTCAAAGACTATGCTATCAGATGGAGGAATTTAGCTGCTCAGGTTGTCCCAGAACCCATAGACAGTGAGTTAAAGAGGATGTTCGTGAAAACTCTCCCGTTCGAATACCGTAATCGGATGGTTGCCATTCCGGCTGACAACTTCAACCAACTCATCCCCATAGGCGAACAAATTGAGATAGGGCTGAAAGATGGATGGTTTGTCGAGCCGTCCTCCTCGACCAGAAGATTTGGTGCGAGAAAAGAGAAAGAACCGGTAGCTGAAGTGAATGTGGCTTATAACCAACCGAGCCGGCGGAATGCTAACTCCGCCCCAGCAATCCAAGTAGCAGAAGCTCAGCAACAAAACTCGGGTCGTCAACCTTTTCAGAGGAGGAACAACGAGAGGCAATTCACCCCCCTCCCCGGATCGTTGTCTCAAGTATTGACAGTGTTCCAGAAGAACGGCTTGCTTACTACTAAGCCAAAGCGGCCCAATCCTGAGCGGTTCTATAACTTTGACCCGTCAAAGAAATGTGATTATCACATGGGTGAGCTGGGACACTCAACCGATGATTGCTATGCCCTCAAGCACCGAATCCATAACCTATACGAAGGCTTTCTCATTTCAACCTGCTAAGCCGAATGTTCAGAGCAACCCACTCCCTGATCACACAGGCAATGTGAATGTCATATTTAGCTTCGATGTTGATCGAATCAAGAATGTTAAGGTGTATACTACTGACGTCTACGGTGAGTTAGTGAAAGCCGGTTGTTACCCGAGTAATGAGGACCTTCCCCTCGCCATCATGAGAGAAAGAATCTCCAGAATGGTAGAAGCTGGGATGATCGTTTATGCTGACCACACTAGTATCGTTTCTACTATCTCTGAAGTGGTTATTAATTGGGAGGAGGAGTTTGCTACATTGAACACTGGGAGCGACAAGGGCGACCCTCTACCTGAAGACATGCCTCCGTTTGAAGACGCGTCTGATAATGAAGAGAACGTAGTAAGCACGCCTCCAGCTGATGAAGGGATAGTGATCGAGATACCTCAACCGTATGAGTACCGTGATAATAAGGCAGTCCCTTGGTCCTACAGTCTCGATATCGACTTGGTTACCAGATCCGGGCGTTCCTATCGCAAAACCTGTTACTGATGAAGAAGCCAAGGAATTTCTAGCTGTGATTAAGGCTAGCGAATACAACATAGTTGAACAATTGCGCAAGCTGCCCGCACAAATCTCTCTGCTTGAACTACTCTAGACATCTGTCAAGCATCAGAAGGCCTTAATGAAGGTGTTAAGTGAAGTCCACGTGCCAGAAACAATCGATCATGACAAATTAGAGGAATTTGTGGGTTCTATACTCCTCAAGGACCTCATAGTCGTTTCAGATGAAGAGTTCCCTCTGGAAGGGAGGGGGCATACCAAGGCACTCTACATTTCTGTCAAATACAAGGCCTCGCATGTAGCCCGGGTACTCATTGACAATGGATCAGCCTTGAACATCTGTCCTCTGGCAACTTTACACCGGCTGAAGATAGATCCTTCTAAGATAAATTCTGCGAAGACCTCCGTTCGAGCCTTTGACGGAATGAAGAAAGAAGTGATGGGAGAAATCCACCTTGACATACAGATCGGACCAACGGTGTTTAATGTCCTATTTCAAGTGATGGACATTCCCACTGCATTCAATTTTCTATTGGGACGTCCATGGATTCATACTGCTGGAGCCGTGCCATCCAGTTTACATCAGAAGGTGAAGTTCGTTGTGGAGAGAAAGTTAGTCACAGTCCACGGTGAAGAAGAGTACCCAATTTACCACACAACGGCTATCCCCTATCTTGAGCCGAATTGCAAAATAGAATCGAGCTATCAGTCGCTCGAGCTCGTATCAACCATACATGCGTCAAGAGGATCATCACCGCCTATTCCTGAGGTGTCAAATGCTGCAGTCATGGTTGGCAGAGTAATGGTGTCCCATGGCTTTACTCCAGGTGAAGGCCTTGGTAGGAATGGTCAAGGTATCCGCCAACCGGTGGAAGTCTTTCGGAGGCCCTACACTACTGGGTTGGGATACCTAGGGTCAAGAGAGCCAAATAATGAGGGACGTGGACGTGGACGCAGACGCGGTCGAGGTCAAGGTCGAGGAAATGGACAGAATAGATTGCGATCCGAAGAAGAGCCGAATGGTGAAGAACGTGGGCGTGGTAGGTTGTTTCCACACATCCGTACCACATTCCCGGGCCCTGCAAGAATGATGCATGGAGAGAAAGAGGTGATCGACACTTTGGGGCAACCAAGCGGCAAGTTCGATTATTATGTGAAATACTCAGCACCCCCGAGCTTCTATGTTGACCCCCGTGACATTGTCCCGGATGGATGGGGAGGTATGGATGATCCAACACCTCTAGTGACAGAAGATCCTGATGATGCAATGGAGGGAATCACTGCCCTGTTCGATGATTTCTTCATTAGAGCTATCGAGGAAGGACCGTTGGAGGAAATGGGCACTGGCCCGCAAGAGGGCAATTTTGTGACACGTAAGGGTATGGGAATGGTCCAATCTGATGAATTATGTGCCACCGAACCTGATCTCGATGACACCAATGAACTCGAAGATTCCTCGGACCTTCGGCGTGATCTAGAGCATCATGAGAGACCTAAAGTCCTAACGGTAGACTAAACTATCACTGTCAACTTGAGTGATTCCGGGGAACCCAAAGAGGTGAAGATAGGGGCAACCCTTCCCGAAAGTGAAACTAAACGCCTGGTCCAACTGCTGAAGGATTACCAGGATATCTTTGCCTGGTCGTATGTCGATATGCCGGGTTTAGACCCTTCTATCGTGGAGCATAGTCTACCTACTAATCCAGACATGCTGCCCAAGAAACAGAAGCTGCGAAGAACCAAACCTAAACTTTCGAAAAAGATAGAGGAGGAGGTCATGACACTTTTGAAAGTAGGGTTTATTGAAGTCACCCGATACCCCAGTTGGGTGGCCAATATCATGCCAGTCATGAAGAAAGACGGTCGAGTTCGCATTTGCATCGACTATCGCGATCTAAACAAGGCCAGCCCTAAAGACGATTTCCCATTACCACATATAGACGTTTTGGTGGACAGTACTGCAGGGTTCGAGCTGTTTTCCTTCATGGATGGTTTCTCGGGTTATAATCAGATAAAAATGAAGGACGATGATAAAGAGAAAACGGCGTTCATCACTCCTTGGGGGACATTCCACTATAAGGTCATGCCCTTCGGCCTTAAAAATGCCGGGGCAACATATCAACGGGTAATGGTGACGCTATTCCATGATATGATGCATAAGGAGATCGAGGTCTATGTCGATGACATGATCGCCAAGTCTCGACCTGGGAAGAGTCATGTCGATACCTTGAAAAAATTATTCGAGAGACTCCGTAAGTTTAAGCTCCGTCTCAACCCAGCAAAGTGCATATTTGGAGTAACCTCGGGCAAATTACTTGGGTTCATCGTAAGCAGTAAAGGCATTGAAGTTGACCCCTCTAAAGTGAAGGCTATATGTGAGTTACAACCCCCATCGACCGTGAAAGAAGTGCGAAGCCTCCTGGGTAGATTGAACTACATAGCCCGTTTTATTTCCCAGCTCTCCGCAACTGCTAAGCCCTTCTTCAAACTTCTAAAGAAGAATGCTCAAGTGGAATGGGACGATGATTGTCGAGAAGCGTTTAACGAACTAAAGCGGTACCTGATGAAACCACCAGTGCTAGTCCCACCAATGCCGGGCCAGCCTTTGATCCTTTATCTCACGATTTATAGTGAGTCTTTAGGTGCGATGCTAGCCCAGAAAAGTCCTGAAGATGGAAAAGAGCGAGCCATTTATTATCTAAGCAAGAAGTTCACCGTCTCGGAGTTGAATTATTCTGAAGCCGAGAAGACTTGCGCTGCGCTAGTATGGGTGCTCCATAGGCTGCGACAATATACACTGCATCACCAGACTTTGCTTGTGACTGAGAACGATCCCATTAAGTATTTACTTGATCAGCCAGCTTTGGTAGGGAAGTTAGCCAAGTGGCAGATTTTAATTTCTGAGTTTGATGTCCAGATGAAGCCATAGAAGTCAGTTAAAGGTCGAGTAATTGCTAATGTGTTAGCTGAAAATCCTGGAGTCCCTGATGATGATAGATATTCTCCAGAAGATCGCATTTTGGTAATAAAGGAAGACACATGGACCATGTTTTTCGATGGAGCTGTAAACCTGGTTGGTTCCGGCACTGGGGCAGTTTTAATATCCCCAGATGGGCAATATTATCCTGTAGCAGCAAAGTTGGTGTTCTTCTGTACCAACAACATAGCCGAGTACGAAGCTTGCATCCTTGGACTCCAAGCCGCAGTGGAAATGGGGATAACCAAGTTGAAAGTGTTTGGTGATTCTGCTCTGATTATTCTTCAAACTGTGGGAGAGTGGAAGACGAGAGACACCAAACTAGTGCCGTACCATGAATACCTCGAAGAAATCATAGAGAAATTCGAAGATATCTCTTTTGAGTACTTATCGAGGTCCCATAATCAGTTCGCTGATGCGCTAGCTACATTATCATCCATGTTGCAAGTGATTGGTGGGTTAGAGGTGGAACCCTTGAAGATCGAAGTCCTGACAAAATCGGCCTACTGTATGGTTGTGACCGGAGAACCTGATGAAAAGCCATGGTATTATGATATCATGAGTTACATCCAGAGACAAGAATTCCCTGAGGGAAGCACCCTGGCCGACAGGAAGTACATAATGAAAATGGCTTCAAAATTCTTTGTTAGTGGTGAAAAGCTATACAAAAGATCCTATAATTCGATCCTATTGAGGTGTGTGGATGCGGCTGAAACTACCAGAATCATGCAAGAAATACACGAGGGGATATGTGGTCCACACATGAATGGCCACATGTTAACTAAGAAGATCATGAGATTGGGTTATTATTGGCTCAGTCTTGAAAGTGACTGCATCCAACATGTTCGAAGATGTCATCGCTGTCAGGTTCACGGGGATAAAATAAATGTTCCCCCGACGGAATTACATCAGTTATCTGAGCCATGGCCCTTTTCAATGTGGGGCATCGATGTGATTGGCCCAATTAATCCCAAGGCATCGAATGGACATCGATTTATCTTGGTCGCGATTGATTATTTCTCTAAGTGGATTGAGGCGGCATCATATGCAAACGTCACTGCAAGGAATGTTGTAAAATTCATCAGACGAAACATAGTCGCTCGCTATGGTGTCCCTGAGGCTATCGTCACTGACAATGAGACAAATTTGAACAACAAGTTCATTGATCAGTTATTCAACGAGTTCAAAATTCGGCACCTGAATTCATCTCCTTATCATCCACAGATGAATGGAGCAGTTGAAGCCGCTAACAAGAACATCAAGAAGATCTTGGCCAAAACGGCTGAAAACTATCGTGACTGGCATGAAAGGTTACCATTTGCACTAATGGCGTATCGAACTTCGATCCGAACCTCTGTCGGAGCAACCCCTTTTTCCTTGGTGTATGGCATGGAAGCAGTCCTACCCGTCGAAGTAGAGATCCCTTCCTTGCGAGTCTTGTCTCAAGTGGAGTTGTCCGAGGCAGAATGGATGTGACAAAGGCATGAGCAGTTAAACATAATTGATGAGAAGCGATTGAAAGCCATTTGCCACGATCAAATCTATCAGCAGAAGATAGCTAGATCCTTCAATCAAAAGGTGCGTCCAAGACACTTCGAGATAAATGATCTAGTCCTAAGGAAGGTACTGCCAGTCTTTCCTGTTCCTGGAGGAAAATTTGCCCCAAACTACATTGGTCCGTATGTAGTTAAAAAGGTGCTTCCCGGAGGTGCCTTGATTCTCGCAGAAATGGATGGTCGTGAGTTTTCCACTCCTGTTAATTCTGATGCTGTGAAGATATATTATCCCTGATAAGATCTAACATTTTTGCGGCGAAAGTTTTCAAGTGTTTGGTTTTATATTCTGAATTGTAAACATTTCACTTATGAATAAATGGGCTCAATCAATTTAAAGATGGAATGTGTGCCTTGGCTTTAAATTGTGTTTGATCGTTTTGTCAGTCTACATTATCGATTTCAAAAGGGGAATCTATTTAGACAATATGATAACTCACGTGGAATGAATTGAATGTGTTGAATGAGGTACATCGGGATGATGAAAGGCAAGCCATATCCTATACACAGTCCCGTGCACTAATCCCCAGTGAGTTGTGTGGAAACATTCCATGTCTGCAAGGCAAAGAGTTATCTCGCAAAAGGTACGGCAACTGAAATGACGAGAGGCGGTTCATTTCTCTATCCCAAACACTACAGGTTATCCATTGTTTTGCCACTTTGAGCCTAAACGTTTGGAGAAATTCATTCAAATTACCTCTGGCAGGAACCACCCCACATCGGGGCAAACTGGAGGTAAGTCAGCGTCATAAGGTGGAAAATGAGTAGAAATTTTCATGCTCTCACTTGCATCAATCTTCGAGTGTTGCTTTTTTCAGATGAATTCACGTGAAGTTCAAGTGCCTTAGGATGACGAAGAGCATTTCTTTCTCTATCCTATACACATTTTATCCTTTGTTAAGCCCAATTGAGCCCGCAAATTCGTTTCATATAAACCCAGTTGGTGATCATCCCCCACACTGGGGCAAGGCAAAAAGTCATCATTGTTCAAGCAGCATATTCGAAGCGTCGATAGAAGACAAGAATCCTTGAAAGTTTAAATGGCGAGTCATTCAGTCAGATATAGCTGGCCAGTGTTTACATTTTAAAAAACTAGAGGGCATGAAAAAGCAGTGTGCCTGGTAAAAGCAAGGCCAATGCCCGTAAAAGAAAAGAAAAGAAGAAGAAAAAAAGAAAAAAATGGAGAAAAAAGTGACAACTTTGGATTAGAAAATGTTGAGATGTGTCAAAGTCACAAAAATATCCATAGTCTTAAGGAGTCAAGTGATAAGCTCTCGAGGCCAATGGAGCATCTACCGAGAAGACAATCCCTGGTGAAGAAGAAGACCGGTGACAATGCCAAGATGATCACCAACTTATTCACCTCAGTTATATACATTTTGAGCCTAATGATCCATTCATTTCTCAACTCATGAGCCTAGTCTGCGTTACGTCCCTTGCAAAGTCTCTTCAGATTAGGGCACTTGAACTAACGTAGAGTTTCTGATGTTTATAAGCTTAGCTCGAAGAAGTGCGAGCAAGTCCATTTCTATCTCATTTTGCAGGTTCTTGACTTGTAAACCCGGAGACAATTACAGAGTATTTTCTTTCAGTAGCCTCGACTCGAAGAGTCTCTTTTGCTAAGCCATTGACCAAGCCCATGTTACGGTCCTAACAAAGACCTCTCAGATCGGTAAAGTCGTACTGCTTGCGAGAATACTCAGACCCTTGTCAACATGATGATGGTGAGATGGAGCGATTCTCCATAAATCAGCCTTTTCGATGAGAATGAGAGAAAGCCCTTTTAGACCGGAAGTCCCTCATTCGACATTTTCAAGATACCCGCTTGTGAGTTCGGATTGTCTTGTCATGATTTTTCCCCAGCGAAGTTTGTAATGCTGATTTGACGAAACCATCGTGCATGAAAATCAGTTGAAATCATAGTGCATGTGTATATGTGTTCTTGACAGTATGCGAATGCATATTACATGTTACTTAAAATCGTGTCTAACAGGAGACACACCTTCAGAGTTGGAGATGTCACCAGGTAAGTATATCTCTATCCCTAGGATGTCTATGACTATCTAGGTATCCCTAACCTGTTCAAGCAATTGTCAGGTCCTACATTTGATCATTTTTGTGATCTCTAGATGCCTTTGATTGTGTTCAGGTGTCTATTGATCAAACCTTTTGAGGTACTTCTGATGATATCCAGGTACTTTGTCAAGGAACTCTTGAACACTTGGGCTAGCCCCTTTGTTCATCAAATCACAGATTTTCATACAATCTCGAGAAGATTCCCCCGTTACATGACTATGAGCAGGTATAGGCATGGCGGCCAAATCTTTACATATGAGCAGGTATATGTAAAGATCGGAATATTCTCACCAAATCTCAGGTATTCCCCCGCTACTCACCTATGAGCAGGTATAGGTGAAGCGGCCAAATCTTTGCATATGAGCAGGTATATGTAAAGGTCAGAATACTCTCATTATCTCAGATGTTCCCCCGCTACTCGCCTATGAGCAGGTATAGGTAAAGCGGCCAAATCTTTGCATATGAGCAGGTATATCTAAAGGTCGGAATATTCTCTCAAATCTCAGGTATTCCCCCGCTACTCACCTATGAGCAGGTATAGGTGAAGCGGTCAAATCTTTGCATATGAGCAGGTATATATAAAGGTCAGAATATTCTCTTGATTTTAAAAGTTTCCCCCGCAATTCACTTATAAGCAGGTATAAGTGAAGTGACCAAATCTTTGCAAATACCTATGGAGATGTATAGGTAGTTCGTAAAGATCCGAACTATTCTCATGAATCCAGATGATGATTGGATACGTCGAGCTTTCTTCGTGTGTTTTGACTTAACTGCAGATCACCGAAGTTCATCACCGTATATCAGGCAATACCTATGGGACTGAGCCCATACATTTGCCAAAACAACATACAAGTTAAAGTTGTGCCTCAAATTACGCTATCGTTCATGTCAGGTAAGTAATTCCAGGTATGTTTTCTATGCAAGTCAGCATGCATCATTTCTTAATGCATTTAAAAATGGGACTCATAATCCCGACAAAAACAACATTCATTGCATTCGCATAGGTGAAATTTAGGTATCATTTAGTCTTTGAATGCAACCTCTGCGAGCTCACCTTCAAAGAGGGGCAGCTGTTGACACCTAAATTTTAGCGACCATTTAGTCGTAATTTGCATAGAAAATTAGGGATTAAATTTTTAACCCCTAAACAAAAAATATTTAAATTGCATAACATATAGTTTAAATTCATTTTAGATTAATTGCATTTTGCACCGGACTGGCGGTGACGAACGAGCTTAAATTTCATCGAATGGGACTCGGCTCGCTTGAAATGCAAGGGCCGGGAATTACAAGTCAAACGAGCTCGGTTGTTTTAATTTGAACTTAATTCAGCCCATTATCATTAATTAATTCAACCCATTTAAATTAAATTAAAATCTAAGCCCAAGCCTAAGCCCATTAGGACTAGAGAGCCCATCTAATTGACCTAGATTAGCGCTATATATACATCATTAGGTCAGGATTTTGGGGGGACCTCTCATAATTTCATATCAGAAATTTTTAGAGTGTGAGAGTGAGAAAGAGAGAGAGAGGGAGACCAGCGGAAACTGCCACCGACCGGAGCCACCCCACGTCGCCGTGCACCGCCGCGCTCCACACCGCCGCGGTTCTGTCCCTCCGTCGCCGTGCGCCACCGCCTGCTGCCGCTGCTCCCTGCCGCGCGTCGCTGCCGCGCGCTGCTGCTCTCCGCCTGCCGCTGCTGCTTCCGTCGCCGTGCGCCACCCTCTCCTGCCGCTGCTCCCTGCCGCGCGCCACCGTGCCCCCACACTGCCGCTGCTGCTTCCCGCCGTGCGCCACCGCCTACTGCCTCACGTCGCCCGCACCGCCTGCCGCCGCTGTTCCTTGCCGTGCGTTGCTGCTTCCCGCCGTGCGCCACCGCCTGCCGCTGTTGCTTCCCGCCTAGAGCTGCACCGCCACCGCTGCCCGGAACCGTACCGCCACCGCTGCCCGGAACCGTACCGCCACCCGGACGCCACCGCCGCGCCAGACAGGTGATTGTTGAAGACGCCGCCGTCCCCGGAGTTGCGCCGCGCCACTGCACGCCTGCCCCGCCGCTGTCCGGACAGTCACGCTGTTGCCCCGCCGTGTCATCGCCGCGAGCCGCCGTCGCTCCCGACACCGCGTCGCCGGTTCACCGTTCGCCGCTCATCCCGATCCGCAAGTTCGAATTTGGGAATTATCTGCAAATTAGGTAATTGGACATTATCCAATATTTTTTTAGAATATTTAATTTACTAATTTGAGTGTTTGAATATTTCGTGAATATCGTGTGGAATATTAGATATATTAGGATAATTATCTGATATCCGCAATATTTTTAAAATATTCAAAATTAGGAAACTTTCCTAATTCAGCAACGTATCTGGACAACTATCAGACCTTATCCCTAAGGTACGATACATGGCGATACGGAAAATCATTATCCTATCCATAATCACTTGGGTACGATAATGACTTTTATCTGCTTTCCAAATTTGAATGATCGACTTTCCGTCAATATCTATAACCCTATAGATATGACCGATAGTTCGATTTTTGTGCCTAATCCGAGTTTGAAACGAATTTTGCGGATTGCGTGGTTGTTTTAAATGTGGATGCTATCTCTGTTTAAATTGTCTTTCCTTTTTAAATAAAAAAAGAAAATTCAAAAAATATTGGTTAGGATTTGAATTTAAGTTCTGCATGCTTAGGAATCCTAAATATATCTAGACGATAGAGTAATTATTTAATTTAAATTAGGACTTGAGATAATCTATTTCCTAGTTTAAATTAAGTAATATTCTAATCATAATAGATTATTTAGGTTATTTTTTAATTCCGAATTTTCATGAAAACCCTAAAAAAAAGAATGAGTTGCTTTATGGTATATTAGGATAGATTGCATTCTTAATTTAAGTAATTTATTATTTCGAATTTTAACAAAAATCCCAAAAATAAGTCATGTTAGGATATGTTAAGTCATCATAGGTTGCATGTTAATTTAGGCATATTTTTATTCCGAATTTCATTAGAAAATACCAAAAATAAATCATTTGCCTGTCATCAGAATTAGGTCACGTCGTCGCATGACATATAGTTTGTATGCTAGGTTGTATTACTTGCATGTCATTTTTGCACGTCATTGCATGTAGATTAGGTTTCATTTAAATAAGCGAAAACTCAAAAATTGAGTGAATTCCTTGTTAATTAGAAATCATATTAGGTTGTTGATGTGATTTTCTAGCTAACAATGCAGATGCTTACGTTGCTTCGAGGTAAGTAATTCTTCCAACTTGTAATTTATTTAATGCTTTCTTGGGTGTTAAATTGGTGGTGTGCGCACCCGCATGAACACCTCACATGTTAGTGACTAAGTTAAAATGGATCCAGATTGCTTGCCAAAACATTTTTGAAAAGAAAAGGTACCGAAAGAGCGTTAGACTAGATCTAGCATAATCAAGTCCCCGGGCTTAGAATCTCTGGTTCGTAGGAATAAAAACATATGTCCCTATGTTTTATTTAGGTTTCTAATCGACCTACCACAAATAGATTAGTGGCGGCTCCGAGCATGAAAAATTTTGCATGTTAAAAAACTTAAACCCTAAGTTGCGAATTGGTAGGGCTTGGGAGGGCCCGAGTTAGGCTTAGTCTTAACAATCCATTAGCCTGAGAGGAAATCTTTAGGTCGCGACACCTCCCAAGCCATTGGCAAGGGTCACAGCCCTCACCCAGGCCCTCACCAGATCTAGGTGAGGGCCACCTAGCCCGTGGCCGACGGGGATGCAATGGCCCTAGGTGAGGGCCTTTGCGCCCTAGCTCACAGCAGGTGAGGCCACGATGACCCTAGGCAAGGGCACAAAGGCCACTACAAAAAAACATGGATTTTGCCACGAAAATTTGCGACGGGGAATTTTTCGTCGCTAATTTGCGACGAAATTTGCGACGGATTTTTTTTCCCGTCGCAAATTAGCGACGAAATTTGAGACGGAATTTGCCACGAAATAAAAATTCGTCGCAAATTAGCGATGGAAAAAAAATCCGTCGCAAATTTGCGACGGAAAATAAATCCGTCGCAAAATCCGCTGCAAATTTGGGACGGAAAATAAATCTGTCACAAATTTGCGACGGAATAATAAATCCGTCACAAAATCCGTCGCAAATTTGCGACGGAAAAAAAAATCCGTCGCAAATTTGCGCCTAAAATAAAATCGGATGCAAATTTGCGACGGAAAAAAAATCATTCCGAAAGTTGCAACGGAAAAAAAAAATCCATCGCAAATTTGAGACGGAAAAAAAAAATCAGACGCAAATTTGCGAAGGTAAAAAAATCCGTCGCAAATTTGCCACGGAAAAAAAAAATCAGTCGCAAATTTGAGACCGAAAAATAAATCCGCTGCAAATTTGCGACATAAAAAAAAAATCCGTCGCAAATTTGCGAAGGAAAAAAAATCCGTCGCAAATTTGCGCCGAAAATAAAATTGGACGCAAATTTGCGACGAAGAAAAAAAATCTGCAACGGAAAAAAAAATCCGTCGCAAAATTGCAACGGAAAATAAATCCGTCACAAATTTGCCATGAAATAAAATCGGAAGCAAATTTGCGACGGAAAAAAAAAATCTGCGACGGAAAAAAAATCCATCGCAAATTTGAGCCGGAAAAAAAATCCGACGCAAATTTGCGAAGGTAAAAAAATCAGTCGCAAATTTGCGACGGAAAAAAAAATCCGCGACGGAAAAAAAAATCCGTTGCAAATTTGCGACAAAAAAATAAATCCGTCGCAAATGTGCGACGGAAAAAAAATCTGCGACGGAAAAAAAAATCCGTCGCAAATTTGTGCCAAAAATAAAATCGGACGCAAATTTGCGACGAAAAAAAAATCCATCGCAAATTTGCGCCGGAAATAAAATGGGACGTAAATTTGCGACGAAGAAAAACAATCCGTCGCAAATTTGCGACGGGAAAAAAATCCGTCGCAAATTTGCGACGGAAAATAAAATTTGCGACGGAAAAATAAATCCGACGCAAATTTGCGACAAATTTTGCGACGGAAAAAAATTCGTTGCAAATTTGCGACTAATTTTGCGACGGAAAAAAATTCGTTGCAAATTTGTGATGAATTTAACGACGGTACAAAAATTCGTTGCAAATTTGCGACGAATTTAGCGACGGAAAAAAATTCATCACTAATTTGCTACGAAAAACAGTCAAAAAAAAGATTTAGCCACGGATTTAGATATAGCCACGGAAAAAAAATTCGTCGCTAATTAGCGACAGATTTAGGGACGAAAAATCAAATAAATGTTAGTAATTAAGTAAAATAACAATTAGTAATAGAAAATTAATTGGTATTAAATCGTAAAATGGGATTAGTAAGTCATGCAAAAAGAAGCATGACTCAATATAAAAATTGATAAGTTAAAAAACCAAATGGGTAAGCAACTCAAATTAGAGTTGACAATCCAAAACTAATTGGTAACTTAATTGGGCAAAAGTTAATGAGGCACACAAAAAAGTTGATAATTTCATGTAATAGAAGGTAAATTCAAAGCTGGTAGAAAATTAGAAATGTATTTTTGCTAGAGATAAGAAAAGTCGGTCATTTCAAAATAGAAAACCAAATAAACATTGGTAAGTAACTCAAATAAAAGAAGGTAACATAAAACTAGTTAGTAACTTGATCGAAAAAAGTTGGTAATCACTCTAATAAAAGTTAGTAATTTCTAAAAGAGCCAGTAAATTTAAAAAGTTGGAAATCAATGCAAATAAAAGTAGCAACTTAATAAAAAGCTAGTAAATTTGAGAAAATAACAAATAAATGCTAATAACTCAAATGAGATTTGGTAATCCAAAACTAATTGATTTGAATGGAGAAAATTTACCAAATCACGCAAAGAAAGCTAGGCTGATAGTTTCATATAATACTCGATAAATTTAAATTATTGGTAAGAAATGTAAATAAAAGCTCGTAAACAATGATAGAAGCTTTGTTTGGTTAGAGATTAGAGAAGTTGGTGTAGAAAAAAAATGAAAATAAACATTAGTAAGTAACTCAATTAGGAGTTGATAATGCAATATGGTAAACTTGATAGAGGAGAAGTTGGTAATCACTCTAAGGGTACGTTTGTTTTGCGGAAAACTTAATGATAAAATAAAGTGTTTTCTAGAAAATCATTTTTCATGAATATGTTTAGTTTTCATTCGTTTGGTGATATACGATAGAAATCGTTTTCTGATATTTGGATTTCATTGGAAAATGATTTCAATCTCATGACTTTATTTTAGATAAAAAAATAAAAGAACTTTTAAATGTTTTTATTTTTAAAAAATCGAATTTCTTAATTATTTTTTATTTTCTTTTTTGTAAAAAATTTAAATTTTTTAATTATTTTTTAAAAGGTCGTCGCTAAATCTGTCGCTAATTAGCGACGAACTTAAAAGGTTTGTGGCTAATTTGCGACGAAATATAAAGATCGTCGCTAATTGAAGTAAAAAAAGAGCGCCCCAAAGCGTCGCCCTCACCCCCAATTTCTCTCTCTCTCTCGCTCGCTGTTCTCCCTCTCTTCCGCTTCTCCTTCTCCTTCTCCTTCTCACTTCTGCTTCTTCCCTCTCCCCCACACCCCCAAACCTCTCGCGCTCGCTAAGGGTTTTCGGTACCCCCTTCCCCCACCCGCGCTTCCTCCCGCGACTCCTCCTCGCCCATGGCCTCCGGAGCCCTAGATGAAATCGAGACAGAGAAGAGCAATCTCCAATTCGATCCCTCCCGGAGCTCACCGTCCATGGCGATCATCTCCTCTTACTCGAGGAGGAAGAGGAGAAGCAACCTGAGGCCAAGCCCTCAGCATCCTCCTCTTCCGCGGCGGAGTTCAGTGCGAGGTTCGATCCATCTAGCCCACTGGGATTCATCGAGGAGGCCTTCGAGTTCGTGGCCGAGCGGAGCGATTTCCTCGCGCATGAGGCGGCGGAGAGGGACGTCGCGGCGGTGTTGAGGGAGAAGCAGAAACAGAAGCTGAAGCTGAGGTAGGTCGAGAGGGAGAAGGAGAGGGAGCGGGAGAGGGCTAAGAAGGCAAAGGCGGCGGCTAAGAAGGTGGAGGAAGAGAAGAAGGTGCAGGAGGTGGAGATGAAGGATGCGGAGGAAGAGAAGGAGGAGAAGAGTGGAGCGATAGGTAAGGGCTTTTGATTTTTCTTGGACAGTGTCGTGATTTGTTGCTTGCTACGCATGAGCGCGATGAGTGCCTGTTGAGACGCTGCTGGGGTTGAGACATCTGGGAGATTAGATGAGAAGTACATTACATAGTGATCGCTCATGATGTGGCTCTTTTCTCCTGCTATAGTTAGGCTGTGACGGTTTCGTGGCTGTAGTCGTCTATATAGCTTGGATGTTTTCTCTGGTTGGCTATTTAATGGCGATGGGCAAGGAAAATGTTTCATTCTATTATGCTATCGATTTCGCTAAAGTGTGGATATTCTTTGATGGGTACTTGCTCCTTTGTTCAGCAATCTGAACTCTCCCGAATAATTAAATTTCTCTTGTGTTGATCTCTCCTATAATTTGTTTAAGCGTGCATTGGCTTATTCAAGTACTCTAGTGATGGAAGGTTTGTTGTAAGCTTCTTGCTTTTGGTTTTGGAGATGTCTTCTCGTTGCAGTGTTTGGTTCTTGCAAGTTTTTTTGCGTGCTTATGCTTGATTGGATCTCCCATTTTCCTTGGAAATTAGGAAAAGAAGCTACTTTGCAAGTGTAATCTTGTTTTTTTTTTGTCATACGAGCTGGAAAACTAGGTGATTCTGATTATGGATCAACTGTAATCATAGAATGTCTGATTGTTTTGTGGAACTTCGGGATTGGTTAGTGCCTTTCCGCCTTTGGGATTTAGCATGGCTGGACTAAAGATTTAGTACTCATAATTAAAATTGCTAAAGACCAATTAAAAAGTGATAACTTGACCACCTCAGCATCAACATTTGATATGGACCAATAGTTATGACTTTGACAATCCCCATGCCCAAATTGTGAACTGAGCCTGATTGTAGCTCTTGCATTGAGTATGATTCAGATAGCTTTAGCTGAGATGACCAGTTAGGTTACCCAGTGTGCTTTGGAAAGTGCAACTCTATAAGAGACTATCTTGTTATGATTCCTTTTACAAGGTGGATGCATATGTTTAGTAGACATATTGTGTAAAATATACCATGTTGCCTCCGTAGTTGCTCTGACATTGTTTCTGGTTGAACAGTGCCAAACAAAGGCAATGGCCTTGATCTTGAGAGTTATTCCTGGACTCAGACTCTGCAGGAGGTTACCGTCCATGTTCCAGTTCCTAAGGGTACTAAAGGAAGGTTTGTGGTATGTGACATAAAGAAAAACCACTTGAAAGTTGGACTCAAGGGTCAACCTCCTGTCATAGAAGTGATTGTGCATAATTTGAGTTTATTTAATCAGCTTGCTTTATTTACATAACTCTCTTGACCATGTACAATTACTTGCAAGGGGAGCTTTTCCAGACTGTCAAGCCTGATGATTGTTATTGGAGTTTAGGTACGTAGTGGATTGAGTCAAGAATATCACGTGGCATATGAATTCAAACACAAACAAGAATGATCTGCCTCCTGTTGTTAAGTTAATAGTATTATGAGTCAATTCCATGTTGCGTGATCATCTTAACGTTGTGAATCTACAGAGGACCAGAGTGCGATCTCCATTCTCCTGACTAAGCACAATCAAATGGAGTGGTGGAAATCTTTGGTCAAAGGGGATCCTGAAATTGATACTCAGAAGGTAGAACCAGAGAATAGCAAATTGTCTGACCTGGACCCAGAAACTCGACAGACAGTTGAAAAGATGATGGTAAGTGGCTCTCTTTCTTAAGCTCCTCCTGGGTATTAACTAAACAAACACTCATTGCATGTATTTTGTTATGTGCATGTAGACGAGCACAATGCTGGTGGCCTTGGAGTGTTTGCATTTCTCCTTGCAAATACAATACTGACATTTTGCTTTTAACTTATCAGTTTGATCAGAGACAAAAGGCAATGGGTCTTCCTACCAGTGATGAGATGCAGAAACAGGAGATTCTAAAGAAGTTCATGGCAGAGGTGGATATTGGTTGCTTTTCTTATTGATGAGCGTTCTTGTATCTGTAGATCAACGTTGCTAATTTCTTCTTTCTGGCGACCTCTCTTGCAGCATCCAGAGATGGACTTCTCAAGAGCAAAGATTCCAGAGAAGGTTAGAAGGTTTGGCTGCTAGACTTGGTGGAACCAAGAACATATTCTGTGAACTTTTTTCTGATAACAAGGCTGATAACGCCTTTTGGTTGGATAATTCCTCAATTGAGAAGGTCTATCTTGAAGAGGAAGAATGCACCTTTTAGTTTGGTTTTTTATTTATGTCATTCTTGTGGAAAATGTAGATGAATGTATTTCATTTTCATATTATTATAATATTTTGATGTTATTAAGTGCTTAATCAATGTTAAATATAAATTTCAAAAATTAATTTTGATTTTAATTAGGTTTAAAATTGAAAAATAAAATAAATGATTTTATCGTACAAAAAAACATATTACAAAAGTTCGTTGCAAAAATAAAATTTCGTCGCTAATTTCGTTCCTAAATGATAATCGTTGCAGAGTTCGTCGCTAAAGAATTAATAAAAAATCGTCGCTAAATTCGATCATAAATAATGTTGCTGGCAAATGTAAAAAAATTTGGTGGCAAATTAGCGACGAATTTTGCGACGAATATAGTTCGCGGCAAATTTGCGACGAATAATTAGCGACGAAATTTGCGACGAAATGTGTGACTAAATTTGTGATGAAATTTGCGTCGATATTTGCGACGAATTTTGCGACGAAATGTGCGACTAAATTTGTGATGAAATTTGCGTCGATATTTGCGACGAATTATTTTCGATGAATTTTGCGACGAAATTTGCAACGAATTTTGCGACGAATTTTGCTACGAATTTTGTGACGAATAAAGTTCGTGGCTAATTTGCGACGAATTTGCGATGGATAGTGTTCGTGGCTAATTTGCGACAAAATTTGCGACGAATTTTGTGACGAATTATTTGCGACGAATTTTGTGATGGATAGTGCTCGTGGCTAATTTGCGACGAATTATTTGCAGACGAATTTTTTTTCCGTCACAAATTGAAATTTTCCATCGCAAAAATTTGCAACGACCTAGTAGCGACAGAATTTTTTCCGTCGCAAAATCGATTTGTGACGGATTTTTGCAATTTTTTCGTCGCAAAATTCGTCGCAAAAAACATTTTTTTGTAGTGGGCCCTCGCTGACCAAAAAGGCCTCGCATAGGGCCATCGTGGCCTCACCTGTCATAAGCCCTTGCTCGGTGGTTGGCCAAAATAAAAGGAAAAAAATCAATAAACAAATAAACAAAAAAGTTATAAAAAAATTCAAAATTTTATTAAAATATGTCTACGTCAGCACAGGTCGTGCCACGTAGGACAGCCAGTGTCCACATCAATGATTTCTGGTCAAAATTGGCCAGATTGACTCAATTGACAAAATATAAAAAAGTTTAGAATTAAATTGGCACAACTAAAAGGTTTTTAATTGAATTTGTACAATTACAATAGGTTTAGTATTTTTTTTGGTATTTTTTCGGTATTTTTTCCTGTCGTAGAGCAAAGATTATAACTATTTAGTGCGGGTGCCAAATGATTGGTAGTGCAAAAATATGGAAGAATATAATGCAGATGTATATAGTGCCAAAAGGGGCGACCAAGACACCATCCTCGTTCTTGGTCAAGAACTTGCAAACCGAAACGATCCGATAGAGCCTCTCGGCTCGACCGTCGGGGAGTTCGTGCATGGTGCATGTGACAATGGAGTAGGTCGCGAGGAGGCGCAAGATCCGTTCGAGCATTGTGTGCACATCCGGGGTCTTGGTTGGGAGTTGAGACGTGATCTCACGGGAAGAGAGGCTTGCGCCGGGCCCAGCCTTGGCCATGAGCTCCAGGAGGTCGAGATCGAGAGCCGCCTTGAGGACCATGGGCAGCTCCGCCGCACAAACGAGTTGCATGGCAAATAAAAAGGTTTCATCGTCGTTGGGGACTTGGGTCGGAGCCACCTATGTCTCGCCCAATATCGAATCCATCTTGATCTCTGACCTCTTTTTGGCCTTTTTTGAGACGATGTCTTTGATACGACGGAGGCGTTTTGAAATTTTGGAGAGGGTTGAAGAACGGTATGTAGAGATGGAGGCAGGAGGAGAATTTGTGCTTGACTCGTAGGTGGTGGACTTAGGGGATTTGGTTGGGCACAAGAGTTCAATAAATGTGGCCATTTATGATATTCTATGGTGTGTGTGTGTGTATATATATATATATATATATATATATATATATATATATATATATATAAAGTCATGTGTATTTGTTATTGAAAATTTCATTGCCAAACCTAGGAAGAGACGTGAGTGGTGCAGAACCCAACTCTCATGTTACGCCCTGTCGCGACCTAAAATTCCTCTCATGCTAATGGATTGTTAAGACTAAGCCTAACTCGGGCCCTCCCAAGCCCTACCAATTCGCAACTTAGGATTTAAGTTTTTAACATGCAAAAGTTTCATGCTTGGAGTCGCCACTAATCTATTTGTGGTAGGTCGATTAGAAACCTAAATAAAATATAGGGAGATATGTTTTATTCCTACAAACCAGAGATTCTAAGCTCGGGGACTTGATTACGCTAGACCTAGTCTAACGCCCTTTCGGTACTTTTCTTTTCAAAAAAAATGTTTTGGCAAACAGTTTGGATTCATTTTAACTTAGTTACTAACATGTGAGGTGTTCATGCGGGTGCGCAAACCACCAATTTAACACCCAAGAAAGCATTAAATAAATTGCAAGTTGGAAGAATTACTTACCTCGAAGCAACGTAAGCATCTGCATTGTTAGCTAGAAAATCATGTCAACAACCTAATATGATTTCTAATTAACAAGGAATTCACTCAATTTTTTTTGGATTTTCGCTTATTTAAATGAAAGCTAATCTACATGCAATGACGTGCAAAAATGACATGCAAGTAATGCAACCTAGCATGCAAACTATATGTCATGCGACGACGTGACCTAATTCTGATGACGGGTAAATGATTTATTTTTGGTATTTTCGGAATAAAAATATGCCTAAATTAACATGCAACCTATGATGACTTAACATATCCTAACATGACTTATTTTTGGGATTTTTGTTAAAATTCGAAATAATAAATTACTTAAATTAAGAATGCAATCTATCCTAATCTACCATAAAACAATTCATTCTTTTTTTGGGGTTTTCATGAAAATTCGGAATTAAAAAATAACCTAAATAATCTATTAAGATTAGAATATTACTTAATTTAAACTAGGAAATAGATTATCTCAAGTCCTAATTTAAATTAAATAATTACTCTATCGTCTAGATATATTTAGGATTCCTAAACATGCAAAACTCAAATTCAAATTCTAACTGATATTTTTTGAATTTTCTTTTTTATTTGAAAAGGAAAAACAATTTAAACAGAGATAGCATCCACGTTTAAAACAGCCACGCGATCCGCAAGATTCGTTTCAAACTCGGATTAGGCACAAAAATCGAACTATCGATCATATCTATAGGGTTACAGATATTGACGGAAAGTCGATCATTCAAATTTGGAAAGCAGATAAAAGTCATTATCGTACCCAAGTGATTATGGATAGGATAATGATTTTCCGTATCACCACGTATCATACCTTAGGGATAAGGTCGGATAGTCGTCCAGATACGTTGCTGAATTAGAAAAGTTTCCTAATTTTGAATATTTTAAAAATATTACGGATATCAGATAATTATCCTAATATATCTAATATTCCACACGATGTTCACGAAATATTCAAACACTCAAATTAGTAAATTAAATATTCTGAAAAAAATATCGGATAATGTCCAATTACCTAATTTACAGATAATTTCTAAATTCGAGCTTGCGGATCGGGATGAGCGGCGAACGGTGGACCGGCGGCGCGGTGTCGGGAGCGACGGCGGCTCGTGGCAATGACACGGCGGGGCAACAGCGTGGCTGTCCAGACAGCGGCGGTGCAGGCGTGCAACGACGACAGGATCGTCCAGGCGGCGGCACACGAGCGACGCCGGGCGTGATGTGGCTCCGGGGAGTGGCGTGCGACGGTGGGGCAGCGACTTCACCGGCGGGAATAGCGTCGGTGTGATGCCGGGACAGAGGCGTCGGCACGGCGATGGCATCCAAGCGATGGTGCGACTCCGGGCAGCAGCGTGCGGTGGTGAGGCGGCGACTTCAGGGCGGAGCACGGCGGCGGATCGATCTGGGCAACGGCGTCTGCGTGCGGCGACTTCGGGGCGGAGCACGGCGGCGGGTTAGTCTGGGTCGGCGTGCGGCGGGGAATGTGCGGCAGCAGGCGGTGGTGCACGGCGGGAGGCAGCAGCACGTGGCAGGGAGCAGCGGCACAACGGCGGTGGCGTGTGGCGGGAGGCGGCAGCGCGTGGCAGGGAGCAGCGGCAGAACGTGGCGTGGCTCCGGGCGGCAGCGGTTTTCGCCGGTCTCCTTCTCCCTCTCTCTTTCTCACTCTCACACTCTAAAAAATTCTGATCTGAAATTATCCGAGGTCCCCCCAAAATCCTGACCTAATGATGTATATATAACACTAATTTAGGTCAATTAAATGGGCTCTCTAGTCCTAATGGGCTTAGGCTTGAGCTTAGATTTTAATTTAATTTAAATGGGCTGAATTAATTAAGGATAATGGGCTGAATTAAGCTCAAATTAAAATAACCGAGCCCGTTTGACTTGTAATTCCCGGCCCTTGCATTCCAAGCGAGCCGAGTCGCATTCGATGAAATTTAAGCTCGTCCGTCACCGCCAATCCGATGCAAAATGCAATTAATCTAAAATGAATTTAAACTATATGTTATGCAATCTAAATATTTTTGTTTAGGGGTTAAAAATTTAATCCCTAATTTTCTATACAAATTACGACTAAATTGTCGCTAAAATTTAGATGTCAACAGCTGCCCCTCTTTGAAGGTGAGCTCGCAGAGGTTGCATTCAAAGACTAAATGATACCTAAATTTCACCTATGCAAATGCAATGAATGTTGTTTTTGTCGGGATTATGAGTCCCATTTTTAAATGCATTAAGAAATGATGCATGCTGACATGAGTAGAAAACATACCTGGAATTACTTACCTGACAGGAGCGAGATAATGCAATTCGAGGCACGACTCTAATTTTGTATGTTGTTTGGCAAATGTTTGGGCTTAGTCCCATAGGTATTGCCTGATACACTGTTGATGAACTTCGGTGATATACAATTAAGTCAAAACACACGAAGAAAGCTCGACGTATCCAATCATCATCTGGACTCGCGAGAGCAGTTTTTTAGTAAAAAAAATGTAAAAACGTTCCGACCTTTACAAACTACCTATACATCTCCATAGGTATTTGTAAAGATTTGGCCGCTGCGCCTATACATCTCTATAGGTGCGTCACGGGGGAACTTCAAGAGGATATTCCGACCTTTATGAGATACCTATACATCGCCATAGGTATTCATAAAGATTTCGCCGCTTCACCTATACCTTCCTCATAGGTGAACCGCGGGGGAACATCTGGGATTGGAAAAACATTCCGACCTTTACGAGATACCTATACATCGCCATAGGCACTTGTAAAGATTTGGCCGCTGCGCCTATACCTTTCCTCATAGGCGTGTCACGGGGGAATCTTCTGAGATTTGGACAATATTCCGACCTTTATGAAATACATATACTTTCCTCATAAGTACTCATAAAGATTTGGCCGTAGCACCTATACCTTCCTCATAGGTGTGTTACAGGGGAATATCTTCTAAGATTGTATGAAAAGTGCGCCTAACAAAATATCTAGTTATCATCTAAGATATTTGAAAGGGCTTGATCGATAAATACCTGGATATCGTCGTAGGTACTTAACGATTGGCTGAACCAGGGGCTAGCCCGAATGTTCAGGGGTTCCTTGACAAAATACCTGGATATCATCAGAGGTACCTGAAAAGGCTTGATCAATAAACGCCTAGATATCGTCAGAGGCGTCTAGAGATCGCAACAAAATGATCAAATATGGGACCTGACAATCGCTCGAACAGGTTAGGGATACCTGGATAGTCACAGGCATCCAAGGATAGAGATATACTTACCTGGTGATATCTCCGACTCTTGAAGGCGTGTCTCCTGCTGGACACGATTTTAGGCAACACGTAATATGCATTCACGGACAATCAAGAACACATATACTCATGCACTATAAATTCAACTGGTTTTCATGCACGATGGTTTTGTCAAATCGGTATTACAAACTCCGCTGGGGAAAAATCATGACAAGACAATCCGAACTCACAAGCGGATATCTTGAAAATGTCGAATGAGGGACTTCCGATCCAAAAGGGCTTTCTCTCATTCTCATCGAAAAGGCTGATTTATGGAGAATCGCTCCATCTCACCATCATCATGTTGACAAGGGTCTGAGTATTCTCGCAAGTAGTACGACTTTACCAATCTGAGAGGTCTTTGTTAGGACCGTAACATGGGCTTGGTCAATGGCTTAGCAAAAGAGACTCTTCGAGTCGAGGCTATTGAAAGAAAATACTCTACAATCGTCTCCGAGTTTACAAGTCAAGAACCCTGCAAAATGAGATAGAAATGGACTTGCTCGCACTTCTTCGAGCTAAGCTTATAAACATCCAAATCCTACGTTAGTTCAAGTGCCATAATCTGAAGAGACTTTGTAAAGGATGTAACGCAGGCTAGGCTCGTGGGTTGAGAAATGAATGGATCATTAGGCTCAAAATGGGTATAATTTAGGGTGAATAAATTGGTGATCATCTAGGCATTGTCACCGGTCTTCTTCTTCACCAGGGATTGTCTCCTCGGTAGATGTTCCATTGGCTTCGAGAGTTCATCACTTGATTCCTTTGAGACTTGTAGGACTACTGCTCTACTGGGGATGATTTTGACATGTCATATCCTGACATTTTTCATTGGGCATTGGTCTTGCTTTTACCAGGCACACTGCTTTTTTCTTGCCCCTTTTTTTTACAATGTAAACACTGGCCAGCTATATCTGACTGAATGACTCGCCATTTAAACTTTCAAGGATTCTTGTCTTCTATCGACGCTTCGGATATGCTGCTTGAACAATGATGACTTTTTGCCTTGCCCCAGTGTAGGGGATGATCACCAACTGGGTTTATATGAAACGAATTTACGGGCTCAATTGGGCTTAACAAAGGATAAAATGTGTATAGAATAGAGAAAGAAATGCTTTTCGTTATCCTAAGGCACTTGAACTTCACGTGAATTCATCTGAAAAAGCAACACTCGAAGATTGATGCAAGTGAGAGCATGAAAATTTCTACTCATTTTTCACCTTATGACGCTGACTTACCTCCAGTTTGCCCCGATGTGGGGTGGTTCTTGATAGGGGTAATTTGAATGAATTTCTCCAAACGTTTAGGCTCAAAGTGGTAAAACAATGGATAACCTGTAGTGTTTGGGATAGAGAAATGAACCGCCTCTCGTCATTTCAGTTGCCGTACCTTTTGCGAGATAACCCTTTACCTTGCAAACATAGAATTTTTCCACTCAACTCATTGAGGATTAGTGCATGGGACTGTGTATAGGATAGGGCTTACCTTTCATCATCCCGATATACCTCATTCAACACATTTAATTCATTCCACGTGAGTTATCATATCATCTAAATAGATTTCCCTTTTGAAATCGATAATGTAGACTGACAAAATGATCAAGCAGAATTTAAAGCCAAGGCACACATTCCATCTTTAAATTGATTGAAACCATTTTTTCATAAGTGAAATGTTTGCAATTCAGAATATAAAACCAAACATTTGAAAACTTTTGCTGCAAAATGTTAGATTTTGTCAGGGGTAATACATTTTCACATCATCGGAATTAACAGGAGTAGAAAACTCACGACCATCCATTTCTGCGAGAATCAGGGTGCCTCCGGAAAGCACCTTTTTAACCACATACGGACCAATGTAGTTTGGGGCAAATTTTCCTCCAGGAACAGGAAAGACTGGCAGTACCTTCCTTAGGACTAGATCATTTACCTCGAAGTGTCTTGGACGCACCTTTTGATTGAAGGATCTAGCTATCCTCTGCTGATAGGTTTGACCGTGGCAAATGGTTTTCAATCGCTTCTCATCAATTAGGTTTAACTGCTCATGTCTTTGTCGTATCTATTCCACCTTAGACAACTCCACCTGAGATAAGATTCGCAGGGAAGGGATCTCTACTTCAACAGGCAGGACTGCTTCCATGCCATACACCAAGGAAAAAGGAGTTACCCCAACAAAGGTTCGAATCGAAGTTCGATACGCCATTAGTGCAAATGGCAACCTTTCATGCCAGTCACGATAGTTTTCAGCCGTTTTGGCCAAGATCTTCTTGATGTTCTTGTTCGCGGCTTCAACTGCTCCATTCATCTGTGGACGATAGGGAGATGAATTCAGGTGCCGGATTTTGAACTCGTTAAACAACTGATCTACGAACTTGTTGTTCAAATTTGTCCCATTATCGGTGACGATAGCCTCAGGGACACCATAACGAGTGACTATGTCTCGCCTGATGAATTTTACAACATTCCTTGTAGTGACGTTTGCATAAGATGCAGCCTCAATCCACTTAGAGAAATAATCAATCGCGACCAGGATAAATCGGTGTCCATTCGATGCCTTAAGATTAATTGGGCCAATCACATCGATGCCTCATATTGAAAAAGGCCATGGCTCAGACAACTGATGTAATTCCGTCGGGGGAACATTTATTTTATCTCCATGAACCTGACAGCGACGACATCTTCGAACATGTTGGATGCAGTAACTTTCAAGACTGAGCCAATAATAACCTAACCTCATGATCTTTTTTGCTAACATGTGGCCATTCATGTGTGGACCACATATCCCCTCGTGTATTTCTTGCATGATTCTGGTAGCTTCAGCCGCATCCACACACCTCAATAGGATCGAATCATATGATCTTTTGTACAGCTTCTCACCACTAATAAAGAATTTTGAAGCCATTTTCATTATGTACTTCCTGTCGGCCGGGGTGCTTCCCTCAGGAAATTCTTGTCTCTGGATGTAACTCATGATATCATAATACCATGGCTTTTCATCAGGTTCTCCGGTCACAACCATACAGTAGGCCGATTTTGTCAGGACTTTAATCTTCAAGGGTTCTACCTCTAACCCACCAATCACTTGCAACATGGATGATAACGTAGCTAGCGCATCAGCAAACTGATTATGAGACCTCGATAAGTACTCAAAAGAGATATTTTCAAATTCCTCTATGATTTCTTCGAGGTATTCATGGTACGGCACTAGTTTGGTGTCTCTCGTCTTCCACTCTCCCACAGTTTGAAGAATAATCAGAGCAGAATCACCAAACACTTTCAACTTGGTTATCCCCATTTCCACTGCAGCTTGGAGTCCGAGGATGCAAGCTTCGTACTCGGCTATGTTGTTGGTACAGGGGAACACCAACTTTGCTGCTACTGGATAATGTTACCCATCTGGGGATATTAAAACTGCCCCAGTGCCGGAACCAGCTAAGTTTACAGCTCCATCGAAAAACATGGTCCATGTGTCTTCCTTTATTACCAAAATGAGATCTTCTGGAGAATATCTATCATCATCAGGGACTCCAGGATTTTCAGCTAACACATCAGCAATTACTCGACCTTTAACTGACTTCTGTGGCTTCATCTGGATATCAAACTCTGAAATTAAAATCTGCCACTTGGCTAACTTCCCTACCAAAGCCGGTTGATCAAGTAAATACTTGATGGGATCGTTCTCAGTCACAAGCAAAGTCTGGTGATGCAATGTATATTGTCGCAGTCTATGGAGCACCCATACTAGTGCAGCGCAAGTCTTCTCGGCTTCAGGATAATTCAACTCCGAGACGGTGAACTTCTTACTTAGGTAATAAATGGCTCGCTCTTTTCCATCTTCAAGACTTTTCTGGGCTAGCATCACACCTAAAGACTGCTATAAATCGTGAGGTAAAAGATCAAAGGCTGGCCCGGCATTGATGGGACTAGCACTGGTGGTTCCATTAGGTACCGCTTTAATTCATTAAATGCTTCTCGACAATCATCGTCCCATTCCACTTGAGCATTCTTCTTTAGAAGTTTGAAGAAGGGCTTAGCAGTTGCGGAGAGCTGGGAAATAAAACGGGCTATGTAGTTCAATCTACCCAGGAGGCTTCGCACTTCTTTCACGGTTGATGGGGATTATAACTCACATATAGCCTTCACTTTAGAGGGGTCGACTTCAATGCCTTTACTGCTTACGATGAACCCAAGTAATTTGCCTAAGGTTGCTCTAAATATGCACTTTGCTGGGTTGAGACGGAGCTTAAACTCACGGAGTCTCTCGAATAATTTCTTCAAGGTATCGACGTGACTCTTTCCAGGTCGAGACTTGGCGATCATATCATCGACATAGACCTCGATCTCCTTATGCATCATATCATGGAAGAGCGTCACCATTGCCCGTTGATATGTTACCCCGGCATTTTTAAGGCCGAAGGGCATGACCTTATAGTGGAATGTCCCCCAAGGAGTGATGAACGTCGTTTTCTCCTTATCATCGTCTTTCATTTTTATCTGATTATAACCCGAGAAACCATCCATGAAGGAAAACAGCTCGAACCCTGCAGTACTGTCCACTAAAACGTCTATATGTGGCAATGGGAAATCGTCTTTAGGGCTGGCCTTGTTTAGATCGCGATAGTCGATGCAAATGCGAACTCGACCATCTTTCTTCATGACTGGCACGATATTGGCCACCCAACTGGGGTATCGGGTGACTTCAATAAACCCTACTTTCAAAAGTTTCATGACCTCCTCCTCTATCTTCTTCGAAAGTTCAGGTTTGGTTCTTCGCAGCTTCTGTTTCTTGGGCGGCATGTCCGGATTAATAGGTAGACTATGCTCCACGATAAAAGGGTCTAAACCCGGCATATCGACATACGACCAGGCAAAGATATCCTGGTAATCCTTCAGCAGTTGGACCAGGCGTTTAGCTTCACCTTCGAGAAGGGTTGCCCCTATCTTCACCTCTTTGGGTTCTCCGGAATCATTCAAGTTGACGGTGATAGTTTGGTCTACCGTTAGGACTTTAGGTCTTTCATGATGCTCTAGATCACGCTGAAGGTCCGAGGAATCTTCGAGTTCATTGGTGTCATCGAGATCAGGCTCAGTGGCACATAATTCCTCAGATTGGACCGTCCCCATACTCTCGTATATCATAAGATTCCCCCTGAAACATAAAGTAGAGGATTCAGAAGGACAAACAGGGCTAAGCATTGCATTTTTTATTGATTGATTGATTTATTTATTTTGAAATTCTTTTCAAAAAGGTTTTAACACGAGGAAGCATGAAGAAGCCCAGGCCTCAAAATTCTCCTTGGATTATGTTTTCTTTTATCGGTTGGATATCATCACCGGGCAGGTTTGATGTACCTCAACATGCCCTCAAAACGAAAATGACTTGTAATTTTATTGATCATCACCAAATGAATTACATTTATTGGAATGGAAATTGCAACAATCAAATCCTAGAAATGAAAAGTCCTAAAAAGTAGCTCCCGAGACAGGGCAAGTCCTAAAAAGCAGTAAAAATTCCCGCGTAGGGGAATGTGCGAAAAAAGTAAATGTGTTACTCTTGCGGGCCAGTGCCCATTTCCTCCAACGGTCCTTCCTCGATAGCTCCAATGAAGAAATCATCGAACAGGGCAGTGATTCCCTCCATTGCATCATCAGGATCTTCTGTCACTAGAGGTGTTGGATCATCCATACCTCCCCATCCATCCGGGACAATGTCACGGGGGTCAACATAGAAGCTCGGGGGCGCCGAGTATTTAACATAATAATCGAACTTGCCGCTCGGTTGCCCCAAAGTGTCGATCACCTCTTTCTCTTCATGCATCATTCTTGCAGGGCCCGGGAATGTGGTACGGAGGTGTGGAAGCAACCTACCACGCCCACGTTCTTCACCATTCGGCTCCTCTTCGGATCGCAATCTATTCTGTCCATTTCCTCGACCTCGACCTCGATCGTGTCCATGTCCACGTCCACGTCCCCCATTATTTGGCTCGCTTGACCATAGGTATCCCAACCCAGTAGTGCGGGGCCTCTGAGAAACTTCCACCGGTTGGCGGATACCTTGACCATTTCTACCAAGGCCTTCACCCGGAGTAAAGCCATGAGAGACCATTACCCTTCCAACCATGACTGCAGCATTTGACACCTCAGGAATAGGCGGTGATGATCCTCTAGACGCATGTATGGTTGATACGAGCTCGAGCGACTGATAGCTCGATTCTATTTTGCAATCCGGCTCAACATAGGGGATAGCCGTTGTGTGGTAAATTGAGTGCTCTTTTTCACCGTGGACTGTGACTAACTTTCTCTCCACAACGAACTTTACCTTCTGATGTAGACTGGATGGCACAGCTCCGGCAGTATGAATCCATGGACGACCCAATAGAAAATTGAATGCAGTGGGAATGTCCATCACTTGAAATAGGACATTAAACACCATTGGTCTGATCTGTATGTCAAGGTGGATTTCTCCCATCACTTCTTTCTTCGTTCCGTCAAAGGCTCGAACGGTGGTCTTCGCAGAATATATCTTAGAAAGATCTATCTTCAAGCGGTGTAAAGTTGCCAGAGGACAGATGTTCAAGGCTGATCCATTGTCAATGAGTACCCGGGCTACATGCGATGCCTTGTATTTGACAGAAATGTAGAGTGCCTTGGTATGCTCCCTCCCTTCCAGAGGGAACTCTTCATCTGAAAAGGCTATGAGGTCCTTGAGGACTATAGAACCTACAAATTCATCTAATTTGTCATGATTGATCGTTTCTGGTACGTGGACTTCACTTAACACCTTCATTAGGGCCTTTTGATGTTTGACAGATGTCTGGAGTAGTTCAAGCAGAGAGATTTGTGCGGGCAGCTTGCGCAATTGTTCAACTATGTTGTATTCGCTAGCCTTAATCACAGCTAGAAATTCCTTGGCTTCTTCATCAGTAACAGATTTTGCAGGTTGAGCATTAGCTTGGCTATGGGAACGCCCGGATCTGGTAACCAAGTCGACATCGAGACTGTAAGACCAAGGGACTGCCTTATTATCACGGTACTCATACGGTTGAGGTATCTCGATCACTATCCCTTCATCAGTTGTAGGCGTGCTTACTACGTTCTCTTCATTATCAGACGCGTCTTCAAGTGGAGGCATGTCTTCAGGCAGAGGGTCGCCCTTGTCGCTCCTGGTGTTCAATGTAGCAAACTCCTCCTCCCAATTAATAACCACTTCGGAGATAGTGGAAACGATGCCAGTGTGGTCAGCATAAACGATCATCCCAGCTTCTACCATTCTTGAGATTCTTTCTCCCATGACAGCCAGGGGAAGGTCCTCATTACTCGGGTAATAACCGGCTTTCATTAACTCACCGTAGACGTCGGTGGTATACGCCTTGACATTCTTGATTCGACCAGCATCGAAGCTAAATAAGGCATTCACATTGCCTGGGTGATCAAGGAGTGGGTTGTTCTGAACATTCGGCTTAGCAGGTTGAAATGAGAAAGCCTTCGTATCTAGGAGGTTCTGGATTCGGTGCTTGAGGGTAATACAATCGTCGGTTGAGTGCCCCACCTCGCCCATATGATAATCGCATTTCTTAGACGGATCGTAATTATAGAACTGCTCAGGATTGGGTCGCTTTGGCTCAGTGGTAAGCAAGCCTTTCTTCCGGAGGACCGCCAATACTTGAGACAACGACCCGGGGAGGGGAGTGAACTGCCTCTTGTTGTTTTTCTTTTGAAAAGGTTGACGACCCGTGCTTTGTTGTTGAGCTTCTGGTACTTGGATTGCTGGGACAGAGTTAGTATTCCGTCGGCCCGATTGGGTATAAGTCACATTCACTTCAGCCAACGGTTCTTTCTCCTTTCTTGCACTAAATCTTTTGGTCGAGGAAGATGGCTCCACAAACCACCCATTTTTTAGCCCTATCTCAATCTGTTCGCCTATGGGGATAAGTTGATTGAAGTTGTCGGCCAGAGTGGCTACCATCCGATTACGGTACTCGAACGGGAGGGTTTTAATGAACATCCTCTTCAATTCACTGTCTATGGGTTCTGAGATAATTTGAGCAGCTATGTTTCTCCATCTGATAGCATAATCCTTGAATGACTCATTCTTCTTCATCTGAGCACGCTCGAGGTCATCGCGGGTGGGAATGATGTCCGTTATGAACCTGTACTGTTTTAGAAATGCTTCACTAACTTCCTTCTAGGTTTTGAGGCTATTTATCTTCTTCATGAGATACCAGTTCAAGGCAGGACCCTTCAAACTTGCTTGAAATGCATGAATCATCAGGAGTTCATTATCAACGTACGGGGTCATTTGTACGTGATATAGCTGCAGGTGGGCTTTTGGGCAGGAGGTGCCATTGTACTTATCAAAGTCTGGCATCTTGAACTTCTTCGGGATTTTGATCTGTGTGTACAGAGACAGGTCGATTGAAGGTGAATCTTGTGAACCTTCCAGCTGCTTCACTCTTTCTTCAAGTTTGTTGACCCGTTCATCAGGTTTGTCCTTGTTGACGATGATATGGACGGGGTCATCTATTAAATCGGGAAGATCGTCATCTTCCTCACTGTCGGCATTCTTTCCACCTTTATGCTTCGGGGTTGATGTCTCAGGGGATGCAGGAACGGGAGTTAGCCGAAGGGCTTTGATCTCAGCGGACATCTGTTGCATTGCGACGAGGACTTGCTTCATCTGGTCCTCAATGCCAATGACACGATCTCGTAAGTCAGTTTGATCGGCCATTCTAGTTCTCGACCGCGTACGAATAGGCGATCGTGATCGGTCCGTAATTACCTGATGTAAAGGAAATGAACCAAATAAGCACATGGTCAAGACAAGGTTGGTCCATGACACGCGTCTAGTCTTTTTTTGTTTATTCATGAAAATATTCGTATATGGACGAGACTTTATGAAAAGTGATCTAGGCAAAGAAATGTAAATAACGCCCTAGACACAACCTAGGAAATAGAAGCACCAAAATCCCTAATCATAAAACTATGAAAAACAAAAAATGAGACTCCCTAGAAACTATGAACTGAAAACAAATTCTCTAAAGCCCTTTTTTTTGTAAAAGAAAGACGACGGCAAACTTCTTAGGAAAATAATTACCTATGACACATCTAGGAAAATAAAGACATAGATTGAAAATAAATTCTCTAAAAGAGCTTTCTTTCTTTCTTTCTTTCTTTCTTTCTTTTTAAAAAAGACTCAATGATTATTATTTTCAAATTTAAAACCAACCTAGACCTATCATGGACCGACCCGAAAATTGTAATAACTAAGTTAATTGCAAAAAGGGGAGTTGAGAAGACTTACTTCACCCAGTAGAACCATAGCAACCACATAGACATGCGCATGAAATGTGAGGTTCAATTTCTATCTAGACTCTGGTTTGCAAAGTAGAGACGCAAGGATTACCGGGCTAAACCAGTCATGGTGGTGGTTAGGTCGGGGTTCCCCTGACTCCGGCTTAGTCAAAGAGCCGACCCGGGTTGCAAAGGGTGCAACCGTGGTAGGAACTCAATGACACCGTGAAAAAAACTTTCGAGACCAAGGAGGACGACCCATACCACGCGGGTGTGGTCGGGGTGTCCACTGTCTCAGTACCATCCTAAACCTATGCCACCCAGGTCCGGCAGCGGGAAGTGTGTGCGGTGTAGTGTAAATGCAAGGCATGCACAGCAGGTTATATCATACAGCGCTTCGTGCATAAAATAAACCATTCATCCAAACACCTCCCTGCAAAACAAGGGTTAACAATCACGCCTCCCCTTATACCTCCCATTCTGCAAAAACATTTAACACCTAAAATGTTAGGGACGTACCTGGGATCCTCGCTGCCAAGCAAAAATATTTTTTGAAAAGAAAAACTGGCCTAAGTCCACTAAGAGTTTTAACTCAAGTCTCCAGCGGAGTCGCCAAGCTGTCGCGACCTAAAATTCCTCTCAGGCTAATGGATTGTTAAGACTAAGCCTAACTCGGGCCCTCCTAAGCCCTACCAATTCGCAACTTAGGGTTTAAGTTTTTAACATGCAAAAGTTTCATGCTTGGAGTCGCCACTAATCTATTTGTGGTAGGTCAATTAGAAACCTAAATAAAATATAGGGAGATATGTTTTATTCCTACGAACCAGAGATTCTAAGCTCGGGGACTTGATTACGCTAGACCTAGTCTAACGCCCTTTCGGTACCTTTTCTTTTCAAAAAAATGTTTTGGCAAACAGTTTGGATTCATTTTAACTTAGTTACTAACATGTGAGGTGTTCATGCGGGTGCGCAAACCACCAATTTAACACCCAAGAAAGCATTAAATAAATTGCAAGTTAGAAGAATTACTTACCTCGAAGCAACGTAAGCAACTGCATTGTTAGCTAGAAATCATGTCAACAACCTAATATGATTTCTAATTAACAAGGAATTCACTCAATTTTTTTTGGATTTTCGCTTATTTAAATGAAAGCTAATCTACATGCAATGACGTGCAAAAATGACATGCAAGTAATGCAACCTAGCATGCAAACTATATGTCATGCGACGACGTGACCTAATTCTGATGACGGGCAAATGATTTATTTTTGGTATTTTCGGAATAAAAATATGCCTAAATTAACATGCAACCTATGATGACTTAACATATCCTAACATGACTTATTTTTGGGATTTTTGTTAAAATTCGAAATAATAAATTACTTAAATTAAGAATGCAATCTATCCTAATCTACCATAAAACAATTCATTCTTTTTTTTGGGTTTTCATGAAAATTCGGAATTAAAAAATAACCTAAATAATCTATTAAGATTAGAATATTATTTAATTTAAACTAGGAAATAGATTATCTCAAGTCCTAATTTAAATTAAATAATTACTCTATCGTCTAGATATATTTAGGATTCCTAAACATGCAAAACTCAAATTCAAATCCTAACTGATATTTTTTTGAATTTTCTTTTTTATTTGAAAAGGAAAAACAATTTAAACAGAGATAGCATCCACGTTTAAAACAGCCACGCGATCCGCAAGATTCGTTTCAAACTCGGATTAGGCACAAAAATCGAACTATCGGTCATATCTATAGGGTTACAGATATTGACGGAAAGTTGATCATTCAAATTTGGAAAGCAGATAAAAGTCATTATCGTACCCAAGTGATTATGGATAGGATAATGATTTTCCGTATCGCCACGTATCGTACCTTAGGGATAAGGTCGGATAGTCGTCCAGATACGTTGCTGAATTAGGAAAGTTTCCTAATTTTGAATATTTTAAAAATATTGCGGATATCAGATAATTATCCTAATATATCTAATATTCTACACGATGTTCACGAAATATTCAAACACTCAATAATTAAATATTCTGAAAAAAATATCGGATAATGTCCAATTACCTAATTTGCAGATAATTTCCAAATTCGAGCTTGCGGATCGGGATGAGCGGCGAACGGTAGACCGGCGGCGCGGTGTCGGGAGTGACGGCGGCTCGTGGCGATGACACGGCGGGGCAACAGCGTGGCTATCTAGACAGCGGCGGTGCAAGCGTGCAACGACAACAGGATCGTCCAGGCGGCGGCACACGAGCGACGCCGGGCGTGATGCGGCTCCGGGGAGTGGCGTGCGACGGTGGGGCAGCGACTTCACCGGCGGGAATAGCGTCGGTGTGATGCCGGGACAGAGGCGTCGGCACGGCGATGGCGTCCAAGCGATGGTGCGACTCCGGGCAGCAGCGTGCGGTGGCGGGACGGCGACTTCAAGGCGGAGCACGGCGGCGGATCGATCTGGGCAACGGCGTCGGCGTGCGGCGACTTCGGGGCGGAGCACGGCGGCGGGTCAGTCTGGGTCGGCGTGCGGCGGGGAATGCGCGGCAGCAGGCGGTGGCGCGCGGCGAGAGGCAGCAGCACGTGGCAGGGAGCAGCGGCACAACGGCGGTGGCGTGTGGCGGGAGGCGGCAGCGCGTGGCAGGGAGCAGCGGCAGAACGTGGCGTGGCTCCGGGCGGCGACGGTTTTCGCCGGTCTCCTTCTCCCTCTCTCTTTCTCACTCTCACACTCTAAAAAATTCTGATCTGAAATTATCCGAGGTCCCCCCAAAATCCTGACCTAATGATGTATATATAACACTAATCTAGGTCAATTAAATAGGCTCTCTAGTCCTAATGGGCTTAGGCTTGGGCTTATATTTTAATTTAATTTAAATGGGCTGAATTAATTAAGGATAATGGGCTGAATTAAGCTCAAATTAAAACAACCAAGCCCGTTTGACTTGTAATTCCCGGCCCTTGCATTCCAAGCGAGCCGAGTCGCATTCGATGAAATTTAAGCCCGTCCGTCACCGCCAGTCCGATGCAAAATGCAATTAATCTAAAATGAATTTAAACTATATGTTATGCAATCTAAATATTTTTGTTTAGGGGTTAAAAATTTAATCCCTAATTTTCTATACAAATTACGACTAAATGGTCGCTAAAATTTAGGTGTCAACACGCCCAATATATTATATTAACCTTAATAAAACAAAGTAATTCGGAAGGTCGAAACCATTTCATTTTATATTGGCAAAAGCATCAATCATTAGTGGTCGAGTGGCTTTTTCCTCCTGTTTCGACCGAAGACTAAAAGACAAATCCTTAAAAAATAGAACTAAACATTTTATGATCTCAGAACAAGCCTTTTGTCGAAGATAATGGCCTGTTCGCCTCCAACCTGGTATCCTCCTACTTCGAGGAAGAAATGAAAATGGTCAGAATTCTTGGCTTCACCAAATCAACCAAATATAGAGTTAAATTCAAAGATTTATATACTATTTTTGACTTAAAATTATTGGGAAGGCAAGGAGTGGCTGTTGAAATCACGCCTCGCCTACTTAATCTTGAAGTGTGTTGTTAACACCTAAATTTTTACTATTCATTTAGAATTTAATTGCATGAAAAATTAAGAACTGATATAATCCCTAAATAAAGATATCATTCACATCATTTGAATTTGCATTACATTTAGCATCCGTAACGCATTAATAAAATATAGCACTTTACACATACATCAGTCGCATGTCATGCACATGCTCCGGCCACAAAAGACAAACGAGGGTCTCTCTCTTGCCTTACACCTTATACACCCGCAAAGAAAAGGGGAGTTCGGCCACGATTCCGAGAAAAACAGAGAAAGAAGAGAGGAGGGGAAAGAGAAAAGTCAAGGAAGGAAAAAGACAAAAAAAAAAAAAACGAAGCCCATTTCTTTCTTCTGCATGGACCGACACGGCAGGAGGTTTTTTGCCTTCAACACTTTCACAAGAAAGCAACAAGTCAGAAAACGAAACAGGAGAAACAAGAAAGCAAATGGTGGGTTGTGCCGTCCACGCTGGGGGACTGGACACTCGAGGTTTTTTTTTTTTGGAAAAATATCACCAAAAATCTTAAACTTTATCACCTGTGACACATTTACTGTGAACTTTTTTCTGTGACACCAACAATCCCGAACTATGCTATTTGTGATACATTTACCCTAATGTATTTAGTTCATGGACATTTTCGTCTTTTTTTCTTTCTCTTTTTTTTCCTTTCCGGTGAGGTGGGCCCTCGCCGGCGTCGAGCAAGGGCGGCCCTCGCCAGATCCGGCAAGGGCCCCCCACGCCGGCGTCGGGCGAGGGTCGCCTCACCTGAGCGAGCGAGGGCGGCCCTCGCCGACTTCGGCGAGAGCCGCCCTCGCCGGATCTGGCGAGGGCCGCCCTCATCAGCATCGAGTGAGGGTGGCCCTCGCCGGCGTCATGTGAGGGTCGCCCTCGCTTGGGCGAGCAAGGGTGGCCCTTGCCGACGCCGGGCGAGGGCAGCCCTCGCTAGATCCGGCGAGGGCGACCCTCACCCGACTCAGGCGAGGGCAACCCTCGCCCGACACTGGCAAGGGTCGACCTCGCCTGAGTCGGGCGAGGGCTACCCTTGCTCGCCCAGGCGAGGGCGACCGTCGCCCGACGTCGGTGAGGGTCGCCCTCGCCGGATCTGGTAAGGGGGGCCCTCGCCTGGGCGAGCGAGGGCGGCCCTCACCCAACTTAGGCGAGGTCGACCCTCGCCTGAGTCGGGCGAGGGCCGCCCTCGCCCGACGCCGGCGAGGGCCCCCTCGCCGGAAAGGAAAAAAAAAAGAAAAAGTAAAAAAGACGAAAATGCCCATAAACTAAATACATTGGGATAAATGTGTCACAAATAGTATAATTTGGAGTTTTTGATATCACAAAAAAAATTCGGGGTAAATGTGTCACAGATGACAAAGTTCAGGGTTTTTGGTGATTTTTTCCCCTTTTTTCCCCTCTCTAGGGCCCTCGCTAGATCTCGTCTCATGGTCCAATCTTAAACCATACTTTCCAAAGGTTCATCGTCTAACCTTAAACCACACTTCAAAAGGTTCGCAATCCAACTTTAAACTAAATTTTCCAGAGGTTCGTAGTCCAACCCTAACCACACTTCCAAAGGTTCAAGGATTTATCCTTAAATCATGTTTTCAAAAGGTTCGTGAGTCTATCCTTAAATCACACTTTCCAAAAGGTTCAAGGATTTATCATTAAATCATGTTTTCAAAAGGTTCGTGAGTTTATCTTTAAACCACACTTTCAAGTAGGTATTCCAAAGCAAATTGCAGCTTTGTAGCCATTGAGATCGCGACTTGTAACTTTGAATACAGTGATTTTAATAGTCTTTAGCAGCCCTTGAGTTATCATTCTTCGCAGTGACCGCAGCCTATAGCCTCAGATGACTTTTTCAAGTTGACCCATCAAGTGTAGCGGTCTCTTCATAGTCCTTCTGCGAGTGTACGCAGGTTAGTAGTCTCAAGACCTCCGCAAGTGATCGCAGCCCGTAGCCTTGAAAAACCATCCCTTCGGTCAAGACCATTCCTACATGGTGAGGCCACCCCATCGATTAAGACCATTTTTACATGGTAAGGCTATCTGTTCGGCAACACCATTTTTGCATGGTAAGGCCATCTCTTTATACAAGACCACCCCTTCAGTCGAAGACCATTTTTACATGGCAAGACCTCCCCGCCGGTGAACACCATTTTTACATGGTAAGACCTTTCGTCCAATCATATTTCTCATCCTTAGCCATTGCGCCATCCCTCGACTTCCGCTGACAAATTTAGGTGTCTATTATCTTTGAAAAAAAACCTCTTCAAGCTCCCCTTCAAAGAGGATCTAAGTTTTCGCTATTCATTTAGGGTTTAATTGCATAGAAAATTAGGGGCTGATATGATCCCTAAACATAAATATCATTTACATTGTTAGAAATATATTGTCTGATTCTGAGTATCTCTTGGATCATAGTATCGTTATTCTGACTCTAAATATCTCTCGAATTATAATTTCGTTATTCTGATTATGAGTATCTCTTAGAATCATAATCTCGTTATTCTGATTGATTGTAATTCCTATTGTAGTTAGTCATTCTGTAAAGTCTATAAATAGGCTCATGTATAGTTTAATGAAACATACAGAAAATTTCACAACATTATTTTCCGCTTTACATTTATCACATATTATTTGCATTTGCATTACAATTAGCATCCGTATCGTATTAATAGAATATAGGACTTATACATACATGAGCCGCATGCCATGCGCATGCACCAGCCACAAAAGACAAATGACGGTCTCTCTCTCTTGCCTTACACCTTATAACCCCGAAAAGAAAGGGGGAGTTCGGCCACAATTCCGAGAAAAACAGAGAAAGAAGAGAGGAGTCGAGGAAGGAAAGGGACAAAAAAAGCGATGCCCTTTTCTTTCTTCTCCATGGACTGACACGGCAGGAGGTCTTTTTCCTTCAACACTTTCACAAAAAAGCAACAAGTGAGAAAGGACAAGAAAAGAGGTTCTGCACATTTTCCCGAAGAAGCAAAAAGAAAACAAAAGGGGAGAAACAAGAAAGCAAATGGTGGGTTGTGCCGTCCACGCTTGGAGAGGGGGTACCTCGGGGCTTTTTTTTTTCTTTCTCTCGGCGGCCCCTCGCACGATCTCTTCTCGTGGTCCAACCTTAAACCACACTTCAAAAGTTTCTCGTTCTCTTCGGTCCTGGAGCTTATTGTCGATTTGATCCTTTTATGTTCAGCCGGTTCTTTCCCTTCATTCTTTGTCCAATCAAGTCAGCCGAAGCTGCTCTATTAAAATTTACAGTTGCCTCCTTGTTCCTTGAAGCTCTGCCGCCGGTCTCTTGAAGTTTCTGCAGGTTCTTGCATTTCCGCTGGTCTTTTGAATGGTCAAAAGGTCGGTATGACTTCCTTGAGCTGTTACAATTAATGACTTCACGGGGGGTACGTCTTTGTCCAAGTCAGAGAGTGCAGTTTTTAATCCAATGGCTTGTGGAATGGATGAGGACCATGGACATTGTTTTCCTGGTTCAAGGGAGGGGGAAATGGCCAGTCACAACTTATCCCCATCTAATCAATTTAGTTCAATTTCAATGTTCCATTCTTACCTCATTTAGAATCCCCAAATCGTCTCACTTGCAAGTTCAATTTTTCCCATTTAATCAACAATCTATGAGGGTAAAGTTACAAGGCTAGCCACATGAAAATGTGAGGCAAAATGAGTGCTTAGAGGGTGGCCATTAATTTTGACAAATTTTAGAATGAATGATGAGAGAACACACAAAAATAAGCAATGCGAATCCGGGCCATACAATAACAAGATTTTTGGTTGAGAGTCAAATTACATTGTTACCGATGAATCCGATTCCTAATTTTTATAAAATGCATGGATGACCTACATAAGGGGAAACTAGTTATCTATAAACCATAATGCTTCTACTCCTAAATGCATAAGGAACCCGTAGGCAAAAATTTAGGTGTTAACAATACGTTCATTTATGCACTCACCTTCATTTTATGCATCTGGATATGGAGACATACACTAATTCCAAGTTTAATACAATAACCATTATGGCTTCAATTTATTCCTGAATTTGAAATTCTACAACTAATTATGACTAGCAATGGACAATAAATGAAACTACATATCATGTTATGTATTACAACTTATTTCATGTGAGGTTCTACCCGCCACGTATTACGTGACAAGGACATGTGATGTGTAACAAGTCAATTCAAAATAAGTGATTTCAAAATTTAATCACCAAGTAGGATGAGATGTATGTCATACGGACAATAAAAATGGTTATTGGTTGGTCACATAAAACAGCCATACAAACGCCTAAAACACTTTTTCATACCATTTTCAGCACATGCAAATTTGAAATTACGCCAAGAGATGTCATTCTTTCTTGGCAACTTTTAAACACCAAGTGTACATCCATTCATTTTGGCCATATTAAAGGCATACATGATGAGCTTTCAGTCTCGTTTGATAACACACTTGTATGCGAAAGCATTCGGTGGGAACGGTGGTGTCATTTTATGGAGACGGACGGTCAACTCTTGAACACAAAAGCATTTCCTAGGTGCAGGAGGACTTGTTTAATTATCCTCACTGAAGCCTATCACTAGCACAACATTATTATTTTCTCTAGTCATGATCACCTCATTTGTACAGTTTTAAAACATGTGTTACTAGCTTGAGGTATTGGTGAGGCTAGCTAGTGTACAAAAGCAACAACTCAAACATGAGAAATATGGAATCAGAGACATGATATGGAATCAAAGACAAATCTAACTCATTATACTATGCAAGTTTACTGGAATAAATGTCATCTTTTACTAAGCTTCCACGAATTTTCTGATATCTCATCGTAGAATTAAAGTTAACAAGATATTTTGTTTCGTTCTTTGAGCTATAATTTTCATTTGCCATTGTGAGGTGCCCATCACTATATATTTTTTGTCTCGCTCTAGTCTGTCACATAGCTAGCAACACAATCATAACTTTTAGTTCTTGAGTTTAATTAAAATTTCCATTTCTCTTTTGGATATTGTGCGAGACATTTTACTAATAAATATTGGTACAAAGAATGAAACTTAAAATAAATATGAAAGGCTAAATTTTATATTAACTTTTGTTCCCTATAAGTGTTTAATATTGTGCTAAATGATAAGGTACTGATTTTATTATCCTTTTAAAGGGTTTAGCTTTGGTGATTTTGCATCGTAAGGGCCATTTTTGACAATTAATTTTGGAAATTTTGTACTCCGGTTGCCCAAATGAGTCCAACTAGCATAATGGAAGATCTGTGGCTATAAAAGCACCGCTACAAATTTAGTGTAAACGGTTAACCTAGCTGAACCCTCCGTAATAATAGACATGAACAATAACTTCGGATTTAAACTTGCATCCGGGGACTAAATTATTGCTTTGCCATTCGGTCTACACCATTCTATTATGCTATTGCTAATCACAAGAAGCTAGATATTATTCTCCATCGTCCAATACGTCTACATGTTCCGTCCCATGGGCTACTAACTTGGTTGTGAAGCTCATGTCCGGGAGTTCGGGAAGGATGCACTTGGCCACTATGACCTTCCCGTCTTCCGGGAGCACGTTGTAGCAATTCTTCAAGAACTTCAAGCAATGCTCATCGCTCCAATCGTGACATATCCACTGCATGTCACAACCGCATCAATTGACATGGCGAATTCGAAGCAAGAATTTATTATCATTTACATTCAAAGTGATAGGCAAATGAGAGTGGCAATATAAGCTGAACAAACCTTCATGAAAATTGCATCTCCTGTAGGAACACTCACGAATGTATCTCCTCCGACATGCTCGACACCTAACTCGAATATTGTAGCCATTTATTCGATGAAGTCAAAATCAATTAGCATAGAAATGAGCTTTTCAACTATATATTACCATACACGCATCAACGAAAATCTGTTGTCTCTTAAGGCAATTCTAGTTCTAATCACGCATGCAATATAATTAACATGAAGCGATATAGAGAGATTGGAGGATAACATATAAGTACGGGGATAGGAAGGAGCATTGGTGACAACGCGAGGCAAATCAAAGTTAATGCCCTTAATGGAGGGGTACTTGGAGACAATCATGTTGAGGACAACGCCAGTTCCGCCGCCGACATCAACTAACGACTTGAGGCCCTCGAAGCCTTTGCATCCTCATCGTCGAAACATCGGACATGCCTTTGTTGAATAGTTTGTTGAACCTCGGATCGGTACCGGTGTATTCAAATGCCGTCATTCTGTAGGCCTTGTTCAACGGGATTCCTCCTTCAAGAACTGCATCTTTCAAGTGGTACCTGCATTATTTTGGTCAAAATTCTTAGTCGATCCAGCTTTTTTCTTCTAATGAAGTGTAATGTCAGTGACTAGGGGAAAAATGCCAAAAAAGTCCTAAACCTTTTGCATTTATTCCAATTTAGTCCTAAACCTTTTTTTGGTGTCAATTCAGTCCTAAACTTTTTATATTGGTGTCAATTCAATCCTAAAACTTTTGTTTTTGTGCCAATTCAGTCCTTTCGAGCAATTTTCGCCGGATTTTGCTGACGTGGATGTCGATCGGCCGGCGATCAGTCACCAGCGCTGACGTGGACAACTTTAATAATATTTTAATTTTTTTTGAAAATTTATTTTTCTTTGTTTTTTTCTTTTTTTTTTCTTCCCTCTCCTCCCTCCTTCCTCCAGCCGGTCGCCGGACTAGCGACCGGCCAGAGGCCAGAGGCCGGCATTGGCGAGGCTCGCCCTCCCCGACCACTGGCGAGGTCGACCTCACCGGCCATTGGCGAGGCTCGCCCTCGCCCAGCGCAAGGCCACCCTCGCCAGTGGCCAGCAAGGGCGAGCCTCGGTCGTGGCCAGCAAGGTCGACCTTGCCGACCTCTGGCCTTTGGCCGGCTAAACAGCCTCACCGACCTCTGGCCTCTGGCCGGTCGCCGGTCCGGCAGCCGGCTGGGGGAAGGAGAAAGGGGAGGGGGAAAAAAAGAAAAAAATTCAAAAAAATTATTAAAATATTATTAAAGTTATCCACGTCAGCGCCGGTGACTGGCCGATCGGTGTCCACGTAAGTAAAATCTGGCCAAAATTGACCGAAATGACTAAATTGACACGAAAACAAAAGGTTTAGGACTGAATTGGCACAAATATAAAAAAAGTTTAGGATTAAATTGGCACTATAAAAAGGTTTAGGATCGAATATGCACCAATACAAAAGGTTTAGGACTGAATTGGCACCAAAAAAAGGTTTAGAACTAAATTGGCACTAATACAAAAGGTTTATGACTTCTTTGGCACTTTTCCCTAGTGACTAGTCACATTTATTGATGAACAATTGTCCGACGTTTTTTCCCGTTCCATTTGTTATCACCCCCAATCTAACAAAACAACTAGCAGAAGAAAACATCATCATAGAAAAGTTCAGTAGACTAATGACTCGACCGATCAAGTGGAAAGAGTATGTGTGTTGCATGTATTCTCGATATCATGACTGATTGAGTCTAGCACACTGTAGAACGAAGATTATAATTATTTGGTGCGAGTGCCAAGTGATTGGTGGTGCCAAAACAGGGACAAATATAATGCAAGTGTTTACACGTTCCAAAATTTGATGAGACGGTGGAAAAATTAAAATCACTAACCAGCTTTCCATCAAAGACTTTATCGTGGTTCATGAGGCACAAAGGGGACATCGAAACACCATCCTCGTTCTTGGTGAAGAACTTGCAAGCCGGAGCGAGCCCGTAGAGCCTCTCGGCCCGCCCATCAGGGAGTTCGCGCGCAGTGCATGTGACAATGGAGTAGCTTGCGAGGAAGCACAAGATCCTATCGAGCATCGTGGGCGCATCCGGGTTCTGGGTCGGGAGCTGAGACACGATCTCAGGGGGAGAGAGGCACGTGCCAGGCCATGCCTTGGCCATGATCTCGAAGAGGCCGAGCGTGAGAGCCGTCTTGAGGACCATGGGCAGCTCAGCCGTGCCAGTGAGTTGTATCGCAAAGGAAATGATTTCGCCGTCGTCATCGGGAACTTGGGTGGGAGCCATCCAGGCCTCGCTCGACCTCGAACCCATCTCAATCTCTCGCCTCTTTCTTTTCCTTTCCTGAGCCGATGGTCCTGATGGAATGGGGGTGTTTTGAAAATCCGGAGAGGGCCTAAAAAAGGTCTATGGAGATGGAGGAAGAGGAGAGTCGAAGCTTTTTTTAAATTTGGTGGACGGAGGGGATTGATAATTTGGCAATCCGATACGAAAGTGTCAACTCAAACTATTCGTGGGCCGTCTTCACAAACCTAGCCGACCATTACCAGATCCATGGATCCACATGCACCAGCTTGGACAAAGTATGTAGAGACAGCAAAGTCATGCTAATCTTTTTGTCTTTACTCCTTTTCCACTTCCCTTTTGTCTCTTGCTGAAAATACTTCTCTAAGATTCCGGTTCTCTTTTCATATAGAGAAATACTGGACGAGGTTTCACGACCGAACTGAATGAAAACGGTCCATCTAATAATGAATGAAAACGGTCCATTTAACTTTAAGAAGCTTTTGTCGGAGATGATTGTCTGTCCTCCTCCAACCTGTTATCCTCGTACTTCGACTAAGAAATGAAAATGGTCCCAATCCTTGGCTTTACCAAGCCAGTCCAATGTAGAGTTGATCAATCTCCAATCTCTCTCTCTCTCTCTCTCTCTCTCTCTCTCTCTCTCTCTCTCTCATAGAGAAATTTAGGATATTTTCTATCTCTCTCTCTCTCTCTCTCTCTCTCTCTCTCTCTCTCTCTCTCTCTCTCTCTCTCTCTCTCATAGAGAAATTTAGGATATTTTCTATCTCTCTCTCATAGAGAAATTTAGGATATTTTCTAGAAATATATAGGATATTTCTCATATTTCTCGTGATTGTGCATATATCCGGGTGTTCTTTTTATCCCCAATTGTACATATTTGGATTGATGGTACTTGATTTGAATACCCTAAATAGTTATCTAATAAAACCTTTATAGAAAATCCACAGTTTCCTATTCAGCATATTTCTTATCATGGTGTCAGAGCTAGACAATCTTGAGATTGCATCCAGTGTACACCCAAGTGCAATTCTCATATTTTTTTATCATCTTTTTTTTCAATAATTACTGATATTCCTCTCTCAATGTCAATTTTCAACATTTCCGTCTCTGCAGCTTGTCTGATAGCCAACGTAGACATGTTCTATTGTCATATAGTCTGCACAGCCTGTTATTTGAGAAAGCGCCCATTGAGCTTGCTTCGTATTAATGCGGCCAATGCGGCTGGTATTGGGTTATGGAGAAATACACGTTATATGCATATATATGCACTCACCTTTGTTTTATGTATCTTATGGAGACGTATACTAATTCGAAATTTTAATACAATAACCATTATGCACTTCAATTTATTTCTGAATTTGAAATTCTATCACTAATCATGATTAGCAACGGATTGTAAGGTTCTACCCACCATGTATTACGTGAAAATAACACGTGGTGTGTAACAAGCCAATATAAAGTGGGTGATTCAAAATATAAGCGCCACGTAAGATGAGATGCATGTCATGTAGACAATATGATTAATCGGTCACCTACAAGTTACAACAGCCATACAGACGCCTCAAACACTTTCTCGTACCATTTTTCCGATAAGCTCCACACATGCAAGTTACGCCAAGAGACGTCATTCTTTCTTGGCAACTTTTAAACACAAGTGTACACCCATTCATTTTGGGCATATTAAAGGCATGCATAATGAGCTTTTAGTCTCATTGAATAACACCAGTATGCGAAGGCATTCGTTAATAATGGACACGAACAATAACTTAGGATCGGAACTTGCAATTCGGCAACTAAATTGTTCATAACATCTTTTGCGTTCTCCAATTACATCATCATGTAAAATCAATCGACACTCGGTCTATCAATTTTATTATGCTCTTGCTAATACACAAGAAGCTTGATATTATCCTTCATCGTCCAATATGTCTACATGTTCGGTCCCATTAGCTTAATCCACCCTTAATTCTTGAGGAATTCCATGACGTGATCGTAGGCGATGCACGCGATGCGGAAACCCTTGAATCCCGCGGCCTTGGCCAACGCCTCGAACTCCTTCTCCGTCCGTTCTTTCCCGCCGGGGTTGTGCGCCATCATGATTAGGTCTGCATGAAAGGCTACCTTTGTCGCAAGGCTCGTGTCCGGGAATTCAGGAAGGATGCGATCGGTCACTATGACCTTCCCGTCTTCCGGGAGTGCGTTGTAGCAATTCTTCAAGAACTTCAAGCAATGCTCGTCGCTCCAGTCATGACATATCCACTACATTTCACAAGCGCATCATTTAACATGGCGAATTAGAAACAATAAGTTATTATCATTTACATTCGAAGCAATTGGCAAATAAGAGTGGTAATTGAAGTTGAACTAACCTTCATGAAAATTGCATCTCCTGTAGGAACGCTAACGAACATATCTCCTCCGACATGCTCGATGCCTAACTCGAACATTGTAGTCGTTAATTCGAGGAAGTCAAAGTCGATTAGCGTAGGAAATGAGCTTTTCAATTATATATTACCACACACGCATCGATCATAATCTAATGTCTCTATGGCGATTCAAGTTTTAATCGTGCATGCAATATATTCAACATGAAGGATAACACATAAGTACCGTGACAGGACGGAGCATTCGCGATAACGTGAGGCAAATCAAAGTTGATGCCCTTGATGGAGGGGTACTTGGAGACGATCATGTTGAGCACGGCGCCAGTTCCACCGCCAATGTCGACCACCGACTTGAGGCCCTCGAAGCCTTTGTACGTCTCGAGGACCTTCCTCATGATGATAGTCGAAACATCAGACATGGCTTTGTTGAATAGTTTGTTGAATCTCGGATCAATACGGGGGTATTCAAATGCCGTCATTCCATAGGCCTTGTTGAACGGGACTCCTCCTTCGAGAATTGCATCTTTCAAGTGGTACCTGCATTATTTTAATCAAAATCTATGTCAGTCCGGCTTTATTTCTCTTGATGTATGTCGACACCTATTTTAATAGCCCGATTATATTAAAATACACCAAATTTAGGGGTTAGGTCGGTCGCGACCATGTATGTATAACTTCGACCATGAATCTATTTGGTGATGATTATTGATCAAAGTTACACTTAACTTTTATGAGTAAGTGATCGCTTAATAATTGCATCATTGATCAATAATATGAAGCTGAAACATATTCAATACGGGAAAAGTGTCGGGAAAAGTTATAAACGTATTGCATTTATGTCAATTTAATTCTAAACCTTTTGGCCTAGTGATAATTCAATCCTTCCGGCTAATTTTGGCAGAATATTGCTGGCGTAAATGCCGGCCGACCAACGTGGCACCGCCAGGTAGGTTGACCGCGCCTTGGCGAGGGTTGCCATGACCCACTATAGGCAAGGCCTAGCCAGGCGAGGGCGATCCCCATCAAGGGCTCCCCTCACCAAGCGAGGACAGCTCGCCCGGCCATGGCCAATGGCTGGCCTTCGCCTATGGCCAGTGACCGGCAAAAGGAAAAAGAAGGGAAAAAAGAAAAGAAAGAAAAACATAAATAAGTAAAAAAAAGTATCAAAAATATTATTAAAAATTGTTCAAGTAAGCGCCAACAATGCCACGTAGGTTGGTCAGTGTCCACGTCAATAATATCCGACTAAAATTAGCTAGAAAGACTAAATTGGCATTAGGTGGTTTAGGATTAAATTGACACCAATGCAATAAATTTATATTATCATCTTGAAATTATTTCTGCCAAGCAAAGGAAGTCAATGCTATTAACATATTATAGAGAATTAATTTAGCATCGCATAATGCTAATAATGTGTAACGTCCGCGACTAGTCACATTTATTGATGAACAATCCTACGATGTTTTTCCGTTCCATTTGTTGTCACCCCCAATCTAACAAAAGAAAACGTCACCAAAAGAAAAGTTTAACAGACTAAACACTCGACCGATCAAATGTAAAGAGTATGTGCTGTGCGTGTCTTTTATATCGTGATTGATTGAGTTCAACACATTGTAGAACTTAGATTATAATTATTTGGTGTGGGTGCCAAATGATTAGTAGTGCAAAAATATGGAAGAATATGATGCAGGTGCATATCAATGTACGTGATCACTAACCAGCTTTCCATGAGGACTTTATCGTGGTTCATGAGACACAGAGGGGCGACCGAAACACCATACTCGTTCTTGGTCAAGAACTTGCAAACCGGAGCGATCCCATAGAGCCTCTCGGGTCGACCGTCGGGGAGTTTGTGTAGGGTGCACATGATGATGGAGTGGGTCGCAAGGAGGCGCAAGATCCGATCGAGCATCGTGGGCGCATCTGGGTTCTTGGTCGGGAGTTGAGACGCGATCTCACGGGAAGAGAGGTGTGCGCCGGGCCCGGCCTTGGCCATGATCTCGAGGAGGTCGAGCTCAATAGCCGTCTTGAGGACCATGGGCAACTCGGCCAAGCTAGCGAGTTGCATGGCGAATGAAATGATTTCGTCGTCATCGGGGACTTGGATCGGAGCCACCCGGGTCTCGCTCGATATCGAACCCATCTCGACCTCTGACCTCTTTTTGCCCTTTTTGAGACGATGTCCTTGATAGAATGGAGGTGTTTTGAAATTTGGGAGGGTTGAAGAAGGTTATATAGTGATGGAGGCAGGAGGAGAATTTGGGCTTTTCCAGTAGGTGGTGGACAAAGGATATTTGGTTGGGCACAAGAGTTCAATTAATAAATGTGGCCATTTATGATATTCCATGGTGTGTGTGTGTATATTTGTAAAGTCATGTGCATTTGGTATTGAGACTTTCATCGACAAACTTGGGAAGAGACGTGAGTGGTGCAGAACCATACTCTCATGTTACGCCCAATATATTATCTTAACCTCAATAAAATAAAGTAATTTGGAAGGTCGAAATCACTTCATTCTATATTGTCAAGTGCATAATCGGGAAAATCACCAAAAAAAGTCTCAAAGTTGATGCATTATACTAATTCATTCATAAACCTTTCAATTTTACCTATTTTATCCTAAACATTTTGACAATTTACCAATGTAGTCCATATGACCAATTTTGACCGAAAATCGCTGACATGGACGCTAATTATTCTATGTGACATGACCGACGTTAACGTAGACAATTTTTTCAATTTTTTTTAAATTTTTATGAATTTTTATTACTTGTTATCCACTTTCTTTTCTTTTCTTTTCTTTTCTTTTCTTTGTTTTTTTTTTCAACCCTGGCCGGTGACCTCTTTGGCCACAAACAAGGGCCGCACGACCCTCACCTGGTCTAAGCGAGGGGCCAACACCCTTACCAACCAAAGTTGTAAAAAAAACAATGAAAATAATAAAAAGGAAAAAAAACAAAAAAGTAATAGAAAATTTTAAAAATTATCAAGTCAGTGCCAACTATGCCATGGAGGAAACCGGCATCCATATCAACGATTTCCAGCAAAAATTGGCCAGCCATTATCAAAAGATCAAAAACTAAATTAGTTTATTTATAAGGTTTAGAACTAAATTAGTAGCAATTCAATCGGTCTAAGACTTTCTTGATACTTTTCCCGCATAAATAATTGGTAGCTGAGTGGTTTTTTCCTCCTATAGTCTCCTCAATAAATGTAAAGACCAAAAGACAAATGCTTAAAAAATATAACTAAAAACATTTATGAAACTCAGAAGAAGCTTTCTGTCGGAGATAAATGGTATGTTGGCCTCCAACCTGGTATCCTCCTACTTCGAGGAAGAAATGAAAATGGCCCGAGTTCCTGGCTTCACCAAATCAACGAAATATAGAGTGAAATTCATAGATTTCTGCACTTGTTTTTTGCTTCAAATTCCCTGGAATGCAAGGGGGTGGCTGTCGTGATAACGCCTCGCCTGCTTAATCTTGAAGTGTATATGGGAGAGAAATGTGCTTTGACTAGGTGATGAACAAGTCAACACCGTTCGTACCATCTCATCGTACCAATCTCATTCCCACTCCTTGTCACATCGTACAGTCAAGGGCCCCTCCCGAGGACCCTAGCACTTCGAGGGCTACTGGCTTGCCACGTACCAAACGATACAAGTAGGAAACTAATTTAATCATATTCCAGAATTCCAACGCCGCTCGATTTGGGGTTGCGCACCGGACGTGACACCAAACTATCCACTAAAAATTTCCTTAGCCTTAGCAATTATAGCTGTTGGATTCAATTAATCTCTAATCTCTCTCTCTCCTAGAAAAGTGTAGACTCAACATGTGCAAAGGCAACTGGTGGTTAGTCACAATGTTCCTTTTCATGATAAGAAAGTCTAGTGTTCGTTTATCAATGCCAATTGGCAATTAGGATCCATGTGACGTGATTTTTACATTATGGATACAACAATCACTGTCGATTTATGTACTAGGATACGCGAGAAGTACACTATTTCGAAGTTTAAGAAAGTAATGACTATCACTAATCATGACTAACTGCTAGAGATAATTAGAATTATTTTCTAGGATAATTTTTATATCGCATTTGATATTCGTCGATTCCATTTGTGATGTTAATTATTAAGTTCGCTTGAGATTATTTTCGTCCACTCAACAAATTAGGTAGTTTTATAGCCATCTGAAGGGTGGAAAGAGATGCGAGTGGCAGATAACCTTAGTCTCATGTTATGCCCTATCCTCACATTTTGTATATTATCTTGAACGGTTGAAATTATTTCATTCCATCTACGCAAGTTGGGGGAATCATAGGTGGCCAAGTGGTGGCTCTGTTCGCCTCCAACCGGGTATCCTCGTCCTTCGAGTAAGAAATGGAAATGGTCTCGAATCTTGGCTTTACTAAATCATTCGAACATAGAATTATATTCATATATTTCTGTACTATTTTTTACTTTAAATTCTCTTACAGGCAAGCAGTAGATGTCGAGATAACGCCTCTACTAATCAATCCCGCAAGCATATGCACGAGATGGAGAGGAATATCGCGTCATGCAATGCGTTGATGTAACACCGTTTGGCTATTCTCACTGCAAACAAGATCTTGTCCTTTCGAATACCTAAACTTAAGGTCCGTTATTTGAAGAAAAATCATTTTCGAGAAATTATTTTTTCGACTTTTCCAATATTTGGATGACGAAAAACTAATCAATTTGCGGAAAATGTTTTCAGTGGACTGAAAACAACAAGTTTAGATTATGGGAAAACGACTTTCCTTTCTGGCAAGAAAAAAATCATTTTCTCTAAACAACCAAACAAATTAAAACTAACAATTATCCTTGAAAATGACAATTTTTTTTATCATAAAGTTTTCGATAAAACAAACGCACCGGTAAATTCTAATCCAGGTCTCTTGATTTATGTCCACCTCTCATTATTGGAGTAAACATTACACTAAGGTTTTTCCCTAGCAACAAGTCGTCCGAGATATTATCATGCCATCTAAATCGACATTCTTGAGATCGGCTAAAGGCAAAAGAGATTGGGACAACTGAGCAAAAACACTTCGAAACTTTACTCAGACCATATATTTGCCCTTGGAAATCCAGATTTTGGCCACAATATCCATGGACATTTTGTTCTATACACTAATCTTGATTCTCTCAGACACAAAAGTTTCAAACTCACTTTACCAAAAAAAAAAAGTTTCAAACTCAAAACTATTCATGTGCCGTCCTCGCAACACGAGCCAATCACAACCACCACCTCTCTCTACCAGGTCGAGTCTCGGACACAAAATGAATTAGACAAAGTAATACGTAGAGACGGCAAAGTCGGGTAAAATCTTTTTGTTTCTTTTCTTGTAGCCCTTCGCGAAAACACTTGTCTAATATTCCGGTTATGTCTTTATATATTCTGGACGAGTTTTTAGTTTTATGAATCCAACTCTTCGAGCAAGAAGTGGAAATGGTCCATTTACTCAGCTTTTCAAGGTCTAAATTGGTGTGGGCTCTGTAGACGCGATGGTGGCAAGAATTTGGCAGTGGCAATTACAACTTAGGTCCCCAGGATTTTTAAGCTCACACCCACATCTTTTACATTTCGTGTAGGTTCAAATGGCTTCCTCGTAGAGTTGCAACAATAGACGTCAATCAAGCAACCATCGAGAACTTAATTACAAGTCGCTTCCAGTTTTGGAAGGGGAAAAAATCTATATATGTGTTATCGCCTTGTAAATTCACAACATTCAACTAAGATGTTATTCAATGAGATATTTATAGGTTTATCATCAAAGTTGTGATATATAATGATGTAGGCAATAAGGTTCTTATACAGCGTTGACGAAGGTCCGTACTAAATTTGATCAACTCAATCAATCAAACCTGGATTCAAGAGGAACTTCTCAACACTACACTATACCCCAGAATTTCATAAAATTACATATCCAAGTCCTTCAAAAATTCATCATCTATGATTGAGTCAATATTTTAGTCCAACATGCATTTTTTGAAATTTAATTAATTATCAAATATGCCTATTTGGATATTTATAAAGCAATTCAGATTCATCCCATGTCAAGTTATAAGATCTTAGAATGTAATTGCGCAGTACAGACAAGGTCCAAGGGATGTGATTGTTCAAAGTCACCTTGTGAAGGAAACGGAAAAGACTATCTGATATGCTAGTGTCACCGCTCAGGGGTAAGGGAACGTTAGATCAACCATCCCTTGTGTTCATTGATCGCGGAATGGGCCTAAAATCCAGTTGTGGCCCGCCTTGCACGTCCTGGAAAGAACCTCATGTCTTGGGCGAAGCTGAAAGGGTTGCTCGATGGCGAGCTTACTAGACCATTGCACCAGTTGAGCTTCCCCAGGCTCAAGTATTTTAGTGCTTATGTTTCTCTTGGTGCCTTCTCGGGTGGCCCATCCCACATCTAAATTGGCTGGATAAGTGCTTCCATGTATCGCGCGCACATCCTTCTTCTTACCATTGGGGAGGACCTCGATTTTGAATGTCTTTCAAACGGTGGACGTTTGTCGCCACAAAGTCTGCAAGACATCATTCAGGGTATAGGGATTTTGCCAAGGGAAGGGGTGTCAGCGTCGCCTCCAGGTGGGTGACGCCCTACTGTTATCCTGCATTTTCGAATAATCATCTGGTTGTTGCGTCTCGTCATTATAGTCATGAAATTCTTATGTTTTCTTTGGTGCAGGGGGCACATAGAGAGTTTCCTGCATCCCAGGATAGTGAAAGAATCAAAGTGCCAGTATCAGTCAAAGGTATTGACTCGCCATCTGGAAAATGAGTTGGATAGCGGTTGAGGTCTATTGTAAGATCAAAATGGCAAGGGAATCATGAATGCATAGTGGGAGTTCATCAGAAAGTGCAAAATTTTTTAATTTTTTTGAAAGAGTGAAAATTTGTAAGAGAAGAATGAAGATGAAAATGAGAGGGGAGAGACCTCTATTTTATAGGAAATTTTTTTGAAAAATCTTGGTCGGGGCTCGGACCGTCGGCTGCCGACTAACCGCTGGGGGCATCAAAGGCCCTGGCTTCATGGGCTCAATCAATGGAAAGGCCAAGTCCAATCGCCATAAGGCGTGGAACTAGACCAAGGTGAATCTTCTTCACTCCATAGGAACTAGTCCCTTAGATTTCGTACGTAGGAGATCGAGACACAACCTCAAAGCTATGGGGAAAGATGTCAAACTTGGGTCAGGCAATGGCTCGAAAGCAAAAGGATAACAGGTCAGCCTCGAGATAGGCCCAGACATATCGGTCCGCATGGTACGGACAGCACTATCCAGTGCCCATTCCTAATAACATCTTAAACATCACTCCTTAATAAAATTAATATTACCAAAAACCTCAAATTGATATATCCATATCACATTTACCCATAACTAATTTTTTTTGTCACAAAAACTTCCGAACCGGTACATCTGTACCGCATTTACCTTAAACAGGTGAATGCATGCGACATTTATCCCATCACAAAAAATTTCAAATCAGTACACCCTTGTCACATTTACCTCAAATCAATTTACCTATCTCATTTACCCCCGAAAAATTTCAAATTATCACAATTTGAGGTTAATGTGATAAGGATTTATCATTTTTGAGTAAATGTGGCACAAAGTGTATTCGGTCAGAATTTTTTGTGACTCAAAAATTAATTTAGTATAAATGCGACACAAATATTCAAATTTGAGAATTTTGGCGACACAAAAATTAATCTGGGTAGATATAATACGAGTACACCGGTTCGAGATGTTTTTTTTATGGCATGAGCATTTGAAAATATATCTTGGGATCCGTACTTGCGTGGTGTAGCCAAACGGTCACCGTATCTCCGCTCCCCAGCGTTCGAAATCGACTCCCTCTCTTTTCTCTCTCTCCATCAATCAGCGATCTTGCAGTTCGCCATCCAAACCCTACTCGCATCGCGGGAAGAGGAACCCTTCCCCACACCATGGCGAAGTGCGCGCCGTTGTCGGCGACCTCCGGCTACGAGGACCCGAGCCCGATCAGGCACGTCCTCTGCGTGACGAGGGACGAAGACGTCAAGCGTTTCGAAGAGACCGAGGACTGCTTCATCCTGGGTTTCGACCCGTTCGACCGCATCTCCAGGCTCTCCGTGGCGATGGCGGAGGCTGGTGGCGACGATGGGTCCAAGGACCTCATCGTCATTGCTGAGAAAGGACAGGCAAGTTCGTGCTCTTGTCGCGTAGTCGTCCTTTTTCTGTTTGCTTGCTTAGTTTTCGTACTTGACTGCGGTTTTCTCTGTGTGTTCTGTTTGGCTGCCGAGTGAATCTGTGGGTTGTCTTTATGTTCTCGTGGGTTTAACGTTTCGACGAAGATGGTCTCCATGTTTGTCCTGTTTCGCATGTGGGCGGGAACTGAGAAGAATAACGTATGTTGGAGAATCGTTGGAATACTGATGGAGTCATGGAAAATACTTGAGTAATGTAGTTCTTGACATGATTAATTCACAGTATAGTTTAACTGCAGCTGCTTATTAGCTGTGTTTGGTGTACTTAGGATTGTGAGAGCCTGTCAAATGTGTCGGAATTGGGGATTACTGGGTGACTAGTTGAAACCGATAGCACAAAGAGAAGGGAGAGGTAACTGAAAGAAGATTTTGAGAAATTTATGAGCTCTTGACTCGGATACCATTTTGAGTTGCGTGTGCATAATTGACAATTTCGAAAGTTCAACTCATCGGAGAGGGTCGTGGTATGTGTCTTTCTTTTTTATGCTTGAGAATGGAGTGCTATCCTCATATGTAGTTGTTATCCCTATTAATGAAAGTCGAGAACAGATTTAATTGATCATGTGGACTGGACTTCAAGTTTGTGGTGTTAGGGAAGCAATCACAATTTTCTAGTAGCGGCTTATGATGATGGTCTGATCTCACTTTTACTAGCTTAGTCAGATGTTGCATTGTGTATTATTTGGTTCCCTGGATTCTATGCAAGTATCTTTTGGAGTAGGTTTCGTATGACTATTTCTTTTCTCAGTTCATAATGATTTAAACATTTTAATTGCTAGTTGCTACTGATGATTATGGACAGGTGGCTTGTAGAGACTTCCCGCACTCAAGGCATCTTTGTCAGAAATTTCCCTTTGCAACGACGCCCCATGAAAGACACTGTGAGCTGGTACTGACTGCACATGAATCTCGCTTCCAGATGATTGTTCTCAGTATTAACTCTCAACGTTTGTACTTCTAATTGAACTATGGAGCCAATCCTAACTTGGTTTATTTTTTCTTCTCCTTCATGCAGTGCTACTGCTATGTATGCGATTCAGCTGCCCCCTGTAAGAAGTGGTCCAATAAAGGCCATTGTGATGCCACAGAGCACGACAAAAGGTGGAAGTCAAAGAGGCAGAAGAAATCGGGGAAAAAGAGGGAAGGATAAAGGGCAATTCATGGTCTCTTCATATTGTCTGTTTTCTTGCTAGTTCGTGGTGAAAATAGTGGATACTTGATAGCATCTCCCCAGCGTACAGTGAGCAGCATTGAGCTCTTTCCTTTTCTGATGATCAATTCATGCTCTTGCACTTGTTGATCAGCTGATCATGTCCCTATTTTTGCACTTGGTTTTGGCCATTGACTCGAGGTTCATGAAAGGGTAATTTGTATAGGACAGCTTTTGGAACTTGATTGTACAGTCATTTGATCCGTTTCGAAGCGGAAGGTCCAATTTCGTAATTTGGTGGGATCAAAAATCGTTATTTTAGTTAAAATTCATTGTTTTCTCACAGATTTTTGAAAGTGGACATGCATTTGTTTGACACTTGAATTTGCGAGTTGCTTCAGGTAAGTTAAATGGAGATTAGGGAAGCTAGTGATATGCTGTTATATTTGGTCCGGGCCCGTGCCGTGCCTGTCCGGGGCAGGTCTATTTGCCATGCCTAAATGTTAACCAGAGTGCAAATATTCATAGGGAGAGCTGAGAATTTCATATTATTCTGTCAAGATGGCACGGTGATTTCGTGCTCTCAACCTGCAAATTCTGCTCGTGTGTTTTTTTGCTTCCTAGTATCTTTTGGAGCCTGTGTTAAATTATAATTTACATAATCTTCTGTCTGTCCGAAGAAATGATTTATCGAAATAATGAGTTGCCATTGATATGCTCTCAAATACAGGTGAACACGGTATGTTTGGTGCGGTCTGGTGCTCAAACTGAATCAAACCGCACATGTTCCATTTGAGAAAAGAGAAATTGAAACCAGACCAAAAATTTGATGTAGTCAGGAACCAAACCAGATTGAACCAACCATATTTGCGATTTCATTCGATCTGGAAACCGAACTAAACCGTTTGTTTCTTCTTTCATCTTTTTCTCTTCCTATTTTTTTTTTGTAGTATCATAGTGTCATGAGGTTAAACTCGCTGACTAATTTAGAAGATGCATTCATTCCATGAAACAAACCAATCGAAAATGGTTTGGTTCGATTCGGCTTTAACGGTTTGAACTGTTATTTGCTTACCATACCCTCAATGTTATTAAATCTCTTGAAAGTATCGATGCGGTTTCGCTTTGAGCCTGCAGTGGTCAATACAAAGCGCAAATTCAATGAATCGAATATAACAAGGTATTGCGAAATTCAAGACCGAGAATTAACTTAAAGAACGAATTGCGATCCATGTATCGTGAACACATCTCGCGTTACAGAACAGACAATTAACAAACGCATGTTTATTGGATCAAATCAAACATCAAAAGATGAGTGTGTCAATAAAAAAAAAGGAATCAATATTCATTTGAATTTGGTACGCGACATAAGTTCCAAATAGCGCAATATCAACTGGGCAATATAATATTTGAATCACCCACCTAGCATGGGCTCATGTGACACTAATATACGAGATCAGTATGATGGCTCATAAAATCGTTGTTTGTATAAGATATCACATCGTTCGAGAAACCCTAGATGTAGTTAGCATAAAAGATCGTCAACAAGGGCGTTCTAATGCTGTCCACCTAAAATGAAATTCCGTGTCATCACAAAAAGAGGGAGAAAAATGAAAGTTAGAATTAGGCGATTTAGTGGGCGAATCTCGTTATACAACTGACCAAGTCTAATGGTATTGAACTATTAATTAATAAATCGGAATTTGCAAAAAATTGATGTGGGCCGAAATGTTTATAGGAGGGCCGACCCGACCCGACCCGGTTGGAGCAAAACCCTTATCCGGGACCGCGCGCACGGACAGAACTCTGGAACAAGAAATCTCGTAACAGTCCATAACCCTATCGCTTCACATTCTCTTTCAGCTCTCTGGTGTCTCTCTCTCGAACACGCAGTCCTCCCGGCACGGAGAAAATGTCACCGGCTCCGGTCGTCGAACCCGCCGGACCCGAGACCGAGCGGGTCCCCGAGCCCGAGAAGAAGACTCAGGTACTTCAAATTCGTAAGCTTTTTCCCGTCTGCTGGGTGTGTGAACGTTCGGGGGCGGAGGGGGGGTGGTGGGTTGGGTTCCGGTCGTTCAAGTTCGTTTCTTGGTTGCAGAACGACGAACCCATTGTCGAGGACGTGAAGGACGACGACAAGGAGGAGGACGACGACGACGAGGATGACGACGACGACGACGACGACGATAAGGAATATGGGGCTCAAGGTGGGTCTTTTTTGGTTAACTCATTTGGCCTTTACTTTTTGGAGGTGTTTGTGTGATTTTGCTCGGTTTTGGTTTTGTAGCTGTTTGAAAGTTTGCTGATTCGTGTACGGGGCGTTCGCTATTTTTCATTGGGAATGGAGTTTGTTCATGTGTTTGAGGAGGATTGTTTTGAATCGGGAGGGATTGTTTTTGGCCAAATGGGATGGCTCGGGAGAATCCTGAGGTGTGACCTTTGGAGCTTGCTCAGTGTTTGTTGAAGTCGTATTGCGAAAGTTGATTTTTCAGATGGAAGTTCTTGAATCCTAATGGCCTACTCTAGTTTAGGTGGAGCAATGCAAGTGCTCTGTCCAAGGAAATCATTTTAGGTGGAGGATAATCCCAGCCATTCTTTCATCTCTAAAAGGGGTGTCGCTGTTGCGAATGTTTCAATTTTTGCATTTTCAACAGAGAGCAATGATTGTGATACTAAGTTTGTCTGTTTTACCGAAGATGCGGATGTGTGCTACTTTTATTTGTGGGATAGAGTGTTGGGTGTGGTGAGGGCCTGTTTCATTTGCTAATTTGTACTTTTAGCGTGTGATCACGTTGATTGAGACCCTAGAAAGACGGTTCTTTGGTTTCTGTTTTAGTTGGAAATCAACTCAGTAAACCACGTAGAGATTTCATGATATGAAACTTTTGCTTTTGGATTGGTTTGGTTATCTCACTGGATGCAAACATACAAACACAAGTCTTAAATTCCTTTTGGGTTCGCTGAAGGCTGGTTCCCTTTGGGTTTAGTATGTGAATCAGGAAGTTGTTTGTGTGGAGTATAATTGGATTTTATGTTTTGGCTCAAGTTTATTGGTGCAGTTTTGGGTCTCTGCAATGCCATATACTTGCAGTCTGCTTGAGCCATGTAGGATTTTTTTACTGAAGCTTCTTGAAAATTCCCACAAATGCAAATTTCTATTTGATTTTGTCATCTGCTGCTTTGGGATTTAAGAATTCAAACAACATGAATGTGCAGGTGCAAATGGGGGTTCGAAGCAGAGCAGAAGTGAGAAGAAGAGTCGGAAGGCAATGTTGAAGCTGGGCATGAAACCTGTAACTGGTGTAAGCAGGGTCACCATCAAAAGAACTAAGAACGTGAGTACTTTTCCTTTCAATTCTCTGTCATGCATTTGATACTTCATCCTTTATATAATTTAGCAAAAACTAGAGCAAATCTGAATTGTGTGGGTCACATTGATAGATGGCACTAAATGGTGTCCGGTGGCTATGGAAGATCCACTTATAGCTGACCTGAAAAAATGGAGTGTCTTAGTTCGCTATAGTTGAAATTGTTTTGCTTACATAAACAATGGCATGTTATTAAGAAATTCCTGGTGTTTCAGATCCTATTCTTCATCTCAAAGCCCGATGTCTTCAAGAGCCCTCACTCTGAGACTTACGTCATATTTGGGGAGGCAAAGATTGAAGACTTGAGCTCACAACTGCAGACACAAGCTGCCCAGCAGTTCAGGATACCCGACATGGGATCTGTGATGGGCAGGACCGACACTTCAGCCACAGCCTCAGCAGCACAGGCTGATGAAGAAGAGGAAGAGATCGATGAGAATGGGGTTGAGCCTCGTGACATTGACTTGGTGATGACCCAGGCTGGAGTTTCGAGGAGCAAGGCCGTGAAGGCTCTCAAGACACACAATGGGGATATTGTTGGTGCTATCATGGAGCTTACCACCTAAACAGGGTCTATCAGGGTTTGTTGTCTGGCTTTTTTTGGTGATGAGCTTTGAGAACTGTTTAGGTTATTAAGTTGGATTATTGCAGCATGTATTCGGTTTCTATATCGGCCCCTTTATTCTTGAACTCGTAGAAGAGAAATTAAAACAAGGGCGTTTTGTCAACAATTCACTCGAATATTGTAAACATGGCTGTACCAAATCTCCTTTTTCAGCTTCTCTGAAAGATATATAGTGACTAGTCTACGTTATTGAGTAACCATTGATCACATGCGTCTCACTTTCCAGTCGCAAATAGCCTAACAGGTGAATACTTAATCGCTTTAGGCGATTCAAACCGAACTCGAAACTGAAACCACGATAAACGGCTTGGGTTTTGTTTGCACTGTGGTTTGCTTCTTCACTGTGGACTGAACTTGGTCGAGAATGGTCAAGGTCTAAGTACTAATCATAAACTTGGCTTCTCGCTTCGGCAGGCAATTGCAGGGCTCGTTTCGTCATTCTCCACATACACATAAGGCGATAATAATAACAAAGTATTGGTTTCTCCTACCTTATCAAATAATTAATGGATGAAAAAACGTGTTTATCAATATAGCAAAAATGTGGGAAAATAACAAATTAGTCTTAAAAGCGTCTTTGGCCGTTGACCCCAACGCAAGTAGTTCTGGTTTCCGAGTCGTCAACCGTCTTTAGCCGTGAACGAGCCAAGCTCGCTCTTGCACAAATTTAAATATGCTGTTGGGTGGACATGACGCTTGAGCATGCTTAACGAAGCTCAGTTGGAAGCTGAGCTTATTTGATGTGAATAAAGCACGCTAATGCAACTTGTCTCACTTAGCTTCAGAAGAAGCACAACACATGCAAGCGCAACTTGTCTTATTTAGCTTGAAGTACGACAGAGCATTCCGAAAGATATATACAAGTTTCGGAGACCGGCTCCATAAGAGAAATTCACGGGTTCACCACAGAGTGTTCTACATAACATAGACAGGAGATACAGATCCAGTAAATCATGAGGTGATCACTCACATCTGAGGAACACTCAACTCCTGAAGTCAAGGTTCCATATCTCTGCCAGTAATCTCCTCTTTCAGCACATACTCCCAGTCTGATGAGCAGTCCTGCCAACCTGCAGAGAGCGGGTTTTTGAGCTCATCTTTCCTTCGAGAATGGAGTATTTGACTATCTCCAACACCACCGCGTGACTCCATTTTCAACTTGCCACCAGAAAGGGTCGTGCTTTCCTCGGTCAATTTTTCTCTAGCAACTGGTTCATTAAGTGCGACCCTGAGATCAACTGAATCTGGAGGAATCTGTGTCTGATTTTCAGAACTTAAGCTCTCGTCCCATTGTTTCAGGATTTTCAATCTGGTCATAACAGAAGCCTCTACGCCGTCAGTGCAGCAGATTGCACCTGTTACAGGAGAATTCAGAGAGATTTCAGATGCAAGGCTACCATTCTCTTTGGATGCTCCGGCTATCAATTCTGCAGTCCTGCTGAGATCAGGAGAAACTTTCAGAGGCCCTTGTTCCTCCACATTTGGAGTATTTTTAGTACTTAAGTTATGAGGCCGGCAACTTTGAGCTAAAAGGTTGGTGGTAGAATCGATCATGCCGCCAATAGTGCTGACCACAGTCGGACTCTGAACAGAGGCATGCAGCTTCTCAGGCCTTTCACGGCTCCTTGTCTCAGCCAACAATTTATCAACTTCGTTTGATGTAATAGCAACTCCAATATCTGATAAGTTCTCCACATCCAAATTATTTCCAAGTGTATCTGCAATAAAGAACCGTTAATTATGAGAAGGTTATAAAAGAATCTGATTGGTCATGCAAGATAGATATGTTCACGACTCAAGTCCCAACCTTCCAGTTCATTGGACCTGGAACTATCCATCTCAATCCTCATGCGATTGAAGCGAGCCTTGTAATTCATGGAACATAGAGTAGCCTCTGCTTCAAGCCACAAGTTCTTAAATAAGCGTATTTGTGGCTGTGAATCATCCTCAACCTGAAAATTCTCACTGAGAATCTTCTTGATAGCCTGCAAAGTTATCCACGACAGATTTACTCAGTTTCAACCTTTCCATGGAAGGGGGTTACAGATTATTAAAAGAAATACCTGGGTCATGGCATCGTCTTTGTTTATCAGGGCATTACCCCTAGAGGAGGAAAGTTCAGAAGAACTTTCAACCTCATTATCAAACCCAGTATCTTGCCTCTTCTTGTCAAAGGCACAGTGATTGTCAATCTGACCCTGAATATTTACTGAAAATGCACTGGCAAGAGGAGGCATATTTGTACTAGCACTCTGTGGGGAAAAAACCCAGTTATCCTTTTTCAGCAGAAAACAGCCAATCTAGAATGCTCTAACTCAAAACTAGATATTCATGAAAAGGCAGAAGCAAAAATAAATCAATAAACCAGATCAAAGAAGCGTGTTAAAAATGGACTAGCAATTGTAGATGATATCCTGCCAAAGGTAGCTTCAATTCGTATTAAGAATCAACATGTAGGTGTAGTTCACTTATAACATCACAACATGCATATTTAACTGCCACAACGTTTTAGTTATTAGTGTAGTTTAATCTAGCAGGTGGAAAAAGGATATGGTGCCCATACTCTACAGATAAAGCCATCTCTTTACCGTGTCATCATCTTCCTGTTCCATTGTCTATCTGATTCTTGAATAAAACTTGAAGTGTCTTCGTCATGATAGATCTATCTTGCCAATATACTCAGCTAAGGTAGTAAATAGGCCCGTGCTACAAATCTCTTCACAGTTATAGGCCCTTCTAGAATATGGTGCAGCACAACGTGCGGGTGAAAACATGCATTTGAATTTCCCAAGTCCCAATTATTCAGAATGCTTTCAATTACTGAAAGTCAAAAGATCGTCACCTCATTACATATAAACATGAAAACGAACTAGCAAAGGGATACCAAATGCTTCGAGATATAATTTCCAGATTCACAAGAAGATTATCACCTAAAGTTCAAAAAGGCTAAATTATCCTCATTGGCAAGTTAGTTATCATCCACTTTGAGATTATCACCATCCACATTTTGCCGTTAAAGAGTGTCTTTTCATGCTCTAGCAATATTAGCATCAACTAATGTTAGGTAGGAAATTGAAAAGGAAGTAGTGAGATCAACAAGATTACCATGTCAAGATCAGGTGATGCTTCAAAACTCTTGTACATGGGTTCCTCAGAATTATGTATTTTGGGCTGTGTAGTCATCTGCTCAACATTCTTCGATGAACATGCACAAAGATTATCAATCACCTTTTGAATGACATCAGTGTCTCTTTCCTTCAAGTCACAAGCACCACTTAAACATGAATGGAGAAGTAACTCTGAAAGATTATGCAAAGTTGAAACAAGCATCTGTCCATCTACCATTGGTATTACTGGTCCCCTATCCCATTGGGCAAGTCCAGGAGAATTATCTACTGCATTGGTTGATTCCAACACATGCTTCATAGAAAGAAGCAACCCTTCAGGTGGATCCATTTTGAAAGAATCATTTTCATTTGTATCAGAGACATGATGGGTGGGCGTGTGCCCTTTGTCAGAGGTCACATCGCCTTCTCCTGAACTCTGCTGTGTGGGATGAGAAGGTTTAGTGCTAGAATCACCGATTGATTCTTGGCACGTAATGCAATGTCCAGTAGATTCCCCGACATCATTAGAAAACGGAACCTGTTTTGAATCACTCAAGCAAACATCCTCACTATCATTGGATCTTCCCTCTCTGCCTGATGGATTAACAAAGGCATGCAGCACTGAGGGTGACACTGAAGCTCTGTTACTACATCCACCTTTGTAGAGTGCTTTTCCTGCGCTTGGTTTATCAGAGGAGACCTTAGTAGGATATAAGGTATTGCCAAAGATTCGAAGGTCCTGTAGCAGATCACAATCGCTTAGTTCAGGTTCCTCCCTGTGCTTTGAGTGTGCAACTGCTTTTTTCCAGCAAGGAGAGTCCACAACATGTTCAAACTTTAGTAAACCCACGGAAGAGCTCCCAGCAGAATTCAAGGCATGATTTCCCTTCGATGGCAAACTAAATCTGTCTACCGTTACATGAGGATTTCCAGTTCCAGAATTGGCACCAGTGTGCTTTTCAGCATATAGCAGAGTACGATTATGCTCCAGTGCTAAATTGAATTGATCCGACGTCAAAGGATCTTCACATTCCAAATTTGCCCCAGCTAAATGATGAAATACATCTTTCGAATCACATTTGCTATTTGATCGGTCTTCATCTTCGAGATGGTATGGTTCCTCAAAGGTAAAATCCCTTCTCCCTAGTTGGATCCCAAGATCTGCACTATCAAACTGTGATTCACTTCCACATGCTCCCACGAATGGAGGCTTGTTTACACTAGATAGAAGAATCCGAGCATAGCACTCATTAGTGCAGTCTCTACCATCCTTGTGATCTCCTGAAGAAACTTCACCAGCTCGAGAGCTAAAGCCATCAACTGGGGATCCCACAGTGTGCGCAAGCAAAGGTTTCACGGCACGGTTCCCATCATTCACGATAGAATCATGCTGTGACACACTTTTCCCAAGACTGGCACCATCAAGCCGTGACTTGCTTCCAAAAGCTTGCATGGACTGAGGCTCATTTACATTAGACAAAATCATGCGAGCATAGAGCTCATTAGCACTATTCTTGTGATCTCCAATAGAAACCTCACCAGTTTGAGGGCTAAAATCATCAATTGGGAATCCTATTGTGGTTGCAGGCAACAATTTGGCAACAGAGTCCCCATCATACACACTAGAACCATGCTGTAGCACATTTTTCCCAAGACTCGTGCTATCAAGCTGTGACTTGCTTCCAAAAGCTTTTACAGACCAAGGCTCGTTCACATTAGACAGTATAGTGCCAGCATAGAGCTCATTAGTACAATCTCTACCATTCTTGTGATCTCCGATAGAAACTTCACCAGTTTGAGACCTAAAACCATCAATTGGGAATCCCATTGAGGGTGCAGGCATAGATTTCGCTACAGACTTACCACCATTCACGAATAAACCACGCTGTGGCACACCTTTCCCGAGATCTGTGCCATCAAACAGTAATTTACCACCAGAAGCTTGCAGGTACTGAGGCTCATTTACACTGGATAGCATAATGCCGGCATAGTACTCATTAGCACTGTGCATACCCTTCTTTTGACCTCCTAATGAAACTTCACCGGTTCCCGAGACAAATCCATCAGCTGGAGGTCCCATCTGGGGGGCAGAGAAAGATCCCAAAATCATATTCCCACCATTTGCACTTGCAACATGATTTGACACAACATTTTCATCTATATGAGCATATGGCCACTGTTTCTTCCCGAGATTCGAAGATAACTCTGGCATTGCTGCCTGAGGATATGTTTCATGAAACATTCCAGGCAAATCCAAGCTTGATGATGCTGGAAGACAAAAACATAAAAGGATGATGTCAGAGACCGAATAAGCATAATCCTGGTTGTGCAAGCAAGAAATCACCTACCATCTACATGTTTTCTGCTTAGAAATCCACCATGCTTTTCCCAACTCGAAAGACCATCACTATGAGAAGCTCCTGCACGTGTACTCAAGCCATTAGATGTATAATGAAGTCCTCGAGACCACAAGGAGGAAAGAACATATAATCAGATCTCTCTGCTTTCTTATCTTCATTTGAGCTTCCATTAGTAATCATAGTCTGTTCACATAACTAATTCAATTGAAAACAGAGCACAGGAGAAACACTATTGACCGTTAAGTGTGTCAGCATATGAACAGCATGCACGAAAGAGATTAGTACATGAAAAACCGTGTACAACAACATTATTACATTATTATCAGAAAAAGTAGAGACGAATGAGAATGAGTATACCTCCATTTGTACAAGTTTCACTCATTAATGGAGCCGCAATTGGCTCCGTCAAGCAGTAACTCCCACCTAAATCCTCACTTTTACCATGATATCTCAGTGCCTGCTCAATCCAAGGGCCACTTGATTCAGCTTTATCTCCCAAACTCACACTTTTGCTTTGATCATCACGAGGCAACTTATCCAAATTTGCATCAAAGGGAGAAGATATCCTGCCATGATCGCGCTGAGCAGCCAGCCCAGAGGGAGCACCCTGAACCACCCCAGACGACACATTGAAGGGGTAAAACGCATCACTTTCCATGACGGTACTCCTCGAGCCATCAGAACATCGACCAAACTTATCACTCAATCCAACATCAACAGAGTTCCACGAAGGTAAAGGGGTATTTTCTCCATCAACAGTCTCCGAACCCGAGTAACCGTAGGCGTTTAAATAAGTCCCGACATCGAACTCCGGTTTCGATGCGGGAAACCAATCGGTTCTTGCACTAGGAGGGCACGGATTCGCCCAAGTGTTGCGCGAAGGTTTCACGGGTCCTTGATCAAACGGCGGCTGGACAGAATCCACATAAAAAGGAATCGAATTGGGATATGGGTCCAACTGGGGGATCGTAAAAGGCTGCGCGAACGCCGATAAATTCGACGACGCCGGGCAGAAGCCCCCATTTCCGGGCCAATTACTCATCGTTCTTGCTAGACAGATGATCAGGGGGCCAACCGGTCAATACCCACAAGAAATCTGCGCCAAAGGAACGAACTTTACGATCGAAGGAGCAAGAAAAACAGCGATCAAGCGACAAACACAACGCCATACCACATCGACATCGTAGCGGGCCAAGTAGTTCCGATTCTCCGGCTAAATTACTCGCGAAAGAGACCACGGAAAGGAGCGAGAGAAACCCGTACCGGGAGAGACGAGAGCTCCGATTATGGTGGAGGGCTGAAGCCGCGAAGGAGAAGCAAAGAGCCGCGTCGTCTCCACCGCAAGAGGAGAAAGAAACGCCTCCCACCGTCTCTCTCACGCCATTGATGACCGTCGTCACTGAAGTCGCTCTCTGCATTTCTTCCGTTCTCCCCTCGTTAACTTTTCATTTCGTCCGGCGCCGGGAAATGACGAAAATGGCCCTCTGGATGATCGGGCACTCCGGGCGCCAGGTCACGCCGTAAAAAAGGGCATACCTCCTGCCTTAATAGACGCGGAGCTAGTTTATTATTTTATAAATCTGCATTAACATGAAATAATCGTTTAATAATAATAATCTGAAAAGGATAACGATAAACAAAAAATCATCTTTATATCCGTATCCGGAATTTTTTTTTTCGGTAAGAAAGTTACTCCGTTATCCCTAAAACCAAGATCATAGGTCGACTTAGAGGTGAGCATGGATAGATGGTAGAATCGAAAATTGGACCGAACCAGCTATAGGATCTAGTTCGATTCTAAGTTCCCGCAGTTACCGGTCTAGTTCCCGATTCGAAAGAAAAAGTAGAACCGGTGACCAGAAATTGAAGAACTGGTCCGCCAATGGGTTATCGAAGAGCCGAATTCTTTTACAAGATGAATGTTGACGCTTTAAGCAGGACAATGAAATGGCCTCGTTGTTGGGCTTAAGAAAATTTTACCTTCCGCCCTCAGACAGGAAATCCATTTCATTTGCCGCCTCGGTCACCAAGCTGAACAAAGAGCCAAAGCTGATAGTCTAATCCTAAAAACATAGCGATGAAAAGTTAAGGACGCGAATGATAATTATTATGTTCCAAAAATATATTTTTCTTTTCCTATTCCATGGACAAATGTCTAAATAGAGATAAGCGTTTGATAACAATATAGAATTTCTCTTCTCAAAATATAAATTCGTTTGATAACGATACAAAATTTCCCTCTCTTACGCTATTTTCCATTCATCAACGGCCTGCGGGCGCAGTGGGTGACAGCGGCCAGCTGGCGGCGATGGTGGCCAATCGGCACCGGGAGACAAAAGCGAGCGATGAGAAGAGTTTTTATTTCTCTTTTTGTTCCAAAAGCAGAAAAGTATAAAATTTTAACTTCTCATTTCTGTTTCAAACCTATTTTTGTGGACTAAAAACTTATTACAAAAATAGAAAAATGAAATTGCCTCATCAAATAGATTTCTGTTCCCAACATATTCTCGGGAATGGAAATATAGAAAAACAAAAAAACAGAATGCTTATTATGTACGCCTTAAAAGGAAAATTACATAGGAATAAACAAACAAATACCGAGGCGTTGATAGACACAAATTGCAAAATAAAAGTAAGAAAATGGAAAGAAAGCATGAAAGAAGGTCAAGTGTCAAGACAATTTAGGGTTAGCCGACGACCTATGCTCGTTTGCAACAATGCTCTACCTCTCAAGCCTCATCCGTCTCTCATCTCATGGTGCGACGACTCCCATCTTATGTTTTGCTCAAGTCAATTTATGTTACATATTTTGAACTTTTTTATTTTTTATTTTAGAGATGAGTGCTCCGAAAGTTCTAAAACTTGTCACAAAAGTATAATTAAGTCATAAAACTTGTCAAATTGTTACAATCAAATCTTTCCGTTAACTCCGTCAAACTTGACCAAAGGAAAATGCTAACGTTATTTTTTTATTGTTTTCTCTCTCCTACGTAGCGATGACGTGATTAAAACATGAAAAATAAGGTTAAAATGTCGTCGTTTTTGTCCAAATCTGTTTTTATATACATTTTATTTTAATTTAATCAAAAAGAAAGCTAAATTTAAATAAATGAAAAAAGGGATAGTTGAAATTGTCGCTACCCCACCATCGCTGGGAAGGCCGCCCGTGGCAACCAACCCTTGCTTGTGGCGGCCCCTAACCAGGGCCCGGCGACCCCCATCGACCATTCCCCCACCATCGCCGGCCGTTCTTGTCAATGGTGGGGCAGCAGTGGCAAGAGCTAGTTTTCAACTCCTTTTTTTTTAAATTAAGCTTATTTTTTATTCTATTTAAATAAAATTTGTATAAAAAATTATATTTGGACCAAAACAACGTCGTTTTAGCCATGACATCGCCACGTAGGAGAGATAAAATATTAAAAAAAAGCCGCTTCAGCATTTTCCATCAATCAAGTTAGACAAACTTAACAGAAGGACATGATGCACTTCGTGACAAATTTTTAGGATTTGATTGCACTTTTTGCAAGTTTTAAAACTCAATTGCACTTTCATAATAAATTTTAGGACTTTCAGTATACTTATCTCTTCATTTTAATTTACGTGTTCATCTTTTATGGAATGTTGCTATTGACAAATAATGATTTTTGTTGTTGTGTTCACTTTCATTTTACTTAACTAAAAAAACAAAAAAAAAAAAGAAGAAAATGAAACCAAAACGAAAATTGGCTGGTTTCCGAGCAAACTTTAAAACCGATTGACAGGGTAGGTTCCAAGGTATCCAGGGTAGATTTCACATTCCAAAAACTGGAGAACCGGTTTCGACAGTGTAGGTTCCAAGTTCTAAATGAAACCTGGAACAATCCCGGAACCTCTCACCCATAGGTGGACTGATCTCATGAACAAGCCCTACCATAAGTCACAAGCCCTACCATAAGTCACAACTCCAATCCAACTCCATGTGCAACAGCAAATATAGCAGAAAGTTACAAACACCAGTCCAAATACAAGATCAAAACACAGCACAAGTCCATTTCCATCCTGTCAAAAAAGCTCGATCTGCTGCATTAGGAGACCCAATGCCCCACTTTTATGAAGCTGCGTATCACATCTTTAATAAGCTGCACTCCCAGCAAAAGAAAGACCTCGCACGGTCGACGAATTCATTCAAGAAGTGACCTTACCCACAGGCGGTTTGCAATCTTTTTTTTTTTTGGTAAGGATATTTTTTTTTTGGTAAGGGCGGTTTGCAATCTTTTATCACTTAGTCTTCCAAAAAAATCAGGGTAAGGCCAAGATATCTTACTGGTGCATGTCCCTTTGGGAATCCACTCAAAGCCACCATCTCTTCTACGTATTGACCTTCATGTCCTGCCAAATATAACTCAGGTTTTTGGTGGATTAAGCCTAAGGCCAGACACTTGCTTGAATCTCTGGAACAAACACAGAATCTCATCCAATGAATTCTTCCCTTAAAAAAGATCGACGAATCATCCGCACAATTCGAGTGAGCGAGCTTGACCTATGAACAATGAGGATGAAACTCGACTTTGCCCTGTTCAATTGCATTATACAGCAGTCGAGAAAATACTTCCATAACATAACAAAGGGTTACGGGGATAATGGACCACCACCTTGCCCCAAAGCCTTCTCACCTTTGAAGAAGCCTTCAAGATCTTCGCTAGGGAGATGGAGATATAAGGCCTAGTAGAAAGAGCTTTTTATTCATTCCCAAAATTGATCAGGAACCTGCAAGACTTCCATGACAGCAAAGACAAATTTTTAACTAGCAAAGTCAAATGCTTTCATAAGATCAGCTGTGATCAATCCTCTTTTGGATACAACACTAGCCCCTGGCAAGTTCTTATCAATTCATGAGCTAGATTAGCATTATCACATAAACTCCTCTTCAACAAAGGAAGCTTGATTCCAACTTATAAATTTAAGGAAGAAATAGCTTTGACCTGTCAGCAAAGTACTTTAGAGATACATTTGGCCAAATCATATCATCGAAGTGGTTTTCCATTGTCAATCAATCATATTATTTCTTTCTCGATAAAAAATATTTTCTAAATATTGGAATGACGTGTTCAAGTAAAAATTTCGGATATCATTTTCTTAAAATGGAAAATAGTAACACGCAAAAAAATATCGTTATTTTATGGTATAATTAATATCCTACTATTTACAGGGATATCTTATGCCTTCTTGCAATATAAACTTGGAAATATAGGCTTATGTCATATGAACGCACAATTCATTGTCTAGTAATAGAATTGTACAGAAAAATATTTAATGACACGAATTAGACTGAATGATTTTAGGGGATACGAGTTGAACTCAATATCGCATTGACAATCAATCGTTTTTTCGAGCTGACACTATTTCAAAAAGCATATTAATCAAACTGCAGCTAATATTATTGTTCTTGATGTGCCCCCACCAAAGGGGTTTGAAGACAAATTCGGACGGTCCTAGACGGTGATATTTAATGATAAAGCTTGGCCCTGCTTGATCTGCCGGATGCAGGCCGTTTTTATTGACGGCGGATTTAAGCAACAAGTTAAGCCTAAATCGAGAGTCGGGACCAGCTCGGCCTGACCAACGATCGCGTTCGCTTCATCTGCATTATCACTAGGTCGACCTGCTAATCTTAATGTACTGAGATTATCGAAGCAACTAGGTTTAGGTCACGCTAAAATAGCTTTCTGGAATGACCTCTCGATCCAATGTACGGAATCAGCCTTTAATTTGACCAGAAGAATGACTCGTAACGCATGACAGCAAGCCAATGACTCGTAACGCATGACAGCAAGCCAATGACTCGTAACGCATGACAGCAAGCCAACACAGTAGGCAAGAAAAAGCAAGTCTGAACTAGAAGTATCGCATGATCCAACAACCAAAGTGAAATAAGTATTTTCCATGGCTTTTGCTGCTTCACTTAGAATATGACAGCAGCAACCTGAACTGACCTTTTGTCGATATCCTCCTTTAAAGATCACTCCTGTGCATATACACAGACTGTGCAGCAGGAGCAAAACATCAACATGAACCCAGAAGTAAACAAATGAATGTAACTTTCAAGACAGGAACCCCAACAAATGAATTGGTCAACCTAAAAAGGTCACGAACTGATCGATTCACTGTACGTTTGGGTGTTCGGCTACTCACTCTATTACCCACTCCTTCCTCGCACACCGTGAAGGCAACGAAAGAACAAATAAAATGCTCTCACCCAGAAAAATCTCCTTAAAAGAAGCACGACAACACTCAAAAATAAACAAGGAAAGGAGATTCCGGAGCATCCAGAAGGAATCTCCTGGCTGCACGGCCGCGGCCAAGACGGCCGGCCCTCGCCGGCGGGAACAGCTGCTCCACCAGCCTCGCCACCGCCAAGGCGTACTCCCCCAGCAGTTCCGCCACAATCACCACCATCATCATCCTCGCTCTCGCTCTCGCTCTCTCTCAGCCGCGGGCAGCCCCTATCTCAGAAAAGTTTGAACGTAAGTATAATGTTAATGACATAGATGCAGCCATTATTATAAGAAAACGAAGAACACACACACACACTCTCTCTCTCTCTCTCTCTCTCTCTCTCTCTCTCTCTCTCTCTCTCTCTGTGACTTTACGTGTGGGGTACTTCGCTTCGGATGACATTATTGTATATGGTTATGAATCATGCGATGCATAACTTTTGTTATAAGGTGTGTTTGCGCTTATTTAGCTTACGCGTCAACTATAATCATTAAAGCTTCATGGAATCACGTGGGTTTTTCCTTCGATCCGAACTTGGAAGGAAGGATGCCATCCCTGCTGACGTGGCGTCGACCGATTGGCTGGTTCAGGGGTGATGGAATGAAGGACTGGGAGCGGCCAAAGCTGAGGAAGCACACGCATTTTTCTTGGGCGAGCGTTTAGGCTTTGTCGGACCGAGTCGCATAATAAGGTGACGTAATAAATCATAATAACCGGAGAGTAAAATATGAAATCCATGAATTAATTTGACCCGAAGAGAAAAAGGAGGAAATGAAATTGAAGGAAACGACACGTGATGTGCTATTTGAACTCTTAAAAGTGTTTCTGTCCATATTTTCTTAGGTGGGACAAAGTTCAAAGTTGGTACTTATCAACTACAAGTGGAGCTTGGCCAAAAAAAAAAATCTACAAGCGGAGCGACACGACCCGTTTACACAATACAAAAAAGACATAGGGTGAAACATGAATTGCAGATAGGAAATCGAAATATGACATGACCTGACACGCTAATTTAATTTGGTAGTTAAGACGAAATTAACACATTTTATTGTAATGTAATTACTTGGCAAGTGGAATCAATGTTACTGAGAGAAAATCAGAACATGACACGACATGCTAACTTGATTTGTAGGTTAACACGAAATTAACAATTTTTGATGTGATTTAATTAATTGGCATGTAGAATCAATACTAAGATGTTTTAGGCCAACGCCAATTGACACGACTTACAAACACAATTACGACATGTTAATACTAATTGTCAACCCTAATTATGAGTTATCACGCGAACGTTAATTTTCTTTTCAAGAGAAAATTATTACCTTAAATATGGCTTAATTATGAAATAATGATCGGTTATTAGTGAACTACTCTTATTTCTATGTGCGCCATTTTTAAAGAAAACTTTTGTTTTCCCTTCCTTCTTATAGAACACACCCTCTTCTTTTTATAAGTAAAACGAATTTAAAGAAATACAAACTACTGACCTTATTATACTCAGTGAAAATTACTTTGATTAGTAATCATTTCTCTTGTCCATTATTCAGTCATCACGTAAAATGTCAATCTTCACACATATCTAAAGTACTTATAATATTACACCAAATTCATGTTTTTTGAAATATTTTCCTTCTCTTTTCAAATCTAAATACAAGGTACCAACATATTTTTACAAGTTTATTCAAGTTACTTGTCTCGTAATTTCTCTACATTAAAACGTAGTTAAAGTTAACTTTAGATGTAGAGTAGGCGTAGGACTGACCAAAAAAAAAAGTTAACTTTAGATGTCATCATTTGTAAATCGTATTACGATACATCGGTTTTTACCCTACTTTCTGAAACCAATGGAAACAATATATGCACATCCGCATCTCTATCATATGTTTTTAATGCCGTGCATCACGTAACAAATAGGAACATTAGATGCATCGAACAAGATTGAGCATGGCAATACAATGATGCACAACTTAACGTGACTATTGATTATCTAATTTACGCAAAAATGTATATAAGCTAGGTTCATTCACCTAGCTTCATTTATTAAGAGGCACGAGAACTATTGATCGGGCCACAAGTCACATGCCATTGAGCATACCTAACACACATCACGCATCTTGCTCTATATCGTACGTTAGCTAAGGACATTTATGCACGAATGTAGGCCCATTATAGCCATGATTATCTGAACATGGAATTGTTTTCGATTGAGTCCTGTGGGTACAATTTGTGGGTTTAGCCGTTGGCATTACTCGCATTTTGAGAGGTCAATGTGATGGGAGAGAAGAACCCCCTTTTGCCCATCTTGCCAAACCAAGAAAATATTTATATAAATTGGGGGAAATTAGGCAGCACGAGGACCATATTATTTTAGAAAAAGGGAAAAAAAGGGGGGGATTGAGAAGTACTTGCTGGGGCCAAATTGATCGAGCAAGCTATAATTGATGTGGGGCATTGAGCACGGGGAGTTATCTAGCCATGTATTGAATCCAGTGCTTATTCTTGTGCTGGAAATCATTGGCATGCAATCGCCTGACTCTTCCACCAAGCATATTGGCCATGATGGTCCCGTACATAAAGTGGGTCAATTCGATTGAAGGCTCGTATCTCTAGAAGGTCAATTTCACTAATTGATCTCTTTTACCACCTCCGTTACTCCATGAAATAACAATTGTCAATTGAATTTATTTTCTCATTTGAATTAGTACATTTGCTTATCTCCATATCTTGAAACTCAGGGAAGTGCCTTGAACCCTCCTCCGCCCATTTCCCCCTGACGCAAGTGGAAAAGGTTGATACACGGTCCATCCCAATTTATCCATCAACAGCCACCCGGCTGAAAAAGGAGATTTTCGAGAGGAGCCATGAGATGAAAAGTAACTAGGATTACTCAAACGTTCTTGGAAGAGTCATTGCTAGAATCGATACTCAAATCATTTGAGCGATTGAGTCCACGCGCGATGTACAATTATGTCACTAGCCGGGACGAGACTCACAAATGGAAGGTGAGTAGCCCCCAAAAGCAATTAATCGTGTCCACGCAAGCACTTGAGGAGCGGACGCCTTTGGTTTTGGATCTTTTGGGGACGGACACGTGACGTCATGGTCGGTCCAAAGCTTTGATAGATTGCGGGCCCAATGAGCCCAAGCAATGAACAATCAAGCCGTGACCATGGTCGAAGCCATACAACTGTAGGCCCGGCCCAATATCATGGGCCCAATCACAAGCGCAATGATTTGTATCGGTCCCGGGAGTATAATTATGACGTCACTCAATAGCAAATGTTTGGGAAACGTCATTCGTCGCTCTTGGGCTTGTTATTTTTGGATGAAATGTGGAACGTGATTCTCGAAACTAAGGCGCCATTGTGAAAATCCGAGGGCTATTGATGTTCCGTTAGTTTTGCAAAAAATTTGGCATTTTTACAAAATGTCTTCCAAGAAGTAATTCTCCAAGAAAACTGTAATATTTTTCCGGTGTTTTGCTAAAATTTAAAATGAACTAGAATTCCATTGTTTTGAAAAGAAAGGTTGATTTTATTTTTCTAAAGACACATGTACTATTTGTGTGATGTAAGGAATACCCGACCGTCGAGATCCCGATCCTAAGACCGAAGGTTTCTCAAGCCTAGCCACTAAGAACCCAAGCACGGGCTCCAAGGACCCAGGGCCAGCCTTAGTGCACCGGGTGCCGATGCCTTGGGCATGGGAGTCAAGCACTACCGCCGAGGACCTGGGCACGAGGATCTTGGGCCTGGCCTCAAGAAACCTAGGCCAAGTCTTTGTGGACTCGAGCCTTGCCGCCAAGGAATTGAGCTCGAGAGCTAGTAACTGGGACATGGGAACCAATGACCTAGGAGTGGTCACCATGGACCCTGGCATGGTTGCCGAGGACTTTTGCATGGACATTAGGGTCCCCAACCCAACCTCTGCAGACCTAGCCTTGGGCCACGGTACGGGAATAGGGTACCCGGGTACAATCACTGGGGACCTTAGCACAGCATCGAGATTTTGGGCCTAGCATTAGTGGACTCCAGACTAAGTGGCATTGACTTGGACATGAGAGTCAAGTACCCCAAGCATATGCCATTCGGGGCCTAGGCAAGAGCACTAAGGTCTCGAGCTCGGCCTTTGTGGACTTGGGCTCGAGCGCTCGACCAAGGTCTTGGTCTCAAGCGGCAATGACTTGGGTGCAAGACCTGGGTATTTAGGCATGGCAGTCAATGACCCTATCATGGGCATTGAGATCTTAGGCCAAGCCTCCGTGGACCAAAGCCCAAGCATCAATGACTTGGGCACGGGAGTCAACCACCGGGGTATGGCCATTAGGAATCAAGCATGGGCATTAGGGTTCCAAGCACGACCTCTATGGACCCAGGCCCGAGCATAAGAGTAGGGACCTGAGCCTAAGGCCGGTGATTTGGATGTGAGAGTTGGGTACCAAGGCATAGCCATCGGGGACTTGGCCATGGGTATTGGGGTGATGTGCACAACCTTCAAGCACCTGGGCCATTAAGTCTTGGGAATGGGCACCAAAGTCTTGAGCACGGGAACTAGGGTTCTGGGCCCAACCTATGTGGACCTATGTACAGGCGTCGGGTTTCCCTTGCCCAAGTGTCGTGGACTGTATTGCAAGAGCTATTGTGCAGTCCATAATATGGAAAATGATTTATGATTCTTAAAAGAAGAAATCATCTTTCTGAATTTAGGTATGAGTTTTCTATTGACTACGGAAAAATTTTCCATTGATTAGTTTTTTTTAAGCAATCAAACAACGTAAAATGAGAAAAAAAAAATTCTACAAAAAATTTTTCGCAAAACGCTAGGAGGATCTTGGCAGTTGGTTTTGTATAAGATTCCACAAAAGGAGAATCGTTTGAGGATTTTGCCTACGGTATGGAAGGGTTCATGCTCATTCGTGAAAAGCATAGATAGTGGAGACAAAAAACATGGGCGTGATTCTTCGAAATGGGGGCCGGCAAATTCCGATAAAATCCATGGTCTAAATTGCTATCTCTTGTTGGTACTTATATCAGATCCTCAACACTCGCTTCAAATCTTAGAAAAGTTACTGCTAGTGAGATGAAGTTCGAGGTCGGCGATGTTGTCACCCGGATTAAGAGCACTAGATGTTTGGAACCATTCCATAGAAACCTAAATACTAGGAGTAAGCGGTTTCAGGTTTTGTACATATTTCATTTGAAATCTGAAACCTACCCATGAGAATAGATTCTTCATTTTTTGGAATATGGAACCTACCCTACATATATTAGAACTTAAAACCTACCTTATCATCTGTTTCAGGGTTTACTCACAATTTATATTTAAATACACGAAAAATATGAAATATTAACAAGTCATAAAACGAAAGCTCAGATTAGTAGTTCCAGATTATACACTCATCATCTAACGTCATGGAACACTGCAGGATCATGCGAAAATATAAATAAATAAATAAAACACAAAAAAACTTATTTAAGGTTTCAAGTTCCAGATTCCACCTACCTAAAATCTGGAACCTATCCGTCGAAATAGGTTTCCCAATTTTTGGAACTTAAAACCTACCATGCATATTCTAGAACATGAAACCTACATATTCTCACCAATTAGATTCTTAGGTTTCAGATTCTATCCTGAAATCATGCCACCCTCACTAAATACACATCATTTCGAAAAGCAATTTCAACCCGAATCCGTGTTCGCCAGGTGGGCGCGAAAAAAGGTTATTAACAAAACGGTGGGTATAATTAGACATGTGAAAATCTTCCATTTTGATTCATGGCCCCTTTAGACAGGTGATTCCTCCTTAAAGGGTGGGGTCATTTCAAATTGGCATGCTAAACCGCTATTTCAGATCCCACGAATGCCAATTCGGGCAGACATCTGTCACCGAAATTCCTCGAATAATTCAAGATTTAATTCCTCGCCTTAAATCTTTTGTCTCCCACTCATTCGGGCCGCACCGAAAGACCCCTTGGGGCCCCCCGTACAGGCACGGCGGCTTGTTCCCGCTTTCGAGCAAAGAGACGAGCGAAGACAGAATGGGCGGGAGAGGGATCGAGCGGTGACGTGGCGTGTCGTGTCGTGTCGTGCCCCTTTTCGATGATCAGAAAAACAAAGCACGCCCACCGCCTCCCACGTCGGATCTGGGCCCCACCCGGGCTTTCTTTACGTGGCGTGACGTGGAATTGTGTCCTTTTTGGGCCCCACCGTCGAGAAACTGGGCACTAGGGACCTGAGGAGAAAAAGGACGTGGGTGCCCACCACGTGAAGTCCACGATTAGGCCCCCCGACAATAGAGAAAGTTCGCCTAACTAGATAGGAAAAATTGAAAAATTGTTAGATATTATAATTAGATAGGAAAAAACCATGAAAAAAAATCTCAAATTATATCTACTGTGACGTCCGCGATTAGTCACAAAAAACCTCACATGGATACAAATCTATCTAGGATTTTTTTGTCTCAAAAAGAAAATTTTGAATAAATATGTACACCGATACAAGTTTAGGGTAATTTTGTCACACGGTTATAAATTTAAGGTTTTTTTAATGTCACACGGTGCGTATAGTTTGGGATTTTTTGTAACTTTTACCCTAATTAGGTTGCACGAATCACATTAAATCAGAACCTCCGTCCATAATATTCGAGACGGGAATCAAATGATACGTGATTGGAATGGATATATACTTTTCTTATAAGTACGTGAAGTAAATCTGTCCTTATGACTATAAAGTCTAAAAATAATGTTATCATGAGTTTACATTAATTGAACCTAAAGGAGCAAATTTTCCAAATGAAAAAGCTACTGTAATTTGTTAATTAAATCATCGCATCTGAAAATTGAATTTCGTTATTGTTTCGTATTATCTAATGATAAATCAAGAGGAGAGATTATTTATTTTTTTGAAAATGGCAAGACATAATCATATCCTTGGTATTTATATGAAAATTGACTTTTTACATCATTATTTATTTTAAGGATTTACTACGAATTAATGAACTCAAAATCCATGAAATATGTCATCAACATGACGGTTGAGTACGATATTACGCGAAATTTTGGATGGATGAGTTAAATATATACCCATACTTATAAATATATCTGATTAAGATGTCGCATGTCAATGATTTATTGGCAGTGGAATCTAGCACAAGACCATTCTTTTGTGTCCTTGACATGTGCCATGTACCATTATTTTGCGTACTGCAAATTAAGATGCTTGTCCCGGATCAACGAGAGGCAATTGTTTGTTAATTTTAGCCCATCTCCATGGGGACGAATGTGCCTCGTTGATATGTGATTACGGTTTTCTCTTCCTAGGAAATCATGCCTTTGCATTTCTAATTGGACGACCCCCCATGAAACGTAGAAAAATAATAGGAAAATATTGCACAAAATGCTTTGGACCATGCTTGAACACCTTTACCCAATAACATCATAATCCGCACCGTCTTTGCAACTATCGAGTGCACACAAATACAAAAAGGATTGTGTGCCGTGCCCATAATTTGGGACTCGATTATTCATCTTCCCTACACACCCAACCATAAAGAAAATTAACAATCATATATTTGCAACTCGACCTCGACCTATATTACAACTTATTTGTAATACTAATCGTCGCTGTCATCGTCGTCAACAGATGCAACATGCATTGGGATTCTCGTCGCTGAAGAGCTGAGGAGCAGGCGGGGGTCTCTCGACGATGTAAAGCGGCTGATAATAATACATCATCCTCCTCATACCATCGTCGTCGTAAAATTCCACGTTCTCCACTTCCTCTCCTTCCATTTTGGCCTCTTCCGCTTTCCCTTCTTTCCCGTCGTCGGGCTTGTCGTTTCCCTCTCCCTCCTTCTTTTCTTCTTGCGGTTTCTCCTCCCCCTTTTTCTCTCCCCCATTGTTTTCATCCTTCTTCTCCTCCGGCTTCGCCTCTTCCGCCGGTTCACTTCCCTCCTTTTTCTCCTCTTGCTTTTCCGGCTCCGGCTGCGGGATTATTTTGGCTTGCTTTTTGGTCCGTCTATAAACATAGTCGACGAGCTTGTTCGGGTCCATGGTCCCTGTGACCATGACTTTTCCCGAGCTTAACTCTGTCGCCGCCGTTTGAACTCCTGTTGATTAATACAGAGCCAGTGAACACATCAAATAAGTAGAAAAAAATCTCAATTTATAATAAAGCCTCAATTAATCTGATCATATTGCAATCATATCTATATGCATTTGCTAAATCTTACCTCTCATTTTGAGTATCTTCTTCCTAAGTTGCTCGGCACAGGCTTCACAGTGCATGTTGACATTTAGCTCCACGGTCACGATCCCACTAACCTGGAACAAAAGGGAGAACCAAAAGGCGTTATTTACAAAGAGAAATTACAACCCTTTTCCCCCTTCAGTTTGCATTATCTAATTAGGGTGATTAACTTTATCTTTTCACTATCGTTATGGATTAATCATGCGGTAATTTTCGGTGATTAACTGTCAAAAACTATGAGACCTGTGAAGTGACGACTTGGGGAAGTGGTTCGCCCTCAGCTGGAGGGAGTGGAGAGATCACTTTGACTCTGCGCTTGGTCTTTCTGGTGATTCTATTGCACACTGCTTCAGGCTCCACCACTCCCTTTATAGTCACCTCGTTTTTGTCCATATCAATTTCCACTCCCTCTACTCCTGAAATTATAAAAGAAAATACGATCAGGAATACAATGAGACTATTGAAAATCTATTAACGATGTATTCTGAATAGAATTCAGGAATTTCTAAATTTAGACGACGGAAATAATGATAATTTAATTTCGGGAATTTTTTACCTCGAATTTTCATGATGGACCTTTCGACTTTTTTGGCACATCCAGCACAATGCAAGTCCACGTACAAAATGAGAGGAGAAGGGGGCTTTGGTTCCTCCTCCTTCTCTTCTCGCTTCCCCTCCTTTTTCTCTTCCTTCTTTTCTTCTGCCTTCTCCTCTGGCTTAGCCTCTACCTTAGCTTCTTCCTGCTGAAGCATTTCACCAATAATATAATACATTGCAAAATGAACTTGTTAAAACGATTTTCCGACTTAAAAACTCGAGACTACTATGTGCAGGAAAAACATAGGCCCAAATAGAACATTAATTAAGCTTCATAAACAAGTGATGTATCCAGAATTCAACGTACATGAGTTGAAGAGAGAATAAAATAAAATTAAGAATTCATATGCACAACGAACCGAAGCTATATTCATTTCGATGTATGCACTGTGATAAATTGAACCCAAACCATTTTGGTTATTTGGATTTGCTGTTTAACATAAAGCAATGTTCTTGAAAAGAATTATATTAGACAAAGAATGACACTATATATGCTTCATCAAAAGCAAAAGCATGCAAAGAAAATCAAAACCCAAAATCATCATCATCGTCACCTGTTTGGCCTCTTCACCCATGTCTTCTCTCTGAATGATGAACCCCCTCTTGCTTGAAGTAAGTGGTATTAAGTATCTTGAGAGAGTAACCTAGATATAGTTTAGACTTTCGGTTGATACAAGGCAATTTGCTAAAGTCAGGCTTATCTGGATTCCAAAGCACATGCAGTGCCACTAGCAGGAATGTGCAAAAGTATATCAATTCTCCTTAGTTTAACATTTCTTTTGGGATTCTCTTCATCTCCTCAAAGGCTGAAGAAGGTAGAAATGGAGGGAGGAGACAGTGAAGGCAGGGTTTGCATATTTATAGGCAGTGAGTGTGTGTCTGTGTCTGAGAGAGAGAGAGAGAGAGAGAGAGAGAGAGAGTTCTCGATTCATCTTCACCCATCCGTAGATCCTTCATGAAAAGGTGATGTAGGGTCACGCACATGCGTGGGGTCATGAATGGACTATACCAAGAAAAGCTAACCTAATCAATCTTTCCTAGCCGAAAGAATAGATACATACTCTTAAGTCCTAAGCAATACAAGTGGTTTGTCCCTTGGCCAAAAAAGAGCTTATGGTTTGGGTCACGTATGATGGGAAATGGAAGGTGCGAGAGTCGAATTCATGCTTGGTGGATGGTGCATGATTGCAATTTTCAAGACCAATATATCTCGCAAAATTAGAATTTTAGCTATATAAAGGAGTTTGGTGATTAGATACAATCCTGTCGTTTCGCAGAAATGTTACTAGATGGGTCATGTCGATTATATGACATAATAAATCATCCTTTTCTTTTCTCTTCTTTTTTTCTTTTCCTATATAGCAAGTATCAGCGAAGTGATTAGCCAGCTAATGTTTAGAAACGAATGATTTGATTGCTTTTCAGTCGAATTCAATGTATGGTATGCCGTGGTTTGTCTACAGCCAAAAGACGATGTTGTATGGTTTGTGGATCTGTCTGCCTGTTGATCTATATAACTGGGCCCAAGCTTTGATTAAACGTGGAGTTGAGAAATGAGAAGTTGTGACTTCTTGTGCTCTTATTCTGGGGCTGCTAAGATGATAAAAGTATATATTCAAACACGTCATGTGGAAGAGTAAATTATTATTATAACTATCATATTTGCCAACTTAGTCAAAAGAAATTAAAATGTCAGCATCAAATGCGAAAAGCTTTCTCGTTTGGTAACTTGAGTTGGGATTGTTGAAACGTGGAGGTTGGGAAAAGCCAAGAAAGTTTGACGTGCAAATGACTGTGCATTTGAAAGTTGATACCACATGGTTCCTTAACAAATGAAACTTATGTGAATTAAGTACATTTTTTTAAACCCCTTTTTCCCTTTCCAGTTCTTTCTGCGTCTGCACTTTTAGGTCATCCGAAAGCTGTAACTTTGTTAGTCTCTTACCAACTTTGTCCCATCCGAATTGATTTTTCACCACCTTACCCAACTGCATTAACCCATGAAATAGACTGATTTCGATTTAGGCAGACATCTCCTTCGATCAAACCAAAGAGTGATTTTATACAAAACCAAATTCGGTTAGACGGATTTGACCAATTAAGATAACGTGGTAAATTCAAACTGGGCATGTAATGAAAGTGGACATATTACTTTTCCAGTTTATGGTGTAATCTAATCTTTGTTTCCTCTAAAATTCATCCTCCTTCCAAATTCTCTCCTTTCTTTTTTCTTCACTTTCCCACATGAAGAGGAGGAAAAAAGAAAACTCGCAAGAACAGAAGAAATGGACATGTAAGTGCAATACAGGAAAGAGAAGGCCGGCTTACAAAAGTCAGACAAAAACACCTGTAAATGACTCAGCATGGGACGCCAATCAAACACTCCAACTTAGGTTGCTCAATCTTCAGATCTTTAATGACTGCAAATTTTTGGCCCGCCAACAAAATCTTCCAGCTGTTCTGACGTCAAAGTCTACGAAGAACAGCCCCAGAAAAAGGATGACCCCTCCATTGACGAATCCTCGCTTTTTCCTGATTTTATCTTTACCAACCTCTCTTTTTTCTTAATTAAATCAACAGATTCTAATTAAGGGGGGTGCATATGCACCTCTTTGGTTTGGCATGGGCGGCTTGGGGAATCTAGATGGTTGCTTAGCCACGTAAGGCGTTAAGCCACATATTTTCTTCCGAAAGTGAAAGAAGGAGGCTGGTAGGTGTGGTTAGTTCGTATGAGGATCGGTTTGCTAAAATTAAGCTTACAAAAATAGGGAATCCCTCTAAAAAGAGAACACACGTTCAGGTGCCAAATGCAGGACCAAGCAAATTCAGGAGATCAACCTAATCCATGGGGAATGAGGATTTCCTGCGTTAAATGTATTTTCCCAAATTATATTCTGCAGCAGGACTAACTGCTCAATCATGAGGAAGGCATCTTACGAGAGGATTGACGGTGTATCAATCCTTTCTTTGAATGCAGGCAACACGATAGAAAGACGACATCAATGGCAAGTTTCCAAATTAATGACCGAACAAAAATTACCCCATGATATTCTGTTTGAGACATTATTTTTTAGTACATTACAGGATTAGGGGTAACAAGTACAGTTAAGGGAAACTCCATCTTTGCCTACTCACGCCATTCACTAAATTTCTTTACTGTACAGATGAATGCTGGTGCTCTGACAAATATACTTCTGCCAAAGCGGCATGTACTGCTGCTCCTATTGGGAGCACGTCTTCATCGAGGAAATAATAAGGGGAATGCGGGGAATGAACTGACCCCACGTCCTTGTTTCCGATCCCAATGCCGAGCATGAAGCCAGGAATCTGTTCTTGGTAGAAGGCAAAATCTTCGCCGAACATGACCTTCTTGCCTACAATGACATTTTCGGTACCCAACAGAAGCCTCCCGACCCTCTCGACATGCAGTGTTAGAGCTTCGTCATTCACAACAGCCGGATAGGTTGGATGTTCATCCTCTTTCATGTCGATATAGGCTTTACATCTGTGTACAGCCGCCTGACCTTCAATGACCTGCAAAAGTTCTTTTTTAATGGAGGGACTGCCAAATAATGTCAACATGAATCAGCTAGCTTTGTGCAATTATTTACATAGCATTGCTATTCTTGGAGTTGGAGGCTTTGTTGTGAGGTTATGTATTCACCATAAGCACTTAAAAAAGAATGAAGGAGATGAGAAATTGAGAGGTTTCTGATTGCATCTACTGAGCGATGCAATTTGGATAGAGAGTGTCCGAACAAAGAACTGCCCTTGCTTCTAGATATAATGAAAGTGAAATGGGTACATATTTATGATGAATACCTCAATCAATCTCCTCTGGAGTTGTTGCAGGCCTTCAGTGGTTAGACTCCTGAGCGAGCCACCAAATTTGACGATTGGAGGAATTATATTCAATCCACTCCCACCTCTAACATAAGTAACAGAGACCACCTTCAAACAAAAGAAAATGATTGCATTAAGTCACCTGAAACATACTTTGACCAAGAATGGCATACCGAGCCACAGAAATAGTAGCTCGATGGCTGCCTCAGATAAAATGCCATCTGTCCATGAACCCAAAGCTACGGAACGGGTGACTATGTAAAATAAAGTTGGCGACTAAAAGGTACTCCATGAATGAAGTTAATGCATAAGCTATAACTTAGTAACTCCTAATAGCAGAGTGGTTTAACAGACAAAAATGCATTGAAAATGTAGCTAGTACACAAAGCCCATGTCTGTAAAGCTTCCTGAGGGGCCAAATTGATGTGGAATGATAAGAGGATAAGAAACAGATGTATTTGAGATACGGTTCATTAACAGTGTATAAGAAAACTTGTAAAGAACCCAGCTTCGAGCACTGCTATGGCACCGTTTTGGAGAGGGTGTAAAACCCAGCGGATGAGGCTCTGCGCAATTTCATTTAGCTAGTCGACTACCATGTATCACAATGCAGTGTGCAATGGAGTAAGCCAAAATCTTACGTAACAGAGTCTCAAAGATACGTACTTCACTGAGGAGCGGATCAGCTTCTCTTGACACAAGCTGTTGAAGTGCCAAGATGGCGAATGAAGCAGCGAGTACCGGATCCACGCTATTATGAGGTGCTGCCGCATGCCCGCCTTTTCCTTCTATTTTAGCTTCAAAGATGCAAACAGCAGCTAAGTTCGGGCCAGCGAGTGAAGTTATGATTCCTGTGGGCGTTGTATAATCATTATGCATTGCAAATATTGCTTCAGCATCACCCAGCGCGCCTTCTTTGATCATGTGGGAAGCACCAGCTCCTCCCTCTTCAGCAGGCTGGAAAATAAGTCTTACAGTCCCCTGACCAAGGTAAACAATTCAAATTTCTATGTCCTCTGCATCATCAACAATATGAGAGTAAATGTAATGCAATCGCCGTCCATAGCAAAATCTGGCTGCTGGGAACATCCTTATAGTTATAGATCACGTAATTGTGATGAAAAATTTGCGGAATTAAGAATGTTACTTCCTGGTTTATCAGATTTCCTGATTAGTCCACAAGCCTAAACCCACCAAGACAGAAGATGGAGATGAGCTGAATCTGAAAAAAAGGAGTCCTAGCTAGCCTCCTTGTTCGAGCATAAGGCAATTGGTGTCACCAGATCTAATCCAGTGCTACACCAGCTCTAAGCCTAACACTTGTAACACGTGAGAGTCTCATAGGTCAAATCGACATTTTCAATATTTTCAACTGCAAACCAGCTGATGACAGTAATTGAAGGATGGCAATCTCAAGATGGTCCCCTGGCCTTTAAGTAGAGCAGTCTAAAGTTGTCGATTTAAAGAAGTCTAGTGCACTGAGTAAATAGCCAAGTACCCTGTTGCTTGCTCGCCACACAGAAATCTTACCCAATGCAGAGGCATGAACTCGATATTTAGGCCTCAAGTTCTAAAATCAAGGTTTGGTTACACAGTGAAAGGGACACTTACAAAGTAATAGAGGCTCCAAACACTAGAGAAGCAAACAAGTTCTTGTACTTCTATAATCTAAAAGGAAAAGTAGGAAAAATGACTACAAGTAACGCCAGTATATGCCACATACTTCAGTAGCACACAGCGGTCACAGACTCTCTCCAACTCTACTGAGGCGAAGTAAAGAACTGTCATTTGATTGACTGCAAGTAAACACTGACCTTAAGTTTATCTTTCCGTTCATTCAGTAATTTCGCAGTACCAAGTAGCATGGCCGTATGGGCGTCGTGCCCGCAAGCGTGCATTTTGCCATCAATTCTGCTCTTGTGCTCCCACTCGACAAGTTCCTACACTCCGGCAATTGACCAAACCTTTTTAAGCAAATCCATAGATACACAAAAACAGAACAACAAAAATGTAAAACATTGGAAAGAACCAATACAAAACAAAATCTCGGGAACTCGTCAAACACTCGCCTACAGTCAATGTGCGGGCACCCATATAATTCATACCTTACACATTACTTGACTCACTTTCAAATGTATAATATTCACGTGAAGCCCAGAACATAGACAAAGGTATCTCAAATAGACAACCAAAGCATGGGACCACAACAAGAACAAGAATAAGGGACAGAACACAAACCAAAGTTATCCACATTTTAGCTTTGAGGCATTCACCAGAGCTCTGATACCATATTTAAAAGGAAAGTATATATCAAGCACATTTCTTGACGGGCAAAAGAACCGAGTACAGCCCTACCACCTATTCAATTTTCGAAAGCCGCGATCGATGGATCGATCCTGTCGGGTCACCAGCGGGGCTTGCTTTTGTTTTACCTGCAAAGGCAAGGCGTCCATGTCGGCCCGGAGGGCGACGACGGGCCGTGACCCGGACCCGACGACGGCGACGACGCCGGTGCCGGCGAGGGGGTAAGAGTAGGGGATGCCGAGCCGGTCGAGCTCGGCCCGGACGAGGGAGCTGGTGTTGTGCTCCTCGAACCGGAGTTCCGGGTACTCATGGATCCGCCGCCGGACGGACGTGAGCCACGGCTGGTCCCGCTTCGCCGCGCCCAGGAGCTCGTCGGCGTAGGCCCGGTCGTAGTGGTGGTGGCTGCTGCTGCCGGCGGAGGCGGCGCATCGGACGGCGTGGAGGGAAGCGGCGAGGAAGACGAGGGCGAGGAGAGGGCCGTTCCTCAGTTGGCGAGCCATCTCCCGAATTTGATGAGGGGAAAACGAGGGAACAGATCGGAGCAAGCTCGATGCTTCGACGTCGGACAGTAGCTGGTCAAAGAGGGGAGAGACGATGGGGAGAGAGTTGGAAGACGAGATTTTTTAATGATTAAATAAATCCGAAGAGGATGAAATTACAACAAAGGGGTGGTGGCGCAGTTGGCTAGCGCGTAGGTCTCATAGCTTTAAGAGTTATCCTGAGGTCGAGAGTTCGAGCCTCTCTCACCCCATTCCCTTCTCTTTTTTTTTTTCCCTTTGCTTTTTTCTTCATTGGTAAAAAAAAAAACATGACATAATTATGTTTCTGTTTTGCTCACGTTAATTTGCGACGTTTTTTAGGTGATCCTGTCCCGCTCACCAACATCTGATCTGAGGTTTTTTTGACCTCAACTTGGATGCATAACTCCGAAGATGCAATTTTTCAAAATAAATATGGGATATGTTTATTATAAGTCTTAAAACCTGTCATAAAAGTGCAATAGAGTTCTTAAACTTGAAAAAAATGCAACGAAGTTGTATAAAACTTGTCAAATTGATTTAATCGAGTCATAAAGTTAACACTGTCTAAATTACTAACGGAAAACTATTGGTACATGCTGACGTGGCTTATTTCAATATTCTCTCTCTCCTACACGGCGATGACGTGGCTAAATTATGAAACATAAGACTTAAACGACATTATTTTGGCCTAAATTAAATTTTAATATTAATTTTATTTAAATAAAATTTAAAAAATAAGCTAAACGATTTTGTTTTGTTTTTTTAAGAGGAGGAGAATTCAAGGGAGGTTGCAAGCCCTTGCCGCCACCGCCACCCCACCATCACCGGGAAGGATCGGCGAGGGTGGGGGATGGCCAGTGGGGGTTGCTAGGCCCTATCAATGGCTTGCAGACCCTCACCTCGCCGATGGCAAGCAAGGGCCTACAAGCCCTCCCCCAGACTAGGTGAGGGTCGCCGGCTAGCGGCCGACCCTCGCTAATGGCGGCCCTCGGCTAGGTTTGGGCGATAATGGCCAAGGACCCTTGCCCTGTTTGGGGGGGGGTTGCCGGCCGCTAGCCGGAGCCTGGCGGCAAGGGCTTGCAGCCTTCCCCGCCTGATTTCTCCTCCTCCTCCCTTATTTTTTTTTAATATTTGGCTTATTTTCAAATTTTAATTTAAATAAAATTTGTAAAAAGTAATTTAAAAAAAAGAGCCACATCATCACCACGGGAAATAGAAAAAATAATAATAAAAAAGTCACGTCAATATTTTTTATTAGCCAGATTAAATAGATTAAATGGAGTTAACGGAACGACGAGACAAGCCTTCTGGAATGTAAAAGAGTCAAATGGAGCTTACGCAGCAAATTCAAAAAGAGTGCTCGACGCACACGCTCTGACTAAGCCGATGCCCACTTCACGTCATCTTGGTCTTCGGGGGCTCGGAAGCTTTGTCAAACCATCCTTATCCTAATAATCATCCGTTAGAAAAAGATGACGTCGCTTGTGCGGCGTTTTACACTCCGTCGAGCCTTGCAACTGTAGTGGCGCGTAGAAGTCACAAATGCACGGTGATCGAAATAGGAATGAGGAATTACAAGCTCTCGTGAACACTTGTATCTGTCAATGAGGACATGACTTTGCTCGAAAACGATTGAATTTGCTGTGAAAACACATGCAGCTCCACTGATCCGAATCCATGTATTGAATGATCCCTCGGCCGCCCTCTGTATATTCACTTATTCAGCATTATCATGACAATGTTTCTGTACAATTACAATCTGCTGTAGTCAGCCAGAGCAAAAATCTCTCGCGACATAGAACAAAAAGAAGAAAACAAAAATTCCCTAAATCTCTCGTGTACAGACTGCGTATCATCTGTGGAATGTACATGTATCTACTTCTCTGAATTTTTCATGTCTCTCTCCTTCCTTCTTTCACTGCTTCTATTAGCTTCCCCAAAATTGCATCGACACCCGAGGGAGCAAAACCCCAAAGGCTTAAGATTCAAGTACAGCAACTCTCGAAAAATAAGTGGGTATAGGAAGTCATGGAGCAAAAATGTGCCTAAACACTAGGACCGATAAAGATGGTGAAAATAATCTGAAATATGGGTGAGGGAAATGACAAAACTGAAATGAGCTTCTCACGGTATCCCTTAGTCCACTCATGGCATGGGTCTGATGAGATGCTTATAGATGGCAAAGAATACCGTGATCGTGTCATAATTATACCTCAGCATTGGGAGAATGTAACAATACGCCAACTCAAGTTGTGAGCTAGACCAAGATCTTTCCGCTCTTACTGGAGCTCGAGACCATATCTTCTTCTTTGCTTTGGACCCTAGATCCAAGGAGAGAGATGCACCAGATAAGTGTCAGGGTATTAACTGTGAGCACGGCATTTTTATAGGTGACAACACCACAGTAAGTCGAGCGTGATCGGAGAGAGAATAGTCTTCAGGCCACCTTCCTTTCTCCACTTCAGGCGGGAACAGAACTGCATTTTTCACACTGAAACCGATTGTTTGCTCCTGACAACCTTTTCCATCTTCAAACTCGCTTTTCTCTATCGTCTTTTGCTCTGACCAAGAGGGGTTCCAGATTCGTTGCTGCATCACCATAATTTATGATAAATAATGCATTTGAAAACAAGGCAGTAAGACATTCATTTTGATAGGACATAGTTTTAGACACATTAAATTCACCGAGCATAGTCATTAATAGACCTGAAAATACTGTCGCAAGCAAAAGCTCTTGCAATTATTCTCACAAGCGGGCAACAATTGTGTAAAATAGTGGGCTAAAAGCAAATAGAACAGTGGCTCCTGCTAACACCAAATTGAAGAAAGCAAGGAATATGTGGATTCTAGAGATGAGAACAAATCCAGAGGCTTGTTTCTCCAAGAAAGAACACATGGATGTTACTAATTCCATTAAGTTGATAAGAATCTGATTTACCTGAAACTCTTCAAAAGTGACGAAACCTTTGCCATCGATATCTGCTTGGACCCATAAGCCCTTTATCTCTTCAGCACTAAGCCCATGGCTGGGGTCAGTCAATTTGAGCTACCAAAAAGTAGACAACTATTAGACTACTATAGGTCTCATTGACATGCCTGTGAAACAGTCTAAAAGTACTAAACACCAGTTCGATTAGAAATAACATGCCCTACCTGTCTAAGTGCTTCACAGAAACCCAAGTAGTTGATATAATCACCAGGATTATCAGCCTTGAGAAACGCAAAAGCCCCTTTTTCTGTCGGTGAAGCTCTCCTCAGTAAATACTGAGACAAAAGAAAGCTCGTGGTCAGTAACACAAGAGTAAAGCGATTAGATTTAATGCACGATGGTTGAGATCTGAAAAGGAAGATCAATCTACATTAACAAGTAATAGCTACTTTGATAGTGAAGATTCTAATCCTGAGAAAACTTACTTTTACTTGATCAGTTGATATATCAGAGTTGTTGAATATAAATGGATGGTGTTCAGCTAGCTAAGAACTGTATACATTACAAGGCCCAACATGAAATAGTATTGAATATAAAAAAATGCTTCAACCCCAAAAATGAAATCCCTCTACAATCACAAGGCACTGTTTTAGCTATAGACCAATCATAGGTGCACTAAGTTAACAAAAGAATATTCACGATAGCTATGTGATTTAATACTTCTGTCATACTTTCAAAAAAGCATCTGCATGACCACAATTGGAAGGAAAAAAAATAGTTAGGTCAAGTCAACAAAACACAAAATCAAAGTCATAAACCATTCTAAGATTGGAATCAGACGAGGATACGTGCAGCATTAGTAAAAAGGAAAGATGCACAGATCCTCGATATAACATAAATCTCCATGTGTGTATTTTTAGGATCCTGTCTCTTATGATGGAAATGATATCAAAATATAATCGTCGGTGCCAAACAATGAATCCTAGCATGTTGAGGAAAGAGCAGAAGCTCAAACGTAAATTAATGGACAAGACATCTTCGACATGGCATCGAATGGCTGTAAGGATAGTGGCAGTTCAGTTCAGTAGGAGATACCACAGGATATAGATAAAATCAAACATCTTAAACTATTTATGACAACGCACAACAGCATCATATATATGCAAGTAATTGTGAGTGATTCATAGGAGTCCATCGGTTAAACTGGAAAACTTACCTTGAACATGCCAAACACAGTCTCAATCCAACTTGTCTTTAGTAATTTTCTATAGCTGTTAGGATTGAGGAGCCATATAAAATCTACACCACAGATATTTCCTCGATGATTCCTGTGGCTAACCCACTGAACAACAAAAAGGAAAACAGGAATCAATAAGCAGAGAGAATGCGGTAAAATAAGTAAATAAACAAAAGTTAAGAGCTAAATTTTGGTCTAAAGAACCTTGTGCGCATCTGCATCGGTGTACTGGTGAGCAGTATCATAGGAGGAAACAAACCCCTGAGACCTAAGGAACTTATAAACATGGCCACGTTTACTTCCATTCCAGTCGCTGTGAAAAGTGGGCACAAGATAAAGGATACAAAGATCAACACGATTTCTAAGAAAGATGTTTAACTCTCCGGAAGTGAAACCATGAACTAATTTACCCGCAGAGTATTATCGGCAAGGAATTCAGGTTGTTTTCTTTCTGATATGATTCCACAGATTGCAAGATATTGTACACCTGTTACCCAAGATAGTAAAGGAATCTTGAGCTGAGACATGACTGCGCATGGGACAGGTAGAAAACCGATAAAATTATAGCAGGTGACTAGATTAGCAGAAGTGGAAAATATTTACCTGATGAAGTCGTACTATACAGAGACTAGAGTCGTGAGGAAATAACAAGTGGGTGTTGACAATGAGCATTTCTTGCCGAACATCATTGCTTCGGCACTCTGGGAAGGGCGCAACTAGTTCAACGTGTAATAACTGAGCAACCCGATCTCCACAATCATAGAAAAGGAGCTCCCTATATTTTATAACTCTAAAATAGTCTCTGCGAACAGCAATCAGCAATCCTGCAGACTCCAGTAATTGTATCACAAGTCAAAAAGCAAATAATAAAATGTCAGATGAATGAATAGCCCTGACTATGTTCCCCAGCATTGCACCAAAATTTAACTGCAGCAGAGCCGCCACTTTGCAGACTTTAATCATCCCATCATCTTTATCGCGATTAAGAACCATTGAAATTTTTGGCCACTTTCGATCCAAGATTGAATGATTCAACCATAGAAATATTACTCAGGGAACAGATGAGAGTTGGTAGGGCCAACCACCAAACCACCCAAACATATGAAAATCTCCCAATCACTGTGCATGCCTTATGCATAGTTAGCCACTACCAAGACTCCAAATCACATCCAAATCCCTTTTTTTTCCAACAATAAACTTAAGAAACGCATCTGATTATGTGTATGAAGCTAGTGATTCCTTAACAAAATCCTAATCTGTCCCTTCCTGCATATTCCACAACAACCAGATCAGACTCACCTTTTGCTTTCCTGGATCTTTAAGATCAAATCAATTTTCCGGTTGAGATAAGCTCGTCAAAAGTTACTTTTTCTAGCAACGAAGAATCTCAAGCTCGTTACCAAACAACAGTAAAAGCAGGAAAGCAGTAAAGTTCTCTATACGCTATCTAGAAATTCAAGTCCCCTTCACGAAACAACACAGTCAATACGGACCCGTAAGTACTTCGAAACCGAATGTTCGATCAACACATTGCGGTGCTACCTCGAAAAAGCGCTTAAAGTTCAAGAACCGAACAAGAGTCCGATTAGAACTCGCGCAGAAAGGGATAGAAAAACTTTCAACTTGTAAATTAGGCAACCTACCATCTCCGCGGTTGTTGGTCCGCGCAAGCTTGAAACTGATGTAACCAGCATCCCCCAGCCTCTTCTCGTACATGTTGACGAGCTCTTCATTGCCGACCCAGAACTCCTGCAGACATTTCCAAATGAAGAACCCAAAAATTAAAAAAAAAAAAAGAAGAAGCCATTTTTAACGCATCGATGCCCGCATAAAAATCTCCACGACCTCCCCAACACGGATTCGCTCCAATCAAAACGGCGGACGAAAGGACGAGAAACACGACCTGAAGGCAAATGATGGACGACCTCTCATCCAACAACCAATCCAATATCCGATGATTCCTGCCGAGCCAATACGCTCTGCAATCACTTTCGCGACAGCTCGGATCCTGCGTCCACCGCGGCATCGGAAAAGAGCACGGAAAAAAAAACCAAGCGTCACTCCGAAAACTCTCGGCCAAAAACAAAGCAACCAAAAAAGCTCGGATCCCCAGCACATAAAAACTAAAAACCGAATCGAGCAGAGAGAGAACGAACAAATTTGCGGGACGACGAGGAGACGGACCTTGAGGTTCAAGCGCTTGTAGATAGGGGCGAGGATGTTGAAGGTGGTGCAGGTAATGCAAGGGTGCTGGCGATCGCCCACCGACGACGCGATCGCGTAGCTCCCGATCCGGGACACCCTCCCCTTCATCTTGCTCCTCCGCTCCTTCCTCATCGCTCCCCTCCGATTCCAGGGACCGCGCGCAACCAAAATCCTCCCGAAAAAGCTCGCACCCCGACGAAACGACGCGGGTGGGGGCCAATGCGATTTCGACGACGAGCGCGAGGGGGTCCGTCCGCTTCGAAGACGCCAAGGAGAGAGCGCGCGCGCTTGCTCCCCCGCGGTTGGCGTTGGCGGTGGCGGTGGTCGTGTGGCCGGGGGGTGGCGGCAGGCGACGGGGAACGGGCGTGGCCGGTGAACGGGGGGGGAATGGCGGGTTCGATTTTGAAGGCGATGGTGGGCGGCGGCGGCGGCGGCGGCGGTGGGGGGGGAATGGGGAATAAGAAAAACGGAATTCTAACCGGTACCGGCGGTCTCTCTCGCCTCCTCCTCCTCTTCAACACCTGCTGGCGATCCGCGAAACGGCCGACTTTCCTTTTTGTGCGGTTGTCGTTGCGCTGCTTTACCTCTGCTTTCGAGAAATTGATTCCTCTGTTTTTTTCCTTTTTTTTAATTTTTAATTTCTTTTTCCTTTTTCTTCTTCTTCTTCTCCTGCTTTTTTCGTGCGTGGCCTTCCCGATTTATAAGCTGCGGGGGGAGAGGGAGAGAGAGAGCGGGAGAGAGAGGAGGCCGCGTGCCGCGCGGCGACGTCGTTCTTGGATGTCCGCGGTGGATGTTTTCTGGCGTCGGATGGACGGCGAAGCGGAGGCGAAACCAGAAATGTTTGGATTTTGCTTTTCGGGAAACAAAAAAATAAATTGGACATATTCGACTTATAGATGGAATAATTTTTGGCGCAATACACAATATGATCCCTCGACTTTCGATTTGTTCGTTGTGGACCCTGAACCTTAGCCTAATGTCTAATATTATCCTTCCTAAATTTTTGGTACATGTTCAAACTAGTTCTTAGATTACGTAAAGATGTTCGATGTTGTCCTTAAACTTAAATTGATGGAATGACAATATTGAACATTTTTATACAGTCCGGGGACTAGTTTGAACTTGTAACAAAAGTTCATGAATGACAATATTGAATATTTTCATAGAGTTCAAGAACTGGTCTTTTTCTTTTTTTTTTGGTCGAACGAGGGACTAGTATGAACATATATAAAAAGTTCATGAACGACGGCATCAAACATTTTCATATAGTCCGGGGATTAGTCGAACGTGTATCAAAAGTTCAAGATTAATAATATTAAATATTTTCATAAAGTCCAAGGACTAGTTTGAACACGTACCGAAATTTAGGGACTACGTTGAACAAATTAAAATTTCAGGGATCATATTGCACGTTAGGCCGGAGTTCATAGATCGTTCGTGTCATTTTTCCTCGATAGATTTACGTTTATTTTGGATATCTTCAGTTGGATAGGCTGCCTTCATTAAGCGTTTTATTTTATACCTGGGGTATTCAATTTTGGAAACCGATACGAGACGTTCGATTTGCCATACTAAGTGGTTTATTTTTTTTCCCATAAGTGGCCATCCCATCATTTATGCATTATTTGTTAAATGATATTTTCATAGCGAGGAGGAGCACGAGTGGATTGATATCGGCCCAATACATTGCTTGTGATTTACCACATCCGTCGACCTGTATTTTAATATTCAATTTATCATCATAGTCATCGATTAGTAATCCCATCGCAATCGCGCGTGCCAATTTTAAGAACATAGAAAGTTCCGAATTATTCTAGTTATTACATTAAAATGAACTGATGAGATATTCGATGAATTGATCACGTAAGAAGCAAAGATACTCGAATAGAAACATTGCAATTCACACAAGGAAAGTTGATCTGGGATCAATTCATGACGACCAACGACACATAGGACCGCATTCATGTCTCGAAGAATCAAATTTCACCTCGTCCTTAAATGGAAACACGTCTAAGCAATTACCCTCGATACTTCAGGGACCTGTCTTGGATCCTTAATAGCGGTTATTGGAGGTACCTCATCAAAGCAGGAGAAGCTTGCGTTTCCGATTGGGACCGCCCCGCCTATCTAGGTGTATACATTTGGCGAGCTGACAAAACAGCGTTCCTTATTTTAACGTATCAATATCTGCACACTCTATTCTCTCTCTCCCGGGAATATCCCGACTTTAATGTCCCAAAATTCGGACGGAGTAACTTAAGGACGTGCTCAGGTCAAGCCGGAGCGATATCTTTCAAAATGGAAAATGAGTCATAGCAAAATTCATCGAAAGCAAAAAAATGACACCAGCGATTGCTTCGGCTCTATTATCGAAGGGGGGACAAAGAAGAAAAGTGGGGGGTTGGAAAAAGCACATCGGACGGTCGGGTGGCGTGCGAAGAACGCACGGTCCAGGCCCGCCTGTTCCCCCTGGTGACGTGACGCGCTCGATGTCACGGCCGCACGCGCGCGCATCTCCGAGGGTAGGCAGATGGCTGGAGAAATTACCGCGGTGGAAAACTACTGTAATCGCGAGGAAAACGAGGCACGATGGGGACAGAGCCATGGCCGTGTCGAGTAAAACAACGCGCGCAGAGTAAAAAGGCCAATGCCCCAAAAGATCCTTAAAAAGTGGCGAAATCATTGCGAAAGAGCGCATCCCACTCCGGGGGTGAAAGATAGATATCATGCGTTGTGGTAGTTTGTAGGGGTGAGTATGATTTCAGGGTAGAACTGGATGGAAACGTGTCAAGTTTCGAGTTGTTTGCAAGTTCTCGAGCGGGAGGAACCCAGAACCTATAACGGGCTTTTTGTGCTTTTCTTGATGTATGCGGTATTCCATGACGTTCGGTGACGAGCATATGATTTGAAACTATTAATCCGAGACTTTTAGTTTGTTAATATTTCATATTCTTCGTGTGTTTGAATATATATTGTGATCGGTGGATATAAGTGATTGTCATTAAAGTAACGATTCATTACAATCGTTCAATTATAGTACAGGCGGAACCTGGATAGACCTTGAAACCGATATTAAAACCTGTGACATGGTAGGTTTCGGGTTCCAAAAAATGAGAAACATGTTCTAACGGATAGATTTCAGGTTCCAGGTGGAATCTATACGGAACCTGAAACCGCTCGCCTCTAGTAGCTTGACAAGCAGAATCGCCGCGCGATTTATTTAGTGACACCCCGACCGGACCGGAAGGTTTTTCCTCAAGAAGGACGTGAAGCATCGACGGTGCATCCACGAACACGGATCGGCATCGAAAGAGAAAAACCAGCGGCATATACCGCTTTGGCTTGTGGACCAAACGCCAACCACATTTCAACTTTCGTGCTAAAACTTGTGGGCTCGTTTTCTTTTCTTTCTATGAATAATTTCCGAAAGGAATATATGCCCATGACCAATTTTATTATCTCTCTAGGCCTAAAATTGTTGGATATGATGATCTCGCGATATGACTAGGAAAGAGACGGGAACAAAAGAGAAAGATCTTGCTTTTCTTACCTCCTGAAAAGGATTAGTTCTTTGTCAACTTGGCAAGTCCCCGGTAAGGTTCTTCTGCCTTTGTATCGAATTAAACCACATGCTCCACCGGTTGTACGGTCCTCCTGTTTGATTCCTTTCAGTTTTCGTCTTAGCAACAAGAGAGGATGCTTTCGAATAAAGGAGAGCTGGAGGGTTCGCTGCGGATCTGGTAAATCCTGTTCGGACCCTTGGTCCGTGCAGGTGATTCGATCCGAAGCACATGTGATTTTTACAAGAAGCGAACTGCGGGCTTTTCTTCCATATGAGTGAACCAAAACAGTTCTTAGAAAAGAGTTTTTCTTAATCATAACCGAGAAAAAACGAGAGGTCGTATTTTGCAATACGCCGCTAGGTAATCCGTGATATAATCAAGTCAAAAATGAGATTTTTCTCGCTTTTTGACTGTCCGAATTTTACCCCTAACATTGCTCGGTACCTTTTAAAGAAGTTCACCCCGATTTAATTCCATGATCTAATTTATTCTTCTCATCAAATAACCTTTTTCAAAGGCTACTAAATTGGCGAAAGCGTCAGCAATAGAGAACTACTCACTACCTAAAAAAAGACAAATTGCTCAAGTTTATTTACGAAACTTGCGTGGAGCGTATCGGTTCTAGTATCCCTTTAAACAAATTCACGTTAAAAATGGTAAGACTCGAAACTATTCGAAACTATTCGGGGAAGCAATTCGAAAAATAATAGATTTTCTAAAACCATATAGCACCTTAGAGTGATGAAGAAGAAGTTGCAAGGTGCTATGGTCAAGAAGTGTTTATCAAAGAACCTTACTTACAAACGTTGAAACGCCCTCGTTTTCACATCGGTCGTACCTCCTTTCTTCCCTTCGCTTTTGGCAAAAAGACCAAAAGAGATGAAAAGATTGGTGGCTAAGGTCAAGGCGTCATGGCGACGCATGCATCGATTTTTATCTGAAAATGGAAATCGACGGGACCCCCAAAAAAACACGAAAAATCGAATTTCAATTGTATTTTCCGAAAACGGATCAGTTATTCCTTTTCTATTTCTCGTTAAAAATTAGGTTAATATCATGAAAAACCCTACATCCGTGATAAATTTATCTCGAATTAATTTTTTAACCATAAGAAACTCCAAACTAATACATCCGTGATAAATTTGTCCTCCGTTAATTTCATTTAAATTTGATCGTCAAATTTCTAAATTGGATGACACATGATAGTTAATTGGTGTATCAATTTGGGATTTTACCCTTCGTTTTTTTTTGTCAAGTGTAATAGTATATGATTTTTCGTGATATTAATCTAATTTAACGGAAGGTAAATTTGTCACAAACGTACCAATTTGAGGTTTTTTGTGGTCAAAAAATTAATTTTGGGTGAATTTATCACAAGTTTATCATTTTAGGATTTTTTGTGGTTAAAAAAGTTAGTTTTGGGGAAATTTATCACGGGTGTATAAGTTTAAGGTTTTTCGTGGTATTAATCCATAAAAATTAAACCGTAGAGTTCTCCTCTCTTTTTTTTTCGATAGTACCGAGTCCGAGACCAGACACGAAGCAAGATTTACTTCGCGGGCTCGAGAGACGGAGGCGGCATGCATATAACGATCCGAGACACATCGAGACCGGGGGCCCGGTGCCCGGGCTTGTCCTTCTCTCTTTGAGAGGATATCTACGCGTTCGAGTCCACCATTCAAAAGCGCTTCAGCTCCGCGCAAAATGCAATGCTCATCGGAAAGATTCACATCCACGCAAAGCTCAAAGAGAAACGACGCGGGTGTTTCGCCGAGACGCCACGACCGCGCTCCAGAAACCGAGTATAACAACGCAAGTGTCCCTCAATTTCATCGAACGAAAAGGAGAGCAAATTCGCAGAAAGATGTTGCCAACAGGGAAGCGTGAAGATAGAGAAACATCGAACACAACAACGAACATGACAACGTGGTCGTCCCTCACTTTCCTCGAAATGAAAAGGAGGGGCGATGGAAGAATCGAAGTACTCCGAATGGGTCTTTTGTGCAAAATGAAAGGGAAAAGATGGAGGAACCCACGACCTAACTTGCTCGGAAATATCCTCCTTCTTGATCGAGCCGAAGCGGAAATCGGGACCGACGCCGCGATGGCCCGGGAAAATATCTTCGATTCATGTAACTCGTGCTTTTGCGCGGAATCTAATTGACGACAAAATATCTCGTACTATGACCTAAGTACGGAAATTGAAAGATATTTAAATTAACGGACATTTTTTTGGTGTCACGTCTCGTGGAGAACACATGGGACTCGATCTGTCGATTAAATTTCAAATCCGATATGGACATTACTAATGTTTCGTCAAAATCCGAATAATCTGTCCTATGTCGTGTCATGTCCACGTTGTGATTGTCGAGTACGACATTTCACCAGCCATTTGTTAACCCTGTTTTTTTAATTGCCCCGACCGCATCTTTTCTAACATTAGATAGGTCAATGGCTCCTTTTTTTAGACGGTTCAACTAATGGTCGTGCGCACGAAGAGACGCCTATCTAATTCGCACTGATGTCCAGGTGGCCAGCAAAGCCGTGCCTCGTGGCTGCGCAAATGAGCTGAAAGGTCACCGGCAATGCAATTATGTCTCGAGCTCAACTACCCGAAAAACATCCCTTGTGAAGAATCCGACCAACTATCATCGTTTTGAACGTGCGATGTTTCTTGTGTCGGGGTGCTTCTAGATTGCCAGCAGGGACGGGCATGGAGATCTCTATCCACGACCGGGTCAGATACTCTTGCGAAGCTATGGTGTAGCTATCTATCCGCGAAATGTCATTCGGTAGATCTAAATGCGGTTAGATGGTAGGGTATACCTGACCAATTTCGCATGCCAATCGAGTTCTAATCCGGGGTTCGAAATAATTAGTCAATGCATGAGCTAGAAGAGTGCGACGAGCATGCGGCTTGATTTTTTTTTTACTTCTTATGTTTTTTTGGGTGTCTGATACCATTCGAAGTCGATTACATGAAAAATCGGGGCATTAGCTTGTATTCGAGAACGAAGAGTTCCCTAAGTCGGCTTCATGGCGCCCGACTTTGTCCATGACTTTTGAAGGTTGGCTATTGGTCGCCCGATAAACAATCACGTTGCTTGTCATGGGTTAAATATAAAAAAAGGAAAGAGAGAATCCAAACAGACTCTCGATTCGTTGCATCTCGTTATTGCCAAAGTATTTTGAATCCGATTCATCGTGCCAACAATTCGTTTGCATAAGCAATGGGTTAAAACGCACGGAGTCGGTAATCATGTCGGTTTTATGCTGGTCGCGGTCGTGTAGTGCCGGATTCGAGTTTGACTCGACAAACCCGTGTGCCGTTCAAATCGTACTCTCATGTCGTTTCATGATCTACCGACGGCTCTACTAATTTTTTTTTTTTTTCGTGTCATCGGTTCGCGCGTAATTATATACCATTCGAGTTAATGGCAGTTCCGATGAGGCCCATATTATCGAATAGCCCAAGCCCAATTCATAGTCCCTAGCTCCATATTGGGCCCAACAACCCAAATCTGGACCCAAAAGCACGAACAGGCCCATCAAATTCCGGGCTTCACGCTCTCCTTCAGAGAGGGATGGGGCAACTGGGCATGGGCCGGCCCAAGCACGGATCATGGGCCGGGCCTGGCCCGGCACGTAAAGCCTTCGGGCCCAATTTACCCGGCGTCCGGCCCAATTTCGATCTTCAAGGCTTTCTCTCTCCACGAGCAGAAGAGGCAGGTATAAATACCAGTCGCTCTCCAGCTCGCTAGGGTTTTGACGCGAACCAAACCTAGTCTCTCTCTCAGCCGCTCGGTTTTCGCAGAGCCGCCGTCCGCCGCCGCCCCCCGCCCCCTTACGAAGCAGCGAAGATGAAGACGATCCTGTCGTCGGAGACCATGGACATCCCCGACGGCGTCACCATCAAGGTGAACGCGAAGGTGATCGAGGTGGAGGGACCCCGCGGCAAGCTCACCCGCAACTTCAAGCACCTCAACCTCGACTTCCAGCTCATCAAGGACGAGGAGACCGGCAAGAGGAAGCTCAAGATCGAGGCCTGGTTCGGCACCCGGAAGACGTCCGCCGCCATCCGGACGGCCCTCAGCCACGTCGAGAACCTCATCACCGGCGTCACCAGGGGCTACAGGTACAAGATGCGCTTCGTGTACGCTCACTTCCCCATCAACGCCAGCATCCAGAACTCGAACAAGTCCATCGAGATTCGCAACTTCTTGGGCGAGAAGAAGGTGAAAGATCCTGTTTTTTTTTTATTTAATAATTCATTTGAAAGCGAGAGTCAGTCTCATGGTGAAGATTGGGCGATTGGCTGATATTATGTGATCGTCGCTTTCGCTGCCTTTGCTACATTTTGCCAATCGATCTTATGCTGTTGTTATTGAGCAAATGTCTTTTATTTTGCGAGTTTTGTTATTTTGATGGAGGGAATGCATGACAAAGGAGCAGTTGGCTGTGTTGTTCTCTAGTTGGCTTTCGTAAGTGCATTAGCTCTCGTTGAGAGCTTGTTGGTTGAAGCGTGATATGCTTTGATGGGTTTGAAATCGGTGTGAATGGTTGGTTGATTGTGAAATTTTAGTGAATCCGATCGGCACTGGATAGTCTTGTATTGATTTTCGATGGTCTATGGATCGAAGTATCTATTCTTGTGAAGGCTGTGGAGATCTGTATCCGTTGTAAGACTCTTGTATAGTTCAAAAGTTGGATCAGTGTGGTGTTTGTTCGAATGTGTCAATAGAAATGCTCGAAATCTGAATTCTTTCCTCTGCATGTGAACAGCCTCATGTAGTGAGGAGACTTAGAGATAGCTTGTGGCTGTTCTGTTCGTCCTCTTGATCATTGTTTATGCTGCAAGTATATGTAGTTTGTAATGCTTTCGATCGATTGAGATCAGAAGGTTGCCTTTGTGCCTATTAGCTTCTGCTGTTTCTGGACTGATGTGATGAATGAGTTTGTAACAAATCGGTATAGCACTGTGCTATATGGTTACTGAATGGAGACTGCTGATACTTTAGCTTTCCGATTTGGACTTGTGTTCTGATATCGAGTTTCCCCGGATCGAATCACTTGATGATTTTGCCCTCCCCCTAGTTGTTTACTTTTACTAATGTAGTGGGCCTAGATGAAACTGAAAATAATCCTTTTCCTTATCCGTTTTACTCAGGTGAGGAAGGTCGATATGCTTGAGGGAGTATCTGTGGTCCGTTCCGAGAAGGTGAAGGACGAACTGGTCGTGGATGGGAATGACATTGAGCTTGTTTCCCGATCTTGCGCCCTCATAAACCAGGTACGCCCTACGGTCTTCATTTTCCTTACATACTGACCGACCCACGTGATGGGGCTCTTGCTGAGATTGTATTTCTGTGTGTCTTGTAACAGAAATGCCATGTGAAGAACAAGGACATTAGGAAGTTCCTTGATGGTATTTATGTCAGCGAGAAGGGAACCATCCTCGAGGAAGAATGATGAATGGAAGTATTAGCAGCGTTCGGTGTCGAGTTTTACACCTTTATGTCTTTTTACCCGTTTGATATGCTACTTAAGGATGATTTAGCAGACTGATGATCCTGTTGAGGATGAGATTTGCAATTTTGTGCTATGGGAGTTTCTATGCCTACACTTTGGTGTTTCTTCGGTTCTTTCTCTTGTTGTCAACTATGTTGCAGTTCCTTATGTTATGGCTTACATTATGTCGCAAAACCTGTTTTGGAGGTGCTGGGAGCTGCGAGGATCTCCGTGCCTATGTTTTCTTGAACACGAAATGCGGAAGCAAATGTATGTCCTGAATTTGCGCGACTGAGTATGTTGGGCAGAGCGGGAACTTCAATAAAACTAGCATCGGTTTATTGCGAATTTAGGTTATTTGATTTGGGAAAATTTTATGCCAAAGGAAGATGCTTTTCATGGAAATTATTCTTATTTTCGAGGAAGAAGATTTTCCCTTTTTGAGGTTAATGAATTTATTTTCCGTAATTTAAAGATGGATATTTGCTTTGATGGTAGATGGGTTTTTTAATTGACTAATTGTCTTCAACAAATCAAATGTGGGAAAGTTCGGCAAAGTGCGAGAGCACGAAAAAGTAATTCGTAGAGAATTGTTTCACTCAGACACAAAGCCTTAGACGGACGATCAATAGGTAGATTTGCTTATATAATTAAAGATCAAGATTAGGACATTCTTTGAAATCTGGAGATCCTTTTAATCTTCTCAATAAGATCGACTTGGGTAAAATTGTATAAGGGGGCAAGTAAATCATAATTTTATCATTGCCCAAGAGCTCTCTTCTAAGTCGAGGATTTAGCTTAAACGACATAAGATCAACCGAACCATTACTACTACACAGTTCCTCGCTCAATTCTTTTGATATTCTTTCTTTCGTTCTAGAATCTCCTCTATCCGGTTACGTTTCACGCGTGAACTGAGCACTTTTCATTTTGAATCATTCTCAGATTCAATCACGATCTAATAATAAAAAGACTCGGCAATCGAACTTTTTTTTCGAAACCATTCCATATTCTGAATCGTTTGACGAGAAATCATACATCCCGGTCGACCCAACTTTTTCCCACAGATGCTTACATTATGTGGCATGAACTATGAAGAAGAGATTCCTTACGCTCTCTCAACTGCCCCATCTTTGACCCAAAAGAAACAAGAGAAAAACTGCCCATCTTTTGCATTTTTGCTTGGAGAGGAAGAAGGAAGAAGAAGGTGGTTTTACTAGGGCTTTGCCGAAAGCCCCCTTCACATGAAACCGGTGGACCAACCTCTCCTTCTCCTTCCTCTCCGAATTCCGACAGCCATCGCCAATTCAGCACCCGCCAGAGCAGAGTAGAGAGAAGGCGAAATGAACCGCATGCTCCGAAACCCTGGTTCCCTCGGGCACGCCCTGAGATCTCTCCAGCTCCTCCGCGAGCCCTCCGCCGCCGCCGCTTCAGCTCGCGCTCTCTCCACCGCTCCCTCGTTCCTCAGGCCCCCCTCCTCCGCCGCCGCTGCCCTCCGCCTCCCGCCGTTCCACCGCCCGCTGCCCCCTCTCCTCCCCCCGTCGCCGCCGTTCATCGCCACCTCCATCCGGCACCTCCGCGTCGGCCGCGACCCCAGCACCGGGTAATTGCGCTCAGTTCCCTCCATAACTTTTAGGTCGGTGTAGCCGTTTTCGGGTAATGCGATGCTGCTAGTTGCGTGGAAATCGCGCGCCGGTAGCCATTTCGAATGCCGTGGATTCGGTGGATTTTGGAAGCTTACTTACTATTGCCTTAAATTGCGCCTTTGGCGTTTGGATTAGCGGATGGGACGCGACTCTGTATTTTTGTGCATTCGAATGTTGGAATCGTTTGGTTTCCGATGGTGTCTTCTTTCTAGTGTCGTGAAAATTTGAACTTGGGGTTTTGCAGATACGAGATAACGCCCCCGGTGAATTGGGGGGTAAGGATCGTGCCGCAACAGCGGGCTTTCGTGATCGAGCGGTTCGGCAAGTATGTGAAAACCCTAACTTCGGGAATCCATTTCTTGATTCCACTCGTTGATCGAATAGCTTATGTGCATTCGCTCAAGGAAGAGGCGATCCCTATCCCGGACCAGTCTGCTATCACTAAAGACAATGTCAGCATTTTGATCGACGGAGTGCTTTACGTTAAGGTATAATAGTCATGGATTTTCAGCTGCGTTTTGTGTCTTCTCACGCGATGCTTCATTTTGTGGTATATCTAGATATGAAGGTGCTGAATAGGGTGGGGTTTTTGCAGATTGTGGATCCATACAATGCATCTTATGGCGTTGAGAATCCTATATATGCAGTTATTCAGCTGGCTCAGACGACGATGCGTAGTGAGCTTGGGAAAATAACGCTTGACAAGACATTTGAGGAGCGGGACACGCTTAACGAAAAGATAGTGGTGAGTTCTGCTTCTGTGGACTCTACCGGTGCCTAGTCCTTCTAAGCTAAGTTGTAGATAGTATAAGTCACCTCAGTTTTCTTAGTTCTGGCTGAGTTTAAGCCTTTTCTAAACAGGTCCATCTGTCTACGTGTTTTCCGTTGTTGGAGTCCCGTCTGCATCTGTCTGTTCTTCTCTATGTTTATGTCCATCTCTGCTATGGTTGTTAGTTTGTTTTTCTTCTCATTGATTGGATAATGCCCGTGGAGTATTAGAGACGAATAGTCATGACAGATCTAATCCAAAATTTGAAGTTACATTATTATATACTTTAGATGGTAAAGCCACGAGAACAAGAATGAAAGCTGTTTCTTTATGAGGTGACTACATTTTTACAGGAGTCCATTAATGTGGCTGCTCAAGACTGGGGTTTGAAATGTCTGCGTTATGAAATACGTAAGTTGCAGCCTGTCCAAAGTTGTTATTGTGGTCATTCAACTCTTCAGAGAATCTCTCAAATATGCTTATCTGTGCTTTCTTTTTTAGGGGACATATCTCCTCCTCGTGGTGTGAGGCAAGCTATGGAGATGCAAGCAGAAGCTGAGCGTAAGAAAAGAGCTCAAATCCTGGAGTCTGAAGGTGATGTAGTCATGTATCCTGAGTGTTTATATTTACTAGACGTGTGATGATGAGCTATAATGGTTGTTTTGTTTCATCGTTACCGAGTCGGTGGTCACTCTAGTCAATGTGCATACTTGCTCGGTAATTACTAGCATCATTACTTCATTGCCAACTGCTATTATTTCGCATGATACTTCCACTTGGGCTCAGCTCTATATTCTGACCATCCTGTTTTTGGTATCTGCTTTTCCCTTGTTGCATGAAAAATCTGAGCAGATCCTCGTATCAGTTAACTGATACTTTTAATGTTTAACAGGAGAAAGACAATCGAACATCAATATTGCGGATGGTAAAAAGAGTGCTGTAATCCTAGAGTCAGAAGCTGCAAAGATGGATCAAGTTAATAGAGCACATGGTCCGTTGAACTTTGTTCATAATCTTGTATTTTCTAAACTGCTAGAATTTTTCAATAATCTGCGGTTTGTTGGATGCAATGCTTCATTTGAAAGCTGCTTCAAGTAGAGAAACTTATATTCTGTTCAGAGGAGAAAGTAACTTGCAGGAACTGATGAAATTGTCAGTTAAGGGCCTTTTTTTTATCTTGTTGTAAACTTTGGCTTTCTAGTTGTGGAATTGACGAATCCTTTGCATGAAATTGTAATAGGCAGAGGACATAATATCAGTAGTGTCATTTTTATAAGCGCTTATCTAGCCAATTGGTAGGAAATACCTTGCATTATGCCTATATTCAGCATTATATGTAGGGTGTAGTTTTATACTCAATTGCATAGGTGGGTTCTCCCTATTACATTCTTCTCCTTTTCATATCAACAGGAGAAGCAGAAGCCATCCTTGCTAGGGCACAAGCAACAGCAAAAGGAATTGTTCTGGTATCCGATGCTCTTAAGGAGACTGGAGGTGTTGAAGTAAGCTTTTCTCTTGAATTACAGGTTTTCAAGTGTTGTTGATGCAGAAATTTCATCAATGAGCAATGATACTGCAAGTAATGATCTTTTTCACACACTTAAGTGGCAAGTGTTTTCTCCATTCTCTGAGGATTTTAAACATGGAAGGTTCTTCTTACAAACCATGGTAGTCTTGTGCTCTATCTATGCCATTTACTTTCAACTTTCAAGAGGAAAAGCAGCAGGCAGATGGTCTTGAAAAGATATGATGGGTTCAACTGTTAGCAATCAAGTCAAGTGAGCTTTAAAGAAATGACTAGATATATAGGGTAGCATCGGTGAGGAAAGATTTGCAAAAAGCCTAAAAGGTGGGAAGAACATAGCTGTAGAAGAAAATGATTGGAAAGTTATTTTGAAGGAAAATGAAGTGTATAACTTGCATGATCTGATGGAATGGATCATGTTGTCAGAGGTTTCTCCACTAAAAATGGGCCTTTCTATGGATCTTCGCAGGCATTGCCATTATCGATTCTCTGAAATAATGGAACGTATGTTCTTTACTTTTTTACTGAGAGGATGAAGCTTATCAAATTACAGTTTGACTTCCCTCTTTTGGTGTACACCTCTACTTTGAATGCAGGCGGCTAGTTTGAGGATTGCTGAACAATATATCCATGCCTTTGGAAACATTGCCAAAGAGGTAAATGATTTGAAGTTTGTGTTTGATTACATATTCCTCGCAAATAACTTAGTATTGCACAGGTTACGATTCTGATGTAGTCTCATTATAACTTCTATTTACATCAGGGCACAACATTGTTGCTTCCTAGCTCCACTGCCAATCCAGCTAACATGATGGCACAAGCTTTGACAATGTACAAAAGCCTCATTGGCAATGTCTCAGGGGATGCTCCAGGTGGAGGCTCTTCATCTCAGTTGACTGGAAGCTCTGACAACCCTTCCTCGGGAGTGGCTGCGGACAAGATTCCCGTGATTTCTAGAAGAGATAGTACGGAACAGCATGAGCCAACATTTTCACTTCAAAGTCCTCTGAAGGAGAGTAGAAGTAATCGCGCAGGACAATTTTGAAAAGAGAACATAGTTTTTCCTGCAAAACTATTGCGGCTGATGTTCCCCTGTTTCCGGTTTCTCATTTCCTCGCAGCAAGTCAACACCAGTTTTGAACTGTGTTTTCCGCAAAGAAGGTTGCATTTGCTTTTGAGAAATTAGGATCTTCTTCAGACTACCAACTGCACATTTCCTTTTGGAGGTGATGGATTTTGTTCTACAAATTGCCCTTCTATCTACCGAGGTGGACTTTATACTGAAGAAATTGAAGTCATTTTTCCCATTAACTGTGATGTATGTCCTCATTTTGGTCAATAAAGCCCACATTCTGCAGTTGCAAGTAACTGGTGTTCATCTCTTGGTTTTAGCTCATCAAAATTCCTGCAACTTTATTCTTCTCGTGCGTACAATCGGTCAAAAGAACTTCCTGGGCTGGTTGAATGTGCTTCCACGGGCCATGTCGAGTCCACTTTTGGTGGAGTCAAAGGGAAGCTATTTTGTCTAATTCGATCCATTGGGAAAATGAATTTTGAATATATTCGTTTTGATGATTAAAGTCGTGTTTTACGTTTAAGAGGTCTTCTACCAAGTGGTCTCGAGTAAAAGCAGCTGCATTTTCATGAATTTATCACGATTTTTTTGGATTTTTTGGGGGACATCTGTTTTCTTGCCAAGATAAAGAACCAGAGCGAAGCCGTGGAGTGGGGGCAAGAGCATTGGCTAAGAAATATTTAGGTCCATCTTCGGCTGCGCGGAACAGGGATTGGCCGCTCGATACGATTGCAGAGTGGTCCAAGTGCAAGCGAGCCTGCGAGTCATCTATGTGATCTGGGTAAAGCGGGCAAGAACAAGAACATGCACAGCGTCGATTGTGCCCGCCAAAGCTTCCTAAGCAATCGGAGTTGATTCTGTCTGATTTCATGTGCTCGGTGCTCATAGTCCTCTCCATCGCTCTTATCCTGGTGCACAGGGCACTTCCTCTATCCTTCCTATCTCCTGCTGAGGCTCTTGAGACAATCATCTGTTCAAACTTGACTTCAAGGTGACGTCGAGGTCGAGCATATCACACCGATGAGCACGGTCGATCTCTTTTTGCAGCTTCGCTTTCTTCACATAGAGGCAGAAAAGCTGCGCGTTTGTTTCATAAGGTTTATGAAAACTTGATCCCTGAAAATCTGTTGCTTCAGGATGTTGTTATTCAGTCGGTCTTTAGATGCTTAAATAAGTTTTTCGGGGATTTTCTTTTCTTTTGTCTAAATTTCATAGAAAGAGCGACAAGCGATTTTGTTCTTCCAATGTTTAGAAGAGGCACGCATCCTACGACTGTTTGCAGAATCAAATAAACTTTTAACACAATTCGCGAAACATGTCATCGTTGTCCCTCTTGTTCCAAAGAATAACCACAAGTGCAATTTCTGGGTTTTCATGTGCAAGTGGAGATTCATCTGCAAAATCTTAGACAGCTGATGCAGAAAAGCTAGAAGCAAGAAGACCGGAGAAGTCGCGGAAGAGAAGCAAATCTTAGACATGACCAACCCGGTACACCTGTTGTTAGCCTACAAAGAGAATTTCATCTTGATTTTTCTCATGGACGAGAAAATGGATTCTGCGAGAGACCGTGCTGCGTGCAGTGCCTCGTCAAAGTCTGCAATCTTGGGAACTCATAGTAAAGGAATTATAGGACGATCTACAAAGTCTTCTTGGTGCGCCTTTCTCAGCTCTATATAGACATGGCGGAAAAGAGTTCTTGTCAATGTTCAACATATAAGAGTTAAACACCCATGAACCTAACTGCTCAGAAGCATCTGGCCTAAAAAAAATGCTCGGAAGCAAAGTTTTGTGTGGTAAACAATATCCTTGCTTTAAGGATCAAAAAGCTTCTAGTTCTAGGAAACAAGCGAAGTCGAATGCTCAGTTCAATATAGCCACAAAGCCTCTACTTCCTCTTCCCGCTAATTGACGACTAATCGAAATTATGCATCCAAAAGATGACCATTTCATCACATTGCATCGATCCTGCAGAGACGGTAGTCAATGTTCTATAGTGATATCACAATAGACCATCTTGAGATGCTTTACATCTTGACTAATAAAAGCTCTCTATCCTGAGAAATGCAGAGGTCGCATTTGAAAGAAGCCAAAGTATGTCAATGTGAATCTGATCTTTTTCTAGCTGAATGCAGATATACTATATTTCATTAGCCCGAACAAAGAACAAGAGGACCAGACATATGGATGATGTTGCCCCTTTGTTATTTAAAGCCGTAGTATTTCCCGACATTGGAATCTAATCTAGAAAAATGGTCAATTAGGACAAGGAGCGACACCCCAGAGTCGCATTTTATTTGTCTCAGTTCACATCTGTAGAAAGCTAAAAGGAAAAGACGTAGTGCAGAGTCAGCTTCTCAGAAAGTTCCAAGGCATTTTGAAAGGAAGATTACGTTAAAATATGCAAGCAAGCAGATCATAGCTACAAAATAATGGATCACCTGCCGTGACTTAATGTTCCATGTGATAATCGACGATTTGGTGTACGAAGTACCAGCAACGACAAGTACGATAGCAGTGATTTTACTCATAAGCCACACCTGTTTTCACAGCTGTTTAGAGGGAGAGAAATGTTCGTGAAACACTACTTTGATTGCGCTTTTGATACACTGGAAAGAGAACAATGTATCATTTACAACTGCCGTGTCAACTGCCAAAGATTACAACTCCACTGCAGACTGAATAGGAAAACCCATAGGAGGAGACAGAGCAATTCAGAAGAATTCATCTATTTTCAGGTTGTCGTCTTGCTAAGCCCGACATTCACAAAGATGCTTCATAAGAAAAGATTATATGACAACGTGGAATATCACCTAATGAGCAAAAGATGGGGCAACTTCCTTTTTAGCTCCCTCTTCACCCTCCTTATCGTCCTTCACGGCCAACTTGACAAGAACCAGCAGCAAGGGATAGCCCACCGTCATAAGCGACCAGTTGATAATAAGCTCCGTAAGGAACGGGACTTTGTGCTGGTCGATTTGCCAAGCGACTGCCGCTCCTGCACTCTGCACTCCTTTATAGAACCCACTGTACCTGCAGGATATAGAAAGCCAGATATAAGTTTCAATATTAGAACCAAAATTGGTGTTGGTCAAGAATAATCCATTTTTTTCTGCAGGCCTACATGCCAAAATAGAATCTCTTACTCATAGCTGAGAAACTGATGCACAGTACCTGCTAAGAGTTTCAGAATCATCGGCTAAGGATCCAATGACCCAGTAAACCAAGCTCTGGAACATTGCATCCAGCAATCCGTAGCTGAAATACAACACGAACGGCCCGGCATAATCGGAGCCTGAGTCCTTGAAGTCCAACCTATCGGGCAGGTCATGACGAGAATAATTTAGCTGATTAGCAAGGCCACCCCCCCAAACCGCAGTCCCAATCAAAGCAACAATCGAAATCCCGACATAACCCCTTGTCTTCCGGCTCGAAAAGCTGAAATCCAACACATAACCGATTCCGACCGACCCCAACATCTGCGCCCCCCAGTAGAACACGTTGTTCAGCCCTCTAGTCCTCAAATTGAACAAGACCCCGTTCACATTAGTAAACTGGTAGCTGTAGAAGAAGTTGCTGGCCCAAGAGGCGGGCAAAATCAAGAGCATCTTCCAGTTGAGGAACAGCTTGAGAATCTCGATCGCCTCGGTCGAAACGCTCGAGTACTTCACGTTAGTGCAACTACTCCCGTCGTCGCGAATCACCTTGCTCGGCGGCAAGATAGCGAAGGAAAGAATTGCCCCGACACTCATGAAACACATGAACCCAATATAGGTTCCGTCATTCACGGAAGCAGCCGTGCTATTGTTATAATTCAATATAAACGGGATCAGCCCACCAATGACGCCTCCCATGTTGAAAATGCTCCAGAAGAGGGAGATGTAAGTGCCCTTCCGTTCGCGCGGCGGGTACGAGGTCATGATGGCGCCCTCGCCGGCCCACAGGAGGCCCGCGCCGATGCCGAGGATGGCGCCCGCGACGATGGCGAAGGCCTGGTGGTGGTAGTGGTTGTAGTACAAGAAGGAGCCGGCGTAGAGGACGTAGGTGCTGCAGCCGGCGGCGAGGGTCAGGCGGGGGCCGAGGACGTTGTAGATCCCGCCGCCGAGCACGCCGAAGAGGGCGAAGGTGGTGTAGAGGGCGGTGTTGGCGTTGTTGGCGGCGGTGGGGTCCACCTGGCCGCCGGCGCCCATGCCGGAGAGGGCGTTGAACATGCCGGGGCAGCAGAAGCAGACCAGCCCGATGAGGCTGACCTGGACCAGGGGGGAGTTGTACCGGAACCGGGACTTCCGCGGCGGCGCCGCCGATTCTTGATCGGGATTTCCCTCGAAACCACCCATGTCGGAGATCCGAGGAAAGGCGGCTCTTTGATCAAATGGGTGCGGGAAAGGAGTGATTTTGAGGACGTTCGTCCAAGAAGATGGACGAGATCGAGTGCACGGAATGCTCCCCCGGGTGTCGAGGGACGACGACAGGAGAGAGAGAAGAGAGGAGGAGGAGAAGAGAAGTGGGGGGAAGGAATGACACGAGGCGAGTTCCGGGTTCCGTGCTGGAGCTGCAGATGGCAAAGTGGCATTTAAAGAGGAGGAGGGGAGGCTATTATATTGGCGAAAAGGCCGGGATTGGAAGGAGAATCCATGGCGGACTGTCTGCCCACTGGTGGTGGGTGATCTGATCTGATCTGATCCGTGCGCCTGCCTCTGGCCGTCTTCTTCTTCGTCCAGGAATTCTCGTACTTCTTCTTAGTTTTACGGCAGGCTAGGGAATGATACGTCAGCAGTAGGCAACGAAGACAAAAAAATTTCAAACCCATACACCACTTAAAAATTCACTTTTAATTACTTTTCGTTAAATTTTACAATCAAATTATTAAATTAAAGGATATGTGACGGCTAAGGAATACATCGGTTTAGAGTTTTATCTCCGTTTGTCATAGATATCCTAGTTTGTGAGTTATAAGAGATGAACTGATTTGGACTTTTACAACTATTTGTCACGGTATCTCAATTTGTGGATTTTTATAATATTAATCCAATTTGTCATAAGTGTATAAGTGATTTTTTGTGATACTAACTTTTTGGCTATTGATGAGTAGCCGAATTTCTTCATAGAGAGAGAGAGAGAGAGAGAGAGAGTCACCGAATTTTTATTTCACCGTATAGATAAAGCATCGCCGATAGGATAATCCGCGTAACACAAATCGAATTTTAATTTGATGTCCTAACGACGCTGGCATAGGGAGGAAAGAGAGAGAGGTCGGTAATTTTTTTTTTCCTAATCCTTGGTTTTTTCATGATCCACCACACGTCCCGACTTTCGTTCTCTTTTCTCTCGACCAGAAAATGCGGGACTACCTTACAGTGCGAAACCGGTAAAGACGATCGTCTCCTGGGTTAAACACAGACGCCATGCATGCAAATCATTCGCTGCCCTTTTCGAGCTTATGATACGACATTTCGAACCACCATTAGTCTCGACCAGTGCTTCCCGCTACTGGTACTAAGTTCCTAACGTGGGCAAAGCTAGTTGGATTTTTGTTGGTTTCTCTTGTAACGTTTTTTTTAGCCACGATATTTCGCGACCTAAATAAGGAAAAAAACACGACACGTGTCGCGTGCCGATTGGGGAGACGAATGCCAAGAGACATTATACCACATGGTCATGTGAATCTTGAGAATCTCGCATCGTGTCAAGGAAACCTTTTTCCGGTTGGCAATGGAGTGGAGAATCTCCTAACCTTAAGCTTAAGAAATTAAAAAAAATACGACCCAAAAAAAAATACACCTAAAGAATTCAAGCACGTGGGGCCCACCCGAGGAACTTGTTTAAATGTTTCCGTCGAAAATGATCTTTTCTTAGACAGGCCGAAATTGACCTTTCTTTCCATTTATTTATTTATTTTGGGGGTAAAATTCTTCGGCTGCGTTTGATCGACCGGATAAAAGTCAGGATAAGATATATTTTATCATATCCTGTATTTGGTGATGGTCCAGGATAGGATAAGGTCGGATATAAGCCAGATATAGCCTGGATAAAAAAATCCGAGAGAGGGGGTGGGATAAACCCGGATAAGATTTATAATGCCTATTTTTCCAGAAACCCTACATGTCACTCGTCGTCATCTTCATTCCTACACCTTGTGCACTTTCACCAAAAAAATTTGTCGATTTTTTTTCCTTCACAGATTCCTCCGGACCCGTGTATAGCAAAAAAAAAAATTATCCTATCCGACCTTAAATTCGTAGTCCATCAAACAGTAGACAGGATACGAAGAAATCCCAGGATTTTTTATCCTATCCTATCCAGTCCTATCCCGTTTAGAAATTCGGACAACCAAACACAGCCTTCGTATTGATAAGGTCGACAAAATTGTAGACAGCGAGAGACAGCGATGCGTTTGGAATCTACGTATTGGATTTTAATCCTCGGATTTTTATTTAATTTTTTTCTATCTTTTTTATTTTAATTATTGGTCCTCGGCCGGCTATGGCGTGGAGTATGAGAGAAAGTGATGCGAAGGGAGGAAATATATAAATAAATAAATTACAAGGAAAGAAGAAAGAACAGCCGTGATGTTTCCATTGAATCTAATTTTGTAGGTTCAATGATATCTTTTTGTGTTTCTTTTTCGGAGTTATCAATTCATTCTATGAGTGCATAACTAGGGAGGTCGACTACAGATTTTCTTTTTTCGGTCGAAGGGTCGGCTATGGTTTTGTTTTCGGTCGAAAAAGGGTCGACTACAGTTAGTCGGCACCAAGTTTAACGTTTCCCTTCTTGAAATCTCGAGCTCTAATAGTGGGCTTAGAGCAACATGTGTCCATAGAAGTGTCATGGTGATTCTAATCATGCTTTTGATTGATGGTGTATGTTGAGCTATGCGAAAGAAACGTGTGGGGGGGAGAGATGGTTTGATTCGAAAGCCAAGAAACGGACGCTTAACACACAAGTGTAGTGCTCATCACGTCCAACGCTCGTGCATAATTCAGACGAGCACAATCGACGATCGAAATGCGAACGCTCAAACTCGTAATCGTGCTCCGTGTCGTGTCAGACGAAAAGCACGGTCTGAAGGCGTAAGGTTTCGGAGGGCGGAGTTGTAAAACGCAAGAAGTGAATTTGTCATCTATCTGAACGGGATCGTAACGCCGTTTTCGTCCGCGTAGAAAGCGCGCAAGATGATTAGATTCGCGAATCTCCAAAGTCTCCCGTTGAAAAATCAACTAGCGTGGCTTTGATTTGATTGCCCAAGCTCCATCCCAATTCCCCACCCCCCAAACCGGCCTTCAAGGAGGCCGCGCCTTTTCCCAACTTCGTGATGTTGACGAACATCCCCGCTGACGTTCGGTCGAATTGACAACTTCTTTTGGCGAAAAAAAGGGTACGTGTGTCTTCTTGTACTTTTACAAGTTGGGAAAAGGGGTCAGCGCAAGCCATTGAGTGCCAAATGGACGACGATGCGGAGGCCGAGCTCGCGCAAAGCGGCAGAACTAGAATTGGATCGTGATGCATCATCTGCAATGCACAGTTGCACATTCCGTTTGTACAATATATATCGAACAGAATCGCTTCATTCTTGCGAAAATGACACGGATGGTCCGTAAACTTTCATCCGATGTGTAACGTCGTTTCTGAATTTTTAATTTTGCTCAATATGATCCGTGAATTTTAATCTGATGTGCGACGCCATCCTTGAATTTTTAATTTGTTCAATATATATATATATATATATATGTTCAATTTAGTCCCCGAACTATACAGAGATGTTTAATGTTGTTCGTGAACTTGAACCGATGGAGGATATCGTTGGGGACTAGATGGCACATTAAAAGTTCGGAAATGATGTTGCATTTTTGGCCAAAGTTTATATATCATTTGTGTCGTTACCTCTAAAAAGAAATAATCCATACAAGGAAACGATAAGAGATTTCGTTTCAAGATTTAGAAAGGTTATTATAAGATGGAAAATATCGAAACTTCTCTATTGAAAAATGCGAGAGATAAACTAAAATTTAGAATTAACGTAATGGTACGTGGACATGATATTTGTAATTCGGCTGTATTATATACGATTCGCAACATTTAGGGAGTTGATTAACGATTGTGATTTTTCAAAAGTAGGAGGCTCGTTTTATCTTACCTAAGAGCGTAGATATATATGGAGATATTGAGATTTCGTGTCACCTTTCTGTATAAAAGAAAATCCAACTTGGGGATTAAATATATCATTAACTTTCAATTAGATTTATTTTCCTCAATAATGAATTAACTTCTCGTTTTTTCTCGTGATGTGGAAGCAAGAGAATTACGCATGAAAGGCCGCTAATTCCAAACAATGTACAATAAAATTGTCAATATATATTCGCAAGAAAAAAATGTGTAAAAAGTCATGAACTTATTGTACGATACCAATTCAGGTTTAAATCTTTGAATTGTGCTAATTTAGTCATAAACCTTTTCATTGTGCCGATTTAGTCATAAACTTTTTGACCATTTCCCAATATAGCATTTCCGATCGATTATCCAAATAATAAGTTTAGGACTAAAATGGTAGATTTTCAAAAGGTTTAGGGCTAACTCGACGCATTGAAAGGTTTATGATTAAATTGGCAAATCGTCCAAATGTTTAGGACTAAATTGGCACAATCGAAAAGTTTAAAACTGAATTGGCTATCATATAATAGATTTAGGATTTTTTGGACAATTATCCCTATGTTCTCAACTGTCCAAAAAACCATTCTCAATTGGTTGGCCAACGAGCAGCTAGCGACTGATTGTTTCGTGCCTCGGTGCTTTCGCTAGAAAACAACATCTCTCGTTTTAATTTATGTTATACGATCTTTGTCATATGTATATAATTTTATCCGATTCAATTCACGATGTTGGCATGCATATCATTTGATTCCAATCGCCCCCGATGACCCTAATTCGAAACTTAGGACCTGGATTGATCGAACGCTTCGAATTTTCCCCAACACCGACGGCGATGCTAGCTCATGCCTCGTCGCTATTTTTTTACAAGATCACCATCGATGTCGCCTCGAATTGTCCATACACAAAATAAACATTTCGTGGGGGTGACGTGTTGTCGATCCCAATTTGCCATCCCATGACCTCGATTTTGGAGTTTAGGGATTGGACTGATCGGGCACTTCAATTTCTATCGATATCAAATGGGAGCTTTCTCTTTATGTCTGGTTATTGTTGGTGCACCTTCGATCAAACCAAGCAGAAAAGTAACACACATATATTGTGATTGATACAAGGAGCAATTGACCATGGAGATACAATGCCTCCTTTAGCGTAGCTGTGCATGGCCTCTTTGCATGAGTGTTTAACTCGGGCTCCATTTTGTTTCACGGGAAATTGAATAATTTGAAAAGCATTTTTCTCAAAAAATGATCGCTTTATTTTTCATCGCCCACGAAAATATTAAGACATAAATCGTCGTTTATAATGAAAACATTTTTCATTGGCTAATTTATTCCAAGCGATACACGCAATCGTTTTCTGAGAAAATAATCTTTAAATCATTTATTTTTTCGCGAGATAAACGGAATCTTCATTAGAAGAAAAATTGAATGTACCAAATAAAAACAAGCAAGGCATTGTTGTTGATCTTGATGCTGCAGCCAGTTTCCAATTTTATCCCCAACAGGGCTGATGACATATTGGGCCAATGATGGGCCTGGGCCTGGGCCTGGGCCTACCAGAGAAACCAGGAGCCCAACAAAATTTTTTTTTATCGGCTAGCCCACGTCATCGCAACGCACCACTCATCTCTGTTAGGGGTGCATCAGCAGAAAACCGGAACCGCCAAGAACCGGATCAGACCGGACCGCCCAGAATAGTCTCGGACCGGTCTGAATCTCCGGTTTCAATTTATCGGACCGGTAGTTCCAGCTTGCAAGCTCTTTTATCATTTGTCTGTGTTTTCTTACACCCCTCGTCATCCAGAGAAGCCCCCGCCATTTTCAAACGAACGGTCTCTGCTCGAAAGAACAGCAGCAAACATGGCGTCCCGCACGCTCTTCCTCCACTCCGTCGCCTTCCCTCCATCTCCTTCTCCTTATCCTTCTTCTCGTCCTTCTTCTTTGCTACTCGCCGTCAGTTTGAGGTCCGTCTGTTCCAGAAACCGAGCTCTCCTCAATCGGTGCTCCGTCGCCTCCCGGACCGCCTCCGCCGCCGGCCCCGGGGGCGGCGAGCCGTCCGCCGCTCGCTTCCAGAGCCTCAGGGTCCTGGAGTGGGACAAGCTCTGCGATTCCGTCGCTTCGTTCGCCGGCACCTCGCTCGGCGGGGAAGCCGCTAAGGTCAGTTCGGTTGATCGGCAGATTCGCGTATTTCCGTTAGGCGATATTGATTTTTCACGTGCGAATTCGATACTTTTGTAGCTAAGCTATGTACGGAGGCGATTGGTGATTTTTGTTAAAGTCGAATTTTGGTTTTGATTGTGGCTTCAATTGAAATTCTGACGCCGTTGTGCGGGCGTGGGTTGTTGTTTGTGAAGGTTCGGTTGTGGTCTCTGGATCAGACGTACGAGGAGAGCATGAGGCTGTTGAGCGAAACCAATGCGGCTGTGGAAATGCACCGACACGGCGGGTTCAGCTTGGACTTCAGTGGCATCGATGCTGCTCTGGTCAGTGCTTTACGCTAATGTTGTCCTCTTCTAGCAACATGGAGTTTAGAAACTCATATGCTGTGTATAATTACTTCTCATTGGGTTCTCAGAGCCAGATCAGATTTGTTAAGCGTTGCTTGGTCATAGTTGTTACTGAATCACAGATGTGCGTTTTGGAACTCCTAAGTAAGGAACAATTATCTCCAATATGCACTTGCAGTTGGAATTCAATCAGGCCGGAAATTTTCCTTGCTCTCTCTCTCTTTTTTTCCACTTCTAGCTCAGTTTTGTTCATGAAGTTGCTACTGAGCTTCTGATACGTGTCACCTGGATATCTGCGGTCATTTTAAGTGTTTTAGTTTTCAACAAGATGCTGAAGTTTACGTGTCACTAACTGCTTACTCTTGATCTTCCCAAAGGTCAAGTCTGCAATTCAGCATGCTCGGAGGGACTCACCCATGAGCGGACATGAAGCAATAGCGGTTGCATCTCTACTGCAATTTGCTGATACTCTACAGCTGAATCTACGAGCTGCAATCAAGGAAGATGCGGATTGGCATAGACGCTTCATGCCTTTGAGTGAAGTGGTAACATTACTGAACTCAAGTATATATGATGAATAAAGCAGCTGCATTTATTGATTTCTAATATCATCATGGACTTATTCCAGTTTTGATGTTACCTTGCAGATTCTGGAATTCATAGTAAATCGAGCTCTTATTAAGTTGATACAGCAAGTCCTTGATGAAGATGGCTCTGTTAAAGACTCCGCTGTAAGTTCTCCTATATTTCAGAGTCAGCTGTCATGTGGCAGCTTTGTTTTAGTAGGTTTGGATGTGATTCTCCATTCTCTCTCCTTCCCGTTCCTGTAGCTCATCTTAGCATTTTCATTTTTTTTTTCAGAGTCCTTTGCTTAAACGGTCACGTGAACAAGTGCGGATGCTTGAAAAGAGGGTAAAATCATTCTTGAACTTTTGTCCCATGCATTGAATGATTATTGTACCTGCAATTAAAAAGCTTCCCTTTGGTGTTTCAAAGACTGTGATCCTTGAACATGGTTATGCACTCAGAGTGGCTAATCAACTGTAATTGCTGAGGCCAACCAGAAGATGTCAGCATCTTCTGCACCAGATTACAGAAAACTTGACACAAAACTTCTTATTCCTCTTGCATCAATATTTATCTGTATCTTCTGAGTTATTGTAATGGGGGGCAATTGCCTCCATACGACACTTCTTAGTTTGTTTTTGTTTTTTTGGATAGTGAGGTAATTCATTTAAGAGGCTGAGCCATCAAGGGGATGCCAAAACCATTTAAATACATTCTTTTTTTTAATAGCGAGACAATTCCTTTATTATTGTTATTGGTTTAATTGCCTTTGACTTAGAGGAAGCATTTCCTTATGAGAGTTTTTTTTTTTTTGGGGTCAGAATTTCCTTATGTGAGTTGACCGCCAACTTTTTAGTCAATTTTTATTGATATGTGAATGAAAGTTGGCATTGCCCTGTTCTCATTCTCCATCTACCTTTATTCAAGGTACTCTGCCTAAATAGAGTTTCCATTTGTGGATCTTCTTCACACTTCTCAGCCAGTCTCTTATTCGGTCCTTTGAAACTCTGAGTTGTCTCTTTATTTGATGCTAAAAACTGATTCTGGTTATGTTTACATTTTCTTTGTTCAGCTACATGAGTTGATGGATAAATTAATGAGGAATGATAGGAATGAGCCATCCTTCCAAGTGAGTGCACCAATCTTGCAGATCTACATGTGTGTTTACTTTGTATCTTTCTATTTGTCTGTTTTAACTTTCATATTTTCCTTTATTTAGGAAGTGAGTAATGTCAATGGAAGATGGTGCATAAAGTCCGGAATGGATAAGCTGACAAATTTGAATGGTCTACTGATATCCAGGTGCTAAAAAATTATACATACTTCCCTTTTTCTTTCCTTTCCTTTTCCTTTTGCATTTCAAAGAGCTTTTGAGCAGCTACAAGTATGCTAGTCCACTGGTAAATTATCTAGAGCTCTTCGCTTATTTCATCTTAGCTCAGAGCTGAGACTTTCTGTTAGTTTGTGCCATAAGATAGTTGAATTGTAATGTGTCGCGTCGTTCGTTGCTCTACAGTTTTGCTATTAATTTTGGTCTACAGTCTTAAGCATAGGGCACATTTGGTTAATGGACAAGTAATATTAATATTTTAATTGAGCTTGGTTGTATTTTGAGCATCCTTAAAAGAAAGAAGTACCATGTAAGTACTTTGGGGATTTGGTAATTGTTTTGCTTGCATGACAATGGTGATAAGTTATTTGCAATTTACATTGAACGTTAACTTTTACTCAAGAAAGAAACATTATTTGCCTTCTTTGGTAACTCAAACCAGAAGGCTTTCATTTTATAAGGCAGGCTGGTGGACAATTTGCATGATGAATGCTCTCACTGGATGCAAATAGTTGTGAACTTTGGATGAAGAGGTTTTTTTTGGACTCCTTGGGTACAAGGTTATTTCGTTTAATAGGATATTTATTCTATCCTGAATCTGTCATAATGTAGTGGTTCAGGGAATGGAAATATTATAGAGCCACTTGCTGCCATTCCTTTAAATGATGAGCTGCAACGAGCAAGAGGATTGGTGGCAAAGGCAGAGGAAGATGTGCTCCTAATGTTAACAAAGAAGGTTGCATATCTTCCAGTTGATATTGCTTCTTGTCACCAGCTTCTTCTTACCTTTATATTCTCACCTTGTCATTTCTCAAGCAGATGCAAATGGATCTTGATGAAACTGAAATTTTGCTGAACAGCATAATCCAACTGGATATGGTAACGTTCCTACTGCTACCAAAGTCTCTCTCTCTCTCTCTCTCTGGTTTCTTCTGCAGAGTGGTCTTGTGTGCACAGTTTCTAAGTTTCCTGAGTGTTTTCCTTTTTATGTGAAGTCTGTAGGAAATGAAAATTAGACCTCATACAGTTTGAATTACCTTTTTCAACAACTTACAAGTAATCGAATGTGTTTTTGTGGTGAAACAAAGATCTTCATTGAGAAATTAAACCAATCAAGTTACATCATTCTTAGTTGAACTACTGTCAAGTGCATCCTTATAAAATATCCTTAGTAAAATCTGGAATACTAGTGGATATAATAAACTCGATATACTGCTCCTTTCCCAACCTAACCAGAGCGTCCACTCATCCGTTTGCTTCTCTGTATATATGGTCAATTCGTTATGCTTGCACTCCTTCCAGCAAGTTCCTGCACTAAAAAAAGGAGAGGTTCTATGAGATATTGTGAATTTTTATTTTTACGAACATGAATTACTGCTAAGGCATCCAATTCAACATGCCAATGAGTAACTTTATTTGTAATAGCAAGTCTGATTCTGTTTCTTAATGTCCAAATCTCAGCTATGAAAGCATTCTTCTTCCTATGTTACGCGAGAAGCCAGCTATCCAGTTTCTCAGTGATCTCTCAAAAAACTCCTGCTCCTGCTTCTCCGTTTTCCATAGACATTGCTCCATTTGAATTAACCTTAATCCACTCTTGTTCAGGTTTCCTTTGTTTCGTCCCCTGCCTTAATCTTCTCCTTCCACACCCATTTTTCTTCATGGTAGCACAAGATTCTCCAACTTTAGTCAAACAAAAAGAAGTCAGTTCGGGCAAATTTGCTGATTCTTACACAAAAATTATTTCTATTTTGCCAAAGAACCAAAGATCCATAGGGAAAACAATTCCCCATGGAATTTTGGGTCTTTGATACCAAACCTTGCTTTTAACATTGTCTTCAATCCACTCCCAGGTATCTTTGATGAAAGAGACTGCCAGGCTATTAGGAATAGCCAGGCCCCTTAAAACTCTCTAGCCACAGGGCCAAATAAAAACAAATGATCTGCAGATTAAGGGCTTGCCCGCATACTGAACAAAGTTCTGGGAATTTATGCCTCAATTCACAAGGACTTCATTTAGAGCTATGCTATTATTGAGACTTTGCCAAATGAATTGCTTAATTCTAGGGTTGTATTAATTTTCCATATCCAAGAACAGTCCTTGCATGATCCTCAGGATATCTATTAGCCGCAATCTCGTAGGCAGACTTGAGGCAAAAATCTCTTCTGTTGGGGAAATTCCAACAGACCTTGTGTTCGAAAAGCAACTGTTGATAATTCTTATGAAAATCGGTCATAAAACTGCAAAACCGCTTGTGGTGATAACATTGTAGATTGAGCTATATATAATAATTGGAGGTGCTCTTCTTATTGTTTGGGCGCTAATATGCAGATAAATGCTCGAGCTGCTTATAGTCTTTCATATGGGGGCACATGTCCTGATCTGCTTCTACTAGAGGAGAAGAGTAGATTGCTCGACGCTGAAACATCCTTGTCAGAGCACAAAATTTCAAAATCATCGAACTCCATGGAATGGATGTTGTTTTTGCCTAAAGCTTATCATCCCTTGTTGGTCCAGCAGCATAGACTAAATCTGCGCAAGGCCCGAAAGGATCTCAGCAGTGCTGCTGCAGTGAGTCATGAAATGGCTTGTAAACTTTCTCATTATTTTTCTGCTTATGATAACTCTCTTTAAACTTCATGTTGTATTTTCTGCTCTTGCACGTGCTCATTGAACATCTAGATGCTACATAGGGGTTGGTGCTTACTGCATAATATGATGGCTCAGGAAATAGGAAGGAGGAAAATGGGAGCAGGAATGTCAATTAAAGGAGAGTCAGAGATTGATATTGTAGCCCTGAAAGAGCGGGTTAGTTTGAAATGGTTAGCAATTTGAGCATAGTACTTAATTCTTTATTTTGACACATTTGCTATTAATTCAGGTTTCAGCCCTCGAACAAGCTAAGCCAGTCGCAGTTGATTTTTTCATTTCCAGGGAGACTAAGGTTTTGGTCATAACTGGCCCTAATACTGGTGGGAAAACTGTATGCCTTAAAACAATTGGCTTGGCAGCTCTGATGGCAAAATCAGGTTTAATAATTGGCTTTCCTTTGTGGTGCCTTTTCTGAGACAGGCTAATGGGTTGCCTGTCGCAATTTTCTTATTTGTTGCAGTTGTAAATTCATTTTTCCGCTATTTCTGTCTCTCCAGGTATAAATGTCCGTAATTCCAATCCAGATCTATCTATTAACAGCATTCCAATTAAAACACACTTTTTCATAGTAACTGTAGACAATCTGGAGTACATGTATATTCTGTAATGTTTAAAAGTATCTCACCAGGGACAACGTTTATGTATGTCCTAGTTGTTTTCTCTACTCTCTATCTTTAAAGATAGCAACATTCAGTTTTTTCCCCTAAATAGGTTGTTATTGCAGGCCTATACATCTTGGCAGCTGAATCTGTACGGATCCCTTGGTTTGATTCTGTCTTTGCTGATATTGGTGATGAACAGTCTTTGTCCCAATCTTTATCTACCTTCTCTGGACACTTGAAACAAATCAGTGTGAGCATAGCCTTCTCGTAATCATGCCACTAATCATTTTTTTTAGTTGATATTTTCTTATATGATATATTTGCAGGACATTCAATCAAAATCAACAAAGCAGTCGTTAGTGCTACTAGACGAAGTATGTTATTGCCGGTCTTTCTTTTGCCTCTTCAAAATTGTCTGATGTGACTTCTTTGAGTGACCTGTCATGCAATTACAGCTCTTCTTGTGCTTACCTAGGTAATATTGATATGAAATAATCTATTGGTATGTGATAACAATGATAGGTTGGTGCGGGAACAAATCCCCTAGAAGGAGCAGCTCTGGGAATGTCACTGCTGGAATCTTTTGCCAATGGTGCTCTTTTGACAATAGCTACAACCCATCATGGTGAACTGAAAACCCTGAAGTACAGGTAGTTTCCTAACTTGAATATTTTGAGGTCCATTGCAGATACATATTCATCCTTCGAACTTTTCCTTTCCCTGTGCTTGATCGGTGGTATGTAGGGGTAATTCCCTTGGCTTTCCACCCCACTTTTATCAATATTTTATTTTGGATTACGCAGTTATTGAAAAACAAAATTAAAATTTTCACATCAAACTTGGACCCCCAACGTTTATAATTCTAGATCTGTCGCTGGTGGCAGCGGTTTAGCTTGTTTAATCTAGTTGAAGTCATATAGGACACATCTGCTTTTGACATTTGCCACAAACTACAAGATTTGTTGCTCCCTTGGTGCTCCTGGGCTCTTACATATTCTCAATGATTGGCAGCGCTGCCGGCTTCGAAAATGCTTGTATGGAGTTTGATGAAGTAAATTTCAAGCCTACTTACAAGATTCTCTGGGGAATTCCAGGTTTTTCATTCTTCATTAGATGACTGCCTTTGTTATGTCCTGCAGTTGTTGGACTAGATCTAATAATAGCTCATGCTATCATTTGCTGTTTTGTATCTGTCGAAATTGGATATGACTTGACATGAGTTTTATCTTATAGGGCGTTCGAATGCTATCAGTATAGCTGAAAGGTTGGGACTGCCTGGCACAATTGTCAATGATGCTCGAGAACTGTATGGTTCAGCAAGTGCGGAGATAAATGAGGTAACTAGTGTTAGCTTAGAACTGTTCTGGTCGTCAACAAAATCTTGATAATAAGGTAGCAACTCCTATGAAAGGTGTACGTGCTGTAACATATCATACATTTGGCACGCCTTTTTCTGTAGCCTGTCGGTTCAGTTTTTTCTGCTTGACACTCCATCGTGGTTTATACCAATACTATAAGAACATGGATATGCATTTTTATAATCTCAGTCCATGGATTGGGGTCTACTTGAGGCTTTTTGTCATCATGTGCCTACTGCAAGTGAAGATTTTGGAAGTTTGCACTAACAGGAGCGCGATCCGCAATTTCAGCTGACTATTTTTATATTCACTTGCATTTATGGAGATTGGTTTTGTTCCCTTTTCTTGTGGTGGCTGTTGAGGAGCCATTACTGATGACATCTTTGTATGCGCTTGCAGCTCATTACTGATATGGAAAAATACAAGCAGGAATTCCGTGAGCTGCGATGTGATTCACAATCTTACCTAATGTGAGAATCATTGGCTTCTTGGAATTGGCCTCTTTCATAAGCAATGACTGCCCTTTTTGTTTTTGGCTGAGTCATAAATAACTAGTAACTGCTGAATCATAGAAGTACTGATTGGAACTATATCTTCCCCTTTTTCTGAGTTCAGAGGGAGCATCTATCCATTATTTCTGTAGGTATCCTTTGGGTTTGTTTCATACTCCTACATGAATGAATGCTACTCTTTCTTGTGTAAATACCCAATATTATTAAACTTATAGGTTATTAAAAGGATAAGTTGGAGTCTTTATGAAAGTGTATCCGATTACTCTCTACTTAGGTTTCTCCTGTTTGACATACTCGAGTCAGTGCACTTTGAAAGCGGCCAATGAATTTCATCTTGCAATAGGTGTATAAATTTATGAAAAAACCATTTCCTTTGTAAGAAGTGGTTCTTTCTGCTAGCAAGGCATCATGTGAAATGAAACTTGTATCATATGTAGCTGTATCTAGCTTCTTACTGTTTTTGTTCTAGGCTCGCGAGGGAGCTTCACAGAAAATTGTTGGCCGCCCGGAGGAGGATTGAGGAACAACGTATTGCTCAAAAGAATAAGATGTTTAGAGAAATATCAGAGGCCGCTGCAGTGGCACGCTCAATGCTCCATAAGAGAGTGCGGGAGTTTCGTGCATCCCAAGTGCAGCGCTTCCAGCCAATTGCAGTAAAAACAAGCCCGAAGTCATTGGCTGCCAACCGCCAACAAAGTATAGATGAAGCCAGCAAAGATCTTGTGCAAAGGAAAAGTACAATCCCGTCTGAACCTCTCAAGCAATCATCTTTAGGTACTGCTTAAGAAACTCTGCCATATTCATTTTATTTAGAAACATAAGTAATTGTCATGGAAGGAATATGGTGAGGACTCTCTTTCAGCAAGAGTCCTATTTCTAGTCTTGTTGAAATGGAAAAAGTCCATCTACTTAAACAGTCTTTTCCCATTTATGATGCAGAGAAAAAATCTGAGCTTCCAGTAGTTGGTGCAATGATACATGTTCCATCCCTTGGGAGGAAAGCAACAGTTCTGAAAGTGGACTGCTCTAAGAAAGAGATCGTAGTTCAAGCTGGCAATATGAAGTTGAAATTAAAACTGAACGACTTTCAGACATTATGTTAAATTCAAGCCCATAGTCTCCTGTTGTGGTCTAGACTTGCTATGCTGCCGAGTAATCTGGAATGGATTTCAGTGCCCCCAAGATATCAATCGGTGCATAGGAAAAAAGGTGGATGAAAATGATCTCTTGAAAGTTCTGAGAAAGAGAACTAACATTTTTGACTTATGGGCTATCCGTTAACAATTGAAATTCTGAGGAACTTTTTCTGATCTTCATGAAATGTGAATAAACAAAACTGATATCAAATCCTGTTGCCACAGTTTCTCTATCTAATTGTCTCTTCGATATCTGTACGTGTCCCTTCTTTATTCAGCATGAACTCAAAAAGATTATCTAACGCATGAGCAACTTGTTTTATGCAGATTCCCATCATCATGTCATTCATTGTGAATGGCGGGATGTAGAACAAAGATATCAAAGCCATAAGTTGAAGAATGCGATGGAAAAGGCTGAAAGGTTCGAACGAGTGCTCCAGTCTCACATCGTTACACTATACTGTTGCCAGATTTCCACTGTAACTGGAGAAAATTTCCTCTTTATTAATGATGAACTGGAAGACGGGGAATCTTAGCAGCGAATTAAAGATATGTTTGAGGACTGGGGTCAACTGGAGCTTTAATGTAGTGAAGAGTCATGGGAGTCTCACTGCACATGCTCCATTGGTCCGAAGGTTATATGGTTGTGATTCAATGCTTGTTGAGCATCTTCCGCTTCCATTCAATGTCTTATCTATTTATGAAGGAAAAGTGGTTATCAGTTCACAAGGGTGGATGCTTCAGGCTTTTAATAGGTGAACTGCTGTTTCTCTTTGGATTTTATGTCTCGAAAGAACAGCTATAAGCTTTGAGCACTCTTGTAGATCTGTCTGCTCACAATTATGTTATATCTGAAAACATTAAAGTCATAATCACTCTGTAATCGTTTATAGACATCTTGACTATCTTCTAATACTGTTATAACACCCATTTCGCAGGAGGTTTTGGACCGTTTCAGTTCGTATCGGGGCAACTTGCAGTGTCAAGATTTGGTTGAATCAACCAGGAGACAGACATCCTCAAGTCTTTGCAGAAGAGGCTTCTCTTGAGATAAGTTGCATCGTTTAGAATCTGTCCAACTAAATAAAATTTGATTAACTGCAACAAGTCTTTCAGTTGTGCATTGGCGAATTTTCAGACAATCTGGGTCTAATCCATTACTTTTTAGATGGGCATCTAGGTCCTTGAACCTCTTCTGGTGTTGGACCAATCACCAAGTTTTCCCGGTTTCTTGTTGATAGGAATTTCCTAGATAGCACATCTATCGTTCCCCTTGCTTTCGGAACCATGGTAGGCAAAAGAAGAAGCTTTTGCATTCGCCTGCACTCTTACAGGTGATTACTCCTCTTTAAGGTAAACACAAGGTTTTTGACCTGCTGCGTCTTTGCACTCCTATCCTATACACTTCAAGGCTTGTTAGAGCTCCTCTCAAAATAAAACCTTAACATGCATCCGCCTTCCTGGAGCAGGAGGCTGTGCTTAAGAGACTGCGAGCATAGTTTCTTTCTTTACCTTCTATAGCAAATATGCCCACAATATGGAGTAGACATGTACACCACCCTCTCTCTGACCAAATTAAGATTCATGCATTCGCGCACACATGCCGCTCTCCACATGAAGACAGGGCGGAAGATGCTTCGTCACATCCATGTCTCAATGGATGGACTCAGTTTTGAGTGTTTCCTCCTAGGATGTCTTGTGCACTAAGCTGTGAGTATTGGCATTTCGGCTATACCACGATGCTTGCAAGAGATGATGGAAATTGCTGACTTTAATGTTTCAAAGTTTGAGGTTTTGATACAATTTTCTGCTTTGTCTTTACTTTTCAAAGGATGGAGCGCTCCTATTCTCCTGATCTCTACTCACTACTTCTGATCCATCATTTGTTGATGACTTGTTGGGGTGTCAAATCTGCATAAAGATGGATGACTTGCCGATGCAAGAGATGCTCACTCTTGATGGAATCGAGATCTTCTAAGTTGTCTGATTGAATGGTAGATAGCTTAATATATGGCAATTACTTATTAAACAAACCACGTTCGAGGAGTATTTTAATACATACTCGATAAAGAAACAATTTAGTATTTTAATATCTTAGTAGATTGCAAAACTTATGAAAGAAACTATATTGTGAAGCTCTGGTAAAGTTGGAGATCAGCTGTTTAATCCACCTATACTCATCATCATTGCACTTCCCAGTTCCTCATCTTTCCTCTCATCATCATCAGAAGCCCCCACAGCCCACCCAAACTCAAACGTGACATCCAAGAAATACAGCATGCAAACCAGCACGAAACAGCTCAAAAACATGGGTATTGGACCGAAAATCCACAGAAAAAGAGGGAAAGAGAAGTAGAACGCCCGCAACCCCAGCGACCAGAAATAGCTCCCCCGGTTCACCGTCGTGGCTACATACTCCGCCATCGCCTGGTGGTGATGCTGGTGCTGCGATATCTTCCTGTACGGCACGTTGATTAGGATGCTTGCGTGGCTGTAGTACCTTACGGACTGAACATTCAGGAGGAAAGCCACCAAGAAACACACGAGGATGGCGAAGAACTTCACAGAGAAACCGAACTTGCTCCGGTCTCCAAAGATGAAGAGCGAGGATTGGTTGCCGTTCCCGCTGGTCATGAGGACGGCGATGAGGGAGCTGAGGGTGATTGCTGTCGAGGCCAACAGAGTTGATGCCATGATGTTGTTCCTCAGCGTTTGGACCGCGAGGACGCCGGTCTTGGAGACATCCTGCCCCACAAGTCGGACGCCACGAAAAAGAAGAAGGGTCAAGAAGCATTTCCGGGGAGACAAAAGAGAGGAGAGAGACAAACCACGTTACCTCCATCATAGCTTGAACCCAGAATCGCCGATTAATGGCGGTCACGCCAACGACGGTCTTGGTGGGGTGCTTCACGATCCGATGGAGGAGCCATGCATGGTAGGCCATCATTATGAACAAGCCCAAGGGGACCAACGTGTAATCAAGAACCTTCTTGTCCATAATAACCTATAAGGAGCAGATAGTTGTACAAGCGAGAAAGAAGAGAAGATCAAATGGAGATGAAGAAGAAGAGGATCTTTTGCGGACTCAGTAAATCGGCAAAGGAGAGAAAAACAAGGGATCCTTATAACAAACTTGTGAACATGCACTTTTTGCTGAGGCGACGAGAGGAGTGAATTGAATTGGCTTTGCTTGCGTGGATTGGACTAGTGGGAGACGCACCTTTTCAAACTCCTGTTTTTGGTCTGGGACATATTAAATCTCTAACATAATAAACAAAGTCGCTCACGTTATTCAAGGGCTCCTTTCTTTCTTTTGTACAGTAGGAACCAACCATGGGATCATGTGTCTTTTCTTAATAGTCAGTCGCGTCTGAATGCCGTTCATCCTCCTCCTCTTCACCACAGAAATTAATGAGAGCTTTGGCATGAGGGACGAAATTAGGCATTCAATAGCAGCTGTCTAGGTCATCAATACTCTTCATAGTGATCGTGAAATTTGATGGGACCACAACCAACTATTTTAAAAGTTTAAGCTGTTAGACAAATACGTGATTTATTATTTTAATACTTTAATGCTCTCCCTTATATTTAGTCTGATCAGTTCGCCTGATACTAAACTTGAATATATTAATTTAATTGTGTTCTAATACTATGTGAGATTTGGTGGAATTATAATCAACTGTTTTAAAAGTTTAAATTGTAAGATGAATGCGTGATTTATTATTTAAATGTTCTAATAGTGATCACCTCTCATGTGGTGTCATAATGGCTTTTAGCGTTTTTGAATTTTTTGTTCGTTTTTGAAGTTATTAAAACGATGGTGGAACGATGTTGAATTGAGATTGCTTCTTTCGGTGTCATAGAGGAACAGACATGCTACTTTTATTAGTTCTAACTAATCGATATGTATTTTGACTATGGGTAATAAAATTAAAAAAAAACATAATTGACATTTAGACATGACAAACATTGTCTATGTAAATGATAATAATTAAAACTTTTAGTGTTGATGTAACCAAACATTATTTTGAGTGTGTTTGGTAATCATTTTGTTCTCGAAAATAATTTCTGCTCAGAAATGATTTTTTTTATTCCATTTCGGAAACAATTTTCTAAGCATTTAAAAGCGTTTGGTAACTGCCCAAAATTTATATTCCCGGAATAGAAAAAAGAACAAAAATGCATTTGGTAATCGCACAAAATTTCTTTTTATTAATAATATTTTGAATATTTTAATATTTCTTTTTTTTTTCTTCCCCTTCCTTGGCCCATGTTCAGGTCACCGGCGTCAGTGACCAACCACAGGCCAAGGCTAGCGAGGGCGTCGCGGCCCTCGTCGCCTGGGTGAGGGTTGCTGTCGCTAGATCCGGCGAGGCCGCGCCACTGGTGACTGGCCACAGGCCAGGAAAAATGAAGAAGACCAACCAAGAAGAAGAAGAAAAAAAATTTCTTTTCCATTTTTGATTCTTGTTCCAAGAATCAAGAATCAACTTTCTTTTTATTCTTCATTCTGTTTCAAAACTGATTCTGAAAATAAATTTATGCCCGGAAACAAAAAATTTACTGAACGAATTTATGTTATTCTTTTGTTCCGGGGAACAAAAAAATAGTATCGGGTACTATTTGGCCGGTTACCAAACAATCCCTTTGTATATAGAAACATTTAAATAAATGAAATATAGATAATTATCCACAAATTTCTAAACTTATTATATGACAGCTAATTCAATTCTAAATTTTTTAATCCGGCCAATTTTTTGTGGTTGAAATTTGACAATTTTAATCATAAAACTTGACAATTTTCCAATGTAGTCATTTCGATCAATTTTGTCCGAAAATCACTAACATAGATGTTAGCCATCTTACGTGGCACAACCGGCGTTGACGTGAATGATTTTTTTTTTAATTTTATGATTTATTTTTGCCTTTTCTTTACTTTCCATTCTCTTTTTTTTTTCCCTCCACCAATTGTCAAGGCCTCGATAGCTGGCAAGGGTTGCTGGCCACGGGGAGGGCGTTGCGGCCCTTGTCCGTCATGATAAGGGCTTGCAGGCCCTTGCCCAGATTTGGTGAGGGTGCTCGTTAGCCGCTGTTGAGGCCCTAGTGATCAACAAAAGGAAATAAGAAAAAAACAAAAAAGAAAAAAGAAAATAAAAGAAAAGGAAGAAAAAGGAAAATTCCCAAATCGTCCACATTAGCATCAACCAAGTTATGTAAAACGACTAATGATAATTGGACTCTCACGCCAGTGATTTCCGATCAAAATTGATCGAAATGACTAATTGGAAATCGTCCAAAAGTTTAGGACTAAATTAGTCAAATTGAAATGTTTAGGACCGATTTGATTGCTGCACAATAGGTTTAGAGCTTTTTGGATAATTTTATCAACTAAAACAAGTTAAATGAATTTAGTGTTTATAAATGCAACCAAATGGCACCTAATTATTAAAATAATTAGAAATTATAAGATGGAGATTAAAGAAATCGCATTGTTATCATCTCAGTCACTTTTTGCAATATCAATCTGTCTTTAGTCTATCTTGTACGATTGCGATTAATCTGAATAAAATACACGAGCTTTCACAATATTTATTAGTCAAGAGTTGAGCTGAAGTTACTTTTGGATTATTATAGTTAGTGTGAGATTAATTAGTGAGAATTTGAGAGCAGCAAGGTACCTGCTTTTGGCATGTGCAAGTCCACTAATGGAAGGCTCCAGTAAGGAGAGCGTATATGACTCGATATTCGGACACACTATAGAATGCCATTACCATAAAATCAGCAACCTTTACTAATTCCTATTTTTTGACACCCGAGTTTGCTCGCGAGTTTGTCGACTGTCTTAGCTAGGGGCGAGCGGTTTCAGGTTCCGCACAGTGAAACCTACCCATGGGAACATGTTCATCATTTTTTGAAATGTGGAATTTACCCTACATACCTTGGAACTTGAAACCTATCTTGTCAAAGGTTCCGAGGTCTACTCAGGTTCCACCGGTATTATTAATTGAATAATTACAGTGAATCATTGTCTTTAATGACCACCACTTGTAGCTACGATTCTCTAACAACAACTAATATTTAGAGGCAAAAAATATGAAACATTAACAAGTTATAAAATGAAAGCTTATACTAGTGGTTTCAGATTATACACTTATCATCTAACGCCATGGAACACTGCAGGATCACGCAAAGATGTAGATCAAGAAAAAACACAAAAAACTTATTTAAGGTTTTAGATTTTAGGTTCAATGTTCTACCTACTTAGAACCTGAAACCTACTCATCGAAATAGGTTCACCAATTTTTAGAATCTGAAACATACCTTGCATATCTTGGAACTTGGAACTTACAGGTTCCTATCAAGTTCTCAAATTCCAGATTTTATCTTGAAACCATGCTCACCCTGCATCGGAATTCAACCCTAAATCGAAGAAGTCGTCATTTCACCATCCTGCACTCATTTTTTTTTCCACCAAGTTTCTTCTCCATATTTAGACTAACGAACATTGTAGTTTCAGGACCTCAAGGACCCTATTCGACCATGCGGCAAAATCTATTTGCGGCGGAACGAACTCAAATCGAAACATGTTTTCCGATACAAGAGATAGGCTCCGAAGCAAGGCACGACCTGTCCTATACGATAGCTGCGAGCTTTCCTCGCTCTCTTGATAGTCGCTCTTCTCTTAGGTTTTTCTATAGGCCCGACCAAAATTTTGACCGACGGAGATTTGGGGGCCAATTGATGCCAACGGTCCGATTGGCTTTGCACGGTAAAATCCAATTGGACCTTTTGGGCCCAATTGGAGCCCGTTGAAACTAATTTCTCGGCCCATCAGGATACAAGAAGAAGACCAATGCAAGGTCGGGCTCGAAGAAGCCGGCTCGGCCTGCAAGCCCAGCCTCACTCGCAAGAACCGGCACCCTCTCCACATGGGCAACTTCTAGAGCTTTCTATTTTGTCTCTTCCCCAAGTAATTTTGTCACTTTCTTATTTTGTTGTCTTTCATTTATATCTTTTCCCTCCAGCAAGCCTTCGCCTTTTCCTCCTCTCCTCTCGCTCCTTTGCATCAACTGCCGCTCTCGCCGCCACCCTCCTCCTTTTCCTGCCCTAATCGTGTTCTAACTTCATCGCCGGCGCCTCCTCAATCCCTTCCAGCCGTTGCTTCCGTCCTCTCGGCTGCTGCCGAGCTTCACCACCTCGCCTCCCTGCTCACTCTTGTCGCTCATTCACCTCTTACGCTGCCATCTCCATCTCGGCCTCAAGCCGCTGCTCTCTCGCTGGTTCACAGCCACCTCTAGCTCCTCCTCGCCAGTCCAGCATCCTCCTCCCGTCACTCGCCAAGCCACAGCCACCGCCTCCATCCAGTCGCTACGCCACTACCTCTCAGCTCCGCTGTTTTAGTGTGATCATGTATAGAAGAAAGATAAATGAAAAGAAGAAGGACGCTCAACAGTTAACGTGGCTCAGACGACCAAGAATATAATCCCTTGAAAACTTACATCCACGGTGGTAAATGTTTTATTATCCTTTAATAGAAAGCAATACAATGAGTTATAATAATTCATTTGGTAATTACAATTATCGCACAACCCAGCCAGATCTCTTACTATATTGGGATTAGGACGGCATCCTTATCGTTCCAACACTCTCCCTCCAACGTCTTCAGAGGTTAGCTTAGAAAACACCGTTAGAGAGAGCCTTGGTGAATGTCTGCTAGTTACTCATCACTACGGACATAGAGAGTTTCAATTGTCTTGTCTTGAACCTTCTCATAAATAAAGTGACAAATTAACTTCTATATGTTTCGTTCATTCATGGAAAAATGGATTTGAAGCAATATGGATTGTGACTTGATTATCACAAAATAACTTCGTCGGAGACTTAGGGATTCAAACCCCAATTTTGGCACAAGCAATTGAGGCCAAACCATTTCATTTGTAGTTGGATCTACAAAGTCCTATGAGTAGCTCTAAATACTCGGTCACTCTTGCACCTCATCAGCAACTACACAAAGTAACCTCCTCTATTGTATCCGTAGCAGCCTCCTGGTACGATGACGTTGCCAATGAGGAGATTGAGAGAGCCTCATATTCTCTCTCTCTCTCTCTCTCTCTCAACATCTCCACCATTCGACCCTCTTTGCACTAGATTTCGACCTCGGCGACTAGATTTTGTGCTACCCTCGGCAACTTTGGCGGCCAAGTCGATGGTCATTTGGGCGATCACAGGAATGTTGACGAGACCTAAGGCCATTGGTTTGATGACATACGCAACTACTTGAGTTTGCTGTACCGGGGGCACTTGGGGGTAAAAGTGGAATTATAGTAAGTTTCTGAGGGCGAGAAAGGCAATTGAAATAATTTAGTAATTCTCGAAAATGATACGAAGCCGAAGCAATGGAGGACCTGCCTTGGGCTTTTCTTATGCTAGTTTTCGTTCAAAGTGGTCCAGTAGATTTTTATTCAACATACTAACTTTCACTCAAAAGATTTTAGAGATCTAAAATCCATTCTCAAAGCTGTGCTAAACGTATCCTAAGTGCTTTATGAGACATTAACTACTGAACTAATTAAAGCTGCGATTGTGGTTTGAGGAGGACTCATGACCCATCTACTTTTTACCCTCTCTAAGTCTCCATTGAGGAATTAACAAGTGTAATTTTTTAGATTTTCCTTACTACAGTAATTTAAGTCCTCACTACAGTAATGTAACAAATTTTTCCCCACGTATGGGCTTAAGTGACGTTACTGGTCGTCCCAAGGAAATATTTGTGGCAGAAAGTGGACCCGTAGGTAAAATGAAGATTGCGGAGGTTCATTAAAGCCGATCAGGTTGAAGTCGATTTGTGGCTATAAATATGCTAAATTTGAGTCCTAGGACACCAGGGCGGTTCGCTCAAAGGCACAGGCATAGTCACGCACGGAGAGATGGATGTGAACCAGGAGACTTGGAAGCAGAGAGGGTAGAGACTGGAAGCGTTGATCGAGGCCGACCCGAGCCAGTGATGTTTCCCCGGACGTGAAGTTTATTTTCAAGTAAGCAAGACAAAATTGTATACAAGGAGAGTCAACGATGTTTCCTTGGAAGAAATTGTCGGAATCAGCTGGCCACGTGCTATGGCGAGGAGGACAAGAGAAAGGGAATTTTATTTTCAAGTAAGCAAAGCAAAATTGTAGTTAATCAGACTCAACGATGTTTCCGCAGAAGAAATTGTCAGAATCAGCTGGCCACGTGCTACGGCGCGGAGGACAAGAGAAAGTCAACACGAACAGAGGGGAAAAAATGATAAATTACAAGGGGAAAAAAACCCGAGATGATTCCATTGAAATCTAATCTAGTAAGTTCAATGAAATCTTTTTCTTTTTCTAAAAAAAAATGTGGAGAGAATGACTCAATTCTTGCTATAATTTCATATCCTAGGGTCGATGGCAATTGGTATTTACCGTTTTGTTTTCATTCATTTAGGGTGTGTTTGTTCAACGAAAAATGAATGATTTGAAAAGTATTTTATTAAGAACGCTCGCTTGTATCACTTGCAAAAATGAATAAACGTAAAATATTTTCATCTTCCACGGAAATGCTTAAACATAAATTATTGTCGACAATAAAGATACTTTTCATTGATTATTATTTCAAGCGATTTAAGCGATAAATTTTAGAAAAATATTTTCCAAATAATTTATTTTTCGCGAAATAAATGGAGCCTTATCATCAATTTAGAATTCATTGTCCCCCTACCAAAATGTTGAAGTATATTGAGGTTAGAGCTGCGTGAATGGAAGAGTCGGGGTAATTTTAATCACGTTGACCCCCGTATAAAGAAATATGTGGGCAATGATGGTTTGATCCAAGAGTTAAGACACAGATACTTGACATAAGTGTAGTGTTGGTCGTATTCAATGCTCGTGCATAAGTGAGACGAGCCCAATCAATGATCAAGAACCCTAAGTCTTTTTTCCCGTGATACTATCAAGTTCTTTTCTTTCCTTCTTTTTTCCTTGCTTTTAGATACAATATTAACGTCGTGGTCAAAAAAGACAACAATATGAACGTTAAAGATCCTTCCATGCGTAGCACAGGCGAACTGAACTGCTGGTGCATAAATTAAAATAATGTCAGCTCATATGGGTTGACTCCATTCGGCTTCAAGATAGAAGGACCGTCGGATAATGCCTAGGAGGCAATGACAAAGCACGTGCAGAGTAAGAATACGTAGAAGCGAATGAAATGATCATTCACCGGATAATGCCTAGAAGGCAACAACCAAGCACTTTGCTAAGTCCAGGTCAATAAACCAGTTTATTTATCTAGTTACATCAATTATTAAACGGTGACTCCTGAGAGCCAATAGGAATGATGGGCCGGTTAATAAGGCCACTAGGGAGCGTACGTCAAGGACCACAAGAAGGCCACGACTTTACTTTGAGCAATTAACAATCAAAATTTTAAAAATTTGAAGGCATCTTTAGATTCCCAATGTGAAAATATGAAATATACGAAACTACAAACGTACTTCAAGTACCATCGTTACTAATAATGCAAGATTCATAGAAAATAGTGAACTTAGTGGGAGTATGAATGACATAATGTGGACATAAAGGAAATTAGGGTAGATATCTCTTTTGCCCATAGTTTTTCCTTCATCCTCGGCTACAAGTGTTGTTCCAGTTACTGAAGAACGTTGTAACAATAGTGAACAACATTTAAAAGAAATTCCAACACTACATGTAACTAATTTGCTGCCTACAATCACCGAGGTTTGGTGATTTGTTGTATTGAACTTCACTCTCCGCTAACCATTCATGTTGCAGTATTCACAGAAGTTCAACTTCTCAATTTGGTGACCTCATGTGTCTGAGTCCCATGTGCCACAACTATTTATGTCTTGTCTTGACCTAAAGCATCGAAGAATTTAACAAATGAGCCAATCATTTTCTTTCCCTGGTGAAGATAGGACCCTCAGTCTATCTCCCAGCATCATAGTAAGCACACCTCAAGAGACATTCAATTCTCAACCCTAAGTGGAGATCTGGTATCCAAACCTGTTAAGAACACTTAACGAGATAAGGTTTGTACTTAGATTTGATACATGTCTTACGTTAGTCAACGTTCTCACCACTTCAGTGTGCATCTTGATTTAACCTGTTATGATACTTACTACTTTTCAAGTAGCACTATTTCCCATTAAACACCTAACCACCCTTTGTGCAATGATGGGTAGTAAACTAATGCCAACGAGAAGTCACATGATAATAACATCCAAAGTCAAGCACTCAATTATCACCTAATAAACTCTTGGTGAATGCTAACATTTCATAGGCATCATCGGAACTATTATCTATTGCAGTAATAATTTTACCAATTGCTTGCAGACTCCACCTTAACTCCTTTACTCTCATACTTCGGACAATCTCTCTTGTATTTGCCCTATTATTTGACGATTTCGAACATTGGCCCTTGATTTAGAACGGTTCTTTCATATGTTACTTCCAGACTTTCTACATGTGTCTCTACCCTGGATAATCAAACTTATCTCTTACGCTAAGTTATATTCTCGTACCCTTCTTGCTATTCCTTAGAAAATAAGGCGAACTTTACCTCTTCCAAGATAATTGTAGTTCATCTCTATAGTAGTGAATCGGTAAATTGCTCAAAAGAATCTGGTAGCGATGCCAACAACACATGCTTATTTCTCATTAGGGAACCCCTCATTAACATTCTTCAAGTCAATCATGAGTTTGTTAGACTCTTTTGGATGTGCTTTCAACCACCTTGAATTGAAACATCATTTTTAGAGTATGCAAGTGATTATTCAAATCCTCAATTAAATAAAGTAACTCAAATTTTGCCAACAACATTGCATAATCTTTTCTTCGGCCACTTCAACAATACCTTATCTAGTAGAGTCAATAGGATTATGCTTTTCGCCTTCTCCATCAACACTACCTTATCAACCTCTTTCATTCATTTTTGGCAATTTATCTTTGCCATCCAATGCAATCTTCACCAAATCCTAGGTTGTTAACAGGCACACAGCTTAATGATCCACAGCCCAAAGTTGTCACTCCTATTGAACTTCTCAATTTCAACTCTTGCTTCAGACATAATTGCAAGCACAAGGTTTCCAAATAGTGATCAGACTAACCAAACTCCAAATTAATTATATAAACTATAACTTTAACTAATATCAATTGTTGTGTAAATAACACTGAAACTAATGAATCTTGCCATTCAAGTCTAACTGGAGAAAAAAAATCACTGGAGAAATCAACGAAGGATGTCATAGTTTTATGGGGTTTGGTCCGATTGTCAGTGTTAGACCATTGTGACAACTAGCCGCCAAAAGACCCACTGTGAATCCGGAGAATACGGAGTTTATGATCGCTCAATCGCTTAACAGTATCTCAACCCTAGATTATACAAAGCAATCCCAAAAATGTATATTTCTAATAGAGAACTCACTCAGGAAACTCACAAAAATCAAATCGTAAAACTCCTCATGTTTCCTCTTATGTGCAATGACCGAATAAAATTCCATCATATACCCTTTTAAGAAACCTACTTTTATTAGGAAATTCACTTTGATTAGATTTCCTTTACGGGCTCAAGTTCGAGATGTATTATCAACATTAAAATCTGGAGTTCAAAGAGCACCTGCAATCTGCACCTGGTCCTTCAATGCAAATAAGAGTTTGGGGTCCGAAAGAGCTATATTGAAACCTGGAAACAATCTTAGAAATACAATTTCAAAATTTAGGGTCATAACGATTGTACTAATTCAAGCGTACTGATGATCAAGAAAAAAAGTATCAATTTTTGTCACAACAGGCAATCCTATTTTGTCATGAGGACCGAGGGCAAGGCAAATTGCTTCAAAATGGAGATGGTTGCATCACTGTTGTATCCATTGATGAAATTTATGAGTGATCTGAAATGTGACAAACAGCTATGTCTAAGTACTGGAGATTGGGTGCTAATCAAAACTAAACGACTAGCCATATTTCTTAACCTTTTTTAGGTTATGTCGAATGAATTATTTTTTGAGTTTATGGACGAGAAAGAGGTGAGTTTAGCAAAGGCGAAGTGTGTGAAGTTTATAAATATATGAACCGACAAATCCACCCTCCATTTCACGCGAATTTCATTTATATCCATTTCTCTCCTACTAATTAGTTCTCTCTCTCTCTCAGTCACTTCTTCGTCAACGTCACGAGAAGAAAGAGAAGGACAAGCCCGTGGGCCCTCTCCTCGTCTATAAATACTCCACTCCTTCCTCTTCCCCCTCGGGTTTGCCTTCAGGAGAGCGAGAGAGAGGTTGCAAAGCGAAAGAGGGGGAGGGAATGAGTGTGGAGAGAGGGAGTGGAAGGCATTGTGTTGGTTCCGAGGAGGGTGGTGAGTAGCCTTGTTTTGGTTTGATCAGCTTTTTTCATGTGATTCATGGGTTTTTTCTGGTCATGGCGATGTAGTTTAGCTGTGAAATTTGTTGGTTCTGGTCTTGTTGGCGTGAAGGTCTTCATTTTTGTCGTGTATTCTAAGGATAGGCATGGTTTCGGGGTAGAATTGAGAATCGGACCGGTTCCAGGTCCCAGAGTATGCATGGTAGGTTTTAAATTCTAAAAATTAGAAACTGGTTCCGACCGGTAGGTTTAAGCTTCCAGGTCCTAGAGCCTGGAACCTAGAACAAGTCTGTAATTTGCTTGTTCTATATTTTCGCATAATCCTGCGGTATTGGATGGAGTTTGATGATGAGTGTCTAATATGCAATCATTAGTTTGAGCTTCCATTTTCGGCATATCCATGATTGTGACTTTTTTTTTGTCAATATTTCATATTTTTTATGTATCTAAATATGAGTTGTAGTCAGTGGACTGTAGTAGCAAATGATGGTCATTAGAGGTGACGCTTCTTTGTAATTCTTCAATTAAAAATATAGATGAAATATAGGTAGACCCTGGAAACTGTGACATGATAGGTTACAGATTCTAAAAAATTTGAGAACCCCTCACTCCTAGTGTATTCTTATTCGAGCGATACTTTTTGGGCATCATTTGCCATGGGATGATTCTGTTCTTTCAGTTGTATGCCGTGCGTAATGAAGGAGAGTCTATTATTTTTAGTGATTCAAATCTAGGATTTGTCTAGATAAATTCTTTTATTTAATCTAAATCTTGCGACTTACCTATTTTAATTTTTTTTAAATTTCTAAGCACTTGCAACTTGCACAATATACAAATATATTTTTTTGTATATAATTTTTTTAAAATTTAATTTTCAGTAAAAATGTAAAAATAATAATTTAATGAAGAGGTAATTGTGAACAAACATGCCTCCACCATAGCTATATAATAGGGGTGTGCAAAACGGACCGCCTAGACTGGACCAGACCGGCCGGTTTGGTCCAGTTTTCGGGAGTGTCAGTCCGGGTCCTGGTTCCTAAAAGTGGAATCGATATCCGGGCGATCTGGTTCCTGATTCCAAGGGAGAACTGGACTGGATCGGACCAGATCGGTTATGTATATATATATTTTTAATTTTTTTCTTCAAAAAAATTAGTAACCCTAAGTGAATTTCATCGACATAAATTCATTGATAAAAATTAGTAAAATGTGAACTAAACCCTAAGTGTTTGATAACAAAAAAAACTAACCCCTAAGTGACCTGTTCCATTGGATCGGAGGGGTCCGGTTCCATTGGATCGAAGGGGTCCGGTTCCATTGGATCGGGGGTCTGGTCCCCTGTTCCCAATTTTGGGAACCGGACCGATTCCTAGTTCTACCTTAGAACGGAACCGGATCGGGAATCTATTACCCCTACTAGGTAACAGGCTTAGGTGACATCACCCGTAAAGGTAAGAAAGACAAAGAAGCAACAATGATGGCCCGTTTGGTAACGTGCCAAACAGTGAAAATTTCTATTCTTTTATTCTTAGAAATAGTTTGGGAATAGAAATGCATTTGGTAAACTTTTTGTTCCCGGGCACATTTTTGCAAAAATTTGTGCCTAGAAACAGTTTTGGAAGAGAAACAAGAAGCAAAAAAAAGTTGCTTCTTGTTTCTCGGCACAATTTTGAAAATGAGTTCTTTTTCTTCTTTTTCTTTTTTTTTCTTTTCTTCTTTGTGTTGTTCTTCCCTGGGCTGTGGCCGGTTGCTGGCGGCCAGCCATAGCCCAGGGCCGACGAGGGAGTCACGGCCCTCCTCGGCTGCTGGCGGAGGCGGGGGTCCCCCTCGCTGGCGAGGGTGAGGGCTGGACCCTCGCCACCTGGGCGAGGCGGCTTGTTGTCGATCATGGCAAGGTCGGCCTCGTCGCTGCTACTAACGGCGAGGCTCTGCCTCGCCCGATCTGGGCGAGGCTGGCTGTGAGGTAGGTAGCCAAGGCGATGGCGAGGGCCGCGACGCCCTGGCCTGTGGCCAGTCGCCGGCGTCGGCGACCGGCCATGGCCAAAGAAGGGAAGGGTAGAAAAAAACAAAGAAAAAAATATTAAATAATTTAAAATATTATTAATAAAAAGAAATTTTATATAGTTATCAAACGTATTTCTGTTCTTTTCTATCCCAGGAATAGAAATTTTGGACAATTACCAAACGCATTCAAATGCTCAGAAATTATTTTCGGGTATAGAATAAAAAAGAATTATTTCTGTGTAGAAATAGTTCTTGGGCACAGAATGATTGTCATGCGCACCCTGAGTGGACCACTGCATTGAGCCTTTTCTTTTAATAGTTTTATGAGGCAATGGATTGTTGGGTAAAGGAAGTCTAGTCATTTTTACTTTTGGGAGTAAATCCTAAACTATCCTTATTGTGATATCAATATATTAAAACTTTTTTTGTATCACAAAAAATCCTAAACTCCATCAACTGTGATACCAATACCATAAATTCTTAAACTATACCCACCGTACCAATACCTTAATTTGTTTAGTTATACAAGTACAAGTTTGGGGGGAAAAATGTCAAAAAAGTCCTAAATTTTTTACATTGATGCCAATTCAGTCCTAAACTTTTTTTTATGTCAATTCAATCCTAAACCTTTTAATATAGTGTCAATTTAGTCCTTTCGGCTAATTTTAGTCGGATATTACTGACGTGGATGCCGACCGACTTACGTGTCACAGCCGGCGCTGATGTGGATAATTTTTAATAATATTTTTTTCGATTTTTTTCTTTCTTTTCTTTTTTCCTTTCTTCTTCTTCTTCCTTTTCCAGTGATCGGCTACAGGCCACAGGCGATGGCTTGGCGGGCTGGCCTCGCCTGAGCAAGGGTCGCTATTGTCCGGCCAGGCTCGGCTCGGCTCGGCTCGGCTCGGCTCGGCTCGGCTCGGCTCGGCTCGGCAAGGGCTCCCCTCGTTAGATCTGGCGAGGCTGCCTTGGCCTAGGCAAGGGCCAGCCTTGCTAGATCTGGCGAGGGGAGCTTTTGCCGGGGCTGGCCCTTGCCGGGCCAGGCCTCACCATCTCTTGGCTAGGCAACGACGACCCTCACTCAGGCGAGGCCAGCCCGCATGACCATGGCTGGTGGTCGGCAATCGCCTGTGGCCGGTCACCAAAAAAGGAAGAAGAAGAAGAAAGGAAAAAAGAAAAGAAAGAAAAAAGAAAAAAATCAGAAAAAATAATAAAAAAAATTAAAATATTATTAAAAATTGTCCACTTTAGAGTTGGCGGTGTCACGTAAGCCGGTCGATATCCACATCAGCAATATTCATCCAAAATTAGCTGGAATGACTAAATTGATACTATTTTAAAAGGCTTAAGATTGAATTTGCATCAATATAAAAGATTTATGACTTTTTTGATACTTTTCCCCAAGTTTGAGCATAAGTGAGATGAAAAAAAATTTAGAGTATTAAAATCACTATGGATGGAGTTTAGAGTTTTTAGTGGTAGCTGGGGGTACTTTTGTCACACCAATACAAGTTTATGGGTTTTGGTGACACAAAAGAAAGATTGGATGTTCTTACCAAAAAAAAAAAAGAAAGATTGGATGTTGGTGTTAAGTGGGCATAGTTTAGGTTTATTATTTGCATTTTCCCTTACTTTTTTCAATTTGTTCCTTTGTAATTTGATTTTTATTAAGTGTAAAATACCTAAAAACTCTTAAAATATACAAATATTGACACAAATAAAGACATAATTTTCTTTTTCAATATTTTTAAATTTGAAATAATTTTTAAAATTTTCGTTCAAAAGAAAACAGATTTACCCCCAACACCAACGGAGATGTAAAAAAATTCGTTGTGTCAAAAGCTTTAGTTTGTTCCAGATCTCTTTTACCATTCGATCACTTTTAGGGGAAAAAAATTAATTCGGTGCAACTCCACATGGGCAAAGTGTATTTTGCCATTTCTTATATCTTCTTTCCTTTTTCATTTCTGGTCGTCTTAGGAAACATTTGTGGCAGAAAGTGGACCCGTCCTTCACCATCAGTTAAAGTATTTATTTATAAAGAAGGAAAAAGAGATGAATATTAGCGCTGGAGACCAATTTTACACAACAGTATAATGTAGGTAGGGGAGTTTCATTAAGGCCAATCTGGTTGAACTCGACTTGGTCGCCGTAACTCTGCTGAATTTGATTCCTAGGACACCACGGCAGTTCACTCGAAGCCACAGGCACAGTCACACACAGATGACCAGGAGATTTGGGAGAAGAGAAGGCAGAAACTGGAAGCGTTAATGGGGGCCGATCCGCGCCAGCGACAGAACGATCCTGCACAACCCGACAAGATTATGGATCCCCTGCTATTCTCGCTTGTGAAGGAAGGGGACGTCGACAAGTTCATCAAAGCCCCGGAGGATCATTGCGCTAAGGAATGAGTGTCGTTGCCCGTCCTTCTCGGGCTACGCAGCCCCTCCAAAAATACACTGCTTCACGCTGCGGCAGGTATATGAAGAAGGGTGTGACCATGCATTTCAAAATTTTCGATTTTTCGCGCTCATATTAATCTGACATAAATGGAATACAGAGAGTGATGATAATGTCAAAGCGGTCATCGATTTCGTCCCTGAGCACTTGATCTCCTGTAAGAACTCCAGAGGAGAGACACCGCTGCACATCGCGGCCAGCTATGTTGCACCGACACGTGAAAATGGCCAACGTGTCGGTGTCGGACACGTCGACACGCGTCGGACATGTCGACACGTGTGGACACGCCTCCGACACGCGGTCAACACGGTGTCGGATTTCCGACACGAAGTCAACTCTCCGGACACGCCTCCGACACGCGAGTCCGGCGTGTCCGAAGAGTAAATTTGTAAAAAAATGAAAACAGAGAACAATAAAAGGCATCCACCTCCAAATTAGGGCTAAAACACGATTGCCTCTGTTCGACCAACGAACTCCCGTCCTCCGCGCCGCTCGCCGCTCCCTCTCCCGCTTCCGCTCCCGCTCCCGCTAGCTGGTCGTTCTCGCGGCTCGCGCTCGCCGCTCCCTCTCCCTCTCCTGCTCCCGCTCCCGATCGTGCTCACCGTTGTGCTAGCCGGTTGTGCTTGCGGCTCGCGCTCGCCGGTCATGCTCACCGCTCCCTCTCCCTCTCCCGCTCCTGCTCCCGATTGTGCTCGCCGTCGTGCTCGCCGCTCGCCGCTCCCTCTCCCGCTCGCGCTCGCCGGTTGCTGCAGGTACACCTCTCTGTTTCGAAAGAAATTGTGGTGGCTGGGAACTGGGAAGAAGAGAAGTCGCGGAAGGGGGCGTGTGTGGGTGGGTTGGGGGAAAAGGAAAAAGTGGTGGACATGGTCAGATGGGTGGGCTGCGTTTTTTTTCTTATAGGAAGGTCAGATGGGGAGGAAAAGAAATTGTGGTGGACTGCGTCTTTTTTCTTATTAAGAGCTGTGGTCATTTTATAATTGTGATGGCCCGACTATTATTAGATATGTCATTCTATAATTGTGATGGCCTGATATGTCATTCTAAACTAGTCAAGTTCATCTTTTTATTGGAACTTAATGGTTTTATGGGTTATAATAAACCAATTGTTTTTGGTCATTATGGTATATTTAATTATTAAAAATATATATTTAACATACGTGTCCCAACGTGTCGGAAAATAGTATTTTTGAGAATTGACGTGTCGCGTGTCGTGTCGCGTCGTGTCGCGTGTCGCGTGTCGGTGCAACATAGGCGGCCAGAGCTGGGAAAGCTGTTGCGGTGGAGCTTCTCCTTCCTCAAGGGAAGCCAAGATGCACTGACCGTTGCGGCAACTCTGCTCTGCTCGAGGCCGTGTGGAAACGCCATCACAAGGTGATCAGTCAGCTGGTGAGTAAAGACCCCAATCTGCTGTATCGTCCAAATAAGGAAAGTAAGTCTCCATTGTGCGTAGCAGTTGAAACAGGGGACTTGGAGGTCTCGAGTTCTTGTTGGATGCGCTAAACGATGGGGAAGACCGGAGGAGATCGGAGAGTCAGAGGGATTTCGGCATGTCACCCGCTCATGTCGCCGTTATACGCAAGAAAAAGGGTAAACCCTACTTTTGTGCTCTCGCTTATTCTTTAATCTTCTTGGTCACTCTCGTGTGTTCTTCATTTTGGTTTTTACTGGCGGTGGAAAAATCAGGTGTCACAAGCAAAGTCTAGTTTAACGAGGCACGTGAACATATGGTATGATTGCTTACAAACATCGTGTTCAACTCCCGATACTTTGGATTGTCTTGAACGGGATCAACGCCTATTGAAGAATTACGGACATCGTGTTCATCTCAATGATTAACTTATTGCATTCTGTTTAGATATGCTGATCAAGATGTGGAAAAAAAAGCCGTGGCTATTTCAATTAAGAGATGCGGGACACTCCACTCCACCTTGCAACGTACGAAAATTATCTTGATGGAGTCAGGTTCTTGATCGAGAAGTTTCCAACAAGTGCCCTCGAGCAAGACAGCATGGGCTATCTTCCTATCCATATTGCTTGCATGATAGATCATGTCAGGATCGTCAAGGAGCTACTTTGGCAATAGCCAGACCCTGCAAAGCTTCCATTTAGGCTGGGACAAAACATTCTTCACGTGTCCGCAAGGTACGGAAGCATTGCAACTTCAAATACATACTGAAGAGTCCCAAATTCGGTCACCTCATAAATGCAAGAGATTTCGACGGGAATACACCTTTGCATCTAGCTGCGTTGCACTGCCAACCTTCGGTTGTGCGTCTTGCACGAGACAGGAGTTGATCTTGAGCTGGTCAATAACAACAACATGACGGCTCTCGAAGTGGTAGAGCAGGACATTAAAGCATTTGGTGCTCCACTTCCGAAGGTACGACCTTTTACACTTTTCTCATGGGTAATCATAGATCGCAAATTGTTATACCAATCAAAGACCGAACTAGAACATAAAATTAGTGAGGCATGTCAATTAGTGTGCTCTCACCCAGTTCTGTAATTTAGTTGCCAAAACCAAAATGTCTTGATTTCTTTGTTTATTCTTTGACTCACCACTTGCAAAGATTAATGAAGATCGTTTTGGTATCTGCTGGAACACCGAGAAGTGGAGAATTAGCTATCTGCGAGCCAACTGGTCGGAGTGTAAGAATTTCCTAATGTGGGCTTCATTAATTGAAATTAACTGAATTAGTTTGGTCTAATAAAGGTAAGATATATGGGTTCTTAATCAGTCTAATATGGGGCTGGCTGGTGTGGGCCGAGTACGGCCCGGCCCGTAATGAGAGGGCCCGTGGTCGAAGACTCTATAAATAGCGCTCAAGTCCCTCCCCTAACCTGATGGTGCATAATTTGACTCACATACGGATCCAGAGAGAACTTTCTTCTCGTGAGTGGCAATCTCATTAAGCCAATGTTCTAACGAAAGGTATAGGGGAGAAGATCTTGAGTTTGTGTTCGGAAACCATCCCAAATTCTGCGTCAAGATAGATGGATTCCAAATCAGGTACGCGAATCGACAATTTCTCCATTATCGTGTTTTCGATTTCTGATTATGGTGATCTTGGGCGTGCCATTTTCGTGGCCTACATGTGGTATCAGAGCCTGCCATAGATTAGAACTGAAACATGCGGATTAGGACCGTTTTCGTTTTATCCGAGATGTTTTTGCCCAGTTTCGAAATTTTTTATTGGATGAAAGTTAAATTTTATTACATATTTCGAATCTACTCGTCGAGACGAGAAGAATGGTGGGCGGATCGTCGCCGGAGGAGGCCGGACGCGCCATCACGCGCCTACACGTGCCCTAGGCGCGTCGGTGCGTGACGGCCACGCGCGGCCGTGCCAAACCGGCGCGTTTATTTGCCGGTAACTGCAGGCTGCATGATGTCAGCAAGGCGCGAATTCGGTTGACCCGGATCCCGACCCGACCGGGTCATTGACCCAACCCGGTCTTTGACCCGACTTGAACCCGGTCATTGACCCGACTCGGATCTTGACCCGACCGGTCAAACCGGTCGGATCGGTCCGTTGACCGTTGATCGGTTGGACCGGTCAACCGGTCGGACTGGCTGTTCTGACCGGTTTGACCAGGTGACCACGAGCGCACGCGTCGCGCCTTCCAGCGGCGCGTGTGGGCGCGTCCGACGTCCATTTTGGACGTTCTTGGTACCGACGCGCTCGTATTGAGATTCTCTACATAGTGATATATTTATTTTATATGTTTGAAGCTTTTACAGATGTGAAAATACGTATAGAACCCTATATACGAGTATTTTTAGGGTATTTTTGCGTATTTTCTTGTATTTCTCTATGGTTTCGGAATACATATGGTAGCTTACATGTATATCACCACATAAGGACTGTGTAGAGTGTAATTCATTGTCTATCAATGAATGGAACAATATAATTAGCACGACATGTAATTTCAGAGACATACGCTCCTGTCTTTACGTCTAGCATTACATGTATATAGTGAATGTGATACATAAAGCTCATATCCTTGGTATGAGAGATTTTCAAGGATTCAGTTGGGTTGTGACTGCCAAAGCGGCACACTTGACTGGTTTTGAGAAATATCGGTCTCATATTGTGGTGGGATGTCTCCTATTCTATTGCGTGATCATACTCCCAAAGGAGGTGATCTCGTACTGGTTTATGGAGGGATATATGTATAGCATGTGCTTGAAAAATGACTGATCTTAGTGGTTCATTCACCCAAAGGTGGTGATTTCACGAAAGATTAGAATATGTTCTCATGGCCGCTATCATGTGGAGAGTGTACAACTGCATGTCATATTTTCTGCCCAAAGATGATTATGTGATGATGTATGTAACTCTCTAGATAAGTACTCACATGATGCTGATTGTATTATTTGTTTGTTTTCCAGTCACCTTTTCTGTAAACGGCAATTCCATTTCCATTGAGGTCCTTACTGTGTTGAACTTTAAGAAATGGAAAGAGGATTTTTTATTTGGAATAGAGCTGGCGGATGTTCACATTGCTCTTACAAAGGATAAGCTAGCAGATATCACAGCCATCATTACTGAAGCTAAGAAAATGGACTATGCTGCCTGGGAAAAGAGCAATCGGATTTGCTTATTGACAATGAAGAAATTCATTCAAGAACACTTAAAAAGTGATTTGCCAGCTTATTGTACTGCTAAGGAAATGATGGCAGCCTTAGAGGCTAGAAACCGCATTTCATCTAATGCTGAGGTTGGTACACTTCTTCAAAAGCTCTTCAATATGAAGTATGATGGTACTGCTGGGGTTAGAGATTATGTCCTTAGGATGGTAGACCTAAAGACGAAGCTTCAAGCTCTTAATGTTTCCATTCCTGATGCTTGTATTGTGCATCAAGCCCTGAACACCCTTCCACCTGATTTTGGGATTGTAAAGACAAATTACAATTCCCAAGATGAGACTTGGTCAGTGAATGACCTGATAGCAAGGGTGGTGGCAGAGGAAGAGAAACTTAAGAAAGAAAAAGGGCATATAGCCTTATATGTTTCTAGTTCCCACAAAAGGAAGAATAAGAAGTCCAGAAATCGTACTCATAAAGGTGCTCATGACACTACCGGTCAATCAGACAATATGGGTCCAAAGAAAATATCCTTTAAAAGGGATGGTGACCACTGCTTCTTTTGTAAGAAGAAAGGTCACATAAAGAAGGACTGTGGAAAGTTTAAAGCTTGGTTGTCCAAACGTGAGCCTATAGGTAATGATTCTTTGGCACTTGTTTGTGAATCCAACCTATCAGAAGCACTATCAAGTTCTTGGTGGCTCGATAGCGGTGCAACTAATCATGTTGCATTTACCATACAGGGATTCATAAATCGGAGGAAGCCAAATCAGGATGAGTCAAGACTCACTGTGGGAAACAACGAGAAAGCCGATGTTGTGTTTGTGGGAGATGTAATCTTGATTCTAGACTATGATTTTAGATTAATGTTGAAAGACACTTTTTATGTACTTTCTTTTAGACGGAACTTAGTTTCTGTATCGTGTTTGGACATGTATGGCTACTCTTTTGAAATAAAGAACAATGTTATTTCTTTGTTTCTTAATTTAAATAAGGTTGGGTGCTGTTATATGTCCAATAGATTGTACAGATTGTGTTTGTCTCCCAATGACATATACGTCGCTTATACGGTTGAAAATGTTGTTTCTAAGAGACCACTACCTAAGGAACAGTCTTATGCATTGTGGCATAAACGGCTTGGTCATATTTCTAAGGATAGAGTAGAAAGGCTGATAAAGACTAACATCCTGCCTGCTCTTAAAAATGACTTAGAGATATGCGTAGATTGTTGTAGAGGTAAAATGACCAAGATAAGGAAGAAAACTGCAGTCCGAAGTTCTGACTTGTTGGAGGTCATTCACACCGATATAAGTGGGCCCTATATGGCAACCTTGTGTAGAAATTTTTATTTCATCACATTTATTGATGATTGTTCTCGATATGGTTATCTGTACTTGATTAAAGAAAAGTCTGAGTCTCTTGACAAGTTCAAGATTTTTCGGACTGAAGTCGAGAAACAGTTGGGAAAAGTCATAAAGGTTATTAGATCTGACCGAGGTGGAGAGTATTATGGCAAGCATGGCGATGCCGGACAGCTTCAGGGGCCATTTGCCAAATACTTAGAGGATTCTGGGATAGTGGCTCAGTTCATTATGCCTGGGAGTCCTGAGCAAAATGGTGTAGCCGAAAGGCACAATCGCACCCTTATGGAAATGGTGAAGAGTATGATTAGTAGGACAAATTTACCTAGTTTTCTGTGGGGTGAAGCTTTGAAAACAGTTTTGTATATTCTGAATCGTGTACCTACTAAAGCTGTTCCATTGACTCCTTTTGAGTTATGGACTAGACGTAAGCCTAGCTTAAACCATCTTAAGGTTTGGAGATGCCCTGCAGAAGTAAAGTTATATAATCCAACATTAAGTAAGTTGGACTCAAGAACCACTCGGTATTACTTTGTATCTTACCCGGATCATTCGAAGGGATATCGGTTCTATAATCCCAATGGAGGCACAAGAATTGTGGAATTACATACAGCCAAGTTTCTGGAATTTGATGTGGCCGAAGAAAGTAGCTGCTCACAGACTATTAAGGATAATAGTACGGTGGGTAATGTTGTATCTTTATCTCCTCCCATACAGATAATTGTGGAGACTCCCATACCACATACTGAACCTGTTGAGACTCAGGATCTTGTTATCGAGACAGCTCCTAATGAAGTTCCTCAAGGTTCTCAGGTACAGAATGAGGCTGTTGTTGCTCCAGTAAGGATATCCATTAAGGAGAGACGATTAGCTATACCACCGGACTACTTAGTCTATATAGGAGAGCAAGACTACGATATCGGTTCTGTGGCTGATCCATTGATTTATGCGGAAGCTATTTCTTGTCCTCAGTCGGAACTGTGGTTGGATACAATGAGAGATGAAATGCAGTCTATGAAGCATAATGGAGTTTGGGAACTTGTTGAATTACCTGAAGGTCATAGACCCATTGGTTGCAAATGGGTGTATAAGACTAAAAGGGACTCCAAAAGAAAGATTGAGAAGTTTAAAGCCAGACTGGTAGCCAAGGGTTTCACTCAAAGAGAAGGAGTAGATTATGAAGCAACTTTTTCTCCAGTCTCTTCTAAAGATTCTTTCAGAGTGATCATGACATTGGTAGCTCATTTCGATATGGAGTTACACCAGATGGATGTTAAAACTGCCTTTCTCAATGGAGACCTTAATGAAGAAGTCTATATAGTGCAACCCGAAGGCTTTGCGGCAGATGATTTAGGTACGCTTGTATGTAGACTAAAAAAGTCTATTTATAGTCTCAAGTAAGCTGCTAGACAATGGTACTTGAAGTTTCATAGTGTTGTCGCTTCATTTGGTTTTGTTGAGAACAAAGTAGATCAGTGTATATACTGCAAGGTCAGTGGGAGGAAATTCATTTTCCTTATACTCTATGTTGATGATATTCTGCTTGCAAGCAGTGACCTTGATTTACTGCATGAGACAAAGCGGATATTGTCAAAGAACTTTGATATGAAGGACCTTGGTGAGGCGTCTTTTGTCCTTGGCATTGAGATTCATAAGAATCGTTCTCGCCGACTATTAGGTTTATCTAAGAGGGCATATGTTGATCGTATCTTAGAAAGATTCAACATGCAGCAATGCAAGCCAGGAATTGCTCCTGTCAGTAAGGGTGATAAGTTGAGTCTGTCACAATGTCCTCATTCAGATTTTGAGAAAGCCCAATTGAAGAATGTACCTTATGCTAGTGCACTTGAGAGTATTATGTATGCTCAAGTATGTACTAGATCAGATATTGCTTTTGCAACAAGACTTCTAGGCAGATATCAGTCAAATCCAGGACACGATCATTGGATTACTGCCAAGAAAGTTTTGAGGTACTTAAAGAGGACAAAAGACTATATGCTGATTTACAAATATGTTCAGGACCTACAGCTAGTTGGGTATTCGGATTTAGACTTTGCTAGCTGTCAGGATGAAAAGAAGTCGACAACAGGTTACATCTTTAAGTTAGCAGGAGGTGCAGTATTATGGAAAAGTGAGAAATAGAAATTAATGACATCCTCTATCATGCAAGCGGAGTTTGTAGCATGCTTTTCGGCCGCTACTCAGGCAATTTGGCTTCGGAACCTCATTAAGGAGTTGACCGTATTTGATTTTGTGGATAGGCCCGTACAGTTGTATTGTGACAATAACTCTGCAGTGTTGTTTGTTAACAACAACAGAGATCTCAAGGGGTCTAAGCATATGGAGGTCAAGTACCTGACTATAAAGGAAAAAGTTCAGAATGGTGACATTGCAGTAGAGCATATTTCAACAGATGATATGATTGCAGATCCACTAACTAAAGGCCTTCGCCCTTATATATTTGATCGACATGTCATTAACATGGGCTTAGGAGTATTATGGGATACTGTTAATTAGTGGGAGCTGTTTAGTTTTATGTTGCTCTTATGAAGTTTGTATCTGACTTTATTACATTTTATAATATTTGAATATGTATCAACTTTTTTGCATTCAATGAGGTATTTGTGAATGTAGATTTATCAAGTTGAGTACATATATTTGATGAAAATCTCGAGGAATTGTGTAAACCTTGAGTACAGGCTATGGGCATTCTTGGTATTAGCCTTAAGAATATGTCTTGTTACATATAAAGTATGGTTAACTATCAAGGTAAGATATATGCAGGTTCGTTGGAGCCATGAAGGATGTTCTCTGGTGACACACTAGATTTTGTGACACTTAAGAAGAGAGAATTTAGACTAACCAAATGGATAACACATGAAGTATCACTCATTTTAAGGTATTGTTCATTTGACACACTACCATATTGAATCCATATCAGTAAAGTTGAAAGCACTCGTGACCATGGAAGGCTCTGTGTGAGTACATACAGTTACCGTCATGATTCGGTGTTCGAGACTTTATGGGATCAGATTGACTATTAAGAATAATCTCTAGACCAATATAAGGGTGCGTACACAGTTTTATTTCAATTAATATCGTCTAAGTGGGAGAATGTAAGAATTTTCTAATGTGGGCTTCATTAATTGAAATTAACTGAATTAGTTTGGTCTAATAAAGGTAAGATATATGGGTTCTTAATCAGTCTAATATGGGGCTGGCTGGTGTGGGCCGAGTACGGTCCGGCCCGTAATGAGAGGGCCCATGGTCGAAAACTCTATAAATAGCGCTCAAGTCCCTCCCCTAACCTGATGATGCACAACTTGACTCACATACGAATCCAGAGAGAACTTTCTTCTCGTGAGTGGCAATCTCATTAAGCCAGTGTTCTAACGAAAGGTATAGGGGAGAAGATCTTGAGTTCGTGTTCGGAAACCATCCCAAATTCCGCGTCAAGATAGATGGATTCCAAACCAGGTACGTGAATCAACAATTTCTCCATTATCGTGTTTTCGGTTTCTGATTATGGTGATCTTGGGCGTGCCATTTTCGTGGCCTACACGGAGCCCACGGAAACGATTGGAACCGCTGCAACCGGATAGAACTAAGGACATAGCGAATACTCACATGGTCTTGGCGGGGCTTATGGCCTCTGTCACTTTCACTTCTGGTTTTTTCCGTTCCCGGAGGATGTAATGGTTCTGACCTGGATGCTGGAATCGCCATATTGCTCCACAAAGCCATGTTCAATGTCTTTGTGATTAGCAACTCCATAGCCATGTATCATGACAATTGTGATCCTCCTCTGGACTACACACATTAATGATCCTTACATGATGGGAGTTGCCCTTTCCCTATCTAAATTCCCATTGTTGGTAACTCTTGCCGCAATGCCTCTGGCATTCATGGCAGGTGTCTACGTGACCGTAACCAAACTCGCTGGGCTTTCGATTTTCGTTTTGGTCTTCGGATCCTTCGCCCTCTTCAGTATCTTGATTATCGTCATTTTGTTGTATTTCCCGCTTGTGTGCAGACATCCTCTCATTCGTGGCTTCACGGACATACTTATTTTTGTGGGTCTTGCAATAGCGAGGAAAGAGACTGCAGGCAGTGAGACTGTGGGACATGCAGCTACATCCGTCCGGGGCACTCGAGGCGATAACCTAAGCCCCTGCTACTTGAATAGAGTCATTTACCGTATAGGTTCCAAAAAGATGGCGTCTGATCCGGTCTTGAATGTATTAATCTCTCGCTAATTATGAACCGTTTTCCGTACTTTTAGCTCCTCCTTAGTTACATCAGCTGCTGCGGTTTCGATTTGGCTAGCCTACCTGCCTGCGGTCAGAAATAGTGATGTCTGCAATTGTAGTGATCCAAAATACTCTTTGAGCAGCTGCTCAATGATATCTATAAATAATTGCAAAGTTCGGCAAAATGGGGTTCTGTAATTGAATCGCATCATCATAAAGCTCCATTCCCTTTCACTTTGACACATACGCTTACATTAAATAGAAAAGAAAACGAATCGTCTCATTTAAATTTAATATAATGTTTCCAAGATAATATATCAACGTCTGTTTGCCTTACTTATTAATTCGGATATAATAAGATCTACGAGAGATTTCTGCAATCATATCATTGTTACGTGGATCGTCTTAGATTACCATTCTGTCCATATGATTGAATTCTAGCTTTGGATTTATATATGCTGATCAAGATGTGGGAAAAGAAGCCGCGGCTATTTCAATCGAGAGATGCGGGAAACGGCACTCCACTTCACTTCGCAGCGTACACAAATTATCTTGATGGAGTCAAGTTCTTGATCGAGAAGTTCCCAACAAGCGCCCTGGAGCAAGGCAGCAAGGACGACTATCTTCCTATCCATATTGCTTGCATGATGAATCATGTCAAGATCGTCGAGGAGCTACTTCGGCAGTGGCCAGACCCCACAGAGTTTCCATCTATGCTAGGACAAAACATTCTTCACATGTCAGCGAGGTACGGAAACATTGAAACTATGAAATACATACTGAAAAGTCCCAAATTCGATCACCTCATAAATGCAAGAGATTTCGACGGGAATACATCTCTGCATCTGGCTGCGTTGCACTGCCAACCTTCGATTTGATGTAGCTAGCAAGGATCACCTAGAGGGGGGTGAATAGGTGACCTTGAACAGTTTTATAATATCTATGCGAAAATAAAACCAATCACAGAAGAGTCTGAATATTATTTAAATTCAAGACATATTATATAGATGAAGCTTTTGATGTGCAGAAAATAAAGTAGGAGATAAGAGATAGAGAATCTGCACATAAGTTTATAGTGGTTCGGCTTATAGCAAGCCTACGTCCACTCTCCCACGCTTACAGCCTACTGGCTGAATTTCACTATGTAATCAAGAGGAAGTTATAGAATTTGAGTGATATCACTCTGGTGTATGATAGGACTCTCTATCTTATACAGTCACTCTTACAAAGTAACCCTCAAGATCTAAGTATTTTGGCTCAGAACAACAAGAGAAATGATTAGAGTATGCTCAGACTTTGGATTTGTTGATTCTTGAATCTGTTGTTTCCTTTTGCTGCTTGTTGATCTCCTTAAATACTCCTCTACTCCCAAACTAGCCGTTGGACAGCTTTCAGAGGATCATCTTCCAATCTTCACCTTGGATAGATTTGTATAAAAAGGATTGAGTAGCCGTTGGATGACAAATTCTGAATCCCGTTGATTCTAGTCGCCCATACAATTAGAATCTTAGTTTCCATAAGTAGAGCTTTGTCCATTGTAATGCATTCTTGTCGTAATATTTGATTGTCAATCAATTTAATTAAGATTGATTCAATCAAAACTTTTCTTCTGTGAAATCTATGTCAGATCACTAGCTGTTATTGTTTTGTTCTGAATTCTATGTCTGAATAATTTCTGCATCTGCATCTGCGTCTGCGTCTGAATAACTTATGCATCTGAATCTCAGAACTTAGATTCTGTGGGTCTTTAAAGAACTTATTTTCCCAATTTGTAAAGTCTGAATAATTTCCTTCTGAGCTTCCAGAACATGTATATATATTATTGGAACAAAATAGTTCAGAATAAATATCAGATTTTACAATTATTACAGAAGGTTTTGTCAACTTTAAAATTAGTAGGAGTTTTTCTTAATAATCTCTCCCTTTTTGATGGTGACAAAACTTTCCTGCAGATTGAATCACTTTGATATAAGCCTATATATATATATATATATATATATATATATATATATATATATAGCATATGGATTACAGATTGAAATTGAAAGAGCAAACTCTATTAATATCTGTGTCTTTACTTCCTTTGTATATAACCTGCATATGATCTGTACCAAATAAATTCTCCCCCTTTTTGTCATCAGCAAAAAGTCAATAATAGAGAGTATAAAGCATTTATATTGAATAATCAAATAGTCTAACAAGAAATGTTAGTTAAGTTACAGACCAAAATGAAAATAAAGATGACTTTGAGAGAAATGTTTTGAAAACAGGCTATTATTTTGAAGGAGTACGAATCAGTTGAAAAGTTTTCAATATTGAAAAAGCTTCCTCAATCTTCGAACTGCATTGACCCACAGCCTTATCCATGTTGGATGAGTATAGGGTAATAGCTTTCTCGAGTTCTGCTTTATCTGCTGCTGCTTGGAGTCGTTGAGTGTTGTAGTTTTCCTCAATAATTTTCTTTAGATTCTTCATGTCTTGTTCTAGTGCAGCTTGTTTGTCCTTAATTTCAAGCAGAATAAAGAGAATGTTCTGATTTTCTGAAGGCTGTTCTTGGAAATTAGCTGGCTCAGACTGATCGAACCCCATGGTTGCTTCTTCTGGATTCTCCCCCTAAACAGGTGCTGAATCTTTAGAAACATGTTCTGTAGGAGTAGGTTCTGGAACCTTTGGAATAGGTTCAAAAACATGTTCTAGAGCATCAGCATGCTCTGTATCAAAATGTTCTGCTGCTGCTTCATCACTTTCATCATGCAGAAGAAATTTTCTTTTCTTGCTATACACCTTTAGTAGGATGGGAGAATCTAACTTCTTACTTGCTGAACTTGCTCCTTTTCTCTGCCCTGTCTTTCTGATACTTGACTTTTCAGCAGACCTTGCTTCAAACTGATGAGCCTCTTTTCCTTTGATTCTTTTCTTCACATCATCAAACTGTTTCATCTTGGAGATCATTCTTTCTCCAACAAATATACAGGGAACAATATTCTGGCACAATTCATCAGGAATTGATATTTGTAGAAACATGAAAATTCAAGAGATTAAAGCACCATATGACAGTTGTCCTTTATTTTTATGTAATGTCCTGTATATATGAAAGATGATAATATGAGGGAGAGAAAAAGGTTGACCTTTCAAGATAGCCCAGAAGAACTTTATTTCTGATTTGGATAGGTCAGTCTTGGAGGCTGCCTTGGGCCTTAAGCAATTGATAATGATCTTATGCAGAATCACTGATCTTCTGGATAAGTCAGAATAAGAGAGATACCGGTTTGATCCTAGAGCAAAGTTAGAATTTTCAGAAGCAATCTTGGAAGCATCTTCAAGATTCACAGCCAGTGGAGTAAACTTGTAGTGTCGTGCTCCAATAATCCTTACCAATACTACCGCTTTTAAATCGAATTTTTTGTCACCAATAGTAAATTGAATCCAGTTGGGCGACAAGATAGAGAGATTTGAATAGAAATAGGCAGTTAATTCAGCATAAACATTTGCAGATTGAAGGCAAAATTCATAAATGCCTAGCTTTTGAAACAGGTTCTTTACTGAAATATCAGCCTTCTCTAGATAGTCGAAATCCACAGTTCTGTGATTCATGATCCTTCGAGCAAGCAAAAACTTGTAACAGATATTATGTTCAGAGTTTCTGAATAATCCACCTATACCTGGCACACCAGATGCTACTCCTACCTTCATTTCAAAAATCTCAAAAAATCAAGCATCATCATTAGGTATAACAAACTTTGTTTCACTGGTAGTTTTAGGGCTAACATGAGTAGAGGGTGCTGATGATTCTCCGACTTTTTCTTTGCCTTTTTTGGAAGAGGATTCTTTTGGTGTAGTACTGACCGGAACATTATCTGAATCAACGCAAGCTTTAGAGTAGTTTTACGTAAGATGTTCTTCAGAGGAAAACCTATTATCTCTCAGACATTCACGCAAAGTAGATGCAGAGGCATTGTTTCTCTTCAACTTCAGATAAGCATTCCATACATGCTTGATGCTTTTAAAACGAAAATCAATTTTACCAGAAGCTTTGGGAGGCGACGACTTATGAGGTGTTGTCGCTTCGGCAGGTTCTTCATGATGTTCCGATTCAGTATCTGAAATCTCCATAAACTCCGCCGATGCAGTAGATTTAGAGTTTAGGTTCAGAATGCGTGAGGATCTTCTTTTGAACGGCATTTTGATTACTCCAAGAGCAGAAAGTTTCGATCTTTGTAGAAGGAAGACGAGGAGAGTTTCTGAATATCGGAAGGTTTTGAGGGAAAGAGAATTGTACTGATAGGGTTTTGAAAAGTGACGGACAGGTTTATAAACGAGAAGGACGGATTTTAAAAGCAAAAGGTTATTTTTAGAAAGTAAGAATAAGCCCGGACAAGTAAGAAAGAAATATACTATCTGAAGCATAAAAGATCAGGATAATATCATAATAAAATTTTGAGCACAATTAATCAAATAAATTGGGATACGTACCTGATTTGCTTCGTAAAATAACAAATGTGAAAATATCCTACCAAAAATATTCCCGCTAATCTTTAAACTATGTACGTACCGTTCTTTGAGAGTCTGAAAATTTTTTAGACGGAAAGTACTTGAGTCTGAAAAATTCCTGTTTGTCAAACACTTTAAGAGAATGGATAAGTAATGTACAGTTTGTTTCTAATATACTCAAATGAAGATTTGTCAAGAGGTTTTGTGAATATATCAGCTAATTGATTCTTAGAATCAATAAATTGAATATTCACATCGCCATTTTAAACATGATCTCTAATGAAATGATGCTTGATTTCAATATGCTTCGCTCGTGAATGAAGAATAGGATTTTTGGACAGATTAATAGCACTTGTGTTGTCACACTTGATTGAAACACTTGATTCTTCAACAGCAAAGTCTTGCAACTACTGCTTTATCCATAGAATTTGTGCATAACAGCTTCCCAACGCTACATATTCTGCTTCTGCTGTAGAAAGTGTGACTGTATTTTGCTTCTTTGAGTACCGGGATACCAACATATTTCCAAGCAGTTGACATGTACATGTAGTACTTTTCCTGTCCACTTTACATCCAGCTAAATCAGCATCTGAATAACCAGTAAGAGTAAAATCTGAATCTTTGGAATACCAAAGACTTAGCATTGGATAAGTTCCAATGTATTTGATTATCCTTTTTACTGCAGTGAGATGCGACTCCTTTGGGTCTGATTGAAATCTTGCGTACATACAGACACTAAAAAGAATGTTAGGTCTAGATGCAGTAAGATACAATAGTGAACCTATCATGCTTTTGTATACCTTCTAGTCCACCTTTTTACCATGTTCATCCTTGTCCAGTTTGGATGCGTGGGACATTGGAGTGTCTGTTTTCTTACCATTTTGCATTCCAAATTTCTTGATGATCTCCTTAGCATACTTCTCTTGGCAAATGAAAGTACTATCTTTGGTTTGTTTCACTTGTAAGCCAAGAAAGAATGTTAGTTCTCCCATCAAACTCATCTCGAACTCGTTCTGCATATTCTTAGAGAATTTCTTGCAAAGCAATTCATTAGAGGATTCAAAAATTATATCATCAATATAAATTTGAACAAGTAGAAAATCCTTACCCTTTTTCTTAACAAACAAAGTTATATCGACATTACCTTTGGTGAAATCATTTTGCAGAAGAAAGTTACTTAACCTTTCGTACCAAGCTCTGGGTGCCCGTTTTAGACCGTAAAGGGCCTTTTTGAGTTTGTAGACATAATCAGCTTTCCTTGATTCTTCGAAACCAGGTGGTTGATCCACATATACTTTTTCTTTAATATATCCATTCAGGAAGGCACTTTTCACGTCCATCTGAAACAATCTAAAGTTATGGAAACAAGCATAAGCTAATAATAGCCGAATGGTTTCTAACCTTGCAACTGGTGCATATGTTTCATCATAATCTATGCCTTCTTCTTGAGAATAGCCTTTTGCAACCAGTCTTACTTTGTTTCTTGTGACTTTCCCTTTGTCATCCAGTTTGTTTCTGAACACCCATTTTGTTTCAATTACTGGATGGTTTTTGGGTCTTGGCACAAGCTCCCATACTTCATTGATTCTGAACTGTTGAAGTTCCTCTTGTATAGCTTCTATCCAGCTTTCATCTGATAAGGCTTCTCCAACTTCTATTGGTTCTATTTCTGATATCAATGTCAAGTTGCTGATGTTTTCCTTTTGTTTGGATCTAGTCTTGATACCATCTTCTATTTTTCCAATGATGAGGTTCTTCGGATGACTGGATTTATGTTTCCAGTTTCTGTTAAATCTTTCCTTATGAATATCTGCAGACTTTGAATTTTCTGGTTGAGTCTGGATTGTATCCTTTTCCTTTTCTTTTGAGGATTCTTCAATCTTTAGAGATTCTTGATGAGTCTCCGTTAACTCTTGAATGTTGGAAGATAATTCAGATTCATCTTTGTGAATCTGAATATTTTCTTCAAACCTTACATTCATTATTTCTTCCACAGTCTGAGAATTTTTGTTGAAGACTCTGTATGCTTTGCTTGTGGTTGAATATCCAAGGAAGAATCCTTCATCAGCTTTCTCATCAAACTTGCCAGAGCGGTCATTTGGATTTTTGAGAATAAAGCATTTACAACCAAACACACGAAAATATGAGATGCTGGGCTTTCTACCTTTGTAAAGCTCATAGGGGGTTTTCTCAAGAATGGGTCTGAGAAAGACTCTGTTCATGATATAACATGCTGTAAAAACTGCATCTATCCAGAAATGAAAAAGAATCTTGCTTTCAATCAACAGTGTTCTTGCCATTTCTTACAAAGAACAATTTTTTCTTTCCATAATACCATTTTGTTCTGGTGTATATGAAGTAGAAAAATTATGTTAAAAGCCATTTTCCTCACAAAAATTTGAAAAACTTTGATTTTCAAATTCACCCCCATGATATGTTTTAATGTAGGAAATAATATAGCCCTTTTCATTCTGAACTCTTTTTGCAAATTTTGAAAAGTATGAAAATGCCTCATTTTTATGAGCAAGAAAGAATACCCAAGTAAATCTTGTAAAATCATCAACAATTACTAAACAATACTTCTTACCACTAATACTTTGTGTTCTGATTGGTCCAAACAGATCCATATGAAGAAGTTGCAAAGCACGATTAGTGGAAATATGATGTATAGATTTAAACAAGCTCCTTACTTGCTTTCCTAGGGTGCAGGCATTGCATAATTCTATTTTTTCTGTATTTCAGATCTGGCAAGCCTCGAACCAGTTTCTTATTTGAAATCTTTGAGATTTGTTTCATACTGATATGCCCCAACCTTCTGTGCCATAGGTCTTCATCTTCTTTGATTGAGATCAGACAATGAGTGAAATTTGTATTTACATCAAGAAGATAGATATTGCCATGTCTTCTTTCTGTGAAAATTTGAGAAGAGTCTTTGCTTTTCCTGAACATGTGTTTTCTTAAAAGTTTATTCTGAAACCTATATCATATAGTTGGCTTATGCTTATCAGGTTATAGTTGAGTCCTTTTACCAATGAAATATTATTGATTGTAAGTTCTTCAATTTCAACTGTTCCCTTGCCAATTATTTTTCCTTTGGTATTTCCTCCAAAGGAAACTTTTCCACCATTCAGACTGTGTAAATCAACGAATATGCTTAGATCTCCTGTCATGTGTCTAGAGCATCCACTGTCTAGGTACCACTTTCTTTTTCTCTTTGTGGTAACCTGCAAAAGTTACAACTTCTCAAGTTTTTTTTAGTACCCAAATTTATTTGGGTCCTTGAGCATTAGTGTAGGCTGTCTTAACAAAATCTCTTCGAACAGGTCTCCAGACCTTAGGACATTCATTCTCAAAATGTTTTGGATCTCCACAATTTGAGCATTTAAGAGCATTTTGTCCAACAGGTTTGACAAAATTTCTTTTAAAATGATTTTTATAAGCTTGTCGAAGAGGTCTTTGTTTTAATCTCTCCTTGACTTTTGGAAAATCAATCAAGCTGTCACTTTTCTTTACAAATCCTAGACCAGATTTGTTATAGTAAGGAATTTGAATGGAAAGGATATGCTTCAAGGTTTCTGAACCTTTTGAAAACTTGGAAGTAATTTCTGAAACTTCCTTTTTCAAAACAACATTTTCTTTGGAAAGAAAATCTCGACTTTCTTTGACTTGATAAAATTCTTTTTGAAGGAAATCAATCTTTTCTTTTTATAAAATATCCTGTTGTCTCATAGAAGAATTTTTCTTTTTCAAAGAAGAGATTCTTTTAAGAGCAGTTTTAAATTCAAAGCATAATTTATCAATGTAATTCGATACTTCAATAGTCATTTCAGAAGGTTTTACCTCGATTTCCACTTTAGGATCAGAATCAGAATCAGAATCTGACTTTGCCATTAAATAGAAATTTGAGATATCTTCATCACTATCTTCGCACTCTGTGTCACTCCAGGTTTCTACTTTTAAGGCCTTCTTTACTTTCTCAAATTTTGTTTTCTTTTTCAGAAGTGGACAGTTAGGCTTGATATGTCCACGTTTCCTACAGTGAAAGCATATCACCTCCTTTGATCTCTTCTGATTTTCATTCTCTTGTACTTCTTTATGAAGAGAGCTAATTCTTCATCATCAACATCTTCATCTTCAGAATCTGCATCAGAATCAATGTTAGTTTTCAATACAATTGACTTATTATCTCTAGTTTCATTCTCCTTATTCCGTTTCTCAGTCTCATATGATTGAAGAGTTCCAATTAACTCATTCACTGATAGAGGCATGATTCTTTGTGTCTCACGAAGAGATGTTTTGATATTATCCCATTCCTTTGTCAGTCCTCTCAGTAGTTTGTTAACTTTCAATGCATCTGAGACTGGTTGTCCTTAATATGCAAGACCGTTTACTATGTCAGTAAACCTATCATACATATCAGCAATTAATTCTTCAGGCTTCAATTTGAAGGACTTATATTGACCAAGCAGAAGATTGATTTGAGTTTCCTTGACTCGATCTGTTCCTTCATAAGTAATATAGAGAGTGTCCCAGATTTCCTTAGCAGATTCACAGGCAGCAATTTTCTTGTATTCAATAGGAGATAAATCACAATAAAGAGAATATATTACTTTGGAATCTAAAGTTTCTCTTTTAGAAATCTCTGCTTGAGATAGTGGAGGATTTACTAATTTGCTTGCATCTGCTTTCTCTTTTGAATCAAAAGATTTCGGTTTGACTCCTTTGATAATGATATCCCATTGCATATGATCAATTGATTCTGTGAATGCCTTCATCTTATTCTTCCAGATGCTGTATTTCTTGCCATCAAAATATGGTGGTCTGTTGTTACTCTGACCTTCAATAAGCCCTGGAGCACCAAAGCTAGCCATGTAGATCGTTAGCTCAGAAGTAAAACACTTCAATAAAATGAGCAACCTGCTCTGATACCAATTAATGTGGCTAGCAGGGATCACCTAGAGGGGGGGTGAATAGGTGACCTTGAACAGTTTTATAATATCTATGCGAAAATAAAATCAATCACAGAAGAGTATGAATATTATTCAGATTCAAGACAGATTATATAGATGAATCTTTTGATGTGCAGAAAATAAAGTAGGAGATAAGGGATAGAGAATCTGCACACAAATTTATAGTGGTTCGGCTTATAGTAAGCCTACGTCCACTCTCCCACGCTTACAGCCTACTGGCTGGATTTCATTATGTAATCAAGAGGAAGTTACAGAATTTGAGTGATATCACTCTAGTGTATGATAGGACTCTCTATCTTACACAGTCACTCTTACAAAGTAACCCTCAAGATCTAAGTATTTTGGCTCAGAACAATAAGAGAAATGATTGGAGTATGCTCAGACTTTGGACTTGTTGATTCTTGAATCTGTTGTCTCCTTTTGCTGCTCGTTGATCTCCTTAAATACTCCTCTACTCCCAAACTAGCCGTTGGACAGCTTTCAGAGGATCATCTTCCAATCTTCACCTTGGACAGATTTGTATAAAAAGGATTAAGTAGCCGTTGGATGACAAATTCTGAATCTCGTTGATTTTGATCGCCCATACAATCAGAATCTTGGTTTCCATAAGTAGAGCTTTGTCCATTGTAATGCATTCTTATCGTAATATTTGATTGTCAATCAATTTAATTAAGATTGATTCAATCAAAACTTTTCTTCTGTGAAATCCATGCCAGATCACTAGCTGTTATTGTTTCGTTCTGAATTCTGCGTCTGAATAATTTCTGCATCTGCATCTGTGTCTGAATAACTTATGCATCTGAATATCAGAACTCAGATTCTGTGGGTCTTTAAAGAACTTATTTTTCCAGTTTGTAAAGTCTGAATAATTTTCTTCTGAGCTTCCAGAACATGTATATATATTATTGGAACAAAATGGTTCAGAATAAATATCAGATTTTACAATTATCACAGAAGGTTTTGTCAACTTTAAAATTAGTAAGAGTTTTCCTCAACACGATTGTGCTTGTCACGCCCCGAATCCCGCGAGCGCACAACATCCGGCAATGGTCATTATGATGCGACGTCCCAGGACGCATCGCCGACCCAACATTTTATCTTTTGATTACGCATGCAGAAGCTAAACATAGATTCACCTAGACAATAACAATAAACAAGGATAGATAGGAAAACGGTTCACAACATTGAAATCAAAATACTATTTTAACATTTACTTGATTAACCATTGGGAACATTTTTACAAGTCCACTTCAGGCATTTCCAAAAAAAATCTACAAAAAGATGTCAGGCTGGGGTCAATCTACATCACCAAAAGTCAGCTTCCACGCACCCTGAACCATATTGGGTGCATCAACATGCTAAGGGCCTGAAAAATGTTTAACAACCACAAATGAGATAAAAATCTCAATAAGTTAACGCCTAAGTCCCGTTTAGAAGGTCAACTCACCTCGGGGGTCCTTAATTACGCGACCCTGCACAAATCATTAACCAACCACAGGCATTCTTACCTTGCCTTGGCACACATATTATGCATAACATAGATAGTCATATGGCACAACGATGCATCATACATATCACATACCCAGAACGTGTAATGAGGTTTCTCATGCATTAATGCAGCACAATCGCGCGTGTATCGATTATAAGGCAGAATCCACTTGGGCACGTCCCATACCATGCCTAGCAGTTTCTACCCCATAATCAAGCACTATGCATCACACGTATTCCATTTATTACGACCCCTCTTGGCCACTACACATAAAGCGATACACAGCGAGATGGCAGTCTTCCGGCATAACCGGGCATCGTCCCGCCCCGTCGGGCACGGCAACGTCAAACGATATACAGGATGACGGCATTCCAATATGGCAGCATCAAACGATACACAGTAAGATGGTATCCCGTAAGGAGCATCAAGTCCGGCCTCGGGCCGCGATAAGGCATCCGGGGTATCGGTACTCTAGATAATCCCCAGACATCAGATAAACCGAGCGCGATACGCAAAAGACCTCGATAAACCGGGCATCGTCAAGCGATACACAACGAGACGGCTCCAACGTGTGACCACACGAGCACACAAACATTCATGCCAATTCTTATCTTTTCATTTAGCCAATGCATACATGAATCGTGGTCACATTCATGCCACACAACAATAACAAGTGGTCACACATGCAAACGGTCAATCGACTTTGTAAACCTCATTTTAAAATATGAATTTACAAAAGCATTCGACATCATATCAATGCCAAATAAACATCATTAAAAGGCTAGATAAGTGTAGTTACTGTTTCCCGTAAGTCAGAAATCAAAAACCAATGCTTTCAAGTAAGAACCAGCAGATCATGGAAATCTAGGAAAACTGGACAAATTGCATGATTTGGGAAATCAATGTCAAAGGCATAGCAAATGGTTTCCAAAAATTATAAAATTCGAACATGTTATAAACAAGACCTTCACAAATATTTTCCATGAAGAACACAATCCCAAAATCCTTATTTAATGATCACTTTTAATGGCTCAAAAACAAACCGGAACTGGTCCGCCGAAACAGGGGAACTTACCCAGAAGAAATACTTATTTTACCAACCAAATCCTTTCAAAACACTTTGAAATTTTTATACGTTGTAGACATGGATTTCGTTTACAAATCTTGTGAAGGAAGTATGGCCGAAATCAAACTGGAAATTTTTATAAAAATCTGAGAAGGCACGAAGGTCACGGAAACCACAGTATAAAACAGTTCTGATTCGATAAGAAATTGGACCTTCGTGTAATCCATTTGAGCTCAGAAAAATCTGAAATTTAAGTATGTTATAGATCAAGATCTTGTGAACAACTTTTATGAAGAGCACTTTTCAAGATTCTAACCACAAAATGCTTTATAAAAATGGAAAACCAGGGACATACAGTAGAATCAGTTCTGAAATCAAGATAAAAACTCCAAGAAATGCCTTCAACTTTGAGATCCACCGCTTCTCAGCCATGAAAATACCACACCAAGAGTTCAAATCAACATCCAACATCTATTTCAACTTAGTCTAGCCATCAAGACTCGCCAACGCTCATTTTAGAAGTTTAAACACACTAAAACAATCACTAGCTAAACTACCCAATGCAAGTTGAACATCCTAAACAAGGGATTAGATGTTAACTCACTCGTCTAAAAACGACGACGACACGAGGACGATGGCAACGACACAAGTTGTCCGTGGTGGCCTCGGCTTGACACGACAAGCGGCAAACGGCGGTGAGCGGCACATGGCGATCTACGGGGCTCAAGGGTGGTGGCGTGAGGGAGAAGAGGAAGGTGTAAGAAGGGAGAGAGAGGCGTGAGAGAGGAGAAGGGGGGGCTTCACGTGAGGCTCTCCCTCCCTCTCTCTCTTCCTATATATACATAGAAGCCTTACTTGGTCACCACTCAAGACATTTAATGCTGGTCATGATGACGGTGCCTCCAAAGTCCAACTTCCATTAATGCGAGTCATGATGAAGGGCCCTAAAGTCTTGAGTCATGATGGCTTGTCATCATGATGGGGGTCTCAAAGTCTTCATTCATTTATTGCGCGTCATGATGAAGGCCACCAAAGTCTAACTTTAATAAATGCAAGCCATAATGAAGCTTGGAGGATAAGCTTTGACTCGGTTAATACCTTATTCTCTAGATTCCTCTACACATTTCCCGAACCGTGTACTCCTTAGAACCTTTTGACTTTGCTGAATTCTCACGCAAATGACTCGGGCCAATCGGGTCACACGAATTATACCAATTGGCACAAAAATTACAACTCGTGCCATACTTAATCATAAGATTTTCTGAAGGTTTTCCGCGATAAACATGCATAATAATTCCATCCAACGGTCAAAATTTAACCTAACAAAGAGGTTTCTAGAAGGGCAAGATAGCAAATAATTTTCGATGGCCAATTCGTAAAACTTATGAGGCGACATCCTATAGTTCGGGTGTGATATCCTTGAGCACTTGACACGCAAAATCGGATCATAATTCGTGGCTGAAATCGATCAATCGCAACTATAGTTTATCTCGAACTAACGGGTGATTGCTAAAAATAAATTCTTTGATAGCCTTTCCCCTTTGGTTAGTATTTCCTAGGTGATCAGGCCAGAGCGAGAATTAACTAATAGAGCATCGATGAAATCACAATTTCATAAATCACCAAATTTGATCGAATTTTCAGGATATCACAATTCTTCCCCTCTTACAAAAATTTCGTCCTTGAAATTTGAATTTACATCTAATTCCTCATAAAGAAAGGGGTATCGACGCCTCATTATCTCTTCACTTTCCCACGTGGCTCCCTCGGTTCCATAATGTTGCCACACAACCTTGACTAGAGGAATAGTCTTGTTTCGTAGTACCTGCTTCTTTCGATCCTCAATTCTCACTGGTCTTTCTACATACGACACCTTGTCTTCCACGTCTATCTTTTCATAATTTAGAACGTGGGTCGGATCCGGGTCATATTTCCTTAGCATAGACACGTGGAATACATCATGTACTTGAGCCAACTTTGGTGGCAAGGCTAGACGATATGCCAATAATCCAATTCGCTCCAAGATCTCGAACGGTTCTACATATCTTGGGCTTAGCTTGCCTTTCTTGCCAAAACATGAAGTTCCTTGAATTGGTGATATCTTGAGGAACACATGATCTCCCACTTGAAACTCTAATGGTCTAAGTCGCCTGTCTGCATAACTTTTTTGGTGAATTTGGGCCATCTTTAGCCTATCGCGTATCACCCTTACTGTATCAGTTATAACTGGTATCAACTCCGATCTTGTCAACTTCCGTTCTCCTACCTCGCCCCAATAGACAAATGTTCCATAAGCCCTTCCATATAAAGCCGCAAATAGGGTCATGTTAATACTTTTCTGAAAACAGTTGTTGTATACAAATTTCACTAAATGTAACTTCTCATCCCAATTACCCTTGAAATCAATCATATATGCCCGCAACACGTCCTCTAACACTTGAATCACCCGTTCTGACCGTCCATCCGTTTATGGGTGGAGTGCAGTAGTGTACTGAAGTTTCGTTCCTAGAGCCACTTGGAGACTCTTCCAAAAATTTAAGGTGAAATTTGGGTCTCAGTCCGATGTAATAGTCACAAGCACTCCGTGCAGTTGCACTATTTATTTAACATATAAGCCTTTATACTTTTCAAATGTATAGTCCACTCGCACAGCCAGAAAATGTGCAGATTTAGGTAATCGATAAACTATTATCCAAATAGAATCGTGATTACTTGACGTTCTTGACAATCCTTGCACAAAATCCATAATAACAAGCTCCCATCTCCATTTGGGAATTTCTAAAGGCTTTATCATATCTGCTGACTTATGACGTTCGGTTTTCACTTGCTGACACGCCAGGCACTTTGAGATGTACTTAGCGATATCAACCTTCATTCTACTTCATCAATAATGTTGCTGAAGGTTACGATACACTTTCATACTCCCAAGGTGGATACTATATCTTCTCCTATGCGTTTCTGACAAAATCTCATTCGTAAGTCCTTCCTCTTTGGGCACGCGAAGACGTCCATGAAGCTTTACCATTTCATCATCCGGTACTTGAAAATTCCGATCTTTCTACCTTATGCTACTTCTTTGCAAACCTTGATAATCTCAAGATTTGATTGCTGCATTATTCTAATCCTTTACATAATCTTCGGTTCAATCCTAAGTGCAGCCATCACACTTGTCAGCTCATTCATATCAGCTTAGACTCCGAATTTCAATTTTTCTTAAGTAAATTCCATCCCGATTAATCATATTCACCACCGTCATTGAAGATTTCCTACTGAGAACATCCGCCACCTTATTCGCCTTCGCTCCAACCTGCAATCTACCTTACTCCCAATATATTGCATCTTTCATATCCAGCATGATCTGAACTTTCGGAAACCATTAATGAATCTATCAAGATCTCTATCATCTTAATCACGACATAACCTAAGAATACCTCTCCCTCCAATTGGAGATTCACGAAATCAGAATATTAAATCAATGGCTAAAATACTTCCAATCATAATATGTAGAAAAAGATCAACTTCTTCGAGTCTCGAACCCATTATCTCCCAAGCAATTGACTGTATGTCTCCATGGAGTTTGATACCACCTGAGTAAGAACTTGTCTTTGATCATTATTTGAAAGATTAACTCTTAGACATGAGTGACTATCATCTTCCAAATCATCAAAATGAGAGGTTGTCCTCAATTCCACATAACTTAACATGAATATTATTACTTAAATGATCCTTACCTAATTGAATAACTTCAACTCCTCAAATCTCCCAAAGGTAAAAACTTACCTATATTCTATTCAATGTTTCCCTAAGTTCTAAACCTCGAGAGTCATTATTCAACTTATCACTTCTAATATCACAACTTAAGCAGCCATCCATTTTCCTTTAAAGAGGGTACAATCCTTATCCTCTAATTCCACAAAACTGGTTACAATCAAGTTGGATCCTACAATCATGAGGAACATACCTATCACTTCAACCTATAAATCACAAGTGAATTTACACCATATGTAACAACTCAAGCTTATAACTTCCAAGGTCATTACTTATCATACTAAGTATCTTCATGTGAGACATCAAGACTTTGTGGAGATCGCAGCCTAACTCAATCAATCATAACTTAGTTCTCAAAATCATAACTTACTTTCTATAAATCATATCTTGGCCAATTCATCTAGTTCCACCGATAATCAAAACTCCTCCATCTCATTCGAAGACCTACTTTGCGGATAACATCCAAACATCCAAAAGATCAGTACTCACCATCAGAGCTTAAAATTTAAACTTAATGCCTCTAAAATACATCATTATCTTGATGCAAAATAACCAATACTAGCATCCTTGGTTCTTCTGCCAAAGTATCAACTACAGTTGCCAAATAGCCTTGGCAACCCTCATCCAACATCCAAGTAACCTTAGGTGATGAAATCAAAGGGATCGATAGTCCTCCTCGATTCCCGACAAACTCGAATCCAACGCTCCCTATAGGCTCAAACTGAATCATCTTACGATAACAATCTTGATGAACCAATCCATCCCAATAATTGCACCGAGGTCAAATATCATCCAAACAATTAAATGTATGCTGTCTTTACGACCACCAACAGATAACTTACAACTAACACAACCAACTGCGGACACTACGCTATCCTTTAAAGGGGTAGAAATACTATAGACCACTCTCAGTAATTTCGGATTTAACCCCACTAAGTCCACAAATTGCTTAGCCACAACAAAAGCATAGATCCAGGATTAAACAAAATATAAGCAGCATGGTTGTGTAACGAGACTATACCTATAATTATGGCGGGCGAGTCTTCCACCTCCTTCCTCGTGACAGCATAGACCCTTCTTTGTATTTGGGGTCGATTCAACTGGTTTGGTGGGACGTTCCTTGCAGGTTGTCCTACCTACTACACTGGTCCATGCTCTCCTACGGCTTGTTGTGGACAGTCTCTTACATGGTGGCCGTGCTGGCTACATTTGAAGCGAGCTCCCGTCTTCACTAAGCATAGGGCTGATCCACGGCTCCTATGATAAAAGCGACACACACCATTTGGATTGTATGCCGATTTCTTCATACTACCTTTCTCGTTAGGAGGGCTGGAAGACCTATCCCCTGTCATCAGTTTCTTCCCAAACCAATGATTATCCTTATTTGGCACAAACCATGATATAGACGAGGCTGCCCTCTCAGCCAGGTTCCTCTCAATCAATTGTGCCCTCTCATACAATTCATCACAATTCTTCAAATTTAGGGGCATCAATTAATCCTTAATTTCGGGTTTCAACCCATCATTAAGCCTCCTTGCTTTCCAATTCCAAAAAGGAATTAGAAATCATAAACAATCCGTTGAAAAACGAGAAATCTAATAACCAAGCACAGGCACATAGAGTTTTCCTAACTTACTATCCCAAAACCCATTGCACCTTATCACTCCAGGTCTCGACCAAACTTGGACTCGAGCTGACCTTGCTTTGATACCAATTAAACTAGGATGTCACGCCCCGAACCCCGCGAGCGCAACATCCGGCAATGGTCATTATGATGCGACGTCCCAGGATGCATCGCCGACCCAACATTTTATCTTTTGATTACGCATGCGGAAGCTAAACAAAGATTCACCTAGATAATAACAATAAACAAGGATAGATAGGAAAACGGTTCACAACATTGAAATCAAAATACTATTTTAACATTTACTTGATTAACCCCTGGGAACATTTTTACAAGCCCACTTCAGGTATTTCCAAAAAAAATCTACAAAAAGATGTCAGGCTGGGGTCAATCTACTTCACCAAAAGTCAGCTTCCACGCACCCTGAACCATATTGGGTGCATCAACATGCTATGGGCCTAAAAAATGTTTAACAACCACAAATGAGATAAAAATCTCAATAAGTTAACGCCTAAGCCCCGTTTAGAAGGTCAACTCACCTCGGGGGTCCCTAATTACGCGACCTTGCACAAATCATTAACCAACCACAGGCATCCTTACCTTGTCTTGGCACACATATTATACATAACATAGATAGTCATATGGCACAATGATGCATCATACATATCACATACCCAGAACGTGTAATGAGATTTCTCATGCATTAATGCATCACAATCGCGTGTGTCTCGATTATAAGGCAGAATCCACTTGGGCACGTCCCATACCATGCCTAGCAGTTTCTATCCCATAATCAAGCACTATGCATCACACGTATTCCATTTATTACGACCCCTCTTGGCCACTACACATCAAGCGATACACAGCGAGATGGCAGTCTTCTGGCATAACTGGGCATCGTCCCGCCCCGTCGGGCATGGCAACGTCAAACGATATACAGGATGACGGCATTCCAATATGGCAGCATCAAACGATACACAGTAAGATGGTATCCCGTAAGGAGCATCAAGTCCGGCCTCGGGCTGCGACAAGACATCTGAGGTATCGGCACTCCATATAATCCCCAGGCATTTGATAAACCGAGCGCGATACGCAGTAGACCTCGATAAACCGGGCATCGTCAAGCGATACACAACGAGACGGCTCCAACGTGTGACCACACGAGCGCACAAGCATTCAGCTCAATTCTTATCTTTTCATTTAGCCAATGCATACATGAATCGTGGTCACATTCATGCCACACAACAATAACAAGTGGTCACACATGCAAACGGTCAATCGACTTTGTAAACCTCATTTTAAAACATGAATTTACAAAAGCATTCGACATCATATCAATGCCAAATAAACATCATTAAAAGGCTAGATAAGTGTGGTTACTGTTTCCCGTAAGTCAGAAATCAAAAACCAATGCTTTCAAGTAAGAACCAGCAGATCATGGAAATCTAGGAAAACTGGACAGATTTGCATGATTTGGGAAACCAATGTCAAAGGCATAGCAAATGGTTTCCAAAAATTATAAAATTCGAATATGTTATAAACAAGACCTTCACAAATATTTTCCATGAAGAACACAATCCCAAAATCCTTATTTAATGATCACTTTTAATGGCTCAAAAACAAACCGGAACTGGTCCGCCGGAACAGGGGAACTGACCCAGAAGAAATACTTGTTTTACCAACCAAATCCTTTCAAAACACTTTGAAATTTTTAGAAGTTGTAGAAATGGATTTTGTTTACAAATCTTGTGAAGGAAGTATGGCCGAAATCAAACTGGAAATTTTTATAAAAATCTGAGAAGGCACGAAGGTCACGGAAACCACAGTATAAAACAGTTCTGATTCGATAAGAAATTGGACCTTCGTGTAACCCATTTGAGTTCAGAAAAATATGAAATTTAAGTATGTTATAGATCAAGATCTTGTGAACAACTTTTATGAAGAGCACTTTTCAAGATTCTAACCACAAAATGCTTTATAAAAATGGAAAACCAGGGACATACAGTAGAATCAGTTCTGAAATCAAGATAAAAACTCCAAGAAACGCCTTCAACTTTGAGATCCACCGCTTCTCAGCCATGAAAATACCACACCAATAGTTCAAATCAACATCCAACATCTATTTCAACTTAGTCTAGCCATCAAGACTCGCCAACACTCATTTTAGAAGTTTAAACACACTAAAACAATCACTAGCTAAACTACCCAATGCAAGTTGAACATCCTAAACAAGGGATTAAATGTTAACTCACTCGTCTAAAAACGATGACAACACGAGGACGATGGCAACGACACGAGTTGTCCGTGGTGGCCTCGGCTTGACACGACAAGCGGCAAACGGCGGTGAGCGGCACATGGCGATCTACGGGGCTCAAGGGTGGTGGCGTGAGGGAGAAGAGGAAGGTGTGAGAAGGGAGAGAGAGGCGTGAGAGAGGAGAAGGAGGGGGCTTCACGTGAGGCTCTCCCTCTCTCTCTCTCTTCCTATATATACATAGAAGCCTTACTTGGTCACCACTCAAGACATTTAATGCTGGTCATGATGACGGTGCCTCCAAAGTCCAACTTCCATTAATGCGAGTCATGATGAAGGGCCCTAAAGTCTTGAGTCATGATGGCTTGTCATCATGATGGGGGTCTCAAAGTCTTTATTCATTTATTGCGCGTCATGATGAAGGCCACCAAAGTCCAACTTTAATAAATGCAAGCCATAATGAAGCTTGGAGGATAAGCTTTGACTCGGTCAATGCCTTATCCTCTAGATTCCTCTACACATTTCTCGAACCGTGTACTCCCTAGAACCTTCTGACTTTGCTGAATTCTCACGCAAATGACTCGGGCCAATCGGGTCACACGAATTATACCAATTGGCACAAAAATTACAACTCGTGCCATACTTAATCACAAGATTTTCTGAAGGTTTTTCGCGATAAACATGCATAATAATTTCATCCAACGGTCAAAATTTAACCTAACAAAGAGGTTTCTAGAAGGGCAAGATAGCAAATAATTTTCGATGGCCAATTCGTAAAACTTATGAGGCGACATCCTATAGTTCGGGTGTGATATCCTTGAGCACTCGACACGCAAAATCGGATCATAATTCGTGGCTGAAATCGATCAATCGCAACTATAGTTTATCTCGAACTAACGGGCGACTGCTAGAAATAAATTCTTTGATAGCCTTTCCCCCTTGGTTAGTATTTCCTAGGTGATCAGGCCAGAGCGAGAATTAACTAATAGAGCGTCGATGAAATCACCATTTCATAAATCACCAAATTTGATCGAATTTTCAGGATATCACAGTGCTTCTTGCCCGAGACAGATGAGTAGATCTTAATCTGGTCAATAAGAATAACATGACGGCTCTCGACGTGGTAGAGCACGACATTAAAGCAATGAATGCTCCTCTCCGGAAGGTATGACCTTTTACAATTTTCTCATGGTAATCATACATCGCAAATTGTTATAACAATCGGAACAGAACTAGAACATAAAATTAGTGAAGCTTGAAAATTAGTGTGCTGTCACCTAGATCTGTAATTTAGTGCCAAAATCATAATATGTTGGTTTCTTTGTTTATTCTTTGACTCACTACTTGCAGTGGTTAACATTGACAAATTTGGAATTTGCTGGAATACCGAGAAATGGAGAATTAGCTATCTGCAAGCCAACCGGACGGAGCCTACAAAAACAAATTGGACCGCTGGAACCGGATAAATACAAGGACATAGTAGGTACTAACATTGTCGTGGCAGCGCTCGTCGCCTCAGTCACTTTCACTTTTGGTTTTTCTATTCTCGGAGGATATAATGGTTCTAACCCATATCCTGGAACCCCCATATTGCTACACAAAGCCATGTACAATGTCTTTGTGATTAGCAACTCTGTGGCCATGTATAGCTCGATCATGGCACTCGTGATCCTACCCGGGACACATGTTAATGATCCTTACTTGATGGTAGTTGCCTATTTCCTATCAATCTCCCAATGTTGGTTACTTTTGCCGCAATGCCTCTGGCATTCATGGCGGGCGTCTACGTGACCGTTGTGAGATTTGGTGGGACCACTGCTAACTGTTCTAAAAGTTTAAGCTGTTTAGATGAAGGCGTGATTTAATATTTGACTACTCTAACGCTCCCCCTCACGCTTAATCTGGTCTTTTTGCCTAGTACTAAGAGTGGATATATTTAATTGGGGAGGCAAATGGGGCCTGGAAAGATTTGAACTCAGGACCTCCAGCTCTGATACCATGTGAGATTTGGTGAGACTACTACCAACTGTTCTAAAAACTTAAGCTGTTTAGATGAAAGCGTGGTTTAATATTTAATTACTCTAACGACCGTAACTAAACTCACTGGGCTTTCGATTTTTGTCTTGGTCTTTGGATCCTTCGCCCTGTACATTATCTTGAGCATCTTCATTTGTTGAATTTTTTTCTAGTCGGGAGACATCCTCTTATTCGTTTCTTCATGGACGGACTTACTTTTGTAATTCTTGCGATAGCGAGGAGGGAGACCGCAGGCGGTGGGACTGCGGGAAGTGCAGCTACATCCATCCAAGGCACTTGTGACGATAACCAATTGCCCCCACTTGAATAGATCATTTAGCGTATAGGTTCCATAAAGATGGGGTCTGATCTAGCCTTGAATCTATTAATCTCTCTCTAATTATGTACAGATTTCTGTACCTTTAGCTCCCTCTTAGCCTTAGTTACATCAGTTTCTGCTGTTTCGATTAGGCTAGCCTATCTGCCCACGGTCAAAATTAGTGATGTCTGCAATTCTAGCGATCTAAAATACTTTGTGATTAGCTACTCAATGATATCTATAAATGCTAGCAAAGTTTGGCAGAAGGAAGGTTTGTAATTGAATCGCATTGTCACAAAGTTCCATTCTCTTTCACTTTGCTTAACATTAGTTAGACACACGTTTTGCTGATATATTCTCCTGGAAACATTATATTAAGTTGAATGAGACGATTCAGTTAATTATTTTATCTGTTTTCCTCTTTTATATTATTGACGTATAATGCTTCTAGTCATAATAAAATAAGGATTAAGAGAATTGTGTAGGGTAATATCTACTCTTTTTTTTAAGCTATCAATTTACCTATAAATTTATTGATGTACACCTATGATATATGATCTCATACACACATAACATATATATTTACATATTTACATATTTACATATAGGAAAGAGGGTTTTGTTCATTTAATAAGGATCATTAGTTAATTTATTTCTATAGCTGTCTTATGGGTGCTATTTTCACTTTTCATTTGCTTTTGTGGACTGAAAATTGAGAGGTCAAATGTCTTGGGGTAATATCTACTCTCGTTTTTTTTTAAGCTATCAATTTACCTATAAATTTATTGATGTACACCTATGATATATGATCTCATATACACATAACATATATATATATATATATTTATATATTTACATATAGGAAAGAGGGCTTTGTTCACTAAATAAGGATCATTAGTTAATTTATTTCTATAGCGGTCTTATGGGTGCTATTTTCACTTTTCATTTACTTTTGCGGACTGAAAATTGAGAGGTCAAATGAGTTATGAGAACTATCCAGTTCGTGTTGTGGTCCAGTTATCATGATGACTATTTAGTCTACATTACTAAATTGTTTCAGTGAGATTTCTCAATCTGTTTCGAGGAGATATCTTGCATTTTTCTATATTTGGTTTTAATACTCCTTTTCATTCTGACGCGAATAGTATTTCCATAATTCGAGGAACATCTCCATTTTTTGCACGTGCTTATAAGTTTACAACTCCGTTTGTCAAAGACCATCATTGAGAGCATCGAATGTACGATCGGCACAAATTCTTTCTACTAAGCTGTTTGTGCAGCCGCACAAACTCCTACAGGACCTGTTCAAGGTCCATTCAACTTTTTGGATACCTTGGCATCCAATACCTTGTTCACCCTTAAATAGTGGCATAGCACTTTTGGTTTTAACGAACATTTTTACGATACAATCTAAATCTATCAAGAAATGAACTGCTTGCTAGTAATGTTGGATTACTTTGTCATCTCCAAATAACATAGGAAGGTTTTCTCAACAATATATTCCTGGGCTATACATAAGCTAAGTGGGGCTATCGGTTGTAGTGCCCAGAATTTAATTTACCAATTGCCAGCAAAAAGGTTACATTTGACAAGTCTTTAGTACTTTTGGTTGGAGAGATTATGACAGTGTGTATACAAATCTGGACAGTGTTCTATTCAAAGTGGAGTTGCAACCTAAAACTCTTGAGTTAGTAGGTCGTGGCACGGTAATCGACACGGATGATATTTGTAGCTAGGTGGAGCCTATAGGGCCAATGATTGATATAACTACTAATTGACAATATGCATGTTCGAGCTTGTAACAAATATGGATGCAACAGTGGTTTTTGCTATATGTGCAATAAAGGAGTTTTGCTTGAGAATGCTTGTGGAGTGGCTAGAGGTGAGGGTGGAATTTGTGTTTCGATGAGGTTCACTGTTATGGCAAAGTTCAAGTGCAATTTGGACTTGGAAGTTCTTTGTGGGGGATTGAGGCCATATGGGGATGTGGGAGAGTAATGATGATTAGGTTCTAGCGAAGTGATTGTCACTTGGCTCAATTGTTGAGCTTGTTACATGCGACAATGGTTTTTGTTATATATGCGATAAAGGAGATTTGTCTGAGAATGCTTGTAGAGTGGCTAGAGGTACGGGTGAATTTGTGTTCTGATGAGATTCGCTGTTATGGCAAAGTTCAAGTGCAGCTTGGACTTGGAAGTTCTTTGCGGGGAATTGAGGCCATACAGGGATGTGGGAGAGTAATGATGATCAGGTTCTAGCGAAGTGATTGTCACTTGTCGAGCTAATGCGAAGATTGTTAAAAATATGTCTCGAGTTAGAGCATGTAAAAACTACTCAATTCAAGTAGGAATTCAAAATCCAAATATGACCTGTGGTTTTAAGCTCGAACATTGAAATGCTTTCCACGTTGGAGATGGATTTCTAGTTCAAGTGAGTTTTCTCATTTGAGATAACTAAAGAGGGTTTCTTAATTTAGATCCAAAGATTATAAGTGCATTTTTGCCTATTGGTTAGTAGAGGAGTTTTGGCCATAACGATCGATTGCGAGGCATGCTCGTGAATTGAATATGAGAGACGAGAGTGTTCAAGCCAGTGAATCTTGTGGTAAGATTTGTGAATTCTTTTGGGTGATTGTGAGTTTGTAAGGAGTTGTGAGGGTTAAAAACATGTGCATTATTTGGTGTAATTTGTGGTTGAAAAATATCGAGAGCGTTTAAATGACTCGAGTATAATTCTAATCTCCATTATTTCGCTTGGTCTAAGGTATATTCATATGCTGCTTTCCTCGTAAAGTAGATCATACCGGCTGAACTACGTAAATACAATATTACATGAATTTTTTGTTCTTTTTATTTTATATATCGATTGCTTGTTTATTTTTTTTTTGACAACGGAAACATATTATTGTCACTGCTCAATGACCCGCGAAGGCGATTATCTAGAGATGCACATACCGATAGCCGCTGAGGGGGCTTTAAAAAAAGTTCAGAAGCCACGTAGTTGCCTGCAAGAGACCACGTTCTTCTGCTTCTACAAGAAAAGACTATTACTCTCCAGTATCGCCTAACCCAGTCAATATCATCAAATATTTATTTCACACGAATTTCACTTGCATTTGCGCCTGTCATACTTATTTGTTTTTTGCGGCTGGGTGCGTTTCGGAGAGGTTTTGGGAATTGCCGTTACATTTAATGCGAAGGCTTTTAGGCTAAAAAGTTTTGATGAAATGCAAAAAGCATTCGGAAGACACTTTGAGCCCGTATTGCCCTTTTATGGCCTTTGAATGGTTCTGTTTTCTCCCGCTATTGCTCATAATCTGCGATCCTTTTAGTCCTCCTCTCTCTGTCTATTTTCCATTACCTCCATAATTGCCCATATTATTCTTTGATAGATGAACAAAAAACCGAGATGCGTTGCTTTTGCGTAACGCGATGATGATGCCAATGTCGAGTTTAAAGGATAATGGACCGATTCCTTTGTACCAAACACGTGATAAGTACTTTAACTAAGGAATTTATACCACCACAAGTCCCGGTTGGAGCAGAGAATTTGTCCAGTGATTCATAAGTCGAGACTTGCATCGAATTGTATCACCTTGGACAATCTTTCTTAGGGCACTAATGAACGGACCGCTGTTTTGAGCCTTTTTCTTTTGAGAGTTTTATGAGGGAATTTGGTTGCTTGGGGGGAACGCACTCTGGTCTTTTTACTTCCTTTTTTTTTTTTTATTAACTGTTGCTTTGCAATTTGATTTTTATTGATTGTGAAGTATCTAAAACAGTTTTCAAATATACAAATATTGACACATACAGCGATGTCATTGTTTTCCCAATTTTTTAAATTTTGAAATAATATTTGAAACTTTGACGAGAAGGTGGACAAATAACTTTCAATTCAAAAGAGAAAATGAAGAGAAATCCAACCTAGCTCTGATTTCTTTGTTCTGAATCGGATCATCAACATCGTGATAATATAATAAGGGGAAAATTTTAATTTTCTTTTTTTTGCTTTCTTATTACTGGTCGTCCTGAGAAAAAATTTGTGGCAGAAAGTGGACCCGTCGGTAAAATGTGGGTTGAGGGGAGGTTCATTGAAGTCAAACAGATTGAACTCGACTTGTGGCTATAAATATGCTGAATTTGAGTGTCCTAGGACACCAGGCCAATTGACTCAAAGTCACAGGCATAGTCACGCACGGAGAGATGGATGTGAAGCTGTCTATAGATGACCAGGAGATTTGGAAGCAGAGAAGAGAGAGATTTGAAGCGTTAGTCGGGGCCGATCCGATCTGGCGACAGCACGATCCTGCACAACCCGACAAGATTGTGGATCCCCACCTATTCTCGGTCGCAAAGGAAGGGGACGTTGACAAGTTCATCAAAGCCCTGGAGGATCATTGTGCCAAGGAAAGAGTGTCGTTGCCCGTCCTTCTCGGGCTATGCAGCCCCTCCAAGAATACACTGCTTCACGCTGCGGCAGGTATATTAACAAGGTTGTGAAGTGCATTTCAAAATTCTCGATCTTTCGTGCCCAAATTAACCTGACATGAATGGCATACAGAGAGTGATGATAACGTCAAAGCAGTCATCGATTTCGTCCCTGAGTTGATCACCTGTAAGAACTCCAGAGGAGAGACGCCGCTGCATATTGCGGCCAGAGCCGGAAAAACTGGTGCGGTGGAGCTTCTCCTTCTCCAAGATGTGCCGAGAGACACTGACTGCTGCGGCAACTCTGCTCTGCATGAGGCCGTGAGGAAACGCCATCACAAGGTGATCAGTCAGCTGGTGAGTAAAGACCCCAATATGCTGTATCGTCCGAATAAGGAAAGCAAGTCTCCATTGTGCGTAGCAGTTGAAACAGGGAACTTGGAGGTTCTCACGCTCTTGTTGGATGCCCCAGACGATGGCGAGGACCAAAGGAGATCAGAAAGTGAAAGGGATTTCAGCATGTCACCCGCTCATGTTGCCATTCTGCACAGGAAAATGTGTAAAGCCTTCTTTCGTGCTCTTACTTATTCTTTGACGTTCTTGGTCGGTCTCTCGTGTTCTTAATTTTGGTTTCCGCTGGTGGTGGAAAAATCAAGTGTCACAAGCAAAGTTCTAGTAATGAGGCACGTGTACATGTGGTATGATAGCTTACTATCCTAAGGGGCAAGGTTGTGAGTCAACTACCGATACTTTCGATCGTCTAGAACGGGATCAATCTCTATTGAAGAATTATGGACATCGTGTTCATCCCAAATGATTAACTTCTTGCGTTATATTTAGATATGCTGATCAAGATGTGGGAAAAAAAGTCGTGGCTATTTCAATTGAGAGATGCGGGAGACGGCACTCCACTCCACCTCGCAGTGTACATGAATTATCTCGATGGAGTTAAGTTCTTGATCGAGAAGTTCCCAACAAGCGCCCTCAAGCAAGACAGCATTGGCTATCTCCCTATCCATGTCGCCTGCATGATGGATAGTGTCAGGATAGTCGAGGAGCTACTTCAGCAGTGGCGCGACCCCGTAGAGTTTCCAGCTAAGTTGGGACAAAACATTCTTCACGTGTCCGCAATGTACGGAAGCACCGCAACTGTCGAATACATACTGAAAAGTCCCAAATTTCGTCACCTCATAAATGCAAGAGATTTTAAGGGGAATACACCTCTGCATCTGGCTACGTTGCACTACCAACCTTCGGTCGTGCTTCTTGCACGAGACAGAAGAGTTGATAAAAAGCTGGTCAATAACGATCACATGACGACTCTTGACGTGGTAGAACGGGACATTAAAGTAAGATTTCCTCCGTATGGGCAGGTACGACCTTTTACACTTTTCTCACGGGTAATCATTTGTTGTACCAATCAGGGATAGAACTAGAACATAAACTATTGAGGCATGTCATTTAGTGTGCTCTCACCCACATCAGTAATTAAGTTGCCAAAATCATAATGTGTTTGGTTTCTTTTTTTATTCTTCGACTCACTGCTTGCAGTTGTTAACGTGGACAACTCTAACAATTGCCAAAACACTGACAAGCCCAGAATTAGCTATTTGCAATCCAACTGGTCGGAGCCCACGGAAACGACTTGAACTGCAGATGGACCGGCAGGGACATAGGTACCTAGCAGATTCTCGTGCGGTCGTGTTGGCGCTCGTGGCCTCTGTCACTTTCACTTCTGGTTTTTCCATTCCCGGAGGATATAATGGTTCTGGAGGAGATGCTGGAATCCCCATATTGCTCCACAAAGCCATGTTCAATGTCTTTGTGATTAGCAACTCCGTGGCAATGTATAGCTCAATCACGGCACTTGGGATCCTCTTCTGGTCCTATTTTCAAGATCCTTACGTGGGGCCGCATGCCCGTTCGCTATCAAATACCCCATTGTGGGTAACTGCTGTTGCAGTGCCTCTGGCATTCATGGCGGGCGTCTACGTGACCGTATCTAAACTCCATTGGCTTTCTATTTTAACCTTGGTCTTGGGATCCGTCGTCCTCTCCATTCCCTTGAGTGTCTTCATGTTGATTCATATACCGATTGTGTCCAGAAATCCTTTCATTCGTTGCTTCACCTACAAACTGCTTCTTTGCGGTCTTCAAAAAACAGGGGGAGACACTGCAGTTACATCCGTTCGGGGCACTCGTGATAATAAACCTTAGTGTATAGATTCTAGAGAGATGACATCTGAGCCAACCTTGAATCCATTAATCTTTCACAAATTACGTACCGATGTCCGTACCTTTATCATCCTCTTAGTTACATTAGCTATTGCTGTTTCGATTTGCCTAGCTCGCCTACCTGCGGTCAGAATGAGTGATGTCTACAATTTTAGTGTGATCCAAAATACTGTGTGATTAGCTACTCAATGATATCTATAAATGATAGTAAAGTTCCAGTTTTGCAATTAAATCGCATCATCACAAAGTTCCATTCCCTTTTACTTTGCTTAACATTAGTTAGACACATGCGTTGACATTAATTAGAAAAGAAAATTGAATTGCCTCATTCAATTTAATATAATGTTTCCAGGAGAATATATCGGCATCAGTCTGCCTTACTTATTAATTCGGATGTAATGATGATGTATATTGGTCAACAAATTTAAACTCACCAATCAATGATTTTATCTGTTTATCTCTTTTATGTTATTGACGTATAATGCTTCTAGTTACAATAGAATAAGGGTTAAGAGAATTGTGCAGGGTAATCCATTTTTTTCCAAGCTACCAATTTGCCTAAAAATCTATTGAGGTACACGTATGACATATGATCTCATATACATATAACATATAACATATGTATTTATATATATATATATATATTTACATATAGGAAAGAGGGTTTTGTTCACTAAATGAGGATCATTAATTAATTTATTGCTACAGCTGTCTTACGGGTGCTATTTTTTCACTTTTTATTTGCTTTTGAGGACTGAAAATTGAGAGGTGGAAATGAGCTACTATGACGAGAAAGAGGTGGGTTCAGAGCAAAGGCGAAGTGTTTGAAATTTTAAAGAATAAATGATCCGACAAATCCACCCTTCATTCCACGCGAATTTCACTCGCGTTTCATTTATATCTACTTCTCTCGTACTAATTTGTCGTCGCTCTCTCCCTCTCCCTCGGTCACTTCTTCGTCAACGTCCACGAGATGAAAGAAAAACGAGCCCGTGGGCCCTCTCCTCGTCCATAATTTGCTCCGCTCGCTCCGCTTGCCTCACGGCCTTGCTTTCAGAAATAGAGAGAGAGAGAGAGAGAGAGAGGGAGAGAAGGCATTGTGTTGGCTCCGAGAAGGGTGGTGAGTGGCTCTGTTTTTGGTTTGATCATCTTTTTTTTCCTGTGATTTTATGGCTTTTGTCTGGTTGTGGCGAATGGCGATGTCGTTCAGCAGCAGAATTTGTTGGTTCTGGTCTTGCTGGCCTGAAGATCGTCTTCATTTATGTCCGTGTGATATTCTTAGGGCATCATTTGCCGTGGGACGATCCTGTTCTTTCAGTTGCATGCTCTGTGTAGCGAAGGAGGATCTGTTATTTTTAGCGATTCGAATCTCGGATGCAAGTCCAGATGAGTTCTTTTGTTTAATCTAAATCTCGCGACTCAAATGTTCTTCTTTTTTTTTTTTTAAATTTCTAAGCACTTGAAATTTGCACAATATACAACTATCGAAACGTAAGTTCACATGCATTTTTTGTATAGTTTTTTGAAATTTAAATTTCAGTAAAAAAGTAAAATAAGAAATTTTAACGGAGACGTAATTCTGAACAAACAAGCCTTTTACCACAGCTATGTGAAAACTTTTTTCCCACGTGGGGCACAAGTGACAACACCCGTAAAGGTAAGAAAGACAGAGAAGCAACGACGAACAGACCCTTTGAGCCTTTTTTTTAGGATAAGTGTATTGAAAATCTTCAAACTTGTTATTAAAGTGTAATTGAATCTTAAACCTTTCAAAAAGTATAATTAAGTTCTATAACTTGTCATGAAAGTGCAATTAAGTTATTAAACTTTCAAAAAGTTTAATCAAATCTTAAAATTCGTCAAATTGATCCAATCAAGTCTTTCTTTTGATTGCATTTTTTTAAAGTTTTATGACATGATTGTACTTTTGTACTAAGTTTTAGGATTTGATTGCATTTTTTTTAAAGTTGTAGGACCCGATTACACTTTTGTGACAAGTTTTATGATTTGATTACACTTTTTGAAAATTTTAGGACTCAATTGTACTTGCATGGTAAGTTTTAGAACTTCTTGTACACTTATCCTTCTCTTTTAATAGTTTTCCGAGGCAATGGATTGTGTGGGGCTAAAGAAGTCTAGTCATTTTTTACTTTTGGGATTAAATTCTAAACTATCCTTACTGTGATATCAATATCTTAAATTTTTTTATATCACAAAAAAATCTAAACTCCACCAACTGTGACACTAACACCTTGAACATTTTTGTGTCACCAAAACTCTTAAACCATACTCATTGTACCAATACCCTAAATTTTTTGTCATATTAGCACAAGTCTGGGTATAGGTAAGACGATAAAAAATTTGGAGCATTCGTGTCACAGTGTACGAAGTTTAGAGCTTTTAGTGGTAGATAGGGTGCTTTTGTTACATTGATATAAGTTTAGGAGTTTTAGTGACACAAAAAAAAATTGGATATTGGTGTTATAGTGGGCATAGTTTTTGGTTATTAGTGGCATTTGTCCTTACTTTTTTCAATTTGTTTCTTTGCAATTTGATTTTATTTAGTGTAAAATATCTAAAATTTTTTAAAATATATAAATACCGACGCATATAACAAGATAATTTTCTTTTTCCAATTTTTAAATTTTGAAATAATTTTTAAAATTTTGAAGAGAAGGTGGACAAGTAACTTCTTTCAAAAGAAAACAGATTTACCCCGAAAACCAACGTAGATTTAGGAAATTCATTGTGTCAAACGCGTTAGTTTGTTCCAGATCTCTTTTACTATTCGATCACTTTTTGGGGAAAAACATTAAATCGGTGCTATCCATATGGGCAAAGTGTGTTTTGCCATTTCTTAAATTTTCTTTTCTTTCTCATTTCTGGTGGTCGTAGGAAACATGTGGCAGAAAGTGGACCCGTCCTTCACCATCAGTTAAAGTATTTCTCTATAAAGAAGGAAAAAGAGATGAATATTAGCACAGGAGACCAAGTTTACACAACAGTATAATGTAGGTAGGGGAGTTTCATTAAGGCCAATCTGGTTGAACTTGACTTGGTCGCCGTAACTCTGCTGAATTTGATTCCTAGGACACCAGGGCAGTTCACTCGAAGCCACAGGCATAGTCACACACACAGAGATGGATGTGAAGCTATCTATAGATGACCAGGGGATTTGGGAGAAGAGAAGGCAGAAACTGGAAGCGTTAATGTGGGCCGATCCGAGCCAGCGACAGAACGATCCTGCACAACCCGACAAGATTATGGATCCCCTGCTATTCTCGCTTGTGAAGGAAGGGGACGTCGACAAGTTCATCAAAGCCCTGGAGGATCATTGCGCCAAGGAAAGAGTGTCGTTGCCCGTCCTTCTCGGGCTATGCGCCCCTCCAAAAATACACTGCTTCACGCTGCGGCAGGTATATTAAGAAGGGTGTGACCATGCATTTCAAAATTTTCGATTTTTCGCGCTCATATTAATCTGACATGAATGGAATACAGAGAGTGATGATAATGTCAAAGCGGTCATCGATTTCGTCCCTGAGCACTTGATCTCCTGTAAGAACTCCAGAGGAGAGACACCGCTGCACATCGCAGCCAGAGCCGGGAAAGCTGTTGCAGTGGAGCTTCTCCTTCCTCAAGGGAAGCCAAGATGCACTGACCGCTGTGGCAACTCTGCTCTACATGAGGCGGTGAGGAAACGCCATCACAAGGTGATCAGTCAGCTGGTGAATATAGACCCCAATCTGCTGTATCGTCTGAATAAGGAAAGCAAGTCTCCATTGTGCGTAGCAGTAGAAACCGGGGACTTGAAGGTTCTCGAGCTCTTGTTGGAAGCGCCAAACGATGGTGAAGACCAGAGAAGATCAGAGAGTCAAATGGTTTTCGGCATGTCCCCCGCTCATGTTGCCATTATATGCAGGGAAAAGGGTAAGCCCTACTTTTGTGTTCTCGCTTATTCTTTAATCTTCTTGGTCACTCTCGTGTTCTTCATTTTGGTTGGTGGAAAAATCAAGTGTCACAAGCCCTAGTTTAATGAGGCACGTGTACATTTGGTATGATAGCTTGCTATCCTATGGGGCAAAATTGCGAGTCAACTCTCGATACTTTGGATCGTCTTGAACGGGATCAACCCCTATCGAAGAATTACAGACATCGTGTTCATCCCGATGATTAACTTCTTGCATTATATTTAGATATGCTGATCAAGATGTGGGAAAAAAAGCCGTGGCTATTTCAATTGAGAGATGCGGGACACGGCGGTCCACTCCACCTCGCAGCATACACAAATTATCTCGATGGAGTCAAGTTCTTGATCGAGAAGTTTCCAACAAGCGCCCTGGAGCAAGACAGCATGGACGGCTATCTTCCTATCCATATTGCTTGCATGATAAATCACGTCAAGATCGTCAAGGAGCTACTTGAGAAGTGGCGAGACCCCGCAGAGTTTCTAACTAGGCTGGGACAAAACATTCTTCATGTGTCAGCGAGGTACGGAGGCATTGCAACTGTCCAATACATACTAAAAAGTCCCAAATTCGGTCACCTCATAAATGCAAGAGATTTCGACGGGAATACACCTCTGCATCTGGCTGCATTGCATTGCCAGCCTTCAATCGTGCATCTTGCAGGAGACAGAAGAGTAGATCTTAAGTTGGTCAATAACAATAACATGACGGCTCTCGAAGTGGTAGAGCAGGACATTAAAGCATTTGAGGCTCCACTCCCGAAGGCACGACCTTTTACACTTTCTCATGGGTAATCATACATCGCAAATTGTTATACCAATCAAAGACCGAACTAGAACATAAAATTAGTGAGGCATGTCAATTAGTGTGCTCTCACCCAGATCTATAATTTAGTTGCCAAAACCAAAATATCTTGATTTCTTTGTTTATTCTTTGACTCACTACTTGCAGAGATTAACGCAGATTGTTTTGGCATGTGCTGGAACACCAAGAAGTGGAGAATTAGCTATCTGCAAGCCGACTGGTCGTAGCCCACCGAAACGACTGGGACCACTGGAATCGGATTTTTCCAAGGACTTGGTGAATACTCACATGGTTGTGGCGGGGCTTATGGCCTCTGTCACTTTCACTTCTGGTTTTTCCGTTCCTGGAGGATATAATGGTTCTAACCCAGATGGTGGAATCCCCATATTGCTCCACAAAGCCATGCTCAATGTCTTTGTGATTAGCAACTCCATAGCCATGTATAGCTCGATCATGGCACTCGTGATCCTCTTCTGGACAAATGCTAATGATCCTTTGGCGACGGAAGGTGCCATTGTCCTATCAAATCTCCCATTGTTAGTAACTCTTGCCGCAATGCCTCTGACATTCATGGCAGGCGTCTACATGACCGTAGCCAAACTCGCCGGGCTTTCGACTTTTGTCTTGGTCTATGGATCCTTAGCCCTCTTCATTATCATGTATATCTTCATTTTTTGTATGTTCCGCTTCAGTGCAGAAATCCTCTCATTCGTCGCTTCGCAGACATATTTATTTTAGGGGTTCTTATAAAAACGAGGAGGGAGACTGCTGGGAATGGGACCGCGGGACGTGCAGCTACATCCGTCCGGGGCACTCGTGATAAGAACCTCCGCCGCCACTTGAATCAATGATTTAGCGAACAGGTTCGAGGAAGATGGCGTCTGATCCCTCCTCAAATCTATTATCTTTTCGCTAATTACGTACGGATGTCCGTACCTTTAGCTCCTTCTTAGTTACGGTCAAGAGTTGAGATGACGGAAAAATGTAATATTTTGTTCAATAACAAGTGAAGAGTACATGAGCTTATTTATAGACTTTACATGATGACTATCTTAAGTAACAAAATATACAAAATCATAGAATATTCAAAATATATCTCTAATAGTTACATTAGTTTCTGCCGTTTTGATTTGGCTAGCCTACTTGCCCGCAATCAAAATTAGTGATTTTTGCAATTTTAGTGTTCCAAAATACTTTGTGATCAGCTACTCAATGATATCTATAAATAATCGCAAAGTTTGGCACAATGGAGTTTTGCAATTAAATCGCATCGTCACAAAGTTCCATTCCCTTTCACTTTGCTTGCCATTAGTTAGACACATAGCTTTACATTAATTCAAAAGGAAAATTGAATCATCTCATTCAATTTAATATAATGTTTCCTGGAGAATATATCGGCATTGGTGTGCCTTACTTATTAATTCGGATGTAATAATGATGTATTGGTCAATAAATCTAAACTCACCAATTAATGGCTTTAGCTGTTTTTCTCATTTATATTATTGACGTATAATGCTTCTAGTTCAAATAAATTGAGGATTAAGAAAATTGTGTAGTGTCGCGACCTAAAAAAATCGGGTGTTTCGATCTTAGGCTAATGGATTACTAGATCAATTAAATTAACTAACCTAGCTCGAGTTCTCCCAAACTCTACCAAATCGCAACTTAGGTCCAATTGTGAGCATGCAAATATTTTCAACGGGAGTCGCCACTAATCATTTAGGGTAGGTTGATTAGAAACCTAAATAAAATAGCGGGAGTACTATTTTATTTCTACGAACCAGAAATTATAAATTCGGGACTTGATTACGCTAGATTCCCTAACGCCCTTTCGGTACCAATTTCGAGAAAAATACTCAATTTGACAATTTTGATAAATCCTAACTTAGAGTTCAAAGGTGCAGAAATTTCTTTTTTGATTTTTACTTGTTTAAATGAAAGCTAACCTATATGTAATGACGTGCAAAAATTGACATGCGATTAATGCAACCTAACATGCAAACTATATGTCATGCGACGACGTGACCTATTTCTAATGACGGGCACATTAGTTTTTTTTGTATTTTTTTTAATGAAATTCGAAATTAAAAATGCCAATTATCTAAACATGCAATTCTAAACTAAAGAAATTAATCTATTCTAAAGCAATTTTTTTGGTATTTTTTTATCGAAATTCGAAATTAAAATCAAGTAAAAAAAAATATAATCGCGAAATCTTTCGAATTGAGTTTCAATCTGAAGCCTGACAGATCGACCCTAAAATTCGAAATACCCGCTATGGAAATAATTCTATCTAAAGCCTGATAAATAGATTTATTTCCACATGTGCGGTTGCGGATTAGGAAATTTTCCTAATCGATCACATCTTGAAAAATTCGATATCTTAAATATATTGGATATGTTCAAAAAATTTTGAAGATTCTAAATTCTATCCAAATTTGACAAGTAATAGATATCTAAGGTTTCAAAAAAAGGAAATAGATCATAATCGAAATATTGCCTATTATTCAAATATGCAAAGTTAGATATCTATAAACACAAATTAAGCAATAAAATATTCAAACGAAATCAGGATAAGATATTTATCTGACTTGCAGATTTCCTTTCCTAATTTGAATTTGCAGCGAATTGGGATTGCGGATCGGCGATGCGTCGGGAGCGGCGGCGCGGCGTCGGGGACGGCGGCGGTTTACGGCAGCGACACGGCAGGGACAGCCGCGGTTTACGACAGCGACACGCGGCGATGACACGGCGGGGCAACAGCGCGGCGATGGTGGTGGTGCTCGCTTCTTGGTCGGGGCCGGCTGTGACGTTGGTGTCGTGGTAGTGCAACGAACAGCTTGCTGTCTAGAGCAGCGATGGTAGGGAAGCAGCAGCGGCGGAAGGCTTGGAGCAGCGTCGTCAGAAAGCTAGTGCAACGTGTTGTGCAGGGACCTTCGAGGCTGAAGAACGATGGACCTCGCTAGAAACTAAGGCTGCAAGACCTTCGGTGGCCGTGGAATTGTTGGACTTGACTGGGACTCGGATGCTAGAACTGGCTAGAGCGTGCTGTGACCAGCGCAAGTCAAGGCCGAGAAGCTTTGACGTTCGTTGGATTCAGCGAACGTCCTGGATGAGCAGCTCTCGGTGGTGGTAAGTGCAGCGTTGGTTCAGGTTGGCGATGAACACTAGTTCTGCCGGGCTACTGTGCTGAACGTCGGAGAGGATGGGCTCGCAGAGAATTTGCAGAAAATTGTTTGGAATTACTGGAAACCGCTTGCGCTTATTGGTTGGTATCTCTGGGCGCTCGCTGACTGTTGAAGTAGCGTCTGAGGCGTGAAGGGCTGAGGCAGGGACAACTTCGGATGTTGAAAGCGTGGTGGTGTAGAGTGGCCAGCAGCAAAGGGGCTCACAGAAACGGTGATGAGCAGTTCGGCAAGGGTCTCACTGAGTTGGACTTCACTTGGACGTAGTATATTGACTTCGTCAACAAAAGCCAACCTTGGCTGAACTTGAGTGACGTAGCGATGAGCAGAGGAACAGCCACGAGGAGGCACGAAAGCAGCAAGAAATAGCCTCTGGTCGTGGAGCTCTTGGTCGTGATCGTGTAGACGCGTGCCCAAGGAAGACGACGACTCTTCTCTCCCTATCAGCTTTCTTGTTTTCTCTCTCTCGCTCACGTGTTTCACTCGCGTGTCTCTAAAAATTCTGATTTTCAGATTCTGAGAGACCTCCAAGATTATGATGCATAACCCTATATTTATATCGCAAACCTAGGTCAACTAGCCGGGCTTTCTAGTCCTAATGGGCTTAGATTTAGGCTTCACCCTTTAATTTAATTTAATTCTAAGTGGGCTGAATTAATTTGGGCTATTCCTTAATTAAACTTGACGGGCTAATTTAAGCTCAAATTAAGACAACCAAGCCCTTTTGCATGTGATTTTCGGCCCGCGTCTTCCGAGTGAGCCGCGTTTCGTTCGGTACCCGAGCTCGATTTACGTGATGAATTTTAAGCTCGCTTGCCACCGCTGATCCGATGCGGAATGCAATTAATCTATATGAACCTAAACTATATGCTATGCAATTTTAATATTTTTGTTTAGGGGTTAAAAATTTAATCCCTAATTTTCTATGCAATTAACACTAAATGATGCGCAAAAATTTAGGTGTCAACATGTAGGGTAATATCTACTCTCTTTTCTTTCAAGCTATCAATTTATCTATAAATTTATTGATGTACACCAATGATATATGATCTCTTATACATATAACATATATATATTTATAGATATTTACATATTGGAAAGAGGGTTTTGTTCACTAAATGAGGATCGTTAATTAATTAATTTCTATAGCTGTCTTAAAATTGAGAGGTCAAATGAGTTATGAGAACTATTCTCCAATTATCATGATGACTATTAGTCTACGTTACTAAAAAATAGATTAATATCACGAAAAATCTCAAAACTGATACACTTATGACAAATTTACTCAAAACTAATTTTTTTATCATGAAAAATCTCAAACTGGTACACATGGTATATCGTTGAGGCGAAGAGAGTCGACACCATTATGTTGTTCCTTAGTGTTTGGACCGCGAGAATGCCGTTCTTGGAAACATCCTACCATACAAGTCTGTACCACGAAAAAGAAGAAGGGTTAACAAGAAGCATTTCCAGGGAAACAAAAGAGAGGAGGGACACAAACCACATTACCTCCATCATAGCTCGAACCCAGAATCGCTGATTAATGGTGGTCACGCCGACGACGGTCTTGGTGGGGTGCTTCACGATCCGATGGAGGAGCCATGCATGGTAGGCCATCGTTATGGACAAGCCCAAGGATACCAACGTGTAATCAAGAACCTTCTTGTCCATAATAACCTACAAGAAACAGAGTGCTGCACGAGCGAGAAAGAAGAGAAGATCAAATGGAGATGAAGAAGATGAGGAGTTTTTGCAAACTCAGTAAATCGGGAAAGGAGAGAGAAACAAGGGATCCTTATAACTGTTGGAGTTGGTGAATATTTCGGGGATTCTTATTTCTCACATCATGCATGTTTACGTGAGTTTAGGAAAATCAAAGTATGAACCGACGATATGTGACCCATATGTATGGAATGTCGGGGCTCCCACTGCCTGGACCGCGGGTGGAAGTTCCGCTCCCCAATGAGCGAACGGGGGATCGGGGGCAGCGCCCCCGAAACAACATCGGGTTTGCTGACCCGTTTGTTGTGGGATCACAAGGATTTGGATAGGCTTGGAATTTGGGCCAATTTTAAGTCCTATATATTGTACTTGTACGAGAGATCATTGTAGCAAGTGGGTGTGGTTGTAAAACCTAAATATCATAGTGAAATCTCTTTGCAGGATGTAACTCTATTCTGGGATGAACCTGGGTAAACTCGTATGTCAATTTTTTCTATTATTTATGTGATTGTTCTGATTCTGTTTAGGATATAACCCATCAATAGCAAACTTGTGAACATGCACATTTTGCTGAGGCGACGAGAGGAGTGAATTGAATCGGCTTTGCTTGCGTGGATCGGACTAGTGGGAGACGCACCTTTTCAAACTTCTGTTTTTTGTCTGGGACATATTAAATCTCTAACATAATAAACAAAGTCGCTCACGTTGTTCAAAGGGTTCCTTTCCTTTTCTTTTGTACAATCGGAACCAACCGGGATCGTGTCTTTTCTTAATACTCAGTCACGTCTGAATGCCGCTCTTCTGCGCAACAAAAATTAATGAGAGCCTTCAGCGCGAGGGACGAAATTACATGTTCAGTAGCAGCTGTGTAGGTAATCATGACTCCACGTAGTGATCGTGAGATTTAGTGGGATTACAGCCTACTATTTTAAAAGTTTAACAGGTTAAATAAAGACATGATTTATTAGTTAAATATTATAATACTTCCCATTTATGTCTAGTCTAGTCTTTTTGTCTGATACTAAACTTGGACATATTTAATTGTGCTCTGATATCACATGAGATTTGGTGGGACTACAGCCAACTGACGGTTAGATGTAGACATGATTTATTATTTAAATATTCTTATAGTGATCGCCTCTCATATGATGTCATAAGGGCTTTTGGCTTTTTTGAAATTTTTGTTCGTTTTTCAAGTAATTAAAACGATGGTGGAACTATGTTGAATTGAGAGTGCTGCTCTTGATGTTATAGAGGAACAAACATGCTACTTTTATTAGTTCTAACTAATTGACATGCATTTTGACTATGGGGTAATAAAATTAAATAAAAACATAATTGACATTTAGACATGACAAACATTGTCCATCGTAATGATAATAATTAAACTTTTAGTGCTACGTAACCAAAAGTTATTTTGTATGTAGAGACATTTAAATAACTAAAACATAGATAATTGTCCATAAGGTTCTAAACTTATTATATGACTATCAATTATGTTCTAAATTTTTCAATTTGATCAATTTAATTCTAAATCTTTTGATAATTTGCCAATATAGTCTGATCACTGACGTCGTAGATGCCGGTTATCTTATATGGTACAACTGGTGTTGACATCGATGTTTTTTTTAAAATTTTCTGAATTTTTTTCTTTTTTAACCTTTTCTTCACTTTCCGTTTTCTTAATTTTCTATTTCCCTCCACCAGTTGTGAGGGCTTGGGTGATAGCTGGCGGAGGTTGCTGGCCACAGGGGAGGGCGTTGTGGCTCTTGTTGGTCATGATAAGGGCTCGTAGACCCTCGCCTAGATTTGGCGAGGGTGCTCGTTAGCTATCGCTGAGGCCCCAAGCGATGTTCAGACGGAAATAGCGAAAAAAGAGAAAAGAAAATGAAGAAGAAGAAAAATTGCAAAAATCGTCCATATAAGTGCCTACCAATCCATGTAAAATGACCAATACTAACTAGACTACCATGCCGGTGATTTTCAATCAAAATTGGTCGGCAGGACTAATTGGAAGATCATCAAAAGGTTTAGGACTAAAGTAGCCAAATTAAAAAATTTAGGATTGAATTAATTGTTGTAGCTATATAACAGGTTTAGAGTTTTTTTTTGACAATTTTCCCTTCTAAAACAAGTTAAATGTATTTCCTGTTTATAAATGTAACCAAACGGCACCTAAATATTTGAGTATTTATTAATCTAATTAGAAAATTATTAGACGGAGATTAAAGAAATCGCATTGTTGTCATCTCAATCACTTTTGCATTATCGATTTGCCTTTAGTTTATCTTGTACGGTTGTGATTCATTTGAATGAAAAACACGAGCTTTCACAAAATTTATTTGAGTTGAAGTTACTTTCGGATCAATATAGTTAGTGTGAGATTATTTAGTGAGAATTTGAGAGCAGCAAGGTCCTGGCTTTTGGCATTTGCTAGTCCACCATAGAAGGCACCGGTGAGGGGAGCGTACATGACTCGATATTTGGACATACTAAGAACGGCATGAGCATAAAATCAGCTGCTTTTTAAATTCCTATTGCATTAGAAAAAAATTTTTTTGGTAAGGAAAAATGTGCATTAGAAAATTTTTAATTCAGAATTTTTTTAAAAAAATTAAAAAAATTATACACGTTAGTGTTGGTTGTGCCGCATCGAACGGCTAGCATCCACTTCATCGATTTCTAGTAAAAATGTTTAGGACTAAATTTATATAATTGAGAAGTGTATGACTGAATTAACATTTCCCATAAAATGACATTAGCGTAAAATTAGCTAGCTTTTTTAATTCCTTTTCTTGACACCGGAGCTCGCTTGCGAGTCTGTCAACTATCTTAGGGAGTGAATTCGCCAACGACGTTGGAATTCGACCCAAATCGAAGACGTCGTCATTTCATCATCATGCATTCATTTTTTTTCCACCAAGTTTCTTTACGCATATTTAGATTAGGAACATTGTAGTTTCAGGACCTCGAGCCCGACGGCTAAAATTTGACCGGCGGTGACTTGGGGGGCCAATTGATGCCAACCGTCCAATCGGATTTTCACGGTAAAATTCCAGTCGGACCTTTCGGCCCAAAGTCGAGCCCGTCAACCCTAATTTCTCGGCCCACCTAGTTTCAGGACAGGAGACTCCGGTTTTGCATTTTTCACTCAGCGTCACTCTCATGCAATGCAAAGAAATCACTCTCTTCCTCTCATTCTCGCCATCTATGCACATACACGCACTTATTCGGCACCACCTCGATCTCACTCACCTTCAGCTCACCATCTCGCCACCACCCTCCTCCTCCTCTTCCTCCTCCTCCTCCGCCCTTGTCGTGCTCTCTCTTCATCGCCGGCACCTCCTCATTCCCTTTTCCGGTCGTCGCTTCCGTCTCAGTTCTTCCTCTCAGCTGCTGCAGAGCTTCACCACCTCGCCCCCTGCTCACTCTTGTCACTCATTCACCTCTGTCACTGCCTTCTTCATCTCGGTTCGAGCCCGTTAGCTTAAGTTGCTGCTCTCAGTGGTTCACCATCGCCACCTCCAGCTCGTCCTAACCAGCCCAGTATCTTCCTCCCATCACTCGCCAACCCACGGCCACACCCTCCTTCCAGTCGCTGCACCACTACCTCTCAGCTCCACCCTCTCGCCGGCAAGTCCTCGTTGCTGTTTCCATCTCACCATTTCGCAGCCAGGTCTCGCCACCCCCTCCTCACCACAGCTCACTCCTTCGGCTCCACCATCTCCAGCTCTCACCATACCGTCGCTGCTCACTCCATCGCTACCATCTCTGCCGCTGCTTACGTTCTTTAGCTCACCCTTACGTAACCATAGTCTCTTGGTCTTGTCATCTCCGTTGTTCGCCATCTCCGTCTTGTCATCATACTCTCTCGATCACTCGCTCTCCAAATCCGTCGTTCCCTCATCTCTCTTAGCTCTCGGTTTTTTGCTCCCTCTCGGTCTTCGTTGCTCATCATCGCTCTCGGTAATCTTCCTCCCTGAAGGTATCTCCTTTACATTTTATTTTTGTTGGAGGTAGGAAAATAAACGGCTCTCGCTTCCACGGGTACAAATCCAGTCATGTTTCAGGCCGGACATTCGGATGACTTCGGCCTCTCTTTATTGTGTTCATTCTTATCTTGTTATCATTGTTTATTTCCTTTTTTGATACCCCTTAAGCATTAGAAATAACCTTTAGCATTATCTCTTTGCATCTAGTGGACTATTTGCTTGTTTTTTATGCCTCTAAACGTATCGTTTGTCATCCTTGGCTCGCTGGTTTACTTTGTATTCCTTGCTGGTCAAGCCTTGTTGAGCTTGAAATAAGAAGATCTTGTCCTCATTAGAGTGTTGATTTCCGTCAATATCGATTTCTCGTCACTTTAACGTGTTTATGTCGTGCGTGCGCGCCTTGGATTTGCTGGTCGCCACCATCCAGCCCATGGATGGTGCCGATTCGGCCTCGCCTTGGTCCTATAACAAGTCCCGGGGTGGTCCTATTGCGTCATCACATCATTCCCGGGCATATTTTGCATGTTTAGATCGTATTGTTATCAAACATTTGGTTGTTGATTTTTCATTCATTGGCACATTCTTAGTGCAGATTAGATATTAATCATCTTATTGCGAATATAAATGAAAAGGATAAAAAAAATGATGAATGTATGGTAGAAGCGTTAGTAGAGGCATCACCTTAGCATGTGTAGGCAATTTCACAACTCGGTTGATCCTTGGATTCTCGGTTTTGGCCTATCCATATTGGACCATGGCCGGTTCAGTGTGTGGAGGGGGCGGTCCCTGGTTGCCCTTTTGCCTTAGTATAGGCATCGAGGTCAAAATCGTATTCCCAAGTGTCGTTATGGTCGCATTTGTGTAATTGTGGTTTTCTTGTGGTTAATTAGCATGTTTATTGTCATTTGAGTGTTTAATCACATTTTTTTTTAGAATAGAGATGAAAAAGACGAAAAAAATTGATAAAAATTATGAAGTATAAAAGAAGTTCGTTATAAAAGAAGTTAGTACTTTAATAATCAAGTGCCATTTTCGTCATAGAATGACATTTTAGTAGTATGTAAGTAGAATAGATGTTAGTTCATGTTTCAATTAAAAGATGAAGATAAAAAGCTGATAAGATGAAAAGTGATAAAAAAATTGGAACTGCTTTTAGCTTCGAATAGTTTATTAAGGCTAGGTTTGGTTCATGCTTGATTAATGTCTCATTGTTATGATTTAGTTAGGAAATTTACACTATTCAGTTTAAGTAGTCACATGTTTAGTTTAGGGTATCGCTCACGGGGATCCTGTCCCGAGGTGTAATAATAAGGCCTTATCTGATTTTGCCGGTCGATTTCTTTATTTTCCCCACTTTATCTACCTTCATTTATTTGGTGTTGGATAGTTATGTTGTTATGTGATTTTGTGGTTGGTGGATATAATTCTGCAAATTCGCGATGCATGGTCATCTAGATGGATGTGTGCTTAAGAATTAAAGAACAAGCAAGACCGCAAAATCAAACGTTTTCGAAAAAATGAGAAAATGTATCAAATTTGGGCACTAAATATATTTTAGTGCAATCAAGTTCCCATTTCTAGATATCTGTTTGCACAAATAAAACGATCTCCCGTGCTTAACCTGACTTCTAACTGATCTCCAATAGGCTATTGTCAACTCCTAAAGAAAGAACAAAATTTTCAAAGTTAACCAAGTCCACCCACATCTTATCGGTAGGGTTTGGGAGAACCCGAACCAAGTGCTAGCACCACCTCGCGAGGGGAACCATTCGCGCTCACCTGATAATTCATCCACTAGCCTCGAGGCTACACGCGCCTAAAGAGTGTGCCCGTCACCTTTCGAAAGGGGGTCGCGACACTATTCCATTGAAAATCAAATACAATTCTCCATATAACTTTAAGGGAGTACGAAGATGACGTGGACACCTGACATCTCTTAGCGTTATAGCTCATAAGCACAGTTAAAAATTGCATCTAAAGGACATCAGCATTATAACATGCCACAAAAAAGAGATGTATTAAACCATCATCCATCACTAAAAAAAACACATGTAATTTGCGATGGAAATTTGCGACGGAAATTTTCCCGTCCGAAATTTGCGGCGGATTATAATTTGCGACGGAAATAAAAAACCGTCGCTAATTCCATCGCAAATTTTCGACGGAAAAAAGTTCGTCGTAAATTTGCAACGGAAAATAAATCCGTCGCAAAAAAGTTCGTCGCAAATTTCCGACGGAAAAAAAACTATCGCCAAATCTGTCGCAAATTTGCGACGAAAACGAACGTCCGTCGCAAATTTGTAGTTTATCAGCCCGTGATATTCCAACCCTATCTCTCTCTCGCTCTCTCTCGCTCTCTCTCGCTTTTCTCCCTCTTTCATATATCTGAAATCAGTAAAATCCGCGCACGCACATATTAATCTCGGTGAAGCTTTTGTACCGGTAAGTATCATAGCTAGCTTCGTGACTATTCATCGTTGGATTGTAATTTCTTTTATTTTATATATGTTTATGTTTGTTTTTTTTCGTATCTGCATCACTAGTTTAACGACCGGCGACCGGCGACACCTCGCAGGCCTTTGGATGAGGCCAAACGGCCACGTCGTTTTGCGACGGAAATAGTTTTCGTCGCAAATTTGCGACGAATAAATGAAAATTTGCGACGGAATTAACTTTCCGTCGCAAATTTGCAACGGAATCAAGGATCGGTCGCAAATTTGCGACGGAAACCCAATTTGCGACGGAAATTTTCCGTCGCAAATTTGCGAGGGATGAATTTCGTTTGCATCGCACATTAAAAATTATTAAAAAATGATTCTTAAGTGATTATTTTTTTTTGGTATGTGTCTAATTGAAGGTCTCGCAATCCAAGTGGACGTTGCAATTCTCATCAAATTGACCACTTTCTCCTACCAATATTTCAGTCAAATATTTGGATAAGTCTTCTTTACATGGTAATTTTTTCTATTTTTGCAATTTCATATTAATTGTTGCGTGAATAACAAAAATTATAATTTCCAAAATTTTATGATTTTAATTAAGAAAAATAGATATGATATTTTAAATATTTTACTAGAATTTTTTATTTTAATACAGACACAATGCAAAGAGAAAGGGCTTAGATGTATAATAAGAACTTACCTGGACGTCAAAGATTGACAGATGAGTTTCGTACTGGGTTGGAACTATTTTTACACTTTGCTAATAGTAAATATGAGTTCATGGATGGAAATAAGTTAAGGTGTCCGTGTAAAAAGTGCGGTAATAGTAAATTTCTTGTGTGTGATCAAGTTAGAGAACACCTTACTAGATTTGGGTTTAGTCCGAACTATTATAATTGGACTTCCCATGGTGAACCATTTATATCTGATAAAGGATATGGAAGAAGTGACTAATTTTTAATTAGGGAAGAATGTGGCTATTATAAGCAATTGAATCCATACGAGAGGATGGTGATTGATGCAGCTAGTTATAATTTTGTCATAGAATCAAATCATGTAAGTACTAGTTTTACTCCTACACATGAATAAGTGGGTACTAGTCATGCTTCATAATTGGAAGATATAGGAATAACGGGTTTTGATGAAAATGTCTATAATGAAACTTTTCAATCTAATTGTTGACACCTAAATTTTGGCACGTCACTTAGTGTAATTTGCATAGAAAATTAGGGATTAAATTTTTAACCCCTAAACAAAAATATTTAAATTGCATAACATATAGTTTAAATTCATTGCATTTTTGCATCGGACCGGCGGTGACAAACGAGCTTAAATTTCATCGAATGGGACTCGGCTCGCTTGAAATGCAAAGGCCGGGAATTATAAGTCAAACGGGCTCGGTTGTTTTAATTTGAACTTAATTCAACCCATTGTCATTAATTAATTCAGCCCATTGTCATTAATTAATTCAGCCCATTATCATTAATTAATTCAGCCCATTTGAATTAAAGCCCAAGCCTAAGCCCATTAGGACCAGAAAGCCCATCTAATTGACCTAGATTAATACTATAAATACTTCATTAGGTCAGAAAATTTGGGGAGACACAATTTTCAGATCAGAATTTTTAGAGAGTGTGAGAGTGGAGAAAGAGAGAGGGAGAGAGAAGGAAACCGGAGCCACTCCACACCGCCGGAGCCACTCTACGGCGCCGCGCCCTTCGCGCCGTCGCACGGTTGCCCCGCTGCCGCGTGCCCATCGCCGGACGCCCCTGCTGCTGCCGCCGCACGTCCCGCGGGACGCCCCTGCTGCTGCCGCTCCCCGCCGGACCTGCTGCCGCTTCCTGCCACCGACGCTGCTTCCTGCCAGTGCCTGCTGCCGAGCGCTGCTCCCTGTCGCGCCCGCCGGTGTCGCTGCTGCTTCCCCCCCGCGACGCCGCCGCCGCTGTCTCCCGCGAGACATCGCCGGTGCTGCTGCTCGCCGCTGCTCCTCAGGCCGACGCCGACGCCGCTGCTGCTTGCTGCTGCCGCTGCCCTTCCCGCCGACGCCGACGCCGCTGCTGCTTGCTGCTGCCGAGCCCGACGCTGCTGCTGCCGTCCTCGCCGGAGCCGTCGTACGCCGGTGCTGCCTTGCTGTTCCGTCGCTGCGCCCTGCCGACGTCCCAGCCGCTGTCCCTGCCGAGCCCGACGCTGCTGCTGCCGTCCTCGCCGGAGCCGTTGCACGCCGGCGCTGCCTCGTTGTTCCGTCGCTGCGCCCTGCCGACGTCCCAGCCGCTGTCCCCGCCGAGCCCGACGCTGCTGCTGCCGTCCTCGCCGGAGCTGTTGCACGCCGGCGCTGCCTTGCTGTTCCGTCGCCGCTGCTCCGTCGTCGTTCCCGACACCGCGCTGCCGATCCGCCGTTCATCGTTCGTCCTGATCCGCAAGTTCGAATTTGGAAATTATCTGCAAATTAGGTAATTGAACATTATCCAATATTTTTAGAATATTTCGTTTCTTAATTTTTGGATGTTTGAATATTCTGTGAATATTGCGTGGATTGCTAGATATCTTAGGATAATGTTTGCCTTGTTCGCAATATTTGAAAATATTCAAAATTAGGAATCTTTCCTAATTCAGCAACGTATCTGGACAATTATCCGACCTTATCCCTAAGGTATGATACGTGGCGATACGGAAAATCATTATCCTATCCATAATCCCTTGGATACGATAATGATTTTTATCTGCTTTCCAAATTTGAACGATCGACTTTCCGTCAATATCTGCAACCCTATAGATATGACTGATAGCTCGATTTTTGTGCCTAATCCGAATTTGAAACGAATCTTGTGGATTGCGTGGTTGTTTTAAATGTGGATGCTATCTTTGCTTAAATTGTTTTTCCTTTTCAAATAAAAAAGAAAATTCAAAAAAATATCAGTTAGGATTTGAATTTGAATTTTGCATGTTTAGGAATCCTAAATGTATCTAGACGATAGAGTAATTATTTAATTTAAATTAGGACTTGAGATAATCTATGCCCAAGTTTAAATTAATTAATTTTCTAATCTTAATAGATTATTTAGGTTATTTTAATTCTGAATTTTCATGAAAACCCAAAAAAAGAATGAATTGTTTTATGGTAGATTAGGATAGATTGCATTCTTTATTTAAGTAATTTATTATTTCGAATTTTAACAAAAATCCCAAAAATAAGTCATGTTAGGATATGTTAAGTCATCATAGGTTGCACGTTAATTTAGGCATATTTTTATTCCGAATTTCACCAGAAAATACCAAAAATAAATCATTTGCTCGTCATCAGAATTAGGTCACGTCGTCGCATGACATATAGTTTGCATGCTAGGTCGCATTACTTGCATGTCACTTTTGCACGTCATTGCATGTAGGTTAGTTTTCATTTAAATAAGCGAAAATCCAAAAATATTGAGTGAACTGCTTGTTAATTAGAAAGCATATTAGGTTGTTGATATGATTTTCTAGCTAACCATGCAGATGCTTACGTTGCTTCGAGGTAAGTAATTCTCCCAACCTTGCAATTTATTTAATGTTTTGATTATTGGGTGTTACTTTGGTGGTTTGCGCACCCGCATGAACACCTCACATGTTAGTGATTAAGTTGAAATGGATCCAGATTGCTTGCCAAAATATTTTTGAAAAGAAAAGGTACCGAAAGGGCGTTAGACTAGGTCTAGCGTAATCAAGTCCCCGGGTTTAGAATCTCTGGTTCGTAGAAATGAAACATATCTCCCTATGTTTTATTTAGATTTCTAATCGACCTACCACAAATTGATTAGTGGCGACTCCAAGCATGAAAACATTTGCATGTTAAAAACTTAAACCCAAAGTTGCGAATTGGTAGGGTTTGGGAGGGCCCGAGTTAAGTTTAGTCTTAATAATCCATTAGCCTGAGAGAAGAAATCTTTAGGTCGCGACACTAATCAGTTTTGGGATGTGTTGAAAGCAGCAGATGAACCTTTATGGGTAGGTTGTGAGGACCACACTAAGTTATTGGTGACAGCCCAACTATTAAATATCAAGGCAGAGCATAATGTGTCTGCGGATTGTTTCAACTCTTTTGTTGAAGTAATGCGGGAATCATTGCCTCGTGATAACATCATGCCAAGTGATTTTTATGATATGAAAAAACTAGTGGATAACTTAGGTCTTCCGGTTGTAAGGATTGATGTATGTAGTAGGGGTTGTATGATATATTAGAGAGATGATGAAAATGCAGAATCTTGCAAATTCTGTAGCCAACCTAAGTACAAGATTAACAGGAGGCCGGGTCGTAATCAAAAGCGTAGACCATGGAAGCAAATGTTTTATCTGCTCTTAATCCCCATATTGCAAAGGCTTTATGCGTCTAAAGCCACTGCTGAACACATGACTTGGCATGCAAAATATGAAACAAAAGAGGGTCTAATGTGTCATCCTTTAGATGCGGAGGCATGACAACATTTTGATAGAACATATCCTGAGTTTGCGATGGAGCCTCGGAACATCAGGTTAGATCTCTGTGCCGATGGATTTGCTCTATTTGGAAAAATAGGAAAAAGTTATTCATGTTGACAAGTTATCTTAACGCCGTACAATCTTCCACCTGGTATATGCATGAAGACACCTTATATGTTTTTGACATTGATCGTGACAAGGCCGTAAAATCCAAAAAAGTTTGTAGATGTTTATATGCAACCATTGATTGAGGAGTTACAACGGTTATGGGTTGAAGGTGTCCCTACGTATGACGTTTCTACCGATCAAATATTTGTAATGAAGGATGCCCTTCTTTGGACGATAAATGACTTTCCAGCTTACGAAATGTTATCTGGATGGAGTACAGTTGGGATTTTAGGATGTCCGATATGTTTGGAGAGGTCAAAGTCATTTAGATTAAAATATGGAAAGAAGCCCAGCTATTTTGACTGCCACAGATAATTTTTACTGCCAAGTCATCCTTTCAGAAGGAATAAAAAAGAGTTCATCAAGAATATGACTGAAAGAATGCGTCCACCATTGAGGTTGACCGACGATCAAATTTGTTAACGTGTGCAAGACTTTCCAACTGTTGTTGAGAACCCGCACAACACGACTTTTGCGTACGGAAGTACACATAAGTAGACAAAACGCAGTATATTTGGAGATCTACCATATTGGAAGGCCCATCTTATTCATCATAATCTTGACGTCATGCACATAGAAAAGAATGTTTTCGACAATGTCATAAATACTGTGATGGATGTCGCCGGAAAAACAAAAGACAACTTGAACGCAAGAAAAGATATGAGAGATATTTGCGATCTGTCAATACTAGCTGTGGATGTAAGCAGCAGGGGACCAAAATCGAAAGCAGTTTATACATTAGATAAGGAGCAAAGGCGAGTTATTTGTCAATGGTTGAAATCTGTGCGGTTTCCTGATGGATATGCTTCGAACCTCGGGAGATGTGTTGATTTGAATGAATGCAAGTTCACAGGCTTGAAGAGTCATGATTATCACATCCTGATGGAAAGACTAATTCCAATAGCTTTAAAGAAAGTTCTGCCAAACTTTGTATGGGGCGCCATTACAGAGTTAAGCAATTTCCTCCATGATATTTGCTCGACAATGTTAAAAGCATCGCACATAGAAAAACTAGAGAGAGATATTCCAATTATTCTTTGCAACTTAGAAAGGATATTTCCTCCGACGTTTTTTGATTCGATGGAGCATCTTTTAGTTCACTTGCCTTATGAGGCTAAAGTTGCAGATCCCGTCCAATTTTGATGGATGTATCCATTTGAGAGGTAATGTTTTTTTTAAAATACAGTTCAAATTAATTTATCATATAATATGTTCTGATAAGCTTCTTTCTATTTCAACTAGATTCTTATATCATTTGAAGAAAAAAATGAAGAATAAGGCACATGTTGAAGCTTCAATTTGTAATGCATATATTGTGGAAGAAGTGAGAATATTTACATCATACTATTTTGAGTCGCACGTTCAGTGCAAGAGGCAGAGAGCAGGCAGAAATGATGAGGGCCCCATTGATCACAATTGCACAGCATTCTCCATTTTCAATTATATGAATCGACCAAGCGATACGTGTCAGTTTCGTTACTTATCAGGCGAAGAATTTCATGCAGCCCATACTTATATTTTACTGAACTGCCTAGAAGTCGAGCTATACTTCAAGTGAGTGTAAATTTGCAAATATATGTTTTGTGTGTCAAATATTTGCTAATATTTAAATGGTTTTTAATATTAGGATTTTCCAAACTTCAATGTTTGGACTACAACCGAATGAGTTTGACGGTTTGTGCGATGAACAATTTGCAGTATGGTTCAAGACATATGTAAGTTGCCTATGGACCAAAACCAAGTTATTAAAATTATATACATCATTTAGTAAAATATATATTATTGACTTTGCATGTGTAACCTTAGGTTCACAGTAATTATGATGAAATTAGAGGGTAATGATTGCTATATCATCTGTCATGGGGTCCACAGTTAAGAGTTCGAAGTTGGCCAGAAATGGATATAATTTTCATACTCAAGAATATGGAATAGGAAAATCCATAATGAATAGTGGTGTGTCTGTTCGGTCATCCAATGGTGGCAGTTCAGAAGATAATTTTTATGGCTTGTTGGATGAAATCATAGAGATAGAGTACCCTAGACTATTAATGATGCGGGTTGTATTATTTAAGTGCACGTGGTTCAACCCCGTCAAAGGAATGAAGGGGAATACGAAGTTCAATTTGGTTGAAATAAATCATAAGAAAAGGTATATGAAGTATGAACCATTTGTCTTGGCACAACAAGCAATTCAAGTATGTTATGCATCATATCCTAGTTTGAAACGTGACAAAGCTGATTGGTGGGTTGTATGTAAAATCAAAGCACAGAGGAAAATCGAGGAACACTGGAAGGATAGAGCCTACCAATAAGAGGAAGTGTGTAACACGGTTGAAATTGAGGAATATAACATACTAACTTTACGAGATCCGTGTGGAGCAATGATAGATGTGGATCCAACTGAAATTTGCGAATTAAATGTACAAGAATATTCAGAATCTGATTTTCAGACAGATGACGAAGACGAGGACGAAGACGAAGACGAAGATTAAAATTTTTATCACAAAACACTACAGATGTGTAATTATTAATGCGACAAGTACTATTTTGGTTGTTATCATTATTGTTCTTGTTATTATTGTTATTGTGCTTTTTTATTATTGTTATTGTCAATTATTCTTTTTATTTTAATTGATCGTCTGAAATTTTGTCCCTAAATGTCGACAAGTCAAATAATATTAACGTGCCCTAACATTTCCGATATTCTAATTTCTATTGCAAAATTTGAGATGCCAAAATTTTGAACCGAAAAAAAGACGTCACAAATTTACTATGATCATTTAGTATGTGCACATTTGCGACGAACTCAACCTGTCCGTCGCAAATTTCCGACGGACTATACTGGTCCGTCGCAAATTTTGCGAGGGAATTTTTACCGTTCGAAATTTGCGACGGATAATTTAATCCGTCGCAAATTTGTGACGGATTTTTATTTCCGTTGCAAATTTGCAACGGATTTTTTTTTGCGTCGCAAATTTGCTACAGATTTTTATTTCCGTTGGAAATTTTTTGTCGGTCGAAAATTTGTGACAGATATTTGCGACGGACACTTTAAGTTCCGTCGCAAATTTGCGACATTTGTACACCCTCCTCTTCCTCCTCCCCCTTCCCCGACGCCGCCCAAGCCCGATCTGCGCAGCTCCCCCGCCACCGTCGCCGTCGCCGTCGCCGCCCAGCCTTCCAGCCGCCTCGCAACTCCCCCTTCCGTCGCCGGTCGCCCCGCAGGCCCCCCCGCCCGTCGGCGGTCGCGGGCCAACCGCAATGCAGCCCCCCCCCCCGCCCATCGCCCGCCCCCTCGCCGGTCGCGCCCTCGCCGTCGCAGCCGTCGCCGTCGCCGCCCAGCCTCACAGCCGCCCCGCAGCTCCCCGCCGATCGCCCCACAGGCCCCCTTGCCCGTCGCCAATCGCGGGCCAGCCGCCCCACAGGCCCCCCGCCCGTCGCCGGTCGCGGGCCAGCCGCCTCGCAGCCCCCCAGCTCATCCCCCGCCCCCCCGCCGGTCGCGCCCTCGCCCCTGCCCCACCTCGCCACCCTCGCTGCGTCCGAGCAACGGCCCGAAGCCTCGCCGCCGCCGACCAACAGACCGACGTCGTTGCCACCCAGCCTCGCCGCCCTCACCTGCTCGCCAGGAGCCGCCCCACGCCGTCGGCCCACAGCCGCCGTCGTCGCCGTCGTTGCCCACCATCAGCCGGTCGAGGCTCTCGCCGGAGCAGCTTCCCGCCCGTTGCCGCCCTCGCCGGAGCACAGCCACCGTCACCGCCGGCCAACCGCTGCAACCGCCGTCGTCACTATCGCCGCCACCCGGCCGCCGGCCACTCGCCTCCCAGTCGCCGCTCGACACCGTTGTCGCCGCCCGACGCCGTCGTTCGCCCGGTCGTGACCGAGCACCTAGCCGACTAGTCACCATTTGGGCCCACGCTTGCGCCGAGACCGCCACTGTCCGATCAGCCGATTTTTGTTATCCTTGAACCAAGTAAGCAACTCTCTAAACCCTAGTTAGTATAATTAGGTAATTAGTCGGATTTGTTTAGGGATTATTTATGATCACTTTTCGTTGGCTAAGTTACGGGTCGATTTCAGGATTGCATGTGGCTTTGATCAATGGTCGACTGGTTAATTTGTCTATTATGTGGATGATTAAGCGTTAAATGACGATAGGGTGATTAATTAAGCGTTTTTACAGAAAATGCTTGAAAATTGAATAATTCTATAAAAAATTACGAAAAATTAAAAAAAGGGTATATGTTGGCAACAAATATGAAATTTGATCGTAAAAATTTTTTAAAATTTTTAAAAAACTAAAATTTCATAATATCACAAAATGGCAAAAATTAATAGTAACCACCCATTTTGAGTGAAATTTAGATTTTTTAACGTTCCGGGAAAAAAATATTAAAAAATTAAAAATTTTCATAACCTTATAAAATGGCTTAAAATAAATGTGGCCACCCATTGTGAGGGAAATTTTTATTTTTTTGGGTGAAAAAAGAAATTAAAAAAAATTAAAAAATATAAAATTTCAAAACTGCACAGAATTGCCTAGAAAACATGTGGCCATCAACTTGCAGTGAAATTTAAATTTTTTTAGGTGGCCAAAAAAATTAGAATTTAAAAATTTTCAAAACTTCACGAAATGACTTATAATACCTGTGGCCACCCACTTTTAGTTATATTTAATTTTTTTAACGTGCCCTAAAAATTATTAAAATAAAGAATGACAAAAATTTTGGAAACTTTACCTAATAGCTTAGACTACCTGTGGCCACCAATTTTAGTATGGAAAATTTTTTTTATTTCACGGAAAAAATTTTATATTAAAAAATAATAATTTAAAAATTCTAAAAATTTTTAAATTTCAAAACTTTATAGAATGTCTTAGGATATCGGTGGCCACCAACTTTTAGTGAAATTTTTTTTAGGTCCCAAAAAAAATTTAACAATAATAACAATTTTTCTCTTACAAAACTTTATAGAATGACTTAGAATACCTGTGGCTACCCACTTTCAATGAAATTTCAATTTTTGTACGTGGTCAAAAAAATTTAATCAAAATGAATGCGATTCATATAGCGATGTTTGATACCTGTGGCCACCCATATCGTGCTCATATATTGATATTTCATATCAAAATGAATGGGATTCATAGTATATTTGTTAGTAGGAAATTGCACGTCATAAACACTCGACATTGGTTCATTTCAAGGAAACATTTTTTCAGTCTTTCCATCAAAATGATAAGTTTCGTCATGTACATCATTATGTATCCGTAATACGTGTTAATAGTTCTTTACATATTCGCATAACCTTCCTACTTGTCAGTATAAACGTGGATGTCACATGCATAGAAGACAAGCCTCTTCCTCGTCCTCGTCCCCGTCCCTTTCCTCTTCTCCTGTCCCGTCATCTAACCCTTAACCACAATATGGTCCATCACAATATGGACACGTTGACCCTTCCTCCAACACTCAATAACATGTTACGGGACTTGGCCATATGCGAACTGAATCTCCTCCAATTCAATCTCCTTTAGCTCCCTCTTCTTCCGTTCCACCACATTATTCGGCGGAACAATCAATATTGACGGAAACACAGGTCAAGAAGATAACCGATTCTTCATATGTCCATTTGGAGATTCGTAAGTACTTCATTTTTATTTTAGTATATGTAATATTTAGGGCTTTAGATATTGATGTCAATTGAATTGTCGATATTGTACAATATCCGTATGATTGCAGATTCACAGATGCTCCATCTGTTGTGAGGGAATTGAACAAAATAGTAAGAAACTTTTGGATGGGAGAGTATATTACTTATATAAGTATTCCACAAGAAGTGAAAGAAACGTGGTGGAATGAGTTCAAAGTAAGTTTTACATATTTTATTTTCTCACCAATTAAGTTTGGTATAATATATTGATGGTCAAGAATGATGGAAAGGGACCAGAACAACTCTATAGTTTTCGATACCTAAAGAACCAGATATTTTCCCCGACATGAACTTTACAAAATCTGTCTATATTTATCTGGTGCATGGTTATGGATATGTGATCATCATAATAACTTTCAATTTGTGTTTTTATTCATTGCAGCGGAAGTTCAAGTGGGAGGAAGCGAAAGACAATGAAGTGAGAAGAATTTTCGATAAAAAAATCAATGATTTTATGCGAAATGTCATGAATAGAGCGAAGATCAAGCAAGTGAAGCCGTCTTTCTTTACAGCTGACAATTAGGCGGCAATTAACAGATTTTGGGCATCTGAACAAAGTCGGCAACTCTGTGAGCATAATAAGAAGAATCGATCTTCTAGTTCTGGTGATGGGTCAACTACATATGCTGGGGGCTCTATCAACATTGCGGAGCATTGCAAATGACTGGTAAGTCTGTTAAATGAGTTATAAGTTAATTTAATTCAATTACTCATGTTTACATTTTGTAGGCACAAGAATTGGGGACGGAACCGACATTTGCAGCTACATTTGAACGCACATTTCAAAAGAAAGATAAGACATGGACTGGCGATCGAGCAAAAGCTGTTAAGGTATGTAAGGTTATACTTTGGCTTATATGTAAACTATAATGAAAACCGTGAATACTTTCAATATTTGTGGTAGATATATATATATATATATATATATATATATAGTGATTTTATTTTCATCTACATTGTTAATGTAGGAAAAATATGATGAACTTTTAATGAGCAGTGCTAGTGGTAGTAATGATTGTCCTGAGTCCGGGCCATCAGTCGATAATATGGCATTATGGATGGAGGCAACGGGTGGGGTGAAAAAAGGGAAAATATTTGGGATGGAATCGTTGTCAAGGATGTACATGCCAAATAATCCTGGAAGTTCATCATCCACTGCGACTGGTCGAAGGAGGTCACGACAAGACGAGCAATTGACCCAAGAAGTGCATCGTTTGAAAAATGTACTTGTTCAGAAGGACGAACAAATAAATAACTTGGAACAACAAATGACACTCATTATGCGACACCTTAACCTCAATCGCTATGACGATCCTCCTGTACCTCTAGTCAATCCAATAGGTGATGGGCACAATGATGACCAACACATTGATGTCGAGAATGCTGCTGATGATGATGATGATGATTTTCTCCGGACTTTCTAGTTAAAATTCTCAAAATCGGGGGTAAGCTTGTTTCATAATCTTGGTTTTTCATAATTTCACTCATATTCATATGTAAGAACATTTATGTTCGTGCTGAAACGATTTTTTGTTAACCCTCTTGTTATTTTTTACCTAGTTCCACATCCATGCATAAACGCTTCTTTTATATTCTGGACTGATTTATGTATCGACATTCCTCATGTCTCGACAAAAATGACTACTTTTGGTGTCCTGCCATCGTACCATCATGTCAGACTCTGCAATTTTCCGTCAGTTATTTGTTTCAATTATATGTCATTGTCTCCGTTGTTTGATATGGACAAGAATTTATGGCCGAAATGATGTAAAAATAGCGACGAATATTTTAAGCCGAATTTTGCGATCATTACAGTTCGTCGCTAATTTGCGACGAATACATTTTGCAACGAATTTTGCGACAAAATTTCCAACTAATTTTGCGATGAAATTTGCGACGAATTTTCCGACGAAATTTGTGACGAATTTTCCGACTAATTTTGCGACGAAATTTGCGAAGAAATTTGCGACGATTTTGCGACGAAATTTGCGACGAATTTACGATGAAATTTGCGACGAATTTTGCGACGAATTTTGCAATGGATAGCGTTCATCCCAAATTTGCGACGAAATATTTGCGACGAATTGTATTCGTGGCTAATTTTGCGACGAATTTATTTTCGTCGCAATTTTGCAACGAACTTTTAAATTTTCCGTCACAAATTTTGCGATGACCTAGTAGCGACGGAATTTTTTCCGTCGCAAAATTCGTCGCAAATTCGATTTGCGACGGATTTTTCCAAATTTTCGGTTGCAAATTTCGTCGCTAATCCAGTGTTTTTTTTGTAGTGCATGCTAATATTCGGTTTTATAGTGTGATAACAAATTCACGCACCGATTGTGTTTGCATAAATGCGGAAAATCACATTAAGCAGACCCAATCTGAATATCATTAACTCGTATCTGATTATGAATGACTCGACGCATGAGGACAATAAGGATACATGACCCCTTCCTGACCTTCCTTAAAGATGAATGACTTATGACGATAATTATAACACTAGCACGGTGGTGCTATGAAAGATTAATAGTTCCTGTTTGCTCAAGTTATGTTTGATCTGCTTTAGTTTAATGTATCTGGATAAGATATATTAAATTTTTTTTATCAGTTTCGCTGCCGGCTTGCCGTTGGATTAGAGACATGTGGAAAAATTCGGTTACAAAATTAATACCAAACGCAATATCATTCACCTAACGAATAAGCTTGTAAGTTAAACGATATAATTGCTACATTATCATAAGGCACGTGTCAAGATGAATTCTACATGAAACTGTAATCCGTGAATATCGTGGATACATGTATATGCAAAAAGAGGGTGGATCATACGAAATGGAAACTGGATCTAGGTGGATCATACGAAATGGAAACTGGATCTACAAAGACCTATAAGATAGTCGGTCACTCTCGCACCCCATCAGCAGCTACACAAAGTAACCTTCTCCAGTGTATCTGTAGGAGCCTCTTGGTACGACGACGTTGCCAATGAGGAGATTGAGAAAGCCTTTCTCTCTCTCTCTCTCTCTCTCTCTCTCTCTCTCTCTCCCAACATCTCCGCCGCTCGACCTTCTTGCACCAGATTCGACCTCGGTGTCCAGATCTTGCGCGACACTCAGCAACTTCTATGGCCAAGTCATCGGCCACTTGGGTAGGGGAAAATTATCAAAAAAGACATAAAATTATTACATTTGTACCAATTCAGTCCTAAACCTTTCAATTTGACCAATTTAGTCTTAAACATTTTGACAATTTGCTAGTTTGGTTAATCCGGCCAATTTTGGGCGGACATTGATGATATGGACATCAGCCGTCCTACGTGACATGGCTGGCGTTGATATGGAATTTTTTAATTTTATCTAAATTTTTTATTAATATTTTTATTTTTTTTCAATTCTTTTTATTTTTTAAGGGCTAGCAGGGGCCGCTGGCCACTAGGCGAGGCCTTGTGAGCCCTCGCTGGCCGTTGGTGAGGGTCACGGCCCTTAGGAAGGCTTGCATCTGAGTGAGGGCGCGCCGGCCATTGGGCAAGGATTGCGAGTCCTCACCAGCCCCGACGAGGGTCACGAGTGAGCCCTTGTTGGCCACTGGGTGAGGGCTGCGAGACCTCACCAGACGCGGTGAGGGTCACGGTCCTCAGCTAGCTGTGAGCAAGGGCTGTGAGCCCTCTCGCCTAGTGGCCGGTGAGGGCTTGCTGCCCTCGTACGCGGCTAGCAAGGTCTCCCATGCTCTAGCCCAGTGGCCAGCGAGGGTCGCTGGGCGTCGGACGGTGGCCCCCCGCTGGCCCTTAACAATAAAAAAAAGAAAAGAAAAGAATAAAAAAATTAATAAAAAATTCAAAAAATATAAAAAAATTCAACGTCTATGCCGGCCGTGCCACATAGGGTGGTCGGCGTTCATGTCATCAATTTCCGATCAAAATTGACCAGATAAACTGAATTGTCAAAATGTTTAGAGCTAAATTGGCCAAATTGAAATGTTTATGAATGAATTGACATAAGTGCAATTGATTTATGATTTTTTTGATAATTTTCCCTTGGGCGGTCATCGCCGACGAGACTTGAGGTCATCGGTTTGACGCTATGTGTGACTGCTTGAGTTTATAGTACCGGGGCATTTAGGGGTAAAAGTAGAATTTTAGTTAGCTTTAGAGTGTGAGAAAGGCAATTTAAATATTTCATTAAGCCTCGAAAATGCTGCAAAGCCTAAGTAAGGGAGGACCTGCCCTGAGCTTTGGGCTCTGCTTATGCTAGCTTTCGTTCGAAGTGGTCCGGTAGATTTTTATCCAACTTACTAACTTTCACTCAAGAGATTTTAGAGTCCCAAAATTCATTCTCAAAGTTGTGCCAGACGCAGCCAATGTGCTTTACGAGACATTAACTACTGAACTAAAGCTGCGATTGTGGTTTGAGGAGGGCTGACCCATCTGCTTTTTACATTCTCTAAGTCTCCATGGAGAAATTAACATTTTGACTGAATGTTACATATTCAGCTTAGAGACTCTCTCTCTCTCTCTCTCTCTCTCTCTCTCTCTTTCTCTCTCTCGCAATGGTCTCCGGTAGACATCTAGAGAGCAGCTGGGACCTGTTCTGCCTTTTTTGGCCCCTGAATAGTTCCGTTTTCTCCAGCTGTTGCTTATAATCTGCGATCCTTTGAGCTTGCCTTGCTCTGCCTCCCGCTCTCTCTCTCTCTTTTCCATTACCTCCATAATTGCCCTTGTTATTCTTTGGTAGATGAACCAAAACTGAGATGCCTTGCTTTTGCGGAAGGCGATGATGATGCAAGTGGCAAGATAAAAGCATGGTATTGGTACCAGACATGCCATGACTACATTAAGTAAGGGATTTGTCCTTCGGACCAAACATGTTATAACTACATTAAGTAAGGGATCTATCTTTTGCACCAAACATGCCATAAGTGCTTTAAGTAAAGAATTTTATAGCACCTCTCAAGTCACACGTTGGAGCAAAAGAAAATTTGTAAACTAATTCATAAGTCGAGACCCAAGTTGAAATGCATCACATTGGACAATCCTTCTTAGAGCTTGTCCCGTGATTGCCAGCCAAGCGAATAGTGTTAGGCTCGACCAGACCCAATTAGTCATGCGCTAAAACCAACCTAATCCAGAAGATATTTTATAATTCCTTTTATTCATGGAAAGACACAAGCTAAACTTGGTGCAGACGGCTCGCGCTATCAAAGTCCACCACATCTACTCTAACATTTTTTTTTTGGTCAAGCTCTACTCTAACATTGAATGAGAGAAAAATAGGATGTGGGTTCACCACCTCAATTTACAGCCGTTCTTTAATGTGTTGCTTCCAGATTCTCGGCACGCGTCTCTACTCTGGATAACCAAACTTTTTATCTTGCGCTAATTTATCTTCTCAACCTTTTTTTGCCATTCCTTAGAAAGTAAGACGTACTTTACCTCTTCCATGATAATTGTAGTGCCGCCTTTATAGCAGTGAATCGGTAAATTGCTCAAAAGAATATGGTAGAGATGCCAGCAACACATGCTTATTTCTCATTAGGCAATACCTCATTAACGTTCTTCAAGTCAATAATGAGTTTGTTAAACTCTTGTGGATGTGCTTTCAACCACTTTGAATTGAAATATCATTTTCAGCATGTACAAACGATTATTCAAATCTTCAATTAGATAAAGTGTCTCAAATTTTGCCCACAACGTTGCGGTATCTTCTCTTTGGCCACTTCAATCAATACCTTATCCAACATATTCAATAGGATTATGCTTTTCCCCTTCTCCATCAAAACTACCTTATCAACCCCTTTCATGGTTTTTGCACGTTTATCTTTGTCATCCAACGCAATCTTCGCCAAATCCTAGGCTGTTAACATGCACGCATCTTAATGATCCACAGCCCAAAGTTGTCACTCATGTTGAACTTCTCAATTTCAACTCTTGTTTTTGACATAATAAGCACAAAGGTTTCCAAATAGTGATTAGACTAAAAAAACTCCAAATCAACTATAGAAACTACAACCTTAACTTTTATATCAATTGTTGTGAAAATTATGTTGAAGTTAACGAATATCGCAATTCAAGTCTAAAACGAGAAAAAGAAATCACTAGATAAATCAATTAAGGAAACCAGAGATTTATGAGGTTTGGTCCGAGCGCCAATGTTAGACCATGGGAACAACCACGCACCAAAGCCCCACTACGAATCCAGAGAATACGAAGTTTACAATCACTCAATCGCTTTAAAATATCCCAACCCTATATTATACCAAAGCAAATCCAAAAATGTATATTTCTTACAGAGAACTCACTTAGGAAATTAACAAAAATCAAATTGTAAAACTCATCATGTTTGCTCTAATGTGTAATAACCGAATAAATTTCCATCATATACCCCTTTGAGAAACCTATGTAAATTAGAAAATTCACTTGGATCAGATTTCCTTTACAGGCTCAAATTCGAGATGTATTATCAACATAGTAAAATCTGGAGTTTAAAGAGCACCAGTAATCTGTAGCTCGATCATCAATGCCAATAAGAGTTTGGGGTCTGAAAGAGCTATATTGAAAATTTGGAAACGATATTACGAATACAATCCTAGAATTTAGGGTCATAACGATTGTACCAATTCAAGCGTACCGATGATCAAGAAAACAAGTATTAAGTAGTGCCATTTTTGTCACAATAGGCAATCTTGTTTTGTCATGGGAACCGAGGGCAAGGCAAATTGCTCCAAAATGGAAATGTGGGTGTATCACTACTGTATCCATTGATAAGGAAACTCATGAGTGATCTGGAGTGTAACAAACGGTTATGTCTTTATTTTTTTTGGTTGAAAAACAATTATGTTTGAGTACTGGGAATTGGGTGCTGATCAAAATGACATGACCAGAAATATTTCTTAACTTTTTTGAGATTACGTTGAATGAATTATTTTTTGAGTTTATGGACGAGGACGAGAAAGAGGTGGCTTTAGCAAAGACGGAGTGTTTGAAATTTAAAAATGTATGATCTGATAAATCCACCCTTCATTTCACGCGAATTTCACTCGCATTTCATTTATGTCTACTTCTCTCCTACTCCTTTGTTGTATCTCTCTCTCTCAGTCGCTTCGTCGTCAACGTCACGAGAAGAAAGAGAACGACGAGCCCGTGGGCTTCCTCCTCGTCTGTAAATACTCCCCTTCCCTCGCGGCTTTGCTTTCAGGATAGAGAGAGAGAAAAAAATTACAGAGCGAAAGTGAGAGTGAGTGTGGAGAGAGGAAGAGGAAGGCATTGTGTTCCAACCGAGGAGGATGGCGAGTGGCTTTGTTTTGGTTTGATCAGCTTTTTTCATGTGATTTATGGGTTTTTTCTGGTCATGGCGATGTAGTTCAGCTGTGAAATTTGTTGGTTCTGGCCTTGTTGGCGTGAAGGTCTTCATTTTTGTCGTGTATTCTAAGGATAGGCATGGTTTCGGGGTAGAATTGAGAATCGGACTGATTTCAAGTCCTAGAGTATGCATGGTAGATTTTAAGTTCTAAAAATTGGAAACTGGTTCCGACTGGTAGGTTCAAGCTTCCAGGTCCTAGAACCTGGAACCTAGAACAAGTCTGTAATTTGCTTGTTCTATATCTTCGCACAATCTTGCGGTATTACATGACGTTTGATGATGAGTGTCTAATATGCAATTATTAGTTTGAGCTTCCATTTCCGACATATCCATGATTGTGACTTTTTCTTTGTTAATATTTCATATTTTTTATGTATCTAAATATGAGTTGTAGTCAGTGGACTGTAGTATCAATTTATGGTCATTAGAGGTGATGCTTCATTGCAATCATTCAATTAAAAATACAAATATAGGTAGACCATGAAAACTGTGACATGATATGTTATAGATTCTAAAAAATTTGAGAACCCCTCACTCCTAGTGTATTCTTATTCGAGCAACACTTTTTGGGCGTCATTTGCCGTGGGATGATTCTGTTCTTTCAGTTGTAAGCCGTGCGTAATGAAGGAGAGTCTATTACTTTTAGTGATTCAAATCTAGGATTTGTCTTGATAAATTCTTTTATTTAATCTAAATCTTGCGACTTACCTATTTTAATTTTTTTAAAATTTCTAAGCACTTGCAACTTTCACAATATACAAACATATTTTTTTAAAATTTAATTTTCAGTAAAAATGTAAAAATAATAATTTAATGAAGAGGTAATTGTGAACAAACATGCCTTCACCACAGCTATGTAATAGGGGTGTGCAAAACGGACCACCCGGACTGGACTGGACCGGCCGGTTTGGTCCAGTTCCTGGGAGTGTTAGTCCAGTTCTCGGTTCCTAAAAGTGGAATCGGTGTCCGGGCAGTCCGGTTCCTGATTCCAAGGGGGAACCGAACCGGACCGGACTAGACTAGACCGATTATGTATATGTATATTTAATTTTTTTTCTTCAAAAAAATTAGTAAAATGTGAATTGAACCCTAAGTGAACTTCATTGACAAAAACTAGTAAAATGTGAACTAAACCCTAAGTGTTTGACCAAAAAAAAAACTAACCCCTAAGTGACCGGTTCCATTGGATCGGGGGTCCAGTCCCCAATTCCCAATTTTGGGAACCGGATTGGTTCCTAGTTCTACCTTAGAACAGGACCGGACCGAGAACCGATTACCCCTACTATGTAACGGGCTTAGGTGACGTCACCCGTAAAGGTAAGAAAGACAAAGAAGCAACAATGAGGGGACCACTGTATTGAGCCTTTTCTTTTAATAGTTTTACGAGTCAATGGATTGTGGGGTAAAGGAACTCTAGTCATTTTTACTTTCGGGATTACGTCCTAAACTATCCTTATTGTGATATCAATATATTAAAACTTTTTTTGTATCACAAAAAATCCTAAACTCCAACAACTGTGATACCAATACCATAAATTCTTAAACTATACCCACCGTACCAATACCTTAATTTGTTTAGTTATACTAGTATAAGTTTGAGGGGAAAAGTGTCAAAAAAGTTTTAAACCTTTTTTTGATGCTAATTTAATTCTAAACCTTTTAATATGCTATCAATTTAGTCATTCCGGTTAATTTTAACCGGATATTGCTGATGTGGACATCGACCGGCTTACGTGACACCGCCAGCACTGACGTGGAAAATTTTAAATAATATTTTAATATTTTTTCGATTTTTTTCCTGATTTTTCTTTCTTTTCTTTTTTCCTTTTTTCTTCTTCTTCCTTTTCTAGTGACCGGCCACAAGCGATGGCCAAGCGGGCTGGCCTTGCCTAAGCAAGGGTCACTATCGTCCAACCAAGCAAGGGCGAGGCTTGGCTTGGCAAGGGCTCACCTCGCCAAATCTGGCGAGGCCGCCCTGGCCTAGGTAAGGGCCAGTCTTGCTAGATCTCGCGAGGGGAGCCCTCACCGAGGCTAGCCCTTATTAGGCCAGGCCTCGCCATCTCTTGGCTGGTTGATCCTCACTCAGGCGAGGCCAGCCTGCACGGCCATGGCTGGTGGTCGGCAATCGCCTGTGGCCGGTCACCAAAAAAGGAAGAAGAAGAAGAAAAAAGGAAAAAAGAAAAAAGTAGAAAAAATAATTAAAAAATCGAAAAATATTAAAGTATTATTAAAAATTATCCACGTTAGAGCCGGCAGTGTCACGTAAGCCGGTCAACGTCCACGTCAGTAATATCCGACCAAATTTAGGTGGAATGACTAAATTGACACTATATTAAAAGGTTTAAAACTGAATTGGCATCAATGTAAAATGTTTAAGACTTTTTTGATACTTTTCCCCAAGTTTGAGCATAAGTGAGACGATAAAAAATTTAGAGTATTAAAATCACTATGGATGGAGTTTAGAGTTTTTAGTGGTAGCTGGGAGTACTTTTGTCACACCAATACAAGTTTATGGGTTTTGGTGACACCAAAAAAAAGATTGGATGTTGGTGTTAAGTGGGCATAGTTTAGGTTTATTATTTCCATTTTCCCTTACTTTTTTCAATTTGTTCCTTTGCAATTTGATTTTTATTCAGTGTAAAATACCTAAAAACTTTTAAAATATACAAATATTGACACAAATAACGACATAATTTTCTTTTTCTATATTTTTAAATTTGAAATAATTTTTAAAATTTTCGTTCAAAAGAAAACAGATTTACCCCTAATACCAACGGAGATGTAAAAAAATTCGTTGTGTCAAAAGCTTTAGTTTGTTCCAGATCTCTTTTACCATTCGATCACTTTTAGGGGAAAAAAAATAGTTCGGTGCAACTCCACATGGGCAAAGTGTATTTTACCATTTCTTAAATTTTCTTTTCTTTTTCATTTCTGGTCGTCCTAGAGGAAACATTTGTGGCAGAAAGCGGACCCGTCCTTCACCATCAGTTAAAGTATCTATTTATAAAGAAGGAAAAAGAGATGAATATTAGCACTGGAGACCAATTTTACACAACAGTATAATGTAGGCAGGGGAGTTTCATTAAGGCCAATCTGGTTGAACTCGACTTGGTCGCCGTAACTCTGCTGAATTTGATTCCTAGGACACCAGGGCAGTTCACTCGAAGCCACAGGCATAGTCACACACAGAGAGATGGATGTGAAGCTGTCTATAGATGACCAGGAGATTTGGGAGAAGAGAAGGCAGAAACTGGAAGCGTTAATGGGGGCCGATCCGAGCCAGCAACAGAACGATCTTGCACAACCTGACAAGATTATGGATCCCCTGCTATTCTCACTCGCGAAGGAAGGGGACGTCGACAAGCTCATCAAAGCCCTGGAGGATCATTGCGCCAAGCAAGGAGTGTCGTTGCCCGTCCTTCTCGAGCTACGCAGCCCCTCCAAAAATACACTGCTTCACGCTGCGGCAGGTATATTAAGAAGGGTGTGACCATGCATTTCAAAATTTTCGATTTTTCGCGCTCATATTAATCTGACATGAATGGAATACAGAGAGTGATGATAATGTCAAAGCGGTCATCAATTTCGTCCCTGAGCACTTGATCTCCTGTAAGAACTCCAGAGGAGAGACACCGCTGCACATCGCGGCCAGAGCCGGGAAAGCTGTTGCAGTGGAGCTTCTCCTTCCTCAAGGGAAGCCAAGATGCACTGACCGCTGTGGCAACTCTGCTCTACATGAGGCCGTGAGGAAATGCCATCACAAGGTGATCAGTCAGCTGGTGAATATAGACCCGAATCTGCTGTATCGTCCGAATAAGGAAAGCAAGTCTCCATTGTGCGTAGCAGTAGAAACCGGGGACTTGGAGGTTCTCGAGCTCTTGTTGGAAGCGCTAAACGATGGGGAAGACTGGAGGAGACCAGAGAGTCAGAGGGCTTTCGGCATGTCACCCGCTCATGTCGCCGTTATACGCAAGAAAAAGCGTAATCCCTACTTTTGTGCTCTCGCTTATTCTTTAATCTTCTTGGTCACTCTCGCGTGTTCTTCATTTTGGTTGGTGGAAAAATCGAGTGTCACAAGCCCTAGTTTAATGAGGCACGTGTACATTTGGTATGATAGCTTGCTATCCTATGGGGCAAAATTGTGAGTCGACTCTCGATACTTTGGATCGTCTTGAACGGGATCAATCCCTATTGAAGAATTACAGACATCGTGTTCATCCTGATGATTAACTTCTTGCGTTATGTTTAGATATGCTGACCAAGATGTGGGAAAAAAAGCCTTGGTTATTTCAATTAAGAGATGCGGGACACGGCAATCCACTCCACCTCGCAGTGTACAAAAATTATCTCGATGGAGTCAAGTTCTTGATTGAGAAGTTTCCAACAAGCGCCCTGGAGCAAGACAGCACGGACGGCTATCTTCCTATCCATATTGCTTGCATGATGAATCACGTCAGGATCGTCAAGGAGCTACTTGAGAAGTGGCGAGACCCCTCAGAGTTTCTAACTAGGCTGGGACAAAACATTCTTCACGTGTCAGCAAGGTACGGACGCATTGCAATTGTCCAATACATACTGAAAAGTCCCAAATTCGGTCACCTCATAAATGCAAGAGATTTCGACGGAAATACACCTCTGCATCTGGCTGCATTGCACTGCCAACCTTCAATCGTGCATCTTGCACGAGACATAAGAGTTGATAAAAAGCTGGTCAATCAGAATAACATGACGGCTCTCGACATGGTAGAGCAGGACATTAAAATAATTAGTGCTCCACTCCCGAAGGTACGACCTTACACTTTTCTCACTGGTAATCATACATCGCAAATTGTTATACCAATCAGAGACCAAACTAGAACATAAAATTAGTGAGGCATGTCAATTAGTGTGCTCTCATACAGATCTGTAATTTAGTCGCCAAAACCAAAATATCTTGATTTCTTTGTTTATTTTTTGACTCACTACTTGTAGAGATTAACGCGGATCGTTTTGGTATCTGCTGGAACACCAAGAAGTGGAGAATTAGCTATCTGCAAGCCGACCGGTCGTAGCCCATCGAAACAACAGGGACCATCGGAATCGGATTTTTTCAAGGACTCAGTGAATACTCGCATGGTTGTGGCGGGGCGTATGGCCTCTGTCACTTTCACTTCTGGTTTTTCCATTCCCGGAGGATATAATGGTTCTGACCTAGATGGTGGAATCCCCATATTGCTCCACAAAGCCATGTTCAATGTCTTTGTGATTAGCAACTCCATAGCCATGTATAGCTCGATCATGGCACTCGTGATCCTCCTCTGGACAGATGCTAATGATCCTTACGTGACGGGAGCTGCCATTGTCCTATCAACTTTCCCATCGTTAGTAACTCTTGCCGCAATGCCTCTGGCATTCATGGCAGGCGTCTACGTGACCGTAACCAAACTAGCTTGGCTTTCGATTTTTATCTCGGTCTTTGGATCCTTCGCCCTCTACATTATCTTGAGTTTCTTCATTTTGTTATATTTTTTTCCACTTGGGTGCAGAAATCCTCTCATTCGTCGCTTTGCGGACATATTTATTTTAGGGGGTCTTATAATAGTGAGGAGGGAAACTGCTAGGAATGGGACTTTGGGACGTGTAGCTGCATCTGTCTGGGGCACTCGTGACAACAGCCTCCGCCGCTACTTGAATCGATGATTTAGCGAACAGGTTCCAGGAAGATGGCGTCTGATCCCTCAAAGCTATTATCTTTTCACTAATTATGTACGGATGTCTGCACCTTTAGCTCCTTCTTAGTTACGGTCGAGAGCTGAGACGACGGAAAAATGTAATATTCTGTGCAATAATAAGTGAAGAGTACATGAGCTTATTTATAGACTTTACATGATGACTATCTTAAGTAACAAAATATACAAAATCATAGAATATTCAAAATATATCTCTAAATAGTTACATTAGTTTATGCCGTTTTGATTTGGCTAGCCTACTTGCCCGCAATCAAAATTAGTGATGTTTGCAATTTTAGTGTTCCAAAATACTTTGTGATCAGCTACTCAATGATATCTATAAATAATCGCAAAGTTTGGTACACTGGAGTTTTGCGATTAAATCGCATCGTCACAAAGTTCCATTCCCTTTCACTTTGCTTACCATTAGTTAGACACATAGCTTTACATTAATTCAAAAAGAAAATTGAATCGTCTCATTCAATTTAATATAATGTTTCCTGGAGAATATATCGGCATTGGTGTGCCTTACTTATTAATTCGGATGTAATAATGATGTATTGGTCAATAGATCTAAACTCACCAATTAATGGTTTTAGCTGTTTTTCTCATTTATATTATTGACGTATAATGCTTCTAGTTAAAATAAATTAAGGATTAAGAAAATTGTGTAGGGTAATATCTACTCTCTTTTCTTTCAAGCTATCAATTTATCTATAAATTTATTGATGTACACCAATGATATATGATCTCTTATACATATAACATATATATATTTATAGATATTTACATATAGGAAAGAGGGTTTTGTTCGCTAAATGAGGATCGTTAATTAATTAATTTCTATAGCTGTCTTAAAATTGAGAGGTCAAATGAGTTATGAGAACTATTCATTATGTGCTGTGCTCCAATTATCATGATGACTATTAGTCTACGTTACTAAAAAATAGATTAATATCACGAAAAACCTCAAAACTGATACACTTATGACAAATTTACTCAAAACTAATTTTTTTATCATGAAAAATCTCAAATTGGTACACATGGTACATCGTTGAGGCCAAGAGAGTCGATGCCATTATGTTGTTCCTCAGTGTTTGGACCGCGAGAATGCCGGTCTTGGAAACATCCTCCCACACAAGTCCGTACCACGAAAAAGAAGAAGGGTTAACAAGAGGCATTTCCAGGGAAACAAAAGAGGGGAGGGACACAAACCACATTACCTCCATCATAGCTCGAACCCAGAATCGCCGATTAATGGTGGTCACGTTGACGACGGTCTTGGTGGGGTGCTTCACGATCCGATGGAGGAGCCATGCATGGTAGGCCAACGTTATGGACAAGTCCAAGGATACCAACGTGTAATCAAGAACCTTCTTGTCCATAATAACCTACAAGAAACAGAGAGGTGCACAAGCGAGAAAGAAGAGAAGATCAAATGGAGATGAAGAAGATGAGGAGTTTTTGCAGACTCAATAAATCGGGAAAGGAGAGAGAAACAAGGGATCTTTATAACTGTTGGAGTTGGTGAATACTTCGGGGACCCTTATTTTTCATAACATGCATGTTTACATGAGTTTAGGGAAATCAAAATATGAACCGACGATATGTGACCCATACGCACGGAATGTCGGGGCTCTCGCTGCCTGGACAGCGGGCGGGAGTTCCACTCCCCAGTGAGCGGACAGGGGCTCTGGGGCAGCGCCCCCGAAACAACATCGGGTTTGCTAACCCGTTTGTTATGGGATCACAAGGATTTGGATAGACTTGGGATTTGGGCCTATTTTAAGTCCTATATATTATACTTGTATGAGAGATCATTATAACGAGTGGGTGTGGTTGTAAAACCAAAATATCATAGTAGAATCTCTTTGCAGGATGTAGCTCTATTCTGAGATGAACCTGGGTAAACTCGTATGTCAATTTTTTCTATTATATATGTGATTGTTCTGATTCTATTTAGGATATAACCCATGAATAACAAACCTGTGAATATGCACATTTTGCTGAGGCGACGAGAGGAGTGAATTGAATCGGCTTTGCTTGCGTGGATCGGACTAGTGGGAGACGCACCTTTTCAAACTTCTGTTTTTTGTCTGGGACATATTAAATCTCTAACATAATAAACAAAGTCGCTCACGTTGTTCAAAGGGTTCCTTTCATTTTCTTTTGTACAATCGGAACCAACCGGGATCGTGTCTTTTCTTAATACTCAGTCACGTCTGAATGCCGCTCTTCCGCGCCACAAAAATTAATGAGAGCTTTCGGGGCGAGGGATGAAATTACACGTTCAGTAGCAATTGTGTAGGTCATCATGACTCTATGTAGTGATTGTGAGATTTTGTGGGATTACGACCGACTGTTTTAAAAGTATAACATGTTAAATAAAGACGTAATTTATTATTTAAATATTATAATACTCCCCATTTATGTTTAGTGTGGTCTTTTTGTTTGATACTAAACTTGGACATATTTAATTGTGCTTTGATATCACGCGAGATTTGATGGGACCACAGTCAACTGTTCTAAAAGCTTAAACGGTTAGATGGAGACGTGATTTATTATTTAAATATTCTAATAGTGATCGCCTCTCATATGATGTCATAAGGGCTTTTGGCGTTTTTGAAATTTTTGTTCGTTTTTCAAGTAATTAAAACGATGGTAGAACTATGTTGAATTGAGAGTGCTGCTCTTGATGTTATAGAGGAACAAACATGCTACTTTTATTAGTTCTAACTAATTGAAATGTATTTTGACTATGGGGTAATAAAATTAAATAAAAACATAATTGACATTTAGACATGACAAACATTGTCCATCGTAATGATAATAATTAAACTTTTAGTGCTGACGTAACCAAAAGTTATTTTGCATTTAAATAACTAAAATATAGATAATTGTCCAAAAGGTTCTAAACTTATTATATGACTATCAATTATGTTCTAAAATTTTCAATTTGGCCAATTTAATCATGAATCTTTTGATAATTTATCAATATAGTCTGATCACTGACGTCGTAGATGCCGGCTATCTTATATGGTACAACTGGTGTTGACATCGATGTTTTTTTTAAAATTTTCTGAATTTTTTTCTTTTTTAACCTTTTCTTCACTTTCCGTTTTCTTAATTTTCTATTTCCCTCCACCAGTTGTGAGGGCTTGGGTGATAGCTGGCGGAGGTTGCTGGCCACAGGGGAGGGCGTTGTGGCTCTTGTTGGTCATGATAAGGGCTCGTAGACCCTCGCCTAGATTTGGCGAGGGTGCTCGTTAGCTATCGCTGAGGCCCCAAGCGATGTTCAGACGGAAATAGCGAAAAAAGAGAAAAGAAAATGAAGAAGAAGAAAAATTGCAAAAATCGTCCATATAAGTGCCTACCAATCCATGTAAAATGACCAATACTAACTAGACTACCATGCCGGTGATTTTCAATCAAAATTGGTCGGTAGGACTAATTGGAAGATCGTCAAAAGGTTTAGGACTAAAGTAGCCAAATTAAAAAATTTAGGATTGAATTAATTGTTGTAGCTATATAACAGGTTTAGAGTTTTTTTTGACAATTTTCTCTTCTAAAACAAGTTAAATGTATTTCCTGTTTATAAATGTAACCAAACGGCACCTAAATATTTGAGTATTTATTAATCTAATTAGAAAATTATTAGACGGAGATTAAAGAAATCGCATTGTTGTCATCTCAATCACTTTTGCATTATCGATTTGCCTTTAGTTTATCTTGTGCGGTTGTGATTCATTTGAATGAAAAACACGAGCTTTCACAAAATTTATTTGAGTTGAAGTTACTTTCGGATTAATATAGTTAGTGTGAGATTATTTAGTGAGAATTTGAGAGCAGCAAGGTCCTGGCTTTTGGCATTTGCTAGTCCACCATAGAAGGCACCGGTGAGGGGAGCGTACATGACTCGATGTTTGGACATACTAAGAACGGCATGAGCATAAAATCAGCTGCTTTTTAAATTCCTATTGCATTAGAAAAATTTTAATTCAGAATTTTTTTAAAAAAATTATACACGTTAGTGTTGGTTGTGCCGCATCGAACAGCTAGCATCCACGTCATCGATTTCTAGTAAAAATATTTAGGACTAAATTTATTAAATTGAAAAGTGTATGACTGAATTAATATTTCTCATAAAATGACATTAGCATAAAATCAGCTAGCTTTTTTAATTCCTTTTCTTGACACCGGAGTTCGCTTGCGAGTCTGTCAACTATCTCAGGGAGTGAATTCGCCAACGACGTTGGAATTCAACCCTAATCGAAGACGTCGTCATTTCATCATCATGCATTCATTTTTTTCCACCAACTTTGTGCATATTTAGGTTAGGAACATTGTAGTTTCAGGACCTCGAGATCGACGGCTAAAATTTTGACCGGCGGTGACTTGGGGGGCCAATTGATGCCAACCGTCCAATCGGATTTTCACGGTAAAATTCCAATCGGACCTTTCGGCCCAAATTCAAGCCCGTCAACCCTAATTTCTCGGCCCACCAAGTTTCAGGACAGGAGACTCTGGTTTCGCATTTTTCACTCAGTGTCACTCTCATGCAATGCAAAGACATCACTCTCTTCCTCTCATTCTCGCCATCTATGCACATACACGCACTTATTCGGCACCACCTCGATCTCACTCACCTTCAGCTCACCATCTCGCCACCACCCTCCTCCTCCTCCTCCGCCCTTATCGTGCTCTCTGTTCATCGCCGGCGCCTCCTTGTTCCCTTTTCCAGTCGTCGCTTCTGTCTCAGTTCTTCCTCTCAGCTGCTGCCGAGCTTCACCACCTCGCACCCGGCCCACTCTTGTCGCTCATTCACCTCTGTCACTGCCTTCTCCATCTCGGTTCAAGCCCGTTAGCTCAAGTTGCTGCTCTGAATGGTTCACCGTCGCCACCTCCAGCTCGTCCTAACCGGCCCAGTATCTTCCCCCCGTCACTCACCAATGCACGGCCACACCCTCCTACAAGTCGCTGTGCCACTACCTCTCAGCTCCACCCTCTCGCCGGCAAGTCCTCGTCACTGTTTCCATCTCACCATTTCACAGCCAGGTCTCGCCATCCCCTCCTCACCACAGCTCACTCCTTCTGCTCCACCATCTCCAGCTCTCACCATACCGTCCTGCTCACTCCATTGCTACCATCTCTGTGAAGGGATGTATCGGGAACCGAAATAGAACGATCACACAGAAATCAAAGAAAATAGACGATGCACGAATTTACCTAGGTTCACCCTCGAATAAGACTACGTCCTGCAAAGAAATTTCACTATATTTTCGGTTTACAGCCACTCAACTCGTTACAATGATCAGAAAAAGGAGCAAAACATATATGTACTCCAAACGGGCCCAAAACCTAAACTTATATGAAATCTCTTAATCTCGCACTATACAGGCCAGCTTAAATAAAAGCCAAATCCCGTTGAGGTTTCGGGGGCACTGCCCCCGAGCCCCCGCCTTCTCACTGGCGAGCGGGGCAGCCGTCCGCTGAACGAGCAGTAGAACCCCCGTTGGGGGGCGCTGCCCCCGAACCACAGGCCGCTGACCGAGCAGCGGGGCCCGTGTCGGGAGCGCTGCCCCCGAACTCCCGCATTCCGCACGCATGGGTCACATATCGTCGGATAACACTTCAGTTTCCTTAAGCTCACGCGGGCGTACCAGTATGAGAAACAAGGGTCCCCGAAGTATTCGCCAACTCCAACACTCTGCCACTGCTTACTTTCTTTAGCTCACCCTCACGTAACCATAGTCTCTTGGTCTTATCATCTCCGTTGTTCACCATCTCCGTCTTGTCACCATACTCTCTCGATCACTCGCTCTCCAAATCCGTCGTTCCCTCATCTCTCTTAGCTCTCGGTTTTTTGCTCCCTCTCGGTCTGCGTTGCTCATCATCGCTCTCGGCAATCTTCCTCCCTGAAGGTATCTCCTTTACATTTTATTTTTGTTGGAGGTAGGAAAATAAACGGCTCTCGCTTCCGCGGGTACAAATCCAGTCGTGTTTCAGGCCGGACATTCGGATGACTTCGGCCTCTCTTTATTGTGTTCATTCTTATCTTGTTATCATTGTTTATTTCCTTTTTTGATACCCCTTAAGCATTAGAAATAACCCTTTAGCATTATCTCTTTGCATCTAGTGGACTATTTGCTTGTTTTTTATGCCTCTAAACGTATCGTTTGTCATCCTTGGCTCGCTGGTTTACTTTGTATTCCTTGCTGGTCACGCCTTGTTGAGCTTGAAGTAGCAAGATCTTGTCCTCATTAGAGTGTTGATTTCCGTCGATTTCTCGTCATTTTAACGTGTTTTATGTCGCGTGCGTACGCCGTGGACTTGCTGGTCGCCACCATCCAGCCCATGGTGCTAATTCGGCCTCGTCTTGGTCCTCTGACAAGTCCCACAGTGGTCCTGTTGCATTATCACATCATTCCTGGGTCATTTTTTGCATGTTTATGCAATATTGTTATCAAACATTTTGGTAGTTGATTTTTCATTTAATGGCACATCCTTAGCGTAGATTAGATTTTAGTTATCTTATCACTAATATAAATGAAAAAGATAAAAAAAAATAATGAATGTATGGTAGAAGTGCTAGTAGTGGCATCAATTTAGCTTGTGTAGGCAATTTCGCAACTCGGTTGATCCTTGGACCATGGCCGGTTCGGTGTGTAGGGGACTTCTCGAGGTGCCCAGGGGCGTTCCCGGGTTGCACTTTGCCTTAGTATAGGCATCAAGGTCAAAATTGTATTCTCAGGCGTTGTTATGGTCGCATTTGTGTAATTGTGGTTTATTTGTGCTTAATTAGCATGTTTATTGTCATATGAGTGTTTAATCACATTTTCTATAGTATAGAGATGGTAAAAGACCAAAAAAAAGTGATAAAATTTAAAAAAAGTACAAAAAGTTAGTATTTTAATAAAGAAACATTATTAAAAAAAATCCTAAACTTATTGTACTTTTGTCAATTCAGTCATAAACCTTTTAATTATATCAATTGAGTCATAAACTTTTTCACATTTTGCCAATTGAGTTCATGCAGTCAATTTTGGCTAGAAATTGTTAATGTGGACGTTGGCCGTCCTACGTGGCACGACCGATGCATATGTGGAGAAAAATTTTATTTTTATAATTTTATTTTTCCTTTTCATTTTTTCTCTTCTTCTTTTTTTCTAACCCTTGGTCAGCGAGGTTGCTGATTGACCCTCGCCTAGCTTGGGTGTCGTTGCTCTCGCTAGGTGAGGGCCCGGTGCCCTCGCCGGCCAACTGGCGAGGGTTGGCCAGCAACCTTGTTGGCCAAGGGTTAGAAAAAAAGAAGAAAAGAAAAAAGAAAAAGGAAAACAAAATTTTAAATTTTAAATAAAATGTATCCACATCAGCGATTTTCGGCCAAAATTGACCGGATGGACTTAATTGGCAAAACGTAAAAATGTTTAGGACGTAATTGACACAATTAAAAAGGTTTAGAACTGAATTAACAAAAGTGTAATAGGTTTAAGATTTTTTTGGTAATTTTCCCTTTTAATAATCAAGTGACATTTTAGTGATAGAATGACAATTTAGTAGTATTTAGGTCGAATGGATGTAAGTTCATGTTTCAATTAAAAGATGACGATAAAAAGTGATAAAAAAATTGGAATTGCATTTAGCGTTTAATTGTATATTAGGGCTAGGTAGGTTCATGCTTGATTAATGTCTCACTGTCATAGATTTGCATTATAGAGTTTAAGTAGTTACATGTTTAGTTCAATTGGTGGCTATAATTATGCAAATTCGCAATGCATGGTCACGTAGATGGATGTGCTTAAGAATTACATAACGAGCACGATCACACGACCAAAAGTTTTCGGATAGGCTTTAGTGTAATCAAGTCCCACTTGGATATATGTTCGCAAAAATGAAATGATATCCCGCATTTCATTTGACTTCTAATCAACCTCCAATAGGTCACTGGCGACTTCTAAAGAAAGAACGAACATGCCTATCGGTAGGGTTTTGAAGAACCCGAGCCAAGTGTTAGCACCGCCTTGCAATGGAAACCATTCGCGCACACTTGGTAATTCGTCCGCTCGCCTTGAGGCAACACGCGCCTAAAGTGTGTGACCCTCGCCCTTCGAGAGGGTCACGATACTATTGCGTAAAAAACCAACTGCATTTCTCCATGTAACTTTAAGGGCACACGGAGATGACGTTCACACATGATGTCTCTTAGCTTTATAGCTCGTAAGCACAGTTAAAAAAACATCTAAAGACACCAGCATTATAAAATGCCACAACAAAGAGATGTACTAAGCCACCATGCACGTTAATTTCGGTTTTATAGTGCAATAACAGATTTGTTGCGTAAAGGAAAAAAATTGCATTAAGCAAACCCAATCAGACTATCATTAACTCGTATTTGATTATGAATGACTTGAGGGAAAACTATTCAAAAGAGTTACAAATTTATTGTACAGCTGTTAATTCAACCATAAACTTTTTAATTTGATAAATTTAATTGTAAACCTTTTAACGATTTGTCAATGTAGTAAAAAATTGCTATCACGGCGGTCATAGATCCGGCCAAAATTAGCCGTGAGGAATATTTTGATAAATTTTTAAAAGTTTATAATTAAATTGATCAAATTAAAAAGTTGATGATTGAGTTAATTGTTATATAAGATTTTTTTGACAATTATCCTGATGACTTTACGCACGAGGACAATTAAGATTAATGACACCTTTGCAAACTTCCTTAGTAGGTTTGACTCCTTTCTTTCGAGCGTGGCCAGATTGGATTGACTCACATGCACCATGTCAGAGTTTGAGAACACGAACTTGTATCTGGATAAATAATTATCCAAAAAATATTATTAGTTTCACTGTCGGCTTGTCGTTGGATTATTGACACGCGGAAGATTTCTGTTACAAAATTGATACCAAGCACAATACCATTCATCTAATAAATGACCGTGTAAGTTGAACATTATAATTATTACATTATTATAATGCACGTGTCAAGATGAATTTTAACATGAAACTGGAATTCCGTGAATATCGTGGATACATATACATGCTCAGCTAGAGTGGATCATTCGAAATGGAAGCTGGAGTCACAAAGACATATGAGCAGCTCTAAATAATCGGTCACTCTCGCACCTCATCAGCAGCTACATAAAGTAACCTTCTCTAGTGTATCTGTAGGACTCTCCTGGTAGTACAACGTTGCCGACGAAGAGATTGAGAGAGCCTCATACTCTCTCTCTCTCTCTCTCTCTCTCTCTCTCTCTCTCTCTCTCTCTCTCTCTCTCTCTCTCTCTCTCTCTCGACCCTCCCTGCACTAGATCTTGACCTCGGTGACCAGGTCTCGTCCAATCCTTGGCAACTTCGGCGGCCAAGTTGATGGCCACTTGGGCGGTCGTAGCGACGTCGCCAACGAGACCTAAGACCATTGGTCTGAGGGCGTGCACGACTACTTGAGTTTGCAGTATGCAGAGGGCAATTGGTGGTAAGAGCAAAATTTTAATAGTTTTTGCGGGCAAGAAAGGTGACGGAAAAAATTTCATTAATCCTTGAAAAGAGCTTTCCGAAAATGCTGCAGAGCCGAAGCAAGGGAAAACCTACCTTGGCCTTTGGGCTTTGATTATGCTAATCACTAGCTTCCATTCAAAGCTGTCCAAAAGATTTTAGCCCAACGTACTAACTTTCACTTCGGGTGCGTCTATTTTGCAAAAAATAAAGGATTTAAAAAATATATTTTTAAAAATGATCGTTATGTTGCTTACAAAATTGAATGAACGAAAAATTTCATCGTTCACAAAAATATTTAGACATAAATTGTTGTCGATAATGAAAATATTTATCATCGTCTAATTTTATCAAGTAATATGAATGATTATTTTTAGGAAATTTTTTTTTAAATCCTTTATTTTTCACGAAACAAATAGAGTCTAAAAAACTTTAGAAACCCAATATCCATTCCCAAAGCCGTGCTAAATGCAACCTAAGTGATTAATGAGACATTAACTATTGCACTAAAGCTACCATTATGTTTTGAGGACTGACCCATCTGCTTTTTACCCTCTCTTAGTCACCATGGAGGAATTAATATTTTGGCTAAATGTTACGCATGCTTAGCTTGCAGACAAACTTCTTTCCAACCACTAATCACTGAAAGTTGCTCCAGTGGCCACTCTTTTCACGTGAGAAAGGGGAGGTGAGGAGTTCGAATTTCCACCATCTCAATGAAGGTTGGGGGTGAAGACGTTTAGTTTCAGGTGTGGGGTTCAATTATTCGACATTGTCGAAAAAAAAAAACTCTCTCCCTCAATGGTCTGCAGCATACATCTAGAGAGCAGCTGGGACCTGTATTGCACTTTTTTGGCCTTTTTGAATATTTCCGTTTTCTCCAGCGATTGCTTATAATCTACGATCCTTTGTGCTTGCCTAGCTCTGCCTCCCGCTCCCTCTTTTTACCCCCATAATTGCCCTTATTATTCTCTGGTAGATGAACCAAAAAAACTGAGATGCCTTGCTTTTGCGGAAGGCGATGATGACGCAGGTGGCAAGATAAAAGGACAATCCTCCGTACCAGACATGCCATAATGAATTAAGTAAGGGATTTATCCTCCCGACCAAATATGCCATAACCATAATAACCAAGGAATCTATCCTTCGTACCAAATATGCCATGAGTGCTTTAAGTAAAGAATGTAATAAAATCTCAAGTCGCACTTTGAAGCAAAGAAAATTCGTAAAGTGATTTATAAGTCGAGACTCACGTCGAAATGCATCATATTGGACAATCTTTCTTAGAGCTTGTTGCGTGATTGCCAGCCAAGCGGATAGTGTCAGGCTCGACCAGATCCAATTAGTCTTGAGCTAAAACCAACCTAATTCAGAAGATATTTTATCATTCCTTTTATTCATGGAAAGACACAAGCTAAACTTGGTGCAGAGGGCTCGCGCAATCAAAGTCCACCACATCTACTCTAACATTTTTTTTTTGTCAAACACTACTCTAACATTGAATGAGAGAAAAATAGGATATGGGTTCACCACCTCAATTTAGAATTGTTCTTTAATGTGTTACTTCCAGACTCTCAGTATGCATCTCTACCCCGGATAACCAAACGTTTATCTTGCGCTAATTTATCTTCTCAACCTTTTTGGCCATTCCTTAGAAATTAAGACGGACTATACCTCTTCCTTGATAATGATAGCGCGCTTCTGTAGCAATAAATTGGTAAATTGTTCAAAAGAATATGGTAGAGATGCCCACAACACATTCTTATTTCTCATTAGGCAATACCTCATTAGCGTTCTTCAAGTTAATCATGAGTTTGTTAAACTCTTGTGGATGTGCTTTCAACCACCTTGAATTGAAACATTATTTTCAGTGTAAACAAACGATTATTCAAATCCTCAATTAGATAAAGTGCATCGAGTTTTGCCCATAATGTTGCGGCATCTTCTCTTCGGCCACTTCAATCAATTCCTTATCCAACATATTCAATAGAATTATGCTTTTCGCCTTCTCCATCAACACTACCTTATCAACCTCTTTCATCGATTTTGGAAGTTTATCTTTGCCATCCAACGCAATCTTTGCCAAATCCTAGGTTGTTAACATGCACGCATCTTAATAATCCACTGCCCAAAGTTGTCACTCTTGTTGAACTTCTAAATTTCAACTCTTGCTCCGGATATAATTGTGAGCACAGCTTTTTCAAATAGTGATCAGACTAACAAAACACCAAATCAACTGTAGAAACTATAATTGTTGTGAAAATTATGTTGAAGTTAACAGATCTTGCAATTCGAGTCTAAAATGAGAAATAGCAATCACTAGATAAATCAACTGAGTAAACAAGAAATTTATGTGGTTTGGTCTGAGAGTCAGTGTTGGACCACGGGGACAACCACCTGCCAAAACCCACTACGAATCTAGAGAATACGTAGTTTGTGATTGCTCAATCGCTTAACAGTATCCCAACCCTAGATTATACCAAAGCAAACCCAAAATTATATGTCTCTCACAAAGAACTCACTCAGGAAATTAACAAAAATCAAATTGTAAAACTTATCATGTTTGCTCTAATGTGTGATAATCAATTAAATCTCCATCTTATATCCCTTTAAAATCTACGTAAATTAGGAAATTCACTTGGATCAGATTTCCTTTACGGGCTCAAATTTGAGATGCAAAATCTGGAGTCTAGAGAGCACTGGTAATCTCTAGCTCAATCATCAATGCCGATAAGAGTTTGGGGTATGAAAGAGCTATGTTGAAAATTTGGAGACGATATTATGAATACAATTCCACAATTTAGGGTCATAACGATTGTACCAATTCAAGCGTATTGATGATAAAAAAAAAACAAGTATCAAATAGCGCCGTTTTTGTCATAGCAGGCAATCCTATTTTGTCATGGGTACCGAGGGTAAGGCAAATTGCTCTAAAATGGAGATGTGTGTGTATCATTACTGTATCCATTGATAAGGAAACTCATGAGTGATCTCTAGGGTAATAAACGGTTACATCTTCTTTTTTTTTGTTGAAAAACAGTTATGTTTGAGTACCGGGGATTGGGTGCTGATCAAAATGACATGACCAGAAATATTTCTTAACTTTTTTGCAGTTATGTCGAATGAATTATTTTTTGACTTTATGGACGAGGACGAAAAAGAGGTGGGTTTAGCAAAGGCGAGGTGTTTGAAATTTAAAATTATATGATCCGACAAATCCACCCTTCATTTCACGCGAATTTCACGCGCATTTCATTTATATCTATTTCTCTCCTGCACCTTTGTTGTATCTCTCTCTCTCTCTCTCTCAGAGTCACTTCGTCGTCAACGTCACGAGATGAAAGAGAAAGACGAGCCCGTGGGCCTCCTCCTCGTCTATAAATACTCCACTTCCCTCGCTGCTTTGCTTTCAAATCCGAGCGAAAGTGAGAGTGAGCGTGGAGGGAGGGAGAGGAAGGCATTGTGTTGCAACCGAGGAGGGTGGTGAGTGGCTTTGTTTTGGTTTGATCAGCTTCCTTTCATGTAGTTTATGGGTTTTTTCTGACCATGGCGATGTAGTTCAGCTGTGGAATTTCTTGGTTCTGGTCTTTGTTGGCGTGAAGATCGTCTTCATTTATGTCTGTGTATTCTTGTCCGTGCGATACTTTTTGGGCATCATTTGCCGTGGGATGATTATGTTCTTTCAGTTGTATGCTCTGTGTAGTGAAGGAGGATCTATTATTTTTAGTGATTCAAATCTAGGAGGTGTCTAGATAAATTCCTTTATTTAATCTAAATATTGTGACTGACGTATTTTAATTTTTTTTATATTTCTAAGTATACAAATATATTTTTTGTATAATTTTTTGAAATTTAAATTTTAGTAAAAGAGTTAAAAAGAAAATTTTAACGAAGAGGTAATTCTGAGCAAACAAGCCTTTACCAATTACCACAGCCATGTAACAATTTTTTTTTCCCACGGGGTGCTTAAGTGACGTCACCCGTAAAGGTAAGAAAGACAAGAAAGCAACGATGAACGGACCGCTGCGTTGAACCTTCTCTTTTAATAGTTTTATTAGGCAGTGGACTGTTGGGGTAAAGGAACTCTAGTCATTTTTACTTTTGGGATTAAATTCTAAACCATCCCTACTATGATATCAACATATTAAAACTTTTTTTATATCACAAAAAATCAAAAACTCCGCTAATTGTGACACCAATACACTAAATATTTTTGGTGTCACCAAAACTCTTAAACTATACCAATTGTACCAATACCTTAATTTTTTTTTGTTATACTAGTACAAGTTTGAGTATAGGTGAGATGATAAAAAATTTGGAATATTGATGTTACAGTGGATGGGGTTTAAAGTTTTTAAGCCTTTTCTTTTGAGAGTTTTATAAGGGAATTGGTTGAATCAGTGTATGAACTGTGGTCTTTTTACTTTTTTTTTGTAATTTTTCCTTTGCAATTTGATTTTTATTGAATGTGAAGTATCTAAAATGGTTTTCAAATATACAAATATTGACACGTACAACGATTTAATTGTTTTCCCGATTTTTAAAATTTTGAAATAATATTTGAAACTTTGACGAGAAGGTGGACAAATAACTTTCAATTCAAAAGAGAAAATGCAAGAAATCCAACCTGCCTCTAATTTCTTTGTTCTGAATCGGATGATGAGCAACATAGTAATAATATTATAAGGGGAGTTTTTTTTTTTTTGCTTTCTTATTACTGGTCGTCCTAAGGAAATATCTGTGGCAGAAAGTGGACCCGTCGGTAAATTGTGGGTTGAAGGGAGGTTCATTAAAGCCAATCAAGTTGAACTCGACTTGTCGCTATAAATCTGCTGAATTTGAGTCGTAGGACACCAGGGCAATTCGCTGAAAGTCACAGGCATAGTCACGCACGGAGAGATGGATGTGCAGCTATCCATAGATGACCAGGATAAGTGGGAGCAGAGAAGGCAGAGACTGGAAGCACTAAACCGGGCCTTCCCGTGCCAGCAACAGCACGATCCTGCACAACACGACAAGATTATGGATCCTCTGCTGTACTCGGCCGCGAAGGAAGGAGACGTCGACGAGTTCATCAGAGCCCTGGAGGATCATTGCGCCAAGGAAAGAGTGTCATTGACCTTCCTTCTCGGGCTACGTAGCCCCTCCAAGAATACACTGCTTCACGCTGCAGCAGGTATATTAACAAGGTTGTGAGCGTGCATTTTAATGTTCCCAAACTTTCGCGCTCAAATTAACGTTACATCATTGGAATTCAGAGAGCAGCGATGATATTGTCAAAGCGGTCATCGATTTCGTCCCTAAGCACTTCATCTCCTGTCAAAACTCCAGAGGAGAGACGCCGCTTCACATTGCGGCTAGAGCCGGGAAAACCGGTGCGGTGAAGCTTCTCCTTCCTCGGGGGAACCCAACTTGCACTGACCACAGTGGCAACTCCGCTCTGGACGAAGCAGTGAGGAGTCACCGTTATGAGGTGATCCGTCGGCTGGTGAGTGAATACCCCAATCTGCTGTATCATCAGAATAAGCAAAGCAAGTCTCCATGGTGCCTAGCAGTCGAAACAAGGGACTTGGAGGTTCTCGATCTCTTGTTAAGAGCGCCAAACGATGGCGAAGACCAGAGTAGATCGGAGAGTCAAAGGGTTTGCGGCATGTCACCTGTTCATGTTGCCATTCTGCACAGGGAAATGGGTAAACCCTACTTCCGCGCTCTCGCTTATTCTTTGAACTTCCTAATCAGTCTATTGTTTTCTTCATTTTGGTTTCACTAGTGGAAAAATCAAGTTTCACAAGCAAAGTTCTAGTAATGAGGCAAATGCACATATGGTAGGATAGCTTACTATCCGAAGGGGCAAGATTGTGAGTCGACTATCGATACTTTCGATCGTCTAGAACGGGATCGATCCCTGTTGAAGAATTACGGACATCGTGTTCATCCCAAATGATTAACTTCTTGTATTATATTTAGATATGTTGAAGAAGATGTGGGAAAAGAAGCCGTGGCTATTTCAATTGAGAGATGCGGGAGACGGCACTCCACTCCACTTCGCAGCGTACGACAATTATCTCGATGGAGTCAAGTTCTTGATCAAGAAGTTTCCAACAAGCGCCCTGGAGCAAGACGGGATGGGCTATCTCCCTATCCATGTTGCCTGCATGAGGGATCATGTCGGGATCGTCAAGAAGCTAGTTCATCATTGGAAAGACCCCGCAGAGTTTTCAGCTAGGCTAGGACAAAACATTCTTCACGTGTCAGCGAGGCACGGAAGCACTGCAACTGTCAAATACATACTGGCGAATCCCAAATTTGGTCACCTCATAAATGCAAGAGATTTTGACGGGAATACACCTCTGCATCTGGCTGCGTTGCACTGCCAACCTTCTGTCCTGTTTCTTGCACGAGACATAAAAGTTCAGCTTAAGCTGGTAAATAACAATAACATGACGGCTCTCGACGTGGTAGAGCAGGACAATGAAGTAATTCCTCCACCCCTTGGGAAGGTACGACCTTTTACACTTTTCTCACGAGTAATCATTTGTTGTACCAATTAGGAACAGAACAAGAACATAAAATAGATAGGCATGTCATTCAGTTTGCTCTCACCCACATCTATAATTTAGTTGCCAAAATCATAATGTGTTTGTTTTTTTCTTTTTTTAAATTCTTCGACCCACTTCCTGCAGAGGCTTACGAGGATAATTTTGGTATCTGCCGGAACACAGAAAAATGGAGAATTAGCTATCTGCAAGACAACCGGCCGGCACCCACGGAAACGACCTGAACTGACGGGATTGAAGAGATATAAGGACATAGCGGATTCTTTCGCGGTCGTGCTAGCACTCGTGGCCTCTGTCACTTTCACTTCTGGTTTTTCCGTTCCCGGAGGATATAATGGTTCTGAAGGAGATGCTGGAATCCCCATATTGCTCCACAAAGCCATGTTCAATGTCTTTGTGATTTGCAACTCCATCGCCATGTATAGCTCGATCACGGCGCTCGCAGTGCTCCTCTGGTACCGAGTTCATGATCCTTCCGTGGGGCGAATTGCCATTTTCTTGTCAATTCTCCCATTGTGGACAACTCTTTTGGCAATGCCTCTGGCATTCATGGCGGGCGTCTACGTGACAGTATCCAAACTCACTTGGCTTTCTATTTTTGGCTTGGTCCTGGGATCCATCGCCCTCCTCATTATCTTCGTTATCTTCATGTTGTTAAATATACCGCTTGGGTACAAATATCCTCCCATTCGTTGGTTCACCAGCACACTGCTTCTATTTTTGGCTTGGTCCTGGGATCCATCGCCCTCCTCATTATCTTCGTTATCTTCATGTTGTTAAATATACCGCTTGGGTACAGATATCCTCCCATTCGTTGGTTCACCAGCACACTGCTTCTTTTGGGTCTTTCAATATCAGGGGGAGACACCGTAGGGAGTGGGATTGCGGGACCTACAGCTACATCCGTCCAGGGCACTCGTGACGATAACCTACGCCCCCCACTTGGATAGATCATTTAGCGTTTACGTTCCAGAAAGATGGCGTCTGATCTAGCCTTGAACCTATTAATCTCTCGCTAATTATGTACCGATGTCCATACCTTTATCTCCTTCTTAGTTACATCAGCTGTTGCTGTTTCGATTTGGCTAGCCTACCTGTTTGCGTTCAGAATTTGTGGTGTCTGCAATTTCAATGATCCAAAGTACTTTGTAATAGCTACCCGATGATATCAATAAATAAGTGCAAAGTTTGGCAGAATGGAGTTTTGCAATTGAATTGCATCATCACAAAGTCCTATTCCCTTTCGCTTTGCTTAACATTGTTTAGACACGTACGTTTACATTATTTAGAAAAGAAAGGGAATTGTTTCATTCAATTTTATATAATGTTTTCAGGAGAATATATTAGCATCGGTTTGCCTTATTAATTCGGATGTTAATGATGCATTGGTCAATTAATGTAAACTCACCAATTAATGATTTTATCTGTTTTTCCCTTTTACATTGTTCACGTATAATGTTTCTAATTACAATAAAATAAGGGTTAAGAGAATTGTGCAGGGTGATATCTGCTCTCTTTTTTTCAAGCTATCAATTTACCTATAAATTTATTGATGTACACCTATGATATATGATCTCATATACATTATATTATATATTTATATATATTTACATATAGGAAAGAGGGTTTTGTTCACTAAATAAGGATCATTAATTAATTTATCCCTACAGCTGTCTTATGGGTGCTATTTTTACTTTTAATTTACTTTTGTGGACTGAAAATTGAGAGGTCAAATCAGTTACGAGAAGTATTCATTACGTGCTGTGGTCCAATTAAAATGTTGATTATTAGTCTACATTACTATATATAGTTTCAGCGAGATTTCTCAAACTGTCTTGAGGAGATATCTTGCATTTTTTCTGTATTTGGTTTTTATACTCCTTTTCATTCTGATGCTGATGGTATTTTCCATAATTCGAGGAACATCTGCATTTTTGCGCATGCTTAGTAGTTTACAACTCTGCGGGTCAAAGACCATCATTGAGAGTAGCAAATGTACCATCGGCACAAATTATTCCTAGCATTTTCATGTTCTCTTGATTTGGTTTTAAGTCCATTACATCATAAAAACCAATGAAACAAATAGATAAAACTCATTACAACATACTATAATGACTTCTATTAGTAAATTATATTGATACAGGTAGCAGACTATTAAGCTCTAACAGAGTAGTTCATCTATGCCAGTTTAGTAGTGGGAACGTAAAGATGATATAGATGACATGGTATAAACAGTGACACTAAGAAACCCTTCAGTAGCCCCAATCATCTTGCTACTTTCCTTTGAGTTTCAAAATGTGAAAAGGACGAGAGAGATCACATTAAGCAAACCCGATCTGACTATCATTAACTCATATCTGATTACAAATGACTTTGACTATGAGGTCAATAAAGATGAATGACACCTTCATGACCTTCCTTGATAGATAGAACCTTTTATCGGGCGTGTGTGAATGATGTCGATGGTTTTCACACAAGCACAGTAATATGATATCGTACAAAATTAATACCTGAAATAGTCCTTGCTGAATTTGATTCCGTTCTTTCCGCGTGGCCAAATTGGATAGACTCGCAGACAACATATCGCCAAAGAACATGAAAACCCCCAACCCCAACAAAAAAAAGACTGTTTTGAGAATACCCCAAAATTGTCCCATGGAGTTGAGAGCAATCAGACTCAAGTCAAGACCAGTGCATAATGCCTGCAAGCACCATAACCAGTACCAGCAATTCTTTTGTACTTGTGTTCAAACAATATCTCTTTCGGGTTCACTCAGCAGTGAATGGTTTATCTTCCATACTGAATCTTGAACCTTGGTGGAAATCTGATCGCATGGATCAATTGACCCTATATGATCGACTGGCTGTGAGTCCACTACTTTCAGTAGTGGTGATTTTATCCATGGACAAGATGAGGTCTAGGCATGCATATCAAGTCGCGGTTGTATAAGCCATAAAGCTCACCTGGCATGTCTGATGTACAGGATATGAATTTACAAGAGAAGAGGGCTTGGGGGGCTTGGGGAAGAAAAGGAAAGTCATGATCCTTAAACTGAAAGTTGAAAAGGGTTTCTCACTTGCGCTGCTTCGGATTAAACCTGCAAAGACAGTGACATCGAAGATCGAATAAGACATAAAGCCTAGAAGTTATAATAAGATCAACAGGCAAATAATGCACTGACAACAGTCATATATAAGTAATTTATGAGATATAATACATATGCATACAGATACAATTCTCTTGCGGATAAGCAGATTCTGTAAGATGTGGGAAAACCAAATTCAACTACTTTTGAAACCTCAGTCACCAAAGTCTAATTTGGAATATCAAATGCACATGCTCTCCAGTAAAATTTCATGACATTCATCAACACTCCAAAGAAACAAGGACAAGATTCTTGCCAACAAACCAACATGTACATCATTTAGAGATTCAGCTCAGGGGCTTAAATTACATGCTACTGCATTGAAAATCGAAATCTAAGAAAAGGAAAAAAGAAAACAAAAACTGCACAAGATCATACCAGTCAATGGCACGTACACTGTACAAATGCAGCGCTCCTAGTGCTCCAAAATTTTTATCTTTTCTTGGCAGTTGTGCATCTGCTGGATCACCTCAGGCGAGAGACGAGACCCACGCACAAGCTTGTACTGCTCAAATTTCAACTCATCACACTTCAAGGCAGCCTTTTTACAGGCCTTGACACTTCCTGGCACCAATCGAGATCTCACTCAATTAGCTTCCAGGAAAAGATTTCCCTCTCACCACCGTATAATCACACATGCCACAATCAGACAGAAAAGAAATGCCAGCTAATGACCTCACATGAAAGTTTCGCAATAACGGCACTGGAAATTCAGCGCCGTCATGCTTTCAAAGTTTAAGATCCGGTTAACGTGGCTCATCCAAATAAACACAGTTTAATAATCCAGATGCTATTCTTCTCGTGTCAAGGTGCATGGAGACAAGATAATTTTTACAAAGATAGTCGCGAGAGAAAATTTCGTGCATTTGCATAATAGTCTAAGCTCAACCACAGCAAAAGCCAATCATACTAACCTATCCTATTTACCATCACTAGAAGCAGAATACAGCATAGATTTTCCAATTTGACTCGATAAGCAAAGGAGGAGTCTTGCGGTGTTCAACATCCCGCTGGACACTCGTTCGACTCACCGCTCAAGTCGAGTAAATTGAACAGCACCGGGCAATTTCCAACGCTTGTGACCAAGGTGATTGCGGCCCAAACCTTCTGGTGCTCCTCCCTAGAAGCTCTGACAATGCAAAGATTCGTGATGGGATTCACATACTTGACTGCACGAAGGATCACACGGTTGACAACGACCGAATCACGGAACTTGGTAGCAAAATAACAAAGGAATTAACCTCCAAACAACACCTACTAAGTACCTTGAAAGGATCCGAGAGACGACGCGAGACCGCACTCCCCGAAGTTGACGAGGATGCTGTCCCTTATCGCTTTGGACACGTTGAATTGAGTGAGAATGATGGGGTCGTCGACCCCGAGCTCTCGATTCGGATCCCAGAAGACCTCCATCACCATGTACCGGTTCTTGAATCCCACCATGATCTCAGCCCAGCTGTTTCAGAACCCTAGCAACACAGAACAGATGAACACAGGTAAAAAGGTACGAAATTGCTCGGAAGGATCGAGGCGATACATCGGAGACGAAAGGGGGTAGCGTACGGTTTTAGCTTCAGGCGTTCCACGGTTCTACATCGGTTCCCGGGCGGGCCGGTTCCCAACCTAGAACCGGGAATCGGCGGCCGTGATCTCCAGACTAATCAGAGTTGCAGAAGGCACAGATCACGGCGTACCAATTCCGATGAGCAAAAGCCAAAAGAACCGCTTCGCCGCCGCTCGACACGCAAAAGTACACCTTCCTTACCTCTTTCTGCCTGCGATCAAACCCGCGAAACCTCAAAGCTCAGACTTGTCCAGATCTCACGGCACCACAATCAGCCTCACCAAGAAATTCACCTCTTTTTTCTCTCAAAGAACAGGGACTCTGCGTGACGACGGCGACGGCGGCGAGCGCGAGAGAGGGAAGCGTGCGGCCAGCGGCGACAGCGACAGAGACAAAACGGCGTCGCGAGCTGAGCACATGAAATCGGGAACCGGCCGGTTCGGTCCAGTCCCGGTCCGGTTTTCGGGTTAGACCGGGACCACGCTCACCACTAGCTCCACGGGCTATTGGGCCTCTACAGAAAAGCCCAATTAGGTGAAGCGATTTGGGCCTGATGGGCCTGAGCTTTCCGAGGCTCTCGAGGGCCCACCGACCATCGCGGCGCCGTTCAACAGGCCCAGTTGACCGGGCGCCCTTTCTTCTCTGTCCCCGACGTGGAGGGGCGACACGTGACCGGCGAGGATAGGGGGGGAGACCGTTCAAAAAGTCCCACCCCAACCTCTGCCCCCTTCATTTTCCCCCTTCTTTCTATGGGTTCATATCCTACGGTCCACAATAGTTGGTTGGCATACACCGTTTTGTTTTCATTCACTTAGCATCAGCTTAAAATTTAATTTCCCCACTTGAAATTTTGAGCTATAATGAGGTTAAAGCTACGTTGGTGAATAGAAGAGTCGTGGTAATTTTAATCATATGCTTTGATTGATGCTGTATGTTGAGCTGTAATGAAAATATGCGGGCGGTGATGATTTGATCCAGAAGTCAAGAGACAGATTCTTAACGCCAAGTGTAGTGTTGATCGTATTCAATGCTCTTGCATAGATGAGACGAGCCCAATCAATGATGAAGAACCCAATTAAAACAGATCCGAGAGCTATATGTCCATATTATTTTCAACTTTAATGGAACTAAAATTTTACTAGAACTATTACTTGCACTGTTACGAAAATCTCTTATTCTCATGATCATCAAGTATACTCCTAGATCAATTATTTCCTATAATCTATTTCACAAGTCTTTTTCCCTTGCTACACATTCTTTTCTTTCCTTTCCTTCTTTTTTTAATTTTAGATAAAATATTAACGTCGTGGCCAAAAAAGACAACAATATGAACGCTAAAGATCCTTCTATGCTTAGCACAGGCGAACAAACATGCTGCTGCATAAATTAAAATAATATCAGCTCACGTGGTTGACTCTATTCAGCATCAAATATAGAAGGACCACCGGATAATGCCTTGGAGGCAACGACAAAGCAGGTGCAGAGGGAGGAAGAGTACTTGAAGGTGACAAGGAAAGACCCACTTGAAGCAGTGAATGAAATGGCCTGGAAGGCAACAGCCAAGCACTTTGCTAAGTCCAGGTCAATGTTTTTTTTTTGGCCTGGAAGGCTGCACGCTGCACCCTGCTGCAGCGTGCACCCTGCAAGCCCGTTGCTAGGGCAGCCTGCAATGGACAAAAATAAAAATAAAAATAAACCTGCAGCAGGGCCTGCACGTCTGCAGGCCTTGCTGCAATGTGCAGCTTGCAGACCCATTGCCAGGGTAGCCTACAAAAAACTGCCTTGGCAACAGGCAAAAATAAAAATGAAATAAAATAAAAAATAACCGTTGCAATTTGCAACGGTTAGTTAGCCTTTTTTTTCTTAAATTTTCTTTTCATTTATTTCTTATAAATTCTTTCAAATTCTCTTAATACTCTCAATTCTCTCAAATTCTCTTCTCTCAAATTTTTTCAATACTCTAAATTCTCTCAAATTCTCTCAATTTTCTCAATCCGCGCAATTCTCTCTTAATTCTCCCAGTCAATCCGCTCAATTCTTTCAATCCACTCCAAAAATGGCAAGTGAAAATCAAGTGTCAACTGGCAAAGGTAAGAATATCATGACGGAATCCTATCATTTTTTTGATCCTCATGATTATGCAGATTTTCAAGATGTTGAAATCAACATTTTTCCTGATGTGGAGCGCGTCCCAATGCAAGAAAATCTTCATCCTCATGCCGAAATGTCTACAATAACGGAGGTGGAGCGGGAACTTACATCTGACATTTGGGATCATTTCACGAAAACGGAAAAAGTTTGATATTGGTCAAAAAATGTATGATATAATTTGTAAACATTGTGGGATAATATATAAATATACAGGTGGACAAGGATATGGAACATTTAAACGATATCTTAGGAGCAAACATCCAACCCAAGTGGGAATCGATATCAGGCAACAACAAATTTTCGGGTACATTAATCCTAACACTTCTCCTTTATTTCGTTTTAATGAAAAAACTTATAAGGAAGAATTAGGTAAATTTGTTTCCATTAAGCATTTATCATTTAATTTTGAAGAAAGATTTGGTTTTAATCAATTTGTATAAAAAGCATGTGCTCCACAAGCAAAACATGTTCCTAGAAATTCACTTAAATGAGTAATTAAAGATCTTTACAAAAATGGAAAAAAAGATTTACAAAAATTTTTTATGCAATTTAATGGATGTGTGCATATAGGTAGTGATATTTGGAGTGATCATTGGCAAATTCATTCTTATATAGGCATAACATGTTATTGGATAGATGACGATTAGGATATTCAAAAAAGAGTCATTGCATTTAGAGTTTTCGATGATAAGCATACGGCAAATAATATTTATAGAATAATTAAGCAAATTTTAGAAGAATATTGTTTGCTTAACAAAATTTTTTCAATTGATTTTGATAATGCCACGGCAAATACTACTTCAATTGCCGATTTAGAAAATATTTGTAAACCCACTTTTGGGGGAAAATTTTTTCACAATCTTGTCATGTTTTAAATTTATGTGTACAAGATGGTTTGAAAATTCTTGATATTTTTCTTGAACCAATAAAAACGGTGATTCAATTTTTATGGAAACATCCCCAAAAAATGAAAGAATGGGGTAGATTTTATAAAGCAAATGAAAAAAGGCCAAAAATATTTTCAAGAGATATTCCAACTCATTGGAATTCTACTTTCCACTTGATTAGTGAATCTTTTGCATATAAAGATTTATTATGTGCATTCATTTCTAATAATATATCTCAAATTAATTTATACCCGTAAGAGTGAGATATTTGCAAAATAATTTTAGATATTTTAAAGGTTTTTAATGATGCAACTTATACTTTGTCCTGTATTTATTATCCTACTACGCATTTATTTTTAGTAGAGTGTATTATTATTGTCGGAGTTTTTGAGGAATATGAATATGACGTTGAATTACAAAATACTATAGTAACAATGAGAATGAAGTGACTACATACATTATTATAGCGAAATTCCCATTATTTATTTAGTTGCTTGTGTTTTTGATCCGCGTTGCAAATTAGATGGTTTAGGTGATTATTTGCATATGTATTATCAATGTTTAAATTATGATACGGTAAATGTTACAAGCATACTAAGGGAGGTTAAAAACGTAGTAATAGAATTATATAATGAATTTTATACTAAATATAATTTAGATGATATTGGATCTTCTCAATCTACCGAGACATAAAGTGAGAGTACAGGTAAAATTAGTAAAGGGTACTAACTTTTATTACATAGACAAAAAAAAAAAGCAAAAGGGAGTAATAGAAAATATTTTTGAATTAGAGATGTATCTAACCGTTTCCTTTGAGTTTACTCAATCCGAAGGTAGTTCAGATTTTTTTATTTTGGATTGATGGAAGAGGCACGCAAGCCAATATCCAATTCTTTTTCTTATTGCAAAACAAATTTTTGCAACCCCTTGTTCCACAGTTGCGGTCGAACAAACATTTAGTGCCGGAGGTAATATTTTGGACGAACAACTTTCAAGATTAGTTCCAGAATTAGTGGAGGCTCAAGCTTGTGTCGATAATTGGACGAAGGCTTATTACTGACAACAAGAGATAAATCAAAATAATGAATCCGAATTCTTTAACGAAGGAGATACCACCACTACTGGTACTGGTACCGGTATCGAAACGGGTAGAGACGACTAAGGATAAAAGAACTGTTGGAGTTGGCAAATATTTCGGGACCCTTGTTTTTCATACCGGGCATGCTCACATGAATTTAGGGAAATCAAAGTATAATCCAACGACATGTGATCCCTGCGCACGGAATGCAGGGGTTTGGGGACAGCGCCCCCGAAATGGTGGTCCCGCTGACCGGTTAGCGGGCGGGGGTTTCGCTCCCGGATGAGCGGACTGTTGCCTCGCTTGCCAATGAGTGGGCGGGGGTTTCGGGGCAGCGCCCCCAAAACAACAACGGATTTGGGCATGTGTTTAAGTTGGCCCATTTGTTGTGGGATCAAAGGAGTTTCGTATAGCCTTAGATTTTGGGGACATTTTAGAGCATATATATTATGCTCCTTTTTTTTTTTATAGATCATTGTAATGAATTGTAAGGCGCTTAATGATAATTCATTAAATTCAAGCCCTCTCTTTCTCTCTTTTTTTCTCCAAATTTGATTACAAGAAAATATTTTGATTACAATTTATATTAAATAATTCATTATTTCATAATTTCATAATTGATAATTTTTTTATTTCATAATTTATTTTTTAATTTTTAAATTATGAACCGGAACCTGCCAGAACCAGCTCGAAACCAGCAGGAACCGAAACCGGCCAGTTCACACATGGCCATGAACCGGAACCGGTCGGTTTCGAACTGTGGCCATGCCTACTTCAAATACCTTTATCACTAAGAATACAAGATTCATAGAAAATGGTGAAGTTAGTGGGAGTAGGAACGACATAATATGGACATAAAGGAAATTAGGGTAGATATTTCTTTTGCCCATAACTGTTCCTTCATCCATGGCTGCAAGTGTAGTTCTACTGAGGAACGTTGAAACAATAGCGAACAACATTTGGAAGAAATTCTAACACTATTCACAATATAACTGATATACAGCCCACAAATTCTGAGGTTTAATGAACTGTCGTACTAAAATTCACTTTCCACTAACTGCACATGTAGTAGTGTTCACAGAAGTTTGGATTCCCAGTCTGGTGACCTCGTGTATCTGAATTTCATATGTCACAACTATATCGTGTCTTGACCTAAGCCTCATAGAATTTAATAAATGAGCTCATCATTGTCTTTCCCTGGTGGAGATAGGACCCGCAATTTGTCTCGTTGCATCACAATAAGCACACCTTGAGTGACATTCAAATCTCCATCTTAAGTGGAGATCTGAAATCCAAGCCCGTTAAGAGCACTTAACGTGATAAGATTCTTTCTTAGGTCTGTACATGCTTTATGTCTGTCAATGTTCTCACTACTCCATCGTGCATCTTAATCTGAACTATTTTGATACCTACTACTTCACAAGTAACACTTTTTCCCATTAAACGCCTTATTACTCTTTGTGCATTGTTATGAATACAATTCTAGAATTTAGGATCGTAACCATTGTACCAATTCAAGCATATTGATGATCAAGAAGACGAATATCAAGTAGTGCCATTTTTGTCACAATAGGCAATCCTTTTTTGTCATGGGAATTGAGAGCAAGGCAAATTGTTCCAAAATGAAGATGCTTGTATCTCTGCTGTATCCATTAATGAGGAAACTCATGAGTGATTTGGAGGGTAACAAATGATTATGTCTAAGTACAGGGGATTGGGTGCTGATCAAAACTGCACGACTGGACATATCTCTTAACTTTTTTGAAGTTATGTGGAAAGAATTAATTTTAGAGTTTATGGATGAGAAAGAGGTGGGTTTAGGAAAGGTGAAGTGTTTTAATCCATCCTTCATTTCACGCGAATTTCACTAGCATTTCGTTACTATCTACGTCGCACCCACCCATCTGTTGTCCCTTTCTTTCTCTCCGTCACTTCGTTGTCAACGTCACGAGAAGAAAGAGAAGGACGAGGCTGTGGGCCGTCTCCTCGTCTGTAAATACTCCACTCACTCCAGTTCTCTCACGGATTTGCCTTCAGGATAGAGAGAGGGAAATAGGTTGAAGAGCGAAAGACAGAGGAGGAGGAAGGCATTGTGTTAGAACCGAGGAGGGTGGTGAGTGGCTTTGTTTTGGTTTGATCAGCTTTCTTTCATGTGATTTATCGGTTTTTTCTGATCATGGCGATGTGGTTCAGCTGTGGAATTTCTTGGTTCTGGTCTTTGTTGGCGTAAAGGTCTTCGTTTTTGTCTTGTATTCTTATCCGCGCGAAACTTTTTGGGCATCATTTACCGTGGGATGATTTTGTTCTTTCCGTTGTATGCCCTATGTAGTGAAGGACGATCCATTCTTTTTAGTGATTCAAATCTAGCAGGTGTCTAGATAAATTCTTTTATTTAATATAAATCTTGCCACTGAGTTAATTTAATTTTTTTTATATTTTATAAGTATTTGAAACTTGCACTGCACAATATACAAATATATTTTTTTGTATAATTTTTTGAAATTTAAATTTCAGTAAAAGAGTTAAAAAGAAAATTTTAACGAAGAGGTAATTCTGAACAAACAAGCCCTTACCACAGCCATGTAACAATTTTTTTTTCCAGTGTTGGGCTTAAGTGACGTCACCCGTAAAGGTAAGAAAGACAAGGAAGCGACAATGACCGGACCACTGCTTTGAGCCTTTTCTTTTAATAGTTTTATTAGGTAATGGATTACTGGGGTAAAGGAACTCTAGTCATTTTTACTTTTGGGATTAAATTCTAAACCATCCCTACTATGATATCAATATATTAAAACTTTTTTATATCACAAAAAATCCAAAACTCCGCTGATTGTGACACCAATACACTAAATATTTTCGGTATCACTAAAACTCTTAAACTATACCAATTGTACCAATACCTTAATTTTTTTTTGTTGTACTAGTACAAGTTTGAGTATAGGTGAGACGATAAAAGATTTGGAATATTGATGTTAAAGTGGACGGGATCTAGAGTTTTTAAGCCTTTTCTTTTGAGAGTTTTACGAGGGAATAGGTTGAATCAATGTACGAACTGTGGTCTTTTTACTTTTTTTTTTAATTGTTCCTTTGCAATTTGATTTTTATTGAATGTGAAGTATCTAAAATGGTTTTCAAATATACAAATATTGACACACACAACGATGTAATTGTTTTCCCGATTTTTTAAATTTTGAAATAATATTTGAAACTTTGACGAGAAGGTGGACAAATAACTTTCAATTCAAAAGAGAAAATGCAAGAAATCCAACCTGCCTCTAATTTCTTTGCTCTGAATCGGATGATGAGCAACATAGTAATAATATTATAAGGGGAATTTTTATTTTTTTTTTGCTTTCTTATTACTGGTCGTCCTAAGGAAATATCTGTGGCAGGGTTGAGGGGAGGTTCGTTAAAGCCAATCAGATGGAACTCGACTTGTCGCTATAAATCTGCTAAATTCGAGTCCTAGGACACCAGGCCAATTCGCTGAAAGTCACAGGCAAAGTCACGCACGGAGAGATGGATGCGAAGCTATCCACAGATGACCAGGATAAGTGGGAGTAGAGAAGGCAGAGACTGGAAGCACTAAACCGGGCCTTCCCGAGCCAGCAACAGCGCGATCCTGCACAACACAACAAGATTATGGATCCTGTGCTGTACTCGGCCGCGAAGGAAGGAGACGTCGACGAGTTCATCAGAGCCCCAGAGGATCATTGCGCCAAGGAAAGAGTGTCATTGACGGTCCTTCTCGGGCTACGTAGCCCCTCCAAGAACACACTGCTTCACGCTGCAGCAGGTATATTAACAAGGTTGTGAGCGTGCATTTTAATGTTCCCAAACTTTCGTAATCAAATTAACCTGACATCATTGGAATTCAGAGAGCAGCGAAGATATTCTCAGAGCGGTCATCGATTTCGTCCCTAAGCACTTCATCTCCTGTCAAAACTCCAGGGGAGAGACGCCACTTCACATTGCGGCTAGAGCCGGGAAAACCAGTGCGGTGAAGCTTCTCCTTCCTCGGGGGAACCCAACTTGCACTGACCACAACGGCAACACCGCCCTGCACAAAGCAGTGAGGAGTCGCTGTTATGAGGTGATCCGTCGGCTGGTGAGTGAAGACCCCAATCTGCTGTATCATCAGAATAAGCAAAGCAAGTCTCCATGGTGCCTAGCAGTCGAAACAAGGGACTTGGAGGTTCTCGATCTCTTGTTAAGAGCGCCAAACGATGGCGAAGACCAGAGTAGATAAAAGAGTCAAAGGGTTTGCAGCATGTCAGCCGTTCATGTTGCCATTCTGCACAAGAAAATGGGTAAACCCTACTTTCGCGCTCTCGCTTATTCTTTGAACTTCCTAATCAGTGTATTGTTTTCTTCATTTTGGTTTCACTAGTGGAAAAATCAAGTTTCACAAGCAAAGTTCTAGTAATGAGGCAAATGCACATATGGTAGGATAGCTTACTATCCTAAGGGGCAAGATTGTGAGTCGACTACCAATACTTTTGATTGTCTAGAATGGGACCAACCCCTGTTGAAGAATTACGGACATCGTGTTCTCCCCAAATGATTAACTTCTTGCGTTATATTTAGATATGCTGAAGAAGATGTGGGAAAAGAAGCCGTGGCTATTTCAATTGAGAGATGCAGGAGACGGCACTCCACTCTACTTTGCAGCGTACATGAATTATCTTGATGGAGTCAAGCTTTTGATCGAGAAGTTTCCAACAAGTGCCTTGTAGCAAGACGGGATGGGCTATCTCCCTATGCATGTTGCCTGCATGAGGGATTTTGTCAGGATCGTCAAGGAGCTCAGCAGTGGAAGGACCCCGCAGAGTTTGCAGCTACGCCAGGACAAAACATTCTTCACGTGTCAGCGAGGTACGGAAGCATTGCAACTGTCCAATACATACTGAAAAGTCCCAAATTTAGTCACCTCATAAATGCAAGAGATTTCGACGGGAATACACCTCTGCATCTGGCTACGTTGCACTGCCAACCTTCGGTCCTGTTTCTTGCACGAGATAGAAAAGTTGATCTTGAGCTGGTCAATAACAATAACATGACGGCTCTCGACGTGGTAGAGCAGGACATTAAAGTAATTCCTCCTCCCACTTGGGAAGGTACGACCTTTTACACTTTTCTCACGAGTAATAATTTGTTGTACCAATCAGGAACAGAACTAGAACATAAAATAGGGAGGCATGTCATTTAGTGTGCTCTCACCCACATCTCTAATTTAGTTGCCAAAATCATAATGTGTTCAGTTTTTTTTTAATTCTTCGACCCACTTCTTGCAGAGGTTTACGCGGATAACTTTGGTATCTACCGAAACACCGAAAAGTGGAGAATTAGCTATCTACAAGACAATCAACCGGCGCCCATAGAAACGACCTGAACTGATGGGATTGGAGAGATATAGGGACATAGCAAATTCTTTCGTGGTCATGCTGGCGCTTGTGGCCTCTGTCACTTTCACTTCTTGTTTTTCCGTTCCCGGAGGATATAACGGTTCTGAAGGAGATGCTAGAATCCCCATATTGCTCCACAAAGCCATGTACAATGCCTTTGTGATTTGCAACTCCATCGCCATGTATAGCTCGATCACGGCGCTCGCAGTGCTCCTCTGGTACCGTGTTAATGATCCTTTCGTGGGGCCATTTGCCATTCTCCTACCAATTGTCCCATTGTGGATAACTCTTTTGGCAATGCCTCTGGCATTCATGGCAGGCGTCTACATGACAGTATCCAAACTCACTTGACTTTCTATTTTTGGCTTGGTCTTGGGATCCGTCGCCCTCCTCACTATCTTCAGTATCTTCCTGTTGATACATACACCACTTGGATCCAGACATCCTCTCATTCGTTGGTTCACCGACGCAGTGCTTCTTTTGGGTATTTCGGTATCAGGGGGAGACACTACAGGGAGTGGGACTGCGGCACTTGCAGCTACATCCGTCTAGGGCACTCGTGACGATAACCTACGCCCACCACTTGGATAGATCATTTAGCGTTTACATTCTAGAAAGATGGCATCTGATCCAGCCTTGAATCTATTAATCTCCCGCTAATTATGCACCGATGTCCGTACCTTTAGCTCCTTCTTAGTTACATTAGCTGCTGCTCTTTCGATTTGGCTAGCCTACTTGTGTACGGTCAGAATTTGTGGTGTCTGCAATTTCAGTGACCCAAAGTACTTTGTAATAGCTACTCGATGATATCAATAAATAAGTGAAAAGTTTGGCGGAAAGGAGTTTTGTAATTGAATTGCATCATCACAAAGTTCTATTTCTTTTTGCTTTGCTTAACATTGTTTAGACACATACGTTTACATTATTTAGAAAAGAAAGTGAATTGTTTCTTTCAATTTTATATAATGTTTCAAAGAGAATATATTAGCATCGGTTTGCCTTATTAATTCGGATGTTAATCATGTATTGGTTAATTAATGTAAACTCACCAATTAATGATTTTATCTGTTTTTCCCTTTTACATTGTTGACATATAATGTTTCTAGTTATAATAAAATAAGGGTTAAGAGAATTGTGCAGGGTGATATCTGCTCTCTTTTTTTTCAAGCTATCAATTGACCTATAAATTTAATGATGTACACCTATGATATATGATCTCATATACATTATATTATATATTCATATATATATATATATATATTTACATATAGGAAAGAGGGTTTTGTTCACTAAATAAGGATCATTAATTAATTTATCCCTACAGCTGTCATATGGGTGCTATTTTTACTTTTAATTTACTTTTGTGGACTGAAAATTGAGAGGTCAAATCAGTTACGAGAACTATTCATTACGTGCTGTGGTCCAATTAACATGATGATTATTAGTCTACATTACTAAATATAGTTTCAGCGAGATTTCTCAAACTGTCTTGAGGAGATATCTTGCATTTTTTCTGTATTTGGTTTTTATACTCCTTTTCATTCTGATGCTGATAGTATTTTCCATAATTCGAGGAACATATGCATTTTTGCGCATGCTTAGTAGTTGACAACTCTGCGGGTCAAAGACCATCATTAAGAGCAGCAAATGTACAATCGGCACAAATTGTTCCTAGCATTTTCATGTTCTCTTGATTTGGTTTTAAGTCCATTACATCATAAAAACCAATGAAACAAATAGACAAACTCATTACAACGTACTATAATGACTTCTATTACTAAATTATATTGATACAGGTAGGAGACTATTAAGCTCTAACAGAGTAGTTCGTCTATGCCAGTTTAGTAGCAGGAACGTAAAGATGATGTAGATGACATGGTATAAACAGTGACACTAAGAAACCCTTCAGTAGCCCCAATCATCTTGCTACTTTCCTTTTGAGTTTCAAAATGTGAAAAGGATGAGAGAGATCACATTAAGCAAACCCGATCTGACTATCATTGACTCATATCTGATTATAAATGACTTTGACTATGAGGACAATAAAGATGAATGACACCTTCATGACCTTCCTTAATAGATAGAACCTTTATCGGGCGTGTGTGAATGACGTCGATGATTTTCACACAAGCACAGTAATATGATATCGTACAAAATTAATACTTGAAATAGTCCTTGCTGAATTTGATTCCGTTCTTTCCGCGTGGCCAAATTGGATAGACTAGCAGACAACGTATTGTCAAAGAACAAGAAAACCCCCAACCCCGACAAAAACATAAAAAAAATAAGAACAAGAAAAAGACTCTGTTTGAGAATACCCCAAAATTGTCCCATGGAGTTGAGGGCAATCAGACTCAAGTCAAGACGGGTGCATGATGCCTGCAAGCACCATAACCAGTACCAGCAATTCTTTTGTACTTGTGCTCAAACAATATTTCTTTCGGGTTCACTCAGTAGTGAATGCTTTATCTTCCATACTGAATCTTGAACCTTGGTGGAAATCTGATCGCACGGATCAATTGACCATGTATGATCGACTGGCTGTGAGTCCACTACTTTCAGTAATGGTGATTTTATCCATGAACAAGATGAGGTCTAGGCATGCATATCAAGTCGCAGTTGTATAAGCCATAAAGCTCACCTGGCGTGTCTGATGTACAGGATATGAACTTACAAGAGAAGAGGGCTTGGGGAGCTTGGGGAAGAAAAGGAAAGTCATGATCCTTAAGCTGAAAGTTGAAAAGGGTTTCTCACTTGCGCTGCTTCAGATTAAAACTGCAAAGACGGTGACGTCAAAGATCGAATAAGACATGAAGGCTAGAAGTTATAATAAGATCAACAGCAAATGATGCACTGCAAACAGTCATATATAAATAATTTATGAAATATAATACATATGCATACAGATACATTTCTCTTGTGGATAAGCAGATTGTGTAAGATGTGGGAAAACCAAATTCAACTACAAACCTCAGTCACCATAGTCTAATTTGGAATATTAAATGCACATGCTGTCCAGTAAAATTTCATGACATTCATACACACTCCAAAGAAACAAGGACAAGATTCTTGCCAACAAACCAACATGTACACCATTTAGAGATTCAGCTCAGGTGCTTAAATTACATGCTACTGCACTGAAACTCGGAAGCTAAGACAAGGAAAAAAGAAAACAAAAACTGCGCAAGATCATACCAGTCAATGGCACGTCCACTGTACAAATGCAGCGCTCCTAGTGCTCCAAAATTTTTATCTTTTCTTGGCAGTTGTGCATCTGCTGGATCACCTCAGGCAAGAGACGAGACCCACGCACAAGCTTGTATTGCTCAAATTTCAACTCATCACAATTCAAGGCAGCCTTTTTACAGGCCTTGACAGTTCCTGGCACCAATAGAGATCTCGCTCAATTAGCTTCCAGGAAAAGATTTCCCTCTTACCACCGTATAATCACACATGCCACAATCAGACAGAAAAGAAATGCCAGCTAATGACCTTACATGAAAGTTTCGCAATAACGGCACTGGAAATTCAGTGCCGTTATGCTTTCAAAGTTTAAGATTTGGTTAACGTGGCTCATCCAAAGAAACACAGTTTAATAATCCAGATGCTATTCTTCTCGTGTCAAGGTGTATGGAGACAAGATAATTTTTACAAAGATAGTCGCGAGAGAAAATTTCGCGCATTTGCATAATAGTCTAAGCTCAACCACAGCAAAAGCCAATCATACTAACCTATCCTATTTACCATCACTAGAAGCAGAATACAGCATAGATTTTCCAATTCGACTGGATAAGCAAAGGAGGAGTCTTGCGGCATTCAACATCCCGCTGGACACTCGTTCGACTCACCGCTCAAGTCGAGTAAATTGAACAGCACCGGGCAATTTCCAACGCTTGTGACCAAGGTGATTGCGGCCCAAACCTTCTGGTGCTCCTCCCTAGAAGCTCTGACAATGCAAAGCTTCGTGATGGGATTCACATACTTGACTGCACGAACAATCACATGGTTGACAACGACCGAATCACGGAACTTGGTAGCAAAATTACAAAGGAATTAACCTCCAAACAACACCTACTAAGTACCTTGAAAGGGGTCCAAGAGACGACGCGAGACCGCACTCCCCGAAGTTCACGAGGGTTTTGTCCCTTATCACTTTGGACACGTTGAATTGAGTGATTATGATGGGGTCAACGACCCCGAGCTCTCGATTCGGATCCAAGAAGACCTTCATCACCATGTACCGATTCTTGAATCCCACCATGATCTCAGCCCAGCTGTTTCCGAACCCTAGTAACACAGAACAGATGAACACAGGTAAAAAGGTACGAAATTGCCCTTGCTTGGCCTTTGGATAGTTCTGTTCTCTCCGGCTATAACTTATAATCTGCGATCTTGTGAGCTTGCGTTGCTCAACCTCCCGCACTCTCTGTCTCTATTCCATTAACTCCATAATTGCCCTTATTATTCTTTGACAGACGAACAAAAAAACTGAGATACCTTGGTTTTGCTGAAGGCGATGATGATGCAAGTGACAAGATAAAAGGATAATCCTTCGCATCAAACTTGCCGTAACTATATTAAGTAAGGGATTTATCCTTCCTACTAAACATGCCATAAGTACTTTAAGTAAGGAATTTTACCATACCTCGAGTCCCATATTATTCTGCCCAAAAAAAAAAATTCCACGTTAAAGTTAAGAAAATTTGTAAAGTGATTCATAAGTCGAGACCCACGTCAAAATGAATCGCCTTGGACAACCTTTCTTAAGGATTGTCACGTGATTGCCAGCTAAGTGGATAGTGTCAGGCTCAACCAGACCCAATTAGTCTCGAGCTAATACCAACCTAATTTGGCAGATATTTTATAATTCCTTTTATTCATGGAAAGAGCCAAGCTTAACTTGGTGCAGAGGGCTCGCACAATTTAAGTCCGCCGCCTCTACTCTAACATTAATTGCAAGAAAGAGAGAAAAATAGGATATGGTTCTCACCACAAAAAAAAAAAAAAAGACAAGAGAAGCTAAATCTCGCAATGCACGCATTTTGCTATTTTTTTCAATTCTAAACACTCGAAATTTCACGTTATATAAATGTGGGATGAGGGGAGGTTCATTAAAGCCAATCAGGCGGAACTCGACTTGTCGCTATAGATCTGCTAAATTTGAGTCCTAGGAGACCAGGCCAATTCACTCAAAGTCACAGGCATAGTCACACACGGAGAGATGGATGTGAAGCTATCCATAGATGACCAGGATAAGTGGGAGCACAGAAGGCAGAGACTGGAAGCACTAAACTGGGCCTTCCCGAGCCAGCAGCAGCACGATCCTGCACAACACGACAAGATTATGGATCCTCTGCTGTACTTGGCCGCGAAGAAAGGAGACGTCGATGAGTTCATCAGAGCCCTGGAGGATCATTGCGCCAAGGAAAGAGCGTCGTTGCCCGTCCTTCTCGGGCTACGTAGCCCCTCCAAGAATACACTGCTTCATGCTGCGGCAGGTATATTAACAAGGTTGTGAGCGTGCATTTTAATGTTCCCAAACTTTCGAGCTCAAATTAACCTCACATCATTGGAATTCAGAGAGCGATGATATTGTCAGAGCAGTCATCGATTTCGTCCCTAAGCATTTGATCTCCTGTCAAAACTCCAGAGGAGAGACGCCGCTTCACATTGCAGCTAGAGCCGGGAAAACTGGTGCCGTGAAGCTTCTCCTTCCTCGGGGAAACCCAACTTGCACTGACCACGGCGGCAACTCTGCTCTGCACGAAGCAGTGAGGAATCGCCGTTATGAGGTGATCCGTCGGCTGGTGAGTGAAGACCCCAATCCGCTGTATCATCAGAATAAGGAAAGCAAGTCTCCATGGTGCCTAGCAGTCGAAACAGGGGACTTGGAGGTTCTCGAGCTCTTGTTGAGAGCGCCAAACGATGGCGAAGGCCAGAGTAGATCAGAGAGTCAAAGAGTTTGGGGCATGTCACCCGCTCATGTTGCCATTCTGCACAAGAAAATGGGTAAACCTTACTTTCGCGCTCTCGCTTATTCTTTGGGCTTCTTAATCAGTCTATTGTTCTCTTCATTTTGGTTTCCACTAGTGGAAAAATCAGGTTTCACAAGCAAAGTTCTAGTAACGAGGTAAATGCACGTGGTAAACTATCCTAAGGGGCAAGCTTGTGGGTTGACTACGGATACTTTCGATCGTCTAGAACGGGATCAACCCCAGTTGAAGAGTTACGGACATTGTGTTCATCCCAAATGATTAACTTCTTGCGTTATATTTAGATATGCTGAAGAAGATGTGGGAAAAGAAGCCGTGGCTATTTCAATTGAGAGATGCGGGAGACGGCACTCCACTTCACTTCGCAGCGTACAGCAATTATCTCGATGGAGTCAAGTTCTTGATTGAGAAGTTTCCAACAAGCGCCCTGGAGCAAGACAGGATGGGCTATCTCCCTATTCATGCTGCTTGCATGATGAATCATGTCATGATCGTCTATGAGCTACTTCGGCAGTGGCCAGACCCGGCAGAGTTTCCAACTAAGCTGGGGCAAAATATTCTTCACGTGTCAGCGAGGTACGGAAGCATTGCAACTGTCGAATCCATACTGAAAAGTCCCCAATTTGGTCACCTCATAAATGCAAGAGATTTCGACGGGAATACACCTCTGCATTTGGCTGTGTTGCACTGCCAACCTTCAGTCCTGTTTCTTGCACGAGACATACACGTTGATCTTAAGCTGGTCAATAACAATAACATGACGGCTCTCGACGTGGTAGAGCAGGACATTAAAGTAATTAATCCTCCACTTGGGAAGGTACGACCTTTTACACTTTTCTCACGAGTGATCATTTGTTGTACTAATCAGGAACAGAACTGGAACATAAAATAGGGAGGCATGTCATTTAGTGTGCTCTCACCCACATCTGTAATTTAGTTGCCAAAATCATAATGTGTTTAATTTTTTCTTGTTCTTTGACCCACTTCTTGCAGAGGTTTACGTGGATAACTGTGGTATCTGCTGGAAGATGGAGAAGTGGAGAATTAGCTATCTGCAAGCCAACCGGTCGGAGCCCACAAGAACAACCCGAACTGACGGGATTGAAGAGATATGGGGACATAGCGGAATCTTTTGCAGTTGTGTTGGCGCTGGTGGCCTCTGTCACTTTCACTTCTGGTTTTTCCATTCCTGGAGGATATAATGGTCATGAAGGAGATGCTGGATTCCCCATATTGCTCCACAAAGCCATGTACAATGTCTTTGTGATTTGCAACTCCATCGCCATGTATAGCTCGATCACGGCACTCGTATTGCTCCTCTGGTCCCATGGTAATGATCCTGTCATGGGGCCATTTGCCATTCTCCTATCAAATCTCCCCTTGTTGATAACTCTTTTGGCAATGCCTATGGCATTCATGGCGGGCGTCTACGTGACCGTATCCAAACTCACTTGGCTTTCTATTTTTGGCTTGGTCTTGGGATCCGTCGCCCTCCTCACTATCTTCGGTATCTTCATGTTGATATATACACCGCTTGGGTGCAGACATCCTCTCATTCGTTGGTTCACTGATGCACTGCTTCTTTTGGGTCTTTCAATATCAAGGGGAGACACTGCAGGGAGTGGGACTGCGGGACCTGCAGCTACATCTGTCCAGGGCACTTGCGATGATAACCTACGCCCCCAACTTGGATAGATCATTTAGCATTTACGTTCCAGAAAGATGGCGTTTGATCTAGCCTCGAATCTATTAATCTCTTGCTAATTATGTACCGATGTCTGTACCTTTAACTCCTTCTTAGTTACATCAGCTGCTGCTGTTTCGATTTGGCTAGCCTACCTATTTGCGGTAAGAATTTGTGGTGTTTGCAATTTCAGTGATCCAAAGTACTTTGTAATAGCTACCCGATGATATCAATAAATAAGTGCAAAGTTTGGTAGAATGGAGTTTTGTAATTGAATTGCATCATCACAAAGTTCGATTCCCTTTCACTTTGCTTAACATTGTTTAGACACATACGTTTACATTATTTAGAAAAGAAAGTGAATTGTCTCATTCAATTTAATATAATGTTTTCAGGAGAATATATTAGCATCGGTTTGCCTTATTAATTCGGATGTCAATGATGTATTGGTCAATTAATGTAAACTCACCGATTAATGATTTTATTTGTTTTTCCCTTTTACATTATTGACATATAATGTTTCTAGTTATAATAAAATAAGGGTTAACAGAATCGTGCAGGGTGATATCTGCTCTCTTTTTTTCAAGCTATCAATTTACCTATAAATTTATTGATGTACACCTATGATATATGATTTCATATACATTATATTATATATTTATATATATTTACATATAGGAAAGAGGGTTTTGTTCACTAAATAAGGATCATTAATTAATTTATCCCTACAGCTGTCTTATGGGTGCTATTTTTACTTTTAATTTACTTTGTGGACTGAAAATTGAGAGGTCAAATCAGTTACGAGAACTATTCATTACGTGCTGTGGTCCAATTAACATGATGATTATTAGTCTACATTACTAAATATAGTTTCAGCGAGATTTCTCAAACTGTCTTGAGGAGATATCTTGCATTTTTTCTGTATTTGGTTTTTATACTCCTTTTCATTCTGATGCTGATGGTATTTTCCATAATTCGAGGAACATCTGCATTTTTGCGCATGCTTAGTAGTTGACAACTCTGAGGGTCAAAGACCATCATTGAGAGTAGCAAATGTACCATCGGCACAAATTATTCCTAGCATTTTCATGTTCTCTTGATTTGGTTTTAAGTCCATTACATCATAAAAACCAATGAAACAAATAGACAAACTCATTACAACGTACTATAATGACTTCTATTACTAAATTATATTGATACAGGTAGGAGACTATTAAGCTCTAACAGAGTAGTTCATCTATGCCAGTTTAGTAGTGGGAACGTAAAGATGATATAGATGACATGGTATAAACAGTGACGCTAAGAAACCCTTCAGTAGCCCCAATCATCTTGCTACTTTCCTTTGAGTTTCAAAATGTGAAAAGGACGAGAGAGATCACATTAAGCAAACCCGATCTGACTATCATTAACTCATATCTGATTACAAATGACTTTGACTATGAGGACAATAAAGATGAATGACACCTTCATGACCTTCCTTAATAGATAGAACCTTTATCGGGCGTGTGTGAATGATGTCGACGGTTTTCACACAAGCACAGTAATACGATATCGTACAAAATTAATACCTGAAATAGTCCTTGCTGAATTTGATTCCGTTCTTTCCGCGTGGCCAAATTGGATAGACTCGCAGACAACATATCGTCAAAGAACATGAAAACCCCCAACCCCAACAAAAAAAAGACTGTTTTGAGAATACCCCAAAGTTGTCCCATGGAGTTGAGAGCAATCAGACTCAAGTCAAGACCGGTGCATAATGCCTGCAAGCACCATAACCAGTACCAGCAATTCTTTTGTACTTGTGTTCAAACAATATTTCTTTCAGGTTCACTCAGCAGTGAATGCTTTATCTTCCATACTGAATCTTGAACCTTGGTGGAAATCTGATTGCATGGATCAATTGACCCTATATGATCGACTGGCTGTGAGTCCACTACTTTCAGTAATGGTGATTTTATCCATGGACAAGATGAGGTCTAGGCATGCATATCAAGTCGCGGTTGTATAAGCCATAAATCTCACCTGGCATGTCTGATGTACAGGATATGAATTTACAAGAGAAGAGGGCTTGGGGGGCTTGGGGAAGAAAAGGAAAGTCATGATCCTTAAACTGAAAGTTGAAAAGGGTTTCTCACTTGCGCTGCTTCAGATTAAACCTGCAAAGACGGTGACATCGAAGATCGAATAAGACATAAAGCCTAGAAGTTATAATAAGATCAACGGGCAAATAATGCACTGACAACAGTCATATATAAGTAATTCATGAGATATAATACATATGCATACAGATACAATTCTCTTGCGGATAAGCAGATTCTGTAAGATGTGGGAAAACCAAATTCAACTACTTTTGAAACCTCAGTCACCAAAGTCTAATTTGGAATATCAAATGCACATGCTGTCCAGTAAAATTTCATGACATTCATCAACACTCCAAATAAACAAGGACAAGATTCTTGCCAACAAACCAACATGTACATCATTTAGAGATTCAGCTCAGGGGCTTAAATTACATGCTACTGCATTGAAACTCGAAATCTAAGAAAAGGAAAAAAGAAAACAAAAACTGCACAAGATCATACCAGTCAATGGCACGTACACTGTACAAATGCAGTGCTCCTAGTGCTCCAAAATTTTTATCTTTTCTTGGCAGTTGTGCATCTGCTGGATCACCTCAGGCGAGAGACGAGACCCACGCACAAGCTTGTACTGCTCAAATTTCAACTCATCACACTTCAAGGCAGCCTTTTTACAGGCCTTGACACTTCCTGGCACCAATCGAGATCTCCCTCAATTAGCTTCCAGGAAAAGATTTCCCTCTTACCACCGTATAATCACACATGCCACAATCAGACAGAAAAGAAATGCCAGCTAATGACCTCACATGAAAGTTTCGCAATAACGGCACTGGAAATTCAGCGCCGTCATGCTTTCAAAGTTTAAGATCCGGTTAACGCGGCTCATCCAAAGAAACACAGTTTAATAATCCAGATGCTATTCTTCTCGTGGCAAGGTGTATGGAGACAAGATAATTTTTACAAAGATAGTAGCGAGAGAAAATTTCGCGCATTTGCATAATAGTCTGAGCTCAACCACAGCAAAAGCCAATCATACTAACCTATCCTATTTACCATCACTAGAAGCAGAATACAGCATAGATTTTCCAATTTGACTGGATAAGCAAAGGAGGAGTCTTGCGGCATTCAACATCCCGCTGGACACTCGTTCGACTCACCGCTCAAGTCGAGCAAATTGAACAGCACCGGGCAATTTCCAACGCTTGTGACCAAGGTGATTGCGGCCCAAACCTTCTGGTGCTCCTCCCTAGAAGCTCTGACAATGCAAAGCTTCGTGATGGGATTCACATACTTGACTGCACGAACAATCACATGGTTGACAACGACCGAATCACGGAACTTGGTAGCAAAATTACAAAGGAATTAACCTCCAAACAACACCTGCTAAGTACCTTGAAACGATCCGAGAGACGATGCGAGACCGCACTCCCCGAAGTTCACGAGGATGCTGTCCCTTATCGCTTTGGACACGTTGAATTGAGTGAGTATGATGGGGTCATCGACCCCGAGCTCCCGATTCGGATCCAAGAAGACCTCCATCACCATGTACCGGTTCTTGAATCCCACCATGATCTCAGCCCAGCTGTGTCAGAACCCTAGCAACACAGAACAGATGAACACAGGTAAAAAGGTACGAAATTGCTCGGAAGGATCGAGGCGATACACATCGGAGACGAAAGGGGGTAGCGTACGGTTTTAGCTTCAGGCGTTCCACGGTTCTACATCGGTTCCCGGGCCGGCCGGTTCCCAACCTAGAACCGGGAACCGGCGGCCGTGATCTCCAGACTACCGATCAGGGTCACAGAATGCACAGATCACGGCTTACCAACTCCGATGAGCAAAAGCCAAAAGAACCGCTTCGCCGCCGCTCGACACGCAAAAGTACACCTTCCTTACCTCTTTCTGCCTGCGATCAAACCCGCGAAACCTCAAAGCTCAGACTTGTCCAGATCTCACGGCACCACAATCAGCCTCACCAAGAAATTCACCTCTTTCTTGCGCTCAAAGAACAGGGACTCTGCGTGACGACGGCGACGGCGGCGAGCGCGAGAGAGGGAAGCGTGCGGCGAGCGGCGGTAGCGACAGAGATAAAAGGGCGTCGCGAGCTGAGCACGTGAAATCGGGAACCGGCCGGTTCGGTCCAGTCCCGGTCCGGTTTTCGGGTTAGACCGGGACCGCGCTCACCACTAGCTCCACGGGCTATTGGGCCTCTACAAAAAAGCCCAATTAGGTGAAGCCGTTTGGGCCTGAGCTTTCCGAGGCTCTCGAGGGCCCACCGACCATCGCGGCGCCGTTCAACAGGCCCAGTTGACCGGGCGCGCTTTCCTCTCCGTCCGCGACGCGAAGGGGCGACACGTGGCGGGCGAGGATAGGGGGGGAGAGACCGTTCAAAAAGGCCCACCCCAGCCTCTCCCCCCTTCATTTTCTACCAATCCGGAGGCAAGACAAAAAAAGGAAAAAAAAAGTGAAACCCAAAAAAAAAAAAGCGAGAAAAACGTTTGGAATTAAAGTTTAGAGAGAGAGAGACAGAGAGTGGGAGAGACGTTAGACACGTGACAGTGAACGCTGGTTAGCGTTTCCGCTTTATAATATTACCCACTTTCTTTCTCCTCTTTTTCCCCCTTTTCTCCATTTTCTTTTATTATGATCATTTTATTCCCCCTGAAGGAAGGGCGCCCGGTCTGACAAATTTACCCCTTCATTTCGCGCGAATTTCGCCCGCATTTCATTTCTATCTACTTCTCTCCTACTCGTTTGTTGTGTATGTGTCTCTCTCCCCTCCCCCTCTCTCTCTCTCCCTCGCGAAGTTCTTCGTCAACGTCACGAGAAGAGAGAGAGAGAGAGAGAGGGACGAGGCCCCCCTCCTGCGGGGGCCCCTTCCTCTTCCTCTATAAATACTCGGTTCACTCTCTCCCTCCCTTCCTTGCTTTGCATCCAGGATAGAGAGAGAAAGAGGTTAGAGAGAGAGAGTGTGTGTGGAGAGAGGGGCTGAGGGAAGGCGCTGTTGTTCTGTTGGGTTCCGAGGGGAGGCTGCAGGCGTTTCCGTGGTTCCGCGAGCTGGTGAGTGTGCCTTTTTTTGTTCGGCTTTTGTCCATGCCATTCGTGGGTTTCTCTTCTTTTCTCTGGTCACGGTGCTGTGGTGTGGTTCGGCTGTGAAATTTTGTTGGGGTCCTGGTCTTGTTGACCCGAAAGAGGGTCTTCGTTTTCGTCGTGTGTGTTGTCCGTGGGATGCTTTTCTGGGCATGGTGTGCCGTGGGGTGATTCGGTTTCTGCCAGTTGCGTGCTCGTGCGGCGTAGATCTGGTGGAGAGATGTTAGCTGGTGTTCCTAATTATGGGTTGGCGATAAGAGGAGGGGTTAGTGACATGCTTCGTATGAGACCGGGTCTGCGAGAATTAGCCGTTTTGAGTTGGGAGCTGCGCTTGTGGTTCGAGGAGAAACTGACCCACCTGCTTCTTTATTACCCCCTCCGAGTCTCCATGGCGAAATTAAGATCTTGGCTGTATGTTGTGTGTTCAGCTTACAGGGACTCTCTCTCTCTCTCTCTCTCCCTCTCTCTCTCAATGGTCTCCAGTATAAATATAGAGAGCAGGTGGGACCTGTATTTGCCTTTTTTGGCCTTTGAATAGTTCTGTTTTCTCCAGCTATTGCTTATAATCTGCGGTCCTTTGAGCTTGGCCTGCTCATTCACCCCGCCCTCTCTGTCTCTTTTCCATTACCCTCCATTATTGCCCATATTGTGTTTTGAAAAGATGAGCAAAGCACCGAGATGCCTTGCGGTTGTGGAAGGCGATGATGATGCGAATGGTGAAAGATGAAATGATAATAAACCTGAAGAATTTGACAGCTTTCCTACACCGTTTACCCTTTCGTGGAAAGTTTGATCATTTTTTTCATTATTTGTTGGGCTCTGCAGAACATTCCCGGGGGGAAGGTGTTAGCGTTTGGAATATAGTCTTGGAGTTAACGAGTTTCTAGTCGAAGGACAGCAATGGAGGTATGTGGCAAATCCATCGTAGCAGGGGCTGGGAATATTATTTATCTGTCAACTATTTTAGGCCGAGATGGGCCTATTCCAGTCCACAAATGCGATCGGAAATGCCAAAACGAACATGTGTGTGGAAACATGTACCTTTGTAAACTGACAGGACTGACACACATCTGTGACAAGAATTGTAACCAGAGGATTTTGTATGATAACCATAGTTCACTTTGCCTAGCAAGCGGCAAGATTTTCCCTCTTACACCAACTGAGGAACAGGCTGTGAGAGGCGTCCGTAGGAAGCTTGATGCTGAAAGTTCTTCCTCCGAAAGCTGTGCTTTTAAGCGCAGGCGTGATGCACAGTTTCATCCTTCTCCATTTGAGAGATCCTTCTCTGCTGTCAGTCCTATCTGCAGCCAAGTTGGAGACGGGATGGACATGAGCTAGATTATCAATAATTGTCTTTATGCTATGTTGCTTCTGCAACGTTTTCTCCTTTCTTTGAACTTATGTCGAAGAACTTAATGCGGATACTTAAAAATGGCAGGCTTGATATGTCCTGCCTTTTGTAGGAGCACCTTATTTCTACTGTTGTTTAATGCAAACTTGCCTAACTATTTCTAGATAAATTTTCTTTCACTAGTCCGGCGTTGAGGCCAATATTGTAGTTGAACTCTGTTACTCATTGTATAACAGTTTCTGAGCTGTAACTATCCCGTGGTGCTTCTGGTCAATGCGCTGGTCGTTGCACCATTATTTTCCTTGACTCCCTCTTCTTCTTTTCTTGATGGCGTTTCCCTTTCTTTTCCAGATTGAGTGGGAACAGGGAGGAAGGTTATGTGTAATGTAAAAGGTGTAGAAGAGATTATTAACCGATAGCTCTTAGCTCTTCTTTTAATTTTATCTGTTGTTTTTCCAGATATGTGATGGTTATAATCCATTGGTTTGTCAAATTTGACCACTGTTGACCAATGCAGGGCTGCTTTTCCAAGTTCCCAGATCAAGGGCAATATAGAATTGGTGTATGGTTGAAACTTGGCTTCATTACTTAATGCATATTTTGTGTACTTATGAGTGTGGAGAGAGAGAGAGAAAGTGAGCGAGCGATAATTTGTCTCTTAAGTCTTTTCCTTTTTGTTGCATTTCATGTTTATCCTTGGCTGTTTTTTCTTGGGTGTTGATGTTCTACATGGTAATTTTGCAGGGTTGAAGCATGTGCACTTTCAGGAGAGTTTTAACTTATCTGCTTAATATTGATGAATGACCTATTTTCCTCTAAATTTTCTGAAGTTTAAAGCTCTGGAGCTTTTAGTTTATTTGTGTTCATTTTTCGTATGTAGGTAATTGATTCTCCAGTGGCAGTCGTCCAGAGTTATCACTCAGGAAGAAGACGAGAACAGTGCAGATCGTGGTGTCCTGATATGCAAATCCCAGGCGGACTTAATGGAGATGAACGGAAATGTGCATTATCGTTCTCCATGTGTCTTCAAAAGCTTGGAATCATGTGTAGCAACTGAGAAATGCTGGGATTTGTTCTGGAGTTTGTCTTCTTCAGCACGAAGAATTCCAAATGTTTGAAAAGGGAAACTTCATGGTTCCTACTTGGCTCCTTTTGGACATCTTTGTTTGCGTTGCAAACATTATCTATGGTGGACTATTGACAGTTTGGTTAAGGTCGGTGCCCCATCTTTGGGAAGCCAGAGAAGTGGACGTCCCAAAAAGGCCAGCAGAGAGTTAGGTTACTTTCTAACGGCAACGCTACTGGAATCCATCTGTCTGTATATGCACATGAAGAGATACTTTTGCCTTCATTTGAGTTTGAGAGCTGCTGAATCTTTGCGGGTTCCTTTCTCTGCTTACTTGTAGTTAATTTGCAACAGTTTGGTTTGTACTGGGATATTGCTTAACCAAGCTTCTGCTGATCCTGGAAAATGAGATGTGAAAGTCAACCTAGTGCAATTTGTCCTGTGTTTTCCCCCCCTTAGCAAAATCTTGCCTCACTTCTCTGTTCAATCTGTATTTGTTCTTAAAACTATCTGCTCTATGTATACAGGCCTAAGACGGGATTGCTTTCTCCAGTTTTTCTATCCTTTCAATTTGTGCAATACAAAGAGAGGCTGTTATTATTGTTCATTCTCTGTCTTGTCTCTGGTCTTTCTTCACGGTTGCTTGTTGAATTATGGAGTGACAGGCCCAAGATGGGATTGCTTTCTGCAGTTTTTTAAGCCTTTCAATATATGCAATACAAGTAGAGGCTGGTATTATCGATATTTCTTTGTCTTGTCACTGTTATTTCTTCTTGTTTGTTTGTCGAATTATGAAGTGACTATGCATGTGCAACGTACCCACTGTCATTATTTCTCTGTCTTTTCTCTAATCTTTCTTCATGGTTGCTTGTTGAATTATGAAGTGACTATGCATGTGCAACGTACCCACTGGTGCCCCGTCGGCATGAAAGACTTGGTCAGTATTTTCGATGCCCAGGCATTCTTGTTTTGAAAGATGGTTGGGAAGATGGTTGAAACAGGCGCATTGCTGTGGTGGTGAGCGTTTTAATCAGTAGGAACGAACAATTTTTTTCTACTGTGATGCCTGCTCATTGACGGAAAAACAGTCGCTGTATATTTGCAGCTAGGCTCAGATAGAAGTATATTTTTTTCTGCTAATTAAACGGTAATTAGTTGAACAGCCCAGTGAGATGGGACTTTGTAATGCCAGAATTTTACTGGGAACTTCTGTGTTACTGCAACCCTCGTATGGTATCTGTTTAAACAATTTCTGGGTTTGCAACAGAACATTCGGTGTCATTTGTAGCGTTCTAACATTCTGCCAATCTGATTGAGTGGTTAATGCTCTTTCGAGCGATGGATGGTAGATTGAAGTGGAGGACTACTAAAACGGATAGGTAGCTTTCGTTAAAGAAAACATTTACAAACTCAATCTTGAGATCCAAGCAGACAAACTTTTGTTCAGCTCAAATGTGTCTTCGTGAAGGCAAAATTCACTTTAGTATAGAACAATGTTCTCTGTTGAGAAAGAAGATGGATTCGCCTTTTTCGGAATCAAATCTTACTTACAGTAGCATCTAATCAAGCCATCTGATTCGCTACAAAGGGATTCTAAGGTGATTCCAAAGGAGGGAGAGAACGTTTCATGAAACACATCCCAATCCGGTGCAAAAGCCAAAGAAAGGAATTGCTTCTTCATGAGGCCTATCAGGCTAAAAGGAAAATGCTAAACCCAAAAGGGTCATATTGCGGCTGAGAAATTCATTGAAGCAACGTAATACTATGTACACAATTTTCCTCATACTTCCAAGAATCTTAGAAACTGCCATATGTAGGGGCTTACTCCAGCCTCATCAACCTATCTGTCCAACCCACCCTTTCTAGAAATCTCTGTAAAGTAAAGAACTTAGCAAGTGCAATGCAAACAAAGTCATCCGACCTCTTGAAAGGTCTCTTCCTCGTCTTCTTCGGTGTCTTTTTTCCTTGCTCCAACTCTTGCACGTTCACCGTAACGAATAACTGCCCCCATACCATATGGCCCGGGACTCTCGCAGGAGCCGGGACACCGCAACTTCCGACGACTGGGTTCAGGCTAGACTCTGGCCAGAGCATCCAGATCCCATCTGTTCCAGGATGGTCTGGGAGGATATGGGCAAGGACTGGTTGTACATTCGACGAGTCAGGTGCAGGGACATGCCAAACTGGAGATTGCGCGGGAAGATTGCAGTGTGGCGGTAGTGCCGCAGCCCCTCCAGCTTCGCTATTCGAGATCACCCTTGGTTTAGGCAATGACAAGGACTTCTATGACGTGAGCATAGTCGACGGCTATAATTTGCCCCTTGTTGCGGTGCCACAAGGAGTATATGGCTCCTGTAATGCCACAGGCTGCGTTTCAGATATAAACATGGGTAAGCTAATCTATGATGGTGCGTTTCATTTGGCTAGAACTAAGAGTTTTTGTTCTTAAAGTTTGGCTAACTCCCACGACTAAGAACGAAGGATAAGACCTCTAGTTGCTTTGCTCTGGAATGAGCGAGTTGGGAAAAACGAAAATCTGATTTGGCATTATTAACAGGTTGTCCGAAGGAGCTTCAAGTAGTCGGTGGCGAGGGAGGAGACGGAGGAGTTGTCGCATGCAAGAGTGCATGCGGGGCATTTGGGCTAGATGAGTATTGCTGCAGCGGGGAATTTGCTAACCCGACGACCTGTCGCCCCTCCTTCTATTCCACCATCTTCAAGAGAGCTTGCCCGAGGGCTTATAGCTACGCTTTTGATGACGGCACAAGTACCTTCACCTGCAAGGCATATACCTATGCGATCATTTTCTGCCCCAACTCCAATGGGTATGGTTCTCTGTAAAACTTCTTCACTCATTCGCAATTTTGCTTTCGAAGTCTTTACTCAAGTTCCGCCTCACAACAGATCCTCGACGTGGACGCTGCAGGGTAAAGAGACCTGATAGCGCATCGACACCCCCTGCAGTACAAAGCACTAAAAGTAGCAAGACCGTGGCGATGACTTCCAGCTCTAGTGTCCTCCTGCCATTTGCAATATCGATTTTCTTCCCAATCCTCGTTCTACTTTATTTTAATCTTCCTGATCAGAGTATAGTCCAGACGATCATAGCATACCTGCTGAGAACTTTTATAGTGCCTGAGCAAATACGATACCTGAGTACACCAAAGACTAGGAAGAGAGGTAATAAAGAACCATTTCGAGATGAAAATTGGGATTGCAGAAGGAAGTGTTCACTGCAGGGACCAGTATAGTCTCTTCTATAGGCAGAAAAGAAGAGAAGAAGGATCTCCATAGTCCATTATTTATAAAGCATATTGCCCTAGCCCTCGTGCTAGTTCTTCATTATTACAGCTTCCAATTAGAACACAGAAGTTTAGACAAGCTATGTAAAGCTTCTTGTGGAGTATTTGGCATGTATATTGCAAAAACAAGTTCCTCTTATCATTCTGAATTTGTCATTCAGTTGAAATCCACAGGACTTGTCCCAGTTAAGTATATGGAAATAAGAAATTTATATCGACGGAATTGACATTTAGAAAAGAATCAAAGAAACTACAACATTTCTGGTATAAAGGCTCTCGCTGTTCTGCAATGCGGCCTGTTTTACATGATTCAATGCCTCTTAGTTTCTGTCACTCTGATTAACTACGTGTCCAAGATTTTCAGCTGTCAACTAATCTATCAAGGAAAACATGTATCAACTCTATGCGGGTTTCATTTCTTGGCCGTGGCTTTCTTGGAAACTTGACTCTTCTTCCGAACTTTCTTGGCAGGCTGTGGCTTGCTCCCCATAGTTTTACCCTTCTTCCGAGGCAATCCCTACAACCAGACTTCTGATTAGAAACACAGACAATAACAAATCTGTAAAGATAATTCAGTTTGAATGCAGAAAATTCATACTGATGCTTTCTCAGACTTCCTTTTGGTCTTCCTAACAGTCTCTCCTTCTCCGACATCGTTTTGATCAATTTGATGGGCAGTGGCTTTTGATATCTTATCAGGCTCCTCATCCGAATCAAATGAGAAACCATCAAGTGTTCCTATTCAAGTTACAGACTACATGTTGATCAGACGTCAAGTGAACATCACACAGAGAACATAGCATTTTGCAGTGTCACATGGAGAAACCTGACCTTCAACCATAGTTTCAGCTTCGCTGATGTTGGACTGTGCACTCAGCTGAACAAAGTCATTCATAATTGCTTCTATCTGTTGAAAAAGCAGGGTCTAAGGTATATCTTGTGTTGCACAGTAAGCCATCATGCAACATCTATAACATGGTATACATGACAAGAAGCATGTACTATGAGTGAGACAGAAGAAGTTTCTACCAGAAAAAGAGATTTCATGATGCAAAGAACCTGATTGTCAAGGGGAAAAATAAACAAGAAACAAAACTTGAGGAAATTCGAAATGTTAGACAAACCAAACAAAGACCAACCATACCTTAGCCTCTGACTGACCAAAGCTAACCTAAAAGAAGAAGAAAACATAAAAAAACGTCACATCATAGCAACAACAAGGATTTCAAGAATACACAATCTACTCATGAATGTGAACAGCTTTCACATTAGCATGCCATGTGTGTGTGTGATTGGAGAGAGAGAGAGAGAGAGAGAGAGAGAGAGAGAGAGAGAGAGAGAGATTTTAAGACTTACAACACAAAATGTCCTGCAAGGAACTATGGTTGTTTTGTATATGGTTCCTGACATAAACCCATCATCTCTAAGTCAAAATACACCATTAAGATGCTCAAGATACACAATTGTGGTACAGAACCACTCAAGAAAATGGACAAAAACCCAAGACAGACATGAATGCAACGAGACAGAATGCTTGACCAGGAAACCAGCAGAAGAATATATTTACAATTACTGGGGGAATGCAACTATTCAGAGTATAGCTACCTTAGCACACAACTGAGTCAGTAACTGCAAAAACTTCTCATGACAAGTCAAAATAATGTAAGCTTGCAAGGGAGGCCCAGCAACACTACAGATGCACCAGATGGGTCATTCAGTTATCTAGAAACAGCAGAACTAAGGTCAAGGTGTCGGTATGTACCTTTCAAATCTAAAAACATGTCGTGATTTCCAGATGGAGTATCTGAAATTACTACTCGACCCACGGAGCCCATATCACCACTCAAATCTATGGAATCCCCTTCACATTCAACAAGCGCCTGCACCAGCCAAAAAGGTTTTTTCTCAGTTTAATTTGTTCTATTTCCTGTACTCTGTATCCTAATTCAATAAAACAATTCCAAGTGAGGTCAGAGGAAAGAATGGGACCTTAGGTAATTCTTGGCCAAAAATGAAGGCAAAGGACACACTACACACATCACTGTGCTAAACTATGCACAAGATTTGAGAAGTGGGAGGTGACTTGAACGCATAAGTTTGTTGTTTTTACTTATCAAAGAGCAAGAAACTAAACCAAAGAAAGAAAAAAGGACCAGAAGTGGGCAGACTAATGTTCTCATCCCATCCCTCCATGAAAAAACTCTGCACTGTAGTTTTCTAACAAATCCAAAATGAGAGATGTTCTTGGAGTAATTTTACACTACTCTGCATTGTTTTGGTCCAGGACTACCGTACAATATATATTCCCAGACTGAAAGACGAGAAAAAGTTGATAAACATAAAATTTTGTCCTCCACCTTGCAACGTTGAACCTTCTCTGAAAGCACCAAAGGCAATCTTGAAGAGGCCACCTGAAAAAAATAACTAGCAAGTCAATGAATTGATCCAAGACTAGACAGAAAATGAACTTAAGTGCTAGGAAGCCTTCTCACATGCAGTTCGCTATGCTTCTCAGATGTTTCTTCCTCTGCAGCTTCAACATCTCTTCCATCCCCTGCACAAATTTTAAATTTGTATATATTGTCCAACCCATATACATGCAAGAGTAGAATAGAAAGAGAATAGATTCATAATGCTACCTAAGGCTTTTCATAGCTCCCTTCTACGTTTATACTATTTTATTTTATATGTTACCTGTTTTATTCTCCGTATCTGGTGGATCCTCCAACTTCAGCTGTTTTCTCAAACCTTTTCCTTTTAAAGCCTTTCTTGATGGAGACTTTTTATTAGCATCAATAAGAGATGCATCTTTTCCCTGTTCTTCCTCTAGGAAATTAGATGCTTTTATCTCAGGAAGTTCTTCATGATTTGCAATGCCTTCTTTTCGTACGTGATTGGCAGGAGATGACTCTGAATCTGATGCCAATGTCCAAATTGAATGATTTGGCGCCTACTCAACCAAAAGACGAGCTTATAAGCAACACGAAATTGGTTCAAACAAGAATCTGCAAGAAAAGACTAACTCACTTCATCCAAAGAATAGAGCCATAAACATGATTATGCCAAGTAAACATGATTCTGCCTAGGACTTTACTTCTGTCAACTTCCTTAACACCACCGCAATTACTGGTAGTGTACTTACCATGCCGGCATAAGTTTTACTTACATTGTTATTTATTATGAGCATAGTGAGTTGGATATAAATTTTCTAATTTCCCTTTATAGAGAATATTGCAGTTATGTACAATTTTTTCAATAAAAATTCCATCCTATGAGTTCCATCTCTCATGTGCTACATCAAATGCCACAGAACTCATAACTACCTTCAGGGCATTCCTGGAAGAGAAGTTTCTGTATTATTAGTTCTCAAAGATACTATTCTCAACACTCCAAGCTCTACTATTGATAATTTAACGTGAAAAATTTCAGCTGAAAAAGATGTCCTCATCTCCTATCAATCCCTTTTAATTGATACTAAGATCAGCGCGAGTATCACTGAAGATTTCTATGTGAAAGCTTCTTACCTGCTTTTTAGCTGATACTTCATCCCTAACCTTCCCAAGTCTCTGATCTCCTGTATTGCAAAAATAAAAAAGTCGCCAGGCATAAAAATTGTATACAAGTACTGTTAATAAAATTTAGATTTTTTTTGTAAGTGACAAATCAATGGCTTGCTATCCATAGTTCGAATAATTTCCATAGCAAGCCTTTGAATAATCATGTCTTGCTCTCCGCATTACCTTCACTTTTCTTTCGATAATATGATTTCTTAGTTTTCGAGAATCCTGGATCATCTACTCCAAGTGTTTGTTTAGGAGACTCCTCTTTTAGAATCTTCTCAGCCGAATGTGCACCAATCTCTTTAACTGCTAAATCTCGAGATTTGCTCTTACTTGAGACTTCAATGAACTTACGTAAAGGCAGTTTATCAGTATCAACATTATCCTCCTTTTTAGGACTGTCATTTTGAGAATAATCAGAATCAGAGGACAGTGTTACAGTTGAATTTGTAGGCGCCTGTGAAGCAAAGAACATCCTAATTATAAGCGTAAAGTTTAGACAGGAGCAGAAATAAGTATAATAATGCCATTGCGAAAGTTACATGTACAAAAAAGAGTCTAATAATGCCATCTTGCCACACCAAAATGGTAAGAGTTAAATTGAGGAAATCCCTCAAAACACTATAACACTTTGGTCAACATATATGAAACAAAGTTTCAGCGGTGATGTTTTAAAGTGACAGAAGATTGCCAATGCACAAATCACTTTGATTTAAAGGTAAAGGACAAGTGATTCCGTAACACTCTTAATCTCTTAAGTAGCATAAGGTGAATACAACATTTGATCAACATGAAAATTTAAACTAATATGACAGAGAACCATTAAGTTCTTATGAAAATAATATTGGATTCATTCCTACAAGGCACCTTGAAAGCACGGAGCCAGTCGGGTGAATCCTCCCTTGAGCTGCTCATCTGGACATCGAGCTCCTGGACAACCGATGCTAGGCTCTCTAACCGAACAATCAACCTAATTCAACACTTTACGCGAAGAGATATCATTCCCCTCCTTTGAAAATTCCAATACAGCCAAAGCAGACTTATCAATCCTGAAAATGACCAGCACACTCGGGCACGCACACACAACAAACACACATGTCTACATTCACATTATAAATACAGGTCATGTTGAAAAGACCTAGCGACTCTCAGACGCATACAAACAAACGGGTGATGCAAGAGATCAGCAGACACACCTCCGCATTGAAATTCAGTCCAAGGAGGGGGGGAAATCTTCGAAACATCAAACTAAAATGGCCAACATTATCTAATTCCGAAAAGATCGATGAGGCTAAGTAACATGAATCCAGCCTATACTTATTGAAAATGCGACGAGCATCCCCTACTTCTCAAAGCTTGCACACATGGAAAACCATAATTTTAAAAATGCACCCGTACTGTCATGAACATGCATGCACAAACTCTAAAGCAACAGATGCCCCCCCGATCCAGGCCTCAGAAAATCAGAGGACCGCCGCGCAAGTTCGCCAAATCTCGGGACGGCGCTCGCGCCATTAGCCCGTTTCAAGTCGACAATCAACCGATTCAATCCCATAAAAACCAGCTCAGAACTAGCTAGCAGAGAACGAGAAGGCGCGACCCGAAGCTCTTGATCGAGCGCCAACGGAAGAACGAGCTCGACTTGCGAGAAACGAAATTCAAAAAAGCCCTAACCGAAAATCCCCATCGCACCAGCTGGAATTTCCCACTCACCGGAGAGCAATTCGAGGGAGCCCGAGGGAGCAGAGGAGGAGCGAGTCCGACGAGGAAGATATGGAGCCGAAGCGCGCGGCGGAGAGAGCGGAGCGAGCGGCGGCGGCGGGGTCGAACGGATGCGGCGAGAGCGGGAGATTCCGGCGAGAGAGGAAGAGGGAGAAGGCGGGAGTTCGGAAGGAGGAGGAGATGGGAATCGGGTTTTTGGGTTTGGGCTTGTTTGGTTGCGGGAACTACTGCGTCCTGGTTTTACTCCGGTTTATAGTCATCTCCACCAAACCAAACACGCCCCTGAACAAAGGAGAGAGGAAATAGAGAAAGCACCCGAGACCACGTAGGCTCAATTAAGAGTGATCACCGATTAGTTCCAGGATGGGTCGGTTCTTACTCGTAAATTGGGAATCAACTCACCCAAACCTAGAATCGTACCGAACTAGATCCAAGTCGATCTCAAAACCAGTGATCTTTTCTTCTTTTTTTCTTCTATTCCCTGTAAATGAGATTTTCCCAACATTAAAAGAAAAAAAAATAATTTATTAATTGGGGTTTGCTTTAAAACAAAAAATTAAAAAATCTTGGCCTGTTTATTGGTTTGGTCGAGCTACTCTAATTTCTTATGTGGAATCGAGAATCGGATCGGTTATTTTTGGTATCCAATTTCAAAAAATCTCGGCCTATCCATCGATTTGGTCCAATCGGTCTAATTCATGGAATCGGAAATTAGACCGGTCCTCTTGAGAACCATTCAGAACTGGGTGGTTCGGTCCGATCCTATTTCCAGTTGGACCGAGGTTGATGCACAACCCCGGGCCCAATGATCTATTTGTTTGCGCTTTTTGAAAAGCTAAACAAAAATTTCTTGTATCTTGTCAAAAATCAAAATACTAAACTTTGGAAAATTGTAAGAAAAACTTATATGTGAATCTACAATATGCAAGTTTCAAGTGATTTCGTTGATAAAAAAAGTCAAAATGTTTTTTGCGGCAAAATTTAGACGAAGCAAAATATTATAAATAAAAAATTTTATTCACACATGCGATTTTAGAGAGAGAGACGATAGGCAAGTCGATGAAAACATTTTGGAATTGATCGCTTTTATTATCTATAAGCATTGTTAAATTAAGTAAATAGACGCCACAAATGGTGCCTCCACACTGCTTGTCATAGCCAGAGTATAAATATTAAATATTTATTACTCAATTGATAAGAAGTGAAAAGATTTATAACTTAATTGATAAAATTAAAAAATTTGACATAAATTTACGATTTTTTTTAATAATATTCACGATGGTCGGCAGTTGGAGCGGAAATTACAAAAATGCACCGAGCTTCTTCTTGTTGCTGCCTACCCAGTCCACAATTCCACGCCCCCCGCTAAAACCCCTGCAACAACCTCCTCCTCCGCCGTCCTCCGCCAACACCCGACGCCAGAAAACCACCGTCGTCCGCCGCCGAAGACTTCGAGGAGAAATGGAGCAGGGCAAGCACGGGGTCGTCGTCTCCAAGCTCCTGCCCCCTAACAACCCCATCGAGCAGCTCCAGTCTCGCTTCAAGGAGATCGAGGCCGGCTTCAAGGACTGGCTCTCCAAGCAGTCCCTCCCCGTGGAGGCCGCCATCGTGACTGCCACCAGCTCCGCCCAGGGCGCCGCCATCGGCGCCATCATGGGCACCCTCACCAACGACGTCTCCGCCTCCCTCGGCCCTCCCCCGGGCGCCAACCTCAACCCCCAAGCCATGGCCTCGCTCAAGCAAGCTCAGGTCAGTTAGGTTTTCGATTTTCCTCCTGATTTCTCGTCCGTTCCCTGATTAGGTCAGGTCAAGTCCTCAAGCCATGTTTTGGTAGTGATGTTGTAGCTCGGGGAAGCCTGATTTGTAGCTTGTAGTGCGATTGAATTTTGGAATTTTGCTTAAGACCCTCATGTTTGTAATATCGATGGTATAATGAGTCTTGTGGCGATTGATGACACTGGTGAGAAAATGAGCGGTGATACTTGCTATATGTCATGCTGGAGAAAGTGCGAAGTTACAAAATCGAAGAATGATAATGCGATTTTTGCCCTTTATCGAATGTTGACTTCCGTAAGTTTTGTTGTCAGTTTCAATGTCGCCGGTACATGTAGTGTCCATTGAGTTGGTTGAACTCTTGAGTTGTTCTATTCGGTCCGAAAGAGCGAGCATTGAGGTAGTTTAGATATTGGAAATCTATGAAGTGAGTTGTTGAAGTACTTTAGATGTCAATGTCGACTGCTGTAAAATAGAGCATTGCTCTATTTTGTCCTGAAGGACAGAGAACGTAACAAATGGGTTTTCTTTTCTACAGGCTCTATCCGGGGGTCCCTTGATACAAGCTCGCAATTTTGCTGTCATGACGGGTGTCAATGCTGGCATTTCCTGTGTCATGAAGAGGTTGAGGGGGAAGGAAGATGTCCAGTCCAGGTGATTTTTGTTAATAATTTGCCTCCTCCCCTATCATTTCCGATTCGCAATGCAAAAAAAAATTATAAAATTAATCGCCAAAAGACAATTGGGGAACCTAGAGTGGTGAATTATATACGGCGGAGACACTGATTTGGCTTGCAAGCCTATTTGATGAAGTATTACTAAGCTCGACTTTGATTCATTTGATAATCAAGCTTCTTGAACTCGTGAACAATCCAGTCAAGCTCAAGTAGTGAGGATATGGAAGTTGAATATGAGTGGCTCAGCAATTTTGCACTTACATAATGGATATTTTTTTAATACATTTGCAAACATTGTATCTTCTTATAGCAAGACAGGAAAATTGTGATGAGTACATTTAATTCCACTCTTTTATGTTGTAATTTGAGCTGTTCAAAGTCTACTTAGGTTGAATTAATGGCGTTTAATAGTAATGGGAGTCAAAATCATGATAGTATCAAATTGGTGACTAACTAAAGAATCTATACATGCTGTAGGAAAAATCAATAACTTCAGTGGGGTCGATTGCCCCCTTCTCACACATACAGGCACAGTCCTTGTCTCCAAGCTAGTTAGTTCTAATGTGTAATAGTGGATTCTTTGTCCAGGTACTTAGTTACTTAAAAAATTCTCCTCTATAAATTTAGTGAAGTGTAGAGTATTTGGAGAGTGCAGCTGCAACTTAAGGTGCTTTTTGGTTCTGTTTAAATGATTTATGCTTATCATAGGACTTGATGAAGTAACCCCTAAAAGCTGGTTTCGTGTTGCCTTAAGACATTCAAAAGTATTTTTCAGGATCACAGCTTTTGTCTTACTTTGGACATTATTGACCATAGATAGCTGGATTTCGTGTGTTTGTGATTTTCTCTTTGCTCTTACTCTAACTATTATATTGTCACTGCAGTATGGTAGCAGCTTTTGGTTCTGGAGCCATGTTCACTTTGGTCAGTGGTATGGGTGGCCCAAATCAGGCGGCAAATGCAGTTACTTCGGGGCTTTTCTTTGCACTTGTTCAGGGTGGACTTTTCAAGGTGAAGATCCAATATTTAGAACCTGCAATTCTGAATAGTATAGCAGCAATCGCTGCTCTATGTATGGTTTATGACAATTCATTGCAGCTTTTCAAGATGAATGTCTGTCAATATGGATATCCTGAGGGTTTCCCTTTGTCTGGATACATCAGCCCACGTATTATTTGGAAATAGCCTCATGAGATTTTGAGTTTGGCCCTGTGATGATGATTAATGAGTCATTTTGACGCATCTAATAACATTTAGAGGTGCGAGTTAAACAGACCAAATTTTTGTGGCTTGTGCAGCTAGGGCAGAAATTCTCTCAGCCTCCTGTGGAAGATGTCTACTACTCTCAAACAAGAAGCATGTTGACGAACCTTGGCCTTCAGAATTATGAGAAAAACTTTAAGAAAGGCCTTCTAACAGATACGACGTTGCCTCTACTCACTGATAGGCAAGTTGTTTCTTGTTTACTCTCATCTCTTTTGCTGCATACAGTTCAGGATCATATTGTGATGCATATCTGTGTTGAATGCTTTTATTTTGTTGTTGGCTGTAGTTGACATTTTATCCATCTTTCTTGTGTATTGCAGTGCTCTAAGAGATGTGAACATTCCTCCGGGACCAAGGCTTCTCATTCTCGATCACATTCAGAGGTCTGAATCAATATAAATGCATAGTATGACTGACTATATTATCCATCAACCAATTGATTTGGATGTATTTTGTGGTACAGAGATCCTCAGCTGAAAGGTGCAAGGAAGCTGTAGATCACATTTGCCACCACACTGGTTGGCATTTGAAAGATTCTAAAGTAAGAGTGACTTAATTCATTTTTATTTTGCACCATCTACTTTCTTCAGGGGTGTCGTATAATCAAGTCGTGGTTGAGGGCTATGAACTTTGATGGTGGTACCTTTAGTGGGGAAGGAACCTTCATATGGGTGATTTGAGCGGGTCTAGGACTTCTCGGATACTTTGCCCTCTTTCTTTTTTTGATATTTTAGTTAGACAGTACTTCAGCTAGAGCATAAACTAGGTGAACATTGAGAAAGGGAAGCTCATACTAGCATCGGAGGCTTCTTGGTGTTAAGCTGTATCTCATGAGATGTTGAAGAGTGATGCCTAGAGCCAGTTCTCTTGAGATTACTTTTTGCTTCATAGAGCTGTTAGACATAGGGGTGTCAAGCATTTTTTGGCTTCTATCTAATTGCAAGCTCTTCAGCGGAGGCTTAAGCTTTCCATCATCTCATTTACACTCGAAATGGCTGCAGGATAGTTTCTTTTCAGATCTCTCTTAAGTAAGCTCTTTTCTTGTTTTGGCCAGCATAATGGAAACTTTTGGCGAGCTCATTTCTACTTAATCGTTACGACTAAGGTAGAAAGAAGTCATATAGGCTGTCTGTTTCCGTAGGCTTTGAAACGTCTTTAATATGAAGTTATCTTTCGTTTATTATCTGAAATGCGATGGTTTCGCCCAATGTAATGCCAAAACCATGCTTTACCGTTTGCTTTGCGAAGGTTACCACGAAAGCCTGTGGTTTGGCCCAAGGGAAAAGAAAATTCCAATCATCTTTGTCAATAATCGATGTCGAAATGTTTTACTTTTTCGCTTGAGAGGCATTGAAATGGTATACTTAGAGAGACGTGCTTCCCTAAAGCTTTGGGAAATTCCCCTGTGCCTATTGAAAATTCTAACGCGATGCGATAGTAATCTCACAATTTTTTTGTGTCATAAAGAAAAAAAAGCATATTATATACTCTAATATTGAATTAAGAAAATTCACAATCTCCAAATTTCGCTTTAATTGAAGGTTCATACTATAATTCGAGGACCATATCGTGTGATTTCGTTGCACGATTGGACCTTATTCGACTTTGATGCGTTTTGAAGGGCTTTAAGCTACATTCCGGTTTCTTTCAAAATAAACAAATTTTTTTTAATTTATCAAATTTGCGGACAATTCGAGGCCATTTTGATTGTTAAATATCTATTTGTTTTTGGAATTTTTTGTGTTTAGAGTAAAAATCTCACACTTTTAACATAAAAATAAAACTCAAAAGCCAAAAGTCAAGAGTAAAAGTCAAAGCCGCTGAGATCTTTGGATGTGACGCATGTTGTACAAGATAGGGAAAATTTCAACGTGCAACCCAATGAGAAATTGAGAATTCAACGTGCGACCCGATGAGGAATTGAGAATTCAACACGCTTGCCTCGTTACAATATTCAACGAGGTGATTCCTTTCAATGGTTTCAAGAGACTTCTCTTTCTTCCCTTACTTTTCCCTTGTCTTCTGTCTTTGGGTCGCTATTTGCTCACCGAAGAGTTATAAGGGGCGATTGACTTAACCGACCTTTCCCGATATTAGATCCACATCCGCTACGAAAATGTTTCATTTGAATCACAATTATTCAAGACCGTCCGTGGTCGGCGGTCCAAAGATTCGAGATTGACAAACTTGTTGTCTCGTCTCGTTGGGATGTAGGAGGTCTAAATTTCATTTGGTCACAGCTGAATACATGCATTGATCCCCGGAACCGATATCAGCATCGTGACCTCGCGTTTATGGAATACTACTATAGCTCCTACCATTAGGCATTGGCCGTTGAGGTTACGCTATTAATTGATTAGTCTTTCCTTTCAAAACCTAACTATACTGTGCGCAAGACGAGAGGACGTCGACTGTCGCCAAGGTCGCGGGGTCGGTTGACCAAGGTCGCTGGGCTACCCAATGAACGGCAATTCTCACCTTGTGCTTTTCGAAGCCGGTATCCATTATCTTTCTCTATCTTTCTTATTAGGAAATTCCTGTCGTCCCGTATGGGAAAAGGTCCAATCTTTCTTGCTCTTTGCACCCAGATTGTGAAAGGTCGTGTGCGTCGCCATCCTGATGAAGCGACTGCCATTGACGAAATGCGCATTGCTTTTTATTTCGTTGTCATGATGGGCCCTTAATACGTGTAGATCCGTCTCTAATGAAACATTTTTCAATTGATGCTCACCTCTGGAGCAACATTTTTCTCCTAGGTGTTTAGCCGGAAACAGGCTTACCTCCTAGTATTCTCTCTCTCTCTCTCTCTCTCTCTCTCTCTCTCTCTCTCTCTCTCTCTCTCTCTTTATTTTCTTTTATTTAATGTATAAAAGATAGGTGCCATGCTTGGCTAACTTTCATTCCTCATATTAACCCATCGGATTAGAGGCGGAACGGCGCGAAAAATCGGGGATTTGCAAGAGATTGCTTTAATCACGGCCTCGCTGTCAGAGAGGCCGATCATACCGAGCAAGAATCGAATCCGGTTCTTCACGCTTTATTTTTCCGCCGTTCAGATGTTTTCGAATTATGATAGAGGGGCAACAAAATGGGAATAATCTCACTCCCTAAAGAAAAAAAAAGGTCATTCTCATCGACAGGTGCACTTTTGGTAGAGCAGGACGTTTTCCAATTTCTCTCGTCCGTTTTTTTCTTCTTCGCCTGGGACCAATTTGCTTATCCTTCGATTCTGATCAGGAAGCAACTCGGTCGTCATTTTCAATGGCGAAGTGGGGGCATCGTGTGGGAAAGCCACAAGGTCCCCCTCACCCCCCCAACCACACGCTTTTTCATTTGCGGGTTTTGCGGTGATGAAAGCGTGCGTGTCATGGACGAGGAGGCTTCATTTCTTTTCTTGGGGGGCATATTGTATCGACGTGGCGACGTTGCGTCCCCGCTTCTTATGTTTACCGCCTAATGGGATTTTTGGAACCCCGGAGATGCGTGCGCACCTCGCCAATGGAACCTCGCGTCGCTCATCGACTCGCCTTCTCTAGATGAGGGGGAGGATGGAGAAACGATCTCGCCGACGCAACCGTGGTCATTGGATCCCGAGAGGCCCACGTGAAATTACGGCTAGATCGATCCGGGCCGAGAGATACCGGGCGAGAAGCTACCGGAGGGAGAGGGGGCCCGGATGATAAGTTTCTCCCTGTTAATGTCCTAAACGAATGGTCAAGGAAAGAGAGGGTTTGTTCTCGAGTTGTTCTCACCTGCCGGCACAAAGAATGCAGAACCGGAAAACTTACCCTAAAGTCAAAGAAAAAATGCACAGAAAAGAGAACTTTGCACCGCATTCAATCATCACTAAGTCAAAAATCTTAACGAAATGAACCCAACAAGAAGATGAAGATCCCATGGAGGAGAGGGAAATCCCATCAAACTGCACAGACGCCAAGATCTCCTCCTCTTCCTCCTTGCCTATCGATCCCAAACCTGACCGTATTTACTGACTTCGCACGACGGGAAAGCAAGAAGCCACTCCGACAACCTCAGAAAGTAGGGAAGAAACAGAAGGAATACATGTTCACAGTATACATGTTCCTTTTCAAGCGCAGGCTCGATCTTCGCCGGCGGGGAGGGAGACGGAGGCGGCCTGGAGGAGCCGCTGGGCCTGCGACAGCTGCTCCATCAGGAGCACCACCCGCGCCCGGTACTCGCGCGCCTGCACCACGGCCTCGGCCTCCAGCTCCCCGAGCTGCGAGCAGAGCCGCTCCTCCGCCTCCTCCGCCACCCGCAGCCGCTCCGCCGTCCTCCGCAGCTCGTCCCGCGCCAGCCCCTCCCGCTCCCGGCTCTCCCGCAGCTCCCGCTCCAGCTCCTCGTTCCTCCTCGCCAGCACCTTCTCCGGCTCGACCCGGGTCGTCGCGGCGGCGGGAGCCATAGGCGACCCCAAGATTCTTGGACCTCGGTGCGAGCTGAGCGCGTTCGAGATCGAGAGAGATACCGTGGTTGGCTGCAGCAAGAAGTCCGCCAGAACGGCGGTTTAATATAAAGAGAGAGAAAAAAAGTCTTGGAATGTCCGGTGTGCGTGTGCATGTCCAGGTTCGATGAATCTAACGGCGTTGAATTTTTCTAGACATCTTTCTCTCTTTTGGGCAGATTTTGATGATTAAACCGAGTTAAATTAAGCTTAATACTACGAAAAATCGCAAATTGATAAGGACCCGAATGAAAAGTATATCAGGTGTACTAATTTATAATTTTTCATGGTAAAAAAAGATTAATTTAGAATAAAATTGTCATAAATATATAGATTTGAATTTTTCGCGGTATTAACCTTTAAATATTAACCCTTTTATTTATTCATTTATATATATATTTATTTATTGACATTTTCAAATCTGGGATTCGGCAGGTTGCGCGAGAATAGATCTTCGCTTCGCCCATTGGATGGACAAAGTCAGCAAGGATGCTTCGCGAAGGTGGTAGCTTGAGGCGTTTTGGTTGCTACGGTTTTTGGAATTCCTAGGCTCCTCCAAATTCATCTAGTCATGTCATCCATAACGAAATTTAAGACGGATGAAAGAGGGACTTTGGGAAGATAGAGAGATCGATGTTCGTGAAGAGACCGGCCTCGAAGCGCGATGCTGAGCCAGCGACGTCGGATTTACATCGTTTGGCTCGGCTAATGCAAACTCGGGCGATCACAAGACATCACTTGAGTTTTGGGCGACCCCACCTTTTCGCAAGTGAAGTTCCGCCTAACTTATCAATTATGTGAGATTCGACAAGATTTCATTAGATATTCATCTTTCCTTGGGGGCTAAACAAATAAAAGGAACCTAATTAAACCCTCATGACGCATGTGTAACTTTTTCCACCACTCAGAATTAAATATGCACGGAAAATTTCGTATCTGCAAGAGTCCTACACATGAAACACCAACGACCGTTAACAATTCGCTACGATTAGATTGGTCCATATGAGCAACCCCACGAATCTATTGTGCCAATTTTGTGGTCTTCTATGTAATTGGCGATGCTCGATTCCTTTCCAAAGCTCTCATCGTCATGATGCCCCAAACTTTCTCCAAGCGACGGCTTTCGCCTTTTCATTTTTAACCCACGCGATGTTCCACTTCTCAGGAGCATATTCCGAAGGCATCTAACGAATGGTCTTGCAAGAGATTGGTCGGACCCATCTAGTGTCGGATCGAAGAGTGGTGTTGGGGTTCCTTGATGGTCGTGGGTCCGGACCCAGGAAGTGGTCCTAATCAATCTGCGTCGGCGAATTAGAAAAACGTCGGCTTCTTTCACCCGGGGTCGCATGGCAAAAAAGGCTATGTCCCTAAGTTAGGTCCTCTCCATCTTTTGATTCTCTAAATGGTTCTCTCTCTCTCTCTCTCTCTTCGTGAAGGCATGCGATGGCCCTTCCCCCCGTTCCGATTGCCCGAAAATGTCGATCCGAGACGTTTTGACCATCGGATCAGAGATGAAGTGGCACGAGGCGAGGCTGTCGGTTCGGATCGGCGGAAAGGAATGGCTGGTTGAATTGGTTACCTAGTTAGTTTTCATGGTTGGTTACTTTAACCTGCAAAAGCCAGTAGCACCACCGACCCCAACCTCCCCGCCCCCCAAAAAAATTATGTTGAATGTCTCTGTTTTATGTTTTTTAACGATCCAATATGTCGAAACTTGATATTTGATAGGGTTAATATCATGAAAAATCTCAAACTGGTACATCTACGATAAATTTACCAAAAACTATTTTTTTGACCATAGAAAACCCCAAACTGGTATACCTGTGATAATTTTATCATGAATTATTCTTTTGATCACTAAAAACCCACACTGGTACACATGTTACAATTTTACTCCGAACTAATTTTTTAACCACCAAAATCCCCAAACTGGTATACCTGTGACAAATTAACCCTCCGTTAGTTTTTGTTAAATTTTTCTGTCAAATTGCTAAGTTTGATGACACGTGATAGTTGGCGGGTGTACCAGTTTGGGGTTTTATCTCTCGGTTTGTCATAAGTTTACTAATTTATGATTTTTCGTTATATTAATCCAATTTAATGGACATTAACAGAGGGTAAATTTATCACAAATGTATCAGTTTGGGATTTTTAGTGGTGTTTGGGGTAAAATTATCACAGGTGTACCAATTTGGGGCTTTTGGTGGTGAAAAAAATTAGTTCAGGGTAAAATGGTCACAAGTGTATCAATGTGGAGTTTTTTATGGTAAAAAAAATAATTTGGGATAAATTTATCACAAGTGTACCGATTTTGGATTTTTTGTGGTCAAAAAATTAGTTCGAAGTAAAATTGTCACATGTGTATCAGTTTGCGATTTTTTGTGGTATTAACCCTATTTGATATTATTAATACCATTAAAAACCTCAAATTAATATATTCGTGTCACATTTATCACAAGCTACTTTTTATGTCACAAAACATTCCGAACTGGTACACTCATGCAACATTTACCCTAAACTGGTGTAAGCCGCATTTACCCAAATAAATTTGAGATTTACCATAATTTAGGGTAAATGTGGCACGGTTACCAGTTTGTGATTTTCTACGACACAAAAAATAGTTTGGATTAATGTGGCGTGGGTTTATTAGTTTGGGAGTTTTTGTGCCGCAAAAATAAGTTTGGGATAAATGCGACACGGATGTATTGGTTTGGAGTTTTTGATGATGTTATCCATATTCGATAAGGGAAATTATTCTACGTTGAAAAAGAAAATTACTAGTCAATATAGGAAAACTTACTTTTCCCAGTTTACTTATTATGATTAGTAAGCTAATGAAAACTTATTTTTTTCTCTACGAAAATTTATTAACCACAATGGAAAATGTAACTTTGAGTGACAATACTAAGAATTATAAGGTGGTTTGGTTGGTAACTACTTGGTCAGATTATTAAGTTTGCAAACGGGAGAGACAATTGTCATATCTAAAATTCGCACATGATTGGGTAAAATTTTCGTAATCTCGAGCAATTTTTTAAAATATCTGCAATTAACAAGTTCCTATAAAAGAATACAAAGTAATTATGAGCCGCTTAGGCTCCATTTATTTAGCGAAAAATGAATGATTTGAAAATTATTTTCCGAAAAATGATTACTTGTATCGCTTGAAATGATTAATTAATGAAATATATTTTCTTCGTTAGCAATAAATTACTTTTTTTTTTCGTTCATTTATTCTCGTAAAGATTCTAGAGCGAGAAGCGTGGAGCTCGCGTTGCTTACTGCAATGGAGGTTTGGTTCAGGATTGGTCCACCTCCAGTACTTCTGTCTCCATCCCCTCCACCACTCATTTCTCCACGTTCCTTCTCTCTCTCTCCTTGATTTGTTCTGTTGCAGTCTCTTGACAGGAGGTAACACAGTGATACCTCATGATAAAGCCTTTTTTGATGCAAACATTTGAATGAGCTATGATTTGCTTGGGATCGATCCAGTTCAGTGGAGCCAGTTCGGATCAGTTCGATCCGGCGGCATCATTTCGCGACCCGATGGGTGGATTTAGTGCTGGTTTCGCCACCTTTTGGACTAAATCGAACCCGGTCCAGTTTGTACGGATGATCGAATTAACAACGTTTTGCATGAAGTGAAACGGTGATCGATCAGTTTCCGGAGCGAAGTCAGATTGATGGTTTTATGACTTGGTGGATTCTTCATAGCAAAATTTCGTAATTTGAGCCCTCTATCATCACCTAGTACGAATTCAGAACTGCATTCTGCTGCCATGAGGTGCTAAGACTCCTTACTTACGAAGAAAGTTTCGGAAAAAGAAAGCAAACGCTAGATTTCATTTGCTACGAATGATAATTCTCGATGCGGGACTCGAAGAAATACATTCGGTGTCCAGTGTGCACCTTCTGGGTGTTATTCGACCATTCCTAGTTCTACTGCTTTTCCATCTTTCTTTGGTTCTATCCGTCTGTAATTCTTCATTCGATTCTCATGATAGAACTCATAACTAGGTACCTGATCATTCTTTGAAGCTCTAGAGCTTATACAGTCTGGAATACACTCCACTTGCTGATCTGATCAGCGTCGAATGGGGACCTGTCTCCACGATCTCCCCCTTGTCCATGACTACGATGCAGTCTGATTTTACTATGGTGGAAAGCCTATGTGCTACTGTAATGACGGTGGTCCGGGACAAGAGGCCACTGATATTGGACTCATTTGCTGCTTCCAGAGCACTCACGATACTCCTTTCAGATTCAGCATCGAGGGCGCTCGTTGCTTCGTCCAGGAGCAGCATTGCCGGCCTCTTCAGCAGTGTTCTTGCAATGGCTATTCTTTGCTTTTGTCCCCCAGATAGTTGGCAGCCCTTCTCCCCGGCTACGGTGTTGTAGCCATCCGGCAAACTGCTTATGAACTCATGTATGTTGGCCTGCCTCGTCACCTCTATTATTTCAGCTTCCGAAGCTCCACTGTTTCCATAACAGATGTTTTCTCTAATGGAGGAACTAAATAGGATGGGCTCTTGTTGCACAAACCCTATTTGTGTCCTCAACCATCTCAGATTGTATTCTCTTATGTCCTTCCCATCAATGAGCACCTTTCCTTCCATAGGATCGTAGAACCTCAGCAGAAGGGCCAGAATAGAGGACTTTCCAGCTCCACTTGGCCCGACGAGAGCTACCTTCATCCCGGCTTCAATTTTCAACGTGAAGTTCTTCAAAACAGTGACTTCTGGTCGTGATGGGTAGATGAATTTGACGTTCTGGAACTCAGCAGCTCCTTCGATCCTCCCAAGATGCGTATTTTCCGGCACATCTGGTTCGATTTCAGTTTTTCGGTCGAGGGTCTGGAATGCAGGAGTGAGTATGCTCATGGCCGATATTACGGTGGGGATCAGTGTCCACAACTCCGTAATAGAAGGTACCGTGAGAGAGAAAATCTGGTACGATCTTATGCCATCTTCGAATGAGGCTTGGCGTCTATCGACCAAGACCGTGGTGTACCACAAGGCAACTGCATGTGCAATGTTCCATAAGCAAAGGGAGCATCCTTGAATTATTCCGTACTTGATACTAGTTCTCCTGCTCTCTTTCTTTGGGACTTCCAATGCTGACTTGGCTTTCCTCAGAATTTGCTCTTCATAGCAAAAAGATGCTACAGTTCTTATGTTTGTTGCCGACTCAGAAGTTAGGGAAACAACTTCGCGATGTGCTGCCGCAGAGTCGCCGGAAAATCCTTTGGCTGACTTGGCTTGAATGAGCCCACCAATGAAGTGGCAAGGCATCACAGCCCAAGCTACTAGACCCATTCTCCAGTTTACAACCATGCTAACTACCGTAGCAATCAGTATAGAAGCAATGCATTGGACAATTACAGACATGCGATCAGATATTATCACTTTCACCATGGATGTATCATTGATGATTCGCGAAGTAAGCAACCCAATGCTGTTCTCGGGTTTCTCAAACCAAGTGAATTCATTGCGTAGTACACCTGCAAGATTTTAGAATAATCAATGCAAATTGTACTCTAAAATGATTCATAACTTGGGGAAAATCTCAAATTTGAGGCTAGTAGTTTCTGCATTGAACTGTAAAGGACTCTGCTAGGAAAAAGGAGTGACGGATACCTGAAAAGAGAGCTTTTCTAAGGTTTGTCATGGCCTTCTCACCGACCATACCGAAGTAGTAATGCTGCAAGATGTGAGAGACTAATGATAGCAACCCTATAAGGGAGAATGCGATCGAGTACCATCCGACTTTCTGCTTGGCATGTTCATGGTAATATGCTACACCTATTGTTATGATGAAGAACCCAAAAACAGGCTTTGAGATTCCAGAGAAACCTGCTGCAAAGGAGCCTATGGCTGTCTTGACAAGTTCCTTCCTCCTTAACCCAAACCAGATTCTAAAGAAGTGGACTGCTTCTAATCTTTTCTCGTGCTCCTCTTGCTCAGGATCTTCTCTGAGGCTTTCTTCTGTCTTTGCACCTTTTTCACTTAAAACTCTGCTTTGAGGTGAGCCATGGGGTTGGTCAATTTCAGAATCTTGCGAAGATATATCAGTTCTGTCATTCAATCAACAACATGGGCCAGTGAGGACCTGTTTTTATCAATATAATCGTCATACATGAACAGTAGGAAATACTTATTATGAGGCAGCCAACCTTTCATCACGAACAACACTGATGTTCTGCATGTTGAATAAGCTGTTGTAAAATTTGCTGATATCCAACAAGGTACTGTGTGTTCCTGTCTCTTTAACCAGTCCATCCTCTACAACTGCGATTTCATCTGCATTAATGATGGTTGACAATCTGTGCGCAATCAAGATCACTGTTCTTCCCTGCATGGCCTTCTCCAATGCCTCTTGAACCAGCTTCTCTGATTCCGAATCAAGAGCACTTGTGGCCTCATCGAGCAGAAGTATTGGAGGATCCTTGAGAATGGCTCTGGCTATAGCAATTCTTTGTTTTTGTCCTCCTGATAACTGGAAGCCCCTTTGCCCCACCTAGACCATTTTGGCACCAGAATTTGACTCAGAATCTTTTTTTTTTTTTCCAATGAGAGCTTGAGAACTTTCAAGAGAGACATCTTTTGTTTACATCTGTTGCTAAGAGATTGCATTTTACCTCTGTCAAATACTTATCTGGAAGTTGTGAAATGAAATCATGTGCATTTGCCATCATTACTGCATTCTCTATTTGTTGGTCATCTGCATCCATATTTCCTACTTTAAGGTTGTCCTTGATAGTGCCAGCAAACAGGGTTGGTTCTTGGGAAACTGCTCCAATATTTTGCCGTAGGAACTTCAAATCAAGATTCTTGATGTTTTGGTTATCTATGAGAATGACCCCTGAAAACATGCAATATTAGCCCATTGTCAGCAACCTTTGTGCACAAAAAATGTATGAGCAATAGAAGCATGAAACCATGGACATAATATGGAGAGGATGACAAATATCAGCTCAAGAGCATGGAGTACAAAGGTTTCAGACCTTTTGATGGATCATAGAATCTTGCAACCAGGGATATGATTGTGCTTTTCCCACACCCACTGCTACCAACTAATGCCACTGTCTTTCCTGCTGGAATTGACAGCGTAAAACCTTGAAGAATCACTTTATCTTCTCGGGATGGGTAAGCAAAGTGAATGTCCCTTATGTCAATGTTTCCCTCAACTTCCTTCAATATGATCCCCCCTGAAGCGTTGCTAATGATTGGTTTTCTCTGGATCACCTTGAAAACTTCATTTCCTGCTGCTTTTGCTTGGTTAAATACTTGCATGTCTGGTGCAGCATAAGTGATTGAGCTGGAATGCAAAAGAAGCCACGGTCCATAATCAGAGTTATATCTTCTTCACTTCATGATTTGAAGATTCTTAAAGATATCTTCTTATGAGGCTGAAAATAATATGCATCATACAAGCATTCATACAAAACTTTAGAGAACCCACGGAAGATGTTATTTCCCATGTTATCTGCAGAATAACTAGCTTGGTGATCATCATTGGATTGCTTCTCTGGCCGCTGTACGACAAAACAATCACATCCAAAAACTCTACAAGAAAGGTAAACTTTTCTTACATAGCTCCAAAGAGGATGCTCATGACTGCTGCTATGACGTTCCCTCCACTAGATCTTCCAGCAGTAACCACAATTGCTCCGACCCATATAATTAGTGCCCAAGAGCAGTTGGTCACAGTTTGAAACATTCCTGTTCCAACTCCCTTTATTAGTGCCTCTCCTCTGCTCATAACAGACTGCTTGTCCATGCATTCTGAGAATGACTTGACTGCACGATCCTCTCCAACAAATGCCAAGACCGTTTTTATATGAGATATGGTCTGTACGTTGTCAAACCTTAACCCGTAAGTTTTCAGATGATTCCCCTTTTCTTATATTTTCAATAAAAAAAGGTAGAAGTTTTTTCACCTGTTCCACCACAGTAGTAGCTTCGGATAGGTAAATCATTTTGGCTGCTGAGATGGCATTCATTTTCTTGGTGTAGGTGGCTCCAATTAGTAGAATCAAGGGAACTACAAACAAGGTGACCAGTGAAACTTCCCAACTGCAAATGAAGGCAATCAAGACTCCAGAAAAGAAAGTGGCAAAGCACGAAAGGAAGTGCCCCAGCTGCTAGCAAAAAAGTTATGTTAGCATGATCGGCAAATTTCGGTGGGGAAAGCTCAAAAGCAGTCAACTTGAGGGAGAGATTGCCACCTTCTCTCCTATAGCATCCTGAATTACACTCATGTGAGTACTTATGCCGGCAATGACTTTTCCACTCGATAATTCAGTATCGAAAGCTCCAATCTCCTGGCTGAGGACCGATCTCAAGAACGCTAATCTGATTCTTGCTGTTTGTCTTTCGCTTGTGTACATCCAGCATCCAATCTCTGCAGAAAATTGGAAGCCATGTGAATGCTACGTTACCGCGTACTCTCTATACGTTTAGTTTTCTCTCTTGTAGTTAATCCATTGCTTCTTACTAACTCTTTTGCTAACAGTCCAATATGATTAATGATTATATGATACTTCCGATCCCATAAAACTTGATGCGACGTTTGAGGATGAGGCATCATCCCTTACATTCACAGTTCATAATATGTGGTACTTCTCTTTCACCGGTCCTCATATTATTAGAAACTTTGCACTCGAAAAACTGACATATGCACTTGATCTAAAGATACTCCTGTTTTTAAAACTTATAAGGAGGAAGAGGAAGGGATGTTTTGATTGTAAGTAAGATACCCATGGTCCAGCTTTCCTGGGAATGGGGCGGGCTTTCTACTTTAAGGTTGGCTTCTTAGCTGTGTGCTCGGGAGTAACACAAGAAATTAAGCAATTTCTAGTGGGTCTAGTAACCCCATCTTGTCTTTCTAATATTTGCTGGTATCTAGGCAAAAGCTTCGATCTGGATAGTGCAGTTTAAGCATTTTCCTGCGACGCAACACGGTGCATGCTTGTCTTTTTTAGAGATGAGTCAAAACCTTAAGGTGAACTTTTGCTGGCAAGGCGTTCTGTTTCTCAGAACGTGTAGTCTTTTTGATCTGGAGAGGTTATGGACACTTGCTTGCAGAGGCAATGCCGAGGTCATAAACTACAGATTTTCTTGTCTTACTGATCTAGAGATTGACACGGTTTCATCAAAGCCCGAAAAAAAATTATATGATATAGGGAGGCGCTGTTTCCACTCATATATGACTAAATCCACCCAATTTTCTTCAAAAAGACAAAACTGACCCCAATCATTCAGTTGCAATTTAAGTGATGAGCCTCTTGATTAGTTTTGTCGAAAGAAAAACTTTCAAGAAACCCTATTTTCGAGAAACTCTTTAAATATTTTTCAGAATAAAATCATAGTTACATTCTCCAACATGAAACTTTTCAAGATAAATTTAATTTTAAAAAAACATCGCATAAAAAGAATTTTTCTTAAACGCCATTGAAATCTCATCATTTTAAATTGGCAAATTTAATATCATCCTTATTATGCATAATTTTCACACCATTGTTTTTAGTGTATTCCTAGATACTCCTACATTGTCCTCCATGCTTCATGTAAAAATATATCGCCAGTAGTAAGGGAAAAAGACATTGTTTGGTGAGTTAATTAGGAGACTTGATATACATTTTCTTGGAAATTTCTCTTTTCGACAAGAATTATTTCTACAGAAGTAAAATGTAAAGATTGAAAAGAAAACATAGTACCTTAATATACATTAAATACCTACAATAAACAAAAACAAAACATGTAAAATGTTTAATTATGACAACTAGATTCTCAATAGACATACAAATAAATAAAGAAAAAAAAGGAGGAATCAGAGCCACCACTTTAAATTGCAATTGAATCCTAAAGGACAATTTTGTCTTTTGATTGCAAATGTGAGTGAATTTAGACATATATGGGGTGGAAATAGCACCGCCCTAAGCGTGACCCTAACGAGTGCGTATGTCAACAACAAACCGCAACTCTGCGACTGAATAAAACCTATGCATCTCCATCATCTCAAAAAAATCAAAAGAAGCCAACCTAGAATTCCAGCAGGGAATGTTGCGAAGGCCATGTACCACACATATGGAACAACCTGAAAAAAGTAAGAAAAAACATGCATGAAAAGTTCCGATAACAAGATGTACGCGGATCATCCGCTATGAGTACGTCGGTACTTAAAAGGGGCGCCATGAATAAACATAGCCACCAGTCGACAGTAAGCTAGGAATTGTAAGTGCCGTGCCGTTATCTACCTTCTTCAGAGCTTTAACCATGCCGTCTTTGTCGTAGATATGACTCCCGAAAGCATTTAGTGCTTTTCCAAGCAACAAATATCCAACAGGCTGAGCCATCCCGTGGACAACGGATCCTAAGGTCCCTAGAGCCATTAAAACCCAATCGAGCGCGTCTGCATACTTCAAAAGCTTATAGAATGGCAAGCCTATCGGATCACTCTTCTTCTTCGCTTCCTCCGGTACTTCTGTTTCCTTCCCTTCCACCTGCGCGGGCTGTTCGGGCTTGGTAGATGTCTGCGCCATTTTCCTTTTTTGACGTGCAGAGGGGACTGTGTGATGTGTTGAGAATGGACGCAGCCCCATGAATATTATATATAATTTATGAATACTATGCTGTGCGAGGAATATATGGAGCATATCCTTTGAGCTTTGGAAAAAATAATAGCGGGAAAGCGTTCTCCTTCTCAGCATTTCCGTTGACGTTTGCGAGCCTGCTGCCGCAGAGAAAACATACAGAAGCAGACATTGTTTGAGCAAGCAATTCTTAGTTTTATTCCCCTAGATTAATCGCATTTTGGTGTAAGTAAGAATACTTCGTAGACATCAAAAGTGATGGTTTAGGAAAATCGATACCGAATCAACAGATGCCAGAAAGGTCAGTCCCTGTTCATGGAGATTCTTTTGGATGTAGTTTTTTCTCAAAACATCGTACATGTCCAGCTAGCTAACATCTCACAAGATGGCTAAGTAGCTAGCTTGAATCTATCCGTCTTGCGATATCCTTAGATGCACGAGGGACGTGTTTTTTTCTGTTACTTGGGGATTCACCAACCTAGAAGTATCTTGGGTTTGAGCTCTTCTTAAAGCCGTTCACATTTACTGCTAAAGTGACTCATTTCGCTCAGCCTTTTGTCACATCTCTTACTCATTCCTCATCTAATCTTTATATCAATCCCTAGTCTGTGATTATTTGTTCTGCTTAAACCTTTAACTTGGTGATCAAGGAGTAGGAAACCCATTTCCCTCGGCCTTTCTCATCCCCCTCCCTCTATTTCGGCGAGAAAATGTTTAACAATTCTCTCACCGTGATGGTGGCAACTATACGCCGAAATGAATTCAGTTGTTGAGCTGATTTAAGTAAAGATGGCACTTTATGCTTGTGCCTAAGGACATCTTCCAATATGTAGTCTTTGCAGGAGTGTGAAATTGGGTTCTCGGGATCAATCTTACGGTTCATTCATCCCCAAAAGAATGTGATATTCGTCCACTCAAATCCGAGGAGACGTCATGATCGGACAACGTCCCTGTCCGGCGGTTAAATTAACGACATCAAAAGACGGCAGTTTCTCTTGTTCCGTTCTGTGGGTTGGATAAGTATACTCTGATTTGATGCGTTCAAGAGAGAAAATTGTTCTGTTTCAGCAAAATGCAGACAGATATGAAGCGCGAAACAGCCGTGACTTGGCCCATGATATAGCTTATAGAATTGGGGAAGAGCACACAGTTCTAGTACCAAAAGTTTCATACGGTGCTCATTTTAATGCCAAAAATTTCGTGCGGTGCTCATTTTGATGCCATTTAAAAAAAACGATCATTTAAATGTCAACTCTGATTTGGATTGCCGAAAATCCGACGTGATAATATTTTATTAATTTTGCCAACCAATGTGGCTTGCCGGCTTACCCAATCAGCATATATAACATGTTGTGCCCCAAATATAAACCCTAAACCAGACAATGAAGCATTTTGCCAAATTCGAAATCCTAATTCAGTTTTCCCCCATAATTAACAGCGGAATCTTGCAATGGAGAGCATGAGCAGGACAGACGGCTCAAGTTCGTTTCAACAAAGCAAAGACGAAGGTGAATATTACTGTGTTGTCGGCTCAGAAGTCCAAGAAGAACATCATGACTGCGGGTGACCAAAGAGCGCCAAAAGTGAGGCGGGTGACCAAAGAGCGAAAAACCATAAACCAGAGTCCACCCCGGACACTTCGCAATTCCAACATTTCTAAATGAGTCCGATTCTGGTGCTTCTCAGGGAAGCGAAGCTTTGGCGGTGGCAATGGAGTTGGACCCAAATGATGTTTTCAAGGACGACGAGGACGATCCTGAGAACGAAGCTCTTTGGGTTTTGCTGCTTTTTGCCCTTTTATTTGTATTGGCTGGTGTTGGAGAATGAATGAGTTTATGTGCTGATTTGTTTGCAGGAAAGAGCGTCAAGCAAAGAGCCTGTGGTGTACTTGGTCGATGCTCCCCCTAAAATGTTCTCCACCAAATGCCCTTCTGTGAGTTTCTTCGCTACTGGTTGATTGTTTCATCATCTGTCTTTTTTTTATTTACGGACACGACATCGTGGATTCTCATAAGTCGAAGTTGGACTCGTTTTTAATATAAAAAGTCATGGCAGATTAAACATTTTATTATAAAAGCCACGTAATATTTTTAATCGGAATTTGTTGTCGGAGGCTTCTTTGATTTGGCACTTAAGTAGTCTGGCCAAAACTTTTGGCATTAAAGTGAGCGCTGCACGAAACTTTTGACACTTTTAGTATCCTTTTTCCCTTATAATTGATATTGGTTTTTCTCTGAGATGGCAAGAAAAAAAACGGTATAGAGCCATGTATGCCAGTTTCGAATTCCCCAGGAAGATATATACCTTATACCAATTGCGCTGTACTAGGGTTGAGGTGATTCGTGCTGAATTTCGAATGGGACATTTGCATGTTGGATATTCGGTTCGCTACTCAATGCGTTCAATATGCATTTAACTTCATGAAACAGATCATACGAGAGGATATGCTTGACAGTGACCCCATGTTTTCTTCCATGAAACCCCATCTGGCCTTTGTAATCATTGATATGTGGTCGTGCAAAACGCCTAGCCGGAGGGAAAAAGATGAAGTAGATAACGTATTTTAACTTGACATGCTTTCATGTCCATCACCAAAGTGTGAAAGCAACCATTTTCCGAATCATTGCAGAAGGTTGGAGATCAGTTTCTTCAGACAATATTTAGGAACTTCGATATTTACCATGAAGTTTTACCAATCACGGTTTACCCAGCGGGATATGAGCTGTGAATTAATCGCCCACTTTGCTTTTGTTTGAGTTTCTTTCTTGGGTCGGAAGGATTCAGATTGAACACGAGAGTTTGTCTCCGCTGGTTCGGTTCAAACTTAAGCTTCGTCGGATCGACGCACATGTAGTAATGTCCCGCTCTTTGAAAGATCTGTTCTATGTTGTCTAGTTAACTGATTTCCTTGCTATCAACCCTTTTGAATTGTTCGTGATGAAAACTCTTCATAGTCCAGCACTGGCTACAAAAACAGACTAGAAAACGAATGACAGATCTACCTCTCTCCCTTCATTTCAAACTTAGACTGCCACAAATCTCATTTAGCCAAAGTGGGAAAAACACAGAAGGGAGAAAACTCACAGAATTTTTGTGAACGTTAGCATGTATCGACAAAGGTGAAATTTTGTTAAGTTTACTCCATTAATCTTTTCCCAGCTTTATTGTTGAATTTTGTTTCATTGTATCCACAGGGAGAAATCTTGAATTTCGTTGGAAATATATCGTCCAACTACGGGAAATTCTATGGTCTAGTCCAACAATTTAGAGTACCAATCCCGAATGTAATCAGGACTGTTGGATCAAAAGGAAAACTTTTTTAAACCGTGGATTATTTGAAAAGATAGTAACTTACGAATATTTAAGGAATCGTAGATTGCATGAAGGCTGTTGATTCTCGGCCCAGGGGAAGGAAAGAGAAAAAGAAAGAAAAAAAGGAAAGAAAAAAGAATAAGAGAAAAAAAAAGAAAATTTTAAAAATTAAAAATTCGAATTTAAAAAATGATTAAAAATTCGAATTAGAAAAAGAACTTCTTTTCAAATATTTTTATAAGAATGAACATTTCATTAATTAACAACCCGAGCTTGAATGTAACCAGGATTGTTGGATCAAAAGGAAAAAAATTTCAATGGTGGATTATTTTGAAAAGATAGTAGCTTATGAATATTTAAGGAATTGTAGATTGCATGAAGGCTGTCGATTCTCGGCTAGCCGAGGTAGACGAAAAATGAAAAATAAAGAAAAGAAAAAAAAGAAAGAAAAAAATGAGAAAAAATAAAAATAATTTAAAATAAAAAATAATGAATTTCTTTATAATTATTTTTATGAGAACAAATATTTCATTAACTAAGGACTCGACCTTGAGCGCCAAGAACCCGTACATGGCCTTTGTAGATTAGATCCGAGTGTTGGGGCCCAAGCATGGCCTTTATGGGCCTAGGCTCGGGTGCCGGGGAATTCGAGCACGAGCACTAGGGGTTTAGGCCACAATGGACCCTTGGGATGGGTGCTAGGGGCCCAGGCTTAGCCTCGATAGACCCGAGCTCGACCGCTGGAGACTTGGTCTTGAACACCGAGATTTGGGAACCAACATCAAGGTTTTCGTGCCCAAGCGTAGAGTTTCGGGTCTAAACGCCTATACTTACTCATATTTTGAAAAATGTTTGACTACTTTCAAAAGATGAAATTATTATCCTGAATTTAAGTATAGATCTTTTGTTGATTCATTTTCTTGAAAAATGAAAAAAAATATTGCCTTTGCAAAACAAACGGAGCGGACCAATCCCCATCTCTTTGTGCTTGTGTCGCGGCGGGTAGGGTCTCCCATGGTTGCTTGTCCCGTACGTCGACCGGCTTTGGACTTTTCGGCCGACCATTCCCACACGTTTCCTTCTCCCACGCGTCCCATTTTGCGATCGCTGCACCCCCAAATCACTCACTCCCACACAATTAGATTGGAGTAGGAGATTTTTGCTTCTCTCCTCATTATCTCAAGAAACAGAGCAACTAAAATCATTCCTCTCATCTCTATCTGTCTTTCTTCTACATCTCAAAACAAGACACTAAGACTTTGTTGATCCCTGCTCTCTGTGTGCACAACCTATGCACAAAGATCAACTACTCCTCCTCCTCCTCCTTCGCTGGTCTTTTAGCATTGCCATTGAGAATAATTGGTGCACCATCTCTTACGGCGAGGTCCTCAACATAAGCAAACCATTTCGGCTGAAGGGCGACCCGAAGGGTTGCGGTGACCCGCACTATGAGCTAGCCTGCATAAATAACCGCACCGTTCTAGATTTGTACTCGAGCCAGTACTATGTACAATACATCGACTATGACAACTACACAATTAGGCTCGCCGATGTCGGGCTGCAAAAGTGTAATTGCTCGTCTCTTCCTCTTCGCTCTTTGTCGTGCCGCAATTTCAGCTACAATCCGGTTCGGTATGAATGCGGGAAATACACGTACACGGGTCCAAAGTTATCCAAGATTGTGGCAATTGTGGACTGTACGAAGTCTGTCGATTCTCGATATTACATTAGCGCTTCCTCGTGCCTTGATGGGGTCGAATCTAGGACAAGAAGGCGAGTATATGCCATGGTCGATCTGAAGGTCTCGTGGGTGGAAACTACTTGCACCATTGGGCATATGGCAATGATACCATGGTGGATTGATGGTAATCATCTTCGTTCCTATGTGCAAATTCATAATCAGATGGTTTATAGGTTTGAGCTTTCATGTAGTCATGGCCATGGTTCAGGAACCAGCGGTTCCGGTTCTTGGCCATGCATGAACCGGAACCGTCCGGTTCCGGGTTGGTTCCGGTCCGGTTTCGGTTCCGGGCCGGCTCCGGTTCCGGGACGGTTCATTCCAGTCCTGGTTCTAGTTCCTACCGGTTCCGGTTCATAATTAAAAATTTTAAAAAAATTTTATTAAATAAAAAAATAATGAAATTATGAAATAAAGAATTATTCAATATAAATTGTAATCAAAATGTAAATTGTAATCAAATTTGGGGACAAAAAGAGAGAATGAGGGGGCTTGAACTTAATAAATTATCATTAAGTGCCTTACAATTCGTTACAATGATCTATATAAAAAAAGGAGCACAATATATATGCCCTAAAATAACCCAAAAACCTAAGCCTATCTGAACCCCTGAATTCCGTGCGCAGGGGTCACATGTTGTCGGATTATACTTCGATTTTTCTAAGCTCACGTGGGCGTGCCCAGTATGAGAAACAAGGGTCCCCGAAATATTTGCCAACTCCAACAGTTCTTTTATCCTCAGTCGTCACTACCCGTTCCGGTAGCGGTAGCGGTACCGGTAGTGTATTTCCATCGTTAAAGAATTCGGATTAATTATTCCGATCTATCTCTTATTATCGGTATTGAGCCTTCATCCAATCATCAACACAAGCTTGCATCTCCACTGATTCTGGAGCTAATCTTGAACGATGTTCGTCCAAAATATTACCTCTCGCACTGAATGCTTGTTCGACCGCAACTGTGGAACAAGGGGTTGCAAAAATTTGTTTTGCAATAAGTGAAAGGATTGAGTATTGGCTTGCGTGCCTCTTCCACCAATCCAAAATTAAAAAACCTGTACTACCTTCGGATTCAGTAAACTCAAAGGAAACGGTTAGATAAATCTCTAATTCAGAAATATTTCCTATTGCTCCCTTTTGTTTTTTTTTTGTCTATTTAATAAAAGTTAATACCCTTTACTAATTTTACCTATACTCTCATTTTGTGTCTCGATAGATTGAGAAGATCCAATATCACCTAAATTATATTTAGTATAAAATTCATTATATAATTCTATTATTACGTTTTTAACCTCACATAGTATGGTTGTAACATTTACCGCATCATAATGTAAACATTGATAATACGTATGCAAATAATCACTTAAACCATCTAATTTGCAATGCGGATAAAAAACACAAGCAACTAAATAAATAATGAGAATTTCGCCATAATAATGTAGCCACTTCATTTTCATTGTTACTATAGCATGTTGTAATTCAATATCATTTTCATATTCGTAAAAAATTCCGACAATATTAATACACTCTACTAAAAATAAATGCGTAGTAAGATAATAAACACCGGATAAAGTATAAGTTGCATCATTCATAAAAACCTTTAAAATATCTAAATTTTTTTTGCAAATACCCCACTCTTGTGGGTATAAATTAATCTGAGATATATTATTAGAAATAAATGTACATAATAAATCTTTATATTCATAAGATTCACAAAGCAAGTGGAAAGTAGAATTCTAACGAGTTGGAACATCTCTTGGAAATTTTTTTGGCTTTCTGGCATTTTCTCTATAAAATTTACCCCATTCTTTCATTTTTTGGGGATGTTTCCATAAAAATTGAATTGCCGTTTTTATTGGTTCAAGAAAAATATCAAGAGTTCTCAAACCATTTTGTACACATAAATTTAAAACATGACAAGCACATCTAACGTGAAAAAATTTCCCGCCAAAAGCGGGTTTACAAATATTTTCTAAATTGGTAATTGAAGCAGTATTTGCCGTGGCATTATCAAAACCAATTGAAAAAATTTTGTTAAGCAAATAATATTCTTCTAAAATTTGCCTAATCATTCTATAAATATTATTTGCCGTATGCTTACCATCGAAAACTCTAAATGCAATAACTCTTTTTTGAATACTCCAATCGTCATCTATCCAATGACATGTTATGCCCATGTAAGAATGCGTTTGCCAATGATCACTCCAAATATCACTACCTATATGCACGCATCCATTAAATTGCATAAAAAAGTTTTGTAAATCCTTTTTTCCATTTGTGTAAAGATCTTTAATTATTCGTTTAAGTGAATTTCTAGGAACACATTTTGCTTGTGGAGCACATGCTTTTTGTACAAATTGATTAAAACCAAATCTTTCTCTAAAACTAAATGATAAATGCTCAACGGAAACAAATTTACCCAATTCTTCCTTATAAGTTTTTTCATTAAAATGAAATAAAGGGGAAGGGTTAGGATTGACGTACCCAAAAATTTGTTGTTGCCTGATATCGATTTCCGCTTGGGTTGGATGTTTGCTCTTAAGATGTCGTTTGAATGTTCCATATCCTTGTCCATATGTATATTTATATATTTTCTCACAATATTTACAAATTATATTATACATTTTTTCACCAATATCAAACCTTTCCATTTTCGTGAAGTGATCCCAAATGTCAGATGTAAGTTCCCGCTTCGCCTCTTTGGTTGTAGATATTTTGGTAGGAGAATGAAGACTTTCTTGCGTCGGGACGCGCTCCACATCGGGAAAAATGTTGATTTCATCATCTTCAAAATCTGCATAATCACGAGGATCAAAAGAATGATGGGATTCCGTCATGATATTCTTACCTTTGTCAGTTGGCACTCGACTTCTACTTGTCATTTTTCGAGTGGATTGAGAGAATTGAGTGGATTGATTGGGAGAATTAAGAGAGAATTGCGCGGATTGAGAAAATTAAGAGAATTTAAGAGAATTTGAGAGAATTTATAGTATTGAGAAAATTTGAGAGAAGAGAATTTGAGAGAATTTGAGAGAATTGAGACTTGAGAGTATTGAAAGAATATGAGAGAATTTTAGAGAATTTATAAGAAAAAAATGAGAAGAAAATTTAGGATTAAAATAAAAAAAAGCTAGATAACCGTTGCATTGCAACGATTATCTTTTTAATCTTTTTTTTTTAATTTTTTTGACTTTTGGGGCTTTTGCTCGTTGCCAAGGCAGCCTAAGGCTGCCTTGGCAACAGGCCGCAGCAGGGTCTGCAGACGTGCAGGCCCTGCTGCAGGGGTTTTTTTTTTTAATTTAAATTTTTTTTTTTTTTGGAATCGGCGGTTCCGGGCCGATTCCAAAATTTCTGGAATCGAAACCGGGCCTGGAGGCCACGGGCCGGTTCCAGTTCCGAACCGCGGGCCCGAATATGACCAGGTCGGTTCTAGGCCGAAACTGGCCCGTGGCCATGACTACTTTCATGGCTTCAAAAAGCCTGTAAGATGAAGTTCAAAGATTGTTATCAGTGTGACATCAACGCCGAGCGCCATATTTATTGCCAAACCTAGAAGGGTAAGGACTTTTGATTCGTTCAAATTTCTCAACAAAAAGAAAATTGTGAGACTCCTGTGAAATTTCATCTAAACATGAAATTGAGCTCGGTCATCTACATATCTTTTCAGAGCCCGTGTGATTTGAAAATGGCCATTAAGATCAAGTAGTTAGTTAAATGCTGTTTTGGTATTTTGTGCGTATAATAATAATTATTCATTTGTCTATTTATTTAATTTGAATTCTGCCAACAAATCTTAGTGGATGGACCTGATATACTCATTGCATGATTATGGTCTAATCAAGTATCTTTTTATATTTCTTCAGCTTTCATTTGTCACGTATTTAACCTCTACATCTCTTGCAGAAAAAATCTACCGTTACCTCTCGTTTATCGTTTGGGTAATTCAAATGCTTTCGGAAAATGGAATCGGTAACATTACTACAATCTTCTCGTTGTGAAATTGATGTAATGTTACTAAATGCAAGCATTTAACACACCCAAAATTTTCTTGCGTTTATCCCAACATACAGTTCCATCTGTGGTTGTGAAATTTATCTTGGGAGCCCCATTGGTGATGATGTTGCTCCTATACAAATGGAGGAGAAGACACTTAGCAATGGATCCAAATGTCGAAGAATTTTTGCAATCTAACAATAACTTCTTGCCTATAAGATACTCTTACTCGGACATCAAGAAAATCACAGGAGGTCTTAAGGACAAACTAGGAGAGGGAGGGTACGGTTCCATGTTCAAATGAAGACTTCGGAGCGGCTGTGAGGTGGCGGTGAAGATTCTGAAGAAGGGGAAATCGGATGGACAGGACTTCATCAACGAAGTGGCTACAATCGGAAGAATTCATTATGTTAATGTGGTTGGACTCATTGGCTTTTGCTTTGATGGCTCGAAAAAAGCTCTCGTCTATGATTTCATGCACAATGGGTCTTTGGACAAGCACATCTTTTCACAAGGACAAGGGACTTCTCTTGATTGCAAGAAAGTGGACGAGATTGCTCTTGGTGTGGGAAGAGGGATTGAGTATCTTCATCGAGGTTGCGACATTCAAATTTTACACATTGATATTAAGCCTCACAACATTCTTTTGACAAGGATTTCGCCCCAAAAGTTTCTGACTTTGGGCTTGCAAGATTGTATCCCACGGACTATAACACCGTGTCTCTGACTGTTGCAAGAGGAACCGTGGGATACATGGCTCCGGAGTTGGTCTACAAGAACCTAGGGGGAGTCTCTTACAAAGCCGATGTCTATGGTTTCGGCAAATTGTTGATGGAAATGGCCAATGGGAGGAAGAATGTGGACGAGGTTAGAGAGTGTTCTAGTCATACTTACTTTTCTTCATGGGTTCATGATCAACTTTGTGAAGGATTAGACGTTCCGGTGGAAAATGTTAGCGAAGAGGATAGGAGAATAGTCAAGAAGATGATAATAGTTGCTCTTTGGTGTATACAGTGGATTCCAAGTGATCGCCCTCCGATGCGCAAAGTCTTGGAAATGCTGGAAGGAGATGCAGATGATCTACAAATACCTCCCAAGCCACTCTTTTGTCCCCCAGAAATGTCAACAGGGGAAGATGGAACTTGGACTGATGAAGGCAATGTCAATGATACTATATCTACTTCAGCAACTAGCGCAATAACTAATGAAGATTCTCGTCTTGAGTATACTACTAGTAGTATTCCACGACCATAGAGACATATCAAAACCAATTGATCCAGCGACACATGTGGCAGATAGAAACTGATCGTATTGATGATGTTTCTATGCGCAGCTCCCTTCATGGGCATCACCAATTTGTATATGATTATGACCATGTTTGTAAATCTCAATGACGACCGTATCGTCTTTAGTACTTTCATATTAACGTCTTTATTAATTATAATTTGGACTTTCTCCATTAGAAAAGCTAGTGACGACCTTCAGCATGGTATATTGGATGCGAGTTTGGGTTTCGAAGTCTTTGCTTAAAAGCCCAACTAGCACATAACTTGCGCTATGCATGGCTTTACGGCACTCCAGTTGTCGCTATGTACCCGTTTCATGGCACACCAATTATTGTTACGAATAATGTTGGAAAATGACGGATAGAGAGATGATAAGTTTTTAGGAGAGATGATACGCAACAACTTCGGTGTGAATGAGGACGAACCTCGCCATCGTTCTTCATCCAACACATTAGACGGCCAAGTAGGCATTATTTTTTTGCTGACGTGGCAAAATTTGTGCTGAGTAATGAGCCCCCATCAACAATAATGCATCATCGTTGATTGCGCAAGCGAATCGCATAAAAAAAAATACATGTCGTGGCAATTCGGTCATCGGAAGCACAAAATTAATCCGATTTTAAGGAGTTTGGGTACTTGAGTAAAAGGTCTTGGAAAACGAGTGAAAATTCAAGTACTTGCGATTTCGTTGCCAATTAATTTCTTTCTTAATTCTTGTTACGAGAATGTGTTCCATCTTCCGGAACTCATCCATATGTTGGACTCATTACTTAAACTTGCCAACGGTAACATACTCCAATCTTCTCATTACTAAATGGGATATGTTTACTAGAAATCCTAAAACTTGTCACAAAATTACAATTGAATCCTAAAATTTGCAAAAAGTACAATTAAGTCCTAAAACTTGTCAAATTGATTCAATCGAGTCCTAAAGTTAACACCGTCAAACTTACTAATCGAAAATACTGACGTAGCGCTAAAGTGGCTTATTTTAATATTTTCTCTCTATTACGTGGCAATGACATAGCTAAAGTATGAAACATAAGACTAAAACAACGTCGTTTTTGCCCAAATTTGATTTTTAATACTAATTTTATTTAAACTAAATTTAAAAATAAGCTTAAAAAAATGGGAAGAGGTGGACAGGGGAGGGTTGCAAGTCCTCGCCGTTGCCGCCGCCCCTGCCATCGTCGGGAGGGGCCGACAAGGGTGGAGGGACAGCAGGCGAGTGTCGCCGGGCCTTGACCTCGCCCGTTCTATGGGAGGGCTGCAACCCCTCGCTTACCATCCCAATGACCCCCGCCTGTCGTCTCCCCACCCTCGCCGGCCCCTCTCGGCAATGGCGTGGTGGGGCGGCGGCGGGGAGAGCAAGCCCTCCCTCCTCACCTTTCCTCCTCCTTTTTTTTTTTTTAAATCATGAGAAGTCATGTCTGAAATTCACACTTTACAAATATTTTTGATCTTTTCTTTATAGTTTGTTTGTTATTATTTTATGTTTCCCTAAGAGTATTCCTCATTTCATGTTGAAAATTTAATGATCACACGAAAGATATGGCACATAATAAATTGTCGCATTATGTATGATTGACATAAGAAAATATTAGTTTCCTTCTTTTTCATGATTCTCTTCTAAATTAGATATATATCATTTCTTTAGTAACACTTAAAGTTGAATAAAGAATCCTCCAATCATAACTTAATCACATATGATTCATGTATGCCTTCAATAATAAAAAAAAATGTGACCTCATCGCGTACAACGCACGTGCCATTGTACTGGTACGTAAGAGAAGGCATGGATCATGTTACATCCGAAAGTACAATTTGAAAATTAGAAAAGTCGAGGTAACTAACAGAAAGAATAAACATGGGGAAAATTATAGTTTTAATAAGATATCTTTAATATCTTCAAGATGAAAAAAAAAAATTGTTTTCACACCAAATGCATCACGCGAGTCTCCTGCTACAAGTAAAACTCAAGTTGATTATGAGTAAAAAATATGCTAAAGATTATGCAAATGTAGACTTCACGTATTATTCGCTCCACAAGATTTAAGGAATTACTGTTTATGCGTTTTAGCTCTTTGCTTTTGCTTTGTATTTCCCCCTTTGTCTTGCAGGCCGGCCAAAGTCATGTCTTCATTTGTGCTGGTCTCGTCCGTCGGCCGGCTTTGCCTTTTCAGTCGACCATTCCGAAGCTTTTCTTCTTATTCTGCTAAAACTACTCCTCTCATCTTTATCTTTCTTTTCCATCTCAACACTCAACACTCAACACTCAACACTCAGATTTTGCTTGGTTGATGGGTGCTCTCTCCTATTGCATAAGCTATGCACAAAGATCAACTCCTCCTCCTCCTCCTCCTCCTACGTCGGTCTTTTAGTATTGCTGTCGAAAATAATCAGTGCACCACCTCTTGCGGCGAGGTCGCCAACATAAGCTATCCGTTTCGGCTAAGGGGCGACCTAAATGTCTGCGGCGACCCTAACTATGAGCTAGCCTGCATAAATAACCGCACCGTTCTTGATTTGTACTCGGGCAAGTACTATGTAAAGAACATAGGCTATAACAACAACACTATTAGGCTTGCCGATGTCGGGTTGCGAAAGGGCAATTGCTCATCTCTTCCTCTCTACTCTTTATCGTGCAGCAAATTCAGCTCTGGATTGGATCCATATAGATGCTGGTCTTATAATTCCATTGCTGTACAATTATACAAGACTGTTTCGATCGTGGGCTGCACGAAAGCCGTCGATTCTCAGCTTTACATCGACGTTTCGTTGTGCCTTGACGGTCTTCAATATTCGAATTTCTCTAGTGCAAGAAGGCGATTATACGCCATGGTCGATGCTCATGTCTCGTGTCGCGACCGAACCTCCCGAGCCTTTTTATCGGACGACATGCAAAAAGAAGGAGGGCTCGTCTGGTACGTGCTAAGTCTAGGTTCAGGACTTAACTCGGGCTCTCCCAAGCCCATACCATATCGCGACTTAGGGTTTAAATTTTTTAACATGCAAGTGGTTTATACCAAGGAGTCGCCACTAATCAATTTGGGGTAGGTCGATTAGAAACCCAAATAGGGTGACGGGAGAATCACCCTATTCTTACGAACCAGAGATTAACTTGGTTCGGGAACTTGATTACATTAGTTAAATAACTAATGCCCTTTCGGTACCATTTTACCCTATCCATTTCTGAAAACATTTGTCAGGCAATTTAGATTGATTTTAGGACCTTTCTCCTAACATGTGAGGTGATCAAGCGAGTGCATAATCAGCAACGATCAGCAGTCAGGAACACAACAATTCATGCAGCCTAAGATTCTAATCTTAACTAAGTCAGATGACATTCAAAACGCAACAGCTCACGCAATTGTATTAAAAACATGCATAACAACGCAACGGTAATAAAACAACATGCAAAATACCACCGCGTAACTTAGGCTTATCTAATTTAAACAAGATAAAAATATGCATAATAATACAACAATGGATTAAAACACTTAGATAATCCACATAAAAAAAAACTTTTCTTAAAAAAAAAATTTTTGAAATTTTTTTTTTCAAAAAAAAAATAATACCGAAGAAAATAAAATAAAAATAAAACTTTTTTTTAAAATTTTTTTAATTAATTTTTTTTAGAATTTTTTTTAGAATTTTTTTAATTATTTTTTATTAAAAAAATAAAATAAAACAAAAATAAAATAAAAAATAATATAATATTAACCGGGCGGGTCGGGTCCGACCCGGGTCAACGGACCCGACCCGGTCGTTGACCCGGGTCGGATCGGCTGATCCGGGTCGGGCGGAACCGACCCGGGTCAACGGATCCGACCCGAGTGTTGACTTGGGTCGGGTCGACTAATCCGGGTCGGGCGAATCCGACCTGAGTCAACGGATCCGACCCGGGCGTTGACTCGGGTCGGATATGCTTATTCGGGTCGGGTCCGACCCGAACTCACAGACCCGCAAAAAGAACGCCGGCGGAGCCAAAATTGGCTGTCCGCCGGCCGACCCAGACCGGCGCCATCCCCTGAATCGGTCTCTGGGGTCACCACCAACTTCACCGACCGCCTGGCTCGCCGTTCGGCCGCCTGGCTCGCCGTCCGGCCGCCTGTTCGCCGGCCGGCGTTCAAAACGAACTCAGCCTCCCTGAGACAAAACGTCGAACAGGTGGGAGGCGCGATGAAAAATGGGGTATTCTGACCTGTTCCGGCGAACTGATGGACCTGGACGACCCAGCCTACCTTTGGTGACGACACTCAGACGGCGGAGGACGGCGGTATGGGCCGGGACTCGCGCGAAACGACCGGCGCGAGTCCCGGCCAAAACCGGAACAAAAACAGGGGAGAACAGAGCGGAACAGGAGCAGTCTGAACCGGGGGGAGTCTCACCGTCGACGGCGCGTCTGGAGGTTTCCGGCTTCGGGGAAAGGCGACGGCGACGCTGCTGGGAGACCTGCAGAAACCAGGCTCCCTCTCTTTCTCTCTATTTTCACTCTCTCTCTCTCTGTTTTTCTCACTCTCTCTGTTTCTCTCTCTATTTGGCCGACCCGGGGGTCTCGCTTCCTCTCTGGTTTTTTATGGTCACAGTACGAGCACGACGGTCGCCGGAAGAGCTCTCGGTCTCTCTATTTTCTCTCTATCTTCTCTCACTGTTCCCTCTCTGTTACTGTTTCGCCGGCCGGCCTCCTCCCCAAAATTGGCCGACGCCGGCTCTCTCTCTCTCTGGCTATATATACAGCCGGCGACGACGATGACGATGACCATGACGGCCTCCTCTGCGTCGGCGTGACGACGGCTTGCACCGACCGTCATCACCCCACGACTTTGGTGGCCATTTGCAGACTGGGGCAGAGCGAGACAGGGGCGAACAGGAAGCCGAGAGGGAGGAAAGGATAAGGGGAGCCGGGAAACGAGGGAGACAGGACTGGCCATTAATGCCAGTCCCGTCGGCGTGCTCATCCGGCCCTTCTCTGGCCGGATAGCGACGGGGAGGAGCGGCGCCGCCGTGCGTCGGCGTGACGTCGCGAGTAGGGGAAGGACAGCGATGCTCGGCGGGGGAGGAAGAAGGAGGAGAAAGGGCTGGGCCGGGCCAGGCCCAGCTTGCAAGGGGGGAAAAAACAAAAAAAGAAAAGGAGAGGCTGGGCCGGGCCGGGCCTGCGCGGAAGGAAAAAAAGAAAAAGAAAGGGAGTGGGCCGGAGGCCCGCGCGGGGAGGAGAAAGAAAAGGAAAAGAAAGGGAGTGGGCCAGAGGCCCGCGGGGGGAGGAGAAAGAAACGGGCCGGGTTGGCCCGGCCCCGACTCGGCCCGACTCGATTTTTTTTTTTTAATATTTACATTCTGATGGACCCTATTAATATAAAATGTACCTAATTTCTATATGCAATGCATTTAAATTGAAATATTTTTTTGTTTTAGGAATTAAAGAAAATTAACTCCTAAATTTTGTGCAATTAATTTTGGGCAAATCAAAAATAGGTGTCTACATCTCGTCCGTGGAAACTGGATGCACTATAGAGTTTATGGCAATGATACCTGGGTGGGTTGATGGCAATGATCTTCGTTCTTATGTGCAAATTCACCAGCAGATGGTCGATGCGTTCGAGCTTTCATGGTGTCCTGTAATCCCCAAGGCTGGTCAGTTTCGCCGCACCAAGGAAGGTAAGGACTTTTGAGTATGTTCAGTTTTCTCAAAACGAGAAAACGATCTGTGAGGATATAGTTGGCCAAAATCTGTGAAAATTCATATAAACATGAAATTGAGCTCGGTTAGTGAATATGTCTTTTCAGAGCCCATGTGAGTTGAAATTGCGCGTTAAGATCAATTATGTTTGGCAAATGCCGTTTTTGTATTTTTTTACCCATAATAATAAATACATTTATATTCATTTGTTCATTTATTTAATTCGAATTCCACCAACGAATCTTAGTAGATTGAACCGATATACTCAACACTTGATTATGGTCTAATAAGTGACTTTTAATTTTCTTCGGCTTTTTCTTGTCACATCCAAACTCTTTTGCAGGAATAATCGGCCGGTACCTCTTAAAGATCCCCAGGGTTATTCATAAGTTCTTGCTCTATTGCATCGGTAAATTTACCACAATCTTTTCATTGTGGAATTTATTTAGTGATTCTCAATGCAAACAATTTAACACACCCACAAATTGGTATACATATAAGAATAATTTTGTTATTTGTTCTTTTCTTTATCTATTCAGAGGATTGAACCGATATACTCATTGCTTGATTATGGTCTGAATAAAGTGTCTTCTAAATTTTCTTCAGCTCTCATTTGTGACCAATTCAATCTCTATTACGAAATAGGGATCAACAGTTACCTTGATGCGATGCTCCCGTTCTTTGCCTTTGGTAACATTAGCACAATCTTCTCATTGTGAAATCGATTTAATGTTTCTAAATACAATCATTTGACATGCCCACAAATTGGTTATCGAAAATACAGTGTTCCCGTGCATGGTTGTGAAATTCATCTTGGGAGCCCCATGCGTGATGATGTTGCTAATACGCAAATGGAGGAGAAGACACTCTGCAATGGATCAAAACGTGGAAGAATTTTTGCAATCTACCAATAACTTCTTGCCGATAAGGTACTCTTATTCAGACATTAAGAAAATCACGGGCCGGCTTAAGGACAAGCTAGGTGAGGGAGGGTACGGTTCCGTGTTCAAAGGAAGACTTTAGAGCGGCCGTGAGGTGGCGGTGAAGATTTTGAAGAAGGGGAAAGCTAACGGGCAGGACTTCATTAGCGAAGTGGCTACCATCGGAAGAATTTACCATGTTAATGTGGTTGGACTCATTGGTTTTTGCTTTGAAGGCTCGAAACAAGCTCTTGTTTATGATTTCATGCATAATGGGTCTTTGGATAAGCACATTTTCTCACGAGGACAGGGGACTTCTCTTGATTGCAAGGAAGTGTTCAAGATTGCTATCGGAGTGGCTAGAGGGATTGAGTATCTTCATCGAGGATGCGACATTCAAATTCTACACTTTGATATTAAGCCTTACAACATTCTTCTCGATAGGAATTTCAACCCGAAAATTTCTGACTTTGGGCTTGCCAAATTGTATCCCACGAACTACAACACCATACCTTTGACTGCTGCAAGAGGAACTTTTGGATACATGGCTCCAGAGTTGGTCTATAGGAACCTCGGGGGCGTCTCTTGCAAAGCTGATGTTTATAGTTTTGGCAAATTGTTGATGGAAATGGCCAGCAGAAGGAAGAATCTGGATGAACATGCAGAGCATTCGAGCCAGCTTTACTTTCCTTTATGGGTTCATGACCAACTTAATGAAGGATTGGACATCCCGGTGGAACAAGTTAGCGAGGAGGATAGGAGAATTGTAAAGAAGATGACAATAGTTGCTCTTTGGTGCCTTCAATTGAATCCGAACATCGCCCTCCGATGTGCAAAGTCTTGGAAATGCTGGAAAGAGAAGTAGATGATCTACAAATACCCCCCAAGCCTCTCTTTTATCCATCGGAATTGTCAACAAGGGATGATGAAACTTGGACCAACAAAAGCAATGATACTATATCCACTTCATCAACTAGTCCAATAACTTATGAAGAATCTCATCTTGAGGTTATTAGTACTAGCATTACTCAAGCATAGACACGTATCAATACCATTTAATCCCGTGACATATGTGGCAAATAGAAAAGGGTAGTATTCATATTGCTTTATGCATAGCTCCCCTTTCCCTGCCATTATCGAATTACATATGTTTATGATCATGTTCATGGATCTTAATTACGATTGTATCATCTTTAGTATCATCACATTAAAGTGTCATTTAGTATATTGACTTTCGAATCCAATAGAAAACCTAGTGACGAGTTTTAATATAGCGTTACAAGGAGTGAGATTGGGTTTCGGAGTCTTTCCTTCAAAACCCAATTAGCACACATCCTGTGCTACGCGTGGCTTCACGGCATTCAAGTGGTTGCTATGTACGTGTCGTTTCATGGCATATCAATTATCACCACGAATGATGTTGAAACCGACTTACGGAGACAGATGATAAAATTTTAGTGGAGATGGCAAACAACAACTTTGGTTTAAAGGAGGGGGAGTGTGAGACAGTGATCTACTTGATAGATAGTGCGGACTCTTAATGACTTTCTATTCCATCGAAAAATGATAAAAAATCATATTAAAGAATTGATAGTGGATAACATTAATAGATGAGATTACTTAATTTTTTTTTATTTCTTTTGCTAGGTTGCTAAGGTATTGCTAAGGTTATTTACTAGTAAATGTGCACTCACGAATGATGTAAGTATTTTTGTTTCAGATTCACTGTCTAAGCTATTACGTTAGGAGGAAATTTTATCCGAGCAGGAGTTGAATGTCATCCTTATTAAAATTAGGTTTGGGTATTTAAATTCATGGGAAATGTATATGAGTATTGTCTTATTCAGTCTCCAGGATCGTGTTAACCGTTCCAAACATTTTCTACGATCATTTCTAAGCAATATGTCACTCTTTATATCAAATTGAATGAAATACAAATAGGCGAGGGCAAACAAAGTCTCACTTTGAGAATGGATGTGAAATTTTACAAATTTGTGAATTTAATTTCGCAGGTTCTAAGGTTGACTTTTTTTTATAGTGGGGAATGTGCTGCTTAACTGGAAGCCAAATAATTATACGGATTGCATGAGAGTATTGGACCGATAGTCATATAACTTCGTTTGTATTTTTTGATCAACATGCAAATACAAAATAATAGAAAGACCCGTCCTAGGATGCAAAAATTTTCCTTGCTATTGCTTCCTTGTAATCTCTTGCTTAAACGCTGAGTTCGCCGGTTCCATCTCCACTCTCTTTTTTTGTGCCATAGTTTCTCGAATCGAGGTACCAATCAACACTTGTGCGAGAGAAGACGACGAAGAAGAAAAGAATCAGCGGCGGAGTCGAATCGGCGGTGATGCGGTGCGGCACGGGAGTGGTGGGGTCGCCGGTGGAGCTGTGGGTGCATCCCATGAACCAGTATGCCGCCATGTGGGTCATCGGTGAGGCTTGGCCCACGAGCTTTCACTCCAGCTACTTGAATGCCACCCCTAGTGGTTCAGCCTCTGACTTCGTCAACCTCAACCAAAGCGGCGGCGAGAACCCGTACGTCCACATTGCTTCAGTGAATGCCTCCGCACCGTCCATTAGGAGTGAGTCTAATGAGGCGTGTTTTCGTGTTTGAAGTTGTGTTATGGTTGATGATTAGGCTTTTGAGAATGGTGTTGATGAGTGTTAGAATAATTAAAATATTAAATCACGCTTTCATCAAACAGTTTAAGCTTTTAGAACAGTTGACAGTCGTCCCACAAAATCTAACGTGATATTAGAACAGGAGGTACCGAGTTCAAATTTTTTCGAGCCCTATTTGCCTTTCCAATTAAATATGTCCATGCTTAGTACCAGGCAAAAACAAATTAGAATAATTAAAATATTAAACCACACTTTCATCTAACAGTTTTAGCTTTTAGAACAGAGCAGGAGGAAAAAAAAAAGACCATACTAAGCTTGAGGAAAGTGTTAGAATAATTAAAATATATAACCACATATTCATCTTACAGCTTAAACTTTTAGAATAGTTGGCAATGGTCCAAAAAATCTCACATGGTATTAGACCCTAGGTTACTAACAAATATGGACCCAACAATCACATGGGAAAGTTACGGTTGCGGCTCCAACCTAGGCTTAATGTGCGAGAGAGAGATTGTTGAGGGTTTTCAACATCGATTGTGGAAGAAGTTGGTGATTAGTTTATAAGTGTATATGGATCTATAAGTCACACGGGAGAGTTACGGATTGTTGTGGCTCTAACTTAGGCCTAATGTGTGAGGGGGAGATTATTGAGGTTTGTCCACATCGGTTGTGGAATGAGTTGTTGATTTGTTTATAAGTGTGTGAAAAAGCCTTATCCCTTGAGCTAGTTTTTGTGAGATTTTGTGGGATCACTGTCAACTGTTTTAAAAACTTGAGTTGTTAGATGAATGCGTGATTTAATATTTTAATTATTCTAACAATGAGGCCGACACTTTGCTGGCGTTTGCAGATCCGATGAACAAGATATGCGACGCCTTGGACAGTTGTGGGAAGACGTTTGAAGATGCTAGGTGAAAAGCAGAGGCGCTGGCGGACAATGTCTGGCATCACCGTGCGTTTTCTCTACATTTTGTCTCGCTAAACATGTCTGTATAATCAGATAGAAACATTTTGGATTTATTCGCGGAGACGCATCTGATTGATGATTGCTTGCTTGCATATATTTCTGCTCTGCTTCTGCAATCTATGTGAATGCTATTGGAGTAATCATTCAGTCCAAGCAGTTTGGCTCTTTGTTCTTAATTGACTTCGTTTGTTCAGCACGGTGGCCTCACAACATTTCAGTCCTGCGGTTTTGTAAAATAAGTTCAAACGATCAGCCATCGGCTTCTTTTGCAATACCACCTAGGAACTAAGATACTTGCTTTATAATATGTGCATCTAATCGGCCAATTAGCAGTTGAGTGGATCAAGTCCCGTGAGTATCTAGAGGAGCTTCAACTTTAATGTATGGTGCTATCTTTGGTGCTTATTCTTTTGGTAATCTATGTCAATTCCTTTCTACAACAAATTGCCAAATCCATAACATGTTAGTTCTATGGAGGACATGATTTGTTTTCCATCATTTTCTAAGGCTATCAGGACCCCTTGGGATTCTTTGCGTTACTGAACATTGGACTAGAAGATGATCATCTCTTGGCCCTACATCATTTCCATGTAAAGAAGAAAAATTAGCTTTGTTCCGTTAGAGCAAGCACTGCAGCAGTTGGATAAGCCTGGCTTTGGCTTGTTGTCCGTTCTTTAGTTTATTTGGTAGACGTGGAGCCCGTAACTTCTTTGATTCTTGTGATGTTAAGAACTCTATTCCCGCCTGACCTTTTTTTTTTTGGTTGAAATTCTTGCCTGACCTTGACTAATTGGTAATTGTGCTATGCTTGTGTTGAAACGGTTAGAACTAGCCCTAGCATCACAGACGCAGTAATGGCTCGACTTGCTCAGGGGACAAAGGTGCTCACAGGGAGGACAGGATAATGTATTTCAACATACTTTTGAGATTCTGCCGGGAGAGAAGCTCCTGATGGCATATGCTTGCCATCTATCCACTTCCACCGGTCCTGTCATTGGGACACTGTATTTGTCAAACAAGAGACTGGCCTTCTGTAGTGATAACCCTCTTTGCCAATACTCTTCCTCGGGGCAGCAACAGTGGATGTATTACAAGGTAACCTTTTTCCAATCTTCCTGTGATTGCATTTACTCTAGGATTGCCATTTCAAATTGTTAAGCACTGAGCTTTTGTCAGAATCATGATAAGTTCTCGATTCATTACAATTTTCATTGTAGAGGGATTGAATATCTTCACTAAGGGTGGGAACATGCAAATTCTGCACTTTGATTTCAAGCCTTACAATAGCCTTCTCGATAAGCGTTTTCTGTTAAATATGTCTCGAATTTTATGTACTTGGTCCGGTTCATAACCCGACCCGACATATTTTTTGTACGACCCGAAAGTGGAGAGAAAATTGAGATTTGGTTCGCGACGCGAAGGGTTGGGCCAATAGGCCCAACCTGCAACAAGCAAACAAATCTCCATAGCGGACCGCCAGAGCTGGAGGAAGCGAAGTAATATCTCGGGGGGTTCGGGGGCTACACCCTCGAGGAAAATTTTTGGGAGCCCTATTTATACTGCGGCTAGGTTTTCTCATTGAAGTACAGAAAGAATTTTGTTTACAGAGAGTTTTTGTGAGCCGTGAGCTTTAGTCGTTGTTTTCGACTTCTGAAAATTGTACTCTCTTTGATTATAGTAGAACATTGTCTTGCCTCGCCCGTGGACGTAGATCACCTTGTGATCGAACCACGTAAATCTCTGTGTTCTGTCTATTTATTTTTCCGCATCAGTTTCCAACAGTTTCACTCCTAAAGTATTGGACTTTGTGCTCGTGAAGTTGTACCCTGACGAGCTAAACACCGTGCCTCTAACTGCCGCAGGAGGAGCCTTTGGATGCATGGCTGCAGAGCTGGTCTATAATAACTTCGGGGGTGTCTCTTACAAGGCCGATGTCTGCAGTTTAGGAAAATAGTTGATGGAAATGGCTGATGAAAGGAAGAATCTGGATGCAAACCAAAGCATTCGAGCCAGATTTACTTTCCATCCTGGGTTTACAATTATCGAAGTGTGGTAAAGAACATTCAAGTGGAAGAAGTTAGTGAAGAGAATATGAAGATATTAAAGAAGAGGATAATAGTGGCTCTTTGGTGCATTCAGTTGTATCCTATCCATCGTCCTTCAACCACAAAAGTATTTGGAATGCTGAAGAAGTAGATAATCTACAAATGCCTCCCAAGCCATTCTTTTGTCCAACAGAAGCGTCAGCTGCTAGAGATCATGTTGGTACCGAGGCTGACGGACACATGGACACCATATCACCTTCAAAGTACTGCAATAATTTATCAATAGACGCAGCTTGAGTATAGTAGTATTATTAGACGAGCATATGAGATATTCAAATCACTAAAAAAAAAATAGTTCAATGGGTTCTTCAACATATCCTTATCTGGTGTTAACAAGTTTCTTAAGTAATTAGCCCAAAATATCGTGGATGATGTCACAAAGTTATTTTATATAATGTTAATTACCATACTAATAAAAAGTGTGTCGTGTTTCTCCACTTTTCCTGTTTCTAAATACACTTAGGATGCCAATCTGCCTTCTCAAGATGATACCGCGGTAATAAATATACATTACAGACCCAAAATGCTTCCACGTCATCTTTCTTCATCATACGCATCAGACGGCCGACTCGACAATGTTTTTGCCGACTCGCACAACAATCATGCATCATTGTTGCTGTTGTAATATTTAACTAACGTGGAACCTAATCCAGATCTTGCAAATTAAGCCAATGCGAAAATCACTAGAGAAATAACGAGGAATAATAAGGAGACCAAAGTTTACGTGATTCGATCCGACGTATTGGTACCTATATCCACGGAGAGAGCCAATAGCAAATAATTCATTAATAATCGAGAGAATTTAAGTTTAGAATCGCTCACAACGCTCAAGCATTTCTAACCTAAATTCAACCCAAACCCCAAGTGTTATACAAATAAACAACTCATATGGATAAAATTACTCACAGTACAAATCTTCGGGTTCATATCCGTGGAACCAAGTGTGAGATTTTGGTGGGATCACTGCCAACTATTCTAAAAACTTAAGCTGTTAGATAAAGGCATGATTTAATATTTAATTATTCTAATACTCTCCCTCACGCTTAATCTGGTCTTTTTACCTAGTACTAAGCGTTGACATATTTAATTAGGGAGGCAAATAGAGACCGAAAGATTTGAACTTAAGATCTCCTACTCTGATATCATGTGAGATTTTGGTGAAATCATTGCTAACTATTCTAAAAATTTAAGTTGTTAGATGAATGCGTGGTTTAAATATTTAATTACGCTAACACCGAGAACCAAGAACATCGTTCGCGGCCTAAACTTCTTGATGAGAACTCATGGCATCCTTCACTGTTCTTGCTCTTCGTGCGGCCACAGTTCATCCACTGAGGACTCTTCACTGTGCGGTTACATTTTTCAAGAGCAGAGCCGAGAGAGAAGACCCACTTCTGCTTTCTTGCTCAACTCAACAGGAAAGGATAACCTAGGATTTTTTTTGAAGTATCCCTCTGGGAGAGATACGTTTGGCAATCATTCTATTTTCGAAAATAATTTCTATTCAGAAATAATTTTCTTTTATTCCGTAATAATTTCTAAACATTTGAAGATATTTGGTAATTACTCAAAATTTCTATTCTTGGAATAGAAAAAGAACAGAAATCCGTTTGATAACTGCACAAATTTTTTTTATTAATAATATTTTAATAATATTTTGAATTTTTTTATATTTCTTTCCTTTTTTTTTCTTCTTCTTCCCCTTCCTCGGCCATGGCCAAGTCGCTGGTGCCGGCGACTGGCCACAGGCCAAGGCCGACGAGGGCGTCATGAGGGCCACCCTTGCCGACTCCAGTGAGGTTGCCACCTAGGCGAGGGCTGGACCCTCACCGTTGCAGTCGCCAGATCCGACAAGGGCAGCTAGCAGCTTGGGTGAGGGCCGCCCTCGCCAGATCCAAGGTTGCCCTTGCCCAGGTTGTGAGCAGCCCTTGCCGGATCCTGTGAAGGTGGCCCTTGCCCAAGCCGCGAGCCGCCCTTGCCGGATTCGGCGAGGGCGGCCCTTGCCCAGGTGGCGAGAGTCCAGCCTTCGCCCTTGTTGGTGTCGCCCATGCTAGATCCGTCGAGGGCGGTCCTCGCCCAAGTGGTGAGGGTCTAGCCCTCGCCCTTGCTGGCAAGAGCTACACGCCCTTGCCGGCAACCAGCCACGGGGCAGGAAGAAGAAGAAGAAAAAAAAAATTCTTTTCCATTTCAAAATCTTGTTTTCAGAATTAAAAAGCAACTTTTTTTTGTTTCTTGATTCTGTTCCAAAACTGATTCTGGAAACAATTTTTTGCAAATTTGTGCCCGGGAACAAAAAATTTATCAAAAGAATTTCTGTTTCAAAACTGATTCTGGGAACAAAAGAATAAAAATAGTTACTGTTTAGTCGGTTGCCAAATGTGTCCTAGAGCAGCTAAAGAATAGAAAACCCTATATCTCTTTTGTTTTGTTCTGTCTCGTCTTGGCTCAGATATGGGAGCCCACGTCCAATGAGTCAACAGCCTATGCTTGCTTTGACTTGGATCTACCACATAACCATATAAATATTACACAAAGAAGCGAGGCCCTTTCTATTGTCTTTTAGCGTGCGAGTTTGGATTCCATAAACGACTAGAACTCGAAACATAATTTAACGGTTGCTGAATAAGCGAATCGCATCATCAATAAGTACATGACCTGTCAATCTAGTTTACAAGAGTATTAAATTAGTCCAATCTTAAGGGGTTTATATACCACCATAAACTTTATTGAATTACTAATATTATTTATATGTTAGATTGATTTACTAATTTTATAATCATTTGCATTGATATTTCATTTTGTGGAAAATCTGATAACCAAATCAAAGAAGGGAAAGTAGAGTCTTCCAATTATGATTTCAAATGCATCTCTCTCTCTCTCTAGTTGCTTGTAACTTCATCGCATATGATTCATGTACATCTTCCATAAATAAAAAAAAGTGACCTCACCACGTGCAGCACACATGACCTTGTGCCGGTACGTAAGAGAAGCCACGGACCATGTTACATCCGAAAGTAGAATTTGAAAATTATAAAAGTCAAGATTTCTAATAAAAAAAGAATAAACATGGGAAAATTGATTGTTTTGATAAGATATATTTAACATCTTCAAGATTAAAAAAAAAATTATTTTCAAACCAAATGCATCACGCGTGTCTCCGGCTACAAGTAAAGGTCACGTATTATTCGCTTCCCAAGATTTAAGGAATTATTGTTTATGCGTTTAGCGTTTTGCTGTTGCTCTTTATTTTCCCCTTTCGTCTTGCAGGCCGGCCAAGGTCGATTGAATCTTTTAGATTCGTCGCCGCCAGTGCATAAATGTCTCCATTTGTGCTTGTCTCGCACGTTGCCCGGCTTTTATATTCCCAAATCACTCACCTCCACACAATTAGATGTGGCCGGAGATTGTTCGCTCTCTCTGTGGATAAATACACTCCTCATTATTTCATCTCAACACTAAACACTCTGATTTTGCTTATTTGATGAGTGCTCTCTCCTATTGCATAAGCTATGCACAAAGATCAACTCCTTTTTCTTCTTGTTCTTCTTCTACAAATTCTACCTCGGTCTTTTAGTATTGCCGTCGAAAATAATCGGTGCACCACCTTTTGTGGCGAGGTCGCTAACATAAGCTACCCATTTCGACTGAGAGGCGACCCGACAGTTTGCGGCGACCCTAACTATGAGCTAGCCTGCATAAATAACCGCACTATTCTTGATTTGTACTCGGGCAATTACTATGTACGGTATATCGACTATACCAACTACACGATTAGGGTTGCTGATGTCGGGCTGCAAAAGGGCAATCGCTCGTCTTTCCCTCTTCGCTCTTTGTCGTGTGGCTACTTCAGCTACAAACCGGATCGGTATAGATGTGGGGGATACACGTTCAATAGTCGAGAGTTATCCAAGACTGTTTCGATTGTGAATTGTACAAAGGCCGTTGGTTCTCAGTTTTACATTGACGCTTCATCATGCCTTGATGGGGTTGAATTTTCAAATTTTTCTTGTACAAGAAGTCAATTATATGCCATGGTCGATGCAAATGTGTCGAATGTGAAAACTGCATGCACTATAGAACTTATGGCAATGATACCATGGTGGGCTGATGGCAACAATCTTCGTTCCTATGCGCAAATTCATGATCTGATGGTTTATGGGTTTGAGCTTTCATGGCATCCAATCGCCTGTAAGATTCATTGCAAAGATTATAATGTGTGCGACATTAACGACAAGCACCAAATTCAGTGCAGAAACAAGAAAGGTAAGGATTTTTGAGTTAGTTCAGTTTCCTTAAAAAAATAAAATATATTGCGAGGATATGTTTGGTCAAAAACCTGTGAAATTTCATCTAAACGTGAATTTGAGCTTTGTCATCTTTATATCCTTCCAATGCCCACGTTGTGGTATTTTAATTTATAAGTATAGCAATGACTGCATTTACATTCATTTATTAGTTTAAGTAATTCGAATTCTGCCAGTAAATCTTATTGGATTGAACTTGATATACTCAATTACTCATTGCTTGATTGTGATCTAAATAAGTATCTTTTATATTCTTCAGCTTTCACTTGTCACATATTCTCTCTCTTTTGCAGATGAACGTGGCTTCGATTTCCTCACCGATATCGGCAAATCTATTGAAGTGATCATGCGAAGAGGCATCGGTAACATTAATACAATCTTCTCATTGTTAAATCAAGTTAGTGTTTCTAAACGAAAGCACTTAACACACCCACAATTTGGTTCTTCGTATAACAATAAATACATTATTTATTCATTTGTTTATCTATTTAGTTCGAATTCCGCCCACAAATCCTAGTGGATTGAATCAATATACTCATTGCTTGATTATGGACTAATAAGTATCTTTTAAATTTTCTTCAGCTCTCACTTGTTACAAATTCAATCTCTCTTGCGTAATAGGGATCAACCATTACCTCAATGCGATGCTCTTGCTCTTTGGCATCGGTAACATTACTACATCTTCTCATTGTAAAATTGACTTTATATTTCTAAATGCAAACATTTAACGCACCCACAAATTGGTTATCGAAAATACAGTGTTTCCGTACATGGTTGTGAAATTCATCTTGGGAGCCCCATGCGTGATGATGTTGCTAATACGCAAATGGAGGAGAAAGCACTTAGCAATGGATCAAAACGTTGAAGAATTTTTGCAATCTAATAATAACTTCTTGCCGATAAGGTACTCTTATTCAGAAATCAAGAAAATCACAAGGGGTCTTAAGGAAAAACTAGGCGAGGGAGGGTACGGTTCTGTGTTTAAAGGAAGAATCCGGAGCGGTCGTGAGGTGGCGGTCAAAATTTTGAAGAAGGGAAAAACAAACGGGCAAGACTTCATCAGTGAAGTGGCTACCATCGGAAGAATTTACCATGTTAATGTGGTTGGACTCATAGGGTTCTGCTTCGAGGGCTCGAAACAAGCTCTTGTTTACAATTTCATGCCCAATGGGTCTTTAGATAAGCACATTTTCTCTCGAGAAGAGGGGACTTCTCTCGATTGCAAGGAAGTGTACAAGATTGCTCTCGGAGTGGCTAAAGGGATTGAGTATCTTCATCGAGGATGTGACATTCAAATTCTACACTTTGATATTAAGCCCCATAACATCCTTCTCGATGGGGATTTCACCCCAAAAGTTTCCGACTTTGGGCTTGCTAGGTTGTATCCTATAGACTACAACACCGTGTCTCTAACTACTGCAAGAGGAACCTTGGGATACATGGCTCCAGAGTTGGTCTTCAAGAACCTTGGGGGCGTCTCTTACAAAGCTGATGTCTATAGTTTCGGCAAATTGTTGATGGAAATGGCCAGTGGGAGGAAGAATGTGGACATGATTGTAGAGTGTTCTAGTCAGATTTACTTTCCTTTATGGGTTCATGACCAACTTAGTGCAGGATTGGATGTTCCGGTGAAAGAAGTAAGCGAGGAGAATAGGAGAATAATAAAGAAGATGATAATAGTTGCTCTTTGGTGCGTACAATTGAATCCTAATGAACGCCCCTCGATGTACAAAGTCTTGGAAATGCTCGAAGGAGAAGTAGATGATCTACAAATACCTCCCAAGCCATTGTTTTATCCAACAGAAATGTCAACAAGGGATGATAGAACTTGGACTAACAATGGCAAAGATACTATACCCACTTTATCGACTAGTGAAATAACTTATGACGATTATCAATTTGAGCATACTAGCACTAGTATCACACAAGTATAGAGTCATGTTAATAAAATTTGATCCTCATATGTGGCAAATAGAAACGGGTCATATTGATGATGTAGGTGTTCTTTTGATGGCCATTATATGTTTATAACTATGTTTTTGAATCTTAACTGTGAGTGTATCATCTTTAGCATTATCATATTAATATTGTCATTAATTGTAATTTGGACTATCGGTTCGAATAGTAAACCTAGTGACGATTTTTAAGGTAGTCCTACGAGAAGCGAGTTTGGGTTTAATTTCTAACATGACCCTTCTATTTACGAAGAAGAAAGAATAGAATGGCGAGTTGCATCATTTACAATTTCTCTGTTTTTGGCCTCCAAAAATTACAAAGAGCACTTTGCGGTAACAGTTTCCTTGATTTTGGGATACAAAGAGAAATAACAAAAAGTTAAAGTTGACAAAATCCGGAATAACAGAAAGAACGCGTTTATCGTTTATCCCCGTGATCTTGTCGAGATGTCCCTCCTCATTTCTAAATTCCATCTCCACTCTCTTCTGCTTGCGCTATAGTTTCTCGACACTTGCGCGAGAGAAGAAGACGAAGACGAAGAAGAAGGTGATGAGCGGCCAAGGCGAATCAGCGGCGACACGTGCGTGGTGGGAATGCCGATGGAGCCCCGGGCGCATCCCGTGAACCAGCACGCCGCCACCTGGATTGCCGGTGAGGCTCGCCCTGCAAGCTTCCCCTCCAGCTATTTGAATGCCACCCCGAGTGGCTCTGCCTCTGGCAAAGCAGCGGCGAGGACCCATGCGTCCACGTCGCTCCAATGAATGCCTCCGCACCGTCTGGCAGGAGTGAGTCTATGCGTATTTTCGAGTTTGAAGTTTGTGTTGCGGTTGATGATTAGGCTTTTGAGAATGGTGTTGATGAGGCCGACGCTTTGCTGGTGTTTGCAGGTCCGATGAACAAGATATTCGACGTGCTGGACAGGTGTGGGAAGAGGTTCTAAGATGCTACGCGAAAAGCAGAGGCGCTCGCGGACAATGTCTGGCATCACTGTGAGTTTTCTCTACATTTTGTCTCGCCAAACAAGTCTGTAAAATCAGATAGAAACATTTTGGATTTATCCGTGGAGACGAATCTGATTGACTATTGCTTACTTGTATATATATCTTCTCTGTTTCTGCAATCTATGCGAATGCTATTGGAGTAATCATTCAGTCCAAGCAGCTTGGCTATTTGTTCTTTACGGAAACAGATTCCTAGAAATGCGGAAAGACGGAAACAAATTCCTAAACGACATAAAACTCGAACTAACGAGTATCGCCCAAAAATCGTATACGAAAACGTACCCAGTATAAACTTGAATCACCGATCGTTAAAGTACATCACCAAGAGGGACGTACCTTGTTTTCCACGGATTAAATGTTCCTTTTGCAACGTCGAGAGTGTGCAATCCTTTGATCGTCAAGTAGGGCCGTTCTACTTCAAAATGAGAGAGAATTCTTTTTTGTGTCAAAAACTGATCATGAAATCCTTCAGTAACGTACATTCTTCTTCTCATTTTTTTTTATTCATTTTACAAATAACTGCCCTTTGGCGGTTATTGTTCTCTCTCGTGGGCCCTTTGGTTAATGGGCTGGGTTAGCCCATCATGGGCGGATCACAAAAAAAAACCCATCATCTCCTACTCGCACATGGTGGGCTAAACTTAACTTTCTCTTTTATGCAATGTTCATATCAACAAATAATCCGTGCGACCAGCATACTTCAAGAGCTCGTTGCTATGCATCTATTAGGAATACATAGCAGCTCAAATTGGGCATTACGTTATCGAGTAGATATAGTATGCAATACCCTAGATCAATCAGTCACATTCATATCTCTCTTGATCTCTTTTAGTATCTCGTATATTGTATTCACAACTATGATTTACTCAAAATCATAATTGATCGACCTGTGAATACAAAAAAAAATGTGACATCACAAATAAATTGATCTTCCCCTTTCCTTAATTCTCTCCATTTCAGTTCAATTCGTTTTTCTAGAAATGCCCCATTAGATCGAATTATTTATGACCATTGGCAACACCCTAAGATAGCGAACATTGAATAGAAATTTTGAGAATAAGTTAGAGTCATGAGGGCATTTAACGAGGAACTTTTATCCTCAAGAGTCTCACACGGCATAAAGTTGAGATCAAAAACTTTTGCCACTCTTATAGGTCGTCTTATGCATACGTAGTATGAAATACGTATTACGGCATTCTCTCCTTCCCCTAGGAGCGCATGTCTTTATACTTAATGCCGTACAGATGATAGTTTAGATATACTTAATATCTAGACTTGAGTTCACGTATCTACTCTTTTAAAGAATTCATCAGAACTCACATCTAGCATAATTGACAGATAAAGTAAAATATGTGGGTTATTTTACCTTCGGACATAGTAAATATTATATCCTCATCTTAATATTTAGTTAAGGCGACATTTGTAATTTAGGCTTGAGCTCTCAATTATCACCCAGATAATAAGCTTAAAAAAATTATCTCTATTTATCAGACAGTAAATAGAGGCGATTACTCGTGTAAGTGGGTTAATCTCATCTGTCAAACATATTTTCTCGATATAATGCACTAAGCATTAAGATGCATAAATATTAAATAAATTCATAGGCATTAATAATGAGAGAGCAACTTCATTAAATGTGAACACTCAGGGAAAAATACAATATTCAGTACATCACTTTCTACGCAGTCCCAGAGATTTTATATGACCATAGAAAACATCTCTTGAAATTGGCTTCGTCATAGGATTAGCTATCATTCTTTGTGTAGATATGTATTGCAAGTTCACATATTTTCGTGCAACCATATCCTTGACAAAGTTATACTTGGTATCTATATATTTGGTCTTGCCATGATATTTCGGATCCTTGGTGTATGCTATCACTGCTTGACTATCACTATTAACTAACAATGAGTTTTCAGCATTCTTAGCAACACCTAAATGACCCAAAAATCTCTTAAGCCAAACACCTTCTTGTACTGCTCCTGACAACGCCACGAACTCAGCTTCCATCGTGGACAATGCTATACATGTTTGTTTCTTACTGCTCCAAGATATAGCGCCATTATTCAGTAAGTAAACAAAACCAGAGGTAGATTTCCTTTCATCTAAATCTCCTCCCCAATCAGCATCTGAGTAACCTTCGAGTCGCAGATCCTTGCCTTGATAACTCAGTGAATAATTAGCAGTACCCTTTAGATACCTCATGATTCTTTTTACGGCTTTTCAATGTGCTTGATCTGGATTGGATTGGTACCTACTTACCATCCCAACTGCAAAACATATATTAGGTCTTGTACACATCATAGCGTACATTAAACTTCCAATAGCACTAACATAAGGAACACGTTTCATTTGTTCCTTCTCTTGTGGAGTCTTAGGACACAACCTATGGCTCAATCCTTCACCTTTTGCAATAGAAGTATCATGGGTTTACAGTCTTGCATACAAAATCGTTCAAGAACTTTATTTATATAAGTTTCTTGCGAAAGAGACAATAATCTCTTAGAACGATCTTTTGAAATCTTAACTCCAAGAATATATGCAGCCTCACCCATATCTTTCGTCTCAAAATTGGACAATAACCAACTCTTAATATTATTAACCAACTCTATATTGCTTCCGGCAATTAGTATATCATCAACATATAATGATAAAATCACAAATTGATCTTTGGATCTTTTGATATACACGCAATGATCTTCATCAATCATTTTAAAATCAAACGCTACTATGGCATTATGAAAACGTATATACCATTGTCTCGAAGACTGCTTAAGGCCATATGTCGATCTTAGAAGTCGACATACTTTTTGTTCTTGGCCTTTCACAACGAAGCCAACTGGCTGCTCCATGTAAATTTTTTCTTCTAATTCTCCATTTAGAAAAGCAGTCTTTACATCCATTTGATGTAATTCAAGATCTATGCTTGTCACTATTGCCAGAATAAGGCGAATTGAGGTAAATCTCACTACAGGAAAGAAAGTTTCTTCGTAATCAATTCCTTCCCATTGATTATACCCTTTCGCCACTAGGCGAGTCTTATATCTTTCTATTGAGCCATCGGATTTGCGTTTTATTTTGAGAACCCATTTATTCCCAATAGCTTTGCGTCCTTCTGGAAGATCAACCAGTTCCCAAACATGTTTTGACTTCATTGACTCCATTTCTTCTTTCATTGCAATCATCCATTTTTCTTTGTTAGGGCAATTTAGAGCCTCATTTACATTCCTTGGCTCGTCTTCATCTTGTGGAGCGATCATGAAAGTTTCCCCTTCAATGTCAAAACGTCGTCGGGGAATACTTTGTGACTTGTTCGCCGTATGGGAGATTGTACACGTGGTATATCATTCTCCATTATGCTCCCACTTGGATTAGATAATGACGGAATCGTCTCATCAAAAGGTTGCAATTGAGATTGAGTCGAATTCAATTCCTCACTTCTCGCATTGCTTCCACTTAGACGAACTTTATCGATTTCACTATCAGGATCCAAGGTTTCAAATAGAGAGTAGTTCTCACCTATTTCGCCATTCTTAGGAAACTCATTCTTTAAGAATGTGACATCTTGTGATTCAAATTCAGTTATACTCCCACTTTCTTGCTCACCTATAAATACATATCATTTCGAGGTTTCTGAATACCTTATGAAGATACTCTTCTTATCTCTAGGACCTAATTTCCCATACTTATGAGAAGATTTATGTGTATAAGCGGCACAACCCCAAGGTTTCAGAAAACTCAAATCAGGTTTTCTACTTGTCCATAACTCATACGGAGTAGAAATAACTGATTTTGAAGGCACACGGTTAAGTATGTAGGTAGCAGTTAATAAAGCGTCACCCCAAAAGGTGATAGGTAAGTTAGCCTGCGCCATCATGGACCTAATCATTTCTAGTAGGGTTCTGTTTCTCCTTTCCGCAACACCATTTTGTTGAGGAGTATAGGGAATAGACAACTGTCTTTCTATTCCCTTTTCATCACACAAATTTCTGAACTCATCAGATATATATTCTCGACCTCGATCGGATCTCAATGCTTTTATTTTCTTATCTAATTGATTTTCCACCAAGTTCATAAATATCTTAAAGCAACTAAAAGCCTTAGATTTATGAGAAATCAAATAGACATATCCGAATCGAGTATAATCATCAATAAATGTGATAAAATAAACAGTCCCATGTCTAGCCCTCACATTCATTGGACCACAAATGTCAGAATGGATTAACTGCAAAGGAAATTCAGCTCTTGTTCCTTTTCCAAATGGTTTCCTTGTTGTTTTCCCAGCTAGGCAGTGTTCACAAGTGGGCAAATTTACTTTTTCAATATTGCCCATTAAGCCTTCTTTGGCTAATCTATTCATTCGTTGTTGGCCTATATGGCCAAGCCTAGCATGCCATACGTTCACATCATTATCACACGAAGTAGAAGACGTGAAGTGGGAATAACAAACATTGACATTTACAGAATCAACATCCAGTACAATAAAACCATCTAGAAAATAACCACAACCATAATAACTCATACCTAAATACAAGTTTACACTATTGTTATGGAAGTTCAAATTAAAACCAAGTCGAATCAACACTAAAATAGACACTAAGTTCCGACGAATTTCCGGAGCATATAATACATCATGTAGGAACAAAGTACGTCCACCACGCATAATTAACTGGCAGGTGCCAATTCCTTTAACTTCAGCTCTGGAGTTGTTCCCTACATAAATCCATTTAGTTCCCGTTGGAACTCGTCGGAATTCTACGAAGGCTTCTCTATCCTTCGCTACATGATCTGTTGCTCTCGAATCTATAGTCCACAAAGGATTTGATTCAGTTAGAAATATAGAACTTGATACATAAACAAAATTCTCAACAATACAAGATGAGTTAACCTTCTTTGGCTCGCGACAATCGCGAGCAAAGTGGCCTTTCTTGCTACAGTTGTAGCACTTCACTCTTGACATCTTTTTCTCATGAGGACGCTTTCCTCTTTGGTGTTGTTCATCTCTTGGTTTCTTCCCCGAAGAACTCGCTCTCTTACCTTTCCACCTTCTGAACGAATCAGGACGCTTGCGCTTAGAGCTCGAAGGCCCTTGTGATCTAGAACCTGCATAGTAAATGTCAATTACCGGCTTATCCGCCAGGAGGTGGTCCTCCTCTAGCTCTAAGTGGCGCACTGCATCCTCAAAGGTTTTGATGTTCTCATTGTGAGTTAGGTGCAACTTCATATGCTTCCAACTTTGAGGCAAAGAACGAATCACTGCTTGCACTTGCTGCTCATCAGTCAAAACATGGCCAGCATCCTTCAGCTCATTAATCATGTTTGACATTTTCCTTAAATGTTGTTTCATGGACTGACCATGTGGCTTCTTATATGAGTCAAATCTTATAGTGAGCTGTCTAAACTTAGTTACAGATGTATGACCAAACCTTGTTGCCAATGCTCCCCACATCTCCTTAGCATTTTCAAAACGCCTAAACTCTCGCATGACATCATTTTCCATGCTACTCAGCAACGTGATGCGAGCAAGGGAGTTCTTCCTTTTCTATACAGCAAATGCATCCTTATCTCTCTTATGTTGTGCAGTGTTTCCGTCTTCAGGCTCTACCATAACCAGGTTAAGAGCTTCAAGAGCCTCTTGCTCTTCCAGTACATATTGGATTTTCATATGCCAAATTTCATAATTATCACCGTTAAGCTTCTCTCCTTTATTCAATTCAGCAACTATATTCTTTGATGCTGAAGCCATGGTATCTGAACATTTCAGACATACGCACGAATTATTAATGCCACTCATTTATGCATTAATTTTACACAAACTAATTATATTAATGAATAATTTCACATAGGCTTTAGATTCGAAAGTTCACTATGTTCCCAATCATCATAAAAAATCCTAATGTGAAATTACCCTTAATGTAATCATTAAGGTAAAATTACGTTCTTTAAAGTTACTAAAACTTTTAGAATTCCCACTCAACTTCATATGATACTAATAAGATAAATATTAAAACAGAATAGTACTATAAACTATTCACAACATGAATATCCATCAACATCCATTTACCTAACATTATGTACATAAGGAATGAATCCATCAAAGAAAATAAACATAAACACCAACATAAAAAGAACTATCCACCCAAGATATCTAACACCAACCTATAGTGAACATATCCATAAGAGCTTACGAAAAATAGATAAACACAATCAAGCGGTGATCCTCTTTCTATAAACTGGAAATGATTCATGAAAATCCTCAGGAAATTCTATTTTCTTTGGCATCCAAATGGAGGCACCCGGAAAACCCCTAGATTCGGGCAACGTATTGCGCCGAGACCGATTCAATACAAGGGTTGACGTCCGTCTTGTCCCGACCCGTATGTACTCTATCATGAATTGCTCCACAATCATCTTATAGCTTGGACCTTCTAAGGTGTCCCAAACCCTATCAATCATTCTTCCCAACTCATCAGGAATGGTGCATTTGAGGGCTCCGACCATCACATACTCGGCATTACGAAACCGTTCCAAATGATATCTTGTATCATTTGGTTGACTTTGATGATGTGTGTCATCATGTCATCATCAGCATCCCACCGGAAAAGAGCCAGCTTGATTCTTAGTTTCTCAAGCTTCTTCTTTTGAGCCGCCGTTCTAGGGATAATAGGGGTTCGATATCTTCGTACCATTATTCCTGCAACAAATGCAGAAAAAAATAAAAGGATTACTCATAATCCAAGGTACAAATTTTTTTTTCATCGATCAACAGTGGTCAACGCCAGTCAATGGTCAACGGGTCAAGTTTACGGGTCGGGTGGATTATCGGGTCAAGTCGGATTCGGGTCGGGTCGGGTCTAAAAAACCCGGTTGGGCAACTGCGTGGCTGACGTCACTCATGGCGCGTGCGATGCACGCGGGCAGGGAGGAACCGCCACGCACGTGCCGGCGAGACCGCCACTTGCGGCGGTGCGTGTGGGCGCGTGCGGCTCCTCCCGGCGACGTGCCACCCATCAAAATTCTCGTTTCGACGAGTACTACGACCCTACACTTTCAAATTTTAATTTTACCGCATGGAATTTCGAAAAACAATGCGGACCAGTACGGTCGGGTGTCGGTATTTCGTACCCGAGTGTTCGTCGGTGCCGTTTCATGAATTCCGGCCAATATTCCGTGTTATGCACACTTACAACGATCAGGAAACAAGAATACTTGCTCTGATACCAATGATGGAAACAGATTCCTAGAAATGCGGAAAGACGGAAACAAATTCCTAAACGACATAAAACTCGAACTAACGAGTATCGCCCAAAAATCGTATACGAAAACGTACCCAGTATAAACTTGAATCACCGATCGTTAAAGTACATCACCAAGAGGGACGTACTTTGTTTTCCACTGATTAAATGTTCCTTTTGCAACGTCGAGAGTGTGCGATCCTTTGATCGTCAAGTAGGGCCGTTCTACTTCAAAATGAGAGAGAATTCTTTTTTGTGTCAAAAACTAATCATGAAATCCTTCAGTAACGTACATTCTTCTTCTCATTTTTTTTATTCATTTTACAAATAACTGCCCTTTGGTGGTTATTATTCTCTCTCGTGGGCCCTTTGGTTAATGGGCTGGGTTAGCCCATCATGGGCGGATCACAAAAAAAAACCCATCAGTTCTGAATTTACTGCGTTTGTTTAGCATGGCGGCCTCACAACATTCCGGTCCTATGGTTTTGGAAATCAGTTCAAACGATCAGTCATCGGCTTCTTTTGCAATTACCACCTAGGAACTAAGATACTTGCTTTATAATCGGTGCATTTAATCCACCAATTAGCAGTTGAGCGAATCAAATCCCGTGATTTTGTTTTTCTAGAGGAGCTTCAACTTTAATGTGCAGTGCTATCTTCGATGCGTATTCTTACATCAATGGATAAGTCACAAACTTTCCAAGTCATGATTACATGGAATGATGGGAAATGGGCTGTTTACATGGCCATGCCCATTATGCAGTCAAAAGATGAGTCTCTTGAGAATGGAAAATACATGTAATTTTGGCTAGAAGGGGTCGAATATCTTCGTCAAGGATGCGACGTGCAAATTCTACGCTTTGATATAAAACCTCGCAACATTCTTCTCGACAGAGATTTCACCCCAAAAGTTTCCCACATTGCGCTCACGAGATTGTATCCCACGAAATACAACACCGTGCCTCTAACTGCTGCGAGATTAACCTTGAGATACATGGCTCTAGAGCTAGTTTATATGTGACATCCAAAATTTTCTATATTAGTTGACAGAAATTGAAGAGGAGGAATGCGAAATTTGTATTTCTCAATATGTATTTGTACATGTACATGGCTGTATTTATAGTACAATAAGCAATTAGGAAATAAATAAACATGATATCATTTTCCTATTTAATCTTCTGAATATTCCATCAATATTCCTTAATACCGATTGTGCCGATTGTCTGAATCAATTAGTGGAGTCAAAGGATCAAATCAAATCCTTTCTCCAACACTCCCCCTCAAGCTGGCGGCTTATATACGTCGAAGACGCCAAGCTTGCTCAACAGATACGCATGTTGTCTTTGGCATAATGGCTTAGTGAAAATATCTGCAGGTTGTTCCGCAGTTCCAATTCCTCGAGTTAAGATTGGATTTTTTCACGAGTGAAGTGGCAATCAACTTCTATATGTTTCGTCCTTTCATGAAAGATTGGATTTGCTGCTAGTTTAAGTGCAGCATCATTGTCACAAAATAGTTTGCTTGCTCCATCAATTTGTACCCCAAGGTCTGAAAGCAAACCCCGTATCCAAACTATTTCGCAAACAGTTTTTGCCATAGCTCGATATTCAGATTCGGCTAATGATAATGAGATGGTTGATTGCTTCTTTGTCTTCCATGAAATCAAGGATCTTCCCAATTTAATGCAAAAGCCTGTGATAGATTTTCTGGTCATTGGGCAAGTAGCGTAATCCGTATCACAATAAGCTGTCATCTTCATGTCGCAATCACGAGATAAGAGAATTCCAAGTCCTGGGCATCCCTTCAAATACTTTACAACCTTCAATGCTGCTGTCATATGGGACTGCTTCGGACTATGCATGAATTGGCTGAGTATCTGCACTGCATAACATATATCAGGTCTAGTCATGGTGAGATATATTAATTTTCCCACAAGTCGCTGATATCCTGATGGGTCTTTAAGCAATGGATCCTCGTTAGACGATGATAAACTCGTATCATATTCAAGCGTCGTAAGCTTGACATTCTGTTCAATAGCAATGACAGCTGGCCTACATCCTGATAATCCTGCTTCTGATATGATTTCCAAAACGAATTTCCGCTAACTGAGTGATATTCCTTTGTCCGATCGAGCTATCTCAATACCAAGGAAATATTTGGGAGGTCCCAAATCTTTGATATGAAAAGTAGAATGCAGATAATCCTTAAATTTTCTAATGGCGGAATCATCATTTCCCATAATAAGTATGTCATCAACATATATTAACAAATAAATTGATGAAGCACCTTTGGTCCATGTGAATAAAGCATAGTCATGCTTGGAGTGCTTAAAGCCCGCATGCATGAGTGTATTGGTGAATTTTGCATACCGCTGTCGAGAAGCCTGCTTAAGTCCATATAGGGATTTACGAAGACGACATACCCGAGACTCCTCCTGTCGTCGTAAGCCCTGTGGAAGTTCCATGTAGATTTCTTCGTCTAGATCACCATGAAGAAAAGCATTATGAACATCCATTTGATGCAACTGCCAATTACGAAATGCAGCAATGGATAGAAAAGAACGCACAGTCACCTCTTTGGCAACGGGGGAAAATGTTTCATGATAGTCAAAACCTTCCCGTTGTGTGAATCCTTTCGCAACTAGTCGAGCCTTGTAGCGTTCAACTGAACCATTTGCCTTGTATTTGATTTTATATACCCATTTGCAGCCAATTGATTTCCTATGTGAAGGCAATGGAACTATGTCCCAAGTATGATTTTTAATAAAGGCATCTAGTTCAACCTTCATAGCCTGTTGCCAGCGTAGGTCACGTGCCGCTTCTTCATAAGAAGTTGGTTCCTGTTCTTCGGATATGTGACTAATACAGCACATGTGCTCTGGTGACAGTCGACTAAAAGAGACGTATGAAGAAACAGGATAATGTGTACCTTGAGACTCCAATGTGGGGCATATATAGTCTTTAGTCCATGTAGGTGGACGAACAAGACGTCTCGAGCGTCGGGGTTGCTTGGCAATTGATCGTTCTAGGGGTGATAAAGAAGATTCAATATGTGGCTGTGCAAGCAGAGCAGATGAAGTGTCCTCCTCATGTAAAGCTACTGGGGAATCGACTGCTTGGTTTGATGATTCAGGAATTGTTGACATCTAAATCGGTGGAACGAAGATGTATTGTGGGGTTGCAGATAAATCTTCTTCTGATAAGAACTGACGATGATTTGGCTCCGATATAAACGTATGAGATGAAGATGTCAAATCCTCAAACGGAAATATATCTTCATGGAAAACAACATCTCGGCTAACAAAGAAGCGACCTGTAGATATCTCCATAACCCTGTATCCTTTCTGTAGAGGAGGATATCCCATGAAAACACATCGGAGTGCACGAGGATCCATTTTGTCCCGAAGGCCCACAATCGTCGCATAACATAAACAGCCAAATACTCTTAGATGTCCAATCTCTGGTTGTTTCCCAAAGAGCATCTCAAAAGGAGTTCGTCCTTCAAGAATTCGAGTTGGCATGCGATTGATCAAATAGGCTGCTGTAACCACACAATCTCCCCAAAATGTTTCAGGAATGGAGGCTTAGTATTTAAGTGCTCGAGCTACTTCTAAGAGATGGCGATGTTTACGTTCTACAATCCCATTTTGTTGGGGAGTGTATGTGCAAGAGCTTTCGTGAAGTATCCCATGAGAAGCAAGAAAAGATTTACACTCTGTAGTGAAACACTCACGCCCATTGTCTGTGCGAATTCTTTGAATGGCTTTATGGAATTGATTCTTGATCAAGGAAAAGAAATTCGACAGATTGGAAAAGGTTTGGCTCTTGGATTGTATGAGGAACACCCAAGTAGCGCGAGTATAATCATCGACAATTGTTAGAAAATACCGAGACCCATCATGATGTGGAGTGTGATAGAGACCCCAGATGTCTACATGAATTAGAGAAAAAAATACTAGTAGCTCGAGACATGCTTTTTGGAAACGGTGCTCGTGATTGCTTTGCCAAAGGGCAGATTGTACAGTTTGAATAAGGAAAACGAGCACTATGATCCAAACGCTGATGAGAAAGAAAATTTTTATTGCTAGTGGTAGCATTACATGAAATGCCTTTTGATAAATCAAAATCCTTTGGAAAGCTTATCCAAAAATATGGTCCTTGCGTAACACTACCCAAGCCCATCAGTTTGCCAGTCGAATGGTCCTGAAAGAAGCAATTTTCCGAATTGAATATGACGCGACAAGAATTGTCTTCACAAATCTTGGAAATAGATATGAGATTGAATTCAAATTCAGGAATGTAGAGGACATTTTTTAGGATAATGTTTGGACTAAGATGGACAGTTCCAATTTTGGTAACATGAGTGATGGTACCATTGGGAAGACGAACAGTCATAGAAGAATGAATTTTCTTGTGAACATCAGAAAAAATGTGTTCATCACAGATTATATGGTCACTAGCACCTGAATCAATTATCCATGCATCAACTGAAACAACATCGTTATTGCAGAAAGAAATACCTGAAAAACTTGCACTTTTGTCGATATTCTTTAATTGATTCAGAGTCCTCATAATATGTTGATACTGATCATGAGTAATGGTCTGATTTGCCCTTTCAGTCCCTTGTGCCAAAACTTGGTAAGCCAAAAAATCTTGCTCCTTTTTTTCTTTGTCATATGGTTTTCCATGCAATTTCCAGCACGTATCAATGGTGTGATGTGGGCGCTTGCAATATTCACAATATTTACCTTTATTTTTGGAATTTGGCCCACTTCCTCTTTGTGATGATGTGGCACCCCGTGGGCCATGAGATGGCTTGAAAGCAGGGGCTGACGTGGCCTGATAATAGCCATTCGATTCGCTCAAGTGACTGATCAAATGATGGCCGTTGGATCCACCTTTTGATCTTGACCGTTCGTTCGAAAAGAACTTCTAGGGTTCTCCTCTTCTTTTCTGCTCCACGCCGCTTGATGAAGTCCCAGAGGTGGAACACTCCCATGGCTTTCGACGATGCTTGCAATGCTCCGATATGGTGGTTCCGATGGTGCTGTGAGAGTGATGCTCTCAACTCGTCCGTGCTCGGCTGTAGCCAGTCGCTAGCTCTCCTCTTGGATGGCCAGTTGATAGATCCGGCCGAGCAATGGCATTGGCTCCATCGCCAATATCTGCGACCTAAAATGTGAGTATGTTTCATTCAGAATGAGTAAGAATCGTGTTACTTTCTCCCTATCCTTCATTGCTTGATATTGTCGGAGTGTAGCCTCGGGTCCCTCCAACTGTTCCTCGGCCGCCTCGAACTCATTCCACAGAGTCGAGAGTCGGTTGAAGCAAGCAGTGACCGAAAGGTTCCCTTGCTTCAATTCCGACAAGGCTTGAGTGATTGTAAATAGCTTGGCTTGGTCAAGGCGCCCATACATTTCACGAATGTTCTCCCACATTACCTTCGAATCCTCGGTTGGTGGGAGTCCGGCCGCGACATCGGAAGCAAGGCAATTTCCGATCCAAGTGCGAACCAACTGATTGCACTTCCGCCAATGCCGTTGGAGTCGTTCTTCGGTCGGAAAAGTGACGGCTCCGTCGAGGAAGCCGTCCTTGTCTTTTGTAACAAGAGCTCGTCGGAAGTCCCGAGCCCAAGCGTTGTAGTTGTCCGGTCCAGTGAGCTATAGGTTGATGAGCCGCAGCTCTGGTCCGTCGGCCGGTAACGTATAGAGGGTGTCGCCGGGCTCGGGGCGGCCGCTGCTGACTGGGAACGAGTAGGGCAGAAATCCGGGTCCGTGATTCGAGGCTGTCCGACCCGGTCCTCCATTTGAATTGGTCTCCTGCGGAAGGGGAGTTCCATGGTTTGGAATGCCATCCTCTCCAAGTGGACCATGTTGTGCCCTTGTCTGACTTGGCCCGATGGCCCATTGTCCTTGAATAGGATACCAATGAACTGGAGGCCACTGGGTTGGACTAGGAATCTGAACTGGAACAGGAGCGGATTGAACAGGAGCAGTTTGAACAGGAGCAGATCCGACAGAGTGTTGTGCAGAAGACCGCTCCTCTTCGTTCGGATCAACCAGATCTGAATCTTGATGTTGAGTCGAGTTAGGGGTTTCCTCCATTGAAGAATTGTCGGTATTCGGTATGATATCAAAAAAAAAATTTGAATTCCTACTCGGGTGCTGATTTGTTTTGCAGAATTGGGATCGCAACAAGAAGTTAGAAACCAACCGGAGGCAATTCGAAGGTAGCGGAAGTTAGACCAGGAAGGACTGCTCTGATACCATGACAGAAATTGAAGAGGAGGAATGTGAAATTTGTATTTCTCAATATGTATTTGTACATGTACATGGCTGTATTTATAGTACAATAAGCAATTAGGAAATAAATAAACATGATATCATTTTCCTATTTAATCTTCTGAATATTCCATCAATATTCCTTAATACCGATTGTGCCGATTGTCTGAATCAATTAGTGGAGTCAAAGGATCAAATCAAATCCTTTCTCCAACATTAGTTAACAACAATTTAGGATATAAACATAATAAATAATTCATCTGGGGTTTTGAATGGCATGTGTGAAATCTCAGTTGGATTATTAATTATGTACTCATAGAAGCTGAAAGGGTTAACATGTCATATATGGACTGGGATGCAAGTACTTGAATCGTGTAGGATACATGCCTTAAGGTGATCGAAATATTCTATTATGAATATGTAAATAATTGAGGAATAAGTTCAATTTATACAGTACTCTAACCAAATGAGGGATTGACATTTCCTAAATTATAGTGGCTCCACGAAATGATATGTGATATTATTCATTGGTTGTTATGATGTTGTTGTGCTTCCGGGTTAAGTGGTAAGATTATCTCCTATTTTAGACCTAAAGAGTTCATTTACTAAGCTTATACTCACCCCAATATATTTTACAAATTGTTCAAGTTCGGAGTTCATGGGCTTTTAGATTAATGCTTCTGACGATCACTTGTAAGGATTGGATCAAAGTGGGCAATGAAAGTGGAGATATGTTTTTGTAGAGAAGATTTTGATGTATATTAGCTGAGGTTAAATTATTTGTATGATTGATGATAAATTAGTTATTCATTGGACAATTAAAGTGAAGTTTGATTATTTATTCATTCGAGGTTCAGATTGCATGAAAAATTTCAAGTCACGACGCTATAAGAACCTAGGGGGCGTTTCTTACAAAGATGTTGTCTACAGTTTCGGCAAAAAGTTGATGGAACTGGCCAATTGGAGGAAGAATGGGGACGTGGTTGCAAAGTGTTCTAGTCATATTTATTTTCTTTTACGGGTTCATGACCACCTTAGTGAAGGATTGGACATTCCAGCAGAAGAAGTTATCGAGGAGGATAGGAGAATAGTAAAGAAGATGGTGCGTACAATGTAATCCTTGTGAAGGCACTTCGATGCACAAAGTCTTGCAACTGCTAGAAGGAGAGGTTTAGACAAAATGCCCAGGCCACTCTTTTATCTAGCAGAAATGTCAACGAGGGATGACTGAACTTGGACTGACGAACGCAAAGATACCATATCCCCTTCATCAACTAGCGCGATAACTTACAAAGATTCTCATTTTGAGTATGCTAGTAATAGTATTACTCAAGTATAAAGACATCTGATCATGGCCATCTTCTAGTTGTATATATGACTATTTATGGGCGTTAATTATGGCTCTATCATCTTTAGCATTATTAGATTAAAGATTTCATTAGTTATATTTTGACTTTCGAATCCGCCGGAAAAGCTAATGACAACCTTCAACATAGTGTTAAGAGGAGCAAGTTCGGGTTTCGGAGTCTTTGCTTCAAAACACAACTCGCACACAACCAGCACTAGGTGGGGGTCCACGACAATCTAGTGGAGCAAAATACCCGTTTCGATAGTTCATGACCCGTCATCGTTCTTTTCGTTAATAACTTACTAAATCCTTTATTAGTACACTTTAAATAACTTACTAAAGTGTTTTGCCACTTTAAATATGAACTGAGCAGGAAAGCGAGTGTTCAGAATGACCCGGAAAAGATGGATGCGTTTGTTGCCGGAGCTTCTTTGAATTTTGACCCAATATGATCGATGATGATGAAACCTGGTTTGCACCTTCCCCAGATAATCTTCTACGAGCTTTTCCAGGATGGTTCGCAAGCCATGAGCTTTTGACTTTTTGTCCGATCTTCGGTTGCTCATCTACGCACGTTAATCGAATTTGATAATAATTTCGCAGTGCATTATTGCCTCGAACGTACACCGGCTCTGACTTTTCAGCCGACCATTACCAAATCTCATACGTCCCATTATTGTTGGTCGCTACAGCCCAAATCACTCACCTCCACACAATGAAGTTTGTAGTCGGACATTGCTCCCCTCATCTCCACACTAAACACCCTGAATTTTGCTGAGTTGATTCGTGCTCTCTCCTATTGCATAAGCCATGCACAAAGATCAGCTCCTCCTCCTTCTTCTTCTACTTCTACCTCGGTCTTTTAGTATTGCCATCGAAAATAATCAGTGCACCATCTCTTGTGGCGAGGTTGCCAACATAAGCTTCCCGTTTCGGCTAAAGGGCGACCCTACGGTTTGCGGTGATTCTAATTATGAGCTAGCTTGCATAAATAACTGCACCGTTCTCGATTTGTACTCAGGTAAGTACTATGTACGTTCCATCGACTATACCAACTACACGATTTGGGTTGCTGATGTCGGGCTACAAAAGGGTGATTGCTTGTCCCTTCCTCTTCGCTCTTTGTCGTGCCGTAGCTTCTGGCTCCAACCGAATTCATATGAATGCGGGGATTACACGTTCTATGGTCAAGAGTTATCCAAGACCGTTTCGATCATGAACTGCTCGAAGGCTGTTGCTTCTCAGTTTTACATTGATACTTTGTCGTGACTTGATGGGGTCAAATTTTCGAATTTTTCTGGTACAAGAAGGCGATTATATGCCATGGTGGATGCAAATGTCTCGTATGTGGAAATTGCATGCACTATAGAGCTTATGGCAATGATACCTGCGTGGGTTGATGGCGATGATCTCCGTTCCTATGCCCAAATCCATGAACAGATGGTTTATGGATTTGAGCTTTCATGGCTTCCAATTGTCGCTGAGATGCATTGCAAACATCGTTATTGGGACATCATCGGCAAGCACCAAATTCGGTGTGGACCCAAAAGTAAGAACTTTTGAGTTTGTTCAGTTTTCTCAGATAAAAAAAGAACTTTGTGAGGACATATCTGGTCAAAACCCGTAAAATTTCATCGACACGTGAAATTGAGCTCTAGTTATCGGTATATCTTTTCAGAGCCCGTGTGATTTGAAAATGCCCATTAAGATCGAGTAGTTAGTTAAATGCTATTGTGGTATCTTTTTTACGTATAACAACAAATACATTTTCATTCATTTGTTTATTTATTTAATTTGGATTACGCCAACAACTCTGAGTGGATTGAACTGAAATACTCATTGCTTGATTGTTGTCTAAATAAGTGTATTTTAGAACGCTGACAAGGCATACGGCTCAGTGGTTGGGAGGGGTGGGGATGCTCAAGTCGGGGGTTCAATCCCCAGCAGAACAGTCTCTCTAAAGCTTTCACTTATCACATATCTAATCTCTTTTGCAGGAAATATTATCGTCGTCGCCCTCTTAGATATCGCCTGGTGTATGGAGATGGTCTTGTACTATGGCATCGGTAACACTACTACAATCTTCTTATTATGAATTGATTTGATGTTTCTAAATGCAAACGATTTAACACACCCACAATTCTCTTGCGTTTTCCCCGAATACAGCGCCATTCATAGCGGCGAAATTCATCGTGGGAGCCACGTGTGTGATGATATTGCTAATACGCAAATGGAGGAGAAGACATTTAGCAATGGATCACAACATTGAAGAATTTTTGCAATCTAACAATAACTTCTTGCCGATAAGGTACTCTTATTCGGACATCAAGAAAATCACGGGCGGCCTCAAGGAAAAATTAGGCGAGGGAGGGTATGGTTCCGTATTCAAAGGAAAACTCAGGAGCGGCCATGAGGTGACGGTCAAGATTCTGAAGAAGGGGAAAGCGAACGGGCAAGACTTCATTAGCGAAGTGGCTACTATCGGAAGAATTCATCATGTTAATGTGGTTGGACTCCTTGGATTTTGCTTCGAAGGCTCCAAACAAGCTCTGGTCTATGATTTCATGCACAATGGGTCTTTGGATAAGCACATTTTCTCATGAGGAGAGAGAACTTCTCTTGATTGCAAGGAAGTGTACAAGATTGCTCTTGGAGTGGCTAGAGGGATCGAGTATTTTCATCGAGGATGCGACGTGCAAATTCTACACTTTGATATTAAGCCACACAACATTCTTCTCGACAGGGATTTAACTCCAAAAGTTTCCGATTTTGGGCTCGCAAGATTGTATTCCCCTGACCACAACACTGTGTCTCTAACTGCTGCGAGAGGAACCTTGGGATACATGGCTCCAGAGCTAGTCTACAAGAACCTTGGGGGCATCTCTTACAAAGCCGATGTCTATAGTTTCGGCAAATTGTTGATGGAAATGGCCAGTGGGAGGAAGAATGTAGAGGCGGATGCTGAGTATTCCAGTCAAATTTACTTTCCTCTATGTGTTCATTATCAACTTAGTGAGGGATCGAAAGTTCCAATCAAAGAAGTTAGCAAGGAGGATAAGAGAATAGTTAAAAAGATGATGATAGTTGCTCTTTGGTGCTTACAATTGAATCCTAGTGATCGCCCGTCAATGCGTAAAGTCTTGGAAATTCTCGAAGGAAAAGCGGATGATCTACAAGTACCTCCCAAGCCACTCTTTTATCCAACGGAAATGTCAACAAGGGATGATGGAACTTGGACCGACAAAGGCAATGATACTATATCCACTTCATCAACTATTGCAACAACTTATGAAGCTTTTCATCTTGACCATACTAATACTAGTATTACACAAGCATGGATAAATACCAATAGCATTTAATCCGTTCACATTTGTGGCAAACAGAATCGGCTCGTATTAATGATGTTTTATGTGTAGCTCCCCTTTCATTGCCATCATCAGATTGTATGTATCTGTGACTATTTTTAATGGATCATATTTACGATTGTATCATCTTTAGCATTTTCATATTAATGATGTCATTCGTTATATGGACTTTGGGATCGGATAGAAAATCTAGAGATGACTTCTATCGTAGTCTTGCAAGGAGAGAGTTTGGGTTTCAGAGTTTTTGCTTAAATACTAACTAGCACATAACCCACGCTACACATGACTTCCTGGCACTCCAGTGGTCAAAATGTACACGTCGCTTCATGGCACGCCATTTGTCGATTCGAATAAAAATGACAGATGAAGAGAAATGATTAAATTTCGGAGAGATGATAAACAACAACTTCGGTGTAAAGAAGGGAGAGCGTGAGACATTTACCTATGCAATAAATAGGGGAGACTTTTGTTGACTTTTTTTTTTATCGAAAATCACTTAAAAATTTAATCAGAGAATAATACGGGACATCAAAAGATGACCTCTCCGTTAAAAACATTAATAGATTGGATTAATTAAATTCTTATTTCTTTTACTAGGTTGCTAAGGTTATTTAGTGATAGAGTGGTAACTGTGCTCTTAAAAATGATGTAAGTTTTTCTTTCCAGGTTCATTGTCTATGGCTACTTCAGGTAAATTACGACCCATAAAATTACAATTGTAAACGAGTTACGACTATTATAGGTAAAATCACAACTCATAAAGTTAAGTTACTACGTACAAGTGCCACCAACTTTATGATAATTTCAGGTAAATTACGACAAGTTCCGGAAAATTATGGCTAAAAGTGGGATAGCTCCCGCTATTTTGGCTACGGGACCTAGAAGCACCCATAATTGATATCTTTTAGACCTACACAAATGTCCTATTTTGAATTTCCGATTGATGCTAAGTGGACCTCATCAGAAGGTTTTAGCGATAAAGAATCCATTGACAAAATCTCATTCCGAGTACTCATACATGACATATCAATATTCAATTTTAGTTATTTGGACTGTTTCACACTTTAATTTAGAATCACATGCCTCTAGGCCTCGTGTTTTTGTTCAAGGCCCAGGCACCAGAGACTAATCCTTGAGGTCTCGGGCTTGGGAGCTGGAATCCCAAGTTCATCCCGACTATCATGTGCTCAACCCTTGAGTCTCCGTCCTGTCCTCGGTCCTCGTCGTGCCAAGCTTAAGCACTAGAGTCTCGATTTCGGGCATTGCGGTTTCCAGGCCGTCCTGGAGGTCTTGAGTCGAGGCCTTAGGATCTCGGGTGTTGGGGACTTGAGATGACATTCCCCTCCTCGCACAGTTAGCGATAGCAAGAAGAAATGGACTTAGACTATTCGATGATGGAGTATAATTATGATGAAGGTGGAATTCAATTAAAGGTTGTTAGGTAACTCCTTGAATTATATTTCAAAGAAATCCCATCATATGAAATATTCCAGCTCCAACAATTGTCCATTTTTACTGAATGAAAAGGTTAGGAGTAGAATTTTTATTATTCAAGTAATTCAATTTTACCGGAATCAAACAGCTAAACAAGGCCTAAAGCAAACCTCTCAAATCGTAATAAACAGCTAATTCAAGTCTCTCATTCTGACTCGGGAGGTAAGGAATGGAGAAAGTAACTTGTTTTCGACAGTTCATAGCCCATCATCCTTCTTTTCGTAAGTAACTTTTTACTATTTTCATTGGTACACTCCGAGTTGTGAATTGAGCACAAAAGTGAGTGAATGTATTACAGAATGACCAGGAACAGACGGACGCGCTTGTTGCTGGAGCATCCTTTGAATTTTGTGACCCATCATAATCGATTACGATGACACCTGATTCGAACCTTCCCCAAATTTTCTTCCACGGGCTTTTCTAGGATGGTCCGCAACACGTGATCTTTTTTAACTTTTTCTTCCGATTCTCTATCGCTTGTTCTCCGCACGTTGATTAACTTTGACTTATCAGCTGACGTGTCCGACACTTGTCTTGTTCTATCTTCCGTCAATCATATCTGTTAGGCTACCCACAAGTCATTCGCTTCACAACAACGTACACGTAGTTGGAGATTTATTCGTCTTTGTGAGATGGATCTAGTCATGGCCACGGTTCAGAATCGACCGGTTCCGGTTCGTGGCCAAGTATGAACCGGAACCGTCCGGTTCCGGGCCGGTTCCGGTTCTGGTTCAGGTTCGGAACCGATTCCGGTCATATATTTTTTTTTTCCTTTTCTTCCTCCGCCGGCCATAGCTGGGGCCGGCGGAGGTCGCTGGCCTCAGGCGAGGCCGCCCTCGCCAGCGTCGGGCGAGGGCTGCCCTCGCCTGGGCTGGGCGAGGGCCGCCCTCGCCTGGGCTGGGCGAGGCCGGCCTCGCTAGATCGGGCGAGGGCTCGACCTCGCCGGCATCGGGCGAGGCCGACCTCGCCTGCAACTGGCGAGGCCGGCCTCGCCTGAGGCCGGCGAGGTCGAACCCTCGCCAGATCTGGCGAGGCTCGACCTCGCCGGCGTCGGGCGAGGCCGGCCTCGCCAGTTGCCGCCGAGGTTGAGCCTCGCCGGCGTCGGGCGAGGCCGGCCTCACCAGTTGCAGGCGAGGTCGGCCTCGCCCGACGTCGGCGAGGTCGAGCCCTCGCCAGTTTTTTTTTCTGTCTTTGGAACCGGGCCCGGTCAACGGGCCGGGCCCGGGTTTGACCGGGCCGAAACCGGCCCGTGGCCACCACTAGATGGACCAACCCATTATATATATATAAGGCAACTGACAATAGGCTGTATCATCTTCAAAAACCTTGCTCCTTTGTTTATATTAGCTTTCCGATCCCATTCAATTTGTGACTTGAAAATGGCCATGTCCCTGTAATTTCAGTTGATTTAATTTCTTCTTAATTGAAACCCTTTGCAAGTGCTTGCAACAACATTGCAATGCTATAAAAAACTTGCCCTCGTTGTTGTTATTCTTTTACGCGGGTAGTGTCGCTGCGGAAAATCACCTCATGTGGCAATCTTATCAACATAAGCTACCTATTTCGACTATAAGGCGATCCAAGGAGCTGAAGCCACCGGAAATACGAGCTAGCCTGTGAAAATAATCACATTATTTTGAATTTATTCTCAAGTAAGTACCACGTGCAGTGAATTGACTACAAAAACCAAAATGTGACTAGTGATATTGGGCTACAAAAGTGTAATTGCTTGTCTCTTACTCTATCTTTTTGTCAGGTCGTAACTTCAGCGAAGGTTTGAACCCATATAATTGTGGGGGCTACGATAGATATAACAGCTCCACATTTTCCATGACCGTGGTAGTCATGAACTGTGCAAAGACCATCGATTCTCCTCACATATTTACACATTTCCAATCAAATACCGAAATATAATTATTCAATCAAGTACAGAACTCTTCAAAATTGACTCAATCCATTACTTCTGTTAAAAAAAAAGTGTTAGCTGATGTGGTCGATTTTTTGTTAAATTGCCATTAGTCGTACACTCAGGACATTAAGATGATACCACGTTAGCAAATTATATTAGACGACCAAGATGCTTCCACATCATCTTTCTTCGTCCTACACATTAGACGGCCAAGTTGGGGGGAGGGGGGCTCATTACTCAGCAAAAATTATGCCAAGTCAGCAAAAATTATGCTAGACAACTCTTTTATCAAATATATAAATGTATATATTTCGATAGCAGGTTGATAGTGGTTATGTATATGGTTGGGTCCTTCGTACGAAAGGAAGGCCGTGTCAATATCCTTGTTTTTATAGAGCCGTGGTTGTGACAACTTAAATGCCACCCCCAGCGATTCTGCCTCTGGCTTCCTCAACCTCACCAAAGCAGCAGCGAGAACTCGTAAGTCCATGTCGCTCTGTTGAATGCCTCCATGTCGTCTGGTAGGACGGAGTCTATCGAGGCATATTTTCACGTTGAAAGTTGTGTTATGGTTGATGATTAGGCTGTTAAAAATGGTGTTGATGAGGCCAACGCAATGCGTTGCTGGTGTTTGCAAGTTCGATCAACGAGATATGCGGCACGTTGGACTGGTGGGGCAAGAGGTTCGAAGATGCTAAGTGAACAGCAGAGGCGCTCACAACATTGCGGTCTTGTGGTTTTGGAAATCAGTGGGAATGATCAGCCATCGGCTTCTTTTGGAATTACCACCAAGGAACTAAGATACATGCTTCATAATCTGTTGTATTCAATCTGCCAATTGGCAGTTGATTGGGTCAGATCTTGTGATTACTTATCTAAGAGGAGCTTCGACTTTGATGTGCGGTGCTGGTGCTATCTTCTGTGGCAATAGCATAGTCCAGTACTGGCTACTAAGGGTCCGTCTGAGTTAATCAATCTCATCTCCTATTCTGACTTGGAGATATGGAGGAAAATAACCTCTTCAACAGTTCATAATCCATCATCGTTCTTTCTATTAGCAACTTATTAACAATTTTATTAGTACACTTTGAGTTACGAATTAAGCACAAAAGTGACTGTTCAGAATGACCCGGAAAAGATGGACGTCCTTGTTGCTCGAGCATCTTTGAATTTTGTGACCCATCAAAGTCGATTATGATGACACCTGATTTGAACCTTCCCCAAATTTTCTTCCACGAGCTTTTCTAGGATGGTTCGCAACGTGTGATCTTTTTTAACTTTTTCTTCCGATTTTCTATTGCTCATCTCCGCACGTTGATCGACTTTGACTTATCAGTTGACGAGTCCCACACTTGTCTTCTTCTATCCTGGGAGATGGACCAACCCATTCCTTTGATTCCAAATAGGGCAACTAACAAGATGCTATATCGTCTTCAAAAATTTTGCTCATTTGTTTATACTAGCTTTCCGATCCAATTCAATTCGTGACTTGAAAATGCCCCTTTGCTGTAAAGTCATTTGATTTATTTCTTCTTAATTGAAACCCTTTGCAAGTGCATGCAACAAACATTGCAATGCTAAAAAAACTTGTCCTTGTTCTCGTCATTCTTTTACGAGGGGTAGTGTTGCCGCAGAAAATTCACTTCATGTGGCAACATTACCGACATAAGTTACCCATTTTGACTAATAGGTAATCCGAGAACTGTGGTCATTGGAAATACAAGCTAGCTTGTGAAATAATCGCACTATTTAAATTTGTTTTCGAGTAACTATGATGTGGAATAAATTGAATTCAAAAACCACAGTCTGGCTCCTGACATTGGGCTGCAAAAGGTGTAAATGTCCGTCTCTTCCTCTCAGCCCTTTTTTAGACGGCCAAGATGCTTCTACATCATCTTTCTTCAACCTACACATTAGACGTCTGATAACTCTATAAAAATAGAGTTATTTTATCTACTTTAGGCAATAAATAATGTAATATTTGTTAGAATATATTTAGATTTCCTTTTATTTACTTAATATTTCCTTGTTTATGCAGAATATTGAGATATGGAGAAAATAAGGAAAATATGGAAAAAAGAAGGAAAGGAATATGCGACCTAGAGAAGAGTTGGAAGATGGATATCACGTTGGGAATTCTGCGATTTATTCTCTAATTTTATGTGAAAAAAAAAGAAGTAATTGCCTTGTGAGAGGAGTCTTGGATGTTATTATATAAATACGATAACTTGGGGGAACATTGAGTTTTATATATAAAAAGAGAGAGAGATCGTTTTTGTTTTCAGTATTCTGAGAGTTTTTCAAGTATTTTGAAGAGAAGACAAAAGTGGTGACAGAATTCTTGTTCTTCGATTCAAGATGTTTGATTTAATTTCTATTTTCGTTTCTTCTTCTATTATGTTCTAATTTTCTTTGTTAGAGCTACGATGTAGCCTAACCATGATGATATGAATTTCATGCTTTTTATGCTTTGCAAGTAATTTCATTCATGTGAGTTATATATTATTGTGCTTAATGCGTTTAGGTGATTGGCCACCACTTGAATGATCTGATGTGCATGTTTGAGACTGAGAAGTGATAATATGTAATTACTCCTTATAATATATAACCATGAATTAAATGTGGATAGAAATATACCATGTTATTTGTGTAGCTTTCGGTGATAAGGTGGTCAAAAAGATTCATTGTAAACCGGGAATATTCACAGATTTTAATGCGCTTATGTTTATTTAAATTCACATAGAAATATAGTGAATTGATAAACTGAGTAGGTTTGCTATACCTAGAGATAGGATAGTAAATAGATTAGGAAATTCCGCTATCACATGCTTGATATCTTTCTTGTATGCATAATAATCCGAAATTCATATCTAGTGGTTACGGTGAAATCGGATGCTCTAACATATTTTACCTGATTGATTATCTGCCTTTAGTTTATAAAATTTCGTTTTTAAAAATTGTCAGTTTTTATTTATTCTCAATTATATTTTGATCTGTTAGATAAATTTTAGAATTAATCTATTTTTAATATTTAATTGGTTTATTATCATTAATCTCTGTGGGACGATACTCTTCTCATCATTGTATTACTTGTTCAACACGTTCGTTGACACGTGCAGAATTTTACGAACAAGTTTTTGGCGCCGTTGCCGGGGATTGTTTATTTAATACCAATTAATATTGATACCGGATAATTCTAAGTTTAATCTAGCTTTTATTTATTTTTTTTTCAGAGTATACATTGGTGCATGACACGTAGCCAACAAGGAAAACTTACTGAGTTTGATCCAGAAATCGAACGCACATTTAAAAGGCGACTGAGAGAATAGAGAAATCACATTAAAAAGATGGAGGGAGTTGATGATGGTAGAAATCAACGTAGACTCTTGAAAGATTATGCTGCACCAACAGTTGAAGGCACCACATCAAGTACCAGGAGACCTGCAATTCAAGCAAACAACTTTGAGATCAAGCCATCACTGATTCAGATGCTTCAACAATCAGTGCAATTTAGTGGACTACCAAGCGATGATCCAAACGCTCACATCGATGCTTTTCTTGAAATCTGTGACACAATTAAATATAATGGAGTTTCAGATGATGCTATTAGATTGAGGTTATTTTCATTCTCTCTTAGAGACAAAGCTAAAGGTTGGCTCTCTTCTCTTCCTGCAGGATCGATCACTACATGGAATGATATGGCCCAAAAATTTCTTGGTAAGTTCTTTCCACCTGCAAAATCTGCAAAAATGCGTAACGATATTACTAATTTTATGCAGATGGATAATGAATCATTGTATGAAGCATGGGAAAGATTCAAGGAGTTTCTTAGGAGATGCCCACATCATGGATTACCTGTATGGATGCAGGTACAAACTTTTTATAATGGGTGTAGTACAAATCTCCGTTCTATGATTGATGCAGCTGCAGGGGGAACTTTGAATAATAAAACACCAGAAGAAGCCTACAACTTATTAGAGGAGATGGCATCCAATAGTTATCAGTGGCCTACTGAGAGGATATCAATGCGAAAAGCTAGCGGGGTTCACGAGGTGGATGCTTTCACGGCAATCACTGCACAAATTGAAGCACTCAACAAAAAGATAGATAATATGAGTTTTTCAGGCATGAAAATTCAGAATGTGACATGCGATTTCTGTGGTGGAGGACATGTTAGCACAGAATGTCAGGTAGGTAACACTTTTGCTCGATCTAATGAAAATGCTAACTTTGTTGGGAATTTTAACAGATCACAGAATAATCCCTACTCCAACACGTACAATTCGGGATGGCGCAATCATCCAAATTTTTCATGGAATAATCAAAATGTGACAAGATTGCCACTGGGATTCAAACAACCAGAAGAGACAAAGTCCAGTTTAGAAGATATAGTCACAAAACTTGCCAACACTACTCAAGACTTCATCAAGAGCACAGATGTGAGATTTCAGAACCAAGAGGCTTCAATCAGAAATCTGGAGATGCAAGTGGGGCAGTTAGCAAACATGATGTCTGGGAGACAACATGGTTCTTTACCTAGCAACACAGAGAAAAATCCAATTGAAAATGTAAAAGTTATAACCCTGAGAAGTGGTAAACAAGTGGGTGATGAAGATACCAAACAAGAGATTTCCAGAGACAAAGAAGAAGAGGACAAGAAACAACCAAAGGAGATAGGCAAGAGCAAACTTTTTCCAGATAATCCCAAGCCATACGTGCCGCCAGTTCCATTCCCTCAGCGACTCCAGCAGCACAAAATAGATAAGCAATTTTCTAAATTTCTTGATGTTTTTAAAAAATTACACATTAATATTCCTTTTGCAGATGCTTTAGCGCAAATGCCTAGCTATGCAAAATTTTTGAAGGAGATTTTGGCAAACAAAAGAAAGCTAGAGGATTATGAAACTGTGAAATTGAATGAGGAATGTTCGGCCATCCTACAAAATAAATTACCTCCGAAGTTAAAAGATCCAGGGAGTTTTACAATTCCTTGCACTATTGGAGATTCTTACTTTGAAAAGGCATTATGTGATTTAGGTGCAAGTATTAATTTGATGCCTTTCTCTGTTTTCAGGAAATTAGGATTGGGTGAAGTAAAAGCAACTATAATATCGCTTCAACTGGCTGATCGATCAATTAAATATCCGAGAGGTATTGTGGAAGATGTATTGGTAAAAGTTGACAAGTTTATTTTTCCTGCAGATTTCATAGTTCTTGACATGGAGGAAGATTTTGAGGTACCACTTATCTTAGGTCGTCCTTTTCTAGCAACAGGAAGAGCTCTTATTGATGTACAACAGGGGAAGTTAATTCTTAGAGTTCAAGATGATCTTATTTCTTTCAATGTTTTTAAAGCAATGAAATATCCCTTTGATGATAATTCTTGTTTTAGAGTTGAGACAGTTGACAAGTTGGTGAATAATATTTTTCAAGAAAATATTTTTAAAGATCCACTTGAAGCATGTTTGGTTCAACCAAAAGACAGAGAAGTTGAGAACGAGGAGATAATGGAGTACGCAAATTTTATGGAGGCAAATCCAACATATTCAAGGCATAAGACAACAAAATTTGAGGAGTTGGGACAACACACAACAAAGCTTAAGCCATCAATTGAAGAGCCTCCTATTTTTGAACTCAAACCCTTACCTTCTCATTTGAAATATGCTTATTTAGATGGAATTTCTTCTTTACCAGTAATTATATCTTCTTCTTTAACAGATTTGATGGAGGAGAAATTACTCAGAGTGTTAAGAGAACATAAAGGTGCAATTGGATGGAAAATAGCTGACATCAAGGGAATTAGTCCTTCAATTTGCATGCATAAAATTTTGATGGAGGAACAACATAAACCCACTATCCAACCTCAGAGGCGTTTGAACCCGAAAATGCAAGAAGTGGTGAAAGCTGAGGAAGGGATTGTGCTAGGCCATAAGATCTCTATAAGAGGAATTGAGGTGGACCGAGCTAAGATTGAATTATTTCAAAACTACCGCCTCCTACCTCTGTGAAACTTGTTCGAGGATTTTTGGGACATGCAGGATTTTATAGGCGTTTCATTAAAGATTTTTCTAAAATTGCTAGACCCCTTTCTAAATTGTTGGAAAAAGATTCTAAATTTGACTTCTCTGATGATTGTTTGCAGGCATTCAACACATTGAAGGAGAAGTTAATTTCGGCCCCTATCATGACTGCGCCTACTTGGGATTTGCCTTTCGAGTTGATGTGTGACGCTAGTGACTCGGCTGTTGGAGCCGTACTTGGACAAAGAAAGGATGGAATTTTTCAAACCATTTACTATGCCAGTCGAACCTTGTCAGGTGCACAATTGAATTATTCAACAACAGAAAAGGAACTTTTGGCGGTAGTGTTTGCTTTTGATAAATTTCGTTCTTATTTAATTGGCTCAAAAGTTATAGTTTATTCTGACCACTCTGCTCTTAAGTATCTGCTTGAAAAGAAAGAATCAAAACCACGTTTAATTAGGTGGATTCTATTGTTGCAAGAATTTGATTTGGAAATCAAAGATAAGAAGGGGACTGAAAATCTAGTTGCAGATCACTTGTCAAGAATTCCGAATTTAAAGGAAGAGGTAAGTCCAATTATGGAAGAGTTTCCTGATGAGAAAATTTTTTCCATCAAATCCACAAAAATTCCTTGGTATGCTGATTTTGTGAATTATTTGGTAAGTAATATTCTCCCTCCTGAATTGTCATATCAACAGAAGAAAAAATTCTTTTATGATGTTAAAAATTATTTTTGGGAAGAACCTTTTCTTTTTAAGGTATGTGCAGACCAGGTCATAAAGAGATGTGTTCCAGACGAAGAAAAGGTAAATATTCTGCATCATTGTCATAATAGAGAGGCAGGTGGTCATTTTGGTGCCACCAAAACTGCAGCTAAGGTTTTACAATCTGGATTTTATTGGCCCACACTTTTTAAAGATGCTTACTCTTTTGTAGCTTCATGTGACCAGTGTTAGAGAACTGGAAATATTTCTAGAAAAAATGAGATGCCTTTAAACAACATTATTGTGTGTGAATTATTTGATGTTTGGGGTATTGATTTCATGGGACCCTTTACATCTTCTTATAGTAATTTATATATTTTAGTGGCTGTGGAGTATGTGTCTAAGTGGGTAGAAGCTGTAGCATTGCCAAAAAATGATGCTAAGGCTGTTGTCAAATTCTTGAAAAAAAATATTTTTACGCGATTTGGCACTCCTAGGGCAATCATAAGTGATAGAGGGACACACTTTTGCAACAAACAGTTTGAAGTACTTTTGAGTAAGTATGGAGTTACACATAAGATTGCAACCCCTTATCATCCTCAGACTAGTGGTCAAGTAGAAGTTTCAAATAGGGAAATCAAGAGAATTTTAGAAAAAACAGTGAATGCCTCTAGGAAAGATTGGTCAATGAAACTTGATGATGCACTTTGGGCCTATAGGACAGCATTCAAAACCCCAATTGGGATGTCTCCTTTTAGGCTAGTGTTTGGGAAGGCTTGTCATCTACCAGTGGAATTAGAGCACAAAGCATATTGGGCATTGAAATTTCTGAATTTTGACATGCAGTTTGCAGGTGAAAAAAGATTGTTGCAACTAAATGAATTGGAGGAATTCCGCAATGAGGCCTATGAAAATGCTAAGATGTACAAGGAGCGTACCAAAAGATGGCATGATAAACACATATTCAGAAGAGAGTTCGAAATTGGCCAAAAAGTTTTACTTTATAACTCTCGTCTTAAACTTTTTCCAGGAAAGTTACGTTCTCGATGGTCTGGTCCTTATACAGTCACACAGGTATTTCCATACGGAGCAGTTGAAGTTGCACATGATACCGAAGGCACATTTAAGGTAAACGGTCAACGTTTGAAGCCCTACTTCGAAGGTGGTTACAACAAGCAGAAGACCACTATTGAACTTCATCCTCCAGAATAGCGACATCTGAGATAGTTTGGCTGAAAACTATAAAGCAAGCGCTTCTTGGGAGGCAACCCAAGCATTTTTATTATGTTTCTTCATTAATTTTTTATGGTTATTTTTTTTTCAAAAGGAAAAAAGATGAATTTTTTTTATCCAGGTTAATTTTCTTTCTTGAAGGATCACCTTTTGGAGTTTAGTCGTCAAGACCATCCATGGACACATCCTACTGCAAGGGGAGTTTTCTTGTTCCTATTTTTCTTTTGTTTCTTTTATTTTTCGCATTGAGGACACTGCTTCATTCAAGTTTGGGGGGAGACAAAATTTTTGCTCAAAAAAATTTGCTAAATCTGAATTTTTTTTTGTTGCATTCCTTGTTGTGAATTTTTGCGATTCTTAGGAAAATTTAAATTTTGTTCAAACTTGTGAATGATATGTGAGTTAATTTTGATTCTGCTGATGTTGATCCACTTACTGAGCACTATAAGTCCTTAATTTTTGAGTAGTGTGTACATCTAGAGAACATTCATATGAAGTATGTGCTTTTCTTAGATCTCACCCAAATCTTAGAATTTGTTTGATTTTCTCTTGAGGCGAAATCCTAGGCTACATCTAACTGAGAAAATGATTTAGGCAATTTTTGGATCGATTGAGCCTTTCAAGCCAACCCTGTTTATTTATCCATAGTCATCCCGTTGAGCCTTAATTATTATCCAATCTTTTATTGGCACCCACGTACTTTTTAGCTTACCCTTTGCCAAATTATATCATTGTCCCACGCCCCATGAACAAGTTGATTTTTTTAGGATAAAAGTTTATTTGAGCATAATAGCAATTTGGGAGGAAGGGTGGAGCATGGAAATAATTTGATTGCTATGGTTGTTTGGGTGTATCTTCTTCTTCAAAAAAAAAAAAGAAGAAAAAGAAAGAAAAAAAGAGACAAAGAAAATATTGCTTTTATGGTTCCCTATCCAACTTTCAATTGAGTGAGCCTTTTGGATACTCAATGGGTTGGGAATGTTCACGTTATATTAGGAGGGACTTAGGGAGGAACTCCACCATAAAGCAATGAAAAAAAAAAAGAAAAAAAAAAGAGAAGAAGAATGATGATATGTAGTGGCAGAAAGATTATTTTGAAGATGTGAAATTGGAGGTAGTTGCATGTGCTCTAATTAGATCCTAGAAATCAATGTGTTCATGGGTGATTTGAGCTTAAATTTACCATTATCTCACCGTTAGCCCAGCCTTACATTACAACCTGAGGAAAGTCCTATTGATTTTTGGTTCGATGATTAGCTTACATTAGTGGAGAGAGGAATGAAAAGCAAACCTATGAGATTTGGTTATAATTATAAAGAGTTTTTGAGAGGTTGCATATCAATGTGAACTTATTTGGATTGCATATAATTCGAAAAGATGAGAACTCACACACACACTTGGATCACATAGTTATAATCGGTTTTAACTTATGAATCTATTTCAATGTTTGGATGAAATTTGTGTTTTTCTTTGAATTGTGATTTTGAGCAATTATGGAAGGAAGTCATGGAGGGGACTGTTAGCTTGAGTATGTCTTATATCTTGCTTTTGCTCGAGGACTAGCAAAATGTTAAGTTTGGGGGTTTGATAACTCTATAAAAATAGAGTTATTTTATCTACTTTAGGCAATAAATAATGCAATATTTGTTAGAATATATTTGGATTTCCTTTTATTTACTTAATATTTCCTTGTTTATGCAGAATATTGAGATATGGAGAAAATAAGGAAAATATGGCAAAAAGAAGGAAAGGAATATGCGACCTAGAGAAGAGTTGGAAGATGGATATCACGTTGGGAATTCTGCGATTTATTCTCTAATTTTATGTGAAAAAAAAGAAGTAATTGCCTTGTGAGAGGAGTCTTGGATGTTATTATATAAATACGATAACTTGGGGGAACATTGAGTTTTATATATAAAAAGAGAGAGAGATCGTTTTTGTTTTCAGTGTTCTGAGAGTTTTTCAAGTATTTTGAAGAGAAGACAAAAGTGGTGACAGAATTCTTGTTCTTCGATTCAAGATGTTTGATTTAATTTCTATTTTCGTTTCTTCTTCTATTATGTTCTAATTTTCTTTGTTAGAGCTACGATGTAGCCTAACCATGATGATATGAATTTCATGCTTTTTATGCTTTACAAGTAATTTCATTCATGTGAGTTATATATTATTGTGCTTAATGCGTTTAGGTGATTGGCCACCACTTGAATGATCTGATGTGCATGTTTGAGACTGAGAAGTGATAATATGTAATTGCTCCTTATAATATATAACCATGAATTAAATGTGGATAGAAATATACCATGTTATTTGTGTAGCTTTCGGTGATAAGGTGGTCAAAAAGATTCATTGTAAACCGGGAATATTCACAGATTTTAATGCGCTTATGTTTATTTAAATTCATATAGAAATATAGTGAATTGATAAACTGAGTAGGTTTGCTATACCTAGAGATAGGATAGTAAATAGATTAGGAAATTCCGCTATCACATGCTTGATATCTTTCTTGTATGCATAATAATCCGAAATTCATATCTAGTGGTTACGGTGAAATCGGATGCTCTAACATATTTTACCTGATTGATTATCTGCCTTTAGTTTATAAAATTTCGTTTTTAAAAATTGTCAGTTTTTATTTATTCTCAATTATATTTTGATCTGTTAGATAAATTTTAGAATTAATCTATTTTTAATATTTAATTGGTTTATTATCATTAATCTCTGTGGGACGATACTCTTCTCATCATTGTATTACTTGTTCAACACGTTCGTTGACACGTGCAGAATTTTACGAACAACGTCCAAGTTGGGGGGGAGGGAGGCCAAGTCCACAAAAATCATGCTAGACGGCTCTTTTATAAAAAATATAAATGTATATATATTTCGATAGCTAGTTAATAATGATTATGTTTGAGGTTGCATCTTTCTTATGGAAGGATGACCGTGTCTTTGCCCATGTTCTTGTAGAGTTGGGGGTGTGACAACTTGAATGGCCCTGCGAGCAGTTCGGTCTCTAGCTTTGTCGTCCATGACCAAAGTGGCAGCGAGAAGCCGTACATCCACGTCTCTCCGGTGAACGGTTCTGCACCATCTGGCAGGAGTGAGTCTATTGAGCTGCATACGCGTTGGAAGTTATGTTCTGGTTGATGATTTGGCTTTTAAGAAAGGTGTTGATCAGGCCGAAACGCTTTGCTGGTGTTTGCAGGTTCGATGAACAAGACATGCGAAACGCGTTGAACCAGTGTGGGAAGAGGTTTGAAGATCCTACGCGAAAAGCAGAGGCGCTCGCGGACAATGTCTGGCATCACCTTGAGTTTTCTCTACATTTCTTCTCGGTAAACGTGTCTGTATAATCAGGTAGAAACATTTTGGATTTATTCATTGACGTCATTTGTCTAGCATGCTGGCCTCGGAACAGTCAATAGACGTATTTGATTGATGATTGTCTTTGACTATCCCATTACTGTTTTCCCAGATTTTTTTAAATTTTTTTCATTGTATTGGCAGGGAGAAATCTAATTAATGGAATCGGTCCTATACGTTATCTGGACCATTGAATCAGAAGATGACAATTTTCGACCAGTGGATTATTTTGAAATGACAGTAACTTACCAACATTTAAGCAAAACTAATGACTACAAGATTGCTAATGTTATTATATTTTTTCTTGTCGTTGTCAGTGTTAGCGTTAATTAAGGAAAATTACGACATATGAGTATAATTATTCATTGATAAGGCCTTTAAGTTTATGAACTGTGAAGGATTGTTAAGATCATGGGTGTATGTTGCTAAGAACAGAAAAAGAAGAAGAAGAAGAGATTCACCAATGCATATCATTTATTTAATAACACTCAAAGTTCAGTTGAGAATCCTTAAATCATACTTAACCCAATTTAGTTTGTGTACATTTTCAAGAAAATATGTGATCTTAACATGTGCAACTCACGTGACATTGTAGTGGGTATTACGAAAAGGCATAAATCACGTCACATATAAAAATACAATTTTAAAATTAGAAAAGCTGGGGTTTGTAATAAAAAAGAATGAACATGGGAAAATTTGTTATTTTGGTACAATTTTCTAATATCTTCAAGATGACAAAATAAAATATTTCCAAACCAAATGCATCACGCGAGTCTTCGGCTAGAAGTACACGCCAAGTTCACAATGCGTGATAATGTGTTAAAATCTTCTGAAGATTGTACGAATGTAGACTTCACTTATCATTTAGTACACAAGATTTAATGAATATTTTTTCCGTGTTTAGCATTTTGCAATTTTTCCCACTTCGTCTCGTAGTTGAATTCCGATCTTCTAATCTATGCTCCCCTTCCCAACTCCAATCCACTCGGCGGCTTGGCCGAGGTTCACTTTGAGCATGCTGCGAAGCTGCGTCGGGGTGGCCCGGGCCTGCTCAAGGTCGATAGATCTTCAGATTTGTCGTGGTGCATAAAATCTCCCTTTGTGCCTGTCTCGCACGTCGACCGGCTATGACTTTTCAGCAGACCGTTCCCGCACTTTCGCTTCTCTCATACGTCTCATTTTGTGGTCGCTACGCCCCAAAGCACTCACCTCCACACAATTAGTATGTAGTCGGAGATTTTTCCTTCTCTTATCATCATTATTTGAAAAAACGAAACAGAGCCACAGGAAGTATTCCTCTCATCTTTATCTATCTTTCTTTTACTTCTCAACTCTAAACACTAGATTTGCTTGACTCCTTCGTGCTCTCTTCTATTGCATAAACTATGCACAGGAATCAACTCCTCCTCCTCCTCCTCCTTTTTCTACATCAATCTTTTAGCATCGCCATCGAAAATAATCAGTGCACCACCTCTTGCGGCGAGGTCACGAACATAAGCTACCCGTTTCGGCTGAGGGGCGACCCCAAGAGCTGCGGCAACGACAAATATGAGCTAGCATGTGTAAATAACCGCACTGTTTTGGATTTGTACTCGGGCCAGTACTATGTACGGCACATTGATTATACCAACTTCACCATTAGGATCGCCGATGTCGGGCTGCAAAAGGGCAATTGCTCGTCTCTTCCTCTCCGCTCTTTGTCATGCCCCAACTTCCAGTACAAACCGCATTGGTATGAATGTGGGCAATACACGTGCATAAGTCCAAAGTTATCCAAGACCATGGCAATCGTGGACTGCACTCAGGCTGTTGATTCTCGATTTAACATCGACGCTTCCTCATGCCTTGATGGGATCAAATTTTTGAATTCCTCAAGTACGAGAAGGCGAGTATATGCCATGGTCGATGCAAATGTCTTGTATGTGGAAATTTCATGCACTGTAGAGCTTATGGCCATGATACCAGGTTGGGTTGATGGTAACAATCTTCGTTCCTATGCGCAAATTCATGATCTGATGGTTTATGGGTTTGAGCTTTCCTGGCTTCCAATTGCTTGCAAGATTTATGGCCGACATTACTATGATTGCGACACCAACAAAAAGGGCCAAATTCACTGCAGACACGAGAAAGGTAAAGGGACTTTTGAGTTTGTTTAGTTTCCTCAAAATACAAAAGAAAATTGTGAGGATATGTTTGGTCAAAAACTGTGAAATTTCATTTAAATGTGAAATGGAGCTCTGTCATCTGTATATTTTTTTCAGAGCCCGTGTGATTTGAAAATTCCCATTAAGATCAAGTAGTTAGGTAAATGCTGTTGCGGTATCTCATAAGGATAATGATAAGTACATTTTAATTCATGTGTCTATATATTTAGTTCTAATTCCGCCAACAAATCTAACTGGATTAAACTGATATACGCATTGCTCAATTAGGGTCTAAATAAGTGTCTTTAAATTTCTTCACCTTCCACTTGTCACATATTTAATCTATTTCGCAGGAAAAATTATCGATTACCTCCTCATTATCGGCTTGGCTATGGGGACGATCACGTTAGATGGCATCGGTAACATTACTACAATCTTCTTATTGTGAAATTAATTTAATGTTTCTAAATGCAAACATTTAACATGCCCACAAATTGGTTGTTAGAATTATAACGTACCCACAATTTTCTGCTTCCACAAAATTACAGTGCCATTCATGGTTGTGAAATTTATCTTGGGAACCCCATGCGTGATGATGTTGCTAATATGCAAATGGAGGAGAAGACACTTAGCAATGGATCGAAACATTGAAGAATTTTTGCAATCTAACAATAACTTCTTGCCGATAAGGTACTCTTATTCGGACATCAAGAAAATCACGAGTGGTCTAAAGGACAAACTAGGCGAGGGAGGGTATGGTTACGTGTTCAAAGGAAGACTTAGAAGCGGTTGCAATGTTGCGGTGAAGATCCTAAAAAGTGGGAAAGCAAACGGGCAGGACTTCATTAGAGAAGTGGCAACCATTGGAAGAATTCATCATGTTAATGTGGTTGGACTAATTGGATTTTGCTTCGAAGGCTCCAAACAAGCTCTTGTCTACGATTTCATGCACAATGGGTCTTTGGATAAGCACATTTTCTCACTAGGAGAGGGGATTTCTCTTAATTGCAAGAAAGTCTACAAGATTGCTCTTGGAGTCGCTAGAGGGATTGAATATCTTCATCGAGGATGTGACATGCAAATTCTACACTTTGATATTAAGCCTCACAACATTCTTCTCGATAGGGATTTCACCCCAAAAGTTTCCGACTTCGGGCTTGCAAGATTGTATCCCACGGACCACAATACTGTGTCTTTGACTATCGCAAGAGGAACCTTAGGGTACATGGCTCCAGAGTTGGTCTACAAGAACCTTGGGGGCGTCTCTTACAAAGCCGATGTCTATAGTTTTGGCAAATTGCTGATGGAAATGGCCAGTGGAAGGAAGAATTGGGATGCAGTTGTAGAGTGTTCCAATCAAACTTACTTTCCTTTATGGGCTCATGACCAACTTAGTGAAGGATTGGACATCCCGGTGGAACAAGTTAGCGAGGAGGATAGAAGATTAGTAAAGAAGATGATAATAGTTGCTCTTTGGTGCATACAATTGAATCCTAGCGAACGCCCTTCGATGCGCAATGTCTTGGAAATGTTGGAAAGAGAAGCAGATGACCTACAAATACCTCCCAAGCCACTGTTTTATCCAACAGAAATGTCGACAAGGGATGATGGAACTTGGATTGACGAAGGCAATGATACTATATTCACTTCATCAACTAGTGCAATAACTTGTGAAGATTCTCATCTTGAGTATGCTAGTACTAGTACTGCTCAAGTATAGAGACATATTAGCACCATTGATCCCGTGACATATGTGACAAATAGAAACGTTGTATTGGTAAAGTTTTATGTGTTGCCCGCCTTTCATGGCTATCTTCGGATTGTATATATTTATGACTTTGTTTATGGATATTATTATGTATGTTTCATCTTTAGCATTATCACATTAAAGATGACATTAGTTATGCGAATCCATTAGAAAACCTAGTGAGGACTTTCAGCATATGTTACGAGGAGTGAGTTACTCCGCACATCATGTGGCTTCATGGCATTCCTTCGATCTTTATGAATGATATTGAAAATGACAGATGGAGAGAGACGATAAATGTAACAGTCTGAATTTTCGATCCTTTTCTCGGGATTTAGGAAATGAATATTTTGACCAATGTACTTATAGTGAGATCTCACCCGGGACCTGCGTATTCTCGGGATGCTAACCTTAGGGGTAAGGCCATTACGGGATTGAGTTTGCACGACCAAAGAACTCGACCTTGGTTCGATCTTCGACCATAAGAATTGACGATGGAATGTTTTGGGCCAACCGAGACCGATCTATCTGATTGATCGTGTTCAAAGGGAACTAGTGACAGACTTTCGCAATTATATGACAATCGATGTCGCCTCGGTTCGAGTAAACTTAAACGTGATTTGACTTAGTATCGGTCACGGGTCGAGAGCACATAATTCCAATGAGCCACCCGTTAGCCAGAGATAAGCTAGAGTTGGGATTGTTCGATTTTAGTCATTTCTAGGAATTCGGGCCTAGGAATCGAGAATTTTGAAAGTGACAATTTTGGACGGCCGATGATGTTTTTGGCTTGGCCAACCTTGGGGCCACCCATTTCTGCAAAAAAATGAATTTCGACCCGGAAGTGAAAATTTACGATTTTGCCCTCCGGACTTCGAAGTTGATTTTCGAGGGCTTAAGAGACTATTTTTGAGAATCCGATGCCATATTATGCTGGCTACACACATTTAGGGTTGGTACGGGCGAAAAATGGAATTTCGACCCGGGACCGGAAAAATGACCATTTTGCCTCTGGGCCATTTTCAGTTCCGAATATTAAAGTAATTAAGGGAATTAATTAATTTTGATCTTATCTCAATTATTGGCCCCATTTACCATTTTACCCCTCAATTATTTGAATAGGATCAACGAGAACCGTTGGATCAAAGGCATTTTGGTCACTTTCGTTGGATGAGCGACACGTGGTGCCCCTAGTCTACTATATTTGACCAACTTGGACCCTCTTGGACCGGCCACTCTCTCTCTCCTCCCATTCCATTCTGCCATCTCTCCCGAAATTCTCTCTCTCCCTCTCTCGGCTAAGGACGCCGAAGCAAGCCACCGCCGCCGGAGCCACCGCCGCCAGAGCCGCTGTTCGCCGGAGCTGCTGGTTGCCGGCGCCGCCTAGCCTCACCACCATCCCGTCCCACCTTTCTCTCTCTTCCATCCCCGTTCGGCGTGAGGACCATCGTCGAACAGCACGGCTGTGAGGACCGCCGCCGAGCTCGCCGGAGCCGTCGTGCTTGCCGCCGCACCAGCCGCCGCCGAGCCACCCCAGGCCGTCCTCCCTACTCTGTATGTCGCCGTCGCCACCCCCAGCAGGCCGAGAACCGCCCGCCAGCCACCCGCCCAAGGCAGCTCAACCGCTCGCCCCCTAGGCCGCCGGTGACGCTGCTGCTGTTGCTGCTACTATTCCGACTGTTCCGGCCACCATCTAGCTAGCTTGCCCTGTTTTTCTTAGGTAAGTGTTTTCCCCAAATGCCACTTAGGACCTCGAGTATTGCTAGGCTCGTTTAGGACTCGGTTTAGGCATTTTAGGGGCTGTTTTGGGGCTAAATTGAAGGCTGGAAATTGGTTTGGTGTGGATTGATTTGGCGATGGAAATTTGAGGTTTAGGGAGCTTGGATTAGGGCTGTGACGTTGTGGATTGATCAGGATTAAATCGTGCGATGGATCGGGAATGTTATGGCTTGAATGGGTTTGTTTGAATGTTTGTGTTGATTGTGATTGTGGGCTGATTTGGATTATGCTGTGGGCTGATTTGGATTATGTGATGGGCTGAATAGGTGTGACTGTGTGATATGTGTGTGACCGTGAGATACGGTGATGTGCCTGTGTATCGAAACCGTGTGCCAAGTGTGTGTGGTCATGTGGTGCGTGTTCGTGTGACAAGAATGTATAATTGTGGAGTGCGTGTGAGGCGTGAGGTTGTGTATGACCGTGGGTGTGGTTGGCCGTGTGTATGTGTGGTTTGAGTGGAACGAGGATACAGAAATGTAGGATTGGTTGGAAGGGATCCGTCTTGAGGCGTGTACGTTTACGCGGGACGATGCCGTCCCTGACGAGGTGACGATGCCCGGCCCGACGGGGTGTCGATGCCTAACGTGGTCAGAAGATTGTTGGCTTGATGCGTTTTACGCGGGCGCGGTAGAAGAAAAGTGTGTGTAGGATTCCGTCTTGAGGCGTGTTTGTTTATGCGGGACGATGCCCGGCCCGACGGGGTGACGATGCCCGGCCCGACGGGGTGACGATGCCCGGCCCGACGAGGTGTCGATGCCTAACGAGGTCAGAAGACCGTTGGCCTGATGCGTTTTATGCGGGCGCAGTAGTGGTGGAAGAGTTGAGAATGAGCAGGAATTGGCTTGAGATGCGAGGTTTGAGAAAGTGACGCATGGTGTGAGTTAGTGTGCGATTATGTTTGTATCACGTGATGTGATGCTTAATTATGAGGTAAAAACTGTTAGGCACGGTATGGGACGTGCCCAAGTGGTTTCTGTCTTATAATTGAGGCACGCACGTAGCTGTGATTCCTTGCTGTGATGTGCTGGCTGTATTATGGTCTAATTTGCAGGAACGTGCATGATGGGTTCCAGGTAGGTTCGTGTGTGACTGTTAGATTGATTGATCGACGTGTGAGATGCGTGTTCTGTCTGGCGGTACGTGAGTGCCTACGTGAGGTTTGGGGTTGTACACTTATTGATATTCGTCTCATAATTGTATAATCCATAATTTCAGACCCTCAACCTTAGACCCGGAAAGTCCGTCTCCTCTTTTTGGAAGTTCGGGGAGCTGCCTTTGGTACCCAGCGGAGCTGCAGGTGAGTTTCCGGAGGTTCAAGCCAGAGAAACAGGAGCGGAATGGAAAGCAAAGCGATCCTTAGGTTTTCCCTAGGGTAATTTTAGGGGTTGTGTAAATCGGGTTGACCCATAGGGAAGTTAAGTTAACCAGACTCTGATCTTTTTGTTATGACGGTGATTTTTGATGCTGGTTTGCTGTTTATGTTTGTAATATAATGTTTGTATATTTAGTACTGTATGAATATGTTGTTGTTTGATTGTTATGGTGGTCTACTCCGTCGTCGTCATTTTAGTCCGGGAGTTTTTATATTCGCTTCCGCATATGCTTCTGATGTCTGGATTGAGTCGGCGACATTCCTGGGACGTCGCAACTATTCGACCAGAGTGGGATGTCGCGAGCTCAATGGAGGTTCGGGGCGTGATAATAAATAACCACTTTAGTTTAAAGTAGACGTGTCAAAATGGGTCTCAAATCCATTTATTAATCCAAAATTGTTGAAATGGGTCATGTATGGGCCATCTCAAATGTGAAGGGTCTAGTAATAATGGGTTCTAAAATGAAAAGTGCAAAACATATCAGTTTAAATGGGTAATGTTATGAATCTATTTCCAACTCACTTTAAAAAATGGCTTAATGACTCAAGGCAGCCCATTTAACTGCTTGACGTACAAGATCTCTGACCCAACCCATCTCAACCTGCAAGCCCAATGACTCTCTCTGCTCTCTCTCCAGTCCCTCGCCGTCCACCTGCAAGATCTCGCTAAGGATCGCGCAGGACCTGCCGCCCCTCGTTGATCTCCTGCGTGAGCGCGTTATCCCCTCACGTGCGGCGGCGAGGAATCTGATGGGTAAGTACGACTGTACGAGATCAGGCGGTTGCTGGGGCGGGGCACGTTTGGGAAGGCGTTCATTGACGAGGGGCGGGGCATGGTGATCAAGGTGGTGAGCAAGCGGAAGGTGGTGAAAGGGAGATAGCGGCACATGTCAAGCGGGAGATTGCCGTCATGCACCGGCTGCACCACCCGCGCATTGTGCACCAATTCAAGGTGCTAGTGCCGCGGACAAAGATCTACATCATCATGGAGTTCCCAAAAGGCGGCGAGCTCTTTGCCAAGGTCGCCGAGGGGCGGTTTAGCGTGAACCTCTGCTGTCGCTACTTCCAGCAGCTCGTCTCCCTTGTCAGCTACTGCCACTCCCGCGGTGTCTTTTACCGCGAACTCAAACCGGAGAACCTCCTCTTGGACGAGAATTGGGGCCTATGCGTCTCCGATTTCAGGCTCAGCGCCGTCTTGGACCAGGCTCTTGCTGACTGCGTCCTCCACAGCCTCTGCTGCAAAGCAAAATCAATGATTAACTAAGTAGTGACCCGCGGTTTAAGAAAGAAAAATCAATAGCTTTTTGCAGATTTCTTTAATTTTTCGTTTATTTATTTTTTAAGATATATTGGGCTTTTTTTCTTTGCTTTTAAGGTGGGTTATGTTAGTGTTCAAAAAAAAAAGGCGGGTTACGTGGGTGTATCTGGATTGGGTTTGGGTTCAATTAGACATGGACCATCTAAATTATTTGGCAAATAAATAGATCAATTAGGTTAAAGGGGTGAATTGAATTGAGCCCATTTATGATCTACCTGAACCCAACTCAACTCACATATGTCCCACCTCTAGTTTAAAGGAGGTGGAGTGCAAGACAATTACCCACACATTAGAATAAAGAATCCTCATATCATACTTTTAATCACATTTGAATTGTTACATCTTCATGAAAATATGTGATCTTAACAAGTGCGACGCACATGGACTACACCGAAATGTATAAAAGGCATAAATCACATTCTCATTCTGATTCCGATTCTTATTTATCGTTTTCTACTATGATATTATCAAGATTTCTCCTCTTAGATTCCATCTCTACTCCCTTTTTTTGTGCGATAGTTTCTCAAATTGCAGTCCAAATCAACACTTGTGTGAGAGAACAAGACTAAGACTAAGATGAAAACTCTATTTGTTTCGTGGAAAATGAATGATTTGGAATACATTTTCCTTAAAATGATCGTTTGCATTACTTATAAAAATAAATGAACGAAAAATATTTTCATTGTTTACAAAAATGTATAAACATAAATTATTGTCGGTAATAAAAATATTTTTCATTGACTAATTATTTCAATCAATACAAGTAATCATTTTAAGAAAAATATTTTTCAAATCATTTATTTTTCACGAAATAGACGGAACCGAAAAGGAAGAAGAAGGCAATGAGTGGTGAAGTCGAATTGAAGATAACGTGCGCGGTGGGGATGCCGGTGGAGCCACGGGCCCATCCCGCAAACCAGCACGCCGCCACATGGATCTCCAGCTAGGCTCGCCCTGTGAGCGGCTCGGTCCCTCGCTTTGTCAACCTCAACCAAAGTGGCGGCGAGAACCCGCACATCCACGCCTGGTTCATGATTAGGCTTTTAAGAATCGCGATGATGAGGCCGACGCTTTGCAGGTGTTTGCAGTTCCGATGAACAAGATATGCGACGCGTTGAACCGGTGTGGGAACAGGTTTGAAGATGCGACGCGAAAAGCAAAGGCGCTCACGGACAATGTCTGGCATCACCGTGAGTTTTCTCTTCATTTTTTCTTGCCAAACATGTCTGTATAAACAGAGAGAAACATTCTGGATTTATTCGTTAATACATATTTGATTGGTGATTGCTTGCTTGTCACGGGTGTCAATGATTCGATTCGGTTCTGTTCGAATTAAAAGATATGTATATTTTGATCTAAACCGAGTTCCAAACCGAATGCGACTCAAACCGAAAAATCCAGTTCGGATCGGTTCGGCCCAGTTCGGATTTTGGTTTTCTCTCTTCATTATTTTGGCGAGCGGGATGAAATGGGTCTTTCCTTCGACCCCTTCCCTTCGTCCCCCATTGACGGAAATTTTGGAGGCGTCAAGCAATCTTCTCCAAAGTCCTGACCACCCACCACCGCAGACAGATCCCGACCCATCACCTCCGCCACGCCACTCCTGCTGCCACCGCCACCACCAACAACGGAGGCCCCCTCTCTTTCGGCCACCCACAACACACGGAAACTCAACGGCTACGATAGCACCACCTCACGGCCGCCTGCCGCACAGGACCTCGGCGTGTCGTCGTCTCCTTTGATTTGGTGGAGACGCCTCCAGATCTGGAGACTCGATGGGCCAGGGAGGGGTCGAGCCTCCAGATCTGGATGCTCGATGGGTCACGGAGGCTCTGTTCCTGAGTTCACACCCAACAAACGTCGGCTTATCCCAAAAGCTGCTTCGTAATCTCGAAAACTCCACGTGGTTCCTTGCATTTCTTTGCATAGAGAGACAGAGGCGGAGAGATTGTTCTTTAAAATACTGAAGAAGTTGGTGGCTTTGTTGCAAGAGCCCTTCCTTGCTCCATCTAGAGGCAACTCTGCTTCTGCGTTCTCTCTCTCTGTTCCATTTGTTAAATTAGGCAAGTAAGTCTTGACTTCCACAACTTGATACTCGGAAACAAAGCCAATGGAAAAGGAAGGGGTGAGACGGAGCTATCATGGGAGAGAAAATGGCTAATAACTGATGGGCGAGAGGAGACAGTGCATCGAGAAGAGGAATCACAGAGAGAAGTAGCAATGCAATTTTGCAGCTGTGCTCCGAGGAGAGAGAGGAATTAATGGAGGCGGCTCTATTAAGAGACAAAAAGCTCGATCGGAGATGAGGACGAAGAGAGAGACGGACGCTCATAACAAGAAACCGAATTCATTTCGGTTGCCTGAACCGAACCAATCCGATTCGACTTGAATAGGCAAAAAACACAGTTTATTTTTCCATAACCCGAACCGAAATAAAACCGAACCGAAAAATTCAAAATTTCCGGTTTGGTTCGGCTCTATTTCGGTTTCGGTTCGGGTTTCGGTTCAGGTCTCGACACCCCATGCTTTCATATATTTCTTGTCTGTTTCTGCAATATAAGCGAACGCTCTTGAACGTTCTTCATTGACATTGTGTGGGAATCAGTTCAAATGATCAGTCATCGGCTTCTTTTGCAGTCACCACCTAGGAACTAACATACATGGCTTCATAATCCGTGTATTCAATCCGCCAATTATTTATCTAAGGGGAGCCTCAACTTTGATGTGCAGTGCTGTCTTCCGTGGCTATTCTTTTGGCAATTTATGTCACAGTTCGTATATATAACAAATTGCCAAATGGATAACATAGCATAGTCCCGCACCGGACTCTACTAAAACAGACTACAAAACGAATCCAGACCTCTCTCCCTTCATTTCTAACTTACTGCCACAAATTTCTTTAAGCCAGAGAGGGTTAACAAACAAGGGAGAATGCTCACAGGTTTTTTTGTGGACGTTACCGTGCATCGACAAAGTGATAACTATATGTTGATGATTGACTATCCCGTTACTCTTTTTTCCCAGATTTTTTTTAAAATTTCTTTCGTTTTATTGCCAGGGAGAAATCTAATTTATGGAATTGGTCCTACACGTAATCGGGACAATTGGATTGAGAGATAACAAGTTTCGACCGTCTGATTAGTTTAAGAAGATTGTAACTTACGAACATTTAAGAAAAACTAATGACTATACACGATTGCCGACGTTATTATTTTTTTCTTGTAATTGCCAATGCTATTGTTGATTAAAAAAATTATGACATACGAGGATAATTGTTCACTGATAGGGCCTTTAAGTTTAAGAGCTGTGGAGAAATGTTACGATCATGGAGGTATGTCAGTAGGAATAAAAAAAAAGATTAACCAATGCATTTCATTTATTTAATAACATTCAAATTTCAATAAAAAAAATCTTCAAATTATACTTTTAATCACATTTGATTTATTACGTTTTCAAGAAAATATGTGATCTTTACATGTGCAATGCACATGAACTGTACCGGGACATATGCAAAGGCACAAATCACATTACATCTAAAAAAAAAATTCAAAATTAGAAAAGTTGAGGTTCATAATTAAAAAACAATAAACATGGGAAAAATTATTATTCTACTAAGGTTTTGGGTAACATCTTCAAGATGACATAAAAAAAAATGGTATTTTCAAGCCAAATGCATCACGCGAGTCTCCAGCCAGAAGTTAAAGTCAAGTGGACCGTATGTTAAAATCTGCTGAAGGTTATACAAATGTCGAGTGTACACATCATTCAGTACGCAAGATTCAATAGAAATTCTTCATGCATTTCGCATTTTGCTTGTTTTTTCTCCCAACCCCTATCCAATGGGCCGACCCTGGCCCGGCCCAGATTCATTCTAAGCTAGCTTTGTCGGGGTGGGCCAGGCCGGGCCGAGCCGAGGTCGATTGCAGTGCATAAATTGGCCCCTTGTGCTTGAGCCTGTGCCGTACGTTCACCGGCTTTTGACTGTTCAGCCGACCATTCCCACACTATCCCTTCTCGTCCCATCATTGTCGGTTCCTACACCACAAATCACTCACCTCAAACAGAGCAACACAAGTTATTCCTCTCATCTGTCTTTCCTTCTTTTGCATCTCAACACTAAAACACTCGACTTGCTTGTCGAATTCGTGCTCTCTGCTACTGCATAACTGATGCTCATAGATCGACTCTTTGTTATATATTTTCTTCTTCTTCTTCTTCTTCTACTACTACTACTACTACTACTACATCGGTCTTTTAGCATTGCCGTCAAATATAATTAGTGCACCACCTCTTGCGGCGAGTTCGCGAATATAAGCTACCCGTTTTGACCGAGGGGCAACTCGAAGGTTTGCGACGACCCTAACTATGAGCTAGCCTGAATAAAGAACCGCACCATTCTCGATTTGTACTTAGCAAGTACTATGTACGGTACATCGACAATACCAACTACACAATTAGAATTGCTAATGTTGGGCTGCGAAAGGGGAATTGCTCATCTCCCCTTTCATGGCCATCATGAGATTGAATGTATTTGTGACTATTTTGATGGATCATAATTGTGATTGTATCATTTTTTGCATTTTCATACTAAAGATGTCATCGGTTATAATTTGGACTTTCCGATCCTCTAAAAAATCTAGTGATGACTTTCAGCATAGTCTTGCGAGAAGTGTGTCTGGGTTTCGCAGTCTTTGCTTAAAATACTAACTAGCACATTACGCATGACTTCCCAACACTCCAGTGGTCGTTATGTGTCACGCCCCGAACCCCTAACGAGCGCACGACACCCTCCCATGGTCGATTAGTGCGATATTACAAGGTTATCGCCGATCTCAAATGACCATCAGAGATTTACATCCACAGCGGATACCATCATTAATCCCAGACAATTTAAAACTGGGGAAAACAATCAGGGAGAATAAACACATATACATTTCCTTTCGCCAACTTATAAAAATATTTACAATACATAACCGCCATAAACACTTGCACACCGTATTTAAAATCATCGATACACAAAAAGATCTATGACCTGGTATTCTATCCTAAAAAATGATGCTCTCCTAAAAACCTATTCCGAACCTCTATACTAGCCTCGTCGACCTCTGCTCGGTGTCCATTCTGAATCCGATTCCTCGCTATCCGAATCTGAACTCCCATGAGTGGTCTGCTCCTCTGAGGACTCCGGTTCTGCCTCAATCTCAATCGGGTGATTGATGTCACCCGACTCGGCTTGAACCTCATTCTGATCTTGTTCCTCCTCGGCTAATACATCGAAGAAATTGAACTCAAGAACATAGTTGGGATCCATATACTGCTCATACGGGAGTATGTAATCCAGTTCCTCCTGAGATTCCTCATACTCATCAGGTTCATTCTCGGGTTATGGTTCAGGCTCTACTCCCGCTGGTTCCTCCTCGGGAATCGGTTCTAAGTCTATATCCATTGGGTCGTCCTCAGCCTGTGATGCTTCGGGTTCTGGTTCATGCTTAGCCTCTGACGATACTTGCGCGGCCGACGCCGGATGCATTCCTGATTGGGCTAAACTAGTCTCCACGCTGGTCAACTCACCATCAATAGGGGGTATCGCAGACGGGTCCCAATCACCAACTAAATCAAACGAGACATCAAAACCCCTAACGGATCCGAACTCATCCCCGTCAGTATCCCGAAAGAACCAAGCCGTATACACATGGGTCTCCCACAGAGGTAGTCCTACGTCTACAAAAATAGTTATAGTATGCCTAATCCAGTCACGATATCCGGCATAGGAAATTCAGCAACGTCATTCTCGGTATGTACTAATACTCCAAAACGTACTGGGGGCGATGGTGGTGGATACATGGGTCCTGTCGGGGTTCTGAAATTATTGGTTGAAATAACCGTGAGAATACTTCTTAGTAAGTTCACCCCTAAACTCCACCTAGGCTATCACGTACCTCCAAACAATTATACAAACAACACAATCACATACGCACAATCATTAGCAGGCACAATTCTCGTCACAAACATTCGTTTCATTCTCATCATTTCTTTTTCCACATTCCTCGTCAGTGACCCGCGTTGAAGTACACACCTCAAGTACACTACGATCGCTTTTCACAACACTTAAGGGCCCACGTAAACGTACACTCCTCAGGCCATGTTTCTTGCCCGCGTTGAAGTACATGCCTCAGGCTCAACACCTACCACCTACTGTGCAACCCACGTTGAAGTACACGCCTTAGGCTGGCAGTCTTCTGGTAATACCGGGCATCGTCTCGTGTTGAAGTACACACCTCAGGACAGCACAATTTCCACAACACGTGTCATACGACATTTCTTTCTCACTCATGCACATGCTCCACAAGCATTAACCACACTCAACTGGCCAATCACACGTGGCCTGAGCACACAACAATTATCCACAACCCATGCTCACTCAGCAGTCGACACGGCCAATTTTAATAATTAAAATAATCTGGCCCAAGCGTGCACCCAACAGACATAATCAAATCAACCAATTGCATCATCACACATTCAATTTCACTACCACAACCTAATTATATTTCAAACACACGTAAACACATAGAAATCGTTATTTTTCTCTAACCAAATGGCCTCAAATCGATTCAGGCCCTTCACAAGACTTTCTCGCCATTAATTCTTGGTTCTAAAAATCCAACTTACGTCCCGATCAGCCCATGATAGCCCCATGAACAGTAGTCCACAGCTCACTGTTGTCCTCCAATTTCTAATAAAAATTGTCCGAATTTAAACCTAAGGCCCGCCACCTAATTCCACTCCTAAATAGTGCAAAATCGCACTAAATTTATACCCGATTTCGCCCAAAAATCATCCGTCAATACCCAATATCCTAAGTCGGGATTAGGGCGTGACTTACCTGCATTCTAGACTATCGCGGCTAGAACGGAAAGCAGCGGCACTTAATCGGGAATGGCGGCGACGGTGTATGGCTCCCGGTGGGTGGCGATCGGCTTGGGCGGCGACGGCACGGCTTGGACGTGACCGGCAAGGCTCACGGCCAAGAGAGGGGAGAGAGAAACTAAGAGGGAGAGGGACGGCGTGGGCTGGTAGGGGCGCGGCAACGAGGACAACGCGGCATGGCGGCAGTTCGGCGGTGCGGCGGCGACGGCGGGAGGGAGAGATGGCCGGAGGGGCTCACGGCAAGGGGGGGTTTCACGGGGAGAGAGAGAGAAGACCAAATGGGGAGAGAGAGAAGAGAGATAGAGATAAGGTTACACTACTTTGACTAAAACGGCAAATTACCAAAACGCTCTCGTCTAATCTTTTTGATCCAACGGTCAAGATTCGATTTAATCTTAAAATCAATGGCCCAGATCGAATCTTGCTTTAAAATATCCAAGGGTAATATATCTTTTCCAACTTTGGGCCTAAAATGACCAAAACGCCCTTGTCCAACAAAACTAATACTTTATTAACTCTTAAGGGTATTTTGGTCACTTTCTCCGTTTCTTGTCAAAATCAAATTTTTCCGAAGGATTCGGACACATCCAAAATTGCACATTACAACCGCAACGTCGTCCTAACGTCCCGTTATGACTTTCAAATTTTTCCGGTGTCCGATTTGGGCTAAATTAAATAATTAAATTTTATTAAATGCAACTCGAGCGTTTCTCAGGCTAACGGGCGGCTTGTTGGGAAAATTCGCATATTCGACCCGTGGCTAATGCTAAATTGAGTCACGTGTAATTTATTCAGACCGTAACGACTTCAGTTGTCAATAAAATTGCGATGATCAATTACTAGATCCGTGGGGCACGATCGTTCGGTATAGGTTCAAGATCGTTCGTCAATTCATTTCGTGGTCTAGCGGTATCACCCGCGATCCACTACTGTAACAGTGGCAAAATGACCCCTAACTACCCTCGGATCAGCCAACAGTGGCTTAAAATATCACCTCGACGATTTAATGGTCGAAAGTCAATTCACGATCGAATTTCCATTTAGTTGTACGAATTTAATTCCCCGATTAGCCTTTCCCTAATGGTTAGCATCCCAGGAATGATCAGTTTCGGATGAGAACTAACTACGAGTACATTCATAAAACTCAGTATTTTATAAATCTCAAATGGACTATTTTTCAGGATGTCACAACTCTTCTCCCCTTACAAAAATATCGTCCTCGAAATTTACAAATCTTACTACTGCTCAAATAACTGGGGGTACTGACGTTACATCAACTCTTCACTTTCCCAAGTTGCGCCTTTAGTCCCGTGGTGCTCCCAAATAACCTTGACTATCGAGACTGTCTTATTCCTCAAAACTCGCTCCTTGCGATCTTTGATTCTTACCGGTCTCTCGACATATGATACTTTATCATCCACCTCTATCTCTTCATAATTCAATACATGTGTCGGGTCCGGTTCATACTTCCTCAACATTGATACATGGAACACATTATGCTCCTGCGATAAATTCGGTGGAAGTGCAAGACGATATGCCAAATCTCCGATCTTTTCTAAAATCTTAAAAGGTCCCACGTACCTTGGACTCAATTTGCCTTTCTTGCCAAACCTGGATAATCCTCTCATGGGCAATACCTTAAGAAACACGTGATCCCCTACTTGAAACTCCAAAGGTATTCGCCTCCTATTTGCATAACTCTTTTGACAGTTTTGCGCTGTCTTCAGCCTTTCGCGTATAATCTTAACTGCCTCAATCGACTGTTCAACTAGCTCTGACCCAGTCATAGTTCTTTCTCCCACTTCATCCTAGCACATTGGCATTCTACAAGCCCTACCATACAGCGCTTCAAAAGACGTCATTCCAATGCTCTGCTGCAAACTATTATTATAAGCAAACTCAACTAAGGGTAGTCGCTCTTCCCATTTTCCTTGAAAATCCAGCACACATGCCCGAAGCACATCCTCCAGAATCTGAATCGTCCTCTCAGACTGGCCATCTGTCTGAGGATGATACGTTGTACTGAACTGTAACTTGGATCCTAAAGCCGTCTGTAGACTTTTTCAAAAACTGGCGGTAAACCTAGGATCACGATCGGAAGTTATTAATACTAGTACCCTATGAAGACGAACTATTTGCTGTACATATAACTCCGTATACCGTTCTAATGTGAAATCCTTTCGTACTGCCAAAAAGTGTGCCGACTTGGTCAGTCTGTCGACAATCACCCAAATAGTGTCATGGCTTCTTTGGCTCCTTGGCAATCCCGACACAAAGTCCATGGTTATATGCTCCTATTTCCACTCTGGGATTTCCAATGGTTGCAAACAATCCCCCGGGCTTACAATATTGTGCTTTCACTTGCTGACATGTCAGACACTTAGTCACGTGCTTAGCGATATCTGCCTTCATACCGTTCCACCAGTAATATTGCCTTAAATTCCGATATATTTTAGTACTCCCTGGATGGATACTATAGCTACTACGATGCGCTTCTGATAAAATTTCTTCCTTAAGCTTTGCATCGTCAGGCACACATAAACGTCATCGAAACTTTAATATCCCGTCCTCGGATACTTGGAAGTCCGGCTTTCTCTTGCCTCCTTCATCTCTATAATCTTTTAAATGTCCTGATCCGAAGATTGCAACATCTTGATTTTAGCCTGGATCTTCGGTTCAATCCTAAGCGTAGCCAGCAAACTCGAGACTTGATTTACTTCAAATTTAAACTCCGAATCTCGCACTTTTTCTAACAATATCCACTCCTTGACCATCAAATGAGCTATGCTCGACTTCTGACTCAAAAGCATCAGCTACCCGGTTAGCCTTCCCCGAATGATATAGGATTTCACAGTCGTAATCCTTCAACAACTCCATCCATCGACGCTACCTCATATTTAACTCCTTTTGAGAAAACAAATACTTAAGGCTCCGATAGTCTGTATATATCTGAAACTTCTCTCCGCATAGATAATGTCGCCAAATCTTCACGGCGAATACGATTGCGGCCAATTCCAAGTCATGCGTCGGATAATTCAACTCATGTGGCCTCAACTGCCTTGACGCATAAGCCACTACCTGTCCATGCTGCATGAGTACGCATCCCAATCCTTTCAACGACTCGTCACTATATATCTCATATCCTCCGGGTCCTAATGGAATCGTCAATACCGGTGCCGTTGTCAATCTATGCTTTAACTCCTGAAAGCTTCTCTCGCATTTGTCTATCCAATCAAACCTTATTTCCTTTTTCGGCAAATGTGTTAACGGCATTGCTATTGCCGAAAATCCTTCCACAAAATGACGGTAATATCCGGCCAAGCCCAGAAAACTCCGAACTTCAGTTACTGTCATTGGTTTAGGCCACTTCATCACAGCTTCAATCTTCGATGGATCCACTGAGATTCCTTTCCTAGAGATTATATGATCGAGAAATGCTACTCGACTGAGCCAAAATTCGCACTTGCTAAACTTAGCATATAGCGCGTTCTCCCTTAAAGTCTGCAACACTTGATTCAAATGAAATTCATCCTCCTCTAGGCTTTTCGAGTATACCAGTATATCGTCTATAAACACAATCACAAACTAATCGAAGAACTCCTTAAACACCCTATTCATCAAATCCATAAAGGCAGCAGGGGCATTCGTTAACCCAAACGGCATTACAGTAAATTCGTAATGTCCATATCTCGTCCTAAATGCCGTTTTCGGTATATCCTCCTTTCTAATCCTCAACTGATGATACCCCGTTCTCAAATCAATTTTAGAGAACACCGAAGTCCCTTGCAACTGATCAAACAAATCATTAATCCTCGGCAAATGATATTTATTCTTAACCATCACCTGATTCAGTTGCCTGTAATCTATACACAACCTCAATGACCCATCTTTCTTCCTCACAAATAACACCGGCGCTCCCCACGGAGACGCACTGGGACGAATAAATCCCTTATCGAACAATTCCTGCATCTGTACCTTCAACTCTTTTAACTCCGACAATGACATCCTATAAGGTGCCTTCGAAATTGGCTCAGTTCCCAGTGCCAATTCGATTACAAATTCCACCTCTCTTGCTGGTGGCAGTCCTGGCAATTCCTGAGGAAACACATCAGGATACTCGCACACCACAGCTATGTCCTCAAGTCTCGGCTCCTCAGCCGTTAAATCAACTATTGCCGCTAAGAACCCTTGATAGCCTTTACTTAGCAACTTCGTCATTTCTAACGACGAAATCCACGGAATCGACGGTCCTCCTCGACTTTCCACAAATTTAAATTCCGGATGTCCAACGGGATTAAATTGGATCACCCTACTATTGTAATCCATAACAGCCCTCTGCTTAGCCAACCAGTCTATTCCCACTATCACATCAAAATCGTACATGTCTAGAACCGCTAAATCAATTTTCTCCTCCCTATCCCCAATCACGATCTTACAATTTGCACACCCCAATGAAACCAACATTTTATCATTCAGAGGAGTCGTCACGCATAGCACAACATCAAGCAATTGCGGTTGTATTCCAATCAACTCAACAAACTGTTTCGATATGAAAGAATGTGACGCCCCAGGCTCAAATAAAGCATACGCAGCATGATTGTACAGAGAAATCGTACCTGTGACAACCCCTGGTGCGTTCTCAGCCTCTCGTCCGGCCATCGCATATACTCGTCCTTGCACTTGAGGCCTATTCTGATTTGTCGTCTGGGCAGCTCCAACCTCATTCCCATTCCGAGGGGGTGGCAATGCCGGCGGTCTACTCTGCCTAGGATTGAGGCAATTCCTTATGTGGTGACCAAAACCTCCACATCCAAAACACGCTCCACCCCTGGTTGGACAAGGTCCACTTCCATGTCGTCCTCCACAAATTATACACGGACGATTAAAATTCTGGACTTGCTTTCCAATATTCCTCTTAGCTGGAGGAGTAAAACGTCTATTGTCTATCATCGGCCTCTTCCCAGGGTTACGATTATCCCTACCTTGGACAAACCTCGACCTAGAGGCGGCGGCTCTATCCACCTGATCTCGCTCCAGAATCTAGGCTCTATCAAACATTTCCTCATACGTGCTCAGGTTTACCAACAACAACTGACTGCGAATTTCTGCCCTCAATCCATCCCGAAATCTTCGCGCCTTGTCATCAGGATGTTCTATCATTCTTGGCGCAAACTTAGATAGTCTTACAAATTCTGCCTCATACTGATCTACCGTCATCTGACCCTGGCGGAGTCTCACAAACTTTGCGAGCTTTCTTTCCCTAGCACTGGCTGAGAAATATTTTTCATAAAAGTTCTCAGTAAAAACAGCCCAAGTCCTAGCTGTGCCTTCCAGAAAAATCCTATCTTTGGTGGCTTTCCACCAGTCATTTGCATTGTCCTGTAATTGATACACCGCCAGAGTTACCCTCTCATGATCATTGCACTCTAGCACCTCAAAAGCCTTCTCCAGCTCCTCTACCCATCGAGGTGCAGCCTCAAGATCACCTTTCCCAGCAAACTTAGGCGGTTTCAGCTTTATAAACTGTTCTACCAGCTGATGCATCGGTCTATTCACAACTCCTTGCTCTTGATTCTCATTATTATTGACAGCAGCGGCGGCTATAGGGGCCTCAACAGGTTAGGCAATCTCAGCAACTCTTTCTTGAGTCTGTTGTCCTAACAGATTTCCGATTTGTTTCAACGTCCTCATAACGGCTTCCATTCTAGGGTCCTCAGCAGGTCTAGCTTCCACTCTAGGGTCCACTGTAGCTCCAGCATTCAACCCCGAGATTTTCTATCGCTCCAGCACCCAATCCAAGGTTCCCTACGGCTCTAGTTTGAGCACGACCTCTACCCTGGTGCCTCTACCTATACCCCTTCTAGGGACTCTGCCTACGCCTCTTCTTTCACTGCTCATCGTCACAATTCTACCACTCTCCTACCTGCTATAATTCCACTCAGGAATTAGCAATCTAGGCCAACTAGATCGATCTAATTCTAAACAGTGATTTAACACAAGAGTGCACTCAGCATACAATTCCCTGCTACTAATCACAAAGTCGCAATCACAAGAGTCTGAACACTTACCTCGGGTCCAGATGCACCTGCATTTCGATAGTCACACAACAATTAACACACTCAATCACAGCAAACAATCTGGAGGCACGTGTAACTCATTCCGCCCGACAACACACTAAAGTCTCCCTAAATACTACCCCAGGGTCTCTACTCCTTATTACTCCAAATTTTGACCAGTACAGATCGAGCGGTCCTCGCTCTGATACCACTTCAAACGGAGATGTCACGCCCCGAACCCCTAACGAGCGCACGACACCCTCCCATGGTCGATTAGTGCGATATCCCAGGGTTATCGCCGACCTCAAATGACCATCAGAGATTTATATCCACAGCGGATACCACTATTAATCCCGAACAATTTAAAACTGGGAAAAACAATCAGGGAGAATAAACACATATACATTTCCTTTCGCTAACTTATAAAAATATTTACAATACATAACCGCCATAAACACTTGCACACCGTATTTAAAACCATCGATATACAAAAAGATCTATGACCTGGTATTCTATCCTAAAAAATGATGCTCTCCTAAAAACCTATTCCGAACCCCTATACTAGCCTCGTCGATCTCTGCTCGGCGTCCATTCTGAATCCGATTCCTCGCTATCCGAATCTGAACTCCCATGAGTGGTCTGCTCCTCTGAGGACTTCGGTTCTGCCTCAATCTCAATCGGGTGATTGATGTCACCTGACTCAGCTTGAACCTTATTCTGATCTTGTTCCTCCTCGGCTAATACATCGAAGAAATTGAACTCAGGAACATAGTTGGGATCCATATACTGCTCATATGGGAGTATGTAATCCAGTTCCTCAGACTCATCAGGTTCATTCTTGGGTTCTGGTTCAGGCTCTACTCCCGCTGGTTCCTCCTCAGGAATCAGTTCTAAGTCTATATCCATTGGGTCGTCCTCAGCCTGTGATGCTTCGGGTTCTAGTTCATGCTCAGCCCCTGACGATACTTGCGCGGCCGACGCCGAATGCATTCTCGATTGGGCTAAACTAGTCTCCACGCTGGTCAACTCACCATCAATAGGGGGTATCGCAGACGGGTCCCAATCACCAACTAAATCAAACGGGACATCAAAACCCCTAACGGGTCCGAACTCATCCCCATCAGTATTCCGAAAGAACCAGGCCGTATACACATGGGTCTCCCACAGAGGTAGTCCTACGTCTATAAAAATAGTTGTAGTATACCTAATCCAGGTCACGTTATCCGACATAGAAAATTCAGCAACGTCATTCTCGGTGTGCACTGGTACTCCAAAACATACTGGGGGCGGTGGTGGTGGATTCATGGGTCCTGTCGGGGTTCTGAAATTGTTGGTTGAAACAACCGTGAGAACACTTATTAGTAAGTTCACCCCCAAACCCCACCTAGGCTATCACGTACCTCCATACAATTATACAAACAACACAATCACATACGCATAATCATTAGCAGGCACAATTCTCGTCACAAACATTCGTTTCATTCTCATCATTTCTTTTTCCACATTCCTCGCCAGTGACCCGCGTTGAAGTACACGCCTCAGGTACACTGCGACCGCTTTTCACAACACTTCAGGGCCCACGTAAACGTACACGCCCCAAGCCATGTTTCTTGCCCGCGTTGAAGTACACGCCTCAGGCTCAACACCTACCACCACTGTGCAACCCGCGTTGAAGTACACGCCTCAGGCTGGCAGTCTTCCGGTAATACCGGACATCGTCTCGCGTTGAAGTACACGCCTCAGGACGGCACAATTTCCACAACACGTGTCATACGACATTTCTTTCTCACTCATGCACATGCTCCACAAGCATTTACCACACTCAACTGGCCAATCACACGTGGCCCGTGCACACAATAATTATCTACAACCCATGCTCACTCAGCAGTCGACACGGCCAATTTTAATAATTAAAGCAATCTGGCCCAAGCGTGCACCCAACAGACATAATCAAATCAACCAATTGCATCATCACACATTCAATTTTATTACCACAACCTAATTATATTTCAAACACACGTAAACACACAGAAATCGTTATTTTTCTCTAACCAAATGACCTCAAATCGATTCAGGCCCTTCACGAGACTTTCTCGCCATTAATTCTCGGTTCTAAAAATCCAACTTACGTCCCGATCGGCCCATGACAGCCCCATGAACAGTAGTCCACAGCTCACTGTTGTCCTCCAAATTCCAATAAAATTGTCCGAATTCAAACCTAAGACCCGCCACCTAATTCCACTCCTAAATAGTGCAAAATCGCACTAAATTTAAACCCGATTTCGCCCAAAAATAATCCGTCAATACCCAATATCCTAAGTCGGGATTAGGGCGTGACTGACCCGCGTTCTAGACTATCGCGGCTAGAACGGAAAGCGGCAGCACTTAATCGGGAACGGCGGCGACGGTGTACGGCTCCCGGCGGGCTGCGATCGGCTTGGGCGGCGACAGCGCGCCTTGGGCGTGACCGGCAAGGCTCACGGCCAAGAGAGGGGAGAGAGAAACCAAGAGGGAGAGGGATGGCGTGGGCTAGTGGGGGCGCGGCAACGAGGACGGCGCGGCATGGCAGCGGGTCGGCGGTGCGGTGGCGACGGCAGGAGGGAGAGATGGCCGGAGGGGCTCACGGCAAGGGGGGGTTTCACGGGGAGAGAGAGAAGACCAAATGGGGAGAGAGAGAAGAGAGATAGAGATAAGGTTGGACTAATTTGATTAAAACGGCAAATTACCAAAACGCCCTCGTCTAATCTTTTTGATCCAATGGTCAAGATTCGATCTAATCTTAAAATCAATGGCCCAGATCGAATCATGCTTTAAAATATCCAAGGGTAATATGTCTTTTCCAACTTTGGGCCTAAAATGACCAAAACGCCATTGTCCAACAAAACTAATCCTTTATTAACTCTTAGGGATATTTTGGTCACTTTCTCCGTTTCTTGTCAAAATCAAATTTTTCCGAAGGATTCGGACATATCCAAAATTGCACGTTACAACCGCAACGTCGTCCTAACGTCCCGTTATGACTTCCAAATTTTTCCGGTATCCGATTTGGGCTAAATTAAATAATTAAATTTTATTAAACGCAAGTCGAGCGTTTCTCAGGCTAACGGGTGGCTTGTTGGGAAAATTCGCATATTCGACCCGTGACTGATGCTAAATTGAGTCACGTGCAATTTATTTAGACCGTAACGACTTTGGTTGTCAATAAAATCGCGAGGATCAATTACTAGATCTGTGGGGCACGATCGTTCGGTATAGGTTCAGGATCGTTCGTCAATTCATTTCGTGGTCTAGCGGTATCACCCGCGATCCACTACTGTGACAGTGGCGAAATGACCCCTAACTACCCTCGGATCAGCCAATAGTGGCTTAAAATATCACCTCGACGATTTAATGGTCGAAAGTCAATTCACGATCGAATTTCCATTTAGTCGTGCGAATTTAATTCCCCGATTAGCCTTTCCCTAATAGTTAGCATCCCAGGAATGATCAGTTCCGGGTGAGAACTAACTACAAGTACATTCATAAAACTCAGTATTTTATAAATCTCAAATGGACTATTTTTTAGGATGTCACATTATGTATGCGCTTCATGCCAATTGTCGATACGAATAAAAATGACGGATGAAGAGAAATGACAAAATTGAGGAGAGATGATAAACAACAATCTCGTGAGTACTTATCTAAGAGGAGCTTCGACTTTGATGTGCGGGGCTATCTTCTGTGGTTATAGCATTGTCCAGCACCGACCATTAAAACGGACTAGAGAACGAATCCAAACCTCTCTCCCTTCATTTCTAACTCACTGCCACAAATCTCTTTTAGCCTAAGAGGGAAAAAAACAAAGGGAGAAAAACTCACAGAATTTTTGTGGACGTTGGCATGTCTAGACAAAGTGATAACTATACGTTGATGATTGACTCTCCCATTACTCTTTTCCCAGATTGTTTTGAATTTTTTCCATTTCATTGCCAGGGAAAATCTTATTTACAGAAAAATTGGCCCTATATGTAATCGGGACTATCGGATCAAAAGATTCAATTTCCGACCATCAGATTATTTTAAAGGAGATAGTTGCTTACGGACATTTAAGAAATACTAATGACTATAAGATTGACAATGTTATTATCTTTTTCTTATCGTTGCCAATGTTATTGTTGATTAAAGAAAATTTCGACATACGGATCATTCGATTTATGTACATCTTCAAGAAGATGTGTTATTGTTGATCATGGAAAATTGCAATATGTGAGAATAATTACTCGCTCAGAGAGCCTTTAAGTATTTGAACTATGAATGGATGTTATGATCGTGGATGTATGTCACAAAGAATAAGAACAAAGGTTTATCAATGCATATCATTTATTTAATAACACTCAAAGTTCAATAAAGAATCCTCAAATCATACTTAATCACATTTTGTTTGTTACATCTTCAAGAAAATTTGTGATCTTTAACAAGTGCGACACGCATGAACTGTTCTGGGAACGCGTGAAAAGGCATATAATCACGTTGCGGTGCATAAATTGGCCCCTTGTGCTTGTGTCGTCCGTCGACCGGCTTTGACTTTTCAGCCAGCCATTCCCACACTATTGCTTCTCTCATACGTCCCTTTTTTTTTGTCGCTGCACCCCAACGCACTCACTTCCACACAATTAGTTTGTAGTCGGATATTTTTTCCTTCTCTCCTCATTATTTCAAGAAAAAAACACAGCCACTAAAATTATTCCTCTCGTATTTATCTATCTTTCTTATGCATCTCAACACTAGACGGTAGATTTGCTTGATTAACTCGTGCTCTATGCTATTGCATAACCGATGCTCATAAATCAACCCCTTGTTCTATTTCTTCTTCTTCTTCTTCTTCTACATTTGTCTTTTAGCATCGTTGTCGAAAATAGTCAGTGCACCACCTTTTGCGACGAGGTCCCCAACATAAGCAAACCATTTCGGTTGAAGGGCGACCCAAAGGATTGCGGCGACCCAAACTATAAACTAGCCTGCATATTAATGTGGCTGGACTCAATGGTTTTTGCTTTGATGGCTCCAAACAAGCTCTTGTCTATGATTTCATGCGCAACGAGTCTTTGGATAAGCACATCTTTTCGGAGGACAAGGGACTTCTCTTGATTACAAAGAAGTGTACGAGATTGCTCTCGGAGTGGCTAGAGGGATTGAGTATCTTCGTCGAGATTGCGACATGCAAATTCTACACTTTGATATTAAACATCACAACATTCTTCTTGATAGGGATTTCACCCCAAAAATTTCTGACTTTGGGCTCGTGAGATTGTATCCCACGGACTACAACACCGTGTCTTTGACTGCTACGAGAGGAACCTTGGGATACATGGCTCTGGAGTTAGTCTACAGGAACCTCGGGGGCATCTCTTACAAAGCCGATGTCCACAATGTTAGGAAATTGTTGATGGAAATGGCTAGTAGAAGGAAGAATCTAGATGCATAAGCAGAGCATTCAAGCCCGATTTACTTTCCTTTATAGGTTCATGACCAACTTTGTGAAGGATTGGATGTTCCAGGGGAAACAAGTTAGAGACGAGGATAGGAGAATAGTAATGACATGATACTAGTTGCTTTTTGGTGCATTCAATTGAATCCAAGCGATTGCCCTTCAATGTGCAAAGTTATGGAAATGCTAGAAGGAGAAGTAGATGATCTACAAATACGTACTCCCAAGCCACTTTTTTATCCGGCAGAAATGTCAACAAGGGATGGTGGAACTTGAACTAACAAAGGCAATGATACTATATCCACTTCATCAACTAGTGCAATAACTTATGAAGATTCTCCTTGATTATACTAGTATTAGTATTACACAAGCATAGAGACATATGGAGACCATTTGGTCCCATGACAATATGTGGCAGATACAAACTGGTGATACAGTTCCCCTTTCACGGCCATCATCAGATGGTATATGTTTTTTTTTTTGGTAAGGAATAGATGGTATATGTTTATGACTATTATTATGGATCTTATCATTTTTGGCATTATCGTATTAAGATGTCATTAATATAATTTGGACTTTTGGATTCCATAGAAAACCTAGTGATAACTTTAATTGTAGTGTTACAAGGAGCAAATTTGGGTTTCGGAGTCTTTGCTTCAGTACCCAACTAGCACACGACCCCCACTAAGAATGGCTTCACGACAATCCAGTGGTCGCTATGTACACCTCTCTTCGTAGATCATAAATTGTCGCTATGAATAACGCTGAAAAATAAATAGATGGAGAGAGATGATAAACAACTTTGATTTAAAGGAGGGGAAGTGCGAGACATTCACCAATACAATAGCTAGTGGAGACCTTCATTGGCTATTCATTCCATCAAAAATTACTTAAAATATTAAGTTAAAGTGGGAGACATCAAAAGATTACCTCTCCCGTAATAAAAGTAATAGATGAGATTAATTAACTTTTACTAGGTTGCTTAGGGTATTTAGAGGTAAATGTGCACTTCGGCATGATATAAGTTCTTTCTAGATTCATTGTCCAAGGCTATTTATGCATGTGGCCCGTCCCATTTTTAGCTGTAATTTTCCTGAACATGTCGTAATTTACCTGAAATCATCGTAAGGTCGGTGATACTTGCAGATAATAATTTAACTTTATGGGTCGCTCGTTTACACTTGTGGCCATAATATACGTATAATAACTTTAGAAATGAATCTAAAAAGAAGAACTTATATCATATGGTCGATGATAATTGTAGATAGCAATTTAACTTTATGAGTTGTAACTCGTTTACACTTGTAATTGTATGGGCCATAATTTACCCATAATAGCCTTAGACAATGAATCTAAAAAAAAACTTAAATCGTATGGACGGTGGCACTTGTAGATAGTAATTTAACTTTATGAGTCCTAACTCGTTCACACTTGTAATTTTATGGACCATAATTTACCCAATTCGGTTTCAATATTCATATCTCCCTTCAAACAATAATTGCGATATGTCTTGATCGTTACATTAGTATTTCGCTATGGATATTTCTCTTATGCCCGACCAATCAGTTTATTGTCTCAACGCATTCATGTCTATGCCCGCAAATAGGTGGACCATTTTTTCAATAATCTACACATTATGGGCACAAAATTCTTTCCCAATAAATCCTATTCTCATATGCCTCAAATAAAACACAAGGTTAAACATTTTATGGCAGTAAGTGTATGCTTCTATGGTACAATTTGAATCGATTGTCCTATTTCAGTTAGTAATTTTTTTTTATTTTTTCCCTCGTTAATCCAACAATGATAAGAAGTATCTATAGTTATAATTATGGGGGATGGGATCTTAATTTGAAATAACTCCTTTGGATGTCCCACATGTTAGTCGTATATATGATGAAACTTTATTTCTAATTTAATTATTATAAACTATTCCTTTTTTAAATAAGTATTATCTTCTAAATAAAAATTTGGTGATGTTCTTATGTGAAAATATCATCAATATGGTCTGCAAAACATATCATTACAATATACCTTATTGTATAACTATATGGTTTGTAAAATATACCGCTTTCAAATAAAATAATATCGTAAAACTATCTTGGAGAATATGAAAAATATACCGCTTTCAAATAAAATAATATCGTAAAACTATCTTGGAGAATATGAAATTTTTATGGCGATGGTATATCTGAAATTTAGGGTTGATTTTTTATTTTAAAAATTAATCTCTGACATAAAGAAAAATCACAAATATCTCTTTGCAAATATGTAGCTGTAAATATATCATATACGGTATCAATAATAATCATTTTGCCAAAAATCTCATTATTTTCTCAATGTATATACTTATATGAATATATCAACAAATATAATACGACCTATTGCTATAATCTGAATGAGTTAGGTTGACAATATAAAAAGAATATTTTCTTAATGTTTTAAGAAAAGTGCCAGATAATTATTCCCGTACTAGATCACGTCATATAGCTTTTTAAAATTTTTATTTTCTTATTTTGTAAAACTTTGAAATAGATCACGGCATGTGAAAGATTCTTCCTATAAAGTTTTTCATTTTTTTATTTTTATTTTTTTTCCTATAAAGTTTTTCATAGTGAAAGAGGAACTGGTACTAACCGTATTAGTAATAAATATACCACCATAAGTGTAACATCTCGAATTTCGACCCATTTTTGGGATTTATAAAACGCGTAATTTGTCAGTGTGCTTATAGTAAAATCTCGCCCGGGAACTGATCACTCCCGGTTATTATTTTAAATTAGAGATTTCGCTAGAATCGCACTCGATCAAATTTGGCCGTTATTTAGACCCCGAACTTGGCAGTCGATTTTCGGGAGTTTCAGGACAAAATAAATTGGACGGTATCAATATTATCGTAGCCAGCGTTGAGATTGTCAGGAATGATGGAAAAAGGGGAGTTTTTGACCAGGTGCAAATTTGGACTAGTAGACCTTTATCACTATAGTTTGATTTAATTGATTTGGCCTTTGTCCCTTTTTATATTCGAGGTTTCATTTGAACCGGTAGATCGTTGTCGATTTTAATTATGGGCCGTTGAATTGTATTATTTATTTAATTGAACATTTATTTTCTTACTTTTTCCCTCTCTCTCTCTCTCTCTCCTCTGCCGCGCATGTCTCCTCCGCGCGTCCCACCTATGTCACGCCCCGAACCCCTACGGCACGCGACACCGCCTTTGGTCGATTTAAGCGACGTCCCAGGAATATCGCTGACCTCAAAATGCCATCAGAGGTTTACTATCACAGCGAATATCAACAAATAAACCCGGACAGTTAAAAACTGGGGAAACAATCAGGGAGAATATACAACTACTTCATTCCAACTTATAAAATATTCACAGCTTATAACTTACACTTTACAATTTACAATCCACCCCACCATAACACCATCACATACCTTTCCACCCCGATATCCACTGTCGATAACACAAAAACAAAAACAACTGGCGACCTGACTTTCTATCCCAAAAATGGTACTCATCCACATTCTATTCTTCACCCCTGGACTAGCCCTTACGCCCCTTTACTTGGCGTCCATTCCGAGTCCGACTCTTCGCCAACCGAATCAGAACTCTCTGGATCAGTCTGCTCCTTAGAGGTTTCCGACTCCGCCTCAATCTCAATTGGATGATTGATATCACCCGACTCGGCTGGAGCCGCATTCTGATATTCCTCAGCCAGAAAGTCGAAGAAATTAAATTCAGGTACGTAATTGGGATCCATGTATTCCGCATATGGTTGTGCGTAACCAGCCTCCTCATCGGGCTCCGCGGGGTCATCAGGTTCATCCTCAGATTCCGCTTTAGGCTCCGCTTCAGGTTCAGCCTCGTCCTCCGCTTCCTCCGGTTCTTCCTCCGGGATTGGTTCTAGATCTATGTCCATAGGATCGTCCTCAGCTTGCGATGCCTCAGGCTCGGGTTCATACTCGGCCTCTGACGATCCCTGAGCAGCAGCTGCTGGGTGCAACCCTGATTGTGCCACACTAACCTCTGTACTCGTCAGCTCACCATCTATCGGAGGAACAGCTGTCGGATCCCAGTCCCCTACTAAATCGAATGGGACATCAAAACCCCTAACGGGTCCGAACTCAGCCCCGTCCTGATCCCGGAAAAACCAAGCGGTATATCTATGCTCCTCATAAAGCGGTAAGCCTACTTCTACGAACACTGTGGTTGTGTGTCTAATCCAGGTAAAATTATCTTCCATTGGAAACTCTACAACATCCAGCTCGGAGTGTACGGGTACTCCAAAACGCTCTGGTGGCTGTGGCGGTGGATTCATAGCTCCGGTCGGGTCTGAAATTATCGGTTGAAACAACCGTGAGAACACTTCTCAGCAAGTTCACCCCTAAACCCAACCTAGGCTATCACGTACCTCCAGACAATTACGCAATCACATACATATTCACACACGCTGAAACATCACATCGCAGGTACAACAAATAATATTGTCAAGCTCAAATATGCGCACAACATCATTCAAACTCAATCATGTCAGATGTAAACACGCGCATGTTCTACTCTTATCCCATTATTCCATCCATTCTCATTTCCTCTTTCTCATTCTTCGCCAGTGACCTGCGTAAACGTACACGCCTCAGGTACACTGCGACCACTTACCACATTCGGCCCGCGTACTCGTTCACGCCTCAGGCCCCTCGATCGCGCCCCGAGCATCACACGCCTCGGTCCGATCCCACATTCACACTCGATCGCGCCCCGAGCATCACACGCCTCGGTCCGATCCCACATTCACACTCGATCGCGCCCCGAGCATCACACGCCTCGGTCCGATCTCACATTCACACTCGATCGCGCCCCGAGCATCACACGCCTCGGTCCGATCCCACATTCACACTTTCCTCAGCCCGCGCCAAATGCGACAGGCCTACATGATCGAAACCCGAGCTTATAATGCCTCGGTCCAATCCCGGTCTCACCCGAGCTGATCGTGCCTCGGACCGAACTCAATCATGCTCTTTCGAGCCTCAGCCTGTGCCAAATGCATCAGACCTACGTGATCGTGGCCCGAGTTTATGATACTCGGCCTGATCCCAATACTCGCAATTCCACACCCTCACATAATTCCACAATCACATGCCACACCGCATTTCTTTCTTACTCATGCGCATGCTTGACACGCATATACCACACCCAATTAGCCCATCACACGTGGCCCGTGCACGCATCAATTAACACGTACAACATGCTCACACAGCATTCAACATGGCCAATTTCAACAATTAAATTAATCTGGCCCACGCGTGCACATAATCAAACACATTTCAATCCATCAATCACAATTCAATAAACACACAAGGCCACTCATGGACCCACAAACACAGCCACGTTCATAGGCATAATTTTGGTATTTCCGAGCCTATTAAACACCACAATCCAGCCATACTACTACACACCAAACTAACACCACTTGTCCTTAAATCGAGCCCTAAGCTCGCCAATTCCATCCCATAATATCCGACACTCTATTCAGTCTCACTCCAGCCTCGAAACATCCTCATTTCATCCTCAAGTTACCTCATCTATCACATAAATAAACACTCAATTAAATCAACCCCATCCAGAATAATTCAAACATGCCCAAAACACGTAAATTATCAATTTTCTCCAACCAAATGGTGTCGGATTAATTCCGATCCTTCACGAGACTTTCTCGCCATAATTTCTAGGTTCCAAAAATTCAACTCGCGTCCCAATCGGACCATCACAGCCCCGTGAACAGTAATTCACAGCCAGTGAACAGTGATTCGAGGCATATGAACAGTAATTCGCAGCCCCCATTTTCTGAATTTCCAATAATTAGTGTCCGAATTAAATCCCAAGGCCCGCCATAAAATTTCCACTACCAATCCATGTAATTCCGCACCTAATTCCATACTGATTTTGTCCAAAATCACCCGTCGATACCCGAAGTCCTAAATCAGGTTTAGGCGCGACTTACCCGCGTCGACTAACTCAACATATCACCTGGTCAATTGAACCATCATTTCAATTGAACCCATATGTGCACGAATCAAACATATTTACACCAGCCCATTGCACAAATCCACACACAATTCTACCACCACAGCTCAATTATAATTAAAACACACGTGAAATACATAAATTTCTATTTTTCTCCCACCAAACGACACCAACTCGATTCCGGTCCTTCACGGAACTTTCTCACCATTAAATCTCGGTTCTAGAAATCCAACTTGCGTCCCGAACCGAGCATCACAGCCTCGTGAACAGTGAATCGCAGCTCGTGAACAGTGATTTTTAGCTTAAAATTCCCTCAAATCGTCCTCCAAAAATTCCAAATTAATTCCTTAAGGCCCGCCATACATTCCCGGTCTAAAGCCCCAACCTTTCGCACCCGCACAAGTCCAATTTCACCCAAAATCAAATTGTTCGGCGATACCCGAAATCCTAAATCGGGATTAGAGGATGACTTACCGCGTTCTAGGCTAAAACGGCTAGAACGGAAAGCGGCGGCCCTTAATCGGGGACAACGGCGACGACGTACAACTTCCGGGTGGCGGCAATCGGCTTGGACGGCGATTGCGTGGCTTGCGCGTGGCCGAGGGCCTCACGGCCAAGAGAGAGAAAAAGAGGGAGAGAGTCACGGTGGGTGGTGGTGGTCGGTGTGAGGGCGGCGTGAGGCGGTGACCGGCGGCGTACGGACGGCGGCAACGGCGATCCGTCCGGCGAGAGAGAAAGAGAGAGGGAGAGAACTCACGGAGGAGGGGGGGAAAATTTTCACGGGGAGAGGGGAAGAAATAAGAGAGGGAAGAGAGAGAAAGGGGGTCAAGGGCTTAAAATAAATTTTGACCAACTTTTGGCACTTTACCAAAATGCCCTTCTCTCACACAACTACCCTTTTATAATTCTCAAGGGTAAAATGGTCCAATTCTCCGTTTCTTGCTCAAATCAAATTTTTCCGAAGGAATTGAGCACACCAAAAATTGACACGTGTCACGTGCAACGTCGTCCTAACGTTTCGACGTGATTTCCTAATTTTCCGGTGTCCAATTTGGGCAAAATTTCCATAATTAAATTCTATTAAACGCAACCCGAGCGTTTCTCGAGCTAACGGGCGGCTTGCTGGGGAAATTCGTTGAATCGACTCATGACTGATACTAAATCGAGTCACGTGCAAGTTCGTTCGGTGCGTGACGACCTCGGTTGTCATTAAAATCGCGAAGATCAATCACTCGATCCGAGGGGTACGATCGTTCGGTATAATTTCAGAATCATTCGTCAAGTCGTTTCATGGTCCAACGGAATCACCCGCGATCCACTACTAGGACAATGGCGAACTGACCCCTAACTATCCTCGATCGGCCAACAATGGCTCAAAATATCACTTACGCGATTTAAATGGTCGAAATCCATTCACGATCGAATTTCCTTTAGTCGCGCGAATTTAATTCCCCTATTAGCCTTTCCCTAATGGTTAGCATTCCCAGGAATGATCAGTTCCGGGCGAGAACTTACTGCGAGCACATTTCATAAAACTCAATTATTTAATAAATTCCAATTGGTGGAATTTCGGAATGTCACAATCTTCCCCCCTTATGAAATTTCGTCCTCGAAATTTACAATCTCACTATTACTCAAGATTTACAATCTTACTACTGCTCAAACAGCGGGAGGTATTGACGTTGCATCATCTTTTTGCTTTCCCAAACGGCACTTTTTGTCCTTCGGTGCTCCCATACACTTGGATCACTGGGACTGACTTATTATGCGACCTATGATCCTTTCTGTCCTCAAGCTTCATCGGCCCTTTCCGTGTATGACACTTTATTGTCCATGTCCGTTTCCCCTTAACGTGAGTCATATTTGGTTTATACTTCTTCAACGTTGGCACGTGAGATATATCATATACTTAGGACAGATTAGGCAACGGGGCAATTTGCTAGATCATATCTCCGATCTTTTCCCGAATATCGAACAATCTGACATGCCTCGGCTCAACTTCCCTTTTCTGTCAAATTAGGATAATCTTTCCATTGATGAACACTTGTGCTGCCACTTAGTTCTCAATTTCAAGCTCTAAAAGTCGTCGTCTCCGATCGGGTGACCTTTCTGATGACTCTACTTATCTGTCCGACTCAAAGTCCGTTCACAATGTCAGGAAGCGTACTGACTTAGTCAATCAATCGACTGCTATTCCGATAGAATCGGGTTTCCTCCGGCTTAACTTTGATCCTGTTACAACCTCCGTGGGATCATGTCATATTTCCATGGCGATACAGGGTGTTGCAGTCAATTTTCCGTCATGCACTAGGTAATTCTTTTCACGTGGCCTCAACTAGCACAACGCATAATTCACCATCATATCGTGTTGTATCAACACACTCCCAAGTCTTTTTAATGAAGCGTCACTATAGACCTTGAATCCTCCCAGTTCAGGTTGAATATTCCATACCGAGGCAATTATCAGCCTACGCTTCAGTTCTTGGGAACTCTAATCACCATGATCATTCCATTCAAATATATTTCCTTCTCAATCAGTCGTGCCCATAGCACAGCTATCGACGAAAATCTTTCACAAAACGTCGATAATCGTTAGCCAAATTTAAGACACTGCCAATCTCCGTTATTGGCATCAATCTTAGCCACTTAGTCATCACCTCAACCTTAGTCGAGTTTACTGTAATTCCATTTCCCTTATATTATATGTCCAGGGAATATTACTCTATTGAACCAAAATTCGTACTTGCCATGCTTAGCGCGAAGTGCGCAATCTCTTAAGGTTCATAGTATTTCTGTTGATTGTAACCTACGCTCTTTGAAGTTTGTCACATACACCAGACTGTCGTCAACGACCACCATGACAAACTAACCCACAAGTTCTTTGAATTCTCAATTCCTTAAGTCCACAGAAACAGTGGGTTATTCCCTAAACCGAGAGACATCGCTATGCACTCATAATGCCCACATCTCATTCGTTAAGCAGTCGTAATTGTATCTCTTGTTCATATCCTTAACGGAAAATTTCCGGTCCGTAACACAATCTTAGGAACATTCTCCTTTCGGAGTCCCCATTGGTGATATCAAATCCGTGATTCAATCTCGGAGAACATTGAGGTCCTTACAATTGACCAGACACATCATTGATCCTCAACAGTAGATACTTACTCTTTTCCGCTGACTGCTTCAACTATCGGTAGTTACGTAACCTCTCGATGTCCTGTCCTTTTTCCTCGTACACACTACAGGAACTCTCCACGGAGACACACTAGGGCGGATAAAATTTTATCCACAAGTCCGTACATTTGGATTTTCAATTCTTTAAACTTTCAACAAGAACATTTAATACCGCACCCTCGAAATCAGCTTTATCTCAGGGCCAATCCTTTTACAACTCCATTTTCCGTTCTAGTGGCAACCCAGCAATTCCTAAGGAAAGACCTTGAAAGGTCACACACTTCGTTTACTCTTTCAACTTTAATTCCGGCACGATCAGTTCAATCACATTCACCTCGTATCCTTCACAACTATCCTCAGATATCTAGTCACTTCACACGAGGACATTTAAGGAATCGAGATTCTTCCTCGATTTTCCTGAAGATCAAACCTAAGACGTTCAACTGGGTTGAACTGGATCGTTCTTTAGTCGCAGTCCATAATGGCCTTCTGTCTTATTAGCCAATCCATTTCAATTTTCCACTCAAAATCGCACCTGACCAATACTGTCAAGTTGACACTCTTTTCTCTACTTTCGATTACTATCTCACAGTTAAAACACTTTAACGACACCATCACATTATCAATTGAGGAATTGTCACACCAAACGTGACTCAAGCACAGCAAACTCAATCCCATCCAGTTTAACTAGTTGTTCCAACTCCCGCTTTCGATGCAAGCCTCAAAACTGTTCGTTTGACGATCCGGCTTCCTAATATCCTTCCTAACCGGTGGAATGAATCGTCCGTTTCCCCGCCATCTGCTTCTTCTCGAGGTGGCGATTATTCTTAATTTGAGCAAATCCCTATCCAAAAGTAGTTGCACTTTCCAATTGATCTCGCTTTATCACTAGAGCTCCTTCATACACTTCCCCATCATTGCTGATGTTCAGAGAAATCATTAGGTTTCATAGATCCGACTTCAGTCCATCTCGAGATTTTTGAACCTTGTCTCGTGGATTTTCAACCAGTTAAATCGACTCGTTTCGTATCATTTCGCAGTCATCTGACTCTGGCGGAGTCTCATAAACTCTGCTAGTTTCTTCTCCCTAGCACTTACCGAGAAATATTTTTCATAAAACTTTTCAGTAAAAACAGTTCAGGTCCTAGCTGTGCCTTCAGGAAGAATTCTATCTTTGGTGGCTTCCCACCAGTCATTTGCATTATCCTGCAATTGATACACCGCCAGGGTTACCCTCTCATGATCATTGCACTCTCACACCTCAAAAGCCTTCTCAAGCTCCTCTACTCATCGAGGTGCAGCCTCAGGATCACCTTTCCCGGCAAACTTAGGCGGTTTCAGCTTTATAAACTATTCTACTAACTGATACATCGGTCTATTCACAATTCCTTGCCCTTGCCCTTGATTCTCATGATAAATGACAGTAGCAACAGCCACAGGGGTCTCAACAGGTTGGGCAATTTCAGCAACTCTTTCTTGAGTCTGCTGTTCTAACAGATTTCCGATCCGTTCCAACGTCGTCATAACAACTTCCATTCGAGGATCCTCAGTAAGTCTAACTTCCACTCTAGGGTCCACTGCAGCTCCAACATCCACTGTAGGATTCTCTACTGCTCTAACACCCATTCTGAGGTCCTCGACAACCCTAGCTCGAGCACGACTTCGACCTCAACCTCTCGTTCCTCTTCTAGCACCCCTTCTTGGGACACTTCGTACTTCTTTTCCTTCACTGCTCAGCCCACAATTCTACTATTCTCCTACCTGCTATAATTCCACTCAGGAATTAACAGTCTAAACCAACCAGTTCAATCTGATTCTAATCGGCGAATTATCACAAAAGCTCGCTCAACAAACTATTCCCCACTACCAATCACGAATCACAATCACCAAGGTCTGAACACTTACCTCAGGTCCAGACGCACCTGCAATTCAGTTACCACACAACAACCAACTTACTCAAACAATCACAACAAATAATCTGGAGGCACGTGTAGCTCACACTACCCTGCACCCACTAAGATCTCCCCAATTACTACCCCAAGGTTTCCGCTCCTTATCACTCCAATTCGACCAACTTTAGATCGAGCTAACCTTGCTCTGATACCAATTCAAACGGGGATGTCACGCCCCGAACCCCTACGGCACGCGACACCGCCTTTGGTCGATTTAAGCGACGTCCCAGGAATATCGCTGACCTCAAAATGCCATCAGAGGTTTACTATCACAGCGAATATCAACAAATAAACCCGGACAGTTAAAAACTGGGGAAACAATCAGGGAGAATATACAACTACTTCATTCCAACTTATAAAATATTCACAGCTTATAACTTACACTTTACAATTTACAATCCACCCCACCATAACACCATCACATACCTTTCCACCCCGATATCCACTGTCGATAACACAAAAACAAAAACAACTGGCGACCTGACTTTCTATCCCAAAAATGGTACTCATCCACATTCTATTCTTCACCCCTGGACTAGCCCTTACGCCCCTTTACTTGGCGTCCATTCCGAGTCCGACTCTTCGCCAACCGAATCAGAACTCTCTGGATCAGTCTGCTCCTTAGAGGTTTCCGACTCCGCCTCAATCTCAATTGGATGATTGATATCACCCGACTCGGCTGGAGCCGCATTCTGATATTCCTCAGCCAGAAAGTCGAAGAAATTAAATTCAGGTACGTAATTGGGATCCATGTATTCCGCATATGGTTGTGCGTAACCAGCCTCCTCATCGGGCTCCGCGGGGTCATCAGGTTCATCCTCAGATTCCGCTTTAGGCTCCGCTTCAGGTTCAGCCTCGTCCTCCGCTTCCTCCGGTTCTTCCTCCGGGATTGGTTCTAGATCTATGTCCATAGGATCGTCCTCAGCTTGCGATGCCTCAGGCTCGGGTTCATACTCGGCCTCTGACGATCCCTGAGCAGCAGCTGCTGGGTGCAACCCTGATTGTGCCACACTAACCTCTGTACTCGTCAGCTCACCATCTATCGGAGGAACAGCTGTCGGATCCCAGTCCCCTACTAAATCGAATGGGACATCAAAACCCCTAATGGGTCCGAACTCAGCCCCGTCCTGATCCCGGAAAAACCAAGCGGTATATCTATGCTCCTCATAAAGCGGTAAGCCTACTTCTACGAACACTGTGGTTGTGTGTCTAATCCAGGTAAAATTATCTTCCATTGGAAACTCTACAACATCCAGCTCGGAGTGTACGGGTACTCCAAAACGCTCTGGTGGCTGTGGCGGTGGATTCATAGCTCCGGTCGGGTCTGAAATTATCGGTTGAAACAACCGTGAGAACACTTCTCAGCAAGTTCACCCCTAAACCCAACCTAGGCTATCACGTACCTCCAGACAATTACGCAATCACATACATATTCACACACGCTGAAACATCACATCGCAGGTACAACAAATAATATTGTCAAGCTCAAATATGCGCACAACATCATTCAAACTCAATCATGTCAGATGTAAACACGCGCATGTTCTACTCTTATCCCATTATTCCATCCATTCTCATTTCCTCTTTCTCATTCTTCGCCAGTGACCTGCGTAAACGTACACGCCTCAGGTACACTGCGACCACTTACCACATTCGGCCCGCGTACTCGTTCACGCCTCAGGCCCCTCGATCGCGCCCCGAGCATCACACGCCTCGGTCCGATCCCACATTCACACTCGATCGCGCCCCGAGCATCACACGCCTCGGTCCGATCCCACATTCACACTCGATCGCGCCCCGAGCATCACACGCCTCGGTCCGATCTCACATTCACACTCGATCGCGCCCCGAGCATCACACGCCTCGGTCCGATCCCACATTCACACTTTCCTCAGCCCGCGCCAAATGCGACAGGCCTACATGATCGAAACCCGAGCTTATAATGCCTCGGTCCAATCCCGGTCTCACCCGAGCTGATCGTGCCTCGGACCGAACTCAATCATGCTCTTTCGAGCCTCAGCCTGTGCCAAATGCATCAGACCTACGTGATCGTGGCCCGAGTTTATGATACTCGGCCTGATCCCAATACTCGCAATTCCACACCCTCACATAATTCCACAATCACATGCCACACCGCATTTCTTTCTTACTCATGCGCATGCTTGACACGCATATACCACACCCAATTAGCCCATCACACGTGGCCCGTGCACGCATCAATTAACACGTACAACATGCTCACACAGCATTCAACATGGCCAATTTCAACAATTAAATTAATCTGGCCCACGCGTGCACATAATCAAACACATTTCAATCCATCAATCACAATTCAATAAACACACAAGGCCACTCATGGACCCACAAACACAGCCACGTTCATAGGCATAATTTTGGTATTTCCGAGCCTATTAAACACCACAATCCAGCCATACTACTACACACCAAACTAACACCACTTGTCCTTAAATCGAGCCCTAAGCTCGCCAATTCCATCCCATAATATCCGACACTCTATTCAGTCTCACTCCAGCCTCGAAACATCCTCATTTCATCCTCAAGTTACCTCATCTATCACATAAATAAACACTCAATTAAATCAACCCCATCCAGAATAATTCAAACATGCCCAAAACACGTAAATTATCAATTTTCTCCAACCAAATGGTGTCGGATTAATTCCGATCCTTCACGAGACTTTCTCGCCATAATTTCTAGGTTCCAAAAATTTAACTCGCGTCCCAATCGGACCATCACAGCCCCGTGAACAGTAATTCACAGCCAGTGAACAGTGATTCGAGGCATATGAACAGTAATTCGCAGCCCCCATTTTCTGAATTTCCAATAATTAGTGTCCGAATTAAATCCCAAGGCCCGCCATAAAATTTCCACTACCAATCCATGTAATTCCGCACCTAATTCCATACTGATTTTGTCCAAAATCACCCGTCGATACCCGAAGTCCTAAATCAGGTTTAGGCGCGACTTACCCGCGTCGACTAACTCAACATATCACCTGGTCAATTGAACCATCATTTCAATTGAACCCATATGTGCACGAATCAAACATATTTACACCAGCCCATTGCACAAATCCACACACAATTCTACCACCACAGCTCAATTATAATTAAAACACACGTGAAATACATAAATTTCTATTTTTCTCCCACCAAACGACACCAAATCGATTCCGGTCCTTCACGGAACTTTCTCACCATTAAATCTCGGTTCTAGAAATCCAACTTGCGTCCCGAACCGAGCATCACAGCCTCGTGAACAGTGAATCGCAGCTCGTGAACAGTGATTTTTAGCTTAAAATTCCCTCAAATCGTCCTCCAAAAATTCCAAATTAATTCCTTAAGGCCCGCCATACATTCCCGGTCTAAAGCCCCAACCTTTCGCACCCGCACAAGTCCAATTTCACCCAAAATCAAATTGTTCGGCGATACCCGAAATCCTAAATCGGGATTAGAGGATGACTTACCGCGTTCTAGGCTAAAACGGCTAGAACGGAAAGCGGCGGCCCTTAATCGGGGACAACGGCGACGACGTACAACTTCCGGGTGGCGGCAATCGGCTTGGACGGCGATTGCGTGGCTTGCGCGTGGCCGAGGGCCTCACGGCCAAGAGAGAGAAAAAGAGGGAGAGAGTCACGGTGGGTGGTGGTGGTCGGTGTGAGGGCGGCGTGAGGCGGTGACCGGCGGCGTACGGACGGCGGCAACGGCGATCCGTCCGGCGAGAGAGAAAGAGAGAGGGAGAGAACTCACGGAGGAGGGGGGAAAATTTTCACGGGGAGAGGGGAAGAAATAAGAGAGGGAAGAGAGAGAAAGGGGGTCAAGGGCTTAAAATAAATTTTGACCAACTTTTGGCACTTTACCAAAATGCCCTTCTCTCACACAACTACCCTTTTATAATTCTCAAGGGTAAAATGGTCCAATTCTCCGTTTCTTGCTCAAATCAAATTTTTCCGAAGGAATTGAGCACACCAAAAATTGACACGTGTCACGTGCAACGTCGTCCTAACGTTTCGACGTGATTTCCTAATTTTCCGGTGTCCAATTTGGGCAAAATTTCCATAATTAAATTCTATTAAACGCAACCCGAGCGTTTCTCGAGCTAACGGGCGGCTTGCTGGGGAAATTCGTTGAATCGACTCATGACTGATACTAAATCGAGTCACGTGCAAGTTCGTTCGGTGCGTGACGACCTCGGTTGTCATTAAAATCGCGAAGATCAATCACTCGATCCGAGGGGTACGATCGTTCGGTATAATTTCAGAATCATTCGTCAAGTCGTTTCATGGTCCAACGGAATCACCCGCGATCCACTACTAGGACAATGGCGAACTGACCCCTAACTATCCTCGATCGGCCAACAATGGCTCAAAATATCACTTACGCGATTTAAATGGTCGAAATCCATTCACGATCGAATTTCCTTTAGTCGCGCGAATTTAATTCCCCTATTAGCCTTTCCCTAATGGTTAGCATTCCCAGGAATGATCAGTTCCGGGCGAGAACTTACTGCGAGCACATTTCATAAAACTCAATTATTTAATAAATTCCAATTGGTGGAATTTCGGAATGTCACAACCTACGCAGACCTGCTTCCCTCCTGACACACTCTTTCTCTCTCTCTTATTTCCTTCTTTTCCCTTTTCTTTCTATTTCTTCTTCTTCTTCTTCTTCCTTCCCCCGACTGGTCCTGCTGGTGCGTCTGCTCGCTCGACCGAACGCCGCGCGACCGCCCTTCCGCCTCAAGCCCCGTCGCCGTCGCCGTCGCCGCCGTCGCCCCGACCGAGCCGCGTCGTCGTCTGTCGCCGCGACCGCCCGTCGCCGGCCTGCCCGCGAGGCGCGCGAGCAGCAGCTCGTCGCCACGATCGCCACGACCCGGCGCTGCCCAGCCGCCCGGCGACATGTCCTTCATCGCCTGGCCACCCGTGAAGTCGCCGTGCCTCCTCCGACTGCCGCGAGACCAGCTTTCCCCCTGTCTCTCTCCTCCACGGCCTCTCCCCTGTTTCGGTTCCGACGAGCCCAGCCATCCCCGTCGTTGCTGCCCGCCGGCCAGCTCGTCCGTCGCCGGCTCGTACGACCAGCCGCCGTCGGTCTGCACCCCCCCTCAGCCTCCACCTCCCTCTCCCTCTCGCCGCGTCTCCCTCTCCCCTGCTCCCCCTCTCCTTCTCGGCCGCTCAAGGGCCTCGCCGTCGCCGCTGCTGTTCCACCACTGCCCAGCCTCCCTCGTCGCGTGTTCGGCCCCGTTTCAAGCTTAGGACATCCGGTGAGTTTGACCCTAAACCCTAATTAGGATAATTTGCATTTCTAGATGGGTTTTAGGGGTTAATTAGGGTAATTTGGGGGTTAAATTATGGAGGTGATTAGGGGTTGTGATTGTGGTCGATTTGGTGGATTAGTATGATGAACTAATGGAGAATTAGTGGCCCGAGAGGCGCGATGTATAGGCTGGACAGATTTGGATTGAATCGGCCCGAGTTCGGGTTAATTCGAGTTCAATTGGGGATTATAGAGCGCGCCTAGTTTGGTCCTCGTGGTGGCAGATTTGGATGATATTTTGGGGAGTCAAATAGAAAATTTTGAGGACATTTAGTGGCCTAGAGTAACCGGTGTGAGGGCTGTCCATATCGGATTTGAATCGGATAAGGCGCGATCAATTTGGGGGTTAGTTTGTGAAGGCTGTTAAGAGCGGATGTTGTGGCGTATTTGGTGGCTTAGCGTAATGTTTTAATCGAGGTTTAGTGGTCTGTGGTGTGCTAATTAGCGGCTAAGCTTAGGAGCCTTGATTTGGGCGAAATTGCGGATTCGGCGGGTGTGATTTGTAGGCCAAGTAATAGCTGTTTTCGTAGCAAATTGGGGAGCTTAATGTGATGAATTGAAAGTGAATTGAGCGCCTAAGATGGACCGTTCATGGCTGGTTTAGTATCGGGAGGATTCGGGCCATAATTGTTTATTCGAGGTTTTAGGGTGAACGGCTTAAGGAACGATGATCACCCGAGAGGATGCTAAATTAAATGTGGCTTGAATGTGATTGTATGATGCCATGTCGCATGTCTAGCGGGACTAAGAGTGGAATAGCTTGGCGGGCCTCGAATGCACGAATTCTTGATGACCCGATTGTGTGATTATGTACATGGATTGTATGTCAAGTTTGTGCCATGGCTGATTTGAATTGATTGTCTGATTGGGCATGTTGATTTATGAAATTGGATATGCGTGGTGCAAGCACACATGATTGCAGCGTGATTTGAGTGAGTGGCGCGGTGGAAGTGAATGCCCAGATGTGAACGTTATAGCCATGAGTGTGCATCTCAAGCATTGGCACGACATGTGCATATACGAGCGTGCCCGAGTGACATGTGCATTGTGATCACCTAAAAAACCCTGATGCGTTTTACGCGGGGTTCAGATAAAAATTGGTGCTTGTGAATGTGTGATCACAATAAACCCTTATGCGTTTTACGCAGGGTAGTGAACCCGTCCTGAGGCGTGTTACGCGGGACGATGCTCGGTTTACCGGAAGATGGCCAAACCTGATGCGTTTTACGCGGGTGTTGTGCCATAAGCCTGATGCGTGTTACGCGGGCTAGAGATCGATCTCGAAGTGATAGACCTGATGCGTTTAACGCGGGTCGGAGGAGAAATTGATAAATGGCAGAGTGCTAGCATGCAAGTGTGCGTTAATGCATTGTTGAGACATGAACATGAGTGCGAGCACGAGCATATGCATTACATGAGCCGAGACAGGGTGATATGTGTATATGTGCCGCAATCTAATTCTATGATGCTGTTGTGATTATATTTATAGAATGCCTAACCTGCAGGGTCGAGTACGAATTAGATTTAGGCCGCGGGCCTGAGTCGGTTTATGATTTGATTTGTGTGTTATTTAGTACTCGTCAGGAGGTGCACTCTAGCCTAATTTAGGTTTAGGAAATTACTCGCTGAGATTTATTCTCATTGTTGTTTAAACCACATTTTCAGACCCCAGCCTTGAGGATGGCAGGCGTACCGAAGTGTTTTGGGAGGAGCCCGGCTAGATATAGTGCTTGACCGCCGAGTCACGTACCTGTTTTTTATTTTTGAGCGTGGGCTGTATATGAATATTGTAAATGCTTCCCAGTAGTAATGCAAGGGTATGTCATTCATGTTGTTGGCTATGTGGCTATCCTTGGTTATGTGTATTTTAATGTACGGGTGGTTTTAATTACTTCCGCATGTGCTTTAAATCTCTGTGTTGGGTATTGGGTCGGCGGCGCGTCCTGGGACGTCGCATACGAATCGACCTTAACGAGGGATGTGGCGCGCCGAGAAGTGCGGGGCGTGACAATAAGTGTTATTGATTTGCTGATAATATTTATTTGTTAAATTGATCCACTAGTTTTATGTCCTTAAATTTTATTATCATTTGCACCGACGTTTCATATTGCGAAAAACCCGATAACAAAAAGAAAAGCAAAAGAAAGTCTTCCAATTCTAATTCCAAATGCAATTCTATTTCTCTCTCCCACTTTTTAAATACTAGTAACTTAATTGCATTTGATATATGTACATCTTCAAGAAAACATACGATCTTAACACGTGCAATGCACGTGACATTGTATGGGTAATCAAGGAAATGCAGGTATCACGTCATAACCGAAAATACAATTTTAAAATTAGAAAAGTCGAGGTTTGTAGTAAGAAAGAATAAAAAGGGCAAAATTATTATTTTAAATAAGATATTTTAACATCTTGAAGTTGGAAAAACAAAAAAAATTTCCGAACTAGTTGCATCACGCGAGTCTTCCGCTAGAAATAAAAGTCAGGTTGATCATGTGTTAAAATATGCTAAAGATTATCCAAAAGTAGACTTTACCCATCGTACAGTACTCAAGATTTAATGAAATATTTTTTCTCGCTGTTGAATTCTGATCCAGTAATCTATGCTCCTCGCTGCACGTCTGCGTGGCCAAAGGGCAATTGCATAGTTGTCCCGAAAGCTGACCGGCCTCTGGCTTTTCAGACGACCATTCCCAAACTTTTCCGTCTCTTATACGTCCCGCAGTCGTTGGTCGCGACACCCCAAATCGCTCACCTCCGCACGAAAGAAACACAGCAACCAAAATCATTCCTCTCATTTTTACCTGTCTTTCTTCTATATCTCAACACTAAAAACGCTCCGATTTTACTTAGTTGATTCGTGCTCTCTCCTATTGCAGAAGCTATGCACAAAGATCAACTCCCTCTTCTTCTTCTTCTTCTTCTTCTACTTCTACCTTGGTCTTTCAGTATCGCCGTCGAAAACAGTTGGTGCACCACCTCTTGTGGAGAGGTCGTGAACATAAGCTCCCCGTTTCGGCTGAGAGGCGACCCGAAGATCTGTGGCGACCCTAACTATGAGCTAGCCTGCATAAACAACCGCACCACTATTGATTTGAACTCGGGCAAGTACTATGTACGATACATCGACTATACCAACTACACGATTAGGATTGTTGATGTCGGGTTGCAAAAGGGCAATTGCTCGTCTCTTCCTCTTCGCTCTTCATCATGCATCTACTTCAATGACCAAGAAAGTTTCCATCCATTTAGATGCCGGTCCAATAGTCAAGAGTTATCCAAGACCATTTCGATCGTGAACTGCACGAAGGCCGTTGATTCTCAATTATACATTAACGCTTCATTGTGCTTCGATGGGGTCAAATTTTCGAATTTTTCAAGTACTAGAAGGCAATTATATGCCATGGTGGATGCGAATGTCTCGAATGTGGAAACTGCATGCACTATAGAGCATACGGCAATGATACCAAGGTGGGCCGATGGCGATGATCTTCGTTCCTACACGCAAATTCATGAGGAGATGGTTTATGGGTTTGAGCTTTCATGGTTTCAAAAAGCCTGTAAGATGCATTTCAAAGATTGTTATTGGTGCCAAATCAACGATGAGCACCAAATTTATTGCGTTGAAAAGAAAGGTAAGGACTTCTGATTTGTTCAGTTTTCTCAACAAAAAGATAAACGTGAAATTGAGCTCGGTCATAGGTACATCCTTTTAGTGCACCACGTGATTTGAAAATGGCCATTAATATCAAGTAGTTACTCAAATGCTCTTGTGGTATTTTGTAAGTATAAAAATGAGTACATTTTTATTCATTTGCTAATTTAAGTAATTCGAATTGCGCCAATAAATCTTAGTGGATTGAACTTGATATACTCATTATTCTAGCTCCTTCGCAGATGACATCGTCACTTACCTCTTCTATATTGTCGCGTACATTGAAGTGATCCCGAGCTATGGCTTAGGTAAATTTAATCCGATCTTCTCATTGTGAAATCAAGTTAGTGTTTCTAAATGCAAACATTTGACACACCCACAAATTGGTTATCCGTATAACAATAAATAAATTATTTATTCATTTGTTAGTGGATTGAACCGATGTACTCATTGCTTGATAATGGTCTAAATAAGTGTCTTTTAAATTTTATTCAGGTCTCATTTGTGACAACTCTTGCCAAATACGGATCAACGGTTACCTCCTCAATGCGATGCTCTTCCTCTTGGGCATCGGTAACATTACTACAGTCTTCTCAGTGTGAAATTGACTTAATTTTTCTAAATGCAAACATTTAACACACCCACAAATTGGTTATCGAAAATACAGTGTTTCCGTGCATGGTTGTGAAATTCATCTTGGGAGCCCCTTGCATTATGATATTGCTATTACGCAAATGAAGAAGAAGACACTTAGCAATGGATCAGAACGTTGAAGAATTTTTGCAATCTAATAATAACTTCTTGCCGATAAGGTACTCTTACTCGGACATCAAGAAAATCACCAGGGGTGTTAAGGACAAACTCGGCGAGGGAGGGTACGGTTCCGTGTTCAAAGGAAGACTTCGGAGTGGCCGTGAGGTGGCGGTGAAAATTTTGAAGAAGGGGAAAGCAAATGGGCAGGACTTCATCAGCGAAGTGGCCACCATTGGAAGAATTTACCATGTTAATGTGGTTGGACTCATTGGTTTTTGCTTCGATGGCTCGAAACAAGCTCTTGTTTACGATTTCATGCACAATGGGTCTTTGGATAAGTACATCTTTTCACGAGGACAAGGGACTACTCTTGATTGCAAGGAAGTGTACAAGATTGCTCTCGGAGTGGCTAGAGGGATTGAGTATCTTCATCGAGGATGCGACATTCAAATTCTACACTTTGATATTAAACCTCACAACATTCTTCTCGATAGGGATTTCAACCCAAAAATTTCTGACTTTGGGCTCGCAAGATTGTATCCCACGGACTACAACACCGTATCTATAACTGCCGCTAGAGGAACCTTGGGATACATGGCTCCAGAGCTAGTCTACAGGGACCTCGGAGGCATCTCTTACAAAGCCGATGTATACAGTTTTGGCAAATTGTTGATGGAAATGGCTAGTGGAAGGAAGAATCTGGATGCAGACGCAGAGCATTCGAGCCAAATCTACTTTCCTTTATGGGTTCATGACCAACTTAATGAAGGATTAGACATCCCGGTGGAACAAGTTAGCGAGGAGGATAATAGAATAGTAAAGCAAATGATAATCGTTGCTCTTTGGTGCATACAATTGAATCCTAGCGAACGCCCTTCGATGTGCAAAGTCTTGGAAATGCTGGAAGGAGAAGTAGATGACCTACAAATACCTCCCAAGCCACTCTTTTATCCAGCTGAAGTGTCAACAAGGGATGATGGAACTTGGATTGACAATGGCTATGATACTATATCCACTTCATCAACTAGTGCAATAACTTATGTAGATTCTCAGGAGCATATTAGTGCTAGCATTACACAAGCATAGACACATATCAATACCATTTGATCCCATGACACTTGTGGCAAATAGAAATGGGTAGTGTTGATACTGCTTTATGTGTGGCTCCCCTTTCCTGGCCATTATCAGATTATATATGCTTATGATTGTGTTTATGAATCTTAACTAGAACTGTATTTATCTTTAGTATTATCATATTAAAGATGTCATTTATTATAATTTGGACATCCAAATCCAACTGAAAACTAGTTCCAGCATAGCGTTACAAGGGGTGAGATTTGGTCTTGGAGTTTTTCCTTCAAAATCCAAGTAGCACACATCCTGTGCTACTTGTGGCTTCATGTCACTTCAGTGGTCGCTATGTACGCATCACTTCATGGCACACCAATTGTCGCTACGAATAATGTCGAAAATTGATATGTGGAGAGATGTGAAAATTTTTGGGAGAGATGGTAAACGACAACTTTGGTTCAAAGGAGGGGAAGTGCGCTGTTACCCACCCAATAGACAGTGGCGACATTTATTGACTTTTTTATTCCATAAAAAATTATAAAAATTATATTAAAGAGTAGTGGGAGACATCAAAAGATAATCTCTCCCTTAACAGCAGTAATAGATGAGGTTAATTAAATTTTAATTTCTTTTTACTAGGTTGCTCAGGTTATTTAGTAGTAAATGTGCATTTGAGAATGATGAAAGTTTTTTCTTTTCAGATTCCCTGCTAAACTATTACGTCAGGAGGAAATTTTATCCGAGTCTGAATTGTATGTTATACTTATTAAAATTAGATTTGAGCACTTAAGTTCATTTTGTAAATAATAGAAAGGCCGCGTCCTCGGATGCAAAGAATCGCCTCGCTATGTACGCGTCACTTCTAGTAGTCTCTTTGCTTTAGCGGGGGAGGTCGCTTCTAGACTCGAACATATTGAGCCGTTAATTTAAAATTAAGCAAAAAAAAAAAAGAAGAAAAGTTCATCACATTCTTATTTTGATTCTGATTCTCGTTTATCATTCTCTCTCTTTCTTTTTCTTATCGAGATCTCTCCTCTTTTTTAGATTCCATCTCCACTCTCTTTTTCTTGTGCGATTGTTTCTCGAATCGTAGTCCCAATCGACACTTGCGTGAGAGAAGGGGACGCAAACAAAGATGAAGACGAAGAAGAAGGCAACAAGTGGTGGAGGCGAATCGGAGGCAACACGGTGCAGCGCGTGCGTGGTGGGGACGCCGGTGAAGTCGCAGGGACATCCCACGAACTAGCAGGCCGCCACATGGCTCGCTGGCGAGGCTCACTCCGCGAGCTTTCACTCCAGCTGCTTGAATGCCCCTACAAGTGGCTCGGTCTCTGGTTTTGCCAAATGAAAAAATTTTAGGACTTTATTGCACTTTTTGAAAGTTTTAGAACTCAATTGCACTTTCGTGATAAATTTTAAGACTTTATTGCACTTTTTGAAAATTTTAGGACTCAATTACACTTTCGTGATAAGTTTTTAGACTTTCAATACTTCTATCCCAAAATGAAAAAAGAAACAGCAAGTAGGTCGGCCCAAAGGCATGGGATGTGACCTTTTCGAATGTGAACCACTATTACATACATAAAAAGGAGTTCTGTCATCAAGTAATACTTATCACGAGGCAGCGACAAATACCAACATAAATATGCAATTGAAGTATCCAGGAAAGTCAAAGGATATTGCCAATAGAAATCCTACATTTATTTTGTCTAGTAACAAAGATGTTTAAACTGTTCATTTTACATTGAATAAAAAGATATTTTAATATTTATTTCCTTTTTTCTTCATTTGATTTATTTATCTATTACAATTTAAGGGCTGAAACCTATCGTGGAGGCGCCACCGTTACCCTCATTTAAAGTAGTAATGGTGGTGTCGTCCTCTCGCTTTCTAAAGTCGAATTCGTCGATTGTCAAGTAGAGTTGTTAGTGCCCTGACATGGAGTTTTGTACGTGTGGGAACACATCGCGCGCATGAGGAAAGTTTCAAGAAGACTTTTACGTGGAAATTCTGTGGCACCAAGAATTTTCCACATCCAATTAACACCGCAAGACCTGTCACTGCAAGAAGATTTTGACTTTGACATTTCTAGAGAAGACTTGTGTGGATGACTCCACGATTGCGAAGTGCTATATGAGTTGGAGCACTCTCTATCACCAAGAAACCCACTCGCACCCTAGATTGGAAAATGGGGTGGCATCACGTTTGATTTGTTACATTTTCAAGACAATAAGTGATCTTTACATATGCAACGGACATGAATTGTACTGGGACGTATGAAAAGGCACAAATCACGTTACATCTAAAAAAAATTCAAAATTAGAAAAGTTGGGGTTCGTAATTAAAAAACAATAAACATGGGAAAAATTATTATTTTACTAAGATTTTGGGTAACATCTTCAAGATGAAAAAAAGATATATATATATATATATATATATATATATATATATATATATTCAAGCCAGTTGCATCACGCGAGTCTCCGGCTAGAAGTAAAAGTTCGAGTCGATCGGGTGTTAAAATCTGCTGGAGGTTATACAAATGTCGAGTGTGCACATCATTTGGTACCCAAGATTCAATAAATATTCTTCATGCAATTAGCATTTTGCTTGTTTTCTTCCCAAACCCTATCCAATGATGTCGCAGTGCATTATTGCCTCGAACGTACACCGGATCTGACTTTTCAGCCGACCATTACCAAATCTCGTACGTCCCATTATTGTTGGTCGCTACACCCCAAATCACTCACCTCCACACAAGGAAGTTTGTAGTCGGACGTTGCTCCTCCAATCTCCACATTAAACACCCTGAATTTTGCTGAGTTGATTCGTGCTCTCTCCTATTGCATAAGCCATGCACAAAGATCAACTCCTCCTCCTTATTCTACTTCTACCTCGGTCTTTTAGTATTGCTATCGAAAATAATCAGTGCAACACCTCTTGTGGCGAGATCGCCGACATAAGCTTCCCGTTTCGGCTAAAGGGCGACCCTACGGTTTGCGGTGATCCTAATTATGAGCTAGCCTGCATAAATAACCGCACCGTTCTCGATTTGTACTCGGGCAAGTACTATGTACGTTCCATCGACTATACCAACTACACGATTTGGGTTGCTGATGTCGGGCTACAAAAGGGTGATTGCTCGTCCCTTCCTCTTCGCTCTTTGTCGTGCCGTAGCTTCTGGCTCCAACCGAATTCATATGAATGCGGGGATTACACGTTCTATGGTCGAGAGTTATCCAAGACCGTTTCAATCGTGAACTGCTCCAAGGTTGTTGCTTCTCCGTTTTACATTGACACTTCGTCGTGCCTTGATGGGGTCGAATTTTCGAATTTTTCTGGTACAAGAAGGCAATTATACGCCATGGTGGATGCGAATGTCTCGTATATGGAAATTGCATGCACTATAGAGCTTATGGCAATGATACCTGGGTGGGTTGATGGCGATGATCTTCGTTCCTATGCCCAAATCCATGAACAGATGGTTTATGGATTTGAGCTTTCATGGCTTCCAATTGCCGCTAAGATGCATTGCAAACATCATTATTATTGGTCCATCATCGGCAAGCACCAAATTCGGTGTGGACCCAAAAGTAAGTACTTTTGAGTTTGTTCAGTTTTCACAAATAAAAAAAGAACTTTGTGAGGACATATCTGGTCAAAACCTGTACAATTTCATCTACACGTGAAATTGAGCTCTAGTCATCAGTATATCTTTTCAGAGCCCGTGTGATTTGAAAATGCCCGTTAAGATCGAGCAGTTAGTTAAATGCTATTGTGGTATCTTTTTACGTATAACAACAAATACATTTTCATTCATTTGTTTATTTATTTAATGTGAATTACGCCAACAAATCTGAGTGGATTGAACTGAAATACTCATTGCTTGATTGTTGTCTAAATAATTGTATTTTAGAACGCCGATAAGGCGTACGGCTCAGTGGTTGGGAGGGGTGGGATGCTAAAGTCGGGGGTTCAGTCCCCAGCAGAAGACTCTCTCTAAAGCTTTCACTTGTCACATATCTATTCTCTTTTGCAGGAAATATTATATACGCTGTCCTCTTATATATTGCCTCGTATATTGGGATGGTCCTGTACTATGGCATCGGTAACATTACTACAATCTTCTTATTATGAAGTGATTTGATGTTTCTAAATGCAAACAATTTAACACACCCACAATTCTCTTGCGTTTTCCCCAAATACAGCGCTATTCATAGCGGTGAAATTCATCGTGGGAGCCCCGTGTGTGATGATATTGCTAATACGCAAATGGAGGAGAAGACATTTAGCAATGGATCACAACGTTGAAGAATTTTTGCAATCTAACAATAACTTCTTGCCGATAAGGTACTCTTACTCGGACATCAAGAAAATCACAGGCGGCCTCAAGGACAAATTAGGTGAGGGAGGGTATGGTTCTGTATTCAAAGGAAGACTCAGGAGCGGCCACGAGGTGGCGGTCAAGATTCTGAAGAAGGGGAAAGCAAACGGGCAAGATTTCATCAGCGAAGTGGCTACCATCGGAAGAATTCATCATGTTAATGTGGTTGGACTCCTTGGATTTTGCTTCGAAGGCTCCAAACAAGCTTTGGTCTATGATTTCATGCACAATGGGTCTTTGGATAAGCACATTTTCTCACGAGGAGAGAGGACTTCTCTTGATTGCAAGGAAGTGTACAAGATTGCTCTTGGAGTGGCTAGAGGGATCGAGTATTTTCATCGAGGATGTGACGTACAAATTCTACACTTTGATATTAAGCCTCACAACATTCTTCTCGACATGGATTTCACTCCAAAAGTTTCTGACTTTGGGCTCGCAAGATTGTATCCCACAAACCAGAATTCCGTGTCTATGACTGCTGCGAGAGGAACCTTGGGATACATGGCTCCGGAGCTAGTCTACAAGAACCTTGGGGGCATCTCTTACAAAGCCGATGTCTATAGTTTCGGCAAATTGTTGATGGAAATGGCCAGTGGGAGGAAGAATGTAGAGGCGGATGCTGAGTATTCCAGTCAGATTTACTTTCCTCTATGGGTTCATCATCAACTTAGTGAGGGATCGAAAGTTCCAATGGAAGAAGTTAGCGAGGAGGATAAGAGAATAGTTAAAAAGATGATGATAGTTGCTCTTTGGTGCATACAATTGAATCCTAGTGATCGCCCATCAATGCGTAAAGTCTTGGAAATTCTCGAAGGAAAAGCAGATGATCTACAAGTACCTCCCAAGCCACTCTTTTATCCAACGGAAATGTCAACAAGGGATGATGGAACTTGGACCAACAAAGGCAATGATACTATATCCACTTCATCAGCTATTGCAACAACTCATGAAGCTTTTCATCTTGACCATACTAATACTAGTATTACACAAGCATGGATAAATATCAATAGCATTTAATCCGTTCACATTTGTGGCAAACTGAATCAGCTCGTATTAATGATGTTTTATGTGTAGCTCCCCTTTCATGGCCATCATGAGATTGTATGTATCCGTGACTATTTTAATGGATCAAATTTACGATTGCATCATCTTTAGCATTTTCATACTAATAATGTCATTAGTTATATGGACTTTGGGATCAGATAGAAAATCTAGCGATGACTTCTAGCATAGTCTTGTGAGGAGCGAGTTTGGGTTTCAGAGTTTTTGCTTAAATACTAACTAGCACACAACCCCCGCCACACATGACTTCTCGACACTCCAGCGTGTTAAATATGTCTTGAATTTTATGTACTTGGTTTGGTTCATAACTTGACCCGACATATTTTTTGCGCAACCTAAAAGTGGAGAGAAAATTGAGATTTGATTCGCGATGCGAACCCGTAGCAAGCGAACAAATTGCGAACCAATGTCTTGGAGGGTTTGGGGGCGTAGCCCCCGAGGAAAATTTTTTGGGAGCCCTATTTATACTGCAGCTAGGTTTTCTCATTGATGTACAGAAAGAATTTTGTTTATAGAGAGTTTTGTGAACCGTGAGCTTTAGTCGTTATTTTCGACTTCTGAAAATTGCACTCTCTTTGATTATAGTGAAACATTGTCTTGCCTCGCCTGTGGACGTAGATCGCCTGTGATCGAACCATGTAAATCTCTATGTTCTGTCTATTTGTTTTTCTGCATCAGTTTCCAACACAGTGGTCCCCGCTACACATGACTTCCTGGCACTCCAGTGGTCAAAATGTACACGTCGCTTCATGGCATACCATTTGTCGATTCGAATAAAAATGACAGACGAAGAGAAATGATAAAATTTAGGAGAGATGATAAACAACAACTTCGGTGTAAAGAAGGGAGAGTGTGAGACATTTACGTATGCAATAAATAGGGGAGACTTTTGTTGACTTTTTGTTTGATCGAAAATCACTTAAAAATTTAATCAAAGAATAATACGGGACATCAAAAGATGACCTCTCCGTTAAAAACATTAATAGATTGGATTAATTAAATTCTTATTTCTTTTACTAGGTTGCTAAGGTTATTTAGTGGTAAAGTGGTAAATGTGCTCTTAAAAATGATGTAAGTTTTTCTTTCCAGGTTCATTGTCTATGGCTATTTCAAGTAAATTACAACCCATAAAATTACAATTGTAAACGAGTTACGACTATTATAGGTAAAATTACAACTCATAAAGTTAAGTTACTACCTACAAGTGCCACCAACTTTATGATAATTTCAGGTAAATTACGACAAGTTCCAGAAAATTATGGCTAAAAGTGGGATAGCTCCCGCTATTTTGCCTACGGGACCTAGAAGCGCCCATAATTGATATCTTTCAGACCTACACAAATGTCCTATTTTGAATTTCCGATTGATGCTGAGTGGACCTCATGAGAAGGTTTTAGTGATAGAGAATATAATCCATTGACAAAATCTCATTCCGAGTAATCACTTATGACATATCAGTATTCAGTTTTAGTTATTTGGACTGTTTCACACTTTAATTTAGAATCACATGCCTCTAGACCTCGTGTTTTTGCTCAAGGCCTAGGCACCAGAGTCTAATCCTTGAGGTCTCAAGCTTGGGAGCTGGAATCCCCAGTTCAACTTGACTATCGTGTGCTCGACCCTTGAGTCTCCGACCCGTCCTTGATCCTCGTTGGGCCAAGCTTAGGCACTAGGATCTCGATTTTGGGCATTGGGGGTTCCAGGCCGTCTTGGAGGTCTCGAGTCCAGGCCTTAGGATCTCAGGTGTTGGGGACTTGAGTTGACCTTCCCCTCCTCACACAGTCAGTGATAGCAAGAAGTAATGGACTAAGACTACTCGATGATGGAGTATAATTATGATGAAGGTGGAATTCAATTAAAGGTTGTTAGGTAACTCCTTGAATTATATTTCAAAGAAATCCCATCATATGAAATATTCCAGTTCCAACAATAGTCCTTTTTTTCTGAATGAAAAGCTTAGGAGTAGAATTTTCATTCTTCTAGAAATTCAATTTTACCGGAATCAAACAACAAAACAAGGCCTAAAGGAAACCTCGCAAATCATAATAAACAGCTAATCATTCGAGTCTCTCATTCTGACTGGGGAGGAAAGATATGGAGAAAGTAACTTGTTTTCGACAGTTCATAGCCCATCATCCTTCTTTTCGCAAGTAACTTGCTACTATTTTCATAAGTACACTCCGAGTTATGAATTGAGCACAAAAGTGAGTGAATGTGTTCAGAATGACCAGGAAAAGACGGACGCGCTTGTTGCTGGAGCATCTTTTGAAGTTTGTGACCCATCATAGTCGATTATGATGACACCACCTGATTTGAACCTTCCCCAAATTTTCTTCCACGAGCTTTTCCAGAATGGTCCGCAACGCGTGATCTTTTTTGACTTTTTCTTCCGATTCTCCATCGCTCGTTCTCTGCACGTTGATCGACTTTGACTTATCAGCTGGCGAGTCTGACACTTGTCTTGTTCTATCTTCCGTCAATCATATCTGTTAGGCTACCCACAAGTCAGTCGCATCACAACAACGTACACGTACACGTAGCTGGAGATTTATTCGTCTTTGTGAGATGGACCAACCCAATATATCTTTTTTTTTCTAAATAGGGCAACTGACAAGAGGCTGTATCATCTTCAAAAACCCTGCTCCTTTGTTTATACTAGCTTTCCGATCCAATTCAATTCGTGACTTGAAAATGGCCATTTCCCTGTAATTTCAGTTGATTTAATTTCTTCTTAATTGAAACCCTTTGCAAGTGCTTGCAACAACATTGCAATGCTATAAAAAACTTGCCCTCGTTCTTGTTATTCTATTATGCGGGCAGTGTCGCTGTGGAAAATCATCTCATGTGGCAATGTTATTATCATAAGCTACCTATTTCGACTAAAAGGCAATCCAAGGAGCTACAGCCACCGGAAATATGAGCTAGCCTATGAAAATAATCACACTATTTTGAATTTATTCTCAAGTAAGTACTACATGCAGTGAATTGACTGCAAAATCCAAAATCTGGCTAGTGATATTGGGCTACAAAAGTGTAATTACTTGTCTCTTCCTCTCTGCTCTTTGTCAGGTCGTAACTTCAGCGAAGGTTTGAACCCATATAATTGTTGGAGCTATGATAAATATAACAACTCCACATTTTCTATGACCGTGGTAGTCATGAACTGTGCAAAGACCATTGATTCTTCTCACATATTTACACATTTCCAATCAAATACCAAAATATAATTATTCAATCAAGTACAAAACTCTTCAAAATTGACTCAATCCATTACTTCTGTTAAAAAAATTAGTGTTAGCTGATGTGGTCGATTTTTCGTTAAATTGCCATTAGTCGTACACTCAGGACATTAAGATGATACCACGTTAGCAAATTATATTAGACGACTGAGATGCTTCCACATCATCTTTCTTCATCCTACACATTAGACGGCCAAGTTGGGGGAGGGGGACTCATTACTCAGCAAAAATTTATGCCAAGTCAGCAAAAATTATGCTAGACAACTCTTTTATCAAATATATAAAATGTATATATTTCGCTGGCAAGTTGATGATGGTTATGTATATGGTTGTGTCCTTCGTGTGAAAGGACGGCTGTGTTAATACCCCTGTTCTTATAGAGTCATGGGTGTGACAACTTAAATGCCACCCCCAGCGATTCTACCTTTGGCTTCCTCAACCTCACCAAAGCAACAGCGAGAACTCGTAAGTCCACGTCGTTCTGGTGAATGCCTCCATGTCGTCTGGCAGGAGGGAGTCTATCGAGGCATATTTTCACGTTGGAAGTTGTGTTATGGTTGATGATTAGGCTTTAAGAATGGTGTTAATGAGGCCAACGCAATGTGTTGCTGGTGTTTGCAAGTTCGATCAACAAGATATGCGACACGTTGGACTGGTGGGGGAAGAGGTTCGAAGATGCTAAGTGAAAAGCAGAGGCGCTCACAACATTGCGGTTTTGTGGTTTTGGAAATCAGTTCGAATGATCAGCCATCGGCTTCTTTTGGAATTACCACCAAGGAACTAAGATACATGCTTCATAATCTGTTGTATTCAATCCGCCAATTGGCAGTAGAGTGGGTCAAATCTCGTGATTACTTATCTAAGAGGAGCTTCAACTTTGATGTGCGGTGCTGGTGCTATCTTCTGTGGCAATAGCATAGTCCAGTACTGGCCACTAAGGGTCCGTCTGAATTAATCAATGTCATCTCCTATTCTGACTTGGAGATATGGAGGAAAATAACCTCTTCACCAGTTCATAATCCATCATCGTTCTTTCTATTAGCAACTTATTAACATATTTATTAGTACACTTTGAGAGTTTGAGTTATGAATTAAGCACAAAAGTGACTGTTCAGAATGACCTGGAAAAGATGGACGTGCTTGTTGCCGGAGCACCTTTGAATTTTGTGACCCATCAAAATCGATTATGATGACACCTGATTTGAACCTTCCCCAAATTTTCTTCCACGAGCTTTTCTAGGATGGTTCACAACGCATTATCTTTTTTAACTTTTTCTTCCGATTCTCTATTGCTCGTCACCGCATGTTGATCGACTTTGGCTTATCAGTTGACAAGTCCCACACTTGTCTTCTTCTATCCTGGGAGATGGACCAACCCATTACTTTGATTCCAAATAGGACAACTAACAAGATGCTACATCGTCTTCAAAAATTTTGCTCATTTGTTTATAGTAGCTTTCCGATCCAATTCAATTCGTGACTTGAAAATGCCCTTTGCTGTAAAGTCATTAGATTTAATTTCTTCTTTATTGAAACCCTTTGCAAGTGCATGCAACAAACATTGCAATGCTAAAAAAACTTGTCCTTGTTCTCGTCATTCTTTTACGAGGGGTAGTGTTGCCGCAGAAAATTCACTTCATGTGGCAACATTACCGACATAAGTTACCCATTTTGACTAATAGGCAATCTGAGAGCTGTGGTCATTTGAGTAAGTATGATGTGGAATAAATTGAATTCAAAAACCACAATCTAGCTCGTGACATTGGGCTGCAAAAGGTGTAAATGTCCGTCTCTTCCTCGCAGCCCTTTGTTAGACGGCCAAGATGCTTCTACATTATCTTTCTTCAACCTACACATTAGACGGCCAAGTTGGGTGGGGGGGAGGGAGGCTCATTACTCAGCAAAAATTATGCCAAGTCAGCAAAAATCATGCTAGACGGCTCTTTTATCAAAAATATAAATGTGTATATTTCAATAGCTAGTTAATAATGATTATGATTAAGATTGCGTCTTTCTTATGGAAGGATGGCCGTGTTTTTGCCCATGTTCTTGTAGAGTTGGGGGTGTGACAACTTGAATGCCCCCGCGAGTAGTTTGGTCTCTAGCTTTGTCGTCTGTGACCAAAGTGGCAATGAGAAGCCGTACATCCACGTCTCTCTGGTGAATGGTTATGCACCATCTGGCAGGAGTGAGGCTATTGAGCTACATACGCGTTGGAAGTTATGTTCTGGTTGATGATTTGGCTTTAAAGAAAGGTGTTGATCAGGCCGAAACGCTTTGCTGGTTGTTAGGGCTAGTGTTATCACCTAGAGAGGGGTAAATAGGTGATTTTACCAAAATTGTATGATTTAAACATGTAGAATAAATATAGTCTAGGTCAACAACTCATATGATTAATATCAGATGGATTCGTATAACAAACTTGTATACAAATTATTGTCAGATGATTGCGTTTGATGACTAAGACGATGTTCTGATGAACTTGTTTGACAGATATGTATACAGTATAATGTCAGTAATAATAAATAAAAGTTTAGGGATAGAAAATACTGCACATAGATCTTTATAGTGGTTCGCCTTTATTGAGCCTTCGTCCACTCTCCACGCTAGTAGCTTGTTGGTTGTATTTCACTATTGAATCACCAGAAGATTACAAGAATTGTGCTTCTCAAATGATAGATAACACTATCACGTACACTCTTCACTCAAGTAATTTTCTTTCTAAAAAACACAACGTGGAAAACAGTAATCACAAGTATGTAAGATCAAAGCTCTATTCAAACTTTGGAATTCTCAACTCCGGTTCTTGTTTCTTGTACGATGTTTACACTCCTTTTATACTCCTCTACTTCCAATCTATCCATTGGACAATCTTCAGAGGATTGATCTCCAAATTAACCCGTTGGAGATTCTTCCCAAAATAGGATGCATAGCCATCAAAAGAAGAACCATTATCTCCGAGTGATTTGATCGCCCATACAATCAAATCAAGGTTTCCATAAGTGTAGTTCTTCGTATTTGAGAAACGATCTTGTGATTACCAATTAGAATATCTTAAGATATCAATTTGATTATCCTACATAAACATGCCAAAAATAAAACTCATTGAATTTGACGAGTAATTCTGAGTTTGATGACAAAGTCCTTTCATCGACTAAGTCTTATGACTCAGCATTTACCAGCATCAAATAACTTTAAGTGTAATTCTGGTCAATAATAGATTGTTTTGTCTTTCCTCAAAACTCATTAGGGATTTTGCTCAATAATCTCCCCCAATTTTATAATGACAAAATTATCTATATGTGATGTAAAAAAAATATAGTCTATTCAGATGATATAACTTTCGAAACATATATAAAACATTGTTAAGCTCTGAAATATAGCAGTTCATGTTTTGTCACTTCCATACTTCATATTCATATCACTTGCATTCACATCCATTCTTTATAATACTTCTCCCCCTTTTTGACATTAGCAGAAATGATAAACATCATAATTAATGCAATAGGAGAGCAGTATTCAAAGTTAATAGACAAAGTTCACATAATAACCAAACATAAAGTCAAACAACCATTGCAAAGTTCACATAAAGTCAAACATTAAGATCAATAAAGAGTTTAGAAATGATAAGTTGGGAATAAATGAGATCAATTTTGCTGATTTTCTCGAGGGGCTGAGGGTCCGGTAGGTTCAGATGATGAAGTTCCAAATGGTGCAGATAGGAAAGGTACTTGGACAAGATGGAAACTAGAAATTTGGTGTAATCGTTGCTCAATGTGTGAGGAGAGCTGATGAATATGGCCTGCAGTGTTAATACTTACAATTTGTATATCAGTTCTAATTTGAGCCTTTAAATTGTTGAATCTGGTTGCTATCAAGTCCTTGATTTCCTGAATTCCCTCTTTGAGTTCTGTCACGCCTCGAACTTCACGGTACGCAATATCCCTACCTTGGTTGATACATTCGCGACGTCCCAAGAAGCGTCGCCGACCCAACGCCCAAACAGAGAGCAAAGCACAAGCGAAAGCAAATAAATAGACAAATCCTGACAATAAATATGAGACAATGGATAGCACGGCAAACACTCAACAATACTGAAAATATGTATTCTTTATAATACTTATCAAAGTTCTTTTACAACATTTACATATACACAACATAAATACATTCAAAACAGAAAGGGTTAGTGAACGGCCACTACTAAAACAAAAAGAGTAGGTGGCTAGGGTGAGCCTAACCGAACCTAAAAGGAGGACTACAGTCAAAAAGGTACCATCCTCTCTATCAAACTCGGGTCCTGCCTACGGCTCCCAGTCAGGGTATGAAGACTCTAAAGAATCCTCTGAAGATCTCTCGCTTATCTCGGACTCCTCTGATTTTGTGGCCTGGGCAGCTGCCCAATCATCTTCCAAATCCGGCTCCAACTCGGGGTCTATATATAGCCCTAACTCTACATCTGATCCCACCTCAGCGATCTCTCCGTCCTGTTCTAGGTCTAACTCCATGGCTTCTGGCTCCTGTTCCTCATCTTCTACCGGCTCGGGGTCCTCGTACCATACCCCTGGCTCTTGGTCCATATCCATAGACTTGTCGGCAGTCAGGGAATCCACGATTTCTCCATCAGCCATCTGAGGTATCATCACCCCACCTATATCTACCGAAACGTCGAATGTCCTGAGGGGTCGCCCAATATTTCCGTCTGCATCTTGCAGGCACCAAGCTATGTATTCTTGAGTCTAGTAAAAATACTCACCCACGTTCACGAAGACTACAGAATGGTATCTCACATATGCCTCCCCGTTTCCAGCCGGGTACACCCTTGAAGTTGAATGAATCCACGTAGGGATCCCAAAAAGAGGTAGCAGCTTCGGCATACTCAAGGCTGGGGGTCTGAAAAGGTGGTTATTACAACCGTGAGACGAATCTCAGCGAGTACAACCCCTAAACCTAGGCTAGGCTAACATGCATTCTCCTGACAGGTATACTACAATCAGCATAGCAATACAAAATCACAATCATCCTCCGACCAGGGCCCTCGGGCTCAGATCACTTACCTGGCTGACCCTGCAGGTTAGCATTTCAATATAATGCTCAACTCACATACACGAATGCGCTATCCATACGTACGTCATACGCATGCTCACGCTCATTAGTGTTCGAATTACATGCCATTCACCGAGCCTCGCACATTCACACACTAACCCATGCATTCTTATGCATGCATATGATATCCTTATGCCATGATCATATCTCGGCCCACTGGCCCACACAAGCACACTGGCAAATGCTCAATTTATTATTACGACCCGAAGGCCCACAACACTCCGCGGCCAGCGTAAAAACGCATCACTTGGCCCAGTGTCTCTAGCCTGCTATAAAGTGCATGAGGCGCAATACCGATCTCCTTATGAACCAAAGCCTGCTACAAAGTGCATAAGGCTGGTCGTCTTTCGGACGTACCGGGTATCGTCCTGCTACAAAGTGCATGAGGACTGCACACCCCGCGTAACGCGCGTCAGGGCGAATTGTGATCACACATACACACGGCCAGTTATTATCTAAACCCCGCGTAAAACGCATCAGGGTATTTTAGGTGATCACATGCTCATGTCAGGCACGCATTCTCGCACAACTTCGTCACACGCCTCATTCTCAGCATACCCAATGCGTGACCATGAAATGCAACATAGTGCAACATGAGCATCAATAAACTACAGGCACTCGGTCAAATCGAAATCACCACACAGTACCCAATCTATAAATAGCATGCTCGCTTGGCCAATTAATACCGTGCGGCCCAATTCACAATACACAGTTCAATAATCACAACAAGCCATTAGTTGGCCAATCACACTCCGCACGATTCAACCACACAAGCACGCAACATGGTATTTCACAATTAAGCACAATTAATCACCAATCAATCAACAGTCAATCACCCCAGGTAATTTTGGCTATTCAGCTAACAATTCTTACTGTCCGTTATAATTCGGTACATTTCTCAAAGTACGGACAGCCACTATTCCATCAATCCGAGCCCTATAATTATCTATAATAATCCCACTAAATTCCTCGGATTTTATTTCCACCAATCGGTCCTCAATCCAGTCCTAAATATACACCGATAATACCTAAGCCAGTCTAGAAAACGCACTATCAGTCCTAATCCGGGTTTAGGAGGTACACTCACTTAATCCAACTTCACGACGACGAGGAACAGCGGCCGATCACCGATGAACGGTGGAACCGGCGGCGGAGTTTCCCGGCGGCAACGTACGGACGGCGGCGTACGGACATGTACGGACGGTCGTTCGTACGACGACATATGTACAGTGACGTACACGCGACATACGGACGGCTGAAGCGTCACGGCGACAGCAGCTCGGCTGTTCGAGCTCCGGCGCGGCGGCGGTGAAGCTCTGGCGTCCTTGGGCCGAGAGAGAGGAAACAGCGAGAAAGAGAGAGAGAAAGAGAGAGAGCGGACGGGGTCAAGGGGAGAATGGTGACGGCGAGGTGTGGACGGCAACGGCAGACCGGCGACCAGCTCCGGCGAGCGGCGGCGACGATCCAGCGGTGCTTGGCTCACGAACGGCGGGAGGAGGAGAACCGGCGGAGGAGGGGGAGCTGATCAGTGGAGTGGCCGAAATGAGGGAGGAGGAGAGAGAGAGAGTCTAATCTTGGTCAAATATTGGAGGCTGGTGGTGCTAAGTATCACCGATCCAACGGTTTTGACCAAAATGCCCCTAATCTAACGATCTATATTAGTTCCAGCCAAATAATTGAAAGACAATTGAGTCTTTGAGTCCAATAATTGAGCTGATAATTACTCTTAATTATCCCAAATATTTTCCCAAAAATTCGGACAAAAAATAGGCCTAGGGGCAAAACGGTCATTTTTCCGATCCCGGGTCAAAATTCTATTTTTCTCCCGTACCAACCCCAAATGTGTGTAGCCAACATAATATGACGTCGGAATCGCGAGAATCATCACACAAGCTCTCGAAAACCAACTTCGAAGTCCGGAGGGCAAAATCGTAAATTTTCACTTCTGGGTCGAAATTCCATTTTTCGATCGTAATAACTCCAAATATGTGTGGCCACTCTAAAATGACGTTGGCCTTGTGAAATAGTCGTATACATGTCCGAAAATCGATGACCAAGTCCAGATAAAATTTCGTGACTAAATCTTGCTAAATTTCCAATTTCAGGGTCTCTCACTAACGGGCGGCTATTTAGGGTTTACGCGTATCGACCTAGGGTTATCTAAGTCATGATGGTCCCGATCATTGAGAGAATGGAAAATTATCACTAGTCTCAGAGGTCGCGATTGTTCGGTTCAAGTTCAGGACTGGTTGGCCATGAGCACTTTCGGTCATGCAGAATCACCCGCGATCCGATTGTACTTCGTTGGCCTTGGCCAAACCATATCCGTCACTTTCCTAAGATCGGCTTACATTGGTCCAAAATATTCCCTCATCATTTCTCGTAATCGGTGTCCAATTCACGATCGGGTCCCTAGTCCACGTACCATTTCCTAGTTAGTCATACCATATTGGTTAGTATCCCAAGAGTGATCAGCTCTGGGTGCGACTTACTAAAATGAAATGCAAAATAATATCAATTTTATTGATCCCGAAATTATATCGAAATTCAGACTATTACAAGTTCATTGCGGAGTTCTCGAACTTCATTATGAACTGTAGCTTGTCTCCATCTTAGATCGGTAATGGCTGCATGGTCGGACATGGAAGAAGAGATGTTGTATCCAGAAGGAGTATGAGTGGTCTGAACATCAACATGTACTGCTTCCTTCCCTTTGCCTCTTGGTGGAGCTTCAGATGGACTGTTTTCACAATTATTGTCTTCAAGAGGAAAGTCTGCAGAAGTTGCTGTTGAAGGAGCTGTGTCTTTCGCATTCTAATCGTGGTCATTGTCCTCAACATCTGGAGCATTTTCTTCTTCAAGCTCCTCTTACATGTTATCATATTAGGCATTTTCTTCTTCAAACTCCTCCTGCATGTTATCATATTGAGCATTTTCTTGCTGAAACTCCTCATGCATTTCTGCTTCATGTTTAAACTCCCCCTATATTCTAGAGGGTTCTTCTCAGCATCTTTCTAAGCAGTGGCCATTGTCTCTTGTTGATTTTCCATGACTACTGTAACATTCTGAATTTTCGATCATTTTCCCGAGTTTTAGGAAATTAATATTGATCAATACACTATAGTGAGATTTCACCCAGAACTGCGCATTCTTGGGATGTTAACCTTAGGGGTAAGGCCAGCATGGGATTGAGTTCGCACGACCAAAGAACTCGACCTTGGTTTGATCTTCGACCATATTGATTGACGAGGGAATGTTTTGGGCCAACAAAGACCGGTCTATTTGATTGATCGTGTCCGAAGGGAACTAATGACAGACCCTCGCAATTATATGACAATCGAGGTCGCCTTGGGTAGAGTAAACTTAAACGTGATTTGACTTAGTGTCGGTCACGGGTCGAGAGCGCATAATTCCAATGAGCCACCCGTTAGCCAGAGATAAGCTAAAGTCGCGATTGTTCGATTTTAGTCATTTCTTGGAATTCGGGCCCGGGAATCGAGAATTTTGAAAGTGACAATTTCGAGTGGCCGATGACGTTTTTGGCGTGGCCAACCTTGGGGCCACCCATTTCTGCAAAAAAATGAATTTCGGTTCGGGACCGGAAAAATGACCGTTTTGCCCCTGGGACCGCGAACGAATTTTGAGGACTGGATTAAGTCGGGGGACTGAGAAATATCTTGTGTGGCCAAAATTGAAGGACAAGAATGCCCTTTCCCTTTTTGGTTATTTACCATTATGCCCTTTTGACTTTTTGGGCAAGGATAAACGTGGGCCGTCGGATTGCGGATAAGATCAATCGTGGCCGTTGGATTGGAGGGTAGTTAGAGGGGTATTTTGGTAATTTCCGGGGTGAAATTATTGGGAGTAGATTTAAATATTCTTTCTCTCTCTTTCTCTCTCATTTTCTCTTTCACTTTCTCTCTCCTCACCCTTTCCTCACCGATCGGTTCTCTCTCTCCCTTCTCCCCCGTGCGTGAGGCCACCCTTGGCCGACCACCAGCTCGCCGCCGCCGGTTGTCGCCCTCCTGCCGGTAGCCGCCGTCGCTTCTCCTTCCCGGCCGAGCACCCCCACCGTCCGCCTTTCCTCTTTCTCTCCCCCGTTTCCTGTTCCTATCATCCCAGCCACCGCCAAGCCACCCCTGGCCATCCTCCCCTACCCTGTACAACCAGGACGCCGCCCCCAGCCGGCCATGAACCATCCGCCAGCCACTCGTCCAAAGCAGCTCAGCCACTCACTGCCTAGCCGCCGGCGCCCCTGCTCGGCTCCTGCTGTTGTTCCGGTCATTCCAGCTCTCTGTCCAGCCTTGTTTGTCTCACTTTTTAGGGTAAGTGATTTCCCCAAATACCACCTAGGACCTCGGGTATCGTTGGGCTCGTTTAGGACTCGGTTTAGGTAATTATTGTGACTGTTTGGGGACTGAATTAGGGGCTGGATATTTGTTGGTTATGGATTGATGTAGTGATGAAGTTTTAAGGTTTGGGAGGCTTGGTCAGGACTGTGATGTTGTGGAGTGATCGGAATTAATGGGTGTGATTGATGGGAATTATTGTGGTTTGAATGGGCTTATTGGAATGTTTGTTTTGATTGCGTTTGTGGACTGATTTGGATTATGTTGTGGGCTGATTGTGGTTTGGTCATATGCCTCGTGTGTGTGGTCGTGAGGTGTGTGGGTGTGGTAGTGTGAATGCGCATTGAATTCGCGTGTTAAATGTGTAGGGTCGTGTGGTGTGTTCGTGTGACGAGAATGTGTAATTGTGAAGTGTATGTGTGAGGCATGAGGTTGTGTTTGGCTGTGGGTATGTGTGGTTTGAGTGGAACGAAGGTACAGAAATATAGGATTGGTTGGAAAGGATTCCATCCTGAGGCGTGTTCGTCTACGCGGGACGATGCCGTCCCTGACGAAGTGACAATGCCCGGCCCGACAGGATGACGATGCCTGACGAGGTCAGAAGACCGTTGGCCTGATACGTTTTACGTGGGCGCAGTAGTGGTGAAAAGATTGAGAATGAGTGGGATTTGACAAGACGAGTGAGGATTGTGAAAGTTGACGCGTGGCGTGAGTTCGTGTGCGAGCGTGGTTGGTATCGTGTATTGTAGTGCTTGATTATGGGATAAAATCTGCTAGGCATGGTATGAGACGTGTCCGAGTAGGTTTTGCTTTATAATCGAGGCACGTGCGTGACTGTGACTCATTGATGTGATGTATTGGTTGTGTTGTTGTCTAACGCGCAGGAACGTGCATGATGGGTTCCAGGTAGGGTCGTATGTGGTTATCAGTTTAGTTGTTTGACGTGTGTTATGCGTGTTTTCGTCTGGCGGTACGTGAGTGCCTATCTGGGGTTTGGGGTTGTACACTTATTGAAATTCGTCTCATAGTTGTATAATCTATAATTTCAGACCTCCAGCCTTAGACCCAGGAGGCCCGCCTCCTCTTTTTGGAGTTTGAGGAGTTGCCCATGGTACCCAGGGAAGCTGCAAGTGATCCTCCGGAGCAGAAGCCAGGAGAATCAAAAGCAGGGTGGAAGATGGCAACCAGTAGGTTTCCCCGTGGTATTTTAGGGGTTGTGCTGAATAGGTCAATCTATAGTGAAGTTAAGTTATCCAGTCCCTTGATCTTTTTGTAACGTCGGTGGCTGAGGATGTTCGTCTGTATTTATGTCTGTAATACGATGTTTGTATATTTGGTGCAGTGGTATTTTATGAAATGAATGCTGTTGTTGTTGTTTGATTGTTAAGGTGTTCTACCGTGTTGTCGTCATCTTTTTGCTCGGGGTTTTTATATCCGTTTTCACATGTGGCTCCGATGTTTGATTTGGGTCGGTGACGTTCCTGGGGTGTCGCAACAAATTCGACCTGTGGTGGGATGATCGCGCTTCATGGGGGACGGGGCGTGACAACTACTTTGTTGATAATGTCACCAAGTGAATTCATCAAATATTCCTCCTCTTCTCGCGGTCTCTGAATTTCAAGCTGAGTGATAACATGTCTATCTGCACGTGCTTTGTACTTGGCATCTTGAATAGTTAGCCATTGCATAAACCTTGACTGTTCAAGGTTTCGTTCATCAGCTTGAGACTATTTAGCAGATTGGTCATTGGATATCTGCATCTCATTAGAATCACTAGCGATGGCTTGAGTTCTTTTGACTAGTCTGTTAGTTCTGGAGGCTATTGGCTGTACTTTCCTCTTTCTTACTAAGGGGTAAGTTGATTCCTCCTCATCAGAATCATGAAAAATATTAACTGAACTCTTATTTTGTGCACTCGTCACTTCTGCAGAAATAATCTTACCCTTCTTATCCTTCCAATTTTCACCATCAAATCTATACCCCATCTTAGTCATTATGAGTTCTCCAACGGTCATAGTTTGAAGAGGTTTACCTTTGAGTTTTGCTAGAATGGAGATTTTCAAATACTCAAAGATAGCGGTAATCAAAGCTCTATAAGGGAGTTGACCTTTACTCTTCTTAACAGTTCTATACATTTGAAGGAAGATTATATGTGATAAAGAAATAGGAAAGGAAGTTTGAATTGCCCAAATCAACTTGGCCTCATAGCGAGAGACATCAGTTTTGAAAGAACCTTTGGATCTGAGACAATTGATGATGATTTTGTGAAGGACAATTGAGTTTATAGGAAAAAGAGCGTGAGATACATGAGATATGGAGCCTTTGATGAAGAAAGAGTCGCCAGACAATAATCGATATGCCAAATCTAAAGTGATAGGAATAAGAGAGAATTTTATATGTTTTACTCCTAGAATGGTAGCGAGATCAAAAGCTGATAACTTGTAATCTTGTTAAAAACAGAGAACTCAATTTCAGAAGGAGAAATGAATGACAGATTTGAATAAAAGTAAGCCGTAAGTTCTGGGTAGACTTTGTGAGGGAGAGAGCACATTCTTTGAAAATCAAGACTTTCAATCAGACCCTGAATTTTGATATTGAAATTTTCAAAGAAATTGAAGTCTACAACTCTGTTATTCATTATTCCTCTTGCTAGAAGAGAGTTGTAAGCAACTTGATGAGTTTTGTTTCTAAACAAGCTTTCACTTTTCTTATCATCAGTAGGAATTCAAAAAATGGGCAAAAACTCAGCAAATAGTTTTCATCATTATCCTCCTTCCTACTATCAATGTTTCTACTTTTCTTCAAAGTCTGTTGTTCCTCTTCACCAACTAGTTCTTCTCTTTCAACATTCGAAGGTTATCCTACTTTCTCTTTTCCTTTTCGAGAAACTCCTTTCTTTATGGTCATAGGGGTTTCCTGATCATTAGAAGATTCTCTAAGAACTATCCCCTTTTCAGCAACAGGCGATCTTCCAAGTTTTATACCCTTCTCATATTTCTCCATAATTTCACGCTCAGACAAAAAACCTAAGATTTTACATACGGCATTTACTGTACTTCAGTCACTCTGATTTTCTCGAAGTACTCCAAGGGTTTTTACCAGTCGTCTTACCATAACAAAATGATTACGTTCTTGAACAGGGATACGTGTAGATTTATTACCTACAAACAACTCTTGCTCAGAGTCCGAGTCAGATATATCGATTTTCTCTGCTTCTCCACCTTTGTCTACTCTGGTGAACATTCCCGTGATTCTGTCCGATCATCTGGAACCTTTGACTCCTTTCTTTGATTCGGTGGTCGATTTCGGTGCCATTGAAAATATTTTTGAGTTTCCGAAGTGAAAGATGAGATCTTTTAGGGTAAATCGTGTTTTTGGAGATCTTTAGGGTTTTAGAGAGTAGAATGTGTGTTCGGAGATAGTGTGAGTGTGAGAGTGAGAGAGAAGATGAAAAAGGTTTTAAACCGAGGAGTACAATATATCGGTTTTTATAAAACCTTTTTCGGAGACTATCAATTGACAGTTATGGGAAATTTCGGAAATTATATTCCGAAAATTTTGGGATTATAATTCTCAAACGATATCAATCAAAGCAACTGATTTCAAGTAATCACAATATTTAAAATATCTAAGATATACATACCTTTTATAAAATGAGTTGCGCGCCAAAATCAGACACTTCAAATATATGATTGATCAAATAAATCATCAGATGTAATAAGAGTTTATTTTGCATATCTCAATAACGTGGGTTAATGATGTTTAATTTATCTCTAATAGACTCAAAACTTTTCTTCTCTAAAGGTTTTGTAAAAATGTCAGCTAATTGCTGTTTTTTTTGGTAAGGTAGTCAGCTAATTGCTGTTTAATGTCTATAAATTGAACAATTATATCTCTTTTAAAAAAATGATCACGGATAAAATGGTGCTAATATCAATATGCTTAGCTCTGGAATGCAGAATAGGATTTTTGGTCAGATTGATGGCACTGGTATCGTCACACTTGATCTCCACAGTTGAGTTTTTGACAATGAAGTCTTTCAATTGTTGTTTCATCCAAAGAATTTGCACATAGCAACTACCAAGTGAGACATATTCTGCTTCTGCTGTTGAAAGAGCTACAGTTTGTTGCTTCTTTGAATACCATAAAACAAGCATGTGTCCTAATAATTGACACGTTCCTGAGGTGCTTTTCCTATCTATTTTGCAACCAGTATAATTAGCATTGGAATATCCAATAAGAGTAAAGTTTGATCCTTTAAGATACCACAACCCAAGTATAGGATTGGTACTAACATATTTGATAATTCTTTTGACTACAGTAAGATGAGATTCTTTTGGTTCTGATTGAAATCTTGTACACAAACAAACACTTAACAGAATATCTAGTCGTAAAGCAATTAAATATAAGAGAGAACCAATCATGCTTCTATATAATTTTTTATCTATTGATTTTCCTTTTTCATCCTTATCTAATTTAATGGAATATGACATTGGAGTATCAGTCTTTTTGCAATTTAACAAACTAAACTTTTTCGTAATTTCTCTGGCATACTTTTTTTGATAAAGAAAGGTGTTATTTTTTGTTTGTTTAATTTGTAATACAGGGAAGAAAGTTAATTCTCCCATCATACTCATTTCAAATTCACTTTGCATCATTTTAGAGAAATTCTTACACAAATTTTCATCTGTAGAACCAAAAATGATATCGTCTACATAGATTTGAACAATTAAAATATCTTTACCTTTTCTTTTGATGAATAGGGTAGTGTCTACATTACCTTTTGTGGAACCATTTTGTTCTAGAAAGTTGCTCAGTCTTTCGTATCAAGCACGTAGTGCTTGTTTAAGACCATATAATGCTTTCTTGAGAGTATATACCTGATCAGACTTTTGAGGATCTTCAAAACCTGGAGGTTATTCTACATATACCTCCTTTTTGATGTAGCCATTTAAGAATGTGTTTTTTACATTCATCTAAAACAGTTTAAAATCACAGAAACAAGCATAAGCGAGTAAAATTCTTATCACTTCTAACCTGGCCACGGGAGCATAGGTTTCATCGTAATCTATTCCTTCCTCTTGTGAATATCCTTTGGCTACAAGTCTTACTTTGTTTTTGATGACTTTTCCTTGATCATCTAGTTTATTTCGAAATACCCATTTTGTTTTAATAACTAAATGATTTTTAAGTCTAGGAACAAGTTTATAAAAGTTCCTCTTGCATAACTTCAATCCAGCTTTCATCTTTCAATACATCTTCAACATTCTTTGATTCAACTTTAGAAATGAGAGCCATTATATTTATGACTTCTTTTGCTTTTGCTCTGGTTTTGATTTCATCATCTAAATTTCCAATGATAAGATCCTTGGGATGACTAGATTTTTGCTTCCAGTTTCTATTGAGTCTTCCATCATTTTCATCATTGAGATTTGATGATTCTTCATTGTCTTGTTGGTTTGATGATTCCTTAGCTTCATCAGATCTTTGAATCTGATCATTTTCACTTGTTGTCAATTCATCAGATGCTATGTCTGGTTCTTCAGATGCTGGGTTTTTAGTGTCAGAATCATCTTGTTGAGTCTGAATTGTATCTTCAAACTTGACATTTAATGATTATTCTACTGTTTGAGTATTTTTATTATATACTTTGTAGGCCTTGCTTGTTGTTGAGTATCCAAGAAATATTCATTCATCTAACTTTTCATCAAACTTACCAACACGATCATTAGGATTTTTAAGAATAAAACATTTACATCCAAAAATTCAAAAGTATGAAACATTGGGTATTTTACCTTTGAACAATTCATAAGGGGTTTTTTTTCAAGAATTTATCTTGGAAAAATTCTATTTGAAATATAACAAGCTGTTGAAACAACTTCAACCCTAAAATATGCTGGAATTTTGTTTTCAAATAGAAGAGATCTAGCCATTTCTTGCAAAGTTCTATTCTTTTTTTCAACTACTCCATTTTATTTAGGAGTATAAGGTGAGGAAAAAATATGTTGAATACCATTTTCATCACAGAAGTAAGTAAAATTTTGATTTTCAAATTCTCTTCCATGATCAGATTTAATGCTCGAAATAGTATAACCCTTTTCATTTTGTACCTTTTTGGCAAATTTTGAGAAATATTCAAATGTTTCACTTTTGCGAGCCAAAAAGAATACCCAAGTATATCTTGAATAATCGTCTACAATAATGAAATAGTATTTCTTCCCTCCACGACTTAGAGTTTGAGTATGTGACATCCTGAAAATTGGTCCATTTGGTATTTATGAAATACTGGATTTTATGAATGTACTCGTAGTTAGTTCTCGCCTGGAACTGATCATTTCTGGAATACTAACTATTAGGGAAGGGCTAATGGGGAATTTAAATTCGTACGATGAAGAGAAAATTCGCTCGTGAATTGATTTTTGATCATAAAATCGTCGAGGTGACATTTTTGAACCACTGTTGGCCAATCTAAGGATAATCAGGGGTCAGTTCGCCACTGTCATAGTAGTGGATCACAGGTGATTCCACTGGACCATGAAATGAATTGACGAACGATCCTGAACTTATACCGAACGATCCTGAACTTATACCAAACGATCGTGCCCTTCGGATCTAGTGATTGATCCTCGCGATTTAAATGACAACCGAAATCGTCACGAACCGAACGAACTTGCACATGACTCGATTTATTATCAATCACGGGTCGAATATGCGAATTTCCCCAACAAGCCGTCCGTTAGTTTGAGAAACGCTCGAGTTGCGTTTAATAAAATTTAGTTATTTAATTGAGCCCAAATTGGACATCGAAAAATTAAGAAGTCACAACGGGACGTTAGGACGACGTTGCGGTTGGAACGTATAATTTTGGATTGTCCCGATTCCTTCAGAAAATTCGATTTCGATGAGAAATAAGGAAAGTGACTATTTTACCCCTAAGAATTTGTAAAGGGCATGTTTTATGAGGGAGGGGCATTTTGCCCTAACTTTTTGGTCAGACAATTTTACCCTTGGACTTTTATGAAATTCCTCAATTGCCCTTGGATATTTTTGGAAAAGATTCAATCTCGGCCATCGGTTCCAAGATAAGATCAAATCTCGGCCGTTGATTAAAAAGATTAGAGAGGGGTAAGGTGGTCATTTGCCGTTCGGTCAAAATTCACTATTTAGTCTTAAACCCATCCTCCCTCTCTCCTCATTCCCTCTCTCTCTCTACCTCACGGCCCCATCTCTCCCTCCCTCTCTCCATCGCCGATCACCCCTTGCCCGTACGCCGGCGCCGCCGCTCACCGCCCACCATGCCGCCATACCGCTCCATCATCGCCACCCCACGCCGCCATCCCTCTCGGTTTTCTCTCTCTCTCTCTCTCCCTCTTGACCGTGAGCTGGCCGGCCAAGGAAGCCACGCCACCGCTTGCCGTCACCATCCGCCCAAGCTGCCGAGCCGCTCGCTGTTCGCCGCCGTCCCCGCCGTTCACCACCACTTTCCGCTCTAGCCGCTTTAATCTAGAGTTTCGATAAGTCGCGTCCTAAACCTTAATTAGGATATCGGGTATCGACGGATAATTTGTGAGTGAAATTGGGTTTAATTAGGTGCGAAATTGTACTATTTTAGGAACGGAATTGACGAGCAGGCCTTAGAATCGAATTTGGGAAAATTTGGTGGACATTTTGAGGTCGAAAGCGGGCTGTGATTGGCTGTTCGGTGGGCTGTGATGTGCCGATCGGGGTGTAAATTGGAGATTTAGAACCGGCGATTAATTGCGGGAAAGTGTCGTGAAGGGCCGGAATTGATTTGCCATCGTTTGGTGGGAGAAACATGGCAATTTCTATGTTTAATGTGTGTTTGAACTATGGTTGAATTGTGATGATGAAACTGGGTGCATTACTGTACAATTGATTGATTGAAATATGCTTGATTGTGTGCACGCTTGGGCCGGACTGAATTAATTATCAAATTAGCCATGTTGAATGCTTAGAGAGCATGAAAAATGCATGTGAGTTGATGCATGCATGGGCCATGTGTGATTGGCCAAGTGAGTGGCAAGTGATCATTGAGCATGTGCATGAGCAATTGAGTGAATGTGGTGTGGCATGTGCAATCGTGGGAATTGTGCTGTCCTAAAGCGTGTACTTCAACGCGGGTTGTGTAGTAGGTGGTAGATGTTGAGCCTAAGGCATATACTGTAATGCGGGCCCTGAAGTGTTGTGATAAGTTGGTCGCAGTGGACCTGAGGCGTGTACTGTAACGCGGGTCACTAGCGAGAGTTGTGTAAAAGGTGTGATTAGACCGGAACGAATGCGCAAAAATGAGATTTGAACGTGCATGTGATTGGATATGATGTGATTGTGACTAACGTGCAGGTAGCACGCATGATAGGCCCTGGTAAGAATGAATGACGTGCTTGCTATGTGATATTTGGGTGCGTGTGATTGTGTTTTATAATTATCTGGAGGTACGTGATAGCCTAGGTGGGGTTTAGGGGTGTACTTGCTGAGATATATTCTCATAGTTGTGTCAACCAAACATTTTAGAACCCCGGCAGGAACAATGAATCCTCCGCCACCGCCGCCAGAGCGTTTTGGAGTACCGATGCGCACTGAGTATGATGTTACAGAGTTTCCTATGACTGATAATATGATCCGGATTAAACACACTACAGTAGTATTCGTAGACATAGGATTACCCCTATGGGAGCCCCATACGTACACCGCATGGTTCTTTAGGGACGGAGTAGATAAATTCGGTCCCGTTCGAAGATTTGACGTTCCTTTTGATTTAGTTGGGGACTGAGACTCGTCTGCTGTACCTCCTCCCGACGGCGAATTAACTAGTACGGAAACTAGTCTGGCGCAGTCTGGACTGCATCCAGCGCTTGCGGCACAGGGATCTTCAGGGGTTGAGCACAAACCCGAGCCCAAAGGATCGCAAGCAGAATATGATCCGATGGATGTGGATTTGGAACCGATTCCCAAGGAGGAACTAGTAGAGGAAGACCCAGAGGAAGTAGAACCCGAGGATAAGCCTGCTGAGTCCGCAGAACTTGAGGGAGAACCGGATTATATACTTCCGTATGAGCAGTGGATGGATCTTGAGTTTGTACTCGAGGATGATTTCTTTAAGGAGCCGGTCGAGGAGGATCATGATGAAGTTTCAGCGGAGTCGGGTGACATAAATCACCCGATCGAGATTAAGGTTAAGCCGGGGTCATCGGAGGAGCAGACTGTCCAGAGGGACCCAGATTCAGATGATGAGGAGTCTGATTCAGAGTGGACGCCGAGTAAGGGGCGTAGGGGCTAGCATAGAGATTTGGAATTAGATCTTTTTGGAAGTGTACCATTTTGAGGATAGGATATCCATGTCATCTGTCATTTTTTATATCGATGGTTATAATATGGTGTGCATGTGTATATGGTGGATGTAAATTGTGAATATTGTATAAGTTTGGATAAGAAATGAATATGTGTATTATCCCTTATTACCCCAGTTTATTTGTCCGGGGATTTTGAGGTTTCCGCTACTTATTTCAAATCTTTGATATTTATAAGTGAGGTCGGCGATACCCTGGGATATCGCATTAAAAGACCAGTAAAGGGTGTCGTGTTATTGATGGTGCTCAGGGCGTGACAGAGTAGGTCCGAAAATGTCCATATGCAGCAACTGCAAGGCTCGATTAGTGCTTACATAATTTATTGATTTAAATGAATTTCTTACCTGCTTACCTTTAGAGCAAGCTGAACATAAGTCTGTGCTTTTAAAATTTCGTTCTGGCAATCCTTTTACAAGTTTCTTGGAAGCTATTTTGGAAATTAATTTGACACTGACGTGTTCGAGCTTCCTGTGCCACTAATCATATTCTTCTTTTATGGAAATGAGATATTGCAAGTCATCAAACTTTGTGTCTAGTAGATAGATGTTTCCATGTTTTCGACCCACAAATGATTGCTTGTTGTCTTTACTTATCCCAGAGCATTTGTTTTCTTGGAAAGTAATTTTGCAACCAATATCACATAATTGACTAATGCTAATTAAATTGAAATTCAAACCTTTAATAAGTGAGACTTCATTGATGATGAGATTGTCGATTCTAACAGTTCCTTTGTCCATTATTTTTCTTTTGTTGTTGCCTCCAAAGGATACACTTCCTCCTTTAATTCTTTCTAAATTAATGAATTTTAGAGTATCTCTGGTCATGTGTCTTGAGCAACCACTATCAAGGTACCACTTGTTCTGTCTTTTCTTTGCTACCTACAAAAGATAAGTAACTCACTTTTTCTTTGGTACTCAAATTTTCTTGGGTTCATTTTGGTTAGGATCAGTCATTCTCAGAATATCTCTCTGAATAGGTCTCCAAACTTTTGGACAGTCACTCTTAAAGTGATTAGAATCACCGCAATTTATACATTTTTGTGAAGTTTGACCATTCAATTTTACAAACTGCTTTTGAAAGTGATTTCTGTAATCAAATTTAGAGGGTCTTTTCTTTAGTCTTTCTTTGACATTCGCAAAAGTATTTTTCAATTTAGTATTTTTATCAAAACCTAGACCTGATTTATTTAAATAAGGAATTTGAATTGACAAAATATGATGAAGATTTTTAGAACCCATTGAGAATTTCTTAGTTATATTAGAAATGTCATTTTTCAAAAGTTCTTTTTATTAGAGATGCGATCAAAACTTTCCTTAGAAATATTTTTCATATTAGAAATTTCCTTTTTCAGTGAATCATTTTCCTTTTCAAGAAAATCTTTATTTTTCTTGATAAGATTTAAATTCTTTTTGCAAGAAATCAATTTTATCCTTTTGCAAAATATCTTGCTATTTTAAAAGATTTTTTTCCTTTTTTAAACATTTGATTGATTCATCAATTTCCTTGTTTTGAGTCGTACTTCTTAGAGACACAATTTCCTTCTTCAATATAGAAATCTTTTTGAAGGCAATTTTATTAACAGAGATTAATTCATCAATATAATTTACAACTACTTCAGGAATATTTGAATTACTTACCTCATTTTCTTCATCAGAACTGGATTCTAAGTCTGATTTTGCCATCAGACAAATATTGGTAAACTCTTGTTCGCTTTCTTCATCCTCTGAATCACTCCATGTTTCAACTTTGAAAGCCTCCTTATATCTTTCATATTTTCCTTTGTTCTTCTTGAGAAGAGGACATTTGGGCTTTATGTGTCTCTTCTTTTTGCAGTGGAAACATATCACATCTTTATTTTCTTCGTTTTCGGCACTGGATCTCTTATGAAAATTTAGCTTCTTGGCTTTTGATGGCTCAGAATTCTTGAATTGCTTCTTTGATTTATTCATCTTCACCTTCTTTGCCATCTTTCTTAGTTTCTTGACCATTAAAGCCAACTCTTCATCTTCATCTTCATCTTCATCTTCATCCGAATCTATATCTGGGTCATCAGAATCAATATTAGTTTTTAAAGTAATGGACTTTTTACCTTTGGGTTCTTCAATTTCTAAAACCTTTTCAATTTCATAGGATTGAAGAGTTCCAATAAGTTCGTCTATGGTGAGTGGTCTGATCCCCTGAGTTTCTCGAATAGAAACTTTAATGTTGTTCCATTCTTTTGAAAGAGCTCTCAACAACTTGTTCACCTTCATAGGTTCTGAGATGGGATTGTTTTGGAATTCGAGCCAATTTACTATTTCAGTGAATCTACTCTGCATCTCAGAGATTGTTTCATTTGGTTTATGAGTGAAGAACTTGTACTGCCCAAGGAGAATATTGAGATTTGTCTCCTTGACTCTTTCTGTTCCTTCATGGACAAGCTTGAGACGATTCCAAATTTCTTTGGCAGTTTTAAGATTTGCAATTCGTTTGTATTCAACACTTGCTAGACCATTGTATATGGCCGTTTTGATCTTTACATCCAAATGGATTCTTCTAGAAATTTCCTTGGCCGAGAGAGGTAAAGCTTGAGGGCTAATTTGCTTTCTAACTCCTTCAAAACAAGGTGTCTCATTTTGCCCTTTTGAAGTTTCTGGAGATTTTGTTTCGTTTGGAATGATTCCGTGTTCAACGATATCCCATATGTCTTGGTCTATTCCCAAGATGAATGTCTTCATCTTGTTTTCCCAGACACTGTATTCAGTTCCATTGAAGTAAGGTGGTATGTTGCTGTGACCTGACTCAGCATTACTAGCCATAAAAAATCGTTAGCTCAGAAGTAAAATAACACTTCAAGGAAAAATGAGCACTAGGCTCTGATACCAATTGTTAGGGCTAGTGCTATCACCTAAAAGGGGGGGAATAGGTGATTTTACCAAAATTGTATGATTTAAACGTGTGGAATGAGTATAGTCTAGGTCAACAACTCATATGATTGATATCAGATGGATTTGTATAACAAACTTGTATATAAATTGTTGTCAGATGATTGCGTCTGATGATTAAGATAATGTTATGACGAACTTGTTTGACAGATATATATACAGTATAATGTCAGCAATAATAAATAAAAGTTTAGGGATAGAGAATACTGCACACAAATCTTTATAGTGGTTCGGCTTTATTGAGCTTACGTCCAATCTTCACGCTGGCAGCCTATTGGCTATATTTCACTATTGAATCACCAGAAGATTACAAAAGCTGTGCTTCTCAAATGATAGATAACACTATCACGTACACTCTTCACTCAAGTAATTTTCTTTCTAAAAAACACAACGTGGAAAATAGTAATCACAAGTACGTAAGATCGAAGCTCTATTCAAACTTTGGAATTATCAATTCTGGTTCTTGTTTCTTGTATGACGTTTGCACTCATTTTATACTCCTCTACTTCCAATCTATCCATTGGACAGTCTTCAGAGGATTAATCTCCAAATCAACCCATGGGAGATTCTTCCCAAAATAGGATGCATAGCCATTAGAAGAAGAACCATTATCTCTGAGTGATTTGATCGCCCGTACAATAAAATCAAGGTTTCCATTAGTGTAGTTCTTCGTATTTGAGAAATGATCTTGTGATTACCAATTAGAATATCTTAAGATATCAATTTGATTATCTTGCATAAACATGTCAAAAATAACACTCATTGAATCTGACGAGTAATTTTGAGTTTGATAACAAAGTAATTTCATCGATTAAGTCTTATGACTCAACATTTACTTGCATCAAATAACTTTAATTATAATTCTGGTCAGTAATAAATTATTTGTCATTTCTCAAAACTCGTTAGGGATTTTGCTCAACACTTGTGTTTGCAGGTTCAATGAACAAGATATGCGAAACGCGTTGAACCAGTGTGGGAAGAGGTTTGAAGATCCGCAGAGGTGCTCCGTCTGGCGAGTTTTCTCTACATTTCTTCTAGGTAAACGTGTCTGTATAATCAGATAGAAACATTTTGGATTTATTCCTTGACGTCATTTGTCTAGCATGGTGGCCTCAGAAAAGTCAATAGACGTATTTGATTGATGATTGACTTTGACTATCCCATTACTGTTTTCCCAGATTTTTTAAAAAAATTTTCATTATATTGACAGGGAGAAATCTAATTTATGGAATCGGTCCTATACGTTATCTGGACCATTGAATCAGAAGATAACAATTTTCGACCAGTGGATTATTTTGAAATGACAGTAACTTGCCAACATTTAAGCAAAACTAATGACTACAGGATTGCTAATGTTATTATATTTTTTCTTGTCGTTGTCAGCATTAGCGTTAATTAAGGAAAATTATGACATATGAGTATAATTATTCATTGATAAGGCCTTTAAGTTTACGAACTGTGAAGGAGTATTAAGATCATGGATGTATGTTGCTAAGAATAGAAAAAAATAAAGGAAGAAGAGATTCACCAATGCATATCATTTATTTAATAACACTCGAAGTTCAGTAGGGAATCCTTAAATCATAATTAATCCAATTTAGTTTGTGTACATTTTCAAGAAAATATGTGATCTTAACATGTGCAACTCAAGTGACATTGTATTGGGTATTACGAAAAGGCATAAATCATGTCACATATAAAAATACAATTTTAAAATTAGAAAAGCTGGGGTTTGTAATAAAAAAGAATGAACATGGGAAAATTTGTTATTTTGGTACGATTTTATAATATCTTCAAGATGACAAAATAAAATATTTCCAAACCAAATGCATCACGCGAGCCTTCGGCTAGAAGTACACGCCAAGTTCACAATGTGTGATAATGTGTTAAAATCTTCTAAAGATTGTACGAATGTAGACTTCACTTATCATTTATTACACAAGATTTAATGAATATTTTTTCCGTGTTTAGCATTTTGCAATTTTTCCCACTGTCTCGTAGTTGAATTCCGATCTTCTAATCTATGCTCCCCTTCCCAACTCCAATCCACTCGGCGGCTTGGCCGAGGTTCACTTTGAGCTTGCCGCGAAGCTGCGTCGGGGTGGCCCGGGCCTGCTCAAGGTCGATAGATCTTCAGATTGGTCGCGGTGCATAAATTCTCCCTTTGTGCCTGTCTCGTACGTCGACCGGCTATGACTTTTCAGCAGACCGTTCCCGCACTTTCGCTTCTCTCATATGTCCCATTTTGTGGTCGCTACACCCCAAAGCACTCACCTCCACACAATTAGTATGTAGTCGGAGATTTTTCCTTCTCTTATCATCATTATTTTAAAAAACGAAACAGAGCCACAGGAAGTATTCCTCTCATCTTTATCTATCTTTTACTTCTCAACTCTAAACACTAGATTTGCTTGACTCCTTCGTGCTCTCTTCTATTGCATAAAATATGCACAGGAATCAACTCCTCCTCCTCCTCCTCTTTCTACATCAATCTTTTAGCATAACCATCGAAAATAATCAGTGCACCACCTCTTGCGGCGAGGTCACGAACATAAGCTACCCGTTTCGGCTGAGGGGCGATCCCAAGAGCTGCGGCAACCACAAATATGAGCTAGCATGTGTAAATAACCGAACTGTTTTGGATTTGTACTCGGGCCAGTACTATGTACAGCACATTGACTATACCAACTTCACCATTAGGATTGCCGATGTCGGGCTGCAAAAGGGCAATTGCTCGTCTCTTCCTCTCCGCTCTTTGTCGTGCCCCAACTTCCGGTACAAACCGCATTGGTATGAATGTGGGCAATACACGTGCATAAGTCCAAAGTTATCCAAGACCATGGCGATCGTGGACTGCACTAAGGCTGTTGATTCTCGATTTAACATCGACGCTTCCTCGTGCCTTGATGGGATCAAATTTTTGAATTTCTCTAGTACGAGAAGGCGAGTATATGCCCTGGTCGATGCAAATGTCTCGTATGTGGAAATTTCATGCACTGTAGAGCTTATGGCCATGATACCAGGCTGGGTTGATGGTAACAATTTTCGTTCCTATGCACAAATTCATGATCTGATGGTTTATGGGTTTGAGCTTTCCTGGCTTCCAACTGCTTGCAAGATTTATGGCCAACATTACTATGATTGCGACATCAGCAAAAAGGGCCAAATTCAGTGCAGACACAAGAAAGGTAAAGGGACTTTTGAGTTTGTTTAGTTTCCTTAAAATACAAAAGAAAATTGTAAGGATATATTTGGTCAAAACCTGTGAAATTTCATTTAAACGTGAAATGGAGCTCTGTCATCTGCATATTTTTTTCAGAGCCCGTGTGATTTGAAAATTCCAATTAAGATCAAGTAGTTAGGTAAATGCTGTTTTGATATCTCATAAGGATAATGATAAGTACATTTTAATTCATGTGTCTATATATTTAGTTCTAATTCCGCCAACAAATCTAACTGGATTAAACTGATATACTCATTGCTCAATTAGGGTCTAAATGTGTGTCTTTAAATTTCTTCACCTTCCACTTGTCACATTTTTAATCTATTTCGCAGGAAAAATTATCGATTACCTCCTCATTATCGGCTTGTTTATGGGGACGATCTCATTAGATGGCATCGGTAACATTACTACAATCTTCTCATTGTGAAATTAATTTAATGTTTCTAAATGCAAACATTTAACACGCTCACAAATTGGTTGTTAGAATTATAACGTACCCACAATTTTCTGCTTCCCCAAAATGACAGTGTCATTCATGGTTGTGAAATTTATCATGGGAGCCCCATGCGTGATGATGTTGCTAATATGCAAATGGAGGAGAAGACACTTAGCAATGGATCAAAACATTGAAGAATTTTTGCAATCAAACAATAACTTCTTGCCGATAAGGTACTCTTACTCGGACATCAAGAAAATCACAAGTGGTCTAAAGGACAAACTAGGCGAGGGAGGATATGGTTATGTGTTCAAAGGAAGACTTAGAAGCGGTCGCAATGTTGCGGTGAAGATCCTAAAAAATGGGAAAGCAAACGGGCAGGACTTCATTAGAGAAGTGGCAACCATTGGAAGAATTCATCATGTTAATGTGGTTGGACTCATTGGATTTTGCTTCGAAGGCTCCAAACAAGCTCTTGTCTACGATTTCATGCACAATGGGTCTTTGGATAAGCACATTTTCTCACGAGGAGAGGGGATTTCTCTTGATTGCAAGAAAATGTACAAGATTGCTCTTGGAGTCGCTAGAGGAATCGAATATCTTCATCGAGGATGTGACATGCAAATTCTACACTTTGATATTAAGCCTCACAACATTCTTCTCGATGGGGATTTCACCCCAAAAGTTTCCGACTTTGGGCTCGCAAGATTGTATCCCACAGACCACAATACCGTGTCTTTGACTATCGCAAGAGGAACCTTAGGGTACATGGCTCCAGAGTTGGTCTACAAGAACCTTGGGGGCATCTCTTACAAAGCCGATGTCTATAGTTTTGGCAAATTGCTGATGGAAATGGCCAGTGGAAGGAAGAATTGGGATGTAGTTGTAGAGTGTTCCAATCAGACTTACTTTCCTTTATGGGCTCATGACCAACTTAGTGAAGGATTGGACATCCCGGTGGAACAAGTTAGCGAGGAGGATAGAAGATTAGTAAAGAAGATGATAATAGTTGCTCTTTGGTGCATACAATTGAATCCTAGCGAACGCCCTTCGATGCGCAAAGTCTTGGAAATGTTGGAAAGAGAAGCAGATGACCTACAAATACCACCCAAGCCACTATTTTATCCAACAGAAATGTCAACAAGGGATGATGGAACTTGGATTGACGAAGGCAATGATACTATATTCACTTCATCAACTAGTTCAATAACTTGTGAAGATTCTCATCTTGAGTATGCTAGTACTAGTACTGCTCAAGTATAGAGACATATTAGCACCATTGATCCAGTGACATATGTGGCAAATAGAAACGTTGTATTGGTAAAGTTTTATGTGTAGCCCGCCTTTCATGGCTATCTTCGGATTGTATACATTTATGACTTTGTTTATGGATATTATTACGTATGTTTCATCTTTAGCATTATCACATTAAAGATGACATTAGTTATGCGAATCCATTAGAAAACCTAGTGAGGACTTTCAACATATGTTACGAGGAGTGAGTTATTCCGCACATCATGTGGCTTCACGGCATTCCTTCGGTCTTTATGAATGATATTGAAAATGACAAATGGAGAGAGACGATAAACAATCACTTTAGTTTAAAGTAGACCTGTCAAAATGGGTCTCAAATCCATTTATTAATCCAAAATTGTTGAAATGGGTCATGTATGGGCCATCTCAAATGTGGAGGGTCTAGTCATAATGGGTTCTAAAATGAAAAGTACAAAACATATCAGTTTAAATGGGTAATATTATGAATCTATTTCTAACTCACTTAAAAAAATGGCTCAATGACTCAAGGCAGCCCATTTAACTGCTTGACGTACAAGATCTCTGACCCAACCCACCTCAACCTGCAAGCCCAATGACTCTCTCTGCTCTCTCTCCAGTCCCTCGCCGTCCACCTGCAAGATCTCGCTAAGGATCGCGTAGGACCTGCCGCCCCTCGTTGATCTCCTGCGTGAGCGCGTTATCCCCTCACGTGCGGCGGCGAGGAATCTGATGGGTAAGTACGACTGTACGAGATCAGGCGGTTACTGGGGCGGGGCACGTTTGTGAAGGCGTTCATTGACGAGGGGCAGGGCATGGCGATCAAGGTGGTGAGCAAGCGGAAGGTGGTGAGGGGGATATAGCGGCACATGTCAAGCGGGAGATCGCCATCATGCACCGGCTACACCACCCGCGCATCGTGCACCAATTCAAGGTGCTAGCGCCGCTGACGAAGATCTACATCATCATGGAGTTCCCAAAAGGCGGCGAGCTCTTTGCCAAGGTCGCCGAGGGGCGGTTTAGCGTGAACCTCTGCTGTCGCTACTTCCAGCAGCTCGTCTCCGCTGTCAGCTACTGCCACTCCCGCGGTGTCTTTTACCGCGAACTCAAACCGGAGAACCTCCTCTTGGACGAGAAATTGGGGCCAATGCGTCTCCGATTTCAGGCTCAGCGCCGTCTTGGACCAGGCCCTTGCTGACTGCGTCCTCCACACCCTCTGCTGCAAAGAAAAATCAATGATTAACTAAGTAGTGACCCGTGGCTTAAGAAAGAAAAATCAATAGCTTTTTGCAGATTTCTTTAATTTTTCGTTTATTTATTTTTTAAGATATATTGGGCTTTTTTTCTTTGCTTTTAAGGTGGGTTATGTTAGCGTTCAAAGAAAAAAAAAGGCGGGTTACGTGGGTATTTCTGGATTGGGTTTGGGTTCAATTAGACATGGACCATCTAAATTATTTAGCAAATAAATAGATCAATCAGGTTAAAGGGGTGAATTGAATTGAGCCCATTTATGATCGACCTGAACCCAACTCAACTTACATATGTCCCACCTCTAGTTTAAAGGAGGTGGAGGGCAAGACAATTACCTACGCATTAGAATAAAGAATCCTCAAATCATACTTTTAATCACATTTGAATTGTTACATCTTCATGAAAATATGTGATCTTAACAAGTGCAATGCACATGGACTGCACTGAAACGTGTAAAAGGCATAAATCACATTCTCATTCTGATTCCGATTCTTGTTTATCGTTCCTTGCCGTGATCTTATCAAGATTTCTCCTCTTAGATTCCATATCTACTCCCTTTTTTTGTGCGATAGTTTCTCGAATCGCAATCCAAATCAACACTTGCGTGAGAGAACAAGACCAAGACTAAGATGAAAACTCTATTTGTTTCGCGGAAAATGAATGATTTGAAATACATTTTCCTTAAAATGATCGTTTGTATTACTTATAAAAATAAATGAACGAAAAATATTTTCATCGTTTACAAAAATGTATAAACATAAATTGTTGTCGATAATAAAAAAATTTTCTATTAACTAATTATTTCAATCGATATAAGTAATCATTTTAAGAAAAATGTTTTTTCAATTATTTATTTTCCACAAAATAAACAGAGCCGAAGAGGAAAAAGAAGGCCATGAGTGGCGAAGACGAATTGAAGACAACGTGGTGCGGCACGTGTGCGGTGGGGATGCCGGTGGAGCCACGGGCCCATCCCGCGAACCAGCGCGCCGCCACAAACCAAAGTGGCGGCGAGAACCCGCACGTCCACGTCTGGTTGATGATTAGGCTTTTAAGAATTGCGTTGATGAGGCCGACGCTTTGCAGGTGTTTGCAGGTCCGATGAACAAGATATGCGACGCGTTGAACCGGTGTGGGAAGAGGTTTGAAGATGCTATGCTAAAAGCAAAGGCGCTCACGGACAATGTCTGGCATCACCGTGAGTTTTCTCTTCATTTTTTCTTGCCGAACATGTCTGTGTAAACAGTGAGAAACATTCTGGATTTATTCGTGGATACATATTTGATTGGTGATTGCTTGCTTAGGTGTGTCAATGGTTCGGTTCCATTCGGAGTTTCAAAAAATCCGAACAGAACCGAGCCGTTAAGATGTGTGTATATTTTGATCTGAACCGAGTTCCAAATTGAATATGACTCGAACCGAAAAATCCGGTTTGGATCGGTTCGGCTCAGTTCGGATTTTGGTTTTCTCTCTTCATTATTTTGGCGAGCGGGATGAAATGGGTCTTTCCTTCGACCCCTTCCCTTCGTTCCCCATTGACGGAAATTTTGGAGGCGTCAAGCAATCTTCTCCAAAGTCCTGACCACCCACCACCGCAGACAGATCCCGACCCATGACCTCCGCCACGCCACTCCTGCTGCCACCGCCACCACCAACAACGGAGGCCCCCTCTCTTTCGGCCACCCACAACACAAGGAAACTCAACGCTACGATAGCACCACCTCACGGCCGACTGCCGCACAGGACCTCGGCGTGTCGTCGTCTCCTTTGATTTGGTGCAGACGCCTCCAGATCTGGAGACTCGATGGGCCAGGGAGGGGTCGAGCCTCCAGATCTGGATGCTCGATGGGTCACGGAGGCTCTGTTCCTGAGTTCACACCCAACAAACGTCGGCTTTCCCCAAAAGCTGCTTCGTAATCTCGAAAACTCCACGTGGTTCCTTGCATTTCTTTGCATAGAGAGACAGAGGCGGAGAGATTGTTCTTTAAAATACTGAAGAAGTTGGTGGCTTTGTTGCAAGAGCCCTTCCTTGCTCCATCTAGAGGCAACTCTGCTCCTGCGTTCTCTCTCTGTTCCATTTGTTAAATTAGAGAAGTAAGTCTAGCTTCCTCAACTTGATACTCGGAAACAAAAGCTAATGGAAAAGGAAGGGGTGAGACGGAGCTATCATGGAAGAGAGAAAATGGCTAATAACTGATGGGAGAGAAGAGAAGTAGTAATGCAATTTTGCAGCTGTGCTTTGAGGAGAGAGAGGAATTAAGAGACAAAAAGCTCGGTTGGAGATGAGGACGAATAGAGAGACAGACACTCACAATAAAAAACCGAATTCATTTCGGTTACCTGAACCGAACCAATCCAATACAGAATTGAATCCGCAAAAAAACAGTTTATTTTCTCATAACCCGAACCGAAATAAAACCGAACCGAAAAATTCAAAAATTTCGATTTGGTTTGGTTCGATTTTGGTTTCGGTTCGGGTTTCGATTCGGTTCTTGACATTCCGTGCTTGCATATATTTCTTGTCTGTTTCTGCAATATAAGCAAACGCTCTTGAAGTAAATATTCAATCCAAAGAGTTCGGCACCTTGTTCTTCATTGACATCGTTTGGGAATCAGTTCAAATGATCGATCAATCATCGGCTTCCTTTGTAGTCACCACCTGGGAACTAACATACATGGCTTCATAATCCGTGTATTCAATCTGCCAATTATATATCTAAGGGGAGCCTCAACTTTGATGTGCAGTGCTGTCTTCCGTGGTTATTCTTTTGGCAATTTATGTCACGGTTCGCATATATAACAAATTGCCAAATGGATAACATAGCATGGTCCCGCACCAGACTACCAAAACAGACTACAAAACGAATCCAGGCCTCTCCCCCTTCATTTCTAACTTACCGCCACAAATTTCTTTAAGCCAAAGAGGGTTAACAAACAAGGGAGAAAGCTCACAGATTTTTTTGTGGACGTTACCATGCATCGACAAAGTGATAACTATATGTTGATGATTGACTATCCCATTTACTCTTTTTTCCCAGATTGTTTTTAAAAAAAATTTTCATTTTATTGCCAGGGAGAAATCTAATTTATGGAATCGGTCCTACACGTAATCGGGACAATTGGATCGAAAGATAACAAGTTTCGACCGTCTGATTATTTTAAGAAGATTGTAACTTACGAACATTTAAGAAAAACTAATGACTATACACGATTGCCGACGTTATTATTTCATTTCTTGTCATTGCCAATGTTATTGTTGATTAACAAAATTATGACATACGAGGATAATTGTTCACTGATAGGGCCATTAAGTTTAAGAGCTGTGGAGAAGTGTTACGACAACAGGGGTATGTCAGTAAGAATAAAAAAAAAAGATTTACCAATGCATTTCATTTATTTAATAATATTCAAATTCAAATTTGAATATAAAAAAATCCTCAAATCATACTTTTAATCACATTTGATTTATTACGTTTTCAAGAAACTATGTGATCTTTACATGTGCAACGCACATGGACCGTACCGGGACATATGCAAAGGCACAAATCACATTACATCTAAAAAAATTCAAAATTAGAAAAGTTGAGGTTCATAATTAAAAAACAATAAACATGGGAAAAATTATTATTCTACTAAGGTTTTGGGTAACATCTTCAAGATGACATAAAAAAAAAAGGTATTTTCAAGCCAAATGCATCACGCGAGTCTCCGGCCAGAAGTTAAAGTCAAGTGAACCGTATGTTAAAATCTGCTGAAGGTTTTACAAATGTCGAGTGGACACATCATTCAGTACGCAAGATTCAATAGAAATTCTTCATGCATTTGGCATTTTGCTTGTTTTTTCTCCCAACCCCTATCCAATGGGCCGACCCTGGCCCGGCCCAGATTCTTTCTGAGCTAGCTTTGTCGGGGTGGGCCAGGCCGGGCCAGGCCGAGGTCGATTGCGGTGCATAAATTGGCCCCTTGTGCTTGAGCCTGTGCCGTACATTCACCGGCTTTTGACTGTTCAGCCGACCATTCCCACACTTTTCCGTCTCGTCCCATCATTGTCGGTTGCTACACCACAAATCACTCACCTCAAACAGAGCAACACAAGTTGTTCCTCTCATCTTTGTCTGTCCTTCTTTTGCATCTCAACACTAAAACACTCGACTTGCTTGCCGAATTCGTGCTCTCTGCTACTGCATAACTGATGCTCATAGATCGACTCTTTGTTATATATTTTCTTCTTCTTCTTCTTCTTCTTCTACTACTACTACTACTACTACTACATCGGTCTTTTAGCATTGCCGTCAAATATAATTAGTGCACCACCTCTTGCGGCAAGTTCGCGAATATAAGCTACCCGTTTTGACTGAGGGGCAACTCGAAGGTTTGCGACGACCCTACCTATGAGCTAGCCTGAATAAAGAACCACACCATTCTCGATTTGTACTTAGCAAGTACTATGTACGGTACATCGACTATACCAACTACACAATTAGAATTGCTAATGTTGGGCTGCGAAAGGGAAATTGCTTATCTCCCCTTTCATGGCCATCATGAGATTGAATGTATTTGTGACTATTTTGATGGATCATAATTGTGATTGTATCATTTTTTGCATTTTCATACTAAAGATGTCATCGATTATAATTTGGACTTTCCGATCCTCTAAAAAATCTAGTGATGATTTTCAGCATAGTCTTGCGAGAAGTGTGTCTGGGTTTCGCAGTCTTTGCTTAAAATACTAACTAGCACATTACGCATGACTTCCCAACACTCCAGTGGTCGTTATGTGTCACGTCCCGAACCCCTAACGAGCGCACGACACCCTCCCATGGTCAATTAGTGCGATATTACAAGGTTATCGCTGACCTCAAATGACCATCAGAGATTTACATCTACCGCGGATACCACCATTAATCCCGGACAATTTAAAACTGGGGGAAAACAATCAGGGAGAATAAACACATATACATTTCCTTTCGCCAACTTATAAAAATATTTACAATACATAACCGCCATAAACACTTGCACACCGTATTTAAAACCATCAATACACAAAAAGATCTATGACCTGGTATTCTATCCTAAAAAATGATGCTCTCCTAAAAACTTATTCCGAACCCCTATACTAGCCTCGTCGAACTCTGCTCGGTGTCCATTCTGAATCCGATTCCTCGCTATTCGAATCTGAACTCCCATGAGTGATCTGCTCCTCTGAGGACTCCGGTTCTGCCTCAATCCCGATCGGGTGACTGATGTCACTCGACTCAGCTTGAACCTCATTCTGATCTTGTTCCTCCTCGGCTAATACATCGAAGAAATTGAACTCAAGAACATAGTTGGGATTCATATACTGCTCATACGGGAGTATGTAATCCAGTTCCTCCTCAGGTTCCTCAGACTCATCGGGTTCATTCTCGGGTTCTGGTTCAGGCTCTACTCCCACTGGTTCCTCCTCGGGAATCGGTTCTAAGTCTATATCCATTGGGTCGTCCTCAGCCTGTGATGATTCGGGTTCTGGTTCATGCTCAGCCCTTGACGATACTTGCGCGGCCGACGCCGGATGCATTCCTGATTGGACTAAACTAGTCTCTACGCTGGTCAACTCACCATCAATAGGGGGTATCGCAGACGGGTCCCAATCACCAACTAAATCAAACGAGACATCAAAACCCCTAACAGATCCGAACTCATCCCCGTCAGTATCCCGAAAGAACCAGGCCGATACACATGGGTCTCCCACAGAGGTAGTCCTACGTCTACAAAAATAGTTATAGTATGCCTAATCCAGTCACGTTATCCGGCATAGGAAATTCAGCAACGTCATTCTCGGTGTGCACTAATATTCCAAAACGTACTGGGGCGATGGTGGTGGATTCATGGGTCATGTCGGGGTTCTGAAATTGTTGGTTGAAATAACCGTGAGAATACTTCTTAGTAAGTTCACCCCTAAACCCCACCTAAGCTATCACGTACCTCCAGATAATTATACAAACAACACAATCACATACGCACAATCATTAGCAGGCACAATTCTCATCATAAACATTCGTTTCATTCTCATCATTTCTTTTTTCACATTCCTCGCCAGTGACCCGCGTTGAAGTATACGCCTCAGGTACAATGTGACCGCTTTTCACAACACTTAAGGGCCCGCGTAAACGTACACTCCTCAGGCCATATTTCTTGCCCGCATTAAAGTACATGCCTCAGGCTCAACACCTACTACCTACTGTGCAACCCACGTTGAAGTACACGCCTCAGGCTGGCAGTCTTCCGGTAATACCAGGCATCGTCTCGCGTTGAAGTACACCCCTCACGACGGCACAATTTCCACAACACGTGTCATACGACATTTCTTTCTCACTCATGCACATGCTCCACAAGCATTTACCACACTCAACTAGCCAATCACACGTGGCCCGAGCGAACAACAATTATCCACAACCCATGCTCACTCAGCAGTCGACACGACCAATTTTAATAATTAAAACAATCTGGCCCAAGCGTGCACCCAACAGACATAATCAAATCAACCAATTGCACCATCACACATTCAATTTCACTACCACAACCTAATTATATTTCAAATACACGTAAACACACAGAAATCGTTATTTTTCTCTAATCAAATGGCCTCAAATCGATTCAGGCCCTTCACGAGACTTTCTCGCCATTAATTCTCGATTCTAAAAATCCAACTTACGTCCCGATCGGCCCATGACAGCCCCATGAACAGTAGTCCACAGCTCACTGTTGTCTTCCAATTTCCAATAAAAATTGTCCGAATTCAAACCTAAGGCCCGCCACCTAATTCCACTCCTAAATCGTGCAAAATCGCACTAAATTTAAACCCGATTTCGCCCAAAAATCATCCGTCAATACCCAATATCCTAAGACGGGATTAGGGCGCGACTTACCTGCGTTCTAGACTATCGCAGCTAGAACGGAAAGGGGCGGCACTTAATTGGGAACGGCGGCGACGGTGTACGGCTCCCGCGCGGGTGGCGATCGGCTTGGGCGGCGACGGCACGGCTTGGACGTGACCTGCAAGGCTCACGGCCAAGAGAGGGGAGAGAGAAACTGAGAGGGAGAGGGATGGCGTGGGCTGGTAGGGGCGCGGCAACGAGGACGGCGCGGCACGGCGGCGGTTCGGCTGTGCGGCGGCGACGGCGGGAGGGAGAGATGGCCGAAGGGGCTCACGGCAAAGGGGGGTTTCACGGAGAGAGAGAGAGAGAGAGAAGACCAAATGGGGAGAGAGAGAAGAGAAATAGAGATAAGGTTGGACTAACTTGACTAAAACGGCAAATTACCAAAACGCCCTCATCTAATCTTTTTGATCCAACGGTCAAGATTCGATTTAATCTTAAAATCAATGGCCCAGATCGAATCTTGCTTTAAAATATTCAAGGGTAATATATCTTTTCCAACTTTGGGCCTAAAATGACCAAAACGCCCTTGTCCAACAAAACTAATACTTTATTAACTCTTAAGGGTATTTTGGTCACTTTCTCCGTTTCTTGTCAAAGTCAAATTTTTCCGAAGGATTCGGACACATCCAAAATTGCACATTACAACCGCAACGTCGTCCTAACGTCCCGTTATGACTTCCAAATTTTTCCGGTGTCCGATTTGGGCTAAATTAAATAATTAAATTTTATTAAATGCAACTCGAGCGTTTCTCAGGCTAACGGGCGGCTTGTTGGGAAAATTCGCATAATCGACCCGTGACTGATGCTAAATCGAGTCACGTGCAATTTATTCAGACCGTAACGACTTCGGTTGTCAATAAAATTGCGAGGATCAATTACTAGATACGTGGGACACGATCGTTCGGTATAGGTTCAGGATCGTTCGTCAATTCATTTCGTGGTCCAGCGGTATCACCCGCAATCCACTACTGTAACAGTGGCGAAATGACCCCTAACTACCCTCGGATCAGCCAACCGTGGCTTAAAATATCACCTCGACGATTTAATGGTCGAAAGTCAATTCACGATCGAATTTCCATTTAGTCGTGCGAATTTAATTCCCCGATTAGCCTTTCCCTAATTGTTAGCATCCTAAGAATGATCAGTTCCGGATGAGAACTAATTACGAGTACATTCATAAAACTCAGTATTTTATAAATCTCAAATGGACTATTTTTCAGGATGTCACAACTCTTCTCCCCTTACAAAAATTTCGTCCTCGAAATTTACAAATCTTACTACTGCTCAAATAACTGGGGGTATTGACGTTACATCAACTCTTCACTTTCCCAAGTTGCGCCTTCAGTCCCGTGGTGCTTCCAAATAACCTTGACTATCGAGATTGTCTTATTCCTCAAAACTCGCTCCTTGCGATCTTTGATTCTTACTGGTCTCTCGACATATGATACTTTATCATCCACCTCTATCTCTTCATAATTCAATATATGTGTCGTGTCCGGTTCATACTTCCTCAACAATGATACGTGGAACACATTATGCTCCTGCGATAAATTCGGTGGAAGTGCAAGACGATATGCCAAATCTCCGATCTTTTCTAAAATCTCAAAAGGTCCCCCGTACCTTGGACTCAATTTGCCTTTCTTGCCAAACCTGGATAATCCTCTCATGGGCGATACCTTAAGGAACACGTGATCTCCTACTTGAAACTCCAAAGGTCTTCGCCTCCTATCTGCATAACTCTTTTGACAGCTTTGCGCTGTCTTCAGCCTTTCGCGTATAATCTTAACTGCCTCAATCGACTATTCAACTAGCTCTGGCCCAGTTATAGTTCTTTCTCCCACTGCGTCCCAGCACACTGGCATTCTACAAGCCCTGCCATACAGCGCTTCAAAAGACGTCATTCCAATGCTCTGCTGCAAACTATTATTATAAGCAAACTCAACTAAGGGTAGTCGCTCTTCCCATTTTCCTTGAAAATCCAGCACACATGCCCGAAGCACATCCTCCAGAGTCTAAATCGTCCTCTCAGACTGGCCATCTGTCTAAGGATGATACGCTGTACTGAACTGTAACTTGGATCCCAAAGCCATCTGCAGACTTTTTCAAAAACTGGCGGTAAACCTAGGATCACGATCGGAAGTTATTAACGCTAGTACCCCATGAAGACGAACTATTTGCTGTACATATAACTCCGCATACCGTTCTAATGCGAAATCCTTTCGTACTATCAAAAAGTGTGCCGACTTGGTCAGTCTGTCGATAATCACCCAAATAGTGTCATGGCCTCTTTGGCTCCTTGGCAATCTCGACACAAAGTCCATGGTTATATACTCCTATTTCCACTCTGGGATTTCCAATGGTTGCAAACAATCCCTCGGGCTTACAATATTGTGCTTTCACTTGCTGACATGTCAGACACTTAATCACGTGTTTAGCGATATCTGCCTTCATACCGTTCCACCAGTAATATTGCCTTAAATTCCGATATATTTTAGTACTCCATGGATGGATACTATAGCTACTACGATGCGCTTCTGATAAAATTTCTTCCTTAAGCTTTGCATCATCAGGCACACATAAACGTCCTCGAAACTTCAATATCCCGTCCTCGGATACTTGGAAGTCCGGCTTTCTCTTGGCCTGCTCCATCTCTATAATCTTTTGAATGTCTTGATCCGAAGATTGCAACATCTTGATTTTAGCCTGGATCTTCGGTTCAATCCTAAGCTTAGCCAGCAAACTCGAAACTTGATTTACTTCAAATTTAAACTTCGAATCTCGCACTTTTTCTAACAATATCCACTCCTTGACCATCAAATGAGCTATGCTCGACTTCTGACTCAAAGCATCAGCTACCCGATTAGCCTTCCCCAGATGATATAGGATTTCACAGTTGTAATCCTTCAACAACTCCATCCATCGACGCTACCTCATGTTTAACTCCTTTTGAGAAAACAAATACTTGAGGTTCTGATGGTCTATATATATCTGAAACTTCTCTCCGCATAGATAATGTCGCCAAATCTTCACGGCGAATACGATTGCGGCCAATTCCAAGTCATGCGTCGGATAATTCAACTCATGTGGCCTCAACTGCCTTGACGCATAGGCCACTACTTGTCCATGCTGCATGAGTACGCATCCCAATCCTTTCAACGACTCGTCACTATATATCTCATATCCTCCGGGTCCTAATGGAATCGTCAATACCGGTGCCGTTGTCAATCTATGCTTTAACTCCTGAAAGCTTTTCTCGCATTTGTCTATCCAATCAAACCTTATTTCCTTTTTTAGCAAATGTGTTAACGGCATTGCTATTGCCGAAAATCCTTCCACAAAATGACGGTAATATCCAGCCAAGCCCAGAAAACTTCGAACTTCAGTTACTATCGTTGGTTTAGGCCACTTCATCACAGCTTCAATCTTCGATGGATCCACTGAGATTCCTTTCCCAGAGATTATATGATCGAGAAATGCTACTCAACTGAGCCAAAATTCGCACTTGCTAAACTTAGCATATAGCGCGTTCTCCCTTAAAGTCTGCAACACTTGATTCAAATGAAATTCATGCTCCTCTAGGCTTTTCGAGTATTCCAGTATATCGTCTATAAACACAATCACAAACTGGTTGAAGAACTCCTTAAACACCCTATTCATCAAATCCATAAAGGCAGCAGGGGCGTTCGTTAACCCAAACGGCATTACAGTAAATTCGTAATGTCCATATCTCGTCCTAAATGTCGTTTTCGGTATATCCTCCTTTCTAATCCTCAACTGATGATACCCCGGTCTCAAATCAATTTTAGAGAACACCGAAGTCCCTTGCAACTGATCAAACAAATCATCAATCCTCGGCAAATGATATTTATTCTTAACCGTCACCTGATTTAGTTGCCTGTAATCTATACACAACCTCAATGACCCATCTTTCTTCCTCACAAATAACACCGGCGCTCCCCACGGAGACGCACTGGGACGAATAAATCCCTTATCTAACAATTCCTGCATCTGTACTTTCAACTCTTTTAACTCCGACAATGACATCCTATAAGGTGCCTTCGAAATTGGCTCAGTTCCCGGTGCCTTCGAAATTGGCTCAGTTCCCAGTGCCAATTCGATTACAAATTCCACCTCTCTTGCTGGTGGCAGTCCCGGCAATTCCTGAGGAAACACATCAGGATACTCGCACACCACAGCTATATCCTCAAATCTCGGCTCCTCAGCCGTTAAATCAACTGCTGCCGCTAAGAACCCTTGATAGCCTTTACTTAGCAACTTCGTCATTTCTAACGACGAAATCCACGGAATCAACGGTCCTCCTCGACTTCCCACAAATTTAAATTCCGGATGTCCAACGGAATTAAATTGGATCACCCTACTATTGCAATCCATAACAGCCCTCTGCTTAGCCAACCAGTCTATTCCCACTATCACATCAAAATCGTACATGTCTAGAACCGCTAAATCAATTTTCTCCTCCCTATCCCCAATCACGATCTTACAATTTGCATACCCCAATGAAACCAGCATTTTATCAATCAGAGGAGTCGTCACGCATAGCACAACATCAAGCAATTGCGATTCTATTCCAATCAACTCAACAAACTGTTTCGATATGAAAGAATGTGACGCCCCAGGGTCAAATAAAGCATACGCAGCATGGTTGTACAGAGAAATCGTACCTGTGACAACTCCTGGTGCGTTCTCAGCCTCTCGTCCGGCCATCGCATATACTCGGCCTTGCACTTGAGGCCTATTCTGATTTGTCGTCTGGGCAGCTCCAACCTGATTCCCATTCTGAGGGGGTGGCAATGTCGGCGGTCTACTCTGCCTAGGATTGAGGCAATTCCTTATGTGGTGACCAAAACCTCCACATCCAAAACACGCTCCACCCCTGGTTGGACAAGGTCCACTTCCATGTCGTCCTCCACAAATTCTACACGGACGATTAAAATTCCGGACTTGCTTTCCAATATTCCTCTTAACTGGAGGAGTAAAACGTCTATTGTCTATCATCGGCCTCTTCCCAGGGTTACGATTATCCCTACCTTGGACAACCCTCGACCCAGAGGCGGCGGCTCTATCCACCTGATCTCGCTCCAGAATCTAGGCTCTATCAAACATTTCCTCATACGTGCTCAGGTTTACCAACAACAACTGACTGCGAATTTCCGCCCTCAATCCATCCCGAAATCTTCGCGCCTTGTCATCAAGATGTTCTACCATTCTTGGCACAAACTTAGATAGTCTTGCAAATTCTGCTTCATACTGATCTACCGTCATCTGACCCTGACGGAGTCTCATAAACTTTGCGAGCTTTCTTTCCCTAGCGCTGGCTGAGAAATATTTTTCATAAAAGTTCTCAGTAAAAACAGCCCAAGTCCTAGCTGTGCCTTCCGGAAAAATCCTATCTTTAGTGGCTTTCCACCAGTCATTTGCATTGTCCTGTAATTGATACACCGGCAGAGTTACCCTCTCATGATCATTGCACTCTAGCACCTCATAAGCCTTCTCCAGCTCCTCTACCCATCGAGGTGCAGCCTCAAGATCACCTTTCCCAGCAAACTTAGGCGGTTTCAGCTTTATAAACTGTTCTACCAGCTGATGCATCGGTCTATTCACAACTCCTTGCCCTTGATTCTCATTATTATTGACAGTAGCGGCGGCCACAGGGGCCTCAACAGGTTAGGCAATCTCAGCAACTCTTTCTTGAGTCTGCTGTCCTAACAGATTTCCCATTTGTTTCAACGTCCTCATAACGGCTTCCATTCTAGGGTCCTCAGCAGGTCTAGCTTCCACTCTGGGGTCCACTGTAGCTCCAGCATTCAACCCCAAGATTTTCTATCACTCCAGCACCCAATCCAAGGTTCCCTACGGCTCTAGCTTGAGCACGACCTCTACCCCTAGTGCCTCTACCTGTACCCCTTCTAGGGACTCTGCCTACGCCTCTTCCTTCATTGCTCATCGTCACAATTCTACCACTCTCCTACCTGCTATAATTCCACTCAAGAATTAGCAATCTAGGCCAACTAGATCGATCTAATTCTAAACAGTGATTTAATACAAGAGTGCACTCAGCATACAATTCCCTGCTACTAATCACAAAGTCGCAATCACAAGAGTCTGAACACTTACCTCGGGTCCAGACGCACCTGCATTTCGATAATCACACAACAATTAACACACTCAATCATAGCAAACAATTTGGAGGCACGTGTAACTCATTCCACCCGACAACACACTAAAGTCTCCCTAAATATTACCCCAGGGTCTCTACTCCTTATTACTTCAAATTTTGACCAGTATAGATCGAGCGGTCCTCGCTCTGATACCACTTCAAACGGAGATGTCACGCCCCGAACCCCTAACGAGCGCACGACACCCTCCCATGGTCGATTAGTGTGATATCCCAAGGTTATTGCCGACCTCAAATGACCATCAGAGATTTATATCCACAACGGATGCCATCATTAATCCCGGACAATTTAAAACTGAGGAAAACAATTAGGGAGAATAAACACATATACATTTCCTTTCGCTAACTTATAAAAATATTTACAATACATAACCGCCATAAACACTTGCACACCGTATTTAAAACCATCGATACACAAACAGATCTATGACCTTGTATTCTATCCTAAAAAATGATGCTCTCCTAAAAACCTATTCCGAACCCCTATACTAGCCTCGTTGACCTCTGCTCGGCGTCCATTCTGAATCCGATTCCTCGCTATCCGAATCTGAACTCCCATGAGTGGTCTGCTCCTCTGAGGACTCCGGTTCTGCCTTAAAAATGCCGGGGCAACATATCAACGGGCAATGGTGATGCTCTTCCATGATATGATGCATAAGGAGATCGAGGTCTATGTCGATGACATGATCGCCAAGTCTCGACCTAGGAAGAGTCACGTCGATACCTTGAAGAAATTATTCGAGAGACTTCGTGAGTTTAAGCTCCGTCTCAACCCAGCGAAGTGCATATTTGGAGCAACCTCGGGCAAATTACTCAGGTTCATAGTAAGCAGTAAAGGCATTGAAGTTGACCCCTCCAAAGTGAAGGCTATATGTGAGTTACAACCCCCATCGACCGTGAAAGAAGTGCGAAGCCTCCTGGGTAGATTGAACTGCATAGCCCGCTTTATTTTCCAGCTCTCCGTAACTGCTAAGCCTTTCTTCAAACTTCTAAAGAAGAATGCTCAAGTGGAATGGGACGATGATTGTCGAGAAGCGTTTAATGAATTAAAGCGGTACCTGATGGAATCACCAGTGCTAGTCCCACCAATGCCGGGCCAGCCTTTGATCATTTACCTCATGATTTATAGCGAGTCTTTAGGTGCGATGCTAGCCCAGAAAAGTCCTGAAGATGGAAAAGAGCGAGCCATTTATTACCTAAGTAAGAAGTTTACCGTCTCGGAGTCCTCAAGAAGATCTTGGCCAAAACGGCTGAAAACTATCGTGACTGGCACGAAAGGTTGCCATTTGCACTAATGGCATATCGGACTTCGATCCGAACCTCTGTCGGGGCAACCCCTTTTTCCTTGGTGTATGGCATGGAAGCAGTCCTACCTGTCGAAGTAGAGATCCCTTCCTTGCGAGTCTTGTCTCAAGTGGAGTTGTCCTAGGCGGAATGGATGCGACAAAGGCATGAGCAGTTAAACCTAATTGATGAGAAGCGATTGAAAGCCATTTGCCACGGTCAAATCTATCAGCAGAGGATAGCTAGATCCTTCAATCAAAAGGTGCGTCCACGACACTTCGAGGTAAATGATCTAGTCCTAAGGAAGGTACTGCCAGTCTTTCCTGTTCCTGGAGGAAAATTTGCCCCAAACTACATTGGTCCGTATGTGGTTAAAAAGGTGCTTCCCGGAGGTGCCCTGATTCTCGCAGAAATGGATGGTCGTGAGTTTTCCACTCCTGTTAATTCTAATGCTGTGAAGATATATTATCCCTGATAAGATCTAACATTTTTGGGCAAAAGTTTTCAAGTGTTTGGTTTTATATTATGAATTGCAAACATTTCACTTATGAATAAATGGTTTCAATCAATTTAAAGATGGAATGTATGCCTTGGCTTTAAATTATGCTTGATTATTTTGTCAGTCTACATTATCGATTTCAAAAGGGGAATCTATTTGGACAATCTGATAACTCATGTGGAATGAATTGAATGTGTTGAATGAGGTACATCGGGATGATGAAAGGCAAGCTTTATCCTATATACAGTCCTATGCACTAATCCCTAGTGAGTTGAGTGAAAAAATTCCATGTCTGCAAGGCAAAGGGTTATCTCGCAAAAGGTACGGCAACTGAAATGACGAGAGGCGGTTCATTTCTCTTTCCCAAACACTACAGGTTATCCATTGTTTTGCCACTTTGAGCCTAAACGTTTGGAGAAATTCATTCAAATTACCCCTGTCAAGAACCACCCCATATCGGGGCAAACTGGAGGTAAGTCAGCGTCATAAGGTGAAAAATGAGTAGAAATTTTCATGCTCTCACTTGCATCAATCTTCGAGTGTTGCTTTTTCATATGAATTCACGTGAAGTTCAAGTGCCTTAGGATGACGAAGAGCATTTCTTTCTCTATCCTATACACATTTTATCCTTTACTAAGCCCAATTGAGCCCGCAAATTCGTTTCATATAAACCCAGTTGGTGATCATTCCCCACACTGGGGCAAGGCAAAAAGTCATCATTGTTCAAGCAGTATATCCGAAGCGTCGATAGAAGACAAGAATCCTTGAAAGTTTAAATGGTGAGTCATTCAGTCAGATATAGCTGGCTAGTGTTTACATTGTAAAAAAAGGGGGTAAGAAAAAGCAATGTGCCTGGTAAAAGCAAGGCCAATGCCCAATGAAAAAATGTCAGGATATGACATGTCAAAATCATCCCCAGTAGAGCAGTAGTCCTACAAGTCTCAAAGGAATCAAGTGATGAACTCTCGAAGCCAATGGAACATCTACCGAGGAGACAATCCCTGGTGAAAAAGAAGACCGGTGACAATGCCGAGATGATCACCAACTTGTTCACCCCAGTTATATACATTTTGAGCCTAATGATCCATTCATTTCTCAACCCATGAGCCTAGCCTGCGTTACGTCCCTTGCGAAGTCTCTTCAGATTAGGGCACTTGAACTAACGTAGAGTTTCCGATGTTTATAAGCTTAGCTCGAAGAAGTGCGAGCAAGTCCATTTCTATCTCATTTTGCAGGTTCTTAACTTGTAAACTCGGAGACAATTGCAGAGTATTTTCTTTCAATAGTCTCGACTCAAAGAGTCTCTTTTGCTAAGCCATTGACCAAGCCCATGTTACGATCCTAACAAAGACCTTTCAGATTGGTAAAGTCGTACTGCTTGCGAGAATACTCAGACCCTTGTCAACATGATGATGGTGAGATGGAGCGATTCTCCATAAATCAGCCTTTTCGATGAGAATGAGAGACAGCCCTTTTGGACCAGAAGTCCCTCATTCGACATTTTCAAGATATCCGCTTGTGAGTTCGAATTGTCTTGTCATGATTTTTCCCCAGCGGAGTTTGTAATACCGATTTGACAAAATCATCATGCATGAAAACCAGTTGAATTTATAGTGCATGAGTATATGTGTTCTTGATTGTCCATGAATGCATATTACATGTTGCCTAAAATCGTATCCAGCAAGAGACACGCCCTCAAGAGTCGGAGATATCACCAGGTAAGTATATCTCTATCCTTGGATGCCTGTGACTATCCAGGTATCCCTAACCTGTTCGAGCAATTGTCAGGTCCCATATTTGATCATTTTGTTGCGATCTCTAGATGCCTCTGACGATATCTAGGCATTTATTGATCAAGTCTTTTCAGGTACCTCTGATGTTATCCAGGTACTTTGTCAAGGAACCCCTGAACATTCGGGCTAGCCCCTGGTTCGGCCAATCGTTAAGTACCTGCGACGATATCCAGGTATTTATCGATCAAGCCATTTCAAATATCTTAGATGATAACTAGATATTTTGTTATGCACACTTTTCATACAATCTTAGAAGATATTCCCCCGTAACACACCTATGAGGAAGGTATAGGTGCAACGGCCAAATCTTTATGAGTACCTATGAGGAAGGTATATGTATTTCATAAAGGTCGGAATATTATCCAAATCTCATAAGATTCCCCCGCGACACGCCTATGAGGAAAGGTATAGGCGCAGCGGCCAAATCTTTACAAGTACCTATGGCGATGTATAGGTATCTCGTAAAGGTCGGAATGTTCTTCCAATCCCAAATGTTCCCCCCGCAGTTCACCTATGAGGAAGGTATAGGTGAAGCGGCCAAATCTTTATGAATACCTATGGCGATGTATAGGTATCTCATAAAGGTCGGAATATCCTCTTGAAGTTCCCCCGTGACGCACCTATGGAGATGTATAGGCACAGCGGCCAAATCTTTACAAATACCTATGGAGATGTATAGGTAGTTTGTAAAGGTCGGAACGTTTTTACATTTTTTTACTAAAAAATTGCTCTCGCGAGTCCAGATGATGATTGGATACGTCGAGCTTTCTTCGTGTGTTTTGACTTAATTGTAGATCACCGAAGTTCATCAACAGTGTATCAGGCAATACCTATGGGACTAAGCCCAAACATTTGCCAAACGACATGCAAAATTAGAGTCGTGCCTCAAATTGCATTATCTCGCTCCTGTCAGGTAAGTAATTCCAGGTATGTTTTCTACTCATGTCAGCATGCATCATTTCTTAATGCATTTAAAAATGGGACTCATAATCCCGACAAAAACAACATTCATTGCATTTGCATAGGTGAAATTTAGGTATCATTTAGTCTTTGAATGCAACCTCTGCGAGCTCACCTTCAAAGAGGGGCAGCTGTTGACACCTAAATTTTAGCGATCATTTAGTCGTAATTTGTATAGAAAATTAGGGATTAAATTTTTAACCCCTAAACAAAAATATTTAGGTTGCATAACATATAATTTAAATTCATTGCATTTTGCATCGGACTGGCGGTGACGAACGAGCTTAAATTTCATCGAATGGGACTCGGCTCGCTTGGAATGCAAGGGCCGGGAATTACAAGTCAAACGGGCTCGGTTGTTTTAATTTGAGCTTAATTCAGCCCATTATCCTTAATTAATTCAGCCCATTTAAATTAAATTAAAATCTAAGCCCAAGCCTAAGCCCATTAGGACTAGAGAGCCCATCTAATTGACCTAGATTAGTGTTATATATACATCATTAGGTCATGATTTTGAGGGGGATCTCTCATAATTTCAGATCAGAATTTTTTTTAGAGTGTGAGAGTGAGAAAGAGGGAGAGAGAAGGAGACCGGCGAAAGCCGCCGCCGCCCAGAGCCACGCCACGTCGCTTGCACCGCCCCACCGTGCGCTGCTGCCTCCCGCCACGCGCCACCGCCGTTGTGCCGCTGCTCCCTGCCATGCGCTGCTGTCTCCCGCCGCGCGCCACCGCCTGCCGCCGTGCATTCCCCGCCGCACGCCGACGCCGTTGCCCAGACTGATCCGCCGCCGTGCTCCGTCTCGAAGTCGCCTCCTGCCACCGCACGCTGCTGCCCGGAGTCGCGCCGTCGCTTGGACGCCATCGCCGTGCCGACGCCACTGTCCCGGCATCACACCGACGATGTTCCCGCCGTTGAAGTCGCTGCCCCACCGTCGCACGCCACTCCCCGGAGCCGCATCACGCTCGGCGTCGCTCGTGTGCCGTTGCCTGGACGATCCTGTCGTCGCTGCACGCCTGCACCGCCGCTGTCCGGACAGCCACGCTGTTGCCCCGCCGTGTCATCGCCGCGAGCCGTCGTCGCTCCCGACACCGCGCCGCCGGTCCACCGTTCGCCGCTCATCCCGAACCTGAGTCGATTCGAATTTGGGAATTATCTGCAAATTAGGTAATTGGACATTATCCGATATTTTTCAGAATATTTAATTTACTAATTTGAGTGTTTGAATATTTCGTGAATATCGTGTGGAATATTAGATATATTAGGATAATTATCTGATATCCGCAATATTTTTAAAATATTCAAAATTAGGAAACTTTCCTAATTCAGCAACGTATCTGGACGACTATCCGACCTTGTCCCTAAGGTACGATACGTGGCGATACGGAAAATCATTATCCTATCCATAATCACTTGGGTACGATAATGACTTTTATCTGCTTTCCAAATTTGAATGATCGACTTTCCGTCAATATCTGTAACCCTATAGATATGACCGATAGTTCGATTTTTGTGCCTAATCCGAGTTTGAAACGAATTTTGCGGATCGCGTGGCTGTTTTAAATGTGGATGTTATCTCTGTTTAAATTGTTTTTCCTTTTCAAATAAAAAAGAAAATTCAAAAAATATCAGTTAGGATTTTAATTTGAGTTTTGCATGTTTAGGAATCCTAAATATATCTAGACGATAGAGTAATTATTTAATTTAAATTAGGACTTGAGATAATCTATTTCCTAGTTTAAATTAAGTAATTTTCTAATCTTAATAGATTATTTAGGTTATTTTTTAATTCCGAATTTTCATGAAAACCCTAAAAAAGAATGAATTGCTTTATGGTAGATTAGGATATATTGCATTCTTAATTTAAGTAGTTTATTATTTCGAATTTTAACAAAAATCCCAAAAATAAGTCATGTTAGGATATGTTAAGTCATCATAGGTTGCATGTTAATTTAGGCATATTTTTATTCCGAATTTCATTAGAAAATACCAAAAATAAATCATTTGCCCGTCATCAGAATTAGGTCACGTCGTCGCATGACATATAGCTTGCATGCTAGGTTGCATTACTTGCATGTCATTTTTGCACGTCATTGCATGTAGATTAGCTTTCATTTAAATAAGCGAAAATCCAAAAATTGAGTGAATTCCTTGTTAATTAGAAATCATATTAGGTTGTTGATGTGATTTTCTAGCTAACAATGCAGATGCTTACGTTGCTTCTAGGTAAGTAATTCTTCCAACTTGCAATTTATTCAATGCTTTCTTGGGTGTTAAATTGGTGGTTTGCGTACCCGCATGAACACCTCACATGTTAGTAACTAAGTTAAAATGGATCCAGATTGCTTGCCAAAACATTTTTGAAAAGAAAATGTACCGAAAGGGCGTTAGACTAGATCTAGCGTAATCAAGTTCCCGGGTTTAGAATCTCTGGTTCGTAGGAATAAAACATATCTCCCTATGTTTTATTTAGGTTTCTAATCGACCTACCACAAATAGATTAGTGGCGACTCCGAGCATGAAAAATTTTGCATGTTAAAAACTTAAACCCTAAGTTGCGGATTGGTAGGGTTTAGGAGGGCCCGAGTTAGGCTTAGTCTTAACAATCCATTAGCCTGAGAGAAATTTTAGGTCGCGACAGACGCCGGATGCATTCTCGATTGGGCTAAACTAGTCTCCACGCTGGTCAACTCACCATCAATAGGGGGTATCGCAGACGGGTCCCAATCACCAACTAAATCAAACAGGACATCAAAACCCCTAACGGGTCCGAACTCATCCCCATCAGTATCACGAAAGAACCAGGCCGTATACTCATGGGTCTCCCACAGAAGTAGTCCTACGTCTACAAAAATAGTTGTAGTATACCTAATCCAGGTCACGTTATCCGACATAGGAAATTCAGCAACGTCATTCTCGGTGTGCACTGGTACTCCAAAACATACTGGGGGCGGTGGTGGTGGATTCATGGGTCCTATCGGGGTTCTGAAATTGTTGGTTGTAACAACCGTGAGAACACTTCTAAGTAAGTTCACCCCCAAACCCCACCTAGGCTATCACGTATCTCCAGACAATTATACAAACAACACAATCACATACGCATAATCATTAGCAGGCACAATTCTCGTCACAAACATTCGTTTCATTCTCATCATTTCTTTTTCCACATTCCTCGCCAGTGACCCGCGTTGAAGTACACGCCTCAGGTACAATGCGACCGCTTTTCACAACACTTAAGGGCCCGCGTAAACGTACACTCCTCAGGCCATATTTCTTGCCCGCGTTAAAGTACATGCCTCAAGCTCAACACCTACTACCTACTGTGCAACCCACGTTGAAGTACACGCCTCAGGCTGGCAGTCTTCCGGTAATACCAGGCATCGTCTCGCGTTGAAGTACACCCCTCGGGACGGCACAATTTCCACAACACGTGTCATACGACATTTCTTTCTCACTCATGCACATGCTCCACAAGCATTTACCACACTCAACTGGCCAATCACACGTGGCCCGAGCACACAACAATTATCTACAACCCATGCTCACTCAGCAGTCGACACGGCCAATTTTAATAATTAAAACAATCTGGCCCAAGCGTGCACCCAATAGACATAATCAAATCAACCAATTGCACCATCACACATTCAATTTTACTACCACAACCTAATTATATTTCAAACACACGTAAACACACAGAAATCGTTATTTTTCTCTAACCAAATGACCTCAAATCGATTCAGGCCCTTCACGAGACTTTCTCGCCATTAATTCTCGGTTCTAAAAATCTAACTTACGTCCCGATCGGCCCATGACAGCCCCATGAACAGTAGTCAACAGCTCACTGTTGTCCTCCAAATTCCAATAAAATTGTCCGAATTCAAACCTAAGACCCGCCACCTAATTCCACTCCTAAATAGTGCAAAATCGCACTAAATTTAAACCCGATTTCGCCCAAAAATCATCCGTCAATACCCAATATCCTAAGTCGGGATTAGGGCGTGACTTACCCGCATTCTAGACTATCGCGGCTAGAACGGAAAGCGGCAACACTTAATCGGGAACGGCGGCGACGGTGTACGGCTCCCGGCAGGCTGTGATCGGCTTGGGCGGCGACGGCGTGCCTTGGGCGTGACCGGCAAGGCTCACGGCCAAGAGAGGGGAGAGAGAAACCAAGAGGGAGAGGGATGGCGTGGGCTAGTGGGGGCGCGGCAACGAGGACAGCACGGCATGGCGGCGGGTCGGCGGTGCGGTGGCGACGGCGGGAGGGAGAGATGGCCGGAGGGGCTCACGGCAAGGGGGGGTTTCACGGGGAGAGAGAGAAGACCAAATGGGGAGAGAGAGAAGAGAGATAGAGATAAGGTTGGACTAATTTGATTAAAACAGCAAATTACCAAAACGCCCTCGTCTAATCTTTTTTATCCAACGGTCAAGATTCGATCTAATCTTAAAATCAATGGCCCAGATCGAATCTTGCTTTAAAATATCCAAGGGTAATATGTCTTTTCCAACTTTGGGCCTAAAATGACCAAAACGCCCTTGTCCAACAAAACTAATCCTTTATTAACTCTTAGGGATATTTTGGTCACTTTCTCCGTTTCTTGTCAAAATCAAATTTTTCCGAAGGATTCGGACATATCCAAAATTGCACGTTACAACCGCAACATCGTCCTAACGTCCCGTTATGACTTCCAAATTTTTCCGATGTCCGATTTGGGCTAAATTAAATAATTAAATTTTATTAAACGCAACTCGAGTATTTCTCAGGCTAACGGGCAGCTTATTGGGAAAATTCGCATATTCGACCCGTGACTGATGCTAAATCGAGTCACGTGTAATTTATTCAGACCGTAACGACTTCGGTTGTCAATAAAATCGCGAGGATCAATTACTAGATCTGTGGGGCACGATCGTTCGGTATAGGTTCAGGATCGTTCGTCAATTCATTTCGTGGTCTAGCGGTATCACCCGCGATCCACTACTGTGACAGTGGCGAAATGACCCCTAACTACCCTCGGATCAGCCAACAGTGACTTAAAATATCACTTCGACGATTTAATGGTCGAAAGTCAATTCACGATCGAATTTCCATTTAGTCGTGCGAATTTAATTCCCCGATTAGCCTTTCCCTAATGGTTAGCATCCCAGGAATGATCAGTTCCGGACGAGAACTAACTACAAGTACATTCATAAAACTCAGTATTTTATAAATCTCAAATGGACTATTTTTCAGGATGTCACATTATGTATGCGCTTCATGCCAATTGTCGATACGAATAAAAATGACGGATGAAGAGAGAAATGACAAATTTAGGAGAGATGATAAACAACAATCTCGTGATTACTTATCTAAGAGGAGCTTCGACTTTGATGTGCGGGGCTATCTTCTGTGGTTAGAGCATTGTCCAGCACCGACCATTAAAACGGACTAGAGAACGAATCCAAACCTCTCTCCCTTTATTTCTAACTCACTGCCACAAATCTCTTTTAGCCTAAGAGGGAAAAAAACAAAGGGAGAAAAACTCACAGAATTTTTGTGGACGTTAGCATGTCTAGACAAAGTGATAACTATACGTTGATGATTGACTCTCCCATTACTCTTTTCCCAGATTGTTTTGAATTTTTTCCATTTCATTGCCAGGGAAAATCTTATTTGCAGAAAAATTGGCCCTATATGTAATCGGGACTATCGGATGAAAAGATTCAATTTCCGACCATCAGATTATTTTAAAGGAGATAGTTGCTTACGGACATTTAAGAAAAACTAATGACTATAAGATTGCCAATGTTATTATCTTTTTCTTATCGTTGCCAATGTTATTGTTGATTAAAGAAAATTTCGACATACGGATTATTTGATTTATGTACATCTTCAAGAAGATGTGTTATTTGTTGATCATGGAAAATTGCAATATGTGAGAATAATTACTCACTCAGAGAGCCTTTAAGTATTTGAACTATGAGTAGATGTTACGATCGTGGATGTATGTCACTAAGAATAAGAACAAAGGTTTATCAATGCATATCATTTATTTAATAACACTCAAAGTTCAATAAAGAATCCTCAAATCATACTTAATCACATTTTGTTTGTTACATCTTCAAGAAAATTTGTGATCTTTAACAAGTGCGACACACATGGACTGTTCTGGGAACGCATGAAAAGGCGTAAATCACGTTGCGGTGCATAACTTGGCCCCTTGTGCTTGTGTCGTCCGTCGACCGGCTTTGACTTTTCAGCCAACCATTCCCACACTATTGCTTCTCTCATACGTCCCTTTTTTTTTGTCGCTGCACCGCAAAGCACTCACTTCCACACAATTGGTTTGTAGTAGGATATTTTTTCCTTCTCTCCTCATTATTTCAAGAAAAAAACAGAGCCACTAAAATTATTCCTGTCATATGTATCTATCTTTCTTTTGCATCTCAACACTAGACGGTAGATTTGCTTTATTAACTCGTGCTCTATGCTATTGCATAACCGATGCTCATAAATCAACCCCTTGTTCTATTTCTTCTTCTTCTTCTTCTTTTTCTACATTCGTCTTTTAGCATCGTTGTCGAAAATAGTCAGTGCACCACCTTTTGCGACGAGATCCCTAACATAAGCAAACCATTTCAGTTGAAGGGCGACCCAAAGGATTGCGGCGACCCAAACTATAAACTAGCCTGCATATTAATGTGGCTGGACTCAATGGTTTTTGCTTTGATGGCTCCAAACAAGCTCTTGTCTATGATTTCATGCGCAACGGGTCTTTGGATAAGCACATCTTTTCGGAGGACAAGGGACTTCTCTTGATTACAAAGAAGTGTACGAGATTGCTCTCGGAGTGGCTAGAGGGATTGAGTATCTTCATCGAGGTTGCGACATGCAAATTCTACACTTTGATATTAAACATCACAACATTCTTCTTGATAGGGATTTCACCCCAAAAATTTCTGACTTTGGGCTCGTGAGATTGTATCCCACGGACTACAACACCGTGTCTTTGACTGCTACGAGAGGAACCTTGAGATACATGGCTCTGGAGTTAGTCTACAAGAACCTCAAGGGCATCTCTTACAAAGCCAATGTCCACAATGTTAGGAAATTGTTGATGGAAATGGCTAGTAGAAGGAAGAATCTAGATGCATAAGCAGAGCATTCAAGCCCGATTTACTTTCCTTTATAGGTTCATGACCAACTTTGTGAAGGATTGGATGTTCCAGGGGAAACAAGTTACAGACGAGGATAGGAGAATAGTAATGACATGATACTAGTTGCTTTTTGGTGCATTCAATTGAATCCAAGCGATTGCCCTTCAATGTGCAAAGTTCTGGAAATGCTAGAAGGAGAAGTAGATGATCTACAAATACGTACTCCCAAGCCACTTTTTTATCCGGCAGAAATGTCAACAAGGGATGGTGGAACTTGAACTAACAAAGGCAATGATACTATATCCACTTCATCAACTAGTGCAATAACTTATGAAGATTCTCCTTGATTATACTAGTATTAGTATTACACAAGCATAGAGACATATGGAGACCATTTGGTCCCGTGACAATATGTGGCAGATACAAACTGGTGATACAGTTCCCCTTTCACGGCCGTGAAAGATGGTATTAGGTACATGTTTTTTTTTTTGGTAAGGAATAGATGGTATATGTTTATGACTATTATTATGGATCTTATCATATTTGGCATTATCGTATTAAGATGTCATTAATATAATTTGGACTTTTGGATTCCATAGAAAACCTAGTGATAACTTTAATTGTAGTGTTACAAGGAGCAAATTTGGGTTTCGAAGTCTTTGCTTCAGTACCCAACTAGCACACAACCCCCACTAAGAATGGCTTCACGACAATCCAGTGGTCGCTATGTACACCTCTCTTCGTAGATCATAAATTGTCGCTATGAATAACGCTGAAAAATAAATAGATGGAGAGAGATGATAAACAACTTTGATTTAAAGGAGGGGAAGTGCGAGACATTCACCAATACAATAGCTAGTGGAGACCTTCATTGGCTATTCATTCCATCAAAAATTACTTAAAATATTAAGTTAAAGTGGGAGACATCAAAAGATTATCTCTCCCGTAATAAAAGTAATAGATGAGATTAATTAACTTTTACTAGGTTGCTTAGGGTATTTAGAGGTAAATGTGCACTTGGGCATGATATAAGTTCTTTCTAGATTCATTGTCCAAGGCTATTTATGCATGTGGCCCGTCCCATATTTAGCTGTAATTTTCCTGAACATGTCGTAATTTACCTGAAATCATCGTAAGGTCGGTGATACTTGCAGATAATAATTTAACTTTATGGGTCGCTCGTTTACACTTGTGGCCATAATATACGTATAATAACTTTAGAAATGAATCTAAAAAGAAGAACTTATATTGTATGGTCGATGATAGTTGTAGATAGCAATTTAACTTTATGAGTTGTAACTCGTTTACACTTGTAATTGTATGGGCCATAATTTACCCATAATACCTTAGACAATGAATCTAAAAAAAAACTTAAATCGTATGGACGTGGCACTTGTAGATAGTAATTTAACTTTATGAGTCCTAACTCGTTCACACTTGTAATTTTATGGACCATAATTTACCCAATTCGGTTTCAATATTCATATCTCCCTTCAAACAATAATTGCGATATGTCTTGATCGTTACATTAGTATTTCGCTATGGATATTTCTCTTATGCCCGACCAATCAGTTTATTGTCTCAACGCATTCATGTCTATGCCCGCAAATAGGTGGACCATTTTTTCAATAATCTACACATTATGGGCACAAAATTCTTTCCCAATAAATCCTATTCTCATATGCCTCAAATAAAACACAAGGTTAAACATTTTATGGCAGTAAGTGTATGCTTCTATGGTACAATTTGAATCGATTGTCCTATTTCAGTTAGTAATTTTTTTTTTATTTTTTCCCTCGTTAAACCAACAATGATAAGAAGTATCTATAGTTATAATTATGGGGGATGGGATCTTAATTTGAAATAACTCCTTTGGATGTCCCACATGTTAGTCGTATATATGATGAAACTTTATTTCTAATTTAATTATTATAAACTATTCCTTTTTTAAATAAGTATTATCTTCTAAATAAAAATTTGGTGATGTTCTTATGTGAAAATATCATCAATATTGTCTGCAAAACATATCATTACAATATACCTTATTGTATAACTATATGGTTTGTAAAATATACCGCTTTCAAATAAAATAATATCGTAAAACTATCTTGGAGAATATGAAATTTTTATGGCGATGGTATATCTGAAATTTAGGGTTGATTTTTTATTTTAAAAATTAATCTCTGACATAAAGAAAAATCACAAATATCTCTTTGCAAATATGTAGCTGTAAATATATCATATACGGTATCAATAATAATCATTTTGCCAAAAATCTCATTATTTTCTCAATGTATATACTTATATGAATATATCAACAAATATAATACGACCTATTGCTATAATCTGAATGAGTTAGGTTGACAATATAAAAAGAATATTTTCTTAATGTTTTAAGAAAAGTGCCAGATAATTATTCCCGTACTAGATCACGTCATATAGCTTTTTAAAATTTTTATTTTCTTATTTTGTTAACCTTTGAAATAGATCACGGCATGTGAAAGATTCTTCCTATAAAGTTTTTCATTTTTTTATTTTTATTTTTTTTCCTATAAAGTTTTTCATAGTGAAAGAGGAACTGGTACTAACCGTATTAGTAATAAATATACCACCATAAGTGTTATTGATTTGCTGATAATATTTATTTGTTAAATTGATCCACTAGTTTTATGTCCTTAAATTTTATTATCATTTGCACCGACGTTTCATATTGCGAAAAACCCGATAACAAAAAGAAAAGCAAAAGAAAGTCTTCCAATTCTAATTCCAAATGCAATTCTATTTCTCTCTCCCACTTTTTAAATACTAGTAACTTAATCACATTTGATATATGTACATCTTCAAGAAAATATACGATCTTAACACGTGCAATGCACATGACATTGTATGGGTAATCAAGGAAATGCAGGTATCACGTCACAACCGAAAATACAATTTTAAAATTAGAAAAGTCGAGGTTTGTAGTAAGAAAGAATAAACAAGGGAAAAATTATTATTTTAAATAAGATATTTTAACATCTTGAAGTTGGAAAAACAAAAAAAAATTCCGAACTAGTTGCATCACGCGAGTCTTCCGCTAGAAATAAAAGTCAGGTTGATCATGTGTTAAAATATGCTAAAGATTATCCAAAAGTAGACTTTACCCATCGTACAGTACTCAAGATTTACTGAAATATTTTTTCTCGCTGTTGAATTCTGATCCAGTAATCTATGCTCCTCGCTGCACGTCTGCGGGGCCAAAGGGCAATTGCATAGTTGTCCCGAAAGCTGACCGGCCTTTGGCTTTTCAGACGACCATTCCCAAACTTTTCCGTCTCTTATACGTCCCGCAGTCGTTGGTCGCTACACCCCAAATCGCTCACCTCCACACGATTAGTTAGTAGTCGAAGATATTTCCCCCTCTCTGTGGATAAATAGACTCGTAATTACTTCAAGAAAGGAACACAGCAACCAAAATCATTCCTCTCATTTTTATCTATCTTTCTTCTACATCTCAACACTAAAAACGCTCGGATTTTACTTAGTTGATTCGTGCTCTCTCCTATTGCAGAAGCTATGCACAAAGATCAACTCCTTGTTCTTCTTCTTCTTCTTCTTCTACTTCTACCTTGGTCTTTCAGTATCGCCGTCGAAAACAGTCGGTGCACCACCTCTTGCGGTGAGGTCGTGAACATAAGCTCCCCATTTCGGCTGAGGGGCGACCCGAAGATCTGTGGCGACCCTAAGTATGAGCTAGCCTGCATAAATAACCGCGCCACTATTGATTTGAACTCGGGCAAGTACTATGTACGATACATCGACTATACCAACTACACGATTAGGGTTGCTGATGTCGGACTGCAAAAGGGCAATTGCTCGTCTCTTCCTCTTCGCTCTTCATCATGCAGCTACTACAATGACCAAGACAGTTTCCATCCATTTACATGCCAGTCCTATGATCAAGGGTTACCCAGGACAATTTCGATCGTGAACTGCACGAAGGCCGTCGATTCTCAACTATACATTAACGCTTCATCGTGCTTCAATGGGGTCGGATTTTTGAATTTTTCAAGTACTAGAAGGCAATTATATGCCATGGTCGATGCAAACGTTGCAAGTGTGGAAACTGCATGCACTATACAGCTTACGGCGATAATACCAGAATTGGTTGGTGGCAATCATCTTCCTATCTATGCGCAAATTCATAAACAGATGGTTTATGGGTTTGAGCTTTCTTGGCTTGAAAAAGCCTGTAAGATGCAGTTCAAAGATTGTCATAGGTGCGACATCAATGCCACGCAGCATATTTATTGCCTATACAAGAATGGTAAGGACTTTTGATTTGTTCAGTTTTCTCAACAAAAAGAAAATTGTGAAATTATATTTGGTCAAAACCTGTGAAATTTCATGTAAACGTGAAATTGAGCTCGGTCATAGGTATATCCTTTCAGTGTCCCGCATGATTTGAAAATGGCCATTAATATCAAATAGTTACTCAAATGCTCTTGTGGTATTTTGTAAGTATAACAACGAGTATATTTTTATTCATTTGCTAATTTAAGTAATTCGAATTGCGCCAATAAATCTTAGTGGATTGAACTTGATATACTCATTATTCTAGCTCTTTCGCAGATGACATCGTCACTTACCTCTCCTATATTGTCGGGTTCATTGAAGTGATCCCGCGCCTGGGCTTCGGTAAATTTAATCCAATCTTCTCATTGTGAAATCATGTCAGTGTTTCTAAATGCAAAAACATTTGACATACCCACAAATTGGTTACTCGTATAACAATAAATAAATTATTTATTCATTTGTTAGTGGATTGAACCGATGTACTCATTGCTTGATAATGGTCTAAATAAGTGTCTTTTAAATTTTATTCAGGTCTCATTTGTGACAAATTAAATCTCTCTTGCCGAATACGGATCAACGTTTCCCTCCTCAATGCGATGCTCTTCGTCTTGGGCATCGGTAACATTACTACAGTCTTCTCATTGTGAAATTGACTTTATTTTTCTAAATGCTAACATTTAACACACCCACAAATTGGTTATCGAAAATACAGTGTTTCCGTGCATGGTTGTGAAATTCATCTTGGGAGCCCCTTGCGTTATGACATTGCTAATACGCAAATGGAGAAGAAGACACTTAGCAATGGATCAGAACGTTGAAGAATTTTTGCAATCTAATAATAATTTCTTGCCGATAAGGTACTCTTACTCAGACATCAAGAAAATCACCAAGGGTGTTAAGGACAAACTTGGCGAGGGAGGGTACGGTTCTGTGTTCAAAGGAAGACTTCGGAGTGGCCGTGAGGTGGCGGTAAAAATTTTGAAGAAGGGGAAAGCAAATGGGCAGGACTTCATCAGCGAAGTGGCCACCATTGGAAGAATTTACCATGTTAATGTGGTTGGGCTCATTGGTTTTTGCTTTGATGGCTCGAAACAAGCTCTTGTTTACGATTTCATGCACAATGGGTCTTTGGATAAGCACATCTTTTCACGAGGACAAGGGACTACTCTTGATTGCAAGGAAGTCTACAAGATTGCTCTCGGAGTGGCTAGAGGGATTGAGTATCTTCATCGAGGATGCAACATTCAAATTCTACACTTTGATATTAAACCTCACAACATTCTTCTCGATAGGAATTTCAACCCAAAAATTTCTGACTTTGGGCTCGCAAGATTGTATCCCACGGACTACAACACCGTATCTATGACTGCCGCTAGAGGAACCTTGGGATACATGGCTCCAGAGCTAGTCTACAGGGACCTCGGAGGCGTCTCTTACAAAGCCGATGTATACAGTTTTGGCAAATTGTTGATGGAAATGGCTAGTGGAAGGAAGAATCTGGATGCAGACGCAGAGCATTCGAGCCAAATCTACTTTCCTTTATGGGTTCATGACCAACTTAACGAAGGATTAGACATCCCGGTGGAACAAGTTAGCGAGGAGGATAATAGAATAGTAAAGCAGATGATAATCGTTGCTCTTTGGTGCATACAATTGAATCCTAGCGAACGCCCTTCGATGCGCAAAGTCTTGGAAATGCTGGAAGGAGAAGTAGATGACCTACAAATACCTCCCAAGCCACTCTTTTATCCAGCTGAAGTGTCAACAAGGGATGATGGAACTTGGATTGACAATGGCTATGATACTATATCCACTTCATCAACTAGTGCAATAACTTATGTAGATTCTGAGGAGCATATTAGTGCTAGCATTACACAAGCATAGACACATATCAATACCATTTGATCCCGTGACACTTGTGGCAAATAGAAATGGGTAGTGTTGATATTGCTTTATGTGTGGCTCCCCTTTCCTGGCCATTATCAGATTATATATGCTTATGATTGTGTCTATGAATCTTAACTAGAACTGTATTTATCTTTAGTACTATCATATTAAAGATGTCATTTATTATAATTTGGACATCCAAATCCAACTGAAAACTAGTTCCAGCATAGCGTTACAAGGGGTGAGATTTGGTCTTGGAGTTTTTCCTTCAAAATCCAAGTAGCACACATCCTGTGCTACTTGTGGCTTCATGTCACTTCAGTGGTCGCTATGTACGCATCACTTCATGGCACACCAATTGTCGCTACGAATAATGTTGAAAATTGATGTGGAGAGATGTGAAAATTTTTGGGAGAGATGGTAAACGACAACTTTGGTTTAAAGGAGGGGGAGTGCGAGACTGTTACCCACCCAATAGACAGTGGCGACATTTATTGACTTTTTTATTCCATAAAAAATTATAAAAATTGTATTAAAGAGTAGTGGGAGACATCAAAAGATAATCTCTCCCTTAACAGCAGTAATAGATGAGGTTAATTAAATTTTAATTTCTTTTTACTAGGCTGCTTAGGTTATTTAGTAGTAAATGTGCATTTGAGAATGATGAAAGTTTTTTCTTTTCAGATTCCTTGCTAAACTATTACGTCAGGAGGAAATTTTATCCGAGTCTGAATTGTATGTTATACTTATTAAAATTAGATTTGAGCACTTAAGTTCATTTTGTAAATAATAGAAAGGCCGCGTCCTCGGATGCAAAGAATCGCCTCGCTATGTACGCGTCACTTCTAGTAGTCTCTTTGCTTTAGCGGGGGAGGTCGCTTCTAGACTCGAACATATTGAGCAGTTAATTTAAAATTAAGCAAAAAAAAAAGAATAAAAGTTCATCACATTCTTATTTTGATTCTGATTCTCGTTTATCGTTCTCTCTCTTTCTCTTTCTTATCGAGATCTCTCCTCCTTTTTAGATTCCATCTCCACTCTCTTTTTCTTGTGCGATTGTTTCTCGAATCGTAGTCCCAATCGACACTTGCATGAGAGAAGGGGACGCAAACAAAGATGAAGGTGAAGAAGAAGGCGACGAGTGGCGGAGGCGAATCGGAGGCAACACGGTGCAGCGCGTGCGTGGTGGGGACGCCGGTGAAGTCGCAGGGACATCCCACGAACTAGCAGGCCGCCACATGGCTCGCTGGCGAGGCTCACTCCGCGAGCTTTCACTCCAGCTCCTTGAATGCCCCTACAAGTGGCTCGGTCTCTGGTTTTGCCAAATGAAAAAATTTTAGGACTTTATTGCACTTTTTGAAAGTTTTAGAACTCAATTGCACTTTCGTGATAAATTTTAAGACTTTATTGCACTTTTTGAAAGTTTTAGGACTCAATTACACTTTCGTAATAAGTTTTTAGACTTTCAATGTTTCTATCCCAAAATGAAAAAAGAAACAGCAAGTAGGCCGGCCCGAAGGCATGGGATGTGACCTTTTCGAATGTGAACCACTATTACATACATAAAAAGGAGTTCTGTCATCAAGTAATACTTGTCGCGAGGCAGCGACAAGTACCAACACAAATATGCAATTGAAGTATCCAGGAAAGTCCAAGGATATTGCTAATAGAAATCCTACATTTATTTTGTCTAGTAACAAAGATGTTTAAACTGTTCATTTTACATTGAATGTAAAGATATTTTAATATTTATTTCGTTTTTTCTTCATTTGATTTATTTATCTATTACAATTTAAAGGCTGAAACCTATTGTGGAGGCACCACCGTTACCCTCATTCAAAGCAGTAACGGTGGTGTCGTCCTCTCGCTTTCTAAAGTTGAATTCGTCAATTGTCAAGTAGAGTTGTTAGTGCCCTCACATGGAGTTTTGTACGTGTGGGAACACATCGCGCGCATAAGGAAGTTTCAAGAAGACTTTTACGTGGAAATTCTGTGGCACCAAGAATTTTCCACATCCAATTAACACCGCAAGACCTGTCACTTCGAGAAGACTTTGACTTTGACATTTCTAGAGAAGACTTGTCTGGATGACTCCACGATTGCGAAGGGCTATATGAGTTGGAGCACTCTCTGTCGCGACCTAAAAAATTCCTTTCTCAGGCTAATGGATTATTAGGACTAAACCTAACTCGAGCCCTCCCAAGCCCTACCAATTCGCAATTTAGGGTTTAAGTTTTTAACATGCAAATGTTTTCATGCTCGGAGTCGCTACTAATCTATTTGTGGTAGGTCGATTAGAAACCTAAATAAAACATAGGGAGATATGTTTTATTTCTACGAACCAGAGATTCTAAGACCGGGGACTTGATTACACTAGATCTAGTCTAACGCCCTTTCGGTACCTTTTCTTTTCAAAAATGTTTTGGCAAGCGATTTGGATCCATTTTAACTTAGTCACTAACATGTGAGGTGTTCATGCGGGTACGCAAACCACCAATTTAACACCCAAGAAAGCATTGAATAAATTGCAAGTTTGGAGGAATTACTTACCTCGAAGCAACGTAAGCATCTGCATTGTTAGCTAGAAAATCACATCAACAACCTAATATGATTTCTAATTAACAAGGGATTCACTCAATTTTTGAGTTTTCGTTTATTTAAATGAAACCTAGTCTATATGTAATGACGTGCAAAAAATGACATGCAAGTAATGCAATCCTAGCATGCAAACTATATGTCATGCGACGACGTGACCTAATTCTAATGACGGGCAAATGATTTATTTTTGGTATTTTCTGATGAAATTCGGAATAAAAATATGCCTAAATTAACATGCAACCTATGATGACTTAACATATCCTAACATGAATTATTTTTGAGATTTTTGTTAAAATTCGAAATAATAAATTACTTAAATTAAGAATGCAATCTATCCTAACAATTCATAAAACAATTCATTCTTTTTTTTGGGATTTTCATGAAAATTTGGAATAAAAAAATAACCTAAATAATCTATTAAGATTAGAATATTACTTAATTTAAACTAGGAAATAGATTATCTCAAGCCCTAATTTAAATTAAATAATTACTCTATCGTCTAGATATATTTAGGATTCCTAAACATGCAAAACTCAAATTCAAATCCTAACTGATATTTTTTTGAATTTTCTTTTTTTGTTTGAAAAGGAAAAGCAATTTAAACAGAGATAGCATCCACATTTAAAACGGCAACGCAATCCGCAAAATTCGTTTCAAACTCGGATTAGGCACAAGAATCGAACTATCGGTCATATCTATAGGGTTATAGATATTGACGGAAAATCGATCATTCAAATTTGGAAAGCAGATAAAATTCATTATCGTACCCAAGTGATTATGGGTAGGATAATGATTTTCCGTATCGCCACGTATCATACCTTAGGGATAAGGTCGGATAGTTGTCCAGATACGTTGCTGAATTAGGAAAATTTCCTAATTTTAAATATTTTCAAATATTGCGAACAAGGCAAACATTATCCGAGAATCATCTAGCAATCCACACAATATTCACAGAATATTCAAACATCCAAAAATTAAGAAACGAAATATTCTGAAAATATTGGATAACATCCTTACCTAATTTCAAAATATTTCCAAATTTGAACTCGAGGATCGGGATTGCGGATCGGGATGAGCGGGAACGGCGGACTGACGATGGCGCGACCTCGAGGACGGCGGCGGCACTGGTGGTGCTTGTGCCGATGTGGCTCCGGGGCAACAGCACCGGCGTGGCAGTGGCGGCGGTACAGCAGAGGCGCCGGCGTGCGACGGCTCCGGCAGGGAGCGACGGCAGCAGCAGCGTCGGCGTGAGGCGCGGCGTCGGCGGGAGAGGCGACAGCACGCGGCAGCAGGAAGCAGCAGCAGCGGTGTCGCACGGCAGCAGCGGCGTCGGCGAGAGGAGGCAGCGGCAGGCGCGGCGGCGGCAGCAGCGTCGGCGTGAGGCACGGCGTCGGTGGGAGAGGCGGCAGCACGCGGCAGCAGGAAGCAGCAGCAGCGTCGTCGCACGGCAGCAGCGGCGTCGGCGGGAGGAGGCAGCGGCAGGCGCGGCGGCGGCAGCAGCGGCGGCGTGAGGCGGCAGCGGTGGGAGAGGCGGCAGCACGCGGCAGCAGGAAGCAGCAGCAGCGTCGTCGCACGGCGGCAGCGGCGTCGGCGGGAGGAGGCAACGGCAGGCGCGGCGGCGGCAGCAGCGGCGGCGTGAAGCGGCAGCGGCAGGCGCGGCAGCACGGCAGGGAGCAGCGGCAGCAGGTGCGGCGGTGGCGGGAGCCGGTCTCCCTCTCTCCCTCTCTTACTCTTTCTCTCGCTCACGTGTGTCTCTAAAAATTCTGATCTGAAAATTCTGACCTCCCCCTTAAAATTCTGACCTAATAATGTATATATAGTATTAATCTAGGTCAATTAGATGGGCTTTCTAGTCCTAATGAGCTTAGGCTTGGGTTTTAATTTAAATGGGCTGAATTAATTAATGATAATGGGCTGAATTAATTAATGATGATGGGCTGAATTAATTAATGATAATGGGCTGAATTAAACTCAAATTAAAACAACCAAGCCCGTTTGACTTGTAATTCCCGGCCCTTACATTCCAAGCGAGCCGAGTCCCTTTCGATGAAATTTAAGCTCGTTCGTCACCGCCAATCCGATGCAAAATGCAATTAATCTAAAATGAATTTAAACTATATGTTATGCAATTTAAAGTATTTTTTGTTTAGGGGTTAAAAATTTTAATCCCTAATTTTCTATGCAAATTATACTAAATGGTCGCTAAAATTTAGGTGTCAACAGCTGCCCCTCTTTGAAGGTGAGCTCGCAGAGGTTGCATTCAAAGACTAAATGATACCTAAATTTCAACCATGCAAATGCAATGAATGTTGTTTTTGTCGGGATTATGAGTCCCATTTTACAATGCATTAAGAAATGATGCATGCTGACCTGAATAGAAAACATACCTGGAATTACTTACCCATGAACGATAGCGCAATTCGAGGCACAACTTTAACTTGTATGTTGTTTTGGCAAATGTATGGGCTCAGTCCCATAGGTATTGCCTGATATACATTGATGAACTTCGGTGATCTGCAGTTAAGTCAAAACACACGAAGAAAGCTCGACGTATCCAATCATCATCTGGATTCGTGAGAACAGTTCCGATCTTTACGAACTACCTATACATCTCCAGAGGTGTTTGCAAAGATTTGGCCGCTTCACTTATACCTGCTCATAAGTGAATTGCGGGGGAAACTTTTGAAATCAAGAGGATATTCCGACCTTTACATATACCTGCTCATATGCAAAGATTTGGCCGCCTCACTTATACCTACTCATAAGTGAACTGCGGAAGAACACCTGGGGTTGAGAGAATATTCCGACCTTTACATATACCTGCTCATATGCAAAGATTTGGCCGCTTCACCTATACCTGCTCATAGGTGAGTAGCGGGGGAACATCCGAGATAATGAGAGTATTCCGACCTTTACATATACCTGCTCATATGCAAAGATTTAGCCGCTTCACCTATACCTGCTCATAGACGAGTAGCGGGGGAACACATGAGATTTGGGGAGAATATTTCGACCTTTACATATACCTGCTCATATGTAAAGATTTGGCCGCTTCACCTATACCTGCTCATAGACGAGTAGCGGGGGAATACCTGATACTTGGGAAGAATATTCCGACCTTTACATATACCTGCTCATATGCAAAGATTTGGCCGCCATGCCTATACCTGCTCATAGTCATGTAACGGGGGAATCTTCTCGAGATTGTATGAAAATCTGTGATTTGATGAACAAAAGGGGCTAGCCCAAGTGTTCAAGAGTTCCTTGACAAAGTACCTGGATATCATCAGAAGTACCTGAAAAGGTTTGATCAATAGACACCTGAACACAATCAAAGGCATCTAGAGATCACGAAAATGATCAAATGTGGGACCTGACAATTGCTTGAACAGGTTAGGGATACCTAGATAGTCATAGATATCCTAGGGATAGAGATATACTTACCTGGTGACATCTCCAACTCTGAAGGTGTGTCTCCTGTTAGACACGATTTTAAATAACATGTAATACGCATTCGCACACTGTCAAGAATACATATGCCCATGAACTATGATTTCAATTGATTTTCATGCACGATGGTTTTGTCAAATCAGCATTACAAACTTCACTGGGGAAAAATCATGACAAGACAATCCGAACTCACAAGCGGATATCTTGAAAATGTCGAATGAGGAACTTCCGGTCCAAAAGGGCTTTCTCTCATTCTCATCGAAAGGCTAATTTATGGAGAATCGCTCCATCTCACCATCATCATGTTGACAAGGGTCCGAGTATTCTCGCAAGCAGTACGACTTTACCAATCTGAGAGGTCTTTGTTAGGACTGTAACATAGGCTTGGTCAATGGCTTAGCAAAAGAGACTCTTCGAGTCGAGGCTATTGAAAGAAAATACTCTGCAATTGTCTCCGGGTTTACAAGTCAAGAACCCTGCAAAATGAGATAGAAATGGACTTGCTCGCACTTCTTCGAGCTAAGCTTATAAACATCATAAACTCTACGTTAGTTCAAGTGCCTTAATCTGAAGAGACTTTGCAAGGGACGTAACGTAGGCTAGGCTCATGGGTTGAGAAAATGAATGGATCATAAGGCTCAAAATGTGTATAATTGAGGTGAGAGTTGGTGATCATCTCGGCATTGTCACCAGTCTTCTTCTTCACCAGGGATTGTCTTCTCGGTAGATGCTCCATTGGCCTCAAGAATTCATCACTTGATTCCTTAAGACTCTGGATATTTTTGTGACTTTGACACATCTCAACATTTTCTAATCTAAAGTCGTCACTTTTTTCTCCATTTTTCTTTCCTTCTTTCTTTCACAGGCATTGGCCTTGCTTTTACCAGGCACACTGCTTTTTCATGCCCTCTAGTTTTTTTTTTTTTTGACACACACACTGTCTACAATGCATACATTGGCCAGTCACACTTTGGCTTGTTTTGATCGAATGACTAACATTTGGACTCTCAAGGTCTTCGTCTTTTATCGGCGCTCCGGATATGCTGCCTGAACAATGATGACTTTTGCTTTGCCCCAGTGTGGGGGATGATCACCAACTGGGTTTAAGAAATGAATTTGCAGGCTCAATTGGGCTTAGCAAAGGATAAAGTGTGTATAGGATAGAGAAAGAAATGCTCTTCGTCATCCTAAGGCACTTGAACTTCACGTGAATTCATCTGAAAAGCAACACTCGAAGATTGATGCAAGTGAGAGCATGAAAATTTCTACTCATTTTTCACCTTATGACGCTGACTTACCTCCAGTTTGCCCCGATGTGGGGTGGTTCTTGACAGGGGTAATTTGAATGAATTTCTCCAAGTGTTTAGGCTCAAAGTGGCGAAACAATGGATAACCTGTAGTGTTTGGGATAGAGAAATGAACCGCCTCTCGTCATTTCAGCTGCCGTACCTTTTGCGAGATAACCCTTCGCCTTGCCGACATGGAATTTTTCTACTGAAATCACTGGGGATTAGTGCACGGGACTGTGTATAGGATATGGCTTGCCTTTCATCATCCCGATGTACCTCATTCAACACATTCAATTCATTCCACATGAATTATCATATTGTCTAAATAAATTCCCCCTTTGAGGTCAATGATACAGGTTGACAAATAACCATGCAGAAATTAAAGTCAATGCAAACATCTTAACTTGAGATTGATTGAAACCATTTATTCATAAATGCAATGTTTGCAATTCAGAGTATAAAACCAAACTTTTGAAAATTTTTGTTGCAAAATGTTAAATTCCATCAGGGATAATAAATCTTCACAGCATCAGAATTAACAGGAGTGGAGAACTCACGACCATCCATTTCTGCGAGGATCAGGGCACCTCCGGGAAGCACCTTTTTAACCACATACGGACCAATGTAGTTTGGGGCAAATTTTCCTCCAGGAACAGGAAAGACTGGCAGTACCTTCCTCAGGACTAGATCATTTACCTCGAAGTGTCTTGGACGCACCTTTTGATTGAAGGACCTAGCTATCCTCTGCTGATAGGTTTGACCGTGGCAAATGGCTCTCAATCGCTTCTCATCAATTAGGTTTAACTGCTCATGCCTTTGTCGCATCCATTCTGCCTCAGACAACTCCACTTGAGACAAGACTCGCAAGGAAGGGATCTCTACTTCGACGGGTAGGACTGCTTCCATGCCATATACCAATGAAAAAGGGGTTGCTCCGACAGAGGTTCGGATCGAAGTTCGATATGCCATTAGTGCAAATGGCAATCTTTCATGCCAGTCACGATAGTTTTCAGCCGTTTTGGCCAAGATCTTCTTGATGTTCTTGTTGGCAGCTTCAACTGCTCCATTCATCTGTGGACGATAAGGAGACGAATTCAGGTGCCGGATTTTGAACTCGTTGAACAACTGATCAATGAACCTGTTGTTCAAATTTGTCCCATTGTCAGTGACGATAGCCTCAGGGACACCATAACGAGCAACTATGTCTCGCCTGATGAATTTTACAACATTCTTTGCGGTGACGTTTGCATAAGATGCCGCCTCAATCCACTTAGAGAAATAGTCAATCGCGACCAAGATAAATCGGTGTCCATTTGATGCCTTGGGATTAATCGGGCCAATCACATCGATGCCCCACATTGAAAAGGGCCATGGCTCAGACTGCTGATGTAATTCTGTCGGGGGAACATTTATTTTATCCCCATGAACCTGACAACGATGACATCTTCGAACATGTTGGATGCAGTCACTCTCAAGACTGAGCCAATAATAACCCAACCTCATAATCTTCTTAGCTAACATGTGGCCATTCATGTGTGGACCACATATCCCTTCGTGTACTTCTTGCATGATTCTGGTAGCTTCAGCCGCATCCACACATCTCAATAGGATTGAATCATATGATCTTTTGTACAGCTTCTCACCACTAACAAAGAATTTTGAAGCCATTTTCATTATGTACTTCCTGTCAGCCGGGGTGCTTCCCTCAGGAAATTCTTGTTTCTGGATATAACTTATGATATCATAATACCATGGCTTTTCATCAGGTTCTCCGGTCACAACCATACAGTAGGCTGGCTTTGTCAGGACTTCAATCTTCAGGGGTTCTACCTCCAACCCATCAATCACTTGCAACATGGATGATAACGTAGCTAGCGCATCAGCGAACTGATTATGAGACCTCGATAAGTACTCAAAAGAGATATCTTCGAATTCCTCTATGATTTCTTCGAGGTATTCATGGTACGGCACTAGTTTGGTGTCTCTCGTCTTCCACTCTCCCACAGTTTGGAGAATAATCAAAGCAGAATCACCGAACACTTTCAACTTGGTTATTCCCATTTCCACTGCGGCTTGGAGTCCGAGGATGCAAGCTTCGTACTCGGCTATGTTGTTGGTACAGGGGAACACCAACTTTGCTGCTACAGGATAATGTTGCCCATCTGGGGATATTAAAACTGCCCCAGTGCCAGAACCGGCCAAGTTTACAGCTCCATCGAAAAACATGGTCCATGTGTCTTCCTTTATTACCAAAATACGATCTTCTGGAGAACATCTATCATCATCCGGGACTCCAGGATTTTCAGCTAACACATCAGCAATTACTCGACCTTTAACTGACTTCTGTGGCTTCATCTGGATATCAAACTCTGAAATTAAAATCTGCCACTTGGCTAACTTTCCTACCAAAGCTGGCTGATCAAGTAAATACTTAATGGGATCATTCTCAGTCACAAGCAAAATCTGGTGATGAAGTGTATATTGTCGCAGCCTATGGAGTACCCATACTAGCGCAGCGCAAGTCTTCTCGGCTTCAGGATAATTCAACTCCGAGACAGTGAACTTCTTGCTTAGGTAATAAATGGCTCGCTCTTTTCCATCTTCAGGACTTTTCTGGGCTAGCATCACACCTAAAGACTCACTATGAATCGTGAGGTAAAGGATCAAAGGCTGACCCGGCATTGATGGGACTAGCACTGGTGGTTTCATCAGGTATTGCTTTAGTTCATTAAACGCTTCCCGACAACCATCGTCCCATTCTACTTGAGCATTCTTCCTTAGAAGTTTGAAGAATGGCTTAGCAGTTGCTGAGAGCTGAGAAATAAAACGGGCTATGTAGTTCAATCTACCCAGGAGGCTTCGCACTTCTTTCACGGTCGATGGGGGTTGTAACTCACATATAGCCTTCACCTTGGAGGGGTCAATTTCAATGCCTTTACTGCTTACTATGAACCCAAGTAATTTACCCGAAGTTGCTCCGAATACGCATTTGGCCGGATTGAGACGGAGCTTAAACTCACGGAGCCTCTCGAATAATTTCTTCAAAGTATCGACGTGACTCTTCACAGGTCGAGACTTGGCGATCATGTCATCGACATAAACCTCAATCTCCTTATGCATCATATCATGGAAGAGCGTCACCATTGCCCGTTGATATGTTGCCCCGGCATTTTTAAGGCCGAAGGGCATGACCTTATAGTGAAATGTCCCCCAAGGAGTGATGAACGCCGTTTTCTCCTTATCATCGTCCTTCATTTTTATCTGATTATAACCCGAAAAACCATCCATGAAGGAAAACAGCTCGAACCCTGCAGTACTATCCACCAAAACGTCTATATGTGGCAATGGGAAATCGTCTTTAGGACTGGCCTTGTTTAGATCGCGATAGTCAATGCAAACCCGAACTCGACCATCCTTCTTCATGACTGGTACAATATTAGCCACCCAGCTGGGGTATTGGGTGACTTCGATGAATCCCACTTTCAAAAGCTTCATGACCTCCTCCTCTATTTTCTTTGAAAGCTCGGGTTTGGTTCTTCGCAACTTCTGTTTCTTGGGCGGCATGTCTGGATTAGTGGGTAGACTATGCTCCACGATAGAAGGGTCTAAACCCGGCATATCGACATACGACCAGGCAAAGATATCCCGGTAATCCTTCAGCAGTTGGACCAGGCGTTTAGCTTCACCTTCGGGAAGGGTTGCCCCTATCTTCACCTCTTTGGGTTCTCCAGAATCACTCAAGTTGATGGTGATAGTTTGGTCTACCGTTAGGACTTTAGGTCTTTCATGATGTTCTAGATCACGCTGGAGGTCCGAGGAATCTTCGAGTTCATTGGTGTCATCGAGATCAGGTTCGGTGGCACATAATTCATCAGATTGGACCGTTCCCATACCCTTACATGTCACAAAATTGCCCCTGAAACATAAAGTAGGGGGCTCAGTAGGACAAACAGGGCTAAACAGTGTATTTTGATTTTTTATTTTGAAATTCTTTTCAAAAGGTTTTAACACAAGGAAGCATGAAGAAGCCCAGGCCTCAGAATTCTCCTTGGACTATATTTTATTTTATCAGTTGGATATCATCACTGGGCTGGTTTGATGTACCTCAACATGCCCTCAAAACGAAAATAACTTGTAATTTTATTGATTATCACCAAATGAATTACATTTATTGGAATGGAAATTGCAACAATCAAACCCTAGAAATGAAAAGTATTAAAAAGCAGCTCCCGAGACGGGGCAAGTCCTAAAAAGCAGTAAAAATTCCCGCGTAGGGGAGTGTGCGAAAAAGGTAAATGTGTTACTCTTGCGGGCCAATGCCCATTCCCTTCAACGGTCCTTCCTCGATGGCTCCAATTAAGAAATTATCGAACAGGGCAGTGATCCCCTCCATTGCATCATCAGGATCTTCTGTCACTAGAGGCGTTGGATCATCCATACCTCCCCATCCATCCGGGACAATGTCACGGGGGTCAACATAGAAGCTGGGGGGCGCCGAGTATTTAACATAATAATCGAACTTGCCGCTTGGTTGCCCCAGAGTGTCGATCACTTCCTTCTCTTCATGCATCATTCTTGCAGGGCCTGGGAATGTGGTGCGGAGGTGTGGAAGCAACCTACCATGCCCACGTTCTTCAACATTCGACTCTTCTTCGTATTGCGATCTGTTCTGTCCATTTCCCCGACTTCGACCTCGAACGCGTCCACGTCCACGTCCACGTCCCCTATTATTTGACTCACTTGACCCCAAGTATCCCAACCCAGTAATGCGGGGCCTCTGAGAAACTTCCACCGGTTGGCGGATACCTTGACCATCCCTACCAAGGCCTTCACCTGGAGTAAAGCCATGGGACATCATTACTTTGCCAACCATGACTACAGCATTTGACACCTCGGGAATAGGCGATGACAATCCTCTAGAAGCATGTATGGTTGATACGAGCTCGAGCGACTGATAGCTCGATTCTATTTTGCAATCAGGCTCAACATAGGGGATAGCCGTTGCGTGGTAGATTGGGTGCTCTTCTTCACCGTGAACTGTGATTAACTTTCTTTCCACGACAAACTTCACCATCTGATGTAGACTGGATGGCACAGCTCCGGCAGTATGAATCCATGGACGACCCAACAGAAAATTGAATGCAGTGGGAATGTCCATAACTTGAAATAGGACATTGAACATTGTTGGTCCTATCTGTATGTCAAGGTAGATTTCTCCCATCACTTCTTTCTTCGTTCCGTCAAAGGCTCGTACGGAGGTTCTTGCAGAACTTATCCTAGAAGGATCTATCTTAAGGCGGTGTAAAGTCGCCAAAGGACAGATGTTCAGAGCTGATCTATTGTCAATGAGTACCCGGGCAACATGTGAGGCCTTGTATTTGACGGAAATATAGAGTGCCCTGGTATGCCCCCTCCCTTCTAGAGGGAACTCTTCATCTGAAAAGGCTATGAGGTCCTTGAGGAGTATAGAGCCCACAAATTCCTCTAATTTGTCATGATCGATCGTTTCTGGCACGTGGACTTCACTTAACACCTTCATTAAGGCTTTCTGATGTTTGACAGATGTCTGGAGCAGCTCAAGCAGAGAGATTTGCGCGGGCAGCTTGCGTAATTGTTCGACTATGTTGTACTCGCTAGCCTTAATCACAGCTAGAAATTCCTTGGCTTCTTCATCAGTAACGGGTTTTGCAGGTTGGGCATTAGCTTGGCCGTAGGAACGCCCAGATCTGGTAACTAAGTCGACATCGAGACTGTAGGACCAGGGAACCGCCTTATTATCACTGTATTCATACGGTTGAGGTATCTCGATCACTACCCCTTCATCAGTTGTAGGCGTGCTTACAATGATTTCCTCATTATCGGACGCGTCTTCAAGCGGAGGCATGTCTTCAAGCAGAGGGTCGCCCTCGTCGCTCCCGGTGTTCAACGAAGCAAACTCCTCCTCCCAATTAATAACCACTTCAGAGATAGTAGAAACGATGCCAGTGTGGTCAGCATAAACGATCATCCCAGCTTCTACCATCCTTGAGATTCTTTCTCTCATGATGGTAAGGGGAAGGTCTTCATTACTCGGGTAACAACCGGCTTTCACTAACTCACCGTAGACGTCAGTAGTATACACCTTAACATTCTTGATTCGACCAGCGTCGAAGCTAAATATGGCATTCACATTGCCTGCGTGATCAGGGAGTGGGTTGCTCTGAACATTCGGCTTAGCAGTTTGAAATGAGAAAGCCTTCGTGTCTAGGAGGTTCTGGATTCGGTGCCTGAGGGCATAGCAATCATCGGTTGAGTGTCCCAGCTCACCCATGTGATAATCACATTTCTTTGACGGGTCGAAGTTATAGAACCGCTCAGGATTGGGCCGCTTTGGCTCAGTAGTAAGCAAACCTTTCTTCTGGAGCACTGTCAACACTTGAGACAACGATCCGGGGAGGGGAGTGAATTGCCTCTTGTTGTTCCTCCTCTGAAAAGGTTGACGACCCGAGTTTTGTTGCTGAGCTTCTACTACTTGGATTGCTGGGGCGGAGTTAGCATTCCGCCGGCTCGGTTGGTTATAAGCCACATTCACTTTAGCTGCCGGTTCTTTCTCTTTTCTCGCACCAAATCTTCTGGTCGAGGAGGGCGGCTCGACAAACCATCCATCTTTCAGCCCTATTTCAATTTGTTCGCCCATGGGGATGAGTTGGTTGAAGTTGTCAGTCGGAATGGCAACCATCCGATTACGGTATTCGAACGGGAGAGTTTTCATGAACATCCTCTTTAACTCACTGTCTATGGGTTCTGGGACAACCTGAGCAGCTAAATTCCTCCATCTGATAGCATAGTCTTTGAAGGACTCAGTCTTTTTCATCTGGGCGCGTTCGAGATCATCACGGGTAGGAATGATGTCCGTTATGAATATGTACTGCTTCAAGAATGCTTCACTGGCTTCTTTCCAAGTTTTGAGGCCATTTATCTTCTTCATGAGATACCAGCTCAAAGCAGGACCCGTCAAACTTGCTTGAAAGGCGTGGATCATCAGGAGTTCGTTATCAACGTACGAAGTCATTTGTACGTGATAGAGCTGTAGGTGGGCTTTTGGACATGTGGTGCCATTGTACTTGTCGAAATCCGGCATTTTGAACTTCTTTGGGATTTTGATCTGTGAGTACAGGGACAGATCGATTGAAGGTGAATCCTGCGAACCTTCCAGTTGCTTCACTCTTTCTTCAAGTTTATTGACCCGTTCATCAGGTTTGTCCTTGTTGACGATGATCTGGACGGGGTCATCTTCTAAATCAGGAATATTGTCATCTCCGTCAACATCGACACTCTTTCTGATTTTCTGCTTCGGGACTGATGCTTCGAGGGATGGCGAAACAGGAACCGACCGGAAAGCCTTGATCTCAGCGGACATTTGTTGCATTGCGACGACAAGTTGCTTGATCTGGTCTTCGACACCAATAACACGCTCTTGCAAGTCGGTTTGATCGGCCATTCTGGCTCTCGACCGTGTACGAATGGGCGATCGTGATCGGTCCGTAGCTACCTAATTTCGAAATGAAACAGGCATACATGAGTGTTAAGCAAAATCATACGCCAATCCATGACATTGGTCTAACCGCTTTGAATTGAAAGGACCTCTTTATTGAAATGGCGAAAATTTTTACACCAATTAATGACTTGAAATTGCACTGAATGTAAAGACAAATGACTCAATTCCTAAACAAATTTTAAAAACTGAAACTGAAATGAGAAAGGACTTCGAGCTTTTTATTTAGCTTGATCTATAGACATATGGGAGGCGACTTCCTTCTTCAGTTGCTCATAAGCTCGAGCTATCTTGGATGCCTTTTCTTCAGCTTCTTCGGCCTTCCTTTTGAGGCGATTGTTCTCTGAGCGATTGGCGGACTTGAGAGGCACCTTGGGTATCTTCGGGAGCAAATCCCGCGGGATTCTGTGCCGACGAATGTACTGGGTCGTCGCGAAATAGGACTTCTGCTCTCCCTTTAGTTCTCCTTCGGGTCGAGCTATCTTTAACACACGACACTTCCTCCACATCTTATTGAGCTGAGCTACGGTCGCTTCGTGGTCTTTATCGTCATCGGCGAAGTCAACTTGGAGGAGTTCCGGTTGTAGCGCTGGAGGGAGCCCTTGGAGAATCTGATACTGACGAGACACTCTGGCGGGGTAGTATTCAATTGCGCCGGTGAAACCCAATAGTGGAACCGGCCCAATACCGTTACACGTAAGCCGAGCTTCCTCAACTTTGAACCAATTAGCATGCCATTGGAAACCTTGGGGTCTAGCGTTTTTCATGAAAATGATCCATTCAGAGTAATGATAATCGGGTGCACCCCCTTGTTTTTCTTTATACCTCAAGACGGGATGGCTAGAATCACTAAGCTCAGATATTGTGAGTAAATCGCCACACCCTTTTATGTGAGACAAAAACCAGATTTGCAAAAGCTCGAGGGGGGCATGGAAAGTTTTGTCAACATGTTGCTTAAATTTAGTGAGGGAGATGAAAGTTTCGGCTAAAATGATGTTGATAAAATTCTTTTCAAGACAGACCTGTTGGACCAACCATGCGATTGACGGATTACATGCATTCTTACAGTAAGGAAAAATCACGAACCCGAAAAATGCTAGCAAAAAGATTCTGCCTTTTTGAAAAGATGTGGCTTTTTCAAAACACTGACTCAGGAATGAAAATGGACATGTGCCACGATTTGCTTTTAACACTTTTCTCAATTCATCTTTTCCGACATTCAGAAATTCAGCCAACATTAAAGTAGAATCAATTCCCAAAGGTGGTGTGACTAAATCCGACTCCAATGATTTTCCAATGAGCACGCTATATTCTTCCAACGTCGGGGTGAGCTCGTGCTTACCGAATATAAAGGTAGAGGTCGCGAGACACCAGAAGTGCGCTAATGCTCGGACGAGGCCGGTACGGACTTTGACCTCCAGTAGGGGGAGCAGCCTCCCGATGTGGCCCTCAACTAGCTTGCGGTTGATCGGACTGAGTAGATTCCACCAGGCACGGAGCTCGTCCTTAGGAGCATCAAGAATCCGGATGTCTGCCCCTCCCATAGTATATAGACCAAGACTCACGACCGACCTAATGTCATGGACCGACCTAATGTCATGGACCGACCAAAGAAAAAGACGAAACATAAATAAATTGCGAGTTAAAGGTTCAGAAATCTTACTTCACCCGGTAGAATGATGGCAATCACATAGACATGCGCATGAAATGTGAGGTTCGATTTCTATCTAGACTCTGGCTTGCAAAATGGAGACATGAGGATTACCGCGCTAAACCAGTCATGGTGGTGGTTAGGCTGGGATTCCCCTGACTCCGGCTTAGTCAAGGAGCCGACCCGGGTTGCAAAGGGTGCAACCGTGGTAGGTATTCACTGACACCATGAAAGAACTTTCGGGACCAAGAAAGGCGACCCGTACCACGCGGGTGTGGTCGGGGTGTCCGTTTTCTCAGTACCATCCTAAACCTGTGCCGCCCAGGTCCGGCAGCGGGAAGTGTGTGCGGTGTAGTGTAAATGCAAGGCATGCACAACAGGTTATATCATACAGCGCTTCGTGCATAAAATAAACCATTCATTCAAACACCTCCCTGCAAAACAAGGGTTAACAATCACGCCTCCCCTTATACCTCCCATTCTGCAAAAACATTTAACACCTAAAATGTTAGGGACGTACCTGGGATCCTCGCTGCCAAGCAAAAATATTTTTTAAAAGAAAAACTGGCTTAAGTCCACTAAGAGTTTTAACTCAAGTCCCCAGCGGAGTCGCCAAGCTGTCGCGACCTAAAAAATTCCTTTCTCAGGCTAATGGATTATTAGGACTAAACCTAACTCGAGCCCTCCCAAGCCCTACCAATTCGCAATTTAGGGTTTAAGTTTTTAACATGCAAATGTTTTCATGCTCGGAGCCGCCACTAATCTATTTGTGGTAGGTCGATTAGAAACCTAAATAAAACATAGGGAGATATGTTTTATTTCTACGAACCAGAGATTCTAAGACCGGGGACTTGATTACACTAGATCTAGTCTAACGCCCTTTCGGTACCTTTTCTTTTCAAAAATGTTTTGGCAAGCGATTTGGATCCATTTTAACTTAGTCACTAACATGTGAGGTGTTCAGGCGGGTACGCAAACCACCAATTTAACACCCAAGAAAGCATTGAATAAATTGCAAGTTTGGAGGAATTACTTACCTCGAAGCAACGTAAGCATCTGCATTGTTAGCTAGAAAATCACATCAACAACCTAATATGATTTCTAATTAACAAGGGATTCACTCAATTTTTGGGTTTTCGTTTATTTAAATGAAACCTAGTCTATATGTAATGACGTGCAAAAAATGACATGCAAGTAATGCAATCCTAGCATGCAAACTATATGTCATGCGACGACGTGACCTAATTCTAATGACGGGCAAATGATTTATTTTTGGTATTTTCTGATGAAATTCGGAATAAAAATATGCCTAAATTAACATGCAACCTATGATGACTTAACATATCCTAACATGAATTATTTTTGGGATTTTTGTTAAAATTCGAAATAATAAATTACTTAAATTAAGAATGCAATCTATCCTAACAATTCATAAAACAATTCATTCTTTTTTTTGGGATTTTCATGAAAATTTGGAATAAAAAAATAACCTAAATAATCTATTAAGATTAGAATATTACTTAATTTAAACTAGGAAATAGATTATCTCAAGCCCTAATTTAAATTAAATAATTACTCTATCGTCTAGATATATTTAGGATTCCTAAACATGCAAAACTCAAATTCAAATCCTAACTGATATTTTTTTGAATTTTCTTTTTTTGTTTGAAAAGGAAAAGCAATTTAAACAGAGATAGCATCCACATTTAAAACGGCAACGCAATCCGCAAAATTCGTTTCAAACTCGGATTAGGCACAAGAATCGAACTATCGGTCATATCTATAGGGTTATAGATATTGACGGAAAATCGATCATTCAAATTTGGAAAGCAGATAAAATTCATTATCGTACCCAAGTGATTATGGGTAGGATAATGATTTTCCGTATCGCCACGTATCATACCTTAGGGATAAGGTCGGATAGTTGTCCAGATACGTTGCTGAATTAGGAAAATTTCCTAATTTTAAATATTTTCAAATATTGCGAACAAGGCAAACATTATCCGAGAATCATCTAGCAATCCACACAATATTCACAGAATATTCAAACATCCAAAAATTAAGAAACGAAATATTCTGAAAATATTGGATAACATCCTTACCTAATTTCAAAATATTTCCAAATTTGAACTCGAGGATCGGGATTGCGGATCGGGATGAGCGGGAAAGGCGGACCGACGATGGCGCGACCTCGAGGACGGCGGCGGCACTGGTGGTGCTTGTGCCGATGTGGCTCCGGGGCAACAGCACCGGCGTGGCAGTGGCGGCGGTACAGCAGAGGCGCCGGCGTGCGACGGCTCCGGCAGGGAGCGACGGCAGCAGCAGCGTCGGCGTGAGGCGCGGCGTCGGCGGGAGAGGCGACAGCACGCGGCAGCAGGAAGCAGCAGCAGCGGTGTCGCACGGCAGCAGCGGCGTCGGCGAGAGGAGGCAGCGGCAGGCGCGGCGGCGGCAGCAGCGTCGGCGTGAGGCACAGCGTCAGTGGGAGAGGCGGCAGCACGCGGCAGCAGGAAGCAGCAGCAGCGTCGTCGCACGGCAGCAGCGGCGTCGGCGGGAGGAGGCAGCGGCAGGCGCGGCGGCGGCAGCAGCGGCGGCGTGAGGCGGCAGCGGTGGGAGAGGCGGCAGCACGCGGCAGCAGGAAGCAGCAGCAGCGTCGTCGCACGGCGGCAGCGGCGTCGGCGGGAGGAGGCAACGGCAGGCGCGGCGGCGGCAGCAGCGGCGGCGTGAAGCGGCAGCGGCAGGCGCGGCAGCACGGCAGGGAGCAGCGGCAGCAGGTGCGGCGGCGGCGGGAGCCGGTCTCCCTCTCTCCCTCTCTTACTCTTTCTCTCGCTCACGTGTGTCTCTAAAAATTCTGATCTGAAAATTCTGACCTCCCCCTTAAAATTCTGACCTAATAATGTATATATAGTATTAATCTAGGTCAATTAGATGGGCTTTCTAGTCCTAATGGGCTTAGGCTTGGGTTTTAATTTAAATGGGCTGAATTAATTAATGATAATGGGCTGAATTAATTAATGATGATGGGCTGAATTAATTAATGATAATGGGCTGAATTAAACTCAAATTAAAACAACCAAGCCCGTTTGACTTGTAATTCCCGGCCCTTACATTCCAAGCGAGCCGAGTCCCTTTCGATGAAATTTAAGCTCGTTCGTCACCGCCAATCCAATGCAAAATGCAATTAATCTAAAATGAATTTAAACTATATGTTATGCAATTTAAAGTATTTTTTGTTTAGGGGTTAAAAATTTTAATCCCTAATTTTCTATGCAAATTATACTAAATGGTCGCTAAAATTTAGGTGTCAACACTCTCCATCACCTAGAAACTCACTCGCACCCTAAATTACAAAATGGGATGGCGTCACGTTTGATTTGTTACATTTTCAAGACAATATGTGATCTTTACATATGCAACGCACATGAACTGTACTGGGACGTATGAAAAGGCACAAATCACGTTACATCTAAAAAAATTCAAAATTAGAAACGTTGGGTTTAGTAATTAAAAAACAATAACATGGAAAAAATTTATTATTCTACTGAGATTTTTGGTAACATCTTCAAGGTGAAAAAAAGAAAAAAAATTAAATATATATATTTTAAAGCCAGTTGCGTCACGCGAGTCTCCGGCCAGAAGTAAAAGTTCGAGTAGATCGGGTGTTAAAATCTTCTGGAGGTTATACAAATGTCAAGTGTGCACATCATTCGGTACCCAAGATTCAATAAATATTCTTTCATGCAATTAGCATTTTGCTTGTTTTCTTCCCAAACCCTATCCAATGGGCCGGGCCGGGGTCCATTGAAGTTTAGATTCGTCGCATCGCAGTGCTGCATAACTTGGCCCCTTGTTCTTGTGCCGTACGTTGATCGGCTTTTCACTTATCAGCCGACCATTCCCACACTTTTCCATCTCTCATACGTTCCATTATTGATGGTCGCTACACCCCAAATCACTCACCTCCACACATTTGAGTCCAAAGTCGAAGATTTTTCCTTCTCTCTTCATTGCTTCAAGAAAGAAACAGAGCAGTACAATTTATTCCTCCAATCTTTATCTTTCCTTCTTTTGCATCTCAACACTAAAACACTCTACTCACTTGCTTAATTCGTGCTCTCTGCTATTGCATAACCGATGCTCAATGATCGACTCTCTTTTCTATATCTTCTTGTTCTTTTTCTTCTTCTTCTTTTACATCGGTCGTTTAGCATTGCCATCGATAATCAATGCACCACCTCCTGCGGGGAGCTCCCAAACATAACCTACCTGTTTTGGCTGAAGGGCAACCCAAAGGACTATGACGACCCTGACTATGAGTTAGCCTACATAGATAACCGCACCGTTCTCGATTTGTTCTCAGGCAACTACTCTGTATGGTACATCGACTATACGAACTACACAATTAGGGTTGCTGATGCCGGGCTGCGAAAGGGCAATTGCTCATCTCTTCCTCTTCACTCTTCATCATGCACTTCAGCTACCACAGTTTCCATCCATATAGATGCTGGTCCTTTAGTCTAGAGTTATCCAAGACCGTTTTGATCATGAACTGCATGAAGGCCATTGCTTCCTGGTTATACATTGATGCTTTGTCGTGGCTTGATGGGGTCAGATTTTTGAATTTTTCTACTACAAAAAGGCGATTATATGCCATGATCGATGCGAATGTCTCGAACGTGGAAATTGCATGCACTATAGAGCTTATGGCAATGATACCATGGTGGGCTAATGGCGACGATCTTCGTTCCTATGCGCAAAATCATGATATGATGGTTTATGGATTTGAGCTTTCATGCCATCCAATTGCCTGTAAGATTTATTGCAAAGATTATTTTGGGTGCTACATTAGCGACAAGCACCAAATTCAGTGCACAGACAAGAAAGATAAGGACTTTTGAGTTTGTTCAGTTTTCTCAAATAAAAAAAAATTGTGAGGACATAACTGATTAAAAACATGCAAAATTTCATCTACACGTGAAATTGAGCTATAGTCATCTGTATATCTTTTCAAAGCCCATGTGATTTGAAAATGCCCATTAAAATCAACTAGTTAGTTAAATGTTCTTGTGGTATGTTTCACATATAACAATAAATACATTTTCATTCATTTGTTTATTTATTTAATTTGAATTTCCTCCAACAAATCTGAGTGGATTGAACCGATATACTCATTGCTTGATTATGGTCTAAGTAAGTGTCCTTTAGATCGCCAATGAGGCATCCGGCTCAGTAGCTAGGAGGGTGGGGTGGGGACGCCCAAGTCCGTGGTTCAAACCCTGGTAGAAGCAGCATAAAAAGGTGTACAGTGGAAAAATTGTTTTCCTAGAAAATAATTTTCCGAAAAATATTTTTATTTATTATGAAATTTTTTCCAAAACAAACACGCTATCTATACAGCTTTCACTTGTCACATGTCTAATCTCTTTTGCAGGAAATATTATTGTCACTTTCCTCTTCTGCCCGGGTCATACCCCGGCAAAACCAGCAGAAAAAGGTGTAATCTACAAGTTTCACTTTTCGCATATCTAATCTCTTTTGCAGGATTCGTCACTTTCCTCTTCACTATCGCCTTGTGTATGGGGACGCTCTTGTACTATGGCACCGGTAACATTACTACAACCTTCACATTATGAATTGACTTGATTTTTCTAAATGCAAACAATTTTACGCACACACAATTTTCTTGCGCTTTCCCCAAATTTACAGTGCCATTCATAGTTGTGAAGTTCATCTTGGGAGTCCCATGCGTGATGATTTTGGTAATACGCAAATGGAGGAGAAGACACTTAGCAATGGATCAAAACGTTGAAGAATTTTTGCAATCTAACAATAACTTCTTGCCGATAAGATACTCTTATTCGGATATCAAGAAAATCATGGGTGGCGTCAAGGACAAACTAGGCGAGGGAGGGTATGGTTACGTATTCAAAGGAAGATTTCGGAACAGCCGTGACGTGGCGGTGAAGATTTTGAGGAAGGGGAAAGTGAATGGGTAGGACTTCATCAGTGAAGTGGCTACTATCGGAAGAATTTACCATGTTAATGTGGTCGGACTCGTTGGTTTTTGCTTTGAGGGCTCAAAACAAGCTCTTGTTTACGATTTCATACACAATGGGTCCTTGGATAAGCACCTTTTTTTACGAGGGCAAGGGTCTTCCCTTGATTGCAAGGAAGTGTACAAGATTGCTCTCGGAGTGGCTAGAGGGATTGAGTAATGGGTCCTTGGATAAGCACCTTTTTTTACGAGGGCAAGGGTCTTCCCTTGATTGCAAGGAAGTGTACAAGATTGCTCTCGGAGTGGCTAGAGGGATTGAGTATATTCATCGAGGATGCGACATTCAAATTCTACACTTTGATATTAAGCCTTACAACGTTCTTCTCGACGAGGATTTCAACCCAAAAATTTTTGACTTTGGGCTTGCTAAATTGTATCCCACAGACTACAACAACATATCTATGACTGCCGCAAGAGGAACTTTAGGATATATGGCTCCCGAGCTGGTCTACAGGGACCTCAGGGGTGTCTCTTACAAAGCCAATGTCTATAGTTTTGGCAAATTATTGATGGAAATGGCCAATGGAAGGAAGAATCTGGATGTAGACGTAGAGCATTTGAACTAGATTTACTTTCCTTTTATGGGTTCATGACCAACTTAATGAAGGATTGGACGCCTTGGTGGAACAAGCTAGCGAGGAGGATAGGAGAATAGTAAAGAAGACGATAATAGTTGCTCTTTGGTGCATTGTATTATATCCTAGCGATCGCCCTTCAATGCGCAAAGTCTTGGAATTGCTGGAAGGAGAAGTAGATGACCTACAAATACCTCCCAGCCACTCTTTTATCCAGCTGAAGCGTCAACAAGGGATGATGGAACTTGGATTGACAAAGGCAATGATACTATATCCACTTCATCAAACAGTGCAATAACTTATGAAGATTCTCATCTTGAGTATATTAGTACTAGCATTACACAAGCATAGACACGTGTCGACACCATTTGATCCCTTGACATATGGGGCAATTAGAAACGGGTGGTATCGATAATGCTTTATGTGTAGCTTCCCTTTCCTGGTCATTATCAGATTATATATGTTTATGGCTATGTTTATGAATCTTAACTAGAATTGTATTCATCTTTAGTATTATCATATTAAAAATATCATTTATTATAGTTTTGGACTTTCAAATCCAATAGATAACCTAGTGGCCACGTTCAGCATAGTGTTCCAAGAAGTGAGATTTGGTCTCGGAGTTTTTGCTTCAAATTTCTACTACACATCCTGCACTACGCGTGGCTTCGTGTGACTATTCGTGTGATTCCACTGGTCACTATCTACACATCACTTCATGGCACACCAATTGCCGCTATGAATAATGTTGAAAGTTGATATATGTAAAGAGATGAAAAATTTTAGGAGAGACGGTACACAACAACTTTGGTTAAAAGGAGGGGGAGTAATAGACAGTTACCTTCCCAATAGATAGTGGCTTAATTAAATTTAGTAATTGATGAGGTTAATTAAATTTTTATTTCTTTTTACTAGGTTGCTAATATTAATTAGTAGTAAATGTGCACTTGAGAATCATGAAAGTTTTTCTTTTCAGATTCGTTGCCTAAGCTATTTACATAAGGAGGAAATTTTATCCGAGCCCGAGTTGTATGTTATGCTTATTAAAATTAGGTTTGAGTCATATTCAGTTTTGAGGATCGTGTTAACTATTCCAAATGCTTTATGCGATTATTTTTAAGCAGTATGTCACTCTTTATATCAAATTGAATGAAATACAAATGGACGAGGGCAAACAAAGTCTCACTTTGAGAATGGACGTCAAAATTTACAAATGTGTGAATTTAATTTTGCGGGTCCTAAGATTGACTTTTTTTGAGTGGTGAATGTGTTGCTCAAACCCGAAGCCCAATAATCATACGAATTTCATGTGAGTATTGGACCGGTAGTCATATAATTTCAATTGTATGTTTTTTATCAACGGGCAAAGATAAAAGAGTAGAATGGTGAGTTGCATCATTTACAATTTCTCTGTTGTTTTTTTTTTTTTTGCAAGATACAATTTCTCTGTTTTTGGCCTCCAAATTCCGAAGAACACTTCATAATAACAGGTTCCTTAATTTGGGATACAGATAGAAATAACAAAAGTTTAGGGGATCAAATCCGAAATAACAGAAAGATCGCGTCCATGGATGCAAAAAATCGCCTCGCTATTGCTTTAGCGAGGGAGGTCGCTTCTAGACTCGGGGAACCATCATGGTAACGGCAACCAACTTTTGCCCTCCCAACGTTGCCCTCTCCAATGGTGGCTGGTGCAACCCCTCTCTCCGACACTTCGAGCCGGTCGAGCCGGCTTTCTTGCAGATTGACCTGGCGTATCTCGCGTTTGAAGTTATGTTTTGGTTGATGATTAGGCTTTTAAGAATGGCGTTTATGAGGCCGATGCTTTGCTGGTGTTTGCAGGTCCAATGAACAAGATATGCAACGCGCTGAACTGGTGTGGGAAGAGGTTCGAAGATGCTACGCGAAAAGCAGAGGCGCTTGCGGACAATGTCTGGCATCGCCGGGAGTTTTCTCTTCATTTCTTTCTCGCCAAACATATCTGTATACAAACATTTTGGATTTCATTCGTGGAGACGAATCTGGTTTGATCATGCTTGCTTGCATATATTTCTTCTCTGTTTCTGCAATATATTAAAATGCTATCAAAGTAAATATTCAGTCCAAAGAGTTTCCATATGCAATATATCGTGCTAAGGTTTAGCCTATAAACCTTTGCACGATATTCCAATAAAGATATTCCGGTTAATTTTCGCTTGAAATTGCTGATGTGACCATTCAGTCATCGCCGGTCATCCTACATGGTACTTCGCTGCGGCAATAGCCATTTTCAGCGAAAATTGACCGGAAAGATTATATTAGAATTTTGCCTAAAGATTTAGAACTAAATTGGTAAAATTGAAAAATTTAAAACTAAATTGGTATCCTTTTATGTTTCCCTAATGAGTGTGCCTCATTTCATGTTAAAAAAAGTCAATGATCCCACGAAAGATTTGGTAGATAATAAATTGTAGCATTATGTATGATTGACATAAGAAAATGTTAGTAGTTCTCTTTTTCTTTTTCTTTTTTGTGACTCTCTTCTAGATCAAATATATATTATTTATTTGATAACACTCAAAGTTGAATTAAGAATCCTCGCATCACACTTCATCACATTTGCCTTATGTACATCTGGAAGAAAATATGTGATCTTTTAACACATTCAACGCAGGTGACATTGTACTGAGTGAGGTCGCTTGTAGAGACTCAAACACAGTGAACCGTTTATTGTTCTCTCTCGTGATCTTATCGGGATCTCTCTCGTGGGTCGCCGGCGAGGCTCACCCCGTGAGCTTTCACTCCAGCTACTTGAATGCTACCCCGAGCAGGTTGGCCTCTGGCTTCATCAACCTTAACCAAAGCAGCGGCGAGAACCCGTACGTCCACGTCCACACCATCCGCAGGAGTGAGTCTATCGAGGCGTATATTCGAGTTTGAAGTTGTGTTGTGGTCGATGATTAGGCTTTTGAAAATGGTGTTGATGAGGCCGACGCTTTGCTGGTGTTTGCAGGTCTGATAAACAAGATATGCGACACGTTGGACAGGTGTGGGAAGAGGTTCGAAGATGCTACGCGAAAAGCAGAGGCGCTCGCGGACAATGTCTGGGCATCACCGTGAGTTTTCTCTACATTTTGTCTAGCTAAACTTGTCTGCATAATCAGATAGAAACATTTTGAATTTATTCGTGGAGACGCATCTGATTGATGATTGCTTGCTTGCAAATATTTCTTCTCTGTTTCTGCAATCTATGTGAATGCTATCGAAGTAATCATTCAGTCCGAGCAGCTTGGCTCTTTGCTCTTAATTTACTTCGTTTGTTCAGCATAGTGGCCTCACAACAATTCCGGTCCCGTGGTTTTGGAAATCAGTTCCAACGATCAGCCATCGGCTACTTTTGCAATTGCCACCTAGGAATTAAGATGCTTGCTTTATAATCTGTCCATTTAATCCGCCGATTGGCAGTTGAGTGGATCAAATTCAATGATTTTTTGTCTAGAGGAGCTTCAACTTTAATGTGCGGTGCTGTCTTCAGTAAGTTATTCTTTTGCCTATCTATGACAATTCCCATCTATAACAAATTGCCAAATGCATAACATGGCACTTCCGCGGAGGACATGGTTTGTATACCATGATCTTCTAAAGCCATCCGGACCCATTGGGCTCTATGCGGGACGGAACTTTGGACTAGAAAAAATGATCATCTCTTGGCCCAACATCTTTTTCCCTGTAAAGAAGAAAAAGTGGCTTTGTCCTGTAAGAGCAAGCACCGCAGCAGTTGGGTAAGCCTGGCTTTGGCTTGTTGTCCGTTCTCTAGTTTATTTGGGAGAGACGAACCCTGTAACTTCTTTGATTCTTGTTATGTTAAGAACTCTACATTTGCCTGACCTCGACTAATTGGTAATTGTGCTATGCTTGTGTTGAAACAGTTAGAACTAGCCCTAGCATCGCAGACGCAGCAACAACTCGACTTGCTCAGGGGACAAAATTGCTCACAGAGGGGGGGACGTGGTAAGGTATTTCAACAAACGTTTGAGATTCGGCCGGGAGAGAAGCTTCTGAAGGCATATGCTTGCCATCTATCCACTTCCACCGGGCCTGTCATTGGGACAACGTATTTATCAAACAAGAGACTGGAGCCTTCTGTAGTGATAAGCCTCTTTGCCAATACTCTCCCTCAGGTCAGCAGCAGTAGATGTTTTACTGGGTAACCTTTTCCAAACTTCCTGTAATTGCAATTACTCTAGGACTGCCTGTTGACACCTAAATTTTACCTAAGTCATTTAGGATCTAATTGCATATAAAATTAGGGATTTATTTTTAACCCCTAAAACAAAAATATTTTCATCAAAATTGCATGGCATGTAGACATTAGGTGCATTTGCATTAATAAAGTTTGTTAAAAATATATATATTTTTTCTCTTTTTTTTCTTGATTATTTATTTATTTTTATTTTATTTAAAAAAATCTCTCGCGGGCTAGGACGACCCAGCCCAATTCCTCCTCTTCTTCCCACGCAACCCAGCCCAATTCCTCTTCTTTTCTCCCCTCGGCCCGGCCCGCGATGGATCATCTTCCTCCCCAACGTCACCGGTACGGGGAGAAGGAGCAGAAGAAGCAGCAACAGAGAGGCAGAGGCAGAGCAGGGGCGCGGGGGAGTCCAGGCGATCACCCGGCGTGATCCGCGGGTTGGGGCCAGTCCGGCAGCACGGGCTGGCGGTGGCAGAGGCCATGCGCGCCTGCTGGCTGGCCTTAAAGCCGAGAGGGAGATCGCGAGAAAGGGGGGAGGGGGGAAAAAAGAGAGAGAGAGTTCCCGAGGGAGCCGAGAGAGAGCTAGCGAGAGAGAGAGAGAGAGAGATCCAGGAGACAGAGAGATCCGGGAGAGAGAGAGAGAGTGAAGCCGAGAGCACCGGCGAGTGAGACCCGAGGCCACGCGGGCTCCCGTCGACGACCGCAGCCGGCGAAGCTCCGACGTCTGTCACGGTAGGTTCCTGTCCAAGCTCGCCGGATTTCGTTTCTGTTTAGGTCTGATTCGGGATGATTTCCCGAGGATTTCGGTTTGGGGGCGTGCGAGGCGACCGGACGTAGTTCGATCCATCGAGTTCGCCGTCGTTCGTCGCCCTCAAGCCGGATAGGGAACGCCGCAACGGCCACGCCCCCCTCCCCTGTTTCTGGTGCTCTGTTCGACGGGGCTCACTGGCCGGAGCTCGTGGCCGTCCGGCTCGCGCGAGCTCCGGCCCGTGAGGCATCGGGTTTGTTCCTGCTCACCTCTGTGTCGTTGTATGCGAATCCCGGTCCGTTTTGAGCCTCGATTGTGCCGGAAATCACTCGTTTTTGTAGTGTACGCCCACTGCTCGATGTTTTGCCCGAACCAAATCCTTCTCTTTTGCCTTTGTTTGGTATGTTCTGGGGGTGTCGGGTGGTCCCGGCGTACCACCGGCGACCACAGTGGTCCCGGTGTACCACCGGTGGCCGCGGCTGTCCGGGCGTGACCGCGGGAGGAGGCGACCCGCCAGTCCCTCACCGGGACTCGCCCGATCCGCGCCTGCCCAGTCCCTCGTCGGGGCTTGGACGGCCTCGGCCGGTCATCCGTCACTGCGGCGCCCCTCGTCGGGGCGGCGAGGTGGACGTGAGCCGAACGGAGGCCGAGCGTGGGCTCGGTCGCACGGTCGAAAGTGCCAGTCACCACAGCGGTGATGCGGACAGGTGAGGCGCCGGTCGCTAGTGTACGGGCGAGTCGCGCCGGCGGGACACGCCGGTGAGCCTCACCGGACGTGCTGGTCGTGGCGGCTAGGGCGGCCGCGAGTCGCGTTAGGCACTCGGGCGCACCGGGTAGGGTTCTCGCGAGTCGGGTCTGCGACCGCAAACCGGGTCGTTCGAACGGGTCGAAACCAGGTAGGGTTTGACTCTAGGGTTTTGTTCTAGTGGGCCGAATAGGTTGTGGGCTGGAATTTTAGGGCTTTAGGTGTTTTTTTGATTGGGCTTTGGGCTTTTATTTATTTAGAAAATTCGGGCTGGGCGCATTCCTTAAAAAAAAAGGGCTCAATATATGAGCCCGGTTCGGTTGTGGACCTGGGCCGGTGATCCCGGGTCAGACCCGACCTGGATCTGTTTTATATTATTTTAATATTATATTGTTATTTTAATATAAAAAATTTTAAATTTTTTTTTTAAATTTTAAAAAAAATTTAAATTTGTTTTTTAAAAAAAATTTCGAAAATAAAAAATCGGAAGTTGGGTTTTAATATTTTATTATTTTTTCTTTTTTCTTCTCTTTTTTTTTCTCCCTTTTCAAAAAATATAAAAAATTCGAAAAATTAAAAAAAAAATGTGTCATTTGGGCTTTGGAATTGGTTTTTCTTGATTAGTGTCTTTTTTTGCATGTTGCTTGGTTCATGCACTTTGAATTGTGTGTTTAATGTAGCCTTGCACATGGTCAGCTATGCACGTTAGGTGGTGAATTGAACAAGTTCAGGTACCGAAAGGGCACTAATTAGTCGATTAGTGTAATCAAGTCTCCGTATCCATTGAATCTCTGGTTCGTAGAAGTAAAGCATTTCTCCCGTGTTTTGCTTGGGTGTCTAATCGACCCATCAAAAACTGAGTAGTGGCGACTCCTAAATGAAATTGATTTGCATGTTAATAACTTAAACTTAGGTCGCGAATTGGTATGAGCTTGGGAGAGCTCGAGCTAGGTTTAACTTAGTAATCCATTAGCCTAAACCTTAGGCGGCGGGGCCGGTTTGGGGAGGTCGCGACAGCTTGGCGACTCCGCTGGGGACTTTTTTTTTTAGAGGACTTAGGCCATTTATCTTGTTCAAATGCATCCCTAGCGTGAATGTTTTTTCCATTGACCCCTTTATTTATGCAGGTTTTGGGTTTGGGGAATGAATGTTTTTTTTTTTGAACGCTTGAAGCATTGTTTACTTGTAAATTGTTGTGCATGTTTTAGATGTTTTAGCACTACACTATTGCACACACAATCATGTCGCTGGACCTGGGCCGTGATAGGATGCTTTAGGATGGTGTTAAGAGAGATACAACCTCGAACGCGAGACCGCGATGTAGAGGTTGCCTTTCTTCTCCCCGAAAGTTCATTCTCGGTGTCGTAAGTGTTTATCATTGTCCGCGAGACCGCGTGACCATAGGATATCCCTTTCGACTAAGCCGAAGTTAAGAGGGCCTGATACCAACGCGAGACTGCGACGGTCAGATCACCCTCTTAGCTTCACCTTGTTAAACTATCTAGATAGAAAGCAAGCCTCACTTTTCATACGTATGTTTTTGTGTTTGCCATGGTTCTCAATAGAGTAAACCTTTATTCCTCCTGTTATGCAACTCATTTATTTCTTTTTGTCGGTCCATGGCAAATTAGGTCGATCGTTAGTCTCAATTTATATACGATGGGGAGAGCCGATGTCCAATTCATTTCCACTCCCAAGAAAGAGCTCATAGCGTGGTGGGATCGTTTGGATCAAAATGGCCAAAGACAGGTCGAGGCAAGGATTGGCCATCTCCTCCCATTACTCAAGATCAATGTGCATTCCGAGATTATGCAAGCAATACCGCACTTTTGGTGCCCTCAAACATCAACCTTCATATTTGGTGAGTTCGAGCTAACTCCGACCTTGGAGGAATATAGCATTGCCATTGGAATGCCCGTTGGAACCGAGCTTGTCAAGCCACCCATAAGTATAGATCCCATGTCCGAGTTGTCACAATTTTTAAGAGTTAGGGCCGAGGTGGTAAGGAAGATTGTTAAAGCTAATTGTTACACATGCCCATTCTTGTTTTTAGCCGAGTGCTTTTCAAATCAACCAATGGCTCAAAGGAGTAGGACTTTCATTTTAGCATTTGTCGGGCTCATCATTTTTCCTCATCGTAAGAATGCCATAAATCATTCAATTGCTTGGGTGGTCAAACATCTATGTGCTGGATTAAACTATGTCAACATGATTTTAGCCGAAACATTTTTGTCCCTTAATCGTTTCAAACAAAACGGAGAAAGAATCATGCGAGCTTCCCCGGAAATTTTGCAAATATGATTTCTTTCTCACATAAGGGGATTTGGGCACCTTATGCAATTGTTTCAAGCAGATGAATTTAGGCACCCAATACAGAGGTTTCAGGTCTTAGAGAAGCATTCCCCTGATAAAGAATATTCCCATTGGATAAATTTCCTAAAAGACCCCGAACCCAAGGCATTTCTATGGCATGCTAAATGGCTCCAGGTTGAGGAAGCCCACTTCGCCCACAAGTTTGCTAACCCGATCCTGCTGCTTGGTCTCTCTGGCGCCACTTCCTATTACCCGTACAGGGTGGCCCGCCAATACCGAGCTCTTCAAGAGATTCCGCCACCGCTCAAGACGGAGATGTTTCAGGCTCGCTTCACCCGCACGGACTACGACTACTTCGACGAAATCCGCCCCGTTGAGATCGCATGGAGCGAATGCCGTCCTGAAAGAATTGTCGTGCCTAAGAAATTGAATGGGGAAGAAGAGATCCACCATGCCTCCACATTCTACATCCGCAACCACCGGATTCCGACCATTCTACGACCGATGGTCCCGGAAGTGACTGACAAACTCTCCCAGAAAGCGCAAATTGAGCATCTTGAGAAGAGAGTGGAAATGGACAAGACTCGCATCTTGAGGTTAACTCAAGAGAACAAGCGGCTCCGCAAAGCCGCGGGTTCCCCATCGCATATAAAATGAGTTGCCTTGAGAAGTTTGAAATGACACTTTCACTTAATTTGTCATCCTAGTTCCATGTTTAGGAGGTTTTATTGCTTTGCTAGTTTCAATGTTTAGGGATTTTCATTCCAGGAGTTTCATGTACTTCCTTAGTTTTAATGTTTATGTAATTTCTTTCTCTCTAACTTCGAGGAATCGTTATGTACCTTCTCTATTTCAATGCCAAGGGAATCTCATTTTCTAATTTCAATGTCAAAGAGCTTTCATTTCATTTATCGTCTCTAATGTCTAAAAACTCCAAAGTCTCAATGTCTAAACTTTTTCTCGAGGGACACAAAACGCCTAGACCATTGCCATGGGCCAACCTCCCATTTGAGTCGTGTGCTCACATATGCTCATTTTTCAGGTGTTCGCAAATCGTCTGGGATCAATCAACGCGCGGAGAGTGAAATCGAGACTGAGGAGCTTTTTTCCTGTAGCTGTCACAATCGGGTTTTAGCTAGTGCATCCGTTCCACCAAGATAATCGAGACGGCTAAAAGGAGATCCCCGATTAGAACCTGTGCAAAAGTCAGAATGGAGAGCGAAGAAGTTAATGCGCGCATGACCAACATGGAAAACCAACTGGCCCAACTTACTGCCATGATGGCCGAAATAAGTCAGAAACTTAAAGATCCTCCGCCTGCACATGCCACCGAGGCTTCTGTCCCCATCTCGTCTGGACATACTCTCCCGTTAGCCATTGATCCACATGCCACGGACCCTCTTGAAAAGGGGACAGCATTAGATTCCCCTTCTGTCATGCCAATTATTGTAAATTTCGACCCTGTTCCAAGGGAGGAGCCTAGTTCCCACCTCGATGAGGAAAGCGCAAGGCGCCTGGCCAAGATGGAGGAACGACTCTGTGTTCTTCAAGGGTACGAGATGCAAGGGGTTAACAAGTTATCTCCGTATGCTAAAGTGAAAGTCCCTGAAACCTTCAAGGAGCCGGAATTTAGCATGAAATATGATGGCACCGGTTGCCCTAAGACTCATCTCAAGTACTACTTGAGAAAAATGGCTCGTTACTCCGACAACATACCACTGCTTATCCAGACCTTCCAAGATAGCTTGATTGGCCCTGCCTTGACATGGTTCATCGCGCTAGATGTGGAGACGATCACAGGATGGGAGGATCTTGCCGAAGAGTTCCTTCAGCAATACAGATTCAACTCTGACATCATCCCCACGAAAGAGGACTTGGTTCGGCTAGAAAAAAGAAGGAATGAACCTTTTAAGGCCTTCGCTCAAAGATGGAGGACGATGGCATCACAAGTAAAGCCCCCACTGATCGAGAGGGAGATGAGGTAACTTTTTCTGAAAATCCTATCACCTGAGTATTTCCACGGAATGTTAACTTCTGAATGTCAAATATTTTCCCAACTGGTGGAAGTGGGCGAAGGGGTAGAATGGGCGATTGTCGATGGGAGGATACCCGCAGGGAATAGCAAAGGATTCCCAATAAAGAAGAATAAGAAAACCGCTGTCGAAATTGCATTCGTCCAAGAGCCGTATAAGTCTTTCTCAGCACCCCCACAAAAGCCATCAATCGTACAAGGGCATGCACCCCAAGGACATGATCGAAATAAGAGATTTCCTCACAGGGAATTCTCCCCGTTGCCAAAATCCCTGTCAAAGTTGTTGCCCATACTCATTGAGAGGAGGATGGTGGCCAAAGAAGTACCTAGGGACAATCCTCCAAGGTTCCCTGGGTTTGACATGACCAAGACATGTGAATACCACCGGGGGGAAAGGGGGCATGACACGGACAACTGCTTTGCACTAAAGATCAAAATTCAAAACTTGTTGGACAAGGGAATTCTATCGTTCGAGAGAGCGCGACCCAATGTGGAGCGAAATCCTTTGCCCGACCATGCCGAGGGCGTAAATGTGGTGTTCAAAAAAGTGAACGTGAGCAAACAAGCCTTCATGGTGAACATCCCAAGGCTATACGAAATTCTTCAGCTAGCTGGACACCACGAAGGAGGAAAGGATGTAGCGATGGAAGAAAAACTAGCGTATGTTCGTAGAACGATGAGCATGGGGGTAATTGGGAGTGCTGATATGGGACAGGGATTAGTTGCCATGACAACACCGGTCGTGATATACTTCTCTGATGAAGATTATGCTAGTGATCAGGAGGTGGAGGATGTCGAGCCAGTGATAATTGATCTCGCAACTGAAGAATTCTCAGCAATCCAGGTGGGAAGGGAGGATATGACGCGAGTTGTAATCGAATTGCCATCCTTAGAAGAAGAAGGGGTCATAGTCCTGGAAACCTCTCCGGATTTCGATACTAAGGCGGTCCCGTGGGTCTACAAAATGGATGAAGTGGATGCTATCACTCGGTCAGGTCGCTGCTATGCACCTGCCAGAGGAGTTGAGAAAAAAGCAGTGACCGAAGAAGACGCAAAGCAATTTTTAGCAGTGATAAAAACGAGTGAATTCAATGTGGTAAACCAACTGCGAAAAATGCCAGCCCAAATCTCTCTCCTAGATCTTTTCAAATCTTCTGAGAAACACAAGGATGCCTTATTAAAGGTCCTTAACGAGGTTCATGTCCCGGAGACGATCGACGAAGCTCAGTTAGAAGAATTTGTAGGGACCATCCTGTTAAAGGATCAAATCTCTTTTGTGGACGAAGATTTTCCGGTAGAGGGCCGAAATCATAATAAAGCCTTGTACATTTCGGTTAAGCATCACGATATGGTGGTCGCAAGGACATTGATCGATAATGGCTCCGCTTTGAATTTATGCCCGTTGGCCACTCTCCGTCTCTTAAAGGTCGATCTAGGGAAGATGCGTACTGCCAAAAATCCTGCACGAGCGTTCGACGGCACTAGAAAGGAAGTAATAGGAGAGATAGAGTTGGAACTCCTGATCGGTCCCATGACGTTTCTGGTGCTTTTTCAGGTACTAGACATCCCAAGTGCATTCAACTTTCTACTAGGGAGACCATGGATTCATACCGCGGGTGCTGTACCCTCTAGTCTCCATCAGAATGTGCGGTTTGTGGTCGATGGCAAGCTTGTTACAGTACATGGAGAAACAGACTTCAAAGTCTATCACGAGACGGCCATCCCGTACGTGGAGCCCGAATACAAAGAGGAATCCAGTTTCCAAACTCTGGAATTGGTATCTATGGTCCACGTTCCCGTTGGCTCGCTCATGGGCACCCCTGAACTATCCAAGCCAACTCTAGCAGCTGGAAAAATTATGCTTGCAAACGGGTACAACCCCGGAGAAGGCCTTGGATTGCATGGGCAAGGGATTCGGAAACCCATCGAAGCCGGAAAAGGTGCGAAGAGGAAAGGCTTAGGGTATCAGAGAAGCCAAGATAATGGAGGCCAAGGTAATCGCGGAGGCCGAGGCGGCTATAGGGGTCGAGGTAACGATGGAGGCCGAAGTGGCCGTGGACGTCGAGGTAGCGATGGAGGCCGGGGCAACCACGGAGGCCGAGGCGTAGGTCAGGGGGACCATGGTGCATATATCGGAGTGGAAAAAGGCTATCAAGGCCCATTACTCCTCCTATTGAAAGAGATGTTCCCTGGGCCTCCGAGGATGCTACATGAGGAAGAGGCGGCCATCGACAGTATAGCTAAGCTATTCGAGGAGAATGTCATATGCACTATTCTGACGTGTGAAGAAGCTAAATCTTCTGGAAGTGTCGCCGACCCTGCAGAGTAGGGCGGTTCCCGTTAGTATTGTTCTTCGCTTTATGTTCTCTCCCCTGCGTGGGAGCTTAGTGTTGCTTCAATTTGCTAATCTAAACTCGTTTGTAATGAAAAATTTATCTAGCCCCGAATTTTGAGCCGTTGGTTCGGGGCAGTATGCGTTGTAATGCGGCCTTATCCTTTTAATTCAATGAAATGGGTGCATGTTTTATTAAGGACACGTGGAATCATACCAAACTGGTCCTATGATGGTTACTGAGGGCTGGGGTCCCACGTGCTCCCTGTTTTCATGGTCTTCAAGAGCAAGGAAGTCCGATGACATGAGGATAAGCTCTTAAAAGCCTTTTCCAAAAATTTTAAAAGGATTTTCAAGATGGCATGTACCATGTTTTGCGTCCTAACTCATCTCATCACATCTCAGGCATCACATTATGCATAATCATGGTAAGGACGCATGTGATTCGGATTTGCACTAGGGAAATCTCTCAGATATCGATAGCGAGGACAATGACCCGAAGGGTATTGAACGTGAATGGAAGCGACATGAGGAATCGAGGCCATTAACAGTGGAGCAAACAATTACCATAAACTTGGGTAATGATGAAGATGTCAAGGAAATAAAGATCGGGGCAAGTCTTTCGAAAGCAGAGGTTGAAAGAATGGTTCGCCTTCTTAAAGAATATCAGGATGTGTTCGCTTGGACGTATGCTGACATGCCGGGATTGGATCCAGAAATTGTAGAGCATGCTCTACCAACTGATCCTGACATACCGCCGAGGAAGCAAAAACTCCGGAGGACCAAGCCAGAGTTGTCCAAGAAAATCGAGGAAGAGGTTATGAAGTTGCTAAAAGTGGGGTTCATCGAAGTGTCACATTACTCCGATTGGATAGCAAACATTGTGCCAGTGATGAAGAAAGACGATCGAGTCAGGGTTTGTGTGGACTATCGCGACTTAAACCGAGCCAGTCCAAAGGATGACTTTTCACTCCCGCATATAGATGTCTTGGTTGATAGTACTGCAGGATTCGAATTGTTCTCCTTCATGGATGAATTTTCAGGGTATAATCAAATCCGTATGAAGAAGGAGGATAGGAGCAAGACCTCGTTTATAACCCCGTGGGGGACCTTTTGCTACAAGGTGATGCCTTTCGGTCTGAGAAACGCCGGGGCGACATACCAGAGGGCCATGGTCGCGTTATTTCATGACATGATACACAAGGAGATCGAGGTGTATGTAGACGATATGATTGCGAAATCAAGACGAGGCGAAGACCATGTCGAAGTTTTGCAAAAGTTGTTCGAGCGCCTCCGAAGGTTTAAGTTGCGCCTCAATCCCGCGAAATGTGTATTTGGGGCAAAGTCTAGAAAGTTATTAGGGTTTATGGTCAGTAACAAGGTCATCGAGATTGACCCATCAAAGGTAAAGGCCATTTGCGACTTACAGCCTCCGACCACTGTCAGAGAGATCCGTAGTTTGTTGGGACGGTTAAATTATGTGGCAAGATTTATTTGCCAGTTGTCAGAAACAGCAAGGTCATTCTTCAAACTCTTGAAGAAGAATGCGAAAGTCGAATGGGATGCCGAATGTCAGGATGCCTTTGAGAAGATAAAGTATTATCTGACTCATTCCCCGATCCTGGTCCCGCCTGTGCCCAAAGTTCCATTAACTTTGTATCTAACTATCCATGGTGAATCGCTGGGAGCCATGCTGGCTCAAAAAAGGCTGAACGATGGGAAGGAACGCGCAATATATTATCTCAGCAAGAAATTCACTACCTCCGAGGTGAACTATCCGGAGGTTGAGAAGACGTGTATAGCCTTGGTCTGGGTGTTGCACAGGCTACGCCAATACACCCTCCATCACCAAGTTCTGCTAGTAACTGAGAATGATCCCATCAAGTATCTCTTAGAAAAACCAGCCTTGGTGGGGAAGCTGGCCAAGTGGCAGATTCTAATTTCAGAATTCGATGTGCAAAGCCTGGGACAAAAGTCCGTAAATGGCAGGGCCATAGCGGACATGTTAGCGGAAAATCCTGAAAAAGCGGAAGACCCCGATGAAGATGGTGACATGGATGGGCATATCTTATTTGCGTCGAATGACAAATGGACCATGTACTTTGATGGTGCAGTCAACTTATCTGGTTCCGATACTGGGGCAGTTCTCGTCTCCCCGGATAGTCAGCACCACCCCGTGGCCGCCAAATTGACTTTCCCTTGCACGAATAACATCGCGGAATACGAAGCGTGTATCCTTGGCCTCCAAGCTGCTGTTGACATGGGGATCCAAAAATTGCAAGTCTATGGCGATTCAGCCCTCATTATCCTTCAAATCGAAGGCAAGTGGCGAACGCGGGATCCAAAACTAGTCCCGTATCACGAGTTTCTGGAAGAGCTGGTGAAAGAATTCCAAAAAATATCATGTGATTACCTACCCAAGTCTCAGAATCAGTTCGCTGATGCTTTAGCCACGTTATCAATGCTGCAAGCAACAAAAGGCTTGGACATCGAACCATTAAGGATTGAAATCCTTAAGCGTCCAGCCTATTGTATGGTAATTAAAGAAGAACCTGATGGAGAACTATGGTACCATGACATTCTGAATTACCTGCAGAAAGGTGAGTTCCCTCAAGGAAGTGAAGCATCGGACAGGAAATATCTGATGAAGCTGGCCTCAAAATTCTTCGTTAGCAAGGATGCACTTTACAAAAGATCTTATGACTCAGTGTTACTGAGATGTATCAACGCGAAAGAGGCCAATCGTTTGATGAAAGAGATACATGAAGGGGAATGTGGCCCCCACATGAAGGGGAATGTGGTCCCCACATGAACGGCCATCTCCTATCAAAGAAGATCATGCGACTCGGGTACTATTGGTTGGCCATGGAGTCCGATTGTATTCAGCATGTGCGATGCTGCCATCGATGTCAGATTTATGGAGACAGGATTAATGCTCCGCCGAACGAACTCCACCAGATGTCTCAAGCTTGGCCGTTTTCTATGTGGGGATAGATATAATTGGACCGATCAACCCTAAGGCGTCAAACGGACACAGATTTATCTTAGTAGCAATCGACTACTTTACGAAGTGGATTGAGGCCAATTCATATGCTAATGTCACCGCAAAGAACGTGGCCAAGTTCATTTGCCGCGATATCATCACCCGTTACGGAGTTCCGGAAGCGATCATCACGGACAATGGCTCCAATCTGAACAACAGGATCGTGGATGGATTACTCAATACATTTCGGGTCCGGCATCTAAATTCATCACCATACCGCCCTCAAATGAACGGGGCAATTGAAGCAGCAAACAAGAATATAAAGAAGATCTTATCAAAGACTGCTGAGAATTATCGCAATTGGCATGAAAGACTTCCGTATGCATTGATGGCATATCGGACATCGATCCGCACCTCGACTGGAGCAACCCCTTTTTCGTTAGTTTATGGAATGGAAGCGGTATTACCCGTGGAAGTCGAAATTCCGTCCTTAAGGGTTCTCTCTCGGGCAAAGCTTGATGAGGCCGAATGGGTACGACAAAGGCATGAACAGTTGAACATGATCGATGGGAGCAGATTACAAGCCATATGTCACGGTCAATGCTATCATAAACGAGTAGCGAAGTCGTTCAACCGAAAAGTTTGTCCCCGGCACCTCGAAGTCAACGACTTGGTATTGAGGAAGGTGATATCAATTGTACGTGACCCTCATGGAAAATTTGCCCCGACTTATGAAGGCCCTTATGTCATCAAAAAGATCCTGCCAGGTGGTGCTTTAGTGTTAGTGGAAATGGATGGCCACGAGTTGCCAAAACCTGTAAACTCTGACGCAGTCAAGAAGTATTTTCCGTAAATGAAATCAAGGCTAGAAAGCTATTTCTCGTGCAATCCAAATCACTTAGTGTCATGCATGTCATGCATACATTTCCATACATGTACATGTGTTTGTGTTTCAGGTATCTAACCGCAACGAAATGAAGAACGAACGACGAAGAGGCTGAAGTACAGGGATGAGAAACATTTCTCGTGATAATAATTTTTTGAATGAATGCTCAAAGTCATGTTTGGCGATTGATCGTTATGCGGTTATGAACTTGCCTGTGCATGTGAATGATGAATCAGAAGTGCCTATGACTTTTGAAAATGGACTTGGTAATGATTTTTATCTGTCTAAGTCACCAATTCCACTGAGGATCATTAAAATAGACAATTTAATGAATGATGCGGAAATGCTTGAATATGCTAAATGAGACGTGTCGGAATGATGAAAGGCAAGCCATGTTCCACACATTATCCCATGTATTAATTCCCAGTGAGTTGAGCAAAAAATTCCATGTTCACAAGGAGAAGGGTTATCTCGCAAAAGGCACGGCAACTAAAGTGATGAGAGGCATTTCATTCATCCATCGCAAACGCTACCAGTTCTCATTTGCTTAACCCTTTTGAGCTCAAACACTTGTGAAGCTTCTTTCATACTACCCCCGTCAAGAACCACCCCACACTGGGGCGAATCAGAGGTGAGTCGGCATATCGAGGTGAGAAAATGAGTAGAAACTTTTCTTGCTTTCACTTGTATCAATCTTCGAGTGCCTCTATTACAAATGAACTAGTACGTGAATTCAAGTGCTTTAGGTCGACAAAAAGCGTTTCTTTCCCTATCCTACACACTTATATCCATTGAACAACCCAATTCAGCCTGCAATTTCGCTTCTCATGAACCCAATTGGTGATCGTCCCCCATACTGGGGCAGGGCAAAGTCACCACTGTTCGAGCATCATGGTCCGGAGTGTCGACTAAAGATGAAGACTTGAGAGTTCAATAGTATTGTCTTGTTTAAATTTGTCTAGGCCAATCCATAAGCAAAAAAAAAAGAGTGAAAACTAAGGGCACGAAAAAGCAGCGTACCTGGTAAAAGCAAGGCCAATACCCATAGCTACAAATGTTGAAAAAAAAATAAATAAATGATGAACTAGAGGGCATTAAAGGCAATGTGCCCGTCAGAGTGAGGCCGGCGCCCATGTATTAAATAAGAAGCAAAATGTTGAGATGACACGCGCTGAAATCACAAAATCAGCCCTAGTCAAGCAATAGTCGTCCTTCAAGTCTCAAGGAGACGAGCGCCAAATGGTTAGGACTGATAGTGCATTTCTGAGGATAATCCCCAATGGCGAAGAAGAAGACTGGTGACAATGTCAAGATGATCACCAACTCTCACCCCAATACATCATTGAGCATGTGATCCTTTCGTTTCTCAACCCAGGAACCTAACCTACATTACGTCCTTCGTAAAGTCTTTTTTGATTGGGGCACTTGAGTCAACGTAGGAGCTCATATGTTTATAAGCATCGCTCAAAGAAGTGCAAACAAGATTATTTTCTATCCTATTTCGCAGAGTTCTCGATTTGTAAACCTGAAAATGATCGCGAAGTATTCATTTCATAGCTTCGACTTGGACAGTCTCATTTGTTAAACCATTGACCAAGCCTACACTACGGTCCTGATGAAGGCCTCTCAGATTGGTAAGGTTGTACTGTTTGCGAGAATACTCGGACCATTATCGATGTGATGATGGTAAGACAGAGTGATTCTCACAAAATAACCTTTTTAGATGAGAGTGAACAAAAGTCCTTTCTAACTGAAAGTCTCTCATTTAGCATTTTCAATATGATTCATGTTATGAGTGGAAATTGTCTTAAATGATAATTATCCCCGGTGGAAAGTTGGTGATGCGGACATGTTAAAATCGTTACACATGAACTCCAATGGAACTGATCTTGAAGCATGTGCTTTAGAGAGTGTCGGTTGTCTATTTCCGAGATGAGTACATATACCTATTATTACTAATCTTGTAAAACAGGTGACGTTTCCTCAAACACCAACCTTCAAGCTGATCTCGGGAATGCTAAGATACATCCAAGCATTCATGAATTCCCAAGACCCTGCTGGCAAGGACACAACAGGCGATCTATCAAACCCTCGGACAAGGACCCCTAAGTGTCTGAGTCTTTGCAAGCCTCGCTGACCGAGAGCCTTTAGGCAGTCCGATCTGACCTACAGGTATGTACACCTAGGTACGTTTTTCAAAGGTTGTGGTCTAAACTTAAACCACGCATCAAAGGTTTGTGGTCCAACCTTAAACCACGCTTCCAAAGGTTTGTGGTCCAACCTTAAACCACGCTTTTCAAAGGTTTGTAGTCCAACCTTAAACCACTCTTTCAAAAGGTTTGTGGTCCAACCTTAAACCACGCTTTTCAAAGGTTTGTGGTCCAATCTTAAACCACGTTTTTCAAAGGTTTGTGGTCCAACCTTAAACCACTCTTTCAAAAGGTTTGTGGTCTAACCTTAAACCACGCTTTTCAAAAGTTTATGGTCCAACCTTAAACCACTCTTTCAAAAGGTTTGTGGTCCAACCTTAAACCACGCTTTTTAAAGGTTTGTGGTCCAACCTTAAACCACATTTTTCTTTAAACTATGCTTTGCGTTTATTTAGATTTTATTTTATTTTCTCTCTCCTTTTTCTTGCGTTGCGTCATCCCGTGCCCTCCGTCAACAAAATTTAGGCGTCTCTTATCTTTGAAAGGAACCTCTTTGAGCTCCCTTTCAAAGAAGGGCAGTTGTTGACACCTAAATTTTGCCTAAGTCATTTAGGATCTAATTACATATAAAATTAGGGATTTATTTTTAACCCCTAAAACAAAAATATTTTTATCAAAATTGCATGGCATGTAGACATTAGGTGCATTTGCATTAATAGAGTTTGTTAAATATATATATATATATATATATTCTCTTTTTTTCTTGATTATTTATTTATTTTTATTTTATTTAAAAAAAATCTCTCGCGGGCTAGGACGACCCAGCCCAATTCCTCCTCTTCTTCCAGCGCAACCCAGCCCAATTCCTCTTCTTTTCTCCCCTCGGCCCGGCCCGCGATGGCTCATCTTCCTCCCCAATGTCATCGGTACGGGGAGAAGGAGCAGAAGGAGCAGCAATAAAGAGGCAGAGGCAGAGGCAGAGCAGGGGCGCGGGGGAGTCCAGGCGATCACCCGGCGTGATCCGCGGGTCGGGGCCAGGTCGGCAGCACGGGCTGGCGGTGGCAGAGGCCATGCGCGCCTGCCGGCCGGCCTTAAAGCCGAGAGGGAGATCGCGAGAAAGGGGGGAGGGGGGAAAAAGAGAGAGAGAGAGAGAGAGAGTTCCCGAGGGAGCCGAGAGAGAGCTAGCGAGAGAGAGAGAGATCCAGGAGACAGAGAGATCCGGGAGAGAGAGAGAGAGAGAGAGTGAAGCCGGGAGCACCGGCGAGTGAGACCCGAGGCCGCGCGGGCTCCCATCGACGACCACGGCTGGCGAAGCTCCGACGTCTGTCACGGTAGGTTCCGGTCCAAGCTCACCGGATTTCGTTTCTGTTTAGGTCTGATTCGGGATGATTTCCCGAGGATTTCGGTTTGGGGGCGTGCGAGGCGACCGGACGTAGTCCAATCCATCGAGTTCGCCGTCGTTCATCGCCCTCAAGCCAGATAGGGAACGCCGCAACGGCCACGCCCCCTCCCCTGTTTCTAGTGCTCTGTTCGACGGGGCTCACCGGCCGGAGCTCGTGGCCGTCCAGCTCGCGCGAGCTCCGGCCCGTGAGGCATCGAGTTTGTTCCTGCTCACCTATGTGTCGTTGTATGCGAATCCCGGTCCGTTTTGAGCCTCGATTGTGCCGAAAATCACTCGTTTTTGTAGTGTATGCCGACTGCTCGATGTTTTTCCCGAACCAAATCCTTCTCTTTTGCCTTTGTTTGGTCTGTTCTGGGGGTGTCGGGCGGTCCCGACGTACCGCCGGCGACCACAATGGTCCCGGTGTACCACCGGTGGCCACGGCTGTCTGGGCGTGACCGCGGGAGGAGGCGACCCGCCAGTCCCTCACCAAGACTCGGCCGATCCGCGCCTGCCCAGTCCCTCGTCGGGGCTTGGATGGCCTCGGCCGGTCGTCCGTCACCGCGGCGCCCCTCGTCGGGGCGGCGAGGTGGACGTGAGCCGAACGGCGGCCGAGCGTGGGCTCGGTCGCACGGTCGAAAGCGCCGGTCACCACGGCGGTGACGCGGACAGGTGAGGCGTCGGTCGCTAGTGTACGGGCGAGTCGCGCCAGCGGGACACGCCGGTGAGCCTCACCGGACGTGCTGGTCGCGGCGGCTAGGGCAGCCGCGAGTCGGGTCAGGCACTCGGGCGTGCCGGGTAGGGTTCTCGCGAGTCGGGTCTGCGGCCGCGAACCGGGTCGTTCGAACGGGTCAAAACCGGGTAGGGTTTGACTCTAGGGTTTTGTTCTAGTGGGCCGAATAGGTTGTGGGCTGGAATTTTAGGGCTTTAGGTGTTTTCTTAATTGGGCTTTGGGCTTTTATTTATTTAGAAAATTCGGGCTGGGCCCATTCCTTAAAAAAAAAAAGGGCTCAATATATGAGCCCGGTTCGGTTGTGGACCTGGGTCGGTGATCCCGGGTCAGACCTGACCCGGATCTGTTTTATATTATTTTAATATTATATTGTTATTTTAATATAAAAAATTTTAAATTTTTTTAAATTTTTAAAAAAATTTAAATTTGTTTTTTAAAAAAAATTTCGAAAATCAAAAATCGGAAGTTGGGTTTTAATATTTTATTCTTTTCTTTTCTTTTTTCTTCTCTTTTTTTCTCCCTTTTCAAAAAATATAAAAAATTCGAAAAATTAAAAAAAAATGTGTCATTTGGGCTTTGGAATTGGTTTTTCTTGATTAGTGTCTTTTTTTGCATGTTGCTTGGTTCATGCACTTTGAATTGTGTGTTTAATGTAGCCTTGCACATGGTCAGCTATGCACATTAGGTGGTGAATTGAACAAGTTTAGGTACCGAAAGGGCACTAATTAGTCGATTAGTGTAATCAAGTCTCCGTATCCATTGAATCTCTGGTTCGTAGAAGTAAAGCATTTCTCCCGTGCTTTGCTTGGGTGTCTAATCGACCCACCAAAAACTGATTAGTGGCGACTCCTAAATGAAATTGATTTGCATGTTAATAACTTAAAATTAGGTCGCGAATTGGTATGAGCTTGGGAGAGCTCGAGCTAGGTTTAACTTAGTAATCCATTAGCCTAAACCTTAGGCGGCGGGGCCGGTTCGGGGAGGTCGCGACACTGCCCTTTCAAATTGGTAAGCACTGATCTTTTGTCTGAATCACGATAAGTTTTTGATGCATTACAAATTCATCGCAGGATTGAATGTCTTGAGTGTAGAATGTAGATGAAAGTTGGAACATCATGTTCGAGAAGCCCATGGAAGAAGTAACTAAAAAATGTGAAATTAAGCTAGGTCAATTCTATATTCAATGTCTAAAGTGTCTGCTAAGTTCGAGAGGCCTATAATTTCATTTGATTTAATTTCTGGGTTAATGACACCACATACCCGCATACCTACACTTTTGCACATTTTCCAATCAAATGTCCGGACTTTTTTTTGTTCCATCAAGTAACACTCTTCAAAATCGACTCAATCTCGAACTTTTATTAGATGAATTAAGGGCGTTAGCTGACGTAGTCGACTTTTTCCTTAAATTGCCATTAGTTGTACACTTAGGATGCCAATCTGCCTTCTTAAGATGATACCACGTTAACTAATTTACATTATACACCCTAAATGCTTCCACGTCATCTTTCTTCATCATAACGCCTTAGACAGCTGAGTTGGCATAGTTTTTGCTGGCTCGGCATGACTTTTACCGAGTCAGGAACCATGTCAACAATTATGCATCATTGTTGCCCAACAAGCGAATCGCACCATCAAAAAGTACCTGATATGTCAATTTAGTTTACAAAAGTACTAAATTAGTCCAATTTTGAGTTGTTAATTTACCACCACAAACTTTATTTATTTGCTAATATTATTTATTTGTTAGATTAACTTACTAATTTTATAATCATTTGCGTTGATTACCATATTGCGGAAAATCCACTAACAAAAACAAAGTAGGGAAAGTAGAGTCTTCCAATTCTAATTCCAAACGCAACTCTCTCTCTCTCTCTCTCACACACACACTTTTTAGTCGCTAGTAACTTCATCACATATGATTTATGTACATCTTCAATAAAAAGAAATGTGACCTCACCACGCGCAGTGCATGTGACACTCTACTGGTACATGAGAGAAACCACGGATCATGCATGTTACACCCAAAAGTACAATTTGAAAATTAGAAAACTCGAGGTTTCTAATAAAAAAGAATAAGCATGGGAAAAATTATAGTTTTAATAAGATAACTTCAACATCTTCAAGATAAAATTAAAAAAAATTATTTCAGGACCAAATGGAGTCTCCTGCTACAAGTCAAAGTCAAGTTGATTATGAGTTAAAAAGTAACTCTTTGCGAGGCCCGCCAATGTCGACTGAAACTTTAGATTCGTCGCATAAATTGTCTCTTCGTGCTTGTCTCGTCCTTTTGCCGGTTTAGACTTCTCCGCCGATCATTCCTAAACTTTTCCGTCTCTCGTGCGTCGCATTATTATCGTCGGTCGCTACACCCCGAATCACTCACCTCCACAATTAGCTCTCGTCGGAGATTACTCCTCTCATCTTTATCTCTCTTCCTTTTCCATCTCCGCACTAAACACCCACATTCTGCTTAGTTGATTCGTGCTCTCTGCTATTGCATCAGCTATGCACAAAGATCAACTCCTTGTTCTTGTTGTGGTTGTTGTTCTTCTTCTACATCAGTCTTTTAGCATCGCTGTCGAAAATAATCAGTGCACTAGCTCTTGCGGCGAGATTGCGAACATAAGCTACCCATTTCGGTTGAGGGGGGATCCGAAGGTCTGCGGCGATGCTAAGTTCGAGCTAGCCTGCATAAATAACCACACCGTTTTGGGTTTGTATTCAGGCAAGTACTATGTACGGTACATCAACTATACCAACTACACAATTAGGGTTGCCGATGTAGGGATGCAAAGGGACAATTGCTCGTCTCTTCCTCGCCACTCTTTGTCGTGTGCCGACTTCAGCGAACAAGATCCGTATAGTTGCATTGGACGCAACTTATACAAGTTCTATGGTCGAGAGTTATTCAAGACCATTTCGATTGTGAACTGCACAAAGGCTGTTGCTTCTCAGTTTTACATTGACGCTCCATCGTGCCTTGACGGAATCGAATTTTCCAATTTTTCTAGTACAAGAAGGCGATCATACGCCATGATTGATGGGAATGTCTCGTATGTGGAAACCGCATGCACTATAAAGCTCATGGCAATGATATCAGGGTGGGTTGATGGCAATGATCTTCGTTCCTATGCCCAAATTCATGAACAGATGGTTTATGGATTTGAGCTTTCATGGCTCCTAATGGCGGTTAAGACGCATTGCAAACATCATTTTTGGGGGGACATCAGTGGCAAGCACCAGATTCGGTGCGGACTTTGAATTTGTTCAGTTTTCTCAACAAAAAAAAAAATTTGTGAGGACATATTTGGTTAAAATCTGTGAAATTTGATCCAAACGGGAATTGAGCTCGGTCATATGTATATATTTTTGGATCCCATGTGATGTGAAAATGCCCATTTAGATCTTATAGTTTGGTAAAAGATGTTGTGGTATTTTATACGTATAATAATAGATTCATTCTTTTATTTATTTAATTCGAATTCAAACAACAAATCTTAATGATTTTTTTTTGGTCTGTAATCTTAGTGAATTGAACCAATATATTAATTGCTTGAGTTTGGTCTAAATAAGCGTCTTTTGAATTTCTTTATCTTTCACTTGTCACATATTCACCCTCTTTTGCAGGAATTTTCGGCTACGGCGGGGTTTTGGGGTTATGCTTATTCGATGGTACAGGTAACATTACTATCATCTTCTCATTATGAATTGATTTGATGTTTTTAAATGCAAACAATTTAACACACCCACAATTTTCTTACGTTTTCGACAAATACAGTGCTATTCATGGCTGTGAAATTCATCTTGGGAGCCCCATGCGTGATGGTTTTGCTTATACGCAAATGGATGGGAAGACACTTAGCAATGGATCAAAATGTTGAAGACTTTTTGCAATCTAATAATAACTTCTTGCCGATAAGGTATTCTTACTCCGAAATTAAGAAAATCACGGGCCGTCTTAAGGACAAGCTAGGTGAGGGAGGGTATGGTTCCGTGTTCAAAGGAAGACTCCGGAGCGGCCGAGAGGTGGCGGTGAAGATTCTAAAGAAGGAGAAAGCGAACGGGCAGGACTTTATCAGTGAAGTGGCTACCATCGGAAGAATTTACCATGTTAATGTGGTTGGACTCATTGGTTTTTGTTTCGACGGCTCGAAACAAGCTCTTGTTTACGATTTCATGCACAATGAGTCTTTGGATAAGCACATTTTTTCACGAGGACAAGAGACTTCTCTTGATTGCAAGGAAGTGTACAAGATTGCTCTTGGAGTGGCTAGAGGGATTGAGTATCTTCATCGAGGATGTGACATGCAAATTTTACACTTTGATATAAAGCCTCACAACATTCTTCTGGACGAGAATTTCAACCCAAAAATTTCGGACTTTGGGCTAGCCAAATTGTATCCCACAAACTACAACACCATATCTATGACTGCCGCAAGAGGTACTTTTGGATACATGGCTCCAGAGTTGATCTATAGGAACCTCGGCAGCGTCTCTTACAAAGCCGATGTCTACAGTTTTGGCAAATTGTTGATGGAAATGGCCAGTGGAAGGAAAAATCTAGATGCAAACGCAGAGCAATCGAGCCAGATTTACTTTCCTTTATGGGTTCATGACCAACTGAATGAAGGATTGGATGTTCCAATGGAACAAGTTAGCAAGGAAGATAGGAGAATAGTAACAAAGATGATAATAGTTGCTCTTTGGTGCATTCAATTGAATCCTAGTGATCGTCCTTCGATGCGCAAAGTCTTGGAAATGCTGGAAGGAGAAGTAGACTACCTACAAATACCTCCCAAGCCACTTTTTTATCCAGCAGAATTGTCAACAAGGGATGATGGAACTTGGATTGACAAAGGCAATGATACTTTATCCACTTCATCAACTAGTGCATTAACTCATGAAGATTCTCATCTTGAGAATACTATTAGTGGCATTACACAAGCATAGAGACGTATCAAAACCATTTGATCTTGTAACATATGTGGCAAATAGAAGTGAATCATATTGATGATGTTTTATGTGTATCTCCCCTTTCATGTCCCCAGATTGTTTATATTTGTGACTCTGTTTATGGATCTTCATTATGACTATATCATGTTTAGCATTATCATATTAAAGATGTCATTAATTATACTTTGGACTTTAGGATCATAGAAGATCTACTGACGACTTTCAGCAGAGTCTCGCGAGGAACGAGATTGGATTTTATAATCTTTGCTTCAAAACCTAAGTAGCACATAACCCGCACTTCGTGCAGCTTCATGGTACTCCCGTCACTATATATGCATTGCTTCATTCCCGTCGCTATATTGGCATTGCTTCCTTGCACATCAATTGTTGCTATGAATAATGTTGAAAAATTACGGATGGAGAGATGATATAATTTTCGAAGAGATGATGAACAACTTCAATTCAAAGGAGGGGAGGAGGGGGACTACAACTTATTTTATATTGGGAAATACTTGTGGACTTTATGCATCATGCGGTACACAAAAATGATATTTCTATATGTGTTTAGCATTTTGCTCTTTTTATCCCTTTGTCCACAATGAAGTGCGCATAAGAAATGAATCGACGTGGTCTTTTCGCTTTCTTCTCGCTTCCTACTTCAACACAATCTAGATCGGAGTTTGGCCCGGACCCGTAAACCCATCAATGGAGCCGCTCGTGTGCTTGCAAGTTGGGCATTTAATCGAATACGAACCGCATCCTTGTTTCTTTTCCACAATCTCCCGTCTAAAGTTAATAATACAATATTAGTAGAGATTATTTATCGCTCTAATATAGTTACTGCATCTGATTTGTAATGTTTCGTTCGAAATGAAAAGTTTATTTCTGGCAAAAATAAATTCCGATCTTCTAATCTATGCTCCCTGTCCCAACTCCTAGCCAAGGGCAATTGCACTTTAGATTCGTCGCACTGCACGATTGTCTCGAACGCAGACCGGCTTTTGACTTATCAGCCGACCATTCCCAAACTTTTCTGTCTCTCGTATGTCCCATTATCGTCGGTCGACACGTCATTATTTCCAGAAAGATACAGAGCCACTAGAAGCATTCTTCTCATCTTTATCTTTCTTTTCCATCTCAACACTAAACACTCGGATTTTGCTTAGTTGATGCATGCTCTCTCCCCATTGCATAAGCTATGCACAAAGATCAACTCCTCCTCCTCCTCCTCCTTCTACATCGGTCTTTTAGTATCGCCGTAAAAAATAATCAGTGCACCACTTCTTGTGCCGAGATCGTGAGCATAAGCTTCCCGTTTCGGCTGAAGGCCAACCCGACGATCTGCGGCGACCCTCACTATGAGCTAGCATTCACAAATAACCGCACCGTTCTCGATTTGTACTCAGGCAATTATTATGTACAATACATTGACTATACCAACTACACGATTAGAATTGTTGATGTCGGGCTGCAAAAGGGCAATTGCTCATCTCTTCCTCTCCGCTCTTTGTCATGCAGCAACTTCAGCTCCTATTCGGGTTGGTATACATGCAGGGATTACATGCTCACGGGTCCAAAGTTATCCAAGACAGTGACAATCGTGGACTGCACGAAGGCCGTTGATTCTCGGTTTTACTTCGATGCTTTGTCGTGCCCTGATGAGGGACAAATTTTCAAATTTCTCTAGCACGAGAAGGCGAGTATACACCATAGTCGATGCGAAAGTCTCATATGTGGAAACTACATGCACTGTAGAGCTTATGGCAAAGATACCATGGTGGGCTGATGGCAATAATCTTCGTTCCTATGCGCAAATTCACGAACTGATGGTTTACGGTTTTGGGCTTTCATGGTATCCAATTGCCTGTATGAAGCATTTCAAAGATTGTTATTGGTGCGACATCAATGACAAGCACCAAATGCGGTGCAAATTCAACGAAGGTAAGGACTTTTGAGTCTGTTCAGTCACAGATGAAGACATCATCTCTTCAGCCTTCACTTGTCACATATCTAATCTCTTTTGCAGGAAATATTATCGTTGATTACCTCTTCAGTATCGCCCCACTTATTACGATGCTCTCCCTCTATGGCGTCGGTAACATTACTCCAATATTCTCATTATGAAATTGATTTAATGTATCTAAATGCATTAACATGCCCACAAATTGGTTATCGGAATAATTGTTGCGAAAGCCAAGCGATCGAATAATAAATTTGACACAATAAGAAAATAAATCGGACATCAGATTTACGTGGTTTAGTCGCAATGACATACGTCCATAGGGAGAGCAGTACGGAATTCCACTATGGATCAAGTGATACAATAGAGATTACAACCACACTTGAGTCACTCAAATACTCTCAGTATTTTTCAAGCCTCAATTACACCCAATAACTTACGCAGTATTTAGCCCACAATTCTTCACGAAATAATCTCTCAATCTCATAAAGGAATTATACACAAATTTTTTCACAAGATTTAATCGCTAAATCACTCGTACTTTTTCTTTAATGTTATGCACGAAGAAAACGTTAGGATGTAATTCCACGAAGACTTACGTCAAGCACTTAGTTCGGCACTTCAGTTCCTCTCTAGACATGGGCGACACGAAGACCCCACTCTACACTCTTCAACTTCTCCTTTCCAAAGTGCCCACGATAGAATATAATATATGTGCCCAAAGTTGACCGAGTCATGATCTGAGTCAAAAGTTCAATATTTCCAGTTTGAGAACAGAGACTCCTACGTGCATTAGGAAAGTGAATTTCAGTGTCTTTTATCTCTTCACTCTGACACAATTGGAAATTACTTTCGTTTCTTTCACAGCTTGGCCGACTCCAATTCGGCAACATCCAAATCCAATAGGCTTTCCAAATTAGGGAAACCATATTTACGAAAATATGATTTGGATATTCACGTGCACTTTTAGATCAAAATCATCTACATGCTCAAACTCGAGACATATTTTAATAATAATAACACAGCCACAATTTTCTTGCATACAGTGCCAGTCATGGTTGTGAAATTCAACTTCGGAGCCCCATGCGTGATGATGTTTCTAATACACAAGTGGAGGAGAAGCCACCTAGCAATGGATCAAAATAGTGAAGAAATTTTGCAATCCAACAATAACTTTTTACTAATAAGATACTCTTACTCGGATATCAAGAAATTCACGAGTAGCATTAAGGACAAACTACGCCTATTTTGCTTCCTTCTAATAGTCTCTTTGCTTTAGCGAGGGAGGTCGCTTCTAGACTCAAACACACATTGAACCGTTAATTTTTGGATTCCCGATCTTATTGAGATCACGACACAAAATTTTTCCCTCTTACACTCTTTTCCATTCATCGATAGGCGGTGGGCGGCAGCAAGAGGCGACGATCGAAAATCTATTTTTGGAACAGAATGATTATCATTCACGCCCCTAATCGATACTCCTCATCGCAATGCATGATTGTCACGAAGTTTGACTGGTTTTTGACTTGTCGGCCGACCATTCCCAAACTTTTCCATCTCTCGCACGTCCCATTTTTGTCAGTCGCTACACGCAAAATCGCTCACCTCCGCACAATTAGCTGTCGACGGAGATTTAATTTTTCCCTATCTCCGTTGATAAATACACTCCTCACTATTCCAAGAAAGAAACAGAGCAACTCAAAATATTCCTCTCATCTTTTATCTATCTTTCTCTTCCATCTCAACACTAAACACTCGGATTTTGCCTCGTTGATTCGTGCTCTCTCCTATTGCATGAGCCATGCACAAAGATCCACTCCTCGTTGTTGTTGCTCTTCTTCTTCTTCTTCTTCTTCTTCTTCTATATCGGTCTTTTAGTATCGCCGTCGAAAATAATCAATGCGCCACCTCTTGCGGCGATGTCAACATAGGCTTCCCGTTTCGGCTGAGGGGCGACCCGATGGTTTGCGGCAACCCTAACTTTGAGCTCGCCCGCATAAATAACCGCACTGTCGTCGATCTGTACCCAGGCAGTTACTCCGTACAGTATATCAACTGTACCAACTACACGATCGGGGTTGCTGATCTCGGATTGCAAAAGGGCAATTGTTCGTCTCTTCCTCACTGCTCTTTGTCTTGCCGCTTCATCTTCATATCAGATTCGTACACTTACTGGGATCTTAGGTACTCTGTTCCAGATTTATCCAAGACCGTTTTGATCATGGGCTGCACGAAAGCGGTCAATTCTCACCTTTACATTGACACTTCCTCGTGCCTTGATGGGGCCAAATTTTCGAATTCTTTTGGTACAAGAAGGCGATTATATGCCATGGTGGATGCAAATGTCTCGAATGTTGAAACCGGATGCACTATAGAGCATATGGCAATGATACCATGGTGGGCCAACGGCGACAATCTTCGTTCCTACGCGCAAATTCATGAACAGATGGTTTATGGGTTTGAGCTTTCATGGCTTTGAAAGGCCTGTGAGATCCAGTTCAAAGATTGTTATTCATGCGATATTAGCGCTGAGCACCAACTTTATTGCAAGCCCCCGCCCTCGACCGGTAACGACTTTTGATTCATTCGGTTTTCTCAACAAAAATTAAAATTGTGAAATTTTATTTGGCCAAAACCTGTGAAATTTGATCTGATGCAAAATTGAGGTCGGTCATCTGTAGATCTCGTTGGAGCCCATGTCATTTGAAAATGCCACTATGATCAAGTAGCTAGCTAAATGCTGTTGTGGTATTTAACAAGTATATTACTGAATACAGTTTTATTTATTTGTTTATTAATTTAATTCGAATTCCGCCAACAAATCTTAGTGGATTGAACTTGATATACTCATTGCTTGATTATGGTATAAATAAGTGTCTTTCAAATTTTATTCTGCTTTCATTTGTCACATATTGTATCTTTTTTTGCAGATATAAATATCCTCGATGAAAATATCCTCTATTACCTCTACAATATTGTCGGGACCATCAAAATGATCTCGCTCCATGGTACCGGTAACATTAAATCTTCTCATTGTGGAATTAATTTTGTGTTTCTAAACGCAAACGTTTAGCACACCCGCAAATTAGCTATACATATAAGAATAGATACATTGTTTATTCATTTTTTTTATACCGAATGCTTGATTGTGGTCTAAATAAGTATCTTTTAAATTTTCTTCAGCTTTCACTTGTCCCATATTCTATCTTTTCTGCAGATGAAAATATCACCGTTCACCTCATCAATATCCTCTCCAATAATGTCAGGATTATTAAAATGATCTCACTCCACAGCATCGGTAACGTTTATACAATCTTCTCATTGTGGAATTAATTTAATGTCTCTAAATGCAAACTTTCAACACACCCACAAATTAGTTATAGGTATAAGAATAAATACATCATTTTATTCATTTTTTATACTCGGTGCTTGATCATGGTCTAAATAGGTGTCTTTTAAATTTCTTCAGATTTCACTTGTGACAAATTCAATCTCTTTTGTGGAATAGGGACCAAACGTTACCGAGATGCAATGCCCTCGCTCTTTGGCATCGGTAACATTACTACCACCTTCTCGTTGTGAGATTGATTTAATATTTCTAAATGCAAACATTTAACACACCCACAAATCAGTTATTGGAAATACAGTGTTTGCGTTCGTGGTTGTGAAATTCATCTTGGGAGCCCCATCCGTGATGATGTTGCTGTTGACACCTAAATTTTAGCGACCATTTAGTCGTAATTTGCATAGAAAATTAGGGATTAATTTTTTAACCCCTAAACAAAAAATATTTAAATTGCATAACATATAGTTTAAATTCATTTTAGATTAATTGCATTTTGCATCGGACTGGCGGTGATGAACGAGCTTAAATTTCATCGAATGTGACTCGGCTCGCTTGAAATGTAAGGGCCGGGAATTACAAGTCAAACGGGCTCGGTTGTTTTATTTTGAGCTTAATTCAGCCCATTATCATTAATTAATTCAGCCCATTTAAATTAAAGCCCAAGCCTAAGCCCGTTAGGACTAGAAAGCCCATCTAATTGACCTAGATTAGCGCTATATATATACATCATTAGGTCAAGATTTTGGAGGGGGGGCTCTTAGATTTTCATATCAGAAATTCCAGAGTGTAAGAGTGAGAAAGAGAGAGAGAGGAAGGAGACCGCGCGAAAACCGTCGCCGCGTGGTGCCTCACCTCGCTGCGCGCCCTCCGTCTGCCGCGCGACGCCGCCGCCCGCTCCCGCGACGCTGCTGCTCCCTGCCGTGCCGCCGCTGCCTCACGCCGCACGCCCTCGCCGCTCCTCCCATCGCCGTGCACTGCTGCTGCTGTCGCTCCTCCGTCGCGTGCCACTGCTGCCGCTGCTGTTCCGTCGCCGTGTGCCGCCGCCCTGCCGTGCCGTCGCTGCCTCACGCCGCACGCCTTCGCCGCTGTTGCTGCGCCTCACGCCGCTGCTGCCGCTTCCCACGCCGACGCCGCTTCCCACGCCGACGCCGCTGCTGCCGCGCCCCACACCGCTGGAACCACCCTTCGTCGCCGCACCTCGCACCGTCTACCGCCGTGCGCCACCCACTGCTGCCGCTGCTGTTCCGTCGCCGAACATCATCGCCTGCTGCCGGTGAAGTCGCTGCCGCGACGCCGCCGCACGCTGCTGCGACGCTGCTGCTCCCTGCCGTGCCGCCGCTGCTTCCCGCCGACGCCGCTGCTGCCCTTTGTCGCTGTGCACTGCCGCTGCCGGAGCCGTCGCACGCCGACGCTGCCGTCGTCCCCGACACCGCGCCGCCGGTTCGCCGTTCACCGCTCATCCCAATCCGCAAGTTCGAATTTGGAAATTATCTGCAAATTAGGTAATTGAACATTATATGATATTTTTCAGAATATCTAATTTACTAATTTGGATGTTTGAATATTGCGTGAATATTGTGCGGAATATTAGATATATTAGGATGATTATCTGATATCTGCAATATTTTTTAAAATATTCAAAATTAGGAAACTTTCCTAATTCAACAACGTATCTGGACAACTATCAGACCTTATCCCTAAGGTACGATACGTGGCGATACGGAAAATCATTATCCTATCCATAATCACTTGGGTACGATAATGATTTTTATCTGCTTTCCAAATTTGAACGATCGACTTTCCGTCAATATCTATAACCCTATAGATATGACTGATAGCTCGATTTTTGTGCCTAATCTGAGTTTGAAACGAATCTTGTGGATCGCGTGGTTGTTTTAAATGTGGGTGCTATCTCTGTTTAGATTATTTTTCCTTTTCAAATAAAAAAGAAAATTCAAAAATATCAGTTAGGATTTGAATTTGAGTTTTGCACGTTTAGGAATCCTAAATATATCTAAACGATAGAGTAATTATTTAATTTAAATTAGGACTTGAGATAATCTATTTCCTAGTTTAAATTAAGTAATTTTCTAATCTTAATAGATTATTTAGGTTATTTTTTTTAATTCCGAATTTTCATGAAAATCCCAAAAAAAGAATGAATTGTTTTATGGCAGATTAGGATAGATTGCATTCTTAATTTAAATAATTTATTATTTCGAATTTTAACAAAAATCCCAAAAATAAGTCATGTTAGGATATGTGAAGTCATCATAGGTTGCATGTTAATTTAGGCATATTTTTATTCCGAATTTCATCAGAAAATACCAAAAATAAATCATTTGCCCGTCATTAGAATTAGGTCACGTCGTCGCATGACATATAGTTTGCATGCTAGGTTGCATTACTTGCATGTCATTTTTGCACGTCATTGCATATAGGTTAGCTTTCATTTAAATAAGCGAAAATCCAAAAATATTGAGTGAACTGCTTGTTAATTAGAAATCATATTAGGATGGTTGATGTGATTTTCTAGCTAACCATGCAGATGCTTACGTTGCTTCGAGGTAAGTAATTCTCCCAATCTTGCAATTTATTTAATGTTTTGATTATTGGGTGTTAAATTGGTGGTTTGCGTACCCGCATGAACACATCACATGTTAGTGACTAAGTTAAAATGGATCCAAATTGCTTGCCAAAACATTTTTGAAAAGAAAAGGTACCGAAATGGCGTTAGACTAGATCTAGCGTAATCAAGTCCCCGGGCTTAGAATCTCTGGTTCGTAGAAATAAAACATACCTCCCTATGTTTTATTTAGGTTTCTAATCGACCTACCACAAATAGATTAGTGGCGACTCCAAGCATGAAAACTTTTGCATGTTAAAAACTTAAACCCTAAGTTGCGAATTGGTAGGGCTTGGGAGGGCCCGAGTTAGGTTTAGTCCTAATAATCCATTAGCCTAAGAGGGAAATTTTTTAGGTCGCGACAGCTTGGCGACTCCGCTGGGGAATTGAGTTAAAACTCTTAGTGGACTTAGGCCAGTTTTTCTTCTAAAAAAATTATTTTTGCTTGGCAGCGAGGATCCCAGGTACGTCCCTAACATTTTAGGTGTTAAATGTTTTTGCAGAATGGGAGGTATAAGGGGAGGCGTGATTGTTAACCCTTGTTTTGCAGGGAGGTGTTTGAATGAATGGTTTATTTTATGCACGAAGCGCTGTATGATATAACTTGTTGTGCATGCTTTGCATTTACACTACACCGCACACACTTCCCGCTGCCGGACCTGGGCGGCACAGGTTTAGGATGGTACTGAGAAAATGGACACCCCAACCACACCCGCATGGTATGGGTCGCCTTTCTTGGTCCCGAAATTTCTTTCATGGTGTCATTGAATACCTACCACGGTTGCACCCTTGGCAACCCGGGTCGGCTCTTTGACTAAGCCGGAGTCAGGGGAATCCCAGCCTAACCACCACCATGACTGGTTTAGCTCGGTAATCCTCATGTCTCCATTTTGCAAGCCAGAGTCTAGGTAGAAATCGAACCTCACGTTTCATGCGCATGTCTATGTGATTGCCATCATTCTACCGGGTGAAGTAAGATTTCTAAACCTTTATCTCGCAATTTATTTATGTTTCATCTTTTTCTTTGGTCGGTCCATGACATTAGGTCGGTCGTGAGTCTTGGTCTATACACTATGGGAGGGGCAGACATCCGGATTCTTGATGCTCCTAAGGACGAGCTCCGTGCCTGGTGGAATCTACTCAGTCCGACCAACCGCAAGCTAGTTGAGGGCCACATCGGGAGGCTGCTCCCTCTACTGGAGGTCAAAGTCCGTACCAGCCTCGTTCGAGCATTAGCGCACTTCTGGTGTCCCGAAACCTCTACCTTTATATTTGGTAAGCACGAGCTCACCCCGACGTTGGAAGAATATAGCGTGCTCATTGGAAAACCATTGGAGTCGGAGTTAGTCACACCACCTTTGGGAATTGATTCTACTTTAATGTTGGCTGAATTTTTGAATGTCGGAAAAGATGAATTGGGAAAAGTTTTAAAAGCAAATCGCGGCACTTGTCCTTTTTCATTCCTGAGTCAGTGTTTTGAAAAAGCCACATCTTTTCAAAAAGGCAGAATCTTTTTGCTAGCATTTTTCGGATTCGTGATTTTTCCTTACTGTAAGAATGCATGTAATCCGTCAATCGCATGGTTGGTCCAACAGGTCTGTCTTGAAAAGAATTTTATCAACACCATTTTAGCCGAAACTTTCATTTCCCTCACTAAATTTAAGCAACATGTTGACAAAATATTTCATGCCTCCCTCGAACTTTTGCAAATCTGGTTTTTGTCTCATATAAAAGGGTGCGGCGATTTACTCACAATATCTGAGCTTAGTGATTCTAGCCATCCCGTCTTGAGGTATAAAGAAAAACAAGGGGGTGCACCCGATTATCATTACTCTGAATGGATCATTTTCATGAAAAACGCTAGACCCCAAGGTTTCCAATGGCATGCTAACTGGTTCAAAGTCGAGGAAGCTCGGCTTACATGTAATGGTATTGGGCCAGTTCCACTATTGGGTTTCACCGGAGCAATTGAATACTACCCCGCCAGAGTGTCTCGTCAGTATCAGATTCTCCAAGGGCTCCCTCCAGCGTTACAACCAGAACTCCTCCAAGTCGACTTCGCCGATGATGATAAAGACCACGAAGCGACCGTAGCCCAGCTCAATAAGATGTGGAGGAAGTGTCGTGTGTTAAAAATAGCTCGGCCCGAAGGAGAACTAAAGGGAGAGCAGAAGTCCTATTTCTCGACGACCCAGTACATTCGTCGGCACAGAATCCCGCGGGATTTGCTCCCGAAGATACCCAAGGTGCCTCTCAAGTCCGCCAATCGCTCAGAGAACAATCGCCTCAAAAGGAAGGCCGAAGAAGCTGAAGAAAAGGCATCCAAGATAGCTCGAGCTTATGAGCAATTGAAGAAGGAAGTCGCCTCCCATATGTCTATAGATCAAGCTAAATAAAAAGCTCGAAGTTCTTTTCTCATTTCAGTTTCAGTTTTTAAAATTTGTTTAGGAATTGAGTCGTTTGTCTTTATATCCAGTTCAATTTCAAGTCATTAATTGGTGTAAAAATTTTTGCCATTTCAATAAAGGGGTCCTTTCAATTCAAAGCGGTTGGACCAATGTCATGGATTGACGTATGATTTTGCTTAACACTCATGTATGCCTGTTTCGTTTCGAAATTAGGTAGCTACGGACCGATCACGATCGCCCATTCGTACACGGTCGAGAGCCAGAATGGCCGATCAAATCGACTTGCAAGAGCGTGTTGTTGGTGTGGAAGACCAGATCAAGCAACTTGTCATCGCAATGCAACAAATGTCCGCTGAGATCAAAGCTCTCCGGTCGGTTCCTGTTTCGGCACCCCTCGAAGCGTCAGTCCCAAAGCAGAAAATTAGAAAAAGTGTCGATGTTGACGGAGATGACGATATTCCTGATTTAGAAGATGACCCCGTCCAGATCATCGTCAACAAGGACAAACCTGATGAACGGGTCAATAAACTTGAAGAAAGAGTGAAACAGCTGGAAGGTTCGCAGGATTCACCTTCAATCGATCTGTCCCTGTACTCACAGATCAAAATTCCAAAGAAGTTTAAAATGCCGGATTTCGACAAATACAATGGCACCACATGTCCAAAAGCCCACCTACAGCTCTATCACGTACAAATGACTTCGTACGTTGATAACGAACTCCTGATGATCCATGCCTTTCAAGCAAGTTTGACGGGTCCTGCTTTGAGCTGGTATCTCATGAAGAAGATAAATGGCCTCAAAACTTGGAAAGAAGCCAGTGAAGCATTCTTGAAGCAGTACAGATTCATAACGGACATCATTCCTACCCGTGATGATCTCGAACGTGCTCAGATGAAAAAGACTGAGTCCTTCAAAGACTATGCTATCAGATGGAGGAATTTAGCTGCTCAGGTTGTCCCAGAACCCATAGACAGTGAGTTAAAGAGGATGTTCGTGAAAACTCTCCCGTTCGAATACCGTAATCGGATGGTTGCCATTCCGGCTGACAACTTCAACCAACTCATCCCCATGGGCGAACAAATTGAAATAGGGCTGAAAGATGGATGGTTTGTCGAGCCGTCCTCCTCGACCAGAAGATTTGGTGCGAGGAAAGAGAAAGAACCGGCAGCTGAAGTGAATATGGCTTATAACCAGCCGAGCCGGCGGAATGCTAACTCCGCCCCAGCAATCCAAGTAGTAGAAGCTCAGCAACAAAACTCGGGTCGTCAACCTTTTCAGAGGAGGAACAACAGGAGGCAATTCACCCCCCTCCCCGGATCGTTGTCTCAAGTATTGACAGTACTCCAAAAGAAAGGCTTGCTTACTACTGAGCCAAAGCGGCCCAATCCTGAGCGGTTCTATAACTTCGACCCTTCAAAGAAATGTGATTATCACATGGGTGAGCTGGGACACTCAACTGATGATTGCTATGCCCTCAAGCACCGAGTCCAAAACCTCCTAGATACGAAGGCTTTCTCATTTCAACCTGCTAAGCCGAATGTTCAGAGCAACCCACTCCCTGATCACGCAGGCAATGTGAATGCCATATTTAGCTTCGATGCTGGTCGAATCAAGAATGTTAAGGTGTATACTACTGACGTCTACGGTGAGTTAGTGAAAGCCGGTTGTTACCCGAGTAATGAAGACCTTCCCCTTGCCATCATGAGAGAAAGAATCTCAAGAATAGTAGAAGCTGGGATGATCGTTTATGCTGACCACACTGGCATCATTTTCGCTATCTCTGAAGTGGTTATTAATTGGGAGGAGGAGTTTGCTTCGTTGAACACCGGGAGCGACGAGGGCGACCCTCTGCTTGAAGACATGCCTCCGCTTGAAGACGCGTCCGATAATGAGGAGATCATTGTAAGCACGCCTACAACTGATGAAGGGATAGTGATCGAGATACCTCAACCGTATGAGTACAGTGATAATAAGGCGGTTCCTTGGTCCTACAGTCTCGATGTCGACTTAGTTACCAGATCTGGGCGTTCCTACGGCCAAGCTAATGCTCAACCTGCAAAACCTGTTACTGATGAAGAAGCCAAAGAATTTCTAGCTGTGATTAAGGCTAGCGAATACAACGTAGTTGAACAATTGCGCAAGCTGCCCGCGCAGATCTCTTTGCTTGAACTACTCCAGACATCTGTCAAACATCAGAAAGCCTTAATGAAGGTGTTAAGTGAAGTCCACGTGCCAGAAACGATCGATCATGACAAATTAGAGGAATTTGTGGGTTCTATACTCCTCAAGGACCTCATAGCCTTTTCAGATGAAGAGTTCCCTCTAGAAGGGAGGGGGCATACCAAAGCACTTTATATTTCCGTCAAATACAAGGCTTCACATGTAGCCCGGGTACTCATTGACAACGGATCAGCCTTGAACATCTGTCCTTTGGCAACTTTACACCGCCTTAAGATAGATCCTTCTAGGATAAATTCTGCAAAGACCTCCGTACGAGCCTTTGACGGAACGAAGAAAGAAGTGATGGGAGAAATCTACCTTGACATACAGATAGGACCAACGATGTTCAATGTCCTATTTCAAGTTATGGACATTCCCACTGCATTCAATTTTCTGTTGGGTCGTCCATGGATTCATACTGCCGGAGCTGTGCCATCCAGTCTACATCAGATGGTGAAGTTCGTCGTGGAGAGAAAGTTAATTACAGTTCACGGTGAAGAAGAGCACCCAATTTACCACGCAACGGCTATCCCCTATGTTGAGCCTGATTGCAAAATAGAATCGAGCTATCAGTCGCTCGAGCTCGTATCAACCATACATACGTCTAGAGGATCGTCACCGCCTATTCCCGAGGTGTCAAATGCTGCAGTCATGGTTGGCAAAGTAATGATGTCCCATGGCTTTACTCCAGGTGAAGGCCTTGGTAGGGATGGTCAAGGTATCCGCCAACCGGTGGAAATTTCTCAGAGGCCCCGCATTACTGGGTTGGGATACCTGGGATCAAGTGAGTCAAATAATGGGGCACGTAGACGTGGACGTGGACGCGTTCGAGGTCGAAGTCGGGGAAATGGACAGAACAGATCGCAATCCGAAGAAGAGTCGAATGTTGAAGAACGTGGGCGTGGTAGGTTGCTTCCACACATCCGTACCACATTCCCGGGCCCTGCGAGAATGATGCATGAAGAGAAAGAGGTGATCGACACTCTGGGGCAGCCAAGCGGCAAGTTCGATTATTATGTGAAATACTCAGCACCCCCGAGCTTCTATGTTGACCCCCGTGACATTGTCCCGGATGGATGGGGAGGTATGGATGATTCAACACCTCTAGTGACAGAAGATTCTGATGATGCAATGGAGGGAATCACTGCCCTGTTCGATAATCTCTTAGTTGGAGCCATCGAAGAAGGATCGTTGAAGGGAATGGGCATTGGCCCGCAAGAGTAACACATTTACCTTTTTCGCACACTCCCCTACGCGGGAATTTTTACTGCTTTTTAGGACTTGCCCCGTCTCGGGAGCTGCTTTTTAGTACTTTTCATTTCTAGGATTTGATTGTTGCAATTTTCATTCCAATAAATGTAATTCATTTGGTGATAATCAATTAAATTATAAGTTATTTTCGTTTTGAGGGCATGTTGAGGTACATCAAACCAGCCCGGTGATGATATCCAACCGATAAAAGAAAATATAGTCCAAGGAGAATTCTGAGGCCTGGGCTTCTTCATGCTTCCTCGTGTTAAAACCTTTTGGAAAAGAATTTCAAAAAAAGTCACAAATCAAAAATCATCAATCAATAAAAAATGCAATGCTTAGCCCTGTTTGTCCTACTGAACCCCCTACTTTATGTTTCAGGGGCAATTTTGTGACACGTAAGGGTATGGAAACGGTCCAATCTGATGAATTATGTGCCACCGAACCTGATCTCGATGACACCAATGAACTCGAAGATTCCTCGGACCTCCAGCGTGATCTAGAGCATCATGAAAGACCTAAAGTCCTAACGGTAGACCAAACTATCACCATCAACTTGAGTGATTCCGGAGAACCCAAGGAGGTGAAGATAGGGGCAACCCTTCCCGAAGGTGAAGCGAAATGCCTGGTCCAACTGCTGAAGGATTACCAGGATATCTTTGCCTGGTCGTATATCGATATGCCGGGTTTAGACCCTTCTATCGTGGAGCATAGTCTACCTACTAATCCGGACATGCCGCCCAAGAAACAGAAGTTGCGAAGGACCAAGCCTGAACTTTCCAAGAAAATAGAGGAGGAGGTCATGAAGCTCTTGAAAGTGGGATTCATCGAAGTCACCCGATACCCCAGCTGGGTGGCTAATATTGTGCCAGTCATGAAGAAGGATGGTCGAGTTCGGGTTTGCATCGACTATCGTGATCTAAACAAGGCCAGCCCTAAAGACGATTTCCCATTACCACATATAGACGTTTTGGTGGACAGTACTGCTGGGTTCGAGCTGTTTTCCTTCATGGATGGTTTTTCAGGTTATAATCAGATAAAAATGAAGGACGATGATAAGGAGAAAACGGCGTTCATCACTCCTTGGGGGACATTCCACTATAAGGTCATGCCCTTCGGTCTTAAAAATGCCGGGGCAACATATCAACGGGCGATGGTGACGCTCTTCCATGATATGATGCATAAGGAGATCGAGGTCTATGTCGATGACATGATCGCCAAGTCTCGACCTGGGAAAAGTCACGTCGATACTTTAAAGAAATTATTCGAGAGGCTCCGTGAGTTTAAGCTCCGTCTCAATCCAGCAAAGTGCATATTCGGAGCAACCTCGGGTAAATTACTTGGGTTCATAGTAAGCAGTAAATGCATCGAAATTGACCCCTCCAAAATGAAGGCTATATGTGAGCTACAACCCCCGTCGACCGTGAAAGAAGTGCGAAGCCTCCTGGGTAGATTGAACTACATAGCCCGTTTTATTTCCCAGCTCTCCGCAACTGCTAAGCCCTTCTTCAAACTTCTAAAGAAGAATGCTCAAGTGGAATGGGACGATGATTGTCGAGAAGCGTTTAACGAACTAAAGCGGTACCTGATGAAACCACCAGTGCTAGTCCCACCAATGCCGGGCCAGCCTTTGATCCTTTACCTCACGATTTATAGTGAGTCTTTAGGTGCGATGCTAGCCCAGAAAAGTCCTGAAGATGGAAAAGAGCGAGCCATTTATTACCTAAGCAAGAAGTTCACCGTCTCGGAGTTGAATTATTCTGAAGCCGAGAAGACTTGCGCTGCGCTAGTATGGGTGCTCCATAGGCTGCGACAATATACACTGCATCACCAGACTTTGCTTGTGACTGAGAACGATCCCATTAAGTATTTACTTGATCAGCCAGCTTTGGTAGGGAAGTTAGCCAAGTGACAGATTTTAATTTCAGAGTTTGATATCCAGATGAAGCCACAGAAGTCAGTTAAAGGTCGAGTAATTGCTGATGTGTTAGCTGAAAATCCTGGAGTCCCTGATGATGATAGATATTCTCCAGAAGATCGTATTTTGGTAATAAAGGAAGACACATGGACCATGTTTTTCGATGGAGCTGTAAACTTGGCCGGTTCCGGCACTGGGGCAGTTTTAATATCCCCAGATGGGCAACATTATCCAGTGGCAGCAAAGTTGGTGTTCCCCTGTACCAACAACATAGCCGAGTACGAAGCTTGCATCCTCGGACTCCAAGCCGCAGTGGAAATGGGGATAACCAAGTTGAAAGTGTTTGGTGATTCTGCTTTGATTATTCTCCAAACTGTGGGAGAGTGGAAGACGAGAGACACCAAACTAGTGCCGTACCATGAATACCTCGAAGAAATCATAGAGGAATTCGAAAATATCTCTTTTGAGTACTTATCGAGGTCTCATAATCAGTTTGCTGATGCGCTAGCTACGTTATCATCCATGTTGCAAGTGATTGATGGGTTAGAGGTAGAACCCCTGAAGATTGAAGTCCTGACAAAGCCAGCCTACTGTATGGTTGTGACCGGAGAACCTGATGAAAAGCCATGGTATTACGATATCATGAGTTACATCCAGAAACAAGAATTTCCTGAGGGAAGCACCCCGGCTGACAGGAAGTACATAATGAAAATGGCTTCAAAATTCTTTGTTAGTGGTGAAAAGCTGTACAAAAGATCGTATGATTCGATCCTATTAAGGTGTGTGGATGCGGCTGAAGCTACCAGAATCATGCAAGAAGTACACGAAGGGATATGTGGTCCACACATGAATGGCCACATGTTAGCTAAGAAGATCATGAGGTTGGGTTATTATTGGCTCAGTCTTGAGAGTGACTGCATCCAACATGTTCGAAGATGTCATCGTTGTCAGGTTCATGGGGATAAAATAAATGTTCCCCCGACGGAATTACATCAGCAGTCTGAGCCATGGCCTTTTTCAATGTGGGGCATCGATGTGATTGGCCCGATTAATCCCAAGGCATCAAATGGACACCGATTTATCTTGGTCGCGATTGACTATTTCTCTAAGTGGATTGAGGCGTCATCTTATGCAAACGTCACCGCAAAGAATGTTGTAAAATTCATCAGGCGAGACATAGTCGCTCGCTATGGTGTCCCCGAGGCTATTGTCACTGACAATGGGACAAATTTGAACAACAAGTTCATTGATCAGTTGTTCAACGAGTTCAAAATCCGGCACCTGAATTCATCTCCCTATCGTCCACAGATGAATGGAGCAGTTGAAGCCGCCAACAAGAACATCAAGAAGATCTTGGCCAAAACAGCTGAAAACTATCGTGACTGGCATGAAAGGTTGCCATTTGCACTAATGGCGTATCGAACTTCGATCCGAACCTCTGTCGGAGCAACCCCTTTTTCCTTGGTGTATGGCATGGAAGCAGTTCTACCCGTCGAAGTAGAGATCCCTTCCTTGCGAGTATTGTCTCAAGTGGAATTGTCCGAGGTAGAATGGATGCGACAAAGGCATGAGCAGTTAAACCTAATTGATGAGAAGCGATTGAAAGCCATTTGCCACGGTCAAATCTATCAGCAGAGGATAGCTAGATCCTTCAATCAAAAGGTGCGTCCAAAACACTTCGAGGTAAATGATCTAGTCCTAAGGAAGGTACTGCCAGTCTTTCCTATTCCTGGAGGAAAATTTGCCCCAAACTACATTGGTCCGTATGTGGTTAAAAAGGTGCTTCCCGGAGGTGCCCTGATTCTCGCAGAAATGGATGGTCGTGAATTTTCCACTCCTGTTAATTCTGATGCTGTGAAGATATATTATCCCTGATAAGATCTAACATTTTTGCGACGAAAGTTTTCAAGTGTTCAGTTTTATATTCTGAATTGCAAACATCTCATTTATGAATAAATGGTTTCAATCAATTTAAAGATGGAATGGGTGCCTTGACTTTAAATTATGCTTGATCATTTTGTTAGTCTACATTATCGATTTCAAAAGGGAATCTATTTAGACAATATGATAACTCACGTGGAATGAATTGAATGTGTTGAATGAGGTACATCGGGATGATGAAAGGCAAGCCATATCCTATACACAGTCCTGTGCACTAATCCCCAGTGAGTTAAGTGGAAAAATTCCATGTCTGCAAGGTAAAGGGTTATCTCGCAAAAGGTACGGTAACTGAAATGACGAGAGGCAGTTCATTTCTCTATCCCAAACACTACAGGTTATCCATTGTTTCGCCACTTTGAGCCTAAACACCTGGAGAAATTCATTCAAATTACCCCTGTCAAGAACCACCCCACATCGGGGTAAACTGGAGGTAAGTCAGCGTCATAAGGTGAAAAATGAGTAGAAATTTTCATGCTCTCACTTGCATCAATCTTCGAGTGTTGCTTTTCAGATTAGTTCACGTAAAGTTCAAGTGCCTTAGGATGACGAAGAGCATTTCTTTCTCTATCCTATACACACTTTATCCTTTGCTAAGCCCAATTGAGCCTGCAAATTCATTTCTTAAACCCAGTTGGTGATCATCCCCCATAATGGGGCAAGGCAAAAGTCATCATTGTTCAAGCAGCATATTCGAGGCGCCGATAAAAGACGAAGACTCTGAGAGTCCAGATGTTAGTCATTCGGTCAAAATAAGCCAAAGTGTGACTGGCCAATATGTGCATTGTAGACAGTGTGTGTCAAAAAAAAAAACTAGAGGGCATGAAAAAGCAGTGTGCCTGGTAAAAGCAAGGCCAATGCCCGTGAAAGAAAAGAAAAGAAGAAGAAGAGAATGAAAAAATGGAGACGGCTTTGGATTAGAAAATGTTGAGATGTGTCGAAGTCACAAAAGTATCCAGAGTCTTAAGAAGTCAAGTGACGAACTCTCGAAACCAATGGAGCATCTACTGAGAAGACAATCTCGGACGAAAAGAGCACCAGTGATGATGCCGAGATGATCACCAACTCTCACCCCAATTATACACATTTTGAGCCTTATGATCCATTCATTTCTCAACCCATGAGCCTAGCCTGCGTTACGTCCCTTGCAAAGTCTCTTCAGATTAAGGCACTTGAACTAACGTAGAGTTTCTGATGTTTATAAGCTTAGCTCGAAGAAGTGCGAGCAAGTCCATTTCTATCTCATTTTGCAGGTTCTTGACTTGTAAACCCGGAGACAATTGCAGAGTATTTTCTTTCAATAGCCTTGACTTGAAGAGTCTCTTTTGCTAAGCCATTGACCAAGCCCATGTTACGGTCCTAACAAAGACCTCTCAGATTGGTAAAGTCGTACTGCTTGTGAGAATACTCAGACCCTTGTCAACATGATGATGGTGAGATGGAGCGATTTTCCATAAATCAGCCTTTTCGATGAGAATGAGAGAAAGCCCTTTTGGACCGGAAGTCCCTCATTCGACATTTTCAAGATATCCGCTTGTGAATTCGGATTGTCTTGTCATGATTTTTCCCCAGCGAAGTTTGTAATGCTGATTTGACAAAACCATCGTGCATGAAAATCAGTTGAAATCATGGTGCATGTGTATATGTATTCTTGACAGTATGAGAATGCATATTACATGTTACTTAAAATCGTGTCTAACAGGAGACGCACCTTCAGAGTTGGAGATGTCACCAGGTAAGTATATCTCTATCCCTAGGATATCTATGACTATCTAGGTATCCCTAACCTGTTCAAGCAATTGTCAGGTCCCACATTTGATCATTTTTGTGATCTCTAGATGCCTTTGATTGTGTTCAGGTGTCTATTGATCAAACCTTTTCAGGTACTTCTGATGATATCCAGGTACTTTGTCAAGGAACTCTTGAACACTTGGGCTAGCCCTTTTCGTTCATCAAATCACAGACTTTCATACAATCTCGAGAAGATTCCCCCGTTACATGACTATGAGCAGGTATAGGCATGGCGGCCAAATCTTTACATATGAGCAGGTATATGTAAAGGTCGAAATATTCTCTCATTATCTCAGATGTTCCCCCGCTACTCGCCTATGAGCAGATATAGGTGAAGCGGCTAAATCTTTGCATATGAGCAGGTATATGTAAAGGTCGGAATATTCTCATTATCTCAGATGTTCCCCCGCTATTCGCCTATGAGCAGGTATAGGTGAAACGGCCAAATCTTTGCATATGAGCAGGTATATGTAAAGGTCGGAATATTCTCTCAACCCCAGGTGTTCCCCCGCAGTTCACTTATGAGCAGGTATAAGTGAGGCGGCCAAATCTTTGCATATGAGCAGGTATATGTAAAGGTCGGAATATCCTCTTGATTTCAAAAGTTTCCCCCGCAATTCACTTATGAGCAGGTATAAGTGAAGCGGCCAAATCTTTGTAAACACCTATAGAGATGTATAGGTAGTTCGTAAAGATCGGAACTGTTCTCACGAATCCAGATGATGATTGGATACGTCGAGCTTTCTTCGTGTGTTAATTGCAGATCACTAAAGTGCATCAACGTATATCAGGCAATACCTATGGGACTGAGCCCATACATTTGCCAAAACAACATACAAGTTAAGGTTGTGCCTCGAATTGCGCTATCGTTCATGTCAGGTAAGTAATTCCAGGTATGTTTTCTATTCAAGTCAGCATGCATCATTTCTTAATGCATTGTAAAATGGGACTCATAATCCCGACAAAAACAACATTCATTGCATTTGCATGGTTGAAATTTAGGTATCATTTAGTCTTTGAATGCAACCTCTATGAGCTCACCTTCAAAGAGGGGCAGCTGTTGACACCTAAATTTTAGCAACCATTTAGTCGTAATTTGCATAGAAAATTAGGGATTAATTTTTTAACCCCTAAACAAAAAATATTTAAATTGCATAACATATAGTTTAAATTCATTTTAGATTAATTGCATTTTGCATCGGACTGGCGGTGACGAACGAGCTTAAATTTCATCGAATGTGACTCGGCTCGCTTGAAATGCAAGGGCCGGGAATTACAAGTCAAACGGGCTCGGTTGTTTTATTTTGAGCTTAATTCAGCCCATTATCATTAATTAATTCAGCCCATTTAAATTAAAGCCCAAGCCTAAGCCCGTTAGGACTAGAAAGCCCATCTAATTGACCTAGATTAGCGCTATATATATACATCATTAGGTCAAGATTTTGGAGGGGGGGCTCTTAGATTTTCATATCAGAAATTCCAGAGTGTAAGAGTGAGAAAGAGAGAGAGAGGAAGGAGACCGCACGAAAACCGTCGCCGCGTGGTGCCTCACCCCGCTGCGCGCCCGCCGTCTGCCGCGCGACGCCGCCGCCCGCTGCCGCGACGCTGCTGCTCCCTGCCGTGCCGCCGCTGCCTCACGCCGCACGCCCTCGCCGCTCCTCCCGTCGCCGTGCACTGCTGCTGCTGTCGCTCCTCCGTCGCGTGCCATTGCTGCCGCTGCTGTTCCGTCGCCGTGCGCCGCCGCCCTGCCGTGCCGCCGCTGCCTCACGCCGCACGCCTTCGCCGCTGTTGCTGCGCCTCACGCCGCTGCTGCCGCTTCCCACACCGACGCCGCTGTTGACACCTAAATTTTGGCGTATCATTTAGTGTTAATTGCATAGAAAATTAGGGATTAAATTTTTAACCCCTAAACAAAAATATTAAAATTGCATAGCATATAGTTTAGGTTCATATAGATTAATTGCATTCCGCATTGGATCGGCGGTGGCAAGCGAGCTTAAAATTCATCACGTACATCGAGCCCGGGTACCGAACGAGACTCGACTCACTCGGAAGACGGGGGCCGAAAATCACACGTCAAAAGGGCTCGGTTATCTTAATTTGAGCTTAAATTAGCCCATCAAGTTAATTGAATAAAAGCCCGAATTAATTCAGCCAATTTGAAATTAAATGAAAATTAAAGCCTAAGCCCAAGCCTAAGCCCATTAGGACTAGAAAGCCCGGTTAGTTGACCTAGGTTTACATTATAAATACATCGTTATGTCTTACAACAAAGAGGGGGTCTCAGAATTTTCAGATCTGATTTTTAGAGAGACACGCGAGTGAAACACGTGAGCGAGAGAGAGAAGCGGAGGAGTCGTGTGGTTTTTCTTGGGGTAAGTCCACGTTTAAAAAAGGGTGAAGAGAGAGACAGTGGGGGGCTTTTTTTTCTTTGGAGGGCCATAGAAAGTAGAATTCGCGGCCACGAAGAGAGCACTCACGTTCTCTACTGTGAAGGACAGTGAGCATAAGACAAGAAAGAGAAAAAGTGGGGAAGTTCAGAAAAGAAGAAGAAGAGAGTGTCTTTTTTCTCCTTCTTCTTTGCACCTTCCCAAACACGAGGCATCTCGTGCACGTCCAGTCATCATCCGCTGAGACATCCGGCGAGATCTATGGCTCCCTTACGCTCGTCGATCTCCATGGTCTTGGTAAGCCTACATGACGTTTGCGGCTAACTTGCTTCGCCTCGACACCGAGGGGTCCTGCGGTTTCGCCGGCGAATCATAGTTCCTTCGCCACACCACGAGCCGCCCACAGCGAGCTCTTGAACCAGTCCGAGGCGTGTCCCGCCGAACAGCTCTCCCCGAGAAGATGCTCCGAGATCCATTCCCTGACGAAGCTGCTCCCATCCGCGAGCTCCTTGACTAACTTCGAGAAGCCGTTGCACTCTTGCCATTGACTGCACCTGCTGTCCCATGATGGAGAGGCTCCCGCACCTGCACCTGCACCGTCATTGACAATCTTTGCAGCACTTTCTGTTTTTGCAGGCGTCCTGAAGCACCCTTGTTGATCACCGAGAGCTCCACTGGAGAAGTTGCGTCCCAAGCCGCGAGTCTCTCGAGTCACAACCACGACTGTGAGTGAGCCCACTGTCACCGCTTCGTTCGTGAGCTCGGAGCCTAACGGAGCCACCCCTGCGCCACCGCGAGTCGCCGCCGATCCCGACGTCGCGCCGCCGCTCCCGACGCACCGCCGATCCGCAATCCCGATCCGCTGCAAGTTCGAATTAGGAAAGATATCTGCAAATTAGGTAATTATCTTATCCCAATTTAATTTGAATATTTTGTTGCCTAATTTGTGCTTCTTGATATCTAATTCTGCATATTTAGATAATAGGCAATATTTCGATTAGGATTTATTTTTTTTTTGAAATCTTAGATATCTATTATTTGTCAAATTTGGATAGAATTTAGAATCTTCAAAATTTTTTGAATATATCCAAGATATTTAAGATATCATAATTTTTCAAGATGTGATCGATTAGGAATATTTCCTAATCCGCAACCGCACACGTGGAAATAAATCTATCTATCAGGCTTTAGATAGAATTATTTCCATAGCGGGTATTTCGAATTTTAGCGTCGATCTGTCAGACTTCAGATTGAAACTTAATTCGAAAGATTTAGCGGTTATATTTTTTTTCATTTGATTTTAATTTCGAATTTCACAAAAAAAAATACAAAAAAAAAGATTGCTTTAGATTAGGTCAATTTCTTTAATTTAAAATTGCATGTTTAGATAATTGTTTTTTTAATTCCGAATTTCATTAAAAAAAAACACAAAAAAATAATTTGCCCGTCATTAGAAATAGGTCACGTCGTCGCATGACATATAGTTTGCATGTTAGGTTGCATTAATCGCATGTCAATTTTTGCACGTCATTACATATAGGTTAGCTTTCATTTAAACAAATAAAAAATCAAAAAAAAAATTTCTGCACCTTTGAACTCTAAGTTAGGATCTATCAAAATTGTCAAATTGAGTATTTTTCTCGAAATTGGTACCGAAAGGGCGTTAGGGAATCTAACGTAACCAAGTCCCGAATTTATGATTTCTGGTTCGTAGAAATAAAATAGTACTCCCGCTATTTTATTTAGGTTTCTAATCAACCTACCCTAAATGATTAGTGGCGACTCCCGTTGAAAATATTTGCATGCTCACAATTGGACCTAAGTTGCGATTTGGTAGAGTTTGGGAGAACTCGAGCTAGGTTAGTTAATTTAATTGATCTAGTAATCCATTAGCCCAAGATCGAAACCCGATTTTTTTTTAGGTCGCGACAGCCGCTGCTGCCGCTTCCCGCCGGCGCTGCTGCTGCCGCGCCCCACACCGCCGGAGCCACCCTTCGTCGCCGCACCTCGCACCGTCTACCGCCGTGCGCCACCCACTGCTGCCGCTGCTGTTCCGTCGCTGAACATCACCGCCTGCTGCCGGTGAAGTCGCTGCCGCGACGCCGCCGCACGCTGCTGCGACGCTGCTGCTCCCTGCCGTGCCGCCGCTGCTTCCCGCCGACGCCGCTGCTGCCCTTTGTCGCTGTGCACTGCCGCTGCCGGAGCCGTCGCACGCCGACGCCTCTGCTGTTCCGTCGCACGCCGACGCTGCCGTCGTCCCCGACACCGCGCCGCCGGTTCGCCGTTCGCCGCTCATCCCGATCCGCAAGTTCGAATTTGGAAATTATCTGCAAATTAGGTAATTGAACATTATCTGATATTTTTCAGAATATCTAATTTACTAATTTGGATGTTTGAATATTGCGTGAATATTGTGCGGAATATTAGATATATTAGGATGATTATCTGATATCTGCAATATTTTTTAAAATATTCAAAATTAGGAAACTTTCCTAATTCAACAACGTATCTGGACAACTATCAGACCTTATCCCTAAGGTACGATACGTGGCGATACGGAAAATCATTATCCTATCCATAATCACTTGGGTACGATAATGATTTTTATCTGCTTTCCAAATTTGAACGATCAACTTTCCGTCAATATCTATAACCCTATAGATATGACTGATAGCTCGATTTTTGTGCCTAATCCGAGTTTGAAACGAATCTTGTGGATCGCGTGGTTGTTTTAAATGTGGGTGCTATCTCTGTTTAGATTATTTTTCCTTTTCAAATAAAAAAGAAAATTCAAAAATATTAGTTAGGATTTGAATTTGAGTTTTGCACGTTTAAGAATCCTAAATATATCTAAACGATAGAGTAATTATTTAATTTAAATTAGGACTTGAGATAATCTATTTCCTAGTTTAAATTAAGTAATTTTCTAATCTTAATAGATTATTTAGGTTATTTTTTTTAATTCCGAATTTTCATGAAAATCCCAAAAAAAGAATGAATTGTTTTATGGCAGATTAGGATAGATTGCATTCTTAATTTAAGTAATTTATTATTTCGAATTTTAACAAAAATCCCAAAAATAAGTCATGTTAGGATATGTGAAGTCATCATAGGTTGCATGTTAATTTATGCATATTTTTATTCCGAATTTCATCAGAAAATACCAAAAATAAATCATTTGCCCGTCATTAGAATTAGGTCACGTCGTCGCATGACATATAGTTTGCATGCTAGGTTGCATTACTTGCATGTCATTTTTGCACGTCATTGCATATAGGTTAGCTTTCATTTAAATAAGCGAAAATCCAAAAATATTGAGTGAACTGCTTGTTAATTAGAAATCATATTAGGATGGTTGATGTGATTTTCTAGCTAACCATGCAGATGCTTACGTTGCTTCGAGGTAAGTAATTCTCCCAATCTTGCAATTTATTTAATGTTTTGATTATTGGGTGTTAAATTGGTGGTTTGCGTACCCGCATGAACACATCACATGTTAGTGACTAAGTTAAAATGGATCCAAATTGCTTGCCAAAACATTTTTGAAAAGAAAAGGTACCGAAAGGGCGTTAGACTAGATCTAGCGTAATCAAGTCCCCGGGTTTAGAATCTCTGGTTCGTAGAAATAAAACATACCTCCCTATGTTTTATTTAGGTTTCTAATCGACCTACCACAAATAGATTAGTGGTGACTCCAAGCATGAAAACTTTTGCATGTTAAAAACTTAAACCCTAAGTTGCGAATTGGTAGGGCTTGGGAGGGCCCGAGTTAGGTTTAGTCCTAATAATCCATTAGCCTAAGAGGGAAATTTTTTAGGTCGCGACAGTTGCTAATACGCAAATGGAGGAGAAGACACCTAGCATTGGATCAAAACATTGAAGATTTTTTACAATCTTATAATAACTTCTTGCCGATAAGGTACTCTTCCTCAGACATCAAGAAGATCACAGGCGGCCATAAGGTCAAACTAGGCGAGGGAGGGTATGGTTATGTGTTTAAAGGAAAACTCCGGAGCGGCCGCGAGGTGGCAATCAAGATTCTGAAGAAGGGGAAAGCAAACAGGCAAGACTTCATTAGCGAAGTAGCTACCATCGGAAGAATTCATGTTAATGTGGTCGGGCTCATCAGTTTTTGCTTCGAGGGCTCGAAACAAGCTCTTGTCTACGAATTTCATGCCCAATGGATGTTTGGATAAGCACATTTTCTCACGAGGAGAGGGGACTTCTCATAATGGCAAGGAAGTGTACGAGATTGCTCTCGGAGTGGCTAGAGGGATCGAGTATCTTCATCGAGGATGCGACGTGCAAATTCTACACTTTGATATTAAGCCTCATAACATTCTTCTCGATAGAGATTTTACTCCAAAAATTTCCGACTTTGGGCTAGCTAAATTGTATCCTACGTACTACAACACCGTGTGTCTCTGACTGCCGCAAGAGGAACCTTGGGATACATGGCTCTAGAGCTCGTCTTTAAGAACCTTGGGAGCATATTTACAAAGCCGATGTCTATAGTTTCGGAAAATTGTTTATGAAAATGGCCAGTGGGAGGAAGAATGCGGATGGGAATGTAGAGTGTTCAAGTCAGATTTACTTTCCTTTATGGTTTCATGACCAGCTTAGTGAAGGATTGGACATTCCGGTGGAAAAAGCAAGCGAGGAGGATCGGAAAATAATAAAGAAGATGATAATAGTTGCTCTTTGGTGCATACAATTGAATCCTAGCGAACGGCCTTCGATGCACAAAGTCTTGCAAATGCTCGAAGGAGAAGTAGATGATCTACAAATACCTCCCAAGCCACTCTTTTATCCAACAGAAATGTCAACAAGGGAAGATGGAACTTGGACTAACAATGACAAAGATACAATTTCCACTTCATCGACTAGTGAAATAACTTACGAAGATTATCATTTTGAGCATACTAGCACTAGTATTACACGTGTAGTCACATATCAAAACCATTGATCACGTCACATATATGTGGCAAATTGAAACGTGGTATTGATGATGTTTCATGTGTAGCTCCCCTTTCTTGGCCATCATCATATTGTGGATATTTATGACTATACTTATGGATCTTTATTACGCCCGTGTCATCCTTTAGCATTATCAATTAAAGATGTTCATTGGTTATAATGTGGACTTTGGGGTCAATAGAAAATCTAGTGAACGTGGTATTGATGATGTTTCATGTGTAGCTCCCCTTTCTTGGCCATCATCATATTGTGGATATTTATGACTATACTTATGGATCTTTATTACGCCCGTGTCATCCTTTAGCATTATCAATTAAAGATGTTCATTGGTTATAATGTGGACTTTGGGGTCAATAGAAAATCTAGTGACGATTTTCAGCATAGTGCTATGACGAGAGAGCTTGGGTTTCGAAGCATTTTGAAGGATATTGAGTCAAAGAATAGTGGGAGATATCAAAAGATGATCTCTCCCTTAATAACAATAATACATGACATTATCTATTTGCTAGGTTTGCTAAAGTTATTTAGTGGTAATTGTGCACTTAAAAAATGATATTAGTTTTCCTTTCGAGATTCATTGTCTAAGGCTATTACTTCAGGAGAAAACTCTACTCGAGATTCTTTATTAAATTATGTTTGAGTATTCTACGCGAGTTTAAATTCATTTCAAATGCTAATGAAGTAATGAGTATTGTCATGTTCAGATTTCAAGATCATGTTAACTATTCCAAACCCTTCCTACTATCATTTTTCAGCACTTCATCACTCCTCATATCAAATCGAACGAAATAGAAATAGGCGAGGGCAAACAAAATCCTGCTTTGAGAATGGATGTAAAATTTTTCAATTTTTGTAAATTTCATTTCGCCATTTTCAAGATTGACTTTCATATAATTTCATTTGCATTTTTTGATTAGGAAATGAGGAAAAGAGAATCAAACATAGCGTTGCATCATTTATAATTTCACTGTTTTTTTTCTTGGCCGGATACAATATTTCTATTTTTGGCCTCCAAAGTAGGGGTGTGCAACGGGAATCGACTGGACCGGACCGGTCGGTTCTGGACGATTCTAGAGGGCACCCGGCCCGGCTTCCAATTCCATAAAATTGGAACCGGTGATTTTCAGTCCGGTTCTCAGTTCTACAAGAAACCGGACCAGACCAATTATTTTTAAAATTTTAATTTTTTTAAAAAAATTTTAAAAATAATCATTTGAACTAGGATGTGTTCGTTTCACGGAAAATGAGCAATTTGGAATTTCCGAAAAATAATCGCATGTATCACTTACAAAAATGAATGAATGGAGAATTTTTTCATTGCCCACAAATATAGTTCGGCATATATTGTTATCGATGATGAAAATATTTTTCCATTAACTAATTTTTCTAAACGACATAAGCATTTATTTTTCGGAAAATATTTTCCAAGTCACTCATTTTCCATGAAACCGACGCACCCTTAATTATTAGGGATTTTCTCAAAGTCCAAAGATTCTGAAGAAACACTCTTTCGATAATTTGGGATACGGGGCGAAAATAAACAAAAAGTTCGGAGCACCAAATCCGTAATAACAGAAAGGTCGCGTCCTCGGATGCAAAGAATCATCGCCACGCTATTTTGCTTCCTTCTTGTAGTCTCTTTGCTTTAGCGAGGCGGGTCGCTCCTTCTAGGCTCAAAACGCATCGAACCGTTAAATTCAAAAATTAAGCAAAAAAAAAAGAGAAAGAAAGCTCATTTTGATTCTGATTCTCGCGATCTTATCGAGATTTCTGCTCTTTTCTAGGTTCCATCTCCACTGTCTTTTCTTGTGCGATTGTTCCCTCGAATCGCAGTCCCAATCCACACTTGCGTGACGGTGACAAGGACGAAGAAGAAGATGAAGGCGATGAGCGGCGGAGGCGAACCGGAGGCGACGCGTTGCAGCACGTGCATGGTGGGGACGCCGGTGGAGCCTCGGGCGTACCCAGCAAACCAGCACGCTGCCACGTGGATTGCCAGCGAGGCCCGCCCAGCGAGCTTCCACTCCAGCTACATGAACGCCACCCCGAGCGGCTCGGCCTCCGGCTTCGCCAGCCTCAACCAGAGCAGCGGCGGCTGCGAGAACCGTACATCCACTTAGCTCCACTGAATGCTTCTGCACCGCCTGGCAGGAGTGAGTACCATCGAGGCGTGTTCTTGCGTCGGAAGTTATGGTTGATGATTAGGCTTTTGAGGATGGTGTTGATGAGGCCGACGCTTTGCTGGTGTTTGCAGGTCCAATGAACAAGATAGGCGACGTGTTGAACCGGTGTGGGAGGAGGTTCGAAGATGCTTCGCGAAAAGCAGAGGTGCTCACGGACAATGTCTGGTATCACCGTGAGTATTCTCTACATTTTGGATTTATTCGTGGAGACGTATCTGATCGCTTGCTTGCATATGTTATTTCTCTGTTTCTGAAATATAAGCGAATGGTATGGAAGTAAATATTCAATACAGAAGAGTTTGGCACTTTGTTCATCATTGACGTCGTTTGTCCGGCATGGTGGTCTCGTACCATTGCGGTCCTGAGGCTTTAGGAATCAGTTCAAATGATCAGTCATCGGCTTCTTTTGGAATCACCACCAAGGAACTAGCATACATGCCTTCATAATCTGTGTATTCAATCCGCCAATTAGCTGTTGAGTGGATCAAGTCCCTTGATTATTTATCTAGAGGAGTTTCAACTTTGATGAGCGGTGCTATCTTCGGCGCTTATTCCTTTGGCAATCTATTTCGATTCCTACTTATAGCAAATTGCCAAATTTATAACATGGTACTTCCGTCAAGGACATGGTTTGTTTTCCATAATTTTCTGAAGCCATCTGGACCCATTGGGCTCTTTGCGTGACTGAACGTTGGACTAGATGAACGATCGTCTCTTGGCTCTCCATCTTTTTCCCTGTAAAGAAGAAAAATTAGCTTTGTGCTGTAAGAGCAACCACTGCAGCTGGCTCGTTGTCCGTTCTTTAGTTTGTTTGTGACTTGTAAGAGACAAAGCCCGTAATTTCTTTGATTCTTGTCTCCTCATGATTTCTAATCAATCGAAGTGTGAAGTTCAGAACTCTATTCTTGCCTGACCTTGACTAATTGGTAATTGTGCTATTCTTGTGTGAAACAGTTAGAACCAGCCCTAACATCACAGAGGCAGCGATGGCTCGACTTGCTCAGGGGACAAAAGTGCTCACCAAGGGGGGACAGGATAAGGTATTTCAACATACGTTTGAGATTCTGCCAGGAGAGAAGCTCCTGAAGGCATATGCTTGCTATCTATCCACTTCCACTGGGCCTGTCATTGGGACATTGTATTTATCAAACAAGAGATTGGCCTTCTGTAGTGATACTCTCTTTGCCAATACTCTCCCTCAGGGCAGCAACAGTGGATGCATTACAAGGTAACCTTTTCCAATCTTCCTGTAATTGCATTTACTCTAGGATTGCGGTTTCAAATTGGAAAGCGCTGACCTTTTGTCTGAATCGTGATAAGTTTTTGATGCATGACAAATTCCTAGCCTGAGTTATTATTTTCGTTTCCCCTCTTGTGACTGGCCTGAGTTATCATTATCGTTTCCCCTCTTTGGAGAACCTTCACTGGAAAGGACCTTCATTTTACTCATTGTCTGTATTACTTCACTGTGCCTTGGATCATTTTTCCATCATTTTGTTCTTATCTAAGCATGAAGCATCTGAATATAGTGAAACATACCCTGGAAAAAGTTTGTTCCAGCTCTGCTGAGCTTCCCTCTCCAACCATCAGTTTTTAAAGCGCTTTCTTCCTGATTGACTGTCTAGGTGGTTCTGCTGCTCGATCAGTTGAGCACTGTTAGTCCTTCTTCAAACAGGTTGAATCCTTCTGAAAAGCACATCCTGGTTGGTACGAGAGATGGTTATGAATTCTGGTTCATGGGTTTCATATCGTACGACAAGGCTCTCAAGAACATAAATGAGGCTTTGCAGCACCATTGGGGCAATAGCATGGCCGGGAGGATACGAGTACAATAACTCCCCTCATTGGGGGAGAGATATCCGACTGTACTTGAATAACTTGGATATGTGTCTGACTGCTATGGATACTCGATGTCTAATGTTTTACTTTGTAATGTAAAATAAAAGAATATAAAGCTTTCATAGTCCCACAAAGGATCACCAGAGCTTTCTTCAATATTGCTCTCTGGTTAGATAAGCCTGAATGACTCTGGCCAGTCATTTCAGATACCCATATTTGCCAATGGGCTGAGATTTGTGGTGAGTGACCAATGCATGATTGCATTGGAAGCTTCTTGTTCTAGTGTTATTTTCGCATTGATCTGTAGATAGTCACATGTTGTATCACTGGCCACTGTATGCAATCTTTCTTGGCCTGTAGAAGTGGGACTTCGACAGCAACATTTCCTTTTGCAGCAGGTAATTATGTTCTGTGAAGCAGCTGTTGGAAATTCGTTTCTTCTTCTTCCATTTGATAATCGGGTTGTTCAGTTATGGAAGCTGGCTTATGATCGCACTATAGCTGATAACGACAATTATAATCTAAATCACGTTTTGCTGCAAATGCTTAACCCCACATGATCTAATTGTCGGAAGGGAAGTATTTTATTGCAGCAAACTTCTATCTGCAAGATCGTCGAAACGACACGTCCCTTGATCACAAAGTCGCTTGGGAAACTATTTTCTATGCAGGAGACTGAGAATCCACAAACCTGTTCTAATCATTTTGCCAGCAAACCAAACTAGCAATCAAAATGTTGAAAGCTTTTGAGTCCTAAACTTATGGTAGGACTGTCTACTCAATCCTAAACTTTCTATTTTTTACAATATAGTCCTCAACCTTTTGACGATCTCTCCATGTAGATTTGTGAATGCTAAAAGAGAATAGATAAATGGAGGAGAATGCTCGATGCTCATCCCGTCAATGATTGTGTAACATGTGATATGATGTGCTAATAGTTTAGCCAAAAGTTTTATAAAAAAGACAAAATAGAAAAGATGGCATGTGCTTATGGTTATCATTTTATATAAGAACCTACCTCTCTCTATGTCTATGTTTTTCTCTTGGCGTGTTCCACATGATCTGAGCCCTGTTCAATGTAGACTTGTACCTACGTGCTCGTTAAGCGTCGAGTCGGCTCATATCCTTTGTCGTGAGACGGGGATTGATGTTCACGTTTCTCACTTTTTTTAATCTTGATAGGATTAGGACCTGTAGAGTCATGGTACAGATGCATTCAAACTGCATCAAAAGAATATTAGTTTCGTGCACTCCGTTCGCTTTCCATGGAATGGTGCGCCATATAATATAGTTTTCTCGCCTGGCAATTCGTGTCAGTAGGGACAGAATCGTGTTCTCAATGTACGCCGTGTCATTTAAATAATCCTGGCTCACCCTTTTTTCACGTGCCAAAGAATTTGATTTTTACCCCGACGAACGTGTTGATCCATGACGACCCGGCCCGTCCTGTCGCGTCCGCGCCTTCGCTCTGTATTTCCACCGTTCCTTCCCGTGCCTCATCCGTTGCCGCCGGTCACATCAATCGCCCCTCAGAGGCAACACAAAGTTTTACTTTCCTCTTTTGACTTTCACGCGCCGAAATCACTACCCATGCGTAGTCATCGCATGGAGTCTACCGATGAAGAGAACGAGAGCCGTGTGAGTTTTCCTTGCGGGCCAACGAATCTCTCCCCTAGCAAGTGACCCTTTCGGAAAAGTGATCAGGGTCAATCCATTGGACGCTCAACCCCGCTTTTCAAACCCCTTCTATGGGAAGACCTGGCGACGCAAAAGGTGCAGTAATCAGAACTCCCCCATCATCTCTTAAAATAAGCGTGGACGTAGATTGATTTGGGGGGGCGGCGCTTGTGATGTCAACTCGAGAGACCCACGAAAGAGATAGAAGCCGAGGCCAACTCAAGTCAAGGACTAAAGATGTCATCACCAATTATGGCTGAGGGAATCATGTAGCGGCATCAATTGCAAGTCCCAGCCTTTTTTACTCGTTTAGGTCAATAAATGTCATAACATCTCGCCCGATTCACGGTGCATCGGTCAAGGCTCCGTCTACAAAGTAAGAACGCCGGGCTCTAAACTCGCTTTGACTATTGCTTTTCACCGCATGGTGTTTCATGTGCGAGGAAAACGTGAGTTATTTTTCTAATGGGAATTATATGGTTTTCTTTTCTTTCTTCTTTTTTTTTGTTGGGAATCCGAACCATTTGAATCGATGAGGAAAACAGAAAAAAATAATTAATATTACGAAGAACTCTAAATTAGTACGCACATGATAAATTTACTTTCCGTTAATTTTCGTTAAATTTAATCATCAAATTGTTGAATTGAATGATACGTGGCAATTGACGAGTGTACCAATTTTGGATTTTACCATCCGTTTTGTCACAGGTGTACTAATTTGTGGTTTTTCATTATATTAATCTAATTTAATGAAAAATAATATAGGGTAAATTTATCACAAATGTACCAATTTAGAGTTTTTGGTGGCTAGGAGTGAGTGGTTCTAGGTTCTATACAGGTTCTACCTAAAACCTACCTATGGGAATTTTTTGGAACATGGAACATATCATACATGCCTTCGAACTTGAAACCTACCATGTCACAAATCTTAGAGTCAATTCCAAGATCTACTCAGTTCCACTTGTATTATTAATTATCTTTAATAACCACCACTTGCTATGATATACTGACCACAACTTATATTTAGAAACACGGAAAATATGAAACATTAACAAGTCATAAAATGAAAACTCAGACTAGTGGTTCCAAATTATGTACTCATCATCTAACCCTAAGGATCACCACAGGATCACACGAAGACATAGACCAAGAAAAAATATAAAATACTTGTTTAAGGTTCTAAGTTCTAGGTGGACCTAGAACCCGGAACATACTTATCGAAACATTTTCCCTAATTTTTGTAACCTGGACCTTACATACCTTGAAACCCAGAACCTACAGGTTTCTATCGGTTTCAGGTTGCGCAACCCTAGTGGCTATAGAATTTTTCGCGGTATTAACCCAGGAAAAAATTGTCGAAATTGAAAGTTTTTTTTATCTGGACAAGCACGTTTCTGGCGTGGGGGTATTTGGTAAAAAAAAATGGAAATTTGGATATTACCTCTGAAATGAGAGAGTGTGTGTGCGCGCGCACAGGGGGGGAGCGCGCACAGGGGGGGAGCGAAATTATCCGACTCCGAGGGTGGAGGGGGGGTAGGTGGCGGCTTGTGATGGGCGGTTGGGTATCATCCCATCTAGGCTTTCTGCAGAGAATATCCGCCACGCTCTTCTTCTTCTGAAAATAAAAATATAAAAATAAAAACAAAAATTAAAAAAAAAAAAGAAGACTAAGAAGAAAAAACGAATATTCTTTCCTCTCACCCTTTTATTTTTTATAAATAAAATATTAAGTATGCCAGTTGTGTTAGACAAATATATATAGCTCGAGCCATATCTCTTTCTCTATTATATACACATATGTGATGTAAAATCGGAGAAAGATTTCAACCTCAAACCCCATTTTTTATGTGGATTTTTTTTTATCAAAGGTAATAGTTTTCGTCCCTAAATTAAGGACGGCATCATAATGACAATGATCAAGGAAAATGTCACGCATTTTTTGAAATTCTATCCCTCGAGATGTATGAGATCCAACTTATGTTTTTTCCCTTAAAAGAGCTTGGTTGTTCAAGAGCCGTTTCTTTCTTTTACTTATTTAAGATTTTTTTCTTTCACCCGCTTACATTAAGGACAACAACACGTACAACCTCATGCTAGTTAAGGAAACAAGGGAAAAGGACGTTGAGGCGGATTTTATTTACTAGGCATGCCCGGTTTGAAAAGATTGCGGACTCTTAAAATTTGTACGGAAAAACAAAAACAAAAAAAAGGGAGAAAAGAAAGACTCGCTACCCTCTCATTACTTATTCTTCAAGTTTTCGAATCTCCCCAGCGAAAAAGCAAAGAAAAGGACAACAAGATCCATCTTTGAAGAAGTCACCGAGATGGAAACTCGCACAATGTCTACTCGTGTAAAAGGGCCTCCTTAAAATGTGCGCACATGAATACCGATAAAATTGTTCCGTGCACATTTTATACAATCTCGAACATTTTTCATCGCTCCTAAGAAATTATCTCAATAACTCTCCGGAGGCACTCGTGAACAATCCTAATCATACACACATACATATCATATAATGTAAAAATGATTAGAATGCGAGTATTTCGTCTTTTTCCATATGTCGGTATCTTAGTCATGTCCACACGCAATTCACGTTCTCACTCTTTTACTCTCAGCACTGATAGGAACTCCACCCATGCGCGAATCATAAAAGCAAACCAAAACCCCACCCCCCCTCCCCAAAAATAAAAAATAAATTAAAATAAAAAATCACTCACCTCCACACAATTAGCTGTCGTCGGAGATTTTATTTTTCCCTATCTCCGTTGATAAATCCACTCCTCATTATTTCCAAGAAAGAAGCAGAGCACCTCAAAATATTCCTCGCATCTTTTATCTGTCTTTCTCTTCCATCTCCACACTAAACACTCAGATTTTGCCTTGTTGATTCGTGCTCTCTCCTATTGCATGAGCTATGCACAAAGATCCACTCCTCGTTGTTGTTGTTGTTGTTGCTGTTCTTCTTCTTCCTCTCCATCTGTCTTTTAGCATCGCCGTCGAAAAAAATCAGTGCGCCACCTCTTGCGGCGAGGTCAACATAGGCTTCCCGTTTCGGCTGAGGGGTGACCCGACGGTCTGCGGCGACCTTAACTTTGAGCTAGCTTGCATCGATAACCGCACCTTTCTCGATCCGTACTCGGGCAATTACTCCGTACGGTACATCGACTATACCAACTACACGATCGGGATTGCTGATACGGGTCTGCAAAAGGGCAATTGCTCGTCTCTTCCTCACCGATCTTCGCCGTGCCGCAACTTCTCCATACCAGATTTGTATACTTGTTGGGATGCCAGGTACTCTGTTCCAGATTTATCGAAGACCGTTTCGATCGTGGGCTGCAGAAAGGCCGTCGATTCTCACCTTTACATTGACACTTCCTCGTACCTCGATGGGGCCAAATTTTCAAATTCTTTTGGTACAAGAAGGCGATTTTATGCCATGGTGGATGCAAATGTCTCGAATGTGGAAACCGGATGCACTATAGAGCATATGGCAATGATACCATGGTGGGTTGATGGCAATCATCTTCGTTCCTATGCGCAAATTCACGAACAGATGGTTTATGGGTTTGAGCTTTCATGGCTTCAAAAAGCCTGTAAGATGTACTTCAAAGGTTGTGCTTGGTGCGACATCAACGCTGAGCACCAGATTTATTGCGGAGCCAACACAGGTAAGGACTTTTGACTCGTTTAGTTTTCTCAACATAAACAAAATTGTGAGGATATCTTTCGATATCTGATCTAAACGTGAAATCGAGCTCGGTCATTTGTATATCTTTTCATAGCTCACGTGATTTCAAAATGGCCATTAAGATCTAGTAGCCAGTTAAATGCTGTCGAGGTATTTTACAAGTATAATAATGAATACAGTTTTGTTTATTTGTTTATTAATTTTATGCGAATTCCACCTACAAATCTTAGTGGATTGAACTAGTATACACATTGCTTGATTACGGTGTAAATAAGTGTCTTTTAAATTTTCTTCTGCTTTCATTTGTCACATATTGGTATCTTTTTTGCAGATATCCTCGATTACCTCTCTGATATTCGCAGGACTATTAAATTGATCTCGCTCCATGGCATCGGTAACATTAAATCTTCTCGTTGTGGAATCAATTTTGTGTTTCTAAATGCAAACATTTAGCACACCCGCAAATTAGTTATACGTATAAGAATAAATACATAATTTATTCATTTTTTTATACTGAATGCTTGATTGTGGTCTAAATAAGTATCTTTTAAATTTTCTTCAGCTTTCACTTGTCACATATTCTATCTTTTCCGCAGATGAAAATATCACCGTTCACCTCTTCAATATCATCTCCGATAATGTCAGGATTATTAAAATGATCTCGCTCCACGGCATTGGTAATGTTTATACAATCTTCTCATTGTGGAATTAATTTGATGTCTCTAAATGCAAACTTTCAACAGACCCACAAATTAGTTATAGGTATAAGAATAAATACATCATTTTATTCATTTTTTATACTCGGTGCTTGATTATGGTCTAAATAAGTGTCTTTTAAATTTCTTCAGATTTCACTTGTGACAAATTCAATCTCTTTTGCGGAATGGGGACCAAACGTTACCGAGATGCTATGCCCTCGCTCTTTGGCATAGGTAACATTACTACCGCCTTCTCGTTGTGAAATTGATTTAATATTTCTAAATGCAAACGTTTAACACACCCACAAATCAGTTATTGGAAATACAGCATTTGCGTTCATGGTTGGGAAATTCATCTTGGGAGCCCCATGCGTGATGATGTTGCTAACACGCAAATGGAGGAAAAGACACTTAGCAATGGATCAAAACGTTGAAGATTTTTTACAATCTAATAATAACTTCTTGCCGATAAGATACTCTTACTCAAACATCAAGAAGATCACGGGCGGCCATAAGGTCAAACTAGGTGAGGGAGGGTATGGTTATGTGTTTAAAGGAAAACTCCGGAGCGGCCGCGAGGTGGCGGTCAAGATTTTGAAGAAGGGGAAAGCGAATGGACGGGACTTCATTAGCGAAGTGGCCACCATCGGAAGAATTCATCATGTTAATGTGGTCGGACTCATTGGTTTTTGCTTCGAGGGCTCGAAACAAGCTCTTGTCTACGATTTTATGCACAATGGATCTTTGGATAAGCACATTTTCTCACGAGGAGAGGGGACTTCTCATAATGGCAAGGAAGTGTACGAGATTGCTCTTGGAGTGGCTAGAGGGATCGAATATCTTCATCGAGGATGCGACATGCAAATTCTACACTTTGATATTAAACCTCATAACATTCTTCTCGATAGGGATTTTACTCCAAAAGTTTCTGACTTTGGGCTCGCTAAATTGTATCCGAAGGACTACAACAACGTGTCTCTGACTGCTGCAAGAGGAACCTTGGGATACATGGCTCCGGAGCTCGTCTTTAAGAACCTTGGGAGCGTATCTTACAAAGCCGATGTCTATAGTTTCGGAAAATTGTTGATGGAAATGGCCAGTGGGAGGAAGAATGCGGACATGATTGCAGAGTGTTCCAGTCAGATTTACTTTCCTTTATGGGTTCATGACCAACTTAGTGAAGGATTGGACGTTCCGGTGGAAAAAGCAAGTGAGGAGGATCGGAAAAAAATAAAGAAGATGATAATAGTTGCTCTTTGGTGTATACAATTGAATCCTAGCGAACGGCCTTCGATGCACAAAGTCTTGCAAATGCTCGAAGGAGAAGTAGATGATTTACAAATACCTCCCAAGCCACTCTTTTATCCAACAGAAATGTCAACAAGGGATGATGGAACTTGGACTGACAATGGCAAAGATACTATATCCACTTCATCGACTAGTGAAATAACTTATGAAGATTATCATTTTGAGCATACTAGCACTAGTATCGCCCAAGTATAGTCACATATCAAAACCATTGATCCCGTCACATATGTGGCAAATTGAAATGTGGTATTGATGATGTTTCATGTGTAGCTCCCCATTCTTGGCCATCATCATATTGTAGATATTTATGACTATACTTATGGACTTTGGGGTCAATAGAAAATCTAGTGACGACTTTTAGCATAGTGCTATGACGAGCAGGTTTGGGTTCCGAAGCATTTTAAAGGATATTGAGTCAAAGAATAGTGGGAGATATAAAAAGATGATCTCTCCCTTAATAACAATAATACATGACATTATCTATTTACTAGGTTTGCTAAAGTTATTTAGTGGTAATTGTGCACTTAAAAAATGATATTAGTTTTCCTTTCAAGATTCATCGTCTAATGCTATTACTTCCGGAGCAAACTCTATTCGAGATTCTTTATTAAACTATGTTCGAGTATTCTACTCGAGTTTAAATTCATTTCAAACGCAAATGAGTATTGTCATGTTCAGATTTCAAGATCGTGTTAACTATTCCAAATGCTTCCTACTATCATTTTTCAGCACTACATCACTCTTCATATCAAATCGAACGAACTAGAAATAGGTGAGGGCAAACAAAATCCCGCTTTGAGAATGGCTGTAAAATTTTGCAATTTTTGTAAATTTCATTTCGCCATTTTCAAGAATGAATTTAATATAATTTCATTTGCATTTTTTGATTAAGAAACGAGGAAAAGAGAATCAAACAGAGCGTTGCATCATTTATAATTTCACTGTTTTTTTTTCTTGGCCGGATACAATATTTCTATTTTTGGCCTCCAAAGTAGGGGTGTGCGACAGGAATCGCCTAGACCGGACCGGTCAGTTCTGGACAGTTCTAGAGGGCGCCCGACCCAGTTCTTGGTTCCATGAAATCAAAACCGGTGATTTTCAATCCGGTTCTATCACGCCTCGAATCCCATCGAGCTCGCGACACACTTCTTTGGTCGATTAATGCGATATCCCAGGGTATCGCCGACCCAATTAGTCTTATCAGAGATTTATATCATCCAGCGGAAACCACAAATCCCGGGACAAATATAACTAGGGTAAACAAGGGAGAATAAACATACTCATTCCTCATTCTCACTTATATAATATTCACAATTTACAAACCACCATATACATATGCACACCGCACTATAAACCACCGATATCAAAAAGGATCGATAGCCTGGGTATTCTATCGCCAAATATGGAACCCTCCAAAACTTATTTCACAACCCCTACACTAGCCCCTATGCCATCAACTTGGCATCCACTCCGAGTCCGATTCTTCAGCACTCGAGTCTGAGTCCCCCTGGACTATCTACTCGTCTAAAGACTCCGGTTCAGCCTCGATCTCGATCGGGTGGTCTATATCACCCGATTCCACTGGAACCTCGTCCCGTTCCTCCTCGATTGACTCCTCAAAGAAATCGTCCTCTGGTACAAAATCGGGATCGATCCATTGCTCATACGGGGGTATATACTCCGGTTCTCCCTTAGGTTCAACAGGCTCGTCCTCAAGTTTTGGTTCGAGTTCTTCTTCTTCCAGTTCTTCCTCGGGAATCACCTTGAGATCTACGTCCATTGGATCGTACCCCGCCTGCTACTCATCAGGTTCTGGATCATGTTTGGCCTCCGAGGGCTCAGGTGCTGTAGGCGCTTATTGCAATCCAAATTGCGCCAGACTAGTCGCCACACCAATCAACTCGCCATCAGGAGGAGGTATAGCAAACGGGTCCCAGTCTCCAACTCCATCAAAGGGGACGTCAAATCGGCGGACGGGATCGAACTCATCTATCCCGTATCGGAAGAACCACGCGGTGTATGTATGGGCCTCCCATAGGGGTAATCCTACATCTACAAAGACTACGGTGGTATGCTTAATCCAGGTCATATGGTCATCTATAAGAAACTCTACAACATCGTGGTCGGTATACATCGGTACTCCAAAACGCTCATGTGGCGGTGGCGGAGGAGGATTCATTGATCAGGCCGGGGATCTGAAAAATATTAGTTGAAAAAACCATGAGATTACATCTCAATAAGCACACCCCTAAACCCCACCTAGGTTATCACGTACCTCCAAACAATCATAAACATCACAGCACCCAATAATCATATAACAGGCACATCATTTACACTTACCTGGGTCTTTCCAGCGTGCAACCTACACGTTAGCCACAACCACACCACATTCAATCACAGGCACGTTCAAGCTTCATTTCATGCATTCATTCCCGTCTCATCGCATTATTTTCACACACTCGCCAGTGACCCGCGTAATGAAACCGCCTCAGGTTCACTGCAATCATCTCTCATTGCCTCGCCAGTGACCCGCATAATAGTACCGCCTCAGGCTCACTGCAACTATCTCATAACAACACTTCAATGCCCGCGTAATGGTACCGCCTCAGGCCGTGTATCTTGCCCCCGCAGTGATACCGCCTCAGGCTCAACACCCACCACCTACGACACAACCCACATAATGGTACCGCCTCAGGTTGGCCATCCTCCGGTAATACCGGGCATCATCCCGCGTAGTCGTACCGCCTTAGGATGGAAATATCCCCGCATAATGGTACCGCCTCAGGGATTTCCACGATCACACATGCCACTCCACACACAACCTTTTTCTCATTTACATGCTCAACACTCACTTGCCACTTAATTGGCCAATCACACGTGGCCAGTGCACGCAACAATTCACACACATTTTTCATGCTCACTAAGCATTCAACATAGCCAATTGACAATTAATTCAATTCGGCCCGAGCGTGCACATAACAAAGCATATTTAAATCAATCAATTGCACATTAATGCATCCAATTTCATCACCACAATTCAGCCACAGTTCAAACGTACAACCAACATACAAATTGGCATTTTTCCATATCAAAACCACGGCAAATCGATTCCGGCTCTTCACGACATTTTCCCACAATTAGTCACCGAATCTGAATACCTAATTTACATACCGTACCGCATTTTCCAGCATTCAAACCAGCAATTTTCAGCATATACTTGGCCTCTAAATTTCCACCAAAATTTCCCAAATTTCATTCCTAAGGCCCGCTAACCAATTCCGCCCCTAAAACCGTGCTAATCCGCATCTATTAAAACCCGAATCCACCCTAATTTGTCCGTCGATACCTGACGTCCTAAATAAAGTTTAGGATGTGACTTACCAAACTCTAGACTAACTCGGCTAGAGCGAAAAACGGCGGCGATCGGCGGGGACGACGGCAAGCGGCGGCGCGGCTTGGCAGCATGGACGGCGTGCGGTGGCGGCTTCCTTGCCGTGGTTCACAGCCACGAGGAGGAGAGAGAGAAAGAGAGGGACGGCGTGGGATGGGGGGTACAGCACGGTGGTGGGACGACGGACGGACGGTGGCCAGCGGCGGCGGTGCGGCGACGAGCGGCCAAGGGGGAGAGAGAGCCCACGGTGAGGGAGGGGGAGAGAGAGAGAGAGAGAAGGCCAAGAGTTTGAGAGAGAGAGAGGAAATTTGGACTAAAATAGTCCAAGTCCAATAATTGATGCCCAAAAGACAATCATGCCCCTTTCTCACAAAATGAATCAACGGCCGAGATTCGATCTTATCCTGTAATCAACGGCTCGGATCGAATTTTTTTCAAAAATATCAAAGGGCAATTTGGGAATTTCATAAAATTTCAAGGGCAAAATTGTCCAACTCAAAAAATAGAGCAAAATGACCAAAATGCCCTTCCCCTCTAACATTTGCCCTTTGTAATCCTTCAAGGGTAAAATGGTCACTTTTTCATTTTCTTGCCCAATTTAAATTTTTCTGAAGGATCCTGGAAAATTCAAAGCTATACGTTCCAACCACAACGTCGTCCTAACTTCCTGTCGTGACTTCCTAATTTTTCGATGTCCAAATTGGGCTCTAATTAATAATTAAATTTTATTAAACGTAACTCGAGCGTTTCTCAAACTAACGAGCGTCTTTCTAGGGAAATTCGCATATTCGATCCATGACTGATAATAAATCGAGTCACTTGCAAGTTCATTCGGTTCGTGACGACTTCGGTTGTCATTTAAATTGCGAGGATCGATCTCTAGATCCGAGGGGCACGATCGTTCGATATAGGTTCATGATCATTTGTCAATTCATTTCGTGGTCCAGCGGAATCACCCGCGATCCACTACTATGACAGTGGCGAACTGACCCCTGGCTATCCTTGGATCGGCCTACAGTGGCTCAAAATGTCACCTCGGCGATTTTATGATCGAAAATCAATTCATGATCGAATTTTCTTTTAGTCGCACGAATTTAAATCCCTAATTAGCCCTTCCCTAATGGTTAGTATCCCAGAAATGATCAGTTTCGGGCGAGAACTAACTACGAGTATGTTCATAAAACCAAACATTTCATAAATCCTAAATAGAAAATTTTCAGGATGTCATAGATTCTCAGTTCCACAAGAAACCGGATTGGACCAATTATTTTTAAAAATCTATTTTTTAAAACAATTTTAAAAACAATCATTTGAACTAGGGTGCGTTCGTTTCGTGGAAAATAAGCGATTTGGAATTTCCGAAAAATAATCACTTGTATTACTTACAAAAATTTCTGAAAAAGTTTTCATTGTCCACGAAAATAGTTCGGCATAAATTATTATCGATGATGAAAATATTTTTCATTAACTAATTTTTCTAAACGACATAAGTAATTATTTTTTGGGAAATATTTTCCAAGTCACTATTGCTTCCTTCTTGTAGTCTCTTTGCTTTAGCGAGGCAGGTTGCTTCTTCTAGACTCAAAACGCATCGAACCGTTAAATTCAAAAATTAAGCAAAAGAGAGAGAGAGAAAGCTCATTCGGGTTCTGATTCTCGTGATCTTATCGAGATTTCTGCTCTTTTCTAGGTTCCATCTCCACTGTCTTTTCGTGGGCGATTGTTCCCTTCGGATCGCAGTCCCAATCCACACTTGCGTGACGGTGACGAGGACGAAGAAGACGAAGGCGATGAGCGGCGGAGGTGAACCGGAGGTGACACGTTGCAGCACGTGCATGGTGGGGACACCGGTGGAGCCCCGGGCGCACCCCGCAAACCAGCACGCTGCCACGTGGATCGCCGGTGAGGCCCGCCCCGCGAGCTTCCACTCCAGCTACATGAACGCCACCCCTAGCGGCTCGGCCTCCGGCTTCGCCAACCTGAACCAGAGCGGCGGCGGCGGCGGCGAGAACCCGTACGTCCACGTCGCTCCGCTGAATGCTTCTGCGCCGCCTGGCAGGAGTGAGTTGCCGTCGAGGCGTGTTCTCTGCATCGGAAGTTATGGTTGATGATTAGGCTTTTGAGGATGGTGTTGATGAGGCCAACGCTTTGCTGGTGATTGTTTGCAGGTCCGATGAACAAGATATGCGACGCGTTGAGCCGGTGTGGGAAGAGGTTCGAAGATGCTTCGCGAAAAGCAGAGGTGCTCGCGGACAATGTCTGGCATCACCGTGAGTATTCTCTACATTTTGGATTTATTCGTGGAGACGTATCTGATCGCTTGCTTGCATATGTTATTTCTCTGTTTCTGAAATATAAGCGAATGCTATGGAAGTAAATATTCCATGCAAAGAGTTTGGCACTTTGTTCATCATTGACGTCGTTTGTCCGGCATGGTGGTCTCGTACCATTGTGGTCCTGTGGTTTTAGGAATCAGTTCAAACGATCAGTCATCGGCTTCTTTTGGAATCACCACCAAGGAACTAGCATACATGTCTTCATAATCTGTGTATTCAATCCGCCAATTAGCTGTTGAGTGGATCAAGTCCCTTGATTATTTATCTAGAGGAGTTTCAACTTTGATGAGCGGTGCTATCTTCAGCGCTTATTCCTTTGGCAATCTATTTCGATTCCTACTTATAGCAAATTGCCAAATGCATTACTTATAGCAAATTGCCAAATGCATAACATGGCACTTCCGTCGAGGACATGGTTTGTTTCCATAATTTTCTGAAGCCATGCGGACCCATTGGGCTCTTTGCGTGACTGAACGTTGGACCAGATGAATGATCGTCTCTTGGCTCTTCATCTTTTTCCCTGTGAGGAAGAAGAATTTGCCTTGTCCTGTAAGAGCAAGCACTGCAGCTGGCTCGTTGTCCGTTCTTTAGTTTATTTGTGACTTGTAAGAGACAAAGCCCGTACTTTCTTTGATTCTTGTCTCCTCGTGGTTTCTAATCGATTGAAGTGTGATGTTCAGAACTCGATTCTTGCCTGACCTTGACTAATTGGTAATTGTGCTATTCTTGTGTGAAACAGTTAGAACCAGCCCTAACATCACAGACGCAGCAATGGCTCGACTTGCTCAGGGGACAAAAGTGCTCACCGAGGGGGGACAGGATAAGGTATTTCAACATACGTTTGAGATTCCGCCAGGAGAGAAGCTCCTGAAGGCATATGCTTGCTATCTATCCACTTCCACTGGGCCTGTAATTGGGACACTGTATTTGTCAAACAAGAGATTGGCCTTCTGTAGTGATAACCCTCTTTGCCAATACTCTCCCTCAGGGCAGCAACAGTGGATGTATTACAAGGTAACCGTTTCCAATCTTCCTGTAATTGCATTTACTCTAGAATTGCGGTTTCAAATTGGTAAGCGCTGACCTTTTGTCTGAATCATGATAAGTTTTTGATGCATGACAAATTCCTAGCCTGAGTTATTTTCGTTTCCTCTCTTGTGACTAGCCTGAGTTATCATTATCGTTTCCCCTCTTGGGAGATCCTTCACTGGAAAGGACCTTCTTTTTACTCATTGTCTGTATTACTTCACTGTGCCTTGGATCATTTTTTCGTCATTTGGTTCTTATCTAAGCATGAAGCATCTGAATGTAGTGAAACACACCCTGGAAAAAGTTTGTTCAAGCTTTGCTGAGCTTCCCTCTCCAACCATCAGTTTTTAAAGTGCTTCCATCCTGATTGATTGTCCAGGTGGTTCTGCTGCTCGATCAGTTAAGCACTGTTAGTCCTTCTTCAAACAGGTTGAATCCTTCTGAAAAGTACATCCTGGTTGTTACAAGTGATGGTTATGAATTCTGGTTCATGGGTTTCATATCGTACAATAAGGCTCTCAAGAACATAAACGAGGCTTTGCAGCACCATTGGGACAATCACATGGCCGGGAGGATACAAGTACAATAACTCGCCAGATTGGGGAAGAGATATCCGACTGTATTTGAATAACTTAGATGTGTGTCTGACTGCTATGGATACTCAATGTCTAATGTTTTACTTTGTAATGTAAAATACAAGAAGGTAAAGCTTTCACAGTCCCACAAAGGATCACCAGAGCTTTCTTCAATATTGCTCTTCAACGAATATGGCCAGTCATTTCAGAATTTCAGATGCCCATAATTGCCAATGGACTGAGATATGTGGTGAGTGACCAACGCATGATGCATTGGAAACTTCTTGTTCGAGTGTTATTTTCGCATTGATCCGTAGATAGTCACATGTTGTATCACTGGCTACTGTATGCAATCTTTCTTGGCCTGTAGAAGTGGGACTTCGACAGCAACATTTCCTTTTGCAGCGGGCAATTATATTCTTTGAAGCGGCTGTCGGAGCTTGTTTCTTCTTTTTCCCTTTGATAATTGAGTTGTTCAGTTATGGAAGCTGGCTTCTGATAGCACTATAGCTGATGACGACCATTATAATCTGAATCACGTTTTGCTACAAATGCTTAACCCCACATAATCTAAATTGTCGAAAGGAAAGAAGGTATTTTATTGCAGCAAACTTCTATATGCAAGATCGCTAGAACGACAAGTCCCTTGATCACAAAGTCGCCCGGGAAACTATTTTATATGCTTGAGACGAGAATCCACAGACGCACTCCAATCATTTTGCCAGCAAATTAAGATGGGAATGTGTACTCAGTTTGTGCTTTTACTATGTTCATAGCTTTCCAAGGAATAATTACCCAAAAAGTCCTAAATCAATTTTGAGGCTGTCAATTTAGTCCTAAATATTTTAATTTGGCCAATCTAGTTCGAACTCTCTCAACAATTTGTCAATTTAGTCATAGATCTTTTGACGATATCTCAATATAGGCTCGTGAACGCTAAAAGAGAATAGATCAACGGAGGAAAATGCCCAATGCTCGTCCCGTCAACGATTGTGTAACATGTGATATCATGTGCTAATGGTTTAGCCAAAAAATTTATAAAACAAACAGAATAGAAAAGATGTCATGTGCTTGTGGTTATCATTTTATATAAGAACCTATCTCTCTCTATGTCTATGCTTTTTCTTTTGGCGTGTTCCACATGCTCTAGGCTCTGTTCAATTGGAGACTTGTATCTACGTGCTCGTTAAGCGTCAGGTCGGCTCATATGCTTTGTCATGAGACAGGGATTGATGTTCACGTTTCTTACATATTTTTTTCTTGCTAGGATTAGGACATGTAGGATCATGGTACAGATGCATTGGAACTGCACAAAAGAATATTACTTTTATGTAGCCTGTCTGCTTTCCATATAATGGTGCCCCATATATTTAGTTTTCTTGCCTGGCAGTTCGTGGTAGCAAAGCAGAATGGTGTTCTCAACGTACGCCGTGTCATTTAAATAATAATCACCCTTTTTCATGTCACGACCTATCCTCGGGTGCGCCACCTAGGGGTTTGGCTAATAGATTGTTAAGTCTAGGCCTAACTCAGCTCTCCCAAACCCTTACCATTTCGTGATTTAAAGTTTAAGTTCTTAACATGCAAATCATTTCAATTAGGAGTCGCCACTAATCTATTTTTTGGTGAGTCGATTAGAAACCCAAGTAAAGTATTGGGAGAATTACTTTACTGCAACGAACCAGAGATTATAGATTTGAGGACTTGATTACGATAGATTACTCTAATGCCCTTTCAGTACCTTTTTCTTTTATTTCAAAAAAAAATTTGCAGGCAGCTTGGATTGATTGTAAACCTATCCACTAACATGCAAGGTGATCATGCGGGTGCGCAACCAATAATAAAACACTCAATAATGCAAAGCAATAAATAAATTGCAAGATAAGGACTTACCTCAAAGCAACGAAAGCATCTGCAATGTTAGTTAGAAAATCACATCAACACCCTAATATGATTTCTAATTAACACACTATTCACACGATATTTTTTTTGGATTTTTTGCTTATTTAATGAAAAAAATAAACTATATGCAATGCATGATGCTAGTCTAACATGACACATGTCATACAATTACCTAAATGTCTTAATTCTAACAACAATTAAATGGACTATTCTAATATGGCACACAAATGAATCTAGACGTGCAATTTCTAATGACACGCAAGCAATGACACATGGCAAGGTATGAATGGCGTGGCAAGATGACACAAGATGACATGCAAGCATGATGCAATTAATGTATATGACATGCATATGATATTTTGTATTTTTCATGAAATTCGAAATTAATTAAATACTTTAATTTAAACCTACAATCTATCCTAGCAATGAAAATTTAATTTAGTCTAAGAATATATTTTTGGTATTTTATTAAATTTGGAATGAGAAAATTACTCTAAATATGTAATATTATATAAAAAATAGATTTCGAATTATTAACTAATCTTTTGTTTTTTTTTATGGAAACACAATCAATTCAATTCAAACAACACCAAAAACGGAAAGAAATAGCAATAAAATTAACACGACACCAAATCAATAGTATCCATATCCGTTTAAATTTAGAAACAATATATTGACGAATCGTATCTTGTGCATGAGGATCGGATTGGCCAATTTTTCACGTAATTGTGAATCATATCTCGAGCGGGAGATCGGATTGACGATTTTCCGTGCGATCACAAATCATATTTCGGGTATAAAATCGGACTATCGATCATATGCACATTATGAAATTAGAAAACAATTCCTAATTTAAAGGCTATTCGGGAATTTAATGGATACGATGATATCATTCAAAGATTTATACAAAATTATAATATTTCAAATAGGAAAACAATATACTTGAAAAGCAAATTAGATGAGATTTTACCTAATTCGAATATTTGCTTTCCAAGTTTGGACCGGCGAACGGTGGCGGGTCAGATTGGCAATGGATCACGAGCAGCTTGTCTTGATGGTGGTTCACGGCCAAGGCCGGTTGGCGATGTGGATGCTCACGGAGATCTTGGCGGAGTTTGCCGCCGAGTTGCTACTTCATGGCTTCGTCATCAGAGGGAATCACAATAACCGGCAAGGAGATTTATCGGACTTCCCAACAAGACCAAAGAAACCTGCAGATAATTCAAGTTGGATCCAACGAATTCTGTTGACTTCATTGGACCCACTAAACAAGAAACCAAGACCAAGTGTGTAAATTCAACGGCAAGGAATCTACTGGACTTGACTGGGACTCGGCTGAGGAGCTTTGGATGTGGGGTGTCCACGGTGGGAGAGTGCTTGATTCGATGGTCCTAGTCACGGTAGCTGTGACGTCAACATTAGTAGGGGTGTCAATGGATCGGGTCGGGTCGGGTTTTCATGATACCCGACCCGACCTGAAATATACAAGGTCGCACTTGACCCGACCCAACCCGGCCCAAGACCCTGTTCAGCATATACTCCAAGACTAGGGTCGGGCCGGGTCGGGTTTAGGGTTTTTTTCTTTAAACAGGGTCCAATTTTCGAGGGCTTGTTTTGTACCTCCTCCTCTGTCTCTTTCTTTGCATTTGCCGTATCACTTGAGCTATGCTCTCTCCACCCAATCACCACCCCAGAAGGCCCACGGGAGTAGCTCCGGAAAAGAGCGCCGTCGCCGAGTCCAAGAAGAAATCGCCCAAGCCCCAGCGGCGAAGCCTGGCTCCGACGACCAGAAGCCCTCATCGGCCTCCTCAGCCGCCGCCGACCGCAAGACCATCATCAAGAGCGCCGACATGACGACCTCCGAAGCTGGGGCAAGATCCCAACGAAGCATCAAAAGAAAAAAAAAAAAAAGAAACAACCAGAGAGAGTGAGAGACAGAGAGAGGGAGAGACGTACTCGGCGGGATCACCAAGCTGGCGCAAGATCCCAACGAGGCCGGCGACGGCGACCCCATCGAGGAGGGCCTTGGGATCCTCCCGGTCCGCCTTGCCGTGGAGCTCCGCCCCCACCCCCCCCCCCCACCCCGTCCCCCCTGCGCACGCGCCCCTCTCTTATCTCCTCGCCTCGCCTCGCCCCACCTCACCCCAATGTCTTGCTCTTCTTCTTCTTCTAGAAGCTTGCTGCCCTCGTCTCTGTCATGGCTGTCATCTTCGTCGTGGCCGTCGTCTTCGCCAAAGATCTCCCCTTGAGGAACCACATCAGTCAAGGCCTTCAAATGTAGAGATAGTGTTTGAGTGAATGTAATGGATGAGGAAGAGAAGAGAGGATGACAGCAAGCGAGGCGTGAGAAGGAACGGAAGAGAAGGAGGGTGGAAATTAGGCTCAAAAAGGGACAGAGTTGTTTTTGGGCAGCGCTATAAAAAAACCCGCGCCAGCCCGACCCGGCCTAATCCCAACATTACCCACTCCTAAAAGGCCCTATCCAAATAAGATTAAGGCCCGACCCGAAAATACCCCAAATTTCTGAGTAGGGCCGGGCCGGGCCGGGTCGAGCAGGGCCGGCCCGGGTTTTTTTGACACCCCTAAACATTAGGGAGTGTTACGGTGTCGGAGCCGGGTGATGTAGCGACTGGAAGCAGTAGCGTGCGACGATGGTATTGGGCTCGTCGGCGTAGGGGTAGCAGCGGTGGTAGGCGGAGATCGGCGTGAGAGCAATTGCAGCAGCAAGCTACTCACAGCCACAGGTCTGACCGTGAGCAGGCAACGCGGGCACGACGGTGAGGCGACATGGGCACAAGGCAGCGCGGCAATGAGGCGGTGCTTTCTCGCTCTTGTTCTTTAGTCTTGCTATTTCCTTACGTGTATCTCGTGCTCTTCAAAATTGTCTTCCGGGAATTATCAGAGCTCCCCTTTACGCATTGTGCTATCATCCCTTCTATATGCAAAGAAAAGGAGCCCACTAAGGAATGAAAATATACAATTTTTTCCTCTTTCCAACTACATATTGCACGATCTAGATATGCAATTTCTTTCCTCCTCACACGCATCTTCATTTGTATTTGTTTTTTCCTTCTTCCCTCGCCAAATCAGAATATTGCCCATATTTCAGCCAAGATTCCTCGCCTAAACCAACAAGATTACGCCTTTCAAGACTTGGAAAAGAATCTCTTTCTTTCTAATCTCTTTGTTTTTTCGATTCTTGACCGAGAATTATGCACCAAATATATGGCAAACATATAATATGCACACAATCAAGAATATAACCTTTTGCACAATGCATCTCCCTAGAGCATGAACTTATGACAATTCTTTCCAAGTGTAGGACCCCTCACGCAAAAATGAATGGGCTAGGACTAAATTTTTAATCCATGTGGGCTTAGTCCCATTCCATTAAGTTCAGAACTATTCATTTAAATCCATCCACAACCAGTCCAATATAAATGCAACTATTTAATAAATGTTCTTAAAGCTAAATGCTATGCAATTTAACTTTAATATTTTTGCTGAGGACTAAAATTTAATTCCTAATTTTTTATATAATTAATTACTAAATGATTAATCAAAATTTAAGTATCAATATTTCACTTGCCAAATAATTTGATTTATCCCGGCGAACGTGTTAATCCATGACCGCCCGTCCTGTCGTAGTGTCATGTCCGCGCCTTCACTCCGTGTTTCACCGTTCCTTCCCGTGCCCCATCCGATGTCGCCGGTCACGTCAATGCCCCTCAGAGGAAACACAAGTTTTACATTCCTTTTTTGACTTTTCACCCTCCGAAATCACTACCCGCGAGCAGTCATATCTCATAAAGTCTACCGATAGAAGAAAACGAGTCTTGTAAGTTTTCTTTTGGACCAACAAATCTCTCCCCTGGTAAGTGACCCTTTTGGAATCTGATCAGGGTCAATCCATTGGCCGCAAAACCCTCCTTTTTCAAAGCCTTTTAAAAAGACCCCATGACGCAAAAGGCGCACTAATCAGAACCCCCCCATCTGTTAAAATAGTGTGGACATAGATTGATTTGGTGGGTGGTGCTTGCGATGTCAACTGGAGAGACCCCATGAAAAAGGACGCAGCCGAAGCCAACTCTGTGCAAGACAAGATGTCATCCCCAATTATGGCCTAAGGGAATCATCTGGCACAGCATCGATTGCAAATCCATCATCATCTCTTTGCGATAATAATTGGGTTTGACCCCCATTAAGGTAACCAAACTCCTTGACTCATTTATGCTATAAGGGAATCACCTGGCAGCATCAATTGCAAATCCATCATCATCATCTCTTCGGGATAATGGCTTTGACCCCATTAAGGAAACCAAACTCCTCGACTCGTTCATATTATTGTGGAACCATCCGAGCGGCTTCTGTGAGTCCTCGAAAGACTTTTTGAGTTTATAAGCAATCATTTCCATCTCAACATATTTCTTCCCCCTGTCGATACTATCCCCTCAAATGTTCCTTCAATCTTGTACCAAACAGACAGGGTGGGTGCCTTGATGTGGGCGTAAAATCCCGCCCGATTCACATGCATTGGTTGAGGCTCTGTCTGCAAAGTGCAAAGGCCTGCCTCTAAAGTCACTTTGATTATTGCCTTTGCCACCCGGTCATTCATGCGCACACAAAGCGCGAGGGAGCTTTCTAATGGGAAATAGGCGATTCTCTTATTATTATTTTTTTTGTTTTTTGTGGGTGAATCCGAGTCATTCGAATTGAAGAGGGAAGAGAAAAAAATGGTTGGAATTGAAAGGTTTTTGGATTAATAGCACGAAAAAATCCAAATCGATACACTTACGATAAATTTATCCCAAACCAATTTTTTTATCATCAAAAATCTCAAACTGATATATCTGTGACATATTTACTGTAAACTAATATTATGACTATCAAAAACCCCAAACTGATACATTTGTGACAAATATATCCTCCGTTAGTTTCCGTTAAATTAGATTAATGCCACGAAAAATTACAAACTGGTAAACCTGTGACAAACGGAGAGTAAAACCCAAAATTGGTACACTCGTCAACTGCCACGTGTCATCCAACTTAGCAATTTGATGGTCAAATTTAATATAAACTAATGAATGGTAAATTTATCATGGATGTACTAGTTTAGGGTTGGTTTGGAGTGAACTTATCACAAATATATCAGTTTGAGATCTTTCGTGGTATTAACCTTAGTTTTTTTAATCTGGAAAAGCACGTTTCTGGCGCCAAGGTAATTGGTAAAAATAATAGAAATTTCGATATTAGCTCGAAAACGAGAGAGAGAGAGAGAGAGAGAGAGAGAGAGAGAGAGAGAGAGAGAGAGAGAGAGAGACGAGTGTGGGTGGCGAAGTTATCCGACTTCGAGGGCGGAGGGGGGTCGGTGGCGGCTTGTGATGGGCGGTTAGGTATCATCCAGGCTTTCTGCACAGAATATCCGCTGCTCCTCTTCTTCAAAAAATTAAAAAAAATAGAAAAATAGAAAAAAAAAGAAGAATAAGAAGAAAAAACCAATATTCTTTCCTCTCCTGCCAATTGTGTTACACAAATATATACATGTAAGGTAAAATCGGAGATAGATGTCAACCTCAAAATCCATTTTTCGCGAGGATTTTTTTTTTATCATGGGTAATAGTTTTTCGTCCCTAAATAAAGGACATCATCATAATGATGATGATCAGGAAAATTTCTTGCATTTTCTGAAATTCTATCCTTCGAGATGGGTGAGATCCGACTTATGTTTTCCCTTAAAAGAGCTCGGATCTTCGAGAGCCGTTTTCTTTCTTTTACTCATTTAAGACTTTCTTTCGCCTGCTTACTTTATGGGCAGCAACACGTACGATCTCATGCTGGTTAAGGAAACAAGGGAAAAGAGGCCGAGGCGGATTTCATTTACTAGGCACATCCAGTTTTGAAAGGACTATGGAATCTTAAAATTTGTAAGGAAAAAAAATGGAGAGAAAAGAAAGACTCGGTAGGATCCCGTTACTTATTCTTTAAGTTTTCGAATCTCCCTTGCAAAAAAGAAAAGAAAAGGGTAACACTATCGATCTTTAAAGAAGTCATGACAAGGAATTCACGCAATGTCTACTTGTGTAAGAGGGCCTCCTTAAAATGCGAGGGTATAAATACTGATATAATTGCTTCGCACACAATTGATATAATCTCGAACATTTTTCATTACTCATAAGAGATTATCTCAATAACTCTCCTTAGGTACTCATGAACATTCCTGATCATACATACATACATACATACATACATGTATGTATATTATATGTAATAGTAAAGAAAATGATAATAGTTGCTCTTTGGTGTATACAATGTAGCCCCGGGCGTACCCCCGGGAACAAGCACGCCGCCACCTAGGTCGCCGGCGAGGCCCGCCCCGCGAGCTTCCACTCCAGCTACATGCACGCCGCCCCGAGCGGCTCGGCCTCCGGCTTCGCCAACGACCTCAACCAGAGCGGCTGCAGCGAGAACCTGTACGTCCACGTCGCTCCGCTGAATGCTTCCGCGCCGCCTGGCGGGAGTGAGTACTGTCGAGGCGTGTTCTCACGTCATGGTTGATGAATAGGCTTTTGAGGATGGCGTTGATGAGGGCCGACGCTTTGCTGGTGTTTGTTTGCAGGTTCGATGAACAAGATACGCCACACGTTGAACTGGTGTGGGAAGAGGTTCGAAGATGCTTTGCGAAAAGCAGAGGCGCTCGCGGACAATTTCTGGCATCACCGTGAGTTTTCTCTACATTCTCGCAAAATATGTCTGTATAATCAGATAGAAACATTGTGGATTATTCGTGGAAACGTATCTGACAGCTTGCTTGCATATATTTTTTCTCTGTTTCTGCAATATAAGTGAATGCTATGGAAGTAAATATTGCATCCAAAACAGTTTGGCACCTCGTTCTTCATTGTCGTCGTTTGCCCGCATGTTGGCCTCATACCATTGCGGTCCTGTGGTTTTAGGAATCAGTGCGAATGATCATCCATCGTCTTCTCCTGCAGTTACCACCCTAGGAACTAAGATACATGCTTCATAATCTGTGTATTTAATCCGCCAATTAGCTGTTGGGTGGATCAAGTCCCTTGATTATTTATCTAGAGGAGCTTCAACTTTGATGTGCGATGCTATCTTCGGTGCTTATTCTTTTGGCAACCTATGTCGATTCCTACTTATAACAAATTGCCAAATGCATAACATGGCACTTCCGTCGAGGACATGGTTTGCTTTCCATAATTTTCTGAAGCCATCCGGACCCAGTGGGCTCTTTGCGTGACTGAACGTTGGACTAGATGAATGATCGTCTCTTGGCTCTTCATCTTTTTCCCCGTGAAGAAGGAGAATTAACTTTGTCCTGTAAGAGCAATCACTGCAGCTGGCTTGTTGTCCGTTCTTTAATTTATCTGTGACTTGTAAGAGACAAAGCCCGTTCTTTAGTTTATTCGTCTCCTCATGGTTTCTAATCGATTGGAGTGTGTTGTTACGAACTCTCTACACTTGCCTGTCCTTGACTAATTGGTTATTGTGCTATTCTTGTGTGAAACAGTTAGAACCGGCCCTAGCATCACAGACGCAGCAATGGCTCGGCTTGCTCAGGGGACAAAAGTGCTCACCGAGGGGGGACAGGATAAGGTATTTCAACATACGTTTGAGATTCCGCCAGGAGAGAAGCTCCTGAAGGCATATGCTTGCTATCTATCCACTTCCACTGGGCCTGTAATTGGGACACTGTATTTGTCAAACAAGAGATTGGCCTTCTGTAGTGATAACCCTCTTTGCCAATACTCTCCCTCAGGGCAGCAACAGTGGATGCATTACAAGGTAACCTTTTCCAATCTTCCTGTAATTGCATTTACTCTAGGATTGAGGTTTCAAATTGGTAAGCGCTGACCTTTTTGTCTGAATCATGATAAGTTTTTGATGCATGACAAATTCATAGCCTGAGTTATTAATTTCGTTTCCCCTCTTGTGACTAGCCTGAGTCATCATTATCGTTTCCTCTCTTGGGAGAACCTTCATGGAAAGGACCTTCATTTTATTCATTGTGTGAATTACTTCACTGTGCCTTGGATCATTTTTTCATCATTTGGTTCTTATCTAGGCATGAAGCATCTGAATGTAGTGAAACATACCCTGGAAAAAGCTTGTCAAGCTCTGCTGAGCTTCACTCTCCAACCATCAGTTTTTAAAGTGCTTTCATCCTGATTGATTGCCTAGGTGGTTCTGCTGCTCGATCAGTTGAGCACTGTTAGTCCTTATTCAAACATGTTGAATCCTTCTGAAAAGTACATCCTGGTTGTTACGAGAGATGGTTGTGAATTCTCGTTCATGGGTTTTATATCGTACGATAAGGCTCTCAAGAACATAAATGAGGCTTTGCAGCACTTGCAGCCCCATTGGGACAATGACATGGTTAGGAATATACCAGTACAATAACTCGCTAGATTGGGGAAGAGATATTCAACTATACTTGAATAATTTGGATGTGTGTCTGACTTGTATGGATACTCGACATCTAATGTTTTACTTTGTAATGTAAAATAAAAGAAGATAAAGTTTTCACAGTCCCACAGAGGAGGATCACTAGAGCTTTCTTCAATATTGCTCTTGTTAGATACGCCTGAGTGGCTATGGCCAGTCAATTCAGAATTTCAGATACCCATAATTGCCAATGGGCTGAGATATGTGGTGACTGACCAATGCATGATGCATTGGAAGCTTCTTGTTCTAGTGTTATTTTCGCATTGATCCGTAGATAGTCACATGTTGTATCACTGGCCACTGTATGCAATCTTTCTTGGCCTGTAGAAGTGGGACTTCGACAGCAACATTTCCTTTTGCAGCAGGTAATTATATTCTTTGAAGCAGCTGTCGGAGCTTTGTTTCTTCTTCTTCCCTTTGATAATTGGGTTGTTCAGTTATGGAAGCTGGCTTATGATCGCACTACAGCTGATAACGACAATTATAATCTGAATCACCTTTTGCTCCAAATGCTTAACCCCACATGATCAAGTCCCTTGATCACAAAGTCGCCTGGGAAACTATTTTCTATGCAAGAGACTGAGAATCCACAGACCTGTTCCAATCATTTCGCCAGCAAACCAAATCAGCAATCAAAATGTTGAAAGCTTTCGAGTTCTAAACCTATTGCACGACTGTCTATTCAGTCCTAGACTTTCTAATTTTTACAATATAGTCCTCAACTTTTTGACGATCTCTCGATATAGATTTATGAATGCTAAAAGAGAATAGATAAACGGAGGAGAATGCTCAATGCTCGATGCTAAATGCTCAATGCTCATCCTGTCAATGATTGCGTAACGTGTGATATCATGTGCTAATAGTTTAGCCAAAAAATTTGTAAAGAAGACAGAATAGAAAGGATGGCATGTGCTTATGGTTATCAGTTTATATAAGAACCTACCCCTCTCTATGTCCATGTTTTTATCTTGGCGTGTTCCACGTGATCTGAGCCCTGTTCAATATAGACTTGTACCTACGTGCTCGTTAAGCGTCGGGTCGGCTCATATGCTTTGTCGTGAGACAGGGATTGATGTTCACGTTTCTCACTTTGTTTAATCTTGACAGGATTAGGACCTGTAGAGTCATGGTACAGATGCCTTCGAACTGCATCAAAAGAATATTAGTTTCGTGTACCCCGTTCGCTTTCCATATAATGGTGCGCCATATAATATAAGTTTTCTCGCCTGGCAATTCGTGTCAGCAGGGACAGAATCGCGTTCTCAATGTACGCCGTGTCATTTAAATAATCCTGGCTCACCCCTTTTTTCACGTGCCAAGGAATTTGATTTTTACCCCGGCGAACGTGTTGATCCACGACGGCCCGGCCCGTCCCGTCCTGTCGTGTCCGCGCCTTCGCTCTGCATCTCCACCGTTCCTTCCCGTGCCTCGTCCGTTGCCGCCGGTCACATCGATCGCCCCTCGGAGGCAGCACGCGGTTCTACGTTCCTCTTTTGACTTATCACGCGCTAAAATCACTACCCGTGCGGAGCCATTCGCATGGAGTCTACCAATGAAAGCTTTCCTTTCGGGCCAGCGAATCTCTCCCCTGGTAAGTGACCCTTTTGGAAAAGTGATCCCGGGGTCAATCCCATTGGACGCTCAGCCCCACTTGTCAAACCCTTGGTCTGGGAAGACCTGGCGACGCAAAAGGTGCGCCAATCAGAACCTCCCCCCCGTCACCTCATAAAGTAACGCGCGGACGTAGATTGATTTGGCGGGTGGCGCTTTGTGAGGTCAAACTTGCGAGACCCCGCGAAACAGATAGAAGCCGAGGGCAACACGAGTCCAAGGACCTATGATGTCGTCACCAGTTCGGGGCTAAAGGGGAATCATGTATGGCGGCATCAATTGCGAGTCCCAGCCTTTTTGACTCGTGTTTAGGTCAATAAATGTAAATAAGATCTCGCCCGATTCACGGCGCATCGGTCAAGGCTCCATCTGACAGAGCAAAGATCGGGCCCCCACCTCCGAAGTCGCTCGTGGTCATCGCCCACTCGCCACGTGGCGGATCGCGCGCGAGCCGGAAAACGCGAGCAGTTTTTCTAATGGGAATTGTATGGTTTTCTGTTCGTTTTTTATTCGCTGGGTGAATCGGGATCATTTGAATTTAAAAAAAGGGAAAAGGAAAAAGGTAAAAGCCACGAAAAAAAACCCCTTAAACTATGCCCATTGTGATATATTTATCTCGAAATCTTATTTTTCATGACACCCAAAATCCCTAACTTGTACAGCGTGACATATTTACCCCAGACGTCTTCAAGGAGTTTGAGATAAATGCGTCGCATAAGCATAAATTTGGGGTAAACATGTTAACACGGGTACTAGTTTGGAGTTTTTGATGCCGCAAAAAATAATTTAAGGTAAATGTGTCGCGATCGGTAAAGTTTGAGATTTTTTTTTTGTGGCTTTTTCCTCGAGACAAAAATTGGTCGGGATTGAAGTTGGTCGGAAAAGCACGTTTCTGGCGTGGGGGGTAACTGGTAAAACAATTCATTTTTTTTTTGGTCGGATTTGGTGAAAATAATAAAAATTTCGATATTAGCTCTGAAAAGAGAGAAGAGAGTGTGGCGTGGGTATCGTTCCATCTAGGCTTTCTGCAGAGAATATCCGCCACGCTCTTTTTCTTCTGAAAATAAAAATAAAAATTAGAAAAAAAAAAGAAGAAGTAGAAGAAGATGAAGAAAAAACGAATATTCTTTCCTCTCCCACCCCCTTTTTTTTAATAAATAAAAAACAATGTATGCCAGTTGTGACACACAAATATATATATATATATATATATGTATTGTAAAATCGTAGAAAGATATCAACCTCTAAACCCTATTTTTCGTGCGGAATTTTTTTTTGTCAAATGGTAATAGTTTTCGTCCCTAAATAAAGGACGGCATCATAATGACGATGATCAAGGAAAATGTCTTGCATTTTCTGAAATTCCATCCCTCGAGATGTACGAGATCCGACTTATGTTTTTCCCCTGAAAAGAGCTTGGTTATTCGAGAGCCGTTTCTTTCTCTTACTTATTTAAGACTTTTTTCTTTCGCCCGCTTACACTAAGGATAACAACACGTACAGTCTCATGCTAGTTAAGGAAACAAGGGAAAAGAGGCCGAGGCGGATTTCATTTACTAGGCACGCCCGGTTCGAAATGACTGTGGACTATTAAAATTTGTATGGCAAAAAAAAAAAAACGAAAAGAGCGAGAGAAAAGAAAGACTCGGTACCCTCTTGTTACTTATTCTTCGAGTTTTCGAATCTCCCCGGCGAAAAAGAAAAGAAAAGGGCAACTCGATCCATTTCTAAAGAGGCCACCGGGATGGAAACTCGCATAATGTCTGCTCGTGCAAAAGGGCCTCCTTAAAATGTGCACGCATGAATACCGATGCAATCTCGCCGCGCACATTTTGTGCGATCTCGAACATTTGTCATCGCTCCAAAGAGATTATCTCGATAACTCTCCGGAGGCACTCTTGAACATTCCCGATCATACATACATACATACATACATAATTTATATGTATATATATATATATGTATGTATGTAAAAATGCTTAGAATGCGAGTATTTCGTCGTTTTCCATATGTCCGTATCTTAGCCATTTCCGCACGCAATTCACGTTCTCACGCTTTTGCTCTCGGCACTGATATAGCCTTGTCGGAACTCCAGCCGCGCGCGAATCATAAAGCCAAACCCAAAAAAAACAAAATAATAATAATAAAAATAAAGAGAATAAATAGAGACGTACGGGGAAGAGATGAAAGCCCCAGAGGCTCTTGCTCCATCGCGCACACAAATCGCAATCGCAATCAATCCCCTCCCTCCCATCATCTCCTTCCCTCTCCTTCATCTTCCTCTTCTTCCTCCTCTAGTCTGTCGCCGCCGCCGCTCCTCTCCGCCACCTGCTCGCCGCTCCATTCCTCCTCCTCCTCCTCCTCCTTCCCTCCCTCCGTCCGCCACCTCCGCCACCTCCGCCGCCTCCCGCCCTCCCCGCGCGCGCTCCCTCTCCGTCTCGTCGATCGGCATTTGGACTGCGGCGAGCCGGCGGGAGCCGCCTCCTCGAGCGAGAGCTTGCTTGCTTGCATGAACCTATCCGGTTGACGGCGGCCGGGACAAGCGCGGCGGAGGCGGATTCTCTTCTTTCCTTCTTGTGAGCTGCGTGCCTCTCTCTGTGTAGGTAGCGAGCGAGCGGGGAATCGGTAGCTGCCTTCTGTTTTTTTTTTCTTTTTTGGTGGTGGTTTGAAGTGTAAATGAGCCATGTCGATGCCGAAGGAGCCGGAGCTGGTGATGAAGTTGCGGGGAGGCTCGGTGCTGGGGAAGAAGACGATCCTCAAGAGCGATCACTTCCCCGGGTGCCAGAACAAGCGCCTGTCTCCCCAGATCGACGGCGCTCCTAACTATCGTCAGGTTCACAGCGACCTTTCTCCTCGCCGTTTGATTCGCAGTTTCCGAGCATTTGCCTTCGTTGTCGCGATGGATGTCGATGACACCGCGCTCAATGCATGTGTTGTGTGGATTACCGATTGCTCCTTTGTCTGCTGAGTGTTGATAAGCCTTCGTGTAGGCGGCGATCGTATTGCTTTACGTTAGCTTGTGTTGCGGAGAATTTGTTTCTCGTAGCTAATTGGAATGTTTTTGGGAGGTGATTAGTTCTCTCGTGTCGTGTACTGGCTAGTCATAGGAGAGGAATGCGGTTTTTCTAATGCATTTATAAGTTGATTAACGGCGAGCACCTTTAATTACGTATGGTTTTCTGAAGTTATGGACCGATTGATTCTCTTTTTGGTCGCCGATTTGGTGTGTCTATCTTGTCATCAGTTTTCTGGTGTTGCGAGGTGGCTTGTTTACAGGAGATGGAAGTTTTCTGCAGTGTAGGGTAGGGGTTGACTTGATTGTATAATAGGTGGAGCGCTACATTTAACCTGTCCGGGGGTGGTTTTGGCAATTTTCTGTGTACTGTGATTCATGTGACTAGTAGTGCCTAATTTCTATCTGCTGGGGACTTTCCACAGGCCGATTCGTTGCATGTCCATGGTGTTGCTATTCCGACCATTGATGGAATAAGGAATGTTCTTAAACATATCGGTGCCCAAATTGATGGGAAGGGAGTAAACGTTCTCTGGATTAGTCTTCGCGAGGAACCGGTAAATGCGTCTAATGAGACCTAAAGCATTCCAATTCATGTATTGTTTTGAGCCTACTAGTTCTGTTTTCTTTGAGTTGTGTCAACTCCGATTTGTCGGGTATGTCTTTTTTTGGTGAGTTGTGTCTATCTAGAAATGAGCCTTTAGTTTCTTTACCTGTCTTTTTCCCCTAAGCGGCACCAGCTTCTCTCTTAAATAAATAAGAGCAATCTAAAGGGTGAGCAAAATTTTAATTGATGATGTTATGTAATTGCTACGCCTTGCGTGTGGCTCGTTGTTCCCCGCCATTTTGATTTTTAGAGATAGGATCTGAAAATATCGGAGTGACAAACAAACATCTCTTTTGTCCGTGGAGTTAGTATCCTCCTTAATTGAGTCACCACGTGGCAGGATGTTTCTCAATTATGGCTTCTGTTGTTCTTGTCCTTCTTTGTCCAAAAACTAGCGGAAAGAATGGATTCATGAACCGTTGGATGATAACGGCTTGGTTAATACTTCTTAAATCTTTATTAGTTGGACTCCTCAAGGAGACAGTTGTCCATTGCATGTTGTTGCCCGAAGCAGAATCCTGTATTTGTGAAGCTTATCTGTTTTCTTTACCTTTTGAACAGGTTATATACATTAACGGACGACCCTTCGTTGTGCGTGATGAGGAAAAGCCCCTTTCCAACCTTGAATTGACGGTATGTTACGCTGTCAAGATTACACCATTCTCAATTAGGTCCATTATCTTTACTGCATGATCAATTGATTGCCGTGCATGCTGGTTTTGCTATTACTCTGTTGGCTGTCATTGTTGTCATTGCTTCATATGGCAAGAGATTTCCTTATTTATGCGGAAAGATGAGGAAGCCGTGAGTCCCAATTACTCTAGAGCTCATATTTAGGCAATCAAGTTGTCGAATTGATTGGATATTGTGTCTTCTAATCTGATTTATCTTAGCTTATGTCCGTAAATATTCCACATCTTTGTTTATCTTTTAAGAATGTATTGATGTCACAGCTCTCGTAGCAACATTCTGATTCATGTTTTGCTTTTTATACCTGTCCATCTGAATCTTATTAGGGAATCAACAGGGATAGGGTTGAACAAATGGAGGAAAGATTGAAAGAAGATATCATGATGGAAGCGGCAAGGTACGTACTCTCTTGTCATAGCACCATGTGATGATTTTAGTATTCAGGGGTTTCCTCAGAGGTAGTATTAGTTGCTAATTTCTGTAATGGCATATTTTTATTGCGAATTTTGACATTGCAGATATGGAAATAAGATCCTTGTCACTGATGAACTGCCAGGCTATCAGATGGTAGACCAATGGGAACCCGTGTCTCGTGATTCTGTGAAGACCCCCCTCGAGGTATCATACACACATCAGAGTTATTTCTAGAGGACAATAGGTACTTCCATTTTCTTGTATATTGTCTCACTGTTATTTCTTCGATACAGGTGTACCAGGAATTGCAAGTTGAAGGGTACCTTGTGGACTATGAACGAGTTCCCTTAACCGATGAAAAGGCACCAGAGGAACGAGATATCGATGATTTGGTAAGTAAAGATGTTTTAAATTTTGTTTGCTTCCTTGGATGAACTACTTACTTTTAATGAGTGCAAGTGTTACTATATTATGTCCGCTGGATTCATGGAAGTTTTTTCTCTGTTATCTAACTTCAAGTGAGGGGAAGGGAGGACATCTTCCAAAATATGCCAGAATAATTGCATGTGGCCCACATGGCTGAGCCTTGCCTAGATTAGCGAGACAGCTTATGTTTTAGTTGATGGAATATTGAGACTTCACAGAGCCTCCTCAAATTGTTTGCTTCCATACCATCTCCGAGTTATATATTCAGTGCATGCATATGTTTGGGATCTCGTTATATTCACCGGTTCTTGTCTCTAGGTCTTTCAAAGTTATATAGGGCTAGAAAGCGAGAGCAGGATAATATAATACCTTCCTGCTAGATGGATAATTGTTTGGGATTCACTCGGTGAAGCATAGTATATGACTGTGGAAACACTTTTATGTGGTGCCTGTGCATGTTTTCAGTGAATATGCGGAATCAAACCTAGTTTAGACAGTGCGAACTATCTGTCCGGAGTATGTTTCAAACAGCTGTGAAATATTGACTGATAGTTCTATTGCTTGTATTTAACCGTGTGCCATGGTAACGGTGATACAAACATGATCTCTATAAATGCTTTTTCTGCACTTGGATTGCTGATATTGACTTCTATCCCATTTCCTTCACAATTTTAGGTTGACAAAATTTCTCAAGTTAATGTAAACACGGAGATAATATTCAACTGCCAAATGGGCCGTGGAAGGACAACCACTGGGATGGTGATTGCGACTTTGATCTACCTCAATCGGATTGGAGATTCTGGTAGTCCTTGTTAGTTTATTGCATAATACTTTGTCTCAATGGCATAAGGAAAACTGAATAGTTACTGATCTTGATTCAGTATTTAGTATTTGTCTAGATTCTTGATTATCAGGTGAATAATGCTATTGGCTAAATATTGTTACATTAAATGCTTGCAAAAAGAAAAGTCACACAAAATGAGTTCCTATATCTTTTGTTCTTCAATTAAGCTTCCCACTTAAACTTACATCGATGTCTCTCCGATTAATTCTGTACAACCATGGTATCATTTTGTGTCCCAATTGCTGGACAGATGGTGAGGACAATGTGGTCTTCCATGATAAGACGAAGAGAAACTTAAAGTCCATCATTATCCTTGGCTCTCTCTCTCTCTCCCTCTCTCTTACATACACCTTCTTTGAAGTGATTTTTCCTTTTTATTTGGCATGAAGGTATACCTAGGATCAACTCAATTGGAAGGGTTTTAGATTCTGGTTCTAATGTCACGGTCAATTTGCCAAATTCAGAGGAGGCAATTCAAAGAGGAGAATATGCAGTCATAAGAAGCTTGATTCGGGTTTTAGAGGTAATTGATGTTACGTCTTTTCTCACCCTGTAGTCGATTCGTAGATTGGCTTACTATGTCAACTGACATTATATGTTTAGGGTGGTGTTGAAGGGAAAAGACAGGTCGACAAAGTCATCGACAAATGTGCATCCATGCAGGTATGGCGTCACAAAGTCACCAAATGCATTGCATGGAGCCTGTATATCTCCATTAGATTCCTTATTGGACTGATGAATACTTTGCATAAGATCTCCATGAGTTCCGTTTGTCTTTCATTTTTCTCTAAAATTTTGCGTGAAATTTGTTTGCAGAACTTACGCGAGGCCATCGCCACCAATCGCAATAATATTTTACGTCAACCTGATGAGATGAAAAGGGAGGCATCACTTTCAACTTTTGTGGAATACTTGGAGAGATACTACTATCTTATATGTTTTGCTGTATATGTCCATTCAGAAAGACAGGCGTTGCGCTCTAGTTCTTTGGGTCGTTGTACTTTTGCTGATTGGATGAAAGCGAGACCAGAACTTTATAGCATCATTCGCAGGTAAAATATTGATCTTATTTCACATTTGGACTTTCAGATTGAAGGTTTTGCTGGAGACAAATATAATGATTTGAATAGTCTTTAAACCTTTTGGTCAGATGCATGCATGCCAGTAGATTGAATTGCTGGAGAAAAGTTAAGTTTCCTGTGCATTTTTTAACCTTTTCTTAAGGTTAGGATAGTGTCAGTGTGATTTGGATCTCTCTTTTCGGATAGGAAAGTTTATTACATACCTTTCAGTTTCCAAGTTTCTACTTTCTTGCATTGAGCAGAAGCTTATCTCCATCAGTCATTTTACGGGGTCAGCTTTTAGTTTGACCTCAGGTGAAATATGTTTGGTTCACTCACTCATCCCAGCTTCTGGGTAGGCTTTTTGATTGCAAAACTGATATTACAACAGTTTTTCTCATCATGCTCAGTATTCCTTGGTATGGTTTAAGGAATTTCATTTATTACTAGGCTGTTGAAGGTGAAACTATGCCAAGCAATGAGGCATTAACTGCCCAAATTGTGTTTCTATCTGGAACAAATATTATCATGGCATCTTCCTTAAATAACTAATAGCTCTCATTCCAATTGTGATTATATAAGCATTATGGGCGTTTTTGCGGGCAGTGTTTATAATATCAACAATTCTGACAGCCTCATCTTTTTATAACAATTGTTTTTGTAGATTGCTCAGAAGGGACCCAATGGGTGCACTTGGATATGCAAGTTTGGAGCCGTCTCTTATGAAGATGGCCGAATCAACCGATGGCCGACCTTATGAGATGGGTGTGGTTGCTGCCAGGAGAAATGGGGAGGTTCTTGGCAGTCAAACTGTTTTGAAAAGTGATCACTGTCCTGGTTGTCAAAATCAAAGTTTACCAGAGCGAGTGGAAGGTGCCCCTAATTTCAGAGAAGTTCCTGGGTTTCCTGTTTATGGAGTTGCAAATCCAACTATTGATGGCATAAGATCAGTCATACGGAGGATTGGTAGCGGCATATATGGTCGCCCTGTCTTTTGGCATAATATGAGAGAAGAACCTGTGATTTACATTAATGGAAAGCCATTTGTTCTTCGTGAAGTAGAGAGACCATACAAGAATATGCTGGAATACTCGGTATGAGTGACTTATTGCAAATCATATTGCACGCCGCATGACAACCAATGAATAATGACAATCTTTCAATTAACATCTTTATCTGATGGATGCGATCATTGTAATGGGTTGCATAGCAATGAAATGCCTCTTGTAATGAATTGCGTAACAACAAAGACCCTTCCAGGATTAGTGCAATGCACAGTTTAGCCACATGTACACATATGCACACGTGCAAGCAACAAACCTGCGTCATTACTGGAAAAAAAGTATATAACAAATATATTGGTTTCTTACGAAAAAACTTGGTAGCTATAGGTTGGAGTTTTCTACTGAGTTGCGAGAGGTTACTATGACTGTTTCTCTTACTTTTAATGTCTACAAGATACTTGTTAGTTCTCTAATATTCATCTCTATAGGAATTGTTGTTGTGCGTATGTGCTGTCGAAAAATGTTACTTCACAAGGTTCTAGTCAAGCCCATATTTTCTTTGGTGTTGAGTGCTCCTTCACTTTCTTGATTGTACTAAACTGACGTGCATTCAGGGAATCGATCGAGAGAGAGTGGAGAAAATGGAAGCTCGGTTAAAAGAAGACATTCTTAGAGAAGCTGATACATATGGGGGTGCTATCATGGTTATTCATGAAACAGAAGATGGGCAGATTTTTGATGCATGGGAACATGTAGATTCTTCTTCTGTGCAGACACCTCTTGAAGTGTTCGAAAACTTGGAATCTGATGGCTTCCCTGTTAAGTATGCGCGGGTGCCCATAACTGATGGTAAAGCTCCGAAAAGTTCCGACTTTGACACATTGGCGATGAACATTTCTTCTGCTTCCAAGGACACAGCATTTGTTTTCAATTGCCAGGTTAGACTTCAAGCTGATTCTTTGAGTTTTCGTGACTAGGAATTTAATCAAATGTAACAAGCTATTCTGCTGAATTTTCCTCATATATCTTATTTTCTATGTGGCCTTCATAGATGGGCAGAGGAAGGACGACAACAGGAACTGTGATTGCTTGCCTTCTAAAACTCAGAATTGATTATGGTAGACCAATTAAAATCCTGTTTGATGATGGGAAGCAGGAAGAGGTGGATGACGGCACCTCAAGTGGTGAGGAAAATGGTGGTAATGGTGCTGCCTCTACTTCTCCAGTATCTAAAGAGAAATTTAGCGAGGAACAAGGTCGTGCTTTTGGAATAAATGATATTGTACTACTATGGAAGATAACGAGACTGTTTGACAATGGTTTGGAGTGCCGTGAAGCCTTGGATGCTATCATTGATAGATGTTCTGCTCTGCAAAACATACGTCAAGCTGTTTTACAGTACAGAAAGGTATTCAACCAACAACATGTTGAGCCTAGGGTAAGGCGAGTGGCACTGAATCGTGGTGCTGAGTATTTGGACAGATACTTCCGCCTGATTGCGTTTGCGGCATATCTTGGGAGTGAAGCATTTGATGGTTTTTGTGGACAAGGAGAAATGAGGATGACATTTAAGGCTTGGCTACATCAGAGACCAGAAGTTCAAGCAATGAAATGGAGTATCAGATTAAAGCCTGGACGATTTTTTTCTGTTCCTGTATGTTGTGACCTTTCATTTAATGAATGAATTGCAGATTAAAATTTTGATCATCCTATTGCATTCTCATGGTCATCCAATGCTTTTGATATAATACTCAGGAATTGAGAGCATCACAAGAGTCCCAGCATGGAGATGCAGTAATGGAGGCCATTGTCAAATCCCGTAATGGTTCTGTCTTGGGCAAAGGCTCCATCGTCAAAATGGACTTCTTCCCTGGTCAGAAAACTTCTAGCCACATACAAATTCATGGTGCACCACATGTTTATAAGGTATGTTTTGGAACCAGATACTCAAAAGTGAACTTTTATATCCATTATCATGGATGAGGTCAGCATTACCGACAGTACCATATGCTCGTGGAATTATGCTGTCTGTAGACTTTTCTTTAGTGGTGTCTCACATATGAAAGCATGAACCCCTAAAGCATTTAATCCAAACATTGATAATTTGACTCTCTTTGTATCCCTGAAAAAAAAAAAAAAACTCTCTTTGTACTTGTCGAATGTGCTTGACCTCTAAGGCTCTGTTAATCAATTCAAGTTATTTCTTTTCTTGAAATTTTGCTTAAAGCATAACGGAATTGTTTGAGCTTGATGTGAGATTTGGTATTACACTATGATTGTTTGAAGACGGAAAAATTACATAGAGATGTAATATGCTAGAGTTTGACTTTGACCTGAAGTAGTCTAGACTCTAGTCTATTGTCTGCCACTGAACATCTTTGTCTTGATACTAGTCTGCATTCAGAGTACCTTCACTATTTTTTCAAACATTGAGGTCATCGACAAGTTTAAACTTGAAAAAGCAGTCGTTACGTGTTATGGAGGTTTGGTTGTGGTCATTATCTTCTCTTTGACATGGACATATACGATTCAATGCAACATGAAGCGCTTATTATGGGAAGCTTCAACTAACCTTTCTTGGCCCTGAGAGAAGCAACTTTAATATCACTGGCACTCACTGTATTTCCCCTTCGTTTGTTAAACTCAGCATTTCTCTTGTCTCAGTGATTTATTCATGGTGCGACCAACATGGTCAACCGTGGGTCTCTGGACTGATTCATGAAAGATGGGCTAAAGGCTGGCTAAGCTCTAGTTCCTTTCCAAGTTGAAAAGCCTAATCCTTTCTCTATGGGTATACTTAAGCAGACTTGCATGAATGCTATTATGATTAGCTCAGTTATTTCAACATATCCTGAAATATAACTTGGTCATTATTTTCAAGCTAACATTATTTTTGCTTTAGGTGGATGGGTATCCTGTGTTTAGCATGGCAACTCCAAAAATTGCTGGCGCGAAGGAGATGTTAGCTTATCTTGGTGCCAAGCCCACTGCAGGAGTAACATCTCAGAAAGTGATAATAATAGATCTTAGGGAAGAGGCGGTAGTTTACATCAATGGTGTGCCGTTTGTCCTCAGGGAATTGAATAAACCTGTCGATACACTTAAGCATGTTGGGATTACTGGCCCAGTGGTGTGTTTTCATGGTCAAATGTCCATTGTTCTATAAATTAGACATAAGCAAAGGGACTCTAAATTTAGCTGATTTCTGTGCAGGTGGAACACATGGAAGCACGGCTCAAAGAAGATATTTTGATTGAGATCAGGCAGTCCAGTGGGCAAATGCTTTTACATCGTGAAGAATGTAACCCCACATCACATCAGTCGAGTGTCATAGGATACTGGGACAACATCCTAACTGATGATATTAAGACACCAGCTGAAGTGTATGCTTCTCTGAAGGATGAAGGTTATAATATTGCATACAGGAGGATACCATTGACCAGAGAAAGAGAAGCTTTAGCTTCTGACGTCGATGCTGTCCAATACTGTAAAGATGAGTAAGTGCCAATACTTGGCTTACATCCATTTTGAATCTGTTTCCAGGTCAGGAGTTTACTGCCTGATAGTGATGCACATTCTGTTGTTGGATTTGCTTAAAATAGCGAAGTGTTAAAGGATGCCTAAAGGCACTGGGTAAGCTGCAATAAATGTTCCTCATAAATGGCAACCATAAAAAATAAGGTACCTTTGTATGCTTGATTTTGTGATGAATGCATCGGAAGTAGAACTTTTGGTAAATTCAGTTCAAGTACTAAAAATTTGGGGACACTTAAGTTTTCTTCTCTTTGATTAAATGTTGACTTAAGGTTTCATAATTTGGGATCAATGGTTGTGGCAAATTGCCTTACATTACGAACTTTGTCGTGATTAGCTAGCGATTGCAACGACACGGTACTAAATTTCTCTTTTAGTCCGTTCTACTTTCTGTGGATCATGGAAAGGCTTCCTTAATATTGTTCCTGATATTTTTCCTTTTCGTTTTCTTAATATAGAACAGAACTTGTGAAACTGAGACAATTTTTATCGTGCAGCTCTGCAGGCTGTTATCTTTATGTTTCTCACACAGGCTTTGGAGGAGTTGCATATGCAATGGCAATTACTTGTATTAAACTTGAGGCAGAGACCAACTGTGATCCAAAGGCGCCACAACCGCTGCCTGATATGAAGTTATATCCTGCGGCTGGAGAGAACTTATCTAGGACTTCTGATGATAAGTCACTCAAGATGTATGATTACGGAGACATACTGAACCTTACAAGAGTTCTGGAATATGGTCCAAAGAGTAAAGCAGATGTCGACTGTATAATCAATAGGTATATTCTCTTCTAGGAGACAGATCTCTTGTTTCTACCGATACTGATTCTATATTTATGCATGAGCCTGGGTGAATGCTGCGAGGTTGTTTGCATGTTAACACATTTCCCTAAAGGAATGTGTTCCGTCCATTTTCTCAGGAATAACTGATAACAATTGGCTGTGTCTGAGGGAAACATACTTCTATAGTATTTAAGTTCATTTTGACTTTTATCTTTTTCGTCTTTTTCTTGCTTCATTGTTAGTTCCTCAAGATGCTAAGTATTTTGTTTTATACAGATGTGCAGGTGCTGGGCATTTACAAGATGATATCCTTTACTATAGGAACGAATTGGAAAAGTTGTCCGACTGTGACGATGAAAAGCGATCGTATCTCATGGACAAGGGTGTCAAGGCTTTAAGGTATCATTTCGGAGTGCGTTAGGCATGTTTGGTTTTGTTTGATTGTTTTTGGTTTGCAAGCCATGGCCATGTTCATTACTGCTTTATTTGGTGTTCCTGTTCTTGAATCATGTCAAACTTATCTAGCGTCTCTTTTGTGAACCTGCCTATAGAATTTCCCTCATGAATTATCTCCTAACACGATGGCCTCTTGGATCATTGCTCCAAGGGCCTGTAAAATCAAGAAGAGGAGGGGGGAAACATTTTCTTCACAGGAGTGAAAAGAGTGTTTGATGCTTTTGTGATCCTTATTACTGTCCTCTTGCTGCTGTCCGCTGTTTGGGAGTAGTATTATGATTCTCTTGTGGCTAGTTGTGTGCACGAAGAATTGACGATGTGGTGATGTTTTGATTTTACAGGAGATACTTCTACCTCATCACATTCCGGTCGTACCTCTATTGTGCATCGGCAGCTGCAACGGCATTTACGTCCTGGATGGATGCAAGACCCGAACTCGGACATCTCTGTAATAACCTGAGAATAGATTGATAAGGAATTTGAAGGCTGAGCGGCCTCGCTAGAGGATATGTTGTATAGTCCATTAGTTTCCATATAGATCTGTGTATCATTCGCTCTCCTCATCGTGGACCTGTAGAGATAAGAAAAAAGGTCTAGGAAAAATGCAGTTTGCAAGAACGTTCTTGCTCAGTATATCTTTCCCCCTGGTAGATGTACATGATATGTTGGTGCGGATGCTTAATCATATATATGCCGTCGTCGTCGTCGAACATTGACCTGTTATATTATGGGATATAATTAGGAAAAAGGAATGTTAGACGCCATTACTCAAAGCATTTCACTGTCGGTCGTACTAAATCGTCTTTGTTCTTTGAACTTTTTGTGCGAATATTTAAGGATGTAACCATAAGATCTCTTTCTTCTGCCGTTAACCCTTAATCATGTGTAAGCCTGTTGAACCTTATTTCTTTTCAGTGTAAATCCACTGTCCGACTCCTATGATTTATTCTTGTCGGGGCTTTGGACCAAAGCTAATGTCGAACGCTCAAATTGTCTCTGGATTCGTCATCGCGGAGGAGATGAGTCTCGACTCTCGAGGTGCAGTGTCTCGATGAGCTAGGATAAGACCTTGGTCTTTGGTTATTATGGTCTTTGCTGCAAGAATATGTGCCAATGCGTCGACATCATGTGCCGCTAGAAAGTGTCGTGAGCACGGCGGCAGAAGACCTTAACGGGTCCCTCCTTATATTCGCGATCTCGATAGCATGTCCTTGCTCACGCATACCTTCAACCCGAGGACTTTGCCGGTATGGTGGGTAAATCGGGAACATCATCATAATAAAACAGACTGCGTGACCTCGGTCACCTGTGTGAAATCGATTCATCTGCATTTGGAGATCGATTTTACTCCGAATACTGGGAACGCGATATTCAGCACGTGATCAAAAGAAGGAATGAAGTAACTGTTCGCAGATCTAGCTCGAAAATCTATACTTCTTTCTTCTTCTTTCTTCTTCTTCCATTTTTGGGGGGCGGTGAAATGAGAGCACATGCAAAATGTAGAAGGCAGATGAAGTTGTTGATGAAAACAGAAACCCCGAGAAGAGGGAAACGCCGTGGGACTCGGATTACTAATTTTTGCTACCATCACCATTGCGTAAACCCCAAAAAGAGAATATCCGAGCACACACCCAACAAACGTTGGCTTTCCCCAAAAGCTGCTTCGGAATCTCGAAAACTTGACGTGGTTTCATGCATTCCTTTGCAAGAGAGACAGAGACAGAGATTATTCTTTTAAAATCCTGAAAAAGTTGGTGGTTTTGTCGCCAGAGCCATTCCTTGCTCCATCCAGAGGCAACTCTGCTTCTGTTCTGTTGTTCTCTCTCTCTCTCTCTCTCTGTTCCATTTGTTAAATTAGAGCACAACCACAAACTCCCGTTGATGTTCTTGTTCACTCCTTAGTACAGGTAGGACTATCATCATCATCATCATCATCATCATCATCAAGAGTTTGATATGTCCTTGATGCCATTAGTCGTCTGAACGTTTCTTGCACTCAGGGACGTTCTGTTTCTTTCTTTTCTGCTGTTCTTGTTTCTTTTTGGGTTACCAATGTTTAGTGACAACAGACAGTTAATGATGGGGGTGATTTTTTTTTTTCATCTTTTACGCTTTTATCAATGGAAGAAATGGTAATCTCCATTCCCAATTGGTGATGCGGATGTAGCAGAAGATTTTTGTGCTTGATTTGGAAAAAAAGCTTCCTTTTGACTTCGATTTGTTTTTGGGTAGTCCATTTGAGGAGCAGAGGAGCACACCCGTCTGCGGAGTACGAGACAGCCTTCTTCTTTAAACCATTCGAAGCTGCCTTGATATCTTCTTGTCGAGGGGAAGATTATGGAAATGCTGGGCTCCTGCTCCAGTCAACACTCGAAGTTGCCATTAGGCCACAGCAAGTTATTATGTCCGTCGTTCTTTGGCATGGCTTTGGATGATGTTACTCCGGGCAAGAGAGCGATCGGTGTTCGGTTAGGAAAATACAGTCACATGACGAAATTTTGCGCTGTATCTGATAGACCACTGATAAACTCTACTCTGGCAGATGTAGCCAAAGAACTCAAGGTAAATTAATACATAGTTCATCCCTTTTCATGTCACTGGGGGGTTATTCAATCTTTGCATATGTCACGCTAATTTGCATAATCAGACGAGTATAGTCTGTATCATCATAATTTAATTCTTGGGGGTTCAAGTTTTCAACAAGTATCATGAATAGGCATGATTCTTTAATAGCGTGCAGTTCTTTCAGATGGTTGCCTCTATCTCTCTCAGAAAAAATGATCATTTCACTTTCTTGATGCTATAACCCACGAGATGATAACTATTTGGGATCTCTAACCCCATTTAAATAGGATGGTAGGATGAGATGCGTTTCTCGTCTCATCTTATAGGTACTTTCTACTGTTCCTGTACCATCTTAGTGATTTCTTCTCTGACTGCGAAATCTGATGCAGACAGTTCAGGCACCAATATTTCCAGTGCCAGAGGCGAACCCAAAGACTGTTGCCTCTATAATATTAGGCGGTGGAGCTGGGACTCGACTGTTTCCTTTGACTAAAACAAGAGCTAAGCCTGCTGTAAGCAAACCTGAAGGTGTAATCTATCTCATTCGCATTAATGATGTCACAACTCTTTTTCCTTGCTCCAGGTACCGATTGGCGGATGTTACAGGCTAATAGATGTCCCAATGAGTAACTGCATCAACAGTGGGCTTAACAAGATCTATATTCTTACTCAATTCAATTCCCAGTCCCTCAATCGCCATATAGCTCGTACTTATAATTTGGGAAGTGGAATGAACTTTGGTGATGGATTTGTGGAAGTACGTCGTGATTTGCCTAAAATATATTCTCCCAGTTTTTGCTTACTTTTTATATCCTTGGTATGATCGGAGTACAACTTGCAATCAATCGGAATGATTAGTTAACTGGAGTGGGATATTGAGGTAAACTAACCTTCAAATGTCTTAAGTTTTTTCCAATTATGATGGTAGGTATTAGCGGCCACTCAAACACCAGGTGAATCTGGAAAGAAGTGGTTTCAAGGCACAGCAGATGCCGTGAGACAATTCGCCTGGCTTTTTGAGGTAGATGATTGTACTTCGCTACTGCATTTAGGGTTAAATTTGATTCTCCATCATTTCAACATCGAGTGATTTCTTTGTTAATTTTGGAAGGATGCCAAGCATAGACACATAGAGAACATTCTGATATTATGCGGGGATCATCTCTACCGAATGGACTACATGGATTTTGTGCAGGTCATCCTGTATCCACCGTAAATTTTCAACATCTGGGATATTTATCAGCTTTTACTGAGATTATTGCAAATAATGGTTCCTCCATGCAGAAGCATATAAGTTCTGGTGCTGACATATCTGTTTCGTCTCTGCCCGTGGATGACAGGCAAGTTTAAAAGAAGCATCTTCCTAGGCCTCACACGTGATGTTTATTAAACCATAGTAACTGAGAGATTAACTCTTATCAGGGTATTTTACTCTTCAACTTTCGTGCAGTCGAGCTTCTGACTTTGGCTTGATAAAGATCGACGAATCAGGACGGATAAAGCACTTTCTTGAAAAACCAAAGGGTGCAGACCTGAGATCAATGGTTGCCTTATTTTCTTTAGTTTCAATTTTATCCCCTGGTATCTGGTGCTCTAATATCCATCCACTTCGTTCTGTCGTTGTTTCATTCTGATTTTACCTTGTCACAGAGAGTAGATACAGCAATTCCGGGATTATCAGCCCAAGATGTGAAAAGATTCCCCTACATTGCATCAATGGGTATATACTTGTTCAAAACAGATGTCTTGCTAAAGCTTCTCAGGTGACTAAAACTTACTTAATGGATCTAATATGCTTTCTCATGTCCGTTTACCATATGTCAACATTTCCGGTTGTTTTGGTAGACGGAGACAGAATTGTTCAAGCCGACGTTCGGGACTTTTACTTGCCGCCTAACATTCATAAAAGAGAAGCGTTCAAACTTCAAAGATGACTTATTTGATTTGAGATGAGATACATCACTAAGTGCTTGTCCAACATAACGAGTCAATTTAATTTCTCTTTCTGCTATATTTGACACTGAGACTCGACATGATTGACTCATATGCACGCATCGCATGGTTAAATAGGTAATGTGCATGGCTGTTCAATTTTTGTCTTCTTCAGACAGGACTATCCGATAGCCAATGATTTTGGATCTGAAGTCATTCCGATGGCTGCAAGAGACTATCATGTCCAGGTACACTCAGTGACCCAATTGCTTCCACAAACTTCTTTTCGACTATACACAAAAAAATTGTGCCGATCATCATGCTAAGTTAAGAGGGGTGATGGTGAACTTGTGCGATTAGACATCCTTCAGAATTTTCATTGTTCATTTGGAAGTAGGCTTATCTGTTCGACGGATACTGGGAAGACATTGGAACAATTAAGTCCTTCTTCGATGCAAACTTGGCGCTCACAGATCAGGTACTTTACATTCCAAATATGCCACTCACAGATTTCCCCAACTAAACAGTGCAATAATTTGCGGTCGACATTTGCTGACACTGAAGTCCCCCAAGTTTCACTTCTATGATCCGCAAAAACCGATCTTCACCTCTCCTCGATTTCTACCACCAACAAAAATGGAGAAGTGCCAGGTACAGCTTTAGAGTGAACAGATAAAAGTAGATGATGAAGACTTAGTTCTTGAATCATATTCTGTCTTTGTCATGCAGGTCATTGATTCTATAATATCGCACGGCTGCTTTTTGAGGGAATGCAGCATTCAACATTCTATTGTGGGAGTTCGTTCAAGATTGGAATACGGGGTCAAGATGAAGGCGAGTTTTCTTCCTACTTCTTTTAGGAACACTAGGGAAATTATGAGGAAAGCATTTATTCTCCGTTTGTGATGTTGAATTGAGTAAATGTAAGTTGAAACAGACTTAAATCTCATTTTGCAGGACACAATGATGATGGGTGCTGATTATTACCAAACTGAGGCTGAGAGAGCAGCCTTCCTGGCCGAGGGAAAAGTTCCAAATGGCGTCGGCAGGAACACAAAGATTAGGTGATTAAATGCTTTGGCACAACTGGAGTTTCTTTGAATTTCGGTTTTGATCCTTCTTGACCTTGTCCTGCAGAAACTGCATAATTGACAAGAACGCAAGAATTGGAAAGAATGTAGTGATAGCGAACGAGGGTGTAAGTGACTCTACCTCATGCAAGAATTGTTCTCTTTAAACATGAAGCACTCCAAAAATGTGAATCATCAGATTAAGCAATAACCCTCCTCTTTGTCCCAAATATTGTATATCTGCAGAATGTAACGGAGGCCGATCGACCGTCTGACGGGTTCTACATTCGATCCGGAATCACTGTCATCCTTAAGAATTCCATTATTCCTGATGGGACAACCATTTAGAAATGTTCTTTAACAAGTGAGGCCAATAAGGAGCATCAAAGTACATGAAGGTGCATGCAACCTGTTTCATGGCGCGGCGTGAAAGAAATATACAGCTATCTAACCGGATTCTGTACATTCCAATCAATTTTGGAATCGGATACTCGTGTAATTGGACGTTTGAGAATTTTTTGGTCATGATTCGAGCAGATGATGCAATAAAACTTGTAGATACATGTTCATGAGGAATCCATCTCTCTTCTTTCTGCGTAACTAGGTAGTATACTGGCCAGATGCCTAACCAAGACCATATTATTATATTATACTAAATATTGGAGTCGGCCTAAATTCTCATAAGAATAATTTAATAATAGACGGATAATTATAACAAAATGAATATTTAGAAAAAAAAAAAAGAACTTCTCGAGTTTACGTGGAATTTTATTTAAAGAAGATCCAAAACCCTTCATGTAGGTTTATCCCCTTATTAATTGCAATATTTGCTAGATAGGATAGTATAAGTACATGCAATATTTCGAATATGCAAAACAATATGAATCAGTAAGAAACATGGAAGCATAAAGTACAAATATAAATTCCAGTCTCTTGATATCTTTCCTCATTTTGGTTAAAAAATCTTCCCTCTTGTGCCATCATTATTGTGTTAAAAAGGCAACCAAGCCATTTGTGTAAAATTTTCTTGAGAGTAAGATGATTTCATTTCTCTCCTTCATTTGCTTATCTCTATTTATAAATAATTAGAAGTAATTTCGTCTAGATTATCTCCCTATTTCATATATTTCAATTTCCTTTTTCACGGATTCTCTCTTTTCTTTTCGGTAACCATTTAATGTATGTTTTGTTTTGACGAGAGTTGATGGATATTTCATCATCCACAATATTGTATCACAAAGAAAATTGTTGGATATCTTGCGAAAATATGCAGCATTTAATTTGCACGTTTTAAGGAATTCATAATATTTATTTCCCCAAGCAAATGATTCCTCAATTTATTTTCATAATAAATAAGTTACTAATAGTTGATTGTTACTAGAGGTGGCAAAATGGGTCTAAAACCCATATTTAATGGTGCATGTCATAAATAGGTTGTCTTAAGTTTTAAAAACAAGGATTTTTTTTTTGTCTGCCCTACTCTAGCTCTCTACTAATTCTCAAACTTTTGCTCTGCCTCTTGTAGAGCATGGGAATCTAAATTCACATCTGAAACTATACGTCCCCACTTCTAGCCCTCTTGAGAATATGGAAAATCGAACTTCCCATCTCTCCCTTTCCATGTAAGAATAGTGGCTACTGGGGCAAATTGCAGTGGTTTAAAAACAAGCTTAAGTGGATCCAAATAATAAATGCCTCTTAAATGAGTTGAGGTTTAACCCATTTCAAACCCATATGAATGATAGAGAACTTTTTCACTAGTCTTCTAATAGTAAATAGAGTGCCCAATGTGTCAAGGGAGTTGGAGATGTCAAGACAATTTTTATAATTTTTTTTCATAATTTTTTTTCTATGTTCTTTCTTTGTTTTCCTTTTTTTTTTCTACGAAGTCCGATGAGGGTCGCAGGTCAACCTTTGCCGACACTAGGCGAGGGCCGTGAAGCGCTCGTCAGCCGTAGGCGAGGGTCACAGTCCTCGCCAAATCTAGGTGAGGGTTGTTGGCCGTCACCTGCGATTGGCAAGGATTGACCGACCCTCGCTTGTGATCGGTGATCCTCACTGGACCTAGAAGGAAAAAAAGAAAAGAAAGAAAGAAAATAAAATAAAGAAGAAAAAATAAAAAAATATTAATAAATCATAATTTTTTTAATTATAAAAATTATTCATGTCAACGCTGGCCATTCTATGACGGCCGTGCCGGTCAGAAGGACTAAATTGGTAAATCGTAAAAATGTTTAGGATTAAATTAGCAAAATTAAAATATTTAGGATTGAATTGGCACTACTGCAATAAGTTTATGACTTTTTGATAATTTCCCCGCATACTTTGTCACAACACATGCATACTTTTCTAGTTCTTTATGACCATTTCAATCTTTAGGTTCTTTTTATGTTTTTTTTCATTTATTTACTAAAAAATTTTATTTATTTTTTTGAAAAAAATATCCAAGTAATATATTATTATGAAGAGCTTAAAGTAGGTTAAATGTTTTGGTATGCATATGGGTGTGTTCTAGTAATATAGGTTAGGTATGGGTCGGGTTAGGTTTGGGTATCTAAAATTGTGTTACACAAAAATGCGTCAATACTAAGGATGAACGGTTTCAGGTTCCCTACACGTTTTACTTGGAACTTAAAACCTATCCATTGGAACACATCACTCATTTTTGGAACCTGAAACCTATCTTGTATATCTTGGAATCTAGAACATATCCTGTCATAGGTTCTAGGATCAGTCTTAGGTCTACTCAAGTTCCACCTATATTGTTAATCGAAAGATTACAGTGAATCATCACTTTTTATGACCACCAATTCTTGCTACAATCCACTTGCAACAATTTTTATTTAGACACACGAAAATATAAAATATTAATAAAGTAGAAGTCTCAGTCATAAAATAGAAACTCAAACTAATGATTCTAAATTATACATTCATCATCAAACATCATGAAATACTGTAAGATCGCATATAAACATAGGCAAAAAAAAAAACACAGGAACACGGGTTCTAGATTCTAGGTTCCACCAACCTAGAACCTACCAGTTTTTGGAACATAGAATGTAACGCCCCCACCTTGGGGTCATTAACGTGACGTCTCGTTCATTATTATATTTCTTTAAACACAAGCGGAAGCATAATTTCGGGACAATCACGTTCAAAACAATAGCGGAATTAAGATAAACAGCATCCTGAGCAAACCTTATGTTTACAGGGCATGCAAACATATTTTAACAAGCCCTTCGGGCAATAGCAAATAACACATATTTCACACGCACTATGAATAGAAAACTCGGCTTGGGTTGTCCTATATCCACTATGGCTTCTCGCTCCCATCTTCTTCACCTCCACCCCGGTCCCGTTCGCCTGGTCATCTCACATCCCACCCGTGGCTTTATCCCGGAGCTGGCCTGCCCGCACTGCCAAAGCACCGTTGAACCCACATAGGGATCCAACCCATTCTCCGTTTGCATAGCGATATCACGCCACGTACGGATGAGGTACTAAGTTCGTTAGGCCCTCATCGAATATCACAAGCGTCGTGATTCGGCGATAGGCGCGGTTTTCTCTGACATCTATTTGTTGACACCTAAATTTTGGCGCATCATTTAGTGTTAATTGCATAGAAAATTAGGGATTAAATTTTTAACCCCTAAACAAAAATATTAAAATTGCATAGCATATAGTTTAGGTTCATATAGATTAATTGCATTTCACATCGGATCGGCAGTGGCGAGCGAGCTTAAAATTCATCACGTAAATCGAGCTTGGGTACCGAACGAAACGCGGCTCACTCGGAAGATGGGGGCCGAAAAATCACATGCGAAAGGGCTTGGTTGTCTTAATTTGAGCTTAAATTAGCCCATTATGCTTAATTAAAGAAAAGCCCAAATTAATTCAGCCCACTTAGAATTAAATTAAAGCCTAAACCTAAGTCCATTAGGACTAAAAAGCCCGGCTAATTAACCTAGGGTTGTGATATAAATACATGTTTATGCTTCATAATCAAGGAGACTCTCACAATTTTCAGAACACAATTTTTGAGGCCAGACAATTGAAACACACGGGCATAGAGAGAGAGAGAGAGAGAGAGAGAGAGAGAGAAAAGCATGAAAAAAGAAAAGAAGAGCACATAGAGAGAGACGCGATTCAAGAGGTCTTCAAGAGAATTGCCCGGCCATTGTGCATACTCACGCCCACCAACAGCTCTTCATCCAAGTCCTTCACATAATACTAAAAAGCTCAAAGAAGGAAAACGTGGAGGGAGAGGAAAAGGGCAGCACGCCACTTTCAAATCTCCAACACATCCGCCGAAGGAAGAAGACCAAGTCGTGGCCTGGCATCCCGGTCTTCCTCCATCACGTCACTCGATCGCTCGACGTCACTCGCATCGCTACGACCAGACTGAGGTCCATCGACGGCGAAGCTTCATTCCACTGATGTCATGGACGACGCCAACCCAGAGTTGCCGCACCGCAAATGGTGAGCAAATCGGCGAAGTCAACATCTTGGTGGGTTCCTGTTGCTGCACAAGACCACTCCTTGACCAACGTTCAGCTTTTTTTGGCGAGTTCCCAGTTTCTGATAAATGCACGGGCGACGCAATAGTGGTGGTCCTGCAAGCTCCAATCAAAACCAGCACAAATCTTGATTCTCTTTGCAGGTTTTTCTGCCCCCCAACGAGATTGTCGACCCCCACACTGTGCCATCACGGAGGTATCCCGCAAGCTCCTCTGACACCTTTGCTTGTGGATTGCCCACCGCTGCGCCAACCACCGCCGCGGCACGTCCGCCACTGTCGCTCCGTTGCCGCTCCCGACGCCGTACCGCCGTTCCCGACGTCGCGCCGCCATTCGCGACGCGCCGATCCGCAATCCCGATCCGCTGCAAATTCAAATTTGAAAATAAATCTGCAAATCAGGTAATTATCCTATCCCGATTTGATTTGAATATTTTGTTGCCTAATTTGTGCTTATTGATACCTAATTTTGTATATTTAGATAATAGGCAATATTTCAATTAGGATTTATTTTTTTTTTTGAAATCTTAGATACCTATTACTTGTCAAATTTGGATAGAATTTAGAATTTTCAAAATCTTTTGAACATATCCAATATATTTAAGATATCGAATTTTTTCAAGATGTGATCGATTAGGAAAATTTCCTAATCCGCAACCGCACACATGAAAATAAATCTATCTATCAAGCTTTAGATAGAATTATTTCCATAGCGGGTATTTCAAATTTTAGGGTCGATCTGTCAGGTTTCAGATCGAAACTTAATTCGAAAGATTTCGCGGTTATATTTTTTTACTTGATTTTAATTTCGAATTTCGATAAAAAAAATACCAAAAAAGATTGCTTTAGAATGGGTCAATTTCTTTAGTTTAAAATTGCATGTTTAGATAATTGGCATTTATAATTCCGAATTTCATTAAAAAAATACAAAAAATAATATGCCCGTCATTAGAAATAGGTCACGTCGTCGCATGACATATAGTTTACATGTTAGGTTGCATTAATCGTATGTCAATTTTTGCACGTCATTACATATAGGTTAGCTTTCATTTAAATAAGTAAAAATCAAAAAGAAATTTCAGCACCTTTAAACTCTAAATCAGGATTTATCAAAATTGTCAAATTGAGTATTTTTCTCAAAATTGGTACCGAAAGGGCGTTAGGGAATCTAGCGTAACCAAGTCCCCGAATTTATGATTTCTGGTTCGTAGAAATAAAATAGTACTCCCGCTATTTTATTTAGGTTTCTAATCAACCTACCCTAAATGATTAGTGGCGACTCCTGTTGAAAATATTTGTATGCTCACAATTGGACCTAAGTTGCGATTTGGTAGAGTTTGGGAGAACTCGAGCTAGGTTAGTTAATTTAATTGATCTAGTAATCCATTAGCCTAAGATCAAAACACTCGATTTTTTTAGGTCGCGACACTATTACAATGAGCACTTCGGCTCTCTATTCCACGGGATTACCAACGCGAGCTGGGGGAGATGTCATCCTACGGACCTGAAAAAGGGGGAAACAACATGGGATGAGTCGGGAAGACTCAGCAAGTGAAAACACTAATATCAAGTGAGGATATATCAATCGCCGTTAACATAAGTCGGCCCTTACCGCACCCACATCGACGGCAGATCAATAACAAAGTTCAAACAAGAGAATATCACATATGGCCACATCATGTACACTTTACCAACCAAGACTCGGTTCTATCTCAAAACAACATCAAACATAAAACATTGTCAAATCAAGGGAATGAACCAACTACGACCAACCAAAAGACCGAGAAACGGTCCAAGCAACTCACGTCACAAAGCATCTCAACATCTTTTCCCGATATTAGGGAATTCACTTACACTATGAAATAAAACTAGAACAAGAAACGAACACGAGAGTCTCGGCAGTTCTCTAGCTTGAACACGTGAGTAAACGGATATTGGCGTGAGGCTTAAACATGTGGAAGATGGCGTCTTGGCTTTGAGCTCTCTAGTTTGCCGAACAACAAGAAGAGACACGAGCTAGTCGGTGAGCTCTCTCTCTCTTTCTCTCTTTCTCGGCGTGAATAAGAAGCAAGAAAGAAGGTTGGTGGTGGCGTGAGGATAAGGAGAGAGTGGCGTGAAAATGGAGAAGAAGTGGCATGAGAGCTCTCTCTCTCTCTCTTTCTTCTTATTTATAATAGCCCAAGTAAAGAAGAGACAAAATAGCATCATTACAAAATCTTCCTAAATTTTGCAATCATTACCAAATCTTCCTTCATTAATGGCTAGATTTTGCCATCATTATCAAATCTTCTTAAGATCTTAATCATTAATAAAAATATGAGTCAAAAGTCATGATGAAATGATCTTGAAAATCTTAGCCATTAATGAAATGATCTTGAAAATATTTGCATTAATGAATAAGAGTCAAAAGCCATGATAAAATGCCATTAATAACTTGATTTTGAAAATCTTTGCATTAATAGACAATGGATAAAATAACATGATGAAATGCCCCTAAAGTCTTATGGCCATTAATGCATGTCATGATGATGGTGCCTCTAAAGTCTAACTAATTAATACAAGTCATGATAACGGGGGCCTCAAAGTCTTTGTTCATTAATGCATGTCATGATGAACCTTAATAAATGAAGCTTGAAGGAGAAGTTTTGACCGTGTTAAAGCCTTATCTTCTAGTTTCTTCCCAACAAAACCAACGCGGAGCCTATTTTGGCCTACTAGAAATGTCAGTTCAGCTCCCAATAACTCAGCACCATCGGGTTGCACAATAACAACTAATTGACATTTAAGTTGCAAACCCGCATCTTAATCAATTCCATGATTTTCGAGGGTTTTCCACGACAAAACATGTATAATAATCTCGTTCAACTCGAGGTTCGGTGTGGGAATATCATCAAATATCACCAAAAGGTATCAAGTCGGGATTCCAACGTTCTCATATAGAAATTGATAAATCTTTGAAATCTGACAAAACCGTATAGCTTTGCACTGTTCACGAAATCGGACTTGAAAACATAGTAAATGGACTCTGAAAATTCTCTAATTTGAATATGTTATAAACAAGACCTTAAAAAACATTTTTTATGAAGAGTACAAAATCAGAATCTTTTTGTAAATACCATTTTTAGTAGCTCAAATACAGACTAAAAACAGTTTACTGGAATAGAATTCTTGTTTCTCAAAGTAAGCTCTTTTCAGAATCCAAATCATCTTGAAAAATTCCCAAATTTATATACGTTATAGAAAAAGAAGTTCTCAACAATTTTTGTGAGGGAAACTTTTTCAAAATCCGCCTAGAAAAGCTTGTAGAAAATAAATAAAGGGTGAACATCACCGAAATACCCATTCTAGGCAGTTTTACATGGTCCGAAAATCAAGCCATCGTACCACTCATATCAAGTCCAAAATTTCTGAAATTAAATTATGTGAAACTTCAAGATGTTTGGAGAAACTTTCAAGAAAAAAGTGTTCGGAAATTCGGATCACAAAAGTCTCCCTAAAAATAACAAAACGAAGGGGTACAAAGGATCCAAAATTGGGTTTTTCATAACAAGAGTAAAAATTGGTTTCCATTGAAAAACTACCAAACTTAAACCATAGCCATTTCCTAGGGATTGAAATTGAGGATGTTACATAGAACCTACCTTACATACCTTGAAATTTGAAACTGAAGAAGTTCCTATCGGTCCGGTTCCTGTCCGGTTCTTCGGTTCCAGATTCTATCCTACTATCCTAGAACCATGCTCACACCTAATCAATCCAGGTTAAATGAGTTAATTTGGGTCGAATTATTTTCAACTCGACTCGATCCACCCATTTGATGGGCCTAATTAGTAGTATGTTTTATGCTTCGAGTTAATTGTTTTAAATGAATAACTATTTTGCATTTGTTTAGTTTAATTTGATTGTATCACGATAGTTCGTTGATATTTTTTATTTGTGCTATTATATTTAATACGTTAAATACCCATAATAAAATATTGGCAGCCCCATATTTTAATGTTTGTATGAGAATTAATTAATACTCAATTAAAAGGGGCGTCATATAACCTTTAAAAATTACAATAAAATGTCAATTTTATATATATATATATATATATATATATATATATATATATACACACACATATATATATTAAAGTGCGATGTAGACTGTACTTAAACTTTTTGCTACTGTGAAAAATATATTTTAGAATGTTAATATTGGTTAGACAAAAAAACAATAAGAAAATATAAACAAAATACCAGAATGCCGATAGTAAAAAAAAATTTAGGTTGCATTTGGTCGTCCGGATTTGGATTGGAATAAGATAAGGTCGAATTAAAAATCCTCCAAATATCCTCCGAATTGTAGAAAATCCCGTCACATATTTGGTGCAATCCAAGATAGTATAAAAATCTTTGAAAATCTCACTTGCCCATTTCGCGAGATCCATCGCCATCTCCACTTCAAATAGTCCTCACTTAGCTTCATCGTATTAGAGGTGATTTGGACATCGGTGAAGATGAGCCTCAGGTCGTTGAGATCGGGGAGTGGCAATTTGGCAGACGAGGCAGTAGCGGCCAATGGAGAGGTGAAAGGTAGCGAAGGGGTGGTGGATGCCGCACCTAAAGCTCAGGTGCCACTTGATATCGAAGCTGACGATTTGAGGTAGTGAGAGGCAGAGAGGAGGTGGACGGAGATCCACCAATGGATGGCACTGGGCTAGCAAGTAACGAGGGCGGACATACCTCTATTGTGGACGACAAGATTCTTCAAGTGCATTCATGAAATGATTCGAGTTCTTTGATAGTAATGGCCATATGATGTATAATTTCTCATTTTCACCCTAAGTGGTTGGAGTACGATCGACTGGACGGTGATGACGATCGGTAGTGGTTGGAGGCAAGGACAATTGCATGGTGGTCGGAAGTGACGATGATTAGCTGTGGTGGAGGTGATCCTTGTGCGTCAGCCAGGAAAGCCGAATGGTCACTCCATCACTCCATTCTTGGAAGAAAATTATTAACTTATTTTTAGATTTTTTGTATCCAATCTAGGTTTATCTAACCCTTGGTTTGGATTTTTCATCCGGCATTTTATCCAAAGGATATCGCCAAACACTAAATAGTGTTTTGACTTAACTCTATTTAATACGCTAAATGTTGATCAATATTGTCTTGATCATTTTGCAAAGGCCATTGAAATTGCAATCCTTTTCCTTCAAAAAGTCTGAACACATGAACATTTATTATCATTTAGTCTTCAGTCGACGTGTAATTTGTTGTCTTGATCGACGTATTTGTAAAATGACATGTAATATCATCAATTTAAGAAAGCATTTTGTTATATTATGTATCTATATAGTTTACAGCTCTTTTACAATTAGAAGGTATCATGTTATAAAACTTTTTCAATTATCCTCTACCATAATATAACTATGGAATATACATTATCATGTTATACAACTCTTTTTAATTGTTTTCTTCAATAAATTGTATGCATTAATGGATAATTCATCATTAATTTGTTAATTTTAATTTTCACATAAGATACGCATTGTCATCTTATTTAGATCATGTTAAACTTTCGCTTGTAATATTAACTATCATGTGATCTAATATTGAATCAATATTATCTTTTGTGCATTGATTTGAGATTTATCGCTAAAATATGCATAAAATTAGGTCACAATTATCACTGCTTTTAAGCAGCAAATCAATGTGAATTTCACTCATTTAAATCACAAAATAGAGGAATTCATTCATTCTTGTTGAGGAAAACTCCTACTAATTTTGAAGTTGACAAAATCTTCTGTTATTATTGTAAAATCTGATACTTATTCTGAACATTTTGATTACAGGAATATATATATGTTCTGGAAGCTCAGAAGGAAGTTATTCAGACTTTACAAGCTGGAAAAATAAGTTTATTAAAGACCCACAGAATCTAAGTTCTGTGATTCAGACGCAGAAATTATTCAGACGCAGAATTTAGAACAAAACAAAAACAGCTAGTGATCTGGCATAGATTTCACTGAAGGAAACTTTTGATTAGTTCAATCTTAATCAAATTGATTGACAATCAAATATTACGACAAGAATGCATTACAATGGACAAAGCTCTACTTTTGGAAACCAAGATTCTGATTGTATGGGCGACCAGAATCAACAAGATTCAGAATTTGTCATCCAACGGCTACTCAATCCTTATTATACAAATCTGTCCAAAGTAAAGATTGGAAGATGATCCTCCGAAAGCTGTCCAATGGCTAGTTTGGAAGTAGAGGAGTATTTAAGGAGATCAACGAGCAGCAAAAGGATACAACAGATTCAAGAATCAACAAGTCCAAAGTCTGAGTATACTCCAATCATTTCTCTTGTTATTCTGAGCCAAAATACTGAGATCTTGAGGGTTACTTTGTAAGAGTGACTGTGTGAGATAGAGAGTCCTATCATACACAAAAGTGATATCACTCAAAATCTGTAAATTCCTCTTGATTACATAGTGAAATCCAGCCGGTAGGCTGTAAGCGTGGGAGAGTGGACGTAGGCTTGCTATAAGCCGAACCACTATAAATTTATGTGCAGATTCTCTATCCCTTATCTCTTACTTTACTTTCTGCACATCAAAAACTTCATTTATATAATCTGTCTTGAATTTAAACTTTATTCAGACTCTTCTGTGATTTATTTTATTTCCGCATAAATATATTAAAATTGTTTAAAATCACCTATTCACCCCCCTCTAGGTGATTCCTGCTAGTCACATCAATTCTTATTTCCTCTGTCTTGGTCGTCTTCTCATCATGGGAGAGACGACATATTGCGAGACTGTCCAGCGATGATGGTGGCCGTGGAAGGGTTCTGCTCCAATATGACTTCGTACCCGTCGCTGAAGGTATCCATGCCTTGAGCGAACAGCTGCCAAAAGATGCCGCCGGCGCATGACCCTCCGTTGCTTGCACTCGTGTAGATTGCATCGTACAGCCTCCTGAAATAGCTGTCCCTCTTTTCTAAGCTGTAACCCGATGAGTTCGATGACTTGCCGAATTCGCTGAGTATTATCGGTTTTTTGAGGATGGTGTTAGAGTCTTGAATGTGGACCTGAACCCACTTGTCCACAAATGCAGCTTGCTCTCCCTCACTTGCACTAGGCAACCTGTAAAGAAAAACCATAATTAGCCAAGAAAAGTAAAAACAACATAAGAGGTGCAAGTTTGATCGAAGCGCCAGGATGTAGCACGATGTGAGGGATCAGAGGGCTTGTTCTGAGTTTTACCATGATTCGGGGTATATGTGTATCGTGGCGAAGTCGACCTGGGGGACTTGGTTATTGGAGATGAAATCAGTCCCAACAAGCAAACCGCCGGGATTGTTCTGCTGCTTCCCTGGAACCGATTGCCCATAGAACCCTTCGAGTCCAACTTCCAGCATATGATTACTATCGATCGACTTCACGTACGCTGCCATTTCCCTCACCCAGTCCTGGACAGGCTAAATGAACTGATTAATGGCAGGACTAACAAATCATTATGAAATGACGTCACTTGATTCAATTTGATTCTCTGCATGAATTTGATACTGTAAATAGAACACAATTAGAGAATCACTTGCTTTGACACAGCCTATAGTTCCTGTCACTAATAAAGCCATGAATGTAATGTTTGTATTCAGGAAAACTGTTCCGGGTTGGTTTGAAGTTGTGATCATGTGTGATTTGGAAATGACATGGACTTATATCACAAGGACAAAAAAGCAAAAAGGCATTGTACTAGCAATCGCCAACTGTAAAAAATGACTGAAGCAGATCTTTCTGTTTTTCTTCTTCTGCATCACGCCAACAAGATATTCCAAATCTCTCTCCTTTTAGGCAAATAAATTGGTGACTTTACACTTCAAGTGGATGGCTTCCAGTAAAGAACTATGACGCGCCAAACAGAAGAAAAATCTCATTTCACACATGGTGACATCTACTCATTAGTCCTTTCCATGATTAAAGTCTTCCTCGTCCGTCTATTCTTGTCTTTAAACATCATTAGGCTGTATGAATTTACAGTTTTATTTTATGACAAGAAAGCGGGGACCCCATCTTAGCAGAGTTTCGCTGAGACAATTCGTGGATGTTGTTTCTATATGTGGCTTTGGTCAAGTAGTATTCGATGCAGACAATGTAAAAATGCCAGAAACTCACTATCTGTCGACACTACCTATTTCCTATTGTATGATTGACTCAGTCTATTACGTTCCACAAATTTATACATATTAAACAGAGAGATCGAGAGAGAGAGACCTGAAGAGATTTGCCAGAGGGGTCGGACTGGCATTGAGGCTCGTTCATGAGTTCCCATGCAAAGATGGTAGGATCGTCCTTGTAAGCCACTCCCGTTATAGTGTTCTTTCTCGTCAGCAGTGTCTGCAATTTCATCACACCACCACCGAGTCTTTTTTCATTTTTCTATAATTAACCATTAAATACGAAAACAGATAGATTCCTCATTAGTCCTAGGATGTCTTCAAAGGACTCCCTTCACCACTGTCAAACTTAAGCTTGGACATAAATCTCATATTATATCATAAAGGTTTTCCTAATTCTGGCAATCTCGATTTATTTCCCCTTTTGAAAGAAATCCTCTTGATGTGGTTTTTTAATGAATTCTTACGTTTTCACCTCCATATTAGGAAATACCAAGAGGAAATAAAGACACCCAGATTCTCATAACCCTGTATCAGCCAAAAAAGGAACCTTATAAATCTCAGACACAGTATATTAAAAATCATGGTGTTGCTGCTATTAATGTCTGAAGTGAATTCATATACAGATGGAAGAACAAAAAGCACAGACGCAAACCTTGATATGATTCTTGTAATAACTCTTGGTGATTGAGTTAGTGAAGAACTCATCATCATTGTTCAAGGGCTGTCCACTGTTCCGAGCCCACTGCACATACTGATTCCTTCCTCCAAAGGCATTCCAGTTATTCACCAGGCTCAGTATCAGATACACTCTGTTGCTCCCAGCTTCCGATATCACATAGTCCAATCCCTAAACAAGACCATTAATGGCACAAATCTCTGAGAGGTATCTAGGATTTATTTTGGTGTATGCCGCTAGGGAAGATATCTACAGTTTTACCTTGAACATGTCTTCATTGTAGACACCGGGATTGGTCTGGAGGGGCCTGTCGACGCCGTCGCTGAAGGACCAAGTCCTAGCGATGTTCATGCCATTCTTGGCAGCCTCCCGGAACGCGCTCGCAACCTTGTCCTGGGTGGACGGATATGACGCCAAGTACATCATCCAGTATGCATTGAACCCGTTCAGGTACAGCGGCTTCCCGTTTGCCACGAAATGTATCCCGTTTGTCCCCACAAACCCACTTCCCCCGACCCCGGGGACCGCTGCCTCGCAGTTTGCCCAAATGCGGAGCGCCACTAGAGCCAAGACCACAAACTTTAGGCACATTTTTTTCCTTTTTATAATTTGGGAGATGATTCTTTTGTGCATGTGGATTGGGTTTTTGAAATTGAAAAGAGAGGAAATGAAATTGTCAATGTGTGGACGTATTGGTGATGTTGTGGGGGGTTTATATAGCCATAGTCGGGAAAAATTACTAAAAACTCCTAAATTTATTGCAATTATATCAATTTAATCCTAAATTTTTTTTTCAATTGAGTCCTAAATTTTTTGCATTTATGCATATTCAATCCATCCAACCAATTTTGGTCAGACATCGCTGACATGGACGCCGGCCATCCTACGTGACGCGGTCGGTGCCCGATCGGCGTTAATATGAACAATTTTTAATAATATTTTAATATTTTTTTCGAATTATTTCTTGGTTTTCCTTCCTTCTTTTGTTTCTCACTGTTGTGGGTGGCGAGTGTCGCCGAAGCTCACCGGCCATTGGCCGAGGGCTACGAAGCCCTCACCCAGCCTCGCCTAGATCTGGGCGAGGCCATAATGTCCAAATATGGGCGAGGGCAGCCTCACCAGCCACGAAAGGATATAGTCAATGAGAGGCCATGGCCGCATTCTTTTGGCCAAAAGGGTATAGTCGATGGGATTGGCTAGTGTTCAGGAAGTAGGAGTTTCAACCATCGACACCCTCTTCTTGAGGGAGCCATTAATGTGCCTTGCTCATACTATCGCGAGGCACAGTTGCTATGGCCTTACCCAGATCTAGGCGAGGCTAGGTGAAGGCCACGAAGCCCTCACCCAGTGGCCGATGAGCTTTGGCGACCCTCGCCGGACATAGCTCGTCAGCCACAATGGGAAACAAAAGAAGGAAAAAAGAAATAAAAGAAACAAAATCAGTAAATAATTTTGAAAAAAATATTACAGTATTTGTCCACATCAGCGCTGACTACACCACGTCGGACGGCCAGCATCCACGTCAGCGATTTCCGATCAAAATGCTTGAGAATCAATCAATAAAAAAAATATTTATGATTGAATTGGTACAATTACAATTAATTTATTCTTCTTTTGGTAATTCTCCCTTTCAATATGCAAACAAATCGAGTCATTGTGCTCTCTTTATTGCATCAAATGAAACTACTCCCAACGTCATTTCTCGTAAATCCCGTCATTCTTTCGCCACAGGGTCACAAGAAACTCATGCAAAGCCCGAGTTTAGTCGACTTTATTTGGAATTTCTAAATAATTACCCAGTAGCAACGGGACAATGAAACTCTTTTGACACGGTCACCCATGATTGGACCCTATTACCAAGTACGAATATGTTTTTTTTTGGGTGGCGTGATCTTTTTTATTATTTGATCAATTCTTTTTATTTTGTTTCTTTCTTTTCTTGCGAGTCTCACTTTCTTTCATTTTCTTTCTTTTCACATCTTTGCCATCTCTATTCTTAGCTCTTGCAATTCATTTATCTGTTTTTTCTATTGCAGGCCATCCTCTTCTTTTTGGAGTCACCAAGTATGAATCATATTTTTTTTAGGGTGGCATAATCCTTTTTATTATTTGGTCAATTCTTTTTATTTTGTTTCTTTCTTTTCTTGCGAGTCCCACTTTCTTTCTTTTACTTTCTTTTCACGTCTTTGGCGTCTCAATTCTTAGCTCTTGCAATTCATTTCTCTATTTTCTCTATTGCAGGCCATCCTCTTCTTTTTGGAGTTACGTATGTTTCACAAATTTGAGTTTATGTTTAAGTGCTAAGAACACCAATGGAACCTTGATCTTCCGAGTGAGAGGCTTCTAAGGTTTGCCTACGAAATCCTCCATGTTCGTTCCACCATTATAGGCATCCTCCTTGTCTTCTTACCAATATGCATTCCTAATTCTTTACTTCCTTTGCTTTTGAACTACCACCACATGGGATTGAAGTCCCTATTTTAGCTCCTTAAGAGCATCAATTTGTTGTTCAGCTTCATCTGGGAAAAGTTATAGTCCATCTTGGAAGAAAGAAAAAATTTCAGGCTATGCTGAAACTCGACATGACAAAGCCCTATGATAGAGTAGAGTGAAATTTCCTAGAAGCATGCATGCTAAAAATGGGTTTCGATGGCACGTGGGTGGATAGGATTATAAAGGGTGTTACCTTAGCTTCCTTGGGTGTGAAGCTGAATGGCAAGCCACTATCTTTTTTCCAACCATCAAGAGGAATTTGACAAGGAGATCACATTTCTCCTTATTTGTTTATTTTGGTGGCCAACACCCTCTCGGTCTCGTGAGAAAAGCAGTAAATGCCGGAAGGAAAATGGGAATAAAGTTGAATAAGTACTGTCCAATCCTTTCTCGTCTACTTTTCGTTGATGACTGGATTTCTTTTTAGACAAAAAGGTGAAGGAATGTTAGAATCTTACATTGATACTGAACTAATATTGCTTTTCATCTGGGCAAGCAATAAATTTGAAAAAATATGGCATTTTATTTTGTTTGAGCTCTCCACAAAACTTGAGAAGCAGCATGGCCAAAGAATTGAGTCTCTGAAATCAAGAAGACTGGGAAATATTTTGGAATCCCTTCATATCGGGGTATGTGTAAAAAACAATTGCTCGGTTGGTTTTTACCTAGAGTAAATATGAAGTTAAAGGGGTCGAAAGGAAAATCCGATTTCAAAGGCAGGAAAGGAGGTTTTGCTTAAGACTGTGGTACACGCTTTTTCTTAATATGTAATGTCTATTTTCAAGATTCTAATTTTGATTTTTGCAAATCTATAGAAGAAGAAAATTGCAGTGTTTTTGGTGGAAAAAGTGAATAAAAAACTAGTCCTCATTGGAAAGGTGGGAAGTGCTGAAAATCATAAAAGACAAAGGGGGAATGGGTTTTAGAGACTTCCTCTCAAGATGCATAGCGGCTTTCTCAAAACCAAGCTTCTTAATGGAGCCAGATTCTAAAAGGAATTTATTTTCCTAGTATGTCTTTTTGGCAAGCTGACAAAGGGACTCGCACCTATTGGGGTTGGCAGAGGATCTTGATGGGTAGAGAAACAATCTCGGAGTTAGTTATGTGGTCAGTCGGTATGGGAGAAAGTATCATCCGTGAAGACGGATGGCTAAAGAGAGGAATTATAGGAGGACCAGCAGACTTTAATGAACCAACTAAAGTGACTGACCTGATTTTTCAGGAGGATGAGAGATGAGATGGCCAAACACTGAGAAGGCTTATTGATAAGCAAACAGTGAACCAAATTTTAGCTGTGCCTTTGAGGACGAGAACCACATAAGATAACTTAGTGTGGACTGCCACTGAGTATGGTGTGCACTCAGTGAAATGTGTATACAACCTGGTCAGAGAGAATGACACCAACAGGATATCATGCAAGCCTCGTCATCATTTCAGCCAACCCGTAAGTTTTGGTACCAAATTTGCCACTTGAAAACCCCCCTAAAGTTAGAATCTTTCTCTGAAACTTGTGCCAAAATGCACTACCTATCAGAGAGAAACTTTACGGGCGCAATATCTTACCTCAGCCAGCGTGCCCCTTTTGCTACGGTGAAGCAGAAACGCTGGAACATCTTATTCTACTTTACTCCCCGACTAAGTGCCTGTTTGGTTCAGTTTTTGCAAGAGCCCCAAAGTCTCGTGGCCAAATGCAAATAGTGCTTGACAATTATTTTGGAGAACTTTAAGGAAATGCAATTGCATTTCCAAAGATCTCTAAAGGCTTTTAGCCCAAGGCATGTCCAAAAATACTTTGACAAGTTACATTCTCGAAATGTAAGTTCACTATTCATCGCACTGTTCATCATCCCCGATTTACCTAGAGAAGCAAGTTTGGAGGCTAATGACCGCTGCCTAAGGGGTTGTGCGACCCCGGCAACCACCATCTAAGGGTCATGCGACCTCAGGCATCGCCTAGGTCACACGACCCAAGCAAGCGTTGGCCTAGGTCGCGCAATCCCAAGCGACCATTGCCTTGGCTCGACACCAGGTAGCATCGCTTGGGTTACGGGACCCTAGGTGACCGTCACTTGGGTGGCATGACCTCAGGCAGTCTCGCCTGAGGTTGCTGGAGGCCGTTTTGGCCTGCCGGCGGCTGAGCTCCACCTCAAACTTTTTTTAAAAATAAATATTAACAAAAGTCCTTTATAAAATATAGTTTTTACTAAACGGTATTTAAGTCAAAGTTTCTTCCAAATATGATTTTTAAATCACTTTACTAAACACCATTTGCATTTTAGAAAGTCCTAGCCCAAAGGTCTTTGTATTTTGCCAAAGATATTTCCCCAAAGCCAAACCAAATGGGCCCTAACTCAGTTTAGTCAGATCCTACTGTCAACATTCAAATTTTGCATCAAAACCTCACATGAATACACGAATGGATTCACAATCTCAACAATCAACCTGGTAACATACCTACCTTCGACTGGATTGCCGCTCTGCTATGGTTTATATGGAAAGCCAAAAACGATCTTGTGTCTCGACATCAAGCCCCAAATCCCCTAATTGCTTTGGCCGAAACTATGAACGGCAATTACAGCAAGTGGAATTCTCAAAGTTCGAAACTCTACTCCGAAAACACTCACTCACCCCAAAATTGGCTTCCATCGAAGAGCCGGTCCTTCAAAATCAACATAGATGGGTCATTTGCTGCACAACAAAACAAAGATCATCTTGAATAGGAAGCGGTCTCTTGCCTTTTCTTCTGGGTCACCTTTTATGCTACTTGGGTTCCTCTCAAGTGGTAGATTGTCGCAACATTCAGGAAAGTTAATGGATTACCCAACGGAAAAGAAGGTTCTTCCCACGAGGCAATCGCTTACGTTTAGTACAGACTTTCCCAAACCCTATTAATCGCAACTTGGTACTCAATTCAACATACATTTAAACTTACTTTCGGAATCACCACTAATCTGATATGGGTCGATTAGATAGTCGAGTAAAATGTGAGAGTTCATTTTACTTTTTCGTATTAGAGGTTTAATGTATTTAGAGATTTGATTACAATTGATTAATGTGACACACTTTCGTTACCTTTTCTCTTTATTTCAAAAATGTTTTGCATGCAGTCTCTATTTATTTTTATTTTATGCCATCTATTCTAATTTTTTTTAATATTTTTTCATTTAATTAACATGCCTAATCCAAGAAAAAAACACAAATAAACGCTAGATTTCTATGTTAAAAGGAATTGACTCATATACTCTAACTAAATAACTAGACGACATACAAGAAGATGCAGCTATGTGATATGCATAGTGAGATCTAAATGATATGCTATGGAATTAATTCTAAATGTTAACTATGAGGGACATTAATGAAAAATAAGCTCAAATGACCTGCTAAATACCATGCGATATGCAATTTATTAATATTCTAAACTACTGCAATCATCATGGGACTACCTAAAGTATTTTTGTTCTTTTTCTTTACTAATTAACAAAATACAATTGACCCTAAAGTCTATAAGTTAAATGCACATGCATTTTTCTATTCTATATGCAAAATGGGACATTTTAAATGTATGCAATCATGAGTGCTATTTTATTCTATATGCATTTTTCATTCTATAATCGAGCATGCAATTTCTACTCAAGAACAACTAACCGTGAACTAATCCTATGATGCAAACCAATATGAAGTGCGATTCTTTATTATTATTTTTTTCATGTAAATTATAAATTTAAATCCTAGGTTTCGAATGACTTAGCTATACGACTAACAATTACATGATGCGATGCCGACACTTACATATTTTTTATTCTATATGAACTATATAATGCGAGTAACCTAAGACTATTCGTACGACATGACGTGTATTTTATGATGTGAGACTAAATTGACCCAAGGTCTACATGCAATCAATAACCTAAATAACATTTTTATTTGATTTTTTATATTTTTTTTATGAAAACTATGTAGCATTATAAATCTATATGCATTTTGGAATTAGCATGTTGGAATTAGCATGCATTGCTCTATGTTCGTAAGCCCTAAAAAAGTGAATCATGGGTGCACCCTAAGTTCTAAATGTACATGAGACGGTGAGGTGTAATTACGATGCACGAAATACACATTATGATTAGAATTAATCACATCATTGATAATGTACTAGATTGAATTAACCATAGCAAGCCACGCAAAAACCAATATTGGGGTTCAACCTTAGTGCCTAAAGGTCTGAAAGCCCGATATGTCTTAGTTGACGCACATTATCAACTAGAAACATGCAACTAAATCACATATTGGGACTGTCTATCCACAACCTAAGCAAACCTAATCCTTACCTTGACTAGAATTGGCCTAAGGCAATAGGGACCGGGACGAGACAATGAAAGAGAGCACGGCCGTCGGGCTTGGCGAACGACCGGCGAGAAGCACAACGGTCGGGTTTGGGTGTAAAACCAGCAAAGGGGGGCACAGCCAAGAGCGACGAAAGTGTGGTTACGGTGAAGAAACGGCCTAGATAGTCAGAGCTTTACGGGATGAACTGAGCAACAATGGAGGGACTCTAACAATGATGTAGGGACTCTGCATTCCGACGAGAGTAGCGATGCTGGAAAGTACACCGAAATGATGGGAATAATTTGAAGGTGAATTGTCGGTTCTGGAAGAGAGTTGTGGATTCAAGATATTTGAGGTAAAACGCTCATAGCTCACACAACACGAGAAGGAGACGAAGAGGTCTTTTACTTATTTCACCTTATCATAAAGATTTATTATCAAAATATGCATAAAAGTTAGAGATGCAAAATTTGATACCAAATATGCATGAGGATTAGAAATGCAAAATGAGATACTTGTGAGAATTAAAGATTTGCTAAAACAATCATTAAGAACACGGTACTAGGTATAGCTCTCAATTATATAGCGCAATGCCGCACGAGCTTTACCCATTTATATATTTATTAACACATGCTACAATTTCGAGTAAAGCACCAAGCATTGGTGTCAAATATGATTGACATCAATAAAATAACTCTACATTCCTCTCAAATTCTCCATAACTCAATTTTAACTGCTTTTAAGTGGCAAATCGATATAAATTTCACACATTTAAATCACAAAATAGGGGAATTCATTTGTTCTTATTTCCTCGATCTTGGTCGTCTTCTCATCATGTGAGAGACGACATCTTGCGAGACTGTTGAGCGATGATGCTGGCTGTGGAAGGGCTCAGCTCTAATATGACTTCGTACCCGTCGCTGAAGTTATCCATGCCTTGAGCGAGCAGCTGCCAAAAGAGGCCGCCAGCACACGATCCTTGATTGCTTGCACTCGTGTAGATCGCGTCGTACAGCCTCCCGAAATAGCTGTCCCTCTTTTCTAAGCTGTAACCTGATGACTTCGATGACTTACCGAATTCGTCGAGTATGATCGGCTTATTGAGGATGGTGTTGGAGTCTTGAATGTGGACTTGAACCCATTTGTCCACAAATGCAGCTTGGTCCCCCTCACTTGCACTAGGCAACCTGTCAAGGAAAAACATTAATTAACCAAGACAAGGAAAAACAACATAAGAGGTGCAATTTTGGTCGAAGAGCCAGGATGTAGCGTGATTTGAGGGATTGGAGGGCATGTTCTGATCTTTACCATGATTCGGGGTACATGTGTATCGTGGCGAAGTCGACCTGGGGGACTTGGTTGTTGGAGATGAAATCGGTCCCGACAAGCAAACCGCCAGGATTGATCTGCTGCTTCCCTGGAACCGATTGCCCATAGAACCCTTCGAGTCCAACTTCCAGCATGTGATTACTATCGATCGACTTCATGTACACCGCCATTTCGCTCACCCAGTCCTGAACAAACTAAACGAACTGATAAATGGCAAGACTAACAAATTATTACAAAGTGATGTCGCTCGATTCAATTTATTTCTCTGCACGAATTTGATACTGTAAATAGAACACGACTAGAGAATTGGTTACTTTGATACAGCCTATAGTTCCTGTAACTAATAAAGCCACAAATGTGATGTTCTATTCAGGAAAACTGTTCCGGGTTGGTTTGACGTCGTGGTCATGTGTGATTTGAAAATGACATGGACTAATGTCACGAGGACAAAAAAGCAAAAAGGCATTGTTACTTGCAATTGCTGAACAATGACTGAAACAGATCTTTCTGTTTTGCTTCTTCTTCTGCATCACGTCAATGAGATATCCAAAAATCTCTCTCCTTGTAAGCAAAGAAATTGGTGACTTTACACTTTAAGTGGATGAATTCCGGTAAAGAACCAAACGTGTCCAAACAGAAGGGAAATCTCATTTCACTAGGGTGAAATCTTACTCATTAGTCCTTTTCTTGATCAAAGTTTTCCGCATACGTCTATCCTTGTCTTCTCATGTCATTAGGATGTATGAATTTACAGTTTTAATTTTATGACAAAAAAGTACAGACCCCATCTTAGCAGAGTTTCATTGAGAAAATTCATGGATGCTGATGCCATACGTTGCTTTCTTCACATGTAAATTTGTTGCAGATGCGGTAAAAATGTCGCAAACTCATTATTGATCGACACTACCTATCGCTAAGTGTTCGATTGACTCTGTCTATTACCTCCACAAATTTATATAAATTAAACAGAGATCGAGAGAGAGACCTGAAGAGTTTTGCCAGAGGGGTCGGACCGGTATTGAGGCTCGTTCATGAGTTCCCATGCAAAGATGGTAGGATCGTCCTTGTACGCCACTCCCGTTATTGTGTTCACCCTCGTCAGCACTGCCTGCAATTTCATCACACCACATAAAATACGTAAACAGACAGAGATTCCTGATTAGTCCTCGGACGTCTTCAAAGGACTCCCTTCGCGACGTGTCAAACTTAAGCTTGGACATAAATCTCAGGTCTTATCATAAAGGTTTTCCAAATTCGGGCAATCTTGATTTATTATCCTCTTTTCAAATAAGTCCTTTTGATCTTGTTTTTGCATGAATTTCAACATTTTCACCTTCATATGAGGAATTACCACAATGAAAAAAAACACCCAGATTCTCATTACCCCTGTATCTGCCAAAAATGAACCTTTTATCAATCTCAGATGCAGTATGTTAAAAATCATGGTGTTGCTGGTATTTATGTCTTAATTGAATTCATATACAGATAGAAGAACAGAAAGCACGGACACACGAACCTTGATATGATTCTTGTAATAACCCTTGGTGACAGAGTTAGTGAAGAACTCCTCATCATTGCTCAAGGACTGTCCACTTTTCCGAGCCCACTGCACGTACTGACTCTTTCCTCCGAAGTCCTTCCAGTTGTTCACCAAGCTCAGTATCAGGTACAGTCCGCTTTTCCCAGCTTCCGATATCACAAAATCCAATCCCTAAACAAGAATATTAATCACACAAATCTCTGTGAGGTGTCTAGAACTTGTTTTGCGTATGCCACGAGCAAAAATATTTACTATTTTTACCTTGAACACGTCTTCGTCGTAGACGCCGGGAGAGGTCTGGAGGGCCCGGTAGACGCCGTCGCTGAAGGCCCAAGTCCTGGCGATGTTCATGCCATTCTTGGTGGCCTCCTGGAGCGCGCTCGTAACCTTGTCCCGGGTGGACGGGTCCGACGCCATGTACATCATCCAGTATGCGTTGAACCCGTTCAGGTACAGCGGCTTCCCGTTCGCCACGAAACGTATCCCTTTCGTTCTCACGAACCCACTTCCCCCGACCCCGTCGACCGCCACCTCACAGTTCGCCTGGAGCAGGAGCGCCGCTAGAGCCAGGACTACAAACTGGAGGCACATTTTCTTCGTCTTTCTAATTTTGGAGATGATACTTGTGTGTATGTTGATAGAGTTTTAGAAATTGAAGAGAGAGGAAATGAACTTGTCAATGTGTGGACGTACTGGTGTTGTTATGGGGAGGCTTATATGGGCATGTTTTAGTTTTTTTTTTTTTGGTCGATACATGTCTTAGTTCAAATATGCAAACAAATCGAGTCGTCTTGCTCTCTTGATTGCATCAACTTGCTTCATACCATAACCCGTACGAAACTGCTCCAACATGATTTCTTGTAAATCACGTCATCTTTTTCACTGCAGGGTCAAGGTCACCACCACTCACGCGACGCCCGAGTTTTGGTCGACTTTTTTTCCCATTTCTAAATAATTACCCGATGGCGACGGGACAGTGAAACTTTTTTGACAGTGTCACCCATGATTAGACCCTTGTACCAAGTACGAATCAGATTTTTTTTTAATGTGACGATTTTGTTACCTCTTATGAAATAGGAGAAAGTAGCGGGTACTTAATTATGTTTCTAAAAACATGAAGTTGAAGGTTAGATTTCTTTCAAATCATCGAATTAAGCACCTGCCTTATACAGTCGCTCTCTAATTCCAGCTGCAGAATTTGATCAGTCACGAAATCTACTAGATACCGGTGGTACTACCACCTTTTGTTAGCCTAGGGGATTGAATTATTGCTAAATAATCGTGGCACCATTTATGTGATTTGTTCTTTTCAATCCGTATAGACAACTTGGCAAATCTGTGTCCATGCATATATATCAGACTTTTTGTCATTATAATGAAAATCGAAGACGAAATCAAATAGCAAGTATAACAATTGATACAAACTAATCTGAAAACGTTCGTCCTTATACCAGCAAAAGCCCTAATAAAAGTCTTTGGAGTTTTGCAATATCTAAAACTCGTGTTTAGTGGTTTTCCCCTTTGACTTGCACCAAACGAAACTCCAACTATTATCTTCATTACAAGCTAGCACCGTCATCATCTTCGTTTGATAAGGATATCTTATAGCGTTGGTCTCCTAGTATTTTCTACTCATAAATATATAAGGGACACAAAAGAGGTAGTGTTGCGAAATTTACATTAGTACTTAAATAAATGAACTGCATTTCCACTCAATAAGAATCTATATCAACATCAGTTTGCAAATCAATTTCGCAATGGTAAATCTCACCATTCACTGTTTTCTCCTGGAAGATGTATCCGACAACTAGGTGCAATAAGTAGTTGTACCAGTTAAAGATGTTTTTTTGACTTTTGAATCTGAAAATATTTAATGCATATGCTGTAGGGCAGTGACTAAAGTCTTCAAACTTTTAGAGGGGTTCCTATTTTCAGCTCGAGTCTTGCTGAGCATGTGTCAGTGGTCACCACCCCCATTTCCCATTTCACATTCCAACGACCACTGGAACTCTACCGTGGAACCACCCGCCTCGGTGGTGCTATCGGAGAGGGCACTCTTCCTCTCACAAAAGGTTGAGTGTTCGAATCTCGAGCGCCGCAGGGTGACTTAACCGGTGCACGTGTGTGGTGGCTAGCACGTGTCGCCCCCAGGATTTACCTCCCGGCTGTCGGCCGTGCGGGATTCTCTGGATTACCAAAAAAAAAAAAAGAACTCTATCGTGAATGGATTGGAAAAGGACAGAAGTAAAGCAAGAGACTTCGTTCATCTGTCAATGCGCTGGTTCACACTCTAGTTGATGTCATCTGCAACGTAAGAACAGAACTGTTATTGGTCTCGGTAGGTAAATACGGTCGACTAGCGAACTGTCGCATGGTATTGTTATATGTGGTCCATGCAACAAATTTGTTTTCGTTCTTGACGTTCATATCTAGGGTTGTCTCATGTTTCGATCTCGCAATCTTAGGATGAGATAAGTGTTTATCTTGCCCATACCCTCACCTTTAGTTTTTGATAATTTCTCCATCCACTCTCAAAACCATTCGTTTCCTTTTGAAACCATCTGAGGCTGGACCATTTGCAGTCCAGTCACACATGGGTTCGATTTCTTCTCATCAATAGGCTGGAAAAGCGTGAACACATGGTTGCCTTTTGGAGTTGCCTTGTGAATCATTATCTGTGGACAGTCCCTAACTTAAATTGATGTTTTAGATCAATTGGACGTGTGTGTGCATGGATGAGGCGTTCGACACAAAGTTGGATTCTCGAGTCATCAGGTGAAAACGGCCTATTCTTTGAGCCAACCGAATTTCGGCTTGTGTTTGGCTCGTGAATACAGCACCGTGTTGAATGAAAGGTGATAATATCCATGGGCAATTTTGCATGGTTTCCACCCTTTGCGATGTTTCATTGGTTCAAGAAACCCCTCGCACAAGCACAAAACAAAACACTAACTGAGAGAATTTTAACGGTCTCTTCTGCCCCTCCAAACCGAAAGATGCCAAACGTTTCGCAAATTGTAATTTGGAATGACATACAATATCGTAATGAAGGATCTTGGGCGTTCTCTCTTCTTCGGATATGCTTCACAGAAAAGTGAGAGAGTCCAAAGAGCAGAAACGCAACAAACACTCGACACCCATGCCATGCCCATTCTCTTCTCCCTTGTGGACTCAACTTTTGCTAACAGACGAAAAGAGGATGAAACTTGTAACCTATGTCTTGCCACGAGACTGCGATTGATTCAGACAAGATAGTGATGGAACTAGTGCAATAAACATTCACGCATCTATGAGGCTATGAACTTGCAACATATCCAACACCTTCTGTTTAGGCGGGGCAAAATTTTGAACAAAAGTTATGAAAAATAAAAGCAAAGACATTGCGTTCACCAATCAAGATGATCTACCACTTGAGAAGGAACCCGAGGCAAAGAAACTGCTTCCTATTCAAAATGATCTCTGTTCTGTTTTGCAAACCTGCAACCCATACTTCAGCCGGCTAACAGCATTTCGAGTGCATGAAAAGTGAAGCTCAATCTCATTATATTGCGAGTTCTTTCAACTTGACACTGCAGCAACCAGCAAGAATCTAGAGGTTCTAGTTGCGATTTTTTTTTCTTTTTCATTCAGAGCACTGGTTTACCATTTACGGATCAAGGAGCAAAAACACTAGTCCAAGCTGGTGTGGCACTACTAGTAGCGGTCTTATACAAAACCCTTACAGTTTCTTTTTCTTCTCAAACAGTAGAAGGAAAAATTCAAGAAAGAAAGAATTGTCTATGCGGCATTTTTTCAACTTCTTCTGATCCTAAATCAAATAGCGTTGAACATGGAGAAAAGGAAAAATTCAAGAAAGAAAGAATTGTCTATGCGGCATTTTTTCAACTTCTTCTGATCCTAAATCAAATAGCGTTGAACATGGAGAAATTTACTGCATAATCCGGATACACGCTCCTCTCTCTCTCTCTCTCTCTCTCTCTCTCTCTCTCTCTCTCTCTCTACATGAGCCCACCAATGTGGAACTCGCTGTGATGCGAGCAAAGGATGTAGTTTCCAAGCAAGCCATTATATTCATAGAGCATGTGGGTGAATGAAATATAAGTCATAAGAATTAAGAAACAGAGTAACATAGAATATGTGAGTCGTGAAGTAGATCAGTGGAATCAAAGAACAAGTGGAAGCTATATCAGAAACTTTGATGAAAATTCAAGGACAAACTTTAAGCTTCGTAAAATATACATTGCACGCTCAGCATATCAGGCGATGTCTCACAAAATTATACCAGCAGCTGATCTATTACCAGAGTGTTGTTGCAGCATTTTTCATAACAAAATGATGCAAATTATTCAGGACAGGGAGGCGGGTATTACGTAGATTCATTGAATCGGTAAGAGTTTATATCACATATGGACCCGATCATAGTTAGCTTTACAGATTCACAATTGGATCTACGTGCTTTCATATTTGGGAGGACTGATCAGAGCACAAGATAAAATTGAATTGCCTGATACGATGTCTCTTCAATAAACATTGCCTTTTTACTCTGCTCAGAGTCATACTTACAAAAAATCCTCTTGACCCATTGGAGCAGTCAGAGACTTGGAATTTATTTTACGTGCTTCTTCTCGAATGCACGAGAGATTCATCATTATCTCATTGCAAAGTCTTCCTTCAACAAGGCGTACTGGCAACCACAGCTTTGGCTTAACATCTACTATATATGAAAGTGTTGTCTGGAATTCTTGGCCATTAGTATGACTGGAATCCTCGTACGCCCCCACATTTAACTGCAAAACCAGTCATCTCAAAATCTTCAGAACATATTCGCTCTGTGGATTGTTGTATCTAGCATTAGCCCCCAACAGCATTAGCAACACAACCAAATTGTTGGAGGTATTCAACAGCAGGTCATATATCCAACTGTTATTGACTATGGTCTATTTGCATAACAACGTAATGATGCACCTTACGGTCTCTCACCGACAGAAATCAATTATCGATGTTTCTCTTGGCAATGATTTCAACCAGAATATCCCTCTACAGTGGGGTAACCTTCAAAAATTTGTCCCGTGATGATATATGGTAGACTGCAAGTGTAATCAAGTGCCATGGCAATAGAATAGAGAAGCAAGAAAAGACATGGTTAACGATAGGTGCAGACTTTGGAGCTATCTAACCAGATCTGCACCTTATGAAGAACAACGTTCTATTTTAATCCAAGATTTATAAGTTTCAATTTGAACAACTAAAACCTAATTGAAGAATTTGTAGCAAATTGTTGGTCAGTCTCTCTTTGCTTTGTATGCTAGGACACCATCCAGCAGGCACGTTTCAATTGATCTGTCCTACATAGGAACCTCTACTTTTATTAGCCCAAGATTCTAAGTTTCATCAAGATCTAGAACTAAAAAAATGCATAATTTCATGAATATGCCTCATTACAAGGATAAATAACTTTACCTGTTCAATGGACCATTTTCCTTCGAATACTTGGAAATCACCTTCAATCATCGTGAATTCAATATCACGCCTTCTTCCAGAAGGAAGACACTCAAGGTCTTTCTCATAGCAATCCATGACTCCTTTAGCATTAAATTTTAGCCCAAATGCCAAGTTCTGCTGGCCAATCTGTCGAGCATACAGAGGAAGGTAAGGCTCAATGACAAATGTGGCCATCTTTTAGCAAAGATCACATTCTGGAATAAAGAAGTTGCAGGAAAATGTAAACCCAGAATTGCAGAGATCGATCTTCACAGTGAAATGAACAGCAGGTTTTACATCTTAACATAGTTTCACCAAGTGATTATGAAAATTTCCTGGTTGACACAGATTCAGTACCGGACACTGTATTTATGTCCTGAAAGATGGAGAAAATACATTGCAATGTGTCATGACTCTCCATTAATTAAACTTACACAAAAGCAAAGCAAATATGAATGCAACCTAAACTACAAAAAATCAAAGGGAAGCCTCTTACTTATTAGGTAGATGCTCTGTGATGTATTTTGCCTCAAGAATCACAAACCTTAGGCACTGCAGTACAGCAGCATATTCATACACACTAGCAAGCAACTCACAAAATTTTCCGCACCAATCGAAAAGATCAATGACAAATATATTCTCAAGTTTCAGTAACTAAATTCAAGCCAGGAGCTGTAGTTTCTGTCATAATAAAACATCACAGACTGTCAAAAAAGATAATACACAACTCACACCATCTCTATCTGCTTAAGTTGTCAAAGTAACTGGCTTCACACTCTCTCAGAACAATATAGTAGGACATGAACTTCATTCAAGTTCTCGCACTGCCATTCCATGTGCCCTTGATATGTGACTGGTCCCAACGATTTTTTCGTTCGAGTATATGGAAAGTTTGCGTGCATCAAATTTTCATTATATAATCGGCTTAAAAGGGATTGTGGCAGAATATAGAATGCAACACCGGCCGCTCACTGAAGATCAACATCCTGACCTAATGTAATGCTAATTTATCGATGCAACATATACAGAACAAATTACAACAAAAAATTGAATTGCAACTGGAACCTCTGGACAAAGTACCTGATATAGCCTCGCGAAATTCTCTCTTTTCTCCATCAATTCGCTAACGGCAAGGCCGGGAATAAAATCCGACAATCTCTCATAATCAGTCAAGATGCTCCAAATGGTGTCTAAGGTTGCGTCAATGCCAATCCTGGACAGAATCCTCCTCGAATTATTACCAGTATCCTTAATCTCTATGAAACCCCCATCTCTGCTCACAGACTCGCCCTCATCCAATCCCTCGCCCTCCTCAGCTTCATCGTCTTCCACCGGGCCGTAAACAATCTTGGCGCAAAAGGGCAAGTGGCTGAATCGAGGGTCGATGCTTCTGGTCGCAGTGAACAAGAAATTCTGGGTATTGTTGCTTGAGATGGGGATGACGAATCTTGAACTCGAAGTGGGTGGCAAGGAAAGGCAAGGAACTGCAGACGTATGGATTTGGCGCAGGGAATGGTTCGATTCGAGCGAAGCTGGAGAAAGCATGTTTCTTGGCAAAATTTAGCAAATTCAAAGACGACCCATTTCGATTCTCGCGCGGTTCGAATCGAAGCTCGCCGATGGAGCCAAATTTGTCCGGGCAGTGGCGAGGGAGATGGCGATTCGGGTGTCAGGAACGTGTCGGAAGTCGGAGGAAAGATCGGAACTTTGGAAAGGTCCGACGAACAAGAACACGCCAGCCAAACGGTGTCTTATCTGAAGTGTCCGGTTATCGGTGTCGCAGTTGTCCGGTGAAGACGATGTCGTCCGACTGAATTGATCCATGGAGATGAGTGTGCACCGCGTCACCAGCCATTTCTCATTTTAAGAGTCTCGAAATTGTGCGAGACGCAATTGCAATCTGGATTTAGTTAGGTGTGTATTCCAATAAGCTTCTCATGAAAAAAGCTTTAACATGGAAAAGTATACTAGAAAAGGCTGAAGGCTCGAAATTCGATTAGAACTTACGTGTGTCTAATTGTTAATTTCAAATTAAAAGAAAAGGTTGGATGTATTTAATCACGCTTCGAGCAAAAAGTTGTTCAATCGAACTTTCTCATGCCACATACACATGTTCATAATTTGTTATGGGGTTTCTCGATCTAATAATTGCGTTCGACCAAATTCTAGTTATGACTCGGTCCTATAGCATGGCACTCGTCCCTGTTGTAGAAATGATTTTTTCTCACCAATGGTTGGATCTCATATTATGGCATTTGAACTGTATTTGATTTCCCTGTAATTCATTCACTCCAAGTAACTATTTTTTTCCCTTCGGGTTCTTATTTGTCTACATCGTTGCCCATAAGGATAAATAGAAGATTCTCTTCATAATATTCTTCCACCGAGCTTTTTCTTCTTTCTTCAGTTCATGACAAATCCACTCGAGTTCCTCTTCAATAACAAACCCAACTTGTTCACGGATGGAATCTCTTTTTTCTCGTAGTGCTATTTTGATTTGGTGCACTGCATACCGATTAGTCTGGATTTCAATTTTAAACATGGCGAGAGGATTCGATATCGATTCTTCTATAAATATTGTAAACATTAGTTGTATTGTTTGACAAGATGCTGATTTTCTTCATTGCTGTACTTAATCTCCTACAGCAAGGTTGGATTTTTTAAGGGACGCCATCTGCAATCTAAGTTCTAGATGAAGGACAACTTTTGGCATTAACGGCTCATAAGTAGAACCATTTTCCACTGTCATCCGGGCCACAGCATATTGGCTAGTTACAGACTCATAAGGAAAAGGAAAAGCATTAGATGATCTGATCATTCTGTAAGCTGATTCGGATGTATTCCCCTAAGTGATGGATGAGTACAACATCAGATTCAGAGTATTAGCTGAAAGGCTTTCAAGACATGTCGGAACTTTTGGCATTATCTGCTCATAAGTAGAACCGATTTCCACCGTCATCCGGGCCACAACATATTGGCTAGTTACAGACTCATAAGGAAAAGGAAAAGCACTAGATATTCTGACCATTCTGTGAGCTGATTAGGATGTATCCCCCTAAGTGATGATTGAGTATAACATCAGATTCAGAGTTTTAGATAGAAGGCTTTCAAGACATGTCGGGCGCTTTGCCCGATTGGTTGATACTAGAAAAGATGGATCTATGCGAGGACCACGGTCTCGACGGCCGTGGACTGGATGACTTGCTCCAACTGTTCTCCTTCTTGACCCTCCCATATCTCGGGTAAGGCTTCTCGGATGTTGTGAATGCTTCTCAGGGCATGATCTGCACCAGGCACCAACACTGAGCTCCCCACCTGCCATAGAAGTTCCGGACCCGTTTATTAGTTTCTGCACAGTAATGGACCGAAGACATCATCTTTCACCATTTATAGAATAAATCCAGTTGAATTTTAGGACGAGAACCCCTCAATTAGTGCTTTTCGTAAACATCCCCTAGGTTGACAAATCGATTCTTTTGTCTCTATCTCCAAAGACGCTAATCATAGATTCAGCTTTTTCTCTTGGTGACATTACGATTTTCACAAGCGTCCACAGATTCAAATTTAGCTTTTTCTCTTAGTGACATTTCAGTATTTTTATATAAACAGAGTGGACATGACAACATATTATTCTAGCAAGTTGATAACTTGGACAAGAGTGGTTAGTGTAGTTCGGACAAACTCTCTGATTGTTAGTCTGATACCACCATAATCAGTGGGTTGTCCACCAAATTTCTCCTCCGAGACGTATAGAGTAAAACGAGAGCTCAAGAGCTTACAATGACTGTATGTAGTCCTGCTGCTTTGCCACTAGCAATGTTTCGAGCACTGTCATCAAAGAAAATCTGGGAAGCAGGAAATCACGGTAATTTGCTTATATCCAGCCTTAAAATTTCACAAAAATTACAAGGTGGTAAGAGCATTAGTATTTACTGTTTTGCTGGGATCAACATCTGCTATCTTGATTGCTGCTTCAATGGCTTCCACTGAGGGTTTACAGAGGATTCGCGTCTTGGAGCTTACAACGTTGCTGCCAATTTGGCTGTCAACCTCTATGTCACCTTCTGCCTGCACTGAATCACCATCTAACTGATCCATAATAGGCTCAAGAGCAGGGTTGAGAGTTTCGAAGCATATTATGCCTTCAAAGCAATCTTCTAACCCCAGCCTGCTCAGAACTTGGGCTACATGCGCTTTGTCTCCATTGGTAAAGATCTGTATATGCCAAATCAACGCATTAAAATTGCAAATACAAAGATCACGTCATGATCAGTTCAAATGCTTAACATACAATTTTGCGCTGCGGCATGGAAAGTAGGAGATTTCTCAATACAGGATCCGGTTTCAGTGTTTCATAAGGCAGCCTTCCATGAACATATGTATGGAATTCATCATTGTCAAATTCATAACCCAGAGCCTGGAACAAACTAATTAGATTAGTAAGATATATTTCTGAAGTCATAAGCACAAAGCAAGAGAGCAGAAATATTGATGGCCCAAAATATCTAATTTCATCTCCCTTCGAGCTTTGAGACAATCTAAGGAAGTTGGGGCAAAACTGTTTTTACCTTTAGACCAGCCATTGTGGTGCCATGTTCCCTGTACAGTTCCAAGCACATCCTTGGAACTTCACTTTCCTCAATATGCAACTTATGGAGCATGAACTCTGCAGTTGAAGAAAACTCGGTATCATTCATCAAGATTTGCAATTCCAGCGTCAACTATAGCGACATCACTACTTTTATCACCAGAAGCCACCATACCTTCGATATTCTTCCGGCAAGCCAGATTGAGGCCTGAGCTCAAAGGGTACAGAGTATCATCCATATCTGGTCATCATTGACAGTTTGCATCAATTGAGATGCTTGGAAAAATATTTATCTTCTAGCAATATTAACTTAGTCCCAAATAAATTTCCGCAAATTAGGGTGTGAAGAGTTCCAAACTTACCGAAGAGCAAGCACTCATACTTGGTTTCAGCAGACCTGTCAACAGCATCCATCTTCAAGAAAGTACCTGCAAGAGATTGGAAACAAAAGCGTATATGAGAGTATATTCCAAGTTCCTCATATAATCCTTAATCCTCTAGTCCTGACTAAGCAGAAGAAACTTGTGAATTTAAGAATACTCCGGCTGAAAATACTAGAATTTTTGAGAAAAATCTCAAAATATACGAGCATAAACAAGATAATATGTTTAGCTCACTCTTGAATTCCCTTCTCCTTAAAATTCTTATTTTAAGGTATAAAGAACTTAGAGTACATGCATGTGAAAAGAGAGACCTAGTGAACCCATCAAGAGCGTTTGAGTTAGGAGATCACAGGCCTTAACATGACAAGCTGTTCAAGCAGTTTCCATTTTGTAGACAAGACAACCTTGTGCCCTGGTATTCTTAAGGGCATCAACTCAGCATATTTTTTTATTATATCTCTGATTAAAGCAATGCAGAAACCCATCAAATTCCACCACAGATTCCCAAATAAAGAATCGACAGTGCTTTGTCCAGCCACACAGAAAGACAAGATAGGCATACTTAGAAAAATGCGTAAATGCAAGCGCAAGCAAACCCTCCAAACAGTGAGAATGACTACAGCAGCTCTGAAAGCATGGATGAGGTATTGGGTCACAAGGCGCATTTATACTACAGCTGAAGGGGTCCACTAACATGAGGAATGTGCAAGGTGACAAATCCAATATCCTATGCGGGGAGCATATTTCCTCATTCCTGTGGTACAAATCCCAAATTGTTCAAATCCTTTGTGCTTTAGTTACCTGTCATTGTCATGCTGGGAAGGGGGAAATGAGCGAAAAATGCTTTTTGTCATCTATGTTGCTCACCAAAAGGGCCAATCCCTATAATACAGCACCATTGACCTAATGGCCCAATACATTTAGGCCACCTCCCTGTTGATGGGGAGAAATAAAGAATCTTCTAGATAAAGCTAATGTGATGAACAGAGATATTCACTTTAGGACTTGTTTGTTTCACTGAAAACACGTGTCCTTGAAAAACATCTTCGGAAAATTAATTTCAGAGAAAGTAAATCAATTTCTTATATTTGCTTGCGCCAAAAGCAAGTTGAAAAATTGGTTTTGTGATATTTGATGACAAGGGAATCGACCAAAGGCAGCTTGCATCGTCTAAAGTGACATGCAATGTTTTATAAATTGGAATCTAACATCTTCTTTGTTTATTCCATGGTCCATCAAAGTAATAAGAATTACAAAGAAATTAGGAAAGAAGTTATGGCGTTATGTTAGTAAAATACTTTATCCGATGGCTTTTTTTGGAAATTTCGGAGGCCGTGAGCATTAATGAAGTATATTCGGGAGGTGGTGAACTAAACTTATGAAAAAACACATAAGAGGCTTACCGGAAAAAAAAATTGATGAGAGATAGGAGATGGACATAGTTGGACCTATTCTTCACACTTGGACGCAAAGCAAGAATCAAAGAAAATGATTTTCTTCTTACCACATATGAGAAGTTGTTTTCCCCAGTAGGCTTGTTATTTTCAATTCATGGCAATTGTTTCCGTCCATCTATCTACTAGTTTTTTGTCGTCCAAACACTGGAAAGATTGAAAACAATTTCACAGAAACGAATTTTTCGTCAATCAAACCGACCCTTAACTTTCCAGTAAAAGAAGAAACGCAAATCACATTAACTCAAAAACATGGACCCAGGCTGTACATTTGGTAATCTTACTTTTTTTACTTACTTTCGACCATGAAATACATCACTAATCAAATGAACCGAGCTAGAGGCGGACCAAAAGCAGAGCGGGAGGCACAAAGATGGGAGCATTGCGCTTTGCAATGTGAGAAATCAAATGTAATGTACACACATATCTCTATTCCGTAATCACTCACCCAACTTGCCAGACACTACACTAAGGATCCGTTTGTTTCACTGAAAATTTCATGATAAAGGAAAATATATATCATGAAAATAGATTTTAAGAAAAACGTTTAATTTTCATGTTTGATGATTTAAGGTGAGCGATTTCCTTCTATAACCTCGTTTTCCTCGATCCAAGTTTATTATTTTCAGTCCACGGAAGGCGTTTTCCACGTATCGATTAGCCTCCCGTCATCTAAACATCGAAAAGCTAGAAAACAATGTTCCGAAACCAGTTTTCCTTTCGAACGGAGGGATCCCAAATACGAATACATAGTTTCGAAGCACTCATCTTACAAAAGAAATCTTTGGATATTGCCAGTAGTGGACTGTCAGGTCAGATCAAATTGGCTAGGAATCAGGGAATCCTGAATGTGGGTTGAGGTAGTGGGTGGGGGTGGGCTTTGCCTTCTTGAAGATCAGGATTATTCTTTGCACAAGAATAATCCCAAAGGGCAAAAAGATAAAGACGATCTGGGACGGAAACCATGACGGCATATGCAGAAACTGCAGTTTCTTCACGATTCGATTCCCCATGTCCACGAGCGATGATGCAGAGGCTTCAATCGGAAGTCGGGATGAGTCGCCGACGGCGCATCAGCATCGATCCTCGGATCTTTTTCCTTGCCTCCCCTTCTTGTCCTGTGACGCGCGCCACGTTGGTTCGAGGGTGGCTATGCTTCGAATGATTCGTATTCGTCTTGCGACTGACTCCCACTCTTCTTCTTGGGATTTGCTTAAAGTGCGGTACTTTGTTGGTGCAGATGCTCGCGTTCCTGTCGACTCGGTTCGTATCTCCAAGGGTTCGTGTCACTTCACTTGTTAAAGCGATTAAATAAGAAAACTTACGGTTTTCACTTCACTTGTTATTAGAGAATATTCAGATATTGTCAGAGCCACCAAAAGAGAAGATCAAATCAAACCCTAGCCTTTTCTTCATTTATGCTCTCTTTAGTCATCTCATTTCAGTAACTTCCTGATTTTGTCAACACTTCAACATCACTACCATGGACGTTATTCATTGTGGTACTCTCTTTTAATTGCGAGCATCATCGACGAGCGAAATTGCCGTCAAATATACATATAGTTGTGAGCGCCGGAATCAAGCACGCCTTCATCGAGCGGCCAAAAGATGAGCGCCATGGGGGTGATGTCATCAGGTATCTAGCTAGCCGTGAGTGCCAGAGTCGAGCCAAAGATGAGCACCGCGGGGTAAGGCAGTTTAGTTTGCTGCAATTCAAGTTGGGTTTTCACAAGGTTTTATCAAGGTTATATGAGGAAGATATGTCGACTTTCTGAGCATGTGTCGCTTCGGCACTTTTAGGTGTAATGTCCGGCTTACCCGACACATGATCAGACTTTGCAAGAAAGTTGAACCAGTATGTGCAAGTTGGATGCTCCAGCTTGAGGTGAAGTGATGAATTATATTTATAGAGATTAGAGATTTTCTTATTAGAGAATATCTAATTATTTTTAACAAGGCACTTTACATAGATTTTGAAATTTTTATTTTTATTTTAATTTTTATTCTTTTTTACGGCAAAATGAAGGAGGCTAACCCTCAGACTTGCTTAAAACCTATCTAATACAATATTGTAAAGTTGGGAAGAGTTCATATGGTTTTGCGACGTGGCTTGTGACAGATCACATTGGGGGCAAATGGAGCTGACCGCATGCCACGTGGCAATTTCATTACACGTGGTGTCCATTGTCATATTAAACTAATAAGTTAATTTGCTTATTACTTCTCGCCATCCTACTAATCCCAAGAACATGACACAAATTGAACCGTCGATCCCTATTTACAATCGACCGTTTGGATTTGCTCGAGATTTCTGGCTGGAGACCTCTATTTTGGCTATAAAATCGAATAATAGTAACTATTTTCTATTCTTCTTTTTTGCAAGTATAGTAGATATCCTATGCACGCATGCGTGAGTTTGCGGGTTCTTACTTTTTGCATGAAACATGTGCATATGATGATCACGTTGCGCCAATGGAAGTGTTGTGGCAAACGGTCAAACAGTAAAATAGACATAATAAGAAAATAAATTGAACATTAGATTTACATGGTTCGATTCGTGTGACATACGTCAACTTGGAGAGCAGCAAAGAGTTCGACTCTAAATTAAGCGACACGACAGTAATTACAACTACACTCAAGTTACTGAAAATCGCATTAGTGCTAGTGAACAGCAATATGTTTCTAGTACTAGTATGGCTAGATTAGTAAGGTTATTTGACCACACTTCTTCGGGAGTCGAACATCCAATCGCAGTCGATGGGATTTATTTATCAAGTAGCTTGCCGTAATAAGCGCATCCGCTAAGAATCTCCTAGCCATACTAGTACTAGAGATGATTTTATGAGCCATTCCTAGTAATATTTTACCCATCAACTCTACAACATATTGTGATTCATTAGCACTAATGCGATGTTTATTTTGCCCATCAACTTTGTAACATGCTGTGATTCGTTAGCATTAATGCAACGTTTTACTATGCCTTCCTTCATTTGTATTTGTCTTCTTCTTCATTGCTTTTTGCAGAATATATGGGGAAACTTTTTGGAATTATTATGACTCTAATGGCTCAAGAGAGGTTCTGAACTGACAGATTTTTTGTCGGTCAATGGTGTCTTTTGCTGGGATGACCATTTGAAGCCTCAAAATGTGGACAAAACCAGTTGCATATTCCCTGCATTATCGGACTTTCTTTGCCGATCTTTGCTTTGTCGATCCTTTTATATGGTAACTCGTTGTACGAAGTCACCTCTGCAAGATAGTATTTTCCCCTTTTTCATTTGAATCAATACATTAATTCCCTTGTCAGCATCCAGTATCGGCATATCAAATCAGATCAAATTGGACATCAAGCAGACAGTAAGCTAGAAGCCGAGCTTTTTTCTGTGCAATATCGATTCATCTGAGCTGTAGGAGAACTAGGAAGGCTGAAAAGGCTGTCATACATATCGCATCCAGTTGAAGAGTGTTCTAGGCGACTTGTACTAAAGTTCAGAGCAGCTATAAGATTTGAAATATAACCCAAGTGAGGCTTTTCAAAGATAAATACTATATAATGAAAAAAAGATCCATACTACAATGTAGTGAAGCTATAGTGTTTTTCCCCTGGGGTTTGAGTGCGAAAGTACAAGCATTTTTGCCGTACCAAAATATTTACTATAATTGATAAATACAAATGCCATTGCATTCTACTTGCAAAATTAATGAGCATTCAGTTAGCCTAACAACTGAATGTCTCCTTTTCAATATATGCAAATCAAAAGAACCTCGAGTACAGCCAGGATAACTACTCTCTAAAACTTGCCGTTGCCTATCATCCACAACCAGCCTAGAGCGACTCCCGAAAATGTCCCACCCAAGAGAAACAGCACAAGCAAGTTGCCTAAGGTATTTTGCTCCGGTCCCTGAAAAAACAGGTCAACCCATTTTGAATTGTAAGAAGAAACTGTGCTAAAATGAACACAACTCAAAAGAGATATGAAGTTCACGTCAAACCTTGTAGCCCTTGGGTGCTACTGTCATAACAGAGACAGTAAGATAACCATGGGTCAAGCCCAAGAAAGAAACGAGCATTATCATCCACCCCTGATCACCATACTTTGCTGTGAAGTAGAAAGCAGCGACAAAAAAGAAACGGGCAAGAGTCGCTAACATGAGACCCTTTCGGGACTCTAACTTGAGCCAACTGATAAGGGGAATGTATTGAGATATGAAATCCCATACATTGTAAATAGCAATTAGAACTAGCGAGTACCTGAAACGGATGCAATGAAGCAAGATTGTAGTGAGTACACAAACCTTTGCAAAGGGCAACATTCAGTATGATATGTACACAATCAGCAAATAATATGAAATTATCTTACAAATATCAAAAATCTTTAAAACATAGGGAATAAAAGTGAGAGGTGTTTACTAGAGAAATCAACTTATGTTTCTAGTACTCACCATGATCCCAATTGGTGTGTTCCGGTGTTCTCATAGAGAAAGCCCGGGAAAATTGTCAATGTCAAAACATGTGTAAGATATAGACCAATGGCATAATCTATGTTTTAAAACAACAATTGTTTGTTGCTCAATCGATCATCTTTAGAGCATTCATCTTGCCAAAATTACAAAATTTTCAAGGTTTCAAATACATTGAAAGGAACACAAATTTTACAACTACAACAGAGAAAGCTCCATTGCTATGATGCACCTGTCTTTGAATCCCAGCGGTAGCAAGATCAGCTGAGACAGATTTACACCCTTCCAAGGCCGCCTTGGAGCGGCAGGACTTCACAACTGGAATCTTAGCGAACCAAGTAGCATACAGAATGATGCATATAAACTCAAAGAACGTGGAGATTGCCAGAAACAACACTGAAAAATAAATTGAAGATTGACGAGAAGAGTTCTGCAAATTACTTCCACTTGACAAAGCTGATTATTGCACAACATAGGAAGGTGACTTTTACCTACTTACTGCTAATTCCTTAAAAAATGAGATAGACCATGGTATGACATAAAACCTAAGTCCTTAAGGACTGCATGCCATAAGCACGTGATCACAGATGCTATCAAGTCAAACTAGACTTGCTCGAATGTTAAAATTCCACAAACAACAAGACCCCAACATGACAGGATGAATTTAGCAATTGATAAGGATTTTTTGATGAGGACAAAGAATTACATACTAGCTCCCTTGCGAAGACCGTCATGAGTCTTGTCAAAGGCTGCTTTTGTCATCAACCTCAAAGCAGATGTTAGAGCTCCCGATGCAGCTGAACCAGCGAAATACGACTGCATAAATGAAAAAGACCAAGATCCAACTTGAAAGATGTATCTTTAAGGGAAGAATTTGCAGAAAGAATGCTATGAGACAATAGGAGACCGCTCACCTGCATAAATTCAGGACACATGAAAGACAGATCACCGACCATACCACCTTGAACCTGAGCATTCGCCACTCCAAAACAGGCAACGAGCACACATATACCGAAATAAAGCCCAGCTCCCCCTTTCCCTGATGTGGCCAAGTCCAACTATCATGTATGAAATCCAGCAATGGAGTTAATGTAAGATACTAGAATTCAGGGAAAATAACTTGAATTAGATAATTGCACTAGTAGGAGCACCATGAATAGAAAGATTTATGCCTTCAGACAACTTACAACTATGAGAAAGAGTGTGCTTAGAGTGAAAAGAGTGTATCCAGCTATATTCCTCTTTCTTGTGTTGACTTTGGATTCACGGTACACTAAGATAGCCATCGTCCCAATTGCGAATGGTTGATAAACAACTGTAAGCACTCTCAAAGGATGATAATGCTTCAGCCAACACAAAACATATAGTTAGAATAGCAAAACCAACCTGTGACTTCACATTACCCTAAGCAAATTACAAACCGAAATTATCAGAAGAAAAGATATCAAAAGACAAGTAAATAATTTGCTAGTCCTAAAATAGCACTTCTAAGATGATCATGTTAATTACTCATCCGGATGTCACCCAGCATAGTGATGGTTATGTCAGCCATATAGAAACAAACTCTTATTGCTACGAGTCAACTGATGAAGCAGATGAACCTTGGCCATGATGACAATGGTGAAATCACGGTACAACATATCAAATTGATTAGAAAAATTCTCTGGACACACCTGTTTTCTAGTCAGACATTGTTGACTAAACAATTACAGAACTACAATTCTCAGAACTCAAACAGAGTCAAGACTCTTCCATATCAAATCAGACAGCTAAAGAGAACAAAAAGTTCACTAAATGGATTACCGGGAAAACTTTGTAGTAATAATCTCCGATGGTCAGAATACTGTTCCAAGCCACAAGAGACCCAAGTCCAAGGACCCAACAGAACACCATTGCCTTAAACTTCCCCTGAAAAACAATTTGGTAAATTGACTCCAACATGTCATCAAACAGGCGCAAAGCATTGATCAAGGTAATACCCGCGTACTGGTTTTCCCAATAAAACTGTAAAACAAGATAAACGAGCGCATTGAGACACAGACCTCAAGTCGAACTGGAACCCGCGTTTCACCAGCATCGGCCATTGTTGCTTCCCTGCAAAACTCACCAAAGAAAACAAACTCAGCCCACAGAAAGGTTACTTTGGAGTCTGGTCAATCAAAAGCTATATACCTAAGAGACATTGAACGGTGATTACTTAGGGAGCGACGTGGCTATACCAAACAGCAACTTAGACAAAAGGAAGAATTTGTCTTTTCTTTCTGTATGAAGAAGAGCGCGCAGAGAAACCGAAGGCGGCAGGGCGTGGATTGTTGGTGATCCGCTGGGAGGAATTCAAGGAGGATTCTTTGCCTTTTTGAGGTGATGGAATTGAAAGTGCCATCGAGATAATCTTCTCTATTCTTTGAAAGACCTTATTCTATCAATAGAGTATCCTAGTCCTAGAGGGTCTAAAAGTTCACTTCTCTGCGAATAATATGTAATCTTTTAGGATTAAAACAAGAATTTAACAATGTAATCTTTTAGGTTATAAAAAGCGTGAGACATTTTATAGATCAACTTCTAACTATCTTATTAACTTTTAAAACGACCTTATCGATTAGTTAGACATAAATCATAAATTAATCTGACGAATGCATATGAATTTTCATGAAACCCTTGGAAAGAAAATCCGAGATTAAAATCCTCTTTCAACTTTTCCTTTCACGCCAAAAAGATATCCCTTTTGGAGTTTCCTCCAGGTCAATCTCTCGACTCTTTGGAGATGTCCTTATCTTCCTCTGAAGAGGAAATATCTTCACAAGTATTCGACACTTTGTGTATCGTGTAGGAGAGAGTGATGTGGTGCGCATATCGTTGGAATTGCACCCGGGTCAATAATCGAGTGTCGAGGATTATCACCTTTCGTTCTGGTGTCGAGATAAGCTCAGGACCCGAGACGATATGCACGTCGCTCGGTGCTCTTGGAGCACCATGCCGTTCTCAGCGAAAATGAGTTTTCCTACCGTATAGATATAAAGTCCATGAATGCGACAAGCTATAATTGGCGAGTAACTTGAGGATGGAGGATCGAATGTATCCAATACGATTGAAGGCTTCGTTGGACAATGTCTCCGAACTGTAATTTAGAGGGGGAACATGGAGATGGGTGTAGGGTTTGAGGTTGGACCGCTTTTTTAATTTAGAGGGGGTTCATATTGTGGGTTTTAGACTAGTCCGTTAGGTATTTAACACGAGAGTGAAAAACTCTGAGAATTGTCTCAATCAACTAAATATCTTCCACCAAAGGTCATTCTTTGGTTTTTTTTTTTTTATTAGACTTGGTTTTGGCGGCGATCAGGATAGGAATTTGCGAGTGCGACAAGGATCTACGCTAAACTAAAATCCATGAAAAAGATAAATGTGAATACTGGAAACTGATAAATTGGAAAGTACAGAGCCGTGTTCATGATTATCGGCCCCCTTTACGATGATTCGACTTAGCCTTATGTAGCCAATACATAGTGTAACCGCTTTTACGGAGTTCGTTTTCGATATTTGGATAACGACTGCATGCCCTTGTTTTTCGACTCCGAGATCATGCTTCATAATCGCAACCTTATCTATAAGCGGTTACACCCCTTTAGTTATCGTCGGTCTTGACTTCAGGCTTCGTGTTTGTCCTTCATAACTGCGTGTCAAATCTTCTTCAAGGACTATTGATAACTTCTTAATCGACGTCCTCATTGCTTTCAGTGTTTTGCCCTTGCTACTTGGCTACATTCTATCAAGTATCGATCGTGGACCAGTCACCATCTTCGTCCACCACTAAATGTGGTCATCGATAATTGTTGTCATCGGTAAACCTTCCTTGCTATCGACAACTCTTTGATATTATATTTGCTCAACACCAAGTTTTATATCGGCGTCATGCCGATTGTCGATAGTCGTGTTATCGACCAGCCTCTCTCCGGTCAGTGACTTTGTTTACTTAGCGCCGCATAATTTACAATACTTGTTCATTTTCGGGTGTCATCGGCACAAGACGATACATTTTCGGGTGTCATCGGCATTAAAAGTTAGATGGAGCTCTCTCTCTCAAGATAATGAAAAGATATATTCCCCACTAATCAAAATTCTGTGTAGCTTTCAAGGAAATACTTTAAAATATTAAATTACATTATCTATTTTTTGCTCTTGAATGACTCTGTTTGCGACAATAGGATATTCTCCCATAGTTGCTATTTTCTGACACGACAAATAATGCTTGAAAAAAAGGAATATGTATACAAAGTGTCGTAGGATGCTTGAACATGTTTCATTCATTTAAATACTCTTACTGAGCTTGTCAATATTACTATTATATTGCAAAACAGATTGACAATGAAAGCCTAAGCCCTATTGGAGGCTTTGAAATAAAACAGATTTATTTAAATACTCAATATTCCTTTCGTATTTCAAAACAGTTTCTAAATTGGCTGCTGTACTTTTGTGCAAGAATGGGTTTTAGGCCACATCCATCGACACCCTGAATTTTCCACATTAACTCCTTGTGCTTGAATGTTTTCTCTTGGTGTTCAAACTAAAATGACGGGTAAATTGTTAAAAAAAAGAGTCTCAAACTTATTGTACGGTGGTTAATTCAGTACTAAATCTTTCGATTGCACTAATTAGCCCTAAACCTTTTGACGATTTGTCAATGTAATCTTTCCATCCAATTATTCAAATAATAGGTTTAAGACTAAACTGACAAATGTTCAAAAGGTTTAGGTCTAAATTGATAAATTGTCGAAAGGTTTTGGATTAAATTGACACAATTGAAAAATTTAAAACTGAATTGACCACCGTACAATAGGTTTAATATTTTTGTTGACAATTATCCCCTAAAATGACCATTATGGGTCTTGCGGTTCATATTAAAAGGCAAAGCAGCTCCAACACTCTGTACCATCCCGGAAAGCATTATCCAAATGGTTATGGTCGATAAGGAAATTTTTAGTAAATAAATCGCTACTTGTTAAATAACTGATTAAGAAAATACTATAATTTTTATTACATTAACTGTTTTACAAAAGTTTACAATCAGTGTTTTGAAAATTGAAGCCATCCTCGAAAAAGTATGCTTAGGCAGTTGTTAACAAGACTCGTGTTATATTGCAAAAGGGGACTGCCAATAATTAGGACTTTGGGTTTTGTTTGTTTCGCTAAAAGAGCTTTCCATGGATCGATAAATTTTCACGTGCTTAGGTTAGTTCAAAGTGGTTTATCTGGAGCGATTGCTGATCAAACCATGCACATTGCAATTCATCGCAGATACAGTTCCTTGAAGGTGACCTGATTCAAGTCAAATTCTGTGGTTTCTGTTTTGGCGCGTAACATCTGCTCGAATTTGTACTTTTGTGCAAGTACATATCCCTGATTTGCCTCTTTTCCTGGAGCAGAATCCAGGAGCCAAATGCCAGATGCAACTGGAGATTTCTTGGCATCCAATCAAAATGGTTTATCAATTAATTCTCTGTTTTGCTCATTGATAGAGTAGCTGTTAAAGCCATTGACTGCCCATAACCCTGTGACAATCCAAGAACTATCTATCACACGTCATCGGCATCAACAAGGCGACTAACAGGACCTACAGGGTTATTCTCAAGCTTGTGGAAGAAGAAAGTGTCGTGATGGTTATGTCCTCTCTGCAGGATTCAGGTTCAGGCATCAGTCTTCCAGAGTTGAGAGTTGCAAAGATGACAGGCGATGGTGGCAAGTAATTGTGCCGTTCACCAGACCAGAAAATGGAGTAATTACTGTCCCAAGAATTTAGGTAATTACACCAATTCACTGAGGTCATGTTGCATTCATTTGTATGAAGCTTTGGTGCTTAATAAGTGCGGATGTTTGGATTGCAGGTATTGCCTATTGGTTTGCTAGCCATAATCTGCTCATTTTGACACTACAGGACTCAGCACGCATGACCGAGCCCAGGAGTCACTTGAAATCAATGTTTGCATGGGCATTTAGAATCTCATGGCGATTCACTATTGGCAATGTTGCTGTTATCTCTTGGAGTAAAATGGACAAATCAATTCTTGAGTAGCTCGACATTGTTGGGAAAAACAACTACTCCCCTCGAGTGGCTTGCGAAAACAAAAAAAAAAAAGGAGGCTTTTTGGTCAAACTGTGAAGGCAAAGCATCAATACATATGATCGAATCCTGAAACATGATACTATTTTATTTGTTTATGCATTTGTGGACAGACAAATAGTTTTGATTGATTTGCTCTGTTTCATCCTTGCGTCTGCGCATAAAGCAAGAACAGAGTTTCAATTGCCACATCACTAAGTGATCAAGAGCCCCCAACCAAGATTACTGCTATATTTTTCTGTGCAATGTGGACATTTGCAGTCACATTGGAGTCTTGGACCAACCATCCGATTGATGCACACCCATGCTCATCAAATAAGAGCCAACAAGGAAAAGTTTTCTTCTTTCTTGATAGAAAGGCATGTTGGTCCTATACCAGCTATGCTCAGAAGTTGATCTGCATACATGTTGAAATGGTGGGAGAGACCATTTGTTGATTTTCGAGAATAATTAGTTCGACCCATAATTAGTTAATCAGTGCTGTTGTTCAAGGAAAAATAAGCTGCATATACTCCGTTATGTGACGAACTTGGAGTTGGGCATTGAGCCTTGCTCTGACTATGTCAGTGCATTACAAAATTGACTCCCTCAATCGTCCGCAGTCACATCAGTTGCTCTAGCATATCATTTTCGGATTCTGCTAATCAGCATTTTATCTAATCTGTCGGCCTTCCGTTTCGCAGCCGATGCGGCGAATCGGAAAACTCGAACGTGAGCGGAAGTTTGATCTTTGACAGCAACGCCCCGACATCCACTCGTTTAAGATCGCGCCGTCGTAATCGACATGGTTGAATGATCCTTTTCACTTGATTATAACAAAGGAAAGGGAATATTCCCAGGACTTTGGCATGTATGCTAAGTAGAGGAAGAATTTGTCAATTGAACTTGGTATGAAATGTGCCCAACACTTCTGATCAATAATTCTCTTCTGAGGAAAAAACACAGAAAATGAAGAAGATTGTGGGCAATGTGCTGTCAACTGTGGATGAAGAAGAATTATGTGAAGTGGGTCCTCCAAGTAAGTTGAAACAATCCAAGACCATCTTGGCCAAAAAATACAATTTAAATTATTGTTGCCTACTCTCATAAGTAATATCCCAGGAGTCAATCTCCACAAAGTCCTGCTCTTGCTGTACAACATGCCTAGTTTCTTTCTTGATTTTGACAGTTCACAATCTGTCAAAAGATCGAGGAACCTAAAACAGAAACAGAAGAAATCAAAGATGAAGACACACGAGAGTTTATGGTGAATCTTTTGTGAGAAACTCCATGAGTTTTTATTATAATATATACAATCCAAACATATTTTAATCGGCGTATTAAATGATTACTCGGGCCGACCGTTTAGAGTCGTATGAAGCCTCAATGCTTCCGTCGATATTCAATGTCAAAAGAAATGGCGCGAGGTGCACACTTGCGATATACTTACACCTAAAATCCAAAGATTTATGCTCTTGAGATATGATAATTTGTTGTTTTTGGGCCGCAGCACTATTGTTGATTGGTGTGATTTATCGATTCTTTTATCGAGTAATTAAGAAACTAAACATCTAAACACCTTTTGGTTTGTCCCGGAGAATATCAGAATTGGTACGCCAGGGAGATCCTGCCAAGTGGAGATCTCCCATTAGCTCTCCGTTCACGGCCCAACCGAGCAGTCTTTTCGCTGGAATTGGAAGTTTCTTCCTTTTTTGTTTAGGAAAAAAAATGAAAGGAAAAATGTCTTCGTTTAAGGATAATGTTTAGTGACTTAAATGGGCTGATCTAGAAATGACACGTATATGGCCTTTTCATCAAGTTGAATGTCACTATCTTCCTGTACGGACCAGAAAGTAGCCCTCAAATTCATGGGGGTTGATGTCTCAGTTTCTCTCGTGTGTGCGTGAATTATTTTTGAGTTTCTCTCCCTTTCCCTCTCTCTCTCTGTATTGAAGAATCTTGTTGGACTGTTTACGTACTCATTAGTTTGTGTTGGCGTGACCAATTATGGAAAAAAAAATTTAAAAAATTAGTCCCATCTAAGACGTCAAGATGGACTAAGTTCCATCGGTTTCTCCAAGTTAATCTGTATTTTAATGCACCAATTTGACAAAGATGCTATGAAACGAAAAGGGTTCTGTTTCATCTGTGAAATGCAGGTACTTCTCATTGGTCTTGAAAGTGGAAAAGAAACGAATCACACAACCCTTAATTGCCATGGCGGAAACAGAATCAAAAGAAGAAAGGAAAGAAACTTTTTTGAAGAATGATTTACAGATGAATTACAATGCCATACTGCAGATGCAATGAGGCCATAAGCAGACGCTAGAACAATCCTGTTTCTGTAATTGTACTGCACGACCAAGAAAGTGAAGGAAAAGAAAAGTGGGTAGTTTGAGAGATCACATGTACTCATTATTATTCAAAAGATGAGTGAAAACTATAATACCTATACACAAATAGAAAAAAAAAATTGCAGCACACACCTGTAATGCCGGTCTCGGTATTTTCTTCGAGTTTTCTCTAATTTTGGGACGAAAGATCCACAATTTGATCCTTCCTTAAGCTAGAAAGAAGCATGCTTAAATGTGCCCAAAGAGAGCGGTGAGTCTTTGGATGTTCTTAGCACATGATGATGTATCAGATGACGGCAAAAGTCCTTGGTCTTGCTGATTTTGAAGCCACATGGCACTTGAGCTATAATTGGTATCGAAATGAGCATCCAACTTGATCTCGTTGTACAGAGATTGCGGCGCTTGGTGTTGCGAAGCAGCTCCCATCATTAGCGGGTTGTGAAAATAATCGGGCGGCTTGATTTCCCCGATATGGCCGCCCAGAGGATTGTTCATTTCGGCTTCTTTTCCCATCGCGTTGCAATTCTCTAGTCCCCAGGGGAACATGCTATTCTCGAAGTAAGAGCCACTGCTTAACAGTTCCGCATTCCCTGCGCCGCTATTGGTAGGAGCATTGACTTCCCAATATCTGGATTCATCGACCGTGAACGACCTGAAACAGTAATTATCGTTCGGAACGGTCACAGGAGGTCTAAAGCCTACTGGGTCATGGTGAAATGAAATGTTTGAATTTGGAAGGATGGCAGGCATTGAGCTGCAGCCAAAATCTGTGTTTATGCCGAAACTTTTGCCACTTTGTCCGAACCAAGGACTATGGTTCGAGATTGCCGCTGAGAGTCTTGAACTGGATGCGTAATCACTCAGTGGCTGAAGTGGGAAATGACCCACCAAATCATCAGAAGGCTGAGAACTGGAGGTGGAGCTCAAAAGCCCATTTTGGAAGCAGTCTTTGTCAAGACCAGAAGTCATCAGATTGGTGATCTTGCTACTATTGTTGGCGTTTGAACTGGAACAATGCTCAAGCACAGTGTTCTCTGAATTGGGAGCTTGTTGGGTCTGGGACAGGCCGTTTGAGGACCCAGAGAATGCAGCTCTTTCTTGGCTTTTGGGTGTCGTGTTCTTGTCACCACCACCATGCTCAACCTCAGAGAGAGGCTTGTGAGTAACAGGGTCAATGCCCTTTTGCCTCAGCTTCTTCTTCAGGCAAGAATTCCACAGATTCTTGATCTCATTGTCTGTTCTTCCAGGCAATTGTGCTGCAATCTGAGACCACCTGTTTTGAAATTTTGGCCCCAAAAAGAAAAGAACCCATCATCAGTATGAAGTATGAGCCCACAGAATTTATGAAATGATGTAGCATGAATATGGAAGTTCTTGGTCTTTGCTTTGCTTATGTTTTTTTACCTGTTCCCCAGAACTGCATGAAATTCAATGATGAGGTCCTCCTCTTCTTGAGAGAATGTGCCTCTCTTCAAATCAGGCCTCAAGTAGTTAATCCACCTCAATCTGCAGCTCTTCCCACACCTTTGCAGACCTGCCAAGAGCAAAAAAAAAAATCCCATCACATTCACCAAAAAAGCCAGCAAATTTTTCATTGCACACAGAGTTCCTATCCTTTCTCAAAACACACGTTGATTGACACACAAGCACAGACAGAGAGGCTGCAACACACCAATGAAGGGGACAGAGAGAGAGAGAGAGAGAGAGAGAGAGAGAGGACCTGCAAGCTTAGGAACAGAGCTCCAGCAACCATGGCCATACTGCGTGATGTACCTGAGGAGCTTCTCGTCTTCTTCAGGTGACCAGAGGCCTTTCCTCAGCTTCTGCTTGTAGCAGCAAGAGTGCCTCCCCATCTGAAGAAGCGCCCGCAGCCGTTGAACAATATGAACCTTTCCCAATTTAGCTAAAGAGAGGGAGAACTTGGTCGGGAATTTGTAGGTGGAATGTCAACAGCCACCGGACAGAGGCGGCTCTGAGAGCGGATCTTCGGGGGTGTGTTTCGAAAAGATGCGAGAATCGCAGAGAGAAAGAGATGGGGGAAGCCGAGAAAACGAAGTAGCAATAGCTGAGAACGGTGAGTTTGCAGTTGATGATATAAGAGGAGACCCCTCAAGTAGAGGAAAGTCACTCTCAATGCGAGTTCAACATTTATTTCTTTTTTTTTTTTCGTTATTTTCTTAATGCAGCAAAGAGAGCCGACCTTTAAATTTGAGTTAAATTTCTTAATTTATTAGCGACTCAAAGATCCGAACGTTCACGAGCCCGTCACTACAGTGCCACCTTAAATCGTCGGCAGTAATAAGTCTCTTCATAAGTTGTGGCGAATGTTCTAAGCGCAATTTACTAGAGGTCCGCTCATGACACAGTTTGAATTTTCAACCTAGGACGGACAATTCATTTATTATTTGGCTACTACACGCTCGATGAATCAACACAATTCGAAATTTCGAAATATCATAGTGTTTGATTTTTTTTCTGGAAATTAAACTCCGAGCCACCCCACATAGAATGGGGCTCCTATCTGGTGGCCACTTCAGTGCCATCACATTACTAGAAGTGACCAATTGTACTCTTGGACGTTAATTTAAGGTTCTGACGCGCAGTGATTCAATTGGGTCAATGCAATGGCAAATTCGACGGGCTCGCCGAACATTTTGTAGTGGGGTATGAAATTCCTACAAACACGCTAAGAGAAAGTAGCTACATCGGTCACCATCTCTCACCTTTACTGAAATAAATACTACGAATATGTTTCTTGTTTTGAAATTACTTGTTCTAGAGAACTAAAATATACATAATCATCTCAGAACTGATCATCACACTGCGAAAAGATAATTAATCACAGTATGGAAACGTGTGAAATTATTATCTTTAAAATTGTAATGTAGATCGAACCGTATCTCGACGTCTCAAACATGGTTGGATCAATTCAACGAGTCCCAAAAAACCCTATCGAATGATGCTTGGCGTGCCATATGCATGAATTTTCTATTGTCTTCTCAAATTAATGAAGGTGTCTGAATTTATTAGTTACGACATTGAAGCGAAATTACATGAAGTGTCATGTTGTGCATCGTGAGGACGTGGGGGGATGCTCGATGGGCATATCCTCGAAATTGTCTCGTCCGGGGGTCTAAGGATTAATGTCGTTTGCAGGAATCATTGGGCCCCAGTCATGGATATTAAATGGGGATTAATATTTTAGGGGATAAAAGATAGAAGTTGATAGAAACCGCTGAGTTCCGAAATCAATTGTGCTTATAGCTCTTGGAGATCAAGGAACAGATTCTACATTGACGATTCAAGCCAAGCAGTGAATTTTCTTGTGGGTTCAGAGCTTACCCCCATTTCTCATTCAATGTCTTCAATGCTACTTCCTGAATCGAAGATGCTTAAACAAGCGCCAGAGAATTCCTTGGGGTATTGCAAGAAATGTCCCGGAAAGGGGATAGAAATTGGATACCCTTTTTTTTTTTGATATTTTCCTTCGATCAACCCGACCCGAGTTCTCTCTTGATTAGTCATAATTATATACGTCTCTCTCGACATGTTATATGATGCAGGCGCCTAATTATTTATTTGTTGAAAAGCATTTAAAAGATGGTGTATAAAAGATTTTGTCGGCGAGTGTTCTTAGCATGAAGACTTTCGGGCGGTTGTTAACTATTAAAGTGACACAATTAAGTAAGTTCTTTCAATTATCGAATCCTCACCTTTTCTTGATTTGCATGTATAGTGATTCCAAAGATTAAATCTTTTCTCACTAACCAAGTTTACAATACTTGCTAGCTTCACCACCGCCCGCAGCGGCTGCGTTGGCTTGTGCTCTTGTCCCCCCACGAAGGGATCGGAGTTCGAACCCCAGCGTAGTCGTTAGGAATTCTTCAGTGTAGCACCGTGGTGGTGGGTCCTGCGCTAGCATCACCCCAGGTTTACCCCTCCGGCTGTCGGCCGTGCGGGGGATTCCTGAGTTACCAAAAAAAAATACTTGCTAGCTTCACCCCGTACCTAAATTTTTTCAACTTAGGATAAGAACCCCTTTATTTTCACTGTAAATTGGTTGGGTGTTTGTCACTTTATTAACAACAATGTAACATCAAACGATTCTCTCTCTCTCTCTCTCTCTCTCTACTTTACTCTAATTGCCTTTTGTGCAATTCTTCTAAATCATGTTGTGACTTTGAAAAGTTCCATCATTACGTGGAAAGTATATTATATGGTGGTTGTTTTTCCTAAAACAAGGTGGTATCCTCCCTTTTTTAATTGGAGTCCACCGATCATTGGATATCTACCAATCTGCCCCGTGACCTTCTGTTTTTTTAAAAAAGCTTTTTCTTGTTTGCTTTTCTCGGTTTCATGAAAATTCAGATGAAGAGATACCTCATATGCACGTATCCACCCATAATCGTTCCGCGAGTTTAAGTGATGTGATATCGTAATTAAGCAGTTGAACGTAATCGAAGGGGACTGTCTCTGGCTTTCTTTGCACCTAAGTTGGAAACAAACACTAATTTCTCTTCTCCGTTCTTCTTTCTGTATAAGAAAATCTTTGGATTAGCCATGGAAACATGGCTTCCAAGAATATCAATCATTCTGATTTTTCCTAATTTGCTACAATTTTTTCCAAGCTCTAAGATAGAGAACTCGTTTCTATCAACTGATTATCCAATTTGTTTCTTTTTCTTCTTTTCTTTTCTTTTGTTTGAAATAAGAAATTACTCTTATAAGTTAATGGGCTCCATTTAAACCCTTAAATTCATCAATTGTAAACTAAAGTGATCTTATTTTTAAAAAATATCTGCTTAATCGCATTAGTAATGGCCTCTACATTGCGTTGTCGACGAAGATTTTGAGAAAACCTAATCTAAATTCGAAAGAAATACTGTATGAAATCTCGAAATCATCCTTCAACATATAACCACGAAATATTAAACTAAATCTCCCAATTTAAGAGCAATTAAGATTGAAGAGGGAATGGAAATGGGGCTGTGCGCATTCTTTGTTGCAAACCCCAAAAGAAGTGGCAAGTCGATCTTTGCTAGCTAAAAAGAAAAGTCTTTGCTAGCTAGGAAAATCAATTGGTGTGTGCACATGGCAAAGTCAATAAAGAATTGCAAAAAAGGATTCTCTTTTGGCGATTAGACTTATTTTTATCAATGATTAGAGGCCTACACCAGCATCATACTTCATATAATTCTCCAAATTTGGATTATTTTATAGTGAATATTATTTTGAAAAAAAAACCCTAAATGGATGTACTATCCAAAAAAAATGTGGAAGATGCTCCAATTGTACGTCCCAATCAGCCCCAAATCCTTGCTGTTTCATTGTTGTTCTTGGTTCTTTTTCTTTGGAATCCAAGAAAAAAAAGTTAAGATACATATATTTCTTTATCTAGAAAAACTTCGTCAAGTACTGGTAACTAAATGATTTTCGTATTATATGTGGCTTCTGTCCGGACGATAGTTATGTTTTGCTTATGACACTATATTGCATGACCAATCGAGATAAACCTCACAAAACCAAAATCGCGCATGCCGATAAAATTTGTGATCGATGAGTAAACGTATGTTTACGTAAAATAGCTAAGAGCGAGAGCCAAATACTGCTCAATTGCTAGATAAATATGGAGAAAAAGAAGAGAATTTTAGGGTGCCGCCTCAACAAACTCCGTGCGTTTGCGTGGTAGATAACCGCATAATTTCACGTTATAAAGAGGAAAACAAAGCTTAGTTAAATATGATATGGAGGCAAATCTTGACGCGAGATATTAGAGAGACGACATAGCATTGGACGTGCTTAAATGATTAGGGTTGTGCAAATAATGCGAGAGCATTTTCATTATTATCTTTTCCTCCAATGAAACGTGATGGATTTTTGTCTCTCCCAAATAATTAAAAAGAAATTTGCAATAATTGGTTCAATTAACAAATGGGTGATAAAGGTCCGCCGGCGGGGAAGATTCGTTTCGTGTTGTGCTTGTTGACGAGAAGCAAAATAGAAAATTAGGAACGAAAGAAGAAGAAGAAGAAGAAGAAAAGAAGAAGAAGAAGAAGAGGAGGAGGAAGAGGATTGGGAAAAGACAACATATTGAGGAAAAGAAAGATTTTGGTGTCAGAGAGCGTCGTAGAGTTCATGGAAAAAGGCAAATATTCCCATGAAGTGTCAAAACTCAAAAAGCGATGTTTGAATTGGATGTACAACGGGACAACTGGAGAGCCATCCATACCTTCTTTCAAATCTCTCTCTCTCTCGCTAAAAATTAACAAAATAAATCTCAACATTTCCGATGATTTTCAATTTTATGTCAAATTTTTAAACCTATCAAAATACCCAATTATTCGAATTATAAACATTAGGTTTTTTCTTCCTCGAATTTCGACTTTGCCCCTGAAAGAAAGAAGATTTGTCTAGTTTCATTATTCGAGTAATTTGACGAATGTATAACTGAAGGACGTATAATTCAAGGGAGTATATTTATTTGGATTGTATATCGATCAATATTTTGTTCATTAGTAATATTTTTTTTTATTTTTTTGGTACGAAGAAAAAAGGAATAATTAAGTTCTTTATAAAATATAGTCTTAATTGCAATGCTACAAATAATTAATGCTAACGAGGTGAAAAAGGTAATCAAAAAGACAAAATTTTGGAGGGAGTCTATCTCGGGATAGATTTGATATGATTTTGAAAGGTGGGGATAAATTCGGAAAGAAGAGAAAATGCGATGAGTTTTATTTCAATGGCCTACCCATGTACGATATATTTAGGTTTATGATAAAAGGATCTTCTAGTGAGTGCTTTCGATAATTAATAACAAAATAGAAATTCGAAAACACCGATGACATAAGAAAACTTTCGAACACTCTTTAGCTCTACCTCTTCGGTTTTTTATTCCCTTTTTCATAATTCTATCACACATTTTTACACAAGCTACTCTGAATTGAAAAGGGAATATCCCATCAAATCCATTCATGTAAGGACTTGTGAGAAAAATGAAAAAAATAAATGCACCTTTTCATTTTTCTTATTAGGGTTTGTCTCCTAGTAACACCATTATGAGGCCTCCCTTGACCTTTGCAATGTCCCAATTCACACGCCCAATAAGGTACAAACTATCGATATTACTAAAAAAAATGAAATGATGCTTGTAGTCTCCATGCCCTTCATTATACACTCGTGAGCTTATCATATTGCATGCACATGAGCTGTTCCTCTAGTCAACCCCATTCCCCTTCATAATCTAAACATTTCTTAATTGGCAAAAGGAAAATAAAGAACCCTAAAGCTTCTTCCGAAGTGGGCGGCAGCAATTTTTAATCGCTACTTTATGTAGCCAAATCAAAAAGCGCATGTAGAAATTTTTGTTCATTGCTTTATTCGAGCATCAGGTTGGCAATCTTTAATGGAGACCCTTGAGGTCTAATTTCATGCCAAGAAGCAAGATGGGGCCTAATCATTGGAGTTAATCCTCGAGTAACGTTATAGAACATTGAGATTTTCAAGTGAATCTTCATCTGTGCAATGCATGATGCATTGATACTAGTTATGTTTTAATAATGTGGCGATCGAACATTAATCAAATACTTTGCATAGCTGTCCTGCCCGATTTCAAATGGTATGTTCCGAGCTGTATCTTTATTATATTTCTTCTCTGTTTGTCTGAATCCTACGGTCCAGCTTTATAAGGAGGGTTCATTACGCCGAACGATGAACTCATCAAACTAAGGAAAGGCAAAAAAACGTGTTGTGTTTGTGGTGTCCTAATGTCGAACCTAAACCCTTCTTTATACGACATCTGATAGACATTTTAGTTCCGTGTCCACTTCCTCTCGCCCCTTAGCTCGTCACGAAATAGAGACCACATAGGATTAGCTTAATGAATTAAGATTAATTATGCTAGAAACGGGCTTAATTGTAGCGAAAGTGGGGCATTGAAAAGACCCCTTATTTTGCTTTGAGAAATTATGATTATATTATGGGGTCTGCGGAGGAGATCGAGAAGGGTATCGAGGTAGGACCGTCTGTCTTGGCTGAGACCGAGGGAGATGACGGTGGTGGTGGTGGTCTAGGTTCACTGTTTGCACTAGTGTGTACTAATGGATCACATCAAATTATGAATTATTAGGTTTTTTTGGGTGCTTGCACCTCTTTTGACTGATCATCGGATATATGTCTGCTTCATGTATATCCTCGCAAACATGAAAAAATACTTACTATCGTCCATCGCGTGACGAGTTAACATGTATAGTCAAACTAATTCACTAAACTTTCCTTTTTCAATATATATATATCGTCATTTAACGTGTAAGATGAAGAAAAAAAAGCGTAATCGTTCGACCATGCAACGTCAGCACGCCACACGATATAAGCGTTCTCGGGTAATATACTTCCTTGGCTCGGCGGAGGAGGAGGATATAAAAAAATGTGAGAATTTGCACGGATAAGGTTTTGTGTAGTTGAGGCTGTGGGGTAAGGTTGTGAAATATGTGTCCTTAGTCTAATTTGACCCCACTGCGTAGGGGACATGTCCTCAATCATTTTGCCCCTATTAAGGTTCAAAGTTAATGCCAAAAAGGGATGTCCCATTCTCACGAATTAGAGGGAAAAAAAAGGCATAGAATAGTCCACCCGAAAGTAGGGTCGCCCGATGGAAACCAAGGACCTCTACGGTAGTCCAAGCAAAGACCAAGTTAAACTTCTCTTTTCTCCAAAAGAAAAAAGCACATACGAAGAAATCCTTCCAGCTCCTAGTCTTAGCTCTGGCATTGTCGTACCCCCTGAGACGTTGTGAAGTTTTTGGAGTTAACATTCCTCAATTTGTTTAAAGCATTGTGGAAGCACAATCTTGGCCAGGTTGTATTTGTGGTCTATGTTGATACAAGTGTGATTTCTTTTGGCTTTTAACTTAATGCTTGGTCTCTCTCTCTCTCTCTCTCTCCCTCCCTCGTCAACGAGAAACGAGAGGTCAAATGCCAAGGGGAAAGCACCACACAAGATTTATGAAGGCAAAATAATTCGTTCCCTTTTTATGAGGAATTACTTACCAACCCAAGACAAGAAAAGCAGCAGTGCTAGGGTAAACCAATTTTTAGAATATGCAGTAAGAAATGTGGAGTGAAATTACCAAAAAAAAGTTATAAATCTATTGCATTTATGCCAATTTAGTATCAAACCATTCCATTGAGTCAATTTAGTCCCAAACATTTTGGTCCATCGAGCCAATTTTGACTAGACATTGTTGACGTGAACGCCAGCCATCTTACGTGACACAGCCGGCGCTAACATTGACAAGTTTTTAATTTTTTAAATATTTTTTCTGATCTTTTTATTAATTTTTTTATTTTCTTCTCTTTTCCTTCTTTTCTTTTTTTTTTCTACTGTGGCCGGCGAGGGTCACGGGAGCTCGTCGGCCACTGGGCGAGGGCTGCAAAGCCTTCACCTGGCCTCGTCCAAAAGCATCTTGGTCTTCTCCAACTTTTAGGTCTCGATGTTGATGATTTCGTTTGGTGTTGAAAAAGACCTTAGATTGGTCTGGATCTATTTGCCGGCGTTTGATTGTGGTTTCAAATGTGTTAAGGTCACGATCGGTTTGAAAATCGCTCGATTTGATCTATTGACAAGTCGAAAAATGGCAGAAGAGCACCAATGCCAAGCTTTGCATCTCTACTCAAACAACTTCAACTTCTTTAGGAGACCCGCGACTCGGGATCTATGCTCCAAGCGCTACCTTGACTTGCAGCTCAAGGAGCAGCAGTCGTCCAACGCAAAGCTGGCTTTCAACTGGACCCTGACATCGTCCTCGTTGTCCTCCTCCTCGAGCCTTCCTCTGAATCATCCACATCGGTTCCGTCCCAAGGCACCTTCGGTCATGGCTAGCAAGGCTGCTACGATGGCCTCGCTAGCCTCCGGCAAGGGCTTCGTAGCCCTTGCCTACGATCGACGAGCTCCGACGACCCTCGCCGGCCACAGTGAAAAAAAAAAGACGAAAAGGAGAAGAAAAGAAAAAAAATTAAAACAAATTGTACACATCAACGCCGAGCATACCCTGTAGGACAGTTGGATAGACTACACTGGTAAATTGTCACGTCTAGCGATTTCTGGCCAAAATTGGCATAATAGACTATGTAGGTAAATTGTCAAAATATTTAGAACAAAATTAGTAAATTAAAAATTTTATAACTAAATAGGCATAAGCGCAATAAATTTAGAGTTTTTTTTTTGTAATTATTTGAAATGCAGAGCCATCACGAATGGATTGCAAATGGGTATCAAAAGTTACAATGTTTAAAAGTTTGTAAAAAGGTTTATAGTAGATTTTAAAAGTTCGAAAAAGGTTTACAATAGATTTCGGTGCGTATAAGGTCGTACCACCCTCTACACTTTATCATGAATATACGCAGTTTGTGCTCTGCTCTGCACAAAAAAGACGCGGAATTTTGTAATGTGATTTTCAACTAATTATGCATGTATTTCGAAAGCTATGAATGTATCTTCTGTCGTGCGTAAAGTTAAGCCGTGCATTTCAAAGTTAAGTTAGGCCGTATCTCTACAGGCAAAGTATGTTTTGTTTGTATTTTAATTATTGAGAAATCTCATGTTTTGCTATACATTCTTATCGACACAAACATGTTCTACTACACGAGAACTTGTTCTTTATGTTGAATATGCTACTAATTCAGGGTAGTTATCTTGTTTAGCTATGGATTTAGGAAAGGTTTAAACATGATTAGGTATAAGAAGGATTCGACCTTTTCTCCCCCGGCAATCCCCCACCCAAAAGGAAAAGAACGCAAACGAAGAAGAAAGGAAGACATTGAATGGTACATATCGAATCGAAATCTCTCCGAACATTCACATCCGATATGAGACCAAAGCTGAACTAAGAGCTGTCCTCATTAATTCCATGGGAAGAAACCAAACTTAGAGCTTCTCTTGCTTCCATTATTGGTTGTGTACGAAAAAAAACATATATATTGATATGCACATATCTTGAAATGTGTGTGTTTTTCAGATTGGATAGCTTGGCTGACCCATTTTCACATCCAATAGATCCGATTAAGCCCCGAGAAGTGGACGAAATTCCCATTTGACATAACAACACACACCCTTTGCTCTTCCAAGGACCCGTCACATTCCTCGTGTCAAGTACGCACGAATGACAAAACATCACCAGAGGAAAAAAGAAAAGATAAGTGGGGTCGAGAGAGCAACCATCATCAAACGATGCATTGTTGCGAAATCTTTCAAATACCCTCCTCTGAGCACACCGGTAATTATCGACTCGAGAGCTGTCATTACCCATCGATTATAACGAAACACCAAGTATGCGGGCGTCATCCGGTATTTGGATGGATAGAGATACTCGTGCTTCGAGAGTACGTGAAAATCGATCGGATTTGGAAATGCTAGTCTCAAAGTCCTCAAACCTTCATTTTACTAGAAATTTGAGGAAGGATTTGGTCGAGGCCCCACGGCATTAAACACACACAAATTCACCAAAAGCAAGGATTTTAGGTGTGGGCCTTCGAATCGCCTTCATCATGCATGTGCCCCACCTAATGAGTAGTGATCCATCGCCCCAAGTTGGGCAGTACGATTTGATTTAGATCGTCCCTATGCATCGCATTTACTTGTAGAAACTCCACTTAAGTCCTCTTGATTATTGCGTAGCCTTTTGGTGGGCATCCTGTAACCCTTGGGATTCCCAAAGCCATGCCCGGTTCTAATCTCGGCCTAATCGCTCTCGCTCATCAGGTAATCGCGCGTCTCGCACTCTGCTAAACCGCCGCGTTTCTTCCGTATACATTCGAGCCCTTCATTCTCGGCACTTTTGAGCTTGAATCCGTACTTTTGGGCAGGATTTATATGGTCCAAATCATTGTAGATCTTGTCTTAGAAAGAGCACTCAAATTGCAACAATTGAGAGGGTATAAATAGTGATTTTCATATGCGGCTTACAACTCTTCTTTTACGTGCGTCGCTCCTTTTTTATCATATTAATTGCCCACAACATATCATAACATTCTCCACGAAAAAAAAAAAGAAATATGTTTTTTTAAAAAATTTATCTAACTAGATCCGAAAATCTTCATTTATTTATATGGTCTCCGTGAATTTTATCTAATCTTGAAATGTGCAAAATTCTTGACTCCCCGAGAACCCTTTAGGTTTTCTTTTTCCCTGCTTATTATGCCCTTTTCTTTTCTTTTTTTCCCCTTTTCCAATCCTATTAGGATTTAACTTTTTCATATAAAAAATACCATAAATTTATTTTTATTACTTTTTTTTCGGATTGAAAGTTGCCATCGCAACTTTATAAAGACCAAGATTCGTCGGGAGGAGAAAGAGAGAAGGAGAGGGTTATTATGGAGACAATAATATGACGTCATTAGCACAGTGATTGTCGGCAAAACCTTGTTTAAACCAAATGGGTAATCTCAACAGTTTTCTCCACTATTTAATCTCGATTAAAAAAAATGAAAATCTCTTGATTAGTTTGCACTTTGCACTGCTTTGTCTGCCATTATTCGGTTGAACTTTTAACGCCAATATATAAAAAATTAAAAAGAAGAAAAGATTCACCAGGTTAAACTTCCTCTCCTGCCGCTTAAATGGTGAACATCCAATTTATTTAATATGACTTCAGAATAAAATTAAATTAAATTAAATAATTTTTTTTTAAAAAAAGGTGGCCATGATAAAAAGAGAATCAAGCTTTTTCTAGTTTGACTTCAGGCACTCGATTAACTTTTCTTTTTAACTGTTACTCATTGCTTATGATCCATTTTTTTGCAGTGGATCAAAGTCATAACCGAGATCGAGATGATTGTCAATACCCGTTTTCCAATTGCATAAAATCGTGAAAAGAAGTGGCGATCCAAGTGGGAGCTGACAGACCGTCCTCGATTTGGATATAAATAGTTTCGCTGTCTCTCTTTTCTAACTTTTACTGTACGTCTGCCACTAGCGAAAAGGTATTCGGTGACATAGAGTAACACGAGTGCCGTCAGTTTCAATGGATTGAAGGGAATTAACGTGAGAGTAGAGGTCGGCAATTTTCATAGACTTAAGTGTCATGTGATTAGTGGGCTTACGATTGCCGGAAGAAGGGAGTCTCCTTATCCTTATTTGCAATTGAATGTTCTTAGGTGCTACTACGAACCTATCATGACAGTTAATAGTGAGAGATTTGCGATCGATAAGGCCCAGTGGGTTACATTATATCCGACTTGACCCTTATGTTATGGAAGCTTAGAATGCTTAGAATTGTGCTTAATTATATGATCAATGGTCAACCAACGCTATCATGACCCTTGCCCCAAAAACGTGTGAATGACATTGTTGGTCGGGGGAGATGACTTTCTCAACAAATTCATCACCTCCATTACATCAAAATCATCTAAGATTTCATTTCAGAAAGTCAAAACTAACTCCAACTCTTAAGACTCGTCATGGATTTAATTTACATATATAAACCATTCTCGTCGGCAATGCCACGATCGACATCGTCACGGCATCTAACTCGGAGCAATGCAAGAGTTTCCCCAACTCACGCGGCGAGTCGTTGTCCTCGTAAATAATCGACGGACAATATCAGGAAGACACTAAGGAAAAAAGAAAAGTAAAACGACTTGGTTGACATGCGAGCTATCCAACTGACAAACTTGTGCATAATTTTCTCCTGACGAGGAAAAAATAGTGGTAAAACAAAAACCCCTTCTTTTTTTAAATTTTACCATATCAAAGTAAACCGCAAAAAAAAAAATTTCTTTTGCTGTTGAAAAAAACAGACATGCAATCAATAGAATAATGACTCGGAATCCCAGAAAATAACCACGTCAAAATCAAATCAAGTGGGCATGTCACAATGATTTCAAACATAAAAGCGCAATTAATTAAAGGGTGGGGAAGGAATAATTCTATGCATATATAAATTTATATATGTAAATAAACCACCTTTGTGTCAATTCTATTTTGGGATAAATATCATATCATGACTGGTTAATCATTGTAATGGAAGATGCTGCTGGCTTTCAAAGAGATGAGGCCCATCTGCAAAACGATTGAAGATTTCGGTTGGGACCCATCAACTACTTCATCATCCCAACTGTAAATCCAACGTCACATCCTCTCTTCACTAAGTGGGGAAATTCGGATGTTACCAGATTGCTGTCCCCTCTGCATCGGGTGGCTCCCCTTGGTTTTCCCATGGGGCAAATACTATTAAGAACAAGCTCGATAATGATAACTGGGAAAAAGAAATTATCTCGCCAGCACGCCCTCGACGGTCGGGAAATTTCCACCGTGGCCCTTGAACCGAGACCGTTTTCACTTAGAGTGGATCTTATCTCGAATAATGCCTTGAAGTAATCAACTTAGTTTCATAGCACGCCCTCCCGCTCTATTCCTTTCCTCGGTCACTCTTTACTTCACTCGATTCATGTCTTTTTTTATGTGCTTTTCCTCATATTGCGAGAAAAAGGAAAAGTCAAAGATCCGTTTCGTTTCAACTTTTCCATATTTTCTTTTCTTCCATAAATTTTCGAGGCCTCCGAGGATCGATAGAACGTGTACACATCACTTGTTCATCGTGCGAAATCGCTGAAACCGTCCATTCCATTCCCTATTCGCTCTTTGCTTCATCTGGCCCACGTCATTCATGTCTTTTCGAGCGGTCATTTAATTTAACGGAAAAGTTTGGCCAAATAAACTGGGTGGGAAATTTTAGAAATTCGCACAACCAATGCTTGCTTTAAGACCCACATATGTAAGTGGATATTTCTTGGTATGCTGAAATATAATTGTTTTTGGTTAATATGGAGGCTCCCAAAAAAGGAAAAAGGAAAAAAGCCACAAGAAAAAAAAACAACAAAGTATGGGAGATGGAGATTTCCATGAAGACCGTACAGGAGGTGGATCGCTGTCTACACGGCTGGGTTTTGCATGGGCTGCTGTCGAACATGAAATCCACCTAATTTTTCCTTTCTCTCAGCCACATTTTTCGTACCACAGAACCCAATAATTGTTTCTGCTGAAATTACAAGAACAAAAAATAAAATAAAATTTTGATGGGATCTTTGCATTGAATTCAGGCGACCTATCCGCCCCTGCCAGAACACGAGGGCACTTGAAACATTTTTGTTTGACAGGTAAAGAATTGGCCGTAAGATAGGCATTAAATCGTAACTAATTTCTTCAAAATTATCAACATTCAGTGTTAATTAGATGTTTATTATCAGAACATGCGTCTTCATCAATACCCTCGCTTTCATATGGAACAATAAGAATCTCCTGATGTTGAAATATTGAAGAAATCAATGAATAAATTCGAGACTCAAGTGAGAATAGAGGATTTTTTTTAAACAAGAAAAAGTTCGGGCATAGTTGAGATTGGATCTAAAGTTAGGGGTTTTATAGAGAATTAATACCCGCAAAATTGGGCTAAGTTATTATGTCCCTCTACTTTGCATGTATATAAGCAGCAACATTAGCTAAATCATATATTTTCCAATTTAGAAAAATCCCATTTATCTTGCCTCCACGAGTGTCGTGGGATTCTCTACTTTGGATGAGACTCTCCATCATGCCATTTGCCCCCCCTTTGTAAAATTATCATCTGAGAAGGGAGAGAATACAATACACATCAAAACCCTAAGCAATTATCATGCAAGAAAAAGGCACGATTAGTCCTCGAAAAGCCCAACTAAAACTCCCCCACAAGAATGGGGGTTGATGGGATGTTTAATGGGGATCATCAATGAATGTCGTAAGTTCACATCATTCAGACAGAAGGATTCTGAAAGTTCTAATCAACAGAAACCCCTTTTGCTTCCAATCTCTTGAAAATCTCAACCGGCACAATCGAGATGTCCTTGAACAAGAACACACCCCCAACGACATGTATTCTCATCACCCTTTTCCCCCCCTTGAGCAGAGAGGATGACAACCCATTGACAAGAAAGATCAACCACAGAGATGGAGAGAGAGAGAGAGAGAGAGAGAGAGAGAGATGGAGAGAGATAATGGGATTAGACACCTTGTGCTTAATTGCTATCCTCATTAATTTCGTTATAATAATCTCAAATTGCCCCCATCTAGTTGCACTTGTGTGTGGACGCAACAGCTTTCTATGGCTCGATCGTGTGTAGGAACCCTTTGATGTTAATGTCCTAAAAGAACATGACCCACAATTCTCTTTTTTTGTTTTAAAGAAAGAAAAAGATAACATCAACAGGAGGCAAGCCACGTTGGTGTCGAAGGACGAAAAGCCCTAGCACTAAACAAGGGTCAATTCCTTGTGACACTCTATGTATTCCACGCAATAATATTGACCCGTTGAAGCATTGCGTGCAACACGAGCACATGCTTGTCATCTCTCTACATTATTTCATTAATTATACGTCTGCCCCCCCAAATTTGATTATGCGGAATTAATAGAGATTTTATTAGCTGTACAATGTAACCTTAGTCTTATTCATTTTTAGTGGTGTAGAATTCAGAATGTGACTGATGAAAGAGGTGAAGCATATGCAAAGATTAAAAAAGTAGAGGGAGGGGGCAGAAACTGTGGCGCCAATTTGATCACTTTCGAGTAAGGAAGGAGGAGCAATTAGGAGGGGATTAAGCAACTTTAGTGCTATCACAAAGTGCAGGATTTGACAGAGTCAATGAGAGACGTCTGTTGTCAAGCTTAATAATGCTGATCAGATATTGTGTCCTCTCCAAACCCCAGAATTATTGCAAATCCCCTTCCCTTTTTAGTTGTAGTGGGAGATGATAGTCAACTTTCATCATGCATATTGCATCACTTGACATCCTCTTTTAATCTGGATCTGATTAAGTCTCTCCTACTGATTATCTATCTTCCCACTTTTCTCCTTTATTCTTTTGGGTTAGAAAACCGGTTTGATTAAGCTCTTGAATTATGCCTATAACGGGTAGTTACAAGAACGAAGGCGCATTTTCTTTCCTAACTTTTCCTTATATCGGTCCAGTCTAATCGAGGACCGACATATCCATGACCTAACGAGAAAGATTCTTCGTATCACGTCATCTTCTAACGGACATACAAGACCTGAGACGGGCTGTTGACTAATCCCCCTAATACATCGAGTTATAAGCTTCATTAAGTGGAGGGGGAAGTCGCACAAGAAAGGTTGCTTATAGGAATAAGCTTATATATGGGACTCGCAATTATAGTTGTTAAATATAATGTTGCGTTTGTTAGGGCTCGATAATATAGCAATGTATAGAATTTTTTTTTTTCAATTTCAAAACGTCTCAAGATTTTTCGATTGACATGTCATTGTGATGTTTGTGCAGGAGGGAGATAGCTCCAGACTATTGAGTCGAAGCGAGTCGTGTTCTTTGATAAGCGCAAGGCCCATAAAATAAAAACTTCCACAGGGAGGGTGGAGCTAAGAAGCCCAATCTTATTGGAAATAATTGTCTTCTTTTTTTTCTTATGATAATGTCTCTCTCAGCTCCATTATTGTTATTATTATTATTATTATTATTATTATTATTATTATCACGGTCCAGCTTAGCCAGATCCTCTGAATAAGACCTCAGAGGATGCACTTAACAAAAATCAGTACAGGGCGGAGGCAATCAAGAGCAAATTGTTGAGTTGATTAGCATTTCTCATTTTTAAATATGGGTTTCTTGGCCCTTGTTTTTCAGACATTTTGAGCATAACAATTTCCAAGATAAATGAAAGTGGGCCTCAAAACTTTACATTTACACCAAACATGTTATCCATATCAAATAGATAAAAAAAGAACTATATATGTTAAGAATTAGGTCAAAGTGCATAAACGCATGCTACATCAATAACTGTTGAGGCGCTCGCAAACCACTAAATATTTTCTCAGGTTAGATAGAGGCTATAAAGTCAGATTTTGAGGACAAAAATAGACTTAATAACCGCCAAAACTCACCCCGAATAGGAAATTATGACCAATCGTGTCTAACAGATCCATATTTCTATCACGGAATGGCCTATTCAAAGAAAAAAAAGAGCAAGGAATGTCAACAAAGGAAAAGTTTTGATGAAAACCGATTTAGTGGTTTAGTTCGGTTTCAAATAAATTGAAGTTGGACTGAATTGTCCAAAACAAAAACCGGTTCGGTTCACGAACTAAATCGCCAAAAACACCCTATTCCATAAAAGCGAGGGTTCGATTTTTTTGATCAGGTGAGGCTCCAAACTCAATTTGGTTTGGCACGATTTAGCTCTCAACTCTACTTGGTTCAGGTCATCAGTTTGAACCGATCTTGCCCCTGCTTGACCCCAAGCACGAAGCTTTTCGGTCGGGCAAAATCAAAGGACTGAATCGTTGTGCTAATTTATAGAAAACCAAATAAAGGTAAGTAACTCAAATAACATGCAGTAGTAATTCGAATGAACGTTGGTAATTTTAAATAAGAGCGAGTAAATTGATTGTTTTGGTAAGTTATGCAAATAATACTTAGTTATTTACGAAGCTGGCAATTTACAAATAAAATATATTTGGTTAAGTCACTCAAATTAAGCTTGGTAACGTCGTACTATGATAAATTATCGAGAGAAAAATTAACAAGTATCTCAAATTAAAGTTTGTAATTCGAATACCAGAGTTGGCAAATTTATATATTGGTAGTTTATGCAAGAAAAAAAAGAAAAGGAATAGTAAGTTACTAGAGAATATGGTAATCTACGAAGAACCGTGTTGATAAAAAATCAAAACGAGAGTTGATAAAACTTAGTAGTAACTTGATCTATTACAAATTGGTAAGCCACTAAAATTATGTCGACAGGTTGATAAAGAGTTCGTAAATTTAAATAGTCGCGCAAATAAAAAAAATGACGTGCAACCAAATAATCGTGGTGGGTAAATTCGTATAGATTCGATAAATTACTAATAAGATACCGGCCACGACTTTTTCAACAATAGCATTTGAAGCTTACCAAGCTCTACAAAAATTTGTCACCTGCGGACCGATTCTCTCTTTTGGTCTCGGAACAATGAAAAATTTTACCCTCAATCCTATGAAATTGGTACTTCCAAACTTCAAGCGTATGAATCTCTCTTCTTTTGGGGATTCATGCACAAACCGAAGAATCTTCAGACGAACCAAATGTGCATGTGGACATCAAATCCTCTTCTTGATTTTGGTCCCGTTGGTACCATATTAGAAGTATGCTGTGTAAATCGAAATTGTGGAGTGCCACAGCATCCACGCCCATCTCCCATCTGAACCCACTTTACAAATTCTTTCACCAAACCAAGCGATCGATCAAATCCACAAGTGCCCAACAATCAAAAGCCCATTTGGTCGAACGCTCCTCTAGGCAACATTGCTCGGATCAAAGCTGTGGCCACTTGTTCTCTCGACTCAAGTCACCGTTCGATCTCCTTGAAGCCAAGAGACTGCACGCCGTTTTGATCGTCAGTGGCGTCTTTGACCCAGAAGCTAATGATGGGTTGCTTGGTTCCCAGCTTGTCAACGTTTACGTCAGGTTTGGCCGTCTCGATGATGCGCTCGATGTGTTTGAAGAAATGCCCAAGAAGAGTAATGTTGCTTACAATGCCATTCTTAGGGGAATGGTCGGTGCGGAGCGATTCTCGGAAGCCATCGATTTCTTCCGCTGGATGCTTAGGGAAGAAGTTGTCCCCGATAATTTCACTTATCCGATTGTTCTCAAGGCTTGTTCCGGGTCGAATGACCTCGAGGCGGGACAAAAAGTGTGCGACTTGATCAAGTTTAATGAGACAAAATTTGATGCAAAACGGAATGTTTATGTCGAATGTGCAATGATCGACATGTTTGCTAAATGCGGTAGCTTAGCAGAGGCGCGCGATGCGTTTGAGGGGATGCCGAGAAAGGATTTAGCTTCTTGGAGTGCAATGATAGGTGGGGCTGTGCGCAACGGGGATTCGCTTGAAGCATTGCGTCTGCTTAAGAGAATGAGGCAGGAAGGGTTAAGACCCGATTCTGTAACCGTGGCAAGCATTTTGCCTGCATGTGGCGTATTGGAAGATGCGCATATGGGAATGACATTGCAGGGATTTGCAGTGAGGAGTGGTTTTGAGAGTGATATATATGTTTCAAATGCTCTCCTAGATATGTACGGCAAATGCGGGCTCACTAACAAGGCACATGCAGTGTTTTGCAGAATCGTGAATAAGGACATAGTGTCTTGGAGTGCCCTCATTGCAGGTTACTCGCAGAATGGCGAGTATCGTCGGAGCGTGGAGCTTTATCTTGATATGAACAATGTGGGCATAAAAACTAATGTCATTGTTGCATCGAGTGTTTTGCCTGGACTTGGAAAGCTGAAGTTGCTGAAACATGGAAAAGAGATGCACGGCTATATACTTAAACAAGGCTTTGAATCTGATGGTGTTATAATGAGTGCGCTAATCGATATGTATATGAACTGTGGAACGAAAAGAGCAGCAGAGAACATTTTATACACGATGTCTTTTTGTGACATTGTGATGTTCAACTCAATGATTGTTGGTTATTCAATAAACGGCGATTCTGATTCAGCACTTGGTGTATTCCAGAAAATCTGGAAGTTCGATCTCACGCCGAATGCTGTAACAATTCTGAGCATTCTTCCTGTGTGTACTGAAATTGGGAATGTTACACATGGAAAAGAAATCCACGGCTACACAATTAGGACTAGTATTGGGGAAGTGGTTTCTGTTGAAAACTCATTGATAGAAATGTATTGCAAGTGCGGACATTTGGAACTCGGAATCAAGGTTTTCAACAGAGTGATGGAAAAGAATATCGTGACGTATAACACGATCATCTGTGCTCATGCAACCCATGGTCTGGCAGAGCAGGCGCTCTCATTTTTCGAAGAAATGAAGGGGTTGAGAATGAGACCCAACAAAGTCACCTTTATTGGACTCCTTTCGGCTTGTAGCCATGCGGGTTTGGTTGAGAAAGGATGGTGTGTCTATGATGCAATGAGAAGCAAATACAAAATTATGCCAGAAAGGGAACACTATTCGTGCATGGTGGATCTACTGGGAAGAGCGGGACAGCTTGACCGCGCATTCAACTTCATCAAGGAAATGCCGGTGGAACCAGATATTAGTGTCTGGGGAAGTTTACTGAGTGCTTGCAGAGCTCATGACAACGTTGTGCTAGCTAGTTTTGTGGGAAGGAAAATCATTGACGAGAACCTGATAGATCCAGGACACCACGTGCTTCTGCACAACATTTACGCGTCCAACCAGAGATGGCGGGATGCTTCGATTGTCAGGGCGGTGGTAAAAGAGAAGGGCTTGTCGAAGACCCCCGGAAGAAGTTGGATTCAGATCGGGTTCGGAATTCACACATTCCATGCAAGAGGCCAGATACATCCCGAGTCGGACAACATCTACCGAGTTTTGGATCTATTGCTATTGGAGATGAAGGAGAAAGGATACGCACCGGATCAAGGTTCTTCATCAGGGGATCTAATGGAGATAAGTGGCTAGCAACTGAAGTAAAAAAATTTATCGGTTGGGTGTAAGAATGCTACCACGAGGACAGGACAACAAGACAAACATCAGTCTGTGGTCTGAAAGCGTTCCCTCAAGAAAGAATCTCCTATAGCTCGGAGCGGAACGGAGGCCTGTTCTGTGAGGAAAAGCAGTCGTAGCTTGCTCCAGTGATTTCGCAGGTCTAGGAGGGGCCCACTCTTCAGGAGTCGCCAGCCGGGTTGAGATAGCTTTTCTGGGGGCTGCCGGTGTTGCACCTAGCTTGGATGCTTTGCCTTCAGGTATATCATAATCTGAATCAGGCACAAAGCATGTTCAATTGTATGCTCCCACAAAACGCCGACTGATAGTTCTCACACTAAACAACTGGAAGGAACATAATTTGCCAGCACCGGCCGACTAGCAATTGGATGATTTGCTATGCCACAATCCATCCTACTCTTTTTTTCTCCAGAACGTGTGTATGTATACATATTGTGAAATTGCTAGAAAGTGAATGAAGACGCCTTTGAAAGAAGTTGCTAGAAAGATGTCACAATCTGTCTACGAGCTAGCGAAAATAAGGCGTGCTATTACAAGCTGTGCTGCTTCAAATACCGGAAACCAAAAGAAACCACCTGTTTGCTATGAACAGATCCCAATCGTCAAATTCTCCGATAACCTTGTTACCCTCGACGATGGAGATCTAAATATGAGAATGTACAAGCAAAAGAATAAACTATGAAAGATGTTTCAGATTAGAAAGATGATTGGTTTTGGGCTCTTCGTATGGTTTTACTATCCTCCAGACCTGTCCACAGAGCGGATGCCGTGTGCAAACCAGAAGTAGACATGATTTCAAGATAGAAGTCCTCCTTCTAAACACTTCTCCATGACAAGTTTCAACTGGAGCATTTGCTCCCTCGCCAACTGCAATCCAAATTGAAAAGAAAATCAGTCACAAGGCCATATAAAAACTCCTAATCTTGTCTCGGCTCTAATTTAGTCATCATTCATGCGTGATCACGTGATGTCCTATCACCCTATTCTTCAGAGAATCAGACCGCGAACGACCATAGCATGAGTTGTTGGAGGTACAGAATATTGCAAAAACATCAATCTACATGAAAACAATCAAGATCGAAATAGAGATCAAAGTCCGAGCCACACTTCCTTGTAAGTGAAACAGCCCAATGAGTAGCGCTTTTAAATGTCTACTGGCCGATGAGTGGCAACTATGGCAAGCTAAGTTCTAGAATGCATGCCAGGTCAAGATTTAACAAGCTTGACGTGCTATTAGTATATTTTTGCTGGCATGAAGTCAAGAAACTTACCTTGTTCATGTCTGAGATCCTTTTCTCAGCATCACGGAGTTGGGTCCCAATTGCTTCTTCCAGTTGCGAGATAAGTTTCTTGTGTGAAGCTTCTGAAATTGTGGGGAGTGAAGAGAAGTGTTAATATTCTTAAAGGACGGGAAAACCAACAGTATTAAATCTAAAATTTCAACATAGTAGCCCCTGCACCCAACTCATTCATTATTATGCAGTGAAGAGAACAACTCAGCCGATTAATACAAATCAGTTAAGCCACAGGTCTAGAAGCATATGGGAATTAAGGAATGCTGTGTTTAAACTACCTTCTTAATGTGGATTTCTAAAAGAACTAATAATTTTAATTTTATCTGTTCTCGGGCAGTCAGGCTCTACAGTCAAACTTCTGCTTAGGATTTTTTATTGATGCATCCTTCCACACAAGGATTGTTTGTGAGATTATATTTATCTTCATTTGTCCCAGAAAATCTTGATTTATGCCAACATATGTGAATTTCAAGATGACAAAGCATTTCTAAAGTACTTCTCATGCCCTCTTCATGCAGCAAACTCCACTAGAGCAAAAGAACATACTCTGCTTCTCCATAACTTCTGCCAACTGTATTTTGTTCTTCTCGAGACCTTCAATTGTGCCTTTGAAACTCTGAAGGTGCCGATTGATCTCTTTTACAAAGTTCTTGTGAATTAAATTGAGTTGTTCATCTTGCTCTGCAATTAATAAGCAAAGAAATGAATTGATATGCAAGACTCCTAAGGGAGCAAAGGATGACCAAGGCTACTCAAGAATGTAACCTTCCAAAGGCATGATGCAAACAATGAAACACGTACAATACTCTTCATGCCGCTATAGTATGTGCAAAGTCAGATTAAAATAGTAACCAAATTGCTGGAGTTATCTTAGCTCTCAGCATAATGTCCCAAGATCACAAGTACATTGTAGATGAAACTTTCTTGACCATTGAAAGGTTTGACCAAATCTTAACTCATGCCAGTGCGAAAGTAGTGACAAAGTGCCATTTATCATATGCAAGGATCATATATATATAAGGGTCGTTTTAATATGTAAGGGCCAGATATAATTCTAAATCATGGCAACCTATGATGAAGAAGCTTGTCATCGTGGTCATTTTCATCTGGTGACGTCACCTTCCAACAATCAATTCTACAAGTTACCGGAGGAGGACCTTGACTGTGGATTGTGGTCTTTATTTTTCTGTCACTCTAATATATAAAAGGCAACAAATGGTTCTACAAAAAGTATTTAAACAATGTGACAGAACAGGACTCTCCATTGATTTGTTTCCACATATAATGGAAGGGTCAAAATTTCACATAGAAAAATTGCCAAAGAGGCAGGCACATAGTTCATAGTCGGTAAGTGAGAGTAAAAGTTTGGAAGTTGTTGTGAACATTTTGTCAGTTCTACTTTTCTAATGCTATCGTCGAAACGCATATGACAGCCTGTGAGAATAGTTCTTACCTTGAAATTCTGTTTCTAGACGTTTCCTTTTTTGTTTGTTTAGGCTTTTGAGCTTCCCCCTAAAGGAAGAAAAGAGATATTGTAGCGTGCAAGGATATTGACTATTCAGTTAAAAAGGCCTAGCTTACGTATACCTACATGTCTGATTGAATTTGAGACTCAACAGCTTGCAGCTGCACACGAATCCTCTCGGTGACGGATGTCAAAATTTCAGCGGACTTCTTTCTGGTAACCAACTTCAACTTGCTTTTAAGCTTCTCCAAGGCCAAGGCAAGCAATCCAATGTCCCTGAAGAATCATTAAGTATCATGAAATTACAAGTGAGCAGGAAGCAACTTATAAAGAGACTATCCTGTTATGTTAGGAAATTGAAAGAGGGAATAACGAAGTGAACCTTGTGTTTCCATCCTCTGTATTCTCTTCCACTGTATGTCGCCCCAACTTGCTTTCTCCAGTCTCTGCAATTTCAAGATGAGACATATAATTATTTGAGAAGCTTATGCACGAAGAGAAAACAACTTATAAGGTGTTTGAGACTAGAGAAGGAAGAAAAGATAGTGCAGGCCTAATGCCTTTTGGAGAGATTGAGGCAGGATCAGAATCACGAGACTGAATGCCTTCATCACTGCACTGCCTCTTATTTCTATGCAGCATAAACCTCAGTTTCTCAGCAACACCAGTTTTTGGTGAGAATGCCTCCTCTTTGTGAGGACCTGCGGAAGAATGTTATAAGCAGCTAAGAAAATTACTCATGGGGAAGATCAGCAGATAAAAGAGAAGATAGTAAAAAGGAGAAAACTCCAGAAGGAACAGGCACAATCCATAGCTACCTGTTTTTTTGGGCCAACTTTCAACCAGTTAAGACTAATAAATTAAGTAGTGCTTTATTTTACTCCAAATGTTGATCACAAATACTTGGTTGAACACTTTATCTAGCATGCATCCAGCACGAGTACCCTCATCAACCCATATTTAAGAAATTAAGCAAATATTTAAGTAGTAGACTATAAGCTGCTTCAGTTGGATGATTGCAATCCATGCAAATGGGTTATACTTGTCAGCGAAACTCACCGACACTGCATCTTAAATATCATATCAGTATCCTCAGTTTTATTGGTTAGTCCTTACTGAAATAAATCTTAGGTCCTACTTGTGACAGTTAATCACTCCTGCAAAACTATTCTACCGAGGCAACATGTCTAATCCAAGACGCAATAAGGGGATTTCAAATTGCCATGTACATAAGGGAATGGGTGTTATTATCAATTCAAGTTGAATTATTATTTTAGCGATGAATCCAAGAATTTAGCTCTTCTAAACTACTAATGCCTCTCAACAGCCACATGCAATTTTGCATCCTAATTGATTTGATGATATACATCCGCATGACAAAACTATATTTCAGCAGTTATCAAATTTAACCTTAGTTACAGATACACATTTGTCATCAACATCAATTCCTTAACAAGATATGTACAGCAATTGCAACCCCCAATCCCATGATGCTTGCAATCCATGGGGGAATAAAATTAGAGCCCTAGTTATTCTACCGATATCCACCTGTCATCAATTCTGTGATGGATTATGCAATCAACAACTGAAGCAGTGGGTTCCATGATGGATATACCTTCTTTCTCAGAGCTCTCTGACTCTTTCTCTTCAGATGACAATTCAGATGAGCTATGATCTATGTCATTCTCCTTCGAAAGGACTGCATTTTTCGGAGGAGAATCTGGAAGCTCATTTGCAACTTCCTGGATGTTTAATAAGGAAGCCAATTGACAGACAAAACTGTATTCAAGTATATATAGTATAAACATCCTTATCAATGATTCAATATCATCATTAAAAAGCAGAAACACGATAAACAACAGAGGATACAAAAGCTTCAGATTGCACCCTACATCCATCTTGAAACTTCCTCGAAAGGAAACTCTTGAAGCTGAAGATATCTTCCTTGTCAAAAATTTCTTTTCCTTGCGCAAAAGTACCAACTTCCTGCTCTGCCTGGTCTTCTTGAATGAATGGACTTGGTGAGGAGACTGCCATCCGAATTCTTTGAAATGTTGGACTTGGGAAATCATCTTGCCGATCAACATAACCTTTTGGGAATATGTTACCAGTACCTTCTCTATGGTCCTTATTTTTGGCTAAAGCTGGGCTGTTAATAGCTTCATGCTGACATGGCTTGCTTATTGCTGGTTGCTCGGGGATATCTTTTTCTCGACAAATCTGTTCCAGGTTGATGTTGACAGGCAAAGTGAAGTCATGCAAGCTTCGTCTTCTGTAACCACGTGAAGATGATCTTTCCTCTGATGGTGAATTTTCATTTTTGTCAATTGAGTGCTGATTCTCATCCTGATTGTTCTTCGAAGAAAATGAAAGCTTGCATGGATCAACTCTGGCATATTTTCTCTCAGTTTTCTTGTTGCTGATAACTTTTGAGGAACTTCCTTTAGCAGTACCTCGCATTCCAATGTGCCCCTCTTCAAATGTGAAGATATTTCTTTCCTTGGATTTCTGTTTGTAAGCCGAGAGAAGGCCACTTCCTAATTTCTTCGGTTGCGACTTACTTGAGGCTCTTTTTCGGGTCAAAGCTCGAGTCACTGGCCTTCTATTTGTAGGATCTGGACTTTCAGAATCATTCTCTATCGTATCTGAATTTTGCTTAGGCTTGATAACAGTATCGCCTGTTTGATTCCAGTTCTGCTCTGGCTGAAGCAAAGTGACACCAACCTCAACAGGCTGCAAGCTGGGCTTCTCTTTGTTAGGTGAGGAAACAGTTTCCAGCAACTCCCGGAGCTTGATCCTCAAAGATTCACTTTGGTTCTTCACTAGACTGCCAGTCTTGTCTCCCAGAGTTGCTCCATCTGATGTAAGCACTACCCTTACAGTCGAAGATGCACACTTATGCACAGTCTCTGGGTTTTCATTCCTCTCTTCATTTATCTTGTGGTCATCAAACCTTTTCTGGCTGATATGGTCAGATTGTAATAATGAGGCCTGGTTGGGAAAAAGTCGAACTGAATGATCTACTGGTGCACCTTTCAATCCACTGGGTTTGCTGTGCATCTCATTTTTGTCTGTTTTAGTTCCAGTAAGCTTTGCACGAAATACGCCTTCTGAACCGGCTGAGCTCTTGTGAATAGATCTTGTAGTAATCCATGGGGATCCTTCATGCTCCTGACATTCATTTTGCTTTCCTCTTTTAATACCTACACCTCCTCCAGCTAAATCTTGTTTGTTAGCATCTACACCAAGCTCAGTTGGCACCGCGACCTCAGTGTCCCTCACTGGTCCAGGTGTCCTCCTTGCTGATGAGTCAACCATAATTCCTATGGAAATTTTCCTTGATTGGCTGCTTGTAAAGAAGTTACTTCCATAACTGCGAATGTCACTCATCTGATCCTGCACCCAAGATAATGCCAAACGTGAAACCTCTGATCCAATCAATTCTCAAATGTGTTGTCGCAAGATTTCAGCCCGTTCATAACAATTTTTCCCCTCGGATCGAAGTAAACCAAGGCGGCCTGAATATAATGCACGAAGCATGAATTAAACTTAAAGCCCCGAATTAACAGGGTGAACAAAAAACTTATTCAAGCTTGCTTTAACGGTTGGTTATATTTTTGCCATCAACATTTAGGGGTGTCATTGAGTAACTTTGACAGACAAGAACGAAAGCAAATTATAGGCATGAAAATATCTTATTGTCCGTGTCTTAAGATTGTGGGTGCAGGTACTTACAACTCTTGTATTGCGTAGTAGCAGAGGAATATCTGCAGTCTCAGCTAAGAAAGTACGTAATGCACAGAATCAGTTATTGAATCCAGAACCAGAAAGTGAACGGCGACAATCAATTAAAGAATCCAACAGTCAATGTCATAGCGGATTCTGCAAAAGGACCACAGATCAGACTCGACAAATTCGTATGGATAACATCTAGCCGAGTCCGGGCTAAATCTCCAACAAAAACCGAACCGGATGCTTAATTGCACTAATCCTCCTTCCTCATCGTGGATAATGCCACCATCTATCGGTTTTCAGATTGGCCCTTCTCGGACGAATCCAGACATCTAATCAGTTCTAATTAAGATACAACAGCCTCCTGAACTTCGCCGTTCTCTCAGGACCATCACAACCGCACAAACGCACCTACGAAATTCAGACAAGCACGCGAGGGAGACGGTTCCTTGCCGATCCGATTCTCAAACAATCGCCATTCCAATGCCGACGAAAACAAAACGACGCAACGAGCTCGCTCGCAAACCGATTCGCCTCATCGCGCGAGCCGAAAGAAGATATCAGAGACGACGGCTGATTACCTGATTCCGAGCAGCGGAAGGACGAACGAACTCGCTCAGATGTACGCACGAACGGAAGCCAAACCGCTCGAGGAAGCGTGATCGCCGAAAACGAATCCGAAGACGCGGCGAGCGCAGGGCTTCGGCGATCGAAGGAGAAGGCGAGATCCGATCAGGAATGGCGACTGACGGAGGCTTCGGGGAGAGAGAGAAGCGAAGCTTTTCGCTCAGCCTCTCGGAGTCGCGGTGAAGAAGAAGAAGAAAGAAGAAGAAGAAGAAGGGGAGGAGCAGTGAAGTTATGGCGGGAAAAAACGGGGACGCGAGGATTTTGTGAACCGGAACGCTAGAGGTCGTGCTAATATACACGTCGATGCGCACTGCGCACCCCGTGACGTATGCGAAAATTTACAAGCTGGCATTTTCGTTTTCGCTACCGCCAAAGTTATTTTTTTTCCCAAAAATTATCCGCTTTATAACACCAAAGCGATATTTATGCAAATCATGATTTTTTTTTAAAATGTGTTTGAGAGGTTTCATTTGATTAGGGGGAATGATGGATACGTTCCATGATCGCCGCATTTAAAGAATTGATAGAAATGTAAAGATAATAACGGAAATTACTAATTTCGTAAATATGCCGTGACGTAACTGTAAGTTCACATCTAATGCATATACTAATGCGAGTAAGAAAGACATCATAAGCAATTTCATTCGAAATGACATTTCACGTCATTTATGTTAAAAAAAAAGTTTTTTATCTCGGCCGGTTCCTGGACCCACTTTTGGATCGGATCCAGAGTGAATCCGGGACCCGTTGGGCAGTTCCCAAATTCCACAAATTGAGAACCGGCCATTCTGGTCCGGTCTGGTTCCCGGGTAAGGAGACGGCTTTAATTTTTGAGCAAATTAAATTTACCGAGAAGCTGACGTGGCACGAGGCTGAGGTGTCAGCAGCGTCGCAGATCTCCTCTCTCGCCCGTCGTCCGAGAAATTATCCGGCGCAAACCAATAAAAAATCTCCCCGATCCCGCAAACCAGATTTCATCATCCGGTAACGGCTCTCCTTTTCACCGTACAAACTCAAAACGTTCGGCGAGGCAATCCACCAAACACCTCGCCGTCGCTCCCTCCTCCCGCCCGCCCGCCCGCCATGATGGCCACCCTCACCGCCACCGCCGCCGCCGCCGCCTCCTCCGTCGCCATCCGCCCGTTCCGCGCCCACAAGCCCTCCCGCGCGCCCGCCGGGATCCGGTGCTCCGTCGCCGAGGGCCCCGCGATCTCCCAGCCGAGGGCCGCCGGCGGGGGACTGGTTGATTGCGTGGTGGTCGGGGGCGGGATCAGCGGGCTCTGCATCGCCCAGGCGCTCGCCACGAAGCACCGCGACAGGGCCCCCGACGTGGTCGTCACCGAGGCCAGGGACCGCGTCGGCGGCAACATCACCACCGTCGAGAGGGACGGCTACCTGTGGGAGGAGGGCCCCAATAGTTTCCAGCCGTCCGATCCCATACTCACCATGGTGGTGAGTCGTATCGCCCTAACTGATTTTTTAGCCCGTTTTGCTCCGACCGGGTTCTTGTTGTGGGATGGGTGTTGCGATGAAGCTGTCTAGGGGAAACTTGCTTAGTCGTCAGGTCATTAGATAAGTGAAATTGCGGCAATTTCATTCATGAGGAGAATTGCGACGGTCGGAAGAGGAAACGAGAGGCACATTTTCCTGTGTGTATCAGGTAGCTGTGCGCATTGTGTATCTGCGGGACTGTCGTTTTAGCTTGGTACTGGACTGGACTGTAGCTTCGTTGGAGAGATGGGCCAGAGAGATATAGAAGTAAACATTGAGGAGGGTGCTCCTATTAGAAAGCTGAAGATATAGATGAATTTAAAATTTTATTTGACTTGATTTCTAGTGTTGATTCAGTAAAGCTGCGTCTCGTCTTGTTGGTTTGTTTTACTCCGAACTCCTCATATTTGAAGATTTTTGTAGACATGGTCTGGTTATAAGAGGAATATCGATGTTTGGTTCCTCCAATAGTAACATATGTTGCCATGCATGTTGTGTACCTGCATGAATGATGCACCGCTTCTGTTTAATGTTGCAGGTGGATAGTGGTTTACAAGATGATTTGGTATTGGGAGACCCTGACGCGCCTCGATTTGTACTATGGAATGGGAAATTGAGGCCAGTACCCTCCAAACCAACTGATCTTCCATTCTTTGATTTAATGAGCATTGGCGGCAAGCTCAGGGCCGGCTTTGGTGCACTTGGAATCCGCCCTCCGCCACCAGTGTGTCTTTTAACCTTTCTCTAGATAGCTTATTTTAGCTGCATATCACTCTTAGACATGGTGAAGATATGTATCACATCTAATGTAGATAGTCATTTGGAGTAAATAGCCTCATTCCTTTAAGTTTTTGACAAAGGTGACAGGGTCGCGAGGAATCAGTTGAGGAGTTTGTGCGGCGCAATCTTGGTGATGAGGTTTTTGAACGCCTTATAGAGCCATTCTGTTCAGGTGACATTTTGTATTTTTCATCACATTGTATATATTCATTGAAAGCATTTTATTTTTAGACATTTTTTGAAGTCTGTGTACTTCATCCTGGGCCCTTCAGGGCTCTGACAAGGGAACTAGCAATATCTTTAAAAACTTTTCCCCTGTTCACAAGGAGCACAATTTTTTTTTTGGTCGAACACAAGGAGCACATTTGTAATGATTTGCTATATGCATGTCTGATTTCCGTTTAAGAATTACTCCTTTATGGTATTCCTTGCTTAAAATGTGCTTCAATTTTCGCTTAGATTGGTCTTACGCGAATATCCCGTGTGTTCTAAGTCCCAATATCACTACTTTGCAGAATATTGGGATTTTGAATCAGAGAAATACCATAGACAGGAACCTGTCTTTTGTGACTCTCTAAATATACGATTGCTGCTTTAATAATTCTTTTGTTAAATATTATAGTCAGTTGATTATGTTTTTCTTTCATCATTAATGAACCTGTTGTGTACAGCTTCCCCCTGGCGATAAGTCTTGAGATTAAGTTGGGTGTGTCATATAGTTCAATTAATAAGAGGTTGTCAGGAGAACATGTTTTATTGGTTTCTCCACAAAATGCAGTGGGTCAACAGCAAGCTGCACCTTTATCAGTTGTAATTTTGAACTGTTATTGGGTGGTTGGGGTACATGTGCTCCTAGTGCTCCTAAGTCCTTAGAACAGAGGACTCACGTAGGGACCACCTCATAAGATACATCCCCAACTGCATATGCAGGCAGTGTATTTTACAATTTTTCCATTGATTTTAAGGTAATAGTGGCAATTTCTTCTGCACAGGTGTTTATGCAGGTGATCCTTCAAAACTGAGTATGAAAGCTGCCTTTGGAAAAGTTTGGAAGTTAGAGCAAATTGGTGGCAGTATTATTGGCGGCACTTTCAAAACCATCCAAGAAAAAAATAAAGCTCCTACCGCACCTCGAGACCCGTAATGACTTGAAAATAGTGATTCTTACCAAGTATAGTCCTTCCACAGGATCACCTTTTCACTTTGTTTAACTTTTTGGTTTTTGTAGGCGTCTGCCAAAACCAAAGGGCCAGACAGTTGGATCCTTTAGGAAGGGACTCATGATGTTGCCAAATGCAATATATGAAAGGTCTCTTTGTCCTTTATACTCTTCTTTTGGAAAAATGAGTATCATCATTTTATGGCCTGAAGAATTTTGCTACTAAGTGCAGGATTTTATTTATTCAATGCAATATTCTTGACCGGCTGCAAATGATTTGGCAGGTTAGGTAGCAGAGTAAAATTATCCTGGAAGCTTTTGAGTATCACTAGATTGGATAATTGGGGATACAACTTGACTTATGAAACACCGGAAGGAGTGGTTTCTTTGCAGACTAAGAGTGTGGTCATGACTATCCCGTCCCATGTTGCCAGTGGTCTATTGCGTCCTCTATCTGTGAGTCTCATTTTTTATCCAGACTTAAAATGTTTCAGCTCCTTTCTCCTGCATATTCTCTGAAGCTTCTTGCTGAATTTGCTTGTGTCAATCTAAGAAAAACTTGTTTTGTTTAAAAGTCTAGGTTTAAATTAGTTCTTGACACTCTTTTCTCTTGTTTGATCATCTGCATCAGCTGGCAATGATTTTAATCATAATTAAAATCATTTATCATCAATGATCGTGTCAGGACTGAAAGGATTCTCTTCAAGTGTACTGCAAAAAGCAGCCACAAAAAAAAGAACAAAAAGAAAATCTTTGTAAACAATTTCATTAGAAGATTATTAAAAAAATTCGTTCAGTTTAGCAAAAAGGTAGGAGCTGAAAGCCGAAACTGTCGAGTTTCAAGTCTCTTATGAGCTTCGATTAATAGTGTTATGTTGATACTGCCTGGTATCCTTGGAAGTTTGTCAATGGACCATCTGCTGGCCTGCTCTGAGTCTTCCACGTAGCTGGGGTCCACCATAAGTATTGTGCTGATCTCTATGATGTTTCCAACCATGTTTCTATAGATTATGAACCAAATATCAAGTAAGATGCTAATTAGACAGATTGTTAGGATACATCGTGTGCATGTTTTTTGGGACAAACTAAAAATTCAGATTCAAGTATTACAAATAAATGCGAAATTGCTGCTCCATTTATTTGTTTATTTTTGGTCTATAGGAGGATTTGTTTTTTGGGCTGTTGTGGCTACATTAAGTCAATTAAAGAAGCCCGCTGAGATCTTTTACTATCTTGTGACACGTATTAGGTAGGACAACCTCGATTAATTCATCAAATCTTGGGATACATGAAAAGTCGATAGGATCCAGAGTCCATGGTTCAATCGTGCATTTAGGTGTGGTACTTTTACCTGATTATAGCCACATATCAGAGGGCCCACCATAAAGTTAGATGAATTGACCATGCATCTCCAGGCCTTAAATCTTCAGAATAATTATTTGTAATTTCTGTTCTCTTGTTTCAGGCTGCTGCTGCAGATGCATTATCAAAATTTTATTACCCTCCAGTTGCAGCAGTGACCATTTCATATCCAAAGGAAGCTATCAGGTCAGAGCGTTTGATAGATGGTGAACTCAAGGGGTTTGGTCAGTTACATCCTCGTAGCCAGGGGGTGGAAACTCTAGGTGTGGTTCCTTATAACAGTGAGCTTTATTTGAGAAAGAATATTTTCATGCAGTAAAATCAATTGTTAAAGCTTCTTGTCAGAATATAACAATATTTCCGGCCAGCTTAGCTGCTTGGGTTGCACTGCAGGAACTTTATACAGCTCTTCACTTTTCCCAAACAGAGCACCAGAAGGAAGGGTTTTGCTATTGAACTATATTGGAGGGGCCCTTAATCCTGGAATTGTGTCCAAGGTAAGAGATTTGTGTAGTCAAATTGTCAAATCTAGTTCATTGGTGATATTTTGTGCAAACTGATGTGGTGTCGAGGGAGGTTATGTCAGCATAATGGAGAAGGGTGGTACCGTATTAACACGTCATATGGTATCTGGGTATGCTGATACAGAAGAGATTCTCCTTTTGTGGAGCTGCTATGAGCACTTTTTCTCTCGTACTAGCTGTTGTGAAGTATTAAGAAGTTAATCACCCGTTATGAAGAGGGTCTAGATTGCATTCTTTTCCTTCTTTCTATATGGTGCTAATTTATAGCTAATTACAAATCAGGTATAATAGTTCTCTGGCTTCTTTGGGAAGCAGAATATATTTAATGACTGGTCATATTGCAGCTTCACTCCATCTGTGTTTTATAGTGTACTAAAAAGCTTGAAGAGATATGGAATTCTTTCTTGCAATAAGAATATCTTATAGTTAAACAGGTTCAAGTCTCATGCCAATTATGAAAATCTTATTGTTAAACAGGTTCAAGTCTCATGCCAAATCAAACTTGTTCCACTAGCCTAGTTAATTCTAGCAGATAGCTTTTAATTTAAGTCCTGTATTTTCTCTGATGCCTCCTGCCACATACTCTTACCAATGGCACATCTATTGCAGACACCAGGAGAACTTGTGGAAGCAGTTGATAGGGACTTGAGGAAGATGCTTATAAATCCCGGTACAAAGGATCCACTTGTCTTGGGCGTGAGAGTGTGGCCACAAGCTATTCCACAATTTTTGGTAGGTCATTTGGACCACCTAGATTCTGCCAAAGCCGCTTTAAAGGACATTGGCTTCCAAGGTATGTTTCTAGGTGGCAACTATGTATCTGGAGTGGCCTTAGGCCGATGTGTGGAAGGTGCTTACGAAGTTGCTGCTGAGGTGTCAAATTTCTTGTCGCTATATGCTTACAAATAGTCCTCCAAGTACTGGATTGAGCTCTTTGTGATCCTCAGTTTAGCTGCATAAAGTTTTGAAACTAGCGATGGTACTTGTTTTAGGCACGTAGTGGGTATTCTTTGTTTTATTCTCTGTAAGAACAAAGCTGTTTAATCGGTAGGAGTGGGTCAATAGGATAGAATAGGGGAAGATTACATTTGGATGGTCAATCAATCTATGTTGTGATATAACCGCCGTATCATTTTTCATCGGGCCATGTAGCATCGTACTGTGTTATTTAGAGGGACTTCGCTGGTGGGAATCTACTTCTTATGTACTATTGTTTAATCATTTGTGCAAGCGACTCTTAGATGATTAGGGGAGGAAGAACACTAGAAGTATCAAAACTTGTGTACAGCGCTCACTTTAATGCGAAAAGTTTCCATAGGATTACTTAAGTGCTAAACTTTTTGAAAAACGATCACTTAAGTGCCAACTCCGGCCATTTTGGCCGAAAATCCGACATAGCATTTTTTTATTAATTTCTGAAGTCGATGTGGCTTGTCGGAGGTTTAGTCAACATGTACACTTCAAAACGACATAGTTTAGCATGTACACTCCGATTTTTTAAATATTTTTTTTCATTTTTTTCATTTTTTTTTTCTGTTTTTCTTTTATTTCTTCTTCTTTTACCTTTGGCCGGTGACCGGCCACCAGCCATGGCTGGCCGCTTAGCCTCGCTCGCCACAAGCAAGGTCTTGCCTCGCCTCGTTGGCAGCTGGTGAGATCGACCTCGCCAGATCTGGGCGAGGCCGCCGTTGAAAGCCACAAGTGAGGGTCGGAGGCCGACCCTTGCCAAGGTTCTCCTGTCATCGCCCAAGCAAGGGCTGGCCGAGCCTCGCCTGTGGCGGGCGACAGCAACCTCGTCTGAGAGAGGCCAGGCGGCCAGTCATGGCTGGTGGCCAGTGTTAGGTCACTGGCTAAAGGTAGAAGAATAAGAAAGAAAAGTAAAAAAGAAAAAAATCAGAAAAAGTATTTGAAAAATCAAAATATATGCATGGAAATGTTGCATAGATTGATTTTTTTAAAAAAATCCAATTCAAATTCAAATTTTAATTATAAAAGCCATGCATTATTTTGGTCGGAATTTCTCACCGTTGGCACTTAAATGATCGTTTTTTCTCCGATTTGGCACTTAAGTGATCCGATGAAAACTTTTGGCACTAAATGAGCGTCATACACAAGTTTGGCACTTCTAGTGTTCTTCTCCTAATGATTAGGATTCAGTTGACAAATTTTTGCCTTGCTGAGGACTTTTGGTAAGATTTCGAGATGGGATGGACGAAAAACATGTTCCTGGCCTTGAGATACATGATTAGATGGTGTTTGGCGCGTACGTGGAATTGTTTCTACACAGCTGTTGAAAAGGTTGTCTCAGCTTCAACGAGGGTTTTCGACAGATAGGCGAAATTCGAACATCCTGACGCTCACTTATTACCTCGCAAATGATGCTTTCGGGGAAGTCCCTCTCACTTGGTATCAGTATAGCTTCGAGTCATGTATGTATATAGCTTCTTTTCTTGTGTAGTGAGTTTCTATCAGCTAATAGCAGATCGACCTCATTCGACTTCTTTGCAAATGTTGTAACTGTCACGCCATGAAATTTTTGGACACGGCGAGGTGAAAAAAGTCATCAGGGAAATCACGAGTGAACAGCTGTTAAAGGGGGGGGAAAGCTGTCCCCAAACACAGGCTAAAAGCTGGATCGTGCCTCGGTTGGGGGCCTGGGATCTGGAGACAGACGATGGGAAAAGGGACAAAATCCCGAAATCTTTGACCGTCCGCAACCTCAGCAGTCCAAAAGACGAGAAAAGACGGAAAATCAGCCTCACGACAAACGTTAGATTGGGAGAATCCATAGAAAGAAAAGGCAAATTTGTCTCGAAGGCTTTCGGGGAAGTATTCAACATGGAAACTAGACCATCCATGTGACCCGATTCATGAGCATTTATATATTGAACCTGAACCATACCACGAACGGGTCCCTTTTTACACAGATTTCGAACTTTCATCCCGGTGAATTGCAAAGTAGAATCGAATCCAGGTAGCTTTCGGAAGGAAAGAAAAGAAACGAGATCAAGATCGAAATGGTCGCAATGCTTTTTGTTCTTTTACATTCATAAAGAAGAAGAAAGCAAATTTTGGCCAATGAACTCCAATCAAATGAATCATGTGCGGATGCATTTTTGCGTTCTTTGATAAGCACAGTCGCCAACAATCATATTTTTTTTTGGGCCAGTTTTCATGGCATTTACTCGCTTTTCTTGGCTGCCATGCTTTAAGAATTTACAGAAAGATCGTCGATGATGACACCTCATTGTTAAACAGAAAAACTTTCAATTGACCCCGTGAAATTTGTTTCGAATGACCCTCCGAATTTGATAAATGCATATCCATGCACCCTCACTCTAATTACTCTAAGGAAAAATCGGAGGTCGAACCCTCGTTGGTTCTTGGGGGGCGTCGCCGCCGCTGTCTGGCCTCCCATACCCTCTCTCCGTCTCTCTTGGGCTTAGTTTTAATTATAATTGTCGTTACAATTTATGATTTTTTTTTTACAAGATTGCCCTTGAAATTAACGCGTGAGATGCGTGTGTGCGTTCTCCGACCATTTTTTCATAGCCAATTAGTGTAGATGCAAATCAACACACGCTACTCAAGTTCAGGGGACCGTTTGAGACAATCTCAGATTCAGAGCTACTTTACAAGTACGATCCCTCTTCAGATACTGATTTGAATTTTCTCATGAGATAACGGTGGAATATATTCGCCGATCAGCCCATAATAAAGATAATGAAAAAAGAAAAGTATTTTGCCCATATATGTATAAATTTTCTTTTTTGAAAGAAAAAGGTTTACCCTCGGTCAATTGAAGCAACAATGTGGTAGGGAAGGTAGGGGACATCAGCCCCTTTCCCCCGTCCTTTTCCTTTCCCCCCCCCTCAACATTCCCTGTTGAAATTTTGAGGGATCACCCAACAAATCTTTTGAACATTTGGCGCTTCTTTAGGTCCAAGATTTGATTTCCTGTTCCCCTCCTAGTCGAAAAAGCACCAAGGGGGCGGGCACACGAGAGAGACAAGCGCATTAGGGCACGTGAAAATTGACCACGTGGGCGGCGAGATTTTGTTCTGAAGCGAGGAGGGGAGTGAAGTTTTTACTTAGCACGTTGGCCCCCCCCCTCTTTCTCGTGCTCCCAAATCCCTAATTGATTGCATGTCCCTTATTTGGGATCTTATCTCTTTTTAATCTGTGGTTAATTAGCATTGCCCTTCGGCTCCCACGTGAATCTGGTAGTCATTTCGATTTTACCCGTTTGAAAATTGCCATCAAATCGCCGTGTCGGGTCACATGAAAGTTCGTATCGCCTGTTTCCACGTTCCGATCGACTATGAATAGTCTCGTTGGAATAGACTAGAGTATGTCGGTGTGCTTTTTCTCTTTAGTTTGTGGTTAATTAGCATTGCCCTTCAGCTCCCACGTGAATCTCGTATTCATTTTGATTTGCCCGTTTTGGAATTCCCATCCAATCGCCAGGTCGATTCACATGAAAGTTTGTATCGACTGTTTCACGTTTCGATCGACTATGAATAGTCTCGTTTGAATAGGCTAGAGTAGGTCAATGTGCTTTTTCGAGCTGTCTCTTTGTATACAATTGTGGGATACAGATTACCGACTATTGAGATATTTAGATTTATATTGATTATTTGACGAGACTCACAAAATAAACAAGACACATTCAGAATAAGCCGGCGCTCACTGGATGTGGACAATCGATGGATGTTTTTAAATTTGGTCAATTTAGTCATACACCTATTGTACGGCAGCCATTTCAATTCTAGACTTTTAAATTTGGCGAATTTAATCATAAACCTCTTGACAATTTTTCAATACAGTTCTTCCAGCCAATTTCGGTTGGAAATCGCTGATATGGACATTGATAGGGGGGAGCAATTCCAAGATCGGTCCAAGTTCCACTTAGAACCTACCTTGTCGAAACCGGTTCCTTAGTTTTTGGAATCTAGAACTTACTTTGCGTATCATGAAACCTGAAATCTACGTTATCAATTGGTTCTTGGGTCTACTCAGCAACCGGTCAATTTCTTCTTTTTTTGTTTCATTTTTTTCTTCCATTTTTTGTTGTATTTTTAATTAAGCAAAATGAAAGTGAACACAAGAACCAAAATGCTCAATTGGTAATAACAACAATCAATAAAAGATGAACACGTAAAATAAAATAAAAAATAAAAAGTTCAAAATAGATAACCATAGTTCATCGATTCCTGGTTCGGTTCTTACCTTGGAACCAAGAATCGAACCGCACAGTACACGTTCCACCTTTTCTTGAAACTGGAAATTAGACCGATAACCGTGGAAACCTGAAATCGGATTAGTTCTTGTAGCCAGTTCAATCTAGTTCCCCGATTCTACTTTGGAACCATATTCTCTCCTAAATGCTAGCCATTCTACACGATACAGCCGGCGTTGACGTCGACGGCTTTAGATACTTAGATTTATTGCCTTACGCCCAATGAAGAAGACGCTACACTCTCAAAGCACCGAACGATCTTTCATCCACAAACGATAAAAAGTGACAATAAGCACCGAAATCACGAGAAAAATGTTTTACAAATCAAACCCCGAAAAACTTCGGACCGAAATCACGAGAAAAATGTTTTACAAATCTTTCGTTCCGGCATTCTAATCACGCACGGGTCATCATGTCATTCCCATTGATACGTGGAACCATGTTTCGTGTGTTCATGTCTCGTGACTTGATAGTCTCGTGTTTCCTCATCCCTAAACATCGAAAGAGCCGGGTTCGGTTCACCATCTACCTCTCCTGCTTTTAATAATGCCCTTCTCTAGCTTCTCCATTACCAATACAAAAAAAATCAAGTCAAATTACATTAAAAGTCGATGGATCAATGCACTGATCCATTGAACACTGGCCTGAGGTCGTGCGGGTCAAGTTCAAAATTAATTGATTTGCTCGTGTAATTAAATGAGGTTCCTCTCCCATCGATGACCCTTTTTGTATCCACGTCCAATGCACGGAGGCTGTCCACATTCGTTCGCTTCGAATGTGAAGGGGGACAATTCCAGAAGAAGCACCTACGTAAAACGCGAGATTTGGGGAAGGGGTATTCGTGGGAAGAAAAATGTTTTTTTCTTTTTATGTGAATTTCTCAACTGAAAAGGGCCAAAAAAGAAGCTTTTGAAAGAAAAAATAAAATTACCCATTTTGCATGAGCAATTTAATTTGTGGGCTAAATGAAAGATGTACCCGAAAAGGGCTGTGGATGCTTGCCAAGGATTTGATGGATCGACCCGAAACTGAAAAAATGGCGAGCATTTCAAAAAATAGAACATGCATGAAGCAACTTGTCCAGAATTACATATTTGAATGTGATTATAATTGGAAATCCCCAGTCTTGATAAGTCATTGAAAGGTCATATCTCGATCACGAGATGTTAAAAATAAAGTTAGGTAATGCCGGGGTCGGAGCAAGAAAAAAATTGTAAACCAATAGGAAAGGACTGAGGTGTATAGAAACTGAAATTTTACATGAAAGAGTGAAGTCCGTCTAGTTACGGGACAGGATAGCATGCGTTGTGAGCGGAAGTTTAATGTTGTTTGAACGGTCCCTTCGAACGTGAATCGTGGGTCATGGACCTGAAAATCTGTCGAGTGTCGTGTCAGCTCGTCATCGGAGCAGCGATGTTGATGGATGATTTCTGTATGGAGACACAACTCTTTCGACGACAGAGCACATACAAGTTACAACGCACCCTGAAGACGTGGCGGTCAATCTTGGTCCAAAGAACTGGCCGTTGCCGCCAAAGTACGAAGTTCGAGAAACCCAAGATCACACGTCAAGGCCACTGCTGCTCAATACGCGCGTGACACATGTGTTCGTGTCGCCTCTCATGATGACATCCCAGTCCAATGGGCGAGCGATGGCCGGAAAGAAACTCGGGAAAAGAAAGAAACATCTCTCTCTCCTCTCTCCATAACAATGTCTCAAATTTCAATTCTACTTTTGCTTTTTCAAACCATTAAATTACTCGCTTTTGCTCTGTGTATAAGAGCCAAAGGTGGCGGCCCGATCTGATCACACACAAAGGAAGGAGGAGGAGGAGGAGGAGGAGGAGGAGGAGGAGGGAGGAGAATGGGCAAAGGGAGCAGCTCCTCGTCGGCTTCCTCATCGACAGCTTCGTCCCTGTCTCGGCGTCTCAAGAAACGCCTCACCACAGATCTCAACCTCGCGCTCGGATTCTCGCCAGCTTCTGACCAAGATCACAATCACCCTTTTTCTCCAAAGTATTCAATGCCATCAGTTGAATTTGTTTGTTTGTTGAACCTTTTGCCCTTCTCCCTTCGTGCTCTGATCTGCGTGTTGAATGCGTCTCTCATCTCTTTTCCTCTGTAGGGAGGCTATTGAAGAAGAAGGAGATGAATGCGGCAACGCGGCTACCTTCTACGTGAAGGTTTACATGGAGGGCATTCCCATCGGTAGGAAATTGGACCTGTTGGCTCATGATGGATATTGTGACTTGATCAGAACTCTAGATAACATGTTCAACACCAATATCATGTGTAAGTACCAAGTGTCACAAGTGTTCTTCGTTGTTCACTTCTGTTCTTTCTTTCTTTTTTCGTGGGTAATCTTCTTTTCAGGTTTTGCTTTCACCAAGAACGTATTTAGTTGTTTTTAGAGATTGATGGGGTTCTAAAGTAAATTTTGACTAGAGCAGGGTCAGAAGAGGAAGGAGCTCAATGTGGAGGGTGCCATGTCTTGTTATATGAAGACAAGGAAGGGGACTGGTTGATGGTTGGGGATGTTCCTTGGGAGTAAGTTTCAACTTCATTCTTCTTCCCTCTTTTTTGATTATCTCCGTTTTCCTGATGTTTCAACTTCAAATTTCGTCGGAAGAATACCCAATCTCGTCCATTCATTAATAAGGCGTCGAGAAGTAAGTAACAGATGAGTCTCATTAACACATGTCCGCGGAGCATGCTAATGAAAATGGTGAAAACATGCAAAAAAATCACTTTAAAGATGGTCCTTTTCCAGCATTAATGTCATGTGTTTGTGAAACTGTTTCACGATCCTTTCTTTCTGTGGGGTCAATTTGATATGATGCAGGATGTTCCTGTCAAGTGTGAAGAGACTGAAGATCACAAGAATCGAGTGATTTTGCAAGAGGTTCCTGTTCATCCACCATAAGACAAATTTTGCTTTCTCTCTCTCTCTCTCTCTGCCTCTCGGCATCTCCTTTTGCAGAGCAATGTGAAGATGAATTGTCCATGGATGTGCCCCTTCTTTTTGGGCCGAAGTCACACACACGTGCTTAAAAGCCTGATGATAGTTCTGTGTATATAAATCACACCCAATGATATGACAACAGTCAACAAGAGTTTCTTCTCTCTTTTCCTACATGAGTTGCTCAATTGTTAAATCACTGTGCATGCCAAAAATTTCACGTCTTTGCTGAACAAACTACTACAAATAAAAGTAAGTACTTCGATCTTTCGATCACTTTACGTAATGGCGGCATCGGCAAACAAGTGCCTGTGCACATGCGGACAGTCCATAGCAAAAACTCTAGTTTTTTTTCGAGTGTGCGTGAGCAAATTTGAGCTTCAGTCGAAACCAAAATCACGTAACGGGGGCTGCTTGTAACTAAGTGTTGGAGAAGAAGATAGTGGGCCTGGTATGTACCAATCCAGGCACAACTGAACTCCTCCACTCAGGTTTCATTTCCCATAGAAAACCTCGACATATGATTTTCAGACCCGTTGAACCTGTGTCAAAGAAATGGGCTGATGGAGAAAGGCAAGAGATTTTTCACTCTGTGGCAGAATCAACTGATCACTGTGGCTCCAAAGGAAGAAGCTGGGGCTAACCGTCTGACACGCCTTCCAAAAGACAAAACCGTGAGGTCCACCAGCGTAAACCAGACAATACCTCGCTTGTACTTACTCGCCTCATCCCTGTTGTAACCCGGAATTACATCTTAGGCAAATTTGCACTGGCATTGTATTCCAATTAGTCAAAGTTCATCGGAAGTTTCATTGGCTATTAGCTTTACTATTGTGAGGAAAGACAAACAACATGACCAAAAAAAAAAAACAATATGACAATGAGAGTACACAGCTGGAAGTTTCCCCACGAACTGAATGGTTGGATTGTTCATTGCTGAGATTCCAATTCACACTTTCGTAAAATAAAAAAAACAAGAACTTCAGATGATGATATCAATAGTAACGTACATTTCCCTTTCATGGTGAGGGGATGCAGCTTCCAGGAAAAACCATATTTCACCAGTTTGCTTCATCTCTTTTGCCAACATTTTGTCCTCCACCAGAAGATGAGATTCTTAATAGACTTATACGTGAATGCACATTTATTGCTTGTCGTACGGCCAGATGGAAAAAAGAAAGAAAGAAAGGATATCTTAGCTACAATAAGAGAAAATTTACAAAGATCACAAATTAATCTATCTTTAGTATGTTATCTTACACAAAAAAATTATTTGTGACTGCACACCAAGCTACAAGGAAAACAATCATCTCTCACTACCATCTCACAGTTCAACAACCATCAGCAACCCAATTCTGCTTTTGATGTTGTGGACACTTTTGTTTTATTGTCGCAGGGAAACGGCAATGGCCGGTCACTCTGAGAGCTGGCAAAAATTCAAAACTCTTCGACAAATATTCGACATCCAATGAAGAAGGTGTTTTGGCCTCCAAGAAACGTGCTACGTTTAGAGGTAAGTCCACCAAGATAGCAACCGAGCACCTTTGTTTCGTATTCTATGTCCCTGTGAGGAAACACTCGATAGATGGTAACACTCAGTGCAATGATCTGGGAATATACTTTCTTCAAGAGGTTTGCAAGTCTGAGGGCTCACTAAACTGGAGTAACCTTGAACATTCGAACAGTTCCAGGGAGACATCGAGTTTACACTGAGTGTGATGTTGTATAGGCAGATATTGATGAAATTATCGCCCTCAATACCCTCCATAAGCCCTGCGACCGTTATATTCTCCCCGCGCATGTCTTTAAAAGTGATCCTTTCTATTTTGGGCAGCGCATTGGGGTCGTAAGATTCATCCGGGTGCTCCCCATAGAGAGCGGTGAATCTTATGGCTACACTTACATTAGCCATTGTAACATTAGATATGAAGACGTTCCTCACATAACCGCCTCTTCCTGGAGATGTTTTTATTCTAATGCCAGCGGTGGAGTTGAAGAACACGATGTCCTCTGCATGGACGTCTGATACTCCTCCAGACATCTCACTTCCAATTGCGATCCCTGAGCTATGAGTCTCACCGAAGAGCCGGCGAATGATGATCTTTTTACTAGGACGACCATACGATATGCCGTACTCATCCCAACCACTTTTGATAGCGATCACATCATCACCCGTGCTTATGTAACAGTCTTCTATGCATACATCATCACTGGAGTCTAGATGAATTAAACCGTGAAAAAAGTCAGCACTCTGTTCAACATCATGTGGTGGAATAGACAGTTCGTGCAATATCAAAATGATATCTAGTGTAAAAAAAAGAGGCATTATAATAAGGAAATAATAAGGAAGTGTGACAGGAGGAATTATGAAATCAGAATTTGAATTCAACCTCACATTGTGTTGGAATTGGAAGAAGATATTCTCATTTTTCCGTTGGAATGAGCATGGAGGGGGTCTATTCATAATAGGTCACTATAGGGGAATATCAGATTGTTATATGAACATCTTATCATCCAATGGAGACTAAAAAAGGGTTATAGATGCTTATGTTCCAAAAAGCATCAAGGGTTTGTAATAAGCATAATGGGAACTTGACTCTAATGAGCAAATTCAATAAGCTCAATGGATATAAATCTGCAGTTTTGGATTTGATAGACCTCTGGAAATATAAAAATTGCAATAAACAACAGTCTAGCAGAATGACCTTACCAGGATCAATTCCATCTGTGTTCGGTGAATCAAGAGGAGCGCGGATGGTGACTTTCTGAACGATAACTTGGCTGTGAATCGAGAAAAACAATCTCAAGTCCCCCTAGTTCATGAAAACTTCATTTTTGCACAGTTTATACAGGCAGATAGAAAACTGAAGAATTCAAGCCACAGATCAGACAAACCTGCAATATACAGGATGGATGGTCCAGAATGGTGAATTTAAGAAGGTGAGGTTCGAGATGACAACCCAAGTGGAGTTCATCAACTCGACTAGATGTGGTCGAGTATAGTCCAGGGTTTTGTTTCTAAACCGTTCCCACCACATGCTGCCTTGACCATCAATAGTTCCATTTTCGCCTGCACAAGGGAAATATGCAATATGAAGAGGACTCACAAGGAAATGGATTGTCATTTATATCACTCACCTGTAATTACCACATCCGTTAAATTGCGTCCAAAAATGAGACTCCGATGCCTTCCACCAGGCAACTCCCTACCACGGCCATATGATGGTAAAGGATCAACAATGGGCCAATCCTCCGTGTTCTGAAGCAAAGATGTTGGTTTTCTTTACTAAACTGGGCATCATCTTTTAGCTTCAAAGCCACTTTTACTGTGCTACTACAATAAGACGTTAATTACTAATACCCAGGTGAGTTACAGACATTAAATATGCCAAAAAGAAAAATTCTGGGTAGCTTCTCTTCCTTTATGTTCTTGGCAAAAACTCTTCGATATTCCGTTTAGAAAGGGCCAACTTGGTGTATCAAATGGTAAGACAAGGTGAAAAATGAAATCATCCTTTTATTTTGCCAGATAATTTCAATAACATAACAAGCAAAAATAACACAGAGGCCAGCTCGCTAGTTTCAAAAGACTGGTCAAGTTCTATAGGTAGAGAACCAAGTTTTGCGCTCAAGTCAAGTCCCTCAACCAGTATATGCAAAATTAAATCAATTTGGTCGACCTTGATTAATGATTAATCAGTACCGTGGATCCAAGAATTACTGCACCCTTGTCCAGCCACAGGGTGAGATGGCTGATGAGGTCGAAGCTTCCTGTCAACCACCTGCCAGCAGGGACAAAAAGCTTGGCCCCTCCTTTGTCCGCAAACGAATTAAGATAGAAGATGGCATTCTGAAACGCTTTTGTGTTGAGAGTGACACCATCTCCAACTGCTCCAAATTCGGTGATTGTGACGCTGTGAGGTCGAACTCTTTCCTCATTATGCAGTTCGCAATGTGAACTTCCCATGGCAACCCATTGAGAAGGACCAAGCAACGCAAGTAGCACCAGCACATCCACCAACTGAAATCATGGAACCGCTACACTTTCAGTAAACAAACAATTTCGCAAGACTCTACTTCAAGAAGCTCCATATGAAGCATTCTCAAACATATGATAGAGTGCCAAGTTTGTGTCGACGGCTGTATCATCATCAGCTAGTTCAGACATAAAACCTAAACAGGTAAAGGGAATAAAATGAAAACTGAAAAGGTGACTAAGCATTAAGCAGGCAAATGAAAGCACATATTCCAGCTATTAAAGCTCCACCTAAATGAAAATTTAAGATGAACCCAACTCATTTAAGAGTTTCCCATTCGGTTAATAGACAAGAAAAGCTGGTCAGAATAGCAACAATTTGTCAAAAAGAAATTCAACACAAAGTGAAAAAAAAAGCCAAGTCCATTAAAGGTGGGACAAAAACAAAAGAATTCAATTGCTCGGCTTGAACAAGTGAGCAAATAACAGTAGGACTTCACCAACACACTTCTAGTTTCACTCATCAGATCCAAACAAGTAGTCTTTTCCAGCTAAATGAAGCAAAATGTGATTCATGGGTAGAGCCAGATTACACTCTTAGCTCCAGTACTGATTGATCCATCTCAACCATTCCTTTGAGATCATACCACAAACACTACTTGTCCGTTCCAGCGAAGTTTTCGCAATGAGAAAGAGAGAGAGAGAAAGACCAAATTTGAAGAAACTTAAACTTACAATAAAGTGACTCTTCATATGACTGAGATCTGGTCTACCTCCCTGGAGCTCAAGCACCAGAAAAGAAGCTGCAACAGTAAAAAACCAACCAAAAATTAAAAACAAAAGATTACCAGACACCTGCTTTGCTTAATTCTCTGCCGATCTCAATCCTCAATTGAAGCCCCACCAAAAAAAAAAAGAATAAAAAAACAGGCTTTGACAAGAAGAAACAGAAAGGAATGGTGTTGATGGAAATCAAGATCCAACCCCAGAAATGTTCGAGTGGGAACACTGGGAAGTGATGAGAGAGCTCGCACGAGCACCACCGGTTCACGTCCAAATCGTTGATTGACAGTGACCGTTTTCGCCACCCAAATCATTCAGCAAGTTGGTCCACCACGACCCTCCATCACTCGTGCCTCTTGAAAAGCTACAACGTTTCTTATATGGGACTCGAAAAAAAGAAAGAAAGATCACCTCTTTATCAAGACCCTCTTGGTGCGTAACGTGACCGAGGGGACTGATCGAGGAAAGACAGAGAGATCACGCAAAAAAGGATCGAAATTCAAGGTGGGGTCACGGGAATTCCCCTGTTGTCCCGTCTCCGGGGGTGCTGCGCTTGACTCAACTTGAGAAGAAGAAGAAGAAGGGAGAAGCAGAAGCAGCAGCAGCAGCAGCAGCGCGGCAGGGACTCTGTTTTTATGTATCTTTCGGAAGAGTCCAATCTAATGCTTGTGTTTGGGTCATGTGCGCTTCAATGCTAGGCGGAGAGAGAGAGAGAGAGAGAGGGAGGGAGGAGTGAGGATGCATGGGCATCTTTCAGTCTCTCACCCGCACACTGACACCCCTCTCCCCTCTCCTCTCTCCTCTTTCCTCTCCTCCTCCTCGTCCTTGTCTCAGCGCAATGTGGAAATTGGCATCTTCCTTAAAAACTCAAATCATAAAAGGTTCGTGATTTCCGCTGAACAACTGCCCTATAGCTTCACTCCCCCTGGCTTACGGCTTATCTCATCTACTTAACAGCGTGGTTCTACTGTTCTGGTTTCTCTTTTTCCCCCCCAATGATTTCTTTTTTCTCTCTCTTTCTTGCTCTTGCCAAATGGGATTACAGTCCACTGGCCATAATCAATTCATGTTCAATCAAATACCCAATGGCTCCTGTAGAATCTACCTAAAAAACCCACTTCTCAATACCTTCTACCGGAGCTTAGCTTACAATCCTAGGCTCTGTTTTCCATCTGGTCTTGGTCAATTTCTGCATTGAGAAAAAAGACGACATTGCATATCATTTTCCATGTTAATGTTCATCCCAACTAAAGCTCGGTCCAAGTATATTTCCTTGGGCCGGCGAAGATGGGAAATGACGAGAATGCCCTTGAGATCTTTTCACATCCAACGAGAGCCTCAGGTATGGGGACGACATTCGGCCCCTTTCATGTAGAGGGGACCACCACCAGCTCAGATTTGACCCCATAAGGAAGCTACATGCTTGGAGGAAAAAAAAAGAAAAAAAAATTTAATTTCTTTATGTCTAATGATAAATAGGCTCCTTGCTTTTCACTCCTAACCTTTTTCTAGTGTTAAGGAAACATACTGTTATTATACAGGGAACATTATTATTTTCGTGCCCCTCAGACATGTAAAAGATTGATTGGCAGCAATCCATTGGCTGATCCATAATAATAAAGAAGAAAAAAAACCGAATTTTTCGGGTTTGAGAACTCCTAATGTGAAAGTCTACGTTAGCATGGATGAAAACCATACTGTGCCGGCTCTCATTTAACTGATCCGGTGAGTTATCGAGTTTGAGAACTCTTCGATGAAATATGTGTTCAACCCCTATTAGTTTATCATATCCTGTTGAGTGAACATTTGCTGTATTGGCATGTCTCAATCTATCTGGTAAGCATCCTCAATTAGCTATGAGGATTACCAAAATGTAAAAGAAAACGAGGGAAAGAAAAGTTTTAACATCAAGTGTCCTCAGAATTTAGACAGCTTATGGTCGGAGGAAATAATGTCTAAAAAGAGGGGGACAGAGGTGGAAGGCAGGACAAGAGAGGAACAAGGAGGGAAAGTGAGACTCGAGTGTTTGTGGGATGGTTTTGGTTTCCAAAGTCAGGCATCCAATGCAGTGCAGTGCCACTTGATTTTCGCAACTATGAATGAAAAGGGACATGAATATCTCTCCAACTTTGTGATGAAATCATCAAACTTACTCTCAAGTTCTCGTGCGTCTTTCTCCATTCCAAGCTGAAGACTCATTTTACATTTCATAGTTCTCTTTCTTTTCTTGTTTGGTATATTCATAGTTCAATGTTATTCAGATTTAAATAGTAAACTGTGCGTTCCTTGGGCTATTTTAAATTTCGAGATGACAAATCAAGCATTTAGTATCATGTGGTGTTGGCATGGGGCAAGTTCCGGGTTTGACTCCTCGTGAACGTCCCATTTCGCATCGTCTTGCTTGCATGTGATAAATTTCGAGCATCCTTTGTCTCCTTTATATAAGGAGTAGTACATTGTTGAGCAATAGAATGAGCATTTGCAGTTTAATGCTATGATACTGAAGTAGGATGAGTTTTATGCGTCACTTCGCATGCGCAAGATTCATACCGACCTATATTTCTATGGGTTGTGTTGCGTCCTAATCATATGTTTACTCGCATATATCTGTCTCATGCAGCATGAGATATATACCATGCCGTCATCGTTTCTATTCATCTGCATACAAGAGAGAATTGACGTACAATAAACACATTTACGAGAAGGAAAGTTCCCTTCCAAAGCGGATCATCAGGCATGAAGATTACAGTCCTAAGCACCAGCAGAGTGCTTAATAAGCAGATACTTTGATTTGATTGATGGAGGGTTCCTTGACAGCTACAGCATAATCATCTGTAATTTCTAATCATGAGCATTTGTTTTGTGCCTTCTTCACCTATACACCTCTGATGCAATCAGTTTAACTTCTCGGTTGTCCTTTGACATGCATGTATACGCATAATAATTACAGACATTAACTAGTGACATTTTTCTTGCATTGCCATGAATATGGGACATGCATTATCACCTTCACTGATGGATGTTATCATCTATTTCTTCACCAACTTTTCACAAACACATAAATATAAATTATATATGTGTGTGTGTTCACTTCATAAGTAGTTACCATATAAACAGAAAAAATCTCCTTGGCAATGTCCATTTTATCATACATTACATAATTTGATGTACACATTACCCTACCAAGATCAATTCCGCCTTACTACATGGGACTTGTAACTAGTGTACATTGAAGAATTTGCTCGCATGATTAGATTTGTTAAATTAGGGTTAAGCCATGGATCAATCTTGCAGCTAACCTAACTATCTTTTCTTTTTCGCTGAGCGCTATCTAAGCTATCTTCAAGATAGCTAATAATATGTTGATGCAATTCTTTTGCTTATGGGATTATATTCTCCTGAATTATTTACTTAAATTATGGGCTTAAAGTCGAGCATCAAATTCATGGCCATCCTCAAGATTAGCTTCAACTCAACTAGGTTGAATCGAAATGCATCGATGCCACCACTATTCCATCTCTTAATTAAGTGCTTACAGCATCCAAACCCTAATCTCTCATCGCTCGAACAAGAGCTGCAATGTTAACAAACACCTCAAAGGATAATTGAAAGACTTCGTTATCAACCAAGTGATTGATCAACAACCTCTTAATGACAAGCGTCCCTCGTAATTAAGTAATGGACAGAGTTAATAAACGAGAAGACCTCACGGATTCAAGATTCAAGCTCTACCAACACTTAGTAAATCATATGCTTCAAGGAAAATCCTTCCATTCTTTAATCGAGAGGAACCTTAACCAATGTTAAGAAGAGTGAGGGAGAGAGAGAGCATCTCGAATCTTGATCCACACTAGTCACGTACGTTAGCTGACAAACACATATCCTTGAAGTCACATCTTGGTAGCTGCCTAAAACATGATTAGCTACATGTGTTGGTGGGACAATTTTCTTGCTCTTACAAATGTGAATTGTACTGAGGAAAAAATCAAATATCATCGTCTCTCCGCAAACACAAAAATGGACCCCCTCGAAGTGACACCAAACCAACCTACTCTTGTCTTTAGCACATTAATAAACTTCAATAATGGAGAGAGGAACATGAGCACCCATCACCATCCTCATGTGGGGGACACCCACAAATTGGATTTGAATTGAATTTCTTCAAAAAAATCCCCCACCTCTTACGTTGTGAGTACGTCTCGAACATATCCTAGAATTTAATATGTGTATCAAACCCTAAGTGTGGAATACAGTCTACAGTTGATTTGTTTATATGGTCAAACCCATTAGGAATGATGGGAAAATGTTAATGAGAACGACGGGCTTGGCTTATATCACTTAAATTATATAGGAGGGAAGAATTCACATCCAATTTTAAGTTCGTTTTGTTTTGACAATTTATTTTTTTCTCCGCTTGCTTTTAAGATATACAAGATTTAGCTACTTAATTATGTGGAGGGGTCCTTTCTTTTTAGGAACGTTATAATCTTTTCGAAAATAGTTGTCATTGCGCCCTTAGCGATAATTAATCTATCGATAGGGCAAGGTCCTATCGAAATCACAATGACCTTTGCATCATATAATTGATGGCCAAGAGTAAGACCATATTGTAAGGAAGACTATACATGGGGGGTCTTATATCATCAAAAGGAATACTGATGTTTGCACTTTGGAAGCATGTGTACATACACTTCACGAGACTTGTGAACCAAGTCTTTCTATTGGGCCACCATTCACATATTTTATCTCTTCTTTTTTTCAACAAAAAATTAAAATTCAGAAAAAATAAATAAATAAACACCAATTGGTGGAAAAGGAAGAGAATCATATACTCTATTATCATCTGTAACTTGTTGATTCCTTTAGAACCCTAAATAAATGCACCAATCAGCAGCTACTGTTTTCCATCTTCTCTTAGCTATTGTAACTTCAGATGCTAGGGTTTTGCCATTTGGTCACATTGCATTGTTCATTTAAAAAAACTTAGGGTCTGCTCTTATGGGGCACCTAGAGAGGGTTAAAGAACTAGAGGCAGACTGTCGTTCGATGCTTGAATATAAAATGTAATGGCTCACAGATAAGTGGTTTTGCTGATCTGCATTAATTTGTCCTCATGCTAATAACTATTGCATTAATTTGATAGTGGGCTCACAACATGCAACCAACTCTGTGGACTTTTCCAGATCTACCTACCAACTCGTATTGTGCCTTTTGAATCAGTTTATTAGAAGGTGGAAGGACGATCACGGGGGGCATGAACCCCCGAAAGGATTGTTTTAGCGGTGTTACTAAAGGATGAATATTTAATTCGATTTCGCGAAAACACTATTTCGTACTTGTATCACATGGCGTGCCGGCGGGACATTATAGATTCAATCGAGTTTTGTTCTTTTTTTTGGATGAATTGAAGAAGTCATTTGACTACATGTATCAGGAGATAGATCATCGTGTTATGTAATATCATACAAAAGAGTTTCTGGTGATTTGAACGCACGGCAAAGTTTGAAATCTCACATAGGCACGTCCTTGGATTACCCATGCGAATTCCAACTCCCATGTTATCCGATCTATCATGCTAGTTCGGGTCATTTGTGAGTTCCGAAATTTCCCATCTATGACTCATCAAGGGAAAATTACAAAAGAAAGTTCTAAACTAATTGTATTTGTGTCAATTCAGTCATAAACATTTCAATTTGATCAATTTAAGCCTAAACATTTTGACGTGGACGTTGCCTGTGCCACGTAAGATGACGAGTGCTAACATGAAAAAATTTTGTAATTTTTTTGTAATTTTGATTTTTAATTTATTTTTCTTTTTGTTTGTATCTTTTATTTACCCAGTTTAGTGAGGGTTGCAAAGCCCTTGCTGGTCGCGAGTGAGGGCTAGTGGCCATCGGCAATGGCTGTGAAGCCCTTGCCGGTTGTGGGCAAGGGTCTTGGCCCTCGCCCAAATTTGGCAAGGGCCCCCAAAGCCTTCATTGGTAGCGGGTGAGGGTCGCGGCCCTCGCCTAGTTTTGGGATAGGGCTGTGACCCTCACCTATGGCCGCCCTACTTTGGGCAAGGGCCAAGACCCTTGCCTATAGCTGGCGAGGGCTCACGGGCCTAGCCCAGTGAGTGGCCAACAAGGGTTGGCCGGCAACCCTCACCAAACTTAGAAGAAGAAAAACGAAAAAGAAAGAAAGTAGAAAAAAAAGGAGAAGAAAAAATAAAAACAAAATTATAAAAAACTGTTCGCAGCAGCACCGATCGTATCATGTAAGATGACTGACGTCTGCATTATTAATTTTTGGCCAAAATTGATCAGAAAGACTATATTGACAAATCGTTAAGAGGTTGGAGACTAAATTGACACAAATACAATAGGTTTAGTACTCTTTTGGTAATTTCCCCGATTCATCAATGGAAGCAAAAACTCGAAAAAGAAACGAAGGTTAATGGAATGATTGCAAACGTGTACCTTATTAATTAGGGCCTAAACTTTGCCTATGTGTTGAGCTCAATGCTTCGTCTAATGGACATATGGTTCCGCTCATTCTTCAGGGGAACATTGTTTAAAAAGTTCTAAACCTATTACACTTTTGCAAATTCAGTCCTAAATCTTTCAATTTTGCCAATGGAATCCTAAATCTTTTCATTTCTTGCCAATTAAGTCCATCCAGCCAATTTTGATCGAAAATCGCTGACATAGACGCTGAACGGCCACATGGCTCTGACGTGGACATTTTAAAATAAAAGTTTAATAATCTATGATTTTTTTATGTTTTTTTCTTTTTTTTTCTTTTTTTTTTTCTTTTCTCTGTTTTTTTTTTCTTGGTTTTGAAATTAGAGCCGGCGAGTGTGGCCAGTTGACCCTCGTGGCCACCCTCGCCGGCCACGGGTGAGGGCCAGCCGGCCCTCGCCAGCTCTGGGCGAGGGCGTCATAGCCCTCACTAGCTCTAGGCAAGGGCTGCAACGCTCTCGCCGGCCAAAGCAAGGGTGCGCAAGCCCTCGCCCAGATTTGGCGAGGGTTGCAACACCCTAGCCAGATCTGGCCATGCAAGGGCTTGGCGGCCCTCGCCGGCCCTAAGCGAGGGCGTAGGGCCAAAGCGAGGGCAAGACCATCAAGCCTCGCTTGCCTAGAGCCGACAAGGGTCAGCCAGTCACCCTCGCCCGCCCTAACTTCATAGTACAGAAAAAAAAAATAAAGAGAGAAAAGGAAAAAAAAAGACAAAAAACATAAAAAAAAAATTCATTAACTATTGAAATATTATTTTAAAATGTCCATGTTAGTGCCATGTGACCGTCTAGCATCCACGTCAGCGATTTTCAGCCAAAATTGATAGGACGGACTCAATTGGCAAAAAATGAAAAGATTTAGGACTCAATTGGAAAAAAATGAAAAGATTTAAGATTCGATTGGCAAAGTTGAAAGGTTTATGACTAAATTTACAAAAGTACAATAGGTTTAGAACTTTTTAGACAATTTTCCCCATTCTTCAGCCTCTTCACAACCTTTCACCATGAGTTCTAAAAATCAATGAAAGTGGGAACTTCACATTTTCTTTTTTCCACCTTATGGCCCAAATGATAACCATTCTTTTCTTCAAATAGATTTATGGCCAGAAATAGAATTTTCTATTTCTATTCTTTGGACGAGTTTTTGAACATAGATATGCGCTTGATAACGATACAAAATTTTTCTTCCTAGAATGGAAATTCATTTGATAGGCATTCTTAAATGTCTCCCTCTTATGCTCTTTATCCTTCATTGATGGGTGGCAGGAGGCGGCAGGGGGTGGCGGCGACCGGTGGCAAGAGGCAGTGGGCGGGAGGTGTCGGCGGGTGGCGGGGATAAGTGATGAGAAGAATTTTTATTTCTCTTTTTGTTCTAGAAATAGAAAAATAGAAAAATTTTACTTCTCATTTCAATTCTAAATCTATTTCTGGACTAAAAACTTGTTTTAGAAATAGAAAAACGAAATTACATTACCAAACGGATTTTTGTTCCAAATCTATTTCTAGGAACAAAAAAATAGATCTGGCCAGAAATAAAATGGTTGCCATGTGCACCCTTAACTATTACACTTTGGGTGAAAAAAAGAGAGAAGAAAGTCAAAATCCATAAATTGTTAGCATTACAATATTTTTATGAAATACTACCCGAAGAGTCCCATAAAAAATATCTTAATAACTCTTGATAATAAACCTTACCCCCATGAAATTGTTTTGTCAGTACATACAAACATTTCGATGTCAAATTTATGGGAAAATTTCATAAACCATCTCCAGTTCTCCACCTTTTACATCCATATATATAGATTTACATCCCCGCATTTCATAAACTACAGTTTATATTGCCCAATTTAATAGCTATTTAAAGTAACAAGAAAAAAATTAAGGAATAAGTGCACTAGAAATCCTAAAACTTATCATTGAAGTGCAATTGAATCCCAAAACTTTCAAAAACTGCAATTTAGTTCTAAAATTTATCACAAAACTACAATTAAATTTTAAAAATTGCAAAAAGCACAATCAAGTTCCTATAGGTTTTGAAGAGTGATGATGGAAATTTATATGAGAACAAAATTTGAGGATGATGTTTTGAGTTTCTCCTCAAAATATTCTCAACTTTCATTTACTTATCACTGTACACATCTTACTAGATTAAATAATCGATTAGTGTAAGTCTCAATGTTCATACATAAAATGGGGAGTACGGAGTAGCTAAGCAGACGATCAAGGCTCCTCTATAGTCAAGTCAATGCTCGCTCGGGGGGTCGACTTATGATCGCCCGAGAAACCGCTTCTCAAAGTATAGCGTTGTAACTTCACACGCTTTCCAATTATTCAATACAAGATCTCATAATATACAAGTACTTATAAATCGACAAGTAATACCATGGCGAATAGTCGTGAATCAGTGCGACGCGTAGCAGATAACAATATAGTCACTTAGAATTACAACAGAATGTTCATTAGAAGACCTGAAGAAAAAAGAAAACACAACCGCATCTCTCAATGCTTGAAAGTATACACTAGAGTAATTCGTTTAAGATGTTGAAGTATATTGAGGCCGCTTTCCAAAGACATTATCAACATGGAAAAATGAGTACAAATGTTTTCACTTCTGATCAACAAATGAGCATTCCAATAAAGCTATCACATGAAGAAGAAAGACTTAAATTACTTCCTTGCGAAGATGAACAATTCTGAGACACAGTTGAGACATCAAAACTAGGTGATCGACAAGGCCTAGTAACTTCTGCCCCAGTAGGACCATTTTTTGGCTGGCTTTCCCGAAGCAAAGCATTTTGTACCTGCACGCGTAATTAGACGTGAAAATTATATGAATGACATTGCCGATCTTATAACTTGGTAAACAAATGGAATTTGGTGACAAAGGACTGAGTTAGACACTCAGTAATAATATGGATTGTACAGAAAGAATTTCAATTATTACAACATCATGGGGTTTTGCAAGTTTTTTTTTTTTTGGTCAAAGAGAAGAGTTTTGCAAGTTATATCGTAGAGCTCTGTAGGAAATAAGCAATTCATCATATAAATACCTTCAGATCCAACCGAATTATAAGAAGTAAACGACAATAGTACCTTTGGGAAGTTCGGGCTGATCGAATGGGGAACAAAGTGTCTTGACGGCCCCCATTTCGCCCTTTGTCCGTGCTTTCACATCTTTCTCTACCTCCTAGAAAGCCATAAAAGTTTAACCTCCTTCAGAAAACAATGAACACAATAAAAGGAAACTTTGGTTCTAGGAGACGGAAATTCTACCTCCTCATCACACCAAGGGGCTAGAATCATTTTCTTTTTGCCAAGTGCATCGATGAATTCATCCCAAGTCTTCACAATCTGAATGCAAGCATCTCGCTTTTGTTTTGCAGCGTCGAACAGGCTTTGCTGTATGTCAGCTAGGATTTTATTAACTTGCTCAACTAAGTTGGCTTGTGGTATATCACTTTTTGCAGAATTGTCACGGCGAACTGCACGTACCTGCAAACAAGATGCAAATTATAAACCCTGCCCTACAGACTGTACAATCAGAAAAGAACAGGAGAAATGAACATATTAAAAAGCACTGTCAAAATGGAAAGCAAGGACATATTCCTCCTTACTTGATTCTTTGCGAAATCCTTTGGACCAATTTCAATCCTCAGGGGTACTCCTTTCATTTCCCAATGGGAGTACTTCCAACCAGGTGAATAGTTATCTCTTAAGTCTACCTCAGCTCGGATCCCAGCCTCAAGCAAGGTATTCGCTGTGGCAGTACAGGCATCGAATATTCCTTGAGTATCGGCATCCTTGTATGGAACAGGAACAACAATCACTTGCACAGATGACACCTTAGGAGGGAGAACCAACCCCTTGTCATCACCATGAACCATGATCATCACTCCAATCTGCCATTAGAAAGAGAGAAAAAAGTCAGCATTTTGGTCATAGAGCCACCAAGAAGAACACGTCGACAATTATGCTGGTTAATCATATAATCTAAAAAAGGATGGTCTTCACTAAACACAGGACGAGTTTGTGAGCTATACTGTTCTTGTAGTATAGGCCCATGAGTTCTGCCAGACCATGGCCTTCTCCCCCTTTTCATTCTCAAAATTAATCTCGAACATTTTGGCGAAATTCTGGCCCAGGCAATGCGAAGTTGCTCCTTGTATACCACGACCAGTGTCGGGAATGAATGCCTGCACATGATACCAAAAGGAAGTGATGGAGAGAATAATACTTATAACAGAGCAAACAGTCACTTTGTTCAATAGAAAAGAAGAAAACAGGACAGGCACAAACTTTTGCCATTTGGTTCTCAGGGTACCTCAACAGTCATCGTGTAATAACCACCAGCAAACTTTTCCAGCTCGCTTTTCTTTCCCTTTATGACTGGGACAGCTAAATATTCTTCATATATACGTCTGTAGAGTTCCAATATATCAAGAACCTGAACAAAATAATGGCCTACTTGTAAGTATTTCGATATCACAACAATTGCGCAGGGTCGTGCTTCAAACTAAATCTTAATCATGCACTGTTAGCAAATAAAAAGTCACAAATAGATAGGTCTAAGTCAAATTTGACATTGCATACAATTACTTGTGAAATCTACTCAAGTTTTCAAGGGCCTTCTCATTTATTCTTGGCTGTAATTTCACTTCAAATATAGCATACACGTTATCAATAAAGAAATGCTCCTTTCCACAGAAAACATCATAATATAGAACCACAAAAACCCAAATCAAACAAAGAACATCTCTTCTACACCAATTTTTACGCCAAAAATATATTATGAGTCCAACAAATATAGATAGGCAAACCTCTGCATCTGCCTCTTCTTTTGTTGCAAAAGCAGTATGACCTTCCTGCCAAAGAAACTCGCGACTCCTGCAGAAAAAAGATTTATAGTTCACTCAAAAATCATCTTTTCAGTAGTGGACAAATAGTTACTATGCTTGGGGTCAAAACGTAACTTGTCAAGGGACAGATGATTTGCATAGAAAGACTTTCAAAACCATTTGGTATAATAAACATTCCAGCTGACAAAACCAGCAGTATGTGAGAGTCCCCAGCAGTGTACAGTGTAGCAAATACATTCATAAATTGGAATGTTGCAGAGCTTAAGTGATGAAAAATATAAAGCATCTCACCCTATTAACTAACATCCATCAACATATCATAAAGACAACAACACAGCCACATTATCAAGATAGATACCTGATAAATGGAGTAGGATGGCTGAACTCCCATCGCACAACATTGCACCACTGATTGAGTTTCAAAGGCAAGTCTCTGTGTCCTCTTATCCATTTTGAATAGCATGGGTACATGACAGTCTCACTAGTTGGCCGGATTGCAATAGGCACTTCCAAATCAGATTCCCCTGATTTAGTCACCCAAGCGACCTGAAAGAGTCATTTTTATTCAGACAACTATCGTGAATGTTCCAGAAAAGTAACCCACAAGCTATCAATTTATGCCTACATTTCTTCTAGCACATAACAACAGAGAAGTGCATGTTACCTCTGGAGCAAAACCCTCTATGTGGTCCTTCTCCCTTTGTAAAACACCAGGAGAGACAAAAAGAGGGAAATAGCAGTTTTTAATTTTCATTTTCTTGATCTCTGCATCAAAAAATCCCTGTAAATAGAGCATTACTATCAAGTTATTTTCTTCGCAGAGTGAAGATAGCTTCGTGCCAAAGGGATCAAGGTTAATGCACAGGGAATATTTAGAAGAAAGAGAAAAGAAATTGTTGCCTAGATACTCAAAAATCAATACTTAGTATATTGAGAAGAAAATATAGGTGAGAACAAAAGAAAGTGGTGATGTGAAAATCGCTCTTAAATTGAACCACGTGGAAACATAGTCATCGATATTGTGACTAATGAAAGAGAAGAACAGAGGCAAAAGAGAGTGAATTAGAGGATTCAATAGAGATAAAAGAACCTTTTTGACTCAGTTACAAGGAAACATGCTCAATACTCACTTGCATGATCTCCCAAATAGCCATTGCCCAAGGCCTCAAGATATAACAGCCAGATATATCATAGTATTCAATCATCTCGCCACTCACAACAACCTGCATTGTGTGAAGGAACATAACTGATTAAAATGTCCAACCAAATATATCATTCCACATACTGTTGAGTCGCCCCAACAAGGTAAAATGAGATTTAATGTTCCTAAGGACACTACCAATAGACATCCAAGTTGTCAGAGATTTTTCATTTTTGTGATATACCAAAAAAAAAAAAGAATTACAAAGGGCACCTCACACTCCACTCCACTTCACATACCGCAAACCCAATAATATTATTTACTTTTTTGGTCGGAACAAACCCAATAATATTAAAAGATCCCATTTTTAACCTAAAGGCCACATGCAGAAGATCACAAAATTTTGCATGAGAGTTCAATCTCTCAATCAAGATTCTTTAAGTAGATTATTTCCTTCAATTCGCAATCCACTCCTCCACAGAAATGCTGGATATCTACAAAGTGACCGACATCACGTAGCCGACAAAAAGGCAGTCGAAACATACCTCCGAATACCACTCCCCAAAGTTCTCATCCTTCTTGTTGGAGAGACCTAACCCAGTCTCCTTCTTCACATCCTTCTTTTTCCCCCCTGCACGTCAGTACCACAGATCAAACCCGACAAATCTTCACAAGCAAGCATTATTTCACAACACAATAGCACAGAACAACAGCGGAATAATATACGAGATCGCTGACCAGCACCTGCATTTGCATTGGACTTCTTTGATTCACCACCAGCCATATCTCTGACCTGATCATTAGCCAATTCCCATTGGAAAATGCAAAAGGGTCACGAAATTTACACCAAAAAAATGCTTTTTCACGACCGAAATCGACCGTCTCGGGCATATATTTCACAATTCTACTGAACTGGGCAAGGGGATTGACGGTGCAAGAAAATGGAATCGACCCATTAATCCATGGAAAAAATTTTCATGATGAGATAGAGAGAGAAAGAGCACCGTTCTTACTGGATAGTGTGTCGACAGGCGGCCTGTCAATCGTTTCGCAGTCGAAGCGAAGGTGGTAAGATCCCAGGAAGCGAAGCAGTTGGCAGTTAAAAATAGGTGCTTGCAAAAACCCTAAATCAGAGAGGCTTATGTTCTTGAAATCGTCAAAGATTTGGCAAGGGCAGGGTTGACCAGCCAATAACAAAAATAAAAAGAAAAAGTCAGTTTTTTTTTGGTCAACCGTTTCATTCTTGAAATAATGACACAAACAATCCCTGAACTTTAACCTAATATGCAATTTGATCTCTAAAATTTTAATTTGTTCAATATAATTCTTAAACTTTAGCCTAATATTCAATTTGACCCTCAAACTTTTAATATGTTCAATATGGTCCCTAAATTTTTAGTACATGTTCAATTTAGTCCCTGAACTGTATAAAAATATTTAATATAGTCCATGTACTTGAATTAATGGAAGGACTATATTTAATATTTTCAAATAGTTCAGGGATTAAATTGAACACGTACTAAAAGTATAGATACCACATTGAACAGATTAAAAGTTTAGGGATCAAATTGAATATTAGGTTAAAGTTCAGGGACTATATTAAACAAATTAAAAGTTTAGAGATTAAATTGTACATTGAGTTAAAGTTCAGGAACTGTTTATATTATTTTCCCTTCATTCTTCAATAATCCAAGAAGAAAAGTGTTTGGTGGTACCGTGAAAAATTTACTTAAGAGGTTTGCAATACGAGAAGAAATAATCTTGGATGGAATATTAATTTACTTTTACTACTTCCATCCTTAAAATAGGTTGTCATTGTCATACGGCAAACCCGTCCTTGAAAAACAAAGGAGCCCCTGATTTTCTTTTAATCAAATGAATTGTAAAGACAGACTAGTCAGTGCGATTGTCTGACTAAGCAAAAAGAGAAGCATCCTTCAACTTCTCTCGTTTCAGATTGTTCTTATTGTCTCTTTTTCTCTCGTTCCAGATGTTCTTATTGTCCCTTTATATCTTATTCTGACATATAACGTCTGCAAATTATGTAGATGCTATTTGTCATTCAAAATGAAGGGTTTAGAGATTATTTTCCTAAAAACGATCGCTCGTATCGCTGATAAAAATAAATAAACGAAAAATATTTTTATAGTTTATGAAAATATTTAGACGTATATTAATGTCGATAATGTAATTTTTTTTATACAAGCAATCAATTTTAGCCGATTGCTTCTAACTAATCGTGCCTTACCAACCTTATAGCTCTAACTTTTGGGAAAATTTCAAATAAAGACCCCAAGTAGAGTCAAATTTTTAAAAGATGGTCCAAAGTGAACATAGTATTAAATAAGGGCATGAAGTGCCTAATCAGTTTCAAATAAGGACCTGAAGTACCCAAAAAGTCTCAAATAAGGGCATGGGTCGCCAAGCGACCAAAATGCCCACCGGGCGACGAGAATGTTACTATTCCGGCACCGAAACAATAACTTTTTAATTTTTTTCCTTTTCTGTTTTTTTCTTTTCCTTTTCCTTTTCTTTTTTTTTTCTTCTCTTCCTCCGCCAGGGCTGGCGGAGGTCGTCGGCCTCAGGCGAGACCAACCTCGCCGACGTCGAGTGAGGGCCGCCCTCGCTTGGGCTAGGTGAGGTCGGCCTAGCCAGTTGCCGGCGAGGTCGAGCCTTGCCAGATCTGGCGAGGGCTCGGCCCCACTGGCTGCTGGCCAGGCTCGATCTCGTTGGCGTCAGGCAAGGCCAGTCTCGCCTGCAACGGCAAGGCCGGCCTCGCTCGACACTGGTGAGGTCGAGCCCTCGCCAGATCTAGCGAGGCTCGACCTCGCCCAGCAACGGCGAGGTCGAGCCTCGCCAGTTCTGGCGAGGGCTCGACCTCGCCAGCCGCTGGCAAGGCCGACCTTGCTGGCCTCTGGCGAGGCCCGACCTCGCCTGCAATGGCAAGTCCAGCCTCGCTCGACGCCGGCGAGGTCGAGCCCTCGTTGGCAATTGGCGAGGCCGACCTCGCCCAGCCCAGGTGAGGGCGACCTCACCTGAGGCCGGCGAACCCGGCTATAGCTAGTGGAGGAAGAGAAGGAAAAAAAAAAGAAAAGGATAAGGAAAAGAAAAAAAAATAGAAAAGGAAAAAATAATAAAAAAATTTAAAAATTATTGTTCCGGCACCGGAACAGTAACATTTTTGCTGGCCGGCGGGCATTTTGGCTGGCCGGCAACCCAAACCCTTATTTGAGACTTTTTGGGCACTTCAAGTCCTTATTTAAGACTGATTTGGGCACTTCAAGCCTTTATTTGACACTATGTTCATTTTGGACTCTCTTTTGAAAATTTGACCCCACTTGGGTTCTTAATTGAAATTTTCCCCTAACTTTTCAATCTCCTACATGACATCAGAAAACCCGAAAAACATATGTTGTGACATTAGTTAAAAGGACTAAAATGAACAATTTTTTATTGCTCACGGGCTCCATAGAACTGTCATCTGTGAATTGGAATGGAGAGACAACTTCAGCTACAATTTAACCACCAAAAAAAATCAAATGCTAAGGGCAAAAAAATGTAAGAGATAAAATGGTACTGCCAATCCATATACCCACCACTATCCCACAGGGTTCTCATCCCCCTCAAACTTTGCCAGGGAAACCCAAAAATAAACAAGACGAAAGAGAAGTGGCCAAAAAACAAGAAGAGACAGAAGATGGTCTCCTTTCGGCAGTATGACGGTGCAAACCCGAGCATTTGAGTTCGGAAGTAACTTAGCCACAAAAATTCCGCAGGATCGCATCAGCTGGGTTCGGGGGGGACCACTCTTAAGCTTCGCATCCACTCACAGAAGCTAGGATCATCAAAGTGAAGGAAACTGCTTTTCAGCTTTGTCCTCTGTTCTGCCGTCAAACTCCGCAGTTGTTGGAATCTTGCTTCCTGTAAACCAAAACCAAATTGCATGTTCAATCCACACTCATAATCCTCAGACTTAGTATATCAAGCGTCTCTTGAAGATGTGAAACAACATTTGCAAGTACAGATAAGTGAGATAGCAAAATTTTCGAATTTCGCATCAAGAATAAAAGAACACCAAGGGAAAGAATCAATAGGACAATGTGATGCTAATTTTTACCACTTACCTGTTCATAAGGAGGATCCTTGTGTGCCGGAATCAAACGGGAAACAAAATACCGGGCCTGAGAGCTTCCCTCCTGTTGAACAGGAAAACCGATATAAGAATTTTCATCTTGTGAATAACTTACAACGAATTAAACAAAAGAGTGCGAAGGAGGAAAAACCTTAAATGCCAGTATTCTAGGAGCTGGAAATCGTGATTCTGTGAGTTCTTCGGCCAATGTTCGGCAAGCCGCTAAGGTCGCTGCACTTTTCCCTTCGTCAGCAGCAAGCTCAGCACCCTATTCATCAATTGATAGGAAAGTTGTTAACAAGCCAATTAGAAAAGAAAGGCTACAAGAGCGGGAAGCAATGCCCTATGCAAAGAATTTATCTACAACATCAAATTCTGGAATGTGCAGCAACTCTAACTGGATCAGATACTAAGATCTAACCTAAAATTTTCGTGTCGTTCATCCAGGTATACCGCATAATAACGGTACTGACTGTTGCGTGAAGAAGATTATATGTGCATGAAGGTGTCACAGGCAAATTCTTTCACAAATGCTCTGGTGCAAAGACTAAAGGATTTCCTAATTATGCATCAAATTCAAGCAATGAATAGGCCAGGTAAGCAGGCATAAACCCACTCAAAACAAACAGATAAAGTACGTCTATTGGTGGCATGAGGCTCTGGAAAAAGACACATGCAAACACAGACACAATCCCACCCACGAAGACAAACAAGGGAAAAAAGAATCCAGCGAGCAGCAGAGAAGTTTCTCTGATAGTATCAGAAAGAGCAAATTATTTCCAATGCCCCATAAAAATTCAGTCAGGTAGCTAATGGAGTACCTACTAGCAGCCAGCATCACAACTGACAAGCAAGCAGCAGAAAATGGCAGCATCAAGCATGACAAATTAAGTGAAAGGTTAAAGTAGCTGACCATCCAAATGAAGATATCTGTGCCGTGGTCCAGAACTACAGCTGTATCAGATTGCATTGCCAGGTCATAAGCCGGTAGTTCTTCAAAAGTGCCACCTTCCCGGTGCATAAGACATCGAGGAGCTACCATGCGAAGTGAAAGATCAAAAGATGCATTTAGAAACAAGTTCCTCAAAACAGACCTCTCATCTTCATGGCCAACTATGCTACCCAACAGGGGACCCCTTTTAAGATGAAACAGAAGCTCCGGCAATAGGGAAAGCTCCTTTGGAAACCGACAAAGCTTTGACTTTGGCATTTGGGACCCAAATTTCAGAGCGATATCCTTAATTCTTTCATCTATTGTTGCTCGCATGTCAATTGCGTCTGAATGATTTTTGGCCCGCAATAGAGTCCGCTTGGCAATAAGAACTGCTGCCACTTCATCTTGGACACTCTCAAGATATGCTGAAAAACTATCAACAGTGGGTAGCCTAACTGTAATCACCCTAGAGATATCAGCTTGATACACATTTGAATATTGTATTGCAAACTGGAAAAATACGTGATCACTTTTTATGTCGTTCTTTGTTTCCATGGAGATCGAGAAACTCTGAGTCTCTTCAACGCTCAACATTTGGATCGAAAGAGCAGCGTCATTTGTAAAGCTTTCATGGCTATCTACATGGGCCTCTTCACCGGGACCTACAACCTGAGTAATGAGAATATCATCTGAACAACGAATCTCCAGCAACCCATGAGACCCAGCAGCTCTCGTAGCTGCTCTCTGCAAATTCACACCAAATGCCTCCCCAAAGTCATCATGAAGGATCAAGACACCACCGGAAGCTTTTGCTAGAGGCTGCAAGATAGGAATTCTTACAGGGCATGTTCCAGCACATAGAATGTCAACCACCGTATTATTTCGATGAGCTTCACGGCCGAGGTGTTCCATCCATTTTGTTGCTGTCTTTTCCATGTGGGCATAGTTAGGATGAGTGAAAGAATGTGGTATTGACCCAGGCCCATAAGTACAAGGACCACCAGCACATACAATGATTCTGCCATTCCCTCCTGACCTTTTAACTATTCCCCGAGACATTTCTGCTGATGGCCCTTGAACTAGAGCGAGAGCAACTTCAAGAGCAGTACCGAGGCATCTGTCTCTAGAAACCTCAGGAACATCCAACTTGTATGGCCTGAATGACGAAAACATTGTATGTGCTACCGGTAGTGAAGCATGAATTGGCGATAGGTATATCCCTGTCCCATATATTAGTGCTTTCAGGGACTCTTGAGTCGGCGATTTGTCACCAGGTAGCACATCAGCTGATGCAACCGACTCCTCTGAAAAGTCGTAGACTGAGACAGTGCGACCATAGAGTATAATTCCAATCCTTGTTGTGGGGGGAAGTGAATCCACAAAGGCATGTAATGAACTTTGTAAATGCTGGAGGTGCGGCTCATCTAGACACTCATCTATTACAAGCACAATGGGTGCAGACATTCTCGAATCTGACACCGGAATAAAACCGGGTCTTCTATTCCCAGTTTGCACATAATCAACCATTGGAGATGAAAGCTCCGGAAAATTCCTAAGTTCTTCCTTACTGGAAGCTATATACTCCCCTTCACTTGCATTCAGCTTCCGACAAATGACACACTGCCACTGACCAGAGCCAATTAATATGTTGCAATAAAAATTCGCATAAGCCCCACAGTTCTGGCAACGATGTGGGTCTCGTTGTAGTATTTGAGGACCCACTGACACCTCTCGTCCGGGAGAAACCAATGCGCCAAATGCCAAACTGGGCACATTAGCTTGTCTCTTCTGCTTCATTACCTAAACCAATAGCCAACAGAAGAAAAACAGTGAGTGAGCAAATCTTCTCTTCCGTGTAGATGAATGTGATCAGATACAAACAAATTATATACCCAAAATTTAACAGAAATATTGGTGATGTCTTTGATGACAGAAAATTTGCTCATAGCAAGATCAAATGAATGACTAAAAAATTCAACTTTTAGGCAGAGAAAAGAGAACGGGTACCTTCTGAGCTGAAAACAATACATACGGTACTTTCCCAGTAGATGTCGAGTCCTCTGCAGAATCAGAAACGTGGTGCTGCAAATCACCTGATCCATTTGCAAAGTGAGGGGGGGAAGAAGCTGGTAACGATGACCCAGAAGAGAATGCAACAGGCTGTGGGGTTGCAGGAGAGGTTCGGAAAGGCACTGCGGCTGGTCTGACAGGCGAAGTAAAAACTGGAGGGCCCGGAGGTGTGCTCATATGAGGGGTTGGACTGCCAGAGTGAACTCCATTTGGTGGTGATTGCAAATTAGGGTTCCTGATTAAAGGAGAAGCGAGGTGTTCTTGCTGTAATTGCGGGGAAGGAAATCTAGGAGCTGCAGGTGTCAACGGAGGAGGACGGATTGGACTTCTCTCGGTATGAGTGGTTGACATTCCGGGATTTGATGGAGTCGTGGTGATGGAGTATCCGGGTGAAGGTGGTCGTTGGTTAGCCATTGTAAGCAGAAGTTCTCTTTATTGCAAACAACTTCCTTAAGAACTTCAAAGTAGTCTACACCAATACTCTAGGAAAACACACACGCCAGAATCCGAAGCTAAAACCAATGAGTCTTGACCATAAATAACCGAAATCCCCTTCAGAAGCACATGATGCGAATCGAGGATCTCGTTTTCTTGCGGAAATTTTGACGAGCTGAGCCTGTAACACAGTTACACAATCAAGAGAAGGTTATTCATAGGCACCAATCGACTCATTTCTACTACTTCAAAAGATCTCCCACCGCAAATAACCTGACCGAAGCTCTTGAAAACCCACAACCCCAAATCAAAAACTCCGCCGCAGAACAGCAAATATAGAGAAAAAGAACGGATTTTGATCAACACCCGGTTCAAGATACTAGCTCCACATTCAAGAAGTCGCCCACAAACTCAAGAAACGCGAGATACCCACGACCCACATTATCCAATCCACATCGTACCCAACCCCCCCATTCAAGCAAACATCCGGGGAGCTCAAAATTCCCCAAAATCCCTCAAGCAGCCGGCACTACTTGAACGGGAGGATCTACGGTTTGCGCAGATCGCAAGCAACGGATCGAAAGAATCGAAAGGCGGGGGGAGAGAGTCCTCGAGCGCACCTGAGAATTTGATCTTGATCTTGGGTTTCCCACTTCCCGGTTTGACCCCTCAGGGAACTTGACCCCTCACTGACCCGGAAGGAGGATCCACTCCCTCTCGCTCGCGCGCTCTCCGTGGGGGCGCTGCGCGGCTCGTCGAGTTCGAGACGTGGGCAAAAGAAGCTTCAAAGCTCGAGCCTTTGAAGCGGAAAGCGCACGCACGCACCCCCACCACCATGGAAAATAACGGTGAACAGGAGCCAGAAAACAAAAGAAGAAAAGAAAAAACGCATCGGGAAGAAGGAGGAGGAGGAGGAGGAGGCGAAAAAAAAAAGGGGCAAGATCGTGACGTCAGCGGCCGGAGCTGCCTCGCTGGCAGGTGCTCCTGGGTTCTGATTGGGCGCTGGTGCTGAGCTGGCGATCTCGTGACGTGGAGCGTCCAAGGCGAGGCCCGAAGCATGAACGAATAAGTTCACGAGATATAATAATACCATATAATCATTTATATATATATATGCACATCAATTGACATGTTGCGTCGTTAATTATTAATAAAAGGATATACAAATAAATTGAACAATTTTGATGTATTCATATCCGAGCATGATACGACCCTGTTTTATACGCGTCTGATTCGTTCTATAAGTTCGGCATAATATGGGAAAACGAAAATTTTATTGAAAACAAAACAGGTTCATGTTTTATATGTAAAAATACTAGAACTTTACTGAAAGAGCTTTCTTTTTTTTCATTTTTTTGTATGATGGATGGATGGTATAGGTAGCTGAATTTTTTAATTTCCATTTCTGCGTGACGGTCAAAAACAAAAGACCTCCACTTTGGGATTAGAGAAATTTGTTCGTTTGCGTTTTAATTATATGGAGAATATCATCAAGAGCCCTTGAGGGGAACAAGATAGATCCCTAGGCAGGCAAAATTTGAAATTACTGGATATAATGCTTGAAATTAAGCTCAAGTGACAGCAAATTTTTAGCTTGACTTGTGTAATTTTTCGCATTTTCGACAATGTCAAATCCTCCGCGTTAGTGACTTTACGAAAATAACTACCAAATAATAGACGGGACTTGATATGAAAATATATGACCTTTTTACTGTAATTTACCATATAGCGGATCATATATGGTAAAATATCTAAATTCCATATCTCATTCGGTTTTATCATAACTAGAAATCCAAACAACTAAAAAATAATATATAATGAAAACTAACATACCATATATGTTGCCGAAACTTATCAACCCTTATCCCCGATTTCATGTTTGGTGAAAAGCTAATGATATTTCCTATTAAAATTTCCGGTATTCTCAAACAACAATTTTTTTTATTTTTGAAATTTAAGATTGTCAACACGTAACTTTTTCTAACACTAGTTTTCTATTTAATCACCAAAAGCCTTGGGTTCATGTGAATTAGGGGTGAGTATGATTCCAGGGTAAAATCTAGAACCCGAGAACCTGACTGGTGGAACCTATAGCTTCTAGGTTTCAAGATATATATGGTAGGTTCTAAGTTTCAAAAATTGGGAACCTTATTTCCACGAGTAGATTCCAGGTAGGTAGAACCTATAAGAAACTTGGAACCTGAAATCGTTCACCCTTGATGTGAAGGTTGTCAAATGCACTTAATACGGTCATCAAGCACTTTCTCAATATTTATTTCTCAAATTTATCAAACTTGTTTCATATTTTAATAGGATAAATACATAGTTTTGGCATGCCTTGCCTATTTAATAAAAATTTGTACCAGTTTACTAGCAGCACTTCAAATTTTACTTGATCACTAGAACATTTACTTGATCTTGCTTAAATTTTTTTTATAGAGAAATATGGATGGCTACTTTATTGTGTATTAAATATATGGGTTAATACCACGAAAAATTTTAAATTGGTGCACATGTGATAAATTTACCCCAAATTAATATTTTGACTACCAAAAACCCCAAACTAGTATCTCTGTGACAAATATATCCCAAATTAATTTTTTGTTTACTAAATTCCCCAAATTGGTACATTTGTGACAAATTTACCCTATATTGATTTCTGTTAAATTGGATTAATACCCCAAAAAATCACAAACCGGTACACCTGTAACAAACAGAGGATAAAACCCAAAAGTAGTACATCCGTCAATTATCATGTGTCATTTATTAACAAAGCAATTTAACTAGTAAAATTTAACGAAAACTAACGGAGGGTAAATTTGTCATAAACATACCAGTTTTGGATTTTTGGTGATTAAAAAATTATTTTGAATTAAATTTGTTATAGGTGTATCAGTTTAGAATTTTTCGTGATATTAACCATAAAGATATTGATCAAGCATGAATAGTGCTAGTTGAACTGTTCCGCGTAAAAATCATTTGCGTAAAAATCATTAATGGCTAGCGAACGTGCACATGCGTTGTGCAAATATATAAGATTGACACTCGGAAGATTGAGCGAAATCGCTTCATTGCTAAATGTTTGAATCGGTGGATAAATTGAATGAAATTTCCGATAAAGAATTGCATAATCTCACAAAGGAAATGATACATGTGGAAGGACACAAACGTTTCAAGATTTGAAATCTTTTTTATGAAAGTTCTTGTTGGATAGAAAAGATTCAAATTCCAATATAAAAAACGTCCGAGGGATTATATCAAATTATTAAAGCACGCATCTCTACATGGATCCATGGTTGATGGTTACACCGGTAACCTCACCAAATCAAGGGTGGTTTCTTAACAATTGAGGTGTTTGTGCCTGTCCATCAATGTGTGCAGGTTGCCAAACTGCGTTCTTTTTTTTAACACGTCGATGTCCGCGAGCCTTGCCTCTCCTAATCTTCTTGTATATTTGTCTTCCCCAAGAAGAAGAAATACCTTCTTTGTATTTTACGTCCAAGAATGTCGAGATCTCAATGAGATCTTAGACGAAACAGTTTTACTTCTTACTTAGGAGGATATATTTGTTAAATAAATAATCAAAGACATTTTGGATGGGAAAAAAGATTGAGGTCCCTAAAAGTAGAGGGGTGCTATATGATGCAATTGATTCATAAACTTTGGTTAAATGTGTAATGTCGTTCCTAAACTTTTAATTAATTTAATATGGTCTATGAACTTGGATCTAATGTGCAAAATTGTTCACAAACTTTTAATTTGTTCAATGTAGTCCATGAATTTTTAAATATTTTCATATTGTTTATGAACTTCATTAAACAAATTAAAAGTTTAAGGACATCGTTGCACATTGAGCCAAAGTTCATGGATCACATTATAACAAATTAAAAATTTAGAAACGATATTACGTATTGAATCAAAGTTCAGAAACACTTTATGCTATCATCCCAAAAAAGAAAAATATCCAATTAAAATGCTCAATTTCCTTATGTTGGGGAGAGCAAGGGTGCGCATGATAACAATTATGTTTATCTATTTTTCTAGTTTTTCTATTTTCGAGAACATGTCTGGAATAAAAATCTGTATGGTAACGCAATTTTATCTTTCTATTTCTGTTATAAATTTTAATTTCAGAAATATGTTTGGAACATAAATGAGAAGTAAATTTTTTTTATTTTTTTATTATTTCTGGAATAGAAATGATAAATTTTAATTATCATTGCTCGCCCTCGCTACTAGCCAGTTGTCCACTCGCCGCTTGCCTCCTGCCGCTATTTGCCGTCTACTGTTATTTCCCGTCCTCTGTCGTCGCTCAACAACTATTGCCTCTTGCCACAGCCCGCGGGCTGCCACCCGTCGCCTGTCGCCGTCCGCCGTCCTTCGCCGCCACTCAATGCCGGCCGCCTATCGCCTCTGCTGTCCACCTTTCGTCGCCCATCGTCGCCCGATGCAAACGGCCTCTCGCTGCTGGCCGCCTCCCGGGGGGCGGCTACCCGGGAGGGAGAAATAGAAATATTACGTTGTTATCAAATGAACTTTTATTTCAAGAGTAAAAATTTTGTATCGTTATCAACCGAAGTATTTGGGCTCAGAAACTCGTCCATAAAATAGAAATAAGGCAAGAAATTGATTTCTAGAATAAAAGTATTACCATTAGCGTCTCCAATGAATCGAACATATCGAGCTCTTTCCACGGGGGATTCCAAACAAAAATCGAAATAAAATTAAGTACCTGCAGGAGAATGTCCGCGTGCACGATCCGCGCGTTTCAAGAACGGCCACAAAAAAGCTTTCCCCCGGATCCCCGACCCGATCCGACCTCATTTTCGCCGACCCGACCCGACCTGACCCACGTGTCCCCGACCGAATCAGGTCGATATAAAATCCCTAGATGTTCGCCGCAACCCAATCATGTCCACGTCCACTCGCCCTCCGCCACTCCCTTTGACTCACTGAGTCCCACCCCGCGCGGCCCCCACCCCCCACCCACCCCCCGCCACATGGAGCGCGACGGCGGCGGCGGCGGCGAAGACGGCCGCCACGCCTCGCGAAACGGCAGCTGCGAGCGCTCCCCGAAGAAGGCGAAGCTCCTCCCGGGCCCTCCCGAGCCCATCTCCGGCCCCGAGCTCCGGAGCGAGTTCTCCCACCACCAGCGCGGCGTCGCCCGGATCAACAACGGCAGCTTCGGCAGCTGCCCGGGCTCCGTCCTCGCCTCCCACCGCGACTGCCTCCTCCGGTTCCTCCGGCAGCCCGACGACTTCTACTTCAACTCCCTCCGCGGCGGCATCCTCCGATCCCGGTCCCTGATCGGGGACCTCATCAACGCCGACGACGTCGGGGAGGTGTCGCTCGTCGACAACGCCACCACCGCCGCCGCCATCGTGCTCCAGCAGGTCGGCCGCGGGTTCGCCGAGTCGAGATTCGCCCCCGGGGACGCGGTCCTGATGTTCCACTGCGCGTTCGAGGCCGTGAAGAAGTCGATTCAGGCATACGTGGCGAGCGCGGGGGGCTCGATCGTCGAGGTCGAGCTGCCGTTCCCCGTGAGCTCGGACGAGGAGGTCATTGCAGCGTTTAGGAGAGGGTTGGAGAGAGGGAAGAGGAATGGTAGGAGAGTGAGGTTGGCTATAATCGATCATATCACCTCGATGCCGTCGGTGTTGATCCCGGTGAAGGAATTAGTCAAGATTTGTAGGGAGGAGGGCGTAGATCAGGTTTTCGTGGACGCCGCGCACGCGATTGGTAGCGTTGAGGTCGATGTGAAGGAGATTGGGGCTGATTTTTACGTGAGCAATTTGCACAAGTGGTTCTTTTGCCCGCCTTCCGTGGCATTCCTGTATTGTAGGAAATCGTCGGGTTTGGTGAGCGACATGCACCATCCTGTGGTTACGCACGAATACGGGAATGGATTGCCGGTGGAGAGTTCGTGGATTGGCACGAGGGATTATAGCTCTCAGCTTGTTGTGCCTGCGGCGTTTGAATTTGTGAAGAGATTCGAAGGAGGGATTCGGGGGATCATAAAGAGGAACCACGAGCAAGTTGTGAAAATGGGACGAATGTTGGCAGAATCTTGGGGGACGAATCTCGGGTCTCCGCCAGAAATGTGTGCTAGTATGATCATGGTTGGGCTTCCTTCGAGGCTGTGCGTTTTCAGCGGAGAGGATGCTCTCAGGCTGAGGTCGTATCTGCGGGTGAATCATGGGATCGAAGTGCCTATACACTATCAGGCTCCGGCCGATGGTGTTGATGGACCTAGGGACAAGGATGGAAGCATTACAGGATATGCTCGCATTTCTCATCAAGTTTACAACACTGAAGACGATTATTTCAAGTTCAGGGATGCAATCAATCAACTGGTTGGGAATAATTTAACTTGCACAATGCTCCTTATAGAGTGAAAAAGGTACTCTTTTTCACCCATGGGATCATCTCATGAGAGGAACCATAGCGTTTATTCTTCATGCCTTCTATGCCATGAACTTAGAGCCACTCATATCCTACTTTATATCATCTTTATTTTCATCGTGGATAGAATGTGCAGAAATTGCTGTTCTTTTCGTTGATCTGAGTCAAGCACAGCAATTCAATTTTCGGACATATGGCTCAATTGAACTCTCTGATGATTGAATAATCAGCTCTTTACGCATTTCAGGACCGCTTCTTGTGTGCCAGTTGATCACTTGGTTTGTCAAATGCTGCTGGCTTGACCTGTTATTTTTCTCTTTGCTTCTTGTAGGTTGTTCTCTATTAACGCAACGCTTTTATGGGCTTTTTGTAATTGTATCAGAGGATTATTGTAAATTGGAGATTGATATAGAGCGCTTCGTTACTTTAGTACATGATTGCGTGCTTATATTGATCTTATGCTTAGGCTTCCTTTAGAACGTTTTCAATGGGATATTTAAGGATTTGACCATTTTCCCTGTGAAATTGTATAAACTATTTTGGAGAAATGGGACGAAGTCTGCCCCCTATGACTGTATGAGTTGCTTTTGACTTTTTAGCATGAAGTCGTGTAGTTCTTGGACTATATGTTTATTTATTGTGCATTTTCTTTGCTCTCATAGATTTCTATATTTGAAATCCTTACCTTGAGCTGCAGTTATATGTGAGCAATTTCCATGAAATGATTGAATGTCTTGAGGCCTATTTGAAATAAGAAAACCAGGACAATGGCGGTTTTGACTGGACTGATGCTAACTCTAGGTGTGAGGTTTCAATCTGATGGAACTTCACTTCTATCTTCGCCTAAGTAACTCTTTATCTAGGTTTCAAGATCCATGCATGTTGAAAGGTGGACAGAACTCCAATAGCTTGTGAATAAGTTATGGTCGATTTGCTGTGTGGATACTGATTTGCACTTAGAACAGCGTTTTTTTAAGCTTCCTCTGCTTTTGCGCACTTCGTTTTAAAAAAACATTGAAGGTGGACATCATGTTTTGACTGCATTTGTTTTTGCTTGGCTAGAGTTTCCGAATAGCCTCTTCTTACTTTTCATGCTGTGGTGGCAGGTCCGTTCGTGATTTGCAGTTGATGAGCCTTGTTTGGAGTAATGCAACTCTTTCACTACTGTGCCAATGTCTGCGGCTTGTTATGGTTTGGTAAACCGTGGATGGCCGGGTGGAGTTCTATATGTGCTCTTCAAATCCTTGATGGTTTTTCCAAGAATAACTGCTATGAGCCGACACTTGCGGATGAGGCATAGCCATATTGTATTGACAATAACGGTGAATCTTAGAAAATTTGACCATTAGTTCCAATTCACTAAATTTCAGTAGTTGTCCTGCCAACTTGGTCCAACGATTGCTTGATAATTGACTTTTAGTTTGTCTTAGGGATTGATTGTCGGAATCTCTTCCGGTGGAGACTATTCGTGAATGCCGAAGCCATTTGCCTCTTCTATGTTGTATAAGTGGTAATTTCGCATCTGAATGCGAAGCCTAGGGTAAGAGGCGATGTGCACGGATTCAATGAGTTGCGGGAAATTAATTTATCATGTTTTGTCAATGAATTGAAGCTTGGTTTCGAAGGATTCCCGGGCAGACAACATTTTCACTTTCTTCTGCTCTCTATCCTTGTTTGTGATCAAAGATGTTTCGTCAAAGAAGACATCCATAAGAAAGACAAAACAAAAGTTCAAAAGAAACGTCATGAAGCCGAAGAGCTCAAGTGAAGAGCAACCGAGGATGCAGAGAGATATGCAGTGGAGGTAAGAAATGTTCAAACAGAATCAAGATTGTAATTGACTCGACCAACGAAATGCTTGATCCAATTGACAAGGAATGTGTGTTTCACATGAATTTTCGAAAGCCTGAGTCAGTTGAGTCCCCATATCAACCATAGCACAGATCATTGCCTAGCTAAATTCTCTAATGGTGAAGAGAAGTGTGGCTAAAATGAAGAGGACCCCCAAGAAACTGGATTTGGTTGTCGAAAAGTGGGTGGAGGACCACCGGAAAAGAAGGGCCGTGGGAAAAGTCAAGGTCGATGAGAAGACTTCATTCATTTCATGCTTTCTGCAATGGAATTGGAGGATGGGAAAAACTCTGTTTTTGGGTAAAAAATTAGGGATCCGGCCTTAATCGGTTCATTTCCCGGTTTCATGCTGTGAATCGGTCACCGGTTCTACTTGGGACCGGCCTTGTTGGTTCCCGGTTCCCGGGTAAATTTTTGTTTCTAACGGTTCAAAATCAAACCCTAAGTCTGTATAGCAGACGAAATTGATGTAAAAGAATGCTGCCGAGATAGGGTTGAGCACGAGGAGAGCCTGAACTGATGCAAGGACTGCCGAGACATTATCTCTAAAAGACGAAAGATTGTCACGGTGCGTACAACATTATCAATGGTTGCTCTTTTATGAGAAGATGACGTTGGCATTGTCATCATCTTTCAGCATATCGATGATGTCCGCAAATGGAACAAAGTCTCTGTCACCAAGTGGAGGAAAAAGAGGAAAGAAAATTGACTCGTCGCAAACGCGTAGCCTCTCTGTGCTGACGATAAAGCAAGTACTGGACAATTGGACATGTTGACTGCCATTTCGCGTGCATGCATGAGCTTGACCCTTTTTAAGCTCTCCACAGAGAAGAGAGCTCGACCCCTTCCATTACAAATACCCATTTACTCTCTATACTGAGGACACCCTGTTTTGGAGGAAGTGTAAATGCGAATCAAGTGATGTTGGCTAACACTATCACCTAGAGGGGGTGAACAGCTAATTTTAATAACGCTTGACGGTATATTGTGGAATTAAAAATGTCAAGAAGATGTAAGTTTGACCGGGTAAGAACAGAGTGTTGATATAAGCAGGTTTTGGTTACAATAAAAAGTGCAGTTGGTGTTTTTATCATGAAGTAATTAGGTATGAATGGAGAGATAGAAAACATGCATAAGAGCTTATAGTGGTTCGGTTTAGTGTAAGTCCATGTCCACTCTCCTATACTTATAACTACTTAGCTGGATTTTACTAATCAATCGTTGAGAAGTTACAGTAATAGTGGTGCTTATACTCAAGCACTTTTCCTCGAAGTTGGCGCTGCTTATACTCAAGTTAATAAGACTCACTATCCCACACCTAAGCAAAAACTTTCACGCTACCAACACTTCTAGAAGGTTGCAATATTAAAGCTCATAGAAGATAATTGAAAAGAATGTAAAACTCTCAAAAAATGGAATTATGAACTCTTGATCGATTTACTTTCTCTGGTGCCTCGGTCTACTTCATCTACTCTTCAACATCCAACCGTTGGACAATTTTCAAGAAGATCAATCTCCAATCTAGCCATTGGACAATTGTTGAAAAGATGAAGACAACCGCTAAGATCAACCAATCAAAATTATCGTAGATTTGGTCATCCATACAATCAAATGTTGGCTTCTTAAAGTAAAGTATTTCATGATTGTCAATCCATTAAGATATCTGGCGTGATTGAATATTTCGCGTAGATAATCTTTAAGATTAATGTTCAATCTATTTCTTTAGTATAGGAATTCATATCAAATTACAAGTTGTCAAGGGATAAGATCTCAAAATAATAGTCTTGAAGATTGTGATAAGATTGTTGTTGCAAGTAATATAAGTGTTCTTCTTATATTCACAATCACCGCATATGTATAGCTCTCCCGTCGTCTCATGATAGTAGACTTTAGCCAAGCTTCTTCTCATATTAAGCTTTTGCAGTACTTTGCTCATATCCACTCAGTATGCTGTCCGCGTAGTACTCTGCTTATTCTCGCATTATGCTGTTGATATTCAAGCAGAACGCTGCCGATATTCACGCTTTGGTTGATTCTGGCTTCCTGTTATATTCTACTGTTCTTTTCAAGAATCTTTTTGGAACGATAGTGATGTAGATCATGTAGACTTAAAACCTTGATATTTCCACATCTATATAAACTCTCTATTCTACTAGACTTGTTCACATAAGTTCTTCCAGTCATTTAGAATCCTTTCACTGATTATATCAAAGGTCCATTCATCGCAGATATTACCTGAAACATAAACAACTCTTGCATCCAGATCGATATAAACTATTGATAGTTTTGTCAACTTCAAAATATATTTGGAGGTTTTCTCAACATTAGAACCCAAAATAAACAAACGGTTACTTTCACACCTATACAAATCATACACTCCTCTCTGTACAAGGCACGAGCTTCTGACGAAAGTGGAAAATCTCTGTATTCTAAGAAGAAGATGGAACCGGTTGCATAACCACGCAAGGGGATTTCTCCAATCCTCATCAGTATTAAACTCACGTTCACTTACACATCCTGGATTCGATATGTCGGAAAGTGAACCAAGAGCCCTCCTTCCTGTTCACAGAGTTTTCTGGTTCGGGCCTTCCTCTGCTCTGCTTTCTCTCTTCTCCAGAACTGTGTTATTGGATTGGGTTACAAACCCGAATGGAAGTTTTCGGTTCATGTTGGGTTTTGGTTCCTGCAGTTGTTTAAATTTATTTTATTGTACTTTTCCTGATTGAATGTTGTGATCAGACAAAAGGAGAGGGTGATTTAAGGTTTTCAGAAGTAGACTTGCCTTTCTTGTCATCAACATTCTATTCGAAATTATTTTCCCTCTTAATTGATATCAATTTTGGCCTTAAGTAAAAATAGATGCATTACAATAACTGTCGATGAAAATGTGTTTCACGCATGGTTACTGAGATTGCAATCAGTGAGATTTTATTGCTGGCAATGATTAACAATTTGCTGAGTTAAAAACCAATTCATAAGCGAAAGAGAGTTATACTGACCATACTTTGAGAGCTATGTTGCGGCATATACACTTTGAAGAAATCTGGCCCTCCTCTGGGAGCATTCTCCATCTTCTTTTGTTAGCACGTACAAGATTGAGATTCGAGTCAATATCCTATAGTTAATATAGGCAAGCTTAGTGAATCAGAAAATGCAACATCACTCAGAACAGACATAAACCGTGCAATATCTCAGTGAATACAATCTCGGAAACCATGTGCAGAAAACATTTTCCTTGACAGTATTTTACAGCAACTATATTTACTTAAGGCCAAAATTGCGGTTAATTAGGAGGGGAAACATTTTTGAGTAGTAGTCATGTGGGATGAAGCACCATTGTGAGGGATCCATGCCTGGTTGTCAGGATCAGAAGCCTTCAAGGCAGCAAATGCTTGAGGAAGGTCAGACTGATATGCTTGATTGAACTGGTGACAGTAATTCGGCACTGTGTGCCTTGGTTTATCGCAGATTTGAAAACGTAATTCTGCTTGTTGTCCTTTATGCTGATTTTTCCCTGCTTAAGGATCCTTCTCTTTGTTGGCATTGTTGCAGTTCTGCAGATGAAACTGATAAAAATTGCGCCCTCTTGGACTGAAAGTGCTTTGCCTTGCCTTGAAAGCTTTATTATCCTTTTGTCCCTGAAATCTTTGACCAACAAAAACATTCTGATTTGAGAAGCCAGATTCTTCGAAGTCATGCCACTTTCTCATAGTTTCATGGCCTTGAAGGAGCAGCACGATATCAACATAAGAAGGAACGGGAGGGTTTTAATATAGAGGTAAAAAAGGACTCGTAATTCTTACCCAAGCCTCAAATAAGCGAGAAAATTTTCGAGCTGTCACTTACGGGCTTTCCAATAGCAGCAAGCAGAAATGCCCTTGAAAATGCTGGTATAATCATAGAGTAAGTGCCTTTCTTTTACATATTGAGGCTGTCAAGTGGATAATATTCACTTCTTGAGATTCTTTTGCAAAGGAGTTGATTGATCCACGCAGTAGTCTCAAGCCCTACAACCATGCCGACAACACCTTAAGACAATGTTCCAGTGATTCATCCACACAGGAGACAATCAGACCATTTCCATGCATTATACTGTGAATTGGGAATGAGCTTTTTCCCACTCACAACTTCAGTGTTTGGGACTTCAATTCCATGAACTGGAGCAGTTTAATATCAATAGATCCCGGCATATCCTGGCTTTCGACAAGACCCATAGTTTGGGTCTTCCAAAGTTTAAACTTTGAGTGGCTTAGCTTAATTGTCACAAAGTTTGCAACATTCAGGGTCAATGGATAAGGGTACTTATAGCAGGTTGAGCTTGCCATTGTAGATAGACAGCTTCGGGACTTTTCCTTTCTAAAGCTCTGATACCATACGAGTGTTTAAGAGTGGCTTTGAAATGAATAGGCCAACTTGCTCTCAATCTGAGACTCTGCTTTGTATAAAATATGTCTACAAGTTTCAGATACAAGATAATAATATGGAGATGACGTGGATAACAGATAACAGCTCTAACTAAGCTTTAAACAAAGTAGAGAGAGAATAATATAATCAACAAATTGCTGTAATCCTGAGGTGGTTTCTTCCAACAGTATGATATCGTCGTTTGATTTCAATCCACAGAAGCAACCACACAACCATGTCATGTTATTGCCAGTTTTGTTTAGGCGTTATTAAGAATAAGATAGATTACTAAAGTTCAGACATCTTACAATAGAGCTGCTCTCTTCCTCAAGATACTCGGGTAGCATAAGTTCTGTCGCGACCGAACTCTCCCGAGCCTTTTCATCGGACGACATGCAAAAAGAAGGAAGGCTCGTCTGATACGTGCTAAGTCTAGGTTCAAGACTTAACTCTGGCTCTCCCAAGCCCATACCATATCGCGACTTAGGGTTTAAGTTTTTAACATGCAGATGGTTTATACCAAGGAGTCGCCACTAATCAATTTGGGGTAGGTCGATTAGAAACCCAAATAGGGTGATGGGAGAATCACCCTATTCCTACGGACCAGAGATTAACTGGGTTTGGGGACTTGATTACATTAGTTAAATAACTAATGCCATTTCGGTACCTTTCTACCCTGTTCATTTCATGAAAACATTTGTCAGGCAATTTAGATTGATTTTAGGACCTTTCTCCTAACATGTGAGGTGATCAAACGAGTGCATAATCAGAAATGATCAGCAGTCAGGAACACAAAAATTTATACAACCTAAGGTTCTAACCTTAACTAAGTCAGATGACATTCAAAACACAACAGCTCATGCGATTGTATTAGAAAACATGCATAATAACGCAACGTAATAAAAACAACATGCAAAGTACTAACACAACCTCAGGTTTGTCTAATTTAAATAAGATAATAACATGCATAATAATATAATAATGGATTAAAACATTTAGATAACCCACATAATAAAAAAACTTTTCTTAAAAAAATAAAATAAAAAAAAATTTTGAATTTTTTTTTTCGGAAAAATAAAATAAAATAATAATACCGAAAGAAAATAAAATAAAAATAAAACATTTTTTTTAAAATTTTTTTTTAAAATTTTTTTTTAGAATTTTTTTAGAATTTTTTTATTTTTTTTATTTTTTTATTAAAAAAAATAAAAAATAAAAACAAAAACAAAAATAAAATAAAAAATAATATAATATTAACCGGGTCGGGTCCGACCCGGGTCAACGGACCCGACCCGGTCGTTGACCCGGGTCGGATCAGCTGAACCGGGTCGGGCGGAACCGACCCGGGTCAACGGATTCGACCTGGGCGTTGACCCGGGTCGGATCTGTCGATCCGGGTCGGTCGAACCGACCCGAGTCAACGGATCCGACCCGAGCGTTGACCCGGGTCGGATCTGCTGATTCGGGTCGAATCCGACCCGAAACCACAGACCCGCGAGGGAAAGGGTGCCGGCGGAGCCGAAATGGCCGTCCGCCGGCCGACCCAGACCGGCACAGCCACCCGAATTGGCCCCTGGAGCCGCCACCGACGTCGCCGACCGCCTGGCTAGCCGTCCGGCCGCCGGTTCGCCGGTCGGCGACCGAATCAGAATCGATTTACCTGGGGGCAATTCGTCGAACACCTGGCGGGCGTGGTGGAAATCAGCCGATTTCGATCTCCTCCGACGGCGTGGTTGGCTCCAACGGCTGCGGCTGAGGTTCGACTGCAAGTGGGGACCGGGACCGGCGACGGCATGGGCCGGAAATCGCGCGAATCGGCCGACGTGAGTCCCGGCCGAACCGCGTGCGAAAACAGGGGAAAACAGAGGAGGTTCTCGGCCGGGGGGGTTCGCCGGTCGTCGGCGTGTCTGGGTGATTCCGGCCGGCCAGGGGGGCGACGGCGACGCTGCTGGCTCTTCTCTTGCTCCGGCGTAGCCTCGGTTTGCCCTCTCTCCCTCTTTGTTATCTCTCTTCTCTCTCAGTCTCTCTCTCCTCTGTTTCTCTCTCTACTCTCTCTGTGTCTGTGTCGCCGCCGTCGACTCGGCGGCGGGGATGGACGGATGAGACGCGGTGGCCGCGGGATGCTGCCTTTCTCTCTCCGGCTCTCTCTCTATTCTCTCTCTTTCTCTCTCTATCTTCACTCACCGGAGCTCCTCCAAAATTTGGCCGGCCTCCTCTCTCTCTCTCTCTTTGGCCTTATATAGCCGGCGGCGACGATGACGATGACGATGACGGACCTCCCCTGCGTCGGCGTGACGACGGCCTGCACCGACCGTCGTCACCCCACGACTTTGGTGGCCACTTGCAGGCCGGGGCAGAGCGAGGCAGGGGGGAACAGGAAACCGAGAGGGAGGAAAGGATAGGGGAGCCGGGAAACGAGGGGGGACGGGACTGGCCATTAATGGCCAGTCCCTGTGGCGTGCTTATCCGGCCCTGGCTGGCCGGATAGCGACGGCGAGGAGCGGCGCCGCCGTGCGTCGGCGTGACGTCGCAAACAGGGGAAGGACAGCGACGCTCGGCGGGGGGAGGAAGGAGGAAAAGAAGCTGGGCCGGGCTGGGCCCAGTCGCGCGGAGGGGGGAGAAAAAGAAGGAAAACGGGCTGGGCCGCGTGGGGAGAAGAAGAGGAAGAGAAGAAGCTGGGCCGGGCTGGGCCCAGCCGCGCGCGGGGGGAAAAAAGCGAGGAGGAGAAGGGGCGGGCTGGGCCGGCCTGGTCCGGCCCGATCCGATTTTTTTTCTTTCTTCTTTTTTTTTATTATATTTTTTTTAGGATTAATTAACAAAATATGTTCTAATAAGCCCTATTAATGCAAATGTGCCTAATTCTATATGCAATGCGTTTTAAATTGAAATATTTTTTGTTTTAGGAATTAAAGAAAATTAATTCCTAAATTTTGTGTAATTTATTTTGGGCAATTCAAAAATAGGTGTCTACAAGTTCCTTTCCCTGAAGTATTGAAGACTTCACCCACTGTATATAACTTCAAGAAACTTAAATTCACTCCACTTAATTGCTGAACCAAAAAGAACATATCAATGGCAGTTTTCACATTACTGAACATGTTCTTATAGTTCCTTTCCCTGTGGATAGGACATACACAATCATGCCATCACGAAACTACTTACTTTTATAGTTGCCATTTGCCACGTGTTTTCAATGCACTTTTACCTTTCTTTCTCATCACCTTGCAGGTGATTTACACACGAGAAATATATGAACAATACTTACAAAGAAAAAACTGGTATGGTCACCTATTACATGGGAAAGTAGGACCACCAAAATCCGTTGCACAAAACATAACTACAATGGCGCTGCGCTCCTGTTAAGAGCAACCAAGGATGCGTAGAAACCGTCTTTGATATTAATCAGAGTGTCGTGCTTTCCTTTCTCTACGATAGCCCCATTTTTTACCACTGCGATCACGTCTGCGTTTTTTATTGTTGTTAATCTATGCGCCACTATAACCGTTGTTCTATTGACCATGACTTTGTCTAATGCATCTTGAACCACTCTTTCAGATTCAGCATCCAAAGCACTAGTAGCCTCGTCGAGAAGGAGTATCTTCGGATCCTTCACTATTGCACGTGCAATGGCCACCCGCTGCTTTTGCCCACCGGATAACTGGACTCCACGCTCGCCGACTAATGTGTCATAACCCTGCATAGTCGTTGTTATATCGGTTAACTGTGATTTCCAGGAAACTTGCGTACTTATTGCTCACTTAACCTGCCTATGTCCATCTTGTATTAGGGACGAGATAAACTTGCCTGTTGCAGACTACTGATAAACGTATGGGCATTTGCTAACTCTGATGCAGTCAATATCTCTGCTTCCGTTGCCTCTCCATCCTTTCCATATGCTATATTGGCACGGATGGTGTCATTGAACAGAACTGGTTCTTGGCTCACAAGGCCCATCTGCTGCCTAAACCACTTTAACCGTAGCTTCCGAATTTCAATCCCATCAAGGGTAATGTGACCAGAATCAGGGTCATAAAACCGTTGCAGCAGAGCTATTACTGTTGATTTCCCACTCCCGCTCTCTCCTACTAAAGCAATAGTCTGAAAAAGCAAAAATCATCGTCCATATGTGCATGTACTAATATCAGCACGTGTTTAGCGCATCATGAATGACTGGAACTCAGATAAGAATAGAAAACGATTTTTCAAAGAGAAAGTGAAAGAGTTGTGATAAAGCTTTACTTTGCTGGAATGAATGGTCAAGCTAAGATCTTTGAAAATTTGTATATCGGGCCGAGAAGGATACTTGAAGCTGATGTGACGAAGCTCTATTTCTCCCTTCACATTTTCTAGCGTTTCTCCGGAATCATCACTGGGGTCTATTTCTGATTTTCTGTCGATGATTTGGAAAACCGAGGCAGTTGCACTCCTGGCTTTGGTGGAGTCCTGAGTGAGGGAACTTGACTGAGTAATTGCAAGGGCTGCCATGGTCAGGGCAAAAAATACCTGGAAAGCACAGAATAGATAAACCATCAAATGAAATTCGAAATTAAAATAGTCCTATCCTTAATAATTTGGTGCAATGAACTCGCCAGTGTTTCAGGGCAACTGACAAAACAGGAAAAAATAATCTTACGCGGAAAACTTCTGAAAATGTTGTCTTGCCATCCTGGACAAGTCGAGCTCCAGCATAGAAGCAGGTACCATAGACTGCATAAAGTAAGAAGAAAGACAGGCCAAACCCGACTCCGCTAATCAACCCTTGTCTAATTCCGGCTTTTATTGGCCCTTCGCATTTTTTAGCATAAAGTTGCATGATCTTTTCTTCAGAACAAAAAGAAGCAACTGTCCTGATGCTTCCAACTGCATCAGTAGCTACTTGACTGGCTTCCTCGTACATCATCTACGAACAGAGAGGCTGTGATTAACACCAGAAATATCTAAATATCTGTCCAATTAACCAAATATTTGGGCAATTTTCACCTGTTTGTTCTCTTGAACACTCAAGTGGACAGTGACTAGACATAGATAAATTATTAGAAGTAGGACCATAAATGGTGAATAAGGAATGCGTACCTTGGCGTCTGCACTAAATCCTTTCATGAATTTTACTTGGACGTATCCATTAACAAATATCAGAGGGAGCAACACAAGGACGATGAACGCCAATTGCCAGCTAGCTTCAAAAGCGATGACTAAACCAGCAACTGCAGATGCGCTGTTTTGAACGAGCTGCCCTAATGCATCCCCAACTAGGGCCCGCACTGTTGCTGCGTCTGCTGATAGTCTCGCGCCGACGACACCGCTGGAGTGCTCTGGTTCATCGAACCAACCCACCTCCATGTGCACCACCTTCTCAAAACACATAGATCTTATCCGTTGGATTAATCTGCAACCTGCTATCGAGAAGAAGTACGTCCTCGCTGGATATGCTACTAATGATACCAGGCCAAGAGTCATGAACATCAATGCCCAAAACTTCGAATCTTTTTTTAGTTTATGAGGTACTTCATAAAATGTCTTGATCGCAGTAGATAATAGTATGCCAAAAATGGGGAATACCACACCAGCAATGATCGCAAATATAGATCCAAATAGTAGCACAGGCACTTCTGGCTTATTAAGATATGCGAGCCGTCGAATAGAAACTTCTGCAGCTGCTTCTGTTTTCTCCAAAGAAGAGGACTCTGGATTTGCTGGTGCACCATCAGGGGCATTTAATCCCGTGGCCAGACCGAACGAGATAGATAAGGAATGGCGGCTGCTATTTCCCACACCTGATGATCCCCGACTAACGGATCTCAAGGACATTCTTTGACTCGATTGTCTACCGTCAAGGAGATTTTCTGATTTGCTTTGGTCTTCTGTTGCTTGATCTTGCTCTGCATTTACTTGCTGGAGGCGTATTAGCTGACTGTATGCTCCATCAGGATCTTTTAGCAGTTCCAAGTGTGTACCTGACAAAATTTGCCAAAATATTAGCTCTAGCTCCGTTTGAGCCTGCACCCAGTTATATATGTGAAGTTCCCACCGTTTAAACGGGATATTCATATCAGGTCAACTAGGTAGGATTGGCTTTCATTTTAGACATGCCATGGCTAAAAATTCATGCTTTAGTACCTCTCTCTACTATCTTTCCTTGATGAATGACAGCGATCATATCAGCATTCCTGATGGTGCTCAAACGGTGTGCTACAATGACAGTGGTTCGATTAGCCATTATCCTGTCCAATGCCTCTTGTACTATCCTCTCTGATTCTGCATCTAGCGCGCTGGTGGCCTCATCTAAAAGCAAAATCCTAGGATCTTTTAGAATTGCTCTTGCAATGGCAACTCTTTGCTTCTGTCCTCCAGAGAGCTGAGTACCGTGTTCACCGACCATCGTGTCCAGTCCCTTGATGTAAAGATGCAAAAAAGTTTAGACTCACAATTCGATTAATCTCACTTAGCTTAGAGGTAAAATGATCAAACTAAACATCTCTAGACCTTGGGCAATTTATCAATGAATTTAGCAGCATTGGCTACTTCAGCAGCTGTTCTTATCTCTTCGATGGTTGCATTGTCTTTTCCATACGCAATATTATCCTTGATGCTTGATGCAAACAACACAGGTTCCTGGCTCACAAGGCCAATCTTACTCCGCATCCATTTAAGCTGAAACTCCTTCAGGTTTACACCATCGATGAGCACTTCACCAGCTTGTGGATCATAAAACCTCTCTATAAGACTGATCACGGTGGATTTTCCGCTTCCACTTTGTCCAACCAAGGCCGTGGTCGTGCTGCTCGGTATGTAAAGAGAGAACCCATTAAATATCAGCTCATCTGGTCTAGCTGGGTAGCTGAAGTAAACATCCTTAAGTTCTATGTCTCCACGAATTTCGTCCAATGTCTTGCCACAGGTGTCGCAAGAATCGATCTCAGGCTTCCTGTTGATGGTCTCAAACATCTTAAATGCTGCAGCTTGACCAGCGGCAAATGCGGTCATGCAGGGAGAAGCCTGTCCTAAGGACCTGAGAAGTAAGCCAAACCAATTCATTGATTATGGGTCTGCTGTAGCACAAACACAACAAAGCTACTTACAATTGATTTATGCCTAATCTCTCTTCGATATAAATATCGAATCTCTTGGATGGTTTGTAAAATAATCAATTATTAGCTTTTCCTTCCTGAAAAATAACATGTATCCTTAACTCATGAATGTATATGCGAATTGAAAGTTGAATAAGTCCAAAGTGCAACTAACATTGAACCAGCTAAGACAGCGATGATGACGTTAAGTACTTCACCCCCGGTATATCCTCTTTGCAGAATCATCTTTCCTCCGAACCATATTGCCAATGCGTAACTGCAGAAGAGAATCAACAAGGCTGTACCAAGACCTAATCCAGCGGCCATGCCTTCGTGAACTCCTGATTTGTATGCATCCACAAGGAACTTGTTGTAAGTTGTTATTGCCAGCTTCTCCCCAGTAAATGATGCTACCTAGTTGCACCAATTGACAGCCATCATCTCAGAGTCAAAATTATAAAACAAAATAGGCTTTATATATTAAATCGACTTACAGTTCTAATTGACCCAATTGTTTGTTCAACAACATTTGCCGCGTCTGCGTAAGCACTTTGTCCCCGCGATGCCATCTTGGCTATGATCAGGGACATGAGGCCACCAGAAACCACAATGGGAGGAATGGATGATAACATGACTAAAGTAAGTAGCCACCCTTTAGAAAATGCGATGATGAATCCTCCGATGAACGTCGACACAAGCTGTATGAACTTTCCAACCTGCAGAAATCCAAGAGATGCAGTAATATAGAACACCATCACTTCCTGTGTGAAAAATTTTCTGTGTTTCCTTCTCTGCTAGTGTCCGGCTTCAAGCTGAAATGTTACCTTCTCTCCCATGGCATCTTGTATAAGAACGGTATCACCAGACATTCTTCCCACAACCTCTCCTGTGTTTGTTTCCTTATCGAAAAAGGCAATGTCCTGTCTCAGTATGGTCTGAAGATACAATCCCCTTATCCGAGCAGCCTGTCTCTCTCCCGTGATCATCCAGAAAGTCACCTCTGACAAAACAAGCCATTCCGCTGTTCATTTCCTCTTGCTAATGAAAACTCCAGAATTTTTTTGGGCGAGAGATGTACTTACGAAGAAATGCTGTCACACCAGTAAACATTGCCAGGTAGATAAACTTCAGAGATACCTGAATTCACATTGTATGAGTGTAACATATCAGTAGGAAGGAAATACCTGTTCCTTACTAGTAACAGCACCTGGAACAGATAGTCCGCTACCTATTTTTCATGCTTTCACTTAATAACTGATTACTGTTAAGTACTCTGATGACTGGAAGTGTGTAGCATCAGGAAATAACATTATGCTTCAAAGATTGTTACCTTGGAAACACGATGCACCAAATTTCCGTTGTTTTGGTTAATTCCGAATGAATCCATCAATTGCCCGAAAAGTACTGTCATGAGGGGCAAACCTAAGCCATTGCCAACAGCACCTATTGTACCCACAAGCATCAAAACCATGTCGATGAAATCTGCGAACAAGAACAGCTTGTGAAATGGAACTGTATTGGTTTTCTCGTCTTCTTTGTTCTTTTTAGGTCTGTCCTTGGCCTCTGCGTGACTCGTCGAATTAGTAGCCACATGCATTTCTATATCCATGTTCGAGCTGCGATCCATAGACATTATACCGAATGGAAGATCACTCTATATTGCTTTTCAACTTGTTCATCAAATAAGCCCAGGAACTATCTTGCATCTGCAGAACAAAGTAAACGACAGGAATCAATACATTACAGGACAAGCCAGAAAGTGGAACTTCGAACGCTTTAACAGATATACATACTTCATGGATCTGAATCAAACCTCCAGAAAAGATCCAACAACTAAAACACAGAACTAACATACGAGATGGCTACTCAATTTGAATGGTACAGTCAGTCAACAATCCAAAAGAAGCATCCTTTAGTAGTGCAGGCTCGTCCAAGTAAATAAGGAGCAAAGAATGCTGGAGACACTGAACTTCCTTGCATTCGGACGTACAAACCTCTGATCTGCTCTCTGCTCATGCAAAAATTGTCAACCTTGAAAACCAGGCCACACGGAACAAATTAAACAACGGTTGGCGAAAAGGAGGAAGAAAATCATGGTAATTTCATTTCTTCTTTATCCAGAAGCTAAAAAAGGAACACCAACTCACGTGATCTAATTCAAAGTGGTTTCTTCATCTTCCTTCTTAAACCAATACTCTTCCTTTTCCCATATAAAGGCCTTCAACCAAACTTGAAATTCAAGAAATGCTACTTCAAGAAGTATCACAAAACAAGACGAGGGAGAATATAAAATATCAAGAATCACTAACTCTCTGATCTTATACCTGCTGTAAAATCACTAAAAGAACCACAATGGCCAACCACAGATGGTCTGATCTGGTTTACCATCGTCGAGATCCCCATAGTTTAACACCATAATCAACATCATTAGACCGAAATAAACCAAAACCAAGTTGCCATTTTCTTTCTACAGCAAAGAGAAGAACAAAACACAAAAAAAAAGTTATAATAAAAATAAACCAGAGACAGAGAGCTCAAAAGGTTGTCTTTTAATGCAAGTAGCAGCTGAGAAATTGTCCCCTACTGCATCGAATGCTTTGAAAAATTGCAAATTCAGCGGCCGCTGCTTTCCCAGCCCACTGAAGATACTTGAGGATTAAGCATGATAGTGCCCTGTACCGGAAAGATTGACCAGTTGGGTTTAGAATTATTGAACTCTCTCTTTTGTCAACCTTAGTTTTGTGCGTAGTTCTGTTTGTATAAATAACATCTAGAGCATGTCTTTCGGTGAGAATCATCATACACAATAATGTTTTCACTGATCAGTACAATTGCACAACAACCGTAGAATGTGCTTTTGTTTTTTCAACGGTCGTTCCCAGTGACATGACATTAGCCGCCACATTTATTAATGAATATTTTTCCTAAGGAACAAATAGTATTACTATTGCTCGTGTTTCTTGTCTTCCTTTTCGGGCATCAAAACCTGTAGGGGGGAACAAGCAAAGCCTTTAAAAGAATAATACGAACAACAATTCTCGATTTTTGAGTTGCGTGAGGCCAAAGCTGTGTCAATCTTGACTGCCTGTTCTCTATTAAATTATTATTATTCTTGAATTATTTGTTTTTAAAAATTCTTAAAGAAATAGAAGTACGAACTCGCTTAGCACTAGCATTTATAAATTAAGGGAAGGCTAGAAATTGACGTGAGGCGGGACCATAGTATTAGAACTTTACATGATGATTGGACCATAGTATTAGAACTTTGGGAAAAAGCCATAAATAAAACTCCAAACTATACTCACTTTGACACATTTACACCAAACCTTTAAAGAACCCTAAACTGTGCCCCACCACGACACATTTACCCTCCTTAAAGGTTTTGTAAGATGATTTTTCAACTAAAATGATGTTTTTATTTCCTTAAGTGACGCGGGCGCCATATCAATAAAGTTTGCTTTCCAACGTTTATGTAAGCAGATTGCTAATGGTGCTTATTGACGAAACCTTGACAAAGGTTAACTGTGTTACATGTTTGAGATTTTTGATGTTACAGAAAAAAGTTTAGAGTAAATATGTTACAATCGACATAATTTGTGAGTTTTTTTTTTTTACTTTTTCCCTAGAACTTTACATGATGATTGGTTATGTTACTTACGACAATACTATGCTTAAAGAGGACTACTGTGGCGTAGGCACCATACGTAAAAAGAAAACACATAGAAAAAGGCAAAGCTTGTTGCAAGTGAGGTTTAGGTTTTCCTTTTTATTCTGGGACATGAGAGATAGAGAAAGTTGTTATATGAAATGATTCATGCTCTAGAAAAGATTAACACTCACCAAATCTTTGGTGGCGATATCATATCTAACTTATATTAATATATTATAACAAAGATGCTCTTTCAAGTGTTGCTTTTATATTAAAATATTATAACAAAGATTCTCTTTCAAGTGTTGCTTTTAAGTGTGTAAACTTAGATTGCACACTAAAGCTGTCTTTTACCTCATTGCAAGAAAGAGTTTTGTGTGCTTTCCCACAAACAAAAGTAGTATCTACTAAATTGCTAAGTTCAATACTGACTTCATTTTTCTTTTTCCTATCAAACTTTCAATTTAAAATGTCAAGAAAAGTTAATTGTCATTGAAACAACTTCTTACCTTTTCGGATACAACTTTGTTTTATACCTTCCAAATATATAAATCGATAAATGTATGTAAAAGTAAGGATTAATACCACAAAAACCCAAATTGATACACCTGTGATAAATTTACCCAAAAACTAATTTTTTGACCACCAAACACCTCAATCTGGTATCCTAAATTTTATCATTAAGTTGCTGAGTTGGATAATACGTGACAGTTGACGGATGTACCGATTTGAGATTTTACCTTTCCTTTGTCATATATTTATCAATTTGGGATTTTATGAAGATTAACAGAGGATAAATTTATCACAGGTGTACCAATTTGAGGTTTTTGGTGGTATTAACCCTAAAAGTAATGCATCTAGCCATCTCTCGGTCATTTAGAAACAAAATAAAATAAGTTTTCTTCGAATGTCAGTAGGTATTTTGTAGAGTACATAGAAATCGTACATAAATGTAATAATGATGGCATTACTAGAAGATTGCGGATTTAAATGGCATAATTAATTTTCTCTGAATTATGATGGTAATTTCCTATTTGTCGCTATATATTTTTCCTAATAGAAATAATAATATAAATTTTCAATAGCTTTCTTGTTTTAGTTTGATTTAATTTTGTTTTAAAATGTTAAAAGAGTTCACTTTGATTGTTGTTTTTCTTTGTTATTTTTCTTATTCTCCTGTTCAACTTCTTTTTCAACTATCTTTGAGATAGAATATAGGCTATTAGTAAGAAAGTACGTGTGAAATAGAGCATTTTGTTTAGTTTCCTTAACATATCGTCGCATAATTAAAGATTAAAGTTACTAATTTTATTATACCGTAATGTATAATTTGTCAAAAAATTTCACAAACGATTTCCTTTGATTATTTATCGAGGATATTAATCCTGTGCAAAGCGCAGGTTTCCGTCTAGTGAACAAAAGATATAATATAAAAACAGAAAAGAGTGCCTATGGTGATTGAGCAAATGAATCAATTCAATGATCCATCAATAAATTGCTAAATTATGGACTAACACATAGATACTTGGTAACTAGTGAGAATAAAAGAGAAAAAGGCGAAAAAAGACGGTGATATTTAGGATTACAAAATTTTCTATACATTCGATTGTGAGCTGCAAAAACGATACCCCAAGATCTTCATAGCCAGAATCTATAACATAATGGTGAAAAAAAGGGTTTTGCACATCTGATTTAGATTTCATCATTTTTGATGTGTAATAGTGACGATCTAAAACTCAAATGCTTCTTATTGAAATAAGGAGTCATAACTTTCGTACAACGCTTACTTGAGTGCCATAACTTTTTTTCGACCACTGAAGCGTCATAACTTGAGTGTCACAAATTTCAATTGGTCAGTTAAGTGCCAATTTTTTTTTTAAAAGTTCACCCAAGTGCCGAAAATCCGACGTGGTATGACACTTGTGGTGAAAGTTTTTAAAAAGTTATGTCACTTAAATAATCAATTGAAAAGTTAAAAGGCACTCAAGTGATTTGATAAATAGTTATGGCACTTACGTGATCGTCGTACATTAGTTATGACACTCAGATGATTGAAAAAATGTTATGGCACTCAGGTAATAAAAAAAAATGTTAGGGCACTCATGTGAGCGCCGTACGAAAGTTGTGGCACTTATCCTGCTTCTCCTCTATTATTCTCTGTATCACTATAACTACTTTTGATGTGGGGTTATTTGTGAATTAGGATTAGAGAAGAAACTTGATCACTCTTTATAGAGTTTTTAGCCATGGACCCTTTCATCACAAGCTAGGCTCTACTAGGCCTACACAAGTTAGCCCCATATTAGACTAATTAAGAATATTTATATCTCATCTTATTAGACGAAACTTGTAAAATAGTAAATTTCAATATCAATTAATGTAGCAAATATCAGAAAAACTCTTACATCGACCGGTTTGTTGATTTGGTCCTATTCGTATCATTCAATAAAACGTATATGAATAGTAGAGTTATTTGAACATTAAGCGTTACTTATGAATCAAGCCATAATTTTTTTGGCTTATCGTTAGGAACTTGGATGTCGTACGGATTCTAGAACTTTACCATAACAAAAAAAGCAAAGAAGTAGGGAGACTCGGCAGCTTGCGCAGATGGTATAAGTTTTTGTCTAAATGGAAGCTAAAGACCCATTTTTTCTTTTATAAAAAAAAGCCTTGGTATTGAGGTAAAAATAATTATGCAAGTTCGGTATACAGACACCTGACAGGGTCAACCTAACTTTTTTTGGCGCTTTTTGTTTGACCCTTGAAGAAAAGGATGCCATGATTACTTCCACTTATTACTTCCACTTCATGTCGTGGGGGGTTGCCTAAAATGATTATTGGCAATAATGCTTTGTCAAAAAGCACATACTGACACGCACAGAGGGCTTTTTTGGGGGTCCCAATTAAGCTTGTGAATCACAGCTCCTCGTGTTGTGGCCATGCCACGAATGTCAACACAACACAAAAAGGTTATAATTAGACTTCATTTATCTCATAAAAAATAATTTATTTTTTTAAAAATAATTACTGATATCTTTTAAAATAATTAGTTAATAAAAATATTACACTATTCATAATAATTTATGTCTTCATTTAATTTTTGAAGTAATAGAAACGATTATTTTTAGAAAAATATTTTCCAAATCGTTCATTTTTCATGAAACAAACGTACCCTTAAAATAATTCTACATCAACTCTTGTAGCATAGAGAAGAGTAATTTATCTAGCCAGTCAAGAACGACTTGGTAGGGTCAAACTAACAACAAGAAATAGCAAAAAAAATGTTTTCCAATTTTTTTTTGTTGAGTTGCATGTATGAATTGTGTTAGAAAGTCCCACAACAAAGAATTGGCATAGTGTAGAGCAGTTATGTATCCTAGTTAGCCCATTACTCATTGACTTAAACTTTTAAATGAAAGTGAGTCAAACTAAATATATTAATGGGCTTAGACTTGAGCTCTTTCTTGGCAATCTCCCCTGGTGAAGGTATTAGACTTCTGTTGTACAGTCTCAACAAATGGTATCAAATTCGATAGTTGATTGGTGGCTCGCTCCCAATGTGTATCAATGTTTGGCAAATATCTCAACATAGGAATCTGGTGACCAATCCGATTTCCGGGCATGTAGGCGTTGTGGTGTAGCAATGCGGGCCCGCTGGTAGACTTCATGGCTTGGTTTAGAGAAAAAGATTAGGGATGAAGTTGGGCATCGGGTTTAAGTTGAGATAAGTTGATGCAAAATGATATTTGAATTAAGGTGGAGCAAACCTAACACTGAGAAGTCCCATATTGGAAAATTAGTGTGGTGTGAAGCTTATGGGCTTAAGCTTTTAAGTGAAGGTGGATCCAACTAGGTATATTGATGGGCTTGAACTTAAGCTTCCTCTTGGCAATCTCCCATGGTGAGAGTATCAAACTTTTCCTGCTCACTCCTAACATTTTCGGGAATAAGTAAATGCAAACAAGATTAAAAACTTGGGAAAATGGCATAGACGGTCCCTGAACTTTGGCCCATTGTGCAATTTGATCTATGAACTTTGAATTTGTTCAATGTAGTTTCATAACTTTAAGCTAATGTTAAATGTGGTTCATAAACTTTTAATTTGTTCAATGTAATCCCTGAACTTTTGGTACATGCTCAATTTAGTTCGTGAACTATATGAAAATGTTCAATGTTGAATATTTGGCTAAAATTCAGGAATTACATTGAATATATTCAAAGTTTAGGGACTACATTGAACAAATTCAAAGTTCAGGGACTAAATTGTATATTGACCAAAGTTCAAGGACTGTTTGTGTTATTTTCCCTTAAAACTTCATGATTTTCCAAAGTATAAAATATAAGATTAACAAAGATTGGCTATATCCACAATGAACTCAAAGTTAGTGAAGTTGTTGAGGGATAAAATTGACTTTTAGCATTTTGCTATCATACTTACGATTTAGAGATCTCGGTTATATTACGCAAAAAATGATTTTTGTCGAGTAAATACAGATGATAGATGAAAGAGGGCAAGGTTATGTAAAGAAAAGATAGGAGAAAATTATACTCTTATTAGTTTTAGATTTTCAAGTAGCCAATTAAGTGTTCTCACCTCACCAAAAAAGAAAAAAAAAATCCATCTTGCATTGTGATGTAGAACAGTTAGCCTGTGATTATCTTGAACAATGTGATCACCGTAATCTCCAGAAATCTCGACAGTTTTTTTGATTTTGGGGAAAACAACTATTCAGGCATTTTTCTATATTATCATTCAGACAGTTTCCTATATTACCATTCAGGCAGTTTCCTATATTACCATTCAGGCAGTTTCCATTAGTATTAGGAGTCCTATCTCTATATATAAGATGTCCATCTTGTAATCAAAATCACAGTATTATTAAATAAAAATTTCGAGTTCTTTGGAGTTGTTCCAAATTTACGCTTTCTCTTTGCGTCACATTGCTTCTTGTGGATTCTAATATATGAAAAACCATCACCAATCAAACTATACCGGAAGCCATACAGCTTAAATTCATTGTCCAAAGCCATTATTGAAGTCTAAAGATCTTAAACCAAGAAAGAACCCTAGAGATGCTCACAACCACTCCTTTTTAATCCTTTTAAAAGTGGAAGCACCTTTCATATCCGCCCCATGTTCCTCAAGGCCCATCGGATATGACCTTAGCGAGTTGACTTGCATAGGATGCTTGCTTAGCTCAATAATTAGAATTATAATTCGACGGATAATAGTGCTTAATAGGCATTTTGACTGGACGGATAACTGTTGCTAATTATTTATGTTCACTTGTGCATGTCGTTGCTGAAAATCAAGAGCTTAATTGGCGTTTTAGCTCTTTTATAGGTAGGAAAGCTTAGCTCAATAAGTCTGTCCTTTCCTTGTGTAGTTTTCCTGATTTGCCAGGAAGTTACTAAATATACTCCAGCAGATGTTATGCTATTGAATCAGCTTCGGTATGCAGATTGAAGGGCTAGATTGGCAGCAACAAGTAATGTTAAAGATGTCTCCTCATTGATTACTAGCCGTGGTCCTATGCAGTGAATCGGAGTATGTCATAGACAAGCCGAAAGAAATGGGAAAGAGTGATGAGGACATGTTAGCGATATGTGATCAATTCAGCAAGCTTGATTGCGACAACTCCGGAAGAATAAGGCTCCCGGGTCTCTTGGACAACCACCTGTGATGAAGAAAACGAAGGAAAGATTTCATTTGACCACTAAGGGCTCGATACTTGCTCCATTCTGCAAGATGGGCGTGGGATGAATTTGCAAAAGATAACGTGAACACCGTCATTGGTGAGAGCAATAGGTTCTGCAAATGTGACCGCCTTCAGTGCAGTTCTCCAGTGGGCATGAAGTTCTTGCGCTAAAGCCGTACATATGCATTAAGTGTACACATGCAAAACGGTTCTCTAGGTGAAAGACAACGATGAGAAATGGAAGGAGAGCATCTTTACCCTCCTCTATTGCTATAGGTCGGGGATCATAATTCAGTGAAGTGCTAGTAACCAAGTGGTCTGCTTTAGATCCTTGATGGTGGTTACTAGGATACCTCACCAAGTCAGAGGTTGTTGCCAACCAACAGAGGCTGCCTGTGCTTTACTGTTAATGTAGTGAGCAGCCAAACTGTGTTTTTTTATTTTAACGTGCCCGTGTCCGCATGTCCTGCTTCCCCTAATCTCTCTTAATCTTTGTCTTTCCCAGGAGTAAGGAATACCTTCTGTGTGTTTTACGTCCAAGAGATGCTGAAGTTCCGTGTGAAGCCGAAGACGAAATAGTTTTACAAGTGCTATATAATGTTTGTGCTTGTTCTTTTTGCATGTAAATGACCAGTCTACTTTCAGAAACCTCAAGTACCCCCTCGTTTTGTTTGATCACAACATTTAATCAGGAAAAGTACAATACAGTTGTAACGACCCAGTCCAATAAGGGCGGAGAGTGGTTGTCGGGGCCAGAGGGTCTGGATAAGGAGTGGCTCTTGGTAGGCTTCTAAGATGGCGAAGGGGACAAGAATGAATCGAACTGTGCACCAAACAAGGAAAAGCAATCATGAGATACATATATGAAAACTGGAATTAACTCACAGATGCGTTTTTTGACGGAACAGCAAGTTTTGCTTTGGAACTCCAAAATTAAGCGAGCTTAGGCTATAGCACTACCAGGATGGGTGACTTTCTGGGAAAATGCCTGCCTGTACGCCAAATGACAAAATCATGAAACTCAGTATGGGATGGGTCAAAGTGGACAATATCTAGAGTGAGCTAAATCCAAGGTATCACAAAAAAGTAATATAAAACACCTGCAAGAACCGAATCCGACAAGAACTGAAAACTTCGATCCGGGTTTGTAACACCTGAGAACACAGTTATGGAGAAGCGAGAAAGCAGACTAAAGGAAGGCAGGAACCAGAAAAACTCTGCGAACAGGAAGGAGGGCTCTCAGTTCACTCTTCAACTTACGGAACACAGGATGTGTAACTCAAACTGTGAATGTGAGTTTAATATGCGGAGGAGAATCTGATTAGAAAGAAAAATGGCCAAGCTGGATCAATCTCATGCACCTACCTAGATGGCGGTCAACAAGTTACGTTTTGTTCTTGCTTTGAAGTGAAAACATGGAGGAGCATAGGCGTCTGTTCTTTTTACCTCTATTGCGTTATACCGTACTATTCTTACATGATCATCTTATCTTATGGTAACTTGAGTTATACTGTTATAACAATAATAGTTGCATTCGTTTACTGATTTTTTCTCAAATTGTTAAGACATTAAATTTTGCCAATGACAGTTGAACATGCATACATGATCATCTTATATTATGGTAACTTGAGTTATACTGTTATAACAATAATAGTTGCGTTCATTTACTGATTTTTTCTCAAATTGTTAAGACATTAAATTTTGCCAATGACAGTTGAACAATCATGCATGTAAAGCCATATTCTCGTAAAGTAGTGACTTTTTTCCTGTAATGTCCCACGAGCTCTGATGATCTTTCGTTGCTTCGTGGGGGGGCTAAAGAATGTTTAAATATTTTTACAACTCTTTCCATCATGTAAAACACAATCACAGTTTTGATGTTGCTGAACATATTTTTAAAATTCTTTTTACTTTATCCAGGACATATAACACAAACATGCCGTCACTGATATACTTATTTTTATAGTCGCAATACGCATCGTGTTTGAGATGCACTTTTGGCTTTCTTTCTCAGCACCTTGCAGGGTGATTTACATAAGGAACCCACAAGAAAAACCGGTAGGGTCACCTGCTACATGGGAAAGTAGGACATAAACAAACAGGTAGCACAAAACATAATTACGATGAAGCTGCGCTCATGTTAAGAGCAACCAAGGACGCATAGTAACCGTCTTTGATATTAATCAGAGAGTCATGCTTTCCTTTCTCGATGATCACTCCATTTTTTACCACTGCGATCACATCTGCGTTTTTTATTGTTGATAGTCTATGCGCCACTAGAACCGTTGTTCTATTGACCATAACTTTGTCCAATGCATCTTGAACAACTCTTTCAGATTCAGCATCTAATGCACTAGTAGCCTCGTCGAGAAGAAGTATCTTTGGGTCCTTCACTATAGCACGTGCAATGGCCACCCGCTGCTTCTGCCCGCCGGATAACTGGACTCCACGCTCGCCGACAAACGTGTCATAGCCCTGCATAGTCATTATGATATCGGTAACTATGATTTTCGGGGAACTTGCGTACTTATTGCTCGCTTAACCTGCAAATGTCAATTATGTAATAGGGACGAGATAAACTTGCCTGCTGCAGACTACTGATAAACTTATGGGCATTTGCCAACTCTGATGCAGTCAATATCTCTGCTTCCGTTGCCTCTCCATCCTTTCCATAGGCTATATTGGCACGGATGGTGTCATTGAACAGAACTGGTTCTTGGCTCACAAGGCCCATCTGCTGCCTAAACCACTTTAACCGTAGCTTCTGAATTTCGATCCCATCAAGGGTAATGTGACCAGAATCGGGGTCATAAAACCGTTGCAACAGAGCTATTACCGTCGATTTCCCACTCCCGCTCTCACCTACTAAAGCAACAGTCTGAAAAAGCAAAAATCACAGTCCATATGGGCATGGTTTTTTATCAGCATGTGTTTGATGCATCATAATTGGCTGGAACTCTGAGAAGAATAGAAAAAGATCTTTGAAAGCAAAATTGAAAGGGTTATCATAAAGCCTTACTTTTCCAGAATGTATGGTCAAGCTAAGATCTTTGAAAATTTGTATATTGGGGCGGGAAGGATACTTGAAGCTGATGTGACGAAGCTCTATTTCTCCCTTCACATTTTCTAGTGTTTCTCTGGACTCATCACCGGGGTCTATTTTCAATTTTGTGTCGATGATTTCGAAAACCGAGGCAGTTGCGCTCCTGGCTTTGATGGAGTCCTGAGTGAGGGAACTTGTCTGGGTAATTGCAGTGGCTGCCATGGTCAGGGAAAAAAACACCTGCAAAGCACAAAGTCTATAAATCATCAAATGAGATGCAGAAATTAAAATTGATCTCTCCTTGATAATTTGGCTCAATAAAATCGTTAGTGTTCCACGGAAACTGACAAAACAGGAAAAGATAACCATACTCGGAAAACTTCTGAAAATGTTGTCTTGCCATCCTGGACAAATCGAGCTCCAGCGTAGAAGCAAGTACCATAGACTGCAAAAAGTATGAAGAACGATAGGCCAAACCCGGCTCCACTAATCAACCCTTGTCTTATTCCTGCTTTCATTGGCCCTTCGCATTTCTTGGCATAAAGTTGCATGATCTTTTCTTCAGAACAAAAAGAAGCAACTGTCCTGATGTTACTAACTGCATCGGTAGCTACTTGACTGGCATCCTGGTACATCATCTGCAAACAGAGAGACTTTGATTAACACCGCCGATATCGAAATATCTATGCAATCCACCGAATAGCTATGGAAATTTTCAGCTGTTGTCTCTCTTGAACACTCAAGTGGACAGTGACTACCCATGGATAAATCATTAGGACCATAAATGGTGAATAAGGTATGCGTACCTTGGCATCTGCGCTAAATCCTTTCATGAATTTTACTTGGACGAATCCATTAACAAATAGCAGAGGGAGCAACAAAAGGATGATGAACGCTAATTGCCAGCTTGTTGCAAAAGCGATGACTAAACCAGCAACTGCAGATGCACTGTTTTGAACGAGCTGGGCTACTGCATCCCCAACTAGGGCCCGCACTGTTGCTGCATCTGCTGATAGTCTTGCGCCAATGACACCGCTGGAGTGCTCCGGCTCATCGAACCAACCCACCTCCATGTGCACCACCTTCTCAAAACACATTGATCTTATCCGCTGGATTAATCTGCAACCTGCTATCGAGAAGAAGTATGTCCTTGCTGGGTATGCTACTAATGACACCAGACCTAGAGTCACGAACATCGATGCCCAAAACTCTGAATCTTTCCTTAGTTTATGAGGTTCTTCATAAAATGTCTTGACAACACTAGATATCAGTATACCAAAAATGGGAAATGCAGCACCCGCAATGATTGCAAAAGCAGATCCTATTAGTAGCACGGGAACTTCTGGCTTATTAAGATATGCGAGACGACCGATAGAAACTTCCACAGCTGTTTCTGTGTTCTCCAAGGAAGAGGACTCTGTATTTGCAGGTGCACCATCGGGGATATTTAATCCCGTGGGCAGACCGAACGAGATAGATAAGGAATGGCGGCTGCTATCTCGCACACCTGATGATCCCCGACTTATGGATCTCAATGACATTCTTTGACTTGATTGTCTACCGTCGAGGAGATTTTCTGGTTTATTTTGATCATCTGTCGCTTGGTCTTGTTCTCTGTTTACTTGCTGGAGGCGTATTAGCCGACCATATGCTCCATTGGGATCTTTTAGCAGTTCCGAGTGTGTACCTGATCAAATTTGTGAAGTTCGCACCGTTCAAATAGGATATTCATATCAGGCCAACTAGGTAATTGGCTTTCATTTGAGACATGTTATGGCTAAAAATTCATGATTTAGTACCTCTCTCCACTATATTTCCTCTGTGAATGACAGCGATCATATTAGCGTTCCTGACAGTGCTCAAACGATGTGCTACAATGACAGTGGTTCGGTTAGCCATTATCCTGTCCAATGCCTCTTGTACTATCCTCTCTGATTCTGCATCAAGTGCGCTCGTGGCCTCGTCTAAAAGCAAAATCCTAGGATCTTTTAGAATCGCTCTCGCAATGGCAACTCTTTGCTTCTGTCCTCCAGAGAGTTGAGTACCGTGCTCACCGACCATTGTGTCCAGTCCCTTGAAGCAAAGATGACAAAAATTTTGAGACTCACAATTCAATGAATCTTTCTTAGCTTAGAGGTAAAAGGATCAAACTAAATATCTCTAGACCTTGGGCAGTTTATCAATGAATTTAGCAGCATTGGCTAGTTGTGCTGCGGCTCTTATCTCTTCCATGGTCGCATTCTCTTTTCCGTACGCAATATTATCCTTGATGCTTGATGCAAACAACACGGGCTCCTGGCTCACAAGGCCGATCTTACTCCGTATCCATTTGAGCTGAAACTCCTTCAGATTTATGCCGTCGATGAGCACTTCACCCGCTTGCGGATCGTAGAATCTCTCTATAAGACTGATCACAGTGGATTTTCCACTTCCACTTTGTCCAACCAGTGCCGTGGTCGTCCCGCTTGGTATGTAAAGAGAGAATCCATTGAATATCAGCTCATCTGGTCTAGCCGGGTAGCTGAAGTAAACATCCTTAAGTTCTATGTCTCCACGAATTTCGTCCAACGTCTTGCCACAGGTGTTGCAAGAATCAATCTCGGGCTTCCTGTTGATGGTCATAAACATCTTATATGCTGCGGCTTGACCAGCGGCAAATGCGGTCATGCAGGGAGAAGCCTGTCCTAAGGACCTGAGAAGAAAGCCATATCCATTCATTTATTATGGGTCTGCTGCAGCACAAACACAATAAAGCTATAAATTGATTTATGTCTAATCTGTCTCCAATGTAAACATCCAATTACTCACGTGGTTTGTAAAATAATCAATTATTAGCTTTTCCTTCAAATGGAATAACATGTATCTATAGCTCATCAATGTAATCAAAGTTGAATGAAGTCGAAAGTGCAACTAACATTGAACCAGTTAAGACAGCGACGATGACATTGAGTACTTGACCCCCGGTATATCCTTTTTCCAGAATCATCTTTCCTCCAAACCATATAGCCAGAGCATAACTGCAGAAGACAATAAAAAAGGCTGTACCAAGGCCTAATCCAGCAGCCATGCCTTCGTGAACTCCCGATTTGTATGCATCCACAAGGAACTTGTTGTAAGTTGCTATGGCCTGCTTCTCCCCAGTAAATGATGCTACCTAATTGCACCAAGTGACTGCCATCATCTCAGAGTCAAAATTTTAAATTGAAAGATTCTATATATTCAATGGACTCACTGTTCTAATTGACCCAATTGTTTGTTCAACAACATTTGCCGCTTTTGCATAAGCGGTTTGTCCCCGTGATGCCATTTTGCCTATGATCAGGGACATGAGGGCACCAGAAACCACAAGGGGAGGAATAATTGATAACATGACCAAAGTAAGCTGCCACCCTTTAGTAAATGCGATGATGAATCCTCCAATGAATGTTGACACGAGCTGCATGAACTTTCCTACCTGCAGAAATCACAGAGATGTAATAATATAAGACACCATCCCTTCCTGTGTAGCATAAAAATTTTCTGTGCTTCCTTCTCCACTAGTTCTGACTTCCAAGTCGAAATGTTACCTTCTCACCCATGGCATCTTGTATAAGAACAGTATCACCAGACATTCTTCCCACAACCTCTCCCGTGGTTGTTTCCTTATCGAAAAAGGCAATGTCCTGTCTCAGTATCGTCCGCAGATACAGTCCCCTTATCCGAGCGGCCTGTCTCTCTCCCGTGACCATCCAGAAAGTTACCTCTGGCAAAACAAGCGATTCCACAGTTCATTCCCACGTGCCGATGAAAACTCCAGGATTTTTCTTTTTTGGGAAGAGATATACTTACGAAGAAATGCCATCACACCAGTGAACACTGCCAGGTAGATAAACTTCAGAGATATCTGGATTTACAGAGTTAAGAGTGTATCATATCAGTTACAAGGATAGACTGCCCCTTATGAGTAACGACATCTAGAATAGATAACCTGGTACCTGTTTTTCATGCTTTTATGAATAACTTATTCATGTTTAGTTCTTTGATGACTTGAACTCTAGCGTCTAGCCTCAGAAAATGAACATTATGCCTCAAAAGTTGTTACCTTGGAAACGAGGTGCACCACATTTTTGTTGTGCTGGTTAGTTCCGAATGAATCAATCAATTGCCCAAGAAGTACAGTCATGAGGGGCATACCTAAGCCATTGCCAACTGCACCCATTGTACCCACAAGCATCAAAAACATGTCGGTGAATTCTGCGAACAAGAACAGCTTGTGAAAGAGAACTGAATTAATTTTCTCATCGTCTCTGCTGTTTTCAGGCCTGTCCTTGGCCTCTGCATGGCTCGTCGCATTAGTAGCTACACGCATTTCTATATCCACGATCGAGCTGCTCTGTGTAGACATCATACCAAATAGAATATCACCATATAGTGCTCGTCAACTGGTTCATCGAGTAGTCCAGAAACTGTCTTGCTCTGTAGAACAAAGTCAGCTTTGGGAATCAATACTTTACAAGGCAAGCCCGAAAAGTAGCACGTTCGAATGCTTCCAAAAAAATACGTATGTCAGTCAACAATTAAAAAGAAGCATCTTTTAGTACCGCAGCCACATCCAAGTTAATAAGAATTAAAGAATCCTGGAGACACCAAATTTCCTTGCATTCGAGCATACAAACCTCTGATCTGCTTCTGCTTACGCAAAAATGTCAACCGGGAAAGCCAGGCCAAACGGAACAAATTACACGTTGATTGACAAAAGGGAGGAACAAAATCATGGTGATTTCGTTTTTTTTTTTACACCCAGAAGCTTTAAAAGGATCACCAACTAATTCAGAGTGCTTTCTTTATCTTTCTCCTTACACCAAAACCCTTCCTGTCCAAGGTAAAAAGCCTTTAACCAAACTCAAATTCAAGAAATGTAACCTCAAGAAACATTACAAAACAATAGAGGTAGAATATAACATATCAAGAATCACTATCTAATCTTATGCGTGTTATAAAATGCCAAAACGAACCATAATGGTCAATTGCAGAGGGTTTGATCTGATCGACCATCATTAGTTACCCCATAGCTTAACGCCATAATCAACATCATCAGACTGAAATAACCAAACCCAAGATGGCATTTTCTTTCCACAACAAACAGACAAAGCAGGGGCGATAACTAAAAGAAATTCAGCGTGATACCTGTACTTAGCAGAGAGCTCCAAAGGGTAGCTTTTAATGCAGGCAGCAGCTGAGAAATCGTCCCCTACTTCATCCGATGCTTTGGGAATCGCAATTCAACGACTACTACATTCTAAGCCCGCTGAAACTGCTTCGAGGGTCAAGCATTATTGTGCCGTGTATCCGAAAGATTGATCAGTTGTTTCCTGGTCACAATCACTGGACTCTCTTTGTTGACGACCATAACAATCTTGTATCTTTTTTGTTCATATAAATAGCATGTGCAGCGTGTTTTTCCATGAGAATCTTAATAATATAATGGTACTTTCTAGCTGCTTGTCGTTTGCGTCTTCCTTTTCGGCATCCAAATGTGTAGTGGGTGACAAAGCCTTTTAAAAAGACCATTAACATTGTAGGATTTGACTCGACTCAGTATATAACCGAATGATTCATCATACTGGCAAATACCAACAATCTGCGATATTTGAATTGTGTGAGGCCTAAGCTGGGTGAATCTTGACCGTCTGTTCTCTATTAAGTTATTATTCTCGAATCATTTTTCTTAACTTTCTTGAAGAATTAGAGTCCCAACTCGCTTAGCACTAACATGTATAGATTAATCGTAGGCGAGAGATTAACGTGAGGAGGGAATACCGTACTAGAATTTTTACGTGATGGATGGTCATGTTACTTACGACAGTTTATGCTTAAATGAAATTTGATAGAAGCTTTTAAACGTGAATACATGATGATGATAGGGTGCTAAAGAAGACCATTATGGCGTAAAAGCCAGCAGAAAGAAACGGGAAATAAAGAGGCACCCTACCGGGGGGGAAAAAGAAGAAGAGAAAAGCCGAGAGAAATGGTGGAAATTACCAATTCAGTCCTAAACTTATTGTTCGGATGCCAATTCGGTCTTATACTTTCCAAAATTTTCCAATATAGTCCTAATCATTTGCGCAAAATTCCAATGAAATCCTTATAGCCAATTGCTGCAAAAAGTCGCCAACACGGTGATCTACAAGTTGTCAAAATCGACATATCACGTAGGATGGCTAATAATGAATGGACACCATGTCAACCATTTTTTTTTTCGTGGCAATTGGCTGGAAAAAGTATAATAAAATTTAGCGTAAAGGTTTAGACTACTTTGATCAAAGCGAAATTTATGACTGAATTGGCCTCCGTATAATAAGTTTAAGAATAATTGGGTAATTATCCCGAGAAAAGGTAAAGCTTGTTGCAAGCGGGGTTTTAACCGGGAATATGAAAGAAAGAGAAAGTTATTACTTAAAGAGTTCAAATTATTAATGCACGAGAAAAGATTAACCCTCGCGAGCAGCAGTATCATATCTATATCTATTTAAATATATGCAGGCCTTAGCATGTCCCTAAAAGTCTACATCTGGATCACAATGTGTAAAAATGAAGTTGGGTATTGCTAGGGTCAAAGCAAGAAAAAAATTCTGACTCAATATGAAGGATTATGACGCCAGCCTGGTTTCAGAGCACGCTGCTCACGCCTCCAGTGACAATGAAGTCTAGGGAAAGCTTAAAGCCAGTCCCTAGATGAAGCTCCCCCCGGTTATATCATAAGTGGCTGTCTCTTTCAAGGCTCGCTTTTAAAAGTGCAACTTGGAATTGTACGACTAGAATGGTCTCCTGTTCCTTGAAAGAAAAAGTTCGGTGCACTTGACCCCAAAAGTAGTTGCCACTTTAGCAAAAGCAAAATCTACTTTTTTTTTTGGTCAGAAAAAGCATTATCTACTTAATTGCTAAGTTAAATACTTACTTTGGTAATATTGATTTCGCGAAAAATTAATAATTTAATTTTTTTTTAAAATGATCATTTGTATTATTTGAAATAATTAATTAATGATAATTTCTTTTTAATGTCGATAATAATTTATGTATAAATATTTTTTTAGACGAGAAAAAAAAATTTCCATTGATTAATTATTTCAAGTAATACAAGCGATTATATTTCGAATTTTTTTCTAAATCATTCAACATGGAGCTTTTATTTTCTATCAAATTTATAATTTAAATTGTCAAAAATATCTAATTTGCATGAAAACTTTTTTTTACCTATTATGATACATCTCTGTTTTATGACTTTCAAATCTATAAATATGTAGAAATGTATGAATGTATTGCATGTAGTCGAGAAAAGTACCAAAAAAGTCATAAAACTGTTGCATTGGTACCAATTCAGTCATAAACTTTTCAATTTGACCACTTTAGTTATAAACCTTTTCACATTGGTACCAATTCAGTCCATTCGATCAATTTAGGGCGAAAATCGCTGATATGGATGCCGGTTAGTCTTGACATGGAAATTTTTTTAATAATATTTAATAATATTTTATTCTTTTCTTTTTGACTTTTTTTCCTTTTTATTCCTTCATTTTGGCTGCAACGATTGCCTTGCTGGTGCAAGCGACGGGGCCCTTGCCCATGGTGGTGAGGTTGCAAAGTCCCTTGCCCAAAGCCTTCATGGCCCTGCTGGCTGTGGGTGAGGAACTTTGCAACCTCGCTTGCTGTTGGCGAGACTGCAATGCATTGCCTACAATTGGCGAGGCCATGAAGGCCATTGCTAGATCTAGGCAAGGGCGCAAAGGCCCTCGCCCAAGGCCTTCGCAACCTGCCGACTCTAGGCAAGTAGCCCTCGCTAGTTGGCCGATCGCCAAAATGAAGGGGAAAAAAAAAGAAAAAAGAAAGAAAGAAATAATAAAAATAAAAGAAAAGAAAAAAGGAAAAAAATATCAAAATCAAAAATTTTATTTAAAATGTTTACGTTAGTGCCGGCCATGCACGTAGGATGCCCGGTATCCACGTCGACGATTTTCGGTTTAAATTGGCTAGATGGACTGAATTTATACCAATGTGAAAAAGTTTAAGATTAAATTAATCAAATTGAAAGGTTTTATGACTGAATTGGTACCAATGCAATAGGTTTATGACTTCTTTGGTACTTTTCCCCACGTAGCCATCTCTCAATTGTTTGGGAACAAATAGAATAAGTTCTCTTAAAATGTCATGTTGGAATTTTGTATGGTATACAAAATACAAATTGTAAGTAATTGTAACTCTAAATGTTTAATGTCATTATTAGAATATTGTGAACTTAAATGGCATAATTCAGTTTCTTTTTTATTTTGATGGTAATTCCCTATTTAATTTCTATTAAGGAAATATTTTCAATAGCTTTTTAGAATGGGAAAATTGTTCAAAAGCATTAAACCGGTTGCACTTTTGTCAACTGAATCAATCCAGTCAATTTTGATTGGAAATCGCTAAAGTGGACGTCGACCGTTCTACATGGCACGGGTGGCCCTGACGTGGATAATTTTTAATAATATTTTAATAATTTTTTTGAATTTTTCACTGATTTTTTTCCCTTTTTTTCTTTTCTTCTCTTTTCCTTCTTTACTTTGTTTTCTTTTTTCTTTTATTTTTCCTTTTCTCTTCTTTTCTGGTTTTTCTTCTTTCTTCTTTCCCTCTGTCGGCCATCGACGACTAAGAAGGAAAAGAGATGAAAAAAAGGAAAAACAAAAAATAAAATTTCAAAAAAAATTAGGATATTATTACAAATTATCCATATTAGGGCCAATCGTGTCATGTAAGACGACTAGCGTTTACGTCAATGATTTTTAGCCAAAATTGGCTAGTTGGATTCAGTTGACAAAACGTGAAAATTTTTAGGACTGAATTAGCAAAAATGCAATAAATTTATAACTTTTTAGACAATTTTCTCCATTTAAAATTATAAATTCCCATACTCTCAACCGGGACATTGATTTGGCCCGGTCTTATCAATCTGATTCGATTTAAGTGAGCCAAATTCCGTACAACGGTACTTAAATGTTTAATTATTCGAATATGAAATTTTACTTATGAACCAAGTCATTTAAGTCTTCTGTCATCCGGTTAGGAATTTGGATGGTATAGACTCTTTTACCATAGCAAAAAAATTAATAATAATAAGTAGGGAGACTTTTTTTTGCTAGAAATAATAAGTAGGGAGACTTGGGAGTTTGAGCAGATGGAGTGTGCTTGGTTTAATGGAAGCCAAAAACCTTAAAAAAATAACATAAATGGTCCCTAAACTTTGATTAACTGTACAATGTGATTCTTGAACTTTTAATTTATTTAATATGATCCTTAAACTTTTGATTTATTAATGTGGTCCCTAAACTTTTGGTTTATGTTCATTTTAATCCATGGACTATATGAAAAATTTCAATGTTATACCTGAACTTGAATTAATAGAAGGATACCATTGGATATTTTTATATAATTTAGGGACTAGATTGAACATTTACCAAAAGTTCAAGAATCACATTGAACAAATTAAAAGTTAAAGGATCACATTGTACATTGGGATTAAGTTTATGGATCACATTGAATAAATTAAAAGTTGAGAGACCACATTGTACATTTGGCTAGGATTCATGGACTATTTGTGTAATTATCTCAAAAATAAACCTTGGCATCGAGGTAAAAACGAATATGCCAGTTAAAAATCCACAATCTTTCCAGATTCGACCTAAAGTTGAATTGGGGCTCATCTTTAGACCCTTGCACGGAAGGATGCCATGATTACAACTTCTTGCTGTAGCGGGTGCTAAAGTGGTAAATGGCCATATACTTTTTCTCAAAGCATATGATGCTGTGCACAGATGCCTTTTTTGGGCGCTTCTTTTCTTGTTCCCCACCGTGCTTATGGCGATCGCCACATGACAATGCAACAACGCATGTCAAGAACAAAGGTCACGCTCAAAATTGATTCTACTTCAGCTCCTCTTATAAGACTGAAAAAAAGCATCATTTGCCAAGGACAATCAATCAAGAAAAAATGAAAAAGCGAAAAGAATATTTCTTTTCCATTTTTCGCTAATAAATAAATGCAAAGAAGATTAAATTTCGCGGTTTTCCAAAGTATAAAATATAAGATTAACAAGTAGTTATATCTATTATTAACTTTAAGTGAGTGAAGTAGTTGGGGGATGACATTGACTTTTACCATTTCATTATTGCACTTGTAATCCAAAGATTTGCGTTTTATTATGCAAGATTTGTTTCGGGTTGAGCAAATATAGAAAGATAGCTGGAAGAGGGAATAGTTATTTTGCGAGAAAATAGGTGAGAATTATTTAAATTGTTAACTAGCCCACTAAGGTTCATTTGTATATGGAGAAATAAACTTTGCTGGAAAATATTTTCAAAGGAATTTATTTTCATGGAAAGTATGCTAGGTTGTTTTTGCCAATAATACAGTAGTCACTCATCAACATTTGTCATGGGAAAATTATGAAACACACCTTTTTAAAAAAAGTCTAGAGTACAAACATTTAATCGAGAAAAATGCATTAAATGAACAAAACACTAAAACCGAAAACCTTGATTCGGGTTTGTAACCAATTTTGCGTGAAAGTTTCAACTAATACATATCGACTACTTATTGTCTACTGTGTTTAATCATTTCGTCAATGTGTACTATGTAAAAGTATATAGATAGAAGCTGTTCTAAATTCTTCGAAATCTACTTATGTAAATATATTTAGATTGCGGTACGAGAAAGGATCTATACATGATACGAAATAATATCATATAAAAAATATCACAAATCATGTGGGGTTCACGTAACGATGAAGGAAAATTGTGAAAATGATGATTATGCATATCACACGAGTTCGACTTTCCATATCACCAAATGCAAACAATTTCACATTAAAACCATTCACCTAATCTTTGACTCATACCCTATGCAATTCACGAGATCTGTAAGGTTTTCTATGGGTTTGACGCTTTATATGCGTCAGATATAAGCTTCTAAGAGAGGGAAAGAATATGTTATTATTGGAAAATGACGAAGGGCTAGATATAAATCAAGTAAATAAAGCCTTCCCTCCTCCCTTTTTCCCCCATACTGTGTAAGCATAGTTATGTTCTGTTCTTTCTCTAATGTGAAAGCATGGAAGAGCACCGGCCTCTGTTACAAGTCAATTTCTTTTACCACTTTTGCGTCCACGTTACGAGGGGAGAATTCTTCCGATTTTGGCTTACAGAAATTAAGTGCTTTGTCTGCTTAAGATATATGCACGTATTGTCTCGGAACAACGACCTGTCTCGTCCCTGTTAATTCCAAAGAGATGTACTATTCGGGTACATGATCATCTCATGTTGTGTTAGCTTGAGTTTTACAGTTATAGCAATAAAAGTAACATTCATTTACTTCTTTTTTTCAAATTGTTAGCACATAAAATTTTGCAAATGACCCAATCATGCATGTGAAGCCATATTCTTGTACAGTAGCGATTCTCTCCATATTTTACACGAGCTCGAATGATTTCGTTGCTTCACGGAGTGGCTAAAGAATGTTCTCACTTAAAGTTCAAATGGAAAGAACTAGAAATGAAGAAGAAAATAAGAATGGGCAAGTTAGCTGTGTTTGGATCAAGGGTCCAATCTCTACGGTCCATTTCATCTTTCACACATTCACCTCTTCACCACGAATCTAAGAAAGTTTAGAGACTTAACTTAGGGTTTGGTTTTGAACTGGTTCCACTCGGGAATTCGGCCTCAACCTGGGAACATGACAAGGCAAATTCTCAAGTAGAACGGGCGATTGGGTCGCGGTGTGAAATGGGAAACTGAACAGGTCAAGATGGGTTTCTCAATTTTTTTTCCTGGGACCAAATCCATTCCCATGTAAACCGGCTTGAAACCGGTCGGGTAAGACAGGTTCGGTTCGGCTCCCAAGTTAAATCTACCTGATTGCTCACTTCTCCTGACAGCAATCATAGAAACCAATTACAATGTATCATTTTGATACAGGGCATTAGTTTCTTCTTTCAGTGCAGACAGCCAACCCGAATGTTTAAGTGCTGACTTCAAAGACTTTGGCTACGAAGACACCTCATTGGCGGGTAAACCGAAGGCGTCCTTGAGGATTCTGCGGGGAATCTGTGATGATTCCATCATACATAATAATCCCATCTTTCAATCGGGTGACCATGTGACGAATGGATGTCGTTGATTCCTCCGTCTCGGAAAGAAGTATGATGCATGAGAAAAGGATGGAACCACAACAGAAGAAGAAGATGTCTTTCATGTTAATGTTGTGCAGAGATTGGGCCATGGAATTACGAAGATTGGCACTTAGAGCTATAGGACATATAACAACCAGATTTTGGATTAAAGAAAGTACTTCATGAGGTGGTGTCTCGATGTAAGAGGATGTTGCACATGGTGAGTTATTCAATGATTCACCAGATTGATCAACACCACATGGAATTATTATGCGTTTGAGTAATTTGCATAGCATCAAGCAATTGATCCTCGTGGTGTTGATAGTTTATCCGGTCTGCAGAGCAATTTGAAAAAGTAGAGATGTCATTGTTGTTTAATCTAAAAGCACATAAGTTTCCAGGATCCTCAAATAAAAATGTCATTTCATCAAACACCACAGGCCGAGCTCTATAGACTCGTCCAATGGGAGGATAGAAACACCTATTACCCGTGTACTTATGCCTCTAGTCCATATAAACACAAGGCAATCACTTTGGATCCAGCTTTGTTTTGAAATAGTCCCTCAAATATGGAAAGCGACTATAGCCAAAAACTCGAAACGAACCATATTCTGTTCGTTGATTGAAGAGCTTCTCAAAAGGTGATGTCATATCTAATGCCCGTGAAGGTAGTTGATCAACCACACTGCAGTTGCAAATGCCTCAACCAAAAGCGCTTAGGACAGAAGTTTGAAACATCATGCTTAATCCAAGTTCTGTAATGTTTCAACATTTGCAATCTGCTAAGCCATTCTGTCCGGGCGTTTTTGGATAAGCTTTCATGTGTTGAATGACATCTCTAAAATTAGTTTAAACTCATTTCCTAGCTTTCCTTCATCTGACTGAAAAACTTCAATTTTTTTTTTCAAATTGACTTTTCAATGAATTTATCAAAGCAATGAAGCGCAATAAAGTTCAGACTTTCGCCGTAAGGGAAAAACCCAAGTGAATCTGGTGCACTCAGTCAATGAAATTAGAAAATACTTGAATTTCTGATTGGAAAACACTAGAGATGATGTCCAGAGATAACAATGAATTTAGCAAAAGGTTCATTGCTAAATTCTTTTCAAGATAAAAGGCAAACGACAAGACTTGGCCATTTGGCAACTACTACAAATGCTTCCTCTGTATTCCTATTACTGACAGAAATTAATGTATGTTTCTTAAGGAATTCTAGAATCTGATCATGAGGTGCCCAAGCCGTTGAAGCCAAACTCCTCTGCTTGTTGTGTGAAATCTTTTTTATCTGACATTTTATCAAGCTTCAATTTGTTTCTGCCCATAACTGCAAAACCAATATGTGTAACATCAAGATAATTCCCATTACTGACTATTATTTTCTCTGTACCGGTATATTCAGTTCAACTTCGAAGCTTTCCGCGTTACCAGTCATAATGGATGAAGCACCCCTGTCAGGGAACCATGCCTGGTCATCATGATCAGAAGCATTCAAGGCAGCAATGCTTGACGAAGGTCAGACTGATCTGCTTGATTGAACCGGTGACAGCAATTCGGCACCGTGTGCCTCTGTTTATCTCAGTTTTGACAGGGTAATTCTGCTTGTTGTCCTTTACGCTGATTATTCCCTGATCCTTCGCTTTGTTTGTACTGTCGGAGTTTTGCAAAGGAAACTGATCAAACTTGCGCCCTCTTGGACTGAAGTGCTTTGGCCTTGTCTTCCACACTTGTTCAAAGCATTATTATCCTTTTGTCCGTGAAATCTTTTGACCCACAAAAAAATTCTGATTTCAGAAGCCAGTTTCTTCGGAGCCATGCCACTTTCTCATAGTTTCATGGTTTTGAAGGAGCCGCACAATAACAACATAAGAAGTGGAGGTTTTAGCATGAAGGTAACAGAAGACTTGTACTCCTTAAGCCTCGAAGAAGCAAGAAAAATTTGGAGCTGTCGCTCGCACTTTTCAATAGCAGCAAGATAGTCACAAATGCCCTTGCAATGCTGATATATCATTCACAGTGTAAGTGCCTTTCTGTTCATATTGAGGTTGTTGATTTGATATTCACGTTCTTGAGATTCTGTTGCAAAGGAGTCGATTAAGGTGTTCTATGCCTCAGCAGCAATCTCAAGCCTGACAACCATGCCGAGAATACCTTCAGACAATGTTCCCATGATCCATCCACGCAGGAGACAATTAGACCATTTCTATGCGATGTACTCCGGCTTGGCAATTAACTTTTTCCTACACACGACTCCAGCGTTTGGGTACTTCAATTTCATGAACTGGTGCAGGATAATCGTCAGTGCTAAATCCCAGCGTATCCTGGCTTTCAATGAGCCCATAATTTGGGTCTTCCGAAGTTTAAATTTTGAGTAGTTAGCTTAAATGTCACAAAGCTTGCAACATTCAAGGTCGATAAATAAGGGTAATTATTGGAGGTTGAGCTTGCCATTGCAGATAGATAGATTCCAGAGAAATGGACTTTTCCTTCCTAAAGCTCTGATACCGTACGAGTGTTTAAAAGTGGCTTTGAAATGAATAGCCAACTTGCTCTCAATCTGAGAGCTCTCTGCTTTATGTAAAATATGTTTACAACCTCCAAAATATGAGATAAGAACATGAATATTACATGCATGGCAAGTAACAACTCTAACTAAGCAGAGAACAATTAAAATAATCAACAAATCCCTGTAATCTTGAGGTGTTTCTTCCAAAAGCATCATATCATCATTTAAATGCAATCCGCTGAAGCAACCACACACCAAACAATGTATGCGCCAGTTTTGTTTTTTTTTTTTGGTAAGATGTATGCGCCAGTTTTGTTCGGTACAAAAAGTGCTAAAGAAACTCGGGCTGCATATTTTTGACCTTCTTTGTTTTCTTTTCACTCGAGAGCATCAACATAAAGGCATGGAAATGTCTCTGTAGCTGATAACACCTTCTTAATGTGATCTCTGCGTATCTAATCAGCTAGATAATATAATTCACATTCTAGGAAACTTTTTGCATTCCTATTTTGACAAATAAAAGATAGTACTATTTACTTTCCTCCTTACTGTAGTTTAGTCCTATTCTTGGATATATCCTTCATTTGTTCCTTTAGTCTTGAAAGCTAAAGATGCCCACGACAAACCATCAAATTGAAGCCTTCACCCACTATATATAACTACAGGAAACTTAAATCCACTCCTCTTATTTGTTGAACCTAAAAAAACATATTCATTGCAGTTTTGACATTGCTGAACATATTCTTACAATTCTTTTCCACTTAGATAGGACATATAACACAATTATGCCATCACGAATATACTTAGTTTTACAGTTTCCATATGCCCCATGTGTTTTTGATGCACTTTTACCTTTCTTTCTCATCACCTTGCAGGCGATTTACCTGTGAGAAATATATGAACAATGCTGACAAAAAAACTAGTATGTTCACCTTTTACATGGGAAAGCAATACATAACCAAAATAGCTTGCACAAAACACAATTAGGATGACGCTGCGATTATGTGAAGAGAAACCAAGGACATGTAGAAACCGTCTTTGATATTAATCAGAGAGTCATGCTTTCCTTTCTCGACAATTACTCCATTTTTACCACCGCAATCACATCTGCGTTTTTTATTGTTGATAATCTACGGGCCACTATAACCATTGTTCTATTGACCATGACTTTTTTTAATACATCTTGAACAACTCTTTCAGATTCAGCATCCAATGCACTAGTAGCCTCGTCGAGGAGAAGTATCTTTGGATCCTTCACTAAGCACGTGCAATGTCCATCCGCTGCTTCTGCCCACCAGATAACTGGACTCCACGCTCGCCAACTAATGTGTCATAGCCCTGCATAGTCATTATGATATCGGTAACTATGATTTTCGAGGAACTTGCGTAATTATTGCTTGCTTAACCTGCAAATGTCAATTATGTAATAGGGACGTGATAAACTTGCCTGTTGCAGACTACTGATAAACTTATGGGCATTTGCCAACTCTGATGCAGTCAATATCTCAGCTTCCGTTGCCTCTCCATCCTTTCCACAGGCTATGTGCCGTTGTCATTGAACAGAACCAGTTCTTGTCTCACAAGGCCCATCTGCTGCCTAAACCACTTTAATTGTAGCTTCTGAATTTCGATCCCATCAAGGGTAATGTGACCAGAATCGGGGTCATAAAACCGTTGCAACAGAGCTATTACAGTCGATTTCCCACTCCCCCTCTCTCCTACTAAAGCAACAGTCTGAAAAAGCAAAAATCACAGTCCATATGTGCATGTTTTAATATCAGCAGGTGTTTACTGCATCATAAATGGCTGGAACTCAGAGAAGAATAGAAAAAGATCTTGGAAAGAAAAATTGAAAGGGTTATCATAAAGCTTTACTTTGCCGGAATGAATGGTCAAGCTAAGATCCTTGAAAATTTGTATATCCGGGCGAGAAGGATACTTGAAGCTGATTTCATGAAGCTCTATTTCTCCCTTCACATATTTTAGTGTTTCTCCGGACCTATCACTGGGGTCTACTTTCAATTTTCTGTCAATGATTTCGAAAACCGAGGCAGTTGCGCTCCTGGCTTTGGTGGAGTCCTGAGTGAGGGAACTTGACTGGGTAATTGCAGTGGCTGCCATGGTCAGGGCAAAAAATACCTGCAAAGCTCAAAATAGATAAACCATCAAATGAGAAACAGATATTAAAATTGTCCTCACCTTAATAATTTGGCACGTTGAATTCGTTAGTGTTTCAGGATAACTGACACAGGAAAAGATAATCTTACACGGAAAACTTCTGAAAATGTTGTCTTGCCATCCTGGACAAATCGAGCTCCAGCGTAGAAGCAAGTACCATAGACCGCAAAAAGTAAGAAGAAAGGCCAAACCCGACTCCACTAATCAACCCGTCTTATTCCGGCTTTCATTGGCCCTTCGCATTTCTTGGCATAAAGTTGCATGATCTTTTCTTCAGAACAAAAAGAAGCAACTGTTCTGATGCTTCTAACTGCATCGGTAGCTACTTGACTGGCTTCCTGGTACATCATCTGCAAACAGAGAGACTTTGATTACTGCCAATATCAAAATATCTATGCAATCCACCAAATAGTTATGACAATTTTTAGCTGCTGTCTCTCTTGAACACTGAAGTGGGCAGTGGCTAGACATTCATTAGTTCTTAGGACCATAAATGGCAAATAAGGAATGCGTACCTTGGTGTCTGCGCTGAATCCTTTCATAAATTTTACTTGGACAAATCCATTAACAAATATCAGAGGCAGCAAACCAAGGATGATGAACGCCAATTGCCAGCTAGTTGCAAAAGCAATGATTAAACCAGCAACTGCAGTTGCGCTGTTTTGAACAAGCTGGGCTAATGCATCCCCAACTAGGGCCTGCACTGTTGCTGCATCGGCAGATAGTCTTGCGCCAATGACACTGCTGGAGTGCTCCGGCTCATCGAACCAACCCACCTCCATGTGCACCACCTTCTCAAAACATATGGATCTTATCCGCTGGATTAATCTGCAACCTGCTATCGAGAAGAAGTACATCCTTGCTGGATGTGCTACCATCGACACCAAGCCAAGAGTGACGAACATCAATGCCCAAAACTTTGAATCTTTCCTTAGTTTATGAGGTTCTTCATAAAATGTCTTGACAACACTAGATAATAGTATAACAAAGATGGGGAAGACCACACCCGCAATGATTGCAAAAATAGATCCTATCAGTAGCACGGGAACTTCAGGCTTATTAAGATATGCAAGACGATGGATAGAAACTTCTGCAGCTGTTTCTGTTTTCTCCAAGGAAGTGGACTCTGGATTTGCAGGGGCACCATTGGGGATATTTAATTCCATGGGCAGAACAAACGAGATAGACAAGGAACGGCGGCTGCTATTTCCCACACCTGATGATCCCCGACTTATGGATCTCAAGAAGGACATTCTCTGACTCGATTGTCTTGCATCAGGGAGATATTCTGGTTTGTTTTGGTAATCTATTGCTTGGTCTTGCTCTGTGTTTACTTGCTGGAGGCGTATTAGCTGACCATATGCTCCATCGGGATCTTTTTGCAGTTCCAAGTGCGTACCTGATGAAATTTGCTAAAATATTAGATCTTGCTCCGCAGTTTTTTGAGTGTGCACTCAGTTATATATGTGAAGTTCCCAACGTTCAAACAGGATATCCATATCTGGTCAACTAGGTATGATTGGCTTTCATTTGAGACATGCTACAGCTAAAAATTATTGCTTTAGTACCTCTCTCCACTATCCTTCCTCCGTGAATGACAGCAATCATATCAGTGTTCCTGACGGTGCTCCAACGGTGTGCTACAATGACAGTGGTACGATTGCCCATTATCCTGTCCAATGCCTCTTGTAATATCCTCTCTGATTCTGCATCGAGTGCGCTTGTGGCCTCGTCTAAAAGCAAAATCCTAGGATCTTTTAGAATTGCTCTCGCAATGGCGACTCTTTGCTTCTGTCCTCCAGAGAGTTGAGTACCATACTCACCGACCATTGTGTCTAGTCCCTTGATGCAAAGATGACAAAATGTTGAGCCTCACAATTCAATGAATGTTGTTGCGGAATTCAAGCGATCCAACAATAAAATTGACAGAATAAGAAAATAAATCGGACACCAGATTTACATAATTCGGTCGTAGTGACCTACGTCCACGGGGAGAGCAGCACGGAATTCCACTATAGATCAAGCGATACAACGGAGATTACAACCATACTCGAGTTATTCAAACACTCTCAGTGTTTTCCAAGCACCAATTACACCCAATAACCCACATAGTATTTAGCCCTATAATTTCTCACGAAATAATTTCTCAATCTTGTGAAGGAATTATACACAAATCTTACCACAAGATTTAATCACTACTAACGCTTGAATTCTTGGTGTAATTTTACGAAGAAAATCCCACGCCAAGTGCTCAATGAAGCAGAGCTTCAAGACTTAAATCAACGGCAGCACTTCAAGACTTCTTCGTAACCAACGAAACAACCCACTGCCCACGCTCATCAACAACGGCGTGCTTGCAAATTCTGCAATGCAATATTACATATATATGCCCAAGAAAAGGATGCCCAGGCTGACTCAATTTATGAAGGAAACAGTATAGCTCGGTCAAACCCAAGTCCACGTTGGACTTTCTCCTTTCCTTTTTTTTTTATTTCTTTCCTTGGACGATTTGCTTTCCTTTCGTATTTGCTTGGCCGACAATCTCTTCCACACAAATATATTATCAAGACAAAATAGGAAAGCTTTTCCTTTTTTTCTTCTTTCTCCGATGTTGAACAGGAAATCTATATTTCCATAGTAGAGGTCCACATAAAATCAATTTCGGACTTTTCTTTAATATATTTTGGGTCGGGTTTTGTTCAATAGGCTCAAACTCGAGACATATTTTCAACAATCTCCACATTGGCTCGACGTTTGAGCCAAGTCACAATTGCTTTGATAGAATTCGAATTTCGCTACTACTCTCTCACAGCCCCAATGGGCTCAACCGCCACAGACGTCTTTCAAGTCCAAGCCGTGCTTGAATTTCGCCATAACCGTGGACCTCATCAGAATACCAACTCCACATGTACCTTTAACCGCTCCACAATGATTTTCCGACACAACCTCCTCAACCGCAGATAAAGCAAAACCATCGTTGCATCCATATCTATGAAGAGACCGAATACGCACCTTGTCAATTTCAGTAGTTACAGCAACTGTTGGCTCAATAGGCTCCACCTTGCTACAAGCACCATCCGTGTCGATTATTTCGTTAGCACCCGCTATCTCAGGAATTTCTAGTTGCAACTCCACCTCAAGCTAAACACCGTCCAGATCCATATGAACACTATTATTAACACTCCTAGCCAAAAGTACTAAAAATTCGTCAAATGTAACTTCTCTACTGATAATAGGTGAATTTACTTCCGGGCACCATAACTTATAGCCCCATTCACTTTGTGCACAACCTAGGAACATGCACTTCATTGCCCTTCCATCGAGCTTACCATCACTAACTCGAACATAACATGGACAACCAAACATTCTAAGAAAAGAATAATCAGCAACGTTACCTAACCACATTTCTTCAGGAGTCCGACACTCAATCGCAGTCGATGGGGGTCTATTTTTCAGGTAGCTCGCCGTACTAAGCGTATCCGCCAGGAATATCCTAGCCATACCAGCACTAGAGAGCATTTTATGGGCCGTCTCTAGTAATATTTTGCTCATCAACTCTGCAACCTGTTGTGGTTTATTGGCACTAGTGCGGTGTCTCACTATGCCTTCCTTCATGCAGAATTCGTTTAACAGTTTCGAGCAAAACTCCATACTATTGTCAGTTTGCACCTGCTTGATCGATTTACCAGTCTCCTTTTCGATCAAAACTTTTAACTGTCTGATCCTGACAATAGTATCAAACTTGTGCCTTAACATAAACACCCAAGTCTTCCTCGAGTAGTCATCAATAACTGTTAGCATAAATCTAGCACTCTTCCTCGAAGGAAACCGTGACAACCTGCGAACATCTAAGTGAATCAATTCTGCAATTTCCGTGGTTTCTCTGACAACCATACTAAACTGCACTTTCTGCCGTTGATCTAAATCACAGCACCTGCATACATTCAGTTCGTTAGCCACATAACCACATAGAAAATTCCTTTCACTTAGAACCTTTAGGCTTCTCTCGCTAATGTGCCCTAAACGCATATGCCACAATTCAGACTCTCGAATAAATGCATCTGACGTCTCCGTAGCGAATTCCATCACTGTCTCACCTTGAAGTCCATATATGCCATTATGCTTGATTCCTTTCATTATCACTAAAGCACCTCGAATAATTTTCAAAACTCCACATTCTGAAGAATACCGACACCCAGCTGAATCCAGAGCACTCAAGGAAATCAGATTTTTCTTCAACTCTGGAACATGCCTTACTCCAGTCAATGTCCACACAATACCATTATGCATTCTGATTCTAACTTCACCAATACCAATAACATTGCACTTCGTGTTGTTCCCCAACTGTACTTTACTACTATCCGTACACTGATAAGTAGTAAACTAGTTCCTGTTTGGTGTAGCGTGAAAAGAACAACCAGAATCCATAATCCATCTGTCAAACGACGAATCATCAGTGATAGACAAGACAAAATCAGCATTATCCGAATTACTGTCTGCTATAGCAGCAACATCATTCGCAGAATTAACTCTAATTCCCTTACCCTTCTCGTTTTTCAGTTCAAGGCAATCTCTTCTAAGATGCCCCCTCTTGCCACAACTCCAATAGACAACACAACCAGTCCTAGACTGACTTTGTCTATTCGAGTTCATACTATTCCTATTAATACATGTACCAGTTCTTCCTTTATTTTCACCTACTAAAGCAGCAGATACATATTTGCCAGATTCTCTTCTACGGATATCTTCACTTAGAATTAAATCTCGAACACCATCAAATATCAAACTTGTTGATCTAGAGGAATTACTAACAGCAGTAATAGTAGTATTCCAACTATCAAGCAATGAGGATAATAGAATCAAAGCACGTACCTCATCTTCAAAGTCAATGTCAACTGAACTCAATTGACTAACGATCACATTGAATTCATTGATATGATCTGCAACTGACGCACCTTCGCTCATCTTTAAATTAAACAGACTTCGCATCAAATAAACCTTGTTGATTGCAGAGGGCTTCTCGTACATGTCCGATAGGGCTTTCATCAAACCCGCAGTGGTTTTCTCATTCACAATGTTAAACGCGATGTTACGTGCAACTTTAGCCGAATAGCACCCAAAGCTCGTCTATCCGGCAATTCCCAATCAGCTTACTTCATCGTCTCTGGCTTCTCCTTAGATAAGGGCAAGTGCAGTTTCATCTGATATAGATTATCCTCAATCTGTATCTTCCAGAAACCGAAATCTTTCCCATCAAATCTGTCGATTTTCACTTTTCCTTCTTCTATTGCCATCGATTCGCTTCAACTCAGCCAAGTCTAGCTCTGATACCAATTGTTGCAGAAGCCAAGCAATCAAACAATAAAATTGATAGAATAAAAAAATAAATCGGACACCAGATTTACTTGGTTCGGTCGTAGTGACCTACGTTCACGGGGAGAGCAGCACGGAATTCCATTATAGATCGAGCGATACAACGAAGATTACAATCATACTCGAGTCACTCAAACACTCTCAGTGTTTCCTAAGCCCCAATTACACTTAATAACTCACACAGTATTTAGCTCCACAATTCCTCACGAAATAATCTTTCAATCTCGCGAAGGAATTATATACAAATCTTACCACAAGATTTAATCGCTACTAACACTCGAATTCTTGGTGTAATTTCACGAAGAAAATCTGACACCAAGCGCTCAACGAAACAAAGCTTCAAGACTCAAATCAACAGCGGCACTTCAAGACTTCTTCGTAACCAACGAAACAACCCACTGCCCACGCTCATCAACAACGGTGTGCGTGCAAATTCTGCAATGCAATATTACATATATATGCCCAAGAAAAGGATGCCCAGGCTGACTCAATTTATGAAGGAAATAGTGCAGCTCGGTCAAACCCAAGTCCACGTTGGACTTTCTCCTTTCCTTTTTTTTTATTTCTTTCCTTGGACGATTTGCTTTCCTTTCGTATTTGCTTGGCCGACAATCTCTTCCACACAAATATATTATCAAGACAAAATAGGAAAGCTTTTCCTTTTTTTCTTCTTTCTCCGATGCTGAACAGGAAATCTATATTTCCATAGTAGAGGTCCACATATAATCAATTTCGGACTTTCCTTTAATATATTTTGGGTCGGGTTTTGTTTAATAGGTTCAAACTCGAGACATATTTTCAACAAATGTCGCTTAGATCAGAGGTAAAATGATCAAATTAAACATCTCTAGACCTTGGGCAATTTATCAATGAATTTAGCAGCATTAGCTAGTTGTGCTGCGGCTCTTATCTCTTCAATGGTCGCATTCTCTTTTCCATACGCAATATTATCCTTGATGCTTGATGCAAACAACACAGGTTCCTGGCTAACAAGGCCGATCTTACTCCGTATACATTTGAGCTGAAACTCCTTCAGATTTATGCCGTCGATGAGGACTTCACCCGCTTGTGGATCGTAGAACCTCTCTATGAGACTGGTCACGGTGGACTTTCCGCTTCCACTTTGTCCAACCAAGGCTGCGGTTGTCCCACTTGGTATGTAAAGAGAGAATCCGTTGAATATCAACTCATCTGGTCTGGCCGGTTAGCTGAAGTAAACATCCCTAAGTTCTATGACTCCATGAATTTCGTCCAACGTCTTGCCACGGGTGTCGCGAGAATTGATCTCGGACTTCCTGTTGATGGTCTTGAACATCTTAAATCCTGCGGCTTGACCAACAGCAAATGCGGTCATGCATGGAGAAGCCTCTCCTAAGGACCTGATAAGTAAGCGAAACCAATTCACCTATTATGGGTCTGCTGTAGCACCAACACAATAAAGCTGCTTATGATAGATTTATGTCTAAACGCTCTTCGATGTAAATATCATACATCTTTCGTGGTTCATAAAATAATAGCTTTTCCTTCGGACGGAATAACATGTATCTGTAACTCATCAATGTATTCAAAGTTGAATGAAGTCTGAAGTGCAACTGACATTGAACCAGTCAAGACAGCGACGAGGACATTAAGTACTTGACCCCCGGTATATCCTTTTTCCAGAATCATCTTTCCTCCGAACCATGTTGCCAGTGCAAAACTGCAGTAGATAATAAAAAAGCCTGTACCAAGACCCAATCCAGCAGCCATGCCCTCGCGAACTCCCGATCTGTATGCATCCACAAGGAACTCGTTTTAAGTTGCTATAGCCAGCTTCTCCCCAGTAAATGATGCTACCTAATTGCACCAAGTAACTGCCATCATCTCAGAGTCGAAATTATGTTTTTAAAGGTTCTATATATTCAATGGACTCAGTTCTAATTGACCCAATTGTTTGTTCAACAACATCCGCTGCTTTCGCATAAGCGCTTTGTCCCCGTGATGCCATCTTGCCTATGATCAGGGACATGAGGGCACCAGAAACCACAAGGGGAGGAATAATTGATAACGTGACAAAGTAAGTAGCCACCCTTTAGTAAATGCAATGATAAATCCTCCGATGAATGTTGACATGAGCTGTATGAACTTTCCTACCTGCAGAAATCACAGAGATGTAATGATATAAAACACCATCCCTCCCTGTGTAGCATAAAAATTTTCTGTGCTTCCTTCTCCGCTAGTTCTGCTTTCAAATCGAAATGTTACCTTCTCACCCTTGGCATCTTGTATAAGAATGGTATCACCAGACATTCTTCCCACAACCTCTCCTGTGGTTGTTTCCTTATCGAAAAAGGCAATGTCCTGTCTTAGTATTGTCCGCAGATACAATACCCTTATCTGAGCGGCCTGTCTCTCTCCTGTGACCAACCAGAAAGTCACCTCTGACAACACAAGCAATCCCACAGTTCATTCTCACTTGCTGATGAAAACTCCAGGATTTTTCAACTTTAGGGAGAGATATACTTAGGAAGAAATGCTGTCTCACCAGTGAACACTGCCAGGTAGATAAACTTCAGAAATATCTGAATTTGCAGAGTTATGAGAGTAGCATATCAGTTATGAGGGTAGACTGCTCCTGATGAGTAACGACATCTAGAATACATAACCCAGTACCTGTTTTTCATGCTTTTTATGAATTACTGATTCATGTTAAGTACTCTGATGACTAGAACTCGTAAGTGTCTAGCCTCAGAAATGAACATTATTCTTCAAAAGTTGTTACCTTCGAAACAAGATGCACCACATTTTTGTTGTGCTGGTTAGTTCCGAATGAATCAATCGATTGCCCGATAAGCACTGTCATGAGGGGCAAACCTAAGCCATTGCAAACAGCACCCATTGTACCCACAAGCATCAAAAAGAAGTCGGTGAAATCTGCAAACAAGAACAGCTTGTAAAACAGAACTGAATTAGTTTTCTCATTGTCTTTGCTCTTTTCAGGCCTGACCTTGGCCTCTGCATGACTCGTCGAATTTGTAGCTACATGCATTTCTATCTCCACGTTCAAGCTGCTCTGTATAGACATCATACCAAATGGAAGATCACCATATATTGCCCATCAACTAGTTCATCGAGTACATCCAGAAACTATTTTACATCTGTAGAGCAAAGTCAAGTACCGGAATCAATACTTTACAAGACAAGCCAGAAAAGTAGAACATTTGAATGCTTTAAAAGATATACATAAGTCATGTCTCTGAATTAAACCGCCAGACGAAGTCTGAGAACCAAAACACAAAACTAATATACCAGATTGGCCAAATTACACAAACTCTACTAGACTATTGATCCATCGAAGTCAATTTGAATGGTATAGTCAGTCAACAATCGAAAAGAAGCATCTTTTAGTACCGCAGTGACATCCAAGTAAATAAGAACTAAAGAATCCTGGAGACACTAAATTTTCTTCCATTTGAGCATACAAACCTCTGATCTGCTTCTTCTTATGCAAAACTGTCAACCAGGAAAGCCAGCCACGCCAAACAGCCGTTGACAAAAAGGAGGAAGAAAATCATGGTAATTTCTTCTTCTTTTTTACCCAGAAGCTAAAAAAGGATCACCAACTAATTCAGAGTGGTTTCTTTATCTTCCTTCTTTAAGTACTACTCTCCCTTTTCACATGTAAAAACCTTTAACCAAACTCGAAATGCAAGAAATGTTACTTCAACAAACATTGCAAAACAAGACGATGTAAAATATAATTTATCAAGAATCACTAGCTCTCTGATCTTATGCAAGTCATAAAACGCCAAAACAAAACATAATGGTCAATTGCGGAGGGTTTGATCTGATCGACCATCATTACCCCCATTGTTTAACGCCATAAAGAACATCATCAGACTGAAATAAACCAAACCCAAGATGCCATTGTCTTTCCACAGCAAAGACACAAAGCAGGAAAAAGTACGTAAAAAAATATTCAGTGTGATACCTTTACTCACAAGAGAGCTCAAAAGCGTAGCTTTTAATCCATGCAGTAGCTGAGAAATCGTCCTCTACTTCATCCAATGCTTTGAGAATTGCAATTCAAAGACTACTACATTACAAGCCCACTGAAAATGCTTTGAGGGTCAAGCATTGTTGAGCCTTATATTCGAAAGATTGATCGGTCGTTTTGTGGTCACAATCACTGGACTCTCTTTTGTCAACCATAATAGTTTTGTATATTTTTTGTTTATATAAATAGCAGGTGCAGCGCTTTTGTTGATGAGAATCATAATAATATAATGGTACTTTCTAGTTGCTTGTCTTTTGCGTCTTCCTTTCGAGCATCAAGATGTGTAGAGGGTGACAAAGCCTTTTAAAAAGACCAAGAACATTGGAGGATTTGACTTTACCCAATATACAACCGAATGATTCATCATACTGGCAAAAACAATTCTCGATATTTGAATGGTGTGAGGCCAAAGCTGGGTGAATCTTGACTATCTGTTCTCTATTAATCTTGACCAGCTAGCTTAGCCTCTAACAGGCGTTGATTAATGGAAGGCGAGAGATTAACGTGAGGAGGGACTATAGTATTAGAATTTTACATGATGATTGGTTATGTTACGGGGAAATTACTGAAATAGTCCTATGCATATTCTACTTGTGTCAATTCAGTCATAAACCTTTTAATTGTGCCAATTGAGTCTTAAGCACTTTCACATTTTACCAATTAAGTTCATTCGATCAATTTTGGCCGAAAATTTTTGACGTGGACGTTAACTATCCGACTTGGCATAGCCAGCACTGACGTTGACATTTTTAATAATATTTTGAAATTTTTTTTATATATTTTTTCTTTTCTTTTGTTTAGCTTTTTTTTGGACTGAAGGCAGTCAAGGGTCACTGGAAAACTCTCACCAGCCGTAGGCTGGGTGGGGGGCCGAGATGCTCTCCCCCGATGTAGGCGTCACGGCCTTGCCCGTGGTTGGTGAGGGCGTCTCGGCCATTGCTCAATCTGGGCAAGGGCCAGGCGCCCCCGCTTTGGCCAGCAAGGGCGTGGCAATCCTCACCTAGGCCCTCACCGGCCATAGTGAGGGTATCGGGCAAGGGCATGCTGGTGAGGGTCACCGATCCTTGCCTGTGGTCGGCGAGGGTCGGCTAGTGACCCTTACTAGCCTTCAATCCAAAAAAGAGGTAAAGGAAAGGAAAGAAAAAAAAGCTAAAAAATTAGAAAATACTTCAAAGATTATTAAAATACTATTTTAAAATGTCCACGCTAGCACCGGCCATGTCACGTAGAATGACCAGGGTCTATATCAACGATTTTCAGCCAAAATTGGACGGATGGATTTAATTGGCAAAATGTAAAAATGTTTAGGACTCAACTGGCACAATTGAGATGTTCAGAAATAAATTGGCACAAACATAATAGATTTAAGACTTTTTAGGTAATTGTATTTTTTTATTTTTTTTTATAATCGAGATGTCCGGGCCAGCTTGCGCGCACCTCGACTATTCCTCAGGGGAAACTAGCATAGCAACCCACCGTCATAACCCCTCACTTAAACCACAAGTGCTTAGCTGGGGAATCGAACACCTTTTAGGTAATTATTTTTTGGTCAGGTTTTTTAGGTAATTGTTTTTTTTTCGGTATTGGTTACATTAGTTACAACAATTTTATGCTTAAATGAAATTGATAAAATCTTTTAAACGTGAACCCATGATGGTGATGGTGATGTTAGGGTGCCAAAGAGGATTATTATGGCGTAAAAGCTGGCAGAAAGAATCGGGAAATAATGAATCACCGTAATGAAAAAAAAAGAAAAAGGAAAAGGTGAGAGAAAATGCGAAATTTTACCGATGCAGTCCTAAATTCATTATACAAATATCAATTCAATCCTAAACTTTGTAATTTTGCTGATATAACGTAGAGGTTTAGGATTATAGTGGGACAATATTGAAATTTTGTGTAAAGGTGTAAGATTATATTAACAAAATTAGAATGTTTAAGGCTAAATTGACATATATACAATAGATTTGTGACTGATTGGGTAATTATCTCAAGAAAAGGTAAAGCATGTTGCGTGTGAGGTTTCTTTTTGTCACAAGAAAGAGAGTTATTACTTGAAAAAATTATTAATGAACGAAGAAAGATAAACTTTGGTCGAGTCTTTAGTTGCAATAACATATCTAAATCTATTTAATTGCATCACATCCGACAGTGTCTTTCGAGTCTTGCTTTTAAAAGTGTAACTTAGGACTGTATAACTGGAATGGTCTCCTCTTTGTTGCAAGAATAAGTTTCGTGCGCTTGCCCATAAAAGTAGTTGCCCCCTAAGCAAAAATAACATCTACTTAATTGCTAAGTTCAATACTGACTTTATTTTCTATCAAATCCAAAATTTAAATTGTCAAAAATAGCTAATTGGCGTTAAAACAATTTTTACCTATTATGATACATCTCTGTTTTGTGCCTTCCAAATCTATAAATATGTAGAAATAATATGAACATAATACACATAGCCATCTCTCTTCCATGTTTTTCCGAAACGATCGAGAGCTGGCTATGTGTATTACGTTCATACAGTTCTTCCATGCTAAGTTAAGCTCTAATGATCTTTCGTTGCTTCGCGGAGTGGCTAAAGAATGTCTCACTTTAAGTTCAAATGGAAAGAGTTAGAAATGAAGAAGAAAATAAGAATGAGCAAGTTGGCTGTGTTTGGATCAAGGGTCCAATCTCTACGGTCCATTTCATCTTTCACGCATTCACCTCTTCACCCTGGATCTAAGAAACTTTAGAGACTTAACTTAGGATTTGGTTTTGAAGTGGTTCTACCAGAGAATTCAGCCTCAACCTAGGAACACGACAAGCCAGATTCTCAGGTAGAACAGGCGACTGGGTCATGGCATAAAATTGGAAACCGAATCGGTCAAGACGGGTTCCTCAATATTTTTCCTGGGACCAAATCCATTCCCATGTAAACCGGCTTGGTTCGGTTCAGCTCCTGCATTATACCTACTCGATTGCTCACTTCTCCTGACAACAATCATATAGCTGTTCCTGAAACTAATTCTAAAGTATCATTTTGATACAAGGCGCTAGTTTCTTCTTTCATTGCCGATAGCCAACCCGAATGTTTTAAGTGCTGACTTCAAAGAATTTGGCTCAGAAATACCTCATTGGCGAGTAACCCGAAGGTGTCCTTGGGGGATCCTACGGGGAATCTGTGATGATTCCATCATACATAATAATCCCATTTTTCAATTGGATAACCACGTGAAGAATGGATGTCGTTGATTCCTCTGTCTTGAAAAGAAGTATGATGCTTACATTCAATAGCATGAGAAAAAGATGGAATCACAATAGTAGACGAAGATGTCTCTCATGTTAATGTCATGTAGAGATTTGGCCATGGAATCACAAGGATCTGTTGGGATGTGGTTCATATACCCCATCGACAAGAAGGCACGAGGGTCTCGCTCTCCAATGAGTAGGCCGGGGTTCGGGGGGTTGCTGGGTAGCACCACCATGACACCAGATGGCTTTTATAGTTTGGGCCCGTACTTTATTAATAGTTTGGGCTAGAGCCCATGAATTATTACTGAGTGGTCTAGGTTTTTCTCGGTTCCTAGGGCTTTCTTGTGTCGCCTATATATAAATTTTTTTTTCTCTTTTCATTGATAGTTGTAATAGAGAGGTGGGATGTAATAAGTATGTTGGATGTAGCCTCTGTTTAAGATGCAGCCCCGTTTAAGAGTGTATCAAGACAAAAGCTTGTATCTCAATTTCTCTTTTTTGTCTTTATTCTCTATTTCGCTATGTTTGTGTGCCTAATCCTAACAAGATTCTCACTTAGAGCTATAGGACAAATAACGTCTAGATTTTGGATTGAAGAAAGTGCTTCACGAGCTGGTGTCTTGATGGAGGAGGATGTTGCACATGCTGAGTTATTCAATGATTCACCAGATTGATCAACACCACATGGAATTGTTATGCGTTTGAGTAATTTGTGTAGCATCAAGCAATTGATCCTCATGTGGTGTTGACAGTTTATTTGGTCCGCAAAGCAGTTTGAAAAAGTAGAGATATCGTTAATGTTTAATACAGAAGCTCATAAATTTCCAGGATCCTCAAAAAGAAATTGTCATTTCATCAAACACCACAGGCCGAGCTATATAGACTCGTCCGGTGGGAGGATAGAAACACCTACTACCCATATACTTATGCCTCTAGCCCTTAAAAAGCACAAGGCAATGACCGTGGATTCAGCTTTGTTTTGAAATGGTCCATCAAATATGGATAGTGATTATAGCCAAAAACTCGAAGCAAACCATAATCTGGTCATTGGTTGAAGAGCTTCTCAAAAGGCGACGCCATATCTAATGCCCGTGAAGGTAGTCTATCAACCACACTACAATTGCAAATGCCTCAACCCGAAAGTGCTCAAGACAGAAGTTTGAAACATCATACTTAATCCAAGTTCTTTAATGTATCAACGTTTACGCTCTGCTAAACCTTTCTATTCAGGCGTTTTTGGACAAGCTTTCACGTGTTGAATGACATCTCTAAAACGAGTTTTAAACTCATTTCTTAGCTTCCTTCATCTGACTGCGAAACTTTAATTGCTTTTTCAAATTGACTTTTGAATGAATTTATCGAAGCAATGAAGCACAATAAAGTCAGACTTTCGCTGCAAGGGAAAAACCCAAGCGAATATGATGCAATCAGTCAATGAAATTAGATAATACTTGACTTTCTTATTGGAAAGCACTGGTGATCATCCCCAGACATATCAGTGGATTTAGCAAAAGGCTCTGTTAAAGGAAGAAAATACTCAGCAAATATTTAAGGAATATTTATTATTCTGTTACCTTCTGTATCTTATCTGTTAAGGGAAGAAAATATTTAGGGAATATTTGTTATGATATTATCTTAAGTATCTTATCTCTCAGAGTCCTTTATATACATTGTATTTGCAACACAATGATATACAGAAAAAAAAGAGCAATAAAATTTTCTTCTCTAAAACGCAATTCTTCTTTTCAAGTTGGTATCAGAGCGTCTTTGGTGAAAGCCTCACCGATCCATGTCTAAAGAAACATAATCTTCTACACCGACGTTGTCATCAACAGCCTCGAATAACTCCATTCTCATGTCACCACCAAGTATTGGGGAGAAGCTAACCGGGATGAACTTTCCGATATGTAAAACACAGATATCACCGTATTTATGCGCTGCTCGCTTGCTGTCCATTTTGGACGGCACCGAACCTCAGCCAGAGCAGATTGTCAAGGAGATTGCACCAGGAGGGGCTGTTATGCAGATGACCAATCCAGCGTTTGAAAACTGGAAATTTTGAGAGTCCATTGCCTTGGCTTGGATCCTTAATTCGTCGACCGCTCTTATAGTTGCCCAATTGACGAGTCACACATCTGCAGCAAGTGTTTGGAAGTATCTTGCGGACTCGTATGCCGCTAAATCAACTGCTCGCGCGTTTGCTTTACGGCTCTAGCTTCAATCACTCTCAAAAGGCCACCGATCCGTCACAGAATTCCTACAAGAAGCAACCAGTCTCACGTACCAGTTAGCTGCTATTAGTGAGCCTTTATCTATTAATGAATATCATACTCAATTGTTCCGTAGTTTGGGTGCTGAATTCCAGGGTCTCGACACTGCAATTTCTGTTTTAACTCAAACCGGGTCTTGGACAAAGGACCAACTTCATGCCTTAATTCTTAATCACGAGGGAAGGCTAGAGCTAGCGTCGGTAACAAATAATCAACCCCACCGGCGGCTTTTCAGACCAGCCAAGGACCGCCTTCTTCTCGGCAGACCCGTCACGGTTCCAACAACTACCATGCATATTTTAATTAATCTGGGAATTTTTCTGGAATATCCCATGGCCGTGGCTCACATTATGGAACTGGAAATCGCAGGAGACGCCGCAACGGAGGAGGCTCATTTTGTCAGCTTTGTGGCAAGCAAGGCCATAGGGCCAATACATGTTATCGTTTTGTTGGATCAGTTGAGCCCGCACAAGCCCACTTGATGGGTTCGGACTCACTGCCGCAGTATTTACCGCCATCAAGTCTACCCTTTGCTCTCATATCTTCAGCGTGGTTTGTTGATTCAGGTGCTACACATCACGTTATGGACAATTCTGCAAGACTTACAATAGTCAATCCATATTCAGGTCAAACTCGGCTTATTGTGGGTGACGGCGTCTCCTTACCGATCACCCACACAGGTACACTCCTGTCCTCTTCTCTGTCATTTATACTTTGTCAAATTTTAATTGTACTTGGAATCACTAAAAACTTACTTTCCGTGTCTCGATTTGCACTTGATAATCATTGTGTTTTCCAATTCAATTCTAACTCTTTTGTTGCCACGTCTATTAAATATGGTCAGGAAATCCTTCGCGGAGTACTTGACAATGGGCTTTACTGCGTCATCCTTCCGTCCTGCCACTCTTCCACACCTTCTGTGTCAGTTGCTTCCCTCACTCTATGGCATAACCGCTTTGGACATGCCACCACCGACCGGCTTGTTCATCTTCTCAATTCATCCAACATTAGCTTTAGTCATCCTTTATCTTCAATTTGTACAGCGTGTGCTATGAATAAAAATCACCGCCATAGTCATTATCCTACTTTGTCTAGGTCAAATCGTCCTTTGGAATTAATTCATTTTGATATTTGGGGTCCCTCTCCTGTTATTTCATTCAACGGCAATAAATACTATGTTTGTTTTATTGACGATTTCTCGCATTTTACTTGGTTCTATTCATTCTCATCTCGCAGTCAATTTTGTTCCATTTTCAAAGCCTTTCACAAACTTGTTGAAAATCAACTTAACTGCAAAATTAAGTCTATACAGAGCGACGAAGCACCTGAATTTGTCACATCTACTGAATTTGTCCAATACATTAGAGAGCATGGCATTCACCAACGGATTTCTTGTCCTTATGCACCATATCAAAACGGGACTGCAGAACGAAAACATCGACATATAGTCGAAACTAGATTGACTCTTCTTCATCAAGCTTCTGTTCCACCAGTATTTTGGGAGTTTGCTTTTGAAACAGCGGTTTACTTGATTAACCGCACGCCAACACCAGTCATTGATAATATTTCACCTTGGGAGGCTTTATTTCATACTAAACCCAATATTACGCATTTACGTGTTTTTGGTTGTGCAGTATATCCATTTCTTCGCCCTTACTCGTCCCATAAGCTTGCACCAAGATCCAAGGTTTGCATCTTTATGGGCTATCCTCCAGGATATAAAGGATATCGCTGCTATTGCCCCAAGGATAAGCGTTTTTATGTTGTTGCGGATGCCATGTTTGATGAGGCCATCTATCCTCTTGCTGCCATGTCAAACTCCTCTCAAAATATCTCAACACCAACAAGTGTGGAACTATTTTTGCCTGCTGATTTGTCCCTATCATCCTCGACACCTGCTGGGCCACCCGAGTCTCCAAGGGTTTCCCCATCAAATCCGGATGTTCCACTTGTTGACACCACCGACACTGCAACTGAACCTGTTGAGGTACCACAAGAAACTCCTGCCACGGTACTAGCATCATTTTCACATCCTATGACGACCCGCCATCAAGATGGAACCATAACTCGTTGCACTTTTAAAAGAAATCACACCTCGGCTCTTGTGGTTCAGTCCGGTATTCTTGAAGAACCCACTTGTTTTTCTAAGGCTGCAAAGGATGAGAAATAGCAGCTCGCAATGCAGTCCGAATGCAAAGCACTAATGGAGAATGGCACATAGGATCTTGTTCCGCTTCCTGCTCATGCTCGACCCATCAGATGCAAATGGGTGTATAAAATTAAAATCCGCTCCGACGGAACTATTGAACGATATAAAGCAAGATTGGTCGCCAAGGATTTTAATCAACAAGAGGGTATCGATTACACCGAGATGTTTAGTCCAGTGGCCAAGCCTGTTACTATCCGCACGGTCTTATCTTTGGCATATTCTCAACATTGGTCCATTCGACAATTGGATGTCTCTAATGCGTTCCTACACGGATTACTTGAGGAGGAAGTTTATATGACTCAACCGCAAGATTTCGTTGATGCGAGTAAGCCTGACTATGTTTGTCGCCTTCGACGCTCGTTATATGGTCTTAAACAAGCGCCTCGCGCTTGGTACACCTGCTTGAGTTCCTATTTGTGCAACTTGGAATTTGTCATATCCAAGGCCGACACCACCTTGTTTGTCAAACACACGGTTGATTTCACCATTTACCTATTGGTGTTCATTGACGACATTATTTTAACCGGTTCCCCGAATGCTCCATTACATGATCTCATGCAATCCCTTTAGTTGGAATTTGCTATCAAGGATTTAGGGGACATTCATTATTTTTTGGGGATTGAAGTGCTTCATACCAACGATGGGTTACATCTTCACCAGGGTCAATTTGTGAGGAAAATACTAAAAAATGCTAATATGCAATCTGCCAAACCCGCTGCTACTCCTACCAATTCCGTGGAACCAGACACGGTTGCTTCTCATGAGCCACTTGCGGATCCATTTCAGTTTCGAAGCATTGTGGGAGCACTTCAATATCTCACTCTTACGCGGCCCGATATTGCGTATGCAGTGAATTCAGCTTGTCAACATCTTCATGCCCCCACTATGGCCGATTGGCAGGCCATGAAACGCCTTCTGCGTTACTTGGCTGGTACGGTCTCGCATGGTCTTCTTTTTACTTGAGCGGTAGCCACTAAGCTCCATGCATTTTCTGACGCCAGTTGGGCGGGCGACCGGACGGACCGTCGCTCCCTTGGTGGGTTCTGTGTCTATCGCGGACCCAATCTCATCTCTTGGTCATCTTGCAAGCAACGGATCGTGGCTCGTTCCAGCACCAAAGCAGAATACAAATGTCTTGCAGATACAACGGCGGAGTTAATGTGGCTTGAATATCTTCTTTGGGATCTTCACGTGCAACCACCCGAGCCACCCACTCTTTGGTGCGATAACTTATCCGCCATCTACTTATCTGCAAATCCTATGTTTCATGCTCGAACCAAACATGTGGAAATTGATTATCATTTCATTTGGGAACGCATTACTCGGAAACAATTGGTAGTCCACTACATTTCTACCAAAGAACAAAATGTCGATATCTTCACTAAAGGCTTGCCTACCCGCCGGTTTCTTCAATTGCGGTCCAAGCTAATGGTTCAGCCTCACCATTAGCTTGCGGGGGATGCTAAAGGAAGAAAATACTCAGCAAATATTTAAGGAATATTTGTTATTCTATTACCTTCTGTATCTTATCTGTTAAGGGAAGAAAATATTTAGGGAATATTTGTTATGATATTATCTTAAGTATCTTATCTCTCAGAGTCTTTTATATACATTGTATTTGCAACACAATGATGTACAGAAAAAAAAAGAGCAATAAAATTTTCTTCTCTAAAACGCAATTCTTCTTTTCAAGTGGCTCATTGCTAAATTCCTTAGTCAAGATAAAGGGCAAATGACAAGACTTGGCCATTTGGCAACTACTACAGATGCTTCCTCTGTATTCCCATTACTAACTATTAATGTATCGTTCTTCAGGAATTCTAAAATCTGATCATGAGGTGCCTAGGCCGTTGATGCCAAACTCTTCTGCTTGTTGGGCGAAATCTTTTGGAAAATAAAGCTTCCCTGTCATTGGCCCGAAGGAGTACAAGTCTACATGACCACGCCCAACACCGCAACCACACCCCACCCGACACATCCTCCCCCCACCCCCCCCCCCCCCCCCCCCACGGGTTGTAATCTTAGTTTCCGTGTCCTTTATCACAAGCCCGGTAGATGAGAATTCAAAAAGATGGGGATAATCAATTGTAAATAAAAAGATTTTTTGGAGGTTCTAGCATAGAGGTAACAAAGGATTCGTACTCCATAAGCCTCGAAGAGGCAAGAAGATTTTGGAGCTATCACTCACGCTTTTCAACAGCACCAAGATCGTCACAAATGCCCTTGAAATGCTGATATATTCATTCATAGTGTAAGTGCCTTTCTTGTGCATATTGAGGTTGTCGATTTGATAATATTCACGTTCTTGAGATTCTCTTGCAAAGGAGTTGATTAAGGTATTCTATAGCTCAGCAGCAGTCTCAAGCCCGGCAACCATGCCAAGAACACCTTCTGACGATGTTCCCGTGATCCAACCACACAGGAGACAATTAGACCGGTTCCATGCATTGTACTCTAGATTGGCAATTAACTTTTTCCTGTGCACAACTTCAGCATTTGGGACTTCATTTTCATGAAGCGGTGCAGGATAATCTCCAGTGCTAAATCCCAGCATATCCTGAGGGCTTTTAATGAGCCCATAAGTTGGGTCTTCTCAGGTCAAATTTTCTATAATACGTCCTAAAAAATTTTTAAATTTTGAGTGGTTAGCTTAAATATCACAAAGTTTGCAACATTCAAGGTCGATAAATAAGGGTACTTATTAGAGGTTGAGCTTGCCATTGCAGATAGACAAATTTCAGAGAAATGGACTTTTCCTTCCTAACTCTGATACCAAATGAGTGTCTAAGAGTGACTTTGAAATGAATAACCAACTTGCTCTCAATCTGAGAACACTTGGCTTTATGTAAAATATATTTACAACCTCCAAATATAAGATAAGAATATGAAGATTACATGCATTCCTAGTAATAACTCTAAGCTTTATACAAAGAAGAGAACAATTAAACTAATCAACAAATCCCAGTAATCGTGAGTTGTTTCTTCCAAAAGCATTATATCATCGTTTTAATGCAATCCCCAGAAGCAACCACACACCGAACCATGTATGCACCAGTTTTGTTAAAGGCATTATTACGAATAAGATAGGTTAGTAAATGTTGGATAGCAAGTTGAGGTTATTATTGTAATTGTACTAGGCTTAGGGTTAAGCCTATAAGTACTGCTCTATCTCAGAAATAAAAACATTAACGTGTTCTTTTGCCGTTAACATGGTATCAGAGCTTTAATCGTCTTATTAATCATCTTCCATCATCCGTGTTAAAAGGAGTTATTCATTATGCTCTTCTTCATCCTAATCGTCCTTTGTAGTATGTACGTCCTCGTATTTTTTGATGTGTCTGTTTTGTCCATTCTGTCTCTTGGGTTGGACAAATTATCACCTTGTGCTGAAAAATGTATATTTGTGGATTATTCTCGTACCGAAGAAGGGTATGTCTGCTATAGTCCTACTTGTCGTCGGGAGTATATTTCTGCTGACGTGACTTTCTTTGAGGATCAAGCATATTTTGGGGATGTTCATCCTCAAGCACCATTAACCATGGATCTTCTACCGCCTTCAACACCTATATCTCAACCGGGGCCATTGCTTGTTCATTCTAATGATGTTCCACCGAATTCAGGGTCACCAACATCGACTCATCCCTAGGTCTACACATGTGGTCCTCGCCCTATTTAGGGCCATGAATCTCCACCAGCGAGCGTTTCACCACCACCACCTCTTGTTCAGGCTTCCGATTCTCTTCCATCATCTCCTGAAAGTTCTCCTATTGCTCATCATACTTGATCTCGGTATCCTCTTTCTAATTTTGTGTCTTATCATAACTTAAGTCCTCAGATGTCTGTCTTTGTGTCATCCCTTGCATCTGTGTCTGTGCCGAGTAGTGTGCAGGAGGCTTTGGCCCATCCAGGTTGGGCTCGTGCTATGGCGGAAGAGATGGCTGTGTTGCATCATAATAAGACTTTAGAGCTGATTCCATTACCGGCTGATAAACAATTGGTAGGTTGTCGTTGGGTCTTTGTTGTTAAACATCATTCAGATGGTTCAGTTGAGCGCTTATAAGCGCGTCTTGTGGCGAAGGGCTATACTCAAACCTATGGCATTGACTATGATAAAACTTTTTCTCCGGTAGCCAAAATTCCTTCTGTTCGTATCGTTATTTCCTTGGCTGCTCGATCTCAATGGACTCTTCATCAGCTTGATGTCAAAAATGCATTCCTTCATGGTGATCTTCATGAGGAAGTATATATGGAGCAACCACTTAGGTTTGTTGCTCAGGGGGAGAAGGTGTGCCGATTCCGTAAAGCTCTTTATGGACTTAAGCAATCTCCTCGTGCATAGTTTGGCCGCTTTTGTGATGCGATTATCAATTTTGGCATACATTGGTGCAGTGTGGATCACTCGGCATTTAGTATGTCGTCTTCAAAAGGGTGTGTTATCCTTGTTGTTTATGATGATGATATCATTGTCACAGGAAGCGATGTTGAAGGCATAAAACAACTCAAGCAGTTTCTTCAAAAGGAGTTTAACATTAAGGACCTAGGTCGTCTTCAATATTTTCTTGCCATCAAAGTTGCCTATGCTAATGGTAGCATTACTCTCTCCCAGCAGAAGTATACCCTTGACATTCTTAAAGAGGTTGGCTTACATGATGCTAAGCCTGGTGACACACCTATGGATCCAGGAGTGAGGCTTGATAATGAAAATGGAGAACTTCTTCATGATCCGGAGAAGTATCGTCGGTTAGTAAGGAAGTTAAATTATCTTACAATTACTCGTCCAGATATTTCATTTGTTGTTAGTGTGGTGAATCAATTTATGAGCTCTCCTCATACTACTCATTGGCAAGCTGCACTACAAATTGTTCGATATTTGAAGGGAGCTCCAGGTCAGGGACTTGTGTTCCATAATCAGAGTCACCTTCATATAGCTGGTTATTCTAATTCTGAATCTTTGGAGGCAACAGGATATTCTGATGTAGATTGGGCTGGTTGTCCTATGGATCGCCGGTCTACTTCAAGATGTTGTGTATTTCTTGGTGGTAATCTTGTATCGTGGAAAAGTAAGAAGCAGTCTATCATTTCCCGATCTAGTGCCGAAGTCGAGTATCGTGCTATGGCTAATGTTACAAGTGAACTTCAATGGGTTCGTATGTTGTTAGCTGAAATTGGACTGCCTATGACCGGATCGTCTACTCTTTATTGTGATAATCAGTATGCTATTCATATTGCTAGCAATCTAGTATTTCACGAGCGAACAAAGCATATAGAGGTGGATTGTCACTTTGTTCGAGAAAAGGTGAACTGTGGAGACATACGGTTGGTGCATACGCGTTCTGAAGAACAACTAGCAGACATTTTCACAAAGCCTCTTTGAAGTGGATGAGTTACATATATTTGTCATAAATTAAGACTTTTTGATATGTACGCTCCAATTTGAGGGGAAGTGATGGATAACAAGTTGAGGTTATTATTGTAATTGTACTAGGCTTAGGGTTAAGCCTATAAGTACTTTTCTATCTCAGAAATAAAAACATTAACGTGTTCTTTGCCGTTGACAGTAAAGTTCAGTACAAAAAGTTGCTCTCTTCTCTAAGAAACTCAGGCAGCATAACTTTGACCTTCTTTATTTCTTTTCGCTCGAAAGCGTCAACGTAAAGGCATAACACCTTCTTAATGTGATCTCTACATATCTTATCAGCTAGATCGTATAATTCACATTCTAGGAAACTTTTTGCAATCCTATTTGGAAAACTAAAAGACAATAGTATTAACTTTCCTCCTTACTTTAGTTTAGTCCTATTCTTGGATATATCTTTTATTTGTTCCTTCATTCTTGAAAGTTAAAGATGCCCACCACAAAAACCATCAAATTGAAGCCTTCACCCACTATATATAACTACAGGAAATTTAAATCCACTCCTCTTATTAGCTGAACCTAAAAAAACATATTCATTGCAGTTTTGACATTGCTGAACATATTCTTACAATTCTTTTCCACTTAGATAGGACATATAACACAATTATGTGTTATCGAAAAGGTGCAAAAGCTGGCTGTGCTTTGTAAGCACAAAAAAAAAAAACACAGAAAAGAGAGTCAGAGAGAAAAGAGTGTACACCCCTGAAAAAATGCTTGCTGCATTCATGCATCATAATTGAATAACAACTTAGCCTTTTCGATAGGCCATATACCAACAGAAAATCCCAGAAAAGTAGCCACGACAATTGACCTACTATACTGAACTATCTACCCATTATCCTGAACGTGTGTGCAGCAACAAACATGCTGCAACAGATTCCTATAAACTAGGACAACCAACTAGGCTTTATTATAAAATAAAATAAAAACAAATACTTTGACTAATTCAACACCCTCCCTTAAACTGATGTTGCAAACAATCAGTTTAAAAGGACTAGAACGAGCCCTCCCTTAACTTGCAGCTTCCAATGAACAAACACCAAGAAGCTTTCTTAGCTTCTGATATGCAGATAATTTGAGAGGCTTGGTGAACAAATCAACAAGCTGATCTTCACTCCTGCAAAAAACAAGATCAATCACTTTATCTTTCGTGAGATCCCTCAAGAAATGATACTTCACATATATGTGTTTGCTCCTCCCATGTAGAACTGGATCCTTTAAGAGTTTAATGGCTGAGTTGTTGTCACAATAGATTGTAATTGCATCTTCCTGTTTAAATTGAAGCTCTCCAAGAATCTTCCTTAACCAAATAGCTTGACAAGCGCTAGAGGTGGCAGCGACAAACTCAGCTTCAGTTGTTGACAGAGTAACAATTGGCTGCTTCTTCGAACACCATGAGACAGCCCCCGAACCAAGCATAAATACATAACCAGAAGTGCTTTTTCGATCATCCATATCACAAGCGTAATCGCTATCAGTGAAACCAATCAACTCTGATTTTTCTCCCTTCTTATAGAATAACCCAAAAGTTGCAGTTCCTCTCAAGTAGCGAAGAATTCACTTTGCAGCTTGCAAATGTTTTTCAGTTGGATTCTCCATGTACCTACTAACAAGGCTCATAGGATGCATGATATCTGGCCTTGTAGCTGTTAAATACATTAAACTCCCCACAATTTGCTTGTAGAAGGTGCTATTTACCTTTCTTCCATCAGGATCCTTCGACAACTTCAATCCAACCTCAGTTGGCATGGTTACCGAATTGCAATGCGTCATCTGAAATTTTTCTAAAATCTCTTGAACATATTTCTTTTGAGATAGAAAAATTCCCACTTCAGATTGATTTACCTCAATGCCCAGAAAATAATGCATCAACCCAAGATCAGTCATGTCAAATTCCTCCATCATAGATTTCTTAAATGTGTCAATCATGACACTATCATTCCTTGTGAAGATAAGATCATCCACGTACAAACACACTAGAGGCAATTTTCCACCATGACCAATCTTGATAAATAGAGTATGCTCATATTGACATTTTGCAAATCCATCCTTCAAAAAATAAGCATCAATCCTACTGTACCAAGCTCTTGGAGCTTGCTTCAACCCATATAAAGCCTTTTTCAATTTATAGACTTTATGTTCATTGCCCGACTTGACATATCCAGAAGGTTGATGAACAAATACCTGTTCTTGAAGATCAACATGTAAGAACGCCGACTTCACATCTAACTGATAGATGAACCATGAATTTTGTGCTGCTAGCGCAATCGCTAATCGGATTGTATCGAGTCTCGCAACTGGCGCAAACATCTCTTTGTAATCCACTCCAAATTCTTGCTTGTAACCTTTTGCCACCAAGCGCGCCTTGTACTTTTCAATCTCACCATTTTTGTTCATTTTAGTCTTGTATACCCACTTGACTCCGATTATCTTTTGCCCTTCAGGAAGATCTGTCAATTCCCACGTACCACTATTCTCAATTGCTATGATCTCTACATCCATTGCAACTCTCCAGTTTTTATTTTGTACTGCTTCATCAAAAGTAGTTGGGTCACTATCTACAAACAAAGCAAAATGGATCGGTGTCTTCGGTTTGCTCAACTCTCGACACTTCATAATCTTCCATTCATGCTGGCCTCCGTCAGATGCGTTGTGGTCGTTCTTCAGATGCTATAGCAACTATTGAATTTTCAGCATTTTCTGTGGTGACTTGACTCGTAGAGGGCTACTTTTCCAGCTCAGTATCATCTTCAAAGTTTGCTGGAATTTGTTCACCACCATTCTTCTCGCTCCATGACCAGAATTTCTCTTCATCAAAGATCACATCACGGCTAACGGTAATTTTCTTGGTTATAGGATCGTAAAGTTTGTAGGCTTTTGAATGATCACTAATGTCAAGAAAAATACATTTTTCTGCTTTATCTTCTAGCTTCTTCCTCTTCTGGTCAGGAACATGGACATATGAAAGACACCCAAAAATTCTGAAGTAATCAACTGCGGGTCTTCTCTTGCTCCAAGCTTCTTCGGGTGTCTTATTTAAAATAGTGAGAGTGGGACTTCTATTCAAAAGATGAACACTCCAATTGACTACCTCTGACCAGAAGCTTTTTGGAACTCCACTTGACGTCAAGAGGCTTCATACCATATTCAAAATAGTGCGGTTCTTCCTTTTGCAAACACCGTTATGTTATAGTGAATAAGCTGCAGTAAGTTGTCTTTTAATCCCATGCTCCACACAAAAATCTGCGAATGTAGTTGAAATATATTCGCCACCACGATCTGTGCGGAGAACTTTGATTGGATTTCCACTCTCTATTTCAACAAGAGTTTTGAAGCTCTTGAAGGCTTCAAAGGCTTCATATTTTTCCTGTAAAAAGTAAGCCCAAACCTTTCGACTGAAATCGTCAATGAAGGTAATGATATATCATTTACCTCCATTGGACATTGGGGAAATTGGTCCACAAATATCTAAATGGACAAGTTTGAGGTGCTTCTTGGCTCTCCATGCTTTGCCTTTTGGAAAATGATCTCGGTGTTGTTTGCTAACAACACACTCTTCACATATTTCGGACTGCGCCATGATTGGGGGAAGTCCCTCTACCATCTTCTTATGATGTAACGTCCGCAACCCACCAAAGTTGAGGTGTCTGTATCTGAAATGCCATAACCATGCTTTATCCTTCAATCTTGCAGAGAAACATGAGTGAGAGGTGCCATGAAGATGCAGTGGGAACATCCGATTGGCAGTAATATTAACTTGAGCAATCAGATGTTGTTTCTCATCATGGATTCTGCAAACACCTCCTTTGAGTGTAATTTCATATCCCTTCTCTTGCAATTGTCCAACACTTAGAAGGTTGGTCTTTAGCTCAGGAACATAAAACACCTCTTTGATCATCTGAACCGAGGTTCCTTTAGGAACAATTGCAATTGTCCCTTTACCCTTGATTGAAACAGTCGAGTCATCTACAAATTTGACTGAGGTGCGAAACGACTCATCTAATGCAAAGAATGCCTTCTTGTCTCCACACATATGGTTGCTGCAACCGGTGTCAATATACCATAGGTTCGATGAAATTTTCTCCGTTTCTTGACACACCATTAGGAGAGACACTGCTTCTTCTTTTTCTTCCGCAAAATTAATCCTTTCCATGCTTTGTGTATTTAAATTGGTACGACATTCAGATTTGTAATGTCCATACCTATGGCATCTAAAACACTCTACTCTAGATTTGTCTACTGACCTTGGTTTGAAAACAGTTGAGTACTGACTTCCATGTCCTCATCCTCCACCTTGAGCATCACGAGAAAAATGACCATTAGGCTTTTGATTGAAACGGCGACATTCATTGGTTCCCCTTCCTCTACCTCTACCACTATTCGTTCTTGTTGTTGACGAAAAGTGATCTGTAGTTGCCTTCAACTCCTTCTCTTTCGGCTCTTGCTGAAGAAAATTTTGTTCATGAACCAACAACGACCCTTGCAGTTCATCAATTGAGAGTTCTTCAATGCCCTTGGCTTCTTGTATAGAACAGACAACAAAGTTAAACTTTGGTGTCAGAGATCGAAGAATCTTCTCAACGATGGTGACATCCTCCATCTTATCGCCATGAATCCGCATCTTATTGACAATTGCCATTGTCTGAGAGAAGAAATCGGTAATTGACTCTCCTGACTTCATTCTTAGTAACTCAAACTCTCCACGAAGCATTTGAAGTTACTGCCTTTTTGCTCTTGCGGTACCTTGATATTTTTTCTTCATGGAATCCCATATGTGCTTGGAGGTATCCTTACAGAGAATTGTCTCTAAGATAGATCTGTCAATGACCTAAAAATGTAGTTTTTGGCCTTGAGATCTTTCAATCTTGCTACTTCCAGAGCCGTCCGTTGTGCTACTGTCAACGTAGCTCCTTCTGGTTCGGCAACTCAAGAGATAACAACATCCCAATATTCCTTGGATTTCAGAAAGTTCTCCATTAGCATGCTCCAATGATCATAATGACCATCAAAGCATGGCATAGCTGGTTGGACAAAGGTTTTTGAAGCCATCACCGCTGTTGGATACCAAGAAAAAATCTTTCCTCGCGTGTTTTCAACTCAAGCTCACTTTTTGGCTATTGCCTTTCACTCTCACTTTTTCCTCTCGTGTTTTTAACTCACTTTTCCTTCTTTAATGGCTCTGATACCACTATTATAGAAAAGGTACAGAAGCTGGCTGTGCTTTGCAAGCACAAAGAAAAAACACAGAAAAGAGAGTGTACACTCGTGAAAAAATGCTTACTGCATTCATGCATCATAATTGAATAACAACTTAGCCTTTTCGATAGGCCAAAAATCCCAGAAAAGTAGCCACAATAATTGACCCACTATGCTGAACTATCTACCCACTATCCTGAACGTGTGTGCAGCGACAAACATGCTGCAACATATTCCTATAAACTAGGACAACCAACTAGGCTTTATTATAAAAAAAAACAAACAAATACTTTGACTAATTCAACATTATGCTGTTACGAATATACTTATTTTTATAGTTTCCATTTGCCCCATGTGTTTTCGATGCACTTTTGCCTTTCTTTCTCATCACCTTGCAGGTGATTTACATAAGAGAAATATATGAACAATGCTACAAAAAAAACTAATATGTCCACCTTTTACATGGGAAAGCAGGACATAACCAAAATAGCTTGTACAAAACACAATTAGGATGTTGCTGCGCTTACGTGAAGAGAAACCAAGGACGCATAGAAACCGTCTTTGATATTAATCAAAGGGTCGTGCTTTCCTTTCTCGACGATTACTCCATTTTTTACCACTGCAATCACGTCTGCGTTTTTTATTGTCGATAATCTATGGGCCACTGTAACCGTTGTTCTATTGACCATGACTTTTTCTAATGCATCTTGAACAACTCTTTCAGATTCAGCATCCAATGCACTAGTAGCCTCGTCGAGAAGAAGTATCTTTGGATCCTTCACTATAGCACGTGCAATGGCCACCCGCTGCTTCTGCCCACCGGATAACTGGACTCCACGCTCACCGACTAATGTGTCATAACCCTGCATAGTCATTGTGATATTGATAACTATGATTTTCAGGAAACTTGCATACTTATTGCTCGCTTAGCTTGCATTTTGTCCATCTTGTATTAGGGATGAGATAAACTTGCCTGTTGCAGACTACTGATAAATTTATGTGCATTTGCCAACTCTGATGCAGTCAATATCTCTGCTTCCGTTGCCTCTCCATCCTTTCCATAGGCTATGTTGGCACGGACGGTGTCACTGAACAGAACTGGCTCCTGGCTCACAAGGCCCATCTGCTGCCTAAACCACTTTAACTGTAGCTTCTGAATTTCGATCCCATCAAGGGTCATGTGACCAGAATCGGGGTCATAAAACCGTTGCAACAGAGCTATTACGGTCGATTTGCCACTCCCGCTCTCTCCTACTAAAGCAACAGTCTGAAAAAGCAAAAATCACAGTCCATATGTGCATGTGTTTACTGCATCCCAATTGGCTGGAACTCAGAGAAGAATAGAAAAAGATCTTTGAAAGAAAAATTGGAAGCGTTATCATAAAGCATTACTTTGCCAGAATGTATGGTCAAGCTAAGATCTTTGAAAATTTGTATATCCGGGCGAGAAGGATACTTGAAGCTGATGTGATGAAGCTCTATTTCTCCTTTCACATTTTCTAGTGTTTCTCCGGACTCACCACTCCGGTCTAATTTCGATTCTCTGTCGATGATTTCAAAAACTGAGGCAGTTGCGCTCCTGGCCTTGGTGGAGTCCTGAGCGAGGGAACTTGACTGGGTAATTGCAATGGCCGCATTTGTCAGGGCAAGAAATACCTGCAAAGCACAAAATAGGCAAACCATAAAATGATGTATAGAAATTAAAATAGTCGTCTTCAGCGCAATGAACTCATCAGTGTTTAAGGGAAACTGACAAAACCGGAAAAGATATACTTACACGGAAAACTTCTGAAAATGTTGTCTTGCCATCCTGGACAAGTCGAGCTCCAGCATAGAAACAGGTACCGTAGACCACAAAAAGTGAGAAGAAAGATAGGCCAAACCCGACTCCACTAATCAACCCTTGTCTAAATCCTGCGTTCATTGGCCCTTCGCATTTCTTAGCATACAGTTTCAAGATTTTTTCTTCAGAACAAAAAGAAGCAACTGTCCTGATGCTTCCAACTGCATCAGCAGCTACTTGACTGGCTTCCTTGTACATTATCTGTGAACAGAGAGACTTTGATTAACATTGTTAATATCTAAAATCGATCCAATTCACCCAATAGTTAGGTCAATTTTCATTTGTTGGCTCTCGTGAACACTCAAGTGGACAGTGACTAGACATGCATTAATTTTTAAGACCACAAATGGCAAATTATGGAATTCGTACCATGGCATCTGCGCTGAACCCTTTCATGAATTTTACTTGGACATATCCATTAACAAATATCAGAGGGAGCAACACAAGGACGATGAGCGCCAATTGCCAGCTAGTCGCAAAAGCGATGACTAAACCAGCAACTGCAGATGCGCTGTTTTGAACAAGCTGGGATAATGCATCCCCAACTAGGGCCCGCACTGTCGCTGCATCTGCTGATAGTCTTGCACCAATGACACCGCTGGAGTGCTCCGGTTCATCGAACCAACCAACCTCCATGTGCACCACCTTCTCAAAGCACATTGATCTTATCCGCTGGATTAATCTGCAACCTGCTATTGAGAAGAAGTACGTCCTTGCTGGATATGCTATTAATGATACCAGGCCAAGAGTCATGAACATCAATGCCCAAAACTTTGAATCTTTCCTTAGTTTATGAGGCGCTTCATAAAATGTCTTGATCACAATAGATAATAGTATGCCAAAAATGGGGAGTACCGCACCAGCAATGATTGCAAATATAGATCCTATTAGTAGCACGGGAACTTCTGGCTTATTAAGATATGCGAGCCGACAAATAGAAACTTCTGCAGCTGTTTCTGTTTTCTCCAAGGAAGAGGACTGTGGATTTGCAGGTGTACCATCGGGGACATTTAATCCGGTGGGCAGACTGAAGTGGCTGCTGCTATTTTCCACACCTGATGATCCCTGACTTCCAGACCTCAAGGACATTCTTGGACTCGATTGACTACTGTCAAGGAGATTTTCTGATTCGTTTGGGTAATCTGTTGCTTTGTCTTGCTCCATGCTTACTTGCTGGAGGCGTATCAGCCGACCATATGCTCCATTGGGATCTTCTACAAGTTCCAAGTGTGTACCTGATCAAATTTGCGAAAAAATTAGCTGCTCCGTAGTATTTTGAGCTTTATACAGGATATTGATGTCAGGTCAACTAGGTAGGATTGGCTTTCATTTGCAAAATGTTATGGCTAAGAAGTCAAGCTTTAGTACCTCTCTCCACTATCTTTCCTTGATGAATGACAGCAATCATATCAACGTTCCTGATGGTGCTCAAACGGTGTGCTACAACGACAGTGGTTCGATTAGCCATTATCCTTTCCAAGGCCTCTTGTACTATCCTTTCTGATTCTGCATCGAGCGCGCTCGTGGCCTCGTCTAAAAGCAATATCCTAGGATCTTTTATAATTGCTCTCGCAATGGCTACTCTTTGCTTCTGTCCTCCAGAGAGCTGAGTACCGTGTTCACCGACCATTGTGTCCAGTCCCTTGATGCAAAGATGCAAAAAAGTTTAGACTCACAATTTTATTAGTCTCACTTAGCTTAGAGGTAAAATGATCAACCTAGACATCTCTAGACCTTGGGCAATTTATCAATGAATTTAGCAGCATTGGCTAGTTCAGTAGCAGCTCTTATCTCTTCGATGGTCGCATTTTCTTTTCCATACAAAATATTATCCTTGATGCTCGATGCAAACAACACGGGTTCCTGGCTCACAAGGCCGATCTTACTCCGTATCCATTTGAGCTGAAACTCCTTCACATTTACGCCATCGATGAGCACTTCACCTGCTTGTGGATCATAGAACCTCTCTATCAGACTGATCACGGTGGACTTTCCGCTTCCACTTTGTCCAACCAAGGCTGCAGTCATCCCGCTCGGTATGTTAAGAGAGAATCCGTTGAATATCAGCTCATCAGGTCTGGCTGGGTAGCTGAAGTGAACATCCTTAAGTTCCATGTCTCCACGAATTCCATCCAAGGTTTTGCCACGGGGGTCACAAGAATCAATATCGGGCTTCCTGTTGATGGTCTCAATCATCTTAAATGCTGCGGCTTGACCAGTGGCAAATGCGGCCATGCATGGAGAAGCCTGTCCTAAGGACCTGAGAAGTAAGCCAAATCAATTCATTTATTATGAGTCTGCTGTAGCATAGACATAATAAAGCTTTATACAATTGTGTAGCCCTCCCGGAAGTAAATATCCTATCGCTTGCATAGTCAAAACAATCAATAATTAGAATTTCCTTCCAAGAAATAACTTGTATCCTTATAGAAAGTTGAATGAAGTCGAAAGTGCAACTAACATTGAACCAGCTAAGACAGCCATGATGACATTAAGTACTTCGCCCCCGGTATATCCTTTTTCCAGAATCATCTTTCCTCCAAACCATATTGCGAATGCGTAACTGAAGAAGACAATCAACAAGGCTGTACCAACACCTAATCCAGCGGCCATGCCTTCGCGAACTCCCAACTTGTATGCATCCTCAAGGAACTCATTGTAATTTGCTATCGCAAGCTTTTCCCCAGTAAATGATGCTACCTAATTGCACCAAGTGAGAGCCATCATCTCAGAGTCAAAATTGTAAATCAACAGGTTTTTGTATTTTATTGACTTACAGTTCTAATTGAACCAATTGTTTGTTCAACAACATTTGCCGCTTTTGCATAAGCGCTTTGTCCCCGTGATGCCATCTTGGCTATGATCAGGGACACGAGACCACCAGAAACCACAAGGGGAGGAATGGATGATAACATGACCAAAGCAAGTAGCCACCCTTTAATAAATGCGACAACGAATCCTCCAAAGAACGTCGACATGAGCTGTATGAATTTTCCAACCTGCAGAAATCAAAGAGATGTAATAAAATAAAGCACCATCACTTTCTGGGTAGCAGGAAAATTTTCTGTGCTTCCTTCTCCACTAGTGTCTGGCTTTCAAGCTGAAACGTTACCTTCTCACCCATGGCATCTTGTATAAGAACGGTATCACCAGACATTCTTCCCACAACCTCTCCCTTGTTTGTTTCCTTATCGAAAAAGGCAATGTCCTGTCTCAGTATCGCCCGCAGATACAATGTCCTTATCCGAGCAGCCTGTCTCTCTCCCGTGACCATCCAGAAGGTAACCTCTGACAAAACAAGCAATTCCCCTGTTCATTTTCACTTTCTAACAAAACTCCCGGATTTTGTTTGAACGAGAGATATACTTACGAAGAAATGCCGTCACACCAGTAAATGCTGCCAGGTAGATAAACTTCAGAGATATCTGAATTTACAGATTATGAGCGTAACATATCAGTCAGAAGGAAAGACCTGTTCCTTATGAGTGACAATACCTGGAATAAATAATGCGCCACCTATTTTTTATGCTTTTATTAATAATTGATTCATGTAATGTACTCTAATGGCTAGAACTCTAGCGTCTAGCCTCAGAAAATGAACATTGTGCTTCACAGATTGTTACCTTGGAAACATGATGCACCACATTTGTGTTGTGCTGGTTAGTTCCGAATGAATCAATCAATTGCCCAAAAAGTACCGTCATGAGGGGCATACCTAAGCCATTGCCAACAGCACCCATCGTACCAACAAGCATCAAAACGATGTCAGTGAAATCTGAAAACAAGAACAGCTTGTGGAATGGAACTGTATTAGTTTTCTCATCTTCTTTGCTCTTTCTAGGTCTGTCCTTGGCCTTTGCATGACTTATTGTATTAGTTGCCACATGCATTTCTATATCCATGTCCAAGCTGCTCTCCGTAGACATTATACCGGAAAAGATCAACGTATGTTGCTTGTCACCTATTTCAATGAGTATGTCCAGAATTGCTTCTTCAAGACAAAGTCAACGACAGGAATCTGCACTTTCAAGACAAGCCAGTAAAGTAACATGTTCAAATGCTTGAAAAGATATCCGTAAGTCATGTATCTGAATCAAACCGGCAGACGAGATTTGACTACCAAGACACCAAACTCGTATACCAGATAGACCAAATTACACGAACTCTACTAGACTATAGATCATCTACGTGTCAACCTGAATCTTCTAGTCAGTCAAGAATCAAAAATAAGTAACTTTTAGTAACGCAACCACGTCCAAGTATAAAAGGAATAAAGAATGCTGGAGACACCAAACTTGCTTTCAAGCGGACAAACCTCTGATCTACTTCTGCTTATGCAAAATGTAAACCATGAAAACCAGGCCAAACGGAACGAATAAACAATGGTTGACGAAAAGGAGGAAGATAATCATGGTAGTTTCTTCTTCATTATTTATCCAGAAGCTTAAAAAGGAACACCCACTCACATCACCAACTAATTCTGAGTGGTTTCTTTCGCTTCCTCTTTAAACCAAATCTCATCCTTTTCCCACATAAAAACCTGTAACCGAACTTGAAATTCAAGAAATGCGACTTCAAAAACATATCAAGACTCACTCTCGAATCTTATACATGTCATATAATCCCCAAAAGATCCACCATGGCCAATCACAAAGGGTTTGATCTGATCGACCATCATCAACACCAACATAGTTTAACACCATAATCAACATCACCAGGCTGAATAAACCAAACCCAAGATGCCATTTTCTTTTCACAACAAGAAACAAAACAGAAAAAAAGTAAAAAAAGAACATGTGAGATAGATTTACTCACCAGAGACTGAGAGCTCTAAAGGGTAGCTTTCAATACAAGGAGTACCTTAGAAATCGTCCCTTACTTCATCGAATAGAATGCTTCGAGAATGGCAAAATTAACGACTAATACATTATAAGCCCGCTGAAGGTGCTTGAGGGTCAAGCATTACTGTCAACCATAAACTTTTTTGTATGTTTTGTTTGTATAAACAGCATGCCCATGCATGTCTTTTTTTTTTTCCATCTATCATTCTCAGTGACATGACATTAGCCACCACATGTATAAGTTGAATATCTTTCCCCTAAGAAACAAATAATATTTCTAGTTTCTTGTCTTATTTGTCTTCCTTTTGGGCATCAAATGAGCAGTGGGTAAAAGCAAAGCTTTTAAAAAAGTGAACATCATTAGAATAGTTGGAGGCCAAGGGTGGGGGAGTCTTGGGTATCTGTTCTCTATCATATTATTATTCGAGTCATTTTTTAAAGAATTAAAAGTCCGCACTCGCTTAGCGCTGACATTCATAAATTAAAGGCAGGCGAGAGATTTATGTGAGGCGGGACTATAGCATTAGAATTTCACATGATGATGTTGAAAATGGAAAGTTGAGAGAAAGGAATACAAGAGAATACTTAGAATACTCTTTGATATTTTTGTGGCTTGGCTATATTTAAATGATTCAATCACAAGCCCTTTTATAGGTATATAAAGACCCTTAGTACATTGTATGCATTTATTAAGACCTCATAAAACTCCTAGAATTTTGTAGTACATGAATCTTGAAAATGTAATGGACTAATTAAATACATGACACATACATGAACTACACTGATGCACCTAGATTCATGAATCAAGTTTAATTTTCAACATTCCCCCTTAAACTTGATTATATCTAGTAACTCCAATCGAAGCACGCAATCTTGCAAAATCTTCAAACTTCAATGCCTTAGTGAAGATGTCGGCAATTTGATCATTGGTCTTCACATATGCTATCTTCATTTCTTTCTTCTCAATGCACTCTCTTATGAAATGAAATTTTGTGTCTATGTGCTTGGTTCGATCATGAAAAATGGGGTTCTTTCCCAAAGCAATAGCAGACTTGTTATCAACATAAATTGTGGTAGCAACCTCTTCTGGCATGTGAAGCATCTTCAACAACTTTCTTAGCCATATTGCATGACATACACATGATGCAGCAGATACATACTCGGCTTCACAAATTGAAAGAGCCACAATTGGCTGCTTTTTTGAACTCCAAGTAAATGCAGTATCACCCAAGAAAAATAAGAAGCCAGTGGTGCTTTTTCGATCATCAACATCACCACCCCAATCACTATCACAATATCCATGAAGCTTGAAGTTTCTAGCGGGAGAATAAATTAAACCGTAATCAAGAGTACCTTTTATGTATTGAAGTACCCTCTTGGCCATCTTCATGTGATTTTCGATAGGTGCTTCCATGTATCGACTAACAAGACCAACACTATAGAGGATATCGGGTCTTGTGCAAGTTAAATACCTCAAATTTCCAATAAGACTTCTATAAAGAGACGTATCCACCTTCTTACTCTCATCAAACCTTGACGTCTTTGCTTCACATTCGATGGGAGTGCTCACCGGCTTACATTTCTCCATTTTGAATTTCTCAAGAATTTTCTTTGCATAAGCTTCTTGAGAAATGTAAATACCACCATCAACGTGCTTCACCACAATTCCAAGATAGTACGACATAAGCCCCGTATCGGTCATCTCAAACTCTTGAGCCATCACCTTCTTAAATTCTTCAAACATTTTTACATTGTTGCCGGTGAAGATCAAATCGTCGACATACAAACATACGAGCATAAAACCTCCAGCTTGATCTTCTTTGACATATAGAGCATACTCATGTGGACACTTGATGAATCCATGATCTTGAAAATATTTGTCAATGTGACTATACCAAGCCCTTGGTGCTTGCTTTAATCCATACAAAACCTTCTTCAACTTCAAGACCTTATCTTCATGTCCTTTGACAACATAGCCCAAAGATTGCTGAACATACACTTCTTCCTCAAGATAGCCATTCAAGAAAGCGGACTTAACATCCATTTGATAAATTTTCCATTTATTTTGAGCTGCCAAGGAAATAATCAAACGAATAGTTTCCAAACGAGCTACAGGAGCAAATACGTCATCATAGTCAATGCCATTCTTCTTACTGTAGCCTTTCGCAATGAGTCTTGCTTTGTTTCTTTCCACTTTTCCATCGGCATTTTTCTTCACTTTATACACCCATTTTACGCCAATTGCCTTTTGTCCTTTAGGAAGGGTTGCTACTTCCCATGTGCCATTCTTCTAAATTGCTTGAATCTCTTGCTCCATTGCATCTCTCCATTTTGTATCCTGCACCGCTTCTTCAAAGTTTAATGGTTCAATGTCAGCAAAGAAACAAAATAAACTTGGAGTAGCAACAACTTCCGTTTCTTCATATATGTTGATAAGATTCCTCTTGCGCACCGGCTCTTCAGTGGAGCTATCATGGGAACCTTTAGAAGTAGGAGATAGAGATGGAGTAATAACATCTTAATGTGTACTTTGGCTTGATTTTCCCTCTTGTAAAGGACAAATGACATATTCATCATTTTCAGCAACATTCCAAACCCATGAGGCATTTTCATCAAACTCTGCATCTCTACTAATCACGATCTTCCCATTGGAAGGATTGTAGAACTTGTAGCCTTTCGATTTAGGATCATAGCCGATGAAGACAAACTTCTCGCTTTTTTCATCAAGTTTAGATCTCTTCTCATCTGAAATATGAATATAAGCAATACTTCCAAAAAAACGTATTGAGAAACACTAGGTTTCTTATCACTCCATGTTTCTTGAGGTGTCATGCCACGAACACTTCTTGAAGAAGATAGGTTGGACAAATATACCGCACATGCAACGGCCTCGGCCCAAAATTCCTTTGGCATCTTTTTGCTTCTAAGCATGCTTCGGACCATGTTGAGAATGGTTCTATTCTTCCGCTCTATGACACTATTTTGCTGTGGAGACCTTGGAACAGTCAAGAAATGACGAATCCCATTTGTGTCACAAAAAGTTTAAATTCCCCGGAAGTGAATTCTCCACCTCGATCAGTCCTTAATGCTTTAATATAATAGCCACTTTCTTTCTCAACAAAGGTCTTGAATTTTTGGAATGCTCCAAAAACTTCATTTTTAGCTTTCAAAAAATAGACCCATGTTTTGCGAGAATAATCATCAATAAAGAGTAGGAAATAATTGGCTTTACCATGTGAGGATGGTTTGATGGGTCCGCACACATCGGCATGAACAAGTTGGAGTGGCTTCGATGCTCTTGAAGTGGCCTCCCTAGGAAAAAATTTTCTAGCTTGTTTGCCAAAAAGACATCCTTCACACAGTTGGTTGGGATGATTGATTTTGGGCAACCCATGCACCATATCTTCATTTGCCAAAGTCTTCAAGCTACCAAAATTCAAATGGCCAAATCTCAAGTGCCTAAGCCAAGAAGTATCTTCAACACAACTCTTCAAGCATCTTGGATGATCAACTTGAACATTGAGCAAGAACATTCTATTTTTCTCCATAGGCACCTTTGCTATCAACTTATGAGAATCATCTCTCAAAAGAAGGCAACGATCTTTCAAGTGAATATCGTATCCCATCTCAAGTAATTGTCCCAAACTTAGAATATTAGACTTCAAAGTAGGAACATAATAAACTTGAGATATCAAAAGATGACTTCCATTTTTAGCACGGATTAAGACATCACCTTTTCCTTTGATTGGGGCTTTAGTATTATTTCCAAAGATGATGTTGCCATTCACCGCCTCATTAAGAGTTGAGAATGACTCTATGTTGCCACTCATATGATTTGCGGCACTAGTGTCAAGATACCATGCTCCTTTCTCTCTTTCTTCATTCGTTGCCAATAACAACAGTGTCTCGTCTTCTTCTTCTTTAAGTTCAACATAATTGACCCTCACTTCATTTTTTGTAGTGGCACTCCTACATTCATTAGCATAGTGGCCAAATTTGTGACAGGAATAGCATTGATTATTAGCTTTATCATACATTCTTCTTTCACCTCTATTGTAGCCATAATTTCCACGTCCTCTTGTTTGAAAGCTTGACCTTTCATTGATGGAATGTTGGTCTCCGCTCCTTCCACGACCACGACCAAAGTTTCCTCCACGGCCATGACCACGACCACGATCACGACCACAATTTTGACCTCTCTCATGAGACCATTCTTGCTTTTTCATTTGATCTCCCAAAGAGACCTTAGTTTGGAGTACTTGGGTTGCAGTCTCTCCCTTCTTCTTTAATCTTTCTTCATATGCTTGCAATGACCCATGAGCTGATCAAGGGTCATAGTCTCCAAGTCATTGGATTCCTCAATGGCAACACCAACAAGATCAACCTTTGAGTCAAGCGATCTAAGAATCTTTTCAATAACATGAACATCGTCAATATTTTCGCCATATTGCCTCATTTGATTGGTTACGGAGGATACTCTAGTGAAGAAATCAGAAACGGATTCGGACCCCGTCATATGTAGAGATTCGAACTCACCACGTAGAGATTGAAGACGTATCCTTTTCACCTTTTCAATTCCTTTGAAATTATTTTCTAAAATATCCTAGACTTCTTTGGCCTTTGACGCAGAAGCAACTTTCTCGAACATGGCTTCATCGAAGCCCATGTGAATAATAGAGAGGGCATGTTGATCACCTTTACGAAGCTTGTTCAATGCATTCTTTTGATTTTGATTCAAAGCCGCTTCATCCTCTGGTTCATCATAGCCTTTTTGAACAACTTCCCACACGTCTTGTGAGCCAAGCAACGCCTTCATGCGAATGCACCATTGCCCATAATTTTGTTTCGAAAGCTTGGGAACGGTATAAGGAAAAGAGCTATTCGTCTTCAACCGTAGCTCTAATACCACTTTGTTGAAAATGGAAAGTTGAGAGAAAGGAATACAAGAGAATACTTAGAATACTCTTTGATATTTTTGTGGCTTGGCTATATTTAAATGATTCAATCGCAAGCCCTTTTATAGGTACATAAAGACCCTTAGTACATTGTATGCATTTATTAAGACCTCATAAAACTCCTAGAACTTTGTAGCATATGAATCTTGAAAATGTAATGGACTAATTAAATACATGATATGTACATGAACTACACTGATGCACCTAGATTCATGAATCAAGTTTAATTTTCAACAGATGATTGGTTACGTTACTAACACATGATGATGATGATGATGATAGGGTGCTAAAGAGGACTATGTGGCGTAAAAGCTAGCAGAACGAATCGGGAGAAAAAGAGTCACCATACGAAGAAAGGGGGTAAAAGAATAGAGAGAACAGGTAAATGTTGCAAGTGCGGTTTTCTTTCTTTTTTAGTCTGAAAAAGAAAGAAAGAGAAAGTTACTGTTGAAAGAAAAAATTATTAATGCACATGAAAAGATTGCATTTCATTTCCTGAATCATACATGCCATGAGACTTTATGAAGATGTCCGTGAAAAAATGACTGTATAATCTACTAGAATAATTCTAGACCTTGAAAAAGGTGGTCTGAATAGCCAAAAAGTGACCGCAGATAAGACAGCAGTGAGCTGACGCGGATACCACTTGCGAGTGCGCAAGCAAATAATGTATTCAATAACGAAAGTGGTAAATAAATTGCTTGAAAAAGAAAGAACCTTGATGTGCAAAGCAAATTAAAAGCTAGGCTCAATTATGCAAGGATTCTGCAAAATTTTAACCATAAACTAAACAAAGAACTGGTTCAAGAAAATCCTCCAAAAACTATATCCGAGCTAGTAAATTTAGAAGAAAACGATCCAACCAAAAAAACATTCAAAACAAAAAATGAAGAAGAGACCCCGTTGACGAAGCTCGTAGATCCTTGCAACTGTAGCTTTGCACGTCGTCTTCATCGTACTCTTTCTTTATCCTCGTCACCAAACTCCAGCGGGGCTCCTCTCCAACCGCCGATCCAACGTCCCTCAACAAAAAGATCCTGGCCAATCACAGAGGGTCTGATCCGATCAACCACCATCGAGATCCCCATAGTTTAAACACCATAATCAACATCACCACACCGATATAAACCAAAACCAAGATGCCATTTTCTTTCCACAACAAAGAGACAGAACAAAAAAAAGTAGAAAGGAAAAAAAAATTTACTCACCAGAGGCAGACAGCTCAAGAGGGTAGCTTTTAATGGAAGTAGCAGCTAAGACTGTGCAACCGGTCTAGTTCTATTTGGAAACCGGTCAAACTGTCCATAAAAATAAATCTGGTTCTCAGATCCAGTGGAAATAGGTTCAGTCCTCAGTTCCAAATTTTGCATGTAGGTTCCAAGTTCTAAGCATCGATCCTACCCATCCACTCATTCTAGAATAGGTTAGAACCTATTTTTTGAAGTTGAAAGAAGACGATTTGTTTTTTTTTAAATAAGCTTAATTTTCCTATTACTTTGAGCCGTTTTGCTATTCATACTATTTTGCTATAATTGCTACTTGTCTTGATTTCTTTTTAAAACGAAGCATAAAAAAAAATCAATTACCGGGTAGACCTTTAAACTGGATCGGACAAACAAGATAGGTTTTAGGTTCCAAAAATTAGGAATCAGTTCTAACAGATTAGATTTCAGATTTTATACTTATAACCTATCCATCCTAAAACTTATCAACCCTAATAGTAGCTGAGAAATTGTCCCCTATTTCGTCGATTGCCATTAAAATTGCAAACTCAATGACTACTACGTTACAAGCCTAATGAAAACACTTGAAGGTCAAGCATTATTATGACTTGTACCCGAAATTGATCAGCTGTTTTCTTGTCAGTATCATAGAGCTCTCTCTCGTCAACCATTATTTTTCGTTATATTTTTGCGTTTATAACTGACATGTGCATACGTTTATAAATTAATATCTTTCCCCTAAGAAACACTTTATATTTCTCGTTCCTTGTCCTATTTGTATCCCTTTTTGGCATCGTGTGCAAAAGCAAAGCCTTTAATAAAAGGGAAAAAACCACAAAAAATCCCGAACTTTACCATCCATGGCACATTTACCTCGAACTTTTTTTGTGACACCAAAAACCTCAAACTATACTATTTGTGACATATTTACCTCAAGGTATTTAGTCCATGGGCATTTTTTGTCTTTTTCTTTTGTTTTCTTTTTTTTTTTTCCTTTCCGGCGAGGGGGGCCCTCGCCGGCGTCGGGCGAGGGCTGCCCCCGCCGTCCGGCGAGGGGGGCCCCCGCCGTCCGGCGAGGGGGGCCCTCGCCGGCGTCGGGCGAGGGTCCGGTGAGGGGCCCTCGCCGACGTCGGGCAAGGGCCCCCTCACCGGACGGCGGGGGCAGCCTCGCCCAACGCCGGCGAGGGCCACCCTCGCTCGATGTCGGCGAGGGCCCCCTTGCCAGATCCGGCAAGGGTCGCCCTCGCTCCACGCCGACAAGGGCAACCCTCGACGGCGTTGGGCGAGGGCCGCCCTTGCCCAGCGTTGGCGAGGGCCGCCCTTGCTCGGCGTCGGTGAGGGCCGCCCTTGCTCGGCGTCGGCGAGGGCTGCCTTCGCTCTCCCAGGCGAGGGCGACCCTTGCCCGACGCCGGCGAGGGTCGCTCTCGCCAGATCTGGCGAGGGTTGCCCTCGCCCGACGCCGGCGAGGGCTGCCCTCGCCCGTAAGGAAAAAAAAGAAAAAAAAAGAAAAAGAAAAAAAGACGAAAATGTCCATGGACTAAATACATTGGGGTAAATGTGTCACAAATAATATAGTTTGTGGTTTTTTATGTCACAGAAAAAAGTTCGAGGTAAATGTGTCACAGATGGCAAAGTTTTGGATTTTTTCCCTTAATAAAACGAACAACGTTGGAATAGTGTGAGGCCTAAGCTGGGTGAATCTTGAGCATCTGTTCTCTATCAAATTATCATTCTTGAGTCATTTTTTGAAGTTTCTTTAGGAATCAGAAGTCCGAACTTGCTTAGCACTGACGTTCGTGAATTAAAGGCAGGCGAGAGATTAATGTGAGGCAGGACTGTAGCATTACAATTTCACATGATGATTGATGATATTACTTACGCCCATTTTATGCTTAAATGAAATTAATAAAAGCTTTTGAATGTGGATAGATGACGATGATGATAGGTGCTAAAGACTACGACTGTGGCGTAAGAGCTTGCAGAAAGAATCAGGAGAAAAAGAGGCACCATATGATATAAAGACAAAAACAGAAAGAAAGAGCAAATCTTGTTGCAAGTGAGGTTTTTTTTTGGAGTTAATACCATGAAAAACTTCAAACTGGTATATTTGTGATAAATTTACCCTCAATTAATTTTCGTTAAATTTTATCGTCAAATTGTTGAATTGAATAACACATGACATTTGATGGATGTATTAGTTTAGGGTTTTACTCTTTTGTTTGTCATATTTTGATTTTTCGTGGTATTAATCTAATTTAACGGAGGGTAAATTTATTACTAGTATATCAGTTTGTAGTTTTTTGTGGTCAAAAAATTAGTTTTGGTTAAATTTATCATATGTATACCAGTTTAGAGTTTTTTGTGGTAAAAAAATTAGTTATAGATGAATTTGTCACAGTTGTATTAATTTGGAGTTTTTCGTGATATCAGCTCCTTTTTTCCCTTTCTCTTTAGCGAAAGGGAAAAAAAGAGAAAGATTATCATTGAAAGATGCACGAGAAAAGATTCCAAGTCTTTAGCGGCAAAATAAAATATATATTTTAGAACTGAACATCAACACGGGCGAAACTTTAAACTTCATTCTGACCTAACTGTAACTCATAATCGACTTCTGTAAGATCTGGCTGCTTCACTATACCCTAAACTATTATCTCCACTTAATTTCATAACTTAATCACTCATAGATTGTACTTAAAAACTTAGAATTCACACATATCCTAAACTATTATCTCCACTTAATTTCATAACTTAATCACTCATAGATTGTAATCAAAAACTTAGAATTCACACATATCCGAATTTAGGGCTCAACTTCGAAAATTCCTTCGACTAGATGAACAAAAAGTACAAATCTTTACCAAGCACTTCAAAATGACGTTAATTTGATTCATCGAAATCTCCTAAGCATGTACGAGCGGACCCCTCTTTCTTCTTTTATTTCTCTTTTATCTCTTCCTTTCCTTTCTTTCCCTCTCTTTCCTCTTTCTTTATGTACGTTCCCTCTTTTAGGTTTTTCTCTTCCATTTTTAATGCCCATCCTTTTTGAATAGTTAAATTTTTTTTTCTTTTCCTTTTTTTTAAACACCAATTGTTACAGAGAAAGTAAAGTAGACCAGAAAAACTTTGCGAACGGTGAAGAAGGCTCTCGGTTCAACCCCGACGTACTAAACATAGGACGTGTAAGTGAACGTGAGTTTAATACTGCAGAGAAGAATCCAATTAGCAAGAAAAAGGACCGAGCTGGATCATTCTCATGCATGCACATAAATGGCAGTCAACAAGTCATGTTTCGTTCTTTCTCTAATGTGCAAACATTAGTGAGCGTAGACCTTCGTTCCAAATCAATTTCTTTGATCTCTTTTGTGTCCCTGTTAGGAATGGATTATTCTTCCAATTTCGGCTCAGAGAAATTAAGAGCTCTGTCTGCTCGATTTATTTGTATGCATTGTCTCAGGACCACATGTTTCATCACCTTTAAATCCAAAGAAATGTACTATTCTCGCACGATCATCTTTATATTGTGGTAATTTGAGTTGTACTGTTATAGCAATAAAAGTTACATTCATTTACAGCTTATATTCGAGTTGTTTGCACATAAAGTTTTGCCAATGACAATTCAACAATCATGCAAGTGAAGCCATATTCTCGGAAAGTAGCAACTCTCTCTATATTTTTACAGGAGCCCTAACAATCTTTCTTTGCTTTGCAGAGTGGCTAAAGAATGTTTAATTTGAAAGAATTGGAAATGAACAAGAAAATGACAATATGCAAGTTAGTCCATTTCATCCACACATTCACCTCTTTACCTAGGCCCAACAGTTGTAAGGCGGTCAACCCCACGGAGGATCTAATCCCTTGTGGGTGTAGAAAATGAGACTAGAGAGTGGACAGAGATAGACCGAAAGCGAATATGAGAAAGCGTGAAATGAGAGAGGCAGAATCTAAGAAAGTTAAGACACTTAAAGTGTTTGGTTTTGAACTCGTTCTACTTAGAAATCGGACTCAATCGGAGAACCAAACCATTCAGGGCTGGTCCCTCAATTCATTTCATAAACTAGTTTTGCAAAACAATACATATAATTTTTCACAATACCTTTCATAACACGTTTCAAAAGGGAAAAGTATAAAAAAAAAAGTCTTAAACCTATTACATTGGTGCTAATTCAGCCCTAAACCTTTAGATTGAGCTAATATAGTCCGAAACTTTTTACATTTATACCAATTGAGTTTATCCGGCTAATTTAGGTCCAAAATTAATGACATAGACGTTAGCCTTTTTACGTAGCATAATCAGCATTGACATGGACATTTCGATAATATTTTTTTAAAAATTTTAATTTTTAAAAAAATTTTCTTTTCTTTTTCCTTATTTTCTTTTTTTTGTCTTTCCGTCTATGGCCAGCAAGGGTCTCCGGAGATTGTCGGCCGTCGGTGAGGGCCACGGCCCTCGCTTGGCCTCTGGGCAAGGCTAGCCTGGCTAGGGCCTAGCCGAACTAGGGGCAAAGGCAACCCTGCTCACGGTTGCCTCCTCCTCACCCATGTGGGCAAGGGCTTCGCAACCCTCGCCGGCCACAGATGGAAAAAAAAAAGAAAAAAGAAAATAAATTATTAAAAATTATTTAAAAAAATTTCACGTTGTTGACACTTCAATTTTATTTAGTCATTTAGGGTTTAACTACATAAAAAATTAGGAATTAATTTTTAACCCCTAAACAAAAATATTTTCATTAAATTGCATGGCATATAGGCATTAGGTGCATCTGCATAAATAGAGTCTATTGGAACATTTTTTTTTCTAATTACAAAAAATGCAATAATTAAAAATATAGTTAAAAAAAATAAAGAAGAAGAAGAGGATTCGAGCTAGTTTGACCCGGCCCGTACTACCTGAGCCCATTCCCTTCCTTTCTTTCCCAGGCCTATTTCTCTTATTTTGTTTAATCTTGGCCCAGCCCATGAGTTTCTCAGCCCATAGCTCATTTTTCCCTTTCTTCCTCTCTCCCTCTCTCCTCCCCGCGCGCGTTCTGACCGAGACGAAGAAGCAGAGCAGAGCAGCGTGGACAGACTGATCAATGGCAGCTTTGAGCTGAAAATAGAAGGAAAAGGAGCTGGCTTAGTTGACTGACCCGAGGCCGTTTTGGAGGGACGCCGAAGAGAGAGGACCGGCGGGAGTCTAAAAGGGTGGAGCCGAGAGAGAAACGTGGGGGGGGGGGGGGGGGGTGTGGTTTTGAAGGAGAGCCGAGACTGGGAGAGAATTGGAAAAAAGAGAGGGTTTTTTGCTCGTTCGCCGGTGGTCCGTTTGGGTAGCTATCGTTCCCATCGAAAGCTCCACCGGCTGGCCGTCGTTCGTCGTCGAAGGAGTCGCTCGAACCAGGTAAGCCTCCCGAAAATTCCCCGTTTCTTCTCCGCCTACTGTTTTTTTTTAGGAATGTTGAACCAACCAAAGAGATTCTGAGCATCCCATGCGAAACCCACACTGATTCGTGATGAAAAATGGTCGAGTTAACACTTAATGTACCAAGTTTAGGCCTTGAATGATGGTAAATCCAGGCTTGGGAGTGATGGTCCGAGTTGCACACCACCTGTTCGATAAAATGCCCAAACGAACGCCGAGTCCTTTTCTGTAGAACCCGACTCTCCATAACTTCGATTTATGCGCGATTTTCTATAATACTGTCACTGACTTCAAGTTCTCTTTGTCTTTCATGTGGTTTTGTCGCGATTCGCACATCCCGACTCGGCCGTGGACGGAGCCTCCACCGGAAAATCATTCCTCTTGCCGGAGCATTGCCCGCGGTTAGAGGCCGCTAGCGTGAGTCTTTTCTTCGCTATTTGAATGAGATATGCGTGTTTGTTTGGCAAGAGAAGTTTTGTTTGAGATGAATGGATTTGGTGAGGAAAATAGCCACCGACGGTGTCATTTTTGTGGCCCAAGTTGGCCGACGGTCCGGTGGGGTGGTGGCCGATGTTGGACTGGCCGCGGTCTCGCCGAGAGTTCGTCTGACATGGCAGAATCTCGGCGAGGGAACCCACCGGCAAGCTTGAAGGTGAAGGCACGAAGAAGAAGTCTCGGTGAAGAAGTTCTGGGCAGAAAGCACGAAAGTGGGGAGGAAGACCGGAAAAGACAAAAATGGATAAAGAGGAACTAAAAAGAAAAAAAAAGGGAAAAAGAAAAGAGAGAAAAAAATCAGAAAAGAAATAAGAAAAAAAGGATCCCGGGCGGGTAAGAGAGAGTCGGATCAGATGTCGGGCGAATCGGGTCAGGGGACACGGTCCGAAATTTTTATTCTATTAATAAAAATGTAAAAAATATATAAAATCCCAAAAAAATTCGAAAATGTTTAGAAGTAAAAAAAATATTAAAAAGTCTGAAAAACATAAAAAAACATTTAAAAATTCAAAAAATTCAAAAAAAACATTAAATTAAAAAATTAAAACAAATAAAAAATTTTAATTAAAAAAAATCAGGAAAGTTCCAAAAAATCTGGAAAATCGAAAAATATTGTTGGACTTCGGAATTGGCTTTTCTTGCTCTTTTGTGTGATTAGTGCCACATTTGATTGCACGTTGCTTGATTTACACATTTCGAATTGCGCGTTTAATTTAACTTTGCATGTGGTTGATTAAGCAAGTTAGGTTCGCATATTGATTGTTGCTTCCTTTACCTCGTTTAGGGATGGAATTTCGAGACACCCAATTGCTGCATGAATATGTTAGGCAGTAATTAAACAATGTTAGGTACGAAAAGGGCACTAGTTAGTTAATTAGTGTAATCAAGTCCCCGTACCTACTGAATTTCCGGTTCGTAGAAGTAAAACATTTCTCCCGTGCTTTACTTGGGTATTTAATCAACCCACCAAAAATTAATTAGTGGCGACTCCTAGATGAAATTGATTTACATGTTAACAACTTAAACCTTAAGTCGCGAGTTGATTTGAGCTTGGGAGAGTTTGAGTTAGGTTTAAACTTAGTAATCCATTAGCCACCCCTTAGGCAACGAGGCCAGTTTGGGAGGTCGCGACACACGTCAATGTTGATCGTCTATTGTAAGACGGTCAATGTACACGTCAGCGATTTCCTGCCTAAATTGGCAGGATGGACTTAATTGACACAAATGCAAAAAGTTTATGACTAAATTGGTCCAATTAAAATATTTAAAACATCGATGTAATAGGTTTAGGAGTTTTTTTGTACTTTTCCCTGTTTCTAAAACCATTCATAAATAACCAAAGAGTTGTAAATGCGTGATCTGGATTTTATACAAAAAAAAGGTCATTTCATAACTCATAATATATCTTTTTTTCGTTACTTTCAAGACACGAGTTTACAAATTCAAAAAAGAAATAAGCACCACTTGCTTGAGAATGCCCACAATCAAACAACAAATTTATTCAAGCCAACAAACTCGAAATCCTATCAACTAAGCGAGAAACAATATCAAAAATCAAGTAAAAAGCTATGTTCACTATGACGAATCATAACTAAGCTTAAATTGGCCAAAAAATGACTCCTATCAGCTAAAGAAAAGCTTGTTCATAGTAAACGCTCATTGTTGTCCGCTTTGTGTCAAGTTGCTCATCGAATTTTATTGCGCCGCAACTCTCTTCACCTAACTCCATTTCAAGTGATCTAATTGTCAAAAGAGAGCCCTTTCAGGTACTAAAAGATCCTAAACTTCACTTACTCAAAAGACGGCTGAAAATATCGGCAAAAACAAAAATTCTGAACTAGGCAACAACGCGCACAAAACTTTAAAAGTTCGTTCTGACCAAACCGTAAATCCAAATCGGAATTTTATAAAATCTCACGGCTCCACAATACCTAAACTATCATTTACATATTATTTCACAGTTTAATAACTCCTAGATTTAACCCAAATATTTAGAATTCACATGGATCCAAATTTATGGCCCAACTCCAAAAATTTCTCCGATTAGATGAAGAAAGAGTATGTATCCTTACCGGACTCTACGAAATAAAATTAATCCGGCTTAGCGAGGTCTCCATAGCGTCTATGCACGAAACTCTCCTTTGTCTTTTCTTTCCTTTTTCTCTTTTTTTTCCCTTTCCCCATCTTTCTTCTTTTCCTCTTTCTGATCGTGTCCTCCTTTTTTCTTTTCTTTTTCTAAAGCCACCCGTCCCTTCTTCTTTTTTTGACCCCAAAAAAAAAAAAAAAAACAAAGATCTCTTTTCTTTTCATTGTCTAGATGCCAATTATCACATGTAATCAATCAAGGCCGATTCGATGTAAACCAGCTTGGAACTAGTAGCGTAATATAGGTTCAGTTCAGTTCTCACGTTAAACCGACCTGGTTGCTCATCGCTGTTCGTGAAACTAGTTCTCAAGTATCATTTTGATGCAGGGCGTTAATTTCTTATTTCATTGCTGATAACTAACCAGAATATTTTAAGTGCTGACTTCAAAAACTTTGGCTTAGAAGATAACACCGCATGGAATTATTCTGCATTTGAGTAATTTGCATAGCATCAAACAATTAATCTTCGTGTGGTGTTGACAGTTTTCTGGTTTGCAAAGCAATAGAGATGTCACTAGTGTTTAATAGAGAAGCTCAAAAATTTCCTGGATCCTTGAAAGGAAATGTCATTTCATCAAACACCACATGCCGTGCTAAATAGACTTAACCAGTGGGACGATAGAACACCTATAACCATTTTACTGGAATGAGTTATTCCATATTAAACTTTAGAGACATTATAAATATATGTATTTAATAAATATTCTTTTAAATCAAAGTCTCTACCATTAAATTTATTACATATACTCGAATCTTTGATGAGGAGGCCTAAGACCGGGCCACGATGAGGCTAACTAAGAGCCAAGGTCAGCCCATGATGGGCCCATCTTGTGCTCGGTCCACCCTCTTCCTCTCTGTACTCATTTTTTAGCACTATTGGGAGACGAGAACAACAAAGACCACATAAAACAAAGCACATAATGTTAAAGAATGCACTAAGGATATTTGATGATGGAAGAGTAGGGGATTAGGGAATGCTTTGGAGAAAATAATATACCACAAGTGCCATAACCTTCTTATGGTATTCACTTGAGTATTATAATCTTTTTTTAATCACTTGAGTGTCGTGACCTTTTAAAAAATATTCTCTTGATTGCCATAACTAAGGCAAGCCTTCAACAGCTCCCACTAGCACTGTCTGTCGTGACAAGCCAAGTTCACCACGTCCCTCACCCTTGAGGAAGCGAGATAAGAGACGTTGAAGGCAGTGGCAGCGACAGTAGCGATAGAAGAGGAGGCAAAATCCCTGACTCCACGGCTCTGTCGATAAGCCATGCCCCTTATGTCGCCATTGTAGACTATGTAAGAGAAATTCATTTAAAAATGCCACGTCAACATTTTCCGTTAAATAAATTGACGGTGTTAATTTTAGGATTTGTTTAAATCAATTTGATAAATTTTAAGACTTGATTGCACTTTTTGTAAGTTTTAGGACTCAATTGCACATTTGCGACAAGTTTTAGAACTTCTAGTGAACATATCCTTTTTATATTTAAGTACGAATATGTATCTGACCAACGATATTGTAAAAGAAATGGCAAATTTGTGAGAAGAAAAGTGACTCAAACTAAAATAGGATGCACAACTCTTTCTTTCATCTAGAGAACATAATGTGCGCATGGCCCTTCTTCCAGGCTTAGCGAAGATCTTGGGTAATTAGTCTGACAAATGTGTGAAGATTTGGTAAAAGGTCATTTGCAAGTTATCGAATATATATCTGATTAATGATAATCTATAAATAAAAAAAGGCAAATTTCCACCAAAATATGTGAAGAAACTAAAATAGAAAGCCCGACTCCTTCATTTGTCTTGAGAACATAATGTGAACATGGCCCATTGTCCAGGCTATTGGCGAAGACCTTGGGTTATTAATCTTAGGGTTCCATCTGGAAGTAAACTTCTGCAAAGATTCTTGCGCTCTTCGTGGGAAATGGAAAGTAGAAAACCAAGAGCGAGAGATCAGATTCATTAATTGTGAGTCAAAAAACAACTTAGCAAACTTAGCAAATTCTGTCACTTGGGTCGAAATATTGAATTTACTTAAAAATTAGCAAATGTCCCAAAAAACAAAGAAGGATAATAATAATAATTATAGGAACAAAGAAGGAGTCAAAGAGTGAACACCTCGTTATTGGGAAGAGTAGGGAGGATAATGATGGGGACCATTCACCAAGAAACGATCCCTACCTCAAGCCCTGCCCCCACCTTTTTTTAGTCCCAAGAAAAAGAAGGATAACCATTTTTATTTTTTATCTTTTACAAAGTACGCATGCAACACCTTACCAAAAAAAAAAAGTACGCATGTCTTCATTAGGAGCTCAATCATGACATACTTTTTTCTCAGATTTTTAGGAGTTCATTCAATAGGTGAAAATTCCTTAATTCAACCCTATGTCTTGTCTGCCTATACTGGAACCCGAAATGAACTTGCTCAAACATCTTCGTTTGAGTTTGAAATCGACATTTTCTGGCTTAGAGTCCTTAACGAAGTGAGTCCTTAACGAAGTTTGTAAAGCACTCAAATCAGTCTTTAAAATGCTAAAGATATCCCTGATTGGAGTTCATTTGGCACCTGAAATCAAGTTTCAAAGTTGCAGCAAGAGTAAATTGATTTTCTGCTGCAACCGAATTGAAACTGCACATTTTACTATTTTTGTACAGAACAAGGAAACTTGATTTTCGATTGCATCCTTCTGTGAACTTGTAAATTCAAGTCTCATGCATGCCATATATTTTTTTTAGAATTTTTAGACAACATTTGGTACTTGAAATCATCTCATATTCTTAGGTTGTTCATTCTGCCCTGTATTGATCCGAATTGCATTCCTGCAAAATTCATTGTGAAATTGGACTTAATTGTTCAAGTGACCTTCATGAACATCATAGAGTATCATGTTAACTCAATAGTGACACTCTTCATGCATCAATTGCTCGTCATTAGTGTGTTTAATCAACTGAAATTCCTTAACCCCTAAATCTGTCAATTAGGGATTAAGTTGTTCATGTAGCACTCTTGCCAATTTTATAGGAATTTTTCTGTTCATAATCAGAACATGGAATCTTCTAGATTTTTGTAAAGGGCTATTCAAGTTTCGTATGGACGTATTACATGTATTTTTTTGCATGTCATTTGGTAGGTTAAAATCATACACAAACATGCTATCACATTTTGTCATATTGCATTTCATGCATCATGAACATTAATTCATGTTTAATAGTTCATGGACTTGTATGGTCATTTGCTCATGTAATTAGGATTAGATGACTATATCCTCTTTGTCATTGCATCTAGTCCTAATCCATGTTAAATTTTCATACATTTCATGCATCATTTTAGTTCATTTTTGCCATCCATAAAATGTCATTGATACTAGTTAATGCATTGACATACTTTCATGAAAATCAAACCTAAAATTGGACTTAATCGAGTTCATGCCCTCTTGGTAAGTCGTCATACATGTTATGAAACTTCCATAGACACCAGGAACATGTCATTTGCTTGCCATTTAGGATATTTTCATTTTTTCTACAAGTTTGCATTGGGATTAGCAACTTGCAAATTCGGAACCCCTGTTGTGTGCAAAGTTAGGCCTATTGTTGATTTTTTATCGATTTTTCTATAAATAATCATAGTTCAGACCTTGAATGAAAGTTGTAGGACACTTTTTGAACTATCTTGTGTCAAAATTCCAGAAGTTTTGAACAACAAATGATAGGGCAAATGGCTTCATCTTTGCAACAAAAACTGCTGTAATCCTCTTTTTCTGACATATTTAATCATGTTCCCGAATTTTTATAAAATCACGTGAACATTTTTCAGGAAAACTTTCTCTACGAAAGTTGTTCCTCATTGTATGCTTAAGCTACTGTAAATTTTCTAGAACTTTTTAATCATGGGTCCTTTTCCAATTGAATACATCTTTTATCCCATGTTCTGCTGTTTTTTTTTTTTTGTCTCTCTTAATAAATTGGTGCGTGATGAATGGAATGAAGTGACCCAACGTGGGTTCACTAAATTGAGTGATTGGATGAGAATCAAGGTCTTTGTGACCTACTTACATGCTTATTTTAAGCTTGATGCATGTTCTTTCTAAATATATGATAGGAACCGATGCATGCTCAAGGGGATATCCATGGCTTCACATAGAACCCCAATTAGGGACTATGTCACGTTGGTCACTATAAACGAACGGGCTTAGTGGCTAATGTACACAAGTCATTATTAAAATGAAGTGGGTAGGTCGTTAGACGAGGACTACGCATGTTTAAATCAAAGGCCGATCTTGAGGCCATTGTTGTGATTACATTAGTGCATATGCCGGAGGATATCAACTGCATGTGCCGGAAGCCGAGAGGAAGAGATACTCCTCCTTCTCTTGGTGTTAAAAGGGAGGACGAAAAGAAAAGGAAAAGGGGGCCATTGGAGGGGAAGCAGGGAGTTCCAGAGAGTTACCGAGAGAGAGTGGGCGAAGAGAAAAGGGAGAGTGAGCTCAAGAGAAAAAAAGGGGAGGGAAGAACAAAAACCGAAAAAAAAACAGAGAGGAAGAGAAGAGAGTTCCAAAGAGATTGAGGAGAGAGGGAGTTCAAGAGCGTCCGAGAGCGAGATCCGAGGGGCAAACGGTCTCCTGTCGGTGACCGCCACGCCTCAACCGTGGCCGGCGAACCTCCAGTGCATCCCGTCCCACACGGTAATCGCAAATCGTCAAGTTGAGCTCATTGAAAGACCAAGAGCCTGGAGAAAGATATCTTCCGGTGATCGCGGTGTCCACACCGAGTCGGACAGCCCGCTAACGCTCCCCTTCTCCACCAAGGCAAAGCTACGGCTTCGAGGCAATCGCTGATTCGGACATGATCAAGGGCCACGCAAATGAATATCGAAGAGCAGAATGCCCGTTTCGTCGCTCTCGATGACAAGATCAATGATCTTGCGACTCAGCTCGCTCAATTCGCCAATGATATGAGGGCCGCGTTAGCAGCGCCAAATGTTGGTTAAGTCGCACCTCAAGCTGTTCCCGAGCCTGTAGAAGGACCAGCAATAAGGAATGTTATTGAAGAGGCATTGGGTTCTATACCTGTAGTGGTCGAACTAGACCCTATTTCGGAAGCCGTCACTTTCCGTTTGGAGGAAGAACACAATAAAAGGTTTGCGAAGATAGAAGAAAAACTCCGTGCGCTACGAGGATACGAAGAGCACATGATCGAGGATTTATCTCGATATGCACAGATGAGCTTTCCTGAGAAGTTCAAGATTCCTGATTTCACTAAGTATGATGGGACTGGAGATCCAACGATTCACTTGAAGTACTATTTAAACAAAATGGCGAGATATGCCCAGAATGTCCCATTAATGGTTCAGACTTTCCAAGAGAGTCTGATGAGGCCTGCATTGCAATGGTACGTGTTGTTGGAGCCCGAGAAGTTTGAGAAGTGGGAGGAGTTAGCTGAGGCATTTGTCCTGCAATACAAGTATAATACCGAGATGGCCTGCACGCGCGAAGTGTTGACTCGAACTGAAAAGAGAAGAAGTGAGTCCTTCAGAGCCTTCGCTCAAAGATGGTGTACTCTCGCCGCTCAAATTTGACCCCCGCTTAGTGAAAAGAAGCTACTGGACCTTTTCCTCAAGGCATTACCTAGTGATTTCTATTTAAAGTTGGTGCCTTCTGAATGCTTGACTTTCTCTCAGCTGGTAGATGTCGGGGAGAGGATAGAGGGGGCCATGCATGATGGTAGATTGAGCGAAGGGACTAGTCGAAAGGTCCCGAATAGAAAAGAAAATGTGGAGATCGCGTATGTACAAGCGCCGGTTGTGACAAGGCCCCCTGCCTCGTCCTCCCAAGGCCCGTCTGTGTTTCGAGAGGACATATCAGAATCATGAATTTATAAGGAGAGCACCAAGGCAGTTCACTCCCTTGCCTAGGCCACTATCCAAGTTATTGCCCATACTGTTGAGAATGGGGATGATAGCTAAAGAAGTGCCTTGGGATAATCCTCCAAGATTCCCTGGGTTCGATTTGTCAAAGTACTATGAGTTCCATAGAGGCGAAAAGGGTCATGATGTGGACAACTGCTTCACTCTTAAAATCAAGGTTCAGAATCTGCTCAACAAAGGCATTTTATCCTTTAAGGATCCAACCCTAATGTTCAGCAAAACCTGTTGCCTAATCATGTTGAGAATGTCAATGTGGTTATTGAGAAGAGTGATGAGAGTAAGCAGACCTTTAATGTGAATGTTCATAGACTCTATAAATTACTAGTGTGAGCTGGACACTTTGAAAATGGGGAGGATATTCCGATAGAAGAAAAATTGAAATGTATCACTCATATGGTGGACACGGGAGTAATTTATAGTATGAAGGAAGATAATATGACGGTCATGACAGCTGTCATTGACTCATTTTGGGAGAAAGAGTCGGAGGAGACACTTGCTGAGCCTATAGAAACTGACGAGCCAAATAATGAGGGTGTGTTGGAGGGTCTAATTGTGACCGACAGTGAAGGAGAGAATTCGTATGATGATCTTGGGCCTCAAGCTAGCAATGTGGATTGGAATCATGAGTTCATAAAGCTCGCTCATGAGAATGGGGAAGTGGTTGACACACTGGGACAACCTAGCGGCAAATTCGACTATCTTGTGAAGTATTCACTGCCACCCAATTTCTTCATCGATCCCAAGGATGTTGTTCCTGATGGTGGGACAACCTAGTTGAGCCCGAGGAGGAGATGGTTGGCATGATTACCCCTGTAGTGATTGACTTATCTGTCGAGGAAGATTTATGGATGCCGGACAAGGGAGATGCCGAGCATGTAGTTATCGACCTTATGGCCGAAAAGTTCGCTACCCTAGAGATCGATGATTGCGTCATGGAGCCAATGGCGATTGAACTTCCGCCTGAGGATGAAGAAGATATAATAGTAGAGAGAACCCCGAGTTACAACCCCAATGTAGTTCCTTGGAGTTATAAGACGAACGAGATTGATGCCATCACACGTTCAGGCCGTTGCTACGCACCTGCTGGGGTAGTTGAGAAGAAAGCCGTCTTAGATGAGGAAGCGAAGCAGCTCTTGACAATTGTCAAGACAAGCGAATTTAACATCGTGAACCAGTTGAGAAAGATGCATGCCTAGATCTCTCTTTTGGATATCTTTAAATCATCCGAGAAGCATAAAAATGCACTATTGAAAGTCCCCAATGAAGTGCATGTGCCGGAGGATATCAATGACAGTCAACTAAAAGAGTTCGTTGGATCTGTTTTATTGAAAGATCAAATCTCATTTGCTGATGAAGACTTCCCCGCTGAAGGTCGCAACCATACTAAGGCGCTGCTTATCTCGGTAAAGTATCGTGATAAAATGGTGGCCAGAGTGCTGATTGACAATGGATCGGCATTAAACATTTGCCTACTTGCTACCCTTCGTCGTCTAGGGGTGAATGAAGAAAAAATGTTTGTATCTAAATCTACTGTTCGTGCTTTTGACGGTACGAAGAAGGAAGTAATTGGTGAGGTTGAGCTTGAACTGCTAATTGGTCCAGTCCTTTTTCTGATCAGCTTCCAAGTCCTAGATATTCCTAGTGCCTTCAATTTTCTACTGGGACGACCTTGAATACATACCGCCGGAGTCGTACTCTCAAGCCTACACCAAAAGGTCAAATTCATCGTGGATGGGAAGCTGATAACTGTTCATGGAGAAACTGACTTTAAGGTCTTTCACGACATTGCGGTCCCATACGTAGAACCTAAGAACAAGACTGAATCAAGTTATCAAACTTTAGAGTTAGTCTCGATGGTCCATGTGCTCGTTGGAACAATCATGCGAGACCTAGAAATAGCTAAGCCTTCAATTATGTCGAGCAAGGTGTTGTTCGAAAATGGTCATATCCCCGGACTTGGCCTGAGACTGCATGGCCAAGGTATCAAAGAACCCCTTCATGTCTCCAGGTGGCGCAAAAGGACGAGTCTAGTTTATCATGGAGGCGATTCTGGTGGCCGGGATAACCATGGAGGACGAGGTAGTTTCGGAGGCTGAGATAACCCGAATAGAAAAGAAAAGGATGTGGAGATCGCGTATGTACAAGCGCCAAGCTGTCGCGACCTTCGAGCCAAGGTATCAAAAAACCCCCTTCAAGTCTCCAGGTGGCGCAAAAGGACGAGTCTAGGTTATCATGAAGGCGATTCTGGTGGCCGGGATAACCATGGAGGACGAGGTAGTTTCGGAGGCCGAGATAACCCGAATAGAAAAGAAAAGGATGTGGAGATCGCGTATGTACAAGCGCCAAGCTGTCACGACCTTCGAAACTACCTCGTCCTCCATGGTTATCTCGGCCACCAGAATTGCCTCCATGATAAACTAGACTCGTCCTTTTGCGCCACCTGGAGACCTGAAGGGGTTCTTTGATACCTTGGCCATGCAGTCCCAGGCCAAGTCCGGGGATATGACCATTTTCGAACAACACCTTGCTCGACATAATTGAAGGCTTAGCTATTTCTAGGTTTCGCATGATTGTTTCAACGGGCACATGGACCATCGAGACTAACTCTAAAATTTGATAACTTGATTCAGTCTTGTTCTTAGGTTCTACGTATGGGATCGCAGTGTCGTGAAAGACCTTAAAGTCAGTTTCTCCATGAACAATTATTAGCTTCCCATCCACAATGAATTTGACCTTTTGGTGCAGGCTTGAAGGTACGGCTCCGGCGGTATGTATCCAAGGTCGTCCCAGTAGAAAATTGAAGGCACTAGGAATATCTAGGACTTGGAAGCTAATCAGAAAAAGGACTGGACCAATTAGCAGTTCAAGCTCAACCTCACCAATTACTTCCTTCTTCGTACCGTCAAAAGCACGAACGGTAGATTTAGATACCAATATTTTTTCTTCATTCACCCCTAGACGACGAAGGGTGGCAAGTGGGCAAATGTTTAATGTCGATCTATTGCCAATCAGCACTCTGGCCACCATTTTATCACGATACTTTACCGAGATAAGCAGCGCTTTAGTATGGTTGCGGCCTTCAGCGGGGAAGTCTTCATCGGCAAATGAGATTTGATCTTTCAATAAAACAGATCCAACGAACTCTTTTAGTTGACTGTCATTGATATCCTCCGGCATATGCACTTCATTGGGGACTTTCAATAGTGCATTTTTATGCTTCTCGGATGATTTAAAGGTATCCAAAAGAGAGATCTAGGCATGCATCTTTCTCAACTGGTTCACGACGTTAAATTCGCTTGTCTTAATAATTGCCAAGAACTGCTTCGGTTCCTCATTTAAGACGGCTTTCTTTTCAACTACCCCAGCAGGTGCGTAGCAACAGCCATAACGTGTGATGGCATCAATTTCGTCCGTCTTATAACTCCAAGGAACTGCCTTGGGGTTGTAACTCGGGGTTCTCTCTACTATTATATCTTCTTCATCCTCAGGTGCCGCTGGCCTGGGTTGCACGATCCAGGTGACGGTTGCCTGAGATCTCGCGACCCAAGCACCGATCGCGAGAGTTGCGCGACCTAGGCGCTGGCCGCGAGAGTTGCGCGGCCCAAGTGCTGGCCGCTTGGGTCGCTTGGCCTCAGGCGACGACTGCCGGCGGCAAATTTAGCTTGCCGGGGGTCGCCGGCGTCAGATCTAGCTCACCGGCGGTCGTAGGCCCTCACCGGCGACTGTAGGCCTTCGCCGGCTCCGGTAAAGGGTAGGATAGATTTTTTTAAAATAAAAAAGATAATTCCCAAAGTCTTTTAGCAAAAAAAAATTTACCTAACACTATTTGGGCCAAAGTAACTTTACAAATGATTTTTTGCCAAACGCCACTTGCATTTCTCGAAGGGACTTTAACCTAAAAGTATTTGCATTTCCCCAAGTAACATTTTAAAAGTTGAACCAAACGGGCCTAGTGTAGACATAGGTCAAGAGGTATTTGTCGATGGACATGAATATCGCTTGGTTCATTCGAAGGACAAATCAAAAGGCTCATCTATCCAAGGACGGAGGTGCTCTGAAACCTCATACCTTGTGCGACGTGGGTTTTTCTAATCTATGCATTCAATAGGAGTCATCACTAGCCATAATCAAGAGTTGGCTAGAAACCCTAATCGAGATGCGGGAGTGTCGTCTTCACACATGCGTAACTAGAGATTCTATGGATCGGGGACTTGATTGCACTATTCATCTAATTAGTGCCCTTTTGGTAGCTAAACTTGATCAATTTGCTCACTAATGCATCAGGGCAACCTATCGAAGGTATTAAAATTCATCCTAACCATGCTAAAAGTGAAAAATAACAATCATATATTAAAAATGCGCAATCAAATAATCATAAAAAAATAAGTAACCAACAACCTAACATTATCTCTAAAAAAGTAAGGCCAATCAAAAGCCTTACAGTACAGTCTTAATGGCTTGTTCAATTTGTTAGCACAAATTTTTAAGGTTTTCACATTTTTTCTATTTTTTATGCTAAGTATAGAATAAAATTAACACTAAAATCTAATGAAATTAACCCAAAAACTAATTTCTAAACCTTTCCTAATTTTTCTAATTTTTTCTGAATTTTTATTATTTTTTAATATAATTTTTTTATTTATTAAAAAAAAGGGAACTTCGGAGCGGGTCGGGGGACCCGGTCTAATTCAGTGCTCTGACCTGCCCGGATTATACTCTAATTTCCTATTTCTTTTATGATTTTTTTTATTCTTTGCTTTTCTATTTTTTCTTTTTTCTTTTTTCTTTTTCTATTTTCCTTCTGGACGTCTTCTTCCCCCAAGGGCTCACCGAGAACTCCTCCTTCATGCCTTCACCGAGACTACGCCGGCAACCTCACCGCCCCCTGACCACCAGCTTGCGCAGCCAACACTGATGACCGCCACCTGTTCTATACCCTCGCCGCTGGCCAACGCGGCCATCGAACCGTCAACTAACCCTGACCATGAAAATGAGTCGGCAAGCAAGAAGTCGATTCCCCGGCCCTCAAACTCACGGCCACCAGAAAACATTAAGCCTAAACAACCAGACATACACGAAATGGGATAGAAAATAACTAACAGGTGGTGGCAGGCTCGAACCGCAGGCATCACCGTTGATGAAAAGCCTTTCGACGGAGGGGAGATTCAAGCACGACCAACTCGGACGATGTGCAAATCGCGACAAAATCACATGAAAGACAAAGGAAACTTGAAGTCAGTGACCATATTAGAACAAAAAATGCGTATACCAAAGTTTTAGAGTGTCGATTTTGCAAAAACAGATTCGGAGTTTCGTTTCGACATTTTGTCGAACAGGTAGTAGGCGGGATCGAATATGGATTTTAGACCGAGATTCAAAACGGTTTTTGAGTCAAACGTGATGTGTAAAGCTCTAAACAACCATATCTAGTCACCAGTTCATCTCAGTTTGCGTCGGAACGCCAAAACTTTTACACGACCAGATTTGACACTCTAAAGCTTAAACGGTCTGGTTGAGACATTTGGTCAAACAGGTGGTAGGCGGCTAGGAAATGAAGCTACAAGGCCTATTTTAACGAGATTCATGGCCTTTTTTTTTACATACGACGTTTAAAACGACTTGTTTGAATGCGAAATAAGTGTAAGCCTCCATTGATGGGGCCGGGCGACCACCGAGTAGGCTTGGTGTGCCCAGCACCCGAGAGGCAAGGGAAGGGAGGTCGAAACAGAGCTGAATTAGACCGGGGCCTACCTGGTTCGTGGGGCTGTTTGGCGACGAATGGTGGCCGGTAGGTGGAGCCTTCAACGGGAACTATAGTGGCTCAAACGGACCGCCGGTGAGCGAGCAAAAATCTTTCTTTTTCCCCTTCTCTCTCGGCTCTGCCCTCTCCGTTCGTTCTCCCCCTCCGGCTCTTAAGGGCCACAGCTGGCGCGCATGGCTTCCTACCACCGCCATCTGCCATGGTCGGCCTAATCCCGACCCGTGAATCATGCCGGTCTACCCCCGCCTCTGCTCCGCGTCCTACGCCTCTGTATGTACGGCCTGTCTTTTGTCTCCTCCGCTCCTTGCTTTCTGTCGACAAGCGAAGAAGACCAAGAGCCGCAAGGGGCTGGGCTGTAAAAGGCCCAAAAGAAATGGCTAGTGGGTTGGCCCAACTGAGGAAAGAAAAAGAAAAGAAAAATAAGGGGCCGGGCCGGACCGGTCCAATCGAACCGGGCCGAACCGGCCCGAGGTTTTTTCTTTGATAGTTCTTTTAAAAAAATTGAAAATTTTAAATAATGTAAAAGGGAAAATATGTTCTAATAGACCCTATTAATGCAAATGCACCTAATACCTATGTGTCATGTAATTAATGAAGATATTTTTGTTTAGGAGTTAAAAATTAATCCCTAATTTTCTATGCAATTAAATCCTAAATGACTATGCAAAATTAGGTGTCAACATCATGCGTCCTATTTTAGTTTGAGTCAATTTTCTTCTCACAAATTTGCCATTTCTTTTGCAATATTGTTGGTCAAATATAGATTCATACTTAAATATAAAAAGGATATATTCACTAAAAGTCCTTAAATTTGTTATGAAAGTTTAATTGAGTTCTAAAACTTACAAAAGTTACAATCAAGCCATAAAACTTATCAAGTTGATTCAAACAAGTTCTAAAGTTAACACCGTCAATTTATTTAATAGAAAATGCTGACGTGGCATTTTTAAATGACTTCCTCCCTCTCGCTTCTCAATTTAGGGTTTTAGAGAGGCTAAGGAGTTGACGAAGGGAAGAAAGAAAGCCACGTATTGGATTTGATATAGGGTTATTAAGTTTTGGCAGTTCGGATTGGTTTATAAATTGAACCGAACAGAAAAATGCACAAAATTTCGGTTCGGTTATGTTCGGTTTCGTTTTCGGTTTGGTTTTTTTATTCGATTCTGACACCCATACGGTTCTCCATCACAGCTTGCCTTGACTCTCGGCATTTCACAGTCCTCCAACTTCCCCCCTTACCGCCCGCCTCTCCCCTTCCACCACCCCCCCCCCCCGGGCAGGGGGCATCAACCGGTTCCTGAAATGCCCCTTCTGCCTCAACTCATCCCTTTTCCTCGTTCGTCCCAAGTGGGATTTCGTTGTTCATTTTTTGTTCTAACGTCTTCCAAGGATCCCGAATGGTGGCAATGAACAACTGAAAGATGGTAGTTCATCTCGTTCCTTGGAACACTACGTACTCATCCTCCAATCCACCATCTTTCATTATGGGTAGAAATTTAGATGAGTAGATGAATGTTTTATTCTCGTTTAGTTGCTACCCTTGAGCCATTTGATTGCCTATGTTTGCGATTTGGCCAAATGAGTTTCGTTTTTCACTTATCTAGAACTGATTTCCTCTTAGGTGTTATATTGTGTCTTGTTATTCAATTCAATTTGATCGGGGATTATTAAACCTCGATGTCTTTTGGTTTGTTATCTAGGGCTTGCATTTACCATTTCCAAAGTGGGCCCGTTTCAGGGCCTGTCCCTTGGGCTAAATATTAAATTTCATAAATAGTTGGGCCGACTATAAGAAAGTGACAAACTAGAAATTTTGAGAGGATTTAATAAGCTTTCCAACCATATAAATTTCATACTTTTTTAGTCTGGTTTGATAGGTCAAGTAGGCTTGCAAAGTTTTGATTTAGGAAAATTACCAAAACAGTCCTAAGCCTCTTGTAATTATGCCAATTTAGTCCTACACATTTTGTATTTGTGCCAAATTAGTTCATTAGGCCAATTTTGGTTGGCCAGCGCTGACGTGGACGTCGAGCGGCCAGCGCTGATGTGGCAATATTTTAATATTATTTTTAATTTTTAATTTTATTTTTCCATTCTCTTTTTATTTTTCCTTTCCTTCTTCCCCCTGACCAGACCGGTTAGGGGGAGGCTCGCCCAACTACGGCGAGGGCGAAGCTCGCCATGGTTGGGCAAGCTCAACCTCGCCCACAGCCATAGTGAGGCTCGACCTCACTAGATTTGGGCAAGGTTAAGCTCGTCCAGCCATGGTGAGCTCTACCCTCGTTGCAGTTGGACGAGCTCGACCTCGTCCGCCCTAAGCCAAAAAAAAAAATAAAGGAAAAAAATAAAAAAAAATTCGAAATATATTGAAAATATATTAAAAAATTGCCGGCTGGCTGGCCACGTCGGCGTTGGCCAGCCGGTTGGCATCCACATTAATGCCGACTGGCCAAAATTTACCGGATGGACTGAATTTGCACAAATACAAAAGGTTTAGGATTGAATTGACACAATTACAATATGTTTATGACTGTTTTGGTAATTTTTCCGTTTTGATTTAGATGCAAGGTCAGTCTGACTTGTTGGGCTTAATGCTTAATTTTAAGAAAACGTGGGCTTCATCTCAACTCAATTCGGACTAAGGCCATAATTCAGTCTGACTAGTTGGGCTTAATCCCTAATTTTTAAAAAATGTGGGCTTTATCTCAAAAAGTTGTCAACGAGGAGCTTAACATAGTCATCCTAAGCCTTTTAGTTGTATATGATTCACCAAATTTGAGCCACATTAGATTGGGCTAAGACTAAATCGCAAAAGCCGGTAAACTGAAGGTTAAGGCCTTAGTCCGAATTGGGTTGTAAATGTCGGTTGATATGTTGAGCCCATTCCTTGTTCTTGCTTTGTGATGCTTGGCTCATGATTTGTGGCGTTCCTTTACTATGTAGATTTTGGATTTGATTTTGACACAAAACCGATTTGATCGATTATCTGAGATGCATGAGATTATCGGCGGGTATCTAGCATTTAGTAGAGGGGCGCTTATATTGGAATCTTCAAATGGGTCAATGTGTTGTCATGCGAGTTGTGCACGGGCCATAGATTTCCATTTGATTAATGACATGTAATGGGGTAATCACAATTGGGGAATGGGTTTGAGTGAATCGTCCATAGTAATCTCTTCCGTGCCAACCGCTGGAGATGCTTATGTGATGGTTCCATCGATGTCCATTTTTGAATGGTTGATTGATGAAGTGTTGAATTTTTATGTTGTTGATCATTCACTGTCATCTTTGGATGGCCTCGGTTGATCTAGGGGTCATTGGAATAGTCCTTACATTCATAGGTCTTATTATGTGGCTTGGGTAGTCTTAGATCTGTCTATGAATATACTTAGCTAAATAATTTCACTTAGATGTAGACTTAGTACTATGGCTTAGGAAATATCTTTTTGAAGCAAAAAATGATAGTCTTTTAGCTCAAATAAACTAGATAGGCATATGATCCTTTCCATGTGCTTTAGAATAGCTTGTCTTCAAATAGTTAGTAGGATTGTATAATCAAAACCCTCCTTGGTTAACTTAGGTAGATTAGCCTCTTTCTTATAAGGCTTAAATTCAATAAACAAGCTCATGAGGATCATGTCCGGTGGCTTAAAAACAAGTGCATATGATATTTTTTTACCCAACTCGTATCAGCTTCATATTCTCGCATTTTCATTTCATCGTTGTCTATTTCTTTCACTCTTTGTGACGTGTCGATTTCTCTATGATTCATTCCATGCTTTCATTTCTTCTAGTTTGTATCGATGAGTAGAGTTCACTCTCCAATCAACCATACATGGGCACATAATAAAAAAACAAAAAAGACTTATACTTTAACATGACCGCATGAATCACTTAGGAGACAAACAAAACTATATTAGATACCGAAAGTGCACTAATTTAGAAATTAGTGTAATCAAGTCCTAAACCTTAAAATCTCTATAGAGTGTTACGACCTCCCATTTTTCACTTGGCCCTCGGTGGGCTCTGATAGATTAGCAGGAACTCCCAAATAGGATAAGTTACTGAAGTAGTTGATGGATAACATTATCTTTTACTATTTTGCTGCTACCCTTACAATTTAAAATCTCGGTTAAAAAATTGTTTTCGATTGAGAAAATATAGAAGATAGATGGAAGGGGGAATAGTTATGAATAAGAGAAAATAGGAGAAAATTGCACTCTGACTAGTCTTAATTTGTTAACTAACCTATTAAGCCTGTTTGTTTACTGGAAATAAACTTTGCTAGAAAAAAAATTTCAAAGGAACTTTTTTAGGGAAAAGGATTTCATTTCATATGTTTTTCAAGTTTGAGAAAACCATTTTCTGACGTTTGTTAAAGGAAAATTATTAAACACGCATTTATGAAAATGTATTGAATTTAGGCTCCGTTCGTTTTCGGAAAAATATTCTCCTTTTGGAAAATATTTTTCTAGAAGTCATTTTTCTGAAAAATGTTTTCCCGGAACATAATTTTCTGGTGTTCGGCGACCAATATGAAAAAGTTTCGAAAAATATTTTTCGCCTGCAGCGACGGCGGCGGGCGACCGGTGGCCAGCGGCGGTGGCGGCGGCCAGCGGCTGGCGACGGCGGCGGGCAACCGGCGGCACCCGGCGACCTTAGTGAAGAAGAAGAAGAAGAAGTTCCGGAAAATGATTTCCGCTTTTGAAGAAGCGGAAGTCATTTTCCATAGACTTAGGCTATTTTGTGAGAGGGGAAAGGAAAATATTTTCCCACGGAAAACGATTTCCGCCCCCGAACACTGGAAAACCTGGAAAATATTTTCCGGAAGAATATTTTCCGCCAAACGAACGGAGTCTTAACCTCAAAAACCTAAATTCGGGTTGAATCGTGGGCCCGGCCACAAGGGACCCTACACCAATCTCCATGGACCTCCTTGGCTCGATCTAGGGGTCCCAAGTCCAAGTGTTGTGATGTAGCGGCATTTTAGAAAATGGTTAGTTTTTGTTGATTATGAAAATATTTTTTCTTTGATCATTTTCCTAAGCGATCCAAATGTTAAAAATGAGAAAAATGTTCTTTGACAATATATTTTTCACCCAAAAAGACAGACCTAAGTGTTCTCACCTTGATAGTATATTATGCTACTTGTTTATGTGGATAATATGATTATTATTAGCGAGGATCAAACTATCATTGCAAAACTCCAGCAATATCTCAATAAACGGTTCGAATGAATCTTGGGCTACTCGACTACTTTCTAGGCTTGGTAGTTTTGTTTGATGCTTCTGCTTATTATCTCTCCCAAGCAAGATATGCCATTAATCTTATTTCTCGAGTTGGCCCCGCTGTTAATCAAATTGCTTCCACTCCCATTGAGCTGAATGCCAAATTCAATGATAAGGATGAAATTTTTCTTACGAATCCTACACTTTATCGGTAGCAGGTCGACAATCTTATATATCTCACTATTACCTGTCCTAACATCGCCTATGTTATTCACATTGTTAATCAGTTCATTGCCATGTCTCATATGACTCATTTTGCCGTAGTTTTTTGAATTTAACTTTCACTTTTATGCTTATTCTACCTTGGAGTAGACAGCTTATTCCAATGTTGACTGGGTTGGCGACCCTCAAGATCATTACACCACTACAGGCTACTGTTTCTTTTTGGGTGACTCACTTATCTCATGGCGTAGCAAGAAACATACCACTGTCACATTATCTAGCACATAAGTAGAATATCAAGCTCTTGCTAATATGACATTGGAATTACTGTAGTTATAGTGGCTACTAAAAAACATGAGAGTGTGTCATCATAGTGGAACAATAATTCATTGTGACAACCGATGTGTTATCCAAATTGCATATAATGTTGTTTTCCATTAAGCACTTTGAAACAGATTGTCATTTAATCTGATATCACTTTTTCGTGACATTGTTCGACTTGCCTCTACTTTATCTGTTGAACAAATTGCCGATATCTTTACTAAAACACATCCACCTATGCATTTTTTGGATCTATTCTCCAAACTCAAGTTGACATATTTCAAATCTATCTTAAGTTTGTGGGGGACAAGGGCCTCCATGGCAAGCTGAAGGACCGCTGCAGGTGCTTCCGCCGGCTCAGCAACATTCCATCGTAGGCCCCGAGGGAGGTCTTCGGGAACTTTCTCTGCGAGGACGACGAGGAAGATGCAGATATAGAGAACATTGGCTAAGCAAGGATCTGTTTCGCCGCTGTTCTTTTTTTTATCTTTTGGCCAAGAGGGAGTTTCATAGGTTTGACAGGCGGGTTTGTCCGTTAGATTTCATAGGTTCTTTTCTAAGCCTAGATGCTCGACTCCGACGCGGTTGAAAGATGTCCGCGAAAGAACATCACCGCGCGTCATATTGTCTACCCTTGAAAATGAAGGTGGTCTGAACCAGACAACTAGGGCCACAAAGGGCCACCGGATAAGACAGCAGCGAGCTTGCGCGGATTACCATTGACGAAACGAAGCTCCAAACTCCCCAAAGACAGTACCTTTGCACGTCATCTTCTTCCTACTCTCATCCTCGTCACCCAGCTCCAGTAGGGCCCCTCTCCATCCAACCTCCGGAAGCGTCCCCCACAGCTCTCTCTCTCTCTCTCTCTTCCCCTTGGCCCCATCATGGTTCCTTCAAGAACGGAACACGACAGAGCGTTGCCGTTTCGTCCGTGCTCTTTTGGCCTTCGCTTCCACGCGCGCATGGAGGAGGACCCTTTTCTCGCCTCCCCCGCGGGTCCCCAACTTGAAGAAATCGCTGAAGACCACGCATTCTCGCACCCGTTTGCCGAATTCCGCAGCAAGAGCAAGCAGAGCCTCCACCGATGCAGGACAGCCCCGGCGATGGCCGTGGTGACAGACCTCGAGAGGGGGGCCCCGACCCCCGACCCGAATCCGAGGCCCGGGTCCGGATCCGTCGTCGTGCAGGCCCTCTTCTTTCTCTGCGTTTACCTCTTCCTCGGTGTGGGCATCTACGCGTTCAACAGGGACCATTTCTCTGGCGTTGAGACGCACCCTGTTGTGGACGCTCTGTACTTCTGCATCGTCACCATGTGCACCATTGGTTATGGGGACATAGCCCCCCTGACCCCCGAGACCAAGGCCTTCGCTTGCGTGTTTGTGTTGGTGGGTTTTGGTTTCATAGACATATTGCTCGGTGGGGTTGTGAATTTCGCGCTCGATTTGCAGGAGAAAATGATCCTGACTAATGCAAGGTTGAGTGGCGAGAGGGGAGGGTCTGGTGCCGTGAATTACATCGTCGATGTCGAGAAGGGAAGGATGAGGATCAGGTTGAAGGTGGGTTTGGCACTTGGGGTGGTGGTTTTGTGCATTGCGATGGGTTCGTTGGTGCTCTGCTTTGTGGAGGGTTTGGATTGGTTGGACTCGGTTTATTTGGCGGTTATGTCCGTCACGACCGTCGGCTACGGGGACAGGGCCTTCAAGACTTTGCCGGGGCGGCTCTTCGCCGCGGTTTGGCTACTGTTCTCGACACTGGTGGTCGCGAAGGCATTTCTTTATCTGGCCGAGGCTAGGATTGATAAGAGGCACCGGAGGCTTTCGAAGCTGGTGTTGCAGAGGGATGTCACTGTCGAGGATTTGTTTGCAGCCGATTTAAACAACAACGGCTTCATCAGGTAGGATGCATGATTCCAGCTCCTTCTGTTAGTTTCTAGTAAGTAACTAGGTGTTAAGTGTTGACTGGTTTGATTAGTTTCTAAGTGAAATTAATACGATAGCTGCATTGCAGCCGCAGATGAGTTGGATTAGAGATTGTCAACATAAATTAGAAGGAAGCATTTCACAATTTGAGATCTAAAATCAATCATCCAACGAATTTGTTTCTTAATGAGGCAATGGTGAACATGAGTGCTTTATGTGGCAGGTAGCTTTTGCTCCGCGAGTACTTGCTGAAGTGTTGTCCAGTGCTGAGTCTTCCTTAAAAGTTGACTCGAAAGTGTTCTGATTTTACGAGATAATTACTTGAGGTTGTGTTAGTTATTCACTATCTATTCATGTTTACATAAAAATATACGCATTCGTGTTACCGCGATTGAAGATGGAATTTTAGAAGCACACTTCAAAATTTAAAGGTGTTGCTCTCCGTCAAAAGAGCATAAACTAGAACTGGGATGATTTGCCTTGTTAGTTGCGAAGAGATGGATGCATAATTTCAAACAGAATGGTGCATAACCTTCTGCAAAAGCTTCTTTGTGAACTATCCTCTCATTGTACGTATACGTATATACAGCCTTTTCTGTTCACTGCACATATCCTTGCTGAAAATCAAGAGAGGTATTTTACCTCTTTTATAGGTAGAAGACTTATCTCAGCAAGTATGTCCTTTCAATGTGTAGATTTCCTGATTTGGCGAGAAGTTATTAAATATTCTTCAGAAGATGTTATGCTATTTAATCAACATTTTGCTTTTGGCCAAAGCAGTGTATGCAGATCAAATGTTTCTCGTCCTAGACTGGCAGCGATAATTAATGTTAAAGATTACAGTTTGCTGTATTGTGCAGTAAATCAGAGTATGTTATATACAAGCTGAAAGAAATGGAGAAGATTGGCGAGATGGACATATTACAGATATGTGATCAGTTCAGCAAGCTTGATCGAAACAACTCTGGAAAAATAACACTCCCGGATCTCTTGGACAATCACCTATGATGACAAAAAACAGGGGAAGATTTCATTTGACCATGAATAGCAGCGCAGTACTTGCTCCATTCTGCAAGATGGGTGAGGGATGAATACGCGAAAGATAACCCGAACATTGTCTTTGGCAAGATTAATAGGTCCTGCAAATCTGATCCCCTTTACAAGGCATGTTATTCTTGTGGCAAAAGCTGTATATATGCATTAAGTGTACATGTGCGACGATTCTCTAGGTGAAAGACAACAATCAGAAATTGAAAGGAGAGCATCTTTTCCCTCCGTCAGTGCTACAGATCAAAGATCAAAATCTGAAGAAATGCTATATCTGTCTGCGCTAATTCTCTTTGCATGTAAATGACATTGAAATTGGACAGTATTATTGGAGGAGACTTGATGCTTCAGTTGATAGCGTCTTTTTAATATCCTTTTATCTGGTTATTGCTATGGAAGTCACATAGGCTGTTTCTAATGAGTTGTCCTGAAGCACCAAGGACTCATCATCTGGTTTGCTATGGTATAACCTTTATCAGGAGACTCATTCTGCCATAGGAAAGCATTGCCGCTAAATGTTTAAGGGATGTGGGGCGAATAATGCAGCTGCAGCAACTAGTAGAAGAAACTTAAAAACAATAGAAAGCAATGGTCTTTTAATAGAAGGTCAAGAACAACTGGAGTTGCAGACCACAGCAGCAAACAGGATTAATAGATTCGTTAGAGCTCATGCTGAATTGTCTTTTTGAGTAATTTGTTTTGTCTCAACATTAGTGGACCTTCCAAGGATCATCACTTAATGAAAATTCCCGGTCCCACCAACAATGTTTGGTAAATAAGCGACTCCCAAGAAAGAAAGGTTTTCCATAGAACCAGCTTCACTGTCTGCTACAAATGGAAACCATTGTGTCCCCGTCACCTTTTGACTCCTTGTTTTTGCATAAAAGCTGGGCGGCTGAAAATCCAGCAAATCCGGAGGAAAAAGGTTGGCAGACATCATAGCACCAATCTCTACACAAAACAACTCCTAACAAACAACCCCACCGAGGCACCAAATACAGCCATGACACCAAATAAGAAACAAGGTGCCCACAAAAGTAAGTAAAACATGTACTTGTGCCTCCTGTTTTTGCTAAGCAAGCAATATGTGGCAGTGAAGAGATCAACATTAAATTAATAGCCTACCTGATGGACTGGTATATCCTAGCTTAGATTTCGTGTTTCGGGCAGCTTGCCAGTTAAGCATCCGCATCGAGACCAGATAATACGCGGGAAACTATTTCCTCGTCCTCGAGTGAATCACCTCGTGCTGGAACCGACGCGTTTCTTGATATCCGGATGCAGCTTTTTGACCATTCGTGACTCAGTATCTTTGCCCCATATATCCAGTCTTCTTATCCCCATCTGGTTTTCATCTGTCTCACGTTTGATGAGGATACAGGGAAATGAGGATGGTGTGGTCAACTTCATTATATTATGAGTCTTGTTGTCTTCTATTTGTTCTAGTCAATACCTAACCCCTCATCTGTTCCCAGACCATGATCAAAAGTTCTATCCATTCAAATTTCTTTCCCAATACACAATGTCATTCATTTACCAGAGTATTTAACTATTAGTATTACTGTCATGTAATCCACATTGAGAAGATTCATCTGTGATGTGATTAGAAGGGAATTAACCAAATCAATATCGCTTACTTCAATCATGGACAAATGGGTCTTATGATTTTTGCATATCGTGTTACTCAAACATGTACCAGACGTAAAAGATTTTATGCTCATATACATGATCCAAAAATTCTCAACCGAAATGAGAAATACCGCAAGAAACGAAGAAGAACTATAATAAGAGTACAAGACAAAGATCTGCTCCATCCCTCTCTAACGCACTAAGCCAAATGCAGGAGAACTGGCTTAGATCAAGTTGATTTAATCAAATCGATAAGCCTGGCTCACCGATTTTTAGGACTAATGAAATGTACAAATAAACAAATATAGAAATGTGAGAAATTCGTTTTGCTATTTATGCCCTTTGACTAAGACCCCACATGTTACTAATAATTTGATTTGGAGGGCCAATAATTTCACCAAGAAACGACCTACTCCTTTCGTGGTTACGTCGTGCCTTCTGGCAGCAGAAGTCAAAATCATCTTTAGAACACGATGCAGCGAGGAAGAAAATGAAATGGGCATTTCTTTTCTTTTCCTAGAAGAATAAATGTCTATAGATTCGAATCTACACCGTCTACTATTCGAACTGACCTACTCATTCCTGAAGTTCCGTAATTAAATTTGTGGAGCCTGAGGTCGATTGGACTAATCTACACTATCTCATTCATGCAGGACTAGACTCGACTACGTTAAATTATCAGCATATCAAAGGGCTTGGATACTATATTTTGTTTGATCGAATCGAGCATAAGAAAACTTAGTCCCATGAGCTGCGGGGGGTTCAACTGTTTCAACTTGACAAAAGTCGAGAGATGCCGAAACTTCATCTAAATCAAGCAGTTAGCGAGTAGTGAAATTACGATGGAATCCAGCAGGGGGACAACAGTTGACTCTACTCAAAATATAGTGATAACAAAACTCAAAACCCACAGTATATTCAATTGTATTAAAATGATGAGATGATACATGGGACAGAGAGGACAACATGCACTAGTATAAGTGACGAGACCCATGTTACCCAATTCCATATTCAACTCCATCTATATATAACCATCATCCTCTTCTCTGCTCACTTCTATCAAGACCAAAGATCTGTGGTAACTTTTTTGGCCATGAAGAGGCACTCGAGTTGGAACATCACGCTCTTAGTCGGCAGCGTGATATTGCTTCTTGGTCCTGTCGCAGCTGTGGCTCGATATGAATCTGCAGTTGGTGATCCTGGAATGAGAAGAGATGGTCTCAGAGTCGCCTTCGAAGCTTGGAATTTCTGCAATGAAGTTGGCATTGAAGCTCCTGGTATGGGGAGTCCAAGAGCAGCTGATTGTTTTGACATCTCAGGCAGACACAGACACAGGAGAAGTGCAAGATTCCACAAAAGTGAGTCCCTATCTCTATCCCGCTTATGTGATTGTTTAGGGAATTTTTGTTCAACATGTTTCATGTGCTGATGCATTTTGTTTACAAATGCTGGAACAAGGTCATTCCATGACAAATGGTTTGTCATCTGCAGATTCAGAACAATTTTGCCTTTTTTATCTTTTCTTTTCAGTTTCTTTTTCTGTTTTGGAAACAAAGCAGAGCCATTCGGTAACTTGTTTGATAAATGTTGATAAACGCCTCTATTGAAGGGAAATTTCCTTTTTCTTGCTTTCCTAGAGGACAAGCAACTTGAGTTCTCACTAACTTCCGAATGCATGAGGTTACCGATTTCACAAGCCAACTTCCAGTGCATCGTATGCTGAAAGATCTTTAGCCAACCAGCTAATTGTTTAACAGAATGAATAAACAATACAATAATGACCAAACTTTTTCTTTCTAATTACGACTTGGTGACTGGGGATGCCCCTTTTGCTCTATTTACTTTTCGTTTTTCTACTTCTGACGGATCTCATTTGATACTTATGCTCATTGCTTCACTCTAATCTGGATAAATTTAACTCCTTATTCTTGTAGATGCGGATGTTACTCTGAGACACAAGGTCACAGAGGTTGATAACAGACTAGGAATCGGCAGTTCTTTCCCTGGTATAAGCAGAGACGTCCTAAAAAATGCAGACCTCTATGCTGCGCAAAAGGAGCTTTATTTGGGTTCTCTCTGCGAAGTCCAAGACACCCCGAAACCGTGGCAATTTTGGATGATCATGTTAAAAAATGGCAACTACGACACAAAATCTGGCTTATGCCCTGAAAATGGGAAAAAAGTGGCTCCTTTTAGTCCAAACAAATTTCCGTGCTTTGGAATCGGGTGTATGAACCAACCCATTCTGAATCATCAGCAGACTCGGATTCTTGGAAACGGTACGATGAGAGGAGGTTTCAATGGAACTTACGAACTGGGTGCAGACGTCATGGATGGTATAGATAGTAACTCTTTCTATGAAGTGGTTTGGGAGAAGAAGATCGGTGCAGGGAGTTGGGTATTCCATCACAAGCTCAAGACTTCAAAGAAGTATCCATGGCTGATGCTGTATCTCAGAGCTGATGCAACCAAAGGTTTCTCTGGTGGGTATCACTATGACACCAGAGGGATGCTCAAAACTGTAAGTCTTTTTTGACCTTCGAAGATTTAAACTTATAGTTTCCTCTGGTTCACTTTAGCAAATGTTTTGTCATAGTTACGGAGGCGGTCGTAATTCAAGGTTTGAGTGACTTTTCCTTTTATGAAAGAGAGAAATCTAATGATGCTGAGGGATTCAGTGCTTCTAACAAATCATGTATGAAGATCAAAGATTCATAATCTAATAGAACAACTGAGCAGGCAAAGCATCAGCAATTATGCTTGACAAAGAGGTTTAAGTTTTCATATGATCTTTTAAAGTCGCTGAGTTGGTGGTTATTGGATTGGTGTAGCGTTGTTCAACTACTATTCCTCTCTATCCTTTTCGTTTTGAAAAGGTTACTGTCATTTTCATTTGATCATAAAGTCCTCCCCTATTATTATATGTAGACTCTACAGACCCAGAAAATGTTGCCGATTAGGCTTTGCTCTGCTCTGTACAATAAACATACCAGCTTATTTCCTTATATTGTATGATAATTAGACACACAGATGATAAAATAATGGAGTTACTTCTTTCAGCTTCCAGAGTCACCAAATTTCAAGGTTAGATTGACATTGGACATCAAAAGTGGTGGAGGCCCCAAGAGCCAGTTCTACCTCATAGACATGGGCAGCTGCTGGAAGAACAACGGCAAACCGTGCGATGGGGACGTGCTCACCGACGTCACGAGGTACAGTGAGATGATCATCAACCCGGAGACTCCTTCCTGGTGCAGCCCCACGAGTTTAGCCAATTGCCCGCCGTACCACATCACGCCAGATAACAAAAAGATTCACAGGAATGACACCAATAATTTTCCCTACTCGGCTTATCACTATTACTGTGCACCCGGGAATGCTAAGTTTTTGGAGAGTCCCACGAGCACGTGTGATCCTTATAGCAATCCCCAGGCACAAGAGCTTGTTCAGTTGCTGCCTCACCCTGCGTGGGCTGAATACGGGTATCCAACCAAACAAGGCGATGGTTGGATCGGTGATGGAAGAACTTGGGAGCTCGATGTCGGTGGCCTATCAAGCCGGCTCTACTTCTATCAGGTCAGTAGTATAATCTGACAGGCCAAAGAATAAAAAGTACTCTCTTAGAATCACCTTTGATAGGAGGATGCGTGTGACGTGACCACAAAGCTTGTCGAAGTACTTCATTCACTGTAGAATGATAAATTTAATAATACACGATATATCTTTGAATTGCAGGATCCAGATACCACTCGTGCTAGAAGAATTTGGACATCACTTGACGTCGGCACAGAGATTTTCATCACCAACAAGGACGAAATGGCAGAGTGGACTCTCAGCGATTTCGATGTTCTTCTCACGTCTACTTAATTCATGCTTCCTATCAGGATTTGGGGTACATGTATGTCTTATATTGCTCCGAGCTTTATCATTCTTTTAGATGCTTGCAGCAGAATGAAAGACCAAGTGTACAAAGGAAAAGCCTTAGCTGCATACATCAAGATATGGAATTTCCACACAGGGAAGCTTGTAAGGCAGGCTTCCTCAACAAGGTTAGTAAGGGTCATGCCCGAGCAGATGCCGGGAAGTAACCACTTTGTCGATCTGTTTTTGGAGAAGAATCAAGAAAACATCATTTCTAGATCGAGCGATTTAACAATTCTCTCCTTTCTGGTTATGCACCCTCTTTGAAACAATTCTTATGCAGCTGATGCTCTCTCTAAAACAGAGAAAGTACTGTCTATCAGAAATACACGGCTGAAGCCTGCTCTGATTCCCTCCATGGAAAGATGACTGTTCAATATGCCTCATAAACACTTTAGACCATAACTCAAAGTTTGCTTTTGCTATCAAACCAAACCCAAAAAAGAAAAATCCATCTCCTGTTATGCACCAAAAGAATCTGTTCAACAAATAGAAAGTCTTCACAACAAATGGATTCCAATCACCCAGTAATGAAAGAATCAATATTCTTATCTAAACTATGTAAGAATACAATCGACTCAGATGCCAAATATAACGTGTTAAATGCCCTTGTAGATACAGGGGTTAGAAAAGGCCAAAAACAGAAAACAAATTGAAATGGGTTGACGTTCAAATATAGCACAGAAGTCTGAAAAAGGAACAATTGCAAGCAAGAGAATCCCTACTAAGGATCACTCGTTGAACTGAAAGATGCAATTGCATCCATTTCCTGCTGCAAAAGAAGTGCATCAATAAAGGCGTCCAATATTTCTCCCTGTAACATATCATCTAGCGCATGATGCGTAATGCCAACACGATGATCTGTGACTCGTCCTTGGGGAAAGTTGTAAGTACGGATTCTCTCAGATCTATCCCCACTTCCGATCTGTTCGAGGTTATAAATCTTTAATCACATTGCAAAGGAAAAGAAAAAACTAGCGCCTATGATAAGTTAATGTCCATAATCTGGTTGCTGCATACCTGCTCTGATCGAAGCCTGCTTCGATCCAAGTGAATTCTGGATCTCTCCAATTCGTACAGTCGAGCACACAGAACCTTAAGTGCTTTCGCTTTGTTCTGTCAAAAAAATTGGGAAGAGGAGGGACTGAAGTAAGTAGCATGATTAGATGGCTCAATCAAACTAGCTTCAACTTCCTAATGAGGTGAGAGCAACACATGTTTATTGGCCAGAATTCACATACATAAAAGATTTGTCAAGAGCATTGCTTCCTTCAGCTACCAAATCAGCGGGGAAAAAGAAACTCGAAATTCCAGTGACGGAAAATTAATTCAAATTGAAGAAAGTGCCATAATTTCTGGATGGAGGAACAAAAGGACAAGATTTACGTTAAAGTTTTCTACAAACAAGTTCAGCAGAATTTACAGTATGTCAGAATTCTTTACCATATGTTGAGATCGTTCATCTTGGATGGACACAACCATGCCAGATGGAATATGAGTTATTCTAACAGCACTGTTGGTGGTATTTGCATGCTGGCCTCCAGAACCACCAGATCTATAAGTATCAATTCTCAAGTCTTCATTCCTCAACTGCACATCTACCTGCAGAACCCAACACTTATCACAAAAATGGAAAAAGAAGAAAGAAAGCTCCCAACTACTTAGCTTTAGGTCAAGGAAATTGATGCATGAGAAGACAGAAGCTAGTAAGAGATATGGATTGTTTAAGTGCCAAGTGCAACATGGATTCCTGGCTGTATAAGTGCCAACTGCGATAAACTAACTTCTTTCAAATCCCAAATCTACCAAATAGAAAAGAAGGGAAACTAATCCTAGTGACAAAACCTTCACCAAAATGAAAGTAACTAGACCTCATTTGCTTGAGGGAGGATTGCAACGGACACTGCGCTGGTGTGGACACGTCCAGACTTCTCAGTAACAGGAACTCGCTGCAACAAGAAAAATGCCTTTAAAGCCATATGCCAGCATGACTCTCTCTCTCTCTCTCTCTCTCTCTCTCTCTCTCTCTCTCTCTCTCTCTCTCTCTCTCTCTCACATAAAGTAATACCTGGACTCTGTGTACCCCACTCTCAAATTTGAGTTTCCCATAAACACCATTTCCAGAAATTGCTGCACTAGCTTCCTGGCATAAAACATATACAAATAAAACCACATCAATATGTAAGTGGTGCATCTCATATATACTAGTGTGACCTCTGAAGATGGTAAACCACTTGTCTATAACCAATTACAGATGCAATACCTTGTATCCTCTCAGATCAGATTCCGTTATATCTACTACTTCAAATTTCCATCCTTTCTTTTGTGAGTATCTCTCATACCTGTCCAAATTCAGGTTCTTCAAAAGATGAGTTCTGATCATCTACTACTTCACATAATTATAAAATCCGAGATTTTCCTTTTCAACTTTTCAGCTTACATCTTAAATATGTCCATTGCAAATAAGGAAGCTTCTTCACCTCCAGTTCCTGCTTACACATTTAAACAAGCAACTTGTGAAGTTGATCCCTATGAAAATCCCTTGAGTCTGCGTTGAAACACCATAAAGTATACAACTGTTACCTGCTCTCACCTCTAAAATGCAACCCCTCTCATCGGCATCATCTCTAGGAAGTAATGACTTCAGAAGCAACTGCTGCAATCTTTTCTCCTCTTTTACAGCCTGGTCCAATTCCTCAGTTACCATATCATGCATGTCCCTGTCTTCTATATATTCATCCATCATGCTCTTCAGACCATCAATTTCCTGCACCAAGAGGAAGAGGACAAATTGCATTTGGCATAAATAAATAGCCATGGTATTGCTCATTTTTGTTTCCTCCAAAAGGGAAACCATGTAATGGCATGTGTAAAGCAATAGCTGATCATGTATCTAAAAGCCTAGAAGCTTCAAATGAAAATGCACCCAAAGAGCCAGAGATGTCTCAGTAAGTTCAACAGTAACTCATTACCTTCTGTTTCATCCTCAGCTCATTTATAAGCTCCATAGAGTTCCTAAGTTTCCGAAGCTCCTTATTAGCCTTTGAATATTCAGTTGGTGATGCTTCTGGCTGTCTTCAACCAACAGAATTAATCATCAATGAAAGACCACCCACAACAGCCTCAGCACTCAGCAGTTGCATAAACACAGGAAACATTGTTTATTGAAAAGCTAAAACCGCTACGTATGGAAGGAAGACATCAAAAAAATAAGGATCACATGGTTACCTGGTTAACGAGATTCTGAAGAAACGCACTCCTATGTTCAATTGCCGATAGCTGTTGCTCCATTATCTTGATGAGATCGGGTGATAAATGGGGTTGCACTTCTGCGAGTTGAGCAAGCATTTCGACACTCGAAATGGTTAAGAAGATGAAAGATTGAACCCAAAAGACGAGAGAAACAAAACCTGCTACGAGCAATAAACATGTACATGGACAAATTATAATCCGCCTGTTTCCTCCAGAGAGAGATAATCTGACATGACCTTTCCACAAGTGATGCGGATGGAACCCAAACGACTAAACAGAGCAGAACAAGAACAAGAACAAAGATGGCGAAATTAAACAACTACTACAGTTCCAAGATTCATTTTTTCCATGACCCAATTGATCATCAAGCAGCATTTGATAGCATATCCCAATGTCAAAGGTAATCTGAACAACTTTTTCTTAAAAAAAAGACAAAGCACACAAATTTTCAAGAAGCACAACAAGATCTCTCTCACCCAAGAAGCCAACCAAAACCTATACGAGGAACGGAAGCTCGAAATGCACAAGATGACAATCATCTTTTACTGAACTGAGCTTAAAAACTACAGCTAAAATGGCGCCGTTCGAATTCACAGCACGCAAGCATGCACACAAGAATTGTACCGGTCGAACAGAAACGAGAGAGGGTGAGCGAAGCTCCGGCGACTGGCCACCGCTGAAGCGATGCTCCGGTGTGAGGATTTGCGCGCAGAGCTTCGAGTCCGCGCGTCGCCCACATCAAGTTTCTCCACAAGAGACGCGAATTTCTGCCCATATTGGGATTTCCCTTCTCACCAATCCCTCTCTCTCAAGCTCGCTCGCTCGCTCGAGTGGGACTACTGAGAAATTTTATGGAGGCTGCGCCGGGTTTCAGAGCTGGAGACAAAACAAGAAGACGACTCTTTTAAGGGGCAACGCGACGGGTGATTTTACGAACTGCCACGGGACTCGTAATAAATACTAACCTAAGTATCGACAATCTTCGAAAGATCTGAGCGTGACATTTCTAGATAATGTTCCTGAGGAAGTTTTCTTACCAGGAAAATGATAATATATTTCCGCTATTTTGCCGAAATTTGAAAATGAACCGAAACATACTTTCCGTCGTTTGGCAAGAAAATTTTGATTTGCTTTTTTTGAATAGATATACATTATTTGGACTCTAGTAACTTATGCATAGGCAGTCGGGAAACTAGGTACGAGCACCAGGTTTTGAGGTATGGCCTTAACGAATGCCGACCGAGGCCTAGCCTCAGTGAACCTAGGCGCCAGGGACCAGTTTACGAGCTTTAGGGTCTAAATCCTAGCCTTGATAGACCTAGGCGCAAGTGAGGGGCTGTGCTTGGGCACTGAGGTCCTAGGCCTAACCTCAAGCGGGTGATAGCATCTTGACCTAGCCTCGATGGACTCATGACCCCAAGAACCAGAGCAAGGACGCCATCTCAAGCTGGGCACCAGGGTCCCGAGCATGGGCATTGCGGTCTCGAGCTCAAGCATGAGTGCCAGGGACCTAGGGCTTCCTCGATAGATCTAGATCCAAGTGCCGAGGTCTTAGGCGTAGCCTAGCTACACATGGGCCTGGGGACCTTGGTGCCAGTGCCTAGGTCCCCAGGCCCTGATGAACCTGGTCTTAGGCGTAGGTCTCGGTCTCGATCGTTGTGAACTTGAGCCTAGCCCTAATGTACCTAAGCACGGGTGTTAGAGATCTAGGCACGAGCACCAAGGTCTCAAGCCCAACATTTGTAGTCCTGGGCTGGGGCGTCGGGGAGTTGGGCAACTATACTAGAGTTCTAAGCCCAAACACGAGCTCTAGTGTTCCAAGTCCAACCTCTGTGGACTTGGGCTCGAGTACCGAGGTCTGTGGTCGGCCTCTTTATACCTAGGCTTGGCCTCGATGGACTCTAGCCTTGGCCCGAGGTGCTGTTAAGGGCCCGAGAACAAGCATTAGGGTCCCTATGCCTAAAGCATAGAGTTTTTGGTTTAAGTGTTGATTCTAGCCATATTTTGAATTTAAGCACAAATAGTCCATTGATTAAGAAATTTTTTCAGTTGACTCATTTTTCCAAGCGATTCAAGTGCCATAAAAAGAAAATTATGTTTTTCGTGAAACAAATATAGCCTTTATAGGGAAAAAACCTACAAAAACCTCAAACTATAAACACTTTAACACATTTACCGTAAACCTTTTTTTTGTGACACTTTAACACTTTAACACTACATCAATATTCCATCAATGAGCATCGTTAAAACTCTACCTTTATGGATGGCAGAAGTTAAACTGTGTTGACAATGGTGCTTACGTAACTTAAGTTAAATAAAAAATATGTCGTTTTGACTGAAAAATCATGTGACTGAACCTTGATGTAGGGTTGTTTCTCCGGAATTTAATCCGTAAGAAAACAAATACCGAAAATGGATCTTCGACTTTTAATTGAAGGACGGGTTCTGTGGTGATTTGACAGGAAATATCCAAGCGATCATAAAAATCAATGTGGAATTATACAAACCTAAACCAAACCGGAGTTTGACTCGACGGAAAAGTTTAGGAAGTACTATTAAAACAAACTTCGATGGAATTTGACTTGAGGACGAAGCTTGAAAGAGCGGCGGTACTATGCCGGGATTTGACTCGACGACGAAGCACCAAGGTTGAAGATTCATATCGGAGGACGACTCGATGACGTGAATCTGAGCATTAGAACTACTCCTAAAGAATTAAAGCTTGTAAATTGCAGGAAAATAATGGCCTTAGCCAAATGTAAAGGTACGAGTGCAGGAAATGTAAAGATAAAAGAAAGATAAATTGATAACGAACGTGAGTTCTGTTGTTGATTGAGGGGGTCTTTACAATATACAAACTTGAGATATTTATAATCTCGTACAAGCGTTTACAACTTTTAAATTTTAAATAAAAAGTAACTTCCTAACGGTGGTTATTATCTTCCTATTTTCTAGGCACTCTTCACGTTCAAATAACTACCCTTATCCATAAGCAGTTTTGTTATTGACACCTAACTATCGGTAAGTTGCTGATATCAATCCTCTATTCATCCACTATTGGTAAGTTGCGAACTATCGGTAAGTTACCGACGCCAAATCTCCCGATGCCTATTTCCATGATTTTTTTTTCACTTTTTGGTGTAAACAAGGGTAAATGTGTCATGCAGGTACATGTTTTGGGTTTTTTATTCACAAGAAAAAATTTAGGGTAAATATGTCACTGTAGGTATAGTTTAAGGTTTTTTATGTTGCAAAAGAAAGTTTATAGTAAATGTGTCACAATCAATATAGTTTGGGATTTTTATTGGTTTTTTCCCTACTTTATATTTTTCTTATTAAATGATGGAGAAATTATTCAGAAAATATATAGGTACATGTGAAAAGCCAAATATTTCGAGATTTGAAGCATTTTTTTGTCATTTTTTCGGATACAAAATGGATGTTTTAATTAGAACATTAGAGATTATATAGAAGCATTAAATTTACACGTTTGACCATGATTTTAATATATATATATATATATAATAATTAATCATAGACATCATCGGGAGAAAAAATGATTGAGATTCCTTAGAAGTAGAAAATCTTCTTTACATTAAACAATATCTAAATTATTTATAACTCGAAATGAGTCTATTGATTTTAAATATTTAAGCAAATCGTTCATGCACAAAGGATAAAGGGTTGGGATGTTTTGTTGCTCAGTCTACCTATGAAGTAAGAGTGAATATGGTTCTAGGGTATAACTTAAAACCTGAGAACCTAACCGGTGGAAACCTGTAGGTTTTAGGTTCCAAGGTATGGAAGGTACGTTCTAGGTTCCAAAACTTGAGGAACCTATTTCGACTAGTAAGTTCCAGGTTCTAGGTGGAACCTGAAACCTTAAAAAAGTTTTTTGTATTTTTCCTTATCTATGTCTTCATGTGATCTTATGGTATTTAATGGCGTTAAATGATGAGCGTATAATCTGAAATCACTAATCTGAACTTTTATTTTATGAATTGTTAATGTTTCAGATTCTTTGTGTGTCTAAATATAAATTATGGTTAGTGGATTGTAGTTACAAGTGGTGGTCATTAAAAGTGATGATTTATTATAATTATTCAATTAATAATACAGGTGGAACCTGAATAGACCTTGGACCCAATCTTAGAACTTGTGACGGGTAGGTTTCAGCTTCCAAGGTATGTAGGATAGGTTCCAGATTCAAAAAAATGAGAAACACATTCTCATGGATAAGTTTCAGGCTCCAAGTGGAACTTATACGAAACCTGGAACTGGTCGCCCCTACTATGAAAATTAACTCTAGTCATTTACTATAGATTAATTTATGTCTGATTTGATTCAATTCTCATATTCACATGCTACAACTACGATAACATGTTTTATCCAATTAAATAGGCTGCTTAAAATGAAAATGACTGTTTGACAAAAAAAAATGAAAATTATTGATGCAAAATTTTAGAAATAAACATTTATAGTTTTACATGGTATACAATCCATAATAATTTTTTTTAATACAAACGACCTCTATCCTTGTATCTAAAGTAATGACATGCAAATGGCTAACGTTAAAAATGTCTTACACAACCAATCAACACTATAAAACCAGACGACGTGCATCATATAATCTCACGTATATGGCCGATTGATTTCAAGGTAAGTCAACTTTCGAGATCAGGATTTGAAATATTCTTTATAGGTTTCAGTTCCAAAAATTGACATTGGAAACCGAACTGGGTTATATTTTTGATTTCATGTTCAACCTGGGAATCAGTTTTACTACATAAAATCACATGATTGATATTATATATTGTTTTCTGAAGCTTATTATTAGCGAAGTTTTGTTAGTTTAGTGGTCTCGTGCGTTTATTTCAAGTTGGAGGTCATGGGTTCCATTCTCCCGAGTTGGATCGATATAAGCTTTAGGAAGATCCGGTCTTGAATCGGTCAGGTCAGGCTGGTCTCGTTCCGTGGTTGAATCGACCCGGACAAGATTTTGCACGAATCGCCGGGATTTTTTCGTCTACAAATTAGTACATGAAATTAAGAAACAGAATGTCAAATGAAAAACCACAGCCAGAGAGAGAGGTAGAGGGGGAGGTCACCGGCCAGGGTTCGGTGTCCCTAGCTGAGCTCGAAAGGATGAGCAAGAGCCACCGGCACAAATCACACCCAGAGAGAGAGAGAGAGAGAGCCGGACGTTATCGCGGTGCTGGATCTGTGGGGAGTGCAGTCATGAGAAAAGGGAGATGGATTTGAAAGCTTTTCTGCTCTGAAAGTTGGAGAGCCTGAAGTTTTTAGGCTTTCAATTGCTGAGAAATCCATCATTTTATGGAGTTCGGGAGCGTTCAAGCGCATGCCTTCAAGGCCTCTCAAGAGATGATAAATGATAAATCTTAGCATGGGAGGGAGCACAAGGAGTTGAGGAGCCACAAACAGGAGAAGGTAAAACCCAGGAGACTCTTTGCCATCATCACCATGTCCATCTCCTCTCTCCTTGGTCATCTGACCCTCGATTGGCGCACCTTCATCACCTTCACCAAGCTCCGCAGCGTGAATGCTCTTTCGACGCAGACCTATCTTTCGAATCCATATTGTGAGTTGGGAACATTCTCAACACACCCACCTCTCTCTCTCTCTCTCTCTCTCTCTCTCTGCGCGCGCTAGTTTGGTACAGCTAGTCCGTCAGAGCCCGACGAAGAATGCCAAACCCTGGCCTATGCTTGGCACCGCAATGGCCGCCGTCCTCCTCCTCTCTCTCACTCTCTCTCTCTCTCCCCATCTGTCCTCCTTTAGGGTTTATGGTTTTCAACGTTAATTTAACAAAAAAGGTATAAATTAAGAGCGAAAAATCACCCCCCAAAAAACTAGAAATCAGTTTTTTAAGAACGATTAGAAATGGATGATTATCTTGCCTGGAACACTCTTGATTTAGATGATTATCTTACCTGGAACACACTCTTGATTTAGATTTTATATGACATGGTCTGACGTTTTTGTCGTGCTTTCTAATAGATTCTTTTATTTCACCACACGTTTTGAAACGAGTCAAATTATTTAAGAACAACTTGAAAACTCTATAGTAATTATTATGAAGGAAACTCGAGTTCAAAAGTCAATATTTTCTTCAGCCTTTTTTTTTAATATTTTGCTAGGCTCTTTAGCATCATGCTAAGAATTAAGAAATAAGTTTGAAATCAACTTAATGTAAATAAATTAACGCTTATCAAACATATCATCTCAATTCAATTCCAGCTTACGAAATATAATTCTGTCGAAGCAGCTATTTCCAAAAGAAAGCTTGTTTCTCCCGGAAGAAAATAAACCGGATTGATCTCCAGACGTGATAAACAAAATATGTTTCGATTGTAACTTCGGCCTCATCGGAGCTCGATGTCATCTGACGAATTTCCCCACCACCTTGGAATCATTATTGCTGAATTTCCCTATATTTCGACACAAATGTAAACAGCAAAAAGAGCTTATTCCGACAAAGAAGCGTCATTGCTAATCGGATATCTGCATGAACTGTTTTCTGCTATTTTAGGGTTTATCTCTTCGCAACACCTCATTTATATAGCAAACGCTTCTCGTCCTAAAATCCATGGCCAGGACGCCCCAGTCGTTGGCTTAAACACCGCTCAACCATCTAATCATGATGATTAGCACAGCAGCACATTTGGTTGAAGGAAAGCAAAAACCCTAATTTTAGGAAACCCCATGCAGTATAAAACTCCCATGCATAGCCTGAACCATCTTAATGCGCAGATGGTAGAGAGAGATAATCCATCTCTCTTTCGATAATCCTTTCTAACTCTTCCCTGATTAACCTCCGGTTTCCTTTAAACATCCCGACCGAGAGGAAAAGGGAAGCGGCACGGGCGACGTGCGCACTTAGCTCGGCCGGAGGGGAGACCCTGAGTAATCTCCACAAAGAAGGGGGAAAAATTACAGCAAAAATGTTAGGTAAAGTAGTTGTATCGGGTATTTCGATCATCCTCGTCGTCGGTGTTGTCATCGGCGTCGTCGCGGGAGTCCACAAGTTTGGGTCTGATGGAGACTCTGGCGAGAAGTTGTCGCCGCAGATGAAGGCGGTTTCCACCATCTGCGCACCGACCGATCACAAGGAGCTCTGCATGAAGAGCCTGAGCACGTACGCCGCAAACGGCACCACCGACCCTAAGGAGCTCATCAAAGCGGCAGTGCTCGCCACCCTCAACGAGATGAAGGGCTCGTTCAACTTCTCCGAGTCTCTGGCCGCCAATGCCACCGAAGCCAGGGTCAAGATGTCGCTGGATGACTGCAAGGACCTGTATCAGTTCGCCATCGGCGAGCTCCAGGCCGCTTCTTCCTTCGTTGGCGACAGCGATCTCCACACCATGAATGACCGTGTTGCTGAGATACAGAACTGGCTCAACGCCGTCGTGTCTTACCAGCAGTCCTGCCTGGACGGCGTCGATGACCCGAAGCTCAAGGTTGACATGCAAAACAACCTCCAGAACGCGACTGAGCTCACGAGCAACGCGCTCGCGATCGTCTCGGAGATATCCCAAGTCCTCGCCGCCTTCAACATCAAGCTAAACCTCCCCTCCAACTCCCGCAGGTTGCTGAGCATGGACCAGGGTGGGACTTATCCTTCGTGGTTCTCGGCCGCGGACAGGAAGCTGCTGGCGAAGGTGGACAACGGAAGGATCCAGCCGAACGCAGTGGTGGCCAAGGACGGGAGCGGGCGGTTCAGGACGATCGCGGCGGCACTGGCAGCGTACCCCAAGGGGCACCGAGGGAGGTACGTGATCTACGTGAAGGCCGGGGTGTATGATGAGTACATCACGGTGGACAATGACCAAGTGAATGTGTTCATGTACGGAGATGGACCCAGGAGGACCATTGTGACCGGTCACAAGAACAAGGCTATTGCCGGCATTTCCACATGGCAAAGCGCCACCTTCTGTGAGTTTTCTTTCCACAGCACACAAAAAAACCAAATCAAATTAATCAAAGCCTCGTTCCATACCGGGAACACGAGCATATGATGAAAGACAAAATTTTTAATGAATTGAATAAATTCAATGCAGCTGCCATTGGTAACGGATTCCTTTGCAAGTCCATGGGATTTCAGAACACCGCGGGCTACAGAGGCGAGCAGGCCGTGGCGCTGCGCGTCCAGTCCGACATGTCCGCCTTCTTCAACTGCCGCATGGACGGGTACCAAGACACCCTCTACGTCCAGACCCACCGTCAGTTCTACCGTAACTGCGTCATCTCCGGCACCGTTGACTTCATCTTCGGCGACTCGTCGACCATCATCCAGAACTCCCTCATCATCGCCCGCAAGCCCGGCCCTGGCCAGCTCAACACCATCACCGCCCAGGGCCGCGAGGAGCGGTTCGAGACCACGGCGCTCGTCCTCCACAACTGCAGGATCGTCCCCGAGACGAAGCTCTTCCCCGAGCGGTTCGCCATCAAGACGTACCTCGGCCGCCCCTGGAAGCAGTACGCCCGGACCGTGTTCATGGAGTCGACCCTCGGCGACTTCATCCAGCCCGCTGGGTACCTCTCGTGGAACGGCGACAACACGTGCACCTACGCGGAGTACGGCAACCGTGGTGTCGGGGCCCGCACCAACGGCAGGGTCAAGTGGAAGGGCGTCCGGGTCATCAGCAGGAAGGAGGCTCTGGCTTACACCGCGGGCCCGCTCCTTTCGGGCAATCTGTGGTTGAAGTACACCGGCTTCCCATTCATGCTTGGGTTGAGGCACTAGAGACATGAACCCACTGAGGATTGAGGATGAGTGAAGAGTGATTGTACCATTTGTACCTTCGGCTATTGAGGAATCCATGTGAAATTCACGAAAAAGAGCCCGAATTTACTTAAATCCCAATCCAAGTTTGCTACTCTATTATACGTATACATATCTCTCTTGCACGGCCATGATTCGTTGGAAACCTAAAACATGCTACGTGATATATATATATATATATATATATATATATATAGAGAGAGAGAGAGAGAGAGAGAGAGAGAGAGAGAGAGAGAGAGAGAGATCGCCTGACAAAGTTTACAGGCTTCGTCCTTCAATCCGAATCCAAGTTCATCTTCTTCTTTTTTAAAGATTTGCTAGGTTTTTCAGCACCGTTGCTCTGTATTAAGATATTCGACCCAAAGAAAGAAGTATTAAGATATAAGTTCGACGTCAACTTGAGCTAATTGTGATGTTATCATGACCAAAACTGAATCTAAATGGACCGGCGCTTATCAAACATATCATATCGATTCAATCCGAGCTTGCGAAATAAAATTCTATCGAGTCAGCTACTTCCTCATGAACTTGTCTTTTTTTTTCTTTTTTTTTCGGGAAGCAAACGAACCAAATTGATCTATGATATGACAAATATAATATGTTTTAATCTCTTCGGAGCTCAAGGTTATCTTATGAATTTCCCCGCCATCTTAGAACTATTAATGCTAAATTTCCATATATTCCGGCACAAAAGTAAACGATGGATTTTGCTAGCATAACAGTATTTGAGCCATTGTGCAAATTCTTGAAAAAGTAGGCCCCTACAACAATTTATAACTATTTGTTATTTTTTTTGTAATTTAGTAGACACTGTTATTCTCGTAGTAGATTCCAGATTGTCACTTAATTACTTAGGGCGCGTTTGGTAACGTTTTTATTTCTGAGAACAATTTCTTTTCAGAAATAGTTTTTTCTATTTCTATTTCCTGGAAGAGTTTCTGAGCAAAATAATGTGTTTGGTAACTGCACAAAATTTCTATTCTTGGAATAGAAAAAGAACAGAAATGCATTTGGTAACTGCACAAAATTTCTATTCCCAATTTTTTGCATTCAAATCTATATCTTTTATTTAACTATAAGTACAAGTTATAAGTGAAAAAAACCAACAAGCATGGTTTATTGGTTTGTCTAATCCTTTTTAGGGGTTTAAAACCCCTTTTAATCCCTAAACTAAGGAATCTTCAAAAATACCACTTGGGCACCTCAAAAATTTAAATTCACTCCAAATGGGTGGCCACAGGTATTTTAAGCCATTATGTGAATTTTTTATATATTTTTTTGGGGTAAAATTTATTAAAATTTTTTACTTTACCTAAATCTGTTTCTTTTTATTTTTCCGAAAATTTTAATGCAATTTTTTTCATTTTTTCAATTTCGGAATTTTGCAAATATTTAAGGGTTTTCTGAGCTTTTTCTGATTTTTATGGATTTTCTGAGAATTTTTTTGATTTATATGAATTTTGGGAATTTTTTAATTTTCTAATTTTTATGGGATTTTTCTGAAATTTTTCTAATTTTTACGAATTTTCGGAATTTTTTAATTTATTCTAAGCCATTATGTGAATTTTTTTTTTATTTTTGATTTTTTTGGGAAAAAGTTTACTTTCCCGAAATCTGTCTCTTTTTATTTTCCAGAAAGCTTTTTATGAATTTTTTTTAATTTTTTCAATTTCGGAATTTTGCAAATTTTTATGTGTTTTCTGAGTTTTTCTAATTTTTATGGATTTTTTGAGAATTTTTCTTATTTTTATGAAATTTTGGAATTTTTTAATTTTTTTAATTTAATTAATTTTTTATTATTTCCGCCAAGAATGGACCGGACCGGTGCTTTGAGACGGTTTGCAGACGACGGAGGATGGAGGAGGAGCTGAGGTTGTGGCTTGAGGACCAGACCTTTCTATTTCTATTTTTATTTCTGGGAACAAAGAAGTAGATTTTTTCTACTTCTTGTTTCTGCTCCAAATCTATTTCTTGGCCACCTTTCTATTTCAGGAAATAGAAAAATAAAATGCGTTATCAAACGGATTTCTGTTGCTTTTTTGTTCTAGGAAACAGAAGAACAGAAAAATAGAGAAACAGAAGCGTTACCAAACGCACCCTTAGTCTTTTAGGCTTATCCCTTCACAACACCTCGTTCATTGCCAACGCTTCTGGTCCTTAAACCCATGGCCAGGAAGCCCCAGTCGTTGGCTTAAATGCCGCTCAACCGTCTAATCATGAAGATTAGCACCCCAGCTCATTTGATTGAAGAAGTGAAAAAACTTGATTTTAGGGAACCCCATGCAGTATAAAACTCCCATGCATCGCCTCAATCCCCTTAGTTTTTAGATAAGAGAGAGAGATAATCCATTTCTCTTTCCGTAATACTTCTTTCTTACTATTCTCCGGCCAACGTCCGGTTTCCATCGAACGTCCCAACCGAGAGGAAGACGGAGGTGGCACTTGGCCGGTAAAGAACACCGCAAAGATGGTAGGTAAAGTGGTTGTGTCGGGTATATCTATCATCCTCGTTGTCGGCGTCTTCATCGGTGTCGTCGCAGGAGTCCACAAGTTCAGGTCCTCCGGCGACTCTGGCGCGACGTTGACGCCGCAGATGAAGGAGGTTTCCACCATCTGTGCGCCGACCGATCACAAGGAGCTATGCATGAAGACCCTGGGCACGTACGCGGCAAATGCCACCGCCGACCCTAAGGAGCTCATCAAAGCCGCAGTGCTTGCCACCCTCGAGGAGATGAAGGGCTCCTTCAACTTCTCCGTGTCTCTGGCAGCCAATGCCAACGTCACGGATGCCAGGGTCAAGATGTCGCTGGATGACTGCAAGGACCTTTATCAGTTCGCCATCGATGAGCTGCAGGCCGCTTTTTCCTTCGTTGGCGACAGCGACCTCCACACTGTGAACGACCGTGTCGCCGAGATACAGAACTGGCTCAACGCCGTCGTGTCGTACCAGCAGTCGTGCCTGGACGGCGTCGAAGACGCGAGGCTCAAGGCCGACTTGCAAAACAACCTCCAGAACGCGACTCAGCTCACGAGCAATGCGCTCGCGATCGCCTCGGAGATATCCCAAGTCCTCGCGGCCTTCAACATCAAGCTAAACCTCACTCCCAACTCGCGCAGGCTGCTGAGTATGGACCAGGGTGGGAAATATCCTTCGTGGTTTTCGGCCTCCGACAGGAAGCTGTTGGCGAAGGTCGACAACGGGAACATCCAGCCCAACGCGACGGTGGCCAAGGATGGGAGCGGACAGTTCAGCACGATCGCGGCGGCACTTGCGGCTTACCCCAAGGGGAACCAAGGGAGGTACGTGATCTACGTGAAGGCCGGGGTGTATGACGAGTACATCACGGTGGACAAGCACCAAGTGAACGTGTTCATGTACGGAGACGGATCGAGGAAGACCCTTGTGACCGGTCACAAGAACAATCGTGCTGGCTATTCCACATGGCAAAGCGCCACCTTTTGTGAGTTTTCTTTCCACAAAACACACAACCGAATCAAATCAAAGCCTTGTTCCATATCTCTCGGAAACATGGGCATATGATAAAAGACGAAATTTTTAACGAATTGAACAATTTGATGCAGCTGCCATTGGAACCGGATTCCTTTGCAAGAAGATGGGATTCCAGAACACGGCGGGCTACGAGGGCGGGCAGGCCGTGGCACTGCGCGTCCAGTCCGACATGTCCGCCTTCTTCAGCTGCCGCATGGACGGGTACCAAGACACCCTCTATGTCCAGGCCCACCGCCAGTTCTACCGCAACTGTGTCATCTCCGGCACCGTCGACTTCATCTTCGGCGACTCCTCAACCGTCATCCAGAACTCCCTCATCATCGCCCGCAAGCCCGGTCCCGGCCAGGCCAACACCATCACCGCCCAGGGGCGTGACGTGCGGTTTGAGACCTCGGGGCTCGTCATCCACAACTGCAGGATCGTCCCTGAGAAGAAGCTCTTCCCCGAGCGGTTTGCCATCAAGACGTACCTCGGCCGCCCCTGGAGGCCGTATGCCCAGACCGTGTTCATGGAGTCGACGCTCGGTGACTTCATCCAGCCAGCTGGGTACCAATCGTGGGGCCACGACGACACGTGCAACTACTTCGAGTACGGCAACGGCGGGCTCGGGGCCCGGACCGACGGCAGGGTCAAGTGGAAGAATGTCAGGGTCATCAGCAGGAAGGAGGCTCTGGCTTTCACCGCCGGTCCGTTCCTTTCGGGAGATCTGTGGTTGAACGCCACTGGCTTCCCTTTCATGCTCGGGTTGAGGCACTAGAGACGTTAACCCACTTGAGGATGGAGGATGAGTGGAGAGTGATTGTACCATCTGTACCTTCCGGCGATTGAAAAATCCATGCGACTTTACGAAAGCAGCCCGATTTCACTTCAAATCCGAACCCAAGTTCGCTACTCTTATACATATGATAGTGAGAGAGAGAGAGAGAGAGAGAGAGAAATCAGAGAGCCTAACATGTATGGACAAATCCGAACCCAAGTTCGCCACTCTTATACACATGATAGTGAGAGAGAGAAAGGGAGAGATCAGAGAGCCTAACATGTATGGACAATAGAGGAAAAGAAAAATGTCGTGATAGGAACTGAGACCAAAAGAAAAATGAACATACTTGTGGATCGTGATTAGAGCGCTAAGTCATTACAGGGGGAATTGAACTGATGGTTATTGACCCTGGGGAAGATTAGGAGGTTCCAAGAGTCCTTTGCTTGAAGATGGACAACGGAATTAAGAATTCTAGTGAGAATTATATGAAGTCTCTTGCAATTTGCAGCCGCGTATCATATATATCGTTATTACATTTTAAACCCGCAATTTAGATCGTGAGCTTTTCGCTTTCGTATCAATTTGCATCCTCACAACTTCACTTACCAACATAAATTGATTTTTTCCTTCCCAAACTACCTCCAAAAAAAAAAAAAACCACAAAGTTGGAGACACATTTCTCATTTCTCCGCCACCTCTCTCTTATCCTTCACCGGCCGACCGCCGCCTCCCCAACCAGCCCCCACCCCCGCCTTCTGCGACTGTCGCCGACTCAAATCTGATCCACGTCCGATTGGGCTACCCAACGCGGGCCAGGTCAGGGCTTGGTTGTTATGGAAGACCTGTGAGCATTGGCTAGGAGCTCGCTAGGTCTGCGGGAGCCTCGCAAGGCCGAGCTCACGGCTTGCGCAAGCTTGACTTCCGATGGGCATCAGCGAGCTCCGTGTGAGAGAGGAGAGGACGCGGGGTCGTTGGTGGTGAGGGGCTTACCGGCAAGGGGGCACGGGAAGTGGTGTCGAGAGACAATGGCAACGGCGGAGAGGGGTGGAGAAAGAACCTTAGATTTTTGAAGTTAATAAAGAAGTGGAATATTAATTAGGGTTAATATCATGAAAAATCTTTAACTGATATACTTATAATAAATTTACTCAAAACTAATTTTTTGACCACTAAAAACTCCAAATTGGTACATTTATGAAAATTTTACCCCAAACTAATTTTTTGACTACAAAAAATCCTAAACTAGTACACTTATGACAAATTTATCCTCCGTTAAATTGGATTAATACCACTGAAATTATAAACTGATAAATCTATGACAAACAAAGAGGTAAAATCCTAAACTGCCACACTCGTTAATTGTCACGAGTTATCCAATTTAGTAATTTGATGGTAAAATACAACGGAAATTAACGAAAGGTAAATTTATCACCACTGTACCAGTTTTGGATTTTTGATTATCAAAAAATTAATTTTGAGTAAATTTTCAGTTTTGGATTTTTTGTGATATTAATCCTATCAATTAAACTCGTGTTATTAATACTCAAAAACATTTCTATATATATTAATTAACATATGAGGTTAAGCATTTATTATTGGATCAGTGACATATGAATAAATACGATTTCAAGCACACATGTCACCCGTTCAACAACAATAAATGTATCCAACCGAAAAAAAAAACCAACGATAATGTGTAAAAAGTTATTAAATCGGTAGTGAACGTAACATTAATCCTAATTACAAACAATATTCGCAAAAGCCCACGTCATTAATGCAGGAAATGTCACTTTTATATATTAACATAAGATTATTATTATTATTATTATTATCATCGTTATAGTTATCATTATTATTATCTGGGCCAGAGCTAGACCCTCATTCCTCACATGATTTTCGAAAAGGATAATGACATTAATAATTAATGAACTTTGATTTAACGTGTAACGTAATTCATGAACTTTTAATTTGTTCAATGTGATCCTTAGAGTTTAGCCTAATGCTCAATATGATCCCTGAGCTTTTAATTTATTCAATATGGTCTATAAACTTTTGGTACAGATGCAATTTAGTCCTTAAACTATATGAAAATATTCAATGTAGTCCTTTAAATATGTACTAGAAGTTCAAGGATGAAATTGAACAAATTAAAAGTTTAGGGATAATATTGCATATTGGTTTAAAGCTCACGGACTATATTGAATAAATTAAAAGTTCAGGGATAACATTACACGTTCTGCCAAAGTTCAGGGACTGCTTGTGTCATTTTTTCTTTTTGGAACTAATATAAAAATCACGACGACATAATTGAAAAAGTGAAAAAAAAAAGAAAAAGAGCAGAACAGTGGCGAGATGCGGAGTGACGAAGCCAGAGTCCTTCTGGGCTTCCCTCCAAATTCTCGTCCCACTCCTTCTCAGGTACGCTCCGATTCGATCTTTCTCCTTCTCCATCTCCGATTCTTGCAAGAATTCTGCCCAAAAACAGTTGATTCGTCGTCGGGCTCGATCTGGGTCTTCGTCTTTTTTTTGTTGTTCTGGCCCTTTCTCGATCGCTGGAATCCGTCCCACTCTGTTCGCAATCCTTTTCTTGTTGTTTCGTTGGTCCATTTTGCTTCGGTTCATTCGAAAATTTTAGGGGGCGAGAGGGTTCGCGAGGTTGGCGACTCGTGTGGTCGTAGGATGATGATGGGTCTAATCTTTACCTGCCTCGGTTCAGTAATTATGAAACGTGGGACTGTGTTGTGGGTCTTGATCAAGATTTGCTGATGTGCACGACCTGCATTTTGGTGGGAGCTATGGTGTCCAACTTTGATGTTGGTTTGTTGCGGTTGGGTCGATTTTGTTGTAGGTTAAAGCGGCTTTCAAGAAGAAGGTATGGGAGTCGCACCCCGATCTCTTCCCAGTTAATGAAAAGCCAACTGCAGAATCTAAGTTTAAGCTGGTAACTACTATGTCTCATGAAATGTTAGAGCTTATATATATATTCTTCTTTATTTCTTCTGTGTTCAATCTCTAGTTAGCTGCATTTTGGTAATATCTCTAGGAACTGAGTTACTTGAATTGGTATATTTATTTGTTGCAGATTTCAGAGGCTTGCAACTGTCTGCTGTCTGGTAATTCTCTCTAGTCTTTCAGAATTTGGAATGAATCAATTGCATCTTGAACAGTTGTTGTTTGGTAGAACTAGGGCTCGCTTGATAATTTGCGTGCTTCCTTTGAAATTCTAAGGGCATGGCATAATCAGCTTGTAACAGATTCCTGCTAAAAGTTGCATCCTTGACAGCTTTCTGAGTCGCTTCTTGTATATGACAAAGCTGTTTGTGCTTGCTCTTGAGATAGGTTTTACTTTACTATGTCAACTTTGGTCATGACTCACTTGAATAAATTGAGGGACAGAACAACTCTTATTGCGATATTCTAATGAAGCCAACTAAAAGGCGGCATTCGATATTGGTAGTGGTCGCGTCTCAGGTTGTCAAATAATAATGAGTGCATCTGGGTTTGAGTTTGCAAAGCACGCGAGCGACGTTAGTGGCTGTCGGTTTAGAATCATGTTCTAGAGTCTTTCCCCTATTATGAATTTCTGACATTGTTTCATGTTTGCATCATAGGTGCGAAATGGGAATATTCAGAGTCAGGTAACTTTGAAATCCTGTCTGTGTGTGTGGGTTGTGGAAGGGCGTTTGTGGTGACAGAATGATCTCCTTTTTTCTACAGGTTCATACGTTCGTGTTGTGAGAAGGGGAGTTTCATCGGCAAATGGTGCAAAAGGACATCGTGTCCTCGCGGGGATACCTTTCCTACTCATCGTTCTGGGAACAGTCGGACTAGGTGGATTTAACGCTTCCAGGTGTTTTTCCAGCTTTGAGATTGCCAGGCTCGTGGGAACGTAATTTTTTCAGTCACAAGCAATGGCTGATGACGTACTCAACTTTTCATTTGTTTGTGTTGTCTAGGGCATACAACAGGGAAAAGGAGAATTATCCATCTCATAATCCCTTTCTTCCCTGATTTGGGAACCATAGCCAAAACTTAAGTCGGACAAATTGTCTGGCATCGTGGTCATCAAGTTGCATGTTCGACAGATAAGGCGCTAAGGGAAAGAAACATGCGATGTTTTCCTGTACGTGTTTGTTAATCCTGTAAATAAATACACCATCAAGAATATCAATCTCCAGATTACCTTCCTCATTCTTTTTAAGAGTCATATGCAATTTGTCTGCAGCCATTGGTCATCTTAGCTTGCTGATTAAACACTCCGCAAAATCCTTTTTCTTGATGTATATTTTCTTTCTTTATGTCTTGTGGTCATGTAGCACCTCTATATATCACTATCCATTTTTCAAATTGTATGATCTGTCTATGGACTTGTCACTGTGGATAAGCTACGAAAAAAATGCAAGCACTTAGGTGAAACTGGTATAGTTCAACGGTACCGGCGAATCACATCAACTCTCAAGCCGAGGAAATGTGTGCTCGGTCGGTCTCGACTATGAATCAGGAGAAGCGCTGGGAAACTTCCATGTGCATCTCGAGTTATTAAAGCGATAGGTTAGCTCACAAGATTTACACCCCTCAAAAACAAGAAAGCAGGGCCAACTTAGGACTCCAGTGAACATCAAATCAAATTAACGAATGAGTCGTACACCCTCTGCAATATCAAAATTGTCCAAAACATCGTAAGTTTTAGTTTGGCCAGAAGGGAAGGTGATAGAAATTGTGACGCAGTATCAATTGGTCAAATTGCCCCGGCTACACAGGTCATTCCCTTGTCATACAGTTCTTTTTTCAGGGGTCAATGCGACAAATATACATGTCGCAGGGTTCAATTTAACACTGTTGAGATTCATTTCTAACCATAAATGGGTATACGAGAAACCAACATAATTTCAAGGAGGATACAGGAACAGTCCCAGATTGTCGGCTTTATTTCCATAATGTTGTAGAGAAACAGACACACGGCCAAATAGTAACTTAAACCTATCCATCGAAATTACTAGTTCAATACAAAAATACAGCCAGTAAAAAGCTTCTTCCCCAACTAGTACCGCAGTCATGCCTTGCATCAATAGCAATTCCTTCATCAATCATCCACCCACAAAGATCAGAATGTGCCGATAGAACGTAATGCGAACCTACATTCGACTGAGCATATATTGTAAGCTGCCGAGAAAAGCTGTCGAAACCTCCGGCACACATAACAGATGCGCTGCAAATTCTTCCGTGGAGACTCCATTTGTAACTAACCGTGTTGAAGCATTTTCTATAAGTCCATATACTTGTCAAAAGAGTAAGATCTTCCGCACTATCTGGTTGTTGGAAGTGAAGCTTCAAATCATCCACCATAGACAATTGGTCTGCAATCTCAAGTAATTTCGTCAAAGTTGTTCTTGGCCTTGACCACATTATGGTTTTCAACCACGCAAAAACCAACAAGAAAGTTTGTTTGCGATGCAAATTATAGGTAGAGTACATAACTAGTTTCTATAATATAGCTTCTTTAGCATCCGAAAGTCTAAGTATTGATGCATAAATGATTTTCATCGCCAAAATCAAGCTTCGACTGTAGTATCCACGTCACTTTTAGTCTCCGCAAGAGTAATAGTAATCGGTTGCCATCCTATTTGGGGGTGAATAATCCATTTCTTGATTGTAATTATCATGTTCAATAGCTGGATTACGTTGCCCAAAGGAAGATCTTTTAAGCAAGCTCTCTTGATAATTAAAGCTGCCTCGTACCTGTCAAGAATATTTATTTGAAATAGAAAGAACAGAGCAGTCATATGTATAAGATAAAGGAGCAAACCAGTGAAATAATGATAACTGATTATAAACTAGAATCAAGAAGAACAGAATGTTAACCTGCATCTAGAAGCAAACAAGGCTGATCTTCCAGCTGCAGATGACAGGAAACTTTCCATGCGATCCCATATTTCTTTCAGGTATTCATTAGGATTTCCACCAATAATGTTGACACAGTTCCATAATTTCTCATTTCTACCCACGTATAACTGCAGTGTCCCTATATTTTGCTTTACAACCATACGTTGCTCAAGCGCACTAGCCAAGGCCTTTTTCACATCTATATTCCGGAACTTAGAATCCCCATAACGTATGCAATCCGTGATGTTTGCTTCAGTAGGAATAATTTTTTCTTCTTTCAAAGTGTTCAATGCCAGTATTATGACACCAATAAGGCCTTGCACATACTGGGAAGGCGGTGTGTATCCCTGGCTTCCCCAGACACTATTGCCAGAATCAACATTAACAATTTGAGGAGATGAAGATGAAAATTCAGGAGCACTGGTGTATCTGCTATCAGGTTGAAATTGTTGACCCATGGACACATGGCTTCTGTTCAATGTATTATAGCTAACTGATTTAGTAGATTCATCAAAGCTAGAATTGTTCTCATATCTGTCCATTTGATTGCGGTATTGTGCATAGCTTGGGGATTCAGATAGCCTTAGATTGCCAATATTGGGCATACTTGTGACTGGAACAGAAGCAGGTAGAAAAGTGTCAGGCCTTGGAGGAACCGGACGAAAGTCGCGATGAGGATAAGAACGCCTTGGGTCACCATGGCCAAAATTAGGTTGCACTGGAGGGTTGTTTGGAGTAATTGGGCGAGGATAGAGATTTTGTGGAAAGCCGATAGTCCCATAGGAATCATGTTTGCTAGGAGAACTGTCTGGTTCAGATCTACTGGCAGAGACAATAGACTCACCAGCATTAAAAAATTCATGGGGTGCTTTCTTAAACTGCTTTTCTTGTGTAAATTCCCACTTGTTATGATTAGTATTTTTTGTATCACCATTACCAGGAAAACTAGCCGCTCTGGTCATGCTCGACGGCGTAGGAGATCTCCAAACCTGTTTTCCATTAGCACTATGTGTGCTATCGCCAAACCTCCCAGCAGTAGAAGTTTGGTACCTTACTGAAGACAGGCACATACTATCAGAAGTCAAGAGTTGACTTGTCTGGGTTGGTTCGTAAGTTGGGTTCTGTAGCATCCCAGTGATGCATGGATAGTTACCATTAACAAGCTGCAATGATTCGCCACTTGCCAGAGGGGATTCTCCACCAGCAAGATTTGTCCACAACCATACGCTCTTCGCAGCAGCTACCAGTGGAGCGGATGCTTTTTGTGGTTGTGCCAAGAGTATATTATATCTTCTCATACGCAACTGATGGAGGGCGTTAGAAAAGTCCCTATCGCCGGAAATCAGCAGATAATTTGCTGGAGCGGGATTATCCACAGCCCAAAACAGCATATCAACTAGAATCTTCTTGTCACTGGCATCCTTCACACCTGTTTTGATCACATGAACCATCTACATCAAAATGCCGACCCTCTGAGACCTTCCTCCACACTAACGGGGGAAAATGGCAACAAATAAGAAACTGACCACAAAACAGCATACATGGCCCTACACATAGCAGATTGATTAAGCTGAAAGACAAGAACTTTTTAGCAGTAGAACAAAATAAAAATCTCAAAGCAATATCCGGACATCGCATCGTTCGAACGAGCCCGTGCCTCTGCAAACTAAATGACAATATCCTTCAAGTCCTCCAAATTCATCACATCAAACAATTTTAATCCAAGCGGTTTCGATTCTAATGCCTAAGTCCATCCAATCTTCCACATGCCTCAACTTATCCGCAAAAAGATACTACGAATGCACTGATTACAGCAAGTCAGCAAAATCGTCAAGTGTCAAATCTGGTTTAACAGAGGTTTCATTTGCAGCACATGCGAAGAACCACAATATACCAGGCTAGGGTTACGGCAACATCAAATCACGCGCTCGGCAATCGCGACAGCAACAACCTCGCTCGACAAAAGAAGCAACGAGGAAACAACCGATTGACACGATAGGGTTTTCGCGACCGATTACCCGTGGGGACGTGATTCAGCGCGATGCCGGTGCTGGAGAGGGCGTTCTGGATCGAGCTCGGGAGCCGGTTGGTGTCGCCGTAGGCGGAGATCGAGACGGGGCCGCAGTAGTTCATCTTCACCAGAGCTGAACTTATGTTCTGCGCGATCGCGTGGGGGTCGCACCCCTTGGGGACTTGGCAGTTCTCTATGTCCCACCACACCGACGTCTTCGCGCTCGCGTACTGCGCCTCCGCCCTCGCCGGCGGCGGCGCCGACGCCGCGGCGGAGGCGGCGATCGTCCCGGTCACGTCTCCGGCCATGGCTACCGGCGGGCGGCGGGGGCGGGGGCGGCTACTGGCTGCCAACTGCACAGCTTGCTGCTTCACGGGCGTAGCCTCTGCAATTTTTGGTGGGGAAACGCGTGTGTACATATTATAGGAGGAAGGGGACAGGAGCAGGACGACTGAATTTACCATGTTGACCCTGGTTTTTGACCGTGTGGAAAGTGGCAGTTGACGGTCAATTCACCGTGTTGCCCCTGGGATGTGTTTTTGGGGGAAGGAATACGACAGTCGGCCCAATTGTTTAAAAAAAAAACCCATCAACTTGAGATCCAATCCAAACCTGTCCCGAACTTTTCTTTGTCTAGAATAAAAACCCATACTTTAAGTTTAGTCCAAATTTGCCCCGACTTTTTCTTCATTAAAAAAAAAACTCGACTCTAAGTTCAGCCCCAAATTTACCCTGGATTTTTTTTGTCTAATAAAAAAAATCATCAATTTTTACACTAGTCATAATTCTGTCCCCATTAGCCCTTTGTCCCAGAAATCATCGTTATTCGTGCCTTAATTTCATGTCATAGAATGGTTTCATTTTGGAGATAATTTTCCATTTCGCATTGCTGCTGTGGATTTATTATTAACGTGAAAATGCCACGTCAAGTTGGAACTAGACAAAGGAAGTAGATTTGAGAATAGATTGAAAGTTGATGATTTTTTTAAATAAAATAAAACTCGGGGTAGATTTGAGACTGGATATACAGTTTGGAATTTTCTGAGACAAAAAAAAGGTTCAAGATAGAATTGGAATTAAACCAAAAATTTAGAATTTTTCTTTAAGGAATCAGACCTATTAAGTTAGCATCTTTTCGATAATTATTAGGTGTTTCGAGAGCACCGAAAATGAAAGCGAATAAAAGAAGGTTTGCCTCGCATATGAATAATTTAGGAGATATCTTTTTTGGAATGATTATTTGTATTGTTTTAGAAAAATTATTAAGTGAAAAATATTTTTATTATCAATAATAATTTATGTTTAATTTTTTTAATGAGACTTAAATTATTTTTTCTTAATTCATTTTTGTAAGTTAACTTAAATTTTTTTTTTTCTAAACCTTTAATTTTCCTTGAAACGAGGCGCTCAGTTTAATAAGATTTTTAACTCGTCATGAGCTGCGAGTTTTAGGATAACTTTGGCATCACATTCACATTTACACAACTCGATAATATTAGGGACGTGTTTGAAGTGCATTTAATAAATTGCCCAAAAATCTAAATCCGAGAAGTCATTTGTAAAATTATGTCCATTTCTCTTAAACTTGAGACCCATTTTTTCCTACAAATAACTCTAAATCTTTCATAATATATGAACCCAACATTGTTAAGTGCAAAATTCTTGTAATTTTTATCAGTTAAATTGTTGTTGGAATTTTTCCATGACATTCGATTGTCCCTTAATGAATGGCTTAAGCCAGTTGCAACGCACAAGAAGGTATTATCGGATGAGGGTCTTTAATAACACATTCCCAAAATTTCCAACACCAATTTGGAAAAATTATCATTGTATAATAAAATTTACTAATTATCGATCTGGGTTAGAAATTCATAAAAGTTATGAATTTCACAGGAGATTTATTTTTCTTCTTTTCTAGGCAATCCAATTGTGATTTGCCTAATCTAATGCAAAACTCTAAGTTCAACTTCTTTGCCAAGTCACGATATGCTCATGTAATGTCCTAATTCAACATACCTATGAAAAAGGTGACGTGTGACTTAAGTCACTGTTTCGAACCTTGGAATAAATTGTGTCCTAAGTTATTGTCTCATAATTCTGCCATTTATTTATTTATTGGTCGAATTCTGTAATTTATTTGGTTGTTAACTTTTGGTCGCGAGATACCCATTTTCTTGTATTGATTGCTGGAAAATTAATAGTTATGATACTACGCGAGAAAGTGAAAGAAAAGTAATAACCGCATGTGGGTCACATATGAATCGGGCGGAATAATTTTTTAAGGATTTAAATTATTATTTAATTGAGTGGATGCGTTGCGAATTATTACTAAATTTTTGTGAATTATATTAAATGAGTGAGAGTAGTGCGTAGTTTAAATTTTTGATGCGGGGTTAATTTTGTACAACAAAAATATAAATTATTAGAAATGTGCATAAGTTTAGCACTCAATTGGCGTAATCAAAAGTTTTACTACTAAATTGACAAAAGTGCAACAAATTTATGATTTTTTGGATAATTTTCTCCAGGATCGTATGAACACTTAGATAACACACTTTCAAGTTAGAGGTACTGAAAGGGTGTTAATAGAAATATTGAGGTGGCTAGTAATATCACATAGAGAGGGTGAATAAGTTATTATAAGCAAACTTGACAAATTAAAGTGGAATTAAAATAGTCAAGATTAATATCATGTGAAAATAGAGTCTGAAGAGAGACTATGCTATAATCAGATTTATTTGTGTGCAATATACTATCAAAGATAATACTAAATAGTCAAGGGATAGGAAAAATTTCACACAAAAGTTTTAGTGGTTTCACGTAGACAGCCTACTGGCTGGATTTTATTTGTGAATATCAAATGTTACAAAAGCGAGTGATAACACTCGATCTTGATAGGTTATCTTAGAGTCACTCTTTTAAAACCTCTAAAATACTAGACTTTTGAAGCTTACTGAGACAAGTGTGTAGGGTAGAAGCTCTCTTGAACTTTCGAATTTCAGATTCACGATCTTTATTTTCTTCAGCACCAGAATCTCCTTTTATACTCCTCCACTTCCAATCTAGCCGTTGGATAGTATAAAGGATCATTCTCCAACTAACCTGTTGGACACAATTGCTTCAAAGTGATTGAGTAGATGTTGAGTGATGAGATCAGAATTTCCCATTAATTCAATCACCTATGCAACCAAAGCTGGGTTTTCATAAATAGAGTTCTTTGTTTGGAAAGAATATCTTGCCTTTGGACGATTGTCAATCAATCAAAGATGTCTTGCTTTGAGTAAGTTCGTTGCAAAACAATATTTAAGATCGAAGATCAATCAACATTTTCTATAAGAGAAATCCGAGTCAAATTACTAATCGTTGCAATATATATGTATACACACACACACGTTGTATTCTGAGTCTGACTAGATTTCTTGATCAGATGATACTATCTGAGTCTAAATACTCCCCGAGTTTGAATAGACTTTACATAGAGTCTAAAGATGCCAAACGTCTTGACAATATCCACGTGCAAGTCTTGGTGATATCCTCATATTACTCTAATCATATCCATGACATACATTTATGATGTCCTCGAAGTAAATATTCGGAACTTCATACACAATATTTAGATGACAATAACTAGAGTTTGAATATCGTTTTTTCGTGAATATCACATAAAAATATTTTCATTAGATTCAATAGTCACTATGGAAGGTTTTGTCAATCCTCAAAACATATTAGGAAGTTTTCTCAACAAATACTCGCATAAACAAGTCCCTGAAGTACCTCACCAAAAAAAAAAAAAAACAAGTCCCTGAATTAGAAACCTGGTTGCATAGGAATCGAGATGATACTTTCGTGTCTCGATTAGTTTTTAGCCAACCTCAATTGGCCAGTGGCGACTCCTAGAAATACTTAAGTTGTTAAGAACTTTAAAAATGAAATTCAAAGTCAAATGGTCTTGGGAGAGCTTGCACTCTTAATTGATGGTTCCCTTGGATCGTCGGAATCATCTTTTCAACAAACCATTTGGACGTCTTTCGAGCAATACCTCTAAACCTATTTCCTGAGGAGCCCTTGGGAGAGGTCGCGACACTTTGTTTAGTATTTGATGATCCTTTGCAGGTTTCATCTCTAAATGGCACTATGGGGCAACAAGTGCACAAACTGCGTGGTCTAGATCATAGTGACTACTTTTACTGAATATTAATTGGGTCATTGATTGGATTTTGGATGGTTTCCGACATTAGGTTCACCTGTGCTCTGAGTTTTTCTAAAGGTTATTGAAAATGCAGGCCGAGAATTTTCTCAGCGGGTTGACACTTTTTCCACTGATGGAGGCGTATTTATCGGCTAATCACAGCTCCGAATAGTTCACAAGCGGTAAGTTGATTGTCATCTGTTGAAAATCAGCAAAACTACAAAAGAAGGGTTGATATCATGCATTGACGAGTCCAAGCCAATAGTAATCAGGTTATATCGATGGCTATTATATGGAGAACGATATAGAGTTAGTCGTGGTGATACCCAAACTAGCTTTCCAATAAAGGCGCAAATCGTAGTTTGTTGTCCATATTTTGTGATCTCCTTATGGATGTCTCCATAGACAATGAAGATATATAATTCGAGATCCTGTTAGACCATTATAGCTGTACTTTTTTTTTTTGGTAACTTGAGAACCCCCGCACAGCCGACAGCCGGAGAAGTAAACCTGGGATGACGCTAGCGCAGGACCCACCACCACGACTTCACGCTTAAGAATCCCTAACGACAGGGCTGGGATTCGAACTCCTTCCCTTCGTGAGGGGAAGAGAGCCCAAAGCCAACGCAACTGCTGCGGGCGGTGGTTGTACTTTGTTCTTAATAAAAAGAGAATTGGTATATTTAGAAGCTTTAAGCAAGTGGCCAAGCCATTAAAGAAGCTAAAGTGGTGATAAATCCCGTTAATGTCTTTTTTTAGGAAAAAGGACACTAGAAGTGCCAAAAGTTATGTACAATACTCACTTTAATGCAAAAAGTTTTTTTTGGATCACTTAATTGCCAACTTTTTAAAAAAACAATTACTTTAGTACCAACTCTGATTTGAGTCGCCAGAAATCTGACATGGCCATATTTTATTAATTTCTCAATCCTACGTGGCTCGCCGGCGTGCCCAGTCAGCATGTAACCCCTAAACGACGTTGTCTAAAAGTTGCATATAATGATCATTTGAGCACCAAATTTTTTTTTTGAAGTGATCACTTCAGTGCCAATCATTGTTAAAAAATGACCACTTCAATGCCAGTCATTATGAAAAAGTGTTCATTTCAGTGCCAAGCGCGCACTAGCACAAGTGCTGGTGCAAGCGACAGAGTCGACACAGAGAGCTAGCAGAGGAGGATTGAAAGAAGATCAGTTCAAATATCACGTTAATGTCGCCTCACGCTTGATCCGTCACCCTGGCTTGTAATTGTTCTTTTCGTTTTTTTCTATAAGGTTCATTCATGGAACGGGGGCTCAAAACATTGAATCAAAACAAATACATTAAGTGCTTGTCTCTTGTGCAAGGAAAATTGCATTGTGGATGCCATGACGGTAGCATTCAGATACTGGGATTTTTTTATGCTCCGTAGCTCTAACACAAGTGTTTTTGCGTACATATATCGCTTCGTGGCTATATTCTTTGCTCCCGTTGGAGCACTGACCGTCAGAATTCAGTTGAAACCAGGAAATCAATTTGGTATCAAGGACACTCAATAGCATTCAGAGTGTTCTCGAAAATTAGTCGGAAAAAGAAATCCGATCCATGTGTTGGATTGATATATTCTCATCCTTGGATGGAGCAACCGTTAAGGTATCCATAATAAGGAAGAACAAGATATGTCTTGTACTGCCATAATTATAATTTACATCTCAAGTTCACTCATCACCTCCACGATTTCATAGCCAGCTCATTCCACGAGCATTAAATTCTTGATTCTTTCCCTTAATTTCTCTCTTTCCAACCCCCGCTGAATCACTTGACGATCTTGCCTCTTGCCTGCCATATTTTCGTGTAAAAATATCCCATTGATTTCTCCTCTTGGCTAGCCGTGATCTCTTTCACGATTTTGCCTCCTCAAATCTCCGAAATTTTCTCTTTATAGAGTTCAAATAAAATCTCTTAAGTTGACACTGAAGAGAAACAAGGCAGGACAGAGCCTTACTCTGTTGCGCCGAGATGACGAATGGCGACGGTTAGCACTGGCTCCGGCGGCTTGAAAAAAGTGAGGAAAGCCATCACTGGTGGTTGATGCAGTGAACGAGCTTTGGGCAAACCCCAAACTCTTCAATCCTTTTTTGCCGAAAAACAGAGCAGAAACAGGACAAACTGACAGTGGCTTTGCCGGCGACCAGCAAGCGCTATGAACGGCAAGTGGCTTCAGTCTATGGCCGGCCTGAGATATTGGCGACTGGTGTGGGTTAATAGTGGCCACCCATGTCTCTGCTCGTGCTCGGTTGGGTGATGCCTTCGGGAAAATGGCTGAGGCGGTGTGATGATTGATGGTGGCCATGCATGGGACGACGATTGTTGTGCGTAGGTTGGCTGTGGTGGGGAGTTTTTTCTCTGTGGAGAGGGTGAAGGATGGTGGGTAGCGAACGGCAGATGATGGTGTCTTTCCGTGGCGAGGGAGCGACGGCGATGGTAAGAATCGAACGTCAACGTGTTTTGCCTGGGAGTAGTGCGGAGGGAGTCGGCATAGGATCGAGTCGATGCGAAGAGAGCCGACTAAGAAGACTGAGTCGCTCGGGAATCAACATCCCTGAGCCCAAATCTAACCTTGTTTTCGGAAGACCCTAGATCCTGGGTCACCTGAGCCCCACGACACACTCGTGATGACAATGAGTGAGGCTGTGGAGGGGTTGTCGGAGGTCGTGGAGCAACTCGTAGGACTGGGTGGTGATGGGGAGCGTCGGTGAAAATAGTCCATCTCATGAAGTGTGGAGGAGCATTACGCATAAGGGAGAAAAGAGAAGGAAAAAAAAAGAAAATAAACAAACAAATGACGTGGAGGGAGATGAAGGAGAAATATACACGTGGAAATGCCACATGGATTTAATTTTTTTTTTAAAAAGCGACTCAGATTAAAATTTTAATTGTAAAAGCCACGTAATCAATTTAGCCGGAATTTCTCGTTGTTGGCACTTAAGTAATTATTTTTTCTCTGATTTGGTACTTAAGTAAACCAACGAAAATTTTTAGCACTAAAGTGAGCGCCTATAATTTTAGGAAGCCCGCCTATAATTTTCTAATAGATTGTATAATTTTTAGCACTTCTAGTGTCCTTCTTCCTCTTCTTTTAGGAAGTCCACCTATAATTTTCTAATGGATTGTGCAAACCTCTTTTATTTTTTAACGTAATTTAATGAATCTGACACGTATATAAAGATTAAATTTGGATCATTATAATAGTGAGTGTCATCGAGTCCGCGGTCCAATTTCATTTTTATCTAAATTCGCCCAGTATTTTCTCCCAGAAGAGTCGTCCCCCTCTTCCAGCGGTACTAGCGCCAGCAACTGCGGATTGGCTTCTTAATGATCTTTCGAATAATTCACTTTGCTATGTCCGCATATGTAACTTTTCTTGTATTGGAAAAAAGATCCGGGTATTCTATCTAGACATAGGAAACTCCCTCAACTTTTTTCTGTCACACCCAAAACCTATAGAGATAAGGTTATGACACGGCCGTCCTATATATATAGATTGCTGGTCCTGTGTGAGGCTATGTTCTTTGTGTGAAAGGTTGACCATGTCATATTTCTATCCCTGTACATTTTGGGGCGTGACATTTTCTATTGGCTGTTTGCTATGAAATCTAATTAAAAGATTACGCATTGTGTACTCTTTTCCAAGAATGATTCTACCCTCGTAGCCTTTGGCATATGTTCATTGCATGCCATGCCCGTCGTTGTTAAATCAACCTAATTGCATCGTTCGGCCGATGCGCGTGCTTGCATGCACATTAATCATCAACATTAGGGTCATAATCTCCACCTAGTTTCTCTCATGAATATTAATTACATGAAAAAATTCGTCACATTAGGTGTTAATAACAATGCCGACGAGTGTGAAGCGGCATCTCTTGTAAATCTCACTTCTTAAGTTAAGCGAAAAAAATTGTTATTAATACCCATAATGCACATGAGGGGAAAAGTACAAAAAAAAAGTTCTAAATCTATTGTATTGGTACCAATTCAATCATAAACCTTCCAATTAGACCAATTTAGTCTTAAACCTTTTCACATTAGTACAAATTCAGTCTATCCAGTTAATTTAGGTTGGAAATTACTGAGGTGGATGCTGGCCGTCCTACGTGGCACGACCCGCGTTGACGTGGACATTGTAATCACAAAGGATGGTGGTTCATGGAAATCAAATAAGTCAACCACAATAATTCACTTCTCGCTTCCAAAACTCATGCATAACGTTTAGAAATACAAACAAATGACAAGACAAACCATGCCTTTTCACTCGGTCTTCCCCATTTGTATTAATAATCTGTGGCCAAAAGAGTTCGAAAACACTCACTTCAAGGTGATTTCTGTTTAGATCCACCTTTCAAATTTCCAATCACTCTCATTTAACGGAAATGATGATGCAAAACAGCACACGGCCCATGAATCGAGAGCTCGATATAAGCCTCCAATACGGTTCGACTTGGTTTATCATGTGATTGTAACTCGCTTGTCTAGAAAAGGAAAAGAAAAAAGAGTTTCGATTTGAGAATTTAAAGAGCAGTTGAAGGCTCTGACAATGAACGGCTTTGGAAATTCAATGGCTTGATTGATCACTATCATCGAAAACTACATGATCTTTCTAGGTGGAAGCATACAATGAAGCGGTCTCTACACTCCCTTTCATCTGTTTTGGAAGTTCACTTTTGCAATGGCACAAGCGAATACAGACGTGAAAATTAGCGGAAAGGCCAAAAGCACGATGGCTACGATATAGAGTTGATCGTAGTGATATCCGAAATAACTTTCCAGGAAGGCGCTGATCGTTGTTTGTTGTCCATGAACTGTGATCTCTTTATGGATGTCTCCGTATTGCGAACTAAGCAGACCTCTCAATGACCACGCGTTCGGGCATATCCAATAAAACCAACGCCACCACACCGGAATTTCCTGCCAAAAGGGGTGGAAAAAGACGAGCAGTTAGATGCGTTAAAGGATAGCTAATATTCATGATTTAGCGTCACAGATATGCTTCCGCCGTTTCTTGATGGGGTAGCAGAAGTTGAATCAGAGACTTACGGGTCCGGGAATGAGGAACCCGCAGAATAGATTGAACATGGTGTAGGAAAAACTCACGAACAATGCAGCCACTTGGTACGTCGGTGTCAGTGAAACCAGCATCATTCCGAAGTAATTGGAATAAAGCAGCGTAAAAAACATGGTGTAGAAGTACCAGAACACTTTATAGAATGAGACGTAGAAACCTATGGCAGGGAATGTGATCAGCACAAATAGAACCGCTTGCAGGAATATGTATGGAATTTCGATAACCACCTGCAACATACTTGAGGGGCATAATATCTTTGTTAAGATAGGGACGAAGAACGAGAAATATATTAGTAATTACTCGAGAGAATACATAGCAAAGGAGCATGAATCAGCGACCTGAGCAAATGAATAGGACCACGACGAGTACATTCCGGCGAATCTTTCCCTGTAGACAACGATACGTTCGGTAGCAACAAATGGCAAAACCGAAGTGCAGCTGCCTATCCCCGTGACTTGCACAAAGACAAACAGTGATCCAAGTATGTTGAGAATATCCTGCTCGTCATTTCTTCAAAACAAAGAATCATGTTTCAGCATCTTAGATGGTAAGTTTTACAAGGTACTAATCCCGATGTTTGACAAGCTACTAAACATTTTTTCCGGACTAACTAGGTTTATGAATGCTGGAATTTGTGATCCAATTTCTAGTGCCTTTTAGGATGGGCATGTGCAGTCTTAAAAATATTTTACAAAAAATATGGTTGCTACAAAAGATATTGTAAACAAAGTCTAAAGTTGGTGCTGTAAGTCGGTGGAAATGCCTATAAATAGGCAATACTCATTCATGTTGAGTGTGTGGGGAGTTGAGAATAAACTCCATACCCTTGTACTCTTCCACCAACACCAACATCAACATCTCCTCCTACAACTTTGTATGTTCTACCTTGTACCCCTGTCCCCTATCAAATACGTCCTACACACACTTGCACATTTAACCAAAAACTATTATCAATATCGAAACCATGCTTCCGCGCATTCCCAATTTTTTAACAGTGAAGAACAACTTACATTTCCTTTCCTTTCTGCCAAAGGAGAGAGGCACACAACAAGGAAGATGCCGTAATGAAAAGCAGGCGCACCAGGTTGTATTTAGGGCTTCTCCAGTAGGTTAAATGTTGTTTCCACAAGCATGTTTTGAACTGCTCCCACCTATTTTGCGGGAAGCGTGCAGAGAAACATATTTCTTTTGTGCCAGCCGCTGGCAAAGTTAGCTCTCTAACTAATTCTTGGTTCGTCCTACAAAGATCAACAAAATGTAACGGCAGACATGGTGTCATTTTCTGGTCAGCACTCCAAGATAGCATCACATGAGAGACAGAAGCACTAATTTTGCAAATTGTGCGCTTAATGAGCACTTAATGTGTGTTTAACATGTGCTTTGATCATTAGTCTACTGTGTGCTTACCTGCATTGATCCGACTCCTTATAAATGACGCCGTAGTCTATACCAAGTTGAGATTCTAGTGAAGGACTTGTGATCTCCAGCATCCACGTTGCAGGGTTGTAATTATCCTTGATTTTTGGCACTCCGGGAATACTCTGGATGAGGGAAATGTAGCTTTCTTAATTCAATTTTAGTTTTTTCATCTCCAGTGTAGTGTAACTGATAAGACTATTCAATAGTTTTGCCTATTTCGTATATTTTTCTTCCTTTTGGTTATATCAGCATTGTTTGCAGCTTATAATAGAGGCAATTATTTAACGATGTGCAAATTATTAAAAAGAAGTACAAGTTGAAGAGCTCAAGCCAGAGGTGTAACACTTACCTCAAAATATTTAATAAGCTTATTTGAATGCTCGCCAAGCTCTCCAGAGTATATCATTTGACCTCCTCTTTTCATCAGGATCAGCTGCATAGTTTATCAAATGCGACATGCTTTAGTCATATTCTTCCCAGTTATTAATGCACTTAAAGACAATATGTGGAGTGAGTTGTGCATGATGCGAGAATTGATTGTGAATGCGATGTACGCCGAAACTCTATTGTCTAAGCATAATTACAACAGAGTATAGACTATTATAGGAATAAATGCATCAACAAGTTACCTCGTCAAAAGCCTCAAATATGTCGATGCTTGGCTGGTGAATTGTGCACACAATTGTCCTCCCCGTGCTAACAATATTCTTCACCACTCGCATTACAATGGCGGCTGCTCTGGCATCGAGACCAGAAGTAGGTTCGTCCATGAATATGATCGATGGGTTAGAAACAAGCTCCACTGCTATAGTCAGCCGTTTACGCTGCTCAGTTGATATACCGGTTACACCAGGAGCACCAACTATAGCATCTTTTATGTCATCTAGCTCAATCATTTCAAGTACTGCAGCCACAAATTCCTGATTGACAACATAGAATTCAGTTGCGATGCAGATTTAGCTACTAATTAATGCAAAATCTCATTACTCGATCTGTGACGCGAGAGACCATATACAATTTTTGTCTTCTTGCTGGTTTGATCAACACGAGAATATCTAGTGCACACAAGTTCTTCGTCCTCACTAGACATCTGTTAATTATAGATACATACACATGATATGCTAAAATCTGTCCATTTGAGGACAAGATTTAGCAGTTGATTGGCACATATACGGACAAGACTGCCAACAAGATTTATCCAACAATTAATAAAAAAGATTGAAATTAGTGTCTCAATACGTGATGTACAAAAAACTTCCTGGTTTTATCCACTTTTTGAAAGCTCTGATGCTCAATCTGTTTGTTCCAAGTTTGATTCCTGCTCATATATCAAGGAGTAGGGTATCAAATTGATTGGCATATTCAATCCAGATGAAGAAATCTTACGGCTCTTGTATTTGTGTCAATGTGGGCTGGCAACCTTAACCAAGCTGAGTATGCCACTGATTCCTCAATTGTAACTTGTGGAGAATGTATGTCGGTTTGCTCACAGTAGCCAGATATTCTGGCATATGCAGCTTGAACTTTAGGATACCCTCCAACCTTTATGTCTCCTTCGATAAAACCGCCAGTCTTTCTTCCTGAAAGAACATCCATTAACGTTGTTTTCCCTGCGCCACTGACGCCCATCAAAGCCGTTAGGACTCCGGGTCTGAATGCTCCGGTAATATCTCGAAGAAGTTGTAGTCTTCTCTCTGGGAAACCTTGCTCTCTCATTTTCTGGGAAACATTGGAGGTTCTGTTATGCCAATCATTAATTGATATGATAGGCACAACAATACAAGTTCAGCCACTGAAATGCCTCACCTTGGGTGTTTCGACAAGGTACTGAACATTTTCGAATGTTAGAGTTGTGGGTTCAAATGGTAAAACCATCCCTATACAATTTTAAAATTGCAATTGTCACTGGTAACAAAGGCAATATAACCTTATCCAACCATTCATTTGCAGTTTTGCAGATTTTAAATAGATGATAGTTGACTAACTGCTTATGAATCTTCTTACCCCTAACTTTTGTTATTGCAGTATCGTTGTTAGCCACCTGTTCTTCTAGAGTAGGACGGTTAATGTCTCTGTCTTTATCCAGCTGGGAGAGCTTCTTACTAGAGACAACAGCTTGAGATCTACTCGGAGCTGCGATTAGCCAATAAATACATGTTTTTTAGTGAAAAATGTCAACCTGCTGAGAATATTCTTAGGTTGAATTTTCAATTACCTTTAGAAAAACTCAGAGCACAGGTGAACCCAATGTTGAAGACCATCCAGAATCCAATCAATGACCCAACTGATATCCAATAAAAGTTGTCACTAAAATCTAGACCACGCTGTTTGAGCACTTGTTGCCCCAGAGTGCCATTAAGAGATGAAACCTACGAAGGATAATTAAGCCTGTTAAGTACTAAACACTACCATCTTCATGTGAAATCCATTCATGTGAGATTCGTTTGTTCTTCAAGATGTCACCTTTTGCCACCTTGGAGCAAGAAACTCATTAACTGAAGCACCTATTTCTGCATATGACAATGGAGATAACCAGAAACCCCACTTCAACCAACCAGGTAGAGAAGCTGCAGAGAGACACGGTTGCTAAGTTCCTGTCACTTTTCTAAATTCACTACCATTAGAACTGGTAAAACTGAACTTACGTTTTGGGATGACAAAGCCACCGAATAAAAACAAAACAAGTAAGGAGAATAGACCGCAAATTGCTGCAACAGGGGGGTTTCGAACCATGGAAGCTATCAATCGGAACATTGATATTGATACTTGATGCACTAGGAAGAGCAGGATCAATTGATTAAAGAACCTGATAGTCATCGAATAAGTTGGAAGTGAGACTGGCTAAAATTCAGATCAGCTCTCTGATATAGTGAATGTCGGAATTACCTTTGTGGCTCAGGACTATAACCAACTCCATAATAGGTAATAGCTGTCCACAGAAACGCATCAAGTAAAGAGAATGGAATTTTCAATACGGCTGCTGGAATGGTATAAGCCCATGCAGGGTAGAAGAAAAGATCTCGTTGCTTGTAGAAGACTCTAAGTCTGGAAACCGTCATTGCCAGCTCCTGAATGCCAATAACCATGAGTCGGCTGAGTGCGTAATATAGGGAGCCCATGAACAGATCTGCATGCACCAAATCAAGTTCCATTCGTGTGCGCAAGAAGACGGTCACTGTTATAACTGCAATGACCACAAGCTGCAAAGAGAAACCACCAACTCGATGAATTCCGTGTACATTTCTCATTAAATTATGTGCTGTGACTGCACATTTTGAGTCCCAACGGGCAAATTACCTGTGCTGATTTGAAGACATGAACAAACCAGTTGCGCTTCATGAGGAGCCATTCTCTCGAAAGGCACGCTTTGAACAACTCCCACTTTTTTAACGAGTAAATTTCAAAAGATAAGGCACTTCTGTGAAGCACAGTTTTCACAAAAGGCCTGGCAAGATCCTCGTCTAGGTTCTTTCCCATTGGAAATTCTTTAAACATCCTTGCAAACGTGCTTGGAGATATGAAATTATAAGTCCGGTCTTTGTGATGCCAGTATTGTGCCTGGTCCTTTTTGGAAACTACCTGCCAAGAATTCCCAAAGCCAGAATATGTCAGCGCTAACCTTGCACAGTTCGGACATCCCTTTTTTAAGCGAGAGTGCATACTTCTTGGAGAAAGTCAGCAATGGCTTTTCTCGTTGGACACTTGAAACCACAGTGTTCAAAGAACTTGAGAACATCGGTCCGAGGTCCATGGTACACGATATGTCCCTCTGCCATTAGAATTATGTCATCAAAGAGATCAAAAGTCTCGGGTGCTGGCTGAAGAAGCGACACCAAAATAGTGGACTCTGTTATGTGTGCCAATTGCTGCAAGCATGTAATCATCTGAAAGGTCGTGGAGCTGTCCAAGCCCGTTGATATCTCGTCCATAAATAAAACTCTGGCCGGACCAATTATCATTTCCCCTGGAAGAGAGAACACTGTGAAGGATCTGTAATGAAGCCTAAAACTTTCTATGTGACATTGAAACTGTTCCTATAAATTTCTCATCATTCGCTGAAAGTTCACGTAATACTAACCAGTCGTCAACCTTCTCTTTTGACCGCCAGAAATTCCTCTGTTCATCGCATCCCCTACAACTGTATCTGCACAGATGTCGAGTCCAAGAACCTGAAAAGGCGAAAAATGATAGCAACAGTGCAAAAAGAATATGCATGAAAAATATACTTCTCAATTCGTTTTCTCATTGGAAAACTTACCTTCAATATGTAGTCTGTTTGGAGTGTCCTTTTCAGTCCTCCTATTGATATTGCCTGTTCATATTCCGTAAAGCCATCAGGAACTGGAATTTGCCAATCGCCACTGTAACTGGAAAATGGGAAAAAAAGAAGAAGAACTCCAACTTTGTGCAAACATTAACCTTCATGTACGTGTCTATGCAGGGCTCTGGATTAATTCCTGCTTGCTTCTCCCTTTTACTAACTTCTTTCAATATGTCTTCAACAAAAAGCAACATAAATAGGATCAGAAATGATCACTGGAACAAACAACAGCTTCCAGGTCGGAGAATAAACTGGTACCTGCCCTTCCTCCGATGCCCTGACAACGCGCAGAGAAGTCGAGCGTCTCCCTCACAGTCATCTCGGAAATATGCAAATCATATTGGCTTATATAGGCTGAAGTCTTCTGAGGAACAAACTCATTCAGCTTGTAACCATTGTAGGAAATCTCTCCCTTAACCTTGATCCATACATCATTTATCAATTCCGCCAATCTTACATATATGCATAATCATTTGTGTCTGAATATAGTTTGAGTATAATAGCTATTCTTGTCAGCATGGAACATCTACAATAGACTGAATACCGAAAAGGTAATACCTTGAGCGATTTCTCTGATTCGCCTGCTAATGCTTGTAATAAGGTGGTCTTTCCACATCCTGGTGGACCTAGCAATAGTGTCATCCTGCAACAACTCCTCGAGATGTATATTATGCCGTATTGCAGCATCATAGAAATCAACTTGTGAATCTAAAAGAGTGCATATGCTAAGCTTTAATACTAACCTCGCAGGTTGAAGGATGCCGCTAATGTTCTTGAGAATTCTCATCTTGTTCCCCATATACCTGCAGCCAACCTTATTTGTTGGAGCCTGCTTCACAGAGAAAAATGGATCATGGTTCTGGTGTTTATTTCCTATGATTTTTACCAGGATGGATTACAATAGCTTGATAGGATAGAGAAGCAGTCGCATGAGCTAATAAGTTTGCTACCAAATAAGCCAATAAAAGATAACAAAAATCGAGTCAAAAGGAGTTGTATTAATTCCCCTTAAGACTCCTTAGATTGTAAAGCAGGTGCAACTAGATTTTCCATAGGTTTCATTAGGAATTTGTCTTGCGAAAATAGGTAATTAGTTTCTATATAAAGGCATAGTGCAACACGTATGCGCACCCCATCCATTCACGGTAAGTGAAAATTTGAAATTAGATGTTTTTAATGCATGTCCCATTAAGAGATGGATATTCTAAAACCGCCAATTTTCTAATCGTAAGATCGATTTGCATAATGTGGCTCATATGATGTTTTTTCCTCATGTCTCAAAAGTGAATCTTTGATATTCCAACTTTAAAAAAAAAAGTTCCAAAAGTAGTAGGGCAAGTTATCAGTGCATAGTTTCTACAAAAATAAAATAGTTTGTTGTTTGACTTTAATTATATAATTCTTGATCAATCTTAGAAAGGGTTAATACTACAAAAAATCTCAAACTGATACATATATGATAGATTTATCTTAAACTATTTTTTTATTATTAAAAATCTCAAATTAATATACCTATAATAAATTTATCATAAACTAAAAGTGTTAATGGTTCGGTTTGATTCGGAGTTTTAGGAAAACCGAACCGAACCGAACTGAACTAAACAGTTCGATCTTCCGAACTAAATCGCGTTTTCGGTTCGGATCATATCCGGTACGTGTGACCTTTTGGTTTGGAGCAAGCACACCCCTACGCTCCCCTTCTCGACCCAGCCCGGTAACATGGCCCCGTCGTCCCCGAGCTCGCCATCGCCCTTCGCCGCAGCAGCGAGCTTCCTTGAGTACAAGGAGGTGGCGATGGCCAAGAAGTCCGATGCGGCTCGCCGACGCTCCTGCCGCCACTCCTCTTCTTCTTCTTCTTCATCGTAGCTCTGGCTCTCTGCAAGAAGCTCCTGCACTTCCTCTTGCCGTACTCGCTCAACCACTCGTTGAAGCTCCCGACCAAACCAACCACCCTTCTTCTTCAAGTTAAAGGGTTTGAGGAGAGAGATTGTAGAGACGTGGGGGGGAAGAAACAGGAGGGATTAAAAGATCGAAGCCAAGAAGCTTGCTGCAGCAGAAGAATAGAGCGAAACAGTGCCTTTTGCTCTTTTTCTCTCGTGATGCTGTGCAGAGGGAGAGAGAGATGGTCTGTGGCATCGCTATCAGAAGGAGACGCAGGGAGAGAAAAGTGAGTGGGAAGAGAGAGAAAAGGGGGAGAGAGTTGCGGTTCAGAATTTTGAACAGTGAGAGTGAGGAGAGAGGGTGTACGTGAAGGGAAGAAAATAAAAAGGAAATCGAAATTTGATCCGATATGATCCGAACCAGATCGATCCGAACCAAATCGAATAATCAACTAACCAATTTTTTTTGCTTATTATCCGAACTGAAATCCGAACCGAACTGAAAATACATGAATTTTCGGATCGTTTTCGGTTTAGTTTCGGTTTCAGTTCGATTTTTTGTTTGGTTTTTGACACCCCTACCATAAATTAATTTTTTGACCATCAAAAACTATAAATTGATATATTAATGATAAATTTACCATTCGTTAAATTGAATTAATATCATGAAAATCATAAATGGGTACACTTGTGATAAACAGGATAAAACCTCAAACTTGTAAATCCATTAAATGCCACGTGTCATCTAACTCAGAAATTTGACGGTTAATTTAATGAAAATTAGCAGACGATAAAACTGTCACAGGTGTACTAATTTAGAATTTTTTATAATAAAAAAATTAATTTAGAGTAAATTTGTCATAAGTGTATTAATTTATGATTTTTCGTGGTATTAATCCTCTTAGGAAATGTTTAAGCTGGAAGAAAATCTCACATAGAAGACGGACTTGAGTGTGTTCCAAAGAGTAGGGATGTGTTGCCCATCAACGGCTTCGCTATCAGCTTCTATGCACAGATCCTCATATCTCACTTCCACGGTCGGTAATTCAAGACCCACCCTGCAAAATTAATATCACATTAGCTGCACTTTGTCATATGAAATAATTGAACATGCAAGAAGTAAAAAGGGTTAATACCACGAAAAACCCTAAACCGATATATTTGTGATAAATTTATTCCGAACTAACTTTTTAACTCACGAAAAACCTCAAACCGGTTCACTGGTGATAAAGTTACCAAAAATTAATTTTTTGACTATAAAAAATTCTAAATCGGTATACTTGTGATAAATTTACCATCCGTTAAATTAGATTAATATCACGAAAAATCATGAATTTGTAAACCAGTGACAAATGGAGGGGCAAAACCCTAAACCGGTACATCTGTCAACTGTCACGTGTCATTCAACTCAGAAATTTGATGATAAAATTTAACGGAAATCAATTGACGGTAAATTTGTCACATGTGTACAGGTTTTTGATTTTTTGTGATCAAAAAATCAATTTAGGATAAATTTATTATAGGTGTATCAGTTTGGGGTTTTTCGCGGTATTATAAAAAATTTCTGTCCTTTTTTAGAGCTGTAATATTAATACGAGCATAAAGTAATTAGTTTATTGTGGTTTGATGTCTGAGGTAGACGACAGATTGTGTTTAGCACGGAATTCTTCGGACTGTTCCATTGTCTGTCGTGTTGGAATATCAACGTAAGCATACTCATTTTGTTCCGAAAAGGTAGTGCTACAAAAGCAGTTGGCTTCGCTCACCTCTGCACTCGCTGACGGAGCTTTTGGAGGAGACGGAGATTGTCCTCTTCGATCGTCTTCAAAAGGCCGTCCACGAACACCTGCCTCTCCGAGTCCCCAAGCTTCGCCACGTCCACCACCCTGCCGTTGAGCACCGCTGCCCTCAGCCGCCGGAATGTTGGCAGCCTCTCGATCGCTGCCCACTGCAGCTCCAGGTCGTCATCCTCCCGCCGGCGATCCTCGACGAACATCGATGGCGTCTGGTCCTCTGAATCAGCAATTGGCGCAGCGACGAAGAGAAGCTCTGGCTTTGTAGCCGCTCGGTCTCGGAGAGCTCGATCCTCGTGGACGAGGCTGGCTCATTGCCCGTCGTAGACGACTGCACCATTTCTATTATTTTGATCTTTTAGCCAATTGCAGGCAAATGTTTTCTTATATAATGTGATCATAAGATCCGCACGTCTACATCATTAGAGATATGGAAATAAGTTTTGCAACCCTCAGATCCCAAAGTCAAAGATCTCAGTGCATATTGCGAGGCGAAGAATATTAGAAGTGCTAAAATTTGTGTACTGCGTTTATTTTAGTGCAAAATTTTTTTTTCGGATCATTAATTTAAAAAAAAACGATTATTTAAGTGCCAACTCCGATTTGAGTCGTCGGAAATCTGACGTAGTCATATTTTATTAATTTCTTAGTCCTACATGGCACATTGGCGATGACAGGGATAATTTTTTAATATTTTTTCAATTTTTTAAATATTTTTTCTAATTTTTTTTTCTTTTCTTTCTTCTTCTTCTACTTTTGACCGGTGGCCAGTTCTTCTACCTTTGGCCAATGACTGGACACCAGCCACCGGCCATGGCCGGCCGCTTGGCTTCGCCCGGACGAGACCGCTACCGCTCGCCACAGGCGAGGCCCAGGCGAGGGGGCTGGCCTCGCCAAATCTGGCGAGGGGAGCCCTCGCCGAGGCTCACCCTTGCCCAGGCGAGGCAAGGCCGACCCTCACCGGGGCTCGCCTGCCCTCGCTAAGGCGAGGGTCGGCCGGGCCTTGCCTATGGCGAGCGACAGCGGCCTCGTTCGGGCGAGGGTAGGCGATCGGGCATGGCCGGTGTTCAGTCTCTGGCCAAAGGTAGAAGAAAAAGAAAGAAAAGAAAAAAAGAAAAGAAGGAAGAAAAGAAAAAAAGAAAAAATATATTTAAAAAATCGAATTATACACATGAAAATGCCACATAGACTGATTTTTTTTAAAAAAATCTAACTCAGATTAAAATTTCAATTAAAAAAGCCACGTATTAATTTGATCGAAATTTCTCGCCATTAGAACTTAAGTGATCGTTTTTTCTCCGATTTAGTACTTAAGTGAGCTGGCGAAAACTTTTGGCACTAAAATGATCGCCGTACACAAGTTTTGACACTTTTAGTATTTTTCCCCCATATTATGAATATGAATTTGGTGCATGCTTAACACATGCTCGAGGTCTAGTTCATATTATGCACAAGTTTGATGTTTCTGATTCGATTTTGTAATATTAAAAACCACTCTTGCCTCTATTGAGGAAAACGTTAAAAATGAATCACCGTTCATAGCTATCTTTGTGCTAATTCGATAAGAGTCGCGGCAACGAGTCAATTACTTGTCCTTGTTTGCAAATAATCCGCTTCATTAATTAAATCATGTCATAAAAATGAATCATGAAGTGTGGCTTCAGATGTTACCACAACACAATTCCTTTTGCTTGATTGATTTCACAATTAAGACGTTAACCTTGCCACATTTGAGGTGTGTTTTATATCAGAAGCTTTCACAACTACAGTTCCAATGTAGGAAAAATGAAGAGGTGAAATCAAGGTCAATAATTCCTTTTATTCTGATGAAACTACATGGTCTTTCTTGGTGGAATTATAATGTGAAACTACATGATTTCTTAATATAAATGTAAAATTTAGTGTGAAGGCCAAAAAGCACGATGACTCTGATAAGCAATTTGCAATCTGACAAGATCTTCAGTTCGCGATTGTTGGAAAAGAACAGATCGGGATATTTACAAGTAATTATAAAAGGATTAATACCACGAAAAACTCCAAACCGGTATAATTATGATAAATTCATCTAAAATTATTTTTTTGACCAAAAAAAACTTCAAACTGGTATATCTATGACAATTTTACCCTCAACTATTTTTTTTACCACAAAAAATCTCACTGATGTACCTGTGACAATTTTACCCCGAACTAATTTTTTGGCCACAAAAAATCCAAAACTGGTATATCTATGATAAATTTACCCTCCATTAGTTTTCGTTAAATTTTACTGTCAAATTGCTAAGTATGATGACACGTGGTAGTTGACGGGTATATCAGTTTGGGGTTTTACCCCTCTGTTTGTCACAAGTTTACCAATTTGTGATTTTTCGTGATATTAATCCAATTTAATGAACACTAATGGAGGGTAAATTTATCACAAATGTACCAATTTGGGGTTTTTAGTAGTCCAAAAAGTAGTTTAGGTTAAAATTGTCACATGTGTACCAATTTAGGGTTTTTTGTGATAAAAAAATTAGTTCAGGATAAAACTGTCACAAATGTACCAGTGTGAGGTGTTTGGTGGTCAAAAAAATAGTTCGGGGGTAAATTTGTTATAGGTGTATCAGTTTGGGGTTTTTGGTGGTCAAAAAATTAATTCATGTTAAAATTATCACGAATGTATCAGTTTGGTATTTTTTGTGGTATTAACTCATTATAAAATCACAAGTATGTCTACATCATCATAGAATGGGGGGATCAGTTCTGTGATCCCCAAATCAGAAGTCAAAGCTCTCAATGCATATTATAAATTTGAATTAGGTGCATGTGTAACATGTTATGGTAGAGGTGGAAATAACAACGAAATTACAATTGAGAATAGTAAAAGAGCATACATATTTACGTGAAAAATCCTTATGGGAAAAATTATGGGGGTATGAGAAGCAAAATCCACCTTAGAATTTTAAGGATTACAAAAGATGACTGAAAAATCTTAGGACTCTTTCTATCTCTACTTCTTAACCTAATAACTTGAAAAAAACAATTTATATAGCTCCCATAGAATTCAAGACATACCGAACAAATTTCCACCTTGCCTTTAATTATGGAAAAAGAGTCAGAAAAGTTCTAAACCTTTTATCTTTGTGCCAATTCAGTCATTTTGGCTAATTTTGATCGAATTTTGCTAACATGGACATCGGCCAACCGGTGCTGATAATGACAACTTTTAATAATATTTTAATATTTTTTTGAATATTTATTTATTTATTTATTTTCTTTTTTTTTCTCCTCCCTCCTTCCACCAGCCAGTCGCCGGTCCGACGACCGACTAGAGGCTAGAGGCCGGCGAGGTCAACCTCGTCGGTCTGTGGCGAACCACAAGTGAGGCTCCCCCTCGCCGGATGACCGAGAGAGTAGCCTCGCGAGGTTCGCCCTTGCCAGATCTAGCAATGTCGTGTCTCATCCAGCCATTGGTGAGGCTTTAGCCCTCGCCAGAGGCCTTCGATCTGGCGAGGTCAAGCCTTGCTCAACCATAGCGAGGCTCGCCTTTGCCCTCGTTGGCAAGGGAGAGCCTCGCTCATGCCCAGCGTGGCTCACTAGAGGCCGGCGAGGGCGACCTCGTCGGCCTCTAGCCTCTAGATGATTGCCGGACTGGTTGGAGGAAGGAGGGAGGGGAGGAGAAAAAAAGAAAAGAAAAGAATAAATAAAAACTCAAAAAATATTAAAATATTATTAAAAGTTGTCCACGCCAGCGCCGGTGATCGACCGCCGGTCGGTCGACGTCCATGTCAACAAAATCCAGCCAAAATTAGCCTAAAGGACTGAATTGGTACAACAACAAAAGGTTTATGACTCAATTGGCACTAAAAAAAGATTTAGGACTCAAGTTGCACAAATGCAAAAGGTTTACGACTTTTCTGACACTTTTCCCCTTTAATTATACATAAGAAATAAATAATCTTCTCTTTTCACTAAAGTAAAACTCAGTTGCAATAAACATTAACAAAATCTAAACAATGCTTAAATTTGGCCATAAGCAAGGGCATCGTCAACATATACAATAATTATATAGCTCTCAAGCTCTAATATTGGCCCAAGCCCATATAGAATTCAAGACATAATGAACAAATCTCCACATTGCCTTTAATTATACATAAGAAATAAACAATTTTCTCTTCCCACTAGAGTAAAACTTAATTGCAGCAAACATTAACCAAATCCATGCTTGGATTTAGCAATAGTGGCAATCGGCAAGGGCTTTGTCAACATATCACCTGAATTGTTTTTATACCAATCTTCAACACCTTAATATAACTATCATCAAGAATGTTTCAAATAAAATGATACCGCACATCAACATGCTTTTGTCCTCTCGTTTAGTGAGGTGTATAGCACTCTGATTATCGCAATGGACAGCACTCACACCATGATCCACATTAAGCTCTCTAAATAAGCCTCTTAACCATACAACCATTTTAATAGCCTTTGTAAAAGTCATATTCTTCGCCTTTTTAGTAGACAAAGCAACCGTATACTGTAAAGTAGCTTTCCAACTAACTGCACAACCTCCTTCGTATATGGTCGTTTGGATTTCTAGTTATGACAAGATAGACTTAGGGATAGGATATCAAATTCATAAATGTTGCGATATCTAACACATTGTTTGGTATATTGCAATAATAAATTCATATATTTTTATATCCTATCTTGTTCGTTAATTGATAGAAACCGTATATCTATACAAATGGAAAATATGCCCTTATGAACCACTCATGAAAGAGTACCATTGGTCCTAAGTAAGACCTTAAAATGCTTCATACCTCATCATCCCTTGGATGAAAAATAACAAGAGGGTATTCCCTCCTCCTGGGAAAATAAAAATACATGGGAAAATTGAGAGAGTAGGGCGTGTTGGCACTAGCATGTTAATATAAGGAATGCAGTCTGGCAACCCAATACGTTAGTGAATAAGGGCAGACATTCTTATCATCATTAACTCGTGAATCCAATAAAAAGAAAGGGAAAAACTCTAAATCCGGCCATTTAGAAAATTTGCATATTAATTGTTATAAAAAAATCATGATTGCTCAAGATGTAAAAAAGGCTTTCAATCCAAGAAAAATAAATAGGAAAATACATGTTCGATTTCCTTTAAACTTTGTTGGTAACATTAGCAAATTGAGCAAGCCAAACCAAATTATGAAACCAAAGCATACATTAATACAATTGAGCTACCTTCGAACGACTCTCGCACGATGGACCTAATCGACAATGGACATTCTTCTCCTCCAGATTCAACACGAGAGGAAAGGAAGATCGAGACCATCTTTCTCATATAGATTGCCTTTTTCTTTTTAACAATTGTATGTCTTTGTGCTGCACAAATGCCAAATGGTACATGAATAGGAAAATTATGAAAAAAAGTCATAAGCCTATTACACTTGTGCCAATTCAGTCTTAAACTTTTCAATTGTACCAATTTAGTCTTAAAACTTTTCGCGTTTTGTCAATTAAGTCCATCTGAACAATTTTGAATGCTGGCTGTCCTACGTGGCATAGCCAACGCTGACGTGGATATTTTTTATTTTGATTTTTTATTTTATTTTCTTTACTCTTTCAGATTGAGCGTTGGTAAGGGTCGCTAGCCATAGGTGAGGACTGGGATGCCCTCGCCAGATCTGGGTGTTGCGACCTCGCTTTGAGCCAACAAGGGTCGCAACGCCCTTGCTTGGCCCAGATTTAGCGAGGGTGTTGCGGCCCTTGCCCAAGTCATCGCCGGATTTTGGTGAAGGCTGCGATGCTCTCGCTATGGTTAGCGAGGGCATCGGACGAGGGCCGCCACATGTAACATCTAAGTTTCAGACCCTAGATTGACCAAGGAAAATAGACAAGGAATTGATACGTGGACCGACCCGAGGGTCGGCCATGGATCAAGCGGTTTGGGCAGAACAGGCAACCAAGGGATGGACAGTGAACCGGCTTCCCAATCATGCAAGTAGATTAGAGTGATTGACCACAGATTGACCGTTCGACCACAAGGGTCGGTAGTGGGATGATCGTGTACCAAGCCGATCGACGAGCGATCATGGATTGATGTTGCGCAGACATGTGTCGATCGCGGGTGATTCTGCTTGGCCATGTATCGGTCGCGGGTGACCATGGACCGATTCCAAGCGATCATGTGTCGATCACGAATCGATTCCATGCGACTACATAACAACCGAGGGTCGATCATGGATCGTTGATACTCAAATATGGACCGATCGTGAATTGGCCATGGATCATTGCAGCAGATCGGGAAAGGCCATGGAGGAGTCATAGACTAGGGCCAGTGCTAGGCCATGGACCATCCATGCGTCGATCAGGATCGGCCACGCACCCGGCCCCGTGCTGGCCATGGACAAGTTCCACGCATGTGCCGCACAAGCCCCGTGCCCATGCAATGTCTTGCTCTATGCCTGTACAGGCCAGGACCTGTGCTTGGCTCAATGCCCGTGTAGGCCAGGCCATACGCCCAGCACAGAGCCCATCCAGCCCTACTTTGTGCCCAATTAGACTTGGCCGAATAGGCTTTGGCTGCGTTTGGAAACACTTTGGGGGAAAGTCTTTGGCAAAATACAAAGGACTTTAAATTGAAGGAGTTTTCCAAAATGCAAATTGTGTTTGGTAAGTTGTAACTTAAAAGTCCATTGCAAAGCAACTTTGGGTAAAATAGCGCTTGGAAAAACTATACTTGCAAGGCACTTTTTTTTATTTTTAATTAAAGAAAAGTTCAAATCTTTCGTTGGAGCCAGCGAAGGGCAGGCAGCAGCTGGCGACCTAGATTTGGCGCCGGCGACCATTGACGAGGGCCACCTTGGGTCGAGCGACCCTTGACGAGGTCGCGAAATCCAGGCGATGGCCTCTGGCGACCTAAATCGACGCCGCACAGCCATTGTTGAGGCCGAACGACCTCAAGCAACCTCGGCAACCTTCGGCGAGAGCCATGTGTGGTGACATATCTGGGTCGCCGGCGGCCCTCTTCTGGGTGTCGCGACCCTCGTCGAGGGTTGTGCGACCCTCGTTGGGGTTGCGCGACCCCAGACGGCCCTCATTGGTGGTCGCTGGGGGTTGCCCTCGTTGTTCGACCTCAAACGACGGCAGCTGGTGTCAGATCTGGGTCACTAGCTGCTCACGAGGGTTGTTTGGATAGCATGACCTCAGTTAGAATCACGTGTTGCCTCTCCGAGGTCGTGCGAGTTCCCGGCGAGGGCCGTCTAGGTCGCGCGACCTTAGGCGGCCCTCGCTTGGGTTGCGTGACCCGTCGTGGCGGTCGTGCAACTCCAGGCGACGATTGCTGGGTTACGCGACCACGCCGGCCCCTCTCCAACCCGTTGCCGTCCACTCACTACCACGCCACTGAGCTAAGCGGAGAAGACAATGAACAGTGACAAACGAGGGCAAAAACAGAAAATCAAAAAAATAGATGAGGGTAGTTTTGGAAGAAATGTTTATTACTTAATTGGTACTGTTGCTTACAGAAAATGCTGAAATGCCAAGGCACCTAGGAGGCTGCCTTGGGCTTTTAACCTTCAAAAGGCCAACTTTGGCTCAATGGGATTTCTAAAAAAAATTCCCAAACATTATATTTTAGCCCAAAGTAGCTTCCCAAAGCTATTCCCAAATGCACCATTTATACCTGGTCATTTCAGATTTGGGTCCGGTCGTGTTGGGTACTATTTAGCGTTGAACCTTGGTTCCAAATACGAGGGTCCATTGTATATGGTACATAAAATCCTTGAAAGTGCTCAAAGAAAGATGAACCAATGGAGTTAGTGAGAGCCACAAATTATTGGGAGTTCTTGAGAGAGAGGCACAAGGATTATAAGCCCAAAAGACTTCATTGGCAAGAGGATGAATTGGCTTGGCAAGTCAATGGAATTACTAACAACTTCCTTTGTTAGTTGCTCAATAATAGAACTTTGACAACTTCCTTTGTAAGTTGCCTAATATTAAAAACTTACCTTGCAAGTTGGATAACTTCCCTAGCAAGTTGGCTAACTTCCCTAGTAAATTGGCTTGGCTAACTTACCTTGCAAGTTGGATAACTTCTCTAGTAAGATGGCAAGAGGCCGATAAATAGAGGAGTCCCCTCTTGCATTTCGAACATTTGACTTACAATTCCACCATCATCTCTCTCTCTCTCTCTCTCTCTCTCTCTCTCTCTCTCTCTCTCTCTCTCTCTCTCTCTCGCCATCACTCTCTCTAGGCCGCCCTCTCTTTCTCAGCCGTGCCCTTGCCCACTCCCGTGCCCATACTGCGCCGTGTCCTTGCCGTGCCCTTGACGTTCGGCTCACCCCTAGGCCACACACGGCCACAAACTTAGAGGGTAGTAAATGGATTTACTAAACCTTGGCTAGGATGTCGTGTTACGTTGTTGAACAAGTTATGTTTTTGTTGTGTTTGCGTGGATTCTATTGATTGTGAACGCTTGATATAGCTTGTCACGCATGTTTATGCATTTTGTAAAGTTTGCTCATGTATTTAGTATGATGCGCGAAAGCACGTTCGGGCCATGAACGAGTCTCGCTTGCTTCGAATCGGCGTCAAGGCATGTCAGTACGAGCCTTGCTTGGAAGATCGGTATTGAGGCATACCGATCCAAGCCTTGGTTAGTGTAGGTTGGCACTATGATCGATCAGTTCGGTCCATGAACCTGGTTCCATGCCTAGCATGACGTAAGATTTTATGGGCTACATGGTATGACACACACTTCGTGTGAAGTACTCATTGTGGCATGACACTTGTTGGCATAGTCACACGAGGGAGGAAATAGTCGTCGCCCTTGATTAGGGGATGTTGCCCGATTATGTTTGGATGAATAGCTATCACACTTGGAGTAGGGGATGTTGCCGGAGAATTTCCAGAAGAACCGTTTCAACGATTGAGATAATGAATCCCTCGTGTGCATGCTTTTGGTTGAGATATTGTTGTTTGAATGGAAAGGCATGTTGAGATCATCTCATGCACAATAACAAGTGTGTTTGAAGCATCTTTTATACTGATCCGCTATCAATTGATGTGGTTATGACATGTGCTTCTTCGATGGTGAGGCGTCCTCCTATATGAAGTTTGGTGGGTTTTACTTACTGAATCCTCGACTCACTCCGTTGTTTTTTCTCCTATTTGTAGGCATGGACGTCTCACACCAGTTTTGGAAGTTGTAGTCATGCTAGAGGAGATATGAATTTCTCTCAACCTACACGGATACATGTAGCGCGTTGAAAAGGGAAAAACACGTACAATAAAAAAGGGCATGTAAAAGTTTGGCTTGTAAAGCATGTATGCTATCATGTAAATACAAAGTTTGCTCATGATGTTTATCGTAACCCCGTTGTTTGTTTTGATTTTGATTGTCGCGACTTTATGTTTCCGCTTGTTCGTAACGAAAAGATAATAACGAACGAGACGTCGCATTAATAATCCTGAGGTGAGGATGTTACACCATGCCCTTGATAGCCCCCGCCTGTGATCGAAGAGGGTTGGTTGGTGACCCTTGCCAACCCTAAAAAAAAGTAAAGAAAAGGAAAACAAGAAAGAAAAGAAAAAACCAAAAAATAAAAATAAAAAACTTCAAAAAAGTACTAAAAAAATGTGTACTTTAGCGCTGATCGTGCCACGTAGGATTACTGATGTATATGTAAGCAATTTCTAGCCAAGATTGGCCTGCATTGACATGCACTTTTTTTTTTATAATTATCTGTAGAAAATTATCCAATTAGTCCTAAGTCTATTATACGAATACCAACCTAGTTCTAAAGTTTTCAATTTGGCCAATGTAGTCCTAAATCTTTATACGGAATTTTAATATAGTCTTTTCGGTCAATTTTCATCGGAATTCGCTGACGTGGCGAAGTGCCACATAGGACGGCCAGCAATGATTGGATCAACACATAAATAATTTTTGGTGAAAATTGATAGAAAAGACTATATTGGAATGTTGCGCAAATGCTTAGGACTAATTTGACAAAATTGAAAAGTTTAAAATTGAATTGACATTTATACAATAGATTTACGATTGAGGGTAAGGAGATGTCAATTAACTTCAATGTGGCAACATATGTCCTCCACTTGATGTATCACGATTTGTCGAAATTTCTAAAATATCTGTTTGTATCGAACAATATCTTATCAATTGCTAAAATAAACGAAAATCGCGAATCGACTCACATGGAAAACAACAAACTGCAATAATCAAGCATCTCTTGTTTTGTTTTTATATTTTGGGTTTTTCTGAAGGTGAAAGCCACCTGCAAATTTGATTCATTTACTCTCACACGATAAACAAAAATGACAATTAAATCGATGGTACGTGCAGCCAGAGAGACTCCCTAGACTGAACATGAATTGACAGATTAGCGTAATTCACACATGACCCACAATCATGTAACCCTAGAAAAGGACAACCTTTAGTCATGTATCTTCTGTTCTTTTTATGATGTTGCGAAGAAGTAACATGTTCCCCACTCAATTACACAGGCTCTTTTCATCCAAACAACGCCGCTTTGCATGCCCACTTCTTCACTTAGTCGCTGATTGTGCGAATAATCCAAAGATGCCTTAGAAGATACGCGTCGTTGACTTGGGCGAATTGACGTCCACAAGTGTATAAATTCATGAAGAAACATGGGATAAATCTCATGATTTTGCCTGCCATTAGCAAGCTACTAGATTTGCTTCATTCGAAACCCAATTTGGCAATTTCTAATCACCTTTTGTAATCTTCCGGAAGGGCCATGGAAAGAGCGGGTCCTATGTCAATGTAGTCATGAGAAACGTGGTGGAATATCATCAATGCACACCAAGTGCCGCGCGTACAATAATAATTGGAGCACCTTTTAATCTACTCGCAAGTCATTTCTCGTCGTTTTCCTTTACGAGCCCACCACCAAACATTATGGAGTGACAACTTACAAGGGCAAGACCCTTGTCGTTTCGAGGTACCATCATCTCACACAAGTCCAATGTGATGTAAATGTTGGATAATGTAAATTTCTCGTGAGATCTATCGAAATTTAAAGTTATCCCATGCTAATTATTTTTTTTCGTGAAAAAAGAGTGATTAAATTCGAGGCATTTTTCGTCCTCGTTGACATTGTCAACTCCACCCTTGCAAAGCTCTCTAGCTAAGCAGCCAAAGTACTCTCTAATCGGATAATGACATAAAACTTGAAAACAAAAGAAACGTCTCATCCGCAGAAACAATGGGGTAAATTTTTCATTATTGAAAATTAGGTATACACGTGCAAAAACTTTAGTTAGTCAGCTCTAAGTATATTTTCCTAATGATTTTTTTTGGCCAAAATTCTCCTCATAATGTTGAAATGTGTTGATTATCCCGCACCATAATGTCGACATTGGTACTTGAGGCACATTCAAATGATAAAAAAAGAAAAAAATTCAGAACTTATATATTTTTTTGTGAACTTACATGTACCAAACGAGTGATTAAATTCGAGGCATTATTCTTCCACGTTGACATTGTCAACTCCACCCTTGCAAAGCTCTCTAGCTAAGCAACCTAAGTGCTCTCTAATCGGATAATGACGTAAAACTTGAAAACAGAAGAAACGTCTAATCTGGAGAAAATATGGGGTAAATTTTTCATTATTGAAAATTAGGTATACATGTGCAAAGACTTTAGTTAGTCAGCTCTAAAGTATTTTTCCCTAATGATTTTTTTTTGGCCAAAATTCTCCTCATAATGTTGAAATGTGTTTATTATCCTACGCCACAATGTCGGCATTCGTAATTGAGGCACATTCAAATGATAAAAAAAGAAAAAAAGAAAAAAAATTCAGAACTTATGTTGTTTTTTTTATGGACTTACATGTACCAAACGAGTGATCAATTTCGAGGCATTTTTCGTCCACGTTAACATTGTCAACTCCACCCTTGCAAGGCTCTCTAGCTAAGCAACCTAAGCACTCTCTAATCGGATAATGACGTAAAACTTGAAAACAAAAGAAACGTCTAATCTGGAGAGACTATGGGGTAAATTTTTCATTATTGAAAATTAGGTATACATGTGCAAAAACTTTAGTTAGTCAGCTCTAAAGTATATTTTCCTATTGATTTTTTTTTGGCCAAAATTCTCCTCATAATGTTGAAATGTGTTGATTATCCCGCATCACAATGTCGACATTCGTACTTGAGGCACATTCAAATGATAAAAAAAGAAAAAAAAATATTCAAAACTTATGTTTTTTTTTTATGGACTTACATGTATCAAACGAGACGAGTTTTACATAAGACTCACGTGATCAAAACATTTACATGCATCGGACTCGAATGGATCAGGATCTCACGTCATCTATAGCCAAACTGCTGATCCGCATTTCTGTTCGCGAGCGGAAAACGGGGGGGTGATTTTGGTCGCGCATGAGTCACTTCCGCTTGGATTCCCGGGCCGCTGCCGAACCGCCTTCTCTCTCTTTCACAACACACCCAAAACGCAGACAAAACCACCGTTTGCCCACCGTATTTGAACTTGCTTGTTTCCGGGATCCCGAGCAGCGATGAAGCTAAGAGCAATCATAGGCTATCAACTAAAAAATCAAATAAAAATTGCACTTGCAGAAAGACAAATTTACCCTCCTCCATCTTTGTCTTCTTCATCCACGAGTATGATTTGTACTTGTAAAGTATTAATATTCATGTTTAATGAACTGAACACAATTTGGCATGAAGGGTTTTGTGTCATATTGCGGGCACAGGCGCCAATGTTGATTTGGAATATGCCGTGGATGATTATCCTCAAGTCTCGTTAATTAAGGATTAGATTCGTATAACCCGATGTTACTTCTGTCTAGTGGAAACGGTGGGGTCCAGCTCAATTTTGGATAAGCCATCCATCACCGTCTTCATTTTTTAAAATTACCTATTTCAAGAGCGACCTTATGATCGTTGAATGGAAAAATGACCCCATCAGTCCTAAATTGCTTATAAGAATACCAATTCGATCCTAACCATTTCAGTTTTATCAATTTAATCATGAGCTTTCGCGGAAAATTCCAGTGTAGTTTTTCAGATCAATTTTTGTTGGATATGGCTAATGTGGTAGTCCAGTTATTTCTGGTCGTCTTACGAGACACTCCGTCATGTCTGCAATTTTCAATGAAAATTGACCGGATTACATTGAATTTTGTGCAAAGGATTATGACTAAATTGTCTAAAATTGAAAATTGTAGGAGTGAATTGGTATTTGCATAATAAGTTTAAGATTGATTTGGGCAGTTTTCCCCTTCAATCGTTGTGTAAACAAAATGTATATATATATATATATATATATATATCTCATAAGATATGGAGATTATATGGATGATTAACTAGTTAAACATGTGGCAAGCAGTTGCAAAGTCTATTTATTTCCATCTCTTCTCTCTGTATCGTCTTCTTCAACCTTCAGCTATGGGGGAAGGTTTGAGCTCACCCTCCCCTCCTTCTCTTGTTGATTTTGTTAGATTTTTCTGTTCTTTTCTTATTTTTTCTTCTTTCCCGATTTAGCTCTGGGAGCTTTTTTCTCCCGATCTAGTTTTAGATCTGAGAATTTAAACTCCTCTAATCAAGTTCTTGATCTAGGAATTATTATCTCCCGATTTAGATTTGGGAGTTTAATAATATTTTCATGGATTTGATATCCTGTGCTCCGTCCGTGTATAGGTCATCTGGCTCTAGTTTTAATTTTAGCTTCTCATTGAACTACGAAGATTTGCTCTTCCAAAAGTTAGACTTATGTTTATTCAACCTGTTTCGATTGTCTCCATACGACGATGGTGTAGACAAAGCTTAACCTAATTGTGCACCGCCACCTAGCAACGCCGTAGTTACTAGAGAAGAATTTTACAATGTGTGCTCATCACTGACGATTAACGATAATACGAGATCCTAGTAATCGGCCGCTGATTATTTTTCCTGACAGATTCATTTTTATGGAACGAGTGTGTGCTTAAATTTATTGGTACTTTGTTGTCTCCTTTTGTTTTTTGAATTTGGCTTTGTTTTGTAGTTTAGGTTTTGCTCTACTTCGATTTTCTTTATCATGAGAGTGTATATACTTCTCATATATCCTTTTGAGAAATAAATATAATTTTATTTTGACAAAAAAAGAAAACGCTGGTTAAGCATAAGTTGTTGTACCTCAGACTAAAATAAGAAGGTTATGGAGACTCGTATTTGGAGATTGGACATGCCGGATGACGGATTGATTTAACATCATTTCTAGAATCGAAAAAAGAGGTACTCGCATTTATAAATTTGACAAACTTAGTTTGTTTTAGAGAGTTCTGATTCGTGCCTCGAGATAAGTCTTGCTGTAATTAGATATTTTGATTTCTTTTAACTTTTCTTGCGGAGATGCATCTCTCTCATGTGTACTCCATTCCTCCGTTATTCAGATGTCACCAGATTTTACTCCAGACTAAATAGATGATTAACTTGGTTCTTACTTTCACATAAAATTTCCACTTTGTTGCAATTATTTCTTTATTTGTTGCAATTATTTCTTTACTCAACTTTTTATTTTCATGAGATTTCTGAATTTTTTGACTCAACTAATATTTATGAGTATCGCTCCCCCACGAGTATCGAGTGAGGCTCTCCTCATAGGATGACTAGCTTAACCCGACCAAGATCGATAATACAAGTAGATGGCTCTATGATTGTTTTTCTCAACAATTAAATGCACTTTCGAAAACAAAATCTGTTAATTTATAATATTGATTTGCAAACGACATGACAGATCTGTAACAAGAGTACTTTTTTGTGTGCATATTCTCATTCATAATTAATTTAGTAAATTAATCTCTTATCCCCCCAACATTTAGTATCAACTTGCAATATTCTTGCTATGTTTTCTTCATGATTGGCGTGGGCTCCCCAAAAATCCAAAGATCAGGATAGACCTCACCAATTTTTTCATATATATTTTCATTTTGGCCTAATTAAATATTGTGTTTTGGCCGAATAAACAATAAAAATGTGGCAACGCGAGAGACTTTACAATATGAAAAACCGCCTAAAATAATTAAATTTAGGATATTCGAGCATATCCATTATCCACAATTACAATAACTCCCCGAGCTCGATCTCATTGGCCAATCCTACGTGGAACACAGCTGTCCGGTCCACCACCCAATGAGCCCCTCCCTCGCCCGCTGCCCAATCCCGTCCCGCCATGTTGGCACAGAGCGGACAGCCATGTTCGTGGCGGCCCGTTTGTCCACCTTGGGCCGCCGTGGGCCCCAGCCGATGAGGAGCACCGAAAATCCGTACCGCCTCTATAAATATGAGGACACACGTGGCTTAGGATTTGCGGTTGCGGAGAAGAAGAGGGTCTCCTTCCAATTTCCAATGAAACGTCCATGGCTAAAACTTTGGCGGCTCACTGGAATTGCCATGGGAAAGCCGAGTTCCCCGACGAGCCCGAGACATGGCTAGACGTCTTCTTCGGGTTCCTGGACGAAGGCATGGCGTCGCTGGAGAGCTCGTGCGGCTTTGGCGACGGGTTCAAGGATCCGGAGGACGGCGGGTCGTCCAGCACTAAAGAGAGCAGAGCATTCTGGGAGTCGCAGGAACATCTTGTTCAGGTAGCTGATTGATCAGTTGATTAGATTGTCGAAAGTTTTTGATTGATTTTTCAGCTTATGAATGCATATTAATGGTGAGTAATTCTCGCTTTTCGCAGGCAACGCTGTATCGGACCAGTTCGATCGAGTATAGAATCAAGCAAGCCACTAAGGAATGCCTGATGGAATTGAATTGGAACGACTCACAATGTGGTTGTCTCAAATTCGCCACGGGGGGTTGCCGGAGCTGCCTCCGGCAGGACATCTGTGATCGGCTCAGGCGCAATGGCATCGACTGCGCCATAAACAAATCCAAATGGAGGAGCTCACCGGATATCCCTTCAGGTAATTATAGAATGGTTATATTTGAATTACACTAAAATATTTCAAGTTTGACACGGTAATGTGATTATTGATTAGTACACCCAATTCCAGCTGGTGGGTGGGTTGGCAATTGTTGAGTTTGGGTAAACGTTACTTCCATTGATGAAACAATTTACAATATATATACATAGGGTTTAGGGATAAAACAATACAATGACAATTATGCACTTTAGTATAAATCTAATCTACCAATACTTGCCCCTCAAGTTAGTGAATACAAACATGTCAACAACTTGTTCTTAAAAGTACAAAATAAATCACGTGTGACTGCTTTCGTGAACAAGTCCGCGAGTTGGGAGTGACCGAGAATATGAAGAGTGCGCAAAGTGCCATCTTGAATTTTTTCACGAACCAAATGATTGTCAATCTCGATGTGTTTGGTGCGTTCGTGGAAGACGAGATTAGTGGCAATGTGGATGGCCACTTTATTATCACAAAAAAGATCAGCAGTGGTAGTGTTAACGTGGAGATCCGAGAGAAGCATGCGAAGCCATGTGATTTCGCAAGCAGCAGACGCCATAGCATGATATTCAGCTTCTGCTAAGGAACAGGCAATAGTAGTTTGTTTCTTGGAATGCCATGAGGTGGGACAAGAACCAAGAAACATGCATTAGCCAGAAACAGATCGGAGGGATGTAGAACAAGATGCCCAATCAGAATTTATATAACCATTGAGTTGGAGAGTAGAATTGGATGGAAAAACATACCGGTGCTGGGATCATGCTTGAGATACCGCACAATGTGAAGTGCGGCATTCCAATGGTCTTCATTAGGAGAGTGCATAAATTGACTAAGATGTTGCACTGCAAAAAGTAAATCTGGAGAAGTTACTGTAAGATATAATAATCTACCAATAAGTCGTCGATATGAACCTGGATCCTTGAGAGTTAGGGAGGAATCCGAAAATTGTATATTAGGTTCCATTGGAGTATCAACAGGACGTCCTCCAAGAACATCAACGTCAGACAAAATATCAAGAGTGTATTTCCTTTGTGACAAGAAAATCTCAGACTTGGAACGAGAAACTTCAATGCCCAAGAAGTATTTGAGAGTACCCAAATCCTTAATATGAAATTGTGTGTCAAGGAATTGCTTAAGAAGTTGAATCATAACTTCATCATCACTCATGATAACCAAATCATCAACATAAATAATAACAATGGTCAAGAGAGAGCCACGGACCAATGTAAAAAGTGAATAGTCCACCTTGGACCGTTGAAAACCAACATCAAGCAGTGCAGAAGAGAATTTAGCAAACCATTGCCTTGATGCCTGTTTAAGGCCATAGAGTAATTTCTTAAGGAGACAGACTAAATTCTCCTCCTTAGTATGAAAATCCGGTGGAAACCTCATGTAGACCTCTTCGTCAAGATCACCATGCAAAAAAGTGTTATTCAAATCTAATTGGCAGAGAGGCCAATGACAAATAGAAGCAAGAACTAATAAAGTGTGAACAATTACGATTTTAGCAACATGCGCAAATGTGTCATGGTAATCAATCCCCTCTGTTTAAGTGTAACCCTTTGCAAGACGACGAGCTTTGTAGCGCTCAATGGTGCCATCAAAATTATGCTTGATTTGGTAAACCCATTTACATCCAATGGGTTGTTTGTTAGGAGGAAGATGAACAATTTCCCAAGTGTCATCATGTTCAAGGGCCTGTATCTCAGAAAATATTGCCTCCCGCCACTTGGTAGATTGACACGTAGCGTCATAAGTTTCAGGTTCCTGCTTTAAGGATACTTAGGCTAAAAAAATGCGGTGAGTGAGTGAAAAACATGAGTACTATAAACAGTTGAATAAAGGGTAAAGAGTACCTGATTCAGTTATCTTAGAGTCCGAAGAGGATTGATCGAAGGCCACAATAGCACAGTGGTAGTCTCGAAGATATCCGGGTGGACGGCGTGGCTGAGATGGCTGAGGCATGGCTTCGGGTTCAATGGGTGATGGTGCGGCCGTGGGTGCAGGAAGCTGAGGAGGTGATGTCGATGCGAGTACTGGGCTGGAGGAAGGAGGGGAGGTTTCACCAAGGTCGGGTATGGGTAATGGAATTGTCGGGGTCCGTTCGGTTGTGGTATGTTCGATTGTTTGACGGAAAGAAAAGTCTTGTTCATTAAAAATGACATCGAGACTGGTAAAAGTTGTTTGGTCTTGGAGATCATAGAGATGGTAACATTTATGGTTTGTGGGATAACCGATTAGAACACATCGGCGAGATCGGGGGCCAAATTTATCGGAGTGAAGATGGCCGGTAGAAGCGTAACATAATGAGCCAAAGACACGAAGATAAGAATAGGAAGGTGGTTTGTCATAGAGAAGGTCATATGGGGTGCTATTGTATAGGAGAGAACTAGGTAGTCTATTAATGAGATAAGTAGCAGTTAAGACACAATTACCCCAAAATGAAGAGGCATGCCAGAATGAAAACACAAAGCACGAGCAACATTGAGTAGGTGACGATGCTTGCGCTCAACAACTCCATTTTGTCGAGAAGTGCGAGGGTAACAGTGTTGGTGGTGAACACCGTGGGCGCGAAAAACTCTTGTAATCGAGAGGAAAGGAATTCGGTCCATTTGTCAGATTGAACATTTTGGACTTTGGTTTGAAATTGAGTCTCAACAAAAGCAAAGAAGCGAATCACAGAATCGATTGCATCAAACTTAAAAGTAAGCAAAAAAATCCAAGTATAGCGCAAATAGTCATCAACAATAAATAAAAAATAATGACATGTCTGATGTGTAAAATGAGAATAAGGTGCCCAAATGTCAACATGAATAAGCTCAAAGGGACATAAAGTAGTAATAGTGCTAGACGCGAAAGACAGACGCGTTTGCTTGGACAAATGACAAGCATCACATGGACGCAATCGTTTTGCTAGACTAAAATGTAAAGTTTGTTGCAAAGTAGATAAAACTGACTCAGATGGATGTCCTAAGCAGGTGTGCCAAATATGAGGTGAAGAGGTTCTAGTAGAGAGGACGGAAGGTCTGGTAGGAATCTCTAGGTAATAGAGACCATCATGCTCTTGGCCCTGACCAATGATCTTCTTCGTCAAGAGGTCTTGAAAAAGATAGTGGTTAGGAAACAAGGTGACTGAGAAGTTTAAAGTTTGAGTGACCTTGGAGATTGATAATAAGTTATATTTAAAAGAGGGAGCGCAAATGACATTATCAAGGGAGATAATTGGGACAAGAGGGGCCAAATCGTGTGATGTCACGGAGACACCAACACCATTTGGAATCCTAATGGTGGGATGTGGAGAGGGATAGTGAGTCGAGTTTGTAAGGTGACGGGGTTCAAATGTGATGTGGTTGGTGGCGCCAGTGTCAATAACCCAAGTATCAGAATTAAATGAATTTGAAGATAAGCCGAGAACATTACCTGAGAGGTTGGCTTTTGGGATGTTTACCTCTTGCAACAAGCGCATCAGTTGCTTATATTGATTATTTGTGAACGGGGGAGGTCTCGCATCGGAAGTGTGGCTGGACTTGTTGTCCACAGGTTGGGAGGAGGTAGATGGCTGTCCACGACGCTGCTTATGGTTAGGAGGGAAGCTATGAAGTCGAAAACACACATTCCGTGTATGTCCCGGGATGCCATAGTGGGCGCATCTTTCCTGGCTGCGGGTCGTGTTCGTCCGTTTAGCTAGGTTGGCTGATGAAGCGAGAGCGCCAAGAGAGCCGGCTGTCCGTGGGATGAGGAATCCGCGTATGACCACGAAGTATGGTTGCCGTGAGTGCTAAGCAAAGTTCTGGTCTGGACGGACGGTGGACGATCCAATTGGATATGGCGGTGTGACTCATCCTGAAGAACTAGTGCATATGCACGTGCAATACTAGGTAACGAATCCATTAGTAAAATCTGACTTATAACATTAGCGTACCTCGAATTGAGACCCATGAGAAATTGAAACAATCGCCGATTCTCTTATTGTTTGGTGATGATAGAATGAGCTGAACAAGAGCATTGCAGTAACAGATCCAAATTATTCAATCCATCCTAGCAACTTCACAAGTTGTTGTAGTACTTGATCATGGCATCGTCATGTTGAGTAAGGGTGCATATCTTTTGCTCAAGATGAAAAACCCTAGGACCATTCGATGGCGAAAAACGTTCGCGGAGATCCACCCAAACATCCGCAACTGACTCTGGGTAGAGAACCGTTTGCACCAAATCTGGATGGATGGAATTAAGAATCCAGGATAGAATCATATTGTTAACACGAATCCATGACGCATAGGTAGGATCGGCTGCGGCTGGTTTTTTAATTTCTCCAGTAATAAATACCATCTTGTTCTTGGCGGAAATGGCAATCTCCACGGCACGAGACCAATTGTTGTAATTATCAACCGTAAGGACCATGTCGACGAGATTAGATCCAGAGTTATCAAAATGATGCATAAAATAAGGGTTGTTTGACTGCTCATGTGCAAGAGCGATGGTTGAAGAGGTTTGAGAATCATCTACCATGGCAACTTGCAGCGACCGATGAGGAGGAACGTCAGGGCCAAGGCAGCAACGACAGCGACTCAGCGAGGACGCAGCAAATTGTAGACAGGTTCACGACAGGCGAGGTGGATGTGCGACGATGGACGAGTCGTCAGCGAGTGCAGTGACTCGTGAGGGGCAGCAGCAGCGGCGCATAGAAGGACGGGAACCAGAGATCAACACTGGCAAACAAGGTCTTGAGAATTTCGACGAGAAAGCAAAACCAGATTGTTGGACGGAAGCAGCAACGACACCGAGAAATCAAACCACACCGGCGAATCAATTTGATCGAATCAAAGAAGGACCAGATATTGCTTAAGGGACGTGAGAGACGAGTTTCGAGGATCACTGCTTTGATACCATGTAGAGTTTGGGCAAACATTATTTCCATTGATGAAACAATTTACAATATATATACATAGGGTTTAGGGCTAAAATAATACAACGACAATTATGCCCTTTAGTATAAACTTAATCTACCAATAGCAATTTTAGTAAATATTGTTTTATGGATTGACCAGATTGCTGAAATCTCTACTCAATTTGGTTCTCAGGGGAGCACACGTACTTGGAAGTGGTGGATGAATCGAGCCGCAAGAAGGGAGCGGTGAGAGTGATAATCGAGCTCAATTTCCGGGCAGAGTTCGAGATGGCGAGAGCCTACAAGGGGTGCAACCGGCTGGTCGGCTGGCTGCCGGAGGTCTTCGTTGGGAAAGCCAAGAGGCTGAGGCCATTGATCAAGGTGCTGTGCGCGGCCGCCAAGAGGTGCACGAAGGAGAAGGGGATCCACATGGGCCCGTGGAGGAAGCACAAGTACATGCAAGCCAAGTGGCTCGACCCGTACGACTGCTCCACGCTGAGCCCGCTCCTGGCCGGGCTCTTAGTCCGGCGAGCGATGCCAAGGGCCCCGATGCTTACTTTCGACATGCTCGAGAAGTTGCCCATGTTGCAATGCACTGCGGTTGAAGTCGTGTGAGTGTTCTTTTTTTTTTTTTTGAGTGTGAAAAGAGAAATCATGGTTTTTTCTAAGTTTTGGCGGTTGAATTGGAGAGTAGGTTAGATGAGTCACGCAAATTTTGGAGGAAATAATAGTTATATATATTTTATATCTTCATCTGTTTGTGGACATAAACTAGCTGATGATTTAAAATGACCAGCAAGATGAATACTTACCGGTTTGACTTCTTTCATGCATAAGTGCAATATATTTAAGACTTTTTTAGTAATTTTTTCGTTCTTATGCTAGAGAAAAACGAGCACATCTTAGGTTTCGTTTGCCCTTTGTTTGGTTTGTGTCATTTAATTAGCAAGCAAGTTACGACGAGTGCATAAGTACCTTTCCACTTATCAATGGACTATCATCTATCCATTCTATCTCAACATTAATAAAGACAATTTTGGAATTTGGTGTCCATTTTCCACCCTTCAAAAGTCCAGATTGCGCTTCTCATATCAATCATCATCTTGATGACAAAGGACAATCGAATGTTAATCTCTGTTGCTCTGGACTCAACAGTTTTGCTGCTTTGGGGTGCATCTTCTATTTATCAATTTTTTCACTCAATAATCGGTTAAACTCTCAAAGATTGCTCTTTCAAAGTAATCCGAATTTATCGGTCCATTTCTTTTTTTTTTCAAACATATTAAATTGGTAAGTTGATTGTTTCTAAAACAAACTCGGTGCATGCGCGACACATGCTTGAGGTCTAGTTTGAGTATTGAGAAGAATCAACAACAGGAAGGTCCTCTGGTGTGTAAACGATTTACACCTTTGATGTTTACGATTCTACTTTGTATTTTAAAGATCACTCTTAACGGATACATCAAAAAAGTGTCGAATGCACAATTGCTTTTGCTATTATTTGACGAGAATTGTGGCAATGAGGTATTTACTTGTCCTTGTTTGCAAAAAATCTCCTTAATTATTAATTATGGCATTAAATTAGACGATGAAGAGTTGATTCAGATGTTGCCACAATATAATTCCTTTTGCTTGATTCGATTTTATGCATAATATCGGAAGTTTTCGCAATGCCAATGGTGAGGTGTATCTCTTTAAGCCAATTATAAGAAGAACGTAGGAATAATAAGTTGCAATATGAGATGCAATCAAGCTCCAGAGTTCACAAAGAATTCCTTCTATCCCGATGAAATCTACATGATTTTCTAGGTGGAATGAAGCACTCTCTACACTCCTTTCATCTCCTTTGGAAGTTCAATTTTGCAATGGCACAAGCGAATATACACGTGAAAATTAGCGGAAAGGCCAAAAGCATGATGGCTATGATATAGAGTTGATTGTAGCGATACCCATAATAATTTTCCAAGAAGGCGCTGATCGTCGTTTGTTGTCCATTGACCGTTATCTCCTTATGGATGTCTCCATATAGCGAACTAAGCATACCTCTCAAGGACCACGTAACTGGGCATATCCAGTAACCCCAATGCCACCAGACCCCACGAATAGATTGAACATGGTATAGGCAAAACTCCCAAACACCGCAACCACTTGGTATGTCGGTGTCAGTGAAACAAGCATCATTCCAAAGTTGATGAAATAAAGCAGTGTACAGAACATGGTGTAGAAGTACCACAACACTTTATAGAACGAGACATAGAAACCTATGGCAGGGGATGAGATCAGCACAAACAGAACTGCTTGCAAGAAAATGTATGGAACTTCAATAACCACCTGCAACATATTTGAGGGGAATAATATGTTAGGTAAAATATTGAAGAATGAGAAATATATCAGCATAACCAAGAGAATACATCAAATAGAGGCATGAATCAATGACCTGAGCAAATGAATAGGACCACGGCGAGTACATTCCGGTGAATCTTTCTCTGTAGACAACGATACGTTCGGTAGCAACAAGTGGCATAACCGAATTGCTATTGCCTATCTCCATGAATAGAACTGTCACCCCCCAAAACCTACCAAGATGAGGGGTGACACGGCCGTCCTTCCACTCGAAGGACGCAGCCTCAAACCACAAGGAATCCGACTCCCAAAAATTCCCAACGACATTGCTCTCGCTCTATTGGCTACTAACCAAAGAACCTGAAAAGATTGGGGAAAGAGAAGGGTGAGCAACCACAGCTCAGTAAGCAGTGCGTATCTCTTCTAAGCAGATCGAACAACCACTATGCATGTATACATAAAGCCATACCAGAAACTCGTACTTCAATCCAAAGATATAATATATATATATATATATATATATCAATCAAATACGAGTTGTTTTATTTCATCAAAGCTTTATACAAGTCCCAAATACACGTTTAAATCCATCATCACAATTCAAACTATTAATGGTCAAGTCCATTGATCAATCTCTATAAAAACCGCATCAATGGTCCATTCCATTGAGTAATCTCAAATCACACATCAATGGTCTATTCCATTGATAAATCTCATATAACATCACACGTCGATAGTTCATTCCATCGACCAATCTATTGCTCAATATCAAACCATGGTCACGACACAGAGCCTTGTGACAAGGCTACCAAGATTTCTCCCTTGGCAAGGTCTTCACCTACAAAGCCGGTGGCTCGACCCAAAAGAATATCCTAAACCCGGTATGCATGCCCCAAACCCCTCAATGGGTTCATAGTCATATTGAGCATCAAACAATCATCATCCAATATCAGAATTCCAATTCATAATACATTTCACAAACCAAACAAATAATTTTCTCACAATACGGCTCATCCGCCAGAAATACATTTCGTAGAGCATTTCTTGAATAATTTACGAACTCATTTCATAAACTAGTTCATAACACAATATACAAATGTATACTTTCATAATACATTTCCAAAAACGATTCTCAAATCATTCTCAAATACTAAAAAGTAGTAAATGCTCGATCCCGATTTATGCAACAAAATGCTCTTTTAAGTTCAACATATATATTTATATCGAATCATAATTCCTTCGAGATATGATTTTTATAAAACCAAAGAAGAGATAGTACCACTCACCTGGAATCTCCAGAAATCACACAACGACGCTCACTCGAACCGACGATCTCGTAACCTTAACAATTAAACGAGAATTGATGTCAAAACCAAGTAAAATACTACGATAATTACGAAACGGCCAAACGACACTTAAACGTTAACAGGACAACTCAAAAGCGCCCACAAATTGCTCATCCAAAATGATTATTCAAATCGTCCGCAACGCGAAACTTGATCGCCCCATAACTTCCTCCATCGAGCTTCGATCCTAGCAATCTAATAGTCAAAAGAAAGCTCGTTCCGAGTTTTACAAAAGCCCCAGATTTGGCCATCTCCAAATCGAGCCGAAAATCGATGAAAATTGGCCTAAGAGCCTCTGGTCGTGCACTGTTCACCTTGCGCGGCCAACTTCAAAAATTCATATCCGGTAAACCGTAAGTCCAAATCAGGTTCCGTAAAATCCTACGGTTCCATGGCACCATAAACTATCAATTCTATATATATGCGTAGCTCAATGACTAAAAAATCAGACTTCGCAACTCTAATTTCCCAAAATACCAAATTTAAACCCTAAATCGGAAAACTTTTCCGATCATATGAACGAGGGGCGCGGGTACGTACCGAGCGTTGCTAATCGAAGTCGAATCGGCTTGGCAAGATCTTCGCGGCGCAAAACCCCCTTCTCTTTTCTCTTCTTCTTCTTTTTCCTTCTCTTTTCCTCTCTTTCTCTCTTTCCCTTTTCCCGGTGAGAACTCTCGGTCTGCTCTCTCTTCCTTTTTAAGGAGCAGAATGTGCCCCTTTCTTTTCTCTGTCATTTCTATTCCTTTGACTTTTCAACCTTTTTCTTTTCTTTTCTTTCTTTTCTTTTTTTAAATCCAAATATTAGATTCTCCCCTCCTTACAAAAATTTAGTCCTTGAAATTTGCACTTACCTCAATCAACAAACAAATAATGATATTTGTGTGTTTTCTCCTCCTAAAAATTCCCAAGAAGCCCTTTCCGATTTTGTCATTGGATCTTTATATATGTTCTCAATAAACTCCTCTGCTTCTTTAAGCTTACCAGCACATCCCAAAGGTCCACCACGCTTCCGCTGCGCCTCTGATCAAAAATCAGTTTTGCTTTCTTTTCTATTTCAAGTTTATCATGCAAGCCTCATGTACACAATTGTAAGCTCAAAAGCCAAGAATTAGGGTCATTCTTGAATTAAGAGGCCAATTTACCATTCTCGTAATCCTCCTTGAAGTACTTGTCGACCAAACCATTTGCCATATTTTGCAAGTCCTCATTTTCATGAAACTGGTACCTCTACATGGCTTCAATCCCGTCTTCTCGCTCTACAAGCTTCGGCCCTTCACCATTAGGCATTCCCTTCAAAACCAGCTCTATAAAAAGTCTCACTCTTGCCACCTCAATATTAGTAGACCTTACTATATCAATAAACCCTGAGAGACATCCACCACCCACAAGTGAAATTAAGTGTTTCTGAGTGAGATACGGCCTTGTATCCCTTCTGTTGGGCCAACACAAAGATTTCCCAGGACATATGCCACCTCCTTTCTTACATCAAATGGGGCTGATAAAACGAGGTGTAATGATTATGACAATGCCTTACTCGAATATATTAACCTTTTGTATTAACCATTGGCTATATTAGATGACACCCATGCTACTTCCTTCTTCAAGACTTGGTGCTCACTCTTTTCTGCATTGCACCTTTTTCCCTAGTATGTAATAGCAGCCTTCAAATCTTTGACAATTGAGGAAGTTTGAGCTTCCAAAAGAGACTGCACCTCATTGACCACCATATTATTGCCAGGGAAGACATCACCTTCACCATCACCATCAGCATTAGCATTGCCACTAACCCTAATCCTGCATAACCGCTTCGCATAAACTAACGATTCTCTTCTTTCTTTCCCCACAGTCGCAACTTGTCACCATCTCCTTTGTGCTGCAACATTGCCAACTGAAGACTTGATAGGATCTGTCCAGAGAGGTGAGACGTCATTGGCCATTGTCGAACACCAATGAGAAGCAAGAGAATTTAATCGATTAAGAGAGAGGGAGGTTGAAGAATGGCGCAATATGTGAACCTTTCACTGCCTTGTCGCTAGGTTTAGATCAAGCCTTCAGTAAGACATAAGCACCTCGTTGCCATGTGATTTCAACTGTCTATAAGCATAAGCCCAACTTTACCATTTTTATCACCAAAATTCTAAAATTCCTTTTTCCGTCCACTTCTACTAATTATCACCAAATTTCACATCAATTGCTTAGTCTTCCCATTTCGCATTGCTATCCTCAAATCAATACACTAGAAGATTTGCGCAAATCAACTCTTATTTATTACCCGAAAACTTTCAAATATTTTTCTTGTCCTTACTAACACCTCAAGAAGAGATTATTGATAAAATTATCTCAACATTTGTCAATCTAATATCATGGGATAATTAACTCTTAATACTCTCAAGACAAGATCCACTTATTCAAATTTCCAATCTCAACTATCTCCCCAAACAATTTATCCATAAATCTCATCTAAAAAATATTACCACCTAAGAGATCATCACTTACGATTGAATGTTTACAACTTCCCAAATCACTGAGATAAGAACATATCTAGTTTTCATTATATTCAATGGTCTCAAGTTCTCAACTTAAAGAATCATCACTTAAAATTATCTCTTCTTAATTCAAAGACTGAAACACTCGGCTCGTGTTACCATTTTACCGAAAACCACAATTGAAACTGACAGCCTCCACTAGTTCCACAAAAAAAATTTTAGAGTAAGATCATAACCCGCTATTCAGAAGTTCATAAGTTGATCACACCTACTTACCATAAGTAAATCTCTGTCTCACATGTCAATTCAAGCTTATAACTTCTAAGATCAATTCTTATCATACCAAATATCGCCACATATAAAGACTTCCAATATAAATTCTCCTTTTCAAACCAAGAAAAATAACCTATCTCAACCAGCAACTTTTGCTCTTCATCCTTGTTCTTTGTCAGCGATTTCTTTAATTGTCCATACCTCGTCCAAAATATGCTCTAGAGGCAATTTGTCAAGTTGGGAAAGTATTTGCTGTCTTGTGATCTCACCTTCTCGCCCGACTTCCGCATCAATTTGAATGAGCCCTGAACACTTGATAAAATGTTGTCTTCAACTTTCCAATTTTATCTACCAGCATTTCCCTTTTTACCGGCTGCTCTAGATTTTCACTCTCCAGTTCATTAATCAACTTATTGGATAATTTGGAGGCTCCAACATGTTTCTCACATTCTTATTAAAGGGATAAATTCTTTGCTTCCAAATCTCCAACAAACTTTTGCAAAATGAATATTTCAACTTGTGCATTTACATCTTTCTCCGCTTCTTCCTCATTTGAATTTCTTCTTGCAAGAAGTGTATATAATTTTCCGAACCCGCCAAGCGTGCACCACTTGATTGTACGTAAGTTGCACGTTCTTGTTTTGTAACTCCTTCACTGTTTATCTGGAACATGTAGGGTCGAGACTTGCCTACTCCACTAGGGAGAGAACACTCTATAGCACCCATTAAAGCCCTTAATTTCTTCCCACAAAGACTTTACATCTCTCTCCAACTCCCTATTTTTGCCAGCCGACGCATCACGATTGCTTTCAGCTTTCAGATTTTAATCAATGGGTCTGCAAATGCCATCTACAAAAACTTCAGAATCTATAACCTCGACTATTATATAATCTCTATTACTAAACGCACCCTCATCTACAACAATTTCCACAATAAGAGATTCTTCCCTCTGACCTTGACCACCACAATCCCTAGCTCTAGCTAGATTTTCTTCCTGACCACCACTAATTCCATCTTCACCTATTGACACTACACTTTCTGATTCACTAGAGACTCAAAACTCCTTGTATTCTTGCTTATCCATGGTCAATGACAACCGGTCCTATTCAAGAGTACACATCTTGAGTTATGACTCGCCAAATATCTCCCCCTTTATTTTCTTGCCAAAACTGCACATTGAAAACCTTAAGATACATTCCTTGTATCAAAAGTAACAACTCGCTTGCCTTTGTTATCTCTTACAAAGCAAAGCACGTTTCTCTAAATCAGAATTGATGGTCACCTAGATTCCAAAAGAAACATACACCATAGTATTCAATAAAAGACTAACACGCTATAAACTAACACACAAGCTCACAACGTCCCAAAGACTTTATGTCCCAAAAATCATATCCTAAGCTCTGATACCAACAAATGTCACACCCCAAAACGTACCAAGATAAGGGGTGACACGGCCGTCCTTCCACCTGAAGGACGCAGCCTCAAACCACAAGGAATCCAACTCCCAAAAAGTCCCAACGACATCGCTCTCGCTCTATTGGTAACTAACCAAGGAACTTGAAAAGATTGGAGAAAGAGAGGGGTGAGCAATCACAGCTCAGTAAGCAGTACGTATCTCTTCTAAGCAGATTGAGCAACCACTATGCATGTATACATAAAGCCATACCAGAAACTAGTACTTCAATCCAAAGATATAATATATATATATATATATATATATATATCAATCAAATACGAGTTGTTTTATTTCATCAAAACTTTATACAAGTCCCAAATACACGTTTAAATCCATCATCACAATTCAAACTATTAATGGTCAAGTCCATTGATCAATCTCTATAAAAACCGCATCAATGGTCCATTCCATTGACTAATCTCAAATCACACATCAATGGTCTATTCCATTGATAAATCTCATATAACATCACACGTCGATAGTCCATTCTATCGACCAATCTATTGCTCAATATCAAACCATGGTCACGACACAAAGCCTTGTGACAAGGCTACCAAGATTCCTCCCTTGGTAAGGTCTCCACCTACAAAGCTGGTGGCTCAGCACAGAAGGATATCCTAAACCCGGTATGCATACCCCAAAACCCCTCAATGGGTTCACAGTCATATTGAGCATCAAACAATCATCATCCAATATTAGAATTCCAATCCATAATACATTTCACAAACCAAACAAATAACTTTCTTACAATACGGCTCATCTGCCAAAAATACATTTCGTAGAGCATTTCTTGAATAATTTCCGAATTCATTTTATAAACTAGTTCATAACACAATATACAAATGTATACTTTCATTATACATTTCCAAAAGCGATTCTCAAATCATTCTCAAATACTAAAAAGTAGTAAATGCTCGATCCCGATTTATGTAACAAAATGCTCTTTTAAGTTCAACATATATATTTATATCGAATCATAATTCCTTCAAGATATGATTTTTATAAAACCAAAGAAAAGATAGTACCACTCACCTGGAATCCCCAAAAATCACATAACGACGCTCACTCGAACCAACGATCTCGTAACCCTAATAATTAAACGAGAATCGATATCAAAACCAAATAAAATACTACAATAATTACGAAACGGCCAAACGATGCTTAAACGTTAACAGGACAACTCAAAAGCGCCCACAAATTGTTCATCCAAAACGATTATCCAAATCGTCCACAATCCGAAACTTGAACGCGAAACTTGATCTTCCCATAACTTCCTCCATCGAGCTTCGATCCTAGTAATCTTATAGTCAAAAGAAAGCCCGTTCCGATTATTACAAAAGCCCCGGCTTGGCCATCTCAAAATCGAGCCGAAAACCGACGAAAATTGGCCTAAGAGCCTCTGGTCGCACACTGTTTACCTTGTGCGGCCAACTTCAAAAATTCATATCCGGTAAACCGTAAGTCCAAATCAGGTTCCGTAAAATCCTACGGCTCCATGGCACCCTAAACTATCAATTCTATATATATGCGCAACTCAACGACTCAAAAATTGGACTTCGCAGCTCTAATTTCCCAAAATACCGAATTTAAACTCTAAATCGGAAAAATTTTCCGATCAGACGAGCGAGGGGCGTGAGTACGTACCGGACGTTGCTAATCGAAGTTGAATCGGCTTGGCAAGATCCCCACCGCGCAAAATCCCCTTCTCTTTTCTCCTCTTCTTCTTCTTCGTTCTCGTTTCCTCTCTCTCTCTTTCCCTTTTCCCGGTGAGTGCTCTCGGTCTGCTCTCTCTTTCTTTTTAAGGAGCAGAACGTGCCCCTTTCTTTTCTCTTTCATTTCTATTCCTTTGACTTTTCAACCTTTTGCTTTTCTTTTCTTTTCTTTTCTTTTTTTAAATCCAAATATTACAAGAACAAAGATAGACATTGATCCAAGTATGCTGAACAGATCCTGCTCGTCATTTCTTGAAAACAAAGGTTCATGTTTCAGCATCTTAGATGGTAGGTTTATCTCCTAATGTCGATGTTTGACAAGCATCAAAAGATTTTTCACAGACTAACAGGGTTGTATGAACAACTTACATTTCCTTTCCTTTCTGCCAAAGGAGAGCAGCAAACAATAAGGAAGATGCGGTAATGAAAATCAGGTGCACCACATTGTATTTAGGGCTTCTCCAGTAGGTTAGATGTTGTTTCCACAAGCATGTCTTGAACTGCTCCCATCTATTTTGCAGGAAGCGTGCAGAGAAACATATTTCTTTTGTCCCAGCAGCCAGCAAACTTAGCTCTCTCACTAATTCTTGGTTCGTCCTGCAGAGGTAAAAAATATGCAATCAGTAGACACAATTTATTTCCCATAGCAAGTATGAGAAGCACCATTTGTGAGCACATATTATCATTCTCTGGTCAGTACTCCAAGTTAGCATCGCATGACAGACAGAAGCAATGAAGTTTGAAAACTGTGCGGTGGAAGAGTACTTAATGTGTGCTTAACGTGTGCTCTGAACATTAGTCTCCTGTATGCTCACCTGCACTGATCAGATTGCTTATAAATGATGCCATAGTCTATACCAAGTTGAGATTCTAGAGAAGGACTTATGATTTCCAGCATCCACGTAGCAGGGTTGTAATTATCCTTGATTATTGGCACTGCAGGGATACTCTGGACAAGGGAAATGTTGGGATTCGGTAGTCAAGCTTTCTCAATTCAATTTACATTTTTTCATTTCCAGTGTAGAGTACTTGATAAGGCTATCAGTAGGTTTAGTCAATTTTATATGTTTTTCTTCCTTTGGATATATCAACATTGTTTGCAGCTCATCATAAAACCAATTCATACTTAACGACCTGCATATTTTGAGAAGTATAAATTGAAGCGCTCATGCCTGAGGTGTAACAATTACCTCAAAATATTCAATAAGCTTACTTGAATGCTTGCTAAGGTCTCCAGAGTATATCATTTGACCTCCTCTTTTCATCAGGATTAGCTATATAGTTTGTCAAATGCGACATGCTTCAGTCGTGTCTGTCACAGTTATTAATGCACTCGACAAACATATGTGAACGGAGTAGTAGATAGAATTATATGCGATGTGCACCAAAACTCTGTCATCTAAGCATAATTTTATGGAGAGTAGAATAGACTGTTACAGGAATTAATGCATTAGCAAGTTACCTCGTCAAAAGCCTCAAACATGTAGATGCTTGGCTGGTGAACTGTACACACAATTGTCCTCCCTGTGCTAACAATATTCTTTACGACTCGCATTACAATGGCTGCTGCTCTGGCATCGAGACCAGAAGTAGGTTCATCCATGAATATGATCGACGGGTTAGAAACAAGCTCCACTGCTATAGTCAGCTGTTTACGCTGCTCAGTTGATATACCGGTCACACCATGAACACCAACTATGGTATCTTTGATGTCATATAGCTCAATCATTTGAAGTACTGTAGCCATAAATTCCTTATTGACAACATATAATTTAGTTGCGATGAAGATTTAGCTACTAAATAGTGTGAGGTCTTATCACTCAATATGTGATGCGAGAGACCTACTATAGTTTCTGTCTGCCTGCTGGATTTGATCAACATGAGAATATCTAGTGTACACTAGTTCTTCGTCCTTCCTAGACATGAGCTAATTACAAATGCATGCAAAAGATATGCTAAAATCTGTCCAGTTGAGCACAGGATTTAGCTGTTGATTGGCATCAATCTTGAGAAGACGGTCCGCAAGATTTAGCCGTTAATTCGTGTCTCAAAGCGTGATGTGCAAAATACGTTCTGTTTTATCCACTTACTGAAATGCGTACTCTGCCTGTTCCAAGTACAAGTCCTGCTCAAATATCAAGCAATTTGGTATCCATAATGATCGGCATATTCTATCCAGATGAAGAAATCTTACGGCTCTTGTATTTTTTTCAATGTGGGCGGGCAACCTTAACCAAGCTGAGTATGCCACTGATTCCGCAATTGTAACTTGTGGAGAATGTATGTCGGTTTGCTCACAGTAGCCAGATATTCTGGTATATGCGGCTTGAACTTTAGGATATCCTCCAACCTTTATGTCTCCTTCAATAAAACCACCAGTTTTTCTTCCCGAAAGAACATCCATCAACGTTGTTTTCCCTGCACCACTGACGCCCATCAAAGCGGTTAGGACTCCGGGTCTGAATGCTCCGGTAATGTCTCGAAGAAGTTGTAGTCTCCTTTCTGGGAAACCTTGCTCTCTCAAATTCTGGGAAACATTTGAGGTTCCGTTATGCCAATCATTTATTGATACGATATGCACGAGAATACTTATTTTAACAACTCAAATGCCTCACCTTCGGTGTTTCGACGAAGTACTGCACATTTTTTAATGTTAGAGTTGGTTCAAATGGTAAAAGCATCTCTATACAATTTCAACATTGCACTGGCGTCAAAAGGCAATATGAGCTGATTCAAAATATCTACTGGTACTCATGAATGTATGATATCAACCTTTCTTTTGCAGTTTTGCTGATTCTTTTCAATGGATGATAAGGGACTAACTGCTCATGAATCTTCTAACCTCTAATATTTGGCTCAGTGGTACTTTTGTTAGCGGCCTGTTTTCCTGGAGCAGGACGGTTAATGTCTCTATCTTTATCCAGCTGGGAGAGCTTCTTACCAGAGACAACAGCTCCAGTTCTACTCAGAGCTGTGATCAGCCGATAAATACACGTTACTCGGTGAAAAAGTGTCAACCCTCTGAGAGTATTCCTAACCTGCAATGTTCAATTCAATTACCTTTTGAAAAACTCAGAGCACAGGTGAACCCAATGTTGAAAACCATCCAAAATCCAATCAGTGACCCAACTGATATCCAGTAAAAGTAGTCACTATAATCTAGACCACGCTCTTTGAGCACTTGTTGCCCCAGAGTGCCATTAAGAGATGAAACCTGAATCATTGAGCCCGTTAAATACTAAACCCAACCATCGTCATGTGAAATCCATTCATGTGAGACTAATTTGGTCTTCGGGATGGCACCTTTTGCCACCTTGGAGCAAGAAACTCATTAACCGAAACACTGATTTCTGCATATGACAATGGAGAGAACCAGAAGCCCCACTTCAACCAACTGGGTAAAGAAGCTGCAGAGAGACGAGGCTGTTAAGTTCTGTCACTTTGCTAAAGTCCCTAGAATTAGGATTGATAAAATTGAACTTACGTTTTGGTATGATTAGGCCACCGAATAAAAACAAAACAAATACAGAGAAAAAACCGCAAATTGCTGCAACAGGCGGATTTCGAACCACGGAAGCTATCAATCGGAACATTGATATTGATACTTGATGCAATAGGAAGAGCAGGAAGAATTGATAAAAGAACCCGAGTCATGAAAAACGTGAGAATGGCTAAAAATCATATCATCTCTCTGTTGTAGTGTATTTCGGAATTACCTTTGTGGTTCAGGACTATAATTAACTCCATAATAGGTAATAGCTGTCCAAAGAAACGCATCATGTAAAGAGAATGGGGTTTTCAGTGGGGCTGCTGGAATGGTATAAGCCCATGCAGGGTAGAAGAAAAAATCTCGTTGCTTGTAAAAGACACTAAGTCTAGAAACAGTCATTGCCAGCTCCTCAAAGCCATTAACCAATTGCCAGATGAGAGCGTAAAATAGGGAACCCATGAAAAGATCCGAATGCACCAAATCACGTTCCATTTGTGTGCGCAAGAAGATGGTCACTGTGATAACTGCAACGACCACAAGCTGCAAAGAGAAACCACCTAGTCAATGGATTTTGCGTATATTTCTCATTAACCTTGTACTGTGACTGCACATTTTGAGTCCCAATGGACAATTACCTGTGCCGATTCGAAGACATGAAAAAAGGAGTTGCGCTTCATGAGGAGCCACTCTCTTGAAAGGCACGCTTTGAACAACTCCCACCTTTTTAACGAATAAATCTCGAAAGATAAAGCAATTATGTGAAGCTCAGTTTTCTTGAAAGGCCTGGCAAGTTCCTCATCTAGTGTCTTTCCCATTGGAAGCTCTTTAAACATCCTCGCAAACATGCTTTGAGATATGATATTATCGGTCCGGTCTCTGTGATGCCAGTATTGCGCCTGGTCCTTTCCGGAAACTACCCGCCAAGAATTCCCAAAAACAGGATATGTTAGCGGTAACCTTGCACGGTTCGGACATCCCTTTATTAAGCAAAAGTGCGTACTTCTTGGAGAAAGTCAGCAATGCCTTTTCTCATTGGGCACTTGAAACCAGAGTGTTCAAAGAAGCTGAGAACATCGGTCCGAGGTCCATGGTACACTATATGTCCCTCTGCCATTAGAATTACGTCATCAAAGAGATCAAAAGTCTCGGGTGCTGGCTGAAGAAGCGACACCAAAATTGTGGATTCTGTAATGTGTGCCAATTGCTGCAAACATGTAATGATCTGAAAGGTAGTGGCGCTATCCAAGCCTGTTTATATCTCGTCCATAAATAGAACTCTCGCCAGACCAATTATCATTTCCCCTGGAAGAGAGAACGCTGTGAAATCTGTAATGAAGCCTTAAAATTCCAATGTGACATAGAAAATATTCCTATAAGTTTCTAATCATTTGCTGCGTATTCACTTAAAACTAACCGGTCGTCAGCCTTCTCTTTTGACCACCAGAAACTCCTCTGTTCATCGCATCCCCTACAATTGTATCTGTGCAGATGTCGAGTCCAAGAACCTGAAAAGGCATAAATGGTAGCAAAAGTAAATTTGTCTGTGAAAAATAAATTTGGTAATTCTTTTTTCCATTGGAAAGATTACCTTCAATATGTAGTCTGTTTGAAGTGTTCTTTTCAGTCCTCCTATTGAAATTTCCTGTTCATATAGTCATAAATTCATCACGAGCCAGTATCGCCAATCGCCACTGTAATTGCAATATCGCAGGAAAAAAAGGAATCCAACTTTGTGAAAACATTAACCTTCATGTAAGTATCTATGCTTGGCTCTGGGTTAATTCCTGCTTGCTTCTCCCTTTTACTAACTTCTTTCAACATGTCTTCAATGAAAAGAGACATAATTAGGATCAGCAATGATCACTGGAACTAATAGTAACTTCCTGGTCGGAGAATAAACTGGTACCTGCCCTTCCCCCAATGCCCTGACAACGTGCAGAGAAGTCAAGCGTCTCCCTCACAGTCATCTCGGGAATATGCATATCATATTGGCTTATATAGGCTGAAGTCTTCTGAGGAAGAAACTCATTGAGCTTGTAACCATTGTAGAAAATCTCTCCCTTGACCTAGATCATACATCGTTTGTCAATTCTGTAACATCCGGAATTTCGACCAATTTCCGAGATCAATGAGATTGATATTACTCTTAATTAATTTTAGTGAGTCTAGCCCGGAACGGATCCTTCATGGGATACTGACAAGTAGGGAATGACTAATTAGGAAAATAGTACGTGGACCAGGGACCCGATCGTGAATCGAGCACCGATTCCGAGAAATGACGAGGAAATATTTTGGGCTAATGTGGGCTGATCTTAGGGAGGTGACGGATTTAGTTTGGGCAATAACGTACGATAGGATCGCGGGTGATTCCACACGACCGAGAGTACACGTTGTGAACAAATCCCAAACTTAAACCGAACGATCGCAACCCTCAGAACTAGTGGTAATTCCTCACGTTCTCTCGGTAATCGAGACCATCACTACTCGAGTAACCCTAGGTCGATACGCAGAACCCCTAAACAGCTGTCCGTTAGAGAGAGACCCTAAAATTGAAATTGAGCGATTTTGATCGCGAAAGTTGATCCAGACCTAAATGTCGATTTTCGGGTCGTGTGCGACTATTTTGAGAGGACGACGTCATTTTGAGTGGCCAATTATATTTGGGGTCGGTACGGTCGAAAATTGAAAATTCGGCCGGGAACCGGAAAATTACGAAATTGCCCCTAGGCTTATTTTTGAGTATTCCGAATTTTTTAGGGAAATTATTGGAGGATATTTGGATAAGATCAACTTCAATAATTCAGCCAATTGAAAGACCAAAATACCCTTGGATATTTTGGCTTAAGTGGATGTGGACCAAGTATTGAGGGGCAATTTGGGAATTTGGAAAAATTGGTCAAATTTCACTATTTAGTCCAAGACCTCTCTCTCTCTCTCCTCATTCTCTCTCCCCTCACCTCACGGCAGCCCCTCCCCACCGAGAGCTCTCTCTCCCTTGGCCAAGCCTTGCCGCGCCGCCGCCGTCGCCGTTTCGCCGATCGCCGCACGGACCGCCGTGAGCCGCCGATCAGCCGATTCCCCTTTCCACTCTAGCCGAGTTAGCCTAGAGTTCGGGTAAGTCACAATCTAACCCTCGCCTAGGACATCGGGTATTATCGGACTCGTTTAGACGCGGTTTAGTCGGTTTTAGGAGTTGTTTGAGGTAATTATAGGTAGATTAGAGGAGAGCTTGATCTTTCATTGTGTTCTTGGATATCCTTGTGGCTGTTGGATGGTAGTTTGAGCATTGTGGAGTGAATTTTGTGGGTTGAAATTGGGTGGATATCAACTAAGGCTCGGATCTTTGAAATTTGAGGTGAATTTTTGATTCGCGGTTAGTGTACCCTCCCAGTTTACTATTTTTGTGGAGATTTTTGGAGGCCAAATCCGGGGTGGTGTCCTTCATGAAAGTTTTTCCTCACATCCTGAAGTATAACATATTTTAAATTTGGAATTTTTGGAGGTCATTTGGGCCACACGAAAACCCATTTTCAGACCGTGTTGAAAATGCCCGGAATACTGTTCATCCCAACCTTCGTGTCTTGCTGAATTTTTTATAAAATTTCTAGATCTATTTTCAATAAACTTCCTTCACAAAAGTTGTTGGAGACTTTATTTTCTATGACATATAAAAATTTCAAAGATTTTTAAGGTGATTTGGGTATTGAAAGAAATGTATTTTGAGGACAAAACGGTCTGTTAGAGCGAACTGATTTTGGTCTAAATTCGAGGGACAAAAAAGCATGGTTACAGATTGAACCGGATTTCGTGTTCTTCATAAGAAATGTTTATCAAGATGTTTTTTTTTATGATATATCCAAAATTTAGAATTTTTGGAGTTTGTTTGCTATTTATTTTGATGGGATTTCGGTCACTGTGTAAACTGCCCAATTTTACCCCGATTCTTTGGATGTTTATTTTTATGAGCGGAATGGTGGGAGTGTCGGGGTTGAATAGTTGCTGCCTCGTGACTAGAATTCAGGCTTGAATGTGTGTTATATGAGTTGATTTGAGAATGAAATGAGGATGTTTCGAGACTGGAGTGAGACTGAATAGAGTGTCGGATGTTGTGGGATTGAATTGGCGAGCTTAGGGCTCGATTTAAGGATAAATGGTGTCGGTTTCGTGTGTGGTAGTATAGCTGGATTGTGGTGTTTAATATGCTTGGAAATGTCGAAATTATGCCTATGAACGTGGCTGTGTTTGTGGGCCCATGAGTGGCCTTGTGTGTTTATTGAACCGTGATTTGATGGATTGAAATGTACTTGATTATGTGCATGCGTGGGCCGGACTAAATTTGTTGTTAAATTGGCCATGTCAAATGCTTAGTGAGCATGAATTGTGTGTGAATTGATGCGTGCACGGGCTACGTGCGATTGACCAATTGAATGTGGCAAATGATTGTTGAGCATGTGCATGAATAAGAGAGTGAATGTGGTATGACATGTGCGATTGTGGGAATTGTGCCGTCCTGAGGCGTGTACTGTAACGCGGGCAAGAGACATGGCTTGAGACGTATACGGTAACGCGGGCTAAGGAGTGTTGTGAAAATGAGACGGTTGTTTATGCCGTAGGTGGTAGATGTTGAGCCTGAGGCATATACGGTAACGCGGGCAAGAGGCATGGCCTGAGGTGTGTACTGTAACGCGGGCCCTAGAGTATTGTGATGAGTTGGTCGTAGTGGACCTGAGGCATGTACTGTAACGCGGGTCACTGGCGAGAGTTGTGGAAAAAGTTGTGATGAAACGGGATCAAATGCATGAAATGTCATTAGAACATGCATATGAGTGGCATAGTGCTATTGTAAGTCTAACGTGCAGGTTGCGTGTATTGAGAATCAGGTGAGTGCGATTGTGTGGACGTTGTTTGTGTGTTGCTTGATTCGGTATCTGAACTTGTCTGGAATACGTGGTAACCTATGTAAGGTTTATGTTGTGAACTTATTGAGAAGTGTCTCATGGTTATTTCAACCAAACCATTTCAGAGCACCCGCCCGAGCCATGAACCTTCTGCCGCCGCCGCTGCAACGTATTTGGAATTGTTATGCGTACTAATCTTGATGTGGTAGAATTCCCGATCGAGATTGAGGCCGATTTGGAGCCTGTGGACGAGCACGAGCTTGATGAGGATGATGAGGAGGATTCAGACGAGAACGATGAGGAAAGCGAGTCTAAGTGGACCCTAGCAGAGGGCGTAGGAGTTAGTTGTCAGAGTTGGTAGTGATCCATTTTTGGTATAGTGCTGACCCAATAGCCTGCTGATCCTTTTTTATATCGGTGGTATATAGTTTAGAAATTCAACGTGCATGTAAATTATATTTTGTGGTTTTGAAGGATGGATATTGTAAATACTTGAGGAAGTGTAATATTAAGTTTGGTGGTTTAGTAATTTGCTTCTCCCTGGTTCTCCAATATTATTGTCCGGGATAATATGATTTGTTTCCGCCGCGAATTTACTCTGATGGAACATTTGGGTCGGCGACATTTTCCTGGGACGTCGCACTAATTCGACTGAAGAGGGATGTCGCGAGCTTGATGGGGTTCGGGACGTGACAAATTCCACTAATCTTATATATATGCATGATCTTTTGCGTCCGAACATAGCTTAAGTATAGTAGCTATTCTGGTCAGCTTGGAACATCTACAACACACTGAACACCAAAAAGATAATACCTTGAGGGGTTTCTCTGATTTGCCAGCTAATGCCTGTAAGAAGGTGGGCTTTCTGCATTCTGGTGTGTACCTAGCAAGTGTCATCCTACACAATTTCGAGAGACAATATGCCATATAGTAACATCATATTTATCAATTTGTGAATCTAAATCAGTGCATATGCCAAGCTTTAATACTAACCTCGCAGGCTTAAGGACGCCACTTATGTTCTTTAGAATTCCTATCTTGTTCCCCGTATACTTGCAGCGAACCTTATTTGTTGAAGCCCACTTCACAGAAAAAAAAGGTTCATGTTTCCCGTGTTTATGTCCTATGACTTTTACGAGAATGGATTGCAATAGCTTGATAGAATAGAGAAGCAGTTGCATGAGCTAAGGAGTTTGATACCAAATAAGCCAATTAAACAAAACAAAAATCAAGTTAAAAAGAGTTGTATTAATTCCTCATAAGACTTCTTAGAACGTAAAGTAGGTGCAACTGGATTTTCCTTGGGTTTCATTAGGAATATGTCTTGCAAATATAGGTAATTATCTTCCATATGTCGACATTGAAGAATCGAGCATCTGGTTTTGAACGACCTGACCTGATTCATGTGGGATAAGCTCCTAGGAGTGCTAAAAGTAACAACACGAGGTGGTGACTATTTGGAGTTGGATGTTACTTATGAATCACCCAACATGAACTCTCCCATCCGACCAGAGATTTTATGAGTCAGATATTTTGTGCATTAATGGGACTGGTCAAATAAAAAGTTTCTGTGCCCATATTATCCATCTGTGCTATCTTAAATGAAAAAGAAAGCCTCATCTACTGCTTTAAGTAAATATACGGGTCCTGAAAAAGATTTTGCAAGAAAAAGGGAAAATTAGATTCAAGATCCTGAATCAGGGTCCGAATCCCAAATCCCAAATTATTTTGTAAACTCTCTAAAACAATTTAGAAAATCTCTTTTTATTGGTATCTGAATAGTTTTCTATCTAAAGCCACAGTGCCGCACGTATGCTGTACCATTGAGACTTGGATGTTCTAAAACTGCCAACTTTTTAGCAGTACGATCCATTTGCATAGCGCGGCTAATATCAATGTCGTTTTCTAATGTTTCCAAAATGACAGTTCTTTGATATTCCAGCCTTCAAAGGATGCATCAAAAGTGGTAGGTTATGTTATCCAAACATAAGAGAAGAAGACAGCGAAGAAAATCTCACGTAGAAAATGGACTTGAGCGTGTTCCAAACAGTAGGGATGGGTTCCCCATGAACGGCTTCGCTATCTGCTTCTATGCACAAGTTCTCATATCTCACTTCCACGGTCGGTAATTCAAGACCCACTCTAGAGAGTTAATATCCTATTAGCTAAACTTTGGCATATAAAATAATTGAAGATGCACGAAATTAAAAAAAAATTTCTGCCTTTTTACAAAATCTGTAAAGTTAGAACAGGTATAAAAGTATAAAATGCCTGCCTCTGCACTCGCTCACGGAGCTTCTGGAGAAGCCGGAGATTGTCTTCTTTGATCGTCTTCAACAGGCCGTCCACAAATACCTGCCTCTCTGAGCCCCCGAGCTTCGCCACGTCCACCACCTCATGGTCTTGAACTGCCGCCCTCAGCTGCTGGAATGTCGTCAGCCTCTCAATCGCCGCCCACTGCAGCTCCAGTTCATCATCCTCCTGCTGGCGATCCTCGCTGAACGTCGATGGCTTCTTGTTGAAAATCGCAAAGGATTTTTCAGATCTCAAGGAGACTCTTCGTAATCCAAGTTTATCTTGAAACTTGGAATCTAGAAAGTTGTTACCTAAGTGGTTGTGTCTTTTAAGATAGAATTTAATGTTATGAATCTAAACGTGTCTGTTCATGTGACTAGAGCAAACGTAGAGTCGTGTGTTAATCCTATATATATGTGTGCGTCTTGTAATCCTTTTAAAGAAGAAGAAGAACAAGCGAATACAGTAGTATTTCAAATTTTCTTCTAACATTTGGTATCAGAGCCGATTGGCTAAGTTTTGAAAGATCTCGAGTCAGATGGCTTCTGTGAGTAGTGCCGGGAATGTCCAACCTCAACTCCCAAGGTTTGATGGGAAGAATTTTGAGCATTGGAAGATCCAGATGGAGGTGCTGTTCGGATTCCAGGAGCTGACCGAGATTATTGAAGAAGGATTTGTCGAGCCAGAAGCAGCGGCAAATTTTACAACGAAGGAGCAGAGGACGATAAAAGAAAATCGTAAGAAAGATCGTAAGGCTCTCTTTTACATCTTTCAAGCGATAGATTCGTCAATCTTTGAAAAAGTGGCGAATTCGAAGACGGCGAAGGAAGCATGGGATACTCTCATCAAAATTTACAAAGGCGTTGAGAAGGTCCAGAAGGTTCGGCTTCAGACTCTTCGTCGACAATACGAGCTCCTTCAAATGGAAAAGTCGGAGTCCATTTCTAACTATTTCTCACGCGTATTGGCTCTTGTCAATCAAATGAAGGCCAATGGTGAGACTTTTGGTGATCAACAGATCGTCGAGAAGATTCTTCGAATGTTAACATTGCAGTTCGAATATATTGTGACTTCCATCGAAGAATCCCGTGATCTCTCAGTTTTGACCGTGGATGAGTTGATTGGCTCTCTACAAATGCACGAGCAACGACTCAAGGAGAAGTCCAAGACGGTGGAGGAGGCTCTACAAAGCCAGTGGGTGTTACCCGATGAAAAGAAAAATCTTTCTACTCAAAAGAAAGATAAAAGGCGGTAGGAAAAGCAACCTCGACAACATACAGATAAGTCCCATATTTAGTGTTTTAATTGTAAAAAGTATGGGCATTATAAATCTGAGTGTCGAAACAAAAGGATTGGTGGTCAAAAGTTTCATGCTAAAGTAGCAAGTTCTGTTGATAGATTTGTTGAAAGCAATGATGAGCATGGTAATGCTCTTTTATTCACGTGTAATGCTTCAGTGGAGAACCAGAAGAATGTTTGGTACTTAGACACCGGATGCAGTAATCACATGTGTGGCGAGAAGGAGTTATTCTCGAATTTCGATGACACCTTTCATTCGGAGGTGAGGTTCGGAAATAATGCAAAATTTCCTATCATGGGAAAGGGGAGCATTAAAATCAAGGCGAAGGATGGGTTGGTTCAAAGCATTTCCGACGTTCATTATGTTCCCGGTCTTCGAGAGAATCTCTTGAGCATGGGACAGTTGTCCGAGCGAGGCTATCGCATGATCATCAAGGATGAGGTTTGCACGATTCATGATGGCAAAGGACGATTGATTGCGAAGGTAAAAATGGCCCGCAATCGCCTTTTTCCTTTGTATATTAATTATGCTACGTCATGTTTTAGTGCCTCAGTGCAAGATTCTTCATGGCTTTGGCACAAGCGGTTCGGGCATGTGAATTTCGACAGCTTGAAGCTGTTGTGTCGAAAGAAGATGGTGCGAGGTTTGCCCGAAATTTCTTCTCCAAAGGAGATATGTGAACCATGCGTCATTGGGAAGAAGTCCAGAGAAAGCTTTCCTTCAGGAAAATCATGGAGAGCGTCGAAGCCATTGGAGTTAGTTCACTCCGATCTATGTGGACCATTTAGTGAATCGTCGAATCGCGGGTATAGGTATTTTGTTACCTTTATCGACGACTTTAGCAGAAAAACATGGTTTATTTCTTGAAGCAAAAATCCGACACCATCGATACTTTCAAGGAGTTCAAAGCCTATGTAGAAAACCAAAGTGGGCACAAAATTCGGATTCTCCGAACTGATCGTGACACAGAATATTTGGTTGGTGACGGCTTCTTCAAGCAATGCGGCATCAAGCATCAATTGACAGCACGATATACTCCTCAACAGAATGGAGTAGCGGAGAGAAAAAACCGCACTATTATCGAAATGGTATGTACTATGCTTTGTTCTAAACATTTGCCGAAGCATTTTTGGGCGGAGGCGGTTGCTTGTGCTGTTTACTTGTTAAACAGATGTCCCACTAAAGGTCTTGAGTTCAAGACACCGACGGAGGTGTGGAGTGGTCGAATCCCTTTAGTTCAGCATCTTCGTGTGTTTGGGTGTATTGCTTATGCCCATGTGCCAAATGAGCTTCGTAAGAAGCTTGATGAGAAGAGCGAGAAGTGTATCTTCCTCGGTTATAGCAATGAAACCAAGGGTTATCGGTTGTATAATCCGATAACGAAAAAGGTGATAATCAGTCGAGATGTTACCTTCAACGAGGAAGGTGAGTGGACTTGGAACACGGAAGAAAAGAAGCAGTTTCGCTTTGTCCTAGATGAGGATGAGACGGTTCAGCCCGATTCATATAGTCAATATGAACCAGTAGCGGCTTCGGTGGAACCAGATTCGATAGTAGAGACTTCGACAGCAGTTACTTCATCGAATTCTGTTGAAAATCCTATCGAAAATCTTGCTGAAAGTTCTTCACGTCCACGGCGAGAACGACTTTTACCGGCTCGTTTGAAGGATTGTGTTTTGTCCAATGATGATGATCCCTCTGATGAAGAAATTATCAATTTTGCTCTCTTTGCAGATTGTGATCCGACAAAGTTTCAGGAGGCTTCCCAAGATAATGGTTGGGTTCACGCGATGAATGATGAGATCCACGCGATTGAGAAAAATGATACGTGGGAGCTCACATCTCTCCCGGAAGGCAAAAAGTCCATCGGTGTGAAATGGGTCTATAAGACCAAGTACAAGCCTAATGGTGATGTTGATCGGTTGAAGGCTCGTCTCGTAGTCAAGGGTTACAAACAAAAACCCGGGATTGACTATTTTGAGGTATTTGCTTCGATTGCTAGAATGGATACCATTCGTATGATATTTGCCTTGGCTGCTCAGAAACATTGGAAAATACACCAGATGGATGTCAAGTCTGCATTTCTCAATGGCGTACTTGAGGAGGAAGTGTATGTGGATCAACCTAAAGGTTATGTCAAGAAAGGACAAGAGGGCTTTGTCTACAAATTAAAGAAAGCTCTTTACGGCCTTAAGCAAGCACCGCGAGCATGGTATACCAGAATTGACTCTTATTTTCTGAATCATGATTTTACTCGATGTCCTTATGAGCATACTTTATATGTTAAGAATGGCTTGAATGGTGAGATGCTCATTACTTGCTTATATGTCGATGATCTCATATTTACTGGAGATTGTCAAGAAATGATTTGTGATTTCAGGGAGGCTATGACTCATGAGTTTGAGATGGTAGACATGGGTCTGATGTATTATTTTCTCGGCCTAGAAGTTACACAATCGGAGGATGGTATTTTTATTTGTCAACAAAAGTATGCCAAGGATATTCTTGAGCGTTTCAAGATGGCTACTTGTAAACCAATCAGCACTCCCATGGAAGAAAGGTTGAAGTTGACAAAAGACGGAAGTGGTTCCGAAATTGATCCCACATATTTCAAGAGGCTAGTTGGAAGTCTGAGATGTTTGACTTCTACTCGGCCAGATCTTGCTTTTAGTGTTGGGATAGTAACCAGATTTATGGAGCACCCTAGACAATCACACTTTCAGGCAGCGAAAAGAATTCTACGATATATTAAAGGTACTGTGAATGATGGTATATTCTACACTGCTTCTGATAATTTTCAGCTTGTGAGATATACAGACAGTGATTGGGGAGGTGATATTGGAGAAAGGAAGAGTACTTCTGGTTATGTTTTCTCTTTAGGAAATGGAATTTTTTCTTGGTCCTCAAAGAAGCAGCAAGTGGTTGCTTTGTCCAGTGCAGAAGCGGAATACATAGCAGCAGCTTATTGTGCTACTCAAGCAGTTTGGCTGCATTCGATGCTCGCTGAGTTATAGCATAAGCAGGAGCATTCAACGGTGATTTATTGTGATAACAAGTCAGCAATTGCCCTTGCAAAGAATCCAGTCTTCCATGGAAGAAGCAAGCACATTGATATAAAATACCACTTCATTCGAGATCTGGTGAAGTCCGAGGAGATTGTGCTGTAGTATTGCAAGTCGGTAGACCAAGTGGCCGATATGTTTACTAAGCCCTTGAAGATAGATTCCTTCCTTAAACTTAAGAGAATGATCGGCATGATCAAGATGAACTCGGCTTAAGGGAGGCTGTTGAAAATCGCAAAGGATTTTTCAGATCTTAAGGAGACTTTTCGTAATCCAAGTTCATCTTGAAACTTAGAATCTAGAAAGTTGTTACCTAAGTGGTTGTGTCTTTTAAGATAGCATTTAATGTTGTGAATCTAGACGTGTCTGTTCATATGACTAGAGTAAACGTAGAGTCGTGTGTTAATCCTATATATATGTGTGCGTCTTGTAATCCTTTTAAAGAAGAAGAAGAACAAGCGAATACAGTAGTATTTCAAATTTTCTTCTAACACTTCTGGTCCATTGAATCAATGGTGCTCCTGAAGCTGCTCGAGGCAGGGTGGTGCAGCGACGAAGAGAAGAGCCGGCTTCGTCCTTGCTCCATCTCGGCGAGCTCAATCCTCATGGACAAGGCCGGCTCGTTGCTCATCATGGATGACTACAGCATTTCGATTCGTTTTTATATTTTCGAGCATATGCAGGCAAATATTTTTCATAAGCACATCAAATTACAGTCCCTTTCCTAATACCAGTGAGATGCCATGGAACAGTTTAAAAGTAATATCAATTGTCTATCTTCGTGGGCAGCCTATTACATTATTGAATTGACTTCACATTGATGTTGACTTGATTCTAGAGTAACTTACATTCTAAACCAATGCAAGTCATGTTAAAATAACAACGTAAGCATCAATATAGTCTCATTTTATTCCCATACGGCTCCTCTTTTTGGGCAGCCATTATGATTATTCTTTTCAATATTGAGAAGACCCATAAGAAGCGGGGCAAAGCTCGAATGAGGAAACCAAATGCAAAAAATTATTCAAAATTGATGGTGAGAAGAATGATCATGTTATCATGCTTAGCTTATCCGTTAGATATACAATAATGCAACTCTACCTCGTTGTTCCTACCATCCTGCCAATTCGAAAATTCACGTTGCACTGCCAGTGTGCTTTCCCAATATGAGATTTTAGCAATAGATTTTGAAAAAATTACTAGATTTCTGAACACTTTTGAATATTCTTTTACATTGGACGAATCATGCGAGACTTGTATATCCGGCATACATGCCATCTTCCATTGATAACAGAAAACCCTCTGTGAAGCCCGACCCGCCTTGACTATCAGGGTTGAGGCTCCGAACATGCCAGGAGTGTCGACGCCATTGAGATAAGCTTTTAATTTCACCCGGCCCTGCTGCCGTCGGAGCGAAACACATGCAGAGAACGGCGGCAGACGGAGTCGTATGGAATTCGCCCTGATGAACAAAACGAACCCTGTAAAAGAAATGAAAATTTCCATTAGTCTTCTTGCTTAAGCAAACAATTATGCTTATGAATGGCGATATCAACACATGGAGGTTGTGATCACTGATCACGCCACTCCTTCTCTATGAAAAGAACCACCCGAGAAGGTTGTATCCGGCAATGTTTCTCCACAGCAAGATTGATGAGATGATGCCATTGAGGAGTCCAACTAGAAAAGGCAGTGTCCACTTCAAGAAGATGTACTGCAACAACTGCACTTTGGATCTGCTTCTCCGATCATGCTTGAACAGATCATTCTTATTGATCCTGCAAAACAGAACCCAACCGAACGCCGACATGCAGACGAAAATATTGCAATAAAAGATAGAGTCGTCAACAAAACAGAGAAATTGCCAAAAATATAATCAAGAAAACATATATAATTGGATTTGCTTCAGAAAACTACTCATAGTCCAATATTCATCGGTAAGTTCACTAAAAGATTTCATGCTCTACAAAAAGATGCATTATTCTTCTTCTGGGGCTAGCCAACCTCGTTGCCATGTGTGTTAATCAATTTAGATCGCCAAAATTCGATTTTTGCGCACGAGATTCTGTAACTCCATACAATTTGCAGAGGTGACAAACAACCGAAGCAAATGATTGAAGCGGGGATGAGAGCCTAGATTTGCAAAAAGTTATGAGGATACTCTACCGTTGCTATTGATCGTTGTACTAGAATCTGTAAATGGATTTCGGCATGTGATGTGAACCCCGGATAAAGAAGAATCCATGTGGCAATTTAGATTTGATTGTTAGATTGGAGTACCTTTGCCCGAACATTGACAGAAAAAGGCGCACGTGATCTTGGCTTAAAAGCTAACAATGGCTTTATAAATAAATAAAAAACAAAAAGCGTAAGTTTCCTTAGAGAGGTGGTAAACAGATGTGATGAGAGCTTAACTGAAGAAAGGGAAGGTTTGACATAAATTACAGTAAAGATACTATGAAGAAACAAGTACATTTAAGAAAAAGCAGGAAATAACTAGCTCATTTTTCTGGTAAGTTTTAATATCTACAGAAATTGAAAAACTTGCCCGACCAGGAGGTTCCTACCCCTCCTAGGCCGCCTCTGACTAGGCCGTTGCCTTCTCTTGGCATTTCCTTCAAACCAAACAAGTTTCCAAGAGATGAATGCATTTCCAATGACCACTCCAATTACTAAGCCGCTCCCATACCCCATAAGAACAATTTTCCAATCGAGTTCAATTGGGGATCCCAAGTCTTCTTCTTGGTGGGTTGAAGGTTGTCCTGACGCATCCCCTAAATCTCGACATTTTGAGGATATGAATTCTCCACATAGTCCCGGGTTCCCTTGAAAAGAATCATCCGAAAACGTATCGAACTGTTTCCCTCTAGGCACAGACCCGGTCAAATTGTTGTAAGACACATTTAGGAAAGAAAGGAACCCGAGTTCTGTTAGCTTCTTGGGGATATGTCCTAAGAGTTTGTTTCTAGAAAGATCCAATGACTCAAGTGCTGTGAGATTCCCTAACGATGGTGGGATGTTACCAGTGAGGAAATTGTGAGAAAGGTTTAGTCCTTGCAGTCCCTTGAGATCACCTATGGCACTCGGGATCTCTCCTTCGAAAAAATTGCTGGAGAGGTCAACGACCGTGAAGACTTCTGGTATCTTTGGGTAATACCATTCAAGCCCTTTGTAAATCACTGTCATGGAGAAATCGTAATCGCCATAGTAGGTGAACGCAGGGTATATTTTTGGCCCCAGCTTTCTTTGCATGTATGCAAAGATTTTTGTCTCGTATTTTATGGCGTTCCAAGACTGAAAGAATTCCATTGGCAACTTACCAGCAAATGTATTAATAGAGAGGTCAAGTATCGCTAGCTTAAGGAATGTGGAATTGGATGTAGGCCTCTCTATGACACCGTGGAATTTATTGGATCGCAAAATAAGGACATGAAGCTTCAGTAGAGATCCCAACCATGACGGGAAGGTGTCCACGATAAAATTGTTTGCAAAGTTGATGAACTCAAGCATTTTGCAATTGGCCAAGGACCTCGGTAACTTGCCTTGCAACTGGTTATCACTCAAATCAATCATCGTCAGTTGCGTCCCCCTCACCAACACCTCAGGAATTCTCCCGTGGAAATTGTTGCCTTTTAAGTTCAATATCATGAGAGATTCGCTGATATTGCCCATACAAACCGGAAGCATACCAGTCAAATTGTTAGAAGAAAAGTCTAGTGTGATTGCTGAACTCAAATTGCAAATCCATGGTGGCAATGCTCCTGTCAGCCTGTTGTTGGATAGTATGTAGTACAGTATGGACGGTGGTGCTTCAGGGGGTGGTCCTTTCAACTTGTTATGAGATAGGTCTATTGTGTACATATGTAGAGGATTGATTGGGTTATATCGAGCAAGACCGGTTAAGAAGTTATGAGAGACATTCAGGTACTGCATGTAATTGGTACTGCTGTTCCACACCCAAAGGGGCACTTCTCCCCTAATGTCGTTATTCGACAGGTCCAACCATCTCATCCTCCCTTGGTTTTGTAAGAATGCCGGAAACTCGCTCAAATTGCATGATGCCAGTCCTAGGATATGAAATTGAGGAAGAGTAACATTCACACTACTCGTGTGGCATGATAACTGGTTAGATGATAGTTGGAGCACTCTCAATCGTTTGAGCTTGAGAAAGTCGTCTAGTTTAACGGTACCACTGAAGTTGTTTTTCGCAAGGACGAGGACTTTGAGATTTTGGAGTTGATAGATTGATGAAGGTATCTCGCCAAGGAATTTATTGCCTTTAAGGTCAAGCACGACGAGTTGAGTGAGGCTCATAAGCTGAGATGGGATGGTACCGCTTAATTGGTTGCCAATAAAGCTTAACTCAACAAGCCGAGACAAGTTTCCAATTGAGGGTGGGATCTCGCCATATAAGTTGATCATCTGGAGGATCAAAGTTGTAAGCTTTTTATTCTTCCAAACCCAAGACAAAGAGGAAATGGACTGGGCGGTGAATGGGTTCATTGCAACATCTAGGTATTCAAGGTTACTAAGATTAGCAAATGAAGCCGGGATGGATCCTGAGAATTTGCAACCATCTATGTCGAGATAAGTCAAGGAAGGAAGGTTTCCGATGGATTCGGGTAGCGAACCTGTCAAATTGCACGTGTCGGATACAAGATTCAATATCTGCAAGGAGCGGAGATTACCGATTGAAGTGGGTATCTCCCCGGAAAAGCTCGTGCCAGGCAGTCGCAGCTCTTCAAGAGGACTACTTGAGTTAAAGTCAAGCAACTGTCCCGTGAGAGCTTCATTGTCAGCCACCCCAAGATTTTGCAGCTTTGGGAAATTGAAAATGGCAGACGGAAATACACCGTGCAGGTCACAGACATCCATGTTCAGGCTTCTCAAGGAAGATAGATTTGCTAGATTGTTGGGCACTTCTGATGAGATGCTGACGACACCAAGGAGAAGTACTTCCAGGCTGGTCAGATTTTGAGCTAGGCTTCTCAAGCCTAGCGGTTTCATTTCCAACAAACTTGTAGAAATATATGGATCCAGATTGCAACATAGGTTAAGGTACACCAACCTCGTCAGCTTGAAGATTTCAGATGGGACCAAGCCAGAAAAAACGGAAAAAGAGACATCAAGATGAGTCAATCTCAACAGATCTCCAATTCGGGCCGGTATTTGAGAGTAGTTGAAGTGATTGTGGCTGAGATCGAGCCTTTCAAGGTGAGAAAGCTGGAACAGGGTACTATTGTTGTCAATAGAACCATAGAGAAAACTACTTCTTAGGATGACAGCAATTACATGGCCAGTGTTCTTCTCGCACTCGATCCCATCCCAGGAGCAGCAATCACGACTATTTTTCCAGGATAGAGTCCTGGGATGAGCGAGAGGATCACTAGAAACATTGGCGATTTCATATCTCTCTTTAAACTGCAGCAATGCAGACATTTCGTCCTCAAGACACAGAGGTTTCATAGAATGAGAGAGATTGTGCGCACCAATAGGATGAGACCACAAGTACAAGAAAAGCAAGTGGATAGACATGTAGAACCATGACGAGCAAGCCATTTTGTTTCAAACAGAGAACTTTGTTTTGATGAGCATAGTATGAGAGAGTGAAGCCGATTTTATAGGCGGTGCTTGGTACCTAGGGGTGTGAACATGCCTTGTCTCATGCTACGATGTGTCAAATCGTTGACTTTGCAAATGATGTAACATGCAGAAATATGTGCAATACATATGAATATTTAGCTACCGGGGAACATAAGGAGAAACTTCAGGCCCAAATCGACAATTGATTGATTGACTGGAAATTCAGCCAATAGATTTGTCATTTGCATGGAAGACTTGGGCCAACAGTAAGTCCAAAATTTGCATACCCGAGGGGTCATATAGCAACAGCATGATGGTCCACTTCACAAAAAATCCTTCTTTGCGGGAAGATACTAGATAAGGTAAAGAGCTTGTATGGTTAAGAAATGGTTTGAGGTTAATTATTCCCTCCATTCTAGACCAAAAGTATCCATTCATACGTTGTGACAGCTGCAAAAAAGTCTATGAAATGGTACAAATCGAGGGTCGAAATTGAAGACTTTGGTTGGGCCCCTCCTGTCCACTCAACAATCACTCGGCGTTGGACCTTTCTATTTGAGTCGTTAGTGCTGTTTATACTTTGAATTTATGATATGTGAACACTTCCTTTGGTCCCTGATGAGGAATGTGACTTATTGTTATGTAATGCGTTTGGAGAAATTATGACTGTTAAGAGTTTTGAATAGTTTTACTTATTTAGAGTGAGAATAGAGATACAATAAAGGCGATTGTCTATGTCCAATTAGACATTTGTAATGTTGCCTAAAATTTTTTTGTTGCTTGTTCTCTGTGTATGACCGAAACGAAAGGAAACTAGAGACAAACTGCACTGTTGATGGCACCATCAAGATATAAAACAAATTTAGCAAATAAAAATGAAACACTAACTTAAAAATACATCTCTGAACAAGTTTCATCACCGAAAATTGGAAATTAGAAGTCGCTATATTTTTCCGGCTAAGTAACTATTAAGATTTAAAAAAGAAGAAGAATCTAATACACAAAAGCCGTATACCACATGGTACTCTCACGTGTGAGTTTTACGTAGCAATTATTTTTATGTTCACTTTATACTCTTATCCTAACAAATTTATAATTTTTATGCTTATATCGGTAACAAATCTCTAACCGCTATGCAAGAAATAATAGATTTATGTATTTATGTAATCAAATCCTAGCAAATCTCTTGTTCTTATGCATATTTGGTAATAAATCTCTAACCGATGTATAAAAAATGAAAGACCTGATAAACATTAAAACACAATTCTTTAATGTATATAGAGATTCTAAGTAGATGTACAATCAAAGATACTGTGTAGGTTAAATTCTATTTTGTTCCCAAATCTGCTTTTATGTATATAGAGATTCTAAGTAGATGTACGATCAAAGATATTGTGCAGGTTAAATTCTATTTTGTTCTCAAATCTGTTTTTATGACTCTGTTCAGAGCAAATGCTACCAGAGAACCAGATTTTATAGGCGGTCGCTTGGTGCGTAGGGGTAAGAGCATGCCGCATCGCACCCTACGATGCATCAAAATCAATGACTTTGTCAGTGATAAACTCACAAAATGGACAAATAGATCTGTATTTGCATGGAAGACTTGGGTCAACAGTTAATCCAAAAAAATTTGCAAACCAAGGGGTCATATGGCAACATATGATGGTCCCCCTTCACAAAAAAGTCCCACTGCGGGAAGATAAGATGAAGAGCTTGTGTGGTTAATAAGACGGTTTGAGGTCATCCCCTCCATTCTAGCCAAATGTATCCATTCATAAGTCGTGACAGCAGCAAACAAGTCTATAAAATGTTACGAATTGGGGGTTGAAATCAAAGGCTTTGGTTTATCATTTGGCCCCTCTTGTTCGTCTAATGATTGCTCAAGGTTGGACCTGTTTGTTTGCGATACTAGCGCTGTTTTCACTTTGAATGCATGATCTGCGACCATTTTATTTGGTCACCTCGCTCAGGCCAGGGTAAGAATTTTACCTACCCAAATTTGGGTAGTTTAAATTCTATTTTGTTCTCAAATCTGTTTTTCTGATTGTGTTCAGAGCAATGCTACCGGGGAAGCAGGTTTTATAGGCGGCGCTTGGTGCGTAGGGGCAAAAAAATGCCGCATTGCACACACTGCGATGCATCAAAGTCAATGACTTTGCCAGTGATAGGGTTAGCAACCGGGGACTACAAAAAAAAGCTACGGGCCCAAATTGACAAATAGATCTGTCATTTCCATGGAAGACTTGGGTCAACAGTTAGCCCAAAATTTTGCAAACGTAGGGGTCATATAGCAACATATGATGGTCCCCCTTCACAAAAAAGTCCCTCTGTGGGAAGATAAGATGAAGAGCTTGTGCGGTTGATAAGACGGTTTGAGGTTAGTCCCTCCATTCTAGCCAAATGTATCCATTCATAAGTTGTGACAGCAGCAAAAAAGTCTGTGAAATGTTACGAATTGGGGGGTCAAAATCGAAGACTTTGGTTGCTCGTTTGGTCCCTCTCAGTCGCCCAATAATTGCTCTGGGTCGGCCCTGTTTGTTTGTGATATTAGCTCTGTTTTCAATTTGAATGCATGATTTACGAACGTTTCATGTGGTCACTCATGAGGAATGTAATTTCTGTTGTGTCATGCTTTGGAGAAAGGGATAAATACACAAATAATCCTTGAACTTTGACTCAATATGCAACGTTATCTCTAAATTTTTAATTTGTTCAATGTGGTCCCTGAAGTTTATCTTAATGTGCAATGTCGTCATGAACTTCTAATTTATTCATTATGGTCCACGAACTTTTGGTGCATGTTCAATTTAGTCCCTGAACTACACGAAAATATTCAATATTGTCCCTGAACTTAAATTAATGAAAGGACAATATGGAACATATTTATATAGTTGATGGATTAGATTGAACATGTACAAAAAAATTCATGGATCATGTTGAACAAATTAGAAGTTTAGGGATGATATTGCAAGTTAGGTTAAAGTTCAAGGACCACATTGAACTTTCATGGATAATGTTACATATTGGGCCAAAGTTTATGGACCATTTCTGTCATTTTTCCCCTGGAGAAATTAAGACTGTTGAGAGTTTTGATCAATCGCATTTAGTGAGAGGGGACAATAGAGGTGGAATTGGCCCTTTGTCATTCTGCAGATTGTTGCTCCATGGGCGATTGTTTATGTAATAAGGCGTTTGTATCGTGCAATAGCCTAACGTTGGTGCCTAATATTTTCCTATTGCTTGTCTTGTTTATGCCAAAACGAATAGAACCAAAGACAAAAATAAAATAAAATATAATGTCGTCGGCACCATCGAGATCAAGAAAATAAATACAGAAGCAAAATATAACTTTCTCAATGAGCTTCATCACTGAGAACTGGAAAGGAAGGGATGCTATCTGAGCAAGCTAAGATCAGGATGTGAGAGTACGGTAGATACGTATTAATCTTGCAATCTAAAAGCAGAATTAGGTTCACTCGACCTTCAACCTAAATGGATGTTTGAGATGTAAGTAATCAAAAACTGCACTAAGTTCTCCCCTCCGTTCTAGACGAAAAGTATGCATTTCATAAGTTGTGACAACAGCAAACAAGTCTACGCCATGGGCGAGGGCAGAAATGAAGAATTTGGTTGCTCATATAGCCCCTCTAGTTTGCCGTTGCGACAGCTCCATCTCGGAATTCCGTTTGCAACATTAGCGCTATCTTTCTCTGGCTACACTCAATCAATCATAGAAAAATGCATCTACTTCTTAATTGCTTGTTCGTTCTGTTTCTGTTTCTGTCTCCAAAATAAATAGAAAACAGAGAAAACCTCAACTATGTTGTTGGTACCATCAAGATCCTTCATTCATTGTGCAAACAATGCTCATCGGTTCACAAGGGAACAACAAATTTATTACATCCACTCCCAAATTCAATCAAGGGAGTTTTGTCCAAACCTCATGCTCCATTTATTTCATGAAAAATAAACTCTAATAAAAAATTTTCCAAAGGAACTTATTTTTAAGCATGTTAGTATGTACTTGCCAAACAATAGGGAAGTCGTTTGCTGATATTTGTTATAGGAAAATTACGAACTACACATTTGAGAACAAGCCTCGAGTGCAACCGGAGTCCCAAGTTCGGGTGCTGGGGACCCGGCCCGAGCCCGGCCATGGGGAACATTCCTGTGAACATGGACCCACAGCGTTCAACCTTCTTGAGATCCCCTGTTTCAACCTTCTCGGCATCTCCACACATTACAATGCAGCAAACCAGGTCCCCATTTGCCGAAGTAAAAAAACGTGAAATTTACGAGCTATAATACTTATAACATATAAAGTTTACCCTCTTATTGCATTGGCGTCTTCATCAGTGGCGATCCAGCGATAGAGTTATAATACTTATAACAAAGCATAATGTTTGCGATTGTCTATTTGCCATCACATTTTATCGTGCAATTACATGACGTTTCATTTCAACTAAGAACAAAACGCAGTGCAATGTGATTTCGTTCTTTGTTTTATGACTTTCTGTTATGTCCAAGTGAAAAAGTACCTTTAAAAAAAAAATTTGCACCGCACAACATTGTAACCATATATATCCCGTATTGTGGGCATCATTCAAGACAAAATCTCGCAAACGAAATTCCTTCACTCGTTGCGTAGACAATTGATTGATTGACTGGAAATTCAGCCAATAGATTTGTCATTTGCATGGAAGACTTGGGCCAACAGTAAGTCCAAAATTTGCATACCCGAGGGGTCATATAGCAACAGCATGATGGTCCACTTCACAAAAAATCCTTCTTTGCGGGAAGATATTAGATTAGGTAAAGAGCTTGTATGGTTAAGAAATGGTTTGAGGTTATTCCCTCCATTCTAGACCAAAAGTATCCATTAATACGTTGTGACAGCTGCAAAAAAGTCTATGAAATGGAACGAATCGAGGGTCGAAATTGAAGACTTTGGTTGGGCCGCTCCCGTTCACTCAACAATCACTCTGCGTTGGACCTTTATATTTGCGACGCTAGTGCTGTTTCCACTTTGAATTTATGATCTGTGAACACTTCCTTTGGTCACTGATGAGGAACGTGACTTAGTGTTATGTAATGCGTTAGGAGAAATTATGACTGTTAAGAGTTTTGAATAGTCTTACTTATTTAGAGTGAGAATAGGGGTAGAATAAAGGCTATTGTCTATGTCCAATTAGACATTTGTAATGTTGCCTAATATTTTCTTGTTGATTGTTCTTTGTGTATGACCGAAACGAAAGGAAACTGGAGACAAACTACACTATTGATGGCACCATCAAGATCTAAAACAAATTTAGCGAATAAAAGTGAAACATTAATCATAAAAAAAACCTCTTTGAACAAGTTTCATCACTGAAAATTGGAAATTGGAAGTCGCAATTTTTTTTCCAGCTCAGTAGCTATTAAGATTTAAAAAAGAAGAAGAATCTAAATACACAAAAGCCGTATACCACATGGAACTCTCAAGTGTGAGTTTTACGTAGCAATTATTCTTATGTTCACTTTATAAAATCTCTTATCCTAACAAAATTATAATTTTTATGCTAATATTGGTAACAAATCTCCAAGCGCTATGCAAGAAATAATAGATTTATGTATTTATGTAATCAAATCTAAGCAAATCTCTTGTTCTTATTCATATTTGGTAATAAATCTCTAATTGATGTATAAAAAGCAAAAGACCTGATAAACATTAAAACATAATTCTTTAATGTATATAGAGATTCTAAGTAGATGTACGATCAAAGATATTATGCAGGTTAAATTCTATTTTGTTCTCAAATCTATTTTTCTGACTCTGTTCAGAGCAAATGCTACCGGGGAAGTAGATTTTATAGGCGGTCGCTTGGTGCGTAGGGGTAAGAGCATGCCGCATCGCACCCTACGATGCATCAAAATCAATGACTTTGTCAGTGATAAACTCACAAAATTGACAAATAGATCTGTATTTGCATGGAAGACTTGGGTCAACAGTTAGTCCAAAAAAATTTGCAAACCAAGGGGTCATATGGTAACATATGATGGTCCCCCTTCACAAAAAAGTCCCTCTGTGGGAAGATAAGATGAAGAGCTTGTGTGGTTAATAAGACGGTTTGAGGTCAGTCCCTCCATTCTAGCCAAATGTATCCATTCATAAGTCATGACAGCAGCAAACAAGTCTATAAAATGTTACGAATTGAGGGTTGAAATCGAAGGCTTTGGATGCTCATTTGGCCCCTCTTGTTCGCCCAATGATTGCTCAAGGTTGGACCTGTTTGTTGGCGATACTAGCGCTGTTTTCACTTTGAATGCATGATCTGCGAACATTTTATTTGGTCACCTCGCTCAGGCCAGGGTAAGAATTTTACCTACCCAAATTTGGGTAGTTTAAATACTATTTTGCTCACAAATCTATTTTTCTGATTGTGTTCAGAGCAATGCTACTGGGGAAGCAGATTTTATAGGCGGCGCTTGGTGCGTCATCGCGCACGCTACGATGCATCAAAGTCAGTGACTTTGCCAGTGATAGTGTCAGCAACCGGGGACTACAAAGAAAAGCTACGGGCCCAAATTGACAAATAGATCTGCCATTTCCATGGAAAACTTGGGTCAACAGTTAGCCCAAAAATTTGCAAACGTAGGGGTCATACAGCACATATGATGGTCCCCTTCACAAAAAGTCCCTTTGTGGGAAGACAAGATGAAGAGCTTGTGTGGTTGATAAGACGGTTTGAGGTTAGTCCCTCCATTCTAGCCAAATGTATCCATTCATAAGTTGTGACAGCAGCAAACAAGTCTGTGAAACGTTACGAATTGGGGGGTCAAAATCGAAGACTTTAGTTTTCTCGTTTGGCCCCTCTCGTTCGCCCAATAATTGCTCTGGGTTGGCCCCATTTGTTTGCGATATTAGCTCTGTTTTCAATTTGAAAGCATGATTTACGAACGTTTCATGTGGTCACTCATGAGGAATGTAATTTTTGTTGTGTCATGCTTTGGAGAAAGGGACAAATACACAAATAATCCTTGAACTTCGACTCAATATGAAAAGTCGTCTTTGAGTTTTTAATTTATTCAATGTAATTTTTGAAGTTTATCTTTATATGCAAAGTCATTGTGAGCTTCTAATTTATTCAACATGGCCCCTGAATTTTTGGTGCATGTTCAATCTAGTCCATGAACTATATGAAAATATCCAATATTGCCCCTGAACTTGAATTAATGGAAGGACAACTTTAAACATTTTTATATAGTTGAGAGACTAGATTGAATATGTATCAAAAGTTTAAAGACCACATTGAATAAATTAGAAGTTTAGAGATGACATTATGCGTTAGGCTAAAATTTAGGGACCACATTGGACGTATTAAAAGTTTAGGGACGACATTCAAAGTTCAGGGCCATATTAAGCTAAAATTTAGGGACCACATTGAATACATTAAAAGTTTAGGGGCAATATTGTACATTGGACCCCGTTTAGAGACCATTTGTATCATTTTTCCTTGGAGAAATTAAGACTGTTTAGAGTTTTGAACAATCTCACTTAGGGCCTGTTTGGTTCGGCTTTTCAAATGCTATTTGGGAGAATGCAAATACCTTTAGGTGAAAGCCACTTGGGGAAATGTAAGTGGTGTTTGGTAAAAAAAATTTTATGAAGCTACTTTGGCCTAAGTAGTGTTTGGCAATTTGTTTTTTTGCAAAGGGCTTTGGCAATTTTTATTTTTTATATTCTTATTTTGCCCTTGTTGCTGTTCATCTTCTTCACCAAAATGTGACCGGCGAGGGCGGATTTGGCCGGCGAAGGGCCAGCGAGGGGCCAGCGAGGTCGCCTGACCCAAGCGAAGGCCGCTTGGGGTCGCGCGACCCAGGCCGACGTCGCCTGAGGTCGCGCGACCCCAAGCGACCTCGCCGGCCCCTCGCCGGCCCTTCGCCGGCCAGATCCGCCCTCACCGGTCACATTTTGGTGAAGAAGATGAACAGTAACAAGGGCAAAACAGGAATATTAAAAATAAAAATTGCCAAAGCCCTTTGCAAAAAAAAATTGTCAAACACTACTTAGTGAAGCTACTTTGGCCTAAGTAGTGTTTGGCAACTTTTTTTTTGCAAAGGGCTTTGGCAATTTTTGTTTATAATATTCCTATTTTGCCCTTGTTACTGTTCATCTTCTTCACCAAAATGTGACCGGCGAGGGCAAATTTGGCGGGCGAAGGGCCGGTGAGTTCGCCTGACCCAGGTGAAGGCCATCGCTTGGGTTGCGCGACCTCAGGCGACGTCGGCCTGGGTCACGACCGAGGTAGCCGTTGCCTGAGGTCGTGCGACCCACGCGGTCAGCCGCCTGGGGTCGCGCGACCCAGGCGACGGCTGCCTGGGCGGTCCCCCAACACCAAGCGACGGCGCCTAGGCGGTCGCCCAACCCCAGGTGGCCTTCGCCTGGGTCAGGCGACCTCGCCGGCCCTTCGCCCGCTAGATCTGCCCTCGCCAGCCCTTCACCGGCCAGATCTGCCCTCGCCGGCACTTCATCGGCCACCCTTGCTGTGAAGAAGATAAACAGTAACAGGGGCAAAACCAGAATATTGAAATTTGAGTGAGGGCAATTTGGGAGGAGAAAAAAAGGCTTCAACATTTGTGGAATGCCGAACGCCCAAAGCTGGCTTGGGAAGAGAAAAAAAGGTTTCAGCATTTGTGGAATGCCGAAAGCCCAAAACTGGTCTGGACCAGCTTTGGACTTTCGGCATTCCAAATGCTAGCTTTCGGCTTTTCGGACTCGGAAAGCTAAACCAAACGATTCAGCATTTTGAGAAGGGGCTTTTGAGGCCAAAAGCCCCTTCCCAAAGCTGAATCAAACGGGGCGTTAGTGAGAGGGAGAATAGAGGTGGAATTTGTGGAATTGGCCCTTGTCATTCTGCAAATTGTTGCTCCTAGGGTGATTGTTTGTGTAGTAAGGCGTTTGTATTGCGCAATAGCCTAACGTTGTTGCCTAATATTTTCCTATTGCTTGTCTTGTTTATGCCAAAACGAATAGAACCAAAGATAAAAAAAATGTACTGTCAGTTGGCACCATTGAGAACTAGAAAATAAATACCGACAAGCAAAAGTTGACTTTCTCAATGAGTTTCATCACCGAGAACCAGAAAGGAAGGGATGCTATTTGAGCAAGCTAAGATCTGGATGTGAGAGTACCGCGGACACGTATTCATCTTGCAAATCTAAAAGCAGAATTAGGCTCACTTGACCTTCTACCCAAATGGATGTTTGAGATGTAAGTAATCAAAAACCGCGCTAAGTTTTCCCCTCCGTTCCAGACAAAGAGTATGCATTTCATAAGTTGTGACAACAGCAAACAAGGCTATACTAAGGGATGAATTGAGGGGAGAAATGAAGACTTTGGTTGCTCAGATAGCCCCTCTAGTTTTCCGGTGCGACAGCTCCATCTCGGTCTTCTGTTTGCAACATTATCGCTATCTTTCTCTAGCCACAACTCGATCAATCGTAGAAAAATGCATCTTGTTCATTCTGTTTCTGTCTCCAAAATAAATAGAAAATAGAGAAAACCTTAAACTATGTCGTTGGCCCCATCAAGATCCTTCATTCATTGTGCAAACAATGCTCATCGGTTCACAAGGGAACAACAAATTTATTACATTCACTCCCCAAATCAATCAAGGGAGTTTGTCCAAACCTCAAGGTCCCTTTATTTCACGGAAAATCCGGAACTTATTTTCAAGGCATGTTAGTCTGTATTTGCCAAACAATAGGGAAGCCATTTGCTGATATTTGTTATGGGAAAATTATGAAATACACGTTTGAGAATAAGTCTTGAGTACAACCGGAGTCCTAAGTTCGGGCGCTAGTCCCGGGCTAGGCCTTGGGGAACAATCCTGGGAACATGGACCACCCACGCTCAACCTTCTTGAAATCCTCTGTTTCAACCTTCTTGGCATCTCCACGCATTACAATGTAGCAAACATGGCCCGTGAAATTTAGGGGTTTTAATACTTATAATATATAAAGTTTAACCTCTTATAGAACCGACGTCCTCATCAGTGGCGATCCAGCCATAGGGATCATAACCACAGCGACGAAGGTAGCACAATCCCTCGGGTTCGGCCTGGTCACCGGCTCTACTATCATCTACAATGACCTGACTCGACCGGATGGAAGGGAGTTAAGCCCCTAAAAGTAGTACTTAAGTTAGTGTCAGACCAGCTTGCATTGCCGTGATCAAAGGAACAAAACTTGAGATATTTTAAATCTTTTGAACACGATTGAAGGAACAAACCGTTGGTAAAAAATGTACACGTGAAACGGAATGGGAAGAAAATGGAATTAAATTTTGAGGCATGATAACACTCTTTTTAAAGAATTATCTGCCCTACAACATTACTAATGATTACTGGCAAAAATCCTCCCAGATACAACAAAGTTGTCATGCCTCGAACCCGGCGAGCACGCGAACATCCCACGCTGGTCATTAAGAGTGCGATGTCCCAGGACGCATCACTGACCCAATCGATTCACTAACGATCATACATGCATGCGGAAGCGATCTATAACACCTTATCAACATCACAAATAACTCAGGACAGCCAAGGAGACAATAGGAATACTCATCAACAAAACAACTTAAGGGCGACTTTCCACCAACTACACATACAGAAGGATCGAGTTAACCTAAACTCCTCTAGAGCAAGGTATCCAAAAGCAGAAAGTTCATCCCACGCCCACATCACCCTTGGTCGTCGATCCTTACATGACGTCTAATCGTCACCCCAAACCTGAAAATGTTTAACTACGGAGGGGTGAGATAACTCAGCAAGTAAACTCCCTAAACCTCGTTTAGGAGAATACGTTGCTTCCGGATCGTCCTAAACATACAAGTCTACCATAACAAACGTGCCATAACACAATCACAAGCATTCTTACCTGGCTGAGACGCACGTATATGCCACAACGATACATCAACCATATCACATAACCAAAGTATGTAATAAGAATTCATAGACATCAATGCATCACGGTCACGTGTGTCTCGATTATAAAGCAAAACCCACTTGAGCACATCCCATACCATGCCTCGCAGTTTTTACCCCATAATCAAGCACTATACATCATACATATCCAGATTTTTCACGACTTGCATAAGCACGCCTCAAGTCCAAAAACTAGCCATTGATCTTGATCTGCGTAAACACGCCTCAGGTCCAACAATACTTCTAAAGCCCATGTCAAAATGTCTCAGGCTCAGTGTCTCTAGCCCGCGTAACACGCCTCAGGCGCAACACCATCTCCTTTTTACGACACAACCCGCGTAAAACGCATTAGGTTGGTGATCTTCCGGTAAACCGGGCATCGCCCCGCGTAACATGCCTCAGGACAGATTCAATTCCCCACGTAAAACGCATCAGGGATTATGTTAGCACACGTGCACATATTTTCCATTTATTATATGGACCATGCGTATAAACACCTCAGGGTATTTAATAATCGTGCAACATGTCGGGCACCCAATCACATGCCAATTTCATACGACCAACTCATAGACATCATTCGACATATTCGAGCTAACAATAAGCCATGCTAACTCACAATTTCACCAATTCAATTTGCACGTACACAATTTAACATGATTTTTTGCATTTTAAGCCAAATTACACCACTCAAGGGCACCGTACTCCTACCAACAACCCCAATCCAGCACGCATCACATTTCGAACATAAACATGCATCAATTCAGCCACAATATGCACAGCAACTCAGCCATCACGGAAAAATCACTATAACGGCACATTTAAGCCCGTTTTTCACGCAATAAATCACGATAATCATCCGTAATCATTCCGATTACCTAATTAATCAATTCTAACCTCAATTCCACCTAAAAAACTATCACAATTCCAACCAAACCACTCAGCCAAATCAGTCCAACCATTTCTCTACGAACAACCCCTAAAACTCGTTAAAACGGGCCCGAACTAACCCGAAATTACCTGTTATCCTAGGCGAGGGTTAGGATATCACTTACTTGTGATTCCAAGCAAGATTTGAGCACTACCAGGTGGCTGTACAGAGGAGAAACAGCAGCAGCAGCGGCGTCACATGATGAGGGGTACCGGCGGTTCATCGGCGGCCACGAGCGGCGGCGAGCGGTGGCAATGGGATGCTAGCTTTCTCGGCTGTGCTGGGCTGAGATGGGGGCTGGTGAGGGTGTTTCACGGTGGAAAACGTGGGAGAGATACGGCGGTGGCAGTGGTGGTGCAACACGGCGAAAGGGCGAGCGACGGTTCGACGAAATGGCGACGAACGGACGGCGATTGGCTGGCCAGTTGGCCAATTTCCATGAGGGAGAGGAGGAGAGGGAGTTCTCAACCAAAAGAGGGAGAGGGAGAGTTGAGCGTGAGAAATGAGGGGAGAGAGGGAGAGAGGAAAAGGAAGAAAAAGAAAAGAAAAGCCTAGTCTAGCCTACCCGGAAAATTACTATCCTACCCCTCTCTCTAATTTCTAATCGACAGCCACAATTCGATCTTATCTTAAAATCGATGGCCCAGATTGATTCCCATCAAAATATCCAAGGGCAAAAATTGAAATTTCACAAAAAGTGCAGGAGCAAAATCGTCCAAAAATTTTTATCTCTAAAGTTGGTATGAAATGATCAAAATGCCCTTCTCATATTACGCTTGGTCTTCACAAAATCCTAGAGGTAAAACGGTCATTTTCCACTTCTTGTCAAAATTTCAGTTTTCTGACGAATTCGGACAAATCCGAGGCTGACCACGTTAACAACAACGTCGTCTAATTACTCTGTCATGACTTTCAAAATTTTCGATACCCAAACTCGATCTCTAATTAATGACTAACTCCAAAAAACGCAACTTGAACGTATCTCAAACTAACGGGTGACTTTCGGGAAAATCCGTATATTCGACCCGTGGTCAATACTAAATCGAGCCACATTTAAGTTCACTTGAGCCATAGCGACCTCGATTGTTATATAGTTGCGAGGATCAATCACTAGTTCTAAAGAACACGATCGTTTGGAATAGATTTGAGATCGTTAGCAAATTTCATATTCTGGCGAGGCGGAATCACTCGCGATCCAATTATACGGCATTCGCAAATCGATCCATGACCATCCTTAGATTGATCTATATTAGCCCAAAATATTACCTCGACAATCCTTATGGTCGAAAGTCAATCCATGGTCAGGTTCTATGGTCGCGCGAATCTAGATCCCTAATTAGCCTTTCCCTACTGGTTAGTGTCCCAAGAGTGATCAAGTCTGGATGAGATTTACTACAAGTGCATTATTGAAATTATGCATTTCATAAATACCAAGTGGGCCAAGATTTGGAATGTCACAAAAGTCTTAATAAAAATACCATATAGCAATTCCGGTATTTTTCCAAGATCTCGAAAACAATTGGAAAAGAAGGCTATTTGATTTTTAAGAAAGAAGTATCAAAAGTAAGCGAAAAGAGACTTCAAAAATATGAATATATACTTTAGTCTTTTTGAACCGAATGCAACCTTTCGTGAGAAGTTGCATTGTCAAAAGATGTCTTCTCAAAAAATAAAATTCGGATTAAAATAATAATAAAATAATAATATTTTACTTTTATTATTCCGAATTTTATAAATTCTGAAAAAATAATCTTTGAATAATACAACCTTTAAAGATGAAGGAGTTATGTCTGAAAAGACATAACCTTCCAAAGGTGAAGTAGTTATTTCCGAATAGACACACTTCTTCCAAAGGTTATAAAAGCGCCTAATAACTATTAGGCAAAATAGTAAAATTCGAAATTAATTAATAAAAAATAACTGTCACTCTATTGCAAACAGTATAGGACAAACTGTTATTTTATAATAATAAATTTGAAATTTAATAAATAAATAGCAAATGAGGATTAGTGCTAATTATGATCCACGCTAAGTACTAAGTGCGCAATTATTCGCGTATCCGCATGCGGGTATTGTGAGATCTAGCCCACAGCCTATCGTCTTCAATTGAACAAGTTAGAAGACGTCCATATTAATATAGTGGCCCACACAATCAAAACTTTCCTACGTGGAACAAGAAAAAGCACTATTTTGTTTTACAAACAAACAACCAACACAAACTATCCATTCTTCTCACCGATTCCTCTATAGAATTTCAGGATACAATTTTCTATGAGCTAGGCATACATTTCTTCTTGTTTAATCAGTCTTAACTTTGTGTCGATATTAATTATGCTCGAATAGACCCGTTGAAGATGATTACAACTCGTTAGAATATTATGTCGTTGCTTGCCGGAGCAAATTTTTTGTATTCCATCAATCATCCATAGGCAATTCAATGATCGATCAACTTTCCTTTGGGCTTGATCATTCTATTCATATTGCCTATTTGAGTAGAAACAAAGCATTTTGTTTGCGATCGTCTGTGTGGTACGACATTTTATTGTGCAATTTCACGAAGTTTCATCTTAACTAAGCACGAAACGCAGAGTAATGCAATTTCTTTTTTGGCTTTATGTTATGATGCTTCATTGTGTCCTAGTGAAAAAGTACCTATAAGGAAAAATTTTACGGAACAATTATTGTGACATCCTCAAATTTCGACCCTATTCAGGATGTAATGAATGGTTATTTCATCAATGCGCAATGAGTAGAATTAGGCTCTAAATTGTTTATTGAATCATTCGAGGGTATTCCAAGCTTTGGGAAAGGCGAATTAAGACTTCGTTGCGTGCGACCAAAGCACTCAATCATAGATTGACAATTTGACCATAAGGATCATTGAAGGACAACCATAAGTCATTTCAAGCCGATCCAGGAATGGTTATAGATCGATTTGACAATAGTATAGAATTGGATTGCGGATGATTCCATACGATTACTATAGTGATTTCGAACGACACTAGACCAATCTCTAATGATCATATGCTTTGAAATGGGCTATTGACCCCTCACGATTACATAACAACCGAGGGTCATTCATGGATTGAGAATGCTTGAACGTGAATTGATTTGGAATCAACTACGGGTTAAACGCACGAAACCTCTAAAAGCCGCCCATTGTTCTAATTATGCAAAAGACGCATTTGAGTGATTTTAACCACAAATTCTAATCCAGTTGAGGATATTGGATTCTAGAGGATTAAGAGACAATTATTAGAAAATTCTAGGAATCGATTATTTATCAGTAAACTGAGAAACCTTGGAAAAGTAAAATTCGGGCCGAAAATTGGGGCCCGCGAATTTCTAAGGGCCCAATGGGCCTCATGGACTATATAGTCGGCCACGAGGGCCCATTGGAAGGGAAATTACAATTTTGCCCTTTTGGGCCCAACTTAAGAAGTTTTGAGAATTTGTGCAAGAAAAACTCAAGACGAGAAGCCCGCGAGGAACTAAGCCCAATGACAAGGCCCAAGGAGGATTTCGGCCCAAGAAGAATGAGCTTAACCCAAGTTCAAGACCACTAAACATTTCAAGCCCATTTCCAGCCCGTTAACCTTTTCAAGCCCGTTTCTCTTCAAATTGGACCCATTCAAGCCCAAGCCCAAGCCCATGTGAATAGTGCACGTGAATAGTGTTATGAATTGTGTCAAGGGCTGAAATTACCAAAATAGACCTCTCATCTTCTCTTAATTACCAAATTGCCCTTCTAGAAGCTTTTTGCAAGATTGATTCCTAGCCATTGGATCTTGACTTGTTGGGCAAGGATGGATCTTGGCCATCCATTTTGGGGTGTCTTGCAAGACACTTTCTCTCTCTTCCTCATTTCTCTCATTTTCTCTCCTGTCTCTCTCTCACGTTTTTCTCTCCCTCTCGGCCTCACCATTTTCCGCCACCATCACTACCCCTTTTGGCTACTGTTTTGACCACCGTTCACCCCTATCTCCGCCCCCAAGCCATGCAGTGAGCTGCCCTTGCCGAGCCACCACTATGTACCGTCTGTCCGAGCCGTTTCCTTGCCAATTCGCCCTCACCGCGAGCCAAAACAGCCCACAGAAGCTGGGGTGCTGCTGTCCATGCTGTCGTCACCACCTTATGTCGTTTCTGGACCAAGCCACGCGTAGGCTTTGTCGCCGCCGTCGCGCCCGTGTCGTCATAATTGATTCCGAGTGAGTTAATGCTCTAATCTCTTGATTAGTACGTTAAGCTTACTTAGGATTTGATTAGACTAAGTTAATCTTGCTTAGTGCTAATTAATTAAGTATTAGTCGATAAGTTATCGAGATAAGTGATAAGTGGAGAGAATGCGATAAGCTATCGAATTTTTAGTGATAAGTTATCAATGATATTGCGATAAGCTATCGAGGATTTGACGATAAGCTATCGGATTATTTTATTATTAAATAAATTAATTTTCGGAATTTAAATATTAATATTTTATTAATATTTTTGTGTAGAGTTTAATAATAAATTGTGATTGTTTTAGTCTTGAATTGTGATGCCTATGTTGGAAATTGCCGTATAAATTAGCTTGTATAACTAAATGAATTGTATTGCTATTTTTAAGGATGGAATTGCGGGCATATGAACAGTAAATCCCGAGGTGTCGGGTTTGTATGTCAATTTTTATGAACTAAATAGGGCGTGGATGTTTGAATTGGGAAGTATGCAAAGTTTGATGGTTTAATTATATGTATGTGATCATGTATGAATTTATTACCGCATTTTTATGTGTGGAAGTTGCAGTAATTTGTTGTGTGAGCACAAACCACGTTTACATTTGGCTAAATGCTGAGATATAAATGAGTTGTGTGTTTGTTGTGCCCGTGTAATCACATAAAGGAACCTGTCACCCAGCGGGGGTCTAGGGATGCAATGCGTGACATTGTGCAAAAAGTGAGTGCAATATGTGACATTGTGCATAAGAGGATAGCACATCATATACCCTATTGCATTGTCTAAATCCAAAGATAAAGAATTGGCTTAAGTGGTTGGTGTGCCTGCGTGATCACATGAAAGTCTGTCAAGGCAGGGGTTCTAGACGATGCCTGGCGGGGGTTCGGATGCCGTCTAGGCGGGGGTTCGGATGCCGTTTAGGCGGGGGTTCTAGACGATGCTGTGTCGCGGTTGAGGCCGGACCGATGCTCCTTATGGAATGCCGTCTGGGCGGGGGTTCCAGATGTTGCCGTGCCCGATGAAACGGGATGATACCCGGTTATGCCAGAAAACACCGACGGGGGTTCGGTTGTGGCCCTGAGTGGTCGTTTAATAATATGGACTGTTATGAGTGCAACGTGCATGGATGAATGCATTGTGCCTGAAAGTGATAATTATATGTGTCTGGATTATTAAATTGATGTTGTGTCTGCTTATGCACTATGATATGCTTCTGGTTTATGCAATCATGTGATCTTATTATATGCTCATTGGAGCAATTGCGGAGTTATGATGGTTAGTGAGGGCTAACCTGATGCGAGTAACGCGGGTTGTGATGTGCCCCGTGTGGACGAAATTGTGAGGCACGGTATGGAATGGGCCGAAGCGATTTCACCTTATAATCGGGACTCGTGTGAATGCATTGTGCAAGGGAAAGTTGTTGTGTATTCTGATTGTATTATATGCTTGTTGCATTGTGATTGCACATGTTGGTTTATTATATGCAAAGCGTGTGTGTGCCAAGGCAAGGTAAGAATGCATGCGATTGTTTTATGGCACGTTTGTTTATGCTGGGTTGGGTAGCCCGTTTGTATTTATAGTTAAGGCAAAGCAGGGGTTGCTTTGCTATTGATCTGTCATCGATAGGTTCTGCATGTTTAGGAGCGCCCGAGGTAAGTTGACTTCCCAACCGAGGCTTAGGTCATTAACTTACTGAGATTTATCTCATTCGTTGTTATTAACCATTTTTCAGGTGCTTAGGTCTAAGTACGCGTTGCGTTCCATGGGAACCGGCTGTTTTGAGGGGAACACCTTTTGAGGTTGCCTTCGTAGATAGAGGATCTAGGTTAATCCCCTACCTTTTGTGGTTGTAATTGGGAAGGTCCACGTAGCGGACTTGTAACATGTTAACCCGATGTATTGCTAATGATGTTGTATATATTGAAGTGTATTTTTCAGACTATCCATGCTGTTGTGATTGGGTGAATTGTGATTGCTTCCGCTTGTGTTTAATTGAAAGTTAAAATGAATGGGTCGGCGACGCGTCCTGGGACGTTGCAATTCCACGACCAAGGAAGGATGTCTGCGCTCTCGAGGGTCCGGGGTGTGACAATTATACCCCATATATCCCGTGTTGGGGGCACCATTCGAGACAAGATCTCGCAAAAGAAATTCCTTCACTTGTTGTGTAGACAAGGACACATCAAAAGGACCGAATGCTCCTTACCAAAAAAAAAAAAGGACTGGATGGGTTATTTCTCCATCTCCAAACCTTGTTCATACTTGCTATTCATTCTTGAACGTGATTTCTTGGTGCAGTAAAACATATCGAGAACGAATATAGATAAAAAGTATTTGCACTATTTCAATCAATACGGAAACTGAAAAATGAAAATGCTTTTGTTACTATTTTAATGGCAAAAAAGCATGCTTGCACTCCGGGACAGTTCCGTTTGGTCCCTAGCCTGTTCCCAAGAGAAAGACCTGTGCTCTGCTAGGCAGATTTAGGCTATGCTTGTATCGGTTAAAATAATTAGTTAATGAGAAGTATTTTCATTATCGACAATAATTTATGTCTTAATATTTTCGTAGATGATAAAAATATTTTTCGTTTGTTTATTTTCGTATGCAATGCAAGTGATCATTTTTAGGAAAATATTTACTAAATCATTCATTTTTCGCAAAATAAACGCACCTTTATAGTAGAACTACTGTCACGTCCCAAACCCCATCGAGTACACGACATCCCTCTTCGGTCGAATTAGTGCGACGTCCCAGGAAACGTCGCCGACCCAAAACGAACCCATAAGAGTTTAATCACGGCGGAAACAACAAACACCCAGACAATGATTTACCAGGGGTACTAGGGAGAATAAATTGCCAAATCACCAAATCTTATACTATACCTCAATTTAAGTACAATATCCATTTACAATATAAACTTATGCCACAATCACCATTTACAAACCACAAAGCAAAATATGCACACTGAACTACTAAATGTAAACCACCGATATTACAAAAAGATCAGTAGCCTGGGTAAGCACTACACCAAAATGGGATACTTCCAAACTTTTCCTCAGCTCCAAAACTAATCCCTACCTCTCTAGATGGCGTCCACTCTGACTCACTCTCTTCGAAATCCTCATCCGAATCTTCATCAGGCACATACTCATCCGATGACTCCGAATCAGCCTTAATCTCGTTCGGGTATTCTACAACATCATGATCAGTGTGCATAACAATCCCAAAACGCTGCGGCGGCGGCGACGGAAGGTTCATGACTCGAGCGGGTGCTCTAAAATGGTTTGGTTGATACAACCATGAGACACTTCTCAATAAGTACACAACCTAAACCTTATCCAGGCTACCACGTATTCCAGACAAGTCCAGACACCGAATCAAGCAGCACACAAACAACGTCCACACAATCATACTTACTTGGTTCCCAATACACGCAACCTACACGTTAGTCTTACATTCACATTTACAAATCGCATGCACTTTCCAACCCAATCTCATGCTCGAAGGCACATGTCAAACACACCACATTCCCGAACTCCACAATTCACACTCGTTCACGCACCACCACATCATTTTTATTTAACTTGCCGCATCGCACCATCTCGTGCTCAATCACTTTCCTCAGCCCGCGTAAACACGAATCAGGCCTACATGATCACGACTCGAGCATAACACGCCTCGGTCCGATCCCATTCTCACTTTCTTTCCTCAACCTGCGTAAACACACCTCAGGCTTACATGATCGCGACCCGAGCATAACACGCCTCGATCCAATCCCATTCTCATTTTCTTTCCTCAGCCTGCGTAAACACGCATCAGGCCTACATGATCGCGACCCGAGCATAACATGCCTCGGTCCGATCCCATTCTCACTTTCTTTCCTCAGCCTGCGTAAACACGCATCAGGCCTACATGATCGCGACCCGAGCATAACACGCCTCGGTCCGATCCCATTCTCACTTTCTTTCCTCAGCCCGCGTAAACACGCCTCAGGGCTTTTTAGTGATCACACGCACATCACATGCCTCAAATCTCACATGTTCGCATACTCGAACATTAATTAAATGCACCCAATTCAACCATTTCAATTCAGCCCACATACAAACACTCATTCAAGCATCAATTCCAGTCACGAGGGCAGCAACTATTCAACCTCGACACCCCCACCATTCCGCTCATAAAAATGAACATCCATAGAATCAGAGTAAATCTGGACAGTTTACACAGTGATCGAAATCCCATCAAAAAAAATAGTAAACGAACTCCAAAAATTCTAAATTTTGGGTATATCATAAAAAAACATCTTGATAAACATTTCTTATGAAGAACACGAAATCCAGTTCAATCTGCAACTATGCCTTTTTATCCCTCGAAATCAGACCAAAATCAGTTCGCTCTAACAGACTATTTTGTCCTCAAAATACATTTCTTTCAACACACAAATCACCTTAAAAAGTTTTGAAATTTTTATATGTCATAGAAATGAAAGTCATCAACAAATTTTGTGAAGGAATTTTATTGAAAATAGATCTAGAAAATTTTATAAAAATTCGGCAAGACAAGAAGGTCGGGATGAACAGTGTTCCAGGCAGTTTTAAGATGGTCTGAAAATGGATTTTCATGCGACCCAAATGGCCTCCAAAAATTCCAAATTTAAAATATGTTATACTTCAAGATGTTGGGAGCAATTTTCATAAGAAAACTTCCTCAAATTCGGCCCACAAAATTCTTCACAAAAATAGCAATCTGGACGGGTACAGTAGTCATGAATCCGAGTTTTGAACTAAACAACCAAGATTCAAGTTCTAGTTCACACCCATGGATCTCCAACCCACAAAACTCATTCTTAGATGTCTAATCCAATATTCGACATCCACTAACAGCCATGATCAGCCATCAACAATCACGATCAGCACCCTAATCAATCCCTAAACTACCCTAAATCACGTCTAAACGAGTCCGATAAATACTGATGTCCTAGACAAGGGTTAGATTGCGACTTACTTGGAAATTTCCAAGCAAAATCAACCTATCCAAGGTTGACTAGGCGGTTGGAACGCGGCAGCTACGGCGATGGCGCAGCGGATGGCGACCGAACGGCGGCGGCGTGGCCAAGGGGAAGAGAGGATGGTCGGTCGGTGAGGGGGAGGGAGAGAGAGAATGAGCCGTGAGAGAGGGAGAGAAAATAAGAGGGGGAGAGAGAGAAATTGGTTTAAAAACCAATAATTGAACCCCTTTTATGCAAAATGACCATCTTGCCCCTCTCTCTACTTTTCAATCAACGGCCGAGATTCGTACTTGTCCTGAGATCGACGGCCGAGATTGAATCTTTTTCAAAAATATTCAAGGGTAATTTGGGAATTTCATAAAATTCCAAGGGCAAAATTGTCCAAAATTTGTCATTTCTAAAGTTAGGGCGAAATGACCAAAATGCCCTTCCCCAATAACACTTGGCCTTAACAAAGCTCTAGGGGTAAAACGGTCATTTTCCATCCTTTGTCGAAATTCAGTTTTTCGGAAGGATTCGGACAACTCTAAGACGAAACATTCCAATAACAACGTCATCCAAATGTCCTATAGTGACTTCCTAAATTTTTTATGCCCAATTTGATCTCCAATAAATAACTGAATTTTATATAACGTAACTTGAGCGTGTCTCAGACTAACGGGCGGCTTTTGGGGAAATTCGCATATTCGACCCGTGACTGATACTAAATCAAGTCACGTGCAAGTTCATTCGGATCGTGACGATCTCGGTTGTCAATGTAATCGCGAGAATCGATCGCTAGTTTCGACGAGCGCGATCGTTTGGTATAGGTTTTGGATCGTTCATCAACTCAACTCATGGTCAAACGGAATCACCTGTGATCCACTCATATGACAATGACGAACCGGCCCATAACTATCCTAAGATCGGCCTACATTGGCTTAAAATGTCACCTCGACGATTCTATGGTCGAAAGTCAGTTCACGACCGAATTTCTTTAGTCGCACGAATTTAAATCCCTAATTAGCCCTTCCCTAACGGTTAGTATCCCATGAATAATCAGTTTCGAATGAGACCTAACTACAAATACGCTCATAAAACCACTCATTTCATAAATCCTAAATGGGCAAATTTCAGAATGTCACAACTACGGAGAGCTCCCTAGTGTGCCTTCTAAAGGACGGTACTCATAGCCATCCCCGGTAGAGCATTGACGTGACTGACTGGCCCCGTCCCTAGTGAAAGATGGGGACAAAATTTTATGCTTTAGGGACGGCGCTTGAGGTCTTTTTCCGGTGGTGGTGAGGATCGACCTAATGAAAAATCATTTTCCCGGCCCCGCTAGGGACTTATGGTGCTTCTCTTAAATGATGGACAATAACATAGTATACAAAGGAGTTCAATTCGTTGTCTATAATTTTGCTTAACAAGTTCACAAACATCATTGTCAAAAGGATGGAGCATTTTTTAACATACTTCTAGCTTCAAACAACAAAAATATTAGCCGTTTATTTGCCTCGCATATTTTTTTTTTTTTGGTAAGATAAGAATTTGTATTACTTTTCTAAATCACCAAGCACAAGGAAGACACAAAAGACAACCCTGAGCCCCTAATGTACAAGAAGTCCAAGAGGGGGAGGAGGGTCACTCTACAAGGCTAACCAAACAACAAAGCTTGAAACAAGACAGAGAACTACATAACCATATTAGGAAAAGATGGAAGGTGAGAGTTCCCAGTTCCTTTGAAGTCTCCTATTTGTAGGCGTGTCGGCGATTTTCCCATAGGATAATGCTTTATCCTTCACTAGCTTGAGAATGTGCTTGCATATTCCCGGAATGAAGATATTCTTTCTCCTGAAGAGAGAGTTGTTCCGCTCAATCCATATGATATGGCAAAGAGCACCGAAGGAAAACCTAGCAAGTCGGTGGGCAAAGGAAGTGCCTCCACAAACCTTGTTAGCCCACAAAATAAGCTCTGGCCACGGACGATTGCGCCATGGCAGATTACATTTGGTTGCCCAAAAGGAGGCCAGCCTGCTGGTAGTGGAGCATTCGAAGAAGAGATGATTGATGGAGTCTGGGATAGTGCGACAAAAAGGACAAAGTCCTTGTTCGATCCGACGGTTTTGCATAAGAAAAACCTAGGTAGGTAGCCGTTTTAATGACACAATCCATAATAAAAAGGAGTGACGGCCGGCCAAATGTAAGTCCCATATAAAGGAGTACCAAGGGACTGGATGGCCTTTCTTCCTTATATGATTCCAGGTCTGGGCCACCGAGAAGGATTCAGTCGGGTTAGGACTCCAGATCAAGCTGTCCGGAGTGTCATCTTCAAAGCTTGGAAGAACCTCCATCCAATCCATAATAGTGTGTAAGGTTGTTGATGGTTGCCATGTAGAGTGGAAAAAATCCCAAACCGATATGTCCCGCGGGATCCGAGATTGGTAAATATCCATATTATTGAACAGGAGATAAAGGGGCCCTTTTGTGTGCCACCAGTCAAACCAAAATGATATCGTCCGGCCATTGCCAATCTTCCACCGGAAAAGGGTCTGAACTGAGTCTCGCAAATCAAGAATCTTCTTCCAAGTCCATGAGCAAAAGGTGGGTTTGGATACAACCCAAAAGTTTTTCTTCTTTAAAAAATTTGAATGTATCCATTTGCACCACATAGATTCCTTATCGATGAAAAGGATCCATATGTGCTTTAGAGTCATGGCTCTATTATAATCAGTAAGTCTTCGTATCCCGAGGCCGCCTTCTTCTTTCGGGAGACAAACGGCATTCCAAGATACCCTAGCACCTCCCGTTTCTAAGCCAGGACCTTTCCAAAGGAAGCGTCGAAGTATAGCCTCAATGCTATTCAAGAACGATTTGGGTAGGGAGAATATCGTGGCCCAGTAGACTTGGATGGAATGCAAAACTGATTGGATAAGTTGTACGCGACCAGCAAAAGATAGAAATCTTTGGGTCCAAGAACGGGCTCGCGCCGTAATGGATTCAATCAAGAATTTGCAATCCTCTTTACGCAGCCTAGAAGAAATAATAGGCACACCCAAATATCGAAAGGGCAATGACCCTTGCTGCAATCCGATGCATTGAAGAAGAGCACTATGGAGTTCGGGATTACCTCCCGAGAGGTAGATGTTGCTCTTGTTAAAATTTGGACTTAAACCAGACCAGTTTCAGAACAAATCAAGGGACTCTTTTATAAGCTCTATTGATCTCATGTGTCCTTGGGAAAATAAAAGAACATCATCTGCAAAAAACAAATGGGATATGCGAGGTCTCTTGCATCGCCAGAACCACTGGAAGTCTGGGTTGTCAGTTTTAGACTTGAGAATAGCTGAGAAGATTTCCATAGCTAGGATGAATAGGTACGGCGATAGGGGATCACCCTGACGTATCCCTCGGGTACTAGCAAAATGGCCATGTAATTCTCCATTAATGGAGATCGAGAATTTGGTAGTTGAGATGCAAGTCATGACCAACTTAATGAAAAAGGCTGGAAATTTGAAGGCTGTAAGTACCCTTTCAATAAAGTTCCAGTCAATCGTATCGAAGGCTTTATGGAAATCCACCTTGATGGCACATTTAGGTAGATATGCTTCATGGTGAAAGTCCGCAAAAAGCTCTTGTGCAACCATGATGTTGTCACTGATTCGGCGGCCTTTAACAAAAGCTGTTTGGGAAGATCCAATCAGCGTCGGTATAACCTTCGCAATGCGCCTAGCAAGGATTTTGGAGATGCATTTATATAAAGTGTTGCAGCATGCAATTGGTCGAAAGTCGCTCATGGCCGATGCATTAGAGGATTTCGGCACCAACGTTAAGATGGTGTTGTTAATCTCTTTAAGCAATCGACCAGTCTCAAAGAAGTCCTTTATAGCCGCCAGAATAGATGGGCCAATTATCTCCCATGTGTGTTTGAAGAATTCAACATTGTAACCATCAGGGCCAGGAGCTTTGTTCTTAGCAAGCGAGAAGAGGTTGGATTGAATTTCCTCTTCCGTAATTGGGTGAGAAAGGCTAGTCCTTTGATTTTCATCTAAGACTTGTTCAAGAAGAACCTCCAACTCTAGACCAGAAGGTTGGACCGATGCTGAACCGCCATTTAATAGACTCTGAAAGTGGTGCACAATATGGCTGCTGACTTCCTGAGGTTCAGTGATTAGCACCCCATCCTCTGTTGAAACAGTTAGGATTCTATTGTGGAGTCTCCTTTTATTGACAAAGTGGTGAAAATATTTAGTGTTCCTGTCTCCTTTCTTGAGCCAACGGATTCTAGACTTCTGTCTAAAGAAAGATTCCTCCTGAGATCTCAGTTCAGAGAAGGTTCTCAAGAGTGTAACTTCACTTGCACTTAGGCTTTGATCGAAAGGATTTGTATCCAAGGTTGTTTGAACAGCAAAAAGATTCAATCCAGCCTGCTCTGTCCTGTTGGAAATGTCTGAGAAGGAAGTCCTATTCATAAGTTTCAACTTTGATTTGAGAGCCTTAAGCTTACAATAAACTGTATACATAGGAGTGCCAATGAAGTGAGTATCCCAAACTTCAGTAACTATCTCCATGAAGGCTGGATGAGAAGTCCAGAAGTTAAAGAACTTGAAAGGCTTGTTAGAAGAACTAGGTGGTACAATCTTGATCACCACGGGGGAGTGATCAGATATTCCAGACGGAAGAAAATTGGCTTTAGAGAAGGAGAATTGTTGAAGCCAACAGTCGTTGATAAGCACCCGATCGATCTTACGCATTTTCCGATTTACCCCTGAAGAATGCGTCCATGTGTATCGACATCCTACATATCGAAGGTCCTCCAAGCCCGCTTGGTTGAGGCCTTGTCTACATTCATCAAAACTTGGGATCCAAACTGGGTTATCTTCCAAAATTCTAGTGCGGTGAATAAGACTTCCGACAATCTCGCGGACACGAATCCGCACATGTTTCGACTTTCATGCAACCTTCATGGTAACAACATGCATTAACGAAAAAAAGGCTTATGTTATTTGCACGAAGATGCAATGAATTAACATGTAAAACATGCTTATAATTAAATGGTGATCAAAACAATCGGACACCACACAACCAAGATTGCATTGCTCAAGCACCAGCAGGACAGATGATTTGCCATCATGACACCCTCGCACACGAACACAGGCCTTAACATATCCACGGCAAAATTGTAATAGCACAAGCACGAGCACTCCTTTGGCTACATTCGTCAGATGCCTTGATGAGGAATGCACCAAATATAAACCCCGCAATAAACATCATCGCCGCCTCTCTCTTCAATGTTTTGACCTTCATGTGATTGTTCGCTTCTCTCTTTGTAGTCTCATTAATCTTGTGTTCTGCTGTATGTTTTGGAAGTAGGAAAGAACTATCTGTAGCTTATGTGCGTGCAGACTTGAAGATTGTTGCTGTTTTTACGTCTTTAGAGCTAGCTACAAAGAAGACAACAGGATGTTATTTATGTCTCATGTGATGAGGACAAGTTCGGTTATCTGAATCTTTTAATGTGGTGTTATGACTCGTCAAAGAGTTGACAAAAGTTCACCCTTTATTTAGTAAAATGGTGAACATCGCTCTAACGAGGAGAGGATTTTTTGCCTGATTTTAGGCTCCATTCAAATAGGGTGACCATAAAAAATGATATCTTATCTTATTAGAATTGCTATCCAAACATATTTTAGAGAGTTAACTTTCAGAGAATGATATATATATATATATATATATATATATAATTCTTTTTTTTTGCTTGACACAAAGGCATTACATATTTTAATTACCATTAATTTATTATGAAAAAGGAAAATTTCCAGACTTTAGTGCAATGGATATATAGGACTTCTGGCAAGAGCATGAATCCGCACAAGCTCCAACCTTGTTCACATCCACTTCAACTTTCTTGGTGTCTACATGAGTTCAAACATGGAACGAGAAATTAAAAAGTTTTATCAAAATTGAAATTGGTATTTTTTAACAAGAGAATCTATCGATGTCAAAGGAGATGAAATAATTTAATACAGGTCCATCCTCTCATGTTAATAATATAACAATGCCACACTGATAAAAAGCTATGTTCTATCTTTGATCGCAATGCAAAGATTATTACCTGAATGGTAGTCAAGGCAAGTAGACAAGAAACAATTGACATCGCAATGCTCTAATGTCGCAGGCATCAAGACTCTATGGGCCAAAGCTTGAGGCATTCGAGATAGCATTGTAGTGGCTCGGGTTCCGAGGCACAGAATAATGCACACCTCGATAGAGGACCACAATATTAAAGCTGCCATGAACATCATCAACCCCATTCACTACAAAAAAACATGTTTTTTCCGACAAAATTTCCAACGAAAAATTCGGAAAAATTCGTTGGAAAATGAATTTCCAACGAATTTTCCAACGAAAAAAAATTCGTTGGTAATAACTCGTTGCAAATTTTTCCAACGAAATATTTTAATTTTCGTTGGAAATTTGTAACGAATTTTTTTTCGTTGAAAAATTCGTTAGAAAACTCGTGACTAAATTCGTTGGAAACAAATTTTTTTTTCCAACGAATTTTTTTTCGTTGGAAACTACAAATTTTTTTTTGATCAAAAAATTATGGAATTTTTTTTCCATCGAATTTTTTTTTATTGAAAAATAGCCCTCGCCGCCGGCGAGGGCCAGCCTCGTCGCCGGCGAGGGCCAGTCTCGTTGCCGGCGAGGGCCGAGCTCGCCCAGATTTGGGCGAGCTCGAGCTCGTCGCCGGCGAGGGCCGAGCTCGCCGGCCATGGCGAGCTCGGCCCTCGCCATGGCCGGCGAGGCTGTTGCGCCGAAGAACAAGAAGATGAAGAAGAAGTAGCAGCAGCAGCAGGGGCGGGAGTAGGCTTCGGGGGCGGCTCGGCCCTCGCCGGATCTGGGCGGCTCGGCCCTCGCCGGCGACGAGGCTTGGTGGCGTCGGGGGCGTCGGGGGCGTCGAGGGCGTCGGTGTCCATGGCGCGCCGGAGCCGGAGGAGGAGGGGGGGCGGCAGGGGAGGAGGCGGAGGCGAAGGAGAGAGAGAGAGAGAGAGAGAGAGAGAGAGAGAGAGAGAGAGGCGGGGGGGGCAATTTGAGTGGGAATAACGAGCGTGAACCGAGAAATTGAAATTAGTTGGAAATTTCCAACGAATTTTTTTCGTTGGAAATTTCCAACAAATTTTCCAACGAAAAATTGTACATTCTGAAGTAATTGCCCGGAAAATTGAAATTCGTTGGAAATTTCGTTGGAAATTTCCAACGAATTTTCCAACGAATATAAAAAATGCCGAACGGTACCGGGATTTTTTGTAATTCGTTGGAAATTTCGTTGGAAATTTCCAACGAAAAAAAATTCGTTGGAAATTTCTAACAAATTTTCCAACAAAAATTGTACACACTGAAATAATTCCCGAAAAATTGAAATTCGTTGGAAAATTCGTTGGAAATTTCCAACGAATTTTCCAACGAAAATTGTACACACTAAAATAATTGCCCGGAAAATTGAAATTCGTTGGAAAATTCGTTGGAAATTTCCAACGAATTTTTCAACGAATATAAAAAATGCCGAACAGTACCGGGTTTTTTTGTAATTCGTTGGAAAATTCGTTGGAAATTTCCAACGAAAAAATTTTCGTCGCAAAATTCGTTGGAAATTTCCAACGAATTTTGCGACGAAAATTTTTCGTTGGAAATTTCCAACGAATTTTGCGACGAAAATTTTTCGTTGGAAATTTCCAACGAATTTTGCGACGAAAATTTTTTCGTTGGAAATTTCCAACGAATTTTACTTTTCGTTGGAAAATTTGTCGCAAATTTTCCAACGAAAATTTTTCGTTACAAATTTTCGTGGCAAAAATCCCGTTTTTTTGTAGTGATTCTTTTGGATGTTGTTACCTCCATGGCTATTCACACAAACTGTTCTTAGCCCCCCTCACACACTCTCTCTCTCTCTCTCAATGAGTCTTGATAGCTTTGTGACCTAGTGGAGTGATGTGTTGAAATGAACCGGCGCAGAACCCTTATATACTCGTAAATTCATTCAAGTCGCTGAATGAGTTAATAAATAGGAAGGTGTGAAGAGGAGAAAGAATACGCTTTTCATTCAATGAGCATATGCTTGATGTATCATCTAGTCCAATGATATAAAACTTAGCTGTGCATGGGAATTTCTTTTCTTACCAAATTTTCAGTGTCCAGTAAAAAGGTGACAATAAGCTGCCAACATTAGGGTACTTTGAAACTTATTTCCATTACTAGGGGTATTCCATTTTTAAAAGCCCTAATTTTCCAAAGCAGATTCAATTTAATCCTTGACAAATTACTTTATTCTTGTCCAAAGCAGAGTTCCCTGGGGAACTTGCCAAGCGAGTTGAAAAAGAATTTTTTTCCTTTTTTTTTTGGTTGTTTTTGCTTTTCAGTCCTTGACACATCATCATATCCTTTGAACACTATATTATATACATCGCGGACTAAATTGAATTGATTTTACAAAACTAGGGCTTTATCGATAGAGGCCCAGAAATAAAGTTGCATTTGTTCCCTAATTTGGGATGGCACAGGTCATTTTGTATTCACACTGTAAAAGTCTTAAGTAAATTTTCCCTAGTTAAGTCATGAGTCAAACGGGGTAGCATATCAGATCTGAAACGGGGCAAAATGAAGTGAATAGGTGGTTGCTATTAATGACCTAATCAACGTGATTTTGTCTCTTCAACTACGGTAATAAGCCACATACATAAGGGCAAGAGCCAGCAGTGATTAGGACACAAATGATCAATGACTGTCATGGAAACTTGGCTTCTCGACAAAAATTCAGGTGTCAACAAGAAGCCACCATATCAAATGAACCTTCTCTAAGAAAAAAGAAAAGATTATGTAGTAATATCAAATGACATTAACGTAGTACATGACTAGCAAGATAGTAAGAACTTTAGGAAATGCAACTGTGCCATGTTGGTTCTCTGCATAATATGCTGCTCTATGAGAGAATTATATTTCCTACCACACACACATGAAAGAAGGTTAGTATTTTTAACGAGAATCATGTCACAGTTCTTGTCCAATAATCAACTCCAAATGCAAATTTTGTTTTAAATGTCAATACAACTGTTGTCTGTACAATTTGCAAGGTGACAAACAACCAAAGCAAATGATTGAAGCGCGGATGATAGCCTAGATTTCTATAAAGTTATGATAACGTTGTACTCTTGCTATTGATTGTATTACTAGTGTCGCGACCTAAAAAATTCCTCTCTCAGGCTAATGGATTATTAGGACTAAACCTAACTCGAGCCCTCCCAAGCCCTACCAATTCGCAACTTAGGGTTTAAGTTTTTAACATGCAAATATTTTCATGCTCGGAGTCGCCACTAATCTATTTACGGTAGGTCGATTAGAAACCTAAATAAAACATAGGGAGGTATGTTTTATTTCTACGAACCAGAGATTCTAAGCCCGGGGACTTGATTACGCTAGATCTAGTCTAACGCCCTTTCGGTACCTTTTCTTTTCAAAAAAAATGTTTTGGCAAGCAATTTGGATCCATTTTAACTTAGTCACTAACATGTGAGGTGTTCATGCGGGTGCGCAAACCACCAAAGTAACACCCAATAAAGCATTGAATAAATTGCAAGTTTGGGAAAAATTACTTACCTCGAAGCAACGTAAGCATCTGCATTGTTAGCTAGAAAATCACATCAACAACCTAATATGATTTCTAATTAACAAGGAATTCACTCAATTTTTGGATTTTCTCTTATTTAAATGAAGCCTAATCTACATGCAATGACGTGCAAAAATGACATGCAAGTAATGCAACCTATCATGCAAACTATATGTCATGCGACGACGTGACCTAATTCTAATGATGGGCAAATGATTTATTTTTGGTATTTTCTAATGAAATTCGGAATAAAAATATGCCTAAATTAACATGCAACTTATGATGACTTAACATATCCTAACATGACTTATTTTTGAGGTTTTTGTTAAAATTCGAAATAATAAATTACCTAAATTAAGAATGCAATCTATCCTAATCTACCATAAAACAATTCATTCTTTTTTTTTATTTTCATGAAAATTCGGAATTAAAAAATAACCTAAATAATCTATTAAGATTAGAAAATTAATTAATTTAAACTAGGGAATAGATTATCTCAAGTCCTAATTTAAATTAAATAATTACTCTATCGTCTAGATACATTTAGGATTCCTAAACATGCAAAATTCAAATTCAAATCCTAACTGATATTTTTTGAATTTTCTTTTTTATTTGAAAAGGAAAAACAATTTAAACAAAGATAGCATCCACATTTAAAACAACCACGCAATCCGCAAAATTCGTTTCAAACTTGGATTAGGCACAAAAATCGAACTATCGGTCATATCTATAGGGTCATAGATATTGACAGAAAGTCGATCATTCAAATTTGGAAAGCCGATAAAAATCATCATCGTACCCAAGTGATTATGGATAGGATAATGATTTTCCGTATCGCCACGTATCATACCTTAGGGATAAGGTCGGATAGTTGTCCAGATACGTTGCTGAATTAGGAAAGATTCCTAATTTTGAATATTTTCAAATATTGCGAATAAGGCAAACATTATCCTAAGATATCTAGCAATCCACGCAATATTCACAGGATATTCAAACATCCAAAAATTAAGAAACGAAATATTCTAAAAATATTGGATAATGTTCAATTACCTAATTTGCGGATAATTTCCAAATTCGAACTTGCGGATCGGGATGAGCGGCGAACGGCGGACCGGCGGCGCGGTGTCGGGGCGACGGCGACTCGCGGTGGTGACCCGGCGGGGAACGGCAGCGGGCGCGGCAGCGGGCACGGGCGCGGCAGCGGGCGCGGCAGCGGGCGCGGGAGCGGGCGCGGCAGCGGGCGCGGGCGCGGCAGCGGGCGCGGGAGCGGGCGCGGCAGCGGGCGCGGGCGCGGGAGCGGGCGCGGCAGCGGGCGCGGGCGCGGGAGCGGGCGCGGGAGCGGGCGCGGCAGCGGGCGCGTCGCGCGAGGTCTTCCTCCTCTTTCTCTCTTTCTCACTCTCACACTCTAAAAATTTTCTGATCTGAAAATTGTGTCCCCCCCTAAAATTCTGACCTAATAATGTATATATAGTATTAATCTAGGTCAATTAGATGGGCTTTCTAGTCCTAATGGGCTTAGGCTTGGGCTTTAATTTAAATGGGCTGAATTAATTAAGGATAAATGGGCTGAATTAAGCTCAAATTAAAACAACCAAGCCCGTTTGACTTGTAATTCCCGGCCCTTGCATTCTAAGCGAGCCGAGTCCCATTCGATGAAATTTAAGCTCGTTCATTCACCGCCGGTCCGATGCAAAATGCAATTAATAAATTTAAACTATATGTTATGCAATATTTTTTGTTTAGGGGTTAAAAATTTTAATCCCTAATTTTCTATGCAAATTATACTAAATGGTCGCTAAAATTTAGGTGTCAACAGCTGCCCCTCTTTGAAGGTGAGCTCGTAGAGGTTGCATTCAAAGACTAAATGATACCTAAATTTCAACTATGCAAATGCAATGAATGTTGTTTTTGTCGGGATTATGAGTCCCATTTTACAATGCATTAAGAAATGATGCATGCTGACCTGAATAGAAAACATACCTGGAATTACTTACCTGACATGAACGATAGCGCAATTCGAGGCACAACTTTAACTTGTATGTTGTTTTGGCAAATGTATGGGCTTAGTCCCATAGGTATTGCCTGATATACGTTGATGAACTTCGGTGATCTGCAGTTAAGTCAAAACACACGAAGAAAGCTCGACGTATCCAATCATCATCTGGATTCGTGAGAACATTTCCGATCTTTACGAACTACCTATACACTCCATAGGTGTTTGCAAAGATTTGGCCGCTTCACTTATACCTGCTCATAGACGAGTAGCGGGGGAACACCTGGGGTTGAGAGAATATTCCGACCTTTACATATACCTGCTCATATGTAAAGATTTGGCCGCTTCACCTATACCTGCTCATAGGTGAGTAGCGGGGGAACATCCGAGATAATGAGAGTATTCCGACCTTTACATATACCTGCTCATATGCAAAGATTTAGCCGCTTCACCTATACCTGCTCATAGGTGAGTAGCGGGGGAATACCTGATACTTGGGAAGAATATTCCGACCTTTACATATACCTGCTCATATGTAAAGATTTGGCCGTCATGCCTATACCTGTTCATAGTCATGTAACGGGGGAATCTTCTCGAGATTGTATGAAAATCTGTGATTTGATGAACAAAGGGGCTAGCCCAAGTGTTCAAGAGTTTCTTGACAAAGTACCTGGATATCATCAGAAGTACCTGAAAAGGTTTGATCAATAGACACCTGAACACAATCAAAGGCATCTAGAGATTGCAAAAAATGATCAAATGTGGGACCTGACAATTGCTTGAACAGGTTAGGGATACCTAGATAGTCATAGACATCCTAGGGATAGAGATATACTTACCTGGTGACATCTCCAACTCTGAAGGTGTGTCTCCTGTTAGACACGATTTTAAGTAACATGTAATACGCATCCGCACACTGTCAAGAATACATATGCACATGAACTATGATTTCAATTGATTTTCATGCACGATGGTTTTGTCAAATCAGCATTACAAACTTCACTGGGGAAAAATCATGACAAGACAATCCGAACTCACAAGCGGATATCTTGAAAATGTCGAATGAGGGACTTCCGGTCCAAAAGGGCTTTCACTCACTCTCGTCGAGAAGTGGCTAATTTATGAAAATCACTCTATCTCACCATCATCATGTCGACAAGGGTCCGAGTATTCTCGCAAGCAGTACGACTTTACCAATCTGAGAGGTCTTTGTTAGGACCGTAACATAGGCTTGGTCAATGGCTTAGCAAAAGAGACTCTTCGAGTCGAGGCTATTGAAAGAAAATACTCTGCAATTGTCTCCGGGTTTACAAGTCAAGAACCCTGCAAAATGAGATAGAAATGGACTTGCTCGCACTTCTTCGAGCTAAGCTTATAAACATCATAAACTCTACGTTAGTTCAAGTGCCCTAATCTGAAGAGACTTTGCAAGGGACGTAACGCAGGCTAGGCTCATGGGTTGAGAAATGAATGGATCATAAGGCTCAAAATGTGTATAATTGGGGTGAGAGTTGGTGATTATCTCGACATTGTCACCGGTCTTCTTCTTCACCAGGGATTGTCTTCTCGGTAGATGTTCCATTGGCCTTGAGAGCTTATCACTTGACTCTTTAAGACTCTGGATATTTTTGTGACTTTGACACATCTCAACATTTTCTAATCTAAAGTCGTCACTTTTTTCTCCATTTTTCTTTCCTTCTTTCTTTCACGGGCATTGGCCTTGCTTTTACCAGGCACACTGCTTTTTCATGCCCTCTAGTTTTTTTTTTTGACACACACACTGTCTACAATGCATACATTGGCCAGTCACACTTTGGCTTATTTTGACCGAATGACTAACATTTGGACTCTCAAGGTCTTCGTCTTTTATCGGCGCTCCGGATATGCTGCCTGAACAATGATGACTTTTACTTTGCCCCAATGTGGGGGATGATCACCAACTGGGTTTAAGAAATGAATTTGCAGGCTCAATTGGGCTTAGCAAAGGATAAAGTGTGTATAGGATAGAGAAAGAAATGCTCTTCGTCATTCTAAGGCACTTGAACTTCACGTGAATTCATCTGAAAAAGCAACACTCGAAGATTGATGCAAGTGAGAGCATGAAAATTTCTACTCATTTTTCACCTTATGACGCTGACTTACCTCCAGTTTGCCCCGATGTGGGGTGGTTCTTGACAGGAGTAATTTGAATGAATTTCTCCAAGTGTTTAGACTCAAAGTGGCGAAACAATGGATAACCTGTAGTGTTTGGGATAGAGAAATGAACTGCCTCTTGTCATTTCAGTTGCCGTACCTTTTGCGAGATAACCCTTTACCTTGCAGAGATGGAATTTTTCCACTCAACTCATTGGGGATTAGTGTATGGGACTGTGTATAGGATATGGCTTGCCTTTCATCATCCCGATGTACCTCATTCGACACATTCAATTCATTCCACATGAGTTATCATATTGTCTAAATAGATTCCCCCTTTGAGGTCAATGATACAGGTTGACAAATAACCATGCAGAAATTAAAGCCAATGCAAACATCTTAACTTGAGATTGATTGAAACCATTTATTCATAAATGCAATGTTTGCAATTCAGAGTATAAAACCAAACTTTTGAAAATTTTTGTTGCAAAATGTTAAATTCCATCAGGGATAATAGATCTTTACAGCATCAGAATTAACAGGAGTGGAGAACTCACGACCATCCATTTCTGCGAGGATCAGGGCACCTCCGGGAAGCACCTTTTTAACCACATACGGACCAATGTAGTTTGGGGCAAATTTTCCTCCAGGAACAGGAAAGACTGGCAGTACCTTCCTTAGGACTAGATCATTTTCCTCGAAGTGTCTTGGACGCACCTTTCGATTGAAGGATCTAGCTATCCTCTGCTGATAGGTTTGACCGTGGCAAATGGCTCTCAATCGCTTCTCATCAATTAGGTTCAACTGCTCATGCCTTTGTCGCATCCATTCCGTCTCGGACAACTCCACTCGAGACAAGACTCGCAAGGAAGGGATCTCTACTTCGACGGGTAGGACTGCTTCCATGCCATACACCAAGGAAAAAGGGGTTGCTCCGACAGAGGTTCGGATCGAAGTTCGATATGCCATTAGTGCAAATGGTAACCTTTCATGCCAGTCACGATAGTTTTCAGCCGTTTTGGCCAAGATCTTCTTGATGTTCTTGTTAGCGGCTTCAACTGCTCCATTCATCTGTGGACGATAAGGAGATGAATTCAGGTGCCGGATTTTGAACTCGTTGAACAACTGATCAATGAACCTGTTGTTCAAATTTGTCCTATTGTCAGTGACGATAGCCTCAGGGACACCATAACGGGCAACTATGTCTCGCCTGATGAATTTTACAACATTCCTTGCGGTGACGTTTGCATAAGATGACGCCTCAATCCACTTAGAGAAATAGTCAATCGCGACCAAGATAAATCGGTGTCCATTTGATGCCTTGGGATTAATCGGGCCAATCACATCGATGCCCCACATTGAAAAGGGCCATGGCTCAGACTGCTGATGTAATTCCGTCGGGGGAACATTTATTTTATCCCCATGAACTTGACAGCGATGACATCTTCGAACATGTTGGATGCAGTCACTCTCAAGACTGAGCCAATAATAACCCAACCTCATGATCTTCTTAGCTAACATGTGGCCATTCATGTGTGGACCACATATCCCCTCGTGTACTTCTTGCATGATTCTGGTAGCTTCAGCCGCATCCATACACCTTAATAGGATTGAATCATATGATCTTTTGTACAGCTTTCCACCACTAATAAAGAATTTTGAAGCCATTTTCATTATGTATTTCCTGTCGGCCGGGGTGCTTCCCTCAGGAAATTCTTGTCTCTGGATGTAACTCATGATATCGTAATACCATGGCTTTTCATCAGGTTCTCTGGTCACAATCATACAGTAGGCTGGTTTTGTCAGGACTTCAATCTTCAAGGGTTCTACCTCCAACCCATCAATCACTTGCAACATGGATGATAACGTAGCTAGCGCATCAGCAAACTGATTATGAGACCTCGATAAGTACTCAAAAGAGATATTTTCGAATTCCTCTATGATTTCTTCGAGGTATTCATGGTACGGCACTAGTTTGGTGTCTCTCATCTTCCACTCTCCCACAGTTTGGAGAATAATCAAAGCAGAATCACCAAACACTTTCAACTTGGTTATCCTCATTTCCACTGCGGCTTGGAGTCCGAGGATGCAAGCTTCGTACTCGGCTATGTTGTTGGTACAGGGGAACACCAACTTTGCTGCTACTGGATAATGTTGCCCATCTGGGGATATTAAAACTGCCCCAGTACCAGAACCGGCCAAGTTTACAGCTCCATCGAAAAACATGGTCCATGTGTCTTCCTTTATTACCAAAATACGATCTTCTGGAGAATATCTATCATCATCAGGGACTCCAAGATTTTCAGCTAACACATCAGCAATTACTCGACCTTTAACTGACTTCTGTGGCTTCATCTGGATATCAAACTCTGAAATTAAAATCTGCCACTTGGCTAACTTCCCTACCAAAGCTGGCTGATCAAGTAAATACTTAATGGGATCGGTCTCAGTCACAAGCAAAGTCTGGTGATGCAGTGTATATTGTCGCAGCCTATGGAGCACCCATACTAGTGCAGCGCAAGTCTTCTCGGCTTTAGAATAATTCAACTCCGAGACGGTGAACTTCTTGCTTAGGTAATAAATGGCTCGCTCTTTCCCATCTTCAGGACTTTTCTGGGCTAGCATCGCACCTAAAGACTTACTATGAATTATGAGGTAAAGGATCAAAGGCTGGCCCGGCATTGGTGGGACTAGCACTGGTGGTTTCATCAGGTATTGCTTCAGTTCGTTAAACGCTTCCCGACAATCATCGTCCCATTTCACTTGAGCATTCTTCCTTAGAAGTTTGAAGAATGGCTTAGCAGTTGCTGAGAGCTGAGAAATAAAACGGGCTATGTAGTTCAATCTACCCAGGAGGCTCCGCACTTCTTTTACGGTCGACGGGGGTTGTAACTCACATATAGCCTTCACTTTGGAGGGGTCAATTTCAATGCCTTTACTGCTTACTATGAACCCAAGTAATTTACCCGAGGTTGCTCCGAATACGCACTTTGCTGGATTGAGACGGAGCTTAAACTCACGGAGCCTCTCGAATAATTTCTTCAAAGTATCGACGTGACTCTTCCCAGGTCGAGACTTGGCGATCATGTCATCGACATAAACCTCAATCTCCTTATGCATCATATCATGGAAGAGCGTCACCATTGCCCGTTGATATGTTGCCCCGGCATTTTTAAGGCCGAAGGGCATGACCTTATAGTGGAATGTCCCCCAAGGAGTGATGAACGCCGTTTTCTCCTTATCATCGTCCTTCATTTTTATCTGATTATAGCCCGAAAAACCATCCATGAAGGAAAACAGCTCAAACCCTGCAGTACTGTCCACCAAAACGTCTATATGTGGCAATGGGAAATCGTCTTTAGGACTGGCCTTGTTTAGATCGCGATAGTCGATGCAAACCCGAACTCGACCATCCTTCTTCATGACTGGCACAATATTAGCCACCCAGCTGGGGTATTGGGTGACTTCGATGAATCCCACTTTCAAGAGCTTCATGACCTCCTCCTCTATCTTCTTCGAAAGCTCAGGTTTGGTTCTTCGCAGCTTCTGTTTCTTGGGCGGCATGTCTGGATTAGTAGGTAGACTATGCTCCACGATAGAAGGGTCTAAACCCGGCATATCGTCATATGACCAGGCAAAAATATCCCGGTAATCCTTCAGTAGTTGGACCAGGCGTTTAGCTTCACCTTCGGGAAGGGTTGCCCCTATCTTCACCTCTTTGGGTTCTCCGGAATCACTCAAGTTGACAGTGATAGTTTGGTCTACCGTTAGGACTTTAGGTCTTTCATGATGCTCTAGATCACGCCGAAGGTCCGAGGAATCTTCGAGTTCATTGGTGTCATTGAGATCAGGTTCGGTGGCACATAATTCATCAGATTGGACCGTCCCCATACCCTTTCGTGTCACAAAATTGCCCCTGAAACATAAAGTAGGGGGTTCAGTAGGACAAACAGGGCTAAACAGTGTATTTTGATTTTTTTTTATATTTTTTGAAATTCTTTTCAAAAAGGTTTTAACACGAGGAAGCATGAAGAAGCCCAGGCCTCAGAATTCTCCTTGGACTATATTTTATTTTATCGGTTGGATATCATCACCGGGCTGGTTTGATGTACCTCAACATGCCCTCAAAACAAAAATAACTTGTAATTTTATTGATTATCACCAAATGAATTACATTTATTGGAATGGAAATTGCAACAATCAAACCCTAGAAATGAAAAGTACTAAAAAGCAGCTCCCGAGACGGGGCAAGTCCTAAAAAGCAGTAAAAATTCCCGCGTAGGGGAGTGTGCGAAAAAGGTAAATGTGTTACTCTTGCGGGCCAACGCCCATTCCCTTCAACGGTCCTTCTTCGATGGCTCTAATGAAGAAATCATCGAACAGGGCAATGATTCCCTCCATTGCATCATCAGGATCTTCTGTCATTAGAGGCGTTGGATCATCCATACCTCCCCATCCATCCGGGACAATGTCACGGGGGTCGACATAAAAGCTCGGGGGTGCTGAGTATTTTACATAATAATCGAACTTGCCGCTTGGTTGCCCCAAAGTGTCGATCACCTCCTTCTCTTCATGCATCATTCTTGCAGGACCCGGGAATGTGGTGCGGATGTGTGGAAGCAACCTACCACGCGCACGTTCTTCGCCATTCGGCTCTTCTTCGGATCGGGATCTGTCCTGTCCATTTCCTCGACCTCGACCTCGACCACGTCCACGTCCACGTCTACGTGCCCCATTATTTGACTCACTTGACCCCAGGTATCCCAACCCAGTAATGCGGGGTCTCTGAGAAACTTCTACCGGTTGGCGGATACCTTGACCATCCCTACCAAGGCCTTCACCTGGAGTAAAGCCATGGGACATCATTATTTTGCCAACCATGACTGCAGCATTTGACACCTCGGGAATAGGCGGTGACGATCCTCTAGAAGCATGTATGGTTGATACAAGCTCGAGCGACTGATAGCTCGATTCTATTTTGCAATCAGGCTCAACATAGGGGATAGCCGTTGCGTGGTAGATTGGGTGCTCTTCTTCACCGTGAACTGTGATTAACTTTCTCTCCACGACGAACTTCACCATCTGATGTAGACTGGATGGCACAGCTCCGGCAGTATGAATCCATGGACGACCCAACAGAAAATTGAATGCAGTGGGAATGTCCATAACTTGAAATAGGACATTGAACATTGTTGGTCCTATCTGTATGTCAAGGTAGATTTCTCCCATCACTTCTTTCTTCGTTCCGTCAAAGGCTCGTACGGAGGTTTTTGCAGAATTTATCCTAGAAGGATCTATCTTAAGGCGGTGTAAAGTCGCCAAAGGACAGATGTTCAAGGCTGATCCGTTGTCAATGAGTACCCGGGCAACATGTGAGGCCTTGTATTTGACGGAAATATAGAGTGCCTTGGTATGCCCCCTCCCTTCCAGAGGGAATTCTTCATCTGAAAAGGCTATGAGGTCCTTGAGGAGTATAGAACCCACAAATTCCTCTAATTTGTCATGATCGATCGTTTCTGGCACGTGGACTTCACTTAACACCTTCATTAAGGCTTTCTGATGTTTGACAGATGTCTGGAGTAGTTCAAGCAAAGAGATCTGCACGGGCAGCTTGCGCAATTGTTCAACTACGTTGTATTCGCTAGCCTTAATCACAGCTAGAAATTCTTTGGCTTCTTCATCAGTAACAGGTTTTGCAGGTTGAGCATTAGCTTGGCCGTAGGAACGCCCAGATCTGGTAACTAAGTCGACATCGAGACTGTAGGACCAAGGAACTGCCCTATTATCACTGTACTCATACGGTTGAGGTATCTCGATCATTATCCCTTCATCAGTTGTAGGCGTGCTTACAATGATCTCCTCATTATCGGACGCGTCTTCAAGCGGAGGCATGTCTTCAAGCAGAGGGTCGCCCTCGTCGCTCCCGGTGTTCAACGAAGCAAACTCCTCCTCCCAATTAATAACCACTTCAGAGATAGTAGAAACGATGCCAGTGTGGTCAGTATAAACGATCATCCCAGCTTCTACCATCCTTGAGATTCTTTCTTTCATGATGACAAGGGGAAGGTCTTCATTACTCGGGTAACAACCGGCTTTCACTAACTCACCGTAGACGTCAGTAGTATACACCTTAACATTCTTGATTCGACCAGCATCAAAGCTAAATATGGCATTCACATTGCCTGCGTGATCAGGGAGTGGGTTGCTCTGAACATTCGGCTTAGCAGGTTGAAATGAGAAGGCCTTCGTATCTAGGAGGTTTTGGACTCGGTGCTTAAGGGCATAGCAATCATCGGTTGAGTGTCCCAGCTCACCCATGTGATAATCACATTTCTTTGAAGGGTCGAAGTTATAGAACCGCTCAGGATTGGGCCGCTTCGGCTCAGTAGTAAGCAAGCCTTTCTTCTGGAGCACTGTCAGTACTTGAGACAACGATCCGGGGAGGGGGGTGAATTGCCTCATGTTGTTCCTCCTCTGGAAAGGTTGACGACCCGAGTTTTGTTGCTGAGCTTCTACTACTTGGATCGCTGGGGCGGAGTTAGCATTCCGCCGGCTTGGCTGGTTATAAGCCATATTCACTTCAGCTGCCGGTTCTTTCTCTTTCCTCGCACCAAATCTTCTGGTCGAGGAGGACGGCTCGACAAACCATCCATCTTTCAGCCCTATTTCAATTTGTTCGCCCATGGGGATGAGTTGGTTGAAGTTGTCAGCCGGAATGGCAACCATCCGATTACGGTATTCGAACGGGAGAGTTTTCACGAACATCCTCTTTAACTCACTGTCTATGGGTTCTGGGACAACCTGAGCAGCTAAATTCCTCCATCTGATAGCATAGTCTTTAAAGGACTCAGTCTTTTTCATCTGAGCACGTTCGAGATCATCACGGGTAGAAATGATGTCCGTTATGAATCTGTACTGCTTCAAGAATGCTTCACTGGCTTCTTTCCAAGTTTTGAGGCCATTTATCTTCTTCATGAGATACCAGCTCAAAGCAGGACCCGTCAAACTTGCTTGAAAGGCATGGATCATCAGGAGTTCGTTATCAACGTACGAAGTCATTTGTACGTGATAGAGCTGTAGGTGGGCTTTTGGACATGTGGTGCCATTGTACTTGTCGAAATCCGGCATTTTGAACTTCTTTGGGATTTTGATCTGTGAGTACAGGGACAGATCGATCGAAGGCGAATCCTGCGAACCTTCCAGCTGCTTCACTCTTTCTTCAAGTTTGTTGACCCGTTCATCAGGTTTGTCCTTGTTGACGATGATCTGGACGGGGTCATCTTCTAAATCAGGAATATCGTCATCTCCGTCAACACCGACACTTTTTCTGATTTTCTGCTTTGGGACTGACGCTTCGAGGGGTGCCGAAACAGGAACCGACCGGAGAGCTTTGATCTCAGCGGACATTTGTTGCATTGCGATGACAAGTTGCTTGATCTGGTCTTCGACACCAACAACACGCTCTTGCAAGTCGGTTTGATCGGCCATTCTGGCTCTCGACCGTGTACGAATGGGCGATCGTGATCGGTCCGTAGCTACCTAATGTAAAAGAAATGAACCAAATAAGTATATGGTCAAGACAAGGTTGGTCCATGACACGCTTCTAGTCTTTTTTGTTTATTCATGACAATATTCGTATATGGACGAGACTTTATGAAAAGTGATCTAGGAAAAGAAATATAAATGACGCCCTAGATACAACCTAGGAAATAGAAGCACCAAAATCCCTAATCATAAAATTATGAAAAACAAAAAGTGAGACTCCCTAGAAACTATGGACTGAAAACTAATTCTCTAAAACCCTTTTTTTTGTAAAAGAAAGATGACGGCAAACTTTGTAGGAAAATAATTACCTATGACACATCTAGGAAAATAAAGACATAGATTGAAAATAAATTCTCTAAAAGAGCTTTCTTTCTTTCTTTCTTTCTTTCTTTCTTTTTAAAAAGGACTCAATGATTATTACTTTCAAATTTAAAACCAACCTAGACCTATCATGGACCAACCAAAGAAAAAGACGAAACATAAATAAATTGTGAGATAAAGGTTTAGAAGTCTTACTTCACCCGGTAGAATGATGGCAATCACATAGACATGCGCATGAAACGTGAGGTTCGATTTCTACCTAGACTCTGGCTTGCAAAATGGAGACATGAGGATTACCGAGCTAAACCAGTCATGGTGGTGGTTAGGCTGGGATTCCCCTGACTCCGGCTTAGTCAAAGAGCCGACCCGGGTTGCAAAGGGTGCAACCGTGGTAGGTATTCAATGACACCATGAAAGAACTTTCGGGACCAAGAAAGGCGACCCATACCACGCGGGTGTGGTCGGGGTGTCCACTGTCTCAGTACCATCCTAAACCTGTACCGCCCAGGTCCGGCAGCGGGTAGTGTGTGCGGTGTAGTGTAAATGCAAGGCATGCACAGCAGGTTATATCATACAGCGCTTCGTGCATAAAATAAACCATTCATCCAAACACCTCCCTGCAAAACAATGGTTAACAATCACGCCTCCCCTTATACCTCCCATTCTGCAAAAACATTTAACACCTAAAATGTTAGGGACGTACCTGGGATCCTCGCTGCCAAGCAAAAATATTTTTTTTAAAAGAAAAACTGGCCTAAGTCCACTAAGAGTTTTAACTCAATTCCCCAGCGGAGTCGCCAAGCTGTCGCGACCTAAAAATTCCTCTCTCAGGCTAATGGATTATTAGGACTAAACCTAACTCGAGCCCTCCCAAGCCCTACCAATTCGCAACTTAGGGTTTAAGTTTTTAACATGCAAATATTTTCATGCTCGGAGTCGCCACTAATCTATTTGCGGTAGGTCGATTAGAAACCTAAATAAAACATAGGGAGGTATGTTTTATTTCTACGAACCAGAGATTCTAAGCCCGGGGACTTGATTACGCTAGATCTAGTCTAACGCCCTTTCGGTACCTTTTCTTTTCAAAAAAAATGTTTTGGCAAGCAATTTGGATCCATTTTAACTTAGTCACTAACATGTGAGGTGTTCATGCGGGTGCGCAAACCACCAAAGTAACACCCAATAAAGCATTGAATAAATTGCAAGTTTGGGAAAAATTACTTACCTCGAAGCAACGTAAGCATCTGCATTGTTAGCTAGAAAATCACATCAACAACCTAATATGATTTCTAATTAACAAGGAATTCACTCAATTTTTGGATTTTCTCTTATTTAAATGAAGCCTAATCTACATGCAATGACGTGCAAAAATGACATGCAAGTAATGCAACCTATCATGCAAACTATATGTCATGCGACGACGTGACCTAATTCTAATGATGGGCAAATGATTTATTTTTGGTATTTTCTAATGAAATTCGGAATAAAAATATGCCTAAATTAACATGCAACTTATGATGACTTAACATATCCTAACATGACTTATTTTTGAGGTTTTTGTTAAAATTCGAAATAATAAATTACCTAAATTAAGAATGCAATCTATCCTAATCTACCATAAAACAATTCATTCTTTTTTTTTATTTTCATGAAAATTCGGAATTAAAAAATAACCTAAATAATCTATTAAGATTAGAAAATTAATTAATTTAAACTAAGGAATAGATTATCTCAAGTCCTAATTTAAATTAAATAATTACTCTATCGTCTAGATACATTTAGGATTCCTAAACATGCAAAATTCAAATTCAAATCCTAACTGATATTTTTTGAATTTTCTTTTTTATTTGAAAAGGAAAAACAATTTAAACAAAGATAGCATCCACATTTAAAACAACCACGCAATCCGCAAAATTCGTTTCAAACTTGGATTAGGCACAAAAATCGAACTATCGGTCATATCTATAGGGTCATAGATATTGACAGAAAGTCGATCATTCAAATTTGGAAAGCCGATAAAAATCATCATCGTACCCAAGTGATTATGGATAGGATAATGATTTTCCGTATCGCTACGTATCATACCTTAGGGATAAGGTCGGATAGTTGTCCAGATACGTTGCTGAATTAGGAAAGATTCCTAATTTTGAATATTTTCAAATATTGCGAACAAGGCAAACATTATCCTAAGATATCTAGCAATCCACGCAATATTCACAGGATATTCAAACATCCAAAAATTAAGAAACGAAATATTCTAAAAATATTGGATAATGTTCAATTACCTAATTTGCGGATAATTTCCAAATTCGAACTTGCGGATCGGGATGAGCGGCGAACGGCGGACCGGCGGCGCGGTGTCGGGGCGACGGCGACTCACGGTGGTGACCCGGCGGGGAACGGCAGCGGGCGCGGCAGCGGGCGCGGCAGCGGGCGCGGGCGCGGGCGCGGGCGCGGCAGCGGGCGCGGGCGCGGCAGCGGGCGCGGGAGCGGGCGCGGGCGCGGGAGCGGGCGCGGCAGCGGGCGCGGGCGCGGCAGCGGGCGCGTCGCGCGAGGTCTTCCTCCTCTTTCTCTCTTTCTCACTCTCACACTCTAAAAATTTTCTGATCTGAAAATTGTGTCCCCCCCTAAAATTCTAACCTAATAATGTATATATAGTATTAATCTAGGTCAATTAGATGGGCTTTCTAGTCCTAATGGGCTTAGGCTTGGGCTTTAATTTAAATGGGCTGAATTAATTAAGGATAAATGGGCTGAATTAAGCTCAAATTAAAACAACCAAGCCCGTTTGACTTGTAATTCCCGGCCCTTGCATTCTAAGCGAGCCGAGTCCCATTCGATGAAATTTAAGCTCGTTCATTCACCGCCGGTCCGATGCAAAATGCAATTAATAAATTTAAACTATATGTTATGCAATATTTTTTGTTTAGGGGTTAAAAATTTTAATCCCTAATTTTCTATGCAAATTATACTAAATGGTCGCTAAAATTTAGGTGTCAACAACTAGAATTCGTAAACCGGGTTCAGCTTGCGATGTGAACCCTGGATAAAGAAGAATCCCTGTGGCAATTTAAATTTGAGTGTTCGATGGGAGTACTTTTGCTTGAAGATTGATAGAAAAAGGCGCACATGAGCTAGTTTTACAAGCCGACAATGGCTTTATACCAAGTTTAAGTTTACGTTTGAGAGGTGGTAAACAGAAATAATGAGGGATTAACTGAAGAAAGTGAAAGCTTGACATAAATAACGGTAATGATACTATGAAGAGACGACTACTAAGAAAAACCAGGAAATACCTAGCTCATTTTTCGGGGAAGTTCTACTATCCTCATAAATTGAAAAAATTGCTTCACCGGGAGTTCCTACCCCTCCTAGGCTGCCTACAACTAGGCCGTCACCTTCTCCTGGCATTTTCTTCGAACCAAACATGTTTCCAGGAAATGAATGCATTTCCGATGACCACTCCAATCACTAAGCCGCTCCCATATCCCATCAGAACAATTTTCCAATTGAGTTCAATTGGCGATCCCAGTCTTCTTCTTGGGGGTTGGAGGTTGTCTTGATGCATTCCCTGAATCTTGACATTTCCTGGATATGAATCCCCCACATAGTCATAAGTTCCCTTCAAAAGAATCATTTGAAAATGTATCGCATTGTTTCGGTTTGGGCACATACTCGGTTAGATTGTTGTAAGGTACATTCAGGAAAGAAAGGAACTCAAGTTCTGTCAGCTTCCGGGGAATCTGTCACTAGAGTTTGTTCCGAGAAAGGTCCAATGACTCAAGTGCAGTGAGATTCCCTAACGATGATGGGATGTGACCAGTGAGGAAACTGTTGGAAAGGTTTAGTCCGTGTAGTCCTTTGAGATCACCTATGACACCAGGGATCTCTCCTTTGAACAAATTGCTGAAGAGGTCGATGACCGTGAAGACTTCTTGTATTTTTGGGTAATACCATTCAAGCCCTTTATAAATCACTATCATGGAGAAATCGTAAGATCCATAGTCAGTGAACGTATGATATGCTAAACGGCATTTGGTTTCGTTGCATGTGTGTATAGTTTCCCGTCCTGGATTTCATGGCATTCCAAGACTGAAAGAATTCCATAGGCAACTTACCGGCAAATGCATTAATGGAGAGGTCAAGTATCCTCCGGTTAAGGAATGTGGGACTAGATTGAGGCCTCTCCATGACACCGTGGAATTTATTGGATCACAAAATAAGAACATGAAGCTCTGGTAGAGAACCCATCCATGACGGGAAGTTGTCCACGATAAGATTGTTTCCAAAGTTGATGAACTCGAGCATTTTTCAATTGGCCAAGGATCTCGGTAACTTGCCTTCTAACTAGTTGTCACTCAATTCAATCATCGTTAATTGCGTCCCCCTCACCAATAGCTTAGGGATGCTTCCGAGGAAATTGTTGCCTTTTAGGTTCAATATCATGAGAGATTCGCTGATATTACCCAAACAAACCGAAAGCACACCAGTCAAATCGTTAGAAGTCAAGTCTAGTGTGATTGCTGAACTCAAATTGCAGATCCATGGTGGCAATGCTCCCATCAACCTGTTGTTGGATACTAGATAGTACATTATGGATGGCAGTGCTTCAGGGGGTGGTCCTTTCAACTTGTTAAGATATGTCTATCGTGTACATATGAAAAGGATCGATCGGGTAATATCGATCAAGACCAGTTAAGAACACTACAAAAAAACAAGGATTTAGTCACGGAAATTAGCGACGAAAATTTATTCGTTGCTAATTTGCCACGGAATTTGCGACGAAAACTAAATTCATTGTAAATTAGCGACGAAAACTTTTTCGTCGCAAATTTGCGACGGAAAAAAAATTCGTCGCTAATTTGCGACGAAAAAAAATCCGTCGTTAATTTGCGACGGATTTAGCGATGAATATTTTTTCCGTCACTAATTTGCGACAGAAAAAAAATCCGTCGCAAATTTGCGACGGATTTAACGATGAAAAAAAAATTCGTTGATAATTTGCGACAAAAAAAATTTCCGTTGCTAATTTGCAACGTAATTTGCAACGAAAAATAATTCATTGCTAATTTGCGACAGATTTAGCGACGAATTTTTATTTCATCGCTAATTTTGCGATGGAATTTGCGACGAAAAATAATTTCGTCGCTAATTTGTGACAAAAAAAATTCGTTGCTAATTTGTGACAGAATTTGCGATGAAAAATAAATTCGTCGCTAATTGTCCCCCTTGCTACTTGTAATATACCCCCACCTCCAATTTCACTCTCTCTACTAATTCCTCATATCTCTCCTCGTTGTTCTCCCTCCCTCTCCCTCTTTTGTTTCTCTCAATAAACCTCTTTGTGGGCGCACAAATCAGTCTCGGTAAAGCTTTTCCGCCGGTAAGTGTCGTGGCTAATTTCGGGCTAATTGGCGATGAAGACAGTTCGTCGCAAAACTATTCATTGCTGGATTCGAATTTTTTTTATTTTATTGATTTTTTTCCTAACTTATAACTTCGTACCTGGTCGCCGGTCCTGCGACTGGCGGCTGGCGAGACCTGGCCGGCCATGGGCGAGGTGACCTTGGCCAGATCTGGGGGAGCCGAGCGGCCTTGCCATGGCCGCCGCTCAACCTCGCCGTCACCCAGATATGAGGCGACTGGCGAGACCTGAGCGGCGGCCATGGCGAGGCCGCTCGGCCTCCCCTAGATCTGGGCGAGGTCCAGCGGCCTTGCCCGTGGCCGCCGAGGTGACCTTGGCCAAATCTGGGGGAGGCCGAGCGGCCTCACCATGGTTGCCGCTCGACCTCGCCATCGCCCAGATCTGGGGCGACGGCGAGGTGACCTCGCCCAGATCTAGCCGAGGTCTAGCGGCCTCGCCCATGGCCGCCGATGTGATATCCTGAAAATTGGATCAAATTTGGTGATTTATGAAATGGTGATTTGATCGACGCTCTATTAATTAATTCTCGCTCTGGCTTGATCACCCAGGGAATACTAACCAAAGGGGAAAGGCTATTGAAAAATTTATTTCTAACAGCCGCCCGTTAGTTCGAGATAAATTATAGTTGTGATTGATCGATTTCAGCCACGAATTATGATCCGATTTCGCATGTCGAGTGCTCAAGGATATCACACCTAAACTATAGGACGTCGCCTCATAATTTTTACGAATTGGCTATCGAGAATTTATTTCTAACTTACCCTTCTAGAACCTCTTTGTTAGATTAAATTTTGGCCGTTGAATGGAATTATTATGCGCGTTTATCGCGGAAAATCTTCAGAAAATCTTGTGATTAAGTATGGCACGGGTTGTGATTTTTGTGCCAATTGGTATATTTCGTGTGACCCGATTGGCCCGAGTCATTTGCATGAGAATTCAGTAAATCCAGAAGGTTTTAGAGAGTACACGGTTCGGAAAATTGGTAGAAGAATCTAGAGGATAAGGCCTTGACCGAGTCAAAGCTTATCCTCCAAGCTTCATTATGGCTTGCATTTATTAAAGTTGGACTTTGGTGGCCTTCATCATGATGCGCAATAAATGAATGAAGACTTTGAGACCCCCATCATGATGACAAGCCATCATGACTCAAGACTTTAGGGCCTTTCATCATGACTCGCATTAATGGAAGTTGGACTTTGGAGGCACCGTCATCATGACCAGCATTAAATGTTTTGAGTGGCGACCAAGTAAAGAGCTTCTATAAATAGGAAGCCCTCTCTCTCTCCCTCACGCCTCTCTCTCCCTTCTCACGCCTTCCTCTCCCCCCCTCACGCCACCACCCTTGAGCCCCGTAGATCGCCATGTGCCGCTCACCGCCGTTTGCCGCTTGCCGTGTCAAGGCGAGGCCACCACGGACAACTTGTGTCGTTGCCGTCGTCCTCACGTTGTCGTCGTTTTTAGATGAGTAAGTTAACATCTAATCCCTTGGTTAGGATGTTCAACTTGCATTGGGTAGTTTAACTAGTGATTGTTTTAGTGTTCTTAAACTTCTAAAATGAGCGTTGGCGAGTCTTGATGGCTAGACTAAGTTGGAGTAGACGTTGGATGTTGATTTGAACTCTTGGTGTGGTATTTTCATGGCTGAGAAGTGGTGAATCTCAAAGTTGAAGGCGTTTCTTGGAGTTTTTATCTTGATTTCAGAACTGATTCTACTGTACGTCTCTGGATTTCCATTTTTATAAAGCATTTTGTGGTTAGAATCTTGAAAAGTGTTCTTCATAAAAGTTGTTCACAAGATCTTGATCTATAACATACTTAAATTTCAGATTTTTCTGAACTCAAATGGGTTACACGAAGGTCCAATTTCTTACCGAATCAGAACTGTTTTATACTGTAGATTCCGTGACCTTCATGCCTTCTCAGATTTTTATAAAAATTTCCAATTCGATTTTGGCCATACTTCCTTCACAAGATTTGTAAATGAAATCCATGTCTACAACGTATAAAAATTTCAAAGTGTTTTGAAAGGATTTGGTTGGTAAAACGAGTATTTCTTCTGGTTTAGTTCCCCTGTTCCGGCAGACCAGTTCTGGGTTGTTTCCGAGCCTCAAAAGTGATCTTTGTATAAGGATTTTGGGATTGTGTTCTTCATGGAAAATATTTGTAAAGGTCTTGTTTATAACATATTCGAATTTTATAATTTTTGGAAACCATTTGCTATGTCTTTGAGATTGATTTCCCAAATCATGCAAATCTTTCCAGTTTTACTAGATTTCCATGATCTGCTGGTTCTTATTTGAAAGCATTGGTTTTTGATTTCTGACTTACTGGAAACAGTAACCACCCTTATCTAGCATTTTAATGATGTTTATTTGGCATTGATCTGATGTCGAATGCTTTTGTAAATTCATGTTTTAAAATGAGGTTCACAAAGTCGATTCACCGTTTGCTTGTGTGACCACTTGTTATTGTTGTGTAGCATGAAGTGAGCACGATTCATGTATGCATTGGCTAATTGAAAAGATAATAATTGGCCAGAATGCTTGTGTGCTCGTGTGGTCACACGTCGGAGCCATCGTGCTGTAGATCGCTTGACGATGCCTGATTTATCGGGGTCTTGCTGTAGATCGCTTGACAATACTCGATTTATCGGATGCTTGGAGATTATCTGGATTGCCGATACTCCGGATGCCTTGTCGCGGCCCGAGGCCGGACTCGATGCTCCTTACGGGATACCATCTTACTGTAGATCGTTTGATGTTGCCGTATTGGAATGCCGTCTTACTGTAGATCGTTTGACGTAGCCGTGCCCGATGGGGCGGGACGGAGCCCGGTTTTACCGGACAGATCGCTTGATGTGTAGTGGCCCCGAGGGGGCGTAATAAATGGAATACGTGTGATGCATAGTGCTTGATTATGGGGTAGAAACTGCTAGGCATGGTATGGGACGTGCCCAAGTGGATTCTACCTTATAATCGAGACACGCGCGACTGTGATGCATTAATGCATGAGAAATCTCATTACACGTTCTGGGTATGTGATATGTATGATGCATTGTTGTGCCATATGACTATCTATGTTATGCATAATATGTGTGTGCCAATGCAAGGTAAGGTTGCCTGTGGTTGGTTAATGATTTGTGCAGGGTTGCGCAATTAGGGACCCCCGAGGTGAGTTGACCTTCTAAACGGGGCTTAGGCGTTAACTTATTGAGATTTTATCTCATTTGTGGTTGTTAAATTTTTTTCAGGCCTTTAGCATGTTGGTGCACCTAGTATGGTTCGGGGTGCGTGGAAGCTGACTTTTGGTGAAGTAGATTGACCCCAGCCCGACATCTTTTTGTAGACCTTTTGGAAATGCCTGAAGTGGGCTTGTAAAAATGTTCCCAGGGGTTAATCAAGTAAATGTTAAAATGACGTTTTGATTTCAATGTTGTAAACCGTTTTCCTATCTATCCTTGTTTATTGTTATTGTTTGGGTGAATCTTTGTTTAGCTTCCGCATGCGTAATCAAAAGATAAAATGTTGGGTCGGCGACGCGTCCTGGGACGTCGCATCATAATGACCATTGCAGGATGTTGCGCGCTCGCGGGGTTCGGGGCGTGACAGCCGAGGTGACCTCGACCAGATCTGGGTAGGCCGAGCAGCCTCCCCATGGCCGCCGCTCGACCTCGCCGTCGCCCCAGATCTAGGCGACGGTGAGGTCGAGCAACCTCGTCATGGCCGCTCAACCTCGCGTCGCCCCAAATTTGGGCGACGATGAGGTCGAGCGGTGGCCATGGCGAGGCTAAGCGGCCTCGCCCAGATCTAGCCGAGGTCGAGCGGCGGCCTTATCGTGGCCGCTGCTCGACCTCGCCGTCGCCTAGATCTATGGTGACAGCGAGGTCGAGTGACCATAGCGAGGCCGGCAAGTTAACTCGCCAGCCTCAGCTGGTCGCCGGACTGGCGACCGACGAAGAATATAAGGAAAAAAAATTCCAAAAAAAACAAATTTAAAAAAATCTTAAGTAATTTTTTTTAGGTACGTGTCTATTTGAAAGTCTCACAATCTAAGTGAACGTTGTAATTTTCATCAAATTCAGCACTTTCTACTACAAAAATTTCAGTCAAATACTTAGGTAAGTCTTTTGGATATGATAATTTTAGTAATTGTTTCGTCTGAAACAAAATTTTAATTTTTAGAACTTTATGGTTTTAATTAAGAATATTAAACAGTAGATATGATATTTTTAATATTTTACAAGATTTTTTTTATTTTTTATAGACACAATGCAAAGAGATAGGGCTTTGATGTATAATAAGAACTTACCTGGACATCGAGGATTGAACGATGAGTTTCGTACTTGGTTGGAACTATTTTTAGATTTTGCTAGTAGTAAATACGAGTTAATGGATGGAAATAAGTTAAGGTATCCGTATAACAAGTACAGTAATGATAAATTTCATGTGTGTGATAAAGTTAGAGAACATCTTTATAGATTTGGGTTTATTCCGAACTACTATAATTGGACTTGCCATGGTGAACCATTTATATCTGATGAAGGATATCGAAGAAGTGACTAATTTTCAGTTAGGGAAGTATGTAGCTATTGTGACCAATTGAACCCGTACCAGAGGATGGTGGTTGATGCAGCTGGTCATAATTTTGTTTCAGAATCGAACCATGCAAGTACTAGTTTCACTCCTACACTTGAACAAGTGGGTACTAGATATGCATCATAATTGGAAGAGATAGGAGTAATAGGTTTTGATGAGAATGTGTGTAATGGAACTTTTCCATCTAATCAGTTCTGGGAAGTGTTGAAAATAGTAGATGAACCTTTTATGGGCAGGTTATGATAACCACACTCAGTTATCAGTGGCCGCAAGATTGTTAAATATCAAGGCAGAGCATAATGTGTCTGAGAATTGCTTCAACTCTTTTGTTGAAATAATGTGGGAAACAATGCCTCGTGATAACATCATGCCAAGTAATTTTTACGATATGAAGAAGTTAGTGAATAACTTAGGTCTTCCAGTTGAAAGGATTGATGTATATAATAGAGGTTGTATGTTATATTGGAGAGATGATGAAAACGTAGAATCTTGCAAATTCTGTAGCCAACCTAAGTACAAGATTAACAGAAGGCAGAGTCGTAATTAGAAACGTAGACCATGCAAGCAAATGTTTTATCTGCCCTTAATCCCCCGATTGCAAAGGCTTTATGCGTCTCAAGCCACTGCTGAACACATGACTTGGCATGCAAATAATGAAACAGAAGAGTCTAATGTGTCATCCTTCAAATGCAGAGACATGGAAATCTTTTGATAGAACATACCCTGAGTTTACAATAGAGCCTCAAAACATTAGGTTATGTCTCTGTGCTGATGGATTTGCCCCATTTAGAAAATCAGGAAAAAGTTATTCATGTTGGCTAGTTATTTTAACTCCATACAATCTTTCACCCGGTATGTGCATAAAGACACCTTATATGTTTTTGACATTGATCTTAACTGGCCCCAAAATCCGAAAAAGTTGATAGATGTTTATATGTAATCATTGATTGAAGAGTTACAATTGCTATGGGATGAAGGTGTCATTACTTTTGATGTTTTCACTGATCAAATATTTATAATGAAGGCTGCTTTTCTTTCGACGATAAATGACTTTCTAGCTTATGGAATGTTATCTGGATGGAGTATAGCTGAGATCTTAGGATGTCTGATATGTTTGGAGAGATCAAAGTCATTCAGATTAAGACATGGTAAGAAGCCTAGCTACTTTAACTGTCACAGACAATTTTTGCCGACAAATCATAGATTCAGAAGGAATAAAAAAGAATTCATCAAGAATAGGATTGAAAAAACAGATCCACCATTGAGGTTGACTGGTGATCAAATTTGGGAGCAAGTGCAAGACTTTTCAACTGTTGTTGAAAACCCTCATGGCACAATTATTGCGTACAGAAGTATACATAAGTAGACTAAATGCAGCATATTTTAGGATCCATCATATTGAAAGGCTCATCTTATTCATATAATCTTGACGTCATGCACATTGAAAAGAATGTTTTCGATAATGTCATAAATACTATGATGGATGTCACTGGAAAAATAAAAGGCAACTTGAATGTAAGAAAAGATATGAGAGATATTTATGATCGGCCAACATTAGATGTGAATGCAAGCAACAGGGGACCAAAACCAAAAGCAGTTTATACATTGGATAAGGAGTAGAGACGAGTCGTTTGTCAATAGTTGAAATCTGTGCGGTTTCCCGATGGATATGCTTCGAATATCGGGAGATGTGTTGATTTGAACGAATGCAAGTTAACAGGTTTAAAGAGTCACGATTGTCACATATTTATGAAAAGACTAATTCCAATAGCTTTCAAGAAACTTCTACCGAACTTTGTATGGGATGCCATTACAAAGTTAAGTAATTTCCTTTATGATATTTGCTCAACAGTGTTAAAAACATCACACATAGAGAAACTAGAGAGAGACGTTTCAATTATTCTTTGTAACTTAGAAAGGATATTTCCTCCATCGTTTTTTTGATTTAATGGAGCATCTCTTAGTTTACTTGCCTTATGAGGTCAAAGTTGCAAGTCCCGTCCAATTTTGATGGATGTACCCATTTGAGAGGTAAAAATTTTTTTAAAATAAATTTCAAAATACTTTATTATATATTATATTCTAATAAATTTCTTTCTATTGCAACTAGATTCTTATATCATTTGAAGAAAAAAGTGAAGAATAAGACATGTGTTGAAGCTTCAATTTGTAATGCATATACTGTGAAAGAAACAATAACATTTGCATTATACTATTTTGAGCCGCATGTGCAGTGCAAGAGGCGAAGAGCAGGAAAAAATGATAAGGGTCCCATTAATCCCAATTATAAATCATTCTCTATTTTCAATTATCTCGGTCGACCAGCGGTGCATGTAAGTTTCGTTGCTTAACAGGAAAAGAATGATAGGCAATCCATACATATATTTTACTGAACTATCCAGAAGTGGAGCCATGCTTCGAGTAAGTGTATATTTGCAAATATATATATCGCATGTCAAATATTTACTAATATATAAATGTAAATTGTTAATAGGATTTTTCAAACTTCAATATATGGACTACCACCAAATGAGTTCGATCATTTGTGCGATGAACAATTTGCAGCGTGGTTCAAAACATATGTAAGTTGCCTATGGACCAAAACCAAGTTATTAATATTTTATACATTATTTATTAAAATATATATTATTGACTTTTGCGTGTGTGACCTTAGGTTCACAGTAATTACGATCAAGTTGAAGAGCAAGGATTGCTATATTATCTGTCATGGGGTCCAAAATCAAGAGTACGAATTTGGCCAGCATATTTCATAAATGGGTATAATTTTTACACTCAAGAATATGAAATGGGAAAAGCCACAATGAATAGTGGTGTATGTGTTCGATCATCAAATAATAACAGTTCAAAAGATGATTTTTATAACTTATTTGATGAAATCATAGAGGTAGCGTACCATGGACCATTATTATGGGTTGTGTTATTTAAGTGTATGTGGTTCGAGCCCGTCAAAGGAATGAAGGTGCATACGAAGTTTAATTTGATTGAAATAAATCACAAGAAAAGGTATATGAAATATGAATCATTTATGTTGGCACAACAAGCAATTCAAGTATATTATGCATCATATCCTAGTTTGAAATGTGACAAAGCTGATTGATGGGCTGTATATAAAACCAAAGGACAAAGAAAAATCGAGGAACACTGGAAGGATATAGTATATCAACAAGAGGAAGTTTGTAATGCGGTTGAAACTGAGGAATATAACATTCCAACTTTACGAGATCCATGTGAAGCAATGATAGATGTAGATCAAACTGAAATTCGCGAATCAAAATTAGAAAGTGTTGCAGAATCTGATTTTGAGACAGAGAATGAAGATGATGATAATGATGCTCATGAAGAAGATGAAGATGAAGACGAAGGTGAAGATGAAGATGAAGATTATGATCATGATTTTTGAGACTTTTTACTAATTATGTCGTAATAATTATTATTATTATTGCGACATGAGTTTATTGTTGTTGTCATATTTACTATTATTGTTGTTGTTGTCATAATTATTAGTATTGTTGTTGTTGTTGTTGTTGTTATTATTATTGTTGTTGTTGTTGTTGTTGTTGTTGTTGTTGTTGTTGTTGTTACTGTTATTATTATTATTATTGTCGTTATTATTATTGTTGTTGATTATTATTATTATTACTCTTATTGTTACTGAAAAGTTATTGTCGGGAAATTCGTCGCTAAATGGCGACAAGTGAAATACTATTCGTGCGATGACATTTACGATATTTTATTTTCCATTGGATTTGGATCGTCGCTAATTGACAAAATTAGTGACGACATTTGCAACATTTTATTTGTTGAATTGTTAAAAGGTCGTTGCTAATTTCCTCGGAAAGTTTTTATTTGATGAATTGTTAATAAGAAAGATTGTCGTCGTCGCTATTCCGTCGCAAATTAGTGACGGATTTGAATTCGTCGCTAATTTGCAACGCAATTAGCGACAAAAATAAAGTCTCGCGACACTTGCCCAACTATTTTTATTTTCGTGGCTAATTAGCAACGGATTTAGCCACGGAAATGAGTTCTCCCTGCTCACCAGAATAATTTCATTTATCTCTATTTCCGTGGCTAATTAGCCATGGAAAGGAAGTCTTACCCTACTAATTTTTTTTCCATGGCAAATTAGCCACGGATGAAAAAAAATTAGTCATGTGTGAGGAGACTTCAAATTCGTGGCTAAATCCGTGGCAAATTCGTAGCTAAATCCGTAGCAAATTAGCCATGGATGAAAAAAAATTAGTCATGTGCGAGGAGACTTCAAATTTGTGGCTAAATCCGTGGTAAATTAGCTATGGATTTAGCCACGGATAAAAAAAAATTAGTCATGTGCGAGGAGACTTCAAATTCGTGGCTAAATCCATGGCAAATTAGCCACGGATTAAAAAAAATTAGTCATGTGCGGGGAGACTTCAAATTTGTGGCTAAATCCGTGGCAAATTAGCCACGGATTGAAAAAATTAGTCATGTGCAAGGAGACTTGAAATCCGTGGCTAAATCCGTGGCAAATTAGCTACGGATAAAAAAATTAGTCATGTGCAAGGAGACTTCAAATTCGTGGCTAAATCCATGGTAAATTAGCCATGGATTTAGCCACGGATAAAAAAAAATAGTCATGTGCAAGGAGACTTCAAATTCGTGGCTAAATCCGTGGCAAATTAGCCACGGATTTAGCCACTGATCAAGAAAAAATTAGTCATGTGCGAGGAGACTTCAAATTCGTGGCTAAATCTGTGGCAAATTAGCCATGGATTAAAAAAAATTCGTGTCTTAGGTGAGATTTGTAATCCGTGGCTAAATCCGTGGCAAATTAGCCACGAATTAAAAAAAAATTGGGTATTAGGTGAGATTTGTAATCCGTGGCTAGCCACGGATTAAAAAAAATTGCGTATGCGGTGAGACTTCATTTCCATGGCTAAATCTGTGGCTAATTAGCTACGGAAAAAAAATTAGGGTTTGCCGCGATAATTTTATAGTTCGATTCGAATTTATCGCGATAAAATTAAAATTCGTGGCTAATTTCGTCGTAAATTAGCCACGGATAAAAATTCATGGCTAATTTCGTCGGAAATTAGCAAAACGGCGTGGTCTTCATTTGCGGGTACAAGTAGTATTATTTGATCTTCTCTATCTCGATCTCTTCTCTGTCTCTCTTCTTTGTCTCGATAAAAAAATTTAGGGTTTTCTCTCTTCCTCTTCTCTGTCTCTCTCTCTCGATCGATCGATCCTCGACGGATTCCGACACGAGTCGGCAACCTTCGGATTCAGCGACCTTTGGGATTCAGTGACCTTCAGATTCGGCGACCTTCGGCGCGATTTTTTCTTGGACAGAGGAACAGAGGAACCCTTCGGCGGATGCTGGGAGGCGTGAGCGCAAGCGCGAGGACCTAGCACGAGGACCCAGACCCAGCGTAACCGCAATGACCTAGCGCAAGCGCGAGGACACACAACGAGGATCCATCTGACGAGGATCGTTGTCTGAGAGTTTTAGAGGAGGTACGTTCTCTAAATTTTTTGCACTTTTGGTCTCGGGCGAGCACTGTTTTTAGATGGGTAGGGCGGAGATTGTTCGGTTTCGAAACAAGGATTGACGTTTGTTTGCTGCTGCTGCTTCTGCTTTTGCTTTTGCTTCTGTTTTCGAATTATGTTGGGTCTGCTGCTTCTGTTCGTGGTAACTGGAATTAGCTTTCAATTTGCGGCGAATTTGATTTGACTTATCTCGGGTTGAATGTATTTTTCTGTTAGCCGTAATTGGAATTTCCGGTGAATTTGTTCTGATCGCCGAGTGGAAACGGGTTGAAATTTGGTCGGATTTGGATTGAAATTTGGCCGGAATGAGCTGAAATTGGGTCGGATTTGAGTTGAAATTTGCTTGAAATTTGGTTGAAATTTGGTCGGAATGAGCTGAAATTTGGTTGGCAAAGTGGAAACGGCCCGCTGATCACTATTCACCCCCTTCGGTCGTGACGCATGTCGTTTTTTGGCATTTCGGAGTCATTTACATGAGTTTTTGAGCAAAAAAACCATTCTATTTGAACAATAATTTCAGTTCAGATTGAGTTTTTTTTGGCGTTTCGGAGACGTTTCATTATTGTTTTATTTATATCTAGGTTTGAAAATTGAAACCAATCAAAAATAGGCTACTGTGATTATGTCATGTAGGCTACTAAAAATGTACATAATCTCCCTGCAATCCACATTACTTCGAAAACAGGCACCACATCATTTGTAACAATGATATGTCCCTATACTGTATGCTTTTGTGAAAATAGACAATCGCTACAACATCCTATTGAATTCCTAGGCTACTATGCAGAATAGATACATTACAAGTTCTCACAGCAATTGGACAGTAGATTATTGCCGCGGATAAAATTAGTCCAAGGACTCGGATTGCTGAAACTAAAGTACGGGTAGTGACTTAACAAATGCTTGAAGCAGAGCGGGTATCTAGATCATATGCTGTAAGGACAAATAGTGAAGTTTTTTACCCAAAATTGAGAGGAGCATCTTTGAATGCTTTGAATTTCATATGAGAACATGAAGAGACTTGTTCTAAATTCATGCTATTGACAGGACTGTCTTCTAGTTCAGTCAGGTCTTTCTATTTTCTTATGTACTTTTTCTAATCTTAATATTTAATGTGAACTTAAAGAGTAGCTTGAGAACTTTTTCTATTTTAGCTAGTGCTTACTTATCGCATACTCTTTCTGGACATTAGTGATAATGATACAATGACAGACATCATAGACATGCTCTTGAAGTAATAGCCTTTTTCAACTCGATGTAGATCATCCTCAGCATTTCTAATTCAATTCATCCCCCTCAGCAATATTCACATTGATGTAGAAAAATCATAAATGCTGTGTGAATTTTGCTTTCTTTCTCAAGCACTTGAGACGATATCACATGTAGATGCTCGAACAGCAGGATCTCACTGTCACCTAGAGTACCTAGGATGACAATAACTACCAAAGAGAGAAAAGCAAAGGTTGACACGGACACGACTTCAACCAAATGTTCAATAATAACAGGTCTTATTCTAGTATGCTATTATCAAGTGGAAAATCAACAAAACTAGGACTAATGTTTTATTACAGTCGTGGTTGTTGGTAGTCATGTCACGAGTTTTCTTCTCAACATCATGTTGCTTCACTCATGTTTTCTTCTTAGATAATAATCACCAGAAAAGTGCTAATATTTAAGTGCTTATTGAATGTTTTTGTAAATAGTTACCACAACTGTTATTTGTGGCAAAATACAAGCTAAAGAAGCTCGTAGACATTTCATGACAGCTTGCTTTTTATCAAGGGCGATAGCAAGTTTGTTTCATTTTCTCAAGTTTATCTCTTGCTCTCTAAAACAAAATGGTAAGCTTCACGACGTACGTCATTATGTGTCCTTAATACATATTCATATTTTTTAACATATTTGTCTAACTTTCCAATTTGTTAGTATAAACGTGGAGGTCACATGCGTCGTGGTGTAGCTTCACAAAGAAGACCAGGCCCTTCCCCCTCCTCGTCCTCGTCCCCATCCCTTTCCTCTTCCCCTGCCCTTTCATCTAATCCTGAACCACTGCATGCTAATAAACAACATGGACACATTAGCCCTTCCTCTGACCCTTAAGAACATATTAGGGGACAACTTGGAGACATGCAAATTGAATCTACTTTAGTGCCATCGCATTCTGTTCTATCGCCTTCAGTTCCATCGCCTTCGGTTCCACCATCTTCTTCAGTGCAACACTCAAATGATGAAGAAGATAGCCAATTCATGATATGCCCATGTAGAGATTCATAAGTACTTCATTTTTTTAAGTATGTGTAAATTATTATTATGAATGTCAACTGAATTGTCCATGTTGCAAATTATTCGTATGCTTCATTGGCCATATCGTTATAACTTGTTTGCAGATTCACGGATGTTACGTATGTTGTGAGGAAACTTAATAAAATAGTCAATAACTATTGGATGGGACGGTATATTAATTGGACCACTGCTCCAAAAGAAGTAAAGGACTTGTGGTGGAATGAGTTCAAGGTAAGTTTTGTCCTTTTGTTTTCTCACAAACTAAGTTCGGTGTAGCATACTGATGGTGCATGGTAATGGATATGTGACCCTCATAATAAGTGCACAGTTGTTTTTCTATTGATTGTAGCGGAAGTTCAAGTAGGATGAAGTGAAAGAGAAAGAAGTTAGAAGAATTTTTAAGAAGAAAGCCGGTGATCACATGCGAAATGTGATAAATAGAGTAAAGAGAAGTCAAGAAAAGTCGGATTTTATTACAGCTGACAATTGGACGGAAATTAAAAGAACTTGGGATATCGAAAAGCATAAGCAAATCAGTGAACAAAATAAAAAGAATCGAGCTTCTAGTTCTAGTAAAGGGTCTGCCACATATGCTAAAGGCTCTATCAACATCGAGGAGCATAGAAAAAGAATGGTAAGTCTGTTAAACATGACATGTTGTAAGTTAATTTAATTCAATGATTACTCATTTATGTTTATATTTTGTAAGCAGATGAATTGGGGACGGAACCAACATTTATAGCTACATTTGAATTCATATTTCAGAAAAAAGATAAGACATGGATTGGCGATCGAGCAAAATCTATTAAGGTATGTAAGGTTATACTTTGGACTTTTTGGAAACTAGAATAAAAATCATGAATGCTGCTAGTGGTAGTTTTATATACGAAGTTATTTTATTTTCATCTATATTGTTAATGTAGAAAAAATATGATGAACTTGTAATGAGCACTGCTGCTAGTGGTGGTGATGGTGTTGCTGCGTCCGAGCCATCGGTTGACATTATGGGTGGAGGCATCGGGTGGAACGAGAAGAGGTCAAATATTTGGCATGATGGGATCCTTGTCAAGGATATACACAACGCAGGCTGCTGCAACTTCATCCTATAATGCGGCTTTTTTAAGGAGGACACAACACGAGGAGCAAATGACCCAAGAATTGAGCCAACTGAAACATTTACTTGTACAGAAGGACGAAGAAATAAGAGGAATGAAACAACATTTGCAATTGATCTTGCGACACCTCAACCTCGATCATGATGATGTTTCTCCTGCACCTTCCACTAATCTAGTAGGTGATGGGCACAATTATGAGCGACACAATGATGATGATGATGACCATGATTTTGCCAGTCCTTGCTAGTTAAAATTTCCAAACTCGAAGTAAGCTATATCATTTTTTTTTTATTCTGTCCAAGTTTCCTTCATCACGAACTCTTATCATTTCCCTAATGTGATACTTGACAAATTGGAATATGTTTGTCATGACTGGCTAACTATGGGCTTCTCTTTCTTTACAAGGCAAAAGTTCCTTTTACATTTTATCTTTCAGCTTCATTATTCTTTACTTGCATAGGTTTATGGTCGAAAAGGCGAGCAGAAGCATAGGCAGATCCAGTTTGGTGGTACTGCTCAACAGGTATCATTTCTTTTGTTGAGTTATGTTATTTGTCATGCTACCAGTTATTACTTGTCATAGCATTGGTAAACTTGAAAGCAATCAATGACGTAGAATGGAGATCTGTCTATGGAAACCTGGAGTTTGTGGATGGAGCTGCATGTTACCAAAATGTGAATGCATCACTAGGGATACAATCGTGGGATAGGCATTCTAGAAATCATTTCAACTGAGTCTATAAATGTCTTGCTGGGGCTCCATGAATTGTTTTGGACCCTCTGAAGCAATATTGTTTGCCAAGTTCTTGGCAGTCAATGTCATTATCAAAGTTCTCTTTGACCTTATCCCGGCATGGGTCCTCCTAAATGGTGCATCATTCGTGATGACATGCTTGTCGATTGCAAAATCTCTGTACTTGTGGTTTTTGTGTTTCCAGTTTTCGGTTAACGTGCACCATGTTTTTAATTGGTTATGGTAGTAACTGCTCAAGGAATCAAGGATCATGTAATGGACGCAACAGATTCGCTGACTAACCTTGAGAATGGATTTCAAGAGAAGCATTTGCAAGTTTTGCTGTCTAAGTAAGCTACCGATTTCACGATTTTCATTCCCTGTTTATGTGAATAACAGGTAGCATTGGCCAAACAGAAAGTAGACGAGTACATCTACTCTCAGTAAACGCAAGCGGATGCTCAACAGCTTACTTAGAATATCCTGTTTGATAGGACATTTTATTTTACCTGTAGATTGTAGTGATTGGTAATGGGATGGGATTTATATCCCCTAGCTTATTCCTTTTTTGGGGCATCAAATAATTTTGGCAGGCAGGGTGGTTTGATGCTTTGGTTGTATTGTGCATGTTTGTTTATGACCAAAAAAGTTAAGAGGTGTTCATGTCGACGATGGGGCGACATGTCTCGTATGAACAAGCGATCGCTTGGAAGGTCCTTTCTGCGGAGGAGAACACCGTCCATTGCCTCGCTTTCTCTTTCGTGAATTGGTCTTTTGTGTGAGCATAGCCTAATACATTCTTTTTTTAACACCCCTCTTTCTGCTATTGAATAGATGTGAAAAAATTAAGAGGGGTTATGAGTTTGAGTTAGGAGTTTGATATTGTGATCTCTTATGTTTGCTCTGCAGATGGACCGAACATCAATTCTTGGAGACACTATAGACTACGTAAAAGAACTTCTTGGCAAGATCAACAGTTTGCAACAAGAGAGCGAACTGGATTTGAAGCAGTTGAATGTGTTGCTCTTGTCTTTTTTGCGACGAACTGGATTTGAAGCAGTTTAGTGCTTTGTTCTATTTCTTTCTTTTTTGTGTTTGTTCTTGTCTTGACTGTGAATGTATCAATGTTAAATATAAATTATATAATTGCTGTTAATTAGATTTAAAATCAAAATCGTCCCTAAACAACATTCGTCGTAGAGTTCATCGCTAAATAATTCATAAAAATTCGTCACCAAATTCGTTTTGGAACAATTAATTGTTCGTGGCAAATTAGTCAAAATTTTTCGTGGCAAATTAGTGACGAATTTTGCCACGAATAAGTTAGTCGCAAAATGCTAACCAAAAAAAAAATTGGTGGCAAATTAGCCATGAATTTTGCCACGAAATGTGTTCGTGGCAAATTAACGATAAATTTTGCCACAAATAATTAGCGATGAATTTTGTCACGAATAGATTTCGTCGCAATTTCGTGACCAACAAAAAAAAATAATGACACAAATTAGCAACGAATTTTACCACGAATACAGTTCGTAGCAAATTAGCGATAAATTTTGCCACGAATAATTAGTAATGAATTTTGTCACGAATATTTAGCGATGAATTTTGCCACAAAAAAAATTCGTGGCAAACTAGCGACGAATTTTACCACGAATATTTAGCGATGTATTTTGCGACGAATAATTAGCGATGTATTTTGCGACGAATAATTAGTGACGAATTTTGCGACGAATAATTAGCGATGAAATTTGTGACAAATAAAGTTTGTGGCAAATTAGCAGCAAATTTTTCCACGAATAATTGGCGACAAATTTTGCGACGAATATAGTTCGTGGCAAATTAGCCACGAATTTTTTTCGTCGCAATTTAGCGATGAAAAATTTTCGTCGCAAAATTTTGCGATGGCCTATTAGCGACGAATTTTTTTCCGTCGCTAAAACCAACTTTTTATGTAGTGGAAGTTATGAGAGAGATTTAGGTACTGCATGCTATTAAAACTATCTTTCCACACCGAAAAGGGCACTTCTTCCCCAATGTTGTTATTTGATAGTTGCAACCAATTCATAAACTGTTGGTTTTTTAAGAAAGTCGGAAACTCGCTCAATTTGTATGATGCCAGTCGTAGGGCCTGAAGTTGAGGAAGAATAACATTCGTGCTATTCGTGCGGCATGATAGCCTGTTAGATGATAGTAGGAGCACTTTCAAATGTTTGAGCTTGAGAAAGTTGTCTAGTTCAATAGTACTGCTGAAGTTGTTTTTCGCGAGGATGAGGACTTAGAGATTTTGGAGTTGAGAGATTGACGAAGGTATCTCGCCTTCGAATTTATTGCCTGAAAGGTCAAGCATGACAGGTCCAGTTCAACAGTACCACTGAGTGTTGGGCACTTTGGTCGACATGTTGACAACACTTAGGAAAAGCACTTTTAGGCTAGTCAGATTTTGAGCAAGGCTTCTTAGACCCAGCGGTTTCATTTCGAATAGAAGTGTATGAGTATATGGATCTAGATAGCAACACAGGTCAAGGTACACCAACCTCGTGAGCTTGAAGATTTCTGATGGGACCCGGCCTGAAAAAATGGAAGCAGAGAGATCGAGATAAGTCAGTCTCGATAGATCTCCTACTCGGACGGTATTTGAGAGTAGTTGAAGTGATTGTCGCTCAGATTGAGCTTTTCAAGATGAGCAAGCTGTCAATAGAACCATAGAGAAAACTACTTCCTAGGTTGAGGACAATTACATGGCTCGTGTTCTCATCGCACTCAATCCCATCCCAGGAGTAACAATCCTGACTATTTTTCCAAGATAGAGTCTTAGGATGAGTAAGAGGATAACCTAAATCATTGGCGATTTCGTATTTCTCTTGTCGCGACCCGCCAGAATTTTCATCTCAAGAGGGAAAATAGTGTAGCCTGGTACGCACTAAGTCTAGGTTCGAGACTTAACTTGGGCTCTCCCAAGCCCATACCATATCGCAACTTGTGATTTAGGTTTTTAACCTGTAAATTATTTTTATCTATGAGTCGTCACTAATCAATTTTGGGTGGGTTTATTAGAAACCCAAGTAAGGTGATGGAAGAATCACCCTACTCTTACGAATCAGGGATTAAATGAGTTCGAAGACTTAGTTACACTTCTACGGAAGACCCCCGTACAAGGACGGATGTGCCCCGAGTGGCCATAATAAATACCTGGTTAAGCCGGAAGACCCCCGTACAAGGACAGGGGTGCCCTAAGTGGCCGTAATGATCGAGACATGTGAGCTTGTGAAAGTTGCTACGTGTTCGGATTATCTATATACCGATTGTATTGTTATGGTATCTACTGAGTTATATCATGCAGGGCGTGTGTACTAAGGCAAGGTAAGAATGCCTGCGGTGATTCTATGGCTTGTTCGTTTTTGCAGGATTGTATTGTTTGCTTTTGTATATGATCAGGGCAAAGCCAGGGTTTCTTTGCTATTGATTTGCTATCGTTGTATTACTGCATGTTTTAGGTGCATCCGTGATGAGTTGACTTCCTAATCGAGACTTAGGTCGTTAATTTACTGAGTATATCTCATTATTATTTGTTAACTGCTTTCGAACCCCCGACTATGAACTATCCGCCCACTCATTTTGGGGTACCCGTGGACACAATTATATCTGAGTATCCGGTGGAGCCAGATAGGGCATACCAGAAGCACGCGACCACCGTCTAGGTGAATGAAGGTTTGGCAATGTGGAAGCCACATGAGTTCATCGCTTGGTTCCTTAGAGATGGAATTGGGTTGTTCAGACCCATTAGGGATTTTGATGAACCACCGAATGGAGGTGTAGGGGAAGAAGTGTGGAACCCGTGGACGTAGACCCGCTGGACGGAACAGTGACAGATCTGGAGTCTGATATGGACGAAGAGGAATCTGATCCGGAGACGCCTCCTAGGTATCATCGGGTTTGATGATGAGTTTGGATATCCCATCTTTTTTATTGCCCCCTTTTGATAGTGAAGCTAGGTTAACTCGACTACCAGATCCTTTTTTTTGTTTATGTGTGGTCTTTTAGGAAGTGGCCTTATGATAGGCTTGTATATTGTATCTTCCTAAGGTTAACGATGTTTTTATAAAATGGCTTCCTTGGTTTTCTTCTCAAAGTATTTTCCTTACTATCCGGTTTTATTGCTTATTGTTGGGGTTTTTAAGTTCGCTTCCGCATGCATTTCATTGTAAGCTAGAACGATTGGGTCGGCGACACTTCCTAGGACGTTGCCATTATACGACCATAGGTGGATGTTAGCGTGCTCGAGGTTTGAGACGTGACATCCCCATTTAATTGGTATCAGAGCAAGGTTAGCTCGATCCAAATTTGGTCAATACATGGAGTGATAAGGTGCGAAGGGTGTTAGGATAGTTAGCTAGGAAAACATCTTGTACTTGTGTATGTGCTTGACTATTTGATTCTCTTGTCATAAGCAAGTTGTTCATGACGTCTAATTCCTTGTTGTAATTGGAAAGCAGGTTTCTATGAGAATCCTGCGAGATGAGCAATCCTGATCTGAGGACTCCTAGGAGAAAGGCAGCGCCAAACCAGACTGGTGCCAGAGGAAGGGCACACGAAGATCGTAGATTGGACAAGATCCTCCAAGCCCTAGAGATTATGGTGGGGCAACAAACTCAGAACCATGCAGATGCTGCCACTGCTGCCACATCTGTTTATGTCCCGTTAGCTAGGAACGGGATTGGGGATCGACCAATGCACATACTGATTGAACAATTTTTGAAGCTAAAGCCGCCGAAGTTCTCTAGCGCGGGTGATCCGGAGGCAACAACCTTCTGGGTCAAAGGATTGGAAAAATGTTTTGCCTTACTAAGGTGTTCTGAGGAGGAAAAGGTGACGTTAGAGGTTTACCAGTTACAGGGTAACGCTAGCACTTGGTGGGAAGCCACATAGAGAAGAGTCTTTTCCGATGGTACGGTTCCGGAGTGGAATGCCTTCGTAGAAACGTTTAATGGGAAATATTTCTCAAACTACGCAAGAGAGTAGAAAATGGCTGAGTTCCAACGACTTCGTCAGAATCATCTGTCAGTTGATCAGTACGAGGCAAAGTTCATTGAATTATCTAAGTATGCACCAAGATTGGTCGAAGACCCGATCAACAGAGCAAGGAGATTCCGAGATGGTCTAAAACTGGAAATCAAGGACCAGCTGGTGCCCTTGAGCCTGAAAGACTACGATGAGCTATATGAGCGAGCCCTGGTGATTGAGAGGAATATGGCCGAACGTGCAGCCGCATCTGGATTGCAGTTTACATCTAACCGGGATAATCGTTGGTTCGGGAAGGGACTGATGACTAGAGGAAAGTATTCCCTTCCTCCCAATAGGAAGAATGGCATTGGGAAACTGGCATATAACTCCAATGGGCGTGTCGATTATGTGGGAGAATGCATGGGAATGGCCCTTGCCCAAGCAAGACTGGAGCGTGTTTTAGCTACAGCCAACAAGGCCACATTGCGAGGAATTGTCCCCGTCGAGAGATGCAGCCTCAACAACCCCCAGTGGGACAACAAGCCACAGAACAACTTGAATCAACCACAGGCGCAGGGAGGAGTTTATGCTATGGCCAGAAGGGAGGCGGACGATTCACCTAGCGTGGTCACAGGTACGGTCTCTCTTCAAGATTATGCTACCTATGCACTGTTTGATCCGGGGGCTTTGCATTCATTTTTATTTGAGCAATTTATTAAGTTAGTGGGGCTTAAACCGAAACCTTTGGAAGTAATTCTTCGTGTTACCACCCCACTAAAGGATGAAGTGTTGGTTACGGTAGGATGTCCAGGCTATAAAATAGTTGGTGGTAGAGAGAAAGTGATAGATTTAGCTATCATAGCGATGTATGACTTTGATGTCATCATTGGAATAAATTGGCTTACCAAGCAATGAGTTATAATGAATTGTTACAGTAAGGTAATCCAGTTGAATCCATTGGATCATACTAGTTATGAGTTTGTGGGAAGGATGAAAGAGTGGTTGCATACATGTTCCGACAATTAAGACCTAATGAGTTGAACTACCCGACGCACGATTTGGAGTTAGCTGCAATCATCTTTGCGATAAAGATTTGGAGACTTTACTTGTGCAGCGAAAAGTTTCATATTTATACCGATCATTAGAGCTTAAAGTGCTTATTTTCACAAAAGGAATTAAACATGAGGCAACGTAGATGGATAGAACTGCTAAAAGATTATGATTGTGATATTCTGTATCATCCTGGTAAGGCTAACAAAGTAGCCGATGCACTAAGTCGAAAGTCATCGATCACACAGATGATGGTTCGAGAGTGGATTTTACTTGAAGGAATTCGGGATTCAGAATTCAAATTCGAGGTAAGCCACCTTTCGAGTTTGATGGCTACCTTCGGGATTGAACCCGAAATGCAAATCAAGATTAGAGCAGCGCAACCGTTAGACCCTGAAATGCGAAAGATTTTGCAAATGGATGCAGCTAATAGAAAACTTAACTTTCAAGTATCTGAAGACAGGATCTTAAAGTTTCATGGACGATTGTCCATGCCCAATGATGCTAAACTTAAGGAGGAAATCTTAGCAGAAGCTCACCATAATAGCTACAGTATTCATCCGGACAGCACAAAGATGTATTAAAATCTGCGCTAGTACTATTGGTGGAATGGCATGAAAGGGGATATTGCTAAGCATGTGGTTAAGTGTTTGACATGCCAACAAGTAAAAGCGCAACATTGCAAGCTAGGTGATTTACTACGATCACTCAAGATCCTCAAATGGAAATAGGAACACATCACAATGGATTTCGTGATGGGTCTACCATAGAGTTAGAGAGGTAAAAAGTCTATTTGGGTCGTAGTGGATAGATTGACTAAATCGACACATTTCATCTCCGTACGAAAGGATTTCGCTATGGACAGATATGCGGGATTGTACGTGTGCCATATTGTTCGCCTACATGGAGTACCGGTGACGATCACTTCGGATCGTGATCCCAATTTAACCACTACATTTTGAAAAAGTCTTTAACGTGTCATGAGAACGAAGCTGCAGTATAGCATAGCTTTTCATCTACAGGCGGATGGACAATCTGAAAAAACAACTAAAACTCTCGAGGATATGTTATAAGCTTGCATTTTGGATTTTAATAGAAGTGGGGAGGAACAATTGTATATAGTTGAATTCACTTACAACAATAGCTATCAATAGAGCATTAGAATGGCACCATTTGAAGTACTCTATGGTAGAGCCTACAAAACTCCTGTATGTTGGGACGAGGTTGGAGAAAGGAGAATAACAGGTCCAAAGTTAGTACAACAATCAATTGAGGCAATTAAGGTTATTAGAGAAAGGCTTAAGATAGCTTAGAGCCGTCAGAAAAACTATGTAGACAAACGACAAAAACATTTGGAATGCCAAGTAGATGATCACGTCTTTCTCAAAGTGTCACATATGCGAGGAACTTCACAATTCGGTAAGAAAGGAAAGCTAAACCCAAGATATGTTTGACCGTTTGAGATTTTGGAGTGAATTGGAATTTTGGCTTATCATTTAACTTTGCCGTCAAAATTGGCTCAAGTACACGACGTCTTCCACATGTCCATGCCAAGGAAGTATGAACCTGATCCGACTCACGTACTGAATTATGAAGAAATAGACTTGAACGATAAGGTCTCGTATGTAGAAAGACCAGTGTAGATTGAGGATAAAAAAGAACATGTGCTACGGAACAAAACGATCCCTTTGGTTAAAGTGATTTGGCAACACCATGGAACGGAAGGAGTAACTTGGGAAAGCAAAGAAGTAATGAGGCAACAACACCCTCATCTTTTTTAGTAGTATGATTAATTGTAAATTTCGAGGATAAAATTTCTTTAAGGGGGGAAGAGTTGTGACATCCTCAGATTTCGACCCTATTCAGGATGTAATGAAATGGTTATATTCATTGATGCACTATTAGTTAAATCTCGATCTGAATTGATCACTCATGAGAGACTAACCAATAGAGAAAGGCTATTAAGGAATTAAGTACGCATGACCTGAGAACTCAACCATAAATTGACAAATCGACCATAAGGATTGACAAGGGACAATTTTGAGCCATTATAGATCGATCAAGAAACGATTATAGAATATTTCACCAATAGTATATAATCAGATTGCGAGTGATTTCGCCTGATCATTATATAGATTGCAAACGATCCTAAACCAATTCCTAACAATCATGTACTTCGGAACTAGCAATTGACCCCTCGCAATTACATGACAACCGAGATCACTCATGGCTTGAGAAAGCTTAAACGTGGTTTGATATCAAATTCAACCACGGGTCAAATACGACTAACTCCTAAAAGTCGCCCGTTAGTTTGAAATATACTAAAGTCACAATTGATCGATTTTAATCATGAATTATAATCCGAAATTGGGTGACGAACTTTCGAGAATTTCAAGACGAAACTATTGGACGTCGCCTCATTAATCCTCCAATTTATCGATTTGCTCGAAATGCTCGGAAAAGAAGTTAACGGGTCAAGAATTGGAGCCCACGAAAAAGTGGGCCGAGTGAAGGCCCATTGGGCTTCACGCCCAATGTGCTTCGGCCCAATTGGGCACAAGTGAGCCCAATGAGACCCACTAAGCCCACTTAGCCAATTTTCAAGCCCATTAGCAATTCTAGCCCAATCTTTATCCTTTTGAGCCCGAACTCGATTTATGCAAGCCCGTACAAAATTATGGTCCATATATGCGTATAGTATTTTACACTATACTCTGTGAAATCACCAAAATGCCCTCTAGCATTTATTGAGAAGTGACAAAGGGGAGGTAAGGCCTTAATGAATGAAGACTTTGAGGAGTGGATAATATCTACCAAACTCTCTCTCTCTCTCTCTCTCTCTCTCTCTCTCTCTCTCTCTCTCTCTCTCTCGTCTCTCATTTGCTCTCACTCTCTCCCCTCTCTCTCCCTCATCCACTGGTCTCTCTCTCCCTCTACTCTCCCTCTCAGCCTCACCACTTCTGGCCAGCACCAGCATCGTCCACCGTTGGCCACCACCACCACCGAGCCACCACCCGCATGTCATCTTCACCCGGAGCCGTGTGTCGTCTGTTCGGGCCGTTTCCACCACTGGTCCTCCTCTAGCGAAGCCAAACCCTCACCGATGCTGTTTTGCTGCTGTTCAGCCGTCCATCGTCACCCCCATGTCGTTTTCGGACCGAGCCACGCGTAGCCGTCGCCACCGCCATCGCGCCCATATCGTCAAAATCATTATCAGATGAGTTATCACCCTAATTCCTTGATTAATACGTTAAACTTGATTAGGATGAGTTTAGATTAAGTTAATTATGCTTAGTGCTAATTAATTAGGGATTAGTTGATAAGCTATCGCAATAAGTGATAAGCAATAGTGATAAATTATTGTGATAGGTGATAAGTGGACTTGTCAAGTTATCGAGAGACTGTGATAAGCTATCGAAGTTTTAGTGATAAGCTATTATCAATTATGCAATAGGCTATCGAGGAAATGATGATAAGCTATCGTAAAAATAACGATAAGCTATCTTAAAAAGGGTGATAAGCTATCGTCAAAGGGACGATAAGTTATCGAAGTTTTGAGTGATAAGCTATCACTAATTGATTGATAAGTTATCGCAATTAGGGTGATAAGTGCATTTTATATGATTTTTTTCTACTTGATTTAAATGTGGAATTATGTTCGTTTCATGCATTGTCCATCTTACCCTGAAAAATAATTGCTCTATGTGAAATCTTGTTATTTAATTTTTGAAAGGGTTTTTGTGGACATATAAATAGTAAACCCGGAGGTGTCAGGTTTATATGTCAATTTTTGTAAGTTAAATAGGGCAAGGATGTTTGCACAGAGAAGCATGCAAAGTTTGACGGTTTAATTATGTGTATGTGATCACGTGTGAATTAGTTACTGCATTTTTGGGCATGAAAGTTGTAATATTATGAAATACCCGGTTAAGCTAGAAGACCCCGTGTAGATTACGGACGTGCCCTAAGTAGCCGTAATAAATACCCGGTTAAGCCGGAAGACTCCCATATGGATTACGGGCGTGCCCTAAGTAGCCGTAATAAATACCCGGTTAAGTCGGAAGACCCCTGTACAAGGATGGGCGTGCCCTGAGTGGCCGTAACAAATATTCGGTTAAGCTGGAAGACTCCTGTACAAGGATGGGTGTGCCCTGAGTGGCCGTAATGATTGAGACATGTGAGTTTGTGAAAGTTGTTATGTGTTCGGATTATCTATATACCGATTATAATGTTGTGGTATATACTGAGTTATATCATACAGGGCAGGGCGTGTGTACTAAGGCAAGATAAGAATGCTTGCGGTGATTCTATGGCTTGTTCGTTTATGCAGGATTGTATTGGCTGCTTGTGTATATGGTCAGGGCAAAGCTAGGGTTGCTTTGCTATTGATTTGCATCATTGTATCATTTCATGTTTTAGGTACATCTGTGATGAGTTGACTTCCTAATTGAGACTTAGGTCGTTAACTTACTGAGTATATCTCATTATTATTTGTTAACTGCCTTCAGACCCTCGACTATGAATCGTCCGCCCACTCGTTTTGGGATACCCATGGACATGGGCACAATTATAATTGAGTATCCGGTGGGGCCAGATAGGGCGTACCAGAAGCACACGGCCATCGTCTGGGTGAATGAAGGTTTGGCGATGTGGAAGCCACATAAGTTCATCGCGTGATTTCTTAGGGACAGAGATAGGTTGTTCGATCCATTAGAGGTTTTGATGGACCATCGACTGGAGGTGTAGGGGAAGAAGTGTGGAACCCATGGACTTAGACCCATCGGACGGAACAATGACGGATCCGGATTTGATCCGGACGAAGAGGAATCTGATTCGAAGACGCCTCCTGGGTATCACCAGGTTTGATGATGGGTTTAGATATCCCACCTTTTTTATTGCCCCATTTCGATGGTGAAGCTAGGTTAACCCGACCACTAGATCCCTTTTTGTTTATGTGTGGTCTTTTAGGAAGTGACCTTGTAATAGGCTTGTATATTGTATCTTCCTAAGGTTAATGATGTGTTTAAAAAATGGCTTCCTTGGTTTTCTTTTCAAAGTGTTTTCCTTACTTTTCCGTTTTATTGATTGTTGTTGGGGTTTTCAAGTTCGCTTCAGCATGCTTTTCATTGTAAGCTAGAACAATTGGGTCTGTAATGCGTCCTGGGACGTTGCCATTATACGACCATAGGTGGTATGTTAGTGCACTCGAGGTTAGCACGCTCGAGGTTTGGGGTGTGACAGCCCCCTTTGCATGTCCTCGCTAGAATTCCTTCGCTCGTTTGAGTTCCTCTTTGAACCTCCAGAGGGAAAGAAAGAGAAAGAGAGAGAGAGAAAGAGCCAGGCCGATCGCTGGATAATGGGCCAAACTCTCATGAGCTTTATGGGCTCTGATTTAAACTTGAGCTTCATGGGCTTCGCTGATGGGTCTGGGTTGGTGGATTGGGCTAAAGTGAGCATATTAGACTTGATAGATGAGCTGAGACAAATGGGTTTGGGAACTTGCATAAGTGGCCGAATTGGACTATCATTTATTTATTTATTTGTTCATTTTTCCTATTATTTTTACTATTAATTTTTTTTACAAAAGCGTATGCTTGTTGATACCTAATTTTTGCCTAAAAACGCAAATGAGCCAAAATAATGACATTAGAGTGAGATAGTGAAATAAAAAAAAAGGGGGGGGGGGGGGATCGGGCCAGCTCAACCCAACCCTTTTTTTCTCTGTCTCTCTCTTTTGTTGTCTTGTTTGTTTTGTTCAAGCCCTAACCTCTTTCTTTATCTCTATTTCTTCTTCCTTGTGCTATTTCGCTGGCCTGTTTTTGGCCCGGTAGCCCTGGCCCGACCTGGCCCTTCTCCCGGCCATCCGGCCCAGCCTTCCTGCCATCCTCTCTTCTCACGCTCGACCGGAAGCGACGCGCCACGAACGACAAACATAGAAGAGACAAATGGGGAATAACGACTGAAATGGCACGCAGCTGGCAAAAGACGAAAGGACCCTCGCCCAAAGGACAGGGGCGCCGGTTCTGGACAAAAACGAGGCTGGTCGAGAGAGAGGGTCCTCGGCTGGGAACCGAAAAAAGAGAGACCGAGAGAGTTGGAGGATGAATCCGAAAGAAGGGAGCTTGGCTCGTTCGCCGGTCATCCACCTGAGTCGCCGTCGTCCCCGTAGAGCTTCCGCCGCCGCGCTTCGTCTCGGTCGGTCACGAACCAGGTGGATCGTTGTTGCATCTTGCCCTGTTTTTCTCTCCCTCCCCTGCCTCTCGGGTGCTGGGCACACCGAGCCTTTTCGGTGACCGCCTGGCCCCATCGATAGAGGCTAACACTCGTTTGACACCCAATGGAGTCTTTTTTTTTAAACGTCATATGTCAAGAACAGGCCATGAATCGTGTCAAAATCGAACCAGTTACTCCATTCCTTAATCGCTTAGCACCTATTCGACGAAATGCCTCAATGAAACAATATTGGCTTAAAACGTCCAATCTGGTTGTGTTGTTTTTTAGCGTTCCATTGCAAACTGAGGGGAAATTGCGGTGAAATATGGCTGTTTAGATCCTTGTCCTCCATGTTTGTACCAAAAATCGCATTGAATCTCAGTTTGGAGCTCCAGTTTGAACTAGCCCTCCACCTGTTTGACAAAATGCTTAAATGAAGACCGAGACTATTACCATCAAAATCTGTTCTTGTTAGCTTAGATTTGTGTTCCATTTGTTCTTAAGTTGACATTCTATGACTGACTCGGTGTTTTTATTTTGTTTTTATACCATGGTTCGCACATTGTCCGGGTCGGCCGTGTGTATATATTCCCATGCCGGAGATCCATTCCCTTCACCGGAGATGTGGTCGAGGTTTGAGGCCGCAACCGTTAGCCCTCTATTTCCATCTTATGTGTGTTGATGCTTGTTTGTTCAATCTTAAGGTCTGTTGTTGGGGTTGAGAGTTTGAGGGCTGGGAAATCGAGTTTTTGCTCGCCGATGTTGCTTTCGTGGCCGGAGTTAGTCAACGGTTCAGTAGCAGCGTTGGCCGGCGACGAGGGTGTAGAGCCGTTGGCGGTCGTCGGTGTCGCCGGCGCTAGCTGACGGTCGGGGGGCGGTGAGGTTCCCGGCGTGGTCTCGGCTGGAGGTGTGGAGAAAGAACATCGTGATGAAGACGGTGGGACGGTAGAGGGGCGAGAGAAAAATAAAAAATAAAGAGAAAAGAGAAATAAGAAAAAAGAGATAATAGAAAAGAAATGAAAAGAAAAAGAAATAAAAAACAGAGAATAGATTATTAGGGCATAATCCGGGTGGGCGGATCAGTGAATCGGACCGGGTCCCCTGACCAGGTTCGAAATCCTTTTTAATTATTAAAATAATAAAAAATAAAAAATACTAAAAATACTAAAAATTTAAAAAAATCAGAAAAATTAGGAAAGGTTTAGAAATTAGTTTTTGCGTTAATTTCATTAGATCTTAGTGTTAATTTTATTCTAGACTTAGAAAAAATGTGAAAACCTTTGAAAATTACTTCAAAAAAATTGAACAAGCCATTAAGGCTTTACCATAGGGTTTTTGATTGTCTTTTCTTTTTCTAGAGACAATACTAGGTCTCTGATTGTTTATTTCTATTATGATTATTTGATTGTGTTTTTTAATATTTTGATTGTTATTTTTCAATTTTAGCATGGCTAGGATGAACTTTAGGATTTTTGATAGGTTGTCCTAATGTGTTAGTTAACGAATGGTCAAATTTAGGTACTGAAAGGACACTAGTCAGATGACTAGTGTAATCAAGTTCCCGATCCTTAGAATCTCTGGTTGCGCAAGTATCGAGACGATACTCTCGCGTCACGGTTAAGGTTTCTAGCCAATCTATGATTATGACTAGTGGCGACTTCAAGTGAATTCATAGATTAGAAAAATCATGTTGCATGAGGTAAGAGACTTAGGAGCGCCTCCATTCTTGGATAGATGAGCCTTTTGGTTTGTCCTTTGAACAAACCAATCAATGTTCACGTCCATTGACAAATACCTCTAGACCTCTCTACCTATATACATATTTATTCTCCCCCAATTGGGATGGGTAGGTTGCGACATTGGCTTATCAGCAAAATTTCTGGTGTCAATGAGAAGCCATTATATCAAACGATCCTTCTTCTTTGAAGGAAAAAAGGAGATTTTACAAAAAAAAATCAAATGATAATAATAGTATAAATTCTGGAGTACATGACTAGCAAGCAGACAAAGTGAGAACTCTAAGAAATTCAACCGCGCTATGTTGGTTCTCTGCATAATATGCTGCTCTATGAGAAAGAATCCTATTTCCTACCGTGCACAAATAAAAGAAGATCCGAAAAGCAAAACTGATATAAATACATTTCATGAGAATCATTTGTTACATTTATTGTCCAATCAACCTCCAAATGCGAATTGTTGTTTCAAATGACGTCGCCTTAACATCCTATTTGATTACAAACTCACGTTATTAAAATTTAATAATTTTTTTCACAGAGAAAAGAAAGTAAAAAAAAGGGGAGGGAAGCTCACTAATTAAAGGCATATCAAAAGTTGCAAATCACAAGCATTACGGTTGCGGGTGGTAAGAATAGGGAAAGTATCTTCGCGGAACAAGTACAAAAGGAATTATATTTATGATGTTTGATGTTTGACGCAGAGGAGAAAAACTACATTTAGTAGACCAGCTATAAGTTTGGATAGGATATAAAATTATCCCATCTGGCCGTTTGGGTAACTTGATTTCCGGATATAACCCATATATAATCCGGAGATAAAAATCCCACCTAAGGGGTCGGATATACCTGAAATGATAAGGATTATAAAAAATGAAAAGAAAAAAAGAAATGATGAAGGAGGAGAAGACACTTTTTGTTGAAACCACAAGAGATCCATCCATAGAGGATAAAAAGATTGAGAGCGCATCAAGCGACGATCCCATTCATGGCAATCTTATCATACCGTCAAACTCCATAGTCGAAGACTATGGACGAGAAGACACTCTCGAGAGCTCCATCATCGTTCGATGTCGGAGCACCACCTAGCCATCATTCCCATATGTCTCGCCCTCTCGCTATTTAGACCCGTTAGATTGATGAGGTCCGACACTCTGCACCTCAGATCTGAGACTTACGACCTCGGTTCCAAGGTTGTTGGCCTCAAGGACCTTAGGGTTGGGGTCGCCGAAGGGTGGGCTCATGCTCAGTTTCAGCTGCGGCCAAAGATAGAGGTCGCAACTGCAAGCTTACATTTGCCGAAACTAGAGTTCATGGCCAACGGTTGGAGGTCGCCTAAGGCTGGGCCTTGTCCTTTCGTCAGTCATGGCCTCTGTAATAATGGGCTTAAATAACCCATTATTTTGTTTAGAGCCCACTTCATTAATTCACCTTTTATCTTGAGTGCGAGGGTTGAAGAAGCAGACACTCGGTAACCGAAAACAAAAAGGAAAAAAGAGGACGCACGCAGAGAAGAAGAAAAGGGGGAATAGGGAAAATCTTCATGCATTTACAATCCGGATGACTCGACAAGCCAACTCAACGCCGGGTAAGTAATCGAGGCCTCTATTCGTCTAATCATAGTGATTTCAGAAATTATGGCACAAATTTGAAGGAACATTGATTTTGAATTACGAGGCTTGATTGAGGAGTTATTAAGCTACGATTTTGTGTGGAATGATGGTTTATGGTGTTGTAGAGCGGTGGGGTTTGTCGAGTAACTATTTCAAAGTATGGTTTGTCCGGGACGAATTTCGGAGGTTTCGTGTTTGAGTTACGCATATCGGATAATACGCGTAACGGAGAAAAGTGAACGCTATAACCGAGTTTATTCGTTATCGTTATGAGTCATTTTATCGACAAATAATTGTAGTTCAGTCGAGTAGTTAGTTAAAAGTAGATTTTACTCAGTTTTGATACCGTAATTCGGTTAATTGTTAGGAATTTGGGTGCATTAGCTCAAGTAACCACATAGGTTGGTTTTCGACTTATCTCAAGTAAGTGGTACTATTTCTTCTACGAATTTACAAGCTTATGTTTTGAAAATGGTAATGTTATAATATAGTAAGAGTTATTAAGAGCATGTTTTATGCATAAATGGGATAGAACTTTTACTATATTTTAGTTGATTGATAATGTATTGGAAAGTCTTACAAAGTAGCTTGAAATGAGTATTCGTGAATGTTTTGCTTGAATGTTTTGTGAAAGGAATTACCAAAAGCTGTTTGTATAGGATGCGAAATGTTTTATGAAATGGATTCTATTTGATGGTAGAAAATGATTATGTGGTTCGGTTTGTGAAACCGGTTTATGAAATGACTTTTTGATGTAATTGTGAGTTGTCGGAAAAAGATTTTGGTTGTTATGGCTCATATCGCTATGATGAGAACCCATTGAGGGGGAGTATGCATACTGTTAAGATATCATTCTGGGCTGAACTGCCAGCTGATATAGGCAATAGACCTAGTTAAGGGAGATAAACTTGGCCACCTTTGTCATGGCGTTAAACATGACCATAGTTTGATAATGAGCATTAAATTAGTCGATAGAATGGACCATCGACGTGTGATTTGATAAGATTAGTCAATGGATAGACCATTGATGGTTGTTGTTGTTGTTGAGTAGGTTTTATTGACTAATCTTGTACGTTACAAAGTTTTGTTGGAAAGCTGTCATATATTTTTGATATTTTACGTATACCGTATATTAAATTTGTGATGAGGAGTTATGATGTCATTTTATAGCATTGCATGTGATTGTTTGATCCACTTTACTCTCTGAGCCGTGATAGCTCACTTATTTCATCTTACTTTCTTTTCAGGATTTTCAGAAAATTGCAAGTAGGGCATGAGTGTGTCGTTCTTGAGAGGACTTTTGGTAATGGGGATTTTTGGTATGAGATATCTATAGCTAGTGAGCTTCTAAGTTAGTTGTGGTGGATATGTATATATCTTTTGATAGATTATAGTGAACTTTGACACTCTAACCAGATGAACTTTTTATCACATATATATGGATGTATATATTTGATAGTAGGTTGAGTTTTGGTTTTGTTGCCTCCTTGCGTGTTAGGACGGCCGTGTTATGCCCTTGCGCTTTTGAGTTGGGGGTGTGACAGCCTCTATGTCACGACCGGTGGCCTTGACGGCCGCTTGGCTAAGAAACACTTAGAAACTTGCCCCAGTCAGCATAGAGAGAGTTAAAAGCTAACACGGTCCGAGAAAGTGATAAAAAAACAGAGCCAATTTTTTGGGGTGGAATCGCTAGAAGGGAGAAGATTGTGTTTCAGACTTTAAACAAAGGAAGGAGGAGTGAAAAGATTAAGATTTGATTTGGGCGCGTTCATTATAAATCCCATCATTATCGTATCCAATCTATAGCCTATCCGACCTTATCCTATCCGACAAAAAAATCTAGACGATCAAACGCAACCAAATTGTACTCGAATTCTTCGGATCGTTTCATTGATTGCACATTGATGTTGACTTGATTCTAGAGTAACTTTATTTTCTAAATCGATGCAAGTCATGTTGGTATAACAATGTCAGCATCGGCGTAGGCTCATTTTCTTCTGAAAAGGTAGTGTGCCCATTTATTCCAATTTGGCCCCTGTGCTCAGCCATGACTTGTTATTTCAGTGATGAGGAAGCCCATTTTGATAGGTTATTCAGAATCACCAACTATTATGTATATGGAATCCAAATAAGAAGCGAGGCAAAGCTCGAATGAGTTAAGCAAATACAGAAAATTATCTATACTTGATGGTGAAGAAAATCGATCGTGCTTCATGCTTAGCCATCTGTTAGATATACATTAATGCAACTCTATCTCATTGGGTTCCTAGTATCATAACAATTCAAAAATTCACCTTGCAGCGTCAATTTGTTTCTTCAATGCTGAATTTTATGTAAGGTTTTAGCAATAGAGCCTGAAGGAAAGAGTAGATGATTAAGAACTTCCAAATATTCGTTTATAGCCGCCAAATCACGTGAGTCTTATATATTCGAGGCTCATTTTTTTCTATAAAAATGATGGCACTGCAGAGAGGAAACCCTGAACTTTTTGGACGGTGGTTTTTCTTAATTTTTGGAGTCTAGAATCAACTATTTTCCTCGTGTTGTTAAGTGCTACCAGTTTTTTTGAAATTGGGGCGAATTACCAAAAAATGTCGTAAACCTATTGCAATTGTGTCAATTTAGTGCTAAATTTTTTTTTTGCCAATTGAGTCCTAAACCATTTATATTTGTGTCAATTTAGTACACCCGGCCAATTTTGGCTTGCCGGCAATTACGTCGATAATTTTTAATAATATTTTTGCAAATTTTTTAATTATTTTTTCTTTTTCCTAGCAGGCGAGGTCGACCTCATCGGCCCTTGCCTTCGGCGACCCGCTAGAGGAAGAATAAATACAAAAAAAAAGAAAGAAAAAAGGACAAAGAAAATATTAATTAAAAAGTTCAAAAAATAAAAAAAATATTATTAAAAATTGTTCACGGGAGTGCTGTAGGCCAAAATTGGCCGAAAGACTGAATGGCACAAATACAAAAGATTTATGACTCGTTTAGCCAAAAAAAAGTTTATGATTAATTTGAAACAATTGCAATTGATTTATGACTTTTTTTTTGTGATTTTCCCTTTGAAATTACACTATCATGTTGAAGATCCCTGAGGACTTGTTAACACGATCCAAAAAATAACACCTTAACTTAACTATCGTTTAAGCATACTTAATAAAGAAGGTTTCAAATTCTAAAACACTGACAGAACACACGAGAAAGGATAGAGTGAGTCAATAAAAGACCTCAAGAGCGGCCAACTATGATGAAAAACTACCAACACAAAGAACAACCACTCGCTTGATAAATTTTCTCGCGCCGTAATCTCTCTCTACCGAACTTCAATTCAAGTGGGTTTACTATCAAAAGAAAGCCCTTTCTAAATACTAAAAGATTCAAAACTTCACCGACTCAAAAAAAAATGGCCAAAGACAAGCGAAAACCATTGCCAAGAATAGATATTCGGAACTTGGTAGATTCACGCATGGAATTTAAAATTCATTCTGACCAAACCATAACTCAGAATCAACTTCTGCAAAATATCACGGCTCTACAACTCTCTGATATATTGTTTGCACATAATTTCATAGCTAAAGAACTCCTAGATTGGATCTAGAAACTCAGAAGTCACATAGATCATAATTTAGGGCTCAACTTTGAAAATTCCTCCGATTAGATGAACAAAAAGTACAAATCCTTACATGGCACTACAAAACGAAGTTAATCTGGCTTGTCGAGAGCGAGTATGCGCGAATTTTTCTCTCTTTTCTCCTTGATTTCTCTCTCCTAGAACGTACGAGCGTCTCTCTTGTCTTTTCTTCTCTATTCATTCGATCGTCCCCTTTTTTTCTCTCTTTTTTTTTAATATTGTTATTATTATTAGGCGGTGGAAACTTTAAGGCCAAAGCTTAATGAAGTTTCGGGCTTGGCTTTGGGCAACAAGTGCTAAAACTGTAAAATATGGGTTCAAAAAAAAAACAAGTCAACAGTCAACAAGTCAAAAGAAGAACAGTGATGTTCGGCCCTTCTTTAAGAAGCCAAGAGCAGCACGAACAGAAACAGAAAAACAGAGAGAAAAAGAGGAGAAAGGAGAGGAAGAGAAGAAGAAGAAGAAGAAAGAGAGGGTTTTGCACTGCGCGGACCTCACGTAGCCGATTTGACTTCATATCGCAATGCTCGGTAAGCACTCGCGCCCCTCGTTCGTTTGATCGGAGAAGTTTTCCGATTTAGGGTTTAAATTCGGAATTTTGGGAAATTCGAGCGGCGAAGTCTGATTTTTGAGTCATTGAGCTGCGTATTTTTATAGAATTGGTAGTTTACGGTGTTGCGAAGTCGTAAGATTTTACGGAACCTGATTTGGACTTACGGTTTGTCGGATATGAATTTTTGAAGTTGAGTGCGCGCAGTGAACAGTGCGCGAACAGTGGTTTTTAGGCCGATTTTCGTCGATTTTTGGCTCGATTTTGGGGCTGCCAAGTTAGGGTTCCTATAGTGCTATGAATAAGCTTTCTTTTGACTATAAGTTCGCTTAGAACGGAGTTTAGTGGAGAAAGTTTTGGCACAATTAAGTTTCGCGTTCAAGTTCCGCGTCGTAGATGAATTTGGATAATCGCTTTGGACGAGTGTTTTGGGAGCGTCTTTTAGTCGTTATATCAGCGTCTAAGCCTAGTTGAGCCGAATCGTAGTTGAAGTATCATTTTACTCAGTTTTGATACCGTTTTTCGGCTTATTGTTAGGTATTCGAGTGCGTCGGCTTGAGAAACCGCTGTAGGTTAGTTTTTCATCTTTTCAAGGTGAGTGATATTATTTCTTCTTTGAATTTGTAAGCTCATATTTAGAAAATGAGATATTATAGATATGTTATCATATAAGAAATGGCATTTTCTTTGCATAAAAACTGGATCGAGCATTTACTGCCATCTTGTGTATTTAAAATGAAAGATTATCTTTTGATTTCGGTTTGAATTTACTGAATGTAAATAGGTTTGCAAAACCTTTTGAGAAAGACTCATGAGGCGTTCTTGCATTTGAATGTGGCTTATGAAGGGTTTTTATATCGGTTTATGAAATGGTTTATGAAATGATTTCTGGAATGGGTTTTGTAGATTGGTGAATGATATTGTTGTGGATTTTGATGCTCAGTATCTCTGTGAACCCAAAAGAGGGGTTGTGGGTATGCGCATACTAGTCTAGGATATCATTGTGGGCCGAGCCACCGGCTTATAGTAGGTGGAGACCTTGCCAAGGGGGGAATCTTGGTCGCCTTTCACGGGGCGTTATCCGTGATCATACTTAGATTTCTGAGCATGAGGTTGGCCAATGGAATAGACCATTGGCGTGTGCTTTTCGACGAGATTGGTCAATGGAATTGACCATTGGTTTCTCCTTTGATATTATTAATTAAAATGAGATTTCCTATTGTGAAAAGGTTATGTTTAAACTGGTATATAACGTATTTTGACCTTGAAGTTTGTGATATGTTGGAGTTGGGATTAATTGAGCTTTCGTTTGGTCTTATAACTGTGTACATAGTGGGTACTCGATCTACTTAGAAGAAATGTATTACTCACTGAGCCGTGGTAGCTCATTCCTCTCATCTAACTTGTTTTTCAGGTTCTTCACCGAGACGCTAGTAGGCGTGAGAGTTCCGGTGTCGGGGAGAACATTTTGATAGTTGGGACTTTTTGGTACGAGTTATGCGTGGATGTAGAGCTTGATGTACTTAGCTTTTTGGTGGATTGTAGTTAACTCTGATATTGTAACCAAATAAACTCTATATCATGTATATATATATATATATATATATATATATATGTGGATGCATATATTATGATATTAGGTGAGTTTTGGTTATGTTTAGGCTGCGTCCTTTTGTGAAAGGATGGCCGTGTCATGCCTTATTCTTGTTGAATTTGGGGTGTGACAAAAACGGCGTGGTAGTCAACAGTCTAAACCAGGTTATTCCGAGGCTACAAATATAGAGTGATTGTAGTGATACCCAAAAGAACTTTCCAAGAAGGCATAATCCTCGTTTGTTATTATCTATGGATGTCTGCATAGTTAATAAAAGAAAATTATTCAAGGTCTCGAGAACAAAAAACCTATTGGACCGTCATAGCTGTACGTTGATAGACATAAAAAAAAATTGGTTTGTTTAAAAGCGCTGAGTAAGTAGGCAGGTTAATACCACGAAAAACCCTAAATTAGTACACATGTGATGTGACAAATTTATTCTAAATTAATTTGCTACGAAAAATCCTAAACTGGTACACTCGTGATAAATTTACCCCAAACTAATCTTTTGATCATCAAAAACCTCAAATTCGTACATTTGTTACAAATTTACCCTTTGTTAAATTAGATTAATACCACGAAAAATCATAAATTGGTACACCTATGACAAACAAAGGGATAAAACCCTAAATTGGTATACCTATCACCTGCCACGTGTCATCCAATTCAGCAATTTGACAATAAAATTTAATGAAACTAATAGAGGGTAAAATTGTAAAAAATGTATCAGTTTAGGGTTTTTTGTGATAAAAAAATTAATTTAGGGTAAAATTATCACAAATATACCGGTTTAGGCTTTTCGTGATATTGACCCTAAGTAGGCCGGCTGTTAAAATAGCTAAATGGTGATAAATCCGGTTGATATGTCCTCTTTAGGCAATCCATCTACGCTCAATCTCCAGTAAAAAAAAATTAATCTGAGTATAATCTTCTAATTGATCGTTTCATTGGAAAAGTTAATCAAATGTATATCGTTAAAAGGGGATCCAAAACACATATGTGCCCCTCTAGGTACTATATTTCCTCCATGAGGAAGAAAGAAAACTAAAGATCATGTGTATTAGGCAAAACTACACGATTGCATCTAAAGTAAATGATATATCCAGTTATCTGACGCGAGGTTTAGATTGATTAACCATAAACTGTACATATTTGAGCACAACCCATGTCGAGAAGACCAAAGTACAATCCTTCTATTTAGTGTAGTTTAATGAATCTCATACATATATCCAAACAAATTTAATCACTATAATAGCGTGCATCATCGAATCCACGGTCCAGTTTCATTTTATGCAAATTCACCAAGTAATTTCTCCCAGAAGAGTTGTCCCTACTACCAGTAGTACTAGGCTACGAGCGGATGTAACTGCGATTGGCTTAATTAAAGTAGAGTTGGAATCATCGACTTTGCTATGTCTCGGCATTTGTAATTAGCTTCAAGTAGAGCTGGAATCATTGACTTGTGCACATCAACGCACCATTATTAACTTCATGCCGACCAGTCGGTCTAGTCATGTCTCGCTTCCACAATAATTCACTTGTCACTTCCAAAGCTCGTGCATAACGTTCGAAATAAGAGTATATGACAAGAGAAAACCATGTCCAGCAAAAGCAAGGGATAAATTGCCATTTCACTCGGTCTTCCAAATTTGTATTAAGATACTTTGTGGCCAAAAGAGTTCGACAACACTCCCTTCAATTCAAATAGATCCACCTTTAAAATTTTTCAATCACTCGTTTAACGAAAATGATGATGTAAAACATCGCACGGCCCATGAATCAAGAGCGCGATATTAGACTCCAATATGGTTCGACTTGGTTTATCATGTGATTGTAACTCGCTTGTCTAGGAAAGGAAAAGAAAAGGAGTTCACTGTGATAATATAATGAGCAATTGAAGGCTCCGATAATTGGAAATTCAATGGGAAATTCAATGGCTTGATTGATCATTACTATCGGAAACTACATGATGATCTTTCTAGGTGGAAGTACACAATGAAGTGGTGTCCACTCCTTTTCATCTGTTTTGGAAGTTCACTTTTGCAATGGCACAAGCGAATATAGACATGAAAATTAGCGGAAAGGCCAAAAGCATGATGGCTACGATATAGAGTTGATCGTAGTGATATCCGAAATAACTTTCAAGGAAGGCGCTGATCGTGGTTTGTTGTCCATGAACTGTAATCTCTTTATGGATGTCTCCGTATTGCGAACTAAGCAGACCTCTCAATGACCACGCGTTCGGGCATATCCAATAAAACCAACGCCACCACACCGGAATTGCCTGCCAAAAGGGGTGGAAAAAGACGAGTAGTTAGATGTGTTAAAAGGATAACTAAAATTCATGATTTAGTGCGACAGATATGATTCCGCCATTTCTTGATGGGGTTATGCTAAATTGAACTTGCGGGTCCGGGAATGAGGAACCCAGAGAATAGGCTGAACAAGGTGTAGGAAAAACTCGCGAACAACGCAGCCACTTGGTACGTTGGCGTCAGTGAAACCAGCATCATTCCGAAGTAGTTGAAATAGAGCAGTGTACAAAACATGGTGTAGAAGTACCAGAACACTTTATAGAATGAGAGGTAGAAACCTATGGCAGGGAATGTGATCAGCACAAACAAAACTGCTTGCAGGAATATGTATGGAATTTCGATAACCGCCTGCAACATACTTGAGGAGCACGATATCTTTGTTAAGATAAGGACGAACAAGAAATATATTAGTAATTATCGAGAGAATACATAGCAAAGGAACTTGAATCAGTGACCTGAGCAAATGAATATGACCACGATGAGTACATGCCGGCAAATCTTTCCCTGTAGACAACAATACGTTCGGTAGCAACAAATGGCAGAACTGAAGTGCAGTTGCCTATCCCCGTGAATTGCACAAAGATAAACATCGATCCAAGTATGTCGAGAAGATCCTGCTCGTCATTTCTTTAAAACAAAAGAACCATGTTTTAGCATCTTAGACGGTGAGTTGTACAGCTCCTAATCCTGATGTTTGACAAGCCACGAAAGATTTTTCCCAGACTAACTAGGTTTATGAACAACTTACATTTCCTTTCCTTTCTGCCAAAGGAGAGCGGCACACAAGAAGGAAGATGCCGTAATGAAAAGCAAGCGCACCAGGTTGTATTTAGGGCTTCTCCAGTAGGTTAAATGTTGTTTCCACAAGCATGTTTTGAACTGCTCCCACCTATTTTGTGGGAAGCGTGCACAGAAACATATTTGTTTTGTGCCAGCCGTGGGAAAACTTAGCTCTCTAACTAATTCTTGGTTTGTCCTATACAGATCAACAAAATGCATCAGCAGACATCATTTTTTGTCCATAGCAAGCACAAGAATCATCATTTATGACTACATGTTGTCAGTTTCTGGTCAGAACTCCAAGTTCGCATGACATGAGAGACAGGAGCACTGAATTTTGCAAATTGTCCGCTTAATGAGCACTGTATGCTTACCTGCATTGATCAGACCCCTTTTAAATGATGCCGTAGTCTATACCAAGTTGAGATTCTAGCGAAGGACCTGTGATCTCCAGCATCCACGTTGCAGGGTTGTAATTATCCCTGATTTTTGGCACTCCAGGAATACTCTGGACGAGGGAAATGTAGGATTCATCAGTCAAGCTTTCTCAATTCAATTTAAGTTTTTTCATATCCAGTGTAGAGTACCTCATAAGACTATTCAATAGTTTTGCCTATTTTGTATATTTTTCTTCCTTTCGGTTATATCAGCATTGTTTGCAGCTTACAATACAAGCAATTCATCCTTAACAACATGCAAATTATGAAAAAGAAGTATAAATTGAAGAGCTCACGCCAGAGGTGTAACACTTACCTCAAAATATTTAATAAGCTTATCCGAATGCTCACCAAGCTCTCCAGAGTATATCATTTGACCTCCTCTTTTCATCAGGATCAGCTGCATAGTTTATCAAATGCGACATGCTTTAGTCATGTTCTTCACAGTTATTACAACATTTAGAGAAAATATGTGGAGTGAGTTGTGTATCATGCGAGAATTGATATGCGAATGCGATGTACGCCGAAACTCTATTGTCTAAGCATAATTACAGTGAGTAGAATAGACTGTTATAGGAATAAATGCATTAACAAGTTACCTCATCAAAAGCCTCAAATGTGTCGATGCTTGGCTGGTGAATTATACACACAATTGTCCTCCCTATGCTAACAATATTCTTCACAACTCGCATTACAATGGCGGCTGCTCTGGCATCGAGACCAGAAGAGGGTTCGTCCATGAATATGATCGACGGGTTAGAAACAAGCTCCACTGCTATAGTAAGCCGCTTACGCTGCTCAGTTGATATACCGGTTACACCAGGAACACCAACTATGGCACCTTTGATGTCATCTAGCTCAATCATTTCAAGTACTGCAGCCACAAATTCCTGATTGAAAACATATAATTCAGTTACGATGCAGATTTAGCTACTGAGTGGTGCAAAATCTCATCACTTGATATGTGACGCAAGAGACCAAATTTAGTTTTTTTCTGCTTGCTGGTTTGATCAACATGAAAATATCTAACGAACAAGTTCTTCGTCCTTCCTAGACATCAGCTAATTATAAATAACTACAGATGATGTGCTAAAATCTGTCCAGTTGAGCACAAGATTTAGCCGTTGATTGGCACTTATCCGGACAAGACTGTGAACAAGATTTATCCAACAATAGGCAAAAAAGATTGAAATTCGTGTCTCAATGCGTGATGTACAAAAAACTTCCGGTTTTATCCACTTATTGAATTCTCTGATCCTCAATCTGTTTGTTCCAAGTTAAATGCCTGCTCAAATATTAAGGAATAGGGTATCAAAATGTCGGGCGTATTCTATCCAGATGAAGAAAACTTACAGCTCTCGTGTTTTTGTCAATGTGGGCTGGCAACCTTAACCAAGCTGAGTATGCCACCGATTCCTCAATTGTAACTTGTGGAGAATGTATGTCGGTTTTGTCATGCCCCGTACCCCACGAAGCGCGAGCATCCCACCTTCGGTCGTTTGGCTGCGACGTCCCAGGATGCGTCGCCGACCCAACACCCATACAGAGATCAAACACAAGCGGAAGCATAAAACAAACAAACCCAGACAACTACAATATGAGCCAAAGATAGCCATACAACAACCATCACTGAAGAAAATAATTACACATTTATACTATTATAAAACCCTTTTGTACAATATTTAAAAAAACCAACAAAAGATACGAACAGTCAGCAGCCACCTGGTCAAAAAGGGATAAGTGGCTAGGGAGGTCAGACTAAACTAGGAAAGAGGGCTACAGTCCTAAAGTAGCTGCCCTCACTGCTAGCTGGGGACCCTGGACGGCTCTACGGCTCCTAATCGGGATCGGACGACTCAGTGGAATCATCTGACAACTCCTCAGAGGCGTCCTCACTGGGCCCTGACTCCTCCGAATCCATGGCCTGTGCTCGCTCGTCCTCGGAGTCCATCTCTAACTCCGGGTCCAGGTACATCTCGAACCCCTCCTCATCTGATCCCAGCTCTGCCACCTCTCCGTCCTCCTCTATGTCCTGCTCCATGGTCTCGGGTTCATCTTCTTCCTCATCCATCGGCTCGGGGTCCTCCGCTAGTACTTCAGGCTCGTCCTCCATCTCCTCCTCCTGCATCATCCATTCAGGCGTGGCCTCGGGGTTTATCACTTCACCAGCCGCTATGATGGGTTGCAACATCCTCACACTGTCAACAGGGATATCAAAGGTCCTGAGAGGCTCTCCCTCATTTCCATTGGCATCCCGATGGCACCATGCCACATACTCCTGATGCTAGTAATAATACTCGCCTATATTCACAACTACATCGGATTGATATAGCACAAAAGCCTCCCCATTTCCTGAGGGGTAGGTAGTAACATACTGCCGGATCTGCCGAGGGATCCCAAAAAGTGGCGGTGGTTTCTCCATCCTTACGGCCGGGGGTCTGAGAAGTATCGGTTTACACAACCGTGAGACGAATCTCAGTAAGTTCAACCCCTAAACCTAGGCTAGGCTAACATGCAATCTCCTAACAGGATTCAATTATTCAAATCACAATATAACAATAATCAAACAATTTTCTAACCCTGCAGGTTAGGCAGTTCAATATATAATCATCACGGTACATACGTGGCACACATATCACACGTACGTCAATCACATGCTTATGCACCGACTCTCACACCCTCGCATGGTAATTCAATGCATGTTTATGCATGCAAATGTCATCGGCATGTCATGCACATTTCTTTGGCCCATTGGCCCATACTGGCATACTTGCTCAATTCATTATTATTACGACTCGAGTCAACAAAATTTACGGCCCGGTGCGTCTAGCCTGCTTCAAAGTGCATGAGGCGCAGCAACCGATCTGGCCCAGTGTCTCTAGCCTGCTTCAAAGTGCATGAGGCGTAACACTGATCTACTTACGAACCAGAGCCTACTTCAAAGTACATGAGGATGGTCGTCTTCCGGATGTACTGGGCATCGTCCTGCTTCAAAGTGCATGAGGACAGTATTGACCCGAAGGTCACGACCCGAAAGTCCATAGGTGATCACACAACTCATTATTATCTGAACCCAGTGTATAACGCTTTAAGGTATTTTAGGTGATCACATGCTCATGGCAGGCACGCATTCTCGCACAATTTCACCACATGCCTCACTCTAGGCATACATAATGCGTGCCCATGTTATGCGATGCAATGCATCATAAGCACCAATGAAATTCAATCACTCAATATCACAACACGTGCTCAATTGGCCTAATTAATACCGTGTGGCCTAATGCGCGATTCACAAGTTAACAATTAATTTCAAACCCATCATTGGCCAATCGCACTCCACATAATTCAACCATACGACATGCGACGTGGTAGTACACAATCAATCACCATTGAGCACAATTACATATAATCAGTCAATCCGGACATATCCGATAATTTTCAATGGGTTCCTAAATTGGTCATTTAATCCACTTACTCTCCCCAAATAATTCTCAATATTCCACTAAATTTTTCCAATAACCATTTCTATCAATCCATCCTCAACCCAGTCTTAATTACACACCGACACTACCTAAGCCAGTCCAAATTGTACCGCTAAATACTTAAAACAGTCCAGAAAAACGCAATATCAGTCCTAATCCGGGTTTAGGAATTTTACTCACCTAATCCAAGGTCACGACGACAGGGAAATGGCGGCCGATCACTGATGAACAGTGAAACCGGCGGCGAAAATCCTGGCGACGGCGTACGGACGTGAACAGTGACCATACGGACGGCGGTGAACAGTACTATCGTACGGACACTGTATGGACAGGCGGGGATGGGTGGCCGGCGACGTGCCGGTGACGGCCGAGGCGGTCCGTACGGTCGGCATGAACAGTGACCGTACGGACGGTAAACAGTACCGTATGGACACTGTACGGCCGGTCACGGATGGCGACGTATGGAGGTGCTGGACGACCGGGTGTCGACGAAACGGCGATTGGAGCTCCGGCGAAGCTCCGGCGGTACTGTTCACAGAATGGAAAATGAGAAAAAGAGAGAAAAAGAGAGGGAAAAGCGGAGAGAAATGGACGGAACCGAGGCTGAGCTGAGGCGGGGGACCAAGGGGGTCGACGGCAAGGCACGGCGGTCGGCGGCGTGCTCCGGCGAAGCTCCGGCGAGAGAGAAAATGAGGAAAAATGGAGAGAAAGTGAGGGAAAAAGAGAGAAAATGAAGAAATCTGCTGAAGGGGAAGCTGGTTTGGCGTGAGAGTGAGTGAAGAGAGAGAGAGAGAGTTTATCTTGGTCAACAATGTAGACTAGGGGTGCCAAGTGTCAAAAATCAAGCCACTTTGACCTTTTTGCCCCTCATCCAAGGGCTCACATTAAATCTTATCCAATAATTCAAGGTCACTTTAGTCATTTGCTACCATAATTAAGATAAGTCCAAATTTAATTAATTTCCTTAAAAATTTCTCAAAATTCGGAGCCAAAAATAGCCTAGGGGCAAAACCGTCATTTTTCCGGTCCCGGGGCGAAATTCCAATTTTTGCACATACGCGTTCCATATAGGCATGGCCAACCTAATATGGCGTCGGAATCGCGAAATTCACTTTTTAAGCCCTTGAAAACCCACGTCAAAGTTTCGGGAATAAAATAATATTATTTTCCAATTTTTGTCGAAATTCCAATTTTTGTCCAAAACGACTCCTGGTATGCGTGGCCACCCAAAAATGGCATCGGCCTCGAAAAATAACCTCATTTGACCTCAAAAAGCAACGCTGGCGTCCCGAGGGGCAAAATCGTAATTTTTCATCCCCGGACCGAAATTCCAATTTTCACTTGTACTAACTCCAAACATGTGTGGCCAGCGTAATATGACGTCAGATTCCCAAAAATAGTCTCTTAACCCTTCGAAAATCGACATCGAAATCCGGGCCCAATTCCGTGAACAATACTCGCTAAACTTTCAATTTCAGGGCCTCTCACTAACGGGTAGCTGTTTAGAGGTTACGCGTATCGACCTAGGGTTATCCGTATCGTGATGGTCTCGATCATTAAGAGAATGAGAAAATTATCATTAGTTCCAGAGGTCACAATCATTAGGTTCAAGTTCAGGACTGGTCGACCACGTGCACTTTTGGTCTTGCAGAATCACCTGCGTCCCAATTGTACATCGTAGGCCTTGGCCAAACCCAATCCATTACTCTTTCCTAAGATCGGCCCACGTTAGCCCAAAATATTTTCCTCAGCGTCTCTCGTGATCGGTATCCCTTTCGCGATAGAGTCCCTGGTCCACGTACCATTTTCTAGTTAGCCATATCCTAATGGTTAGTATTCCGAGAGTGATCAGCTCTGGGTGAGACTTACTAAAATGAAATGCGAAATAATATCAGTTTCATTGATCCCGGATATTACATCGAAATTCGGGCTGTTACAATCTTCCCCTCTTACAAAAATTTCGTCCTCGAAATTTGCAATCTACCCTTATCTACTCAAATAACTGGGGGTGTTGACGTCTCATAACCTCTTCGCTTTCCCACGTGGCACCTTCTGTTCCGTGATGCCCCTAAACAACCTTGACCATCGGGATCGTTTTGTTCCTTAGCACACGCTCTTTTCTGTCCTCAATCCTGACTGGTCTTTCCACGTACGACACTTTATCGTCCACTTCTATCTCCTCATACCTTAGAACGTGAGTTGGATCTAGTTCATATTTCCTCAACATCGACACGTGGAAAACATTATGTACTTGAGACAAATTAGGCGGCAAGGCAAGTCGGTAAGCCATATCACCAATCTTTTCCAAAATTTCAAATGGCCCGACATACCTAGGACTCAGTTTTCCCTTCTTGCCGAATCTAGATAATCCCTTCATAGGCGACACCTTGAGGAATACATGATCTCCCTCCTGAAACTCCAAAGGTCGTCGTCTTTGATCGGCATAACTTTTCTGGCGACTCTGCGCTGTCCTGAGTCTGTCCCGAATGACCTCAACTGCCTCAACTGTCTGTTGGATCAACTCTGGACCAGTGATACTTCGTTCACCCACTTCATCCCAACACACCGGCGTCATACACGCTCTACCATATAAGACTTCAAACGGTGCCATCTGAATGCTCTGCTGATAGCTATTATTATACGCAAATTCCACCAAGTGTAACTGTTCCTCCCATTTGCCTTGAAAATCTATCACACAAGCTCTCAGCATATCCTTCAGGGTTTGAATGGTCCTTTCAGATTGGCCATCTGTCTGCGGATGATAGGTCGTACTGAACTGTAACTTCGTTCCTAAGGCCATTTACAAACTTTTCCAAAAGTTGGCCGTAAATCTTGGATCACGGTCCGAAGTGATCGATACTGGTACTCCATGCAACCTCACGATCTGCCTCACATACAAATCTGCGTATCTTTCCAATTCAAAGTCCTTTCGCACAGTCAGGAAGTGCGCTGACTTAGTCAGTCTATCCGCTATTACCCAAACTGAATCACGTCCTCTCTGGCTTCTTGGCAGTCCCGTTACGAAATCCATTGTGATATGTTCCAATTTCCACTCTGGGATTTCTAATGGTCTCAATAATCCTCCAGGCTTGCAATGCTGTGTCTTCACTTGTTGGCACGTCAAACACTTAGCTACATGCCTGGCCACATCCACCTTCATCCCATTCCACCAATAGTACTGTCTCAAATTCTGGTACATCTTCGTACTCCCCGAGTGGATACTGTAATTGCTCCTATGAGCTTCCGATAAGATTTCTTCCTTAAGTTTCACATCATCCGGTACACACAATCGTCCTCTAAACTTCAGGACTCCATCCTCGGACACTTGAAAGTCCGGTTTCCTTTTAGCTGCATCCATCTCAATAATCTTTTGGATTTCTTGATCTGTAGACTGTAGTTCCTTAATCTTGATCTGAATCCCTGGCTCAATCCTCAAGGCGGCTAGTAAATTCGATACTTGACTCATCTCCAACTTAAACTCTGAATCCCTGAGCCTTTCCAATAACGTCCACTCCTTGACCATTAAATGCGCCAAACTAGACTTCCTACTCAAGGCATTTGCCACCCGATTAGCTTTCCCAGGATGATACAGTATGTCGCAATCATAATCCTTTAGAAGCTCCATCCAACAGCGCTGCCTCATATTTAACTCTTTCTGCGAAAACAAGTACTTGAGACTTTGATGATCTGTAAAAATCTGGAACTTCTCTCCACACAAGTAGTGCCTCCAGATCTTAAGTGCAAACACAATAGCAGCTAATTCCAAATCATGCGTCGGGTAATTCATCTCATGTGGTCTCAACTGACGCAACGCATAAGCTACCACTTTTCCATGCTGCATCAGTACACAGCCCAATCCTCTTAGCGAAGCATCGCTATAAATCTCGAATCCTCCTGGGCCCGACGGAATGGTCAATATAGGAGCAGTCGTCAACCTGTGTTTCAATTCCTGAAAACCCCTTTCGCACTTGTCATCCCACTCAAATTTCACTTCCTTCTTAAGCAGCCTTGTCAATGGCATGGCTATTGACGAAAATCCTTCCACGAATCGCCTGTAATAACCAGCCAATCCCAAAAAACTTCGAATCTCGGTTACTGACGTCGGTCTAGGCCACTTAGTAACTGCTTCTATCTTAGTTGGATCCACCGAAATTCCATCCCCAGAAACGATATGTCCAAGAAATCCTACTCTGCTGAGCCAAAACTCACACTTGCTGAACTTAGCATACAATGCGTGCTCTCTCAAGGTCCGTAGCACTTCAGTCAAGTGTACCTCATGTTCCTCGGGGCTCTTGGAGTACACTAGTATATCGTCAATAAAAACTATCACGAACTGATCCAGGAATTCCTTGAACACCCGATTCATCAAATCTATAAAAGCAGCTGGGGCATTCGTTAATCCAAAAGGCATAACTGTAAATTCATAATGTCCGTATCAAGTTCTGAAAGCAGTCTTGGGAATATCCTCATTCTTAATTCTTAACTGATGGTATCCGGTCCTCAAATCTATTTTGGAAAACACTGAGGCTCCTTGCAGTTGATCAAATAAATCATCAATCCTCGGCAGCGGATACTTATTCTTCACTGTCACTTGGTTCAGTTGTCGATAATCTATACACAACCTCAGAGTTCCATCTTTCTTCTTAACGAACAGAACTGGCGCTCCCCATTGAGACGTACTAGGACGAATAAAGCCTTTGTCCAGAAGTTCCTGTATATGCACCTTTAACTCTTTCAATTCTGATAAAGACATCCTATATGGCGCTTTCGAAATCGGCTCTGTCCCTGGTGCCAATTCAATCACAAATTCCACCTCTCGCTCAGGCGGCAAACCCGGCAATTCCTGAGGAAACACTTCGGGAAAATTGCTTACTACGGGTATATATTCCAACTTAGGTTCCTCAATTGTTGGATCCACAACATTCACCAGATATCCTTCACACCCTCCATCCAACAACTTACTCACCTCAAGCGAAGAAATCCAAGGGATCGAGGTTCCTCCTCGATTTTCCTGAAATACAAAACTAGGGCGTCCATCCGGATTAAATTGGATTGTCCTATCACTACAATCCACTACCGCTTTCTGTTGGATTAACCAGTCCATTCCAATAATCACATTGAAATCGAACATAGCTAATACTGCCAAATCAATACTCTCTTCCGTACCTCCAATGATTATTTTACAGTTAGGACATCCAAAAGAAACTAGCAACCTATCATTCGTAGGTGTCGACACGCAAAGCACATGCTCAAGCAGCACTGGTTTTATACCAACTAACTCAATAAACTGCTCTGAAACAAACGAATGGGTTGCCCCCGGATCAAACAATGCATACGCTGCATGATCACACAAGGAAATCGTACCTGTGACCACGCCCGGCGCATTCTCAGCTTCCTTGCGCGCCATGGCATAAATCCTTCCTTAAGCTGGCGGTCGTCCCTGATTAGCTGGTGGGGGAGGTCCGGCTTGATTTCCAGATCGCGGTGGCGGTACTCTGGATGGTCCTGATGGTTGCATCTGCGGGCAATCGCGGATATGATGTCCCATACTTCCGCACTTAAAACACGCCCCATATCTACCAAACTGAGGACTCGGTTTCCCGATATTCCGTCTGGCTGGCGGGACAAATCGCCTGTTTCCAGTCATAGGTCTCTTTCCCAAACGGCAATTATCTCGATTTTGAGCAAACCGAGATCCTGAAGCGGCTGCCCTTTCCTGCTGATCTCGTTCCATGATCTGAGCCCGTATGAACATCTCCCCATAGTCCTTGATTCGTGAGACAAAATCAAACTCCGAAAATCCGGCTTCAGTCCATCCCGGAATCTTCGAGCTCTATCTCTCAGGTTCTCCACCATAGTTAGGGCAAACTTAGCCAATCTCGCGAACTCGGCCTCATACTGATCAACAGTCATTTGTCCCTGACGCAAGCGCATAAACTCCATTAACTTCTTCTCTTGCGCATTCTCCGAGAAATACTTTTCATAGAAGTTTTCCACAAACACAGACCAAGTCGGGGCCGTTCCCGCAGGAAACACTCTACCTTCCACAGCATTCCACCAATCATTGGCACCGTCCTGTAACTGATAAGCTGCTAGCATCACTTTCTCTTCATCAGTGCACCCCAGAACCTTGAAAGTTTTCTCCAACGATTCCACCCATCTCGATGCAGTCTCAGGGTCACCACGACCATGGAACTGGGGCGGCTTTAACTTGATGAATTGTTCCACTAACTGGGGTATCTGCCTAACCCCGGCTGGTTGGCCCTGTCCAACATTAGCTTGATTCTCATTCCCAGCAGCAGCAACAGCAGCAGCAGTCTCAGCGGCTTGGGCTGCCACATTATCACGCCCTTGAGCTTGTCTATCCAATACATTTCCGATCCTTTCTAATACCCTTAGAACTCCTTCCATACGTGGATCTTCCACCGGTCTAACATCAACTCTGGGGTCTACTGCAGCTCCCACATTAACTCCCAGATTGTCCACTGCTCTCACTCGAACACGACCTCCACCTCTGGATCCTCTCCCGGCACCCCTTCTGGGAACTCTTCCTACACCTCTCCCCTCGCCACTCAGCTCGGCTACTCGGTTCTACGATTACCTGCTATAATTTCACAAAGGAATTAAAGACTTAAACAATCTATCCCAGTCTAAGTCCTAGGCAGGTATTAAACAACAATCAAGCAATGAACATGCGACTTACTAGGAATTAATCAACTCATCACCCAAGGGTTTAGCATACTCACCTCGGGTCCTGCCGCACCTGCACTCACGGGTCACACAATCATAATTCAAACACCATCACAACCTGTCAGGAGATGCATGTAGCACACGAGATCACCCTACTGGCTACCCATGGTCTCATCGCTCCTTATCACACCAAACATCGACCTAATTGGACCGAGTTGACCTTGCTCTGATACCAATTCAAGAGGGGGTTGTCACGCCCCGTACCCCACGAAGCGCGAGCATCCCACCTTCAGTCATTTGGCTGCAACATCCCAGGATGCGTCGCCGACCCAACACCCATACAGAGATCAAACACAAGCGGAAGTATAAAACAAACAAACCCAGACAACTACAATATGAGCCAAAGATAACCATACAACAACCATCATTGAAGAAAATAATTACACATTTATACTATTATAAAACCCTTTTGTACAATATTTACAAGAACCAACAAAAGATACGAACAGTCAGCAGCCACCTGGTCAAAAAGGGATAAGTGGCTAGGGAGGTCAGACTAAACTAGGAAAGAGGGCTACAGTCCTAAAGTAGCTGCCCTCACTGCTAGCAGGGGACCCTGGACGGCTCTACGGCTCCCAATCGGGATCGGACGACTCAGTGGAATCATTTGACAACTCCTCAGAGGCGTCCTCACTGGGCCCTGACTCCTCCGAATCCATGGCCTGTGCTCGCTCGTCCTCGGAGTCCATCTCTAACTCCGGGTCCAGGTACATCTTGAACCCCTCCTTATCTGATCCCAGCTCTGCCACCTCTCCGTCCTCCTCTATGTCCTGCTCCATGGCCTCGGGTTCATCTTCTTCCTCATCCATCGGCTCGAGGTCCTCCGCTAGTACTTCAGGCTCGTCCTCCATCTCCTCCTCCTGCATCATCCATTCAGGCGTGGCCTTGGGGTTTATCACTTCACCAGCCGCTATGATGGGTTGCAACATCCTCACACTGTCAACGGGGATATCAAAGGTCCTGAGAGGCTCTCCCTCATTTCCATTGGCATCCCGATGGCACCATGCCACATACTCCTGATGCTGGTAATAATACTCGCCTATATTCACAACTACATCGGATTGATATAGCACAAAAGCCTCTCCATTTCCTGAGGGGTAGGTAGTAACATACTGTCCGATCTGCCGAGGGATCCCAAAAAGTGGTGGTGGTCTCTCCATCCTTACGGCCGGGGGTCTGAGAAGTATCGGTTTACACAACCGTGAGACGAATCTCAGTAAGTTCAACCCCTAAACCTAGGCTAGGCTAACATGCAATCTCCTAACAGGATTCAATTATTCAAATCACAATATAACAATAATCAAACAATTTTCTAACCCTGCAGGTTAGGCAGTTCAATATATAATCATCACGGTACATACGTGGCACACATATCACACGTACGTCAATCACATGCTTATGCACCGACTCTCACACCCTCGCATGGTAATTCAATGCATGTTTATGCATGCAAATGTTATCGGCATGTCATGCATATTTCTTTGGCCCATTGGCCCACGCTGGCACACTTGCTCAATTCATTATTATTACGACTCGAGTCAACAAAATTTACGGCCCGGTGCGTCTAGCCTACTTCAAAGTGCATGAGGCGCAACACTGATCTACTTACGAACCAGAGCCTACTTCAAAGTACATGAGGATGGTCGTCTTCCGGATGTACCGGACATCGTCCTGCTTCAAAGTGCATGAGGACGGTATTGACCCGAAGGTCACGACCCGAAGGTCCATAGGTGATCACACAACTCATTATTATCTGAACCCAGCGTATAACACTTCAGGGTATTTTAGGTGATCACATGCTCATGGCAGGCACGCATTCTCGCACAATTTCACCACATGCTTCACTCTAGGCATACATAATGCGTGTCCATGTTATGCGATGCAATGCATCATAAGCACCAATGAAATTCAATCACTCAATATCACAACACGTGCTCAATTGGCCTAATTAATATCGTGTGGCCTAATGTGCGATTCACAAGTTAACAATTAATTTCAAATCCATCATTGGCCAATCGCACTCCACATAATTCAACCATACAACATGCGACGTGGTAGTACACAATCAATCACCATTGAGCACAATTACATATAATCAGTCAATCCGGACATACCCGATAATTTTCAATGGGTTCCTAAATTGGTCATTTAATCCACTTACTCTCCCCAAATAATTCTCAATATTCCACTAAATTTTTCCAATAACCATTTCTATCAATCCATCCTCAACCCAGTCTTAATTACACACCGACACTACCTAAGTCAGTCCAAATTGTACCGCTAAATACCTAAACCAGTCCAGAAAAACGCAATATCAGTCCTAATCCGGGTTTAGGAATTTTACTCATCTAATCCAAGGTCACAACGACGGGGAAATGGCGGCCGATCACTGATGAACAGTGAAACCGGCGGCGAAAATCCTGGCGACGGCGTACGGACGTGAACAGTGACCATACGGACGGCGGTGAATAGTACCACCCGTACGGACACTGTACGGACATGCGGGGATGGGTGGCTGGCGACGTGCCGGTGACGGCCGAGGCGGTCCGTACGGTCGGCGTGAACAGTGACCGTACGGACGGTGAACAGTATCGTACGGGGACACTATACGGCCGGCATGGATGGCGACGTATGGAGGTGCTGGATGGCCGGGTGTCGACGGAACGGCGATCGGAGCTCCGGCGAAGCTCCGGCGGTACTGTTCACAGAATGGAAAATGAGAAAAAGAGAGAAAAAGAGAGAAAAAGAGAGGGAAAAGGGGAGAGAAATGGACGGAACCGAGGCTGAGCTGAGGCGGGGGACCAAGGGGGTCGACGGCGAGGCACGGCGGTCGGCGGCGTGCTCCGGCGAAGCTCCGGCGAGAGAGAAAATGAGGAAAAATGGAGAGAAAGTGAGGGAAAAAGAGAGAAAATGAAGAAATCTGCTGAAGGGGAAGCTGGTCTGGCGTGAGAGTGAGTGAGGAGAGAGAGAGAGAGTTTATCTTGGTCAACAATGTAGACTAGGGGTGCCAAGTGTCAAAAATCAAGCCACTTTGACCTTTTTGCCCCTCATCCAAGGGCTCACATTAAATCTTATCCAATAATTCAAGGTCACTTTAGTCATTTGCTGCCATAATTAAGATAAGTCCAAATTTAATTAATTTCCTTAAAAATTTCCCAAAATTCGGAGCCAAAAATAGCCTAGGGGCAAAACCGTCATTTTTCCGGTCCCGGGGCGAAATTTCAATTTTTGCACATACGCGTTCCATATAGGCGTGGCCAATCTAATATGGCATCGTAATCGCGAAATTCACTTTTTAAGCCCTCGAAAACCCACGTCAAAGTTTCGGGAATAAAATAATATTATTTTCCAATTTTTGTCGAAATTTCAGTTTTTGTCCAAAACGACTCCTGGTATGCGTGGTCACCCAAAAATGGTATCGGCCTCGAAAAATAACCTCATTTGACCTCAAAAAGCAACGCTGGCGTCCCGAGGGGCAAAATCGTAATTTTTCATCCCCGGACCGAAATTTCAATTTTCACTTGTACTAACTCCAAACATGTGTGGCCAGCGTAATAAGACGTCAGATTCCCAAAAATAATCTCTTAACCCTTCGAAAATCGACATCGAAATCCGAGCCCAATTCCGTGAACAATACTCGCTAAACTTTCAATTTCAGGGTCTCTCACTAACGGACTAGGGTTATCCGTATCGTGATGGTCTCGATCATTGAGAGAATGAGAAAATTATCATTAGTTTCAGAGGTCACAATCATTAGGTTCAAGTTCAAGACTGGTCGACCACGTACACTTTTGGTCTTGCAGAATCACCCGCGTCCCAATTGTACATCGTAGGTCTTGGCCAAACCCAATCCATTACTCTTTCCTAAGATCGGCCCACGTTGGCCCAAAATATTTTCCTCAGCGTCTCTCGTGATCGGTATCCCTTTCGCGATAGAGTCCCTGTTCCACGTACCATTTTCTAGTTAGCCATACCTTAATGGTTAGTATCCCGAGAGTGATCAGCTCTGGGTGAGATTTACTAAAATGAAATGCGAAATAATATCAGTTTCATTGATCCCGGATATTACATCGAAATTCGGGCTGTTACAGGTTTGCTCACAATAGGAAGATATTCTGGCATAAGTGGCTTGAACCTTAGGATACCCTCCGACTTTTATATCTCCTTCGATAAAATCGCCAGTTTTCCTTCCTGAAAGAACATCCATCAACGTTGTTTTCCCTGCTCCACTAAGGCCCATCAAGGCCGTTAGGACTCCTGGTCTGAATGCTCCTGTAATATCTCGAAGAAGTTGTAGTCTTCTCTCTGGGAAACCTTGCTCTTTCAGTTTCTGACAAACATCGGAGGTTCCATTATGCGAATCATTAATTGATATGATATGCACAACAATACTTTATGTTCAACAACTGAAATGCCTCACCTTGGGTGTTTCGACGAAGTACCGAACGTTTTCGAATGCTAGAGTTGTGGGTTCAAATGGTAAAACCATCCCTATCCAATTTCAAAATTGCAATTGTCACTAAAACCAAAGGCAATATAACCTTATTTAAACTATTCACTGGTACTCATGAATGTATGATATCAACCATTCATTTGCAGTTTTGCATATTTAAAATAGATGATAATGGACAAACTCCTCGTGAATCTTCTTACCTCTAACTTTTGTTTCTGTGGTATCTTTGTTAGCCAGCTGTTCTCCTAGAGTAGGATGGTTGATGTCTCTGTCTTTATCCAGCTGGGAGAGCTTCTTACTAGAGACAACAGCTCGAGATCTACTTGGAGCTGTGATTAGCCGATAAATACACAGTACATGGTGAAAAAATGTTGACCGCTGAGAATTATCTTGGCTTGCATTTTCAATTACCTTTAGAAAAACTCAGAGCACAGGTGAACCCAATGTTGAAAACCATCCAAAATCCAATCAAAGACCCCAGTGATATCCAGTAAAAGTAGTTGCTATAATCTAGACCACGCTCTTTGAGCACTTGTTGCCCCAGAGTGCCATTAAGAGATGAAACCTGCGAAGGTCAATAATCCTGTCAAATACTAAACAAAACCATCATCATGTTGAATCCATTCTTATGATACTGGTTTGTTCTTCGAGATGTCACCTTTTCCCACCGCGGAGCGAGAAACTCATTAAGGGAAGCACCTATTTCTGCATATGACAATGGTGAGAACCAGAAGCCCCACTTCAACCAGCCGGGTAGAGAAGCTGCAGAGAGACAAGGTTTCTAAGTTCCTGTCACTTTTTGAAAGTCCCCACCATAAGAATCGGTAAAACTACTCAACTTACGTTTTGGGATGACAAAGCCACCGAATAAAAACAAAACGAGTAAAGAGAATAGACCGCAAATTGCTGCAACAGGTGGATTTTGAACAACAGATGCTATCAACCGGAACATTGATATTGATACTTGATGCACTAGGAAGAGCAGGAAGAATTGATAAAAGAACCTGACAGTCATCCAACAAGTTGGAAATGAGAATGGCTAAAATTCACACATCATCTCTCTGATATAGCAAATGTTTGGAATTACCTTTGTGGTTCAGGACTATAACCAACTACATAATACGTAATAGCTGTCCACAGAAACGCATCAAGTAAAGAGAATGGGATTTTCAGAACGGCCGCTGGAATGGTATAAGCCCATGCAGGGTAGAAGAAAAAATCCCGTTGCTTGTAAAAGACTCTAAGTCTAGAAACAGTCATTGCCAGCTCCTGAATGCCAATAACCATGAGTCGGATGAGAGCGTAACATAGGGAACCCATGAAAAGATCCGCATGCACCAAGTCGAGTTTCATTCGCGTCCGCAAGAAGACGGTCACTGTTATAACTGCAGCTATCACAAGCTGCAAAGAGAAACCACCAACTCGATGAATTTCGCATAGATTTCTCATTAACCATCTGGTATGACTGCATATATTGAGTCCCAATAGGCAATACCTGTGCTGATTTGAAGACATGAACAAACCAGTTGCGCTTCATGAGGAGCCATTCTCTCGAAAGACATGCTTTGAACAACTCCCACTTTTTTAACGAGTAAATTTCGAAAGACAAGGCACTTCTGTGAAGCTCAGATTTCTCAAAAGGCCTGGCAAGTTCCTCGTCTAGTTTCTTTGCCAGCGGAAGCTCTTTAAACATCCTCGAAAACATGCTTGGAGATATGAAATTATAAGTCCTGTCTTTGTGATGCCAGTATTGTGCCTGATCTTTTACGGAAACTACCTGCCAAGAATTCCCAAAAACAGCATATGTCAGCACTAACCTTGCACAGTTCGGACATCCCTTTATTAAGCGAGAGTGCATACTTCTTGGAGAAAGTCAGCAATGCCTTTTCTCGTCGGGCACTTGAAACCACAGTGTTCAAAGAAGCTGAGAACATCGGTCCGAGGTCCGTGGTACACTATATGTCCCTCTGCCATTAGAATTAAGTCATCAAAGAGATCAAAAGTCTCGGGTGCAGTCTGAAGAAGCGATACCAAAATTGTGGACTCTGTTATGTGTGCCAATTGCTGCAAGCATGTAATGATCTGAAAGGTAGTGGAGCTGTCCAAGCCTGTTGATATCTCGTCCATAAATAAAACTCTCGCCGGACCAATTATCATTTCCCCTGGAAGAGAGGACACCGTGAAAGATATGTAATGAAGCCTAAAACTTCCAATGTGACATGGAAGCTGTTCCTATAAGTTTCTCATTATTTGCTGTCAGTCCACATAAAACTAACCAGACGTCAACCTTCTCTTTTGACCACCAGAAATTCCTCTGTTCATCGCATCCCCGACAATTGTATCTGCGCAGATGTCGAGTCCAAGAACCTGAGAAGGCGAAAGATGTTAAAAAAGTGCATGATTTTGTGTGAAAAATAAACTTGCTAAATGTTTTTTCTCATGGATACATCACCTTTACTATGTAGTCTGTTTGGAGTGTTCTTTTCGGCCCTCCTACTGATATTGCCTGTTCATATCGAATAAAGTCATCAGAAACCAGTATTTGCCAATTGCTACTATAACTGGAAAATTGAAAAACCCAAAAAAGATGAATCCAACTTTATGCAAACATTAACCTTCATGTACGTGTTCTTTACCAAAAAAAAAAAAAAACCTTCATGTACGTGTCTATGCTTGGCTCTGGATTAATTCCTGCTTGCTTCTCCCTTTTACTAACTTCTTTCAATGTCTTCAACCAAAAGCAACATAAATACGATCAGAAATGATCACTGGAACAAACAGTAACTTCCAGGTCGGAGACTAAACTGGTACCTGCCCTTCCTCCAATGCCCTGACAACGCGTAGAGAAGTCGAGCGTCTCCCTCACAGTCATCTCGGAAATATGCAAATCATATTGGCTTATGTAGGCTGAAGTCTTTTGAGGAACAAACTCATTCAGCTTGTAACCGTTGTAGGAAATCTCTCCCTTGACCTTGATCATACATCATTTGTCAATTCCACTGATCTTACAGTAATGCGTGATCATTTGTGTCTGAATATGTTCTAAGAATAGTAGCTATTCTTCTCAGCATGGAACGTCTACAATTAACTGAATACCAAAAGGTAATACCTTGAGCGATTTCTCTGATTTGCCTGCTAATGCTTGTAATAAGGTGGTCTTTCCGCATCCCGGCGGACCTAGCAATAGTGTCATCCTGCCACAATTTCAAGAGGTAAAGATTACACCGCATAGCCGCATCATGTATATCAACTTGTGAATCTAAATCAGTGTATTTTATAAGCTTTACTAGCCTTGCAGGCTTAAGGACGCCGCTGATGTTCTTGAGAATTCTTATCTTGCTCCCCTGATGCTTGCAGCCAACCTTATTTGTTGGAGCCTGCTTCACAGGAAAAAGTGGGATCATGGTTCCTGTGCTTATGTCCTATGAAGTTTACCAGAATGGACTACAATAGCTTGATGGAATAGAGCAGCAGTTGCATGAGCTAATAATTTTGATATCAAATACGCTATTTAAAGATAACAAAAATCAAGTTAAGAAAGAGTACATATATTATCTCCTGATAAAACTCTTTAGAATATAAAGTAGGTGCAACTGGATTCTGCATGGGTTTTATTAGGAATTTTTATTGCGAAAATCGGTACTTAGTTTTCTATACAAAGACACGGTGCAACGCTTACGTTGCACCCCATCGTTTCATGATAAGTGGAAAATTTGAAACTAGATGCTTTTCAATCTGGTCCCATTGAGACATGGATGTTCTGAAACTGCCAATGTCCTAACTGTAAGATCCATCTGGAACTCATGGCTGATATCAACGTCCTGTTCTGATGTCTCAATAATGACGTTCTTTGAAATTCCAACTATCAAAAAAAAAAAAAAAAACAAAAGTGTCAAAAGTAGTGGGCTATGGCCAAACTTAGTTTCCTACAGCAGAAAATTTGTTCTTTCACTTCAGTTAAATCGTCCTGGATGAATCTTAGAAAACGTATAAGCTTGGAGGAGAGAGAGAGGAAGATACAGAGGAAAATCTCACATAGAAAATGGTCTTGAGTGCGTTCCAAAGAGTTGGGATGGGTTCCCCATGAACCGCTTCGACGTCAGCTTCTATGCACAGGTTCTGATATCTCACTTCCACTGTCGGTAATTCAAGACCCACTCTGAGAATTTAATATCATATTTAGCTACACTTTGGCATATAAAATAGTTGAAGATGCATGAAACAAAAAAAAAAAGTGTCTGCCATTTGCTAGAGCCGTAAGATTAGAACAGGTATGTAAGTACAGAATGTCTGCCTCTCCACTCGTTCACGGAGCTTCTGAAGAAGCCGGAGATTGTCCTCTTCGGTCTTCTTCAACAGGCCGTCCATGAACAACCGCCTCTCCGAGTCCCCGAGCCTGGCCATGTCCACCACCTCGCGGTCGAGCATTGCCGCCCTCAGCCGCCGGAATGTCGGCAGCCTCTCGATCGCCTCCCACTGCAGCTCCAGCTCATCGTCCTCCCGGCGGCGATCCTCACCGAACGTGGACGCCGTCTGGCCCTCCAAATCAGGGACGCTGCTGAAGCTGCTCGAGGCGCGGTGGTGCAGCACCGAGGAGAAGCTCCGGCTTCGTCCTCCCTCCATCTCGGAGGGCTCGATCCTTATGGACGAGGCCTGATCGCCACTCATGGCGGACGACAGTGCCCTTTCGATCGTTTTGATCTTTTCGGACTAATGTAGGTGTGGAGGTTCATCTTATAGTGTGTGGGTCGACGCCACACCAGCGCAACAAAGTGAGGTCGCTGAGAGCGAGATGCTAACGAGAAGGCGAATAGTGGGCTACTGATCACATTAAGGACAAGTGTATTCAAAGGTTTCAGGATGATCTAAAATTAGCAAAGTCCAAAAAGTAAATTAAATTATTGTGGTTTGACATTTGAGGTAGACGACAAATTGTGTTCTCCGTGGAATTCTTCAAAACTGTTCCGTTGTCATCTTTGTGAGATTCTATTATGTTATCGAATTGACTTCACATTGATGTTGACTTGGTTATGAAGTCACTTTTATATTCTGAAAGCAATGTAAATCATGTTGGAAAATGAGAAAAATGACGCAAAAAGTATCTAAATTTTGGACTCAATGTATAATATGATTCATGAATTTTTAATTTATTTAACGTGATTCTTAAAATTTAGCTCTTTTACACAATTATTATTTACTTTTTTTTAAGTGATCGTGAAACTCATTTGGATAAACTTATTCATAATCACGAAAATGTAAGAAGGGTTGGCTTGGCTTGGCTCACCTCTGCACTCGCTCACGGAGCTTCTGGAGAAGCCTGAGATTGTCCTCTTTGATCGTCTTCAACAGGCCATCCACGAACACCCGCCTCTCTGAGTCCCTGAGCTTCGCCACGTCCACCACCTCACAGTCGATCACGGCCGCCCTCAGCCGCCGGAATGTCGGCAGCCTCTCGATCGCCGCCTGATGCAGCTCCAGCTCGTCGTCCTCCCGCCGGCGATCCTCACCAAATGCCGACGGCGTCTGGTCATCCGAATCAGCAGCTACGCTCCTGAAGCTGCTCGAGGCACGATGGCGCAGCGATGAAGAGAAGCTCCGGTTCTGCCTTCGCTCCATCGTGGACGATGCCAGTTCATCGCTCGTTGCGGCCGACTGTGCCATCCTGATTGTGTGTGATCTTTTTGGGGCAAAGGCAGGGGGAAGTTCTTCTTATATAGTTTGGAGCGGGCGCCGTGTCGGCTCAGCGAATGCGTGAGAAGGAGCATGGGTCAATTTAGCCATTATATTTGAATTAATGCATTAAAGGTTTCATACTCTAAAATAGATGCGTTGTTCTCCTTTTGGGTTAGCAAACCTCGTGGCTACACGTGCTAGTCAACTTAGATTGTTAAATTCTGACCCAAAAAAAAAAAAACCTTAGATTGCCAAATGTCCATTTTTTGCACACAAGATTCTGCAACCCGCAATTTGATTGCATAACTACAAAAGGGTTAGCTTAATTATTGACACGATTTCAGATTGATATCTCAAAAAGTTTGATCTTTATTCCTATCAAGATGTCTCGTTTAGGGTTTTCTTGCCCATGTACTCTAAATTCTGACGCACTGAAACTGACTTCAGCACGACCACATCACGGAGTGCATGCACCACGGCCAGCCACTTTTTTTTCACCGGCGTTTAGCCGATGAGGCGAATGGATTCATATTCATCTAGTGTATGTGGTCATTTGAGAGAAAATAAAAAAAGTCAACCGTAAGGGGGTTGTCGGCTCACTTCTGGGGACCAATTGTAAATTTTTCCACACAAATTTAAATTCGGTGCAAATTAAAAATTGGTTCAATTCATTTTGAGAAATATATCGTAAATCAATGAATGTGGATTGGGTTATATGATATGCTAGTCAACTTTTGCCTCCCAAGATGATTTTCTTTGACAAAAAATGCATGCTACACGTAAGACAACTGGCGTTACAGAAACTAGAAGAATATGGCCCCTCGTTGACCAATTGTTTCCATTAAATCACATGCTTTTTGGTCATACTCTATTAAATAATTCTTAAATACTTGCCTAATATAGCTTCCTTCGTCCGCCTGCCATCGTTCATTCGTCATAGTGACGTCTCCAGAAGAAATTATACATAAGTGTTTTTTTTTTATTTGTCTTACTTTAACTCTCAACTCACTTTTAGATTTTTACCATATCTCTTTACAGAGCGTATGAGTAAAAACCCATATCTGAAACTAAATGTCCTCACCCCTAGACCCTCGAGAAAGCAGGAATCAAACTCTCCATCTTTCCCTTTTCAAATAGGAAGGGTCGTCACCGAAAAAAATCCAGTGATTTACGTATGTAAGTTAATTTACTGAAAATTGACATTTTGTTTTTCCATTTATCTTCTTAGGAGACACGTTAATATAGGAACAGTAATTCTTCTGCACCATAAAAATTTTTCTTATTCTCCTTTTCTATTGATCACTGTGACGTGAGAATTTTGCATGTTAAAATGGAGAAATTACGCACCATGACCCGTAGCCCCCCGAGAAAGCGGGAATCAAACTCCCCACATTTCCCTTTTCCAAATAGAGAGGATGACCACCGGAAAAATCCTAGTAGTTCACGTATGTAAGTTAATTTACTGAAAATTGACATTTTTTTTCCGTTTCTCTTCTTAGAAGATACGTTAAGACAGGAACAGTAATTCTTCTGCACCATGAAAATTCTTCTTATTCTCCTTTTCTATTGATGGTTGTGACGTGAGAATTGTAAAATATGGGTTCCGAAGAAAAAAAAAAAAGGTCAATAGTCAACAAGTCAAAAGAAGAACAGTGATGTTCGGCCGAAGCCAAGGGCAGCACGAACAGAAACAGAAAAAAACAGAGAGGAAAAGAGGAGAAAGGAGAGGAAGAGAAGAAGAAGAAGAAGAAAGAGAGGGTTTTGTGCAGCGCGGACCTCACCTAGCCGATTCAACTTCATATCGCAACGCTCGGTAAGCACTCGCGTCCCTCGTTCGTTTGATCGGAGAAGTTTTCCGATTTAGGGTTTAAATTCGGAATTTTGGGAAATTCGAGCGGCAAAGTCTGATTTTTGAGTCGTTGAGCTGCGTATTTTTATAGAATTGGTAGTTTACGGTGTTGCAAAGCTGTGAGATTTTACGGAACCTGATTTGGACTTACGGTTTGCCGGATATGAATTTTTTTTGAAGTTGAGTGCGCGCAGTAAACAGTGCGCGAACAGTGATTTTTAGGCCGATTTTCATCCATTTTCGTCTCGATTTTGGGACTGCCAAGTTGGGGTTCCTGTAGTGCTATGAATAAGCTTTCTCTTGATTATAAGTTCGCTTAGAACGGAGTTTAGTGGAGAAAGTTTTGGCACAATTAAGTTTCGCGCTCAAGTTCCGCGTCGTGGACGAATTTGGATAATCGCTTTGGACGAGTGTTTTGGGAGCGTCTTTTAGTCGTTATATCAGCGTCTAAGCCTAGTTGAGCCGAATCGTAGTTGAAGTATCATTTTACTCGGTTTTGATACCGTTTTTCGGCTTATTGTTAGGTATTCAAGTGCGTCGGCTTGAGAAACCGCTGTAGGTTAGTTTTTCAGCTTTTCAAGGTGAGTGGTATTATTTCTTCTTTGAATTTGTAAGCTCATATTTAGAAAATGAGATGTTATAGATATGTTATCATATAAGAAATGACATTTTCTCTGCATAAAAACTGGATCGAGCATTTACTGCCATCTTGTGTATTTAAAATAAAAGATTATCTTTTGATTTCGGTTTGAATTTACTGAATGTAAGTAGGTTTGCAAAACCTTTTGAGAAAAACTCATGAGGAGTTCTTGCATTTGAATGTGGCTTATGAAGGGTTTTTATATCGGTTTATGAAATGGTTTATGAAATGATTTCTGGAATGGGTTTTGTAGATTGGTGGATGATATTGTTGTGGGTTTTGATGCTCAGTATCTTTGTGAACCCAAATGAGGGGCTGTGGGTATGCGCATACTAGTCTAGGATATCCTTGTGAGCCGAGCCACCGGCTTATAGTAGGTGGAGACCTTGCCAAGGGGGGAATCTTGGTCGCCTTTCACGGGGAGTTATCCGTGATCATACTTAGATTTCTGAGCATTAGATTGGCCAATTGAATGGACAATTGGCGTGTGCTTTTCGACGAGATTGGCCAATGGAATTGACCATTGGTTTCTCCTTTGATATTATTAATTAAAACGAGATTTCCTATTGTGAAAAGGTTATGTTTAAACTGGTATATAACGTATTTTGACCTTGAAGTTTGTGATATGTTGGAGTTGGGATTAATTGAGCTTTCGTTTGGTCTTATAACTGTGTACATAGTGGGTGCTCGATCTACTTAGAAGAAATGTATTACTCACTGAGCCGTGGTAGCTCATTCCTCTCATCTAACTTGTTTTTCAGGTTCTTCACCGAGACGCTAGTAGGCATGAGAGTTCCGGTGTCGGGGAGAACATTTTGATAGTTGGGATTTTTTGGTACGAGTTATGCGTGGATGTGGAGCTTGATGTACTTAGCTTTTTGGTGGATTGTAGTTAACTTTGATATTGTAGCCAAATAAACTCTATATCATATATATATATATATATATATATATATATGTTGATGCATATATTATGATATTAGGTGAGTTTTGGTTATGTTTAGGCTGCGTCCTTTTGTGAAAGGATGGCCGTGTCATGCCCTTATTCTTGTTGAGTTTGGGGTGTGACATTTATTGGTATCAGAGCATAAGTTTTGATTTTTGGAGTATAGATATGGGACGTTGTGAGATTGTGTGATAGATTTTTGCGCTAGTCTTTTATATATACTAAGTAGTATTTCATTCTTGGACACAGGCGACCATGAGTTCTGACTCGGAGCCACTTGCTTCGCTTCTTAAGAGTAATAAAGGCAAGCGAGTCATTACTTCCGACACTAGAGATATGCCTCAACGTTCTCAAGGTGTGACTTTAAAAAGGAGACGGGAGGACCAATATGAAGTGAGTTCCGACTCACGAGAAGCTAGGGAAGAACCTCAAGAGCCTAATCCCCCGACTGATTTCACTCAAGCAATGATTCATTGGTATCGTCAGGCAAAGGAATTAAGTGAAGGTGGCACCACTAACTCATGCACCTTCGCACAATTCAGAAAGGCGGACCCACCTAAGTTTGATGGGAAGTTTGATCCTCTTAAGGCCGATGGTTGGATTAGAAGCATAGAGGAAATCTTTAGAGCGGAAAATGTTCACGACAATCAAAAGGTCAGTTTTGTCACTCGTTATTTGGAAGGTGAAGCTATATGTTGGTGGCAAGGGACTAGACCCGCCCTTGGAGGTGTTGATGTAATCATTTCCTGGAAGGACTTCACTGAAGCATTTAATGCCCAATTCTTCCCCGAGTCATTCCAAGCAAAGATGAGGAGTGACTTTGCAAATGTATCTCAGGGTAGCTCGTCAGTTATGGAGTATGCAGCCCGCTTTAATCAGCTCAGTAGATTCGAGGAAGGCTTCGTGGCTAGTGAAAAGCGTAGGGCAAAACACTTTCAGCGAGGACTTCGACCTGATATTCGCAGTATTCTCACGCCTTTTGTACTGACTACGTACAAAGATATCTTGGATCGAGCGATTAGGGTGGAGCAAGACATGTTGGAGAGTGGCGCACAGGGTGCACCTCATTACAAGAGGTTCAAGCCCACTGATTATCTTGATAGTCGGACCAATAGTAGCAAAAAGCGGAGGGATTTCAATCAGTCAGGAAGGCCCAAGACTCAGAGTAATCCGGGTCCTTGTGCTACTTGTGGTAAGCGTCATAGCTGTCCTTGTTACCGCAAGATAGGAGCTTGTTTCCTTTGTGGGAAAATGGGACATATGGCGCGTGATTGTCCTACACAGAAGGATATCCCTGGAGATAGTAGAGTGTGTTTTGTTTGTGGGCAGCCTGGACACTAAGCATCTGCTTGTTCTATGAGAAAAACTACATCTTCAGCTGGTAGGCCCCAAGGAAATCAGGGAAGGCAAAATACGACTGGGAAAGTTTTTGCAATAACAAAGGAGGATGCGGCGGCGTCCAACGCAGTTGTTGCAGGTAATATTTATATTGCCTCTCAATATGCGTATGCGCTATTTGATCCAGGTGCTACGCATTCCTTTATTGCTAGTGACTTCGCAAGGAAACTTGATGTGTTGCCTAAGACTCTTGAATATGAGATGCATGTTGATACTCCTACTGGTGATTTCCTGATTGCTAATCGTGTGTTCAAGAGCTGTTTGCTCCGGATTAATGATGTAGTATTACCTGTCGATTTGGTGGAGTTAGATATACGGGATTTCGATGTTATTTTGGGAATGGATTGGTTATCTACATATCATGCAACTGTTGATTGCTATTCTAAGAAGGTTGTTTTTCGACTTCCAAATCAACCTGAATTCTCTTTTTCGGGAAGTTGTAAAGGCACTTTGCCAAGATTGATATCAACTTTACAAGCGAGGAAGCTTTTGAGGAAGGGTTGTTGTGGTTATGTGGCTTGTGTAAAAGACACAAGTAAAGATGTTGTAAAGCTTGAAAATATTCCTATTGTCAGAGAATTTCCAGATGTATTTCCTGAAGATTTGCCTGGCTTGCCTTCTGATAGAGAGATTGATTTCTGTATTGATTTGATGCCTGGTACTATGCCTATTTCTAAGGCGCCATATCGGATGGCACCGTCTGAATTGAAGGAATTGAAAGCACAGCTGCAGGAGTTGTTGGATAAGGGTTTTATTAGACCTAGCATTTCGCCTTGGGGAGCTCCTGTTCTTTTTGTGAAAAAGAAAGATGGTAGTATGCGACTTTGCATAGATTATCGGGAACTTAACAAGGCGACGATAAAAAATAAATACCCTTTGCCCCGGATTGATGATTTGTTTGATCAACTTCAGGGAGCTCAGGTATTTTCTAAGATTGACCTTCGTTCTGGATATCATCAGTTGAAGATAAAGGCAGATGATGTACCAAAAACTGCTTTCAGGACAAGGTATGGCCATTATGAATTTCTTGTCATGCCTTTTGGATTAACAAATGCACCTGCTGCTTTTATGGATTTGATGAATAGGGTGTTTAGGCAGTATCTTGATAAGTTTATTGTGGTGTTCATTGATGATATTTTGGTGTATTCGAAGAGTTTGGAGGAACATAAACAACACTTGAGGTTTGTCTTGCAAACTTTGCGTGAAAAGAAGTTGTTTGCAAAATTCAGTAAGTGCGATTTCTGGCTTGATCATATAGAATTCTTAGGCCATATAATCTCGAAGGATGGAATTTCGGTCGACCCAAAGAAAGTTGAAGCAGTTGTCCAATGGAGTCGCCCTACCAATGTCACTGAAGTGAGAAGTTTTCTTGGTCTAACTGGCTACTATAGGCGGTTTGTGGAGGGATTTTCTAAACTTGCCGGTCCACTTACTCGCCTAACTCAGAAGGGAGTTAAATTTATATGGTCCGATCAGTGTGAGCATAGTTTCCAAGAGTTGAAGAGACGGTTATTGTCGGCTCCTATATTGACCTTACCTTCAGGCACTGGTGGTTTCACAATCTACTGTGATGCATCTAAGGAAGGTTTAGGTTGTGTTCTTATGCAGAATGGTAAAGTTGTAGCCTATGCCTATAGACAGTTAAAAGTACATGAGAGAAATTATCCCACTCATGATTTAGAATTAGCAGCGGTTGTGTTTGCCTTGAAGATATGGTGGCACTACTTGTATGGTGAGAAATGTGAAGTCTTTACTGATCATAAGAGTTTGAAGTACATCTTTACTCAGAAAGAATTGAACATGAGACAGAGGAGATGGCTAGAACTCTTGAAGGATTACGACCTGTCTATCAATTACCATCCAGGTAAGGCAAATGTAGTAGCCGATGCCCTAAGTCGTAAATTTTATGGAAACATGGCTACATTGCTCACTTCTCAGAAGCCTATTCTTGAGGATATGAGGAAGTTGGACTTGGAGGTATTGGTACATAAGCTTGATGCTCGATTAGCTAATCTTCAAGTACAACCAACGTTGATTGACAGAATTAAGACTAAGCAGAATGGGGATCCTCAGTTGAGAAAGATTAGAGAAGGAGTAGAAGCTGGGAGACAAGAGGACTTCAGTATCCATGCGGATGGGTCATTAAGGTTTCATGGTCGGCTATGCGTTCCTGATGATTCAGGGTTGAAAAAGGAGATATTGCAGGAAGCTCATAGTACGAGATTTTCTATCCATCCGGGAAGTACTAAAATGTATAGGGATGTGAGAGAGAATTTTTGATGGATCAACATGAAGAAAGATATCGTGAAGTTTGTTGACCAGTGTCTGGTTTGCCAACAAGTAAAGATTGAGCATCAGAAACCAGGTGGACAGCTACATCCACTTGAGATACCTAAGTGGAAGTGGGAGCATATTACCATGGACTTCATCGTCGGTCTACCGAGGATATCTAGTGGTAAAAATGCTATATGGGTGATTGTCGATCGATTGACTAAATCTGCTCACTTTTTGTCATATCGATTCGGTCTTTCACTTGAGGATATGGCGAAGCGGTATGTTAATGAGATAGTGAAGCTTCATGGGGTGCCAGTGAGCATTGTTTCTGACAGGGATCCCAGGTTTGTGTCTAACTTTTGGAAGAGTTTGCAAGGAGCATTGGGTACTAAACTCAACTTCAGCACGACTTTTCATCCGCAAACAGATGGACAATCTGAGAGAACAATTCAGACATTAGAGGACATGTTAAGATCCTGTATTATTGACTTTGGCGGTTCATGGGATGAACACCTTCATTTGGCGGAGTTTTCTTATAATAACAGTTATCATTCTAGCATCAAGATGGCTCCTTTTGAAGCTCTATATGGTCGAAAATGTAGAACTCCAGTATGTTGAGATGATGTTGGTGAGAAAAGATTAACTGGCCCAGAGTTTATTCAACAGTTAGAAGAGAAAGTCAGGGTGATTCGAGAGCATTTGAGAACAGCACAAAGCCGTCAGAAAAGTTATGCTGACCTCAAAAGACGCAAGGTAGAGTTCAATGTGGGAGATCATGCATTCCTCAAAGTCTCTCCAATGAAAGGCGTTATGAGATTTGGCACTCGTGTTAAGTTAAGTCCAAAATATGTGGGACCATTCTTAATATTAGAGAAGATTGGTGAAGTTGCTTATAAACTAGCTTTACCACCAGCGTTATCGAGCGTGCATGATGTGTTCCATGTGTCTTTATTGCGAAGATATGTGCCAAATCCTGAACATGTGCTTGACTTTACACCTTTAAGGTTAAAGGAAAACCTATCTTATGACGAGCAACCAGTACGCATTGTTGATAGAAAAGATCAAGTGCTACGACAACACACTATTCCTTATGTAAAGATTCAATGGCAAACCACACCGAGAGGGAGGCCACTTGGGAGCTTGAGGAGGAGGCAAGACGCAAATACCCTCACTTGTTCGATGATTGAGGCATGTCTAAATTTCGAGGGCGAAATTTTTTTTAAGGAGGGGAGAATGTAAAATATGGGTTCCGAAGAAAAAAAAAAAGGTCAATAGTCAACAAGTCAAAAGAAGAACAGTGATGTTCGGCCAAAGCCAAGGGCAGCACGAACAGAAACAGAAAAAAATAGAGAGGAAAATAGGAGAAAGGAGAGGAAGAGAAGAAGAAGAAGAAGAAAGAGAGGGTTTTGCGCAGCGCGGACCTCACCTAGCCGATTCGACTTCATATCGCAACGCTCGGTAAGCACTCGCGCCCCTCGTTCGTTTGATCGGAGAAGTTTTCCGATTTAGGGTTTAAATTCGGAATTTTGGGAAATTCGAGCGGCGAAGTCTGATTTTTGAGTCGTTGAGCTGCGTATTTTTATAGAATTGGTAGTTTACGGTGTTGCAAAGCTGTGAGATTTTACGGAACCTGATTTGGACTTACGGTTTGCCGGATATGAATTTTTTTTGAAGTTGAGTGCGCGCAGTAAACAGTGCGCGAACAGTGATTTTTAGGCCGATTTTCATCCATTTTCGTCTCGATTTTGGGACTGCCAAGTTGGGGTTCCTGTAGTGCTATGAATAAGCTTTCTCTTGATTATAAGTTCGCTTAGAACGGAGTTTAGTGGAGAAAGTTTTGGCACAATTAAGTTTCGCGCTCAAGTTCCGCGTCGTGGACGAATTTGGATAATCGCTTTGGACGAGTGTTTTGGGAGCGTCTTTTAGTCGTTATATCAGCGTCTAAGCCTAGTTGAGCCGAATCGTAGTTGAAGTATCATTTTACTCGGTTTTGATACCGTTTTTCGGCTTATTGTTAGGTATTCAAGTGCGTCGGCTTGAGAAACCGCTGTAGGTTAGTTTTTCAGCTTTTCAAGGTGAGTGGTATTATTTCTTCTTTGAATTTGTAAGCTCATATTTAGAAAATGAGATGTTATAGATATGTTATCATATAAGAAATGACATTTTCTCTGCATAAAAACTGGATCGAGCATTTACTGCCATCTTGTGTATTTAAAATAAAAGATTATCTTTTGATTTCGGTTTGAATTTACTGAATGTAAGTAGGTTTGCAAAACCTTTTGAGAAAAACTCATGAGGAGTTCTTGCATTTGAATGTGGCTTATGAAGGGTTTTTATATCGGTTTATGAAATGGTTTATGAAATGATTTCTGGAATGGGTTTTGTAGATTGGTGGATGATATTGTTGTGGGTTTTGATGCTCAGTATCTTTGTGAACCCAAATGAGGGGCTGTGGGTATGCGCATACTAGTCTAGGATATCCTTGTGAGCCGAGCCACCGGCTTATAGTAGGTGGAGACCTTGCCAAGGGGGGAATCTTGGTCGCCTTTCACGGGGAGTTATCCGTGATCATACTTAGATTTCTGAGCATTAGATTGGCCAATTGAATGGACAATTGGCGTGTGCTTTTCGACGAGATTGGCCAATGGAATTGACCATTGGTTTCTCCTTTGATATTATTAATTAAAACGAGATTTCCTATTGTGAAAAGGTTATGTTTAAACTGGTATATAACGTATTTTGACCTTGAAGTTTGTGATATGTTGGAGTTGGGATTAATTGAGCTTTCGTTTGGTCTTATAACTGTGTACATAGTGGGTGCTCGATCTACTTAGAAGAAATGTATTACTCACTGAGCCGTGGTAGCTCATTCCTCTCATCTAACTTGTTTTTCAGGTTCTTCACCGAGACGCTAGTAGGCATGAGAGTTCCGGTGTCGGGGAGAACATTTTGATAGTTGGGACTTTTTGGTACGAGTTATGCGTGGATGTGGAGCTTGATGTACTTAGCTTTTTGGTGGATTGTAGTTAACTTTGATATTGTAGCCAAATAAACTCTATATCATATATATATATATATATATATATATATATATATATGTTGATGCATATATTATGATATTAGGTGAGTTTTGGTTATGTTTAGGCTGCGTCCTTTTGTGAAAGGATGGCCGTGTCATGCCCTTATTCTTGTTGAGTTTGGGGTGTGACAAGAATTCTGCATGTTAAAATGGAGAAATTACGCACCATGAGGTACTTAGCCATGCTGATGTCATGGACCACTGGTTTGTCAGTCTGAGACCTTGTTCTCCACACGTACCTCAAATTGATTATGACCCACCATCCTTTTTTCCTAGTCAATTTGCTAGCCAACCCACGGTTCCAAGCATCTTGGTCCATGGCATCGGGCTCAACTCATCATTTACAATTGATCGCCTTGACATCCTAATCGATTACATATTCACATTACTAAATTTGAGGAGCTTTCTTCTCAATAAAAAAAGGACATATAATTATTAAAGATGTGTCATCAGATGTTAGTCCAAATGTGATGGTTGAAATTGACCATTGCATTAAAAAATCCAAATTTACCATGAACTTTTTTTTATCTTAAAAAAAACCTCAAACTTTATATTCAATCTCAAATATACCCGCAACTTTTTTTTGTCTTAGAAAAAACCCCAAACTTTAAGTCAAGTCCCAAATCTGCCCCCGAATTTTGTTTTGTTTAAAAAAATCACCAAAATTCAATTATTTTCAAAAATATACCTTGGTGATCTAGTCCCAACTTGACGTGTTACTTTCATATCGATAATAAATCCACATCAACAAAATAATGGGGCTTTTTTTTAGACAAAGAAAACTTCGGAGGAAATTTGGACTGAACCTAAAAATTAGGTTTTTTTAATTAAAAAAAGTTTTTTTTGGTGGATTTGTTATTGTCCCTAACTTTCATATCCTAGAATGGTTTTATTTTAGAGAATTTCAACAATTTTTATTTGATTTGATTTGTTATCGAAGTTAAAATGTGACGTCAGTTTGTACCTATCGCCCCATTACTTTGTTGATGTGGATTTGTTATGACGTAGAAGTACCACGTTAAGTTGGGATTGGATCACCGGGGTACATTTTTGAAAATAAATTGAAATTTACTGATTTGTTTTTACATATAACAAAATTCGGGGCAGATTTGGGACTAAACGTAAAGTTTGGGGTTTTTTCTGAGACAAAAAAAAGTTTGGGGCAGATTTAGGATAGGACCTAAAGTTTGAGGTTTTTCTGAGACAAAAAAAAGTTTGGGGTAGATTGGGACTTGACTTAAAGTTTAGGGTTTTTTAGGGAATTCACCCTTGATTATGACCCACCATCCTTTTTTCCTAGTCAATTTGCTAACCAACCCACGGTTCCAAGCATCTTGGTCCACGGCATCGGGCTCAACTCATCATTTACAATTGATCGCCTTGACATCCTATTCGATTACATATTCACATTACTAAATTTGAGGAGCTTTTTTCTCAATAAAAAAAAGGACATATAATTATTAAAGATGTATCGTCGGAGGTCAGTCCAAATGTGATGGTTGAAATTGACTATTGCATTAAAAAACCAACTTAAAGGGCTAAAACTGTAAACCATCGAGATATTGGTGGTATTGATACCATATCAACATTTCCCATTGGCGAATTATTCTGTAAATGCAGTCTTAAATCCTAATAATTCATATAGGTATAGAAACTTTATGTTAAAGATCAAAAAGTGATCATACAAGAAGCCCTACTTGTCCCTTCCGGACATTTCTTCGATAGTGAAAAAAGAAGAGAAAAAGAAAATGGAAGCGAAGCTCAGTACACTTGTAGAACACCTATCAAAACTTGGAGAGTATGCAAATCACTATCATTGTGGCCGCGGGCCTCTTGTGTAAGATTAGGGAGAGTATCTTGCCTATCAATCATATCATGTATTCCGTTCCATAAACGCGAAAGTGTATGACACATGATTAGATTGGTATTATAATGTCATTATAAAACTTGATATTAGCTAGAAATTAATTTATAAAGATAATTTTATGGCCAAATATGCAGTTTGTCATTGGATCATCGCTCCCAAATATTGTGCCGGTAACTATGGCTGCTAGATAATATTCTTGAACAAGACGCCCAAACTGACGGAGTTTATTAAAAGTTCTTGTAGTCTTCATCGAAGAGAATGTTGGAAACCTTTGGGACAGATGAGGAATCATGTTGTAACAGGACTGAATAGGATGTCAAGGTGATAGAATGTTATTGATATGTTGAGCCCGATGCATGGACCGAAATTAATTTGTAGTGTTGGAAAAGTCAAGGTAGATAATTTTCAATCATTACTACACTTGTGGAAGTCTTTAAAAATACCTGAGCTAACAAGATGAATAATTTCCCACCGATCAAGAAATGCAGAAAAACGAGCATTATCAGGGCAGGTTCATCATCCTAAAATCGACAACTTCCAGCTTTTATACTAAAGGAAAACGAGCAGTTGTTAGGTTTGTTGGAAGATATGCGATATCATTTGGATTGAGATTGATATGCAAGGATCAAGTGGGATTGGATTTGATTTGTAGAATATTTTATTTCCATTATTCATTTACGCATTGTATTATAAATGTGTACATCGTGTATCGAACAATACATTGAAAATATATATTGAATTTTCTCCCAAAGCCATTTCTCATTGTCTTCAGTCTTGCTTTCTTTCATGGTATCAGAGCAGCTTCGCTCCTAATTTAGCTTCCGCAAGTCCTAAACGATTGCCTGCCGAGAATTTGGACCTGAAAAAACAAGGTACCCTTCTGGCGAAGGAATCAAAATTTTTTAAGCAGATGAAGAAAGGCTACACACTTACCTCACCATGAATCAGAAACAACCATCAACTTCCGATCAGATTCCCACAGAAGAGGTCACGGATCAACATCCCTCGGAGGAGGTCACCCCACAAACCTCATAGACTCTGGATCTGCAGATTGTGGGTTCCGGGGCCTAAGCCCAACCCATTTTTTGGCAACCCTTTTAGGCTCAGACAAATATGGGATAGCTCCTGCCGGGCCCGCCCATTGTGGGCCAACCAATCGGGGACCACCCTTACCAATGGATACCAAGTCCATGGTACCTTGGACCAAACCCAAATGCATCATTGCCTGGGGCGGGCCAAGCAAATGTCCAGCCTAACAGCGGCCCACTAGCCGCAAACAGAGCAAGCCCAACTGAAGGGTTCGGACCAGTCAATGCGGGGATATCAATCAGGTCAGGAAACCCGGGTATGGGTCCAAATCCCTACCCGGTTCTACCACCTTGCTATTTGCCATATCTGATGGCAGCCTTCACTGGCCAACCAGAGCCCGGCGACACTCTCTACGTCTCCACTTCCGATGGATTGGAGTTGCGGCTGATTAGCCACCATCTCACGGGATCCGGAAACTACTCGATCTAGGCACAAGAATTCCGACGGGCTCTTGTGACAAAGGAAAAAGATAGATTCATCGACGGATCTGTCCCGATCCCGACTGACGAGAGAATGGCGAGACAATGGAGAAAATGCAACCAACTCATCAGAAGGTGGATCGGGAACTGTATAAGCCCAGAAATTGCAGTCGGACTTCCCCCCACAGAAGATGCAAAAAACATGTGGGATAACATAAGAGAAATATAAGGGAAATTGGATTGTGCGAAGATTTTTTCCCTCACCCAGGAGCTTTTAGAGCTAAAGCAGGGGAATATGACCATAACTGCCTGCTTCAACAAGCTATCAGCTCTCTAGAACAAGTTGGAATCAGTTGAGGAAAAGCTAGAGGGGCCCAAAACCACGTTACAATAGTCTAGGGCAATAAAAGACAAGGAGAAAGTCACACGATTCCTTTTGATTTTAAACGAATCTTACCTTACCTTTAGATCGCAGGTCCTCGCCATGGACCTGGTGCCGCTGCTCGGACACATTTTTCAGCTGGCGGTATAAGAAGAGAGCCAACGATTCACCTCGCTGAAACATGCAAGGGGAGCGGAAAGCGTCGCCCACGCAACTATTGGCGAGCATCGCGAATCAGGCTCCAGAACCCTAGATCGAGAGAAGGAGCGGCGAGGGTTAGTGGGTGACGACTTGCAGCAACCTAAAGGAAGCGGGATGGACGTTGGAGATCGCGACTCACGATCTGATGGCTGGAAAGGCACCGATTTTTTAATGGAATCAGACGGTGGGCAGCAAGCCCATCTGAAGGCATCCAACGGCCCAAATTTTTTGGGCGCACAAAAAAATTACGAGAAAAATTTAAAAGGAAAAAAAATTTGTGAATATTGTAGGCGGCCCCATCACACAATCAACAATTGCTGGAAATTGCATGGTAAACCCGGGGAAAAAGGAAAGAAAGGAAAATAATCCTCGGCTACAGCTTATCAAGTCACTGGTTCGAACAATGATAAGCCTATCACATATGGACAATATCAAAAAATTATGCAGGCATTACAAAAATTAGACACTTCCAAGGGAAGTAGTTTTTCAGGTATTTCTCATTGCCTGATAAATACTATTTTCAGAAATGCTTGGATAATTGACTCAGGGGCAAGCGACCATATTATTTGCGATAAGGGATTATTTTCCATTATTCATAAAAAGTTAAATATTCCTATCTCCGTGAAATTGCCGAATAGGAATGTTACTCATGTCACTACGATAGGGACAGTGAATCTTAGTTCTCAAATCACACTCAGAAATGTCCTTTATATCCCAGACTTCCGGTTCAACCTTATTTCTGTGTCTAGAGCCTATGAAGAAAATTCCTGTCGGATTTTTTTCGATGCCGATACTTGTTTCTTTCAAGCCCTTTTGACTGGCAGACTAATGGGCTTAAGTAGTCTCTCTGAAGGATTATATTTTTGAATCAGCTTTCCCATAAATTTTGATTTACCATGCATTTCTTTCAATAAACAATCATTGTGTAATTTGACTGCCAATGATAAAAATTTCCTTGTGCATTCTAGAATGAGGCATGGTGCCTTATTTCCTTATTCTCAATGTCATATTTGCTCACTTGCAAAACAATTTCGTACACCTTTTCCCCTTAGCAAGAGTTGTGTTACCGATATTTTTTCCTTAATTCACATTGATGTGTGGGGGCCATATCACACACCGAAGCATGATGGATCTCGGTTCTTTCTCACCATCGTGGATGATTATTCCATAGCTACATGGGTTTTCCTTATGCAATCTAGGGCTCAAGTTTTCCATAACTTGAATACATTCATTTCCTTATCAAGGACACAATTCGGGAAATCTATCCAACACATCTGAACAGATAATGGAAGGGAATTCTTCAACCGTGAGTGCGACACTTTTTTCTCATCTCATGGAATTTTACATGAAAGCTCATGCTTACAACCCGCAACAAAATGGGTTGGTTGAAAGAAAACACTACCATCTCTTAGAGGTAACACAAGCGTTAAAGTTTCAAGCTTCTATCCCGGAAATTTTTTGGGGAGATTACGTGATGATGGCGGCTTACTTGATTAATCGGATGCCATCAAAGGTACTCAATGGACAGTTGCCATTCGAGCTCCTATTTGAAAAAAGGCCAGATTTGGACCATTTGCGGATTTTCGGATGCTTATGTTACGCCACTTCTACTGGCTCTCGGGACAAGTTGGGTCCCCGTGCCCGGCGATGTATATTTATAGGATACCCAAATCTATAAAAGGGTTGTCGTCTTTTTGACCCATCAACAGGAGAATTTTTAATAAGCAGGGATGTCGTATTTCATGAAAACACTTTTCCTTTTGGAAGTTATTCCTCCAAGGAAAATGTAGAGCTCAAAAGCGCTCATCGTATCTTTCCCATTGAAGAAGAAGGATTAAGGAATCCCACCTATGTCCCGACTATTAAAAGTTCTCCAATACCTGATGTAATTTCTACTTATGATACTTCTCTAACAACAGTATTGAAACCAATGGAAGATGATGCGTCCATTGAAGATATTCCAACACCCGTACCAGAACCATATGCCAAGGAATTATCAACTGCTATGGAGACAACTTCACCCTCACCACCAAGAGACCCTCCATGACGTTCCGAGCGCATCACATGTCCACCCACGTGAACTAAAGACTATGTCTGTGCTGCACACAATTTACCAGGTATTCGATATCCCATCTCAGCCTATGTTTCGCTCAATAAACTCTCGTCGGAACATAGATGCTGTATTAGCCGAATATCTGAAGATCGGGAACCCTCTAACTATGATGAAGCATCCACTAATCCACGATGGAAAAAGGCCATGGTAGCCAAATTGCAAGCCTTGATTGAACATAACACATGGGAACTTGTGCCACTGCCCCCTCATGGGAAGTTGATTTGATGCAAATGGGTGTACAAGATCAAGTATCGATCAAACGAATCCATCGAACGCGACAAGGCTTGTTTGGTGGCTAAGGGTTTTACACGACGGGAAGGTTTTGATTATCATGAGACATTCTCCCCAATAGCCAAAGATGTTAGCGTCCGATCTTTCCTATCGGTTGCGACTTTCCAAAATTGGACTTTACACCAAATGGATGTCCATAATGCTTTCCTTAATGCTGATTTGGATTAGGAGATTTATATGGAAGTTCTTTAGGGTTTTCGGAGATGGGGGGAGAATAAAGTATGTCATCTCCGTAAATCCCTATATGGTTTTAAACAAGCTTCTCGGCAATGGTATGCCAAATTTGCGAACGCATTTATAACTATAGGATTCAAACAATCCCATTTTGATTATGCTCTTTTTACATGGATAAAAGGTATGCCATCCATCTATTTAATGATATATGTTGATGATATACTCATTGTGGGAAATGACAAAAATGCCATAAAGAGCTTTAAGAAGTATCTGCATTCCGCATTTCATATAAAGGACGTGGGATCACCCAAATATTTTTTGGAAATTGAAATTGTCCGATCCAACCAAGGAATTTCCCTCAATCAACGGAAATTTGTGTTGGAAATTATATCAGAAGCAGGTCTGTCAGGATGCAAGCCAGCTGTTGTTTTAATCGAGCAGAATATCAAGCTGACCATGGCGGAATATGATGAGGGATCTTCTCAAGATGATGATCCCATACTCAAAGATCTAGCAGGCTACTAAAAATTTGTTGGGAAACTCATATACGTGACCATGACCAAGCCAGACATATGTTATGCGGTACAGATGCTTAGCCAGTTTATGCACAAACCAAAACAGTTTCACATGAATGCTGCACTGAAGATTGTGAAATACTTAAATAAATGCCCAGGACTTAGAATACTTCTTTCTAGAAAGTGCAACATGGAAATGACGGCTTATTGTGATGCAGATTATGTGACCTGTCCAATGAGCAAAAGATTTGTCACAGGTTTTACATTAAGCTAGGAGACTCCTTGCTCTCATGGAAGTCAAAAAAATAGCCGACTGTCTCATTATCTTCAGCAGAAGTAGAATATCGGACGATGGCAAAAACTACTTGCGAGATAGTATGGCTGCAAGGCTTACTATGAGATCTTGGAGTACGAATTAAGGGCCCAACCAGACTATTTTGTGACAATGATGCCGCTCTCAAGCTTACGGCCAATCCCATCGTGCATGAGAGAACGAAGCACACAGAAGTAGATTGTCACTTCACACGAGAGAAGATTCAAGAGGGGATAATTGAAACAAGAGGGATAGGGACTACAGAACAACCTACGGATGTTTTCACCAAACCCCTCTATCAGAAACATCACGCATACCTACTGAGCAAGCTAAGTGTCTTGGACATCTACAAGCCACCAGCTTGAGGGGGAGTTGGAAGATATGCGATATCATTTGGATTGATATTGATATGCAAGGATCAAGTGAGATTGAATTTGATTTGTAGAATATTTTATTTCCATTATTCATTTACGCATTGTATTTGAAATGTGTACATCGTGTATCGAACAATACATTGAAAATATACATTGAATTTTCTCCTAAAGCCATTTCTCCCTGTCTTCGGTCTTGCTTTCTTTCAAGGTTTCATCCTAGAAATCAAGCTTGTTCTTTATTTGATTTGTGTCATTCTATTAGCAAGCAATTTAACGTGATTGCATAAGTACCTATCTACCTATCAATAGATTATCATCTTTATATTCTTTCTAAACATTAATAAAGACAAATTTGAAATTTGGTATCCATTTTCCACTCTCCAAAAGTCTAGATTGCGCTTCTCATATCAGTCATCATCTTGATAACAAAGGACGGTATAATGATATTATAAGTGTCAAAAGTTTCATACGGCACTCGTTTTAGTGCCAAAAGTTTTTGCTCGTTCACTTAAGTGCTAAATTGGAGAAAAAACGATTAGTTAAGTGCTTCCGCCGATAAATTCCAGCAAAAAATATTACATAGCTTTTATAATAAAATATTTAATCTGGCATGGCATTTTTATGTTAAAAAGGAGTCCACCGTGGATTTCTGAGGTGGCTGGCTTGCACCTAAACCATGTCGCACAAAGCCCATCTCAAAATAGACATATTTGTGAAGCTCTGTTCATAATCCTAGATAAATGGAGATAAAAGGTTTAAAATCCTACCTTACCAAACAGAAATCCTGATCGTGATCGTAGGTTGCGATGACAGGAGGAAGTGCTGGAAGCTTTTCCGTTTAAGATCGACTTCAGTGATGATGCTTGAACCGAAATCGAAGCTTTTCAAGCTTCATGGCTGGAAAACAGAGAGAAACAGAGCTTCGCTGTGCTTTCTCAACGCATCAGCAGTGACGGTGAACGACGGCGAGTAGTGAAGAGTAGTGACGAGCAGCAACAGGGAATGACGCGGATGATCGAAGTCTGAGTCCAAAAGTAATATTCAATTGAGGTTTGGACTGCTCAAAGCTCTCGATCGCCGCAAAGGAGACAGAGCACTCAGATGTTATGCCAGAATCACTTAAAGGCGGTGTTGGGTTTTCTCAAGCGACTTCCTAGAGGAAAATATGAAGCTTTGTGTTCTGGCTGTGTTCTTTTCTCTCTAAAATCTTTATGCTGCTCTCCCTGAGAAAACCCAATGCCCCTTCTCAATGACGTCCACCAAATCCGAAGCTTTGTTGAAACGAATTTAAGGTGCTCATCATCCTCCTACTCTCCGTTACAAGTTTCAGTTGTTAATTTTGGGAGAAAACCGAATTACAGTTTCGAATTTGGGAAAATGCTCCGTTGATCGATTTAGGCTTTAGATTTAGGGCAAAGCATGTAGACAATATCATTTAGGGGTACATATGCTAACTGGGCACTTAGGCGAGCCTCGTTGGTCCGAGAAATTAATAAAATATTGTCATGTCAGATTTTTAATAACCGAAATAGGAGTTAGCACTTAAGTGATTATTATTTTTTAAGTGGCATTTAAGTAATCAGATGAAAACTTTTAGCATCAAAATGGGCACCGTACGAAACTTTTGAAATTTCTAGTGTCCTTATACCCCAAAGGACAATAGAATGTTAGTCTCTACTGCTCTGGACACAATGGTTTTGCTTCTCTGGGTGCAATTTTTAGTTAGCAATTTTTTTACTTGAATCAGTTAATCTCTCAAAGATTGCCCTTACAAAGTAACCCAATTTTTTAGCTTGATTCCTTCATTTCAAACATATTAATCTTGTAAGTTAATTGTATCTAAAATAAACTCAGCACATGCGAGACACATGCTTGAGGTCTAGTTCGTGTATTGCGAAAGAATCAACAACATGAAGGTCGTCAGGTGTATATATGATACACACCTTTGATGTTTGCGATTGTACTTTCTATGTTAAGGATCACTCTTATATCTATCTACGAATACGTGGAAAAGTGTTGAATGCATAACTGTTTTTGCTGTTATTTGACAAGAATTGTGGCAATGAGTCATGTACCTAGCTTGCAAAAAATATGCTTAATTAATTAATTATGGTGTGAAATTAGATGATGAAGAGTTGATTCAGATGTTACGACAATATAATTCCTTTTGCTTGATTCGATTTTATGCATAATATCTTCCTCAATTGCAGTGTTAACCATGCCAAATTTGAGTTGTATCCCTTTAAGCCAATTATGTGAAGAATGTAGGAATACGTTCGGTAGCAACAAATGGCAGAACCGAACTGGCATTGCCTATCCCCCTGAATTGGACAAAGACATACATCGATCCAAGTATGTTGAAAAGATCCTGCTCTACATTTCTTGAAAACAAAGAATCATGTTTCAGTATCTTAGATGGTAAGTTTGACAAGCTACAAAAGATTTTTCCCAGGCTAACTGGTTTGTATGAAAAACGTACATTTTCTTTCCTGCCCAAGGAGAGCGGCACACAAGGAAGACGCGGTAATGAAAATCAGGCGCACCAGGTTGTATTTAGGGCTTCTCTAGTAGGTTAAATGTTGTTTCCACAAGCATGTTTTGAACCGCTCCCATCAATTTCGCGGGAAGCGATCAGAAAAACACATTTCTTTTGTCCCAGCCACCGGCAAACTTAGCTCTCTCACTAATTCTTGGTTCGTCCTACAGAGGTCAAAATATGCAATTAGCAGACATCATTTTTCCCATAGCAAGTACAAGAAGCATCATTTATGAGCGCATATTGTCATTTTCTGGTCTGTACTCCAAGTTAGTATCGCAACAGAGACAGAAGCATTTAATTTCGCGAATTGTGCGCTTGATGAGCTCTTAATGTGTGCTTAACGTGTGCTCTGAACATTAGTCTCCTGTATGCTCAACTGCACTGATGAGATTCCTTACAAATGATACCACAGTCTATACCAAGTAGAGATTCTAGAGAAGGACTTGTGATTTCGACAATCCACGTAGCAGGGTTGTAATTATCCTTGATTTTTGGTAGTCCAGGGAAACTCTGGACAAAGGGAAATGTAGGGATTCGGTCATCAAGCTTTCTCAATCCAATTTGTTTTTTTTTTTAATTTCCAGTATAGAGTACTTGATAAGGCTATTCAGTAGGTTTAGTCAATTTTATATGTTGTTCTTCCTTTTGGATATATCAACATTATTTGCTGCTCACCAAAGAACCAGTTCATACTCAACGACGGGCATATTATAAGGCAGAAGTTTAAATTGAAGTGCTCACTACTGAGGTGTAATAATCACCTCAAAATTTCAGTAAGCTTAGTCGAATGCTTGCCAAGCTCTCCAGAGTATAATATTTGACCTCCTCTTTTCATCAGGATTAGCTGCATAGTTTGTCGAATGCGACATGCTTCAGTCGTGTTCGTCATAGTTATTAATGCGCTTACAAACGTATGTGAAGTGAGTAGCACATAGAATTTCATGCGATATGCACTAAACTCTGTCGTCTAAGCATTATTTTATGGATAGTAGAATAGACTGTTACAGGAATAGCAAGTTACCTCGTCAAAATCCTCAAATATGTCGATCCTTGGCTGGTGAATTGTACAGACAATTGTCCTCCCTGTGCTGCCAATAATCTTCACGACTGGCGTTACCATGGCAGCTGCTCTGGCGATTCGCGTTAAAAAGTTGCTGTACCCATATTATTCATTGGCTAGGTCTTGCATTTTGTTCCCACCTTTGGGTATTGATAAAACATCCAACCCAAAATCTTAAAATAATAGGTGGTGAGAGATCACATGATTATAATGAGTATTTAGGACTCGTTGTCAATCAATCAATAAATTTTTACAATTTTTTTTAGTTGAAAGAAAGATGCCATTCATATATCAGAATAATTCTTGAGATGTCTAAAGAAGTCTTTCAAGCTTAGCATATCCAAAATAACTGCAGAACAAAGCAAAAGCGAGAAAGCAAATAAAAAAAGGACAGCCATCAATTAGAAGCACACTCTCATCCCTCAACAACAAATCTATTATCATAAACAATCGGCAATCGATCACTAGATTCAGTGATGAGCACATGCCGAGATCTCTCACTCCATTTGCAATGGCTTATAGTATTCGTCTAGGTTGAACGTCCTCATCACTATCATCATGTAGAGACATCAATATCAACATCAAAATGTTGAAAGAACAAAGATCAAATACCTATAAGGAGCCCACAGATCTAGATCTTTGAAAAAGTAAAACCCCCAAAACTTGATTTAAATCTAAATCAGGAGAGAAGAGTGGCCTAATCTCAGAGAGATTGTATAGCCACGGTACGAAAATTCTTCTCGGTGGTGTCGATTGGATGAATGGCCGAATTGGTCTCTACTACACCCAAGATCAGCTATAGAAATTTATTCACACAAACAAACTCCCAGAACAAATCGGGAGAGAAAAGAAAGATAAAGCGCTTTCAAAAGGGGGAAGAGGGAGACAGAGAGGTAGAGGGGGGAAGGAGGGAGGGAGGGGCCGAGAGCTCCCTCGAGGACGGCATTGCAGAGAAGTGGTGTCTTCAAGGAGAGGAAACCTTAGACTTTGGATGGTGGTTTTTCTTAATTTTCACAGTTTACAATCGACTATTTTCCTCGTGTTGTTATATGCTACCGGTACTTCGAAATTGGGGAGGATTACAAAAAAATTCCTAAACCTATTATAATTATATCAATTCAATCTTAAATTGTTTTTTTGTCAATTGAGTCATAAACCATGTGCATTTATGCTAATTCAGTTAATTCGGCCAATTTGCGCTGGCCACTGCCAACTTGGATAATTTTTAATAATATTTTAATTTTTTTGAATTTTTGAATTAAATTTTTTTTCTCTTTTTTTCTTCCTTTTTCCTCTAGCCGATCGCTAGAGTTGACCTCGCTAGCCATTGGTGAGGCGAGCCCTCGCCGGTTGCTCGCCCCTAGCGAGGCTCACCCTCGCCATACCTCGCCCGAGCCGGTTGCCCACCCCTAGCAAGGCTCGCCCTCGTCAGCCTCCGCCTCCGGCAACCGGTTAGAGGAAGAAGTAAGAAATAAAAGAAAGAAAATAAAAAATAGAAAAAATTAAAATATTATTAAAAATTGTCTACGTCAGCATCGAATGGCTAAAATTGGCTAGAGGACTGAATTTACATAAATGCAAAATGTTGAGGACTCATTTGATAAAAAAATATTTAGGACTGAATTGATATTATTGCAATAGATTTATGACTTTTTTGGTAATTTTTCCTTTGAAAATTGCACTCTATCACGGTGAAGATCCCCAAGTACTTGTTAACGCAATCCAAAAATAACGCCTTAACTTTAGTACCGTTTAAGCATGCTTAATAAAGAAGGTTTGAAATTCTAAAACACCGATAGCACGCACAGAAAAGAATATAGATTAGGTGAGACATTTCGAAATCAAATCGTTCATTGCAAGTCGAAAAAAGACCTCAAGAACGGCCAATCACGATGAATAACCGCTGACACAAAGAACACACCGCTCATGCAACGAGTGCGATAAATTTTCTATGGTCCGTCTATGCTCAATCTCCAGTTAAAAAAAATTAATCCGATTATAATCTTCTTATAAATCGTTTCATTGGAAAAGTTAATCAAACGTATATCGTTAAAAGGGGGATCCAAAATACATATGTGCCCGTCTAATTACTCTCTTTCCTCCATGAGGATGAAAGAAAACTAAAGATTATGTGCATATAGGCAAAACTACACAATTGCCCTCTAAAGTAAATAATATATATTCATTTATCTGACATGAGGTTTAAACTGATTAACCGTAACCGTACATGATTGAGTAGAGCCCGAAAAGACCAAAGTACAATCCTTGTTTTTAACGTAGTTAATGAATCTCATACGTATATCAAAACAAATTTAAATCACTATAGTAGTGAGCGTCATCGAATACACGGTCCAGGTTCATTTTATCTACAATTCACCAAGTAATTTCTCCCAGAAGAGTTGTGCCTACTTGCAGTAGTACTAGCGCATGCAACTGCGATTGGGTTAATTAAAGTAGAGTTGGAATCATCGACTTTGCTATGTCTCTGCATCTGTCATTAGCTTAAAGTAGAGCTGGGATCATTTGACTCTGTTCACATCAACACACCATAATTAACTTCATGCCAACCGGTCGGTCCAGCCATGTCTCACTTTTCACTTCTCAGTTCCAAAGCTCATGCATAACGTTTGGAAATACAAGTCATGCCCGGCAAAAGAAAAGGTTAAATTGCCTTCTCACTTGGTCTTCCAAATTTGTGTAAGATACTTTGTGGCCAAAAGAGTTCGACAACACTCCCTTCAAGGTGTTTTTAATTAGACTTTCGAATTTTCAATCACTCATTTAACGGAAATGATGAGTAAAACATCACTCGGCCTATGAATCGAGAGGGCGATATTAGACTCCAATTAGGTTCGACTTGGTTTGTCATGTGATTGTAACTCGCTTCTTTAGTAAAGGAAAAGAAAAAGAGTTCACCTTGATAATATAACGAGCAATTGAAGGCTCTAATAGTGAACGGCTTTCGAAATTCAGTGGATTGATTGATCATATTATTATTGGAAACTGCATGATCTTTCTAGGTGGAAGACAATGAAGCAGTCTCTACACTCCTTTTCATCTGTTTTGGAAGTTCACTTTTGCAATGGCACACGCGAATATAAACGTGAAAATTAGCGGAAAGGCCAAAAGCACGATGGCTACGATACAGAGCTCATCGTAGTGATATCCGAAATAACTTTCAAGGAAGGCGCTGATCGTGGTTTGTTGTCCATGAACTGTAATCTCTTTATGGATGTCTCCGTATTGCGAACGGAGAGCTCTCAATGACCATCCAATAAACCAACGCCATTACACCAGAATTTCCTGCCAAAAGGGGTGGAAAAATACAAGCTGATGTGTTAAATGACAACTAATATTCATGATTTAACGTGACAGATGTGCTTCCACCGTTTCTTGATGGAGTAGCAGAAGTTGAATCAGAGACTTACAGGTCCAGGAATGAGGAACCCAGAGAATAGACTGAACAAGGTGTGGGAAAAACTCGCGAACAATGCAGCCACTTGGTACGTTGGTGTCAGTGAAACCAGCATCATTCCAAAGTAGTTGAAACACAGCAGTGTACAAAATATGGTGTAGAAGTACCAGAACACTTTATAGAATGAGAGGTAGAAACCTATGGCAGGGAATGTGATCAGCACAAACAGAACCGCTTGCAGGAATATGTATGGAATTTCAATAACCACCTGCAACGTACTTGAGAGGCATAATATCTTTATTAAGATAGGGAAGAAGAACGAGAAATATATTAGTAATTAGTCGAGAGAATACAAAGCAAAGGAGAATCCGTGACCTGAGCAAATGAATAAGACCACGATGAGTACATTCTGGCGAATCTTTCCCTGTAGACAACAATACGTTCGGTAGCAACAAATGGTAGAACCGAAGTGCAGTTGCCTATCCCCGTGAATTGCATAAAGATAAACATCGACCCGAGCATGTTGAGAAGATCCTGCTTGTCATTTCTTCAAAACAAAGAATCATGTTTTAGCATCTTAGATGGTGAGTTTTACACCTCCTAATCCTGATGTTTGACAGGCTACAAAAGATTTTTCCCGGACTAACTAGGTTTACGAACAACTTACATTTCCTTTCCTTTCTGCCAAAGGAGAGCGGAACACAACAAGGAAGACACCGTAATGAAAAGCAAGCGCACCAGGTTGTATTTAGGGCTTCTCCAGTAGGTTAAATGTTGTTTCCACAAGCATGTTTTGAACTGCTCCCACCTATTTTGCAGGAAGCACGTAGAGAAACATATTTCTTTTGTGCCAGCCGCCGGCAAACTTAGCTCTCTAACTAATTCTTGGTTCGTCCTATAGAGATCAACAAAATGCATCAGCAGATATCAATTTTTTTCCTGTAGCAAGCACAAGAAGCATCATTTGTGAGCACATGTTATCATTTTCTGGTCAGCACTCAAAGTTAGCATCACATGAGAGACAGAAGCACTAATTTTGCAAATTGTGCACTTAATGAGCACTTAATGTGTGTTTAACACGTGCTTTGAACATTAGTCTACTGTGTGCTTACCTGCATTGATCAGACTCCTTATAAATGACGCCGTAGTCTATACCAAGTTGAGATTCTAGTGAAGGACTTGTGATCTCCAGCATCCACATTGCAGGGTTGTAATTATCCTTGATTTTTGGCACTCCGGGAATACTCTGGATGAGGGAAACGTACCTTTCTTAATTCAATTTTAGTTTTTTCATCTCCAGTGTAGTGTAACTGATAAGACTATTCAATAGTTTTGCCTATTTCGTATGTTTTTCTTCCTTTTGGTTATATCAGCATTGTTTGCAGCTTATAATAGAAGCAATTATTTAACGATGTGCAAATTATTAAAAGGAAGTATAAATTGAAGAGCTCAAGCCAGAGGTGTAACACTTACCTCAAAATATTTAATAAGCTTCTTTGAATGCTCGCCAAGCTCTCCAGAGTATATCATTTGACCTCCTCTTTTCATCAGGATCAGCTGCATAGTTTATCAAATGCGACATGCTTTAGTCATATTCTTCCCAGTTATTAATGCACTTAAAGAAAATATGTGGAGTGAGTTGTGCATCATGCGAGAATTGATATGTGAATGCGATGTACACCGAAACTCTATTGTCTAAGCATAATTACAGCAGAGTCTAGACTGTTATAGGAATAAATGCATCAACAAGTTACCTCGTCAAAAGCCTCAAATATGTCAATGCTTGGCTGGTGAATTGTACACACAATTGTCCTCCTCATGCTAACAATATTCTTCACCACTCGCATTACAATGGCGGCTGCTCTGGCATCGAGACCAGAAGTAGGTTCGTCCATGAATATGATCGATGGATTAGAAACAAGCTCCTATGCTATTGTCAGCCATTTACGCTGCTCAGTTGATATACCGGTTACACCAGGAACACCAACTATAGCACCTTTTATGTCATCTGGCTCAATCATTTCAAGTACTGCAGCCCCAAATTCCTGATTGACAACATATAATTCAGTTGCGATGCAGATTTAGCTACTAAATAGTGCAAAATCTCATTACTCGATATGTGATTTGAGAGACCAAATTTAGTGTTTTTTTTTCATCTTGCTAGTTTGATCAACATGAAAATATTCAGTGAACAAGTTCTTCATCATTCATAGACATCAACTAATTATAGATACATACAAATGATATGCTAAAATCTGTCCAGTTGAGCACAAGATTTAGCCGTTGATTGGCACACATCCACACAAGACTGTAAACAAGATTTATGCAACAATTAGTAAAAAATGATTGACATTCGTGTCTCAATGTGTGATGTAAAAAAAAACATTCGGTTTTATCCACTTATTGTATTCGCTGATGCTCAATTTGTTTGTTCCAAGTTCGATTCCGGCTCAAATATAAAGGAATAGGGTATAAAAAATGATCGGTATATTCTATCTAGATGAAGAAATCTTATGGCTCTCGTATTTTTGTTGATGTGGGCCGGCAACCTTAACCAAGCTGAGTATGCCACCGATTCCTCAATTGTAACTTGTGGAGAATGTATGTCGGTTTGCTCACAGTAGCCAGATATTCTGGCATATGCGGCTTGAACTTTAGGATACCCTCCAACTTTTGTATCTCCTTCGATAAAACCTCCAGTTTTCCTTCCCGAAAGAACATCCATCAACGTTGTTTTCCCTGCTCCACTAATGCCCATCAAGGCTGTTAGGACTCCGGGTCTGAATGCTCCGGTAATGTCTCGAAGAAGCTGTAGTCTTCTCTCTGGGAAACCTTGCTTTTTTAGTTTCTGGGAAACATTGGAGGTTCCGTTATGCCAATCATTAATTGATGTGATATGCACAACAATACTTCTGTCCAGCAACAGAAATGCCTCACCTTGGGTGTTTCGACGAAGTACTGAACGTTTTCGAATGTTGGAGTTCTGGTTTCAAATGGTAAAACCATCCCTATCCAATTTCAAAATTGCAATTCACTGGTACCAAAGGTACTATAACCTTATTTAAACTATTCACTAGTACTCATGAATGTTTGATATCAACCATTCATTTGCAGTTTTGCAGATTTTAAATAGATGATAATTGACTAACTGCTTATGAATCTTCTTACCTCTAACTTTTGTTACCGTGGTATCTTTGTTAGCCACCTGTTCTCCTACAGTAGGACGGTGAATGTCCCCGTCGTTATCCAGCTGGGAGAGATTCTTACTAGAGACAACAGCTCGAGATCTACTCGGAGCTGTGATTAGCTGATAAATACACGTTACTTAGTGAGAAAATGTCAAAAGCTGATAATATCCTTAGCTTTCATTTTCAATTACCTTTAGAAAAACTCAGAGCACAGGTGAACCCAATGTTGAAAACCATCCAAAATCCTATCAAAGACCCAAGTGATATCCAGTAAAAGTAGTCGCTAACAAATTATCTTCTTCTTTGAGCACTTGTTGCCCCAGAGGGCCATTAAGAGATGAATCCTGCGAAGGTCATTAATCCTGTCGAGTACTAAACACAACCATCGTCATATTAAATCCACTCTTATGATACTGGTTTGTCCTTCAAGATGTCACCTTTTGCCACCTCGGAGCGAGAAACTCGTTAAGGGAAGCACCTATTTCTGCATATGACAATGGAGATAACCAGAAGCCCCACTTCAACCAACTGGGTAGAGAAGCTGCAGAGAGACAAGGTTTCTAAGTTCCTGTCACTTCTCGAAAGTCCCTACCATAAGAATCGGTAAAGCTACTAACTTACGTTTTGGGATGACGAAGCCACCGACTAAAAGCAAAACAAGTAATGTGAATAGGCCGCAAATTGCTGCAACAGGGGGATTTCGAACCACAGAAGCCATCAACCGGAACATTGATATTGATACTTGATGCACTAGGAAGAGCAGGAAGAATTGATAAAAGAACCTGACAGTCATCCAGTAAGTTGGAAATGAGAATGGCTAAAATTCACATAATCTCTCTGATATAGCGAATATTCGGAATTACCTTCGTGGTTCAGGACTATAACCAACTCCATAATAGGTAATAGCTGTCCACAGAAACGCATCAAGTAAAGACAATGGGATTTTCAGAACGGCTGCTGGAATGGTATAAGCCCATGCAGGGTAGAAGAAAAACTCCCGATGCATGTAAAAGACTCTTAAGTCTAGAAACACTCATTGCCAGCTCCTGAATGCCAATAACCATGAGTCGGATGAGAGTGAAATATAGGGAACCCATGAAAAGATCCACATGCACCAAGTTGAGTTTCATTCGCGTCCGCAAGAAGACGGTCACTGTTATAACTGCAACTATCACAAGCTGCAAAGATAAACCACCAACTCAATGAATTTCGCGTACATTTCTCATTAACCAACTTGTATGACTGCATATATTGAGTCCCAATAGGCAATACCTGTGCTGATTTGAAGACATGAACAAACCGGCAGCACTTCATGAGGAGCCATTCTCTTGAAAGACACGCTTTGAACAACTCCCGCTTTGAACAACTCCCACTTTGTTAATGAGTAAATTTCGAAAGATAAGGCACTTCTGTGAAGCTCAGATTTCTCAAAGGCCTGGCAAGTTCCTCGTCTAGTTTCTTTGCCAGCGGAAGCTCTTTAAACATCCTCTCAAACATGCTTGGAGATATGAAATTATAAGTCCGGTCTTTGTGATGCCAGTATTGTGCCTGGTCTTTTACGGAAACTCCTGCCAAGAATTCCCAAAAACAGAATATGTCAGAGCTAACCTTGCACAGTCCGGACAACCCTTTTTTAAGTGAGAGTGCATACTTCTTGGAGAAAGTCAGCAATGCCTTTTCTCGTTGGGCACTTGAAACCACATTGTTCAAAGAACTTGCGAACAGCGGTCCGAGGTCCATGGTACACTATATGTCCCTCTGCCATTAGAATTATGTCATCAAAGAGATCAAAAGTCTCGGGTGCTGGCTGAAGAAGCGACACCAAAGTAGTGGACTCTGTTATGTGTGCCAATTGCTGCAAGCATGTAATGATCTGAAAGGTAGTGGAGGTGTCCAAGCCTGTTGATATTTCGTCCATAAATAAAACTCTCGCCGGACCAATTATCATTTCCCCTGGAAGAGAGGACACTGTGAAATATCTGTAATGAAGCCTAAAACTTCCAATGTGACATAGAAGCCGTTCCTATAAGTTTCTCATTATTTGCTGACAGTACACATGAAACTAACCAGTCGTCAACCTTCTCTTTTGACCACCAGAAATTCCTCTGTTCATCTCATCCCCGACAATTGTATCTGCGCAGATGTCGAGTCCAAGAACCTGAAAACGAGAAAAATGGTAAAGAAGTGCATGATTGCGTGTGAAAAATAAACTTGGTAGTTGTTTTTCTCATCGGTACATTACCTTTAATATGTAGTCTGTTTGGAGTGTTCTTTTCAAGCCTCCTACCGATATTGCCTGTTCAAATCGAATGAAGTCATCAGAAACCAGTATTTGCCAATTGCCACTATAACTGGAAAATTGAAAAACCAAAAAAAGATAAATCCAACTTAGTGCAAACATTAACCTTCATGTATGTGTCTATGGTTGGCTCTGGATTAATTCCTGCTTGCTTCTCCCTTTTACTAACTTCTTTCAATATGTCTTCAACCAAAAGCAACAAAACTAGGATCAGAAATGATCACTGGAACAAACAGTAACTTCCAGCTTGGAGAATAAACTGGTACCTGCCCTCCCTCCGATGCCCTGACAACGCGCAGAGAAGTCGAGCGTCTCCCTCACAGTCATCTCGGGAATATGCAAATCATATTGGCTTATATAGGCTGAAGTCTTCTGGGTAACAGAGTCATTCAGCTTGTAACCATTGTAGGAAATCTCTCCCTTGACCTTGATCATACATTGTTTGTCAATTCCATCGATCTTGCATTTATGCATGATCATATGCATCTGAATGTGTTTTAAGTATAGTAGCTATTCTTGTCTTCATGGAACATCTACAATAAACTGAATACCGAAAAGGTAATACCTCGAGCGATTTCTCTGATTTGCCTGCTAATGCTTGCAATAAGGCGGTCTTTCCGCATCCCCGCGCCGGACCAAGCAACAGTGTCATCCTACAACAATTTCGAGAGGTAAAGATTACGCCACATAGCCACATCATGTATATCAACTTGTGAATCTCAATCAGTGTCTATTCTAAGCTTTACTAACCTCGCAGGCTTAAGGACGCCGCTAATGTTCTTGAGAATTCTTATCTTGCTCCCCCGATGCTTGCAGCCAACCTTATTTGTTGGAGCCTGCTTCACAGGAAAAAAGGGGTCATGGTTCCTGTGCTTATGTCCTATGAAGTTTAGCAGAATGGACTACAGTAGCTTGATGGAATAGAGAAGCAGTTGCATGAGCTAATAATTTAATATCAAATACGCCATTAAAGATAATAATACTCAATTTAAGAAAGAGTACATAATGTTGCTCCTCATAAAATTCTTTAGAAATTTTATTAGGAATTTGTCTTGCGATAATCGGTACTTCGTTTTTATTGTAAAGACATGGTGCAACACATACATCGCACCCCATCAGATTCATGATTAGTGAAACATTTGAAACTAGATCCTCTTCAATCTTGTCTCATTGAGACATGGATGCTCTAAACTGGGCCGAATTCCCTAAAAAATCTCAAACTTTAGTTGTAGTCTTAAATCTACCCTAAATTTTTTTTGTCTCATAAAAAATCACAAACTTTCATTTCAAACCCAAACTGCCCTAGGTTAATTTTCTGTCCAAATGTTGACAAATTTTTTCCAACTTTCCATCCACATGTCATCTTCTTTTTCCACGTCAGCTCGGGTTCACTTTTTCTTTCTTTCTTTTTTTTTTCATTCTCTTCTCCCTTTCACTTTCCGCCATGGACAACGAGAGCACCATCATGAACACAGAGGAAGCCCAGGTGCTGCCACACGCCGGTCACCGCCACAATAGCTTGAGTGTGCGTTGCCATGACTTCCTCGTCACCTCATTGTTGTTGTAAGCCCAGATGCTTCCGTTAGCCGAGCCTCCACCCCCTCTATTTGTCAGTGGATAGTCGAATTTGGGATTGGGACGTCGGATCCAACGCCACCTAGCCTAGATTCGGAGTCGCTGGCCTTGGGCTACCTGGATCTTGTGTCGCCGGCAGTCTCCCAAGGCAGGCGACACCATCGTCGCTTTCAATCTTCACATTGCGACCTCTCCGTCTATCTCTGCATTGGTCAGTCATTTGGGCCAAAATCTTCCCTTTTCTCTGCTTCTGATGAAACTCTAGGACTAAAATGGCAACCGGAGGTAGCAGACCAGAGAAGGTGAGGTGAGTTTTCCAGCATTTGACGGGAACCGTGATGGAAGGCTCAACAGGGAGGAAATGGCCACGCTCGCGGTGGCCGTGAACCCGAGGGTCAAGTTGAAGACCTAGGGCGAGTGCATTGACGGCGAGAAGGGGCTCACCTATGAGGGCTTGTTGAGGACCTACGATAATGGCACCGGCAACGTGGACCGCAACTTCAATGTGCTGGGCCTTGAGCTCAATTCCGACGATGCCAAGAACAAGGAAGTGAGGTCGGGTTTGGATGAGGTGTCATCGTCGATTGCTAATGAGAGGGCAATGGAGATGCAGAAGAAGCAGAGGACAGCAACTTGGGCTGGTGTCGCTTAACCATGGGATGGTGTTCAACCATACTTGGAAGATTGCGGACGACTTGGAGATCTAGATGAAGATGTTGAAGGCGAACGATGAGAAGCTGAAGCTGATAATTTAGACACCATGTTGTCCATGGCGGAAAGTGAAAGGGAGAAGAGAATGAAAAAACAAAAAGGAAAAAAAGAAAATGTCAACCCGAGCTGATGTGGAAAAAGAAGATGACACGTGGATGACAAGTTGGAAAAAATTTGTCAACATTTGGACAGAAAATTAACCTAGGGCAAATTTGAGTTTAAAATGAAGGTTTGTGATTTTTTATGTAACAAAAAAAAAATTTAGGGTAGATTTGTAATTATAACTAAAGTTTGGGGTTTTTTAGGGAATTAGGCTTCTAACTGCCAATTTCCGAACAGTAAGATCCAATTGGAAAACGTGGCTAATATGAATGTCCTGTTCTGATGTCTCAATAATGGGTTCTTCGAAATTCCAACCTTCAACAAAAGTGTCAAAAGTTGTAGGCTATGACCAAACATAGTTTCTACAGAAGATAATTTGTTCTTTGACTTCAGTTAAACCGTCCTGGATGAATCTTACAGAACGTATAAGCTTGGAGGAGAGAGAAGAAGAAGATGAAGGAGAAAATCTCACGTAGAAAATGGTCTCGAGTGCGTTCCAAAGAGTTGGGATGGGTTCCCCACGAGCCGCTTCGGCATCAGCTTTATGCACAGATTCTGATATCTCACTGCCACTGTCGGTAATTCAAGACCCACTCTGAGAATTTGTAATATCATATTTAGCTACACTTTGGCATATAAAATAATTGAAGATGCATGAAACAAAAAAAAAATGTCTGCCATTTACTAGAACCGTAAGATTAGAACAGGTATAAAAGTACAGAATGTCTGCCTCTCCACTCGCTCACGGAGCTTCAGAAGAGCCGGAGATTGTAGTCTTCTTCAACAGGCTGTCCATGAACACCCGCCTCTCCGAGTGCCCGAGCTTCGCCATGTCCACCACCTCGCAGTCGAGCACCGCCACCCTCAGCCGCCAGAACATTGGCAGCCTCTCGATCGCCACCCACCACAGCTCCAGCTCGTCATCCTTTGTCGATGCCGTCCGGCCCTTCGAACCGTCGACGCTTCCAAAGCTGCTTGAGGTGCGGTGGTGCAGCGTTGACGAGAAGCTCCGGCTTCATCCTCGCTCGATCTCTGAGGGCTCGATCCTCACGGACAAGTGCTGCTCGCCGCTCATGGTGGACGACAGTGCCCTTATTATCTTTTTGATCTTGTCGGACAAATGTTGGTGGACGTACTTCTTATAGTTTGTGGGTGGACGCCACACCAGCACAACAAAGTGCGGTCACATTGCCCATGAGAGCGAAAGCGAGATGCTAACGAGAAAGCGAATCATGGGCTACTGATCACTTTAAGGACAGGTGTATTCAAAGGTTTCATGCTGATCTAAATTTGGAAAAAGTACAAAAGTATATTAAATTATTGTGATTTGACGTCTGAGGTAGACGACAAATTATATTCTCCGTGGAATTCTCCGAAACTGTTCCTATTGTCTTCTCTGTGAGATTCTATTACGTTATCGAATTGACTTCACATTGATGTTGACTTGATTCTGAAGTCACTTTTATATTCCGAAAGCAACGTAAGTCTTGTTAGAAAATGTTAGTACCAACGTACGTGCATCTTCTTTTGTAAAGGTGATGGACCCATTTATTCCTATTTGGCTCCTTTGCACAGCCATTATTTACTCTTCTTTTAAGTGATCATGTATTCATAATCACGAAAATGTGAAATGGGTTGGCTTGGCTCACCTTTGCACTCGCTGACGGAGCTTCTGGAGAAATCGGAGATTGTCCTCTTCGATTGTCTTCAACAGGCTGTCCATGAACACCCGCCTCTCCGAGTCCCTGAGCTTCGCCATGTCCACCACCTTGCGGTCGAGCACCGCCGCCCTCAGCCGCCAGAACATCGGCAGCCTCTCAATCACTGCCCACTGCAGCTCCAGCTCGTCATCCTCCCACTGGCAATCCTCGCCAAACGTGGCCGGCATCTCGTCCTCCGAATTGGCGGCGATGCTCCTGAAGCTGCTCGAGGGGCGGCGGCGCAGCAACGAAGAGAAGCTTTGGTTTCACCTTCGCTCCATCATGGACGAGGCTGGCTCATCGCTCGTTGTGGACGACTGTGCCATTCCGATTGTGTTGATATTTTTGGTAAACGCAGGGGAAGTTCTTATTTAGCATGGGGCGGGCGCCATGTCATTGGTCAATTTAGCCATTACTTTTTAATAAGTGCATTAAATACTCTAAAACAGATGCGTTATTCTTCTTTTGGTTGGCAAACCTCGTGGCTACTCGTACTAGTCAACTTAGATTGCCAAATTTCCATTCTTGCACACAATATTCTGCAACTCGCAATTTGATTGTATAACCACAAAAGGGTCAGCTTATTTATCAAGACATTTCAAATTGATATCTAAAAAAGTTCGACATTAATTCCTATCAAGATGTCCGGCTTGCCCGTGTACTCTAAATTCCGGTGCGCTAAAACTGAGTTTAGCTGCCAATAGACATGAACGAACGAAAAAAGAAATACACCAAGATAAAATAAAAATGATGTTCTTGCAAATCGAAGGAGAAAAAAATTCTTACAAGATCTCTGGTTGGCAATTATCGAAAAGAAAATCATAGGACAATTTATAAGTAATCATAAAATCAGTAGTATGTCTACGTCATTAGAGAATGGGAATAAGTTTAGCAGTAAGTTCACCTTTGCAAAGTACCCCTGTACTTCTCTTATCTTCACACAACCGCCATGGAGAGAAGGGTTTCAGCTCGGTCTCTCCCTCCCCTTATTTTTCCTTTTTCTTTGGCTGATTTAGTTCTTTGTTCTGCTTTTTTTGCTTTCCTTCCGTCTTACGAAGCTTTTATCTTCTAATCCAGTTTAGATCCGAAAGCTTATCTCTTCCCTTTCGGGAAGGTTTACATCCCGATCTAGTCTAGATTTAAGGATTTTTGAGTGTATGATTTCGGGGTTTCACTTCCCTCGAATTCGTTGGTGTACAAGTCTAATTTCAAAGGAGATCAGAGGAGTTTTGTGAAGATTTTACTCTCATAAGTGTTAGATTTGTACTTGTTCAACCTTATTACTCTTCTGACCCAAAAAAAAAAAGCTTATTACTCTAAACGGCGATAGTGTTGGGGATGCCATGCCAAACCTAGGCGCACACCATCGAAAGACAGATAGAGATATCAGTGTGTACCCATTACTGAAGACAGATTCGGTGATCGGCTGCCAATTTTGGTTCGAACAAGTCACAGATTTGCTCTTTGAGCGGGTGACCCCTAACCTTGTTCTAATGATTTATCTTGTTATCTAGAGCTTATTTTGCTTTGAAGTTGTTTGGGATTTGTCTTGATTTATTATTGGAATGCATTGTTTTTCTCTTGTATTTCCCTGTAAATGATTTAAATGTTACTTTAACCAAAAAAAAAAAAGTACCCCTATACTTGACTTTCCTTCAAAGCCCAACTTTGCGAAGCATGCCCACATCATTAAATAAAGGTTGCACGCCCACATCGCTGAGGCACGGGCATCACGGCCGGCCACTTTTTTCACCGGTGTTTAGCCGATGGGGCGAATGGATACGTATTCATCTAGCGTAGGGAGTCATTTGAGAAAAAAAAAGTCAAGCGTAAGGGGTATTTTGCAAAGCTCAGCTCACTTCTTTGGACTAATTGGAATTTTTACCTACAAATTTAAATTCGGTGCAAATTAAAAGTTGGTTGAATTCATTTTGAGAAATCTATGGTAAATCGATGAATTTGAATTGGGTCATGTGTAAACAAGTTTTGCTCCCAAGATGATTTTCTGTACCGTTGACGGAACAAAAATTGTCTGCAACACGAAAGGCAACTGGCGTTACAGAAACTATAAGAATATGGCCCCTCGTTGACCAATTTATGCGTTAAATCAGATGCATTTTGGTCATACTCTATTAAATAATTCTTAAATGCATGCCGAATTTTCTAACTAATCACAGTTCCCATGGAATATAGCTTTCCTTGGTCCGCCTGCCATCATTCATCCATGTGTCGGGCTCAACCCATCAACAACATTCGATCACCTTGACATCCAATTCGATTCCAAATTCACATTACTAAATTGAGTAATTTTTTTCTCAATAAAAAGGACATGTAATTATGAAAGGTGTGACGTTGGAGGTTAGTCCGAATGTGACGATCGAAATTGACCATTGCATCAAAAAACCAACTTAAAGTACGGGTAAGCATGGTTCGAATTGAGCCGATCCAACACTTAACTCAGGGGAGAAGAACACTAGAAGTGCAAAAAATTGTATACGGAGCTCAATTTAATGCCCAAAGTTTTTTTATCACTTAAGTGTCAAATCGGAGAAAAATAAATCACTTAAGTGCTAATTCTGGCCAAATTGATTACGTGGCATTTATAATTAAAATTTTTCACATGACTTGGCAAATTTTTTAAAAAATCTAGTCCACGTGGACATCCTAAACGACGTCGTACAATTCGATTAGCACTGAAGTGATCGTTTTTTAATAATGATTGGTATTGAAGTGATCATTTTTTAATAATGATTGGCACCGAAGTGATCATTTTAAACAAAATTGGACACTTTAACGATCACTTTTTACAACTTCTAGACAATATCGTTTATGGGTTATATGCTAACTGGGCATGCCGACGAGCCACGTAAGACTAAGAAATTAATAAAATATTGCCACGTCGAATTTCTAGCTATCTAGATCAGAGTTATTACTTAATTGATCATGTTTTTAAAAAGTGGCCTTTAAGTTATCCGAAAAAAAACTTTTTGCATTAAAGTGAGCTTCATATACAACTTTTGGCACTTTTAGTATCCTTCCCCCCTTAACTCAAGGACCAACCCACATAATACTGGTCCCCAAGTTTGGGACCGAAGACTTACCCTGTTGGACCTGAGACCGAGGATTGAACTGACCTATGAGCTTGGTTTGGTTCCACGGTTAATCCGAGACTAACTGGTTCTTTTTTTGTTTCATTTTTTGTATTATTTAGAAGAACAAATGTACTCTTTGGAATTACATATCCATCGACAATTCGAGATTGAGCAACCAAATTGTGAACACTGGTACAAATCAAAGAGAAATCTAAGATAAGGTAACAACATAAATTTGCAGTTGCCAAGAGCAACAAACCATAGAAAACAAACACGTGAATTAAAATTAAACAATAAAAAGTTCAAAATACGTAACATAAACCAAGAATTGTACAATTTTGAGGTGTATATGTTGATTGCGAATGATGATCAATTTAAAATGTTGAGATCCTAGAATCATCATTGCTAATGATCGACACCGGTGAAGAATAAACGAGCAGGGAGAGAAAGGGAAAGAGTCATTGCTAGAGTCAGAGAGAGAGAGAGGGAAAGAGATCAAGTCAAAGGTTGACAAGAATTTGAAATTGAGGGAGAGAGTAAGGGTGAGACTCCGAGAGAGGGAGAGGAAATGGCTAAAGAAGAAGAGGGGTAGGCACTTTAGGTTATATACTAGGGTTTGGAAAGAGAATTATAGGGTTGGTCCAACCCAGACCAACCCTAAAGTCTCAAGACCAATGACCAACTTGCACAATATAGGTTCAAGCGACCCTGGAACTAAGGACCAACCTAGTCCCCTTGGGAATCGGACTAGGACGGGCCGAGTTGGGCCGATCCAGGGTTGGTCCAGGGTCAACCATGGACCGATGCTAAAACAGTAAAACATCGATATATTAGGTAGTATCGACACCATATCGACATTTCTCGTCCACGAATTATTCTGTAAATACGGCCTTAAATCCCAACAATTTATATAGGTAGAGAATCTTTATGATAAAGATTTAAGAGTGATCATACAAGAAGCCCCATTGTTTCTAGTCCCTTTCCGACATTTTTTTTTATAATGAAAAAAGAAGAGGAAAAGAAAAGGGAAACTAAGCTCACTTGTGGAGAGCCTGTTAAAAGTTGCAGAGTATGCAAATCACAATCATTTTGGTCGCAAGCCTCTTGTGTAATATTAGGGAAAGTATCTTCCTATCAATAATACCATGAAACCATAAATGCAAAAGTAAAGTGTACAACACATGATAAGATTGGTAATATCACGTCATTATAAAACTTGATATTAGTTAGAATTTAATTTATAAAGATAATTTCATGGCCAAATATGTAGTTGGCATCAGATCATCACCCCCCATGTATCGTGCTGGTAACTGTGGTTGTGGATAATATTCTTGAGCAAGACGCCAAAACCGACGGAGTTTATTAAACGTTAGTCTTCATCGAAGAAAATGTTGGAAACCATTCGGACATACGAGGAATCATGTTGTAACTGGACCGGAGTCTCCTATGCCAGTGTAACTGCGATTTCTTTAGTGCAGTTGTTGTCCTTGGAATTGGGAATCGATAGAAGATAAGTGGCCCGTACCAATTCATCCATGACCAATCAAAGCCAATGAAAGTTGTTCGAGAAATTAAAGAAAAGAAAAGAGAACTTATGTTATATGATGTTTAATCATGTGAGATGTTGTAGGTAGTCGTTTTTTCTAATTAAGGGTCAGTTTGTTTAAAAGAAAACTATTTTTGGGAAAATTGCTTTCCAACTTTCCGGTACTTAGGTTATCAAAAAAAAAAAACTTTCCGGTACTTAAATGACGGAAAACTAATTGATTTGTAGAAAATGTTTTCCATGGACCAAAAATAATAAGTTTAAATTGGTGAAAAACGACTTTACATTCCAATAAGAAGGAAATCACTTTTTTTAAATCACCAAACAAATGAAATTTAACAGTTTTCCTTAAAAATGATTTTTATGCAACATGTTTTTCTTTACATAAAATTTTCAGTAAAACAAACGTACCCTAAGTGTATTGAAAATGATTCTCTAAACAGGAAAAAAAAACATAACACAATTCACAACACCTTGTAATTTGAGATCATTTGGAAATGAACACTTACATCGTGTTTTGAGACACCCAAAAAATCTCTCAACCTATAGACTACTAAAACGATTACACTTTGTTTGTCAATAATGAAATCATTGAGAACGTGTCCTTCGGAAATCTCTTGCATATGGTATACACTGGGATACAACTATACAACTTATTATTGCACGTGTAGCAAGACCTATTAACGAGTGTTGCAGAGCACTTTTCAAGCATTACTATACTTGCGAAGTCTTTAAGATAATCGAGCTAACAAGATGAATAATTTCCCACGTATCAAGAAACCCAGAAAAAACGAGCATTATCAGAGCGGGTTTATCTTCCTAAAACCAACCAGTGCCAATTCTTACACTAAAGAAAAATGAGCAAGTGTTAGGTTTCACCTAAAAATCTACCTTGTCCTTTATTTGGTTGATGTCATTCTATTAACAAACAATTTACAACGAGTGCATTGTCGACACCTAAATTTTGACGACTCATTTAGGCGTTCATTGCATATAAAATTAGGGATTGTCCCTGACCCCCAAACAAAAAATATTATGATTTGCATAATAGTAGCATTTCTATCTAATAAGCCTACTTAAATTGCATTTTGAGTGGACTAGAGCTAATGGACTCGGGCTGGGAGGGTTTGAGTTGAATTAATTGGACTAAGGCGACAAGCTGGAAGATCAAATTGAGCCCATTAAATCTTCATGGTGGCCGAAAATTATGAAATAAGGGGATGCCAAGGTACTAAACAATGATTCATTAGAGCAAATTTGGGGATAAAGACATTATTTTAAAAACAAGTCAATTACAAGAAAAAGATATTAGGGGAATGTCTTTGTAGTCATAGCACAGCAAGATTTAAAAGAAGAAGAAAGAGATTTGGCCATAAAAGGAATAGTTTGGGCGTATATTTGGTCAAAAAGAAGAATAAGTTGTGAAAAGAGAGAGGAAAAATTTCAAATAAAGGTACGAAGTGAAGTCATTTTTGTTAGTGGTCTGCCCTAAGAATCAATCAAGGTTGATACTCTAATATTAGTTGTGGATTAGGTTGTGTCGGAAAACCGATCTTCACTATACTTAGGTAGTCATAATGTCTTGCTAGAGACCGCTTATGACTTGTGGGCCAAAAGGGTTTTGGGCACACTGCTAATATTTAGTGAACCTACAGGGTCGCACACAATAGCGAACGGACTTAATATTTTCTATGCGCCTTGATCTACTTAAGAAGTAGATTTTAATTTATTCTCCTATTCAAATTATCTATGCGGTCGTGCCCGTTATGAGATAACGATTAAACGTACGATTAAGGGTGGACGGTTTGGCGGGCCCACATAGCCCGGCCCACTTCTTTTAATTCCGCTAGATAATGAGGCTGTATAAATAGAAAGAGAATCGTTCTCTATCTAGGGTTTTTTCGACAGAGTATCGAAAATCAAAAGGAACTTCAAGATCTTTTGCTAGCACGTGGATCGTTGGAAAATTCCGTTCGTGTGTGTGGATACCGGTAGAGGCGCAACACTTGGGGCGCTCATCCAGACACAATCAGTTGCTTATTTATCTTCGATTTGCAAAAGGTACGTGTCGAAATTCCTTTTCGATTTCAAGATATGCATGGATCCTGTCTAGAGTTCTATATTCCGCTGCGTTGTTACTGTTAATGAACCCTACAATTTTCTCAAAAGATGATTCAAAGTGTACATTGGCTTAAATAAGATCCTGAAATGACAAACATAGTCTTAAATAAGAACCTAAAGTGACAAACCTTGTCTCAAATAAAGCCTCGAGTTTATCTACCAATCATATCTTCATATGGCCAAGATCACTTTCGGTCAAAAGCCTTTTTCTTTTTCTTTCTCTTTCTTTTTTCTTTCTCTCTTTTTTATTTATGTTTTCTTTTCTCTGTTTTTGTCACTTCATCCTTCCGCAACCTCATCGCACGACCCAAGCATTGTAAGGTTTTTGGCTGAGATGTTCTTAGCTGCAATCACTAGTCTAGCTAGCGCAAGGAAGATCCTGAAAACGTCACTTGTGAAGATGAGCAACCTATATGAAGCTTTGGACTCGAATAACTTGCTTCGAGTCTCCACGGTCAAGAAAATGGTAGAGGAGAGCAGAGCAGAGCAAAGCACTCCCTGTGTTCTCCTAAAACTGGTAAGGACGGAGAAAAGGTGCTACCAGGAATTTCCAAGATGATTATCAAGCTTTGATGGCTGATTATTTATGGACGATTATATTCTTGCTCTGTGACATCTAAGATGAAGTCTCTCTCATATCTGGAGTCTACGATGGGTGAAGATTGTGGTCAGAAAAAGGAAAATCTACAATCGTGAGAAAATGGTGATATTGACAAAAAAATGAAGACAGAGATCCTTTGTCCCCAAAATTCTTTCCTCGAGATATTTTTTTAGGTTAATATCACAAAAAATCCAACTAGTACACCTATGACAAATTTACCTCAAATTAATTTTTTGACTACCAAAAACCTCAAACTGGTATACCCGTGACAAATTTACACTTTATTAATTTCCATTAAATTTTGCTGTTGGATTACTAGTAGCAGTTAACGAGTGAACTAGTTTAGGATTTTACCATCCGTTTGTCACAGGTATACCGGTTTATGATTTTTTGTGGTATTAATCTAATTTGACGGAAACTAACAAAGGGTAAATTTGATACAAATGTACCAATTTGGGATTTTTGTGGTCAAAAAATTACTTTTGGGTAAATTTGTTATAGGTGTACTAATTTGGGGTTTTTGATGGTTAAAAAATTAGTTTTGAGTAAATATGTTATATATGTACTAATTTATGAGATTTTTCATGATATTAACCCTTTTTATAATGCTCCCCTCCTCCGTATATCCTCTATTCCATCTCCAAGGAACTCGGTTAGAAAACCCATATGACTCAACGTTCTACAAGACTTGCTCATATGATCAAAAATGAATTCAGTTAGCATCTCGCCAGTAAGCTTTCTTATTGGAGCAGCTTTAAGTGCTGGAGTTGAAAATCTTACAATACTTCTCTTAGGTTGTGCGTAGGGGTGAGCATGGTCCGGGTTGGGCCGATCTAGTACCTAACTCAGAGACCAACCCATACAATGTTGATCCTTAATTTTGTGGACCAGGGACAAACCCTATTGAGCCTGGGACCGAGGATTGCACCAACCTTATGGGTCCGGTACGGTTCCAAGGTCAACCCGAGATCAACGTGCTTTTTGAAATTACATGTTCATTGACAATGCGATATTGAGCAACCAAATACGCATTTATAAACCAAGTTTAGACTATGCATCCATTTTGAATTAGGATATTGCAGATATTAGGATATTAATCATAGTGAAGTTATGCTTTGCTTAATGCATTGAGCTTTGCCCTACTTTTAGCAATTTATTTATTTATTCCATTGAATTATTGAGTGTTAGACTATTGATTGTGCACCTGCATAATCACTTATCACATGTTAGAGGTTTAGGCTTAAAATTAACCAGGACTACCTGCAAAATACTTTTGAAAATAAAGAGAAAAGTAACGAAGGGTATTAGATCAACGTAGTGTGATCAAGTTCCCATATCCATGATATATTTGGTTTGCAAAAGTAAAGTATTTTGCTATACTTTACTTAGGTTTCTAATTGACCCAAAATAAATTAGCAGCGATTCCTACTTGAATTAAGTTGCATGTCAAATTGATTAAATCTAAACCCCAAAGTTGTGATTGATATGGGCTTGGAAGAGTCAGCGCTAAGTCTTTGATTTAGTAATCCATTAGCTTTCCTTTTGGTAATCCATTATTTGACAAAATTTGTGGCAATGAGTTATTTACGTAGTTTGCAAAAAATCTCCTTCATTAATAATTTTGGTGTAAAATTAGATGATGAACAGTTGATTCAGATGTTACCACAATATAATTCCTTCTGCTTGATTCGATTTTTTGCATAATATCAGAAGCTTGCACAATTGCATTGTTAACCATGCCAAATTTGAGGTGTATCCCTTTAAGCGAATCATGTGAAAAATGTAGGAATTAAGTTGCAATATGAGAGATCAAATCAAGGTGAAGACTTTACAATAGAGTTCCTTCTATTCTGATGACATATACCTGATTTTTCTAGGTGGAAGTATTCAATGAAGCACTCTCTACACTCCTTTCATCTCCTTTGGAAGTTCAATTTTGCAATGGCACAAGCGAATATACACGTGAAAATTAGCGGAAAGGCCAAAGCATGATGGCTACAATATAGAGTTGATCGTAGTGATACCCATAATAATTTTCCAAGAAGGCGCTAATCGTCGTTTGTTGTCCATTAACTATTATCTCCTTATAGATGTCTCCGTATAGCGAGCTAAGCATACCTCTCAAGGACCACATGAGTGGGCATATCCAGTAACACCAACGCCACCAGACCGGAATTTCCTGCCAAAATGGATGATAAAAGACGAGCAGTTAGATGTGTTAAGCCACAAATAATGATCATGATTGAGTGTTGCTTGACGGAATAACAGAAGTTGAATCAGAGACTTACAGGTCCGGGAATGAGCAATCCCACGAATAGATTGAACATTGTGTAGGCAAAACCCCCCAACACCGAAGCCACTTGGTACGTCGGTGTCAGTGAAACAAGCATCATTCCTAAGTAGTTGAAAGAGAGCAGGGTACAGAACATGGTGTAGAAATACCAAAACACTTTATAGAACGAGACATAAAAACCTATGGCAGGGTATGTGATCAGCCCAAATAGAAATGCTTGCAAGAATATGTATGGAACTTCAATGACCACCTGCAACATATTTGAGGGGCATAATATCTTAGTTAAAATATGGAAGAACAAGAAATGTATCAATATAGCCGAGAGAATACATCACATAGGAGCATGAATGAGTTACCTGAGAAAATGAATAGGACCACGATGAGTACATTCCGGCAAACCTTTCCCTATAGACAATGATACGTTCGGTAGCAACAAATGGCAGAACCGACATGGTATTGCCAACCCCCGTGAATTGCATAAAGACATACATCGTTCCAAGTATGTTGAAAAGATCCTGCTCATCATTTCTTAAAAACAAAGAATCATGTTTCAGCATCTTAGATGGTGAGTTTTACAATCTCCTAATCTCAAATTTTGACAAGCTACAAAAGAGTTTTCCCAGACTAACTGGGCTGTATGAACAACTCACATTTCCTTCCCTTTCTGCCAAAGGAGAGCAGCACACAACAAGGAAGACGCATCAATGAAAATCAGTCGCACCAGGTTGTATTGAGGGCTTCTCCAGTAGGTTAGACGTTGTTTCCACAAGCATGTTTTGAACTGCTCCCATCTATTTTGCGGGAAGCAATCAGGAAAACGCATTTCTTTTGTACCAGCCACCGGCAAACTTAGCTCTCTCACTAATTCTTGGTTCGTCCTACAGAGGCAAAAGATATCCAATTAGCAGATATCATTTTTTTCCCATAGCAAGTCCGAGAAGCTCCATTTATGAGCACATCTTGTCATTTTCTGGTCAGTACTTCAAGTTAGCGTCACAACAGAGACAGAACCATTTAATTTTGCGAATTGTGATCTTGATGAGCACTTAATATGTGCTTAACGTGTACTCTGAACATTAGTCTCCTGTATGCTCACCTGCACTGATCAGATTCCTTATAAATGATGGCATAGTCTATACCAAGTTGAGATTCTAGAGAAGGATTCGTGATTTCCAGCATCCACGTAGCAGGGTTGTAATTATCTTTGATTTTTGGCACTCCAGGGCTACTCTGGACAAAAGAAAATGTAGGGATTCAGTAGTCAAGCTTTCTCATTCCAATTTCTATTTTTTTTTATTTCCAGTATAGAGTACTTAATAAGGCTATTCTGTAATTTTAATCAATTTTATTTGTTTTTCTTCCTTTTGGATTTGTCAACATTGTTTGCAGCACATCATAGAACCAATTCACACTTAACTACGTGCATATTATGAGAAAGATGCAATAATTAAAGTGCTCACCCCTGAGGTGTAATAATTACCTCAAAATAATCAATCAGCTTATTCGATTGCTCGCCAAGCTCTCCAGAGTATACCATTTGACCTCCTCTTTTCATCAGGATTAGCTGCATAGTTTATCAAATGTGACATGCTCCAGTCGTGTTTGTCACAGTTATTAATGCACTTAACAAACATATGTGAAGTGACTAGTACATAGAATTTCATGGGATGTGCACTAAAACTCTGTCGTTTAAGCATAATTTTACGGATAGTAGACTAGACTGTTACAGGAATTAATGCGTAAGCAAGTTACCTCATCAAAAGCCTCAAATATGTCAATACTTGGCTGGTGAATTGTACACACAATTGTCCTCCCTGTCCTAACGATATTCTTCACAACTCGCATTACAATGGCTGCTGCTCTGGCATCGAGACCAGAAGTAGGTTCGTCCGTGAATATGATCGACGGGTTAGAAACAAGCTCCACAGCTATAGTCAGCCGTTTACGCTGCTCAATTGATATACCGGTCACTCCAGGAACGCCAACTATGGCATCTTTTATGTCATCTAGCTCAATCATTTGAAGTACTGTAGCCACAAATTCCTGATTGATAACATATAATTTAGTTGCAATGCAGATTTCGCTACTAATTAGTGCGAAATCTTATCACTTGATATGTCATGCAAGAAACCTAATATAGTTTCTGCCTGCCTGCTGGATTTGATAAACATGAGAATATCTAGTGTACACTAGTTCTTCTTCCTTCCTAGACATGAGCTAATTACAAACGCGTCCAATAGACATGCTAAAATCTGTCCATTTGAGCACAAGATTTAGCCGTTAATTGGCAACATCTCGAGAAGACTGTCATCAAGATTTATCCTATCAGTAGAAAAGATTGAAATTTGTGTCTCATAGCGTGATGTACAAAGTACTTCCTGTTTTATCCACTTACTGAAATGCTTAATCTGTTTGTTCCAAGTCCTGCTGAAATATCAAGCAATAGGGTACCCATAATGATCGGCATATTCTGTCCAGATGAAGAAATCTTTCCGCTCTTGTATTTTTGTCAATGTGGGCCGGCAACCTTAACTAAGCTGAGTATGCCACCGATTCCTCAATTGTAACTTGTGGAGAATGTATGTCGGTTTGCTCACAATAGCCAGAAATTCTGGCATATGCGGCTTGAACTTTAGGATATCCTCCAACCTTTATGTCTCCTTTGATAAAACCGCCAGTTTTTCTTCCGGAAAGAACATCCATTAACGTTGTTTTCCCTGCGCCACTGACGCCCATCAAAGCCGTTAGAACTCCGGGTCTGAATGCTCCGGTAATATCTCGAAGAAGTTGTAGTCTCGTTTCTGACAAACATTGCTCTCTCAATTTCTGGGAAACATTTGAGGTTCCGTTATACCACTCATTTATTGATATGAACAACAATACTTATTTTCAGCAACTCAAATGCCTCACCTTGGGTGTTTCAACGAAGTACCCCACGTTTTCGAATGTTAGAGTTGTTGGTTCAAATGGTAAAACCATCACTATACAATTTCAAAATTGCAGAGGCGTCAAAAGGCAATATAAACTTATTTAAAATATTGACTAGTACTCATGAATATATGACATCTTCCTTTCTTTTGCAGTTTTGTTGATTTTTTCAATAGATGGTCATCGACTAACCGCTCATGAATCTTCTAACCTCCAAGTTTTGGCTCAGTGGTACTTTTGTTAGCAGCCTGTTCTCCTGGAGTAGGACGGTTCACTTCTCTATCTATATCTAGCTTGGAGAGCTTCTTACTGGAGACAACAGCTCGAGATCTACTTGGAGCTGTGATATGCCAATAAATACATGTTACTCAGTGAAAAAGTGTCAACCCTCTTAAGTACTCCTAGCGAGCATGTTCAATTACCTTTTGAAAAACTCAGAGCACAGGTAAACCCAATGTTGAAAACCATCCAAAATCCAATCAATGACCCAATTGATATCCAGTAAAAGCGGTCACTATAATCTAGCCCATGCTGTTTGAGCACATGTTGCCCCAGAGTGCCATTAAGAGAAGAAACCTGCAGAGGATCATTCAGCCTGTTAAATACTAAACCCCACCATCATCATGTGAAATCCATTCATGTGAGACTGGTTTGTTCTTCAGGATGTTACCTTTTGCCACCTCGGAGCGAGAAACTCATTAAACGAAACACCTATTTCTGCATATGACAATGGAGAGAACCCGAAACCCCACTTCAACCATCCAGGTAAAGAAGCTGCAGAGAGACAAGGCTACTAAGTTCCTGTTACTTTGCTAAAGTCCCTACAATTAAAATCGATAAAATTGAACTTACGTTGCGGGATGGCGAAGCCACCGAATAAAAACAAAACAAATAAAGAGAATAGACCGCAAATTGCCGCAACAGGTGGTTTTCGAACCACAGAAGCTATCAATCGGAACATTGATATTGATACTTGATGCAACAGGAAGAGCAGGAAGAATTGATAAAAGAACCTGACGGTCAAGAAAAAAGTGAGTGGCTAAAAATCATATCATCTCTCTGATATACTGAATTTCGGAATTACCTCTGTGGCTCAGGACTATAACCAACTCCATAATAGGTAATGGCTGTCCATAGAAACGCATCGAGTAAAGACAATGGGATTTTCAGAATGGCCGCTGGAATGGTATAAGCCCATGCTGGGTAGAACAAAATATCCCGTTGCTTGTAAAGGACACTGAGTCTAGAAACAGTCATTGCCAGCTCCTGAATGCCATTGACCATGAGCCGTATGAGAGCATAAAATAGGGAACCCATGAAAAGATCCACATGCGCCAAATCGAGTTTCATCCGTGTGCTCAAGAAGACTGTCACTGTAATAACTGCGCGGACCACAAGCTGCAAAGGGTAACCACTAAGTCAATGAATTTTGCGTACATTTCTCGTTAACCATGTATTGTGACTGCACATTCGGAGTCCCAATGGGCAATTACCTGTGCTGATTTCAAGACATGAAAAAATGAGTTGCGCTTCATGAGGAGCCATTCTCTCGAAAGGCATGCTTTTAACAGCTCCCACTTTTTAAACGAGTAAATTTCAAAAGATAGAGCACTTCTGTGAAACTCAGTTTTCTCAAAAGGCCTGGCAAGTTCCTCGTACAGTGTCTTTCCCATAGGAAGCTCTTTAAATATCCTCGCAAACATGCTTGGAGATATGAAATTATAAGTCCGGTCTTTATGACGCCGGTATTGTGCCTAGTCCTTTTCGGAAACTACCTGCCAAGAATTCCCAAAGACAGAATATGTTAGCGCTAACCTTGCATGGTTCGAACATCCCTTTATTAAGCAAGAGTGCATACTTCTTGGAGAAAGTCAGCAATGCCTTTTCTCCTTGGGCAATTGAAACCACAGTGTTCAAAGAAGCTGAGAACATTGGTCCGAGGTCCATGGTACACTATATGTCCGTCTGCCATTAGAATTATGTCATCAAAGAGATTAAAAGTCTCTGGTGCTGGCTGAAGAAGCGACGCCAAAATTGTCGACTCTGTTATGTGTGCCAATTGCTGCAAGCATGTAATGATCTGAAAGGTAGTGAAGCTGTCCAAGCCTGTTGATATCTCATCCATAAATAAAACTCTTGCTGGACCAATTATCATTTCCCCTGGAAGAGAGAACACTGTGAAATCTGTAATGAAGCCTAAAATTTACAATCTGCCGTAGAAACTGTTCCTATAAGAGTTTGTCATCAATTGCTGTGTGTTCGCGTAAAACTAACCGGTGGTCAGCCTTCTCTTTTGACCTCCAGAAATTCCTCTGTTCATCGCATGCCCTACAATTGTATCTGCGCAGATGTCGAGTCCAAGAACCTGAAAAGGCATAAAATCGCCGCAATGGTAGCAAAAGTAAAATTGTCTGTGAAAAATAAACTTGGTAATTCTGTCTGAAGTGTTCTTTTCATTCCTCCTATTGAAATTGCCTGTTCATATAGTCATAAAGTCATCAGAAGCCAGTATTGCCAATCGTAACTGTAATTGGACTATTATAAAAAAATGAATCCAACTTGGTGCAAACATTAACCTTCATGTAAGTGTCTATGCTTGGCTCGGGATTAATTCCTGCTTGCTTCTCCCTTTTACTAACTTCTTTCAGCACGTCTTCAATGAAAAGCAACAAAAATAGGATCAGCAATGATCCCTGGAACTATTATTAACTTCCAGGTCAGAGAATAAAATGGTACCTGCCCTTCCTCCAATGCCCTGACAACGTACAGAGAAGTCGAGCGTCTCCCTCACAGTCATCTCAGGCATATACATATCATATTGGCTTATATGGGCTGAAGTCCTCTGAGGAACAAACTCATTCAGCTTGTAACCATTGTACAAAATCTCTCCCTTGACCTTTATCATACATCGTTTGTCAATTCTGCTGATCTTATAAATATATATGCATGATCATTTGTGTCCAATCTAGCTCATGCATAGTAGCCATTCTTGTCAGCATGGAACATCTACAACAGACTGAACAACAAAAAGGTAATACCTTGAGGGATTTCTCTGATTTGCCTGCTAATGCCTGTAATAAGCTAGGCGGTCTTTCCGCATTCTGGTGGACCTAGCAAGAGTGTCATCCTGCAACAATTTCGAGAGAAAAGGATTACGCTGCATAGTAACATCATATACATCAACTTGTGAATCTAAATGATTGCATAGGCTAAGCTTTAATACTAACCTCGCAGGCTTAAGGACACCGCTTATGTTCTTGAGAATTCTTATCTTGTTCCCCTGATACTTGCAGCCAACATTATTTGTTGGAGCCTGCTTCACAGCAAAAAAAAAAAAGGTTTATGGTTCCCGTGTTTATTTCCTATGATTTTTACCAGCATGGATTGCAATAGCTTGATAGAATGGAGAAGCAGTTGCATGAGCTAGTAAGTTTGCTATTAAATAAGATAACAAAAATCAAGTTAAAAAGGATTGCATTAATTCCTCGTTAAACTCTTAGATTATAAAGTAGGTGCAACTGGATTTTCTGGGGGTTTCATTAGGATTATGTCCTGCGAAAATAGGGTGTTATCTTCCATGTCGGCATCGAAGAATCAAGCTTCTGGTTTTGAAAGACCAGTTCATGTGAGATAAGCTCCTAAAGGAGTACACGAAACAACAACACGAGGTGATGACCATCTGGGGGTTCGTGTTACTTACGAATCACCCAACATGAACTCTCCCTCGAGGTGAGATTTTATGATTGAGATATTTTGTTGCATTAGTGGGATTGGTCAAGTAAAAAGTTGCTGTACCCATGTTATCCGTCTTAATTTCTTAGATGAAAAGGAAAGCCTCATCTACTGCTCTTTAGGTGAATATTCGGGTAGGTTTACCTTGTACCATTACCCCTAGATAAAGATTTTGCAAGAAAAAGGGAAAATTAGATTCAAGATCCTGAAAAAGATTGTAAACTCTCTGAAACAATTTAGAAGATCTCTTTTCTTTGGCTACGCCTGCCATTTGTTTCCTAATTTTGGTGATCCTATAGTCTTCAACCTAAAGCCACAGGGAAAAATTATCAAAAAAGTCTTAAACCTATCACACTTGTGCCAATTTGATCATAAACATTTTAATTGTGCCAATTGAATTATAAACATTTTCATGTTTTGCCAATTGAGTCCATCTGAGCAATATTGGCCGGAAATCGTTGACGTGGGTGCCAGTTGTCTTACCTGACATGACTGACACTGAAATTGATTTTTTTAATATTATTTTAATATTTTAAAAAAATAATTTTTTTATTTGTGATTCTTTTCTTTTCTTTTCTTTTGTGAAATTTTGGCCAGCAAGGGCCGTGGCACCCTCGCTTGGCCCAATTTGGCAAGGCTGTCGTGACCCTCGCCGGCTCTAGGGGAGTTTTTGGTTGGCCGGTGACCCTTGCCAATCAAAAGTTCAAAAAAACAGTAAAGAATAAAAATTTAAAAATTATATAAAAATATTACTAAAAATGCCCAAGTCAACATCGACCGGCATTCAAGTCAACGATTTCGGGCTAAAATTAGCTGGATGAACTCGATTAGCACAATTAAAAGGTTTAAGATTGAATTGACACAATTTCAATTGATTTATGACTTTTTTGATTATTCTCCCAATGCCATGGTGCCACATATATGTTTCACCCCATTGATTCATGATAATTATTGAGACACAGGCGTTCTAAAACTACCCACTTTGTAACAGCAAGATCCATTTGCATCACGTGGCTAAGGTCAATGTCTTTTTCTAATGTCTCAAAAATGATATTCTACGCAATTCCAACCTTCAAAAAATGTATTAGACCAAAAAAAGAACCTTCAAAAAATGTGTCAAAAGTAGTAGGCTATGTTGTCCAAACATAGTGATTACAAGAAATAATTTGCTCTGCAGCCCCCCGTAGGGGTGAGCATGGTTCAGGATAGAAACTAGAATTTGAGAACTGGACCGGTGGGAACTTGTCGATTCCAGGTTTCAAAGTATGCAGGATAGATTTCAGATTCTAAAAATTGAAAAACCTATTTCAACGAATAGGTTCCAAGTTCTAATAGGTGAAACCTAGAATCTATACCTTATAACAAGTTTTTGTGTTTTTCTTGATGTATGTCTTTACGTGATCCTAACTGTATTCCATGGCGTCCGATGATGAGTGTATAATATGAAATCACTAGTATGATCTTCCATTTTATGACTGAAACTTTTACTTTGTAAGTGTTTCATATTTTTTGTATGTCTAAATATAAGTTGTGATCAATAGATTGTAGAAGCAAATGGTGATCATAAAAGGTGATGCTTAAATGCAATTGTTCGATTAATAATACAAAGGGAACATGGGTAGACTCTGTAACCTATGACAGAGTAGGTTTCAAGTTCCAAGGTATTTATAGTAGGTTATGGGTTCCAAAAAATAAGGAACATATTTCAACGGGTAGGTTCCAGCTGTTCACCCCTAGTCCCCCAAACCTTGTGGACAGCACACACACATGTATATACGGAATTGCTCTTGGAATTGAATTATATGTTTCTTGATAAATCATAGAAAATGTAGAAGCTTGGATGAGAGGGAAGAAGATGGAGAAGAAAATCTCACGTAGAAAATGGTCTTGAGTGTGTTCCAAAGAGTTGGGATGGGTTCCCCATGAACCGCTTCGCGATCTGCTTCTATGCACAAATTCTCATATCTCACTTCCACGGTCGGTAATTCAAGACCCACTCTATAACAAGTAAAATCATATTAGCTACACTTTGGCATATAAAATAATTGACCATGAAATAAATAAAGCAAAATTTCTGCCTCTGCATTCGTTGCCGGAGCTTCTGGAGAAGCCTGAGATTGTCCTCTTCAATCTTACTCAACAGGCCGTCCACAAACACCCGCCTCTCCGAGTCCCCGAGCTTTGCCACATCCACCACCTTGCGGTCGAGCACTGACGCCCTCAGCCGCCAAAACGTCGGCAGCCTCTTGATGGCCACCCACTGCAGATCCAGTTCGTCGTCCTCCCACCGGCAACCCTCGCCAAACGTCGTGGTGTCTGGCCCTCCGAATCAGCAATGCTCCTGGAGCTGCTCGAGGCAAGGTGGCGTAGAGACAAAGAGAAGCTCCGGCTTCGTCCTCACTCCACCTTGGCGAGCTCCATCCTGATGGTTGAAGACAGCAAGTCGCTCGTCATGGCCAACTGCGCCCCTTCGATCGTTTTGATCTTTTCGAGCAAATGCAGGCAAATGTCTTTCATATATAGTGAGAGGTGGACCAAACCCGTGGTCGTTCTAGCCAGTACCGGAACCGACCGATTCCGAATCGTGGCCATGTGTGAACCGGAACCCGACGGTTCGTAATTTAAAATTTTAAAAAATAAATTATGAAATAAAAAAATAATGAATTATAAAAAGATGAAATAATGAATTATTCAATATAAATTATAATCAAAATGAAAATTGTAAGGGCGATCGGCTCCCGGTCGGAACCGTGGTAAGACCGGTCCTTTAATTTTAGAACTAAGAACTGAACTGACAAACCATAGAATTGAAAACCGGACCATTGGTCCGGTCCGGTTCTAGGTTGTCCAATGAAACCCTTTGGACTTAACTAGCAAATGATCGTAACCACAAAAAACATACAACTTCACATACTCATGGCTTGGCTTGGGTTTTATAAACAACCCCTTTGATGGTCTCTTCATTCCCATTCGATGTGGGACTCTTGGCATTTACATGAAGACAAGCCAAGAGTCTCACATTGAAAGTTTTCAAGGCAAGTCGAGAATCCCACATCGAATGGAAATGAAAAAACCATCAAAGGGGTTGTTTATAAAACCCAAGTCAAGCCTTATAATTAGAATTCAATACACTCAAGCTAAGTATTGTAATTGGAGATCAATATACTTACAATGCATGACAATTAGAGTTCAATTTGTTTTATTAAAAAAATAAATAATGAATTTTTAAAAAAAATTCATTATTATTTTTAAAACAAATAATTTGGAACCGGAACCGGGCCCGTAGGCCACGGGCCGATTCCGGTTCCGAACTGCGGGCCCGAGTTTAATCGGGCCGATTCCAGGCCTAAACCGGCCTGTGGCCATGACTAGTTCCAGCTCCCCTCAAGAGCAGAAAGAAATGCAAGAGACAAAGTTTTTTTTTTTTTGGTAAGTTAAGTATTGTATAAACTTTTCAAAGCCATGCTTACAAGGATGGTAACCGATCACAAAAACCCCGCACATATAGCGACACCTTTATGTGTCCCAACAGATGCAAGAGACAAAGTTTGAGATATATATTTGACCAAAAAAAAGTTTGAGATATATATAATATAATATATATTCTAATTTCCTTACCAATATATATATATATATATATATATATATATATTCTAATTTTGTTACCTTCCAATTAGCAGTAAAGCTTAATGGCTCAAAATTCCACCTAACTCCCCTTATCCGAAAGAACTGGAAGGGGCTAAGTACAGCGCAAGTGCTATAACTTTTGTACGGATGATACTTAAGTGCCATAACTTTTTTTGGCTCACTTGAGTACCATAACTTTCCAAAAAAAAGATCATTTAAGTGCCACTTATAAGCTGATCGTGAGGACCCCGAAACTGCGGCTTTTCCGGCGGAACCATGACCTTCCCGAGGAGGCAAGCACTACCAACTTGAAGAGGGGGTGTCGGTGAATCATTCCATGGCCTCCGTTCGTCTCGAAATTTCCATTTTAGCCTCCGTTAACGAAGGTAAAAATGCTTCGTAGTCACATTTATTGAGCCGATTTGTGTGACTACGAAGCATTTTTACCTTCATCAACGGAGATTAAAACGGAAATTTCGAGATGAACGGAGACCATGGAATGATTCACCGATACCCCCTCTTCAAGCTGGTGGTGCTCGCCTCGCCGGGAAGGTCACCGTTTAGCTAGAAAAGTCGCGGTTTTGGGCCCTCACGACCAACCCCTCTAACAAGCTAGTCATGAGGACCTGAAACCGCGGCTTTTCCAATCAAACGGTGACCTTCCCGACGAGGCGAGCACCACCAGCTTGAAGAGGGGGTGTCAATGAATCATTCCATGGCCTCCGTTCGTCTCGAAATTTCCATTTTGGCCTCCGTTGACGAAGGTAAAAATGTTTCGTTGTCACACAAATCGGTTCGATAAATTGTGACTACGAAACAATTTTACCTTCGTCAACGGAGGCTAAAACGGAAATTTCGAGACGAACCGAGGCCATAGAATGATTCACCGACACCCCCTCTTCAAGCTGGTGGCGCTTGTCTCGCCGGGAAAGTCACCGTTCGCTCTGAAAAGCCACGGTTTCAGGCCCTCACGACTAGCTTGTCAGAGGGGTTGGTCGTGAGGGCCTAAAACCATGGCTTTTCCAGCTAAACGGTGACCTTTCCGATGAAGCGAGCACCACCAACTTGAAGAGAGGGTGTCGGTGAATCATTCCATGGCCTCCGTTCGTCTTGAAATTTCCGTTTTAGCCTCCATTGATGAAAGTAAAAATGTTTCGTAGTCACACAAATCGGCTCGATAAATGTGTGACTACGAAGCATTTTTACCTTCGTCAACGGAGGCTAAAATAGAAATTTCGAGACGAACGGAGACCATGGAATGATTCACCGACACCCTCTCTTCAAGCTAATGGTGCTCGCCTCCCCGGGAAGGTCATGATTCGACTAGAAAAGCCGCGGTTTCAAGCCCTCACGACCAGCTCGTAAGCGACACTTAAGTGATCTTTTTTTTTAAAGTTATGGCACTCAAGTGAGCCAAAAAAAAGTTATGACACTTAAGTATTCTCCATACAAAAGTTACAGCACTTGCATTGTACTTACCCCAAGCTGGAAGATACCATGAAGAATCAAACACAGCAAAAAGGGATAAGAACACTAGTAGTGTCATAACTTTCGTACGACGCTCACTTGAGTGTCATAACTTTTTTTCACTCACTTGAGTGCCACATTAGAGTAAAATAAATCATTTGAGTGCCACTTGTGGCGAAAATAGATCACTTAAGTGCCATTTTCGACAAATGAGCTAACGATTTTTTAATTAATTTTTCATCCTACGTGGATTTTTTTAATGTTATTTTATTTTATTTTATTGATTTTTTCAAAATTTTCTTTTTCTTTATCTTTTTTTTTCTTTTTTTCCTTCCAAGGTTGGCGAGGATCGCCGGTGACCCTCGCCAGAGGCCTCGCCCTCAACCAAACTGGGCAAGGGCCACCTCGCCATCGACCGATATGGCCACGAAGGCCTCTGGCAAGGCCAACGCGGCCTTGCCACAAGCAAGGCGACGAAGGTTCTCGCCAGATCCGACGAGGCCGCCTCGCTCACGGTGGCAAAAGCTCTCGCCAGATCTGACGAGGCTGCATTGCCCACGGCCACGAAAGCGATGAAGGCTCTTGCCAGATCTGGCGAGGCCGCCTCGCCCGCGGCCAGCGAGACGGCCTTCGCGGCCTTGCCTAGGGCCTTTGCCACCAAGGGCAAGGCGACCCTCACCCAATCTAGGCGAGGCCTTCACTGCTAGCAGGGGTTGCCAGTAACGCTCGCCCGCATTGAATATAAAAATAAAAATAAAAATATTCAAAAATTAATAATAAAAAAATTCAAAAAATATTAAAATATTGTCAACGTTAGCTCCAGTGAAGCCACGTTAGATTTTCCGGCTGCCAAATGACATTTGGCACTCAAGTGAGAGAAAAAAAAAGTTATGGCACTCAAGTAAGCGCCATACGAAAGTTATGGCACCCTTAATGTCTTTATCCCCAATAGAAAACTCTAGTTTCCTTCCAAAACCATGTGCACTAGTACATTGGATCCTCGATGTTTCGATGATTACTCGATTTTGGGCAGACAGGGCCGGACCAATGTGTTGTTTTCTTTGGACTTGAGGTGAAAAGAGGGAAAGTTTGGAAGCAGCCGAACTCATGAATGCTTAGTTTGTGATTAGTGTATGGTCTCCGAACTTTGGGAACCATTTGTTAGAACAGAAACTGTTTCCGAGAAATTGTTGAACTCATGAATGCTTAGTTTGTGATTAGCGTATGGGCTCCGAACTTGGGAACCATTTGTTACAACAAAAATTGTTTCTGAGAAATTGTTTTCCAACTTTCCGGTGTTTGGATGGTGGATAACAAATTAATATACGGAAGGCATTTTCCATGATTGAAAACAAGTTTAGATTTGGGAAAAACAATTTTCTCTCCAAGCAAGAGTGAAAGCACTTCTCATAAATTATCAAACAAATGAAAACTTTCCATGGAAAATATTTTTCTTTATTATGAAATTTTCCATGATATAAATGCACCCTTAGTTTCAATCCCAAGTCCAGTTCGCACTTGAGAGAATGTGTTGGAATATTTGAATGTTAAATCATCTCTTTCCATGTATCGGCTTAAACTTTTAAAACAATTATGGTCCTACAAAATTTTATAGATAGGTATATAAAAAAAAGGAAAATTGAATAAGTAATTATATTCACTTTCTCTTAAATATTTATTGTCATTGTGGGGAGATCAAGCGTCATGTCATCATTCATTCCCAATTTCCCTCTCATTTTCATATGTTCTTACTTTTCATCTTTTTCACTTTTCACTCTATCCTTTTCTTTCCTTCCATATTTTCCTCTTTCGGACACTGGATGTTTATTCGTGCCCATAGAAGAAATGACATGTGCCTAGTTCCATTTTTCCTCGTAGAAATTGACTACAGCGATTAATGGACCAAACTACAGGCTTTAATTCCATTTCGCGTTAATGAATCATTGGATCTCCGTTAGTCTTGATTGAATTGAAACTTTTCGAATAAATTAACATGAAACAAGATTAATCAAATTATTGAACTATTTAGTCTGGTCTTTTTACCTTATACAAAAGGTGGAAATATTTCATTGAGGAGGAGTTTGAAAAGATTTGAACGTAGAATCTCCTGCTTTGATATCATATGAGATTTTGTGAGATTATTGACTTCTAAAAGTTTAAGCTATTAAATAAATGCATGATTTAATATTTAAATACTCCATCATCTATCTTCATGAGCAGCCTATTACATTATGGATTTGACTTCACATTGATGTTGACTAAATCTAGAGTAACTTACATTCTAACCAATGCAGTCATGTTAAAATAACAACGTAAGCATCAATATAAGCTCATTTTCTTTTGAAAAGGTAGTGTCTCCATTTATTTTTATGTGGCTCCTTTACTCGGCTATTAATATTTTTATTTTCCAATATTTAGAAAACCCATTTTGATGGATTAATTCAGTATTACGAAAATATCATGTATCCGAATCCACATAAGCGGGGCAAAGCTTGAATGAGTGAACCAAATGCAAAAAAATTATACATAATTGATGGTCAGAAAAATCGATCATGCTTCATGCGTAGCCTATCCGCTAGATATACATTGATGCAACTCCATCTCGTTATTCCTAATATCGTACCAATTTAAAAAATTCACATTGCATTGTCAGTTTTCTTTTCCAACGTTGAATTCTAATATGAGATTTTAGAAATAGATTTTGAAGAAATAACTAGATTAATAAACACTTTTGAATATTCATGTACATTCGACGGATCATGCGATTCTTGTATATGCAAAATAAATGTTACTTTCCATTGATCAGACCTTTCCTTCTCTATGAAATGAACCAGCCAAGAAAACAGATGTAATTGGATTTACTTCAGAAAATTACTCATAGGCCAATATTCTTTGATAAGTTCATTAAAAGATTTCATGCTCTGAAAATAGATGCATTATTCTTCTTCTGGGGCTAGAAAACCTCGTTGCCATGCGTGCTAGTCAATTTAGATTGCCAAAATTCGATTTTTGCGCACAAGATTCCGTAACTCGCAATTTGATCGTTTAACAACAAAAGGGATAGCTTAATTAGTGAGACGACTATTTGACCAAAAAAAAATTAGTGAGACGACTAAAACAATTGATATGTAAAATGTTCGATATTCATTCACAGCACAAGTCCTCTCAGGATAGGCGTTTAGGGTTTTTTTGTCAGTGCACACTAAATACCGGTGAAGTAAAACTGACTTTACTCAAGGCCCACCTTGTAACTGGGTCTCTAGGCCTCCTCATGCCCTAAGGCATCTTGTTTGCTCGGACGCTCCTTTCAATTGTAATTGGGCTCGCCCCTAGAGTAATGGAGAGTTTTATTGTTGACCACAAAAAAAGAAAAGTAAAATTGACTTTACCGAAGACTATTTGCCAGCAGAACAGGGAATTCAACAATGCTTTGCTCACATGAAAGGGAGTAGAAAATAAGGCGTTGTAGTGGGTATGCACAGCGATAGGAGCGATATGGAGAAAGTTGGTGGTCTCAAATCGGTTATGGATGGAGGGTTAAATCTCAAACCAGTTAAAGATGGAGAAATTTGTAGTGTGGATCTGGATATGGGTCCAAGTAACTGGTCTTCAAAGAGACGGTTTGGATTTCCTTGCACACCTAAATGTTAGGATTCTCTCTGTTGAAGCAAGAAGAGTGGAGGAATGGGTTTCGGCAGAACAGGGATTTCACAATGCTTTGCTCCTAAAGCTCAATTGGAGAACGATCCAAGATAGAGGCAAGTTATGGGTTCGAGTCCTTGAAGGAAAATATCTCCGAAGCTCAATTTTTTGGAATTACGAGGTCAATGCATCAACCTCTCCTTTATGGAAGGCAATTGTGGATACTGGAGAAATACTCAAACTGGGAACTTTGTACTAGATAGGGGATGGAATGTCGATCGAATTCGGAAATCACCCTTGGATTCCTAGCGTCCCAACTCATCTGCCTTCTTTTATTGATCCAAACCCTATTTGAAGCAAAGTAAGATAGAAAGCTTCTTTATCTCAGGCACAATAAAATGGGATGTAATTAGTCTAAATCAAAAGTTTTGCCCAACCTTAGTCCAAGCCATTCTTCAAATCCATGTGCCGAACTCCATTTGAGTGGACAAACTGATTTGGCATTTAGCTACTAATGGAATATTTTTTTTTTAAATCCGTTTACAAACTCATTAAGTCACAATTGAATTGGCAAAAACTCTGGAATTTGGAACAAAATCTAGAAAGCTAGAGTTCATAAGTGGCACAAAATGATGTTGTGGAGGACAGTAGAAAATGTCTTACCTTGTTGAGCTAACCTATTTCAATTACTCCATATCCCAAACCCTTCTTGCCTTGTGTGGAGCCTCAGAGGAAAATTAGGCACATTTGTTCACGACATGTCCTCCGGCCCCATTTTGGTAAAGACAGAGCTCATGGAGTATTATTTCGTCTACTTGGAACTTCAAGTCTTTGAAAGAGATGGTTAACCACTTTCTTGATCAGGAAAAATAGCATAAAGAATGGAGTTAAATTCCAAGCTCTTCAATGTGACATTATAGGAATGCAAAGTTGCATAATCATACTACCAATTCCTTCCCAGGCAGTTCAATTGGTCATATAAGATTTTATGGAATATTTGAATATGTTAAGGAAGGAGAATATAGTTGTGTTGAGTGAAAAACCAGTTACTATTGAGAGAGGACATACTCTTGGATTCTTCCGTCAAATCAAGAGTTGAAGCTTAATGTAGATGGTGCGTGGAAGGATAACAAAAGGGCCATAGGTATTATTGCACAATTGGATAGAGGCTCAGTTGTTCAAGCGTGGACAAGACGAGGAAAATAGAACTCGTCAATAGAAGTGGAAGATGTAGCTCTTCTTCTTGCATGCAAAGCTGCTCAGTCTCTCGGCATCCACAAAGCGGTATTTGAAAGTGAGTGTAAGGTGTTAATTGATACTATTCAACAAAAGGGTATTTGTCCTTGGTGTATTCATCATTTCATCTAGGACTCTCGTTTTGTACTTAGTAACAACTTAGGATGGAATTTGAAGTGGACTAGTATAACTAATAATGTTGTTGCTCATTAACTTGCAAAATGGGGTTTTCATCATATAGGAACTGCATCTTCTTTTCTTTTTAATAATCTCTCATTGTTGACATTTAAATTTTGGCATCTCATTTAGAAATTTATTGCATTGGAAAATTAGGAATCGATCCCGGCCCCTAACAAAAATAATAATTAAATTGCATATAGTTGACAGGGGCATGTTGCAATTAACTACATTTTAATTGGACCAACGGTGTTAAGTGAACAAGAATTGACCACGTGGATCGAGCCCGCACTAAAGCAAATTCGGCCAGCCCATGAGCAAGGCTGGGCCGAAATTTTTAAGCCCACAATCGAAGAAATTGAGCGTTAATTGAGTTGGGTTTAGCCCATAATGTTAACAAGCTTTGAGCATAATTGGAATAAGCCCTCAATAGGTCCAAGCCCGTCAATATTAAGCCCGCAGAGGGGCAATTTTCGGCCAACCCATGGGGAATCCCTTGGCCAAAATCTTCAGGGAAAGATGGGCCAGAATCAAGACCAACTTAGGCTATTTTTTATCAATCCCGAGGATCGATTACTCACTAGCCCACTCAGATCGTACAAAGAGAAAGTAAAGAGAAAAGTTCTCGAAGAGAATGTTATTGCTCAAGTGTTGGTAATTTCACATGAGCGGATAACTCCCCTATTTATATAAGAATCTCTCATTACAATCGTGCATTTCCTTTATATCTAACGATAGAAATGATATCTCTCCATCCACCAACTACCCACATTTAAGAAAAAAATGCTCTAAAATGTGGTATATTTATCGTATCGTCTATTCCTAAAAATATTCTAAAGAACTTAGGAAACTCTAGGACACTAGCCTGGTCTTCTTGAATCGTGCATGGTCCTTTACTTGTGGGAAACCTCGGGACCTTGACATAAACGTGAGGAGTCTTTCATGCATGAAGCAATGGACTTGAGTGAAATGATCATTACATCCTTCAGTAAATTACTTAATTTTTTAGATCATTTAGGAATAAATTTATAAAGATAATATTATGGCCAAATATTTAGTTTGTCATCTGATCATCACTCCCAAATATCGTGCCAGTAACTATGGTTGCTGGATAATATTCTTGAACAAGACGCCCAAACGGACGAAGCTAATTAAACGTTTTTGTAGTTTTCATGGAAGAGAGTGTCTAAATCACCAAACAAATGAAAAATAAATTATTTTATTTGAAAATGATTTTCATAGAAAATATTTTCCATTTCCATGAAGTTTTCAATGAAACCAACGCACCTGATTGTATCGAAATAATTCTCAAAACAGAAAAAATATATAAAACAAAATTCACAATACCTTGTAATTTGTGGTTATTTGGAAATTAACACTTACATTGTGTTTCAGGACACCCGGAAAATCTCTCAATCTATATACTACTAAAACGATTACACTTTGTTTGTCGATAATGAAATCATTGAGAACGCGTGGTTCGGAAATCTCTTGCATATGGTATGCGCCTGAATCCAGCTTTCCAACTTCCTATTGCATACGTAGCAAGACCTACTGACGAGAGTAATGGAGCACTTTCATTTTCAAGCATTACTAAACTTGCGAAGTCTTTAAGATAACTGAGCTAACAAGATGAATAATTCCCAACAATCGAGAAATTCAGAAAAATGACCATTATCAGGGAGGGTTTACCATCCTAAAACCGACCATTTCTAGGTTTTACACTAAAGAAAAAACGAGCAGGTGTTAGGTTTCATCCTAAAATCAACATTGTTTTTTCTTGGTTTGTGTCATTCTATTAGCAAGCAATTTATGATGATTGCATGTAAGAACCTATCTACCTATCAATCGACTATAATCTATCTATTCTATCTAAACATTAATAAAGACAATTTTGGAATTTGGTGTCCATTTTCCACCCTTCAAAAGTCCAGATTGCGCTTCTCATATCAATTGTCACGTCCCGAACCTCATCAAGCACGTGACATCCCTCTTCGGTCGAAATAGTGCGACGTCCCAGGAAACGTCGCCGACCCAAATGAACCCATTAGAGTTTAATCGCAACGGAAACAACAAACACCCAGACAATGATTTACCAGGAGTACTAGGGAGAATAAATTGCCAAACCACCAAATCTTATACTATATCTCGAATTAAGCATAATATCCATTTACAATATAAACTTATGCCACAACCGCTATTTACAAATCACAAAGCAAAATATGCACACTGGACTACTAAACTTCAAACCATCGATATCACAAAAAGATTAGTAGCATGGGTAAGCACTACACCAAAATAGGGCTCTTCCAAACTCTTTCTCAGCTCCAAAACTAATCCCTACGCCCTCTAGATGGCGTCCACTCCAACTCACTCTCTTCAAAATCCTCATCCGAATCCTCGTCAGGTACATGCTCATCCGACGACTCCGATTCGGCCTCAATCTCGATCGGGTTGTCCTACAACATCATGATCAGAGTGCATAACAGTCCCAAAACGCTGCGACGGCGGCGGAAGGTTCATGACTCGGGCGGGTGCTCTGAAATGGTTTAGTTGAAACAACTATGAGACACTTCTCAATAAGTTCACAACCTAAACCTTACCTAGGTTACCACGTATTCCAGACAAGTCCAGACACCGAATCAAGCAACACACAAATAACGTCCACACAATCGTACTTACCTGATTCTCAATACACGCAACCTGCACGTTAGTCTTACAATAGTACTATTCCACTCACATGCATGTTCTATTGACATTTCATGCATTTGTTCCCGTTTCATCACATCTTTTTCCACAACTCTCGCCAGTGACCCGCGTTACAGTACACGCCTCAGGTCCATTGCGACCAACTCATCACAACACTCTAGGGCCCGCGTTACAGTACACGCCTCAGGCCATGTCTCTTGCCCGCGTTACCGTACACGCCTCAGGCTCAACATCCATTCTCCTAGTGCACAACCTACGTTGAAGTACACGCCTCAGGTTGGCCATGTTCCTAGCACTCCTCGGCCCGCGTTACAGTACACGCTTCAGGACATGTCTGTTGCCCGTGTTACAGTACATGCCTCGGGCTCAACATCCATCACCTACAGCACAACCCGTATTGAAGTACACGCCTCAGGTTGACTGTCCTCTGATTATACTGGACATCGTCCCGCGTAGTTGTACCGCCTCAGGACGGAAATATTCCCACGATCGCACATGCCGCACCATACACAATTTCATGTTCAATAAGCATCCAATATGGCCAATCGATAATTAATTCAATTTGGCCCGAGCGTGCACATAGCAAAGCACATTTCAATCCATCAAATCACGGTACAATAAACACACAAGGCTACTCACGGGCTCACAAACACAGCCACGTTCATAGACATAAATTTGACATTTCCAAGCATATTAAACACCACAATCCAGCCACACTACTACACACCAAACCGACACCATTTGTCCTGAAATCGAGCCCTAAGCTCGTCAATTCCATCCCACAACGTCCGACACTCTATTCAGTCTCACTCCAGCCTCGAAACATCCTCATTTCATCCTCAAATCAACTCATATAACACACATTCAAGCATAAATTCCAGTCACGAGGCAGCAACTATTCAACCTTGACACCCCCACCATTCTGCTCATAAAAATGAACATCTAAAGAATCAGGGTAAAATTGGGCAGTTTACACAGTGACAGAAATCCCATCAAAATAAATAATAAACGAACTCCAAAAATTATAAATTTTGGATATATCATAAAAAAACATCTTGATAAACATTTTTTTATGAAAAACATGAAATCCGGTTCAATCTGTAATCATGCCTTTTTGTCCCTCGAAATCAGACCAAAATCAGTTCGCTCTAACAGACTGTTTTGTCCTCAAAATACATTTCTTTCAACACCCCAATTACCTTAAAAAGTTTTGAAATTTTTATATGTTATAGAAAAGAAAGTCGTCAACAACTTTTATGAAGAAGTTTATTGAAAATAGCTCTAGAAAATTTTATAAAAATTCGGCAAGACAAGAAGGTCGAGATGAACAATGTTCTAGGCAATTTTAATACGGTCTGAAAATGGGTTTTCGTGTGACCCAAATGATCTTCAAAAATTCCAAATTTAAAATATGTTATATGTCAAGATGTTGGGAGCAACTTTCATGAAGAAAACTTTCTCAAATTCTGCCCACAAAATTCTCCACAAAAATAGCAAATCGGACGGGTACAGTAACCGCGAATCCGAGAATCACACCAAACCTCACGGATTCGAACCCTAATTGATTTCTACCGAATTTCAACCCGCCAAAATCATTCCACAAGGTTCAAACTATCATGCCACAACCATAATATAACATGCCATTTTTCATCACAAAAACCATGGCACAACAATCACGGCGCTACACGGCAATTTCACGCAATTAATTGCCGAATCAAAACATCCAATCTACGCGCCAAACAGAAAATCACAGCATCCAATCCAACCAATCACATCCCTTATTTGGCCTCTAATTTACCACCAAAATACCACAATTTCATCCCTACGGCCCCTCATCCAAATCAGCTCCTAAAACCGACTAAACCGTGTCTAAACTAGTCCGTTAATACCCGATATCCTAAATAGGATTTAGATTGCAACTTACTTGGACTCTAGGCTAGCTCGGCTAGAGTGAAATGGGGTGGTGGTCGGCGGCCTCACGGCGGCGATCGGCGACGGCAAGCGGATTGGCAACTGCGGACGGCGATTGGACGGACAGTGGCGCGGCGGCGGCGTGGCCAAGAGGGAGAGAGGATGGTCGGTCAGTGAGGGGAAGGGAGAGAGAGAATGAGCCGTGAGAGAGGGAGAGAAATGAGAGGGGGAGAGAGAGAAAATTTGGTTTAAAAACCAATAATTGAACCCCTTTATGCAAAATAACCATCTTGCCCCTCTCTCTACTTTTCAATCAACGGCCGAGATTCGTTCTTATCCTGAGATCGACGGCTGAGATTAAATTTTTTTCAAAAATATCCAAGGGTAATTTGGAAATTTCATAAAATTTCAAGGGCAAAATTATCCAAAAAATTGTCATTTCTAAAGTTAGGGCGAAATGACCAAAATACCCTTCCCCAATAACACTTGGCCTTAACAAACCTCCAGAGGTAAAACAGTCATTTTTCATCCTTCGCCAAAATTCAGTTTTTCTGAAGGATTCGAACAATTCCAAGACTGAACATTCCAATAACAACGTCGTCCAAATATCCTGTAGTGACTTCCTAAATTTTTTATGCCCAATTTGATCTCTAATTAATAGTTGAATTTTATATAACGTAACTTGAGCGTGTCTCAAACTAACATGCGGCTTTTGGGGAAATTTGCATATTCGACTCGTAACTGATACTAAATCAAGTCACGTGCAAATTCGTTCGGAACGTGACGACCTCGGTTGTCAATGTAATCGAGAGGATCGATCGCTAGTTCTGACAGGCACGGTCATTCGGTATAGGTTCTAGATCGTCTGTCAACTCACCTCGTGATCAAACGGAATCACCCGTGATCCACTCGTATGACAATGACGAACCGGCCCATAACTATCCTAAGATCGGCTTACATTGACTCAAAATGTCACCTCGACGATTCTATAGTTGAAAGTCAGTTCACGACCGAATTTCTTTAGTCGCACGAATTTAAATCCCTAATTAGCCCTTCCCTAACAGTTAGCATCCCAAGAATGACTAGTTCCGAGCGAGACCTAACTACAAGTCCGTTTATAAAACCACTCAATTCATAAATCCCAAATGGGCAAATTTCAGGATGTCACATCAGTCATTGTCTTGATAACAAAGGACGGCATAAGAATATTAAAAGTGCCAAAAATTTTGTACGGCACTCACTTTAGTGTCAAAAGTTTTCACCAGTTCACTTAAGTGCTAAATAAAAGAAAAAACGATCACTTAAATGCCTCCGACGACAAATTCTGACAAAAAATATTACGTGAGTTTTATAATAAAATGCTTAATTTGATATGGCATTTTTTTATTAAAAATGAGTCCAACATGGACTTCTGACGAGGCTGGCTTGCGCCTGAGTCACGTCGCACAAAACCATCTCAAAATAGCCATATTTGTGAAGCTTTTATCTTAATCCTAGATAAGCGGAGACAAAAGGTTTAGATCCTACCTTATCGAGGAGAAGTCTTGATCGTGATTGAAGGTTCCAATGATAGGAGGAAGTGGTGGAAGCTTTTACCGGTTAAAATCGACTTCTGCTTGAACCGAGATCAAGCTTGAAGCTTCACGGCCTGAAAACAGAGGGAAACAAAGCATTTTCTGTGTTTTCTCGAACACAGTGGTAGTAACAGTGAACAACAGTGAGCAGTGAAGAGTAGTGACGAGCAGGCAATGACGTCGAAGATCAAAGTCTAAGTCCAACAATAATATTCGATCGAGTTCGGACTGCTCAAAGCTCTCGATCACCGCAAAGGAGAGAGAGCACTCTAATGCTATGCAAGAAGTGCTTGAAGGCGATGCTGGGTTTTACTCGGGCAACTACCCAGAGAAAAATCCGAAACTCCGCGTTCTAGTTGCGTTCTTTTATCTCTAAAATATTTACGCCGCTCTCCGCAAGAAAACCCAATGCCCCTTCTCAATGACGTCCGCCAAATCCGAAGCTTTGTTGAAATGAATTTAAACCGCTTGTCGTGCTCCTACTCTTCTTTACAAGATTTAGCTATTAATTTTGGGAGAAAACCGAACTCGGGTTTTGAATTTGGGAAAATGCTTGAGTGTTCGATTTAGGGTTTACATTTGGGGCAAAACATGTAGACGATGTCGTCTAGGGGTATAAATGTTGACTAGGCATGACGGCGAGCCACGTCGGTCGAAGAAATCAATAAAGTATTGCAATGTTTGATTTTCAGCAATCCAAATCGGAGTTGATACTTAAGTGATTGTATTTTATAAGAAGTGGCACTTAAGTGAATTGATGAAAACTTTTAGCACTAAGTGAGAACCATATCAAACTTTTGGCATTTTTAGTGTCTTTATGCTATAGAGAACAATGGAATGTTAGTCTCTGCTACTCTAGATGCAACGGTTTTGCTTCTTCGAGTGCATTTTCTGTTTAGTGATTTTTTTCACTCAATAATCAATTAAACTCTCAAAGATTGCTCTTACAAAGTAACCCAATTTTTCAGTTCAATTCTTTCGTTTGAAACATATTAAACTTGTAAGTTAATTGTATCTAAAACAAACTTGGCACATGTGCGACACGTGCTCGAGGTCTAGTTTGGGTATTGCAAAAGAATCAAGAACATGAAGCTCCTCCGGTATATATACAATACACACCTTTGATTTTGTGATTGTACTTTGTACGTTAAAGATCACTCTTATATCTATCAACAAATACGTAGAAAAGGGTCGAATGCATAATTGTTTTTGCTGTTATTTGACAAGAATTGTGGCAAAGAGTTATTTACCTAGTTTACAAAAAATCTGCTTAATTGATTAATTATGATGTAAAATTAGATGATGAAACGTGGATTCAGATGTTACCACAATATAATTCCTCTTGCTTGATTTGATTTTTTGCATGATATCCGAAGCTTTCACAATTGCAATGTTAACCAGGCCAAATTTGAGGTGTATCCCTTTAAGACAATTATGTGAAGAAAGTCGGAATAATAAGTTGCAATATGAGAGATGAAATGAAGGTCGACTTTACAATAGAGTTCCTTCTATTCTGATGAAATGTCCGTGATTTTTCCAGGTGGAAGTGTTCGATGAAGCACTCGCTACACTCCTTTCATCTCCTTTGGAAGTTCAATTTTGCAATAGCACAAGCGAATATTCACGTGAAAATTAGCGGAAAGGCCAAAAGCATGATGGCTACGATATAGAGTTGATCCTAGTGATACCCACAATGATTTTCCAAGGAGGCGCTGATCGTCGTTTGTTGTCTATTAACCGTTATCTCCTTATGGATGTCTCCGTATAGTGAACTAAGCATACCTCTCAAGGACCACGTAACTGGGCATATCCAGTAACACCAACGCCACCAGACAGGAATTTCCTGCCAAAATGGATGATAAAAGACGAGCAGTTAGATGTGTTAAGCCACAAATAACTTTCCTGATTGAGTGTTACTTGATGGAATAGCAGAAGTTGAATCAGAGACTTACGGGTCCGGAAATGAGGAATCTCGCGAATAGATTGAACATGGTGTAGGCAAAACTCCCGAGCACTGCAGCCACTTGGTACGTCGATGTCAGTGAAACAAGCATCGTTCCTAAGTAGTTGAAATAGAGCAGGGCACAGAACATGGTGAAGAAATACCAAAACACTTTATAGAACGAGACATAAAAACCTATGGCAGGGTATGCGATCAGAACAAATAGAGCTGCTTGCAAGAATATGTATGGAACTTCGATAGCCACCTGCAACATATTTGAGGGGCATAATATCTTCGTTAAAATATGGAATAACAAGAAATGTATCGGTATAGCTGAGAGAATACATAGCATAGGAGAACGAATCAGTGACCTGAGCAAATGAATAGGACCACGTTGAGTACATTCCGGCAAATCTTTCCCTTTAGACAACAATACGTTCGGTAGCAACAAATGGCAGAACCGAATTGGTATTGCCTACCCCCGTGAATTGCACAAAGACAAACATCGATCCAAATGTATCCCTTTTAACATGGATTGACATTCCCTTTTCATCATTTAGCTCAATTAAGATTTAGTTCAGACATATTTAACAACGTTGGGCAGTATCCATCAAAATTTGTATAACTAGGTCACAGTGATGTTGAATTGAGTTCACCATGACGTTGACTTGATTCTAGAGTAACTTATATTCTAAAACGATGTACGTCATGTTGGAATAACAATGTAAGCATCAATGTAGGCTCATTTTCTTCTGAAATTGCGGGGTGCTCATTTATTCTCATTGGGCTCCTTTGCTCAGCTGTTATTATTATTACTATTTTCCATAGATGAGAAAACCCATTTTGATGGATTAGTTCTATATCACGAAATACCATGCATTGGAATTCATATAAGAAGCAAGACAAAGCTCGAATGAGCAAACCAAATATTAAAAAAACTATTTATATTTGACGTTGAGGAAAAATTCGATGATATTTCATGCTTAGTCATCAGCTAGATGTTCATTAATACAACTCTATCTCCATGGTTTCTTTTTTTTTTTTTGGTAAGGTAAAATGTATTACTTTTCAAACCACCATATACAACCTAAGCCAAGACCAACTCCTGACCCCAGATGGACATAAAGATGTCCAAACGTGGTCAAGAATGGAGCGGCAGGATCTATACAACAAGCCTAAGAAGGCTACCAAAGGCAAAAAGGAGAGATCGGATTAAGAGAGCAACCGGTTTACATCAAAGATGGAAGGAGGTAATCCCCACTTCATTTGGAATTTGCGGTTCTTGGGTGTATCTTGAACTCCCCCAAAGGAGATGGCTTTATCCTTCACAACCTTGAGAAGGTGTTTACGCATGCCAGGGATGAAGATGCTCTTATTCCTGAAGATAGCGTTGTTCCTTTCCGTCCATATAATATGAACTAGAGCGCCAAGGGAGAACCGAGAAAGGCAATGTGCAAAGGAAGATCCACCACAGGCTTTCATAGTCCACATGATGTGTTCTTGCCAAGGTCGATTGCGCCATGGGAGGCTGCATTTAGTAGCCCAGAAGGAGGCCAGCCTGCTAGTAGAGGAGCACTAAAAAAAGAGGTGATTGGCGGAGTCCGGTCTGGAGCCGCAGAAGGCGCATAAGGCAGTGTCAATCCTGTGATTATGAAGGAGGAAAATCTGGGAAGGCAGACGGTTAAGAGTAACTATCAATAAAAGGAAAGCGTGTCGAGGGGCAATATGGCGGTCCCAGATGAGAGTGTGCCAAGGGGCAGTAAGGCCTTTCCTTCTGATGTGTTCCCAGGCAGTCGCCACCGAGAAGGATGTAGAAGGTTGTGGAGTTCAGATCAGTTTGTCCTGAGTATTATCCTCAAAGATAGGTGGTGGGTCTGCCCAAGTGAGGATTGTGTCGAAGGTGTTTGAAGGTTGCCACCGACCTTCGTAAAACTGACGCACTGTGGTGTCCCTGGGGATCCGCGACTGGTATATTTCCATATTACTGAAAATAAGGTAAAGGGGGCCTTTGTTATGCCACCAATCGAACCAAAGAGAGACCGAATGACCATTACCAATCTTCCACCGAAAAAGTGGATGGGCGGAGGCACGCAAATCTACAATCTTCTTCCAAGTCGAGGAGCAAAGAGTTGGTTTGGAACCGACCCAAAAGTTTGATTTTAAGAAGGTTGAGTGAATCCATTTGCACCACAAGGATTCCTTGTCGGTAAAAAGTAGCCAAATGTGTTTGAGAGTTAAAGCTCTATTGTAATCTAGTAGTCTCCTGATCCCTAGGCCGCCTTCTTCTTTGGGTAGGCAAACAGTGTTCCACTCTACCTTGGCACCTCCCATTCCTAGGTCAGGTCCTTTCCATAGAAATTGTCGCAGGATGGCTTCAATTCTATTCAGGACAGACTTCGGTAGAGAGAAGATGGTGGCCCAGTAGACTTGGATAGAATGTAACACAGATTTAATAAGTTGCAATCTCCCAGCAAAGGACAGGAAACGTTGGGTCCATGAGCGGGCCCAGGCCGTTATAGCGTCAACTAGTAACTTGCAGTCCTCTTTTCGCAATCTAGTCGAGATGATGGGTACTCCTAGGTAGCGGAAAGGGAGCGTGCCTTGTTGAAAGCCAAGGCAATGGAGTAATTGTCGATGTAGCTCCGGGTTCCCTCCTGAGAGGAAAATGTTGCTTTTACTGCTATTGGGTCGAAGACCAGACCAATTGGAGAACAGCTGTAGAGATTCCTTGATTATCTCTATCGACTTCAAGTGAGCTTCAGAGAAGAGCAGTACATCATCCGCGAAGAATAAATGTGATAATCTGGTTTTCTTGCAACGCCAGAACCAGTGGAAATCCGGGGTCTCAGTCTTTCTCTTTAGTAAGCCTGAAAGAATTTCCATAACTAGTATGAACAGATATGGCGATAGCGGGTCGCCTTGGCGTATTCCACGGGAGCTAGCAAAGAAACCATGAAGTTCGCCATTGATTGAAACCGAGAATTTGGCTGAGGACACGCAAGCCATAATCTTCCTGGTGAAGGAGTCCGGAAATTTGAAGCTAAAAGTGTCTTTTCAATGAACTTCCAGTCTACTGTGTCAAAAGCCTTCTGGATGTCCACTTTGATGGCACATTTGGGTAGGTAGGCTTCGTGGTGGAAGTTCACAAACAACTCTTGCGCGATCATAATGTTGTCACTGATCCTGCGTCCTCGGACAAAAGCCGTTTGGGAAAGGCTAATTAGGGAGGGTAGAACCTGTGCAATGCGCCTAGCCAAGATCTTGGAGATGCATTTATAGAGGGTATTGCAACATGCAATTGGGCGGAAGTCAGACATGGCTGAGGCATTGGGTGACTTTGGCACAAGGGTAAGGATGGTATTATTTAACTGCTTGAGCATGCGTCCCTTCTCAAAGAAGTCATGTACCGCCAACAGGATGGTAGGCCCTGTGGTCTCCCAAGTAGCTTTGAAGAAATCTACATTATACCCATCCGGCCCCGGGGTTTTGCCTTTAGCCAGCGAAAATAGTGTGGACTTAATTTCTTCATCTGTCACCGGTTGTTCAAGGAGGAACCTTTCATTATCATCTAGTGGACGATTAATGATATCTTCTATCTCATGTATAGATAGCTGAGTTGAGTTAGAATTACCATTGAGAAGCGTCTGGAAGTGGCAAACAATGTGGTTCCTGACCGCTTGAGGTTCAGTTATAAGAACACCTTCCTTTGTGGACACTGAGAGGCTGCGATTCTGTACTCTCCATTTGTTGACAAAATGATGGAAGAATTTTGTATTCTGATCCCCTTCTTTAAGCCATCTAATCCTAGATTTTTGTCTGAAAAAAGATTCTTCTTGGAGTCTCAGAGTAGAAAAGGCTTTTGAGAGCTCCACTTCATTTAGAAGCAAGTTCTGGTCGAAGGGATGGTGTTCCAAAGCTTCCTGAACTGCATAAAGGTCTGCTCTGGCTTGTTCCGTTCTAGTGGAGATAGCGGAGAAGGAACTCCTGTTTAGGTGTTTCAGCTTGGCTTTAAGAACACTAAGTTTGCAGTATAACTGATACATATGGGTGCCTACAACTCGAGTGTCCCAAGCTTGGGCTACTAAATCCAAGAAGTTAGGGTGTGTAATCCAGAAGTTAAAAAACTTGAAAGGTTTCTTTGAGCTTGGAGACGAAAGTATCTTGATGACCATTGGGGTGTGGTCAGAAATACCAGGAGCAAAGAAGGAGGCTTCCGAGTAAGAAAAGTGCTGGTTCCAAAGGTTGTTGATGAGAACCCGGTCAATCTTCCGGAGTTTGCGGTTGACACCTGATGAGTGAGACCATGTGAATCTATGGCCCACATACCGGAGGTCTTCCAATCCCGCCTGGTTGAGGCAATCCCCAAATTCTTCAAAAACCGAAATCCAAGGAGTTGAGCTACCCACTCTGTCTTGGGGGTCTCTTATGGCATTGAAGTCACCAGCCACAATCCATGGCAAGTCGCACGAAGAGAGCCGAATGAGATCAGCCCAAAGTGTACGACGGAGCATAAAGGTATGTTCGCCATAAACAATAGTAAGGAGGCAAGATTTATGCATATTCAAAAGGTTGAGCTGAGCATGGATCATTTGGCCAGAAGAGGAAATAAGACTCATCTCAATTTCATTGGGGTCCCACCCGAACCAAATTCTTCCAAGTGGGGAGTATTCATAGTTGGAGGTCCACCGCCAATTAACATATAAGCTCCCAGAAATAACAGCAAAATTGGAGGCTTTGACTTTTGTTTCGACAATGCCAATACATGAGAGGCGATCAGTCCTGATGAAGGTGCGAATTTCTGCTTGTCTGAGGGGGTTTACCAGACCTCGTATATTCCAAACACCAAAAAGCATCACAAAAAACAGGAGGCAGGAGGTTACCGCTGAGAGGTCCTAGGCCTCCTCCTTTTAGATTTCCTCGAGGAGGAGGGACCGGGAGCCTTAGCAGGAAGGGTTGAAATAGGAGTTGAGCCAGGGGAAGGTTTGGAGACCTCCTCCGTGGCGCTGGAAGCCAAGGTACGAGACCGAGTGATAGGGGGGAGGTACCAGTAGGTTCGGCCTCTATCAATGCAGCCAGAGCAGGAGTGTCCTCTGGTAACCGAGAGTTTGAGGATTCCTCTGATAGAGATTGGGAGTTGAGAGAGGAGTCCCCTTCCTGCTGCTCCAGCGAGTCTAAGGGACGCTGAGCAGGGGCAGGGCAAGGTCCTGAGTTTGTGTCCAATGGCTGAGAACCAGAACCCAACAGGGGCTCAGTTTCCTTCGGGGAAGAATCCAGAGGAGGAGCTGGTGTAGAAGGTGCCTGGTTAGAAGGCATAACAGCTGCAGGATTGCCTTTACACCGGTTGACCTGTGTCCATCCATCCTCTCCTGTAGGTTGCGAAATGGCGACCTTCTGGTGTGGGGGGTGAGCAGCGGCACATTCATGACCGCTGGAGCCCATTTTATGGCCATAAATGCCACATGCAGAGCAAGCCAAAGGCTTCCATTCGTACTCAATGCTGATCTAGTTTACCTCCCCATCCCATCGGAACTTCACTGATTCCATTCTAGGATCTGTGGCTTTCATATCTATACAGACACGTGCATAAGAAATCCTAGTCATCTGTTCCGTTTGAATATCCACATAAAGTGGTTTCCCGATGGCACTAGCTATGCGCCCAATACCAGCCGGGGACCATAGGGAGAAGGGAATATCCCTTAGCCTAACCCATACCGGGATAGAAGCCAGCTTACCCTTCTTGAGTTGCATTTTAGGGTGCCATTGCTGGAGCAGTAAGGTGCAATTGAAAATAGAAACAGGACCCATGTCTATGATCTTACGGCGAAAATCAGCATTAGGTACTCGGAAGAAGTAGAAGCCATTCTCATGAAGTTTTACATCAACAACTTGGTCATCCCATGTCTTCTTTATTGCTTCTTCAGTCAGCTTGAATGGAACTTTCTTTCCAATAAAGTGACTGACTATGCATTCCAGCCATCGTGGACTCTCATCGGCAACCACCTCAGGAGTTATGTCAACAATGACTTCACCATTTTCCACCAAAGGTGGAACAAATGCTAGGTTGTAACCCTTAGTTAAGACCTTAGCCACATTAGCCCACGATCTAGTCGCCGAAGCAGGATTAGGTGGACGACTAATACTCTGTCTCAACTTAGAACCTTGGTCTGCTGCATATGGTTTACCATCAGAGGACGGTCTGGAAGTGGTCCTAGTTGGATTACCAGCAGTGTGTACACTCCTAAGGGAGTGACTCCTATTCCGGCCCCTACTGCGGCTTCGACTGGAATTGCCTCTCAGGAATACCTTAGGCCTAGTAGGAGGCTCGGCCTCAAGAGGTAAGGCAACAGATTTGCCTTTGGGGTTTGCAGCCTTGGGAGTTACAGCCAAATCTTCATTTGTTGGTTGGGGCTCAACAATAGGGGAAGAGGTGCTAGGTGAACCAATCCGAATGGTCTCCTCCATTAAGGCGAGAACTAGCAGATTTACTCACTGCTCTACCAAACAGTCATCCCAACAACAGCAAGGACAACAGGCAATAACTCCACCAGGTCTGAGCGCATCAGCATTAATGTATCTAATATACTCACAAGTTCCACTCCAACCAAAGGGAAAGGAATTACCTTCTAGCAGAGTTGGTAGAGAAAGTGTTCAGCGTGGAATGATGCAATGCAGAACACAAACAGAGCAAAACTGGACACCAGCGTCAGACTTGAAGGTAACCGGGACCTAAGGGAGGGGAAGGCTGAGGGAATGGCCGGAGCCTTGCCGAGAAAACCGTTCCAATCTCTATCAGGGCCACCAGGATTATCCACAGCTCGCAGGTGAACAGAACCAAGCAAGGACGCCACTTGAAGAGCGAAATCAGATCTGGTATTCCTCCCACTATACTGAATCAGAAGTGGATTACTTTGTAGGGGGGAAGAAGGGGCCCCAAGGGACCTAGCCACCAAATCCCAGCTCCAAGCACCACCTGAGGCAGCCGGAATCCACCTCACTTCGTCGGGTGAACAGTAACCGCGAAGGAGATTCAAACCAGAAGAGCAAAACTTAGATCTGGAAATCCGTCCTCTAAACTGAAAAGGATGAGGATTCCTTTGGAGGGGAGGGAGAAGGGGACCCCAGGAACCTTGTCACCAAAACCCAGCTCCGATCACCACCGGAATCAGCTGGAAACAGCCTCTCACCGGCGGGTGAATAGTACCCGCGAGGAACCAGCAGAGAGCATTTTCTCTTTGCAAAGATCTTTACCTGTTCAACCACCCTCCATGGTTTCTTAGTATCATACCAATTCAAAAAAATATGCATTTCAGCAGCAGTTTGCTTTTTCAAGGCTGAATTCTTTTATGAGATTTTGGCAATAAAACCTGAAGAAATAACTACATTAGTAAACATTTTAGAATATTTATTTACATTCAACAAACCATGTGAGTCTTGTCTATTCGAGACTTATTTTTTTCTGTAAAAATATAATTGCACGTTGGCCATGGAACGAAAGATCTGATCATTTAGAGTTAACTTTATAGCCCAATTCTTTCATGTATCAACCATCTAACACAGATTTGTAAACTATTTTTTACACTGTGAATCGATCTAATAAAAGCAAAAAAATATACATAAAACTTTTTAACGAGTGTCCACTATCATGGCATTTATTTAGCATAACGTCTACGTTCGCTCTGAGCAAATGAATAGAACCAAATGAATAGAACCAGGACGAGTACGTTCCAGCGAATCCATCCCCGCAGACAATGATACGTTCACTAGCAACAAATGCAAAAACCGAAGTGCAATTGCCTATTCCCATGAATTGCACAAAGATAAACATCGATCCATGTATGTTGAGAACACCCTACTCGCCATTTTTTCAAAACAAACAATCATGTCTCAGCATCTTAGATGGTAAGTTTTACAAGCTCCTAATCCCGATGTTTGACAAGCTACAAAACATTTTTCCCAGGTTAACCGGGTTTATGAAGAACCACTTACATTTCCTTTCCTTTCCGCGAAAGAAGAGCGGCACACAACAAGGAAGACCCCGTAATGCAGGCGTACAAGGTTGTTTTTAAGGCTTCTCCAATAGGTTAGATGTTTCTACAAGCATGTTTTGAACTGCTCTCAACTATTTTACGAGCATGTTTTGAAATGATCCTGTTGCTCCATCGATCTAAGTCCGTTGAAAAGATTATTCTCATCATTTCTTCAAGATAAACATTTTTACAAGCTCCTAATCAAGTTTTACGTGCATCAGGCAAGTAATTTGCACGAAAGATGCACGTGCCCACCGACTGGCCACTTTTTTCGCCGGCATTTAGCCGATGGGGCGAATAGATACATATTCATCAAGCGTAGGCAGTCATTTCTAAAAAAAAAGTCAAGTGTAGAGGTATTTTGCGAAACTGTACTCACTTTGGGGGTTAATTGAAATCTTCCATTTGGAATTTGGTACAACCTATAAATTAGTTAAGTTTATATTGAGAAATATATAATAGATTAATATATTTGGATTGGGTTATATAATGTCAATTTTTGCTAAAACGATGATTCTTTAAGCTTATATTTTGAAAAATGAATACTAATTTTGAGGCTTATCCCTATTATGTGGAAAAACGTAGGAATAGTAAGTTGCAATATGAGAGGCGAACTAAAACCTTTCCAAAAGAATTCCTTCTATTCTAAGCACTCTCCACACTTTTTTCATCTCTTTCGGAAGTTCAATTTTGCAATGGCACAAGCGAACACAGACTTGAAAGTTAGGGAACTTTTCAAGAAAGCGTTGATTGTTATTTGTTGTCCATAAATAATAATTTCCTTATGGATGTCTCTGTATTGCAAAGTGCAAACTAAGTAGACCTCTCAAGGACCACTCGTTCAGGCATATCCAGTAACACCAACGCCACCACCTCATAATTTACTGCCAAAACCGGCGGAAAAGAATGAGCAGTTACATGTATTAAGCCACAACTAATGTTCATAATTTAGTGCGAAGAGAGTGACTAACATGCTTCTGCCTCTCTTGATAGAGTAGCAATTATTGAATCATGGAATTACGGGTTCAGGAATGAGGAACCCTGAGAACAGAGCGAACACGGTGTAGGAAAAACTCGCGAACAACGCAGCCACTGAGTATGTAGATGTCAGTGAAACAAGCATCATCCCTAATTAGTTGAAATAGAGATGTGTATAGAACATGGTGTAGAAGTACAAGAACATTTTATTGAATGAGACATAAGAATGTATGGCCGGGAAAACCACCTGTAACATATTTGAGGGCCATAATATATTTGCTAAAATGCAAAAGAACAAGAAATACATCAGTAATTAGCCGAGAAAATGCATAGCAACGGAGCATGTACAAGTGACCTGAGCAAATGAATAGGACCACGACGAGTACATTCCGGCGAATCTTTTCCTGCAAACAGGTAGCAACAAATGGCAAAACCGAAGTGCGGTTGCCTATTTGTTGTATTGCACAAGGACCCAAGTTTGTAGAAAAGATCCTGCTAATCATTTTTTAAAGGTTAATCATTTCTTAAAAACAGAATCAGGTTTCAGCATCTGAGATAGAGTGGAAAAATGGATCCAGAGCCCGTATTTAATTGTGCATGTCATAATGTCATAAATGGACTGCCTTAAGTTTTAAAAACAGGTTTAAGCGGGTCCAAGAAATAAATGCGTAATAAGTTAATGGTCTTAAATGGGTTTAGAAGAATAGAGAACTTTTTCACCTATCTTTTTGTAGCAAATGAAGTGCACAAGTACAATAGGTTTAGAATTTTTTTGGTAATTTCCCCATATGTTTTGTCACAACACATGCATATTTTTTGGATAAGTGCATTGGTAGTCCTAAAACTTATAACAAAAGTGCAACTGAGTTCTAAAACTTTCAAAAAATACAATCAAGTCTTAAAACATGTCATGAAAATACAATCTAACTCCTAAAGCTTCCAAAATGTGTAATCAACAGAAGAACTTGATTGGATCAATTTAATAAGTTTTGAGAATTGATTGTACTTTTTGAAAGTTTCATGACTTAATTGCACTTACGTGACAAGTTTTAGGACTTAATTACACTTTTTGAAAGTTTTTAGCACTTGATTGTACTTTCGTGATAAATTTTAGGATCTCTAATGCACTTTTCCCCATACTTTTCTAGTTCTCGTGTGCATTTCAATCTTTAGGTTTTATGTTTGATTTTTCCGCGGCGTGGTGCGAGACTTTTGAGTTGGATAAAACTGGGCGGGCCCATCACTGATTTGCTTCAAAAACGGCAGCCCATGAAGAATCCAAGGAACGGATGCTCTCTTTCTAGCTTCCCTCTCATCTTCTAACAAACTCAGACTCCTTGAGATAAACCGAGCTTCGTTCATCTTTGCAGGAGGCCATTCACTCAAAAAACAGAGCACATCGGGGACGAAGGACGGAATTCACATATTAAGGCAATCCGAATCTATTCCACTTCAACTCGGGCCAGGTTGCTACGGGCGCCGGTGGAAGTGAGAGACTGAGAGAGGACCGATGGGCAAGCTGGCGGTGAGGGGTCCCTGCGGTGCCGTGCAAGGAAGAGGGAAGAAGAGTGGATGCTGAGGTTAAAAACAAGAAATAGCTTTATGAAACTGGTCCAGTCGGTCCGGTTCCGGACCTATTTGTTGGGAGGTCTGGTGCGGTTCTCCTGTAGAACCGGTCCGATTGCATGCCCCCTACATACTCATCAAGTGTAGGGGTCATTTAAAAAAAGCGAAGTGTATGAGTACTTTAGGTTATATTTAACAGCGTCGAATTTCAAAGAAATTAGCCCATCTATACCAGCTATCCAATGCCAGTTTCTCGGTCACTCTATCTGCACTTCCATATTATGATGCTAGCTTCCCCCTCTTTGATTTCAATGATATTAGCCCGATAGCTTCGCTGACCCGAAACGACATATATGCTGGCCATACTAGTTAGGATGGATCGACATTCTTTGACATATTTAACAACTATGGACGCTATTCATCAAAATTTGTATAACTAGTTCCGTCAAATCTACAAAAATATCCAAGTTGATAAAATTCATCAAATCTTTTTTTTTTTTTTGGGTTGGCTAATTGATCAGACCTTGGAGAGTGAGGCTTGGATTCATTGCACATAACATATTTCACGTCAAGTGAAGAGAACGGATCCCTCAAAATCTCAATGATTGAGATCAACATAAGTTGATGCGAAATCCATGAAAGGACACTACCAAATCGCAACCAAACGAGAGAAAAGAGCACGTTTTTCACGACTGATGTGCTCTCTTATCATTGGTGAGCATTTTGACCCGGCATCTTCTGACTAATCAATCTTATTTCACCATCAACATATATCAACCATGATAACTTCCGCGGCCATGAGTACGGAAGTCGCATCTTGCCGCAATCACTGAGCAAATCCCAATATTGGTTTATACAAAATGTCATCCCCATGGCAGAAAATTGTGTTGAACAAGATTCTTATGTCTATGTCAATGCACTGAAAAAGTTCACACAAGTAGCTAACTGGAAAAACTCAAGTGAAATCCCAACACACAAGAATTACTCCAGCAGATAACTAGGAAATAATGGAATTGTAGATGTGATTCGAGAATTAGACAGCTCCCATCGATGTGTAAGTACCCGCCTCACAAGACTGTAGGTGTAATTACCATAGGTCGCTCTCTCTGCACATCTATTCACCACTTCACAGGAAATCAAAGTTCTCAGCACACACGAGACCGATCATTCCTGCTGTGCACATCTATTCACCACTTACCAGAAAATCAAAGTTCCCAGCACACACGCGACCAATAATTCTTGCTGTGAGTATATTATTGTCACCAAACACTTCAAACCCCAAATACCATACTACAAACCATGCACTATAAAGGAAACTCGGCTGGGAATTCTCGTTACCATACTACAAAAAAAGCTTACGCTAGATGAAACATCCATTGCCATAAGTGTTCGATTCGTTTGATGAGATACATTATGGCTTAGTGATAAGAGATATGCAGATCTGTTTTTCAACTCTAGATGCAGGAGATCATGCCAAGAAGCAATAAGGCGCAATTCATTTAGAATTATCATTGCACAGGACAAGCAAGAGCGGCCACACTTGCCTGCCTGCTATACTTGAATACAAGTATGGAGATCTAGCCACAAATTGATCCTCACAAAATTCCAGACATTCATATTCATTACAAAGATCAATGCTAAAACAAAATGAGGAAAGTACAAATTTAAAGGGGAAAAAATGAAAGTAGAATCATTCTTTTAAAAAAGGATATTACCAGTTAAGCTCATCGATTAAAAGTGTTGCAGAAGGAAACATTCAACTTATTCATCCAATAGATCAATACTAATGAAGCGGGGCATAAAGCGTGGGCGAAAATGGGTGTTTATCTTAAGATTGAGGCTTCTCCCACTTGAGTGGCTTCACGACCTCCCAGGTGAAGTCAGGGTCATCCCTTCCAAAGTGACCGTACGCTGCGGTCTTCAGGAATCTGCCATTGCCACCTCTCTTGAGATCCAGGTTGATGGAAATCATTCCGGGCCTGAAGTCAAAGCTCTCCTTGACAATCTTGAGGATTTCCTTGTCAGGAATCTTTCCGGTCTTGTAAGTGTCAACGAAAACAGAAAGAGGCTCCGGCACTCCAATGGCGTATGAGACCTGCACAATGCACCTGCGCGCTAGACCATTAGCCACAATGCTCTTTGCAGCCTGCCTGACAATGTAGGCACCACTCCTATCGACCTTGGTGGGGTCCTTGCCTGAGAAAGCACCACCACCGTGGGCTCCCCATCCACCATAAGTGTCGATAATGATCTTCCTTCCAGTGAGACCTGCATCACCATGAGGCCCACCAATGACGAATCGGCCTGATGGGTTAAGGTGGAAAATGGTTCTCTCATCAAGGTACTTCTCTGGGATAACAGGTTTGATGACATGCTCCTTGAGATCAGCCGCAATTTCGTCATTGGTCACAGTCTCATCGTGCTGGGTGGAGATCAGGACAGTGTGGACCCTGACTGGGACCATTGCGCCATTGTCGTTGTAGTACTCAACAGTGACTTGGGTCTTCCCATCAGGTCTTAGCCAAGTGCAAGTTCCATTCTTTCTAACCTCAGTGAGGCGGGCACCAAGCTTGGTTGCGAGGACGTGACTCAAAGGCATCAATTCAGGGGTTTCATCAGTGGCATATCCAAACATGTGGCCCTGATCACCGGCACCAATATCTTCTGGGCGCTTGGTGAGATGGCCATGGACTCCCTGGGCGATATCGGGGCTCTGCTGCTCAATGTTGACCAGAACCTTGCAGTGGTCAGCATCAAGACCAACGTCATCAGAGACAAATCCAATAGTCCTGCATGTGTCACGGACAATTTTCTCATAGTCTACATTGGCCTTGGTGGTAATTTCTCCGAACACCATGACCATGTTGGTCTTGGTGCATGTTTCGCAAGCGACCTTGCTGTCAGGGTCCTGCTCGAGGCAGGCATCAAGGACAGCATCGGAGATCTGGTCACACAGCTTGTCGGGGTGGCCCTCGTTCACGGATTCAGAGGTGAACAAAAAGGTCTCCATTCTTTCAAACTGCATAATAATGGAATCAAATACCAGATCAATCAAAGAAACTACTAAAAATTGAAAATTTACGGCAAACTAACTTTGAAGAAGCTCAACCGATTTGAAGTAAAGAAAAACATCTACCAAATAGAGATAACCATTCAAATTTAATGAAGTTGCCAATTCTCTTTTAATTGTTTGAGCCGAATCCAAGAGGTTAAAGCAAGGATCTACAACAAGTCCTAAACCTTTCGACTTCCTTACTCAGGAATGAAAACAAGAATGAGGGAGTCTCGATCCGATAGTGCTTCATAAAACACTCATATTCTGTGTCCTAAGTGTCAACATTGCCTACATATCAACACGCACGCTCAACTTGGCAACTTCTCTCAACAAATTACTCCATTTGAAAACTCAATTAATTTTTACTACTTGAGCAAGTAGACAAACGGGAGACAAGACAAGAAACGACAAAAAGAGAAAATAAACACTCAGATCTCATAGCTTCCATCTCACCACAACAGCATCCTCTCCAGATCCACAAGAAAGTCGACACATTCAACAAAACCCCACGCAGGAAAAGCCCCAAACTCTCTCAAAACTCTCAGATCTTCAGCATTACCAAACACCCACCAACCGAAACTCCCAGATCTACACCCATTTCTACTCAGATTCGGCTCGGAACAACAACACTCGACAATCAAATTACTCCTACCCAAAAAACCCACCTACCCAAGAACCCAAAAAAGCCCCCGAAACGTTAGAACCAGCCAGATCCAGCGGCTTATCCACTAGAAAGCAAAGCCCGTCTTCTTCAACACTTCAAGCGAATCAATCAGTCAGAAGAGCACAACAGAGCAACAACACCAGAACGAAAAGAAAAAAAACGAGCGAAAGCAACCATAACGAGTAAAGAACGAGGCTTTTGACCAAGACGAAGACGAAGGAGGAGAAACGAGGAGTACCCAGATTGAATTGATATGCCTCTTTGTTCGTGCTGAAGGACCAACCCCCAAGATATCAGCAGAACAGAACGCACTGAATCCGGTGGCCATCCTCGCGTATTTATAGCCCAAGATGCCATGCCACTCTTACCGGGAACCGGGTGAATCGGTTGCGACTCTTTTTCTTTTCTTTTCTTTTTTGTGGTTTTTTCTTTGCAATTTCTTTTTTTTTTTTGTTTATGTTGAAGAATCGATTTTGTTTTCTTATTACTATTCGATTGGTTTAGAAAGTCGCAAACTCAACTGTGAAGGTCACTGGCATTGATTACTAATTAGATCGGAAAAATATCTCAGATCGTTTAACTTGGCGTCCGAGGAATCTTGCTAACACGGGGCAAAAAAGGGATTTCGAGCGATTGCCCTTTTTTTGAAATGGAAACTCGTGCATCATATAAGCATATTTATATTTGAAGATTGAACCTCAACGGGTGCCTTACGCCTTGCCTTTTAAAATTTTCTTATTAGATCTCTACCATAAATAAAGAAGAGGCAAAATAACAATCCAAAAGTAGATCCCGGCAACCGGAGCTCGATTTCTTAATTTTTCTTCCTCTTCAAAACCAATTTGACTATGATCTTTCTCATCTTACACAGTACATAATACATTAGCTGCAAGCTAAACCAAATCTTCATGCTTTCATTCATTTTCCTCCGTGCACAACGCGCATTGCTCTTTCACTGATATACAAATAAATAATTACATCCGATTTAGCATGACGTGGCTGCTTAACCAAATATCTAGAGAGCATTTCCTCACATGGGGTCCAAGTAGAAAACACAATCATCCCAACATACTCAATAGAATCAAGTGTCATAATGGTCTAATCTTGTTACACCAAATTTCAATGTGAAAGAGGATTGGGACCAAGCGGGGGTTGGTTGGGGGGGTCTTGGCCAAGAAATGTAGCCGTTGGACTGTGTCAGGGATTATTGAGATTCAGATTGGTTAGGGAGGGGTATGGGGTTGGTGGGGGAGAAGGACATCTGCTTGCTTTGCTTTGAAAAGTAGGGGGGCCTCTCTCTCTCTCTCTCCCTCCCAATTGTCTGCTGCCCGTTTTGTTTAAGTGGCTGCAAATTACCGGCTACTGCCGGTCTCTCACCAACCCTAGCCTGTTGTGCGGCTTGGGTGGCTTGACTTGAGCCGGTTGCATAATACCGTATGATAGCCGGATTTGGAAGCTACTTTTTTGTACCCAAATCTGAAAAGTATGAACGTGGTCAAATGCTTTTCATGATATTTCCGTATCATTTTTTAGTGAATATTCAAATTTAGATATTCCAATTGCATACGATCTTTAGGTTTTTCTTGGCTTTCCGTTTCTAAATTACCACGTGAAGTGCATCAATATCCACGGCAGCTCTGGCGGTTTGAGAATGGTTTATTTTTCTTTTTCCACACTAACCCTTTACCGTGGAAATTGCGTGTGTTGCATTTTTCAGGCAAATCAATTTGATGAAAACATAACTACATAGATTTTTTTTTGGTAAGGAAAGCACAACTACATAGTTTGTCGCTAAATAATTGGAATAAATGATCTACTGCGTATAACTCGCTTGCACTCGAAACATCAGAAAATTATATATTTGTGAAGAAAAATAAAGCATACAGACATTTGAATCTTGTTAGGAATGAACTTGACGAATGTCCCACGAGAAAGATTTGATTGTTGGAATTACATGGAAGGTGTGTTGACTGTTAAAAAACTACATTACTGGGCATCTTTTTTTTTTTATAATTAAAAGAGCATTGATTGAATTGATACCTCTAGGTGTTAACATATGAATCCCCATACCCACTACAGAATGTTTGAAATTAAGCCATAGCTGCATTGCTGTCCATTTGGAAGCAACATAAAGTTATCAATGTATCTTTTTTATAGGCAAAAGGCTTTCGGGAAAGATTTGAGGCCGAAAGTTTCACGAATCTTCTTTATTTTTTAGTATAGATTTTGCCGATCGATCTAGGATGATAGCTAGCATAGTAAATTAATTGCACGTTTAGAATAGTAGTGATTGTAGGGAATGATGTAAAGGGAAGCATAAGGCATAGGCCCAAAAGTTGAAAGAACAAACTCAGTTTAGCATGTGATTTTCAGAATCTTTCTTAACTTAACCAAGGAGATGTCGCTATCGAGAATCGATTTTAGCGCAATAGGTCCACGCGCGCTAACTCTTCCCGATACGATGCGACAACCAACAATCAATAGTTTTGCTATCCTTTCTACTTTTGTTTTTGCTTGATTGAAATAATGCAGTAGACTTGTTTCAACATTTTCTTAACTCAAAACACTTGAAACTTTCACTATACAGAAATGTTGACATGCAATTTTACATATAGTTTTTTTCATAATTTCCTTAAAGTTTGACTAATATTTTGGAGTTTGACGGAAAAATTTAAAAAAAATTCTGTACTTATACTCAAATGTAAACAAGCCGCCTTGAATTTATCTCTTCAAAACTCAAATTCTTGACATTAAGCAATCAACACATGTTGTTAGTTTTGCCTTCCTTAACTAGGTCGATAACTCTAGGAAATTAATTACCAAGATATTTCAAAAAAGAAAGAACCGCCAATTCATCACAACCATCGATGGTGACTTCATTGACGATTTTGATTCCGACATTTTTTTTGTTTTGGCCATCCCAATTCAAATACCATTTTCTAGGAAATTGAAGTAGGGGAGCACAAGAGCAGTTCAGAATGAATTACAATGTCGAAGATGACTCGATAACATGACTAAAACGAGAAAATTAAGAGTAAGTTATCATGCACATTCAACAATTTGTCACTTCGGTATAAGTATCAACACAAAAAGTACATATTATAGAATAGTTAAAAATTTCTTTTTACCCTGTCGGTGTATGCTATGAGATGAAAGAAAGGAGATTTCAGGGCTACACGAAATCTAGCACTAATTCAAAAATCAAAACCTAGGTATCATGCGCGGACCCCAAGCCTACTCCCTATTCAGTTTTTGCTTGATTCTGTGCATCTAGAATTTTGATCTGCTCGTGCTTAAGAGATCTTTCAGAAGGAAACTAATCAGCAAAAATTTCCAAGGGAAGCCAAATTACTTTAATTACTACCAAAAAATAGATCATAAGATAATCTGCAATGACATTGGATATATGGTACTTCTCCATTTTCTTTGCCTCCTTCGTCTTATGAGGGCAATATGTGAACGTTAGGTAGGAAACAACTTCAATTTTCTGTTCGAGATACATACATGTATAATGTCTCTGACTACGAGCTAACAAATTGATGAGTTTCTTTTCTTTTCGCCAACCAAACCCATCGTGACATAGACACCATTCTTTTTTTATAGGGAAAATTTCAGAATGTCCTATGAAGTGGGACCATTTCAAAAGAGAAACATAAACATGTTGAATGGATGTCAATTTAGTAATTAACTTTTCAATTTGGTCAAATTAGTCCTTTTGACGAATAATAATTAACAGATGTCACGTGTCATCCAACTTAGCAATTTGACAGTAAAATTTAACGGAAACTAACGGAGGGTAAATTTATCACATGTGTATCGGTTTGGGATTTTGAATGGTCAAAAAATTAGTTCGGGGTAAATTTGTCACTGGTGTACCAGTTTGAGATTTTTCGTGGTAACAACCCAATAAACGAATATTACGAATTTAAAGAAAAAAAAAGTCCACGGTTCGCAAGGAGGCTTAACTTTTGCCCATTGGAATACACGAGTGTTTTCGTCTCTATCCATAGATTATATAAGTAGCTCATTTTCCATATCCCAGCACATCGCACGAGAGCATTCATTAGATCTTCAGGCTCCCAACAGCTTTTGGTCGCTATATATATATTATTGCACACACCTTATAATTTGCCTAAGCCCAAATTAAATAAAAATAAAATAAGCAGAAAACAATCGGCAGACTTTCAATGAATGCAATAATTTCGTAAACAGCACTCCATTTACGTGGACCTAGATGGAAAGACGGGGCGATACAAAAATCTGGGGTCCAGTTTTGGAATTGACATTTGAGTTTTCATTATTGTACCCGATGACGTGGCATTGATTAGTGCTTTGGAAAATCGAGATCTTTTTTATTTATTTATTTTTATATCGTGCTCGCCAGTCAAAATCAGAGACCGTGGAGTTTGGTCACCTACCGAATTACTATTTTCCTCATAAACCAGATTATTATCTCGTTGTTTGTAAAATTTAAATCAAAGAGATTTACATTTAGAGCCATCAGAGGCTCAGAGCTATAAGCTCGAGCCGTTGAAGAAGTAAGCCGTGGCTTAGAGTGGGGCCCGCCCCCAAAAGATGACGGGTTAACCACGTGTGCAAATTGACTGGCTCCAAAAACGAAAAACAAGAAAAAAAAAGCATAAAATAGAGATTAGGAAAATTGTGTCGCGTAGCGCAGCGACTGCTGACAAATTAGTGATGTAATTATCAAAATATTGTTTAAGAGATGTAATTATCAAAATTGGGTTGAAGAGATGTAATTATCGACCTCGCCCGCTGCTCATCATCGCGATCATCTCTCTCGCACCAAGAATCCCTGGTAAGGAAAATAGAAGTTACAGTTATATGATACTCGCTATACGATTAACCATTTTGACCGGTTAGAAGCAAAGTTTTGACCTGCAAAGCCTTTATCTGAACACATGGACCGGATCAACCGTAGTGACATCCGATCGATCATTACATCCACGGGTCGTGACATGCCCTCTTATGATTGCGTTGTCTTTCGTCGGGGTTAATGAAAAATCATCTACCATGACATATAAGGAGCGCGAAAATAAAATACATAAATAATTAAAGAGAATTGTGCCGGTTAGGTTCGTCTCTCTTGTTATAGTGATGTTGCAATCTCTTTCATTTTTCCAAAAACCATAGTTTAAATGAAAAATAAGAATAGTGGCCATGTTGTTGGACCCCATGATGTGTATATACGCATATGTGAGAGAGAGAGAGAGAGTGAGAGATGCGTACATAGTTGCGTCACCAAGAAATTTCAAGTACCTTGGTTTTACCTGTTCCAAGAAAAAGAAAAAGAGATATTATGATATGGTATGACCGTTTCTTGTTTTGCACAAAAAGCGATGCTTTATATTAGATCTCCAAGTACTTCCAAGATACTTCTACTCGTATGGTGAAGGTCGTAACTGGGCAGATTCATTCTAATAGAAGAGACTGCATCTTGTGCCTATATAGAGCTCAAAATCTCTGTATGCCCAATTCAACCACAACCCACCACCAAAAAGAGAGGGACAAAAGGTCATTCGTAAGCAAATGGTGTTATTGGAGATTTGACCCCGTCTTGCTCGAGACAATTTCTTGCGCTTGAAAAAGTTGTTGAAATTGACTTTCCCACGGAGAAGAAGAACACTTCATGCTGCACCAAACCCGACTGATTGCATGACCATCATTTTAATATCCTGCTTCCAAAAGAGAGAAAAAGAGAGAAGGGAATGCTCAAATTGTGGGTCGCCACAATTCTACACGATCGGTCACTTTGCCTAGGTGCTCCCCCACGACTCCTCCCACATGCTCCATCGTTTCAGACTTTTGAACTAATTTTGAAGAATGATAAGAAGAATAGAGAACCTTTGATCAGAGGTTAAAAGTTACTTATGTCGAGCCGGGGCTAATTTACTAGCTATTTGAACTCGACTTGGCTTCGGAATCAATCAGTCATGATCGCACTGCAATTAGATAAAGCTCTATTTCTGAAGCTTAGGACTATCTTGATACTGTATCTTCAATGCTCGAGTCGAGTTCATATAAGTTTTCAGAAAAGAATTAAAGATCAAAAGGTAACATACCATGGTCAAAACTTCGAAATGTCATCCTAACTATCATAACTCTAGCTAAACTAATCGTGCTCACAAGCCACTCAAGTCAAGTGTTATTGAACACAGGCTCGTCGTGAGATCACACAAGCTTTACCTCGTGTCCAGTTGAGCTCAAAATATCTCATTAGAGAAAATTATCCAAAAAATTCTAAACTTATTGCACTTTTATCAATTCGATCCTCAATCTTTTCACTTCTTGCTAATTGAGTCCATCAAACTAATTTTGACTGGCCGGAGCTGACGTGGTCGCCGGTCGACGCCAGCCGTCCGGCCAACGAAAACATGGTAAAATTTAAATATGTGTTAAATATTTCTTTTCTTTTTTTTTCTTTTTTGTCTTCTTCCCTCTGGCCAGTTTGATGACTGGCCAGAGGCGCGGGCCAGCAAGGTCGACCTCGCTGGCCTCTGGTGAAGCTCACCCCCGCTGACCCCTAGCATGGGCTAGCCTTGCCCGCCGCTGCCAAGCCAACCTCCCCATCGCTGGGTTTCACCTTGCCTAGTGACGGTGAGGCTAGCCAAGGCGAGGCCGGCCAGCGCCATCCCAGGTCGGCCTCGCCTTGGTTGGGCGAGGCTTGGCCTCGCCCATATCCGGTGAGGTTGGCCTGGTAGTGGCAGGCGAGGCTCGCCCTCGCCAGCCTGCGCCTCTCGACCTTGCCGGCTCGCACCTCTAGCCGAACACCGATTGCCGGACTGGCCAGAGGGAAGAAGGTAGAAAAAAAGAAAAAAAGAAAAATATATTAAAGTATTCGAAAAAAAATATTTAAAATTTACCACGTCAACGTTGGCTGGATGGCCGGCACTAGCTGGCCAAAATTGACCAGATGGACTCAATTAGCAAGAAATGAAAAGGTTTACGACTGAATTGGCAAACTTAAAAGGTTTAGGACTGAATTGGTAAAAGTGCAATAGGTTTAAGACTTTTTGGACAACTTTCCCTATCTCATTATCATCGAAGGATAATGAAGAAAAGAAAGATTTCAATTTCCAAGACACGGGCGTCTTATGATATCTTGAGACACTCGTTAATAGGACTCAACAGATAAATGCAAACACAAAGGTAATGACAACATGGGTTTACTCTATAAATGCGTAACTCTAAGCCCCACATTTCCGGGGAGTGGGGGGGGGGGGGGGGGAGAGGAACAACTTTAAGCCAAGTTCCAAATTTGGCTCCAACTTTTTTTTGTCTCTTAAAAAATCAACAACCTTCACTAATCTGGCCTCCGTTAACCAATCACCCAAAGTCACCATTAGATATCTAAGATGACAATTCCATGTTAGCGATGAATCCACGACAACTGTTCATTGCCTCAACCTTTCTGTGCAACACCTCAACGGATTTGGTCCAACTTCACCCACGATAATCGCTCGGCCAACTCCATGGCTGTCGAATTGAGGAGCTCCATGGCCATCCCCACCTCATTATGTCCATGGCTATCCCTATCCAGATCTCAATAGCGAACTCCATGACTGTCAATTCGAGCTCCAGATGTAGCCATGGAGCTCCTTCATCTCAAGCTTGGCTCGAGATGAAGGAGCTCCAAATCTAGCAATGAAGCAACTCCATGGCTGCCACCATAGCCGACCCCAACCTCATCGTTCCATGGCTGTCTGGATCTCAGGTGATCCCTGTGACTGTCGAGTCGAGCTCCTCCCCGTGCAGTCGACCTCCTTCGCCCGATCATCGATCAGGGGTGCTTTGATTATGTCCCCCACAAGCTCCATGGCGAGGATTGGGGCCGTTAGCTGCGCAGGTTTAGCTCGAGGAATCTCAACCCGGTAATTTTGGGCTTGCTAGATGCGATTAATAGGCTCCACAACTAAATCTTGATGCTCCAGGTTGTTTATGAACTCGAAATTGAGTATTCTAATGCGTTGTTGTCATTTCAAATCCCCAATCCAATAGTGACTTATGATAGTGAGAGGTTGAATGAGCAATGATGTGAGGGTTTGGCATCTAATTGTCTGATTGTGCTTCAGGATTTTGTACATCACGGTTGTGTCGTGTCTAAGGTGTATGTGGTTGGTGAGTACGTGCAATGCGTGAAATGCAGGTCGTTGTTGCCTGACGTTTTGGAGAAGTTGGAGTATTTGGAAGGGTTGGTGTCACTCTTGCAGGTGTCAAATTCGGTAATCCGCGAGGATGGAGATAAGTCTCGGGAGCTTTGGGCGACCCCAGATCTATGGTTGTCAGAGTCCCGCAACACCCTCGCGAATACTAGGAGCTAAGGTGCAGACGGGTTGTCGGAGGTCGTGGCGTGGAGTCGAAGGTCTGAGTGGCGATGGGTGAGCACCGGTGAAGTTGCAACCGAGTGAGATCATGCGAAGAAGGTGAATAGTGAAAGTTGGCGCCTTGAATCTACAAAGAAGGCCAAGAAAAAGATGAACAGTGGAGTTGTGCCTTGAATCTATCGAGAAGAAGATAAATAGCGAAAGCTGTTGATGCTTTTAATCCATATCAGCAGATGATGTGGATTTATTGTATACGTGGGATTGCTAGCGTGGTAATATTGGATGGCAAGTTGACCGAGCCAAGATTTGGGCCACTGGCAAAAGTTCGTGATTTTTTAAGATATAAAAAAAAATTAAGGCCAAAATTAAGACTTGGCCTAAAATTTATGTTTTTTTCGGAATTGGACCCATAGGGGAAATATATTGAGGATAGGTGGTGGTAGGAGCCACGGCTGTTTACGCTGTTTAGCACTTCAATCAAAGGGAGAATGACCTGTCACCTGGTGAGTCGGCTGCACTTTACCGCCACTTCCAGATCCCAAATCTTTTCCTCTTTTTCACGTTTCGTTTTTTGTTTTCCCTATGGACCGACACCTCTAATTTCGTTTTTCTTCATTTACGGGAGCTTTTTAATGGGGACGAAGCCAAGTTGTCTTCTTCGTTTACAGGGCAACTCTAGGTCCCATTCGGACAAGGAGGCCCAGCTTGGATGAGACGATATTTTACTTCATGGTCCTTTGCCCGTTTTCAAAGGCCGACGCCCACGAGGAACTAAAATAAGCCAAGCTTCACATGATAAATGCATGATAGCGAATTAAGGTTAAAGGTGATAAGGACTGGAGGGCAACTAACGAAAGCTCCCTACTAGGGGAATCGCGACCCGTGCCAGCATGTCACATGAGAAGATAATTTATTGCATTCAAATGGAAGACCTAGCGATTTGGTTCTTCCTCGAGCATCTCTGTTTTCAACGTTTTCCGAGCAATAAGATCCAGGAGAGTGAAAAGAAAACCACAGAATCTAGACAGGTACATGTTGAGAGATACCCAGTAAAAGTGAGACGACAGGTAGATGCAACTCACTGTTGATGAGCCACTTAAAACGCGTAAGATGCTATCTCAGTTTATATATCGAATCCAATGAGGGATAAACCTTTTGGCTTTGCCCCGAAGAATCTTTAGAAGGGAAGAAAGAAAGGAAAGGGAAAAGCTTTGATTGCTGTTACCGAATCTCAGAAGAAGGCGCATGAAATTCGATCACCTGCATCCCTCTTCCAGCTACTGCTATCTGGTACTGGTCCCTGGAATGGGATTAAAAAAAAACAGCTTTTAAAACTGCCAGAAGAGAATTTTGTGCTGCTCAGGCTTATTTTTCACTTTTTTTCACAATAACTGCAAATATAGTATTGGGGGAATATGCATCACTAACCGGCCAAAGGATCTTGCATCCAACGCTTCTGGCTCTGGCACACTAATGATGAAATGAGCAAACTCCGTTAGTGTACCCAGTTCCTTGCTAATCCAGCACCTGACCCGCTGATCAAGACCAGTCGAGAAAACCCAAGTGCCATCTGTCCAAACGCCTTCATAACAATGACTAAAGTTAGAACTTACAGAAGAGGAAGGCATTCGAGGGGTCTTGTGTATATCATTTAAAGAAGTTAGAACTTGCAGAAAATTCACCCAGCAACTATCTAGAAGGGCAAAAGATGTTCTAGAAACGGGTATCATCCCTAATGTTCACAAAAAATATAACTTGGAGTTGACCTTGTGCAAACAACATCGAGGACAAAGGGATAAGGTTCAAAACTATGGGAAAAAGCAAATATCGTTAAAGGTGCGCAAAAATATGTGGTTTGTAGGAAAAGATATTCTCTCAAGGAAAAATTGACAATTCACAATGACTGACCTCAGAAAGTTCAGAGCAAGGGGATGTAAAGGTCAGAAGTAGAAGAAACTGCAGAAGACATGCGACTTTGACAAAGATAGAATCAAGAACCAAAATATCTACCACTTAATTTGAACGTTCAATCTCAAGAGAAGGCAATTAAAGTTAATTACATATAAAGAAAAAAAAATTTGATGAAACCTCTACCTTTTACAGCAGAGTTGTGAGCAGAAGCTATTTTTTCTTGAGAAATGAATTCAATCGTCCACTTGGTTTTCTGGTTCTGCTCATCATGAAGAAATTCCTCCATGAGTACAGAATTACTGATGTCTGAACTTGGAACATCTGGATCTTGGACCAGAGTCTGTACCAACACCTCAAATTCAAGAATATGAAGTGCTTGGTCATCACCACCACTGACTAATTGGTACAGAAAATGACCATTGGAACTTTGGCCAAGTTTTGTTTTACAAACATGGAGACAATTCACACCAGATTGGTGAACACCATTAAGAACATGAATAGGATTTACTTCGATAATCTCGAAAGAGGAATTAGCTGCGTTGCTATCTAACTCAGGGGAGGCATCTAGCATAGAAGATGAAGACCCGGAGGCAACATCACCAGTCAACTTCCCGTTTAGTTCCTTTATAGCTTTCACAGTAACAGGATCACTGATTGGCTGTTCCTTATAAGCAACTTTGCTTAGCGACCTCCACCATCTTCCACCCTGGCTTCCTCTCCCAGTCCGTGGCCGTTTCTGACAATCCATGAGCTTTTCTAGATGGATATTTGACAACCGCCTCATAAAAGCTTCAACACTTTCAGTCAGATCCCAGAAGGCAATACTCCCATCAGTGGCTCCGCTAACCACAACATATACATTCCCAATCTGCACATTTTCTGGAATTCAAAATGCAAGATCAAATTAACGACTCTTGTCAGGAGCACACGACATCAAGCATGAATAAGTCCGAAACATGACTTCTCTAACAATTATAGCTGTAGGAGACGATAGAATGTGAGTCAAAATATTGTGGACATGAGAGCTGCCTAAGCTGTGCCAAGTATGATTGGTTTCTATCAAGATTTGACATATACATGTTAAATTGCACATCTAATATGACAGCGCTGTCAACATATGCTAAACAATGCTCTCAGGTAAATAACCAACCATCTGATAGTTGTGGAATGATGACATGCTGCAATGATAGAACTGGTGATGATAGAGGAACCATCAGAGCAACATCAAACCTGCAATAGGGGGGAGAAGGAGTAACTATATTTGAGTAAGAGGAAAGAGGGAGTGGAGATAAGGAACCATTCTAAGAAGCTCCTTGAAATTACCACAGACGATAGGGCAAGACGAGAGCTCGTATTGCAAGTGTAGCATCTGAACAAGCCACGACCATAAAACAAACAGTTAACCTGAAACGAAGACAAAAAGGATGATAAGACAAAATGCATCAGAATTTGAGAAAGTTACAAACAAAACAGAAATGAATATGCCCACCTTGAACCAGAATGTCTAACGAGAAACGCAGTGACAGCTAGGTATCTCCAGTCATCTTCATTTTTATCACCTGCAGATACTTTCGACTGCAGAGCCTCTTCAGACAGAAGTGATTTACATCTTACATTCTGCTTTTTAATGCTTCCTGGTATTTTGGAAGGCACTGAATACTTAACTGGCATGTCCGTGGAAAGCCATTGGAATGAAAATGTAGAGGACCCAGCTGATGAAGGCAATGAGCCATTTTTGGCTTCCTGTAATCGTAAATCAGTAACACCATCTTCTTTCCCATCTGGTTTTCTTCTTCTCAGCAGCCAAGAAGTCAATACTCGCTTTGCACCAACAGAAATAAGCAAAGATGGATTATGTTCATCCTCCATGAGAGTTCCGTTTAGATCCTTCGGGAGGTTCTCTATATCCTCTATATCAGACACGCTAGTACTTGATGAGGTTGTATGTATATTCGAGACACAACATATTGATCTGACAGCGGATCCGCCAACATGCTCTCCAAGTAATTTGGATGAAGACCAATTGTCAGTGCATACAGTATACCTAAATCAGGCACAATTAAATAGCTTAGTATGTGAGTTTGCTATTCCTTAATTGCATATCTAATTGCTCATGAGATGAGATAGATGAAACCAAATTATTAAGAGGAATAATATTAAATCCGCATGTCCCTAGGAAAAGAAGGTTGGAAGTTTGACAGACCACCATAAGACTAGGATTTGTCATTGCATATTCATGGATAAGTTCAACAAAATTATGTGACTCTGTACAATTTGGCAGGCGGACAACAAGATTTCCTTCTTTGTGTTTTAATAATCATCAGTTTTTAGTTTCACCATATCAAAAACAAAATCCAGAGTTATCAAGGATAAAATCTGAGATGGAACCTTCAAAATCTATATACAAAATGCTTTTCACTACCTATGCAGTTGTTCTAACCTTGTTTCCCAGATTTAATTAAACAAAATTTCTTACTGAGGATGTCTAAATTGGCATCAAACAAAGTTCTTATAGAAACCGGCAAAAATGATTATAAAGAAAAAAGGAGGGGCAGAAACAAATTGAGAAAGAATTAACAGAGAAAAGGAAAATGAGAACAAGATCCTATTAAGCATTGCATAGCTAAACTAGGTTCTAAAGATAGCATGTGAATGTCAGAGGAACTAGAAAGTGACATCACTTAAGGGAAATATTGGCAACACAAGAGACTCTAGGAAGCTGACTTTGGTTCAGTGATTCTGACAAAAGCCAGCTTTATTGTATATGTAAATTTATCCAGAGATCCACTGCGCTGCGTCTGCCAGAGTCACACCACTTGTGGCTATTACCCGGCAATGGTCAAGTGAAAGCAAATAACCTTAATCTTAAATATAAAGAATCTTTCTGGGTGTTGACAAAGGTAGAGTTATGTCAATCCAAATTGTAAAAGAAAGTCATCACAATACCTAGTCAGCCTCACTGTCCCATCCTCACAACCAGTTACAATCCAACTTGATTGTCTATTTTTTCTGAGCTGCAAATCTCCAGTAACAAAGCATAAAGAATGCACCTCCCTTCCATGGAACTGCAAACGTAGATTTTGAGGGAGTATCTTGTCCTTTGAGTCCATTGTCCAGTTTCTATGGATGTAAATAATGTCATCCTGGAACAAATAAGTTAGAATGAGAACAATATTTGGAAGTAGAAGCCATATGTTATTTTCAAATAAGTATGCTTGACCGGAAAAACAAGCATCTACAAATGAGAGCTTGTTTTCTTAGAGGGGAAAGTGCGTCAATGCATGGTGGAAGCATCTCACTGCTAAACACAAATCTTACAGCGGAGAGTGGGCAAGATGTAAAAAAGGATAGGAGAAGACCTTAAATAGATGTGAATAGACTTAAAAAAAGATCTTGAGCCCTTGGATCTTAGAGAAACTAGATATCAGACAGAGAATAAAGGCATAAGATGGTTCATGTAGCCAACCCCACCTACTGGAATAAGATAAGAGAATAATGGCATAAGATGACTAATGGAACCCTTGGATTATACTAAAACTTGACAAAAAACGGCATAAGATGATGTAGCCAACCCAGCCTAGTAGAATAAGATTTTGCCGTTCTACATGTCAAATCTAAAGAGCCGTAGCATGGGAAAAGAGTGAGGATATTATGAACCCAAATGATCAATTCATGGGCCAAAATTTACATATTTTGGTAAGGCTTTCTCCTGGGACTCGTTTAATGAGAAGTCCCTAGAATTTTGTTGTGGTGTATTATTTCATCTTGAGTAGAGAAGGCCCATTTATGAGGTGAGACGCACTGCAAGTCCCACTGTTTAGTAACTGAAGACAACCAACTAGTGGTGAAAGTGTCTTAGACAATCGAATAAAATGATGTCAGATTTTTCCACAGATAAATTCCGACAATCAAATAAATGATGTAAGATAATTCTAGGAATAGATTTCCAACGGGATTCACTACTTCTATCTCCAATATGATCTCATTTCAGTATGATAATACGAACAAACCTTGACATATGCAAAGCAGTTCTTCATCTCTGGTACATCACCCATATAATAAGAATGTGGACGCCGCCAACCGCCGCATGAAACTTGCAGGACCTGTTCCAATCGTACTGTAAGATATCAAAACAAATATCTACCTGATGACCTGAACAAGAGAAGATAAGTAAAAATAACAAAAAACAAATGAAACAAATAAATAAAGAGGAGAAAAGGAAGAGAACCTTAGCCTCGGTAACTAAGTTCCATATTATAAAATCTGTGGATGCAAAACCAGATGCATAATTGCCCCTTGTTCTGTCACTGGTAGATTCATTATCAGTGGAAACAGATTCAATCATGCTTAATTCTTTCACCTGCTTCATCCCTACAAAATTCAAAGATTGCAGACCTTTGTCATATTCCATATAGCATATGCATCCATCAGCTCCGGTCTGAAACCACAAAGAGTGTGCGTCATTTAATGTAAAATGTCCCAGCAGACACCATTCCCATGGAATCATGTAAAGATATGTTTGCCTCAAGAGAGATGCAGAAATTAAAGGTCTTACACAACGTAATTCAATGCGATTGAAGCTCATGTGAGCCACTGAAATGCTAGAAACTGCTGAGATGCCATGAGCTCCTTTAAAACGGCTTACTGGAGATATTTTTGCTGCTGACATGACAAAGGTATCCAGCAACAGGTCCTTCAGTAAAGGGAACAGAACCAGATTACCACGTAGATCCCCACAGATCAGCAGCTGCAACATCAAGCAAGATGATCATGTCCATATGGACTCTGCATAATACAGACTAGTTGATAATAAGGTTGGGTTTCCTAAAAGTAGTGTCTAATCAAATATGTGGTCCAGAATTACTTGTTTTGATAGATTGATAGGATGAAGATTGCTAGCTATGACGGAAGGAAGATGAGTTTCCTTTTATTCATAACCCTGACGGCCATCAGCAATGGCCAAGGTTGGTGACCGTAGATAATCATGCACTTGCTACAAAAAGATTTTGCTTACTCATGACTGTTGAAATGGGCATGTCATTCAATGATTGGAATAAAAGCTAAAATTTTCTTAAAAGTATAAAAAAGCTCATGGTTCTTAAATGTTAGCCTCAAGATGTGGTCAATAGAGTGCAACAGATAATGTTAGTTATGACAAACAAAATAACACCATTTTCAAGAAATTAACATTTGTATCTCCTCATAGTATAACAAAAATTTAGCTTTCTTACAGATACGTTTTTTTTATAGGTTTTCTTACAGATGATAATGTCAAGCCATTAAAGGAAGGGTGATAACAATGATCACCAGCATATACCTCGTTCTCAAATGCCACATCCAAGCACATAATTCGAGCTCCCAAATCTGATTTGAACTCAGCGATTGGGGAAATTTGTGGATTGTTTTCTGGATAAAGAGAACTAGATTGTGGAACCTCGAACAATCTCCAAAGTTTCAAGGCTCCTCTAGGGTCAGCAGTGAAAATGAACCTAGACAGTATGGAAACCAAAGACAATTATGAGAACCTAGAAAAGATCAAGCACCATAAATATAAGCGACAAACAAATAGCAGAGGCTAGCTTTTCAGAGGCTAGAGAGCTCTTGTGTACATCAGTAGACAATAGTTTCGGAAACTTGACTTTGGGTTTTTACTGCATTGATACGACACAAAACCCTTAGGATTACTATTGTGCACTTTAAATCAAATGTGCCAGGGAAAAACATACCAGATCCTGAATCCACTCCACTTCCATTATCAAAAACCATTAGACACATGGCTATCCATCGACTTTGACACCCTTACTATTGAAACAATAGTTCTCCTACATGAAGCATCTCTTTTTGTTCCCAACACCCCAAAGTGACCTGCCTAACAAGGTTTAGATGAAAGCATTTTTTCCCAAACAACCAATGTGTACTTGTTGCGTAACCAGGCCTGCCCCTTTCTCCTCGTTCAACCCCTACAACTAAACTCATGATGAGGTTCCAACAATGTTTGCTCGTTCCTTTGAGAATTTAATCATCACCAGTTCAACGACATGTTCCAAAGTTCAAGAAGAGAGCATTACCTATGTCCCAGTGACTTGCACCAATGGATTCCTAAGAGCTGTCGATCCATTTCAGCTGCCCAAGAGAAGCTGGCACTCACTTTAGGAGAATCAGAATTCTTTACAATTCTGACAACTGTTGTCCATCCTTTACCATCTCCAAGAGCAACCCAATCATCAGCATCATTCCAAGGATCATATGGATTTGAGGGCAACAATTCCATACAAATAATTGGCACCTCATTACTTGCTCGAACAAGTTCAGTCCACCTTAGATCACCATCATTGCATAATTTAGCATGATAGAGATAACCGTGATTAGTGGCAATATATAGTGCATCTTCACGTGAGAAGCTCAAGCATCGGACATACTCGCTTTTGCTGCAACAAGTTAAGAAAAAATCTGTTAAAGTATCACACATCGTTTGTCTACAAGGCTTATATGATCTTTCTATACATGTGATCTCTCTCTACCTAATAGCCTAAGCTTTTACATTGGACTTTATAACTTGTTACTAAAGGTTTTTCATCTTAGATTCATTTTGCATGTTAGGTGCCCTATTCGTCATTTCCAAGTATGTTCAAAGTCCGGTTTGAATGTGAAAACAGAGTAAAAATATCCCACATCGCTTGTCTATTAGGTTATTATGTTTTTTATACACATATGATCTCCTTCCACCTAATAGCTTAAGCTTTTAAGTTAGACTATCTAAGAAAACCAATAACAGTGCATGAAATAAGAAAATGATAAAAGTAAAGTGAAATACAAACAGAAAAAGAAATATGAACTTCTTAAAAGCATTTCAAACACAGATAAATGTCCATGTAAAATCTTCATTCAGTCTCGAGTCACAGCTCATTTAGCCTGCTCATCTATGTGATGAAGCAACGATACAACAATATGTGATGAAGCAACGATACAACAACAGATTCACTACAAACCGTAGGAGAATGATCTTCAATCATGTCAATTGTGCTCATTTAGCCTGCTCATCTATGTGATGAAGCAACGATACAACAATATGTGATGAAGCAACGATACAACAACAGATTCACTACAAACCGTAGGAGAATGATCTTCAATCATGTCAATTGAATTGAACACCAACAATGCGATTCAACAACAAAATATTTAGTCTTTTTCTATTAAGATAGTTCAGTACAATGGTATTTTGATTTTCCAAATCTAAAGTAAGTTGATATTACCTGTCCATGTGTCCGCTATGACTTGATGAAGTCGGAAGATGTGTAGTAAGTAGTTCAGTTCCGTTGCTTAAGTCTTTTATGTTGGACTGTTTTGCAGAAGCCTCAACTAAAGAAGCTTCCAGTTTATGCACTTTAATTGCAGAGTCAAAACCACCAGTGACGAGGAGTGAAGACCTTGGATCATAGAGACACCGCCATAAACCCCTTCCGCTGAAGCACAATAGTGGCATGCCATTACCAACTCATCATTGTGCAGATACAAATGATATTCATTTGAGGACAGTTACTAAAAGTAATTACTTCTACCAAAAAAGAAAGACTTAAAATAAATAATTGACCAGGTTACAGATAATTGGTATTTGTTTCTTCAATGAAGTAAATAAATCTTAGAGGCAGCACTATTCATAAATGAAGACAAAAAAAACCCAATGTGGGTTGAGAATTTAGAATTGCTTTATGCCAGCTTCCTAGCATTCTCCTTCACAAGCAAGGTGTCAATGATGTACACACTGTAATCTTCTCTTCAACTGAAAAGGGGCAAGTGCCACTATCACATGTGGTGTGCATTTGAATCAACATCAATGGAAACGAAGGCAGTGAAAAAGAAAAAAACCAACTATAGTGACTTACATGTGCTCCCTAATGACCTCATGCTGTCGTCCATCCAGTCCCCACACACGACATGAGCAATCCTCGCCAGCAGTAACAATCAACTAAGAGAAATCACAAGAAACAGAAGTTAGTCACAGCATCGAAAAGACAGCAATAAGAATTAAGTGGACTTGATTCCAAGTTGCTGAACAGAAACTTTAAAAAGATGGTCATAGCATCAAGTGAGCACTCTCTGTGCTTGAATATGTAACAAAATACATGAAATGCCCTTGATGGTGACATTTGAACTAATCTATAGCAAATACCAAATCTCTAGTACCAATTGCTTGATCTTTGATCTTACAATGCCGTTTCTATTGTGCCTATTTTTATACTTCAATGAAACTTCAAGGCTTCTTTCGTAAGAATCAGCTTGACGACTTATGTATTTAGGAAAGAAAGACACCATCCAAAATGCTAGTGAAAAGAAATACAATCTGAGAGACAACTTCTGAGACACTAGCAAAGAGAAATTCAATAGCTGTTTAGTTTACATTACTGCCCAGGATTAAATCTTTATATTATTAAATCTCCAAGAATGAAGGTTCATTTCATTAAGCATAAAAGAGCCTTCCGTTTGCATTTGAGGAATATGATATGGCTCATGTTGCACCGACTTGCATGTACACCATTGCAGCAACTAAAAGTCCAAAGCAACTTCTTTTTAGCTCTCGTCAAAGTAGCATGCCACAAGCAAATAACAACAGGAACATCAATGTCACTCAACTCAAAAGAAAACTTACACACAGCTTAAAATAGATAATTGGCAATGTCGAAATATTTCTGTTCCTTTGCCTTCTCAGCAGTCTTATATCACTCTGTTAACGAACCTTACATTATCAGACATATAGCAATCCCAAACTCGAGCACTGTGACCAAAAAGCAATCCAACCTCCCCTGCATCTTTAGAATATTGCGACTTGCAATGAACTTCCCAAATACGTGCACTGCATTCGTAAGACATCTGAATCAGCAAATTTTCCATCATCAAAGCAATTTGGAAAAATTACACTGGAGCTGCAGGATTAAAAAATCAACCTCCGATCATCAGATACAGAGACCAGTTTGGAGCCATCAGAGGACCATGCAATTCGAAATATTGAACCTTCATGCCCAACAAGTCTACAGATGTGAAAAGCTTCATAGGGAAGACATTCATGCAGGAGACTGTTGCAAGCATGAGAGTTTCTGAGGCCTTCTCCTGTGGGCTCAATCGAAGATGGAGCGTCATGACGGGAAACCACTTTCCAGATCAAAATCTGTGCAATTCATTCAGGCAATTTGCTTAAGTTTCAACCAGAAGCAAGAAGATGCAAGCTAATAGCTAGTAAAACTTTCCAACCCAGACTTTTAGTAAAATTTTGGGAGAAATGCCAGATAATCCAACAAAGTCTTGTCCTAATTTAACTATCAGAAAAGGAACAACCACCAAAGAATGATATAAAAAAAGAAATTCACGGACAAGATAAAGTTCACCCCTTGCAACAACTAAAGGAGGATAAAATGATTTAGAGAAGTCGAGTTTCACAATAAATCACAAATCTTCAAGAGGGCAAAATGATCACATGCTCACCAAAATGGAGCAAAATCGGAACGCAAGCAATGCACATTCACAAAATTTAAGGATCGAATGATTTGCCACCTCATTGTAAATCGTTCCAGATGCAACTTGGAGATCTTCAAGATTGTCACCCCACAACCGCATGGAGTACAGGAGGCATCTCTCTACATTAATAATCCAACCAAAGGTAAAAAACGAGGAAACACTCAAATCATTTTCCTTTTTATTTTGATTTCTGTTTTTGCAGGGAATTGGGAGGAGGGGCAGAGGCTCGCGAATTATATATCTCGAAAAATTAAAAATGTGTCCGGTGTTGTCATTGCATCAACTGCATGCAGTTGAATCGCTCAACGAAACTGCAATACCCTCATGCAACTACAACAAAATATAAAGAATGGAAAAGAACAGTAAATTGATGACTAACCAGGGGAAGAAACCGCAAGAATCAAGCTACATTTATCGACATCCCAAAGGTGTACGGAGTTGTCACTGCATCCTATAGCAACAGTACGACACCTCTGCAGCTCATCCGAAGAAGTTCCATCGTCCTACCAACCAAACTCACGACTCAATCAAACCATCATAAGAAAACAGAAGAACAATCGAAGCTCGAACAACAGCATTTCGCGAACCAAGAAGCTGGCCAAAACCTCACCTTCAAGAAGCGGACGTCCATAACCCAGTGGCTCAACCTCGGCACCGCGGAAATCAACTCCAAATCCGCCGACGACGACACGGTTCCCCTCTCCTCCGGCGCTTCCCTCCTCCCGACCCGCACGGACAAGCGAAACAGCTTCACCGTCCTCTCCCCGTACACGGCCACCGCGCGATCGAGCGCCGAAGAAGGCGACGACGACGATCCTCCGGTGAGATCGGCGCCACCGAGGACGATCCCGTGCACGCGGATCCCCCGGAAGACGTGGAACGTCCGCAGCATGGCCCCGGATTCCAGGTCGAGCAGCGATACCTGCGAGCCGGAACCTGCGAGCAGAAGCCGGGAAACAAGCACGTCGGACTGGCGACTCTTCGGGAAGAGAGAGAGAGAGAGAGAGGGAGAGAGAGAGAGAGAGAGTACCGGCGAGGAGGAGCGGGAGAGAGGAGAAGGGGGGAGGAAGGTGGAGGAAGCAGAGAGCGGAGATTTCTCCGAGGTACTGCCCGCACTGAATCCGCCATTCGCGCCGCCGCCGCTGCTGCTGCTCCTCGACGGGGTCCGCCATTTTCGGTGCGAAATGCGCTCGCAGGTGAAGAAGCTCTTGACTGTTGCTGCTTGCTCGAGCTCAGAGTTGCTGCTGGTGTGTGCGCGCTTCTCGTGGGGTTCATGTGAGGTTTTCGCCGTGACCCAAAAAGAAAAAAAAACACATATATACTCCCGAACTTTATGTCAAATGCCGTGACTAAACTTTTAATATATTCAAAATAATCCATAGGCTTTCAGTTTAATGTATAATAGCATCGCTGAATTTTTAATTTATTCAATATGATCTATGAACTTTAATTCAATATGTAATTTCGTTTCTGAACTTTTAATTTATTCAGTGTGGTCTTTGAAATTTTAATAAGTGTTCAATTTAGTCCATGGACAAAATAATTCGGGGACTAGATTGAATCCACCGATATAGCAATTCAGGTACTAAATTGAATATTTATAAAAAAAATTCATAGACCATATTGAAGAAATTAAAAGTTCAAGGACGACATTGCTCAAAGGTTAAAATTCAAGGGCCATATTACACATATTAAAAGTTTAGGGAAGAATGAAAAATACTTAAAGGCTAAAGTTCAAGGATCATATTGCACATATTAGTTTAGAGAATAATGAAAAATGCGGCGTGTGCGCGCTTCTCGTGGGGTTCATGAGAGGTTTTTGCCGTAACCAAAAAACAAAATAATTTAAATAGTCCCCGAATTTTGTCTCAATGTGTAACGTCGTTTCTAAACTTTTAATATATTCAAAATAGTTCCTGAACTTTCAATTTAATGTGTAATATCGCTCCTGAATTTTTAATTTGTTCAACGTGGTCTATGAATTTCAATTCAACATGTAATATCGTCTTTAGACTTTTAATTTGTTCAATGTGATTCTTGAAATTTTACTAAGTGTTCAATTTAATCCATGGACTAAATAATTCAGGGACTAGATTGAATCCACAGATGTAGCAATTCATATACTAAATTGAATATTTATAAAAAAAATTCATAGACCATATTGAAGAAATTAAAAGTTCAATGACGACACTGCTCAAAGGCTAAAGTTCAAGAGTTACATTGAACATATTAAAAGTTTAGGGAAGAATGAAAAATGCTCAAAGGCTAAAGTTCAAGAGTTACATTGCACATATTAAAAGTTTAGGGAAGAAGGAAAAATGCGGTGAGCGTGGATCGAACACGCGACCTTCAGATCTTCAGTCTGACGCTCTCCCAACTGAGCTATCCCCGCACCTCTGTCAGCCTTCTCGTCTTAAGATATATATAATATTTTTGATTACGACAATACCAAAGAAGAAAAACAAGACAGTCCCGATCGTATGTATTAAGTTGCCGTTTCGGTTCTTCTTCCTCCTACCTTTCCAGACTTTTCAATCTCTCTCTCTCTCTAGTTCTCTCTCTAGCTTCTGCGCGGATTGATGGGGAAGATGACCTCCTTCAGGGACGAGTTCACGTTCGGTTCGTTCGATCCCTCTCCCTCCCTCTCTCCCTCTTGCTCTCTTTCCATCGATCTTTACGCGCTCCGCCGCGTGCTTGAATTGAAATGCTTGCTCAAGACTGACCCTCCGCCGTTTCTGTCCCGGCAGAGGAAAGGCTGGACGAGTCGCGCGACATCATCGCCAAATACCCAAATCGCGTCCCCGTGAGTCCCCCTTCCCTGCTCCGTCAAAATCCCTTTTTTTATTTTTTCATTCCTTGCTTTCCTCTCTCTCTTTCTTGTTTTCGGGGCATTTTCTTGTTCATCGTGGAATCGGGGCCCGACGCCGGGTGGTTTTGGGATGTGGGTGTGGTTTGTTCTTGTCTAATTGAAGGTGTTCTTTTTCGTTATCCGCTTTTGATGTTTCTGTTTTTCTTCTTTCTTGAGCGAAGCTGTTTGCTTGACGTGATCGGGCCGGTTTCTGCAGGTAATTGTGGAGAGATACTCGAGAACGGCGCTCCCTGATATGGAGAAAAAGAAGTAAGTCGAATGAGTAGTTTTGCTTGCTTGCAGGAGCGATGCGTGAGCATGTTCTGAACCGAAAGTATTCGAACTTTGCATAAGCATCGCTCAGCCCGTAATATACAAGCGGAAGCTATGAATGTTTCGTTAGCTAGCCACTTTTAGATTCTAACTGTTAATTGTAATTCTCAAGCTCTGTGGTTCTTTCTGGCTAGCACGAAATGTTCTTGCTTCTTCCTTTATGCCATGCGGGGTTTGCTACGTTGAGTTGTGGCATAGATGGGTACTTGCTTGTGTGGACATTTGAGCCGAACCGGATAGCCACTGTCTCGGATGACATATGGTCGCGGCTACTATCTTAAGGGTCTCTTGTATCTATCGACTTCAGTGCTCGCTGCAGTTTTTGAGAAATGAGAGCTGATGTTGAAGAAGTCGCGTCTTTTAGAGCTTCTTATCGACCGGTTGACGAACAAAATCGATTAATGAGTATTTTTGTGATGTTTGTTGGTATGTTCTGATGAAAAAGAATGGGGAAAAGTGGGAATGTGTTGTCCATAAGCACATCAGTCAGAGCTAATGCAGCTATGCCCCTAACCACAGCGTTTTGTTTTGCTTTGACAGATTTTTGGTTCCTCGTGACATGTCTGTCGGACAGTTCATACACATCTTGAGCAGCAGGCTTTGTCTAGCTCCTGGAAAAGCCCTGTTTGTCTTTGTAAAGAGCACGCTGCCGCAGACAGGTAAATTTGCCTTCTAGATCTCTTATCTGTATGAATGACTTGTGGGGAAGCTTAGCATTCATTGCCCACTTCTTTTGATTGTTTGCTGCAGCCAGTTTGATGGACTCTGTATATGAATCGTTCAAGGATGAGGACGGATTTCTGTACATGTGTTACAGTAGTGAGAAAACCTTTGGCTCACAAATTGTGTAGATGTGTGGATAATGGCCTCTTGTAAAAGCTCTCTATCTTCAATCATACGTGTGTCCATTCATTCAAATTACATTGTTCACCACATGTTACACTGCGGGATATTCAATGTCTATTCGGTGTAATTTCTTTTTACGCCACTGCAAGGGTTAGTGCTTTCTTTCTGCACTAGCCTCAATATGCAGAAGTATTTGTTTCTGTTCCGTCTCTTCATGTATGCTTGCTCTGCTTGCACTTTCATTCTTTTCTAAGTATTCGGAGTGCAGTCAAAGGGCAGCGTGGTCTCTTTGTTCGATCGATGTTCTCGTGCCTTGGAGTGCCTTTGTTTGGTGGCAAAATGTTCAGGGGAGTTGACCTTAAGATGATGTTTCATGATTTACAATTTTTCTGACGGCCTAATTGCGGCATTTCACACGGAGAATGACGATGACCAAAATGCAGGCCATACCAAATGATCACAGACAAGCCACGCTTATCCGAACTCTATAAATTACGTTTAGCAATCGATACCCGACTAGGAAGTTAAATTGCCGTGTACTTAGTTTGGCAAGAGAGGGACTACAAAACCGACATTTCGGCAAAAATTAAGCTGATGCTGTAGTAGGGTAAACATAGTCAAATCAGTTAAAAGGGAATCTCGCACAATTCTGTATTTCAACCAAAACCGAACATTTATATATAGTTTGTCAACAGCACCCAAATCAGCAGCAATTAAAGAAGCTGCTCGTTAAGGGCCCGAAGTATCTCGACAAAAGGGTATAAACACCAGAGGGACCATTGCACCGGAAATGGAAACTTAACCAAACTAATATCATCGAACCTAGCGCTGTAATTCTCATATGAAAAGTAACCTTTGTGTATTATCCACGCTCTGCTGTGGTCCAGGCAACCCATGCGCATAAAAACTGGCCGAGTATCGAGCATCATGCCTTCATCCAACAGCCTTTGATGCAAAAGGATACTTCGCTGAGCACCTAAATTAACTGCCCTGCCCAACTGAACCTAAATGATGCTTACAAACACGATGAGCTCTGAGAAGAAGACATTCTCATGAGTTTCAAGTTCAGTCGTAAAATCCAGAATCCCAAAAGCTTCATAGTCAAAACTCCTATAGCAGAACCACTAGAGTGCTTCTAATAGAAAAGCTTCTGACCGCCGCCATTCTTCCAAACCCCACGCACAGGCAATGCACCATCAGGATCTCCACTGCCTTTTGATCTGTTATCCACTGGATCAGGATCGGAATCGGAATTCTTCAGGTCTAAAACTGCAGCCTTCGAGTCCTCCCCCAAACGAACTCTGTGAAATTTTGACGTTTTCTTCCGCTGCTTACTCCCTCCACCTCCATCACCAACACTGTTATTAGTTCCACCAGCAGCAGCAGACGCCTCTGATTTTGTTTTACTATTAGAACTCAGTGACAATTGCTGCTCGCCACTAGTCACTACCTTTGATTTCCCATTGACAGATCGGTATCCATCCCTTGATAAAACCTCCACCTCTTCTTCTGGCGGCTTATACTTTGACTGCATCTCCTGAACGGAGCTCATAATGCTATCAGCCAACTTATTCTTCCGGTTGCCATCAACAGCACCAGTAGATTTACCCTTACCTTTCCTATTACCATCACCATTCCCTAAGAAGTTGTCCCGACTCCAACCACTTTCCCCGACACCACTCCTTCGCATTCTAGCATTATGTGTTTCAATAAGCTCTCTTTGTTTCTCAGTATCGGGGCATAGTCTAGCCAAATCAAGAATCAAATGTGACAATCCAAAATTCTGCACATAATCAAGGTATATTCCTGTGTCAATTGAACCCTGACGATAGTGAGCAGAAATCTCTTTGAAAACAGTGTACTTCTCTTGATCATCATCTAGAGCAGCTCGTATCTTTTCTACCAGCGATTTGTTTGCAGCTTGGACATCTTCCACCTTTGGCAAAACCTGGCTTGTGGGAGCCATTTTGCGCACCTGGTTAGCAGAGACCGGTGGAAATTCAGATGGAGATGGCTCCATAGATGCCCTCTCAACAAGATTAGGCGCTGATGAAGAAGATATCATCTTATTGGTGCTACTGCTTTCAGTATGCTTAGAAGAGCCAGCTGACATAACTGCGTGAGCTTTAGCAGCCCGACTCTGACCCTTAGCCAAACTAGCATAACTTGATAAAGTAAGTCCATTACTCATACTTGGGGTCGCTACAGATGCAACATTTGCTGTATGCGCAGATGGAGGAGTTGATGAGAATGAGGAACGACTTGCAGCCGGCCAAGCCTGAGATGGACTTGTAACATTCTTGCGTCGAAGACGGGCAGCCATTGTGTTCTTTGACAGACCTTCCGAGTCCCATTTGTTTGCCTGTTGACTGGAGCTTGCAGCCATGGGAAGAGGAGGAAAGGCAGTTTCTTGTAGAGGTCCACTCTGAGAATTTTGCCCCAAAGCTTGGAGATATCTTGAAGAAGGTTCGGAATCAGTTGTGTTAAGGGACTCAAATGGCTGGACTATTTCATCTATATCGTCCAAATCTCCAGGATCAGTAATTATATGTGCATTGGTCGATAAGGATGGATCAGGCAGAGGGCGATCAACGTTTGCAGTCTCTAGACTGGCTTGAATGGCCATTGATATCTGCTCTTCAGCAAAATCACGATGAAATGTCCTACTCCTTCCACGGCGACGATCTTGCTCATTGCCCCGACGGTATCGAAAGCTGGTGGGTATCTAATAGTAGAACAACAACATTTAGCCAAAGCATCAAGAAAGGGAAGAATGCCAACAATATATAACAGAGTCAACTTGCCTATAAGCATACTCAAAATAACGAGTGATCAACAGTAGGGTCACCAACTGAAAAACACTAGGATGCATGATATTCTTCCCTCAGAATTACTCAAATCGATAAACCATATGTACCTGTAGTGCAGCATTCCGCTTAGAACGAGACATACGCCCACCATGTTCCAAGGTATTATGCCGCTGAAATAATCGGATATACACGCCTTTAGAGGGGCTGCTAACACAACTGCATATATACTAAATAGATGATGACTAACCAAAACACAAATGACTGCAATTTTTTCCTAATCTAACATTTAACAAATCTAACAAGTGTCCAATTCGGACTATTTCATGAGCCATGATCACAGACCTTCATTTCTGCATCAGATTGAAAGACAATAAACTTTTTGGCAAGGCAAGCCTCATCCTCACACAGAAAGTGCTCTTGACGGAAGTGTATCTGTGAGAAACAAGTTTTAATAATACATAAACGTAAGAGCTGTTCTCTCGCCAAAGAGAGAGTTAAGACTGTAGGGTAAGATATATGAACATTGATATCTTACTTCTAAATCATCATAGTCCTTAAAGTATTCATATTGACCTGGGTGCTGCCTGCATTATCAGCAGTAAAGATGAGCTCTCCTGAAGATTCGGAATTTCAAATAGTATTATAAGTCCTAGTAATACTGCAAAAAATTTACCTTTGGCAAATAAAACACGTATAGTGTTCTGTCGACATATGAGTGTACAGTTCATTATCCCCATAAAAAGGTGTTCTGCAGAACTCACACATAGGATGCCCTGTGAAGCCACCTCTTTCACTCTCACTTCCATCAACCTCAGAATCTCCTGTGCTTATGTGGTGATTCAACTGTGAGCGACTATATAATTTCTGCTCACAAATGAATACCTGAATCACCAAAAAAAAACAAACGGAACATCAAACGCAGACAAAGCCAAGGAGGCAAGCCCTGTGGTAAGAATTCCATCTAAAATGTATTCGTATCATGTTAGATTCCACTATCTCCCCACCTTCCGCCCTTCCAAGCACAGGCTGCACATGAGTGCTTTATGCTGATGAAACAAATGACCCTTCAGCTGTTCGATATTCCTAAACCTCGCCCGACGTTTAGAGACATCATTGGCTTTCTCCTCTGATTTGTCACAAATACTACATGAAAGCTTGCACATTGCCTTTACCATCCTATAATGGTCAACATCATCAAAAAATGCCTGAGTATCTTCATGGAACCAATATGACCCAACGCGACCTTCTTTTGGTTCAGAAGGCAGTACTGAAAAGTCGTTGATTGTCCTCGTATAATCTCCTAATGCCTGGAAAAAGCAGCAGCATGGAGATTATTCAAAGCAAAGTAATCACTGCTAGAACTGAATACAAGGACAACTGAATCAACTAAAAGAAACCTGAACCAGGAAGAGGATATCACTCCCAAGGCACACTGAAACAGCAAAGGCATAAATTTGGAAAATAATATAGCAAGTTGTAACAATCAAAATGAAATCTCAAATCAAGGAACTCCGCATAAGACTTCATATCGATTCCCAAAATCAGTATATCTTATAAGAATCCCAGAATATGCAGTTGAGCTAACGAATCATATAAGATGATAACAAGGATTATTTTTAAAAAAATAGATAATACTCCCACAGATTAATTTGGACTTCACACCAAAAAATCAACATCTAGCAATAGACCCTCCGACGAAAACTATCTGAATTAGAAAAGGTATGTCATAGTCGTTCAGCATATACAAGCTGCTCAGCTAAAATTAAACTTGATCGTGGGCGGTAACCAATCCAGCTTTTCATCCTTCTACACTAATAAGAACACCATAGCCAATGGAGTTTCTCAATCAACTGCACAGAGAATTTCAACTCCGCAGGCTTCACACACCTTCAGAGGAATGCAGATCACACGAAAGCATAGTCGATCAAAGATCGCACTTAGTCTTTCTGCTTGAACTCAAACTAAGCCATAATCGCACAATCAAACAAAGTATATCATGGGACTTTATACCGTGTCAACGCTATCACATCATGGGTCGTGAACTCATCGCATCACCTGTGTGCAGTGGTGCATTATCATTGATCTGAGCGGTGCTGGCGCGTGCACACAATCGTACTAACACAAATTATCAGCAAACACATCCACCCCCCACAAAGAAAAGTTAAAAATAAAAAAAAAAACCCAACACCGCCACGAAAGTCCAATTCCTTCACTTCGATCCACAGGGACAAGGTCAACGCCACTCGTCGGGAAGGGGGAGGGGGGGCCCCTCACCTTGGTGACGAAGACGACGTCGCTGTCGGTCTTGCAGATGCAGCACCGCCGGTCGTCGCAGATGAAGCGGAGGCGGGCGACGCAGGTGGAGCAGACCTCGCGGTGGCCGCAGGCGCCGTAGGCCACCCACTCCAGCGCCTCGGCGCACACGGCGCAGGAATCGTCCATCTCCTCCGCGCGGGGGGGGAAGGAGGGCGGCGCCGCCCTAGGGTTTGCAGAGCCGGCGAAATCGAGGGGCGTGGGGTGGGGGTGGGGGGCGATCGGAGATGCGCGGCGGGGGAAGCGTTGAATCTTGCGCTCAGGGTAGGATCGCCGCGGAGACGGGAGGAGCAGAGATTTGCGAGATGACGATGACGACGACGACGACGAAGATGAAGGTGAAGCTTTTATGGTGGGATCGAACCTCAAAAAGTTTCGATTTTTCTTCAATACGAGCTCGGATTGGCGATGGAGGTGGGTGAGGCGAAAGGTTTGGGCAGCAAGAAATTTTTCCAATTTTGGATTTTCGATCGTGAAATTTTTGTAATTTTTTTGTGGCCTCAAGAGAAGTTTCCTTATGTTTTCCTTTTAATTATTTTGTTATTTTCGAGGAGATAACGGCTAAAACGGTCCTTAGGCTTTTAATTTTATTCAATCAAATCAATAAACTTTACTTAAATAGGCAATGTGATCCTTGAATTTTTAATTTTTTTCAGCATGATCCCTAAATTTTACCCTACTGTGCAATATAATCTCTCAATTTTTAATTTGTTCAATGCTGTCCATAAATTTTTTTATACATATTCAATTTAGTTCTCGACCATACTTTCATTAATTTAAGTTCGAGGATAACATTGAGTATCTTCGTATAATTCTTGGACTAAATTGAATATGTATCGAAAGTTGAAGGACCGTATTGAATAATTAAAAATGCATGGACGATATTGTACAATTAAACTAAAATTTTAGGACCATGCCGCGCATTGGACCGAAATTGAGGGATCATTCGGATCCATTCTTGCAGGTAACGGGAAACGAAGAAAAGTGTGAATTGTTCTCAGGTTCTCGAGTTGGACCGGCGGAAAATTTGACTGGGAAGAACTGTCTATGAAAATAAGATGGGAAATTTCAATGGTATGGTCATGGTAAAAAGCATGGGAAGCCAGCGTCAATTTCTCTTCTTTGTTTCCTCCCTTTGTCTTTTAAACATGTGTCCCAGGACGCTTCTTAGCCATATTGAGTAAGGGAACGTTTTCATTTTTTGATGCACCGAGCGAGCAAAATGAGGAAAACAGCACATTAGAAATGATAGCATTGCTGGCGAGGATCGAATCTCAGACTTGGTACTTTCTGGCCCCATCCTTTAGTCCTTTTACAAGTAAGGTTGCGTGTTTGCCAGCATGAAGCGCTTGTTAACGAAGTCATTTTGTCCATATCTGGTGTCGGGTTGCGTCACACTAAAGAAACAAGTGACTTGTTTTTCTAATGTCGGAGTAAACCTAATTTTGTACTGAAAGATAGTAGAAATTAACCATTTGGAAGATAAATAAGTGGGCTTTGAGAGTCCCGTAGCAAAAAAAAAAAAAAGGGGGAATCGGTCCCGCCATAAGTCGTATATTTTGAAATTTGTTGTGATTTACCTAAACTATCATGTCAATCACACTTTAGTAAGTTAACTTTATAGATTGTAATTCATCTGAAGTTGTCACAGCTTATTCGTCACTCATCGCTAGTAACTTACTGTTATGGACAATTTCATCTATAGAGTGCATAACATGAAATGTCATAAATCATGATAGGTGACGGCATCAATACTTAGTAATTTTCCCCAATAATCATATATCTCCCTTAAGTTCTTGTGAATGACAAGCTAGTAATGATTCTTCAAATGCCACAAATTCACCTAAAAATCTCGTAAAGTTGATTTCCCTAATATTTGTAATTTCTTATGAAATATCATAAACAATCGCGGGATATCGTAAACCAACGAGTTTATTGTAAATATTTTGCCTATTCTTATTAACTTATTTCAATGATTGTAACATTCTTTTATATGTTCCCATATAGTGAATAATTATCCTCGTATATTGTAATTTTCTTCGACCAATAGTGAGAATGACAAACTTGTAGTTACAATCATTTCCTTACACATTGGTAAGTTACTATCTTTCTTAATTCACCTTGCGGTCAAAATTTAAACTCTCTTAATCTAACGATACAGACTGAATGGGACCAGTGCTGTGTTTTTCTATGCGGGATCATAGAATTATTCCTGAATCAGTACATTCAACTTTACTCGTGTATTTTAACTTTTTATCGAATATATATATTAAGAGTCACAAACTAAAACACAAAGTATCCTCCTAGGTTTCTCTGGTCAGGCAAGAATCAAAGAATCGAGTGAAAACCTTACCAAAAAAAAAAAAAAGAATCGAGTGAATTGACAAAGAAGAAAAAGCAAAGAATTTGGATAGATCAAGCTGTCCTTCTCCTTGCGCTTCTCAACTCTCAAATGGTATGATTTCAGAATAAAGCAACTGGCAAAGCAAGAGAATGAAGCAATTGGACCTTGGAAACGAAGAAAGCTGTCATGATAAATAATCTCCATTGATCCCCTCTCCAACCATCATTCAATCAACCTGCAAACTTCGGACAAGTTGAAGATCCCCAACCTATGAAGATGACTTCTTCGGAAAAATGCAGCGAAGCCGACCATGGTACGTCCCCTCAAGTATAAGAACATAGTTCATGTGCTGCATGAGTTTCTCTCTTGCTAGCGTTAAAAAGATTGTCAATGTAATTGTTACATGAATAACTTGGAGTCTCGGATATAATTTGCACTCGGGATTGAAGGTTACTACAAGAACTTGTCGGTTGATTGGTTTCTTCTGGTTTTTTGTTGATGCAGAAACGACAATGCAGCTTAGAGATGTTGCACCGGCGCATTTTGTCCTCAAGATTAAGTCCTTCTCTTTGTTCACGATGAACAACATGGAAAAGTATGAATCGGGCGACTTCGAAGCAGGAGGATATAAATGGTTCATTTCTGTACTCTCTAGTCTCATCTCACACTCTCACATTCGAAGGCATAAAAGAAGTATTTACAATTTTACAGTGGCTTAACATGCTGGCCAAAAACACTGGTCAACTAACTTTTGAAGAGATTGTCCATCATATGGAATCCTATGGCTATGCCCCAAATTTGGGCCTTTCTTTCAAAGGATGGTTTAGATACTTTACAGGCATTAATTTATGTTACTGCTAAGAGTCTGGTGTTCGGACCTTTTGTAGTTTTGTATATTCATCCAAAATAAGGTAAGCTTTTCCAAGATGAAGACACCGTCGTGACAATAAATCTAGCTTCAGTAATCAGAAGTTCAAGCGCTACAGAGATTCTAAGAATAATTAGGGTCAGTTCACAACTAGAAACTTTTAATGTACATTATGTGATCGGGAGCATCTTGATTCTGTAGGAAACTGATCCTCTATCCCAGTGGAGACAAGAGCCGAGATGGAGAACATCACGTCTCCATATATCTGGCGGCTTCTGGGGAGAGTCCTTTCCAACTTGGTGGGGAGATTCACGCGACCGTCAGGTTCTGTTTGTATGATCAAAACTGCAATAGGTATTGGACTGAACAAGGTAAAAGCTCTGTAATGACAGCAAAAAGGCAAGACATTGTCACCTTCTGAACACTAACATAAAATTGACGAAATTTCACTTGTGAATTGAAGGGAGAGTCATAAGGTTTCACGCATTGAAAACCGAATGGGGAGTTTCGAAATACATGCCATTGGAAACTTTCAAGAACCCGTCTAATGGGTACCTTGTGGACGACACTTGTATCTTCGGTGTGGAGGTTTTTGTCATCAAGAGTTCGGGAGTTGGCGAATGTTTGACGCTAAAAGAGATCAAATCTTGTATTCATGAATGGAAGCTAGCGAGGCTGTCAAGCTTGGATGGTGGAACTTTCTCTGAAGTGTTCACTGTTGGAGGCCACAAATGGTAGCTTCTATTTACAAACTTTTTCAATGATAACTCTTGCTTTTGCGGATACATAATTTTTCCTATCTAAAGCTATTATTTTCATTTTCTTCCCCAGGAAGGTGTGGCTATACCCGAGGGGTAATTTGGCTACCAGGGGCAAAAGCCTTTCAATATTTCTCGTTTTAGTTGATCCGGGCAAACCGGCTTCTAGACAGAAAGTGAACACAAGATTTGCCTTTCGGTTAAAAGGCCGAAACAACGTTGTACATTATCAGCGGGGAGGTAAAGTGTTTGTTCTCCTGAGTGGATGAGTGCTACACTTCAAGGCCATGTAAATAGTAGCAAAAACAGAGTCCACAGCAATTCTCAAACTCAATCACACGATGAGCTCCTTTCTCACCACAGTACACCACTAAATAAATTGCACCTGTTAATAAGTAGTGTATTCGATTTTTATATAGTCCGTCGGTATGGCTAGAAACCGCTGATAGCTCTAATGTTTCCAAACTGTAATTTTCTGCACTCTTGCCTTGTCTTTGCTACTTTGCAGCTTGTACTGTATGGTTGAGTAGCTCCCAAACGAACTGGGGTTGGCCTGCTTTCATGCCACTGGAAGAGGTTCGGGAACGCCTAGCTGATGATTCATTTGTCGTTGAGACCGAAGTCACGGTGCTCGGCACAGTTAGCAACTTGCCATGACAGCACTATATGTACTGGATGTGTTCATAAACAGACAATTACTGATGGTTGTTTCCTCTTTGACAATAATACATGGATTGAATATGTTTATGCCTTAAGGTCTGCAGGCTTCGCTGCCTCTGGTCAGATTTCTCCTAAACATTGCTCATTAATCATGTCGATGCTCCAAACAAGTTGCGACAATTTCGCATTTTCAACCTGAGTCTCCATTTGGCAGGCCCGATAGTGCAAGTTGTTAACAACTCAATTCATTCGCATCATACGATATCATCAGCATATCAAAGAATACAAGGATTAGTCATGCGCCCGATGCAGGGTTGCTACAACAGCCGAAAACTTGTATACCAAATCGAATCAATCCGAACCAAAGCAATCCCTCTCCGATGAGTCAAAGGGACTCTTTATTCAGTGAAACAGTACATATCAAAGAGACAACGGTTGATTTTTGAAAATTTTTTGCAGATGATTGACCTCATCTAAGGCTCCATTTGTTTTACATAAAATGAATCATTTGAAAAATATTTATTTTTAAAAAAGATTGCTTATGTCGCTTGAAATAATTAGTTAATGAAAAATATTTCATCGCCTATAATGATTTATGTCTAAATATTTTTATAGATGATACAAATATTAATCGTTAATTTATTTGATCGTTTTTAAAAAAATATTTTTCAAATTATTCATCTTTTGCAATACAAACGGAACCTAAATAGTCTCTCCGGACCCAACAATCCAAAACTTTCGAAGCATCCGTAGAAAGAAAGGGCATAATTCCAAATCCTTGCATGTATTCCCACTTTAAAGCCTAATGTAGAGCCAACCAGAGTCAGCGAACACATGCATATGAGGAGATTGGTCGAGCTGAGAGATTTGAATTTCTTGCAGTATAAAAAGGATCTTGGTAGCAAGTATTTCTGTAACATTGGTTAACCATATCTAATAAAGAAAAGTATTCATATTTTATGCAATGATTGTGCATCACGTGAGAAAGACGGCTTTATGGAAATGAGAATTTTTTTTTTTATTTGGATGTTTGACAAGTGCCTCCGAGCGATCGTACCTCACTCAGAGTAGCACATCTATAGACCATCGCGACTCCTCTAGATCTAGTGCCTAAACATGCAAGCGAAAAAGCAACAGTAGAAGAAGGAGCTACTAAAACAGTGAAATGTACGATGAAGCTGATGATGGTACGTAGTTTCGCTCCTAGTTTCTCTAAGCCTGGACTTAAAAGTATCTCAGACAATATGTGATTCTTGGACATGAACCCGTCAGTTGATTACTCTCTGTTTGTTCATTGGCTTTGTTTTTAACTGGACAGGAATAGCTACGAAGTACACAGATGTCTCACCTGCACATTATGCGTTCAAGATAGTGTCCTTCTCCCTGTTTTGGGAGAACAACATGGACATGTATGAAACTATTGAGTTCGAATCTGGAGGCCACAAATGGTGCTCTCTCTTTCTCTCTCTCTCTCTCTCTCTCTCTCTCTCTCTCTCTCAATGTGCTGCTTTTGCGGCATTGCTTCGCTGCCACGTACATGGTATCGGATAACGGAAAATTAATTCGATTCACACGAGGCCAAAGTATTCCAAAAAAGTTGCCATCCATGTCAACAAAAAACAAATGCCGTGATTCCACATTTATTCAAAGGATCACATTGCCATAAATTTGAAATACCGAAACCAGAAAAAAAAAATCTTAAGAGACTGGATTGACCAACGATTTAAAGGTTAAGGCAAGTGGTGTGGTTACCCTGTCGCCGAATAAATTGGAGACTTATAAGACTCTTGTTAATTGAGTTTATCATTGTAACTGTCTTTCTGTCATTTAGTTGGAAAAAAAGAGTACAGTAAGAAAGACATACCTCACCTTTTAACTGACTTCAATGCTACTCTCGCATTCGTTGGTAAAAGAAAAATAGTAAGCGATGATAATGTTGTCATTATTTTCATGTAAAGAGAAATATGGATTCGAAATCTATGCATATGTACATTGACTCATAGAATTGCTTAGTAATCAGTGGAAAAATTTATTTGTGATTTAAGCACACGACGACACTACATAGATTCGATTTCACGTACCATTAAGTACAAATGACTTCACGTGAAGAATTTATGTCGGGTCGTGGGGGACTCTTGTCCCCACTCCCCTCTTTGGAGTTGTGATGAATTAGGGGATATGAAGTCCTTAAATAATGCTTTACTATTTGACCTTCAAATTGGGTTTTGCCCCGTTAAATATCTCAAAAAATATAAACAAGTCATATTATGGGGAAATTGCTCTCTCAAAAAAAGAAATAAACAATTCTAAAATATAGTAGTTGTAGATATTACTTTTTACCAGACTTTTGAGATTTTTATTTCCAAAGTAAATATACTCGATTTCTTTGTAATCAAGCATCATATGTGCCCGAGCTAAGGAAAAATTATGGATGCGTTCCCGTTCCCCATTCTTTAATCTCACTTGTGTCTTACCAAGTTCATGCAATCAGTAAGGTGCTTCATAAGTTTTATCATTTTAAATATTTGTTTTGGGATAATCGCTCAAAATCCCTTATAAAGTTTGAAATTTAGCAAGGTTTCGTAATAGACCGTTAAAAAGTAGAGTTTTTTTTTTGGTAAGGGTTAAAAAGTAGAGTTTATCTCTCTTAACTTTGACAAATTTGCATTATAGCTCCTCAACTTTAAATTTTTGTTGTAGTGGCTGATTTTTCTATTTGCACAGTAATTAAAGACTAGGAAACCTCTATTACATGATTAATAAAGTTAAGAAAAATCGAGAGGGATGCATTGTCAATGGAGCTACAAAACTCAACAAAGATTATTTTGGTAAAGAGAAACGAGGGAATTCATCTCTAGCAACACTTAATAGCTATGAAGAGAAAAATAAATCAGCGAAAATGTAATAAAAATTAAAGTTCACAAGGTGATTTCAAAATTTAAGAAATATTGTACAAATGATTGCTAACATCTAGAGAATAATATGTAACTTTTGAAAAGTCGGGATTATCATGCAAAGGTGGCAAAGTTGGGAGATTTTGCGTGATTAACTTTCTTTTTTCTCCCCCTCGTGGATATGGAGTGATGATGCATTTATGACTAAGCACTGAAAAGAAGAGAAATGCATTTGTTTTTGCGGAAAATAAGTGATTTGAAAAATATTTTCTAAAAAATAATTGCTTATATCATTAAAAAAAATTAATCAACGGAAAATATTTTCATCATAAATAATAATTTATGCTTAAATATTTTTCGTGGACGATAAAATTATTATTTATTTATTTTTTTAAACGATAAAAATAATTATTTTTCGAAAAATATTTTTCAAATCATTCTTTTTGCACCAAAAGAACGCTCAATTCTTTATCTCTCTATAATGATGATTTCCTCGGAAAACGAAGCGACTGAATCTTGGGAAACAAAAGAAAAAGCAGTCTTTTTTCTTCCATTTCTCTCACACCACCAATGACCATCAGAGCCATCAAGAATCATACGTGCTGTAGCTACTTGAAGAACCATACCATGCCAAAGGGAAAAAGAGAAGCAACAGATTCAAATGCTGCTGAAGTGGGCGACGAACATGATGGTATAATTCCCTCTCTGAGTTTCTCCCAAAATACACAGAATAAATGAACTTGTGGAATTCTTTCGCTTGACGGTATGTCCATTGAACTTCTTCAGTTGATTTTTTTTCCCTTTCTGGGGTTACTTTTGTTTCACTGTTTGTGATGTGAGGGGGTTTTAACTGAGCAGAGATAACTACGGAGACTAGAAAGATCTTGCCGGCGCATTAGGTGTTCAAGATCGAGTCTTGCTCTCTATTATCAAAGAACGACATCACCACGTATGAGACAAACGAGTTCGAAGTTGGTGACCAGAAGCGGTATATCTACAATCTCTCTTTGCAAGCACAAATTTTTGTGTTACTCCATGCTCGCTGTCTTTTAGTTTTTATTGTTTCTTAACATTGACAGCGAACATTATGGTACATATTGTGTCATTGGAAATTGTTAAAAAAGTCCTAAGCCTATTGTTTTAATTACAATTCAGCAATTAGGTCAATTTAGTTCTAAACATTTTGAATTTGTGTCAATTGAGTGACGTGAACGCCGACCGTCTTACGTGGCCAAGGCTGAGATCGCCTTACGTGGCCAAGGCTGAGGTCGCCTTCGCCAATGCCGGCGAGGCTAGCCTCACTTGCGCCGTCGCCTCCTTGTTCTTTTTGTGAGATGGGTTCCTAGGTTTGGAGCCGTAGAGTTGAGTTGTAGAGGGCGGAGGGAAGGAAGAAGGAGTGGAGGTGGAAGCCATTGTCGTCTATGGAGATAAGCCTGTGAGGCTTTAGAATGAAAGTGCTGGGCGCAGAGCAACAGTAAGGAGAATACCTCGCTAGCTGTGTGTGAGGCGATGGCTGCGTTCACTCGTAGTCGGCTAGGCCCTAGCGAGGCTGGCCTCGCCTATGCCTACCTCCGCTAGGCGAGGGCTGTGACACTCACCGATGCCCAGTGAGGGCTTCGCAGCCCTTGCTTGGAGGCCGGTGAGGGCTTTGCGGCCCTCACCCAGAGGCCAACGAGGAGGCGGGTGAGCTCTGACACTTGCCGACCACAGAGGAAAAAAAAAGTAAACAAGGAAAAAGAAAAGAACAATTAATAAAAAATAAAAAATTTCCAAAAATTATTAGAAATGTCCACACGCTGGTCGTGCCACGCATCCATATTAGTGATTTTCAACCTAAAGTGGCTGGATGGACTCAATTGGCACAGATGTAAAAGGTCTAAATTGGCCTAATTGAAAAATTTATGACTGAATTAGTACAAATACAACAAAACTAGGACTTTTCCGATACTTTTCCGTATATTGTCATAAAAAAGGCTTGAGGGTGTCTTTTAGGTTGTATTGTTCTTTCTGATTGAATTGACATTTTAGGAGGCTCAGATGAGTGTAGTGTATGTGGATATCCAAGTAAAGATGTGGTTAAGGTGGGTTGTGTCATGCGATTATTGGTAAATTTCATGCGACTATTGGTGACTACACGATTGCTAATTAAGCATTGTGATGCGGTCCTTCATTGAAAGAAACAAAGGCTCCAATTTTGTTCGGTGAGGATAGAAAGTTTGCTCAAAGGTCTCAAAATTGAAGATCTTTTGGTGGGCAAATCTCTCGCTATTCAGTTAACAACGGAAACTCTTCATGGGTATATGTTTCTTGGATCTGATGTTTTGTCATTGTGTAGGAGATTGATTCTCTATCCTAATGGAGACGAGCAAGAAGGGAGAAGATCACGTGTCCCTATATCTGGCTATTTCTGAGGCCAATCCTCCGAAGGTTGGCTGGGAGATAAATGCAACTGTTAGGTTCTTTGTGTTCGATCAAATTCGTGATGAATACTTGGTAAAAGAAGGTACGTTTGTTCCCTAAATCTTTCAAAGAAAAAGTGATCTACACCTTTGGTAGCTTGGAGAACTCTCGCTTTATATGTTGCAGGGAAAAAGAGCAGGTTTCATGCAACGAAAGTCAAAATGGGGTATTTCAAGATTTATGCAGCTAAAAACTGTCATCAATCCGTCAAACGGATACCTTGTTGATGACAGTTGTGTTCGGAGTGGAGGTTTTTGTTGTCAAAAGCTTAGGTCTGGGTGAATGCTTGACAATAACAGCGAGTCCGAAGTCTGTTAGTCACGAATGGAAGATGTCAAACTTCTCTACTTTGGTGAATGATTGCTACTCTGAAGTATTCACTGCAAGGAATCTCGACCGGTAGATCTTATATTATGAATGTTAACTTTGTATCTACTCTCACCTTTCTCTCCGTGTTTCCATGCATTCTTCATTGGTTATGTTTCTTCATCTGTTCAGGAAGGTGCGGCTATATCCAAGGGGTCATTCGAGTGAGAGGAACAAAAACCTTTCAATATATCTTTCTTTGGCTGATTCAGCGAAACTCGATCTTCACCATTCGGTTGAGAGGCAAAGACGGCACAGTTTATGAGGAGCAGACGACTAGAAGTAGCTCTCTCAACTAAAATTGGTGGAATAACTCAATACAATCTCTAGATTAGCTGTTGTTTGGGTTGGAGATACTAAATCCGATTTCTTTTGAGGGTTGGCATCATTATCCAAAATCAGGGCGATCTTTCAAGTTTCTGATTGCACAAATTCTTTGCCAGGTACTTCCATACATTTATCTTAACGTGACTATCAATGTTCGCTTTGTAGGTTCCCGTTGGTTCAGTCGTCCGACCACCTCGTGGGGTTGGCCTTGTTAAGCGTCCCTGAAAAAGATTCAAGATTCCCTTGTGGACGATCTCTGTATCATTGAGGCCAAAGTCACCGTCCTTAGCACAGCTAGTCAACCGCCCTAGTAGTTGGATTGAGCTCGTGATAAGGCGGTTCCTACCATTGTTTCATCCCTGTACTGCTAATAGTTTTACGCCAGTAAAACTTGTCGAGCTGCTCTTTCGCTACTAGTTGATCGATGTTTTCGTCTCTTTTAATTCATGAGTTCCTCTAGCATAGACGAATTGTTGATCCTATACTCTCCTACTTTTTCACGTTCACAAAATCGATAGCCAATTCCGACTTTAGAAAGATTTCCTGTGAAGCAACTCCCAATTGCAGCTCCGTTTCGTGGCGTCCTTTTGCTGTCACATGCTTCACATCTGATTACAAACAATTATCTCGAGCTGCATCAAGACTAAACATTTCAAAATGGTCGCTGGCTGAACCGTGGGTCACACATCTTCAACAGTTCATGATCTGTTACCCAGGCCTATGAGCTAATAAAGAGTAATGTAGCCTCCGTTTATTTCATGAAAAACATTTTCTGGGAAAGCATTTCCCTCATTTTCCGGCATTTGGATTGCTTAGAAAAATGAGTTAATGGAAAATGTTTTCTTAGTCAATGGAAAAAGTTTTCCTACCAAAAGTTAATTCTGATAAATGATTTCCACTTTAAAAATCGGAAATCACTTTTCAAAATATTATTTGATATCAACGCTTGATCAAAAACTCTATGCTTAGGTATGGAAACCCCAACGCTCGTTTCTAGGTACTTGGTTGTGGGGTCAGGACTAGAGGTCAGGGATGGGTCCCCGGCCCGAGTCCATCTAGGTTGTGCCCTTGTCCTCGGCCGCCACACCCAGGTCCATCAAGGTCGGGCCTGGGACACTGGTGCCCGTGCTTGGGCCGCCAAGCTCGGTAACATTGTGGCTGGACTCGGGTTCTCGATGCCTGTGCCGGTTTCAATCGAGGTCAAGTCTCGAACCTTGGCACCCATGCCTGGGTCTTTGAAGTCCAAGCCCGGGTCCATTAAAGTTGGGCCCAAGTCTCCCATTCCAGTGCTCGGGTCCCCTATGCCTATGCCCCAGTCCATTAAGGCTAGGTCCGTGCCCAAGACGCTAGCTGCCCATGCTTGGGTCCATTGAAGCTAGGCCCTGGACCCTTGGCCCCCAAGACTAGGTCCCTAGTGCTCGAACATGAGTCCATCGAGGCCGGGCCCTAGGCCCCGGCGCCCACGTCTAGGTCCCTAGTGCCTGGACCTGGGTTCATGAGGCCGAGCCTAGAACCTCGGCATCCGTGTCCAATCCCTAGTGCCTGAACACTAGTCCATCAAGGCTAGGCTCTCGTCCTCAGCACTCACCCTTGGGTTCATTGAGGCGGGGCCCGAGACCCTGGTTCTGGTATCGGTGTTCAAGACGTCTATTGACACTTAAATTTTGGCTAATCATTTATGGTTTAATTGAATAGAAAATTACAGACTAATCTTTAGCCCTTAAACAAAAATAATATAATTAAATTGCATAGCATATAATTTTTAGGAGCATTCATCATATAATTAGTTCATTAATTGCATTTGTATTGAACCGGCAATGGTAAAGGGACTTGAATGAGTCATGTGGACTGGGCTGTACTACAAGCAAGATTCGGCAAGCACAAAGGAAGTAATGGCCGAAAATTTCAAGCCCTTAGACCAAGTTTTAAGCTTTAATTGAGTTAGGTTTAGCCTATAAAGTTTAAAGGCTTCGAGTTTAATTGAAATAAGCCCTAAAGGAATTGAGCGTGTTATTATTTAAGCTCATAAGGAGGCAGAATTCGGCCAGCCCATAGGACAAGCCCTTGCCAAAAATTACAGAGGGAGATGGGCCAAAATTAAGCACAATTTAATTAGTTTCAGCCCATGAGGTGTAATCGATGAATGGCCTTAAGCTAATTCAGTCCATTCATTTACTAAGGCCAAAATTCAAGCTCGTGGTAAACCTAGGTTAATTCTATAAATACATACCTATACCTCATAACCTAAGGTGGTCACTAGGGGTAAGCGGTTGCCGGTCCGGTTCGGTCCGGTCCAAGAATCGGGAACCGGACCGGGAGGATTGATTCCCAATTTCTAAGACCGGGACCGGATGAGCTAGTCTTGGGACCGTGGACTGGACCGGACCATCGGTCCGATCCGGTTTCAATGGAACCAATTACTTATTGGTAAAGGCAAGTGGGAATTGAGAAAATTAGATTAGGCTTTCTATTTTGTTTCAAAAATTTTAAAAAGTAAATAAATATATATATGAAAAATTAGAAAAAATATATATTTATCGGTCCGGTCAAGTTGGTCTGGTCTAGTTCCAACCCTAGAATCGGGAATCGGACTGTCCGGAAACCGTTTTCACTTTTAGGAATCGGGAACCGGACCGATATTTCTGAGAATCGGACTAAATCTGTTAGTCTGGTCTGGTCCTGGTTTAGACATTCCATCTTGCTTTCCCCTAATTGTCACATTAGTCGGGCAATTCATAATTCAGAATTCAGAATTCCAGTTAAAAACACACATAGAGTGATACACAAGTGGAATAGAGAGAGAGAGAGAGAGAGAGAGAGAGAGAGAGAGAGAGAGAGAGAGAGAGAGAGAGAGAGAGAGAGAGAGAGAGAGAGTTTGGCTAACCCTTATAAGGCCGAACCCCTCACGTGGTTAGTGGTCGTGCCAACAACCACCATCGTGAGTCGCTCCTCCGGACGTCGAGTGTTGTTTACATTGCCATCGTTGCTCTGTCGGTGTCCCTCTTGATGACTAGCGCTGCTGCTGCTCTCTCTTCTCGGCCGAACCTTGACAAGCTGCTATCTCCAAATGAAGCTATCGCCGCCATAGCCCTCTATTACGAGCCCAACGATGACAGTATTCCCTAGTTTGCGCCTGCTCCAATGTTGATGTTGCTCTTTGCACTGGCAGAGGCGATGTTATCCCTTCCTGCCAATGACTAGCCGCTGTTCATGTCATCACCCTTTGTTGAACCGAGAAGCTATCGCCACTAGCCATGCACGTCTGTGAATCTCCACCGTGAGGCCGTGACTTGTTGCTGCTCCGATTCGTGACCCCCCTTCGCCATTGATTCTGATCGAAAAGGCCTGTTGTTGTTGCCGCGTCTAGTCTTGCCCTTCACCGTGAGTTGAGCCACCAACGAGCACCTCACGACCAACCTTGCCATCACCACAAGCCAAGCACCACCAAGCACCCCTTATCGTTGGCTAGCCACCATCATTGTTGTGACCAGTCACACCACCGGCCGAGCCATCCCAAGCCTTGTTCGGTGCCGATTCAAATTTAATCTGCGAAATATGTGAGCAACCTTATCTGGAATCAATTTGAATATTTTATTTCCTATTTCGAATGATTGTTATCTAATGTGAATATTCAAGATTTTAGGCATATCCCTGAAATTAGAAAATTTTCCTAATTTAACAATGTGCATAGGTCGACAATCCAATCTTATGCTCGAGATACGATTCTCGACCGCACAAAAAATCGAACAAAATGATCCTCATGCAGTAGGATACGGTTGTCGATTTATTTGTTTCCAGATTTAAGTGGATTTGATATCACTTGGTGATTTTTTAATTTGTTTACTATTCGATAAAATACAAGAAAAAAAAGATTGCTTGTCGATCAGGATAGATTTTTTTTCTAGATAATCTTGCGAATTAGGATAGATTTTAGATAATCTTTCCTTAAGAGATAAGATATTCTAGATAACCTTGCATGTTAAGATAAATTCTAGAATAAATTAGAATATATTTAGAGATGATTTCCTTGTTAATTTAGGATAGTTTGGGTAGATTGCATATTTAGATAGATCCTAGAAGATTAGGATAAGTTTTCGATTTAAATTAGGATTTGACTTAGTTTATCTCCTAGTTTAAATTAGAATATATCTTAATCTTGATAGTTGACTTTTAGTAATTTTTAATTATGAATTTAATAAAAAAAATACCAAAAACATCATCTTAGGATAAATTAGATTCCTTTCCTAGATAAGATTGCATGTTTAAATAATTATAATTTTTAATTTCGAATTTTAATAAAATACTAAAAATATCATATGCGTATCATATAGTTTGCATATTAGGTTCATTTAATTAAAGATAACTAGAAAACCCAAAAAATAATTGTTTGTTTGGTGTATTTGATTCCATTTTTTTCTTGCAATTTATTGCTTTGTTTTTCTTAAGTGTTACGTTCATGATTGCGCACTTACATGGTCAGATCACAAGTTGGTGGCTAAGTTAAATTTAGTCCAAGTTGCCTGCAAAAACATTTTTTCGAGAATAAAAAAAGTAAGGTACCCGAAAGGCATTATAGAAATATAGTATAATTAAGTCTCCAAATCCATTTAATCACTGGTTCCAAAAAGTAAAGTACATTCCCTCACTTTACTTGGATTTCTAATTGACCCATAAAAAATTAAGTAGTGACGATTCTTAAATGATTCTTAAATGAAAATGACATGTTAAATATTGAACCTAAGTTTCGAATTGTTATGGGCCTGGGAGAGCATGGGCTAGGTGTAAACTTAGCAATCCATTAGCCAAGACTTGTAGGTGGTATACCTCACAAGAGGGTGCAACAACGCTGAGCCCCAAGTCTACCAAGGCCAAGCCCGAGACCTCGGCGCTGGGGCCTAAGTCCATAGAGGCCAAGCTCCTAATCCTAGTGCCCGTTCCCGGACCTGGTTGTCAAGGACCTAGGCTAGCTCGGGCGCCATGGACTAGGCCTAGCCTTGATGGACCTGGGTGAGCGCTGGGGTCCTCGGCCCGAACCCAAGTGCAAGTGTCACGGCCCGACCTTGATGGACATGAATCTAAGCACTGGGGTCTTGGGTACAAGTTCATCCTTGATGGACATGGGCCCGGGCGCTAGGGACTTAAGCTAGACCTCGATGGATCCGGGTGCCAAGGATGTGGGCTTGGCCTTAATGGACTTGGGTGTGGGCAGTAAGACCAGAGTGCTGGCACGGGGTTCCGGGCTTGGTCTCAATGGACCCAGGCATAGGTGTCGTGAACTCAGTCTCAGGCTCGACCTTGATGGACCTAGACACAGGCATTGGGGACTGGACCCCAACCTTAATGGACTTGGACGTTGGGGTCTCAAGCCCAACCTTGATGGACCAGAGCATAGGTATTGGGGACCAGGGCCCATTGGGCATGGGCGCCGGGGTCCCGAGCCTAACCTTGATAGACTCAAGCACGGGCATTGAGGATCAGGGCCTAGCCTCAATGGACTCGAGCTCGGGTGGCCAAGGATTAGGGCCTGTCCTCAATGGACCTAAGGCTGGCTACAGGGGGATGGGTCCGAGGCACCGGGCTCTGAGGCATAGATTCGATGGATCCAGGCCCAAGCGCCGAGGACCTAGGCTCGGCCTCTATAGATCAGGGCCAATGCATCAAGTTCTGGAGCTCGGTTTTGATGGACTTAAGACCTATGCCTGTGCTTGTGCTTGGGAGTCGGGGATCTGAGGCTGATACCTTGGTGCCCATGCCGAGTTCTTTGGCTACTCATGCACAAGTCACTAGCGCTTGAATAATGCATGTCTATTTAGGAAAAGCAAATGAGATTTTCCTTGTCAAACGATGGAAAATATTTTTCGATTCATTTTCTAAAATCAGACAAACACAGGGAAATATTGTCATTTTCCTTGAAAATGATTTCCAGGAAAACATTTTACAGAAATGTCACATTTTTCGCAAAACAAACTCAGACTTAGAAAAAAAGATTTTATTATTTTTATTGTCTTTTAACGCTAAAAGTTGCTTCACTAATTGGAAGTTGGGGAATTGGGGACAATCTTTGGGCTCATAGTGTTTATACGGGATCGGTCCTGCATTCAAAGTGGATTGTTGGGAAAAAAACGTGGTCCATCATATCTGTTTTACAAAATCGGTTTTCGGTCATAACTTACAAACGTTAAAGGAAAATTACGGATGATGAGTAAACGACACATAGGTTGTGCAAAGTGCAAAGGAAAACTATGATCAGTTAGATATCTCACTAACAATGGCAAAAAAAATTACTATATTAACTGAGGTAGATTATTGAAGTCCTGATGGGGCATCCTGATACTCATGCCGTCAGTGACTCTAACCCAACCCGTCAAACGGGTATCTTGTCAACGACACCTGCGCATCAGGGTGGAGGTTTTTGTCACCAAGGACGGAGGCATCGGCGAATGCTTGACACTGAAAGAAGAAGCAGCACATCATCCATGCATCGCAACAAAAGAAATTTTGATATTTATTCATTTTGTAGATTCAGCTTCTAAGCAGAAACTTAACACAAGAGGTTACCCTTTCGGCTAATTATGTAGGGCAATCAGCTGGTGTCGTGCATCATCAGGCTACATGTAACTTCCTTACCTTACACTCACGCGAAAACAAAATCCATGCATTTGCATCGCAAGTTAAAAAACTTTGACACGGACTACTTGATTGACGTTTTTCTCTTTCAATTTGTTAACTTATGTGGCACACCAATTTTTTCAATCTAATTATACTGTTCCGGTCATAACAAAGTATTAACCTATTTAGCATTTTCAACTTGAGTCTCCATGTGGCAGACCCAAAGGTGCAAGTTGTTGACAACTCAATTCACTCGCATCATACGATATCATCAGCATATCAAAGAACACAAGGATTAGTCATGCACCCGGTGCATTGCGCCCGATGTGGGGTTTCTACAAAAGCCGAAAACTTGTTTACAAATTGAATCAAGCCCAACCAAAACAAACCCTCTATGACAAGTCAAAGCGACTCATTATTCAGTGAAACAACACGCATTGAAGAGACAAAACGGTTGATTTTTGAAAAAGTTATGCAGATGATAGACCTTCATCTAAGACTCCGATTGTTTTGCGGAAAATAAATGATTTGAAAATTATTTTTTTTTATAAATAATCCCTTGTATAGCTTGAAATAATTAGATAGTGAAAAATATTTTTATTACCGACAACGATTTATGTATAAATATTTTCGTACATGATAAAAATATTTATCGTTCATTCATTTGATTATTCTTTGAAAAATATTTTTCAAATCATTCATTTTCTGCGAAGCAAACAATGAATAAGTAATCTCTCCAAACCCAACAATTCAAAACTTTCCAAGCATCTTTAGAACAAAAAGGCATAACTCCAAATCCTTGCATGTATTCCCACTCTAACGCCTAACATATAGAGCCAATCAAAGTTAGCAAACGCATGCATACGTGAAGATTGGTCGAGTTAAGAGATTCAAATATCTTGCAGTAAAAAAAGGATCTTAGTACCAGTACCAAGTGTCTCTGTAACATTGGTTAACCATACCTAAAGAAACATATTCATTTCTTATGCCATGATTGTGCATCACGTGAGAAAGACGGGGCTTTGAAAATGAGAATTTTATTCGAATGTTTAACAAGTGCCTCTAAGCAGTCGTATCTGGTTAAGAATAGCACATCTATAGACTATCGCGACTACTCTATATCTAGTGCCTAAAAACGTAAGCGAAAAAGCAACACACAAATTTTATAATTGTACAGTAATTTTCATTTTATTTTTCCGATCAAGAGAAAAATTGGTGGGCAGAAAAGGAATTTGGGTCGCCACACCCTTCTCTTCTCAATTTCATCACTACATCTCCTTTTCAGAAATTCGGAGCGACCGACTCTTGGTAATAGAAGAAGAAAGCTCTTTTCATGTATTTCTTCTTGCATTTAGTACGTAACACCACTGATGAGAAACCATCAAGAATCATCAAAAGTCAAAGTTGAAGCAGCTAGAACTATCACCTAGAGAGGTTGAATAGGTGATTTTAAGGAACTTGACAAATAAATGAAATGTGGAATTAAAAGTGTCAAGTAAATATGAATGTGAGAGTGAAGAAGCATAATGTTAATTTGATCAGGTTCTGATTATATCTGAAAGTGCAGTCATGAATATGATCAGGGATAGAGAATAGTGCACTCAGAAGTGGTTTGACTTAATTCAAGTCTACGTCCACTCTCCCAGCTAACAGTCTACTAGCTAGATTCCACTAGTCAATCGTTGAGAAGTTACAGTTGTAAGTGTTGCTTATATTTAAGCACTTCTTTTCAAAGTAGATGCTTCTTGTATCAAAGCAGATAGAACTCACTATCTTACACCTAAGCACAAACTTTTATGCTACCAACACTTCTCAAAGATTACAAATTTAAAGCGCTTAAAAGACAATCAAAATGATGTGAAGCTTTCTTGAAAAATGGAATTTTTAATTCTCGATCTCTCTTTCTCTTCGGTGGCTTGGTCTTATTTTATACTCCTCAGCATTCAAACTTTCCATTGGACAATCTTCGAGAGCATCAATCTCCAATCTAGCCGTTGTACAATTGTTGAGAAGGTTAGGTAGCCATTAAGGTCGATCAATAAAATCCCCTTAGATATGGTCGCCCATATAATAAAATCTTGGTTTTCGAAATGGAGTAGCTTCAGTTATGGAAAGAAACTTGCCTTGGGGATGATTGAGAATCAATCAAGATATCTCGCATGATTGAGCATAGATAATCTTGATCAATTAAAGTTATCTAAATAAGGAATCCATAGTAGATCACAAGCTGTCAAATGATAAATTATCTCAAGATAATGCTCTTGATATTCATGAAAAAAAACAAGTTGTCATTGTAGGTTTTTAAGTGCGCTGCTCATATCCACAGTCATCGCCTATATGTAGCTGATGATGTCCAATATATACTTTGCTGATACTAACTCAATATTTTGCTTATATCCATGCAATGCTCAGCTCATTTCCACACAGTACTCTGTTGATATTCATGCAATACCCGGTTTATACCCATGCAGTATTCTGTTGATATTCAAGCGATAAATGTACCTGGCTTCCTAGACATATTCAATTGTTCTGCTAGAGATACTTCGATTACGATACTGATATAGGTTCCATAGACTCAACACTTTGGTATATCCAATATTAAGTGTGCTCCACATGGATTCTTCAAGTCAATCAGTATCTTTTTACCAATTATATCAAAGTTCTTCAACGCGAATACAACCTGAAATACAAACAACTCTTGCGTTTATCAAGATCGACATTAACCATGGATAATTTTGTCAACTTGAAAATATAATATGAGGTTTTCTCAACAAAAGTCCCAAAAACAGTATAAGAAGGAACTACCCAAGATAGTGAAATGGACGACGAAGCTGGTGATGGTTTGTAGTTTCGCTCCTAGTTTCTCTAAGCCTTGACTTAGAAGTATCTCCGACAAATTTTTTATTCATGAACCCGTCAGTTGATTTCTCTCTCTTTGTTCATTAGTGTTGATTTTAACTGAGCAGGAATTACTAAAGAACGCGTGGATGTCTCACCTGCACATTATGTGTTCAAGATAGAGTCCTCTCTGTTTTCAGAGAACATGGACATATATAAAACTAATGAGTTCAAATTTGGAGGCCACAAATGGTGCTCTCTCTCTCTCTCTCTCTCTCTCTCTCTCTCTCTATGGGATTTGTCTGATTGAATGAGACCTGCGGTTATAACTACGTAAAGTTCTCTGATTGTTGCAAGAGACAAGCAATGGAGAAGGTTATGTGTCCATATATCTGGCAGCTTCCCAGACCGGTCTTTTGAAGGTCGGTTCGGACGTGAATGCAATTGTTAGATTCTTTCCGCTTCATCAAATTCGAGACATATACCTGGTAAAACAAGGTAACTATATGTTGGATTAAGCCATCAATGCCCTCGAATTGTGCTCAAGAGAAGAAACAATCATATCATTTTCACAGTTCGATATTGCAATTAGGAATTGTACAACATTTATTGAAACGAATACAGCTTATCTATATTTTCTTATTTAGAATTAGATTTGTGTAAAAACATATGTAAAGATATGATTACGAGTATATGTCCGTGCAAAGCGCCGAGATATAATGTTTGCTTATGTGCTCGCATAAGGCATTTTACTTTGCGTCTGTGATTGCCATGTGGCAAGACACATGGCGCAGAGACGAATATGAGATGAGCAAAGATTTGGATGATGAAGCCTTTATGGTAGGACTGAACCTTCAAGTTTTGGTTTTTTATATGAACACGGATTGGTGATGAAGTGGGTGAAGCGAAAGGTTTCCTTCGGTTTTTGAAGTAGCAAGAAATTTGATTTGGATTTTCGATCATGAATTTCGTACTTTCTTTTTTTTTTTTTTACTTTAAAGAGAAGTTTCTTCTTCTTCTTCTTCTTCTTCTTCTTATTATAAATAAATTTGGGTCCACTCTTGTAGATCACGGTACGAAGAAAAGGGTTGATTGCTCTTTAGGTTAGACCGACGAAAAACTTCAGTGGAAAAATTGCCATGGAAAATAAGAAGGAAAATTGAGTGGTATGGACATAGAAATTGAGAGTAAAAAGCATGGCAAACAGCTTTAATTTCTTTTTCTCCTAGTCTCGTGATTAAATTTTGGGGCCCCGCCAATGAATAATTATCCTTATATATCATGATTTTCTTTGATAGATATTAAATTGACAATCTTATAATTGATCATTTTCCTTAAACGTGCTTGAGTTCCCATCTTTTCTACAAAATCACTTGCCCGTTGAAATTAATTCTCTCTTAATCTAACGGTTAAGATTGAACAGGACCGCCTTTTCCATACTGGACCATAGAATTTCCTTGCATAAGTACATCGAACTTTACTCGTATATACTTACCTTTTTATCAAAAATATATTAAAAGTCACAAGCCAAAAAGTTTCGTCCTTCTATGTTTCTCTGGCCATGTAAGAATCCAAGCATCTAGTGAATTGATAAAGATGGAAAAAGCAACGAATTTGGATAGAGTCAGACCGTTCTTCCCCTTGCCCTTCCCAACTCCCAAATGGTACAATTTCAGAATAAAGCAACCTACAGAAAGCAAGAGAATGAAGCAACTGTACCTTGGAAACGAAGAACGAAAGCTGCCATTATAAATAATCTCCTTTGATTACCTCTAAAACCATCATTCAATCAACACTCGAAACTTCGGATCGAGTTGAAAATCTCCAACTTTGAATATGACTTCTTGCGAGATACAAAGAGAAGCCGACCTCGGTATGTCCCCTCAGACATAACCCTATATAGTTCATGTGTTGCATGAGTTTCTCTCTTATTTGTGGTAAGAAAAATGTCAATGTAAATGGAAATTTTCAATTGCAACATGACTATAGCTTGGAGTCTTGGATATATATAGTTTGCACTCGGTCTTGAATTAACTATTAGAACTCGTCGGTTGATTGGCTTTTCTGGTTTTGGTTGATGCAGTAACGACGAACGAGATTAGAGACGTTGCACCGGCGCATTATGTGCTCAAGATTGAGTCTTTCTCTTTGTTCGCGAAGAACAACAAGGAGAAGTATGAATCGAACGAGTTTGAAGCAGGATGCTATAAATGGTTCATTGCTCTTCTCTCTGGTCTCCCCCTCACCCTCTCACATTCAGAGGCCCTAAAAGACCTACATACAGTGGTTCAACATCGCTGGCCAAAGACATCCGTCAATTAATTTTTGAAGAGATTGTTCCTTTTACGGAATCCTATGGCTGTGCTCTAATTTTGGGCCTTTCTTCCAGAAGATGGTTTAAATACTTTACAGGCATTAAAAATTTCTGTTACTGCTTAAGAATCTGATGTTTGAACGGTTTGTAGATTTGTCAATTCATACAGAATTAAGGTAATCTTGTTTATGATGAAGATATTGTCACGAAAATAAATGTTGATTCAGCAATCAGAAGCTGTAGCACCTCACAAATTCTAAGAATAATTATTGTCAATTCACAACTGGAAACTGTTCATGTACGTCCCATGCTCGAATTCATGCAGGAAACTGATCCTCTATCCCAATGGTGACAAGAGCCGAAATGGAGAAGATCACATCTCTGTATATCTGGCGGTTTCTGGGACGAGTCCTTTCCAACTTGGCGGGGTGACTCACGTGGCCGTCAGGTTCTCTTTGTATGATCAAATCTGCGATAGATATTTAATTAAACAAGGTAAAAAGCTCAGTAATGATAACAAAAGGTAAGATATCGTCGCCTTCTGAAGACTAATATCGAATCGACGAATCTTCGCTTGTGAATAAATATGAAGGGAGAGTCACGAGGTTTCACGCGTTGAGAGCCGATTGGGGAGTTCCGAGATACATGCCGTTGAAAATTTTCGCCGACCCGTCAAACGGGTACCTTGTGGACGACACCTGTGTCTTCGGTGTGGAGGTTTTCGTCATCAAGAGTTCGGGAGTTGGCGAATGTGTGAGGACGCTAAAGGAGAGCACATCGTATACTCATGAATGGAAGATATCGAGGCTGGCAGACTGGTCGGAATATCATTTCTCTGATGTATTCACCGTTGGAGTCTATAAATGGTAGCTCCTACTTACAAGCGTCCTTTCAACGATAACTTTTGCTTTGGTTGATTTATTGTTTGTCCCATCTATTTATCACTATTTTCAATCTTTTCGCAGGAAGGTGTGGCTATGCCCGCGTGGTGATTTGGATAACAGGGGCCAAAACCTTTCGATGTATCTCTGGTTATTTGAGGCGGACAAATTGGCTTCTGGTCAGAAAGTGAACGTGAGGTTCGTCATTCGGTTGAAAGGCCAAAACAGTGTTGTACACCATCAGCCCGAAGGTGAGTGTTTGCTTTTCATAAGTGGACGAGCGCTACAGTTCAAGGGCATTGTAAATAGTATCCCAAACAGAAAGTCCAGAGTAATTCCAATTTCAATCACTTGATGAGCTTCCTTCTCACCACAGTACGGCGCTAATTAAATTGCACCTGCTAGTGAGGACCGAATTCGATTTGTTCGTGTTGTCCGTATGGTTAGAAACCGCTGAAATCTCTCATGTTTCCCAACTGTAATTTTCTGCACCCTTGCTTGTCTTTGCAATTTTGCAGCTTCTACTAAATGGTTCAGTAGCTCCATCTCGTACTGGGGTTGGCCGTCTTTCATGCTGCTGAAAACGGTTCAAGAACGTGTGAAGGATGATCCATGCGTCATTGAGGCCGAAGTCACGGTGCTTGGCACAACTAGGAAATTGCCATGACAGCGAATATATATGTACTGGATGTGTTCAGAAACAAACAATCACTAGCAATTCTTTCCTTATTACAATAATATGTGGATTGGATGTGTTTGTTGACACCCGAATTTTAGTCGATAGATCAAACATGCATTTGTGTAGAAATGAAAAAAATGATTATATAAATAACAAATCGAACATGCATTTATACACTTATGGCTACTAGAGTTTGCTCCAGTGGCCACCCTTCCGACTTGGGAAGAGGAAGGTGGGGAGTTCGAATCCCCATCTTTTCCGGAAGGGGAGGAAGGGGGGTTAGGGGTGAGGATTTGTAGTTTCAAATGTGGGTTTCGACTCTCACGCTTTGCAAGAGACAGGTTAAAAGTCTTAAAGTGGGTTGTGAGTTAGCGTAGGACAGACCAAAAAAAAAAAAGGAACAAAGGCTCAATTCGGTCTTGGTCCGATTTGCGTAGCCCGCAAAAGCAGCCTTTAGCCCAATCACAGCCCAGATCCACCAAATCCATCAATTTCAACTCATTGAAGTGTCCAACGTGCCACCCGATTCACGCAGCCCGGTTTTGATTTGTTCCAACACTGTCCAGCCCATCAAATTTAAAATTAATTTAAAATCAATCACGGCCCATATCCACCAAACCCTTAGGGTGCGTTTTTACGAGGGAAAGTGTTTTCCCATAATTAGTTTTCCGAACTTTCACCCGTTTGGTTCGCCGAAAATAATTAGTCAACCGAAAGCACTTTCCGGTCAAAGAAAATATTCATGCATAAAATTTGGAAAGTGAATTCCTAAATCTAAGAAGGTGAAAACACTTTCTAGGTCGGCTCTCGCCAGTGGCTTGTCGTGGCCGTTGCCGAGGCTTGACGACCGGCAGAGGAGGAAAAAAGAAAAAAAAAGAAAAGAAAAACAAGAAAAAAAGGAAAAGAAAGATAAAAATGAAAAAAGAAAAAGAAAAAGAAAAAGAAAAGAAAAGAAGTAAATAAAAAATTATCTAAAAATTCAATTTTTTTTTGCCTGAGATAAAATCAGGAAATTGAAATCATTTTCCAAATGAGATCCAAACACCACAAAACGTTTTTAATCACATATCACCAAATAAAGGAAAACTAACAATTTTCCCGAAAAAAGATTTCAGGGAAAATATTTTTATTTATCAAGAAGTTTTCCTCCAAACAAACATATCCTAAGCTTCAGCCATAACTTAGTTTGGTCCAGGGCCCAGACCCGTGAGAGAAACCGATAGCCAAATGTTAGTCAAAATGCTTGAATGAATTAGCATACACAACTAAGAGGCATCTTCCTGAGCCTGAGCCTAAACCTGAACCTGCTCAAACCACGGTGCATTTGTTGATTTCATCCATTCTATCTCCGGTCATAGCGGTTTAGACTATGGCCGAAACCTACAAATGTTCTGCTTGCCTCGTTTTTCATCTGATCTCATGCGCACAATTTAGTCTTCAACCCTGATTCACTTCGTTACCTTCTCTGCTGTATATAGATGAAAGTATGAAGCACGAATCTCTTTCATAGACTAATGTTGTGTAACCAAATGAGTTTTTGCGTTTTTTTGCTAGATTGAAATTTGTGATTGTTGTATGCATCTCAAAAAAAAAAAAACTGAGAAGAGTAGTTACCGAGGGTGTCGCTCGTCATACATGTTTCTTGTGTTTTCTGCTACGTGCGTTTTTGTGGTGATCGGAGGATGGTCGCCGGCGATAAAAACTGGAGAACTGGAGTTCTCAGGTCGCCGGAAAAATCCGTGGAAAGCAGAGTGCAGATGCTGTATGTATGTCGATGGGTTGAAGATAATGAAAGTGATGGCTGGCTGCGAATGGTCCAAATAAAATCGTTGCAGCTTTGATTAGATTTTGCTCGGATGTTGTTCAATGCTTTCATAGAGGCATCAGTGAAGGGGAAGCGTGAGAGAGATTAGAGAGTTGAGAAGGCTCGTGGATTCTGGGACAGGAGGACCGAAGAAGAAAGAAGAAAAATAGACAAATAAAAAAAATGCTAAGATATGTGCGACGATGATGAATGCAGAAAAAAATAATAGCAAAAAAAAATAAATGATAGGAAAAATGCAGGCCTCAATTAGTTAGTTATGTCTTAGGATTAGATTTAGTTGAGCTTCATTTAATTGATGTTCATATAGTTTAGGAAATTGCATTTCATGATTTTTAGGGCAATTTTAGTTTTAGATGATTTTTCTCTAGATGAAACAGATAGTAGGATAAAAATTTTTTGTTATAAAAGTGTAAAAAAAATATAAGAATGAAAAGAAACAAAAAATCTAATTGGCGTTCATATTTAAGATTACTTCTAGGGGTTAGTTCGTTGATTTTTGTCTTTAATATCATTAGCAAGATTTTCAGTAGGAAATTCTTTTATTTTAGTTGAAATTGGTCTTTGATTTCGATTTAGAGAATTAGCTCAGGGGGAACATGTCATAGGGCTAAATAATAAGGTAATGTATATCATTTGTCCGACTTGTATCGAGTTCGATATTGTAATAAGAAATTGTACAACATTTATTGAAACGAATATAGCTAATCTATATTTTCTTATTTAGAATTAGATTTGTGTAAAAACATATGTAAAGATATGATTACAAGTATATGTCCGTGCAAAGCGCCGAGATATAATGTTCGCTTATGTGCTTGCATGATATTTTACTTTGCGTCTATAATTGCCATGTGGCAAGACACGTGGCGCAGAGACGAATATGAGATGAGCAAAGATTTGGATGATGAAGCCTTTATGGTAGGATTGAACCTTAAAGTTTTGGTTTTTTTATACGAACACGGATTTGGATTTTCGATCTTGAATTTCTTGTTTCTTTTTGTTTTTATTATGGCTTTAGAGAGAAGTTTCTTATTATTATTATTATTATTAAATTTGGGTCCACCCTTGCAGATCACGGTAAGAAGAAAAGGGTTGATTGCTCTTTAGGTTGGACCGACGAAAAACTTTAGTGGAAAAAATAGCCATGGAAAATAAGAAGGGAAAATTTTAGTGGTATGGACATAGAAATTGAGAGTAAAAAGCATGGCAAGCAGCTTTAATTTCTTTTTCTCCTAGTCTCGTGATTAAATTTTGGGGCCCTTTTAATGAATAATCATCCTTATATATCGTGATTTTCTTTGATCAATAGTGAAATCGACGATCTTATAATTGATAATTTTCCTTAAACGTGCATGAGTTCCCATCTTTTCTACAAAATCACTGGCCTGTCGAAATTAATTCTCTCTTAATCTAACGGCTAAGATTGAAAGGGACCATTGCCGTGCTTTTCCATATCGGACCATAGAATTTCCCTAAATAAGTACATCGAACTTTACTCATATATACTTACCTTTTTATCAAATATATATTGGAAGTCACAAGCTAAACAGTTTCGTCCTTCTATGTTTCTCTGGCCAGGTAAGACTCGAAGAATCTAATGAAATGATAAAGATGGAAAAAGCAAAGAATTTGGATTCTTCCCCTTTGCCCTTTCCAATTCCCAAATGGTACAATTTCAGAATAAAGCAACCTGCAAAAAGCAAGAGAACGAAGCAACCGCACCTTGGAAACGAAGAACGAAAGCTGTCATTATAAATAATCTTCGTTGATTACCTCTAAAACCATCACTGAATCAACACTCGAAACTTCGGATCGAGTTGAAAATCTCAAGCTTTAAAATGACTTCTTTCAAGATATACAGAGAAGCCGACCTCGGTATGTCCCTTCAAATATAACCCCATATAGTTCATGTGTTGCATGAGTTTCTCTCTTATTTGTGGTAAGAAGAATGCAGTGTACATGGAAATTTTTAATTGCTACATTAATAAATTGGAGTCTTGGATATAGTTTGCACTCAGGCTCGAAGTAACTATCAGAACTCGTTGGTTGATTGGTTTTTTCTGGTTTTGGTCGATGCAGTTACGACGGAGGAGATTAGAGATGTTGCACCAGCGCATTATGTGCTCAAGATTGAGTCTTTCTCTTTGTTCGCGATGAACAATGAGAAGTATGAATCGAACGAGTTCGAAGCAGAAGGCTATAAATGGTTCATTTCTCCTCTCTCTAGTATCCCCCTGACACTCTCACTTTAGAGGCATTAAAAGAACTGCGTACAGTGGTTCGACATCGCGGGCCAAAAACATCGGTCAACTAATTTTTAAGAGATTGTTCCTTTTACGGATTCCTATGGCTATGCTTTAAATTTGGACCTTTCTTCCAGAAGATGGTTTAAATACTTTACAGGCATTAAATTTCTGTTACTGCTTAAGAGGCTGATGTTTGATCCCTTCAAAGCCTGTAAATTAATACAGAATAAGGTAATCCTTATTATGATGAAGAGATTGTTGTGAAAATAAATGTTGATTCAGCAATCAGAAGCTGTAGCACTTCACAAACTCTAAGAATAATTGTTGTCAACTCAAATTGGAAACTTTTCATGTACGTTCCGTGCTTGAATTCACGGAAGCATCTTGATTCTGCAGGAAACTAATCCTCTATCCCAATGGAGACAAGAGCCGAAATGCAGAAGATCACATCTCTGTATATCTGGCGGTATCTGGGACGAGTCCTTTCCAACTTGGTGGGGCGATTCATGCGGCTGTCAGTTTCTCTTTGTATGATCAAATCTGCAATAAATATTTAACTAAACAAGGTAAATGCTCAGTAATGACAGCAAAAGGTAAGATATTGTCACATCAACAAATCTTTGCTTGTGAATTGAAGGGAGAGTTGCGATGTTTCATGCGTTGAAAGCCGAATGGGGAGTTCCGAGATACATTCCGCTGAAAATTTTCGCCGACCCGTCAAACGGGTACCTTGTGGATGACACCTGTGTCTTCGGTGTGGAGGTTTTTGTCATCAAGAGTTCGGGAGTTGGCGAATGTGTGACGACACCAAAGGTGAGCACATCGTATACTCATGAATGGAAGATATCAAGGCTGTCAAGCTTGCGGGATGAATCTGTTCTCTCTGATGAATTCAATGTCGGAGGCCATAAATGGTAGCTCCCACTTACAAACTTCGTTTCCATAATGACTTTTGTGTTTGTTGATTTATTGTTTGTCCAATCTATCATGACTATTTTCAATCTTTCCGCAGGAGGGTGTGGCTATACCCAAGGGGTAATTTGCTTAACAGGGGCCAAAACCTTTCGACGTTTCTGTGTATATCAGATGCTGCGGACAAATTGGATTCTGGTCAGAAAGTGAACGCGAGATTCATCATTCGGTTAAAAGACCGAAACAACGTTGTACACCATCAGGCGGAAGGTAAGTGTTGGTCTTCTTAAGTGGATGAGCGCTACACTTCAAGGCCATTGTAAACGGAAAATCCAGAGTAATTCCAATTTCAATCCCACGATGAGCTTCTTTCTCACCACAGTACAGCGCTAATTAAATTGCACCTGTTAGTAAAGACCGAATTCAATTTGTTCATGTAGTCCGTATTGTTAGAAACCGCTGAAATCTCATATTTCCCTACTGTATTTTTCTGCTCTCTTGCTTTGTCTTTGCTACTTTGCAGTTAGTACTATATGGTTCCGTAAGTCCATTACGAACTGGGGTTGGCCGTCTTTCATGCCTCTGAAAACGGTTCAGGAATGCGTGAAGGATGATCCATGGGTCATTGAGGCCGAAGTCACGGTGCTCGGCACAGTTAGCAAATTCCCATGACAGCAAATATATATGTACTGGATGTGTTCATAAACAGACAATCACCGGCAGTTCTTTCCTCATGACAATAATACATGGATTGGATTTGTTTGTTGACACCTGAATTTTAGTCAACAGATCGAATGTACATTCATGTATAAATGAAAAAAATGAATAAATAAATAACGAGTAAAAAGAACAAAGGCTCAATTCGGTCTTGGTCCGATTTGCGCAGCCCACAAGAGCAGACTTTAGCCCAATCACGACCCAGATCCACCAGATCCATCAATTTCAACTCATTGAAGTGTCCATCATGGCGCCTGATGCACAAAGCCCGCTTTGATTTGTTCTAACACTACCAAGGCCCATTGAATTTAAAATTTATTGCGGCCTAGATCCACCAAAACCCTTATGGTGCGCTTGTTTGAGAGAAAGTATTTTATCGGAATTAATTTTCCGAACTTTCACTCGTTTGATTCGGCGAAAATGATTAGTCAACCGAAAGCACTTTTCGGTCAAGGAAAATATTCATGCATAAAGTTTGAAAAGTGAATTCCTAAATCTAAAAAGGTGAAAATACTTTTCAGGTTGGCTCTTGCCAATGGCCCATTGCAGCCATCGCCGAGGCTTGGCGTATGATGGAGAAGGAAGAAGGAAAAGAAAAAAAGAAAGGACTAGTTCAAAGGTAGGCTAATCCCTACCCTGAAATTAGGAACCGCCCACTAGTTCTTGGACCCACTCAATGTTTGGACCATCGATCTAATTCGGTTCCCAGGTGGGTCCATGGAACTGGCTGTGCCTTTAGTTGTGGAAACGAATAAATGCTTAAGAATCCCAGTCGGGAAAAGTGGGAGATGGGCTGGTGCGGTTGACAGCTTACACTTGGTGAGTGAGGAAGAAGCAGCAATGACATCTCTGCGAGCATCGGATAGCAATGGCCGATAATGGGAAGAGTTGAACCTGTGGAAACTTTAAAGTTTGACTCCTCGGGTGCTGCTATGGATGCTGGAAGTAGGAGAACCAAAGTGAAGGAGATGTTATGCACTTTCCATACTTGGTACAGGAAGCTCTTGCATGAAAGAGAAGCTAAGTCCATAGAACAGAAAGGGCTTGATCTTCAAGCACCGAAAATTTTTTAAGGCATGTTTTACCAACACTATAAAGCAAATACTGGATCATGTACTGCGAGTCGAAGCAGCAATGAGTTCCGTTTCCAGATTGGAGCTGGAAAGCATTGGCCTTCATCGCCAAATGCAGGTCAGTAGTAGGAATCGGACTGGTGCCCTCTGGAACCGCCCAAAACCGGCTGGTTCAGTCTTGTTCGGGCGGTTCCTAGTTTGAACGATTCATTTTGCTCACCCTGGTAGAAAGTGCAATTGAGTTTTAAAATTTTCAGAAAATGTAATAAAGTTCTAAAACTTGCCCATTTAGTACAATCAAGTACTTATGTTAATGTTGTCCAAATTAAGTAACTGATATGGCATTTTTTAGATATTTTTCAAGAACACTTGGCGCTTACGTGGTGCTAAGTGGGCTCCACAATCAGAAAACATGCCAAAAATCAGAAGAAAAAGCGAAAGGCCAAACATCCAAAAAAAAACAAAAAGATTGAAGAAGGAGACGAAGAAATAGGGCCGTGAGCTAGAAGATCTTCTTCTTCAACCTTGAACACACACGACCACTCTAATTATCACACTAACAATCCAACTCGTGTGACACATGATTTTATCGAGCCCCTTTTTTCTTTTTATCTTTTCATTTTGTTTGTTTTCTTCTATAAATTGCTATTGGCTGAACCTGTTCTTGTTTAGCAGTGGGTGGATGTTGTTTTTTGAGCACTGCTCTGCTCTTCCCTGTTTTTGCTTTGATTCCTCCATTTTCTGGTGATGATTATTGTTTGAATGTAGGTCCATTTCGAGTTTTGAGAGATTTCTGCAATTCCCAGACCTGGGATTCCATATTTCTCGTCTTCTTTATGCTCTTTTTTTTTATTTCTATTTTGAGATTTTGGTTAACCCAGTTCATCGACTTGCGTACAAGCTTTGCACTCTTGCTGCCAACATCATCAAGCTCAAGGCTCATCTCTCTTTGCCGGCCTAGGACTCCCTGTCCGACGGAGCAAGTGACGATGATGTCGGTACCTCCGCCTCCTTCCTTGCAAGATGCAAGCGCCAGTCGACCCGCCCACTCGGCGTTAGGCCAACTGTGTCGTATCAAAATGACATCGAGCACCACGTGATGAACGCCGCGCGCTACGTCAAGGACAGCACCAAGGTCCTAACAACCGTGACGGAGTACAAGAGGAGTGACCAAATTCCTTATCACCCGTTTGCATGCGAGGACGGCAAGCTCTACGGATGCAGTTTCCTTATTTTAACCCGCACACCTTGCACCCATTAATTTCCACTTATTTTTATCTTCTCAGGGAAGAGTGAATACCTCTTGAGTTTTACATGCAAAGTACTCCAACGTCCGACTAAACATCAAGATGAAGCATTTTAAGATCATGCTTAGGACCATCCACTCTTCTTATCTTCAGCGAAAATTGCACACCAGGAATAGATGACCATAGATTATTTTAAAAGCTTTTGGCTTATTTTCTAACATGGCACCTAATAGCTCGACATGTCTCCAGATTACATTTAAAAATGCCAAGTTTTTTGTCCATTAATTTGGATGGAATTAAGGGAGGAACTTAATTGCATCAATTTGAGAAATTTTATGATTTGATCGCATTTTTTGCAAATAATTGCACTTTCTCGAAAAGTTTTAGAATATCCAGTATACTTATCCCTTGAAATAATAAATGTCTTTCTTGAAAGTTTCAATCCTGTAATTTCAGTAATATTTTGAAAAGTGTTATTCCTAATATCAAGAAAGCTTCATGGAGAAGTTTAAAGGTAACTTCTCAGAAATATTTAACTTAAACTTAATAAGGAAGGTTGATTATTCTAGAGTATTTGCTACCTACATTTTTTTTTGGTCGAAATACTACCTACTTTGAGAAAGCTAAAAAGTACAAGGCTCGGAAAAGATGGGTGTTACCACTTGTGTGGGTTACAATGCCTTGTTTTATGACTCGGCAGCCGATCAACCTGCACACCTTTTGTTCCTCCCTAGTGTGGGTTTTTTTTTTTCCAGGGAGAGGATTGAAATATGGGTAGAAGTTATAGGGAGATCTCTCTGCTATACCAAAGAGTTTGTTTCCCTATCTTCACTTGAGCCTTTAATGTCACGCCTCGAATCTCCATTGAGTACGCGACAGACCTCTCATCAAAAAATGCGACGTTCTAGGTTGTCGCCGACCCAATTCAACTTATCAGAGATTTAAGGCAATCAGCGAAAGCTACAATTCACCCGGACAATAACAACTGGAGCAAATAGGGAAGATAAACACATCTATTCTCGATTCAAACTTATATAGTATCCACAATTCACAAACCACAATATTTACAAGCACACCGAACCTCTACACTATAAACCACCGATGTCCAAAAAGATCGATAGCCTGGTTACCCTATCTCCAAAAATGGTACACTTCAAAAGACCTACTCCCAACCCCTACTCTAACCCCTACACTCTCTGCTTGGCGTCCACTCTGAATCTGATTCTTCAATACTCTAGTCTGAGTCCCCTTGAACTGTCTGCTCTTCTGAAGACTCTGGCTCAGCCTTGATCTCAATCGGGTGGTCTATATCACCCGACTCCGTTGGGACCTCAAAACGCTCCTTCTCGACTGGCTCTTCATCAGACTCGTCCTCCGGTATAAATTCGGGGTCGAGCCATTGCTCATACTTGAGTACGTGTTTCGGTTCTTCTGTAGGCTCATCTTCTGGGGTCTCTTCAGGTTCTGCCTCGGGTTTCTCCTCTTCTAGTTCTTCCTCTGGGATCGCTTCGAGATCCACGTCCATTGGATCGTACCTTGCCTGCGATTCTTCAGGCTCTAGTTTGTGCTCAACCCCCGAAGGCTCAGGTGCTGCAGGCGCTTGCTGCAGTCCAGACTGCGCCAAACTAGTCTCCAAACTAGTCATCTCGCCGTTGGAAGGAGGTATGACAGACGGGTCCCAATCCCCAACTCCATCAAAGGGGACGTCAAATCCACGGACAAGACCAAACTCATCTATCCCGTCCCGAAAGAACCAAGCAGTATAGTTATGGGCCTGCCAAAGGGGTAACCCTACGTCTACCCAGACTACTGTCATATGCTTAACCCAAGTCATATTTTCATCTATCGGATATCTACAACATTGTGGTCGGTGTGCATCGGTACTCCAAAACGCTCAAGCGGCAGTGGCAACAGATTCATTGCTCAGGCCGGGGTTCTGAAATTGTTGGTTGAAATAACCATGAGAATACATCTCAGTAAGCACACACCCTAAACCCCACCCAGGCTATCACATACCTCCAGACAAGATCAAACACAACATCACCTAATAAACACTTCATTCACACAATTATACTTACCTGGGCTTTTCATGAGTGCAACCTGCACGTTAAGCACAATAATATAATTGCCAACCACATGCACATTCCCAATACATTTCACACATGAATTTCACTCAACTCACCAGTGACCCACGTAATGGTACCGCCTCAGGTTTATTGCAACCATCCCATACCTTTCACTCAACTCGCCAGTGACCCGCGTAATAGTACCGCCTCAGGTTCACTGCGACCATTTCATATACACAATACTCTTAGGCCCACATAATGGTACCGCCTCAGGCCATGTATCTTGCCCGCGTAGTCGTACCGTCTCAGGCTCAACATCCGTCTCCTAGTGCACAACTCGCGTAATAGTACCTCCTCAGGTTGGCCATATTCATAACACTCCTCGGCTCGCGTAATGGTACCACCTCCGGCCATGTATCTTACCCGCGTAGTCGTACCACCTCAAGCTCAACACCCACCATCTACGACACAACCCGGGTAATGGTACCGTCTCAGGTTGGCCATCCTCCAGTAATATCGGGTATCGTCCCGCGTAGTTGTACCGCCTCAGGACGGATCAATTCTCCGCGTAATGATACCGCTTCAGGGATTTCCGTTATCACCCCACACTCGCTTTCTCATGCGTTCACACATTCAACACTCACATGCCAACCTATTGGCCCATCACACTTGGCCCGTGCACGCATCAAACCACGCATTTCTCAAGCTCAATAAACACCCAACACGGCCAATTGACAGTCAATTTCAACTCGTCCCAAGTGTGCATGTAACGAAGCACATTTCAATCAAATATTTTACAAACTAACGAACAATCACGGCCGCCATCGAGCCCACGATCACAGCCACCATCACAGTCATAAATTCAACATTTCCACGCATTTTTCAAGCCATAACAGGTATCACAACACAGCCACATCACCATACATCGAATCGACACAAATCGTCTCCAAATCGGGCCATATGCCCGTCATTCATCTCCCTATTTTTCCAACATTTAAATCCCAAATCAAATCAGTCCCGAACATCACAAATTTCATTCATAACCCAGTAAATTCGAATTCCCGATTCAATCTACCAATATAACCCCCAAATGGCTCCAAATAACCCATAACCGACACAATTTCACCCGATTTAATTCCTAAATACGTCCGTCGATACCCGAAATCCTAAATAGAGTTTAAGGCGCGACTTACCTGAATTTTAGACTAACTCGGCTAGAGTGGAAAGGAGGGCGGCGGTTGGCGGTGAACGGCGGCGCGGCTCGGCGACGGCAGCGGGTGGGCTAGACAGCGTGCAGTGGCGATGGCCTCCTTGATCGTGACCCATGGCCACACGAGAGAGAGAGGGAAAGAGAGAAGGACAGCGTGAGGGGGAGGGGTGAAGCGACTCGATGGCGGGACGGCTGCGATCGAACGGGCGGTGGCCGGTGGACGGCGGCGTACGGCCAAGGGGGAGGGCGATCGGTTAGGAGGAGGGGGAGAGGAGTAGCCGAGAGAGAGAATGAGGAGAGAGAGAGAGAGATTTTGGACTAAATAGTCCAATGCAATAATTGAAATGTCCAAATGACCATCTTGCCCTTCCCTCACAAATCCAATCGACGGCTCAGACTTGATCTTATCTTAAAATTAACGGCCCGGATTAAATCTTTTCCAAAATATCCAAGGGCAATTTGGGAATTTCTCAAAAAGTCCAAGGGTAAAATTGTCATTTTCCAAGGCTATGGAAAAATGACCAAAATGCCTTTCCTCAAATTGCATTGGCCTTAACAAATCTTTAGGGGTGAAATGGTCATTTTCCATTTCTTGCCAAAATTCAGTTTTTCTGAAGGATTCGGATAAATCCGAAGCTACCTAGGCAAATGACAACATTGTCCAAGTGATCTGTTGTGACTTTCCAATTTTTCAATGCCCAACTCGGTCTCTAATTTAATGACTAAGTCTAAATAACGTAACTCGAGCAAATCTCAAACTAACATGTGGCTTTTGGGGAAATTCGTATTTTTGGACCCGTGGCCGATACTAAGTCAAGCCACGTTCAAGTTCACTCGGGTCGTGACTACCTCGGTTGTCACTATAATTGTGAGGTTCGATCGCTAGATCCAACGGACACGATCGTTTGGTATAGGTTAAGGGCCATTCGTCAGTTCATTTCGTGGTTAAGCGGAATCACCTGCGATCCACTAATATGATAGCGGCGAATTGATCCCTGACTATCCTTAGATCGGCCTACATTGGCTCAAAATGTCACCTCGACAATTTTCATGGTCAAAAGTTGATTCACGATTGAGTTCTTTGGTTGCGCGAATTTAAATTCCTAATTAGCCTTTCCCCAACGATTAGTATTCCCAAAGTGATCAATTTCGGGCGAGATCTAACTGCAAGCACGTATATAAACTATTCATTTCATAAATTCCAAGTGGGTCGGATTTCAGAATGCCACATTTAAAGGACCAACTCATGTCCAATTATTACCTACTTTGAGAAAGCTAAAAAGTACATGGCCCGGACAAAGAACATGATGATCCTGTAATCATTTTCCCATTCGAACTAAATGTATTATCAAGAAACATAAATAAAGAAGACACTTCGGTGCCAATTAGTAATGTTCCCCTCATCTTGATGACAAAAAATCTGACTTTATCAGTAGTCTTTTAATTTTTTCACCATGATTACCACTTGGTAAGCCATATGTCATAATTGTTCCACATAGCTCAAATTCGACCAATTAGTATTAGTTCGGTATTTTCATCCTCAAACATCTATAACTTATTAAATTTATATTAAAAAACGTATTAAAAGAAAATATTTTTAAATATATCCTTAATCTATTCAGTTTGCTGCATATCAAAGAGTAGAAGGATTAGTTATGCACCCGGGTGCAATGCACCGAATGCCGGGTTGCTACAAAAGCCGAAAACTTGTATATCAAATCGAATCAAGCCCGATCAAAACAAAACCCTCCGCGATGAGTGAAAGGGACTAGTTGTTCAGTAAAACAGCACACATCGGTGAGACAAAAAGGGTTGAGTTTTGAAAAAAGTTTTGCGGACAATAAACCGTTATCTAAGGAGTCTCTTCAGGCCCAACAATTCAAAACTTTCCAATGTCCTTCTTAATGAAAATGCATATTTCAAAATCCTTGGTTTTAGAGCCAATAGAGTTAGCAAATGCGTGCATAAGTAGAGATTGGTCGATTTGAGAGATTTAAATTTCTTTCGGTATAGAAGGAGTGTTGGTAATTGCAACATTGATTAATCGTACCTTATAAAGAAGCATTTTCTTCTTCTTTTTTTGTGCATATCGTGAGAAAGACGGCCCCTTGGAAATGAGAAAATTTTCTTTATTTGGCTGTTTAACAAGTGCTTTCGAACAGTCTTACCTGATTAAGAATAGCACATGCGACATCTCTGGATCTGGCGCCCAAAAATGTAAGCCAAAAAGCAACACATTAAGTTCACATTGGTACAGCAATTTTCATTTTATTTTTCCGGTCAAAAGAAAAATTGGTGGGCTAGCGGGAGTTAATGCATTTTTCGACTAAGCACAGAAAAAAAATAGGAGGAAATTTTATCGCCACACCCTTCTCTTCTCAATTTCATCACTATATCTCTTTTCTCAAAATTGGAGCGACGGTGTTAAGAATGATGCGAGAGAGAGGAATTTGGAGAATTTTCTGTATGTTCGATATATGTGAGCCTATTTATCGGCTTTATTGGACAGCTATTTAAGGTAACAATATAAACATAATATCAAATCCAAATCAATCAATGATATGTACTATCAAATGAGATATATGCATAATCCTCAAATATATGCAGAATCAAGTAATTATCACGCTAATATAATCTTGGTAGAAGAAGAAGAAGAAGAAGCAGCAGCAGCTCTCTTTATATATTTCTTCTTCCATCTAGTGCGTAACCCCAAACCATCAAGAATCATTAAAAGTAGAAGTCCCAGAGACAGAACAAGAAGGAACTACTAAAACGGTGAAATGTACGACGAAGCTGACCATGGTATGTAGTTTCGCTTCTAGTTTCTCCAAGCCTGGACTTAAAAGTATCTCAGACAATTTTGTGATTTTTGGGCATAAACATGTCAGTTGATTTCTCTCTTTGTTTATTGGGGTTGTTTCACCTGAGCAGGAATAACTATGGAGTACACGGATGTCTCACCTGCACATTACGTGTTCAAGATAGAGTCCTTCTCCCTATTTTGAGAGAACGACATGGACATGTACGAAACTGATGAGTTCGAATCTGGAGGCCACAAATGGTGCTCTCTCTCTCTCTCTCTCTCTCTCTCTCTCTCTCTCTACTTAATGTGTGTGTGGTTTGTCTGATTGAATGAGATCCGTGGTTAACCACTGGGGAGTTTGATTCCCTAGCCTCTCGGGTCTAGGAGTAGGGACGCATGAGTGAGGGAGTAGGGTTTCAGAACCTGTGCACACCACATAGCACACACAATGGCTTGTAATGAGATCCGCTTTTATAATTACGTAAAGTTAAACAGTGGCTTGTTATGAGATCCACTTTTATAATTACGTAAAGTTCTCTTATTGTTGCAGGAGAATGATTCTCTATCCCGATGGAGACGAGAGCTGAAATGGACAAGGTCATGTGTCTATATATCTGGCAATCCCCGAGACCAGTCCTTTGAAGGTCGGCTCGGACGTGAATGCAATCGTTAAATTTTTTGTGTTTGATCAAATCTGCAACATATACTTGGGAAAATAAGGTAACCAATTCCGGATATTAATTTGAAGGAAAATGCTAAATGCAACTTTGGTTATAACTTTTAAAAAAGTTACACTTATGATATTAAGGGATCAGCACGAGGTTTCGCGCGATGAGTTCCAAGTGGGGTATTCCAAGATATGTGCCTCTAGAAATTTTTAAGGATTGGTTGTACAGATTCCTTGTTGACGGCACCTGCATTTTTGGAGTGGAGGTTTTCGTCATCAAGAACTCGGGCATAGGTGAATGTCTAACACTAAAAGGGGTACATCCTCACGTAGACACGAATGGAAGATACCAAATTTCTCGAGTTTGGTAGCACAGATATGCCATTCCAAAATATGTTTTGCTGGAGATCGGAAATTGTAACTTAAATTTCTTGAATCTGTTAAATTTCTGCAGGAGTGATATCTTTCGTTTCTGTTTGTAGATTTTTCTGCTTCCTAGGATCTTTAATGTTTATGCGAGAGTTCATCTGTTCAGGAAGGTGCATCTCTATCCAAGGGGCGATTCTAGATCAATGAACAAAGCCTTTCGATATTTCTTTGCATGATAGATTCAGAGAAACTAGCTCCTCAGCAGAAAGTTAACGCAAGGTACCGCCTTTCACTGAGAGGCCAAGATGGTGCTGTCTATGAGGGCCCCAAAGGTATTATTGACAAACTAGGAATCATAAATCCCCTGTTCTACAAAGGTGCATAGACTAATGTTGTGTAACCAAATGAGTTTTTGCGTATTTTTGCTAGATTAAAATTTGTGAATGTTGTATGCATCTCACAAAAAAAACAAAAAAAACTGAGAAGAGTAGTTACCGAGAGTGTCGCTCATCATACATGTTTCTCATGTTTTCTGCTACGTGCGTATTTGTGGTGATCGGAGGATGGTCGCCGGCGATAAAAATTGGAGAACTGGAGTTCTCAGGTTGCCGGAAAAATCCATGGAAAGCAGAGTGCACATGCTGTATGTATGTCGATGGGTTGAAGATAATGAAAGTGATGGCCGGCTGCGAATGGTCCAAATAAAATCGTTACAGCTTTGATTAGATTTTGCTCGGATGTTGTTCAATGCTTTCGTAGAGGCATCAGTGAAGGGGAAGCATGAGAGAGATTAGAGAGTTGAGAAGGCTCATGGATTCTGGGAAAGGAGGACCGAAGAAAAAGAGAAGAAAAATAGACAAATAAAAAAAAATACTAAAATATGTATGACGATGATGAATGCGGAAAAAAATAATAACAAAAATATAAATGATTGGAAAATGCAGGCCTCAATTAGTTAGTTATGTCTTGGGATTAGATTTAGTTGAGCTTCATTTAATTGATGTTCATATAGTTTAGGAAATTGCATTTCATGATTTTTAGGGCAATTTTAGTTTTAGATGATTTTTCTCTAGATGAAACAGATAGTAGTACGATAAATTTTTTTTGTTATAAAAGTGTAAAAAAATATAAGAATGAAAAGAAAAAAAAATCTAATTGGCGTTCATATTTAAGATTACTTCTAGGGGTTAGTTCGTTGATTTTCGTCTATAATATCATTAGCGAGATTTTTTGATGCACCTAGGGGACCGGCGGACCCGTTATGTGACTGGACAAATCGGCGGGCTTGAAGTCAATGATGTCGGATCGAGCTCAAATTTGGTGGGCTGAAGCGAAACGACGTGCTAATCAATACTCACGGCCGTTGGCCGTGATTAACGATGGATTTTCGAGATTCGGGATCGTTTAGATGGGTTTTTCTTTTTGTTAGTATTTTTTTATGGGTTAATTTAGTAAAGGGTAGTTTCGTAATTTTACATTTTGATGTTTACTAATCCTAGTAGGGTTAGGTTTGGGGATATATATAAGCTTGTTTTAGGATTTCGTTTGAGCAGACTTTGGATATTTTGATTTGATAATCATATTTGGAGGACAAATTGTCTTCTGTCGAATTTTCTTGTTCAGTCAATTTTTCAATCGCATTTCGGCATCAATATGGTATCAGAGCACAGGTTGTTTGAATCAATGGCTAAACAGAATCGCGATCATGGACGGCGGGCTCGTGGAGGCCGGGGGCGTGGAGGCGTTCCTGAAGCAGACGACCAACCGCGTCTAAGAGATCTGCGAGACGTAGAAATTGAAGAATAGAGAAGACAAATCTAGGATTTGGAGCGACAAGTTACGGAGGCGAGGTTGGGCGCTCAATCCGAAGAAGAAGCAGAATCTGAGGATCCATCCGATGATGAAGAGGAGGACGTAAACCCTTTTGGGGTTCTGAATTAGGGGCAGAATCGAGGAGTACAACCTGAAAATCAGCGCTCTTCTCAAAATTTCGGAATGAAGATCGATATTCCTAAGTTTAATGGTAAGACTCATCCTGATGAGTTTATTGATTGGTTGCATACGGTAGAACGGATTTTTGATCTTAAAGACCTAACTGAGGGGCAAAAAGTGAAATTAGTGGCTATTAGGCTGCGAAAACATGCTTCGATTTGGTGGGAACACGTGAAAAAGCAACGCGCTAGAGAGGGGAAGCCGAAGGTGGATCACGGGAGAAGATGAACAAGTTATTGCAGAAAAAATTTTTGCCTACCCATTATAGGCATGAGGCGTTTATCGAATATCATAACGTCAAGCAAGATGATAAAACGGTTGAGGAATTTACAGAAGAATTTGATCGCTTGCGGATGCGTTGTGATGTGGCGGAAGAAGACGAGCAGACGATTACATGATATTTGGCAGGGCTGCGATATGAGATCTCTGATGTCGTCCAATTATAGCAGTATTGGACATATGAGGATGTGTACACACTAGCCCTAAAGATGGAGGGGCAGTTTAAAAGAAAAAACAGTAAGTCCAAGTGGTCTAGCAGCAGTTATAAGTGGTCAAACAGAAATTGTCAATCGAAGCTTAGGGAATGTGCTGCGGAGTTTGATTGGGGATAATCCGCGACAGTGGGACTTGGCATTACCTCAGGCAGAATTTGCATATAATAGATCAGAGAACCGAACTACAGGCAAGACTCCTTTTGAGGTGGTTTATGAGCATAATCCAATTACTCTCTTAGATCTCACACCAATACCAGTTCTCAAGCAATTTAGTTCGGAAGCTGAAGAACATGCAAAGCATATCAAAGAGCTGCATTCCTATGTCCATAATCAGATCAACAGGCAGAACATGAAGTATAAGCAACGTGTGGATATACACAGGAAAAGAGTCGTCTTCAAGGAGGGTGATCTAGTTTGGATTCATCTTAGGAAAGAACGATTTCCAGAGAGTAGGTTTGGCAAGCTTCAACCTAGAGCTGATGGACCCTTCAGAGTTTTGGAGCGAATTAGTGACAATGCTTACAAGATCGAATTATTGGGTAAGTATAATGTATCCGGAACTTTTAATGTAGCGGATTTATCACCTTACTACCCTGAAGGAGAAGAAGATCCTGAGAAGATTGACAACGACCATGAAGGCGAAACAGATTCGAGGACGAATCTTTCTCTAGCAGGGGAGGATGATGCACCTAGGGGACTGGCGGACCCGTTATGCGATTGGACGAATCGGCGGGCTTGAAGTCAATGATGAGCTCAAATTTGGTGGGCTGAAGCGAAACGGCGTGCTGATCAATACTCACGGCCGTTGGCCGAGATTAACGATGGATTTTCGCGATTCGGGGTCGTTTAGATGGGTTTTTCTTTTTTTTAGTATTTTTTTATGGGTTAATTAGTAAAGGGTAGTTTCGTAATTTTACGTTTTGATGTTTACTAATCCTAGTAGCGTTAGGTTTGGAGATATATAAGCTTGTTTTAGGGTTTCGTTTGAGCAGACTTTGGATATTTTGATTTAATAATCATATTTGGAGGACGAATTGTCTTCTGTCGAATTTTCTTGCTCAGTCAATTTTTCTATCGCGTTTCAGCATCATTTTTAGTAGGAAATTCTTTTATTTTAGTTGAAATTGGTCTTTGATTTCGATTTAGAGAATTAGCTCAGGGGGAACATGCCACGGGGCTAAATAATAAGGTAATGTATATCATTTGTCCGACTTGTATCATGTTCGATATTGTAATTAGAAATTGTACAACATTTATTGAAACGAATATAGCTTATCTATATTTTCTTATTTAGAATTAGATTCGTTAAAAACATATGTAAAGATATGATTACAAGCATATGTCCGTGCAAAGCGCCGAGATATAATGTTGGCTTATGTGCTCGCATGACATTTTACTTTGCATCCGTGATTGCCATGGGGCAAGACAAGTGGTGTAGAGACGAATATGAGATGAGCAAAGATTTGGATGATGAAGCCTTTATGGTAGGATTGAACCTTAAAATTTTAGCTTTTTATACGAACACGAATTTGGATTTTCAAAAGGTTTCCTTCTGTTTTTGAAGTAGCAAGAATTTTGATTTGGATTTTCGATCTTGAATTTCTTATTTCTTTCTTTTTTTTTATTATGGCTTTAAAGAGAAGTTTCTTCTTCCTCTTCTTCTTCTTATTATAATAATAATAATAATAAATAATTAAATAATTAAATAAATTTGGGTCCACTCTTGCAGATCACGGTAAGAAGAAAAGGGTTGATTGCTTTTAGGTTGGACCGACGAAAAACTTTAGTGGAAAAAATGGCCATGGAAAATAAGAAGGGAAAATTTTAGTGGTACGGACACAGAAATTGAGAGTAAAAAGCATGGCAAGCAGCCTTAATTTCTTTTTCTCCTAGTCTCGTGATTAAATTTTGGGGCCCATCCTTATATATCGCGATTTTCTTTGATCGATAGTGAAATCGACGATCTTATAATTGATAATTTTCCTCAAACGTGCATGAGTTCCCATCTTTTCTACAAAATCACTTGCCCATCAAAATTAATTCTCTCTTAATCTAACGGCTAAGATTGAACGGGACTGCCGCCGTGCTTTTCCATATTGGACCATAGAATTTCCCTGAATAAGTACATCGAACTTTACTCATATATACTAACCTTTTTATCAAATATATATTGAAAGTCACGAGCTACAAAGTTTCGTCCTTCTTTGTTTCTCTGGCCAGGTAAGAATCCAAGAATCTAGTGAATTGATACAGAGGGAAAAAGCAAAGAATTTGGATAGAGTCAGACCGTTCTTCCCCTTGCGCTTCTCAACTCCCAAATGGTACAATTTCAGAATAAAGCAACCTGCAAAAAGCAAGAGAATGAAGCAACTGCACCATGGAAACGAAGAACGAAAGCTGTCACTATAAATAATCTTCGTTGATTACCTCTAAAACCATCATTCAATCAACACTCGAAACTTTGGATCGAGTTGAAACTCTCCAACTTTGAAAATGACTTCTTCCGAGATATACAGAGAAGCCGGCCTCGGTATGTCCCCTCAAATATAACCCCATATAGTTCATGTGTTGCATGAGTTTCTCTCTTATTTGTGGTAACAAAAATGTCAATGTACATGGAAATTTTCAATTGCTATATGAATAACTTGGTGTCTTGAATATAGTTTGCACTCGGGCTCCAAGGAACTATTAGAACTCATCGGTTGATTGGTTTTTTCGGGTTTTGGTCGATGCAGTAACGACGAAGGAGATCAGAGATGTTGCACCGGCGCATTATGTGCTCAAGATTGAGTCTTTCTCTTTGTTCGCAAAGAACAACAAGGAGAAGTATGAATCAAACGAGTTTGAAGCAGGAGGCTATAACTGGTTCATTCCTCTTCTCTCTAGTCTCCCCCTCCCCTCCTCACATTCAGAGGCATTAAGAAAACTACATACAGTGGTTCGACATCTCTGGCCATAAACATCGATCAATTTATTCTTGAAGAGATTGTTCCTTATACGGAATCCTATGGCTATGCTCCAAATTTAGGCCTTTCTTCCAGAAGATGGTTTAAATACTTTACAGGCATTAAATTTTGTTACCGCTCAAGAATCCGATGTTTGAACCCATTTTAGTATTGTAAATTCATATAGAATAAGGTAATCTTTTTTATGATGAAGAGATTGTTGTGCAAATAGTGTTGATTCAGCATTCAGAAGCTGTAGCAGTTCACAAATTCCAAGAATAATTATTGTTGACTCAAATTGGAAACTTTTCATGTATGTTCCGTGCTCGAATTCACGGAAGCATCTCGATTCTGCAGGAAACTGATCCTCTATCCCAATGGAGACAAGAACCGAAACGGAGAAGATCACATCTCCATATATCTGGCGGCTTCTGGGAAGAGTCCTTTCCAACTTGATAGGGCGATTCACGTGGCCGTCAGGTTCTCTTTGTATGATCATATCTGCGATAGATATTTAACTGAACAAGGTAAAAGCTCAGTAATGATAGCAAGAGGTAAGATATGTCACCTTCTGGAGACTAATACCGAGTCTGACGAATCTTCGTTTGTGAATTTGAAGGGAGAGTCACGAGGTTTCATGCGTTGAAAGCCGAATGGGGAGTTCCGAGATACATGCCGTTGAAAATTTTCGCCGACCCGTCAAACGGATACCTTGTGGACGACACCTGTGTCTTTGGTGTGGAGGTTTTCATCATCAAGAGTTTGGGAGTTGGCGAATGTGTGAGGACGCTAAAGGAGAGCACATCGTATACTTATGAATGGAAGATATCGAGGCTCTCAGGCCGGTCAGACTATCTTTACTCTGATGTATTCACCGTTGGAGTCTATAAATGGTAGCTCCTACTTACAAACTTCCTTTCAATGATAACTCTTGTTTTTGTTGATTTATCGTTTGTCCTATCTATTTATCACTCTTTTCAATCCTTTCGCAGGTATGTGTGGCTATGCCCGCGTGGTGATTCGGCTAACACGGACCTAAACCTTTCGATGTTTCTCCATTTATACGAGGGGTACGAATTGGCTTCTGATCAGAAAGTGAACGTGAGATTCGTCTTTCGGTTAAAAGGCCCAAACAACGTTGTACACCATCAGCCCGAAGGTGAGTGTATGTCCTCGTAAGTGGACGAGCGCTACAGTTCAAGGGCATGGTAAATAGTAGCCCAAAAAGAAAGTCCAGAGTAATTCCAATTTCAATCCCACGAGGAGCTTCCTTCTCACCACAGCACACTGCTAAACAAATTGCACCCGTTAATAAGGACCGAATTTCGATTTGTTCATGTGGTCCGTATGGTTAGAAACCGCTGAAATCTCTCATATTTCCCAACTGTAATTTTCTGCTAATTTGCTTTGTCTTTGCTACTTTGCAGCTTGTACTAAATGGTTCAGTCGCTCCAACGTGGACTTTGGTTGGCCGTCTTTCCTGCCGCTGAAAACTGTTCGGGAATGCGTGAAGGATGATCCATGTGTCGTTGAGGCAGAAGTCACGGTGCTCGGCACAGTTAGCAAACTGCCATGACAGCAAATATATGTATTGGATGTGTTCATAAGCAGACAATCACCAGCAATTCTTTCCTCGTGACAAATAATACATGGATTGGATGTGTTTGTTGACACCTTATCGCGGCCCGATTCACCCAGTGCCGGTTTTGATTTGTTCCAACGCTGCCCATGCCCATCGAATTTAAAATCGATCTAAGCTTCAGCCGTTACTCATTCGGTCCAGGGCCCAAGCCCGGGAGAGAAATTGATCACCAAGTGTTTGTGAAAATGCTTGAATGAGATTGCATACACAGCTAAGAAGCATCTTCCTGAACCTGAACCTAATTAAACCACGATGTACATGCTGATTGCATCCATTCTATCTCCGGTCTCAGCGGTTTAGACTACGGCGGAAACCTCCAAATACTATGCCTGCCTCGTTTTCATCTGATCTCACGCGCACATATAGTCTTCAATCTGGATTCACTTCGTTAACTTATCTGCCGTATACAGATCAATGCATAAAGCATGAATCTCTGTCATTGAGTCATGTTGTGTAACCAAATCAGCTTTTGAGTATTTTTGCTAGATTAACACTCGTGATTGTTGTTTGCATCTCAAAAAAAGGAAAAGAACCGACAAGAGTAGTTACCGAGGGTGTCGCTCGACATAAATGTTTCCTGTGTTTTCTGCTACGTACGTATTTGTGGTGATCGGAGGATTAGATTTAGTCGAGTTTCATTTAATTGATGTTCATATAGTTTAGGAAATTGTATTTCATGATTTTTGGCCCAATTTTAGTTTTAGATGATTTTTCTCTAGATGGTATAGGTAGTAGGATAATTTTTTTTGATTAAAGTGTAAAAAATGGTAAGAATTAAAAGATAAAAAAAATCTGATTGGCGTTTATATTTAGGATTACTTCTAGGGTTTAGGTCGTCGATTTTCGTCTTTGATAATATTAATAGCGATATTTTTGGTATGAAATTCATTTATTATAGTTGAAATTGGTCTTTGATTTCTACTTAGAGAATTAGCTCGGTATCAAATATTTTCTTTATCTATTCACTGTGCTGCATATCAAAGAATAAGAAGGATTAGTCATGCACCCGATGCCGGGTTGCTACAAAAGCCAAAAACTTATATATCAAATCGAATCAAGCCCAACCAAAATAAAATCCTCTACGATGAATCAAAGGGATTCGTTATTCACTAAAACAGCGCATCGATGAGACAAAAACGGTTGAGTTTTTGAAAAAAGTTTTGCGGATGATAGGCTGTCATCTAAGGAGTCTCTTTAGGCCCAACAATCCAAAACGTTCCAATGATCCTTCGGAATGAAAAGGCATATTTCCAAATCCTTGATTTTAGAGCCAATCAGAGTTAGCAAACGCGTGCATCCGTGGAGATTGGTCGAGCCGAGAGATTTATTATAAAAAGAGTCTTGGTAACTATAACATTGGTTAATTGTACCTTATAAAAAAATATTTTCCTTTTTTTTTGGTACTAATTGTGCATGTTGTGAGAAAGACAGCGCCTTGGAAATTTGAAAATTTTCTTTATGATGTTTAACTTGTGCCTTCGGACAGTCTTTACCTGATTAAAAATAGCACAAGCAACTTCTTTGGATCTGGCGCCTAAAAATGTAAGCCAGAAGGCAACACACAAAAGTTCACATTGGTGGAGCAATTTTCATTTTATTTTCCGGTCAAAAGAAAAATTGGTGGGCTAGCGGGAGTTAATGCATTTTTTGACTAAGCAGAGAAAAAAAATAGGAGGAAATTTTATCACCTCACCCTTCTCTTCTTAATTTCATCACTATATCTCTTTTCTCAAAATTGGAGCGACGGTGTTAAGAATGGTGCGAAAGAGAGGAATTTGGAGAGTTTTCTCTGTTTGTTCGATGTATGTGAGCCTATTTATCGACTTTATTGGATAGTAAGGTAACAAGATAAACATAATATCAAATCAAAATCAATCACTGATATGTACTCTCAAATGAGATATATGCATAATCCTTAAATATATGCAGAATCAAGTAAATATCACGCTAACATAATCTTGGTAAAAGAAGAAGTAGAAGAAGCAGCATGTCTCTTTATATATATATATATTTCTTCTTCCATCTAGTACGTAACCCCAAACCATCAAGAATCATTAAAAGTCGAAGTCCCAGAAACAGAACAAGAAGGAACTACTAAAATGTACGACGAAGCTGACCATGGTATGTAGTTTCGCTCCTAGTTTCTCCAAGCCTGGACTTAAAAGTATCTCAGACAATTTTGTGATTTTTGGGCATAAACATGTCAGTTGATTTCTCTCTGTGTTTATTGGGGTTGTTTTACCTAAGCAGGAATAACTACGGAGTACACGGATGTCTCACCTGCACATTACGTGTTCAAGATAGAGTCCTTCTCCCTGTTTTCGGAGAACGACATGGACATGTATGAAACTAATGAGTTCGAATCTGGAGGCCACAAATGGTGCTCTCTCTCTCTCTCTCTACTCAATGTGTGTGTGATTTGTCTGATTGAATGATATCCGTGGTTAACCACTGGGGAGTTCGATTCCCTAGCCTCTCGGGTCTGAGAGTGGGGACGCGGGAGTGAGGGAGTAGGGTTTCGGAACATGTGCACACCACATAGCACACACGGGTTTGTAATGAGATCCGCTTTTATAATTACTTAAAGTTACACAGTGGCTTGTTATGAGATCCACTTTTATAACTATGTAAAGTTCTCTTATTGTTGCAGGAGACTGATTCTCTATCCCAGTGGAGACGAGAGCAGAAATGGACAAGGTCATGTGTCTATATATCTGGCTGTTTCCGAGACCAGTCCTTTGAAGGTCGGCTCGGACGTGAATGCAATCGTTAGATTTTTTGTGTTTGATCAAATTCGCCACATACTTGGTAAAACAAGGTAACCATTTCCGCATATTAATTTTAAGGAAAAATGCTAAATGCAACTTTGGTTATGACTTTTAAAAAATTTACACTTATGATATTAAGGGATCAGCACGAGGTTTCGCGCGATGAGTTCCAAGTGGGGTATTCCAAGATATGTGCCTCTAGAAATTTTTAACAATCGGTCGTACGGATTCCTTGTCGATGACACCTGCATTTTTGGAGTGGAGGTCTTCGTCATCAAGAACTCAGACATAGGTGAATGTCTAACACTAAAATAGGGAATATCCTCACGTAGACACGAATGGAAGATACCAAATTTCTCAAGTTTGGTAGCACAGTCATGCCATTCCAAAATATTTTTTGCTGGAAATCGGAAATGGTAACTTAAATTTCTTGAATATCTGTTAAATTTCTGCAGGAGTGATGTCTTTCTTTCGTGTCTGCTCGTAGATTTTTCTGCTTCCTAGGATCTTTAATGGTTATGCGACTATTCATCTGCTCAGGAAGGTGCATCTCTATCCAAGGGGCGATTCGAGATCCAAGGACAAAAGCCTTTCGATATTTCTTTGTATGGTAGATTCTCCTCAGCAGAAAGTTAACGCAAGGTACCGCTTTTCACTGAGAGGCCAAGGTGGTGCTGTCTATGAGGGCCCCAAAGGTATTATCGTGACAAACTAGGAATCATAAATTCCCTGTTCTACAAAGGCCTTCGTTCACTCGTTCCATATGTAGTTTGTATCAACTAATGTTGCTAACTGTTCATTCTGCAGGTTCACAATGGTTCAGTAGGTCAAGCTCTTCGTGGGGGTGGTGTCGTTTCATGCGCTAAAAAACATTCAAGATTTCTTAGTTGATGATGAATGCACCGTTGACGCCGAAGTCATCGTCCTAGGCACTGCTGGTACGCTGACATGACAAATACGATGCGAGTTCATGATCAGATGTTTTCTACCGCTGTTTCCTCCGTATACTATGCTAGTAGTTTTAAGACCTTAAACTTGTGGAATTGTTCTTCTGCAACTAGTTGAATGATGTTTCTCTCTTTTGATCTATAGTTGTTTGCAGCAAAGTAAGTTTTTGATCCTGAACTCCTATCTGTTCATTTTCGCTACTATTACCCGACCCGACCGCAGAAGAGCTAAATTCCAGCAACGCAATGTCCTGATGCATGTTACTTTTGCGGCATCCTTTCGCTGCCACATACATCGTATTGGATAACAGAAAATTAATTCGATTCATACGAGGCTAAGATATACCAAAAAAAGTTGCAGTCCATATCATCAAAAAACAAATGCCATGGTGCCACATTTATTCGAAGGATCACATTGCCAAGAATTTCAAAAAACACTCCCTAGCTTGAAATCCTTATATAGTGCTGTAGTATGTGACCTTCAAATTGGATTTTGCCCCCGTTAAATATTTCATGAACTGTAAATAAGTCATATTATGGGCAAATTGCCCTCTCAAAAAAAGAAATAAAAAAGTGTAAATAAAATTAACAAAATATTGCTTTTTATCGGACTTTTGATGTTTTTATTTCTAGAGCAAATATAGTTGATTTCTTTGCAGTCACGCATCATATGTGCCCTAGCTAAGAAAAGAATTATGAATACGTCCCCGATTCCCAATTTTGACTCTATAAACCTACAAAACTTGAGAAGACTCCCTTATAAAATGCATCTCTTTAACTACAAATATCGATTTAAATATTTTTTTTGGGATAATCGCTCAAAATCCCCTTTAAAATTTGAACTTTAGCAATGTTTCACAATAGACCGTTAAAAACTACAAATTTGTGCTCCTGAACTCTAAATTTTTGTCGCGGTCGCTGATTTTTCTACTTGCTTAGTAATTAATGAGGAGGAAACCTCTATTACATGATTAATGAAGTTAAAAAAAAATTAGAGAGGGATGCATTGTCAATGGAGCTAAAAAAATCAACAAAGAATTTTTTGGTGAGAAAAAACGAGGTAATTCATTCATCTATAGTAAAATTTAATAGCTACGAAGAGAAAGAAATAAATCGGCAAATCTAATGAAAATAAAAAGTTCACGAGGTGATTTCAAAAACTAAGAAAGATTGTGCAGTGATGACTAAAATCAAGGAAATAATCTGTAAACTTGCCAAAAAAAGTCGGGATTACGATGCAAATGGTGGCAAAGTTGAGAAACAAAGCAAAGAAAAGCAGTCTTTCTTCTTCCACTTCTCTCCCACCTCCAATGACTATCAGAGCGAGTGATGATGACGCCGGTAGCTCCGCCCCCCTCCTTGCAAGATGCACGGCCAAGTCGACCCACCCTCCCGGCGTTAGGCCAACTTGCCATATCAAAACGACATCGAGCACCACGTGATGAAGGCCGGGCGCTGACCTGACGATCGTGACGGAGTACCAGAGGAGTGACCGAAATCCTTACCACTCTTTTGATCTTCAGCGACAATTGCACAACAGGAATAGATATGACCATAGATTATTTTAAAAGCTTTTGGCCTATTTTCTAATGCGGCGCGTAATAGCTCGACATGTCTCCAAATTATGTTTAAAAATGCCAAGTTTTCCAATTAACGTAGAAACTTAATTGCATCAATTTGAGAAATTTTACAGTTTGATTGTACTTTTCGCAAATCCTAGAACTCAATTGCACATCCTCGGCAAGTTTTAGGATTTTGGTGTACTTATCCGTCGAAACAATATAAACGTCTTTCTTGAAATTTCCAATCCTTTAATTTCTATAATATTTTGAAAAGTGCTATTCCTAGATTCCACAAAGCTTCGCGGAGAAGTTTAAGGGTAACTTCTCGAGGATATTTAACTTAAACTTCGTGAGGAAGGTTGCTTATCCTAGAGTACTTCTTAGCCACTTTGAGAAAGCTAAAAAGTACGATGGCCCGGAAAAAAAGAACATGATGGCCCCATAATCTTTTTCCCGTACGAACTAAAAATGTATTATCAAGAAAACATAAATAAAGAAGACACTTTGGTGCCAATTAGTAATGTCCCCCTCATCTTGATGACAAGAGAGCGACTTTATCGATAGCCTTTCAATTTTTTCCCCGTGGACTACCACTTGATAAACCATATGTCGTAATCGTTCCACGTGGCTCATGTTCGACCAATTAGTATTAGTTCGGTATTTTCGTCCTCAAACATCTATCACTTATTAAATTTATATTAAAAAGCGTATTAAAAGAAAATATTTTCAAATATGTTCTTAATCTTCAGTGTGCTGCATATAAAAGAGTAGAAGGATTTAGGCCTGCACCCGGTGCATTTGCACCCAATGTGGGGTTACTACAAAATCCGAAAACTTGTATATTAAATCGAATTAAGCCCAAGCAAAACAAGACCCTCTACGACGGGTCAAAGGGTCTCGTTATTCAGTAAAACAGCATGCATCGATGAGACAAAAAGGGTCAAATTTGAAAAAAAGCTTTGCGGATGATAGACCGTCATCTAATGTGTCTCTTCGGGCCCAACATTTTAAAACTTTCCAACAATCCTTCGAGATTAAGGGCACATTTCCAAATCCTTGGTTTTAGAGCCAATCAGAGTTAGCAAATGTGTGTATCCGTGGAGATTGGTCAAGTTGAGATATTCGAATTTCTTAGTAAGTGTAACATTGGTTAATCGTACCTTATAAAGAAAAATTTTCTTTTTCTATATAATGATTGTACATAACTTGAGAAAGACGGCGCTTTGGAAATGAGAAATTTTGCTTTATTTGGATGTTTAACAAGTGCCTCGAGACAATCTTACCTAATTAAGAATAGCACGTTGGTACTTTCAATAAAAAAAAGTTTGCATTAGTACATTAATTTTTTTTATTTTAGATTAATACCATAAAAAATCACAGACTAGTATATCTGTGATAAATCTAATTTAACGGAAAACTAACGAAGGTTAAATTCGTCACAAATATATCAGTTTGAGGTTTTTGGTGGTCAAAAAATTAGTCTAGCGTAAATTTGTCATATGTGTACAAGTTTGGAATTTTTCATGGTTAAAAAATTAATCTTGGATAAATTTATCACAGGTGTACCAGTTTATGATTTTTCGTAATATTAACCCTTTTATTTTTCCAGTCAAAAGAAAAATTGATGGGCTAGCGGGGGCAAATGCATTTTGCCCTGAGCACAGAAAAAGAAAAGGAAATTGGAAAGCCACACCCTTCTCTTCTCAATTTCATCACTAAATCTCCTTTCCCAAAGCGACTGGATCTTGGTAAAAGAAGAAGAAGAAGAAAAGCTCTCTTTATATATTTCTTCTTCCATAGCTCTCTTTATATATTTCTTCTTCCATTCAGTACGTAACTCCACTGACCAGAAACCATCAAGAATCATCAAAAATCGAAGTCCCAGAAACAGAGCAAAGAGGAACTACTAAAACAGTGAAATGGACGACGAAGCTGATGATGGTATGTAGTTTCGCTCCTAGTTTCTCTAAGCCTTGACTTCCAAGTATCTCAGACAATTTTTTGATTCTTGGGCATGAACCCATCAGTTGATTTCTCTCTATTTGTTCATTGGGGTTGATTTTAACTGAGCAGGAATAACTACGGAGTACACAGATGTCTCACCTACACATTATGTGTTCAAGATAGAGTCCTTCTCTCTGTTTTCAGAGAATGACATGGACATGTATGAAACTATTGAGTTTGAATCTGGAGGCCACAAATGGTGCTCTCTCTCTCTCTCTCTCTCTCTCTCTCTCTCTCTCTCTCTCTCTCTCTCTCTCTCTCTCTCTCTCAATGTGTGTATGATTTGTCTGATTATATGAGATTTGCGGCTATAACTACGTAAAGTTCTCTGATTGTTGCAGGAGACTGATTCTCTATCCTAATGGAGACAAGAGCAGAAATGGACAAGGTCATGTGTCTATATATCTGGCAGTTTCCGAGACCAGTCCTTTGAAGGTCGGTTCGGACGTGAATGCAATCGTTAGGTTCTTTGTGTTTGATCAAATTCGTGACATATACTTGGTAAAACAAGGTAACCATTTTTCCACATATTAATTGCGAGATAAACAAGGTAACCATTTCCACATAACTTTTAAAAAAGTAATACTTATGATATTAAGGGAGCACCAGGAGGTTTCGCGCGATGAGGTCCAAGTGGGGTATTCCCAGATTTGTGCCTCTAGAAATTTTTAAGGATCAGTTGAACGGGTACCTTGTTGACGACACCTGCATTTTTGGAGTGGAGGTTTTTGTCATCAAGAATTCGGGCATAGGCGAATGTCTAACACTAAAAAAGGGTACATCCTCGCGGACACATGAATGGAAGATACCAAATTTCTCAAGTTCGGTAGAACAGTCGTGCTATTCAGATATATTTTTTGCTGGAGATCAGAAATGGTAACTTGAATTTCATGAATCTGTTAAATTTCTGTATGAATGATATCTTTGGTGTCCGCTTGTGGATTTTTCTGCTTTCTAGGATCTTTAATGGTTATGCGACTATTCATCTGTTCAGGAAGGTGCATCTCTATCCAAGGGGCGATTTGAGATCAAAGAACAAAAGCCTTTCGATATTTCTTTTTCTGGTAGATTCAGAGAAACTAGCCACTCAGCAGAAAGTTAACGCAAGGTACCGCTTTTCATTGAGAGGCCAAGATGGTGCTGTCTATGAGGGCCCCAAAGGTATGATCATGACAAATTAGGAATCATAAATTCCCTGTTCTCCAAAGGCCTTCGCTCGGTCGTTCCATATGTAGTTTGTATCAATTAATGTGGCCAAATGTTCACTTTGCAGGCTCACAATGGTTCAGTAGTTCAACCTATTCACGGGGGTGGTCTAATTTTATTCTGCTAAAAAGCATTCCAGATTTCCTAGTCAATGATGAATGCGTTGTTGAGGCCGAAGTCACCGTCCTAGGCATTGCTGGTAAACTGACATGACGAATACGATGCAGTTTCATGGTCAGACTTTTTCTGTTGCTGTTTCCTCCGTGTACTATGCTGATAGTTTTAAGACAGTATACTTGTGGAATTGTTCTTCTGCAACTAGTTGATTGATGTTTCTCTCTTTTGATCTATTGTTGTTTGCAGCACACTAAGTTTTTGATCCTATACTCCTATCTGTTCATGTTCGCTACTGTTACCTGACCGCAGAAGAGCTAAATTCCAGCAACGCAATGTCCTGATGCATGTTGCTTTCGCGGCATCCTTTCGCTGCCATAGGCATCACATCGGATAACAGAAAATTAATTCGATTCATGTGAGGCCAAGATATTCCAAAAAAAGTTGCAGGTTAATATCACAAATAACCTCAAATTAGTATATTTATGATAATTTTATTTCGAACTAATTTTTTGACAACAAAAAACCTCAAACTGGTATACCTGTGACAAATTTACCCACCACCAAAAATCTCACACTGGTGCACTTGTGACAATTTTACTCCGAACTAATTTTTTGACCATAAAAAATCCCAAACTAATACACATGTGATAACTTTACCCCAAACAAATTTTTTGACCACTAAAAACACAAAATCGGTACATTTGTAACAAATTTACCCTCTATTAGTGTCAGTTAAATTGGATTAATATCACGAATAGATGGGCAAAATCCCAAACTGGTATACCCGTCAACTACCACGTGTCATCAAATTTAGCAATTTGACAATATGTCACAGGTGTACCGATTTGGGATTTTTTATAGTAAAAAAATAATTTTGGATAAATTTATCACAGGTGTACTAGTTTGAAGTTTTTCGTGGTATTAACCCAAAAACAAATGCCATGGTGCCACTTGATCACATTGCCACAAATTTCAAAAGTCCTTAAATAGTTCTGCACTATGTGACCTTTAAATTGGATTTTGCCGCGCTCATAAACTATAAAGAAGTCATTATGGGCAAATTGCCCTCTCAAAACAAATAAAAAATTCTAAATTGAATTAACAAAATATTTCTTTTTATGGGACTTTTGATGTTTTTATTTCCAAAACAAACGTAGTTGATTTCTTTGTAGTCACGCATCAAATGAGCCCTAGCTAAGAAAAAATTATGAAATTTTTTTTTTGGGATAAAATGTCATCTCTTTAACTACAAGTATCGATTTAAATATTATTTTTTTGGGGATAATCGCTTAAAATCCCCTTTAAAGTTTGAACTTTAGCAATGTTTCATAATAGACCGTCAAAAACTACAGATTTATCTCTCTCAACTTTGACACATCTGCATTATAGCTCCTGTGCTATAAATTTTTGTTGTGGTCGCTGATTTTTCTATTTGCATAGTAATTACTGACGAGGAAACCTCTATTACATGATTAATGAATTTTAAAAGAACAAATAATAGAGAGGGATGCATTGTCAATGGAGCGAGCTAAAAAATTCAACGAAGATTATTATGGTAAGAAAAAACGAGGTAATTCATCTTTAGTAACATTTAATAGCTACGGAGAGAAAAAAAAATCAGCAAATCTAATGAAAATAAAAAGTTCACGAGGTGATTTCAAAAACTAAGAAAGATTGTGCAATGATGCCTAAAATCAAGGAAATAATCTGTAAACTTTTCAAAAAAGTCGGGATTACGATGCAAATGGTGGCAAAGTTGAGAAACAAAATAAGAAAAAGCAGTCTTTCTTCTTCCACACCTCTCCCGCCACCAAAGACCATCAGAGCCATCAAGCATCATCTGTACCGTAGCTACTTGAAGCACCATACGATGCCAAAGAGAAAAAGAACAGCAACGGATTCAAATGCCGCTGAAGTGGGCGGCGACGAACATGATGGTACCCTTTCCCCCTTTGGGTTTCTCCCGAGAACTGTAAACCAAAAAAGAACTTGTGGAAATTTATGGCGTGACGATGTGTCTATTGATCTTCTTCAGTTGATCCCTTTTGTACCTTTCTGGGGTTATTGTTGTTTCACTGTTTGTGATTTTGGGAGGGGTCTTAACTGAGCAGAGATAACTACGGAGACCAGAGAGATCTCGCCGGCGCATTATGTGCTCAAGATCGAGTCTTTCTCTCAATTATCGAGTGACGGCATCACCATGTATGAGACAAACGAGTTCAGAGTTGGCGACCAGAAGTGGTATATCTATAATGTCTCTTCGAGTCTTCTTGGTTTTATTGTTTCTTAACATTGACACAGTAAACCCACCCATGGATAGCTCAGTTAGTTAGGGCGTACTTGGGATTGTGTGGTTAGGCGCATTGGTCCCAGGTTCGATTCTCCAGCTGAGCATTTGTGATTTAAGTGGGGGTGGATTGCTGTGCTAATCTCTCCCTCGAATAATCGAGGTGCGCGCAAGCTGGCCTAGACACCTCGGTTACCAGAAAAAAACATTGACAGCGTAAGATTGTGGTAACCACACGATTGCTAATTATGCATAGTGTTGCGGTCCTTCGTTCAAAGAAACAGAGGCTCCAATTGTGTTCGGTGAGGATGGAAAGTTTGCTCAAACGTCACAAAATTGAAGAATGGGCTAATCTATCGTTACTCAGCTCGTGGCAGATACTCTTCGGGGGTATATGCTTCTCGAATCTGATGTTTTGTCATTGTGTAGGAGATTGATTCTCTATCCTAATGGAGACGAGCAAGAAGGGAGAAGATCACGTGTCCCTATATCTGGCTGTTTCTGAGGCCAATCCTCTGAAGGTTGGCTGGGAGATAAATGCAACTGTTAGGTTCTTCGTGTTCAATCAAATTCGCGATGAATATTTAGCAAAAGAAGGTACGTTTGTTCCCTAAATCTTTATAAAGAAAAAGTGATCTACACCTTTGGTTGCCCGGAGAACTCTCGCTTTATATGTTGCAGGGAAAAACAAGAGGTTTCATGCAATGAAGTCCAAATGGGGCATTACAAGATTTATGCCGCTAAAAACTTTCGTCGATCCGTCAAACGGCTACCTTGTTGATGACACTAGTGTGTTCGGAGTGGAGGTTTTTGTCGTCAAAAATTTAGGTCTGGGTGAAAGCTTGACACTAAAGGCGAGTCCGGAGTCTGTTAGTCACGAATGGAAGATATCAAACTTCTCTACTTTGGTGGATGATTGCTACTCTAAAGTTTTCACTGCGGGGAATCACAAGTGGTAGCTCTTATATTACCCGTAGCTTCTTTTCTTTTTTGCTTTTGCATATTCCTTTTTTTCTGATTTTTTATCGTTGCTCGGTTGCGTTTCTCCTTGTGTTCAGGAGGTTAAATCTATTTCCAAGGGGTGACGAGGGGCATAATAGGGACAAAAAACCTTTCGGTATTTCTTTTTTCAGTAGATTCAGGTGAGCTGAAAATCAGAGCCACTTGTACCGTTCGGTTAAAAGGGAAAGCTGGCAAGACTTATCAGCCGATGGAAGGAAACTGCTGATCTAAAATGGATGGCGAGCACAAAATCTTTAGCTAAGCTTAATTAGATCAAAATGAATGGAAAGATAGCTGGAATGTCGATCATAATGAAACATGTTATAGTTCTGATCCTCCTTTCTCGCTGTGGCGTAATCACACCATAAACTCTTCATGCCCAAACAGAAAGTCCAGAGTAATTCCAATTTCGATCATACGATGAGCTTCTTTCTCCCCACGGTGCACCACTTTGTTAGTGTAGTCCGTATGGTTAGAAACTGCTGAAATCTCCCATATTTTCCGAACTGTAATTTTCTGCTCTCTTGCTTTGGCTTTGCTACTTTGCAGCTTTTACTACATGGTTCAGTAGCTCCATCAAGTACTGGGGTTGGCCGTCTTTCATGCCTCTGGAAACGGTTCGGGAATGCCTGACCGATGATGATTCATGTGTCATTGAGGCCGAAGTCACTGTGCTCGGCACAGTTAGCAAATTGCCATGACAGCAAATATATGTACCGTATGTTTTCATAAACAGACAATCAAAGACACTTGAAGTATACTGCACCTTACCCGACTCGTTTCGGGTTCTTTTATCGCACTTTTCTTTTATCGCATTAGAGTGATGTGAGGTTTTGATTTTAGCTCATGGGGATCATGTCCCGGGACTTATGGCAAGCCACGTAATATTTTTTGCCCAACTTGCATCGAGTTTACTTTTTGTACTTTACTCGTCTTTTTTTTAACTCATTGATGTGTTGTTTTGAATTCCTTATATGATTTTCATGTTTGGATTTCTTTAGGAGCAACTCAAATTGAATAACCACGCATGACCACTTAGCGGAAAGAGCTTTAGGATTCCATAATTTGACAAGACCTCACATACAACTTTGTAGGCAAACCAACCAAGTTTAGGTACTGAAAGGATACTAATTCGATGATTTGTGTAATCAAGTCTCCGGACATAGGAGCTCAGGTTCGTATGAAATAAAACGTACTCCAATGTTCCACTTGGCTCTTAACCAACCCCAATAAGTAGTGGTGACTTTCTTATAGGATAGAATCCTATCTTTAGATCAATTGAATCTGAATTTCTTAACATTGTGCGAGATAAGGACTAGGGAAAACCACACGGAACAAGATTGAGCAAACATCGAGTGGAGGTGATGCTAGTTCACGCTCGATAAATTGCTAAACTCGCTCCCCCGAACCCGGCTCCAGGAGGGTCGCGATAGTGTTCATGCAATAAGTTCTCTGCAGGCATCTCTGCCTCTAGTCGGGTTCTCGAAGACATTATCATAAATATTGCCGATACTCCTTATTGAACAAGTTGCAACAAATAGCACTTCCGACCTGAGTCTCCACGTGGCAGAGCGGAAAGTGCAAGTTGTTGACAACTCGATTCATTTACACCGTGAGATACCATTGGCATATCAAAGAATACATGGATTAACGTGGCTAATTTTTCACTTGTATACCAAATCAAATCGAGCCCAACCAAAACATACCCTCTAAGACGAGTAGTTGGGACTCGTAAGCTTGTGAAACAGCGCGCATCTAAGAGATAAAATGGTTTGACTTTTGAAAGAATTTGTGGATGACAGGCCGTTTTCTAAGCAGATCCTCTGAACCCAACAAGCCAAAACTTTCCAAGCATCCATCGAAATTATGAAGGGCATAATTTCAAATCCTTGCATGGATTCCAACTCTAAAACCTAAGGTACAGCCAATCAAAATTAGCAAATGCGTGCAGCCGTGGAGATTGGTAAAGTCGAGAGATTTGAATTTCTTGTGATGTTAAATGAAAAGCACGATTAATTAGATCGCTTATGACAAGATATAAAAATGGTCTTGGTAACGAATGTCTCCAGGGCATTAATTAACCATAACTTATAAAGAAATGTTTTCATTTTTAGTGCAGTGATTGTGTATAACGCAAGAAAGACGGTGCTTTGGTAATGAGAAATTTTCTATATTTGGATGTTTAGCAAGGGTCCATAGGGAAATGTATCTCATTAAGAATGGCAAATCTATAAACTATCGCAACTTCTCAATATCATGGTGCAAAAAGACAAAAGCCAAAAAGCAGCACATAAAGTTTAGATTGGTACAGTAACTTTCGTTTTATTTGCCCGGTCAAGAATTAATATTGGTGGGCTAGTGGGGGTTAATGCAATTTCGCCTAAGCACAGGAAAGGAAAAGGAATTTGGATCGCCACACCCTTCTCTTCTTAATTTCATCACTAATTTATTTTCCCAAAAACGAAGCGACTGAATCTTGGAAAAAAGTTCGACCAACAAAAAGAAAATCTTGGAAAAAAAAAGAAGAAGCTCTCTTTATATATTTCTTCTTTCATTTAGTACGTAACACCGTTGACCAGAAACCATCAGGAATCATCAAAAGTTGGAAGTCCTAGAAACAGAAGAGAAAGGATATATTCAACAGTGAAATGGATGACAAAGCTGATGATGGTATGTAGTTTTGCATTATATATAATAATGGGCGAGGCTATTTTCACCCCAAACACGGCTAAATACACCGCCGTTTTCACTCAAAAGACAAAATTGTCCTCCATCATTCAATCACAATTGAAAGTGGTGGGCTTGGTGGCCGCCAATCCTTCTCTTTCTCTTTATTTATTTCTATTTTTATTTAGGATCTAGTTAGTATAATTATGCATTACACATGTATTGTTCTTGCTTATTGCGGGTATCTCATATATATTTAAGTCACCATATTTTCTTTTCTATTTTTTAAACTTTACTCCGTCGAATAATTCTTGTTGAAAAGAGAAAATTTCAAGAAAATATATATTAAGACTTCTAATTACCACATCAAAGAATGTCTTTTTTCCTCACTATTGGCGAGATATCTCTACACAAAGCAAGTAAGACGTCATAGGAGTATCTAAAAATACACTAAAAATATTGATACGAAAAAGTTATTCACAATGAGATATCTTGATTTTTTTTCGTAATCACTTCATGGTTGATATCAATTTGACATTTTAGAAAAAATTTATGCAATATTTTTATATAATTAAATTTCATCTTTTAAAGTTTCACCTTGGAAAATGTAACTATGATTTTATTTTGAGAAATCTTTAAAGAAGGTTCCTTGAGGTTTTTTCAAAGTTTTTCTTTTCAATAAAACTAATTTCTATGAAAGTAAAATCTAACATTAAAAAAGAAAGCATAGTGCCAGCAATAAACAAAAACAAAACGTGTGAAATTCTTAATTATAACAACTAGGTCCTAAATAAAAATTAAAAAAAACTAAAAAAAGAAGAAAAGTGAATAAATTTAGGGCATTATGCCCTAAAGAACCTCCAACTTTAACTTTTGTCCCAAATTTACTTTTTGTCTCATATAACCTTCAACTTTAGGTGGTGTCTCAATACTATCATCAACTTTTTTTTTCCCATAACAAATCCTCAACTCTAGATCCCGTCCCAATTATACTAACCTTTTTTTCTCCTATGAAAAACTCTCAACTTTAGGTTTTGTCCTAATTTTATCATTCAGTCTCAATTTTACCCTAAAGTTTTACAGTCTCATGAAAAACATCAAATTTTTGCTTGAGCCACTAATCTACCATATTAACTCTTCATCCAAAATTTCTCGTTGACAACCAAGAGATAGAAAACTTCCAAGCACGAGCTGTTCGAGTGTTCGGAGCGTGAGTTCTTTGATCGTGAGAGATGGAACATTCCAAAGCATGAGATCGATGAGCGTAAAGTCACTAAGGGCGATTTTGATGGAGGATTAATGGAGAGAGATTTTGGGCTCAGGTAGAAGTTGATGATCTTTTATGAGACAAAAAAATTAGAGTGAAATTGAAACTTGACCTAAAGCTGAGATTTTTTTTATAAGACAAAAAACGTTTAGTATAGAATTGGTACTGGATCAAAAGTTGAGGGTTTTTTATAGGACAAAAAAGTTTGTGATAGAATTAGGATATAACCTAAAGTTGAAGGTTTTTTATAAAATAAAATGTGAAAATGAGATGAGAGTTAAAGTTAGAGGTTTTTTAAGATATAATTCGCCACTTAAATTGTGATAGAATAATATGAGAATCAGCACAGAGAAAAGAAGATAACTTTGAACATGAATCGATCCAAACCACAGTTTCAGTTCTCTATCTCTCTGCCTCGTCAATGATGATTTCCTCGGAACGAAGCGACTGATTTGGGGAAACCAAAAAAAAGCGGTCTTTTTTCTTCCATTTCTCTCACACCACTAAAGACCATCAGAATCATCAAGCATCATCTGTACCGTAGCTACTTGAAGAATTATACAATGCCAAAGAGAAAGAGAGAAGCAACGAATTCAAAGGCTGCTGCAGAGGGCGACGAACAGGATGATACCATTTCCCTCTTCGAGTATCTCCCAAAAACAAAAAATAAAAATGAACTCGTGGAATTTTATGGCTTGACGATGCGTCTATTGGTCTTCTTCAGTTGATGTCCTTTTCCCTTTCTGGGGTTATTGTTGTTTCAATGTTTGTGATTTTGCGGGGTCTTAACCGAGCAGAGATAACGACGGAGACTAGAGAGATCTCGCCGGCGCATTATGTGCTCAAGATCGAGTCTCTCTCTATTATCAAACGATGACATCACCATGTATGAGACAAATGTTGACTGGGTCCATCTTATGTGGGGCCTAGTTAGTACTTAAATAAAAAACAAACAAAACAAAAGAAAGTCAAAGTGAAAAAGAAAGAATAAAAGAAAGGGACAGCTTGGCGCAGAAGATGAGCCCACTGAGAAGAGAGAGAGAAAAAGGCGATAACACCGAGAGCGAGAAAAATAGGAGAGAAGAAAAGGGGCGCATCTTCGCGATCCCGATTCGAGGGCCAAATATTATCGGAATTGGCTTATATTTTAGTATGTTGTTCGTGAGACCGAAGGCTACGAGTTGATCGGTTTCGTTCGTTGAGAATTTCCTCCGAACTCTTCAATCACGGTTAGAATTTTTTCCTTCATTTTGTGTAAATCCACTTTTATGGTGAAGAAATGACGTTGGAATGTTGATATTGTACCTCTAGTGTGTGACTAGAGAGGAAACTAGTGTGTATCCTACTATTCTTGATGATTAGTGGAAGTTTTATGTGTGGGGCGGTCCATGGTTTTTCCCTCGTTGGGTTTTCACGTTAAATCTCCGTGCCGTTGCATTTGTTTCCTTATTATTGCGTCGTTATATTGCTGGAATATCATTGGTTGTTGTTGGAATTAAGTCGATTTCGGTCGGTTTAATTTTTGGAGAGATATTGATCCTGGATTGGTTGAGTTCTTGGCGAATTGTTGCTCGCGGTTCTCCCCAACAACAAACGAGTTTGAAGTGGGCGACCAGAAGTGGTATATCTATAATCTCTTTTTGCAAGCACAAATTCTTGTGTTACTCCATGCTCGCTGTCTTCTAGGTTTTACTGTTTCTTAACATTGACAGTGAAGATTAGGGTATATATAATGTCAGAAAAAGACTTGAGGGTGTCTTTTAGGTTGTGTTGTTCTTTCTGATCGAATCGACATTTTAGGAGGCTCAGATGAATCTAGTGTGTGCGGGTATCCAAATAATGGGGTTAAGGTGGGTTGTTTCATGCGATTATCGGTAACTACACGATTGCTAATTATGCATAATGATGCGGTCCTTCGTTGAAAGAAACAGGCTCCAATTGTGTTCGGTGAGGACAGAAAGTTTGCTCAAAGGTCTCAAAATTGAAGATCTTTTAATGGGCAAATCAGCTAACAACGGAAGCTCTTCATGGGTATATGTTTCTCGATTCTGATGTTTTGTCATTGTATATGAGATTGATTTTCTATCCTAATGGAGACGAGCAAGAAGGGAGAAGATCACGTATCCCTATATCTGGCTGTTTCTGAGGCCAATCCTCTGAAGGTTGGCTGGGAGATAAATGCAACTGTTAGGCTCTTCGTGTTCGATCAAACTCGCGATGAATACTTGGCAACAGAAGTACGTTCTGTTCCCTAAATCTTTATAAAGAAAAAGTGATTTACACCTTTGGTTGCTTGGAGAACTCTCGCTTTATATGTTGCAGGGAAAAACAGGAGGTTTCGTGCAATGAAGTCCAAATGGGGTATTCCAAGATTTATGCCACTAGAAACTTTCGTGGATCTGTCAAGTGGTGACCTTGTTGATGACACTTGTGTGTTCGGGGTGGAGGTTTTTGTTGTCAAATGTTTAGGTCTGGGTGAATGCTTGACACTGAAAGTGAGTCCGAAGTCTGTTAGTCATGAATGGAAGTTATCAAACTTCTCTACTTTGGTGAATGATTGCTACTCTGAAGTATTCACTGCGAGGAATCACAAGTGGTAGCTCTTATACTACCCGTAGCTTTTTCTTTCATTTGCATATTCCTTTTTGCTGATTTTTTATCATTGCTTGGTTGTTGTTTCCCCTTATGTTCAGGAAGTTACATCTGCATCCAAGGGGTGACGTGCATAACAGGGACAAAAACGTTTCGGTGTATCTGTATCTTTGTTTAATAGATTCAGGTGATCAGAAAGTCAAAGTCGCTTATACCATTCGGTTAAAAGGGAACGCTGGCAGGACGACACCAGATAACGACACCAGATAACTTCTGATCTAGAATGGATGGTGATCACAAAATCTTTAGCTAAGCGTAATTATATCAAAATGAATGGAAAGATAACTGGAATATCATTATTATGAAACATGCTATAGTTCTTATCCCCCTTTCTCGCTGTGGCATAATCACACCATATACTAAGTATTTAATCTGATTTATTTGGTTTGCCACCAATCTTCTCGAGTTTGAGATTGATACAAGCTAATTCTTCTTTTGCAGGTCCTGATTGGTTCGATGGTCCAATTAAAGAGAGGGGTTGGGAGTCCTTTTTGCCGCTGAAAACTGTTCAAGATTACTTAGTTGGTGACGTGTGTGTCGTGGAGACTGAAGTGAAAGTTCTTGGCACAGTGAGTAAACTGCCATGATTTGTTGCCGAGTAAATGATCGATCACTAACTAATGTTCTTCCGTGGGTCGAGCATGTTTTTTTATCTCTTAAGTTTGGACCTCCCTTGTTGGATAACTTCTGGGTTAATTAGTCTATTTCGATAGAGTTTGTTCGCCAAAGGTTGGGGATCCTCTTTTAACTAGAAAGGCAAGGTGGGCAATATAACTGCAAACTCTTTTGTCCGCCTCACCTCTCAAAATTGCGATTGCTATGATTATAAATGTCTATGCTTTCTTGCGTTGCGTTGCAGTCAAAACTTAAAAAACTGCTCAGTCGTTTTGCCTGTATAGTTCTTTTTGCTTTACCCTTCAGATTCAAAGCCCGAAAGTCGGTGTCACTTTTAGAATCAAAATGACTAACTGAGTCTTCGTTACTACATTTGCGGATCTACAATTCAAGTAGGTAGAGCTTTTATACGATCGACAGGGAAAAAGCATTAGATACTGAGTTTGTAAACAAGAATAGAATTCTCATCCTAAAGAGTCTGAACAGGTTCACAAGATTTTCAAAACGGTTCTCGATTTTTAAATGTAAAAGTTGAAAAGTACTCTGGGGCACTTGTTAAGCCTTATTCAAAATCTCAATTGGAAATGATAAGCGACCATGTTAAAATTATAATCCTCCAGTTACTAGAATATTTTGAAAAGTGTTATTTCTAATTTCTCGAGTATTATAGGACAACTTCATGGAGAAGTTTAAAGGTAACTTCTTGAGGAAATTTTTCATAATTTTCCTAAGGAGGGGTAATTGTTATAGAATACTTCCTTGCTACTCTCAGAAAGCTAACCAATTTATGGCACAAAAAAAATAACACGATGGCCCCGTAATTCTTTTCCCCCACAAACTAAATGTATTTTCAAGGAAACATGAATGAAGAAGACGGTTTCATGCTAATTAGTGATTCTCCCTGTCGAACTATCAAAGCCTGTGCTATACATTTCATGGTTGTGGATCCACCCCCAATAGTTAAATTCCACGTGCCGTGGTCAAAATTTCACGGGCCTCTCGTGATTCGATTTGCACGAGAGGGGATGTTGAAGTAATGTCACAAATGCTCTTTATATTCATGCGGTCTCTTTCTATCTATCATCTTATTCTTTTAAAAAAGTTTGTTGTGGTTCCATCAAATTTCACATGATATTAGAGCTGATGGTTTTGAGTTCGAATTTTTCCGTGCCTCATTTGCCTCTCTAATTAAATATTTTTTTCACACTTAGTACTAGACAAAATGACCAGGCTAAGTGTGATCTTAAGCTTTTTAAGTAATCGGCAGTGGTCCTACTCCCCATATCTATAGTTAATGTCGGAACTAATAGAATGTTTGCTCGCTCGACACATGGAACTTAACTTTACCTCTATGATTGTAATGTGGCAAGACATAGGTCATAATTGTTCCACATGGCTCATATTCGACCAATTAGCGTTGATTTAGCATTTTCATCCTCAAACTTCTATCACTTATTAGATTTAAATTTAAAAACGAATTTAAAGAAAGTATTCTCGCATACCACCAATGAAATAGATAATAAAATATTTTTCGACTAATCTCCTTGATTTTAAATTTGAAACAAAAAAAAGGGAACAAATATAGATAAAGTATCTTCAAATATACAGTTTATCCATTAAGTTTGAAATAAAGTAAAAAAGGAAAAGTATATCTTATTACTTGAGTAATAATCTAATTTGAAGAATTGTTTTTGTTATCTATGGGAATCGACACATTATGTATTCATTCAATTTGAAAATTAATCAAAGCAATTAGAAGGATAACTTTTGTTATTATTTGAATAAATGTCACTTAATATTAACTAAATTTAAACATTACAATAAAATTACAAATATTGCAACTTAGTTGAGACACGTATCTTCACATTTCATTTAGTTTTAATTATTTTCTTTTTCTTCTAAAAATTCACTTCTTTTAAATGCAGCATATATCATCTAAAGCAAATTTGTTTAGCAAAAACTGCACATGATTTTCGTTTGAAATAGATCGAATATTAGTTTATAAAAAATGCCAATTGAGTTCAAGTACGAGAGGATCTCTTCCTCTCTATAAATGGAAGACTCCTCTATTTGTTTTGACACTACCCTTGACAGACGGAGACATATGAAATGTCAAGAGAATTATTGGAGGATTAAATATTCATGAGGATCGACTTGAATTAAGCCATTAATGCCCTTGAATTGTGCTCAAGAGAAGAAAGAATCGTAACATTTTTATAGTTCGATATTGCAATTAGAACTACATGTATTAAAACGGTTACAGTTCATCCACATTTTCTGATCTGGAATTTGATTTATGTATAAACATATTTAAAGAAAAGAAAGTATCTTATATGATGTTATTTTATTTGATTCAACCAAATCTTTACGGCTATGAATGTAATAAGCAATCTGATTTATTTCAATTAACAATATCTATCATACTAAGAATAAAGTAATTCATGAATAACATGATTTTTCAATGATATATTTTCTTTAATGCAACCGAAATTATTTAACTACGAAGGAAACAGATGATATTGTTAATTTAATTTAGAAAACCTTTAAGAAAACTATTTAACCAGGAGTGAAATAAGAGATACCGTTCATTCAATTCAACAAACTCTAAGAAAATCAAATTATAATTTTTTTTGTATTATACATATTTAAATTTCATTTATTTTTATTTTCTTCTTTCTTAGTCGATTTATTTAAATATAGCATATCTAATTTAAAACAAATTTATTTAGATGGTAATGAATAAGTTTATCTAAACTCCACTTAATTCGAAATTGAGTTGAAAAAAGATAAGATTGAATTTACACGATATGATTTTTCTAATTCCATCATATATATTTTACTAAGAATGAATGAAGGATACTGTTTATTTAATTCCGAAAAAAATTAAGAAAATATAATTACAACTTATTTGAAATCACATATTACATCTCATTAAATTATATTTTCTACTTTTGAGATTCTCTTATTTTAAATATATCATAAATCATTTCAAGAAAAATCCATTTAGAAGAAAAAATACAAATGAAAATAATTTTATTTAAAGCCCGCTTAATTTGAAATTAACTTATACAAAACAGATAAGTGAGAAGTCCACCAGCTTTAATTTATTTTTTGAAATTCAACTTATAAAATACGCTTATTGCCTGCGCAAAGTGCGGGCCACGTAATTGGTATACAAAATTTCAAAGCAAAAACATAATGAAAAATCCGATTCTAGTTAGGGAAAATAACAAACAATCACCTTCCTAAATTTGAAAAGTAAATAAGGGAAACAAGGCCCATTCCTATATCTTACACCATCCTAATCTCTTGCCTTCTCAACTGATGAGTTTGGCCTAAGGGGCATGTCTTGTCTCTTCTATATGTACATCTTCCACTCACATTCATTCATACCACGATCGTCAACTGCATTCGACCATCCTATATACCAAGCTCAAAAAGAAACAGTCTTAAGTAAACATGGATGAAGAAGCTTATGGTGCTTATGTCGCCCTCTTAGTTTCTCAAACGTGCACTTGTGTGACATTCTTGTTTCTCTTGTTTCGCGGGTTTTTTTGGTTTTGTTTGATCTTTGGGCTTTATTCGACTGAGCAGGAATAACTACAGAGATTAGAGAGGTCCCGCCGGCGCAATATGTGTTCAAGATCGAGTCTTTCTCTTTGTTGTCGAAGAACAACATCGACGTGTATGAGACAAACGAGTTTGAAGCTGGAGATCAGAAGTGGTATGTCTCTCCTTCTATAGAATAATTCCGTAGAGACTCCCATCTTCTTTTCACCATGAAAAGAAATAATCTGTGCTGCAAAGTGCTGGAGTGCGCTAAATTGACTTTGTTCGTGGATTGCTCGTATAGTATAAGAATGGATTCATGTATCGTTCTCATGTGAGGACATTGAATTTGATTCTGGTTGATCAAGCTGAGGATAGGCAATGAAGTCAATCAAGTATCTAGAACTATATATTCATTGTACTCACCAATTTTTGGTACTCCTCTTTCTTCTGTGCGTTTGGCTCCTGAATGTAAAGTCCTCTCATTGTGCAGGAGATTGATTTTGTATCCCAAAGGAGACAAAAGCAGAAACGTAGGAGATCATTTGTCTATATATCTGGCGATTTCCAAGAGCACTCCTTTGAAAGTTGGCTCTGAGATAAATGCGACAGTAAGGTTCTTTGTGTTGGACAAAATTCGCGACCAATACTTGACGAAACAAGGTAATTTCCCTCAACGTCCATCCAAAGAGAAAAGGCAAAATTCAACCTTTGGTTACTCATGTATAAATTTCGCCCTTTCGATGTTAAAGGGAGAGCTACAAGGTTTCACGTGATGCAGTCTCAATGGGGCATTCCGAGATTTATGTCGTTGGCGACTTTCACCGACCCATCCAATGGATACCTCATTGACGACACCTGCATTTTTGGAGTGGAGATTGTCGTCATCAAGAATTCAGGCTTGGGCGAATGTTTCACACCGATAGAGGGTACATCATGTACACATGAATGGAATATATCAAAGTTCTCGACTTTGGTGGATGAGTGCTGCTACTCTGAATCATTTTTTGCTGGAGATCAGAAATGGTTGACCCGATTCTTGAGTGTTAAAATTCCATAAGAATGTTAACTTCATATCTGCTCGTACCTTTCTCTCCGCGTTTCCCAGCATCCTCATTTGTTAAGTTTCTTCATCTGTTCAGGAAGGTGCGGCTATATCCGAGGGGTGATTCGACAGAGAGGGACAAAAGCCTTTTAATATATCTTTGTTTGGCCGATTCAGGGAAACTCGATCTTGGGCAGAAAGTTAACGCAAGCTTCACCATTTGGTTGAGAGGCGAAGATGGCACTGTTTATGAGGCGATGACGAGTAAAGGTAATTCTCTGAACTAAAATTGGTGGACTAACTCAATACAATCCCTAGAGAAGCTGTTGTTTGGGGTGGAGATACTAAATCCGATTCCTCTGAGGGTTGGCACTATTATCTGAAATCATGGTGATCTTTCAAGTTCCTGGTTCCACATATTCTTCCCCTGGTACTTCCATACATTTGTCTTAACGTGGCTATCAATGTTCGCTTTGCAGGTTCGTGTTGGTTCAGTCGTTCGAGCACTTCGTGGGGTTGGCTTAGTTATGCATCGCTGAACAAGATTCAAGATTCCCTTGTGGACGATCACTGTATCATTGAGGTCAAAGTCACCATCCTTGGCACAGCCAGACAACTGCCCTGATAATTGGGTTTGAGCTCAGGACAAGGCGGCGGTTCCTACCATTGTTTCCTCCGCGTACTACTAGTAGTTTTAAGCTAGTAAAACTTGTCGAACTGCTTATTTTAGCTAATAGTTGATCGATGCTTTGCTCTCTTTTAATTCATGAGTTCCTCTAGCATAGACGACTTGTCGATCCTATTCTCTATTACTAGCTCGCGTTCACCAAAATCGACAGCCAATTCCGACTTTAGGAAGATTTCCTGGGAACAAACTCCCAATTGCAGCTCCCTTTCGCGGTGTCCTTTTGCTGTCACATGCTCCGCACCTGATTGCAAACAATTATCTCGAGCCGCATCAAGACTAACTTATTTCAAAATGATCGCTGGTTGCACTGTGGGTCACACATCTTCAAGAATTCATGATCTGTTATCCTGGCTTAAGAGCTAATAAAGTGTAATGTAGAGTTTCTCTTAGAAAACAAGATTTTATCATTTTTATTGTCTGTTAACGCTATAAGTTGCTTCACAATTAGAAGTTGGGGAATTGGGGAAATTCTACGGGCCCGTAAGTGTTTATACGGGATCGTTCCCGCATTCGGTGAGTGTCTTTGGGGAAAAACACAGTCCATCATATTTGTATTGTAAAAATCGATTTTCCAAAGGCTTCGTTTTTTTTTTGTCATGAAAGGCTCCGTTTGTGACACAGAAAATATGACATTTCTAGAAAATGTTTTCCAATAAGTTATTTTTCATGAAAACGAAAAATATTTTCTGGTGTTTGGCTGAAACTTGAAAATGAATTGAAAAATATTTTCCTCATTTGATAGGAAAAATCTTATTTGATTTTTTGAAATTGACATATTATTCGGGTGCTAATGACTTTTGTATAGGCAGTCGGGGAACTAGGTACGGGCACTAGGATCCCCTGTCCAGCCTCGATGGACACCGACCCAGGCTTGGCCTCGATAGACCCGGGCTCTAGGGTCCCAACCCGGCCTTGATGGACCTTGGTACGGGTGTCGGGGACCTGGGCTTGGGCATTGAGGTCCCGGGCCCAACATCAATGGACATAGGCTTGACCTCAATGGCTTGGACGTGGGCGCGAGCGCTCGTGTCTCGGGCCACACGTTGTGGACCCGAGCCTAGCCTCAATGGACCCAAGTCTGGGTGTTAAAGATCTGGGCACAAGCATTGAGGTCTCGGGCCCGGCCTCTATGGACCCAGGCAGAGGCTCAGGGGAGTTGGGCAGTGATACCAAAGTCCTAGGCTCGGCCACGAGCGCTGGTGTCTTGAGCCCAACCTTTATGGACTCGGGCTCAAGCATTGGGGTTCCAGGCCCAACATATCTTTGGACTCGAGCTTGGTCTCGATGGATCCTGGCGGACTGTCAAAGCTCGGGAACAAGCATTGGGGTTCTTGTACCCAAACGTAGAGTTTCTAGTCCTATCACCAATATTTAGTCATATTTTGGAAAATGATTTCCGATTTTTTAAAGAGGAAATCATTTTCCTGAATTTAAGCATAGATTTTCCTTTAACTATGAAAACATTTTATGTAGACTCATTTTCCTAAGTGATCTGTTGGGAAATGAAGAAAATATTTTTTGTGAAACAAACAAAGCTGTGACATTTTTGGAAAATATTTTTCGGAAAGTCATCTTTTCAGGAAAATAATAATATTTTTCAGTATTTAGCTGAGACGTAAAAATAAACTGGAAAATATTTTCCGTCACTTGGTAAAGAAAATCTCATTTGATTATTCTAAATTGACATACACTATTCGAGCGCTAGTGTCTTGGGCATGGGTAGCTAAGGAACCCGGTATGGGCACCGGAGTCTCAAGCCCGGATCTTTGACTCTTGGGCACAAGCACGAGCATTAGTCTTGGATTTTCGAAATCGAGCCCAAGAACTCGTTGCCTGTTATGCCCATGCCCAACTCCCTAGCACTTCGGCCTCGATCTATAGAGGTTGAAACAAGCTCCTCAGCACCCACGCCTCGGTAAGACCAAGCCCGAGACCCTGGCACCTAGGCCTAGGTTAATGGAGGCTAGCCTCTGAATCCAGCGCTCGACATAAGTCCCCTACACTCAGACCCGAGTCCATCGAGGTCAAGCCTTGGACCTTGGCACCCATGCTTGAGTCCATCGAGGCCAAGTTCCGATCGTCAGTGCCCGGGCCTGACATCGATGGATCGGGGCACAAGAATCCTAGGCCTGGCCTTGATGGATTCGAGCCCAACCTTGATATTACCGGGCCTGGCGTCTTGGGCACCAGCATCGGTGTCCCGGACCCGGCCTTGATGGTCCTTGGCACAGTGGTCGGGGTCTTGGGCACGGCCTAGATGGACCAGGGCCAGGGCGTTGGAGTCCCGAGCTTGGCCTTGATGGACCTAGGCATAGGCACTGGGGACTCAGCCCTGCTGCCAAGGGCGTGGGAACGACCGTTGGGGTTCTTGTGCCCTAGCACAGGGTTTTTGGTCAAAGAGCCGATACTTAGTCATTTTTTGTAAAATGATTTCCGATTTTTTAAAAAGGAAATTATTTTTCCGAATTTAAGCTTCGATAGAAAAACCTTTTCCGTTAACTCATTTTCCTAAGCGATCCAAACGTCGAAAAATGAGGAAATGTTCTCCGCGAAACAAATGGAGCCTAAAAGTGTTTGTTTTTTTTCCTGGCGGGCAAATATTGTTGATGCATTTTCGAGCAAGGGCAGAGAAAGACGACAGTTTTGAAGGGCACCAAACCTCGTCCTCTCTCTATGATTTTATCTGAACGAAGCAAATGATGAATGTTGTACAGAGAGAATAGATAGAGCTATATTTTTTTCATCAATAGCCCCTCAAAGACCATCAGAGCCATCAAGCATCTTCCATACCGCAGCTAGTTGAAGAACCACACCATGCATATAAGAGAAATCGAATCAACAAATCCAAATGTTGCTGAAATGGATGACGAAGATGGTGGTACAAAACCCTCTTTGAGTTTCTCAACAAAAAAAAAACGCACTTCTCGTGACATTTTTGTTGTGTCACTGTGTTCATAGGGGTTTTGATCCGATCTACGGAGACAAGAGACATCGCGCCGGTACATGTGTTCAAGATCGAGTTTTTCTCTCCGTTGTCAATAAAATTTTGTGGGATTGGTGTCAAGCATTCTAAAAATTTAAATTATTAGATAATGACGTAATTTAATATTTAAATAACCAAATACTCTCTCCTCACGTGTGACCTCTTGCTCTGATACCATATAAAATATTGTGTGAGCATTGCCAATTATTTTAAAGCTTAACCTTCTAGATAAATGCATGGTTTAATTTTAAAATGTTCAACAACGACATCAGCATGAATGAGACAAACGAGTTCCAAGTGGGTGAAGAAGGTATATCTATAATCTCATTGCAAGAACAAATTTTCGCGCTGCTCCTGGACGGTGTCTTCTAGGCTTTATTGTTTCTCAAATTCGACAGCAAAGGTACAATGTATACATTGTCTTTTGGCAATTTGAAGAGTGTGACATAATTCATGAAACGATGTCGCTTTGAACTAAACTAAAGCCGTGTGAAATCCACTTCAGTTCCATTTGCTTATTGTTGTCCACGCTAGCTACCACGTCGAATATGTAAGGATTGTATTGTATGGAACTATGATGGAGGGTATTTTTGTAATACCGATACAAGTTTGTGGGTTTTGGTAACACAAAAAAAAATTGCATAATAGCGTCACAATAGGCATAATTTAGAGTATACGTGTCAAAGTGGGTATAATTTATAGTTTTTTGTGATTTCAGCTCTTTTCCGAGATAAGTGCATCCTACGTCCTAAAACTTGTAATGGAAATAAAAGTGTAATAAAGTCCTAAAACTTGTTCATTTAGTGCATAAGATTTCTTCTCCGTTTTTTTTCTTTTTATCTGTTTATTTTGTTTGTTTTCTTTTTTTTAAATGGTTATTGGCTGAACAAGTTTTTGTTTGGCAGTGGGTGGATTGTGTTTTTTTTTAGCACTGCTCTGCTCTTTGCTGTTTTTGATTTGATACCTCCATTTGCTGCTGATGAGTGCTGTTTGAGTGCAGGTCCATTTTGGGTTTTGAGAGATTTCTGCAATTTCTGGATCGGGGACTCCAGATTTCTCCTCTCTTTATGCTTTTCTTTTTTATTTGCTATTTTGAGATTTTGGCTAACCCAGTTCATCGGCTTGCGTCAAAACTTCGCACTCTCGCTGCCAACATCATCAAGCTCAAGGCCCATCTCCCTTTGCCAGGCCTAGGACTCCCCGTCTGACGGAGGGAGTGACGATGACGCCGGTAGCTCCGCCCCCCTCCTTGCAAGATGCACGGCCAAGTTGACCCACCCACCCGGCGGTTTGGCCAACTGTCATATCAAAACGACATCCAGCACCACGTGATGAAGGCCAGGCACTGACCTGATGACCGTGACGGAGTACCAGAGGAGTGATCGAAATCCTTACCACTCTTCTAATCTTGAGCGAAAATTGGATAACAGGAATAGATATGACCATATATTATTTTAAAAGCTTTTGGCCTATTTTCTAATGCGGCGCCTAATAGCTCGACATATCTACAAATTACGTCTAAAAATGCCAAGTTTTTTGTCCATTAATTTGGATGGAATTAACATATGAACTTAATTGCATCAATTTGAGAAGTTTTAAGATTTAATTGTACTTTTTATAAATCCTATAACTCAATTGCACGTCTTCGACAAGTTTTATGATTTTTGATTTACTTATCCGTTGAAATACTATAAAAAGTTTTTTTTTGAAATTTTCAATCCTCTAATTTCTATAATATTTTGAAAAGTAATATTCCTAGTATCCACAACGCTTCACGGAGAAGTTTAAAGATATCTTCTCGAGGATGTTTAACTTAAACTTCGTAAGGAAGGTTGCTTATCCTAGAGTACTTCCTAGCTACTTTGAGAAAGCTAAAAAGTACGATGGCTCGGAAAAAAGAACATGATGGTCCCATGATCTTTTTCCCGTACGAACTATAAATGTATTATCAAGAAAACGTAAATAAAGAAGATACTTCGGTGCCAATTAGTAATGTCCCCCTCATCTCGATAACGAAAAACCGACGATAGTCTTTCAATTTTTTTACCGTGATTACCACTTGGTAAGCCATATGTCATCATCGTTCCACGTAGCTCATGTTCGACCAATTAGTGTTAGTTCAGTATTTTCATCCTCAAACATCTATCCCTTATTAAATTGATATAAAAAAACGTATTAAAAGAAATTTTTTTCAAATATATTCTTAATCTTTTCACTGTGCTGCATATCCAAGAGTAGGAGGATTAGTCATGCAGCCGGTGCATTGCGCCCAATGCGGGGTTGCTACAAAATCCAAAGACTTGTATACCAAATCGGATCAAGCCCAACCAAAACAAAACCCTTTACGACAGGTCAAATAGACTTTTGTCAATTTAGTCCTAAATATTTTCACGTTTTGCCAATCGAATCAACCCCTCTCTTCTTGTCTCTTATATATTTACATCTTCTACTCCATTCATTCATACCACGATCTTCAACTGCGTTCAACCATCCTATATACCAAGTTCAAAAAGAAATAGTCTTATGTAAACATGGATGAAGAAGCTTATGGTACTTATGTCGCCCTCTTAGTTTCTCAAACATGCACTTGTGTGACATTCTTGTTTCTCTTGTTTGGTGGGTTTTTTGGTTTAGTTTGATCTTTGGGTTTGATTCGACTGAGCAGGAATAACTACTGAGATTAGAGAGGTCTCACCGGCACACTATGTGTTCAAGATCGAGTCTTTCTCTTTGTTGTCGAAGAACAACATCGACGTGTATGAGACGAACGAGTTTGACGCTGGAGATGAGAAGTGGTATGTCTCTCTTTCTATAGAATAATTCCGTGGATACTTCCATCTTCTTTTCACCGTGAAAAGAAATAATCTGCGCTGCAAAGTGTTGGAGTGCACCAAATTGACTTTGTTCGTGGATTGTTCGTATGGTATAAGAATGGATTCATGCATCGTTCTCATGTGAGGACATTGAATTTGACTCTGGTTGATCAAGCTGAGGATAGGCATTGAAGTCAATCAAGTATCTAGAGCTATATATTCATTGTACTTACCAATTTTTGTTACTCCTCTTTCTTCTGTGTGTTTGGCTCCTGAATGTAAAGTCCTCTCATTGTGCAGGAGATTGATTCTGTATCCCAAAGGAGACAAAAGCAGAAACGTAGGAGATCATTTGTCTATATATCTGGCGATTTCCAAGAGCACTCCTTTGAAAGTTGGCTCCGAGATAAATGCGACAGTAAGGTTCTTCGTGTTGGACAGAATTCGCGACCAGTACTTGACGAAACAAGGTAATTTCCCTCAAAGTCCATCCAAAGAGAAAAGGCAAAATTCAACCTTTGGTTACTCATGTATAAATTTCGCCCTTTCGATGTTAAAGGGAGAGCTACAAGGTTTCACGTGATGCAGTCTCAATGGGGCATTCCGAGATTTATGTCGTTGGCGACTTTCACCGACCCATCCAATGGATACCTCATTGACGACACCTGCGTTTTTGGAGTGGAGATTCTCGTCATCAAGAATTCGGGCTTGGGCGAATGTTTCACACCGATGGAGGGTACATCATGTACACATGAATGGAATATATCAAAGTTCTCGACTTTGGTGGATGAGTCCTGCTGTTCTGAATCATTTTTTGCTGGAGCTCAGAAATGGTTGACCCGACTCTTGAGTGTTAAAATTCCATAAGAATGTTAACTTCATATCTGCTCATGCCTTTCTCTCCGCGTTTCCCAGCATCCTCATTTGTTAAGTTTCTTCATCTGTTCAGGAAGGTGCGGCTATATCCGAGGGGTGAATCGAGAGAGAGGAACAAAAGCCTTTCAATATTTCTTTGTTTGGCCGATTCAGGGGAACTCGATCTTGGGCAGAAAGTTAATGCAAGCTTCACCATTCGGTTGAGAGGCGAAGATGGCACTGTTTATGAGGAGATGACGAGTAAAGGTAATTCTCTCAACTAAAATTGGTGGACTAACTCAATACAATCTCTAGAGAAGCTGTTGTTTGGGGTGGAGATACTAAATCCGATTCGTCTGAGGGTTGGCACCATTATCCGAAATCAGGGTGATCTTTCAAGTTCCTGATTCCACATATTTTTTGCCTGGTACTTCCATACATTTGTCTTAACGTGACTATCAATGTTCGCCTTGCAGCTTCGCGCTGGTTCAGTCGTTCGACCACTTCGTGGGGTTGGCCTTGTTATGCGTCCCTGAAAAAGATTCAAGATTCCCTCGTGGACGATCACTGTATCATTGAGGCCAAAGTCACCGTCCTTGGCACAGCCAGACAACTGCCCTGATAATTAGGTTTGAGCTCAGGACAAGGCGGCGGTTCCTACCATTGTTTCCTCCACGTACTACTAGTAGTTTTAAGCCAGGAAAACTTGTTGAACTGCTTTTTAGCTACTAGTTGATCGATGCTTTGCTCCCTTTTAATTCATGAGTTCCTCTAGCATAGATGAATTGTCGAACCTATTCTCTCTTACTAGCTCGCGTTCACCAAAATCGACAGCCAATTCCAACTTTAGGAAGATTTCCTGGGAACAAACTCCCAATTGCAGCTCCCTTTCGCGATGTCGTTTTGCTATCACATGCTCCGCATCTGATTACAAACAATTATCTCGAGCCGCATCAGGACTAATTTATTTCAAAATGATGGCTGGTTGCACAGTCGGTCACACATCTTCAGGAGTTCATGATATGTTATCCTGGCTTAAGAGCTAACAAAGTGTAACGTAGAGTCTCTTAGAAAACAAGAATTTATCATTTTTATTGTCTGTTAACGCTATAAGTTGCTTCACAATTAGAAGTTGGTGCATTGGGGAAATTCTATGGGCCCGTAAGTGTTTATACGGGATTGGTCCCGCATTCAATGAGTATCTTCGGGAAAAAAGACGGTCCATCGTATTTGTTTTGCAAAATCGGTTTTCTGTCATAACTTGTGCACGTTAAAGGAAAATTACGGACGATGAATAACGAAATTACGGAAACAAAGGTTGCGCAAAGAGTAAAGGAAAATTATGATCAATTAGATATCTCACTGACGATGACAGAAATAAAATTTACTATTATGAAGTAGTAACTGAGGTAGATTACTGAAGTCCTGATGGGGCATTCTGAGACCTATCGAACGGGTACCTTGTCGACGACACTTGCACGTTTCGGGTGGAGGTGTCTTTGTCATCAAGGGCCAGGGGATCAGCGAATGCTCGACTCCGAAAGAGAGTAGATTCAGCTTCTAAGCCGAAACTTAACACGAGAGGTTCCTCTTTCGGCTCGTTACAGGGCAATCCAGATGGTATTGTGCATCAACAGGCTACCTCAACTTCCTTAGAAGGACCCTTCGATGGTGGCAAACACGGAGTCATCAAGTGATAAAATCTTGAATTGGTACACATGTGATAAATTTACTCTAAACTAATTCTTTAACCATAAAAAATCCTAAATTAGTAAGTTTGTGATAATTTACCCCATACTAATACATTCTTAATAAATTTATCATCCGTTAAATTATATTAATATCACAAAAGATCACAAACTGTCACACATAAATTAGTACATCTGTCAACTGCTATATGTTATCTAGCTTAAAAATTTGATAGTAAAATTTAACAAAAACTAACGGAGGGTAAATTTATCACGAGTGTATCAATTTAGAATTTAATTTTAGATAAATTTATTATAAATTTTTCGATTTAGAATTTTTCGTGGTATTAATTCAAAGATAAATCTATGGCCGGACGAATGATTAGATTACCATTTGACTTCAATCTAATTGGCCCCTTCGAGATGTTTAAGGGCAACATGACTTTTCGCATGAAAGACAACCAAAGGACTTTTGTCCTCAATAAAATATCTTCTTTATCCACTTGATCCGACACCAACTCAAATGTACGCTCGCCGTGTTCTGCACTGATCTTGCGTTCTTGCTTACCCTGTTCCATGGCCAGACACATGAGTCCCTGTTCTTCTTCTTATTCTTCAGCTTCGGCAATATCCCTCTCACACGCTTGTTCATCGGAGCTGCACAAAAGTCTGGATAAGTTTCTTGTTTTGCCGAGAACGCAGGAGCCTTCATGGGTTTCGCGGATTCGATCAAGAAATAGCTCCAGAAAGAGTTTCCAGCTCAAATCCTCAAATGGGCATTCGCCGAGCTCTGTTTCTTTGCACGACGGTGAGTTCTTGAATCCCCTGGAGGCTGAACATTTCCAGCGATTTGTCGAGTAAAGTTGCAATCTTTGTGGTGTTTCTGGAGTATGGTTTTGCAGGAAGCTCTCTTGCCAAAGAACACTTCAAGGCTAATGTGCAGGATGGTTTGTCTCCTGTTAATTCAGAATCAGAGAAGTCTGAATTAACTTATAGCATTACCGTGGTTGGAGCTTCCGGGGACCTTGCGAAAAAGAAGATTTTTCCGGCCATCTTCGCGCTCTTTTATGAAGATTGTCTACCGAAGGTCTTGATCTTACATTCTCGAATAATTCTAGTGCAAGGTAGATTCATGTAGTTTTGTCAGGTATGCAGCAACGTCCGATTTAAAAAGGGTATTATTGGGTTGCTGCAGAATTTCACGGTGTTTGGTTACGCCCGGACTAAAATGACCGATGAGGAGTTGAGGACGATGATTAGCAGAACACTGACTTGTAGAATTGATAAGAGGTACCTTTTGTGTTGCTATTTTCATGGGATGCTAAATCTAATTACTTTTTTCTTGGTTCTTTTTTAATCTATTTCCATGTGGATTTTTGCAGGGAAAATTGTGAAGATAAAATGACTCAGTTCCTAAAGAGATGCTTTTACCATTCCGGTCAGTATAATTCGGAGGAGAACTTCAGAGAATTGGACATTAAGCTAAAAGAGAAGGAGGTGATGGTTCCCTGTTCTGAATCTAAATGTTGTGGATTCTAATTGTGGTACTTCGTTTCCAGTTCCAATAAGCCGATTTGTAGGGGCTGCTAATTATCTTAAGTCAGGTTTGAAATTTTGCGTTGAAATTTTGCGTTTTATGAAAAACAAACGCATATGCGACATATTAATTTTAAGAGATGAATTGTAGCTGGCAAGTGAATTTAATTTTGTTTCTTTCCTCATCATTATCATGTCTCAAATTGCTCCTTCAGGCTGGAAAATTGGCCAATAGGTTATTTTACCTATCGATACCTCCAAATATATTCGTGGATGTGGTGAGATGTGCTAGCATTACGGCTTCTTCGACAAGTGGATGGACCAGGGTCATTGTTGAAAAGCCATTTGGCCGTGACTCAGAATCATCTGGTGAGCTGACTAGATGTTTGAAGCAATACCTGAATGAGGATCAAATATTTAGGTACCTTCTATCTATGTGGTTGCTTTTTTTGTCTATTTTCGAGCGAGAACTTGGTTGTAACCAGAAGCTTGAGCTCGTGATTATTTAGGATTGATCATTACTTGGGGAAGGAACTCGTCGAGAACCTGTCAGTTCTCCGATTTTCCAATCTGGTTTTTGAGCCATTATGGTCTCGGAACTACATTCGCAATGTGCAGCTGATATTTTCTGAAGATTTTGGTACAGAAGGACGTGGAGGGTGAGTTTCATAGATCCACTGCTGATACTCTTCTTTCTGGGACGTCCTCTCAAAATAAGAAGTTACTAATTCTATACCTCTCTTCTTGTCATCAGTTATTTCGACCATTATGGTATAATACGAGATATAATGCAAAATCATCTGCTGCAAATATTGGCACTCTTTGCAATGGAGACACCTGTCAGCTTGGATGCTGAAGACATTAGGAATGAGAAGGTGCTGAGAGAGCTACTACGTTGTAACCTGTTTTAGTTGTTTGCTGATGTAGCTTGTCTTTCATATTACCTTTCCAGAAGATACATTCCTATATTACACGAGTAATAAGCAAAAAGGGTCCGCCCTTTCTCATTTGGTGAACAGGGCTTCCCTTGCAACACTGCGATTGTAAAAAGGACATTTTAACGGAGTGTTTCTGGTTCTTGAATAGGTGAAAGTGTTAAGGTCAATGAGACCACTACAACTGGAAGATGTAATTGTGGGCCAATACAAGGGCCACAGTAAGGGTGGTAAATCTCTTCCTGGGTATACAGATGACCCAACTGTGCCGAAGGATAGTCTCACACCGACATTTGCCGCTGCAGCTCTTTTTATAAACAATGCCAGATGGGATGGAGTTCCATTCCTTATGAAAGCTGGCAAGGGTCTCCACACTAAGAGGTAATCACAACCTCTCTCTCTCTCTCTCTCTCTCACTGACCTGCATACTCACTCATTAGTAATTACAATCTGAAAGACCATGAATTGCTGCTTGCGAAATTCCAGGGCAGAGATAAGAGTTCAATTCAGACACGTCCCTGGAAACCTGTACAAAAGAAAATTTGGAACTGATTTAGATAAGGCAACAAATGAGCTGGTGCTTCGTGTACAACCCGATGAAGCTATATATCTGAAGATCAACAATAAAGTTCCTGGTCTTGGAATGAGATTGGATCACAGCGACCTCAATCTGCTTTTCAAAGCAAGGTACTGAGCCCATAAAACTGCTAAACAGCATTTCCTTTACAAACGTGCAGATGCTATATGTATGGCACAAATTTACACAACTGCTATCTGATCCATTTGATCCCATCGGTGTGGATCAATTACCAGAAGTCATCTAGCAAGATTAATATGAAGCAGTTATATCATTCTGTTTTCTTTTTCCACTGTTTGCATGCCTTAGAGACTTTGGTTTGAATGCGACGTTGCTACTAAAGAGGCGAAATGAGAGATTGATGACGAAGGATAGTCACATTGTTGAGTTCAGCCATGCTTTAGATCGAGTATAAAGCTGGAAAATTTATGCTTCTACATCATGCCTGAGATTTACTGTTTTCTTTAAAAAACTGACCGAGATTCTTCTGTAATGCATAGGTATCCTAGGGAAATACCGGATGCATATGAGAGGTTACTTTTGGATGCAATAGAAGGAGAGCGTAGATTATTCATAAGAAGCGATGAGCTAGATGCTGCTTGGGCATTATTCACTCCACTACTTAAGGAGCTCGAGGAAAAGAAGATAGTCCCCGAGCTCTACCCTTACGGTAGCAGAGGACCAGTTGGTGCGCATTATCTTGCTGCAAAGCATAATGTTCGTTGGGGGGATGTCGGCAGTGAGGACTCATGAGATGATGAGAAGCAGTGGTCAAAAGTTTAAAGCTGGAACTTCTAGTTTTCTTTCATCCTTATGCTCAATTATGCAGTCTCTTTTGCATCTCCTACCCCGAAACACACACGGAGAGAAGCCATTTTCCTGCGATGTTCACATGATAAAGGAATGGTTTTTGTCATTCCTGCTGGCAAAAGGCTCGCATTGCTGACCTTGCATGCCGGTTGTATCGATATATTGCTGTAACAATGTATCACTAAATAATTCGTAGATAATTATTTTTACATGCCAATCATACCGTACTTCACAATTAAATTGCAAACTAGCGATAGCTTCCAAGTTACTAATCAGAACAGACCACGGAAAATGTCGCCATATCGGGTCTGATAAACATGTCATAGGTCCTTGAAAATGAGGTAGGTCTTGTTTTCTGTACTTGAACCCAACCAAAAAGATGACGTGAAATATCTTTCGGGAAACATTTACCGTTTGAGGATGTTTTCTCTGACCTGGACGGTGAAGTTACTGCACTACGGTATACAAACTTGAATGAGGGAGAGAAATGCAAATGAACATCTCATTCGATTGTGCTTCACATATAGCAAGAAGGGGGTTTGAAAGTTCCATCCTTTTTCAATCGATGTGCAACTGTACGAGTGAAATCTATAGTTCCGTGCGATGTTGATGGTGTTTCCATATTGTTTCTAATCAACTTGAAAGCCTAGGAATCAAACCGGAGTGTTCTGATAATGGAACCACGTCAAGTGCACATAGTCCTTAAGAAATTCTAAGAGTAAGTTTGTTTTAGTGATAACGTCACGATAAATGAAAATACTTTTTGTGGATATCATTTTTAAGGAAAATTGTTAGTTTTCATTTGTTTTGTGATTTAGGGAAGTTGGAAAATAATTTTTTGGAAACAGTTTTCTTTCAAATAAATGAACCTTAAAAGTAAAAAAATAAAAATAAAAATTAACCTTGACAACACTTAGATTGCCCAAAACGAACAATCAAAACAACGTTAAAGTTCCTCTATCATGATCTAAGAGATACTAACGAAATCACTAAAATGAAAAGTAAATCCATGCATGCGCGAAATGCATTTCTCTATGTCAATTTGTGGCACATTTGTTCTTACTGACAAAATGCATTAAATAATGTATCCAGTTTGATTTTTTGTACAATATCTTTTATAATTTCCTTCCCTGAAATCCAAGGACTGGTGTGGGCCCAATTTTCTTAAAAAACAACAATTTTTACTAGGCTCCCAATTCTGATCCAAACTTGTTTTTTAGTCTTATAAAGAATCTACTTTATATGGGGTCTCCAATTTGACCCCTTTTTTTGTCTCGTAAAAAAAAGAACTTTCGATCGGTATTCACATCTAGCCTCCGTCAAGTTTCCTTCCAATGTCGCTATTAAAGATGTACTGTAGAATGACACATGTATGGCTATATCCATTTTCCTTTTGTCCCGTTACAGATTTGATAAGTCTACGTATTTTGGCTCATCACTTGTATTTCATTGAGCAGGATTTTTGCAGTGTAAATTTGATTAAAACGACCAACATACAATCATCTCAACTAGGGAACTAATGGGAGGTAATTGAGAAGCATACTTGTTTTTTGGTCAGATTAAGAAGCATAGTTGAACAGCAACTTACGGTCACCTTTCTGGTTTCATATTAGTTTTTTTTTTTTTTGCAATTTGAAATCCAAATGACGTGAGCTGTTTTTCTAGTGTGATTTTATTACCAAGTGCCCTTGGGCTTCTGTAATGCAACTAATGAAGGAAATTCCGCAGTTTCCAATACACCTATTTATCATAGAGTAAATAAGGTGCGACTAATATTTTGTGATTAAATTAACCATATTAACATGCTTAACGAGTATTTTGAAGCTCTTTTTAACAGGACCCTTTTTGTATCGTGTAGATACCCAGAAAGTCGAAGCAGATATCGAGAAGGTTGAAGCTTGTGTGGATTCATGTTCGTGTAATTGCAGGTCTCACATACAACAACTAGGGTTGCAAACCTTGAATGAGGAAGTAATGAAACAAAACACGCAGATTTATTTTTTGATGAGTGAACATTGGCTTTAAAGCTTGGAAAAATGTTAACAAGACCCAACCTTTATAAACTGATAGGTAATTTATTTGAACATATGGCCTGCATGTTCCTGATCAGATCGACAATTGTAAACGAAGAAAACTAAAACGGGTAAAACACATGCTTTGCTGGTTGACTCTTGCAAAATTGAGCGAACGTTCATTGAGATTTTGCATGTTGAGTATGCCTGCAACAACGGCTTCTGTCCACTTCTGAAATACCCTTTGTGATTGTTTGAATGGTGGGATTGGATAATATAAAATAGGGCTATGTATACTAGAAGTCCTAAAACTTATTATAAAAGTGCAATTGAATTTTAAAACTTGTAAAAGGTGTAATCGAGTCCTAAAACTTGTTAAATTGGTTTGATTGAGTCCTAAAGTTAACATCTTCTAATTTACTAGCGGAAAATGCTGACGCGGCGTTGACATGTATTATTTTATTATTTTTCTTGAGACATGTGGCGATGACGTGGCATCCAACAAGCGCCACATCAGAAAAAAATTAAAAAATATAAATTAAATTAGAAAAAAGCTATAAAAATTTAAAATTTGAAAAGAAGAAGAAGAAGAAGAAGACCCAACCAGCAATTGTGGTGGTGGCCAAGCCCTTGCTGATGGCCGCCACCATAGCCGCTGGGAAGAGCCGGTGGAGGTCGCCTAGGCCTTCCCGAAGCTTGGCAACCCTCGCCGGCCTCGATTTGGGGGAGGGCGCGACCCTCACCCCAGATCTGAGCAAGGGTCGCCGTCCCTCGCCTGGGGATGGCAAGGGCAGGCGAGGGATGGCGAGGCCTCGCCCAGCATCGGGGTTGTCGGGCTTCGAGAAGGCCCAGGTGACTTTTGCCGGCCCTTCCCTACGGCTGTGGCGGTGGCCATCGGCGGGGGCTTGGCCACCGCCATAGCCGTTGGTTGGGGTCTTCTTCTTCTTCTTTTTTTTAATTTTAATTTTAAAATTTCGTGAGTTTTTTCTAATTTAATTTATATTTTTTAATTTTTTCTAACATGTGCGCTTGTTGGACGCCACATCATTGCCACGTATCTCAAGAAAAGTAATAAAATAAGACACGTCAGTATTTTCCGTTAGTAAATTAAACGGTGTTAATTTTAAGACTCAAATGAACAAATTTGATAAATTTTAGGACTCGATTGCACATTTTGCAAGTTTTAAGACTCAATTGCATTTTTGTGATAAGTTTTAGGATTTTTAGTGTACATGTCCCTATAAAATATTATCTAAACACAAGAACTCAGATCCCACGAGTTGGCTTAATGGTCAACGCATAGACTTGTGCATCTGTTACAGACTTACAATCTTCGTAAGACCGGGTCATCGTGTTAGTGATGGACACGGTCAGAAAATCAGGAGGAGAGTCATGAAAGTTGGAGCTCGTGACAGATCAGGTGATCACGACGTCAAATGACAGATCGCAAACAAGAGTCTTGAAAGGATTAGATGTAAACTTTGGAGATGGCTGGTCAGATGCAAGATACAGCCACGCCCGAATCCAGGAGATAGGGCCCGGATCCAGGAGATTGCCGCAACACCCTTGCCTGGTCTGGGCAAGGGCCATGAGCCCCTCGCTGGCCAATAGGAGAGGGTGTTGGCCCTTGCTTGGATCTGGGCAAGAGTTTGATGCCCTCGCCTGTGGTTGGTGAGGGCCACGACACCCGTGCCCAGACCCTCGCAAGGCATAGGCAAGGGTCAGACGGCGAAGTGGCTAACCCAAAGTTGTAAAAAAAAAAGGAGAAAAGAAAAGAAAAAATAGGAAAAAATATTAAAAATTTGTAAAAAAATTCCACGTCAGTACAGGCAGTGCCATGCAAGACAACTGACATCCATGTTAGCGATTTTTGACTAAAATTAGCTAGATAAACTATATTGGCAAACCGTCAAAAGATTTATGACTCAATTGGCACAATTGAAAGGTTTTGAACTGAATTGGCACAAATGCAACAAGTTTTAAAATTTTTTTGGTAATTGTCTCTATTACTGGGTGTAATTGGGGGCTGGAAAATATTGATAATGTTTAAGTAATGAGAGTGTGATTATAATCTCTGTTATATCACTTGATCTATAGTTAAATTATTTGCTGCTCTCTCTGTGGAGGTAGATCATACAAACCAAATTACGTAAATTTAGTGTCTAATTTATTCTCTTGTTTTGTCTATTTTACTATTTGATTGCTTGTTTCCACAACATCTTCTTTGTAGCTAGCTAACCATTTAATGACTTAAAAACAACAACAATCTTTGAATCTGCACACACATAAGCTACATATGGTTTTCTCTTCCTTCCATAACACACACCAAAACACAAGATTAATGAGACCATGAAGAGAGAAGCGAACAATCGCCTGAGATCAAAGAATCGAAGAGAGGAGAGGATAATGTTCATGGCGGGGCTATTGATTTGCGCATTCCTCGTCGAGGCATATGAGGAATGTAAGAAAAGGTGTGCTCGTGCTTGTGTTATTAGAATTTTGTCATGGATTTGTTATGGCCTTCGTGGACGAGGGTGTCATGATGCCAAATCATCTGTCTTGACAGTGCTTGAGCAATGCAATCCTGGTTGTATGGTGTCCGAGTGTTTCGATCGCCATTTAGGTATAATTTTTGCCTAATCATGACATCTAGATCTTCACTTGAATTTAACCCAAGTAACACTTAATTTTGAATTCTTAACTAATGAAACTCCCTAAAAGAATGTTTCGAGAGGATTAAGCATGTTTTACACATAAATTCATTGAATCTTCATGCAAATAATATAAGCCTTTTTTTCGTTAATGCATGTAGATACCATGAAGGTTGCAGCAGACACCAAGAAAGTCGAAGCAGGTGCGGCTTCGTGTTCGCTAGATTGCCAGAACTCTTATTCACCGCAATAGGGTCTTGGAAATTAGCCTACTTAAGTATATGCGAGGCAAATAAACAGCTAATACTTTTGTTGTTTGAAGATAGAAGTGTGTTAAGAAATCGTCCACCCTTTTGACAATGATGTTTATGGACTCAATAAGCAAGATTTAAACTCCTCCGCTAACCTATTGTCCATCAATTATGAGAAGCACCATAAGTCCCTAATGAGGCCCGGGGGAAAATGATTGTTCATCAGGCCAGTTCTGACCACCACCAGAAAAGGCACACTTAAGGTGCGTTCGTTTCTTAAGTGATTTGGAAAATATTTTTCAAAAAATGATTGCTTATATTGTTTAGAAAAATAAATTAATGGAAATTTTTTTTATCCTTCACAAAATAGTTAGGCATAGATTGTTATCGATGATGAAAATATTTTTCATTGACTAATTTTTCTAAACGATAAAAACAATAATTTTTCGGAAAATATTTTCCAAATCACTTATTTTCTGCAAAACGAACGCAACCTTAGTTCCGGAGCATAAGCATGCATTTTTGTCATTTTAATAGTAATAAAAGTACTTTGAGTAGGCTCAGGCTATTGAACGAGATCAGAAGGAGCGGGCTGCCGTATCTGGATCGCGGTATGCCCCGACTAGGGATAACTGCCACTTCGGCAAGAGGTCGATGGCGGGAAATCGACGCATTATCCCTCCCGTTAGGAAGAACATCGGGAAGCCGAGCCACTTTCAAAATAGGAGCGGAGCGTGTTTTGGATGAGGTGGAACGGGCCACCAAATGAGGAACTGCCCCAACAATAGACATGCTAGGCCGCCTGTGCTACTGCAGCCGCCCCGGAATGGAAATCAGACGGGAGCTGCCCCGCCAGCCATTCAGAATAGGCCGCCAGCTCAAGGACGAGTATATGCGATGGCGATAAGGGAAGCTGAGGACGTGCCTAGCGTGGTCACAGGTATGATCTCTCTGTGTGATCATGCTGCATATGCTTTGTTTGATCCGGGGGGCGTCGCACTCGTTTATATCTGAGCAATTCGTTAAATTGACTGGAATTGAATCGAATCTACTAGAAGTTATGCTATGTGTTACCACATTTTTGAATGATAAAGTGATGATCTTGTTAGGATGCCCGGATTGTAAGATAGTGATTGGAGATAGAGAGGAAATGATAGATTTGGCAGTCTTATCTATGTTTGATTTTGATGTGATTGTGGGTATGGATTGGTTGGTTATAATGGATTGTGGTAACAGGGTGATCCAATTTAATCCGGTTGGACACCCTAGATTCGAGTTTATGAGAAGCCGAGAAGGAACCTCGATCCCTTGGATTTCGTCACTTGAAGTGACAAAGTTGATGGACGAAGGGTGCGAAGGGTTTTTGGTAACTGTGGTTGATTCGACGGCGGAGAATCCAAAGTTGGAAGATACAGCCATGGTATGCAACTTTCCCGAAGTCTTTCCTCAGGAATTACCGGGATTGCCACCAGAAAGAGATGTGGAATTTGTAATCGAGTTGGCCCCTAGGACTGAGCCAATCTCGAAGGCACCTTACAGAATGTCATTGTCTGAGTTGAAGAAATTGAAGGTTCAAATGCAAGAATTATTGGACAAAGGGTTCATTCGTCCGAGTACGTCTATGTGGGGAGCACCAGTCTTGTTCGTGAGGAAGAAGGATGGAACTTTGAGCTTGTGTGTCGACTACAGACAGTTGAACCAGGTAACTATCAAGAATAAGTATCCACTATCAAGGATAGACGATCTGTCCGATCAGCTATAGTTATCTCTAATAATTCACTAGTGATGTTGTTACCTCGTTGTCAAGGTGGTTACCACAGTCGACGACCGTCCCGGAGCATAAGCATGCTTTTTCGTCATTTAAATAGTAAATAGAGCATTTTCATTTTATAGTTACCGTGTCGAATGAAATAGTGCAAATTTATGGTCTGTTCACTCTCAAAACATTTAATTGCACCAAGAATCCATGTTTTAGAATCAATAACAAGAAAAATTTGAAAAAGGGTTTGGAGATAGAGAAATGACCCATCCAGTCCTTATGATGTTTTTTTGTCTACACATTGAGCGAAGGAATTTCTTTTGCGAGATTTTGTCTTGAATGATGCCCACAACACGGGATATGTACGGTACAATGTTGTGCTGTGCAAATTTTTCTTTTAAAGGTACATTTTCACTTAGACATAACAGAAAGTCATAAAGCCAAGAAAGAAATCACATTACTCCGCGTTTTGTTCTTAGTTGAAATGAAATGTCACGTAATTGCACGATAAAATGTCATAGCAAATAGACAATCGTAAACATTATGCTTTGTTGTAAGTATTATAGCTCTACCGCTGGATCGCCACTGATGAAGACATCAATGAAATAAGAGGGTAAACTTTATATGTTATAAGTATTATGGCTCGTAAATTTCACGTTTTTTTACTTCGGCAAATGGGGACCTGGTTTGCTGCATTGTAATGCGTGGAGATGCCAAGAAGGTTGAAACAGGGGACTCAAGAAGGTTGAGCGTTGTGGGTGGTCCATGTTCCCAGGAATGTTCCCCATGGCTGGGCCCGGGCCGAGTCCTAAGCGCCCAAACTTGGGACTCCAGTTGCACTCGAGACTTGTTCACAAGCGTGTATTTCGTAATTTTCCTGTAACAAATATCAGCTAGCGGCTTCCCTATTGTTTGGCAAAGACAGACTAACATGCTTGAAAATAAGTTTCTCTGGAAAAATTTCTATGAAAGTTCTTTTTCCGTGAAATAAATGGAGCTTGAGGTTTGGACAAACTCCCTTGATTGAATTTGGGAGTGAATGTAATAAATTTGTTGTTCCCTTGTGAACCGATGAGCATTGTTTGCACAATGAATGAACGATCTTGACGGTGCCAACAACATATTTTAGGTCTTCTCTGTTTTCTATTTATTTCGGAGACGGAAACAGAAACAGAAACAAGACGAACAAGCAATTGAAAAAGTAGATGCATTTTTCTACGATTGATTGAGTTGTAGCCAGAGAAAGACAGCAATAATGTTGCAAACAGAAGTCCGAGATGGGAGCCGTCGCACCGGCAAACTAGAGGGGCCATATGAGCAACCAAAGTCTTCATATCTCTCCTCAATTCATCCCATTACGTAGACTTGTTTGCTGTTGTCACAACTTATGAATGGATACATTTGCCTAGAATGGAGGGAACAACCTCAACCCAACTTGTCAACCACGCAAGCTCTTCATCTTATCTGCTCACAGAGGGACTTTTTGTGAAGGGGACCATCATATGTTGCTATATGACCCCTTGGTTTGCAAATTTTTGGACTAACTGTTGGCCCAAGTCTTCCATGCAAATACCGATCTATTTGTCAATTTTGTGAGTTTTATCACTGACAAAGTCATTGACTTTGATGCATCGTAGCATGCCGCATCGTGCACGAGGCGGCATCTCTTACACCTACACACCAAGCGACCGCCTAATAAATCTGTTTCCTCGGTAGCATTGCTCTGAACACAATCAGAAAAACAGATTTTAGAACAAAATAGAATTTAACGTACCCAATAACTTTGATCGTACATCTACTTAGAGTCTCTATATAAATTAAAGAATTATGTTTTAATGTTTATCAGGTCTTTTATCTTTTATACATTGGTCGGAGATTTGTTACCAAATATACATAAGAACAAGAGATTTGCTAGGATTTGATTAAAAATTACATAAATCTATTATTTCTTGCATAGCGATTAGAGATTTGTTACCAATATAATCATAAAAATTATAGATTTGTTAGGATAAGAGATTTTATAAAGTGAACATAAAAATAATTGATACACAAAGCTCACACTTGAGAGCGCCATGCAGCATACGGCTTTTGTGTATTTAAATTCTTCTTCTTTTTTAAATCTTAATAGTTAGGCAGAAAAAATAGTGACTTCTAATTTCCAATTTTCGGTGATGAAACTTGTTCAGAGAGGTATTTTTAAGAATAATGTTTCGATTTTATTCGCTAAAATTTGTTTTAGATTTTGATGGTGCTATCAACAGAGTAGTTTGTCTCCAGTTTTCTTTTGTTTCGGCCATACACAGAGAACAAGCAACAAGAAAATATTAGGCAACAATAGAAATGTCTAATTGGTAGCTACACGGCATGGCACAACACAAAATTGTATTGGAGTTGGGGCATACTTCGGGGACCCTTGTTTTCTCATATCAGACATGTCCACGTGAGCTTAGGGAAACCGAAGTATGAACTGACGACATGTGACCCCTATGCACGGAATGTTGGGGGTCCTACCGTCCGAACAGCATGTGGGGGTTCCGCTCTCCGGTGAGCGGACGGGGGCTCGAGGGCAGTGCCGTCGAAACAACATCGGGTTTTGCTAATATGTTTGTTGTAGGATCAAAGGGATCAAATAGGCTTGGGCTTTGGTCCCATTTTAAGTCATATATATATTATACTCGTATGAGAGATCATTGTAACGAGTGATTGTGGTTGTAAAATCTAAAATATCATAGTGGAATCCCTTTGCAGGACGTAGCCTTATTCTAGGGTAAACCTGGAAAAACTTGTGTGTCAATTTTTCTATTATCTGTGTAATTATTCTGATTTTGTTTCGGATATAACCCATCAAATTGTGCATGTTACATCGATCACAAAGTCATCGATTTGACGCATCGTAGCATGAGATGAGACATGTTCATACCCCTAGTCACCAAGCACCGCCTATAAAATCTGCTTCACTCTCGTACTCTGCTCATCAAAACAAAGTTCTCTGTTTGAAACAAAATGGCTCGCTCATCGTTCTTCTACATGTTCATGCACTTGCTTTTCTTGTACTTGTGGTCTCATCCTATTGGCGCACACAATTTTTCTCATTTTGTGAAACCTCTGTGTCTCGAGGATGAAATGTTTGCATTGCTGCAGTTTAAAGAGAGGTACGAAATCGCCAATGTTTCCGGTGATCCTCTAGCTCATCCCAAGACTCTATTCTGGAAAAACAGTCGGGATTGCTGCTCCTGGGATGGGATCGAGTGCGACAAGAACACTGGCCATGTAATTGTTGTCGACCTGGGAAGTAGTTTTCTCTATGGTTCTATCGACAACAACAGTACCCTCTTTCAGCTTTCTCACCTTGAAAGGCTCAATCTCAGCCACAATCACTTCAACTACTCTCAAATACCGGCCCGAGTTGGAGATTTGTCCAGATTGACTCATCTTGATGTCTCTTTTTCCGTTTTTTCCGGCCGGATCCCATCAGAAATCTTCAACCTAACGAGGTTGGTGTACCTTAACCTGTGTTGCAATCTGGATCCATATACTAATACAAGTTTGTTGGAAATGAAACCGCCCGGCCTGAGAAGCCTAGCTCAAAATCTAACAAGCCTGGAAGAACTTTTCTTAGGTGTCGTCAACATGTCGTCTGAAGTGCCCAAGAATCTGGCAAATTTGTCTTCCCTAAGAAGGTTGAACATGGATGCGTGCAACCTATATGGTGTATTTCCATCTGCCATTTTGCATTTACCGAAGCTGCGATATCTTGGGGTGGGCTCCAACAAAGATCTCACAGGCCAATTGCCTGACTTTAACTCTAGTAGTCTTCTTGAACATTTGCGATTGCCAGGCACGAGCTTTTCTGGGGAGCTACCCGCTTCAATCGGTAATCTTCACTCCTTGCAGATATTGAATCTTAATTCCAACACGTGCAATTTGACAGGTTCGCTACCCATGTCAATCGGAAACCTTCCTTCGTTGAGCTACCTCGACATAGCTGGTTGCAAATTTTCTTCATCTATCCCGGCATCATTTGCTAATCTTAGCAACCATGAATACCTATATGTCGCAATGAACCCATTCATCCCCCAGTCGATTTCCTCTTTGTCTTGGGTTTTTAAGAATAAAAAGCTCGCCACTTTGGGCCTCGAGATGATCAATTTATATGGCAAGATCCCACCTTCAATCGGAAACTTGTCTCGCCTTGTGGAGTTAAGCTTTGTTGGCAACCAATTGAGCGGTACCATCCCATCTCAGCTCGTGAACCTCACTCAGCTGACTAATTTGTACCTCCGAACCAATCAACTATCGGGTTCTATATTGCCTTGGCTTATGAACATGACTGGACTTGTCGTGCTTGACCTTGCGGTCAATAAATTTGATGGCGAGATACCTTCATCAATCTCTCAACTCCAAAATCTCCAAGTTCTCCGCCTTGTTAGAAACAACTTTAGTGGTACCATTGAGCTAGACAACTTTCTCAAGCTCAAACAATTGCAAGTGCTGCAACTATCATCTAACAACCTATCCTGCCGCCCAAGTAGCGCGAATGTTATTCTTCCTCAGCTTCGTGTCCTAGGACTGGCTTCATGCAATTTGAGCGAGTTTCCAGCATTCTTACAAAACCAAGAGAATTTGAATTGGTTGGACTTGTCGGATAACAACATTAGGGGAGAAGTGCCCTTTTGGGTGTGGAACGGAAGTTTTAATGCCATACAATACCTGAATCTCTCTCGTAACTTCTTAACTGGTCTCGATCGATATTACCCAATCAATCCTTTATATATGTACACGATGGACCTATCTCATAACATCTTGAAAGGACCACCCCCTGAAGCACCGCCGTCCATTTTGTTCTATCTAGTATCCAACAACATGCTGACAGGAGCATTGCCCCCATGGATATGCAATTTGAGTTCAGCAATCACACTAGACTTGTCTTCTAACGATTTGACTAGTGTGCTTCCGGTTTGTTTGGGCAATATCAGCAAATCTCTCATGATATTGAACCTAAAAGGCAACAATTTCCACGGAAGCATTCCTGAGATATTGGTGCGGGGGACACAACTGACGATGATTGATTTGAGTGACAACCAATTGCAAGGCAAGTTACCAAGGTCCTTGGCCAATTGCAAAATGCTGGAGTTCATCAACTTTGGGAACAATTTTATCATGGACACCTTCCCGTCATTGTTGGGATCTCTACTGGAGCTTCGTGTCCTTTTTTTGCGATTCAATAAGTTCCACGGTGTCATAGAGAGACCTAGATCTAGTTCCACGTTCCTGAAACTGCGGATACTTGACCTCTCGAATAATGCATTCGTTGGTAAGTTGCCAATGGAATTCTTTCAGTCTTGGAATGCCATGAAATCTGAGATGGGCAACTTTACATACATGTACAAAAACCTACGACCATCGGGATACCTTGCTTACACCTACTATGGCAGTTATGATTTCTCCATGACGGTGATTTACAAAGGGCTTAATTTGTATTACCCAAAGATATCAAAAGCCTTCATGATCATCGACCTCTCCAGCAATTTCTTCAAAGGAGAGATCCCTGGTGTCATAGGTGATCTCAATGGACTCCACGGACTAAACCTTTCCAACAATTTCTTCACTGGTCACATCCCATCATCGTTAGGGAATCTCACTGCACTTGAGTCATTGGACCTTTCTTTGAACAAACTCTCGGGACAGATTCCCCAGAAGCTTACAGAACTCGGGTTCCTTTCTTTCCTGAACATGTCATACAACAATCTGATTGGGTTTGTGCCGAGAGGGAAACAATTCGATACATTTTGGAACAATTCTTTTGAAGGGAACCCGGGATTGTGTGGGGAATTCATATCCAAGAAATGTCGAGATTCAGGAGATGCGTTAGGACAACCTCCAACCCACCAACAAGAAGACTTGGGATCGCCAATTGAACTCGATTGGAAAATTGTTCTTATGGGTTATGGGAGTGGCTTAGTGATTGGAGTGGTCATCGGAAATGCATTCATCTCTTGGAAACATGTTTGGTTTGAAGGAAATGCTAGAAGAAGGCGACGGCCTAGTCAGAGGCAGCCTAGGAGGGGAAGGACCTCTTGGTCGGGCAAGCTTTTCAATTTCTGTAGATAGTAGAATTTACCGGAAAAATGAACTAGGTGTTTCCTTCTTTTTTCTTAAATGTACTTGTTTCTTCGTGGTATCTTTACTGTTATTTATGTCAAACCGTCACTTTCCTACGTTAATCGCCCATCACATATGTTTACTACCTCTCTAACCTAAGCTTTTCTTTTTTTTGGATAATGCCATTGTTAGCTTATTAACCAAGCTCATGCACACCTTTTTCTAGGAGTGTTCATGGAAAAGTACTCCTATTTAACTATCAAATATAAATTGCCACGTGGATTCTTCTTTATCCATGGTTCGCATCCCAAGCTAAAACACATTTACAGATTCTAATAAAGCGAACAATAGCAAGGGTACAATATCCTTGTAACTTTATGCAAATCTAATCTCTCATCTGCGCTTCAATCGTTTGCTTCGATTGTTTGTCACCTCATAAATTGTACAGAAAACGGTCGTATTGTCATTTGAAACAAAAATTTGCATTTGAAGGTTGATTGGACAATAACCGCAACCAATGATTCGCGTGAAATGTATATATATATCAGTTTTGCTTTTCGGATCTTCTTTTATGTGAGTGCAGTAGGAAATAGGATTCTTTCTCATAGAGCAACATATTATGCAGAGAACCAACATGGCACAGTTGAATTTCTTAAAAGTTTTTATTCTGTCTGCATGCTAGCCATGTACTCCAAAATTTGTACAGATATTATCATTTGATTTTTCTGTAAAATCTTCTTCTTCTTTTTTCTCAAAGAAGAAAGATCATTTGATATAGTGGCTTCTTGTGGACACCATAATTTTTTAGGTTAATATCACGAAAAACTTAAACTATTACCCCTATAACAAATTTACCATAAACTAATTTTTCGGCCATTGAAAACCCCAAACTGGTACACCCATGACAAATTCACCAAAAACTAATTTTTTTACCATAAAAAAGTCCAAACTAGCATATTTGTGATAAATTTACCCTCTATTAGTTTCCATTAAATTGGATAAATACCACGAAAAACTACAAACCAGTATACTTGTGACAAACGAAGGCAAAATCCCAAACAAGTACACCCATAAATTGCCACATGTCATCTAACTTAGCACTTTGACGGTAAAATTTAACGGAAACTAATGAAGGGTAAATTTATCATAGGCGTACTAGTTTGGAATTTTTTGTGGTCAAAAAATTAATTTTTGATAAATTTGTCACAAGTGTACCGGTTTGAGGTTTTTTGTGGTATTAACCCTAACTTTTCTGATAAGCCAAGCATACGTCATTGTAAAAATAAAATAATAATAATAGTAAAAATAATAGGAAGAAAGAACAAATAAATAAATAAATGGAGAGAGTCCAATTCAGCCATTTATGCAAGGACCCAAACCCATTTGTCTTAGCCCATCTATCAAGTCTAAGTCGCTCGCTTCAGCCCAGTCCACCAACCCAGACCCATCAAAGCAGCCCATATTCGCATTAAGCTGCTTTGCACAGGCCCATATTCACAAGTGAAGGTGTCCGTTCGCAACAGAATCGACTCTCTCTAGCTTGCTTTCTCGCTCATCTGACTGACTTGGGTGATTCCTATTAAGCTCTCTCAGTCCCATTCATAACGGCAGACCGTATGCACCAGAGAGCACCTCACCAGACTGACCTCATCAGAAGTTCCTCCTCTCCAAAATCGAATTCCAGAGAATCCGTAATCGGTTTGCCTTCTCCGGACGTCGCTCACCGCCATCGATTGTCGCTTCAAACCAGCCATGAGCAAAGGCTCTCTTCACCTCCTGTTCTCAATCATTGTTGCTGAAGAGCTCAAGCTGTCTTCGCCATTTACTCTTTTGCCGACTCCAGTCTTTGAGTTGCTTCAGTGACCGGAATGCCTTGCTGTGGTCCAATCGGTATATTTAATCGAACCATATTTGCTTTGGTTTTAGCAAAACAGAGACCGAGTATCATTTGTTTAGTGGAAAATGAATGATTTGGAAAATATTTTCTTAAAAATGATAGCCTATATCGCTTACAAAAATGAATCAACGAAAAAATAATTTTATTTCCACAATAAATTGTTGTCGGCAATGATAGTATTTTTTTATTAATTAATTATCTTAAGCGACACAACCAATCATTTTTAGGAAAATATTTTCCAAATTATTCATTTACCGCGAAACAAACTAAGCCTTGGATATATATTGTGCGTGAATCTTATGTAACTGAGCTTCGGCTAGCAATTTGAACTCATTGCGTTGCTTTGGTGATGATGTGAAAGACGAATCATAGACATAATTAGCGTGTGTAGATCATTAGATTAAACCGTCAGATATGTGTTCGACGATTCTATGAGCGGACCTGTGTACGAATTTGGGTAAAATTCTTGCATATTGGCATCCGGTTGATCGTCATGTGTGCTCAGACTAAGACGCATATGTTTGATCCTCTCGTTGCAACTTTGAATTGATCTGCCGAGATCTCCATCCGTATGTTGCCTGCTCAGTCTTTTGCTCGTTTTCAGCCTCGGTTTCAGTCCATCTCGTTTTAGTCTCGTTGTCTGACGTGACTATTTGTCGATTGATCTTTAGAGGTGGCTGAGAATCACTTGTATGAAAATGAAATCCATCGTGATGTGTTTCTTCCAAGTCAAGAAAGTACCTCAACCATATTTGTTGGATACCCTTGGTGATGAGTGCGCAGTTTGTTGTCAGGGCATGCGCAATTTTAACTGTACGGGACTCGACTACTCAACAAGCACGGTTGTGTTTCTGGCTTGAAGAATCCCTCTCCCCCCATACTAAACCCAGTTGCTGTTGTAATTATTCCATTACCTGTTCGTGTATTCAATTACGTACATGTAACAATGCCTGAGCTAGATCACAACGTTTCTGTCCTAACTCTTCAGCATTTGATCTTTTCCTCATTTATTGATGGGCGGGCATCCAATCATTGACATGCATGCTATGGGACTAGAGAAGGTGTACGACTACAACATACCAATACAAAAATGCGACACCGCATAGTTGCTGACCGCATTTTGGCTGACGGGATAGGATATGTTTACTTGTGAAGCAAATGAAAACGATTTCGATCATGTATCACCAAATAAAGGAGAACTAATCGTATTCTTGGAAAATTCTTTTCAGAAAATCATTTTCCTCCTTTATTGAGTTTTCTATGAAACAAATGCATCCTTAGAATATGAATATGCATACGAATTAGTAGGCTTTCCCAACTTGACAACGATACACGCGACTGTGCTCTGTTTTATGTCCTAACATAAGCTTATCATGATGTCGAGTAAATATCTTCCGTTTCTTATTCTGAGTTGCCCTCACTTATACTCAACAATTCCCCCTTTTCATTGGATCTTCAATTTGCAATGTTTAGTCATATATGCCGGGTGTTATTGCTAATTATTAAAATTCATTCTTTCAGGCACGGCATTTTTCCCCTTGCAGAACTGCCGCATGAATCGTTCCTGTGCACATCTAGTTTGTGACGGTGACATCATTATCTTTTAGTAAGGCTCGGGGGATGCGAAGGTTTACAAAGCCATGGCAAACTGTGCATGATAGGCAATGTATGAGCGCCCCATCAGAACCTGATTGCTAGGGAGCCTAAGTCTGAGCCCGTCAATATATCCAATTGGACCCACCTTCGCTCAAAAGTTTAAGCCAATAAGTTATTGGCCAATTAGAATATATTAATTGCTCAATACTACACCAATTCTCCGATGTGAGATTTATTTAACACAACTCACACGTGTATTTTAACCTTTATCAATAATCCTTGAAGATCAACCGCTTTTGTAGTTCGTAGATACAAATTTACAGATTCACATAACATTGCCTTTTATTCATAACTTGCATGTTCTGGGCTAGATAATCATTTATGAGATTCACTCATGCTTTTGAAACTCTAGACCGTTGAAGTCGTGCCTTCTTCAACATAACATCATCTATATCTATTCTATGCTATGTCGAACCGGTTCCATTTCATGGACACCCAAGTGGGTGGAGAATGCAAATGATATGCTGCAGAAGTGATTTAACCGTTGCTGCCTTTCAGGATAGAGATGGTCAAGCAACGATAGTAGCATCGAAGCCCATTACAAAGGGAGAAGAGGTAATCTCATGGGGCTTAATATGGCTAGTTAGCATATGCTCGGATGAATTTATGCCAGTTTTGGTGAGAAGCAATGCAGCTTCATTCTCTTATGATGAGCATGTGTGACCAAGAGGTGAGAAATCGTGAAATTTTGCAGGTCGCCATTTTACACATAGACCAGGATTTACCCTTTGAAGAGAGATAGGCACTGCTTGCGGACTATGATTTCCCATGCAAGTGCACCAAGCGCCAAGAAGAAACTTCATGGACACTAATGCATAAGTATGCATCCAATGTTCGTTCGCACCACAAAGTAAGGTTTAATGGTTCAACTGTGGTCGTGAAAGCTGTAACAACATAAGTATGACTTAATTAAAGGTTATGTTTGATCAACCAATATCCATACATTAACTTCACGAGCCACTTTCCATGAGTTATATTGGGAATCTAACATATTTTCAATGTAATTACATAGATGAGATTAAAAAGGAAAAAAAAAGGCAACAAGAAAAGCAACAAATCGAACCTAGGTGGACAATGGACAGGGACAAATTTGTTAGATCGAAAAATTGAATAGCACAGGCATATTAGCATTTCATTAAATAGGTATATCAACATCTTATTGATTTAAAAGTAAATGTCCACGCCATTTTTTATTTATATTTATTTATATACTTATTTTGTTTGTTTATATACAAAATTAAAATAGTAATAGAAAATATTTATTGAGGGTGGGTACTACATAAATTCAATGGCTGAGAGAATGTCGGTGGGGATGATTATTTAGCATTTTTTCACATATGACATGGCACGCGGTATGACATGTGAAGATGGCCTTCACCTGATAATTACTAAATGACAAGCTTGAAAGGAATCGTATCAGTCAACTTAGGCGGAAAGCTGGTTAAATAATGATGACCAGTGACCCTAGACTTAAGGAACTTCCATGATTGAAATTTACCCGGACCTTTTGCTGGACCTTACGCGAAAAGAAAGAGAGTTCAACAGTGACAAAGTTGGAAAGGAGGACTTCGATGAGGGACCTTACGGGGAAAGGAGGGTGGAAGTAGCTCCTTTTATCTTAATCGTGCCTCCTCTCGCCGGAGAAATCTTATCACGCACCACGAAAAGATGCACTTTGCGAAACTGTAGACATAAATACTTAGCAATCGGGTGTTTTTATCAATCTTCATCTTCGATTGATGCATTAGCAAATGTCTATATTTTCCATAAATGATATTTGCTCCAACACTTAGTAAAACCTGTAAGCTTCCCGTCGGTGACTTTATCAATAATTTATCGATTTCTTTCGAGTAGTGAACTGCTAAAAGATTTTTTCATCGGTAACTCAAGTTTTATATCGGAACCTCACAATCTTGTTGTATCGACATCTTGCACTATCAATGAGTTGATAGCTCGCTGATTGTTTTGTTTCATTGACGATTTATGTTTTAATTAAATTGTGCTCTCATCAAATGAGCTTGTTATTCATTTAATATCAATTAAGAGAGTCAACTTAGGCAGAAGGAAAGAGAGTCAATTTGTGACCTTCACGGAAAGAAAGACCTTATGCGGAAAGAAAGACCTTAGGCAGAAGGAAAGTAGCACGGACACGCGATACGTGACACGCGACATGACACGACACGACACGCGACACGTTATTTCTCAAAAAATAGAGAATTCCGACATGTTAGGACACGTTGTTTATTAAATATATATTTTTATATATACATTATTGATTTTTAGTTTCTTAACTAATATATTTATTTATACATAATTATTTTTAAAAACTTATGTGTATAAATTTTTTAGGGTAAATCTAGAATTTTTATTATTATTTTTAAATTTGATTCAAATAAATAAATAAATAATAATAAAAATTCTAGATTTACCCTAAAAAATTTATACACATAAGTTTTTAAAAATAATTATGTATAAATAAATATATTAGTTAAGAAACTAAAAGTCAATAATCAAAATTGAAAAAAAGGAAAGTACAGATGGTGCATTCTAGCTTCTCCTTCACGTCTCCACCCACTCCATTCTCTCTCTCTCTCTCTCCCTCCTCCAAAGCCTTCGCTTTTCAAACTCTTTCTCTGCACGCTCCTCAACGCCTGTGAAGGAGAACTGGAGAAGACATGCCTTCGGACACGCGCGATGTAGGCCGGCCCGGCCTCAGGTCTCCGCAGCCGCCGTGGGGGGAGGAGCCAGCCTACACCATCCGCCTCCGCTGCCACAGGCGGAGGCGCTGCCCTGCCCGCGCTGCGACTCCACCAACACCAAGTTCTGCTGCTACAGCCTCTCCCAACCCCGCCACTTCTACAAGTCCCGCCGCCGCTACAGGACCCAGGGCGGCACCCTCCGCAATGTCCCCGTCGGCGGCAGCTCCCGCGAGTCAACGGCGGCGGCGTCGGCCTCCGCCTCGTCGAAGAGGCCCCGCTCGTCGGCCCCGCCTCCATCCTCATCTCCTTCCTACAACTCCTCTAACTCCTCCGTGACCCACGACCCTCGGCGCAGGACACGCGTGTCGCCGGCGTGTCCGGTGCATTGACCGCGTGTCGGATCTCCGGCACGCGTTGATCGCGTGTCCGAGCATGTCGGCCGCGTGTCCGAGCGTGTCGGAGCGTGTCGGACACCGCTTCCAACGCGTAAATAGCGTGTCGATGCATCCTAGACTATGTCTATCTGGTTGGCCCACTTGATGAGAAAATGATACGTGGTTGTTGTGGAAATATGTTACTATATTGTTGTACTCTAATATCGCATAGCAAACCGTCTTAATCCGTAAATCATTTTGATAAAAAAAAAATCCGTAAATCACATTCCTCATCTGTGACCCAATGACGCGCACATTCATATCACAAGGCACCGAGCACCACCTATAAAACGTGCTTCACTCTCTCATACTCTGCTCATGAAAACCAAGTCGTCTCTCTTTCGAACAAAATGGCTCCCTCTTCGTGCTTCTACATGTTCATGCACATGCTTTTCTTGTACTTGTAGCCTATTGGCGCTCACAATCTCTCATTCTGTGAAACCTCTGTGTTTCCAGGACGAAATGTCTGCACTGCTGCAGTTTAAAGAGAGATACGAAATCGCCGATGTTTCCCATGATCCTCTCGCTCGTCCCAAGACTCTATCCTGGAAAAATAGTCAGGGTTGCCACTTCTGGGATGGGATTGAGTGCAACGAGAACACAGACCATGTAATTGATCTCGACCTGGGAAGTAGCTTTCTCTATGGTTCTATCGACAACAATAGTACCCTCTTCCAGCTTGCTTGTCTTGAAAGGCTCAATCTCAGCCACAATCACTTAAACTACTCTCATATACCGTCTCGAGTTGGAGATCTGTTGTGATTGACTCATCTCGATCTCTCTGCTTCTGTTTTTTTGGGCCGAGTCTCCATAGAAATCTTCAAGCTGACGAGGTTGGTGTACCTCAACCTGTGGGATCCATGTAAGTATCCACCTTTGTTGGAGATGAAATCGCCAGGCCTGCGTATCCTAGCTCAAAATCTGACCAGTCTGGAAGAACTTCTCCTTGGTTTCGTCAACATGTCGTCCCAAGTGCCCAACGCTCCAGCGAATCTATTTTTACTGAGAAGGCTGAACATGGATGAGTGTGACCTAAAGCGGTGTATTTCCGTCTGCCATTTTTCATTTACCGAAGCTGCATTATCTTGGGGTGGGTTACAATGAAGTTCTCACGGGCCAATTGCTAGACTTTAACTAGAGCAGTCCTATTGAAGAGCTGCAACTGCCACTCACGAGCTTTTCTGGGGAGCTACCCGCTTCAATTGGTAATCTCCATTCCTTGAGGATATTGAATCTAATGTCCAGCACATGCAATTTGACAGGGTCGCTACCAGCGTCAATTGGAAACCTTCCTTCCTTGAGTTATCTCAACATAGGTGGTTGCAAATTTTCAGGATCGATCCCGGCTTCATTTGCTAATCTTAGCAACCTTGAATACCTAGATGTCAATATTAACCCATTCACTGCCCAATCCATTTACTCTTTTTCTTGGGTTTGGAATAAGAAGAAGCTTGCCACTTTGCATCTTGGCATGATGAATTTAAATGGCAAGATCCCACCTTTAATCGGAAACTCGTCTTAGCTTGTGCAATTGAACTTTGATGGCAACCAATTAAGCGGTACCATCCCATCTCAGCTCACGAACCTCACTCAGCTGACTGATTTGTACCTTGAAAGCAATCAACTATCAGGTTTGATACTGTCTTGGCTTATGAACATGACTCAACTTGTCTTGCTTGACCTTGCGATCAATAAATTCCACGGCGAGATTCCTTCATCAATCTCTCAACTCCAAAATCTCCAATACCTCTTCCTTTTTGAAAACTACTTGAGAAGTACTGTTGGGCCAGACAACCTTCACAAGCTCAAACAATTGCAAGCGCTCCAACTACCATCTAGCAGGTTATCGGGCTGCACAAGTAGTGCAAATCTTATTCTTCCTCAACTTCTTGCCCTAGGACTGGCATCATCCAATTTGAGTGAGTTTCCGGCATTCTTACAAATCCAAGAGCATATGGAATGGTTGGACCTGTCGGATAACAACATTAGGGGAGTGCTCTTTTGGGTTTGGAATGGCAGATTTAATTACATGGAGTACCTGAATCTCTCTCATAACTTCTTAACTAGTCTTGATCGATATAACCCAATCAATCCTTTACATATGTACAAGATAGACCCATCCCATAACATGTTGAAAGGACCACTGCCTGAAGCACCACCGTCCATAATGTACTATATAGTATCCAACAACAGACCAACAGGAGCATAGCCACCATGGATCTATAATTTGAGTTCTGCAATCACACTAGACTTGTCTTCTAAAAATTTGACCGGTGTGCTTCTAGTTTGTTTTGGCAAAATCAGCGAATCTCTCATGATATTCAACCTAAAAGACAACAATTTCCACGGAAGCATTCCTGAGCTATTGGTGAGGGGGATGCAACCAACGATGATCGATTTGAGTGACAACCAGTTGCAAGGCAAATTACCAAGGTCCTTGGCCAATTGCAAAATGCTCAAGTTCATCAACTTTGGGAACAATTATATCGTGGACACCTTCCCGTCATGGTTGGGATCTCTACTGAAGATTCATGTCCTTATTTTACGATCCAATAAATTTCACAGTGTCATAGAGAGGCCTAAATCTAGTTCCACGTTCCTTAAGCTGCAAATACTTGACCTCTCTTTTAATGCGTTCGTCGGTAAGTTGCCCATGGAATTTTTTCTGTCTTGGAATGCCATGAAACCTAAGATGGGAAACCTTACCTACACTCAAGATGACAATAATTATTATCAAAGAACCTACATCTATGGGAATGTACGGCCAAAATGGTACCTTTCCTCTTCCGTCAGTGCTTATGATTACCCTATGACGATGACATTGACCTTTCCAACATGATTACCAGTCTTAGAATGTACAGACTGGAAATGTATTACCAAAAGGTCTCATATGTCTTCACTGATGTCGACATCTCTAGCAATTTGTTCGAAGGAGAGATACCAGCAGTCATAGGTGAACTCAACGGTCCGTAGGAACTGAACCTTTCCAACAATTTCCTCACAGGCCACATCCCATCGTCATTAGGGAATCTCAAGGTACTCGAGTCATCGGACCTTTCTTGGAACAAACTCTCCGGATAGATTCCCCATAAGCTAACATAACTCGGATTCCTTTCTTTCTTGAACGTGTCTTTCAACAACTTGACTGGGTCTATGTCGAGAGGAAAACAGTTCGATACTTTTTCAAACGATTCTTTTCAAGGGAACTTGGGACTATGTGAAGAATTTATATCTAGGAAATGTTGAGATTCGGGGGATGCGACAAGACAACCTTCAACCCACCAACAAGAAGACTTGGGATCGCCAATTGAACTGGATTGGAAAATTGTTCTGATGGGATACGGAAGCGGCCTAGTGACTGGAGTGGTTATGGGAAATGCAATCATCTCCTGAAAACATGATTGGTTTGGAAAAAAATGCCAGGAGAAGGAGACGACGGTCTAGTCAAAGGCAGCCTAAGAGGGGCAGGAATTCCTGATCAGGCGAGTTTTTCAATTCCTGTGGATATTAGAACTTCGCTAAAAGACGAGTTAGGTATTTCCCTTCTTTTTTTAAATGTACTTGTTCCTTCGTAATATCTACAGTGAAGATATCTGTCAAACCTTCACTTTCTTCTGATCATATCTGTTTTCCACCTCCCTTAACGAAAAATTTGAGCTTTTCTTTTTTTGATAAAGCCATTGTTAACTTGTAAAACAAGCTCATGTGCACCTATTCATTTTTTTTTTGTCAATGTTCAAGCAAAAGTACTCCTACCAAACAAGATGATACCATTTACAAATTCTAGTAAAACCCCCAGATCCGACAATACCTCGTCCTCCTCCACGAATCGGAATAATCCATGGGTGAAGAGTCTGGATCGTGCTTCGGGGTGGGACTTCCAACGCGATTTCTCGTCTGGATTCTGCTTTGGCAATGAGAAAATTGCGTCCTCTGTAGACAAATTCCACGGATCGGAAGTTGATGAATCGCGTCCGTTTCCCCGCCAATCCTCTGGCTTCATGCCTGGTTTAGGCAGTCTCTCCGTTGAGCGTTAACTCCGTCTTGCGATTGCTTGAGCCCTGGAGCGTGGTTTGGGGTTTGGGAGAGACAGAAGGATGCAAGCTGGCGGAAACGAGACTCGAGGTCGGAGGGCAAAGGGGAGTCGTCGGTGGCGAAGGGTGACCAGAACGTGAAGCTTCCCATCAACTTCCTCAAACAACTCTCGATCATGGGAACGCTGGCAAAACGTGGGAAACGGGACTGTGGGACCCCCCTTGGTAGTAGCGGCCCCTATACATATAGGCTGAGTTTGGTCGTCGAGGATAAAAATCAGGATAGGATATATTTTATCTTATCCGATATTTGGTAATTATCCAAGATAGGATAAGGTCGGCTATAAGGGGGATATAGCCCAGATAAAAAAATCCGATGGGCGGTGGGATAGGATTTCTCTTATTCGTAATATAAAAACTATTTTCAGAAAACCCTACGCTCTCCTTTTCCTTCTCCTCCGTTCACCCACGCGACTCTTCTACAGCAAAGTCAAAGCGTTTTTCTTAGTAGCTCTCCCATTCACGTCGAAGCTGTACGGACGCAGTGACAAAGTTGAAGCATCATATTTTTCGGATTCACGAAGGTAAATAATCATGTTGTCTCTCACTAATATGAATTCTAAAGTAGGCTCAAGGTTGGCTGTAGATTGTTTTCCAAAATGTTTCGAGCCTACGTAGGTCATAATTGCAATTCCATTGGCTTTTATTGGAGCCCTTGTTCTTCGAAGTGAAATTTTAGTAGCGGTTCCATTGATTTTTTTGCTGGTTGATTGGAGAACTTGTCCTTGGAAGTGAAATTTTATTAGTTAGAATTGCGATTCCATTAGCTTTTTGGCTAGTTGATTGGAGAACTTGCATTTTTGGGACCTTTTTTTATAGTGGAAAAGAATGAAAAATTGGAGAGCAATAATTGCAATTCCATTGGCTTTTTCGCTGGTTGATTGGAGCCCTTGTTCTTCGAAGTGAAATTTTAGTAGTAAGAATTGCGGTTCCATTGGCTTTTTTGCTGGTTGATTGGAGAACTTGTCCTTGGAAGTGAAATTTTGTTAGTTAGAATTGCCATTCCTTTGGCTGTTTTGCTAGTTGATTGGAGAACTTGCATTTCTGGGACCTTTTCTAATAGTGGAAAAGATAAAAAAATTGGAGAGCGGCATATCCATGATGGGTTTTCTATCACCTATTGCATATGTAATCTTACAAAAGTGACTTGTGCTTCACTACATTTTTTGGTCGGATCTTGCTTCCAACAATTTTTTGTCGATTCTTCAATGGTTCTTAGTTGACAAAAGGTCCTTCAGATAGAAAATCCATAAGCACGATGACTAGGTATAGGAATTGAATAAGCATTGATGGATGTCTCCATGTCATATGTGTAGTGCAATGTATGTCTCGGTACACTAATGTTTTGTCTTCACTGGCGATTGGTGTCTCAAAGCTTTGGGGTTTCTTTTGGGTTGGAAAAACAAGAGAGAGATTTCAAAATTTGCAGCGATTTTTTGGTTTCAAATTGAATTAATGAGAAGATCAGTGCTTATTTGCTTACTATAATGTGGCTTTGAGAATGATGTCAATTATTCAAAAAGAATCTTTGGGGTTGCATAGCTCGTATTAACTTTACTTTGTTTCCTTTGCATTTGTGTATTTCTAGCAATAATCATAGATTGATTCGGATATATTCTACGAAAAGCTATTGATTTGAAAAAGATATTGTTTTCTATTTTACTATTATCCAACCTGTCAGTTTGTATTTGCCTAATGTTATTGTTTTCTTTTCCTTATTAGAAAGGGATCATAATGATAGAGAGGAAATTTTTAGCATTATGATATTAGAGGAGATAGACCTACAGATATTGCTTTTGTGTATGATGTATATGATTGTGATGTCCAATGCTGTTGAAAGGCACTACCGTAAGAATATATTGAAGGATCGCACATTTGTTAGAAGCCAAGCTCGATTAGATCACCTTAACTGCCTTATTAACAGTAGTGACTTGAATTGTGTGGAACAACTTAGGATGGATAGACATACATTTACTCTACTATGCGAGTTGGCAAGTACAATTGGTGGGTTAAAAGAAGATGGACTTGTAACTATAGAAGAACAAATGGCAATGTTCCTACATATACTTGCCCATCATGTGAAAAATCGTGTCATCAAGTTCAGATTTATGAGGTCCGGAGATACAATAAGTAGGTATTTTAACTTAGTTTTGAGTGCAGTGATTATAATGCATAATGTGCTTCTTGTCTCACCTGAACCAGTTCCAGAGGAATGTACCGACGAGAGATGGAAATGGTTTAAGGTATGTTTCCTATGCTATTACATGGATTAATTTAACACTTTAAGGATAAGGTTATTTCATTAATTTCATGTTTCTAGGGTTGCTTAGGAGCATTAGATGGCACATACATTAGGGTACGTGTTTCGGAGGTTGATAAACCAAGGTACCGAAATAGAAAGGGTGAGGTATCGACCAATGTGTTAGGGGTTTGCTCACGTGACATGAGATTCGTTTATGTTTTACTTGGATGGGAAGGTTCAGCAGCGGATTCTAGAGTACTTCGAGATGCTTTAGTTAAACCCAATGGTCTGAAGATTCCCGTTGGTAAGATAAGCCTTTATCAATATGTTGCATTCTTTGTCATGTTGGTTTTAACAATTATAAGACAATTAATAATGTTATCATTTGTTATTAGGTAATTATTATCTTGTAGATGATGGATACACAAATGGGGATGGCTTTCTTGCTCCTTATAGAGGTACTCGATACCACCTATCAGAGTGGACAGAAGGTTGTATGCCAAATTCCCCTGAGGAGTACTTCAATACGAAGCATTCTCAAGCTAGAAATGTCATGGAAAGATGCTTCGGTCTACTTAAGTTACGGTGGGCTATTCTTAGGAGTCCATCTTTTTATCCAATTAGAACGCAAGGTCGAATAATCATAGCTTGTTGCCTTATACACAACTTGATAAGAAGAGAAATAGCTATTGATCCAATTGAGGTACAGTTAGATGAAGTTGCTAACATCATTGAAGATGTGGAAACAATTCATGTTGTTGAGCTATCGGATCATTGGACGACATCGAGGCAAAATTTGGCAGTACATATGTTTAATGAGTGGAAAGCAAGTCGAGGACATGGAGGAGATGCATGATTTGACATTATTTAAAAGAATTTTTTGTTTCCCACTGTTGCAAAACTTGTGTTGTAAGATGTTTTTTTTTTCCGTTTCTATTAGACATGTGTAATATGGTGCTGGTTTGTCATTATTAAGACATATTTCTTATGCAATGTTTGAATTATGGCTTTATCATTTTAAATTTTTGGTACTACTCTATCTCTATCATTAAATTTTCTCTACTGTACTATCCTCTATCATTAAATTTTCTAAAATTAAATGAGATGTTTAGGAATGGAAGGTAGCAATTTCAGTCAAACTCAAGGAAGGGAAACAAAGAGAGACCGACGTGTATGGACAATAGATTAAGAAAAATTCACTTCTAGATGGTCTTGAAGAACTAGTTGCACGAGGAATGAAAGCTGATAACGGCTTTAAGAGTGGTTACATGACCATGTTAGAGAAGTGGTTTGAAGAAAAGTTCCCTGGTTCTGGCATCAAGGGTAATCCTCACATAGAGTCGAAGATGAAAAACTTGAAAAAGTTGTACAATCAGATATATGACTTGAAGGATCAAGGTGGCTTTGGGTGGGATCATGAAAAGCATTGTGTTGATATTCATTCGAAGGATGGTTGGCAAAAATATTGCAAGGTTTGTGTCACTTTTTCTCATTTTTTTTCTTCTTTACTACATGTTTCTTTTTTAACAAAACATTATATTTTCTTTGTAGACCTATCCAGGCATTGCTTCTTTGAGAGGGAAGTCTTGCCCCCAATATGATCGACTCGCAATCGTATTTGGAAAAGACCGTGCCAAGGGAAATCTCAGTGAAAACCCTTCAGAAGCTTATGTGGCTATAGATAATGAAGAAGGTGAGAATCATGATGGTGTGGCAACTAATGGTGTAAGTCAAAACTTACCGCCACTATCATCTTCTCAAACACAAAATGTTTCTGATCCTTCGAGAAGAAAAAGGGCTAAAGCAAGTGATAAATGGGCTACTGGGTTAGTTGAGATTGCAAGCACTTTTGGCTCTTTCTTGGAAAAAGCTAACGAGAGGATGAAGGTGACTGCTAGCCGCATCGAACATGCTAAAGATTTGGAAAATGACAAGAGAAAAATTAATGAGGAGCTTCTTCAAATGTCTCTAGGTACTATGAATAGAATAAAACTATGCAAAAAATTTGTGAAGGATCCTGAGAATATTCATCTCTTTTTTGGATTTCAAGGAGATGACAGGAAGGCATTTGTGCAATTGCTTCTCCAAGAGATGATAGAAGAGAATGAGTAATGTTCTTGGAGCGATGAGTCACAGTGGATTTGTGCGAGTTGAAAGAAGAAAGTTGTATCTTATTTTGTTTATAAGTAATAAGTCTCTTGTGTAGTCCCTTTGTTGATTTATGACAATTAATAGTATTGAGCAATGTTCTTTTTGCTATTTATTGGAATCACACATTTTTTTGAAGGTGTTATTTCTTGTATAGTCCTCTCTGTAGTCATATTGAGTCTTGTTTGGGACCTTCAGGTACATGATGCATCTTGAACTTAATAGTGTCTTGCTTTTATTTTGCTGAAGTTTGTCTCATATGGTGGTCAAATTCAATATAATGAAACAAACTTTTCTGGTGATTCATTTTGAATTTATGACGGAGTGCTCTCTTGATGTTTAGTCCTCATGCCTATTCTGGTGATGCTTTTGTTGCTTTTCGGAAGAGACTTTTCTTCCACAAAATCTTGAGACCATGTCTCATGACCATACTCAAATCTTTTGGTTACTTTTCCATGTGCAACTTACTGTGAACATTACATATATAATCTAAATGTCAAATGTTTTTCATATCTCTAATGCTCTCATGTTAGTCTTAATTGACTCGTCTCATATTAGCATGCGCAATGTCATTTTTAAAAGGAAAAAGAGACTAATGTACATAATTCAACAAAGTCGAGTTGACTACTATGATGATGAATAGAACATCACGTTTGCAGATATTTCTTACGTCAATCATGATTTGATTGTTTCACTTGTATAGAGACCCCATGGGGAAATTTTGAAGCTATCTTGATTTAAATTCAGGCATGCGCAAATTTCTGAAAGTAGATATTTGGGCTATTACTTCGAAAATTTCTTTTTGCTTTGGTTCTTTATGCATATTGCATACAATGCGAATAATAGATTGATTTTGTAGATTTTGTGAAAATTTGTCGATTTGAAAAAGATATATTGTTTTGGATGATTTTGCTATAATCTAATCTGTCAGTTTGTACTTGCCTAATGTTTTTGTTTTTTTTAAGTATAATTATGCATAAGAATATCCGACTTTAAATTGGCAGTTCACCAAACACTAGATAGGATAGGATATGAGAATATCTGAATTTAAATCTGCAGTTCACCAAATAGTGGATAGGATATGAAGAAGTCCAGAGATTTCTTATCTTATCCTATTTAGTTCTATCATGTTTAGAAATCCGGACGACCAAACACAGTCATATATTTTGCTCTTCGGATCTTAATTTTAATGTTTGTGCGGTTGGAAATAGAATTCTCTCTTATGGAGCAGCATAATATGCAGAGAACCATTATGGCACAGTTGAATTCCTTAAAAGTTCTTTCTATGTCCGCTTGGCAGTCATGTACCCCAGAATTTATCCAGTTAATGCCGTCTAATTTATTGTACAATCATATTTTTCTTCCCTGAAAGTAGGATCATTCGATGTGGCAGCTTCTTTACAGTTATTTTTTATCACTTAGAATGACTCAAGATAGCGATTTGTTGATTGTGGCTTGAAGTTGATGTCGATTGATTTAAAATCCGACACATAATTGAATTGCAAGGAACTTGGCTTGTATTAGGAAAGTCCGCATTGAATTCTTGCTAGTGGGTGAGTGATGCAGAAAAGGAAATTTAATTTCAAGCAAGACCTTTCCTTATTGGAGTTTCATGTAGATGTTGAAGAATGGCCCATAGGTAATTTTGCATGTAAATATTCTGTTATCAAGTTTGGTCTCTGGTACATAATGAATGTGCTTAATCTGTGTGAGACTTGCGAGAGACACAAAAAGCATTAAGAGTTATTATATACGTTTGATAGTCTGGATTTGAGTTTGGATAGGTAACAAAAAACCATATCCGGTGTTTGGCGACGTTCTCTAGACCAGATAAACCGGGAGATACCTAGATAAAATGCCGGATAAAAAATCTAGGAAAGGGGTGGGATAAATCTAGATTGGATAAAACAATTTTAAAAATAACTTAACAATTTTCTTCCAAGAGTGATGGAGTGACGCATTCGGCTTCGCCGGACACCGCGTGAGTACCACCTTCACGCCAATTGATCATCACTTCAGACCACCATGCAATTGTACTTGCCACCAACCATCACCGAACATCGTCGCCATCCAGCCAATTGTGCTCCGATGATTAAGAGTGAAAAGGAGAAGTTATACGTCACATGTCCATCACCATCGAAGAACTTGATTCCTTTCACGAGTGCGCTCGAAGGATCTGCCGTTACAACAGAGGCGTGTCCGCCCTTGTTACTTGCTACCCCAGTGCCGTCTACTGGTGGATCTCCATTCACCTCCTCTTTGCACCTCACTATCCCAAATCATCAGCTTCGACATCAACTGGCACCTGAGCTTCGCATGCAACATCCATCACCCTGTCACCACCCTTCACCTCTACATCAGTCGTTGCTCCTTCATCTGCTAGATCACCATGGCCTCTACCTCCCTGATCACTTCACGATGCGCAAACCAAGGCTCGTCTTTGACAGTGTCCGAATTGCCTCTAATACGGTGAAGCTAAGCGAGGACTACTGTCTAGAGGTGGAGATGCCGGTGGATTTGGCGAAACAGGTTGTGAAGGAGACGATCAGGAGGGAGATGGAAAGAGTAGGTTTGAGACATTTGGTGAGGGTGTGACATTCTGAAATCCGATCCACTTGGAATTTATGAAATGGATAATTTTATGGATGTACTTGTAGTTAGATCTTGCCCGGAACTGATTACTCCTGGGATACTAATCAATAGGGAATGGCTAATTAGGGATTTAAATTCACGCGACCAAAGAAACTCGATCGTGAACCGACCTTCGACCATAAAAATTATCGAGGTGACATTTTGAGTCAATGTAGGCCGATCCAAAGATAGGTAGGGATCAATTCGCCGCTGTCATACAAGTAGATCGCGGGTGATTCCGCTTGACCATGAGATGAATTGATAAATGACCTTAAATTTATACCAAACGATCGTGCCCGTCGGAACTAGCGATCGATCCTCGCGATTAAGTGACAAACGAGATTGTCACGACCCGAGTGAAATTAAACGTGGCTTGATTCAGTATCGGCCATGGGTCAAATGTGCGAATTCCCCCAAAAGCCACCCGTTAGTTTGAGATACGCTCAAGTTACGTTGTTTAAATGTAATCATTAATTAGATACCAAGTTTGGGCATTGGAAATTATGAAAGTCACGACAGGATAACTGGACGATGTTGTTGTTAGCTCGGTCAATCTCAGCTTTGTCTCGATTCTTCAAAAAATTTGAATTTTGGCAAGATATGGAAAATGACCGTTTGACCCCTGAGACTTTGTTAAGGCCAAGTATAATGTGAGAAGGTCATTTTGGTCATTTCACACTAAATTTAGAGATAAAAACTTTTGGACAATTTTGCCCTTGAAAATTTTGTGAAATTCCAATTTTGCCCTTGGATATTTTTGGTAAGGATTGATCTTGGCCGTCGATCTCAGGATAAGATTAAATCGTGGCCGTTGATTTGGATGATAGAGAGGAGGGCAGAATGGTCATTTTAAAAGGGGATAGACCCTAATTATTGGTGTCAAGCCTATTTCTTCCCATTTTCTCTCTCTTTCTCTCATTTTCTCACTCTCGGCAACCTCTCTATCCCTCACTCCCCCCCGGCCGAGTCTCCTCCTCCTCCCACCGTGACCGTGGCCAACCATCCAGGCCAGCCATCGTCGCCGTCCACCCGCCGGGCCGGATCACCGTTGCTCGATCGCTCACGGCGTCGCGTCCTCGCCACACCACCGCCTCACCATCTCTATCCCTTGTTTTCCCCTTCACTGAACACCATCACCAGCCTCCATTCGGTCCAGCCCAGCCGAGGCCGACCAACCGCTTGTCCGGCCACCGCCGCCCGCCGTGCAGCCGCCGTCCCCATTCGCTCGCTGTGTGGCCACCGGGTTGCCGCCCTCCCCTTCTGCCCAAGCTAGCCTAGGGCTTTGTGTAAGTGGCATCCTAAACTCTACTTAGGATATCGGGTATCGATGGACGTGATTAGGGGATGATTTTGGTGAATTAGTGGCTGTTTAGGGGTTAATTTGGTAGGTTGATTTGGGGACTGAACTTGGCTGATTTGTGGATGAATTTGTGATGGTTTCGGGGTTGATTGGATGTTGAATTGAGTGCTGGAATTGTGGCTCGCAATGACGAGCATATGGTCCGATTTGGGGACTAAATGTGTCGATTTGATACGTGGTGTCATGGCTGGTTTGTGTGGATATTGTGGCTTGAAATGGATATGAATATGCTGATTTGATGCTCATATTAGTGGCTATGATTGTGGGTCTAATGGCGACCTTGCTTGCTCGTTGGATTGTGGAATACTCGATTGAAATGTGGACCCGTTATATGCGTGTATGGGTTGAATTGAATTGGCTGGAAATTGGCCATGTTTGCGTGTTAATTGAGCATGTGAAAAGCGTGAGGTACGATGCGTGTATAGGCTGAATTGAATCGGTTGGTAATTTGGCATATTGGTGTGTCAATCGAGCATGTTCGTATGATGTTCGAGTGAGCGAACAAGTGAAAAATTTATGTGATATGTCATGCATGTGGTCACGAAAATCCCTGAGGCGTATAGTGTAATGCGGGGAAGTGAGCCGTCCTGAGGCGTGTATTGTAATGCGGGTTGTACCGTAGGTGGAGGATGTTGAGCCTGAGGTGTGTACTGTAACGCGGACAAGAGACATAGCCTGAGGCGTGTACTGTAACGCTGGTTAAGAAGTGTTGTGAAAATAAGATGGTCGTGTGTGAATGTGAATTGAAAGTGGACATGAGGTGTGTACAGTAACGCGGGTCGATGGCAAGTCGAATGAAAATAGTGTGGTGAGGCATAAACGAGTGTGTGAAATATGGAATTGGAAATGCCATTTGTTCGACTTGTGTTTCGGGCATGAAATTAATTTGCAATGTGCATGTGGTTGGAATTTGTGTAATTGTGACTAACGTGCAGATTGTATGCATTAAAAGCCCAGGTAAGTGTAATCGTGTGCTTGTGATGTGCTTATTGAGTGTTATTGTGTTTGGACTTGTCTGGAGGTACGTGTTAGTCTATGTAGGATTTAGGGTGTTTACTTGCTGAGATATGTGTGATGGTTGTTTAACCAAACAATTTCAGAACCCCGACCTGAACCATGAATCTTCCACTGCCACTGCCTCAGCGTTTTGGTATACTGATGCACACCGATCATAACATGGTAGAGTATCCGATAGATGAGAAGACGGCTTGGATCAAGCATACTACAGTAGTCTGGGTAGATATAGGGTAACCCCTTTGGCAGGCCCACACCTATACCGCCTGGTGTTTTCAGGATGGGATGGACGAGTTTACACCTATATGTGGCTTTGATGTCCCTTTTGACGGAGTGGGAGATTGGGATCTGTCAGCCATACCTCCTCATGATGGGAAGATGACTAGCGTGGATACTAGCCTCGCACAGTTAGGACAGCAGCATGTACCTGCAGCACCCGAACCCACAGTGGCTAAGCCTGATCCGGAGCCAGAGGAGTCACAAGCAGGATATGATCCGATGGATGTGGATCTAGGTGTAGTGCCAGAGGAGGAACCCAAAGAAGAGCCTGAATAGGCACCGGAAGAAGAACCCGAAGATGAGCCAGAAGGAGATCTAGAGGTAGAACCAGTGGAAGAGCCAGAAGAGGAGGTTGAAGAGGAGGAGCGAGTTGAGGTTCCGATAGAGTCGGGTGATGAGGACAACCCGATTGAGATCGAGGTGGCCTCTGAGTCCTCAAAGGAGCAGGTGGCTCGGGGGGATTCAGACTCGGGTTCCGGGGAGTTTGACTCGGAGTGGACGCCGTCTAGAGGGCGTAGGGGCTAGTTTAAGGGCAGAGTAAACCTTTTTGAAGTGTCCCATTTTTGGAGCTAGAGTATACCCAGACTACAGATCCTTTTTGATATCGGTAGAGTAAACTTAGAAGCCGGTGTGCATGTATATTACGTGTTTTGTAAATGGTGTGTATTGTATAAGTTTGACACTGTAATGAATATATATACATTCTCCCTATTATCCCTTTATAAATATTTTCCGTGTGTTTGTTGCCTCCGTTAGTGCTTTATCTATGTATGCGTGGGGTCGACGACAGCTTGGGACGTCGCGATAATCAACCAAAGAGGTATGTCGCGAGCTCGATGGGGTTCGGGGCGTGACATCAAGCGTTGAATTGGTATCAGAGCAAGGACAGCTCGATCTAAGTTGGTCGAAGCCTAGAGTGATAAGGAGCGGAGACCCTGGGGTAGTCATCTAGGGAGACCTTAGTGAGTCATAGGTGTACGATGAGCTACGCGTGCCTCCAAAGTGTTTGTTGTGATTGCTGAGTGAATTGAGTGTTATAACAATTGGAATGTAGGTGCATTTGGACCAGAGGTAAGTGTACAGACCTTATTGATTGTGGCCTTGTGCTGTTCTATTACTTACCTGCTGAGTGAATTATTGTGTTAATTCACTGCCTGGGACTAGACTGGTATAGTTAGCCTAGGTCTCTAATTCCTGAGTGAAATTATAGCAGGTAGATGAGTGATAGAAACTGTGAGGATGAGTTCGAGAGGTAGAGGAACGGGGGGTCTATCCAGTTCACGAGCTCGACCTGCAGGAGATTCGAGAATGGATGCGGTCATGAGGACCCTAGAAGAAATTGGTAATCTCATAGGACGACAGACTATTGCCTAAGATGCCACTATTGCCCAAGCTACTGAGGCCGTTGTGGCCGCCGTCGCCAATAATAATAATGGGAACCAGGGGTGTCGCGACCTAAAAAAAATTTCCCTTCTCAGGCTAATGGATTATTAGGACTAAACCTAACTCGAGCCCTCCCAAGCCCTACCAATTCGCAACTTAGGGTTTAAGTTTTTAACATGCAAATGTTTTCATACTTGGAGTCGCCACTAATCAATTTGTGGTAGGTCGATTAGAAACCTAAATAAAACATAGGGAGATATGTTTTATTCCTACGAACCAGAGATTCTAAGCCCGGGGACTTGATTACGCTAGATCTAGTCTAACGCCCTTTCGGTACCTTTTCTTTTCAAAAATATTTTGGCAAGCAGTTTGGATCCATTTTAACTTAGTCACTAACATGTGAGGTGTTCATGCGGGTACGCAAACCACCAATTTAACACTCAAGAAAGCATTAAATAAATTGCAAGATTAGGAGAATTGCTTACCTCGAAGCAACGTAAGCATCTGCATGGTTAGCTAGAAAATCACATCAACAACCTAATATGATTTCTAATTAACAAGCAGTTCATTCCACATTTTTTTGATTTTCACTTATTTAAATGAAAGCTAACCTACGTGCAATGACGTACAAGAATTGACATGCGAACAATGCAACCTAACATGCAAACTATATGTCATGCGACGACGTGACCTGATTCTGATGACGGGCAAACGATTTATTTTTGGTATTTTCTGGTGAAATTCGGAATAAAAATATGCCTAAATTAACGTGCAACCCATGATGACCTAATATGTCCTAACATGATTTATTTTTGGGATTTTTGTTAAAATTTGAAATAATAAATTACTTAAATAAAGAATGCAATCTATCCTAATCTACCATAAAACAATTCATTCTTTTTTTGGGATTTTCATGAAAATTCGGAATAAAAAAAAGGCTAAATAATCTATTAAGATTAGAAAATTACTTAATTTAAACTAGGGAATGGATTATCTCAAGTCCTAATTTAAATTAAATAATTACTCTATCGTCTAGATATATTTAGGATTCCTAAACATGCAAAATTCAAATTCAAATCCTAACTGATATTTTTTGAATTTTCTTTTTTATTTGAAAAGGAAAGATAATTTAAACAAAGATAGCATCCACATTTAAAATAACCACGCAATCCACAATATTCGTTTCAAACTCGGATCAGGCACAAAAATCGAATTACCGGTCATATCTACAGGGTTATAGATATTAATGGAAAGTCGATCGTTCAAATTTGGAAAGCAGATAAAAATCATTATCGTATCCAAGGGATTAGGGATAGGATAATGATCTTCCGTATCGCCACGTATCATACCTTAGGGATAAGGTCGGATAATTGTCCAGATACGTTGCTGAATTAGGAAAGATTCCTAATTTTGAATATTTTCAAATATTGCGAACAAGGCAAACATTATCCTAAAATATCTAGCAATCCACGCAATATTCACAGAATATTCAAACACTCAAAAATTAAGAAACGAAATATTCTAAAAATATTAGATAATGTTCAATTACCTAATTTGCGGATAATTTCCAAATTCGAACTTGCGGATTGGGACGAACGGTGAACGGCGGATTTGGCGGCGCGGTGACGGGAACGACGACGGAGCGGCGGCGACGGAACAGCAAGGCAGCGCCGGCGTGTGACGGCTCCGGCGAGGACGGCGGCAGCAGCGTCGGGCTCGGCGGCAGCAAGCAACAGCGACGTCGGCGTCGGCGGGAAGGGCAGCGGCAGCAGCAAGCAGCAGCGGCGTCGGCGTCGGCCTGAGGAGCAGCGGCGAGCAGCAGCACCGGCGGTGTCGGCGTCGCGCGGGAAGGGCAGCGGCAGCAGCAAGCAGCAGCGGCGTCGGCGTCGGCCTGAGGAGCAGCGGCGAGCAGCAGCACCGGCGGTGTCGGCGTCGCGCGGCAGGAAGCAGCAGGCACGGCAGCAAGCAGCAACGGCGTCGGCGTTGGCAGCAACGGCGTCGGCGTCGGGCGGCAGGAAGCAGCAGGCACGGCAGCAAGCAGCAACGGCGTCGGCGTTGGCAGCAACGGCGTCGGCGTTGGCAGCAACGGCGTCGGCATCGGGCGGCAGAAAGCAGCAGGCACGGCAGCAGCAAGCGGCGGTGTCGGCGTTGCGCGGCAGGAAGTAGCAGGCACGGCAGCAAGCAGCAACGGCGTCGGCGTTGCGCGGCAGGGAGCAGCAGGCACGGCGTCGACAGGGGAGGCGGCACCACGCGGCAACGGCAGGCAGCAGCAGCGTCGGCGGAGCGCGCGGGGAGGGGCGACAGCAGCCGCGGTGGCGTGAGGCGCGACGGCGGTGGGAGCCGGTCTCCTTCTCTCCCTCTCTCTTTCTCACTCTCTTTTTTTTGCTCACGTGTGTCTCTCGTGCTCTCAAAAATTCTGATCTGAAAATTGTGTGTCCCCTCTAAAATTCTGACCTAATAATGTATATATAGTATTAACCTAGGTCAATTAGATGGGCTTTTAGTCCTAATGGGCTTAGGCTTGGGCTTTAATTTAAATGGGCTGAATTAATGGGCTGAATTAATTAATGACAATGGGTTGAATTAAGTTCAAATTAAAACAACCGAGCCCGTTTGACTTATAATTCCCGGCCTTTGCATTTCAAGCGAGCCGAGTCCCATTCGATGAAATTTAAGCTCGTTCATTCACCGCCGGTCCGATGCAAAAAATGCAATGAATCTAAAATGAATTTAAACTATATGTTATGCAAATTAAATATTTTTTGTTTAGGGGTTAAAAATTTAATCCCTAATTTTCTATGCAAATTACACTAAATGGTTACTAAAATTTAGGTGTCAACAGCTGCCCCTCTTTGAAGGTGAGCTCGCAGAGGTTGCATTCAAAGACTAAATGATACCTAAATTTCACTTATGCAAATGCAATGAATGTTGTTTTTGTCGGGATTATGAGTCCCATTTTACAATGCATTAAGAAATGATGCATGCTGACATGAGTAGAAAACGTACCTGGAATTACTTACCTGACGATAGCGCAATTCGAGGCACAACCTTAACTTGTATGTTGTTTTGGCAAATGTATGGGCTCAGTTCCCATCGGTATTGCCTGATATATGTTGATGAACTTCGGTGATCTGCAGTCAAGTCAAAACACACGAAGAAAACTCGACGTATCCAATCATCATCTGGATTCGCGAGAACAGTTCCGATCTTTACGAACTACCTATATATTTCCATAGGTGTTTGCAAAGATTTGGCCGCTTCACTTATATCTGCTCATAAGTGAATTGCGGGGGAAACTTTTGAAATCAAGAGGATATTCCGACCTTTACATATACCTGTTCATATGCAAAGGTTTGGCCGCCGCACTTATACCTGCTCATAAGTGAACTGCGGGGGAACACCTGGGGTTGAGAGAATATTCCGACCTTTACATATACCTGTTCATATGCAAAGATTTGGCCGCTTCACCTATACCTGTTCATAGGTGAGTAGCGGGGGAACATCTGGGATAAAGAGAGTATTCCGACCTTTACATATACCTGCTCATATGCAAAGATTTGGCCGCTTCACCTATACCTGTTCATAGGTGAGTAGCGGGGGAACACCTGAGATTTGGGAGAATATTCCGATCTTTACATATACCTGCTCATATGCAAAGATTTGGCCGCTTCACCTATACCTGTTCATAGGTGAGTAGCGGGGGAATACCTGAGATTTGGGAAGAATATTCCGATCTTTACATATACCTGCTCATATGCAAAGATTTGGCCGCTTCACCTATACCTGTTCATAGGTGAGTAGCGGGGGAATACCTGAAATTTGGGAGAATATTCCGATCTTTACATATACCTGCTCATATGCAAAGATTTGGCCGCTTCACCTATACCTGTTCATAGGTGAGTAGCGGGGGAATACCTGAAATTTGGGAGAATATTCCGATCTTTACATATACCTGCTCATATGCAAAGATTTGGCCGTCATGCCTATATCTGCTCATAGTCATGTAACGGGGGAATCTTCTCGAGATTGTATAAAAATCTGTGATTTGATGAACAAAGGGGTTGGCCCAAGTGTTCAAGAGTTCCTTGACAAAGTACCTGGATATCGTCAGAGGTACCTGAAAAGGTTTGATCAATAGATACCTGAACATAATCAAAGGCATCTAGAGATCGCCAAAATGATCAAATGTGGGACCTGACAATTGCTTGAACAGGTTAGGGATACCTAGATAGTCATAGACATCCTAGGGATAGAGACATACTTACCTGGTGACATCTCCAACTCTGAAGGTGTGTCTCCTGTTAGACACGATTTTAAGTAACATGTAATATGCATTCGCACACTGTCAAGAATACATATACACATGAACTATGATTTCAACTGATTTTCATGCACGATGGTTTTGTCAAATCGGCATTACAAACTTCGCTGGGGAAAAATCATGACAAGACAACCCGAACTCAAGCGGATATCTTGAAAATGTCGAATGAGGGACTTCCGGTCCAAAAGGGCTTTCTCTCATTCTCATCGAAAGGCTGATTTATGGAGAATCGCTCCATCTCACCGTCATCATGTTGACAAGGGTCCGAGTATTCTCGCAAGCAGTACGACTTTACCAATCTGAGAGGTCTTTGTTAGGACTGTAACATAGGGCTTGGTCAATGGCTTAGCAAAAGAGACTCTTCGAGTCGAGGCTATTGAAAGAAAATACTCTGCAATTGTCTCCGGGTTTACAAGTCAAGAACCTGCAAAATGAGATAGAAATGGACTTGCTCGCACTTCTTCGAGCTAAGCTTATAAACATCAGAAACTCTACGTTAGTTCAAGTGCCCTAATCTGAAGAGACTTTGCAAGGGACGTAACGCAGGCTAGGCTCATGGGTTGAGAAATGAATGGATCATAAGGCTCAAAATGTGTATAATTGGGATGAACAAGTTGGTGATCATCTCGGCATTGTCACCGGTCTTCTTCTTCACCAGGGATTGTCTTCTCAGTAGATGCTCCATTGGTTTCGAGAGTTTATCACCTGACTCCTCAAGACTTTGGATACTTTTGTGACTTCGAGACAACTAAACATTTTCTAAAGTCGTCACTTTTCTCCATTTTTTCCTTTTTTCACGGGCATCGGCCTTGCTTTTACCAGGCACACTGCTTTTTCATGCCCTCTAGTTTTTTTTTTTTTTTTTGACATACACTGTCTACAATGCATACATTGGCTAGCCACACTTTGGCTTGTTTTGACCGAATGACTAACATTTGGACTCTCGGGGTCTTGTCTTTTGTCGGCGCTCTGGATATGCTGCCTGAACAATGATGACTTTTGCCTTGCCCCAGTGTGGGGGATGATCACCAACTGGGTTTAAGAAATGAATTTGCAGGCTCAATTGGGCTTAACAAAGGGTAAAGTGTGTATAGGATAGAGAAAGAAATGCTCTTCGTCATCCTAAGGCACTTGAACTTCACGCGAATTCATCTGAAAAAGCAACACTCGAAGATTGATGCAAGTGAGAGCATGAAAATTTCTATTCATTTTTCACCTTATGACGCTGACTTACCTCCAGTTTGCCCCGATGTGGGGTGGTTCTTGACAGGGGTAATTTGAATGAATTTCTCCAAATATTTAGGCTCAAAGTGGCAAAACAATGGATAACCTGTAGTGTTTGGGATAGAGAAATGAACCGCCTCTCGTCATTTCGGTTGCCGTACCTTTTGCGAGATAACCCTTCGCCTTGCCGACATGGAATTTTTCCACTTAACTCACTGGGGATTAGTGAACGGGACTGTGTATAGGATATGGCTTGCCTTTCATCACCCCGATGTACCTCATTCAACACATTCAATTCATTCCACGTGAGTTATCATATCGTCTAAATAGATTCCCCTTTTGAAATCGATAATGCAGACTGACAAAATGATCAAACATAATTTAAAGCCAAGGCACACATTCCATCTTTAAATTGATTGAACCCATTTATTCATAAGTGAAATGTTTGCAATTTAGAATATAAAACCAAACACTTGAAAACTTTCGCCGCAAAAATGTTAGATCTTATCAGGGATAATATATCTTCACAGCGTCAGAATTAACAGGAGTGGAGAACTCACGACCATCCATTTCTGCGAGGATCAGGGCACCTCCGGGAAGCACCTTTTTAACCACATACGGACCAATGTAGTTTGGGGCAAATTTTCCTCCAAGAACAGGAAAGACTGGCAGTACCTTCCTTAGGACTAGATCATTTACCTCGAAGTGTCTTGGACGCACCTTTTGATTGAAAGATCTAGCTACCCTCTGCTGATAGGTTTGACCGTGGCAAATGGCTCTCAATCGCTTCTCATCAATTAGGTTTAACTGCTCATGCCTTAGTCGCATCCATTCTGCCTCGGACAATTCCACTTGAGACAATACTCGTAAGGAAGGGATCTCTACTTCGACGGGTAGGACTGCTTCCATGCCATACACCAAGGAAAAAGGGGTTGCTCCGACAGAGGTTCGGATTGAAGTTCGATACGCCATTAGTGCAAATGGTAACCTTTCATGCCAGTCACGATAGTTTTCAGCCGTTTTGGCCAAGATCTTCTTGATGTTCTTGTTGGCGGCTTCAACTGCTCCATTCATCTGTGGACGGTAAGGAGATGAATTCAGGTGCCGGATTTTGAACTCGTTGAACAACTGATCAATGAACTTGTTGTTCAAATTTGTCCCATTGTCAGTGACAATAGCCTCAGGGACACCATAGCGAGCGACTATGTCCCGCCTGATGAATTTTACAACATTCTTTGCGGTGACGTTTGCATAAGATGACGCTTCAATCCACTTAGAGAAATAGTCAATCGCAACCAAGATAAATCGATGTCCATTTGATGCCTTGGGATTAATCGGGCCAATCACATCGATGCCCCACATTGAAAAGGGCCATGGCTCAGACTGCTGATGTAATTCCGTCGGGGGAACATTTATTTTATCCCCATGAACTTGACAGCGATGACATCTTCGAACATGTTGGATGCAGTCACTCTCAAGACTGAGCCAATAATAACCCAACCTCATGATCTTCTTAGCTAACATGTGGCCATTCATGTGTGGACCACATATCCCCTCGTGTACTTCTTGCATGATTCTGGTAGCTTCAGCCGCATCCACACATCTCAATAGGATTGAATCATATGATCTTTTGTACAGCTTCTCACCACTAACAAAGAATTTTGAAGCCATTTTCATTATGTACTTCCTGTCAGCCGGGGTGCTTCCCTCAGGAAATTCTTGTTTTTGGATGTAACTCATGATATCATAATACCATGGCTTTTCATCAGGTTCTCCGGTCACAACCATACAGTAAGCCGGTTTTGTCAGGACTTCAATCTTCAGGGGTTCTACCTCTAACCCATCAATCACTTGCAACATGGATGATAACGTAGCTAGCGCATCAGCAAACTGATTATGAGACCTCGATAAGTACTCAAAAGAGATATCTTCGAATTCCTTTATGATTTCTTCGAGGTATTCATGGTACGGCACTAGCTTGGTGTCTCTTGTCTTCCACTCTCCCACGGTTTGGAGAATAATCAAAGCAGAATCACCAAACACTTTTAACTTGGTTATCCTCATTTCCACTGCGACTTGGAGTCCGAGGATGCAAGCTTCGTACTCGGCTATGTTATTGGTACAGGGGAACACCAACTTTGCTGCTACTGGATAATGTTGCCCATCTGGGGATATTAAAACTGCCCCGGTGCCGGAACCGGCCAAGTTTACAGCTCCATCGAAAAACATGGTCCATGTATCTTCCTTTATTACCAAAATGCGATCTTCTGGAGAATATCTATCATCATCAGGGACTCCAGGATTTTCAGCTAACACATCAGCAATTACTCGACCTTTAACTGACTTCTGTGGCTTCATCTGGATATCAAACTCTGAAATTAAAATCTGCCACTTGGCTAACTTTCCTACCAAAGCTGGCTGATCAAGTAAATACTTAATGGGATCGTTCTCAGTCACAAGAAAAGTTTGGTGATGCAGTGTATATTGTCGCAGCCTATGGAGCACCCATACTAGCGCAGCGCAAGTCTTCTCGGTTTCAGAATAATTCAACTCTGAGACAGTGAACTTCTTGCTTAGGTAATAAATGGCTCGCTCTTTCCCATCTTCAGGACTTTCCTGGGCTAGCATCGCACCTAAAGATTCACTATGAATCGTGAGGTAAAGGATCAAAGGCTGGCCCGGCATTGGTGGGACTAGCACTGGTGGTTTCATCAGGTATTGCTTTAGTTCGTTAAACGCTTCCCGACAACCCTCATTCCATTTCACTTGAGCATTCTTCCTTAGAAGTTTGAAGAATGGCTTAGCAGTTGCTGAGAGTTGAGAAATAAAACGGGCTATGTAGTTCAATCTACCCAGGAGACTTCGCACTTCTTTCACGGTCGACGGGGGTTGTAACTCACATATAGCCTTCACTTTGGAGGGGTCAATTTCAATGCCTTTACTGCTTACTATGAACCCAAGTAATTTACCCGAGGTTGCTCCGAATACGCACTTGGCTGGATTGAGACGGAGTTTAAACTCGCGGAGCCTCTCGAATAATTTCCTCAAGGTATCAACGTGACTCTTCCCAGGTCGAGACTTGGCGATCATGTCATCGACATAAACCTCAATCTCCTTATGCATCATATCATGGAAGAGCGTCACCATTGCCCGTTGATATGTTGCCCCGGCATTTTTAAGGCCGAAGGGCATGACCTTATAGTGGAATGTCCCCCAAGGAGTGATGAACGCCGTTTTCTCCTTATCATCGTCTTTCATTTTTATCTGATTATAGCCCGAAAAACCATCCATGAAGGAAAACAGCTCGAACCCTGCTGTACTATCCACCAAAACATCTATATGTGGCAATGGGAAATCGTCTTTAGGACTGGCCTTGTTTAGATCGCGATAGTCGATGCAAACCCGAACACGACCATCCTTCTTCATGACTGGGACAATATTGGCCACCCAGTTGGGGTATTGGGTGACTTCGATGAATCCCACTTTCAAAAGTTTCATGACCTCCTCCTCTATTTTCTTGGAAAGTTCAGGCTTGGTCCTTCGCAGCTTCTGTTTCTTGGGCGGCACGTCTGGATTAGTGGGTAGACTATGTTCCACGATAGAAGAATCTAGACCCGGCATATCGACATACGACCAGGCAAAGATATCCTGGTAATCCTTCAGCAGTTGGACCAGGCGTTTAGCTTCACCTTCGGGAAGGGTTGCCCCTATCTTCACCTCTTTGAGTTCTCCGGAATCACTCAAGTTGACAGTGATAGTTTGGTCTACCGTTAGGACTTTAGGTCTTTCATGATGCTCTAGATCACGCTGGAGGTCCGAGGAATCTTCGAGTTCATTGGCGTCATCGAGATCAGGTTCGGTAGCACATAATTCATCAGATTGGACCGTTCCCATACCCTTACGTGTCACAAGATTGCCCCTGAAACATAAAGTAGGGGGTTCAGTAGGACAAACAGGGCTAAACAGTGTATTCCTATTGATTTCTTTTATTTTGAAATTCTTTTTAAAAGGTTTTAACACGAGGAAACATGAAGAAGCCCAGGCCTCAGAATTCTCCTTGGACTATATTTTATTTTATTGGTTGGATATCATCACCGGGCTGGTTTGATGTACCTCAACATGCCCTCAAAACGAAAATAACTTGTAATTTTATTGATTATCACCAAATGAATTACATTTATTGGAATGGAAATTGCAACAATCAAATCCTAGAAATGAAAAGTACTAAAAAGTAGCTCCCGAGACAGGGCAAGTCCTAAAAAGCAGTAAAAATTCCCGCGTAGGGGAATGTGCGAAAAAGGTAAATGTGTTACTCTTGCGGGCCAATGCCCATTCCCTTCAACGGTCCTTCCTCGATGGCTCCAATTAAGAAATTATCGAACAGGGCGGTGATTCCCTCCATTGCATCATCAGAATCTTCTGTCACTAGAGGTGTTGAATCATCCATACCTCCCCATCCATCCGGGACAATGTCACGGGGGTCAACATAGAAGCTGGGGGGCGCCGAGTATTTAACATAATAATCGAACTTGCCACTTGGTTGCCCCAGAGTGTCGATCACTTCCTTTTCTTCATGCATCATTCTTGCGGGGCCCGGGAATGTGGTGCGGATATGTGGAAGCAACCTACCACGTCCACGTTCTTTACCATTCGGCTCTTCTTCGGATCGCGATCTATTTTGACCATTTCTTCGACCACGTCCACGTCCACGTCCACGTGCCACATTGTTCGGCTCACTCGACCCCAGGTATCCCAACCCAGTAATGCGGGGCCTCTGAGAAACTTCCACCGGTTGGCGGATGCCTTGACTATTTCTACCAAGGCCTTCACCTGGAGTAAAGCCGTGAGAGATCATTACTCTCCCAATCATGACCGCAGCATTTGACACCTCAGGAATAGGCGGTGATGATCCTCTTGACGCATGTATGGTTGATACGAGCTCCAGCGACTGATAGCTCGATTCTATTTTGCAATCAGGCTCAACATAGGGGATAGCCGTTGCATGGTAGATTGGGTGCTCTTCTTCACCGTGGACCGTGACTAACTTTCTCTCCACGACGAACTTTACCATCTGATGTAGACTGGATGGCACAGCTCCAGCAGTATGAATCCATGGACGACCCAACAGAAAATTGAATGCAGTGGGAATGTCCATAACTTGAAATAGGACATTGAAAATCGTTGGTCCTATCTGTATGTCAAGGTGTATTTCTCCCATCACTTCTTTCTTCGTTCCGTCAAAGGCTCGTACGGTGGTTCTTGCAGAACTTATCCTAGAAGGATCTATCTTAAGGCGGTGTAAAGTCGCCAAAGGACAGATGTTTAGGGCTGACCCGTTGTCAATGAGTACCCGGGCAACATGTGAGGCCTTGTATTTGACGGAAATATAGAGTGCCCTGGTATGCCCCCTCCCTTCTAGAGGGAACTCTTCATCTGAAAAGGCTATGAGGTCCTTAAGGAGTATAGAGCCCACAAATTCCTCTAATTTGTCATGATCGATCGTTTCTGGCACGTGAACTTCACTTAACACCTTCATTAAGGCCTTCTGATGCATGACAGATGTCTGGAGCAGCTCAAGCAGGGAGATTTGCGCGGGCAGCTTGCGCAATTGTTCAACTATGTTGTACTCGCTAGCCTTAATCACAGCTAGAAATTCCTTGGCTTCTTCATCAGTAACGGGTTTTGCAGGTTGGGCATTAGCTTGGCCGTAGGAACGCCCAGATCTGGTAACTAAGTCGACATCGAGACTGTAGGACCAGGGAACCGCCTTATTGTCACTGTACTCATACGGTTGAGGTATCTCGATCACTATCCCTTCATCAGTTGTAGGCGTGCTTACAGTGATCTCCTCATTATCGGACGCGTCTTCAAGCGGAGGCATGTCTTCAGGCAGAGGGTCGCCCTTGTCGCTCCTGATGTTCAATGTAGCAAACTCCTCCTCCCAATTAATAACCACTTCGGAGATAGTGGAAACGATGCCAGTGTGGTCAGCATAAACAATCATCCCAGCTTCTACCATTCTTGAGATTCTCTCTTTCATGAGAGCCAGGGGCAGGTCTTCATTACTTGGGTAACAACCGGCCTTCACTAACTCACCGTAGACGTCGGTAGTACACACCTTAACATTCTTGATTCGACCAGCATTGAAGCTAAATATGGCATTCACATTGCCTGCGTGATCAGGGAGTGGGTTGCTCTGAACATTCGGCTTAGCAGGTTGAAATGAGAACGCCTTCGTGTCTAGGAGGTTTTGGATTTGGTGCCTGAGGGCATAGCAATCATCGGTTGAGTGTCCCGGCTCACCCATGTGATAATCACATTTCTTTGACGGGTCGAAGTTATAGAACCGCTCAGGATTGGGCCGCTTTGGCTCAGTAGTGAGCAAACCTTTCTTCTGGAGCACCGTCAACACTTGAGACAACGATCCGGGGAGGGGAGTGAATTGCCTCTTGTTGTTCCTCCTCTGAAAAGGTTGACGACTCGAGTTTTGTTGCTGAGCTTCTACTACTTGGATCGCTGGGGCGGAGTTAGCATTCCGCCGGCTCGGTTGGTTATAAGCCACATTCACTTCAGCTGCCGGTTCTTTCTCTTTTCTCGCACCAAATCTTCTGGTCGAGGAGGGCGGCTCGACAAACCATCCATCCTTCAACCCTATTTCAATTTGTTCGCCCATGGGGATGAGTTGGTTGAAGTTGTCAGTCGGAATGGCAACCATCCGATTACGGTATTCGAACGGGAGAGTTTTCATGAACATCCTCTTTAACTCACTATCTATGGGTTCTGGGACAACCTGAGCAGCTAAATTTCTCCATCTGATAGCATAGTCTTTGAAGGACTCAGTCTTTTTCATCTGGGCGCGTTCGAGATCATCACGGGTAGGAATGATGTCCGTTATGAATCTGTACTGCTTCAAGAATGCTTCACTGGCTTCTTTCCAAGTTTTGAGGCCATTTATCTTCTTCATGAGATACCAGCTCAAAGCAGGACCCGTCAAACTTGCTTGAAAGGCGTGGATCATTAGGAGTTCGTTATCAACGTACGAAGTCATTTGTACGTGATAGAGCTGTAGGTGGGCTTTTGGACATGTGGTGCCATTGTACTTGTCGAAATCCGGCATTTTGAACTTCTTTGGGATTTTGATTTGTGAGTACAGGGACAGATCGATCGAAGGTGAATCCTGCGAACCTTCCAGCTGCTTCACTCTTTCTTCAAGTTTATTGACCCGTTCATCAGGTTTGTCCTTGTTGACGATGATCTGGACGGGGTCATCTTCTAAATCAGGAATATCGTCATCTCCGTCAACATCGACACTTTTCCTGATTTTCTGCTTTGGGACAGACGCTTCGGGAGGTGTCGAAACAGGAACCGACCGGAGAGCTTTGATCTCAGCGGACATTTGTTGCATCGCGATGACAAGCTGCTTGATGTGGTCTTCCACACCAATAACACGTTCTTGCAAGTCGGTTTGATCGGCCATTCTGGCTCTCGACCGTGTACGAATGGGCGACCGTGATCGGTCCGTAGCTACCTAATTTCGAAATGAAACAGGCATACATGAGTGTTAAGCGAAATGATACGCCAATCCATGACATTGGTCTAACCGCTTTGAATTGAAAGGACCTCTTTATTGAAATGGCGAAAATTTTTACACCAATTAATGACTTGAAATTGAACTGAATATAAAGACAAATGACTCAATTCCTAAACAAACTTTAAAACTGAAACTGAGATAAGAAAAGAACTTCGAGTTTTTTTATTTAGCTTGATCTATAGACATATGGGAGGCGACTTCCTTCTTCAGTTGCTCATAAGCTCGAGCTATCTTGGATGCTTTTTCTTCAGCTTCTTCGGCCTTCCTTTTGAGGCGATTGTTCTCTGAGCGATTGGCGGACTTGAGAGGCACCTTAGGTATCTTCGGGAGCCAATCTTGCGGGATTTTGTGCCGACGAATGTACTGGGTTGTCGCGAAATAGGACTTCTGTTCTCCCTTTAGTTCTCTTTCGGGCCGTGCTATCTTCAACACACGACACTTCCTCCACATCTTATTGAGCTGGGCTACAGTCGCTTCGTGGTCTTTATCATCATCGGCGAAGTCAACTTGCAGGAGTTCTGGTTGTAACGCCGGAGGGAGTCCTTGGAGAATCTGATACTGACGAGACACTCTGGCGGGGTAGTATTCGATCGCACCAGTGAAACCTAATAGTGGAACCGGCCCGATACCATTACATGTAAGCCGAGCTTCCTCGACTTTGAACCAATTAGCATGCCATTGGAAACCTTGGGGTCTAGCATTTTTCATGAAAATGATCCATTCAGAGTAATGATAATCAGGTGCATCCCCTTGTTTTTCTTTGTACCTTAAAACTGGATGGCTAGAATCACTAAGCTCGGATATTGTGAGTAAATTGCCGCACCCTTTTATATGAGACAAAAACCAGATTTGCAAAAGTTCGAGGGGGGCATGAAAAGTTTTGTCAACATGTTGCTTAAATTTAGTGAGGGAAATGAAAGTCTCTGCTAAAATGATGTTGATAAAATTCTTTTCAAGACAGACCTGTTGGACCAACCATGCGATTGACGGATTACATGCATTCTTACAGTGAGGAAAAATCACGAACCCGAAAAACGCTAGCAAAAAGATTCTGCCTTTTTGAAAAGATGTGGCTTTTTCAAAACACTGGCTCAGGAATGAAAAAGGACATGTGCCACGATTTGCTTTTAAAACTTTTCCCAATTCATCTTTTCCGACATTCAAAAATTCAGCCAACATTAAAGTAGAATCAATTCCCAAAGGTGGTGTGACTAAATCCGACTCCAATGGTTTTCCAATGAGCACGCTATATTCTTCCAATGTCGGGGTGAGCTCGTGCTTACCGAATATAAAGGTAGAGGTCTCGGGACACCAGAAGTGCGCTAATGCTCGAACGAGGCCGGTACGGACCTTGACCTCCAGTAGGGGGAGGAGCCTCCCGATGTGGCCCTCAACTAACCTGCGGTTGGTCGGACTGAGTAGATTCCACCAGGCACGGAGCTCGTCCTTAGGAGCATCAAGAATCCGGATGTCTGCCCCTCCCATAGTGTATAGACCAAGACTCGCGACCGACCTAATGTCATGGACCGACCAAAGAAAAAGACGAAAGATAAATAAATTGCGAGATAAAGGTTTAGAAATCTTACTTCACCCGGTAGAATGATGGCAATCACATAGACATGCGCATGAAATGTGAGGTTCGATTTCTACCTAGACTCTGGCTTGCAAAATGGAGACATGAGGATTACCGAGCTAAACCAGTCATGGTGGTGGTTAGGCTGAGATTCCCCTGACTCCGGCTCAGTCAAAGAGCCGACCCGGGTTGCAAAGGGTGCAACCGTGGCAGGTATTCAATGACACCACGAAAGAACTTTCGGGACCAAGAAAGGCGACCCATACCACGCGGGTGTGGTCGGGGTGTCCATTTTCTCAGTACCATCCTAAACCTGTGCCGCCCAGGTCCGGCAGCGGGTAGTGTGTGCGGTGTAGTGTAAATGTAAGGCATGCACAACAGGTTATATCATACAGCGCTTCGTGCATAAACTAAACCATTCATTCAAACACCTCCCTGCAAAACAAGGGTTAACAATCACGCCTCCCCTTATACCTCCCATACTGCAAAAACATTTAACACCTAAAATGTTAGGGACGTACCTGGGATCCTCGCTGCCAAGCAAAAATATTTTTTGAAAAGAAAAACTGGCCTAAGTCCACTAAGAGTTTTAACTCAAGTCCCCAGTGGAGTCGCCAAGCTGTCGCGACCTAAAAAATTTCCCTTCTCAGGCTAATGGATTATTAGGACTAAACCTAACTCGAGCCCTCCCAAGCCCTACCAATTCGCAACTTAGGGTTTAAGTTTTTAACATGCAAATGTTTTCATACTTGGAGTCGCCACTAATCAATTTGTGGTAGGTCGATTAGAAACCTAAATAAAACATAGGGAGATATGTTTTATTCCTACGAACCAGAGATTCTAAGCCCGGGGACTTGATTACGCTAGATCTAGTCTAACGCCCTTTCGGTACCTTTTCTTTTCAAAAATATTTTGGCAAGCAGTTTGGATCCATTTTAACTTAGTCACTAACATGTGAGGTGTTCATGCGGGTACGCAAACCACCAATTTAACACTCAAGAAAGCATTAAATAAATTGCAAGATTAGGAGAATTGCTTACCTCGAAGCAACGTAAGCATCTGCATGGTTAGCTAGAAAATCACATCAACAACCTAATATGATTTCTAATTAACAAGCAGTTCATTCCACATTTTTTGATTTTCACTTATTTAAATGAAAGCTAACCTACGTGCAATGACGTACAAGAATTGACATGCGAACAATGCAACCTAACATGCAAACTATATGTCATGCGACGACGTGACCTGATTCTGATGACGGGCAAACGATTTATTTTTGGTATTTTCTGGTGAAATTCGGAATAAAAATATGCCTAAATTAACGTGCAACCCATGATGACCTAATATGTCCTAACATGATTTATTTTTGGGATTTTTGTTAAAATTTGAAATAATAAATTACTTAAATAAAGAATGCAATCTATCCTAATCTACCATAAAACAATTCATTCTTTTTTTGGGATTTTCATGAAAATTCGGAATAAAAAAAAGGCTAAATAATCTATTAAGATTAGAAAATTACTTAATTTAAACTAGGGAATGGATTATCTCAAGTCCTAATTTAAATTAAATAATTACTCTATCGTCTAGATATATTTAGGATTCCTAAACATGCAAAATTCAAATTCAAATCCTAACTGATATTTTTTGAATTTTCTTTTTTATTTGAAAAGGAAAGATAATTTAAACAAAGATAGCATCCACATTTAAAATAACCACGCAATCCACAATATTCGTTTCAAACTCGGATCAGGCACAAAAATCGAATTACCGGTCATATCTACAGGGTTATAGATATTAATGGAAAGTCGATCGTTCAAATTTGGAAAGCAGATAAAAATCATTATCGTATCCAAGGGATTAGGGATAGGATAATGATCTTCCGTATCGCCACGTATCATACCTTAGGGATAAGGTCGGATAATTGTCCAGATACGTTGCTGAATTAGGAAAGATTCCTAATTTTGAATATTTTCAAATATTGCGAACAAGGCAAACATTATCCTAAAATATCTAGCAATCCACGCAATATTCACAGAATATTCAAACACTCAAAAATTAAGAAACGAAATATTCTAAAAATATTAGATAATGTTCAATTACCTAATTTGCGGATAATTTCCAAATTCGAACTTGCGGATTGGGACGAACGGTGAACGGCGGATTTGGCGGCGCGGTGACGGGAACGACGACGGAGCGGCGGCGACGGAACAGCAAGGCAGCGCCGGCGTGTGACGGCTCCGGCGAGGACGGCGGCAGCAGCGTCGGGCTCGGCGGCAGCACAGCAGCAGCGGACGTCGGCAGTCGGCGGGCAGGGCAGCGGCAGCAGCAAGCAGCAGCGGCGTACGACGGCTCCGGCGAGGACGGCAGCAGCAGCGTCGGGCTCAGCAGCAAGCAGCAGCGGTGTCGGCGTCGGCGGGAAGGGCAGCGGCGAGCAACAGCACCGGCGGTGTCGGCGTCGCGCGGCAGGAAGCAGCAGGCACGGCAGCAAGCAGCAACGGCGTCGGCGTTGGCAGCAACGGCGTCGGCGTCGGGCGGCAGGAAGCAGCAGGCACGGCAGCAAGCAGCAACGGCGTCGGCGTCGGCAGCAACGGCGTCGGCGTTGGCAGCAACGGCGTCGGCATCGGGCGGCAGAAAGCAGCAGGCACGGCAGCAGCAAGCGGCGGTGTCGGCGTTGCGCGGCAGGAAGTAGCAGGCACGGCAGCAAGCAGCAACGGCGTCGGCGTTGCGCGGCAGGGAGCAGCAGGCACGGCGTCGACAGGGGAGGCGGCACCACGCGGCAACGGCAGGCAGCAGCAGCGTCGGCGGAGCGCGCGGGGAGGGGCGACAGCAGCCGCGGTGGCGTGAGGCGCGACGGCGGTGGGAGCCGGTCTCCTTCTCTCCCTCTCTCTTTCTCACTCTCTTTTTTTTGCTCACGTGTGTCTCTCGTGCTCTCAAAAATTCTGATCTGAAAATTGTGTCTCCCCCTCTAAAATTCTGACCTAATAATGTATATATAGTATTAACCTAGGTCAATTAGATGGGCTTTTAGTCCTAATGGGCTTAGGCTTGGGCTTTAATTTAAATGGGCTGAATTAATGGGCTGAATTAATTAATGACAATGGGTTGAATTAAGTTCAAATTAAAACAACCGAGCCCGTTTGACTTATAATTCCCGGCCTTTGCATTTCAAGCGAGCCGAGTCCCATTCGATGAAATTTAAGCTCGTTCATTCACCGCCGGTCCGATGCAAAAAATGCAATGAATCTAAAATGAATTTAAACTATATGTTATGCAAATTAAATATTTTTTGTTTAGGGGTTAAAAATTTAATCCCTAATTTTCTATGCAAATTACACTAAATGGTTACTAAAATTTAGGTGTCAACAGCTGCCCCTCTTTGAAGGTGAGCTCGCAGAGGTTGCATTCAAAGACTAAATGATACCTAAATTTCACTTATGCAAATGCAATGAATGTTGTTTTTGTCGGGATTATGAGTCCCATTTTACAATGCATTAAGAAATGATGCATGCTGACATGAGTAGAAAACGTACCTGGAATTACTTACCTGACGATAGCGCAATTCGAGGCACAACCTTAACTTGTATGTTGTTTTGGCAAATGTATGGGCTCAGTTCCCATCGGTATTGCCTGATATATGTTGATGAACTTCGGTGATCTGCAGTCAAGTCAAAACACACGAAGAAAACTCGACGTATCCAATCATCATCTGGATTCGCGAGAACAGTTCCGATCTTTACGAACTACCTATATATTTCCATAGGTGTTTGCAAAGATTTGGCCGCTTCACTTATATCTGCTCATAAGTGAATTGCGGGGGAAACTTTTGAAATCAAGAGGATATTCCGACCTTTACATATACCTGTTCATATGCAAAGGTTTGGCCGCCGCACTTATACCTGCTCATAAGTGAACTGCGGGGGAACACCTGGGGTTGAGAGAATATTCCGACCTTTACATATACCTGTTCATATGCAAAGATTTGGCCGCTTCACCTATACCTGTTCATAGGTGAGTAGCGGGGGAACATCTGGGATAAAGAGAGTATTCCGACCTTTACATATACCTGCTCATATGCAAAGATTTGGCCGCTTCACCTATACCTGTTCATAGGTGAGTAGCGGGGGAACACCTGAGATTTGGGAGAATATTCCGATCTTTACATATACCTGCTCATATGCAAAGATTTGGCCGCTTCACCTATACCTGTTCATAGGTGAGTAGCGGGGGAATACCTGAGATTTGGGAAGAATATTCCGATCTTTACATATACCTGCTCATATGCAAAGATTTGGCCGCTTCACCTATACCTGTTCATAGGTGAGTAGCGGGGGAATACCTGAAATTTGGGAGAATATTCCGATCTTTACATATACCTGCTCATATGCAAAGATTTGGCCGCTTCACCTATACCTGTTCATAGGTGAGTAGCGGGGGAATACCTGAAATTTGGGAGAATATTCCGATCTTTACATATACCTGCTCATATGCAAAGATTTGGCCGTCATGCCTATATCTGCTCATAGTCATGTAACGGGGGAATCTTCTCGAGATTGTATAAAAATCTGTGATTTGATGAACAAAGGGGTTGGCCCAAGTGTTCAAGAGTTCCTTGACAAAGTACCTGGATATCGTCAGAGGTACCTGAAAAGGTTTGATCAATAGATACCTGAACATAATCAAAGGCATCTAGAGATCGCCAAAATGATCAAATGTGGGACCTGACAATTGCTTGAACAGGTTAGGGATACCTAGATAGTCATAGACATCCTAGGGATAGAGACATACTTACCTGGTGACATCTCCAACTCTGAAGGTGTGTCTCCTGTTAGACACGATTTTAAGTAACATGTAATATGCATTCGCACACTGTCAAGAATACATATACACATGAACTATGATTTCAACTGATTTTCATGCACGATGGTTTTGTCAAATCGGCATTACAAACTTCGCTGGGGAAAAATCATGACAAGACAACCCGAACTCAAGCGGATATCTTGAAAATGTCGAATGAGGGACTTCCGGTCCAAAAGGGCTTTCTCTCATTCTCATCGAAAGGCTGATTTATGGAGAATCGCTCCATCTCACCGTCATCATGTTGACAAGGGTCCGAGTATTCTCGCAAGCAGTACGACTTTACCAATCTGAGAGGTCTTTGTTAGGACTGTAACATAGGGCTTGGTCAATGGCTTAGCAAAAGAGACTCTTCGAGTCGAGGCTATTGAAAGAAAATACTCTGCAATTGTCTCCGGGTTTACAAGTCAAGAACCTGCAAAATGAGATAGAAATGGACTTGCTCGCACTTCTTCGAGCTAAGCTTATAAACATCAGAAACTCTACGTTAGTTCAAGTGCCCTAATCTGAAGAGACTTTGCAAGGGACGTAACGCAGGCTAGGCTCATGGGTTGAGAAATGAATGGATCATAAGGCTCAAAATGTGTATAATTGGGATGAACAAGTTGGTGATCATCTCGGCATTGTCACCGGTCTTCTTCTTCACCAGGGATTGTCTTCTCAGTAGATGCTCCATTGGTTTCGAGAGTTTATCACCTGACTCCTCAAGACTTTGGATACTTTTGTGACTTCGAGACAACTAAACATTTTCTAAAGTCGTCACTTTTCTCCATTTTTTCCTTTTTTCACGGGCATCGGCCTTGCTTTTACCAGGCACACTGCTTTTTCATGCCCTCTAGTTTTTTTTTTTTTTTTTGACATACACTGTCTACAATGCATACATTGGCTAGCCACACTTTGGCTTGTTTTGACCGAATGACTAACATTTGGACTCTCGGGGTCTTGTCTTTTGTCGGCGCTCTGGATATGCTGCCTGAACAATGATGACTTTTGCCTTGCCCCAGTGTGGGGGATGATCACCAACTGGGTTTAAGAAATGAATTTGCAGGCTCAATTGGGCTTAACAAAGGGTAAAGTGTGTATAGGATAGAGAAAGAAATGCTCTTCGTCATCCTAAGGCACTTGAACTTCACGCGAATTCATCTGAAAAAGCAACACTCGAAGATTGATGCAAGTGAGAGCATGAAAATTTCTATTCATTTTTCACCTTATGACGCTGACTTACCTCCAGTTTGCCCCGATGTGGGGTGGTTCTTGACAGGGGTAATTTGAATGAATTTCTCCAAATATTTAGGCTCAAAGTGGCAAAACAATGGATAACCTGTAGTGTTTGGGATAGAGAAATGAACCGCCTCTCGTCATTTCGGTTGCCGTACCTTTTGCGAGATAACCCTTCGCCTTGCCGACATGGAATTTTTCCACTTAACTCACTGGGGATTAGTGAACGGGACTGTGTATAGGATATGGCTTGCCTTTCATCACCCCGATGTACCTCATTCAACACATTCAATTCATTCCACGTGAGTTATCATATCGTCTAAATAGATTCCCCTTTTGAAATCGATAATGCAGACTGACAAAATGATCAAACATAATTTAAAGCCAAGGCACACATTCCATCTTTAAATTGATTGAACCCATTTATTCATAAGTGAAATGTTTGCAATTTAGAATATAAAACCAAACACTTGAAAACTTTCGCCGCAAAAATGTTAGATCTTATCAGGGATAATATATCTTCACAGCGTCAGAATTAACAGGAGTGGAGAACTCACGACCATCCATTTCTGCGAGGATCAGGGCACCTCCGGGAAGCACCTTTTTAACCACATACGGACCAATGTAGTTTGGGGCAAATTTTCCTCCAAGAACAGGAAAGACTGGCAGTACCTTCCTTAGGACTAGATCATTTACCTCGAAGTGTCTTGGACGCACCTTTTGATTGAAAGATCTAGCTACCCTCTGCTGATAGGTTTGACCGTGGCAAATGGCTCTCAATCGCTTCTCATCAATTAGGTTTAACTGCTCATGCCTTAGTCGCATCCATTCTGCCTCGGACAATTCCACTTGAGACAATACTCGTAAGGAAGGGATCTCTACTTCGACGGGTAGGACTGCTTCCATGCCATACACCAAGGAAAAAGGGGTTGCTCCGACAGAGGTTCGGATTGAAGTTCGATACGCCATTAGTGCAAATGGTAACCTTTCATGCCAGTCACGATAGTTTTCAGCCGTTTTGGCCAAGATCTTCTTGATGTTCTTGTTGGCGGCTTCAACTGCTCCATTCATCTGTGGACGGTAAGGAGATGAATTCAGGTGCCGGATTTTGAACTCGTTGAACAACTGATCAATGAACTTGTTGTTCAAATTTGTCCCATTGTCAGTGACAATAGCCTCAGGGACACCATAGCGAGCGACTATGTCCCGCCTGATGAATTTTACAACATTCTTTGCGGTGACGTTTGCATAAGATGACGCTTCAATCCACTTAGAGAAATAGTCAATCGCAACCAAGATAAATCGATGTCCATTTGATGCCTTGGGATTAATCGGGCCAATCACATCGATGCCCCACATTGAAAAGGGCCATGGCTCAGACTGCTGATGTAATTCCGTCGGGGGAACATTTATTTTATCCCCATGAACTTGACAGCGATGACATCTTCGAACATGTTGGATGCAGTCACTCTCAAGACTGAGCCAATAATAACCCAACCTCATGATCTTCTTAGCTAACATGTGGCCATTCATGTGTGGACCACATATCCCCTCGTGTACTTCTTGCATGATTCTGGTAGCTTCAGCCGCATCCACACATCTCAATAGGATTGAATCATATGATCTTTTGTACAGCTTCTCACCACTAACAAAGAATTTTGAAGCCATTTTCATTATGTACTTCCTGTCAGCCGGGGTGCTTCCCTCAGGAAATTCTTGTTTTTGGATGTAACTCATGATATCATAATACCATGGCTTTTCATCAGGTTCTCCGGTCACAACCATACAGTAAGCCGGTTTTGTCAGGACTTCAATCTTCAGGGGTTCTACCTCTAACCCATCAATCACTTGCAACATGGATGATAACGTAGCTAGCGCATCAGCAAACTGATTATGAGACCTCGATAAGTACTCAAAAGAGATATCTTCGAATTCCTTTATGATTTCTTCGAGGTATTCATGGTACGGCACTAGCTTGGTGTCTCTTGTCTTCCACTCTCCCACAGTTTGGAGAATAATCAAAGCAGAATCACCAAACACTTTTAACTTGGTTATCCTCATTTCCACTGCGACTTGGAGTCCGAGGATGCAAGCTTCGTACTCGGCTATGTTATTGGTACAGGGGAACACCAACTTTGCTGCTACTGGATAATGTTGCCCATCTGGGGATATTAAAACTGCCCCGGTGCCGGAACCGGCCAAGTTTACAGCTCCATCGAAAAACATGGTCCATGTATCTTCCTTTATTACCAAAATGCGATCTTCTGGAGAATATCTATCATCATCAGGGACTCCAGGATTTTCAGCTAACACATCAGCAATTACTCGACCTTTAACTGACTTCTGTGGCTTCATCTGGATATCAAACTCTGAAATTAAAATCTGCCACTTGGCTAACTTTCCTACCAAAGCTGGCTGATCAAGTAAATACTTAATGGGATCGTTCTCAGTCACAAGAAAAGTTTGGTGATGCAGTGTATATTGTCGCAGCCTATGGAGCACCCATACTAGCGCAGCGCAAGTCTTCTCGGTTTCAGAATAATTCAACTCTGAGACAGTGAACTTCTTGCTTAGGTAATAAATGGCTCGCTCTTTCCCATCTTCAGGACTTTCCTGGGCTAGCATCGCACCTAAAGATTCACTATGAATCGTGAGGTAAAGGATCAAAGGCTGGCCCGGCATTGGTGGGACTAGCACTGGTGGTTTCATCAGGTATTGCTTTAGTTCGTTAAACGCTTCCCGACAACCCTCATTCCATTTCACTTGAGCATTCTTCCTTAGAAGTTTGAAGAATGGCTTAGCAGTTGCTGAGAGTTGAGAAATAAAACGGGCTATGTAGTTCAATCTACCCAGGAGACTTCGCACTTCTTTCACGGTCGACGGGGGTTGTAACTCACATATAGCCTTCACTTTGGAGGGGTCAATTTCAATGCCTTTACTGCTTACTATGAACCCAAGTAATTTACCCGAGGTTGCTCCGAATACGCACTTGGCTGGATTGAGACGGAGTTTAAACTCGCGGAGCCTCTCGAATAATTTCCTCAAGGTATCAACGTGACTCTTCCCAGGTCGAGACTTGGCGATCATGTCATCGACATAAACCTCAATCTCCTTATGCATCATATCATGGAAGAGCGTCACCATTGCCCGTTGATATGTTGCCCCGGCATTTTTAAGGCCGAAGGGCATGACCTTATAGTGGAATGTCCCCCAAGGAGTGATGAACGCCGTTTTCTCCTTATCATCGTCTTTCATTTTTATCTGATTATAGCCCGAAAAACCATCCATGAAGGAAAACAGCTCGAACCCTGCTGTACTATCCACCAAAACATCTATATGTGGCAATGGGAAATCGTCTTTAGGACTGGCCTTGTTTAGATCGCGATAGTCGATGCAAACCCGAACTCGACCATCCTTCTTCATGACTGGGACAATATTGGCCACCCAGTTGGGGTATTGGGTGACTTCGATGAATCCCACTTTCAAAAGTTTCATGACCTCCTCCTCTATTTTCTTGGAAAGTTCAGGCTTGGTCCTTCGCAGCTTCTGTTTCTTGGGCGGCACGTCTGGATTAGTGGGTAGACTATGTTCCACGATAGAAGAATCTAGACCCGGCATATCGACATACGACCAGGCAAAGATATCCTGGTAATCCTTCAGCAGTTGGACCAGGCGTTTAGCTTCACCTTCGGGAAGGGTTGCCCCTATCTTCACCTCTTTGAGTTCTCCGGAATCACTCAAGTTGACAGTGATAGTTTGGTCTACCGTTAGGACTTTAGGTCTTTCATGATGCTCTAGATCACGCTGGAGGTCCGAGGAATCTTCGAGTTCATTGGCGTCATCGAGATCAGGTTCGGTAGCACATAATTCATCAGATTGGACCGTTCCCATACCCTTACGTGTCACAAAATTGCCCCTGAAACATAAAGTAGGGGGTTCAGTAGGACAAACAGGGCTAAACAGTGTATTCCTATTGATTTCTTTTATTTTGAAATTCTTTTTAAAAGGTTTTAACACGAGGAAACATGAAGAAGCCCAGGCCTCAGAATTCTCCTTGGACTATATTTTATTTTATTGGTTGGATATCATCACCGGGCTGGTTTGATGTACCTCAACATGCCCTCAAAACGAAAATAACTTGTAATTTTATTGATTATCACCAAATGAATTACATTTATTGGAATGGAAATTGCAACAATCAAATCCTAGAAATGAAAAGTACTAAAAAGTAGCTCCCGAGACAGGGCAAGTCCTAAAAAGCAGTAAAAATTCCCGCGTAGGGGAATGTGCGAAAAAGGTAAATGTGTTACTCTTGCGGGCCAATGCCCATTCCCTTCAACGGTCCTTCCTCGATGGCTCCAATTAAGAAATTATCGAACAGGGCGGTGATTCCCTCCATTGCATCATCAGAATCTTCTGTCACTAGAGGTGTTGAATCATCCATACCTCCCCATCCATCTGGGACAATGTCACGGGGGTCAACATAGAAGCTGGGGGGCGCCGAGTATTTAACATAATAATCGAACTTGCCACTTGGTTGCCCCAGAGTGTCGATCACTTCCTTTTCTTCATGCATCATTCTTGCGGGGCCCGGGAATGTGGTGCGGATATGTGGAAGCAACCTACCACGTCCACGTTCTTTACCATTCGGCTCTTCTTCGGATCGCGATCTATTTTGACCATTTCTTCGACCACGTCCACGTCCACGTCCACGTGCCACATTGTTCGGCTCACTCGACCCCAGGTATCCCAACCCAGTAATGCGGGGCCTCTGAGAAACTTCCACCGGTTGGCGGATGCCTTGACTATTTCTACCAAGGCCTTCACCTGGAGTAAAGCCGTGAGAGATCATTACTCTCCCAATCATGACCGCAGCATTTGACACCTCAGGAATAGGCGGTGATGATCCTCTTGACGCATGTATGGTTGATACGAGCTCCAGCGACTGATAGCTCGATTCTATTTTGCAATCAGGCTCAACATAGGGGATAGCCGTTGCATGGTAGATTGGGTGCTCTTCTTCACCGTGGACCGTGACTAACTTTCTCTCCACGACGAACTTTACCATCTGATGTAGACTGGATGGCACAGCTCCAGCAGTATGAATCCATGGACGACCCAACAGAAAATTGAATGCAGTGGGAATGTCCATAACTTGAAATAGGACATTGAAAATCGTTGGTCCTATCTGTATGTCAAGGTGTATTTCTCCCATCACTTCTTTCTTCGTTCCGTCAAAGGCTCGTACGGTGGTTCTTGCAGAACTTATCCTAGAAGGATCTATCTTAAGGCGGTGTAAAGTCGCCAAAGGACAGATGTTTAGGGCTGACCCGTTGTCAATGAGTACCCGGGCAACATGTGAGGCCTTGTATTTGACGGAAATATAGAGTGCCCTGGTATGCCCCCTCCCTTCTAGAGGGAACTCTTCATCTGAAAAGGCTATGAGGTCCTTAAGGAGTATAGAGCCCACAAATTCCTCTAATTTGTCATGATCGATCGTTTCTGGCACGTGAACTTCACTTAACACCTTCATTAAGGCCTTCTGATGCATGACAGATGTCTGGAGCAGCTCAAGCAGGGAGATTTGCGCGGGCAGCTTGCGCAATTGTTCAACTATGTTGTACTCGCTAGCCTTAATCACAGCTAGAAATTCCTTGGCTTCTTCATCAGTAACGGGTTTTGCAGGTTGGGCATTAGCTTGGCCGTAGGAACGCCCAGATCTGGTAACTAAGTCGACATCGAGACTGTAGGACCAGGGAACCGCCTTATTGTCACTGTACTCATACGGTTGAGGTATCTCGATCACTATCCCTTCATCAGTTGTAGGCGTGCTTACAGTGATCTCCTCATTATCGGACGCGTCTTCAAGCGGAGGCATGTCTTCAGGCAGAGGGTCGCCCTTGTCGCTCCTGATGTTCAATGTAGCAAACTCCTCCTCCCAATTAATAACCACTTCGGAGATAGTGGAAACGATGCCAGTGTGGTCAGCATAAACAATCATCCCAGCTTCTACCATTCTTGAGATTCTCTCTTTCATGAGAGCCAGGGGCAGGTCTTCATTACTTGGGTAACAACCGGCCTTCACTAACTCACCGTAGACGTCGGTAGTACACACCTTAACATTCTTGATTCGACCAGCATTGAAGCTAAATATGGCATTCACATTGCCTGCGTGATCAGGGAGTGGGTTGCTCTGAACATTCGGCTTAGCAGGTTGAAATGAGAACGCCTTCGTGTCTAGGAGGTTTTGGATTTGGTGCCTGAGGGCATAGCAATCATCGGTTGAGTGTCCCGGCTCACCCATGTGATAATCACATTTCTTTGACGGGTCGAAGTTATAGAACCGCTCAGGATTGGGCCGCTTTGGCTCAGTAGTGAGCAAACCTTTCTTCTGGAGCACCGTCAACACTTGAGACAACGATCCGGGGAGGGGAGTGAATTGCCTCTTGTTGTTCCTCCTCTGAAAAGGTTGACGACTCGAGTTTTGTTGCTGAGCTTCTACTACTTGGATCGCTGGGGCGGAGTTAGCATTCCGCCGGCTCGGTTGGTTATAAGCCACATTCACTTCAGCTGCCGGTTCTTTCTCTTTTCTCGCACCAAATCTTCTGGTCGAGGAGGGCGGCTCGACAAACCATCCATCCTTCAACCCTATTTCAATTTGTTCGCCCATGGGGATGAGTTGGTTGAAGTTGTCAGTCGGAATGGCAACCATCCGATTACGGTATTCGAACGGGAGAGTTTTCATGAACATCCTCTTTAACTCACTATCTATGGGTTCTGGGACAACCTGAGCAGCTAAATTTCTCCATCTGATAGCATAGTCTTTGAAGGACTCAGTCTTTTTCATCTGGGCGCGTTCGAGATCATCACGGGTAGGAATGATGTCCGTTATGAATCTGTACTGCTTCAAGAATGCTTCACTGGCTTCTTTCCAAGTTTTGAGGCCATTTATCTTCTTCATGAGATACCAGCTCAAAGCAGGACCCGTCAAACTTGCTTGAAAGGCGTGGATCATTAGGAGTTCGTTATCAACGTACGAAGTCATTTGTACGTGATAGAGCTGTAGGTGGGCTTTTGGACATGTGGTGCCATTGTACTTGTCGAAATCCGGCATTTTGAACTTCTTTGGGATTTTGATTTGTGAGTACAGGGACAGATCGATCGAAGGTGAATCCTGCGAACCTTCCAGCTGCTTCACTCTTTCTTCAAGTTTATTGACCCGTTCATCAGGTTTGTCCTTGTTGACGATGATCTGGACGGGGTCATCTTCTAAATCAGGAATATCGTCATCTCCGTCAACATCGACACTTTTCCTGATTTTCTGCTTTGGGACAGACGCTTCGGGAGGTGTCGAAACAGGAACCGACCGGAGAGCTTTGATCTCAGCGGACATTTGTTGCATCGCGATGACAAGCTGCTTGATGTGGTCTTCCACACCAATAACACGTTCTTGCAAGTCGGTTTGATCGGCCATTCTGGCTCTCGACCGTGTACGAATGGGCGACCGTGATCGGTCCGTAGCTACCTAATTTCGAAATGAAACAGGCATACATGAGTGTTAAGCGAAATGATACGCCAATCCATGACATTGGTCTAACCGCTTTGAATTGAAAGGACCTCTTTATTGAAATGGCGAAAATTTTTACACCAATTAATGACTTGAAATTGAACTGAATATAAAGACAAATGACTCAATTCCTAAACAAACTTTAAAACTGAAACTGAGATAAGAAAAGAACTTCGAGTTTTTTTATTTAGCTTGATCTATAGACATATGGGAGGCGACTTCCTTCTTCAGTTGCTCATAAGCTCGAGCTATCTTGGATGCTTTTTCTTCAGCTTCTTCGGCCTTCCTTTTGAGGCGATTGTTCTCTGAGCGATTGGCGGACTTGAGAGGCACCTTAGGTATCTTCGGGAGCCAATCTTGCGGGATTTTGTGCCGACGAATGTACTGGGTTGTCGCGAAATAGGACTTCTGTTCTCCCTTTAGTTCTCTTTCGGGCCGTGCTATCTTCAACACACGACACTTCCTCCACATCTTATTGAGCTGGGCTACAGTCGCTTCGTGGTCTTTATCATCATCGGCGAAGTCAACTTGCAGGAGTTCTGGTTGTAACGCCGGAGGGAGTCCTTGGAGAATCTGATACTGACGAGACACTCTGGCGGGGTAGTATTCGATCGCACCAGTGAAACCTAATAGTGGAACCGGCCCGATACCATTACATGTAAGCCGAGCTTCCTCGACTTTGAACCAATTAGCATGCCATTGGAAACCTTGGGGTCTAGCATTTTTCATGAAAATGATCCATTCAGAGTAATGATAATCAGGTGCATCCCCTTGTTTTTCTTTGTACCTTAAAACTGGATGGCTAGAATCACTAAGCTCGGATATTGTGAGTAAATTGCCGCACCCTTTTATATGAGACAAAAACCAGATTTGCAAAAGTTCGAGGGGGGCATGAAAAGTTTTGTCAACATGTTGCTTAAATTTAGTGAGGGAAATGAAAGTCTCTGCTAAAATGATGTTGATAAAATTCTTTTCAAGACAGACCTGTTGGACCAACCATGCGATTGACGGATTACATGCATTCTTACAGTGAGGAAAAATCACGAACCCGAAAAACGCTAGCAAAAAGATTCTGCCTTTTTGAAAAGATGTGGCTTTTTCAAAACACTGGCTCAGGAATGAAAAAGGACATGTGCCACGATTTGCTTTTAAAACTTTTCCCAATTCATCTTTTCCGACATTCAAAAATTCAGCCAACATTAAAGTAGAATCAATTCCCAAAGGTGGTGTGACTAAATCCGACTCCAATGGTTTTCCAATGAGCACGCTATATTCTTCCAATGTCGGGGTGAGCTCGTGCTTACCGAATATAAAGGTAGAGGTCTCGGGACACCAGAAGTGCGCTAATGCTCGAACGAGGCCGGTACGGACCTTGACCTCCAGTAGGGGGAGGAGCCTCCCGATGTGGCCCTCAACTAACCTGCGGTTGGTCGGACTGAGTAGATTCCACCAGGCACGGAGCTCGTCCTTAGGAGCATCAAGAATCCGGATGTCTGCCCCTCCCATAGTGTATAGACCAAGACTCGCGACCGACCTAATGTCATGGACCGACCAAAGAAAAAGACGAAAGATAAATAAATTGCGAGATAAAGGTTTAGAAATCTTACTTCACCCGGTAGAATGATGGCAATCACATAGACATGCGCATGAAATGTGAGGTTCGATTTCTACCTAGACTCTGGCTTGCAAAATGGAGACATGAGGATTACCGAGCTAAACCAGTCATGGTGGTGGTTAGGCTGAGATTCCCCTGACTCCGGCTCAGTCAAAGAGCCGACCCGGGTTGCAAAGGGTGCAACCGTGGCAGGTATTCAATGACACCACGAAAGAACTTTCGGGACCAAGAAAGGCGACCCATACCACGCGGGTGTGGTCGGGGTGTCCATTTTCTCAGTACCATCCTAAACCTGTGCCGCCCAGGTCCGGCAGCGGGTAGTGTGTGCGGTGTAGTGTAAATGTAAGGCATGCACAACAGGTTATATCATACAGCGCTTCGTGCATAAACTAAACCATTCATTCAAACACCTCCCTGCAAAACAAGGGTTAACAATCACGCCTCCCCTTATACCTCCCATACTGCAAAAACATTTAACACCTAAAATGTTAGGGACGTACCTGGGATCCTCGCTGCCAAGCAAAAATATTTTTTGAAAAGAAAAACTGGCCTAAGTCCACTAAGAGTTTTAACTCAAGTCCCCAGTGGAGTCGCCAAGCTGTCGCGACCTAAAAAATTTCCCTTCTCAGGCTAATGGATTATTAGGACTAAACCTAACTCGAGCCCTCCCAAGCCCTACCAATTCGCAACTTAGGGTTTAAGTTTTTAACATGCAAATGTTTTCATACTTGGAGTCGCCACTAATCAATTTGTGGTAGGTCGATTAGAAACCTAAATAAAACATAGGGAGATATGTTTTATTCCTACGAACCAGAGATTCTAAGCCCGGGGACTTGATTACGCTAGATCTAGTCTAACGCCCTTTCGGTACCTTTTCTTTTCAAAAATATTTTGGCAAGCAGTTTGGATCCATTTTAACTTAGTCACTAACATGTGAGGTGTTCATGCGGGTACGCAAACCACCAATTTAACACTCAAGAAAGCATTAAATAAATTGCAAGATTAGGAGAATTGCTTACCTCGAAGCAACGTAAGCATCTGCATGGTTAGCTAGAAAATCACATCAACAACCTAATATGATTTCTAATTAACAAGCAGTTCATTCCACATTTTTTGATTTTCACTTATTTAAATGAAAGCTAACCTACGTGCAATGACGTACAAGAATTGACATGCGAACAATGCAACCTAACATGCAAACTATATGTCATGCGACGACGTGACCTGATTCTGATGACGGGCAAACGATTTATTTTTGGTATTTTCTGGTGAAATTCGGAATAAAAATATGCCTAAATTAACGTGCAACCCATGATGACCTAATATGTCCTAACATGATTTATTTTTGGGATTTTTGTTAAAATTTGAAATAATAAATTACTTAAATAAAGAATGCAATCTATCCTAATCTACCATAAAACAATTCATTCTTTTTTTGGGATTTTCATGAAAATTCGGAATAAAAAAAAGGCTAAATAATCTATTAAGATTAGAAAATTACTTAATTTAAACTAGGGAATGGATTATCTCAAGTCCTAATTTAAATTAAATAATTACTCTATCGTCTAGATATATTTAGGATTCCTAAACATGCAAAATTCAAATTCAAATCCTAACTGATATTTTTTGAATTTTCTTTTTTATTTGAAAAGGAAAGATAATTTAAACAAAGATAGCATCCACATTTAAAATAACCACGCAATCCACAATATTCGTTTCAAACTCGGATCAGGCACAAAAATCGAATTACCGGTCATATCTACAGGGTTATAGATATTAATGGAAAGTCGATCGTTCAAATTTGGAAAGCAGATAAAAATCATTATCGTATCCAAGGGATTAGGGATAGGATAATGATCTTCCGTATCGCCACGTATCATACCTTAGGGATAAGGTCGGATAATTGTCCAGATACGTTGCTGAATTAGGAAAGATTCCTAATTTTGAATATTTTCAAATATTGCGAACAAGGCAAACATTATCCTAAAATATCTAGCAATCCACGCAATATTCACAGAATATTCAAACACTCAAAAATTAAGAAACGAAATATTCTAAAAATATTAGATAATGTTCAATTACCTAATTTGCGGATAATTTCCAAATTCGAACTTGCGGATTGGGACGAACGGTGAACGGCGGATTTGGCGGCGCGGTGACGGGAACGACGACGGAGCGGCGGCGACGGAACAGCAAGGCAGCGCCGGCGTGTGACGGCTCCGGCGAGGACGGCGGCAGCAGCGTCGGGCTCGGCGGCAGCAAGCAACAGCGACGTCGGCGTCGGCGGGAAGGGCAGCGGCAGCAGCAAGCAGCAGCGGCGTCGGCGTCGGCCTGAGGAGCAGCGGCGAGCAGCAGCACCGGCGGTGTCGGCGTCGCGCGGCAGGAAGGGCAACGGCAGCAGCAAGCAGCAGCGGCGTCGGCGTCGGCCTGAGGAGCAGCGGCGAGCAGCAGCACCGGCGGTGTCGGCGTCGCGCGGCAGGAAGCAGCAGGCACGGCAGCAGCAAGCAACAGCGGCGGCGACGGCGTGAGGATCAGCGGCAGCGGCAACGGCAGATGCGCGGGAAGCAGCAGCGGCGTCGGCAGTCGGCAGCAACGGCGTCGGCGTTGGCAGCAACGGCGTCGGCGTCGGGCGGCAGGAAGCAGCAGGCACGGCAGCAGCAAGCGGCGGTGTCGGCGTTGCGCGGCAGGAAGCAGCAGGCACGGCAGCAAGCAGCAACGGCGTCGGCGTTGCGCGGCAGGGAGCAGCAGGCACGGCGTCGACAGGGGAGGCGGCACCACGCGGCAACGGCAGGCAGCAGCAGCGTCGGCGGAGCGCGCGGGGAGGGGCGACAGCAGCCGCGGTGGCGTGAGGCGCGACGGCGGTGGGAGCCGGTCTCCTTCTCTCCCTCTCTCTTTCTCACTCTCTTTTTTTTGCTCACGTGTGTCTCTCGTGCTCTCAAAAATTCTGATCTGAAAATTGTGTCTCCCCCTCTAAAATTCTGACCTAATAATGTATATATAGTATTAACCTAGGTCAATTAGATGGGCTTTTAGTCCTAATGGGCTTAGGCTTGGGCTTTAATTTAAATGGGCTGAATTAATGGGCTGAATTAATTAATGACAATGGGTTGAATTAAGTTCAAATTAAAACAACCGAGCCCGTTTGACTTATAATTCCCGGCCTTTGCATTTCAAGCGAGCCGAGTCCCATTCGATGAAATTTAAGCTCGTTCATTCACCGCCGGTCCGATGCAAAAAATGCAATGAATCTAAAATGAATTTAAACTATATGTTATGCAAATTAAATATTTTTTGTTTAGGGGTTAAAAATTTAATCCCTAATTTTCTATGCAAATTACACTAAATGGTTACTAAAATTTAGGTGTCAACAAGGGGTAAGGACAAATGAATGTGAATAGGCAGATGCATCAGCTAGTTGAGCAATTTCTGAAATTAAAGCCCCCTAAGTTTGATGGTAAAGGTGACCTTGAGGTTGCATCACTTTGGGTAGAGGAGTTAGAAAAGGCCTTTGAGGTGTTAGGGTGCACCAAGGAAGAGAAAGTGACCTTGGCGGTGTACCAGCTCCAAGGAAGTGCAAATGATTGGTGGAAAGCCACCAGAGGAAGGGTATTCCCTGCTAGTGTCGCCTAGACTTGGGCGATGTTTGTGGAAGTCTTTAATGGTAAATACTTCTCTGAGAGTGCTCGGAAACAGAAGTTAGCCGAGTTTATGAGGCTTCATCAGGGACAAAGGATAGTGGATCAGTATGAGGCTCAATTTGCTCGATTATCTAAGTTTGTCCTAAGGATAATGGAGGACCCGTTGGATAGGGCTCGGAGGTTCCGAGACGATTTGAAGTTAGACCTTTACAGCCAAATGATTTCGTTAAATTTGAGGGATTATAACGAGATTTATGATCGGGCCAAGCGATCGAACGTGACTGAGCGGATAGGGCTGCCGCTTCTAGGTCAAGATTCGCCTCGGGTAGGGACAATCGCCACTTTGGGAAGAGACCAATGGCGAGTAATCGACGTTTCGTCCCTCCCGCTAGGAGGAATATCGGGAAATCGAACCGTTTTCAAAATGATCCATGTCGGGTGTGTGGGGAAAGACATGGAAATGGACCTTGCCCGAACTGGAGCGGAGCATGTTTCGGATGTGGCAGGTTTGGTCATCAGATAAGGACTTGCCCCAATATCAGGCAGAGTAGATCGCCTGCATTGCCGCCACCCCGGAACGGGAACCAAATTGGAGCTGCCCCGTCGACTAACCAGAATAGACCATCGGCCCAAGGATGAGTGTACGCCATGGCAAGGAGAGAGATTGAGAACGCGCCAGGGGTAGTCACAGTACGGTTTCTCTATGCGATCATGTTGCATATGCCTTGTTTGACCGTGGGGCGTCACACTCATTTATATCAGAACAGTTTGTTAAATTGACTGGTTTAGAACCGCAATTGCTTGATGTTGTGTTATGTGTTACCAGCCCACTGAATGATAAGGTGCTAGTCTCGTTAGGGTGCCTGAATTGTAAGATTGTAATTGGTGATAGGGAAGAAAGAATTGATCTAGCGGTTTTAGCGATGTATGACTTCGATGTGATAATAGGTATGGATTGGTTAGTTAAGCAGGGGGTGGTTATGGATTGTAGTAGCAGGGTCATCCAATTTAATCCGGTTGGATATCCGAAATTCAAATTTGTGGGAAATCGAGGGGGAACCTTGATCCCATGGATTTCGTAGCTAGAAATGACTAAGTTGTTGAACAAAGGGTGTCAAGGATTTCTAGCGGCTATAGTTGATTCGACGGCTGAGGAGCCGAGGCTAGAGAGCATAGCCGTGGTGTGCGATTATCCCGATGTTTTTCCTCAAGAATTGCCGGGATTGCCACCTGAAAGAGAAGTGGAGTTTGTAATTGAGTTGGCCCCTGGGACTGAGCCAATCTCAAAGGCACCTTATAGAATGTCGTTATCAGAGTTAAAGGAGTTAAAGGTGCAAATGCAAGAGTTATTGGACAAAGGTTTCATTCGTCCAAGTGCATCTCCATGGGGAGCGCCAGTATTATTTGTGAGGAAGAAGGATGGGTCATTAAGGTTATGTATTGATTACCAGTAGTTAAATCAAGTGACAATCAAAAATAAATATCCCCTGCCAAGGATAGATGATTTGTTTGATCAGTTACAAGGGGCTTCGGTATTTTCTAAGATTGATTTGAGGACGGGATATCATCAGTTGAGGATTAGGAAGGAGGATATACCGAAGACGGCATTTAGGACGAGATATGGACACTATGAATTTACGGTAATGCCATTCGGATTGACAAACGCCCCTGCTGCCTTTATGGATTTAATGAATCGGGTGTTTAAGGAGTTTTTGGATCAATTCATCATAGTCTTTATAGACGATATATTAGTGTACTCAAAGAGCTCGGAAGAGCACGAATTTTATTTGAGTAAAGTTTTATAGATCTTAAGGGAACACGCACTATACGCCAAGTTTAGTAAGTGTGAGTTCTGGCTCAATCGAGTAGCATTTCTTGGGCACATGATCTCTGGGGAAGGAATCTCAATAGATCTAGCAAAGATTGAGGCTGTAATAAAGTGGCCTAGACCAACAACGGTGATAGAGGTTCGAAGCTTTTTAGGTTTGGCAGGATATTACCAACGTTTCGTGGAAGGATTCTCGGCAATAGCAACACCTTTAACACATTTGTTGAAAAAGGAAACAAGGTTTGAATGGACCGACAAATGTGAAAGGAGTTTTCAAGAACTAAAGCATAGATTGACAACAGCGCCGGTATTGACTATCCCATTAGGACTAGGAGGATATGAAATTTATAGTGATGCGTCATTGAAAGGATTGGGGTGTGTACTCATGCAAAATGGACGAGTAGTAGCCTACGCATCAAGACAGTTGAGATCACATGAGTTGAATTACCCGATGCATGATTTGGAATTAGCCACTATAGTATTCGCCCTTAAGATTTGGCGACATTATTTATGCGGAGAGAAATTCCAGATATATACATACCATCAGAGTCTAAAATATTTATTTTCTCAAAAAAACTTAATATGAGACAGCGTCATTGGTTGGAATTACTTAAGGACTACGATTGTGATATTTTATATCACCCCGGGAAGGCCAACCGGGTAGCCGATGCATTGAGTCGGAAGTCAAGCATCGCACACTTGATGGTCAAGGAATGGACTTTATTGGAAAGAGTGCAAGACTCGGAGTTTAAGTTTGAAGTAAGTCAAGTCTCGAGCTTGTTTGCCACTTTAAGAATCGAACCAGAAATCCAGACTAAGATTAAGACTTTACAGTCTACAGATCAAGAAATTCAAAGGATTCTAGAAGTGGATGCTACCAAGAGAAAGCTGGACTTCCAAGTATCCAAGGATAGGATCTTGAAATTCCGTGGACCGTTGTGCGTGTCTGACGATGCAGAACTTAAGAAAGAAATCTTGTCGGAAGCGCATCGTAGTAATTATAGCATCCATCTGGGGGGTACAAAAATTTATCAGAATTTAAGACAATACTATTGGTGGAATGGCATGAAGGTGGACATAGCTAAGCACGTGGCCAAGTGTCTGACGTGTCAGCAAGTGAAAGCGCAACATTGTAAGCCCGAAGGATTGTTGCGACCTTTGGAAATCCCATAGTGGAAATGGGAACATATTACTATGGATTTTGTAATGGGATTACCAAGGAGCCAAAGAGGCCATGATTCTATTTGGATAATTGTTGATAGATTGACAAAATCAGTGCACTTCTTGGCCGTGTGAAAGGACTTCGCATTGGATCGGTATGCTGAGTTGTACGTACAACAGGTAGTTCGTTTGCATGGGGTGCCAGTAACGATTACTTCGGATCATGATCCTAGGTTTACCGCCAATTTTTGGAAAAGTCTGTAGACGGCTGTCGCGACCTAAAAAAAATCGTAATCGGGTTTAGGCTAATGGATTACTAGATCAATTAAATTAACCAACTGTTGACACCTAAATTTTAGTAACCATTTAGTGTAATTTGCATAGAAAATTAGGGATTAAATTTTTAACCCCTAAACAAAAAATATTTAATTTGCATAACATATAGTTTAAATTCATTTTAGATTCATTGCATTTTTTGCATCGGACCGGCGGTGAATGAACGAGCTTAAATTTCATCGAATGGGACTCGGCTCGCTTGAAATGCAAAGGCCGGGAATTATAAGTCAAACGGGCTCGGTTGTTTTAATTTGAACTTAATTCAACCCATTGTCATTAATTAATTCAGCCCATTAATTCAGCCCATTTAAATTAAAGCCCAAGCCTAAGCCCATTAGGACTAAAAGCCCATCTAATTGACCTAGGTTAATACTATATATACATTATTAGGTCAGAATTTTAGAGGGGGAGAACACAATTTTCAGATCAGAATTTTTGAGAGCACGAGAGACACACGTGAGCGAAAGGAAAAAGAGAGTGAGAAAGAGAGAGGGAGAGAAGGAGACCGGCTCCCACCGCCGCCGCGCCCGCGTGGTGCCGCCTTCCCCCGCCGGCGTCGCGCCTCACGCCACCGCGGCTGCTGTCGCCCCTTCCCGCCAACGCCGACACCGCCGGTGCTGCTGCTCGCCGCTGCTCCTCAGGCCGACGCCGCTGCTGCTTGCTGCTGCCGTTGCCGCTGCCGCTGATCCTCTCCCGCCGACGCCGCTGCTGATTGCTGCTGCCGTTGCCGCTCGCCGCTGCTCCTCAGGCCGACGCCGCTGCTGCTTGCTGCTGCCGTTGCCGCTGCCGCTGATCCTCTCCCGCCGACGCCGCTGCTGATTGCTGCTGCCGTTGCCGCTCGCCGCTGCTCCTCAGGCCGACGCCGCTGCTGCTTGCTGCTGCCGTTGCCGCTGCCGCTGATCCCTTCCCGCCGACGCCGCTGCTGCTTGCTGCCGAGCCCGACGCTGCTGCTGCCGTCCTCGCCGGAGCCGTCGTACGCCGGTGCTGTCTTGCTGTTCCGTCGCTGCGCCCTGCCGACGTCCCAGCCGCTGTCCCCGCCGAGCCCAACGCTGCTGTCTCCGTCCTCGCCGGAGCCGTCACACGCCGGCGCTGCCTTGCTGTTCCGTCGCCGCCGCTCCGTCGTCGTTCCCGTCACCGCACCGCCAAATCCGCCGTTCACCGTTCGTCCCAATCCGCAAGTTCGAATTTGGAAATTATCCGCAAATTAGGTAATTGAACATTATCTAATATTTTTAGAATATTTCGTTTCTTAATTTTTGAGTGTTTGAATATTCTGTGAATATTGCGTGGATTACTAGATATCTTAGGATAATGTTTGCCTTGTTCGCAATATTTGAAAATATTCAAAATTAGGAATCTTTCCTAATTCAGCAACGTATCTGGACAATTATCCGACCTTATCCCTAAGGTATGATACGTGGCGATACGGAAGATCATTATCCTATCCCTAATCCCTTGGATACGATAATGATTTTTATCTGCTTTCCAAATTTGAACGATCGACTTTCCATTAATATCTATAACCCTGTAGATATGACCGGTAATTCGATTTTTGTGCCTGATCCGAGTTTGAAACGAATATTGTGGATTGCGTGGTTATTTTAAATGTGGATGCTATCTTTGTTTAAATTATCTTTCCTTTTCAAATAAAAAAGAAAATTCAAAAAATATCAGTTAGGATTTGAATTTGAATTTTGCATGTTTAGGAATCCTAAATATATCTAGACGATAGAGTAATTATTTAATTTAAATTAGGACTTGAGATAATCCATTCCCTAGTTTAAATTAAGTAATTTTCTAATCTTAATAGATTATTTAGCCTTTTTTTTATTCCGAATTTTCATGAAAATCCCAAAAAAAGAATGAATTGTTTTATGGTAGATTAGGATAGATTGCATTCTTTATTTAAGTAATTTATTATTTCAAATTTTAACAAAAATCCCAAAAATAAATCATGTTAGGACATATTAGGTCATCATGGGTTGCACGTTAATTTAGGCATATTTTTATTCCGAATTTCACCAGAAAATACCAAAAATAAATCGTTTGCCCGTCATCAGAATCAGGTCACGTCGTCGCATGACATATAGTTTGCATGTTAGGTTGCATTGTTCGCATGTCAATTCTTGTACGTCATTGCACGTAGGTTAGCTTTCATTTAAATAAGTGAAAATCAAAAAAATGTGGAATGAACTGCTTGTTAATTAGAAATCATATTAGGTTGTTGATGTGATTTTCTAGCTAACCATGCAGATGCTTACGTTGCTTCGAGGTAAGCAATTCTCCTAATCTTGCAATTTATTTAATGCTTTCTTGAGTGTTAAATTGGTGGTTTGCGTACCCGCATGAACACCTCACATGTTAGTGACTAAGTTAAAATGGATCCAAACTGCTTGCCAAAATATTTTTGAAAAGAAAAGGTACCGAAAGGGCGTTAGACTAGATCTAGCGTAATCAAGTCCCCGGGCTTAGAATCTCTGGTTCGTAGGAATAAAACATATCTCCCTATGTTTTATTTAGGTTTCTAATCGACCTACCACAAATTGATTAGTGGCGACTCCAAGTATGAAAACATTTGCATGTTAAAAAACTTAAACCCTAAGTTGCGAATTGGTAGGGCTTGGGAGGGCTCGAGTTAGGTTTAGTCCTAATAATCCATTAGCCTGAGAAAGGGAAATTTTTTAGGTCGCGACAGCTTGGCGACTCCGCTGGGGACTTGAGTTAAAACTCTTAGTGGACTTAAGCCAGTCTTTCTTTTCAAAAATATTTTTTGCTTGGCAGCGAGGATCCCAGGTACGTCCCTAACATTTTAGGTGTTAAATGTTTTTGCAGAATGGGAGGTATAAGGGGAGGCGTGATTGTTAACCCTTGTTTTGCAGGGAGGTGTTTGAATGAATGGTTTATTTTATGCACGAAGCGCTGTATGATATAACCTGTTGTGCATGCTTTGCATTTACACTACACCGCACACACTACCCGCTGCCGGACCTGGGCGGCACAGGTTTAGGATGGTACTGAGAAAACGGACACCCCGACCACACCCGTGTGGTATGGGTCGCCTTTCTTGGTCCCGAAAGTTCTTTCATGGTGTCATTGAATACCTACCACGGTTGCACCCTTTGCAAACCCGGGTCGGCTCTTTGACTAAGCCGGAGTCAGGGGAATCCCAGCCTAACCACCACCATGACTGGTTTAGCTCGGTAATCCTCATGTCTCCATTTTGCAAGCCAGAGTCTAGGTAGAAATCGAACCTCACGTTTCATGCGCATGTCTATGTGATTGCCATCATTCTACCCGGTGAAGTAAGATTTCTGAACCTTTATCTCGCAATTTATTTATGTTTCGTCTTTTTTTTGGTCGGTCCATGACATTAGGTCGGTCGCGAGTCTTGGTCTATACACTATGGGAGGGGCAGACATCCGGATTCTTGATGCTCCTAAGGACGAGCTCCGTGCCTGGTGGAATCTACTCAGTCCGACCAACCGCAAGCTAGTTGAGGGCCACATCGGGAGGCTGCTCCCCCTACTGGAGGTCAAAGTCCGTACCGGCCTCGTTCGAGCATTAGCGCACTTCTGGTGTCCCGCGACCTCTACCTTTATATTCGGTAAGCACGAGCTCACCCCGACATTGGAAGAATATAGCGTGCTCATTGGAAAATCATTGGAGTCGGATTTAGTCACACCACCTTTGGGAATTGATTCTACTTTAATGTTGGCTGAATTTTTGAATGTCGGAAAAGATGAATTGAGAAAAGTGTTAAAAGCAAATCGTGGCACATGTCCATTTTCATTCCTGAGTCAGTGTTTTGAAAAAGCCACATCTTTTCAAAAAGGCAGAATCTTTTTGCTAGCGTTTTTCGGGTTCGTGATTTTTCCTTACTGTAAGAATGCATGTAATCCGTCAATCGCATGGTTGGTCCAACAGGTCTGTCTTGAAAAGAATTTTATCAACATCATTTTAGCCGAAACTTTCATTTCCCTCACTAAATTTAAGCAACATGTTGACAAAACTTTCCATGCCCCCCTCGAACTTTTGCAAATCTGGTTTTTGTCTCACATAAAAGGGTGTGGCGATTTACTCACAATATCCGAGCTTAATGATTCTAGCCATCCCGTCTTGAGGTATAAAGAAAAACAAGGGGGTGCACCCGATTATCATTACTCTGAATGGATCATTTTCATGAAAAACGCTAGACCCCAAGGTTTCCAATGGCATGCTAATTGGTTCAAAGTTGAGGAAGCTCGGCTTACGTGTAACGGTATTGGGCCGGTTCCACTATTGGGTTTCACCGGCGCAATTGAATACTACCCCGCCAGAGTGTCTCGTCAGTATCAGATTCTCCAAGGGCTCCCTCCAGCGCTACAACCGGAACTCCTCCAAGTTGACTTCGCCGATGACGATAAAGACCACGAAGCGACCGTAGCTCAGCTCAATAAGATGTGGAGGAAGTGTCGTGTGTTAAAGATAGCTCGGCCCGAAGGAGAACTAAAGGGAGAGCAGAAGTCCTATTTCGCGACGACCCAGTACATTCGTCGGCACAGAATCCCGCGGGATTTGCTCCCGAAGATACCCAAGGTGCCTCTCAAGTCCGCCAATCGCTCAGAGAACAATCGCCTCAAAAGGAAGGCCGAAGAAGCTGAAGAAAAGGCATCCAAGATAGCTCGAGCTTATGAGCAATTGAAGAAGGAAGTCGCCTCCCATATGTCTATAGATCAAGCTAAATAAAAAGCTCGAAGTTCTTTTCTCATTTCAGTTTCAGTTTTTAGAATTTGTTTAGGAATTGAGTCATTTGTCTTTATATTCAGTTCAATTTCAAGTTATTAATTGGTGTAAAAATTTTCGCCATTTCAATAAAGAGGTCCTTTCAATTCAAAGCGGTTAGACCAATGTCATGGATTGGCGTATGATTTTGCTTCACACTTATGTATGCCTGTTTCGTTCGAAATTAGGTAGCTACGGACCGATCACGGTCGCCCATTCGTACACGGTCGAGAGCCAGAATGGCCGATCAAACCGACTTGCAAGAACGTGTTATTGGTGTGGAAGACCACATCAAGCAGCTTGTCATCGCGATGCAACAAATGTCCGCTGAGATCAAAGCTCTCCGGTCGGTTCCTGTTTCGACACCTCCCGAAGCGTCTGTCCCAAAGCAGAAAATCAGGAAAAGTGTCGATGTTGACGGAGATGACGATATTCCTGATTTAGAAGATGACCCTGTCCAGATCATCGTCAACAAGGACAAACCTGATGAGCGGGTCAATAAACTTGAAGAAAGAGTGAAGCAGCTGGAAGGTTCGCAGGATTCACCTTCGATTGATCTGTCCCTTTACTCACAGATCAAAATCCCAAAGAAGTTCAAAATGCCGGATTTCGACAAGTACAATGGCACCACATGTCCAAAAGCCCACCTACAGCTCTATCACGTGCAAATGACTTCGTACGTTGATAACGAACTCCTGATGATTCATGCCTTTCAAGCAAGTTTGACGGGTCCTGCTTTGAGCTGGTATCTCATGAAGAAGATAAATGGCCTCAAAACTTGGAAAGAAGCCAGTGAAGCATTCTTGAAGCAGTACAGATTCATAACAGACATCATTCCTACCCGTGATGATCTCGAACGCGCCCAGATGAAAAAGACTGAGTCCTTCAAAGACTATGCTATCAGATGGAGAAATTTAGCTGCTCAGGTTGTCCCAGAACCCATAGATAGTGAGTTAAAGAGGATGTTCATGAAAACTCTCCCGTTCGAATACCGTAATCGGATGGTTGCCATTCCGACTGACAACTTCAACCAACTCATCCCCATGGGCGAACAAATTGAAATAGGGTTGAAGGATGGATGGTTTGTCGAGCCGCCCTCCTCGACCAGAAGATTTGGTGCGAGAAAAGAGAAAGAACCGGCAGCTGAAGTGAATGTGGCTTATAACCAACCGAGCCGGCGGAATGCTAACTCCGCCCCAGCGATCCAAGTAGTAGAAGCTCAGCAACAAAACTCGAGTCGTCAACCTTTTCAGAGGAGGAACAACAAGAGGCAATTCACTCCCCTCCCCGGATCGTTGTCTCAAGTGTTGACGGTGCTCCAGAAGAAAGGTTTGCTCACTACTGAGCCAAAGCGGCCCAATCCTGAGCGGTTCTATAACTTCGACCCGTCAAAGAAATGTGATTATCACATGGGTGAGCCGGGACACTCAACCGATGATTGCTATGCCCTCAGGCACCAAATCCAAAACCTCCTAGACACGAAGGCGTTCTCATTTCAACCTGCTAAGCCGAATGTTCAGAGCAACCCACTCCCTGATCACGCAGGCAATGTGAATGCCATATTTAGCTTCAATGCTGGTCGAATCAAGAATGTTAAGGTGTGTACTACCGACGTCTACGGTGAGTTAGTGAAGGCCGGTTGTTACCCAAGTAATGAAGACCTGCCCCTGGCTCTCATGAAAGAGAGAATCTCAAGAATGGTAGAAGCTGGGATGATTGTTTATGCTGACCACACTGGCATCGTTTCCACTATCTCCGAAGTGGTTATTAATTGGGAGGAGGAGTTTGCTACATTGAACATCAGGAGCGACAAGGGCGACCCTCTGCCTGAAGACATGCCTCCGCTTGAAGACGCGTCCGATAATGAGGAGATCACTGTAAGCACGCCTACAACTGATGAAGGGATAGTGATCGAGATACCTCAACCGTATGAGTACAGTGACAATAAGGCGGTTCCCTGGTCCTACAGTCTCGATGTCGACTTAGTTACCAGATCTGGGCGTTCCTATGGCCAAGCTAATGCCCAACCTGCAAAACCCGTTACTGATGAAGAAGCCAAGGAATTTCTAGCTGTGATTAAGGCTAGCGAGTACAACATAGTTGAACAATTGCGCAAGCTGCCCGCGCAAATCTCCCTGCTTGAGCTGCTCCAGACATCTGTCATGCATCAGAAGGCCTTAATGAAGGTGTTAAGTGAAGTCCACGTGCCAGAAACGATCGATCATGACAAATTAGAGGAATTTGTGGGCTCTATACTCCTTAAGGACCTCATAGCCTTTTCAGATGAAGAGTTCCCTCTAGAAGGGAGGGGGCATACCAGGGCACTCTATATTTCCGTCAAATACAAGGCCTCACATGTTGCCCGGGTACTCATTGACAACGGGTCAGCCCTAAACATCTGTCCTTTGGCGACTTTACACCGCCTTAAGATAGATCCTTCTAGGATAAGTTCTGCAAGAACCACCGTACGAGCCTTTGACGGAACGAAGAAAGAAGTGATGGGAGAAATACACCTTGACATACAGATAGGACCAACGATTTTCAATGTCCTATTTCAAGTTATGAACATTCCCACTGCATTCAATTTTCTGTTGGGTCGTCCATGGATTCATACTGCTGGAGCTGTGCCATCCAGTCTACATCAGATGGTAAAGTTCGTCGTGGAGAGAAAGTTAGTCACGGTCCACGGTGAAGAAGAACACCCAATCTACCACGCAACGGCTATCCCCTATGTTGAGCCTGATTGCAAAATAGAATCGAGCTATCAGTCGCTGGAGCTCGTATCAACCATACATGCGTCAAGAGGATCATCACCGCCTATTCCTGAGGTGTCAAATGCTGCGGTCATGATTGGGAGAGTAATGATCTCTCACGGCTTTACTCCAGGTGAAGGTCTTGGTAGAAGTAGTCAAGGCATCCGCCAACCGGTGGAAGTTTCTCAGAGGCCCCGCATTACTGGGTTGGGATACCTGGGGTCAAGTGAGTCAAATAATGGGGCACGTGGACGTGGACGTGGACGTGGTCGAGGTCGAGGTCGAGGAAATGGACAGGACAGATCCCGATCCGAAGAAGAGCCGAATGGCAAAGAACGTGCGCGTGGTAGGTTGCTTCCACACATCCGCACCACATTCCCGGGTCCTGCAAGAATGATGCATGAAGAAAAGGAAGTGATCGACACTCTGGGGCAACCAAGTGGCAAGTTCGATTATTATGTTAAATACTCGGCGCCCCCCAGCTTCTATGTTGACCCCCGTGACATTGTCCCGGATGGATGGGGAGGTATGGATGATCCAGCACCTCTAGTGACAGAAGATCCTGATGATGCAATGGAAGGAATCACTGCCCTGTTCGATAATTTCTTAGTTGGAGCCATCGAGGAAGGACCGTTGAAGGGAATGGGCATTGGCCCGCAAGAGTAACACATTTACCTTTTTCGCACACTCCCCTACGCGGGAATTTTTACTGCTTTTTAGGACTTGCCCCGTCTCGGGAGCTGCTTTTTAGTACTTGTCATTTCTAGGATTTGATTGTTGCAATTTCCATTCCAATAAATGTAATTCATTTGGTGATAATCAATGAAATTACAAGTTATTTTCGTTTTGAGGGCATGTTGAGGTACATCAAACCAGCCCGGTGATGATATCCAACCGATAAAATAAAATATAGTCCAAGGAGAATTCTGAGGCCTGGGCTTCTTCATGCTTCCTCGTGTTAAAACCTTTTTGAAAAGAATTTCAAAATAAATAAAAAATCAATAGAAATACACTGTTTAGCCCTGTTTGTCCTACTGAACCCCCTACTTTATGTTTCAGGGGCAATTTTGTGACACGTAAGGGTATGGGAACGGTCCAATCTGATGAATTATGTGCCACCGAACCTGATCTCGATGACACCAATGAACTCGAAGATTCCTCGGACCTCCAGCGTGATCTAGAGTATCATGAAAGACCTAAAGTCCTAACGGTAGACCAAACTATCACTGTCAACTTGAGTGATTCTGGAGAACCCAAAGAGGTGAAGATAGGGGCAACCCTTCCCGAAGGTGAAGCTAAACGCCTGGTCCAACTGCTGAAGGATTACCGGGATATCTTTGCCTGGTCGTATGTCGATATGCCGGGTCTAGACCCTTCTATCGTGGAGCATAGTCTACCCACTAATCCAGACATGCCGCCCAAGAAACAGAAGCTGCGAAGGACCAAGCCTGAACTTTCCAAGAAAATAGAGGAGGAGGTCATGAAGCTTTTGAAAGTGGGATTCATCGAAGTCACCCAATACCCCAGTTGGGTGGCTAATATCGTGCCAGTCATGAAGAAGGATGGTCGAGTTCGGGTTTGCATCGACTATCGCGATCTAAACAAGGCCAGTCCTAAAGACGATTTCCCATTGCCACATATAGACGTTTTGGTGGACAGTACTGCAGGGTTCGAGCTGTTTTCCTTCATGGATGGTTTCTCGGGTTATAATCAGATAAAAATGAAGGACGATGATAAGGAGAAAACGGCGTTCATCACTCCTTGGGGGACATTCCACTATAAGGTCATGCCCTTCGGCCTTAAAAATGCCGGGGCAACATACCAACGGGCAATGGTGACGCTCTTCCATGATATGATGCATAAGGAGATTGAGGTTTATGTCGATGACATGATCGCCAAGTCTCGACCTGGGAAGAGTCACGTCGATACTTTGAAGAAATTATTCGAGAGGCTCCGTGAGTTTAAGCTCCGTCTCAATCCAGCAAAGTGCGTATTCGGAGCAACCTCGGGTAAATTACTTGGGTTCATAGTAAGCAGTAAAGGCATTGAAATTGACCCCTCCAAAGTGAAGGCTATATGTGAGTTACAACCCCCGTCGACCGTAAAAGAAGTGCGGAGCCTCCTGGGTAGATTGAACTACATAGCCCGTTTTATTTCTCAGCTCTCAGCAACTGCTAAGCCATTCTTCAAACTTCTAAGGAAGAATGCTCAAGTGAAATGGGACGATGATTGTCGGGAAGCGTTTAACGAACTAAAGCAATACCTGATGAAACCACCAGTGCTAGTCCCACCAATGCCGGGCCAGCCTTTGATCCTTTACCTCACGATTCATAGTGAGTCTTTAGGTGCGATGCTAGCCCAGAAAAGTCCTGAAGATGGGAAAGAGCGAGCCATTTATTACCTAAGCAAGAAGTTCACTGTCTCGGAGTTGAATTATTCTGAAGCCGAGAAGACTTGCGCTGCGCTAGTATGGGTGCTCCATAGGCTGCGACAATATACACTGCATCACCAAACTTTTCTTGTGACTGAGAACGATCCCATTAAGTATTTACTTGATCAGCCAGCTTTGGTAGGAAAGTTAGCCAAGTGGCAGATTTTAATTTCAGAGTTTGATATCCAGATGAAGCCACAAAAGTCAGTTAAAGGTCGAGTAATTGCTGATGTGTTAGCTGAAAATCCTGGAGTCCCTGATGATGATAGATATTTTCCAGAAGATCGTATTTTGGTAATAAAGGAAGATACGTGGACCATGTTTTTCGATGGAGCTGTAAACTTGGCCGGTTCCGGCACTGGGGCAGTTTTAATATCCCCAGATGGGCAACATTATCCAGTAGCAGCAAAGTTGGTGTTCCCCTGTACCAACAACATAGCCGAGTACGAAGCTTGCATCCTCGGACTCCAAGCCGCAGTGGAAATGAGGATAACCAAGTTAAAAGTGTTTGGTGATTCTGCTTTGATTATTCTCCAAACTGTGGGAGAGTGGAAGACAAGAGACACCAAGCTAGTGCCGTACCATGAATACCTCGAAGAAATCATAAAGGAATTCGAAGATGTCTCTTTTGAGTACTTATCGAGGTCTCATAATCAGTTTGCTGATGCGCTAGCTACGCTATCATCCATGTTGCAAGTGATTGATGGGTTAGAGGTAGAACCCCTGAAGATTGAAGTCCTGACAAAGCCAGCCTACTGTATGGTTGTGACCGGGGAGCCTGACGAAAAGCCATGGTATTACGATATCATGAGTTACATCCAGAGACAAGAATTTCCTGAGGGAAGCACCCCGGCTGACAGGAAGTATATAATGAAAATGGCTTCAAAATTCTTTGTTAGTGGTGAAAAGCTGTACAAAAGATCATATGATTCGGTCCTATTAAGGTGTGTGGATGCAGCTGAAGCTACCAGAATCATGCAAGAAGTACACGAAGGGATATGTGGTCCACACATGAATGGCCACATGTTAGCTAAGAAGATTATGAGGTTAGGTTATTATTGGCTCAGTCTTGAGAATGACTGCATCCAACATGTTCGAAGATGTCATCGTTGTCAGGTTCATGGGGATAAGATAAATGTTCCCCCGACGGAATTACATCAGCAGTCTGAGCCATGGCCCTTTTCAATGTGGGGCATCGATGTGATTGGCCCGATTAATCCCAAGGCATCAAATGGACATCGATTTATCTTGGTTGCGATTGACTATTTCTCTAAGTGGATTGAAGCGTCATCTTATGCAAACGTCACCGCAAAGAATGTTGTAAAATTCATCAGGCGGGACATAGTCGCTCGCTATGGTGTCCCTGAGGCTATTGTCACTGACAATGGGACAAATTTGAACAACAAGTTCATTGATCAGTTATTCAACGAGTTCAAAATCCGGCACCTGAATTCATCTCCTTACCGTCCACAGATGAATGGAGCAGTTGAAGCCGCCAACAAGAACATCAAGAAGATCTTGGCCAAAACGGCTGAAAACTATCGTGACTGGCATGAAAGGTTACCATTTGCACTAATGGCGTATCGAACTTCAATCCGAACCTCTGTCGGAGCAACCCCTTTTTCCTTGGTGTATGGCATGGAAGCAGTCCTACCCGTCGAAGTAGAGATCCCTTCCTTACGAGTATTGTCTCAAGTGGAATTGTCCGAGGCAGAATGGATGCGACTAAGGCATGAGCAGTTAAACCTAATTGATGAGAAGCGATTGAGAGCCATTTGCCACGGTCAAACCTATCAGCAGAGGGTAGCTAGATCTTTCAATCAAAAGGTGCGTCCAAGACACTTCGAGGTAAATGATCTAGTCCTAAGAAAGGTACTGCCAGTCTTTCCTGTTCCTGGAGGAAAATTTGCCCCAAACTACATTGGTCCATATGTGGTTAAAAAGGTGCTTCCCGGAGGTGCCCTGATCCTCGCAGAAATGGATGGTCGTGAGTTCTCCACTCCTGTTAATTCTGATGCTGTGAAGATCTATTATCCCTGATAAGATCTAACATTTTTGCGGCGAAAGTTTTTAAATGTTCGGTTTTATATTCTGAATTGCAAACATCTCATTTATGAATAAATGGTTTCAATCAATTGAAAAATGGAATGTGTGCCTTGGCTTTAAATTATGTTTGATCATTTTGTCAGTCTGCATTATCGATTTCAAAAGGGGAATCTATTTAGACGATATGATAACTCACGTGGAATGAATTGAATGTGTTGAATGAGGTACATCGGGGTGATGAAAGGCAAGCCATATCCTATACACAGTCCCGTTCACTAATCCCCAGTGAGTTAAGTGGAAAAATTCCATGTCGGCAAGGCGAAGGGTTATCTCGCAAAAGGTACGGCAACCGAAATGACGAGAGGCGGTTCATTTCTCTATCCCAAACACTACAGGTTATCCATTGTTTTGCCACTTTGAGCCTAAATATTTGGAGAAATTCATTCAAATTACCCCTGTCAAGAACCACCCCACATCGGGGCAAACTGGAGGTAAGTCAGCATCATAAGGTGAACAATGAGTAGAAATTTTCATGCTCTCACTTGCATCAATCTTCGAGTGTTGCTTTTTCAGATGAATTCACGTGAAGTTCAAGTGCCTTAGAATGACGAAGAGCATTTCTTTCTCTATCCTATACACACTTTACCCTTTGTTAAGCCCAATTGAGCCTGCAAATTCATTTCTTAAACCCAGTTGGTGATCATCCCCCACACTGGGGCAAGGCAAAAGTCATCATTGTTCAGGCAGCATATCCAGAGCGCCGACAAAAGACAAGACCCCGAGAGTCCAAATGTTAGTCATTCGGTCAAAACAAGCCAAAGTGTGGCTAGCCAATGTATGCATTGTAGACAGTGTATGTCAAAAAAAAAAAAAAAAAAACTAGAGGGCATGAAAAAGCAGTGTGCCTGGTAAAAGCAAGGCCGATGCCCGTGAAAAAAGGAAAAAATGGAGAAAAGTGACGACTTTAGAAAATGTTTAGTTGTCTCGAAGTCACAAAAGTATCCAAAGTCTTGAGGAGTCAGGTGATAAACTCTCGAAACCAATGGAGCATCTACTGAGAAGACAATCCCTGGTGAAGAAGAAGACCGGTGACAATGCCGAGATGATCACCAACTTGTTCATCCCAATTATACACATTTTGAGCCTTATGATCCATTCATTTCTCAACCCATGAGCCTAGCCTGCGTTACGTCCCTTGCAAAGTCTCTTCAGATTAGGGCACTTGAACTAACGTAGAGTTTCTGATGTTTATAAGCTTAGCTCGAAGAAGTGCGAGCAAGTCCATTTCTATCTCATTTTGCAGGTTCTTGACTTGTAAACCCGGAGACAATTGCAGAGTATTTTCTTTCAATAGCCTCGACTCGAAGAGTCTCTTTTGCTAAGCCATTGACCAAGCCCTATGTTACAGTCCTAACAAAGACCTCTCAGATTGGTAAAGTCGTACTGCTTGCGAGAATACTCGGACCCTTGTCAACATGATGACGGTAAGATGGAGCGATTCTCCATAAATCAGCCTTTCGATGAGAATGAGAGAAAGCCCTTTTGGACCGGAAGTCCCTCATTCGACATTTTCAAGATATCCGCTTGAGTTCGGGTTGTCTTGTCATGATTTTTCCCCAGCGAAGTTTGTAATGCCGATTTGACAAAACCATCGTGCATGAAAATCAGTTGAAATCATAGTTCATGTGTATATGTATTCTTGACAGTGTGCGAATGCATATTACATGTTACTTAAAATCGTGTCTAACAGGAGACACACCTTCAGAGTTGGAGATGTCACCAGGTAAGTATGTCTCTATCCCTAGGATGTCTATGACTATCTAGGTATCCCTAACCTGTTCAAGCAATTGTCAGGTCCCACATTTGATCATTTTGGCGATCTCTAGATGCCTTTGATTATGTTCAGGTATCTATTGATCAAACCTTTTCAGGTACCTCTGACGATATCCAGGTACTTTGTCAAGGAACTCTTGAACACTTGGGCCAACCCCTTTGTTCATCAAATCACAGATTTTTATACAATCTCGAGAAGATTCCCCCGTTACATGACTATGAGCAGATATAGGCATGACGGCCAAATCTTTACATATGAGCAGGTATATGTAAAGGTCGGAATATTCTTCCCAAATCTCAGGTATTCCCCCGCTACTCACCTATGAACAGGTATAGGTGAAGCGGCCAAATCTTTGCATATGAGCAGGTATATGTAAAGATCGGAATATTCTCCCAAATCTCAGGTGTTCCCCCGCTACTCACCTATGAACAGGTATAGGTGAAGCGGCCAAATCTTTGCATATGAGCAGGTATATGTAAAGGTCGGAATACTCTCTTTATCCCAGATGTTCCCCCGCTACTCACCTATGAACAGGTATAGGTGAAGCGGCCAAATCTTTGCATATGAACAGGTATATGTAAAGGTCGGAATATTCTCTCAACCCCAGGTGTTCCCCCGCAGTTCACTTATGAGCAGGTATAAGTGCGGCGGCCAAACCTTTGCATATGAGCAGGTATATGTAAAGGTCGGAATATCCTCTTGATTTCAAAAGTTTCCCCCGCAATTCACTTATGAGCAGATATAAGTGAAGCGGCCAAATCTTTGCAAACACCTATGGATATATAGGTAGTTCGTAAAGATCGGAACTGTTCTCGCGAATCCAGATGATGATTGGATACGTCGAGTTTTCTTCGTGTGTTTTGACTTGACTGCAGATCACCGAAGTTCATCAACATATATCAGGCAATACCGATGGGAACTGAGCCCATACATTTGCCAAAACAACATACAAGTTAAGGTTGTGCCTCGAATTGCGCTATCGTCAGGTAAGTAATTCCAGGTACGTTTTCTACTCATGTCAGCATGCATCATTTCTTAATGCATTGTAAAATGGGACTCATAATCCCGACAAAAACAACATTCATTGCATTTGCATAAGTGAAATTTAGGTATCATTTAGTCTTTGAATGCAACCTCTGCGAGCTCACCTTCAAAGAGGGGCAGCTGTTGACACCTAAATTTTAGTAACCATTTAGTGTAATTTGCATAGAAAATTAGGGATTAAATTTTTAACCCCTAAACAAAAAATATTTAATTTGCATAACATATAGTTTAAATTCATTTTAGATTCATTGCATTTTTTGCATCGGACCGGCGGTGAATGAACGAGCTTAAATTTCATCGAATGGGACTCGGCTCGCTTGAAATGCAAAGGCCGGGAATTATAAGTCAAACGGGCTCGGTTGTTTTAATTTGAACTTAATTCAACCCATTGTCATTAATTAATTCAGCCCATTAATTCAGCCCATTTAAATTAAAGCCCAAGCCTAAGCCCATTAGGACTAAAAGCCCATCTAATTGACCTAGGTTAATACTATATATACATTATTAGGTCAGAATTTTAGAGGGGGAGAACACAATTTTCAGATCAGAATTTTTGAGAGCACGAGAGACACACGTGAGCGAAAGGAAAAAGAGAGTGAGAAAGAGAGAGGGAGAGAAGGAGACCGGCTCCCACCGCCGCCGCGCCCGCGTGGTGCCGCCTTCCCCCGCCGGCGTCGCGCCTCACGCCACCGCGGCTGCTGTCGCCCCTTCCCGCCAACGCCGACACCGCCGGTGCTGCTGCTCGCCGCTGCTCCTCAGGCCGACGCCGCTGCTGCTTGCTGCTGCCGTTGCCGCTGCCGCTGATCCTCTCCCGCCGACGCCGCTGCTGATTGCTGCTGCCGTTGCCGCTCGCCGCTGCTCCTCAGGCCGACGCCGCTGCTGCTTGCTGCTGCCGTTGCCGCTGCCGCTGATCCTCTCCCGCCGACGCCGCTGCTGATTGCTGCTGCCGTTGCCGCTCGCCGCTGCTCCTCAGGCCGACGCCGCTGCTGCTTGCTGCTGCCGTTGCCGCTGCCGCTGATCCCTTCCCGCCGACGCCGCTGCTGCTTGCTGCCGAGCCCGACGCTGCTGCTGCCGTCCTCGCCGGAGCCGTCGTACGCCGGTGCTGTCTTGCTGTTCCGTCGCTGCGCCCTGCCGACGTCCCAGCCGCTGTCCCCGCCGAGCCCAACGCTGCTGTCTCCGTCCTCGCCGGAGCCGTCACACGCCGGCGCTGCCTTGCTGTTCCGTCGCCGCCGCTCCGTCGTCGTTCCCGTCACCGCACCGCCAAATCCGCCGTTCACCGTTCGTCCCAATCCGCAAGTTCGAATTTGGAAATTATCCGCAAATTAGGTAATTGAACATTATCTAATATTTTTAGAATATTTCGTTTCTTAATTTTTGAGTGTTTGAATATTCTGTGAATATTGCGTGGATTACTAGATATCTTAGGATAATGTTTGCCTTGTTCGCAATATTTGAAAATATTCAAAATTAGGAATCTTTCCTAATTCAGCAACGTATCTGGACAATTATCCGACCTTATCCCTAAGGTATGATACGTGGCGATACGGAAGATCATTATCCTATCCCTAATCCCTTGGATACGATAATGATTTTTATCTGCTTTCCAAATTTGAACGATCGACTTTCCATTAATATCTATAACCCTGTAGATATGACCGGTAATTCGATTTTTGTGCCTGATCCGAGTTTGAAACGAATATTGTGGATTGCGTGGTTATTTTAAATGTGGATGCTATCTTTGTTTAAATTATCTTTCCTTTTCAAATAAAAAAGAAAATTCAAAAAATATCAGTTAGGATTTGAATTTGAATTTTGCATGTTTAGGAATCCTAAATATATCTAGACGATAGAGTAATTATTTAATTTAAATTAGGACTTGAGATAATCCATTCCCTAGTTTAAATTAAGTAATTTTCTAATCTTAATAGATTATTTAGCCTTTTTTTTATTCCGAATTTTCATGAAAATCCCAAAAAAAGAATGAATTGTTTTATGGTAGATTAGGATAGATTGCATTCTTTATTTAAGTAATTTATTATTTCAAATTTTAACAAAAATCCCAAAAATAAATCATGTTAGGACATATTAGGTCATCATGGGTTGCACGTTAATTTAGGCATATTTTTATTCCGAATTTCACCAGAAAATACCAAAAATAAATCGTTTGCCCGTCATCAGAATCAGGTCACGTCGTCGCATGACATATAGTTTGCATGTTAGGTTGCATTGTTCGCATGTCAATTCTTGTACGTCATTGCACGTAGGTTAGCTTTCATTTAAATAAGTGAAAATCAAAAAAATGTGGAATGAACTGCTTGTTAATTAGAAATCATATTAGGTTGTTGATGTGATTTTCTAGCTAACCATGCAGATGCTTACGTTGCTTCGAGGTAAGCAATTCTCCTAATCTTGCAATTTATTTAATGCTTTCTTGAGTGTTAAATTGGTGGTTTGCGTACCCGCATGAACACCTCACATGTTAGTGACTAAGTTAAAATGGATCCAAACTGCTTGCCAAAATATTTTTGAAAAGAAAAGGTACCGAAAGGGCGTTAGACTAGATCTAGCGTAATCAAGTCCCCGGGCTTAGAATCTCTGGTTCGTAGGAATAAAACATATCTCCCTATGTTTTATTTAGGTTTCTAATCGACCTACCACAAATTGATTAGTGGCGACTCCAAGTATGAAAACATTTGCATGTTAAAAAACTTAAACCCTAAGTTGCGAATTGGTAGGGCTTGGGAGGGCTCGAGTTAGGTTTAGTCCTAATAATCCATTAGCCTGAGAAGGGAAATTTTTTAGGTCGCAATTAACTAACCTAGCTGGAGTTCTCCCAAACTCTACCAAATCGCAACTTAGGTCCAATTGTGAGCATACAAATATTTTCAACGGGAGTCGCCACTAATCATTTAGGGTAGGTTGATTAGAAACCTAAATAAAATAGTGGGAGTACTATTTTATTTCTACGAACCAGAAATCATAAATTCGGGGACTTGGTTACGCTAGATTCCCTAACGCCCTTTCGGTACCAATTTCGAGAAAAATACTCAATTTGACAATTTTGATAAATCCTGACTTAGAGTTCAAAGGTGCAGAAATTTTTTTTGATTTTTTTGATTTTTACTTATTTAAATGAAAGCTAACCTATATGTAATGACGTGCAAAAATTGACATGCGATTAATGCAACATAACATGTAAACTATATGTCATGCGACGACGTGACCTATCTCTAATGACGGGCATATTATTTTTTGTATTTTTCCAAATGAAATTCGGAATTAAAAATGCAAATTATCTAAACATGCAATTCTAAACTAAAGAAATTAACCTATTCTAAAGCAATCTTTTTTTGGTATTTTTTTTATGAAATTCGAAATTAAAATCAAGTAAAAAAATATAACCGCTAAATCTTTCGAATTAAGTTTCGATCTGAAACCTGACAGATCGACCCTAAAATTCGAAATTCCCGCTATGGAAATAACTCTATCTAAAGCCTGATAGATAGATTTATTTCCACATGTGCGGTTGCGGATTAGGAAATTTTCCTAATCGATCACATCTTGAAAAATTTTGATATCTCAAATATTTTGGATATATTCAAAAGATTTTGAAAATTCTAAATTCTATCCAAATTTAACGAGTAATAGATATCTAAGATTTCAAAAAAAAAAATAAATCCTAATTGAAATATTGCCTATTATCTAAATATGCAAAATTAGATATCAATAAGCACAAATTAGGCAACAAAATATTCAAATTAAATCGGGATAAGATAATTACCTGATTTGCAGATTTCTTTCCTAATTTGAACTTGCAGCGGATCGGGATTGCGGATCGGCGATGCGTCGGGGGCGGCGGCGCGACGTAGGGAGCGGTGGCGACGCGGCGGTGGCGTGGCACGGACGGCAGCCGGAGAGGTGCGGCTGTGGGGCAGCAGCAGTGGTGCAACGGCAGGGGCATCCGGCGGTGCAGCGGCAGGGGCGTCCGACGTGCGGCAGAGGCGTCCGGCGTGCGGCAAGGGCATCCGGGCAGCGGTGTGGTGCAGCGGCAGCGGCGGCAGTGCAGCGGCAGCAGTGGCGGTGCAGCGGCAGGGGAGTCCGGCATGCGGCAGAGGCGTCCGGCATGCGACAAGGGCGTCCGGGCAGCGGTGCGGCGCCGTAGCAGCGACGGTGGGCAGCGGCAGCGGTGGTGTGCAATGGCGGAGGCGTGCAGTGTGGTCGCTCGTCTGGCGTGGCGGTGGCAGGCGCGTCCGCCGGGATGTCCAGCAAGAGTGAGGCTCGGCAGGGCAGCGGCGCGACGGGCATCTCCAGCGCAGTCACTCATCTAGCGAAGCGATGGCGGGTGCAGCAGCGGTGTGCAGCGGCAGTGGCGGAGGGGCACGAACAGCGATGGTGTAGGCGGTGCCGATGTCTCTCTCTCTCTTTCTCACCTTTTCTCAAGTGATTCACTCGTGTGTCTCTCTAAAAAATCTGATCTGAAAATTATGAGAACTCCCCCTTTCTTTATGAGACATAAACATATATTTATAATGTAAACCTAGGTCAATTAGCCGGGCTTTCTAGTCCTAATGGGCTTAGGTTTAGGCTTTAATTTAATTCTAAGTGGGCTGAATTAATTTGGGCTTTTCTTTAATTAAGCATAATGGGCTAATTTAAGCTCAAATTAAGACAACCGAGCCCTTTTTGACTTGTGATTTTCGGCCTTTGCCTTTCGAGTGAGCCGAGTCTCGTTCGATTCCCGAGCTCGATTTACGTGATGAATTTTAAGCTCGCTCGCCACCGCCGATCCGATGCGGAATGCAATTAATCTATATGAACCTAAACTATATGCTATGCAATTTTAATATTTTTGTTCAGGGGTTAAAAATTTAATCCCTAATTTTCTATGCAATTAACACTAAATGATGCGCCAAAATTTAGGTGTCAACAGCTGCCCCTCTTTGAGTGGAGGCTCGCAGAGGTTTCGCTCAAAGACTGAGACCTAAATTTAAACTATGAAAAATGATGAATGATGATTTTTTTTAATGATGCATGATATGCAATCAATAAGGAACGTATGCTAAGGCTTCTCACTTCATGCGGAGCGGTGAAAGAGTCTTACATACGGATCGCACAAAAAGCGTCCAAGTGGGGGAAAGCTTTATAATGCTTTGAATTCCCTCGATCTCCAAACTTCTAGTCTATTGGGAGTAAGGTTCTCAAGGTACTGGATTGCCTACCTGTTACCTGTAGTTTCCTACAGATGCGAAATAGCGCATGATATGAAGAAAGAATGGGATGTGTTGCCTATACCACTGGGCAATCACGAAAAGGATCATGTCACCTCTTCCATTGGGTGAGCATGAAATGGGGTGTGCTTCGTACTCCACTTAGCAACACCAAGAGAGAAATTATGTCGCCTGTCCTACTGGGCGAACATGAAATGGGGTGTGCTTCGTACTCCACTTAGCAACACCAAGAGAGGAATTATGTCGCCTGTCCTACTGGGCGAACATGAAATGGGGTGCGCCGCGTACTCCACTTAGCAACACCAAGAGAGAAATTATGTCGCCTGTCCTACTGGGCGAACATGAGATGGGGTGTGCTTCGTACTCCACTTAGCAACACCAAGAGAGAAATTATGTCGCCTGTCCTACTGGGCGAACATGAGAATACGGTGTGCCGCGTACTCCACTTAGCAACACCAAATGTCACCTGTTCCACTTGGTGAACATATGAGAGAGATAATTTCTCCTATTCCGAAGAGAAAAACAATGAAGAATAATTAGCAGACGTACCTGAATTCTTCTTGTGATAGAGCCAATGGCATCGCTCCTATTTTTACCTGAGAAAATGTTAAAATAACACATGCGCAGAGGCAGAGAAAACATAATTCATGAATCTGCTTGCATTACCAAGCTTTACTAGGGAATTTATTAATAAGAACAACCATTTCGTCCTTTTGACATTTTGATCATATTAAATGAGAGACCTTTAATCAGAAAGGACTTTCCACTCACTCTCAATGAAAGGCTTTTGACCCGACCTTTGATGTGGGTATAAGAATCACTCGAACTCTCTTCATCGTGCTTGACAAGGGTTCGGATATTCTCAAAATCAGTATGACTTGGCCAATCTGAGAGGTCTTTATAAGGACTAAAACGTGAGCTTGGTCAATGGCTTAGCAAAAGGGACTCTTCGAGTCGAGGCTATTGAAAGAATTGATATCACCAGCTGTTCCGGGTTTACAAGTCAGGAATGCTGCAAAAATGAGATAGAAAAATCTTGCTCGCACTTCTTCGAGCAACATTTATAAGCATTTGAAACTCTACGTTAACTCAAGTGCCCTATTCTGAAGAGACTTCGGTAATGGTTGTAACGTAGGTTCGGGTAGGCTTGAAATGAATGGCCTATTTTCATCAAAAGGGGTATTATGAACATGGAGATTGGTGATCATCCCATCTAGCAATTGCTCCATAAATGAACCTTCAAATGGTCTTTTCTTTGAAGAATGATCTTGCATATCGACTCAGTTCTTGCTGAAGCTTTTCTCTCTCTCTTTTTTCTCTTTCTTTTTTTTTTTTGAGAGAGAGATTTTCTTTTCTTCGAGAGATTTTTCCGAGAGAGAGAACTTCAATTTGATGGAGTCCTTTTGCATCCTTTCTGATGAATTTTCTTTCGAGCTCCCATTTGCCCCAAGTCACCTTGAACTTGTCTTGAGATGATTTCATTTGTTTATCACAAGAATGATCACCAATTGGGTTGAAATGAATTCACCGTTCAAATTGGGTATGCAAAGGGTATAATGTGTAGGGATATAGAAAGAAATGCTCTTCGTCATATCTAAGGCACTCGAGCTAACACAGAATTTGCATGCAATAAATATACTTGAAGATTGATGCAAGTGAAAGCAAGAAAATTCTAACCATTTTGAACTTTCTAAGAAATTGCCCCGGTATGGGATTGTTCCTGACAGGGGTAAGAAATGAAACTCCGTTCAAAGGGGTTAAGCAAATGATAACCTGTAGTGTTTAGATAGAGGAAATGAATGCCTCACATCATTTTGGTCGTCATACTTTTCGTGAGATAATCCTTTATCTTGTCAGCACGGAATTTTCACTCAACTCGCACTAGGGATTATTATTCAGGACGTGTATGGAAATGTCTTGCCTTTCGTCGTCTTGAAGTCTCTCATGCAATATGATCGCTTCATTAGGACAGAAACAGATTGCCAAATCAAAAGCCTTCCTCAAACAAAGCTTAGTAACATCAATTGATTCATAAAATTCAACTTGATACTTGATAGAAACAAAGTCAGAATGAGTACAAATCAAGTGTAATATTTCTTCACAGAATCAGAATTAACTGGACTGGAAAAAACACGACCATCCATCTCGACCAAAATCAAAGCACCTCCTGGAAGGACTTTCTTCACAATGTACGGGCCGCCATAGTTTGGGGCAAATTTTCCTTCTGCAAGAGGAACTATCGGCAATAACTTTCGCAGGACAAGGTCACCTACCTGAAAATGTCGAGGCTTGACTTTCTTGTTGAAAGATTTAGCAACTCGTTGTTGGTAGCACTGGCCATGACATAGAGCTCTAAGCCTTATCTCATCAATCATGTTCAACTGGTCCAACCTCTGCTGGATCCAATCTGCTTCTGACAATTGTACCTGTGAAAGAATACGTAACGAAGGAATTTCAACCTCAACAGGTAGCACTGCTTCCATACCGTACACAAGAGAATATGGAGTTGCCCCTGTAGATGTCCGGATAGAAGTCCGATATGCCATAAGTGCAAAAGGTAATCTCTCATGTCAATCACGATAGTTCTCAGCTGTTTTAGCCAAAATTTTCTTGATATTCTTGTTGGCTGCTTCGACCGCTCCGTTCATCTGCGGACGATATGGAGAGGAATTTAGATGCTTGATCTTGAATTCTTTGAACAGTTCATCCACCAATTTGTTATTTAGATTCGACCCATTGTCAGTAATTATAGCCTCAGGTGCACCATATCGAGCAATGATGTCCCGACGAATGAACTTCACCACAACTCGGGCCGTCACTATCGTATAAGACATGGCTTCGATCCACTTCGAAAAGTAATCGATAGCGACCAAGATAAACCGATGCCCATTCGACGCTTTAGGATTAATTGGGCCAATCATATCAATGCCCCACATAGAAAATGGCCATGGTTCAGACATTTGATGCAATTCATTCGGAGGAGTTTTAATCTTGTCACCATAGATTTGACATTTGTGACAACTTCGGACATGCTGAATGCAATCACTCTCTAAAGTGAGCCAGTAATAACCCATCCTCATTATCTTCCTCGCTAGCATATGACCATTCATGTGCGGACCACATACTCCCTCATGTACTTCTAGCATCAAATGAACAGCCTCGGTTGAATCAACACACCTTAATAAAACCGAATCATAGGACCGCTTGTATAGGCATTCTCCGTTCAAGAAGAACTTCGACGCCATTTTCCTGATATACTTTTGGTCAGATGCGGTACTTTTCTCAGGAAACTCCTGTGTTTGAAGATATGCCTTGATATCATGATACCACGGCTTGCCGTCAGGCTCTTCTGTCGTGGCCATGCAATAAGCCGGTTTCTGTAAGACCTCTATCTTCAAAGGTTCAACTTCTAAATCACTTGTCACTCGTAGCATTGCCGATAACGTAGCCAGAGCATCGGCAAAACTGTTTTGAGTCCTTGGCAAGTATTCAAACGAAATGTCTTCAAACTCTTCCACCAACTCCTCTAAATAGACGTGATAGGGCTGCAACTTAGCATCTCTAGTTTGCCATTTGCCAACGGTATGAAGAATAATGAGGGCCGAATCCCCGAACACCTTAAGTCGAGCTACTCCCATTTCGATTGCAGCTTGTAACCCGAGGATGCATGCTTCATATTCAGCGATATTGTTCGTGCAGGGAAATATCAGTTTCGCTGCAACCGGATAATGTTGTCCGCCTGGGGATATTAAAACTGCCCCAATACCTGATCCTGACAAGTTTACGGCCCCATCAAAATACATGGTCCATACATACTCATCAATTGGCATGACTCTATCCTCTAGCGGATCTAGATCGTCATTTTTCCCAGGATTTTCAGCCAAGACATCGGCAATTACTCGTCCTTTGATTGATTTCTGAGACATGAATTGAACATTAAATTCTGAGATGAGAATCTGCCATTTTGCCAGTTTTCCAACCAAAGCGGGTTGATTGAGCAAGTATTTGATTGGATCACACTCTGTTACAAGCAATATCTGATAGTGCAAAGTGTATTGCCTCAATCTGTGTAGCACCCAGACCAGTGCTGCGCACGTTCTTTCTGCCTCGGAATAGTTCATCTCAGAGGCGGTGAACTTCTTACTCAAATAATAAATCGCACGTTCTTTTCCATCCTCTTCACCTTTCTGAGCAAGCATGGCACCTAAGGACTCACTGTGGATTGTGAGGTACAGGATCAGAGGTTGCCCCGGCGTTGGTGGAACAAGCACCGGCGGATTCATCAAGTAGTGCTTAATCTTGTCGAACGCCAGTTCACACTCTTCATCCCATCTGACTAGCGCATTCTTCTTGAGGAGTTTAAAGAAAGGCTTCGCTGTCTCAGATAGCTGAGAAATAAATCTGGCTATATAGTTCAGTCTACCCATTAAGCTACGAACTTCCTTCACCGAAGAGGGAGATTTTATTTCACAAATGGCCTTCACTTTCGACGGGTCAATCTCAATCCCTTTGTTACTAACGATGAAGCCAAGTAGTTTGCCAGAGGCTGCCCCGAACACGCATTTTGCCGGATTGAGGCGTAATTTGAACTTACGAAGCCTGTCGAATAATTTCGTCAAGGTTTCTATGTGATCTTCTCCACGCCGAGTTTTTGCAATCATATCGTCAACATAGACCTCAATCTCATTATGCATCATGTCATGGAACAACGTGACCATTGCTCGCTGGTAAGTTGCCCCAGCATTTTTGAGACCGAAGGGCATCACTTTGTAATGAAATGTCCCCCATGGAGTGGTAAATGCCGTTTTCAACTTATCATCCTCGTTCATCAAGATCTGGTTATAACCTGAGAAACCATCCATGAAGGAGAATAGTTCGAACCCAGCTGTACTGTCCACAAGCACATCAATGTGCGGGAGTGGAAAATCATCTTTGGGACTAGCTTTGTTCAGATCTCGGTAGTCAACACACACTCGAACCCGACCGTCTTTCTTCAACACCGGGACTATATTAGCGACCCATTCTGAGTATTGGGTAGTCTCAATGAATCCCACGTCAAGAAGTTTCATGACCTCTTCCTTGATCTTCTTTGCCAGTTCTGGCTTAGCTCTTCGCGGCCTTTGCTTCACAGGCTCAACTGAAGGATCAGTTGGTAGACAATGTTCGACGATCGATCGATCAAGACCCGGCATGTCAGCATAAGACCAGGCAAAGATGTCTTGATAATCCTTCAACAACTGGGTCAAGCGTTTGGCCACATCTTGAGGAAGACATGCCCCAATCTTCACCTCTCTAGGATTCTCCGTGTCGCCAAGGTTGATCACCACAGTTTCTTCGGCAGTCAGAGGCTTAGATTTCTCATGGATTTCCAAGTTCCGTCGTATCTCTTCATCATTCGGATTAGAATCGTCTGAGTCATCAGATTGACTTGCATCACATATATGAGGATCCCCGATTCCCGTCCCTTCGCATGCCTCGAGATTAGTCCTGAAACATGAAAGAAAGGGATCAAAAAGACAAGAGAGGGCTTAACTACTGCAATTTTCGAAAATTGTTCTTTGCTTTTTGAAATTCATTTTGCTTTCGAAGACCTCGAAACGAGAATTCTTGAGAAGCCCAACCCTCAGTTCTTACTGTAGATGACAAATTTTTCAATCGTTGGTTATCGTCATCGGGTTGGTTTGGGGCACTTCAACAAGATTCAAAATGATAAAAACCGCTGTAATTTTATTGATATTGGATCAATGAATTACATCTTATTGGATTGAAAAACCTAAGTGCAACATGAATTGAAAAAAAGCAATAAAGATTCCCACGCAGGGGAGATACGAAAACTAGAAATGATTACTCTTGAGGGCCAGCGCCCATCCCTTCAAGTGGTCCTTCAGTGATTGCACCAATGGAGGTCTCAGCAAACCAACCAGTGAGGTAGGGTATACCATCATTAAAGTCAAAGTCCACCACCCTCGACTCCGGCTTCTTGAAAATACAGGGTGGCTGGTCATCCTCGGAATCGTCAGACAGACTGACCAAAATCGCTTTACCGTGCTTCTTAGGTGGTTCAGTTAGGGCTTGTGGCGACTCAGGAAAGATAAGCCCAAGATCATCCTCAGTCGGGCTCAGCTTTAAATTCTCATATCCCCCCACTACTCCAGCCGAGTGAAAGATGTGGTCAATGGGAGGTGGTAAGGGACTTCGGCCTCTGCAACAATCGTAGCCTTGTTCGCGGCTTCCCGGCCCCTGATATCCCAAACCAGCCTTGTGGGATTGTCCATTTGTCTCAATCGGGGCATGAATGCCTTGGCCTTCCTTCCCAAGACCCTGACCTGGCTCAAAACCATTACCGACCATGACCTTGGCCACCATGATAGCTGCTTTAGAAACTTCAGGAACGGGCAACGGCATATCAGAGGAAGCCTGAACAACTTGAACTATCTCAAATGAATGATAGCTATCCTCCTCAACATGATCGGGCTCTATGTATGGGATCGATGTTGCATTGAAGATTCGGTGATCTTCCTCTCCATAAATTGTAACCAGCTTTGCTTTAGCCACGAACTTGATCTTCTGATGCAAACTGGAGGGCACTGCGCCTGCATTGTGGATCCATGGCCGTCCCAGCAAGAAATTAAAAGCAGAAGGGATATCCAGCACTTGGAAAAGAATATCGAACACCGAGGGTCCAATTTGCAGCGCTAAGTTAATCTGGCCTATCACATCCTTCTTCACTCCGTCAAAGGCTCGAACAGAAGTCTTGGCTGCTTGCATGGTAGATGGAGGAATGCCCAGCCTTTTCAAAGTAGCCAACGGACATAAATTCAAAGCTGACCCGTTATCAACAAGCACCCTAGCCACGTGAGTCTCTTTATACTTCACCGATATGTGAAGCGCCTTATTATGACCACGTCCTTCAACTGGGATTTCCTCGTCAGAAAATGCTACTTGATCTTTGAGGAGGATCGCCCCGACAAACTCTTCTAGCTTATCTTCTTCAATAGTCTCGGGCACATGAATCTCACTCAAAACCTTCATTAGAGCACTCCGATGCTTATCTGATGTCTGGAGAAGTTCCAACAACGAGACTTGTGCAGGTAACTTTCTCAGCTGATCAACCACGTTATATTCACTAGCCTTTATCACAGCTAGGAATTCCTTCGCTTCTTTCTCTGCCACTGGCTTGGCCGGTTGATTATCAGCGTAAGTTCGCCCTGACCTTGTTATCAGATCAACGTCGTATGACCATGGCACCGTCTTGTCATTCTCATAAGCGTAGGGCTGAGGTGATGCCAAGATCAATACTTCCGGAGTGTCGGGTATAACGATCCCGAGGTCATCGTCAGAGGCATCCTCGAGAGCGGGCATGTCAGGATCCAACTTCACTTGTTCATCGGTCATCCTTGCAAGTTCTTCATTCCAATCAATGATGACTTGAGATATAGTGGCCACTACCCCGAATTCATCCGCTGTCCCAATTATTCCTTTTCTCACCAACTCATCCACTTTCTTTCTTATGTCACCGAGTGACATCACCTCACCAGTCGAAATATAACCAGCTCGGACTAAAGCATCGAACATGTCTTTGAGAGGGACCCTGAAGCCTTGAACCTGCTTGACTCCCGGACCAAAGACAACATTTGCACTGCTCGAATGATCAGGGAGTGGATTGTTCTGCACATTGGGCTTACCGGTTGGCTGTAGCGCAAACGCTCCAGTCTCGAGTAGATCCTGCACTCGATGTTTGAGTACCTGGCAATCATCTGTCGAATGCCCAACTTCACCTCTATGGTAATCGCATTTCTTCGACGGATCATACCTTGCATAGCCAGCGGCATTAGATCTTTGTGGCTCTGAATTCAGCAAGTTCTTCTTCCTTAGCACCGCCAGTACCTGAGATAACGTCCCAGGAAGTGGAGTAAACTGGCGAGTTTTGCGCTGCTGGCGTGAGTCCTGCTGGCCTTGCCGTCCATAAGAGGTTGTCTGCTGAGTGCTAAATTGTAGCTTCGGGGCCTGAGCTGGCGTCTTCTGTACATAGGTCATGTTGACTTCGGGGACATGCTCTTTGTCCTTCTTACTAGTAAATCTCTTGCTCGATGAACCTGACTCACTGTACCATCCCTTCTTGAGCCCGGTCTCAATCTCCTCACCCATGGCTATTAGCTGGCTAAAAGATTGGGCGGCCGTCACTAACATTCGTGAACGAACCGGCTGCGGTAGAGTGGACACGAACAACTTCATTAAGTCACGTTCTGAGGGTTCAGGCATGATCTATCCCGCCATGTTCCTCCAGCGAGTGGCATACTCCTTTAGAGTCTCGCCCTTTTTCTGCTCAGCTCTTTCCAGGTCTTCCCTTGTAATGGTGACATCGAGATTGAACTTGAAGTGCTTGACGAAAAGGTTTGCCACCTCTTCCCACGAGTCCTTCCGGTTGATCTGGTGGTTGGTATACCACCTCATTGCAGCATCCTTCAAGCTTGCTTGGAAGGTTTGGATCATTAGAGGTCCATTAGAAACATATCTGTTCATGAGCCCCTGGTACATCTCGATGTGCTGAATCGGGTTTGAGGTGCCGTCATACTTCTCGAAGGCTGGCATCTTGAATTTATCGGGCACTTGGACCCGGGCAAAAATAGACAGATCAATAGGAGGAAAACTTTGAGTTCCCTCCACTTCGCGTAACCTCTGGTCGATCTTAGCCAGCAACTTGGCATTCTCATCATTTGGGGGTGACTGAAGAACAGGGGCCACCGGAGACGCACTAGTGTCAGTCAGAATGACATCATCCAGTTGAAGGGTTGGATTAGTGTTCACTGCAGGAGCTTTGTCAAGGCGAAGGCCTTGACGGGTTGGAGGTGGAATCTCCGATTGAGAGGCAACATTGATCTGCTGCTGCTTGGCCATGAGATCACTCATCATTTTGGACATGGCAGCCGCGATCTGCTCATTGATTGTGTTCATGTGTTCTTTCAGCTTTTCGTCAATCATGGCCGCAATCTCGGCTTGATTGGTCATCCTTCTTTTGGTCACCGATCGAGTATTATGAGGATGAGGGGGATCCGTGGCAAATTACCTGCAAAAGTAACGATGGAATAAATATAACGAGTAAGAATAACGAGTCGGTCCATGACATCCTCTAGACCCTCAAGATGAAATTTCTTTCGAAAGACCGATTCGTCCAGTAAATCCCAAAATTCCAAATTGCTTTATTCAATAAAAACCTGGACTAATTCCAAAATTTACAAATTATAGCTTAATGCTTTTCATTGAATTGCCCAAGATGGAAGGTGTCTAAAAAGAATTCTTATAAAAATCGTTCAGAAACGACATTTATTACAGAAAACATTAATAGTAAGCTAACATTTCCTCCTAAAAAGAAAGAAAAACTCCCTAAACTAAACAAGAAATCAGACGGTCTTCCTCTTTTTAGAGGCCACGTGATCTATAGACGAATGGGCCTTCAAGGCACGCCGCAGTCGTGCATTCTCTTCAGCCAGAGCATCTGCCTTGTCCTGGGCCTTCATCGCCTTTTCTTCACTGATTTTGATTTGAGTATGAAGAGTGTGCCGTACTGTCACGATCGGGATCTTCGGGAGTATCTCAGCCGGGATGGTATGATGCTGAATATACCGGGCCGTGGCAAAGTGACTCTTCATCCTTCCGATGGGCTCATCCGCGGGCCAAATCAGCTTCTGAGTGGAACAATTCTGCCAAGCGTCGGAATGACGCCTAAGCTCAACTCTGTAGGACTCGCCCTTCTCAAACTGGACTTGAAATTCATTGGGCCTGAGTGGAGGTGGGACATCCTGCAGAACTCGGAACTGACGTGTAACTCGAAGGGGCTGATAGCAGGTTGCCCCATAAATGCCCATCAAAGGTACGGGCTTCTGATCGCCATGGTATAGTCGAGCCTCAACCTCCCGAAACCATACAGCTTGCCAAAGGAAAATCTTAGAGCTTGGATCCTTGAACAGATGGACCCATTGTGTATAGTGCAAACTCTTAGTTTGATCTTGTATTTGTTTGAACCTTAAAATAGGGTTATCAGTCATGTTCATTTCAAATACAGTCATATTTTCCCCGAATTGAGAAAGGTGTGAGAAAAACCAGATTTGTAAAAGCTCAATCGGGGCTCGAAAAATTCTATCTTTTCCTTTCTTAAATCGTGTCAGAGATATGAAGGTCTCTGCCAGAATTGCGTTTATAAAACTAACTCCACCACATATTAGTTTTACCGTCCAGGCTATGACGGGATCAATAGCATTTTGACGGAATGGAAAAACGATGAGTCCGAAAAAAGCTAAGATAAAAATCTTAGACCTCATGAGGACGGAGTTATTTTCAAAACATTCAATAAGAAAAGATAGCGGGCATGCTTGACAATTACCCTTTAACACTTTTTCAATTTCCTTTTTGGTCAAATTCAAAAATTCAGCGAGCACTACCACAGGATCTACCTTAATGGGTGGTTCGACTATATCTAACTCAATTGATTTCCCAATGGCAAAACTGTATTCTTCCAGAGTCGGTGTGAGCTCAAACTTACCTCCCAACACAAATGTGGTCGTCTCGGGGCACCAAAAATGAGCGAGTGCCTGCATGATTCCGCTCTGAACATCTATGTCTAGGATTGGCAGCATGAATCCAATGCGCTTGAGAACGTACTGCTGACCATCTGGCTTCAACTGGCTCCATAACTTCTTGAGCTCTAGCTTCGGAGTAGGCACGAAACGGATATCGAGGCGACCCATTCTTATATAGACCACGTGCCAAATGACTCAACCTAAATCATAGACCGACCCAAAATAAGATGAAGAAAACTAAAGAAAAAGCTCGAGAAATTACCATCCTTGGGGAGAGAATGTCAATCACAGAGACATGCACATGAATCGTGAGTTTAAACCTTAATCTATCTACCCTAAAGGCTTTTGCAAAATGAAGTGATGAACGGAACGACATGTCGCAGCCTCGCGCACACTCATCATGACTAGCCGCAGCCTCGCATACAATAGTCATGACTAGTCGGGTCCAATCACTTCGGCTTGATTCGATCGACAAGGGGAACCTCCATGCGTAGTAGCCTCACGTGCATGAGGACGACCCTTGAGCCATTTTTGAAAAATTTTCGGGATCCAAATGGGATAACCTTTAGCGAGGTCTTACTGCCAAGGTTAAAGAACCATCTAAATACCATCTTAGAACTATGGGTGTGACCCAGGTCCGGTCACAGGTTGTGTGTGGTGTAGTGTAAATACTGTAAATCATGCACAACAATTATATGCAAACACCGCTTCAATAGTGCAAAAATTAAATCACAATTCCACTCCACCAAGCCTGCAAAACAAAGGATTAGCCAATCACTACTCCCCTTATAACTCCCATCCTGCAAAACCATTTAACACCTAAGAATGAGAATTCAATCAAATTTTGTCAAATCGAGTGATTTTTTTTTCATGAAAAATTTTTTGGCCTAAGTCCTCCTTAAATTTTCAAAAAAATTCAAGTTTTATCCCCAGCGGAGTCGCCAAGCTGTCGCGACCTAAAAAAAATCATAATCGGGTTTAGGCTAATGGATTACTAGATCAATTAAATTAACCAACCTAGCTCGAGTTCTCCCAAACTCTACCAAATCGCAACTTAGGTCCAATTGTGAGCATGCAAATATTTTCAACGGGAGTCGCCACTAATCATTTAGGGTAGGTTGATTAGAAACCTAAATAAAATAGTGGGAGTACTATTTTATTTCTACGAACCAGAAATCATAAATTCGGGGACTTGGTTACGCTAGATTCCCTAACGCCCTTTCGGTACCAATTTCGAGAAAAATACTCAATTTGACAATTTTGATAAATCCTGACTTAGAGTTCAAAGGTGCAGAAATTTTTTTTTGATTTTTTTGATTTTTACTTATTTAAATGAAAGCTAACCTATATGTAATGACGTGCAAAAATTGACATGCGATTAATGCAACCTAATATGCAAACTATATGTCATGCGACGACGTGACCTATTTCTAATGACGGGCATATTATTTTTTGTATTTTTCCAAATGAAATTCGGAATTAAAAATGCAAATTATCTAAACATGCAATTCTAAACTAAAGAAATTAACCTATTCTAAAGCAATCTTTTTTTGGTATTTTTTTATGAAATTCGAAATTAAAATCAAGTAAAAAAATATAACCGCTAAATCTTTCGAATTAAGTTTCGATCTGAAGCCTGACAGATCGACCCTAAAATTCGAAATTCCCGCTATGGAAATAACTCTATCTAAAGCCTGATAGATAGATTTATTTCCACGTGTGCGGTTGCGGATTAGGAAATTTTCCTAATCGATCACATCTTGAAAAATTTTGATATCTCAAATATTTTGGATATATTCAAAAGATTTTGAAAATTCTAAATTCTATCCAAATTTAACGAGTAATAGATATCTAAGATTTCAAAAAAAAAATAAATCCTAATTGAAATATTGCCTATTATCTAAATATGCAGAATTAGATATCAATAAGCATAAATTAGGCAACAAAATATTCAAATTAAATCGGGATAAGATAATTACCTGATTTGCAGATTTCTTTCCTAATTTGAACTTGCAGCGGATCGGGATTGCGGATCGGCGGTGCGTCGGGGGCGGCGGCGCGACGTAGGGAGCGGTGGCGACGCGGCGGTGGCGTGGCACGGACGGCAGCGGGAGAGGTGCGGCTCCGGGGCAGCAGCGGCGGTGCAGCGGCAGCAGCGGCGGTGCAGCGGCAGCAGCGGCGGTGCAGCGGCAGCAGCGGCGGTGCAGCGGCAGCAGCGGCGGTGCAGCGGCAGGGGCGTCCGGCGTGCGGCAGAGGCATCCGGCGTGCGGCAAGGGCATCCGGGCAGCGGTGTGGTGCAGCGGCAGTTGCGGCGGTGCAGCGGCAGGGGAGTCCGGCGTGCGGTAGAGGCATCCGGTGTGCGACAAGGGCGTTCGGGCAGCGGTGCGGCTCCGTAGCAGCGGCGGTGGGCAGCGGCAGCGGCGGTGTGCAGCGGCGGAGGCGTGCGATGAGGTCGCTCGTCTGGCGCGGCGGTGGCAGGCGCGTCCGCCGGGATGTCCAGCAAGAGTGAGGCTCGGCAGGGGCAGCGGCGCGACGGGCGTCTCCGGCGCGGTCACTCATCTAACGAAGCGGTGGCGGGTGCAATGGCGGTGTGCAGCGGCAGCGGCGAAGGGGCACGAACGGCGGTGGTGTAGGCGGTGCCGATGTCTCTCTCTCTCTTTCTCACCTTTTCTCAAGTGATTCACTCGTGTGTCTCTCTAAAAAATCTGATCTGAAAATTATGAGAACTCCCCTGTCTTTATGAGACATAAACATATATTTATAATGTAAACCTAGGTCAATTAGCCGGGCTTTCTAGTCCTAATGGGCTTAGGTTTAGGCTTTAATTTAATTCTAAGTGGGCTGAATTAATTTGGGCTTTTCTTTAATTAAGCATAATGGGCTAATTTAAGCTCAAATTAAGACAACCGAGCCCTTTTTGACTTGTGATTTTCGGCCTTTGCCTTCCGAGTGAGCCGAGTCTCGTTCGATTCCCGAGCTCGATTTACGTGATGAATTTTAAGCTCGCTCGCCACCGCCGATCCGATACGGAATGCAATTAATCTATATGAACCTAAACTATATGCTATGCAATTTTAATATTTTTGTTCAGGGGTTAAAATTTAATCCCTAATTTTTTATGTAATTAACACTAAATGATGCGCCAAAATTTAGGTGTCAACAACGGCATTAGGATTAAAGCTGCAGTTTAGTACAGCTTACCATCCACAAACGGATGGCCAGTTTGAGAGGACAATTCAGACTCTAGAGAATATGCTTCGGGCATGTGTGTTGGACTTTCAAGGCAAATGGGAAGAACAATTGCCCTTAGCTGAATTCACGTATAATAATAGTTTTCAGCAGAGTATCGGGATGGCGCCATTTGAAGCGCTATATGGCAGAGCATGTAGAACGCCCATATGTTGGGACGAAGTTGGAGAAAGGAGTATAACTAGACCAAAATTACTTCAATGGTTAGTTGAGGCAGTTAAGATTATTCGTGAAAGGCTGAAAACAGCTCAAAGTCATCAAAAGAGTTATGCAGACAGAAGGCGAAGACCTTTGAAATTTCAAGTAGGTGATCACGTATTTCTTAAGATATTGCCCATGAGAGGATTATCCCGATTTGGGAAGAAAGGGAAGTTAAGTCCAAGGTACGTGGGACCCCTTGAAATTTTGGAAAGGAATGGAGATTTAGCTTATCGCCTTACATTACCATCAAATTTGTCACAAGTGCATAACATATTCCACGTATCGATGCTGAGAAAGTATGAACCGGACCCAACTCATGTGTTGAACTATGAAGAGATAGAAGTTGACAACAGGGTATCGTATATCGAAAGACCAATAAGGATCAAAGATCGGAAAGAATGAGTTTTAAGGAACAAGACGATCCTGATGGTCAAGGTTTTTTGGGAACATCACGGGACAGAAGGCGCGACTTGGGAAAGTGAGGAGTTAATGCAACGTCAATACCGCCACTTGTTTGAGTAGTTAGGTTGAATTGTAAATTTCGAGGACGAAATTTTTATAAGGGGGAAGAGTTGTGATATTCTGAAATCCGACCAACTTGGGATTTATGAAATGAAAAATTTTATAGACATGCTTATAGTTAGATCTCGCCCGGAACTGATCACTCTTGGGATACTAATCAATAGGGAATGACTAATTAAGGATTTAAATTTGCACGACCAAAGAAACTCGATCGTGAACCGACCTTCGACTATAAAAATTGTCGATGTGACATTTTGAGCCAATGTAGGCCGATCCAAGAATAGGTAGGGATCAATTCACCGTTGTCATACGAGTGGATTGCGGGTGATTCCACTTGACCACGAGATGAATTGACGAATGACCCTAAATCTATACCAAACGATCGCGCCCGTCGGAACTAGCGATCAATCCTCGCGATTAAGTGACAACCGAGGTCTTCACGACCCAAGTGAACTTAAACATGGCTTGATTTAGTATCAGCCACGGGTCAAATGTGCGAATTTCCTCAAAAGCCACCCGTTAGTTTGAGATACGCTCAAGTTACGTTATTTAAATTTAATCATTAATTAGAGATCAAGTTTGGGCATTGGAAATTATGAAAGTCATGACAAGATAACTGGACGATGTTGTTGTTAGCTCGGTCAACCTCAGTTTTGTCCAGATTCTTCAGAAAATTTGAATTTTGGCAAGAAATGGAAAATGACTGTTTGACCTCTGAGACTTTGTTAAGGCCAAGTATAATGTGAGAAGGGTATTTTGGTCATTTCACACTAACTTTAGAGATAAAAATTTTTGGACAATTTTGCCCTTGAAAGTTTTGTGAAATTCCAATTTTGCCCTTGGATATTTTTGGTAAGAATTGATCTTGGCCGTCGATCTCAGGATAAGATTATATCATGGCCGTTGATTTGAATGATAAAGAGGAGGACAGAATGGTCATTTTAAAAGGGGATAGACCCTAATTATTGGTGTCAAGCCTATTTCTTCCCATTTTCTCTCTCTTTCTCTCTCTCTCTCTCTCTCTCTCTCTCTCTCTCTCATTTTCTCACTCTCGGCAACCTCTCTCTCCCTCACTCCCTCCTGACCAAGTCTCCTCCTCCTCCCACCGTGACCGTGGCTAGCCGTCCAGGCCAGCCATCGTCGCCGTCCACCCGCCGGGCCGGATCACCGCCACTCGATCGCTCACGGCGCCGCGTCCTCGCCACACCACCGCCTCACCATCTCTCTCCCTTGTTTTCCCCATTCACCGAACACCATCACCAGCCTCCATTCGATCCAGCCCAGCCAAGGCCGACCAGCCGCTTGTTTGGCCACCGCCGCCCGCCGTGCAGCCGCCGTCGTCGTCCGCCCACTGTGTGGCCGCCGAGTTGCCGCCGTCCCCTTCTGCCCGAGATAGCCTAGGACTTTGTGTAAGTGGCATCCTAAACTCTATTTAGGATATCGGGTATCGACGGACGTGATTAGGGGCTGATTTGGGTTAATTATGGGCTGATTTGGGTGAATTAGTGGCTGTTTAGGGCTTAATTTGGTAGGCTGATTTGGGGACTGAACTTGGCTGGTTTGTGGATGAATTTGTGATGGTTTCGGGGTTGATTGGTTGCTGAATTGAGTGCTGGAATTGTGGCTCGCAATGACGAGCATATGGTCCGATTTGGGGACTAAACGTGTCGGTTTGATACGTGGTGTCGTGGCTGGTTTGTGTGGTTATTGTGGCTTGAAATGGATATAAATATTTTGATTTGATGCTCATATTAGTGGCTGTGATTGTGGGTCTAATGGTGACCTTGCTTGCTCGTTGGATTGTGGAATACTCGATTGAAATGTGGACCCGTTATATGCGTGTATGGGCTGAATTGAATTGGCTGGAAATTGGCCATGTTTGCGTGTTAATTGAGCATGTGAAATGCGTGAGGTTCGATGCGTGTATGGGCTGAATTGAGTCGGTTGGTAATTTGGCATATTGGTGTGTTAATCGAGCATGTTCGTATGATGTTCGAGTGAGCGAACGAGTGAAAAATTTATGTGATATGTCATACGTGTGGTCACAAAAATCCATGAGGCGTGTAGTGTAACGCGGGGAAGTGAGCCGTCATAAGGCGTGTACTTTAATGCGGGACGATGCCCAGTATTACCGGAAGACTGCCAACTTGAGGCGTGTACTGTAACGCGGATTGTGCTGTAGGTGGAGGATGTTGAGCCTGAGGCGTATACTGTAACGCGGGCAGGGGACATAGCTTGAGGCGTATGCTGTAACGCGGGCTAAGAAGTGTTATGAAAATAAGATGGTCATGTGTGGACCGTGAATTGAAAGTGGACCTGAGGTGTGTACTGTAACGCGGATCAATGGCAAGTCGAATGAAAATAGTGTGGTTGTCGCGACCTAAAATTTTCCTCTTAGGCTAATGGATTATTAAGACTAAGCTTAACTCGGGCCCTCCCAAGCCCTACCAATTCGCAACTTAGAGTTTAAGTTTTTAACATGCAAAAGTTTTCATGCTCGGAGTCGCCACTAATCTATTTGTGGTAGGTCGATTAGAAACCTAAATAAAACATAGGGAGATATGTTTTATTCCTACGAACCAGAGATTCTAAGCCCGGAGACTTGATTACGCTAGATCTAGTCTAACGCCCTTTCGGTACCTTTTCTTTTCAAAAATGTTTTGGCAAGCAATTTGGATCCATTTTAACTTAGTCACTAACATGTGAGGTATTCATGCGGGTGCGCAAACCACCAATTTAACACCCAAGAAAGCATTAAATAAATTGCAAGTTGGAAGAATTACTTACCTCGGAGCAACGTAAGCATCTGCATTGTTAGCTAGAAAATCACATCAACAACCTAATATGATTTCTAATTAACAAGGAATTCACTCAATTTTTGGCTTTTCGCTTATTTAAATGAAACCTAATCTACATGCAATGACGTGCAAAAATGACATGCAAGTAATGCAACCTAGCATACAAACTATATGTCATGCGACGACGTGACCTAATTCTGATGACAGGCAAATGATTTATTTTTGGTATTTTCTAATAAAATTCGGAATAAAAATATGCCTAAATTAACATGCAACCTATGATGACTTAACATATCCTAACATGACTTATTTTTGGGATTTTTGTTAAAATTCGAAATAATAAATTACTTAAATTAAGAATGCAATCTATCCTAATCTACCATAAAACAATTCATTCTTTTTTTGGGTTTTCATAAAAATTCGGAATTAAAAAAATAACCTAAATAATCTATTAAGATTAGAAAATTACTTAATTTAAACTAGGAAATAGATTATCTCAAATCCTAATTTAAATTAAATAATTACTCTATCGTCTAGATATATTTAGGATTCCTAAACATGCAAAACTCAAATTCAAATCCTAACTGATATTTTTGAATTTTCTTTTTTATTTGAAAAGGAAAGACAATTTAAACAGAGATAGCATCCACATTTAAAACAACCACGCGATCCACAAGATTCGTTTCAAACTCGGATTAGGCACAAAAATCGAACTATCAATCATATCTATAGGGTTATAGATATTGACGGAAAGTCGATCATTCAAATTTGAAAAGCAGATAAAAGTCATTATCGTACCCAAATGATTATGGATAGAATAATGATTTTCTGTATCGCCACGTATCGTACCTTAGGGATAAGGTCAGATAGTTGTCCAGATACATTGCCGAATTAGGAAAGTTTCCTAATTTTGAATATTTTAAAAATATTGCGGATATCAGATAATTATCCTAATATATCTAATATTCCACACGATATTCACGCAATATTCAAACACTCAAATTGGTAAATTAAATATTCTGAAAAATATCAGATAATGTCCAATTACCTAATTTGCAGATAATTCCCAAATTCGAACTTGCGGGTCGGGATGAGCGGCGAACGGTGGACCGGCGGCGCGGTATCGGGGGCGACGGCGGCTCGCGGCAATGACACGGCGGGGCAACAGGTGGCTGTCCGGTCAGCGGCGGTGCAAGGTGCAACGACGACAGGATCGTCCAGGCGGCGGCACACGAGCGACGCCGGGCGTGATGCGGCTCCGGGGAATGGTGTGCGACGGTGTGGCAGCGACGCGCGGCAGGGAGCAGCGGCAGCAGGCGATGGCGCGCGGCGTGAGGCAGCGGCAGCAGGTGGTGGCGCACGGCGACGGAACAGCAGCGGCAGGCAGCGGCGCACGGCGACGGAGGGCAGCAGCGGCGGCGGTGGCGCACAGCGACGGAGGGCAGCAGCAGCAGCGGTGGCGCGCGACGGGAGGAGCGGCAGCAGCGGCGTCGGCGGTGGCGCGCGACGGAGCGGCAGCAGCGGACGGTGGCGCGCGACGGGAGGAGCGGCAGCAGCGGCGTCGGCGTGCGACGGGAGGAGCGGCAGCAGCGGCGTCGGCGTGCAACGGGAGGCTCCACGCGGCGGCGATTTTCGCCAGTCTCTTTCTCTCTCTCTCTCTCACTCTCACACTCTCTAAAAAATTCTGATCTGAAATTATGAGAGGTCCCCCCAAAATCCTGACCTAATGATGTATATATAGCGCTAATCTAGGTCAATTAGATGGGCTCTCTAGTCTTAATGGGCTTAGGCTTGGGCTTAGATTTTAATTTAATTTAAATGGGCTGAATTAATTAATGATAATGGGCTGAATTAAGTTCAAATTAAAACAACCGAGCCCGTTTGATTTGTAATTCCCGGCCCTTGCATTTCAAGCGAGCCGAGTCACATTCGATTAAGCTCGTTCATTCACCGCCGGTCCGATGCAAAAAATGCAATTAATGAATTTAAACTATATGTTATGCAATTTAAATATTTTTTGTTTAGGAGTTAAAAATTTAATCCCTAATTTTCTATGCAAATTACACTAAGTGATGCGCCAAAATTTAGGTGTCAACAGCTGCCCCTCTTTGAAGGTGAGCTCATAGAGGTTGCATTCAAAGACTAAATGATACCTAAATTTCGACCATGAAAGTGCAATGAATGTTGTTTTTGTCGGGATTATGAGTCCCATTTTACAATGCATTAAGAAATGATGCATGCTGACATGAGTAGAAAACATACCTGGAATTACTTACCTGACAGGAGCGAGATAATGCAATTCGAGGCACAACTTTAACTTGTATGTTGTTTTGGCAAATGTATGGGCTCAGTCCCATAGGTATTGCCTGATATACGTTGATGAACTTCGGTGATCTGCAGTTAAGTCAAAACACACGAAGAAAGCTCAACGTATCCAATCATCATCTGGATTCGTGAGAACAGTTCCGATCCTTACGAACTACCTATACATCTCCATAGGTGTTTGCAAAGATTTGGTCGCTTCACTTATACCTGCTCATAAGTGAATTGCGGGGGAAACTTTTGAAATCAAGAGGATATTCTGACCTTTACATATACCTGCTCATATGCAAAGATTTGGCCGCCTCACTTATACCTGCTCATAAGTGAACTGCGGGGGAACACCTGGGATTGAGAGAATATTCCGACCTTTACATATACCTGCTCATATGCAAAGATTTGGCCGCTTCACCTATACCTGCTCATAGGTGAGTAGCGGGGGAATACCTGAGATTTGGGAAGAATATTCCGACCTTTACATATACCTGCTCATATGTAAAGATTTGGCCGCCATGCCTATACCTGCTCATAGTCATGTAACGGGGGAATCTTCTCGAGATTGTATGAAAATCTATGATTTGATGAACAAAAGGGGCTAGCCCAAGTGTTCAAGAGTTCCTTAACAAAGTACCTGGATATCATCAGAAGTACCTGAAAAGGTTTGATTAATAGACACCTGAACACAATCAAAGGCATCTAGAGATCACAAAAATGATCAAATGTGGGACCTGACAATTGCTTGAACAGGTTAGGGATACCTAGATAGTCATAGATATCCTAGGGATAGAGATATACTTACCTGGTGACATCTCCAACTCTGAAGGTGTGTCTCCTGTTAGACACGATTTTAAGTAACATGTAATATGCATTCGCACACTGTCAAGAATACATATACACATGCACTATGATTTCAACTGATTTTCATGCACGATGGTTTTGTCAAATCAGCATTACAAACTTCGCTGGGAAAAATCATGACAAGACAATCCGAACTCACAAGCGGGTATCTTGAAAATGTCGAATGAGGGACTTCTGGTCCAAAAGGGCTTTCTCTCATTCTCATCGAAAAGGCTGATTTATGGAGAATCGCTCCATCTCACCATCATCATGTTGACAAGGGTCTGAGTATTCTCGCAAGCAGTACGACTTTACCAATCTGAGAGGTCTTCGTTAGGACCGTAACATGGGTTTGGTCAATGGCTTAGCAAAAGAGACTCTTCGAGTCGAGGCTATTGAAAGAAAATACTCTGCAATTGTCTCCGGGTTTACAAGTCAAGAACCTGCAAAAATGAGATAGAAATGGACTTGCTCGCACTTCTTCGAGCTAAGCTTATAAACATCAGAAACTCTACGTTAGTTCAAGTGCCCTAATCTGAAGAGACTTTGCAAGGGACGTAACGCAGGCTAGGCTCATGGGTTGAGAAATGAATGGATCATTAGGCTCAAAATGTATATAACTGGGGTGAGAGTTGGTGATCATCTCGGCATTATCACCGGTGTTCTTTTCCGTCAGGGATTGTCTCCTCGGTAGATGTTCCATTGGCTTCGAGAATTCATCACTTGATTCCTTAAAACTCTGGATATTTTTGTGACTTTGACACATCTCAACATTTTCTAATCCAAAGTCGTCACTTTTTCTCCATTTTTTTTTCTTTTTTTTTCACGGGCATTGGCCTTGCTTTTACCAGGCACACTGCTTTTTCATGCCCTCTAGTTTTTTTTTTTTGACTTTTTTTTTTACTTTTGACACACACTGTCTACAATGCATATATTGGCCAGTCACACTTTGGCTTGTTTTGACCGAATGACTAACATTTGGACTCTCAGGGTCTTCGTCTTTTATCGGCGCTCCGGATATGCTGCCTGAACAATGATGACTTTTGCCTTGCCCCAGTGTGGGGGATGATCACCAACTGGGTTTAAGAAATGAATTTGCAGGCTCAATTGGGCTTAGCAAAGGATAAAGTGTGTATAGGATAGAGAAAGAAATGCTCTTCGTCATCCTAAGGCACTTGAACTTTACGTGAATTCATCTGAAAAAGCAACACTCGAAGATTGATGCAAGTGAGAGCATGAAAATTTCTACTCATTTTTCACCTTATGACGCTGACTTACCTCCAGTTTGCCCCGATATGGGGTGGTTCTTGACAGGGGTAATTTGAATGAATTTCTCCAAGTGTTTAGGCTCAAAGTGGCGAAACAATGGATAACCTGTAGTGTTTGGGACAGAGAAATGAATCGCCTCTCGTCATTTCTGTTGCCGTACCTTTTGCGAGATAACCCTTTGCCTTGCAGACATGGAATTTTTTACTCAACTCACTGGGGATTAGTGCACGGGACTGTGTATAGGATATGGCTTGCCTTTCATCATCCCGATGTACCTCATTCAACACATTCAATTCATTCCACGTGAGTTATCATATTGTCTAAATAGATTCCCCTTTTGAAATCGATAATGTAGACTAACAAAATGATCAAGCACAATTTTAAGCCAAGGCACATATTCCATCTTTAAATTGATTGAACCCATTTATTCATAAGTGAAATGTTTGCAATTCAGAATATAAAACCAAACACTTGAAAACTTTCACCGCAAAAATGTTAGATCTTATCAGGGATAATATATCTTCACAGCATCAGAATTAACAGGAGTGGAAAACTCACGACCATCCATTTCTGCGAGGATCAGGGCACCTCCGGGAAGCACCTTTTTAACCACATACGGACCAATGTAGTTTGGGGCAAATTTTCCTCCAGGAACAGGAAAGACTGGCAGTACCTTCCTTAGGACTAGATCATTTACCTCGAAGTGTCTTGGACGCACCTTTTGATTGAAGGATCTAGCTATCCTCTGCTGATAGGTTTGACCGTGGCAAATGGCTCTCAATCGCTTCTCATCAATTAGGTTTAACTGCTCATGCCTTTGTCGCATCCATTCTGCCTCGGACAACTCCACTTGAGACAATACTCGCAAGGAAGGGATCTCTACTTCGACGGGTAGGACTGCTTCCATGCCATACACCAAGGAAAAAGGGGTTGCTCCGACAGAGGTTCGAATCGAAGTTCGATACGCCATTAGTGCAAATGGTAACCTTTCATGCCAGTCACGATAGTTTTCAGCCGTTTTGGCCAAGATCTTCTTGATGTTCTTGTTGGCGGCTTCAACTGCTCCATTCATCTGTGGACGATAGGGAGATGAATTCAGGTGCCGGATTTTGAACTCGTTGAACAACTGATCAATGAACTTGTTGTTCAAATTTGTCCCATTGTCAGTGACAATAGCCTCAGGGACACCATAACGAGCAACTATGTCTCGCCTGATGAATTTTACAACATTCTTTGCGGTGACGTTTGCATAAGATGACGCCTCAATCCACTTAGAGAAATAATCAATCGCGACCAGGATAAATCGGTGTCCATTTGACGCCTTAGGATTAATTGGACCAATCACATCGATGCCCCACATTGAAAAGGGCCATGGCTCAGACGGCTGATGTAATTCCGTCGGGGGAACATTTATTCTATCCCCATGAACCTGACAGCGATGACATCTTCGAACATGTTGGATGCAGTCACTCTCAAGACTGAGCCAATAATAACCCAACCTCATAATCTTCTTAGCTAACATGTGGCCATTCATGTGTGGACCACATATCCCTTCGTGTACTTCTTGCATGATTCTGGTAGCTTCAGCCGCATCCACACACCTTAATAGGATCGAATCATATGATCTTTTGTACAGCTTTTCACCACTAACAAAGAATTTTGAAGCCATTTTCATTATGTACTTCCTGTCAGCCGGGGTGCTTCCCTCAGGAAATTCTTGTTTTTGGATGTAACTCATGATATCATAATACCATGGCTTTTCATCAGGTTCTCCGGTCACAACCATACAGTAGGCTGGTTTTGTCAGGACTTCAATCTTCAAGGGTTCTACCTCTAACCCATCAATCACTTGCAACATGGATGATAACGTAGCTAGCGCATCAGCAAACTGATTATGAGACCTCGATAAGTACTCAAAAGAGATATTTTCGAATTCCTCTATGATTTCTTCGAGGTATTCATGGTACGACACTAGTTTGGTGTCTCTCGTCTTCCACTCTCCCACAGTTTGGAGAATAATCAAAGCAGAATCACCAAACACTTTTAACTTGGTTATCCCCATTTCCACTGCGGCTTGGAGTCCGAGGATGCAAGCTTCGTACTCGGCTATGTTGTTGGTACAGGGGAACACCAACTTTGCTGCTACTGGATAATGTTGCCCATCTGGGGATATTAAAACTGCCCCAGTGCCGGAACCGGCCAAGTTTACAGCTCCATCGAAAAACATGGTCCATGTGTCTTCCTTTATTACCAAAATACGATCTTCTGGAGAATATCTATCATCATCAGGGACTCCAGGATTTTCAGCTAACACATCAGCAATTACTCGACCTTTAACTGACTTCTGTGGCTTCATCTGGATATCAAACTCTGAAATTAAAATCTGCCACTTGGCTAACTTCCCTACCAAAGCTGGCTGATCAAGTAAATACTTAATGGGATCGTTCTCAGTTACAAGCAAAGTCTGGTGATGCAGTGTATATTGTCGCAGCCTATGGAGCACCCATACTAGCGCAGCGCAAGTCTTCTCGGCTTCAGAATAATTCAACTCCGAGACGGTGAACTTCTTGCTTAGGTAATAAATGGCTCGCTCTTTTCCATCTTCAGGACTTTTCTGGGCTAGCATCGCACCTAAAGACTCACTATAAATCGTGAGGTAAAGGATCAAAGGCTGGCCCGGCATTGGTGGGACTAGCACTGGTGGTTCCATCAGGTACCGTTTTAATTCATTAAACGCTTCCCGACAATCATCGTCCCATTCCACTTGAGCATTCTTCCTTAGAAGTTTGAAGAAGGGCTTAGCAGTTGCGGAGAGCTGAGAAATAAAACGGGCTATGTAGTTCAATCTACCCAGGAGGCTCCGCACTTCTTTCACGGTCGATGGGGGTTGTAACTCACATATAGCCTTCACTTTGGAGGGGTCAACTTCAATGCCTTTACTGCTTACTATGAACCCAAGTAATTTACCCGAGGTTGCTCCGAATATGCACTTTGCTGGGTTGAGACGGAGCTTAAACTCACGGAGTCTCTCGAATAATTTCTTCAAAGTATCGACGTGACTCTTCCCAGGTCGAGACTTGGCGATCATGTCATCGACATAGACCTCAATCTCCTTATGCATCATATCATGGAAGAGCGTCACCATTGCCCGTTGATATGTTGCCCCGGCATTTTTAAGGCCGAAGGGCATGACCTTATAGTGGAATGTCCCCCAAGGAGTGATGAACGCCGTTTTCTCCTTATCATCGTCTTTCATTTTTATCTGATTATAACCCGAGAAACCATCCATGAAGGAAAACAGCTCGAACCCTGCAGTACTGTCCACCAAAACGTCTATATGTGGCAATGGGAAATCGTCTTTAGGGCTGGCCTTGTTTAGATCGCGATAGTCGATGCAAATGCGAACTCGACCATCTTTCTTCATGACTGGCACGATATTGGCCACCCAACTGGGGTATCGGGTGACTTCAATAAACCCTACTTTCAAAAGTTTCATGACCTCCTCCTCTATCTTCTTCGAAAGTTCAGGTTTGGTTCTTCGCAGCTTCTGTTTCTTGGGCGGCATGTCCGGATTAGTGGGTAGACTATGCTCCACGATAGAAGGGTCTAAACCCGGCATATCGATATACGACCAGGCAAAGATATCCTGGTAATCCTTCAGCAGTTGGACCAGGCATTTCGCTTCACCTTCGGGAAGGGTTGCCCCTATCTTCACCTCCTTGGGTTCTCCGGAATCACTCAAGTTGATGGTGATAGTTTGGTCTACCGTTAGGACTTTAGGTCTTTCATGATGCTCTAGATCACGCTGGAGGTCCGAGGAATCTTCGAGTTCATTGGTGTCATCGAGATCAGGTTCGGTGGCACATAATTCATCAGATTGGACCGTTCCCATACCCTTACATGTCACAAAATTGCCCCTGAAACATAAAGTAGGGGGTTCAGTAGGACAAACAGGGCTAAACAGTGTATTTTTTATTTCTATTTTTATTTTTATTTTTATTTTGAAATTCTTTTCAAAAAGGTTTTAACACGAGGAAGCATGAAGAAGCCCAGGCCTCAGAATTCTCCTTGGACTATATTTTATTTTATCGGTTGGATATCATCACCGGGCTGGTTTGATGTACCTCAACATGCCCTCAAAACGAAAATAACTTGTAATTTCATTGATTATCACCAAATGAATTACATTTATTGGAATGGAAATTGCAACAATCAAATCCTAGAAATGAAAAGTCCTAAAAAGTAGCTCCCGAGACAGGGCAAGTCCTAAAAAGCAGTAAAAATTCCCGCGTAGGGGAGTGTGCGAAAAAAGTAAATGTGTTACTCTTGCGGGCCAGTGCCCATTTCCTCCAACGGTCCTTCCTCGATAGCTCCAATGAAGAAATCATCGAACAGGGCAGTGATTCCCTCCATTGCATCATCAGGATCTTCTGTCACTAGAGGTGTTGGATCATCCATACCTCCCCATCCATCCGGGACAATGTCACGGGGGTCAACATAGAAGCTCGGGGGTGCTGAGTATTTCACATAATAATCGAACTTGCCGCTTGGTTGCCCCAAAGTGTCGATCACCTCCTTCTCTTCATGCATCATTCTTGCAGGGCCCGGGAATGTGGTGCGGATGTGTGGAAGCAACCTACCACGCCCAAATTTTAGTAACCATTTAATGTAATTTACATAGAAAATTAGGGATTAAATTTTTAACCCCTAAACAAAAAATATTTAATTTGCATAACATATAGTTTAAATTCATTTTAGATTCATTGCATTTTTTGCATCGGACCGGCGGTGAATGAACGAGCTTAAATTTCATCGAATGGGACTCGGCTCGCTTGAAATGCAAAGGCCGGGAATTATAAGTCAAACGGGCTCGGTTGTTTTAATTTGAACTTAATTCAACCCATTGTCATTAATTAATTCAGCCCATTAATTCAGCCCATTTAAATTAAAGCCCAAGCCTAAGCCCATTAGGACTAAAAGCCCATCTAATTGACCTAGGTTAATACTATATATACATTATTAGGTCAGAATTTTAGAGGGGGAGAACACAATTTTCAGATCAGAATTTTTGAGAGCACGAGAGACACACGTGAGCGAAAGGAAAAAGAGAGTGAGAAAGAGAGAGGGAGAGAAGGAGACCGGCTCCCACCGCCGCCGCGCCCGCGTGGTGCCGCCTTCCCCCGCCGGCGTCGCGCCTCACGCCACCGCGGCTGCTGTCGCCCCTTCCCGCCAACGCCGACACCGCCGGTGCTGCTGCTCGCCGCTGCTCCTCAGGCCGACGCCGCTGCTGCTTGCTGCTGCCGTTGCCGCTGCCGCTGATCCTCTCCCGCCGACGCCGCTGCTGATTGCTGCTGCCGTTGCCGCTCGCCGCTGCTCCTCAGGCCGACGCCGCTGCTGCTTGCTGCTGCCGTTGCCGCTGCCGCTGATCCCTTCCCGCCGACGCCGCTGCTGCTTGCTGCTGCCGTTGCCGCTGCCGCTGATCCTCTCCCGCCGACGCCGCTGCTGATTGCTGCTGCCGTTGCCGCTCGCCGCTGCTCCTCAGGCCGACGCCGCTGCTGCTTGCTGCTGCCGTTGCCGCTGCCGCTGATCCCTTCCCGCCGACGCCGCTGCTGCTTGCTGCCGAGCCCGACGCTGCTGCTGCCGTCCTCGCCGGAGCCGTCGTACGCCGGTGCTGTCTTGCTGTTCCGTCGCTGCGCCCTGCCGACGTCCCAGCCGCTGTCCCCGCCGAGCCCAACGCTGCTGTCTCCGTCCTCGCCGGAGCCGTCACACGCCGGCGCTGCCTTGCTGTTCCGTCGCCGCCGCTCCGTCGTCGTTCCCGTCACCGCACCGCCAAATCCGCCGTTCACCGTTCGTCCCAATCCGCAAGTTCGAATTTGGAAATTATCCGCAAATTAGGTAATTGAACATTATCTAATATTTTTAGAATATTTCGTTTCTTAATTTTTGAGTGTTTGAATATTCTGTGAATATTGCGTGGATTACTAGATATCTTAGGATAATGTTTGCCTTGTTCGCAATATTTGAAAATATTCAAAATTAGGAATCTTTCCTAATTCAGCAACGTATCTGGACAATTATCCGACCTTATCCCTAAGGTATGATACGTGGCGATACGGAAGATCATTATCCTATCCCTAATCCCTTGGATACGATAATGATTTTTATCTGCTTTCCAAATTTGAACGATCGACTTTCCATTAATATCTATAACCCTGTAGATATGACCGGTAATTCGATTTTTGTGCCTGATCCGAGTTTGAAACGAATATTGTGGATTGCGTGGTTATTTTAAATGTGGATGCTATCTTTGTTTAAATTATCTTTCCTTTTCAAATAAAAAAGAAAATTCAAAAAATATCAGTTAGGATTTGAATTTGAATTTTGCATGTTTAGGAATCCTAAATATATCTAGACGATAGAGTAATTATTTAATTTAAATTAGGACTTGAGATAATCCATTCCCTAGTTTAAATTAAGTAATTTTCTAATCTTAATAGATTATTTAGCCTTTTTTTTATTCCGAATTTTCATGAAAATCCCAAAAAAAGAATGAATTGTTTTATGGTAGATTAGGATAGATTGCATTCTTTATTTAAGTAATTTATTATTTCAAATTTTAACAAAAATCCCAAAAATAAATCATGTTAGGACATATTAGGTCATCATGGGTTGCACGTTAATTTAGGCATATTTTTATTCCGAATTTCACCAGAAAATACCAAAAATAAATCGTTTGCCCGTCATCAGAATCAGGTCACGTCGTCGCATGACATATAGTTTGCATGTTAGGTTGCATTGTTCGCATGTCAATTCTTGTACGTCATTGCACGTAGGTTAGCTTTCATTTAAATAAGTGAAAATCAAAAAATGTGGAATGAACTGCTTGTTAATTAGAAATCATATTAGGTTGTTGATGTGATTTTCTAGCTAACCATGCAGATGCTTACGTTGCTTCGAGGTAAGCAATTCTCCTAATCTTGCAATTTATTTAATGCTTTCTTGAGTGTTAAATTGGTGGTTTGCGTACCCGCATGAACACCTCACATGTTAGTGACTAAGTTAAAATGGATCCAAACTGCTTGCCAAAATATTTTTGAAAAGAAAAGGTACCGAAAGGGCGTTAGACTAGATCTAGCGTAATCAAGTCCCCGGACTTAGAATCTCTGGTTCGTAGGAATAAAACATATCTCCCTATGTTTTATTTAGGTTTCTAATCGACCTACCACAAATTGATTAGTGGCGACTCCAAGTATGAAAACATTTGCATGTTAAAAAACTTAAACCCTAAGTTGCGAATTGGTAGGGCTTGGGAGGGCTCGAGTTAGGTTTAGTCCTAATAATCCATTAGCCTGAGAAGGGAAATTTTTTAGGTCGCGACAGCTTGGCGACTCCGCTGGGGACTTGAGTTAAAACTCTTAGTGGACTTAGGCCAGTTTTTCTTTTCAAAAAATATTTTTGCTTGGCAGCGAGGATCCCAGGTACGTCCCTAACATTTTAGGTGTTAAATGTTTTTGCAGTATGGGAGGTATAAGGGGAGGCGTGATTGTTAACCCTTGTTTTGCAGGGAGGTGTTTGAATGAATGGTTTAGTTTATGCACGAAGCGCTGTATGATATAACCTGTTGTGCATGCCTTACATTTACACTACACCGCACACACTACCCGCTGCCGGACCTGGGCGGCACAGGTTTAGGATGGTACTGAGAAAATGGACACCCCGACCACACCCGCGTGGTATGGGTCGCCTTTCTTGGTCCCGAAAGTTCTTTCGTGGTGTCATTGAATACCTGCCACGGTTGCACCCTTTGCAACCCGGGTCGGCTCTTTGACTGAGCCGGAGTCAGGGGAATCTCAGCCTAACCACCACCATGACTGGTTTAGCTCGGTAATCCTCATGTCTCCATTTTGCAAGCCAGAGTCTAGGTAGAAATCGAACCTCACATTTCATGCGCATGTCTATGTGATTGCCATCATTCTACCGGGTGAAGTAAGATTTCTAAACCTTTATCTCGCAATTTATTTATCTTTCGTCTTTTTCTTTGGTCGGTCCATGACATTAGGTCGGTCGCGAGTCTTGGTCTATACACTATGGGAGGGGCAGACATCCGGATTCTTGATGCTCCTAAGGACGAGCTCCGTGCCTGGTGGAATCTACTCAGTCCGACCAACCGCAGGTTAGTTGAGGGCCACATCGGGAGGCTCCTCCCCCTACTGGAGGTCAAGGTCCGTACCGGCCTCGTTCGAGCATTAGCGCACTTCTGGTGTCCCGAGACCTCTACCTTTATATTCGGTAAGCACGAGCTCACCCCGACATTGGAAGAATATAGCGTGCTCATTGGAAAACCATTGGAGTCGGATTTAGTCACACCACCTTTGGGAATTGATTCTACTTTAATGTTGGCTGAATTTTTGAATGTCGGAAAAGATGAATTGGGAAAAGTTTTAAAAGCAAATCGTGGCACATGTCCTTTTTCATTCCTGAGCCAGTGTTTTGAAAAAGCCACATCTTTTCAAAAAGGCAGAATCTTTTTGCTAGCGTTTTTCGGGTTCGTGATTTTTCCTCACTGTAAGAATGCATGTAATCCGTCAATCGCATGGTTGGTCCAACAGGTCTGTCTTGAAAAGAATTTTATCAACATCATTTTAGCAGAGACTTTCATTTCCCTCACTAAATTTAAGCAACATGTTGACAAAACTTTTCATGCCCCCCTCGAACTTTTGCAAATCTGGTTTTTGTCTCATATAAAAGGGTGCGGCAATTTACTCACAATATCCGAGCTTAGTGATTCTAGCCATCCAGTTTTAAGGTACAAAGAAAAACAAGGGGATGCACCTGATTATCATTACTCTGAATGGATCATTTTCATGAAAAATGCTAGACCCCAAGGTTTCCAATGGCATGCTAATTGGTTCAAAGTCGAGGAAGCTCGGCTTACATGTAATGGTATCGGGCCGGTTCCACTATTAGGTTTCACTGGTGCGATCGAATACTACCCCGCCAGAGTGTCTCGTCAGTATCAGATTCTCCAAGGACTCCCTCCGGCGTTACAACCAGAACTCCTGCAAGTTGACTTCGCCGATGATGATAAAGACCACGAAGCGACTGTAGCCCAGCTCAATAAGATGTGGAGGAAGTGTCGTGTGTTGAAGATAGCACGGCCCGAAAGAGAACTAAAGGGAGAACAGAAGTCCTATTTCGCGACAACCCAGTACATTCGTCGGCACAAAATCCCGCAAGATTGGCTCCCGAAGATACCTAAGGTGCCTCTCAAGTCCGCCAATCGCTCAGAGAACAATCGCCTCAAAAGGAAGGCCGAAGAAGCTGAAGAAAAAGCATCCAAGATAGCTCGAGCTTATGAGCAACTGAAGAAGGAAGTCGCCTCCCATATGTCTATAGATCAAGCTAAATAAAAAAACTCGAAGTTCTTTTCTTATCTCAGTTTCAGTTTTAAAGTTTGTTTAGGAATTGAGTCATTTGTCTTTATATTCAGTTCAATTTCAAGTCATTAATTGGTGTAAAAATTTTCGTCATTTCAATAAAGAGGTCCTTTCAATTCAAAGCGGTTAGACCAATGTCATGGATTGGCGTATCATTTCGCTTAACACTCATGTATGCCTGTTTCATTTCGAAATTAGGTAGCTACGGACCGATCACGGTCGCCCATTCGTACACGGTCGAGAGCCAGAATGGCCGATCAAACCGACTTGCAAGAACGTGTTATTGGTGTGGAAGACCACATCAAGCAGCTTGTCATCGCGATGCAACAAATGTCCGCTGAGATCAAAGCTCTCCGGTCGGTTCCTGTTTCGACACCTCCCGAAGCGTCTGTCCCAAAGCAGAAAATCAGGAAAAGTGTCGATGTTGACGGAGATGACGATATTCCTGATTTAGAAGATGACCCTGTCCAGATCATCGTCAACAAGGACAAACCTGATGAGCGGGTCAATAAACTTGAAGAAAGAGTGAAGCAGCTGGAAGGTTCGCAGGATTCACCTTCGATTGATCTGTCCCTTTACTCACAGATCAAAATCCCAAAGAAGTTCAAAATGCCGGATTTCGACAAGTACAATGGCACCACATGTCCAAAAGCCCACCTACAGCTCTATCACGTGCAAATGACTTCGTACGTTGATAACGAACTCCTGATGATTCATGCCTTTCAAGCAAGTTTGACGGGTCCTGCTTTGAGCTGGTATCTCATGAAGAAGATAAATGGCCTCAAAACTTGGAAAGAAGCCAGTGAAGCATTCTTGAAGCAGTACAGATTCATAACAGACATCATTCCTACCCGTGATGATCTCGAACGCGCCCAGATGAAAAAGACTGAGTCCTTCAAAGACTATGCTATCAGATGGAGAAATTTAGCTGCTCAGGTTGTCCCAGAACCCATAGATAGTGAGTTAAAGAGGATGTTCATGAAAACTCTCCCGTTCGAATACCGTAATCGGATGGTTGCCATTCCGACTGACAACTTCAACCAACTCATCCCCATGGGCGAACAAATTGAAATAGGGTTGAAGGATGGATGGTTTGTCGAGCCGCCCTCCTCGACCAGAAGATTTGGTGCGAGAAAAGAGAAAGAACCGGCAGCTGAAGTGAATGTGGCTTATAACCAACCGAGCCGGCGGAATGCTAACTCCGCCCCAGCGATCCAAGTAGTAGAAGCTCAGCAACAAAACTCGAGTCGTCAACCTTTTCAGAGGAGGAACAACAAGAGGCAATTCACTCCCCTCCCCGGATCGTTGTCTCAAGTGTTGACGGTGCTCCAGAAGAAAGGTTTGCTCACTACTGAGCCAAAGCGGCCCAATCCTGAGCGGTTCTATAACTTCGACCCGTCAAAGAAATGTGATTATCACATGGGTGAGCCGGGACACTCAACCGATGATTGCTATGCCCTCAGGCACCAAATCCAAAACCTCCTAGACACGAAGGCGTTCTCATTTCAACCTGCTAAGCCGAATGTTCAGAGCAACCCACTCCCTGATCACGCAGGCAATGTGAATGCCATATTTAGCTTCAATGCTGGTCGAATCAAGAATGTTAAGGTGTGTACTACCGACGTCTACGGTGAGTTAGTGAAGGCCGGTTGTTACCCAAGTAATGAAGACCTGCCCCTGGCTCTCATGAAAGAGAGAATCTCAAGAATGGTAGAAGCTGGGATGATTGTTTATGCTGACCACACTGGCATCGTTTCCACTATCTCCGAAGTGGTTATTAATTGGGAGGAGGAGTTTGCTACATTGAACATCAGGAGCGACAAGGGCGACCCTCTGCCTGAAGACATGCCTCCGCTTGAAGACGCGTCCGATAATGAGGAGATCACTGTAAGCACGCCTACAACTGATGAAGGGATAGTGATCGAGATACCTCAACCGTATGAGTACAGTGACAATAAGGCGGTTCCCTGGTCCTACAGTCTCGATGTCGACTTAGTTACCAGATCTGGGCGTTCCTACGGCCAAGCTAATGCCCAACCTGCAAAACCCGTTACTGATGAAGAAGCCAAGGAATTTCTAGCTGTGATTAAGGCTAGCGAGTACAACATAGTTGAACAATTGCGCAAGCTGCCCGCGCAAATCTCCCTGCTTGAGCTGCTCCAGACATCTGTCATGCATCAGAAGGCCTTAATGAAGGTGTTAAGTGAAGTCCACGTGCCAGAAACGATCGATCATGACAAATTAGAGGAATTTGTGGGCTCTATACTCCTTAAGGACCTCATAGCCTTTTCAGATGAAGAGTTCCCTCTAGAAGGGAGGGGGCATACCAGGGCACTCTATATTTCCGTCAAATACAAGGCCTCACATGTTGCCCGGGTACTCATTGACAACGGGTCAGCCCTAAACATCTGTCCTTTGGCGACTTTACACCGCCTTAAGATAGATCCTTCTAGGATAAGTTCTGCAAGAACCACCGTACGAGCCTTTGACGGAACGAAGAAAGAAGTGATGGGAGAAATACACCTTGACATACAGATAGGACCAACGATTTTCAATGTCCTATTTCAAGTTATGGACATTCCCACTGCATTCAATTTTCTGTTGGGTCGTCCATGGATTCATACTGCTGGAGCTGTGCCATCCAGTCTACATCAGATGGTAAAGTTCGTCGTGGAGAGAAAGTTAGTCACGGTCCACGGTGAAGAAGAACACCCAATCTACCACGCAACGGCTATCCCCTATGTTGAGCCTGATTGCAAAATAGAATCGAGCTATCAGTCGCTGGAGCTCGTATCAACCATACATGCGTCAAGAGGATCATCACCGCCTATTCCTGAGGTGTCAAATGCTGCGGTCATGATTGGGAGAGTAATGATCTCTCACGGCTTTACTCCAGGTGAAGGTCTTGGTAGAAGTAGTCAAGGCATCCGCCAACCGGTGGAAGTTTCTCAGAGGCCCCGCATTACTGGGTTGGGATACCTGGGGTCGAGTGAGCCGAACAATGTGGCACGTGGACGTGGACGTGGTCGAAGAAATGGTCAAAATAGATTGCGATCCGAAGAAGAGCCAAATGGCGAAGAACGTGGGCGTGGTAGGTTGCCTCCACACCTCCGCACCACATTCCCAGGCCCTGCAAGAATGATGCATGAAGAGAAAGAGGTGATCGACACTCTGGGGCAGCCGAGCGGCAAGTTCGACTATTATGTCAAATACTCAGCACCCCCGAGCTTCTATGTTGACCCCCGTGACATTGTCCCAGATGGATGGGGAGGTATGGATGATTCAACACCTCTAGTGACAGAAGATTCTGATGATGCAATGGAGGGAATCACCGCCCTGTTCGATAATTTCTTAATTGGAGCCATCGAGGAAGGACCGTTGAAGGGAATGGGCATTGGCCCGCAAGAGTAACACATTTACCTTTTTCGCACATTCCCCTACGCGGGAATTTTTACTGCTTTTTAGGACTTGCCCCGTCTCGGGAGCTACTTTTTAGTACTTTTCATTTCTAGGATTTGATTGTTGCAATTTCCATTCCAATAAATGTAATTCATTTGGTGATAATCAATAAAATTACAAGTTATTTTCGTTTTGAGGGCATGTTGAGGTACATCAAACCAGCCCGGTGATGATATCCAACCGATAAAAGAAAATATAGTCCAAGGAGAATTCTGAGGCCTGGGCTTCTTCATGCTTCCTCGTGTTAAAACCTTTTTGAAAAGAATTTCAAAATAAATAAAAATCAAAAGAAATAAAAAATACACTGTTTAGCCCTGTTTGTCCTACTGAACCCCCTACTTTATGTTTCAGGGGCAATTTTGTGACACGTAAGGGTATGGGAATGGTCCAATCTGATGAATTATGTGCTACCGAACCTGATCTCGATGACGCCAATGAACTCGAAGATTCCTCGGACCTCCAGCGTGATCTAGAGCATCATGAAAGACCTAAAGTCCTAACGGTAGACCAAACTATCACTGTCAACTTGAGTGATTCCGGAGAACTCAAAGAGGTGAAGATAGGGGCAACCCTTCCCGAAGGTGAAGCTAAACGCCTGGTCCAACTGCTGAAGGATTACCAGGATATCTTTGCCTGGTCGTATGTCGATATGCCGGGTCTAGATTCTTCTATCGTGGAACATAGTCTACCCACTAATCCAGACGTGCCGCCCAAGAAACAGAAGCTGCGAAGGACCAAGCCTGAACTTTCCAAGAAAATAGAGGAGGAGGTCATGAAACTTTTGAAAGTGGGATTCATCGAAGTCACCCAATACCCCAACTGGGTGGCCAATATTGTCCCAGTCATGAAGAAGGATGGTCGAGTTCGGGTTTGCATCGACTATCGCGATCTAAACAAGGCCAGTCCTAAAGACGATTTCCCATTGCCACATATAGATGTTTTGGTGGATAGTACAGCAGGGTTCGAGCTGTTTTCCTTCATGGATGGTTTTTCGGGCTATAATCAGATAAAAATGAAAGACGATGATAAGGAGAAAACGGCGTTCATCACTCCTTGGGGGACATTCCACTATAAGGTCATGCCCTTCGGCCTTAAAAATGCCGGGGCAACATATCAACGGGCAATGGTGACGCTCTTCCATGATATGATGCATAAGGAGATTGAGGTTTATGTCGATGACATGATCGCCAAGTCTCGACCTGGGAAGAGTCACGTTGATACCTTGAGGAAATTATTCGAGAGGCTCCGCGAGTTTAAACTCCGTCTCAATCCAGCCAAGTGCGTATTCGGAGCAACCTCGGGTAAATTACTTGGGTTCATAGTAAGCAGTAAAGGCATTGAAATTGACCCCTCCAAAGTGAAGGCTATATGTGAGTTACAACCCCCGTCGACCGTGAAAGAAGTGCGAAGTCTCCTGGGTAGATTGAACTACATAGCCCGTTTTATTTCTCAACTCTCAGCAACTGCTAAGCCATTCTTCAAACTTCTAAGGAAGAATGCTCAAGTGAAATGGAATGAGGGTTGTCGGGAAGCGTTTAACGAACTAAAGCAATACCTGATGAAACCACCAGTGCTAGTCCCACCAATGCCGGGCCAGCCTTTGATCCTTTACCTCACGATTCATAGTGAATCTTTAGGTGCGATGCTAGCCCAGGAAAGTCCTGAAGATGGGAAAGAGCGAGCCATTTATTACCTAAGCAAGAAGTTCACTGTCTCAGAGTTGAATTATTCTGAAACCGAGAAGACTTGCGCTGCGCTAGTATGGGTGCTCCATAGGCTGCGACAATATACACTGCATCACCAAACTTTTCTTGTGACTGAGAACGATCCCATTAAGTATTTACTTGATCAGCCAGCTTTGGTAGGAAAGTTAGCCAAGTGGCAGATTTTAATTTCAGAGTTTGATATCCAGATGAAGCCACAAAAGTCAGTTAAAGGTCGAGTAATTGCTGATGTGTTAGCTGAAAATCCTGGAGTCCCTGATGATGATAGATATTTTCCAGAAGATCGTATTTTGGTAATAAAGGAAGATACGTGGACCATGTTTTTCGATGGAGCTGTAAACTTGGCCGGTTCCGGCACTGGGGCAGTTTTAATATCCCCAGATGGGCAACATTATCCAGTAGCAGCAAAGTTGGTGTTCCCCTGTACCAACAACATAGCCGAGTACGAAGCTTGCATCCTCGGACTCCAAGCCGCAGTGGAAATGAGGATAACCAAGTTAAAAGTGTTTGGTGATTCTGCTTTGATTATTCTCCAAACTGTGGGAGAGTGGAAGACAAGAGACACCAAGCTAGTGCCGTACCATGAATACCTCGAAGAAATCATAAAGGAATTCGAAGATGTCTCTTTTGAGTACTTATCGAGGTCTCATAATCAGTTTGCTGATGCGCTAGCTACGCTATCATCCATGTTGCAAGTGATTGATGGGTTAGAGGTAGAACCCCTGAAGATTGAAGTCCTGACAAAGCCAGCCTACTGTATGGTTGTGACCGGGGAGCCTGACGAAAAGCCATGGTATTACGATATCATGAGTTACATCCAGAGACAAGAATTTCCTGAGGGAAGCACCCCGGCTGACAGGAAGTATATAATGAAAATGGCTTCAAAATTCTTTGTTAGTGGTGAAAAGCTGTACAAAAGATCATATGATTCGGTCCTATTAAGGTGTGTGGATGCAGCTGAAGCTACCAGAATCATGCAAGAAGTACACGAAGGGATATGTGGTCCACACATGAATGGCCACATGTTAGCTAAGAAGATTATGAGGTTAGGTTATTATTGGCTCAGTCTTGAGAATGACTGCATCCAACATGTTCGAAGATGTCATCGTTGTCAGGTTCATGGGGATAAGATAAATGTTCCCCCGACGGAATTACATCAGCAGTCTGAGCCATGGCCCTTTTCAATGTGGGGCATCGATGTGATTGGCCCGATTAATCCCAAGGCATCAAATGGACATCGATTTATCTTGGTTGCGATTGACTATTTCTCTAAGTGGATTGAAGCGTCATCTTATGCAAACGTCACCGCAAAGAATGTTGTAAAATTCATCAGGCGGGACATAGTCGCTCGCTATGGTGTCCCTGAGGCTATTGTCACTGACAATGGGACAAATTTGAACAACAAGTTCATTGATCAGTTGTTCAACGAGTTCAAAATCCGGCACCTGAATTCATCTCCTTACCGTCCACAGATGAATGGAGCAGTTGAAGCCGCCAACAAGAACATCAAGAAGATCTTGGCCAAAACGGCTGAAAACTATCGTGACTGGCATGAAAGGTTACCATTTGCACTAATGGCGTATCGAACTTCAATCCGAACCTCTGTCGGAGCAACCCCTTTTTCCTTGGTGTATGGCATGGAAGCAGTCCTACCCGTCGAAGTAGAGATCCCTTCCTTACGAGTATTGTCTCAAGTGGAATTGTCCGAGGCAGAATGGATGCGACTAAGGCATGAGCAGTTAAACCTAATTGATGAGAAGCGATTGAGAGCCATTTGCCACGGTCAAACCTATCAGCAGAGGGTAGCTAGATCTTTCAATCAAAAGGTGCGTCCAAGACACTTCGAGGTAAATGATCTAGTCCTAAGAAAGGTACTGCCAGTCTTTCCTGTTCCTGGAGGAAAATTTGCCCCAAACTACATTGGTCCATATGTGGTTAAAAAGGTGCTTCCCGGAGGTGCCCTGATCCTCGCAGAAATGGATGGTCGTGAGTTCTCCACTCCTGTTAATTCTGATGCTGTGAAGATCTATTATCCCTGATAAGATCTAACATTTTTGCGGCGAAAGTTTTTAAATGTTCGGTTTTATATTCTGAATTGCAAACATCTCATTTATGAATAAATGGTTTCAATCAATTGAAAAATGGAATGTGTGCCTTGGCTTTAAATTATGTTTGATCATTTTGTCAGTCTGCATTATCGATTTCAAAAGGGGAATCTATTTAGACGATATGATAACTCACGTGGAATGAATTGAATGTGTTGAATGAGGTACATCGGGGTGATGAAAGGCAAGCCATATCCTATACACAGTCCCGTTCACTAATCCCCAGTGAGTTAAGTGGAAAAATTCCATGTCGGCAAGGCGAAGGGTTATCTCGCAAAAGGTACGGCAACCGAAATGACGAGAGGCGGTTCATTTCTCTATCCCAAACACTACAGGTTATCCATTGTTTTGCCACTTTGAGCCTAAATATTTGGAGAAATTCATTCAAATTACCCCTGTCAAGAACCACCCCACATCGGGGCAAACTGGAGGTAAGTCAGCGTCATAAGGTGAAAAATGAATAGAAATTTTCATGCTCTCACTTGCATCAATCTTCGAGTGTTGCTTTTTCAGATGAATTCACGTGAAGTTCAAGTGCCTTAGGATGACGAAGAGCATTTCTTTCTCTATCCTATACACACTTTACCCTTTGTTAAGCCCAATTGAGCCTGCAAATTCATTTCTTAAACCCAGTTGGTGATCATCCCCCACACTGGGGCAAGGCAAAAGTCATCATTGTTCAGGCAGCATATCCAGAGCGCCGACAAAAGACAAGACCCCGAGAGTCCAAATGTTAGTCATTCGGTCAAAACAAGCCAAAGTGTGGCTAGCCAATGTATGCATTGTAGACAGTGTATGTCAAAAAAAAAAAAAAAAAAACTAGAGGGCATGAAAAAGCAGTGTGCCTGGTAAAAGCAAGGCCAATGCCCGTGAAAGAAAGAAGGAAAGAAAAATGGAGAAAAAGTGACGACTTTAGATTAGAAAATGTTGAGATGTGTCAAAGTCACAAAAATATCCAGAGTCTTAAGGAGTCAAGTGATAAACTCTCGAAGCCAATGGAGCATCTACTGAGAAGACAATCCCTGGTGAAGAAGAAGACCGGTGACAATGCCGAGATGATCACCAACTTGTTCATCCCAATTATACACATTTTGAGCCTTATGATCCATTCATTTCTCAACCCATGAGCCTAGCCTGCGTTACGTCCCTTGCAAAGTCTCTTCAGATTAGGGCACTTGAACTAACGTAGAGTTTCTGATGTTTATAAGCTTAGCTCGAAGAAGTGCGAGCAAGTCCATTTCTATCTCATTTTGCAGGTTCTTGACTTGTAAACCCGGAGACAATTGCAGAGTATTTTCTTTCAATAGCCTCGACTCGAAGAGTCTCTTTTGCTAAGCCATTGACCAAGCCCTATGTTACAGTCCTAACAAAGACCTCTCAGATTGGTAAAGTCGTACTGCTTGCGAGAATACTCGGACCCTTGTCAACATGATGACGGTGAGATGGAGCGATTCTCCATAAATCAGCCTTTCGATGAGAATGAGAGAAAGCCCTTTTGGACCGGAAGTCCCTCATTCGACATTTTCAAGATATCCGCTTGAGTTCGGGTTGTCTTGTCATGATTTTTCCCCAGCGAAGTTTGTAATGCCGATTTGACAAAACCATCGTGCATGAAAATCAGTTGAAATCATAGTTCATGTGTATATGTATTCTTGACAGTGTGCGAATGCATATTACATGTTACTTAAAATCGTGTCTAACAGGAGACACACCTTCAGAGTTGGAGATGTCACCAGGTAAGTATGTCTCTATCCCTAGGATGTCTATGACTATCTAGGTATCCCTAACCTGTTCAAGCAATTGTCAGGTCCCACATTTGATCATTTTGGCGATCTCTAGATGCCTTTGATTATGTTCAGGTATCTATTGATCAAACCTTTTCAGGTACCTCTGACGATATCCAGGTACTTTGTCAAGGAACTCTTGAACACTTGGGCCAACCCCTTTGTTCATCAAATCACAGATTTTTATACAATCTCGAGAAGATTCCCCCGTTACATGACTATGAGCAGATATAGGCATGACGGCCAAATCTTTACATATGAGCAGGTATATGTAAAGGTCGGAATATTCTTCCCAAATCTCAGGTATTCCCCCGCTACTCACCTATGAACAGGTATAGGTGAAGCGGCCAAATCTTTGCATATGAGCAGGTATATGTAAAGATCGGAATATTCTCCCAAATCTCAGGTGTTCCCCCGCTACTCACCTATGAACAGGTATAGGTGAAGCGGCCAAATCTTTGCATATGAGCAGGTATATGTAAAGGTCGGAATACTCTCTTTATCCCAGATGTTCCCCCGCTACTCACCTATGAACAGGTATAGGTGAAGCGGCCAAATCTTTGCATATGAGCAGGTATATGTAAAGATCGGAATATTCTCCCAAATCTCAGGTGTTCCCCCGCTACTCACCTATGAACAGGTATAGGTGAAGCGGCCAAATCTTTGCATATGAGCAGGTATATGTAAAGGTCGGAATACTCTCTTTATCCCAGATGTTCCCCCGCTACTCACCTATGAACAGGTATAGGTGAAGCGGCCAAATCTTTGCATATGAACAGGTATATGTAAAGGTCGGAATATTCTCTCAACCCCAGGTGTTCCCCCGCAGTTCACTTATGAGCAGGTATAAGTGCGGCGGCCAAACCTTTGCATATGAGCAGGTATATGTAAAGGTCGGAATATCCTCTTGATTTCAAAAGTTTCCCCCGCAATTCACTTATGAGCAGATATAAGTGAAGCGGCCAAATCTTTGCAAACACCTATGGAAATATATAGGTAGTTCGTAAAGATCGGAACTGTTCTCGCGAATCCAGATGATGATTGGATACGTCGAGTTTTCTTCGTGTGTTTTGACTTGACTGCAGATCACCGAAGTTCATCAACATATATCAGGCAATACCGATGGGAACTGAGCCCATACATTTGCCAAAACAACATACAAGTTAAGGTTGTGCCTCGAATTGCGCTATCGTCAGGTAAGTAATTCCAGGTACGTTTTCTACTCATGTCAGCATGCATCATTTCTTAATGCATTGTAAAATGGGACTCATAATCCCGACAAAAACAACATTCATTGCATTTGCATAAGTGAAATTTAGGTATCATTTAGTCTTTGAATGCAACCTCTGCGAGCTCACCTTCAAAGAGGGGCAGCTGTTGACACCTAAATTTTAGTAACCATTTAGTGTAATTTGCATAGAAAATTAGGGATTAAATTTTTAACCCCTAAACAAAAAATATTTAATTTGCATAACATATAGTTTAAATTCATTTTAGATTCATTGCATTTTTTGCATCGGACCGGCGGTGAATGAACGAGCTTAAATTTCATCGAATGGGACTCGGCTCGCTTGAAATGCAAAGGCCGGGAATTATAAGTCAAACGGGCTCGGTTGTTTTAATTTGAACTTAATTCAACCCATTGTCATTAATTAATTCAGCCCATTAATTCAGCCCATTTAAATTAAAGCCCAAGCCTAAGCCCATTAGGACTAAAAGCCCATCTAATTGACCTAGGTTAATACTATATATACATTATTAGGTCAGAATTTTAGAGGGGGAGAACACAATTTTCAGATCAGAATTTTTGAGAGCACGAGAGACACACGTGAGCGAAAGGAAAAAGAGAGTGAGAAAGAGAGAGGGAGAGAAGGAGACCGGCTCCCACCGCCGCCGCGCCCGCGTGGTGCCGCCTTCCCCCGCCGGCGTCGCGCCTCACGCCACCGCGGCTGCTGTCGCCCCTTCCCGCCAACGCCGACACCGCCGGTGCTGCTGCTCGCCGCTGCTCCTCAGGCCGACGCCGCTGCTGCTTGCTGCTGCCGTTGCCGCTGCCGCTGATCCTCTCCCGCCGACGCCGCTGCTGATTGCTGCTGCCGTTGCCGCTCGCCGCTGCTCCTCAGGCCGACGCCGCTGCTGCTTGCTGCTGCCGTTGCCGCTGCCGCTGATCCTCTCCCGCCGACGCCGCTGCTGATTGCTGCTGCCGTTGCCGCTCGCCGCTGCTCCTCAGGCCGACGCCGCTGCTGCTTGCTGCTGCCGTTGCCGCTGCCGCTGATCCCTTCCCGCCGACGCCGCTGCTGCTTGCTGCCGAGCCCGACGCTGCTGCTGCCGTCCTCGCCGGAGCCGTCGTACGCCGGTGCTGCCTTGCTGTTCCGTCGCTGCGCCCTGCCGACGTCCCAGCCGCTGTCCCCGCCGAGCCCAACGCTGCTGTCTCCGTCCTCGCCGGAGCCGTCACACGCCGGCGCTGCCTTGCTGTTCCGTCGCCGCCGCTCCGTCGTCGTTCCCGTCACCGCACCGCCAAATCCGCCGTTCACCGTTCGTCCCAATCCGCAAGTTCGAATTTGGAAATTATCCGCAAATTAGGTAATTGAACATTATCTAATATTTTTAGAATATTTCGTTTCTTAATTTTTGAGTGTTTGAATATTCTGTGAATATTGCGTGGATTACTAGATATCTTAGGATAATGTTTGCCTTGTTCGCAATATTTGAAAATATTCAAAATTAGGAATCTTTCCTAATTCAGCAACGTATCTGGACAATTATCCGACCTTATCCCTAAGGTATGATACGTGGCGATACGGAAGATCATTATCCTATCCCTAATCCCTTGGATACGATAATGATTTTTATCTGCTTTCCAAATTTGAACGATCGACTTTCCATTAATATCTATAACCCTGTAGATATGACCGGTAATTCGATTTTTGTGCCTGATCCGAGTTTGAAACGAATATTGTGGATTGCGTGGTTATTTTAAATGTGGATGCTATCTTTGTTTAAATTATCTTTCCTTTTCAAATAAAAAAGAAAATTCAAAAAATATCAGTTAGGATTTGAATTTGAATTTTGCATGTTTAGGAATCCTAAATATATCTAGACGATAGAGTAATTATTTAATTTAAATTAGGACTTGAGATAATCCATTCCCTAGTTTAAATTAAGTAATTTTCTAATCTTAATAGATTATTTAGCCTTTTTTTTATTCCGAATTTTCATGAAAATCCCAAAAAAAGAATGAATTGTTTTATGGTAGATTAGGATAGATTGCATTCTTTATTTAAGTAATTTATTATTTCAAATTTTAACAAAAATCCCAAAAATAAATCATGTTAGGACATATTAGGTCATCATGGGTTGCACGTTAATTTAGGCATATTTTTATTCCGAATTTCACCAGAAAATACCAAAAATAAATCGTTTGCCCGTCATCAGAATCAGGTCACGTCGTCGCATGACATATAGTTTGCATGTTAGGTTGCATTGTTCGCATGTCAATTCTTGTACGTCATTGCACGTAGGTTAGCTTTCATTTAAATAAGTGAAAATCAAAAAATGTGGAATGAACTGCTTGTTAATTAGAAATCATATTAGGTTGTTGATGTGATTTTCTAGCTAACCATGCAGATGCTTACGTTGCTTCGAGGTAAGCAATTCTCCTAATCTTGCAATTTATTTAATGCTTTCTTGAGTGTTAAATTGGTGGTTTGCGTACCCGCATGAACACCTCACATGTTAGTGACTAAGTTAAAATGGATCCAAACTGCTTGCCAAAATATTTTTGAAAAGAAAAGGTACCGAAAGGGCGTTAGACTAGATCTAGCGTAATCAAGTCCCCGGACTTAGAATCTCTGGTTCGTAGGAATAAAACATATCTCCCTATGTTTTATTTAGGTTTCTAATCGACCTACCACAAATTGATTAGTGGCGACTCCAAGTATGAAAACATTTGCATGTTAAAAAACTTAAACCCTAAGTTGCGAATTGGTAGGGCTTGGGAGGGCTCGAGTTAGGTTTAGTCCTAATAATCCATTAGCCTGAGAAGGGAAATTTTTTAGGTCGCGACAGCTTGGCGACTCCGCTGGGGATCTTGAGTTAATACCACGCCCACGTCCTTCACCATTTGGCTCTTCTTCGGATCGCAATCTATTCTGTCCATTTCTTCGACCTTGACCTCGACCTCGACCACGTCCACGTCCACGTCCACGTTCCCCATTATTTGGCTCACTTGACCCCAGGTATCCCAACCCAGTAATGCGGGGCCTCTGAGAAACTTCCACCGGTTGGCGGATACCTTGACCATTTCTACCAAGGCCTTCACCCGGAGTAAAGCCATGAGAGACCATTACCCTTCCAATCATGACTGCAGCATTTGACACCTCGGGAATAGGCGGTGATGATCCTCTAGACGCATGTATGGTTGATACGAGCTCGAGCGACTGATAGCTCGATTCTATTTTGCAATCAGGCTCAACATAGGGGATAGCCGTTGCGTGGTAAATTGGGTGCTCTTCTTCACCGTGAACTGTAATTAACTTTCTCTCCACGACGAACTTCACCATCTGATGTAGACTGGATGGCACAGCTCCGGCAGTATGAATCCATGGACGACCCAACAGAAAATTGAATGCAGTGGGAATGTCCATAACTTGAAATAGGACATTGAACATCGTTGGTCCTATCTGTATGTCAAGGTGGATTTCTCCCATTACTTCTTTCTTCGTTCCGTCAAAGGCTCGTACGGAGGTCTTTGCAGAATTTATCCTAGAAGGATCTATCTTAAGGCGGTGTAAAGTTGCCAAAGGACAGATGTTCAAGGCTGATCCGTTGTCAATGAGTACCCGGGCTACATGTGAAGCCTTGTATTTGACGGAAATATAAAGTGCTTTGGTATGCCCCCTCCCTTCTAGAGGGAACTCTTCATCTGAAAAGGCTATGAGGTCCTTGAGGAGTATAGAACCCACAAATTCCTCTAATTTGTCATGATCGATCGTTTCTGGCACGTGGACTTCACTTAACACCTTCATTAAGGCCTTCTGATGCTTGACAGATGTCTGGAGTAGCTCAAGCAGAGAGATTTGTGCGGGCAGCTTGCGCAATTGTTCAACTATGTTGTATTCGCTAGCCTTAATCACGGCTAGGAACTCCTTGGCTTCTTTATCAGTAACAGGTTTTGCAGGTTGGGCATTAGCTTGGCCGTAGGAACGCCCAGATCTGGTAACTAAGTCGACATCGAGACTGTAGGACCAAGGAACCGCCTTATTATCACTGTACTCATACGGTTGAGGTATCTCGATCACTATCCCTTCGTCAGTTGTAGGCGTGCTTACAATGATCTCTTCATTATCGGACGCGTCTTCAAGCGGAGGCATGTCTTCAGGCAGAGGGTCGCCCTTGTCGCTCCTGGTGTTCAATGTAGCAAACTCCTCCTCCCAATTAATAACCACTTCAGAGATAGTGGAAATGATGCCAGTGTGGTCAGCATAAACGATCATCCCAGCTTCTACCATTCTTGAGATTCTTTCTCTCATGATGGCAAGGGGAAGGTCCTCATTACTCGGGTAACAACCGGCTTTCACTAACTCACCGTAGACATCAGTAGTATACACCTTAACATTCTTGATTCGACCAGCATCGAAGCTAAATATGGCATTCACATCGCCTGCGTGATCAGGGAGTGGGTTACTCTGAACATTCGGCTTAGCAGGTTGAAATGAGAAAGCCTTCGTATCTAGGAGGTTCTGGATTCGGTGCTTGAGGGCATAGCAATCATCGGTTGAGTGTCCCAGCTCACCCATGTGATAATCACATTTCTTTGACGGGTCGAAGTTATAGAACCGCTCAGGATTGGGCCGCTTTGGCTCAGTAGTAAGCAAGCCTTTCTTCTGGAGCACTGTCAATACTTGAGACAACGATCCGGGGAGGGGGGTGAATTGCCTCCTGTTGTTCCTCCTCTGAAAAGGTTGACGACCCGAGTTTTGTTGCTGAGCTTCTGCTACTTGGATTGCTGGGGCGGAGTTAGCATTCCGCCGGCTCGGTTGGTTATAAGCCACATTCACTTCAGCTGCCGGTTCTTTCTCTTTTCTCGCACCAAATCTTCTGGTCGAGGAGGACGGCTCGACAAACCATCCATCTTTCAGCCCTATTTCAATTTGTTCGCCTATGGGGATGAGTTGGTTGAAGTTGTCAGCCGGAATGGCAACCATCCGATTACGGTATTCGAACGGGAGAGTTTTCACGAACATCCTCTTTAACTCACTGTCTATGGGTTCTGGGACAACCTGAGCAGCTAAATTCCTCCATCTGATAGCATAGTCTTTGAAGGACTCAGTCTTTTTCATCTGAGCACGTTCGAGATCATCACGGGTAGGAATGATGTCCGTTATGAATCTGTACTGCTTCAAGAATGCTTCACTGGCTTCTTTCCAAGTTTTGAGGCCATTTATCTTCTTCATGAGATACCAGTTCAAAGCAGGACCCGTCAAACTTGCTTGAAAGGCATGGATCATCAGGAGTTCGTTATCAACGTACGAAGTCATCTGTACGTGATAGAGCTGTAGGTGGGCTTTTGGACATGTGGTGCCATTGTACTTGTCGAAATCCGGCATTTTGAACTTCTTTGGGATTTTGATCTGTGAGTACAGGGACAGATCGATCGAAGGTGAATCCTGCGAACCTTCCAGTTGCTTCACTCTTTCTTCAAGTTTATTGACCCGTTCATCAGGTTTGTCTTTGTTGACGATGATATGGACGGGGTCATCTTCTAAATCAGGAATATCGTCATCTCCGTCAACATCGACACTTTTTCTGATTTTCTGCTTTGGGACTGATGCTTCGAGGGATGCCGAAACAGGAACCGACCGGAGAGCTTTGATCTCAGCGGACATTTGTTGCATCGCGATGACAAGTTGCTTCATCTGGTCTTCCACACCAACAACACGCTCTTGCAAGTCGGTTTGATCGGCCATTCTGGCTCTCGACCGTGTACGAATGGGCGATCGTGATCGGTCCGTAGCTACCTAATTTTGGAACGAAACAGGCATACATGAGTGTTAAGCAAAATCATACGCCAATCCATGACATTGGTCTAACCGCTTTGAATTGAAAGGACCCCTTTATTGAAATGGCGAAAATTTTTACACCAATTAATGACTTGAAATTGAACTGAATATAAAGACAAATGACTCAATTCCTAAACAAATTTTAAAAACTGAAACTGAAATGAGAAAAGAACTTCGAGCTTTTTATTTAGCTTGATCTATAGACATATGGGAGGCGACTTCCTTCTTCAATTGCTCATAAGCTCGAGCTATCTTGGATGCCTTTTCTTCAGCTTCTTCGGCCTTCCTTTTGAGGCGATTGTTCTCTGAGCGATTGGCGGACTTGAGAGGCACCTTGGGTATCTTCGGGAGCAAATCCCGCGGGATTCTGTGCCGACGAATGTACTGGGTCGTCGCGAAATAGGACTTCTGCTCTCCCTTTAGTTCTCCTTCGGGCCGAGCTATCTTTAACACACGACACTTCCTCCACATCTTATTGAGCTGAGCTACGGTCGCTTCGTGGTCTTTATCATCATCGGCGAAGTCAACTTGGAGGAGTTCTGGTTGTAACGCTGGAGGGAGCCCTTGGAGAATCTGGTACTGACGAGACACTCTGGCGGGGTAGTATGTTGACACCTAAATTTTGGCACATCACTTAGTGTAATTTGCATAGAAAATTAGGGATTAAATTTTTAACCCCTAAACAAAAATATTTAAATTGCATAACATATAGTTTAAATTCATTTTAGATTAATTGCATTTTGCATCGGACCGGCGGTGAATGAACGAGCTTAAATTTCGTCGAATGGGACTCGGCTCGCTTGGAATGCAAGGGCCGGGAATTACAAGTCAAACGGGCTTGGTCGTTTTAATTTGAACTTAATTCAGCTCATTATCATTAATTAATTCAGCCCATTTAAATTAAAGCCCAAGCCTAAGCCCATTAGGACTAGAAAGCCCATCTAATTGACCTAGATTAATACTATATATACATTATTAGGTCAGAATTTTAGAGGGGGAGACACACAATTTTTTCAGATCAGAAAATTTTTTAGAGAGTGTGAGAGTTGAGAAAGAGAGAGAGAGAGAAGGAGACCGGCCGAGCACCCCCACACGGCCAGAACCGCGCGCCGTCGCCGCCGCTGCTGCTTGCTGCTGCCGCTGCTCCTCAGGCCGACGTCGACGCCGCTGCTGCTTGCTGCTGCCGCTGCCCTTCCCGCCGACGCCGACGCCGCTGCTGCTTGCTGCTGCCGCTGCTCCTCAGGCCGCCGTCGCCGCCGCTGCTGCTTGCTGCTGCCGCTGCCCTTCCCGCCGACGCCGACGCCGCTGCTGCTTGCTGCTGCCGCTGCTCCTCAGGCCGACGTCGACGCCGCTGCTGCTTGCTGCTGCCGCTGCCCTTCCCGCCGACGCCGACGCCGCTGCTGCTTGCTGCTGCCGCTGCCCTTCCCGCCGACGTCGCCGCCGCTGTTGCTTGCTGCTGCCGCTGCCCCTCACGCCGACGCCGACGCCGTGCCTGCTGCTCCCTGCCGCGCGACACAGCCGCGCCTGCCGCTGCCGCTGCCGCTGATCCTCACGCCGTCGCCGCCGCTGTTGCTTGCTGCTGCCGCTGCTCCTCAGGCCGACGCCGACGCCGCTGCTGCTTGCTGCTGCCGAGCCCGACGCTGCTGCTGCCGTCCTCGCCGGAGCCGTTGCACGCCGGCGCTGCCTTGCTGTTCCGTCGCCGCTGCTCCGTCGTTGTCCCGACACCGCGCCGCCGAATCCACCGTTCGTCGCTCATCCCGATCCGCAAGTTTGAATTTGGAAATTATCCGCAAATTAGGTAATTGAACATTATCCAATATTTCTAGAATATTTCGTTTCTTAATTTTTGGATGTTTGAATATTCTGTGAATATTGCGTGGATTGCTAGATATCTTAGGATAATGTTTGCCTTGTTCGCAATATTTGAAAATATTCAAAATTAGGAATCTTTCCTAATTCAGCAACGTATCTGGACAACTATCCGACCTTAGCCCTAAGGTATGATACGTGGCGATACGGAAAATCATTATCCTATCCATAATCACTTGGGTATGATAATGATTTTTATCTGCTTTCCAAATTTGAATGATCGACTTTCCATTAATATCTATAACCCTATAGATATGACCGATAGTTCGATTCTTGTGCCTAATCTGAATTTGAAACGAATCTTGTGGATTGCGTGGCTATTTTAAATGTGGATGCTATTTCTGTTTAAATTGCTTTTCCTTTTCAAATAAAAAGAAAATTCAAAAAATATCAGTTAGGATTTGAATTTGAATTTTGCATGTTTAGAAATCCTAAATATATCTAGACGGTAGAGTAATTATTTAATTTAAATTAGGACTTGAGATAATCTATTCCCTAGTTTAAATTAAGTAATTTTCTAATCTTAATAGATTATTTAGGTTATTTTTTATTCCGAATTTTCATGAAAATCCCAAAAAAGAATGAATTGTTTTATGAATTGTTAGGATAGATTGCGTTTTTAATTTAAGTAATTTATTATTTCGAATTTTAACAAAAATCCCAAAAATAATTCATGTTAGGATATGTTAAGTCATCATAGGTTGCACGTTAATTTAGGCATATTTTTATTCCGAATTTCATCAGAAAATACCAAAAATAAATCATTTGCCCGTCATTAGAATTAGGTCACGTCGTCGCATGACATATAGTTTGCATGCTAGGTTGCATTACTTGCATGTCATTTTTGCACGTCATTGCATGTAGGTTAGCTTTCATTTAAATAAGTGAAAATCCAAAAATATTGAGTGAACTGCTTGTTAATTAGAAATCATATTAGGTTGGTTGATGTGATTTTCTAGCTAACCATGCAGATGCTTACGTTGCTTCGAGGTAAGTAATTCTCCCAATCTGGCAATTTATTTAATGTTTTGATTATTGGGTGTTAAATTGGTGGTTTGCGTACCCGCATGAACACCTCACATGTTAGTGACTAAGTTAAAATGGGTCCAGATTGCTTGCCAAAATATTTTTGAAAAGAAAAAGGTACCGAAAGGGCGTTAGACTAGATCTAGCGTAATCAAGTCCCCGGACTTAGAATCTCTGGTTCGTAGGAATAAAACATATCTCCCTATGTTTTATTTAGGTTTCTAATCGACCTACCACAAATAGATTAGTGGCGACTCCAAGCATGAAAACATTTGCATGTTAAAAACTTAAACCCAAAGTTGCGAATTGGTAGGGCTTGGGAGGGCCCGAGTTAGGTTTAGTCCTAATAATCCATTAGCCTGAGAGAGGAAAATTTTTTAGGTCGCGACAGTAGTATTCAATCGCGCCAGTGAAACCCAATAGTGGAACCGGCCCAATACCGTTACACGTAAGCCGAGCTTCCTCAACTTTGAACCAATTAGCATGCCATTGGAAACCTTGGGGTCTAGCGTTTTTCATGAAAATGATCCATTCAGAGTAATGATAATCGGGTGCACCCCCTTGTTTTTCTTTATATCTCAAGACGGGATGGCTAGAATCACTAAGCTCGGATATTGTGAGTAAATCGCCACACCCTTTTATGTGAGACAAAAACCAGATTTGCAAAAGTTCGAGGGGGGCATGAAAAGTTTTGTCAATATGTTGCTTAAATTTAGTGAGGGAAATGAAAGTCTCGGCTAAAATGGTGTTGATAAAATTCTTTTCAAGATAGACCTGTTGGACCAACCATGCGATTGACGGACTACATGCATTCTTACAGTAAGGAAAAATCACGAACCCAAAAAATGCTAGCAAAAAGATTCTGCCTTTTTGAAAAGATGTGGCTTTTTCAAAACACTGACTCAGGAATGAAAAAGGACATGTGCCGCGATTTGCTTTTAACACTTTTCCCAATTCATCTTTTCTGACATTCAAAAATTCAGCCAACATTAAAGTAGAATCAATTCCCAAAGGTGGTGTGACTAACTCCGACTCCAATGGTTTTCCAATGAGCACGCTATATTCTTCCAACGTCGGGGTGAGCTCGTGCTTACCGAATATAAAGGTAGAGGTCTCGGGACACCAGAAGTGCGCTAATGCTCGAACGAGGCCGGTACGGACTTTGACCTCCAGTAGGGGGAGCAGCCTCCCGATGTGGCCTTCAACTAGCTTGCGGTTGGTCGGACTGAGTAGATTCCACCAGGCACGGAACTCGTCCTTAGGAGCATCAAGAATCCGGATGTCTGCCTCTCCCATAGTGTATAGACCAAGACTCATGATCGACCTAATGTCATGGACCGACCAAAGAAAAAGACGAAACATAAATAAATTGCGAGATAAAGGTTCAGAAATCTTACTTCACCCGGCAGAATGATGGCAATCACATAGACATGCGCATGAAACGTGAGGTTCGATTTCTATCTAGACTCTGGCTTGCAAAATGGAGACATGAGGATTACCGAGCTAAACCAGTCATGGTGGTGGTTAGGCTGGGATTCCCCTGACTCCGGCTTAGTCAAAGAGCCGACCCGGGTTGCAAAGGGTGCAACCATGGTAGGTATTCAATGACACCATGAAAGAACTTTCGGGACCAAGAAAGGCGACCCATACCACGCGGGTGTGGTCGGGGTGTCCGTTTTCTCAATACCATCCTAAACCTGTGTCGCCCAGGTCCGGCAGCGGGAAGTGTGTGCGGTGTAGTGTAAATGCAAGGCATGCACAACAAGTTATATCATACAGCGCTTCGTGCATAAAATAAACCATTCATTCAAACACCTCCCTGCAAAACAAGGGTTAACAATCATGCCTCCCCTTATACCTCCCATTCTGTAAAAACATTTAACACCTAAAATGTTAGGGACGTACCTGGGATCCTCGCTGCCAAGCAAAAATATATATATTTTTTAAAAGAAAAACTGGCCTAAGTCCACTAAGAGTTTTAACTCAAGTCCCCAGCGGAGTCGCCAAGCTGTCGCGACCTAAAATTTTCCTCTTAGGCTAATGGATTATTAAGACTAACCTTAACTCGGGCCCTCCCAAGCCCTACCAATTCGCAACTTAGAGTTTAAGTTTTTAACATGTAAAAGTTTTCATGCTCGGAGTCGCCACTAATCTATTTGTGGTAGGTCGATTAGAACCTAAATAAAACATAGGGAGATATGTTTTATTCTTACGAACCAGAGATTCTAAGCCCGGGGACTTGATTACGCTAGATCTAGTCTAATGCCCTTTCGGTACCTTTTCTTTTCAAAAATGTTTTGGCAAGCAATTTGGATCCATTTTAACTTAGTCACTAACATGTGAGGTATTCATGCGGGTGCGCAAACCACCAATTTAACACCCAAGAAAGCATTAAATAAATTGCAAGTTGGAAGAATTACTTACCTCGGAGCAACGTAAGCATCTGCATTGTTAGCTAGAAAATCACATCAACAACCTAATATGATTTCTAATTAACAAGGAATTCACTCAATTTTTGGCTTTTCGCTTATTTAAATGAAACCTAATCTACATGCAATGACGTGCAAAAATGACATGCAAGTAATGCAACCTAGCATACAAACTATATGTCATGCGACGACGTGACCTAATTCTGATGACAGGCAAATGATTTATTTTTGGTATTTTCTAATAAAATTCGGAATAAAAATATGCCTAAATTAACATGCAACCTATGATGACTTAACATATCCTAACATGACTTATTTTTGGGATTTTTGTTAAAATTCGAAACAATAAATTACTTAAATTAAGAATGCAATCTATCCTAATCTACCATAAAACAATTCATTCTTTTTTTGGGTTTTCATAAAAATTCGAAATTAAAAAAATAACCTAAATAATCTATTAAGATTAGAAAATTACTTAATTTAAACTAGGAAATAGATTATCTCAAATCGTAATTTAAATTAAATAATTACTCTATCGTCTAGATATATTTAGGATTCCTAAACATGCAAAACTCAAATTCAAATCCTAACTGATATTTTTGAATTTTTTTTTATTTGAAAAGGAAAGACAATTTAAACAGAGATAGCATCCACATTTAAAACAATCACGCGATCCACAAGATTCGTTTCAAACTCGGATTAGGCACAAAAATCGAACTATCAGTCATATCTATAGGGTTATAGATATTGACGGAAGGTAGATCATTCAAATTTGGAAAGCAGATAAAAGTCATTATCGTACCCAAATGATTATGGATAGAATAATGATTTTCTGTATCGCCACGTATCGTACCTTAGGGATAAGGTCAGATAGTTGTCCAGATACATTGCCGAATTAGGAAAGTTTCCTAATTTTGAATATTTTTAAAAATATTGCGGATATCAGATAATTATCCTAATATATCTAATATTCCACACGATATTCACGCAATATTCAAACACTCAAATTGGTAAATTAAATATTCTGAAAAATATCAGATAATGTCCAATTACCTAATTTGCAGATAATTCCCAAATTCGAACTTGCGGGTCGGGATGAGCGGCGAACGGTGGACCGGCGGCGCGGTATCGGGGGCGACGGCGGCTCGCGGCAATGACACGGTGGGGAAACAGGTGGCTGTCCGGTCAGCGACGGTGCAAGGTGCAGCGACGACAGGATCGTCCAGGCAGCGGCACACAAGCGACGCCGGGTGTGATGCAACTCCGGGGAATGGTGTGCGACGGTGTGGCAGCGACGCGCGGCAGGGAGCAGCGGCAGGAGGCGATGGCGCGCGGCGTGAGGCAGCGGCAGCGGCAGCAGGAGGTGGCGCACGGCGACGGAACAGCAGCGGCAGGCAGCGGCGCATGGCGACGGAGGGCAGCGGCGGCGGCGGTGGCACACAGCGACGGAGGGCAGCAGCAGCAGCGGTGGCGCGCGACGGGAGGAGCGGCAGCAGCGGCGTCGGCGGTGGCGCGCGACGGAGGGACAGAAGCAGGCGATGGCGCGCGACGGGAGGGGCGACAGCAGCGGCGTCGGCGTGCGACGAGAGGAGCGGCAGCAGCGGCGTCGGCGTGCAACGGGAGGCTCCACGCGGCGGCGATTTTCGCCAGTCTCTTTCTCTCTCTCTCTCTCACTCTCACACTCTCTAAAAAATTCTGATCTGAAATTATGAAACCCCCCAAAATCCTGACCTAATGATGTATATATAGCGCTAATCTAGGTCAATTAGATGGGTTCTCTAGTCTTAATGGGCTTAAGTTTGGGCTTAGATTTTAATTTAATTTAAATGGGCTGAATTAATTAATGATAATGGGCCGAATTAAGTTCAAATTAAAACAACCGAGCCCGTTTGATTTGTAATTCCCGGCCCTTGCATTTCAAGCGAGCCGAGTCACATTCGATTAAGCTCGTTCATTCACCGCCGGTCCGATGCAAAAAATGCAATTAATAAATTTAAACTATATGTTATGCAATTTAAATATTTTTTGTTTAGGAGTTAAAAATTTAATCCCTAATTTTCTATGCAAATTACACTAAGTGATGCGCCAAAATTTAGGTGTCAACAGTGGTGAAGCATAAACAAGTGTGTGAAATGTGGAATTGGAAATGCCATATGTTCGACTTGTGTTTCGAGCATGAAATTAATTTGCAATGTGCATGTAGTTGGAATTTGTGTAATTTTGATTAACATGCAGATTGTACGCATTAAAAGCCCATGTAAGTGCAATTATGTGCCTGTGTTGTGCTTATTGGGTGTTATTGTGTTTGGACTTGTCTGGAGGTATGTGTTTGCCTAGGTGGGGTTTAGGGTGTTTACTTGCTAAGATATGTGTGATGGTTGTTTAACCAAACAATTTCAGAACCTCGGCCTGAACCATGAATCTTCCACCGCCACCGCCTCAGCGTTTTGGTATACCAATGCACACCGATCATAACGTGGTAGAGTATCCGATAGATGAGAATATGGCTTGGATCAACTATCCTACAGTAGTCTGGGTAGATATAGGGCAACCCCTTTGGCAGGCCCACACCTATACCGCCTGGTGTTTTCAAGATGGGATGGACAAGTTTGGACCTGTCTGTGGCTTTGATGTCCATTTTGACGGAGAGAGAGATTAGGATCCGTCAGCCATACCTCCTCCGGATGGGGAGATGACTAGCCTGGATACTAGCCTCGCACAATCAGGACAGCAGCATGTACCTGCAGCACCCGAACCCATAGTGACTGAGCTTGATCCGGAGCTAGAGGAGTCACAAGTAGGGTATGATCCGATGGATGTGGATCTAGGTGCAGTGCCAGAGGAGGAACCCGAAGAAGAAGAACCCGAAGAAGAGCCTGAAGAGGCACCGGAAGAAAAACCCGAAGACGAACCAGAAGGAGATCCAGAGGTAGAACCATAAGATGAGCCAGAGGAAGAGCCAGAAGAGGAGGCTGAAGAGGAGGAGCAAGTTGAGGTTCCGATAGAGTCGGGTGACGAGGACAACCCGATTGAGATCGAGGTAGACTCTGAGTCCTCAGAGGAGCAGGTGGCTCAGGGGGATTCAAACTCGGGTTCCGGGGAGTCTGACTTGGAGTGGATGCCGTCTAGAGGGTGTAGGGGCTAGTTTAGGGGCAGAGTAAACCTTTTTGAAGTGTCCCATTTTTGGAGTTAGAGTATACCCAGACTACTTATCCTTTTTTATATCGATGGAGTAAACTTTAGAAGCCGGTGTGCATGTATATTACGTGTTTTGTAAATGGTGTGTATTGTATAAGTTTGACACTGTAATGAATATATGTACATTCTCCCTATTATCCCTTTATAAATATTGTCCGGGTGTTTGTTGCCTCCGCTAGTGCTTTATCTCTGTATGCGTGGGGTCGGCGACAGCCTGGGACGTCGCGATAATCGACTAAAGAGGTATGTCGCGAGCTCGATGGGGTTCGGGTCGTGACAGAGGGAGTTCAAGCGGTGAGATCTGAGATGCTAGGATAGCGAGATTTTCAAAGATTTTTAATCCTATTTTGGATTGTACCAAAATTGTGATAGAATTTTCTACAATCCAAAGAAAATTTGGAGGATTTTTAATCCATTTTTATCCTATTCTATCTCAATCTAAATCCGACCAAATGCAGCCTAAGAGAATTTGAGAGTGTGAGAAAACTCTTTTTTGTGATTGGTTCTCATGGATCTGGGTGTTTTCTAGGAGTGGGAAAACAATTGAGAGTTGGGTATTCAAGCGATTGTAATCTTTTCTTTGCCGATGATGGTTGAGCTATCTCGTCAACCTCTCCTTGTTGAGTAGAGGCACAACCACACCTCATAAATCTTCTGTAATTTATTTCTTACTCGAATCTTTTCATTTGTTCGCGCTTCCGTGTTAGTTGTAACATGATTAGCTGCTTTCTTGGCAGATATGCTCTTAAATGTCAGTATACTTCATTACTGAATAGTAGTGACTATAATCTCGGCAATGTTCGATGTTCCTCTCGGCCACCTGTTTTGGTTTCAAAATAAGGAGCAACTTTTTGACATAAACATGATTAAAAAACAAAAATAAACCATAGGTGCGGGGAAACTGCTTGGGTGCAGCCAACCTAGAAGGTCAATTTCGAATTTCGTCAAAATCTTTAAATGTCATTACTTTTATGTTTTGAAAGAGGAAATGAGCGTCAACTGGCATAAGAGGAAAGAGTGGTTTTGGCAAAACTACTGCTAGATTAAATAATCTGGCTGAAATTCAGGCTGAGCTGTGTAGAACTTTAATGCCTTGCTCCCAACCAGATAGAGCGGTCTTCTTGGGCTCTAAATTTGGTGATTTCGCTCAGGCTGATGCATGGCGCTTAACTAGGGAGAAGAAGGCCAAGGTAACTTCGCATAGGCTAATTTGGTTTAATCCAAATGTGCCAAGATTGTGCTTTATATCTTGGCTTGCTATTCTTAACAGGTTGCAGCCGACTTGTGATAGATTGTGCAAATGGAAGAATGTGAATGATGTAAATGTCCTCTGTGGATTGAAGCCCGAATTAGGGAGACATTTGTTCTTTGAATGTCCTCTCTCCTCTGAAAAACGAAGTAGGCTTTTGCAGCTATGTGGCATAAGAGGTTCTGTTGGGGATTGGGATGCTGAGTTTACGTGGGTATTGCAGCCATCAAAGGGGAGATCTCTGGAAAGTCTTATTAAAGATGGCACGGAAGGAAAGAAATACTATAGTTCACAAAGGTAGAGCCCTATGTGCTGAAAAGGTTTTCGAGAGTATCTTTTTTTGTGACCAGGCTTAGGGTTGCTGGTTTGCCGAAGGAGAAAAAGGAGCTGCTTTGGCAAGAGCTGATAATAATTTGCGGGCTTTTGGGGGCATATGGATACCTGAGATTGGCCAGGAGAATGATTAGTCTCTGTTTCGTCTGCTTCATTGTGCTATAATGCTTTAGTTGTATTAGTTTAGTACGAGGGGAAGCGACATTTTTAGGCTTGATGTTGTTGCTTGACATCTTGTATTGAGATTAAGACCTTACATTGAAGTTGTAGTGGGAAGTGAATCCCCTATGGTTTGATGTTTCGAGCAATATATAGTACATAGCCATCGAAAAAAAATGAAGAGATGTGCAACATTAATTGAACGCCCATTATCAAGCTCTAAAACCAAAAGAAAAAAAATGAAAGTAAAAGCCGCACCATGTCATAATTTCCAGAAATCATCATGGACATTTTTTTTCTAATGATTCACTGGCGATTTCATTACCTCAGTGTCAAGGTGGTTACCACAGTCGATAACCATCTTGGAGTATGAGCATGCTTTTTTGTCATTTAATTAGTAAATAGAGCATTTTAAATTTATAGTTACCATGTCGAATGTGTTAAAATATGTCTCGAGTTTGAACTCACGTGCATTTTGCTATTTGGATTTTCTTGGATAAGTGATTTTTCGTGATTATCCAAGAGTGAATTGTTGAGGATAAACCTGTAAGTTTGACCTTGAAGTTACGTATGCTCCCTGCAAGGGTGAATATATCAGTGGGTCGCAATCCTAAAAGAAAGTCTTTGTCAGAGAAAAAAATAAAAATAAATAAAAATAAAAGAAGGAAAGTTGGGCTGACCAAGTCACGTGGGTTTTCCTATTCCGTGTTGAAGTTGTCTACCATTGGTATATACATTATATGTTCACTCCTCGGACCCTTGTGGAAGTCTTGAAGCGCCGTTTATGTGAGCGCTTGTTGTGCCGTGACTGTTGATGAAAACTGGCAACGCGGGTCTTATGTGAGCGCTTGTTGTGCTATGACTGTTGATGAAAACTGGCAGCACTTGTTGTGCTGTGATTGTTGATGAAAACTGGCAGTGTGGGTCTTATGTGAGCGCTTGTTGTGCTGTGACTGTTGATGAAAAGTGGTAGCGCTTGTTGTGTCGTGACTGTTGATGAAAACTGGCAGCGTAGACCTTATGTGAGTGGATGTTGCGCCATGACTGTTGATGAAAACTAGCAGCGTGGGTCTTCATGCAGTGAAGTCTTCTTTGTGAATTACATCCATGAAGTTAATGTGTTGAAGTCGAGAAATTCTTGTGGTAAGAATTTGTGTATAATTCTTTCGTAAGATTGAACAATTATTTCGTGAGAAATTGTTGGCTTGGGAAACACTTAGATTATTTAAGTGACTCAAGTATGGTTGTAATCTCCGTTGTATCGCTTGATTTATAGTATAATTTCGTCCTGATCTCCCCATGGATGTAAATCACTACGACCAAACCATGTAAATTTGGTATATGATTCATTTTCTTGTATTGTCAATTTTATTGTTTAATCGCTTACTTCCGCAACAATTGGTATCAAATTTAGACTTGGCTAAGTTGAAGCGAATTGATGGCAATAGAAAAAGGAAAAGTGAAAATCGATAGATTTGATGAGAAGGACTTTGGTTTCTAGAAGATGTAGAAGATGCAAATTGAGTATTATTTGTATTCGATGAAACTACACTTGCCCCTATCTGGGGAGAAGCCTGATACGATGAAGCAAGCTGATTGGAAATTGTTGGATAAATGAGCTTTGAGTGTTAGTCGGTTGACGTTGGCTCATAACATTGCGTTTAACATCGTGAAAGAGACGACCACTATGGGTTTGATGGAAGTCTTATCGGACATGTACGAGAAGCCCTCTGTGATCATCAAGGTCTACTTGATGCAATGTCTGTTTAACTTGAAGATGAGCGAATGGGCATCAGTTACTAATCATATCAATGAATTCAATGTGATCATTAGTCAATTGAGTTTAGTTAATATTGACTTTGAATATAAGGTACGTGTTTTGATTCTATTATCGTCATTGCTTGATAGTTGGAATACTACTGTTATTGTTGTAAGTAATTCCTCTGGGTCAACAAGTTTGACGTTTGATGGGGTTTGAGATTTAATTCTAAGTAAGGACATTTGTAAAAGAGAATCTGGCGAACATGTATCTACTGCTTTAATAGGTGAAAATAGAGGAAGAATTAGTGCACGTGTTAGTAGGAGTAGTATAAACTTGAATAAATGAAGTCGGTCTAAGATTGGCGGTGTTGTCTATTGGAGTTGTAGCAAGAATGGACGTCTTATAAAGGATTGCTTTAAGCTGAAAAATGATAAGGGTAAGGGAATTAAAGTTGAGTGGGCAGATGATGTTGCAGATATAACTGATGGTAATTCGGATAATGCTAATTATGTTTTGTCTGTCACTGATTATTCATCATTTGATGGATGGATTATAGATTCCAACTGTTCATTTCACGTTGCACCAAACAAGAACTGGTTTATTATGTATTAATGCATGGATAGTAGTAAAGTGCAATTGGGGAACAATGTCGAGTGCGATGTTGTGGGTGTTAGTGATATTAAAATCAGAATGTATGATGGTATTGTGAAGACATTGACCGGAGCGAGACATGTTCTGGAGTTGAAGAAAAATCTAATTTCCTTGAGTGCTTTAGATTCAGCTGGGTGTCGGTATACTTTAAAAGGTGGAATTCTAAAAGTTATTCGAGGTGCCTTGGTGATAAAGAAAGAAATCAAGCACAATGGCCGGTATGAGCTTCAAGATGAGACAGTGATGGAATTCGCTGTGGAGACGTTAGAGGCATCTATTTGAGAGTTTGAATTATGGCATATTCGTTTGGGGCACATTAGCGAGAAGCCTGAAGATTTTAAGTGAAAGAAATTTGTTGTGTGGTCATGTTGCTGACGAATTGAATGTATGCAAGTGCTGTAACTTAGATCGACGGTGGAAAGTGCAGTTTAGTACGGTTGTCAGAGAAATCACGGAGGCTGCAGAATTAATTCACTTAGACGTTCACAGGTTGTCGCAGTTTCCTTTGAGGAAAAGTGCTAGATCTATGCTAACAGTTGTGTATGACTACTCAAGGAAGACTTGAGTGTTTGTGCTAAGACACAAGTTTGATGCTCATCAGTCAGTTGGTAGCTTTGATCGAAAAGGAGACCGACAAAATGATCAAGCAGGTGCAGACTGATAGTAGTATGGAGTTTTGCTCGAAACTATTAAACGAATTCTGCATAAAGGAAGGCATAGTGAAACACCACTCTAGTGCTAGTAAACCACAATATATTGCAGAGTTGATGAGTAGAATATTACTAGAGATGACCCATAAAATGCTTTCTAGTGCTGGTATGGCTAGGAGATTTCTAGTGGATGCGCTTAGTACGGCGAGCTATCTGATGAATAAATCTCCATCGACGGCAATTGGATATTAGACTCTCCAAGAAGTGTGGTCAAATAATGTTGCTAATTATTCTATTCTTATAATATTTGGTTGTCCATGTTATGTTTGAATTAGTAATGGTAAGCTCGATGGAAAGGCAAGAAAATGCATGTTGCTAGGTTACGCACAATGTGAGCGTGGTTATCGATTGTGGTGCCCGAAATTATATTCACCTGTTATTAGTAGAGAAGTTATATTTGACAAGTCTCCAATACTTCTAGCTAGTAGTGATTATGGCAGTGTTCATACGGATGTGGACGATATTCAGCTTGAGGCGAAGTTGCAATCAGAAACTCTTGAGGTAGCGGGTACTAGTGAAGTAATTGACATAGATGATGCTTGCAGCGAGGTAGAGCCTATAAAGTCAATAGTTACTGTAACTACTGATGTTGACAATGTGCGTATTCGATCTCCTGATAGATATGGATGCAACAATAGTTTTGTTTTATCTATGATAAATAAGGTTGCGTCGGAAAATTCTTGTAGAGCAGTAAAAGGTACATGTGGAGTTGGCGTTTTGATGAAGTCCACGATTATGGTGAATTTTAAGCGAGACTTGGACTTGAAACATATCTGTGGTGGTTGAGCCCATTAGAATTATAGGAGAATAGTAGCGAAATTCGGATTCTATCAAAGCGATTGTGACATGGCTCAAACATTGATTCAAGGTAGAGATTATTAAAATATGTCTTTAGGTTGAGCTCATGTGCATTTTGCCATTTGGATTTTCTTGGAGAGTGATTCTTTGTAATTATCCAAGAGTATTGTTGAAGATAAACCTGCAAGTTTGACCTTGAAGTTGCGTACTCTCACTGCAAGGGTGAATATTTTGGTGGGTCCCAATCCTAAAAGAAAGTCTTTGTCAGAGAAAAAAATAAAAATAAAAGAAGGAAAGTTGGGCTGACCAAGCCACGTGGGTTTTCGTATTCCGTATTGAAGTTGGCTACCGTGGGTATATATATTATACGTTCACTCCTTTGATCAAAACGGTCCCAGTGTTGGTGTAGACCCTTGTGGAAATCTTAAAGTGCCCCTTATGTGAGCGCTTGTTGTGCCGTGAATGCTGATGAAAACTGGCAGCGTGGGTCTTATGTGAGAGCTTGTTGTGCCGTGACTGTCGATAAAAACTGGCAGCGTGGGTCATCATGCAGTAAAGTCTTTCTTTGTGAATTACATCCATGAAGTTAATGTGTTGAGCCGAGAAATTTTTGTGATAAGAATTTATGTATAATTCCTTCGTGAAATTGAAAGATTATTTCATGAGGAACTGTGGGCTAAACATTACGTGAGTTATTGAGTGTAATTGAGACTTGAAAAACACTTAGAGTGTTTGAATGACTCGAATGTGATTATATCCTCCGTTGTATCGCTTGATATATAGTGGAATTTCATGCTATTTTCCATGTGGACGTAGGTCACCATGATCGAACCATGTAGATCTGGTGTCTAATTTATTTTCTTATTCTGTCAATTTTATGGTTCGATCGCTCGCTTCCGCAACAGAATGAAATTGGGAAAATTTATGATCTGTTCACTCTCAAAATGTTTAATTGCATCAAGAATCCAAGTTACAGAATCAATAACAAGAAATGATCCAAGGAATGATCCATCCGGTCCTTTTGATATGTTTTTTGTCTACACATTGAGCGAAGGAATTTCTTTTGCGAGATCTTGTCTTGAATGATGCCCACAACACGGGATATGGTACAATGTTGTGCTGTGCAAATTTTTCTTTTAAAGGTACATTTTCATTTGGACATAACAGAAAGTTATAAAGCCAAGAAAGAAATCACATTATACCGCATTTTGTTCTTAGTTGAAATGAAACGTCATGTAATTGCAAGATAAAATGTCATAGCAAATAGACAATCGCAAATATTATGGTTTGTTACAAGTATTATAGCTCTATGGCTGGATCGCCACTGATGAAGACATCAATGCAGTAAGAGGGTAAACTTTATATGTTATAAGTGTTATAGCCTGTGAATTTCACGTTTTTTTTCCTTCGGCAAATGGGGAACTGGTTTGCTGCATTGTAATGCGTGGAGATGCCAAGAAGGTTGAAACAGGGGATCTCAAGAAGGTTGAGCGTTGTGGGTCCATGTTCCCAGGAATGTTCCCCATGGCCGGGCCGGGCTGAGTCCTAAGCTCCCAAACTTGGGACTCTGGTTGCACTCGATACTTGTTCTCAAACGTGTATTTCGTAATTTTCCTATAACAAATATCGGCAAATGGCTTCTCTATTGTTTGGCAAAGACAGAGTAACATGCTTGAAAATAAGGGAAAAATTTCTATTAAAGGTTTTTTTTCTGTGAAATAAATGGATCTTGAGGTTTGGACAAACTCCCTTGATTGAATTTGGGAGTGAATGTAATAAATTTGTTGTTCCCTTGTGAGCCGATGAGCATTGTTTGCACAAGAATGAAGGATCTTGATGGTGCCAACAACATACTTGAGGTTTTCTCTGTTTTCTATTTATTTCGGAGATAGAAACAGAAACAGAGACAGGACGAAGAAGCAATTGAAAAGTAGATGCATTTTTCTACGATTGATTGAGTTGTAGCCAGAGAAAGACAGCGATAATGTTGCAAACAGAAGTCCGAGATGGGAGCCGTCGCACCGGCAAACTAGAGGGGCCATATGAGCAACCAAAGTCTTCATTTCTCCCCTCAATTCATCCCATTACGTAGACTTGTTTGCTGTTGTCACAACTTACGAAATGCATACTCTGTCTAGAACGGAGGGGAAAACTTAGTGCCGTTTTTGATAACTCACATCTCAAACATCCATTTGGGTTGAAGGTAAAGTGAGCCTAATTCTGCATTTAGATTGCAAGATCAATCCATATCTGCCGTACTCTCACATCCAGATCTTAGCTTGTTCAGATAGCGTCCCTTCGTTGCCAGTTCTTAGCGATGAAACTCATTTAGAAAGCGATCTTTTGCTTTTCTGTAATCAGTTTTCTAGATCTCGATGGTGCCAACGATGGTATATTTTTTTTTTTTGTCTGGGGTTCTATTCGTTTTGGCATAAACAAGACAAGCAATACGAAAATATTAGGCAACAACTTTAGGCTATTTGCGCAATACAAACGCCTTATTACACAAACAATTATCCCAGGCGCAACAATCTGCAGAATGACAACAGCCAATTCCACATCTATTCTCCCTCCCACTAAGTGAGATTGTTCAAAACTCTAAACAGTCTCAATATCTCATGTGGAAAATGACACAAATGATCCCTGAACTTTAGCTCCACATGTAATATTATCCCTAAACTCGTAATTTATTTAATGTGGTCCCTAAACTTTAGCCTAACATGCAATATCATCCCTAAACTTCTTATTTTTTCACTGTGGTCCCCGAACTTTTGGTACATGTTCAATTTAATCCCTGAACTATATAAAAATATTTAATAGTGTCCTTTCATTAATTCAGTTCATCGACAATATTGAAAATTTTAATAAAATTCAAAGACTAGATTGAACATGTATCAAAAGTTCATGGACCACATCAAACAAATTAGAAGTTCATGATGACATTGCACATTAAGAAAAACTTTAGGGATCACATTAAACAAATTAAAAATTCAGAGATAACATTACACATTTGGCCAAAGTCGAGGGAATATTTGTGTATTTATCCCTTGTCGCGACCTAAAAAATTTCCCTTCTCAGGCTAATGGATTATTAGGACTAAACCTAACTCGAGCCCTCCCAAGCCCTACCAATTCGCAACTTAGGGTTTAAGTTTTTTAACATGCAAATGTTTTCATACTTGGAGTCGCCACTAATCAATTTGTGGTAGGTCGATTAGAAACCTAAATAAAACATAGGGAGATATGTTTTATTCCTACGAACCAGAGATTCTAAGTCCGGGGACTTGATTACGCTAGATCTAGTCTAACGCCCTTTCGGTACCTTTTCTTTTCAAAAATATTTTGGCAAGCAGTTTGGATCCATTTTAACTTAGTCACTAACATATGAGGTGTTCATGCGGGTACGCAAACCACCAATTTAACACTCAAGAAAGCATTAAATAAATTGCAAGATTAGGAGAATTGCTTACCTCGAAGCAACGTAAGCATCTGCATGGTTAGCTAGAAAATCACATCAACAACCTAATATGATTTCTAATTAACAAGCAGTTCATTCCACATTTTTTGATTTTCACTTATTTAAATGAAAGCTAACCTACGTGCAATGACGTACAAGAATTGACATGCGAACAATGCAACCTAACATGCAAACTATATGTCATGCGACGACGTGACCTGATTCTGATGACGGGCAAACGATTTATTTTTGGTATTTTCTGGTGAAATTCGGAATAAAAATATGCCTAAATTAACGTGCAACCCATGATGACCTAATATGTCCTAACATGATTTATTTTTGGGATTTTTGTTAAAATTTGAAATAATAAATTACTTAAATAAAGAATGCAATCTATCCTAATCTACCATAAAACAATTCATTCTTTTTTTGGGATTTTCATGAAAATTCGGAATAAAAAAAAGGCTAAATAATCTATTAAGATTAGAAAATTACTTAATTTAAACTAGGGAATGGATTATCTCAAGTCCTAATTTAAATTAAATAATTACTCTATCGTCTAGATATATTTAGGATTCCTAAACATGCAAAATTCAAATTCAAATCCTAACTGATATTTTTTGAATTTTCTTTTTTATTTGAAAAGGAAAGATAATTTAAACAAAGATAGCATCCACATTTAAAATAACCACGCAATCCACAATATTCGTTTCAAACTCGGATCAGGCACAAAAATCGAATTACCGGTCATATCTACAGGGTTATAGATATTAATGGAAAGTCGATCGTTCAAATTTGGAAAGCAGATAAAAATCATTATCGTATCCAAGGGATTAGGGATAGGATAATGATCTTCCGTATCGCCACGTATCATACCTTAGGGATAAGGTCGGATAATTGTCCAGATACGTTGCTGAATTAGGAAAGATTCCTAATTTTGAATATTTTCAAATATTGCGAACAAGGCAAACATTATCCTAAGATATCTAGTAATCCACGCAATATTCACAGAATATTCAAACACTCAAAAATTAAGAAACGAAATATTCTAAAAATATTAGATAATGTTCAATTACCTAATTTGCGGATAATTTCCAAATTCGAACTTGCGGATTGGGACGAACGGTGAACGGCGGATTTGGCGGTGCGGTGACGGGAACGACGACGGAGCGGCGGCGACGGAACAGCAAGGCAGCGCCGGCGTGTGACGGCTCCGGCGAGGACGGAGACAGCAGCGTTGGGCTCGGCGGGGACAGCGGCTGGGACGTCGGCAGGGCGCAGCGACGGAACAGCAAGACAGCACCGGCGTACGACGGCTCCGGCGAGGACGGCAGCAGCAGCGTCGGGCTCGGCAGCAAGCAGCAGCGGCGTCGGCGGGAAGGGATCAGCGGCAGCGGCAACGGCAGCAGCAAGCAGCAGCGGCGTCGGCCTGAGGAGCAGCGGCGAGCGGCAACGGCAGCACCGGCGTACGACGGCTCCGGCGAGGACGGCAGCAGCAGCGTCGGGCTCGGCAGCAAGCAGCAGCGGCGTCGGCGGGAAGGGATCAGCGGCAGCGGCAACGGCAGCAGCGGCGTCGGCCTGAGGAGCAGCGGCGAGCGGCAACGGCAGCAGCAATCAGCAACGGCGTCGGCGGGAGAGGATCAGCGGCAGCGGCAACGGCAGCAGCAAGCAGCAGCGGCGTCGGCCTGAGGAGCAGCGGCGAGCAGCAGCACCGGCGGTGTCGGCGTTGGCGGGAAGGGGCGACAGCAGCCGCGGTGGCGTGAGGCGCGACGCCGGCGGGGGAAGGCGGCACCACGCGGGCGCGGCGGCGGTGGGAGCCGGTCTCCTTCTCTCCCTCTCTCTTTCTCACTCTCTTTTTCCTTTCGCTCACGTGTGTCTCTCGTGCTCTCAAAAATTCTGATCTGAAAATTGTGTTCTCCCACCTCTTTCTGACCTAATAATGTATATATATAGTATTAACCTAGGTCAATTAGATGGGCTTTTAATCCTAATGGGCTTAGGCTTGGGCTTTAATTTGAATGGGCTAAATTAATGGGCTGAATTAATTAATGATGATGGGCTGAATTAATTAATGAGAATGGGCTGAATTAAGTTCAAATTAAAACAACCAAGCCCGTTCGACTTGTAATTCCCGGCCCGTGCATTTCAAGCGAGCCGAGTCCCGTTTGATGAAATTTAAGCTCGTTCGTCACCGCCAGTCCGATGCAAAATGCAATTAATCTAAAATGAATTTAAACTATATGTTATGCAATTTAAATATTTTTTGTTTAGGGGTTAAAAATTTAATCCCTAATTTTCTATGCAAATTACACTAAATGGTTGCTAAAATTTAGGTGTCAACAGCTGCCCCTCTTTGAAGGTGAGCTCATAGAGGTTGCATTCAAAGACTAAATGATACCTAAATTTCAAACATGCAAATGCAATGAATGTTGTTTTTGTCGGGATTATGAGTCCCATTTTACAATGCATTAAGAAATGATGCATGCTGACATGAGTAGAGAACATACCTGGAATTACTTACCTGACAGGAGTGAGATAATGCAATTCGAGGCACAACTTTAACTTGTATGTTGTTTTGGCAAATGCATGGGCTCAGTTCCCATCGGTATTGCCTGATATATGTTGATGAACTTCGGTGATCTGCAGTCGAGTCAAAACACACGAAGAAAGCTCGACGTATCCAATCATCATTTGGATTCGTGAGAATAGTTCCGATCCTTACGAACTACCTATACATCTCTCTAGGTGTTTGCAAAGATTTGGCCGCTTCACTTATACCTGCTCATAAGTGAATTGCGGGGAAACTTTTGAAATCAAGAGGATATTCCGACCTTTACATATACCTGCTCATATGTAAAGATTTGGCCGCCTCACTTATACCTGCTCATAAGTGAATTGCGGGGGAACACCTAGGGTTGAGAGAATATTCCGACCTTTACATATATCTGCTCATATGCAAAGATTTGGCCGCTTCACCTATACCTGCTCATAGGTGAGTAGCGGGGGAACATCTGAGATTTGAGAGAATATTCCGATCTTTACATATACCTGCTCATATGCAAAGATTTGGCCGCTTCACCTATACCTGCTCATAGGTGAGTAACGGGGGAACATCTGAGATAATAAGAGTATTCCGATCTTTACATATACCTGCTCATATGCAAAGATTTGGCCGCTTCACCTATACCTGTTCATAGGTGAGTAGCGGGGGAACATCTGAGATAATAAGAGTATTCCGATCTTTACATATATCTGCTCATATGCAAAGATTTGGCCGCTTCACCTATACCTGCTCATAGGTGAGTAGCGGGGGAATACCTGATACTTGGGAAGAATATTCCGATCTTTACATATACCTGCTCATATGTAAAGATTTGGCCGCCATGCCTATACCTGCTCATAGTCATGTAACGGGGGAATCTCCTCGAGATTGTATGAAAATCTGTGATTTGATGAACAAAGGGGCTAGCCCAAGTGTTCAAGAGTTCCTTGACAAAGTACCTGGATATCATCAGAAGTACCTGAAAAGGTTTGATCAATAGACACCTGAACACAATCAAAGGCATCTAGAGATTGCAAAAAATGATCAAATGTGGGACCTGACAATTGCTTGAACAGGTTAGGGATACCTAGATAGTCATAGACATCCTAGGGATAGAGATATACTTACCTGGTGACATCTCCAACTCTGAAGGTGTGTCTCCTGTTAGACACGATTTTAAGTAACATGTAATACGCATTCGCACACTGTCAAGAATACATATGCACATGAACTATGATTTCAATTGATTTTCATGCACGATGGTTTTGTCAAATCAGCATTACAAACTTCGCTGGGGAAAGATCATGACAAGACAATCCGAACTCACAAGCAGATATCTTGAAAATGTCGAATGAGGGACTTCCGGTCCAAAAGGGCTTTCACTCACTCTCGTCGAGAAGTGGCTAATTTATGAAAATCGCTCCATCTCACCATCATCATGTCGACAAGGGTCTGAGTATTCTCGCAAGCGGTACGACTTTACCAATCTGAGAGGTCTTTGTTAGGATCGTAACATGGGCTTGGTCAATGGCTTAGCAAAAGAGACTCTTCGAGTCAAGGCTATTGAAAGAAAATACTCTGCAATTGTCTCCGGGTTTACAAGTCAAGAACCTGCAAAAATGAGATAGAAATGGACTTGCTCGCACTTCTTCGAGCTAAGCTTATAAACATCAGAAACTCTACGTTAGTTCAAGTGCCTTAATCTGAAGAGACTTTGCAAGGGACGTAACGTAGGCTAGGCTCATGGGTTGAGAAATGAATGGATCATAAGGCTCAAAATGTGTATAATTGGGATGAACAAGTTGGTGATCATCTCGGCATTGTCACCGGTCTTCTTCTTCACCAGGGATTGTCTTCTCAGTAGATGCTCCATTGGTTTCGAGAGTTTATCACCTGACTCCTCAAGACTTTGGATACTTTTGTGACTTCGAGACAACTAAACATTTTCTAAAGTCGTCACTTTTCTCCATTTTTTCCTTTTTTCACGGGCATCGGCCTTGCTTTTACCAGGCACACTGCTTTTTCATGCCCTCTAGTTTTTTTTTTTTTTTTTTTGACATACACTGTCTACAATGCATACATTGGCTAGCCACACTTTGGCTTGTTTTGACCGAATGACTAACATTTGGACTCTCGGGGTCTTGTCTTTTGTCGGCGCTCTGGATATGCTGCCTGAACAATGATGACTTTTGCCTTGCCCCAGTGTGGGGGATGATCACCAACTGGGTTTAAGAAATGAATTTGCAGGCTCAATTGGGCTTAACAAAGGGTAAAGTGTGTATAGGATAGAGAAAGAAATGCTCTTCGTCATCCTAAGGCACTTGAACTTCACGCGAATTCATCTGAAAAAGCAACACTCGAAGATTGATGCAAGTGAGAGCATGAAAATTTCTATTCATTTTTCACCTTATGACGCTGACTTACCTCCAGTTTGCCCCGATGTGGGGTGGTTCTTGACAGGGGTAATTTGAATGAATTTCTCCAAATATTTAGGCTCAAAGTGGCAAAACAATGGATAACCTGTAGTGTTTGGGATAGAGAAATGAACCGCCTCTCGTCATTTCGGTTGCCGTACCTTTTGCGAGATAACCCTTCGCCTTGCCGACATGGAATTTTTCCACTTAACTCACTGGGGATTAGTGAACGGGACTGTGTATAGGATATGGCTTGCCTTTCATCACCCCGATGTACCTCATTCAACACATTCAATTCATTCCACGTGAGTTATCATATCGTCTAAATAGATTCCCCTTTTGAAATCGATAATGCAGACTGACAAAATGATCAAACATAATTTAAAGCCAAGGCACACATTCCATTTTTCAATTGATTGAAACCATTTATTCATAAATGAGATGTTTGCAATTCAGAATATAAAACCGAACATTTAAAAACTTTCGCCGCAAAAATGTTAGATCTTATCAGGGATAATAGATCTTCACAGCATCAGAATTAACAGGAGTGGAGAACTCACGACCATCCATTTCTGCGAGGATCAGGGCACCTCCGGGAAGCACCTTTTTAACCACATATGGACCAATGTAGTTTGGGGCAAATTTTCCTCCAGGAACAGGAAAGACTGGCAGTACCTTTCTTAGGACTAGATCATTTACCTCGAAGTGTCTTGGACGCACCTTTTGATTGAAAGATCTAGCTACCCTCTGCTGATAGGTTTGACCGTGGCAAATGGCTCTCAATCGCTTCTCATCAATTAGGTTTAACTGCTCATGCCTTAGTCGCATCCATTCTGCCTCGGACAATTCCACTTGAGACAATACTCGTAAGGAAGGGATCTCTACTTCGACGGGTAGGACTGCTTCCATGCCATACACCAAGGAAAAAGGGGTTGCTCCGACAGAGGTTCGGATTGAAGTTCGATACGCCATTAGTGCAAATGGTAACCTTTCATGCCAGTCACGATAGTTTTCAGCCGTTTTGGCCAAGATCTTCTTGATGTTCTTGTTGGCGGCTTCAACTGCTCCATTCATCTGTGGACGGTAAGGAGATGAATTCAGGTGCCGGATTTTGAACTCGTTGAACAACTGATCAATGAACTTGTTGTTCAAATTTGTCCCATTGTCAGTGACAATAGCCTCAGGGACACCATAGCGAGCGACTATGTCCCGCCTGATGAATTTTACAACATTCTTTGCGGTGACGTTTGCATAAGATGACGCTTCAATCCACTTAGAGAAATAGTCAATCGCAACCAAGATAAATCGATGTCCATTTGATGCCTTGGGATTAATCGGGCCAATCACATCGATGCCCCACATTGAAAAGGGCCATGGCTCAGACTGCTGATGTAATTCCGTCGGGGGAACATTTATCTTATCCCCATGAACCTGACAACGATGACATCTTCGAACATGTTGGATGCAGTCATTCTCAAGACTGAGCCAATAATAACCTAACCTCATAATCTTCTTAGCTAACATGTGGCCATTCATGTGTGGACCACATATCCCCTCGTGTACTTCTTGCATGATTCTGGTAGCTTCAACCGCATCCACACATCTCAATAGGATTGAATCATATGATCTTTTGTACAGCTTCTCACCACTAACAAAGAATTTTGAAGCCATTTTCATTATGTACTTCCTGTCAGCCGGGGTGCTTCCCTCAGAAAATTCTTGTCTCTGGATGTACCTCATGATATCATAATACCATGGCTTTTCATCAGGTTCTCCAGTCACAACCATACAATAGGCCGGTTTTGTCAGGACTTCAATCTTCAAGGGTTCTACCTCTAACCCATCAATCACTTGCAACATGGATGATAGCGTAGCTAGCGCATCAGCAAACTGATTATGAGACCTCGATAAGTACTCAAAAGAGACATCTTCGAATTCCTTTATGATTTCTTCGAGGTATTCATGGTACGGCACTAGCTTGGTGTCTCTTGTCTTCCACTCTCCCACAGTTTGGAGAATAATCAAAGCAGAATCACCAAACACTTTTAACTTGGTTATCCTCATTTCCACTGCGGCTTGGAGTCCGAGGATGCAAGCTTCGTACTCGGCTATGTTGTTGGTACAGGGGAACACCAACTTTGCTGCTACTGGATAATGTTGCCCATCTGGGGATATTAAAACTGCCCCAGTGCCGGAACCGGCTAAGTTTACAGCTCCATCGAAAAACATGGTCCACGTATCTTCCTTTATTACCAAAATACGATCTTCTGGAAAATATCTATCATCATCAGGGACTCCAGGATTTTCAGCTAACACATCAGCAATTACTCGACCTTTAACTGACTTTTGTGGCTTCATCTGGATATCAAACTCTGAAATTAAAATCTGCCACTTGGCTAACTTTCCTACCAAAGCTGGCTGATCAAGTAAATACTTAATGGGATCGTTCTCAGTCACAAGAAAAGTTTGGTGATGCAGTGTATATTGTCGCAGCCTATGGAGCACCCATACTAGCGCAGCGCAAGTCTTCTCGGTTTCAGAATAATTCAACTCTGAGACAGTGAACTTCTTGCTTAGGTAATAAATGGCTCGCTCTTTCCCATCTTCAGGACTTTCCTGGGCTAGCATCGCACCTAAAGATTCACTATGAATCGTGAGGTAAAGGATCAAAGGCTGGCCCGGCATTGGTGGGACTAGCACTGGTGGTTTCATCAGGTATTGCTTTAGTTCGTTAAACGCTTCCCGACAACCCTCATTCCATTTCACTTGAGCATTCTTCCTTAGAAGTTTGAAGAATGGCTTAGCAGTTGCTGAGAGTTGAGAAATAAAACGGGCTATGTAGTTCAATCTACCCAGGAGACTTCGCACTTCTTTCACGGTCGACGGGGGTTGTAACTCACATATAGCCTTCACTTTGGAGGGGTCAATTTCAATGCCTTTACTGCTTACTATGAACCCAAGTAATTTACCCGAGGTTGCTCCGAATACGCACTTGGCTGGATTGAGACGGAGTTTAAACTCGCGGAGCCTCTCGAATAATTTCCTCAAGGTATCAACGTGACTCTTCCCAGGTCGAGACTTGGCGATCATGTCATCGACATAAACCTCAATCTCCTTATGCATCATATCATGGAAGAGCGTCACCATTGCCCGTTGATATGTTGCCCCGGCATTTTTAAGGCCGAAGGGCATGACCTTATAGTGGAATGTCCCCCAAGGAGTGATGAACGCCGTTTTCTCCTTATCATCGTCTTTCATTTTTATCTGATTATAGCCCGAAAAACCATCCATGAAGGAAAACAGCTCGAACCCTGCAGTACTGTCCACCAAAACGTCTATATGTGGCAATGGGAAATCGTCTTTAGGGCTAGCCTTGTTTAGATCGCGATAGTCGATGCAAACCCGAACTCGACCATCTTTTTTCATGACCGGCACAATATTGGCCACCCAGTTGGGGTATTGGGTGACTTCGATGAATCCCACTTTCAAAAGTTTCATGACCTCCTCCTCTATTTTCTTGGAAAGTTCAGGCTTGGTCCTTCGCAGCTTCTGTTTCTTGGGCGGCACGTCTGGATTAGTGGGTAGACTATGTTCCACGATAGAAGAATCTAGACCCGGCATATCGACATACGACCAGGCAAAGATATCCTGGTAATCCTTCAGCAGTTGGACCAGGCGTTTAGCTTCACCTTCGGGAAGGGTTGCCCCTATCTTCACCTCTTTGAGTTCTCCGGAATCACTCAAGTTGACAGTGATAGTTTGGTCTACCGTTAGGACTTTAGGTCTTTCATGATGCTCTAGATCACGCTGGAGGTCCGAGGAATCTTCGAGTTCATTGGCGTCATCGAGATCAGGTTCGGTAGCACATAATTCATCAGATTGGACCATTCCCATACCCTTACGTGTCACAAGATTGCCCCTGAAACATAAAGTAGGGGGTTCAGTAGGACAAACAGGGCTAAACAGTGTATTCCTATTGATTTCTTTTATTTTGAAATTCTTTTTAAAAGGTTTTAACACGAGGAAACATGAAGAAGCCCAGGCCTCAGAATTCTCCTTGGACTATATTTTATTTTATTGGTTGGATATCATCACCGGGCTGGTTTGATGTACCTCAACATGCCCTCAAAACGAAAATAACTTGTAATTTTATTGATTATCACCAAATGAATTACATTTATTGGAATGGAAATTGCAACAATCAAATCCTAGAAATGAAAAGTACTAAAAAGTAGCTCCCGAGACGGGGCAAGTCCTAAAAAGCAGTAAAAATTCCCGCGTAGGGGAGTGTGCGAAAAAGGTAAATGTGTTACTCTTGCGGGCCAGTGCCCATTCCCTTCAACGGTCCTTCCTCAATAGCTCCAATGAAGCAATCATCGAACAGGGCAGTGATTCCCTCCATTACATCATCAGGATCTTCTGTCACTAGAAGTGTTGGATCATCCATACCTCCCCATCCATCTGGGACAATGTCACGGGGGTCAACATAGAAGCTCGGGGGTGCTGAGTATTTGACATAATAGTCGAACTTGCCGCTCGGCTGCCCCAGAGTGTCGATCACCTCTTTCTCTTCATGCATCATTCTTGCAGGGCCTGGGAATGTGGTGCGGAGGTGTGGAGGCAACCTACCACGCCCACGTTCTTCGCCATTTGGCTCTTCTTCGGATCGCAATCTATTTTGACCATTTCTTCGACCACGTCCACGTCCACGTGCCACATTGTTCGGCTCACTCGACCCCAGGTATCCCAACCCAGTAATGCGGGGCCTCTGAGAAACTTCCACCGGTTGGCGGATGCCTTGACTACTTCTACCAAGACCTTCACCTGGAGTAAAGCCGTGAGAGATCATTACTCTCCCAATCATGACCGCAGCATTTGACACCTCAGGAATAGGCGGTGATGATCCTCTTGACGCATGTATGGTTGATACGAGCTCCAGCGACTGATAGCTCGATTCTATTTTGCAATCAGGCTCAACATAGGGGATAGCCGTTGCGTGGTAGATTGGGTGTTCTTCTTCACCGTGGACCGTGACTAACTTTCTCTCCACGACGAACTTTACCATCTGATGTAGACTGGATGGCACAGCTCCAGCAGTATGAATCCATGGACGACCCAACAGAAAATTGAATGCAGTGGGAATGTTCATAACTTGAAATAGGACATTGAAAATCGTTGGTCCTATCTGTATGTCAAGGTGTATTTCTCCCATCACTTCTTTCTTCGTTCCGTCAAAGGCTCGTACGGTGGTTCTTGCAGAACTTATCCTAGAAGGATCTATCTTAAGGCGGTGTAAAGTCGCCAAAGGACAGATGTTTAGGGCTGACCCGTTGTCAATGAGTACCCGGGCAACATGTGAGGCCTTATATTTGACGGAAATATAGAGTGCCCTGGTATGCCCCCTCCCTTCTAGAGGGAACTCTTCATCTGAAAAGGCTATGAGGTCCTTAAGGAGTATAGAGCCCACAAATTCCTCTAATTTGTCATGATCGATCGTTTCTGGCACGTGGACTTCACTTAACACCTTCATTAAGGCCTTCTGATGCATGACAGATGTCTGGAGCAGCTCAAGCAGGGAGATTTGCGCGGGCAGCTTGCGCAATTGTTCAACTATGTTGTACTCGCTAGCCTTAATCACAGCTAGAAATTCCTTGGCTTCTTCATCAGTAACGGGTTTTGCAGGTTGGGCATTAGCTTGGCCGTAGGAACGCCCAGATCTGGTAACTAAGTCGACATCGAGACTGTAGGACCAGGGAACCGCCTTATTGTCACTGTACTCATACGGTTGAGGTATCTCGATCACTATCCCTTCATCAGTTGTAGGCGTGCTTACAGTGATCTCCTCATTATCGGACGCGTCTTCAAGCGGAGGCATGTCTTCAGGCAGAGGGTCGCCCTTGTCGCTCCTGATGTTCAATGTAGCAAACTCCTCCTCCCAATTAATAACCACTTCGGAGATAGTGGAAACGATGCCAGTGTGGTCAGCATAAACAATCATTCCAGCTTCTACCATTCTTGAGATTCTCTCTTTCATGAGAGCCAGGGGCAGGTCTTCATTACTTGGGTAACAACCGGCCTTCACTAACTCACCGTAGACGTCGGTAGTACACACCTTAACATTCTTGATTCGACCAGCATTGAAGCTAAATATGGCATTCACATTGCCTGCGTGATCAGGGAGTGGGTTGCTCTGAACATTCGGCTTAGCAGGTTGAAATGAGAACGCCTTCGTGTCTAGGAGGTTTTGGATTTGGTGCCTGAGGGCATAGCAATCATCGGTTGAGTGTCCCGGCTCACCCATGTGATAATCACATTTCTTTGACGGGTCGAAGTTATAGAACCGCTCAGGATTGGGCCGCTTTGGCTCAGTAGTGAGCAAACCTTTCTTCTGGAGCACCGTCAACACTTGAGACAACGATCCGGGGAGGGGAGTGAATTGCCTCTTGTTGTTCCTCCTCTGAAAAGGTTGACGACTCGAGTTTTGTTGCTGAGCTTCTACTACTTGGATCGCTGGGGCGGAGTTAGCATTCCGCCGGCTCGGCTGGTTATAAGCCATATTCACTTCAGCTGCCGGTTCTTTCTCTTTCCTCGCACCAAATCTTCTGGTCGAGGAGGACGGCTCGACAAACCATCCATCTTTCAGCCCTATTTCAATTTGTTCGCCCATGGGGATGAGTTGGTTGAAGTTGTCAGTCGGAATGGCAACCATCCGATTACGGTATTCGAACGGGAGAGTTTTCACGAACATCCTCTTTAACTCACTGTCTATGGGTTCTGGGACAACCTGAGCAGCTAAATTCCTCCATCTGATAGCATAGTCTTTGAAGGACTCAGTCTTTTTCATCTGGGCGCGTTCGAGATCATCACGGGTAGGAATGATGTCCGTTATGAATCTGTACTGCTTCAAGAATGCTTCACTGGCTTCTTTCCAAGTTTTGAGGCCATTTATCTTCTTCATGAGATACCAGCTCAAAGCAGGACCCGTCAAACTTGCTTGAAAGGCATGAATCATCAGGAGTTCGTTATCAACGTACGAAGTCATTTGCACGTGATAGAGCTGTAGGTGGGCTTTTGGACATGTGGTGCCATTGTACTTGTCGAAATCCGGCATTTTGAACTTCTTTGGGATTTTGATCTGTGAGTAAAGGGACAGATCAATCGAAGGTGAATCCTGCGAACCTTCCAGCTGCTTCACTCTTTCTTCAAGTTTATTGACCCGCTCATCAGGTTTGTCCTTGTTGACGATGATCTGGACAGGGTCATCTTCTAAATCAGGAATATCGTCATCTCCGTCAACATCGACACTTTTCCTGATTTTCTGCTTTGGGACAGACGCTTCGGGAGGTGTCGAAACAGGAACCGACCGGAGAGCTTTGATCTCAGCGGACATTTGTTGCATCGCGATGACAAGCTGCTTGATGTGGTCTTCCACACCAATAACACGTTCTTGCAAGTCGGTTTGATCGGCCATTCTGGCTCTCGACCGTGTACGAATGGGCGACCGTGATCGGTCCGTAGCTACCTAATTTCGAAATGAAACAGGCATACATGAGTGTTAAGCGAAATGATACGCCAATCCATGACATTGGTCTAACCGCTTTGAATTGAAAGGACCTCTTTATTGAAATGGCGAAAATTTTTACACCAATTAATGACTTGAAATTGAACTGAATATAAAGACAAATGACTCAATTCCTAAACAAACTTTAAAACTGAAACTGAGATAAGAAAAGAACTTCGAGTTTTTTTATTTAGCTTGATCTATAGACATATGGGAGGCGACTTCCTTCTTCAGTTGCTCATAAGCTCGAGCTATCTTGGATGCTTTTTCTTCAGCTTCTTCGGCCTTCCTTTTGAGGCGATTGTTCTCTGAGCGATTGGCGGACTTGAGAGGCACCTTAGGTATCTTCGGGAGCCAATCTTGCGGGATTTTGTGCCGACGAATGTACTGGGTTGTCGCGAAATAGGACTTCTGTTCTCCCTTTAGTTCTCTTTCGGGCCGTGCTATCTTCAACACACGACACTTCCTCCACATCTTATTGAGCTGGGCTACAGTCGCTTCGTGGTCTTTATCATCATCGGCGAAGTCAACTTGCAGGAGTTCTGGTTGTAACGCCGGAGGGAGTCCTTGGAGAATCTGATACTGACGAGACACTCTGGCGGGGTAGTATTCGATCGCACCAGTGAAACCTAATAGTGGAACCGGCCCGATACCATTACATGTAAGCCGAGCTTCCTCGACTTTGAACCAATTAGCATGCCATTGGAAACCTTGGGGTCTAGCATTTTTCATGAAAATGATCCATTCAGAGTAATGATAATCGGGTGCATCCCCTTGTTTTTCTTTGTACCTTAAAACTGGATGGCTAGAATCACTAAGCTCGGATATTGTGAGTAAATTGCCGCACCCTTTTATATGAGACAAAAACCAGATTTGCAAAAGTTCGAGGGGGGCATGAAAAGTTTTGTCAACATGTTGCTTAAATTTAGTGAGGGAAATGAAAGTCTCTGCTAAAATGATGTTGATAAAATTCTTTTCAAGACAGACCTGTTGGACCAACCATGCGATTGACGGATTACATGCATTCTTACAGTGAGGAAAAATCACGAACCCGAAAAACGCTAGCAAAAAGATTCTGCCTTTTTGAAAAGATGTGGCTTTTTCAAAACACTGGCTCAGGAATGAAAAAGGACATGTGCCACGATTTGCTTTTAAAACTTTTCCCAATTCATCTTTTCCGACATTCAAAAATTCAGCCAACATTAAAGTAGAATCAATTCCCAAAGGTGGTGTGACTAAATCCGACTCCAATGGTTTTCCAATGAGCACGCTATATTCTTCCAATGTCGGGGTGAGCTCGTGCTTACCGAATATAAAGGTAGAGGTCTCGGGACACCAGAAGTGCGCTAATGCTCGAACGAGGCCGGTACGGACCTTGACCTCCAGTAGGGGGAGGAGCCTCCCGATGTGGCCCTCAACTAACCTGCGGTTGGTCGGACTGAGTAGATTCCACCAGGCACGGAGCTCGTCCTTAGGAGCATCAAGAATCCGGATGTCTGCCCCTCCCATAGTGTATAGACCAAGACTCACGAGTGATGTGCCAAAATTTAGGTGTCGACATACTACCCCGCTAGAGCGTCTCGTCAGTATCAGATTCTCCAAGGGCTCCCTCCAGCGTTACAACCAGAACTCCTCCAAGTTGACTTCGCCGATGATGATAAAGACCACGAAGCGACCGTAGCTCAGCTCAATAAGATGTGGAGGAAGTGTCGTGTGTTAAAGATAGCTCGGCCCGAAGGAGAACTAAAGGGAGAGCAGAAGTCCTATTTCGCGACGACCCAGTACATTCGTCGGCACAGAATCCTGCGGGATTTGCTCCCGAAGATACCCAAGGTGCCTCTCAAGTCCGCCAATCGCTCAGAGAACAATCGCCTCAAAAGGAAGGCCGAAGAAGCTGAAGAAAAGGCATCCAAGATAGCTCGAGCTTATGAGCAATTGAAGAAGGAAGTCGCCTCCCATATGTCTATAGATCAAGCTAAATAAAAAGCTCGAAGTTCTTTTCTCATTTCAGTTTCAGTTTTTAAAATTTGTTTAGGAATTGAGTCATTTGTCTTTATATTCAGTTCAATTTCAAGTCATTAATTGGTGTAAAAATTTTCGCCATTTCAATAAAGGGGTCCTTTCAATTCAAAGCGGTTAGACCAATGTCATGGATTGGCGTATGATTTTGCTTAACACTCTGTATGCCTGTTTCGTTCCAAAATTAGGTAGCTACGGACCGATCACGATCGCCCATTCGTACACGGTCGAGAGCCAGAATGGCCGATCAAACCGACTTGCAAGAGCGTGTTGTTGGTGTGGAAGACCAGATGAAGCAACTTGTCATCGCGATGCAACAAATGTCCGCTGAGATCAAAGCTCTCCGGTCGGTTCCTGTTTCGGCATCCCTCGAAGCATCAGTCCCAAAGCAGAAAATCAGAAAAAGTGTCGATGTTGACGGAGATGACGATATTCCTGATTTAGAAGATGACCCCGTCCAGATCATCGTCAACAAAGACAAACCTGATGAACGGGTCAATAAACTTGAAGAAAGAGTGAAGCAACTGGAAGGTTCGCAGGATTCACCTTCGATCGATCTGTCCCTGTACTCACAGATCAAAATCCCAAAGAAGTTCAAAATGCCGGATTTCGACAAGTACAATGGCACCACATGTCCAAAAGCCCACCTACAGCTCTATCACGTACAGATGACTTCGTACGTTGATAACGAACTCCTGATGATCCATGCCTTTCAAGCAAGTTTGACGGGTCCTGCTTTGAACTGGTATCTCATGAAGAAGATAAATGGCCTCAAAACTTGGAAAGAAGCCAGTGAAGCATTCTTGAAGCAGTACAGATTCATAACGGACATCATTCCTACCCGTGATGATCTCGAACGTGCTCAGATGAAAAAGACTGAGTCCTTCAAAGACTATGCTATCAGATGGAGGAATTTAGCTGCTCAGGTTGTCCCAGAACCCATAGACAGTGAGTTAAAGAGGATGTTCGTGAAAACTCTCCCGTTCGAATACCGTAATCGGATGGTTGCCATTCCGGCTGACAACTTTAACCAACTCATCCCCATAGGCGAACAAATTGAAATAGGGCTGAAAGATGGATGGTTTGTCGAGCCGTCCTCCTCGACCAGAAGATTTGGTGCGAGAAAAGAGAAAGAACCGGCAGCTGAAGTGAATGTGGCTTATAACCAACTGAGCCGGCGGAATGCTAACTCCGCCCCAGCAATCCAAGTAGCAGAAGCTCAGCAACAAAACTCGGGTCGTCAACCTTTTCAGAGGAGGAACAACAGGAGGCAATTCACCCCCCTCCCCGGATCGTTGTCTCAAGTATTGACAGTGCTCCAGAAGAAAGGCTTGCTTACTACTGAGCCAAAGCGGCCCAATCCTGAGCGATTCTATAACTTCGACCCGTCAAAGAAATGTGATTATCACATGGGTGAGCTGGGACACTCAACCGATGATTGCTATGCCCTCAAGCACCGAATCTAGAACCTCCTAGATATGAAGGCTTTCTCATTTCAACCTGCTAAGCCGAATGTTCAGAGTAACCCACTCCCTGATCACGCAGGCGATGTGAATGCCATATTTAGCTTCGATGCTGGTCGAATCAAGAATGTTAAGATGTATACTACTGATGTCTATAGTGAGTTAGTGAAAGCCGGTTGTTACCCGAGTAATGAGGACCTTCCCCTTGCCATCATGAGAGAAAGAATCTCAAGAATGGTAGAAGCTGGGATGATCGTTTATGCTGACCACACTGGCATCATTTCCACTATCTCTGAAGTGGTTATTAATTGGGAGGAGGAGTTTGCTACATTGAACACCAGGAGCGACAAGGGCGACCCTCTGCCTGAAGACATGCCTCCGCTTGAAGACGCGTCCGATAATGAAGAGATCATTGTAAGCACGCCTACAACTGACGAAGGGATAGTGATCGAGATACCTCAATCGTATGAGTATAGTGATAATAAGGCGGTTCCTTAGTCCTACAGTCTCGATGTCGACTTAGTTACCAGATCTGGGCGTTCCTACGGCCAAGCTAATGCCCAACCTGCAAAACCTGTTACTGATAAAGAAGTCAAGGAGTTCCTAGCCGTGATTAAGGCTAGCGAATACAACATAGTTGAACAATTACGCAAGCTGCCCGCACAAATCTCTCTGCTTGAGCTACTCCAGACATCTGTCAAGCATCAGAAGGCCTTAATGAAGGTGTTAAGTGAAGTCCACGTGCCAGAAACGATCGACCATGACAAATTAGAGGAATTTGTGGGTTATATACTCCTCAAGGACCTCATAGCCTTTTCAGATGAAGAGTTCCCTCTAGAAGGGAGGGGGCATACCAAAGCACTTTATATTTCCGTCAAATACAAGGCTTCACATGTAGCCCGGGTACTCATTGACAACGGATCAGCCTTGAACATCTGTCCTTTGGCAACTTTACATCGCCTTAAGATAGATCCTTCTAGGATAAATTCTGCAAAGACCTCCGTACGAGCCTTTGACGGAACGAAGAAAGAAGTAATGGGAGAAATTCACCTTGACATACAGATAAGACCAACGATGTTCAATGTCCTATTTCAAGTTATGGACATTCCCACTGCATTCAATTTTCTGTTGGGTCGTCCATGGATTCATACTGCCGGAGCTGTGCCATCCAGTCTACATCAGATGGTGAAGTTCGTCGTGGAGAGAAAGTTAATTACAGTTCACGGTGAAGAAGAGCACCCAATTTACCACGCAACAGCTATCCCCTATGTTGAGCCTGATTGCAAAATAGAATCGAGCTATTAGTCGCTCGAGCTCGTATCCACCATACATGCGTCTAGAGGATCATCACCGCCTATTCCCGAGGTGTCAAATGCTGCAGTCATGATTGGAAGGGTAATGGTCTCTCATGGCTTTACTCCGGGTGAAGGCCTTGGTAGAAATGGTCAAGGTATCCGCCAACCGGTGGAAGTTTCTCAGAGGCCCCGCATTACTGGGTTGGGATACCTGGGGTCAAGTAAGCCAAACAATAGGGAACGTGGACGTGGACGTGGTCGAGGTCGAGGTCAAGGTCGAAGAAATGAGCAGAATAGACAGCGATTCAAAGAAGAGCCAAATGGTGAAGAACGTGGGCGTGGAATTACCCAAAATAACGGAAAGCTTGGGCGTGATAGGTGTCGCGACCTAAAAAATTTCCCTTCTCAGGCTAATGGATTATTAGGACTAAACCTAACTCGAGCCCTCCCAAGCCCTACCAATTCGCAACTTAGGGTTTAAGTTTTTTAACATGCAAATGTTTTCATACTTGGAGTCGCCACTAATCAATTTGTGGTAGGTCGATTAGAAACCTAAATAAAACATAGGGAGATATGTTTTATTCCTACGAACCAGAGATTCTAAGTCCGGGGACTTGATTACGCTAGATCTAGTCTAACGCCCTTTCGGTACCTTTTCTTTTCAAAAATATTTTGGCAAGCAGTTTGGATCCATTTTAACTTAGTCACTAACATGTGAGGTGTTCATGCGGGTACGCAAACCACCAATTTAACACTCAAGAAAGCATTAAATAAATTGCAAGATTAGGAGAATTGCTTACCTCGAAGCAACGTAAGCATCTGCATGGTTAGCTAGAAAATCACATCAACAACCTAATATGATTTCTAATTAACAAGCAGTTCATTCCACATTTTTTGATTTTCACTTATTTAAATGAAAGCTAACCTACGTGCAATGACGTACAAGAATTGACATGCGAACAATGCAACCTAACATGCAAACTATATGTCATGCGACGACGTGACCTGATTCTGATGACGGGCAAACGATTTATTTTTGGTATTTTCTGGTGAAATTCGGAATAAAAATATGCCTAAATTAACGTGCAACCCATGATGACCTAATATGTCCTAACATGATTTATTTTTGGGATTTTTGTTAAAATTTGAAATAATAAATTACTTAAATAAAGAATGCAATCTATCCTAATCTACCATAAAACAATTCATTCTTTTTTTGGGATTTTCATGAAAATTCGGAATAAAAAAAAGGCTAAATAATCTATTAAGATTAGAAAATTACTTAATTTAAACTAGGGAATGGATTATCTCAAGTCCTAATTTAAATTAAATAATTACTCTATCGTCTAGATATATTTAGGATTCCTAAACATGCAAAATTCAAATTCAAATCCTAACTGATATTTTTTGAATTTTCTTTTTTATTTGAAAAGGAAAGATAATTTAAACAAAGATAGCATCCACATTTAAAATAACCACGCAATCCACAATATTCGTTTCAAACTCGGATCAGGCACAAAAATCGAATTACCGGTCATATCTACAGGGTTATAGATATTAATGGAAAGTCGATCGTTCAAATTTGGAAAGCAGATAAAAATCATTATCGTATCCAAGGGATTAGGGATAGGATAATGATCTTCCGTATCGCCACGTATCATACCTTAGGGATAAGGTCGGATAATTGTCCAGATACGTTGCTGAATTAGGAAAGATTCCTAATTTTGAATATTTTCAAATATTGCGAACAAGGCAAACATTATCCTAAGATATCTAGTAATCCACGCAATATTCACAGAATATTCAAACACTCAAAAATGAAGAAACGAAATATTCTAAAAATATTAGATAATGTTCAATTACCTAATTTGCGGATAATTTCCAAATTCGAACTTGCGGATTGGGACGAACGGTGAACGGCGGATTTGGCGGTGCGGTGACGGGAACGACGACGGAGCGGCGGCGACGGAACAGCAAGGCAGCGCCGGCGTGTGACGGCTCCGGCGAGGACGGAGACAGCAGCGTTGGGCTCGGCGGGGACAGCGGCTGGGATGTCGGCAGGGCGCAGCGACGGAACAGCAAGACAGCACCGGCGTACGACGGCTCCGGCGAGGACGGCAGCAGCAGCGTCGGGCTCGGCAGCAAGCAGCAGCGGCGTCGGCGGGAAGGGATCAGCGGCAGCGGCAACGGCAGCAGCAAGCAGCAGCGGCGTCGGCCTGAGGAGCAGCGGCGAGCGGCAACGGCAGCACCGGCGTACGACGGCTCCGGCGAGGACGGCAGCAGCAGCGTCGGGCTCGGCAGCAAGCAGCAGCGGCGTCGGCGGGAAGGGATCAGCGGCAGCGGCAACGGCAGCAGCAAGCAGCAGCGGCGTCGGCCTGAGGAGCAGCGGCGAGCGGCAACGGCAGCAGCAATCAGCAACGGCGTCGGCGGGAGAGGATCAGCGGCAGCGGCAACGGCAGCAGCAAGCAGCAGCGGCGTCGGCCTGAGGAGCAGCGGCGAGCAGCAGCACTGGCGGTGTCGGCGTTGGCGGGAAGGGGCGACAGCAGCCGCGGTGGCGTGAGGCGCGACGCCGGCGGGGGAAGGCGGCACCACGCGGGCGCGGCGGCGGTGGGAGCCGGTCTCCTTCTCTCCCTCTCTCTTTCTCACTCTCTTTTTCCTTTCGCTCACGTGTGTCTCTCGTGCTCTCAAAAATTCTGATCTGAAAATTGTGTTCTCCCACCTCTTTCTGACCTAATAATGTATATATATAGTATTAACCTAGGTCAATTAGATGGGCTTTTAATCCTAATGGGCTTAGGCTTGGGCTTTAATTTAAATGGGCTAAATTAATGGGCTGAATTAATTAATGATGATGGGCTGAATTAATTAATGAGAATGGGCTGAATTAAGTTCAAATTAAAACAACCAAGCCCGTTTGACTTGTAATTCCCGGCCCGTGCATTTCAAGCGAGCCGAGTCCCGTTTGATGAAATTTAAGCTCGTTCGTCACCGCCAGTCCGATGCAAAATGCAATTAATCTAAAATGAATTTAAACTATATGTTATGCAATTTAAATATTTTTTGTTTAGGGGTTAAAAATTTAATCCCTAATTTTCTATGCAAATTACACTAAATGGTTGCTAAAATTTAGGTGTCAACATCCCTTTCTCCAAAGCATTACACGACACAAATTACATTCCTCATAAGTGACCAAATGAAACGTTCGCAAATCATGCATTCAAAGTGAGAACAACGCTAGTATCGCAAACAAAGTGGTCCAACCTTGAGCAATTATTGGGCGAACTAGAGGGGCCGAATGAGCAACCAAAGTCTTCGATTTCGACCCCAATTCGTAACATTTAATGGACTTGTTTGCTGATGTCACAACTTATGAATGGACACGTTTGCCTAGAACGGAGGGAACGACCTCAACCCAACTTATCAACCACACAAGCTCTTCATCTTATCTCCTCACATAGGGACTTTTTGTGAAGGGGACCATCATATGTTGCTATATGACCCCTTGGTTTGCAAATTTTTGGACTAACTATTGACCCAAGTCTTCCATGCAAATACAGATCTATTTGTCAATTTTGTGAGTTTTATCACTGACAAAGTCATTGACTTTGATGCATCGTAGCATGCCGCATCGTGCACGATGCGGCATCTCTTAAACCTACGCACCTAGCGACCGCCTAATAAATCTGTTTCCTCGGTAGCATTGCTCTGAACACAATCAGAAAAACAGATTTGAGAACAAGATAGAATTTAACGTACCCAAAAACTTTGATCGTACATCTACTTAGAGTCTCTATATACATTAAAGAATTATGTTTTAATGTTTATCAGGTCTTTTATTTTTTACACATCGGTTGGAGATTTGTTACCAAATATACATAAGAACAAGAGATTTGCTAGGATTTGATTATAAAATTACATAAATCTATTATTTCTTGCATAGCGATTAGAGATTTGTTACCAATATAATCATAAAAATTATAGATTTGTTAGGATAAGAGATTTTATAACGTGAACATAAAAATAATTGATACATAAAACTCACACTTGAGAGCGCCATGCAGTATATGGCTTTTGTGTATTTAAATTCTTCTTCCTTTTTAAATCTTAATAGTTAGCCAGAAAAAATAGTGACTTCTAATTTCCAATTTTCAGTGATGAAACTTGTTCAGAGAGGTATTTTTAAGATCAATATTTCGATTTTATTCGCTAAATTTGTTTTAGATCTTGGTGCTATCAACAGAGTAGTTTGTCTCCAGTTTCCTTTTGTTTCGGCCATACACAGAGAACAAGCAACAAGAAAATATTAGGCAACCATACAGATGTCTAATTGGACATAGACAATCGCCTTTATTCTACCTCCATTCTCACTCTAAATAAGTTAGATTGTTCAAAACTCTTAATAGTCGTAATTTCTCCAAACGCATTACATGACAATAAGTCCCATTCCTCATCAGTGACCAAAGGAAGTGTTCACAGATCATAAATTCAAAGTGGAAACAACACTAACGTCGCAAACAGAGAGGTCCAATGTAGAGTTATCGTTGAGTGAACGAGAAGGGCCCAAATGAGCAACCAAAGTCTTCAATTTCAATCCTCGATTCGTAACATTTAATAGACTTGTTTACTGCTGTCACGAAGTTTGAATGAATACTTTGGTTCTAGAATGGATGGAATAACCTCAAATCATTTCTTAACCATACAAGCTCTTTACGTTATCTTCCCGCAAAGAAGGATTTTTTGTGAAGTGGACCATCATGCTGTCGCTATACGACCCCTTGGGTATGCAATTTTTGGACTAACTGTTGATCCAAGTCTTCCATGCAAATGACAAATCTATTGGCTGAATTTCCAGTCAATCAACCCATTGTCGATTTGGGCCAGAAGTTTTTCCTTATGTTCCCCGGTAGCTACACGGTACTGCACAGCACAAAATTCTGCATGTTACATCGATCGCAAAGTCATTGATTTGACGCATCGTAGCATGAGATGAGACATGTTCATACTAGTCACCAAGCACCGCCTATAAAATCTGCTTCTCTCTCTCGTACTCTGCTCATCAAAACAAAGTTCTCTGTTTGAAACAAAATGGCTCGCTCGTCGTTCTTCTACATGTTCATGCACTTGCTTTTCTTGTACTTGTGGTCTCATCCTATTGGCGCACACAATTTTTCTCATTTTGTCAATCCTCTGTGTCTCGAGGATGAAATGTCTGCACTACTGCAGTTTAAAGAGAGGTATGAAATCGCCAATGTTTCTGGTGATCCTCTCGCCCATCCTAAGACTCTATTCTGGAAAAACAGTCGGGATTGCTGCTCCTGGGATGGGATCGAGTGCGACAAGAACACTGGCCATGTAATTGTTGTCGACCTGGGAAGTAGTTTTCTCTATGGTTCTATCGATAACAACAGTACCCTCTTTCAGCTTTCTCACCTTGAAAGGCTCAATCTCAGCAACAATCACTTCAACTACTCTCAAATACCGGCCCGAGTTGGAGATCTGTCCAGATTGACTCATCTCGATGTCTCTTTTTCCAGTTTTTCCGGCTGGGTCCCATCAGAAATCTTCAAGCTGACAAGGTTGGTGTACCTTGATCTATGTTGCAATCTGGATCCATATACTAGTACAAGTTTGTTGGAAATGAAACCGTCGGGCCTGAGAAGCCTAGCTCAAAATCTGACAAGCCTGGAAGAACTTTTCTTAGGTGCCGTCAACATGTCGTCCGAAGTGCCCAACAATCTGGCAAATCTGTCTTCCCTAAGAAGGTTGAACATGGATGTGTGCAACCTATACGGTGTATTTCCATCTGCCATTTTGCATTTACCGAAGCTGCGATATCTTGGGGTGGGTTTCAACAAAGATCTCACGGGCCAATTGCCTGACTTTAACTCTAGTAGTCTTCTTGAACATCTGCGACTGCCAGTCACGAGCTTTTCCGGGGAGCTGCCCGCTTCAATCGGTAATCTTCGCTCCTTGCAGATATTGAATCTTAATTCCGAAACGTGCAATTTGACAGGTTCGCTACCCATGTCAATCGGAAACCTTCCTTCGTTGAGGTACCTCGACATAGCTGGTTGCAAATTTTCTTCATCTATCCCAGCATCATTTGCTAATCTTACCAACCTTGAATACCTATTTTTCGCAATGAACCCATTCACCCCCCAGTCCATTTCCTCTTTGTCTTGGGTTTTTAAGAATAAAAAGCTCGCCACTTTGGGTCTTGGGATGATCAATTTATATGGCAAGATCCCACCTTCAATCGGAAACTTGTCTCGGCTTGTGGACTTAAGCTTGGTTGGCAACCAATTGAGTGGTACCATCCCATCTCAGCTCGTGAACCTCACTCAGCTGAATAATTTGTGCCTCCGAATCAATCAACTATCGGGTTCTCTACCGTCTTGGCTTATGAACATGACTGGACTTGTCACGCTTGACCTTGGGGTCAATAAATTCGATGGTGAGATACCTTCATCAATTTCTCAACTCCAAAATCTCCAACTCCTCCTCCTTGTGAGAAACAAATTTAGCGGTACCGTTGAGCTAGACAGCTTTCTCAAGCTCAAACAATTGCAAGTGCTGCTACTATCATCTAACAAGCTATCATGCCGCCCGAGTAGCGCGAATGTTATTCTTCCTCAGCTTAGTGTCCTAGGATTGTCTTCATGCAATTTGAGTGAGTTTCCAGCATTCTTACAAAACCAAGAGCAAATGAATTGGTTGGACCTGTCGGATAACAACATTAGGGGAGAAGTGCCCTTTTGGGTGTGGAACGGAAGTTTTAATAGCATGGAGTACCTGAATCTCTCTCATAACTTCTTAACTGGTCTCGATCGATATTACCCAATCAATCCTTTATATATGCACACGATGGACCTATCTCATAACATCTTGAAAGGACCACCCCCTGAAGCACCGCCGTCCATATTGTCCTATCTAGTATCCAACAACATGCTGATGGGAGCATTGCCGCCATGGATCTGCAATTTGAGTTCAGCAATCACACTAGACTTGTCTTCTAACGATTTGACTGGTGAGCTTCCGGTTTGTTTGGGCAATATCAGCGAATCTCTCATGATATTGAACCTAAAAGGCAACAATTTCCGCGGAAGCATTCCGGAGGTGTCGGTGAGGGTGGCGCAACTGACAATGATTGATTTAAGTGACAACCAGTTGCAAGGCAAGTTACCGAGGTCCTTAGCCAATTGCAAATTGCTCGAGTTCATCAACTTTGGGAACAATTATATCACGGACACCTTCCCGTCATGGTTGGGATCTCTACCGGAGCTTCATGTCCTTATTTTGCGATTCAATAAATTCCACGGTGTCATAGAGAGGCCTAAATCTAGTTCCACATTCCTTAAGCTGCATATACTTGACCTTTCTAATAATGCATTTGACGGTAAGTTGCCCATGGAATTCTTTCGATCTTGGAATGCCATGAAATCTGAGATGGGCAACTTTACATACATGTACAAAAACCTACAACCATCAGCATACCGTATGTACACCTACTATGGCGATTATGATTTCTCCATGACGGTGATTTACAAAGGGCTTAATTTGTATTACCCAAAGATATCAAAAGTCTTCACGATCATCGACCTCTCCAGCAATTTCTTCAAAGGAGAGATCCCTAGTGTCATAGGTGATCTCAAAGGATTGCAGGGACTAAACCTTTCCAACAATTTCCTCACTGGTCACATCCCATCATCGTTAGGGAATCTCGCTGCACTTGAGTCATTGGACCTTTCTATGAACAAACTCTCGGGACAGATTCCCCAGAATCTTACAGAACTCGGGTTCCTTTCTTTCCTGAATATGTCTTACAACAATCTGACTGGGTCTGTGCCGAGAGGGAAGCAGTTCGATACGTTTTGGAATGATTCTTTTGAAGGGAACCCGGGATTGTGTGGGGAATTCATATCCAGGAAATGTCGAGATTCAGGAGATGCCTTAGGACAACCTCCGACCCACCAAGAAGAAGACTTGGGATCGCCAATTGAACTCGATTGGAAAATTGTTCTTATGGGTTATGGGAGCGGCTTAGTGATTGGAGTGGTCATCGGAAATGCATTCATCTCCTGGAAACATGTTTGGTTTGGAGGAAATGCTAGAAGAAGGCGACAGCCTAGTCAGAGGCTGCCTAGGAGGAGAAGGAACTCTTGGTCAGGCAAGCTTTTCAATTTCTGTAGGTATTAGAATTTATCGGAAAAATGAACTAGGTATTTCCTTCTTTTTCTTAAATGTACTTGTTTCTTCGTGGTATCTTTACTGTTATTTATGTCAAACGGTCACTTTCTTAGGTTAATCGCCCATCAGATATGTTTACCAGCTCTCTAACCTAAGCTTTTCTTTTTTTGGATAATGCCATTGTTAGCTTATTAACCAAGCTCATGCGCACCTTTTTCTAGGAGTGTTCATGGAAAAGTACTCCTATTTAACTATCGAATATAGATTGCCACGTGTATTCTTCTTTATCCATGGTTCGCATCTCAAGCTAAAACCCATTTACAGATTCTAGTAAAGCGAACAATAACAAGGGTACAATGTCCTGTAACTTTATGCAAATCTAGGCTCTCATCTGCGCTTCAATCATTTGCTTCGCTTGTTTGTCACCTCACAAATTGTACAGAAAATGGTCGTATTGTCATTTGAAACAAAAATTTGCATTTGGAGGTTGATTGGACAATAACCGCAGCCAATGATTCTCGTGAAATGTATATATATCAGTTTTGCTTTTCGGATCTTTTTTTATGTGAGTGCAGTAGGAAATAGGATTCTTTCTCATAGAGCAATATATTATGCAGAGAACCAACATGGCACAGTTGAATTTCTTAAAAGTTTTTACTCTGTCTGCATGCTAGTCATGTACTCCAAAATTTGTACAGATATTATCATTTGATTTTTCTGTAAAATCTTCTTCTTCTTTTTTCTCAAAGAAGATGGATCATTTGATATAGTGGCTTCTTGTGGACACCACAATTTTTTAGGTTAATATCACGAAAAAACCTAAATTATTACTCCTATGACAAATTTACATTAAACTAATTTTTCGGTCACCGAAATCCCCAAACTGGTATACCTATGACAAATTCATCCCAAACTAATTTTTTTACCATAAAAAACCCCAAATTGATATATTTGTAATAAATTTACCCTCTATTAGTTTTCATTAAATTGGATAAATACCACAAAAGCCACAAACCAGTATACTTGTGATAAACGAAGGTAAAATCCCAAACTAGTGCACCCATAAACTGCCACATGTCATCCAACTTAGCACTTTGATGATAAAATTTAACGGGAACTAATGAAGGTAAATTTATCATAGACGTACTAGTTTAGAGTTTTTGGTGGTTAAAAAATTAATTTTTGGTAAATTCGTCATAAGTGTACCGGTTTGAGGTTTTTCGTGGTATTAACCCTAACTTTTCCGATAAGCCAAGCATACGTCATTGTAAAAATATAATAATAATAATAATAATAAAAATAATAGGAAGAAAGAACAAATAAATAAATAAATGGAGAGAGTCCAATTCGGCCATTTATGCAAGGACCCAAACCCATTTGTCTCAGCCCATCTATCAAGTCTAATTCGCTCGCTTCAGCCCAGTCCACCAACCCAGACCCATCAACGCAGCCCATATTCGCATTAAGCTGCTTTGCACAGGCCCATATTCACAAGTGAAGGTGTGCGCTGGCAACAGAATCGACTCTCTCTCTAGCTTGCTTTCTCGCTTATCTGACTGACTTGGGTGATTCCTATTAAGCTCTCTCAGTCCCATTCATAACGGCAGACCGTATACACCCAAGAGCACCTCAGGAGACTGACCTCACCAGAAGTTCCTCCTCTCCAGAACCGAATTCCAGAGAATCCGTAATCGGTAATCGGTTCGCCTTCTTCGGACGTCGCTCACCGCCGTCGATCGTCGCTTCAAACCAGCCGTGAGCAAAGGCTCTCTTCGCCCCCTGCTCTCAGTCATTGTTGCTGAAGAGCTCAAGCCGTCTTTGCCAATTACTCTTTTGCCGACTCCGGTCTTTGAGTTGTTTTAGTGACTGGATTGCCTTACTTTGGTCCAGTCGGTATATTTAATCGAACCATATCTGCTTTGGTTTTAGCAAAACAGAGGCCAAGTATCGTTTGTTTCGTAGAAAATAAATGATTTGGAAAATATATATATTTTTAATGATAATTTATATCGCTTACAAAAATGAATGAATGAAAAATAATTTTATTTTCAAGATAAATTGTTGTCGGTAATGAAAGTATTTTTTATTGATTAATTATCTCAAGCGACATAAGTAATTATTTTTAGGAAAATATTTTTTAAATTATTATTTTCCGCAAAACAAATGGAGCTCTGGATAGAGATTGTGTGTAAATCTTATGTAACCGAGCTTCTGCTAGCGATTTGAACTCATTGTGTTGCTTTGGTGATTTTGTGAAAGACGAATCGTTTGACATAATTACGGTGTGTAGATCGTTAGATTAAAACGTCAGCTATATGATCGACGATTCTGTTAGTGGACCCGTGTACGAATTTGGGTAAAATTCTTGCATATCGGCGTCGGGTTGATCGTCACTAAGCCCAGTTGCTGTTGTAATTATTCCATTACCGGTTCGTGTATTCAATTACGAACATGTAACAAGGCCTGAGCTAGATCACGACGTTTGTGTCCTAACTCTTCAGCATTTGATCTTTTTCCCATTTATTGATGGGCAGGCATCCAATCATTGACATGCATGATATGGGACTAGAGAAGGCGTACGACTACAACATACGATACAAAAACGTGACACCCCATATTTGCTGACTGCATTTTAGCTGACGGGATAGGATAAGTTTACCTGTGAAGCAAATGAGAACGATTTCGATCATATATCACCAAACAAAAAAAAAACAAACCGTATTTCTAGAAAATTCTTTCTTTTCGCGAAACAAACGCGTCCTTAGAATATGAATATGAATACGAATTAGTAGGCTTTCCAAGTTTGACAACGATACACGCGATTTTGCTTTTTTTTATGTCCTGACGTAAGCTTATCATGATGTCGAGTAAACGTCCCATCAGAGTTTGGGGCACTAATCTTTAAAATAGTCTTTGCATCTCTAGCATTCTTCACGCAGTAGAAACCCCATACCTTCATCCAAGGAGATCGCCGAGAGAGAGCCCAAATCCAAGCCCATTAATATATCCAGTTGAACCCACATTCGCTCAAAAGCTTAAGTCAATGAGTTATGGGCAAACTTGAATATATTAACTGCTCAACATCACACTAATTTTTCGATATAGGACTTTTCTAACACAACTCACACGTGTATCTCAACATCTATTAATAATCCTTGAAGATCAACTGCTTTTGTAGTTTGTACAACATCGCCTTTTATCCATAACTTGCATGTTATGGGCTTGGATAATCATTTATGAGATTCACTCATGCTTTTGAAACTCTAGACTGTCGAAGTCATGCCTTCTTCAACATAACCTCATCTATATCTATACTATGCTAGTCGAACCGGTTCCATTTCATGGACACCTGAGTGGGTGAAGAATGCAAATGATATGTGGCAGAAGTGATTTAACTATTGCTGCATTTTAGGATAGAGATGGTCAAGCAATGATAGCAACATCGAAGCCCATTACGAAGGGAGAAGAGGTAATCTCATGGGGCTTAATATGGCTGGTTAGCATATGCTCGGATGAAGTTATGCTAGTTTTGGTGAGAAGCAATGCAGCTTCATTCTCTTATGATGAGCATGTGTGACCGAGAGGTGAGAAATCGTTAAATTTTGCAGGTCGCCATTTTATACATAGACAAGGATTTACCCTTTGAAGAGAGACAGTTACTGCTTGCAGACTATGGTTTCCTATGCAAGTGCACCAAGCGCCAAGAAGAATCATAATGGACACTAATGCATACGTATGCATCCAATGTTCGTTCGCACCACAAATTAAGGATTAATGGTTCAACTGCGGTCGTGAAAGCTATAACAACATAAGTATGACTTAATTAAAGGTTATGTTTGATCAACCAATATCCATACATTAACTTCACAAGCCATTTTCCGTGAGTTATATTGGGAATCTAACATATTTTCAATGTAATTACATAGATGAGATTAAAAAGAAAAAAACAAAAAAAAGGCAACAAGAAAAGCAACAAACCGAACCTAGGTGGACAATGGGCATGGACAAATTTGTTAGATCGAATAATTGAATAGCACAGGTATATTAGCATTTCATTAAATAGGTATATCAACATCTCATTGATTTAAAAGTGAATGTTCACGCCATTATTTATTTATTTTTATTTATATACTTATTTTTTTTGTTTATATACAAAATTAAAATAGTAATAGAAAATATTTATTGAGGGTGGGTACTACATAAATTAAATGGCCGAAAGAATGTCGGTGGGGATGATTATTTAGCATTTTTCACATATGACATGACACGCGCTGTGATATGTGAAGATGGCCTTCATATGATAATTACTAAATGACAAGCTTGAAAGGAATCGTATCGGTCAACTTAAGTGGAAAGCTGGTTAAATAATGATGACCAATGACCCTAGACTAAAAGAACTTCCATGATTGAAATTTACCCGGACCTTATGCTGGACCTTACGCGAAAAGAAAGAGAGTTCAATAGTGACAAAGTTGGGAAGGAGGACTTCAATGAGGGACCTTACAGGGAAATGAGGGTAAAAGTTGCTCCTTTTATCTTAATCGTGCCTCCTCTCGCCAGAGAAATCTTCTCACACACCATGAAAAGATACACTTTGCGAAACTGTAGACATAACTACTCAGCAATCGGGCGCTTTTATCAATCTTCATCTTCGATTGATGCATTAGCAACTGTCTATATTTTCCATAAATGATATTTGCTCCAACACTTGGTAAAACTTTTAAGCTTCTCGTTGATGACTTTATCAATAATTTATCAATTTCTTTCTAGTAGTCAACTGCTAAAAGATTTTTCCATCGGTAGCTAAAGTTTTACACCAGAACCTCATGATCTTGTTGTATCTACATCTTACACTATCAATGAGTTGATAGCTCTCTAATTGTTTTGTTTCATTGATGATTTATGTTTTAGCCAAATTGTGCTCTCATGAAATGAGCTTGTTATTCATTTAATATCAATTAAGAGAGTCAACTTAGGCGGAAGGAAAGAGAGTCAATTAGTGACCTTTGCGGAAAGGAAGACCTTATGCGGAAAGAAAGTGAGTATATGATGACAAGTCGAAAACTATGTCTATCTAGTTGGTCCACTTGATGAGAAAATGCTACGTGGCTGTTGTGGAAATATATTACTATATTGTCGTACTCTAATATCACAGAGCAAACCGTCTTAATCCATAAATCACATTCCTCATCTGTGATCCAATGACGAGCACATTCATATCACAAGGCACCAAGCACCACCTATAAAACGTGCTTCAGTCTCTCATACTCTGCTCATCAAAACCAAGTTGTCTCTGTTTCGAACAAAATGGCTCGCTTGTCGTGCTTCTTCATGTCCATACACATGCTTTTCTTCTATGTGTCATCTCAGCCGATTGGCACGCACAATCTCTCTCATTCTGTGAAACCACTATGTCTCGAGGACGAAATGTCTGCACTGCTACAATTTAAAGAGAGATACAAAATCACTAATTTTTGGGATGATCCTCTCACTCATCCCAAGACTCTATCCTGGAAAGAGAGTTAGGATTGCTGCTCTTGGGATGGGATCGAGTGCAATGAGAACACGGGCCATGTAATTGTTCTCAACCTAGGAAGTAGTTTTCTCTATGGTTCTATCGACAACAACAGTACCCTCTTCCAACTTGCTCATCTTGAAAAGCTCAATCTCAGCCACAATTACTTCAACTACTCTCAAATACCATCTCGAGTAGGAGATCTGTCGAGATTGACTCATCTCGATCTCTCTGCTTCCGTTTTTTCCGGTCGAGTCCCCGCAGAAATCTTCAAGCTGACAAGGTTGGTGTACCTCAACCTGTGTTGCAATCAGGATCCATATCATTATAGACATTTGCTAGAGATGAAAGCACCGGGCGGCCTGAGAAGCCTAACTCAAAATCTGACCAGCCTGGAAGAACTCCTTGGTTTCATCAGCATGTCGTCCAAAGTGCCCAACACTCTGGCGAATCTGTCTTCACTGAGAAGGCTAAGCATAAAAGTGTGTGACCTGCACGGTGTATTTCCATTTGCCATTTTTCATTTACCGCAACTACGATATCTTGACGTGGGTTCCAATGAAGCTCTCACGGGCCGATTACCGAACTTTAACTCGAGCAGTCCCCTTGAAGAGCTGCGATTGCGATTCACAAGCTTTTCTAGGGAGCTACCCGCTTCAATTGGTAATCTCTGTTTTGATTTCAACACGTGCAATTTGACAGGGTCGCTGCCTGCATCAATCGGAAACCTTCCTTCCTTGAGTTATCTCGACATATATGGTTGCAAATTTTCAAGATACATCCCGGCTTCATTTGCTAATCTTAGCAACCTCGAATACCTATATGTTGATACCCATTCACTGGCCAGTCCATTTCCTCTTTTTCTTGGGTTTGGAAGAAGAAGAAGCTTGCCACTTTGAATCTCAACATGATCAATTCATACGATGAGATTCCACTTTCAATCGGAAACTTGTCTTAGCTTGCGAAGTTATTCATTTATGACAACCAATTAAGCGGTGCCATCCATATCAGCTCATGAACCTCACCCAGCTGACGACTTTGTACCTCGGAAGAAATCAACTATCGGGTTCTATACTGTCTTGGCTTATGAGCATGACTTGACTGGTCGTGCTTGACCTTTGGGTCAATAAATTCCACGGCAAGATACCTTCCTCAATCTCTCAACTCCAAAATCTCCAAGTCCTCCGCCTTTATGAAAACAACTTCAGCGGTACTGTTGAGCTAGACAACTTTCACAAGCTCAAACTATTGCAAGTGCTCCAACTATCATCTAACAGGTTATCGGGCTGCACGAGTAGCGCAAATCTTATTCTTCCTTCGCTTCTTGCCTTAGGACTGGCATCATGCAATTTGAATGAGTTTCCAACATTCTTATAAAACCAGGAGAGAATGGAATGGTTGGACCTGTCAAATAACAACATTAGGGGAGAAGTGCCCCTTTGGGTGTGGAATTGCAGTTTTAATTACATGAAGTTCTTGAATCTCTCTCATAACTTCTTAATTGGTCTTGATCGATATTACCCGATCAATCCATTAGGTATGCACACGATAGACCTCTCTCACAACATGTTGAAAGGACCACCCCCAGAAGCACTGCCATCGACAATGTCCTATATAGTGTCCAACAACAACTTGGCGGGAGCATTACCACCATGGATTTGCAATTTGAGTTCAGCAATCACGCTAGACTTGTCTTCTAATGATTTGACCGGTGTGCTTCTAGTTTGTTTGGGCAATATCAACGAATCTCTCATGATATTGAACCTAAAAGGCAACAATTTTCATGGAAGCATTCCAAAGGTATTAGTGAGGGGGACGCAACTGACGATGATCGATTTGAGTGACAACCAGTTGCAAGGCAAGTTACCGAGGTCCTTGGCCAATTGCAAAATGCTCGAGTTCATCAACTTTGCAAACAATTTTATCGTGGACACCTTCCCGTCATGGTTGGGATCTCTACTGGAGTTTCGTATCCTTATTTTGCAATCCAATAAATTCCATGGTGCCATAGAGAGGCCTAAATCTAGTTCCACGTTCCTTAAGCTGCGGATACTTGACCTCTCTATTAATGCATTTGTCGGTAAGTTGCCCGTGGAATTCTTTGGGTCTTGGAATGCCATGAAATCTGAGACTGGAAACTTTACGTACATGCACAGAGACCTATATCCATCAACATGGCTTGCGTTCACCTACTATGGCGATTACGATTTCTCCATGACAATGATTTATAAAGGGCTTGAATTGTATTACCCAAAGATACTAGAAGTCTTCACGGTCATCAACCTCTCTAGCAATTCGTTCGAAGGAGAAATCCCGGGTGCCATAGGTGATCTCAAGGGACTGCAGGGATTGAACCTTTCCAACAATTTCCTCATTGGTCACATCCCACCATCGTTAGGGAATCTCATAGCACTTGAGTCATTAGTCCTTTCTCGGAACAAACTCTCGGGACAGATCCTCCAGAAGATAACAAAACTCGGGTTCCTTTCTTTCCTCAATGTGTCTTACAACAATCTAACCGGGTCTGTGCCTAGAGGGAAACAGCTCAATACGTTTTCGAACACTTCTTTTGAAGGTAACTTAGGACTGTGTGGGGAATTTATATCCCAAAAATGTCAAGATTCAGGGGATGCCTCAAGACAACCTTCAACCCGCCAAGAAGAAGATTTGAGATCGCCAATCGAAGTCGATTGGAAAATTGTTCTGATGGGGTATGGGAGTGGCTTTGTGATTGGAGTGGTCATCGGAAATGCTTTCATCTCCTAGAAACATGTTTGGTTTGAAGGAAATGCCAAGAGAAGGCGGCGGCCTAGTCGAAGGCAGCCGAGGAGTGGTAGGAATTCCTAGTCAGGCAAGTTTTTTAATTTTTGCAGATATTAGAACTCCCCTAAAAATTGAAGTAGGCATTTCCTTGTTTTTCTTAAATGTACTTGTTTCTTCACAGTATCTTTATAGCTATTCATGTCAAACTTTCACTTTCTTCAGTTAATTCCCTCATTATATCTGTTCACAACCTCTCTAATGTAAACTTACACTTTGTCTTTTTCTTCTTCCTTATTTATTTATTTATTATAAAGCCGTTATCAGCTTGTAAACCAAGCTCATGTGCCCCTTTTTCTGTCAATGTTCAAGCAAAAGTACTCCTATCGAACGCTCAAATCTAAATTGCCACAGGTATTCTTCTTTATCCGGGTTCACATCACAAGCTGAAACCCGTTGAAGAATTCTATTAAAATAATCAATAGAAAGGGTACAACGTTCTCATAATATTATGCGAATTTAGGATCTCATCCGTGCTTCAATCATGTGCTTTGGTTATTTGTCACCCCACGAATTGTACAGACAACGGTTGTGTTGACCATTGAAACAAAATTCGCATTTGGAGATTGATTGGACAAGAACTGTGACAAATGATTCTCGTGAAAAATATACATATCAGTTTTTCTTTTCGGATCTTCTTTTATCTTTGTGCAGTAGGAAATAGATTTCTCTCTCATAGAGAAGCATATTATGCAGAGAACCAGCATGGCACGGTTGAGCTTCCATTCGATTTTTCTGTGTAATCTTTTTCTTTTTTCGCAAAGAAAGATCGTCTGAAAAGGTGGCTCCTTGCTGACACCCGATTTTTTCTATGATACGCCGAGTTTCCGTCTCTTGAACAATTAATAAAATAATAAATCAATAAACGAGAGAGTCCGATTCGGCCATTTATGCAAGGACCTAAACCCATTTGCCTCAGCCCATGTATTAAGTCTAATTCACAAGTTTCAGTCGGAGCCCATAAAGCCCGTGAGAGTTTGGTTCATAAAGCGCGCGCGTGCAGGAACTGAGATGAGAGAAGGAATTCTCTCATCCAATTGACTTGGTGATTCCTTTTAAGTTCTTGGTCCCATTGTAACAGTAGATCATATACACCAGATAGCACCTCACGGACTGACAGAATTTCCTTCTCTCTAGAATCCAATTCCAGAGAATCCGTGGTCGATTCTCCTTCTCTGGGCATTACTTGCGGCCGCCGCGGTTGATCGTCGCTTCAATATATCTCCACCGCTGTGAGCAAAGGCTCTGCTCGGCCCCCTGTTCTCGGTCAATGTCGATGAAGAGCTCGAGCCATGGCTGGCCATTTACTCTTTCGCTGATTCCAGTCTTCGGACTTGCTTCTATCATGCCTTGCTCAGCTCCAATCGGTAACCATTGCAGTGTAAACATCCTTTGTTTAATCAAACCGTATCTGCTCTGTTTTTTAGCAAAACAGAGGCCGAGAATCCTACATATTGATCGTGTATAAATCTTATGTAACCAAGCTTCCGCTAGAGTTTTGAACTCATTGTGCTTTGGTAATTAAATGGTGATGATATGCAGACAAATCGTTGGCGTATTCCTGCGTTTAGATCATTAGATTAAATGTCTGCCATGTGTTCGACAATTTTTTGAGCCAAACCTATCTATGGATTTGAGTAAAATTCTTGTATATTGACGTTTGGTTGATTCTTACGTGCTCAGACTAGGACGCATACGTTTGATCCTCTAATTGCAACTTTGAATTGACCTGCTGTGAAGCTCTACCCAGACGTTGCCTGCTCTGTCTTTGCTTATTTTCAGCCTCGGTTTCAGTCCATTTCGTTAGTCTTATTGTCAAACGTGACTATATGTTGATTGATCTTTAGACTTGTATGAAAATGAAATTGATCGCCACGTGTTTCTTCCAAGTTAAAGTGAAAATGAATTGTTGTTTTTTTTTTGTTTATTGTTTCATATGATCCGGTTAAGATACACTTGAATCCTTTCTGCTGTTTTACTTGATTTCGCCGAGGATAATGTTCTGGGTATGGAAGTTCAACAGGAATGAAAGAGGGAACACTGGAGGCTTGAAGAAGTGCAGAGTTTTGTGATTCTGCGATTGAGTAATAGTCTCTGAATGTCTGCAACACAAAAGATAAGAAGCGAAACTGTAGCAGATTCATGAAGAAGAAGAAGAACTCGTGCTTTGTGGAGTGACGGTATTGGACTAAGCAAGAAACGGAAGGAAATAAAAATATGATAAGTAAAAATAATATATTAAAAATAACAAATAAAAACGAAACATAAAAAAAATGTGGAAATAAAAATGATAGCCAAGTGTGAGTCCCAGCTAGACAGTTGCATCTTATAAATAGTTTTAATTGAATTTCATTTGATCCGTATCCATCTAGTTTAGAGAGTCATTTTCTTTGGATTTCGAAATAAATTGAATATTTAGCTTGTATTTTCTTTTAGATGAAATGGACACAGACAACATAATAATAATAATAATAATAAAAGAAAAAAAAATCTCTTTTGCGTTTATATTAGAATTACTTTTGGGGTTATTTTGTTATTTCCATCTTTAATATCGTTAGTGTAATTCTCTTTGGTCAAAATTAGATTTTGACTTTGATTTTAAAAATTAACTCACAATGGCCATGTCCCAAGGCTCAATAATAAGGCAATATTTATTCTTTGTCCGACTTGTATTAAGTTATTTTACCACATTTTACTTTTCTTGTAGATTCTTTTACCGCTTTAAAGCAACATAAGGTTTTAGCTCATGGGGATATGTCTAGACAAGGCCATGTAATATTTTTGCCTCGAGTCGTATTAGGTTTCCTTTCCGTACTTTACTCTTACCCGTCTTTCATTGTCTTTTTGAGGTGTTGTTTTGAGTTCCTTATATTGTTTTCATGTTTCAATTTAAGGATTTTAAACAAGGAAACCATGTATGAACACATAGCAGAAAAGAACTTTAGGATTTCATAATTTAACAAGGCCGCATGAATCACTTCATAGGCAAACAAATCAAAGTTAGGTACCAAACGAGCACTTAGTGTAATCAAGTCTCCGATCCTAAAATTTCTGGTTTGTTGGAAGTGGGACGTCCTCCCGCGTCCCACTTAGCTCATAGTCGGTCTCAACATGCTAATGGCAACTCCAGAATAAGATATGATTTCAAAGACAAATCAAAATCAATCGATTTTTTCAACGATGCGCCAGGTAGGGGTTTGGAAGAATCTGCGTGAGAACTTGGCCAAACAAGGGTGAACACCTCAAGTATGATGAGGACCGTTAATTCCCCTACAACCTTACCTCAAAACACGCTCACCCCATAACCCGACGATACAAAGGGACGCGACACTTCTTTACAACTAATTTAATCACTTGGAATGGTTCTCACCATAGTGGTTGGTTAACTATAGCTTAAAGTTAGACAAAAAAAAACTATAGCTTGTATTTAATGTATTGATTTGAAGTACGACACATAATTGAATTGCAACGAAATTTGGCTCATACTATCGAAGCGCGAATTGAACTCTTGCCAACAAGATCTTGGGTGATGCAAAAAAGGAAATTTGATTTCCCATAAGACTTTATTTCCTTATTAAAGTTGAAGTCCATGTTGACGTCATAGTATTTTTGAATAAAAATATTATGTTGTTGAGTTTGATTTGCATAGTAAGTGCGCTTAATAATCGCTTAGTATGTTACGAGAGTTCCAACAAGAGAATTGAGAGTATCAGAAACCTTTGTCGTGATTGATTCCTGTGAGTTCAGGTATTATCTGAGATTTGAAAGCACTTAGAGAGTTAAATGTTCAAACAATTGCAATCTCCTCTTTGTCAATTATAGTAGAATCATCTCATCGATCTCTTGGCATGGAGGAAGCACACCCCTGAATCACCTAAATTTACTGTGTTTACATTTCATTTCTGTAATTTATTTCTTGCTCAAATTGTTTCCTTTGTTCACGGTTTGGCGTTAGTCGAATCAGGATTTATGTTCCTTTCCTCGCAGATATGCCCTTAAATGTTAGTATACTTCGCCATTGAGTTGTGGTGACCGGAATCTCGGTAATATTCAATATTCCTTTCCGCCAACTGTTTTGGTTTCAAGATTTGGATCAACTTTTTCACATAAACCTGATTCAACAAAAGTTAAACCCCATGTGCCTGGGAACTGCTTGGCTACAGCCTAATTAGAAGGGTTCATTCCTGAAATTCTCCTCAAAACCTTTGAATGTCAGAACTCAAATGTTTTGAAACTCAGGCTGAGCTGTGTCGTGTGGAACTTGAATGCCTTGCTCTCAACCAGATAGAGGTGGTCTTCTCAGGCTCTAAAACTGGTGATTTCACTCATGCTGATCTTGGAGTTTAACTAGGCAGAAGGAGGCTAAGGTGACTTGGCATAGGCTAATTTTGTTAAATCCATATGTGCCAAGATTTTGCTTTATATCTTGGCTTGCTATTCTTAACAAGTTGCAGCAGACATATAATAGATTGTTATAAATTGTGCGCGGTCAGGAAATATAGTATATCTTTTTCTCTTTAATACAGTTTTTGGAATTGTTATAAATTGCCACTCGATAACTTAGCTTATTCCTTAATTCAACAATTATATGATATGAGAATTCATCCATTTAATTTTATTTTTGTGTTTGATAATTAATTAAGTATTATACGATAAGCCTCATTTATAGTGACAAGCGATCATTTCAGTAATAAGTATTTTCATTTAATACAACTTAAATTCAGAAAAAGAAATCGGTAGACAAAATAGAATTTAACCTGCCATGGTTCTTTGATCATTCATCAAAATAGAATCTATACATCCCGCCATAATTATTTTTAAATGTTTATCACCAAAATATGCATAAATCTAGTACTTTTTGTACCTCAATTAGATTACCAGAATATGCATAAAAATTAGAGATTTTCTAAGATCAGAGATTTTTTAAAGTCCATAAAAATTAAATTGTTAGGCAAAGCCCACACATGAGAATGTCACGGCATCAATCTCGCGCGAGCTTTAACACTTATATGCAAATATATATGCGTGTATGTGCATGCGCCTGCATGTATACACTACCTTTTTAAAGATTTTGATGGTTGCATAGCGGAAAAAGAATATAGAGACTTTTATTTTCCAACTCCCAGCGATGAAACTTATTTAGAGAAGTATCTAAGGCAACGTTTCGCTTTGGTTTGATTGCTTTATCTTAGATCTTGATGGAACCAACAACGGTGTGGTTTTTGTCTCCGGCTTCTATTCGTTTCGGCAACATAAACAGAAAAATCAACAAGAAAATAATAGGCAACTATACGAGGCTATTGACGATACAAACGCCCTATTGCACATGGACAGTCTCCTTTATTCTACCTCTATCCTCACTCTCAGTAAGAAAGGCTGAACAAAAAACTCTGAGCAGTCTTAAATTCTCCGAACACATTACACAACGTAAATTATAATCCTCATCAGTGACCCAAGGAAATGTCCACAGATCATGAATTCAAAGTCAAAACAGCACTAACGTCGCAATCCACCCTAGATCAATCGTTGGGCGAGCCAGACGGACCATATGAGCAACCAAAGTATTTAATTTCGACCCTCAATTCTTACCATTTCATGTACTTTTTTGCTGCTTTCTCCACGGTTCGCCCAAGTCTTCCATGCAAATGCAGATCTATTGGCTGAGTTCTCATTATGTTCCCCGTTAGCTGCACGTTACGGCGCTGAACATAGTCATGCTCACGCACCTAAAGATTCATAGGTACTGCACACAGTCTTTGTTTCATCAACCGAAAAGTCATCGGTTCAATGCACGGCGTGTTCGTATCACTAGTCAACGAGCACCACCTATAAAATGTGCTTCACTCTCTCATACTCTGCTCATCAAAACAAAGTTGTCTCTGTCATAAACAAAATGTCTCGCTCGTCGTGCTTCTTCATGTCCATACACATGCTTTTCTTGTACTTGTCATCTTAGCCGCTCGGCGCCCACAATCTCTCTCATTCTGCGAAACCTCTGTGTCTCCAAGATGAAATGTCTTCACCACTGCAATTTAAAGAGATATACGAAATTTCGACTGATCCTCTCGCTCAGCCCAAGGCTCTATCCTGGAAAAACAGTCAGGATTGCTGCTCTTGGGATGGGATCAAGTGCGACGAGAACACGAGCAATGTAATTGTTCTCGACCTGGGAAGTAGTTTTCTCTATGGTTCTATCAACAACAACGGTACCCTCTTCCAGCTTGCTCATCTTGAAAAGCTCATTCTCAGCGTCAATCATTTCAACTACTCTCAAATACCATCCCGAGTTGGAGATCTGTCGAGATTGACTCATCTCAATCTCTCTACTTCTGTTTTTTTCTAGTCGAGTCTCATCAGAAATCTTCAAGTTGACAAGGTTGGTGTACCTCAACCTGTGTTGCAATCTGGATCCATATACTTCTACACTTTTGTTGGAGATGAAAGGGCCAGGCTTGAGAAGCCTAGTTCAAAATCTGACTAGCCTGGAAGAACTTCTCCTAGGTGTCGTCAACATATCGTCCGAAGTGCCCAACACTCTGACTAATCTGTCTTCCCTCAGAAGGCTAAACATGGATGTGTGTGACCTACACGGTGTATTTCCACCAGCCATTTTTCATTTACCGAAACTGCGATGCCTTGGGGTGGGTTACAATAAAGCTCTCACGGGCCGACTGCCTGACTTTAACTCAAGTAGTCCACTTAAAGAGCTGTGACTGCTTGGCATGACCTTTTCTTGGTAGCTATCCGCTTCAATCGGTCATCTCCGCTCCTTGCAGATGTTGAATCTTATATCCAACCCGTGCAATTTGATAGGGTCGCTACCCACATCAATCGGAAACCTTCCTTCCTTGAGTTATCTCGACATAGGTGGTTGTAAATTCTCAGGATCCATCCCGGATTCATTTGCTAATCTTAGTAACCTTGAATACCTAGATGTCAATATGAACCCATTCACTGCGCAGTCCATTTCCTCTTTGTCTTGGGTTTGGAAGAATAAAAAGCTTGACACTTTGAGCCTCTGGATGATCAATTTATACAGAGAGATCCCACCTTCAATCGGAAACTTGTCTCAGCTTGTGGAGTTAAACTTTCTTGGCAACCAATTAAGCGGTACTATCCCATCTCAACTAATGAACCTCACTCAGCTGACTAAATTGTCCCTCCGATCCAATCAACTATCGGGTTCTATACCGTCTTGGCTTATGAGCATGACTCGACTAGTCGTGCTTGACCTTTCAGTCAATAAATTCCGTGGCAAGATACCTTCGTCAATCTCTCAACTCCAAAATCTCCAACTCCTCCTACTTGTTAAAAACAACTTCAGCGGAACTGTTGAGCAAGACAACCTTTTCAAGCTCAAACAATTGGAAGTGCTGCAACTATCATTTAACAGGCTATCATGCCGCACGAGTAGCGGGAATGTTATTCTTCCTCAGCTTCTTGCCTTAGGACTTGCTTCATGCAATTTGAGCGAGTTTCCAGTGTTCTTACAAAGCCAAGAGCAGATGAATTGGTTGGACCTATCGGATAACAACATTAGGGGAGAAGTGCCCCTTTGGGTGTGGACAGCGGTTCCAATTACATGCAGTACTTGAATCTCTCTCATAACTTCTTAACCAGTCTAGATTGATATAATACAATCAATCCTTTATATATGTACACAATAGACCTCTCTCATAACATATGTTGAAAGGACCGCCCCCTGAAGCCCTGCCATCCATAATGTACTATATAGTGTCCAACAACATACTGACGGGAGCATTGCCACCATGGATCTGCAATTTGAATTCAACAATCACACTAGACTTGTCTTCTAACAATTTGACTGGTGTGCTTCCGCTTTGTTTGGGCAATATCAGCAAATCTCTCATGATATTGAACCGAAAAGGCAACAACTTCCAAGGAAGCATTCCTGAGCTATTTGTAAGGGGGACGCAACTGACGATGCTTGATATGAGTGATAACTGGTTGCAAGGAAAGTTACCGAGGTCCTTGGCCAATTGCAAAATGCTGGAGTTCATCAACTTTGGGAATAATTTTATCATGGACACCTTCCCATCATGGTTGGGATCTCTACCGGAGCTTTGTGTCCTTATTTTGCGATCCAATAAGTTCCACGGTGTCATAGAGAGACCTAAATCTAGTTCCACATTCCTTAGGCTGCGGATACTAGACCTCTCTATTAATGCATTTGTTGATAAGTTGCCTATGGAATTCTTTTAGTCTTGGAATGCCATGAAATCTGCAACGGGAAACTGTACGTACATGCAACGACACCTATAGCCAAGATGGTACCTTGACTTCACCTACTATGGCAATTACGGTTACCCCATCACGGTGATATACAAAAGACTTGAAATGTATTACCCAAAGATCTTAGAAGTCTTCACGGTCATTGACCACTCCAGCAATTTGTTCGAAGGAGAGATCCCCGGTGTCATAGGTGATCTCAAGGGACTGCAGGGACTGAACCTTTCCAACAATTTCCTCACAGGTCACATCCCATCATCATTAGGGAATATCACAGCACTTGAGTCATTGGACCTTTGTCTAAATAAGCTCTCAGGATTGATCCCCCAAAAGCTACCAGAACTAGGGTTTCTTTCTTTCCTAACGTGTCTTATAACAACATAATCGGGTCTGTGCAAAGAGGGAAGTAGTTCGACACGTTTTCAAACAATTCTTTTGAAGGGAACTCGAGACTGTGTGGGGAATTCATATCTAGGAAATGTCCACATTCAGGGGGTGCGTCGGGACAACCTTCAACCCACCAAAAAGAAGACTCCGGATCACCAATTGAACATGATTGGAAAATTGTTCCGATGGGGTATGGGAGCGGCTTAGTGATTGGAATGGTCAGCGGAAATGCATTCATCCCCTGGAAATATGTTTGGTTTGAAGGAAATGCCAAGAGGTGGCGACAGCCTATTTGGGGGCAGCTTAAGTGGGGTAGGAACTCCTGCTCAGGTAAGTTTTCCAATTGCCACAGCTCCTAGAGCTTCCCTACAAAATGAGCTATGTATTTCCCCTCTTTTCTTAAATGTACTTGTTTCTTCGTAATATCTTTACAGTTATCGTTTCTGTCAAACTGTCACTTTCTTAAGTTAATCTCTCATATCTTTTTTCCACCTCTCTCTCGTAATCGTACATGTTTTTCAATTTTTGATAAATCCAGTTTTACTTGTAAACCAATCTCACTTGCCCATTTTTCTATCAATATTCAAGCAAAAGTACTCAAAGTACTCCTATTAAACTTAAATCTAAATTGCCACAGGAATTCTGCTTTATCCAGTGTTCACAGCACAAGCTGAAACCCGTTTACAAATTCTAGTAAAGCAATCAATAAGAAGGTTAACAGTGTTTCTCATAACCTAATGCAAAACTAGGCTCTCATCCGCGCTAGGATCATTTGCTGAGTTTGTTCGTCACCACGCAAATCGTCTAGACAACCTTTGTATTGACATCTAAGACACAATGCGCATTTAAAGATTGATTGGAGAAGAACCGTAACAAATGATTCTCATAAAAAGCATTCTGCAGATGGACCGCATAAAGAAACCTTGTTTTAACTAGCTTCGCCTGTCTTATTTATATATATGTATTTCAGTTTTTACTTTCGGATTTTCTTTTATGTTTATGTGGTCATGTACTCTAGCATTTACATAGTTTGGCTCCATTTATTTCACGGACAATTTTCTATCAGAAAATATTTCCCTCATTTTCTGGCGTTTGGATCGCTCCGGAAAATAAGTCAACGGAAAATATATACCTAAATAATTTAGAAAATTGATTTTTTCAAATCAAAAATAATTTTCCACAACTTGACTAGATATCAGCACTTTGATTAAAGACCCGGCACTTGAGCTCGGGAACCTTGATGCTTGTGCCCATGTCCTCGGCAACCAAAAAGGTGGGTACTAGGACCCCAGTGCCTGTGGCTATGCTTGTGCCTATGCCCAAATCCCCGACCGCCACGCCCAAACCCCAGTGTTTGTACCGAAGTCCTCGGTGACCCTGCCCGGGTACTTGACTCTAGGGCCAAGGTACAATGAGGCCGGGGCAAGTTGCTCGGCGACCGAACCGGGGACTACAAATGTTGGGCCAAGGTTCCTTGAGGTTGGACCAAGACCCCAATTCCTTTGCCTGGGTGCCCGACTCCTATGCCCAAGTCACTTGCACTCGACTCGGGTCCATCGAGCCTAGGCCCAAGACCCCAGTGCCCTTGTCCGGGTAACTGGCTCCCGCATCCAAGTCTCTAACACCTTGGCCTAGGTTCATGAAAGCCAAACTCAGGACTCCAATACCCGTGCCCAGGTTCTCAACAGCCATGCTCGGGTACCCGAGACCCGTGCCAATTCACCGATGCCCTCACCTGAGTCCATCAAGGCCCGAGCTAGAGTCCACGAAGGTCGGGCCAGCAACCCCGATACCTACGCCTGGGTCCCCAACCCCTGCGCACAGGTCCAGCGAAGTCATACTCTAGATCCAAGAGATCGTGCTCAGGTCCCCGGTGGCCATGCCCGAGTACTCGACTTGCATGCCCGAGTCACTAGCACTTAGGCTCAAATCCATAATGGCCAAGCTCAAGACCCAGTGGCCATGACCGAGTACTTGGCACCTGCACCCAAGTCACCGGCACCCAAGCTTAGTTCTTCAATGGCCAAGCATCGAACCTAGGTTCCTTAAGGCTTGGCCCAAGACCTAGGTGCTAGTACCCAAGTCCTCGACAGCTTTACCTAGTTCTTGCGCCCAAGTTAGCAAACAAGGCTAGGTTCATAGAAATCAAGACTAAGAACTCAATACCAGGGACGCCAGTGCCAATGCTAGGGTCCCCGATGGCCATGCTAGGGTAACTAACTTCCATGCCCGAGTCATTAGCTCCCTAGCTTATTTCCTCGATAGCCAGGACCGGGTCCTTAAACACTAGGTCTAGCTCCCTCGAGGTCGGAGGTCGAACCCAAAACCCCGGTGCCTCCCGTGCCCGGATGCTTGGCTCTTGTGCCCAACTCACCAGCGTCTAGGCATCCATTATGGTCGGGCCCGGGTCCTCGGCACCCGTGCTCGGGTTCTTAGTGGTTGGGCTCGAGAGCCCCTTCTCTTGTAATCAAGACTCCGGTAGCTAGGTATCTCTTCTCTAACATGAATAGTACATGTCTCTTTAGGAATATAAAATCAAGTTTTCCTTTCCAAATGACGAAAATAATTTTCAATTCATTTCAAATTTCAACCAAACACCGGAAAATATTCATATTTTCTTGAAAATTGATTTCTTGAAAAATATTTTCCAGAAATGTCAATTTTTTTCGAAACTAATTGAGTCTTATATCATTTAATTTTTCTGTACAATCTCTTTTTTTTTTTCCTAAAAGAATGATCGTTTGATAAGGTGGCTTCCTTACAGCTAATATAATCACTTGGAAGGATTCCCAAGATAGTGATTTGTTGATTATGGCTCGAAGTAAATGTCGATTGATTAGAAAGCCTACACATAATTGAATTGTTAGGAAACCTGGCCTATATCAGAAAAGTCTAAATTGAACTCTTGCTAACAGGTCCGCAAGACCTCCTTTCCTTATTGAAGTTGAAAGTCCATGTTGACGTCAGAGAAGGGCTTATAGTTTTTTCTCAATATAAGTCTTGTTGAGTTTGGTCCTGATGCACAGTGAGTGCACTTAATTTATGTAAAACTTGTGAGAGACATAGAAAGCATTGAGAGTCTTCCAGAAAGAAATTTAAGAGTGAGAGAATTCATTTGCTGTGATTGATTCTTGTGAGTTCAAGTGTTATCTAAGATTGGGAAACGACGGAGAGTCAAGTGTTCAAGCAATTGTAATCCTCGTGGAGTAGACGCACCACCAAAACGTATTCATGTTTTATTTCTGCAATTTATTTCTTGCTCGAATAGGTTTGTTTGTTCACGCTTCTGCGTTAGTCGGAACAAAGTGGCATCAGAAACTAAGTTTGTTGTTGATTGGAGGCTCAAATCGCTTCATTTGTTCCCACTTCCGCGTTAGTCGTAACAAAGTGGCATTCGAAATGAAGTTTTATTGTTGATTGGTTGTTTCAGGAATTTTGTCCATCCAAGAAAATCATTATGGTCTCTGTGATATTCGAGTTAGCAAAATTCACAATTTTAATCTGTGCGCATTAAGATGCGCGCTTTATTGGAGACAGGGTTTGGATCGAGCATTGAAGGGAGATGATAAATTTCCCCAAACTACGAAAGCCATACAAAAAGCTGATATATTGAAAAAAGCTACAGGTTTTACTCTGCTGAATTTAGGGAACGATGTTTTGGTTGAAGTGGCATATGAGATGAATCTAGCTGCAGTTTGGCCGAAACTTGAAGCTCCTATATGTCAAAATCGCTCTCGAAGATAATTTCTTGAATCAACGTTTCTTAACTTTCCAAATTATTGAGGGAACGTCTATCCAAGATCACCTGTATGAGTTTAATGAAGTCATTAACGATATGAAGAATGTGGATGAGAAGGTATCTAATCAATGGGGGAGGAAGCGTGAACTGGTGAACCTGCTAATTACTCGAGTCTGCGAGCGTTTGGGTGCCCTGCATATGGCCATGCTAGGGACGGTAAGCTGGAACCGAGGACGAAGAATTGCATATTCCTATGCTTTGCACAAGGGATGAAAGGTTATGGGCCGTGGTCTTCAGATCATAAATCACCTGGATTCATCATCAGCAGAGATGTCGCCTTAGATGATCAGCGATGCCACGGGGTAGCAACGAACTCAGCAAGTACAGACTGGTGCCACGAGACTGGTGAAGCTTCAGTTGGAGGCTCAGGAGATAACATGCATAGTAAGTGAGGATAGAGGTCCAAGCCAGGTGTCAGTGAGGGCACAAGTCAGCCTAGTGCAGAAGATAGTGCTGGTGGAGAGGTGGAGCTCACAAAGACCTCGTATTCCATAGCGACAAGTAGGGAATGCAGGGAGATCAGAAGAACCACAGAGTTATGCAGATTGCGTTACTTCAAATAGTGTAACTTAGGCCTTATCTACTTTAGAGGACACCGAGGATCCACTCTCATACCGAGAAGCAGTGTCAGGTGTAGAGCTTCATCAATGGATTGGTGCAATGAGAGAGGAGATGGGGTCTCTTTACTGGAATCAAACATGGCAGTTAGTAGTATCTTTAAAAGGGCTGAAGATAGGGTGCAAGTGGGTCTTCAAGAAGGAGCATGACAGTTCCGATTCTTGAGCAACCAGATATAAGGCATGCCCGGTGGTGAAGGGATTCATACAACGTGAGGGTATTGACTACAATGAGATATTCTCACTTGTGGTGTAACATAGCTCAATCAGGGTGATGTTGGGATTAGTTGCGGCGGACAACATGGAGTTGGACTAGCTGGAGGTTAAGACAATTTTATTACACAAAGAATTAGAGGAGCAAATACACATGCAATGGCCGAAAGGTTTTGTCGTTTCGAGCCACGAAGACAATGTATGCTTGCTCAAACAATCTCTCTATGGCTTTAAGCAATCTCGTAGTGGAACAAACGTTTTAACTCCATTCAATATGTTGATAGCAATTGAGAATATGTTTGATATTGATGAATTGAGACTCCAATTGAGCAGTAATTTCAAGATGAAAGACTTAGGTGCGGCTAAAAAGATACTCAGTATGGAGATCTAGAGGGATAGGTTTATAGCGACCCTTTTGGCTTTCGCGAGGTGATTACATACGTAAGGTGTTGAGGCAGCTTCGCATACAAAACACCGAACTAGTGGTTACCTCGCTAGTTGCATACTTTATTGTTTCAGCTGACCTTAGACTATAGTCGGAATGGGATGGAATATATGTCCCGCTCGAGCCAAATGGATCTGAAAATCATTTTTGGTCAGACTGTGTAAGACTATTTTAGTTAGAAAGCTTGGGTCCGGCCCATTGGGCCCCGACAGCAGGCCTAAAGAATAAGTTAGGCTCAACCTAAATACCTAGCTAAGCCTAGTCCCTTCCACTGATCAATTCTATCAGCAAGTCGAAAGGTACACTTGTTTATAGCAGAAAATCTACCCCGTAATACACGTGTCATTAGCAACTTCTTGCACAAAAAAAGTTTTTATACTCATATTATCTTCGTTGTATTTGTAAATTTTCATATAAAAAAGAGAAGTAAGAACGTATTGAAAGTAATGAATAACTTTTTAGATTGTGAGCTCTCGGAAATGCTTGATAAAATATTGCTTGGCGACAATATGGAGGGACCTCTATCATTACAGTCCACATCTGAGAAGACAAGCCAAAGCGAAGATCTGCCAAGTCCTAGTTGTAGCCAGGACCATCATAAAAAGAGAATTAAGAGCACAGCGGACTTGAGGAGTCTTTTGGTTCTCTGCGCACAAGCTGTTTCGGCTGGTGATTTTAGGACTTCTCATGAACTCCCAAAGCAAATTAGACACGTTTCTTCCCCCTCTGGTGATGGATCTCAAAGATTAGCTCATTACTTTGCCAATGGGCTAGAAGTTGCTTTAGAACGGTGGCTGATGAGCTGAAAGCATACCAACTCCATCTTTTGGTCTGTCCATTTACGGAAATTCCAAATCTCAGGAGGACAAGTCATATGTTCTAATAAAATCATAAATGATTGTTAGATCGCCACTTTTACGGGAAAGAAACTCATGCCAACAGTGACGTTGGCCTTGATGTTGCTGTCCTTGGTTCAGCACAGTTGTGTCACGGACCAAGGAATTCTAAGCCCAATAAACCAAAGAAATGGGCAAAGAGTCCAGATGAAAGCCATACAAACCTCAAGAGGCCCATAAATTTGGATATTGTCGAGGGCAATATAGTAAATATACACATCTAGATATTTGTAAGAATAATATCTAGATATTTCTAGGGACAATATCGTGATACTTCTGGAGCATATATATTTGTAGGGGTAATATGGTAAATGTATTCTAGATGTTTTTTAATATTATATCTTCACCGTTAAATCAAAAGGAGATCCAACGGCCGTAATTAGAGGGGTTCAAGTATAAATAGAAATCCCCTCCCCCTCATTTGGCAATCCAAGAGTTGAGTAATATAAGTACTATTAGGTTGCGTTTGGTCGATCAGATAAAAGTCAGGATATGATATATTTATCCTATCCTGTGTTTAGTGGTGGTCCAGGATAGGATAAAGTCGGATATAGACTGGATATAGCCCGAATAAAAAAATTTGAGGGGGGTGGGATAGACCTGGATAGGATTTCTAATGCCTATTTTTCCAAAAACCCTACGCTCCACTCGCCGTCATCTTCATCCTGACACCTTGTGCGCTTTCACTAAAAAAATTTCTCGGCTTTTTTTTCCTTCACCGACTCCTCCGGACCCATGAATAGCAAAAAAATAAAATTATCCTATCCGACTTTAAATCCGTAGTCAACCAAATAATGGATAGGATATGAAGAAATCCCAGGATTTATTATCCTATCATATCATATCATATCATGTTTAAAAATCCGGACAACCAAACGCAATCTTAGGAGCTCTTCTCTTTATATCTCTCTAGTATTCTCTTTTTTGAGTGTAAGTGCCGCGTGGGTAGCAATTTAAAATATCTTCTTGTAACGCATAAGCACCTCTCTACCACCATCACTTAGAATAGCAACAGAACACGAAAGAAGGCAATTGCCTCAATTGGGAGATCCCCTAGCACTAAATCACTGCCATACTTCTTGGCTTCTTCACACGCAACGTAAAACTCACTTGGTGGATGCATAAGAAGATCTTTTTGACTCATGCATAGCTCCACGAATACTACCTGCAGTCAAATAGTTCTTGAACTTCATCAGGAAACACGAATCATAAAAAAAAATGCACAATGAAAGCGAAACCAGCGGTTTCCGAGAATTGATTTCGGCTCTCACTTTTTCCCTTGAATCCTGCAACCAAAGACAGGCACAAATATTAAACTGCACAGATGATACCTTAACAAATTTAAAGTCACAACACTCACCTTAGTCCGATGTATGGTCCCCACCACAAATATGCAACAAATGCGGCCATCCGCTAAGGACCGGCACATGAGGAGGACCACGTGCTCGGAGAGTAGCTCATCATCCGCATCGGCATTAGGAGGGTCGAGCACATGGGAGGAGTACGCATCGGTGGAGGCAGGCCCGATAAAGAGGAAAGTGCGACTAAGGTGGGAGGTTGTCGCTATAGAAGGAGAGAAGGGGAGATGAGAGAGCAAGCATGGCATGGGGCTAGTGGGTGAGCCGGAATGCTTGTCAATGTTTGGATTATCCTCCTTCGTAGGACTGTCTGATGAAAGAGAATTCGTTTCAGTTTTAATGGTTGGCCAATTTTTTTTTCCATTGACACTTAACAACGTCATAGAGTAACTTTCACAGATAAAACCAGAGTACATTATAGGCATAGTTGGAAATCTCTTAGGCCTGTTTAGTAACGTTTCAAATTCTTCGTTTTTCTATTCTTTTATTTCCAGAATAGAAAAAAGAACATAAATCCATTTAGTAACGTAGTTAATTTTGTTATTCCCCAAAACAAAAAAATGGTCAGGGAATAAATTTGGAATAGAAATAAGAAGTAAAAAAATCTACTTTTCTGTTTCTAGAATAAAAAGATAAACAATATCAGCTTTCTCTCTTTCACAAGTTATTTCCATACAAAATCCTAAACCCCAAACCCTAAAACATAAATCTTAACTCTCAAACCCTAAACCTCAATACCCAAACCCTAAATCCCATAGCACTAAAATCAAAAACCCAAAACCGGAAACCGTAAAACTCCAAAAACCCAAATCCCTAAAACCATAAATCTTCTAAACCCCAAATCCAAAACACTAAATTATAAACCCCAAAACTCCAAATCCAAAACCCTAAAACCCAAATCCTAAAATCGTAATTCCAAACCCTAAAATGCTAAACCGCAGAACCCCAAACCATAAACTGTAAACCCTATACCCTAAACCCCAATACCCAAAGCCCAAACCCTGAATCACTAAACCCTAAACCCAAACTCTAAAATTCAAAACACTAAACCCAAAACCCCAAATCCGAAACTCTAAAACCTAACCCCAAACCCTCAACCCTAAAATCCAAAACCTAAAACCCCAAAACCAAAATACTAAAACCCTAACCCCTAACCCTAAATCCTAAAATCCTAAATCCTAAACTGCAATTTTCTCGACCACCACTCGGTATTTGTTTTGTCTATAAGAAGTAATTTTCTTTATGATTGTAGTAAGGCCAACCAATTCTATATCATAATATATTCTTATTCTATTTCTAGTCCAAATTCATCCAAACATGAATTGTTAAGTCCCCTAAACTGTAATTTTCTCGACCACCACCCAGTATTTACGTTGCCTATAATGAGTAATTTTTTTATGACTATATTAAGGTCATCCAATTCTATATCATAATATATTCTTATTTTATTTCTAGTCCAATTTTATCTAAACATGAATTGTTAAGTCTCCACTGATAATTTTATAATTAAATGAAAAAATTGAGAGTAGAAATTTTTAGTGTCTTACCGAACGTATTTCTATTCTTTTTCTACTCCGGGAATAAAAATTTTGTGCAGTTACCAAATGCGTTTTTTTATTCAGAAACCCGTCTAGGAAATAGAAATAAAAATATCATTTCTAAACATAAATTATTTTTGGGAACAGAAATGTTACTAAACACACTCTTACAAGCGTATGGGTCCGTATCGTGATTGTAGGTACTTACAATTCTTATATTGCGTGGTAGCAGAGCAATACTTGCAGAGTCTAAGCTAAGAAAGTACGTAATGTACAGAAGCAGTTAATGAATCCAGAACTAGAAAGTAAACTGCGAGAATCAATTAAAGAATCAAACAGTCAATTTCATAGTGGATTCTGCAAAGGACCACTAATAGCAGCAAATCATACTCAGATAAAATCATGTGGACTACATTGAGCCAAAACTAGGCTAAATCTCTAACGAAAACAGAATAAGATGCTTAGGCTCCATTCGTTCAACGGAAAACAACTTCTAGAAAAAGATTTTCTGGATTTTCCGACGTTCATTTCATGGAAAATAAATTAGTTATGAAAAACATTTTTCAACAATGGAAAAAACACCTTTGAAAGTAAGGAAAATATTTTCCGCTTTATGAAAATCGGAAAAAATTTCCATATCTTCTTCACCTCACTTTCTTTCACATAACACATTTTACTTTTATTTTTATTTTTTTATTTTTTTAAACTTAATTTTTAATCACTTTTTATCGCTAGATTCGGCGATGCTTGGCCTCGCTCGAGGCCGGCAAAGCTCGAGCAAGGCCGAGCCTTGCCAGATCCGGTATTGCTCGGCCTCGCTTGATGCCGGCAAGGCTCGAGCTTACCAGCCTTAGGCAAACGAGGCCGAGCCTTGCCTATGGCCGATCGCCAGCCGTCGCCAGGGCCGGCGACCAGCATAAGAAGAAAGAAAAGAAAAAAAAAGAGAAAAAGAGAAAATAAAAGAAATATTAAAAATTTTAAAATTCAAATATAAAAATTATTAAAAATAGATTTAAAAAATAAAATTTATTAAAATGAGTGGAATGAGGATTTTCCATACTGAACGATGGAAATATTTTCCAGTTCGTTTTCAAGTCTCAGCTGAACACCGGAAAATATTATCATTTTCCTGAAAAATGACTTTCCATAAAACATTTTTCAAAAACGTTGCATTTTCCGCGAAACGAACGAAGCCTTAGTTAGAAATCTTAGGTCTGGTCCGTTGGGCCCAAGGGCGGGCCTAAACAATTAGTTAGGCTCAACCCAAATACCCAGCTAAGCCTAGTCCCACCCATTGACCACTTCCATTGGCAAGTCGCAAGGTACACTTGTCTATAGTGGAAAATCTACGTATAATACATGTGTAATTAGCAACTTATTGTATAAATAAAGTATTTATACACATATTATCTTTGTTGTATTTGTAACTTTTCATATAAAAAGAACATGTTGAAAAGTAATGACTAACTTTCTAGATCCGGTAAGTTATCATAACTAAAGACATGTTTGGACATCCCAATAATTAGTAACTAGTTTTGACCACCTTCACAAATAATTCATTAATCGGCCGAACAAGTGATTTGTTTTTTTTTTTCGATCCAACAGTGCATATTCCTTCATTCAACAATGAACGGTCCACAATGGCCATGGATAAATATTCATTTGCAAGCCAACCGAACCATAGAAAAGACCCAACATGATATCATCATATGATCATTTTGTGAAAGTATGTCAAAAGATGGATTTTATTTATATATACCATGCCTACATTAAAGAAAAAGCAACCAAAAAAAAAAACGTAACCCTCTTTGTACTCTCTATTCTTCTTTTTCTCTTCTTTTTTGAATGAATCTGCTTTAGTATCCCACCTTAAATATTGCACATGGAGTTAAATAAAAAAAATATTATAAAAATTAAAAATAAAGAAACCGGTGTACAATAAGATTATAACAGGATGAACTTAAACCCTCCAAAAATATTCGCAAAGCAAATTCCAATATGGAATTGAAGGCATTCTATCTTAATAAAACCAGTCGTTTCAATTTTCGAACCATCTTTTGTTGTCGTTTTCGTGGTTTAAAAAGAAAAAAAAATCTTCTCCAATTATTAGCTTGCAATTTCCTGTTTTATCGCCATACCTAATTTAATTAGGCCAAATTAAAGACGGGTTTAATTAGTGTTGACACCTGAAATTAATTAGAGATTTCATCGTGAGAATATATGAATAAAAGGACAAGAGATGACATCACCTGTACTAAAATGACAGCTGGTAGGTATAGACAGTCATAAGCGAGAAATTTGAAATTCAGATAAAGGGGGATAAAAAATACTGAAGGTAGTCTCATCGAAGATTCGATGAAGGCCTGTACAAGACTTACAAGTGCTAAAAAGTGCTTCTCATCGATGAAATTGATGAAAAGGGTGATGGATGTCAAGTCAAAAAGCTCAACGAAGGTCCTTATTTCCAGTGGACAGATGCCAATCGAAGGAAAGGTTCGATGGCTTTGCAAGACTTTCCAATCGAAGATTCGACGAAGGCCTGTACAAGATTTCCAAGTGCTAAAAAGTGATTCTCATCGATGAAATCGATGAAAAGGGATGATGAATGTCAAGTCAAAAAAGCTTGACGAAGGTCCTTATTTTCAGTGGACAGATGTCAGACGGAGGAAAAGTTCGATGACGGTTATCATCCCAAGAGACAGATGTCAAACGAAGGAAAGGTTCGATGATGATTATCATCCCAAGAGATAGATGTTAGACGGAAGAAAGGTTCGATGACGGTTATCATCCCAAAAAATAGGTGTCAAACGGAGGAAAGGTTCGATGACAGTTATCATTCCGAGAGACAGGTGTCAAACAGAGAAAAAGCTCGATGACAGTTATCATCCCGAGAGACAGGTGTCAAACAGAGAAAAAGCTCGATGACGGTTATCATCCCAAAAGACAGATGTCAAGAGGAAGAGAGGTTCGATGACGGTTATCATCCCGAAAGATAGGTGTTAAACGAAGAAAGCTCGATAGCAGTTACCATGACAGGTGTTACGCGGAGAAAAGTTCGATGACGGTTATTGTCTTAGAGAAACAATGGGCTCGATGACGGTTGTCGTTTTCAGAGACGAAATGGGCTCAAAAGCGGTTATCATTTTATACAGGAGATAAGATCGATAACAGTTGATAAACATGTGTCAATACATGAACGGTAAAAATAAAATCAACGATAGAGGCTAAATAAAACACCAAGAACGGTTACCAAGTCTGCACTATAAATAGCGCCCAATTATCAACAGGAAAACCCCCCCGACACACGTGAACAAAACAAATGTTGTCTTTTATCTTTACTTCCTAGTTTCACACTTTCAGCTTTCATGGTTATAGTCTTTATTCTTCAGTTTCGCACTTTCAGTTTCTTTAACTGTAGTTGCTCAGATCTTTGTAAAGTTTGGACGCCACTAGTAATTGGATGGATTCGTCTAGATCTTCTGTAAAACTCAAGTTCCTTATTCATGTCTAGATTGCTCCAGTCCGGAATTAGATTTAGAACTCAGTCTCCTCTCATTAAAAGCCGAAGAACGACTTTCGGTGAATTATATTTCGTTGTGAAGACATTTTTTCGACGAAACAATTAGGTTTTGGATGTGGATAAATTACCAGTACAATGCTTAGTCTTGCTTATGTTAGGATGAATATATGTATATGCTTATGAGCTATGTTAAATGTACTCTGATGTGAATGTAGAGGATAATAACCAAATCAGTCCTAAATCCATTGCAAGAATACCAATTCAATCCTAAACTTTTCAAATTTGTGAACATAGTCCTCAACCTTCGATTTCCAGTGGCAATTTGCTAAAAGGACTACATTGAAATTTCGCAACAAGGTTTAACATTATGTTGGCAAAGTTGAAGAATTTAGGATTGAATTGAAATCCATACGATATGTTTAGAACTGAGTTGGTACTTTCCCGTGAATATGTGAAAGAAGATGAATGGCTCGTGCCACCGGAACAATATAGTTTAAAAAGAGCTAAATCTTCACTCTTCCCTTTTCCCAAATTGCCTCGAAAATGGACTCTAGAAACACAAAAAAAATCAATACGGCGCATTTTTTTCTCGGCAAAACAAAAATTAGCTACACCTTTAGAGATAACATAATAAAAATTAGTAATGCTCACGAACGAACCGAATTAGAAAGTTCGTGATCTTTTTTTAAAAAAATTATAGTTACTAACTTAATAGGGAAAGCTTTAAACACCAAATTACTTGGACATTTCCAAAAATTACAATCATTCTTTGGAAAGAGCCATTTACGAAAAATTCAACCCTATTACCAAACATGACCAAAATAATAAAATCCAGCAAGCACTTACTGACAAAAAAAAATAACGGATAATAAAAATCGAGAGAGCACTTACTGGCAAAATTAAAATAAAAATCCACACAAGCTCTCTCTCTCTCTCTCTTCCCCAAGCTGTCGATTATCAATGCACTTGAGATTGTACATGACTTTCTCAAGACTCACCCCACCCCACCCCACTTTTTTGCCCCCTTTTATTCCCCCCCACTATCATATATATCCTTCCCGAATTTTAATTATGCATTTTCTTTCGCCCCCATATACGCGAATAACAAGCTTTTCTACACACACAAAAATACACTGGAAAATATGTACGTGTATATATGAAAGAGACATTTGAAAAAAAATACTTTGATAAAGATAAATTATAGAAATGCGAGATGAAAATTGCACAAGAAAATTGTGAGAAAATTACTTTTCGGCATTTCTTGAGAGGTTGTTTTCGCAAGAAAAAATAAATAATCGAAATGAGACCTGAGGGCAAAATGATCTTTCATCTGGCTGGTTCTCACCATCACTAGAAAAAGACCTCAGGCGACGGAAATGCCCGCCGCTGACGGCTACAAGTACCATACTTAAAAAGCCACACTAGGAAGCTCTCTCTAGTTCTACTATAAACGCGCAGGTCAGAGAAGAGATCCTGTACCTAATGCTGCATCGTCTCCATGTATCGTAGCCCAGGTTCATGGTCGTGACCTAGTGCATGCGGATCCTATACCTAATGCTTTTTTTTTTGCTAGAATCCTATACCTAATGCTGCATCGTCTCCACGCATGGATTCGGGGTGAGGATCCTCCCTGAGTGCATCGATCCAGGGCGAGGATCCTCTCTCTTGGGGACACGATAGGGACTACAAGGAACCGCTATGGATCATGAGCATGCCTTTTTTGTCATTTAAATAGTAATAGGAGCATCGTTATTTTATAGTTAACGTATTGATTGAAATAGTGCAAGTATTCGTGATCTATTCACTCTCAAAACGTTGAATTGCGCCAAGAATTCACGTTTTAGAATGAATAACAAGAAAAATTTTAAAAAGGTTTGGAGATAAAGAAATGACCCATCCAGCCATTTTGATGTGTATATGTCTACACAACAAAGGAAGAAAAAAAAATTTGTGAGATCTTGTCCTGAATGGTCCCAATAACATGGGATACGCACGGTGCAACGTTGTACTGTACATTTTTTTCTTAAAAGTTAATTTCTTCACTCGGAAATAACGAAACGTCCTAAAGTAAAAAAGAAGTTGAATTGCTTCCCGTTTTATGCTTAGTCAAGACGGAACGCCATGTAATTGCACGACAAAATGTGGTACCGCATACACAATCGCAAAAAGTTTGCCCTGTTTTTACTCAACTAGGCAATATGAACAGAACGACCAAGCCCAAGGAAAAGTAGATGCGTCATTGAATTGCCCATGGATGATTGACTGCGGGTAACGATAGATGATGCGCGGCAGGTTCTAGAATTTGCGCTGGCATGCAACGACATAATATTCTAATGAGTTGAAATTGTCGTCAATGGAGTCTCCTTGAGCATGATTTATCTCGACGCGAAGTTAAGACTGATTGAACACGAAGAAATGAATGACTGCCTATTTTGTTCCTTCAATTGCGCTCAAAAGATCTAAAACGTCTCAAGTTTTGCTCCTTTGATCACGGCAATGAAAGCTTGGTTGCGCCTTTGTCGACATGCCGGGATTTGCGTTCAGGTGCTCATCTGGTTTTCTGTTCAATTTGTACTGAGATCACGTATGAAATTGCAAATTATCACTACCTTAAGTACCAGTTTTAGAGGCTTAATTCGCGTTCGTCTGGTTAAGTCAGGTCTTTGTAAAAAGTATTAGAGCCGGTAAACAGGCCAAAACCGTGGGATTTAGTCCTACCTTGTCAGTGTGGTTGTGAGCTCTTTGACTGGATCGCCACTGATGAGGACGTCAGTATTATAGCCTGAAAATTTCATGTTTTATCTTTTGGCAAATGGGGACCTCGTTTGCGGTACTGTAACGAGTGTAGATGCCAAGAAGGTTGAAAGAGAGGATCTCAAGAAGGTTGAGGCGTGTGTGCGTCCATGTTCTCAGGATTGTCCCCCGAGGCCGGACCCGGGTTTCCAGTGTCCGAACTTCGGACCCAGGTTGCGCTCAAGACTTATCCTCAAATGTGGATTTCATGATTTTCCTGTAACAAACGGACTTCCATATTATTTGCAAAATACAGCCAAACATACTTTGAAAATAAGTTCTTTTTCTAGATTTAGATGGTGCCAACTACAGTATATTTTTGTCTCCGGTTTCTATTCGTTTCGGCATAAACAAACCAAGCAAAAGGAAAATATTAGGCAACGATGTTAGGCTAATGCACAAACGCCTGTGATTGTCTGGGAGCAACAATCTGCACAAGACAAGGGCCAATTCCACCTCTATCTCCCTCTCAATAAGGGAGACTGTTCAAAATTCTGAACAATCTTAATTTCTCTGAATGCATCACACGACAGAAATTACATTCCTCATCAGTGACCAAAGGAAATGTTCACCGAGCATGAATTCAAAGTGAAAACAGCACTAATATCGCAAACAAAAAGGTCCCACACGGAGCAACCGTCGGGTGAACGAAAAAGGCCAGATGAGCAACCAAAGTCTTCAATTTCGACCCTCAATTCGTACCATTTCATAGACTTTTTTAGCTGCTGTCACAACTTTTGAATGGATACATTTGCCTAGAATGGAGGGAATGACCTCGAACCATCTACAAACTCTTCATCTTGTCTCCTCACAGAGGAACTATTTGTGAAGAGGACCCTTGGTTTGTAATTTTTGGACTAAATGTTGACCCAAGTCTTCCATGCAAATACAGATCTATTGGGTGAATTTCCAATCAATCAACCATTTGTCGATTGGCCCCGAAGGTTTTTTTCTTGGGTTCCCCGGTAGCTACACGTTACGGCACTGCACAAAGCCGTGCAGTCATGCTCCTAAAGATTCATATGCATTGCTCACACTTTGTGTGTTTTATCACTGGCAAAGTCCTTGATTTTGATGCATCGGAGCGTGCGACGCGGCCTGCTCTTAGCCCTACGCACCAAGCACCTCCTATAAAATCGCTTCCCTGGTAGCATTGCACTGCATGAAGTCAGAAAAACACATTTGCGAACAAATTAGAAACCTGCCATAAATCTTTGATCATTCATCTAATTACAATATCTATACAAAATTAAAAAAAAAATTAAATGTTTATCACCAAAAATGCATAACTCTTTTATTCTGGGCTAATTCCAAAAAAAAGTACCAACATTACCTTGAGTAACAATTCTGGCCTGAACTTTTTTTTGTCTCAATAAAAGCACCAACTTTTACTCGAATATCAAATCTGGCTCCCGTGATGTGAAACTTTGAAATTGTTCGGGCTAAATTTTGGATTTAAGTGAAAGTTTATGATTTTTTACGAAACAAAGAAAAGTTGGGGCCATATTTGTCACTCGAAGTAAAGTTAGTGCTTTTTTTTGGAATTACGCCTTTTTATTTCTCATACATCAAAATAAGCATAAAAATTAGAGACTTATCGGGATAAGAGATTTTATGAAGTGACCATAAAATTAAATTGTTACGCAAAACTCACACATGAGAGTGCCACGTGGTTTATGGCTTTTGTGTATCTATATTTTTTTTAAAAAAATCAATATTTACTTAGCCCAAAAAAAAAGATAGCGACTTCTAATTCCCAATTTTCCGTGATGAAACTTGTTTAGAGAGGTATTTTTAAGATAAATGTTTCACTTTTATTCGCTTAATCTGTATTAGATCTTGATGGTGCTGACAACAGTGTAGTTTTGTGCCCAGTTTTCACTCGTTTCCGCAATATACATAGAGCAAGCAACAAGTAAATATCAGGCAACAATATCAGGCTATTGCACGATACAAATGTCTAACTGCTCATAGACAATCGCCTCTATTGTCCCTCTCAATAAATGAAGACTGTTCAAAACTCTTAACCGTCATAATTTCTTCAAACGCATTACATAATAATAAGTCACAATCCTCATCAGTGACCAAAGGACATGCTCACAGATCTATCGGCTTAATTTCCTGTCTATCAATCAATTGTCAATTTGGGCCCCAAGTATTTTCCTTATGTTCCGCGGTAGCTACTTGTGACGGCAAGGCACAAATTCATTTGTATTGCACATATTCTGTGTGCTTTATCACTGGCAAAGTCATTGATTTGACACATCGTAGCATGAGATGAGGCATGTTCATAACCCTAGGCACCAAGCACCACCTATAAAATCTGCTTCACTCTCTCCTACATTGCTCATCAAAACAAGATTGTCTCTGTTTGAAACAAAATGGCTCGCTCATCGTGCTTCTACATGTCCATACACATGCTTTTCTTGTACTTGTGGTCACATTCTGTTGGCGCTCACAGTCTCTCTCATTCTGTGAAATCACTGTGTCTCGAGGACGAAATGTCCGCACTGATGCAGTTTAAAGAGAAATACGAAATTGCCAATGTTTCCGGTGATCCTCTCGCTCGTCCCAAGACCCTATCCTGGAAAAACAGTCGAGATTGCTGCTCCTGGGATGGGATCGAGTGCGATGAGAAGACAGGCCATGTAATTGTTCTTGACCTGGGAAGTAGTTTTCTGTATGGTTCTATCGACAACAACAGTACCATCTTCCAGCTTGCTCGTCTTGAAAAGCTCAATCTCGGCGACAATCACTTCAACTACTCCCAAATACCATCCCGAGTTGGAGATCTGTTGAGATTGACTCATCTCAATCTCTCTGCTTCCGTTTTTTCTGGCGAAGTCCCATCAGAAATCTTCAAGCTTACAAGGTTGGTGTACCTTAACCTGTGTTGCAATCAGGATCCATGTACAAATTTGTTGGAAATGAAAGCGCCAGGTCTAAGAAGTCTAGTTCAAAATCTGACCAGCTTGGAAGAACTTTTCCTAGGTGCCGTCAACATGTCGTCTGAAGTGCCCAACACTCTAGCAAATATGTCTTGCCTGAGAAGGCTGCACATGCGTGAGTGCGATCTATTCGGTGTATTTTCGTCTGCCATTTTTCATTTACCGAAGCTGCGATTTCTTGCGGTAGGTGACAATAATGCTCTTGTTAGTGGTCTGCCCTAAGAATCAATCAAGGTTGATACTCTAATATTAGTTGTGGATTAGGTTGTGTCGAAAAACCGATCTTCACTATACTTAGGTAGTCATAATGTCTTGCTAGAGACCGCTTATGACTTGTGGGCCAAAAGAGTTTTGGGTACACTGCTAATATTTAGTGAACCTACAGGGTCGCACACAATAGCGAACGGACTTAATATTTTCTATGCGCCTTGATCTACTTAAGAAGTAGATTTTAATTTATTCTTCTATTTAAATTATCTATGCGGTCGTGCGCGTTATGAGATAACGATTAAACGTACAATTAAGGGTGGACGGTTTGGCGGGCCCAAATAGCCCGGCCCACTTCTTTTAATTCCGCTAGATAATGAGGTTATATAAATAGATAGAGAATCGTTCTCCATCTAGGGTTTTTTCGACAGAGTATCGAAAATAAAAAGGAACTTCAAGATCTTTCGCTAGCACGTGGGTCGTTGGAGAATTCTGTTCTTGTGTGTGGATACCGGTAAAGGTGCAACACTTGGGGCGCTCATCCAGACACAATCAGTTGCTTATTTATCTTCGATTTGCAAAAGGTATGTATTAAAATTCCTTTTCGATTTCAATATACGCATGGATCCTGTCTAGAGTTCTATATTCTGCTGCGTTGTTACTGTTAATGAACCTTATAGCTCTCACAGGCAGCTTGCCTGACTTTAACTCCAGTAGTCCTCTTGAAGAGCTGCAACTGCAAAACACAAACTTTTCTGGGGATCTACCCGCTTCAATTGGTAATCTCCAATTGAGCTTTCTTAACATAGCTGGTTGCAAATTCTCAGGATCCATCCCGGCTTCATTTGGTAATCTTAGCAGCCTTGAATTCCTAGACATCACAAAGAACCCATTCACTGCCCAGTCCATTTCCTCTTTGTCTTGGGTTTGGAATTTTAAAAAGCTCACCACTTTAGGCCTCTGTTACATCAATTTATATCGCGAGATCCCACCTTCCATCAGAAACTTGTCTCAGCTTGTTGGACTAGGCTTTGTTGGCAACCAATTAGGCGGTACCATCCCATCTCAGCTCATGAACCTCACTCGACTAGCCGTGCTTGACCTTAAAGGCAATAAATTCCATGGCGAGATACCTTCATCAATCTATCAACTCCAAAATCTCCAAGTCCTCATCCTTGTGAAAAACAACTTCAGTAGTACTGTTGAATTAGACAATTTTCTCAAGTTCAAACAACTGAGAGTGCTCGAACTATCATCTAACAGGCTATCATGCCGCATGAGTAGAGCGAATGTTAATCTTCCTCAGTTTGGGGCCCTAGGACTGGCATCATGCAATTTGAGCGAGTTTCCAGCATTCTTACAAAACCAAGAGCATATGATTTGGTTGGACCTGTCGGATAACAACATTAGGGGAGAAGTGCCCTTTTGGGTGTGGAATGGAAGTCTTAATAGCATGCAGTACCTGAATCTCTCTCGTAACTTCTTAACTGGTCTTGATCGATATTACCCAATCAATCTTTTAGTCATGCACACGATAGACCTCTCTCACAACATGTTGAAAGGAACACCCCCTGAAGCGCCATCGTCCATAATGTACTATATAGTATCTAACAACAGCCTGATGGGAGCATTGCCACCATGGATCTGCAATTTGAGTTCAGCAATCACACTAGACTTGTCTTATAACGATTTGACAGGTGTGCTTTCGATTTGTTTGGGCAATATCAGCGAATCTCTCATGATATTGAACCTAAAAGGCAACAATTTCCATGGAAGCATTCCCGAGGTAATGGTGAGGGGGACGCAACTGACGATGATTGATTTAAGTGGCAACCAGTTGCAAGGCAAGTTACCGAGGTCCTTGGCCAATTGCAAAATGCTCGAGTTCATCAACTTTGCAAACAATCTTATCATGGACACCTTCCCGTCATGGTTGGGTTCTCTACCAAAGCTTCGCGTCCTGATTTTGAGATCCAATAAATTCCATGGGGTCATAGAGAGGCCTAAATCTAGTTCCACGTTTCTTAATTTGCGGATACTTGACCTCTCTATAAATGCATTTGTCGGTAAGTTGCCTATGGAGTTCTTTCAGTCCTGGAATGCCGTGAAATCTGAGACAAAAATCTTCACGTACTTGCAAAAAAACCAATGGCCGACATTGTACCCTATGTTCACCAAATATGGTAATTACAATTTCTCCATGATAGTGATTTACAAAGGGCTTGAATTGTATTACCCAAAGATCTTAGAAGTCTTCACGGTTATCGACCTCTCCAGCAATTTGTTTGAAGGAGAGATCCCTGGTGTCATAGGTGATCTCAAGGGACTGCACGGACTGAACCTTTCCAACAATTTCTTCACTGGTTACATCCCACCATCGTTGGGGAATCTCACAGCACTTGAGTCATTGGACCTTTCTCGAAACAAACTCTCGGGACAGATCCCCCAAAAGCTAATAGAACTTGGGTTCCTTTCTTTCCTAAACATGTCTTACAACAATCTGACCGGGTCTGTGCCCAGAGGGAAACAATTCGATATGTTTTCGAATGATTCTTTTGAAGGGAACTCAGGACTGTGTGGGGAATTCATATCCAAGAAATGTCGAGATTCAAGGGATGTGTCAGGACAACCTCCAACCCACCAAGAAGAAGACTTGGAATCGCCAATTGAACTCGATTGGAAATTTGTTATGATGGGGTATGGGAGCGGCTTAGTGATCGGAGTGGTCATCGGAACTGCATTCATCTCCTGGAAACATGTTTAGTTTGAAGGAAATGCCAAGAGAAGGCGACAGCCTAGGAGGAGTAGGAACTCCTGGGCAGGCAAGCTTTTCAATTTCTGTAGATTTTAGAACTTACCTGAATAATGAGCTAGGTATTTCCTTCTATTTCTTAAATGTAATTGTTTCTTCATAGTATCTTTACTGTTATTTATGTCAAACCTTCACTTTCTTCGGTTTATCTCTCTTCACGTCTGTTTACCACCGCTCTAACTCAAACTTTTTTGTTTTTTGGATTATGCCATTGTTAGCTTGTAAACGAAGTTCGTGTTGTCGCGACCGCCCTCCCGAGACCTTTTTATCGGACGACATGCAAAAGAAAGGAGGGCTCGCCTGGTACGTGCTAAGTCTAGGTTCAGGACTTAACTCGGGCTCTCCCAAGCCCATACCATATCGCGACTTAGGGTTTAAATTTTTTTAACATGCAAGTGGTTTATACCAAGGAGTCGTCACTAATCGATTTGGGGTAGGTCGATTAGAAACCCAAATAGGGTGACGGGAGAATCACCCTATTCCTACGAACCAGAGATTAACTGGGTTCGGGGACTTGATTACATTAGTTAAATAACTAATGCCCTTTCGGTACCTTTCTACCCTATTCATTTCTGAAAACATTTGTCAGGCAATTTAGATTGATTTTAGGACCTTTCTCCTAACATGTGAGGTGATCAAGCGAGTGCACAATCAGAAACGATCAGCAGTCAGGAACACAATAATTCATACAGCTTAAGGTTCCAACCTTAACTAAGTCAGATGACATTCAAAACACAACAGCTCATGCAATTGTATTAAAAACATGCATAACAACAATAGTGAAAAACATATGCAAAGTACTAACACAACCTCAGGTTTGTCTAATTTAAATAAGACAATAACATGCATAATAATATAACAATGGATTAAAACACTTAGATAACCCACGTAATAAAAAACTTTTCTTAAAAAAATTTTGAATTTTTTTTTTGAATTTTTTTTTCGGAAAAAAAATAAATTAAAAAATAATAAATAATAACAGTACGGAAGAAAATAAAATAAAAATAAAATTTTTTAAAATTTTTTTAATTTTTTTAAATATTTAATTAATTTTTTAAATAAAAAAATATATAATAATATAATAATATAACCGGGTCGGGTCGGGTCCGACCCGGGTCAATGGACCCGACCCGGGCGTTGACCCGGGTCGGTTCGGCTGAGCCGGGTCGGGCGGAACCGACCCGGGTCAACGGATCCGACCCGGGCGTTGACCCGGGTCGGATCTGTCGATCCGGGTCGATCGGAACCGACCCGAGTCAACGGATCCGACCCGGGCGTTGACTCGGGTCGGATCTGTTGATTTGGGTCGGACCCGACCCGAACAAACAGAACCGGGGGGGGACGCCGGCGAGGCCAAAATTGGCCGTCCGCCGGCCGGCCCAGGCCAGCGCCGCCCCCAAATCGACCCCCTGGCACCACCATTAAGCCACACCACTCACCTAAGCCGCCGTCGGACCACCGTTCGCCGGCCGGCGACGAAACAAAAACCGGCCCCGTTGAGGCATTTTGTCGAACGGTGGGCGTGCGCGGTGGAAATCAGCCGATTTCGACCTCCACCGGCGGCACGGTCGGCTCCGACGACTACGGCTGATGTTCAACTGCGAGTGGGGACCGGGACCGGCAACGGCATGGGCCGAAAATCGCACGAGTCGACCGACGCGAGTCCCGGCCGGACCGCGTGCAAAAACAGGGGAAAACAGAGGCGGACGGGACCCCGGGGCAGCTCACCCGTCGACGGTGCGTCCGGAGGGGATTCCGGCTGGTCAGGGGGCGACGGCGACGCTGCTGGCTCTTCTCTGGCTCCGGCGTGACCTCGGTTTGCTCTCTCTCTCTCTCTCTCTCTCTATTCTCTCTCTTCTCTCTCAATCTCTCTCTGCCCTATTTTCTCTCTCTGTGACCGACCGGGGGTACTCCAGGGATCGCCGATCGGCTTGGCGGCGGGGATGGACGAATGAGGCGCGGTGGCCGCGAGATGCTACCTTTCTCACCCAGCTCCCCCTCTATTTCTCTCTATTCTGTTTCGCCAGCTGGCTTCCTCCCCAAAATTGGTCGACCGGGGCCTCTCTCTCTCTCTCTGGCCTTTTATAGGCGGCGACGGCGATGACAATGACCATGACGGGCCTCCTCTACATCTGTGTGACGACGGCCTGCACCGACCGTCGTCACCCCACGACTTTGGTGGCCATTTGCAGGCCGGGGCAGAGCAAGACAGGGGGGAGCAGGAAACCGAGAGGGAGGAAAGGATAAGGGGAGCCGGGAAACGAGGGAGACGGGACTGGCCATTAATGCCAGTCCCGTCGGCGTGCTCATCCGGCCCTCCTCTGGCCGGATAGCCACGGCGAGAAGCGACGCCGCCGTGCGTCATGCTTCGGTCGCGCACAGGGGCGAACAGGGGAAAGGAGAGCGACGCTCGCGTGGGGGAAGAAGGAAGGAGAAGGGCTGGGCCGGGCCAGGCCCAGCTCGCGGGGGGGAAGAAGAGGAAAAAAGAAAAACGGGCTGGGCCCGCGCGAGGAAAAGAAAAAGAAAGAAAAGAGAAGCGGGCTGGGCCGCGCGGAGGGGGAAAAAGGAACGGGCCGGGTCGACCCGGCCCCGACCCGGCCCGACTCTTTTTTTTTTTAAATATTTACTCTAATAGCCATATTAATGCAAAATGTGCCTAATTCTATATGCAATGCATTTAAATTGAAATATTTTTTGTTTTAGGAATTAAAGAAAATTAATTCCTAAATTTTGTGTAATTAATTTTGGGCAAATCAAAAATAGGTGTCTATAGCTGCCCCTCTTTGAAGGTGAGCTCGCAGAGATTGAGCTCGCAGAGGTTACGTTCAAAGATAAAGTGACACCTAAATTTGGCCCATGCATGCTCAATAAATGTTATTTTTGGTGAGACTGTGAGTCTCATTTTTATGATGCGATATAAGATGATGCATGCTAAAGCAAATAAAAATAAATAAAAAAAACATACCTGGGGCTACTTACCTTGCCGAAGGGTAGAGTAATTCCAGATAGTTGATATTGTGTGTCGAGGACCCGAACCTGTCTTCGGTCGCCTCGACGGGGGAAATGGTTTGTCTAGGACCCGAACCTTTCTTCGATCGCCTTGACGGGGATTGTTGTTGTCTAGGACCCGAACCTTTCTTCGGTCGCCTTGACGGGGGAAATCGCTTGCCTAGGACCCGAACCTTTCTTCGGTCGCCTTGACTGGATTTCATTTGTCTAGGACCCGAACCTTTTTTCGGTCGCCTTGACTGGGGAAATCGCTTGCCTAGGACCCGAACCTTTCTTCGGTCGCCTTGACTGGATTTCATTTGTCTAGGACTCGAACCTTTCTTCGGTCGCCTTGACTGACTCTATTTTGTCCGTCCAGGACCCGAACCTTTCTTCGGTCGCCTTGACTGACTGGTTTGTCTGTTCGTCAAAGTACTTGGAGATTCTTGCCCAAGGATTTGACGGCTTGCCCGGTGGGTCCTCGCCAGCAGGTCTTGAAAAGGCTCAAACGATAAGCACCTGGGGGTCCTCGCCCGAGGATTTGATGGTTTGCCTGGTGGGTCCTCGCCAGCAGGCCTTGAAAAGGCTCAAACGATGAGCACCTGGGGTCATCGCCCGAGGGCGTGTCTCCTGGGCATGTTCTCGGAGATTTGGTGTATCATCTGCTGAATACCCGACCTTTCTTCGGGGCATCACTTTTGGGATGATAATGAGGGCTTCTCTAGTGCCAAAATTTTCGTGTTCTACCACTGGGGATTAGAACTCTGAGCTGTCAAAGATGATTAGCGCAAACATGCATGCATTCATCAAGAATAGACAAGCTAGGCTATTCTAGAATGTGTATTTGAAAATTCATGCATGATGCTTTTGCCATGTTTGCATCACCAAAAATCCACCGAGGGTCAATCAAGACAATTTCCGCTCATGAGGTGGACTTCTCGAGATGCTGAACGAGGGACCTTCAATCAGAAAGGACTTTCCACTCGCTCTCATTGAAAAGGGTTGTTTGTCCCGTCCATTAATGCGGGAACATCGAAACACTCAATCTAACCTCTATAATATCAACAAGGGTCTGAGTTTTCTCGTAAGCGGTACGACACTGCCAATCTGAGAGGTCTTCTTCAGGGTCGTAATGCTGGCTTGGTCAATGGCTTAACAAAGGTGACTGTCCAAGTCAAGGCCATGTAAGAAAATATTTTGCAATTATCTCCAGGTTTACAAGTCAAGAACCCTGCAAAAGAGATAGAAGTAGTCTTGCTCATACTTTCTCGAGCGGTGTTTATAAACATTTGAAATTTCACGTTAAATCAATTGCCCTAGTCAGAAGAGACTTCATGAGGGACGTAACGTGGGCTTGGTTCATAGGTTGAGAAACGAAATGATCGTTAGGCTTAAAAATATGTGTGAGGGTGAAAAATTGGTGATCATCTAGCATTGTCACCAGTCTTCTTCTCCGCCGTCAGGATTTTTCTGGCAAACTCCCTAGGTAATCTTGTGTTTTAGCATCTTTGACAACTTTTTCTTGAGGAGCTTCTGCGTCAAGTATTTTCCTGGATACCATTCTATCTCTGTCCCAATTGCTTTCTCAAGAATAGGTTCATCTTCGTCTGTCATGTGGCAGATCTTTGCCAAGACAAAGTTCCTAAAGTAGGAATTTACATCGAAGAAGAACTCAAGTTTAAACCCTTTGGGGTCATCTATTCTACACCACTTAATGTCTTTGAGATATTTGAGAGCGCTTTCATCGCGCTTATAGATCTCATTCATGGGCATTGGCCTTGCTTTTACTAGGCACACTGCTTTTTCATGCCCCCAATTTTCAGCATTTTTTGTGTTAGGACTAGCCTAAACGAGTTTGAAGTCTTCATCTTGATTCGATGCTTTGGACCCTGATGCTCAAATTGTGGTGACTTTTGCCTTGCCCCAGTGTGGGGGATGATCACCAACTGGGTTTGTATGAAATGAAATCGCCGGCTCAATTGGGCTAGCAAAGGATATAAGTGTATGGGATAGAAAAAGAATTGCTCTTCGTCATCCTAGGGCACTTGAATTATTGTGAGAGTTCATCTACAATAAAAACACTCAAAGATTAATGCAAGTGAGAGCAAGAAAACTTCTATTCATCTTTTCACCTTGTGCGAGCTGTTGCAGCTGATGATGATAGAAAATTTTAGATATTATAAACTCCTCATCCTTCTTAGTGAAAACATCGCTGTTATCAATAAGATATTGACATTTTGGACAGGGTTTAGTTTGCTGCTCCTCTCCTGACAAAGCCCTCTTAGTCTCGACCGTCCGACCGTCGATGGTGTGCTTGTCCTGAAGGACTCTATCGAGGATCGCCGAACCTCAAGCTGCCCCAATGTGGGGTGGTTCTTGACAGGGTTGATTTAAAAGAAACCGCTGAGTGTATGGGCTCAAATGGTTAAGCAAAGGATTAATGGTAGTGTATGGGGCAGAGAAATGAACCGCCTCTTGTCATTTTGGCTACCGTACCTTATGCGAGAAATCCCTTTACCTTGTAGAAATGAAACTTTTTCGCTCATCTTGCAAGGGTTTGGTACTTGAAAATGTGTATAAATCAAGGGTTGCCTCTCATCATCCCGACACACCTCGTTCAACACCTCGGAGCAGTTCGACACCATTCGTCGAATTGTCAAAATTTTCTCAGAGAATTGGTGAATTAAACAGGTAAAATTACCATGCAAAATTACTTTCCACGTGATGAACTTGAGGAAGAAAATAGTATCCATTTTCTTTAACTATTTCTTCCTTCTTGTTTCTTTCTACTCTTATGAGAAGAGTTTTTTAGGGAAAGAGATGCTTACCTATGCTGCAATAGTAGAGCAAACCTGCAAGGTAATAAGAAAAACAGTGTTAATGAACAGTTCTTTGAGGGACAAGAATTAGGAACGATACAACATTACCCTTCGTGAATCCCTTCATTTGAGATTAAACCGGTAACTCCTTGAGTTTTCTCGGACGTTGATAATTCCCTTCTGACAAAACATGAGTTTATGTTAGAAATGAGGCGATTGAAGGTAAATTGAGAACGATACAAATTACCCTTCTTCCATTTTGCCTTCAAAGCTAGCAGAGTCTTTTCTTCTCTTTACTTTGTTTAGCCTTCTCTACCTCAATCTGCTCCTCCATACTTTTGGTCTCGAAGCTCGAATGAAATCCTCTATTATTAGGGATGCTTCCAAACAGAGGGTTCTACCGTCAGCGCATGTTGTGTCAATGCGGCTCCGGTATGTTGAGGAGTTTCTTGGGAATCATATGATTCCTTGACATACACAGGGCATGTGTAATTGCTTGCATAGGGAGCTTCGCAGCAAAGCTAATCTCTACTTTAAAGGTCTTTGACGGGCATGGGCGTGACTACCATCGAGACTTCTGTGGTTGTCAAGATTGGCTCCGACGCCATTTTGTCATATGCAAAGTCCTTTCCAGCTGCTTGCATCATGAGTGTTGTTTACTCAATTTTGTCCTATATAAAAGGAAAAAATATGTCATTGCTATGCTAAAGTGAATAAACTTTAGGAACGAAATACACCCTTTTTGATGGACTGGGGGATTGCATGCCCCCTAGTCTACTCTTCCAATTTGAGCACTTCTTCGTCATGTTTCATTCGAGAAATCCTAACATTGGTGTTCCATCCGGCTTGCTAGTACGTCAGAGTCTAGCATGCTTCCCAGTTCCTTATCTGCAAAAGAAAAGGGATAGAATGTCATTTCCAAAATTTGTTGAGGAATGAGACATACCTTTGCTTTAAAAAGGGGTAATCTTTTCTTTATCTGCCCCTGATTTTTGTACGAGATGATGTTTCGCTCATCATGGAATCAGGGAATGTTCAGTATTCTCATCGACTTTCTGGGGTTGATGTCACCCACTGGTAGTAATGAGATTTGCCCCATGTTTCATTTGAAGATTGGATGATCTTCGCTCGGACTGCCCCTATTGGATGAGTTGGTCCGCTAACCTCATCAGGGTCTGATGTGCACTTCAGTTTGTGTCATTTTCAAATGTCCCCTTTGTAATAAAAAATGAGTATGCTCTGAGACACGAAGTGAGCAAGTTAGAAAGACAAACAGGGCTATGAGCAAGCATGCTTTTTCACCGTCATTTTCTTTGACCTTTTGAAAAATGATAAAACGTTTGTTTTATTTTCAAAAGCTTAGAAACGAGGAAACATGAGGAAGCCCGGGCCTCAGAACACTTTCCTTTACATGGCTGGATATCATCAACGGGCCGATTTGGGATACTTCCTCAGGCCCTCAAAACATTATTTATTTACAATACATGGATTTACAACCTCAAAAGAGGGAGAGTTTAAAAAGACATTTCTTCCAACAGAAATGACGACAAAAAGCAAAATACAAGGACAACCCCTTTTCCAGGGATTCATGCAAAAGGATGAGAGGAGTTCTACTCAAGCAGGTTTGCGCTCATTCCCTTCACCGGTCTCGAATGAGAAAGTCTCGGTGTCCAGTAGGTTTTGAATTCGGTGTTTAAGAGTATAGTACCCATCAGTTGAATGCCCTACCTCGCCCATGTGATAATCACATTTTTCAGACGGATTGTAGTTTGAAAAATTCTCAGGATTAGGTCGCTTTGGTTCAATGGAGAGCAGTCCCTTTTCCCGGAGTATTGTCAGTATCTGAGACGGAGATCCTGGGAGGGGAGTGAACTGTCTCCGGTTGTTTTGCTTTTGTGATGGAGGGATACTGGGTTTGTATTGTTCACGTTGCATGAACTTTGGGTATAGGGTGCTCAATTCCTTAGGATTAGGGGACCTGTGGACATTGTCAACTATGACATCTTTACCCTTTTGGTTGACACTGGAGGGCTCCATTTGAATCATCACCCCTGGTCTTGGATAGCAAAACGGAGTCATGGTGAGTTGGTCTAAGCGGATTGACAAATATTCCACTTGTTTCGAGAGTTGTTGAAGAAAGGCAAAGACTTGCTTCATTTCGGTCTCCATGTCCGCCACACGAGTTGTCATATCTTTTTCAGCCATTTTTACTTGGCGGGTTGATATAATTTGTAATCACCTGTCGACAAAAATGGCAACAAATGAGTATAAAATCTCATAAATGATTAGTCCATGACTTAGTCTAGTATTGCATCTGTCTATCATGTATTTTCTTTATTTACAAAAAAAATCAGAAGCAAAAAAGGTTCTTATTTATATATTCATTACAGGTGGCGTTCCCGGGATTCGAACCCCGGTCGCCTCGGACCGTTACGCCTCACCCCCGGATACCACTGGGCCAAAGGCCGCGGTGGTGTCTTAAAGGGGCCAAAAAATTCATTTAAAGCACGAAAAACGGCCCTAGTTATATTAACATTAGTACAATCCAAAAACATTTTTAAGGAAGAAAACCAAAAACCTTGAACATAATTACTAGGAAATATAAAATATATGGGTTTTTAACAAAAAGGCGCCCTTCCCGGATACTCATTTTATAAACGATGGGGAAATCACGGTCTCTCGGAGTCGCTTATTTTCACGGACAAATTCCGTAATAAGCGTATCCCTCGTATATAGACTGCAATCAATGGGTAGCCCATCAGTGACAAAACAATTAAACAAGTAGGCCGTATAAAAAACTGAGAAGGGATAGAATATATACCTTTCCTTGAACCATGGCAATCACAACGACATGCACATGAGGAGTGAGGTTTAATTTCTATCTAGACTGGCTCAGCAAAATGAAATTAAAAAGATGCCTGACCGTCGCAGTCTCGCGTTGGTGTCAAGTCCCTTTAACCTCGGCCAAATCGAAAGAAATATCTTATAGTCACGCGAATAGCGGCTAAAGATATTTCTTTACGATTTTCTTAGAAATAAATTTCGGGGAAAAGAAAGGCAACCTCTACATCGCGGGCTCGCGTTCGAGGTCGTATCTTTCTTAACACCATCCTAAAAAGCCCTATCGCGGCCCAGGTCCGGCAGCGTGGTTGTGTGTGCAACAGTATAGTGCTAAATCATTAAAGCATGCACAACAATTTATAAACAACCAATTTAAACCTGCAAGAACAAATAACACCTTAATGTCAGGATCATACCTGGAGTCCTTGCTGCCAAACAAAAAATCATTTTGAACAGGATAAAAATTTTTGGCCTAAGTCCACTTTTTTTTAAAAAACACAGGATTCCCCAGCGGAGTCGTCAGTCTGTCGCGACCGCCCTCCTGAGACCTTTTTATCGGACGACATGCAAAAGAAAGGAGGGCTCGCCTAGTACGTGCTAAGTCTAGGTTCAGGACTTAACTCGGGCTCTTCCAAGCTCATACCATATCGCGACTTAGGGTTTAAATTTTTTTAACATGCAAGTGGTTTATATCAAGGAGTCGCCACTAATCGATTTAGGGTAGGTCGATTAGAAACCCAAATAGGGTGACGGGAGAATCACCCTATTCCTACGAACCAGAGATTAACTGGGTTCGGGGACTTGATTACATTAGTTAAATAACTAATGCCCTTTCGGTACCTTTCTACCCTATTCATTTCTGAAAACATTTGTCAGGCAATTTAGATTGATTTTAGGACCTTTCTCCTAACATGTTAGGTGATCAAGCGAGTGCACAATCAGAAACGATCAGCAGTCAGGAACACAATAATTCATACAGCTTAAGGTTCTAACCTTAACTAAGTCAGATGACATTCAAAACACAACAGCTCATGCAATTGTATTAAAAACATGCATAACAACAATAGTGAAAAACACATGCAAAGTACTAACACAACCTCAGGTTTGTCTAATTTAAATAAGACAATAACATGCATAATAATATAACAATGGATTAAAACACTTAGATAACCCACATAATAAAAAACTTTTCTTAAAAAAAAATTTTGAATTTTTTTTTGAAATTTTTTTTTTTCGAAAAAAAAAAATAAATTAAAAAATAATAAATAATAACAGTACGGAAGAAAATAAAATAAAAATAAATTTTTTTAAAATTTTTTTAAAATTTTTTTTAATTTTTTTAAATATTTAATTAATTTTTTTAATAAAAAAATATATAATAATATAATAATATAACCGGGTCGGGTCGGGTCCGACCCGGATCAACGGACCCGACCCGGGCGTTGACCCGGGTTGGTTCGGCTAAGCCGGGTCGGGCGGAACCGACCCGGGTCAACGGATCCGACCCGGGCGTTGACCTGGGTTGGATCTGTCGATCCGGGTCGGTCGGAACCGACCCGAGTCAACGGATCCGACCCGGGCGTTGACCCGGGTCGGATCTGTTGATTCGGGTCGGACCCGACCCGAACAAACAGAACCGGGGGGGGGGACGCCGGCGAGGCCAAAATTGGCCGTCCGCCGGCCGGCCCAGGCCAGCGCCGCCCCCAAATCGACCCCCTGGCACCACCATTAAGCCACACCACTCACCTGAGCCGTCGTCGGACTGCCGTTCGCCGGCCGGCGACGAAACAAAAACCGGCCCCGTTGAGGCATTTTGTCGAACGGTGGGCGTGCGCAGTGGAAATCAGCCGATTTCGACCTCCACCGGCGGCACGGTCGGCTCCGACAGCTGCGGCTGATGTTCGACTGCGAGTGGGGACCGGGACCGGCAACGGCATGGGCCGGAAATCGCACGAGTCGACCGACGCGAGTCCCGGCCGGACCGCGTGCAAAAACAGGGGAAAACAGAGGCGGACGGGACCCCGGGGCAGCTCACCCGTCGACGGTGCATCCGGAGGGGATTCTGGCTGGTCAGGGGGCGACGGCGACGCTGCTGGCTCTTCTCTGGCTCTGGCGTGACCTCGGTTTGCTCTCTCTCTCTCTCTATTCTCTCTCTTCTCTCTCAATCTCTCTCTGCCCTGTTTTCTCTCTCTGTGACCGACCTGGGGTACTCTAGGGATCGCCGATCGGCTTGGCGGCGGGGATGGACGAATGAGGCGCGATGGCCGCGGGATGCTGCCTTTCTCACCCGGCTCCCCCTCTATTTCTCTCTATTCTGTTTCGCCGGCCGGCTTCCTCCCCAAAATTGGCTGACCGGGGCCTCTCTCTCTCTCTCTGGCCTTTTATAGTCGGCGACGGCGATGACGATGACGATGACGGGCCTCCTCTGCGTCGGTGTGACGACGGCCTGCACCGACCGTCGTCACCTCACGACTTTGGTGGCCATTTGTAGGCCGGGGCAGAGCAAGACAGGGGGGAGCAGGAAACCGAGAGGGAGGAAAGGATAAGGGGAGCCGGGAAACGAGGGAGACGGGACTGGCCATTAATGCCAGTCCCGTCGGCGTGCTCATCCGGCCCTCCTCTGGCCGGATAGCGACGGCGAGAAGCGGCGCCGCCGTGCGTCATGCTTCGGTCGTGCACAGGGGCGAACAGGGGAAAGGAGAGCGACGCTCGCGTGGGGGAAGAAGGAAGGAGAAGGGCTGGGCCGGGCCAGGCCCAGCTCGCGGGGGGGAAGAAGAGGAAAAAAGAAAAACGGGCTGGGCCCGCGCGAGGAAAAGAAAAAGAAAGAAAAGAGAAGCGGGCTGGGCCGCGCGGAGGGGGAAAAAGGAACGGGCCGGGTCGACCCGGCCCCGACCCGGCCCGACTCTTTTTTTTTTAAATATTTACTCTAATAGCCATATTAATGCAAAATATGCCTAATTCTATATGCAATGCATTTAAATTGAAATATTTTTTGTTTTAGGAATTAAAGAAAATTAACTCTTAAATTTTGTGTAATTAATTTTGGGCAAATAAAAAATAGGTGTCTACACGTGTGCACCTTTTTCTATCAATGTTCAAGCAAAAGTACTCCTATTTGATAATCAAATCTAAATTGCCACATGGATTCTTCTTTATCCAGGGTTCACATCACAACTGATTCTAGTAAAGTGAACAATACCAAGGGTACAATGTCCTCAAAACGTTATGCAATTCTAGGCTCTCGTCCGCGCTTCAATCATTTTCTTTGGTTGTTTGTCACCTCCCAATTGTACGGCCAACACTTGTATTGTCATTTGAAACAAAAATTCGCATTTGGAGGTTTATTGGACAATAACCGTAACAAATTATTCTTGCGAAGTGTGTGTGTATCAGTTTTGCTTTTCGGACCTTGTTTTATGTGTGCGCGGTAGGAAATAGGATTCTTTCTCATAGAGCAGCATATTACGCAGAGAAACAACTTGGCACAGTTGAATTTCTTAAAGTTCTTGCTATATCTGCTTGCTGGTCATGTACTCCGAAATTTGGACGGTTATTATCATTTGATTTTTCTGTAAAATCTTCTTCTTTTTTACTCGAAGAATAAGGTTCCTTTGATATAGTGGCTTCTTGTCGACACCGGAATTTTTGCAAATAAGCCAAGCATACGTCTTTGTAAACCCATTTGCATCAGCCCATTTATTAAGTCTAATTCGCCCACTTCAGCCCAGTCCACCAACCCAGACCCATCAGCATTAAGCCACTTCGCACAGGCCCATATTCACATGTGAAGGGGTCCGTTTGCATCAGAATCGACTCTCTCTAGCTGGCTTTCTCTCTCATCTGACTGACTTGGCGATTCCTTTTAAGCTCTCTCGGTCCCATTCATAACGGCAGACCATATACACCAGAGAGCACCTCACGGACGGACCTCCCCAGAAGTTCCTCCTCTCTAGAATCAAAGTCCAGAGAGAATTCGTAGTTGATTCTCCTTCTTCGGACATCGCTCACCGCCGTCGATCGTCGCTTCAAGCCAATCATGAGCAAAGGCTCTGTTCGGCCCCTGGTCTCAGTCATTGTTGCCGAAGAGCTTGAGCCGTGTTCACCGTTCACTCTTTCGCTGATTCCAATCTTCGAGTTGTTTCTGTGACTGCCTTGCTCAGATCCAATCAATATGTTCAATCAAATCGTATCTGCTCTGATTTTAGCAAAACCAGGCCAAGTATTTGTTGTGCAAAAACTAAATGATTTGGGAAAAAGTATGAAAAATGAAAACTAGTATCGCTTAAGTAAATGAATGAACGAAAATATTGTTATCCTCTGAGATAAATTGTTGTCAGCAATGAAAGCATTTATCATTGATTAATTATTTCAAGTAAGTGATTATTTTTAGGAAAATATTTTTCAAATCATTTATTTTCTGCGAAATAAATGGAGTCATAGATATAGATTATGTGTAAATCTTATGTAAGTGAACTTCTGCTAGCGATTTGAACTCGTTGTGTTGTTTTGGTGATGATATGTTCAATGAATCGTTGACATATTACTGCATGTAGATCATTAGATTAAAATGTCAGCAATGTGTTCGATGATTTTTTGAGGAAATCCGTGTAAGAATTTGAGTAAAATTCTTGCATATTGGCATCTGGTTGATCGTTACGTATTCAGACTAAGACGTACATGTTGGATCCCCTCATTGCAACTTTGAATTGATCTGCCAAGACCTCCATCCGTATGTTGCCTGCTCTGTTCAGTCCACTTCGTTAGTCTCGTTGTCATGCGTCACTATATGGTGATTGATATTTAGAAGTGGCTGAATATCACTTGTACGAAAATGAAATTGATCGTGATGTGTTTCTTCCAAGTTAAAGTAAAACCGAATTGTTTTTTTTTTCTTTTTGGATGTTTGTATGATCCAGTTTAGAAACATTTGAATCCTTTCTGCTGTTTTGCTTGATTCCGCTGAGGATAACTCGTGCCTTGTGCAGTGCCGGTGTTGGACAAAGAAAGAAACGAGAGGAGATAAAAAAAAGTAATAAGTAAAATAATATATTAAAAGTGTAGTGACTAGTAAATATCACATAGAGGGGGTTGAATAGGTGAATTGAGTACTTATTTATCAATTTAAAGCGGAAATAATTGATTAAGGATAAAGTCTGAACAATGTTCAGATTTTGAACACTTTTTGAGTAGCAAATTTGTAAATGTGCAATACAATAAATAAAAGGAGTTTGAAGGAAGAGAAATTTGCACTCAAGACGTATAGTAGTTTAGTTTAGATCAAGCCTACGTCTACTCTCCCAAGTTGACAGCCTACTGACTGGATTCCACTATAAGATCAATCAAGAAATTACGGATTTTGAGTAATAATACTCTATAAAAGATAAATTACACTATCTTACTCAATCACTCTTGCAAAAGGTTTCTCAAGATCACAGATTTCAAATCATACAAGACAAGTAACATTGGTCGGAGTTTGCTCGGACTTTGAAATAAATGATTATAAATATCGTCTCTCCTTTTGCTCCTCAAAATGTCTCCTCTTATACTTCTCCATTTTCAAACTAGCCATTGGACAATCTTCAAAGGATCATCTTCCAATCTTCACCTTGGACAGATTTGTATAAAATGAATTGAGTAGCCGCTAGATGAAAAAATCTTAATCCCACTAAATCTGGTCGTCCATACAACTAGAACTTCGATTTCCATAAAAAGAGCTTCTCCATGAATAAGGGAAAACTTGTATTGGGTTTGATTGTCAATTATTTATTAAGATATTTTGCTATAAATATTCCTTGCAAAATAGCCTTTAAGATCGAAACAATCAAGACTTTCCAATTGTGAAATCTAAGATAGATTACTAGCCGTTGTGTTCATTCTGAGTTGGCGTCAAAGTCTGGATAAAGTCTGGTTCTTGACTCGCCTTTAAGTCAGGATGGGTTGTTCTACAGAATTTTAATCTTTCGATACAAATTGAAGTTCTTCATCTGCCCTGTATAACGTGTGAACTTTATCTTTGCAGTATAGAATCTGAACTTCTCCTTCTGAATCACGTAAAGTCTGAACTTCCAGATTATAACTTCCTGGATTTAAATACTGCACAGCATTTGTCAGACTTACAAAATTCTCATGAACGGTTTTGTCAACTTTAAAATCTATCAGGAAATTTTCTCAATAAAAAGTAATAAATGAAAATGAAAAATAAAAAAATGTGGAAATGAAAATGATTGGAAAGTGTCCTAGCTAGATATTTGCGTCTTAGAAATAATTTTAATTAAATTTATTTGATTTGGATTCATCTAATTTAGAGAGTCAATTTCTTTTGATTTCGAAATAAATTGAATTTAGCTTGTATTTTCTTTTAGATGAAATGGATAAACAAACAAAAAACAATAATAAAAAGAAAAGGAAAAAAAAATCTCATTTGCGTTTATATTACAATTACTTTTACGGGGTCATTTTGTTAATTTACGTCTTTAATATCGTTAGTGTAATTCTCTTTAGTCGAAATTGGATTTTGACTTTGATTTTGAAAATTAGCTCACAATAGTCATGTCCCAAGGCTCAATAATATAATTTTTTGTCTGATTCGTACCGGGTTATTTTACCATATTTTATTTTTTTTGTCGATTCTTTTACCGCATTTGGGTAACACGAGGTTTTAGCTCATGGGGATATGTCTAGGACTGATAACAGGGCCATATAATATTCTTTACCCAACTCTGTATTAGGTTTACTTTCTGTAATTTACTCTTACTCGTCTTTCATTATCTTTTTGATGTGGGGAAAAGTACCAAAAAAATTATAAACCTATTGCATTAGTACCAATTCAGTCCTAAACTTTTTAATTAGATCAATTTAGTCCTAAACCTTTTCGCATTGGCACCAATTCAGCCCATCCGGTCAATTTAGGCCGGAAATCACTGACATGACACTGACGGTCCTACATAGCACAGCTGATGTTGACATGGACAAAATTTATAATTTGTTAATATTTGTTAATATTCTTTTTTCTTCTCTTTTCTTTCTTTTTTCTTTTTCTATAAACTATTAACCGGCGAGATCGCCGGCCACAGGCGAGGGCCAGCGACCCTTGCTTGGTCTAGGCAAAGGCCCCCACACCCTCGCTGGCCATGGGTGAGGGCATCATGGTCCTCGCCCACCACGAGCAAGGGCCTTCATGCCCTTGCCTATGGTCGACGAGGGTGTGACGACCGTCGCTTATGGCGAGCGAGGGCCGCAATGCCCTCACTTGGTCTAGGCGAGGGCGTTGCAACCCTCGCTAGCCAATAGACGAGGGTTTCGGGCCTCGCCCAGACCAACCTGTAGCCGGCGATGGTCAACCGACGGCCTCGCCAGCCCACAGTTTCTAGAAAAAGGAAAAAGAAAGAAAAGAAAAGATAAAAAAAGATAAAATTATTATAAAATTATAAAATTTGTCCACGGCAGTGCCGACTATGTCACGTAGGATCGTCGATGTCCATGTTAGCGATTTACGGCCTAAATTGGCTAGATGGACTGAATTGATACCAATGCGAAAAGGTTTTTGACTAAATTGGTCAAATTAAAAGGTTTAGGATCGAATTGGTACTAATGCAACAGATTTAGAACTTTTTTGGTGCTTTCCCCTTTTGATGTGTTGTTTTGAGTTCCTTATATTGTTTTCATGTTTCAATACTAGGACATTTTTCAATCAACGAAACCATGTATGAACAGATAGTGGAAAAGAACTTTAGGATTCCATAATTTTACAAGGTCGCATGAATCACTTTATAGGCAAACAAATCGAGGTTAGGTACCGAAAAAGCACTTAGTGTAACTTAGTCCCTAACCCTAGAATCTTTGGTTTGTAGTAAATAAGACGTCCTCCCGCGTCCCACTTAGCTCATAATCGGCCTCAATATGCTAATAGCAACTCCTGAATAAGATATAATTTCATAGACATATAAAAATCAATCGATTTTTCCACTGATATGCGAGGTAAGGGTTTGGGAGAACCTCGCAAAACAAGCACGAACGCCTCAAATATTATGAGGACCATCAATTCCCCACTCGACGTTACCTCTAAACCCGCTCACCCCTTAACCCTATGATACAGCAGGGCATGACACTTCTTTGAAGCTAATTTAATCACTTGGATTGGTTCTCAAGATAGCGGTTAGTTGACTATGTCTTGAAGTTTATGTCGATTGATTTGAAATATGACACATAATTGAATTGCAAGAAAATTTGGCTCGTACTAAGAAAGTCCGAATTGAACTCTTGCCAATAAGATCGTAGGCGTTGCCAAAAAGGAAATTTGAATTCCTACAAGACTCTCTTTTTAAAGCTAAAGTCCATGTTGACGTCAAAGAAGGGCTCATAGTATTTTTGAATAAAACTATTTTATTGTTGAGTTTGATCTATTGTGCATAGTGGGTGCGCTTAATATGTTGCGACATTTGCAATAAGAGAATTGAGAGCACGAGAAAACTCCTTCGTTGTGATTGATTCCTATAAGTTCAGGCATTATCTAAGTTTTGGAAACACTTGAGATTTGAGTGTTCGAGCAATTGGAATCTCCTCTTTGCCAATTATAGTAGAATCATCTCATCAATTTCTCACCGTGGAGTAAGCACACCCACGAATCACCTAATTTTACTGTGTTTACAAGTTATTTCTGTAATTTATTTCTTGCTTAAATCGTCACCTTTGCTTGCGGCTCCGCGTTAGTCGTATCAGGATTTATGTCCCTTTCTTTGCAGATATGCCCTCAAACACTACAAAAAAATCGGATTTTTGCCACGAAAATTTGCGACGAAAAAATTTTCGTCGCAAATTTTCGACAAATTTTCCAACGAAAAGCAAAATTCGTTGGAAATTTCCAACGAAAAATTTTTCGTCGCAAAATTTGTTGGAAATTTCCAACGAAAAATATTTCGTCGCAAAATTCCTTGGAAATTTCCAACGAAAAATATTTCGTCGCAAAATTCCTTGTAAATTTCCAACGAAAAATTTTTCGTCGCAAAATTCCTTGTAAATTTCCAACGAAAAATTTTTCGTTGGAAATTTCCAATGAATTTTCCCACAAATTCAAAAAAACCGGTACTATTCGGAATTTTTTATATTCGTTGGAAAATTCGTTGGAAATTTCCAACGAATTTTCCAACGAGTTCCAAAAAAACCGGTACTATTCGGCATTTTTATATTCGTTGGAAAATTCGTTGGAAATTTCCAACGAATTTTCCAACGAATTTGAATTTTTTGGGCAATTATTTCATTGTGTACAATTTTCGTTGGAAATTTCGTTGGAAATTTCCAACGAATTTTTTGTCGTTGGAAATTTCCAACGAGTTCCAAAAAACCGGTACTATTCGGCATTTTTTATATTCGTTGAAAAATTCGTTGGAAATTTCCAACGAATTTTCCAACGAATTTCAATTTTTCGGGCGTGTACAATTTTAGTTGGAAAATTCGTTGGAAATTTCCAATGAAATTTCCAACGAATTCCAAAAAACCGGTACTATTCGGCATTTTTTTATATTCGTTGGAAAATTCGTTGTAAATTTCCAACGAATTTTTCAACAAATTTCATATTTCCGGGCAATTATTTCAGTGTGTACAATGTTCGTTGGAAAATTCGTTGGAAATTTCCAACGAAATTTCCAACGAATTCCAAAAAATCGGTACTATTCGGCATTTTTTTATATTCGTTGGAAAATTCGTTGGAAATTTCCAACAAAATTTCCAACAAATTTCATATTTCCGGACAATTATTTCAGTGTGTACAATGTTCGTTGGAAAATTCGTTGGAAATTTCCAACGAAAAAAAATTCGTTGGAAATTTCCAACGAATTTTCCAACGAATTTGAATTTTTCGGGCCATTATTTTAGTGTGTACAATTTTCGTTGCAAAATTCGTGGGAAATTTCCCACGAATTTTACAACGAAAACACTACTTCTTCTTCATTCATATTTTCGCGCTCAATTCATTCCACATTCATTCTCTCTCTCTCTCTCTCTCTCTCTCTCTCTCTCTCTCTCTCTCTCCTTCACCTTCTCGCTCCGCCTCCTCCCCCGCCGCCCCCCCTCCTCCTCCGACTCCGGCTCCGGCTCCGACGCCATGGACACCAAGATCGGGGCCCTCAACTCCTCCGGATCTGGGCGACGTCGGCTCCCTCCCCCGCGGCCATCCAGGGCGACATCGGCGCCCCCGACGCCACGGCCATCCATGGGCCCCCACCTCGCCCGCCGCCTCAACCACCTCATCGCCGTCTCCGGTGAGCTCGAGGTCGCCCAGATTTGGGCGACCTCGAGCTCGTCGCCGGCGAGGGCCGAGCTCGCCGGCCATGGTGAGCTCGGGCCTCGCCATGGCCGGCGAGGCCCAGCCTCGTCGCCGGCGAGGCTCGCCCGCGACGAGGCTGGGCCTCGCCGGCCATGGCGAGGCCCGAGCTCACCATGGCCGGCGAGCTCGAGCTCGCCCAGATCTGGGCGAGCTCGGCCGTCGCCGGCGACGAGCTCGAGGTCGCCCAGATCTGGGCGACCTCGGCCCTCGCCGGCGACGAGGCTGGCCCTCGCCGGCGGCGAGGGCGATTTTTTGAAAAAAAAATTCGTTGGAAAAAAAATTTCCACGATTTTTCGACCAAAAAAAACATTTGTAATTTTACCAACAAAAAATTTTCGTTGGAAAAAAAATTTCCATGATTTTTCGACAAAAAAAAACATTTGTAATATTACCAACGAAAAATTTTTCGTTGGAAAAAAAATTTCCACGATTTTTTGATCAGAAAAAAAATTTTGTAGTTTTTCCAACGAATTTAGCCACAAGTTTTCCAACGAAATAAAATTCGTCGCAAATTTCCAACGAAAATTGAAATTTTTCGTTGGAAAAATTTCCGACGACCTATTACCAACGAATTTTTTTTCGTTGGAAAATTCGTTGGAAATTCGTTTTCCAACGAATTTTTTCAAATTTTTCGTTGGAAATTTCGTCGGAAAAAACGTGTTTTTTTGTAGTGAAATGTTAGTATTTATTAAGTAGTAGTGAACACAGTCTCGGTAATATACGATATTCCTTTCCGCCACCTGTTTTGGTTTCAAGATTAGGAGCAACTTTTTCACATAAACCTGATTCAGAAACAAAAATTAAACCATAGGCGCCCGGGAACTGCTTGGGTGCAGCCTAACTAGAAAGTTCATTTCCGAATTTCTCGTCAAAACCTTTGACTGGTTTTGGGCCGCTGCCAGATCAAATGATCTGGTGGAAACTCTGGCTGAGCTGTGTGGAACTTCAATGCCTTGCTCTCAACCAGGTAGAGTGGTCTTCTTAGGCTCTAAATCTGGTGATTTCACTCAAGCTGATGCTTGGAGCTTAACTAGGGAGAAGAAGGCTAAGGTGAATTGACACAGGCTAATTTGGTTTAATCCAAATGTGCCAAGATTTTGCTTTATATCTTGGCTTGCTATTCTTAACAAGTTGCAGAAGACTTATGATAGAATGTTATAAATTAAGCATGGTCGGGGAATATATTATTCCTTTTTTCTATAGTACAGTTTCTGGAATTGTTATAAATTGTCACTTGGGAACTTAGCTTGGTCCTTAAATCAACAATTATAAGATATGTGAATTCATCCGTTTAGTTTTTTATTTTTGTGATAATTAATTGTAATACTATACAACGAGCCTCATTGATAGTGATAAGTAATTATCGTGTAATAAAACCTTGATGCAGGACTTTATTCTCATTTTAGTAATAAGAATTTTTATGTAATATAACTTAAATTCAGAAAAAGAGATATGAGAACAAACTAGCATTTAACCTGCCTTGGATCTTTGATCATTCATCTAATGTCATATATATTGTTGCCCACAATATGCGTGAATCTATTATTTTTTGTACATCAATTAGCTTACCAAAATATGCATAAGAATTAGAGATTTTCTAGCATCAGAGATTTTCTAAAAGTCCATAAAAATTAAATTTCTAGGCAAAACTCACATGTGAGAGTGCCATGTCATTCAACCTTGCGCGAACTTTACCCACTTACATGTGTGTATGTGTGTGTATATGTATGTATGGGCGACTTTTTTTTAAGATTAGCGGAAAAAGAAAATAGACTTTTAGTTAGTGATGAAACTTATTTAGACAGGTATTTTTTAAATATAAATATCGCTTTTGTTTGTTTACTGTCTTAGATCTTGATAGAACCAACAACAGTATAGTTTTTGTCTGCGGTTTCTATTCATTTCGGCGATACAGACAGAACAAGCAACAAGAAGATATTAGGCAACACTATTAGGTATTGCACAATACAAACGCCTTATGGAACATAGACAATCACCTCTATTCTACCTCTATTCTCACTCTCCATAAGTAAAAGTTAATTCAAAACTCTGATAGGATAACAAATTATCATATCTTGTGTTTGGTGACGTCCTCCGAACTGAATAAATCTGGATATAGCTGGATAAACTGCTGAATAAGAAATTCGGGACAAGGGTGAGATAAGCCTTGGACAAAAAGTTTTAAAGGGTAACTGTCGCGACCTTCCCGAACCGGTCTCGCCACCTAAAGGGTTTGGCTAATGGATTACTAAGTTAAACCTAGCTCGAGCTCTCCCAAACCCATACCAATTCGCGACTTAAGTTTAAGTTATTAACATGCAAATCAATTTCATCTAGGAGTCGCCACTAATCAGTTTTTTGATAGGTCGATTAGACACCTAAGTAAAGCACGGGAGAAAAGCTTTACTTCTACAAACTAGAGATTCAATGGGTACGGGGACTTAATTACACTAATTAACTAATTAGTACCCTTTCGGTACCTAATCTTGTTCAATTCACCACCTAACATGCTCACACTAATCAGTAGTATCAAAATTCTATTCCTAACTAAGCTAAAGAAAGCAACAATCAACGCTTAGACCTAACATGCATAAACAACTACGTGCGAGGTTGAATTAAACACGCAACTCGAAGTGTGTGAACCAAGCAACGTGCAGTCAAACATGACACACGATAGGGCGAGAAAAGTCAATTTCATAGTCCAAATACATTTTTTGATTTTTCCAAATTTTTTTAATAAATTTTTTTATTATAATTTTTTTAAAAAAAATTAATTTTTTTATGTTTTTTTATAATTTTTTCTGAAAATTTTTTTAATATTAAAATAATAAAAATAATATAAAAGCAGACCGAGTCGGATCTGTATCCGACCCTGATAAAATATATATAAATTTTTTTAAAATTTTTTTAATATTAAAATAATAAAAACGGATCCGGGTCGGATCTCCACATGCGACCCGGATTGGGACTGACCCGGGCGCACTGGCCCGAGTCCACAATCGGATCGGATTCATTTATTGAGCCCGGTCTGGTAAATAAAACAAAAAAAGAAAGAAAAGGGGCCCAGCCTGAATTTTTTAAAGAAACCCAGCCCACTACAAATAAAGATACTAACAACACTTCAGCCCAAATTCGGATTTTTGGCCCACCCGCGAAAGGCCCAAGACCTAATAAAGCCTTAAAGCCCACACACTAAATAAAACCCTATCCGGTTTCGACCCGATTACGAGAAAACCTACCCGGTTTGCAGCCGCCGACCCGACTCGACGCCGCAAACCCGAATCGCCGAAACCCTACCCGATTTGCCCTGCGCGTTCGACCTGGTTCGCGAACCGACTCGCGGCCGCAACGCCTTGGCTAGCCAAACCGCCGCGACGGACCCCCTTCGAGCGCCACCCGACGCTGCACCTCAGCCCGCATCACCACCTCGACGAGGGGTGATGAGCGGCCTCCACCGTGTCACCGTCGTGGCGACCGGTGGCCGGCTGGGACCGTCTAAGCCTCGACGAGAGACTCGCCGGCCGAGAACCAGCCAAATCCCGGCGAGGGATCGACTGGCTGCCTCCTCTCGCGGCTACACCCGGACTGCCGTGGCCACCGGTGATGCGCCGGGACCGTCCGACACTCCCAAAAACGCACCAGAACAGAGACAAACCACAGAAATTTGGTTAGGACAAAACGTCGAACAGTTGGTGCGCGCGATGAAAACGACAGATTTTAGGCTCGATCGAGGCTCAAACGCATCCAACATTCACACACAATGACACATAAACGAGCGGGCTCAAGCATGTGGTATCACGGGCCGGAACTCGCGCGAGCCAGACGGCCGCGAGCTCCGGCCAGTGAGACCCGAAAACAGAGTAAACTGAACAGGGGCGGCGGTTCCTTGCGACGCTCCCTACCCGGCTCGGCGGTGGCGAATGGAGGGCGAACACGGTAGATCAGGCTACATCCGCATGCCTCACGCACCTACAAGCCGGGATCCTCGAGAGACCGACCCCGAATTGAACCAAAACGAAACAAAACTCGATGAACGCTCGGGACCGGGACCTACCGTGACAGAGGATCGTCGGTCGCGACTTGGGCACGGCGGTCGCCGGCAAAGGGCCCCTCTGTCTCGGCCTCTCACTCTCTTTCTGGGACTCTCTCTCTCTGGGACCTCTCGGTTCTCTCCCTCCCGGATCTCGCCCCCAGACCCCCATTCCTCACGACCAGATCTGGTCTTAAAGGAGTTGGCCGGCACGCCCGCGTGGCCCCTGTTGCCGGCAGGCGCGCATGGCCTCTGCCACCGCCAGGCTGCCGTGGCCGGCCTGCCCCCCGACCCGAGGATCGCGCCGGCGTCCCCCGCGCCCCTCTGGCTTCTGTGCTCTGTGGCTGTGGCGTTCTGCCACTGTTCCGGTCTTCTCCCCCCTCGTATGCTTAGAAATGTTGACTGGGGGGGGGGGGAGTTTGAACAGTGCACGGGCCGGGCCCAAGAGGAATGGGTCAGCCCGCACGAAAAATTTAAAAAAAAAAATAATAAAAATAATAAAAATAATAATAATAGAAAAGAATGAAGAAACTAGATGGGCCACACGAAGGATGGGCCGACTAACTTAGCTTGGAAATTTTTTTTTTTTGAAATTTAAGTAAAATACGTCCTAATCGATCCCATTAATGCAAATGCACCAAACGTCCATGAGCCATGCAACTTAATGAAAATATTTTTGTTAAGGGATTAAAAGATTAAACCCTAATTTTTATGCAATAAAACCCTAAATGATTTGGGCAAAATTTAGGTGTCAACAGTAACTTAACAAACCCTATTATCTGTCATCGATGGAGAATGGAGTGAAGGATCTGGTTATTACTTATCAGCAACCTCATGAGGACACCACCACAACAGAGGTTTCTTCACCCTCGTCGCTCGTTGCCACGGCATCATCCACTTGTCAATCTTCGGCAACCTCCTCACCGCTCCTCACTATCCCAGTTCGTTGGTTTCCACGTCAAGTGGTGCCCAAGCTTCGCCCGCAGCATCCACCACACCCACCACCCTTCACCTCTGTATTGACCGATGCTACCTCGTCCACCAGATCGGTCGCGCTCGCTGTCTCCCCAAGTCACTCCCCGCGGCTTGTCTTCACCGGCTTCCAGATCGCCTCCAACGTAGTGAGACTGAGCGAGGACTAATGAATGTTATAATTATATTATCCATAATGTGATTTCACATTCAATTTATTATTACCCACATTAATTAATTTCGTTGACGTTTATTGAGTGCATTAAAGTATGTGATAACAATGGTGATCACCCAATATTAAGATAACTATCTTCATGAAAGAAGTTATCTATAAGGATATGTTTGAAAATATAAATAGGTTGTATAAGCCAAACCCTCTATCGATCTCTCATTCATTGATTTGAGATATCATAAAAACACACCATTGACATTGAGAAGGCAATTGGCTAGAAGTACCTATTGACTATCGTCAAAGCTCTACATATTAGGTTTTCGATTTCATCAATGGCTGGAGGTTAGTACAGATTTCATTACGTTTCTACAAACGATTCTAATTATGCATGATTTTGTTTATTCATAAATAATCGGAATCTTCAATTTTCCGCTAGATTTATAATTCTAATAGGTGGAGATGCTGGTGGATTTGGCGAAGCTGGCGGTGAAGGAGATGAGCCAAAGGGAGCTAAAGAGAGTGGGTTTGACGACCCTAGTAGTGCAAGATTTGGAGATCCCATCGAAGATTGCGCCGGGCAAGTGAGATTTCAAAGACTTTGATTCCTATGTTAGGTTGTGTTGACACCTAAATTTTAGCGCATCATTTAGTGTTAATTGCATAGAAAATTAGGGATTAAATTTTTAATCCCTAAAACAAAAATATTAAAATTACATAGCATATAGTTTAGGTTCATATAGATTAGTTGCATTCCGCATCGAATCGACGGTGATAAGCGAGCTTAAAATTCATCGCGTAAATCGAGCTCGGGAATCGAACGAGACTCGGCTCACTCGAAAGGCAAAGGCCGAAAATCACAAGTCAAAAAGGGCTCGGTTGTCTTAATTAGAGCTTAAATTAGCCCATCAAGTTTAATTGAAAAATCAGCCCGAATTAATTTAGCCCGTTTGAAATTAGAATGAAATTAAATGGTAAAGCATATGTCTAAGCCCATTAGGACTAGGAAGCCCGGCTAATTAACCTAGGGTTTTTATATAAATACATGTTTATGCTTCATAATGGAGGGGAGACTCAGAATTTTCGAAGAACACAATTTCGGAAAACACGAGGACACACATTCGGAGAAGCACGGCCACAGAGAAGAAGACGTGGGACACATTCAAAGAAGCTCTCCCTTGACTGCAATGTGTTGACTCCACCTCATGACAATTGTTGCTTGATTTCCTGCGGATGATATCACGTCCCACTCGGCACCTCCGCGCCTCCAACATCCGGAGTTGTCCCTTCCTCAGCCCTTCACGTCTGAGACGCTGCTCCGCTGATCAGCAAGCGCCCAGAGATAGCAGCCAATGATCCCGAGCAGTTTCCAGTAATTCTAGATGATTTTCTACGGATTCTCGGCGAGCTCATCCCCCTGACTCGGGCTCCTGCTATTGCTGCCCATCGAAACCATCTAGTCATCGATGATGACAAAGTAGTCACCATGGAGGCCCTTGCTATACCGATGACACTTGCTGATCCGTGGCCGATCGCTTGATATACGCGGAGGGATAGAGGTCAAACAAGTGGAAATTTTAATTGTGGGGCTTGGGAAGTCAAAGTCTTATAATCAAAGAAGACTTGGACAAGTTGGTTTATCTCCTCTGCAAGGACACCCACTTTCACGAAGCAGGGAGAAAAGAGAAAAAGTTCACTTTTTTTTCTTTTAGTTATTTCTCTCATATTTGGGTTCTATTGCTTGCGGTTTTTCGTCGTCGATTCACCTTGCTTGTAGACGCTGGTTTGTTTGCTGTGACACTACTGCACCATTGTTCATCAATACTCGACACCAGCCACACATCCCGAATTTCTGAGAACCTACACTTTGGCCGCAATCAGCGACTACGAAGTCCAGCCGCCCCTTCGCTCGACCAGCCGTAGACCACCATTCCGACGTCGCCGTTCCCGACGCCGCACCGCCGATCCGCAATCCCGATACGCTGCAAGTTCAAATTAGGAAAGAAATCTGCAAATCAGGTAATTATCTTATCCCGATTTAATTTGAATATTTTGTTGCCCAATTTGTGCTTATTGATATCTAATTCTGCATATTTAGATGATAGGCAATATCTCACTTAGAATTTATTTTCTTTTTGAAATCTTGGATATCCGTTGCTTACCAAATTTGGATAGAATTTAGAATTTTCAAAATCTTTTGAATATATCCGAAATTTTTGAGATATCAAAATTTTTCAAGATGTGATCGATTAGGAAAATTTCCTAATTCGCAACCGCACACGTGGAAATAAATCTATCTATTAGGCTTTAGATAGAGTTATTTCCATAGCGGGAATTTCGAATTTTAGGGTCGATCTGTCAGGCTTCAGATTGAAACTTAATTCAAAAGATTTAGCGGTTATATTTTTTTTACTAGATTTTAATTTCGAATTTCATAAAAAAATACCAAAAAAAGATTGCTTTAAAATAAGTCAATTTCTTTAGTTTAAAATTGCATGTTTAGATAATTGGCATTTTAATTCCGAATTTCATTTGAAAAAACACAAAAAATAATATGTCCGTCATTAGAAATAGGTCACGTCGTCGCATGACATATAGTTTGCATGTTAGGTTGCATTAATCGCATGTCAATTTTTGCACGTCATTACATATAGGTTAGCTTTCATTTAAATAAGTAAAAATCAAAAAGAAATTTCTGCACCTTTGAACTCTAAGTCAGGATTTATCAAAATTGTCAAATTGAGTATTTTTCTCGAAATTGGTACCGAAAGGGCGTTAGGGAATCTAGCGTAACCAAGTCCCCGAATTTATGATTTCTGGTTCGTAGAAATAAAATAGTACTCCCGCTATTTTATTTAGGTCTCTAATCAACCTACCCTAAATGATTAGTGGCGACTCCCGTTGAAAATATTTGCATGCTCACAATTGGACCTAAGTTGCGATTTGGTAGAGTTTGGGAGAACTCGAGTTAGGTTAGTTAATTTAATTGATCTAGTAATCCATTAGCCTAAGATCGAAACACTCGATTTTTTTAGGTCGCGACAGCTTGGCGACTCCACTGGGGACAAAACTTGAATTTTTTTGAAAATTTAAGGAGGACTTAGGCCAAAAAAACATTTTTCATAAAAAAAAATCACTCGATTTGACAAAATTTGATTGAATTCTCATTCTTAGGTGTTAAATGGTTTTGCAGGATGGGAGTTATAAGGGGAGTAGTGATTGGCTAACCCTTTATTTTGCAGACTTGGTGGAGTGGAATTGTGATTTAATTTTTACACTATTGAAGCGGTGTTTGCATATAATTCTTGTGCATGATTTACAGTATTTACACTACACCACACACAACCTGTGAACGGATCTGGGTCACACCCATAGTTCTAAGATGGTATTTAGATGGTTCTTTAACCTTGGCGGTAAGACCTCGCTAAAGGTTATCCCATTTGGATCCCGAAAATTTTTCAAAAAATGGCTCAAGGGTCGTCCTCATGCACGTGAGGCTACTACGCATGGAGGTTCCCCTTGTCGACCGAATCAAGCCGAAATGATTGGACCCGACTAGTCATGACTATTGTATGCGAGGCTGCGGCTAGTCATGATGAGTGTGCGCGAGGCTGCGACATGTCGTTCCGTTCATCACTTCATTTTGCAAAAGCCTTTAGGGTAGATAGATTAAGGTTTAAACTCACGATTCATGTGCATGTCTCTGTGATTGACATTCTCTCCCCAAGGATGGTAATTTCTCGAGCTTTTTCTTTAGTTTTCTTCATCTTATTTTGGGTCGGTCCATGATTTAGGTTGAGTCATTTGGCACGTGGACTATATAAGAATGGGTCGTCTCGATATCCGTTTCGTGCCTACTCCGAAGCTAGAGCTCAAGAAATTATGGAGCCAGTTGAAGCCAGATGGTCAGCAGTACGTTCTCAAGCATATTGGATTCATGCTGCCAATCCTAGACATAGATGTTCATAGCGGAATCATGCAGGCACTCGCTCATTTTTGGTGCCCCGAGACGATCACATTTGTGTTGGGAGGTAAGTTTGAGCTCACACCGACTCTGGAAGAATACAGTTTTGCCATTGGGAAATCAATTGAGTTAGATATAGTCGAACCACCCATAAAGGTAGATCCTGTGGTAGTGCTCGCTGAATTTTTGAATTTGACCAAAAAGGAAATTGAAAAAGTGTTAAAGGGTAATTGTCAAGCATGCCCGCTATCTTTTCTTATTGAATGTTTTGAAAATAACTCCGTCCTCATGAGGTCTAAGATTTTTATCTTAACTTTTTTCGGACTCATCGTTTTTCCATTCCGTCAAAATGCTATTGATCCCGTCATAGCCTGGACGGTAAAACTAATATGTGGTGGAGTTAGTTTTATAAACGCAATTCTAGCAGAGACCTTCGTATCTCTGACACGATTTAAGAAAAAAAAAGATACAATTTTTCGAGCCCCGATTGAGCTTTTACAAATCTGGTTTTTTTCACACCTTTCTCAATTCGGGGAAAATATAACTGTATTTGAAATGAACATGACTGATAACCCTATTTTAAGGTTCAAACAAATATAAGATCAAACTAAGAGTTTGCACTATACACAATGGGTCCATCTGTTCAAGGATCCAAGCTCTAAGATTTTCCTTTGGCAAGCTGTATGGTTTCGGGAGGTTGAGGCTCGACTATACCATGGTGATCAGAAGCCCGTACCTTTGATGGGCATTTATGGGGCAACCTGCTGTCAGCCCCTTCGAGTTACACGTCAGTTCCGAGTTCTGTAGGATGTCCCACCTCCACTCAGGCCCAATGAATTTCATGTCCAGTTTGAGAAGGGCGAGTCCTACAGAGTTGAGCTTAGGCGTCATTCCGACGCTTGGCAGAATTGTTCCACTCAGAAGTTGATTTGGCCCGCGGATGAGCCCATCGGAAGGATGAAGAGTCACTTTGCCATAGCCCGGTATATTCAGCATCATACCATCCCGACTGAGATACTCCCGAAGATCCCGATCGTGACAGTACGGCACACTCTTCATACTCAAATCAAAATCAGTGAAGAAAAGGCGATGAAGGCCCAGGACAAGGCAGATGCTCTGGCTGAAGAGAATGCACGACTGCGGCGTGCCTTGAAGGCCCATTCGTCTATAGATCATGTGGCCTCTAAAAAGAGGAAGGCCGTCTGATTTCTTGTTTAGTTTATGGAGTTTTTCTTTCTTTTTAGGAGGAAATGTTAGCTTACTATTAATGTTTTCTGTAATAAATGTCGTTTCTGAACGATTTTTATAAGAATTCTTTTCAGACACCTTCCATCTTGGGCAATTCAATGAAAAGCATTAAGCTATAATTTGTAAATTTTGGAATTAGTCCAGGTTTCTATTAAATAAAGCAATTTGGAATTTCGAGATTTATTGGACGAATCGATCTTTCGAAAGAAATTTCATCTTGAGGGTCTAGAGGATGTCATGGATCGACTCGTTATTCTTACTCGTTGTATTTATTCCATCGTTACTTTTGCAGGTAATTTGCCACGGATCTCCCTCATCCTTATAATACTCGATCGGTGACCAAAAGAAGGATGGTCAATCAAGCCGAGATTGCGGCCATGATTGACGAAAAGCTGAAAGAACACATGAACACAATCAATGAGCAGATCGCGGCTGCCATGTCTAAAATGATGAGTGATCTCATGGCCAAGCAGCAGCAGATCAACGCTGCCTCTCAATCAGAGATTCCACCTCCAACCCGTCAAGGCCTTCGCCTTGACAAAACTCCTGCAGTGAACACTAATCCAATCCTTCAACTGAATGATGTCATTCTGACTGACACTAGTGCGTCTCCGGTGGCCCATGTTCTTCATCCACCCCCAAATGATGAGAATGTCAAGTTGCTGGCTAAGATCGACCAGAAGTTACGCGAAGTGGAGGGAACTCAAAGTTTTCCTCCTGTTGATCTGTCTATTTTTGCCCTGGTCCAAGTGCCCGATAAATTCAAGATGCCAGCCTTCGAGAAGTATGACGGCACCTCAAACCCAATTCAGCACATCGAGATGTACCAGGGGCTCATGAACATATATGTTTCTAATGGACCTCTAATGATCCAAACCTTCCAAGCAAGCTTGAAGGATGCTGCAATGAGGTGGTATACTAACCACCAGATCAACCGGAAAGATTCATGAGAAGAGGTGGCAAACCTTTTCGTCAAGCACTTCAAGTTCAATCTCGATGTCACCATTACAAGGGAAGACCTGGAAAGAGCTGAGCAGAAAAAGGGCGAGACTCTAAAGGAGTATGCCACTCGCTGGAGGAACATGGCGGGACAGATCATGTCTGAACCCTCAAAACGTGACTTAATGAAGTTGTTCGTGTCCACCCTACCGCAGCCGGTTCGTTCACGACTGTTAGTGACGGCCGCCCAATCTTTTGGCCAACTGATAGCCATGGGTGAGGAGATTGAGACCGGGCTCAAGAAGGGATGGTACAATGAGTCAGGTTCATCGAGCAAGAGATTTACTAGTAAGAAGGACAAAGAGCATGTCCCCGAAGTCAACATGACTTATGTACAGAAGACGCCAGCTCATGCCCCGAAGCTACAATTTAGTACTCAGTAGACGACCTCTTATGGACGGCAAGGCCAGCAGGACTCGCGCCAGCAGCGCAAAACTCGCCAATTTACTCCACTTCCTGGGACGTTATCTCAGGTATTGGCAGTGCTAAGGAAGAAGAACCTGCTGAGTTCAGAGCCACAAAGATCTAATGCTGCTGGCTATGTAAGGTATGATCCGTCAAAGAAATGCGATTATCATAGAGGTAAAGGTGGGCATTCGACAGATGATTGCCAAGTACTCAAACATTGAGTGCAGGATCTACTTGAGACTGGAGCGTTTGCGCTACAGCCAACCAGTAAGCCCAATGTACATAACAATCCACTCCCTGATCATTCGAGCAGTGCAAATGTTGTCCTTGGTCCGAGAGTCAAGCAAGTTCAAGGCTTCAAGGTCCCTCTCGAAGATATGTTCGATGCTTTAGTTCGAGCTGGTTATGTTTCGACTGGTGAGGTGGTGTCACTCGGTGAGATAGAAAAGAAGGTGGATGAGTTGGTGAGAAAGGGAATGATTGGGACAACGGATGAATTCGGGGTAGTTGCCATTATATCTCAAGTCATCATTAACTGGAATGAAGAACTCGCTAGGATGACCGATGAACAAGTTAAGTTGGATCCTGACATGCCTCCTCTCGAGGACGCCTCTGACAATGACCTCGGGATCATTATACCCGATGCTTCGGAAGTATTGGTCCTAGCATCACCTCAGCCCTACGCTTATGAAAGTAACAAGATGGTTCCATGGTCGTACGACGTTGATCTAGAGCACAAGGTTCAGGACCTCTTAGATACTGGGGCATCAACATTTCGTGCTTCGTATCTCTGCCAAGGCCAAGATGATCTTCTCATAGTTCCAAACATCCAGACCACATCCCCGAATCCTGCAAGAATGATACATGAAGAGAAGGAGGTGATCGACACCCTGGGGCAACCGAGCGGCAAGTTCGACTACTACGTGAAATATTCGGCTCCCCCGAGCTTCTATATTGACCCGCGTGATATCGTCCCCGATGGATGGGGAGGTATGGATGATCTAACACCTCCAGTGACAGAAGATCCTGATGATGCGATGAAGGGAATCACTGCTCTGTTCAATAACATGCTCATTGGAGCTATCAAGGAAGGACCGTTGGCTGAAATGGGCACTGGCCCACGAGAGTAACACCTTTACTTTTTTCGCGCACTCCCCTGCATGGGAATTTCTATTGCTTTCTAGGACTTGCCCCGTCTCGGGAGCTGCTTTTTAGGATTTTTCATTCCTATAACTTTATTGTCCCAGTTTCCATTCCAATAAATGTAATTCATTCGGTGATAATCAATGAAATTACAAATTATTTTCATTTTTTGAGGGCATGTTGAGATACATCAAACCAGTCTGGTGATGATATCCAACCGATAAAAGAAAAATATAGTCCAAGGAGAATTCTGAGGCTTAGGCTTCTTCATGCTCCCTCGTGTTAAAACCTTTTTGAAAAGAATTTCAAAAAAAAATTTCAAAAAAAAATTAATTAAAAGAAGAGAAAAATTAAAAAAAATGCAATGTTTACCCCTGTTTGTCCTTCTGAATCCCTTGCTTTATATTTCAGGGACAATCTTGTGGCACGTGAAGATATGGGAACTATCCAATCTAATGAATTATGTGCAGCTGAGCTTGATCCCAATGACACCGACGAACTCAACAATTCCTCAGACATTCAGCGTGATCTAGAGCGGCATGAAAAGCCCAAAGTCCTCACATCAGACCAAACTGTCATCGTTAACCTGAGTGATTCCGGAGAACCCAGAGAAGTGAAGAGAAGGGAAAATCCCTCTGAGAGTAAGACGAAATGCCCAATCCAGTTGCCGCATGAGTAGATAAGTCTTTCAATCAAAAAGTGCATCAATGACACTTCAAGGTAAATGATCTAGTCCTGAGGAATATACCCCCGGTCTTTCCTGTTCCCGGAGGCAAATTCGCCCCAAACTACATCGGTTCATATGTGGTTAAAAAGGTGCTTTCAGGAGGTGCTTTGATTTTGGCCGAAATAGATGATCGTGTTTTTTCCGGTCCAGTTAATTCTGATTCTGTGAAGAAATATTACACTTGATTTGTACTCATTCTGACTTTGTTTCTATCAAGTGTCAAATTGAATATCATGAATCAATTGATTTTCTTGTTATGTTACCAAGCTTTGTTTGAGGAAGGTTTGATTTGGCAATCTGTTTCTGTCCTAATGAAGTGATCATATTGCACGAGAGACTTCAAGACGACGAAAGGCAAGACATTTCTATACACGTCCTGAATAATAATCCCTAGTGCGAGTTGAGTGAAAATTCCGTGCTGACAAGGTAAAGGATTATCTCACGAAAAGTATGATGATCGAAATGATGAGAGACATTCATTTCCTCTATCTAAACACTACAGGTTATCATTTGCTTAACCCTTTTGAACGGAGTTTCATTTCTTACCCCTGTCAGGAACAATCCCATACCGGGGCAATTTCTTAGAAAGTTCAAAATGGTTAGAATTTTCTTGCTTTCACTTGCATCAATCTTCAAGTATATTCATTGCATGCAAGTTCTATGTTAGCTCGAGTGCCTTAGATATGACGAAGAGCATTTCTTTCTATATCCCTACACATTATACCCTTTGCATACCCAATTTGAGTGGTGAATTCATTTCAACCCAATTGGTGATCATTCTTGTGATAAACAAGTGAAATCATCTCAAGACAAGTTCAAGGTGACTTGGGGCAAATAGAAGCTTGAAAGAAAATTCATCAGAAAGGATGCAAAAGAACTCCATCAAATCGAAGTTCTCTCTCGGAAAAATCTCTCGAAGAAAAGAAAATCTCTCTCAAAAAAAAAAGAAAAAAAAGAGAGAGAGAAAAGTTTCAGCAAGAACTGAGTCGATATGCAAGATCATTCTTCAAGGAAAAGACATTTGAAGGTTCATTTGTGGAGCAATTGCTAAATAGGATGATCACCAATCTCCATGTTCATAATACCCCTTTTGATGGAAATAGGCCATTCATTTCAAGCCTACCCGAACCTACGTTACAACCATTACCGAAGTCTCTTCAGAATAGGGCACTTGAGTTAACGTAGAATTTCAAATGCTCATAAATGTTGCTCGAAGAAGCGCGAGCAAGATTTTTCTATCTCATTTTTGCAGCATTCCTGACTTGTAAACCCGGAACAGCTGGTGATATCAATTCTTTCAATAACCTCGACTCGAAGAGTCCCTTTTGCTAAGCCATTGACCAAGCTCACGTTTTAGTCCTTATAAAGACCTCTCAGATTGGCCAAGTCATACTGATTTTGAGAACATCCGAACCCTTGTCAAGCACGATGAAGAGAGTTCGAGTGATTCTTATATCCGCATCAAAGGTCGGGTCAAAAGCCTTTCATTGAGAGTGAGTGGAAAGTCCTTTCTAATTAAAAGTCTCTCATTTAATATGATCAAAATGTCAAAAGGACGAAATGGTTGTTCTTATTAATAAATTCCCTAGTAAAGCCTAGTAATGCAAGCAGATTCATGAATTATGTTTTCTCTGCCTCTGCGCATGTGTTATTTTAACCTTTTCTCAGGTAAAAACAGGAGCGATGCCATTGGTTCCGTCATAAGAAGAATTCAGGTACGTCTGCTAATTATTCTTCATTGTTTCTCTCTTCGGAATAGGAGAAATTATCTCTCTCATATGTTCACCAAGTGGAACAGGTGACATTTGGTGTTGCTAAGTGGAGTACGCGGCACACCGTTTTCTCATGTTCGCCCAGTAGGACAGACGACATAATTTCACACTTGGTGTTGCTAAGTGGAGTACACGGCACACCGTATTCTCATGTTCGCCCAGTAGGACAGGTGACATAATTTCACATTTGGTGTTGCTAAGTGGAGTACGCGGCACATCGTATTCTCATGTTCGCCCAGTAGGACAGGCGACATAATTTCTCTCTTGGTGTTGCTAAGTGGAGTACGAAGCACACCCCATTTCATGTTCGCCCAGTAGGACATGCGACATAATTTCTCTCTTGGTGTTGCTAAGTGGAGTACGAAGCACACCCCATTTCATGCTCACCCAATGGAAGAGGTGACATGATCCTTTTCGTGATTGCCCAGTGGTATAGGCAACACGTCCTCATTCTTTCTTCATATCATGCGCTATTTCGCATCTATAGGAAACTACAAGTAACAGATAGGCAATCATGTACCTTGAGAACCTTACTTCCAGTGGACTAGAAGTTTGGAGATCGAGGGAACTCAAAGCATTATAAAACTTTCCCCCACTTGGACGCTTTTTGTGCGATCCGTATGTAAGATTCTTTCACCGCTCCGCATGAAGTGAGAAGCCTTAGCATACATTCCTTATTGATTGCATATCATGCATCATTTTTTTAAAAAAAATCATCATTCATCATTTTTTATAGTTTAAATTTAGGTCTCAGTCTTTGAGCGAAACCTCTGCGAGCCTCCACTCAAAGAGGGGCAGCTGTTGACACCTAAATTTTGGCGCATCATTTAGTGTTAATTGCATAGAAAATTAGGGATTAAATTTTTAATCCCTAAAACAAAAATATTAAAATTACATAGCGTATAGTTTAGGTTCATATAGATTAGTTGCATTCCGCATCGGATCGGCGGTGATAAGCGAGCTTAAAATTCATCACGTAAATCGAGCTCGGGAATCGAACGAGACTCGGCTCACTCGGAAGGCAAAGGCCGAAAATCACAAGTTAAAAAGGGTTCGGTTGTCTTAATTAGAGCTTAAATTAGCCCATCAAGTTTAATTGAAAAATCAGCCCGAATTAATTTAGCCTGTTTGAAATTAGAATGAAATTAAATGGTAAAGCCTAAGTCTAAGCCCATTAGGACTAGGAAGCCCGGCTAATTAACCTAGGGTTTTTATATAAATACATGTTTATGCTTCATAATGGAGGGGAGGCTCAGAATTTTCGAAGAACACAATTTCGGAAAACACGAGGACACACATTCGGAGAAGCACGGCCACAGAGAAGAAGACGTGGGACACATTCAAAGAAGCTCTCCCTTGACTGCCATGTGTGGACTCCACCTCATGAATAATTGTTGCTTGATTTCCTGCGGATGATATCACGTCCCACTCGGCACCTCCGCGCCTCCAACATCCGGAGTTGTCCCTTCCTCAGCCCTTCACGTCTGAGACGCTGCTCCGCTGATCAGCAAGCGCCCAGAGATAGCAGCCAATGATCTCGAGCAGTTTCCAGTAATTCTAGATGATTTTCTACAGATTCTCGGCGAGCTCATCCCCCTGACTCGGGCTCCTGCTGTTGCTGCCCATCGAAGCCATCTAGTCATCGATGATGACAAAGTAGTCACCATGGAGCCCCTTCTATACCGATGACACTTGCTGATCTGTGGCCGATCGCTTGATATATGCAGAGGGATAGAGGTCAAACAAGTGGAAATTTTAATTGTGGGGCTTGGGAAGTCAAAGTCTTATAATCAAAGAAGACTTGGACAAATTGGTTTATCTCCTCTGCAAGGACACCCACTTTCACGAAGCAGGGAGAAAAGAGAAAAAGTTCACTTTTTTTTCATTTAGTTATTTCTCTCATATTTGGGTTCTATTGCTTACGGTTTTTCGTCGTCGATTCACCTTGCTTGTAGACGCTGGTTTGTTCGCTGTGACACTACTGCACCATTGTTCATCAATATTCGACACCAGCCGCACATCCCGAATTTCTGAGAACCTACACTTTGGCCGCAATCAGCAACTACAAAGTCCAGCCGCGCCTCCGCTCGACCAGCCGTAGACCACCATTCCGACGCCGCCGTTCCCGACGCCGCGCCGACGCACCGCCGCTCCGCAATCCCGATACGCTGCAAGTTCAAATTAGGAAAGAAATCTGCAAATCAGGTAATTATCTTATCCCGATTTAATTTGAATATTTTGTTGCCTAATTTGTGCTTATTGAAATCTAATTCTGATTATTTAGATGATAGGCAATATCTCACTTAGGATTTATTTCCTTTTTGAAATCTTGGATATCCGTTGCTTATCAAATTTGGATAGAATTTAGAATTTTCAAAATCTTTTGAATATATCCGAAATATTTGAGATATCAAAATTTTTCAAGATGTGATCGATTAGGAAAATTTCCTAATCCGCAACCGCACACGTGGAAATAAATCTATCTATCAGGCTTTAGATAGAGTTATTTCCATAGCGGGAATTTCGAATTTTAGGGTCGATCTGTCAGGCTTCAGATCGAAACTTAATTCAAAAGATTTAGCGGTTATATTTTTTTTTACTCGATTTTAATTTCGAATTTCATAAAAAAATACCAAAAAAAGATTGCTTTAGAATAAGTCAATTTCTTTAGTTTAAAATTGCATGTTTAGATAATTGGCATTTTAATTCCGAATTTCATTTGAAAAAATACAAACAATAATATGTCCGTCATTAGAAATAGGTCACGTCGTCGCATGACATATAGTTTGCATGTTAGGTTGCATTAATCGCATGTCAATTTTTGCACGTCAGTACATATAGGTTAGCTTTCATTTAAATAAATAAAAATCAAAAAGAAATTTCTGCACCTTTGAACTCTAAGTCAGGATTTATCAAAATTGTCAAATTGAGTATTTTTCTCGAAATTGGTACCGAAAGGGCGTTAGGGAATCTAGCGTAACCAAGTCCCCGAATTTATGATTTCTGGTTCGTAGAAATAAAATAGTGCTCCCGCTATTTTATTTAGGTCTCTAATCAACCTACCCTAAATGATTAGTGGCGACTCCCGTTGAAAATATTTGCATGCTCACAATTGGACCTAAGTTGCGATTTGGTAGAGTTTGGGAGAACTCGAGCTAGGTTAGTTAATTTAATTGATCTAGTAATCCATTAGCCTAAGATCGAAACACTCGATTTTTTTAGGTCGTGATAGGTTGCACCAGATATATGATGAAATTTTCTATAAGCCTAAGGATATTGGAAGGATTTCTAATCCCACCTTATCCTATCTAGTCCAAATCCAAATCCAAACGACCAAATGCAGTATGAATGGTCTTAATTTCTCCTATCGCATTACATTATGTAAATTACATTTCGCATCAGTGACCCAAGTAAATGTTGACAGATCATATATTTAAAGTCAAAACAGCACTAATGTCTCAAATCAGAAGGTCCGCCACAAAGCAACCGTTGGGCGAATGAGCGGGGCCATATGAGCAACCAAAGTCTTCAATTTCGACCCTCAATTCTTACCATTTCATATGCCATTTTTGCTGCTTTCTCCACGGTTGACCCAAGTCTTCCATGCAAATGTAGATTTATTGGCTGAGTTCTCATTAAGTTCCCCGGAAGCTATATTTTACGGCACTGCACAAAGTAATGCGCATGCACCTAAATATTCATAGGTACTGCACATGATCTGTGTGTTTCATCTCACGTAAAGTCAGTGATTCGATGCATCGTAGCATGAGATGAGGCATGTTCATATCCCTAGGCACCAGGCACCGCCTATAAAATGTGCTTCACTCTCTTATACTCTGCTCGTCAAAAACTGAGTTATCTCTGTTCCGAACAAAATGGCTCGCTCATCGTGCTTCTATATGTCCATACACATGCTTTTCTTGTACTTGTCGTCTCAGCCGATGGGTGCACATAGTCTCTCTCGTTTTGCGAAACCTCTGTGTCTCAAGGACGAAATATCTGCCCTGCCGCAATTTAAAGAGAGATATAAAATCGCCAACATTTTGGGTGATCCTCTCGCTCATCCCAAGACTCTATCCTGGAAAAACAGTCAGGATTGCTGCTCTTGGGATGGGATAGAGTGCGACGAGAACACGGGCCATGTAATTGATCTCGACCTGGGAAGTAGTTTTCTCCATGTTTCTATCGACAACAACAGTACCCTCTTTCAGCTTGCTCATCTTGAAAAGCTCAATCTCAGCGACAATCACTTCAACTACTCTCAGATACCGTCTCGAGTTGGAGATATGTCGAGATTGACTCATCATGAAATCTCTGCTTCCGTTTTTTCAGGCAGGTCCTATCAGAAATTTTCAAGCTTACAAGGTTGGTGTACCTTGACCTGTGTTGCAATCGGGATCCATATACTTCTGCACTTTTGTTGGAGATGAAAGCGCGGGGCCTGAGAAGCTCAAAATCTGACTAGCCTGGAAGAACTTCTCCTAGGTGTCGTTAACTTGTCGTCCGAAGTGCCCAACACTCTGGCGAATTTGTCTTCCCTGAGAAGGCTGAACATGCTTGCGTGTGGCCTGCACGGCTTATTTCTCTTTGGCATTTTCGATTTGCCGAAGTTGCAACGTCTCGGGGTGAATGACAATAGAGCTCTAAAGGGCCGATTGCCTAGCTCGAACTCGAGTAGTCCTCTTGAAGAGCTGCGACTGCCTGGCACGAGCTTTTCTGGAGAGCTACCTGCTTCAATCGGTAATCTCCACTCCTTACAGATATTGAATCTTAACTCACGGTCGCGACCCTCGTTAATCCCAATACTTCCTTCCTTGAGCTATCTCGACATAAGTGGTTGCAAATTCGCAAGGTCACTACCTGCATCAATCGGAAACCTTCCTTCCTTGAGTTATCTCGACATAGGTGGTTGCAAATTCTCAGGATCCATCCCGGCTTCATTTGCTAATCTTACCAACCTCGAGTACCTAGATGTCAGTAAGTACCCATTCACTGCCCAGTCCATTTCCTCTTTGTCTTGGATTTGGAAGAACAAAAAGCTGGCCTTTCTTAGCCTCGAGACGATCAATTTATATGGCGAGATCCCACCTTCAATCGGAAACTTGTCTAAGCTTACAGGGTTAAGCTTCATTGACAACCAAGTAAGCGGTGCCGTCCCATCTTAGCTCATGAACCTCACTCAGCTAACTGTTTCAGACCTCCGAAACAATCAGCTATCGAGTTCGATACCGTCTTGGCTTATGAACATGACTGGACTTGTCATGCTTGACCTTGGGGCCAATAAATTCCAAGGCAAGATACCTTCATCTATCTCTCAACTCCAAAATCTCAAACTCCTCTGCCCTGTTTGAAACAATTTTAGCGGTACTGTTGAGCTAGACAACGTTCTTAAGCTCGAACAATTAGGAGTGCTCCAACTATCATATAATAGGCTATCATGCCCCACGAGTAGCGCGAATGTTATTCTTCCTCAGCTTGTGGCCGTGGGACTGGCATCATGCAATTTGAGTGAGTGTCCTGCATTCTTACAAAACCAAGAGCGTATGATTTGGTTGAACCTGTTGGATAACAACTTTAGGGGAGAAGTGCCCTTTTGGGTGTGGAACAGGAGTTTTAATAGCATGCAGTACCTGAATCTCTCTTGTAACATCTTAACTAGTCTTGATCGATATTACCCAATCAATCCTTTCTATATGTACACAATAGACCTATCTCATAACATGTTGAAAGGATCACCCCCTAAAGCACCACCTTCCATAATATTCTATATAGTATCCAACAACAGCCTAACAGGAGCATTGCTGTCACGCCCCGAACCCCTTCGAGCACGCGACACACTTCTCTGGTCGAATGATGCGACATCCCAGGGTATCGCCGACCCAAATTAAACTTATCAGAGATTTATATCAACAGTGGAAACCACCAATACCCGGACGATAATAACTGGGGTAATCAGGGAGAATGCACATATTCATTTCTCATTCAAACTTATATAATATCCACAATTTACAAAACCACATATATAAGCACACCACACCGCCATACTACATACCACTGATATAAAAAAGGATCGATAACCTGGGTACCCTATCACCAAAAATAGTACGCTTCAAAAGCCTATTCCACAACCTCTACATTTGTCGCTACGCCCTCTGCTTGGCGTCCACTCCGAGTCTGATTCTTCGTTCTCTGAATCTGAATCCTCCTGAGTCTCATGCTCGTCTGTCGGGTACTCTACCACGTTAATGTCGGTGTGAAACGGTATTGCAAGGCGTTGCGGCGGCGGCGGAAGGTTCATTGCTCAGACCGGGGTTCTAAAAGCGTTGGTTGAAACAACCATGAGATCACATCTTAATAAGCACACACCCTAAACCCCACCTAGGCTATCACGTACCTCCAGACAACACATACCCGACACAAACAATCAATCATACTAACAATCACACGTAAACCTACCTGGGATTCTTCATACATCTCCCTGCATGTCAGATAATAATACAGCCAACATGCCACAATGATGCATCATTCACGTCGTAAAACCAAAGCATGCAATATGAATTCACATGCATCAATGCATCACAATCGCGCATGCCTCGATTATAAGGCAAATCCCACTTGGGCACGTCCCATACCATGTCTAGCAGTTTTTACCCCATAATCGAGCACTACATCACACGATACAACCACACTCGCATATTAACTCACACCATGCGTTAACTTTCGAAATCCTCACACGTCTTGCCAAGTCCAGCTCATTCTCAACCTTTCCACCACTACCGCGCCCACATAAAAACGCGTCAGGCCAACGGTCTTCTAACCTCATCAAGCATCGTCACCCCATCGGGCCGGGCATCGTCACCTCGTCAGGGACGGCATCGTCCCGCGTAAATGAACACGCCTCAAGACGGAATCCTACACTCAACTTTCCTTCTACTGTGCCCACGTAAAACGCATCAAGCCAACGGTCTTCTGACCTCGTCAAGTATCGTCACCCCATCGGGCCGGGCATCGTTGCCTCGTCAGGGATGGCATCGTCCTGCGTAAACGAACACACCTCAGGACGAACTCACCCCACATAAATGAACACGCCTCAGGGTATCACTTTTCCAACCAATCCTACATTCTCGTACTTTCGTTCCATACATTCCACACGTATCACACGGTCACACATACACACGGCCATACACAATCCCACGCCACACATGCCTTGCGCCAACATACATTACCATCACACAATCACGCCACATGGCCACACATACTTGGCACACGGTCACACACAATTTCTCGCTCATAAAAATGAATATCCATAGAGTCAGGGTAAATCTGGGTAGTTTACACAGTGACCGAAATCCCATCAAAATGAATAGTAAACGAACTCCAAAAATTCTAAATTTTGGATATGTCATAAAAAACATCTTGATAAATATTTCTTATGAAGAACACGAAATCCGTTTCAATCTGCAACCATGCCTTTTTGTCTCTCGAAATCAGACCAAAATCAGTTCGCTCTAACAGAATATTTTGTCCTCAAAATATATTTCTTTCAACACTCAAATCACCTTGGAAAGGTTTGAAATTTTTATATGTTATAGAAAAGAAAGTTTCCAACAACTTTTGTGAAGGACGTTTATTGAAAATAGATCCAGAAAATTTTATAAAAATTTGGCAAGACAAGAAGGTCGGGATGAACAGTGTTCCGGGCAGTTTTAATACGGTCTGAAAATGGGCTTTCGTGTGATCCAAATGGCCTCCAAAATTTCCAAATTTAAAATATGTTATATTTCAAGATGTTGGGAGAAACTTTCATGAAGAAAACGTCCTCAAATTCGGCCTACCAAATTCTCCACAAAAATAGTAAACCGGACGGGTATAGTAGTCACAAATCCGAGAATCACACCAAACCTTATGGATTCAAACCCGAATTGATTTCTACCGAATTTCAACCGCCAAAATTCATTCCACCATGTCCAAACTAACATCCAACAGCCACATGAACATCCATGAACATAACAAGGGATCAAGCTCTCCTCTAATCCATCTATAACCACTTCCATCAGCCCCTAAAACCGACTAAACCGTGTCTAAACTAGTCCATTGATACTTGATATCCTAAATAGGGTTTAGGGGGCAACTTACCCGAACTCTAGACTAACTCGGCTAGAGCGGGAAGGGGGAACGGCTGGCCGGCGACTCACGGCGACACACGGCAGTCCGTGCGGCGATCCGCGAAACGGCGACAGCGGCGGCACGGCAAGGCTCGGCCAAGGGAGAGAGAGAGCTCTCGGTGGGGAGGGGGCTACCGTGAGGTGAGGGAGAGGATGAGGAGAGAGAGAGAGTGGTCTTGACTTAAATAATCAAAATTTGACCAAACTTTCCAAATTCCAATTTTACCCCTAAAACACTTGGTCCTCATTAATCCAAGCCAAAATATCCAAGGGCATTTTGGTCCAATCTTTTGGGGTTGATATTTATCCACAATTAATCCCCAAATTTAATTTTCAAAATCCCCAAAATTCGGAATACCCAAAAATAGGCCTAGGGGCAAAATCGTAATTTTTCGATCCTGGGCCGAATTTCCATTTTTCGATCATGTCGACCTCAAATATCATTGGCCACACTAAAATGACGTCGTCCTCGTAAAAATAGTAGCGCACGACCCCGAAAATCGACATCCAAATATGGATCAACTTTCGCGATCAAAATCGCTAAATTTCAATTTTAGGGTCTCTCACTAACGGGTGGCTGTTTAGGGGTTACGCGTATTAACCTCGGGTTACTCGAGTCGTGATGGTCTCGATTATCGGGAGAACGCGAGGATTTATCGCTAGTTCCGGAGGTAGCGATCGTTCTGGTTAAGTTCGGGATTTGTTCGCCACACGTACTCTCGGTCGTGCGGAATCACCCATGATCCAATCGTACGTCATTGGCCAAACTAAATCCGTCACCTCCCTAGGATCGGCCCGCATTGGCTCAAAATATTTCCTCATCGTTTCTCGGAATAGGTGCCCAATTTGCGATCGGGTCCCTGGTCCACGTACCGTTTTCCTAATTAGCCATTCCCTTCCGGTTAGTATCCCGAGAGCGCTCAATTCTGGGGGAGACTTACTAAAATTAAATGAGAATAATATCAATCTCATCGATCCCGGAAATGGGTCGAAATTTAGGATGTTACAATTGCCCCCATGGATTTGCAATTTGAGTTCAGCAATCACACTAGACTTGTCTTCTAACGATTTGACTAGTGTGCTTTCGGTTTGTTTGGACAATATCAGCGAATCTCTATGATATTGAACCTAAAAGGAAACAACTTCCACGAATGCATGTGAGGGGGACGCAACTAACAATGATTGATTTGAGTGGCAACTAGTTGGAAGGCAAGTTTCTGAGGTCCTTGGCCAATTGCAAAATGCTCGAGTTCATCAACTTTGCAAACAATTTTGTCATGGACACCTTCGTGTCATGGTTGGGATCTCTACCGGAGCTTCGCGTCCTGATTTTGAGATCCAATAAATTCCACTGTCATAGAGAGGCCTAAATCTAGTTCCACAATCCTTAAGACGCAAATACTTGACCTTTCTAAGAATACATTTGACAGTAAGTTGCCCATGGAATTCTTTTGGTCTTGGAATGCCATGAAATTGGACAGGAGAAACTATACGTACATGCAAAGAAACCCACCACCGACACCGTACTTTATGTTCACCTACTATGGCGATTACGAATTTTCCATGACAGTGATTTACAAAGTGCTTGAATGGTACTACACAAAGATACCAGAAGTCTTCACAGTCATCGACCTTCCCAGCAATTTGTTGGAAGGAGAGATCCCTGGTGTCATAAGTGATCTCAAAAGATTGCAGGGACTGAATGTTTCTAACAATTTACTCACTGGTCATATCCCATCACTGTTAGGGAATCTCATAGCACTCGAGTCATTGGAACTTTCTTGGAGCAAGCTCTTGGGACAAATCCCCCAAAAGCTAATAGAACTCGGGTTCCTTTCTTTCCTGAACATGTCTTACAACAATTTGACAGGGTCTGTGCGGAGAGGGAGACAGTTCGATATGTTTTCCAATGATTCTTTTGAAGGGAACTTGGGACTATGTGGGGGATTGATATCAAGAAATGTGGAGATTCAAGGGATAAGTCAGGACAACCTTCAACCCACCAAGAAGAAGACTTGCGATCGCCAATTGAACTTGATTGGAAAATTGTCCTTATGGGTTATGGGTGCGGCTTAGTGATTGGAGTGGTCATCGAAAATGCATTCATCTCCTGGAAACATGTTTGGTTTGAAGGAAATGCCTAGAGAAGGCGACGGCCCAGGCGAAGATAGCCTAGGAGTAGGAACTCCTAGTTAGGCAAGCTTTTCAGTTTCTATAGATATTAAAACTTATTTGAAACATGAGCTAGGTATTTCCTTCTTTTTTCTTAAATGTCATTGTTTCTTCATATTATCTTTACTGTTATATATTGCAAAACCTTTAAGCAACGAAAACGGCACCCTAAGATCTCCATAGCTAGAATATAGAATACGGTATTTGATAAAAAGGAATTTGCGCACCTGATTTAAGATTCATTGTTCCTGATGCGGAATAGCAATGGTCCTCAATGCAAGTACTTCTCCTCTATTACTCTCTATATCACTGGCTCAATGAGACTACCCATCACGCTTAACATTCAGTAACCGTTCCTCATGTGAGGTTATTTATGTATCAGTGTTAGAGAAGAGACTTGAGCACTTTTTATAGAGTTTTAAGCAATAGACCCTTTGATCACAAGCTAGGCTTTACGTGACCCACACTAGTCAGTCTCATATTAGACTAAATAAGAATCCTTATATCTCACCTTATTGGACCAATCCCGTATAACGGTAAATTGCAATCTCAATTAATTTAGCCCCCATCAGAAAAACTCTTACATTCTCCCACTCGGGTTATATTAATTGAAACTATACTGTATGGGCACACATTTATGTTGGTCTAGAGATTATCCCTAACAGTCAATCTGATCCCATAAAGTCTCAAATACTGAATCATAGCGGTAGCTGCATGAATACACACAGAGTCTTCTATGGTCACGAGCGCTTTTAACTCTACTAATATTGATTCAATATGGTAGTGTGGCAAATGAATAATACCTCAAAAAAAGTGATATCCTATGTGCTATCCCCTTTGTCAATCTACATTCTCTCTCCTTAAGTGTCACAGAACCTGATGTGCCACTGGAAAATATCCTTATGCTTCTAATGAATCTACATATATCTTATCTCTATAGTTAACTTTACTTTATGTGTAACAAGACATATACTTTAGGCTAATAACTAAACGCCCATAGGCTTTACTCAAGATTTATATAATACCTTGAGATTTTCATCGAATATATGTATTCAACATGGTAACAATACATTCATAAACACTTTATTGAATGCAAAAGAGTTGATACATAACAAAAAAATGTTGCAAAATGCAACAAACACAGATATAAACTTTATTAGAGCAAAATCATTATTTCAAGCAAGCAATCATTTTTAAGAAAATATTTTCCAAATCATTCATTTTCCGCAAAATAAATGGAGCCTTAGATATATATTGTGTGTAAATCTTATGTAACTGAGCTTCTGCTTGCAGTTTGAACTCATTATGTTGCTTTTTTTGTGATAATATGGAGACGAATTGTTGAGATATTATTGTGTGTGTATCATTAGATTAAAATGCCAGCTAAGTGTTCGACAATTCTTGAGGGAACCTGTGTACAAATTTGGGTAAAATTCTTGGATATTGGTGCTTGGTTGATTCTTACGGGTTCAGACTAAGACATATTTGTTTGATCCTCCCATTGCAACTCTGAATCGGCCAAGATCTCCATCCGTATGTTGCCCGCCCTGCTCAGTCTCTGCTTATTTCCAGCCTCGTTTTCAGTCCATTTCGTTAGTCTCATTGTCAAACGTGACTAAATGTTGATTGATCTTTAGAATGGCTGATAATCGCTTGTATATAAATGAAATTGATCGTCGTGTGTTTCTTCCAAGTTAAAGTGAAACTGAATTGTTGGTTTTTTTCTATTCTTTTTATGTTCCGTATGATCCAGTTAAGATACATTTGAATCCTTTCTGCTGTTTTACTTGATTTCGCCGAGGATAATGTTCTAAGTATGAAAGTTGAACGGGAATGAAAGAGGGAACAATGGAGGCTTGGAGAAGTGAGATTTTTGCGATTCTGCAATTGTGCAATAGTTTCTGAATGTTTTCAAAACGAAAGAAAAGAAGTGGAACGGCTGCAGATTCATGAAGAAGAACTCGTGCTTTGTGGAGTGACGGTGTTGGACTAACCTAACGATGGCAAACAGCTCTAGTATAATGAGGACGGTTAATTTCTCGCTCGACGTTGCCTCTAAACAAGCTCGCCCCTTAACCCTACGCTATGGAGGGTCACGACACCTGTTTACAGCCAATTTAATCACTTGGAATGGTTCTCAAGATAGTGGTTGGTTAACTATAGATTGAAGTTTGAAAAAAACTACTATAGATTGAACTTAATGTCGATTGATTTGAAATACGGCACATAATTGAATTGCAAGGAAAATTTGGCTCATATTAGGAAAGTCTCAATTGAACTCATGCCAACAAGATCTTGGGTGATACAAAAAAGGCGAATTGATTTCCCATGAGACTTTCTTTCCTTATTAAAGTTGAAGTCCAGGTTGACGTGAGAGAAGGGCTCTTAGTACTTTTGAGTAAAATATTCTGTTGTTGAGTTTGATCTATGATGCATCGTGGGTGCGCTTGATATTCCCATAGTATGTTGCGAGAGTTCCAACAAGAGGATTGAGAGTATGGGAAAACTCCTTTGTAATGATCGATTCTTGTAATTTCAAGTATAATCTAAGATTTGGAAACACTTGAGAGTTGAATGTTCGAGCGATTACAATCTCCTCTTTGTTAATTATAGTAAAATCATCTCATCGATCTCTCGCCGTGGAGAAGGCACACCAGCGAGTCATTTAAATTTACTATGTTGACATTTTATTTCTGTAATTTATTTCTTGCTCGAATCGTCTCCTTTGTTCGCGGTCGCTAGTTAGTCATATGAGGATTTATGTTCCTTTCTTCGCGGATATGCCCTTAAATATGAGTATACTTCATTACTAAGTAGTAGTAGTGACCACAGTCTCGGTAATATTCCACATTCCTTTCCGGCGCCTGTTTTGGTTTCAAGATGAGGAAGCAACTTTTTCACATAACCCTGATTCAGAAACAAAAATTAAACCATAGGCGCCCGGGAAACTGCTTGGGTGCAGCCTAACTAGAAGGGTTCATTTCTGAATTTCTCGTCAAAACCTTTGAATGTCAGAACTTATATGTTTTGGAAGAGGAAAATGACTGGTTTTGGTGTAGAACTTGAATGCCTTGCTCTCGACCAGATAGAGTGGTCTTCTTAGGCTCTGAATCCGGTGATTTCACTCAAGCTTATGCTCCTTGGTGCTTAACTGGGGAGAAGAAGGCTAAGGTGACTTGTCATAGGCTAATTTGGTTCAATCCAAATGTGCCAAGATTTTGCTTTATATCTTGGCTTGCTATTCTTATCACTTTGCAGCAGACTTATGATAGATTGATATAAATTATGCACGGTCGGGGAATATATTATTTCTTTTTCTCTTTAATACAGTTTTTGGAATTGTTATAAATTGTCACTCAAGAACTTAGCTTAGTCCTTAATTCAACAATTATATTATGAGAATTCATCCATTTATTTTTATTTTTTTGTGTGCGTGTGACAATTAATTATAGTATTATTCGATGAGCCTCATTTATAGTGACAAGCGATTATCGTGTGATAAAACCTCGATATAGGGCCTTCCTCTCATTTCAGTAATTAGTATTTTCATTTAATACCACTTAAATTTGGAAAAGGAAATCGGTAAACAAAATGGAATTTAACCTGCCATGGTTCTTTGATCATTCATCAAATTAGAATCTATATATCCCACCATAATTATTTTTAAATGTTCATCAGCAAAATATGGATAAATCTAGTACTTTTTGTACCTCGATTAGATTACCAGAATATGCATAAAAATTAGAGATTTTCTAAGATCAGAGATTTTCTGAAGTCCATAAAAATTAAACTGTTAGGCAAAACCCACACGTGAGAATGTCACGGCATCAATCTCACACAAGCTTTAACACTTATATGTAAATATATATGTGTACGTGCATCCGCCTGCACGTATACGCTAACTTTTTAAAGATTTTGATGGTTGCATAACGGAAAAAGAATATAGAGGCTTTTATTTTCCAACTCCCAGCGATGAAACTTATTTAGAGAGGTATCTAAGGCAACGTTTTGCTTTGGTTTGATTACTTTATCTTAGATCTTGATGGAACCAACAACGGTATAGTTTTTGTCTCCGGCTTCTATTCCTTTCGGCAACATAAACAGAACAAGCAACAAGAAATTAATAGGCAACCATATGAGGCTATTGACGATACAAACGCCTTATTGCAGATGGACAATCCCCTTTATTCTACCCCTATCCTCACTCTAAGTAAGGAAGACTGAACAAAAAACTCCGAGCAGTCTTAATTTCTCCGGACGCATTACACAACTTAAATTACAATCCTCATCAGTAACCCAAGGAAATTCCACAGATCATGAATTCAAAGCCAAAACAGCACTAACGTCGCAATCAACCCTAGATCAATCGTTGGGCGCCAGATGGGCCATATGAGCAACCAAAGTCTTCAATTTCGACCCTCAATTCTTACCATTTCATGTACCTTTTTGCTGCTTTCTCCACGGTTGACCCAAGTCTTCCATGCAAATGCAGATCTATTGGCTGAGTTCTCATTATGTTCCCCGTTAGCTACACGTTACGGCGCTGTACATAGTCATGCTCACGCACCTAAAGATTCATAGGTACTGCACATAGTCTTTGTTTCATCACCCGAAAAGTCATTGATTCAATGCACGGCGTGTTCGTATCACTAGTCAACGAGCACCATCTATAAAATGTGCTTCACTCTCTCGTACTCTGCTCATCAAAACAAAGTTGTCTCCGTCATAAACAAAATGGCTCGCTCGTTGTGCTTCTTCATGTCCATACACATGCTTTTCTTGTACTTGTCATCTCAGCCGATCGGCGCGCACAATCTCTCTCATTCTGTGAAACCTCTGTGTCTCCAAGATGAAATGTCTGCGCTGCTGCAATTTAAAGAGAGATACGAAATCGCCAACATTTCGGCTGATCCTCTCGCTCATCCCAAGACTCTATACTGGAAAAACAGTCAGGATTGCTGCTCTTGGGATGGGATCGAGTGCGACCAGAACACGGGCCATGTAATTGCTCTCAACCTGGGAAGTAGTTTTCTCTATGGTTCTATAGACAATAACAGTACCCTCTTCCAGCTTGCTCGTCTTGAAAAGCTCAATCTTAGTAACAATCACTTCAACTACTCTCAAATTGTTGAGCGTCAGAGGCGCAGCAATAATATTGATTTGATAGAAGAAATTTTTTGAAGGTGAAACAATCACAATTCGCGCCTTTCTATTGCTTGTATCAATTACAAGAGAAATAGACTATATATAGACCATAGTTTGATTCAAAATAGGAAACATCTTTCTAGGAAACCTATTCTAATTAGGAAACCTACTTGACTTAGGAAACTTTCCTAAAATATAACTAGAAATAATATCTCACAGTATTTTATCTTATCTCTTAATATCTCACCATATATATGAAAAATCAAAATATGAAAATACAAACAGACTCAAAAAGGAAACAAGTACTAACAAATTTGGTTTAATTTCTAACACTCCCCCTTAAACCAAATTCTCTTCCATCGATCATTCCAAGCAGGCTCTTGAACTTTCGAAAAGTATCAATCTTGAGAGGTTTAGTAAAAATATCTGCTACTTGATCTCCGGTCTTCACATGCAGTACTTCAACTTCATTCTCTTTAACCCGTTCTCGGATGAAGTGATATCGAACATCGATATGTTTACTTCGTTCATGAAAAACTGGATTTTTTGCCAAAGCAATAGCAGAAATATTATCAACAAAAATCTCCGTTGCTTTCTTCTGCTCCATAAGAATATCTTTGAGTAGTCTTCTCAACCATATTGCATGACAAACACATGAAGATGCAGCTACATATTCAGCTTCACATGTCAATAGAGTAACACTTGATTGCTTCTTTGATGACCACGTAAAAGCAGTGTCGCACAAGAAAAATACAAATCCGGTGGTGCTTTTTCGATCGTCGATATCTCCACCATAATCACTATCCGAATAAGCTCTAAGTTTGAAAGATTCAGAGCAATAATAGTGTAAACCATGAGAAATAGTACATTTGATGTACCGAAGTATTCTCTTTGCAGCTTTAAGATGAGATGATTTCGACTTCTCCATGTATCGACTAACAATTTCAACACTATATATAATATCCGGTCTCGTGCATGTCAAGTATCTCAAACTCCCAATCAAGCTTCTATAATATGTCGAATCAACATCGGCACCATCATCAAACTTCGAAAGTTTGGTTCCACACTCCATTGGTGTATTGACCGACATACAGTTCTTCATGTTGAATTTTTCAAGGATATTTTCTGCATATCCTTTTTGGGAAATAAAAATCCCATTGGCACTTTGCTTCACTTCGATACCAAGGAAATAATTCATGCGATCATTATCGGTCATCTCAAATTCTTTCACCATCGATGCCTTAAAAGCATCAATCATAGCCGAATTATTTCCTGTAAAAACAAGATCATCAACATATAAACATGCGAGCAGAATATCACCTTTTTCTTACTTCAAATAGAGTGCATGCTCGTATGGACATTGAGAGAATCCATTCGCCTTGAAATATGCATCAATTCTGGAATTCCATGCTCTTGGTGCTTGTTTAAGCCCATATAGAGCTTTCTTCAACCTCAGTACTTTATCTTCATGACCTTTCACAACAAACCCTCGAGTTGTTCGACATAAATTTCTTTTTCAAGGATGCCATTCAAGAATGCTGATTTGACATCCATTTGATAAATCCGCCAATTATTTTGAGCAGCAATGGAAATAATCAATCTAATCGTTTCCATGCGGATGACAGGGGCAAAAACTTCATCATAGTCAATTCCGACTTTTTGCTTGTACCCCTTCGCGACTAATCTAACTTTGTACCTTGTCACTTCACCTTTCTCATTCTTCTTGGCCTTGTACACCCATTTAACACCAATTGATTTCTTGTCCTTCGGAAGATTAGCAAGCTCCCATGTTTGATTTTTCTCGATGGCTTCAATTTCTTCGTTCATGGCTTTCCTCCACTTTTCTTCTTTAGCCGCATCATCATAAGCAAGTGGTTCATAATATGCAAGAAGACATATAAGATGAAGCTAGCTTCGTAAATTTTAGACAATCTTCTTGATCTGAGCAATAGCGGTTCATCGACACTATTTGAAGAGAATGGTGTTGATGAACTTGAATAAGATGTTTGAAAAGAAGGTGAAGATTGATCTTTCAACTCCATTTGATTGGAATCACCACGAACATTCGCTTCTTGTTTTGGATTTTCTTCCCACATTTCATCTTCATCGAACTTGACATCTCTACTTACATACACTTTCAAAGTGTTAGGATCAAATAATCGATAGGCTTTGGATGATGAGTCATACCTAATAAAGATGAGCTTTTTGCTCTTGTCTTCAAATTTCGATCTTTTTTGGTCCGGGACATGAGCATAGGCAATGCTCCCGAAAATTCTCAAGTGCGAAACACTTGGTGTTCTCCCGGTCCATGCCTCTTGTGGAGTTACGCCTTCAAGTCCATATGTTGGACATCTATTTTGAAGATAGACGGCACACGAAACAGCTTCAGCTCAAAGTTCCTTGGACAAATTTTTGCTCTTCAACATGCTTCGAACCATATCGAAAATGGTTCTATTTTTCCGTTCAGCCACACCGTTTTGTTGAGGAGAATACGGGGCCGTCAAGAAATGCCGAATATCATGATTTTCACAGAATTTGTTGAATATGGCTGAGGTGAATTCTCCACCACGATCAGTCCTTAAAGCCTTGATAAAATAGCTGCTTTCCTTTTCAGCCAGATTCTTGAATTGTTTGAAAGTATCAAACACTTCTGTCTTTTCTTTCAAAAAATACACCCAAGTTTTTCGAGTAAAATCATCAATAAAAGTAACAAAATATCGATGATTACCATATGAGTGAGGATTGATCGGGCCACACAAATCAGAATGAATCAACTCAAGCGGCTTCTTCGCTCGATAAGTCGTCTCCTTCGGAAAGCTAGTTCTGGAATGCTTGCCGATAACACACCCTTCACATAATTGATCGGGATGATCAATATGTGGTAAGCCATAAATCATTTTCTTGCGAGAAAGTAAATTGAGTATGCCAAAATTGAGATGGCCGAACCTCAAATGCCACAACCATGAAGGATCATTTACGCACGCCTTTAGACATCGAGACATTTCACTCTTTATATTAAGAATAAACATCCTATTCTTCGACATCTTCACATTTGCAATCAGTTTATTATTTCGATCTCTCAACATAAGATTAAGATCTCTCATATGAACAGTATAACCTTTCTCTAGAAGTTATCCTAAACTCAATATATTGCTTGAAATTTTTGGAACATAATAAACATTAGTAATAAACTGACGTGCACCATTCTTTAAGCGAATCAAAATTGTACATTTCCCTTCAACAAGAATTTTAGAGTTATCACCGAATGAGACATTCCCTTTAATTGTCTCATCTAACTCGGCAAACATCTCCTTTCTCCTACACATGTGATTACTTGCACCAGTATCCAAATACCATATATCACTTTGACCTTCTTCATATTCTTTTAATGCCAATAAGAGAACTTGATCAGCATTATTCACCAAGTTCGCCTTTTCGTCTACTCTGTTACTTTCTTTATTCCAGCAGTTAGAAGCATAATGGCCAAGTTTATTGCAATGATAACATCGGATTTTAGATTTATCATACCATTGGCTTGTCGAGTTCTTTCCTCTTCCACGAACGCCTCTTTGGTACTGGTATCCTCCATCACTTCGAGCAGGATCTCCTCTGCTTCGTCCACGACCTCTTCCTCGAAAGTGACCTCGGCCACGACTTCGATCACGATCTTGATTTGTCCCGCGATTTTGTACGGGATCTCTTCTTTGCTCCTTCTCATCTCGTATGGTCAACTGCGTTTGGAGAACTTCCTCCACCGATTCAATCTTTTTCTTTCTCAATCTTTCTTCATGGGCTTGTAATGAACCCATAAGTTCATCGACTGTCATGGCATCCAAGTCTTTGGATTCTTCAATTGCAACAGTAATATGATCATACTTCTTGTCTAAGGACCGAAGTATTTTCTCAACAACACGAACATCGAAAACGTCTTCTCCGTTTCTTTTCATCTGATTAACAATTGCCAAAATTCTCGTGAAATAATCAGCAATCGATTCAGATTCTTTCATGTGAATTACCTCGAATTCACCTCTCAAGGTTTGAAGGCGAATCTTCTAAACTTTCTGAACTCCTTGATGTGTGTTTTGAAGAATCTCCCATGCCTCTTTAGCGGTAGTGGCGTTCGAAACTTTTTCGAACATGGAATCATCTAACGCTTGATAGATGATCGACAGGGCATATTGATCTTTCGTTCGAGCCTTCTCCAAGGCATTCCTCTGGTTCTGATTCAACGTGGCTTCATCCTCTGGCTCATCATAGCCAGTGTTAACAAGTTTCCACACACCGTAGGCGCCGAGTAGAGCTTTCATTCTAACAGCCCAGTTACCATAATTTTCTTTGATAAGACGAGGGTATTGAAGAGGAAGCTGATTGTTCGTTGAGGCCATGATCATGAGCCGTAAGCTCTGATACCAATTTGTTGAGCGTCAGAGGCGCGGCAACAATATTGATATGATGGAAGAAATCTTTTGAAGGTGAAATAATCACAATTCGCGCCTTTCTATTGCTTGTATTAATTACAAGAGAAATAGACTATATATAGACCATAGTTTGATTCGAAATAGGAAACCTCTTTCTAGGAAACCTATTCTAATTAGGAAACCTACTTGACTTAGGAAACTTTCCTAAAATATAACTAGAAATAATATCTCACAATATCTTATCTTATCTCTTAATATCTCACCGTATATATGAAAAATCAAAATATGGAAATACAAACAGACTCAAAAAGGAAACAAGTACTAATAAATTTGGTTTAATTTCTAATACAAATACCGTCCCGAGTTGGAGATCTGTCAAGATTGACTCATCTTGATGTCTCTGCTTCTATTTTTTCTAGCCGGGTCCCATCAGAAATCTTCAAGCTTACGAGGTTGGTGTACCTTAACCTGTGTTGCAATCTGGATCCATATACTTCTACACTTTTGTTGGAGATGAAAGGGCCAGGCTTGAGAAGCCTAGTTCAAAATCTGACTAGCCTGGAAGAACTTCTCCTAGGTGTTGTCAGCATATCGTCCGAAGTGTCCAATTCTTTGGCAAATCTGTCTTCGCTGAGAATGCTGAACATGGATGAGCGCGACCTGTACGGTATATTTCCATCTGCCATTTTCAATTTGCCAAAGCTGCAATGTCTCCAGGTGAATGACAATAGAGCCCTGACGAGCCGATTGCCTGACTTTAACTCGAGTAGTCCACTTGAAGAGCTGCAACTGCGTAGCATGAGCTTTTCTGGAGAGCTACCCGCTTCAATCGGTAATCTCCACTCCTTACAAATATTGAATCTTGTTTCCAGCACGTGCAATTTGATAGGGTCGCTACCCCCGTCAATCGGAAACCTTCCCTCCTTAAGTTATCTTGGCATAAGGGGTTGCAAATTCTCAGGATCCATCCCGACTTCATTTGCTAATCTTAGCAACCTCAAATACCTAGCTATCAGTACGAACCCATTCACTACCCAATCCATTTCCTCTTTGTCTTGGTTTGGAAGAAAAAGAAGCTCACTAATTTGCAATTCCAGAAGATCAATTTATATGGCAAGATTCCACCTTCAATCGGAAACTTGTCTCTGCTTGTGGAGTTAAGCTTTTCTAAAAACCAATTAAGCGATGCCATCCCATCTCAGCTTATGAACCTAACTCAGCTGACTGATTTGTACCTCAAAAGCAATCAATTATCGGGTTCAATACCGTCTTGGCTTATGAACGTGACTAAACTTGTATTGCTTGGCCTTGCGGTCAATATATTCCATGGCAAGATACCTTCATCGATCTCTCAACTCCAAAATCTCCAGTTCCTCCGCCTTTTTGAAAACAACTTCAGCGGTAGAGTTGAGCTAGACAACTTTCGCAAGCTCAAACAACTGCAAACGGTGCAACTATCATCTAACATATTTTCAGGCTGCACGAGTAGCGCAAATCTCACTCTTCCTCAGCTCGAAGTCCTAGGACTGGCTTCATGCAATTTGAGCGAGTTTCCGTCATTCTTACAAAACCAAAAGCATATGATTTGGTTGGACCTGTCGGATAACAACATTAGGGGAGAAGTGCCCTTTTGGGTATGGAACGGCAGTTTTAATTATTTGGAGTACCTGAATCTCTCTCATAACTTGTTAGCCGGTCTTGATCGGAATGGCAGTTTTAAAAATATGGAGTACCAGTATTGCCCCTATATCTTATCAACCAGTCATAATTACCCAAACAATCCTTTTGGTATGCACACAGTAGACCTATCTCATAACGTGTTGAAAGGACCACCCCCCGAAGGACCGCCGTGCATAATGTACTATATAGTATCCAACAACAGACTGATGGGAGCATTGCCAGCATGGATCTGCAATTTGAGTTCAGCAATCACACTAGACTTGTCTTCTAACGATTTGACTGGTGTGCTTCCGGTTTGTATGGGCAATATCAGCAAATCTCTCATGATATTGAACCTAAAAGGCAACAATTTCCATGGAAGCATTCCTGAGCAATTGGTGAGGGGGACGGAACTGACCATGATTGATTGGAGTGACAACCTCCTGCATGGCATGTCACGCCCATACCCCATGAAGCATGAACATCCGCGCATAGGTCGAAGTAAGGTGCGACGCTCCCAGGTTACGTCACCGACCCAAAAACCCAAATCAGAGAAAACACGCCACATGCGGAAACGACGTATATATAATAGATATATATACACCCAGACAATTAAAAGTAACCATGAATAGCAAGAGATAACAAATTACGAACTATTAACAATATATACATTCATTATAGACTTATGTACAATATCCATTTTAACATAAGATACAACAAAAAGGGCCACGAGTACAAAAAGGGATCGGTGGCCTAGGGGATCGGGCTAACAACCGGAGGGCTACAGTCAAAAAGTATCGGCCCTCGCTCCTAAAACTGAGGTCTGCCCTAGGGTATCCAATCGGGGTCAGATCCAGACGTCTCGGAAGAACCCTCGGACTGCTCTGGCTCCTCCTCTGAACTCATAGCCTCAAAATTCATGGCCGGGGATTTGAAATGTCGGTTTTACCACAACCGTGAGAAAACTCAGCAAGTACAAACCACTAATCCTAAACTAGGCTAATGTGCACCTCCATATGGGTAAATAAAACACACAATTAATGAACCAGTAAAACAACATAAATTTTCACTCCGAGCTCATAGCCCAATATATTATTTCAGCCCTGCAGGTTAGGCATTTAAATTCATTGTGAATCATGCACAATTATAACGACCCGAAGGCCCACAATTGATTATAACGACCCGTAGGCCCGACCCGAAGGCCCACAATTGATTATAACGACCCGTAGGCCCGACCCGAAGGCCAACAGTTTGATAAATCGACCCGTAGGCCCAACCCGAAGGTCACAAGAGATTATAACGACCCGTAGGCCCGACCTGAAGGTCACCAGAGATTATAACGACCCGTAGGCCCGACCCGAAGGTCAACAGTTTGATAAATCGACCCGTAGGCCCGACCCGAAGGTCACAAGAGATTATAACGACCCGTAGGCCCGACCCGAAGGCCAACAGTTTGATAAATCGACCCGTAGGCCACGATTAAATAAATCTCAGGTATGCGCATTGTTGCACTCAATTCCCAATCAATCACAACATTGCATACAAATCATATACTCAGAAATTCATGCCAATACCCAAGCCATCTGCCGAATACAGTTATTTACCAAGCCAAGGAATTTAACGCACCCTTGGCACCATCAATTCGTCACCCCTCTAGTTCAATAAATTTCAACACTCATTCCGCGCATTCATTTCAAAGTAACTCAATGCGCTAAAGGCCCGCCTTGGGCAATTCAATCTCAATAATCGCTCTCACCACTTCGGGGTCATTCGATAGGATTTATACACGTCCTAATCATCTCCTAAAAATGCCTAAATTCTTGTCAATAGTCCATTATTCTTAGAATATTCAACTTGGGCACAAATTAGGCATTTTCGGTACTGAATGAACAGTACCAGGTTTTAACACCAAATAAGCCTTAAACCATGTTTAAACCATTCCATTAAGCTTTAATCAAGTACTGTAATCACCCAACCATCAAATATACATAATTAAGCCTCAAATAAGCTTAATTAACCCCTAAAAAGTCCAATTCCAAGTCATTAACGCTTGAACTCAATTAGTGTCACACTTAGACAATTTTACACAAATTCGGTACTGTATGAACAGTACCAGACCAGATTTGCATTTAGGCAATAAACCACCTTTAAACCATCTCATTAAGGCCTAATCACCTCCCCTAAACATCCAACCCCCAAATACACATAATTAAGCCTCAAATGAGCCTAATTAACACTTTAATTGTCTAATTCCAAGCCTTGAATCATTGAATTCAATTAGTGCAAAACTTAGACAAAATTGCACATTTTCGGTACTTTGTGAACAGTACCAGAACAAGGGCTGTTTTGGGCCTTAATCCACCATTAAATCATCTCATTAGGTCCTAATTACCCATACAAAACATCCCACACACGATTAAACCCAATTAATCCTCAATTAGTCCTAATTAACCCCTAAAAATGCACAATTAAACTAATTAGGGGTTTAGGGGTTTATACTCGCCTATTAGCGACTCGGGACGACGGGAACGGGCGGTCGATCACCGACGCGCGGTAAGGATCGACGGCGGCATTCCGGGTGCAAGCCGGTGGTCCGCGGCGACACCGGCGGAGGCGACTTGCTGCTGTTTGCTTCTGTTCTATGCTGGAAATGGGCCCGTGGTGGCTGTCCTTGGGCGGAAAGGGCTGCTGGTGGTGGCGTGAGGTGACCAGCAGCTCCGGCTGGTACTGTTCCGGAGTGAACAGTACCAAAATGGACAGAATGGATCACGGCAGAATAGAAAACAGGAAAAGAGAGAAAAATTTTCGGGAGAAATGGGGAAGCTCTCGGCAGAACAGAGAAAATGGAAGAGAGAGAGAGAAGTTTCTGGTCAAATGTGGTCAAACTTGGGTGAGTGAAATCCATGTGTCAAAAATCCAAGGGTTTGGACAATTTGCCCTTTTAATCCAATGGCCTAGGCTCATTCTCCTCCAATAATGCAAGGGTGTGATGGTCAAATGCCCCTAACCAAGGCTGACCAGGTCTGGTTTGGTCTACTTAACCTTAGTTAGTCCTCAAAATTTATCCAAAATTCGGAATAAATCAAAAATGGCCTAAGGGCATTTTTGTAATTTTCCGATTGTCGCGACCTAAAAAATTTTCACCTTTCTCAGGCTAATGGATTATTAGGACTAAACCTAACTCGGGCCCTCCCAAGCCCTACCAATTCGCAACTTTGGGTTTAAGTTTTTAACATGCAAATGTTTTCATGCTCGGAGTCGCCACTAATCTATTTGTGGTAGGTCGATTAGAAACCTAAATAAAACATAGGGAGATATGTTTTATTCCTACGAACCAGAGATTCTAAGTCCGGGGACTTGATTACGCTAGATCTAGTCTAACGCCCTTTCGGTACCTTTTCTTTTCAAAAATATTTTGGCAAACAGTCTGGATCCATTTCAACTTAATCACTAACATGTGAGGTGTTCATGCGGGTGCGCAAACCACCAAAGTAACACCCAATAATCAAAACATTAAATAAATTGCAAGATTGGAAGAATTACTTACCTCGAAGCAACGTAAGCATCTGCATGGTTAGCTAGAAAATCACATCAACCAACCTAATATGATTTCTAATTAACAAGCAGTTCACTCAATATTTTTGGATTTTCGCTTATTTAAATGAAGCCTAATCTACATGCAATGACGTGCAAAAATGACATGCAAGTAATGCAACCTATCATGCAAACTATATGTCATGCGACGACGTGACCTAATTCTAATGACGGGCAAATGATTTATTTTTGGTATTTTCTAATGAAATTCGGAATAAAAATATGCCTAAATTAACATGCAACCTATGATGACTTAACATATCTTAACATGACTTATTTTTGGGATTTTTGTTAAAATTCGAAATAATAAATTACTTAAATTAAGAATGCAATCTATCCTAATCTACCATAAAACAATTCATTCTTTTTTTGGGGTTTTCATGAAAATTCGGAATTAAAAAATAACCTAAATAATCTATTAAGATTAGAAAATCACTTAATTTAAACTAGGAAATAGATTATCCCAAAGTCCTAATTTAAATTAAATAATTACTCTATCATCTAGATATATTTAGGATTCCTAAACATGCAAAACTCAAATTCAAATCCTAACTGATATTTTTTGAATTTTCTTTTTTATTTGAAAAGGAAAAATAATCTAAACAAAGATAGCATCCACATTTAAAATAGCCACGCAATCCACAAGATTCGTTTCAAATTCAGATTAGGCACAAGAATCGAACTATCGGTCATATCTATAGGGTTATAGATATTAATGGAAAGTCGATCATTCAAATTTGGAAAGCAGATAAAAATCATTATCATACCCAAGTGATTATGGATAGGATAATGATTTTCCGTATCGCCACGTATCATACCTTAGGGCTAAGGTCGGATAGTTGTCCAGATACGTTGCTGAATTAGGAAAGATTCCTAATTCTGAATATTTTCAAATATTGCGAACAAGGCAAACATTATCCTAAGATATCTAGCAATCCACGCAATATTCACAGAATATTCAAACATCCAAAAATTAAGAAACGAAATATTCTAAAAATATTGGATAATGTTCAATTACCTAATTTGCAGATAATTCCCAAATTCGAACTTGCGGATCGGGATGAGCGACGAACGGTGGATCGGCGGCGCGGTGTCGGGAACGGCGGCAACAGCAGCGGCGCACGGCGGGAAACAGCGGCAGCGGCGTCGGCGTGCAACGGCTTTGGCGACGGCAGCACACAGCAAAGAGGGCAGCGGCAGCGGCGGTGGCGCACGGCGTGATGCACGGCGGCAGCGGCGTGGAGAGGCGGCAGCAGCAGCAGCAGCACACGGCAGCGGCAGTGTCGGCGGGAAGCAGCGGCAGACACGGCGTCAGCGCGGGGAGCAGCAGTAGGCACGGCGTCGGCGTCGGCGTGAGGCGGCAGCGACAAGCAGCAGCAGCGGCGTCGGCGTGAGAGGGAAGCAGCAACGCGCGACGTCACACGGCAGCAGCAGCGCCGGCAGGAGGAGCAGCGACAGCGTCGTGGGAAGCGGCGGCAGCAGCGGCGTCGACGTGAGGCGGCAGCAGCAAGCAGCAGCGGCGGCGACGGCGTGAGGAGGAGGCAGCAACGGCGACGTGCACGGCAGCAGCAGCGTCGGCGTGAGGCGGCAGCGGCAGGCGCGGCGGCGGCGGTGCAACAGCGGGGACAGGCGCGGCGGCGGTGGTGCGAGAGCGGGGCACGGCGTGCGGCGGCGCGAAAGGCGCGGTTCTGGCCGTGTCGGAGGTGCTCCGGCCGGTCTCCTTTTCTCTCTCTCTTACTCTTTCTCTCGCTCACGTGTGTCTCTAAAAATTCTGATCTGAAAATTGTCTGTCCCCCCTTTTTCTGACCTAATAATGTATATATATAGTATTAACCTAGGTCAATTAGATGGGCTTTCTAGTCCTAATGGGCTTAGGCTTGGGCTTTAATTTAAATGGGCTGAATTAATTAATGACAATGGGCTGAATTAATTAATGATAATGGGCTGAATTAAGTTCAAATTAAAACAACCAAGCCCGTTTGACTTGTAATTCCCGGCCCTTGCATTCCAAGCGAGCCGAGTCCCATTCGATGAAATTTAAGCTCGTTCATTCACCGCCAGTCCGATGCAAAATGCAATTAATCTAAAATGAATTTAAACTATATGTTATGCAATTTAAATATTTTTGTTTAGGGGTTAAAAATTTAATCCCTAATTTTCTATGCAAATTACACTAAATGGTTGCTAAAATTTAGGTGTCAACAGCTGCCCCTCTTTGAAGGTGAGCTCATAGAGGTTGCATTCAAAGACTAAATGATACCTAAATTTCAAACATGCAAATGCAATGAATGTTGTTTTTGTCGGGATTATGAGTCCCATTTTACAATGCATTAAGAAATGATGCATGCTGACATGAGTAGAGAACATACCTGGAATTACTTACCTGACAGGAGTGAGATAATGCAATTCGAGGCACAACTTTAACTTGTATGTTGTTTTGGCAAATGCATGGGCTCAGTTCCCATCGGTATTGCCTGATATATGTTGATGAACTTCGGTGATCTGCAGTTAAGTCAAAACACACGAAGAAAGCTCGACGTACCCAATCATCATTTGGATTCGTGAGAATAGTTCCGATCCTTACGAACTACCTATACATCTCTCTAGGTGTTTGCAAAGATTTGGCCGCTTCACTTATACCTGCTCATAAGTGAATTGCGGGGGAAACTTTTGAAATCAAGAGGATATTCCGACCTTTACATATACCTGCTCATATGTAAAGATTTGGCCGCCTCACTTATACCTGCTCATAAGTGAACTGCGGGGGAACACCTGGGGTTGAGAGAATATTCCGACCTTTACATATACCTGCTCATATGCAAAGATTTGGCCGCTTCACCTATACCTGCTCATAGGTGAGTAGCGGGGGAACATCTGAGATAATGAGAGAATATTCCGATCTTTACATATACCTGCTCATATGCAAAGATTTGGCCGCTTCACCTATACCTGCTCATAGGTGAGTAGCGGGGGAACATCTGAGATAATAAGAGTATTCCGATCTTTACATATATCTGCTCATATGCAAAGATTTGGCCGCTTCACCTATACCTGCTCATAGGTGAGTAGCGGGGGAATACCTGATACTTGGGAAGAATATTCCGACCTTTACATATACCTGCTCATATGTAAAGATTTGGCCGCCATGCCTATACCTGCTCATAGTCATGTAACGGGGGAATCTCCTCGAGATTGTATGAAAATCTGTGATTTGATGAACAAAGGGGCTAGCCCAAGTGTTCAAGAGTTCCTTGACAAAGTACCTGGATATCATCAGAAGTACCTGAAAAGGTTTGATCAATAGACACCTGAACACAATCAAAGGCATCTAGAGATTGCAAAAAATGATCAAATGTGGGACCTGACAATTGCTTGAACAGGTTAGGGATACCTAGATAGTCATAGACATCCTAGGGATAGAGATATACTTACCTGGTGACATCTCCAACTCTGAAGGTGTGTCTCCTGTTAGACACGATTTTAAGTAACATGTAATACGCATTCGCACACTGTCAAGAATACATATGCACATGAACTATGATTTCAATTGATTTTCATGCACGATGGTTTTGTCAAATCAGCATTACAAACTTCGCTGGGGGAAAATCATGACAAGACAATCCGAATTCACAAGCGGATATCTTGAAAATGTCGAATGAGGGACTTCCGGTCCAAAAGGGCTTTCACTCACTCTCGTCGAGAAGTGGCTAATTTATGAAAATCACTCTATCTCACCATCATCATGTCGACAAGGGTCCGAGTATTCTCGCAAGCAGTACGACTTTACCAATCTGAGAGGTCTTTGTTAGGACCGTAACATAGGCTTGGTCAATGGCTTAGCAAAAGAGACTCTTCGAGTCGAGGCTATTGAAAGAAAATACTCTGCAATTGTCTCCGGGTTTACAAGTCAAGAACCTGCAAAATGAGATAGAAATGGACTTGCTCGCACTTCTTCGAGCTAAGCTTATAAACATCAGAAACTCTACGTTAGTTCAAGTGCCTTAATCTGAAGAGACTTTGCAAGGGACGTAACGTAGGCTAGGCTCATGGGTTGAGAAATGAATGGATCATAAGGCTCAAAATGTGTATAATTGGGGTGAAAGTTGGTGATCATCTCGGCATTGTCACCGGTCTTCTTCTTCACCAGGGATTGTCTTCTCGGTAAATGCTCCATTGGCTTCGAGAATTCATCACTTGATTCTTTAAAACTCTGAATATTTTTGTGACTTTGACACATCTCAACATTTTCTAATCTAAAGTCGTCACTTTTTCTCCATTTTTCTTTCCTTCTTTCTTTCACGGGCATTGGCCTTGCTTTTACCAGGCACACTGCTTTTTCATGCCCTCTAGTTTTTTTTTTTTTTTTTGACACACACACTGTCTACAATGCATACATTGGCCAATCACACTTTGGCTTGTTTTGACCGAATGACTAACATTTGGACTCTCAAGGTCTTCGTCTTTTATCGGTGCTCCGGATATGCTGCCTGAACAATGATGACTTTTGCTTTGCCCCAGTGTGGGGGATGATCACCAACTGGGTTTAAGAAATGAATTTGCAGGCTCAATTGGGCTTAGCAAAGGATAAAGTGTGTATAGGATAGAGAAAGAAATGCTCTTCGTCATCCTAAGGCACTTGAACTTCACGTGAATTCATCTGAAAAAGCAACACTCGAAGATTGATGCAAGTGAGAGCATGAAAATTTCTACTCATTTTTCACCTTATGACGCTGACTTACCTCCAGTTTGCCCCGATATGGGGTGGTTCTTGACAGGGGTAATTTGAATGAATTTCTCCAAGTGTTTAGGCTCAAAGTGGCGAAACAATGGATAACCTGTAGTGTTTGGGACAGAGAAATGAATCGCCTCTCGTCATTTCAGTTGCCGTACCTTTTGCGAGATAACCCTTTACCTTGCAGACATGGAATTTTTCCACTCAACTCACTGGGGATTAGTGCATGGGACTGTGTATAGGATATGGCTTGCCTTTCATCATCCCGATGTACCTCATTCGACACATTCAATTCATTCCACATGAGTTATCATATTGTCTAAATAGATTCCCCCTTTGAGGTCAATGATACAGGTTGACAAATAACCATGCAGAAATTAAAGTCAATGCAAACATCTTAACTTGAAATTGACTGAAACCATTTATTCATAAATGCAATGTTTGCAATTCAGAGTATAAAACCAAACTTTTGAAAACTTTTACTGCAAAATGTTAAATTCCATCAGGGATAATATATCTTCACAGCATCAGAATTAACAGGAGTGGAAAACTCACGACCATCCATTTCTGCGAGGATCAGGGCACCTCCGGGAAGCACCTTTTTAACCACATACGGACCAATGTAGTTTGGGGCAAATTTTCCTCCAGGAACAGGAAAGACTGGCAGTACCTTCCTTAGGACTAGATCATTTACCTCGAAGTGTCTTGGACGCACCTTTCGATTGAAGGATCTAGCTATCCTCTGCTGATAGGTTTGACCGTGGCAAATGGCTCTCAATCGCTTCTCATCAATTAGGTTTAACTGCTCATGCCTTTGTCGCATCCATTCTGCCTCGGACAACTCCACTTGAGACAAGACTCGCAAGGAAGGGATCTCTACTTCGACGGGTAGGACTGCTTCCATGCCATACACCAAGGAAAAAGGAGTTGCTCCGACAGAGGTTCGGATCGAAGTTCGATACGCCATTAGTGCAAATGGCAACCTTTCATGCCAGTCACGATAGTTTTCAGCCGTTTTGGCCAAGATCTTCTTGATGTTCTTGTTGGCAGCTTCAACTGCTCCATTCATCTGTGGACGATAAGGAGACGAATTCAGGTGCCGGATTTTGAACTCGTTGAACAACTGATCAATGAACCTGTTGTTCAAATTTGTCCCATTGTCAGTGACGATAGCCTCAGGGACACCATAACGAGCAACTATGTCTCGCCTGATGAATTTTACAACATTCTTTGCGGTGACGTTTGCATAAGATGCCGCCTCAATCCACTTAGAGAAATAGTCAATCGCGACCAAGATAAATCGGTGTCCATTTGATGCCTTGGGATTAATCGGGCCAATCACATCGATGCCCCACATTGAAAAGGGCCATGGCTCAGACTGCTGATGTAATTCCGTCGGGGGAACATTTATCTTATCCCCATGAACCTGACAACGATGACATCTTCGAACATGTTGGATGCAGTCACTCTCAAGACTGAGCCAATAATAACCCAACCTCATGATCTTCTTAGCTAACATGTGGCCATTCATGTGTGGACCACATATCCCTTCGTGTACTTCTTGCATGATTCTGGTAGCTTCAGCTGCATCCACACACCTCAATAGGATCGAATCATATGATCTTTTGTACAGCTTCTCACCACTAACAAAGAATTTTGAAGCCATTTTCATTATGTACTTCCTGTCAGCCGGGGTACTTCCCTCAGGAAATTCTTGTTTCTGGATGTAACTCATGATATCATAATACCATGGCTTTTCATCAGGTTCTCCGGTCACAACCATACAGTAGGCTGGTTTTGCCAGGACTTCAATCTTCAAGGGTTCTACCTCCAACCCATCAATCACTTGCAACATGGATGATAACGTAGCTAGCGCATCAGCGAACTGATTATGAGACCTCGATAAGTACTCAAAAGAGATATCTTCGAATTCCTCTATGATTTCTTCGAGGTATTCATGGTACGGCACTAGTTTGGTGTCTCTCGTCTTCCACTCTCCCACAGTTTGGAGAATAATCAAAGCAGAATCACCAAACACTTTCAACTTGGTTATTCCCATTTCCACTGCGGCTTGGAGTCCGAGGATGCAAGCTTCGTACTCGGCTATGTTGTTGGTACAGGGGAACACTAACTTTGCTGCTACTGGATAATGTTGCCCATCTGGGGATATTAAAACTGCCCCAGTGCCGGAACCAGCCAGGTTTACAGCTCCATCGAAAAACATGGTCCATGTATCTTCCTTTATTACCAAAATGCGATCTTCTAGAGAATATCTATCATCATCAGGGACTCCAGGATTTTCAGCTAACACATCAGCAATTACTCGACCTTTAACTGACTTCTGTGGCTTCATCTGGATATCAAACTCTGAAATTAAAATCTGCCACTTGGCTAACTTTCCTACCAAAGCAGGCTGATCAAGTAAATACTTGATGGGATCGTTCTCAGTCACAAGCAAAGTCTGGTGATGCAATGTATATTGTCGCAGCCTATGGAGCACCCATACTAACGCAGCGCAAGTCTTCTCGGCTTCAGAATAATTCAACTCCGAGACGGTGAACTTCTTGCTTAGGTAATAAATGGCTCGCTCTTTTCCATCTTCAGGACTTTCCTGGGCTAGCATCGCACCTAAAGACTCACTATGAATCGTGAGGTAAAGGATCAAAGGCTGGCCCGGCATTGGTGGGACTAGCACTGGTGGTTTCATCAGGTATTGCTTCAGTTCGTTAAACGCTTCCCGACAATCATCGTCCCATTCGACTTGAGCATTCTTCCTTAGAAGTTTGAAGAATGGCTTAGCAGTTGCTGAGAGCTGAGAAATAAAACGGGCTATGTAGTTCAATCTACCCAGGAGGCTCCGCACTTCTTTTACGGTCGACGGGGGTTGCAACTCACATATAGCCTTCACCTTGGAGGGGTCAATTTCAATGCCTTTACTGCTTACTATGAACCCAAGTAATTTACCCGAGGTTGCTCCGAATACGCACTTTGCTGGATTGAGACGGAGTTTAAACTCACGGAGCCTCTCGAATAATTTCCTCAAGGTATCAACGTGACTCTTCCCAGGTCGAGACTTGGCGATCATGTGTCGCGACCTAAAAAATTTCCCTTCTCAGGCTAATGGATTATTAGGACTAAACCTAACTCGAGCCCTCCCAAGCCCTACCAATTCGCAACTTAGGGTTTAAGTTTTTAACATGCAAATGTTTTCATACTTGGAGTCGCCACTAATCAATTTGTGGTAGGTCGATTAGAAACCTAAATAAAACATAGGGAGATATGTTTTATTCCTACGAACCAGAGATTCTAAGCCCGGGGACTTGATTACGCTAGATCTAGTCTAACGCCCTTTCGGTACCTTTTCTTTTCAAAAATATTTTGGCAAGCAGTTTGGATCCATTTTAACTTAGTCACTAACATGTGAGGTGTTCATGCGGGTACGCAAACCACCAATTTAACACTCAAGAAAGCATTAAATAAATTGCAAGATTAGGAGAATTGCTTACCTCGAAGCAACGTAAGCATCTGCATGGTTAGCTAGAAAATCACATCAACAACCTAATATGATTTCTAATTAACAAGCAGTTCATTCCACATTTTTTGATTTTCACTTATTTAAATGAAAGCTAACCTACGTGCAATGACGTACAAGAATTGACATGCGAACAATGCAACCTAACATGCAAACTATATGTCATGCGACGACGTGACCTGATTCTGATGACGGGCAAACGATTTATTTTTGGTATTTTCTGGTGAAATTCGGAATAAAAATATGCCTAAATTAACGTGCAACCCATGATGACCTAATATGTCCTAACATGATTTATTTTTGGGATTTTTGTTAAAATTTGAAATAATAAATTACTTAAATAAAGAATGCAATCTATCCTAATCTACCATAAAACAATTCATTCTTTTTTTGGGATTTTCATGAAAATTCGGAATAAAAAAAAGGCTAAATAATCTATTAAGATTAGAAAATTACTTAATTTAAACTAGGGAATGGATTATCTCAAGTCCTAATTTAAATTAAATAATTACTCTATCGTCTAGATATATTTAGGATTCCTAAACATGCAAAATTCAAATTCAAATCCTAACTGATATTTTTTGAATTTTCTTTTTTATTTGAAAAGGAAAGATAATTTAAACAAAGATAGCATCCACATTTAAAATAACCACGCAATCCACAATATTCGTTTCAAACTCGGATCAGGCACAAAAATCGAATTACCGGTCATATCTACAGGGTTATAGATATTAATGGAAAGTCGATCGTTCAAATTTGGAAAGCAGATAAAAATCATTATCGTATCCAAGGGATTAGGGATAGGATAATGATCTTCCGTATCGCCACGTATCATACCTTAGGGATAAGGTCGGATAATTGTCCAGATACGTTGCTGAATTAGGAAAGATTCCTAATTTTGAATATTTTCAAATATTGCGAACAAGGCAAACATTATCCTAAGATATCTAGTAATCCACGCAATATTCACAGAATATTCAAACACTCAAAAATTAAGAAACGAAATATTCTAAAAATATTAGATAATGTTCAATTACCTAATTTGCGGATAATTTCCAAATTCGAACTTGCGGATTGGGACGAACGGTGAACGGCGGATTTGGCGGTGCGGTGACGGGAACGACGACGGAGCGGCGGCGACGGAACAGCAAGGCAGCGCCGGCGTGTGACGGCTCCGGCGAGGACGGAGACAGCAGCGTTGGGCTCGGCGGGGACAGCGGCTGGGACGTCGGCAGGGCGCAGCGACGGAACAGCAAGGCAGCACCGGCGTACGACGGCTCCGGCGAGGACGGCAGCAGCAGCGTCGGGCTCGGCAGCAAGCAGCAGCGGCGTCGGCGGGAAGGGATCAGCGGCAGCGGCAACGGCAGCAGCAAGCAGCAGCGGCGTCGGCCTGAGGAGCAGCGGCGAGCGGCAACGGCAGCAGCCGGCGTACGACGGCTCTGGCGAGGACGGCAGCAGCAGCGTCGGGCTCGGCAGCAAGCAGCAGCGGCGTCGGCGGGAAGGGATCAGCGGCAGCGGCAACGGCAGCAGCAAGCAGCAGCGGCGTCGGCCTGAGGAGCAGCGGCGAGCGGCAACGGCAGCAGCAATCAGCAGCGGCGTCGGCGGGAGAGGATCAGCGGCAGCGGCAACGGCAGCAGCAAGCAGCAGCGGCGTCGGCCTGAGGAGCAGCGGCGAGCAGCAGCACCGGCGGTGTCGGCGTTGGCGGGAAGGGGCGACAGCAGCCGCGGTGGCGTGAGGCGCGACGCCGGCGGGGGAAGGCGGCACCACGCGGGCGCGGCGGCGGTGGGAGCCGGTCTCCTTCTCTCCCTCTCTCTTTCTCACTCTCTTTTTCCTTTCGCTCACGTGTGTCTCTCGTGCTCTCAAAAATTCTGATCTGAAAATTGTGTTCTCCCCCCCATCTAAAATTCTGACCTAATAATGTATATATAGTATTAACCTAGGTCAATTAGATGGGCTTTCTAGTCTTAATGGGCTTAGGCTTGGGCTTTAATTTAAATGGGCTGAATTAATGGGCTGAATTAATTAATGACAATGGGTTGAATTAAGTTCAAATTAAAACAACCGAGCCCGTTTGACTTATAATTCCCGGCCTTTGCATTTCAAGCGAGCCGAGTCCCATTCGATGAAATTTAAGCTCGTTCATTCACCGCCGGTCCGATGCAAAAAATGCAATGAATCTAAAATGAATTTAAACTATATGTTATGCAAATTAAATATTTTTTGTTTAGGGGTTAAAAATTTAATCCCTAATTTTCTATGCAAATTACACTAAATGGTTACTAAAATTTAGGTGTCAACAGCTGCCCCTCTTTGAAGGTGAGCTCGCAGAGGTTGCATTCAAAGACTAAATGATACCTAAATTTCACTTATGCAAATGCAATGAATGTTGTTTTTGTCGGGATTATGAGTCCCATTTTACAATGCATTAAGAAATGATGCATGCTGACATGAGTAGAAAACGTACCTGGAATTACTTACCTGACGATAGCGCAATTCGAGGCACAACCTTAACTTGTATGTTGTTTTGGCAAATGTATGGGCTCAGTTCCCATCGGTATTGCCTGATATATGTTGATGAACTTCGGTGATCTGCAGTCAAGTCAAAACACACGAAGAAAACTCGACGTATCCAATCATCATCTGGATTCGCGAGAACAGTTCCGATCTTTACGAACTACCTATATATCCATAGGTGTTTGCAAAGATTTGGCCGCTTCACTTATATCTGCTCATAAGTGAATTGCGGGGGAAACTTTTGAAATCAAGAGGATATTCCGACCTTTACATATACCTGCTCATATGCAAAGGTTTGGCCGCCGCACTTATACCTGCTCATAAGTGAACTGCGGGGGAACACCTGGGGTTGAGAGAATATTCCGACCTTTACATATACCTGTTCATATGCAAAGATTTGGCCGCTTCACCTATACCTGTTCATAGGTGAGTAGCGGGGGAACATCTGGGATAAAGAGAGTATTCCGACCTTTACATATACCTGCTCATATGCAAAGATTTGGCCGCTTCACCTATACCTGTTCATAGGTGAGTAGCGGGGGAACACCTGAGATTTGGGAGAATATTCCGATCTTTACATATACCTGCTCATATGCAAAGATTTGGCCGCTTCACCTATACCTGTTCATAGGTGAGTAGCGGGGGAATACCTGAGATTTGGGAAGAATATTCCGACCTTTACATATACCTGCTCATATGTAAAGATTTGGCCGTCATGCCTATATCTGCTCATAGTCATGTAACGGGGGAATCTTCTCGAGATTGTATAAAAATCTGTGATTTGATGAACAAAGGGGTTGGCCCAAGTGTTCAAGAGTTCCTTGACAAAGTACCTGGATATCGTCAGAGGTACCTGAAAAGGTTTGATCAATAGATACCTGAACATAATCAAAGGCATCTAGAGATCGCCAAAATGATCAAATGTGGGACCTGACAATTGCTTGAACAGGTTAGGGATACCTAGATAGTCATAGACATCCTAGGGATAGAGACATACTTACCTGGTGACATCTCCAACTCTGAAGGTGTGTCTCCTGTTAGACACGATTTTAAGTAACATGTAATATGCATTCGCACACTGTCAAGAATACATATACACATGAACTATGATTTCAACTGATTTTCATGCACGATGGTTTTGTCAAATCGGCATTACAAACTTCGCTGGGGAAAAATCATGACAAGACAACCCGAACTCAAGCGGATATCTTGAAAATGTCGAATGAGGGACTTCCGGTCCAAAAGGGCTTTCTCTCATTCTCATCGAAAGGCTGATTTATGGAGAATCGCTCCATCTCACCGTCATCATGTTGACAAGGGTCCGAGTATTCTCGCAAGCAGTACGACTTTACCAATCTGAGAGGTCTTTGTTAGGACTGTAACATAGGGCTTGGTCAATGGCTTAGCAAAAGAGACTCTTCGAGTCGAGGCTATTGAAAGAAAATACTCTGCAATTGTCTCCGGATTTACAAGTCAAGAACCTGCAAAATGAGATAGAAATGGACTTGCTCGCACTTCTTCGAGCTAAGCTTATAAACATCAGAAACTCTACGTTAGTTCAAGTGCCCTAATCTGAAGAGACTTTGCAAGGGACGTAACGCAGGCTAGGCTCATGGGTTGAGAAATGAATGGATCATAAGGCTCAAAATGTGTATAATTGGGATGAACAAGTTGGTGATCATCTCGGCATTGTCACCGGTCTTCTTCTTCACCAGGGATTGTCTTCTCAGTAGATGCTCCATTGGTTTCGAGAGTTTATCACCTGACTCCTCAAGACTTTGGATACTTTTGTGACTTCGAGACAACTAAACATTTTCTAAAGTCGTCACTTTTCTCCATTTTTTCCTTTTTTCACGGGCATCGGCCTTGCTTTTACCAGGCACACTGCTTTTTCATGCCCTCTAGTTTTTTTTTTTTTGACATACACTGTCTACAATGCATACATTGGCTAGCCACACTTTGGCTTGTTTTGACCGAATGACTAACATTTGGACTCTCGGGGTCTTGTCTTTTGTCGGCGCTCTGGATATGCTGCCTGAACAATGATGACTTTTGCCTTGCCCCAGTGTGGGGGATGATCACCAACTGGGTTTAAGAAATGAATTTGCAGGCTCAATTGGGCTTAACAAAGGGTAAAGTGTGTATAGGATAGAGAAAGAAATGCTCTTCGTCATCCTAAGGCACTTGAACTTCACGTGAATTCATCTGAAAAAGCAACACTCGAAGATTGATGCAAGTGAGAGCATGAAAATTTCTATTCATTTTTCACCTTATGACGCTGACTTACCTCCAGTTTGCCCCGATGTGGGGTGGTTCTTGACAGGGGTAATTTGAATGAATTTCTCCAAATATTTAGGCTCAAAGTGGCAAAACAATGGATAACCTGTAGTGTTTGGGATAGAGAAATGAACCGCCTCTCGTCATTTCGGTTGCCGTACCTTTTGCGAGATAACCCTTCGCCTTGCCGACATGGAATTTTTCCACTTAACTCACTGGGGATTAGTGAACGGGACTGTGTATAGGATATGGCTTGCCTTTCATCACCCCGATGTACCTCATTCAACACATTCAATTCATTCCACGTGAGTTATCATATCGTCTAAATAGATTCCCCTTTTGAAATCGATAATGCAGACTGACAAAATGATCAAACATAATTTAAAGCCAAGGCACACATTCCATTTTTCAATTGATTGAAACCATTTATTCATAAATGAGATGTTTGCAATTCAGAATATAAAACCGAACATTTAAAAACTTTCGCCGCAAAAATGTTAGATCTTATCAGGGATAATAGATCTTCACAGCATCAGAATTAACAGGAGTGGAGAACTCACGACCATCCATTTCTGCGAGGATCAGGGCACCTCCGGGAAGCACCTTTTTAACCACATATGGACCAATGTAGTTTGGGGCAAATTTTCCTCCAGGAACAGGAAAGACTGGCAGTACCTTTCTTAGGACTAGATCATTTACCTCGAAGTGTCTTGGACGCACCTTTTGATTGAAAGATCTAGCTACCCTCTGCTGATAGGTTTGACCGTGGCAAATGGCTCTCAATCGCTTCTCATCAATTAGGTTTAACTGCTCATGCCTTAGTCGCATCCATTCTGCCTCGGACAATTCCACTTGAGACAATACTCGTAAGGAAGGGATCTCTACTTCGACGGGTAGGACTGCTTCCATGCCATACACCAAGGAAAAAGGGGTTGCTCCGACAGAGGTTCGGATTGAAGTTCGATACGCCATTAGTGCAAATGGTAACCTTTCATGCCAGTCACGATAGTTTTCAGCCGTTTTGGCCAAGATCTTCTTGATGTTCTTGTTGGCGGCTTCAACTGCTCCATTCATCTGTGGACGGTAAGGAGATGAATTCAGGTGCCGGATTTTGAACTCGTTGAACAACTGATCAATGAACTTGTTGTTCAAATTTGTCCCATTGTCAGTGACAATAGCCTCAGGGACACCATAGCGAGCGACTATGTCCCGCCTGATGAATTTTACAACATTCTTTGCGGTGACGTTTGCATAAGATGACGCTTCAATCCACTTAGAGAAATAGTCAATCGCAACCAAGATAAATCGATGTCCATTTGATGCCTTGGGATTAATCGGGCCAATCACATCGATGCCCCACATTGAAAAGGGCCATGGCTCAGACTGCTGATGTAATTCCGTCGGGGGAACATTTATCTTATCCCCATGAACCTGACAACGATGACATCTTCGAACATGTTGGATGCAGTCATTCTCAAGACTGAGCCAATAATAACCTAACCTCATAATCTTCTTAGCTAACATGTGGCCATTCATGTGTGGACCACATATCCCTTCGTGTACTTCTTGCATGATTCTGGTAGCTTCAGCTGCATCCACACACCTTAATAGGACCGAATCATATGATCTTTTGTACAGCTTTTCACCACTAACAAAGAATTTTGAAGCCATTTTCATTATATACTTCCTGTCAGCCGGGGTGCTTCCCTCAGGAAATTCTTGTCTCTGGATGTAACTCATGATATCGTAATACCATGGCTTTTCGTCAGGCTCCCCGGTCACAACCATACAGTAGGCTGGCTTTGTCAGGACTTCAATCTTCAGGGGTTCTACCTCTAACCCATCAATCACTTGCAACATGGATGATAGCGTAGCTAGCGCATCAGCAAACTGATTATGAGACCTCGATAAGTACTCAAAAGAGACATCTTCGAATTCCTTTATGATTTCTTCGAGGTATTCATGGTACGGCACTAGCTTGGTGTCTCTTGTCTTCCACTCTCCCACAGTTTGGAGAATAATCAAAGCAGAATCACCAAACACTTTTAACTTGGTTATCCTCATTTCCACTGCGGCTTGGAGTCCGAGGATGCAAGCTTCGTACTCGGCTATGTTGTTGGTACAGGGGAACACCAACTTTGCTGCTACTGGATAATGTTGCCCATCTGGGGATATTAAAACTGCCCCAGTGCCGGAACCGGCCAAGTTTACAGCTCCATCGAAAAACATGGTCCACGTATCTTCCTTTATTACCAAAATACGATCTTCTGGAAAATATCTATCATCATCAGGGACTCCAGGATTTTCAGCTAACACATCAGCAATTACTCGACCTTTAACTGACTTTTGTGGCTTCATCTGGATATCAAACTCTGAAATTAAAATCTGCCACTTGGCTAACTTTCCTACCAAAGCTGGCTGATCAAGTAAATACTTAATGGGATCGTTCTCAGTCACAAGAAAAGTTTGGTGATGCAGTGTATATTGTCGCAGCCTATGGAGCACCCATACTAGCGCAGCGCAAGTCTTCTCGGTTTCAGAATAATTCAACTCTGAGACAGTGAACTTCTTGCTTAGGTAATAAATGGCTCGCTCTTTCCCATCTTCAGGACTTTCCTGGGCTAGCATCGCACCTAAAGATTCACTATGAATCGTGAGGTAAAGGATCAAAGGCTGGCCCGGCATTGGTGGGACTAGCACTGGTGGTTTCATCAGGTATTGCTTTAGTTCGTTAAACGCTTCCCGACAATCCTCATTCCATTTCACTTGAGCATTCTTCCTTAGAAGTTTGAAGAATGGCTTAGCAGTTGCTGAGAGTTGAGAAATAAAACGGGCTATGTAGTTCAATCTACCCAGGAGACTTCGCACTTCTTTCACGGTCGACGGGGGTTGTAACTCACATATAGCCTTCACTTTGGAGGGGTCAATTTCAATGCCTTTACTGCTTACTATGAACCCAAGTAATTTACCCGAGGTTGCTCCGAATACGCACTTGGCTGGATTGAGACGGAGTTTAAACTCGCGGAGCCTCTCGAATAATTTCCTCAAGGTATCAACGTGACTCTTCCCAGGTCGAGACTTGGCGATCATGTCATCGACATAAACCTCAATCTCCTTATGCATCATATCATGGAAGAGTGTCACCATTGCCCGTTGATATGTTGCCCCGGCATTTTTAAGGCCGAAGGGCATAACCTTATAGTGGAATGTCCCCCAAGGAGTGATGAACGCCGTTTTCTCCTTATCATCGTCCTTCATTTTTATCTGATTATAACCCGAAAAACCATCCATGAAGGAAAACAGCTCAAACCCTGCAGTACTGTCCACCAAAACGTCTATATGTGGCAATGGGAAATCGTCTTTAGGGCTAGCCTTGTTTAGATCGCGATAGTCGATGCAAACCCGAACTCGACCATCTTTCTTCATGACTGGCACAATATTGGCCACCCAGTTGGGGTATTGGGTGACTTCGATGAATCCCACTTTCAAAAGTTTCATGACCTCCTCCTCTATTTTCTTGGAAAGTTCAGGCTTGGTCCTTCGCAGCTTCTGTTTCTTGGGCGGCACGTCTGGATTAGTGGGTAGACTATGTTCCACGATAGAAGAATCTAGACCCGGCATATCGACATACGACCAGGCAAAGATATCCTGGTAATCCTTCAGCAGTTGGACCAGGCGTTTAGCTTCACCTTCGGGAAGGGTTGCCCCTATCTTCACCTCTTTGAGTTCTCCGGAATCACTCAAGTTGACAGTGATAGTTTGGTCTACCGTTAGGACTTTAGGTCTTTCATGATGCTCTAGATCACGCTGGAGGTCCGAGGAATCTTCGAGTTCATTGGCGTCATCGAGATCAGGTTCGGTAGCACATAATTCATCAGATTGGACCATTCCCATACCCTTACGTGTCACAAGATTGCCCCTGAAACATAAAGTAGGGGGTTCAGTAGGACAAACAGGGCTAAACAGTGTATTCCTATTGATTTCTTTTATTTTGAAATTCTTTTTAAAAGGTTTTAACACGAGGAAACATGAAGAAGCCCAGGCCTCAGAATTCTCCTTGGACTATATTTTATTTTATTGGTTGGATATCATCACCGGGCTGGTTTGATGTACCTCAACATGCCCTCAAAACGAAAATAACTTGTAATTTTATTGATTATCACCAAATGAATTACATTTATTGGAATGGAAATTGCAACAATCAAATCCTAGAAATGAAAAGTACTAAAAAGTAGCTCCCGAGACGGGGCAAGTCCTAAAAAGCAGTAAAAATTCCCGCGTAGGGGAATGTGCGAAAAAGGTAAATGTGTTACTCTTGCGGGCCAATGCCCATTCCCTTCAACGGTCCTTCCTCGATGGCTCCAATTAAGAAATTATCGAACAGGGCAGTGATTCCCTCCATTGCATCATCAGAATCTTCTGTCACTAGAGGTGTTGAATCATCCATACCTCCCCATCCATCCGGGACAATGTCACGGGGGTCAACATAGAAGCTGGGGGGCGCCGAGTATTTAACATAATAATCGAACTTGCCACTTGGTTGCCCCAGAGTGTCGATCACTTCCTTTTCTTCATGCATCATTCTTGCGGGGCCCGGAAATGTGGTGCGGATGTGTGGAAGCGACCTACCACGCCCACGTTCTTCACCATTCGGCTCTTCTTCGGATCGCAATCTATTCTGTCCATTTCTTCGACCTTGACCTCGACCACGTCCACGTCCACGTGCCACATTATTTGGCTCACTTGACCCCAGGTATCCCAACCCAATAATGCGGGGCCTCTGAGAAACTTCCACCGGTTGGCGGATACCTTGACCATTTCTACCAAGGCCTTCACCCGGAGTAAAGCCATGAGAGACCATTACCCTTCCAATCATGACTGCAGCATTTGACACCTCAGGAATAGGCGGTGATGATCCTCTAGACGCATGTATGGTTGATACGAGCTCGAGCGACTGATAGCTCGATTCTATTTTGCAATCAGGCTCAACATAGGGGATAGCCGTTGCGTGGTAAATTGGGTGCTCTTCTTCACCGTGAACCGTGACTAACTTTCTCTCCACAACGAACTTCACCATCTGATGTAGACTGGATGGCACAGCTCCGGCTGTATGAATCCATGGACGACCCAACAGAAAATTGAATGCAGTGGGAATGTCCATAACTTGAAATAGGACATTGAAAATCGTTGGTCCTATCTGTATGTCAAGGTGTATTTCTCCCATCACTTCTTTCTTCGTTCCGTCAAAGGCTCGTACGGAGGTTCTTGCAGAACTTATCCTAGAAGGATCTATCTTAAGGCGGTGTAAAGTCGCCAAAGGACAGATGTTTAGGGCTGACCCGTTGTCAATGAGTACCCGGGCAACATGTGAGGCCTTGTATTTGACGGAAATATAGAGTGCCCTGGTATGCCCCCTCCCTTCTAGAGGGAACTCTTCATCTGAAAAGGCTATGAGGTCCTTAAGGAGTATAGAGCCCACAAATTCCTCTAATTTGTCATGATCGATCGTTTCTGGCACGTGGACTTCACTTAACACCTTCATTAAGGCCTTCTGATGCATGACAGATGTCTGGAGCAGCTCAAGCAGGGAGATTTGCGCGGGCAGCTTGCGCAATTGTTCAACTATGTTGTACTCGCTAGCCTTAATCACAGCTAGAAATTCCTTGGCTTCTTCATCAGTAACGGGTTTTGCAGGTTGGGCATTAGCTTGGCCGTAGGAACGCCCAGATCTGGTAACTAAGTCGACATCGAGACTGTAGGACCAGGGAACCGCCTTATTGTCACTGTACTCATACGGTTGAGGTATCTCGATCACTATCCCTTCATCAGTTGTAGGCGTGCTTACAGTGATCTCCTCATTATCGGACGCGTCTTCAAGCGGAGGCATGTCTTCAGGCAGAGGGTCGCCCTTGTCGCTCCTGATGTTCAATGTAGCAAACTCCTCCTCCCAATTAATAACCACTTCGGAGATAGTGGAAACGATGCCAGTGTGGTCAGCATAAACAATCATCCCAGCTTCTACCATTCTTGAGATTCTCTCTTTCATGAGAGCCAGGGGCAGGTCTTCATTACTTGGGTAACAACCGGCCTTCACTAACTCACCGTAGACGTCGGTAGTACACACCTTAACATTCTTGATTCGACCAGCATTGAAGCTAAATATGGCATTCACATTGCCTGCGTGATCAGGGAGTGGGTTGCTCTGAACATTCGGCTTAGCAGGTTGAAATGAGAACGCCTTCGTGTCTAGGAGGTTTTGGATTTGGTGCCTGAGGGCATAGCAATCATCGGTTGAGTGTCCCGGCTCACCCATGTGATAATCACATTTCTTTGACGGGTCGAAGTTATAGAACCGCTCAGGATTGGGCCGCTTTGGCTCAGTAGTGAGCAAACCTTTCTTCTGGAGCACCGTCAACACTTGAGACAACGATCCGGGGAGGGGAGTGAATTGCCTCTTGTTGTTCCTCCTCTGAAAAGGTTGACGACTCGAGTTTTGTTGCTGAGCTTCTACTACTTGGATCGCTGGGGCGGAGTTAGCATTCCGCCGGCTCGGTTGGTTATAAGCCACATTCACTTCAGCTGCCGGTTCTTTCTCTTTTCTCGCACCAAATCTTCTGGTCGAGGAGGGCGGCTCGACAAACCATCCATCCTTCAACCCTATTTCAATTTGTTCGCCCATGGGGATGAGTTGGTTGAAGTTGTCAGTCGGAATGGCAACCATCCGATTACGGTATTCGAACGGGAGAGTTTTCATGAACATCCTCTTTAACTCACTATCTATGGGTTCTGGGACAACCTGAGCAGCTAAATTTCTCCATCTGATAGCATAGTCTTTGAAGGACTCAGTCTTTTTCATCTGGGCGCGTTCGAGATCATCACGGGTAGGAATGATGTCTGTTATGAATCTGTACTGCTTCAAGAATGCTTCACTGGCTTCTTTCCAAGTTTTGAGGCCATTTATCTTCTTCATGAGATACCAGCTCAAAGCAGGACCTGTCAAACTTGCTTGAAAGGCATGAATCATCAGGAGTTCGTTATCAACGTACGAAGTCATTTGCACGTGATAGAGCTGTAGGTGGGCTTTTGGACATGTGGTGCCATTGTACTTGTCGAAATCCGGCATTTTGAACTTCTTTGGGATTTTGATCTGTGAGTAAAGGGACAGATCAATCGAAGGTGAATCCTGCGAACCTTCCAGCTGCTTCACTCTTTCTTCAAGTTTATTGACCCGCTCATCAGGTTTGTCCTTGTTGACGATGATCTGGACAGGGTCATCTTCTAAATCAGGAATATCGTCATCTCCGTCAACATCGACACTTTTCCTGATTTTCTGCTTTGGGACAGACGCTTCGGGAGGTGTCGAAACAGGAACCGACCGGAGAGCTTTGATCTCAGCGGACATTTGTTGCATCGCGATGACAAGCTGCTTGATGTGGTCTTCCACACCAATAACACGTTCTTGCAAGTCGGTTTGATCGGCCATTCTGGCTCTCGACCGTGTACGAATGGGCGACCGTGATCGGTCCGTAGCTACCTAATTTCGAAATGAAACAGGCATACATGAGTGTTAAGCGAAATGATACGCCAATCCATGACATTGGTCTAACCGCTTTGAATTGAAAGGACCTCTTTATTGAAATGGCGAAAATTTTTACACCAATTAATGACTTGAAATTGAACTGAATATAAAGACAAATGACTCAATTCCTAAACAAACTTTAAAACTGAAACTGAGATAAGAAAAGAACTTCGAGTTTTTTTATTTAGCTTGATCTATAGACATATGGGAGGCGACTTCCTTCTTCAGTTGCTCATAAGCTCGAGCTATCTTGGATGCTTTTTCTTCAGCTTCTTCGGCCTTCCTTTTGAGGCGATTGTTCTCTGAGCGATTGGCGGACTTGAGAGGCACCTTAGGTATCTTCGGGAGCCAATCTTGCGGGATTTTGTGCCGACGAATGTACTGGGTTGTCGCGAAATAGGACTTCTGTTCTCCCTTTAGTTCTCTTTCGGGCCGTGCTATCTTCAACACACGACACTTCCTCCACATCTTATTGAGCTGGGCTACAGTCGCTTCGTGGTCTTTATCATCATCGGCGAAGTCAACTTGCAGGAGTTCTGGTTGTAACGCCGGAGGGAGTCCTTGGAGAATCTGATACTGACGAGACACTCTGGCGGGGTAGTATTCGATCGCACCAGTGAAACCTAATAGTGGAACCGGCCCGATACCATTACATGTAAGCCGAGCTTCCTCGACTTTGAACCAATTAGCATGCCATTGGAAACCTTGGGGTCTAGCATTTTTCATGAAAATGATCCATTCAGAGTAATGATAATCAGGTGCATCCCCTTGTTTTTCTTTGTACCTTAAAACTGGATGGCTAGAATCACTAAGCTCGGATATTGTGAGTAAATTGCCGCACCCTTTTATATGAGACAAAAACCAGATTTGCAAAAGTTCGAGGGGGGCATGAAAAGTTTTGTCAACATGTTGCTTAAATTTAGTGAGGGAAATGAAAGTCTCTGCTAAAATGATGTTGATAAAATTCTTTTCAAGACAGACCTGTTGGACCAACCATGCGATTGACGGATTACATGCATTCTTACAGTGAGGAAAAATCACGAACCCGAAAAACGCTAGCAAAAAGATTCTGCCTTTTTGAAAAGATGTGGCTTTTTCAAAACACTGGCTCAGGAATGAAAAAGGACATGTGCCACGATTTGCTTTTAAAACTTTTCCCAATTCATCTTTTCCGACATTCAAAAATTCAGCCAACATTAAAGTAGAATCAATTCCCAAAGGTGGTGTGACTAAATCCGACTCCAATGGTTTTCCAATGAGCACGCTATATTCTTCCAATGTCGGGGTGAGCTCGTGCTTACCGAATATAAAGGTAGAGGTCTCGGGACACCAGAAGTGCGCTAATGCTCGAACGAGGCCGGTACGGACCTTGACCTCCAGTAGGGGGAGGAGCCTCCCGATGTGGCCCTCAACTAACCTGCGGTTGGTCGGACTGAGTAGATTCCACCAGGCACGGAGCTCGTCCTTAGGAGCATCAAGAATCCGGATGTCTGCCCCTCCCATAGTGTATAGACCAAGACTCGCGACCGACCTAATGTCATGGACCGACCAAAGAAAAAGACGAAAGATAAATAAATTGCGAGATAAAGGTTTAGAAATCTTACTTCACCCGGTAGAATGATGGCAATCACATAGACATGCGCATGAAATGTGAGGTTCGATTTCTACCTAGACTCTGGCTTGCAAAATGGAGACATGAGGATTACCGAGCTAAACCAGTCATGGTGGTGGTTAGGCTGAGATTCCCCTGACTCCGGCTCAGTCAAAGAGCCGACCCGGGTTGCAAAGGGTGCAACCGTGGCAGGTATTCAATGACACCACGAAAGAACTTTCGGGACCAAGAAAGGCGACCCATACCACGCGGGTGTGGTCGGGGTGTCCATTTTCTCAGTACCATCCTAAACCTGTGCCGCCCAGGTCCGGCAGCGGGTAGTGTGTGCGGTGTAGTGTAAATGTAAGGCATGCACAACAGGTTATATCATACAGCGCTTCGTGCATAAACTAAACCATTCATTCAAACACCTCCCTGCAAAACAAGGGTTAACAATCACGCCTCCCCTTATACCTCCCATACTGCAAAAACATTTAACACCTAAAATGTTAGGGACGTACCTGGGATCCTCGCTGCCAAGCAAAAATATTTTTTGAAAAGAAAAACTGGCCTAAGTCCACTAAGAGTTTTAACTCAAGTCCCCAGCGGAGTCGCCAAGCTGTCGCGACCTAAAAAATTTCCCTTCTCAGGCTAATGGATTATTAGGACTAAACCTAACTCGAGCCCTCCCAAGCCCTACCAATTCGCAACTTAGGGTTTAAGTTTTTAACATGCAAATGTTTTCATACTTGGAGTCGCCACTAATCAATTTGTGGTAGGTCGATTAGAAACCTAAATAAAACATAGGGAGATATGTTTTATTCCTACGAACCAGAGATTCTAAGCCCGGGGACTTGATTACGCTAGATCTAGTCTAACGCCCTTTCGGTACCTTTTCTTTTCAAAAATATTTTGGCAAGCAGTTTGGATCCATTTTAACTTAGTCACTAACATGTGAGGTGTTCATGCGGGTACGCAAACCACCAATTTAACACTCAAGAAAGCATTAAATAAATTGCAAGATTAGGAGAATTGCTTACCTCGAAGCAACGTAAGCATCTGCATGGTTAGCTAGAAAATCACATCAACAACCTAATATGATTTCTAATTAACAAGCAGTTCATTCCACATTTTTTGATTTTCACTTATTTAAATGAAAGCTAACCTACGTGCAATGACGTACAAGAATTGACATGCGAACAATGCAACCTAACATGCAAACTATATGTCATGCGACGACGTGACCTGATTCTGATGACGGGCAAACGATTTATTTTTGGTATTTTCTGGTGAAATTCGGAATAAAAATATGCCTAAATTAACGTGCAACCCATGATGACCTAATATGTCCTAACATGATTTATTTTTGGGATTTTTGTTAAAATTTGAAATAATAAATTACTTAAATAAAGAATGCAATCTATCCTAATCTACCATAAAACAATTCATTCTTTTTTTGGGATTTTCATGAAAATTCGGAATAAAAAAAAGGCTAAATAATCTATTAAGATTAGAAAATTACTTAATTTAAACTAGGGAATGGATTATCTCAAGTCCTAATTTAAATTAAATAATTACTCTATCGTCTAGATATATTTAGGATTCCTAAACATGCAAAATTCAAATTCAAATCCTAACTGATATTTTTTGAATTTTCTTTTTTATTTGAAAAGGAAAGATAATTTAAACAAAGATAGCATCCACATTTAAAATAACCACGCAATCCACAATATTCGTTTCAAACTCGGATCAGGCACAAAAATCGAATTACCGGTCATATCTACAGGGTTATAGATATTAATGGAAAGTCGATCGTTCAAATTTGGAAAGCAGATAAAAATCATTATCGTATCCAAGGGATTAGGGATAGGATAATGATCTTCCGTATCGCCACGTATCATACCTTAGGGATAAGGTCGGATAATTGTCCAGATACGTTGCTGAATTAGGAAAGATTCCTAATTTTGAATATTTTCAAATATTGCGAACAAGGCAAACATTATCCTAAGATATCTAGTAATCCACGCAATATTCACAGAATATTCAAACACTCAAAAATTAAGAAACGAAATATTCTAAAAATATTAGATAATGTTCAATTACCTAATTTGCGGATAATTTCCAAATTCGAACTTGCGGATTGGGACGAACGGTGAACGGCGGATTTGGCGGTGCGGTGACGGGAACGACGACGGAGCGGCGGCGACGGAACAGCAAGGCAGCGCCGGCGTGTGACGGCTCCGGCGAGGACGGAGACAGCAGCGTTGGGCTCGGCGGGGACAGCGGCTGGGACGTCGGCAGGGCGCAGCGACGGAACAGCAAGGCAGCACCGGCGTACGACGGCTCCGGCGAGGACGGCAGCAGCAGCGTCGGGCTCGGCAGCAAGCAGCAGCGGCGTCGGCGGGAAGGGATCAGCGGCAGCGGCAACGGCAGCAGCAAGCAGCAGCGGCGTCGGCCTGAGGAGCAGCGGCGAGCGGCAACGGCAGCACCGGCGTACGACGGCTCCGGCGAGGACGGCAGCAGCAGCGTCGGGCTCGGCAGCAAGCAGCAGCGGCGTCGGCGGGAAGGGATCAGCGGCAGCGGCAACGGCAGCAGCAAGCAGCAGCGGCGTCGGCCTGAGGAGCAGCGGCGAGCGGCAACGGCAGCAGCAATCAGCAGCGGCGTCGGCGGGAGAGGATCAGCGGCAGCGGCAACGGCAGCAGCAAGCAGCAGCGGCGTCGGCCTGAGGAGCAGCGGCGAGCAGCAGCACCGGCGGTGTCGGCGTTGGCGGGAAGGGGCGACAGCAGCCGCGGTGGCGTGAGGCGCGACGCCGGCGGGGGAAGGCGGCACCACGCGGGCGCGGCGGCGGTGGGAGCCGGTCTCCTTCTCTCCCTCTCTCTTTCTCACTCTCTTTTTCCTTTCGCTCACGTGTGTCTCTCGTGCTCTCAAAAATTCTGATCTGAAAATTGTGTTCTCCCCCCCATCTAAAATTCTGACCTAATAATGTATATATAGTATTAACCTAGGTCAATTAGATGGGCTTTCTAGTCTTAATGGGCTTAGGCTTGGGCTTTAATTTAAATGGGCTGAATTAATGGGCTGAATTAATTAATGACAATGGGTTGAATTAAGTTCAAATTAAAACAACCGAGCCCGTTTGACTTATAATTCCCGGCCTTTGCATTTCAAGCGAGCCGAGTCCCATTCGATGAAATTTAAGCTCGTTCATTCACCGCCGGTCCGATGCAAAAAATGCAATGAATCTAAAATGAATTTAAACTATATGTTATGCAAATTAAATATTTTTTGTTTAGGGGTTAAAAATTTAATCCCTAATTTTCTATGCAAATTACACGTAAATGGTTACTAAAATTTAGGCTGTCAGCGATCATGTCATCGACATAAACCTCAACCTCCTTATGCATCATATCATGGAAGAGCGTCACCATTGCCCGTTGATATGTTGCCCCGGCATTTTTAAGGCCGAAGGGCATAACCTTATAGTGGAATGTCCCCCAAGGAGTGATGAACGCCGTTTTCTCCTTATCATCGTCCTTCATTTTTATCTGATTATAACCCGAAAAACCATCCATGAAGGAAAACAGCTCAAACCCTGCAGTACTGTCCACCAAAACGTCTATATGTGGCAATGGGAAATCGTCTTTAGGGCTAGCCTTGTTTAGATCGCGATAGTCGATGCAAACCCGAACTCGACCATCTTTTTTCATGACCGGCACAATATTAGCCACCCAGCTGGGGTATTGGGTGACTTCGATGAATCCCACTTTCAAAAGCTTCATGACCTCCTCCTCTATTTTCTTAGAAAGTTCAGGCTTGGTCCTTCGCAACTTCTGTTTCTTGGGCGGCATGTCTGGATTAGTGGGTAGACTATGCTCCACGATAGAAGAATCTAGACCCGGCATATCGACATACGACCAGGCAAAGATATCCCGGTAATCCTTCAGCAGTTGGACCAGGCGTTTAGCTTCACCTTCGGGAAGGGTTGCCCCTATCTTCACCTCTTTGGGTTCTCCGGAATCACTCAAGTTGACAGTGATAGTTTGGTCTACCGTTAGGACTTTAGGTCTTTCATGATGCTCTAGATCACGCTGGAGGTCCGAGGAATCTTCGAGTTCATTGGTGTCATCGAAATCAGGTTCGGTGGCACATAATTCATCAGATTGGACCGTTCCCATACCCTTACGTGTCACAAAATTGCCCCTGAAACATAAAGTAGGGGGTTCAGTAGGACAAACAGGGCTAAACAGTGTACTTTGATTTTTTTTGATAATTTTATTTATTTTGAAATTCTTTTCAAAAAAGTTTTAACACGAGGAAACATGAAGAAGCCCAGGCCTCAGAATTCTCCTTGGACTATATTTTATTTTATCGGTTGGATATCATCACCGGGCTGGTTTGATGTACCTCAACATGCCCTCAAAACAAAAATAACTTGTAATTTTATTGATTATCACCAAATGAATTACATTTATTGGAATGAAAATTGCAACAATCAAATCCTAGAAATGAAAAGTACTAAAAAGCAGCTCCCGAGACGGGGCAAGTCCTAAAAAGCAGTAAAAATTCCCGCGTAGGGGAGTGTGCGAAAAAAGTAAATGTGTTACTCTTGCGGGCCAGTGCCCATTCCCTTCAACGGTCCTTCCTCGATGGCTCCAATTAAGAAATTATCGAACAGGGCAGTGATCCCCTCCATTGCATCATCAGGATCTTCTGTCACTAGAGGCGTTGGATCATCCATACCTCCCCATCCATCCGGGACAATGTCACGGGGGTCGACATAAAAGCTCGGGGGTGCTGAGTATTTTACATAATAATCGAACTTGCCGCTTGGTTGCCCCAAAGTGTCGATCACCTCCTTCTCTTCATGCATCATTCTTGCAGGGCCCGGGAATGTGGTGCGGATGTGTGGAAGCAACCTACCACGCCCACGTTCTTTACCATTCGGCTCTTCTTCGGATCGCGATCTGTCCTGTCCATTTCCTCGACCTCGACCTCGACCACGTCCACGTCCACGTCCACGTGCCCCATTATTTGACTCACTTGACCCCAGGTATCCCAACCCAGTAATGCGGGGTCTCTGAGAAACTTCCACCGGTTGGCGGATACCTTGACCATTTCTACCAAGGCCTTCACCTGGAGTAAAGCCATGGGACATCATTACTTTGCCAACCATGACTGCAGCATTTGACACCTCGGGAATAGGCGGTGATGATCCTCTAGACGCATGTATGGTTGATACGAGCTCGAGCGACTGATAGCTCGATTCTATTTTGCAATCCGGCTCAACATAGGGGATAGCCGTTGCGTGGTAGATTGGGTGCTCTTCTTCACCGTGGACCGTGACTAACTTTCTCTCCACGATGAACTTCACCATCTGATGTAGACTGGATGGCACAGCTCCGGCAGTATGAATCCATGGACGACCCAATAGAAAATTGAATGCAGTGGGAATGTCCATAACTTGAAATAGGACATTGAACATCGTTGGTCCTATCTGTATGTCAAGGTGGATTTCTCCCATCACTTCTTTCTTCGTTCCGTCAAAGGCTCGAACGGAGGTCTTCGCAGAATTTATCCTAGAAGGATCTACCTTAAGGCGGTGTAAAGTTGCCAAAGGACAGATGTTCAAGGCTGATCCGTTGTCAATGAGTACCCGGGCTACATGCGAGGCCTTGTATTTGACGGAAATATAGAGTGCCTTGGTATGCCCCCTCCCTTCCAGAGGGAATTCTTCATCTGAAAAGGCTATGAGGTCCTTGAGGAGTATAGAACCCACAAATTCCTCTAATTTGTCATGATCGATCGTCTCTGGCACGTGGACTTCACTTAACACCTTCATTAAGGCCTTCTGATGCTTGACAGATGTCTGGAGTAGCTCAAGCAGAGAGATTTGCGCGGGCAGCTTGCGCAATTGTTCAACTATGTTGTATTCGCTAGCCTTAATCACAGCTAGAAATTCCTTGGCTTCTTCATCAGTAACAGGTTTTGCAGGTTGAGCATTAGCTTGGCCGTAGGAACGCCCAGATCTGGTAACTAAGTCGACATCGAGACTGTAGGACCAGGGAACTGCCTTATTGCCACTGTACTCATAAGGCTGAGGTATCTCGATCACTATCCCTTCATTAGCTGTAGGCGTGCTTACTACGATCTCTTCGTTATCAGACGCGTCTTCAAGCGGAGGCATGTCTTCAGGCAGAGGGTCGCCCTCGTCGCTCCTGGTGTTCAATGAAGCAAACTCCTCCTCCCAATTAATAACCACTTCAGAGATAGTAGAAACGATGCCAGTGTGGTCAGCATAAACGATCATCCCAGCTTCTACCATCCTTGAGATTCTTTCTCTCATGATGGCAAGGGGAAGGTCTTCATTACTCGGGTAACAACCGGCTTTCACTAACTCACCGTAGACGTCAGTAGTACACACCTTAACATTCTTGATTCGACCAGCATCGAAGCTAAATATGGCATTCACATTGCCTGCGTGATCAGGGAGTGGGTTGTTCTGAACATTCGGCTTAGCAGGCTGAAATGAGAAAGCCTTCGTATCTAGGAGGTTCTGGATTCGGTGCCTGAGGGCATAGCAATCATCGGTTGAGTGTCCCAGCTCACCCATGTGATAATCACATTTCTTTGACGGGTTGAAGTTATAGAACTGCTCGGGATTGGGCCGCTTTGGCTCAGTAGTAAGCAAACCTTTCTTCTGGAGCACTGTCAACACTTGAGACAACGATCCGGGGAGGGGAGTGAATTGCCTCTTGTTGTTCCTCCTCTGAAAAGGTTGACGACCCGAGTTTTGTTGCTGAGCTTCTACTACTTGGATTGCTGGGGCGGAGTTAGCATTCCGCCGGCTCGGTTGGTTATAAGCCACATTCACTTCAGCTGCCGGTTCTTTCTCTTTCCTCGCACCAAATCTTCTGGTCGAGGAGGACGGCTCGACAAACCATCCATCTTTCAGCCCTATTTCAATTTGTTCGCCCATGGGGATGAGTTGGTTGAAGTTGTCAGTCGGAATGGCAACCATCCGATTACGGTATTCGAACGGGAGAGTTTTCATGAACATCCTCTTTAACTCACTGTCTATGGGTTCTGGGACAACCTGAGCAGCTAAATTTCTCCATCTGATAGCATAGTCTTTGAAGGACTCAGTCTTTTTCATCTGGGCGCGTTCGAGATCATCACGGGTAGGAATGATGTCCGTTATGAATCTGTACTGCTTCAAGAATGCTTCACTGGCTTCTTTCCAAGTTTTGAGGCCATTTATCTTCTTCATGAGATACCAGCTCAAAGCAGGACCCGTCAAACTTGCTTGAAAGGCATGGATCATCAGGAGTTCGTTATCAACGTACGAAGTCATTTGTACGTGATAGAGCTGTAGGTGGGCTTTTGGACATGTAGTGCCATTGTACTTGTCGAAATCCGGCATTTTGAACTTCTTTGGGATTTTGATCTGTGAGTACAGGGACAGATCGATTGAAGGTGAATCCTGCGAACCTTCCAGCTGCTTCACTCTTTCTTCAAGTTTATTGACCCGTTCATCAGGTTTGTCCTTGTTGACGATGATCTGGACGGGGTCATCTTCTAAATCAGGAATATCGTCATCTCCGTCAACATCGACACTTTTTCTGATTTTCTGCTTTGGGACTGACGCTTCGAGGGGTGCCGAAACAGGAACCGACCGGAGAGCTTTGATCTCAGCGGACATTTGTTGCATTGCGATGACAAGTTGCTTGATCTGATCTTCCACACCAACAACACGCTCTTGCAAGTCGGTTTGATCAGCCATTCTGGCTCTCGACCGTGTACGAATGGGCGACCGTGATCGGTCCGTAGCTACCTAATTTCGAACGAAACAGGCATACATAAGTGTGAAGCAAAATCATACGCCAATCCATGACATTGGTCTAACCGCTTTGAATTGAAAGGACCTCTTTATTGAAATGGCGAAAATTTTTACACCAATTAATGACTTGAAATTGCACTGAATATAAAGACAAATGACTCAATTCCTAAACAAATTTTAAAAACTGAAACTGAAATGAGAAAAGAACTTCGAGCTTTTTATTTAGCTTGATCTATAGACATATGGGAGGCGACTTCCTTCTTCAATTGCTCATAAGCTCGAGCTATCTTGGATGCCTTTTCTTCAGCTTCTTCGGCCTTCCTTTTGAGGCGATTGTTCTCTGAGCGATTGGCGGACTTGAGAGGCACCTTGGGTATCTTCGGGAGCAAATCCCGCGGGATTCTGTGCCGACGAATGTACTGGGTCGTCGCGAAATAGGACTTCTGCTCTCCCTTTAGTTCTCCTTCGGGCCGAGCTATCTTTAACACACGACACTTCCTCCACATCTTAATGAGCTGGGCTACGGTTGCTTCGTGGTCTTTATCGTCATCGGCGAAGTCAACTTGTAGGAGTTCTGGTTGTAACGCTGGAGGGAGCCCTTGGAGAATCTGGTACTGACGAGACACTCTGGCGGGGTAGTATTCAATTGCTCCGGTGAAACCCAACAGTGGAACCGGCCCGATACCATTACATGTAAGCCGAGCTTCCTCGACTTTGAACCAATTAGCATGCCATTGGAAACCTTGGGGTCTAGCGTTTTTCATGAAAATGATCCATTCAGAGTAATGATAATCGGGTGCATCCCCTTGTTTTTCTTTATACCTCAAGACGGGATGGCTAGAACCACTAAGCTCAGATATTGTGAGTAAATCGCCACACCCTTTTATGTGAGACAAAAACCAGATTTGCAAAAGCTCGAGGGAGGCATGAAAAGTTTTGTCAACATGTTGCTTAAATTTAGTGAGGGAAATGAAAGTTTCGGCTAAAATGATGTTGATAAAATTCTTTTCAAGACAGACTTGTTGGACCAACCATGCGATTGACGGATTACATGCATTCTTACAGTAAGGAAAAATCACGAACCCGAAAAACGCTAGCAAAAAGATTCTGCCTTTTTGAAAAGGTGTGGCTTTTTCAAAACACTGACTCAGGAATGAAAATGGACATGTGCCACGATTTGCTTTTAACACTTTTCTCAATTCATCTTTTCCGACATTCAAAAATTCAGCCAACATTAAAGTAGAATCAATTCCCAAAGGTGGTGTGACTAAATCCGACTCCAATGATTTTCCAATGAGCACGCTATATTCTTCCAACGTCGGGGTGAGCTCGTGCTTACCGAATATAAAGGTAGAGGTCGCGGGACACCAGAAGTGCGCTAATGCTCGAACGAGGCCGGTACGGACTTTGACCTCCAGTAGGGGGAGCAGCCTCCCGATGTGGCCCTCAACTAGCTTGCGGTTGGTCGGACTGAGTAGATTCCACCAGGCACGGAGCTCGTCCTTAGGAGCATCAAGAATCCGGATGTCTGCCCCTCCCATAGTGTATAGACCAAGACTCGCGACCGACCTAATGTCATGGACCGACCAAAGAAAAAGACGAAACATAAATAAATTGCGAGATAAAGGTTCAGAAATCTTACTTCACCGGGTAGAATGATGGCAATCACATAGACATGCGCATGAAACGTGAGGTTCGATTTCTACCTAGACTCTGGCTTGCAAAATGGAGACATGAGGATTACCGAGCTAAACCAGTCATGGTGGTGGTTAGGCTGGGATTCCCCTGACTCCGGCTTAGTCAAAGAGCCGACCCGGGTTTGCAAAGGGTGCAACCGTGGTAGGTATTCAATGACACCATGAAAGAACTTTCGGGACCAAGAAAGGCGACCCGTACCACGCGGGTGTGGTCGGGGTGTCCATTTTCTCAGTACCATCCTAAACCTGTGCCGCCCAGGTCCGGCAGCGGGTAGTGTGTGCGGTGTAGTGTAAATGCAAGGCATGCACAGCAGGTTATATCATACAGCGCTTCGTGCATAAAATAAATCATTCATCCAAACACCTCCCTGCAAAACAAGGGTTAACAATCACGCCTCCCCTTATACCTCCCATACTGCAAAAACATTTAACACCTAAAATGTTAGGGACGTACCTGGGATCCTCGCTGCCAAGCAAAAAATATTTTTGAAAAGAAAGACTGGCTTAAGTCCACTAAGAGTTTTAACTCAAGTCCCCAGCGGAGTCGCCAAGCTGTCGCGACCTAAAAATTTTCCTCTCAGGCTAATGGATTATTAGGACTAAACCTAACTCGGGCCCTCCCAAGCCCTACCAATTCGCAACTTTGGGTTTAAGTTTTTAACATGCAAATGTTTTCATGCTCGGAGTCGCCACTAATCTATTTGTGGTAGGTCGATTAGAAACCTAAATAAAACATAGGGAGATATGTTTTATTCCTACGAACCAGAGATTCTAAGTCCGGGGACTTGATTACGCTAGATCTAGTCTAACGCCCTTTCGGTACCTTTTCTTTTCAAAAATATTTTGGCAAACAGTCTGGATCCATTTCAACTTAATCACTAACATGTGAGGTGTTCATGCGGGTGCGCAAACCACCAAAGTAACACCCAATAATCAAAACATTAAATAAATTGCAAGATTGGAAGAATTACTTACCTCGAAGCAACGTAAGCATCTGCATGGTTAGCTAGAAAATCACATCAACCAACCTAATATGATTTCTAATTAACAAGCAGTTCACTCAATATTTTTGGATTTTCGCTTATTTAAATGAAGCCTAATCTACATGCAATGACGTGCAAAAATGACATGCAAGTAATGCAACCTATCATGCAAACTATATGTCATGCGACGACGTGACCTAATTCTAATGACGGGCAAATGATTTATTTTTGGTATTTTCTAATGAAATTCGGAATAAAAATATGCCTAAATTAACATGCAACCTATGATGACTTAACATATCTTAACATGACTTATTTTTGGGATTTTTGTTAAAATTCGAAATAATAAATTACTTAAATTAAGAATGCAATCTATCCTAATCTACCATAAAACAATTCATTCTTTTTTTGGGGTTTTCATGAAAATTCGGAATTAAAAAATAACCTAAATAATCTATTAAGATTAGAAAATCACTTAATTTAAACTAGGAAATAGATTATCCCAAAGTCCTAATTTAAATTAAATAATTACTCTATCATCTAGATATATTTAGGATTCCTAAACATGCAAAACTCAAATTCAAATCCTAACTGATATTTTTTGAATTTTCTTTTTTATTTGAAAAGGAAAAATAATCTAAACAAAGATAGCATCCACATTTAAAATAGCCACGCAATCCACAAGATTCGTTTCAAATTCAGATTAGGCACAAGAATCGAACTATCGGTCATATCTATAGGGTTATAGATATTAATGGAAAGTCGATCATTCAAATTTGGAAAGCAGATAAAAATCATTATCATACCCAAGTGATTATGGATAGGATAATGATTTTCCGTATCGCCACGTATCATACCTTAGGGCTAAGGTCGGATAGTTGTCCAGATACGTTGCTGAATTAGGAAAGATTCCTAATTCTGAATATTTTCAAATATTGCGAACAAGGCAAACATTATCCTAAGATATCTAGCAATCCACGCAATATTCACAGAATATTCAAACATCCAAAAATTAAGAAACGAAATATTCTAAAAATATTGGATAATGTTCAATTACCTAATTTGCAGATAATTCCCAAATTCGAACTTGCGGATCGGGATGAGCGACGAACGGTGGATCGGCGGCGCGGTGTCGGGAACGGCGGCAACAGCAGCGGCGCACGGCGGGAAACAGCGGCAGCGGCGTCGGCGTGCAACGGCTTTGGCGACGGCAGCACACAGCAAAGAGGGCAGCGGCAGCGGCGGTGGCGCACGGCGTGATGCACGGCGGCAGCGGCGTGGAGAGGCGGCAGCAGCAGCAGCAGCACACGGCAGCGGCAGTGTCGGCGGGAAGCAGCGGCAGACACGGCGTCAGCGCGGGGAGCAGCAGTAGGCACGGCGTCGGCGTCGGCGTGAGGCGGCAGCGACAAGCAGCAGCAGCGGCGTCGGCGTGAGAGGGAAGCAGCAACGCGCGACGTCACACGGCAGCAGCAGCGGCGGCGACGGCGTGAGGAGGAGGCAGCAACGGCGACGTGCACGGCAGCAGCAGCTTCGGCGTGAGGCGGCAGCGGCAGGCGCGGCGGCGGCGGTGCAACAGCGGGGACAGGCGCGGCGGCGGTGGTGCGAGAGCGGGGCACGGCGTGCGGCGGCGCGAAAGGCGCGGTTCTGGCCGTGTCGGAGGTGCTCCGGCCGGTCTCCTTTTCTCTCTCTCTTACTTTTTCTCTCGCTCACGTGTGTCTCTAAAAATTCTGATCTGAAAATTGTCTGTCCCCCCTTTTTCTGACCTAATAATGTATATATATAGTATTAACCTAGGTCAATTAGATGGGCTTTCTAGTCCTAATGGGCTTAGGCTTGGGCTTTAATTTAAATGGGCTGAATTAATTAATGACAATGGGCTGAATTAATTAATGATAATGGGCTGAATTAAGTTCAAATTAAAACAACCAAGCCCGTTTGACTTGTAATTCCCGGCCCTTGCATTCCAAGCGAGCCGAGTCCCATTCGATGAAATTTAAGCTCGTTCATTCACCGCCAGTCCGATGCAAAATGCAATTAATCTAAAATGAATTTAAACTATATGTTATGCAATTTAAATATTTTTGTTTAGGGGTTAAAAATTTAATCCCTAATTTTCTATGCAAATTACACTAAATGGTTGCTAAAATTTAGGTGTCAACACCGATCCCGGACCGAAATTTCAATTTTTATCCATACCGGCCCTATATATTCATGGAAGACATAATATGGTGTCGGATTCGCGAAATTCACTTTCTAAGCCCTCGAAAATCGCCTGCGAAGTCCCGGGAATAAAATAATATTATTATTCCAAATTTTGTCTAAATTCCAGTTTTTGATTGTTTGCACTCCGGACATGCATGGTTGCCCCAAAATGACCTTGGCCACGAAAAATAACCTCAAACGGCCTCCGAATCCAGCCCCGGTGCCCACAGGGGCAAAAATCGTAATTTTCTCAATTTCTGACGAATTTTCAGTTTTCAGCCGTACTAGTCCCAGACATGAATGGCCACTCTAAAATGACGTCCGTCTTGTAAAATAGTCGTAGCTATCCTTGAAATTTTGATATCGAAGTTCGGGTCCAATATTGCGATCTAATTTGCTCATTTTGCAGTTTTAGGGTCTCTTACTAACGGGCGGCTGTTTGGGTGTTACGCGTATCGACCTAAGACTGTTCGAGTCTCGATAGTCTCAAATCTCGAGAGGAGGTGAGAGATTATCACTAGTACCGGGGGTCGCGATCGTTCGGATAAAATTTGGGATTTGTTTGTCAGGCGTACTTTCGGTCGTGCGGAATCACCCGCGATCCAATCGTACGTTACTAACTATATCAAATCCGTTATCTTCCTAAGATCGGCCCATATTGGCTCAAAATATTCCCTCGACGTTTCTCGAAATCAGTGTCCAATCGCGATCGGGTTCTCGGTCTACGTACCTATCCCTATTTAGCCTTTCCCATTTGGTTAGTATCCCGTGATTGATCAAGTCCAAGTGAGACTCACTAAAATCACACGAGAATTAATATACGCTTTATTGATCCCGATAACGGGTCAAAATTTAGGGTGTTACAATTCTTCCCCCCTTATAAAAATTTCGTCCTCGAAATTTGTACTTCCAACTCGTTCCTCGAACAACTGGGGGTGTTGACGTCGCATGGCCTCCTCGCTTTCCCATGTTGCGCCTTTTGTCCCGTGGTGCTCCCAGACTACCTTGACCATCGGGATTATCTTATTCCGCAGTACTCGATCTTTTCGATCTTCAATTCTGACTGGCCTCTCCACGTACGACACCTTGTCGTTCACGTCTATTTCTTCATATTTTAAAACGTGTGTCGGGTCTGGTTCATACTTCCTCAATATCGACACATGGAAGATATTGTGTACCTGGGACAAATTAGGTGGCAGGCCAAGTCTATACGCCATATCGCCAATCTTTTCTAAAATCTCGAACGGTCCGACAAACCTCGGACTCAGCTTCCCTTTCTTGCCAAATCGGGATAACCCTTTCATAGGTGACACCTTGAGGAATACATGGTCTCCAACTTGGAATTCCAAAGGTCGTCGTCTCCGATCGGCATAGCTCTTCTGTCGACTTTGTGCTGTCTTTAGCCTTTCTCTGATAATCTCGATAGCTTCCACTGTCTGCTATATCAACTCTGGGCCCGTAATGCTTCGTTCGCCTACTTCATCCCAGCACACTGGAGTCCTACACGCTCTGCCATATAAAGCTTCAAATGGGGCCATTTGGATACTCTGCTGATAGCTGTTATTATACGCAAACTCAACCAAATGTAGTTGTTCTTCCCATTTACCCTGGAAATCCAGTACGCAAGCTCTCAACATATCCTCGAGGGTCTGAATCGTCCTTTCTGATTGTCCATCGGTCTGCGGATGATAGGCTGTACTGAACTGCACCTTTGTTCCCAAGGAAGTCTGCAGACTCTTCCAAAAATTTGCCGTAAACCTCGGGTCACGATCTGATGTAATTGTTACCGGCACTCCATGCAGTCTAACAATTTGTCTCACGTACAGTTCTGCGTACCTTTCTAGTTCAAAATCCTTTCGTACTGCTAAGAAATGTGCCGACTTTGTAAGTCGATCTACGATCACCCAAATGGAGTCATGCCCTCTCTGGCTTCTCGGTAATCCGGTTACGAAGTCCATGGTGATGTGTTCCCATTTCCACTCAGGAATTTCCAACGGTCGCAGCAGTCCTCCAGGTTTACAGTGTTGTGCCTTTACCTGCTGACATGTCAAACACTTAGCCACGTATCTGGCCACATCTGTCTTCATTCCGATCCACCAGTAATGTTGTCGTAGATTCTGATACATTTTCGTGCTGCCAGGGTGGATACTGTAATTGCTGCGATGAGCTTCTCTTAGTATTTCTTCCTTAAGCTCAGTATCATTAGGTACACACCATCGTCCTCTAAATTTTAGGATTCCATCCTCTGACACTTGGAAATCTGGCTTTCTTGTAGTGGCATCCATTTCCACGATTTTTTGAATTTCTTGATCCGTGGACTGCAGCGCCTTAATCTTGGTCTGAATCTCCGGCTCGATTCTCAAGGTAGCCAGCAGATTCGACACATGGCTTAATTCAAATTTAAATTCTGAGTCTCGAAGTCTTTCCAGTAATGTCCACTCCTTGATCATCATGTGCGCCATACTCGATTTGCGACTTAGCGCATCCGCTACTCGGTTCGCCTTTCCAGGGTGGTACATGATATCACAATCATAATCTTTCAGAAGTTCCATCCATCTACGCTGCCTCATATTCAGCTCTTTCTGCGAGAACAGGTATTTGAGACTCTGGTGATCCGTATAAATCTGGAACTTTTCCCCACATAAATAATGTCTCCAGATTTTGAGTGCAAAAACAATGGCAGCCAACTCTAGGTCATGCATCGGATAGTTCAATTCATGTGGCCTCAACTGATGCGACGCATATGCAACTACTTTCCCGTGTTGCATTAGTACACAACCGAGTCCTCTAAGTGAAGCATCACTGTAGACCTCAAATCCACCAGGTCCGGATGGAATAGTTAAGACTGGAGCGGTTGTCAGTCTATGCTTAAGTTCCTGAAAGCTTCGCTCGCACTTGTCATCCCATTCAAACTTAGTTCCCTTTTTCAACAATCGCGTTAGTGGCATGGCTATCGACGAGAATCCTTCTACAAAACGTCGATAGTAACCGGCCAATCCCAAGAAACTCCTGATTTCCGTCACTGATGTCGGTCTGGGCCACTTGAGCACTGCCTCAATCTTAGTCGGATCCACAGATATTCCTTCTCCCGATACAATATGTCCAAGGAATGCTACCTTGCTAAGCCAGAACTCGCATTTGCTAAACTTCGCATAAAGTACGTGCTCTCTCAACATCCGTAATACTTCAGTCAAATGCACTTCATGTTCTTCTTGACTCTTCGAGTATACCAGAATATCGTCGATGAACACAATGACGAACTGGTCCAGGAATTCCTTAAAAACTCTGTTCATCATATCCATGAAGGCTGCAGGGGCATTTGTCAAACCGAATGGCATGACTGTAAATTCGTAATGCCCGTACCTCGTCCTAAATGCAGTCTTAGGTATATCCTCCTTCCGAATTCTTAACTGATGATACCCGGTCCGTAGATCAATCTTGGAGAACACTGACGCTCCTTGTAATTGATCGAACAAGTCGTCGATCCTTGGTAGTGGATATTTATTCTTTATAGTCACCTGATTCAACTGCCGATAGTCTATACATAATCTCAACGTCCCGTCCTTTTTCCTCACAAACAGGACTGGCGCTCCCCATGGAGACGCACTTGGACGAATAAACCCTTTGTGTAATAATTCCTGCATCTGAACTTTCAGTTCCTTCAATTCCGATAAAGACATCCGATACGGGGCCTTAGAAATTGGCTCAGTACCTGGGGCCAATTCTATTACGAATTCCACTTCCCGTTCTGGCGGTAAGCCCGGCAGTTCTTGAGGAAAAACCTCGGGGAAATTGCACACTACAGGGATTTCTTCCAACTTAGGTTCCACTAATGTCGGATCCTTTACATTAACCAAATATCCCTCACAACCTTCCTCGAGCATCTCGGTTGCCTCTACTGAGGAAATCCAAGGAATCGAGGTTCCTCCTCGGTTTCCCTGAAATTCAAACCTAGGATGTCCAATCGGATTGAATTGGACCGTCCTATTGCCGCAATCCATAACGGCTTTCTGTTTCGTCAGCCAATCCATACCGATGATCACATCGAAATCATACATGGCTAACACAGCCAAATCAATCCTTTCCTCTATATTCTTAATCACAATTTTACAATCCATGCACCCCAATGATACTAACACCCTATCATGCAGTGGGGTCGTCACACATAACATGTTTTCAAGTAACACAGGCTCCAGACTAACCAATCTAACAAACTGTTCTGAAATAAACGAATGGGTTACCCCGGAATCAAATAACGCATAGGCAGCATGATCACAAAGAGAAATGGTACCTGTGACCACGCCTGGCGCGTCCTCGGCATCCTTGCGCGCCATTGCGTATACTCGTCCTTGTGCCGGTGGTCTGCCCTGAATAGCTGGTGGGGGATTTCCGGCCTGATTTCCCACTCTGGGCTGCTGTTGTTGTCCTGGGGATCCCGAAAATCGTTGCTGAGGGCAATTCTTTATATGGTGTCCCAAACTCCCGCAACAAAAACAAGCTCCAAATCTATTTGATGTCTGGCTGGGTTTCCCTACATTCCTTCTCGGTGGTGGAACAAACCGTCTATTGTTGGTCATCGGTTTCTTTCCAAAACGACGATTGTCTCGATTCTGATTAAACCTTGAACCCGATGCCGCTGCTCTTTCCATTTGATCTCTCTCCATGATTTGGGCTCGTTCATACAGTTCCCTGTAATCTCTGATATTCAGCAAAAGCATCTAGGTGCGAAGATCCGGTTTCAGTCCATCTCGGAATCTTCGAGCCTTATCCAGTGGATTCTCAACCATCCTTGGGGCAAATCTGGACAGTCTTGCGAACTCTGCTTCGTACTGAACTACTGTCATCGACCCTTGACGAAGTCTCATGAACTCCGCCATCTTCTTCTCTTGGGCACTCTCTGAGAAATACTGTCCATAGAAATGCTCGACGAATATTGCCCAGGTCTATTCCATATTTTCCAGAAACACTCTATCCTTAACTGCCTTCCACCAATCGTGGGCATTATCTTGCAGCTGGTAAGTCGCCAACGAAATCTTTTCTGCCTCAGTACACCCCAACAAGTCGAATGCTTTCTCTAGCTCTTCCACCCAACGTGGGGCGGTTTCTGGGTCACCTCTGCCCGTGAACTTGGGCGGTTTCAGTTTAAGAAACTGCTCTACCAATTGGTGCATTGGTCTAGCTGCTACCATTGGTTGAGCTTGAACTTGCTAGGCTTGGGCTTGATTCCCGTTGATGGCAGCAGCTGCTGCAGCCTCGGCAGCCTCAGCAATGACCGTTGCTCTCTCTTGAGCCTGTCTGCCCATAACATTCCCTATTTCTCTTAGGGTTTCGATCACTTGTTCCATTCTGGGGTCTACTGTAGCTCCAGCATTGACTCCAGGGTTTCCTACCGCTCTAACTCGAGCACGACCTCCACCTCTGGTTCCTCTTCCTATGCCCCTTCTTGGAACTCTTCCTACACCCCTTCCTTCGCTGCTCATTCTTTAAGTCTAGGTGCTCAACTACCTGATATAATTCCATCCAGGAATTAGAGACCTAAACCAACTAACCGGTCTAAGTCCTAGGCAGGTATCAACACAAAAGCAATCAAACACTCAGCATGCGGCTAGCACAACGGCACATAATTTTCACCCAAGGACTTGCACACTTACCTTAGGTCCTGCCGCACCTACATAATACTGGTTCAAACAATCACCACAACATTCAAACACAAGTAATCTGGAGGTACACTTAGCACACTAGGTCACCTTATGGCTACCCATGGTCATTACTCCTTATCACTCCAGGGTTCAATTAGATTGGACCGAGCTGTCCTTGCTCTGATACCAATTCGGACGGGGATGTCACGCCCATACCCCACGAAACATGAACATCCGCGCATAGGTCGAAGTAAGGTGCGACGCTCCCAGGTTACGTCACCGACCCAAAAACCCAAATCAGAGAAAACACGCCACATGCGGAAACGACATATATATAATAGATATATATACACCCAGACAATTAAAAGTAACCATGAATAGCAAGAGATAACAAATTACGAACTATTAACAATATATACATTCATTATAGACTTATGTACAATATCCATTTTAACATAAGATACAACAAAAAGGGCCACGAGTACAAAAAGGGATCGGTGGCCTAGGGGATCGGGCTAACAACCGGAGGGCTACAGTCAAAAAGTATCGGCCCTCGCTCCTAAAACTGAGGTCTGCCCTAGGGTATCCAATCGGGGTCAGATCCAGACGTCTCGGAAGAACCCTCGGACTGCTCTGGCTCCTCCTCTGAACTCATAGCCTCAAAATTCATGGCCGGGGATCTGAAATGTCGGTTTTACCATAACCGTGAGAAAACTCAGCAAGTACAAATCACTAATCCTAAACTAGGCTAATGTGCACCTCCATATGGGTAAATAAAACACACAATTAATGAACCACTAAAAAGACATAAATTTTCACTCTAAGCTCACAGCCCAATATATTATTCCAGCCCTGCAGGTTAGGCATTTAAATTCATTGTGAATCATACACAATTATAACGACCCGTAGGCCCGACCCAAAGGCCCACAATTGATTATAACGACCCGTAGGCCCGACCCGAAGGCTAACAGTTTGATAAATCGACCCGTAGGCCCGACCCGAAGGTCACAAGAGATTATAACGACCTGTAGGCCCGATCCAAAGGTCACAAGAGATTATAACGACCCGTAGGCCCGACCCGAAGGTCACAAGAGATTATAACGATCCGTAGGCTCGACCCGAAGGCCAACAGTTTGATAAATCGACCCGTAGGCCCGACACGAAGGTCACAAGAGATTATAACGACCCGTAGGGCCGACCGAAGGCCAACAGTTTGATAAATCGACCCGTAGGCCACGATTAAATAAATCTCAGGTATGCGCATTGTTGCACTCAATTCCCAATCAATCACAACATTGCATACAAATCATATACTCAGAAATTCATGCCAATACCCAAGCCATCTGCCGAATACAGTTATTTACCAAGCCAAGGAATTTAACGCACCCTTGGCACCATCAATTCGTCACCCCTCTAGTTCAATAAATTTCAACACTCATTCCGCGCATTCATTTCAAAGTAACTCAATGCGCTAAAGGCCCGCCTTGGGCAATTCAATCTCAATAATCGCTCTCACCACTTCGGGATCATTCGATAGGATTTACACACGTCCTAATCATCCCCTAAAAATGCCTAAATTCTTGTCAATAGTCCATTATTCTTAGAATATTCAACTTGGGCACAAATTAGGCATTTTCGGTACTGAATGAACAGTACAAGGTTTTAACACCAAATAAGCCTTAAACCATGTTTAAACCATTCCATTAAGCTTTAATCAAGTACTGTAATCACCCAACCATCAAATATACATAATTAAGCCTCAAATAAGCTTAATTAACCCCTAAAAAGTCCAATTCCAAGTCATTAACGCTTGAACTCAATTAGTGTCACACTTAGACAATTTTACACAAATTCGGTACTGTATGAACAGTACCAGACTAGATTTGCATTTAGGCAATAAACCACCTTTAAACCATCTCATTAAGGCCTAATCACCTCCCCTAAACATCCAACCCCCAAATACACATAATTAAGCCTCAAATGAGCTTAATTAACACTTTAATTGTCTAATTCCAAGCCTTGAATAATTGAATTCAATTAGTGCAAAACTTAGACAAAATTGCACATTTTCGGTACTTTGTGAACAGTACCAGAACAAGGGCTGTTTTGGGCCTTAATCCATCATTAAATCATCTCATTAGGTCCTAATTACCCATACAAAACATCCCACACACGATTAAACTCAATTAATCCTCAATTAGTCCTAATTAACCCCTAGAAATGCACAATTAAACTAATTAGGGGTTTAGGGGTTTATACTCGCCTATTAGCGACTCGGGACAACGGGAACGGGCGGTCGATCACCGACGCGCGGTAAGGATCGACGGTGGCATTCCGGGTGCAAGTCGGTGGTCCGCGGCGACGCCGGCGGAGGCGACTTGCTGCTGTTTGCTTCTGTTCTGTGCTGGAAATGGGCCCATGGTGGCTGTCCTTGGGCGGAAAGGGCTGCTGGTGGTGGCGTGAGGTGACCAGCAGCTCCGGCTGGTACTGTTCCGGAGTGAACAGTACCAAAATGGACAGAATGGATCACGGCAGAATAGAAAACAGGAAAAGAGAGAAAAATTTTCGGGAGAAATGGGGAAGCTCTCGGCAGAACAGAGAAAATGGAAGAGAGAGAGAGAAGTTTCTGGTCAAATGTGGTCAAACTTGGGTGAGTGAAATCCATGTGTCAAAATCCAAGGGTTTGGACAATTTGCCCTTTTAATCCAATGGCCTAGGCTCATTCTCCTCCAATAATGCAAGGGTGTGATGGTCAAATGCCCCTAACCAAGGCTGACCAGGTCTGGTTTGGTCTACTTAACCTTAGTTAGTCCTCAAAATTTATCCAAAATTCGGAATAAATCAAAAATGGCCTAAGGGCATTTTTGTAATTTTCCGATCCCGGACCGAAATTTCAATTTTTGTCCATACCGGCCCTATATATTCATGGAAGACATAATATGGTGTCGGATTCGCGAAATTCACTTTCTAAGCCCTCGAAAATCGCCTGCGAAGTCCCGGGAATAAAATAATATTATTATTCCAAATTTTGTCTAAATTCCAGTTTTTGATTGTTTGCACTTCGGACATGCATGGTTACCCCAAAATGACCTTGGCCACGAAAAATAACCTCAAACGGCCTCCGAATCCAGCCCCGGTGCCCATAGGGGCAAAAATCGTAATTTTCTCAATTTCTGACGAATTTTCAGTTTTCAGCCGTACTAGTCCCAGACATGAATGGCCACTCTAAAATGACGTCCGTCTTGTAAAATAGTCATAGCTACCCTTGAAATTTTGATATCGAAGTTCGGGTCCAATATTGCGATCTAATTTGCTCATTTTGCAGTTTTAGGGTCTCTTACTAACGGGCGGCTGTTTGGGTGTTACGCGTATCGACCTAAAACTGTTCGAGTCTCGATAGTCTCAAATCTCGAGAGGAGGTGAGAGATTATCACTAGTACCGGGGGTCGCGATCGTTCGGATAAAATTTGGGATTTGTTTGTCAGGCGTACTTTCGGTCGTGTGGAATCACCCGCGATCCAATCGTACGTTACTAACTATATCAAATCCGTTATCTTCCTAAGATCGGCCCATATTGACTCAAAATATTCCCTCGACGTTTCTTGAAATCAGTGTCCAATCGCGATCGGGTTCTCGGTCTACGTACCTATCCCTATTTAGCCTTTCCCATTTGGTTAGTATCCCGTGATTGATCAAGTCCGGGTGAGACTCACTAAAATCACACGAGAATTAATATACGCTTTATTGATCCCGATAACGGGTCAAAATTCAGGGTGTTACAAGGCAAGTTACCGAGATCCTTGGCCAATTGCAAAATGCTTGAGTTCATCAACTTAGCAAACAATTCTATCGTGGACACCTTCCCGTCATGGTTGGGATCTCTACCAAAGCTTCGTGTCCTTATTTTGCGATCCAATAAATTCCACGGTGCCATAGAAAGGCCTAAATCTAGTTCCATGTTCCTTAAGCTGCGGATACTTGATATATCTATTAATGTATTTGTCGGTAAGTTACCCATGGACTTCTTTCGGTCTTGGAATGCCATGAAATCCAAGACAAGAAACTTTATGTACATGAAAAAAATGCAACGGCCGAGACCATACCTTGCTCTCACCTACTATGGTGATTATGATTTCTCCATGACAGTGATTTACAAAGGGCTTAAATTGTATTACCCAATGATACCAGAAGTCTTCACGGTCATCGACCTCTCCAGCAATTTGTTCGAAGGAGAGATTCCGATTGTCATAGGTGATCTCAAGGGATTTCAGGGACTGAACCTTTCCAACAATCTCCTCACTGGTCACATCCCATCATCATTGGGGAATCTCACCGCACTTGAGTCATTGGACCTTTCTCGAAACAAACTCTCAGGACAAATCCCCCAGAAGCTGATAGAACTCAGGTTCCTTGGTTTCCTGAACGTGTCTTACAACAATCTGACTGGGTCTGTGCCAAGAGGGAAACAATTCGATACATTTTCGGATGAATCTTTTGAAGGGAACTTGGGACTGTGTGGGGAATACATATCCAGAAAATGTCGAGATTCAGGGGATGTGTCAGGACAACCTTCAACCCACCAAGAAGAAGACTTGGCATCGCCAATTGAACTCAATTGGAAAATTGTTCTGATGGGGTATGGGAGCGGCTTAGTGATTGGAGTGGCCATTGGAAATGCATTCATCTCCTGGAAACATGTTTGGTTTGAAGGAAATGCCAGGAGAAGGCGACGGCCTAGTCAGAGGCAGCCTAGGAGGGGTAGGAACTTCTTGTCAGGCAAGTTTTTCAATTTCTGCAGATATTAGAGCTTACCTGAAAAATGAGCTAGGTATTTCCTTGTTTTTCTTAAATGTACTTGTATACTGTTATTTATGTCAAACCTTAACTTTCTTCAGTTATTCTCCTATCACATCTGTTTACCACCTCTCTAACCTAAACTTTTCGTTTTTTGGATAATGCCATTGTTAGCTTATAAACCAAGCTCGTGCGCACCTTTTCTATCAATGTTCAAGCAAAAGTACTCATATTCAACAATCAAATCTAAATTTCCACGTGGATTGTTCTTTATCTAGGGTTCGCATCACAAGCTAAAACCTGTTTACAGATTCTAGTAAAGCGAACAATAGCAAGGGTACAATGTCCTTGTAACTTTATGCAAATTCAGGCTCTCATATGCACTTCAATCACTTGCTTCGGCTGTTTGTCACCTTGCAAATCGTACAGAAAATGGTCGTATTGTCATTTGAAACAAAAATTCCATTTGGAGGTTGATTGGACAATAACCGCAACAAATGATTCTCGTGAACTGTGTATATATCAGTTTTGCTTTTCGGATCCTTCTTTTATGTGAGTGCAGTAGGAAATAGGATTCTTTCCCATAGAGCAGCATATTATGCAGAGAACCAACATGGCACAGTTGAATTTCTTAAAAGTTCTTATTATGTCTGCATGCTAGTCATGTACTCCGAAATTTGTACAGATATTATCATTTGATTTTTCTGTAAAATCTTGTTCTTCTATTTCCTCAAAGAAGAAGGATCGTTTTGTGGACACCATAATTTTTTGGATTAATATCACAAAAAATCCTAAACTAATACACCTGTGACAAATTTACCATAAACAAATTTTTCAACCACCGAAAATCCAAACTAGTACAGCAGTGACAAATTTACCCTAAACTAATTTTTTTACCACAAAAAATCATAAACCGATACATTTGTAACAAATTTACTCTCCATTATTCTGTTAAATTAGATAAATACCACGAAAAATCACAAATCGATACATCTGTGACAAACGGAGGTAAAAGTCCAAGCTGGTATACACCACATGCCATCCAATTTAGCAATTTGATGGTAAAATTTAACGGAAACTAACGGAGGATAAATTTATCACAAGTGTACTAGTTTGATGTTTTTGGTGATAAAAAAAAAATTTTGGTCAACAAATTTGTTTGGGGTAAATTTATCATAAACGTATTAATTTGAGTTTTTTTGTGGTATTAATCCTTATCTTTTCGATTAAGCCCAGCATACATCATTGTAAAAATAAAAAAATAATAATAGTACAAATAATAGGAAGAAAGAACAAAAAAATAAATAAATTAATGAGAGAGTCCAATTCGGCCATTTATGCAAGGACCCAAACCCATTTGCGTCAGCCTATCTATTAAGTGTAATTCACTCACGTCAGCCCAGTCCACTAACCCAGACCCATCATTGCAGCCCATAAAGCCCAAATTTAAGTTCGCATTAAGCCACTTCGCGCATGCCCAGACCCATCAGCTCAGGCCCGTGAGAGTTTGCATCAGAATCGACCCTCTCTCTCTCTCTCTCTCTCTCTCTCTCTCTCTCTCTCTCTCTAGCTTGCTTTGTCGCTCATCTGACTGACTTGGGTGACTCCTATTAAGCTCTCTCGGTCCCATTCACAACAGCAGACCGTATACACCAGAGAGCACCTCACGGACTGACCTCCCCAGAAGTTCCTTCTCTCCTGAATCGAATTCCGGAGAATTCGTGGTCGATTCTCCTTCTCTGGACGTTGCTTGCTGCTGTTGATCGTCGCTTCATGCCAGCCATGAGCAAAGGCTCTATTCGCCCCCTAGTCTCTGTCATTGTCGCCGAAGAGCTCAAGCCGCGTTCGCCATTTACTTTTTTGCTAACTCCAGTCTTCGAGTTGCTCCAGTGACCGCCTTGCTCTGGTCCAGTTGGTATATTTAATCAAACCTTATCTGCTATGGTTTTAGCAAAACAGAGGCCGGGTATTATTTGTTTCGTAGAAAATGAATGATTTAAAAAATATCTTCTTAAAAATGATAGGTTATATCACTTAAAAAAATGAATGAACAAAAAAATAATTTTATTTCCACGATAAATTGTTGTTGGCAATGAAAATATTTTTATTGATTAATTATCTCAAGCGACACAAGCAATCATTTTTTGAAAAATGTTATCCATAGCATTCATTTTCCGCAAAACAAACAGAGCCCTTATTATAAATTGTGTGTAAATCTTACGTAACTGAGCTTCTGCTAGCGATTTGAACTCATTGTGTTGCTTTTGTGATGATATGAAAGATGGATCATTGACATATTACCATGTGTAGATCATTAGATTGAAATGTAAGTTATGTGTTCGACGATTTTTTGAGCGAACCTGTGTACGAATTTGGATAAAATTCTTGCATATCAGCACCCGGTTGATTGTCAGGCGTGCTCAGACTAAGCCGTATATGTTTGATCCTCTCATTGCAACTTTGAATCGATCTGTCGAGACCTCCCTGTTGCCTGCTCAGTATTTGCTTATTTTCAGCCTCCGTTTCAGTCCATTTCGTTAAGTCTCATCGTCATACGTGACTATACGTGGATTGATCTTTAGAGGCGGCTGAGAATCACTTGTATGAAAATGAAATTGATGGTGATGTGTTTCTTCCAAGTTAAAATGAAAACTGAACACATCAAAATTTCACCCTGATAGTTAATTTTAAACGTGATGTGTTTCTTCCAAGTCAAGAAAGTACCTCAACCATATTTGGGTGCCCTTGGTGATGAGTATGCAGTTTGTTGTCAGGGTATGCGCAATTTTAACTGGACGGGACTTGGTTAATCAACAAACGTGGTTGTGTTTCTAGCTTGAAGAATCCCCCTTCATACCAAAGAGCACCTCACGGACTGACCTCACCAAAAGTTCCTCCTCTCTGGAATAAAATTCCAGAGAATTCGTAGTCGATTCACCTTCTCCGGACATCACTCAAGCGCGTCGATTGTCACTTCAAGCCAACCGTGAGCAAAGGCTCTGTTCACCGCCGTTCTCAGTCATTGTCGCTGAAGAGCTAGCCATGTTCGCCATTCACTCTTTTCGCTAGTTCCAGTCTTTGAGTTGCTTCTGTGATTGCCTTGCTCGGGCTTATGTTTAATCGGACCGTATCTACTCTGGTTTGAGCAAAACTGAGGCTGAGTATTTCCGTTTGTTAGCAAAAAATGAATGATTTGAAAAATATTTTCTTAAAAATGATAACTTATATCACGTACAAAAATGAATGAACGAAAAAAAATCTTATTATCCACAATAAATTGTTGTCGGCAGTGAAATCATTTTTCTTTGATTAATTATTCAAGCGACACGAGCGATCATTTTTAGAAAAATGTTATCCAAATAATTTATTTTCCATGAAATAAACGGAGCACTAGATGTAGTTGAGCTTATGTTAGCGATTTGAACTCATTGTGTGGCTTTGGTGATGATATGTCGACGAATCGTGGACATATTCCTGTGTGTACATCATCAATATAAAATGTCAGCTATGTGTTCGACGATTCTTCAAGGAACCTATGTACGAATTTGAGTAAAATTCTTGCATATCGGGGTTTGGTTGATCATTACGTGTTCAGATTAAGAAGTATATGTTTGATCCTTTTGTTGCAACTAAAAATTGGTCTGCGGAGACCTCCATCCGTATGTTGCCTGCTCTATCTTTGCTTATTTTCAGCCTTGGTTTCAGCCCATTTCGTTAAGTCTCATTGTCATGCGTGACTGTATGTTGATTGATCTTTAGAAGTGGCTGAGAATCACTTGTACGAAAGTGAAACTGAATTGTTTTTTTATTTCCTTTGGATGATTGCATGATCCAGATTAGAAACATTTGAATCCTTTCTGCTGTTTTTACTTGATTTCGCCGAGGATAATGTTCTGGGCATGGAAGTTGAACAGGAATGAAAGAGGGAACAATGGAGGCTTGAAGAAGTGAGGAGTTTCGTGATTCTGCGATTGAGTAATAGTCTTTGAATGTTTGCAGAACAAAAGAAAAGAAGTGGAACGGCAGCAGGTTCATGAAGAAGAAGAAGAAGATGTGCAAACAATAATAGTACATAGCCATCGGAAAAAAGAAGAAGATGTGCAACATTGATTGAACGCCCATTATAAAGCTCTAAAAGCGAGAGCAAAAAAATGAAAGTAAAAGCCGCACCATGTCTTAATTTCCAGAAATCATCTGGGATATTTATCTCTAATAATTCACTAGTGATGTTGTTACCTCATTGTCAAGGTGGTTACCACAGTCGACGACCGTCCCGGAGCATAAGCATGCTTTTTCGTCATTTAAATAGTAAATAGAGCATTTTCATTTTATAGTTACCGTGTCGAATGAAATAGTGCAAATTTATGGTCTGTTCACTCTCAAAACATTTAATTGCACCAAGAATCCATGTTTTAGAATCAATAACAAGAAAAATTTGAAAAAGGGTTTGGAGATAGAGAAATGACCCATCCAGTCCTTATGATGTTTTTTTGTCTACACAACGAGCGAAGGAATTTCTTTTGCGAGATTTTGTCTTGAATGATGCCCACAACACGGGATATGTATGGTACAATGTTGTGCTGTGCAAATTTTTCTTTTAAAGGTACATTTTCACTTGGACATAACAGAAAGTCATAAAGCCAAGAAAGAAATCACATTACTCCGCGTTTTGTTCTTAGTTGAAATGAAATGTCACGTAATTGCACGATAAAATGTCATAGCAAATAGACAATCGTAAACATTATGCTTTGTTGTAAGTATTATAGCTCTACCGCTGGATCGCCACTGATGAAGACATCAATGAAATAAGAGGGTAAACTTTATATGTTATAAGTATTATAGCTCGTAAATTTCGCGTTTTTTTAATTCGGCAAATGGGGACCTGGTTGGCTGCATTGTAATGCGTGGAGATGCCAAGAAGGTTGAAATAGGGGATCTCAAGAAGGTTGAGCGTTGTGGGTGGTCCATGTTCCCAGGAATGTTCCCCATGGCTGGGCCCGGGCCGAGTCCTAAGCGCCCAAACTTGGGACTCCAGTTGCACTCGAGACTTGTTCACAAACGTGTATTTCGTAATTTTCCTGTAACAAATATCAGCTAACGACTTCCCTATTGTTTGGCAAAGACAGACTAACATGCTTGAAAATAAGTTTCTCTGGAAAAATTTCTATCAAAGTTCTTTTTTTGTGAAATAAATGGAGCTTGAGGTTTGGACAAACTCCCTTGATTGAATTTGGGAGTGAATGTAATAAATTTGTTGTTCCCTTGTGAACCGATGAGCATTGTTTGCACAATGAATGAACGGTCTTGACGGTGCCAACAACATATTTTAGGTCTTCTCTGTTTTCTATTTATTTCGGAGACAGAAACAGGATGAACAAGCAATTGAAAAAGTAGATACATTTTTCTACGATTGATTGAGTTGTAGCAAGAGAAAGACAGCAATAATGTTGCAAACATAAGTCCGAGATGGGAGCCGTCGCACCGGCAAACTAGAGGGGCCATATGAGCAACCAAAGTCTTCATTTCTCTCCTCAATTCATCCCATTACGTAGACTTGTTTGCTGTTGTCACAACTTACGAAATGCATACTGTGTCTAGAACGGAGGGGAAAACTTGGTGCCGTTTTTGATAACTTGCATCTCAAACATCCATTTGGGTTGAAGATAAAGTAAGCATAACTCTGCATTTAGATTGCAAGATCAATCCATATCTGCCGTACTCTCACATCCATATCTTAGCTTGCTCAAATAGCATCCCTTCGTTACCAGTTCTCAGCGATGAAACTCACTTAGAAAGGGATCTTTTGCTTTTCTGTATACAGTTTTCTAGATCTCGATGGTGCCAACGACGGTATTTTTTTTTTTTGTCTGGGTTTCTATTCGTTTTGGCATAAACAAGACAAGCAATACGAAAATATTAGGCAACAACGTTAGGCTATTTGCGCAATGCAAACGCCTTATTACACAAACAATCATCCCAGGAGCAACAATCTGCAGAATGACGAGGGCCAATTCCACCTCTATTCTCCCTCTCACTAAGTGAGATTGTTCAAAACTCTAAACAGTCTCAATTTTCCATGTGAAAAATGACACAAATGATTCTTGAACTTTGGCTCCATATGTAATATTGTCCCTTAACTTGTAATTTATTTGATGTGATCCCTAAACTTTAACCTAATATGTAATATCATCCCTAAACTTCTTATTTTTTTCAATGTAGTTCCCAAACTTTTAGTATATGTTCAATTTAGTCCCTGAACTATATAAAAATATTCAATAGTGTCCTTCCATTAATTCAAGTTCATCGACAATATTGAAAATTTTAATAAAGTTCAGGGACTAGATTGAACATGTAACAAAAGTTCAGGGACCACATCAAATAAATTAGAAGTTCATGATGACGTTGCACATTAAGAAATATTTTAGGGATCACATTAAATAAATTAAAAATTCAGAGACAACATTGCACATTGGGCCAAAGTTGAGGGAATATTTGTGTATTTATCCCTTTCTCCAAAGCATTGCACGATACAAATTACATTCCTCATAAGTGATTAAATGAAACGTTCGCAAATCATGCATTCAAAGTGAGAACAACGCTAGTATGGCAAACAAAGTGGTCCAACCTTGAGCAATTATTGGGCGAACTAGAGGTGAATGAGCAACCAAAGTCTTTTCGATTTCGACCCCAATTCGTAACGTTTTATAGACTTGTTTGCTGATGTCACCACTTATGAATGGATACATTTGCCTAGAATGAAGGGAACAACCTCAACCCAACTTGTCAACCACGCAAGCTCTTCATCTAATCTGCTCACAGAGGGACTTTTTGTGAAGGGGACCATCATATGTTGCTATATGACCCCTTGGTTTGCGAATTTTTGGACTAACTGTTGACCCAAGTCTTCCATGCAAATACCGGTCTATTTGTCAATTTTGTGAGTTCTATCACTGACAAAGTCATTGACTTTGATGCATCGTAGCATGCCGCATCGTGCACGATGCGGCATCTCTTACACCTACACACCAAGCGACCGCCTAATAAATCTGTTTCCTCGGTAGCATTGCTCTGAACACAATCAGAAAAATAGATTTTAGAACAAAATAGAATTTAACGTACCCAATAACTTTGATCGTACATCTACTTAGAGTCTCTATATAAATTAAAGAATTATGTTTTAATGTTTATCAGGTCTTTTATCTTTTATACATTGGTCGGAGATTGTTACCAAATATACATAAGAACAAGAGATTTGCTAGGATTTGATTATAAAATTACATAAATCTATTATTTCTTGCATAGCGATTAGAGATTTGTTACCAATATAATCATAAAAATTATAGATTTGTTAGGATAAGAGATTTTATAAAGTGAACATAAAAATAATTGATACACAAAGCTCACACTTGAGAGCGCCATGCAGCATACGGCTTTTGTGTATTTACATTCTTCTTCTTTTTTAAATCTTAATAGTTAGCCAGAAAAAATAGTGACTTCTAATTTCCAATTTTCGGTGATGAAACTTGTTCAGAGAGGTATTTTTAAGAATAATGTTTCGATTTTATTCGCTAAAATTTGTTTTAGATTTTGATGGTGCCATCAACAGAGTAGTTTGTCTCCAGTTTTCTTTTGTTTAGGCCATACACAGAGAACAAGCAACAAGAAAATATTAGGCAACAATACAAATGTCTAATTGGTAGCTACACGGTATGGCACAACACAAAATTGTGTTGGAGTTGGGGAATACGTCGGGGACCCTTGTTTTCTCATACCAGGCATGTCCACGTGAGCTTAGGAAAATCGAAGTATAAACTGACAACATGTGACCCCTACGCACGGAATGTCGGGGGTCCCACTGTTCGAATAGCATGTGGGGGTTCCGCTCTCCGGTGAACGGACGGGGGCTCGAGGGCAGCGCCATCGAAACAACATCGGGTTTTGCTAACCTGTTTGTTGTAGGATCAAAGGGATTCGGATAGGCTTGGGCTTTAATCCCATTTTAAGTCATATATATATATATATATTATACTCGTATGAGAGATCATTGTAACAAGTGATTGTGGTTGTAAAATCTAAAATATTATAGTGGAATCCCTTTGCAGGACGTAACCTTATTCTGGGGTGAACCTGAGAAAACTCGTGTGTCAATTTTTCTATTATCTGTGTAATTATTCTGATTCTGTTTCGGATATAACCCATCAAATTGTGCATGTTACATCGATCACAAAGTCATCGATTTGACGCATTGTAGCATGAGATGAGACATGTTCATACCCCTAGTCACCAAGCACCGCCTATAAAATCTGCTTCACTCTCGTACTCTGCTCATCAAAACAAAGTTCTCTGTTTGAAACAAAATGGCTCGCTCGTCGTTCTTCTACATGTTCATGCACTTGCTTTTCTTGTACTTGTGGTCTCATCCTATTGGCGCACACAATTTTTCTCATTTTGTGAAACCTCTGTGTCTCGAGGATGAAATGTTTGCATTGCTGCAGTTTAAAGAGAGGTACGAAATCGCCAATGTTTCTGGTGATCCTCTAGCTCATCCCAAGACTCTATTCTGGAAAAACAGTCGGGATTGCTGCTCCTGGGATGGGATCGAGTGCGACAAGAACACTAGCCATGTAATTGTTGTCGACCCGGGAAGTAGTTTTCTCTATGGTTCTATCGACAACGACCTCTTTTAGCTTTCTCACCTTGAAAGGCTCAATCTCAGCGACAATCACTTCAACTACTCTCAAATACCGGCCCGAGTTGGAGATTTGTCCAGATTGACTCATCTTGATGTCTCTTTTTCCGTTTTTTTCCGGCCGGATCCCATCTGGAATCTTCAACCTAACAAGGTTGGTGTACCTTAACCTGTGTTGCAATCTGGATCCATATACTAATACAAGTTTGTTGGAAATGAAACCGCCTGGCCTGAGAAGCCTAGCTCAAAATCTAACAAGCCTGGAAGAACTTTTCTTAGGTGTCGTCAACATGTCGTCTGAAGTGCCCAACAATCTGGCAAATTTGTCTTCCCTAAGAAGGTTGAACATGGATGCGTGCAACCTATATGGTGTATTTCCATATGCCATTTTGCATTTACCGAAGCTGCGATATCTTGGGGTGGGTTCCAACAAAGATCTCACGGGCCAATTGCCTGACTTTAACTCTAGTAGTCTTCTTGAACATCTGCGATTGCCAGGCACGAGCTTTTGCGGGGAGCTACCCGCTTCAATCGGTAATCTTCACTCCTTGCAAATATTGAATCTTAATTCCAACACGTGCAATTTGACAGGTTCGCTACCCATATCGATCGGAAACCTTCCTTCATTGAGCTACCTCGACATAGCTGGTTGCAAATTTTCTTCATCTATCCCGGCATCATTTGCTAATCTTAGCAACCTTGAATACCTATATGTCGCAATGAACCCATTCATCCCCCAGTCGATTTCTTCTTTGTCTTGGGTTTTTAAGAATAAAAAGCTCGCCACTTTGGGCCTCGAGATGATCAATTTATATGGCAAGATCCCACCTTCAATCGGAAACTTGTCTCGGCTTGTGGAGTTAAGCTTTGTTGGCAACCAATTGAGCGGTACCATGCCATCTCAGCTTGTGAACCTTACTCGGCTGACTAATTTGTACCTCCGAACCAGTCAACTATCGGGTTCTATACTGTCTTGGCTTATGAACATGACTGGACTTGTCGTGCTTGACCTTGCGATCAATAAATTTGATGGCGAGATACCTTCATCAATCTCTCAACTCCAAAATCTCCAAGTTCCCCGCCTTGTTAGAAACAACTTTAGTGGTACCGTTGAGCTAGACAACTTTCTCAAGCTCAAACAATTGCAAGTGCTGCAACTATCATCTAACAACCTATCCTGCCGCCCGAGTAGCGCGAATGTTATTCTTCCTCAGCTTCGTGTCCTAGGACTAGCTTCATGCAATTTGAGCGAGTTTCCAGCATTCTGACAAAACCAAGAGAATTTGAATTGGTTGGACTTGTCGGATAACAACATTAGGGGAGAAGTGCCCTTTTGGGTGTGGAACGGAAGTTTTAATGCCATGCAATACCTGAATCTCTCTCGTAACTTCTTAACTGGTCTCGATCGATATTACCCAATCAATCCTTTATATATGTACACAATGGACCTATCTCATAACATCTTGAAAGGACCACCCCCTGAAGCACCGTCGTCCATATTGTACTATCTAGTATCCAACAACATGCTGACAGGAGCATTGCCGCCATGGGTCTGCAATTTGAGTTCAACAATCATACTAGACTTGTCTTCTAATGATTTGACTGGTGAGCTTCCAGTTTGTTTGGGCAATATCAGCAAATCTCTCATGATATTGAACCTAAAAGGCAACAATTTCCACGGAAGCATTCCTGAGATATTGGTGCGGGGGACACAACTGACGATGATTGATTTGAGTGACAACCAATTGCAAGGCAAGTTACCAAGGTCCTTGGCCAATTGCAAAATGCTGGAGTTCATCAACTTTGGGAACAATTTTATCATGGACACCTTCCCGTCATTGTTGGGATCTCTACTAGAGCTTCGTGTCCTTATTTTGCGATTCAATAAGTTCCACAGTGTCATAGAGAGACCTAGATCTAGTTCCACGTTCCTGAAACTGCAGATACTTGACCTCTCGAATAATGCATTCATCGGTAAGTTGCCAATGGAATTCTTTCAATCTTGGAATGCCATGAAATCTGAGATGGGCAACTTTACATACATGTACAAAAACCTACGACCATCAGGATACTTTGCTTTCACCTACTATGGCAGTTATGATTTCTCCATGACAGTGATTTACAAAGGGCTTAATTTGTATTACCCAAAGATATCAAAAGCCTTCATGATCATCGACTTCTCCAGCAATTTCTTCAAAGGAGAGATCCCTGGGGTCATAGGTGATCTCAATGGACTCCACGGACTAAACCTTTCCAACAATTTCTTCACTGGTCACATCCCATCATCGTTAGGGAATCTCACTGCACTTGAGTCATTGGACCTTTCTTTGAACAAACTCTCCGGACAGATTCCCTAGAAGCTTACAGAACTCGGGTTCCTTTCTTTCCTGAACATGTCATACAACAATCTGACTGGGTCTGTGCCGAGAGGGAAACAATTCGATACATTTTGGAACGTTTCTTTTGAAGGGAACCCGGGATTGTGTGGGGAATTCATATCCAGGAAATGTCGAGATTCAGGGGATGCGTTAGGACAACCTCCAACCCACCAACAAGAAGACTTGGGATTGCCAATTGAACTCGATTGGAAAATTGTTCTTATGGGTTATGGGAGTGGCTTAGTGATTGGAGTGGTCATCGGAAATGCATTCATCTCTTGGAAACATGTTTGGTTTGAAGGAAATGCTAGAAGAAGGCGACGGCCTAGTAAGAGGCAGCCTAGGAGGGGAAGGAACTCTTGGTCGGGCAAGCTTTTCAATTTCTGTAGATAGTAGAATTTACCAGAAAAATGAACTAGGTGTTTCCTTCTTTTTTCTTAAATGTACTTGTTTCTTCGTGGTATCTTTACTGTTATTTATGTCAAACCGTCACTTTCCTAGGTTAATTGCCCATCACATATGTTTACTACCTCTCTAACCTAAGCTTTTCTTTTTTTGGATAATGCCATTGTTAGCTTATTAACCAAGCTCATGCGCACCTTTTTCGAGGTGTGTTCATGGAAAAGTACTCCTACTTAACTATCAAATATAAATTGCCACGTGGATTCTTCTTTATCCATGGTTCGCATCCCAAGCTAAAACACATTTACAGATTCTAATAAAGCGAACAATAGCAAGGGTACAATGTCCTTGTAACTTTATGCAAATCTAGTCTCTCATCTGCGCTTCAATCGTTTGCTTCGGTTGTTTGTCACCTCATAAATTGTACAGAAAATGGTCGTATTGTCATTTGAAACAAAAATTTGCATTTGGAGGTTGATTGGACAATAACCGCAACCAATGATTCTCGTGAAATGTATATATATCAATTTTGCTTTTCGGATCTTCTTTTATGTGAGTGCAGTAGGAAATAGGATTCTTTCTCATAGAGCAACATATTATGCAGAGAACCAACATGGCACAGTTGAATTTCTTAAAAGTTTTTATTCTGTCTGCATGCTAGTCATGTACTCCAAAATTTGTACAGATATTATCATTTGATTTTTCTGTAAAATCTTCTTCTTCTTTTTTCTCAAAGAAGATGGATCATTTGATATAGTGGCTTCTTGTGGACACCGCAATTTTTAGGTTAATATCACGAAAAAACCTAAACTATTACCCCTATGACAAATTTACCCTAAACTAATTTTTCGGTCACCGAAATCCCCAAACTGGTATACCTATGATAAATTCATCCCAAACTAATTTTTTTACCATAAAAAACCCCAAAATGATATATTTATGATAAATTTACCCTCTATTAGTTTCCATTAAATTGGATAAATACCACGAAAGCCACAAACCAGTATACTTGTGATAAACGAAGATAAAATCCCAAACTAGTGCACCCATAAACTGCCACATGTCATCCAACTCAGTACTTTAATGATAAAATTTAACGGAAACTAATGAAGGGTAAATTTATCATATACGTACTAGTTTAGAGTTTTTGGTGGTCAAAAAATTAATTTTTGGTAAATTCGTCATAAGTGTACCGGTTTGAGGTTTTTCGTGGTATTAACCCTAACTTTTCCGATAAGCCAAGCATACGTCATTGTAAAAATATAATAATAATAATAATAATAATAATAATAATAATAATAATAATAGTAAAAATAATAGGAAGAAAGAACAAATAAATAAATAAATGGAGCGAGTCCAATTCAGCCATTTATGCAAGGACCCAAACCCATTTGTCTCAGCCCATCTATCAAGTCTAATTCGCTCGCTTCAGCCCAGTCCACCAACCCAGACCCATCAACGCGGCCCATATTCACATTAAGCTGCTTTTTACAGGCCCATATTCGCAAGTGAAGGTGTCCGTTCGCAACAGAATCGACTCTCTCTTAGTCCCATTCATAACGGCAGACCGTATACACCAGAGAGCACCTCAGGAGACTGACCTCACCAGAAGTTCCTCCTCTCCAGCACCGCATTCCGGAGAATTGTAATCGGTTCGCCTTCTCCGGATGTCGCTCACTGCCGTCGATCGTCGCTTCAAACCAGCCGTGAGCAAAGGCTCTCTTCGTCCCCTGTTCTCAGTCATTGTTGCTGAAGAGCTCAAGCCGTCTTCACCATTTACTCTTTCGCCGACTCCAGTCTTTGAGTTGTTTTAGTGACCGGACTGCCTTGCTATGGTCCAGTCGGTATATTTAATCGAACCATATCTGCTTTGGTTTTAGCAAAACAGAGGCCGAGTATCATTTGTTTAGTGGAAAATAAATAATTTGGAAAATATTTTTCTAAAAATGATAGATTATATCTCTTACAAAATAAATGAGAGAAATTTTTTTTATTTCCACGATAAATTGTTGTAGACAATGAAAGTATTTTTTTATTAATTAATTATTTCAAGCGACACAAGAGATTATTTTAAGAAAAAATGTTTTTCAAATTATTCATTTTTCGTGAAACAAACGGAGCCATATATATAGATATATATAGATTGTGTGTGAATCTTATGCAACCAAGCTTCTGCTAGCGATTTGAACAGATTGTGTTGCTTTGGTGATGATGTGAAAGACGAATCGTTGACATAATTAGTGTGTGTAGATCCTTAGATTAAAACGTCAGCTATGGGTTCAACGATTCTGTGAGTGGACCTGTGTACGAATTTGGGTAAAATTCTTGCATATCGGCGTCCGGTTGATCGTCACTTGCTCAGTCTAAGACGTATATGTTTGATCCTCTCGTTGCAACTTTGAATTGATCTGCCGAGACCTCCATCCGTTTGTTGCCCGCTCAGTCTTTTGCTCGTTTTCAGCCTCGGTTTCAGTCCATCTCGTTTAAGTCTCGTTGTCTGACGTGACTATATGTCGATTAATCTTTAGAGGTGGCTGAGAATCACTTGTATGAAAATGAAAGCCATCGTGACGTGTTTCTTCCAAGTCAAGAAAGTACCTCAACCATATTTGTTGGATGCCCTTGGTGATGACTGATGAGTACGCAGTTTGTTGTGAGGGCATTCGCAATTTTAACCGGACGGGACTCGATTAATCAACAAGCACGGTTGTGTTTCTGGCTTGGAGAGTCCCTCTCCCTCCATACTAAACCCAGTTGCCGTTGTAATTATTCCATTACCGGTTCGTGTATTCGATTACGTACATGTAACAATGCCTGAGCTAGATCACAACGTTTGTGTCCTAACTCTTCAGCATTTGATCTTTTTCCCATTTATTGATGGGCGGGCATCCAATCATTGGCATGCATGCTATGGGACTAGAGAAGGCGTACGACTACAACATACCGATACAAAAACGTGACACCGCATAGTTGCTGACCGCATTTTAGCTGACAGGATAGGATAAGATTACATGTGAAGCAAATGGGAACGATTTCGATCATATATCACCAAATAAAGAAAAATTAACCGTATTCCTGAAAAGATTTTTCCAGAAAATCATTTTCCTCTTTTGTTGAGTTTTTCGCTCATGATGTGGAGTAAATATTTTTTGTTTCTTATTCTGCGTTGTCCTCACTTATACTCAGCAATTCCCCCTTTTCATTGGATCTTCGATTTGTAATGTTTAGTTACATATGCCGGGTGTTATTGCTAATTATTAAAATTCATTCTTTCAGGCACGGTATTTTTCCCCTTGCAGAGCTGCTGCATGAATCGTTCCTGTGCACATCTAGCTCATGAAGGTGACGTCATTAACTTTTAGTAAGGCTCGGGGGATGCAAAGGTTTACAAAGCCATGGCAAATTGTGCATGATGGGCAATGTATGAGCACCCCATTAGAATCCAATACCTTCACCGGGGGAGATCGCCAGGGAACCAAAGTCCAAGCCTATCAATATATCCAATTGGACCCACCTTCGCTCAATAACTTAAGCCAATAAGTTATGGACTAACTAGAATATATTAATTGCTCAATACTGGACCAATTCTCCGATGTGAGACTTCTTCAACACAACTCACACGTGTATCTTAACATTTATCAATAATCCTTGAAGATCAACCGCTTTTGTAGTTTTTTTTTGGTAACCGAGGTGTTCGGGCCAGCTTGCGCGCACCTCGACTATATAAACTTACATATTCACACCTAAAAAATCATCACAATTTCTCCCAAAACACTCGGCCAAATCAGTCCAACCATTGTCCCTCGATTAACCCCTAAAACTCGCTAAAACATCCCCGAACTAACCCGAAAATACCCGATATCCTAGGCGAGGGTTAGGATATCACTTACTTGTGATTCCTACGCGAAATTGAGGCCTCAACGGTGGCTGGACAGAGGGCAAACAGTAGCGGCAGCGGCATCTCATGAAAAGGGATACCGGCGACTCACCGGCGTCCACGAGCGGTGGCGATTGGCTACTGGTTTTCCCGCAGCTGAACAGGGGCTAAGATGGGGCTGGTGGTATTTCAGTGGGGCAAAAACAGGGGAGAGAGAGGGAAACGGTGGTGGTGGCAACAATGAGCGGCCACGGCGGCGGCGGTGGCTCTAGCTCGGCAGTGGAAGCGGCGGCGATGGGTGTGGCCGACTAGCCACTTCACAGTGGAAGGGAGAGGAAGCTCACGGCCAAGAGGAGAGGGAGAGTGAGAGAGAGAGATTGGCGTGAGTGAGAGAGAGAAAATGAGAAGAGAGAGAGAGAGAAATGGGATTAAATAATCTAAGGGCAATAATTGGTGTCTCACACCTTGCCAAATGACCATCCTACCCCTCTCTCTAATTTCTAATCAACGGCCAAGATTCGATCTTATCCTAAGATCGACGGTCCAGATTAATCCTTATCAAAAATATCCAAGGGCAAAATTGGAATTTCACAAAATTTTCAAGGGCAAAATTGTCCAAAAATTGTCATTTCTAAAGTGAGGGTGAAATGACCAAAATGCCTTTCCCCATTTACACTTGGCCTTAACAAAGTCTCAAGGGTAAAACGGTCATTTTCCATTTCTCGCCGAAATTCGATTTTTCTGAAGGATTCGGACAATTCTAAGGCTGATCATGCTAATAACAACGTCGTCCAAATATTTTGTCGTGACTTTCTAAATTTTCAATGCCCAACTTGGTCTCTAATTAATGACTAAATTTTAAATAACGTAACTTGAGCGTATCTCAGACTAACAAGTGGCTTTTGGTGAAATTCGCACTTTTGACTCGTGGTCGATACTGAATCAAGCCACGTTCAAGATCACTCAGGTCGTGACGACCTCAGTTGTCACTTAATCGCGAGGATCGATCACTAGTTCCGACGGGCGCGATCGTTTGGTATAGGTTTAGGGTCATTCGTCAGTTCATCTTGTGGTCAAGAGGAATCACCCGCGATCCACTAATATGACAGTGGCGAATTGATCCCTAACTATCCTTGGATCAGCCTACATTGGCTCAAAATGTCACCTCGATAATTCTATGGTCGAAAGTCAGTTCATGATCGAGTTTCTTTGGTCTCGCGAATTTAAATCCCCAATTAGCCTTTCCTTAAAGATTAGTATCCCATGAATGATCAGTTCCGAGCGAAATCTAATTACAAGTACGTTCATAAAATCATCCATTTCATAAATTCCAAGTGGGTCGGATTTCAGAATGTCACAACCATTCTAAAAAAGAATTCTAAGGAACTCTCTGTCCCTATATTCCATGGCATTATCAGTACGAAAAACTTTGATATCTCAAGAAAATTGTGTTTTGATCATGGCAGCAAAGTTACTATAGATATGAGTAAGTTTAAATCGATTCTTCATAAGATATAGCCATGTAAAACGAGAATAATCATCCACAAAAATCACAAAGTAACGAGATCCATCCATAGTGGGAGTAGGAGATGGTACCCAAATATCTAAATGAATGAGATGAAATGGAGCATAAGAGACAGAGTCACTAATATTAAATGGTAAAAGCATGATGTTTTCCCAATTTACAAGGCAAGCAATCAAAAGTTTTATTGTCAACGGAACCTAAATGATCACTTAAAATCAAGGGACTTAATCTAGAATAAGAAGGATGACCCAAACGAGAATGCCAAGTTTCAGATGATACTATGGCAGCACAACTAATGAAGGAATTGGGAAGCTTTAACGAAACAAGTTGAAACAAGCGACCCACTTTACGGCCTATCCCAATTGTCTGCCCCGTCCGTGGATCCTGCACACGACAATCATTCGAAGAAAAATTAATTTCAAAACCAAGTTCACATAGCTGTCCCACAGATATCAAGTTTAATGAGAGTTTGGGAACCATAAATGTATTGGGCAAGGATAATGTGGACGTCAAAATATTCCCTATATGACTCACTAGCATCTTAGAGTTATCAGCGGTATGAATAATATGTGATTGTGAAGTGTATGATTTTGACTTGAATAAATGGGAGTTGGAGGTCATGTGATTACAACGGGCAGAACCAAAGAACCACGAATCAGAAGTACCTGGATTAACCGACAGAGCAGAGGAGTTAGGTACAGAGGAGCTAGAAGTACCAGATTCTTGAATAATGGAACGAATTGTGGATCGAAGATCATCTAAAGATAGAGTAACTAATGAACGGTTGGAAGAATCCTTAATGGTAGCAGCAGTAGTGGATGAGCGCACATGCGGACCTCTAAACCGAGATCGGTTGTTTGTTCCCATAGGTTGCTTAGGTTGCAGCTGATAACAATTGGATGCACAATGACCAGATCGACGGCAATGCGTACAGTAAGGCTTTTGCCATGAGGAAGAACCAGAAGTGGCAAATACTGCATTTGTAGGAGTGGAGACTAATAGAGTAGCACGTTGTGCTTTTAAAGTAGCTAGTCGAGTCTCTTCGGTCAACAGTTCTGAGACAACTGCCGCAAGATGAGGTAAAGGATCTCGATGCAAAAGTGAAGCTCACACAGGTTCAAACTCATCATTAAGTGCCATCAGAAATTGCATTACACGCATTCGATCGCGATATTCAACAAACATATGGGCATCAGTAGTTGACTCCCATTTAGGCTTAGATAAGGCTAGCTAATCTCATATAGCATGCATCGAAGATAAAAATTCATTAATCGACTTACCTGTCTCCTGATGCATGCGATGTAAATTCCCTAACAGTTGATATTGATGGGCAATGTCTGACGTGGAATAACAATTGGCAAGAAGATCCCAAGCTTCCTTTGCCATATCTAGTCGACCAAACTGAAGTTTGATAGATGGAATCGAAGTATTTCGAATCCACGTGAGTATCTGATAATTCCTGCTATCCCACTCCTCTAATTGTTCAGCAAATTTATCATCAGCCTCACTAGTAGCCTAAATAGGCTCGCAAATATCTCCAGTGACGTAACGCCAAAGTTTACGTCCTTTTAAAATACTTGACATTTCTTGAGCCCATGAGATATAGTTTGATCCATTCAAGATAGTCTGAATGGGTACTGAGACTTCTAACTTTTCCATGATATGTAATAAATTAGAATGTACCCAATATAATGAATTCTGAGAAAACCGATATTTCCAAGGCTGATATTGACAAAATAAGGCCAAAAATGGATTCAGGACGTCAAAATACCTCATGAACCGGTTTGAAAATGCCAAGAACCGGTCCAAAAGAGATCGAACCAGTTAGAAAATAAATAAACCGTTCTGGTCATGCCGGTCAACGTCCAGTCAACGCCAGTCAACGGTGATCAACACAGGCTAACATCAGGTCAACGGTCAATCAATGCAGTCAACTATCACAATGCTGTGATGACGTGGCAATGACTCAGCGTGGGTATCACACGTGGCAGATGACTTGGCGGTGACGTGTCGCTAATGTCACAGGATGACATCACTGGTTCGAACCGGCGGATCACATGAGTCTCACGCAGCGAGTGGATCTCACGCGTAGAGGACCTTGGAGGTGTGTGAGGGCACGTGGAGATCTTTCCGGCGACGTGCGTTGCTCTTTTGGACTCGTCGGAGGATAGAGAACCTATTTGTGGTGTTTTTTTTGGATTATACCAACTATTGACGTCGGAAAAGAGACTTACAGTCGACGGCATCGCAGGGCCCGTGCCATGGTGGTGCATGGCGGCGCGTGCGGAGGTTTCTCGAGTCTGTTTGTGACGAAAATTGAACGGTTTGACTCGTTTTGTGGCAGCGATCAAGACAATAGTTCGGTGTCCATCCGGCGGAGAATGGATATCCTGCGCGGTTGTCGTTATTGGCTTAAAAACACCGTGGCCCCTTCCTCAAAACAATATTGGCTCTGATACCATGTAAAGAATAAAGTAGAAAAGAGAATTTCTATATATTTCTATGTGTCTAATACTGATGATACATGTGCCTATTTATAGGCTATTCAAGATAACTATCTAAAGCAACAAAATATTACAATATCATAATAACATCAAATAGAATCAATCAATGAGGATTCATATCTCTAATATTATCAATCAAGGAAGATCGATATCTCTAATATATATCTCTCAATCAGGGAGGATTGATATCTCTAACCAATATTATAGCTCTATGACTGGATCGCCACTGATGAAGACGCCAATGCAATAAGAGGGTAAACTATATATGTTATAAGTATTATTGCTCGTCAATTTCAGGTTTTTCTACTTCGGCAAATGGGGACTTGGTTTGCTACATTGTGATGCGTGGAGATGCCAAGAAGGTTGAAACAAGGGATCTCAAGAACGTTGAGCGTTGTGGGTCCATGTTCCTAGGAATGTTCCCCATGGCCGAGCTCGGGCCGGGTCCCTAGCGCCCAAACTTGGCACTTCCGTTGCACTCGAGGCTTGTTCTCAAACGTGTAGTTCGTAATTTTCCTGTGACAAATATCAGCAAATGACTTCCCTATTGTTTGGCAAAGACAGATTAACATGCCTTGAAAATAAGTTCCTATGGAAAAATTTCTATTAAAGTTTATTTTCTGTGAAATAAAGGAAGCTTGAGGTTTGGACAAACTCCCTTGATTGAATTTGGGAGTGAATGAAATAAATTTGTTGTTCCCTTGTGAACCGATGAGCATTGTTTGCACAATGAATGAAGGATCTTGATGGTGCCAACAACATAGTTTAGGTTTTCTATGTTTTCTATCTAGTTCAGAGACAGAAACAGAAACAGAACGAACAAGCAATTGAAAAAGGTGATGCATTTTTCTACGATTGATTGAGTTGTAGCCACAGTAAGATAGCACTAATGTTGCAAACAGAAGTCCGAGATGTAGCCGTCGCACCAGCAAACTAGAGGGGCTATATGAGCAACTAGAGTCTTCATTTCTCCCCTCGGTTCGTCCCCTTGCATAGACTTGTTTGCTGTTGTCACGACTTATGAAATGCATGATCTGTCTAGAACGGAGGGGAAAACTTAGTGCCGTTTTGGATAACTTGCATCTCAAACATCCATCTAGGTTGAAGGTAAGGTCAGCCAAATTCTGCTTTTAGATTGCAAGATCAATCCATATCTGCCATCCTCTCACATCTAGATCTTAGCTTCCTCAGATAGTGTCCCTTCGTTACCGGTTCTCGGCGATGAAACTCATTGGGAAAAATATCTTTTGCTTTTCTGTATTTAATTTTCTAGATCTCAATGGTGGCAACGACAGTGTATTTTTTGTCTTTTGTTTCTATTCGTTTTGGCATAAACAAAACAAGTACTGGGAAAATATTAGGCAACAGCTTTAGGTTATTGCGCAATGCAAACGCCTTATTACACTGACAATCACCTCGGGAGCAACAATCTGCAGAATGACAAGAGCCTATTCCACCTCTATTCTCCCTCTCACTAAGTGAGACGGTTCAAAACTCTGTACAGTCTTAATTTTCCTAAGGGAAACTGACACAAATGGTCCCTCAATAATAGCTCAATGTGCAATATCCTCTCTGAGCTTTTAATTTATTCAATGTGATTGTTGAACATTAGCCTAATATGCAATGTGGTCCCTTAACTTTTGGTACATGTTCAATCTAGTTCCCGAATTATATAAAAATATTCAATATTATCCTTCTATTAATTCAAGTTCAGGGACAATATTGAACATTTTCATATAGTTCAGGGATTAGATTAAACATGTACCAAAAATTTAGTGACCACATTGACAAATTAGAAGTTCAAGGACGACGTTGCACAATAAGATAAAGTTAAGGGATCACATCGAACAAATTATAAGTTCAAGGATAATATTATATATTGAGCCAAAATTCAGGTACTATTGATGTATTTATCCCTTTCTCCAAATCATTACACAACAGAAATTACATTCCTCGTCAGTGACCAAATGAAACGTATGCAAATCATGTATTCAAAGGGAAAACTGCGGTAGTATCGCAAACAAACGGGTCCAACCCAGAGCAATTATTGAGCAAACAAGAGGGCCCAAATGAGCAACCAAAGTCTTCGATTTCGACCCCCAATTCATAACATTTCATCGACTTGTTTGCTGCTGTCACAACTTATGAATGGATACATTTGGCTAGAATTGAGGGAATGACCTCACACCGTCTTATTAACCACACAAGCTCTTCATCTTATCTTCCCGCAGAGGGACTTTTCATGAAGGGGACCATCATATGTTGCTATATGACCCCTTGGTTTGCAAATTTTTTGGACCAACTGTTAACCCAAGTCTCTCATGCAAATACAGATCTGTTTGTCAATTTTGTAAGTTTACTCACTGACAAAGTCATTGATTTTGATGCATCATAGCGTATGATGCGCCGTGCTCTTACCCACCGCCGATAAAATCCGCTTCCCCGGTAGCATTTGCTCTGAACAGAGCCAGAAAAACAGATTTGAGAACAAAATAGAATTTAACCTACCTAATATCTTTGATCGTACATCTAGTTAGATTCTCTATATACATTAAAGAATTATTTTTTAACGTTTATCAGGTCTTTTATGTTTTATACGTCAGTTAGAGATTTATTACCAAATATGCATAAGAAAAAGAGATTGGCTAGGATCTGATTACAAAAATACATAAATCTATTATTTCTTGCATAGCCATTAGAGATTTGTTACCAATATAAGTATAAAAATTATAAATTTGTTAGGATAAGAGATTTTATAAAGTGCACATAAAAATAATTGCTATGTAAAACTCACACTTGAGAGTGCCACGTGGTTTACGGCTTTTGTGTATTTAAATTCTTCTCCTTTTTGAAATCTTCATAGTTACTTAGCCGGAAAAGAAAAGACTTCTAATTTCCAATTTTCGGTGATGAAACTTGTTCAAAGGGGTATTTTTAAGATTAATGTTTCGCTTTTATTCGCTAAATTCGATTTAGATCTTGATGGTGTTGTCAACAGAGTAGTTTGTCTCCAGTTTCCTTTCGTTTCGGCCATACCCAGAGAACAAGCAACAAGAAAATATTAGGCAACAATGCAAATGTCTAATTGGACATAGACAATCGCCTTTATTCTACCTCTGTTCTTACTCTGAACAACTAAGATTGTTCAAAACTCTCAACAGTCATAATTTCTCCAAATGCATTACATAACAATAAGTCACGTTCCTCATCAATGACCAAAGGAAGTGTTCACAGATCATAAATTCAACGTGGGAACAGCACTAACGTCGCAAACAAAAAGGTCCAACACAGAGTGATCATTGAGTGAACGGGAGGGGCCTAAATGAGCAACCAAAGTATTCAACTTCGACCCTCCATTCACACCATTTCATAGACTTATTTGCTGCTGTCACATCGTATGAATGGATACTTTTGGTCCAGAATGGAGGAAATAACCTCAAACCATTTCTTAATCATACAAGCTCTTTACCTTATCTAATATCTTCCCGCAAAGAAAGATTTTTTGTGAAGTGGACCATCATGCTGTTGCTATATGTTGTAAAAATAAATGGCTTCGAATCAAAAGAACAATCAAGTCGGACTTTGAGGCGTGATACCACTTTCCTTAAGGATTTATTTGCCCCACAATGTTGCTAATGGTCACCGGCAAAAATCCTCCACGATACAACAAAGTCTCAATATGAGAATGCTAGATATCAATTCTAGTATTTCTGTAGGGTCTCTCTATGAAGCAATTGAAAATGATGGCTGTAGTTTTTGAAAGAAAACTTGAAAAATTGATTTTTCTTCTCCTTCTTGCCAAAAACTGACATATATAGAAATCGGTCTTAAAGAACATGGCAACTCTTCACAAAAGGTTGCAAAGCTAACAAAGATATTCCTTCGGAAGAAGTCGCAAACTGAACAAATGCAACCCTTCGGAAAAAATTGAAAACTAAACAAATATAATATCCCAAAGTTGTCTTGAAAAGACACATGTAAAATTCGGAATAAAATAAAATAAATATATATAAATAAAATTCAGAATTTTCATAATTTCAAAAATTATTTAATAAACAAAAAACAACCTTTTAACTAATAAAGATTAATGAGATAACCTTATGAAATAGAATAAAAAATAAAGTGTTAAGTGCTCCTAATAATCGCGCACCTGCACACGGGTATTGTGTGGACTAGCATACACCCCATTGTCTTCACTCTAAGGAGCAAGAAGATATTCACACTTATAAAGTGACCCACTTTCTCAAAACTTTCCTATGTGGGACAAAGGAAAGAACATTATTTTGTTTGTTTTACAAACAAACATCCAACACTATATGACCCCTTGGGTATGCAAATTTTGGACTTACTGTTGGCCCAAGTCTTCCATGCAAATGACAATCTATTGGCTGAATTTTCAGTCAAACAATCCATTGTCTACACAACGAGTGAAGGAATTTCTTTTGCGAGATCTTGTCTTGAATGATGCCCACAGCACGGGATATGTATGGTACAATGTTGCGCGGTGCAAAAAAAAAATTTAAGGTACGTGTTCACTTGGAGATAACAAAACGTCATAAAGCCAAGAAAGAAATCACATTACACTGCATTTTGTTCTTAGTTGAAATGAAACGTCACGTAATTGCACGATAAAATATCATAGCAAATAGACAATCGCAAACATTATGCTTTGTTATAAGTATTATAGCTCCATGGCTGGACGCCACTGATGAAAACGCCAATACAATAAGAGGGTACACTACAAAAAAACACCGGATTAGCGACGAAATTTGTGACGGAAAATTTGGAAAAATCCGTCGCAAATCAAATTTGCGACGAATTTTGCGACGGAAAAAATTCCGTCGCTACTAGGTCGTCGCAAAATTTTACGACGGAAAATTTAAAAGTTCATCGCAAAATTCGTCGCAAAATTAGTCGCAAATTAGCCACGAATACAATCCGTCGCAAAATTCGTCGCAAATATTTCGTCACAAATTTGCGACGAACGCTATCCATCGCAAAATTTGTCGCAAAATTCGTCGCAGATTTCGTCGCAAATGTCGTCGCAAAATTCGACGCAAATTTCGTCGCAAATTTCGTCGCAAATTTCATCGCAAATTTTGTCGCAAAATTAGTTGGAAAATTCGTCACAAATTTCATCGGAAAATTCGTCACAAATTTCGTCGCAAAATTAGTCGGAAATTTCGTCGCAAAATTCGTTGCAAAATGTATTCGTCGCAAATTAGCGACGAACTGTAATGATCGCAAGATTCGGCTTAAAATATTCGTCGCTATTTTTACATCATTTCGGCCATAAATTCTTGTCCATATCAAACAAAGGAGACAATGACATATAATTGAAACAGAAAAATGAACAAACCATAGATTCTGACAAACCAGCCACAATGACATATAATTGAAACAAATAACTGAAGGAAAGTTGCAGAGTTTGACATAATGCTATTTGATATCCAATCTTACAATACATTCAAAACATGAACTAAAAGGCGGGACAACCATAGAAGACGCAGAAAAACCATACATAAGAAGACGCAGCTTTGGTACGATGGCAGGACACCAAAAGTAGTCACTTTGTCGAGACCTAAGGAAATGTCGATACATAAATCAGTCCAGAATATAAAAGAAGCGTTTATGCATGGATATGGAACTAGGTATAAAATAACAAGAGGGTTAACAAAAAAACGTTTCAGGACGAACATAAATGTTCTTACATATGAATATGAGTGAAATTATGAAAAACCAAGATTATGAAGCAAGCTTACCCCCGATTTTGAGAATTTTAACTAGAAAGTCTGGAGAAAATCATCATCATCATCATCATCATCATCATCATCATCATTCTCGGCATCAATGTGTTGGTCATCATTGTGCCCATCACCTATTGGATTGGCTAGAGGTACAGGAGGATCGTCATATCGATTGAGGTTAAGGTGTCGCATAACGAGTGTCATTTGTTGTTCCAAGTTATTTATTTGTTCGTCCTTCTGAACAAGTACATTTTTCAGATGATGCACTTCTTGGGTCAATTGCTCGTCTTGTCGTGACCTCCTTCGACCAGTCGCAATGGATGATGAACTTCCAGGATTATTCGGCATGTACATCCTTGACAACGATCCCATTCCAAATATTTTCCCTTTTTTCACCCCACTCGTTGCCTCCATCCATAATGCCATATTATCAACTGATGGCCCGGACTTAGGACAATCATCACTACCACTAGCACTGCTCATTAAAAGTTCATCATATTTTTCCTACATTAACAATGTAGATGAAAATAAAATCACTATATATATATCTACCATAAATATTGAAAGCATTCACGATTTTCATTATAGTTTACATATAAGCCAAAGTATAACCTTACATACCTTAACAGCTTTTACTCGATCGCCAGTCCATGTCTTATCTTTCTTTTGAAATGTGCGTTCAAATGTAGCTGTAAATGTCGGTTCCGTCCCCAATTCTTGTGCCTCTAAAATGTAAACATGAGTAATCGAATTAAATTAACTTATAACTCATTTAACAAACTTACCAGTCGTTTGCGATGCTCCGCAATATTGATAGAGCCCCCAGCATATGTGGTTGACCCATCACTAGAAATAGAAGATCGATTCTTCTTATTTTGCTCACAGAGTTGCCGACTCTGTTCAGATGCCCAAAATCTATTGATTGATGCCCAATTGTTAGCTGTAATGAAAGACGGCTTCACTTGCTTGATCTTCACTCTATTCACGACATTTCGCATAAAATCACCGATTTTCTTATCGAAAATTCTTCTCACTTCATTGTCTTCCACTTCCTCCCACTTGAACTTCCGCTGCAATGAATAAAACACACAAATTGAAAGTTATTATGATGATCACATATCAATAACCATGCACCAGACAAATATAGACAGATTTTGTAAAGTTCATGTTGGGGAAAATATCTGATCTTTTAGGTATCGAAAACTATAGAGTTGTTCTGGTCCCTTTACATCATTCTTGACCATCAATATACTACACCAAACTTAATTGGTGAGAAAATAAAATATGTAAAACTTATCTTGAACTCATTTCACCATATTTCTTTCACTTCTTGTGGAACACTTCTGTAAGCAATATACTCTCCCATCCAAAAGTTTCTTACTATTTTGTTCAATTCCCTCACAACAGACGGAGCATCCGTGAATCTGTAATCATACGGATATTGTGCAACATCGACAATTCAGTTGACATCAATATCTAAAGCCCTAAATATTACATATACTAAAATAAAACTGAAGTACTTACGAATCTCCAAATGGGCATATGAAGAATCGGTTATCTTCTTGACCTGTGTTTCCGTTAATATTCGATTGTTCCGCCGAATAATGCGGTGGAACGGAAGGAGAGGGAGCTAAAGGAGATTGAACTGGAGGAGATTCAGTTCGCATGTGGCCAAGTCCCGTAACATGTTGTTAAGTGTTGGAGGAAGGGCCAACGTGTCCATATTGTGACGGACCATATTATGGTTGAGGGTTAGATGACGGGACAGGGGAAGAGGAAAGGGACGGAGACGAGGACGAGGAAGAGGCTTGTCTTCTATGCATGTGACCTCCACATTTATACTGACAAGTAGGAAGGTTATGCGAATATGTACAGAACTATTAACACGTATTACGGACATATAATGATGTACATGACGAAACTTACCATTTTGATGGAAAGATGGGAAAATGTTTCCTTGAAATGAGTCAATGTCGAGTGTTTATGACGTGCAATTTCCTACGAACAAATATACTATGAATCCCATTCATTTTCATATGAAATATCAATATATGAGCACGATATGGGTGGCCATAGGTATCAAACATCACTATATGAATCGCATTCATTTTGATTAAATTTTTTTTATCACGTACAAAAATTTAAATTTCACTGAAAATGGGTAACCACATGTATTCTAAGTCATTTTATAAAGTTTTGTAAGAGAAAAATTGTTATTATTGTTAAATTTTTTTTGGGACCTAAAAAAAAAGTTCACTAAAAGTTGGTGGCCACCGATATTCTAAGACATTCTGTAAAGTTTTGAAATTTAAAAATTTTTAGAATTTTTAAATTATTATTTTTTAATAAAAAAATTTTCCGTGAAATAAAAAAAATTTTCCATACTAAAATTGGGTGGCCACAGGTAGTCTAAGCTATTAGGTAAAGTTTCCAAAATTTTTTTTTTTTATAACCCAGGGAACCCCCGCACGGCCGACAGCCGGGAGGTAAACCCTGGGGGCGACACGTACTAGCCACCACACACGTGCACCGGTTAAGTCACCCTACGGCGCCCGGGATTCGAACACTCAACCTTTTGCGAGAGGAAGAGTGCCCTTTCCAGCAGCGCCACCCAGGCGGGTGGTTTCCAAAATTTTTGTCCTTCTTTATTTTAATAATTTTTAGGGCACGTTAAAAAAATTAAATATAACTAAAAGTGGGTGGCCACAGGTATTATAAGCCATTCCGTGAAGTTTTGAAAATTTTTAAATTTTAATTTTTTTTGGCCACCTAAAAAAATTTAAATTTCACTGCAAGTTGATGGCCACATGTTTTCTAGGCAATTCTGTGCAGTTTTAAAATTTTATATTTGTTTAATTTTTTAAACTTTTTTTTCACCCAAAAAAATAAAAATTTCCCTCACAATGAGTGGCCACATTTATTTTAAGCCATTTTATAAGGTTATGAAAATTTTTAATTTTTTAATATTTTTTTCCCGGAACGTTAAAAAATCTATATTTCACTCAAAATGGGTGGTCACTATTAATTTTTGCCATTTTGTGATATTATGAAATTTTAGTTTTTTAAAAATTTTAAAAAACTTTTACGGTCAAATTTCATATTTGTTGCCAACATATACCGTTTTTTTTATTTTCCGTAATTTTTCATGATTTTTTATAGAATTGTTCAATTTTCATGCATTTTCTGTGAAAACGCTTAATCAATCACCCTATCGTCATTTAACGCTTAATCATCCACATAATAGACAAATTAACCAATCGACTATCGATCAAAGCCACATGCAATCCTGAAATCGATCCGTAACTTAGCCAACGAAAAGTGATCCTAAATAATCCCTAAACAAGTCCGACTAATTACCTAATTATACTAACTAGGGTTTAGGGAGTTGCTTACTTGGTTCAAGGATAACAAAAACCGGCCGATCGGACAGTGGCGGTCCCGGCGCGGGCGTGGGCCCAAATGGTGACTAGTCGGCTAGGTGCTCGGCCATGACCGGGCAAACGACGGCGAAGCTCGGCGGTGACGGTGTCGATCGGCGGCGACGGCGTTGAGCGTCGGCTCGGCGACGACGGCGTTGGTCAGCGACTGGGAGGGGGTAGCCGGCGGCCGATGGCGGCACGGCGGCACCGGCGGCTGGGCGGCGACGACGGTGACGATGGCGTCGGCGGCGGCGGCGGCTGGCCAGCGGCGATGGTGGCTGTGCTCCGGCGAGGGCGGCAACGGGCGGGGGTAGCTCCGGCGAGAGCCTCGGCCGGCTGATGGTGGGCAGCGACGGCAACGGCGGCGGCTGCGGGCCGACGGCGTGGGGCAGCTCCTGGCGGGCGGGCGAGGGCGGTGAGGCTGGGCGACGAAGGCGTCGGTCTGCTGGTCGGCGGCGGCGAGGCTTCGGGCTGCTGCTCGGACGCGGCGAGGGCGGCGAGGCAGGGCGGGGGCGAGGGCGCGACCGGCGGGGGGCGGGCGACGAGCGGGGGGGCTGCGGGGCGGCTGGCCCGAGACCGGCGATGGGCGGGGGGGCCTGCGGGGCGACCGGCGACGGGCGGGGGAGCTGCGGGGCGGCTGCGAGGCTGGGCGGCGACGGCGACGGCTGCGACGGTGAGGACGCGACAGGCGGGGGGGGGGGCGGGCGACGGGCGGGGGGGCTGCGGGGCGACTGGCCCGCAACCGGCGACGGGCGGGGGGGCCTGCGGGGCGACCGGCAACGGGCGGGGGAGCTGCGGGGTGGCTGCGAGGCTGGGCGGCAACGGCAATGGCTGCGACAGCAACGGCGGCGGGGGAGTTACGCAGATCGGGCTCGGGCGGCGTCGGGGAAGGGGGAGGAGGAGGAGGAGGGTGTACAAATGTCGCAAATTTGTGACGGAACTCCATTGTCCGTCGCAAATTTTCGACCGACAAAAAATTTCCGACGGAAATAAAAATCCGTCGCAAATTTGCGACGTAAAAAAAATCCGTTGCAAATTTGCGATGGAAATAAAAATCCGTCGCAAATTTGCAACGGATTACATTATCCGTCGCAAATTTCGAACGGTAAAAATTCCCTCTCAAAATTTGCGATAGACCAGTATAGTCCGTCGCAAATTTTCGACCGATAAAAAATTTCCTACAGAAATAAAAATTCGTCGTAAATTTGCGACGTAAAAAAAAATCCGTTGCAAATTTGCCATGGAAATAAAAATCCGTCGCAAATTTGCTACGGATTAAATTATCCGTCGCAAATTTCGAATGGTAAAAATTCACTGGCAAAATTTGCGACGGAACTCCACTGTCCGTCGCAAATTTACGACGGACTTTCTCTGTCCGTCGCAAATTTTCGACCGACAAAAAATTTCCGACGGAAATAAAAATCCGTTGCAAATTTGCGATGTAAAAAAAAATCCGTTGCAAATTTGCGACGGAAATAAAAATCCGTCGCAAATTTTCGACGGATTAAATTATCCGTTGCAAATTTCGAACGGTAAAAATTCACTCGCAAAATTTGCGATGGACCATTTTAGTCCGTCGCATATTTGCGACGGACAGGTTGAGTCCGTCGCAAATATGCACATACTAAATTATCATTGTAAATTTGTGACTTCTTTTTTTCTAAAAAATTTAGCATCTCATTTATTTGGGTCCTAAATTTGCTATGTCTTTTTTTCAGTCCAAAATTTTGGCATCTCAAATTTTGTAATGGAAATTAGAATATCGGAAATGTTAGGGCACGTTAATAATATTTGACTTGTCGGCATTTAGAGACAAAATTTCGGACGATCAATTAAAATAAAAAGAATAATCGACAATAACAATAATAAAAAAGCACAATAACAATAATAACAAGAACAATAATGATAACAACCAAAATAGCACTTGTCGCATTAATAATTACACATCTGTAGTGTTTTGTGACAAAAATTTTAATCTTCGTCTTCGTCTTCGTCCTCGTCTTCGTTATCTATCTGAAAATCAGATTCTGAACATTCTTGTACATTTAATTCGCAAATTTCAGTTGAATCCACATCTATCATTGCTCCACACGGATCTCGTAAAGTTGGTATGTTATATTCCTCAATTTCAATCGTGTTACACACTTCCTCTTATTGGTAGGCTCTATCCTTCCAGTGTTCCTCAATTTTCCTCCATGCTTTGATTTTACATACAGCCCACCAATCAGCTTTGTCACGTTTCAAACTAGGATATAATGCATAACATACTTGAATTGCTTGTTGTGCCAAGACAAATGGTTCATATTTCATATACCTTTTCTTGTGATTTATTTCAACCAAATTGAACTTCGTATGCACCTTCATTCCTTTGACGGGGTCGAACCACGTGCACTTAAATAACACAACCCGCATCATTAATGGTCCAGGGTACTCAATCTCTATGATTTCATCCAACAAGCCATAAAAATCATCTTCTGAACTGCCACCATTGGATGACCGAACAGACACACCACTATTCGTTGTGGATTTTCCCATTCCATATTCTTGAGTATGAAAATTATATCCATTTATGAAATATGTTGGCCAACTTCGAACCCTTAACTGTGGACCCCATGACAGATGATATAGCAATCATTGCCCTCTAATTTCATCATAATTACTGTGAACCTAAGGTTACACATGCAAAGTCAATAATATATATTTTACTAAATGATGTATATAATTTTAATAACTTGGTTTTGGTCCATAGGCAACTTACATATGTCCTGAACTATGCTGCAAATTGTTCATCGCACAAACGGTCAAACTCATTTGGTTGTAGTCCAAACATTGAAGTTTGGAAAATCCTAATATTAAAAACCATTTAAATATTAGCAAATATTTGACACACAAAACATATATTTGCAAATTTACACTTACTTGAAGTATGGCTCAACTTCTGGGCAGTTCAGTAAAATATAAGTATGGGCTGCATGAAATTCTTCGCCTGATAAGTAACGAAATTGACATGCGCCGCTTGGTCGACCCAGATAATTGAAAATAGAGAATGCTGTGCAATTGGGATCAATGGGGCCCTCATCATTTCTGCCTGCTCTCCGCCTCTTGCACTGAACGTGCGGCTCAAAATAGTATGATGCAAATGTTGTCACTTCTTCCATAATATATGTGATATTCCGAAATTTCCACAAATTGGAATTTATTGAATAATTGAGTTTTATGAGATGTGCTCGCAGTAAATTCTCGCCCGGAACTGATCATTCATGGGAATGCTAACCATTAGGGAAAGGCTATTAGGGGGAATTAAATTCGCGCGGCTAAGGGAAATTCGATCGTGAATGGATTTCGATCATTAAATCGCGTAAGTGATATTTTGAGCCACTGTTGGCCGATCCAAGGATAGTTAGGGGTCAGTTCGCCACTGTCCTAGTAGTGGATTGCGGGTGATTCCGTTGGACCACGAAACGACTTGATGAATGATTCTGAAATTATACCGAACGATCGTATCCCTCGGATCAAGTGATTGATCTTCGTGATTTTAATGACAACCGAGGTCGTCATGCACCGAACGGACTTGCACGTGACTTGATTCAGTATCAGTCATGAGTCGATTTTGCGAATTTCCCCAGTAAGCCGCCCGTTAGCTCGAGAAACACTCGAGTTGCGTTTAATAGAATTTAATTATTGAATTTTTGCTCAAATTGGACACCGGAAAATTAGGAAATCACGACGGAACGCTAGGACGACGTTGCACGTGACACGTGTCAATTTTTGGTGCGCTCAAATTCTTCGGAAAAATTCGATTTCGACGAGAAATGGAGAAAGTGACGATTTTGCCCTTAAGGATTTATTAAGGATTAGTTTTAGGGGCAAAGGGCATTTTGGTCATTTGTGCCTTAGATATTTTTGGGTCAAAGTTCCTGTTTAAGTCTAGATAAGGCTCTCTCTCCTCATTCCTCTCTCTTCCCCTTGCCGTGAATTTCCCCACACCGTAGACTCTCTCTCTTCTCTCTCTCTCATTCCCCCATTCGATTCTCTCTCTCTCCCTCGTGAAATTTCCCCCTCCCACCGTGAGCTCCTTGCCGTCCACCGTGAAGCCACGCCGGCGCCGCCGCTCGCCGCCGCATGCCGGACCGCCCTCAAGCCGCCGCCTAGCCGCCGTACCAGCCCCAAACCGCCACCACTAGCCACCGTTTCTCTCTCTTTTCCTCTCTCTTTCAAGTGGCCGTGAGCCCAAATCAAGAGCCGGACCACCGCCGCAAGCCGATCGCCGTTGCCGAGCTTCGCCGCCGTCCCCGCCGTGTCCGTTTATGTGCCGCCGCTTTCCGTTCTAGCCCCGATAGTCTAGAACGCGGGTAAGTCGCGCCTAAACCTAATTTAGGACTTCGGGTATCGACGGGTAAATTCGGACGAAATCAGTATGAAATTAGGTGCGGAATTACATGGATAGGGGGTGAAAATTTTATGGCGGGCCTTAGGAATTAATTCGAGTAATATTTATTGGAAAATCAGAAAATTAGGGGCTGCGAATTACTGTTCATATGCCTCGAATCACTGTTCACTGGCTGTGGATTACTGTTCACCGAGCTGTGATGGTCCGATTGGGACGCAAGTTGAATTTTTGGAACCTAGATACTAAGGCAAGAAAGTTCCGTGAAGGATTGGAATTAATCCGATGCCGTTCGGTTGGAGAAAATTGGGAATTATCGTATTGGATGCATATTTAAATTATTAGTAAATTGTGGTAATTAAGTTGAGTATGTTGTGGTGTGCTGTTGGGTATGAGAATGGTACCGTTGAGTCCGGCTCGGAGTTCTATGTAAGTGTCGGGAAGAGTCGGTGGTGTGATTTTGTGGGTTGAGTGCAGAAAATACTGTTCACGAGCTGTGGGTGTACTGTTCACTGTGCTGTGGTGAGTCGTTTGATGTGTGTTCGGTACCGTTAGGTCTGTCTTGAAATTTTATGAAAATCCCGTGAAGGGCTGAAAGTGATTTGAAAACATTTGAACAAAGAAAAATGTTGTTTTATACGAAAATGTGCTTTTGTGTGAAAATGGTGATGTGGTGAAGTGTGGGGTGCAAGTGTGCACAGAATTTGAGGCAATGGCATGAGAAAGTGAGTTGGGATCAGGCCGAGTATCATAAGTTCGGGCAGCGATCACGTAGGTCTGTTGCATTTGGCACAGGCTGAGGCTCAAAAGAGCATGATTGAGTTCGGTCCGAGGCACGATCAGCTCGGGTGAGACCGGGATTGGACCGAGGCATTATAAGCTCGGGTTTCGATCATGTAGGCCTGTCGCATTTGGCGCGGGCTGAGGAAAGTGTGAATGTGGGATCGGACCGAGGCGTGTGATGCTCGGGGCGCGATCGAGTGTGAATGTGGGATCGGACCGAGGCGTGTGATGCTCGGGGCGCGATCGAGGGGCCTGAGGCGTGAACGAGTACGCGGGCCAGATGTGGTGAGTGGTCGCAGTGTACCTGAGGCGTGTACATTTACGCGGGTCACTGGCGAAGAATGAGAAAGAGGAAATGAGAATGGATGGAATAATGGGATAAGAGTGGTACATGCGCGTGTTTACACCTGACATTATTGAGTTTGATCGATGTTGTGCGCATGTTTGAGCCTGATAATATTATTTGTTGTGCCTGCGATGTGATGTTTCAGCGTGTGTGAAAATATGTATGTGATTGCGTAATTACCTGGAGGTACGTGATAGCCTAGGTTGGGTTTAGGGGTGAACTTACTGAGAAGTGTTCTCACGGTTGTTTCAACCAACAATTTCAGAACCCCGACAGGACCCATGAATCTTCCACCACCGCCACTAGAACATTTTGGAGTCCTCAGTGGATGGGACGGTATAAGAGGACTCAGACTCAGAGGTCAAGGAATCAGACTCAGAATGGATTTTTGGCGAGCACCATTTTTGGAGTAGTAGTAAACCCAGGTCTTCATCCTTGGAGTATCGGTTTTTGAGAAAAGCGGTGTGCGTGTACATGTATGGGACAGTTTATAAATGTAAATATTATGGTATGAGAAGGAAATGAAAAAGATATGTACATTCTCCCTGATTTTTCTCCCCAGTTTTTAATTGTCCGGGTTTAATTATTGTTATCCGCTGTGGTAGTAAATCTCTGATGGCGTTTTGAGGTCAGCGATATTCCTGGGACGTCGCTTGAATCGACCAGAGGCGGTGTCGCGTGCCGAAGGGGTTCGGGGCATGACAATATATGCATTACAAATTGAAGCTTCAACACGTGCCTTATTCTTCACTTTTTTCTTCAAATAATATAAGAATTTAGTTGAAATAGAAAGAAGCTTATTGGAACATATTATATGATAAACTAATTTGAACTGTATTTTAAAAAAAGCATTACCTCTCAAATGAATACATCCATCAAAATTAGACGGGACCTGCAACTTTGGCCTCATAAGGCAAGTGAATTAAGAGATGCTCCATCGAATCAAAAAACGCCGGAGGAAATATCCTTTCTAAGTTGCAAAGAATAATTGGAATATCTCTCTCTAGTTTTTCCATGTGCGATGCTTTTAACACTGTCGAGCAAATATCATGGAGGAAATTGCTTAACTCTGTAATGGCGCTTCATATAAAGTTCGGTAGAACTTCCTTCAAAGTTATTGGAATTAGTCTTTCCATCAGGATATGACAATCATGACTCTTCAAACCTGTGAACTTGCATTCATTCAAATCAACACATCTCCCGAGGTTCGATGCATATCCATCAGGAAACTGCACAGATTTCAACCATTGACAAACAACTCGCCTCTGCTCCTTATCCAATGTATAAACTGCTTTCGGTTTCGATCTCCTGTTGCTTGCATCCACAGCTAGTATTGGCCGATCGCAAATATCTCTCATATCTTTTCTTGCGTTCAAGTTGTCTTTTGTTTTTCGGCGACATCCATTACAGTATTTATGACATTGTCGAAAACATTCTTTTCTATGTGCATGACGTCAAGATTATGATGAATAAGATGGGCCTTCCAATATAGTAGATTCCAAAATATACTGCGTTTTGTCCACTTATGTGTACTTCCGTACGCAAAAGTCGTGCCGTGCGGGTTCTCAACAATAGTTGGAAAGTCCTGCACACGCTCCTAAATTTGATCGCCGATCAACCTCAATGGTGGACGCGTTTTTTCAGTCCTATTCTTGATGAACTCTTTCGTATTCCTTCTAAAAGGATGACTTGGCGGTAAAAATTGTCCGTGACAGTCAAAATAACTGAGCTTCTTTCCATATTTTAATCTAAATGACTTTGACCTCTCCAAACATATCAGACATCCTAAGATCCCAGTTGTACTCCATCCAGATAACATTCCGTAAGCTGGAAAGTTATTTATCGTCCAAAGAAGGGCAGCCTTCATTACAAATGTTTGATCGGTATAAACGTCATACGTAGGGACACCTTCACCCATAGCCGTTGTAACTCCTCAATCAATGATTGCATATAAACATTTATCAACTTTTTCGAATTTTGCGGCCCTGTCACGATCAATGTCAGAAACATATAAGGTGTCTTCATGCATATACCAGGTGGAAGATTGTACAGCGTTAAGATAACTGGCCAACATGAATAACTTTTTCTTGTTTTCCCAAATGGAGCAAATCCATCGGCACAGAGACCTAACCTGATGTTCCGAGGCTCCATCGCAAACTCAGGGTATGTTCTATCAAAATGTTACCATGCCTCCGCATATGAAGGATGACACATTAGACCCTCTTCTGTTTCATGATTTGCATGACAAGTCATGTGTTCAGCAGTGGCTTTAGACGCATAAAGCCTTTGCAATCTGGAGATTAAGGGTAGATAAAGCATTTGCTTGCATGGTCTACGCTTCTGATTACGACTCAGCCTCCTGTTAATCTTGTACCTAAGTTGGCTACAGAATTTGCAAGATTCTGCATTTTCATCATCTCTCCAATGTATCATACAACCCCTACTACATACATCAATCCTTACAACCGGAAGACCTAAGTTATCCGCTAGCTTTTTCATATCATAAAAATCACTTGGCATGATGTTATCACGAGGCAATGATTCCCGCATTACTTCAATAAAAGAGTTGAAGCAATCTGCAGACACATTATGCTCTGCCTTGATATTTAATAGTCGGCCTGTCACCGATAACTTAGTGTGGTCCTCACAACCTGCCCATAAAGGTTCATCTGCTGCTTTCAACACATCCCAGAACTGATTAGATTGAAAAGTTTCATTATAAACATTCTCATCAAAACCCGTTACTCCTATATCTTCTAATTGTAAAACATGACTAGTACCCGCTTGTTCACGTGTAGGAGTAAAACTAGGTACTTGCATGATTTGATTCTGTGACAAAATTATAACTAACTGTATCAATCACCATCCTCTCGTATGGGTTCAATTGCTCATAATAGCCACATTCTTCCCTAACTGAAAATTGATCACTTCTTCCATATCTTTCATCAGATATAAATGGTTCATCATGGGAAGTCCAATTATAATAGTTTGGAGTAAATCCAAATCTAGTAAGGTGTTCTGTAACTTGATCACACACAAGAAATTTACCATTACCGCACTTTTTATACGGACACCTTAACTTATTTCCATCCATGAACTCATATTTACTACTAGCAAAGTCTAAAAATAGTTCCAACCCAATACGAAACTCATCTGTCAATCCTTAACATCCAGGTAAGTTCTTATTATACATCCAAGCCCTTTCTCTTTGCATTGTGTTTATATTAAAATAAAAAATTCTGGTAAAATATTTAAAATATCATATCTATTGTTCTTAATTAAAACCATAAATTTTTGGAAATTATAATTTTTGTTATTCACGCAACAATTAATATGAAATTGCAAAAATAGAAAAAATTATCATGTAAAGAAGACTTACCCAAATATTTGACTGAAATATTGATAGAAGAAAGTGGTCAATTTGATGAGAATTGCAACGTCCACTTGGATTGTGAGACCTTCAATTAGACACATACCCAAAAAGAATAATCACTTAAAAATTATTTTTTAATAATTTTTAATGTGCGATGGAAACGGAATTTATCCCTCGCAAATTTGCAACGGAACGTTAATTCCGTCGCAAATTTGCCACGGAAATTGGGCTTCCGTCGCAAATTTGCGACGGAATTCGTTTTCCGTCGCAAATTTGCAACGGATCCTTGATTCTGTCGCAAATTTGCGACGGAATTTTCATTTATTCATCGCAAATTTGCGACGGAAACTATTTCCGTCGCAAAATGGCGTGGCCGTTCGGCCTCATCCAAAGGCCGGCGAGGTGTCGCCGGTCGCCGATTGTTAAACCAGTGATGCAGATACGAAAAAAAACAAACATAAACATATATAAAAAAAAAGAAATTACAATCCAACGATGAATAGTCACGAAGCTAGCTATGATACTTACCGGTACAAAAGCTTCACCGAGATTAATATGTGCGTGCGCGGATTTTGCTGATTTCAGACATATGAAAGAGGGAGAAAAGCGAGAGCGAGAGAGTGAGAGCGAGAGAGAGAGATAGGGTTGGAATATCACGGGCTGATAAACTACAAATTTGCGACGGACGTTCGTTTTCGTCCCAAATTTGCGACGGATTTAGCGACGGTTTTTTTTCCGTTGGAAATTTGCGACGAACTTTTTTGCGATGGATTTATTTTCCGTTGCAAATTTGCGACGAACTTTTTTCCGTCACAAATTTGCGACGGTTTTTTTTTCCGTTGGAAATTTGCGATGAACTTTTTTCCGTCGCAAATTTGCGACGGAATTAGCGATGGTTTTTTATTTCCGTCGCAATTGCGACGGATAAAAATTCCGTCGCAAATTTCCGACGGATTTTTCATCCGTCGCAAATTCCGTCTCAAATTTACGACGGAAATCAACCGTCGCTAATTTGCGACGAAAAATATAATCCGTCGCAAATTTCGTCGCAAATTTCGGACGGAAAATTTCCGTCGCAAATTACATTTTTTTTTTTGTAGTGGTAAACTATATATGTTATAAGTATTATTGCTCGTAAATTTCATGTTTTTCTGCTTCCGCAAATGGGGACCTGGTTTGCTGCATTGTAATGCATGGAGATGGCAAGAAGGTTGAAACAGGGGATCTCGAGAAGGTTGAGCGTTGTGGGTCCATGTTCCCAGGAATGTTCCCCAAGGCCGGGCTCGGGCCAGGTCCCCAACGCCCAAACTTGGCACTCCCGTTGCACTCGAGGCTTGTTCTCAAACGTGTAGTTCGTAATTTTCCTGTGACAAATATCAGCAAATGGCTTCCCTATTGTTTGGCAAAGACAGACTAACATGCCTCGAAAATAAGTTCCTCTGGAAAATTTTCTATTAAAGTTTATTTTCTGTGAAATAAAGGAAGCTTGAGGTTTGGACAAACTCCCTTGATTGAATTTGGGAGTGAATGAAATAAATTTGTTGTTCCCTTGTGAACCGATGAGCATTGTTTGCACAATGAATGAAGGATCTTGACGGTGCCAACAACATAGTTTAGGTTTTCTATGTTTTCTATTTAGTTCAGAGACAGAAATAGAAACAGAACGAACAAGCAATTGAAAAAGGTGATGCATTTTTCTACGATTGATTGAGTTGTAGCCACAGTAAGATAGCACTAATGTTGCAAACAGAAGTCCGAGATGTAGCCGTCGCACCAGCAAACTAGAGGGGCTATATGAGCAACTAGAGTCTTCATTTCTCCCCTCGGTTCATCCCCTTGCATAGACTTGTTTGCTGTTGTCACGACTTATGAAATGCATGCTCTGTCTAGAACGGAGGGGAAAACTTAGTGCCATTTTGGATAACTTACATCTCAAACATCCATCTGGGTTGAAGGTAAGGTGAGCCTAATTCTTCTTTTAGATTGCAAAATCAATCCATATCTGCCATCCTCTCACATCCAGATCTTAGCTTGCTCAGATAGTGTCCCTCCGTTACCGGTTCTTGGTGATGAAACTCGTTGAGAAAAATATCTTTTGCTTTTCTGTATTTAATTTTCTAGATCTCAATGGTGGCAACGACAGTGTGATTTTTGTCTTTTGTTTCTATTCGTTTTGGCATAAACAAAACAAGTACTAGGAAAATATTAGGCAACAACTTTGGGTTATTGCGCAATACAAACGCCTTATTACACTGACAATCACCTCAGGAGCAATAATCCGCAGAATGACATGGGCCAATTCCACCTCTAATCTCCCACTCACTAAGTGAGACGGTTCAAAACTCTGAACAGTCTTAATTTCTCTAGGGGGAAATGACAAAAATGGTCCATCAACATTGGCTCAATGTGCAATGTCATCCCTAAACTTTTAATTTATTTAATGTGGTTGCTAAACTTTTGCCTAATGTGCAATATCATCCCTAAACTTCTAATTTGTTCAATCTGGTCCCTTAACTTTTGGTACATATTCAATCTAGTCCCTGAACTATATAAAAATATTCAATATTATCCTTCTATTAATTTAAGTTCAGGAACAATATTAAACATTTTCATATAGTTCAGAGACTAGATTACATATGTACCAAAAATTTAGTGACCAAATTGACAAATTAGAAGTTTAGGGAAGACATTACACATTAAGATAAAGTTCAGGGACCATATCGAATAAATTAAAAGTTCAAGGATGATATTGTATATTAAGTCAAAGTTCAAGTACCATTGGTGTATTTATCCCTTTCTCCAAAGCATTCCACAACAGAAATTACGTTCCTCGTCAGTGACCAAATGAGACGTTTGCAGATCATGCATTCAAAGTGAAAACAACGGTAGTATCGCAAACAAACGGGTCCAACCTAAAGCAATTATTGAGCTTACGAGAGGGGCCAAATGAGCAACCAAAGTATTCGATTTCGACCCCCAATTCATAACATTTCATTGACTTGTTTGCTGCTGTCACAACTTGTGAATGGATACATTTGGCTAGAATGGAGGGCATAACCTCAAACCGTCTTATTAACCACACAAGCTCTTCATCTTATCTTCCCACGGAGGAACTTTTCATGAAGGGGACCGTCATATGTTGCTATATGACCCCTTGGTTTGCAAATTTTTTGGACTAACTGTTAACCCAAGTCTCTCATGCAAATACAGATCTATTTGTCAATTTTGTGAGTTTTATCACTGACAAAGTCATTGATTTTGATGCATCGTAGCGTGCGATGCGGCATGCTCTTACCCCTACGCACCAAGCGACCGCCTATAAAATCTGCTTCCTCGGTAGCATTTGCTCTGAACACAATCAGAAAAACAGATTTGAGAACAAAATAGCATTTAACGTACCCAATATCCTTGATCGTACATCTACTTAGACTCTCTAAATACATTAAACAATTATGTTTTAATGTTTATCAGGTTTTTTATGTTTTATACATCGGTTGGAGATTTGTTACCAAATATGCATAAGAACAAGAGATTTGCTAGTGTTTGATTACTAAAATACGTAAATCTTTTATTTCTTGCTTAGCGATTAGAGATTTGTTACCAATATAAGCATAAAAATTATAGATTTGTTAGGATAAGAGATTTTATAAAGTGAACATAAAAATAATTGGTACGTAAAACTCACACTTGAGAGTGCCATGCGGTATACGGCTTTTGTGTATTTAAATTCTTCCTCTTCTTTTTAAAATCTCAATAGTTAGTTAGCCAGAAAAAAAAAATAGCGACTTCTAATTTCCAATTTTCGGTGATGAAACTTGTTTAGAGAGGTATTTTTAAGATTAATGTTTTGCTTTTATTCGCTAAATTTGTTTATATCTTGATGGTGCCAATGCCAACAACAGTGTAGTTTTGCCCCCATTTTCCATTCGTTTTGGCGATATATATAGAACAAGCAGCAAGAAAATATTAGGCAACAATACATATGTCTAATTGCTAATAGACAATCACATTTATTCTACCTCTATTCTCACTCTCAATAAGTACATAACAATAAGTCAGATTCCTCATCAGTGACCAAAGGAAGTGTTCACAGATCATAAATTCAAAGTGGAAACAACACTAACGTCGCAAACAGAAAGGTCCAACGCGGAATTATCGTTGAGTGAACGAGAGGGGCCCAAATGAGCAACCAAAGTCTTCAATTTCGACCCTCAATTTGTAACCATTCATAGACATTTCATAGACTTGTTTGCCGCTGTCACGAAGTATGAATGAGTAGTTTTGGTCTAGAATGGATGGAATAACCACAAACCATTTCTTAACCATACAAGCTCTTTACGTTATCTTCCCGCAAAGAAGGATTTTTTGTGAAGTGGACCATCACTATACGACCCCTTGGGTATGCAATTTTTGGACTAACTGTTGACCCAAGTCTTCCATGCAAATGACAAATCTATTGGCTGAATTCCCAGTCAATCAATCAATTGTCGATTTGGGCCGAAGTTTTTCCGTATGTTGCCCGGTAGCTAAAGATTCATATGTATTGCACATATTTCTGCACGTTACATCACTCGTGAAGTCATCGATTTGATGCATCGTAGCATGAGATGAGGCATGTTTATACCCCTAGGCACCAAGCATCGCCTATCAAATTTGCTTCACTCTCTCATACTCTGCTCATCAAAACAAAGTTCTGTTTGAAACAAAATGGCTCGCTCGTCGTGCTTCTGCATGTCCATACACTTGCTTTTCTTGTACTTGTGGTCACATCCTATTAGCGCTTACAATCTCTCTCGTTCTGTGAAACCTCTATGTCTAGAGGACGAAATGTCTGCACTGTTGCAGTTTAAAGAGAGATATAAAATCGCGAATGTTTCCGATGATCCTCTTGCTCGTCCCAAGACTCTATCTTGGAAAAACAGTCGGGATTGCTGCTCCTGGGATGGGATAGAGTGCGACAAGAACACGGGCCATGTAATTGTTCTCGACCTGGGAAGTAGTTTTCTCTATGGTTCTATCGACAACAACAGTACCCTCTTCCAGCTTTCTCGCCTTGAAAGGCTCAATCTCAGCTTCAATCACTTCAACTACTCTCAAATACCGTCCCGAGTTGGAGATCTGTCCAGATTGACTCATCTTGATGTATCTTTTTCCGTTTTTTCTGGCCAGGTCCCATTAGAAATCTTCAAGCTGACGAGGTTGGTGTACCTTAACCCGTGTTGCAATCTGGATCCACATATTTTTACAAGTTTGTTGGAAATGAAACCGCCGGGCCTTAGAAGCCTAGCTCAAAATCTGACCAGCCTGGAAGTACTTATCCTTGGTGCCGTCAACATGGCGTCAGAAGAGCCCAACAATCTAGCGAATCTGTCTTCCCTGAGAACGCTAAACATGGATGCGTGCGATCTGCATGGTGTATTTCCGTCTGCCATTTTCAATTTACCGAAGCTGCAATATCTCCAGGTTGCTGCCAATGAAGCTCTCATAGGACAATTGCCTGACTTTAACTCAAGTAGTCCTCTTGAAGAGCTGCGGCTTGGCACGAGCTTTTCTGGGAAGATACCCGCTTCAATCGGTAATCTCCGCTCCTTGCAAATATTGAATCTTGATTCCGAAACGTGTAATTTGACAGGGTCGCTACCCGCATCAATCGGAAACCTTCCTTCCTTGAGTTATCTCGACATAGATGGTTGCAAATTCTCAGGATCCATCCCAGCTTCATTTGCTAATCTTAGCAACCTTGAATACCTAGATGTCGGTTTGAACCCATTCACCGCACAGTCCATTTCCTCTTTGTCTTGGGTTTGGAAGAATAAAAAGCTCACCACTTTATACCTCTGGATGATCAATTTATATGGCGAGATCCCACCTTCAATCGGAAACTTGTCTCAGCTTGTTGAGTTAAACTTTATTGGCAACCAATTCAGCGGTGCCATCCCATCTCAACTTATGAATCTCACTCAATTGGTCGTGCTTGACCTTAAAGGCAATAAATTCCATGGCGAGATACCTTCATCAATCTATCAACTCCAAAATCTCCAAGTCCTCATCCTTGCAAAAAACAACTTCAGTGGTACTGTTGAACTAGACAACTTTCTCAAGCTCAAACAATTGGTAGTGCTCCAACTATCGTCTAACCGGCTATCATGCCGCACGAGTAGCACAAATGTTACTATTCCTCAGTTTTATGCCCTAGGACTGGCATCATGCAATTTGAGCAAGTTTCCGGCATTCTTGCAAAACCTAGGGAATATGAATTGGTTGGACCTATCGGATAACAACATTAGGGGAGAAGTGCCCTTTTGGGTGTGGAATGGAAGTTTTAATAGCATGAAGTGCTTGAATCTCTCTCGTAACTTCTTAACTGGCCTTGATCGATATTACCCGATCAATACTTTAGGTCTGCAGACGATAGACCTATCTCACAACATGTTGAAAGGACCCCCCCCCGAAGCACCGCCATCCATAATGTTCTATATAGTATCCAATAACAGGCTGACGAGAGCATTGCCGCCATGGATCTGCAATTTGAGTTCAGCAATCACGCTAGACTTGTCTTCTAACAATTTAACTGGTGTACTTCCAATTTGTTTGGGCAATATCAGCAAATCTCTTGGGGTATTGAACCTAAAAGGCAACAATTTCCACGGAAGCATTCCTGAGCTACCAGTGAGGGGGACGCAACTGACAATGATCGATTTGAGTGACAACCAGTTGCAAGGCAATTTGCCGAGGTCTTTGGCCAATTGCAAAATGCTCGAGTTCATCAACTTTGCAAACAATCTTATCGTGGACACCTTCCCGTCATGGTTGGGATTTCTACCGAAGCTTCATGTCCTTATTTTGCGATCCAATAAATTCCATGGTGTCATAGAGAGGCCTAAATCTAGTTCCATGTTTCTTAAGCTGCGGATACTTGACCTCTCTATTAATGCATTCGTCGGTAAGTTGCCCATGGAATTCTTTCAATCTTGGAATGCCATGAAATCTGAGAGGGGAAACTTTACATACATGCATAGAAAACTACAGCCGCCAGTATACCGTGAGTACACCTACTATGGCAATTACGATTTCTCCATGACAGTGATTTACAAAGGGCTTAATTTGTATTACCCAAAGATATCAGAAGTCTTCACGATCATTGACCTCTCCAGCAATTTGTTCGAAGGAGAGATCCCTGGTGCCATAGGTGATCTCAAAGGACTGCAGGGACTGAACCTTTCCAACAATTTCCTCACCGGTCACATCCCACCATCGTTAGGGAATCTCATAGCACTTGAGTCATTGGACCTTTCTCATAACAACCTCTCAGGACAAATTCCCCAGAAGCTAACAGAACTCGGGTTCCTTTCTTTCTTGAATGTGTCTTACAATAATCTGACCGGGTCTGTGCCCAGAGGGAAACAGTTTGATACGTTTTCGAACAACTCTTTTGAAGGGAACTCGGGATTGTGTGGGGAATTCATATCCAGGAAATGTCAAGATTTAGGGAATGCTACGGGACAACCCTTAGCCCACCAAGAAGAAGACTTGGGATCGCCCATTGACCTCAACTGGAAAATTGTTGTGATGGGATATGGGAGCGGCTTAGTGATAGGAGTGGTCATCGGAAATGCTTTTATCTCCTGGAAACATGTTTGGTTTGAAGGAAATGCCAGGAGAAGGCGATGGCCTAGTCGGAGGCAACCTAGGAGGGGTAGGAACTCCTGGTCAGGCAAGCTTTTCAATTTCTGCAGATTTTAGAACTTGCCTGAAATATGAGCTTGGTATTTCCTTCTTTTTCTTAAATGTACTCGTTTCTTCATAGTATCTATATTGTTATTTATGTCAAACCTTCACTTTCTTAAGTTAATCTCTCATCACATATGTTTACCATCTCTCTAACCTAATTTTTTTTTGTTTTTTGGATAATGCCATTGTTAGCTTGTAAACCAAGCTCATGTGCACCTTTTTCTATCATGTTCAAGCAAAAGCACTCCTATTTGACAATCAAATCTAAATTGCCACATGGATTCTTCTTTTTCCATGGTTCACATCACAAGCTGAAACCTGTTTACAGATTCTAGTAAAGCGAACAATAGCAAGGGTACAATGTTCGCTTAACTTTATGAAATTCTAGGCTCTTGTCCGCGCTTATCATTTGATTTTTTTTGTGAAATCTTCTTCTATTTTTTTCGAAGAAGAAGGATCATTTGATATAGTGGCTTCTTGTTGACACCGGATTTTTACGGATAAGCCTAGCATACGTCTTTGTAAAAATAAAAAAAAAATTGGAAAAAAGAGCTAATAAATAAGTAAATGAGAGAGTCCAATTCGGCTATTTATGCAAGGACCCAAACCCATTTCCGTCAGCCCATCTATTAAGTCTAGTTCGCTCATTTCGGCCCAGTCCACTAACCCAGACCCATCAGCATTAAGCCACTTAGTACAGGCCCAGATTCAAAAGTATAAGTCACAGCCCATAAGCCGGTGAGGGTTTGGCCCATATTCCAGCGATCGGCCCCGGCTCTTTCACTATTTCTCTTTCTATTCTTTCCCTCTGGAGGTATCAAATAGGAACAGAGATGAGCGAAGAAATTCTAGCGAGGACACGCGAAGGGGCACGTTTGCAACAGAATCAACTCTCTCTCTCTCTAGCTAGCTTTGTCGCTCATCTGACTGACTTGGTGATTCCTTTTAAGCTCTCTCAGTCCCATTCATAACGGCAGACCATATACACCAAGAGAGCACGTCACGAACTGACCTCACTGAAGTTCATTCTCTCAAGAATCGAATTCCGGAGAGAATCCGTAGTCATTCTCCTTGTCCTGACGTCACTCACCGTCGTTGATCATCGCTTCTAGCCAGACGTGAGCAAAGGCTCTGTTCGCCCCTTGTTCTCAGTCATTGTTGCTGAAGAGCTCAAGCCGTGTTCGCCATTTACTCTTTCGCCGACTCCAGTCTTTGAGTTGCTCCAGTGATTGCCTTGCTTAAGTCCAGTCCGTATATTTAATCGAACCGTATCTGCTCTGGTTTTAGCAAAACAGAGGCCAAGTATCGTTTGTTTCGTGGAAAATAATTGATTTAGAAAATATTTTCTTAAAAATGATAGCTTATATCGCTTAAAAAAATTAATGAACGAAAAATAATTTTATTTCCACGATAAATTGTTGTCGGCAATGAAAGTATTTTTTATTGATTAATTATCTCAAGCGACATAAGCGATTATTTTTAGGAAAATATTTTTCAAATTATTTATATACCGCAAAACAAACAAAGCCCTGGATATAGATTGTGTGTAAATTTTATGTAACCGAGCTTCTGCTAGCGATTTGAACTCATTGCGTTATTTTGGTGATGATGTAAAAGATGAATCGTTGACATAATTACCATGTTGTGGCGACCTCCCCGAACCGGCCCCGCCGTCTAAGGGGTTTGGCTAATGGATTATTAAGTTTAAAACTAACTCGAGCTCTTCCAAGCGCATATCAATTCGCAACTTAGGTTTACGTTATTAACATGCAAATTAATTTCATTTAGAAGTCGCTACTAATCAGTTTTTGGTGGGTCGATTAAACACCCAAGTAAAGCATGAGAGACTTGCTTTACTTCTACGAACTAGAGAGTTTAAAGGTTCTGGGACTTGATTACACTAATTAATCAACTAATGGCTTTTCGGTACCTAACCTTGTTCAAACACCACCTACCGTATTCATGCAGCAATTGAGAGTCTCAAAATTTCATCTCTAACCGAGGTAAGGGAATCAACAATCAATACGCGAACCTAACGTGCTTAATCAACCACATGTAAGGTTAAATTAAACGTGCAATTCGAAATATTTAAATCAAGCAACGTGCAATCAAAAGTGGCACTAATCACACAAAAAGGCGAGAAAAGCCAATTCCAAAGCCCAAAAAATGTTTTTTGATTTTACGTATTTTTTGGGATTTTAAATATGTTTTTGATATTTTAATATTTTTATTAATAAAATAAGAATTTCGGACCGGGTCCCCTGACCCGGTCTGCCCGCCTGCCTGATCCGGCTCTCCAACCAACTCGGGACCCCCCTTTAGCAATTTCTTTTCTAATTTTTTTTTCTTTTCCTCCCTTTTCTTTTTCCTTTCTTTTTGTTTCTTTTTTCTTTTCTTATTTTTCTTTTTACTTTTCTTCTGGTCTTCCTCCTCTTCGTGCGTTCCTGCGCATAATGTCCCCTCCTTCGCTAGGACTTCTTCACCGAGAGCTTCCCCTACACGCGAACTTCCACCGTGACTACGCCAGGGGATGCCCACCACCGGCCTTACGCCATCACCGCCGGTTGACGCTCCGGCGATGACACCGATGGCTGAAAACAACTCTATCTCTGTCACACCCCGAACCCCATCGAGCATGCGACATCCCTCTTCGATCGAATTAGTGCGACGTCTCAGGAAACGTCGCCGACCCAAACAAATCCATCAGAGTTTAATCACGGCGGAAACAACAAACACCCAGACAATGATTTACCAGGGTACTAGGGAGAATAAATTGCCAAACCACCAAATCTTATACTATACCTCGATTTAAGTACAATATCCATTTACAATATAAACTTATGCCACAACTGCCATTTACAAACCACAAAGCAAAATATGCACTCTGAACTACTAAACTGCAAACCACCGATATCACAAAACGATTAGTAGCCTAGGTAAGCACTACACCAAAAATGAGACACTTCCAAACTCTTTCTCAGCTCCAAAACTAATCCCTACGCCCTCTAGATGGCGTCGACTCTGACTCACTCTCTTCGGAATCCTCATCCGAATCCTCATCAGGCACATGCTCATCCGACGACTCCGAATCAGCCTCAATCTCGATCGAGTTATCCTCATCTCCCGACTCTATATGAACCTCAATCCTCTCCTCGTCATCGGACTCCTCTTCTGGCTCCTCCTCTGGCTCATCCTCCGGCTCATCCTCTCCGGGTTCTTCCTCGGGTATTACTCCTAGATCTACATCCATTGGATCATACCCTACTTGGAATTCTTTCGGCTCCGGATTTGGTTTCGGTACTGTAGGATCAGGCTGATGTCCGGACTAGGCTAGACTAGTTTCCAAACTAGTCATCTCTCCATCTAGAGGGGGTATGGCTGATGGATCCGAGTCCCTTACTCCGTCAAAGGGCACATCAAATCCTCGGACGAGTCCGAGCTCGTCCATCTTGTCACTAAACATCTAGGCAGTGTAGGTATGGGCCTGCCAAAGAGGTTGCCCTATATCTACCCATACAACAAAAGTATGCTTAACCCAAGTCAAAATCTCATTTATCTGGTATTCTACAACATCATGATCGGTGTGCATAACAATCCCAAAATGCTACGGTGGCGGCGGCGGAAGGTTCATGGCTCAGGCAGGTGCTCTGAAATGGTTTGGTTGATACAATCATGAGATACTTCTCAATAAGTATACAACCTAAACCTTACATAGGCTACCACGCATTCCAGACAAGTCCAGACACCGAATAAAGCAACACACAAACAACATCCACGCAATCGTACTTACCTGATTCTCAATACACGCAACCTGCACATTAGTCTTACATTCACATTTATAAATCGCATGCACTTTCCAACCCAATCTCATGCTCGAAGGCACATGTCAAACACACCACATTCCCGACCTCCACGATTCACACTCGTGCACGCACCACCACATCATTTTCATTTAACTTGCCACACCGCACCATCTCGTGCTCAATCACTTTCCTCAGCCCGCATAAACACGCATCAAGCCTACATGATCGTGACCCGCGTAAACACGCCTCAGGCCCGATCCCATTCTCACTTTCTTTCCTCAGCCCGCGTAAACATGCCTCAGGCCTACATGATCGCAACTGGCGTAAACACACCTCAGGCCCGATCCCATTCTCACTTTCTTTCCTCAGCCCAGCCCGCGTAAACACGCCTCAGGCCTACATGATCGCAACCTGAGCATAACACGCCTCGGTCCAATCCCACAGTCGTATCATGACCCGCGTAAACACGCCTCAGGCCGGTTCAATTCCCCGCGTAAACACGCCTCAGGGATTTAGTGATCACACAAACATACTAACACACCGTATTTTATTTGTACCCCGCGTAAACACACCTCAGGGCCTTTTAGTGATCACACGCACATCGCACGCCTCAAATCTCACACGTGCACACACTCAGGCATCAATTAAATGCACATCAATGTATCAATTCCAACCATTTCAATTCAGCCTACAAGCACACATACAACCATCACAAATCACATCATTTTCTCAGCAAATCACAGCACAACAATTCCCGGCACCACACGACAATTTCACGTAATTACGAACCGAATCAAATTATCCACTCACCAATCCAAATAGAATTTTCCAGCACCTAAATCAACAATTTCCAGCCCTTAATTGGCTTCTAAATTATCACCAAAACACCTCAATCTCGTCCCTAAGGCCCACAATCAAATCAGTCCCTAAATTACCCTAAACTGCATCTAAACGGGTCCGATAATACCCGATGTCCTAGGCAAGGGTTAGATTGTGTCACGCCCCGAACCCCATCGAGCTTGCGACATCCCGCTCCGGTCGAAATGATGCGACGTCCCAAGAACGTCGCCGACCCAACCCAAACATCAGAGCCACATGTGGAAGCGAATATAAAAATCCCAGAAAGAAATATGACGGCGATGGGGTAGAACACCATAAGAATCAAACAACATCTTCATGCAGCACCAAATACACAAACATCGTATTACAAACATAAATACAGACGAACATCCTCCGCCACCGTTTTAACAAAAGTTCAGGGGTTTGGTTATCTTAACTTCACTATCGGATAACCCAAGTTAAACAACCCCTAAAATACCCTAGGGAAAGCCTACTAGTCGTCCTCCTTTCCATTCTGCTCCTGATTCTTCGAGCTTGAGTCTCCGGAAACTCACCTGCAGTTCCACTGGGCACCAAGAGCGACTCTTCGCACTTCAAAAAGAGGAGGCGATTCCCTAGGTTTACGGCTGGGGGTCTGAAATTGTGGATTATACAACTATGAGACGAATCTCAATAAGTATACAACCCCAAACTCCATATAGGCACTCACGTACCGCCAGACGAAAACACGCAGAACACACATAATCAACCAAACTAACAATCACACACGACCCTACCTGGAATCCATCATGCATGTTCCTGCACGTTAGACAATAACACAGCCAATACACCACAGCGATGAATCATAGTCACGCACGTGCCTCGATTATAAAGCAAAACCTACTTGGACACGTCCCATACTGTGCCTAGCAGTATTTTACCCCATAATCGAGCACCATAGCAATCGATACAAACACACTCGCACACTGACCCACACCACGCATCACTTTCCCAAATTTCGCACCTCAAGCCAATTCCCGCTTATTCTCAACTCTTCCACCACTACCGCGCCCGCGTAAAACGCATCAGGCTAACGGTCTTCTGACCTCGTCAGGCATCGTCACCCCGTCGGGCCGGGCATCGTCTCCTCGTCAGGGACGACATCGTCCCGCGTAAACAAACACGCCTCAGGACGGAATCCTACCTCTCCCTTTCCTTAATTACCATGCCCGCGTAAAACGCATCGGGCCAACGGTCTTCTGACCTCATCAAGCATCGACACCCCGTTGGGCCGGGCATCGTCACCTCGTCAGGGACGACATCGTCCCGCGTAAACGTACACACCTCAGGATGGATCCCCTTTTCCAACCAATCCTACCTTTCTGTACCTTCGTTCCACTCATACCACATCTATCACACGGTCACACACGGCCTCCCTTACACACGGCCACACATACGCATGGCCAAACACACACACCTCACACACATGCCACAATTTCGCATTCTCGTCATACGAACACACACCACTTAACCACACGCTCTTGGCACGCGAATTCAATGCATATTCCACGACCACGCCACTACACCTCACGGCCATACACACACGGCACACCACCTCATCACATTCAGCCCATGCACAAACCAGAACCAGCCAACCACACCAAACAATGCAATTAATCCAATAAACCCAATCAAGCCAACACAATTCCAATCAATCACCCATTTAATTCCCGATCAATCCTCAACATCACAGCCCTAACTCAGCATTCCTAAACCTCGAATTTCATCGCCCAATCAGCCCACAACCACCAAACAACCAGCCCCTGACTCAGTTCCAAAAACAGCCACAATTTTACCTAAATCGAGTCCTAAACGAGCCTAGAAATACCCGAGGTCCTAAGTGGCGATTGGGGAAGTCACTTACCTAATAAAAATAGGGTAACCTAGCTAGATAGTGGCCGGAACAGAGCAGCAGCAGCAGCGGCGTCGCCGGCGGAGACGTACGGTCGGCGACATACGAACACCGTACGGACGGCGTACGGACACCGTACGAACGGCGACGTACGGTGACGTATGGACGGCTGAAGCGTCACAGCGGCAGCGGCTCGGCTGTTCGAGCTCCGACGCAACGGCGATCGACCTCCATACGGCGGTACACGGCGATCCTTTGGCCGTGAGGAAGAGAACGAGAGGGAGAAAGAGAGAGAGGGAGAACGGACGGGTGAGGGTGATGGGTTGGGATGGCCTGGCGCGGCGGCACGGCTGGACGGCGTGCGGCGGTGCTCCGGCGGCCGGCGGCTTGCTCCGGCGTTCCTTTGCCAAGAGAGAAACCGGCGGGAGGAGGAGAACCGGCGAAGGAGGGGCTGCTAAGTGGGAGGTCTGGCCAAATGGGAGGTGAGGAGAGAGAGAGATCAAACCGGTCAAATATGGGGGGTCAAAAGGGGACACTTGTCGCGATCCGAAGCTAATACCCAAAATACCCCTAATCTAACGGTCCTCGTTTGTCCAAATCCAATAATTGAGGGGCAAAAGCGTCCAAGGTCCAATAATTGAGCTGAAAATTCATTATTAATATTCTCAAAAATTTTCCAAAATTCGGAACCCAAAAATAGTCCAAGGGCAAAATGGTCAATTTTTCGGTCCCGGGTCGAAATTCTAATTTTTGATTATACCAACCCCAAATGGGTGTGGCCAACATAATATGGCGTCGGAATCGTGAAAATAGCTTCTTAAGCCCTCGAAAATCAACTGTAAAGTCCTGGAGAATAAAATAATATTATTTTTCACTTCCGAGCTAAAATTCCAATTTTTGACCGTAACAACTCTAAATGTACGTGGCCACCCTAAAATGACATCGGCCGTGAAAAGTAATCTCATACGGCCTCAAAATCGACATCGGTGACCAGAGGGGCAAAATCGTAATTTTTTCGATCCCGAACCGAAATCCATTTTTTTGCAGAAATGGGTGGCCCCAAGGTTGGCCAAGCAAAAAATGTCATCGGATGCTCAAAATTGTCACTTTTAAAATTCTCGATTCCCGAGCGTGAATTTCAAGAAATGACTAAAATCGAACAATTGCGACTTTAGCTTATCTCTGGCTAACAGGTGGCTCTCTGGAATTACGCGCTCTCGACCCGTGATAGATACTAAGTCAAATCACGTTTAAGTTTGCTCGAGCCAAGGCGACCTCGATTGTCATGTAATTGCGAGGGTCTGTCACTAGTTCCCTTTGGATACGATCAATCAAATAGATCGGTCTCGGTTGGCCCAAAACATTCCCTCGTCAATTCTTATGATCGAAGGTCGAACTAAGGTCGAGTTCTTTGGTCGTGCGAACTCAATCCCGTAATGGCTTTACCCCTAAAATGCGCAGGTCCCGGGTGAGATCTCACTATAGTGCATTGGTCAATATTCATTTCATGAATCCCGGGAAAATGATCAAAAATTCAGAATGTTATAGATTGCGACTTACTTGGAAATTTCCAAGCAAAATCAACCTATCGAAGGTTGACTAGGCGGTTGGAACGCGGCGGTGACCTTGCAGCGGCGACGATCGGCAATGGCGGCGGTGGCTCGACTTGGGCCGGCTTGTCCACAGCCATGGGAGAGAGAGAGAGAGAGAGAGAGAGAGAGAGAGAGAGAGAGAGAGAGAGGGAAACGGCGGTGGCGTGAGGGTGGTGAGGGGAGGCTTGGTGGCGGGACGGCGGTAGCACGGCGGATGGCGGCCGGGCGGCGGCGCAGCCAAGGGGAGAGGGGTGATCGGCAGTGAGGGGGAGGAAAGGGATTTGCCGAGAGAGAGGGAGAGAGAATGGGGGAGAGAGAGAGGAAAATGGGTTTAAAAACCAATAATTTGTGCCCCTAATCGCAAAATGACCATCTTGCCCCTCTCTTTACTTTTCAATCGATGGCCGAGATTCGTTCTTATCCTGAGATCGACGGCCAAGATCGAATCTTTTCCAAAAATATCCAAGGGTAATCTGGAAATTTCATAAAATTTCAAGGGCAAAATTATCCAAAAATTGTCATTTCTAAAGTTAGGATGAAATGGCCAAAATGCCCTTCCCCAATAACACTTGGCCTTAACAAAGCTCCAGGGGTAAAACTGTCATTTTCTACTCTTCGCCAAAATTCAGTTTTTCTAAAGGATTAGGACAATTCCAAGATTGAACATTCCAATAACAACATCATCCAAATGTCCTGTAGTGACTTTCTAAATTTTTTATGCCCAATTTGGTCTCTAATTAATAACTGAATGTTATATAACGTAACTTGAGCGTGTCTTAGACTAACGGGTGGTTTTTGGGGAAATTCGCATATTCGACCCGTGACTGATACTAAATCAAGTCATGTGCAAGTTCATTCGGATCGCGACGACCTCGGTTGTCAATTTAATCGCGAGGATCGATCGCTAGTTCCGACGGGCGCGATCGTTCGGTATAGATTTTGGATCGTTCGTCAACTCACCTCGTGGTCAAACGGAATCACCTGTGATCCACTCGTATGACAATGACGAACCGGCCCATAACTATCCTAAGATCGGCCTACATTGGCTCAAAATGTCACATCGACGATTCTATGATCGAAAGTTAGTTCACGACCGAATTTCTTTAGTCGCACGAATTTAAATCCCTAATGAGCCATTCCCTAACGATTAGTATCCCAGGAATGATCAGTTCCGAGTGAGACCTAACTACAGGTACGTTCATAAAATCACTCATTTCATAAATCTCAAATGGGCAAATTTCAGAATGTCACAATCTCTGCACTTTCCGATAATCCAACATTCGACCCCAACAATAGACGCTAAGCCTATTCACAGCTGGTCAGAGGCTCGTCAACGGCACCTTCGGGTCTCCTTCAGGTGGATGGGGCCCCTCCGCTCTCAAGTTTTCCCCCAAACTCTCTCATTCTCTTCCTTCTCCTCTCCAAAACTCCTTCCAATCCTCTCTGTTCCTCTGTTTTTTTTTCATTTCTCGGTCACTTCTCCCTCTTGTCTCTCTATGTATGCAGACTCCATTTTCTTCTTTTGTGAGTGCATGTACAAAGGCAACAAGAAAGAGAAAGTGTGAGAGAGCCCCTTTTTGTGTTTATTTTGACCTTTCTGCACTAGACGTCCCTCTCTCTCTACTTTTATGATAATGCTTCTTTTGTCTTTTCTTATCTTTGCTTCTTTTGTGAAAGTGTGGATGGAGATTGAGAGAGAGAAGAAATCCCTTCATATCAGCCCAGGGAAGAGCTCCCCTTTTGTCTTTTACTTTTCTTTTTTTCTTTTTTTTAACATTTTATAATGATTTTTTATATAAAATAAAAAGAAAAATATGCTCTACTAAATTCTATTAATGCAAATGCACCTACTATCATGTGCCATGTAATTTAATGAAAATATTTTTGTTTAGGGGTTAAACATTAATCCCTAATTTTCGTGCAATCAAACCCTAAACGGATAGGTAAGAATTAGGTGTTAATAGCTACCCCTCTTCGAAGGGAATTTCAACGAAGTTCCATTCGAAGATAAAAATGTACCTATATTTTTGCCCTAGAGGGATATGGGATAGTGTAGTGGCCTAAGGCGTGAGATTTTTTTTATCTCACGCCTTAGGCGTGAAAATATTGATTGATTTTTTTTGTACGAAATAAAACTAAAAAAACGCCTAGGGACTAAAACCCTATGAATGGTAAAGGGATTAAAACCCTGAAGGTACGTCTAGGGACTAAAACTCTACGAACGGCAAAAGGGATAAAACCCTAAAAGTACGACTAGGGACTACAACTCTATGAACGTTAAAGATTCTGCCTAGGTACTAAAACCCTACGAACGACAAATGGGATAAAACCCTGGAAGTACACATAGGGACTAGAACCCTATGAACGTCAAATGCTCCACCTAGGGACTAGAACCTTATGAATGGCAATAGATCCCGCCTAAGGACTAAAACCCTATAAACGGCAATTGGAATAACACCTTGAAGGCATGCCTAGGGACTAAAACCCTATAAACGTCGAAGATTCTGCCTAGGGACTAAAATCCTATGAACAGCAAAGCGACTAAAACCCATAAAGTACGCCTAGGGACTAAAACCCTATGAATGTCAAAAGCTCCACCTAGGGAGTAAAATCCTATGAACGGCAATAGATCTCGCCTAGAGACTAAAACCCCATGAACGACAATAGAAATAACACCTTGAAGGAACGCCTAGGGAATAAAACCCTATAAACGTCGAAGATTCTACCTAGGGACTAAAATCCTATGAACGGCAAAGGGACTAAAACCCATAAAGTATGCCTAGGGACTAAAATCCTATGAACGTCAAAAGCTCCGCCTAGGGACTAAAACCCTATAAATGGCAATAGATACCACCTAGGGGCTAAAATCCTATGAACAGCAATAGAAATAATACCTTGAAGGAACATCTGGGGACTAAAACCCTACAAACGTCGAAGATTCTGCCTATGGATTAGAACCCTATGAACGGCAAATGGACTAAAACCCATAAAGTACGCCTATGGACTAAAACCCTACAAACGTCAAGGGTTTCGCCTAGGGACTAAAACCCTATGAATGGCAATAGATCCCACCTAGGGACTAAAACCCTATGAACGGCAATAGGAATAACACCTTGAAAGAACGCCTAGGGACTAAAACCTTATAAACGTCGAAGATCCCGCCTAGGGACTAAAACCCTATGAACGGCAAATTGCACTCAGGATTTTGAAATACCTAGGTTTTTGCACTCAAGGTTTTTGGAATATCTAAGGTTTTTCACTCAGGGTTTTATGTTGTAAAAAACATTATTTAAGAATAGACCCGTGAACCTTTTTGAAATCAGGGTTTAAGGAAAGACCCATGAACCTTTTGAAAACATGGTTTAAGGATAAGACCCAGAACCTTTTAAAATCGAGGTTTAAAGAAAGACACGGAACCTTTTGAAATCATGATTTAAGGAAAGACCCGGAACCTTTTGAAATCGGGGTTTCAGGAAAGACTTGGAATCTTTTGAAATCAAGGTTTCAAGAAAGACATAGAACCTTTTGAAATTGGGGTTTTAGGAAACACCCGGAACTTTTTGAAATCGGGGTTTCAGGAAAGGCCCGAAACCTTTTGAAATCGGGGTTTCAAGAAAGGCCCGAAACCTTTTGAAATCGAGGTTCAAGAAAGATCCGGAACCTTTTGAAATCGAGGTTTCAAGAAAGACCCGGAACCTTTTGAAATCGGGATTTAAGGAAAGACCCGGAACCTTTTGAAATCAGGGTTTCAAGAAAGACCCGGAACCTTTTGAATTCGAGGTTTAAGAAAAGACCCGGAACCTTTTGAAATCATGGTTTTAGGAAAGACCTAGAACCTTTTGAAATCGGGATTTAAGGAAAGACCCAAAACCTTTTGAATTCGGGATTTAAGGGAAGACCCAGAACCTTTTGAAATCAGGGTTTCAGGAAAGACCCAGAACCTTTTGAAATCGAAGTTTAAGGAAAGACCTAGAACCTTTTGAAATTGGGGTTTAAGGGAAAACCCAAAACCTTTTGAAATCGGGGTTTAAGGAAAGACCCGAAACCTTTTGAAATTAGGGTTTCAAAAAGGCCTAGAACCTTTTGAAATCGGAGTTTAAAGGAAAATCCGGAACCTTTTGAAATCGGGGTTTAAGAAAAGACCTAGAACCTTTTGAAATCAAGGCTTCATGTGGGGAGGCTCCAAGCTGCAAAAACTCACTGTGCAAGGAAAAAAGACTTTGGGCTGCGAAACCTCGCTAGGTTGATGGGGTGCTTCGGGCTGTGAAAGCTCACCGTACAATTCCGAGGCTGTAAATCCATCAATCAAGAAGATTCCGAAATGGCCACTATACATTTAACGAAATATGTTATAACAGGTGCCCTAATAGGGAAAGCATACCAGGCAAGATCGATGTCATTCGGATGTCATGAATGACACTATCAAAAGAATATCTTCTCTGAGAAAGTGTTAATTGCATGAGCAAATCAAACTAAATTCAATTGTTTAGAAAACATTTAACATCATTCAATATCACAAGATTGCCATCGGGCTTGAGAAGTGTCATTAATCATCAAATTCCCTTAAGAGAAAGTATTTAGTCAAAATGATCTTAACTCATGAAAAGGGCTTGTTAAACATGCCAAACAATAGCTCCATAATCGGAAAGGGCTTCTCACAACTCTCAAGAAGGCTATTTAATCCCATCCATTGATGTGGAAATAGTCTGATCTCTAATGTACCTCACATTACCAATGTCGAAGGCATTGAGAACCATTCGTAATAAGTACACATTGACCAATCCATGAGGTCTTTTGTAAGTACTATAATGTGGGCTTGGTCATGGTTTCAACAACAGATAATCATCAATGGCTGAGAAATGAAATAATCATTTATCATCATTTTCGCCAGGTTTACAAGTCAAGAAACCTTAAGATAAGATAAGACAACCTTGCCTCCACTTCTTCAAGCGATAGCTTCTTTGTAAAGTCCTTATTTTCACTTGAATCATCCCAATCAGAAGAGACTTTAGGAAAAGGTTGTAATGTTGGCTCAGTGAAAGCCTTGAAAGGCTCAGAAATTCTCAAATGGGATTTAAGAGTTGGTGATTATCATGGCATCATTACCGTATCATCCAATCTTTTCGAAGGCACTCGACTTTTAAAATCCGACTTGTCTCGAAAGTCCATTGGCTAATCATTTCAATGCAAGAGCTTTGCTCTTTTCTCTAATGGCGTTTGCACTTGCCATGATCTTTCTTTCTTTCTTTCTTTTTTGTAAGCATTTTACTTTTGACATTTTTTTTACAAGAGAACTTTTCTCTGGACGTGATTTTTCTTTTTATGGGCATTGGCCTTGCTTTTACCAGCCACATTGCTTTTTCATGCCCCCTAACTTTCATTTGACTTTTGCTTATTTGAACATTTTAAGCTCTTAGGACTTTCGAGATTTTTTACACACTGTCACATAAGCACCAATTGCCTTGGTAAATTATGCGCCTTGCCTTAGTGTGGGGAGACAATCACCACTCAGGCTTTTGAAATGAATGTTCAGGCTCAACATAGCTAAATAAAGGGTATGAGTGTTTGGGTAGAGAAAGAAATGCCCTTCTTTATTTTGGGATGCTTCGAGCTTCCACAAGGATTTACTTGAAATTACCACAAAAAGATTGATGCAAGTGAGAGCAAAGAAATCTTTTTCACCAAATAGTGTCAACCAAAATCTCCAATTTGCCCCATTGTAGAGTGGTTCTTGACAAGGGTATTTTGTGAATTCTTCACATTTGAAAGCTCAAATGGGCTTAATTATGATCACTTGTAGTGTGTAGGATAGACGGAAGAAATGCCTCTTTTCACTTTGATCCATGTACTACTCGCAAATGAATCCCTCGTCCTTAAACAACACGGTTTTTCTTTTCTACTCAACTCTCAAAGTGTTTACGGGACGTGTTTGAGAATGGTTTGCCTTTCTTCATCCTAAGCGTTTCTCACTTGGCATGATTAATATCTCCTTTCATTTTGTTGAGATCAGTAAAGTTGATTAATCTCCATATGGAATTTTGATTCAAAACGAATGATCCATCAGGCATAAAGACAACCTTTGGATAAAGATGATGTTCATAATTTTTGTGAAACATTTTCTTTTACAATTTCTACTTTTGTGCTCTTTTTTTTTCAATTTCCATTTTTGTGCTTGTTTTTACAAAAACATTAAAACTCTGTTTTTTTGTAATGAAAATTCTCCATTTGATTTTCATTTGAATCTTGGGGGAAGGGTACTTACCTGCGGCACGGTGACTTGGTAACCCTGTAAAGAATAAGAAATAATGTGTTAGTGCATGAATCTTTATAGATTGAAAAATTGAAAACGATACATCATTACCCTTCACTTGCATTTGTCCTTCGGGTCTTTGATGTTTCCTATCAAAGTAAAAGAGAATCATGTCAAAAATGGAATCAAAATAGACAATTGGAAACGATACAATTTATCCTAATTTAAATTCGTCTCCTTGGATGTTTGACAACTCCCTTCATTTGAATTTGTTTTCTTGTATGTTTGGCAACTCCCTTCATCCGCTTTCTTCCGCCTTGATTTTTCGGCATTGTTTTGATATTTGAGGGCATTGTCCCTTGGATGCTTTGCCCCATTTATTGCATGTTTCCTTGGTAAGAGGTGTGTCGCTCCCACGGTCAATGTGCGCATTTGTTTATAAGTGATGAGACATGTTAGTTTCATTCCAAAATTGAATTGGACTAATTTAGGAACGATACGCCCTTTTTGTGTTGAATCGAATGACTTCGCTTTATCTTGCATCATGGGTGAGGGTTACTACTGTTTGAGTGACCTGCCCCATTTATTGCCCTACGAGAAAGGAAATAAAACATGTTATCTCCATTCTCAAATGGACTCAATTTAGGAACGGTACACCTTTTTCTGATGAATCCAATGTTTTTCCCCCATCATGCTTCTTTGGCAGGGGTGAGGGGGAGTTCATTGCGCTCCACAGTAAATTAGATGTTTTCCCATTCGTCATTGGTGGAAACATTGCCCTCTTGATCAAGTGCACTCTGCGTTTTAGTCAATTAATTTTGATGCACGTAGTCTCGCCCTATTCATGTCGAGACTTTTATTCAAATCCATCCAAGATAAATGGAAAGGATGTGTCATTTCTATGCTAAAGTGATTGAACTTTGGGAAAAAAAAACACCATTTTTCATTGAATTGGGTGACTCTGACATTCCATGCCCCCGGTCTATCTCCCAATTAAGCATCTCCTTGTTGTGATTTGTTAGCAAGAAGTGTTGCCCCATAATGCACTCAATCGGTGATTAGGACATGTCACATTTGACTCGGTTTCCAAGCGTTTATACTTTTGTCTTTAGAGGAGGTGAATGTCGAACAAATCATTCATTTTACCAATTTGAAAAAAATGGATGGACGAGCCAGTTGTTGCACGAGAAATTCCTATTGGAACGATTACAACCTTACCATCTCAAGGTATCATCTTGCGGTCCCAATTGAGTAAGTGACCAAGCAAAAAAATATAAAACCTTAAGCAAGTCCTCTTTTTTTAAACTTATTTTCGAAACATTTTGAAAGTAAGGCATGAAAGCCTAACCCGGGGGCTTAGTTTGAAGTACTACAAGTACTTTCAAAGACCAATGATATGAACTAAAACCTCATTACTCAAGGACGATAGCCACAAGATTTACAAACACATCGATTGGGTTCACAATTAAACCCAAATCAAAAAACACGATTCCCAATTAGAATAAAGACAAGGACATGGTACAAAAAAAACTCTTGCATAGAGGAATGCAATAAATAATTTTCCTCCTAGCTTTAAAGTCCACTTCTTAGCGTGGTCAAGCGAGAAGATTCCAAAGAAGGGCCGTTGCGTATAACCTGCAAAAGGAAGACAATGTCAGTACGTGAATGAAAAAATTGATCTCTCAATGAAGCCACCTCTTATAACGAAAGCAAGGCGACGATACCTGCCCCATGGTCCCTATTTGCAGGGATTTGGTATTTTGCCAAGATTTCGTAGTAAGAGGAGAAATCATTAAAAGATCAAATCGCGGCTATCAATCGAATGCCCATTCTATTCCAAAAGTTTCATGCGCAAGATGTGGCATCAATTGTGAAAGACTGATTTGTGATTTTGGTTTTTGGAAAGACGAAACAATTCTTGTTTTAAGAAAATACACAAAATGTGATTTGAATTCCAATTCCGAAATGTGAACAAGAAAGAATTTTTTTGAAAATGTGATTTCAATTTTATGCCCCAAAATACAATCTTGACTTGGAAGAATTTCTATACAAAATGTGATTTTAAGCCCATTATTGAAAATTTAGACAAGTTCATCTGTTTTGTAGGGCAAAATCGGAGATGTTTGAGACTTATGCTCAAGGCTCATTGTCAAGAGTGATTGCCCGAAATTTTTAATTATGAGCTTAGATCACCTAGGGCATTCGATTGATTTCCATGAATTTCAAAAATGAAAGTTTCAACCAAAAGTGAACAAGTAAAGAGAGAAACCATACTTACAGTGGATGACAAACTTTTAATCACATAAACATGTGAATATAACGTGCGGCTGATTCCTACTCTAGACGGCTTAACAAAGTGAAGCTAAGAAGGTGATTTGACTGTTGCAGTCTCGCGTTGAAGCCAGGTCCTTTTAATTTCAGCTCGGTCAAAAGGAATATCCTACAGTCACGCAATCTCGCGGACAAAGATAAATACTTACGACACCAAGAGAGAATTTTCGGGGAATAGAAAGGCAACCTCTACATTGCAGTCTCACGTTCGAGGTTGTATCTTTCTTAACACCATCCCAAAGTATCCTATCGTGGCCCAGGTCCGACAGCATGGTTGTGTGTACAACAGTGTAGTGCTAAAATATTTAAAGCATGCACACCAGTTTATAAGCAATCAACGCTTCAAGAGTTCGAAAAAATAAACATTCATTCCCAAATCCCAAACCTGCAAAACAAGGGGTCAACAATCACTCATCACCTTATAACTCCCAACTGCAAGAACATTTTACACAATGTTAGCGGATTTACCTTAGCCTTCACGATGCCCTACCATAAGACCATGTTAGTTAACAAGCAATCAAGCTATACTAGGCCTAAGTCCTCAGGTCCCTAGCGGAGTAACGAGCTCCCCAAACCGGCCTCGCCGCCTAAGGAGTTTGGCTAATGGATTACTAAGTTTAAACCTGGCTCGAGCTCTCCTAAGCCCATATCAATTCATGACTTAGGTTTACGTTATTAACATGTAAATCAATTTCATTTAGGAGTCGCCACTAATCAGTTTTTGGTGGGTCGATTAGACACCCAAGTAAAGCATGGGAGACTTGCTTTACTTCTACGAACCAGAGAGTTTAAGGGTTCAAGGACTTGATCACACTAATTAATCAACTAGTGCCCTTTCAGTACCTAACCTTGTTAAAACACCACCTAACGTATTCATGCAGCAATTGAGAGTCTCAAAATTCCATCCCTAACTGAGGTAAGGGAATCAACAATCAATACGTGAACCTAATGTGCTTAATCAACCACATGCAAGATTAAATTAAACGTGCAATTCGAAATGTGTAAATCAAGCAACGTGCAATCAAACATGGCACCAATCACACAAAAGGGCAAGAAAAGCCAATTCCAAAGCCCAAATAATGTTTTTTGATTTTACGGATTTTTTGGGATTTTAAATATTTTTATTAATAAAATAAGAATTCTGGATCGGGTCCCCTGAACCGATCCGCCCACCTGCCTAACCTGGCTCTCCGACCAACCCCGGACCCCCCTTTAGCAATTTCTTTTCTAATTTTTTTTTCTTTTCCCCTCTTTTCTTTTTCCTTTCTTTTTGTTTCTTTTTTCTTTTCTTATTTTTCTTTTTACTTTTCTTCTGGTCTTCCTCCTCTTCGTGCGTTCCTGCGCAGAATGTCCCCTCCTTCGCTGGGACTTCTTCACCGAGAGCTTCCCCCACACGCGAACTTCCACCGTGACTACGCCAGGGGACGCCCACCGTCGGCCTTATGCCGTCACCGCCGGTCGACGCTCCGGCGATGACACCAGTGGCCGAAAACGACCCTATCTCCGCACTTTCCAACAATCCAACATTCCCCAACAATAGACGCTAAGACTGTTCGCGGTTGGTCGGAGGCTTGTCGACGGCACCTCCAGGTCTCCTTCAGGCGGATGGGGGCCCTCCGCTCTTAGGTTTTCTCCCGAACTCTCTCGGTTTCTTCCTTCTCCTCCCCAAAACTCTCTCCGATGCTCTCTTTTCCTCTGTTTTTTTTTCGTTTCTCGGTCACTTCTCCCTCTCTTTTTTTTTCCCCTCTCCCTCTCATCTCTCTACGTATGCAAACTCCATTTTCTTCTTTTGCGAGTGCATGTACAAAGGCAACAAGAAAGAGAAAGTGTGAGAGAGCCCCTTTTTGTGTTTATTTTGACCTTTCTGCAGTGGACGTCCCTCGCTCTTTACTTTTATGATAATGCTTCTTTTGTCCTTTCTTATCTTTGCTTCTTTTGTGAAAGTGTGGATGGAGATTGAGAGAGAGAAGAAATCCCTTCATATCAGCCCAGGGAAGAGCTCTCCTTTTGTCTTTTACTTTTCTTTTTTTCTTTTTTTTTAACTTTTTATAATGATTTTTTATATAAAATAAAAAGAAAAATATGCTTTACTAAATTCTATTAATGCAAATGCACCTACTATCTATGTGCCATGTAATTTAATGAAAATATTTTTGTTTAGGGGTTAAAAATTAATCCCTAATTTTCGCGCAATTAAACCCTAAACGGATAGGTAAAAATTAGGTGTCAACACATGTGTAGATCATTAAATTAAAATGTTGGCTACTTCAACATTTTTTTGAGGGAACCTAGGTACGACTTTGAGTAAAATTCTTGCATATTGGCGTTTGGTTGATCGTTACGTGTTCAAATTAAGAAGTATATGTTTGATCCTCTCATGGCAACCTTGAATTGATCTGCTGAGATCTCCATCCGTATGTTGCCTGCTCAGTCTTTTGCTCAAATTTTCAGCCTCGGTTTCAGTCCATCTCGTTTAAGTCTCGTTGTCAGACGTGACTCTAATGTCGATTGATCTTTAGAGATGGCTGAGAATCACTTGTATGAAAATGAAATCCATCGTGATGTGTTTCTTCCAAGTCCAGAAAGTACCTCAACCATATTTGTTGGATGCCCTTGGTGACGAGTACGCAGTTTGTTGTCAGGGCATGTGCAATTTTAACTGGACGGGACTCGACTAATCAACAAGCACGGTTATGTTTCTGGCTTGAAGAATCCCTCATATTCCGTACCAAACCCAGTAGCTGTTGTGATTATTCCATTACCTGTTCGTGTATCCAATTACATACATGTGACAAGGCCTGAGCTAGATCACAACGTTTCTGTCCTAACTCTTCAGCATTTGATTTTTTTCCCATTTATTGATGGGCGGGCATCCAATCATTGACATGCTTGCTACGGGGCTAGAGAAGGCGTACGACTACAACACACTGATACAAAAACGCGACACCGCATAGTTGCTGACCGCATTTTAGCTGACGGGATAGGATAAGTTTACATGTGAAGCAAATGAAAACGATTTCGATCGTATATCACCAAATAAAGAAAAACTAACTATTTCCCTAGAAAATTATTTCTAGAAAATCATTTTCCTCTTTTATTGAGTTTTGCGCAAAACAAACGCATCATTAGAATATGAATATGAATACAAATTAGTAGGCTTTCCCAGTTTGACAACGATACGCGCGATTTTGCTCTGTTTTATGTCTTGACGTAAGCTTATCATGATGTCGAGTAAATATTTTTTGTTTCTTATTCTGCGTTGTCCTCACTTACACTCAGCAATTCCCCCTTCTCATTGGATCTTCAATTTGCAATGTTTAGTTATATATGCCAGGTGTAATTGCTAATTATTAAAATTCATTCTTTCAGGCACGGCATTTTTCCCCTTGCAGAGCTGCGGCATGAATCGTTCCTGTACACATCTAGTTCGTGACGGTGACGTCATTAACTTTTAGTAAGGCTCGGGGGATGCAAAGGTTTACAAAGCTGTGGCAAACTGTGCATGATGGGCAATGTACGAGCACCCCATCAGAACTCAATACCTTCATCCGGGGAGATCGCCAAGGAACCCAAGTCCGAGCCCGTTAATATATCTAGTTAGATCCACCTTCGCTCAAAAGCTTAAATCAATAAGTTATGGGCCAACTAGGATATATTAACTGCTCAATACTACACCAATTCTCCGATGTGAGACTTCTCTAACACAACTCACACGTGTATCTTAACATTTATCAATAATCCTTGAAGATCAACCGCTTTTGTAGTTCGTAGATACAAATTTACAGATTCATACAACATTGCCTTTTATTCATAACTTGCATGTTCCGGGCTAGATAATCGTTTATGAGATTCACTCATGCTTTTGAAACTCTAGACTATTGAAGTCGTGCCTTCTTCAACGTAACATCAACTATATCTATTCTATGCCGTGTCGAACCGGTTCCATTTCATGGACACCCGAGTGGGTGGAGAATGCAAATGATATGCAGCACAAGTGATTTAATTGTTGCTGCCTTTGTAGGATAGAGATGGTCAAGCAACGATAGCGGCATCGAAGCCCATTGCCAAGGGAGAAGAGGTAATCTCATGGGGCTTAATCTGGCTAGCTAGCATATGCTCAGACGAATTTATGCCAGCTTTGGTGAAAAGCAATGCAGCTTCATTCTCTTATGATGAGAATGTGTGACTGAGAGGTGAGAAATCGTGAAATTTTGCAGGTCCCCATTTTATACATAGACAAGGATTTACCCTTTGAAAAGAGACAGGCACTGCTTGCAGACTATGGTTTCCCATGCAAGTGTGCGAAGTGCCAAGAAAAATCTTAATGGACACTAATGCATAAGTTTGCAGCCAATGTTCGTTCGCACCACTGATTATGGTTTAAGGGTTCAACTGTGGTCGTGAAAGCTGTAACAACATAAGTATGACTTAATTAAAGGTTATGTTTGATCAACCGATATCCATACATTAACTTCACGAGCCATTTTCCGTGAGTTATATTGGGAATCTAACATATTTTCAATGTAATTACATAGATGAGATTAAAAAGAAACAAAGCAAAAAAAAAAAAGGACAACAAGAAAAGAAACAAACCGAACCTAGGTGGACAATGGACATCGATAAATTCGTTAGACCGAATAATTGAATAGCACAGGTATATTAGCATTTCAATGAATAGGTATATCAACATCTCATTGATTTAAACCACCCGTCTGGGTGGCGCTGCTGGAGCGCGCACTCTTCCTCTCGCAAAAGGTTGAGTGTTCGAATCCCAGGCGCCGCAGGGTGACTTAACCGGTGGCACGTGTGTGGTGGCTAGCACGTGTCGCCCACAGGGTTTACTCTCCAGCTGTCGGCCGTGCGGGGGTTCCCTGGGTTATCAAAAAAAAAAAACATCTCATTGATTTAAAAGTAAATGTTCACGCCATTTTTTATTTATATTTATTTATATACTTATTTTTTTTTGTTTATATACAAAATTAAAATAGTAATAGAAAATATTTATTGGTGGTGAGTACTATATAAATTAAATGGCCGAAAGAATGTCGGTGGGCATGATTATCTAGCATTTTTTCACATATGACATGACACGCGGTGTGAAATGTGAAGATGGCCTTCACCTGATAATTACTAAATGACAAGCTTGAAAGGAATCGTATCGATCAACTTAGGCGGAAATCTAGTTAAATAATGATGACCAGTGACCCTAGACTAAAAGAACTTCCATGATTGAAATTTACCCGGACCTTGTGCTGGACCTTACGCGAAAAGAAAGAGCGTTCAATAGTGACAAAGTTGGAAAGAAGGACTTCGATGAGGGACCTTACGGGGAAAGGAGGGTGGAAGTAGAGGTGAGCGGTTCCCGATCTGGTCCAGTCCGGTCCCACCCAAGAATCAGGAATCGGACCGGAAAAATCGGTTCCCAGTTTCTAGGGCCAAGGACTGGACCGGCTAGTCCTGGGACCGTGGATCGGACCGGACCATCGGTCGGTCTGGTCCAGTCCGGTTCCAATGAAACCAATTTTATTCAACCAACAATGGCTATAGTGTCCAAAAATTCTTAACAAAATACTTAACAATCACGAAACAATTACTAAATGAAAAAACCAGACCTACCTCCATGTTCTCTCTAGTGCTATTGATCAAATATAGAAGTTTTTCAGGGTGCTTCTACTGAATTAGGTAGGTCAAAGATCAAGCTTTCGGCAAACAACATTGACCAAACAGAATAACCAACAATGTAATGTACTGCTGTGATTCCACAATGTCCAGATATCCAATGTAAGGAAGCAGAGATATACACTGGACCTTCATCGCACATGATGTACCAATGACATACCAATAAATTTTAAAAATGTAAATAAATAAATATATTTTCTGAGCAAAAAAAGAAAATTATCGGTCCGGTCCGGTTCGCACCCTAGAACCGGGAACCGGTTTCACTTTTAGGAACGTAACAGCCTGAATTTCGATATAATTCCGGGACCAATAAAATTGATATTATTTCGCATTTCATTTTAGTAAGTCTCGCCCAGAGCTGATCACTCTCGGGATACTAACCAATAGGGTATGGCTAACTAGAAAATGGTACGTGGACCAGGGACCCGATCGTGAATTGGACATCGATTACAAGAAATGATGAGAGAATATTTTGGGCCAACATGGGCCGATCTTAGAAAAAAAGTGACGGATGTGGTTTGGCCAAGGCCAACGTTGTACAATCAGATCGCAGGTGATTCTGCACGACTGAAAGTACACGTGGTCAACCAGTCCTGAACTTGAACCGAACGATCGTGACCTCTGGGACTAGTGATAATTTCTCATTCTCTCAATGATCAGGACCGTCATGACTCAGATAGCCCTAGGTCGATACGCGTAACCTCCAAATAGCCGCCCGTTAGTGAGAGACCCGGAAAATTGAAAGTTAGCAAGTTTTGATCACGAAATTGGATCCGGACTTCGGTATCGATCTTCGAAGGCCTGAGAAGTTATTTTCACGAATCTGACGTCATATTACGCTGGCCACACACGTTTGGGGATAGTACGGGCAAAAAATGGAATTTCGACCCGAAAGTCAAAAATTACTATTTTACCCCTGTAGGCGCCGACATTGGTTTTCGAGGCCGTATGAGGTTATTTTTCGAGGCCAATATCATTTTTGGGTGGCCACGCATATTTGTAGCAGTTACGGTAAAAAATTGGAATTTTGGCTCGGAAGTGAAAAATAATATTATTTTAATCCTCAAGACTTTGCGATCGATTTTCGAAGGCTTAAGAGGCTATTTTCGCGATTCCGACACCATATTATGTTGGCCACACCCATTTGGGATTGATATAGCCAAAAATTAGAATTTCGCCCCGGGACCGGAAAAATGACCGTTTTGCCCCTGGGCCGTTTTCAGTTCCGAATTTTGGAAAAATTTTGGGATAATTAAATATGGATTATCAGCTGCATTATTGGGGCTAAAGACCATTTCGCCCATCAATTATTTAGCTAGAACGAACGTCGGCCGTCGGATTAGGGGTATTTTGGTTAAACGGCCCGGATCGGCGACACTTGGCTCCCCTAGCCCCTATTATTTGACCAATTTAAACCTGTTTCTCTCTCCTCTCAGCCCCATCTGGCTAGAACTCTCTCTCTCTCTCCTCCCGAAATCTCTCTCTCTCTTGTTCTCTCTCGGCCAAGCCTTGCCGGAGTTCACCGTCGGCCGCCGAAGCGCCGCCGCCGACCGCCGTGCCTCGCCGTCGACCACCTCAGTCCCTAGCCTCAGCCTCAGCCTCACCCGGCCCCTTTCTCTCTCTCCCTCTCTCTCTTTCTTTCCCTTTTTCTTCCTGGGATAGCACCGCCGCCGCGCCGAAGCCCGATCGGCCGAGCTGGTGCCACTGTGACGTTTCCGACGTCCGTACGTCACTGTTCATCGCCGTCCGTGTAGTGTCCGTACGGTCCGTACACCGCCGTCCGTACGACGCCACCGGGAACATCGTCGCCGGTTCCACTGTTCACCAGTGATCGGTCGCCATTCCTCGTCGTTGTAAGTTGGATTAAGTGAGTATATTTCCTAAACCCGGATTAGGACTGATAGTGTATTTTTTTGGACTGATTTAGGTATTATCGATGTATAATTCGGACTGGTTTGAGGACTGATTGGTGAAATTATAATATGAGGAATTTAGTGAGATTTTTATAGATAATTATGGGGCCCGGATTGAGAAAATAGCGGTTGTCCACATTTTTGGAGAATGTACCAGATTATATTGGACAACAAGAATTATAACCTGAATGGCCAGGTTTACCTAGAATGATTGACTGTTGATTGATTGGTAATCAATTGTGTTTAATTGTGAAATGTCATGTTGCGTGCTCGTGTGGCTAAATCGTGCGGAGTGTGATTGGCCAATTGATGGCTTGAATTGTGTATTTGGGATTGGGCCGCACGGTATTAATTGGCTAAGTGAGCATGCTATTTATAAATTGGGCACTGTGTGGTTATATGGATTTGACTGAGTGCATGTGGTTTAATGATGCTCATGTTGCATTTTTCATGGTCACGCATTATGTATGCCGAGAGTGGGGCATGTGATGAAATTGTGTAGAAATGCGTGTCTTCCATGAGCATGTGATCACCTAATTGCCCGATGCGTTTCACGCCGGATTCTGATAAAAATTGGCAGTGTGCCGTGTAATCACTTAAGGCCTTCGGGTCGTGGCCTTCGGGTCATGCCGTCCTCATGCACTTTGTAGCAGCAGGACGATGCTCGGTATGTCCGGAAGACGACCAGCCTCATGCACTTTGTAGCAGGCTTTGGTTCGTAAGGAGATCGGTGTTGCGTCTCATGCACTTTGTAGCAGGCTAGAGACACTGGGCCATGTGATGCGTTTTTACGCTGGCCGCAAAAAGTTGTGGCCTTCGGGTCGAGTTAACAATTGTGGGCCTTCGGGTCGTGGCCTTCGAGTCGTAATAATAAATTGAGCATTTGCTGGTGTGCTAGTGTGGGCCAGTGGGCCGAGACATGAATTTGGCGTGAAAATAACATATGCATGCATAGAAATGCATGGGCCAGTATGTGAGTGTGTAGAACTCGGTGAATGGCTTGTAATACGAACATTGATGAGAGTGAGCATGCGTATGACGTACGTATGAATAGCGTGTCCGTGTATGTGAGTTGAGAATTACATTGAAATGCTAACCTGCAGGGGCAGCCAGGTAAGTGACTAGGGCCCGAGGGCCCAGGTCAGAGAATGATTGTGATCGATATTGCTTTGTTGATTGTATTATACTTGTCGGGAGAATGCATGTTAGCCTAGTCTAGGTTTAGGGGTTGTACTCGCTGAGATTCGTCTCACGGTTGTAATAACCCAACTTTTCAGACCTCCAGCCGTAAAGATGCCGAATCCGCCACTTTTTGGAATACCTGTACAGATACACCAGTACACCAGTACACCAGTACATACCCCATAGGAAATAGGGAATCTTATGTGAGATATCGATCCGTGGTGTTTGTAAACGTAGGAGAGTATTTTCATCGGACGCAGGAGTACGTGGCCCGGTGCTTGCGAGATATAGACGGAAACCTCGGGCAACCCCTTAGGACTTTTGATGTGCCGATTGACCAAGATGGATTGATGATTTCACGAATGGCTGATGGTGAGATAGTCAATTCTCAGCATGTGTATGACGTAGACGGCGTGGATGAGCCCATGCATGGGGAGCCTCAAGTAACCGCCGAAGATCGTGATCAGCTCGAAGACGAAGAAGATGTATTTGAAGACATGGACATAGATGACGAGGAAGAAATTGGAGAGGTCGCTGAGGTGGGGTCCGATGTGGAGATAGGAGCTGAGGAAGATGACGAGTTAGGTCTTTATCTGGACCCAGAGTTAGAGCTAGATTCGGAGGACGAGAGAATAGCAGCCGAGGATATGGAGTCAGAGGAGTCGGAGCCCTCAGAGGAGTCTTCAGAGGAACCGTCGAGCGACTCATCGGAGTCCTTGGACCCTAACTGGGAGCCCTAGAGTAGGCCGGTACCTTGGGAAGCGAAGACCGTCTCTTTTTGAATGGCGATCCTACCCTAGTTAGCCTAACCACCGGTGCCACTTACCCTTTTTTATATAGTGGCAGTTGTCTACTGATGTTGTGGTTTTTTTTTTTTGGGTTGTACAAATGGATAGTGTAAAAAGGTTTTTACTATATTAGCACAAGTGTATATTCTTGTTTGATGGCTGTTCTACCTTGGTCTCACGTATGTTGTTTTGTACGGGTGTATATATATATTTATATACGTTATTTCCGCATGTGCCCTATCTCTGATTTGATGTTAGGTCGGCAACGTTTCCTGGGAGCGCTGCATTTGAATCGACCGAGAGGGATGTTAGCGCTTCATGGGGTACGGGGCGTGACAAGGAACCGGGAATTGGACTGATACTCCCAAGAATCGGACCAAACCAGCCGGTTCGGTCTGGTCCCGGCTTGGGCAGTCCATCATGCTCACCCCTAGGTGGAAGTTGCTCCTTTTATCTTAATCGTGCCTCCTCTCGCCGGATAAATCTTCTCATGCACCATGAAAAGATACACTTTGCGAAACTATAGACTTAACTACTTAGCAATCAAGTGTTTTTATCAATCTCCATCTTCGATTGATGCATTAGCAAATGTCTATATTTTCCATAAATGATATTTGCTCCAACACTTGGTTAAAACCTGTAAGCTTCCCGTCGATGACTTTACCAATAATTTATCGATTTCTTTCAAGTAGTCAACTGCTAAAAGATTTTTCCATCAATAACTCAAGTTGTATACTGGAATCTCACGATCTTGTTGTATTGACATCTTGCATTACCAATGAGTTGATAGCTCGCTGATTGTTTCGTTTCATCGATGATTTATGTTTAAACCAAATTGTGCTCTCATCATATGAGCTTGCTATTCATATGATATCAATTAAGAGAGTCAACTCAGGTGGAAGGAAAGAGAGTCAATTAGTGACCTTCGCGGAAAGGAAGACCTTACGCGGAAAGAAAGAGAGTACATGATGACAAGTTGAAAACTGTTTCTATCTGGTTGGCCCACTTGATGAGAAAATGCTACGTGGTAGTTGCGGAAATATATTACTATATCATTGTACTCTAATATCATAGAGCAAACCGTCTTACTCCGTAAGTCACATTCCTCGTCTGTGACCCAATGACGCGGACATTCATATTGCAAGGCACCGAGCACCACCTATAAAATGTGCTTCCCTCTCTTGTACTCTGCTCATCAAAACCAAGTTGTGTCTCTTTCAAACAAAATGGCTCCCTCTTCGTGCTTCTACATGTTCATGCACATGCTTTTCTTGTACTTGCCATCTCAGCCTATTGGCGCTCACAATCTCTGTCGTTCTGTGAAATCTCTGTGTCTCCAAGACAAAATGTCTGCACTGCTGCATTTTAAAGAGAGATACGAAATCACCAATGTTTCCCGTGATCCTCTCGCTCGTCCTAAGACTCTATCCTGTAAAAACAGTCAGGATTGCTGCTCCTGGGATGGGATCGAGTGCGATGAGAACACGGGCCATGTAATTGTTCTCGACCTATAAAACATTCTTATCACAAGGCAGCGAGCACCACCTATAAAACGTGCTTCACTCTCTTATACTCTGCTCATCAAAACCAAGTTGTCTCTGTTTCGAGCAAAATGTCTTGCTCGTTGTGCTTTTTCATGTCCATACACATGCTTTTCTTCTACTTGTCATCTCAGCCGATTGGCTCGCACAATCTCTCTCATTTTGTGAAGCCTCTATGTCTCGAGGACGAAATGTCTGCACTGCTGCAATTTAAAGAGAGATACAAAATCAACAATTTTTGGGATGATCCTCTCACTCGTCCCAAGACTCTATCCTGGAAAAACAGTCAGGATTGCTGCTCTTGGGATGGGATCGAGTGCACTGAGAACACAGGCCATGTAATTATTCTCAACCTGGGAAGTAGTTTTCTCTATGATTCTATCGACAACAACAGCACCCTTTTCCAATTTGCTCATCTTGAAAAGCTCAATCTCAGCCACAATGACTTCAACTACTCTCAAATACCATCCCGAGTAGGAGATCTGTCAAGATTGACTCATCTCGATCTCTCTGCTTCTGTTTTTTCTGGCCGAGTCCCCATAGAAATCTTCAAGCTGACGAAGTTGGTGTACCTCAACCTGTGTTGCAATTGGGATCCATATCCTTATAGACTTTTGCTGGAGATGAAAGCGCCGAGCCTGAGAAGCCTAACTCAAAATCTGACTAGCCTAGAAGAACTTCTCCTTGGTTTTGTCAGCATGTCGTTCAAAGTGCCCAACACTCTGGCGAATCTGTCTTCACTGAGAAGGCTGAACATGGATGAGTGTGACCTGCACGGTGTATTTCCATCTGCCATTTTTCATTTACCGAAGCTACGATATCTTGACGTGGGTTCCAATGAAGCTCTCACGGGCCGATTACCGAACTTCAACTCGAGCAGTCCTCTTGAAGAGCTGCGATTGCCATTCACAAGCTTTTCTGGGGAGCTACCCGCTTCAATTGGTAATCTTTGCTTTGATTTCAACACGTGCAATTTGATAGGGTCGCTGCCCGCATCAATCGGAAACCTTCCTTCCTGAGTTATCTCGACATATGTGGTTGCAAATTTTCAGGATATATCCCGGCTTCATTTGCTAATCTTAGCAACCTCGAATACCTATGTGTTGGTATGAACCCATTCCCTGCCCAGTCCATTTCCTCTTTTTCTTGGGTTTGGAAGAGGAAGAAGCTTGCCACTTTGAATCTCGACATGATCAATTTATATGGTGAGATTCCACCTTCAATAGGAAACTTGTCTCAGCTTGCGGAGTTATTGATTTACGACAACCAATTAAGCGGTGCCATCCCATCTCAGCTCATGAACCTCACCCAGCTGACGAATTTGTACCTCGAAAGCAATCAACTATCGGGTTCTATACCGTCTTGGCTTATGAACATGACTCGACTAGTCGTGCTTGACCTTTCGGTCAATAAATTCCACAGCGAGATACCTTCATCAATCTCTCAACTCCAAAATCTCCGGTTCCTCTGCCTTTTTTAAAACAACTTCAGCGGTACTGTTGAGCTAGACAACTTTCACAAGCTCAAACTACTGCAAGTGCTCCAACTATCATCTAACAGGTTATCGGGCTGCACGAGTAGCGTGAATCTTATTCTTCCTTCGCTTCTTGCCCTAGGACTAGCATCATGCAATTTGAGCGAGTTTCCAACATTCTTACAAAACCAGGAGAGTATGGAATGGTTGGACCTATCAAATAACAACATTAGGGGAGAAGTGCCCCTTTGGGTGTGGAATTGCAGTTTTAATTGCACGAAGTTCTTGAATCTCTCTCATAACTTCTTAACTGGTCTTGATCGATATTACGCGATCAATCCATTAGGTATGCACACGATAGACCTCTCTCATAACATGTTGAAAGGATCACCCCCAGAAGCACCGCTGTCGACAATGTCCTATATAGTGTCCAACAACAACTTGACAGGAGCATTGCCACCATGGATTTGCAATTTGAGTTCAACAATCACGCTAGACTTGTCTTCTAATGATTTGACTGGTGTGCTTCCAGTTTGTTTAGGCAATATCAGCGAATCTCTCATGATATTGAACCTAAAAGGCAACAATTTTCACGAAAGCATTCTGGAGGTATCAGTGAGGGGGATGCAACTAACGATGATCGGTTACCAGTTGCAAGGCAAGTTACCAAGGTCCTTGGCCAATTGCAAAATGCTCGAGTTCATCAACTTTGCAAACAATTTTATCGTGGACACCTTCCCGTCATGGTTGGGATCTCTATCAGAGCTTCGTATCCTTATTTTGCGATCCAATAAATTCCACGGTGCCATAAAGAGGCCTAAATCTAGTTCCACGTTCCTTAAGCTGCGGATACTTGACCTCTCTATTAATGCATTTGTCGGTAAGTTGCCCGTGGAATTCTTTCGGTCTTGGAATGCCATGAAATCTACAACTGGAAACTTTACGTACATGCACAGAGACCTATATCCATCAACGTGGCTTGTGTTCACCTACTATGGCGATTACGATTTCTCCATGACAGTGAATTATAAAGTGCTTGAATTGTATTACCCAAAGATACTAGACGTCTTCACGGTCATCGACTTCTCTAGCAATTTGTTCGAAGGAGAAATCCCAGGTGCCATAGGTGATCTCAAGGGACTACAGGGGTTGAACCATTCCAACAATTTCCTCACTTGTCACATCCCGCCATTGTTCGGGAATGTCACAACACTTGAGTCATTAGACCTTTCTTGGAACAAACTCTCGGGACAGATCCCCTAGATGATAACAAAACTCAGGTTCCTTTCTTTCTTCAATGTGTCTTACAACAATCTAACCGGGTTTGTGCCTAGAGGGAAATAGTTCGATACGTTTTCGAACGATTCTTTTGAAGGGAACGTAGGACTATGTGGGGAATTTATATCTCGGAAATGTCAAGATTCAGGAGATGCCTCAGGACAACCTTCAACCCACCAAGAAGAAGATTTGAGATCGCCAATTGAAGTCGATTGGAAAATTGTTTTGATGGGGTATGGGAGCGGCTTTGTGATTGGAGTGGTCATCGGAAATGCTTTCATCTCTTGGAAACATGTTTGGTTTGAAGGAAATGCCAAGATAAGGTGGCGGCCTAGTCGAAAGCAGCCTAGGAGTGGTAGGAATTCCTAGTCAGGCAAGTTTTTTAATTTTTGCAGATATTAGAACTCCCCTAAAAATTGAAGTAGGCATTTCCTTGTTTTTCTTAAATGTACTTGTTTCTTCACAGTATCTTTTTTTTTTTTGGTAAGATAATTTCTTCACAGTATCTTTATAGCTATTCATGTCAAACTTTCACTTTCTTCAGTTAATTCCCTCGTTACATCTGTTCACAACCTCTCTAATGTAAACTTATACTTTGTCTTTTTCTTCTTCCTTTTTATTTATTTATTATAAAGCCGTTATCAGCTTGTAAACCAAGCTCATGTGCCCCTTTTTCTGTCAATGTTCAAGCAAAAGTACTCCTATCGAACGCTCAAATCTAAATTGCCATAGGTATTCTTCTTTATCCAGGGTTCACATCACAAGCTGAAACCTGTTGAAGAATTCTATTAAAATAATCAATAGAAAGGGTACAACGTTCTCATAATATTATGCGAATCTAGGATCTCATCTGTGCTTCAATCATTTGCTTTGGTTATTTGTCACCCCACGAATTGTACAGACAACGGTTGTGTTGACCATTGAAACAAAATTCGCATTTGGAGATTGATTGGACAAGAACTGTCACAAATGATTCTCGTGAAAAATACACATATCAGTTTTTCTTTTCGGATCTTCTTTTATCTTTGTGCAGTAGGAAATAGATTTCTCTCTCATAGAGAAGCATATTATGCAGAGAACCAACATGGCACGGTTGAGCTTCCATTCGATTTTTCTGTGTAATCTTTTCTTTTTTCGCAAAGAAAGATGGTCTGAAAAGGTGGCTTCTTGCTGACACCTGATTTTTTCTATGATACGCCGAGTTTCCGTCTCTTGAACAATTAATAAAATAATAAATCAATAAACGAGAGAGTCCGATTCGGCCATTTATGCAAGGACCTAAATCCATTTGCCCCAGCCCATCTATTAAGTCTAATTCGCTCGCTTCAGCCCAGACCACCAACCCAGACCCATCAGCGCAGCCCATAAAGCCCAAATTTAAATTCGCATCAGGCCACTTCGCACAGGCCCAGATTCAGAAGTTCAACTGAGAGCCCGTAAAGCCCGTGAGAGTTTGGCCCATAAAGCGCGCGCGTGCAGGAACTGAGATGAGAGAAGGAATTCTCTCGTCCAATTGACCTGGTGATTCCTTTTAAGTTCTCGGTCCCATTCGTAACAGTAGATCATATACACCAGATAGCACCTCACGGACTGACAGAATTTTTTTTTTTTTTTTTGGTAAGGTAAGACTATGTATAACTTTCCAAAACACCAAGTACAACCTAAGCTCAAACCAACACCTGACCATATAGGGACATAGTAATGTCCGTACAAGGTCAAGCAGGTCCAGCAGGAACTATACAACAAGCCGAAGGACGGCTACCAACATGGAAGGAAGAAGAGAATCAAATGCAATCTAACCAGCCAGAAGAGAAAGGCCGACGCTAAGAACTCCGGAGATCCACCGGAGATGGCACTAGAACGGCTGGGAGCAGCACTAGTCAAATATAGAGGGAGGCAGGTCCCACTTCCTCTGTAGGATACGGTTCCTATATGTGTCATCGACTCTCCCCATAGATATGGCCTTGTCCTTGACAACTTTGATCAAATGCTTACGCATGCCAGGAATAAAAACGCTTTTGTTCCTAAAAATTGCATTGTTCCTTTCGGTCCAAATGATGTGACATAGAGCTCCGAAGGAAAATCTAGAGATGCAGTGTGCAAACGAGGATCCTCCACATACCTGCATCGCCCACACAATATGTTCTTGCCAGGGACGGTTGCGCCAGGGTAGATTACATTTTGTGGCCCAAAGAGAGGCCAGTCTACTAGTGGAGGTACAATCAAAAAAGAGGTGGTTGATTGAGTCTGGAGTAGCACCACAAAAAACACACAATGCGTTGTCTATCCTGCGATAATGTAACAGGAATACCTGCGTAGGTAGCCGATTAAGAGAAATTAGCCAAAGAAGAAAGGCATGGCGGGGAGCTAAGTGTCGGTCCCAAATGAAGGAGTGCCATGGGGTTGGAAGCCACTTCCTTCGAATATGATTCCACGCACGCTTAACAGAGAAGGGTTCCGAAGGATGAGGTGTCCAGACAAAGTTGTCCATCGTACTGTCCATAAAGACCGGAGTGGCATCCCTCCATCCCATAATAGAATCCAAGGTAATGGAAGGTTGCCACGAGCCTTCATAAAAGGACCGAACAGTAGTCTCCCGAGGAATGCGCGACTGGTAGATCTCTACATCGCTAAAAAGTAGGTTAAGCGGCCCCCTATTGTGCCAACAGTCAAACCAGAAAGAGACAGATCTTCCATTACCAATAGTCCACCGGAACATAGGACGGGCAGAAGTGCGCATATCGAGGATCTTCTTCCACATCTAGAAACAGAAGGTTGGTTTGGAAGCTATCCAAAAATTAGCCTTCTTTAAAAAGTTAGAGTGCACCCACTTACACCACAACGATTCTTTGTCTGTGAAAAGAAGCCAAATATGCTTTAAAGTCAAAGCGTTGTTGTATTCGTCAAGTCTCCGAATACCTAGACCGCCTTCCTCTTTGGGCAAGCATACGGCCTTCCATGCAACTTTTGCGCCACCAACTCCAAGGTCAGGACCTTTCCATAGGAATTGTCGCAAAATTGCTTCAATACTATGCAATACAGATTTGGGTAAGGAGAAGGTGGTGGCCCAATACACTTGAATGGACTGTAAGATCGACTTTATCAGTTGTAGGTGACCAGCAAAGGAAAGGAACCGTTGGGACCAGGATCGGGCACGAGCCGTGATAGAATCAATCAAGGCTTTACAGTCCGCCTTGCGCAGCCTAGTAGAGATAATTGGCACTCCAAGATATCTAAATGGCAAAATACCCCGCTGAAACCCAAGGCATTGAATAATCTGGTCTTGCAACGCCTGAGTCCCCCCCGAGATGAAGATATTGCTTTTCGCTCTATTCGGTTGAAGGCCAGACCAACCAGAGAACAAGAGGAGAGATTCATTTATCAGTTGAACTGACCGCAAGTGACCTTATGAGAACAGGAGGACATCATCCGCAAAGAAGAGGTGTGATAGCCGGGTCTTTTTGCATCTCCAAAACCAGTGGAAATCCGGCATATCTGATTTAGCCTTCAAGATACCTGAGAAGACCTCCATAACCAGAATAAAAAGGTAAGGTGATAGAGGGTCTCCTTGGCGAATGCCCCTAGAGCTCCCAAAGTAGCCATGCAATTCCCCATTAATGGAGACTGAGAACTTTGCTGTCGTAACACAGGCCATCACCATCTTAGTAAAGGAGATAGGAAAGTTGAAGGCCATTAGGGTCCTTTCTAGGAAGTTCCAATCGACAGTGTCATATGCCTTTTGGAAATCCACTTTAATAGCACATTTCGCAAGATATGGCCGGTGATGGAAATCTGCAAATAGCTCTTGGGCAATCAAGATATTGTCGCTAATCCTTCGTCCTCTAACAAACGTTGTTTGGGCAGGGCTAATAAGAGTGGGAAGGATACGCGCTAGCCGCCTGGCCAAGATCTTGGATATACACTTATATAAAGTGTTGCAACAAGCAATAGGACGGAAGTCCGACATAGCTGAAGCGTTTGGGGACTTCGGGACTAAAGTCAGGATGGTATTATTGATCTCTTTAAGCAAACATCCCGATTCAAAGAAATCTTTCACTGCTGCAATAGTGGGTGGTCCAGTGATCTCCCAGGTAGCTTTAAAAAAATCGATATTATAGTCGTCCGGTCCAGGTGCTTTGCCCTTGGCGAGCGAAAAAAGAGTGGAACGGATTTCCTCATCTGAGACCGGAAGCTCCAAACTGTTACTTTGGTGCTCATCAAGGACCCGTCCAAGGAACATACCTATCTCACTAACAGAGGGCAAAGTGGAAGCAGAAGCACCGTTAAGTATCTCCTGGAAGTGATTGACAATATGAGCCCTAACCGCCTGAGGATCAGTAACTAAATTCCCATCGTCAGTTGAAATCGAGAGAATTCGATTTGTTACACGCCTTTTGTTAACAAAGTGATGAAAATAATGCGTGTTAAGATCACCCTCCTTGAGCCAACGAATACGGGATTTCTGCCTATAGAAGGATTCCTCCTGCAATCTCATTGTAGAAAAAGATTTTATGAGTTCCGCTTCTTTATCGCTGAGCCTTAGGTCAAAAGGCTGATGTTCAAGGGCCGCCTGAACAGCGTATAGGTCAGATCTAAGATGTTCAGTTCTTGTAGATATATCAGAAAAGAAACACCTGTTTAATTGTTTCAACTTCTGTTTGAGTACACGTAGTTTACAGCAAATAGAATACATCGGAGTACCGACTACCTGTGTATCCCAAGCTTGCTTTACAAGTTCCAAGAAATTGGGATGAGACGTCCAGAAGTTATAGAACTTAAACGGTTTCCTGGAATAAATCGGCGACAGAATTTTTACCACCATGGGAGAATGGTCTGAAATCCCGAGAGAGAGAAAACTGGCTTCAGAGTAGGAGAACTGTTGTATCCATATATCATTTGCAAGTACACGATCAATCTTGCGGAGTTTCCGACTATCACCAGAAGAATAGGTCCAGGTGTATCTGAACCCCACATATCGAATATCTTCCAGCCCCGCCTGGTTTAGACACTCCCCAAATTCATCAAAAACCGGGATCCAGGGAGTAGTGCTACCCACTCTATCAGTTGGATCTCTGATTGCGTTAAAATCCCCAGCAACAACCCACGGTAATTCACCCGGGGATAGAGAAACAAGGTCTGCCCATAAAGGCCGCCGTTTGACAAAAGAGTGCTCACCATAGACAATAGTAAGGAGACAATATTTATTCATGTTCAGGAGATTTAGTTGAACATGGATCAGTTGGTCGGAAGAGCAAAGCACACTGGCTTCCAGATCATCAGGGTTCCAACCAAACCAAATCCTACCAAGGGGAGAAGAGTCATAGTTAGCAGTCCAACGCCAGTCACCACATAAGGCCCGCGAGATCCCCGCAAAAAGAGAATCTTTAACTTTAGTCTCGATAATACCGATACAAGAGAGCCAATTGACCCTAATAAAATTACGAACCTCTGCCTGTCTGAGGGGATTTACTAGTCCCCTTATGTTCCAAATACCAAAAAACATAATAGGGATAGGAGATATTATCTCCGAGATCTTCTAGACCTCCTCTTCTTATCTTTCTTCTTTGAGGAGGATGGGCCGGGGCTCATACCATGGCAGCTTGTACTAGGAATCGGCCCCAAGGAAGCCTTGGATGGATCCTCCGCAGATTGGGAAGCCAAGGTTCGGGAACGTGTCTTTGGGGGGGACATAACAGTCAGTTTACCTTCCAATTGCTCTTCCAAGTCACTATTCTCTCCCCCAACCTGTAAGCTAGAGGAACCTGCAAAGGACGAATGAGAATTAGAATCGAAGTCCTCAATTTGCTGCTGAAGACGTCCTTGAAGATCAGAGGCAGCCAAGGGTAGTGCCGCTGGGTCAGGTCCTTCCGGGAAGTTCATCACAGGCCTAGGCGAGTCCTTGTCATAGACCACCCCCCCGGAGTTTACATCCAGGGGAAATCCAGGAGTAGTTTTGGACACACCAGGGCCTGCTGAACACTGGACAGGGGAGGGATCCAGAGCCCGCTGAGCCAGAGTGTTTGCTGTATTCCGGGGAGAAGAAGATCCAGGACCTGTCTCAATAATCCTGGGGTTGATCAGATCGTTGCTGATCGTGTCTGAAACAGTAATCGAGTCCACACCTGATGGCAAGGGAACTTTCGACCTGGCACTAGGAGGCAAGGAAGCCTCTACGTCCATGTTAAAGTTCAGGTTAGGAGAGGGAGAGTGTTGTCGCTGTTGTGACCAAGAAGCAGTACCTCCTTTCCTCCTGACTACAGTCCAGACATCTGTTGCTTGAGGCCGAGAGACAGGCTCAGTTCGGGTTTCAGACTGTTGCGGGCCACAAGCAAAGCCTTTAGATCCCTGTTTGTGGCCAAAAATGCCGCATGAAGGGCAAACAAGCGGTTTCCATTCATATTCAACACTTATCGAGCTTACTTCACCATCCCACCTGAACTTGACGAACTCCAGACGAGGACTAATGGCTGAAATCTCTACACATACACGGGCATAGGAAATTCTGGCCAACTGCTCAGTTTGTGCATCCACATATAGTGGCTTCCCAATTGCACTTGCAATGCGCCCAATGCCCTCCGGAGACCAAAGCGAGAAGGGAATGTCCCTTAGTTTGACCCAAACTGGGATTGAATCCAGCTTGCCCTTCCTTAGTGACATTTTTGGGTGCCACTGCTGAAGAACTAAAGTGCAATTAAAAATGGCTACCGGCCCCATGTCTAAGATCTTCTTGCGGAATTCAGAATTAGGAACACGGAAAAAGTAGAACCCATTCTCATGCAATTTAACATCTACTACTTGGTCACCCCAAGACTTTTTTATAGCCTCTTCAGTCACCTTGAAAGGGACTTTCTTTCCTATGTAATGCCCAACTAGGCATTCCAGCCACCTCGGACTCTCTGCAGCAGCTACCTCAGGAGTTATGTCGACAATGACCTCACCATTTTCAACCAAGGGAGGGACATAAGCTAGGTTGTAACCTTTTGTCAAGGCCTTAGCCACATTTGCCCAAGATCTAGTCGCCTGAGCAGAAGAGGGTTGGGTGCTCGCTCTCGGCTTCTCCTTATTGCCATGACCAGCAGCCAATGTTCTAAGATCCGTACCAGCAGGAGGGCTAGCAATGTGGACATGTCGAGGGGAGGAGTGCCGACTTAAAGACCGGCCTCTGCTGCGACTACGCCTAGCATTACCTTTAAGAACAGGTTTGGAGCTAGGAAGGGGGCTTTTACCAGTGAAAGCAACTGATTTCGCCCTAGGTTCAGTTGTCCTAGGAGGGCCTTCATTTACCGAACCAGAAATCCTGTTCACTACAGACCCAACCATCGTCTGATGGCCTATCTCAGCAGGGGTTGTAGTCGCTAAACCAGGGGAAGGACCAGGTAAGGTAGTAACTACCGTTTCAGTCATATGGGCAATTCAGCAAACACCTACCAGGCAACCTCTAGCAGTAAAGACCATGGCCGAATATACTGCAACAGAAACCAGCATGCGTGTACCCTCAGCAGGTCTCCCAATATAGAACACCTTCAATGTCAACCAGCAGTAGGTAACGAAGCCAGGAGCACAACCAGTCAACAAACAGACTATTCAAGCAGCTACGGTCAGTACCCAGATTGCACGAACTCACACCAGAAGGCTCCCCAGATTGCAAAGACACACAAAAGTCCCAATCCAATAAGAGGGAGACAAATGGGGAGTACCTACAGGGGTATCACCCTTTGGGAAGCCCAGAATCAGTGCCTCTGTTCAGTTGCAATTACCTGCGCGGCAAACCGAATTAAACAACACCAGATCAAAAGCCCAGCCGCTGCGTTGCACGAAGCAAGAGGACCTTCGGAGGGGTGGAAGAGGGTCGGTCAAGGGGCTAATCCACCGAATTTCAGCCCCAATGGTCGCCGGAGTCAGCCGGATTCACCAAAACTCTACCGGGTGTACAGTACCCACGAGTATACGAAGAACACGCACCAGAACAGATTTAGATCTGTAAATCCGCCCTATGTACTGAATAATAAGGGGATTCCGATGGAGAGGAGGGAGAGGGGGGCCCAAGGGACCTTGTCACCCAGACCCAGCTCCAACCGTCGCCGGAAACAGCCGCGAAGGAGCCTCACGCCGGCGAGTGAACAGTGCCCGGGGGAGCATCAGAAACAGAGAGCATTGAAGGAAACTGACAGAATTTCCTTCTCTCTAGAATCCAATTCCAGAGAATCCGTAGTCGATTCTCCTTCTCTGGGCATTACTTGCGGCCGCCACAGTTGATCGTCGCTTCAATATATCTCCACCGCTGCGAGCAAAGGCTCTGCTCGCCCCCCTGTTCTCGGTCATTGTCGATGAAGAGCTCGAGCCATGGCTGGCCATTTACTCTTTCGCTGATTCCAGTCTTCGGACTTGCTTCTATCATGCCTTGCTCAGCTTCAATCGGTAACCATTGCAGGGTAAACATCCTTTGTTTAATCAAACCGTATCTGCTCTGTTTTTAGCAAAACAGAGGCCGAGAATCCTACATATTGATCGTGTATAAATCTTATGTAACCAAGCTTCCGCTAGAGTTTTGAACTCATTGTACTTTGGTAATTAAATGGTGATGATATGGAGACAAATCGTTGGCGTATTCCTGCGTTTAGATCATTAGATTAAATGTCTGCCATGTGTTCGACAATTTTTTGAGCCAAACCTATCTGTGGATTTGAGTAAAATTCTTGTATATTGACGTTTGGTTGATTCTTACGTGCTCAGACTAGGACGCATACGTTTGATCCTCTAATTGCAACTTTGAATTGACCTGCTGTGAAGCTCTACCCAGACGTTGCCTGCTCTGTCTTTGCTTATTTTCAGCCTCGGTTTCAGTCCATTTCGTTAGTCTTATTGTCAAACGTGACGATATGTTGATTGATCTTTAGACTTGTATGAAAATGAAATTGATCGCCACGTGTTTCTTCCAAGTTAAAGTGATACTGAATTGTTTTTTTTTTATTTTTTTTATTGTTTCGTATGATCCGGTTAAGATACACTTAAATCCTTTCTGCTGTTTTACTTGATTTCGCCGAGGATAATGTTCTGGGTATGGAAGTTCACCAGGAATGAAAGAGGGAACAATGGAGGCTTGAAGAAGTGCAGAGTTTTGTGATTCTGCGATTAAGTAATAGTCTCTGAATGTCTGCAACACAAAAGATAAGAAGCGAAACTGTAGCAGATTCATGAAGAAGAAGAAGAACTCGTGCTTTATGGAGTGACGGTATTGGACTAAGCAAGAAACGGAAGGAAATAAAAATATGATAAGTAAAAATAATATATTAAAAATAACAAATAAAAACGAAACATAAAAAAAATGTGGAAATAAAAATGATAGCCAGGTGTGAGTCCCAGCTAGACAGTTGCATCTTATAAATAGTTTTAATTGAATTTCATTTGATCCGTATCCATCTAGTTTAGAGAGTCATTTTCTTTGGATTTCGAAATAAATTGAATATTTTAGCTTGTATTTTCTTTGATGAAATGGACACAGACAACATAATAATAATAATAATAATAATAATAATAATAATAATAAAAGAAAAAAAAATCTCTTTTGCGTTTATATTAGAATTACTTTTGGGGTTATTTTGTTATTTCCATCTTTAATATCGTTCGTGTAATTCTCTTTGGTCAAAATTAGATTTTGACTTTGATTTTAAAAATTAACTCACAATGGCCATGTCCCAAGGCTCGATAATAAGGCAATATTTATTCTTTGTCCGACTTGTATTAAGTTATTTTACCACATTTTACTTTTCTTGTAGATTCTTTTACCGCTTTAAAGTAACATAAGGTTTTAGCTCATGGGGATATGTCTAGACAAGGCCATGTAATATTTTTGCCTCGAGTCGTATTAGGTTTCCTTTCCGTACTTTACTCTTACCCGTCTTTCATTGTCTTTTTTAGGTGTTGTTTTGAGTTCCTTGTATTGTTTTCATGTTTCAATTTAAGGATTTTAAACAAGGAAACCATGTATGAACACATAGCAGAAAAGAACATTAGGATTTCATAATTTGACAAGGCCGCATGAATCACTTCATAGGCAAACAAATCAAAGTTAGGTACCGAACGAGCACTTAGTGTAACCAAGTCCCCGACCCTAAAATTTCTGATTTGTTGGAAGTGGGACGTCCTCCCGCGTCCCACTTAGCTCATAGTCGGTCTCAACATGCTAATGGCAACTCCAGAATAAGATATGATTTCAAAGACAAATCAAAATCAATCGATTTTTTCAACGATGCGCGAGGTAGGGGTTTGGAAGAATCCACGTGAGAACTTGGCCAAACAAGGGTGAACACCTCAAGTATGATGAGGACCGTTAATTCCCCTACAACCTTACCTCAAAACACGCTCACCCCATAACCCTACGATACAAAGGGACGTGACACTTCTTTACAACTAATTTAATCACTTGGAATGGTTCTCACCATAGTAGTTGGTTAACTATAGCTTAAAGTTAGACAAAAAAAAAACTATAGCTTGTATTTAATGTATTGATTTGAAGTACGACACATAATTGAATTGCAAGGAAATTTGGCTCATACTATCGAAGCGCGAATTGAACTCTTGCCAACAAGATCTTGGGTGATGCAAAAAAGGAAATTTGATTTGCCATAAGACTTTATTTCCTTATTAAAGTTGAAGTCCATGTTGACGTCATAGTATTTTTGAATAAAAATATTATGTTGTTGAGTTTGATTTGCATAGTAAGTGCGCTTAATAATCGCTTAGTATGTTACGAGAGTTCCAACAAGAGAATTGAGAGTATCAGAAACCTTTGTCGTGATTGATTCCTGTGAGTTCAGGTATTATCTGAGATTTGAAAGCACTTAGAGAGTTAAATGTTCAAACAATTGCAATCTCCTCTTTGTCAATTATAGTAGAATCATCTCATCGATCTCTTGGCATGGAGGAAGCACACCCCTGAATCACCTAAATTTACTGTGTTTACATTTCATTTCTGTAATTTATTTCTTGCTCAAATTGTTTCCTTTGTTCACGGTTTGGCGTTAGTCGAATCAGGATTTATGTTCCTTTCCTCGCAGATATGCCCTTAAATGTTAGTATACTTCGCCATTGAGTTGTGGTGACCGGAATCTCGGTAATATTCAATATTCCTTTCCGCCAACTGTTTTGGTTTCAAGATTTGGATCAACTTTTTCACATAAACCTGATTCAACAAAAGTTAAACCCCATGTGCCTGGGAACTGCTTGGCTACAGCCTAATTAGAAGGGTTCATTCCTGAAATTCTCCTCAAAACCTTTGAATGTCAGAACTCAAATGTTTTGAAACTCAGGCTGAGCTGTGTCGTGTGGAACTTGAATGCCTTGCTCTCAACCAGATAGAGGTGGTCTTCTCAGGCTCTAAAACTGGTGATTTCACTCATGCTGATCTTGGAGTTTAACTAGGCAGAAGGAGGCTAAGGTGACTTGGCATAGGCTAATTTTGTTAAATCCATATGTGCCAAGATTTTGCTTTATATCTTGGCTTGCTATTCTTAACAAGTTGCAGCAGACATATAATAGATTGTTATAAATTGTGCGCGGTCAGGAAATATAGTATATCTTTTTCTCTTTAATACAGTTTTTGGAATTGTTATAAATTGCCACTCGATAACTTAGCTTATTCCTTAATTCAACAATTATATGATATGAGAATTCATCCATTTAATTTTATTTTTGTGTTTGATAATTAATTAAGTATTATACGATAAGCCTCATTTATAGTGACAAGCGATAATTTCAGTAATAAGTATTTTCATTTAATACAACTTAAATTCAGAAAAAGAAATCGGTAAACAAAATAGAATTTAACCTGCCATGGTTCTTTGATCATTCATCAAAATAGAATCTATACATCCCGCCATAATTATTTTTAAATGTTTATCACCAAAATATGCATAAATCTAGTACTTTTTGTACCTCAATTAGATTACCAGAATATGCATAAAAATTAGAGATTTTCTAAGATCAGAGATTTTTTAAAGTCCATAAAAATTAAATTGTTAGGCAAAGCCCACACATGAGAATGTCACGGCATCAATCTCGCGCGAGCTTTAACACTTATATGCAAATATATATGCGTGTATGTGCATGCGCCTGCATGTATACACTACCTTTTTAAAGATTTTGATGGTTGCATAGCGGAAAAAGAATATAGAGACTTTTATTTTCCAACTCCCAGCGATGAAACTTATTTAGAGAAGTATCTAAGGCAACGTTTCGCTTTGGTTTGATTGCTTTATCTTAGATCTTGATGGAACCAACAACGGTGTGGTTTTTGTCTCCGGCTTCTATTCGTTTCGGCAACATAAACAGAAAAATCAACAAGAAAATAATAGGCAACTATACGAGGCTATTGACGATACAAACGCCCTATTGCACATGGACAGTCTCCTTTATTCTACCTCTATCCTCACTCTCAGTAAGAAAGGCTGAACAAAAAACTCTGAGCAGTCTTAAATTCTCCGAACACATTACACAACGTAAATTATAATCCTCATCAGTGACCCAAGGAAATGTCCACAGATCATGAATTCAAAGTCAAAACAGCACTAACGTCGCAATCCACCCTAGATCAATCGTTGGGCGAGCCAGACGGACCATATGAGCAACCAAAGTATTTAATTTCGACCCTCAATTCTTACCATTTCATGTACTTTTTTGCTGCTTTCTCCACGGTTCGCCCAAGTCTTCCATGCAAATGCAGATCTATTGGCTGAGTTCTCATTATGTTCCCCGTTAGCTGCACGTTACGGCGCTGAACATAGTCATGCTCACGCACCTAAAGATTCATAGGTACTGCACACAGTCTTTGTTTCATCAACCGAAAAGTCATCGGTTCAATGCACGGCGTGTTCGTATCACTAGTCAACGAGCACCACCTATAAAATGTGCTTCACTCTCTCATACTCTGCTCATCAAAACAAAGTTGTCTCTGTCATAAACAAAATGTCTCGCTCGTCGTGCTTCTTCATGTCCATACACATGCTTTTCTTGTACTTGTCATCTTAGCCGCTCGGCGCCCACAATCTCTCTCATTCTGCGAAACCTCTGTGTCTCCAAGATGAAATGTCTTCACCACTGCAATTTAAAGAGATATACGAAATTTCGACTGATCCTCTCGCTCAGCCCAAGGCTCTATCCTGGAAAAACGGTCAGGATTGCTGCTCTTGGGATGGGATCAAGTGCGACGAGAACACGAGCAATGTAATTGTTCTCGACCTGGGAAGTAGTTTTCTCTATGGTTCTATCAACAACAACGGTACCCTCTTCCAGCTTGCTCATCTTGAAAAGCTCATTCTCAGCGTCAATCATTTCAACTACTCTCAAATACCATCCCGAGTTGGAGATCTGTCGAGATTGACTCATCTCAATCTCTCTACTTCTGTTTTTTCTAGTCGAGTCTCATCAGAAATCTTCAAGTTGACAAGGTTGGTGTACCTCAACCTGTGTTGCAATCTGGATCCATATACTTCTACACTTTTGTTGGAGATGAAAGGGCCAGGCTTGAGAAGCCTAGTTCAAAATCTGACTAGCCTGGAAGAACTTCTCCTAGGTGTCGTCAACATATCGTCCGAAGTGCCCAACACTCTGGCTAATCTGTCTTCCCTCAGAAGGCTAAACATGGATGTGTGTGACCTACACGGTGTATTTCCACCAGCCATTTTTCATTTACCGAAACTGCGATGCCTTGGGGTGGGTTACAATAAAGCTCTCACGGGCCGACTGCCTGACTTTAACTCAAGTAGTCCACTTAAAGAGCTGTGACTGCTTGGCATGACCTTTTCTTGGTAGCTATCCGCTTCAATCGGTCATCTCCGCTCCTTGCAGATGTTGAATCTTATATCCAACCCGTGCAATTTGATAGGGTCGCTACCCACATCAATCGGAAACCTTCCTTCCTTGAGTTATCTCGACATAGGTGGTTGTAAATTCTCAGGATCCATCCCGGATTCATTTGCTAATCTTAGTAACCTTGAATACCTAGATGTCAATATGAACCCATTCACTGCGCAGTCCATTTCCTCTTTGTCTTGGGTTTGGAAGAATAAAAAGCTTGACACTTTGAGCCTCTGGATGATCAATTTATACAGAGAGATCCCACCTTCAATCGGAAACTTGTCTCAGCTTGTGGAGTTAAACTTTCTTGGCAACCAATTAAGCGGTACTATCCCATCTCAACTAATGAACCTCACTCAGCTGACTAAATTGTCCCTCCGATCCAATCAACTATCGGGTTCTATACCGTCTTGGCTTATAAGCATGACTCGACTAGTCGTGCTTGACCTTTCAGTCAATAAATTCCGTGGCAAGATACCTTCGTCAATCTCTCAACTCCAAAATCTCCAACTCCTCCTACTTGTTAAAAACAACTTCAGCGGAACTGTTGAGCAAGACAACCTTTTCAAGCTCAAACAATTGGAAGTGCTGCAACTATCATTTAACAGGCTATCTGTTGACACCTAAATTTTGGCGCTTCACTTAGTGTAATTTGCATAGAAAATTAGGGATTAAATTTTTAACCCCTAAACAAAAAATATTTAAATTGCATAACATATAGTTTAAATTCATTTTAGATTAATTACATTTTGCATCAAACTGGCGGTGACGAATGAGCTTAAATTTCATTGAATGGGACTCGACTCGCTTGAAATGCAAGGGCCGGGAATTACAAGTCAAACGGGCTCGGTCGTTTTAATTTGAACTTAATTCAGCCCATTATCATTAATTAATTCAGCCCATTTAAATTAAAGCCCAAGCCTAAGCCCATTAGGACTAGAAAGCCCATCTAATTGACCTAGATTAATACTATATATACATTATTAGGTCAGGATTTTGGAGGGGACTGGAAAAATTTTCAGATCAGAATTTTTAGAGTGTGAGAGTGAGAAAGAGAGGGAGAGAAGGAGACCGGCCGGAGCACCCCCCCACACGGCCAGAACCGTGCGACGCCGCCGCTGCCTGCCGCGCCCGCTGCTGCTCCCCACCGTGCTTGCTGCTGCCGCGCCCGCCGCTGCCGCTTCCCGCCGACGCCTGCTGCCGAGCGTCGTTCCCTGCCGCGCCCGTCGCTGCCGCTTCCCGCCGACGCCTGCTGCCGAGCGCCGCTCCCTGCCGCGCCCGCCGCTGCCGCTCCCTGCCGCGCCCGCCGCTGCCGCTCCCTGCCGCGCCCGCTGCCGCCGCTTCCCGCCGACGCCTGCTGCCGCGCCCGCCGCTGCCGCTCCCTGCCGCGCCCGCCGCTGCCGCTTCCCGCCGACGCCTGCTGCCGCGCCCGCCGCTGCCGCTTCCCGCCGACGCCTGCTGCCGCGCCTGCCGCCGCCTGTCGCTGCTACTTCCCGCGCAACGCCGCCACTGCTGCTTCCCGCCGACGCCACGCCTGTCGCTGCTGCCTCCCGCCTACGCCGCTGCTGCCGCGCGACGTCGTGCTCCGTCCCGAAGTCGCCGCACCGCCACCGCCGGTCCGCCGTTCGCCGCTCGTCCCGATCCGCAATCCCAGCGATTCAAATTTGGAAAGTAATCCAGAAATCAGGTAAAGATCTCTATCCGGTATATTTTCAAAATATTTAGATTCCTAGTTTGAATATTTTGAATATTCCGTGAATATTGTGTGGATTATTATATATCTTAGGATAATATTTGCGATATCTGTAATGTTCTAAGATATCTTAAATTAGGAAATTTTCCTAACTTGGCAACGTATCTGGACGACTATCCTACCTTATCCCTAAGGTACGATACGCGGCGATATGGAAAATCGTTATCTTATCCATCATCATTTGGATACGATAATAGATTTTATTTGCTTTCCAAATTTAAATAATCAATTTTCTGTCGATATCTATAACCCTATAGATATGACTGTTAGTTTGATTTTTGTGCCTAATCCGAGTTTGAAACGAATCTTGTGGATCGCGTGGCTGTTTTAAATGTGGATGCTATCTCTGTTTAAATTGTCTTTCCTTTTCAAATAAAAAAAGAAATTCAAAAAATATCAGTTAGGATTTGAATTTGAGTTTTGCATGTTTAGAAATCCTAAATATATCTAGACGATAGAGTAATTATTTAATTTAAATTAGGGCTTGAGATAATCTATTTCCTAATTTAAATTAAGTAATATTCTAATCTTAATAGGTTATTTATGTTATTTTTAATTCCGAATTTTCATGAAAACCCTAAAAAAAGAATGAATTGCTTTATGGTAGATTAGGATAAATTGCATTTTTAATTTTAAGTAGTTTATTATTTCGAATTTTAACAAAAATCCCAAAAATAAGTCATGTTAAGATATGTTAAGTCATCATAAGTTGCATGTTAATTTAGGCATATTTTTATTCCGAATTTCATCAGAAAATACCAAAAATAAATCATTTGCCCGTCATTAGAATTAGGTCACGTCGTCGCATGACATATAGTTTGCATGCTAGGTTGCATTACTTGCATGTCATTTTTGCACGTCATTGCATATAGGTTAGCTTTCATTTAAATAAGCGAAAATCCAAAAATATTGAGTTAACTGCTTGTTAATTAGAAATCATATTAGGGTGGTTGATGTGATTTTTCTAGCTAACTATGCAGATGCTTACGTTGCTTCAAGGTAAGTAATTCTCCCAATCTTGCAATTTATTTAATGTTTTGATTATTGGATGTTAAATTGGTGGTTTGCGTACCCGCATGAACACCTCACATGTTAGTGACTAAGTTAAAATGAATCCAGATTGCTTGCCAAAACATTTTTGAAAAGAAAAGGTACCGAAAGGGCGTTAGACTAGATTTAGCGTAATCAAGTCCCCGGGCTTAGAATCTCCGGTTCGTAGGAATAAAACATACCTCCCTATATTTTATTTAGGTTTCTAATCGACCTACCACAAATAGATTAGTGGCGACTCCGAGCATGAAAACTTTTGCATGTTAAAAACTTAAACCCTAAGTTGCGTATTGGTAGGGCTTGGGAGGGCCCGAGTTAGGTTTAGTCCTAATAATCCATTAGCCTGAGAGAGAAATTTTTTAGGTCGCGACACTATCATGCCGCACGAGTAGCGGGAATGTTATTCTTCCTCAGCTTCTTGCCTTAGGACTTGCTTCATGCAATTTGAGCGAGTTTCCAGTGTTCTTACAAAGCCAAGAGCAGATGAATTGGTTGGACCTATCGGATAACAACATTAGGGGAGAAGTGCCCCTTTGGGTGTGGACAGCAGTTCCAATTACATGCAGTACTTGAATCTCTCTCATAACTTCTTAACCAGTCTAGATTGATATAATACAATCAATCCTTTATATATGTACACAATAGACCTCTCTCATAACATGTTGAAAGGACCGCCCCCTGAAGCCCTGCCATCCATAATGTACTATATAGTGTCCAACAACATACTGACGGGAGCATTGCCACCATGGATCTGCAATTTGAATTCAACAATCACACTAGACTTGTCTTCTAACAATTTGACTGGTGTGCTTCCGCTTTGTTTGGGCAATATCAGCAAATCTCTCATGATATTGAACCGAAAAGGCAACAACTTCCAAGGAAGCATTCCTGAGCTATTTGTAAGGGGGACGCAACTGACGATGCTTGATATGAGTGATAACTGGTTGCAAGGAAAGTTACCGAGGTCCTTGGCCAATTGCAAAATGCTGGAGTTCATCAACTTTGGGAATAATTTTATCATGGACACCTTCCCATCATGGTTGGGATCTCTACCGGAGCTTTGTGTCCTTATTTTGCGATCCAATAAGTTCCACGGTGTCATAGAGAGACCTAAATCTAGTTCCACATTCCTTAGGCTGCGGATACTAGACCTCTCTATTAATGCATTTGTTGATAAGTTGCCTATGGAATTCTTTTAGTCTTGGAATGCCATGAAATCTGCAACGGGAAATTGTACGTACATGCAACGACACCTATAGCCAAGATGGTACCTTGACTTCACCTACTATGGCAATTACGGTTACCCCATCACGGTGATATACAAAAGACTTGAAATGTATTACCCAAAGATCTTAGAAGTCTTCACGGTCATTGACCACTCCAGCAATTTGTTCGAAGGAGAGATCCCCGGTGTCATAGGTGATCTCAAGGGACTGCAGGGACTGAACCTTTCCAACAATTTCCTCACAGGTCACATCCCATCATCATTAGGGAATATCACAGCACTTGAGTCATTGGACCTTTGTCTAAATAAGCTCTCAGGATTGATCCCCCAAAAGCTACCAGAACTAGGGTTTCTTTCTTTCCTAACGTGTCTTATAACAACATAATCGGGTCTGTGCAAAGAGGGAAGTAGTTCGACACGTTTTCAAACAATTCTTTTGAAGGGAACTCGAGACTGTGTGGGGAATTCATATCTAGGAAATGTCCACATTCAGGGGGTGCCTCGGGACAACCTTCAACCCACCAAAAAGAGGACTCCGGATCACCAATTGAACATGATTGGAAAATTGTTCCGATGGGTTATGGGAGCGGCTTAGTGATTGGAATGGTCAGCGGAAATGCATTCATCCCCTGGAAATATGTTTGGTTTGAAGGAAATGCCAAGAGGTGGCGACAGCCTATTTGGGGGCAGCTTAAGTGGGGTAGGAACTCCTGCTCAGGTAAGTTTTCCAATTGCCACAGCTCCTAGAGCTTCCCTACAAAATGAGCTATGTATTTCCCCTCTTTTCTTAAATGTACTTGTTTCTTCGTAATATCTTTACAGTTATCGTTTCTGTCAAACTGTCACTTTCTTAAGTTAATCTCTCATATTTTTTTCCACCTCTCTCTCGTAATCGTACATGTTTTTCAATTTTTGATAAATCCAGTTTTACTTGTAAACCAATCTCACTTGCCCATTTTTCTATCAATATTCAAGCAAAAGTACTCAAAGTACTCCTATTAAACTTAAATCTAAATTGCCACAGGAATTCTGCTTTATCCAGTGTTCACAGCACAAGCTGAAACCCGTTTACAAATTCTAGTAAAGCAATCAATAAGAAGGTTAACAGTGTTTCTCATAACCTAATGCAAAACTAGGCTCTCATCCGCGCTAGGATCATTTGCTGAGTTTGTTCGTCACCACGCAAATCGTCTAGACAACCTTTGTATTGACATCTAAGACACAATGCGCATTTAAAGATTGATTGGAGAAGAACCGTAACAAATGATTCTCATAAAAAGCATTCTGCAGATGGACCGCATAAAGAAACCTTGTTTTAACTAGCTTCGCCTGTCTTATTTATATATATGTATTTCAGTTTTTACTTTCGGATTTTCTTTTATGTTTATGTGGTCATGTACTCTAGCATTTACATAGTTTGGCTCCATTTATTTCACGGACAATTTTCTATCAAAAAATATTTCCCTCATTTTCTGGCATTTGGATCTCTCCGGAAAATAAGTCAACGGAAAATATATACCTAAATAATTTAGAAAATTGATTTTTTCAAATCAAAAATAATTTTCCACAACTTGACTAGATATCAGCACTTTGATTAAAGACCCGGCACTTGAGCTCGGGAACCTTGATGCTTGTGCCCATGTCCTCGGCAACCAAAAAGGCGGGTACTAGGACCCCAGTGCCTATGGCTATGCTTGTGCCTATGCCCAAATCCCCGACCGCCATGCCCAAACCCCAGTGTTTGTACCGAAGTCCTCGGTGACCCTGCCCGGGTACTTGACTCTAGGGCCAAGGTACAATGAGGCCGGGGCAAGTTGCTCGGCGACCGAACCGGGGACTACAAATGTTGGGCCAAGGTTCCTTGAGGTTGGACCAAGACCCCAATTCCTTTGCCTGGGTGCCCGACTCCTATGCCCAAGTCACTTGCACTCGACTCGGGTCCATCGAGCCTAGGCCCAAGACCCCAGTGCCCTTGTCCGGGTAACTGGCTCCCGCATCCAAGTCTCTAACACCTTGGCCTAGGTTCATGAAAGCCAAACTCAGGACTCCAATACCCGTGCCCAGGTTCTCAACAGCCATGCTCGGGTACCCGAGACCCGTGCCAATTCACCGATGCCCTCACCTGAGTCCATCAAGGCCCGAGCTAGAGTCCACGAAGGTCGGGCCAGCAACCCTGATACCTACGCCTGGGTCCCCAACCCCTGCGCACAGGTCCAGCGAAGTCATACTCTAGATCCAAGAGATCGTGCTCAGGTCCCCGGTGGCCATGCCCGAGTACTCGACTTGCATGCCTGAGTCACTAGCACTTAGGTTCAAATCCATAATGGCCAAGCTCAAGACCCAGTGGCCATGACCGAGTACTTGGCACCTGCACCCAAGTCACCGGCACCCAAGCTTAGTTCTTCAATGGCCAAGCATCGGACCTAGGTCCCTTAAGGCTTGGCCCAAGACCTAGGTGCTAGTACCCAAGTCCTCGACAGCTTTACCTAGTTCTTGCGCCCAAGTTAGCAAACAAGGCTAGGTTCATAGAAATCAAGACTAAGAACTCAATACCAGGGACGCCAGTGCCAATGCTAGGGTCCCCGATGGCCATGCTAGGGTAACTAACTTCCATGCCCGAGTCATTAGCTCCCTAGCTTATTTCCTCGATAGCCAGGACCGGGTCCTTAAACACTAGGTCTAGCTCCCTCGAGGTCGGAGGTCGAACCCAAAACCCCGGTGCCTCCCGTGCCCGGATGCTTGGCTCTTGTGCCCAACTCACCAGCGTCTAGGCATCCATTATGGTCGGGCCCGAGTCCTCGGCACCCGTGCTCGGGTTCTTAGTGGTTGGGCTCGAGAGCCCCTTCTCTTGTAATCAAGACTCCGGTAGCTAGGTATCTCTTCTCTAACATGAATAGTACATGTCTCTTTAGGAATATAAAATCAAGTTTTCCTTTCCAAATGACGAAAATAATTTTCAATTCATTTCAAATTTCAACCAAACACCGGAAAATATTCATATTTTCTTGAAAATTGATTTCTTGAAAAATATTTTCCAGAAATGTCAATTTTTTTGCGAAACTAATTGAGTCTTATATCATTTAATTTTTCTGTACAATCTCTCTTTTTTTTTCCTAAAAGAATGATCGTTTGATAAGGTGGCTTCCTTACAGCTAATATAATCACTTGGAAGGATTCCCAAGATAGTGATTTGTTGATTATGGCTCGAAGTAAATGTCGATTGATTAGAAAGCCTACACATAATTGAATTGTTAGGAAACCTGGCCTATATCAGAAAAGTCTAAATTGAACTCTTGCTAACAGGTCCGCAAGACCTCCTTTCCTTATTGAAGTTGAAAGTCCATGTTGACGTCAGAGAAGGGCTTATAGTTTTTTCTCAATATAAGTCTTGTTGAGTTTGGTCCTGATGCACAGTGAGTGCACTTAATTTATGTAAAACTTGTGAGAGACATAGAAAGCATTGAGAGTCTTCCAGAAAGAAATTTAAGAGTGAGAGAATTCATTTGCTGTGATTGATTCTTGTGAGTTCAAGTGTTATCTAAGATTGGGAAACGACGGAGAGTCAAGTGTTCAAGCAATTGTAATCCTCGTGGAGTAGACGCACCACCAAAACGTATTCATGTTTTATTTCTGCAATTTATTTCTTGCTCGAATAGGTTTGTTTGTTCACGCTTCTGCGTTAGTCGGAACAAAGTGGCATCAGAAACTAAGTTTGTTGTTGATTGGAGGCTCAAATCGCTTCATTTGTTCCCACTTCCGCGTTAGTCGTAACAAAGTGGCATTCGAAATGAAGTTTTATTGTTGATTGGTTGTTTCAGGAATTTTGTCCATCCAAGAAAATCATTATGGTCTCTGTGATATTCGAGTTAGCAAAATTCACAATTTTAATCTGTGCGCATTAAGATGCGCGCTTTATTGGAGACAGGGTTTGGATCGAGCATTGAAGGGAGATGATAAATTTCCCCAAACTACGAAAGCCACACAAAAAGCTGATATATTGAAAAAAGCTACAGGTTTTACTCTGCTGAATTTAGGGAACGATGTTTTGGTTGAAGTGGCATATGAGATGAATCTAGCTGCAGTTTGGCCGAAACTTGAAGCTCCTATATGTCAAAATCGCTCTCGAAGATAATTTCTTGAATCAACGTTTCTTAACTTTCCAAATTATTGAGGGAACGTCTATCCAAGATCACCTGTATGAGTTTAATGAAGTCATTAACGATATGAAGAATGTGGATGAGAAGGTATCTAATCAATGGGGGAGGAAGCGTGAACTGGTGAACCTGCTAATTACTCAAGTCTGCGAGCGTTTGGGTGCCCTGCATATGGCCATGCTAGGGACGGTAAGCTGGAACCGAGGACGAAGAATTGCATATTCCTATGCTTTGCACAAGGGATGAAAGGTTATGGGCCGTGGTCTTCAGATCATAAATCACCTGGATTCATCATCAGCAGAGATGTCGCCTTAGATGATCAGCGATGCCACGGGGTAGCAACGAACTCAGCAAGTACAGACTGGTGCCACGAGACTGGTGAAGCTTCAGTTGGAGGCTCAGGAGATAACATGCATAGTAAGTGAGGATAGAGGTCCAAGCCAGGTGTCAGTGAGGGCACAAGTCAGCCTAGTGCAGAAGATAGTGCTGGTGGAGAGGTGGAGCTCACAAAGACCTCGTATTCCATAGCGACAAGTAGGGAATGCAGGGAGATCAGAAGAACCACAGAGTTATGCAGATTGCGTTACTTCAAATAGTGTAACTTAGGCCTTATCTACTTTAGAGGACACCGAGGATCCACTCTCATACCGAGAAGCAGTGTCAGGTGTAGAGCTTCATCAATGGATTGGTGCAATGAGAGAGGAGATGGGGTCTCTTTACTGGAATCAAACATGGCAGTTAGTAGTATCTTTAAAAGGGCTGAAGATAGGGTGCAAGTGGGTCTTCAAGAAGGAGCATGACAGTTCCGATTCTTGAGCAACCAGATATAAGGCATGCCCGGTGGTGAAGGGATTCATACAACGTGAGGGTATTGACTACAATGAGATATTCTCACTTGTGGTGTAACATAGCTCAATCAGGGTGATGTTGGGATTAGTTGCGGCGGACAACATGGAGTTGGACTAGCTGGAGGTTAAGACAATTTTATTACACAAAGAATTAGAGGAGCAAATACACATGCAATGGCCGAAAGGTTTTGTCGTTTCGAGCCACGAAGACAATGTATGCTTGCTCAAACAATCTCTCTATGGCTTTAAGCAATCTCGTAGTGGAACAAACGTTTTTACTCCATTCAATATGTTGATAGCAATTGAGAATATGTTTGATATTGATGAATTGAGACTCCAATTGAGCAGTAATTTCAAGATGAAAGACTTAGGTGCGGCTAAAAAGATACTCAGTATGGAGATCTAGAGGGATAGGTTTATAGCGACCCTTTTGGCTTTCGCGAGGTGATTACATACGTAAGGTGTTGAGGCAGCTTCGCATACAAAACACCGAACTAGTGGTTACCTCGCTAGTTGCATACTTTATTGTTTCAGCTGACCTTAGACTATAGTCAGAATGGGATGGAATATATGTCCCGCTCGAGCCAAATGGATCTGAAAATCATTTTTGGTCAGACTGTGTAAGACTATTTTAGTTAGAAAGCTTGGGTCCGGCCCATTGGGCCCCGACAGCAAGCCTAAAGAATAAGTTAGGCTCAACCTAAATACCTAGCTAAGCCTAGTCCCTTCCACTGATCAATTCTATCAGCAAGTCGAAAGGTACACTTGTTTATAGCAGAAAATCTACCCCGTAATACACGTGTCATTAGCAACTTCTTGCACAAAAAAAGTTTTTATACTCATATTATCTTCGTTGTATTTGTAAATTTTCATATAAAAAAGAGAAGTAAGAACGTATTGAAAGTAATGAATAACTTTTTAGATTGTGAGCTCTCGGAAATGCTTGATAAAATATTGCTTGGCGACAATATGGAGGGACCTCTATCATTACAGTCCACATCTGAGAAGACAAGCCAAAGCGAAGATCTGCCAAGTCCTAGTTGTAGCCAGGACCATCATAAAAAGAGAATTAAGAGCACAGCGGACTTGAGGAGTCTTTTGGTTCTCTGCGCACAAGCTGTTTTGGCTGGTGATTTTAGGACTTCTCATGAACTCCCAAAGCAAATTAGACACGTTTCTTCCCCCTCTGGTGATGGATCTCAAAGATTAGCTCATTACTTTGCCAATGGGCTAGAAGTTGCTTTAGAACGGTGGCTGATGAGCTGAAAGCATACCAACTCCATCTTTTGGTCTGTCCATTTACGGAAATTCCAAATCTCAGGAGGACAAGTCATATGTTCTAATAAAATCATAAATGATTGTTAGATCGCCACTTTTACGGGAAAGAAACTCATGCCAACAGTGACGTTGGCCTTGATGTTGCTGTCCTTGGTTCAGCACAGTTGTGTCACGGACCAAGGAATTCTAAGCCCAATAAACCAAAGAAATGGGCAAAGAGTCCAGATGAAAGCCATACAAACCTCAAGAGGCCCATAAATTTGGATATTGTCGAGGGCAATATAGTAAATATACACATCTAGATATTTGTAAGAATAATATCTAGATATTTCTAGGGACAATATCGTGATACTTCTGGAGCATATATATTTGTAGGGGTAATATGGTAAATGTATTCTAGATATTTTTTAATATTATATCTTCACCGTTAAATCAAAAGGAGATCCAACGGCCGTAATTAGAGGGGTTCAAGTATAAATAGAAATCCCCTCCCCCTCATTTGGCAATCCAAGAGTTGAGTAATATAAGTACTATTAGGTTGCGTTTGGTCGATCAGATAAAAGTCAGGATATGATATATTTATCCTATCCTGTGTTTGGTGGTGGTCCAGGATAGGATAAAGTCGGATATAGACTGGATATAGCCCGAATAAAAAAATTTGAGGGGGGTGGGATAGACCTGGATAGGATTTCTAATGCCTATTTTTCCAAAAACCCTACGCTTCACTCGCCGTCATCTTCATCCTGACACCTTGTGCGCTTTCACTAAAAAAATTTCTCGACTTTTTTTTCCTTCACCGATTCCTCCGGACCCATGAATAGCAAAAAAATAAAATTATCCTATCCGACTTTAAATCCGTAGTCAACCAAATAATGGATAGGATATGAAGAAATCCCAGGATTTATTATCCTATCATATCATATCATATCCTGTTTAAAATTCCGGACAACCAAACGCAATCTTAGGAGCTCTTCTCTTTATATCTCTCTAGTATTCTCTTTTTTGAGTGTAAGTGCCGCGTGGGTAGCAATTTAAAATATCTTCTTGTAACGCATAAGCACCTCTCTACCACCATCACTTAGAATAGCAACAGAACACGAAAGAAGGCAATTGCCTCAATTGGGAGATCCCCTAGCACTAAATCACTGCCATACTTCTTGGCTTCTTCACACGCAACATAAAACTCACTTGGTGGATGCATAAGAAGATCTTAAGAAGATCTTTTTGACTCATGCATAGCTCCACGAATACTACCTGCAGTCAAATAGTTCTTGAACTTCATCAGGAAACACGAATCATAAAAAAAAATGCACAATGAAAGCGAAACCAGCGGTTTCCGAGAATTGATTTCGGCTCTCACTTTTTCCCTTGAATCCTGCAACCAAAGACAGGCACAAATATTAAACTGCACAGATGATACCTTAACAAATTTAAAGTCACAACACTCACCTTAGTCCGATGTATGGTCCCCACCACAAATATGCAACAAATGCGGCCATCCGCTAAGGACCAGCACATGAGGAGGACCACGTGCTCGGAGAGTAGCTCATCATCCGCATCGGCATTAGGAGGGTCGAGCACATGGGAGGAGTACGCATCGGTGGAGGCAGGCCCGATAAAGAGGAAAGTGCGACTAAGGTGGGAGGTTGTCGCTATAGAAGGAGAGAAGGGGAGATGAGAGAGCAAGCATGGCATGGGGCTAGTGGGTGAGCCGGAATGCTTGTCAATGTTTGGATTATCCTCCTTCGTAGGACTGTCTGATGAGAGAGAATTCGTTTCAGTTTTAATGGTTGGCCAATTTTTTTTTCCATTGACACTTAACAACGTCATAGAGTAACTTTCACAGATAAAACCAGAGTACATTATAGGCATAGTTGGAAATCTCTTAGGCCTGTTTAGTAACGTTTCAAATTCTTCGTTTTTCTATTTTTTTATTTCCAGAATAGAAAAAAGAACATAAATCCATTTAGTAACGTAGTTAATTTTGTTATTCCCCAAAACAAAAAAATGGTCAGGGAATAAATTTGGAATAGAAATAAGAAGTAAAAAAATCTACTTTTCTGTTTCTAGAATAAAAAGATAAACAATATCAGCTTTCTCTCTTTCACAAGTTATTTCCATACAAAATCCTAAACCCCAAACCCTAAAACATAAATCTTAACTCTCAAACCCTAAACCTCAATACCCAAACCCTAAATCCCATAGCACTAAAATCAAAAACCCAAAACCGGAAACCGTAAAACTCCAAAAACCCAAATCCCTAAAACCATAAATCTTCTAAACCCCAAATCCAAAACACTAAATTATAAACCCCAAAACTCCAAATCCAAAACCCTAAAACCCAAATCCTAAAATCGTAATTCCAAACCCTAAAATGCTAAACCGCAGAACCCCAAACCATAAACTGTAAACCCTATACCCTAAACCCCAATACCCAAAGCCCAAACCCTGAATCACTAAACCCTAAACCCAAACTCTAAAATTCAAAACACTAAACCCAAAACCCCAAATCCGAAACTCTAAAACCTAACCCCAAACCCTCAACCCTAAAATCCAAAACCTAAAACCCCAAAACCAAAATACTAAAACCCTAACCCCTAACCCTAAATCCTAAAATCCTAAACCCTAAACTGCAATTTTCTCGACCACCACTCGGTATTTGTTTTGTCTATAAGAAGTAATTTTCTTTATGATTGTAGTAAGGCCAACCAATTCTATATCATAATATATTCTTATTCTATTTCTAGTCCAAATTCATCCAAACATGAATTGTTAAGTCCCCTAAACTGTAATTTTCTCGACCACCACCCAGTATTTACGTTGCCTATAATGAGTAATTTTTTTATGACTATATTAAGGTCATCCAATTCTATATCATAATATATTCTTATTTTATTTCTAGTCCAATTTTATCTAAACATGAATTGTTAAGTCTCCACTGATAATTTTATAATTAAATGAAAAAATTGAGAGTAGAAATTTTTAGCGTCTTACCGAACGTATTTCTATTCTTTTTCTACTCCGGGAATAAAAATTTTGTGCAGTTACCAAATGCGTTTTTTTATTCAGAAACCCGTCGAGGAAATAGAAATAAAAATATCATTTCTAAACATAAATTATTTTTGGGAACAGAAACGTTACTAAACACACTCTTACAAGCGTATGGGTCCGTATCGTGATTGTAGGTACTTACAATTCTTATATTGCGTGGTAGCAGAGCAATACTTGCAGAGTCTAAGCTAAGAAAGTACGTAATGTACAGAAGCAGTTAATGAATCCAGAACTAGAAAGTAAACTGCGAGAATCAATTAAAGAATCAAACAGTCAATTTCATAGTGGATTCTGCAAAGGACCACTAATAGCAGCAAATCATACTCAGATAAAATCATGTGGACTACATTGAGCCAAAACTAGGCTAAATCTCTAACGAAAACAGAATAAGATGCTTAAGCTCCATTCGTTCAACGGGAAACAACTTCTAGAAAAAGATTTTCTGGATTTTCCGACGTTCATTTCATGGAAAATAAATTAGTTATGAAAAACATTTTTCAACAATGGAAAAAACACCTTTGAAAGTAAGGAAAATATTTTCCGCTTTATGAAAATCGGAAAAAATTTCCATATCTTCTTCACCTCACTTTCTTTCACATAACACATTTTACTCTTTTTTTTTATTTTTTTATTTTTTTAAACTTAATTTTTAATCACTTTTTATCGCTAGATTCGGCGATGCTTGGCCTCGCTCGAGGCCGGCAAAGCTCGAGCAAGGCCGAGCCTTGCCAGATCCGATATTGCTCGGCCTCGCTTGATGCCGGCAAGGCTCGAGCTTACCAGCCTTAGGCAAACGAGGCCGAGCCTTGCCTATGGCCGATCGCCAGCCGTCGCCAGGGCCGACGACCAGCATAAGAAGAAAGAAAAGAAAAAAAAAGAGAAAAAGAGAAAATAAAAGAAATATTAAAAATTTTAAAATTCAAATATAAAAATTATTAAAAATAGATTTAAAAAATAAAATTCATTAAAATGAGTGGAATGAGGATTTTCCATACTGAACGATGGAAATATTTTCCAGTTCGTTTTCAAGTCTCAGCTGAACACCGGAAAATATTATCATTTTCCTGAAAAATGACTTTCCATAAAACATTTTTCAAAAACGTTGCATTTTCCGCGAAACGAACGAAGCCTTAGTTAGAAATCTTAGGTCTGGTCCGTTGGGCCCAAGGGCGGGCCTAAACAATTAGTTAGGCTCAACCCAAATACCCAGCTAAGCCTAGTCCCACCCATTGACCACTTCCATTGGCAAGTCGCAAGGTACACTTGTCTATAGTGGAAAATCTACGTATAATACATGTGTAATTAGCAACTTATTGTATAAATAAAGTATTTATACACATAATATCTTTGTTGTATTTGTAACTTTTCATATAAAAAGAACATGTTGAAAAGTAATGACTAACTTTCTAGATCCGGTAAGTTATCATAACTAAAGACATGTTTGGACATCCCAATAATTAGTAACTAGTTTTGACCACCTTCACAAATAATTCATTAATCGGCCGAACAAGTGATTTGTTTTTTTTTTTCGATCCAACAGTGCATATTCCTTCATTCAACAATGAACGGTCCACAATGGCCATGGATAAATATTCATTTGCAAGCCAACCGAACCATAGAAAAGACCCAACATGATATCATCATATGATCATTTTGTGAAAGTATGTCAAAAGATGGATTTTATTTATATATACCATGCCTACATTAAAGAAAAAGCAACCAAAAAAAAAAACGTAACCCTCTTTGTACTCTCTATTCTTCTTTTTCTCTTCTTTTTTGAATGAATCTGCTTTAGTATCCCACCTTAAATATTGCACATGGAGTTAAATAAAAAAAATATTATAAAAATTAAAAATAAAGAAACCGGTGTACAATAAGATTATAACAGGATGAACTTAAACCCTCCAAAAATATTCGCAAAGCAAATTCCAATATGGAATTGAAGGCATTCTATCTTAATAAAACCAGTCGTTTCAATTTTCGAACCATCTTTTGTTGTCGTTTTCGTGGTTTAAAAAGAAAAAAAAATCTTCTCCAATTATTAGCTTGCAATTTCCTGTTTTATCGCCATACCTAATTTAATTAGGCCAAATTAAAGACGGGTTTAATTAGTGTTGACACCTGAAATTAATTAAAGATTTCATCGTGAGAATATATGAATAAAAGGACAAGAGATGACATCACCTGTACTAAAATGACAGCTGGTAGGTACAGACAGTCATAAGCGAGAAATTTGAAATTCAGATAAAGGGGGATCAAAAATACTGAAGGTAGTCTCATCGAAGATTCGATGAAGGCCTGTACAAGACTTACAAGTGCTAAAAAGTGCTTCTCATCGATGAAATCGATGAAAAGGGTGATGGATGTCAAGTCAAAAAGCTCAACGAAGGTCCTTATTTCCAGTGGACAGATGCCAATCGAAGGAAAGGTTCGATGGCTTTGCAAGACTTTCCAATCGAAGATTCGACGAAGGCCTGTATAAGATTTCCAAGTGCTAAAAAGTGCTTCTCATCGATGAAATCGATGAAAAGGGATGATGAATGTCAAGTCAAAAAAGCTTGACGAAGGTCCTTATTTTCAGTGGACAGATGTCAGACGGAGGAAAAGTTCGATGACGGTTATCATCCCAAGAGACAGATGTCAAACGAAGGAAAGGTTCGATGATGATTATCATCCCAAGAGATAGATGTTAGACGGAAGAAAGGTTCGATGGCGGTTATCATCCCAAAAAATAGGTGTCAAACGGAGGAAATGTTCGATGACAGTTATCATTCCGAGAGACAGGTGTCAAACAGAGAAAAAGCTCGATGACAGTTATCATCCCGAGAGACAGGTGTCAAACAGAGAAAAAGCTCGATGACGGTTATCATCCCAAAAGACAGATGTCAAGAGGAAGAGAGGTTCGATGACGGTTATCATCCCGAAAGATAGGTGTTAAACGGAGAAAGCTCGATAGCAGTTACCATGACAGGTGTTAAGCGGAGAAAAGTTCGATGACGGTTATTGTCTTAGAGAAACAATGGGCTCGATGACGGTTGTCGTTTTCAGAGACGAAATGGGCTCAAAAGCGGTTATCATTTTATACAGGAGATAAGATCGATAATAGTTGATAAACATATGTCAATACATGAACGGTAAAAATAAAATCAACGATAGAGGCTGGATAAAACACCAAGAACGGTTACCAAGTCTGCACTATAAATAGCGCCCAATTATCAACAGGAAAACCCCCCCGACACACGTGAACAAATCAAATGTTGTCTTTTATCTTTACTTCCTAGTTTCACACTTTCAGCTTTCATGGATATAGTCTTTATTCTTCAGTTTCGCACTTCCAGTTTCTTTAACTGTAGTTGCTCAGATCTTTGTAAAGTTTGGACGCCACTAGTAATTGGATGGATTCGTCTAGATCTTCTGTAAAACTCAAGTTCCTTATTCATGCCTAGATTGCTCCAGTCCGGAATTAGATTTAGAACTCAGTCTCCTCTCATTAAAAGCCGAAGAACGACTTTCGGTGAATTATATTTCGTTGTGAAGACATTTTTTCGACGAAACAATTAGGTTTTGGGTGTGGATAAATTACCAGTACAATGCTTAGTCTTGCTTATGTTAGGATGAATATATGTATATGCTTATGAGCTATGTTAAATGTACTCTGATGTGAATGTAGAGGATAATAACCAAATCAGTCCTAAATCCATTGCAAGAATACCAATTCAATCCTAAACTTTTCAAATTTGTGAACATAGTCCTCAACCTTCGATTTCCAGTGGCAATTTGCTAAAAGGACTACATTGAAATTTCGCAACAAGGTTTAAGATTATGTTGGCAAAGTTGAAGAACTTAGGATTGAATTGAAATCCATACGATATGTTTAGAACTGAGTTGGTACTTTCCCGTGAATATGTGAAAGAAGATGAATGGCTCGTGCCACCGGAACAATATAGTTTAAAAAGAGCTAAATCTTCACTCTTCCCTTTTCCCAAATTGCCTCGAAAATGGACTCTAGAAACACAAAAAAATCAATACGGCGCATTTTTTTCTCGGCAAAACAAAAATTTGCTACACCTTTAGAGATAACATAATAAAAATTAGTAATGCTCACGAACGAACCGAATTAGAAAGTTCGTGATCTTTTTTTAAAAAAATTATAGTTACTAACTTAATAGGGAAAGCTTTAAACACCAAATTACTTGGACATTTCCAAAAATTACAATCATTCTTTGGAAAGAGCCATTTACGAAAAATTCAACCCTATTACCAAACATGACCAAAATAATAAAATCCAGCAAGCACTTACTGACAAAAAAAAATAACGGATAATAAAAATCGAGAGAGCACTTACTGGCAAAATTAAAATAAAAATCCACACAAGCTCTCTCTCTCTCTCTCTCTTCCCCAAGCTGTCGATTATCAATGCACTTGAGATTGTACATGACTTTCTCAAGACTCACCCCACCCCACCCCACTTTTTTGCCCCCTTTTATTCCCCCCCACTATCATATATATCCTTCCCGAATTTTAATTATGCATTTTCTTTCGCCCCCATATACGCGAATAACAAGCTTTTCTACACACACAAAAATACACTGGAAAATATGTACGTGTATATATGAAAGAGACATTTGAAAAAAAATACTTCGATAAAGATAAATTATAGAAATGCGAGATGAAAATTGCACAAGAAAATTGTGAGAAAATTACTTTTCGGCATTTCTTGAGAGGTTGTTTTCGCAAGAAAAAATAAATAATCGAAATGAGACCTGGGGGCAAAATGATCTTTCATCTGGCTGGTTCTCACCATCACTAGAAAAAGACCTCAGGCGACGGAAATGCCCGCCGCTGACGGCTACAAGTACCATACTTAAAAAGCCACACTAGGAAGCTCTCTCTAGTTCTACTATAAACGCGCAGGTCAGAGAAGAGATCCTGTACCTAATGCTGCATCGTCTCCATGTATCGTAGCCCAGGTTCATGGTCGTGACCTAGTGCATGCGGATCCTATACCTAATGCTTTTTTTTTTGCTAGAATCCTATACCTAATGCTGCATCGTCTCCACGCATGGATTCGGGGTGAGGATCCTCCCTGAGTGCATCGATCCAGGGCGAGGATCCTCTCTCTTGGGGACACGATAGGGACTACAAGGAACCGCTATGGATCATGAGCATGCCTTTTTTGTCATTTAAATAGTAATAGGAGCATCTTTATTTTATAGTTAACGTATTGATTGAAATAGTGCAAGTATTCGTGATCTATTCACTCTCAAAACGTTGAATTGCGCCAAGAATTCACGTTTTAGAATGAATAACAAGAAAAATTTTAAAAAGGTTTGGAGATAAAGAAATGACCCATCCAGCCATTTTGATGTGGATATGTCTACACAACAAAGGAAGAAAAAAAAATTTGTGAGATCTTGTCCTGAATGGTCCCAATAACATGGGATACGCACGGTGCAACGTTGTACTGTACATTTTTTTCTTAAAAGTTAATTTCTTCACTCGGAAATAACGAAACGTCCTAAAGTAAAAAAGAAGTTGAATTGCTTCCCGTTTTATGCTTAGTCAAGACGGAACGCCATGTAATTGCACGACAAAATGTGGTACCGCATACACAATCGCAAAAAGTTTGCCCTGTTTTTACTCAACTAGGCAATATGAACAGAACGACCAAGCCCAAGGAAAAGTAGATGCGTCATTGAATTGCCCATGGATGATTGACTGCGGGTAACGATAGATGATGCGCGGCAGGTTCTAGAATTTGCGCTGGCATGCAACGACATAATATTCTAATGAGTTGAAATTGTCGTCAATGGAGTCTCCTTGAGCATGATTTATCTCGACGCGAAGTTAAGACTGATTGAACACGAAGAAATGAATGACTGCCTATTTTGTTCCTTCAATTGCGCTCAAAAGATCTAAAACGTCTCAAGTTTTGCTCCTTTGATCACGGCAATGAAAGCTTGGTTGCGCCTTTGTCGACATGCCGGGATTTGCGTTCAGGTGCTCATCTGGTTTTCTGTTCAATTTGTACTGAGATCACGTATGAAATTGCAAATTATCACTACCTTGAGTACCAGTTTTAGAGGCTTAATTCGCGTTCGTCTGGTTAAGTCAGGTCTTTGTAAAAAGTATTAGAGCCGGTAAACAGGCCAAAACCGTGGGATTTAGTCCTACCTTGTCAGTGTGGTTGTGAGCTCTTTGACTGGATCGCCACTGATGAGGACGTCAGTATTATAGCCAGAAAATTTCATGTTTTATCTTTTGGCAAATGGGGACCTCGTTTGCGGTACTGTAACGAATGTAGATGCCAAGAAGGTTGAAAGAGAGGATCTCAAGAAGGTTGAGGCGTGTGTGCGTCCATGTTCTCAGGATTGTCCCCCGAGGCCGGACCCGGGTTTCCAGTGTCCGAACTTCGGACCCAGGTTGCGCTCAAGACTTATCCTCAAATGTGGATTTCATGATTTTCCTGTAACAAACGGACTTCCATATTATTTGCAAAATACAGCCAAACATACTTTGAAAATAAGTTCTTTTTCTAGATTTAGATGGTGCCAACTACAGTATATTTTTGTCTCCGGTTTCTATTCGTTTCGGCATAAACAAACCAAGCAAAAGGAAAATATTAGGCAACGATGTTAGGCTAATGCACAAACGCCTGTGATTGTCTGGGAGCAACAATCTGCACAAGACAAGGGCCAATTCCACCTCTATCTCCCTCTCAATAAGGGAGACTGTTCAAAATTCTGAACAATCTTAATTTCTCTGAATGCATCACACGACAGAAATTACATTCCTCATCAGTGACCAAAGGAAATGTTCACCGATCATGAATTCAAAGTGAAAACAGCACTAATATCGCAAACAAAAAGGTCCCACACAGAGCAACCGTCGGGTGAACGAAAAAGGCCAGATGAGCAACCAAAGTCTTCAATTTCGACCATCAATTCGTACCATTTCATAGACTTTTTTGGCTGCTGTCACAACTTTTGAATGGATACATTTGCCTAGAATGGAGGGAATGACCTCGAACCATCTACAAACTCTTCATCTTGTCTCCTCACAGAGGAACTATTTGTGAAGAGGACCCTTGGTTTGTAATTTTTGGACTAAATGTTGACCCAAGTCTTCCATGCAAATACAGATCTATTGGCTGAATTTCCAATCAATCAACCATTTGTCGATTGGCCCCGAAGGTTTTTTCCTTGGGTTCCCCGGTAGCTACACGTTACAGCACTGCACAAAGTCGTGCAGTCATGCTCCTAAAGATTCATATGCATTGCTCACACTTTGTGTGTTTTATCACTGGCAAAGTCCTTGATTTTGATGTATCGGAGCGTGCGACGCGGCCTGCTCTTACCCCTACGCACCAAGCACCTCCTATAAAATCGCTTCCCTGGTAGCATTGCACTGCATGAAGTCAGAAAAACACATTTGCGAACATATTAGAAACCTGCCATAAATCTTTGATCATTCATCTAATTACAATATATATATACAAAATTAAAAAAATTAAATGTTTATAACCAAAAATGCATAACTCTTTTATTCTGGACTAATTCCAAAAAAAAAGCACCAACATTACCTTGAGTAACAATTCTGGCCTGAACTTTTTTTTGTCTCAATAAAAGCACCAACTTTTACTCGAATCTCAAATCTGGCCCCCGTGATGTGAAACTTTCAAATTGTTCGGGCTAAATTTTGGATTTAAGTGAAAGTTTATGATTTTTTATGAGACAAAGAAAAGTTGGGGCCACCACCCGCCTAGGTGGCGCTGTCGGAGCGCGCACTCTTCCTCTCACAAAAGGTTGAGTGTTCGAATCCCGAGCGCCGCAGGGTGACTTAACCGGTGGCACGTGTGTGGTGGCTAGCACGTGTCGCCCCCAGGGTTTACTCCCCGGCTATCGGCCATGCGAAAGTTCCCTGGGTTATCAAAAAAAAAAAAAGTTGGGGCCATATTTGTCACTCAAAATAAGGTTAGTGTTTTTTTTTGGAATTACGCCTTTTTATTTCTCATACATCAAAATAAGCATAAAAATTAGAGACTTATCGGGATAAGAGATTTTATGAAGTGACCATAAAATTAAATTGTTACGCAAAACTCACACATGAGAGTGCCACGTGGTTTATGGCTTTTGTGTATCTATATTTTTAAAAAAAAAATCAATATTTACTTAGCCCAAAAAAAAAGATAGCGACTTCTAATTCCCAATTTTCCGTGATGAAACTTGTTTAGAGAGGTATTTTTAAGATAAATGTTTCACTTTTATTCGCTTAATCTGTATTAGATCTTGATGGTGCCGACAACAGTGTAGTTTTGTGCCCAGTTTTCACTCGTTTCCGCAATATACATAGAGCAAGCAACAAGTAAATATCAGGCAACAATATCAGGCTATTGCACAATACAAATGTCTAACTGCTCATAGACAATCGCCTCTATTGTCCCTCTCAATAAATGAAGACTGTTCAAAACTCTTAACCGTCATAATTTCTCCAAACGCATTACATAATAATAAGTCACAATCCTCATCAGTGACCAAAGGACGTGCTCACAGATCTATCGGCTTAATTTCCTGTCTATCAATCAATTGTCAATTTGGGCCCCAAGTATTTTCCTTATGTTCCGCGGTAGCTACTTGTGACGGCAAGGCACAAATTCATTTGTATTGCACATATTCTGTGTGCCTTATCACTGGCAAAGTCATTGATTTGACACATCGTAGCATGAGATGAGGCATGTTCATAACCCTAGGCACCAAGCACCACCTATAAAATCTGCTTCACTCTCTCCTACATTGCTCATCAAAACAAGATTGTCTCTGTTTGAAACAAAATGGCTCGCTCATCGTGCTTCGACATGTCCATACACATGCTTTTCTTGTACTTGTGGTCACATTCTGTTGGCGCTCACAATCTCTCTCATTCTGTGAAATCACTGTGTCTCGAGGACGAAATGTCTGCACTGCTTCAGTTTAAAGAGAGATACGAAATTGCCAATGTTTCCGATGATCCTCTCGCTTGTCCCAAGACCCTATCCTAGAAAAACAGTCGAGATTGCTGCTCCCGGGATGGGATCGAGTGCGATGAGAAGACAGGCGATGTAATTGTTCTTGACCTGGGAAGTAGTTGTCTGTATGGTTCTATCGACAACAACAATACCATCTTCCAGCTTGCTCGTCTTGAAAAGCTCAATCTCGGCGACAATCACTTCAACTACTCCCAAATACCATCCCGAGTTGGAGATCTGTTGAGATTGACTCATCTCAATCTCTCTGCTTCCGTTTTTTCTGGCGAAGTCCCATCAGAAATCTTCAAGCTTACAAGGTTGGTGTACCTTAACCTGTGTTGCAATCAGGATCCACGTACAAATTTGTTGGAAATGAAAGCGCCAGGCCTAAGAAGTCTCGTTCAAAATCTGACCAGCTTGGAAGAACTTTTCCTAGGTGCCGTCAACATGTCGTCTGAAGTGCCCAACACTCTAGCAAATATGTTGTCGCGACCTAAAAAATTCCTTTCTCAGGCTAATGGATTATTAGGACTAAACCTAACTCGAGCCCTCCCAAGCCCTACCAATTCGCAATTTAGGGTTTAAGTTTTTAACATGCAAGTGTTTTCATGCTCGGAGTCGCCACTAATCAATTTGTGGTAGGTCGATTAGAAACCTAAATAAAACATAGGGAGATATGTTTTATTCCTAGGAACCAGAGATTCTAAGCCCGGGGACTTGATTACGCTAGATCTAGTCTAACGCCCTTTCGGTACCTTTTCTTTTCAAAAAAATGTTTTGGCAAGCAATTTGGATCCATTTTAACCTAGTCACTAACATGTGAGGTGTTCATGCGGGTGCGCAAACCACCAAAGTAACACCCAATAAAGCATTGAATAAATTGCAAGTTTGGGAAAAATTACTTACCTTGAAGCAACGTAAGCATCTGCATTGTTAGCTAGAAAATCACATCAACAACCTAATATGATTTCTAATTAACAAGGAATTCACTCAATTTTTGGATTTTTTCTTATTTAAATGAAGCCTAATCTACATGCAATGACGTGCAAAAATGACATGCAAGTAATGCAACCTATCATGCAAACTATATGTCATGCGACGACGTGACCTAATTCTAATGACGGGCAAATAATTTATTTTTGGTATTTTCTGATGAAATTCGGAATAAAAATATGCCTAAATTAACATGCAACCTATGATGACTTAACATATCCTAACATGACTTATTTTTGGGATTTTTGTGAAAATTCGAAATAATAAATTACTTAAATTAAGAATGCAATCTATCCTAATCTACCATAAAACAATTCATTCTTTTTGTGGTTTTCATGAAAATTCGGAATAAATAAAAAAATAACCTAAATAATCTATTAAGATTAGAATATTACTTAATTTAAACTAGGAAATAGATTATCCCAAAGTCCTAATTTAAATTAAATAATTACTCTATCGTCTAGATATATTTAGGATTTCTAAACACGCAAAAATTCAAATTCAAATCCTAACTGATATTTTTTGAATTTTCTTTTTATTTGAAAAGGAAAGACAATTTAAACAGAAATAGCATCCACATTTAAAACAGCCACGCAATCCGCAAAATTCGTTTCAAACTTGAATTAGGCACAAAAATCGAACTATCGGTCATATCTATAGGGTCATAGATATTGACAAAAAGTCGATCATTCAAATTTGGAAAGCAGATAAAAATCATCATCGTACCCAAGTGATTATGGATAGGATAATGATTTTCCGTATCGCCACGTATCATGCCTTAGGGATAAGGTCGGATAGTTGTCCAGATACGTTGCTGAATTAGGAAAGATTCCTAATTTTGAATATTTTCAAATATTGCGAACAAGGCAAACATTATCCTAAGATATCTAGCAATCCACGCAATATTCACAGAATATTCAAACATCCAAAAATTAAGAAACGAAATATTCTAAAAATATTGGATAATGTTCAATTACCTAATTTGTGGATAATTTCCAAATTCGAACTTGCGGATCGGGATGAGCGGCGAACGGCAGACCGGCGGCGCGGTGTCGGGGCGACGGTGACTCGCGGTGGTGACCCGGCGGGGAACGGCAGCGGGTGCGGCAGGGGGCGCGGGAACGGGCGCGGGAGCGGGCGCGGCAGCGGGCGCGGGCGCGGCAGCGGGCGCGGGAGCGGGCGCGGGAGCGGGCGCGGGCGCGGCAGCGGGCGCGGGAGCGGGCGCGGCAGCGGGCGCGTCGCGCGAGGTCTTCCTCTTCTTTCTCTCTTTCTCCCTCTCACACTTTAAAAATTTTCTGATCTGAAAATTGTGTGTCCCCCCTCTAAAATTCTGACCTAATAATGTATATATAGTATTAATCTAGGTCAATTAGATGGGCTTTCTAGTCTTAATGGGCTTAGGCTTGGGCTTTAATTTAAATGGGCTGAATTAATTAAGGATAAATGGGCTGAATTAAGCTCAAATTAAAACAACCAAGCCCGTTTGACTTGTAATTCCCGGCCCGTGCATTTGAAGCGAGCCGAGTCCCGTTTGATGAAATTTAAGCTCGTTCGTCACCGCCGGTCCGATGCAAAAATGCAATGAATTTAAACTATATGTTATGCAATTTAAATATTTTTGTTTAGGGGTTAAAAATTTAATCCCTAATTTTCTATGCAAATTACGCTAAGTGATGTGCCAAAATTTAGGTGTCAACAGCTGCCCCTCTTTGAAGGTGAGTTCGTAGAAGTTGCATTCAAAGACTAAATGATACCTAAATTTCAACCATGCAAATGCAATGAATGTTGTTTTTGTCGGGATTATGAGTCCCATTTTACAATGCATTAAGAAATGATGCATGCTGACATGAGTAGAAAACATACCTGGAATTACTTACCTGACAGGAGCGAGATAATGCAATTCGAGGCACAACTTCAATTTGTATGTTGTTTTGGCAAATGTATGGGCTCAGTCCCATAGGTCTTGCCTGATATGCGTCGATGAACTTCGGTGATCTACAGTTAAGTCAAAACACACGAAGAAAGCTCGACGTACCCAATCATCATTTGGATTCGTGAGAATAGTTCCGATCCTTACGAACTACCTATACATCTCTCTAGGTGTTTGCAAAGATTTGGTCGCTTCACTTATACCTGCTCATAAGTGAATTGCGGTGAAACTTTTGACATCAAGAGGATATTCCGACCTTTACATATACCTGCTCATATGCAAAGATTTGGCCGCCTCACTTATACCTACTCATAAGTGAACTGCGGGAGAACACCTGGGGTTGAGAGAATATTCCGACCTTTACATATACCTGCTCATATGCAAAGATTTGGCCGCTTCACCTATACCTGCTCATAGGTGAGTAGCGGGGGAATACCTGATACTTGGGAAGAATATTCCGACCTTTATATATATCTGCTCATATGTAAAGATTTAGCCGCCATGCCTATACCTGCTCATAGTCATGTAACGGGGGAATCTTCTCGAGATTATATGAAAATCTGTGATTTGATGAACAAAGGGGCTAGCCCAAGTGTTCAAGAGTTCCTTGACAAAGTACCTGGATATCATCAGAAGTACCTGAAAAGGTTTGATCAATAGACACCTGAACACAATCAAAGGCATCTAGAGATCGCAAAAATGATCAAATGTGGGACCTGACAATTGCTTGAACAGGTTAGGGATACCTAGATAATCATAGACATCCTAGGGATAGAGACATACTTACCTGGTGACATCTCCAACTCTGAAGGTGTGTCTCCTGTTAGACACGATTTTATGTAATATGCATTCGCACACTGTCAAGAATACATATACACATGAACTATGATTTCAACTGATTTTCATGCACGATGGTTTTGTCAAATCAGCATTACAAACTTCGCTGGGGAAAAATCATGACAGGACAATCCGAACTCACAAGCGGATATCTTGAAAATGTCGAATGAGGGACTTCCGGTCCAAAAGGGCTTTCTCTCATTCTCATCGAAAGGCTGATTTATGGAGAATCGCTCCATCTCACCATCATCATGTTGACAAGGGTCCGAGTATTCTCGCAAGCAGTACGACTTTACCAATCTGAGAGGTCTTTGTTAGGACCGTAACATAGGGCTTGGTCAATGGCTTAGCAAAAGAGACTCTTCGAGTCGAGGCTACTGAAAGAAAATACTCTGCAATTGTCTCCGGGTTTACAAGTCAAGAACCTGCAAAATGAGATAGAAATGGACTTGCTCGCACTTCTTCGAGCTAAGCTTATAAACATCAGAAACTCTACGTTAGTTCAAGTGCCCTAATCTGAAGAGACTTTGCAAGGGACGTAACGCAGGCTAGGCTCATGGGTTGAGAAATGAATGGATCATAAGGCTCAAAATGTGTATAATTGGGGTGAGAGTTGGTGATCATCTCGGCATTGTCACCGGTCTTCTTCTTCACCAGGGATTGTCTTCTCGGTAAATGCTCTATTGGCTTCAAGAATTCATCACTTGATTCCTTAAGACTCTGGATATTTTTGTGATTTTGACACATCTCAACATTTTCTAAAGTCGTCACTTTTCTCCATTTTTTCTTCTCTTTCTTTCACGGGCATTGGCCCTGCTTTTACCAGGCACACTACTTTTTCATGCCCTCTTTTTTTTTTTTTTGACACACACTGTCTACAATGCATACATTGGCCAGTCACACTTTGGCTTGTTTTGACCGAATGACTAACATTTGGACTCTCAGGGTCTTCGGCTTCTGTCGGCGCTCCGGATATGCTGCTTGAACAATGATGACTTTTGCCTTGCCCCAGTGTGGGGGATGATCACCAACTGGGTTTAAGAAATGAATTTGCAGGCTCAATTGGGCTTAACAAAGGATAAAATGTGTATAGGATAGAGAAAGCAATGCTCTTCGTCATCCTAAGGCACTTGAACTTCACGTGAATTCATCTGAAAAAGCAACACTCGAAGATTGATGCAAGTGAGAGCATGAAAATTTCTACTCATTTTTCACCTTATGACGCTGACTTACTGCCAGTTTGCCCCGATGTGGGGTGGTTCTTGACAGGGGTAATTTGAATGAATTCCTCCAAGTGTTTAGGCTCAAAGTGGCGAAACAATGGATAACCTGTAGTGTTTGGAATAGAGAAATGAACTGCCTCTCGTCATTTCAGTTGCCGTACCTTTTGCGAGATAACCCTTTGCCTTGCAGACATGGAATTTTTCTACTCAACTCACTGGGGATTAGTGCATGGGACTGTGTATAGGATATGGCTTGCCTTTCATCATCCCCATGTACCTCATTCAACACATTCAATTCATTCCACATGAGTTATCATATTGTCTAAATAGATTCCCCTTTTGAAATCGATAATGTAGACTGACAAAATGATCAAGCATAATTTAAAGCCAAGGCACACATTCCATCTTTAAATTGATTGAAATCATTTATTCATAAATGAAATGTTTGCAATTCATAAGTGAAATGTTCGCAATTCAGAATATAAAACCAAACACTTGAAAACTTTCGCCGCAAAAACGTTGGATCTTATCAGGGATAATATATCTTCACAGCATCAGAATTAACAGGAGTGGAAAACTTACGACCATCCATTTCTGCGAGGATTAGGGCACCTCCGGGAAGCACCTTTTTAACCACATACAGACCAATGTAGTTTGGGGCAAATTTTCCTCCAGGAACAGGAAAGACTGGCAGTACCTTCCTCAGGACTAGATCATTTACCTCGAAGTGTCTTGGACGCACCTTTTGATTGAAGGATCTAGCTATCCTCTGCTGATAGGTTTGACCGTGGCAAATGGCTCTCAATCGCTTCTCATCAATTAGGTTTAACTGCTCATGCCTTTGTCGCATCCATTCTGCCTCGGACAACTCCACTTGAGATAATACTCGCAAGGAAGGGATCTCCACTTCGACGGGTAGGACTGCTTCCATGCCATACACCAAGGAAAATGGGGTTGCTCCGATAGAGGTTCGGATTGAAGTTCGATACGGCATTAGTGCAAATGGTAACCTTTCATGCCAGTCACGATAGTTTTCAGCCGTTTTGGCCAAGATCTTCTTGATGTTCTTGTTAGCGGCTTCAACTGCTCCATTCATCTGTGGACGATAAGGAGACGAATTCAGGTGCTGGATTTTGAACTCATTGAACAACTGATCAATGAACTTGTTGTTCAAATTTGTCCCATTGTCGGTGACAATAGCCTCAGGGACACCATAACGAGCGATTATGTCTCGCCTGATGAATTTTACAACATTCTTTGCGGTGACGTTTGCATAAGATGACGCCTCAATCCACTTAGAGAAATAGTCAATTGCGACCAAGATAAATCGGTGTCCATTTGATGCCGTGGGATTAATCGGGCCAATCACATCGATGCCCCACATTGAAAAGGGCCATGGCTCAGACTGCTGATGTAATTCTGTCGGGGGAACATTTATTTTATCCCCATGAACCTGACAACGATGACATCTTCGAACATGTTGGATGCAGTCACTCTCAAGACTGAGCCAATAATAACCCAACCTCATAATCTTCTTAGCTAACATGTGGCCATTCATGTGTGGACCACATATCCCTTCGTGTACTTCTTGCATGATTCTGGTAGCTTCAGCCGCATCCACACACCTTAATAGGATTGAATCATATGATCTTTTGTACAGCTTTTCACCACTAACAAAGAATTTTGAAGCCATTTTCATTATGTATTTCCTGTCGGCCGGGGTGCTTCCCTCAGGAAATTCTTGTCTCTGGATGTAACTCATGATATCGTAATACCATGGCTTTTCATCAGGTTCTCCAGTCACAACCATACAGTAGGCTGGTTTTGCCAGGACTTCAATCTTCAAGGGTTCTACCTCCAACCCATCAATCACTTGCAACATAGATGATAACGTAGCTAGCGCATCAGCGAACTGATTATGAGACCTCGATAAGTACTCAAAAGAGATATCTTCGAATTCCTCTATGATTTCTTCGAGGTATTCATGGTACGGTACTAGTTTGGTGTCTCTCGTCTTCCACTCTCCCACAGTTTGGAGAATAATCAAAGCAGAATCACCAAACACTTTCAACTTGGTTATCTTCATTTCCACTGCGGCCTGGAGTCCGAGGATGCAAGCTTCGTACTCGGCTATGTTGTTGGTACAGGGGAACACCAACTTTGCTGCTACTGGATAATGTTGCCCATCCGGGGATATTAAAACTGCCCCAGTGCCGTAACCGGCCAAGTTTACAGCTCCATCGAAAAATATGGTCCATGTATCTTCCTTTATTACCAAAATACGATCTTCTGGAGAATATCTATCATCATCAGGGACTCCAGAATTTTTAGCTAATACATTAGCAATTACTCGACCTTTAACTGACTTATGTGGCTTCATCTGGATATCAAACTCTGAAATTAAAATCTGCCACTTGGCTAACTTCCCTACCAAAGCTGGCTGATCAAGTAAATACTTAATGGGATCATTCTCAGTTACAAGCAAAGTCTGGTGATGAAGTGTATATTATCGCAGCCTATGGAGCACCCATACTAGCGCAGCGTAAGTCTTCTCGGCTTCAGAATAATTCAACTCCGAGACAGTGAACTTTTTGCTTAGGTAATAAATGGCTCGCTCTTTTCCATCTTCAGGACTTTTCTGGGCTAGCATCGCACCTAAAGACTCACTATGAATCGTGAGGTAAAGGATCAAAGGCTAGCCCGGCATTGGTGGGACTAGCACTGGTGGTTTCATCAGGTATTGCTTTAGTTCGTTAAACGCTTCCCGACAATCATCGTCCCATTTCACTTGAGCATTCTTCCTTAGAAGTTTGAAGAATGGCTTAGCAGTTGCTGAGAGCTGAGAAATAAAACGGGCTATGTAGTTCAATCTACCCAGGAGGCTCCGCACTTCTTTTACGGTCGACGGGGGTTGTAACTCACATATAGCCTTCACTTTGGAGGGGTCAATTTCAATGCCTTTACTGCTTACTATGAACCCAAGTAATTTACCCGAGGTTGCTCCGAATACGCACTTTGCTGGATTGAGACGGAGCTTAAACTCACGGAGCCTCTCGAATAATTTCTTCAAAGTATCGACGTGACTCTTCCCAGGTCGAGACTTGGCGATCATGTCATCGACATAAACCTCAATCTCCTTATGCATCATATCATGGAAGAGTGTCACCATTGCCCGTTGATATGTTGCCCCGGCATTTTTAAGGCCGAAGGGCATGACCTTATAGTGGAATGTCCCCCAAGGAGTGATGAACGCCGTTTTCTCCTTATCATCGTCCTTCATTTTTATCTGATTATAGCCCAAAAAACCATCCATGAAGGAAAATAGCTCAAACCCTGCAGTACTGTCCACCAAAACGTCTATATGTGGCAATGGGAAAGCGTCTTTAGGACTGGCCTTGTTTAGATCGCGATAGTCGATGCAAACCCGAACTCGACCATCCTTCTTCATGACTGGCACAATATTAGCCACCCAGCTGGGGTATTGGGTGACTTCGATGAATCCCACTTTCAAAAGCTTCATGACCTCCTCCTCTATTTTCTTGGAAAGTTCAGGCTTGGTCCTTCGCAACTTCTGTTTCTTGGGCGGCATGTCTGGATTAGTGGGTAGACTATGCTCCACAATAGAAGGGTCTAGACCCGGCATATCGACATACGACCAGGCGAAGATATCCTGGTAATCCTTCAGCAGTTGGACCAGGCGTTTAGCTTCGCCTTCGGGAAGGGTTGCCCCTATCTTCACCTCTTTGGGTTCTCCAGAATCACTCAAGTTGATGGTGATAGTTTGGTCTACCGTTAGGACTTTAGGTTTTTCATGATGCTCTAGATCACGCTGGAGGTCCGAGGAATCTTCGAGTTCATTGGTGTCATCGAGATCAGGTTCGGTGGCATATAATTCATCAGATTGGACCATTCCCATACCCTGACGTGTCATAAAATTGCCCCTGAAACATAAAGTAGGAGGTTCAGTAGGACAAACAGGGCTAAGCAGTGTATTTTTATTTCTTTTGATGGTTTTATTTATTTTGAAATTCTTTTCCAAAAGGTTTTAACACGAGGAAGCATGAAGAAGCCCAGGCCTCAGAATTCTCCTTGGACTATATTTTTCTTTTATCGGTTGGATATCATCACCGGGCTGGTTTGATGTACCTCAACATGCCCTCAAAACGAAAATAACTTGTAATTTCATTGATTATCACCAAATGAATTACATTTATTGAAATGGAAATCGCAACAATCAAATCCTAGAAATGAAAAGTGCTAAAAAGTAGCTCCCGAGACGGGGCGAGTCCTAAAAAGCAATAAAAATTCCCGCGTAGGGGAGTGTGCGAAAAAAGTAAATGTGTTACTCTTGCGGGCCAGTGCCCATTTCCTCCAACGGTCCTTCCTCGATAGCTCCAATGAAGAAATCATCGAACAGGGCAGTGATTCCCTCCATTGCATCATCAGGATCTTCTGTCACTAGAGGTGTTGGATCATCCATACCTCCCCATCCATCCGGGACAATGTCACGGGGGTCAACATAGAAGCTCGGGGGTGCTGAGTATTTCACATAATAATCGAACTTGCCACTTGGTTGCCCCAAAGTGTCGATCACCTCTTTCTCTTCATCAGCTTTAGGCGTGCTTACTACGTTCTCTTCATTATCGGACGCGTCTTCAAGCGGAGGCATGTCTTCAGGCAGAGGGTCGCCCTTGTCGCTCCTGGTGTTCAGTGAAGCAAACTCCTCCTCCCAATTAATAACCACTTCAGAGATAGTGAAAATGATGCCAGTGTGGTCAGCATAAATGATCATCCCAACTTCTACCATTCTTGAGATTCTTTCTCTCATGATAGCAAGGGGAAGGTCCTCATTACTCGGGTAACAACCGGCTTTCACTAACTCACCGTAGATGTCAGTAGTATACACCTTAACATTCTTGATTCGACCAGCGTCGAAGCTAAATATGGCATTCACATTGCCTGCGTGATCAGGGAGTGGGTTGCTCTGAACATTCGGCTTAGCAGGTTGAAATGAGAAAGCCTTCGTATCTAGGAGGTTTTGGATTCGGTGCTTGAGGGCATAGCAATCATCGGTTGAGTGTCCCAGCTCACCCATGTGATAATCACATTTCTTTGACGGGTTGAAGTTATAGAACTGCTCGGGATTGGGTCGCTTTGGCTCAGTAGTAAGCAAGCCTTTCTTCTGGAGCACTGTCAATACTTGAGACAACGATCCGGGGAGGGGGGTGAATTGCCTCCTGTTGTTCCTCCTTTGAAAAGGTTGACGACCCGAGTTTTGTTGCTGAGCTTCTGCTACTTGGATTGCTGGGGCGGAGTTAGCATTCCGCCGGCTCGGCTGGTTATAAGCCATGTTCACTTCAGCTGCCGGTTCTTTCTCTTTTCTCGCACCAAATCTTCTGGTCGAGGAGGACGGCTCGACAAACCATCCATCTTTCAGCCCTATTTCAATTTGTTCGCCCATAGGGATGAGTTGGTTGAAGTTGTCAGCCGGAATGGCGACCATCCGATTACGGTATTCGAACGGGAGAGTTTTCACGAACATCCTCTTTAACTCACTGTCTATGAGTTCTGGGACAACCTGAGCAGCTAAATTCCTCCATCTGATAGCATAGTCTTTGAAGGACTCAGTCTTTTTCATCTGAGCACGTTCGAGATCATCACGGGTAGGAATGATGTCCGTTATGAATCTGTACTGCTTCAAGAATGCTTCACTGGCTTCTTTCCAAGTTTTGAGGCCATTTATCTTCTTCATGAGATACCAGCTCAAAGCAGGACCCGTCAAACTTGCTTGAAAGGCATGGATCATCAGGAGTTCGTTATCAACGTACGAAGTCATTTGTACGTGATAGAGCTGTAGGTGGGCTTTTGGACATGTGGTGCCATTGTACTTGTCGAAATCCGGCATTTTGAACTTCTTTGGGATTTTGATCTGTGAGTACAGGGACAGATCGATCGAAGGTGAATCCTGCGAACCTTCCAGCTGCTTCACTCTTTCTTCAAGTTTATTGACCCGTTCATCAGGTTTGTCTTTGTTGACGATAATCTGGACAGGGTCATCTTCTAAATCAGGAATATCGTCATCTCCATCAACATCGACACTTTTTCTGATTTTCTGCTTTGGGACTGACGCTTCGAGGGGTGCCGAAACAGGAACCGACCGGAGAGCTTTGATCTCAGCGGACATTTGTTGCATTGCGATGACAAGTTGCTTGATCTGATCTTCCACACCAACAACACGCTCTTGCAAGTCGGTTTGATCGGCCATTCTGGCTCTCGACCGTGTACGAATGGGCGATCGTGATCGGTCCGTAGCTACCTGATGTAAAAGAAATGAACCAAATAAGTATATGGTCAAGACAAGGTTGGTCCATGACACGCTTCTAGTCTTTTTTGTTTATTCATGATAATATTCGTATATGGACGGGACTTTATGAAAAGTGATCTAGGAAAAGAAATATAAATGACGCCCTAGACACAACCTAGGAAATAGAAGCACCAAAATCCCTAATCATAAAATTATGAAAAAGAAAAAGTGAGACTCCCTAGAAACTATGGACTGAAAACTAATTCTCTAAAACCCTTTTTTTTTGTAAAAGAAAGATGACGGCAAACTTTGTAGGAAAATAATTACCTATGACACATCTAGGAAAATAAAGACATAGATTGAAAATAAATTCTCTAAAAGAGCTTTCTTTCTTTCTTTCTTTCTTTCTTTCTTTTTAAAAAGGACTCAATGATTATTACTTTCAAATTTAAAACCAACCTAGACCTATCATGGACCGACCAAAGAAAAAGACGAAACATAAATAAATTGCGAGATAAAGGTTTAGAAGTCTTACTTCACCCGGTAGAATGATGGCAATCACATAGACATGCGCATGAAACGTGAGGTTCGATTTCTACCTAGACTCTGGCTTGCAAAATGGAGACATGAGGATTACCGAGCTAAACCAGTCATGGTGGTGGTTAGGCTGGGATTCCCCTGACTCCGGCTTAGTCAAAGAGCCGACCCGGGTTGCAAAGGGTGCAACCGTGGTAGGTATTCAATGACACCATGAAAGAACTTTCGGGACCAAGAAAGGCGACCCATACCACACGGGTGTGGTCGGGGTGTCCGTTTTCTCAGTACCATCCTAAACCTGTGCCGCCCAGGTCCGGCAGCGGGTAGTGTGTGCGGTGTAGTGTAAATGCAAGGCATGCACAACATGTTATATCAAACAGCGCTTCGTGCATAAAATAAACCATTCATTCAAACACCTCCCTGCAAAACAAGGGTTAACAATCACGCCTCCCCTTATACCTCCCATTCTGCAAAAACATTTAACACCTAAAATGTTAGGGACGTACCTGGGATCCTCGCTGCCAAGCAAAAATATTTTTGAAAAGAAAAACTGGCTTAAGTCCACTAAGAGTTTTAACTCAAGTCCCCAGCGGAGTCGCCAAGCTGTCGCGACCTAAAAAATTCCTTTCTCAGGCTAATGGATTATTAGGACTAAACCTAACTCGAGCCCTCCCAAGCCCTACCAATTCGCAATTTAGGGTTTAAGTTTTTAACATGCAAGTGTTTTCATGCTCGGAGTCGCCACTAATCAATTTGTGGTAGGTCGATTAGAAACCTAAATAAAACATAGGGAGATATGTTTTATTCCTACGAACCAGAGATTCTAAGCCCGGGGACTTGATTACGCTAGATCTAGTCTAACGCCCTTTCGGTACCTTTTCTTTTCAAAAAATATTTTGGCAAGCAATTTGGATCCATTTTAACCTAGTCACTAACATGTGAGGTGTTCATGCGGGTGCGCAAACCACCAAAGTAACACCCAATAAAGTATTGAATAAATTGCAAGTTTGGGAAAAATTACTTACCTTGAAGCAACGTAAGCATCTGCATTGTTAGCTAGAAAATCACATCAACAACCTAATATGATTTCTAATTAACAAGGAATTCACTCAATTTTTGGATTTTCTCTTATTTAAATGAAGCCTAATCTACATGCAATGACGTGCAAAAATGACATGCAAGTAATGCAACCTATCATGCAAACTATATGTCATGCGACGACGTGACCTAATTCTAATGACGGGCAAATAATTTATTTTTGGTATTTTCTGATGAAATTCGGAATAAAAATATGCCTAAATTAACATGCAACCTATGATGACTTAACATATCCTAACATGACTTATTTTTGGGATTTTTGTGAAAATTCGAAATAATAAATTACTTAAATTAAGAATGCAATCTATCCTAATCTACCATAAAACAATTCATTCTTTTTGTGGTTTTCATGAAAATTCGGAATAAATAAAAAAATAACCTAAATAATCTATTAAGATTAGAATATTACTTAATTTAAACTAGGAAATAGATTATCCCAAAGTCCTAATTTAAATTAAATAATTACTCTATCGTCTAGATATATTTAGGATTTCTAAACACGCAAAAATTCAAATTCAAATCCTAACTGATATTTTTTGAATTTTCTTTTTATTTGAAAAGGAAAGACAATTTAAACGGAAATAGCATCCACATTTAAAACAGCCACGCAATCCGCAAAATTCGTTTCAAACTTGAATTAGGCACAAAAATCGAACTATCGGTCATATCTATAGGGTCATAGATATTGACAAAAAGTCGATCATTCAAATTTGGAAAGCAGATAAAAATCATCATCGTACCCAAGTAATTATGGATAGGATAATGATTTTCCGTATCGCCACGTATCATGCCTTAGGGATAAGGTCGGATAGTTGTCCAGATACGTTGCTGAATTAGGAAAGATTCCTAATTTTGAATATTTTCAAATATTGCGAACAAGGCAAACATTATCCTAAGATATCTAGCAATCCACGCAATATTCACAGAATATTCAAACATCCAAAAATTAAGAAACGAAATATTCTAAAAATATTGGATAATGTTCAATTACCTAATTTGCGGATAATTTCCAAATTCGAACTTGCGGATCGGGATGAGCGGCGAACGGCAGACCGGCGGCGCGGTGTCGGGGCGACGGTGACTCGCGGTGGTGACCCGGCGGGGAACGGCAGCGGGTGCGGCAGCGGGCGCGGGAGCGGGCGCGGCAGCGGGCGCGGCAGCGGGCGCGGGCGCGGGAGCGGGCGCGGCAGCGGGCGCGGGCGCGGGAGCGGGCGCGGGAGCGGGCGCGGCAGCGGGCGCGTCGCGCGAGGTCTTCCTCTTCTTTCTCTCTTTCTCCCTCTCACACTTTAAAAATTTTCTGATCTGAAAATTGTGTGTCCCCCCTCTAAAATTCTGACCTAATAATGTATATATAGTATTAATCTAGGTCAATTAGATGGGCTTTCTAGTCTTAATGGGCTTAGGCTTGGGCTTTAATTTAAATGGGCTGAATTAATTAAGGATAAATGGGCTGAATTAAGCTCAAATTAAAACAACCAAGCCCGTTTGACTTGTAATTCCCGGCCCGTGCATTTGAAGCGAGCCGAGTCCCGTTTGATGAAATTTAAGCTCGTTCGTCACCGCCGGTCCGATGCAAAAATGCAATGAATTTAAACTATATGTTATGCAATTTAAATATTTTTGTTTAGGGGTTAAAAATTTAATCCCTAATTTTCTATGCAAATTACGCTAAGTGATGTGCCAAAATTTAGGTGTCAACATATGTCTTCCCTGAGAAGGCTGCACATGCGTGAGTGCGATCTACTCGGTGTATTTTCGTCTGCCATTTTTCATTTACCGAAGCTGCGATTTCTTGCGGTAGGTGACAATAATGCTCTCACAGGCAGCTTGCCTGACTTTAACTCCAGTAGTCCTCTTGAAGAGCTGCAACTGCAAAACACAAACTTTTCTGGGGACCTACCCGCTTCAATTGGTAATCTCCAATTGAGTTTTCTTAACATAGCTGGTTGCAAATTCTCAGGATCCATCCCGGCTTCATTTGCTAATCTTAGCAGCCTTGAATTCCTAGACATCACAAAGAACCCATTCACTGCCCAGTCCATTTCCTCTTTGTCTTGGGTTTGGAATTTTAAAAAGCTCACCACTTTAGGCCTTTGTTACATCAATTTATATGGCGAGATCCCACCTTCCATCAGAAACTTGTCTCAGCTTGTTGGACTAGGCTTTGTTGGCAACCAATTAGGCGGTACCATCCCATCTCAGCTCATGAACCTCACTCGACTAGCCGTGCTTGACCTTAAAGGCAATAAATTCCATGGCGAGATACCTTCATCAATCTATCAACTCCAAGATCTCCAAGTCCTCATCCTTGCGAAAAACAACCTCAGTGGTACTGTTGAATTAGACAATTTTCTCAAGTTCAAACAACTGAGAGTGCTCGAACTATCATCTAACAGGCTATCATGCCGCATGAGTAGAGCGAATGTTAATCTTCCTTAGTTTGGGGCCCTGGGACTGGCATCATGCAATTTGAGCGAGTTTCCAGCATTCTTACAAAACCAAGAGCATATGATTTGGTTGGACCTGTTGGATAACAACATTAGGGGAGAAAGTGCCCTTTTGGGTGTGGAATGGAAGTCTTAATAGCATGCAGTACCTGAATCTCTCTCGTAACTTCTTAACTGGTCTTGATCGATATTACCCAATCAATCTTTTAGTCATGCACACGATAGACCTCTCTCACAACATGTTGAAAGGAACACCCCCTGAAGCACCATCGTCCATAATGTACTATATAGTATCTAACAACAGCCTGATGGGAGCATTGCCACCATGGATCTGCAATTTGAGTTCAGCAATCACACTAGACTTGTCTTATAACGATTTGACAGGTGTGCTTCCGATTTGTTTGGGCAATATCAGCGAATCTCTCATGATATTGAACCTAAAAGGCAACAATTTCCATGGAAGCATTCCCGAGGTAATGGTGAGGGGGACGCAACTGACGATGATTGATTTAAGTGGCAACCAGTTGCAAGGCAAGTTACCGAGGTCCTTGGCCAATTGCAAAATGCTCGAGTTCATCAACTTTGCAAACAATCTTATCGTGGACACCTTCCCGTCATGGTTGGGTTCTCTACCAAAGCTTCGCGTCCTGATTTTGAGATCCAATAAATTCCATGGGGTCATAGAGAGGCCTAAATCTAGTTCCACGTTTCTTAATTTGCGGATACTTGACCTCTCTATAAATGCATTTGTCGGTAAGTTGCCTATGGAGTTCTTTCAGTCTAGGAATGCCATGAAATCCGAGACAAAAATCTTCACGTACTTGCAAAAAAACCAATGGCCGACATTGTACCCTATGTTCACCTACTATGGTAATTACGATTTCTCCATGACAGTGATTTACAAAGGGCTTGAATTGTATTACCCAAAGATCTTAGAAGTCTTCACGGTCATCGACCTCTCCAGCAATTTGTTCGAAGGAGAGATCCCTAGTGTCATAGGTGATCTCAAGGGACTGCACGGACTGAACCTTTCCAACAATTTCTTCACTGGTCACATCCCACCATCGTTGGGGAATCTCACAGCACTTGAGTCATTAGACCTTTCTCGAAACAAACTCTTGGGACAGATCCCCCAAAAGCTAACAGAACTTGGGTTCCTTTCTTTCCTAAACATGTCTTACAACAATCTGACCGGGTCTGTGCCCAGAGGGAAACAATTCGATACGTTTTCGAATGATTCCTTTGAAGGGAACTCAGGACTGTGTGGGGAATTCATATCCAGGAAATGTCGAGATTCAAGGGATGCGTCAGGACAACCTCCAACCCACCAAGAAGAAGACTTGGAATCGCCAATTGAACTCGATTGGAAATTTGTTATGATGGGGTATGGGAGCGGCTTAGTGATCGGAGTTGTCATCGGAACTGCATTCATCTCCTGGAAACATGTTTGGTTTGAAGGAAATGCCAAGAGAAGGCGACAACCTAGGAGGGGTAGGAACTCCTGGGCAGGCAAGCTTTTCAATTTCTGTAGATTTTAGAACTTACCTGAATAATGAGCTAGGTATTTCCTTCTATTTCTTAAATGTACTTGTTTCTTCATAGTATCTTCACTGTTATTTATGTCAAACCTTCACTTTGTTCGGTTTATCTCTCTTCACGTCTGTTTACCACCGCTCTAACTCAAACTTTTTTGTTTTTTGGATTATGCCATTGTTAGCTTGTAAACGAAGTCCGTGTGCACCTTTTTCTATCAATGTTCAAGCAAAAGTACTCCTATTTGATAATCAAATCTAAATTGCCACATGGATTCTTCTTTATCCAGGGTTCACATCACAACTGATTCTAGTAAATTGAACAATACCAAGGGTACAATGTCCTCAAAACGTTATGCAATTCTAGGCTCTCGTCCGCGCTTCAATCATTTTCTTTGGTTGTTTGTCACCTCCCAATTGTACGGCCAACACTTGTATTGTCATTTGAAACAAAAATTCGCATTTGGAGGTTTATTGGACGATAACCGTAACAAATTATTCTTGCGAAGTGTGTGTGTATCAGTTTTGCTTTTCGGACCTTGTTTTATGTGTGCGCGGTAGGAAATAGGATTCTTTCTCATAGAGCAGCATATTACGCAGAGAAACAACTTGGTACAGTTGAATTTCTTAAAGTTCTTGCTATATCTGCTTGCTGGTCATGTACTCCGAAATTTGGACGGTTGTTATCATTTGATTTTTTCTGTAAAAGCTTCTTCTTCTTTTTTCACTCGAAGAATAAGGTTCCTTTGATATAGTGGCTTCTTGTCGACACCGGAATTTTTGCCAATAAGCCAAGCATACGCCTTTGTAAACCCATTTGCATCAGCCCATTTATTAAGTCTAATTCGCCCACTTCAGCCCAGTCCACCAACCCAGACCCATCAGCATTAAGCCACTTCGCACAGGCCCATATTCACATGGGAAGGGGTCCGTTTGCATCAGAATCGACTCTCTCTCTCTAGCTGGCTTTCTCTCTCATCTGACTGACTTGGCGATTCCTTTTAAGCTCTCTCGGTCCCATTCATAACGGCAGACCATATACACCAGAGAGCACCTCACGGACGGACCTCCCCAGAAGTTCCTCCTCTCTAGAATCAAAGTCCAGAGAGAATTCGTAGTTGATTCTCCTTCTTCGGATATTGCTCACCGCCGTCGATCGTTGCTTCAAGCCAATCATGAGCAAAGGCTCTGTTCGGCCCCTGGTCTCAGTCATTGTTGCCGAAGAGCTTGAGCCGTGTTCGCCATTCACTCTTTCGTTGATTCCAATCTTCGAGTTGCTTCTGTGACTGCCTTGCTCAGATCCAATCAATATGTTCAATCAAACCGTATCTGCTCTGGTTTTAGCAAAACCAGGCCGAGTATTTGTTTTGCGAAAACTAAATGATTTGGGAAAAAATATGAAAAATGAAAACTAGCATCGCTTAAGTAAATGAATGAACGAAAATATTGTCATCCTCTGAGATAAATTGTTGTCAGCAATGAAAGCATTTATCATTGATTAATTATTTCAAGCAAGTGATCATTTTTAAGAAAATATTTTTCAAATCATTTATTTTCTGCGAAATAAATGGAGTCATAGATATAGATTATGTGTAAATCTTATGTAAGTGAACTTCTGCTAGCGATTTGAACTCGTTGTGTTGCTTTGGTGATGATATGTTCGACGAATCGTTGACATATTATTGCATGTAGATCATTAGATTAAAATGTCAGCAATGTGTTCAATGATTTTTTGAGGAAATCCGTGTAAGAATTTGAGTAAAATTCTTGCATATTGGCATCTGGTTGATCGTTACGTATTCAGACTAAGACGTACATGTTGGATCCCCTCATTGCAACTTTGAATTGATCTGCCAAGACCTCCATCCGTATGTTGCCTGCTCTGTTCAGTCCACTTCGTTAGTCTCGTTGTCATGCGTCACTATATGGTGATTGATATTTAGAAGTGGCTGAATATCACTTGTACGAAAATGAAATTGATCGTGATGTGTTTCTTCCAAGTTAAAGTGAAACTGAATTGTTTTTTTTTCTTTTTGGTTGTTCGTATGATCCAGTTTAGAAATATTTGAATCCTTTCTGCTGTTTTGCTTGATTCCGCCGAGGATAACTCGTGCTTTGTGGAGTGACGGTATTGGACGAAGAAAGAAACGAAAGGAGATAAAAAAAAAGTAATAAGTAAAATAATGGGTGGCTCTATTTTCATCCCCATTTTGGCTAAGACACTCCTTTTCTCCAATAAACTTACCGAAATATCCTCCTCTCTCCCTTTCTTTTCAATTTATTGTTTCTTCTTTTATCAGGCTAACCCATTTCTTTTTTTTATCAGGCTAACTCACGAAACTGCTTTTTATTTCTATTATCTCTCTTATCTCATCAGCTTCACAATATAAATATCACATTTCACCTAACAAGAAATTATCTTATCCTACATCCTATTATCACTTTGCCTAGTGGAGGTTGTTAATTTTAATTTATTATATCATATTTTTAATCACAAAAGTTACATAGAATGTTAGAAATTTCTAGTTTTGACGGCTTATAAACATACGATTAATTGCCTTTTTTTTTTATCAAATAGTTTGAGGGAAACTTTACTTCAAAGTTGAAAATTAAAATTCAATCTAATTATCTAGGCAATTTTAAGTTAAACATCACTCATTTGTGCTTTCTTTTGAGCTTTTTACGTTTTAATAAGAATTTCAAGATGAGGGTTGACAATTTATTTACACCTTCTTCACTTTCAAACTCATATAAGATTTTTTTAAAAGAAATTTTTAAGCATATTTTAAATTTTAATCCAACTTGATATGAGATTGAATCTACCATCGATATTAATTACTTTCTTCATTGTAGGATTAGAACAGCAAGAAGTTTCCTTTTTTCCCTTTATGTGTTTATCTTTTGTTAATATTTAGATATGATCTAAATATAATTTTGATCATGCTTCTAACAAATTATCCTTTTTCATATTTTGATTAATTTTTCTTTTCCATATTTGATAAAGATTTGCTAGATAATTAAATTGAATTTTCATTTTCGACTTTGAAATATACTTTCGATCATACTATATGATAAAAAATAGGCAATTAATTATGTGTTCATAAGCTGTCATAAATAGAAATATTATGTGATTGAAGATATGAGAGAATATATTAAAATTGACAACATTGTCTAGGCAAAGTTATAACAAGATACATGGTAAGATAATATTTTGTTGGGTGTAATGAAGCATTTGTATTGTGAAACTGATGTGAGAGACAATAGGAATAAAAGTAGTTTTGTGGGTTAGCCTAATAAAAATAGAAAAAATAAATTGAAGAGAGAGAGGAGGGTTTTTCGGTAAGTTACCTAGGAAAAAGGAGTGTCTTAGCTAAAATGAGTATGGAAATAGCATTGCCCAAAATAATAAATTAAAAGTGTAGTGACTAACAAATATCACCTAAAGGGGGATGAATAGGCGAATCGAGTATTTATTTATCAATTTAAAGCGGAAATAATTGATTAAAGATAAAGTTTAAACAATGTTCAGATTTTGAACACTTTCTAAGTAGCAAATTTGTAAATGTGCAATACAATAGATAAAAGGAGTTTGAGGGAAGAGAAAATTTGCACTCAAGACGTATAGTGGTTTGGTTTAGATCAAGTCTACTTCCACTCTTTCATGTTGACAGCCTACGTTCACTCTCCTACGATGACAGCTTACTGGTTGGATTCCACTAGAAGATCAATAAAGAGATTATAGATTTTGAGTAATAATACTCCGTGAAAGATAGGTTACTCTATCTCATTCAATCACTCTTACAAAAGGTTTCTCAAGATCACAGATTTCATATCATACAAGACAAGTAACACTGGTCGAAGTTTGCTCAGACTTTGGAATAAATGATTATAAATATCGTCTCTCCTTCTGCTCCTCGAAATGTCTCCTCTTATGCTTCTCTACTTCCAAACTAGCCGTTGGACAGTCTTCAGATCACATTGAACAGATTTGTATAAAAATAATTGAGTAGCTGTTTGATGATAAAATATTAATCCTACTAAATCCGGTCGTCCATACAACCAGAACTTCGATTTCCATAAGAAGAACTTCTCCGTGAATAAGGGAAAACTTGTCTTGGGTTTGATTGTCAATTATATATTAAGATATTTTGCTATAAATATTCCTTACAAAATAGCCTTTAAGATCGAAACAATCAAGACTTTCCAATTGTGAAACCAAGTCATATTACTAGCCGTTGTGTTCGTTCTAAGTTGGTGTCAAAGTCTGGATAAAGTCTGGTTCCTGACTCGCCTTGAGAACTTAAGTCAGGATGGGTTGTTCTACAGAATTTTAATCTTTCGATACAAACTGAAGTTCTTCGTCTGCCATATATAACATCTAAAATTTATCTTTGCAGCATAGAATCTGAACTTCTCCTTCTGAATAACGTAAAGTCTGAACTTCCAGATTATAACTTCTTGGATTTAAATACTGTACAGCATTTGTCAGACTTACAAAATTCTTATAAACAGTTTTGTCAATTTCAAAATCTATTAGGAAATTTTCTCAACAAAAAGTAATAAATGAAAATGAACAATAAAAAAATGTGGAAATCAAAATGATAGGAAAGTGTCCTAGCTAGATACTTGCCTCTTAGAAATAATTTTAATTAAATTTATTTGATTTGGATTCATCTAATTTAGAGAGTCATTTTCTTTTGATTTCAAAATAAATTGAATTTAGCTTGTATTTTCTTTTAGATGAAATGGATAAACAATAATAAAAAGAAAAAGAAAAAGAAATATTTACCAAAAAAACAATAATAAAAAGAAAAGGATAAAAAAAATCTCATTTGCGTTTATATTAGAATTACTTTTAGGGGTCATTTTGTTGACTTACGTCTTTAATATCGTTAGTGTAATTCTATTTAGTCGAAATTGGATTTTGACTTTGATTTTGAAAATTAGCTCACAACAGTCATATCCCAAGGCTCAATAATACAATTTTTTGTCCAATTCGTACCGGGTTATTTGACCATATTTTACTTTTTTTGTCGATTCTTTTACCGCATTTGGGTGACACGAGGTTTTAGCTCATGGGGATATGTCTAGGACTTATAACAAGGCCATATAATATTCTTTACCCGGCTCTGTATTAGGTTTACTTTCTATAATTTACTCTTAATTACCAGTCTTTCATTATCTTTTTTATGTGAGGAAAAGTACCAAAAAAATCAAAAACCTATTGCATTAGTACCAATTCAGTCATAAACTTCTCGCATTGGCACCAATTCAGCCCATCCTGTCAATTTAGGTCAGAAATCACTGACATGGACGCCGGTGGTCCTACATGGCATAGCCGGTGTTGACGTGGACAAATTTTATAATTTTATAATATATTTTATATTTTTATAATTTTTTTTCTCTTCTCTTTTCTTTCTTTTTTTCTTTTTCTATAAACTATTAATCGGTGAGGTCACCGGCCACAGGCAAGAGCCGGCGACCCTTGCTTGGTCTGGGCAAAGGTCCCCACGCCCTCGTTGGCCATGGGCGAGGGCATCATGGTCCTTGCTCGCCACAAGCAAGGGCCTTCACGCCCTCGCCTATGGCCAACGAAGGTGCGATGACCCTCGCTCGTGGTGAGCGAGGGCCGTGATGTCCTCACCTGGTCTGGACGAGAGCGTCGTAACCCTCACAGGCCAATAGACGAGGGTTTCAGCCCTCGCCCAGACCAGCCTGTAGCTAGCAATGGTCAGCCGACGAGGTTTCTAGAAAAAGAAAAAAGAAAGAAAAGAAAAGATAAAAAAAAGATAAAAATATTATAAATTTATAAAATTTGTCCACGGCAGTGCCGGCTATGTCACGTAGGATCGCCGGTGTCCATGTCAGCAATTTCTGACCTAAATTGGCTAAATGGATTAAATTGGTACCAATGCGAAAATGTTTAGAACTAAATTGGTCCAATTGAAAGATTTAGGACTGAATTGGTACCAATATAATACGTTTAGAACTTTTTTGGTACTTTCCTTTTTGATGTGTTGTTTTGAGTTCCTTATATTGTTTTCATGTTTCAATACCAGGACATTTTTCAATCAAGGAAACCATGTATGAACAGGTAGTGGAAAAGAACTTTAGGATTCCATAATTTTACAAGGTCGCGTGAAGCACTTCATAGGCAAACAAATCGATGTTAGGTACCGAAAGAGCACTGAGTGTAACTTAGTCCCCGACCCTAGAATCTTTGGTTTGTAGGAAATGAGATGTCCTCCCACGTCCCACTTGGCTCATAGTCGGCCTCAAAATGCTCATAGCCGGCCTCAAAATGCTCATAGCAACTCCCAAATAAGATATAATTTCATAGATAGATCAAAATCAATCGATTTTTCCAACGGTATGCGAGGTAAGGGTTTGGGAGAACCCTGTAGAACGAGCACGAACACCTCAAATATGATGAGGACCATTAATTCCCCACTCGACGTTATCTCTAACCCCGCTCACCCCTTAACCCTACCCTATGATACAGCAGGGCATGACACTTCTTTGCAGCAAATTTAATCACTTGGAATGGTTCTCAGGATAGTGGTTAGTTAACTATATCTTGAAGTTTATGTCGATTGACTTGAAATATGACACATAATTGAATTGCAAGAAAATTTGGCTCATACTAAGAAAGTCCGAATTGAACTCTTGCCAACAAGATCGTAGGTGTTGCCAAAAAGGAAATTTGAATTCCCCTAAGACTTTCTCTTATTAAAGCTAAAGTTCCATCTTGACGTCAAAGAAGGGCTCATAATATTTTTGAATAAAAATATTTTATTGTTGAGTTTGATTTCTGGCGCATAGTGGGTGCGCTTAATATGTTGCGACATTTGCAATAAGAGAATTGAGAGCACAAGAAAACTCCTTTGTTGTGTTTGATTCCTATAAGTTCAGGCATTATCTAAGTTTTGGAAACACTTGAGAGTTGAGTGTTCGAGCAATTGGAATCCCCTCTTTGCCGATTAGAGTAGAATCATCTCATCAATCTCTCGCCGTGGAGTAAACACACCCACGAATCACCTAATTTTACTGTGTTTGCAAGTTATTTCTGTAATTTATTTCTTGCTCAAATCGTCACCTTTGCTTGCAGTTCCGCATTAGTTGTATCAGGATTTATGTTCCTTTCTTTGCAGATATGCCCTTAAATGTTAGTATTTATCAAGTAGTAGTGAACAGAGTCTCGGTAATATTCGATATTCCTTTCCGCCACCTATTTTTGTTCCAAGATTAGGAGCAACTTTTTCACATAAACCTGATTCAGAAACAAAAATTAAACCATAGGCGCCCGGGAACTGCTTGGGTGCAGCCTAACTAGAAAGTTCATTTCTGAATTTCCCGTCAAAACCTTTGACTGGTTTTGGGCCGCTGCCAGATCAAATGATCTGGTGGAAACTCTGGCTGAGCTGTGTGGAACTTCAATGCCTTGCTCTCAACCAGGTAGAGTGGTCTTCTTAGGCTCTAAATCTGGTAATTTCACTCAAGCTGATGCTTGGAGCGTAGCTAGGGAGAAGAAGGCTAACGTGACTTGACATAGGCTAATTTGGTTTAATCCAAATGTGCCAAGAATTTGTTTTATATCTTGGCTTACTATTCTTAACAAGTGCAGCAGACTTATGATAGATTGTTATAAATTAAGCGTGGTCGGGGAACATATTATTCCTTTTTTCTATATGACAGTGTCTGGAATTGTTATAAATTGTCACTTGGGAACTTAGCTTGGTCCTTAAATCAACAATTATAAGATATGTGAATTCATCCGTTTAGTTTTTATTTTTGTGATAATTAATTGTAATACTATACAACGAGCCTCATTGATAGTGATAAGTAATTATCGTGTAATAAAACCTTGATGTAGGACTTTATTCTCATTTTAGTAACAAGAATTTTAATGTAATATAACTTAAATTCAGAAAAAGAGATATGAGAACAAGCTAGCATTTAACCTGCCTTGGATCTTTGATCATTCATCTAATGTCATATATATTGTTGCCCACAATATGCGTATATCTATTACTTTTTGTACATCAATTAGCTTACTAAAATATGCATAAGAATTAGAGATTTTCTAAAGTCCATAAAAAGTAAATTTCTAGGCAAAACTCACATGTGAAAGTGCCATGTCATTCAACCTTGCGCGAACTTTACCCACTTACATGTGTGTACGCGCGCGCGCGCGACTTTTTTGTAAGATTAGCGGACAAAGAAAATAAACTTTTAGTTAGTGATGAAACTTATTTAAACAGTTATTTTTAAAATATAAATATCGCTTTTGTTTGTTTACTGTCTTAGATCTTGATGGAACCAACAACAGTGTAGTTTTTGTCTGCGGTTTCTATTCATTTCGGCGATATAGACAGAACAAGCAAAAAGAAGATATTAGGCAACAATATTAGGCTATTGCACAATACAAACGCCTTATGGAACATAGACAATCACCTCTATTCTACCTCTATTCTCACTCTCCATAAGTAAAAGATAATTCAAAATTCTGATAGGATAACAAATTATCATATCTCGTATTTAGCGACGTCCTCCGAACCGAATAAATTTGGATATAGCTGGATAAATTGCCGAATAAGAAATTCGGGACAAGAGTGAGATAAGCCCGGATTGGACAAAAAGTTTTAGAGGGTAACTTAACAAACCCTATTATCTGTCATCCCAGTTCGTTGGTTTCCACGTCAAGTGGTGCCCAAGCTTCGCCCGCGGCATCCACCACACCCACCATCATTCACCTCTGTATTGACCAATGCTACCTCGTCCACCAGATCGGTCGCGCTCGCTGTCTCCCCAAGTCACTCCCTGCGGCTTGTCTTCACCGGTATCCGGATCGCCTCCGACATAGTGAGACTGAGCGAGGAATACTGAATGAATGTTACGATTATATTATCAATAACGTGATCTCACGTTGAGTTTATTATTGCCCACATTAATTAATTTCGTCGACGTTTAATTAGCGCATTAAAGTACGTGATAACAATGGTAATCACTCAATAATAAGATAACTATCTTCGTGGAAGAAGTAATCTATAAGGATATGTTTGGAGATATAAATAGGTCGTATAAGCCAAACCCTCTATCGATCTCTCATTCAACGATATGAGATATCATAAAAACACACCGTCGACGTTGAGAAGACAATTGGCTAGAAATGCCTATTGACCATCGTCAAAGCTCCGCATATCAGGTTCTCGATTTCATCAATGGCTAGAGGTTAGTACAGATTTCTTTACATTACTGCAAACGATTCTGATTATGCATGATTTTGTTTATCCATAAATAATCAGAATCTTCAATTTTCCGCTAGATTTATAATTCTAACAGGTGGAGATGGTGGAGGATTTGGCGAAGCTAGCGGTGAAGGAGATGGACCAGAGGCAGCTAAAGAGATTGGGTTTGATGACCCTGGTAGTGCAAGATTTGGAGATCCCATCGAAGATTGCGCGGGGCAAGTGAGATTTTCAAGGACTTTGATTCCTCTGTTAGGTTGCACCAGATATATGATGAGATTTTCTACAAACCCGAGAATATTGGGAGGATTTCTAATCCCACCTTATCCTATCTAGTCCAAATCCGAATCCAGACGATCAAATGCAGTATGAATGGTCTTAATTTCTCCGATCGCATTACATTACATAAATTACACTTCGCATCAGTGACTCAAGTTAATGTTGACAGATCATATATTTAAAGTCAAAACAGCACTAATGTCTCAAACCAGAAGGTCCGCCACAAAGCAATCGTTGGGCGAATAAGAGGGGCCATATGAGCAACCAAAGACTTCAATTCCGACCCTCAATTCTTACCATTTCACATGCTATTTTTTCTGCTTTCTCCACGGTTGACCCAAGTCTTCCATGCAAATGAAGATTTAATGGCTGAGTTCTCATTAAGTTCCCCGGAAGCTATACGTTACGGCACTGCACAAAGTAATGCGCATGCACCTAAATATTCATAGGTACTGCACATGATCTGTGTTTTTTTTTTTTTTGGTAAGGTTGCACATGATCTGTGTTTCATCTCACGAAAAGTCAGTGATTCGATGCATCGTAGCATGAGATGAGGCATGTTCATATCCCTAGGCACCAAGCACCGCCTACAAAATGTGCTTCACTCTCTTATACTCTGCTCATCAAAAACTGAGTTGTCTCTGTTCCGAACAAAATGGCTCGCTCATCGTGCTTCTATATGTCCATACACATGCTTTTCTTGTACTTGTCGTCTCAACCGATTGGTGCACACAATCTCTCCCGTTCTACGAAACCTCTGTCTCGAGGACGAAATGTCTGCCCTGCAGCAATTTAAAGAGACATACAAACTCGCCAGCATTTTGGGTGATCCTCTCGCTCATCCCAATACTCTATCCTGGAAAAACAGTCAGGATTGCTGCTCCTGGGATGGGATTGAGTGCAATGAGAACATGGGCCATGTAATTGTTCTCGACCTGGGAAGTAGGTTTCTCCATGGTTCTATCGACAACAACGGCACCCTCTTCCAGCTTGCTCATCTTGAAAAGCTCAATCTCAGCGACAACCACTTCAACTACTCTCAGATACCGTCCTAAGTTGGAGATCTATTGAGATTGACTCATCATGATCTCTCTGCTTCCGTTGTTTCAGGCCAGGTCCCATCAGAAATTTTCAAGCTTACAAGGTTGGTGTACCTTGACCTGTGTAGCAATCGGGATCCATAAACTTCTGCACTTTTGTTGGAGATGAAAGCGCAGGGCCTAAGAAGCCTAGCTCAAAATCTGACTAGCCTCGAAAAACTTCTCCTAGGTGTCGTTAACTTGTCGTCCGAAGTGCCCAACACTCTAGCGAATTTGTCTTCCCTGAGAAGGCTGAACATGGATGCGTGTGGCCTGCACGGCATATTTCCGTTTGCCATTTTCAATTTGCCGAAGTTGCGACATCTCGGGATGAATGACAATAGATCTCTGACAGGCCGATTGCCTGACTTTAACTTGAGTAGTCCTCTTGAAGAGCTGCGATTGCCTGGCACAAGCTTTTCTGGAGAGCTACCCGCTTCAATTGGTAATCTCCGCTCCTTACAGATATTGAATCTTAATTCACGGTTGCGACCCTCGTTAATCCCAATACTTCCTTCCTTGAGCTATCTCGACATAAGTGGTGGCAAATTCGCAGGGTCGCTACCAGCATCAATGGGAAACCTTCCTTCCTTGAGTTATCTCAACATAGGTGGTTGGAAATGTTATATTAATAATGTGATCCCATATTTAGGGATATAGTTTTTGAAATAAAAACTTATCCATTGGGTTTGACCCACGTTTTCTCTTTTAAGTGACAGTTATCCACATACGATTTTTCCACGTTTCATACCCCTTCGGTGATAACCGCCCTCTTCTGAAACCGCCTTGATGGGAAGCAGTTTTATAAAGACAAACGTTCATTCCATAAGGGCTAACACAAGGTCTAACGCAAACCCTCTCATTTGGAAATACACCATCAGTACGCGAGGGGATTTGATTAATAGAGTGCGCCCGTAATCGCTGTCGAATTGACGTCAAACTATCGTGAATTTCCGACGAACGTAAAGTTGAACAATAGCTGGAGGTCAGTTTATTTTTTATCCTGTTTTCCGCATTTGATTCTAATTGTGCTTGAATTTTGTTCTTCTATGCATGATTAGAATCTTTCAGTTTTAGTCTAACATTTGGTATCAGAGCGGGTTTAGTGCCTCTGCCTTGTTTTTGTCGAATTTTGGGTGCAATTTTCGGGCTTTTGAGATGAACAGTAATTCGGGCATTTTGGGGCTAAGAGGGAAATCGCCGATTCCGGCCACATTCCAGCGACCCACCGCTCGACTTCGGACTGGCATGGTCGCACTGCCATGGAGAAGAATAGCCCTAAGTTAATCTGGCATATTGGTGATCGCCGAGGCTATTTGAGCGGCGGAAGTTGCGGGTTAGGGATTGTGCGTTTTGACAGAATTGTGCTTGATTCGAGCCAATTTCTGGGTTGTTTTCGCCGATTTTTGGGTCCATGTGGTCGCGCCGACGTGGTCTCCGAAACCCATAAATTATTTTGGTGTGATATGGGCTACCGAAGGAGACCCATTCGGTCGAAGGTGCGGCGGAACGCGGAAGAACATTGGAAAAATTGGTCTGATCGCGGAGGAAGAAGGCGCGTGGGCCCACGCGTGCGCAACCGCTGGCGCGTGGGAGCCACGCGCGCGGCAATTGCAGGCGCGTGCACCGCACGCACCCACGCGTTAAAGAAGGTGCATGCGCGCCACGCGCCTTCGCAAAGGGCAAGCGCGTGCCGCGCACGTGCCTTGAAACCGGCGCCCCTTCATTTATTTATTTATTTATTTACTCTTCTGCCCCCGTTTTTTACCCGTTATTACGATTCTGCCCCTTGCCGAATTAAATTTATTGTTTTGCCCTTCATGCATTATTTGTGAATATTTTATGCATGAAATTAAATGTCCAGTGATCCATATATTTTAATTAATTAGAGAATAGCCACAGCATCTTTAATTAATTAAATTATATATTAATAGCTTCCGGATCACATTTGGAAATGGACATTTATTGTCATTAATCTTATTAATATGATGAATTTTTTCCCACAGGAATTTTCATTATATTAATTTGATTAATTAGGTTAAAATATCATATTATTTTTCTTAATTTACCCACAGGGATTAAGGAAAGGAATATAATATAATAATTTCTTCATGAAATATATATGAATCTATTTAAATTAAAAGTTAGCCCACAGGCAGTTTTTATGTTATGTGATTCATATTTTGTGACATGCTTTACGTTGGTAAAACATGATTTATGTATACTTTACCTCAAATTTTGTGACATAAGCATGATTGTTTGATATGCAGTTTTGCAACCTATGAATTTCTCTGAATTTAAGAGTGATGTTCCCATACTAAATGGTGAAAACTATGAAGTTTGGAAGGAGTCAATTCTTCTTCAATTGGGGTGCATGGACATTGATTATGCTATATGGAAAGACGAACCACCTGCTCCTACTGACACGAGCACTGCAGCTGAGATAGCCCTTTATGAACAGTGGGAGCGGTCCAACCGCCTTAGTATGATGTTCATAAGGACTAAAGTATCTTCTAGTATTCGTGGTTCAGTCGCTCAGCATAGCAATACTAAGGCTTTATTTGAGGCCATTGATGCACAGTTTGAGACTTCAGAAAAGGCACATGCCATGACCCTGATAATGAAGTTTTCATCTCTAAAGCTCACAAGTATTAGAGGTGTGCGTGAGCACATCATGAATATGAGGAACATTGCAGCTCAGCTGAAAAATCTTGAGGTTGAGGTATCTGAATTATTTCTTGTATACTACATTCTAAACACTCTCCCACAACAGTATGCACCTTTCAAGATCTCCTACAACACATAAGAATAAATGGTCAATTAATGAACTTATGACCATGTGTGTTCAGGAGGAAGAGAGGCTGATTATGGAATTGGGAGAAAGTGCTCATCTGGCAACACAAGAAAGGAATAAGCACGACAAGCAGAAGGGGAAAGGTAAAATACCTCCCCAAGCTGACATTAAGAAGGAATCCAAATGTTTCTTCTGTAGAAAGAAGGGGCATATGAAGAAGGATTGCGTCAGATTTAAAGCCTGACTCGAGAAGAAAGGTAATCCAACCTCTTATGTTTGTTATGAATCTAATATGGCTGATGTGAGTCACAACACTTGGTGGATTGATTTTGGTTCTACAATCCATATTTCGAATTCCTTGCAGGGTTTTTAAAACCACAGGAAGCCAGTGGGAGTGAACAAAGCATCTATTCGGGAAACAAGATGCGTTCGCATGTAGAAGCTATTGGGACATGTAGATTAGTCCTCAATAGTGGCTTTGTTTTGAATTTGGAAAGGACCTTTTACGTTCCAAGTTTCTCTAGAAATTTAATTTCAGTTTCAAGACTTGTACCTTTGGGTTACTCTTTTAACTTTTCAGATTCAAACTTCAGTTTATTGTTTAAATCTGAAATTGTTGGGAGTAGTATTTTGTCTGATGGTCTTTTTCAAATTAATTTACAAGATAATGCCTATTATAATGCGATGCATGTTCATGATAATGCTGGTATAAAACGATGTGTTGTGAATGAAGGTTCCTCTATGTTGTGGCACCGGAGATTGGGACATATTTGCATAGATAGAATTAAGCGATTAGTAAATGATGGAGTACTCGGTACTTAGGATTTTACTGATTATGATATTTGCGTGGACTACATAAAGGGAAAGCAGACCAACAAGACAAAGAAAGGTGCCAAGAGGAGTATAGACATATTAGAAATCATACATACGGACATTTGTAGTCCTGATATGGACTCGTATGGTCAGAAATACTTCATCTCCTTCATTGATGATTACTCACATTACATGTATCTCTACTTGCTTCATAATAAGCATGAAGCGTTGGATGCCTTTAAGGTTTTTAAGGCAGAAGTAGAGAAACAATGCGGCAAGAAAATTAAGATCGTAAGATCAGATAAAGGTGGAGAATTTTATGGTAGATACACTGAAGATGGACAAGCACCTGGCCCGTTTGCAAAGTTTCTTCAAGAGAATGGGATAGTTGTCCAATACACTATGCCAAGTTCTCCGGACCAAAATGGCGTAGCAGAAAGAAGAAACCGAACTTTATTGGACATGGTGCGGAGTATGCTTAGTAACTCCAAACTTCCTAAGTCCTTGTGGACTGAAGCTCTTAAGACGGCAGTGTACATATTAAATCAAGTTCCAACCAAGGCTGTCCCAAAGACGCCTTTTGAGTTATTCAAAAGTTGGAAGCCAAGTTTGCAACATGTACGCGTTTGGGGATGCCCGTCTGAAGTAAGAGTCTATAATCCATAGGAAAAGAAGTTGGACCCAAGGACTATAAGTGGGTATTTCATTGGATATGCCGAAAAATCCAAGGGATACAAGTTTTATTATTCATCTTATACTACTAGGATTGTGGAATCAAGAAATGCTAAGTTTCTTGAAAGTGACTTGAATAGTGAGAGTGATCGATTGAAGGACATTGTTCCTAAGAAAGATCATTCGAATACTCAACATTCCACTTCAAGTATTAGGTTGATTGTTGTTCATAACACCCCTTCAGTTCAGCCGGCTATTGAACAACCAACTATTGAAGTTCCACAACTTGCTGATAATGATCCGGTAGATCCAGTTGTTCAATGATTACCAGAAGCTGTTGAACAACCAGTTAAACAACATGCTCCTCCAAAGAATGTTGATACAACATTAAGAAGATCTACTAGAATGAGGAAATCAGCAATTCCTAGTGATTATATTGTGTATCTACAAGAGTCTAACTATAATATTGGAGCTGAAAATGATCCTGAAACGTTTTCACAAGCCATGAGTAGTGATAAATCCAATTTGTGGTGCAATGCCATGAAGGATGAGATGAATTCTATGGCATCAAATGAAGTCTGGGATTTGATTGAGTTGCCTAATGGTGCAAAAGCCATTGGTTGTAAATGGGTCTTCAAAACTAAGAAGGACTCATTGGGCAACATTGAGAGATATAAAGCTAGACTCGTTGCCAAAGGATTCACTCAAAAAGAAGGTATTGATTACACGGAGACCTTTTCTCCTGTATCTAAGAAAGATTCTCTTCGTATTGTTTTGGCCTTGGTTGCCTATTTTGATATGGAATTACATCAAATGGATGTGAAAACGGCGTTCCTCAATGGGGAACTAGAGGAGGAGGTTTACATGAAACAACCTGAAGGATTCTCCTCTAGTAAAGGTGAGCAATTGGTATGCAAGCTTAAGAAATCTATATATGGCTTGAAACAAGCATCCCGTCAATGGTACTTAAGGTTCCATGATGTCATCTCTTCATTCGGTTTTGTAGAGAATATCATGGATCAATGCATATACTAGAAAGTCAGTGGAAGCAAAATTTGTTTTCTTGTGCTATATGTGGATGATATTCTACTTGCAAACAATGATAAGGGGTTGTTGCATGAGGTGAAATAATTTCTCTCTAAGAGTTTTGACATGAAGGATATGGGTGAAGCATCTTATGTCATTGGCATTAAGATCCATAGAAATAGAACTCGAGGAGTTTTAGGACTATCTCAAGAAACCTATATCAATAAGGTCTTGGAGAGATTTCGGATGAAAGATTGTTCACCAAGTATAGCACCCAATGTGAAGGGTGATAGGTTCAATTTGAACCAGTGCTCGAAAAATGATCTAGAAAGGGAACAAATGAAAAACATCACATATGCTTCTGCTGTCAAAAGCTTGATGTATGCTCAGGTTTGCACTCAACCTGACATCGCTTTTGCAGTGGGAATGTTGGGAAAATATCAAAGTAATCCAGGGATAGACCACTGGAAAGCTGCAAAGAAAGTGATGAGATACCTTCAAGGCACTAAAGGCTACATGCTTATGTATAGATGGACTAACAACTTGGAAGTAGTTGGTTATTCGGATGCGGATTACGCTGGTTGCGTTGATTCTCTAAAATCAACATCAGGATACATTTTTATGTTAGCTGGCAGAGCCATATCATGGAGGAGTGCGAAGCAGACTTTGATTGCTACTTCCACTATGGAGGTTGAGTTCGTTTCTTGTTTTGAGGCTACCTCGCATGGTGTATGGTTGAAGAGTTTCATTTCAGGGCTTAAAATTGTTGATTCTATTTCTAGACCATTAAAATTATATTGTGACAATTCAGCTGCGATTTTTACGGTTAAAAATGCTAGAAGTGGCGGTCGAAGCAAGCACATTGACATTAAGTATTTAGCCATAAAGGAATGTGTTAAAGAGAATAAAGTGGTCATTGAACACGTTCGCACTGAATTGATAATAGCCGATCCTTTAACTAAAGGCATGCCACCAATGAAGTATAAGGATCATGTGGCTAGTATGGGAATAGTTCCCATAATGTGATTTATTGTCGTACTGATGACTTTTGTTGTTTGAAACTCTTATTCAATTGTAATGTTATTCTCAATTTCTGGTGTACACATTCAATTGTTTATGAGAATAACAATTATCCTTGGTTCTGGAATAAACATAGGGTTTATTCATTAAGATATGTTATCACATATGGGCTAACATTAAAGGAATAAGATGCATTGTGATACATTGAAGATATTACTCGCTCTTAGAGGACATGTCGCCATGATTCATGTGTTTGTTTCTTTTCTTAAGCATAAGGTTTTCGTGGATTTGGTTGGGTAATCTGTTTGATGAAAATGTTGGGATCAAGTGGGAGATTGTTATATTAATAATGTGATCCCACATTTAGGGATATAGTTTTTGAAATAAAAACTTATCCATTGGGTTTGACCCACGTTTTCTCTTTTAAGTGACGGTTATCCACATACGGTTTTTCCACGTTTCATACCCCTTCAGTGATAACCGCCCTCTTCAGTAACCACCTTGATGGGAAGCGGTTTTATAAAGACGAACGTTCATTCCGTAAGGGCTAACACAAGGTCTAACACAAACCCTCTCATTTGGAAATACACCATCAGTACGCGAGGGGATTGGGTTAATAGAGTGCGCCCGTAATCGCTGTCGAATTGATGTCAAACTACCGTGAATTTTCGACGAACGTAAAGTTGAACAATGGCTGGAAGTCAGTTTATTTTTTATCCTGTTTTCCGCATTTGATTCTAATTGTGCTTGAATTTTGTTCTTCTATGCATGATTAGAATCTTTCAATTTTAGTCTAACAGCAAATTCTCAGGATCCATCCCGGCTTCATTTGCTAATCTTACCAACCTCGAGTACCTTGATGTCAGTAAGAACCCATTCACTGCCCAGTCCATTTCCTATTTGTCTAGGATTTGGAAGAACAAAAAGCTGGCCTTTCTTAGCCTCGAGGTGATCAATTTATATGGCGAGATCCCACCTTCAATCGGAAACTTGTCGAAGCTTGTGGGGTTAAGCTTTGTTGACAACCAAGTAAGCGGTGCCGTCCCATCTCAGCTCGTGAACCTCACTCATCTAACTGTTTTAGACCTCTGAAACAACCAGCTATCGGGTTCGACACCATCTTGGCTTATGAACATGACTGGACTTGTCATGCTTCACCTTGGGGCCAAAAATTCCAAGGCAAGATACCTTCATCTATCTCTCAACTCCAAAATCTCGAACTCCTCTGCCTTGTTAGAAACAATTTTAGCGGTACCGTTGAGCTAGACAACGTTCTTAAGCTCAAACCATTAGGAGTGTTCCAACTATCATATAACAGGCTATCTGCCCCACGAGTAGCACGAATGTTATTCTTCATCAGCTTGTGGCCGTAAGACTGGCATCATGCAATTTGAGTGAGTGTCCTGCATTCTTACAAAATCGAGAGCACATGATTTGGTTAGACTTGTCGAATAGCAACATCAGGGGAGAAATGCCCTTTTGGGTGTGGAACGGGAGTTTTAATAGCATGCAGTACCTAAATCTCTCTCGTAACATCTTAACTGGTCTTGATCGATAGTACCCAATCAATCCTTTCTATATGTACACTATAGACCTATATCATAACATGTTGAAAGGATCACCCCCCTGAAGCACCACCTTCCATAATATTCTGTATAGTATCCAACAACAGCCTGACGGGAGCATTGCCCCCATGGATCTACAATTTGAGTTCAGCAATCACACTAGACTTGTCTTCTAACGATTTGACTGGTGTGCTTCCGTTTTGTTTGGACAATATCAGCAAATCTCTATGATATTGAACCTAAAAGGAAACAATTTCCACGAAAGCATTCCCGAGGTATTGGCGAGGGGGACGCAACTGACAATGATTGATTTGAGTGGCAACCAAATGGAAGGCAAGTTTCTGAGGTCCTTGGCCAATTCAAAATGCTCGAGTTCATCAACTTTGCAAACAATCTTATCATGGACACCTTCCCGTCATGGTTGGGATCTCTACCGGAGCTTCGCGTCCTGATTTTGAGATCCAATAAATTCCACTGTCATAGAGAGGCCTAAATCTAGTTCCTCAATCCTTAAGCAGCAAATACTTGACCTTTATAATAATACATTTGACGGTAAGTTGCCCATGGAATTCTTTTGGTCTTGGAATGCCATGAAATTGGACAGGAAAAACTATACGTACATGCAAAGAAACCTACCGCCAACACTGTACTTTATGTTCACCAACTATGGCAATTACGAATTCTCCACGACAGTGATTTACAAAGTGCTTGAATGGTATTACACAAAGATACTAGAAGTCTTCACGGTCATCAACCTCTCCAGCAATTTGTTCGAAGGAGAGATCCCTGGTGTCATAGGTGATCTCAAAAGACTGCAAGGACTGAACGTTTCTAACAATTTACTTACTGGTCATATCCCATCACTGTTAGGGAATCTCACAACACTTCTCAGAACAAGCTCTCCAGACAGATCTCCCAAAAGTTAATAGAACTCGGGTTCCTTTCTTTCCTAAACGTGTCTTAAAACAATCTGACTGAGTCTGTGCCAAGAGGGAGACAGTTCTTTACGTTTCCAACGATTCTTTTGAAGGGAACTTGGGACTGCGTGGGGAATTGATATCCAAGAAATGTGGAGATTCAAGGGATAAGTCAGGACAACCTTCAACCCACCAAGAAGAAGACTTGGGATCGCCAATTGAACTCGATTGGAAAATTGTTCTTATGGGTTATGGGAGCGGCTTAGTGATTGGAGTGGTCATCGGAAATGCATTCATCTCCTGGAAACATGTTTGGTTTGAAAGAAATGCCAGGAGAAGGCGATGGCCCAGGCGAAGATAGCCTAGGAGTAGGAACTCCTGGTCAGGCAAGCCTTTCAGTTTCTGTAGATATTAGAACTTATTTGAAAAATGAGCTAGGTATTTCCTTCTTTTTCTTAAATGTCATTGTTTCTTCATATTATCTTTACTGTTATATATTGCAAAACCTTTAAGCCGTGAAAATGGCACCCCAAGATCGCTATAGCTAGAATCTAGAACACAGTATTTGATAAAAAGGAATTTGCGCACCTAATTTAGGATTCATCGTTCCTGATGCGGAATAGCGATGATCCTCAACACAAGTGTTTCTCCTCTATTACTCTCTGTATCACTGGCTCAATGAGACTACCCATCACGCTTAGCGTTCAGTAACTGTTCCTCATGTGAGGTTATTTATGTATCAGGGTTAGATAAGAAAGTTGAGCACTTTCTATAGAGTTTTAACCCACAGACTCTTTGATCACAAGCCAGGCTTTACTCGACCCAAACTAGTCAGTCCCATATTAGACTAATTAAGAATTCTTATATCTCATCTTATTGGACGAATCCCGTATAACGGTAAATTGCAATCTCAATTAATTTAGCCCATATCAGAAAAACTCTTACATTCTCCCACTCGGGTTATACTAATTGAAATTGTACTATATGTGCGCATATTTATGTTGGTCTAGAGATTATTCCTAACAGTCAATCCAATCCCATAAAGTCTCAAACACCGAATCATGGTGATAGCTGCATGAATACACACAGAGAGCCTTCTATGGTCACGAGCGCTTTTAACTCTACTGATATTGATTCAATATAGTAGTGTGGCAAATGGATAACATCTCATAAAAAGTGATACCTTATGTGCCATCGCCTTTGTCAGTCTACATTCTCTCTCCTGAAGTGTCACAAAACCTGACATGCCACTAGAGAATATCCTTATGCTTCCAATAAATCTACATATGTCTTATCTCTATAGTTAACTTTACTTTATGTGTAACAAGACATATCCTTGAGACTAATAACTAAATGCCCATAGCCTTTACTCAAGGTTTACATAATACCTTGAGATTTTCTTCAAATATATGTATTCAACATGGTAACAATTAAAACATTCATAAACACTTTATTGAATGCAAAAGAGTTGATAGATATCAACAAAATGTTGCAAAATGCAACAAACACAGATGTAAACTTTATTATAATAAAATCATTATTTCAAACAAGCAATCATTTTTAGGAAAATATTTTCCAAATCATTCATTTTCCGTAAAACAAACAAAGCCTTAGATATATATTGAGTGTAAATCTTACGTAACTGAGCTTCTGCTAGCAATTTGAACTCATTATGTTGCTTTTTTGTGATAATATGGAGACAAATTGTTGAGATATTATTGTGTGTGTATCATTAGATTAAAATGCCAGCTATTTGTTCGACAATTCTTGAGGGAACCTGTGTACAAATTTGGGTAAAATTCTTGGATATTGGTGCTTGGTTGATTGTTACGTGTTCAGACTAAGACATATTTGTTTGATCCTCTCATTGGAACTCTGAATCGGCCAAGATCTCCATCCGTATGTTGCCCGCTCTGCTCAGTCTCTGCTTATCTCCAGCCTCGTTTTCAGTCCATTTCGTTAGTCTCAATGTCAAACGTGACTAAATGTTGATTGATCTTTAGAGTGGCTGATAATCGCTTGTATGTAAATGAAATTGATCGTCGTGGGTTTCTTCCAAGTTAAAAGTGAAACTGAATTGTTGGTTTTTTTCTATTCTTTTTATGTTCCGTACGATCCAGTTAAGATACATTTGAATCCTTTCTGCTGTTTTACTTGATTTCGCCGAGGATAACGTTCTAAGTATGAAAGTTGAACGGGAATGAAAGAGGGAACAATGGAGGCTTGAAGAAGTGAGAGTTTTGCGATTCTGCGATTGTGCAATAGTTACTGAATGTTTGCAAAACGGAAGAAAAGAAGTGGAACGGCAGCAGATTCATGAAGAAGAACTCGTGCTTTGTGGAGTGACGGTGTTGGACTAACCTAACGAGGGCAAACACCTCTAGTATAATGAGGACCGTTAATTTCTCGCTCGACGTTACCTCTAAACAAGCTCGCCCCTTAACCCTACGCTACGGAGGGTCACAACACCTGTTTACAGCCAATTTAATCACTTGGAATGGTTCTCAAGATAGTGGTTGGTTAACTATAGATTGAAGTTTGAAAAAAATACTATAGATTGAACTTAATGTCGATTCATTTGAAATACGGTACATAATTGAATTGCACGGAAAATTTGGCTCATATTAGGAAAGTCTGAATTGAACTCATGCCAACAAGATCTTGGTTGATGCAAAAAAGGCAAATTGATTTCCCATAAGACTTTCTTTCCTTATTAAAGTTGAAGTCCACGTTGACGTGAAAGAAGGGCTCTCAGTATTTTTTAATAAAATATTCTGTTGTTGAGTTTGACCTATGATGCATAGTGGGTGCGCTTGATATTCCCTTAGCATGTTGCGAGAGTTCCAACAAGAGGATTGAGAGTATGGGAAAACTCCTTTGTAATGATAGATTCTTATAAGTTCAAGTATAATCTAAGATTTGGAAACGCTTGAGAGTTGAATGTTCGAGCGATTATGTCACGCCCCGAACCCCCGTCGAGCCCACGACATCCCGCCTCCGGGCGAACAATTGCGACGTCCCAGGTTATCGCCGACCTCAACTAAACATCAGAGATTTAATCGCGCAAACGGAAACCATAAAACACCCGGACAAACTTAAACTGGGGAGAATTGGGAGAATATACATTTCCATTTCTTGTTCAACTTGTTCCACCATATATATAATAAAACAAATCTCTGACTACCAATGCACACTTTACTGAAATTACCAAAATCAAAAATGAGTCGATGACCTGACGTTCAACCCCAAATATGGTTCTCATCCAAGGCAAGCTTTCCCACTTCTACAAACACGGTCGTCGTGTGTCTTATCCAAGTCATCCCGTCACCCATCGGAAACTCAGCTACCTCATACTCCGTATGCACTGGTACTCCAAAACGTACTGGTGGCGGTGGTGGAGGGTTCATCGCTCAGGCGGGGTTCTGAAAATTGTTGGTTTACACAATCATGAGATTATATCTCAACAAGTACACCCCTAAACCCAACCTAGACTATCACGTACCTCCAGACAATTACAAAGCACATTCACATGCGCCAAATCTTCAAACAACAGGCATATTACACACAATTACACGCATATGCAATTTCCCATGTCGTGCGTTCCTTTCGTTCTCATCATCACTTTCCACATTCTTCGCCAGTGACCCGCGTAAACGTACATGCCTCAGGTATACTACGACCACTAATCACTTTCCACATCACTCGCTAGTGACCCGCGTTGAAGTACACGCCTCAGGCACACTGCGATCATTCACCACATCCGGCCCGCGTACCCGTTCACGCCTCAGGCCCCAATCGCGACCTGAGCATGACACGCCCCAGGCCCGATCCCAACTCAGCCCGCGCCAAATGCGACAGGCCTACATGATTGGAACCCGAGCTTATAATGCCTCGGTCCAATCCCGGTCTCACCCGAACTGATCGTGCCTCGGACCGATTCTCATTCTTGCTTTTTCAAGCCTCAGCCTGTGCCAAATGCAACAGACCTACGTGATCGCGGCCCGAGTTTATGATACTCGGTCCGATCCCAAACTCGCACTTTCGCACTTTCACACACTTTTCCACCATCACTTGCCACACTACAATTTCCTTCTCACTCATGCCCATGCTCCACATGCATTTATCACACGCAACTGGCCCTTCACACGTGGCCCGCACACACATTATTTTACACGTAGCTCACGCACATTCAGCATAGGACATGGCAATACCAATAATTAATTTAATCTAACTCACGTGTGCACCCAACAAGCATATACAGTCACCCAATTACACAACAACATACTCAATTTAATCACCACAATTTATTTATAATTTAGATATACATCCAACACGTAAATTCTCATTTTTCTCCCACCAAACGGCATCGGATTAATTCCGATCCTTCACGGAACTTTCTCGCCATAAAATACCGATTCTAAAAACCCAACTTGCGTCCCGAACAAATCATCACAGCCTCGTGAACAGTAATTCGCAGATTGTGAACAGTAACAGCTTGTAATTCACCTCAAATTGTCCCCCAAAAATTCCAAAAATAATCCTCAAGGCCCGCCACAACATTTCCAATCTAAAACCCCCACATTTCTCACCCGAATAATTCCGATTTCACCCCAAAATCAAACTATCCGTCGATACCCAATATCCTAAATCGGGATTAGAGTGTGACTTACCAAGTTCTAGACTTAATCGGCTAGAACGGGAAGCGGCGGCGCTCTACGGCGACGGCGTACGACTCATGGCGGCGTCCGGCTTGGGCAGCGGCGGCGTGGGGCTTGCTTGGCCGTGGGTCTTGCCTCCACGTTGAGAAAGAGAGGGAGAGAGAGAAAAACGGTGGCTAGTGGTGGTGGCTTGGGGCTGATACGGTGGCTAGGCGGCGGCTTGAGGGCGGTCCGGCTTGCGGCGACGAGCGGCAGTGCCGGCGGTGGAGAAGGAACGGCCAAAGGGAAGTCACGGTGGAGGAGGGGCTGTCCACGGCAATTTGGGGAAGAAGAAGAATGAAGGGAGAGAGAAAGACAACATCTTGACTCAAATAGTAAGCTTGGACCAATGGTGGAAATGACCAAATTACCCTTGTCTCACAATTTTAATCCAACGGTCCCGATTCGATCTTATCTTGATCCGACGGCCGAGATCGATTCTTGCACAAAAATATCCAAGGGTATACTTGTAATTTCCCAAAAATCCAAAGGTAAAATTGTCCAATCAAAATTTGAGGGCAAAATTACCAAAATGCCATTTACTCTTAAAGCTTGTCCTTTAATAAATCCTAGGGGTATTTTGGTCACTTTCTCCGTTTCTTGTCCAAATCGAATTTTTCCGAAGGAAATGAGCGCACCAAAAATTACACGTGTCACGTGCAGCGCCGTCCTAGCGTTTCGTCGCGACTTCTTAATTTTCCGGTGTCCAATTTGGGCAAAATTTCAATAATTAAATTTTATTAAACGCAACGAGCGTTTCTCGAGCTAACGGGCGGCTTGCTGGGGAAATTCGCAAAATCGACTCATGACTGATACTGAATCAAGTCACGTGCAAGTCCGTTCGGTGCGTGACGACCTCGGTTGTCATTAAAATTGCGAAAATCAATCACTTGATCCGAGGGGTACAATCGTTCGGTATAATTTCAGAATCATTCATCAAGTCGTTTCGTGGTCCAACGAAATCACCCGCGATCCACTACTAGGACAGTGGCGAACTGACCCCTAACTATCCTTGGATCGGCCAACAGTTGTTCAAAATATCACTTCCGCGATTTAATGGTCGAAATCCATTCACGATCGAATTTCCTTTAGTCGCGCGAATTTAATTTCCCCTAATAGCCTTTCCCTAATGGTTAGCATTCCCAGGAATGATCAGTTCCGGGCGAAAAATTTACTACGAGCACATTTCATAAAACTCAGTTATTTCATAATTTCCGATTGGCAGAAATTTCGGAATGTCACATATTACAATCTCCTCTTTGTCAATTATAATAGAATCATCTCATCAATCTCTCGCCATGGAGAAGGCACACCAGCGAGTCATCTAAATTTACTAGGTTGACATTTTATTTCTGTAATTTATTTCTTGCTCGAATCGTCTCCTTTGTTCGCGGTCGCTCATTAGTCATATGAGGATTTATGTTCCTTTCTTCGCGGATGTGCCCTTAAATATGAGTATACTTCATTATTAAGTAGTAGTAGTGACCACAGTCTCGGTAATATTCCATATTCCTTTCCGCCACCTGTTTTGGTTTCAAGATGAGGAAGCAACTTTTTCACATAACCCTGATTCAGAAACAAAAATTAAACCGTAGGCGCCCGGGAAACTGCTTGGGTGCAGCCTAACCAGAAGGGTTCGTTTCCGAATTTCTCGTCAAAACTTTTGAATGTCAGAACTTATATGTTTTGGAAGAGGAAAATGACTGGTTTTGGTGTAGAACTTGAATGCCTTGCTCTCGACCAGATAGAGTGGTCTTCTTAGGCTCTGAATCCGGTGATTTCACTCAAGCTGATGCTCCTTGGTGCTTAACTGGGGAGAAGAAGGCTAAGGTGACTGGTCATAGGCTAATCTGGTTCAATCCAAATGTGCCAAGATTTTGCTTTATATCTTGGCTTGCTATTCTTAACACTTTGCAGCAGACTTCTGATAGATTGATATAAATTATGCACGGTCGGGGAATATATTATTTCTTTTTCTCTTTAATACAGTTTTTGGAATTGTTATAAATTGTCACTCAAGAACTTAGCTTAGTCCTTAATTAAACAATTATATTATGAGAATTCATCCATTTATTTTTATTTTTTTGTGTGCGTGTGACAATTAATTATAGTATTATTCGATGAGCCTCATTTATAGTGACAAGCGATTATCGTGTGATAAAACCTCGATATAGGGCCTTCCTCTCATTTCAGTAATTAGTATTTTCATTTAATACCACTTAAATTTGGAAAAGGAAATCGGTAACAAAATAGAATTTAACCTGCCGTGGTTCTTTGATCATTCATCAAATTAGAATCTACATATCCCGCCATAATTATTTTTAAATGTTCATCAGCAAAATATGGATAAATCTAGTAATTTTTGTACCTCGATTAGATTACCAGAATATGCATAAAAATTAGAGATTTTCTAAGATCAGTGATTTTATGAAGTCCATAAAAATTAAATTGTTAGGCAAAACCCACACGTGAGAATGTCACGGCATCAATCTCACGCAAGCTTTAACACTTATATGTAAATATATATGCATGTATGCGCATGCACCTGCACATATACGGTACCTTTTTAAAGATTTTGATGGTTGCATAGCCGAAAAAGAATATAGAGACTTTTATTTTCCAACTCCCGGCGATGAAACTTATTTAGAGAGGTATCTAAGGCAACGTTTTGCTTTGGTTTGATTACTTTATCTTAGATCTTGATGGAACCAACAACGGTGTAGTTTTTGTCTCCGGCTTCTACTCCTTTTGGCAACATAAACAGAACAAGCAACAAGAAATTAATAGGCAACCATATGAGGCTATTGACAATACAAACGCCTTATTGCACTTGGAATATTCCCTTTATTCTACCCCTATCCTCACTCTCAGTAAGAAAGACTGAACAAAAAACTCTGAGCAGTCTTAATTTCTCCAGACGCATTACTCAACGTAAATTACAATCCTCATCAGTGACCCAAGGAAATGTCCACAGATCATGAATTCAAAGTCAAAACAGCACTAACGTCGCAATCCACCCTAGATCAATCGTTGGGCGAGCCAGACGGGACATATGAGCAACCAAAGTCTTCAATTTCGACCCTCAATTCTTACCATTTCATGCACTTTTTTGCTGCTTTCTCCACGGTTGACCCAAGTCTTCCATGCAAATGCAGATCTATTGGCTGAGTTCTCATTATGTTCCCCGTTAGCTACACGTTACGGCGCTGTACATAGTCATGCTCACGCACCTAAAGATTCATAGGTACTGCACATGGTCTTTGTTTCATCACCCGAAAAGTCATTGATTCAATGCATGGCATGTTCGTATCACTAGTCAACGAGCACCACCTATAAAATGTGCTTCAATCTCTCGTACTCTGCTCATCAAAACAAAGTTGTCTCAGTCTTAAACAAAATGGCTCGCTCGTCGTGCTTCTTCATGTCCATACACATGCTTTTCTTGTACTTGTCATCTCAGCCGATCGGCGCGCACAATCTCTCTCATTCTGTGAAACCTCTGTGTCTCCAGGATGAAATGTCTGCACTGCTGCAATTTAAAGAGAGATACGAAATCGCCAACATTTCGGCTGATCCTCTCGCTCATCCCAAGACTCTATCCTGGAAAAACAGTCAGGATTGCTGCTCTTGGGATGGGATCGAGTGCGACGAGAACACGGGCCATGTAATTGTTCTCAACCTGGGAAGTAGTTTTCTCTATGGTTCTATAGACAATAACAGTACCCTCTTCCAGCTTGCTCATCTTAAAAAGCTCAATCTCAGTGACAATCACTTCAACTACTCTCAAATACCGTCCCGAGTTGGAGATCTGTCAAGATTGACTCATCTCGATCTCTCTGCTTCTGTTTTTTCTGGTCAAGTCCCATCAAAAATCTTCAAGTTGACAAGGTTGATGTACCTCAACCTGTGTTGCAATCTGGATCCATATACTTCCACACTTTTGTTGGAGATGAAAGGGCCAGGCTTGAGAAGCCTAGTTCAAAATCTGACAAGCCTGGAAGAACTTCTCCTGGGTGTCGTCAACATATCGTCCGAAGTGCCCAACACTCTGGCGAATCTATCTTCCCTCGGAAGGCTGAACATGGATGTGTGTGACCTGCACGGTGTATTTCCGCCTGCCATTTTTCATTTACCGAAGCTGCGACACCTTGGGGTGGGTTACAATAAAGCTCTCACGGGCCAATTGCCTGACTTTAACTCGAGTAGTCCTCTCGAAGAGCTGCGACTGCCTGGCGTGAGCTTTTCGGGGCAGCTACCCGCTTCAATAGGTAATCTCCGCTCCTTGCAAATGTTGAATCTTATATCCAACACATGCAATTTGACAGGGTTGCTACCCGCATCAATTGGAAACCTTCCTTCCTTGAGTTATCTCGATATAAGTGGTTGCAGTTTCTCAGGATCCATCCCAAATTCATTTGCCAATCTTAGCAACCTTGAATACCTAGATGTCAGTATGAACCCATTCACTGCGCAGTCCATTTCCTCTTTGTCTTGGGTTTGGAAGAATAAAAAGCTTGCCACTTTGAGCCTCAGGATGATCAATTTATACAGCGAGATCCCACCTTCAATCGGAAACTTGTCTCAGCTTGTGCAATTAAACTTTCTTGGCAACCAATTAAGTGGTACTATCCCATCTCAGCTCATGAACCTCACTCAGCTGACTAAATTGTCCCTCCGATCCAATCAACTATCGGGTTCTATACCGTCTTGGCTTATGAGCATGACTCAATTGGTCGTGCTTGACCTTTCGGTCAATAAATTCCACGGCAAGATACCTTCGTCGATCTCTCAACTCCAAAATCTCCAAGTCCTTCTCCTTGTTAAAAACAACTTCAGCGGAACTATTGAGCTAGACAACCTTTTCAAGCTCAAACAATTGGAAGTGCTGCAACTATCATTTAACAGGCTATCATGCCGCACGAGTAGCGGGAATGTTATTCTTCCTCAGCTTCTTGCCCTAGGACTTGCTTCATGCAATTTGAGCGAGTTTCCGACGTTCTTACAAAACCAAGAGCAGATGAATTGGTTGGACCTATCAGATAATAACATTAGGGGAGAAGTGCCCCTTTGGGTGTGGAAAGGCAGTTCCAATTACATGCAGTACTTGAATCTCTCTCATAACTTCTTAACCGGTCTAGATCAGTATAACCCAATCAATCCTTTATATATGTACACAATAGACCTCTCTCATAACATGTTGAAAGGACCGCCCCTTGAACCACCGCCATCCATAATGTACTATATAGTATCCAACAACAGATTAACGGGAGCATTGCCACCATGGATTTGCAATTTAAATTCAGCAATCACACTAGACTTGTCTTCTAACAATTTGACTGGTGTGCTTCCACTTTGTTTGGGCAATATCAGCAAATCTCTCATGATATTGAACCTAAAAGGCAACAACTTCCAAGGAAGCATTCCTGAGCTATTTGTAAGGGGGACGCAACTAACGATGCTTGATATGAGTGATAACCAGTTGCAAGGCAAGTTACCGAGATCTTTGGCCAATTGCAAAATGTTGGAGTTCATCAACTTTGGGAACAATTTTATCATGGACACCTTCCCGTCATGGTTGGGATCTCTACCGGAGCTTCGTGTCCTCATTTTGCGATCCAATAAGTTCCACGGTGTCATAGAGAGACCTAAATCTAGTTCCACATTCCTTAAGCTGCGGATACTAGACCTTTCTATTAATGCATTTCTTGGTATGTTGCCTAAGGAATTCTTTCGGTCTTGGAATGCCATGAAATCTGCAACGGGAAACTTTACGTACATGCAACGAAACCTACAGCCGAGATGGTACCTTGACTTCACCTACTATGGCAATTACGGTTACTCCATCACGGTGATATACAAAGGACTTGAAATGTATTACCCAAAGATCTCAGAAGTCTTCACGGTCATCGACCTTTCCAGCAATTTGTTCGAAGGAGAGATCCCTAGTGTCATAGGTGATCTCAAGGGACTGCAGGGACTGAACCTTTCCAACAATTTCCTCACAGGTCACATCCCATCATCATTAGGGAATATCGCAGCACTTGAGTCATTAGACCTTTCTCTGAACAAGCTCTCGGGACAAATCCCCCAGAAGCTAACAGAACTCGGGTTTCTTTCTTTCCTGAACGTGTCTTACAATAATCTGACCGGGTCTGTGCCGAGAGGGAAACAATTTGACACGTTTTCAAATGATTCTTTTGAAGGGAACTTGGGACTGTGTGGGGAATTCATATCTAGGAAATGTCCAGATTCAGGGGGTGCGTCAGGACAACCTTCAACCCACCAAAAAGACGACTCGGGATCACCATTTGAACATGATTGGAAAATTGTTCTGATGGGGTATGGGAGTGGCTTGGTGATTGGAATGGTCATCGGAAATGCATTCATCTCTTGGAAACATGTTTGGTTTGAAGGAAATGCCAGGAGGTGGCGACAGCCTATTTGGGGGCAGCTTAAGTGGGGTAGGAACTCCTGGTCAGGTAAGTTTTCCAATTTCCACAGCTCCTAGAGCTTCCCTACAAAATGAGCTATGTATTTCCCCTCTTTTCTTAAATGTACTTGTTTCTTCGTAATATCTTTACAGTTATCGTTTCTGTCAAACCGTCACTTTCTTAAGTTAATCTCTCATCACATCTTTTTTCCACCCCTCTCTCGTAATCATACACTTTTTCATTTTTTTTATAAATCCAGTTTTACTTGTAAACCAATTTCACTTGCCCATGTTTCTATCAATATTCAAGCAAAAGTACTCAAAGTACTCCTATTAAAGTTAAATCTAAATTGCCACAGGAATTCTGCTTTATCCAGCGTTCACATCACAAGCTGAAACCCGTTTACAAATTCTAGTAAAGCGATCAACAAGAAGGTTAACAGTGTTTGTTTGTCACCACGCAAATTGTCCAGACAACCTTTGTATTGACATCTGTGACACAATGCGCATTTAAAGGCTGATTGGAGAAGAACCATAACAAATGATTATCCCAAAAAGCATTCTGCAGATGGACCGCGTAAAGAAACTTTGTTTTAACTAGTTTCACCTATCTTAAGGGATATATATGTATTTCAGTTTTTACTTTCGGATTTTCTTTTATGTTTGTGCGGTCATGTACTCTAGCATTTACATAGTTAGGCTCCATTTTTGTCACGGACAATTTTCTATCAGAAAATATTTCCCTCATTTTCTGGCATTTGGATCACTCCGAAAAATAAGTCAACGGAAAATATATACCTAAATAATTTAGAAATTTGATTTTTTTAAAAAAAATCAGAAATAATTTTCCACAACATACTAGTGGCACGCCTCGTTCCCTCGAGAATGCTAACATACTTCCTCAGCCGTTATGTTGCGACGTCTCAGGATGCGTCGTTGACCCATTCTTTTATCTTTTATTAGACGCAAGCGGAAACGTACATACTCCCAATCACATAACAGTAAGAGAAATAGTTAGGAAAAGCCATTAACATAAAAACCAGTGCGCCAATTTATAAACATCAGTTAACCTTGAGAAGCTACACTTTACAAGCCCATCCAGGGCATCTTTCCCAACGACCGGTCATACAAAAAGGGGCAATCGGTTAGGTCAACCTAGGCTCCTCTATCCAAAAAGGGGTGGTCAAAAAGGTGGGGCATTCTAAACCCATCTCCAAAGCTGGTAGTACTCAGGAGGACACACCGGATCGAACTCCTCGGCATCAGGATCAGTCTCCGGATCAGAGACATCTCCATCAGGAGGGTCGAGGTCCATCGGGTCCCAGACCTCCTCGCCAGTACCTCCACCGAGGGGCCCGTCGAATCCCGTAATTGGACCAAAGAGTTTATCTCCCTCCCTAATAAACTAGGCTATGAACTTATGCAGTACCCACATAGCCAAAGCCAACCCTTCGTTGACCCAGACGATCGTCAAATGACTCTGAAAGGCTCTATCCGGTCCAACCGAATGCCCAGTCACTACTGTACTCATATCCATGGGCACCGCGAATAGCATAGGATGCTGACTCATAACTGAGGACCTGAAAACAGTTAAACAAACAACAATGAGATAAACTTAGCAAGTAAGCTCCCTAAACCTCATTTAGGTGAGTACGTTGCCTCTAGATCGCCCTAAACATGCAAGTCACTATCGATGGCAAATCAATAGCAAAGCCCATGCATTGCCTAAACTATATACATGAGGCGGTTATCTCACCCTTTTACCACCATCTTAACGTGGCAATCGCGTCAACAAGCACATAACAAGGTCACAATAACGTGCATAATCAAGAGGAATATTCCAGCATATTTCATTGCATAACCATGCACAACAACAATTTAATAATTCAGACATAATCAATCATCATTCTCAGGCACGTCGCACTCATCAATGCACATCGCACTCATGATTGTCCAGATTATTAAACGATCCCTTGGGCCACGGCACATCCCAAAGGAAGGCGGTCTTCTGGCATGACCGGGCATCGTCCCACTCTATTGGGCACGGCATCATTTCACTAACCTCAATAACGGGCATCCTATAAATGGGTTCGTTCCGAATTCCATTTAGGAACGACTTCGTCTCACCCTGCCCTCGCGATGGCATCCAATTACCAAATTGGGCACAACCTCTCATGGCCACAGCCAAACCCTAGGTTAGCGATCTTCCGATATAACCGGGCACAAATGAAATTTTTAGGTGATCATGCCCACACAGCAATCACTCAAGTCTCATTTCTTATCTTTGAAATTTAGCCAATGTCAAGTGTTTATGACATGCAATTCTTTACGCATAAAGCTACCATGAAAACGCACTCATATATCAACATCAATAACATTGTCCATTCAATTTCCACTTAAACTTAAGTATACCAAAGATTGCCATTTAATCAAGGCATTTTTCAACATAAACTCATCATTTTTTTCTCATGGCCATTTAAGCCTTATAACACATATCAATGATCATTAATAAAGACAAGTTATCATTTAACTCACGATAAGTAGTCTACTTAATGTGATAAGTTATCTACTTATTTCAAGATAAGCTATCACTATTTTCTTGATAAGCTATAACCATTTTCTTGATAAGTTATCACCTACACTAGATAGACTATCACCTAAAGCATGAGATAAGTTATGAATTACCAAGATAAGCTATCAATGGAATAAGATAAGCTATCAACTAATCTTAAGATAACTTATCCACTAAATCACCAAATTAGCTATAAACTAAACCATTGGCAAACCTAATACCCTAATTAAGGTTTAGAGAGTAAACTTACTCTTAAACCAAAGGAAAACAAGGGAAGGAGTGGCTTATCTTGGGCGGACGCACGGCGACAGCGGTGGACGGCTTGGCTCACGGCGGCGTAAGAGGGCGGTGGTGAGGGCATGCGATGGTGGCCGGTGATGAGGGGTGACCGAAACAACAAGGGGAAAGAGAGGGAGGGTGGCCGGTGATGATGAGTGAGAGGGAGAGAGAGAGAAAAACCAAAAGTGAGAAATTAGGAGGAGAGAGAAAGTTGTCTTGCAAGTTACCCCAAAAGTGGATGGCCAAGATCATCCCCTGCTCAACAAGCTTAAATTAATGGCAAGGATTTGTTATTGCAATTCAAGTTTCACAAATATCCAAGGGTAAGAATGAAATAAAAACAAGATGAAAGGGGTATTTTGGTCATTTTACCCTCCCATGTGGTAGGCCAACTCTTGAGGGGTAGAAAGGTCATTTTTCCCTTCAACAAACTAAAGGAATCCAAAAAGGCTTGGGGTTAAAAAGGTCTTTTCACTCAAAGACAATATTCAAGTCCTAAAAGGCTTTAGAATGGGCCTAAACTTGGGCCAAGCCCATTTCTCCTCTTTCTTTGGCCAAACTCTTCCTTGGGCCCTGTCATTGGGCTTAGTTCCTTGTGGGCTTCTCGTCTCAGGTTTTTCTTGCACAAATTTCTCAAAATTATTCAATTTGGGCCCAAAAGGGCAAAATCGTAATTTCTTGCAACTTGGGCCCTTGTGGCCGACTATTGAGTCCATGAGGCCCATTGGGTCTTTAAAAATTTGTGGGCCCCCTTGTGGGCCCGAATTTTACTCTTTCAATGTTTTGCGGTTTACCGAGTAATAGACAATCCTATGAGATTATCCAATAGTCGTTTCTTAACCCTCTAAAGTCCAATGCCCTCAACTGGATTAGAATTCACAGTTAAAATTTCTCAAATGCGTCTTTCGCATAATTAGAACAGTGGGCGGCTTTTAGGGGTTCGTGCGTTTAATCCATAGTTGACTTTAAATCAATCCACGTTTAAGCCCTTTTCAATTCATGGATGACCTTTGATTGTCACGTAATCGAGAGGGGCCAATAGCCTGTTTTGAAGTATACGATCATTAGGGATTGGTCTAGTGTCGTTCGGAACTAATACAGCAATTGCACGAAACCACCCGCAAACCGATTCTATACTATTACCAAATCGAGCTATAACTGTTTCTAGATGGACTTGAAATGGCTTATGATTATCCCTCATCGATTATTATGATCGAATTGTCAACCCATGATTGAGTTCTTTGATCGCGCATGTCGAAGTTCTAAATTGCCTTTTTCAAAGCTTGGAATACTCTTGAATGATTCTGGAATCAATTCAGATCCTGTTGACACTCAAAATCACCCCCAGCGGGAATGGGCCGGTTACAAGTCACGAGGGATATAAAGTACGGCCCACACGACAATAAATCCGGAAAAAGGCCGTGAATCAGGCCAAGAAGACTTGAAGTAATTTTTGACAGGACACATCGTAGAAGGGTCGACAAGCCTAAAACCACGAGCTTTGCACGTGACGTCAACAAGGTCAGGATCACGAGCTTTGCACGTGACGTTGATGAATCCAAGATCACAAGCTTTGCACATGACGTCAACAAGGTCAGGATCATGAGCTTTGCACGTGACGTCAATGAATCCAAGATCACGAGTTTTGCACGAGATCTAAAACCATGATGACGCGTGGTGAAAAATTCATTTACACGTGTCAAAAGGTACGACCGTGGGCGTGAAGATCAAGGAAGTTAAAGGATAACATTTAGAAATTAACAAGAAATAAAAAGACACGTGGAAGAAAATTAACTACTACGTGATGCCCAAAAAGCGTAAGTAATGTCGACAAGTCAGGAAACGGTTATGAGGCTGCTCTATGAATACTCAAGGATTTTCAATGTAGAAGGGACCTTCCGAAAATCAACACAACACATTCTAGCTTTACTTTTACCACATTAGGAGTAGTTTTAGTTATAATTTCCAGATTCTGCGTTATAGATTCAATTCCGGCAAGAGTCTTTATCAGGTTCAGCATTGTTAATTGAATTCCAATGTTGTGCCATTAGTTTAGCGTCGTCGATTAAATTCCGGCGTTGTGCTTGGAATATAGCTGTTGATTAAATTCTAGCTATATTCTCTCAAGCTACGTCATTGATTAGATTCTGGCGTACCTTAAATGATAATACCGTATATTAGCCGTGTCATCGATTAGATTCCGACATAGCTTGATCCGATATTTGTAAGTTGTCATCTCATTATTGATTTTATCGAGTTTGGTGTGTTGTCCAGTCAAATTGTAAGATATAGGCTGGGCTTAAATAACGTATTTGACATTCTCTGTCCAAGCTTGACTCAAGACCCTAGTCTCCTCTAATAAAATTCGAAATGCAACGTTCGATGAAAGATTTTTCGACGGGATAAAACCGGCGAAATATCTTTTTGACACGCCCGGTGGGACAATTATTGAGTTAAGTCGAGAGAGTGCTATGCCACGTACCCGGAGTAGAACCAACTCGGATAATACCACTTATGAACAAGCTGCATCAATGGCGGAAGATAATACCCGTGCTGAGACATCATTCGCTCAACTTCCTCATAATGAGATTGCTAACCAATCTCAAGAGAAGGTTACAGATATGTCGAGGCAGCGTGTTGAAGATAGAAGGCAAACTGAACTCACACAAGTTGCACTCTCTACCATGAGGCAAACTATTGAAGAAACTCAGAACGAGTTCGCTGATTATATGGTAAGATGTATGATTGAAGTGGTTAGGCCTTTTATTATTAACACTTATCATGAATGCGCGCAAGGTCAACATGGAGGGTCCATCGCACCGACCCAACTGAGAACAGGATCTTCGTCAGCATTAGGGAATTCTGCAATACAGTTTGGAACAATGATGCATAGTACATCTGCAATCCCACCAATTCGAATACTACCAAGGGGAGAAACCTTGCCAGTAGCACCTAGCGAGGGATTACCTCACGCTAACATCGACCCAAATGGAGGAATTACTCGATAGTCGATGATCGAAGAAACCCTTCAAAGAGCACATCAGGCCACTTAGGTGCAAGGGCCCCCTGTGATCCAGGTAAGTCCTCCACCTGTAGTTCTAGATGCTCAGAATATTGCTGCGCCTTTGCCTAGGGGGCAAGAACAGATCCAACGGACAAATATACAACCGCAACATCTAGCACCCCAACCTGCAGTGCTTAATGTAAATCAATATTTTCCACCTGCTATGGGTCCAAATGTTCAAATCCAGCAATCGCCAGCACAATTAAACCCACCAGTCAACCCACATATCATTGCTCACAATGTACCTCAGCTAATGCAGCCACTGCCTCAATAACAGCCACAGTTACCACAGCAGCCATTCTATCAATTGCCTCATCAAAATATGAATCAGCCATTACCACCTAATTATGTTATAGCTCCTGCGCCTGTCACGGGTCAAGTATGAAATCAGTTAGTACTGGATCATGTGATGAGGGGATATGGCCATGATATGGGATACCTTCCAAACATTTATAGAAAACTATACCCTAATTGGATGGATACTATGCCATATCCAAGGGGTTTTAAAATGCTAGAATTTATATTGTTCACTGGAAAAGAAGATCAGTCTACTTTTAAACATGTTAATCGCTTTCTGGCTCAATGTGGTAATGCAACTCATGCTGATTATTGGAAGTTGAGGTTATTTCCCTTATCATTGTCAAAAATCGCGTTTACACGGTATACTGCTTTACCTGCAAATTCGGTTACATCATGGGAACAAATGGAAAGGTTATTTCATGGCCAATTTCAAAGGGTTGTGCCAGATTTGTCAGTAGCTGACCTCTCGACCATGAGACAGTTAGCTAATGAAATATGTTGATCGGTTTGTTTCCAAATTTAAAAGGGCAAGGAATAAGTGTTTAGTCTCTTTACCTAAAAAGACTTTTGTGGATCTCACTTTTAATGGATTGAAGTTTGAGATCCAAGAAAGAATGGTTGGGCAACCATATTCAAATCTATGCCAATTCTCAACCATAGTTACTAAGCATGAAAGTCTCCTTCAGGAAAAAGACAAAAGGTATGGTCAACGGGGTGAAGTTCGTTGGGCTGATGCTGACGAGAGCGAGGATGAAACTGAATCAGCAGATATAGCAGATGTGGCTCTCGCTAAAATGGTGATTGATAAGCCATACGTCTGCAAGGCTCTAAAACCAGCAAGAGTTAAAGAGAAATCTAATCTCCTGTCCAAGGCTAAAGAACCCAATTTTTATTCTTTCGATATCAATAAGACAGAGGAAATATTTGACTTATTGTTAGCCGATGGATAGATTAGGCTAACAGAGGGTCAAGTTTTACCCACCAGAGAAGAATTAGCTAGAAAGAAGTATTGTAAATGGCATCATTCATAGAGCCACGCCACCAATGACTGTCTGGTATTCAAGAGAAATGTCCAAGAAGCTATCAAGCAAGGGAAGATAAAATTCTCTGAGGACAAAGGTAAGTCCCCGATGGAAGTTGATGTTGATCTTTTTCCTATAATGGCAGGAATAGTGTCATTAAGGACAAAGACCAGGGGGCACCAGCCGTATCATTTTTGAGAAAAGTGTAAACGACCGTTGGAACAAGAAAGACATTATTCCGACAGTCATAGACATCCGACTAGTGAAATTGTCGACGGATTTCGCGACTTGGTCCTCACTGATTCACATGATGAAGAGTCTCCTTCTAGGGGTGTTAATCATCATAGAGTCCGTCGAGGCCGTAATAAGGCTTTTAAGTCATTCAAACAAAGGTACCAAGAAGGTAATCCGACTATTGGTACTTTGGGAGAGCCTAGTGGTAAATTTGATTATTATGTTAGTTATGCTCTACCACCTTTATACAATAGGAAAATTGAGCCAAGTGGATGGGGTTCTAACCTTCCTGATCGAGAGGATCTTCACACAGACCCTCATCAATCACGTCGACAAACTCTGAAAGTCCCAAGAGACCCACTTATAAGTCAATGGTATGAGGCCCGCCGAACTCAAAATCGCAGTTCAAATCTGACGCGGACTAAAAAAAGGAGAATGCTGAAGAAAAGAAAGGAGCATCAGCTCCAACAATAAGTAAGTCAAGTTCACATCAAGCAGATTAGACCAACCTTAATCACAGAACAAAAGGTCAAGCCAAAGTACCCTAGGCGTAGAAACTTAGTTTGGAAAAGAAAACCAGGAATTCAAGCGTCGACGTCTGGTCGACTTCAGCAGTCTTCACCGAAGCGAGACATTGAGCCTGCGTGGTGTGAACTGCAACAATTGTCAAGATCAATCTCGTCATTAAGTTCTTGCATGGTTTGAATATGTCTTCCATCGAACCTTCGGGTTATGACGGCTGAGCAAGGTCATACGAAGGAAATTACAATGGAAGAGAAAGAAAGGGCAGAGTTTCACTTTGATATAGAGGAGGTGGTTGAATTCGAGAAACCTCCACCCAAGGGTATGAACCATTTAAGGGCTCTAAATATCAACGCAAAAGTTAATGGCCGACCGGTATCTCGAGCGTTAGTGGACGGAGGATCTACACTGAATCTCATCCCATATCGTTTCTACCAGAAACTAGGAAGGCATGACGAGGAGATTATTCCATCGAACATCCAATTGTCCGACTTTACTGGAGAAGTCTCTGAAGCTAAAGGAATTTTCATTGCTTACTTGACCGTCGGCACTAAAACTTCCAAGACGTCCTTTTGTGTGGTTGATGCAGACAAATCTTACAACTTGTTATTGGGCCGAGATTGGATCCATGATAATCAATACGTGCCATCAACTCTCCATCAAATGCTAGCATTTCGGAATGGGGATAAGGTAGAATACGTCAAGGCAAACACCAAGTCACAGACAACTTATACACACGCATCTCCAACTCACCAATTGGCATTGGAAGATAGTGTATCCATCAATAAGCCACCCCTTGTTGACCCCAATAGTATTGCATTCTATCGTTTCGACTAAGGGATCGTTGAATGAGTCCCGAAGAGTCAACCGGCAGCACAATTAAATGAGATTGTCTATGAAGAACCTTATATTATCAAAAGACCTCATTGAGAGGTACTCGGCCTATCGAGCCAAGCTTGCAGAATAATCAGCAGAAGCTATCGATGGAATCCTTGAGTTTGAGGAGTCACCTATAAAAGAAATTGAGAAATCAATTGAAGCTCAAGACCCGTTACAAGAAGTCAACTTTGGGATAGGCAATGAACATCGACCTATTTACATAAGTTCATTGATCGATGATGACTTCAAAGCTCAGTTGATAAGACTCCTTAAGAAGTATAGGGATTGTTTTGCCGGGGACTATAAAGAAATGCCAGGATTAAGTAGAGATATCGTCGAACACCGACTTCCCATAAAAAAGGGGTTCGGGCCTCATAAACAACCACCAAGACAATTTGCCCCAGAGGTTATCCTTAAAGTAAAAGAAGAAGTCGAGCGATTGCTTGCAGCAGGGTTTATCAGAACGGCATGGTACGTCGAGTGGTTGTCTAATATAGTCCCGATAAAGAAAAAGAATCAGAAGTTACGTGTCTGCATTGACTTCCGAGACTTAAATGCGGCTACACCCAAAGATAAATATCAGATGCCAATGGTGGATATGTTAGTTGATTCGGCCTCTGAAAATGAAATTATGTCATTAATGGATGGTCATTCAAGTTACAATCAAATATTCATTGCAAAAGAAGACGTCCATAAAACTGCATTTAGATATCTTGGGGCCATTGGCACTTTTGAATGGCTCGTCATGCCATTTGGATTAAAAAATGCAGGGGCAACTTACTAAAAGGCTATGAACTTTATTTTTCATGACATGATTGAAGAATTTATGGAAGTCTACATCGATGACATTATCGTCAAATCAGACCAGTTGAAAAGCCAAGAAGAGTTTGTATGGGAAGATCTTCTGCAAACAAAGCACAAGTCCAGAAAAGCCTATAGAGGCTGAATCGAGCTAAATTGAACAAATAATCAAACTCACCATGGCCATACTTAAAGAAAATGACTTGGTCATGATTTAGCCCAAGAAACACCGAAGATAAAAGATAAAAGGAGGCGCTAGATAAGGAATATGTCGAGAGGAGTAGCTTAGCAATTGACAGCCCAGAGGTAGAGGTACAGGTTTTCTATATCCTTGCAGAGACAGATGGGGAAGATGACGAACGCTTTTACCGAAAAGGGAAGGGAAATACAAAGCCATCCATGCTTGAAGTATCCAAAAAGCGCCTGAAATGGTTTCAGAATCCTCAAACTTCATTGCTCAAGAGGCGTGGGTAAACCCTCTATATAAAACTGTAAGAACAAGAGGGGCCAATGCAAGGCGTTGTCCCGTGGCTAGGGTTACGGCAATTTACAGATAGTCCTTGCAAACTTTAAGGGCGGGACTAAAAAACACATATTTTGATAGCCAAAACAACAAGAAAAAGAGACGTTCATCTTGGGTAACAGGACCCGAAGCTTGATGAAATCGAGACAAAAAATTATTGTATGCTAAAGCATCTTCGGAGATAAAAGGAGTGGACAGTACACGCAAATCCTCGACGGCGTGACCAACCAATTCAAAACCCGCTATGGCAAACACATCAGGCATAGTGATAGACATGTGGCGCCAAGGAAAAAAGAAACAGTTGCTAGAGGAGGACCAAAAAGTGATGGCGAAGCCCAATAACCCACGTTCCAGGTCATAAGATGACATACTGACCTCGAGAGCGATGTCGATTCCAGCAGCTGTCCATAAAAGTCGAGTTTCTCGGTCGGCCTTCAACCGAATAAATCATTTGTGAAAATCCTCTTTGTAAGAAGGGAAACTTCGAAATTGAGAAGATCCGGTGGACCACACATCAGTAATAGAAGAATGTTGTAGTGCCAAAGTCTCACTGTGTTTATACGGGAAATGGAATTAAAGATTCACTGGAATATTGAGATGGTCCATGAAACTGGGACCCAGAGAGAAACAATTGCTTTCACCCTCGACAGCTTTCAGTAAATGAAAAAAGCAATTATCGGCGCGCGGATCTTCTTTAAACTTGTCAAAAGCTGCGATGTAATCGCTAGCTGAATATTCAGACTTTTTGGACGCCATAAGAAACGATGGATCAAGATCAGAAAAGGATTCAAGAAAGGATTTCTAGGGTTAAAGAAAGAGATGCGGCGGTGAAATACAAGAATGTAGGATGAAGAAGACGATTTAAGAAACCACGACTGTTTGAAGAAGATATAAGGCGACGTGTCCAAAGGACATTGGATGAAGAAGTCGTATGGACTACTCGAAAGGACGTCAAAGGACAGAAAAGCATTATTATTGCCTAGGGATTTGTACACAAACGAGGTACACCTTAAAAGAAATAAATTCAAATTTATTCCTTTTAAAAGGGGGCATATGTTGACACTCAAAATCACCCCTAGCGGGAATGGGCCGATTACAAGTCACAAGGGATATAAAGTATGGCCCACACGATAATAAATCCGGAAAAAGGCCGCGAATCAGGCCAAGAAGACTTGAAGTAATTTTCGACAGGACACATCATAGAAGTGTCGACCAGCCTAAAATCATGAGCTTTGCACGTGACGTCGACAAGGTCAGGATCACGAGCGTTGCATGTGACGTCGATGAATCCAAGATCACAAGCTTTGCACGTGATGTCGACAAAGTCAGGATCACGAGCTTTGCACATGACGTTGATGAATCCAAGATCACGAGTTTTGCACGAGATCTGAAACCATGATAACGCATGGCGAAAAATTCATTTACACGTGTCAAAAGGTAAAGATACGACCGTGGGCATGAAGATCAAGGAAGTTAAAGGATAACATTTAGAAATTAGCAAGAAATAAAGAGACACGTGGAAGAAAATCAGCTACTACGTGATACCCAAGGAGTGTAAGCAATGTCGACAAGTCAGGAAACAGTTATCAGGCTGCTCTATAAATACTCAAGGATTTCCAACGTAGAAGGAACCTTCCGAAAAACAACACAACACATCTTTTATCTAACTTTACTTTTACCGCATTAGGAGTAGTTTTAGTTATAATTTCCAGATTCTGCATCGTACATTCAATTCCGGCAAGAGTCTTTATCAGGTTCAATATTGTTGATTAAATTCCAATATTGTGCCATTAGTTCAGCGTCGTCGATTAAATTTCGGCATTGTGCTTGGAATATAGCTGTTGATTAAATTCCAGCCATATTCTCTCAAGCTACGTCATTGATTAGATTCTGGCATACCTTAAACGATAATACCGCATATTAGCCGTGTCGTCGATTAGATTCCGACATAGCTTGATCTCGGTATTTGTAAGTTGTCATCTCATTGTTGATTTTATCAAGTTTGGTGTGTCGTCCAGTCAAATTGTAAGATATAGGCTGGGCTTAATAAACGCATTTGACATTCTCTGTCCAAACTTGACTCAAGACCCTACTCTCCTCTAATAAAATCTGAAACGCAACGTTCGGTGAAAGATTTTTCGACGAGATAAAACCGGCGAAATAGAGCCTAATTCTACTCATTGCACATTGACGAAATAACCATTATTATATCCGAAATAAGGTCGAAATTTGATGATGTCGCAACTAGATATCGGTGCTTTGATTAGAGACCTGGCGCTTGAGCACGGTACCTATGCCCATGTCCTCGGCAGCCAAAGAGGCGGGGACTAGGACCCCGATGCCTATGGCTGTGCCTGTGCCTATGCCTAGATTCCCGACGGCTACGCCCAAACCACAGTGTTCGTATCGAGTCCTCGATAACCATGCTCGAGTACTCAACTCTAGGGCCAAGGTCCAATGAGGACGAGGTAAGTTAATCGACAACCAAACCGAGGACCACAAATGTTAGGCCAAGGTTCCTTGAGGCTGGACCAAGACCCCAATTCCTTTGCCTGGGTAGCCGGCTCCTATGCCTAAGTCACCAGTGCCCAACTCAGGTCTATCGAGCCTAGGCCTAAGACCCCAGTGCCCTTGTCCGAGTAGCTGGCTCCTGCGCCCAAGTCACTAACACCCTAGTGTAGGTCCATGAAAGCCGAACTCAAGACTCCAATACCCATGCCCAGGTTCTCAACAGCCATGCTTGAGTACCCAAGACCCGTGCCAATTCACTGATGCCCTCACCCGAGTCCATCAAGGCCTGGGCTAGAGTCCATGAAGGCTGGGCTAGCAACCTCGATACCCATGCCTAGGTCCGCAACCCCTGCATGTAGGTCCAGCAAAGTCATACTCTAGATCCAAGAGGTTGTGCTCAGGTCCCCGATGGCCATGCCCAAGTACTCGACTTGCATGCCTGAGTCACTAGCACTCAAGCTCAAATCCACAATGGCCGAACACAAGACCCAGTAGCCATGACCGAGTACTTGACTCCTGCACCCAAGTCACCGGCACCCAAGCTCAGTTCTTCAATGGCCAAGCATCAGTCCGAGGTCCCTTAAGGCCTAGCCAAGGCCTAGCCCAGGACCTGGGTACTAGTACCCAAGTCCTTGACGGCCTTGCCCTGCCCCCATGCCCAAGTCAGCAAACAAGGCTAGGTCCATAGAAATCGGGACTGAGAACTCAAAGCCCGTGTCGAAGTCCCCGATAAAAATGCCCAAGACCCCAATGCCAATGCTAGGGTCCCCGACAGCCATGCTAGGGTAACTAACTTTTGCACCCAAGTCATTAGCTCCCTGGCTTATTTCCTCAATAGCTAGGTCCAGGTCCTTAAAAACTAGGCCTAGCTCCTACAAGGTCAGACCCAAGACCCCCAGTGCCTCTCGTGCCCATATGCTTGGCTCCTATACCTTGTGGCGTACACGACCTCGTCCAAAATGTCAAGCGTGTTCAAAAATAGTACTTCCTTGCTCTTCCCTCTCCGAGTCACTCCACTCCGCTATCCCCATTGTCAACTCCATCCCCGTCGAAGTGGGATAGTGGTCCTATCAAGCGTCCGCCCACTCAGTTAAAATCGCTATAAACCCCGTGAGAATAGGGCCCATTGAAGACCCGATGCCAACAGTCGAAACCAAGATGCATCTCACAAACACCACGTGTGGAAAATCTAGATCCTGGAACTCCGTAAGATAGATCGAGAAATCTATGGGGACTCCATAGTTAATAGAGGACGGGGCAAGGAGGATCGGCATCTCAACTAGTCTGTAAAAGTTTAACCACTACAAGAATGAGCAATAGCACAGCAGTGAAATGTCTATCAACCTATACCAAACAAGATAGCATGTATATCAACAGGCATAGGTAAGATGGTCTTCTATCTGGACTTACTAATCAAACAAAACATACTTTATTGTACCACATTAGGAACTACCTCAAGTGTGATACTTTAACTCAGCAATCACACTCAACAGAACGATTCAAACATGCACACACAGTTTTACGCTCGCATGAGTATCGTTATCTCACTCCAAGTCACATGCCCGGTGCACTCACCGGACACACAAGATGGAAAACTCCCGTCTGGTAGGGTTTGGTGTGCACTCCAATCTGCCGTAGTGTACGCCGAAATTCTCAACGGCTCGTGCAGGCTTTGTGATCCACAGACCACGGCATCTCGATCACACTCCCGGGGCATCTAGGACCCAGGCATTGTAGTCCACTAACCACGGCATCCCACCTTCCCTTTGGCTCCTCGGGGCATCATCGGTCCATAAATCGACGGCATTCAATAACCCAGCAAGCCACACATATAATCAACTCACACAGTACATACATCACTCACAACAATCAATCTTTTTCAATGTCACACAGACAACAACATAACAGTCAATTCTTTCTAGCATCGTTTGCCAATTACAAACTCGTTTATGAACTTGGCCTCACTTACCCCATCATTTGGTATCCAATCAAGGTCTATCATACCACATTTGAAAGCTCATAATGTTTAAATTCTATCTCCAAAGGACCTCAAATCAAGATTCCCACGTTTTTACCTAGAAAATAGTGAATCTTTAAAACAAATTAAAACTGGCCAGTTTTGTGTCGTTTTTGAACTCAGATTAAAATAATTAGTGAATGAATTCCAAAAATTCTAGATTTTTAATATGTCACAGAGAACACCTTGAAAAAAAAATTTCACGCAGAACTCAAAGTCTAATTCTTTCTTTAAATACCTCATTCGGGAGCTTAAAGTTAGACTAAAAACTGTTCATTGGAACAGAATCCTTGCCTCTCAAGATGAGCTCAGCTCAGTACCCAAATACTCTCAAAAAATTATCAAATTTAAATATGTTGTAGAGGAAGCAGTTCTCAATAAATTTTGTGAAGGGAGTTTGTTTGTAATCCTTCTATAAAATTTTATAAAAATTTAAGAACGTGGAAAGGTCACTGAAATAGTGCACCTGGGCAGTCTAGCATGGGTTGAAGATTAGGCCTTCGTGCTACCCAAAACAACTTCAAAAATTATGAAATTAAAATATATTATACTCCCAGATGTTTTGAATAACTTTCATGAAGGAAGTTTTGCAATATTCGGACCACAGAAATCTATAAAAAAAAATTGGGAAGCAGTAAAGGTCCAGCAAAAACCGAGTCTGGAAATCACAACCCAAGTTCAAGAACAACTTAATACTTGATCCCCGCGAGTTTGGTGTTCAAAAACACCCGAAACCAGAAGCTAATTTCCATCACCACCATCTATTTCCATCAATATCCTAAACCTACACCCAACTCAACATGCAATCCATTCCGATCCAATATAGGGATGCAGAATTTCACTTGCCTTAACAGTTGGGCACGGTGCGATTTGTCCCGGAAAAGAGAAAGAGCGATCGTGGCGGCTTCCCAGAGCTTCCCATCGAGCGCTTTGAGTTCCCTGATGAGGAGGGAGTCGTCGGCGTGGCGTCTTTGGTGGGCAGAACGGTGAAGAGCGGCTGTTCAGAACAGAAACCGAATACTGAAGGAAAAAAAAAAGAAGAAAAGGGTCGGTTGAGAAGTTTTGGGGAAAATGAAGATGGTTTCCCCTTCCCCATCTTCCGCATCGGATGACGCTGAGCACCTGGGGAAAGGGTGTTTTGGAAGGCAGACGTGTGGCATTATGGTGGCTGGCGGTGGGGTTGACTAAGGCGTGACAAGGAGGGGAAGAGGTGGCGATGGAATTGAATTAACATGTGGCACGCAAGTGGAATAAAAGATGACCGTTTGTGGTAACAATGGTGGGGTAGCGTGACACAATTTCCCCAAGATGGCATGCGAAGAATTGAGAATGTGTGATGGGCTGGAAGTGACCGTGAGAAACAGGTTGTTCAATATTGGCATGAAGTGATTCATGTGGAGAAAAATGTGACTAAAATTGTGATGTAAATGGGAGAAATTTTAATGTCAGAACAGTTAGTCCGTAAAATGACATTACGGGCGGAAAGATAGGTAGTTGTCGGAGGGCCTCGCGATGGTTGTCACGGCAATGGTACAGTGGTCTTGTACTAATATCCGAGCCTTCCACGGTCAACACTTCTGTAGCTCGTCGACGATCAATCAAATTTCCACGTAACGTTCCGCTACACACGTCCGTTTAACTAACTAACGAACGAAATTTCGGGATGTCACATGTAACATCCTCGATTCGGACCCTATCTCGGCAAGAGAAGTGACTTAAACTGTCAATGCACTAATAGTAGGGTTAGACCATGAGTCGATTCACGAATCGTGCATGGGTCAACTGTAATGCCCCCACTTCGAGGTCATTAACGAGACGTCCCGTTCATTATTATCTTTTGTTACACACAAGCGGAAGCATAATTTTGAGACAATTACATTAAAAATAACAGCGGGATTAAGACAAACAACATCATGAGCAAACCTTATTTTTACAGGACACACAAACATATTTTACAAGCCAACTTAGCAAATTTTAGCCATTTACACAACAAACGTTATGGCTTGGGTGTCCGAAGCCCACTACTTCGAATTCACAGCTCCTAACTTTCCCCGAACTCCAACATGGCTCAAACTCCCCCTTTCGCTGTCGTCCGTTCGATCATCCTGTGGACCTGAGAGGGAAAAACAACGGGAGATGAGTCGAGCAGACTCGGCAAGTGAAAACACTAATGTCAACTGAGGATAAATTGATCGCCGTTAACATGAGTCGGCCCTTACCGCATCGGCGTCGATGGCAAATCAATAGCAAAGTTCATGTCGACAAATACTAGAGAACTCTAAGCATGGCTATAACACGTGAACATCACTAGCCAAATTCCGGCTTCTATCTCGAGATATGAACATCAAACACAAAACATAAACAAGCCAAAGAGATAACCAATCAAGACCGAACACGGTCCAAGCAAACCACGTCACAACGCATCTCATCATCCTTTCCCGATATTAGGGAATTCACTTACACAATCAACAAAACTAGAATTAAAAGCGAGAGGCATGAGTCTCAATGACTCTTGGACGATTCTTGGTGGTACTTGGGCTTAAACACGAACAAACAGCCTTGGACGTGGCTTCCTCACTTGATCAAACCACAAGAGAGACACGGGCTAGTTGGTAAGTTCTCTCTCTTTCTCTCTTTCTAGGCATGAACAAGAAGCAAGGAAGCAAGAAAGAAGGTTGGTCGGGCCTCTTTGGGTGTGAACTAGGAAGCAAGAAGGTCAAAGAAGAAGGTGATGGCCGGCTAGTTTGGGCGTGGAAATGGCGTGAGGGAGAGGAAGTGGCGTGAGAGAGAAGGAGGGCTTCCTATTTATAGAAGCTCTTTACTTGATCACCACTCCAAGCCATCAATGCATGTCATCATGGAGGGGTCCTAAAGTCTTGATTCATTAATGCAAGCCATCATGAAGGGCCACCAAAGTCTAACTTAATTAATAAGGATCATCATGAAGTTGACCTAAAAGTCTAAGCCAATTAATGAAACTTGGAGGATAAGCTTTGACTTGGTCAAGGCTTCTAAGTTCTTCTACCAATTTCCAGACCGTGGACTCCCTAGAGTCTTCTGGATTTACTGAATTCTCACGCAAATGACTCGGGTCAATCGGGTCACACGAAATAGACCAATTGGCACAAAAACCACAACCCGAGGTTCGGCGCGGATATGTCCTCAAATATCACCAAAAGACATCAAGTCGAGATTCCAACGGTCTCATATAGGAATTTATAAATCTTTGAAATCTGACAAAACCGGACGGCTTTGCACTGTTTACAAAATCGAACTTGAAAATATAGTAAATGAACTCCGAAAATTCTCAAATTTGAATATGTCATAAATAAGGCCTTAACAAACATTTTTCATGAAGAACACGAAATCTGAATCTCTCTGTAAACACCATTTTTAATAGCTCAAAAACAGACTAAAAACAGTTCGCTGGAATAGAATTCTTGTTTCTCAAAGTAAGCTCTATCTAGAATCCAAATTATCTCGAAAAATTTCTAAATTTATATACATTATAGAAAAAGAAGTTTATAACAACTTTTGTGAAGGAAACTTTTCCAAAATCGGCCTAGAAAAGCTTGTAGAAAATAAATAAAGGGTGAACATCACCAAAATACCTATTCTGGGCAGTTATACACGGTCCGAAAATCAGGCCATCGTACCACTCATATCAAGTCCAAAAATTCTGAAATTAAAGTATGTAAAACTTCAAGATATTTGGAACAACTTTCAAGAAAGAATTGTTTAGAAATTCGGATCACAAAAGTCTCCCCAAAAATAACAAGACGAAGGGATACAAAGGATCCAAAATAGGGTTTTCCAAAACAAGAGTAAAAATTAATTCCGACTGGAAAACCGCCAAACTTAAACCATAGCCATTTCCCAGGGACTGAAATTGAGGATGTTACATCAACTATTCGATTAGGAAGGGCAATTGAGGATCAGAAAATGCGCTTGACTAGAGTACTCGACCATGAAAAATAGCTCGATCATAAGGATCGATGTGAGATGACCTTATGACGTCACGGGTCAATCAATAAAAGGATAGGGATCGATTCGACGAAAGTATATATAGTCGGATTGCGAGTGATTCCACACGATCATTATACTAAAACTGAATGATCATAAGCTAATTTCACAAGACCACGTGCCCTGGGTAAATAAGTCAATTCCACACGATTACATGACAATCGAGAATGATCTATGGATTGACGAGACTCAAATATGGATTGATTGACGAATCAACCATTAGTCACACTAGCGACACCCAAGAGGCTACCCAACTCGAATAGGCCGTATTAGGAGCACTTCCCATTGAAGTTTAGCCACAAGCCTTGGTCCAGTTATAGATTTTCGATTAAGGATAGCTCAGAAACTTTCCTTTCCAGTTTATTTGAGATAGACTCTCGGGAATAGTTTTGGGCCCCGAAACTTCATACAAAGGAATTATTGGGCCGAGAATAGAAGCCCACAAGTGGACCGCCCAAGTGGGCTGATATGGGCCTCATGCCCAAGGCTAAAGCCCAATGGGCCCAAGGAAAGCCCATTCAGCCTTTCAAGCCCATTAGCCTTTTCAAGCCCATTTATCATCAAATTGGGCCCGTTAAAGCCCGAGCCCAAGTTTGTTGGTTCAAGCCCAAGCCATTTGAATAGTATCGTGAATAGTGTCAAAGGCTTTAATGACCAAATTGCCCCTCTCATCTTCTCTTTATTACATTTTTACCCTTGGATATTTGTGAAGCTTGTTTTGGAAAATTCATTTCTAGCCATTGATCTTGGCTTGTTGGGCAAGAAGTGATCTTGGCCCTCCATTTTTGTGAGTCTTGATAGACACTCTCTCTTGTCTCTCATTTCTCTCTCTCTCTCTCTCTCTCTCTCTCTCTCTCTCTCTCTCTCTCTCTCTCTCTATTCTGGCCCCTCTCTTCCCCCTCTCTCCCTCCTTCAGTTGAACTAGCAAAACTGCCCCCTTGACTGCTGGTTTGACCGCCGTGGAGCCACCACCACCACCCGCCAAATGCTGTGACCATTCCCCTGCCGCGTGTCGTCCATCCGAGTCGTTTCCTCGCTGGTCGGCCTTCACCACAAGCCAAACCAGCCCTCACCGGTGCTATTTTGCTGCTATCTAGCCGTCCGTCGTCACCCCGTTTTGTTTCCAGACCAAGCCACGCGTAGTCCTCTCCGCCGCCGCCGCTGAGCCCGTGACGTCGGAATCGTTAACGGGTGAGTTATCGCCCTAATCCCTTGATTAATACGTTAAACTTGATTATGATGAGTTTAGATTAAGTTAATTATACTTAGTGCTAATTAAGTAGGGATTAGTTGATAAGCTATCGCGATAAGTGATAAGCGGTAGTGATAAGTTATCGCAATAGGTGATAAGTGGACTTGATAGGTTATCGAGAAAATGCGATAAGCTATCAAGGTTTTAGTGATAAGCTATCGCCAATTATGCGATAGGCTATCGAGGAAATGATGATAAGCTATCTTAAAAAGGGTGATAAGCTATCGTCGGAGGGACGATAAGCTATCGGTTTTGAGTGATAAGCTATCACAATTAGGTGATAAGCTATCACTAATTGGTTGATAAGTTATCACAATTAGGACGATAAGTGCATTTTATATGGTTGTTTTCTACTTGATTTAAATGTGGAATTATGTTCATTTTATGCTGTTATTGTCCATCTTGCCCTGAATAATAATTGCCCTATGCGAAACCTTGTTATTTAATTTTTAAAAGGATTTTTGCGGACATATAAATAGCAAGCCCCGAGGTGTCGGGTTTATATGTCAAGTTTTATAAGTTAAATAGGGCAAGGATGTTTGAAAAACGAAGCATGCAAAGTTTGACGGTTTAATTATATATATATATATATGATCACAAGTGAATTTATTACTGCATTTTTGGCATGAAAGTTGCAGTATTTTTGTTATTTGAGCACAACCACATCTGTATGGGTTGAACAAGGAAAAATGAAATTGGCTTGTGTGGTTGAAATTCTTGCGTGATCATATATTGAGAAACCGTTACCCCCGTGCGAGTATGAGCATACCTTGAATGGCCGTGATAATTACCCGGTGGAACCGAAAGACCCCCGTTTGGAGCACAGGCATGCCCTGAGTGGCCGTAATGGAAATACCCGATTAAGCCGGAAGACCCCGTACAAGGACGGGCTTGCCCTGAGTGGTTGTGATAAATATCCGGTTAAGCCGAAAGACCCCCGTACAAGGACGGGTGTGCCTTGATTGGCCGTGATAGATCAATAGATTGATAAATACCCGGTTGAGCTGGAAGACCCCCATGCAAAGACAGGCATGCCCTGAGTGGCTGTGATAATTGGAACACACAAGAGTGCATTGTGCATGAGAAAGTTGCTATGTGTTCGGATTATCTATTTACCGATTGTATTGTTGTGGCACATACTGAGTTATATCATGCAGGGTGTGTGCACTAAGGCAAGGTAAGAAGCCTACGGTGGTTCTATGGCTTGTTTGTTTATGCAAAATTGTATTGTCTGCTTGTAACCTGATGCGAGTAATGCGGGTTATGCCATGGCCCTATGAGATCGTAATAATCGAAACACACATGAAAAAGTGTGGATGCATTCGAATGATTATGGGATGAAATTGTGAGGCATGGTACGAAACGGGCCAAAATGGTTTCACCTTATAATAGGGACTCGTGTGGATGCTTTGTGCATGAGAAAACTGCTGCGTGTTCTGATTATATTATATGCTTGTTGCATTATGATTATAGATGAGGTTCATAACATGCAGGGCGTGTGTGCCAAGGCAAGGTAAGAATGCCTGCAATTGTTTAATGGCACGTTTGCTTTTCCTGGGCTGGGTAGCCTCCTCGTGTGTATAGTTAAGGTAAAGCAAGGGTAGCTTTGCTATTGATCTGCCATCGATAATATGCTGCATGTTTAGGTATGCCTGAGGTGAGTTGACTTCTTAACCAATGCTTAAGTCGATAACTTACTGAGATTTATCTCACTCGTTGTTGTTTTAACCTTTTTCAAGCCTCTAGAAATGAACTCTTGGCTCATGCGTTTTGGTGTCCCCGTGGACCAAAACATGGGGTTGGTTGTGTTGGAGATAGAGGAGTTAGGGTTAACCCCGACCCGTTTGGTTGTAATTGAAAAGGGCCGTAAGAGCGGCCTTGTAATTAGAACTTTAGATATTTAGTTCAAGTGTTTTCCTTGCTATCCCATTTTGTAATTTGTTGTTGGGTGTAAAGATGTATGCTTCCGCATGTGCATAATTGAAAGATAAAGGAAATGAGTCGGCGATGTGTCCTGGAACGTCGCAATTCGATGACCTCGAGAGATGTCGCGCGCCCGCGGCATGGGGAAAATAAAAAGAAAAGGTCCGAGGTGTGACATCACATGCCCAACTCACCAGCATCTAGGCATTGATTATGGTCAAGCCCGGGTCCTCAGCACCCGTGCTCGGGTTCTTAGTGGTTGGGCTCGAGAGCCTCTTCTCCTGGGATTGGGACTCCAGCAGCTAGGTATCTCTTATATAACATGAATAGTACAAGTCTCTTTAGGAATATAAAATCAAGTTCTCCTTTCCGAATGATGAAAATAATTTTTAATTCATTTCAAATTTCAACCAAGTACTGAAAAATATTAATATTTTCTTGAAAATTGATTTCTTGAAAAATATTTTCCAAAAATTTCAAACTTTTCACGAAACTAATTGAGTCTTATATCATTTAATTTTTCTGTACAATCTTTTTTTTTCCTAAAAGAATGATCATTTGATAAGGTGGCTTCTTTACCGCTAACATAATCACTTGGAAGGGTTCCCAAGATAGTGATTTGTTGATTATGGCTCGAAGTAAATGTCGATTGATTAGACAGCCTACACATAATTGAATACTTAGGAAACCTGGCCAATGTCAGGAAAGTCTAAATTGAACTCTTGCTAACAGGTCCGCAAGACCTCCCTTCCGTATTGAAGTTGAAGTCCACGTTGACGTCAGAGAAGGGCTTATAGTTTTTTTTGCATATAAATCTTGTTGAGTTTGGTCCTGATGCACAGTGAGTGCACTTAATTTATGTAAAACTTGTGAGAGACATAGAAAGCATCGAGAGTCTTCCAGCAAGAAATTTAAGAGTGAGAGAATTCATTTGCAGTAATTGATTCTTGTGAGTTCAAGTGTTATCTAAAATTGGGAAACAATGGAGACTCAAGTGTTCAAGCAATTGTAATCTTCTCTTTCTCGTTTATAATGGAACCATCTCGTCAATCTTTCCTTGTGGAGTAGACGCACCCCCGAAACATGTTCATGTTTTATTTCTGCAATTTATTTCTTGCTCGAATAGGTTTGTTTGTTCACACTTCCGCATTAGTCATAACAAAGTGGCATTAGAAACTAAGTTTGTCGTTGATTGGAGGCTCAAATCGCTTCATTTGTTCCCACTTCTGCTTTAGTCGTAACAAAGTGGCATTCGAAATGAAGTTTTATTGTTGATTGGTTGTTTCAGGAATTTTGCCCATCCAAGAAAATCATTATGGCCTCTGTGATATTCGAGTTAGCAAAATTCATAAGTTTCATCTGTGCGCATTAAGATGCGCGCTTTATTGGAGACAGAGGGTTTGGATCGAGCATTGAGGGGAGATGATAAATTTCCCCAAACTAAGAAAGCCACACAAAAAGCTGATATATTGAAAAAAGCTACAGGTTTTATTCTGCTGAATTTAGGGAACGAAGTTTTGGTTGAAGTGGCATATGAGATGAATGTAGCTGCAGTTTGGGCGAAACTTGAAGCTCCATATAGGTCAAAATGCCTCTCGAAGATACTTTTCTTGATTCAACGTTTCTTAACTTTCCAAATTATTGAGGGAACGTCAATCCAAGATCACCTGTACGAGTTTAATGAAGTCATTAACGATATGAAGAATGTGGATGAGAAGGTATCTAATCAATGGGGGAGGAAGCGTGAACTGGTGAACCTGCTAATTACTCGAGTCTGCGAGTTTGGGTGCCCTGCATATGGCCATGCTAGGGACGGTAAGCTGGAACCGAGGACGAAGAATTGCATATTCCTATGCTATGCGCAAGGGATGAAAGGTTATGGGCCATGGTCTTCAGATCATAAATCACCTGGATTCATCATCAGCAGAGATGTCGCCTTAGATGATCAGCGATGCCACGGAGTAGCAAGGAACTCAGCAAGTACAGACTGATGCCACGGGACAGGTGAAGCTTCAGTTGGAGGCTCAGGAGATAACATGCATAGTAAGTGAGGATAGAGGTCCAAGCCAGGTGTCAGTGAGGGCACAAGTCAGCCTAGTGCAGAAGATAGTGCTGGTGGAGAGGTGGAGCTCACAAAGACCTCGTATTCCATAGCGACAAGTAGGGAATGCAGGGAGATCTGAAGAACCACAGAGTTATGCAGATTGCGTTACTTCAAATAGTGTAACTTAGGCCTTATCTACTGTAGAGGACACCGAGGATCGACTCTCATACCGAGAAGCAGTGTCAGGTGTAGAGCTTCATCAATGGATTGGTGCAATGAGAGAGGAGATGGAGTCTCTTTACTGGAATCAAACATGGCAGTTAGTAGTATCTTTAAAAGGGCTGAAGATAGGGTGCAAGTGGGTCTTCAAGAAGGAGCATGACAGTTCCGATTCTTGAGCAACCAGATATAAGGCATGCCCGGTGGTGAAAGGATTCATACAACGTGAGGGTATTGACTACAATGAGATATTCTCACTTGTGGTGTAACATAGCTCAATCAGGGTGATGTTGGGATTAGTTGCGGCGGACAACATGGAGTTGGACTAGCTGGAAGTTAAGACAGTTTTATTACACAGAATTAGAGGAGCAAATACACATGCAATGGCCGAAAGGTTTTGTCGTTTCGAGCCACGAAGACAATGTATGCTTGCTCAAACAATCTCTCTATGGCTTTAAGCAATCTTGTAGTGGAACAAACGTTTTAACTCCATTCAACATGTTGATAGCAATTGAGAATACGTTTGATATTGATGAGTTGAGACTCCAATTGAGCAGTAATTTCGAGATGAAAAACTTAGGTGCGGCTAAAAAGACACTCAGTATGGAGATCTAGAGGGATAGGTTTATAGCGACCCTTTTGGCTTTCGCGAGGTGATTACATACGTAAGGTGTTGAGGCAGCTTCGCATACAAACCACCGAACCAGTGGTTACCTCGCTAGTTGCATACTTTATTGTTTCAGCTGACCTTAGACTATAGTCGGAATGGGATGAAATATATGTCCCACTCAAGCCAAATGGATTTGAAAATCATTTTTGGTCAGACTGTGTAAGACTATTTTAGTTAGAAAGCTTGGGTCCGGCCCATTGGGCCCCGACAGCAGGCCTAAAGAATAAGTTAGGCTCAACCTAAATACCTAGCTAAGCCTAGTCCCTCCCACTGATCAATTCTATCGGCAAGTCGAAAGGTACACTTGTTTATAGCAGAAAATCTACCCCGTAATACACGTGTCATTAGCAACTTCTTGCACAAAAAAAGTTTTTCTACTCATATTATCTTCGTTGTATTTGTAAATTTTCATATAAAAAAGAGAAGTAAGATTGTATTGAAAGTAATGAATAACTTTCTAGATTGTGAGCTCTTGGAAATGCTTGATAAAATATTGATTGGCGACAATATGGAGGGGCCTCTATCATTAGAGTCCACATCTGAGAAGACAAGCCAAAGCGAAGAACTGCCTGGTCCTAGTTGTAGCCGGGACCGTCATAAGAAGAGAATTAAGAGCATAGCGGACTAGAGGAGTCTTTTGGTTCTCTGCGCACAAGCTGTTTCGGCTAGTGACTTTAGGACTTCTCATGAACTCCTAAAGCAAATTAGACACGTTTCTTCCCCCTCTGGTGATGGATCTCAAATATTAGCTCATTACTTTGCCAATGGGCTAGAAGGACGCCTTGCAGGCAGTATTGACCCAAATCAGGTTCAAGGTTGTCGCAGTTGCTTTAGAACGGTGGCTGATGAGCTGAAAGCATACCAACTCCATCTTTTGGTCCGTCCATTTACGGAAATTCCATATCTCAGTGAGACAAGTCATATGTTCTGATAAAATCGTAAATGATTGTCAGATCGCCACTTTTACGGGAAAGAAACTCATGCCAACAGTGACGTTGGCCTTGAAGTTGCTGTCCTTGGTTCAGCAAACTTGTGTCACGGACCAAGGAATTCTAAGCCCAATAAACCAAAGAAATGGGCAAAGAGTCCAAACTAAAGCCATAGAAACTTCTAGAGGCCCATAAATTTGGATATTTCCGAGGGCAATACAGTAAATATACACGTCTAGATATTTGTAGGAATAATATCGAGATATTTCTAGGGATACTATCTTAATACTTCTAGGGCATAGATATTTGTAGGTGTAATATGATAAATGTATTCTAGATATTTCTTAAGATTATATCTCTACCGTTAAATCAAATGGAGATCCAACGGCCATAATTAGAGGGGGTTCAAATATAAATAGAGATCCCCTTCCCCTTATTTGACAATCCAAGAGTTGAGTGATATAAGTACTATTGGGAGCTCTTCTCTTTATATCTTTTTAGTATTCTCTCCATCACTTAGAATAGCAACAGAACACAAAAGAAGGCAATCACCTCAATTGGGAGATCCCCTAGCACTAAATCACTGCCATACTTCTTGGCTTCTTCACACGCAACATAAAACTCACTTGGCGGATGCATAAACAGATCTTTTTGACTCATGCATAGCTCCACGAAGACTACCTGCAGTCAAAAAGTTCTTGAACTTCATCAAGAAACACGAATCATAAAAACAAAAAATGGAAGAGCGAAACCAATGGTTTCCGGCAATTGATTTCGGCTCTCACTTTTTCCCTTGAATCCTACAACCAAAGACAGTCACAAATATTAAACTGCATAGATGATACCTTAACAAATTTAAAGTCACAACACTCACCTTGGTCCGATGTATGGTCCCCACCACAAATATGCGGCACATGCCGCCATCCATCGAGGACCGGCACATGAGGAGGACCACGTGCTCGGAGAGTCACTCGTCATCCTCAGCGGCATTAGGAGGGTCGGGCACATGGGAGGAGTACGCGGCGGTGGAGGCAGGCCTGATAAAGAGGAATGCAAGACTTGGGTGGGAGGTTGTCACTATAGAAGCAGAGAAGGGGAGACGAGAGAGCGAGCATAGAATAGGGCTAGTGGGCAAGCCGGAATGGCTGTCAATGTCTGGATTATCCTCCTTCGTAGGACTATCTAATGAGAGAAAATTCGTTTCAATTTTAACGGTTGGCTATTTTTTTTTTCCATTTACACTTAACACAGTCATAGAGTAACTTTCACAGATAAAACAAGGGTACATTATAGGCATAGTTGGAAATCTCTTAAAGTCTATTTAGTAACGTTTTTGTTTCTCTTATTTTCTGTTCTTTTGTTCCCCAAAACAGAAAAAGAACATAAATCTATTTAATAATGTTAGTTAATTTTTTTTCCCGAAACAAAAAAGTGGTCAGGGATTAGATTTGGAATAGAAATAAAAAGTAAAAAAAAATCTACTTTTCTATTTCTGAAACAAAAAGAGAAACAAGATCAGCTCTCTTTTTTTCATAAGTTATTCTCATACTAAACCCTAAACCCTAAACCTTAACCCTCAAACCCCAAAACTCTAAACCTCAATGCACAAACCCTAAATCCCATAACACTAAAATCAAAAACCCAAAACCCAAACCTTAAACCTCCTAAACCCAAACCCTAAAATCCCAAACCCAAAATCCGAAACACTAAACTCCAAAACTCAAAACCCGAAATCCTAAAACCTAAACCCTAAAATCGTAATTTCAAACCCTATACCCCGAACCTTAAACCAATAAACCCTAAAACCCGAAACTCTAAATCCTAACCCAAAACCCCTAACTCGAAACTCTAAAACCTAACCCCAAACCCTAAACCTTAAAATACAAAACCTAAAACCTCAAAATCGAAATCCTAAAACCCTAATCCCTAACCTCAAATCCTAAACCCTAAACTGCAATTTTCTCGACCATCACCTAGTATTTGCTTTGTCTATAAGGAGTAATTTTCTTTATGATTGTAGTGAGATCGTCCAATTATACATCATAATATATTATTATTCTATTTCTAGTCCAATTTTATCTAAATATGAATTATTAAGTCTCCTAAACAGCAATTTTCTCGACCACCACCTGGTATTTACGTTGCCTATCAGGAGTAATTTTTTTTATAATTGTATTAAGGTCATCCAATTCTATATCATAATATATTCTTATTCTATTTCTAGTCCAATTTTATCCAAACATGAATTGTTAAATCTCTACTGACAATTTTAGTGTTAGAAATTTTTAGTGTCCTACCAAATGCATTTTTGTTCTTTTTCTACTCCCGGATTAGAAATTTTGTACGGTTATCAGACACGTTCTTTTGCTCATAAACTCGTTTAGGGAATAAAAAAAATTATTTATGAATAGAAATTATTTCTAAAAACATAAACGTTCTAAACAAACCCTTGCTATCCTGTGGGTACGTATCTTAAGATGGTGAGTGCAGGTACTTACAATTCTTATATTGCGTAGTAGCAGAGTAATAATTGCAGAGTCTTAGCTAAGAAAGTACGTAATGTACAGAAGCAGTTATTGAATCCAGAACCAGAAATTGAAGTGCGACAATCAATTAAAGAATCAAATAGTCAATTTCACAATGGATTCTCCAAAGGAACACTAATAGCAGCAGATCATACTCGATAAATTCGTGTGGACTACATTGAGCCAAAACTAGGCTAAATCTCTAACGAAAACTGAATCAAATACTTAGGCTCCGTTCGTTTGCCGAAAAATATTCTCCTTTTGAAAAATATTTTTTCGGAAGTCATTTTCCTGAAAAATATTTTTCTGGAACATAATTTTCTGGTGTTCGGCTAAAATTTGAAAAAGTTTCGGAAAATATTTTCTGGTATTCGGCGACCGCCGATCCGGTAGCGTCCGGCAACCGGCAGCGTCCGGCGATCGGCGGTGGCGACCAGTGGCGGCGATTGGCAACCGACGGCCAGTGACCGGCGACGGTGCCAACGGCGGCCGGCGGCGGCGACCGGCGGCGACCGGCGGCGACAACTGCCGGCGGCTGCGACCGGCGGCGACGGCAACCGGCGGCGGCCGCAGTCTACCGGCGGCAGCATCAGCCGGCAACCGGCGGCCGATGGCGATGACTGGCGATCAACTTTCTCTCCCACGGAAAACATTTTTCCTCTCATGGGCAATTTTGCCTTCACTTTGAGGGAAAATTATTTCCTCTTTATGAAAAGAGGAAATCATTTTCCTGAAAACGATGAAGGATTTGAGGGTGAGGACCCGAACACTGGAAAATGCGGAAAATGTTTTCCGGAAAAATATTTTTCCTGAAACGAACGGAGCCTTAAACTCCATTCGTTTCATGGAAAACGTTACGGAAACAACTTCCAAGAAAACGTTTTCCGGATTTTTCGATGTTCGTTTCACGAAAAATAAACTAGTCATGGAAAACGTTTTTCATCAATGGAAAAAACACCTTTAAAAGTAAGGATTTCCATATGTTCTTTCACCTCACTTTATTTTACATAACACATTTTACTTTTATTTTTCTTTTTTATTTTTTAACTTAATTTTTAATTTTTAATTGTTTTTTATTGTTTTCTTTTCTTTATTTTTTGTTTTCCACTTCCTCGGCGACAGCTGGTGATTGACCACAGGCGAGGCTCGGTGTCGCCAGATCGGACGACCCTTGGCCTCGCTCGAGACCGGCGAAGCTCGAGCAAGGCCAAGCCTCGCCAGATCCAACATTGCTTGGCCTCGCTTGAGGCTAGCAAAGCTCGAGTGAGGCCGGTGAAGCTCAAGTGAGGCCGAGCCTCCCCAAATCCAACATTGGTCGGCCTCGCTCGAGGTCGGCGAGGCGAGGCTAGGCTAGGCTCGGCCTCACTCGAGGCCGACGAGGTGAGGTGAGGCCTCGCCCAAGACCAACGAGGCTCGAGCTCGCCAGCCTTACGCGAGCTAGGCCGTGCCTCACTTGTAGCCGGTTGCCGGCCGTCGATCGACAAAAGTAAGAATAAAAAAAAAGAGAGAGAGAGAAAAAAGAAAATAAAAGAATTATTAAAAAATTTTAAAATTCAAATATAAAAGTAATTAAAAAATGATTTAAAAAATAAAATAAAAATTATTAAAATGAGTGGAATGAGGATTTTCCATACCGAACAGCAGAAATATTTTTCATTTCATTTTCAAGTCTCAGCCGAACACCGGAAAATATTGTCATTTTCCTGGAAAATGACTTTCCGGAAAACATTTTCTAAAAACGTTACATTTTCCGTGAAACGAATGGAGCCTTAGTTAGAAAGCTTGGGTCTGGCATGTTGGGCCCGAGGGCAGGCCTAAACAATAAGTTGAGCTCAACCCAAATACCCAGTTAAGCCTAGTCCCACCCACTAATCACTTCCATTGGCAAATTGAAAGGTACACTTGTCTATAGTGGAAAATCTACGTATAACACACATGTGTAATTAGCAACTTTTTGCATAAATAAAGTATTTATAATCATATTATATTTGTTGTATTTGTAACTTTTCATATAAAAAGAACATATTGAAAGTAATGAATAACTTTCTAGATCCAGTACTAAGTTATCGTAACTAAAGACATGTTTGGACATCCCAATTATTAGTAAATAGTCTTGACCACCTTCACAAATAATATATTAACTGGCAGAACAAGTGATTTGTTTTTTTTTTCTTTTTTGATCAAACGGTGCATATTCCTTCATTCAACAATAAACGGTCCACAATGGCCACGGATGAATATTCATTTGCAAGCCAACCAAACCATAGAAAAGACCCAACATGGTATCATCAGATGACCATTTTGTGAAAGTATGTCAAAAGATGGATTTTATTTATATATACCATGCCTACATTAAAGAAAAAGCAAAAAAAAAAAAAGTAACCCTCTTTGCTTGTACTCTTTATTCTTCTTTTTCTCTTCTTTTTTTAATGAATCTGCTTTAGTATCCCACCTTAAATATTGCACATGGAGTTAAATAAAGAAAATTAAAAAAGAAGAAACCAGTGTACAATGAGATTATAACAGGATTAACTTAAACCATCCAAAAATGTTCACAAAGCAAATACCGATATGGAATTGAAGGCATTCTGTCTTAATAAAGCCGGTTGTTTCAATTTTCGAACCATCTTTTGTCGTCGTTTTCGTGGTTTAAAAGGAAAAAAAATCTTCTCCAATTATTAGCTTGCAATTTCCTGTTTTACCACTATACCTAATTTAATTAGGCCAAATTAAAGACGGGTTTAATTAGGTTTCGGATGTGTATAAATTACCAGTACAATACTTGGTCTTGCTTATATTAGGATGAACATTTGTATATGCTTATGAACTATGTTAAATGTACAGTAATGTGAATGTAGTGGATAATAACCATATCAGTCCTAAATCCATTACAAAGATACCAAATTAACTCTATACTCTTCAATTTTGCGAACATAGTCGTCAACCTTTGATTTTCAGTGGCAACATGCCGAAAGGATTACCTTGAAATTTCGTGAAAAGTTTAAAATTATATTAGTAAAGTTGAAGAGTTTAAGATTGAATTGAAATATGCATAATATGTTTAGAACCGAATTGGTATTTTTCCGTGAATGTATTAAAGAAGATGGATGGCTCATGCCACTAGAACAATGTAGTTTATTAAGAGCTAAATCTTCACTCTTCCCTTTCCCAAATCGCCTCGAAATGGACTCGACAAACACAAAAAATAATTGTTGCGTCTTTCTCGGCAAACCAAAAATTACCTACACCTTTAGAGATATTATAATAAAAACTAGTAACGCTCACGAATGAACGGAATTAGAAAGTTCGTGATTTTTTTATAAATTAGAGTTACTAACTAAATAATGAAAGCCTTACCAAAAAAAAACTAAATAATGAAAGCTTTAAACACCAAATTACTTGCACATTTCCAAAAATTACAATTATTATTTGGAAATTTCCGTTTACAAAAAATTCAACCCTATTACCAAACATGACCAAAAAATAAAATTCAGCAAGCACTTACTGACAAAAAAAAATAACAGATAATAAAAATCCAGAGAGCGATTAATGACAATAAAATAAAATAAAAATCCACACAATCTCTCTCTCTCTCTTCCCCCAGCTGTCCATCAGTCCATTATCAATGCACTTGAGATTGTAAATGACTTTGTCAAGACTCAACCCACTTTTTTGCCCCCTTTTATCCCCCCCCCCCCCCAATTATCTTATATATCCGTCCCAAATTTTAATTATTCATTTTCTTTTGCCCTCGTATACGCGAAGAACAAATCTTTCTACGCACAAAAAAATACAATAGCATAGAGGTAGACGTATATACGAAAAAGGTATTTGAAAAAATTGAGAATACTTACCCTATCAAAAAAATACTTCAATAAAAATATATAATAGAAATGCATCATGAAAAATACACATGAAAATTGCGAGAAAATTATCTTGTCGGCTTTTCTCGAGAGGTCGTTGTGAGACAGATTAGACTCGAAATACGAAGGGGAATATAAGGTAGATTATTGATTTACTCAATTACTCGTGGATATAATATTCCTAAAATAAGTAATTGAGGTTATTTTAAAAAGAAGGAAAATAATTAAAATGTCATAAAAAGTATCAGATTCTCCTTACTTTAAATAACAGCATAGATATAGTGAAGTTCATATATAGAATAAAATATATATATCACATCAAATCACATACCATTAAACGACACCATAATTAATAACAACAACAATAAAAATTAAAACTATGGAGGGGCCTCAATCGTATGTCTTCACTAATGCATTTTGAAAATTAAATTGCCTTTTTAAAAGTTCTCATCACAAGATTTTCGTTGATGTAAAAATCAAGCAATTGAAAATCAGATGGGCCAAATTCGCATCTTAAAAGTTCGGATCATAAACTTTTCACTGGTACGGTATCCATCCTCTCTTAAGCTTGATGTATGCTTCCGATTTACTTTAATCATCATAACATCAAGTATAGATACCGTTCTTTTCCTAGATTCATCATAAAGTAGTTGTTTGTCTCATTTTGTGTTTTACCAATGGTTTTCTGTTTTCCATCTCTAGGTCGCAGCTGATAAAAGCTCTGGTCACTACTTCACGGAAAGAGGACTATACCTCAAATCAGCTTTTCGAATCTAGGATAAAGCTTCTGAGTTTCCCAAGATTTTCTCTTCATGCAGCGTGGACTAAGCCATGTGATGGATATTCACTATTTTATTTTGAATTTCCCAAGATTTACTTACCTTACCTATTGTAAACCCTGGTATCCTAAATGAAAGATGCAAAATTTTGACTTAGTGACCCTCTTCATAATTTGATGAAAGGTAAAAGAAGAAAAAAAGATGTCCGTGCCTTTCTTTTACAATTTTGCCAACCGGTTGAACCAATGCTAAGTTCAGCCACATTATTTTGTGGGAAACATTGCTCCTGTGGCTACCGAGGAAGATATAAGAAAGCTCTCTAGCCCATTCGAGAAGGTAATTTCCTTTTCTCTTGTTGTCTTCGGATTAATTGAAGGTGTAACTCAGTTGTTTAACAAAACTCAATGTTATTTGTGATTCCATAAATTAAGAGTTTGACACTAACCATTTATATGTATCCGCCATATCCTTCAATATTCAGGTGCCGCATTAATGGTGTTAGAGACTTTTTATTGCTTTAGCATACTATTTGGCATGAATCAAGAATATTTTTTGATTGGTTCCACATCGGCTTGGACTTTCAGTTGCTTAGGTATGATAATATATTGTCAAGTAGATTGGAGAGAAAGAGGTGAAGAGTCTTAAAGTTTGCCGAAATATCTTTTCTTTGTTTTCAAAAAAATCAAAAAATCAAAAGATTCAATTCCACCCAAATATAAAAATAAGCCTCGTTATAACCACAAACGCTCAAAGCTTGAATTAGGTTGGAGAGGCATTCTTCACTCAAGTTTTCTTACTTCGTTCAAAAGTTCAAGAGATAGGTATATCTTCACCAATGCATTTTGAAAATTCAATCGCCATTTTAAAAGTTGAAAACGGAAGAAAGAAGGAAGAAGAGGCGACGTGGGTGAAAACCGGGAAGCGTTGCACATCTAGTGGCCGGTGGGCATAGAAGCTCACGGCGATGGAGGAAGATGCAAGCACACGGGATTTCCTTTTGGAGTTAGTATGGAAAAGACTGCGGAAGAGAGGATGTTGTTTTCTCGGAATATTTACGGCAACACGTGACAGTTTTTAACAAAAGACAGTTACGTTGACCTTCTTTGATTTTGGTCGAATCCCGACTTCTTTCTGCTTAAAGTAGCCCCAGGATCGAACTAATCAGTCGGCCCGAATGGCTCCAGCAAATCCAACCTTCTCAACGCCATCATCTTAGCACTAGGCAGCACCGATGCAAATCCGTGGGAGCTCGTCTACAATGAAGGCCGAGCTGGGCTCATCACAAGCTTTTCCTTGATGTAAAAATCGAGCCAATTGAAAATCGGATGGACCAAATTCGCATTTTCAAAAGTTCGATAAGCTTTTTTTGTTGGTATGGTATCCATTCTCTCTTAAGCAACAAGAGTAGATTTTCTCGATGTGTGCTTCCGATTTACTTTAATCATTAGAACATGTTCTTAGCAGATGTATAAGAAGATCTTTTTGACTCATGCATAGCTCCACAAAGACTATCTGTAGTCAAACAGTTCTTTGATCTTCATCAAGAAATATGAATCATTAAAAAAATGCACAATGCAAGCGAAACAAGTGGTTTCCAGGAATTGTTTTAGCAAAAAAAAAATAGCCAACCGTTAAAATTGAAACGAATTCTCTCTCATCAAACAGTGTTGCGAAGGAGAACAATCCAGACATTGATAGCCAATCCGGCTCGCCCACTAGCCCCATTCCACGCTCGCTCTCTCATCACCCCTCCTGTAGCGACAACCTCCCACCCAAGTCCCACATTCCTCTTTCTAGGAGCCACGGCAACTACTTCGCGAATGGCTCACAGATAAAACGAGAGTACATTATAGGCACAGTTGGAAATATCTTAAGGCCTGCTTAGTAACGTTTCTGTTTCTCTTTTTTTTTTTTTGTTCTTTTATTCCTCGGAACAGAAAAAGAATAGAAATTGGTTTAGCAGTATCAGTTAATTTTTTTGTTTCTCAAAACAAAAAAGTGGTCAGAGAATAGATTTTGAATAGAAATACGTAGTAAAAAAATCTACTTTTATGTTTCTAAAACAAAAAGAGAAACAAGATCAGCTCTTTCTTTTTCACAAGTTATTCCCATACTAAACCCCACACCATAAACCTTAAGCCTTAAACCTAAAACCTCAATACACAAACCCTAAATCCCATAACACTAATATCAAAAACCCAAAACCCAAGGCTTGAAGATTCAATTCCACCCAAAAATAAAAATAAGCCTCGTTATGACCACAAATGCTCGAAGCTTGAATTAAGTTCGAGAGTCATGTCTTCACTCAAGTTTCCTTACGCCATTGCTTTGTTTAAAAGTTCAAGAGTTATGTCTTCACTAATGCATTTTGAAAATTAAATTTCCTTTTTAAAAGTTCTCATCACAAGCTTTTCATTGATGTAAAAATCGAGTCAATTGAAAATCAGATGGACCAAATTCGCATCTTAAAAATTGAATAGCATTTACACAAGTTCGGATAATAAGCTTTTCGTTGGTATAGTATCCATCCTCTCTTAAGCTTGATGTATGCCTCGCTCGAGGCCAGCGAGGCAAGGCTAGGCTTGGCCTCACTCGAGGCTAACGAGGCGAGGGGAGGCCTTGCCCAAGGCCAACAAGGCTCAAGTGAGGCCGAGCCTCGCCTATGGCCGGTCGCCGGCGATCGGCAGAAGAAGAAAGAAAAAAAAAAGAGAAAAAGAGAAAATAAAAGAATCAATAAAAATTATTTAAAAATTAAATTTCAAATATACAAATAATTTTAAAAAAATTGATTTTTCAAAAAAATAAAATAAAAAATATTAAAATGAGTGGAATGAGGATTTTCCATACCGAACGACAGAAATATTTTTCAGTTCATTTCCAAGTCTCAGCTGAACACCGGAAAATATTGTCATTTCCTGGAAAATGACTTTTCAGAAAACGTTTTTCAAAAACATTGCATTTTCCGTGAAATAAACAGAGCCTTAGTTACAAAGCTTGGGTCTGGCCCATTGGGCCCGAGGGCGGACCTAAACAATAAGTTAAGCTCAACCCAAATACCCAGCTAAGCCTAGTCCCACCCACTAATCACTTCCATTGACAAGTTGAAAGGTACACTTGTTTATAATGGAAAATCTACTATAATACATGTGTAATTAGCAACTTTTTGTATAAATAAAGTATTTATACTCGTATTATCTTCATTGTATTTGTAACTTCTCATATAAAAAAATAAGTAAGAACGTATTGAAAGTGATAAATAACTTTCTAGATTCAATAAGTTATCGTAAAACTAAAGACATGTTTGGACATCCCAATAACTAGTAACTAGTTTGACCACTTTCACAAATAATATATTAATTGGCCGAACAAGTGATTTTATTTTATTTTTCGATCAAACGATGCATATTCCTTCATTCAACAATGAACGGTCCACAATGGCCACGGATGAATATTCATTTGCAAGCCAACAAAACCATAGAAAAGACCCAACATGATATCATCATATGACCATTTTGTGAAAGTATGTCAAAAGATGGATTTTATTTATATATACCACACCTACATTAAAGAAAAAGCAAAAAAAAAAAGTAACCCTCTTTGCTTGTACTCTTTATTCTTCTTTTTCTCTTCTTTTTTGAGTGAATCTGCTTTAGTATCCCACCTTAAATATTGAACATGGAGTTAAAATTAAAATTATTAAAAAATTAAAAAATTAAAAATGAAGAAACCAGTGTACAATGAGATTATTACAGGATTAACTTAAAGCCTCCAAAAATATTCACAAAGCAAATACCAATATGGAAAAAAAAATATCAATATGGAATTGCAGGCATTCTATCTTAATAAAGCCGGTTGTTTCAATTTTCGAACCATCTTTTGTCATCGTTTTCGTGGTTTAAAAGGAAAAAAAATTCTTCTCCAATTATTAGCTTGCAATTTCTTTTTTTATCGCTATACCTAATTTAATTAGGCCAAATTAAAGACGGGTTTCATTAGGTTTTGGATGTGTATAAATTACTAGTACAATACTTGGTCTTGCTTGTATTAGGATGAACATATGCATATACATGTTTATGAACTATGTTAAATGTACACTAATGTGAATGTACTGGATAATAACCATATCAGTCCTAAATCCATTGCAAAAATACCAATTCAGCCTTCAACTCTTCAATTTCGCAAACATATGATTGAACTGAAATCCGTACGATATGTTTAGAATTGAATTGGAACTTTCCCACGAATGTATTAAAGAAGATGGATGGCTCATGCCACCAGAATAATGTAGTTTATTAAGAGCTAAATCTTCACTCTTCCCTTTCCCAAATTGCCTCGAAATGGACTCAAGAGACACAAAATAATCATTGTGCCATTTTTTCTCTGCAAAACAAATATTACCTAAACTTTTAGCGATAATATAATAAAAATTTGTAATGGTCACGAACGAACGGAATCAAAAAGTTTGTGATATTTTTTTAAATAAATTCGAGTCACTAACTAAATAGTGAAAGCTTTAAACACCAAATTACTTGCACATTTCCAAAAATTACAATCATTATTTGGAAATTTCCATTTACAAAAAATTCAACCCTATTACCAAACATGACCAAAAGAATAAAATCCAGCAAGCACTTACTGACAAAAAAAAATAAAATAACAGATAATAAAAATCCAGAGATCACTTAATGACAAAAAATAAAATAAACATCCACACAATCTCTCTCTCTCTCTTCCCCCAGCTGTCCATTATCAATGCACTTGAGATTGTAAATGACTTTGTCAAGACTCAACCCACTTTTTTGCCCCCCTTTTATTCCCCCTATTATCTTTTATATCGTTCCCAAATTTTAATTATTCATTTTCTTTTGCCCTCACGTACGCAAATAATAAGTCTTTCTACACACACAAAAATACACTGGAAAATACGTACGCGTATATACAATAGAGACATTTGAAAAATTAAGGACATTCAACCTATCAAAAAAATACTTGAATAAAACTAGATAATAGAACTGCAAGATAAAAAATACACGAGAAAATTATCTTTTCGGCTTCTTTTGAGAAATTGTTGTGAGATAGATTAGACCCAAAAAAGGTAGGGAAACATAAGGTCGATAATCAATTTACGCATTTACTCGTGGATATAATATTCCAAAAATAGGTAATTGAGGTCATCTAAAAAGGGGGGAAAATAATTAAACTGTCGTAAAAAGTATCAGATTCTCCTTACCTTAAATAACAGCATGGATACATAGTGCAGTTCATATATAGAACAAAAAATATATATGTATATATCACAACAAATTAAATACTATTAAATGACACCATAATTAATAACAAAAACAACAACAACAATAATAAAAAAACAAAAACCAAAACAAAAATACAAAAAAAAGTACACATCTACCCCCATCATCATCATCATCATCATCGCCTTTCTCTCTCTCTCTCCTTCTACCAAACCCAGCCCTAACCAACAGCAAATGCGCCCCCCCGGCACATTTTAGCGAGCGTCCCTTCACACTTTGCCATTAAATTAAAAAATTAAAAATTAAAATTAAAATTAAATGCTGCGTATATATATAAATAAACTTTATATTAACGCCCGCCCCCCGTTTACTTTCACTCAATCTCATAATAAATTTTTTTTATTTTTCCTCCCCATTTTATTAACTCCCTTTTTTTGGGGCCCTTTTCCTCCGAAAATCCATATCCCCGCCCCGCATCGGCGATCCACCGGCCCCCCGCCGCCGATCGCCGGAGCAGCGCCGCCGCCGCCGCCCCCCGCCGCCCGCACGGTGAGTCCTCCATTCGCGGCTCTCCCTCTCTCTCTGTGCTCCGGCCGCTTTGCGAAGGTCGTTCGTTCCTCAGTGTGGTGTGCGTGTGTGCGCGAGAGCGCGTGCGCTTTTTGTGTGGTGCGTGTGCGTGCACTGAGATTCGCGAGCTCAGCTCGACCTCGATTCGCTCGAGCTCCGGATCGGCGCGCGGCGATCCGAGCCCCCCGAGCTCGTGCTCCAGCTGGAATCACTGTGAGTGTTGATTATCTGCTTAATCTCGCCGTAATCCTCCCCGTTAATCGCTCGCGATTCGCGGTTCGAGCCGGACACGGCGGAATTCGGCGGTTGTCCGGCTCTTATCCGTCGATTCTGCGCCAGGATCTCGGCGATTTGGCGCCCTAGTTCGTTTGAACTGCGAAATGGTGCTTGTTCCTGTCGGCGCGAAATGCTCGGTCCCGCTAGGGTTTGTGTTGCTCCGTCCTTAGCTAGATGCTAGTGGAGTATCGGTGTAATTAAGGTCGAGTGCGGTCGTGGAGACTCAGGTTTTCGGTGTTTTGACTTTCGAGGTAGGGTCGAGAAGTACTAGGCGAGACTTTCTAGGGTTTTGAGCTGGGTGCTGCTCACTGCTGAGTACGGTTTTGAATGTTTTCAGTTCTGTCTCCTTTGACTTAGGCTTTCATGTCAAAGCCCCGCTGACTATCCCTCGGGGTCTTTTGCCGCGCTGAGATTATCCGGATGCGATGCGCAATTAATTGGTTCGCGCGCTTTTGGAAATGAGAAAGCAACTCGATTAAGAGTTTCGTAGTTGTATTTACTGCGCAGTATGCTCCGGCGGAACAGTTGATTCGAGTCGGGCGTTACAGTCCGTCGGTTTCTCGCTAATTCGTTTTGGTAATAAATGGTCGGATTCTTGAGATATTGATTTTCTTTTTATGGATTTTATTTTTGAAGCAAGTTGTGGTAGTGACGCCAGCGGATAATTTCGTTATTTAGCATCGCAGTAAGCAATCCATTCATCTGAAATAAGTCGGATTTGATTGTTTTAACGTTTGTAGAATGTGACTGGATTTCGATATGAATTAGACCTTAATGATGGCGAAATTGTTTGCAGATTTGATAAGGTGGTTCTACATGGAAGTCAAGCTTGTTTCCCTATCAAGATGCTAAAGTGACCGTAGCTTCTATTCAACCACTACTGTTCTGAAGCAATTCACTACATGGATTCAAACAGAGAAGAGGCCCTTAAGGCAAAAGAAATTGCTGAGAAGCGATTTGCTGAAAAAGACTTTGCTGCGGCAAAAAGTTATGCCTTGAAGGCTAAAACGCTTTGGCCTGGACTGGATGGTATATCTCAGATGGTGGCCACTTTTGAGGTTTATGTGGCTTCTGCACTGCACATTAATGGTGAGGTAGATTATTACTCGATTCTTGGGTTAAAGCCTACTGCAGATAAATATGCTGTGAAGAGACAGTATAGGAAGTTGGCAGTTCTCCTTCACCCTGATAAAAACAAATGCGTTGGAGCTGATGGTGCTTTTAAACTTGTTTCTGAGGCATGGACTCTTTTGTCAGACAGTGCTAAGAGAGGCTCTTACGATCTAAAGAGAAATCAACACTTGGCTTCGTTGGTTTCACAGACAAATTTGTCTTCAGCTCATGTTACTGGTTATACGACGCATAGTAACTGCTTCAGCCCACCCACATCTCAACCTACCCTTGATACTTTCTGGACTGTCTGCACTTCTTGTAAAGTTCAGTATGAATATCTTCGCAAGTATGTCAACAAGAGACTTTCATGTAAAAATTGCCGGGGTATTTTTGTTGCTGTGGAAACCGGTACTGCTCCAGTTACTGGGTCTTTTCCCTATAGTCCTTATACTTATCTCCCCGGTAATGGGTATGGAAGCCACAGATCTGATGGCGTGTCCTACGTCCCAACAAATTCCTCTTATTTTGTGGGAAATGGAGTGTCAGGATATCACACCGGACAGGGCTATGAATACACCTCGAACGTGTCCTTCCAGTGGAGCTCACCCTCTGGGAGTTCCACTGCAGCTGTTGGTCCTAATGGGTCTACAGCCATATCAAGTGATGCAGTTTATCCAGCCAACGGTAAGGTTCATAAAGCTAGACACAGAAGCAGTGAAAAGCATGCAACTAGGAATACTCTGGCTGACATTGGTCCACAATTGCCCGGTGGTGTTAATGGATCATCAGGGGTGAACATGGTTAGACCTGACAAGAGAAGGAAGGTTGTGGTTGGATCTGAGTTTAGGAATGGCTCTGAACTCACGGGGGTAAAGTCGTCTCCAGAAACCAAAAAAGAGCTTGATCCTAAGTTGTCGAACTCAAACGATCTTCCAGCTAGACGTTGCTCTGCAATGCCAGCATTTGATGCTAGGAAATTGCTGATGGACAAGGCTAGGACGGAAATCCATAAGAAATTAGAAGAGATGAAGCAGGAAGCAGCAGCAGCTGCTGCAGCCGCAAAAGAGGCTGCGAGGTTACAGGCTGAAGCTGCTGGTCAGTCCAAGTTGGTTAGTCATTCAAAAGCCAGTAGAAATGGACCAGTCTCGATAACAGTCCCTGACCCAGACTTCCATGATTTCGACAAGGACCGATCTGAGGAATGTTTCAAGCCCAAGCAAATATGGGCTATTTATGATGAAGAAGACGGGATGCCTCGACTCTATTGTCTGATTCGCCAGATCATCTCGGTAAAGCCATTCAAGATCCTGATCAGTTACTTGAGTTCTAAAACTGATTCTGAATTTGGGTCAGTTAACTGGATAGATCACGGATTTACCAAATCATGTGGTCATTTTAGGGCATGGACCTCTGATGTTGTTGATCAAGTGAACATCTTCTCTCATCTACTGAGTAAGGAAAAAGCTGGCCGGGGAGGTTGTGTTCGCATATACCCAAGAAGTGGAGATATATGGGCTGTTTATCGTAATTGGTCTCCCCATTGGGACCGATCCACACCAGCTGACGTGAGGCATCAATATGAGATGGTAGAGGTGGTCGATGATTATTCTGAAGAGCTTGGTGTCTGTGTTACCCCCCTCATAAAATTGGAAGGTTTCAAGACGGTATACCAGAGGAATGCAAGCAAGGATGCACTTAGATGGATCCCAAGGAGAGAGATGTTACGCTTTTCGCACCGAGTCCCATCTTGGTCTCTGAAGAGAGAAGCAAACGGTAACGTACCCGATGGCTGCTGGGATCTGGACCCTGCTGCAACTCCTGATGAACTCCTCCACGCTGGGATCGAAGTCACCGCTTAATGCATCTACAGAGAGAGGCAAAGAAGGATCAGGTGGAACCTATACTTTAGCATTCTTTAGACAGCGTTACCTTAAGGTGTACAAATATTCAGACACATGGCCAAAAGGCCATTGTAACATTAACCCCAAGATGGTTTTCGAGGGTTCTTTGTTGTGCCTTTCTTGACTCTGTTGACTGTTTGTTCGTGGAAAAATCCACTTTGCGGTCGGTCTGACAACATAGGATACATGCGAGCAAGTGGGTCTTGCCAACGCCTGGAGGGAGTGGACGGTGTTCAAATTCCGTCGCGGTCGAGAAGCTCCATTGCAATTGTCTGCTGCGTTCACCTCAAGGTCCCTAGGAGTATTATCTACAGCCCTTATTGTTCCGGGAATACTGAAGAGCCCCGTTATAGATCTTTTATATTTCAAGTTTCACTGACAAGTTTGATTGTTGGGCATATCATGTCATTTTCAATGTCGAGAATTTAGATACCGTTCAGAACTTCGATTACGGATTATTTAAGGTTTATCTGTGTACCAATAGTTGTTGGAGGATGCAGGATCATTTGAATTGAATTTTTAGGGACAGCAACTCCGCTTCGATTGTTCCTATGCTATGATATCGAATCTTAGAAGTCTGTTGTTCACTCCGCTGTTAAGCTCTTAGAGCCAAACATTACAGATTTAGTGTGCTTTCTTCTTTTTTTGAGCTAACCCCGATTTCGTCGTCCGGCTACCATTATGGAATCCGTCGACGATGTTCAACCCGAAGCTAGGATAATCTCCTCTTTTTGTCCTTTTTTCCTGGAAAGGTAACTTCGGATTCGTATTTAGAGTTATGATTATTTCCCATCAGGCATGGTTCCTTGTCGTTCAATTCTGCGATTTTCATATTCTCTGTCGCTGTTCTATGTATAAAGCATAACCAGTTGAAACCGAAAAAGGAATTTCACATCTCTTGGCAATGGAAAAGTCCACTCGAAAGCACGATTCGGCTTCACTTCCTGCAAGAATGTCCCTTCGACGGAGAACTTGGGGACTAGTTTAACTCGGCTACGAATTCTTACTTCCAAGGAAAAATCGTCCAAACATTTGTGGAAAGAAAATGAAGTTGAACAATAACGAAGCTCTCTGGTTTGAATTCCCTCCAAGTAAACCCAGACCGGATCATCCGGCCGTGGCCCCATTGATCTGCACGCCTCCCTGGGTCATGGAATGTAGTCGAAGTGGCAAGAACCATGACCTGAGATATCAAAACACCTTGTAAAGTTAGCAGAACAGGTGACAGATTTTCTCAGGATCCGCCCTATGATTACGCTTTGTCCCCTTTTAACTGAGAGCACTGATGTGAATTATGCAATTGTTGAATGTAATTCATTTGTCTTCACTCAACTTTTGAAAGCAAAGTGGAAAGAAAAAAGAGAGAGGTGTTGGGCCATGATAAGAGTTAGCTCGACAATGCATGGGATACCAGACGTGGCCATTTAAAACTCACAGGGCACACCCTCTTCCTGGGCACATGGACTTCGCTTCTTTTCTCTAGATCCCATGCGTGGGGATCAAGTACCAGTACAGCTTAGTAGGAAATTATTATAAAATGTAAAGCATTGTTTATACACTGTTTGAATTGAACAAGCTAAAGAATTTCTTAGTTTCCGTAACTTTATGCTAGAAGATTTTACTTTCACTATTATGACATAAGACCCTTCACGTAACGTAGACTACTTCTTTCGAAAGTAAACATTCATGTTTTCTTGTCAGATCTGTACGGAAGAATCGATCCAGAAGCAAAGAGGAGATCGAAGATGCTTACTGGGATCGAGCTCGGTGGTCATGGCGGCGCTGCGGAAGTAGCAAGATCCACCCGTGTTCTTGAACTTCTGGTAGTAGCTGTTGAAAGCATAGGAAGCGTGTGCCCTCACGGTGTTAGGGAGATAGCAAGGCTGGTTCACCTGGATTGCAGTGCAGTCGGCCCCTCCTTGTGCACATGCCCAGTCCAGAGCTGCTTGCAGTTCGTCGTCCGGGGTCTGCTCGTCGGCCACACACCATTGCTCGAACTCCCCAGCTATATGCAATGTCATCAAGAGCAGAGAAATAAAGATCAGAAGAGGCTTTCTTGCGATGCCTTGTTTTATCAGATCAGCAGATGGAAGCATCAGAGACGTAAATCAGATGGTGGAAGCTCAGCGCTTGGAAGAGCAAGACAACCATAAAGGGTAGACAGTTTTCAAGGTTCTTGATTATTTGACCCGAGCTTGCCATGACTTTTTTGGGACAGAGTAACGAGAAACTCACCAGATTTGTGTGGAACTGTTGCCAAGAAGAGGGCAGCAATCAGAATACATTGCAGTGGAATTGACATGCCTCTTTCTGGAGAGAGAGAGAGAGAGAGAGAGAGAGTGTGTGTGTGTGTGTGTGAGGGAGAGAGAGAGGTTCAGTGGGGACAAAAGTGTGAGCTATCTCCAGAGAGGTCTTATGGCCACATACTATCGAAGCTTAGAGGTATACAGAGCAAGAATGTCATATTATTATAACAAGGGCGGCGAGACAGGACATCAGAGCAAAAAAAAATTCTTCAAATTTCAAATAAAACATGGACTCCAGCTAGGAGATTTTTATATTCCACCCCAAGATTACGCATTCATTCGAAGAACAATTAGAGGCATGTGTCAAAGTTACATCCCATATGTCCCTGAATACAGTTCATGAGGTGGTGTTTCCTTTTTCGACTTTTTTTAGCACTTGAACTTCTCCAGTTCACATTGATGGGGTTTTGGCCTATTCCTCCTTTCTTATCCTATTTTCCTTCCAGAAAAATAAAAAAGCTCACAGCCTGCTAGGGCCGAAATGAACACGAACTTTGTCGCATTGCCGAGTGAAATGCCAAATCCCCTGTGAAGATGGAGCTTGTGTAGAAGTTGCAGGAGAGAATCTTGTCGATAAGCTGCGGTTGTATGAACACAATGATCTATATAATGTACAAACAGCCTACGCAAAGTCGCATTATTTACCTGTGTCCATCTCAATCTGAGGTAGATGAATCGAGCAGATGTTCCTTTTCAATGATTTCAAAACGGGGATCCTCGCATAATAGAAGTAGATGGCAAATGGGATTCTTATCGTCTACCTTAATTTCCTACAAACAATGTACTGGTTACAACTCAATTGCTGTCCAATGTCAGGATTCTAGGTTCAACAAAAACATGCGGGTTAAATGTTGTTACGATCCTTTTTATTGTATGAATAGCCAGTCCTAAATTTTGGGTTCTCCTTTTTTAACCAAACAGGCATATGCACTTTCCTTGTGTTTGAACTACCCACCAACTAGCCCCAGGAGATATGCACCTTCATCAGCTCATGAACCTTGGAATATATAAACAAGCTTCATTCTGAAAGACATGCTCAAAATCTGCGGTTCAGAAGAACTCCCATAGAATAGAGATGGCCTTGTGGCTCTTCATCCTTCTTCAGATTTGTGCTTTTGCTGAATCTTGGCCCACAGGTGAAATTAACCAGACCGACCTGCACAAAGCCATGGCCGACATGAGAATGAAGTCCTACCGCGGCTTTGTCATCCTTCTCCAAAGGCTCAGCACTTACCCCAACGCACTCGATGGCTCTAATATCACCTTCCTAATGCCAGATGACCGGCAACTGTCCAAGGCCTCGGTGAGTCAGGACAATCTCCAAGATTTCATCCTCAGCCATTCGATCCCCATGCCACTCCTGATGAGCCACCTGATTCACTTCCCCAACAGGACTCTCATACCCACATGCCTGCCCAACCGGATGATCAGCATCACGAACAATGGAAGGTCAGGCATGTTCGTGAACAAAGCCAGGATTGTGAACCCAGACGTCTGTCTGAGTTCTCTGATTCGGTGCCACGGTATTAGCGACGCGCTCATGTTGGATGCTTTCGCTTCACCTTCCAAGTATTTCCCCCACCGAGTTCCTAGTAAAGAGTTGAAAAGGTTCAACAAACGAAACCACGCCAAATCTGCTGCAACTGTTCGGCTGAAAAGATCGACTCCTCTCTACTGATCCTGGCAATTAGCTTCTTCTAGTAATTTCTATTCTGTCGAATAAGATAGATGCGGGTGCTATCCATGGCAAGCTTAAAATTGTCCCAGTGACGGTAATAAAGTAACATTGACAATAATGCTCACAAGAACTTTCAAGCCCAGAACCACGGACGAACCCATTGCTCTGCAAATTTGCGAACTTTCGTGAAGCTTGAGTCTTTTATCAAGCATATACAACGATTGGAAACGGCAAAGATTCTTTCTTTATATTACTTTAGTCGTGCTACAGATGTGAATGGTGAGAACATACTCCTGGTGGCTTGTGCCATCTCAAAATCTAGTCCTTGCGCAAGCGATCCAGACAGAACAAACCTATCATTTGAGACATTGCTCAAGTAAAAGGAAAGGATCGTGGTAGGAATCTGGGGAAATCAACGGAATTCCAATTTTCAGTAAAAGCCTGTCCGGTATACCATTTTACAAAGTTCTTGAACCAAAAACAAAAGTGGTTCATTTGAAATCTAACACTAAGCACACGAGGTCGTATGCATATGTGAGGTCGACTCTCCATTCATCAAACAGTGCACAACTGAAATCAATTAGAAGATTGCACAGTGAGCATCTCATCCCTATCATCAACCACCCAGGGCCAATCACGGCATCGCCTACATCGCTTAATCACTCAAAGTAGTGCTCTGCAGTAGGCTTTCCAAATCATCAGGGCGATAGCAACTTAAATCGGACTCGAACCGTTTGAGTGAACTTCTGATACCATCACAAGCCAAAACAAAACCATCTGAAGTTCCTTTCATATTTTCCACCTCCACCTGTAAATCATTGAGATGAGTCAACATTTTTCCTGAGGCCACCATCATGGCCGAGACCTCTTGTGGAGGGTAAAGGCAAGCACCAAGCTCGTCGATTTGTACTCCTATTCCTTGGCATAGCTTCAATAACTTTTCCAGAGAATCCACAAAGGCACTGCTGTCATCTGAATTTTCCATCTTGAGCAAACCTGTAATGGCGCGAATTAATTCCTTGATTACTGTGAGGGTATCGGACACCACCACAATTGCCGCATTAGCAACTTTCATCTCTTCAGGTGATAAGTCCTTGCCTATGTCACCTTCACTAGAATTATCATCAACTTGAGTCTCGCCTTCTTTTATAGAGGAGACATCAGAAGCTTCATCACGGGGGTCCAGGCAAGCTGGCTTGAGCTCTTTCATCTCGCGAAGGACATCCTTCATGGTAACTGCAACCCGCGACATGGCTCGCCCAATTGCAGTAATATTTGTTGCTGGAGCTTTCTTAAGAGCAGAACATGCCTCCCACACTGTACCAACTAGCACTGGAATGGAAACCCACTGTTCCTCTTCATTGCTAGAACCTATTGAAAAATGTGTTCTAAAATATTCAGAAAAGAAATTGTACACTATTACCATAAATTGCAGGACAGTATGCACAAGTGAGATAGTTAAGCGACATGCAGAAGTACCCAAAAAAATTGCACTTCTGAATTCGTATCCTTATATACTAGAGAAATAATGAGGACAACTGAGAAAAACATTAGGCATTTTCAAATAAGCCCGTTTTCAAAAACAATTCTCAAAACAATTAACTATTTAACAGTTAGACTAGCAAGTCTACATTGATCTATGTCTTCAAAAACAAAAACGGTTCCTACAAACATCTCCAGACAAGCTCTTAATTTCTTTGGTCGAATGTACCCACGTAACCCTTTTCCTGGAATTTTCAATTATCTACTCCACGAATCCCATCACAAGTTGCATCATTGTCCACCACTCCCGGAACCTGATAAATTTTCCTAATGGGAGGGAGCATCGAATAAATCAAGGCTCAATAGCTAATGCCATGCTAAATCAAGATGTTACCAACCTTAGTCTCCCAATCATTTTATCAAGGACCTCAACTTCAAACCTATCCATTGGGTGTAGGATGCATGTATATGAGAGAGATATGACTAGGATTTACCATAAGAATGGACACATGTGCTGAGTAACTTAACGCTACAGTCAACAACTTTCTTCAACACTTCGTGGATAGTGGAAGAAAGAGTCGGTCCAGCACCCACCATACTTCCATGGGACAATAGTAGAAAACCCTGAAGTGCATTAAAGTATGTTGCCATGCTTTCCTCCATCGCTTTAGCTTGAGGTTTTTGTCCCATCCACAACATTCCAACTGCACGGTCAAAACAAGCACCAATAAGTATGAAAGAGCCAAGATCATTTACTCCCTAAGAACTGACTTCTATCGCAAAACTCTATCTGTCGAGACCTACTCAAGATACTAGCAAAAACAGTTCGTGCTCTTTCTTTCACTAAAAAAAGACGGCTTGTCCTTTGAAAACCACAACAGTGATATATGTCATTCCAGCACTCTTTCTTGACCATTCCGTTTCTGCATTTAGCTGTATTTGAACTGAATTTACAGAAAATTTAATCAGATAAAAGCCGGTCCTCTCCATGCATGCTATCATCTCACCCTTCAACCACTACCCAAACCAATTCAGTCTCCGAAATGCCGAAGTTGCAATAAAATGTGTCAAAGTTCCAAGACCTGCAATGAATACTAATCTAGACAGAAGCCTTAAGGTAGAACGATGGATTGGCACACATAAGCTCCACACACCATCAATTCCATTTACTTAATTCAACAAAATGACTGGTTTATCTTGGCATGTTGAGAGAATGACGCCCCCCAAGTCCACAAGAAAAGGAACAGCATAGGCATTGACCAGATAAAGTCCATGCTGAAGGCAGAGGATCGACACCAGAACCATACAAACGTATCAAGAAAACAACGACAATTGTCCACCAAAAATTCACAAGCAGACCAGAGTTCATGGATCGTTACCAGAGCAAGCAAAGAAAAAGAGAACGTTCGCGAGTACCCACGTCGACAAGAATCACACAGAAGCAGAAATTACAAGCTCGCAGCAAGGAGAGAGAGAACAGAGAGAGTGACAGTACCCACAGTGGCTTGCTTTGAGACTTGGTCCCCGATCTTGACGACCTCTTCCCAACTCACCCGTTTGTGCAAACGAGAGGGTTCTTGACTCAACACCTGCACAGGTTACGCACGCACGCGGGCACACGTCCGCCATGGTTAGGAAAACAAGAAACAAGAAACCGAAAAATCGAATCTTTTCTGGGAAATTGGAAGAGGAGAGAGAAAGGCGAGCAGACCTGGAAGGTGTCGTTGATGTTGTCGAGGTGTGCATTCAAGACCCGAGCCAGGCGCTCGTGATCTCCCTCCGCTCCTCCCATTCTCGCTCTCCCCCCTCTCTCTCTCTCTCTCCTTTCTCTCTCTACTGGAGAAGTTAGGGCAGGTATGTATGTATACCCAATATTGAATAGTGACGATGATGATGGCTACATATATAGAGCCATGTAAATGTATCTTGTGTTCGGCCTAGTCAATCACCGCATGTGATTATTTATTTTACCCAATTTGAAAGGAAAGAATTTCAATAAAACATAAGATGTGACCATTTGTTTGAGACCTTTTTTTAAGAAATGGTTAGCCTGAATTATCACCGAAATATCCATCGATTCGTCATGCTTGACGATAATAATAAGTCAATGACTATCCACTTTACTCATGCATTTCTTTTCTATCTTGATATTATAGTGTCATGGTCACAAGGTTTTCATACGCCAAGAACTGTGTAACATCGACAAAGACTTGTTCAAATCCTAATGGAGCTTCTGAAACATTCACAGAGACAGGCGATATGATAAATGTGATGTCTTGCCAATCACTAACTGATCGTTGAGAGAATTTAAAGAGAGAAGCTCTATAAGAGAATGGAAATTGCTTCTATTGTTTTAAATGCTGCAAATGAGGAGGAGAACACCCCTACTTTACAAAGACTCAATAGATTACGTCAATTGATCTACTCTTGAATGGGTGGCTGAGATTGCATCTTCTCGTCCACCAACTATCGGCATTTATACCGAGAACTCTTTAGAACACGGCACATTTACCATATTGCCTGTGGCAATAACGCATTTATTGTATCGCCCAAGCCTGGAAATGTTCCCAAACTATCGACCCGTCGCAATAGCGGATAAGTTTTCAAAACTATAGTAATACCCAATTCAATTTTGAACGAATATGATCCTTTCTTGTTAGAACTCAATTGTACAAAGGCAATTACTCTAGAAGGGTTCTGTATTATGCTCTCTCTTGTCACTACAAATCGGATGTCCACATTGAGATCCAAATTTGATTGCCTTCCTCAATTTCATCTGAGGCTGCCTACAACATCAGATGGCACATGCAACTTTCTCTGTTCATCCATATTATGAGGGAGTTACACACTCCAGAACAAGGTGTTCATGATGATTGGCTCTTCGTAAAATGATCAATGGTGATTGTGCTGCTCTTTAGTGGTAAAGAAAGGAAAAGATAGGAGAACTGTGTCTTGAAATGAACAAGAAAATGAAGCAATCACAAAACGGCCGTACACGTATTATTATTTGCCATTGTATATGTAGTGTTATTACTCGCTCCTCTGTTCACACAGCTTATAATAAAGAACAAAAACACAAGATATATTTGGAATCTTAACATTTCCTCTAAAGATGGAGAGAAGTATCGACGTCTGAATAGTCGGGACATTTGGACAAGGTCGATGGCGTCACATTTGGCCATATGTTAGGAGACAGCATCGTGTTCATGGTCCGAAACTTGCTGTGATTCCGCTGCGAGTGCGAGTTGAGGCCTAGCGAGAGGAAACAATCTTCAGGGGCCGGTCTCGATGGAAGATGAGGATGACTCGTCTGATGCTGGAAACGAGCCCTGGCACGGTCAGGGCTGGCGCTGTGGTTGGGCTGGCCCGGTTCGGGGATCCATCTCAGATGCTCCCACTGCTCTCTCCTCTCCTTGGCTCTCTGAAGCTCCTTGAACCTTTCTTGAAGCAACGCCAGGGAGGACCGGACCATCTTCGTATCACCGCTCTGCCTCGCCATTGTTGGAGGGGATTAGAACCCCTTGTGATTTCTCAGCCACGCTCATCGAAAACGGAGGTCAAAATATAAGGGGGAAGGATCGGCCGGGTGGAAACTAAGTCCAAAAGGAAAAATTCAAGATTCCGGTGGAGGTTCATGGAGGGAATGAGGAGGCAAATGAATTCTTAGGGGAGAGTAGTTGCAAGAGGAAGAGTCCAAACGAAGATGTACTTAGCATTTGGAAGTGCCCATCCAAGGGAATAAGTAGATTTTGGGTGGTTGTCTAAGCCATCTAATTTTGTCATTCAACAACCTCCTGACTCCTGAGCTTCGGAGATAGAGGAACTTTTTGTTGTATTAGGGAGTTTATTAATCCCATTCATTGGACTGGTTCTCTTGTTTTCTTCTTCGTTCTGGATTATGAGAGAGAGTGCATGAGATTTGATGGGGTTCTTGAGAAAGAGACAATGAGCAATAGTTTAAGTGTGTCATCTCCTGATTAGAGCCACGCTTTAGGGACGTGAGGAGAGAGACCTGCCATTATGATTATATGGCCTCTTTCGCTTGTTGCCGTCAAGAGTATCACCTGAGAAGGCCAAAGAAATGGACCACAAGGGCCTGGAGTGGGGCATATGGTATAGGACCACTGAGGAACACGTGAGATGTGAGATCAGAATGTGTAGAATCAAGTCGTGAGAATCAAGGATGGGAAATAGATTTAGATTTATCAATGTTGCTAGAGTGGAGATGAACCAGAAGGCCAGGAACCAAACAGATAATATGAGGAGAAATTACAGTTTCATTTTGTTCAATTATATCTCGAATAAATTGCAGCTCCATGCAAGAACTAGCGCGTTTTCCATTTTTCATCTCTACAAGAATGGGGAAAGAGAGCTCTATGTGAGAAGTCGAGAGTCATTGAAAACCCAACCGAGGATAACTTGGCACAGACTCCGATACTGACTTTGGAAGTTTAGTCCACCCGTAAGAAGTAAAGAATGCATGACCACTAACCAACCCAAACATTATGGGCCAAAGTTCACACAGAGCACAGGGAAGAAGCTTAGATAAGAGAAAAAGTTCTCGCTGGACGATTTTTATTCACATTGAATGCATAGTATTTCATCAGTAGAGTACCAAAGGGTACCACCCCTATACAATGATTCAAAACTTGAAACAAATTCTGATGACAACTCATATCTCTGTGATACAAAAACCCAGAAACTCCATCAACCTACATTTAAAGATCAAACGCTAGACTTCTGATCCTCAAATACCCCCCAAGATCACCCAAATGGACACCCTTGTCAAAATTGAAGAGTAGATTACTAGTGCTTGACGCACCACTTTTTTGCATAGCCTAAAAGTGCATAAGGAATAGGAGAGACAACTTAACTAGGGAAACCTCCATCCCCATTAAGGAGCACCTTTATATAATTAGACCAGAATGCGGCAATTATTTTCTCGATCACTTATTTTTACTGAGGCTTGACTAGTATGATTAAACATCTACCGATATACAATAAAGAATTCATCACTGATGGTGATATGAGCTCTACTTCTCCTCCTCCCCCTCCCTTGCTTGGCTCTTCTTCTTCTTCGTTGGGGCTATGGCACAAAAACTGTACTTCATTACATCAACATTCAGCTGTGCTGTCTGCCAGGCAAGAGGAAAGCTTCAAATGGCCAAGAAACACAGTTCAATCCTACAAAATGGAGGTAAGTATGTCAACATTGCCAATTCTGAGCTTGATTTCCATCATTCATAGCAAAGCTATACTGAAATATCTGTGATTCCGCTATTCTGCAGAAATGGACAAATGAAGATACGGCACCATATTGTCCAGTTTACATTGTAATTGTGGTGTGCTTCTGGCAGAACCACTCTGGTGAATATATAGTGTTGCAAACATTTCTCCTCCAAAATGTTAACCCTGTATACTTCTTCCTTCAGCTTGGCAAAAAGAGCTTATAGAAGTGAGTTATACAAAACCTAATTCGACCACAAAAGGGATGAGAGACTCTTAACTTGAAGCAAAAGAAGGAAGAGAGTAAAAAACACTACTTTTGAGAAATTGACACTGAAATCAAGAACATCTACTTGGATTAATCATACTAAAAACTGTGCAATCGTCACCACTACTAATATTACAAACTCTATCATCTTCTCTAAACAAATCCGAACTTGAGATTGCATAAACTTCAACTCGTAGTAAAAAATTGAGTTAACAATTATAGAAGCATCGCTTTAGACAAGAAAATTCATCTTTTAAGTATGAGAAGTCAAAAACCAATCATTAAAATCTCCACTGTGCTTCATTGTTTGTGAGGTTATAGCAGAAAAACTTCAAAAGCAAAACGGAAAAATTTCAAGAATAAAAATAAATTTAATTTGAAGTGTAATCCGCAGATACTTATAATCTACAAATCAGCTATTCAACAAGATGTAAATAAAGACATGAGTGGACAAATTTGGGATAAGACATTTCATAAACCAGGTATAGCCATAAATTTCCTATGAACAGAATGTCACAGCTCCTGCTCTTTACTCGAACTTTGGACCACAACAGTTCAGTTATAACTTAGGTCAATCGTGTGCTGAAGTAGTCGAATGTGCTACGTTCATCTACAATGTCAAATAGGAGTCTAAACTTACATCAATCAAACTTTTGTTTCTTCATTCCTCCAGTATATAAGTGTTCGCAAGGAAGCCATATCAGGTACTTCACTAGCCCTGCTGCTTAAGAAAGATGGAGAATTTGTTTATATTGCTGCACTGAGGTCCGATCAAACAAGGGCATAATAAGAATATTCCAAGATTGAGCAGGGTCCTCTGAAAATTCTATATACTCAATTATCAGGTCAGGCCGGGTGCAAAACTCAAAAGCTTTCCCGAGCTCACTCATCGAATGCAAATCCCTGATAAAGTACAAATAAAATTTAGGGTTGGACAGAACCTAGACAGAGTAAGAATAATATTTTGGGATTGGGCAACAATCGATGTGCTAGGCTAGGTAGTATAGAAGAGCCACTTGTCCAAAACAAACTTTTCATCACTTCGGGTCGGCCCGCCACATGAAACAATGCCTCATCCAAGTCTACCTAAACAGTGGACTTGACCTCTCAAAATAGTCAGGTCCCATGTCTATAATCCAGTGAATAATAACTCATTCACTATTTATGCAGGGGCTAGGCACTCACAAAGTCACTCTAAAAACCTGTGCTCCATCTATTTCAGAGTATAAAAAAGTTCATTTCATTTCATACAAGAGATTAACTAGCCACTATCAGGAATGTTTTTCCTTGATACATAACAACAATCAGACATTCATGCTTAATTTATTTTCTGGTCTTATTTGGCATCAAAATACATATCTCTGCGTTTACTAAACTCCAGGTTGTCTAAGAGACAAGTGTTAGATGTTTAAGGTCTTCTTATGACATGCCAAAATTGTTTCCAATTGCAAAAAATGCCCAAGAAACACTAATAAAGTTGAACGCCTCATAGCGACCAAATTGTACCATATAAAAGTAAAAGCCTTAAATTGCACAATCAGAAGATTTAGAATATTCTTTTTTCTTTATCAGCAAAACTTGGCCAGACAAGAATAAGTGCACGGGTAGTGTCCATATTGTGACACCCAATTTTCTCCAACTTAGACGGTTAAAAAAAGACATGATTTTGAAGGTCGAGATAATGGATGCATAAAATGAAAAAAACTCGAGGGGTATGATAGCTGTAATATGATACCCACCTTAAGCCGGTGCTTGGCATAGGGTGACCATTCCAAATCAAGCTTGACCACAATCACCTCTCCAAGAAATGCAAGTTTTGCCAATCCTATCAATTTGTTGCAATGGTAGCAGATGCACGGTTGACGAGACTTGTCAGCTGAACTACGTTTAATGAGAGGATTCACATGTTTGTAAAGAGAAAATCCCAGAGTCAAGTAGACACAGAAGAGAGAAACAGAAGTTACAGCTTACCAATTATTCAGAATGTGATTGCCATGAAAATTAGAAGCAGCTCCATGCCAGAAAAGCAAAATTACCATGGTCAATTGGGATGTGCCCGCAGAGCAGGCAGCACTGTCATCTCGAAGAACTTCCCTTCTGGTGAATGCTGATGTTACAGCAAGACAATCTTATTTTTATTGGTGTACCTGAAAGCTTTCAATTTCTCAGCTATGCAATCAGCTTCTACTGACTTGTCTATTTTGGACAATTCTCTTGCCAGTATCATGTATGTATGAAAGCTAATCATGCAATTTTTGGATTCTATGATGTGGAGGAACTCCATGCAGAAATCTGTATTTCCTTGCTTCAGCAAGCCATCGATCAATACTGTCCAAACAATCTCATCTACATTCAATTCTTTCTCAAGCATTCTCTCAAATAATGCTTTCGCCTCACCAAAGCGATCTACCCTGCAGAGAGCAGAGATGAGTGCCTTAAATGTTGATAGGCGACACTCAAAGCCTCTAACTGCCATCAAATGAAAGATTCTCAAGGCAGGATCAACTTGGGAATCTCTACAATGCGAAATTAACAAATACTGATAGGCCTCCTTGTTGGGATACAAGCCTTTCTGCTCCATGTTTTCCACCAACTGATCTGCCTCCGCACATCTACCTTCCCTACACAAGCCCTTTATCAACTCACTGTACATGTTGGCTGTGGGTTCACATCTGATCTCAGACAAGCGATTTAAGAGCACAAACAAGTTGATAGCAGAGTAACTCTCATCAGAGACGCAAGTATAAGCAGCTTCCTGTTGTGCAACAGCCTTTTCTGAGAACAACTGGCATTCCTTTTGCAGACCTTTAAGCAAAACAGTAAAAGTCCGAAAGTTCGGTTCACAGCCTCTAGCTACCATAAGCTTAAAAAGCAAGAATGCATAATCTAGTTTGCCAATCATGACGAATCCATCAATTAAAGAGGTGAACGTTACATGGTCAGGAAACAAACCCTTCCTCTCCATCTGTTCCAATAGTTTCTCAGCATTCCCTGGCTTACCCACCTGACACAAGCCAAAAATCAGTGAACTGTAAGTTAACAAATTCGGCAAGCAATTTCCTCTTTCCATTTCATGAAAAATCTGAAATGCACAGTCAATCCCTCCATTTCGAGAGAGCCCGTCAATTAACGATGTATAGGTAATAACATTTGGTTGAAGTCCTTGATCTTCCATCATACCAATTAGCTTTTCAGCTTCAGCACTGCGATTTGCTTTGCTCAAACCGCTAATAATGGCATTGTATGTTTCAATACTAGGCAAGCAACCATTTTCCCCCATCTTTTCAAATATGTGCAAGGCATTATCTACCTTCCCTTCCTTGCAGCATCCATCAATCAAAGCTGTGTAAATGACATGATTAGGACTGATCCCGTGTCCCACAATGTCATTGAAAAGATCAAAAGCTGAACTTAATTTGCCAGCTTTACAAAACCCAGTTATCAATTCACTGTATGTCCACTCATCTGCTGCACATCCATTCTCCTTCATAAAATCCAATAGTCTAGCTGCATTGTTAAGAGAACCCTGTTTTAGGTACCCACCAATGAGTGTGTTGTATGTTATCACGTTTGGAAATGGACCAAATTTGAGCATCTTATCAAAAAGAACCATTGCTTTCTCCATCTCGTCAACTAAGCATAACCCCCTTATTATTTCATTGAAGGTCTGAATGTTGGGCACACAACCAAGTCTCTCCATCCTACGAACAATTGTCAATGCATCATCAAATCTTCCACTTAGACATAGCAGATTTATTAAGGCATTGTAAGTGACAGTGTTTGGCGTCAGACCTAGCTTCAGTATTTTATGGTACATTCCAACTGCTAATTCATACAGCCCTGCATCAGAGAATCCACTAATAAGAGCTGTATAAGTCTGAATATTTGGACTGCAGCCTCTCTTCTTCATGCTACTCACAAGCTCCATTACTTCTTTCACTAGTCCAACCTCACATAAAGTGGTGATCGGGACTGTGTAAGTATAAACAGTTGGTTCGATCCCTTTCTCGATCATATCATCAAGCATATCAAGCGCCTCACCCACCCTTCCTACCTTGCACAACCCATTGATCAGATTCGAATATGTAACGGAATTCGGACCACAACCTTCCCTTGTCATCCTATCAAAAACCTCAAAAGCCGAATCTATATCCTCATTCCTACAATGCCCAAGAATCAAGGACGTATAAGTAAAAGTATCTGCACGCATGTCATACTGAAAAATCTTACTGAATATCAACATGGCTTCTTGAACCATGCCCTTCCTACACAACATATTAATCATCGTGTTGAATGTCAACAGGCTAGGTTTAATACCATCATTAAGCATCTGAGTGTACGTGTTCTGAGCTAAACCAACCATCCCAAACTTCCCCAGCTGTAACAAAAGAGTATTATAACTGTACAACGTCAAGGTAAGACCCTTTCCACTAATCTCATTCAAACACTCGAGAGCCCGCTTCAGCTCCCCCTCGTTCCTACAAGCTTTGATCATCATGATCCTAACCTTATCCGCCGGCCCAAAACACCGGTCCCGGACAAGCCTATTCAACATCGACGCGAAGCAGCGCGCGTCGTGTTTGTAGGAATGCCGCTTAGATATCCAGAAGAAGAATTGCAGAGCAGAGCCGGTGCTATCGTGCCACTGCACGATTTCGGACACATGGTGGGGCTTCAACTCCGCGCTCACGCGAATGAGCTCGGGATTCTTCTGCCAGTGGCCAACGCGCAGGAAGCTCGAGACTTTGGACACCAAGTCGGGGCCAGACCTCGTTTCCGAGGAGGAGCAGCGAGAGGAGCGAAGACTTTGGAGGTGAACGAGAGATGGGGTTCTGGGTTTGACGGGGTTTAACATGGCGGGCGACTGGGGTTCATGGGTTCTGCACGTTGTTCAGTTCAGCATGGAAGAATCCGGGAATGGCGTGATGGGTGCTCGAGGGATCTCATCGATCTTGAATATGGTGATCTGGGTTTGGATTTGCGGTTGGTGGGGTTGCGTAGATGGGATCTGAATGCGTGGACATTGCGACTTGCGAGATTGCTAGGACGTGGTCGCAACGCCACCGCCACTGACTGCTGCTATTTTGCTTATGTTGCCCATGAGAGGAAGGAGCAGAGAGACCTCGAAGCAGGTTTCTCTCTAAAGTGTCTAATAGGCAATGTATACGGTGGCCATGAATCTTTAATTTATTCAATATGATTCTTAAATCATAACTTGAATTTTTAATTTATTTAATGTGATTTCTCGATTTTTGATACATATTCAATATAATTCCTGATTTATGTGAAAATGTTCAATGTAGTATCTGATCTTTAATTAATTAAAAGATTATATTGAACTTTTTCATATAGTTCAAGCACTAAATTAAACAATGTATTAAAAGTTCAGGGATTATATTGAACAAATTAAAAGTTTAGAAATCACATTGCACATTGAGCCAAAGTTCGGAGACTATTTGTGTCATTTTCCCTTTTTTCCTTTTTTTAGGATTAATATCATTAAAAAATCCAAAACCGGTACCCCATGATATTTATCTCGATATTATTTTTAGTCTCGGAAAACATCTCGCACCGGCATCTCCATGACACATTTACCTGAAACACATTTTCGCATCACAAAAAATCTCAAACTAGCACTCTTAATCTAAGCCTATCCAACAGCCCGTTAAAGTAGCCATATTACAGCACCAGTTTGAGCTTCTTCTGTGCAGCTACCAATTTGCGTAAATGTATCATGAGCATACCAATTTTGAATTTTGTAAAAGGAAAACTAATTTTGAATAAATGCATCATTAAGGCTAATTTTGAATAAATCCATCATTAAGGTACCGAGTTGTGATTTTTAATGGTATTAACCTTTTCTTAATCTCTAGTAAAATATTAAAGTATAACTTTTACTTCTTTACTTTCTTTCCAATATAATCTTTGAGATCTATTTAATTTAATAATTCTACAGACCTTTAAAAGAAATTCATTTTACACGATTTTTGAAATTCGAATAATATTAAAAAAATTTACAGAGAAAGTGAAAATATCAATTTTCATTTTTCATAAATCCAGACAAATAAGCCCATTAATGTTTGGACATGAACTTTTTTTCTTAACCGATAATTGTGATTATAAGAAAGCATGAAAAAGAAGTAGGTGAGTTTTTCATTGCTCATCAACCAACAAAGAGAGTGGGGGACAAAGGCCACTTGCAAGCCAGAAAGCACAATCCCATCAAGAACAATGCAAAACCAATACAGCTAACAAATAGCAATCCCAACATACCAGAAGTGACCAATCTGCTGCTAATACCAGAACATTACAGGACAAGATCCACAACCAAAGGCCTACAGAGATAGATACAGCAACCCTCCGGTAGCAGCAACGAAGCGCCGGGGTAAAGAATGTAATTCCAGCTCAAATTTCAGTTTCCCAAAGCCCTGCATAATCATAGTAATTGCGCTGCTGAAGTTCCTCCCGCCCTCAAAACAATGTTTAATTGTATATCTCACAGTTTGAATCACAGCATCCGCAGAAAGAGGAGTCTCAGAATGCAGCTTGGAATTCCTAGCTCTGAAATTTGATAGATACACAGCATTCCAGACCGACTGAATAAGACCCTTACGAAAATCTCTGCCATTAGGAAACTGCTGCAACCAAGCTAGCTTGCCGGTCCAATCACCAGTATTACATGATGAATGTTACTCAATCGTAGAGCTTAATCCCATGCCTGACATGAATAACCACGCTCAAAGAAGAGATGGGACCTGGTTTCATTACAATTATTACAAAGGAGATGTAGACAATGAGCAGAACTCGTGGACCACTTGCCAATCCTCTCAAAAGTAGGCAACTTATCTTAGTATGGCAAGCCATGTCAGGAGAGAACCAGAGCACTTTATGCCAATTAACTTTATGGCCTCTATTTCATGACAATATCCAATTCAACACCAGAAGTAAACAACTCAGATGCTAAGGATGTGCAATTGACTTCATCATCCATGGAAGAGTTGGGAAATATCAGACGACAAATAGCTGATTGTATAGCTACGAGATCTTCAGATCTAGCATTTGGGCAACTCCATTCAGAGTTGCAAGTAACAGCCTCTACTTTGGCACATTTGGAAGAGTAGAATCAATATACCTCTCTCATAGAATATATATCCTGGAGTATCCCACTAGGATGCTGCAAATCATGCCACAGTGAAATAGACTCTCCTCCCTTCCCAACTGGGTCTTTGATATGCGGTTTCAAAATATGCCTCACCTTCAACATTTTCCTCCGAGGAGGCATCTGTAGGAGAGCTCACAGAGCAGATACAACCCTTGGTAAGAGGGTAACCTTATAGCCAGCAATCCATAAGCACCAAGACCTCCATAAAATTTTCCACAGGCACCTTAGAATACAAGCAAGATTCCATAAATTCAACCTTCTAATGCCGGACCTCCTTCATGTTTGCGAGACAAAGAAAATGCCATTCAACTGTAGCACCTCCTCCGGCTTCTGGATCTCCTTTCTATGAGCCCTGCACTTTTGCTCCGCAAACTTGATAACCTTCTTTGGCAACAAGAAAAGCTGACACCAATAGTTAGTTAGACTAAAGATGACAGACTTAATTAGTTGCACTCGACCAGCAAAAGACAGCCTTTTGACAGTCCAACCTTAAGTCTTGAAGTAATTCCATCTACAATACATATGCAGAGCCTGCCAGAAAATGAAACACCCAGATATTTAACAGGTAATACTCCTTTCTTGATCCCAGAGCAAGCTATTAATTCATCCACTTACTCAGCAGTATAACCAGAAGTATAAAACGCGGTCTCTGGAGGATTAATAATTTCCAGCCCAGAGATGCTTCTGAAGTGTTGAAGCAGACGAATTTCTCTCAAGAAAGCCATGTCACCTTTTAAGAACAGCATTAAATCATCGGCAAAGCATAGATGATTGAGTTGAATTTTTCTACGATAAGGATGAAAATTAAATCTTTCCAGCCATTGCAGCATCATTCAATAGCCAAGAGAGGACCTCCATGACAAGGACAAGAAGATAAAGGAGAGAGAGGATCTCCCTGCTTCCATCCTCCTTTTGACTACAAAACCCCTAATCTCAGCAACAGTCAAAGGCTCAATGAAAACTGAAGAATCTCATTTCATGCAGATACAGAAATACTAGAGTAATCATTGTAGGGAGATCCCAAACTACGTCAAGAGACAAACTACTTCATTATATGCTTCTTATTACACTCGTTAATCATACTTGACAAGGAAACACTTTGACTTCCAATATATTGATTGTACATAACACGAGACAGACAAGACCTTGGAAGTGACAAGCAATCTTTATTCGATTGTCTAAAAAGTGGCACTTGTTAGGAAACCCTTACTTTACAAAGAAGAAATAGAGCATCACAAGGCATCCGGGAGTAAAATCCTCCATGTATAAGGACATTTTTCTAGAGTAGAAGCCTATGACAATTTCCCTTGTCACCAATCGTTGTGCCCTTATCATCACCAAATGGACCCGCGACTCCAAAAGGATATGATGCATGAGAAATTGGCTCGAAATGTGCTCCGATCAAGTCAATAAGTTAACCGCATCTTCCATGAAAGCCGATCATCTTTCCATCAACTTGCGGAAATCGAAGAAATTGTCCCTTTTCAGTGCCGCACAGTCCGCATGTCATCCTATTGCTATGGATATAGGAGCTTCGTCATTTTTTATATGGCCTGATATAGAAATTAGGTATTCACCGGGATAATCCAATCTCACCTGCAAGAAATGTGGGAGTTATTTGTACGTGTGTGAAAATCAACATATTCACTTTGCTCATTACCAGGAAGTGGAATTTTTTTTTTTTTTGTGTAAGGACCAGGAAGTGGAATTTTGATGGCCAAATTTTGCTATAAATAATATTGTTGGTTCATTTCCTAACAGTTCAAGCGTTTTTTGGAATAACGGTCGTATGGTATCAAAGAACAAGTCCATGGTTCAAATTCGTGCACTCTCTCTTAATTTTCTCTTGCCTGCACTTCTTGGTATTCTGTTTGTGTTCCTGCTAGACCTGTCAAAATAGGTCATAAACCCATTTCTTAACCCATATATTAGTAAATGGATCATAAATGGGTTAGTTATATTAGTAAATGGGTCATAAATAAGTAGAAGTCTTATATTAGTGTTAAATGGGTCATAAATGGGTAGCAAATGGGTCATAAATGAGTTTACAATTGATTTAAACTCAACGCATTTTTCTCACCCTCACTCAATCTTGCACTCACTCATTCCGCACTCTTGGGTATGAATTTTCCTATATTTAATTAAATATGGAAGTATTTTAGCAATATGGGTCTAATCGGGTATGGGTCAACAAAATTGCATTGCGCATAAATGGGTCATAAACGGGTTAATTGATCAATTTGGGTCGGACCATTTATGACCCGACCCAAACCTGACCCGATCCACCCATTTGATAGGTCTAGTTCCTGCACAGTTGTCTCATTGATGCAATTATGTTCATATCATGTCTTACGCTTGCATGGAAGTGGCTTACTCGCAAGGAAAGTGTTACAATATGGTGTTAAAGAATCTGAAATATATTTGAAAGGCAGTGCATTTTTCTAATAGGGTGTTAAAAGGGGGGATAAGATTGAAAACACTTGACAAGATTGGGATCAATGTTGTAATTTGCCCTGGTTAGAATTAGCGTTCTCTCCAGACGTGAAATAGATGCCAGTTCCACTTCAAGAAAACCCAACTAACAATAGAACGAAAGGAAAAACTGGGCACACCAACGAATTCCCAGTCCTTTGAACCAAAGTGTTAGTTCATTCCACATGCTCATCATAAACAGCGAAGATGTGCTAGAGATAAGGGTTGCTTACCAACTTCTCCAATGTCTCATGCCATTGATCTTTGGACTTGCCGTTGAGGAAGGAACGGAGTCTTTTGAGACTCCAAGCATGCCCTCCCGCATAGCGCACTAGACTTTCGGGCAACTCCTTGTAACCTTCCTTGGGATCCGGTCCTTTGGCGAGGCACTTGTCATCTACTTTGAGAACGTCGAGCTAGTCTCTGTCTTTACCAAGGCGACAGTAAATGACTCCACCCACCATGGCCTTACCTATTCCTCCTACTCCATATTCTTCGGGACAACGGGGAGGAGCCAAAGGAGGAGGGGGAAGAGAGGACATGATTTGTTATGTTATTAGAAACGTCGTTTGAGAGGTCATATGTATGTGTCTGGTTCAGACATTCGAGACTGGAGAGAGGCTTCTCGTTCACAAAAGTGAAGACCACATCCTTTAGCCTAGGCCAAGAAAAGAATAATTTGAAGAACTGACAGGAAAAGAATCCTTTATAATAGAAAATAAAATCTGAACTGAAAGATGATAAAGAATTCTCAAGATGAAGGGAAAACACATGAAAGAATCCTCAATCACATATTTTCTTCACTTGGGAAACCTTTAGATAAAGTGGAAAAGAACCTTGAAAACATGAAAAGAAATATGTGAGAACCATCTTTCACTAAAGAAATCCCTGCCAATCTCTCTCTTTCCTCTCTTTTGCCTTTGTACTGCTCCACGTCTAATCTTCCACTGGGACTTCCAGTTGTGAAACGCAAGTTTTCTGAGATTACCTTATTTTTGACACCTTAATTCGACCCACCAATCAAGCGAGATCGGATATGGGGTCAATATGAATCTGGGTCCTAAATCAGGTTTTTTCCAACGGGTCGACATTTGATCGGCACATACCCACTTCTATTCAAACTGGATTATTCCCACTTTTCGGCGGGTTTCTCCCATCGATCAAGAAATAACTATGGCCTTCGGTATATAAAGATTTCACGCAACAAACCATACAGTGTCTTGTACTTTATTCGCAATGACATGATATTGTTCTTCAGATATTAGGGTAAATGCATTTAAAACATTTACAAGAATTAACAGAAAACGCACAGCACGTGATCCGTGCAGGCACGCGATGGTTCTCCAAGAAGGGACCGACGGAAGCACCTGGCAAGATGCGAAGATACCAAAGAGTTTGTTCCTACTTTCACTTTCCTTCGACGAGGCAACCTTTATGTCGGCAAACCATGTTATGCGTCATGGTTCTACCTTTAATGAAACAACCCTCGATTGTCTGCTGCGCTTAGCTGACTTCACAGAGACTATTGAGAGGCACGACGGAGCCCACCACGGCCTCCGGACCTTCTGATCACCTTTCAAGCATGCCACTGGAAAAAACTATTGACATCAGAATATGTAAGCATACCCAAAAAAAGAGCAAGGAAACTGATGCGTAGCGTGGACTGCATATAACATATAAACAGATAATATGCTCGTGTGTCAATTTGTCAAATAGTCATTATGCGTAGCAAGAAGAGACCAGGAGCATTCGACGTGAGGTGCAACCGTGACAGCAGATAACACAACTCAAAGATCATCTAAAGTTATCACCGAACGAGAAATTAGTTGGCCATGGACAAAAAAAACCGGAATCACTAACAACGCCACTACTGAAAAAGATTTGCCCCTACTTAGTCAAACGTATTTCCTCAAAGATATACCTGCCCTCAGAAAGGAACTTACCCCCAAGAATAAATAGGATTCCTGAATATGCATCAAAATGAAGCAAAAAGATATCCATAGCTCCAAAGTCAAAAACAACACTGCTTATCAAAAAAAAAAAATGAAACACCATTCACAGTTCATATTGACAGTGATTTAACATGTGAAGCAAAAGATACTACTGTCAGGATTATGCATATGGAAAACATAGAATGAGACCGGAGAGAGAGAGAGAGAGAGAGAGAGAGACCCTTAATCCGCCGGAGTTCTTTACAAAGCGTAATGAAGTCCCCCCATTTCATGTGGCACTTTCTGATAAACCGAAGTATCTGCTCGGTCGTGAACGTGGACATGCTTTCCAGATACTCACCATTGACCCCATTTTCTTTAAAAATCTGGCGGTAGCTTCCCAAGTTTATCTCTTCCAACCACCTACCAACATCCTGAAAAGCAAAAAAGAGATGGAAGAGCTGCAGAAGAATCAACATTGAAATATGTGGCCTTTTTGTGAGGGCATATTGGAAAAAAATTAGTATCTTGACTGACCAACCTTCCACTTCGTTATAGTCAAGTATTACACTAGTAAGCCAAAAACTGTTCAGCACAGAGATATAAGGACACAAGTTTTTCAACTTGAAGATTGTGTCCCACGCATACAGCATAACTAATTTGATAATCATAACACATACATAAAGATACTTTACACATAAAATAACAGAAACATGCGGCCATGTGGTTACCAATGACAAAATTAGATAATTTCTAAATCTCCTGTAAGACGTTCATGCTTCACCAAAGTTAAGTCCTCATAAAACTCATCTTCATACCAATTTTGACAAGCAAAGTCTGCTCCTTTGCCAGATTTAACTCTCAGAGTTGAGTAATGATGCGCATCAAATTTCCAAATGAACCATCAATTGCTCCAGTTTAGGTGTCTGATGGGGCAAACGAACCATATGTCCTGTCAGCAATTTATCTTATTTCTTGCTTGTACTCAAGGTCCATCTTGAGCAACACTAGAATGAACTAAAGAATATATCTGTCACTGGAAAAAGACAACCTTTGCCATGTCAAACAAAAAACCGGGATTGGCTATTCCAGAGACCTCCAAAGTCATTTCGCTGATTGACCTCATGGATGAACAGAGGAATTGCCCCATTTCTCATTAGAAGTTCCTTAATTGCTCCATTATATTTCCTGTCTGTCCTACAGAGAGGATGAAATTTTAACATTCCCGACAAATTTGCAGGCATATTATGTCTATCATGTCCAGAAAATTTGGATTTGTAGGGTCCAAAAACCCAAGCATCTTGCGACGTAGCTACTAATGCTTCCAAGATATTGGTAGAGAGCAAACTAAAGCGCCGCAAATTGGCGATGGCATTCTGTTCAATTGTTGTGTCAGTGTTTACCTTTTGCATCAATTACTCGTCATTATCACAACACTACAAATGCCTATACCAAACTACTGCTAAGAAAATGTGTTCTTAAATCGGAAGGCATCACCTATACTGGAATTCACAGTAGGCATGGTGCTCACACAAAACCATTTGATTATCTAGAGTCGGGTGCAAATAGGGTGTGTGCAAAATGCCAACGTGGCAAGCGCAGTTCATGGACGAATGCTCTCGTTTACTTGCGACTTCAGCAAACCAAGAAATCTTCCCAGTGCAAACTTACAAATGAAAATTCTGGCTAATTTTTTTCAAAAGATATATGAGGTGTGTCAGAGCAATTATACTCCGAAAACAAAACCAAAGCCCCTATTTTACACCATTGACCTCCCCCCAATTCACTGATCACTAAAATTCCACATTCCGATTCCTTGTATAAGGGCAACATTAGACATTAAAGAAACAGAACCGCTTTTCTTCTCAGAAGGGAAAAGAAAAAGACAAGAATCAAGAACCCAAAACTTTCTTGGCCTTGAAAATTGATACCATATCTACCAAAAGACAAGAAAAAGGAACTGCAGGCAAAGTCAACCAAAAGCTAATCAATCGAGAACCCTCAGAAATTGCGTACCTCAACAGTCCAGATGAAGAAATCAAGAGGCTCAGGTGGCTGCGCTTTGCTCATCTCCCAAATCAATTCTACACGACAAAGATCAACAACAACAACAAATCAATTCAACTCCAACCTTTCACCTATGGAACGACATGATGACCAGCAAACAGCACAAAAATCAATACCCAGTATTTATGGCAACGCCATATCCCAAATTGGGAAAGAAAAAACCAAAAACAAGAACCACCCAACAAAATTAAAACGAGGGAGCAGTGAAAAAGTCTCCAACTTTTCGACTCCTTCCATACAAACGCCCTCCTTTACCTTTCTCAGAGCTCTGCAACAACAAAACAGCTGGGAAACCATAGAAAAAACAAAACATAGAAAGATCTGTCAGCTTACCTTGACAGACGAATTTTGGGAACTTTGCCACATTTGGGACTGAAGAATCACAGAGGGAGAGAGAGACAGAGAGAGTATAAAAGGATGTCGAAAAGGGCGAGAGAGAGAGAGAGAGAGAGAGAGGTCTACATGTGATGTATGTGTACGCGGTCAACCCATGACACCCACTTCTGGTCAACCCCCACGAGTCCTCCATCCATCCTCGTGTACTTGTACAGACGACTTCATTGCCCTCTTAGCTTAGTTCCCGTATCCATGAATTGTATTCATAGTATTTCGCGATTCACTAAAGTTCGCAAATCAAATTAATCGCGCGTTGAAATCTATTTAGATGTTCGAATTATAAATTTACTTTAAATTAAGCAATACGGATGGAATCGATCGAATTTTATCTATATTGCTGAAGTAGCGAATTTAATTGGATATTCAAATGAATGGAAGATTATAAGGAGAAAAAAAGGGTTTTTGTGTATTATATTTATGAACGAATAAAAGAAGTTACATAAAATAGGACCGGTCAATGGCCACCACACAGATGCATGTGCAGCATGTGGTGCCTAAGAGCCTCAGTCGCCTTTCCATTATTAGTGGCGCTTCAGGACCACACCTTTTTCTAACGTGTTTGACCTCGACTTTATATTAATTTTTTAGATCGAGAGTGATAGTTTCATAAATTCATGTAGTCGGATGGTCCGGTTCGTACAAATTAGGCGTTGCCGAGCCCCGCCGGAGGCGGAAAAATAAGCGGAATGTGGTCGTATGGCAATTTTAATTCATTAATTCTTATCATAAAGTCCAATCGGAAAATATAAATGTAAGGGGTTATTGAAATCCGTCTTTTTTTTCGTCGGTGCAAGGTGATATTTTGATGATTTCTAGCATCACGTAGTTACTTACCTGATAAAATTATTGATTGTGACAATACCATTTGAATCGCGAATTATGTGAAAAAAAGATTGAGTGAGCTACCTTTTTTAAAGGCAAACATTATTCTCGGTACGAGATATCGGGACACAAATATTAACCACTTCGTTAAGAAGATACGGTTTGAGAAGGATTTTGTTCGTGAGTCGCGAATTATAATATATATACTTCTTTGGACAAAGAGTATCCTGTGAATAATTGCATGCCCATGTTTCGCCAACAAGGACGCGAATTTGGTCAGTTCTATTGCATCAATATGTCACGTGATACTATGTTGATTGGTATGCTAACCTAATCATACGTGAAAAAAGAGGGAAAAAAACAAGAAAAGGGAAAAGGGAAAAGCTTCGTCTCCTCATGTTGTCAAAAGTTGGCTAGGAGACTTGTATTGTAGGCTTGTAGCGACGTGGATGGGCCTTCTTGATGGGCCTTGGGCCGATAGATAGGCATGGCCTTAGAATTCTTGGATAAAAAGTTTTGCAAAATGACAAGAAATTCCACCTTAAGTATTTGCTATTGCCTTAGGTTTCTAACGCTCACAATCTATATAGATTGAACATGAATGGCAACTCAAAATTTCAAATTTTGCTCTTATCCAATCAACCATCGCCAAGGGGCGGCTCGGTGTGTAACTTGGGTCGCCGATATCTAGTTGCGTGAGGACGACAGATTTCGCTTTGGATATTTATGTCGACATCTGATTCTATTATATCGAAAGTTGACGTGGACATCATTAAATTTGGTAAAGGTATCTACCTTTCTCATTTCTAAAGAAATCGAACTAATAATAAATACCCAAAAACGTGCAAACCATGTGTATTTCTTTCGCACTAGTCATATCCATCACGCTAGCAAAAGGCAGAGATCGATATAATACAACGAATCCGCTTTAATTTAATTGCCGTGATACCAATAACCCATGCCGGTTTTCATCCCAAAAATAGAAAGATCTTTTGGGAGGAATCATGCGGAAGCCAATGAGAATTGACCCTAGTCCAAGTCCCAAGTGTACCCGAAAACAAGAAAGAAAGGAATTGCCATTATTTTGGTAACATGCATAAGAACATGGTGGGAGCTGCGACTATGATTAGCATCCAATAATTTTGGGTAAAAACAATCTTATTTGATTGGATAAGATTCAAAGAGAAAGATAAGAAAAGGGGGCTAATGAGGTCAGCTTTCATAATGAGTTTCTTATGGTGAATGATCGATCGTGACAAGTGTGCCCAATGGGAGCCCTCAATGATTTTGCTTCCTTTGATTGCTCATTTGGACTTTGTTAAAATAATACTATAAAATCCCCATTACCCAAAAGCTATATATAGATATACACACATATATATAGCTTATGGTTAGCATCTATTGGTGTCTTTGATTGTGAGTTTCAAATTTGCTTGGGGCTCTTAAATATATGAGAATGAAATTTATCCTAATATTACTTTATTAATTATGTTGGGATAATATAAATAATATGATATGACACAAAATCCCTAGTAACCAAAAACATTGGATCTAAACCATCGATATGGACAACATACAACGTTTGATAAGGATTTGATATTCATTTCAAACATATGAAGTTAAAGAAATTACTCATGGGCTACCGCTTTGCCACCTCTGGAGGGAGACATAAGTTGTAATCTATGCAATTTACCGTGATGATATCGTGTTATGTCATATAATTTGATATGATTAGCTAAATTTATAGGAGGGGATTTTGTTATTTCCTTCCCGGGCTGTCTCGGACATGGCTCTTCCGACGCCTAAATTCACGATTCAAATAAAATTAGATGACTAAACAAAGATTAAGCGACCGAGAGGTCTCTCTCGTTATCTTCGTTGCTCCAACGAAGTCCAGCCTTGGAGACAACGAAGTCGCGCACGACATTCATAATGAAGTCTTCGAAATCAACGTGAGAATATCAATAAAATACCCACTAAGAAAATTTAATAAATAAAATAAAATAAATAAACAGAAATTGACTCGACATCGAATTTCGGCATCGCACTGCTTAAGCAACCTTTTGAGCACGGCATTAACATTACTCAAAACTCTTGGAGCTATCAATTCTTACACTGATTACGATGCTTATTAATTAATTGTCTCCTCATTTTAATCTTAATTAAATTAAATTAAATTAATTATTTGTTAAACTGTGTTTTGCCCCTTAAACCCACCATCGCCAGCACGCTCCCACCACTGCCTCCCACGAAACAATTTTCCCTTTTTTTTTTTCCTAAACACTCTTTTTAATCAAGCGATTTGTGTAAATTATAAAAAAAAAGACTTTCTGCATTTTAAATTGTTGGAGGAGGACTTTGGGACATTTCTATTATTATTAATATTATTTTTTGGTCTTGACAATTTTTATTATTATTTTAATATGTTCATTATGACAAGAGAACATACATCTTCAAACCGACTACGGGTTGTGGACGTAAATCAATAAAATTCTCCTCTGTCGCTGAAATTATTGGGTACTCTCAAATCATAGGAAATGTTTTTTTTTCCAATATATATATATATATATATATATATATATATATATTATAAGAAATATGGTTGTCTAGTGCAGTCCATGTAAATGTAACTCGTGAGAACAAACAATTTGATAGTTAGAAACATCACGGCGATTGATACGTAATGTGATTATCGATTGCAACTTGTCATTCCATACGACAACAACCGTTTTACCTTACTTATTTGTGATTTTTTTTTCACTCGATATAGCTACACCGCTCCCGGCTATTCTACGTGGGATGTAAGCACGTCAAATCCCCGACTCCACCATATATCAAAAAAATAAAGTAATTCAATGAAAGGCGTGTATTTTTCCCAAATACACGACCGTAACAGAGAATTGGGCTTCATTAAGACGTTTATTTCTATGTATTTTATTTTCCTAGAAACGAATAATATTTAAATATCGTCATTATGATTTGCTAGTAAATAAACTTGTTCTTATTTAAGTTATCATAGCGGAGCATGATCTCCAAAATGTGAGCCACTAATCATGTCGACCATAAACTTTTCTTTTTTGGGGTCCATTAATTTTCGGCTGGCCTGCACTACTGTTTCAATGAAATCTTATAACCCCCATCATTTCTGGAAAAATCAACCCAAAAAAATAAAATAAAATTAATACATCTCCATCAAAGCATAAATAATCTGGCATCATAATCACAATTAATTTATTTAATCTAATTTTTTTTCCTGAAACGTCTTTTATGTACGTGCTAACAACATAATCGATATCGACCAAAAAAAAAACAACATAATCGATGATCAAATTTTTTTTTTTGCAGCGTTTATAATTAAATATAATTGCAATTGTCGGAATTGTCTCATGTCGCGGTACTTAGTGTTAAGCCACCATGAACAAATAAATCTCCACACCGAATGCTGACGTGGCAGCAAGAGAGAAAAGTCCTTTTTTAAATTTTTCGCCGGGCGAAAAGGGAAAAAAACAGGTTTTTGGAAATTGGAAAAATAACCGAGTAAAAAGAGGGTTACTATTAACTTGCCGAGAGACCGGCAGATTAGGAAAGCCTTAACGGATTCATTAGCGAGATAATCTCCCGTTTAATCGGCGAAATCCCAACGTATCAGGGAAATTTCAAAGATGCGGCTCGCTTGACCGATTTGCCCTTCTCCCTAATTCCTCCTCTAATCCATAAAAAAAAGAAAAAATAAAAAAATCAAAAATCAAAACGAACTCCGACGACTCCCGGTTCAGCGTCAGAACCATCGTCACTTTCATTTTCTTCACCGGTCTGAATTTTTTTTTTTTTTGGTGGTGGGGGGTGGGGTGATAATTATTGCTTGGTTAGTTGTAAATTCGTGGGGGTGGGGGGGAGGCCAATTATTACCGACCGCTAATCACGGAAGGCATGCAGGTGACGGTGATGCGCCCGACCGGACCGGGCCGCCGGTCGAACCGGACCGGTTCGACCCGGCCCGCCGGGACGGAGCCGCCGAATCTGCGGCCACGTGGGATTTTCCCGGGGAAAAACCGCGAAGACACCGAAAAAGGAAAAAGGGCAAAAAGGGGACAAGATTCAGCAGATGAGGTGGGTCCCGCCGGATTTTGCCATTGGCGGTCCTGATTCCCTTTGCCGTAGCCACAACACAGAGGTACCCACGGACCTGCCCGAGAGGGGCAGTCTCGGCATTTCGCTGCCCCGCCCCCCACGAGGGCGTTTCGGTCAATCCCCGCCGCCCACCCCTGGCGTGCCCGTTTCGGAAATCCAGGCGCATCCCCCGTAATTTTCTCGAGGCGAAGTACACCCTGTAAATCACCCGCTCGTTCCATTTATCTCCAATTAATTTTTAGCCCGAGAGAAAAAAACAAAGAGAGAAGAAATCTCTCTGATTAATTATTATTCTTAATTCTCTCGCCATTTAACGCCTCGAGAGGATAATAAATCCCGGGAAAAGAAAATCGCTCCCTGTTTCGAGAAATCCGGGCCGTGGCTCGAGCGGCGGCGACAGGGAGGATGACGGGTGTTTAAGAAATTGCGGAGGTGGGAGCGATTGGAAATTCGAACTTTCTGGTCCATTTTTTGGTGCTTTTGTTTCGTCTCTTCTTCGTCTTCCCTTCTTTCTCTCCTGATTGCGTTCGAGATAAAGTCGGTTGCTGCTGCTGCGTGTGCGCGGGGGGGCGCGCGCGCGCGCGCTCTATATAAAAAGGGCGTGCGCGAGGTGCGGTGGAGTCTCGTTTTGGAGCGAAAGGACATGGCGCTCTCTCGTTTTGTAGCTATCCATTATGTCAGTTTTTTTTTTCTCCTTCCCCTCTTTTTCTAAAAGTTTTTAAATTTCCTTGGTGTTTTTTTTGTCCGCCTCCCTTATTTTAAAGCGCGTGTTGCGTCGCTATTGCTGTGAAAGGCTGAACTCGGGAACGCCCGGTTAAAAATAGCGCCCACCCCCCCCACCAAAAACAAAAACAGAGAGGGAGAGAGGAGGGTCGAGGGCCATGGATTGGTTCGTCTGAATTTTGATTTTTCTCCACAGAAGGCCTGCTGAAAGAGTTTGGCGGCGAGTTACGTGGTATGTATGTATCGTCGTGTTGGTTTTTTTCCCTTCTTTGCAAAGGGAAAAGCAGGGTCAAGACATGAACTTCATGTTGCTCGACTGCATTTTCCCTGTTTCTAGGGGTTAATTGCTTTGGAATACATGGGCTTCGAGGGTGGTTTTCCCTCTGAATTTGGTTGTGTATGCGTATACACGTGTGTATGTGTCTCTACATGTATCTGTTGGTGTCATTGTTGGCGTATTGTTTGATGTGATTCTGGAGATGGGTTGTGTTTTCCTTCCAAATGATTGTCTTCTTTTTTTTGTTTGTGTTTTTTGGTGAGAAGCAGTGATTTGAGGATTATGAACGATAACCCTTTCACGTTTTTGTCTTTGTTGTGCGAGTTTGACTTCGCGTTGCTTCTGTTCTTAGTGTGGATATAATTTTTCTTGGAAAAGAAACGGTAATGAAAGTGAAAAATTCTGAATTTCTGTTGTGTTGCTGTTCTTGGGGCAAAAGCAGAGGATAAATTTTTGGTCTTGCTGTCATTTTCTTTACTGCGGTTTGGATTTGTTCCCAGGATGTTAGAGACTTGGAAAAGCCTTTCGGTTTCTGCGGACAATCATGGTCCGGTCATGTTTATGTTTTGTTCTTCGTCTTTCAAACTATAAAATTTACCCCAACTGTTCTTTCCTGTAGGGTCACTTGCGGAGATACCTATAATTTGATCAGTTTTTCCTAGAAAAGGAAATGATAGAGTAGGGGAAATTGCGAGTTTTTAGTCAAAATAGGAAAAAGGAAGTGGTTGGGTTTTTTTTTTTTTTTTTGCATTGTTGCTCTGGTTCTTAGAGAAATGAAAAAAAAAATCTCATTTTTGTCCTGCATAAAATCTTGAGGTCTTCTTCTTTCTTTTTCCTGATAGCTATTACTAGGGCGTCGTAAATTTACGATTCAGAAGTTTATCTTTGCCTTTTTTTCGATAAATGAATTTCCAAAATTGCTTGAGTTTCCGTTTTTCTTTTCCTGGAATTTTTGATTGGCTTTCTCTTGGTCATAATCTTTCCCCTGCGTCTATATTACTTTCCTTGGATAGGAAAAGAACAGAGAGAATGAATATGTTGAATATACAGTATCATGCATTTTCGGGGCAAAGAAAGTTGCTCATTGGTGTTTTCACTAAAATCATCAATTTCGACACCCTATTGTCCTGGAATAGCTTTCAATGCATATCTTGGTTGCCAGATCTGCAACCGTTTCACCCTTCTCTGACTTTTTGCTGTGTCAGTTGTTTGCACTCATGCATACTCTCTAAAAGTTTAGCTCTTTACAGGGTTGAGATGGACTTTTCGGAGTCCACCAAAGTCGTGTACGACAGGATCCAGAAACTCGAGCCTGAGAATGTCTCGAAGATCATTGGATATCTTCTTTTGCAAGATCACGGTGAACGCGAGATGATCAGGCTCGCCTTCAGCCCTGATAATGCGATTCACTCCTTGATTACCAAAGCAAAATCCGAACTGGGATTGTCTAAACCAGCAGTATCTGTTAATATGTTACCCCATGTAAATTCTACACCAACGGTGAATATTCAGTCTGTCGCAGAAATTCCTGTGCAATTCACTCCGTTCTCACCAGCATCAGCCCCTGCAGTTTCACCTCGTTCATCTCTCCGAATCTCCAGCCCATACTGGGAATCGCAGGTTCCTGGTGGTCACGTCCCTGATGATTTTCATCTCATAAACCAAGTTCGCCAATTGGGTTTGGAGGACCCTGCTGAGTTTGCCAACTCCGGCTCTTCGGAGTTTATGGGGAGTTATTATTTCCCCGAGGCTGCAATTTGTGCAAAATCGAGTCGTAGATCTCCGAGTTTACCAGATTTTCCTGTTAAGATTTGCCATTACTTCAATAAGGGGTTTTGCAAGCACGGGAACAACTGTCGGTACTTTCACGGCCATCTTATGCCGGAGAGTTTTTCACAGCATTTCAATGCAAATTACACTGAGATAGGGAGTGATGATCATGCATTTATTCAAGGGTCTCTTGACAAGCTAGAATTGGAGCTTACCGATCTTTTGAAATCAAGGGGAGGAATGCCCGTTTCAATCGCTTCTTTACCCATGTTGTATTATGAGAAGTATGGGAGGACACTTCAGGCCGAGGGGTACCTAACGGAGAGCCAGAGACATGGCAAGGCTGGTTTTAGTTTGTCGAAGCTTCTTTCTCGGCTTAAGAACAGCATTTGTCTTATTGACAGGTACTTCCCATAAATTTAGAGGTTTTCAGACATTTTGTGCAAGTGTTCTAGATTTTAACTTTGTTCTTAAAATGTAGCAGACCGCATGGCCAACACTCTGTGATTTTGTTGGAGGATGCTCAGAAGTACTTGGAGTATACAAGTGAAAGAAGTGATCCAGGTGTAAACTCTGGTTCTCGGCAGATATATCTTACGTTTCCGGCGGAGAGCGTCTTTACAGAGCAAGACGTTTCGCATTACTTCAAGTATGGAAGCTTATTTCCTGCGTACTTTTCTGCCAGAAGCACCTCAAATTGTGAATAACCCATTGGTTACTTTGATGCAGCAATTTTGGACCTGTTCAAGATGTTAGGATTCCTTGCCAACAGAAAAGGATGTTTGGATTCGTCACGTTTGTCTTTGCGGAAACGGCCAAGCAGGTTTTGGCCAAGGGAAATCCTCACTTTATATGTAACGCACGTGTTCTTGTGAAACCGTACAAGGAGAAGTCGAGGCTTTTTGACAGGTAAACTTACGTATTTCCAAACGTTGTATTGGTGTGTCTTTGTTGTCATTCATCATTGTAGTCGTTTGTGTAGTCATTTGTTAACCTTGTTTGATTGGTGGTTTGTTGCTTGATCATTTCTTTTGGGGTGCACTTTTAGGGGTCATATCGCGATATATTAAGTAAAAAAACAATCATTAATTTGAATAAATTATGCATTCTTTTAACTTTTAGTACTCTCTTTAAGAATAATCAAAATATAACTATCACAATCTGGACGAACTTTTCATAAGTGCTTGACCTAGTAATGTCCAGCTGTTTAGAGTTATGTGACAGTGCTGTGTGCTTCCTTTCTTTACTTACCATTATTTACGTCATTCTAGGGTACATTTAATACCAATATATACTATTTTTTCACTTTGTAATAGTTGGTCGACCAACTATAGAACATACGCCTTTTTGGATGCTAAAAGAAACAAATTTTGTACCATAATACATATGAACCAAGTATTAATTCGTAATTTCAGTTAGCAGTGTCGGTTGTTGTTTCCTTGTCACTGGTTTCTATGTTAAGTGTATTGTGTAAGAACTGAATACTAAAGGTGCTTTCCCTTTATCTCGTGATCTGTTTTGACAGTTTGAAATTTACTTATGTGCAGAAGGTATATGGAGAAAATGCAGAATCTCACATTTAATTACAATCAGCACCTTATAGAAGGGGAGACTGATATTCAGTCAAGTGAGTAGATACCGTTGATGGTTCATGTTTCTTTTACACGGACTCTTCTTGATCTATGCGTTTTTATCAGTTCGTGTGACCAAAACTATTGTTTTTCAGTGCCAAGAAGTTGTGATAATTCAAGATTCCTTAGGAAGGACGTTATCCAAGAGCATGAAACTGCACTTGAACTCGAGAGGAGACGCTTTGCAGAATTGCATATTGCGCCGAAAGCTTTGGCCCGCCCTTTATATTTTGGGCACTCAATGGACCAATCGAACCCTTCAGAAGGTCTGAAATGCGTCTTTGCACCTCTTTTTATCACTCCTCTTTATCTTTTCGGCCTTCTTTCTATGTTGCTCTCACTTATTCATTTTTTCCTCCTATCTTTGATGATGTCCTTTAATTTCTGATTACTCGTTCTTTCTAAGTAGGCCATGAAGAACCAGCACAGTCATTATCAGCTGATCATTTTAATCACTTCCTAGATTTCGTACAAGATGGTTCGAGCAACACCAGCAAAATGTCGCTGCGGGTCACTAATTTTACTGATCAGGATAGGTAAAAATCTACTATGATTCTCCGACATGCTGAAACGTAGTGTCATAACTATACTGCTGAAATTCGCATTTTTTTCATTTTTATTACGACATGACTTCACTATAGCGGGGATCAAAATTAAAACTTTGTCATTTTGATTGATTTTCTTCTAATTATTTAGCATGTCTGATTTGATTTCTCTCTTTTGTTTCCCACTTTGTCGCAGCCAAGGAATCAATCTTCCTGACAGCCCATTCGCCTCTGCAATGGGGACTGGAATTTCAACAGTTACATAGACAACCAGGAGAAAAAAAATGCAACTATAGAGGACCAAAGAACTCGAATTCTTTCTGGCGAGTTCGACATACAACCGGACTTTTCTCTCTTTTCTGTTTTTCCTTCATCTTTTCTGCGGTTTCAACTAGCTGCTCAGGAGGGACGCACGATGTGAAGTCCTCGTGTTTCACCGGCGAAAGTAGGTCAGGCAAAAGAATTGACACAGAGAAGAAGCTAATTTCACGACAGGGGTTTTATACAGAATCAAAGGCACAAGCAGGTGTGTTAGAGGAGAAGTTTAGTAATAGTAGTCTTGCTGTTATAGTTGAAGAAAGGAAGTAAAGAAATTGTGCAGAGAAAGAAGAATGCGAGAAGCTGTTGTTTTTAAGTACATATTTGCCTACAGAGAATTGAAAAGAAAGGATGTTTTTGCTTGGTACATAAAAAGAAGAAATCACAAATTCTATGTCCAATGATATATATACACTCTTTGGGTCACTATCAGCGATCACGTGGCTTTTGTTTACTCCCCCTTCTTTTGCGCATGGCTTTGCGGGGGGCCCCGATGATCATATGATTGATCTTTGCTTTTCTTAATTTTTTGCAAAGACCCTACGTTACCAACTCAAACGTGGGTCCATGTTCATGCAACGCAAGTTTTCCGGTAATTAGCTGCGATGTCACTCGGATGCTGTTCAAGTTTCCGTGGCCCTCTTGCTTCCGAAACGTTTGAAGTCGATACGGTCTAATTGATTTACGGCGTTTTCACGCAACATAAGAGGAGGAAGACGATATAGTTTTGAAGAATCTTGATTGGTTCACGTGTCGGTAGGACAGTACCTGAAGTCGAAATATCCATCTGTTCAATTTGTGCAGCGTACCTTCCGCTTAGATTAGATTGATACGCGAGTGGTGGACAGATGCTAGCCCACAAAAACATTTATAAAGTTGTCAGCTTCAACCAACTAAGTAGACCCTGAAATGCAGGACAGTGAGGCATTGGTGGGGTTTTAGGATTCAAGCAGAGTTGTATATTTGTCTTGTCTTGCCTTGCCTTTTCTGTTTTCTTGGGAGTCAATTAGTTCCCCACATATTTGAAGAAGGAAAGGGAAAAGAACATGGTGGTTGTGATGCGACGATCAAGTCGCTGCTCTGCTCGAAGGGATATTGACTTTTTTGGGCCACTGAGGCCAGATTTGCATGGCATAGCGCTCTCCATGTGGGGCTTGGCGTCAATTGTTGCGTGAATACGACAGCAGGCGTGGATCCTACTGTGATTTTGCAAAGATTTTATGGACCCTGAAATGGCAATTGCGGTTTTAGAGTGATGGCCTAGTGAGCGCGTGCGCTTTTGGAAAAAAATCTTTGCTGTATCGACAGAGACGGCCAGGCTGCTGAGTGTGATGAGCATGAGAAGGACATCTGGGAAGCAATTAGTAGGATGAATGGGCTAGGAATGCGTCAGTCCTTGAGGGCCGAGAAGTTCTCGTGGATTTCAGGGTTCCAATACTGTCGGATGATGAAAAAGCCCAATTCAAGAACCCAAAATGAGGCCTCAGGAATAGTAAGTGCACAAGTGGGTTCCTATCTGTCCAGGGATTTTAAACATCTGCCCTCAAATGTGTTCTTTAAGCTTTTCAGGACAGCTGCGTCTTGACAGGAAGATTTTCACATGGAAAAGATTTGGTTTCCAGTGCGGGTTTATGGAGAAAGGTAATAACTTTTGCGATTGTTTATCACGAGAAGTTTTTTTTTGTTTCCCGCCTGTCGCAGCTGGACATTTTAATGTGGCGATTCTCAATCACATGATCACTCGAGGCAACTCGCCGGGCATTCAGAAAAAGCCAACACTGAATTGGTAAAGGAGCAAGGATCTTGACGATGAGTAGAAGATCCATGACTCACAAAGTGAAGAGATTGGGCTAACAGGCAAGGCTGCGCAGAATCATTGCCATCTAGTTTGCAGCCCGGACATGCTTTCGTCTCATTTCGACCTCACGGGTCGATCCGGTCGACCTAATTACCGTTTCCCGGAACTGAAGCCGGTACTAAACTAGTACTAATCACTCTGGAGTCGTGCTGCATTCGGGAATTGTTGCCGCTTCTTTCGTGCTTTGCTGCATCGAATCAAACACCCCCAGCATGCTGACCCAACAAATGGGTGGCCGAGACCAGAGAGTGAAGCCCTGGGTCGTGGCGTGTTCTGTTCCCGGTCGCGGGTATTTCCCGATGTTGGATCCGACGGAAAGCGGACTTTGTCCGTCGCCTGTGACGGCCGCCCCTCGAAATATCTCATTCCCGAGGCCACCGAAAGATGAAAAGCAAAGCTGAGACAGCATTCTGATGCACGTCTGCTCCATTTTTTTTACATGTTCAACAAGCCCATTCCCGTCGATCAATCTGGCGTTTTCCGACCGAGGAATCAGAGAATTAGTAGGAGTCGGAGCTGAACACGGAAGCGGCGATACCGCTACAAGGAGAACACCAGCAATCTGCAAATTGAAGAACGCGTGGAATGCTGACTGATATATCCGCTCGTATCCAAACCTCGACTGCACTTCAGATTTATGTTGGGCTTGATTGTTCATAATCTTACTAGCGGTTCATGCTGAATCAGGGTTAAACCCTACTGCCAATTTTTCGGAAATCTCATGCACATTTTTAGTGCTTGTTGATGTGCCTGCGGATTTTTTTTTTCCAATTTTTGATCACGGCAGCGTGTCAAAATTGTTTCTTTTTCTTTTCCTTTTTTCCGACGGACCAAATTTGCTTATCAAGTTATTAGCGAATTGGCAAAAGTTGCTTATTCGCAAATTTCCTTGAAGTAATTTTTCGAGAAAATACCCAAAGTGCACATATTCGACGTACGAGTTATTTTTCAGGATGAGTTCCTACTTTTTAGTTTTTCAAAATTTTTGTGACCCTCGTAATTTGATTTTTCATTCTATGATAAAAAAATATATATATAACGTTATTGATTTTAGAGAAAAAAATTTTGTAACTAGAAGTAATAAATAAGAACAATTCTTTCGTGGGCCTAATTCCAAAAAAAACATCAAATTTAGGTTGAGCGACAATTCTGATCCCAACTTTTTTTTATTTCGTAAAAAAGCACAATCTTTTACTTAAATCTCAAATCTGGCCCCCTTGACTTGGAACCATTGATTATTCAACTTGACTATTCCATCTCAACAAAAAATCCATGTAGTTTGCTGACTGAATTTAAAGCAGTATTCATTATCTTTTTCTCTGAGCTACAGTTTGAATAATAACAGTAATACTGTTCGTCTCTTTCATTTCATTGACAAGTCAAAAAGATCTTCAGATTGAATCTCTTTTATTAGATTTTGTCGTTTTGTCGTAATTTGAAACTGTAGATCACCACCCGTCGACAGACGTCATGGACGAAATCCGCCAAGCTCACGATCATAATATTTTTTCTCAAAACAAAGGTGACTTCAGACAAAGGGTCACTAGGGGCCAGATTTGGGATAATGACGAAAGTTAGTGAGTTTTTATGAGACAAAAAAAGTTGGGGCTCAAATTGTCACCCGACCTGAAATTGATGTTTTTTTACGAGACAACCAAACAGTTGGGATCACTCAACCTAAAGTTTGTGCTTCCTTTTTTTTTTTGGAATTGGCCCTCCTTTTCGTGTAATTTCTAAACAATTTGCCCGAAAGAGCAAAAAAAAAAAAAAACCGGAAAAACCCCTCCAAATTAATATCAAATCGAAAAAAATCCAGTAAAGAAATAAAAACGCGTATCGCACGGAATAATAATAAAACGCCTAGTTCTTGCGTCGGCGACGCACCGTCCATCATCTTCATCTTCTTCTTCTTCAAATTGGGGGCCAGAATCAGGAAACCCTAAATCGGACCTCCGCTTCCCCTTCCGATTCCTTCCTCCCCAAAAACAAAGCTCCGATCTTTCCTCCCGCGGCAACGATGCTCCTCTCTCCCGGCCACTCCCCTCGCCACCTCCCCTCCCCATCGCCGGCCCCCGGCGGCGAATCCTCCCTACAGCCCCCGACCGCCGCCGCCGCCGCCCCGCCGCCGCCACCTCCGTCGAACCCCCGGAAGCGGCCCGCCGTCCTCGATGAGGACACGTACGTGTCGGCGATCGAGAGGATCATCGAGCGCGACTTCTTCCCCGACATATCGAAGCTCCGCGACCGCCTCGACTGGCTCGAGGCCATCCGGACCGGCGACCCCGTCCAAATCCGCGACGCCCAGCTCAAGATCATGGAGCGCCGCGGCCGGAGGGCGGCCGCCGGCAGCACGAGCGCCCGGGGCAGGACGCAGACGCTGACCCCCGGCTCCACCTTCGCCCGCAATTTCACCCCTCTCGACGAGTTCGACGGTAAGACCCCGAGGACTCCTGGGGGGGCCGCCGCCGCCGCCTTGGGCGGGGACGGGCTAGGTGGTTTAGAAGTGGGGGAGGAGGAGGGCGATGCCGGCATCGATGCCTCGCTGTCGCTCGACGAGTTCTTTAGGCGGTACACGAGCGAGGATAACGAGAGCTTCTCGAAGATCCTGGAGAAGGTCAATAAGAAGAAGAAGGAGAGGTACGGGTACTTGCTGGAAGGCGAGAAGGAGGATGTGAAGGCGATCGAGGGCGTCGAGAGGGACAGGATTACCGACGGGTACGGGACGTCGGATCAGCCGGTGAGTACTTTAGAAGGGTGGAAATATACGCCCAAGAATCTGTTGATGTACCATCCGGCTGATCGGGGGGAGGCTCCGTTGACGGAGGAGGAAATGGCTGTTAGGCTCAAGGGTTTAACTAAGGAAGTGAGTTATCCTAACACTAGGTTTCATGGTAAGATAATGGATTCGAGGCCGAAAGATGATGGCACGGTCGAGGTTTTGTATACGCCGATCGCGGGTGCTTCTCCGATGCCGAAGTCGGCTAGGGACGGGGACAAGGTTAAGAAGTATGACCTGGACGACTTGAGGAAGACCCCTAATCCATTTTATGTTGAGTCAGGTAAAATGGCCGAGAATGGCTATAGTTTTGTTAGGACTCCTTCACCTATGCCGGGTGTTGATGAGTCGCCGTTCATCACGTGGGGTGAAATTGAGGGAACTCCGTTAAGGTTGGAGCCCGAGGACACACCTATTGATATCGGTGGTAGTGGAGACCGGCCTCACTTCATGATACCATCGGCACCAGCACGAGATGTAAAGGCTCATCTGCTTTCCAGAGAGGCTGCTCGAAAGTTGAGGGACAGGTCTAAAATGTTCCAGAAGCCACCACTTCCATCACCTGTCAGAGGGGGGAGTGCCAGTCCAAGTATGCGGACGCTTTCTCCCGCTGCCCAGAAGTTCGTGAGGAATGCGATTTCCAGGTCTACATCTTCAGTTGATGAATCACTTCGAGCCAGTTATCGAGGCGCAAGCCCTGGAACTCGGACTCCCAAAAGTGTCAGGAGCATGTCCAGGTTTGGTAGAGATGGGAGTTTGGATTCCAGATCTCCTTCTGTAAAAGAGAATTTGAACCCTCCTTGGCAATAGGTTGTATGCTATAAATAAGCTTACAGTGATAGTCTCTGGAAGTCTGGCTTTATGTTATTGCTGGTGCAGATACGTTCTTTCACTTTCTAAAAGATGTGGCTGTTTCTTGTTTAGTTTCTCTATTTTCATAACCGTCACATTGTTTAAGATATTTGGTCATAGGCTACAGTTTCGATGTAAATTCTAAGGATACTTAAGGACCCTGGAAAGGTTCCTTATTTGGTAGTAGACTATGCTGTTGTTTTTTTCCACAGAGAAACGAAGGTAAAACTGAATCCAAAAAAGGTGAAAACATGGTCATTTTGTTAATTATACTGGGAGCCTCTGGGTAGATTATCAGCTGATGCATTTTTGAATTTGAAATTGTGATTGGAATAAGACTAGCCACATTTTGCTTCATTTGTGGTTGAAGTGCAAGAATAGGTATATTCGAGGACAGACATATAGGTAAGTTGTGTATTCAGCTGCTTCTGGGACGGGGAATTCGAATCTGCTCGAGGTCGATACATATTGCTAATATAAACTTATCACTTTGAATATGGAGTTTTCAGCTTCAGTCATTAGGATTACTTGCCGGGGTTGGATGTATAGTCATCTTCATCAACTTAATATAGGTCTATGCCGAGGTTGAGGGGGCTATATCTCCGCAGTTGCTATTTATGTGTTCTTGTTGCTTCTGATGATGTTTCTGTTGGCACTTTTAAAACCATTATGTCGAATGAGATAAAAGCTGCCTTTTCTTTCCTTCTTTATTTTTCCTTAAATACTATGGTGCCAGTGTTTAAAATTTTGCTTTAACAGCTGTGGTCTTAGCTAGGTTGCTTGATTCGGCGACTGTCTGTATAACTAAGTATTAGTGTTGATAATGAGTGGAGAAAGTTTTTTGAAAGCTGGGGCTGCTGAAGATTTAGCAAGGATTTGGCGATTTTCTGGATTACTAAATATTAGTGTTGACAATGAATGGAGAAAGGTTTTTGAGAACTGGGGCTGCTGAAGTTTTAGCAATGTCACTTGCTTTACAGGATGTTGCAGTCATCAGTTTTTGAAAGTTTGCAGATTGTTTAAGAGCTTTACATGGTTGCCGTAGCAAAATTGGTCACAGTAGGAACCAAACAAATGGCATTTTAACGGGAATATGCGATTTTCTACCCTTGGTTTTTGCTTATGATTTCTTGAAATGGGACAACAAGCTAGAATCTGCAAATGTGGTGTTTGTGGAGGATCTTTGGCATTTGGGATTGATAATTTTTGAGGCACTAGTGAAAGATGGATGCTACTTCTGTATTCTTAAAACTCTGCTGCTTTTTCATTCATTGATTTAGTAAACTCGGCGAGGGGCTAGGGGCTGCTTTACAGTCACCCGGAGTCTGTCATTTGTTTCTTCTGGGGCAGTTTTGCTCGCACGGGTTGATACTGATGGTGGCTGCTCCTATTCTGATATGTAGCTAGCTGATTTGAAGGTCAATGTGGGCTTGAAATTTAAAACGGTGAGGCATTGAGGTCCTATATGCTAATTTGCATCAGCTATTGACAGTGATGATGCAGAGAGAAACGCCAGGCTGATCTTCTAAACGAAGAGGTGTTATCTTTGAAGCATGCACATCGACGAAAACTAATCGAAGATGTCCATGATATGCTTATCTGAATTCTGATCTGAACTTCTCGGGCACCTAATCTGCGATCCGCAATGAGCCTCTCATCTTTGTTCTAACAAGTAGTTTAAACAAACTGAATCTCCGGTAAACAATACGCAACTGTTAATGCCGTACCATTATTTTTCTTTTAAACTCTCTACCTGAATCCAACTGAGGTGTCAAGACTCAAGATCAACGAGCAAGTCTGGGCGGGTCGGATTATGTTGGGTCGAGTCGAGTCGGGGTACCGAGCTTAGAAGTGCTTGCTCTATTCTTGCCCATCATACATAACTTATCAAATGTCATTCACAGGTTACAGTTACAGTATTGGAGTTCAAGTGAAAGAGATAGATAGGGGGAGAGGGAGAGGTTTGCCTGCCTTTTGGATAGAAAGAGTGTGGAGGTGGGGGTTGGATGCTCCATAATCACATGATGAGATTGGAAGAGCAAAGGGGTCTTTCTTCTTCTCTTTTTCCACATGTGGATGTGGGTGAGAGCTGTGATTGCTGTGTGAGTGGGTAACACAAGAATTATGCCTCGCCGGTTCTTTCCCTTCTCTCTCCCTCTCCCTCTTTTTTATTATTATTTTTTTGTTTTGGGGTTTTCCAAGGATAATTAGTTCTCGATTACATCGAAATAGGTTACTTAATTACTACATACCCTGCACTCCCTCCAAGTAGATCCCACGTATGTTTGCCTGTGAAAAAGCAGGTGCTTTCTGCACTGGAGTGGAATGTACTATCGTCGAGCATCAACCAAACCTTTAGCTACAGAATTGAATAATGAAGTGGAATGAAACGGGAAATGAAGTCGCTGGTAATGGACAAGTTTAAGGGACAGAAAGAACAAGATGGGTTTGATATTTTTCACCTCGTTTTCGACTTATTTTTATAAGGCACTAGTGTAGTGATTGATTTCGATGAAATGCATGTTGCTAAGTCGCACCGCACGAGGAATACGCGTCGTAGAAGAGACTGAAGTATTTAGGGTGAGTTTGAGAGAACTTTATCATTTCAAAAGCTTATTTAGAGAAAAATGTTCCTACGGCGAGCGAAAGTGATTGAATGTTTGACGATTGTAATTGGGAAAAATGTATTGGGAAGCAATTTTGATATGATTGCCGTTTGGAAAAGACTATACGTTCAAAGTCGTTTAATGTTTTATGCGGTGTTTAATGGGGCCAATTTAAATTTTTTTAATTGTAATTTGTTTAAAATTGGAAAAAAAAAACAATGATTGCAATTTTTACGGTTTGAATGTTGAAAAAATATTTAAGAAATTTGTAAATGTTTAAAAAATCATATTCGGCAAATATAGCATTTTATTAATGAATTGTTGAATGTAAAAAAATCACATTGAAGTGGACTCTTTCTCAATTAAAAAGGGAATAATTTCCTTATAACAAACATGATCACATATGCCATGGAGAGGAAGACGAACTCTCCAAAATTATAAGCATCCTCAATTTTATACTAAACTTATAGCAATTTCGTGAACTTGTTACGTCAGACAATGCATTATCAAATTGAAGCGCCAACCCTTCATTTAAATCAATGGTTCAAATACATGTCCACAGTTGGGATTCGGCTCATGGTGTTTCTCCGTACATAATTATATAAAGTCACTGCTGCTACCAACAACTTTTAGTTGCTTTTTTGTACGGATAGCTTGCCATATTCTTTTGAGTCCTCCACTCCTTTTTTCAATATGCCAAAGGCTCGCTCAATTTTTGATCGGTTTGAGGAATGGGCACGGTCGAGAACTTCTTGAAATCCTGTATGTTTAGAGTCCCGTTGAAACTCTAACAAATGATATCTAACTTATGTGTATGGCCCCAAATAATAGTTATAGGCATCTACTAAATAATATTATACCCACACATATATAATTCAAAATTAAACAAAGTATACCACATATGTATTAATGCCTTTGAGTTGGTACTCTTGAGATAAGCTGAGCACTTGTGGCTGCCCTATGGAATCACCTTTGACCCTTTGGTAACTCTAGATCTAAACTAGACAATTAAGGTCAAAATGCATTCATTGGTGTCCCTAATTAAAAAAAAATGTCAAAAGCATTGGTTGCAACTTGCAAGTTGCCATCAATTCTCTTGATCTCGAAGCACCCAATGATTGCTTGCGAGTGTCGAGTGGCTGTTGCGTGGGTAATATAAAAGGGTCACGCAGATATTAATGTGCATAAATCAGGCGTTAATAAAGAGGCAAAGCCAAAAAACAATGCATGAAATTCATATAAAAGAAAAATTAACCTTATTGTGGAAGACCAGCTAACATGCCACCTTCTATCTTATCATTCGTCACAACCCCTCCATATATATTTATATATATATTTTTGCTAAATCCATATATATATATATATATATATATATTTGTATATGTACATGTTTATATAACCTGTAATGCCTCCCCACCCCTGTAATGATTTTAATTTACTTCACTTAAAGAGTATTGGCCCCAAAAAAAAATGTACTTTGGCCTATACTTTACGTATGATTTTTCTACATCATTTATATGTGAAATATAATTGCACTTTCTCACCCTTTTTTAAATACACTATCGATTGCTATGTAAGATACACTATATCGAATACTTTATTAGATACACTGTTTTTTTTTTCCAAATACGCCATCGACAATTCAAACATCGGGTGACGATTTTATGCACAACAAGAGCACACAACTCAGCCTCGGCACGAGATTCGCAAATTCGGATTTGCGATATCTGTGCGATAATTATGTTAGCTCTAGCGACACAATCAATAGACAAAATTGCATTACCCGAAATTAACCGGTTCAGTCTGTTCTCGCGAAAGATTACGTAAGACCTGACAAGTCGCACGTTCCTAATCAAACGCTTAGTATATGATAATTTGATCACTTTAACTATAACTATGTTTTGGTTTTGTTTTTGTTCCCTTATATATATATTTACAATTGAATTTCATTTTTGACTGCACAAAGCTGAAGCATAATAACCAATCCTGAAAATTGGGCAGCATTGCTTTTTTCTACAATAATTTTCACAGCTACGACTGCGAGAGCAAAATTAGTCGCCGTAGACGACCCAAGCTTAGAATAAATGGAAAGAAAGAAAGAGAGAAAAAGGAACAAATGGCAGCATTTTCTTGTTGAAAGTAATTGCTCGAGTCACCTAACTCCTCCTTAATTAGTCCATTCGCTTGAATTTTCTCGGGCATCGCAGGCTGACTGGAGAAGGACTTAGGAAGACTTTCACCCCATTCAAAGTTGCATGTAGCTCGTGTTTCATCGGTCATCATCGGTGCGAAAACGCACAACCGACGTGACAAGCATGCGATGCACGATGTTTCGACACACGAGGCAATCCATCTAGTAAAACCCTCGCGACAAGTCTCAGATCGAGAAAATCCGACTTTGCTCGTGCCCTCCGTATCGTCATCGACGGGGTTCCGGTTCGGTGCGGCCCGAATTCTTTGCTTTTGAGATGTGGTCCGAGCTCCTTGCTTCAGTAAGAACCACCAAAACTGTTATGGTTTTGGACCGTACGGAAAAAAGCTATTCGGTCGCGTTAAAAACCGATCCGTTTCACGATAGAATTAATCGGGAATTCACGAATAAACCGAGCCCTTTTGCTTGGACTGATAATTAAGGTCGGGCTGATCTCCGATTTGATCATAAGCTTTTTATATAAAATTAATGTCTCTTAATCAAAATTAATGGCGAAGCAATGGGATTAGTTGGGAGAGATTTTGGCCTATAATTAAACAGCAAATGAATGAAATATAAAAAAATTAAGGAAAAAGGACCGGCCATTTGCCACCGAAACATGCCTAAAAACAATGACTTTTTTTTAGTGGGGTGCACGAAGGGGTGTTGCTGACTTAATTGCCCAAATATTCTCGGTCAATTTTTTTCAATTTATTAATATTTTGCCCATTTTATTTGGTTATATAAGTAATTTCGTTTATTAAGACTTTACCAAATTTTGGGTTTTCTCCATTTGCTTTATTCTCTTTTGTAGCTCGATTGCACAAACGAGTTGATATCGTGAATCCATGATCTGATAAGTTTCTGTAGTTCGTGCACCATCTTTCTTTTGATTCGACTTGTAGATATTTGTGCATGTAGAAATATAATATGTGTTTGTTCGATGAAAAAATCGTCCGGAAAATCACTCTAAGAAAAAAAAAGAGATAGATCTTAGAAATGGCACACCGCTATTGCTCATGAGGCTAATTGATTTTATGATGAATTCAGTGCGGGAATCCAAACACTTTGTGATTGCCTAACAAGTGCAATGACTTTATGGACACGTCGAGCCAAGAAAAAGTTTCTAGCACTTTTTCATGAAAATCTCGAGCAAGATCGTCGGCTCAACGAAAAAGCAATGAATTTGGGCTTAGTCAGAGCTCCACGACAAGAAATAAATCCCAGTAAGAGTGAAATCCTAAAGTTCAATGCCAAGTAGTCTCTAGTATTATCATTATTTCCCCCCAAAATTACATATTTTTGGCAGCTAAGCCCGTAAAAAAACATTGTTAATTTCAAGCACATCTCCCAAAATGAAAAAAAGAAGAAGGAAAATAAGACAATATAGAATAACAATATCATATTTGGACAAAAAATTAATGAACTTTGTGTTTGGACATCATAAGAGGAAAGAAAAAATAGCCAAGAAAATGACCACCAAAAATGCGAAAAAAAACACGGTACGCATAAATGATCAAGAAAACGACCCTTCCACAAGGCAAATATTGACGCAACTCCCTCCCTCCGCGTACGGGAAAAGAGAAGGAGAGGGAGAAGGAAAGGAAAAGGGCGGGGAAAAAGACTGCATTGACCCTTCAAAAGTCAACCCAATTCTCAATTGCAAACCCCCAAAATCCAACCAACACCCCTGAGATTGCCTTGCCTTGCATACAACCTTTTGCATCAAACATTCTCCTCACCATCCTTGTTGATTTGTCCCCTCCCCCTCCTCTTTTATTGTATATTTTTCACCCCTTTTTCCCCCTCCCCTAAGTAATCTACAGTCTCTCATGTATGATCATGTTGCGTACATGGCTTTGCCCAAAAGGAGGCAAGCAATCTTTCATCCTTTCCACATATGGAGTTGCACATCAAGATGAAGAGCACCCATGCCCTTTTGATCGGAAGAGAACATTCCGGCGTTTAGCCAAAAAAGAGCGGCCGAAATTCCGAAATTAAATCCATTTGTGACTCGGCATGGCAATAGAAGGGGTTATTTGTAGTCGAGCTGTGTCGCGAACGACAGTAATATGGTGAATTGGTAAATTGCATTTTTATTGCCTTGTCTGGAGAAGCTTTCTAGCTTCTGGCGCTCTAACGGGCTTTATCGATCGGTTTGTTAATCTCGCAACTACCCTTTTTGTCGAGGAAATGTGAATCCATCTGGCATGCCAAAATGTTTAGAAGGTAACAAATCTTGTCTGGCTAGATGAATTTAGGAATGTGGACATAGGTTCGGGATTACACACCCCTGGATGCCATGTTTTTATTGGACGCCACTTACCAAGTCCGGCGACGATGGGATATGAATTGGCTCATATTGTTTTGAAAGTAACACTCATATCTTGTCTGGCGAGATAAATTTAGGGACAATAACGTAGAGTCGAGATTACATACCGCCAGTTATCTAGTCGGGTGATTACTGGACATGTGGCGACCGGGCTCGTATTATTTGGAATAGAACACTCATATTTTGTCCGGCGAGATAAAGTTAGGAATGAGGATGTAGGGTTAGGTTAACACACCTCTGAATGCCGTGTTTTTATTGGACGCCAGGTACCAAGTCGGGTGGTGACGGGACATGTAGCAACCGGGCTCGTATTGTTTGGAAGGTAATGCTCATATCTTATTTGGCGAGACAAATTTATGGATGAGGATGCATGGTTAGGATCACATGCCCCCGGACGCCACGTTGTCACCGAACACCCACTTACCGAGTCGGGCGACGACGGGACATGGCACCAACCGGGCTCGTGCATTTTCCCGCCCCGTCTCGACCCGCCGGCCGCCGAACCCGAGGAAGAAACTCGACCCGATCGACACCCCGGGGGGGAGAGGAGGAAGTCAGCAAGATCGACGGCCAGCCTGCCCCGCCAATGGGATGGCACAGGGGACGGCCCGGTGCGAGCGCGCAACACGGCCGTGTCTCTCCAATAAGTATAAAAGGGAGCGAAAAGCCAAGCCATCCCTCCACCGTTTTTATCACCAGATCAGCGCTGAAAAATACCAAAAGAGAAATTTCTCTCATTTTTTCTGCTCCTCCCTTCTTCCCACAATTTCCTTCGAACCAAATCCATCTCGCCCGCATTGTTAAAAAAGAAAAAAAGATCGGATTTTTTTCTCGAAAATTCGTGAAAAAAAAAAAGGGGAATTTCATTATCAGAGTCTATATATACTCCATTCACCGGATGCTGCAATCCTTCTTCTTCTTCGTCTCTCTTTCTTCTCAGCTCTTCCTCTCCCTCCTTCTCTCTCTCTCTTTCTGAGGAAAAAGGAAGGAAGAAAGTGGGGGAAAAAATAAAAAAAAAATAAAAAAGAAAAAGCATATTTTGGTTTCCTGGGCACTTGAATATGCATTTGGAATTTTATCGGGAATAAAAACGATTGATTCACGGACACGGGCTGTGGTTTGGTGGGGGTGGGGGGGCATATGGAGATCATGCCCTCAGTTCCGGCTGTTGTTGTTGTTCTTGTTCTGGTCGTCAGATCTTAGCGGTGTCGTCGCGAGATTCGGAGTCTCCCGGGTTTGTGTCCTGATCGGTGCGAATCTGGACGTGGGTCGTTTTCGATTTTCAAGAATTGGGTGGTTTTGGATCTTGATGGATTGGATGGGCTCGGTTGCTTGTTTTGATTAGGTGGGATTGAGTTCTGGGGTCGGCGAGGCGAGGATCTTATGCTGCTTCGGTCCTGAATCTGAAGATTGTATTTTTTTTTTGATAATTTATTTGTTTGGCTTGGCATCGAGCTCGCGGTTCGTGCTCATCTGTCGACAGAAGGTATTGATATGCGTTCTGGGATTGGTCGTGTGTGCGCATTTTTGATTGCTCCTTTTCGGTTTTTGGGTGGATGGTGTTTAGGTGAATTCGGTTCTGATTTGCGGACAGTTTTTGTTTGCTCGATTTGGATGATTTATCGGTTTTCAATTGTGGATTGAAATCGGGTGGATCTTATACGGACTGTGTGGTTTCTAGTGGAAATGGGTTTTTCATTCCGTCTTTAAAGTGCTCACCTTTTGCTCTCTTGGTATTGTGAGTATTTCGGATTGAGTGGCGGGTGTTTTGATTGATGAGATGATTATCTTGAATTGTAGAGGCAATGCAATCTGATAATGGGAAGCTATTCATCGGTGGAATATCGTGGGACACAAATGAGGACAGATTGAAGGAGTACTTTGGTGCTTATGGAGAGGTGGTGGAGGCAATCATCATGAAGGATCGAACCACGGGTCGTGCCCGCGGTTTCGGTTTCGTCGTTTTTGCGGATCCGGCTGTTGCCGAAAGAGTGATCAAGGATAAGCACAACATCGATGGCCGGATGGTGAGTGAGTGATCTCAGCAAGTCTACTTATTACTCTGGTATTTCTTTCTCGAGGGTTAATTATGAATTGTTATACATGGTGATGTAAATGCTTCGACTTTCTATTGAGATTACAAGTCCAACATTGTAATTGCGGGATTCTGTATTCAATTAAATTTGAAACTCAATGTGATATTTGCAAACACTTCCTTTTTCTTTTTTTTTTCCCTTCTCCTTCTGTATGAGTACATTCTTTGTCCCATATTCTCTCAATTGGAGATTTCGGAGCTAGTACGTTGCAGTTACATGAGGTTTATTCTTGATCATCAAGTTCTGTGTCCTCAGGTCGAGGCTAAGAAAGCTGTTCCTAGGGATGACCAGAATATTCTGAGTAGGAACAGCGGCAGCATTCATAGTTCTCCTGGCCCTGGCCGCACCAAGAAGATTTTTGTAGGAGGTTTAGCATCCACAGTAACTGAGAGTGACTTTAAGAAGTACTTTGAGCAATTTGGTACAGTCACAGATGTTGTGGTAATGTATGATCACAACACCCAGAGGCCTAGAGGCTTTGGGTTCATCACTTATGATACAGAGGAAGCTGCGGACAAGGTGTTGCTCAATACTTTTCATGAACTGAATGGCAAAATGGTTGAGGTGAAGAGAGCAGTTCCCAAGGAGCTATCACCAGGTCCAAGTCGTAGCCCACTTGGTGGGTATAATTATGGGATGAGTCGTGTCAATAGCTTTCTCAGTGGATACACTCAGGGATATACCCCAAGTGCTGTGGGAGGATATGGACTTAGGATGGATGGTAGGTTTAGTCCGGTTGCAGGAGGTCGAAGTGGATACCCAGCATTTGGCATGAATTTTGAGACAGGGCTTAACCCAAATTATGGCGGCACTACAAATTTCAGTAACAACATCAGCTATGGCCGGGGACTGAATCCTTATTACATTGGCAATTCCAATAGATTTAACAGCACAGTTGGATTCGAAGGAGGCAATGGAGGAAGCTCTTCTTTCTTCAGCTCAGTCACTCGGAATCTCTGGGGAAATGGGGGCCTGAATCAGGCCACGAACCCTACAAGCTCCAGCACCAATACAGGAGCAAATTTGAGCATCGGAGGAAACAGCTTTGGCGGTAGTGCTATTAATTGGGCCTCTTCACCAATTACTGCTCAAGGCGCTGGAAACAGCGCCTCCAATGATAATGCAAATTTTGGTTATGGAGGTGGTAGCAACAGCTACGCATTGGGCAGTGTGGGGTATGGAAGAAACAGCAGATCTGGTGGCCCCTTGACATCATCATATGGTACATCAAATGGTGCTTATGATGGTGCCTTTGCAGACCTCTATGCAAGTGGTTCAGTGTATGGTGATGCTACTTGGCGCCCGCCAAATCCTGAGAGGGGAGGATCTGGTTCATTTGGTTATGGAATTGGCAATGCTGCTTCAGATGTTTCAGCTAAAAGTTCTCCAGGTTATGTTGGTGATTACAGCGTCAATAAGAGAGTGAACTAGAGGTAATGTCTCACTCTGAGATCTCCATGCAATTTATTAGACTCTTTTAGTACTTCTTGACGATTCCTCAACAGAGATTTTTTTTTTGAAAGAACCTTTTATTTTCCTTTCCATATGTCAAGGGGAAGAACAATTCTTTTATCCTGGTATATTTGTTTGATCATTCTTTTAGGGTGCATTTCAGATTAGTCAGTTGTTTTGATTCTAATGTTTACAATAGTTGAACAATATTGCTTTGAGACAAATATTCTACGCTGTTCAAAGAAATACTCATTATCCATAAATTTCGTCTCCTCTATCTCTATTACAGTCTATCACAAATGCCACCAGTTCTTCCCTTTTTTTGAATTGCTAGCCACCATTCTTCTGCCATGACTTAGCCTGTTCCTGAAGTAGATGATTTTATGTCCTCAAATTAAGGAAAAAAATAGATAACTGTTACCCGAGATTCTAATCTGTTGTTATTGTTCTTAAGATGATCCTAAATGATGAAATCCCAGGGTGTCCCACTGATTCCACTGGCCCATTAGGACAATAGGTATAACTTCGTTTACTTATGAGGTTGCTTGGTATGTGAAAGTTTTACATATGGCTTAGAACCCTATTATGTCATCCCCGAAGATCCTTTGGACCATCCAATTTGACAGTTTTGGCTGTTAAATCCTGATGGTGCTACACCATACTGCCATGATTTATCCTTTGGCATATGGTGATAGGCTGATTGCACTGTTTTCTCCTTAATAATGTAATGGTTTTGTGTGATTTTTTTGTGGGGTGGATAAGTAAGTGCATGAGAAGCTTAACTTTTACCTGGTGAAGCTTTTCCAACGGCATATGTGCTGAGAATTTTCTCAAGGGCTTTATCTCCTACTATGGTTGTATTTGGGCAGGTTTGTGTTGGGCCAGATAGTTGTGTTAAGAACCTTAACTATCACATGGCTGAGCTTTTAGGTCATAGCTGCATGTGCACGAGAACTTTCTTGAAGAGTTTAGCTTCTGTAATTAATGCAGTTGCATATGCATTCAGAATTGCAAATTTCAATTGAACCTTTATTTCATGGTTGTCTTAAAGATCCACTACAAGTATTTTCGGGGATAATGAGGGTAAACGTAAAGTTTGTCTGTCTACTCTTTTGGTGCTACCAGTACCAGCTGTGCTGTGATTCCTGGGTATATGCTCACAAATTCATCTGACCATTGATTCCGGATTAGGATATCAAAACATTTAAGCTTGTCTCGAGTACTATTTGACCTTTGCATGTACTTAATATGACCCAAAAGCAGAACTAGGATCCCTTGTGAAATTGGAACTGAGGTCATGAAACTGTCAAAACTTTCATGAATGAAATGGTCAATGTGCTTTTTATTTCTCTACTCATATGTTTTGAGATAACATCTTGGAAAATTTTACATAATTTGCAACAAGATTCATTAAATGCATTGATTCAGCTCAGTTTTCGAAGTCTACGTGTGAGATGCAGGAGCACAACTAGATTTATCAAGTACTAGTTTCTGGTTGATTAGTGAATAATATGAAACCCCAAAAACATTTTCATGTCTATGTGTATGGCTTGATGGCTTAATATACTAGTGAAGGTTAAATCTTTTTTCCGTTGTAGCAGAGCACAGACTGAAAATATCAACGTGCGAAATCATGAACTTTGTGCTGTTTTTGGGTTAACATTGTTTGAAATTATGTGTTTAAAAACACTAGTTTCTAGTCCATAGTGACAGACGAGTTTTCATGCTAGGGAGCAAATGTCATAGTAGTACTAAATTTTAACCTCATATTGGCAGCTTCTGGCACTTCTTCTGTGTTGTGCTACTTTAAGTTCTCCCTCTGTCTCTGTGTGTGTGTGTCTCTCTCTCACAGAAGCCAATGCATTGGCAAATGCTAATATATTAGAAATGCTATTTGAGGTGCTTTTACGTTCCAAGAGTCTGTTGCATTGACTTTGTCTACTCTCCAACATGTGTAGTATGCTAATAATTTCTTTGTTTCCTACTTGAAAGAAAAGGTACATAAGAACACCCCTGTTTAATGAAAGTTAATGGACTCCCCATGCTTTCTGAAATCTGTTGTGCACTCCCATCAAATGTGGAGGATTGGTTCCATTTTCAAAGAAATACCCCTTGTGTGTTGGAGTGCAGTGGAAAACCCTCTCTTAATTTCATTAGAGTAGACAGTGTTCGTGAAATTATCTTTAGAATATTCTATACGATTGGGTTTTGGGTTTGTTTAATTCAATCTGGGAATGATTCAGTTTAGTCCTTCCTCCCAATGTTTCTCTTAGCTCTCTTCTTCACCTCCTTCATTTCCCACAAAAATGAAGAGAGGAAATAAAGAGATATGGCTACACAGGAGTAAAGCATTCATTTTCCGTTTAACGAAACCGACAATATAGTTAAGGTCCTAAATGCTCATTCAATTATATCTCGATATCCATCTAGTATGATGTATGGAATATATGACAAGGTGGAGTGTTGGAGGATGTCAATTGATAGGTCACGTCTTAGAGGCGCAAGCTGTACGTCCAAATGCTTATTTCTACACCGACTAATATTCCTTGGGGAAGGATAATCTATGGTCTTTCCAAACCATCGCGAGAGTTTTTAATGTACATATGTAATTATACATTGTAATGTCCCAAAGTCACTTCTGAATTGCTTTGATCAACCGAGGCATTTCTTAATGAAGGAAAATGGAGCCAGGATTGGGTCTATTGGACTTTCACGTGTTGATATTAGGGAGGAGAGAGAGAGAGAGAGAGAGAGGCATTTCTTAATGAAGAATTGCTTTGATCAACCGAGAGAGAGAGAGAGGGAGAGGGACAGGGAGAGAGAGAGAGAGGGAGAGAGAGAGAGAGAGGCATTTCTTAATGAAGGAAAATGGAGCCAGGATTGGGTCTATTGGACTTTCACGTGTTGATATTAGGGAGGAGAGAGAGAGAGAGGCATTTCTTAATGAAGAATTGCTTTGATCAACCGAGAGAGAGAGAGAGAGAGAGAGAGAGAGAGAGAGAGAGAGAGAGAGGCATTTCTTAATGAAGGAAAATGGAGCCAGGATTGGGTCTATTGGACTTTCACGTGTTGATATTAGGGAGGAGAGAGAGAGAGGCATTTCTTAATGAAGGAAAATGGAGCCAGGATTGGGTCTATTGGACTTTCACGTGTTGATATTAGGGAGGAGATGGTTATAACACTAGACAGGCAATGAGGGCAATGAATACTTGTTGCATCTGAAGTTGAATTGCTTTTATAGTGTGCGGCTGTGATTGATGGACTTTTGTTGTGCTTAAGCATTTATCTGTCGGGATATATCAGTAGTGAATGTTGACCGTATTTTATTTAGAATTTATAGCCATTTCGTGGTCCAAGTTAAAAGTTTGAATCACCTTTATCACATGAGACATCCTAGCTAGTACTTGTTGGTTTTTTCCTGATGATTGTGTATCACATGCATGCATGTGTGTTTCCGCATGCTTCTGTAGAGGTGTCAATTTCGTCCAACTGAGGTCGTTATCCTCCTGTCCTTGTCTACAGGTCGAAATTCAGGCAGCTTTTGTATAGAAATATTGTTTCTTGTTGGAAAGTGAAAATCCTTTGCATCACCATTTCATGTTAGAAGTTGCTTTCATTCAACAGTAATTTATTGTTACACACAGATCCATCTTTTTTTCCTTCAATTGAAGTTTTTTTAGTAATTGTGTATACAAAATATTCAGCATTTTTTTATCTTACCAAAAAAAAAATATTCAGCATTTTGATCTAACAAGTTTGCCATTTTTTTGCATCAGGCATTGCTTCCTAGGGAGGTCGTCTCCATACATTCAGACTGCAGTAGGTGAAGAAGAAATTGGTGAAGCTGGTGAACTATGATTTGGGATCTCTCTCTAAAACTTTGGTCAAAGAAATTGGTTGTTTAGAGCTAACGGGAGTGTCTTTTGGAAAATTAAACTTACAGATAGAAGTTACACAAGGATTTTGTGTTGAGGCTTGAGTTTTTTGAGGTACAACTTTAGGTTGTTTTCTGCTACTTGAGTGATGTAAAATTAGATTTCGGATATAGTCGGAAATGTATCATGCATCCTTGGTGAGGTGGCGATACATAGAAGCATAGACTGATAAATTTTTTCCCCTAGATTTTGATTTCGTCAATTGTCTGGCAAGCTTGTGAGTTCTTGTCCAGGTTCCTTTCTTTCTGCAGATTGTAACTGGAATTCTTGATTTACTAGTGTGAAAACGTTAAGGGATACCCATGTAGGGTCCCGGGAATAAGCTACTACATAATTCGATTCTTTCTACCGTGGATACTATTAATGAGATGCATTTGAGCTTTATTTGATTGCAAAGTCTAAGTTTGTCATCAAGTAGTCATCAAGTTACTTCGTATTTGCTCGGTTTGAACTCTATTTCATCTCGTGGTACGAAGTACTTCTTTGACGTATCTGCTTATGCGTTTGCTTGTGTAATCCAGGATTTTGGTGTAGATTAGTTTCTTGTTCTTTTTTTCACATTCTTGGTAAAAAAAGTTGTTTTAATCCTTGTGAACTTATCTTTTGCTGTCATACACATTTCATTCTGTCGACCAGTTTATGTTGCTCTGGTTAATATGGTTGTCATCTCATTTCGTTTCTTCACTGGGTTAACCAGATCTCTAGGAAAAGCATCAGTCACTGATGTGTTTGTATACATAAGATGTCAGCCTTGATTTCTTTTTCATATGGGGAAGTTTCCAGTACAGTGCACTCACTGGTAATCATGTGCTTCAGGCCCAACATAGAAGGAAAGTGTATGGAACAGAGCAGGTTTGTGAGCTGTGATGGAGCTCTCTGGTCCCATTGGCTGAGTAATATTTTCTTCTTAGGGACAATGAGATGATGATAATGACATTCTTCTCATGGTCCAACAGATCATGCACTAACTATGGTCAGGTCCCAATAGGTTGATCTTTTTAGAAAGGCATCTCTCTCCCCCTCTCATGTGATCACCTTTTATTTGCATCATCTTTTTGAAAGTCCTCTAATGATGAAGATGGCCTAAAGAGAGACCACCTTAGCATCGCTGCAATCGATGGCGATTTGCATGTTGTGAAAGAAGCACATTATGGATTTTACCAAAAAGAAAGAAGCAACTCCTTATCTTACCAAAAAAAAAAAAAAAAAAAGCATTTGTGGAGGTGGAATGTCGCCTTTGTACTCTTTTCAGTCTCCAAGATAAATTTGTAACCAAAATTCCTGGTGTCATAGCGGGTAATCAATTTTATGTACTCTTCATTTACAAAAGCTGGGTGATCCAAATTTGAGCAAATAATTATCCTATAACTAGTAGGGAATATCCTCTTCCTTCTTCAATCTCAAATCCTTGTTTCATGAATAGCAGTTACCTATTCATTTGAGTTTTTGATTCTCTGGAACAATGTCATAATGGCGTAAAAGAGAAGGCGAGATACGAAAGGGCGGGCAGCAGAGCACGAGGAACCACACTGCTGATCTCTCGCCATAGGACTTTTTGGTTGCTGTCATTGCCGTGTCGCTCTAGATCCTCAACGAAGTGCTTTGAATATGCATTTCACTTCTCATCTGTGAGAATTCAGTAGCTAAACAATTGTGATTTAGACTAAGGTACAGAATCTCTTTCCAACCCCCCCGCCCCCAATTCAGCTGTCATGTCAAGCATACTCTGATGCGAGTCGACGAGTCGGCTCTGAAACCAATGATGCAAGAGCAAACGCACCAGATCGAAAAGATGGATAGAATCCCTTGTAACCGTGAACCGCATCATCAGCTCTCGCATAGGTAAGGAATGTGTATATCAGAGGAAACAGAATTCTCAGACATGAAAGCCTGAATCTGATGAGATTCTTTAACCGGACAATACTAGTATTTCTCGAAATGAAACCAACCGATTTAGGAAAGATGAAAGAAGAAAGTTTCATATTACACTCCGAGTTGCTATTGAACTTTTTCTGTGAGTTAATTCAATCTGTAGCTTCCACTCGCTTTCTCAGAACCACCAATCAGTCCCTCTCTCCTCATCTTCTCTTCCTTGGACTTCCTACAGAAAATCACCCAGCTATTGACCTCTAAGGCTATGCACACACCAATCAAAGTGGACAGGCACAAACAGTAGCTCAGCTTCTCGTAGGACCTGCCTAAGCCCATTGCTTCAAATCCTTGGAAGACATTCACGACTCCTATTACCACACAAGCATACCCAACAAAATGGTGGTATGATTTCCAGTATTTCCTGAACTTGTGCGTGGTCCGGGGCCTGAAAAGAAGCGCCAGCGTCTGGAATGCACCGAGGCAAAAAGCCGTGAACCCGAGCTTCCGGTGGAGCCCATAAACCACTCCTGGAGACAATTCCCCGAGCCTAATCCCGATGCCGAACCCGACGGTTCCAAGGAAGAAGGCGGACAGTTGTATCCCGGCATGAGCATAGAACCACGCGGGTCCTAGCGCCTGCACATGCCTCAGGTACCGGGCGATCACCATTCCAGTAGGGAGTAGGATTCCCCAGGCGATGGCATTTATGATCCCGTGAACCGTCTTTAGAGTTCCAATGTTGCTGTGCCGAGAAGCGGCGGATCCTGACAGCACATCAATCGTGGCGATGGACGAGAGATCATTCTCGGTGGTCGGGTGAATGGTTGGTGAATAGCCTTGGACATATAGTCCGCGGTTCCAAACGAAATGGATTCGTGTCTTGTTCGGAGTAAGCCTTAATGTGACATAAATTTGAATTTGAGCTCCATTGTGGACCGTGGCCAGTTTCCCGCCATAAAGCGTGGCGGAAGATGACAAGAGGTGGATGTCGTCAAGTGGGCGAGAAAGAAGCGGTGCCTTTTGGAGCTTGACCGTCGGGTCCAGGACGAACGGGAGGAGCACGATCTGGCCTGAGTTCGGGTCCGGGAAGGCGATGAGCGCGCGAGTCCCTGTCATCTCGGCGGAGGTGGGGTTGATCCCCCACCCGACCCAACCGGATGGGGAGATGAAGGTGCCGAAGAAGGCGAGGTCGAGGGTCGCATTGCGGGGGTGGAAGGTCCAGGCCAGGGAAGCTTGCTGGGTGGGGAGGGAGGTACATTTCTGGAAAGACTTGGTGGATGTAGTGGTGGTGCAGTGAGCAGAGAAGGCAGGTTCAGGACAGGAGGACAGGAGGAGAGAGAGGAAGAAGATCAGATGATGAATTGGCATGGTCATTGTGAATTGTGGAAGAGAAGATGGTGAGATGAAGTTGAAGATGAGTTGGGTACCCTGAGTGACAAGCTCTTGTTGGTGACATTTTTATGTGATGGGTTGGTTGTTGAGGAATTTTTGGGAAGTGAAAGTGATTGCTCATCATAGCTACTCAGGAAGCTGTCTAGAAAAGTCTTTTAGTGCTTGGCTTTGAAGGTAAGATAGCCCTCAAAGATGACAATTCTCGTCATTTTTTCCTCCTTGTCCTACAAATGCTCTTTTCACTTGACATGAGTTCATCATGTTTTGCTTCACTTTGAAGCTAAGTTATTACATGTCCAAAACAACTTTTTGGACATGAGAATGAGAGGTTTCGACACTTTGTATGCCCGCACCGTGACAGAACATCTCACTAATTAATATGGCGACGACGAGGATGGATTGTTAAGAACCTTATAGTGGAATATTGAGGTGGCATCATGACATTCGCTATATACAATCAACAATGATCACTAAAGATAATGGGGGAGATAAATTCAAATGGTTCTCCAAGCATGCATTTGCAATATGATGGGACTACTTTTTATTTTATTTTATTTTATTTTGGTTCGATCATTTATAATTGCACCATCCCGAGTGCAAAAATGCAACTTTATGGACATCACATAAGCTGATCTAATCTCGATAAATCTATAGATAGAAATTATTTGATCTATGAATGTTCACTCTGTTGATACTAATGAATAATATCTAATCGGTTTGTCCCAAAAATATTGAATCACGATTCATCAGGGAAAAATTATCCAAATAGTTATAAATTTATTGTACTTTTGCCTGTTTAATCCTAAATTCTCATGAGCCTTTTGTCAATTTACCAATTGAGTCCATCCAGCTGATTTTGATCGGAATTCTTTAATGTGAACGCCGACTGTCTTACGTGGTATGATCGTGTTGACGTGGAAATTTTTTAAAAATATTTTAATATGTCTTGATATTTTATTAATTTTTATGATTTTTTTTCCTTTTTTCTTCTGCCTTGGCGAGGGTTGCCATCGCCTTCCACAAGTGAGGCTTGGCCGATAGAGGGCTCCCCTTACCAAATTTGGTAAGGCTGGCCCTCGCCTAGGCTAGGGTAGCCTTGCTGGGCGTCACCCGGGCGAAAGCAATGCCCGGTGAGGGGAGCCCTCTCCGAGGTTTACCCAAACCGATTGGGCCTCGCTTGTGACGGTGATGGCGACCCTCGCCCAAGTGAGCTTAGGCCGCTTGGTCATGGCCAGGGGTCGGCCATTGCTTATGTCGAGTAGATGATCACCGGCAAAAGGAGGAAGAAAAAAGAAAGTAAAAAAATAAAAAAATATATCATTAAAAATTTTCTATTTCCGGCTGATTATCCTACGTGGCGCAGCCGGCGTCCGTGCCGCCGACGGACTCAATTGGCAAATTAGCAAAAAGTTAAGAATTATAAATAGTAAAATTGAAAAGTTCAGGGTTTGTGGACAATTTTTCCCAATTCATGAAGTAAGATGCAACTGGTTCGATTGGGCTTCGCAAGCAACAACGGGTCAAAAAGGCCCGACCCGCCTCGTTCGGACACCATCCGCGACGGTCGTCGATCCCTGGAAACCGACACGAAGAAGAAGAAGAAGAAGAAGGAGAAGGAGATGGGGATGGAAGCGAGCTTGGTGGGGGAGCGGGCGGTGCTGGTGCCGTACACGGCGGCGCACGTGCCCAAGTACCACGAGTGGATGCAAGACCCGGCCCTCCTCGCCGCCACGGGCTCCGAGCCCCTCTCCCTCGATCATGAGTTCCAGATGCAGCGCTCGTGGACTCTCGACCCCCTCAGTACGTCCACTATCTTTATCCGTGTTGTGTGGGCGTGTGTGTTTCGATCTGGGTTTGTGCATGTATGTGTGTACGTTCGAATCGCTTCGTGCTCGCGAGCTTCCCTGGATGTTAGCTGCAAATGGGTTGTTGTTTTTGTGGCTCCGATTGCTGATTAGGGCTTCAAATTTCGATCTTTTTCCCTTGCTTCTGAGCAGTGAGCTGACCCATCTGGTTTAGGGTTCTTTCCTGGCGGAGTAGATGTGGGTTGTGTTGCTTGCTTTTTTTAAACCCCTTCTTTGTCCAATCTCTTTCCTTTTGGAGGTTGTCCCGTTGCTTCTGCATAATTGACATTGCGAGGATGGTTCTTGCAGAGCAGACGTTTATCATATTGGACAAGGAAATGGTGGATGGGAAGTACGTGCAAGGAAATCCCCATGTCGAGGGTGAGCGTCATTGTCGTCCGTTTTTCATGTATGTTTTCTGGTTGGTTAGACAAGAAATTCCTGAAAAAGGCCGAAAAGATTGGAGCTTTGCGATGGCTACTCTTTAGGGTAAGAAAAGGAAGGTTTGCCTTACCCATCATTGATCAATTCGGAGGCTAAGTGTTTGCTAATGACGGGTCTGGTAGTCTGCGGTATAACGGTGCTTATGTGGACTGTGTGTCTTTAGACCGGGATGCTTGATTTTTTGCGTCGAAAATATCAACTCTGATGTGAATTCTTGTTCGGTCATGAAGGATTTGGGCCTTCCGGTTGAACTAGGATAATACTCTGTTGAATGTATTCCTCGCATGCTGCAATTTTATAGTTAAAAGAGTTCTAATCTTATGCTTATTCCAGCCATGTTTTTTTCTTTTTGGGTCTGAATTCCAGCCATGGTTGGTGATGTGAACATATACATGAATGATTTGGACGACCCCCAGATGGCAGAGATCGAGATAATGATTGCGGAACCCAAGAGGTACTTGATTTTCTTTTCCAGCATTCCTGATTGATAGGATGGGATTGCAATTGGTAGCTTAACTTGCCTTCTTAGGTGAGTTGTCGATCTCAATGGTACAGAGTAACTAAGTCTAAACTAACTGTATCCAGAGCAATTGAAATTATTATTAGCTTGATACTATTCTAGATGTGACAGTCCTCTTGAATATTTTCTGGAGTTTCTCTTAACAGTCAATTACCTAATTGATTAAATCTTATTAGCTTGATATTATTCTAGACGTGACAGTCCTCTCGAAGATTTTCTGGAGTTTCTTTTAACAATCAGTTACCTTATTGGTTGAACCATATTCCTAAAATATCAACAAACATGTACAGGTTTTCGACATGAGAGGATTTTGTTTGAATATATAAGAAAAATTGATGAGATATGAAGCCAGGTGTTGAGCAAATGGCTGGAACTAATGTTAAATGTAGTATTTTTATCATATTTTTCCGGACATTATGATGAATCATAATCTACATTGATTGCTACTCTTAGAACTTACAAACATTCTTTTGTCTCTCACAATTCATAAAATATATAGATAGATCTTATTTACTACATATATTGTTTTGAGATCTGTTTGGTTATCTCCTCCTATTGGTCCTAGGAGTGCATAACTTACTATAAGTGACACGAGTCTGTCGACTCAGAACATTTGGAAATCATTCGTACTCAGTTATTTCAATTTGATTATATTCTTTGTTGACTCCATATGTTTTGCATTGGTATTAGCTACATTTATTATTGTCTCATTTCTTCTAGCTTAGCCGTGGCAAGGGGCTTGGAAAGGAATCTGTTCTGATGATGATGGCTTTTGCAATAAAAAACTTTGGGATCCACACTTTTCATGCAAAAATCGGAGAATCAAATAGAGCATCTCTTCATCTATTCCAGAAATTGGTCTCTCTCTCTCTCTCTCTCGGTGTGTGTGCATGCATGTGGGTGCGTGCGACTTTGACCCACATCATGGGGATGATACCTTGAGATTGTTATTGCAGTGCTTTGTGGAGTCTTCTTACAGCGAAATCTTCAAGGAGGTCAGAATCTTTTCCCTGCAGTTGGTGCAGATCCTGCTGTATAGTTTTCATTCGTTCTATATGTACTGGTTTATGAAAAATGAAAGTGTTAGTCATCTCTTTGCTGTGCATACATTTTTCTGATTTGTATTTTTATGTTTAAGCGCTGGCATGTGGATAGTCAGTTAGCCGCCGGAAATTTTTCCCTATTTTATGAGCATGAAACAACGTGACCATTGGCCCAGTTCTTTACTTTTAGCTCTATGGCACTCTTCAGAATGTTGTTCTATGATATGTTCATTTCTTTCTTTTCGCTTAGGAATGAAATGGCATTCCCATCTTCTGATCCGTTCTACAGGTGACCTTGGACTTAGATGTGACAAAGGCGAAGCTGGAGGAGCTACAGTATCTACTTGGTGATGTTAACCACGAATAAGAACGAATGTGGTCACCTTTCTTTTTTTAGCTATGAGCAGTTATCTTCATTTGGGAGAGTGTTGCTGACGTGCACAATGATTGGTGCCGAAAGAGTTGAACAGACAAAGTAACAGTTTATACTACATCGCATTTTCTCCCCCCTTATGTATGTAGAAGTCGGCATATGCCCCAAAGATCACTGTTTATCTCTTCATTGATAAGTTTAGGGACAAAATAGGCGAATTATGGCAATATATTTTCAGCTACATTGGGGGCTAGTAGTAGGGGTGAGCAAAAATACCAGACCAAACCGGCTCGTTCTGGGTGGTTCCTGGTTTCTAGAATTTGGAACCGGTGAATATTAGTCCCGGATGGGGCTGATTTTTTTTTAATTCTTATTATTCCAAAATTCCAAAACCTTTATTCCCATTCTTTGCTTGCTTGCTTGCTCTTGCGAACTTTTGCCAAACTCTTTTTCACGTGTGATATGTAATGTAGATTGTAAATGCATTTGAATTGAAGCTTGTGAACCTTGTGGCAAACTCTTGTAGTGATTGTTATGATTGGCAAACTTTGTGGTGAACTCACAAACTTGGTTCTTGATGATCATTATAGCTCTGTTCGTGGAGATGATCATCGTGTTTGACTTATCAGGAGCTTTTTCTGTTAACATCACTAGTGTAGTGGTTTAGCCTATGCAAACACTTGCAGTATTGCAGGGAATAGGAAAAAAAAAGGAGATACGGCCAATTCCTGGACCCACCCAAGAATCAAACCGGACTGGACTGGTCAGTCTGGTTCCCGGGTGGGTCCAAGACTAGGTGGGCGGTTCCCGGTTCCACAAACGGGGAACTGGCCCACCCTGGAATTTATTATCCCTAGTCAATAGGGCATTTTAGCAGCAAGCAAGATGAGGGTCAAGTTAGAAATGCCCTCATGAAGAAGGCTGGCTGGTTCACTGTTAACGATCCCACTGGGTAGTTGAGTTCGGTATTGAGTATAGGTTCTTACATTGCCTTAAAGTATAAGAAACCTCAACATAAGCTCTAGATGTAGATTGAAAATTAGGGAAGTTCATGAGTCGCGCTATGAGTTTGGAATGCTGCAGACTTTCTAAAATAGTATTAGCGTTGTTGACACCTAAATTTTGGCGCATCATTTAGTGTTAATTGCATAGAAAATTAGGGATTAAATTTTTTTTAACCCCTGAACAAAAATATTAAAATTGCATAGCATATAGTTTAGGTTCATATAGATTAATTGCATTCCGCATCAGATCGGCGGTGGCGAGCGAGCTTAAAATTCATCACGTGAATCGAGCTCGGGAATCGAACGAGACTCGACTCATTCGGAAGACGGGGGCCGAAAATCACACGTCAAAAGGGCTTGGTTGTCTTAATTTGAGCTTAAATTAGCCCATTAAGCTTAATTAAAGAAAAGTCCGAATTAATTCAGCCCACTTAGAATTAAATTAAAATGAAAATTAAAGCCTAAGCCCAAGCCTAAGCCCATTAGGACTAAAAAGCCTATCTAATTGACCTAGGTTAGTGTTATATATACATCATTAGGTCAGGATTTTGGGGGGGCTCTCATAATTTTGAGAAGACAATTTCTCAGAGCAAGAGTGAAATAGGTCTCAGAGAGAGAGAGAGAGAGAGAGAGAGTTATTCCTTGCGGCGTTGTCCAAACCAACGACCTCCCATCGTCATCTATCGCTCCGGCCGTTGCTGTCCAAGCTCTCTCCAATGCCAAACAAGCACTGGCATTAATACGAATACTCTCTGTTGATCTCAGCTCGAATTAAATCTTGCTATATATTCCAGTGTTTTGTTTTTGGCAGGTCCTTCTTGTGTTGCGTGGGCTTTTGCTGAATTTTCTACAAAGAACACACGTCCCATATCCAGTGCCTGCGGTTGTGGGTTCTGCTGTGTCGTCTAACGAGTTTCTGTTTTGCTAGACCCTCCCACCACATAGACGGCCGCACATGTTGAAAGACACGGCCACAAAGAGGTAGAGGGAGCATGTTCAGCAGCATAGATGGCCACAGAAAAAAAGAGCCGCAAAGAAAGGACGTTGAAAGAGATAGAGAAGTGGTGTTGATTTCTCTAAGAAAGCATTACACGAAGGAGTCGTCCTCACGGCAAAAGTCAAAGAGCTCTTGGACGTTAAAGCACTTACATAGAAGTCCATTGGCCAAGTGGACGCACAAAACACAGACCAGGAGACACTTGGCCGTGAAAAGGACTTTTGGAGGCACGCGGTAAAAAGCTTCAGAGGAGAGATTCAATCCATTCACGCCACACATCTTCCCGGGCATATCCCAATCTTCACCATCGCTCCCGACGTCGCGCCGCCGCTCGTCCCGATCCGTAATCCCGATCCGCTGCAAATTCAAATTTGGAAATAAATTTGCAAATCAGGTAATTATCCTATCCCGATTTGATTTGAATATTTTGTTGCCTAATTTGTGCTTATTGATATCTAATTTTGTATATTTGAATAATAAGCATTATCTCAATTAGGATTTGTTTCTTTTTTTAAAAATCTTAGATATCTATTACTCCTTAAATTTGGATATCAGTTAGAATTTTCAAAATCTTTTGAATATATCCAAAATATTTGAGATATCTAAATTTTTTAAGATGTGATCGATTAGGAAAATTTCCTAATCCGCAACCGCACACGTGGAAATAAATCTATCTATCAGGCTTTAGATAGAATTATTTCCATAGCGGGTATTTCGAATTTTAGGGTCGATCTGTCAGGCTTCAGATCGAAATTTAATTCGAAAGATTTCGCGGTTATTTTTTTTACTTGATTTTAATTTCGAATTTCGATAAAAAAAATTCCAAAAAGATTGTTTTAGATTAGGTCAATTTCTTTAGTTTAAAATCGCATGTTTAGATAATTGGCATTTTTAATTCCGAATTTCATTAAAAAAAATACAAAAAAAAATAATGTGCATGTCATTAGAAATAGGTCACGTCGTCGCATGACATATAGTTTGCATATTAGGTTGCATTAATCGCATGTCAATTTTTGCACGTCATTACATATAGGTTAGTTTTCATTTAAATAAGTAAAAATCAAAAAAATCAAAAAGAAATTTCTACACCTTTGAACTCTAAGTTAGGATTTATCAAAATTGTCAAATTGAGTATTTTTCTCAAAATTGGTACCGAAAGGGCGTTAGGGAATCTAACGTAACCAAGTCCCGAATTTATGATTTCTGGTTCGTAGAAATAAAATAGTACTCCCGCTATTTTATTTAGGTTTCTAATCAACCTACCCTAAATGATTAGTGGCGACTCCCGTTGAAAATATTTGCATGCTCACAATTGGACCTAAGTTGCGATTTGGTAGAGTTTGGGAAAACTCGAGCTAGGTTAGTTAATTTAATTGATCTAGTAATCCATTAGCCTAAGATCGAAACTCGATTTTTTTTAGGTCGCGACAGCTTGGCGACTCCGCTGGGGAAAAACTTGAATTTTTTTTTGAAAATTTAAGGAGGACTTAGGCCAAAAAAATTTTTATGGAAAAATCACTTGATTTGACAAAATTTGATTGAATTCTCATTCTTAGGTGTTAAATGGTTTTGCAGGATGGGAGTTATAAGGGGAGTAGTGATTGGCTAACCATTTATTTTGCAGGCTTGGTGGAGTGGAATTGTGATTTAATTTTTGCACTATTGAAGCGTTGTTTGCATATAATTGTTGTGCATGATTTACAGTATTTACACTACACCACACACAACCTGTGATCGGACCTGGGTCACACCCATAGTTCTAAGATGGTATTTAGATTGTTCTTTAACTTTGGCGGTAAGACCTCGCTAAAGGTTATCCCATTTGGATCCCGAAAAATTTTCAAAAAATGGCTCAAGGGTCGTCCTCATGCACGTGAGGCTACTACGCATGGAGGTTCCCCTTGTCGACCGAATCAAGCCGAAGTGATTGAACCCGACTAGTCATGACTATTGTATGCCAGGCTGCGGCTAGTCATGATGAGTGTGCGCGAGGCTGCGACATGTCGTTCCGTTCATCACTTCATTTTGCAAAAGCCTTTAGGGTAGATAGATTAAGGTTTAAACTCACGATTCATGTGCATGTCTCTGTGATTGACATTCTCTCCCCAAGGATGGTAATTTCTCGAGCTTTATCTTTAGTTTTCTTCATCTTATTTTGAGTCGGTCCATGATTTAGGTTGAGTCATTTGGCACGTGGCCTCTAAAAGAGGAAGACCGTTTGATTTCTTGTTTGGTTTAGGGAGTTTTTCTTTCTTTTTAGGATGGAATGTTAGCTTACATTTGTACTTCATGCTATTAATGTTTTCTGGTAATAAATGTCGTTTCTGAACGATTTTTATAAGAATTCTTTTCAGACACCTTCCATCTTGGGCAATTCAATGAAAGCATTAAACTATAATTCGTAAATTTTGGAATTAGTCCAGGTTTTTATTGAATAAAGTAATTTGGAATTTCGAGATTTACTGGACGAATCGGTCTTTTGAAAGAAATTTCATCTTGAGGGTCTAGAGGATGTCATGGACCGACTCGTTATTCTTACTCGTTGTATTCATTCGATCGTTGCTTTTTGCAGGTAATTTGCCACGGATCCCCCTCATCCTCATAATACTCGATCGGTGATCAAAAGAAGGATGGCCAATCAAGCTGAGATTACGGCCATGAATGACGAAAAGCTAAAGGAACACATGAACATAATCAATGAGCAGATCGCGACTACCATGTCCAAAATGATGAATGATCTCATGGCCAAGCAGCAGCAGATCAATGCTGCCTCTCAATCGGAGATTCCACTTCCAGCCCGTCAAGGCCTTCGCCTTGACAAAACTCCTGTAGTGAATACTAATCCCACCCTTCAACTGGAAGATGTCATTCTGACTGATACTAGTGCGTCTCCAGCGGCCCATGTTCTTCATCCACCCCCGAATGATGAGAACGCCAAGTTGTTGGCTAAGCTCGACCAGAGGTTACGTGAAGTGGAGGGAACTCAATGTGTTCCATCTGTTGATCTGTCTATTTTTACCCGGGTCCAAGTGCCCGATAAATTCAAAATGCCAGCCTTCGAGAAGTATGACGGCACCTCAAACCCGATTCAGCACATCGACATGTACCAGGGGCTCATGAATAGATATGTTTCTAATGGACCTCTAATGATCCAAACCTTCCAAGCAAGCTTGAAGGATGCCGCAATGAGGTGGTATACTAACCACCAGATTAACCGGAAAGACTCATGGGAAGAGGTGGCAAACCTTTTCGTCAAGCACTTCAAGTTCAATCTCGATGTCACCATTACAAGGGAAGACCTGGAAAGAGCTGAGCAGAAAAAGGACGAGACTCTAAAGGAGTATGCCACTCGCTGGAGGAACATGGCGGGACAGATCACGTCTGAACCCTCAGAACGTGACTTAATGAAGTTGTTCGTGTCCACCCTACCACAACCGGTTCGTTCACGAATGTTAGTGACGGCCGCCCAATCTTTTGGCCAACTGATAGCCATGGGTGAGGAGATTGAGACCGGACTTAAGAAAGGATGGTACAGTGAGTCAGGTTTATCAGGCAATAAATTTACTAATAAGAAGGACAAAGAGCATGTCCCCGAAGTCAACATGACCTATGTACAGAAGACGCCAGCTTAGGTCCCGAAGCTACAATTTAGCACCCAGCAAACAACCTCTTATGGGCGGCAAAGCCAGCAGGATTCACGCCAGCAGCGCAAAACTCGTCAGTTTACTCCACTTCCTGGGACATTATCTCAGGTACTGGCAGTGTTAAGGAAGAAGAACCTGCTAAATTCAGCAGCGCAAAACTCGTCAGTTTACTCCACTTCCTGGGACATTATCTCAGGTACTGGCAGTGTTAAGGAAGAAGAACCTGCTAAATTCAGAGCCACAAAGATCTAATGTTGCTGGCTATGCAAGGTATGATCCGTCGAAGAAATGCGATTACCATAGAGGTGAAGTTGGGCATTCGACAGATGATTGCCAAGTACTCAAACATCGAGTGCAGGATCTACTCGAGACAGGAGCGTTTGCGCTACAGCCAGCCGGTAACCCCAATGTGCAGAACAATCCACTCCCTGATCATTCGAGCAGTGCAAATGTTGTCCTTGGTCCGGGAGTCAAGCAGGTTCAGGGCTTCAGGGTCCCTCTCGAAGATATGTTCGATGCTTTAGTCCGAGCTGGTTATGTTTCGACTGGTGAGGTGGTGTCACTCGGTGAGATAGAAAAGAAAGTGGATGAGTTGGTGAGAAAAGGAATGATTGGGACAACGGATGAATTCGGGGTAGTGGCCACTATATCTCAAGTCATCATTGACTGGAATGAAGAACTCGCAAGGATGACCGATGAACAAGTTAAGTTGGATCCTGACATGCCCCCTCTCGAGGACGCCTCTGACAATGACCACGGGATCATTATACCCGATGCTTCGGAAATATTGGTCCTGGCATCACCTCAGCCCTACGCTTATGAAAGTAACAAGATGGTTCCATGGTCGTACGACGTTGATCTAAAGCACAAGGTTCAGGACCTCTTAGATACTGGGGCATCAACATTTCGTGCTTCATATCTCTACCAAGGCCGAGATGATCTTCTCATAGTTCCAAACATCCAGACCACATCCCCGAGTCCTGCAAGAATGATACATGAAGAGAAGGAGGTAATCGACACCCTGGGGCAACCGAGCGGCAAGTTCGACTACTACGTGAAATATTCGGCTCCCCCGAGCTTCTATATTAACCCGCGTGATATCGTGCCCGATGGATGGGGAGGTATGGATGATTTAACACCTCCAGTGACAGAAGATCCTGATGATGCGATGGAGGGAATCACTGCTATGTTCAATAACATGTTCATTGAAGCTATCGAGGAAGGACCATTGGTTGAAATGGGCACTGGCCCGCGAGAGTAACACCTTTATTTTTTTCGCACACTCCCCTTGCGTGGGAATTTCTATTGCTTTCTAGGACTTGCCCCGTCTTGGGAGCTGCTTTTTAGGATTTTTTCCTATGACTTTATTGTCCCAGTTTCCATTCCAATAAATGTAATTTATTTGGTGATAATCAATGAAATTACAAATTATTTTCATTTTTTTAGGGCATGTTGAAGTACATCAAACCAGCTCGGTGATGATATCCAACCGATAAAAGAAAAATATAGTCCAAGGAGAATTCTGAGGCTTGGGCTTCTTCATGCTTCCTCGTGTTAAAACCTTTTTGAAAAGAATTTCAAAATAAATAAATAAATCAATCAATAAAAAATGCAATGCTTAACCCTGTTTGTCCTTCTGAATCCTCTACTTTATGTTTCAGGGGCAACTCCATATTCTCTTGTATATGGTATGGAAGCAGTGCTACCTGTTGAGGTTGAAATTCCTTCGTTACGTATTCTTTCACAAGTACAATTATCAGAAGCAGATTGGATCCAACAAAGATTGGACCAGTTGAACATGATTGACGAGAGAAGGCTTAGAGCTCTATGTCATGGCCAGTGCTACCAACAACGAGTTGCTAAATCTTTCAACAAGAAAGTCAAGCCTCGACATTTTCAGGTAGGTGAAAGTTATTGCCGATAGTTCCTCTTGCAGAAGGAAAATTCGTCCCAAATTATGGCGGCCCGTACATTGTGAAGAAAGTCATTCCAGGAGGTGCTTTGATTTTGGCCGAGATGGATGGTCGTGTTTTTTCCAGTCCAGTTAATTCTGATTCTGTGAAGAAATATTACACTTGATTTGTACTCATTCTGACTTTGTTTCTATCAAGTGTCAAGTTGAATTTTATGAATCAATTAATGTTACTAAACTCTGTTTGAGGAAGGCTTTAATTTGGCAATCTATTTCTGTCCTAATGAAGAGATCATATTACATGAGAGACTTCAAGACGACGAAAGGCAAGACATTTCCATACACGTCCTGAATAATAATCCCTAGTGCGAGTTGAGTGAAAATTCCGTGCTGACAAGGTAAAGGATTATCTCACGAAAAGTATGACGACCAAAATGATGAGAGGCATTCATTTCCTCTATCTAAACACTACAGGTTATCATTTGCTTAACCCATTTTGAACGGAGTTTCATTTCTTACCCCTGTCAGGAACAATCCCATACCGGGGCAATTTCTTAGAAAGTTCAAAATGGTTAGAATTTTCTTGCTTTCACTTGCATCAATCTTCAAGTATATTTATTGCATGCAAGTTCTGTGTTAGCTCGAGTGCCTTAGATATGACGAAGAGCATTTCTTTCTATATCCCTACACATTATACCCTTTGCATACCCAATTTGAGCGGTGAATTCATTTCAACCCAATTGGTGATCATTCTTGTGATAGACAAATGAAATCATCTCAAGACAAGTTTAAGGTGACTTAGGGAAAATGGAAGCTCGAAAGAAAATTCATCAGAAAGAGCTCGAAAGAAAATTCATCAGAAAAGATGCAAAAGGACTCCATCAAATCAAAGTTCTCTCTCTCAAAAAAAAAGAAAAAAAAAAGAAAATCTCTCTCTCTCAAAAAAAAAAAAGAAAGAGAAAAAAGAGAGAAAGAAAAGTTTCAGCAAGAACTGAGTCGATATGCAAGATCATTCTTCAAAGAAAAGATCATTTGAAGGTTCATTTGTGGAGCGATTGCTAGATGGGATGATCACCAATCTCCATGTTCATAATACCCCTTTTGATGAAAATAGGTCATTCCTTTCAAGCCTACCCGAACCTACGTTACAACCATTACCGAAGTCTCTTCAGAATAGGGCACTTGAGTTAACGTAGAATTTCAAATGCTCATAAATGTTGCTCGAAGAAGTGCGAGCAAGATTTTTCTATCTCATTTTTGCAGCATTCCTGACTTGTAAACCCGGAACAGCTGGTGATATCAATTCTTTCAATAGCCTCGACTCGAAGAGTCCCTTTTGCTAAGCCATTGACCAAGCTCACATTTTAGTCCTTATAAAGACCTCTCAGATTGGCTAAATCATACTGATTTTGAGAATATCCGAACCCTTGTCAAGCACGATGAAGAGAGTTCGAGTGATTCTTATACCCGTATCAAAGGTCGGGTCAAAAGCCTTTCATTGAGAGTGAGTGGAAAGTCCTTTCTGATTAAAGGTCTCTAATTTAATATGATCAAAATGTCAAAAGGACGAAATGGTTGTTCTTATTAATAAATTTCCTAGTAAAGCTTTGTAATGCAAGCAGATTCATGAATTATATTTTCTCTGCCTCTGTGCATGTGTTATTTTAACCTTTTCTCAGGTAAAAACAGGAGCGATGCCATTGACTCTGTCATAAGAAGAATTCAGGTACGTCTGCTAATTATTCTTCATTGTTTTTCTCTTCGGAATATGAGAAATTATCTCTCTCATATGTTCACCAAGTGAAACAGGTGACATTTGGTGTTGCTAAGTGGAGTACGAAGCACACCCCATCTCATGTTCGCCCAGTAGGATAGGCGACGTAATTTCACATTTGGTGTTGCTAAGTGGAGTCCGAAGCACACCCCATTTCATGTTCGCCCAGTAGGACAGGCGACATAATTTCACATTTGGTGTTGCTAAGTGGAGTACGAAGCACACCCCATTTCATGTTCGCCCAGTAGGACAGGCGACATAATTTCTCATTTGGTGTTGCTAAGTGGAGTACGAAGCACACCCCATTTTATGTTCGTCCAGTAGGATAGGCGACATAATTTCTCATTTGGTGTTGCTAAGTGGAGTACGAAGCACACCCCATTTTATGTTCGCCCAGTAGAATAGGTGACATAATTTCTCTTTCGGTGTTGCTAAGTGGAGTACGCGGCGCACCCCATTTTATGTTCGCCCAGTAGGATAGGCGACATAATTTCTCTTTTAGTGTTGCTAAGTGGAGTACGCGGCACACCGTATTCTTATGTTCGCCCAGTAGGACAGGCGACATAATTTCACATTTGGTGTTGCTAAGTGGAGTACGAAGCACACCCCATTTCATGTTCGCCCAGTAGGACAGGCGACATAATTTCTCTCTTGGTGTTGCTAAGTGGAGTACGAAGCACATCATTTCATGCTTACCCGAATGAAGGAGGTGACATGATCCTTTTCGTGATTGTCCAGTGGTATGGACAACACATCCCATTTTTTCTTCATATCATGCGCTATTTCGCATCTGTAGGAAACTACAGGTAACAGATAGGCGATCATGTACCTTGAGAACCTTACTTCCAGTGGACTAGAAGTTTGGAGATCGAGGGAACTTAAAGCATTATAAAGCTTTCCCCCACTTAGACGCTTTTTGTGCGATCCGTATGTAAGACTCTTTCACCGCTCCGCATGAAGTGAGAAGCCTTAGCATACGTTCCTTATTGTTTGCATATCATGCATCATCATTAAAAAAAAAAATCATTCATTATTTTTCATAGTTTAAATTTAGGTCTCAGTCTTTGAGCGAAACCTCTACGAGCCTCCACTCAAAGAGGGGCAGCTGTTGACACCTAAATTTTGGCGCATCATTTAGTGTTAATTGCATAGAAAATTAGGGATTAAATTTTTTAACCCCTGAACAAAAATATTAAAATGGCATAGCATATAGTTTAGGTTCATATAAATTCCGCATCGGATCGGCGGTGGCAAGCGAGCTTAAAATTCATCACGTAAATCGAGCTCGGGTATCGAACGAAACGCGGCTCACTCGGAAGACGCGGGCCGAAAATCACACGCGAAAGGGCTTGGTTGTCTTAATTTGAGCTTAAATTAGCCCATTATGCTTAATTAAAGAAAAGCCCAAATTAATTCAGCCCATTTAGAATTAAATTAAAGCCTAAACCTAAGCCCATTAGGACTAGAAAGCCCGACTAGTTGACCTAGGTTTGCAATATAAATACATGTTTTTGCTTCATAATCAAAGGGGGGGCTCTCATAATTTTCAGATCAGATTTTTTGAGAGAGACACGAGTGAATCGCGTGAGAAAAAGAAAGGGAGAGAGTGTGTCCAGAGAAGAGAAAAACTGCACAAGCGGTACTCTCCCTTAGGTGTTCTGACGGCAGCCCTTGGCATCCATCCGGCGTCTACCTCCTTTATCCCTGGCCGTCAAGCTCTCTCTCTTTGGAGCATTGCAATCGTTCATCCACACGCACAGCTGCAAGTCCTGGGGCGTCCAGCCTCTGTTTTGCTCTCTGCATCGAGCGCCTTTACGTCCACAGGACGACATCATGGAGCGTAGGACCGAAGATAACACCACCAAAAGAAAATAGCACAGAGAGAGTTCAAGTGGTGAAAATCTGGTGAAAAGGGAAGACTTTGACCACGGCTTGAAGAGAAGAATCCTTGCTGAGACCAATAGCAATCCTTGACGTTGACCCCGCTACTGCTTTGCCAAGCCAACACCCTTGTCGCACACCTCCACAAGCCGTTGCATGCCCACTACCATACCACCTCCATCGTGTGCCACCGCCAAGCCGAGCCGCGACGCGTCCTTCCTTCTTCTTGGCAATTACCCATCGACAAATTGAAGAAATCAAGCACCATCGAGAGAGCCACCAACGTGTTCTTCAAGCACATCCCCGACGTGCTTGTCCGACACACCCCCACCACAACGCCAACATCCTCCGAAGTTGCGGCCATCCCTGACGTTCATCGCCCTCTCGTGCTGCTGTCCCGCGGAGAGTCGCTGCCCATAGCTGCGCCAACCACCGCCGCGGCACGTCCGCCGCCGCCGCTCCGTCTGTGAGCTCGGAGCCTAGCCGAGCTGCCCCTGCGCCACCGTCGCCGCTCCCGACGCCGCGCCGCCGCTCCCGACGCATCCCGATCCGCAATCCCGATCCGCTGCAAGTTCAAATTTGGAAATAAATCTGCAAATCAGGTAATTATCCTATCTTGATTTTATTTGAATATTTTGTTGCCTGATTTATGCTTATTGATATCTAATCTTGTATATTTGAATAATAAGCATTATCTCAATTAGGATTTGTTTCCTTTTTTTAAAAATCTTAGATATCTATTACTCCTTAAATTTGGATATCAGTTAGAATTTTCAAAATCTTTTGAATATATCCAAAATATTTGAGATATCTAAATTTTTTAAGATGTGATCGATTAGGAAAATTTCCTAATCCGCAACCGCACACGTGGAAATAAATCTATCTATCAGGCTTTAGATAGAATTATTTCCATAGCGGGTATTTCGAATTTTAGGGTCGATCTGTCAGGCTTCAGATCGAAATTTAATTCGAAAGATTTCGCGGTTATTTTTTTTACTTGATTTTAATTTCGAATTTCGATAAAAAAAATTCCAAAAAGATTGTTTTAGATTAGGTCAATTTCTTTAGTTTAAAATCGCATGTTTAGATAATTGGCATTTTTAATTCCGAATTTCATTAAAAAAAATACAAAAAAAATAATGTGCCCGTCATTAGAAATAGGTCACGTCGTCGCATGACATATAGTTTGCATATTAGGTTGCATTAATCGCATGTCAATTTTTGCACGTCATTACATATAGGTTAGTTTTCATTTAAATAAGTAAAAATCAAAAAAATCAAAAAGAAATTTCTACACCTTTGAACTCTAAGTTAGGATTTATCAAAATTGTCAAATTGAGTATTTTTCTCAAAATTGGTACCGAAAGGGCGTTAGGGAATCTAACGTAACCAAGTCCCGAATTTATGATTTCTGGTTCGTAGAAATAAAATAGTACTCCCGCTATTTTATTTAGGTTTCTAATCAACCTACCCTAAATGATTAGTGGCGACTCCCGTTGAAAATATTTGCATGCTCACAATTGGACCTAAGTTGGGATTTGGTAGAGTTTGGGAGAACTCGAGCTAGGTTAGTTAATTTAATTGATCTAGTAATCCATTAGCCTAAGATCGAAACTCGATTTTTTTTTAGGTCGCGACAAGCGTCTAGTAAGTGACAGAGCAATGCAGAGAAAGGCAGTGTGCTGTTGCCCTATCTAGTTTTGCTTAGTTCTTGAGTAGCTTTCTTGAGTAGCTTTTCTCGTGATTATTCCCAATGGAGATTTACAAATGGTATGTCACATGAATTGTGAAGTGAGATTGAAAATCATTTGGGTTCTTTTGGATTATAAAAGGCCCCTTGTGCAGCTAATCACCCATATCTCGTGCTTATTTCGTCTAGATCAACAAAAGAAGTGCCTTCATGGATTGTGCTTGAGGGAGGATGAGTCTTGAGAGGCGTATCTGTAATCTAAAAAAATCAGGGTTGCAGCTCAGGAGCATTGTGCCGTAAGTAGGATTTGATTGTGTTTGTGTTAATCAACGACTAGTCTTGCATTTGCGGCGACTACCACGTGGGGCATGTGAATGAGTTCTTCATTGATGCTTCAGAAGCAAGAAGGCAACTGCATACATCTACACGTTTGGTCTGACGAGGAATGCAGGGGAAAGAACATGCTCCGAAGCGGATGTGTCAGCGAACAATTTCAAGGTCGTCAGCGTGGACGCAACGCAAAGTAATGTCTTGATTCATTGTTTCAGCTCAACTTTAAACAAGTTGTTCCCTTATTATAATCACCACAAAAGTTCATGTTGGTTCAGCTGAAAGCAAAGCAGAGGGAGGACGTGTTCGTCACTAGGCCGCTTTATTGTATTCATTCTACATCGAAACGGCACCCATTGACTACCGGGTGGTGATGCCGTTTCAGCGTAATACAGAAAAAATCAACAAGAAGAAGAAGAAGAATGTCTAGAAGCTCAAAGCTGTGGGCGACGGTTACGTTTGCGTCCGGTTGAAAGCGAGGAAGGTGGTTCTTTAAACTCAAGCCTCTGATGCAATCACGTAGATATAAGGCCTAGTCAAACTTCCTCTCCTTGATTTCTCCTCCTCTTAGGTAGCGAATGATAACCATTCTGTTCCGGAATGAGTTCCTGAACCAGAAATAGAAAAATCTATTTCTGGTTCCTGGATGAGTTTCTGGGAAAAAAAACCCGTTTGATAACGACCAAAAATTTCTATTTCTGGAACAGAAACCCGTTTGATAACAGCACAAAATTTCTATTTCCTGAAACAAAAACCCGTTTGATAAACAACACAAAATTCTATTTCTAGGAACAAAAATCCATTTTTTTAGAAATGGAATAAAAATAATTCAAAAATTCAAAAAATTCATAAAAATCTAAAAAAATTTCAGAAAATCCAAAAAAAATTGAAAATTTCCAGAAAAAAGCATCAAATTGTTGAGAAAATAAAAAAAATTCAGATTTCTGGATAATATGAATTTTGTTGACTTTTTTCAAAAAAAAATCAAGAAATTAAAAATTTCAAAATTTCACAGAATTGCTTAGAATATCTATAGCCACCCACTTTGAGTAAAATTTAAATTTTTTGAGGTGCCGAAAAAAATAAAAAAATAAAAAATAAAAAAAAATTCAAAATTTCATTAAATGACTTCGAATACCTGTGGCCACCCACTTTTTGAGTAAATTTTAATTTTTTTGAGATGCCCAAAAAATTTTTAAAAAATTAAAAATTTCAAAACTTCACAGAATGGCTTAGAATACCCGTGGCCAACCATTTCAAGAGAAATTTAATTTTTTTGAGATTTCAAAAAAAATTTAAAAAAATTAGAAATTTCAAAACTTCATAGAATGGCTTATAGAATACTTGTGGCCACCCACTTTGAGCGAAATTTAAATTTTTGTAAGTACAAAAAAAAATCTACAATTTCAAAACTTCACATAATGGCTTAGAATACTTGTAGCCACTCATTTTGAGTGAAATATAAAATTTTTGAGGTGCCCAAATGGTATTTTTGATTTTTTGCTTTTCTAATTTTTATTTCGTCACCTAAAAAAATATTAAATTTCAGCCAAAGTGGGTGGCCACAGGTATTCCAAGCCATTCTGTGAAGTTTTGAAATTTTTCATTTTTTAATTTTTTGATTTTTTTGGCACCTAAAAAAATTAAAATTTCGCTTAAAGCGAGTGGCCACATGTATTCTAAGACATTCGGTGAAGTTTTGAAATTTATGATTTTTTTAATTTTTTTTTCAAATCTCAAAAAAATTAAATTTCTCTCGAAATGGGTGGCCACAAATATTCTAAGCTATTCTGTGAAGTTTTGAAATTTTTAATTTTTTTATTTTTTTCGACACCTAAAAAATTTAAATTTCCTCAAAGTGGGTGGCCACATGTATTCTAAACCATTCTATGAAGTTTTGAAATTAAATTTTCCATTGGATTCGTAACGTTACGTACGCCCGCACACAAATTCCAGTCAAATTAATGCAAATGGCCAAGCATTGGAACGAGTCTTTAGCATTCAACCACCATCGCTCTCGATATTTGCTCTCAATATTTGTGAGTATGCATCATTCCTCATAATATCCCAAATGCTTATGGAGAAAAGTAAACCAAGCACATCACATTACAAGAGCCAATATAGTAGGAGATCCCAAAATACCACGTCACATTACAAGAGCCAACATAAAAAATTCCTCAAATACAAAATAATGGAAATACATTAGAAAAGTGGGAAACACATTTTCATGGAATCTCCGCCATATTATTATCAATTGCCAATTGATTGGCAATTCTTTTCCTAAGCATGTTGATCTCCATATCCTCCTCAGTCGATGTATCGTCAATAACCTCATCTTGTGCACTTCCAAACGGGTACTCTGAATCACCATATTGGGAAAAGTTCTTATCCATCTTGTCTTGATCACGGATGTAATTATGTATAGCACAACATGCAATTACAATACATGACTGCTTTTGAATTGAAAATGAAGGCATGTGTCTCAAAATGAAAAAACGATTCTTTAACACCGCAAATGATCTCTCAATAACATTCCTCAGTGAAGAATGCCTGTGGTTGAATAATTCTCTTGCTGTTGTTGCCTGCCTCACTCTACCCCTAAAATCATTAATATGATACCGTTCCCCTTTGAAAGGAGTCAAAAATCCCGGAGCTGCAGCATAACCAGAATCTACCACGTAGTATTTGCCTAGCAAAATGTATTCATATATTGATCATGATTCGCAAATGCAATACAATTATAAAGAAAATTATCCCTTGAAAAACAAGCAAATACCTGGTGGAGGTCGAGGAAATTGTAAGCGATGTGTCTCGAGGGCTGCCGAGAGCACCCGACAATCGTTGGCAGAGCCTTCCCAACCAGCATACACAAATGTAAATTTCATATCAAATGAACAAACACACATCACATTCTGAGTGGTAATTCCTTTCCTGCCTCTAAATGGGATCTGTTTCGACACTGGTACAGAAGCATGAATGTGAGTACCGTCAATAGCGCCTATGCAGCCCTGTTATTTCAGCAACCCCTTGCATTATACAAGATTATCAACAAAAATGTAATTGACGGTGTAAAGGAATGTATGCAAATCCTACCTTGAAGTAAGGATTATATTTAGGATTGATAAGAATTTCTTCTGGGACAACATCAAATGAAGGTGGTACGATAATTTCTCTTGCCAAATTCAGAACTGCTTGCAACACTTTAGCAAAGTACTTGCTGATAGTTTGTCCCGAATGTTGGAATCTCTCACATAAATCTCTATTCGAGTTCTTGTGCGAAATCATAGATAAAAATATCCCAACTTGTTCGTCTACCCTAATATATCGACTATCTGCCAACCAACCCCTTGCCTTCATTAAATCACAAAGGTTGAGAAAAACATGCCTCTCCATTCGAAAAGCTTCATATACCCTATCTGAATGTCCATAAAGAATCTCTCTCATCCATTCAGGCCCTGACAATTTACTGTCCCTAATAGGTTCTCTCATGTGCATAGACATGTTCATCAAAACAGTACACATCCATGCTTTCAGTATATTAAGTTCAAAATCATCGAAGACCTGTTCAATTGGTTCAACTGATGCTATTGGACCATTATTGCTGCTACTTTCACCGCCCTCCATATTACCTATGCCCTCGCACGAAGAACACAAACACACCAAATAAGTCAGGAATCAACAGTAGCCATAACGTCATCATAGTTCCATAATTAACAATAGCCACGTCATCATAGTTACATAATTAAAAACAAACCAAATACATCATAGTTCCATAAATAAAAACAAACCAAAGTATCTCAATGACACAAGTCATTAAATGAAAATAAAGCAAACATGAAAAAGTCATCGTAGTTCTCAACATCTATTCAAAGAGATTCAAGAAGACCGCGTCTCCTTTCAGGTAAAGATAGGACGAAACCCTCTCTCCAATTGGCACTAAGGCATGCTTGGTTCATAGCTTTGTTGTAAAGATTCTGCTCTAAGTCAGGCATATCGTTTAAGATGGCAACCACAGCTCCCATGGAGTAGGGGTTCTCGGGTGGAGGGGCATGTGAGGTGATGGAGCCACTTGTTGATTGATCCGCCTTGGACTTGATCATATCTTGAATGGCTTTGCAGGTGCTAGCAATATCATATGCGCTACTCTTTCTCCTCCTCTTGGAATTTGGAGTCCTATCCAACTTGTGATTCTCACAAACTTTCGTGGCACTCACGTCAGGTGTGAAGACTCCATCACTAAGTTCGTTTGGATCACCTACAAAAGCACTACCACCATTGTCACCAGCACTACCATTGTCTTCCCCCTCCGACACCACCAAGTGTTCTGCATTTCCTACTGCGTAATCCCCAGTAGCATACGTATCGCCAAACACGATACACAGATCGGGATATTGAGGAAACCCATCCTTTCGGAATTTAGCCCATTCGATGTTATCCTGCAATTTCAAAAATAGTGACATACGTCAGCAACATAATCGAGACATATATCCACAATAAGAACAAAATGACCCAAAGTAAACTGATACCTTGATGTGATCATCCCATACACTTGGATCCTCCACAATAACCGTTTTGTTAACATGATCCCATCCAAATCCAGATTGTGAAAGAAGCTTCTTATAACTCGCATACTGTCTCCTCAATTTGTTTGTCCTGTTCTTCAACTGAACTACAGTAAACTGGAGTGTTGTTCGTTTATTGAACTCGGTAACTATGTTATTCCACCCTACTTTGTTGTAGGTAGTAGTGGTGCGATTTCCTCTTTTTACCTCGTCAACCATTAAGCTTACAAGCAAATTGGTTAAAGGTTCAGTCCACTTTGCCACAAATGCCTCTTTTTGAGAAGCCATTTACCCTTAACTGGTTGAACATCAAATAAAGCACATCATAGGGTGTACCAATTCCAATGCAGAAGATTTGATGTAAAGAGCCATATCATCTACAATTTGAACCGTTCGGTGTACATGTGCTTTAATGTTGAGTGTTCTGATAGATAATTAGCGCTAACTTTATTGTTTGAGAAATTCATAAGAACTCAGCAGAAGTGCAAATGATATAGGAGTATACTGATATATTCAGGCAAAACTTCGTAAATGAAAAACAAAAAGGAAAGTAAAAAGCCAAGCTTTATTTGCTAAGAACACCTGAGCAGCTAGAGTGTGGAGAAAAGTCCAAGTGGCCCTCCCGAGTTCTCCTTTACTTACAGCTGCAGCAGCTTTATACCTGAAAAATTCAAGTGTAACCAGCAAAAAAAAAAGTCAATGTGCTTTAGTCGCAAGATTTGAATTAAGCAAAAAGCAAAACGTAAAAGCTTATCCAAACACACCCTTAAATTTCATGCTTAAGTCACCTTAATTCTCGGCCATACATGACAAACTTGAACAATGACATACCCAACGAGCCAACACCCAATGTACTTTAGCTATCAATCAACACCAATACATACACTATTGCAAAAACTACATTAGAATATTTCCCTTCCTCCAGCGCCAAAAAATAGAATAACAAAGGGCATGTATCCTCCAAAGATGCCAATACAGAAGGAAACACTACCACCCCACAAAGTAAAACATTATGCTAGGACAGCACAAAAACAAATGCAAATCCAAAGATATTCGGAAAATGAAACTGCAGCCAAAGAACTGAGGCTAATATTCGGAAAATGAAACTCATTCAATGTTGTGGGCTACACTGGAGATGCTCTCATCGAAGGATGCCATTGACATTGTGAGCCCTCCATCTTGCTGATGCGCTCTCATCATCCCTCTTTCCCTCCCAACTTTCTTTCAAACATAGTCTCATTGTCCAGTCATGTACACTAGAGATTGGACCATGTCTAATTCCCAAACTAGGAAGCAGCAACAATTAAATCTGAAAAGATGGGCCCTCCATCCAAATTAGAACATCTTCGGTTCTGCGACTCATGCCAGACTCGGCGATTCCTTCAAAGCGCCGGCCATTCAAGTCGGGGGAAGCAGATGTAGAGGAAACAAAACTGAAAACGGCAGAAGACGAAAGATCGTAACAAATGGGGGAGGGTCGATCGTCGTCCTCTTGCTATGATCTGCGAAATCCTCATCTTTGTCTCAGCTTCTGTTCATCGCGTGCATGCCCCTCTTCTGCGCGCGCAGCGCACCGATGTCAGAGAGAGAGAGAGAGACAGAGGGTTTTTGAAATTGAGAGATAACGGCAAGTGGCTTCGACATATGGAGAGTTGGGTGACATACTTCCTCAGTAGTCCTTCCTTCACAAACCCAACCTTCTCCAAAACCCTTCGAGACCCTCCATTCTCCACTTCCACAAACCCCACCAGCCTCACCGGCTCAGGCATTTCGTCGAACACGTGGCAGGCGGCCATCCTCAGGGTCGCCGGTCCGAACCCCCGCCCCCCAGAACCCTGACCCGACAATATAACAGACGCGGGCGCAGCACCACTCGTCGCTAGGCCCGGGCTTGACGAAGACGTGCCCGATCGAGTGGTCGCCGATGCAGACGGAGCGACGCCCGCGCCCGATCGAGTGGTCGCCGATTCGTCGAGGCACCGGAAGCCGAAACCCTAGGAATTCGGCGGCGGACCCAGGCAGCGACGCGGAGACCCACGCCCACCCCGGCCCCACCCAACCCGCGTACCCTGGACGCCGAAGCCCGCGCCGCCACAAAGCCCTCGTCCTTCGCAGGTGAATCGGCCGCCGGAAACGCGAAAGGGGGCTCGCCCAAATGGGAGACAAACGCCGAGAGAGAGAGCGAGAGGGGGAGGGGGAGGCCGAGCGGCCTCGCCCAGGTTTGGCGGTCGACCTCGCCGTCGCCCAGATCTGGGCGACGGCGAGGTCGACCGCCGGCCATGGCGAGGCCGAACCTGACCCCTCCGATGAAGGCAACTAGAAAATCCAGAAAAGAGAGAGATGAGAGGAGATCGGAGCTTACACGCGGAGCAGGAGCGAGCGAGCGAGCGGCCGTGGCTTCCTCTCGGTCGGAGCGAGCGAACGGGCGGCTGGCTTCTCAACGGCGACAGAGAGTCTTCCGAAGACGAGAGAGGTGGGTGTTCCAGACGAGAGAGAGATGGGCAGCGTGAGTTCCTCAGAACCATTTCTGAGTTTTGTTCAAGAAATCGAGAACCAGCTTTTTTTTGGTTCTAATTTCTTGTTCAGAACCGGTTTTGGGACAAAAATTTGTCCCGGAAATAGAAAAACATTTTTGCGTTACCAAACGGGTTTTTGGTCCAAAACTGATTCCGGGAACAAAAAACAAGTTCTGGAGTGAATGAGAAAGGTTATCATGCGCTACCTTAGTGATAAAGACGACGTGTAATCCCAAAAGACGACGTGTAATCCCAAAAAAAGAATAAAACAAAGGAAGACCCAAAGGGAAAAAAATATTTTACTCGGTAAATGTTAACTAGTATAGATAAGGGATAATCACACGGTTTTTTGACTTTTAGCCAAATGTGTAATATGGCCTCAAAGTTTTCAATTTGTTCAATATGGTCCCTGAATTTTAACCTAATGTATAATATGATTTCTAGGCTTTTGATACATGTTTAGTGTAGTCCCTGAACTATATGAAATTTTCAATGTTGTCATTCCATTAATTCAATATCAAGGATAATATTGAATATTTTTATATAGTTCAAGAACTATATTGAATATGTACTAAAAGTTCAGGAATCACAATGAACAAATTTAAAATTCTTGGATCACATTGCACTTTTGGTCAAAGTTTGAGGACAATTTGTGTCATTTTTCCTTGGGGCAAAAGTCACCAAAACCCGAAACTATGTCCATTATGATATATCTATCCTAAACTTTTTTATTTGACACAAGAAATTTCAAACTTGTATTTGTGTGATATATTTACCATTTTATCAAAGAGAACTGTTAAAAGTTTATCTACATGAACGTCAGACAACTAAACAGTGTCGATATTGCTAAAAATAATATTATTTTGGCTGAAATATCATTTAACGAAACATGAGTATAATGTGTCACGATGGACATAATTCGAGATAAGTTAAGAGCAAATGTGTCCCGATGGACAGAGGTGAGAGCTTTTTTTTTATGACTTTTTACCCTTTCTCCATGCGGATAAAAACAAGTAAATTCCGCGTGGTCAAGGATGTGGTGCTAACAAAATGACAAGGACGAAACAGACAGAGGAGTGTGGGCGTGGCTGTACCTCACGTTCTTGGGCCAGGCTGTCGGCCTAGCTGTCTCTAGTTTTATTTTGCTGCGAATGTTGAGAAAAGCATCATCAAAACCTTATTATAACCTTATTTTAATTGCGGGCGCATCGCAAGCACACGCCATCCTACCAATTTCCTTCATTTTGGTGGGACCCCAATTTGACTTTAGGTTAGGTTTGGTCGTATCTAGATGTACCCCCGAAATAATTTACAACATTTTATTCATTTAATTTCTTTATTTAGACCCCTCGGATTAATTTAAAAAAAAAGGAAAGAAAAGAAGTTAAAAAGTGAAATGGACCAAACTCCACATGCCCGCCACACGCCGATGGAATTTTATATTTCTCGAGACGCGGAATCAACTTGACTTTCCGCATTGAAAGAAAGAGAACTGAGAAACGACAATGAAGCGCCGCAACGGGGAACTTTCCCTCGCCTTTCCTCGATTCTTCTCGATGATATAAAAAATGGACGACGCTTTGGCAAAGGCTCGAAGTACGATTAATTTCAAGAACAAGTTGACATATAAAAAGCCCTAAAACTTCAGAAATTTCAAGAGCAAAGGAGGACTTTCTAGGCTGCTTCCCACCTCCAGCCTATAATACACCTTACCCAGTACTCACCGTTCATATCATAAAATCTTGATCAATTTTCAGGAGGGAAAGAAAGAAAAGAGAAAAAGAAAATCTTGGCCACTCATTATATGAGAGATTCCACTATATATATATTAGACCTAGTCTTAGCAAATTCAGTCATTACTATCAAACACTAATTCCATTACTTCTTCTTCTTGGCTGAAGAAGACCGTACTCACTCTCTCTCCTTCTCCATTTTTTGATCATCTCGTCTTGCATTTTTCATCCACCTGATTAACAAGTTCTCTTTAGAGAAGATACTATTGTTCTGTAAGCTGAGAATCGCTATGGAGAGCGCTCCGACATGGTCCGTGCTCTTTCTGCGGGTCCTGGTGTTCGCTTTGTGTGTTTCGTGCCCTCGTGCGCAGACCTGCCGGAACTACACGTTTTCCAACAAGAACGCCTATGCCTCGTGCGTGGACCTCCCCGTGCTGAGCTCGTACCTCCACTGGAACTACACGCAGTCGACTGGCACGGCAGACATCGCGTTCCGGCACACGGGCACCACGACCTCGAGATGGATCTCGTGGGCGATAAACCCTAGGGGGCAGAGGATGGTGGGGTGCCAGGCGCTCGTGGCCTACATGACCTCGAGCGGGTCGATGTACGCCTACACGTCGAGCATCGACAGTTACAACACGGACATGCCGGAGGGGGCCCTGAGCTTCGGGGTGCCGAACATATCGGCAACGTACGAGAGCGGCGAGATGACGATATTCGCGAGGCTGGAGCTCGGGACGAGCATGGTGAGCGCGAGCCAGGTGTGGCAAGAAGGTCCGATGTATGGACCCGGAAGCCCTGGTACTCATTCCACGAGAGGAGCCAACATGCAATCCACGGGAACGCTCAACTTCTTGTCTACCTCTAGCACGTCGGGTGGAGTGTCGTCGTCGGGATCATCAGGAATTAGCTCGACGGAGCGAAAAAAGAATGTAAGTTTATTCTTGGGTAAATTAGCTTTAAATCTACCCATTGGGCAAGTTTGACTTTTTGTTTTACCCTCTTTACGTCTATGATGAACTTCATATCTGGTTACGCATGCATGTGCAACCGTATAATCTATATTTAGGTCGTGCAGGCCATTAACATAAATTACTGACGGAGAAATATATAGATATATATTATATATAATTAGCTATACGTTAAAGTTCATTTAGGAGGTGGTTGATCCATTATTCATTTATTTGTTTTCTTCTTTTTTGTTGGGAAAATTGCGCAGGTTCATGGGGTTTTGAATGCTGTGAGCTGGGGAGTAATGATGCCACTGGGAGTGTTATTGGCGAGGTACTTGAAGGTGTTCAAGTCAGCAAATCCAGCTTGGTTTTATCTCCACGTGACGTGCCAAGCATCTGCCTACGCCGTGGGTGTTGCCGGCTGGATCACCGGCCTGCGGCTCGGTGACAACGCCGGCGGCGGTGGCAACGTTGGCACTCACGGCAACATCGGCATGGCCCTCTTCATCCTCGGAACTCTTCAGGTAAATTTTACTTGATTTTGCACTAGTTTCTCATCATCCGCAACCATCAACTATTCAATGATTATATGACAATTTGGTGGCCACAACTTTAACCTAGTAATCAAATTGCACCCAATGGAATCTTTATCATTCTTAGATAGTTTCTTTTCGCACGGTACGGATGTAATATTGGTATATTTTGATAAATATTATTTGAATTTATGTCTATCTTCTCTAGAAAAAGAACGGTGGTAGGAAATCGCCCACAGTATTGTCCCTCTAAAAGATCCCACTAACCTTTCAACGTTAACTTTTCTACGGAGTTCTGACTCTAGTAAAATAAAAATAGTTCGGTGAAAATGAAAGGATGACAGGAAAATTGCAATTTACTTGGTTCTGCCCAATAATAATAACATTAGTGGCGTAACTATTGGTTCTTAATAAATTCATAAATAGATATAAAGTCTTCAGGGAAATCTCAGCCTTCTAAAAGCGGCATGGGTCATGTCTCTCCTGTAAAGTCTTCGCTTTCCATTTCTTTTTCATTAAATGGAGCATAACTGAGACATCGTGCCGTGATTAGTAGTGAGTCAAAGCTTCAGAATTCAGCCTTTCTGGTTAGTTGGTCAATTTTGCTGTTTCATTTGAGTTAAATGAAAGTCAACTTGCATTACATTATGAAATTTGCTAAAGTGGACGAGCATGAATTACACGAAAGTGGCGCGTCTTTGTTCGCACTCCTGCGCAGCACGTTGCGTTTCTTTAGTAATTCTGACAAAACTCTTGCTTAATCAAGTCAATTCTTTCATGAATTGATTCTGCAAAATGGTTGTTCTGTAGCGCCATCGTGGATAGACCCGTTCTCAGAACGAGAATTAATAAACCTCCTAAAAGAATCTGTCGAAGTGTTCAGTCCTAAAAATCAATCCCGTGCATATTTGTTCAATGGCATGTGTCCTAATCAAGGGTAAACCCACTCGGTTAATGATGATAAATCGAGATTTACGATCATATTTAACCGAATTAACTGGATGGAACCTAGTAAAGGAAGGGATTATCGATGAAAAGAGTACGAGTTGAAGAACCAAACGTGTTTATTTCGCGCTGATTGATCATACCTATCCTTATTTTCTCTAGGTTTTTGCTCTTCTCCTGAGGCCAAAGCCGGACCACAAGTACAGATTCTACTGGAATATATATCACCACTCTTGTGGGTACACCGCGATTGCGCTCAGCATCGTCAATGTGTTCCTGGGTTTGGACATTTTGGACCCGACGAAGGTGTGGAAGCAGACGTACATCATCGCCCTCATCGTTTTAGGTGGCGTTGCCCTGATCATGGAGCCAGTTACGTGGGCCGTTGTGATCAAGAGGAGGAGGAGAGAAAGATCGCAGAAGGACCCAGCCATCGGCATGAACGGCGCTCATAGCAATGGCTACAATGGCAGATCCCAAGATGATGGTGTTTAGATCCATTGATGTTGTGTTTGATTAGCATATGTACCAGGTTATCAGTAGCTACTGCGTACTGAGGAGACTCGCATCTTTTATTTTCGACTGTTTCTTTGTTCTTCCTTTTTTTGATAGATCCCATGTTGGTGGGGTATACATGTCTGAGATGGCTATTGTTGATCTCTTTGTACTTTCTTGGTAGGATTATATACCATGGTTATTTGTGACGGTATAGAGTTGTACCTATTAAGCATCGATAGCGTGTTACTTGTCATTATGTATTTCATCATTCGTGTGATCGACACGCTTTCTCCTACTTTTCTTTTCCCGTTCCTTTGTTGGGGTTTCGACCCTCGTTCCGATTAGATACAACAAAGAGGAGAAAGGAGGAAGAAGAAAAGAACGATTTCTCACGATACCGACTGGCTTTGAACAAGGAGGAGGTAGCTTAATTCATCTCGAATTGAAGAACCATTTCTTTTTAATTAGCATGTCTAATCAAGGAGCAAATTGGGCGTGGTTTCATCACATAGGCGCACAAGCAATTCTATTCTCCACAAATCAAATCGGCATCATCCCTTTGAATTTTCAATTATAGACAGCCCAAAAATAATGAATTTCATTCTTGGAAATGTGAAGATCCATACATGTGCCTGGTTTGATGTCCATCGGCCCAATTATGGGGGGTGATTTTGCTCCAAAGGAAGCCAAATTACCCCTCCACACCGCTCACCAAACTCATGGACAAAAGCCACAATCACCTAAAATTAGGTTAAATGTTTTGCGGTGCTCATCGCCTTCTATCACACTATAAATGAACCCCCCCCCCCCCCCCACTGTTGTTCTTGATTCATATAATCAATTTAGCTGTTGGATGTGCAAAAGCACAAAAAAAAAATCACAAAAGATAAAAACAAAAAAAATCACAAAAACAATAGAAAAGAAAAAAAACTAGAGAGAAGAGGAGGGAGTATATTCTCAAACATGGGTTCCAAGATGATGGCAATAGCTACAATTTTCCTTTATCTGTTCTCAGTAGCAGCTGCCATGAGAACTAGAGGTTTTTCCATGAGAGGTCTAGCCGATATCGATGTGAAAAAATTCGGAGCGAAAGCCGATGGGAGATCCGACGATAGTCAGGTACATACGAACTTCGTCAATCATCTGCCTTAAATTCTTTTTTTTTTCTCTTTGGTGAAAGACATTTGAGACGTGTTTCTAAAAACACCCTCCGAATCGTCGACACCCGTATGAAAACATGAATTTTTGTTTCATACAACTTATGCAAGAGCTGCAATTCTCCTTTTCTTGAAGCCCTAAATAAGTTCTTTTTACCTTACCAAAAAAAAAAATTCTTTTTGTTTTTTGTGTTGCTTTCAATTCTTGCGCGGGATTTTCTTGTAGATTATTATGAGTGCATGGCAAAAGGCATGCACGTCCCCAAGCCCTAGCTCGGTGGTGATATCCAAAGGGAGTTACATGGCGGGCCCGCTGAAGTTCCAAGGGCCATGCAAGGCGGACGTCAACCTAAAGGTGGAAGGTACCATCAAAGCGCCGTCGGACCTGAGCAAACTCAAGTCGCAAGGCGCTTGGGTCTTGTTCCAGAACGTCGACGGCTTGACCCTCTCCGGCGGCGGATCGTTCGATGGCCAAGGCGCGGTCGCCTGGAAAGAGAACAACTGCGCTCAGACCGGCAAATGCAACACCCTCCCCACCGTAATTCTCTCTCGCTCGATCACGTCTATCGTTGGAATGACTTTATTTGAATTGAATGTGACATTGCCTTCGATCTTTGCTAGAATTTGCAATTCACCTCGGTCACCAACTCGCACGTCCAAGACATCACCTCCCTCAACAGCAAGTTGTTCCATGTGGAGCTCCTGAACTGCAAGAACGTGACGCTCCAGCACGTCACGATTGATGCGCCAGAGGACAGCCTCAACACCGATGGGATCCACGTGGGCCGCTCCACGGGGGTCAACATCACCGGCGCCAACATCAGGACCGGCGACGACTGCATCTCGCTCGGCGACGGGAGCCAGCAGGTGCACGTTGAGGGCGTGACGTGCGGGCCGGGCCACGGGATCAGCGTTGGGAGCCTCGGCAAGTACCATGATGAGCAGCCCGTGGTCGGCGTGACCGTGCAGAACTGCACCCTCACCAACACAATGAACGGGATCCGCGTCAAGACGTGGCCGAACTCCCCGAGCGGCGTCGCCACCAACATGCGCTTCGAGGACATCACGGTGAAGAACGTGTCCACTCCTATCCTCATCGATCAAAACTACTGTCCATATAACAATTGCCAACAAAAGGTATTCTGATATTATCCACCCTTTCATGAGCTCAATTTGCTATTACAAGCGATCCCACGTCGAAAGATCTAGGAATTATGTTTAATCACCTGAATTTTCTTTTCCTATTTTCAGCTCCCTTCAAAGGTCAAGATCTCAAATGTGAGCTTTAGGAACATCCGTGGAACGTCTGCAACGGCACTTGCTGTGAAGCTTGTGTGTAGCAGAGGAGTGCCTTGCCAAAAGGTGGAGCTTGCTGATATTAACTTGAAGTATTATGGGAAGAACGGGACGGCCATGTCCCATTGCGCGAACGTGAAGCCTACGATCACCGGGAAATTGTCCCTGCCCATTTGCGCGGGGTCGCAAAGCTGATCGATCTTCATGTTCATTGCGAGATTAGACGCAAATGATCGCCGGAATGTTTTAGAGAAGTTTGATTGATAATAGGCACCCCCTTCACGCTCATGGGCGTGATGAGTGACTGGTGAACTCTATCTGCAAATAAAAATTGCAAAAAAAGAAAAGCTATGTACTCCTTTAGGCTTTTGCTAGTTATAACAGAAGGTGCTTAGTACCACCAAGAAATTGTGAAGAGATTTCTTGAGAAATCAATAAGATGTTCAATTTCCTACCACTTTGTAATTTTCTTGCACAAAATATTATTTAGAACATGAGCATGTTCTTGGTGGATGATTACGCCTGTTTCGACCAGTACTCGATAAGTTTCAAATTCCTAAAAACAGGATTAAAAAGGGAAAAATTTTCAAGTAGCTCTAATTGTATCGCTTTGTGGCTCTATGTGTTTGTTGATCGATGAAAAAATTTACTTGAATTAACAAGTTCATAGCTAAATGACAAAAGATTACTTCAATTGAATAAATGGGCTCTTAAAGTAGACTCATTGGGAATAAATGAATTTGGAAGTAATTGTAATCTTTTTTTTGCTGAGGTCCAAATTAATAGGGAATTTAAGAAATGGTTTTAAATGTTGATGGGTAGTTGCAGTTTGTTTCCCATGGCCAATTTACAGATTACACAACTATAGTAGTCGCTCATGTTTCATGAGTTCTCAATTGCGCATTAAATAAGATAATTAAAGAAAATAGAATAACCACAAAATAAGTAAAGGGAGTCTCGATAACAAAAAGGTCAAATGTCAAAAGCCGGTAACTAATTATGTATATTTAAGGGATTAATTAATGTAATTTTGATTGATCAATGAAAATATCTAACAAATTACGAAAGTAAATGATTTCTCAACGCTTGGGAGGATTTGCAAAATAGAGGCAATGGTGATGCCTATGTAGGGCGGTCGCAGCCGCGGTGAGGGCAGCGAACGAGGGGTGGAGCTACGGCTGGCGATGAGCAGTGAGCTCGCGGTGATGGAGGTGCAGCGGCAAGTGAACTCGGCGAGGCCGCCTCTTGGATGGGATCGGGCACTCTCGAATTCTCAATGGCTGGGTGTCGGCAGAGCGAGGAAGCAACAGCAGCTTCGGTCACGGTGTAGGGTCATCGTAGCAAGGGACTCGACTAGAGAAATAGGGACCCTGGCCTAGGTGATGGCCGAGAAATAGGATTGCGGCCGAGGATGTGGCTAGATTTGTGGTCGAGAGCACGGCCGAGCAAATTGCCTGGAGCGCGGCCGAGAAGGCAGCCAAGTAGGTGGCCGAGGGTGTGGCCGAGAAGTAGGGTCACGACTGAGGGTGTGGCCGGGGTTGCAGCCAAGGTGGTGGCCGAAGTCGTGACCAAGCTCTCTCTCTCTCTCTTTCTTGTGTGTCTCTCTTTAATGTTCTTTAGTTATGAATTGCTAACCTCGCAGTAATTAAGACCTAATATGCTTATATAGTGAAAACCTAGGTTTGGTCCTCTCTTTACGAGGTTAATTTCGGCCTTTATCGAAATAATGGGCTCTAATAACCTTTTATTAATTAAACTCTTATGCACTAAATTTTACTTAATTAAAGCTCAATAACACCCCCCTCCTCCTTGTGATTTCCGGCCATGCATAATACTCCACGGGCTTGGCCGAATTTTTGCTTCACTTGTGGGCTAAGTTCAGAACCATCCACCACCGCCAGTCCAATTAATGAACTTATCTATATGTTACTAATTATATATGCAACTTAACTATTTTTGTTTATGGTTCTGGATCGATCCCTATTTTTATTATGCAATAAATGATTAATTGGATTGCCAAAATTTAAGTGTCAACATAGACAAAATGGGTTTCCGGTATTATTTTCATTTCAAAATAAAATTGAAAATGAGAGAATTGTATATCAAGTGATGATGGTATTTCCCTATATGATCACCTAGTAAATGCCGTCAAAGACCCTCTCCGACGAGAGAGTCATTGCTTCAAATACAATAGCAAGTAAACCCGGAATCAGAATGCGTTATCGGAGAGAGTCGATACGGTCGATACTCGAAGCCTTCAAAGAACCAAGAGAAGCAAAATGATGGATTGAGCTTGAGGACGAGACCTGCTTTGATAGTAAGTGAAGCAATTTTGTAGTTTGACTTTGGAAACCCAGCTCAGGACAACACCGGACCGCAACGATAGGAATATGGATCGATTGTCCGCAATTATAACCTGGTTTATGCTTAGGCAGGATAGAGAATGTCTAGAACACGGGACACGGACATGGATAATTAGCAGAAAACCGGTGGAAAAGCTCATGATAGCAGATGGGGAGTCGGAACCTGGAGGGAAAACGAGGGACTTCCTCCCACCCGCTCAATTCCGGATAGATTTACCTTAAAATGGGCTAAAAGCTGTTAATGCCGTTCCAAGCTTTACCACAGCTGCTGTATAAATGGCCCCAACACCAAGGGGAAAGATCAACCAAACAGCATCATCTTTCTTCTTGGTTGACGACTCAGCAGGCACCAAGGAGAGAGAGAGGCTAGAATCGTCGTGGTAGAAGGAAAAAGATGGCAATGAAGTCATACGTTGGCGCACTGCTTTTGTTGTTGTCTTTTTCTTCTACTATCAACGCCCAGGTCTTTCCCATCGGGGATTATGGTGCAAAGGGTGACGGCACATCAGACATAAGCCAGGTGCAAGATACTCTTAAATTAATGGCTTTATGGTTTTTCTTTTCCCAAACCTCTCCTGCTGATAAGCGTTCTGTTTTTACAATCTTTTTCAAGGCATTGCTAAGTGCATGGAAAGCGGCGTGTGCATCCGCTACTCCTGCTAAAGTGCTGATCCCGGGAGGAACGTTCGCATTGTCGGAGGTGGTCCTAGAAGGCCCTTGCAAGGCCCCTGTGGAATTCCAGCTCCAGGGCACACTGCGGGCCCCGGCGGACCCGAGCCAATTCAAGACCGACGGTTGGGTTGTGTTCCAACACGTCGACGGCCTCACCGTGTCGGGCGGCGGGACCTTCGACGGCCAGGGCAGAACTGCCTGGGACCAGAACAACTGCAACAAAGATACAAATTGCCGTACCCTCCCCATCGTAAGTGCCCATCGACATTATTCGTTTCCACATAGATTTCGAATCGCTCGGTCGTTATTCTAGCGGATACGGCAGGGGTATATCCGAACTTAGACAATGTGATTAACCGAGTTTTGAACATCGTGGGAAATTGCTAACATCCGTTGAATTTCGACAGAATTTGAGGTTCAACTTCGTCAGCAATGCCATAATCCACGACGTAACGACGCTCGATAGCAAGCAGTTCCACGTAAACGTCTTGGGCTGCAAGAACGTGACGTTCCAACATTTCACCGTGTCCGCGCCCGGGGACAGCCTCAACACGGACGGGATCCACATCAGACGGTCGGCCGGGGTCTATATTATTGACACCACCATCAAGACCGGGGACGATTGCATCTCCATTGGCGACGGGAGCCAGCAGATCTTTGTCCAGGGGGTGAACTGCGGTCCAGGCCACGGCATCAGCGTCGGCAGCCTCGGGAAGTACCCGAACGAAGAGCCCGTGGTGGGTGTCTTTGTCAAGAATTGCACCATCAGCGGCGGGACCAATGGCGTGAGGATTAAGACATGGCCCGCATCGCCGGTCGGCACGGCCTCCGACATGCATTTCGAGGACATCCAGATGAACAATGTCGCCAACCCTGTGCTCATAGACCAGGGATACTGCCCATGGAACCAATGCCAAGCACAGGTAAAACACATGAACATGAGAATTAGCATAGGCCATGCACATTACACGAATGCGTTCGCTCACAGACCAAAGCAATAATTAGAAGCGAAATGCATGTCGACCCGTCTGCTAAACGAAATCAATTTAACCTGGAACGAACTTAAACGCTAGCTTTGCTCACACTTCTCAAGTCAGTTAGGAAACAAAAACGCATCGCACAATCGAATAAAACTTATGCATGTCAGCCCTAATCGGTATGTTATTCGATTTGTTCAGGTTCCTTCCCTAGTTAAGATCAGCAAAGTGAGCTTCAAGAGAATCAGGGGAACCTCGGCGTCCCAGGTCGCAGTGAAGGTCGCCTGCAGCAAGCGCGTGCCGTGTGAGAACGTCGAGATCGCGGACATCGACCTCGTGTACAATGGCCCCGAGGGCCCCACCACGTCGGAGTGTTCGAACGTCCAGCCCTTGATCTCCGGCACGCAAAATCCTCCGGCTTGTGCCAAGGTTGTGAGCTAAACCTATTAATAATAGGGAGATGAATCGACGCGTACGTTTCTTTATAAAGGATGCGAAAAGGCCGAGCTTTGAAGACGACGATTCCTGACCGAAACTTTTTTGTTTTTTGAGCATTTTTGTGTACCCCATACGGTATAAACATATTAATAATAGGAAGTTATCTAAATTATTTTAAATCTGATCGCTATGTTCCACGATGATATTGAGGATCTGATTGCACGGTATTCTAACATCACATCGGACTCCGTTTCAAGAAAATCTTCACTCGTACGCCTTACTTAGCTATTGATTTATATTTAGTTTGCGAAAAGACAAGATCAGCCCCCATAAATTTTCACCTACTCCAGACCTAAGTTTCGCTATATACATGTCGTGAAGCCTAAGTTTCACATTACCCTACATCGAAAAGGTCGAAGAATCTCGTACACTCAATCGGTTCGTCATCGTAAAATCACGAAACATCGACCGCATAGTGCGATGGCGCCACTCATAATCGATGTGATCCTCAGGAGGCATCGTAATGCAGCCCGTTTTTCTTGTAATTTTGGGTCATCAATCGTTTCCATTTTACTCTGCTAAAATAAGAGAAAGCGAATCCCGTTATGCTAAAGGCAGACTAGTGCGGTAGGCCTAGAAGCAATTGATGAAATAGTCTTGTTGTTCTTGATTTTGGGGTGCAAATCTTGGGATAATGCGCTTATATCCTCTATTAAATAATTGGAAGGACGCGAATTAAAGAAGGTTCAGAGTCCAAATTCTAATTAGCTTCACATCCCCACAAATTCGTCCACGGCCATGAAAAAGATTGTGCCATTTAAAGGGCGAACATGCTTTGAATCAATGCGTAAAGGCACCACTTTTCCCATGGGCTAATGCGGTGGCGGCTGCCCGGATAGGTGACAATCATTGATAGGTTGTTTCTATTGGAAACATCAGAATCTGGCCACGCCGTATGACATATACAGTTCGACCCTCCCACATCAATCAAATGCCCTTCACCATGGCCGGCCATCGTGGCCCTGCCACCTTGTCGAACACGGTCACCGTTGCTCGCCGCCATCCATCGGTCGACGACCGTCGCTCTCCACAGCCCTTCAGTCCAGCACCAAACTTCGGCCACTAGCAACCTCAGATCCGAGTCCTTTGGTGGTCGTCGACTAAGTCCGTGGTTTTAGGCCCGAGGTCAAAGAGAGAAAGATGATGCCTGAAGGTGGTCGAGGTGGCTGTGACTCGGTGGCAACCGTGGCTTGTTAGATGGTGGCATAATTTGTTAGTCGCCTATCGTTGTGATCATGTCGAGTAGGTTTCCATTCAATATTAACCAATTAAAGGTTGGTTCACATTGTTCATCATGTACATATATAATATATTTATACATTACCGTCCGATCAGGTGAAGGTTCCCTCACGAATCCGAACATGATCGGATGCCCACGGTTGATATATCTTCGAGAGCTTAGACGGAGAGAAAAAAATGGATTCCTCGTGGGCTACTTAAGGCACTTTATATAGTGTAAACCAAAAGGATGAGAGCCGTTGGATGTTGTTCAGTACTGCTATAATTAACAACAAAAAAGCCTTGCATTGAAAGCGCCTCCTTTCAAGAGGTTAGCCCAATAAAATTACCCGTATTAGGTTGTGGTTTTAGTGAGATGCTCTACATCAATCGAAAACGTAAATTTAGGAAATGATGGATTTACTTACTCTAGGAGGTGTTGAACACGCACCCATTTTACAGCAGATGGAGCAGCAACCATGGAAGTCTTCCTTGGTGAAGCAGGGGAGCGAGATACTTCATCCTCAGTCACTTCCCGATCAGACAACGGATACGAAGCACGACGGCCTCTACCTCCGCTCGACAGTTGACCACCTGATCTACCCCTTTTTCGGGGTCCTTTTGGTGCGATAGATCGAACAAACCCTGCGCCCGCCGCCCTTCCTCTTTCTAATCCTTTTGGATGGTGCCACCCAAATAATGCATCTCTTTGCCTAGCTAGGCTCTATTATGAGTTTAGACAGTACAACTGTTCCTCTTCTTTGTTTGAGGCTGTATGTGAATTTGATCCTCTTTTTCTTTTGTTGGGCAATGTAACAAACCATCTTTTGTTAAAAGCCATAAGAAGATGAGACAATCACGATCTTCCACATAGCTTTTCTTTTTAACCCAAGTACATAATTTAGGACATTCCCTTGAAGCTTCTCTTTGTAATCAACAACGAGTTTTTAAAAGAAATCCAGCACAGACATCATAGATATATTTCGGAACAACCACTACTCTCTAATTGATTATGCACAAGTGAATCTAGCTCAGTGTATAGAAAGAGGAAATTTTTCTTCTTTTCTTTTGGTAAAGGAAAGAAGGTAACTAAACAACAACACATCTTTCCTTAAAGGCTCTCTATGCATCGACCCACTCAAACTTAGGCACTACATCAAGATTGCATACCGCATGCTGTCACTCACTATGAGATGATTCATTTCCGATACTTGATGACCGAATTCATGACTAGACACCCACACCCCATCAGCCCCATTCACATGTGGAGGAGAGAAGCAAGAGATGACCGCGACTGTGGCGCAGAAGATGCCGTAGAGCAACACTGGGAGCCCACCCCAACTGCGCGCCGATCGCCCGTCCGGGTCCCGCTCGAAGATTGGCAGGTCGGCTCGGTTCCCGCCGCCCAGCACGGCTTCATCGGCGACTTTCGAGCTCTTCCTCCTCACCATCGCGCCAAACATCCGCCGCATGCCTGCCGGCGGGGATAGAGAGGAGGGGACTTCAAGTTCCAATCTCAGGTGGAGGATGTGAGAGTATGAGATCAAACGAGAGAATCAAGGGCCTTGGTGTGTGTATTGGGGGGGTTTTGATAATGGGAGAGTTGGTGGGGGTGTTGCTAGTGCTTCTGTTTGTCACACTATAAAAGAAATAGAAACCCTTTATTGTAAAGGAAACTTAATGCACAATCAAGTTTGTGGGGTCTATAAAACGCCAAAAATGACGACAAAAAAGATGTATAATTAAGCACATACATTACTTTTGATGGAGATTTTCTTGAATTATTTGAAAAATCTCTAAACTTAGTACATCAAAAGGAAGAATTTTATTTTTCCTGTTTTTCTTTTGGTAATCTGGTGGTATCTTTCCAGTTCATTTGAATGTGAACCGACGGACCAGAAAATCTGCGAGAAACGAGACAAAAAGTTTCAGGAGGAGATCTTATCCAAACAAGTCTGCTCAATTCCAATTTGATCGAGAGTTCTAGCCGTAGATGAACTTGATTTGATTTGCTTTTTTTCTTTTTTCCAGACATGATAAGGAACAAATTAAGGATATGTACATTTTTCAGATGTGAAAAGATCTATATATATATATACACATCACACACCAAGAAAAGGAATATCTTGCTTTGATTGATGGCTCAGTGCACTTGGGAAAATGAGTGGTCCATCCATGTTTGAGAGAATCGGGGCTCTCCATTATGCTTTTATCAAGCCAGACAAAATGTGTTGCATGTTGGTCATTCTTGAAAGCTACATTTCTTTTCTAAAAAAATTACAAATAAAGATATGCTTACCAAAAAGAAAAAAGAAAGAAGAAAGATACACAAATATCAGACTAAGAAGAAGATAAAAGAGAGAGGACAAAACAAATTTACTATGCGTTATGTGTTATTTTGCGAATATCATGTATAAAACGTGCGTCGAGAAATTGTTGCCTAATTTAAAAGTTATACATAGGCAAGACATGATACAGGTTCAAGTAGAACTATGTTGCTATGTCATTATTGGTGGAACCATCAGAGTGCATGATTTGAATAAAACAAGCATGTTTTTATTTGATATTATCAGGAAGTGGTGGTTGCCCAGAAGCCACATTTGCACAACATTTGGAAGTCAACGCTTACATGTTACAAATCGAGTCTCTTCTTTAGGACATGCCTGAGATTTGTGTAATGAGAAATGTGCAGGATCTGGAAGCATATGATCAAGGCCCACTACTTGGTGGTGGCCCCTTTGTAGACAGTGGGCCTAGTTAACCTTAGCCACATCAGTTCATTTGGCCCGAGCTTCTTTTAGGGGGTTGGTGGTGGCGGTCGCAAGGAGACGGGTTGCCGGTTTTGGTGGTAGCAGCACCGGCAGCAGCAGCAGCGGCGGAGGGTGATGATGGCAGCGGCTTTCTCTCTCTCTCTCTATATATATATCTTTCTTTTTTCTCTCTGTCCATTTTCTTTATTTTCTTAATACTAACAATTGCTGAATCAATAGCCATACCATCATAAATAAGTAGGCTAATGGTCAAAGGACTTGATTGAAAATATCGAACAAGTTAGGGCACTCGGTTGCGCTGGAAAAAAAGATCGAGGAGCTAATTGCAAAAGGAACATAAGTTGAAGGATTAAAATTTCAACTCCAAGAACCCAAAACACACATTCCATCCGCAGTTAAACTCGCAGCCCATGGCGGTGTTCGTGGGCCTAAAAGAAACATACAAACATGACATGAAGCTACGATTGGCATTGTAATACCACAATCGATAGCTAGACTTCTCATTTTGGCCCCCAAAAAATTGGCAATCAAGATAATAACTCTTTAATTACCCAATCTAACAAGAAAAATTTCTAATTTCATTTCGTGTTCGTTGCTAAAAAATAAGTTCAAAATCGTCGCATTCTCGCATTGTTCGAGAATCATTTTCAAGAGCACGGACTTGTGTGCTCTAGAGTTCTCCCATGAACATGGAATGGACACTTGCACTAACTAAGAACTAGTTGGTCGCTCGAAAAGTCAAAGACTCCCTACTATCGATGAAAATAAAAAAAAAGAAGCATTCTAGTAAGTGTGAAATTACAGATCTATGATACGAAAGGTCAACTGAAAAATTAAAATACCAACTCAATCAAATTAGGGGTGAGCAAGACAGACCGACCGAACCAAGAATTGCCCGAACCGAATTGGACCGGCTGGTTCGGTCCAATTCCCGAGAGTGTTGGTCCAATTTCCAGTTCCTAAAAGTGAAACTGATGTCCGGGCAACCCGGTTCCTGGTTTCAAGAGGAAACCAGACTGAATCGGCTATATATATTGAGAATAAAGTAACACATGTTCCATCCATTATTGTTCCCCCACAAGAAAATGGAGTCTGAGTGTCGTGACCGACCTCCCGAGCCTTTTCGAATGACATGCAAAAAAGAAGGGGGGCTCGTCTGGTACGTGCTAAGTCTAGACTCAGGACTTAATTCGGGCTCTCCCAAGCCCATACCATATCGCGACTTAGGGTTTAAATTTTTAATATGCAAGTAGTTTTCATCAAGGAGTTGCTACTAATCGATTTGGGGTAGGTCGATTAGAAACCCAAATAGGGTGATGGGAGAATCACCTTATTCCTACGAACCAGAGATTAACTGCGTTCGGGGACTTGGTTACACTAGTTGGATAACTAATGCCCTTTCGGTACCTTTTTACCCTGTTCACTTTCGAAAACATTTGTCAGGCAATTTGGATTGATTTTAGGACCTTTCTCCTAACATGTGAGGTGATCAAATGAGTGCATAATCATAAACGATCAGCAGTCAGGAACACAATAATTCATGCAGCCTAAAGTTCTAACCTTAACTAAGTCAGATGACATTTAAAAAATACAACTATTCATGCAATTGTATTTTAATTAGAAAACATGCACGATAATAACACCACAATATGTTTATCTAATTAAACAGGATGATTATGGGATTAGAAATATCATGCATAATAAATTAAAAACACTCAAATATCCCCCATAATTTAAATTTGATTTTTTTGATTTTTTTAAAAAAATTTTAATTTTTTTAAAAAATGGAGAATAAATAAATAAATAAATAAATAAAATATGAAATTTTTTAATTTTTAATTTTTTTTAAATTTTTTTTAAATTTTTTAGATTTTTTTAAAAAATAAAATAAAATAATATTATAATAAACCGGGTCGGGTGGATCCTGATCGGAATCGACCGGGGTCAACGGGTCCGACCCAGGCGTTGACCCGGGTCAGATCAGCTGATCCGGGTCGGTCGGAATCGACCCGAGTCAATGGATCCGACCCGAGCGTTGACCCGGGTCGGATCGGCTACTCCGGGTCGGTCGAAATCGACCTGAGTCAACGGATCCTACCCGAGTGTTGACCCGGGTCGGGTCGGCTGACCCGGGTCAGTCTGACCCGAATTCACAGACCCGCGGGGGGAGGCGCCGACGGAGCCAAAAATGGCCGTCCGCCGGCTGACCCAGACCGGCGCCGCCCCCAATCCTGCTTCCTGGTTGAATGCCGAGCTTCACCACTTACCTGGACTCGCCGTTCGGCCACCTGTTCGCCGCCCGACGGCCAAAACGAAACCGGCCTCACCTAGGCATTTCGTCAAACAGCTGACGCGCGTGCCAAAAACTGAGGTGTTTTGCCCTCCTCCGACGATCCGATCGACTCCAGTGGCTTCGGTTCACCTCCGATGGCGACTGAGGACCGGGACCAGAGACGGTATTGGCCAGGATTCGCGCGAAACGGCCGGCGCGAGTCCCGGCCGAACCGTGTCCGCGAACAGGGGAAAACAGAGGAGGCTCTCGGCCGGAGGGCTCACCGGTCGTCGACGCGTTTGGGTGGCTTCCGGTTGGTCTGAGGGCATCAACGACCGCTGCTGGTTCTCCTTTGGCTCCGGCAGACTCTCGGCTCACACACTCTCTCTCTATTCTCTCTCTATTCTCACTCTCTCTCTTTCTCTCTATTCTGTTTCTGTTTTAAATGGCCGACCCGGGGCTCTCTCTCTCTCTCTCTCTCTCTCTCTCTCTCTCTCTCTCTCTCTCTCTCTCTCTCTCTCTCTCTCTGTGTCGCCGTCGTCGGCTCGGCGGCGGGAATGGATGGCTGAGGTGCGGTGGCCGCGGGAGGCTACCTTTCTCTCCCGGCTCATTCTCTATCTCTCTCTTTCTTTTTCAAAACCGAACCAGCCTCCCCCTCTCCTCTCTCTTCTCGCTAGCCTGTATAGACGACGACGACGATCCTGTGCTTCCCCACGTCGGCTGACAACGGCCTATGCCGATCGAGGACTTTTGTGGCCATTGTAGGCCGGTGCAGGGAGGGGGGCCTGGCGGTGAAGCAGAACAGGGAGCCGAGAGGGAGGAGGGGATAAGGGAAGCCGGAAAAACGAGGAGGACGGGACTGGCCTTAATGGCCAGTCCCTGTGGCGTGCTGCCCCGGCCCTGCTCTGGCGAGATAGGGACGGGGCGGCCGTGCTCTGCCGTTCATCACTCTACAGCCGCAACAGAGGAGAACAAGGGAGAGACAGAGATGGCTCGACAAAAGGGGGGAAGAAGGAAGGGGCTGGGCCCAGCTTGCGTGGGAAAAAAAAGAAAGAGAAAAAAAAGAAAAGTGGGCCGAGCCCACGCCGAGGGAACAGAAGGGAAAAGAAAAGGGCCGGGTCGGCCCAGCCCCAACCCGGCCCGACTCGATTTCTTTTTTTTTTTTTTAATATGCTCTAATAGGCCCTAATAATGCAAATATACCTAATGTTCATATGCAATGCATTTAAATTGAAATATATTTTTATTTTAGGAATTAAAGAAAATTAACTCCTAAATTTTATATAATTAATTTTGGATAAATAAAAAATAGGTGTCTACAGCTGTCCCTCTTTGAAGGTGAGCTCGCAGAGATTGAGCTTGCAGAGATTGAGCTCGCAGAGGTTACGTTCAAAGATAAAATGACACCTAATTTGACCCATGCATGCTCAATGAATGCTATTTTTGGTGAGACTGTGAGTCCCATTTTTATGATGCAATATAAGATGATGCATGTTAAAGCAAATAAAGCAATATAAGATGATGCATGTTAAAGCAAATAAAAACATACCTAGGGCTACTTACCTTGCCAAAGGGTAGAGTAATTCCAGATAGTTGATATTGTGTGTCGAGGACTCGAACCTGTCTTCGGTCGCCTCGAAAGGGATTGTTTGTCTAGGACCAGAACCTTTCTTCGGTCGCCTTGACTGACTGGATTTTGTTTGTCTAGGACCCGAACCTTTCTTCGTTCGCCTTGACTGATTGGATTGTTTGTCTAGGATCCGAACCTTTTTTCGGTCGCCTTGACTGACTGGATTTTGTTTGTCTAGGACCCGAACCTTTCTTCGGTCGCCTTGACTGACTGGATTGTTTGTTTAGGACCCGAACCTTTCTTCGGTCGCCTTGACTGACTGGATTGTTTGTCTAGGACCCGAACCTTTCTTCGGTCGCCTTGACTGACTGGATTTTGTTTGTCTAGGACCCGAACCTTTCTTCGGTCGCCTTGACTGACTGGATTGTTTGTCTAGGGCCCAAACCTTTCTTCGGTCGCCTTGACTGACTGGATTGTTTGTCTAGGGCCCGAACCTTTCTTCGGTCGCCTTGACTAACTGGATTTTTTTTGTCTAGGGCCCGAACCTTTCTTCGGTCGCCTTGACTGACTGGATTGTTTGTCTAGAACTCGAACCTTTCTTCGGTCTTCTTGACTGACTGGATTATTTATCTAGGACCCGAACCTTTCTTCGGTCGCCTTGACTGACTGGATTTTGTCTAGGACCCAAACCTTTCTTCGGTTGTCTTGACTGATTGGATTTTATCTAGGACCCGAACCTTTCTTCGGTCGCCTTGACTGATAGGATTTTGTCTAGGACCCGAACCTTTCTTCGGTCGCTTTCACTGACTGGATTTTGTTTGTCTAGGACCCGAATCTTTCTTCGGTCGCTTTAACTGACTGGATTTTGTTTGTCTAGAACCCGAACCTTTCTTCGATCGCCTTGACTGACTGGATTTTGTCTAGGACCCGAACCTTTCTTCGGTCGCCTTGACTGACTGGATTTTGTTTGTTTAGAACTCGAACTTTTCTTCGGTCGCCTTAACTGACTGTTTGTCTAGGACCCGAACCTTGATTGGATGGATTTTGTTTGTCAAAGTACTTGGGGATTCTTGCCCAAGGATTTGACGATTTGCCTGGTGGGTCGTCGCTAGCAAGTCTTGAAAAGGCTCAAACGATGAGCACCTGGGGGTCCTCGCCCGAGGATTTGATGATTTGCCTGGTGGGTCGTCGCCAGTAGGTCTTGAAAAGGCTCAAATGATGAGCACCTGGGGGTCCTTGACCGAGGATTTGATGATTTGCCTGGTGGGTCCTCGCCAGCAGGTCTTGAAAAGGCTAAAATGATGAGCACCTGGGGGTTCTCACCCAAAGATTTGATGTGAACAGAGGGGGTCAGTCCTATGCTCAGGAGGGTACCATAATAATCGTAGGTACAGGGTGAACAGAGGGGTCAATCCAATGTTCAGTTGGTGAACAAGAGGGGTTAGTCCAATGTTCAAAGGGTACCATAACATTCGTAGGTACATGGATTTTTGGAAATAGGCATGAGTAGAACATACTTACCTAGGTCCGTTCCTACCTCTTAAGGGCGTGTCTCCTGGGCATGTTCCCGGAGATTTGATGCATCATCTGCTGAATACCCGACCTTTTTCGGGGCATCTCTTTTGGGATGATAATGAGGGCTTCTCCAGCGTCCGAATTTTGTGCTCTATCACTGGGGATTAGAACTCTGAGCTGTCAAAGACGATTAGCGCAAATATGCATGCATTCATCAAGAATAGACAAGCTAGGCTATTTTAGAATGTGTATTTGAAAGTTCATACATGATGATTTTGCCATGTTTGCATCACCAAAAATCCACCGAGGGTCAATCAAGACAATTTTCACTCGCGAGGTGGACGTCTTAAGATGCTGAACGAGGGACCTTTAGTTAGAAAGGACTTTCCACTCGCTTTCATTGAAAAGGGTTGTTTGTCCCGTCCATTAATGCGGGAACATTGAAAACACTCAATCTGACCTTTATCATACCAACAAGGGTCTGAGTTTTCTCGCAAGCGGTACAACATTGCCAATCTGAGAGGTCTTTTTCAGGGTCGTAATGCTGGCTTGGTCAATGGCTTAACAAAGGTGACTGTCCAAGTCAAGGCCATGAAAGAAAATATTTTGCAATTATCTCCAGGTTTACAAGTCAAGAACCCTGCAAAAGAGATAGAAGTAGTCTTGCTCACACTTCCTCGAGTGTTGTTTATAAACATTTAAAATTCCACGTTAATTCGTGTGTTCTAGTAAGAAGAGACTTCATGAGGGATGTAACGTGTGCTTGGTTTACAGGTTGAGAAACGAAATGATCATTAGGCTAAAAAATATGTGTAAGGGTGAAAATTGGTGATCATCTAGCATTGTCACCAGTCTTCCTCTCTGCGGTCAGGATCCTTCTGGCAGACTCCCTGGGTAATCCTGTGTTTTAGCATTTTTGATAACTTTTTCTTGAAGAGCTTCTGTATCAAGCATTTTCCTGGATACCATTGTATCTCTGTCCCAATGACTTTCCCAAGAATAGGTTCATCTTCATCTATCATGTGGCAGATCTTTGCCAAGACAAAGTTCCTAAAGTAGGAATTTACATCAAAGAAGAACTCAAGTTGAAACCCTTTGGGGTCGTCTATCGTACACCACTTAATGTCTTTGAGATATTTGAGAGCGCTTTCATCACGCTCAGAGATCTCTATTCATAGGCATTGACCTTGCTTTTACCAGGCACACTGTTTTTTCATGCCCCCAGTTTTCAGCATTTTTTTGTGTTGTTAGGACTAGCCTAAATGAGTTTGAAGTCTTTATCTTGATTCGATGCTTTGGACCCTGATGCTCAAATTGTGGTGAGTTTTGCCTTGCCCCAGTGTGGGGGATGATCACCAACTGGGTTCGCACGAAATGAAATCGCCGGCTCAATTGGGCTAGCAAAGGATATAAGTGTATGGGATAGAAAAAGAATCGCTCTTCGTCATCCTAGGGCACTTAAATTATCGTGAGAGTTCATTTGCAATAAAAACACTCAAAGATTAATGCAAGTGAGAGCAAGAAAACTTCTATTCATCTTTTCACCTTGTGCGAGCTGTTGCAGCTGATGATTATAGAAAATTTTAGATATTACAAACTCCTCATCCTTCTTATCTTGCTCAGTGAAAACATTGCTGTTGTCAATAAGATATTGACATTTTTGACAGGCTTTAGTTTGCTGCTCCTCTCTTGACAATGCCCTCTTAGTCTCGACCGTCCTACCGTCGATGGTGTGCTTGTCCTGGAGGAGTCGGTCGAGGACCGCCGGACCTCAAGCTGCCCCAATATGGAGTGGTTCTTGACAGGGGTGATTTAAAAGGAACTTCCGAGTGTATGGGCTCAAATGGTTAAGCAAAGGATAAACTGTAGCGTATGGGGTAGAAAAATGAACCGCCTCTCGTCATTTTGGCTACCGTACCTTAGCGAGAAATCCCTTTACCTTGTAGAAATGAAACATTTTCGCTCATCTTGTAAGGGTTTGGTACTTGAGAACGTGTATAAATCAAGGATTGCCTCTCATCATCCCGACACACCTTGTTCAATACATCGGAGCAGTTCGACACCATTCGTCGAATTGTCAAAATTTTCTCAGGGAATTGGTGAATTAAACAGGTAAAATTACCATGTAAAATTACTTTTCACGTAATGCACTTGAGGAAGGTCAGGCATTTATTTGCTTTAACATGCTTCCTCCTTCCCTCGTTGTTTTGCATTATTATGAGGAGGACCTTTGATGAAAGAAATACTTACCTATGCCGCAACGGCAAGACAAACCTGCAAGGTAATAAGGAAAACCATGTTAATGAACGGCTCTTTGAGGGATAGGAATTGGAAATGATATAAATTACCCTTCTTCCATTTTGTCTTCAAAGCTAGCAGAGTCTTTTCTCCTCTTTACTTTGTTCAGCCTTCTCTGTCTCAGTCTACTCCTCCATACTCTTGGTCTCGAAGCTCAAATGAAATCCTCTATAATTAGAGATGCTTTCAAGTAGAGGATTCTATTGTCAGCACGGGCTGTGTTTATGCAGTTCCAGCATGTCGAGGAGTTTCTCATGAATGCTCTGATTCTTAAATGCACAGGCATGTGCAATTGCTTGCATGGGGATTTTCGCAGCAAAGCTAATCTCTATTTTAAAGGTCCTTGATGGACGTGGGCATGACTGCCATTGAGACTTCGATGGTTGTCAGGATCAGGATTAGCTCTATCTTGGCATATGCAAAGTCCTTTCCAGCTGCTTGCACAGGATCTTTACTCAAATTTGTCCTACATAAAAAGAAAGAATGCGTCATTTCTATGCTAAAGTGGATAAACTTTAGGAACGAAATACACCCTTTTTGATGGACTGGGAGATCGTATGCCCCCTAGTCTACCCTTCCAATTAAGCACTTCTCCGTCATGCTTCATTCGAGAGATCCCAATATTGGTACTCTATCCGGCTCACTAGCACATCAGAGTCTAGCATGTTCCCCATTTCATTATCTGCAAAAGAAAAAGGGTGGAATGTCATTTCCAAAATTTTTTAAAAGGGGTAATCTTTTCTTGATCTGTCCCCGATTTTTGTACGAGATGATGTTTCGCTCATCATGGAATCAAGGAATGCTCGGCATTCTCATTGACTTTCTGGGACTAATATCACCCGCTGGTAATAATGAGATTTGCCCCATGTTTCATTTGAAGATTGGACGATCTTCGCTTGGACTACCCCTATTAGATGAGTTGGTCCGCTAACCTCATCAGGGTCTGATGTGCACTTCAGTTTGTGTCATTTTCAAATGTCCCCTTTGTAATAAAAAATGAGTATGCTCTGAGACACGAAGTGAGCAAGTTAGAAAGACAAACAGGGCTATGAGCATGCATGCTTTTTCACCGCCATTTTTGACTTTTTGAGAAATGATAAAACGTTTGTTTTATTTTCAAAAGCTTAGAAACGAGGAAATATGAGGAAACCCGGGCCTCAGAACACTTTCCTTTACATGGCTGGATATCATCAACGGGCCGATTTAGGATACTTCCTCAGGCCCTCAAAATAAAAAATTTGTAATTTTTTTGAATAATTCAGGCGAATTACATTTGTTGGAATGGAAATTGCAACACTAAAATTCCAAGCATAATTAAAAATTCAGAAAACTGAGAATCTTAGAAAATAACTGAGACTTTAGAAAGCAAGAAAAGCTTCCACGTATGGGAGGATTCAAACCATTAAATATGCCTCTATTCTAAAGGAAGAAAATTGAGTCTTCAGTTTACTCGATGACGACATCTGCGCCTCTTGCTTGATTGGGTGGTGCGTTGCGGAATGAAAACATCTTTGCATCCAACAATTTCTGGACTTTGTTTTTCAAGACAACACAGTCATTGACGGAATGTCCCACTTCACCCAAATGATAGTCACATGCCTTGGGGGGATCGTAGTTGGGGAAATGCTCAGGATTTTCACGCTTCGGCTCTTTAGCAAGTAACCTCTTTTCCAGGAGAATAGGCAGGATCTGAGACATAGGCAAAGGGAGTGGCGTGAACTGCTTTTTGTTATTTCGCCTTTGGGGCGGCTTGCGGCCTGAGGCCGATTTTTGTCCACTGCTCATCTGAATCATTGGGGAAGGACGAACGATTTGGGTGTATGTAACATCCGCATCTGTTAGGGGTTCTTTCTCCTTCTTCATGCCGAGTTTCTTGCTTGTGGAAGTGGGGTCTGTGAACCACCCCTCACGCAATCCCATTTCGATTCGTTCGCCCACAGGAAGAAGACGATTAAGGGATTTAGCAGTGGCACCAACCAGGCGGTGTCTGTATTCATACGGAAGTGACTTTATGAACAACTTCACTTGTTCATGATCAGTGAGTTGTGGAGTAACCTGGGCGGCCAAGTTTCTCCATTTGGTGGCATACTCTTTGAATGACTCACTCTTCTTCTTCTCAGCGTGTTCCAGATCGTCACAAGTAAAGGTAATGTCGAGGTTGAATTGATATTGCTTGAGGAATGCATCAGCAGCATCATCCCAAGACTTAAAGCATTTACATCCTTCGACATATACCATGTCAAGGCTGGCCCCGTCAAACTTGCTTGAAAGGTTTGAATCATGAGGGGTTCATTATCAATGTACTGGGTCATTCGCACATGGTACATGTGCAAATGGTGTCTGGGACATGAAGTGCCGTCATATTTCTCAAATTCTGGCATCTTGAACTTTTCGGGTACTTTGACCCATTTGTATATAGACAGGTCAAGTGGGATAGCATGCTGCGGGCCTTGTAGCTATTTCAGCATCTCCTCGACCTTGGTAAGGCGTTTGTCATGTTCTGTCATCGGTACAGCTTCAAGTTCGGGCTTCATGACGGCGAGGGGGAGCGAATCATCCTCTGGCGGGGGCACTTTACTATCGCTGGCGGAGGCTTTCTCTTTTCCAATAGATGGTGGTGATAACACCACCTCAACTACTGCAGGCGTGGGTGTAAACTTGCCCTGAATGGATTCCATCTGCTTTGCGAGATTTTGAATCGCAGTGAGGACCATCTTCATCTTGTCCTCCATATTATTGAGACGAACGTTTTCCTCAGTCATTTTTTAACTACCTGTGAAAACGTTGATATGAATGAGTATAATACCCAACGAAAAATTATTTTATGACCTAGTCATAATATTATTACCTAATTTCTTTATTTGCAAAGAAAAAAGAAGAAAAAAAAAGATTTTTATTAATATCAACATTACAGGTGGCGTCCTCGGGGTTCAAACCCCGGTCGCCTCGGACCGTTAGGCTACATCCCTGGATACCACTGGGCCGAAGGCCGCGGTGGTGTCATTAAGGCGCCAACAAAATTATTTATAGAATAAAAAGCGGTCCGAGTTATATTAACATTAGTATAACCTATAAATACTTTTACAGATGAATATCAAAACCCCTAAACATAAATACTAGGAAAATATGAAAGACAGGGGTTTTTAACAAAAAGGGTGCCATTCTCGGATACTCATTCTATAAACGATGGGGAAGCTATAGTCTCTCGGGACTGCTTATTTTTGCGGACAAGCCCTGCAATAAGCGTATCTCTCGTCTCGTCGGTCCTACCATGCCAGAAACTCTTTCTTAGGAGCGGGGACGGATTGGCTATCAGCTCTTCCCATCGTATATAGAATGCAATCAACGGGTGGCCTAACAGTGACAAATCAATTAAATAAGTAGGCCGTATAAAAAATGAGAAGGGATAGAATATATACCTTTCCTTGAACCATGACAATCACAACAACATGCACATGAGGAGTGAGGTTCGATTTCTATCTAGACTGGCTCAGCAAAATGAAATTAAAAGGGCGCCTGACCGTCGCAGTCTCGCGTTGGTGTCAAGTCCTTTTAACCTCGGCCAAATCGAAAGGAATATCTTATAGTCACGCGAATAACGGCTAAAGATATTTCTTTACGATTTTTAGAAATAAATTTCGAGAAAAAGAAAGGCAACCTCTGCATCGCGGGCTTGCGTTCGAGGTCGTATCTTTCTTAACACCATCCTAAAATGCCCTATTGCGGCCCAGGTCCGACAGCGTGGTTGTGTGTGCAATAGTGTGGTGCTAAATCTTTAAAGCATGCACAACAAATTATAACAATCAATTCGAACCTGCAAGAACAAATAACACCTTAATGTCAGGATCATACCTGGAGTCCTTGCTACCAAACAAAAATTATTTTTGAACAGGATAAAAAATTTTGGCCTAAGTTCACTTAAAAAATGCAAATCCCCAGCGGAGTCGCCAATCTGTCACGACCGACCTCCCGAGCATTTTCGAATGACATGCAGAAAAGAAGGAGGGCTCACCTGGTACGTGCTAAGTCTAGGCTCAGGACTTAACTCGGGCTCTCCCAAGCCCATACCATATCACGACTTAGGGTTTAAATTTTTAACATGCAAGTGGTTTTCATCAAGGAGTCGCCACTAATCAATTTGGGATAGGTCGATTAGAAACCCAAATAGGGTGATGGGAGAATCACCCTATTCCTACGAACCAGAGATTAACTGCGTTCGGGGACTTGGTTACATTAGTTGGATAACTAATGCCCTTTCGGTACCTTTTTACCCTGTTCACTTTCGAAAACATTTGTCAGGCAATTTGGATTGATTTTAGGACCTTTCTCCTAACATGTGAGGTGATCAAACGAGTGCATAATCATAAACGATCAGCAGTCAGGAACATAATAATTCATGCAGCCTAAAGTTCTAACCTTAACTAGGTCAGATAACATTCAAAAAATACAACTATTCATGCAATTGTATTTTAATTGGAAAACATGCACGATAACGACACCACAATATATTTATCTAATTAAACAGGATGATTATGGGATTAGAAATATCATGCATAATAAATTAAAAACACTCAAATATCCCCCATAATTTAAATTTGATTTTTTTTGATTTTTTGATTTTTTTTAAAAAAATTAATTTTTTTAAAAAAATGGAGAATAAATAAATAAATAAAAGAAAAGCTGAAATTTTTTAATTTGATTTTTTTTAATTTTTATTTTTTTAAAAATTTTTTTTTAAAATTTTTGTAAAAAATAAAATAAAATAATATTATAATAAACCGGGTCGGGCGGATCCTGGTCGGAACCGACCCGGGTCAACGGGTCCGACCCAGGCGTTGACCCGGGTCGGATCAGCTGATCCGGGTCGGTCGGAACCAACCCGAGTCAACGAATCCGACCCGAGTGTTGACCCGGGTCGGATCGGCTGCTCTGGGTTGGTCGAAACCGACCCGAGCGTTGACCCGGGTCGGGTCGGCTGACTCGGGTTAGTCTGACCTGAATTCACAGACCTGCGGGGGGGAGGTGCCGGCGGAGCCAAAAATGGCCGTCCGCCGGCCGACCCAGACCGGCGTCGCCCCCAATCCTGCTTCCTGAATGAATGCCGAGCTTCACCACTTACCTGGACTCACCGTTCGGCCACCTGTTCGCCGGCCGGCGGCCAAAACGAAACCGGCCTCATTGAGGCATTTCGTCAAACAGTTAACGCGCATGCCAAAAACTGAGGTCTTTTGCCCTCTTCCGACGATCCGATCGACTCCAGCGGCTTCGGTTCACCTCCGATGGCGACTGAGGACCGAGACCAGAGACGGTATTGGCCGGGATTCGCGCGAAATGGCCGGCGCGAGTCCCGGCCAAACCGTGTCCGTGAACAGGGGAAAACAGAAGAGGCTCTCGATTGGGGGGCTCACTGGTTGTCGGCGCGTCTGGGTGGCTTTCGGCTGGTTTGAGGGCATCGACAACTGCTGCTGGTTCTCCTTTGGCTCCAGCAGACTCTCGGCTCACACTCTCTCTCTATTCTCTCTCTATTCTCACTCTCTCTCTTTCTCTCTATTCTGTTTCTGTTTTAAATGGCCGACCCGGGGCTCTCTCTCTCTCTTTGTGTCGCCGTCGTCGGCTCAGCGGCGGGAATGGATGGCTAAGGTGCGGTGGCCGCGGGAGGCTACCTTTCTCTCTCGGCTCACTCTCTATCTCTCTCTTTCTTTTTCAAAATCGAACCAGCCTCCCCCTCTCCTCTCTCTTCTCGCTGGCCTGTATAGACGACGACGATGACGATCCTGTGCTTCCCCACGTCGACTGACGACGGCCTGCACCGACCTACGCCGATCGAGGACTTTTGTGGCCATTGTAGGCCGGTGCAAGGAGGGGGGCCTGGCGGTGAAGCAGAACAGGGAGCCGAGAGGGAGGAGGGGATAAGGAAAGCCGGAAAAACGAGGAGGACGGGACTGGCCTTAATGGCCAGTCCCTGTGGCGTGCTGCCCCGGCCCTACTCTGGCGAGATAGGGACGGGGCGGCCGCGCTCTGCCGTTCGTCACTCTGCAGCCACAACAGAGGAGAACAGGGGAGAGACAGAGACGGCTCGGCAAAAGGGGGGGGGAAGAAGGAAGGGAGCTGGGCCGGGCTGGGCCCAGCTTGCGTGGGAAAAAAAAGAAAGAGAAAAAAAAGAAAAGTGGGCCGAGCCCACGCCGGGGGAACAGAAGGGAAAAGAAAAGGGCCGGGTCGGCCCAGCCCCGACCCGGCCCGACTCGATTTCTTTTTTTTTTTTTTAATATGCTCTAATAGGCCCTAATAATGCAAATATACCTAATGTTCATATGCAATGCATTTAAATTGAAATATATTTTTGTTTTAGGAATTAAAGAAAATTAACTCCTAAATTTTGTATAATTAATTTTGGGCAAATCAAAAATAGGTGTCTACACTGGGCAAATGGCGATACTTGTTCATCACTTGAACCGGGCCATGACAAAGATATTATTGTAGGAACAGGGGATAGTATGAAAACTAGGGAGAGACATCTGGCTCCAGTATGCAAGTTTGAGAAGCCTTGTCTTGTTGTTAGTGATCTATCTTCCAACAAAATTGCTGCATCCCGAGCACAGAGTTGTGTAGGAAGAAGTGGAGAATTAGAAGAAGTTGGTGTATGTGGATGGGGAGCGCGAAAGAGAGAGAGAGGGCGCTTGATTTTTTTCAAAAATTTTCAGCTCAGCTGCTCTTAGCTCGTTGCCGCGAGATGACGAAGGGTTAACGGAGGATGGAAGAAAGAAGGGAAAGAGTCAGATTTTTTAATAAATCTGATTTGTGGGCCCACTTGCCACGTGTCACGCACCAAATGGAGTTGTGTATTGCTGATGTGGAGTATTTCACTCATGCAATATTTTCTCACGAGGAAAGAGGTGAGGGGCTAGCCTGCAGGCCTAAGGAGAGAGAAATAAATTAATTTTTGTTCAAAAATTCCACCTCAGTTGAATGGGCCCCACATACCCATGTGGCATTTCATGATTGGTCCGGGACCACGCTGACGTTGAGGTCCCGGACCACCTAATATTTTCTCAGCTGTCTCTAGTTTTATTTTGCTGCGAATGTTTAGAAAAACATCATCAAAACCTTATTATAAACTTATTTTAATTGCGGGCGCATCGCAACCACACGCCATTCTACCAATTTTCTTCATTTTGCTGGAACCCCAATTTAACTTTAGGTTAGGTTGGGTCGTATCTAGATGTACCCCCGAAATAATTTACAACACTTTATTCATTTAATTTCTTTATTTAGACCCCTCGGATTAATAAAAAGAAGAAGGAAAGAAAAGAAGTTAAAAAGTGAAATGGACCAAACTCCACATGCCCGCCACACGCCGATGGAATTTTATATTTCTCGAGACGCGGAATCAACTTAACTTTCCGCATTGAAAGAAAGAGAACTAAGAAACGACAATGAAGCGCCGCAACGGGGAACTTTCCCTCGCCTTTCCTCGATTCTTTTCCAACAAGAACGCCTATGCCTCGTGCGTGGACCTCCCCGTGCTGAGCTCGTACCTCCACTGGAACTACACGCAGTCGACTGGCACGGCAGACATCGCGTTCCGGCACACGGGCACCACGACCTCGAGATGGATCTCGTGGGCGATAAACCCTAGGGGGCAGAGGATTGTGGGGTGCCAGGCGCTCGTGGCCTACATGACCTCGAGCAGGTCGATGTACGCCTACACGTCGAGCATCAACAGTTACAACACGGACATGCCGGAGGGGGCCCTGAGCTTCGGGGTGCCGAACATATCGGCAATGTACGAGAGCGGCGAGATGACGATATTCGCGAGGCTGGAGCTCTGGACGAGCATGGTGAGCGCGAGCCAGGTGTGGCAAGAAGGTCCGATGAATGGACCCGGAAGCCCCGGTACTCATTCCACGAGGGGAGCCAACATGCAATCCACGGGGACGCTCAACTTCTTGTCTACCTCTAGCACGTCGGGTGGAGTGTCGTCGTCGGGATCATCAGGAATTAGCTCGACGGAGCGAAAAAAGAATGTAAGTTTATTCTTGGGTAAATTAGCTTTAAATCTACCCATTGGGCAAGTTTGACTTTTTGTTTTACCCTCTTTACGTCTATGATGAACTTCATATCTGGTTACGCATGCATGTGCAACCATATAATCTATATATAGGTCGTGCAGGCCATTAACATAAATTACTGACGGAGAAATATATAGATATATATTATATATAATTAGCTATACGTTAAAGTTCATTTAGGAGGTGGTTGGTCCATTATTCATTTGTTTGTTTTCTTCTTTTTTGTTGGGAAAATTGCGCAGGTTCATGGGGTTTTGAATGCTGTGAGCTGGGGAGTAATGATGCCACTGGGAGTGTTATTGGCGAGGTACTTGAAGGTGTTCAAGTCAGCAAATCCAGCTTGGTTTTATCTCCACGTGACGTGCCAAGCATCTGCCTACGCCGTGGGCGTCGCCGGCTGGATCACTGGCCTGCGGCTCGGTGACAACGCCGGTGGCGGTGGCAACGTTGGCACTCACGGCAACATCGGCATGGCCCTCTTCATCCTCGGAACTCTTTAGGTAAATTTTACTTGATTTTGCACTAGTTTCTCATCATCCACAACCATCAACTATTCAATGACTATATTACAATTTGGCGGTCACAACTTTAACCTAGTAATCAAATTGCACCCAATGGAATCTTTATCATTCTTAGATAGTTTCTTTTCGCACGGTACGGACGTAACGTTGGTATATTTTGATAAATATCATTTGAATTTATGTCTATCTTCTCTAGAAAAAGAACGGTGGTACGTAATCGCCCACGGTATTGTCCCTCTAAAAGATCCCACTTACCTTTCAACGTTAACTTTTATACGCAGTTCTGACTCTAGTAAAATAAAAATAGTTCGGTGAAAATGAAAGGATGATAGGAAAATTGCAATTTACTTGGTTCCAGCCAATAATGATAACATCAGTGGCGTACCTATTGGTTCTTAATAAATTCATAAATAGATATAAAGTCTTCACGGCAATCTCAACCTTCTAAAAGCGGCACGGGTCATGTCTCTCCTGTAAAGTCTTCGCTTTCCTTTTCTTTTTCATTAAATGGAGCATAACTGAGACATCGTGCCGTGATTAGTAGTGAGTCAAAGCTTCAGAATTCAGCCTTTCTGGTTAGTGGGTGAATTTTGCTGTTTCATTTGAGTTAAATGAAAGTCAACTTGCATTACATTATGCAATTTGCTAAAGTGGACGAGCATGAATTATACGGAAGTGGCGCGTCTTTGTTCGCACTCCGGCGCAGCACGTTGCGTTTCTTTAGTAATTCTGACAAACCTCTTGCTTAATCAAGTCGATTCTTTGATGAATCGATTCTGCAAAATGGTTGTTCTGTAGCGCCATCATGGATAGACCCGTTCTCAGAACGAGAGTTAATAAACCTCCTAAAAGAATCTGTCGAAGTGTTCAGTCCTAAAAATCAATCCCGTGCATATTTGTTCAATGGCATGTGTCCTAATCGAGGGTAAACCCACTCGGTTAATGATGATAAATCGAGATTTACGATCATATTTAACTGAACTAACTGGATGGAACCTAGTAAAGGAAGGGATTATCGATGAAAAGAGTATGAGTTGAAGAACCAAACGTGTTTATTTCGCGCTGATTGATCATACCTATCCTTATTTTCTCTAGGTTTTTGCTCTTCTCCTGAGGCCAAAGCCGGACCACAAGTACAGATTCTACTGGAATATATATCACCACTCTTGTGGGTACACCGCGATTGTGCTCAGCATCGTCAATGTGTTCCTGGGTTTGGACACTTTGGACCCGACGAAGGTGTGGAAGCAGACGTACATCATCGCCCTCATCGTTTTAGGTGGCGTTGCCCTGATCATGGAGCCAGTTACGTGGGCCGTCGTGATCAAGAGGAGGAGGAGAGAAAGATCGCAGAAGGACCCAGCCATCGGCATGAACGGCGCTCATAGCAATGGCTACAATGGCAGATCCCAAGATGATGGTGTTTAGATCCATTGATGTTGTGGTTGATTAGCATATGTACCAGGTTATCAGTAGCTACTGCGTACTGAGGAGACTCGCGTCTTTTATTTTCGACTGTTTCTTCGTTCTTCTTCCTTTTTGATAGATCCCATGTTGGTGGGGTATACATGTCTGAGATGGCTATTGTTGATCTCTTTGTACTTTTTTGGTAGGATTATATACCATGGTTATCTGTTTCGGTATAGAGTTGTACCTATTAAGCATCGATAGCGCGTTACTTATCATTATGTATTCCATCGTTCGTGTGATCGACACGCTTTCTCCTACTTTTCTTTTCCCGTTCCTTTGTTAGGGTTTCGACCCTCGTCCCGATTAGATACAGCAAAGAGGAGAAAGGAGGAAGAAGAAAAGAACGATTTCTCATGATACCGACCGGCTTTGAACAAGGAGGAGGTAGCTTAATTCATCTCGAATTGAAGAACCATTTCTTTTTAATTAGCATGTCTAATCAAGGAGCAAATTGGGCGTGGTTTCATCCCATAGGCGCACAAGCAATTCTATTATCCGCAAATCAAACCGGCATCATCCCTTTGAATTTTCAATTATAGACAGCCCAAAAATAATGAATTTCATTCTTGGAAATGTGAAGATCCATACATGTGCCTGGTTTGATGTCCGTCGGCCCAATTATGGAGGGTGATTTTGCTCCAAAGGAAAGCCAAATTACCCCTCCACACCGCTCACCAAACTCATGGACAAAAGCCACAATCACCTAAAATTAGGTTAAATGTTTTGCGGTGCTCATCGCCTTCTATCACACTATAAATGAACCCCCCCCCCCCCCACTGTTGTTCTTGATTCATATAATCAATTTAGCTGCTGGATGTGCAAAAGCACAAAAAAAGTCACAAAAAATAAAAACAAAAAGAATCACAAAAACAATAGAAAAGAAAAAAACTAGAGAGAAGAGGAGGGAGTCTATTCTCAAACATGGGATCCAAGATGATGGCAATAGCTACAATTTTCCTTTATCTGTTCTCAGTAGCAGCTGCCATGAGAACTAGAGGTTTTTCCATGAGAGGTCCAGCCGAAATCGACGTGAAAAAATTCGGAGCGAAAGCTGATGGGAGATCCGACTATAGTCAGGTACATACGAACTTCATCAATCATCTGCCTTAAATTCTTTTTTTTTTCTTTTTGGTGAAAGACATTTGAGACATGTTTCTAAAAACACCCTCCGAATCGTCGACACCCGTATGAAAACATGAATTTTTGTTTCATACAACTTATGCAAGAGCTGCAATTCTCCTTTTCTTGAAGCCCTAAATAAGTTCTTTTTGTTTTTTGTGTTGCTTTCAATTCTTGCGCGGGATTTTCTTGTAGATTATTATGAGTGCATGGCAAAAGGCATGCACGTCCCCAAGCCCTAGCTCGGTGGTGATATCCAAAGGGAGTTACATGGCGGGCCCGCTGAAGTTCCAAGGGCCATGCAAGGCCGACGTCAACCTAAAGGTGGAAGGTACCATCAAAGCGCCGTCGGACCTGAGCAAGCTCAAGTCGCAAGGCGCTTGGGTCTTGTTCCAGAACGTCGACGGCTTGACCTCTCCGGCGGTGGATCGTTCGACGGCCAAGGCGCGGTCGCCTGGAAAGAGAACAACTGCGCTCAGACCGGCAAATGCAACACCCTCCCCACCGTAATTCTCTCTCGTTCGATCACGTCCATCGTTGGAATGACTTTATTTGAATTGAATGTGACATTGCCTTCGATCTTTGCTAGAATTTGCAATTCACCTCGGTCACCAACTCGCACGTCCAAGACATCACCTCCCTCAACAGCAAGTTGTTCCATGTGGAGCTCCTGAACTGCAAGAACGTGACGCTCCAGCACGTCACGATTGATGCGCCAGAGGACAGCCTCAACACTGATGGGATCCACGTGGGCCGCTCCACGGGGGTCAACATCACCGGCGCCGACATCAAGACCGGCGACGACTGCATCTCGCTCGGCGACGGGAGCCAGCAGGTGCACGTTGAGGGCGTGACGTGCGGGCCGGGCCACGGGATCAGCGTTGGGAGCCTCGGCAAGTACCATGATGAGCAGCCCGTGGTCGGCGTGACCTTGCAGAACTGCACCCTCACCAACACAATGAACAGGATCCGCGTCAAGACGTGGCCGAACTCCCCGAGCGGCGTCGCCACCAACATGCGCTTCGAGGACATCACGGTGAAGAACGTGTCCACTCCTATCCTCATCGATCAAAACTACTGTCCATATAACAATTGCCAACAAAAGGTATTCTGATATTATCCACCCTTTCATGAGCTCAATTTGCTATTACAAGCGATCCCACGTCGAAAGATCTAGGAATTATGTTTAATCACCTGAATTTTCTTTTCCTATTGTCAGCTCCCTTCAAAGGTCAAGATCTCAAATGTGAGCTTTAGGAACATCCGTGGAACGTCTGCAACGGCACTTGCTGTGAAGCTTGTGTGTAGCAGAGGAGTGCCTTGCCAAAAGGTGGAGCTTGCTGATATTAACTTGAAGTATTATGGGAAGAACGGGACGGCCATGTCGCATTGCGCGAACGTGAAGCCTACGATCACCGGGAAATTGTCCCTGCCCATTTGCGCGGGGTCGCAAAGCTGATCGATCTTCATGTTCATTGCGAGATTAGACGCAAATGATCGCCGGAATGTTTAGAGAAGTTTGATTGATAATAGGCACCCCCTTCACGCTCATGGGCGTGATGAGTGACTGGTGAACTCTATCTGCAAATAAAAATTGCAAAAATAGAAAAGCTATGTACTCCTTTAGGCTTTTGCTAGTTATAACAGAAGGTGCTTAGTACCACCAAGAAATTGTGAAGAGATTTCTTGAGAAATCAATAAGATGTTCAATTTCCTACCACTTTGTAATTTTCTTGCACAAAATATTATTTAGAACATGAGCATGTTCTTGGTGGATGATTACGCCTGTTTCGACCAGTACTCGATAAGTTTCAAATTCCTAAAAACAGGATTAAAAAGGGAAAAATTTTCAAGTAGCTCTAATTGGATCGCTTTGCGGCTCTATGTGTTTATTGATCGATGAAAAAATTTACTTGAATTAACAAGTTCATAGCTAAATGACAAAAGATTACTTCAATTGAATAAATGGGCTCTTAAAGTAGACTCATGGGGAATAAATGAATTTGGAAGTAATTGTAATCTTTTTTTTGCTGAGGTCCAAATTAATAGGGAATTTAAGAAATGGTTTTAAATGTTGATGGGTAGTTGCAGTTTGTTTGCCATGGCCAATTTACAGATTACACAACTATAGTAGGCGCTCATGTTCCATGAGTTCTCAATTGTGCATTAAATAAGATAATTAAAGAAAATAGAATAACCACAAAATAAGTAAAGGGAGTCTCGACAACAAAAAGGTCAAATGTCAAAAGCCGGTAACTAATTATGTATATTTAAGGGATTAATTAATGTAATTTTGATTGATCAATGAAAATATCTAACAAATTACGAAAGTAAATGATTTCTCAACGCTTGGGAGGATTTGCAAAATAGAGGCAATGGTGATGCCTATGCAGGGCGGTAGCAGCAGCGGTGAGGGCAGCGAACGAGGGGTGGAGCTGCGGCTGGCGATGAGCAGTGAGCTCGCAGTGATGGAGGTGCAGCGGCAAGTGAACTCGGCGAGGCCGCCTCTTGGACGGGATCGGGCACTCTCGAATTCTCAATGGCTGGGTGTCGGCAGAGCGAGGAAGCAACAGCAGCTTCGGTCATGGTGTAGGGTCATCGTAGCAAGGGACTCGACTAGAGAAATAGGGACCCTGGCCTAGGTGATGGCCGAGAAATAGGATTGCGGCCGAGGATGTGGCTAGATTTGTGGTCGAGAGCACGGCCGAGCAAATTGCCTGGAGCGCGGTCGAGAAGGCAGCCAAGTAGGTGGCCGAGGGTGTGGCCGAGAAGCAGGGTCACGACTGAGGGTGTGGCCGGGGTTGCAGCCAAGGTGGTGGCCGAAGTCGTGACCAAGCTCTCTCTCTCTCTCTTTCTTGTGTGTCTCTCTCTAATGTTCTTTAGTTATGAATTGCTAACCTCGCATTAATTAAGACCTAATATGCTTATATAGTGAAAACCTAGGTTTAGTCCTCTCTTTACGAGGTTAATTTCGGCCTTTATAGAAATAATGGGCTCTAATAACCTTTTATTAATTAAACTCTTATGCACTAAATTTTACTTAATTAAAGCTCAATAACACCCCCCTCCTCCTTGTGATTTCCGGCCATGCATAATACTCTACGGGCTTGGCCGAATTTTTGCTTCACTTGTGGCCTAAGCTCAGAACCATCCGCTGCCGGTCCAATCAATGAACTTATCTGTATGCTCCAAATTATATATGCAACTTAACTATTTTTGTTTATGGTTCTGGAACGATCCCTATTTTTATTATGCAATAAATGATTAATTGGATTGCCAAAATTTAAGTATCAACATAGACAAAATGGGTTTCCGGTATTATTTCCATTCCAAAATAAAATTGAAAATGAGAGAATTGCATATCAAGTGATGATGGTATTTCCCTATATGATCACCTAGTAAATGCCATCAAAGACCCTCTCCGACGAGAGAGTCATTGCTTCAAATACAATAGTAGGTAAACCCGGAATCAGAATGCGTTATCGGAGAGAGTCGATACGGTCGATACTCGAAGCCTTCAAAGAACCAAGAGAAGCAAAATGATGGATTGAGCTTGAGGACGAGACCTGCTTTGATAGTAAGTGAAGCAATTTTGTAGTTTGACTTTGGAAACCCAGCTCAGGACAACACCGGACCGCAACGATAGGAATATGGATCGATTGTCCGCAATTATAACCCTGGTTTATGCTTAGGCAGGATAGAGAATGTCTAGAACACGGGACACAGACATGGATAATTAGCAGAAAACCGGTGGAAAAGCTCATGATAGCAGATGGGGAGTCGGAACCAGGAGGGAAAACGAGGGACTTCCTCCCACCCGCTCAATTCCGGATAGATTTACCTTAAAATGGGCTAAAAGCTGTTAATGCCGTTCCAAGCTTTACCACAGCTGCTGTATAAATGGCCCCAACACCAAGGGGAAAGATCAACCAAACAGCATCATCTTTCTTCTTGGTTGACGACTCAGCAGGCACCAAGTAGAGAGAGAGGCTAGAATCGTCGTGGTAGAAGGAAAAAGATGGCAATGAAGTCATACGTTGGCGCACTGCTTTTGTTGTTGTCTTTTTCTTCTACTATCAACGCCCGGGTCTTTCACATCGGGAATTATGGCGCAAAGGGTGACGGCACATCAGACATACGCCAGGTGCAAGATACTCTTAAATTAATGGCTTTATGGTTTTTCTTTTCCCAAACCTCTCCTGCTGATAAGCGTTCTGTTTTTACAATCTTTTTCAAGGCATTGCTAAGTGCATGGAAAGCGGCGTGTGCATCCGCTACTCCTGCTAAAGTGCTGATCCCGGGAGGAACGTTCGCATTGTCGGAGGTGGTCCTAGAAGGCCCTTGCAAGGCCCCTGTGGAATTCCAGCTCCAGGGCACACTGCGGGCCCCGGCGGACCCGAGCCACTTCAAGACCGACGGTTGGGTCGCGTTCCAATACGTCGACGGCCTCACCGTGTCGGGCGGCGGGACCTTCGACGGCCAGGGCAGAATTGCCTGGGACCAGAACAACTGCAACAGAGATACAAATTGCCGTACCCTCCCCATCGTAAGTGCCCATCGACATTATTCGTTTCCACGTAGATTTCGAATCGCTCGGTCGTTATTCTAGCGGATACGGCAGGGGTATATCCGAACTTAGACAATGTGATTAACCGAGTTTTGAACATCGTGGGAAATTGCTAACATCCGTTGAATTTCGACAGAATTTGAGGTTCAACTTCGTCAGCAATGCCATAATCCACGACGTAACGACGCTCGATAGCAAGCAGTTCCATGTAAACGTCTTGGGCTGCAAGAACGTGACGTTCCAACATTTCACCGTGTCCGCGCCCGGCGACAGCCTCAACACGGACGGGATCCACATCGGACGGTCGGCCGGGGTCTATATTATTGACACCACCATCAAGACCGGGGACGATTGCGTCTCCATTGGCGACGGGAGCCAGCAGATCTTTGTCCAGGGGGTGAACTGCGGTCCGGGCCACGGCATCAGCGTCGGCAGCCTCGGGAAGTACCCGAACGAAGAGCCCGTGGTGGGTGTCTTTGTCAAGAATTGCACCATCAGCGGCGGGACCAATGGCGTGAGGATTAAGACATGGCCCGCATCGCCGGTCGGCACGGCCTCCGACATGCATTTCGAGGACATCCAGATGAACAATGTCGCCAACCCTGTGCTCATAGACCAGGGATACTGCCCATGGAACCAATGCCAAGCACAGGTAAAACACATGAACATGAGAATTAGCATAGGCCATGCACATTACATGAATGCGTTCACTCACGGACCAAAGCAATAATTAGAAGCGAAATGCATGTCGACCCGTCTGCTAAACGAAATCAATTTAACCTGGAACGAACTTAAACGCTAGCTTTGCTCACACTTCTCAAGTCAGTTAGGAAACAAAAACGCATCGCACAATCGAATAAAACTTATGCATGTCAGCCCTAATCGGTATGTTATTCGATTTGTTCAGGTTCCTTCCCTAGTTAAGATCAGCAAAGTGAGCTTCAAGAGAATCAGGGGAACCTCGGCGTCCCAGGTCGCAGTGAAGGTCGCCTGCAGCAAGCGCGTGCCGTGTGAGAACGTCGAGATCGCGGACATCGACCTCGTGTACAATGGCCCCGAGGGCCCCGCCACGTCGGAGTGTTCGAACGTCCACCCCTTGATCTCCGGCACGCAAAATCCTCCGGCTTGTGCCAAGGTTGTGAGCTAAACCTATTAATAATAGGAAGATGAACCGACGCGTACGTTTCTTTATAAAGGATGCGAAAAGGCCGAGCTTTGAAGACGACGATTCCTGACCGAAACTTTTTTGTTTTTTGAGCATTTTTGTGTACCCCATACGGTATAAACATATTAATAATAGGAAGTTATCTAAATTATTTTAAATCTGATCGCTATGTTCCACGATGATATTGAGGATCTGATTGCACGGTATTCTAATACCACATCGGACTCCGTTTCAAGAAAATCTTCACTCGTACGCCTTACTTAGCTATTGATTTATATTTAGTTTGCGAAAAGACAAGATCAGCCTCCATAAATTTTCACCTACTCCAGACCTAAGTTTTGCTATATACATGTCGTGAAGCCTAAGTTTCACATTACCGTACATCGAAAAGGTCGAAGAATCTCGTACACTCAATCGGTTTGTCATCGTAAAATCATGAAACATCGACCGCATAGTGCGATGGCGCCACTCATAATCGATGTGATCCTCAGGAGGCATCGTAATGCAGCCCGTTTTTCTTGTAATTTTGGGTCATCGATCGTTTCCATTTTACTCTGCTAAAATAAGAGAAAGCGAATCCCGTTATGCTAAAGGCAGACTAGTGCGGTGGGCCTAGAAGCAATTGATGAAATAGTCTTGTTGTTCTTGATTTTGGGGTGCAAATCTTGGGATAATGCGCTTATATCCTCCATTAAATAATTGGAAGGACGCGAATTAAAGTAGGTTCAGAGTCCAAATTCTAATTAGCTTCACATCCCCACAAATTCGTCCACGGCCATGAAAAAGATTGTGCCATTTAAAGGGCGAACATGCTTTGAATCAATGCGTAAAGGCACCACTTTTCCCATGGGCTAATGCGGTGGCGGCTGCCCGGATAGGTGACAATCATTGATAGGTTGTTTCTATTGGAAACACGAGAATCTGGCCACGCCGTATGATATATACAGTTCGACCCTCCCACATCAATCAAATGCCCTTCGCCATGGCCAGCCATCGTGGCCCTGCCACCTTGTCGAACACGGTCACCGTTGCTCGCCGCCATCCATCGGTCGACGACCGTCGCTCTCCACAGCCCTTCAGTCCAGCACCAAACTTCGGCCACTAGCAACCTCAGATCTGAGTCCTTTGGTGGTCGTCGACTAAGTCCGTGGTTTTAGGCCCGAGGTCAAAGAGAGAAAGATGATGCCTGAAGGTGGTCGAGGTGGCTGTGACTCGGTGGCAACCGTGGCTTGTTAGATGGTGGCATAATTTGTTAGTCGCCTATCGTTGTGATCACGTCGAGTAGGTTTCCATTCAATATTGACCAATTAAAGGTTGGTTCACATTGTTCATCATGTACATATATAATATATTTATACATTACCGTCCGATCAGGTGAAGGTTCCCTCACGAATAGGAACATGATCGGATGCCCACGGTTGATATATCTTCGAGAGCTTAGACGGAGAGAAAAAAATGGATTCCTCGTGGGCTACTTAAGGCACTTTATATAGTGTAAACCAAAAGGATCAGAGCCGTTGGATGTTGTTCAGTACTGCTATAATTAACAACAAAAAAGCCTTGCATTGAAAGCGCCTCCTTTCAAGAGGTTAGCCCAATAAAATTACCCGTATTAGGTTGTGGTTTTAGTGAGATGCTCTACATCAATCGAAAACGTAAATTTAGGAAATGATGGATTTACTTACTCTAGGAGGTGTTGAACACGCACCCATTTTACAGCCGATTGAGCAGCAACCATGGAAGTCTTCCTTGGTGAAGCAGGGGAGCGAGATACTTCATCCTCAGTCACTTCCCGATCAGACAACGGATACGAAGGACGACGGCCTCTACCTCCTCTCGACAATTGACCACCTGATCTACCCCTTTTTCCGGGTCCTTTTGGTGCGATAGATCGAACAAACCCTGCGCCCGCCGCCCTTCCTCTTTCTAATCCTTTTGGATGGTGCCACCCAAATAATGCTTCTCTTTGCCTAGCTAGGCTCTATTATGAGTTTAGACAGTACAACTGTTCCTCTTCTTTGTTTGAGGCTGTATGTGAATTTGATCCTCTTTTTCTTTTGTTGGGCAATGTAACAAACCATCTTTTGTTAAAAGCCATAAGAAGATGAGACAATCACGATCTTCCACATAGCTTTTCTTTTTAACCCAAGTACATAATTTAGGACATTCCCTTGAAGCTTCTCTTTGTAATCAACAACGAGTTTTTAAAAGAAATCCAGCACAGACATCATAGATATATTTCGGAACAACCACTACTCTCTAATTGATTATGCACAAGTGAATCTAGCTCAGTGTATAGAAAGAGGAAATTTTTCTTCTTTTCTTTTGGTAAGGGAAAGAAGGTAACTAAACAACAACACATCTTTCCTTAAAGGCTCTCTATGCATCGACCCACTCAAACTTAGGCACTACATCAAGATTGCATACCGCATGCTGTCACTCACTATGAGATGATTCATTTCCGATACTTGATGACCGAATTCATGACTAGACACCCACACCCCATCAGCCCCATTCACATGGGGAGGAGAGAAGCAAGAGATGACCGCGACTGTGGCGCGGAAGATGCCGTAGAGCAACACTGGGAGCCCGCCCCAACTGCGTGCCGACCGCCCGTCCGGATCCCGCGCGAAGATCGGCAGGTCGGCTCGGTTCCCGCCGCCCAGCACGGCTTCATCGGCGACTTTCGAGCTCTTCCTCCTCACCATCGCGCCAAACATCCGCCGCATGCCTGCCGGCGGGGATAGAGAGGAGGGGACTTCAAGTTCCAATCTCAGGTGGAGGATGTGAGAGTATGAGATCAAACGAGAGAATCAAGGGCCTTGGTGTGTGTATTGGGGGGGTTTTGATAATGGGAGAGTTGGTGGGGGTGTTGCTAGTGCTTCTGTTTGTCACACTATAAAAGAAATAGAAACCCTTTATTGTAAAGGAAACTTAATGCACAATCAAGTTTGTGGGGTCTATAAAACGCCAAAAATGACGACAAAAAAGACGTATAATTAAGCACATACATTACTTTTGATGGAGATTTTCTTGAATTATTTGAAAAATCTCTAAACTTACTACATCAAAAGGAAGAATTTCATTTTTTCTGTTTTTCTTTTGGTAATCTGGTGGTATCTTTCCAGTTCATTTGAATGTGAACTGACGGACCAGAAAATCTGCGAGAAACGAGACAAAAAGTTTCAGGAGGAGATCTCATCCAAACAAGTCGGCTCAATTTCAATTTGATCGAGAGTTCTAGCCGTAGATGAACTTGATTTGTTTTGTTTTTTTTCTTTTTTCCAAACATGATAAGGAACAAATTAAGGATATGTACATTTTTCAGATGTGAAAAGATCTATATATATATATACACATCACACACCAAGAAAAGGAATATCTTGCTTTGATTGATGGCTCAGTGCACTTGGGGAAATGAGTGGTCCATCCATGTTTGAGAGAATCGAAGCTCTCCATTATGCTTTTATCAAGCCAGACAAAATGTGTTGCATGTTGGTCATTCTTGAAAGCTACATTTCTTTTCTAAAAAAAATTATAAATAAAGATATGCTTACCAAAAAAAAAAAAAAGAAGAAAGATACACAAATATCAGACTAAGAAGAAGATAAAAGAGAGAGGACAAAACAAATTTACTGTGCGTTATGTGTTATTTCGCGAATATCATGTATAAAACGTGCGTCGAGAAATTGTTGCCTAATTTAAAAGTTATACATAGGCAAGACATGATACAGGTTCAAGTAGAGCTATGTTGCTATGTCATTATTGGTGGAACCATCAGAGTGCATGATTTGAATAAAACAAGCATGTTTTTATTTGATATTATCAGGAAGTGGTGGTTGCCCAGAAGCCACATTTGCACAACATTTGGAAGTCAACGCTTACATGTTACAAATAGAGTCTCTTCTTTAGGACATTCCTGAGATTTGTGTAATGAGAAATGTGCAGGATCTGGAAGCATATGATCAAGGCCCACTACTTGGTGGTGGCCCCTTTGTAGACAGTGGGCCTAGTTTACCTTAGCCACATCAGTTCATTTGGCCTGAGCTTCTTTTAGGGGGTCGGTGGTGGCGGTCGCGAGGAGACGGGTTGCCGGTTTTGGCGGTAGCAGCACCGGCAGCGGCAGTAGTGGCGGAGGGTGATGCTCTTAGCGGCTCTCTCTCTCTCTCTCTCTCTCTCTCTCTCTCTCTCTCTCTCTCTCTCTCTCTCTCTCTCTCTCTCTCTCTCTCTCTCTCTCTCTCTCTCTCTCTCTCTCTCTCTCTCTCTCTCTCCATTTGCTTTATTTTCTTAATACTAACAATTGCTGAATCAATAGCCACACCATCATAAATAAGTAGGCTAATGGTCAAAGGACTTGATCGAAAATATCGAACAAGTTAGGGCACTCGGTTGCACTGGAAAAAAAAGATCCAGGACCTAATTGCAAAAGGAACATAAGTTGAAGGATTAAAATTTCAACTCCAAGAACCCAAAACACACATTCCATCCGCAGTTAAACTCGCAGCCCATGGCGGTGTTCGAACGTGGGCCTAAAAGAAACATACAAACATGACATGAAGCTACGATTGACATTGTAATACCACAATCGATAGCTAGACTTCTCATTTTGGCCCCCAAAAAATTGGCAATCAAGATAATAACTCGTTAATTACCCAATCTAACAAGAAAAATTTCTAATTTCATTTCGTGTTCATTGCTAAAAAATAAGTTCAAAATCGTCGCGTTCTCGCATTGTTCAAGAATCATTTTCATGAGCACTGACTTGTGTGCTCAAAGTTCTCCCATGAACTTGGAATGGACACTCTCGCACTAACTAAGAATTATTTGGTTGCTCGAAAAGTCAAAGACTCCCTACTATCGATGAAAATAAAAAAAAAGAAGCATTCTAGTAAATGTGAAATTACAGATCTATATATGATATGAAAAGTCAACTGAAAAATTAAAATACCAACTCAATCAAATTAGGGGTGAACAAAACAGACCGACTGAACTAGGAACCGCCCGGACTAGATTGGACCGGCCAGTTTGGTTGAGTTTTCGGGAGTGCCGGTCTAGTTCTCGGCTCCTAAAAGTGGAATTGATGTCTAGGCGGTCCGGTTTTTGATTCCAAGAGGGAACCGGACCGACCGGACCGGATTGCACCGGCTATATATATATTGAGAATAAAGTAACACATGTTCCATCCATTGCTGTTCTCCCACAAGTAAATGGAGTCTGGGCAAATGGCGATACTTGTTCGTCACTTGAACCGGGTCACGACAAAGAATATTGTAGGAACAGGGGATAGGAAGAAAACTAGGGAGAGACATCTGGCTCCAATAAGCAAGTTTCAGAAGCCTTGTCTTGTTGCTAGTGATCTATCTTCCAACAAAATTGCTGGCATCCGAGCACAAAGTTGTTTAGGAAGAAGTGGATAATTAGAAGAAGTTGGTGTTCCTTTTGTTTCAATGGAAATTGATCAAAGTGATGTAGAATGTAATGGAAAAGATAAAGTTATAAACAATAAGTGACAAGTTCTATGGGACTGGATTGGATAGATAGTTCAGTTTCCGGTTCCAAAAATCGGGAATCAGTCTTCTTGGTCCGGTTCCCAGTTCTTGGATGGAATTAGACCGGATTGGGAACTGATAACCCTTAAATCACATCGCCCAGTTGCTCAAATTGGAATCTTAAAAGGCTTGGTTTTGGCTTTGTGCATCAGCCATAAGTACCGAAACGCAATTCTAGCTTTTCAATAAAGCTGAGTTTTCCATTTGGTCAGACCTCTTGGTAGATAGCTAAAACAGAAGATATTAAATGTTTATGTCTTTGTCAAGTCTCAACCACAAATTTCTTTTAAAAAAAATAAATTTAATGCATGTAATTATGAATAAATCATAGAAACCGATCTAGACTTCATTTGTTTCGTGAAAAATGAAAGGTTTAGAAAATAACTTTTAAAAAATAATCGCTTGTATCGTTTGAAATAATTAGTCAATGAAAGATATTTTCATTATCGATAACAATTTATATTTATACATTTTTATAGATGATAAAAATATTTTTTATTTGTTTATTTTTATAAGCGATAGAAGCAATCACTTTTAGAAAAATATTTTCCAAATCACTTATTTTTCACGAAACAAATGTACTCCTAAACATACAATTTCTTCTTCACAACACCAAAATCATATGGCCATATAAAGCGGAAGAAATCCAATAACTTATATTCGGACAAGAGCCAAATATCATTATAGTAATCATCCTGCATCTTTTTGATTAATTGTACATACTCCGCCAATCATGCCACAATGATAAACTCCCATCTTTTTTCTTCACGATATGCCTCCTTCTCGATTAACACCCATCTTTAGGTGGGGAAAAGTTTGAACATTGTGATAAGATGTGTAAAGTTTAGTGGAGGTGGGAGTTCCCCTTTATTACGTAATTTCCGTCCCCTTTCACCCACTTTTTTCTTTGCATACTTTTCATTTATTATACATTATTGTTTTATTTTATTTTATTTTTTTAACTTTAAGCCTTGAAGCTAGGGCTGACAATCGAGTAGAGGGCATTTAAATAAGACATAGTGGTCGCTGAAAGTTGTTCTTTTTCCTGCCCAAAGGCTCCATGTGAATATGACTTTTTTTAAATCTTGACTTTTTGGTGGCCAATTGTCTTTTAAAGTACCCATCTTATGACCCTCTCTACCTTTGCACATTATCAAAAAGGTAGCCCAAATTTCTTAGGCTGCTTTAGATATATCACAATTAAAAAATTTACTTTTTTATTTTCTCTACTTTCATAGGGTTGTGATGGATGTCAGTCCATATCCCTTTTTTTTTTTAATTTTGGGAGTTTTGTATTCTGGGCTGTGAATTTTCTCTTCTTTTTTTTTCCTTTTCTGAAACTCTCGGCAACGCGATTCCGTGATCTCTGGCGCTAGATTTTCACATATTTTTGTATTTGGTATGGCATTGAATATCGGATTCTTGAAATAATTGAGGGTGCCAGAGAGAAATCTTGCTTCATCATGCATGTTCAAGAAACTTCATCAGTATACAATAAATGCACATGAGTGACATCGCCGTCCCGTGAGAAACATACAAGGAGATAAACTGTTATAAATTATTAAAAGATTAATATCATGAAAAATCTCAAACTGATACATACGTGATAAATTTACTCCAAATTATTTTTTTGATAATCAAAAATTTCAAACTGGTACTCCTGTGATAATTTTATCCCGAACTAATTTTTTTACCACCACAAACTCCAAACTGGTATACCTGTGATAATTTTACTTCGAACTAATTTTTTAACCACCAAAAATCCCAAACAGGTACACCTTTGACAAATTTACTCTTCATTAGTTTCTGTTAAATCTTACTGTCAAATTGTTAAGTTTGATGGCATGTGGTAGTTAATAGGTGTACTAGTTTGGGATTTTAACCCTTTATTGGTCACAAGTTTATTAATTTATGATTTTTCATGATGGTAATCCAATTTAACGTACACTAATATAGGGTAAAATTGTCACAAATGTACCAGTTTTGGGTTTTTAGTGGTAAAAAATTTAGTTTGGGGTAAAATTATCACAGATGCACCAGTTTAGAGTTTTTGGTGATCAAAAAATTAGTTCGGGGTAAATTTGTCACAAGTGTACTAGTTTGGGGTTTTTGATGATTAAAAAATTATTTTGGAATAAAATTATCACAAGTGTATCAGTTTGAAATTTTTTGTGATATTAACTCATTATTTAAATGAAGGTTTAGACAAAACACGATTATTTTTTTTTGGTAATTCTTTAACTTTCTTTTTTGGATTAATGTAGAAATTGGGGGTGGAGGGAGGGTCCTCATCACTAGTGTGCATCACTGACCAATTGTCATGGAGTTGGATTTAATTATTCGATTAAATCGCGATTACGGCGGCAGCGCACGGCTCAATCGGACGGCCCGGATTGCTCGGACCGCCCTTTTCTTTTTTTTTTTCTTCTTTTTTCCATGATCATAAATTCAATCTCCAGCTTTAATTTTTTTTCTTCCTCCTCCTCCCTAGCTAAGTAAGGAGCATAATTCAACGGGTGGATCCCACGATCTTAAGAGCATTTTCTTCCTTGTGGTTTCCGTCTCCTTTTAATGTTTTTATGTGCTCACCCACATCTTTGTCTATAGTCACTCATAGGGTTTATCCGCAAGTCATCGTGTCCTCGTTCGCAGGCTCTCATTGGTGTCCCTCGCTTGCTTTCTTCTTGTGCTCGGTTGTCGTTGTTGTTGTTGTTGAAAAACGTTTGGTGCTCTCCTCTCTCTCTCTCTGTGTCTTCCCTGGTGATGATCCATGGAGTTCGTCCATGAGCCGCCGTGTAAGAAGCTGAGATGCGAGCTGGGCTGCGATGACCCGCGAGCCGAGGCCGAGGCCGAGGCCAAGAACGGCATGGAGGGCCTGCCGAGGGAGATCGTCCTCGACATCCTGTCGCGGCTGCCCATCACGTCGCTCGTGCGGTTCCGGCTCGTCTGCCGGTCCTGGCGGGCCCTAGGCCGAGACCCGCTTCTTCCCGACGAGCAGCTCGCCCGCACGGCGGCGAGGGATCCGTTCCTGGTGTTCCACAGCGACTTCCCTCTCAGGAACCAGCTCAGCTTCGTGGAGTTGTCCGCTCAGGACCAGGATTGTGGGCACAGCGGATCCAAGAAGAGTTCTGTCGGGAAATTCAATCCGCCGTTCTTGAATTCGATGCCCGAATTCGACGTGGTGGGTTCCTGCAACGGCTTGCTGTGCCTCGCCGATTCGCTCTACAGGGAGACGCTGTTCGTGTACAACCCCTTCACCGGGGACTGCAGGGAGCTGCCACCATCGCGGCAGTACGCGGACCAGACCGTGGTCTTCGGGTTCGGTTTCCACCCGGAAACCAGGGAGTACAAGGTGATCAAGATAGCATACTACCCGAACCCATCTAGGGCGGGGGCGGGGGCGGGGGCCCACCGGGCGCGGCGGGTCCCGCACGTGCAGTCGGAGGTTCAGGTCCTGACGCTCGGGAGGAGCCCAGCCTGGCGGAGCCTGGGGCGGGCGCCGTACCAGATCGACAAGAGGCCATCGGAGACGTTGGTCAACGGGAGGCTGCACTGGGTCGCGGGGCCTCGGAGGTACCGGACAGCGCGGCAGCTCGTGTCCTTCGATCTGGCGGACGAGCAGTTCCGGGAGGTGCTGAGGCCCGAGGGCGGGCCAATCGGCCGGTCCAACTACCAGCTGATGGCCCTGAGGGGCTGCCTCTCAGCCATATTCTACTGCTATTACGGGAGGCTGGAGATTTGGGTCATGAAGACATACAATGTGAAGGAGTCATGGACGAGAGAGTACGTCATCGGGTCGTACATGCCGAAGGCTCTCAAGCAAAACGCGAACTTCATGCCGTTCAAGATGTGGAAGAGCATGAATGGGAGGGTCTCTAGGGTTGTGTGCGGATTGGACAATGGTGAGATATTGTTGGAGTATAAGAGCCGGGCATTGGCGGCTTATGACCCCAAGAAGGGTAAGTTTAGGGACATTTCGTTGCAGGGCATGCCCAAATGGTTCCATTCATTTGTTCATGTGGGAAGCCTCAGCTGGATAGATTCCCACTCAGACACATGACAATTTCTTTAAAAATCCAAAAGAAAAAGAAAGGAGGAAGAAGATGCTTCATTGTATTGTAAGTTCAAGTTCATATATTTATTATTTGAGATATAATTAGGGTCCATGTTCTCTCTCTCTCTCTCTCTGTGAGTCCGCTTTGTGCATCCAGAGTTCTTTTGTTTAAGGCTTGTGATTGGCATCAACCCATTCAGATCATGTGCTCACGTCAGATTGGATTTGTTTTTCAAATGGGTGCGAGCTCTTTCCAATCTGTATGGGGTGTGACTCATAGGCCAGTTGGACAAAAATCAAAACTTTTGGGTTGGCCTTGGCCCCACCAGGAGGAATTATCTAAGTAATCCCTTAAAGTTTCCAATTTCTTCCACAAGCATTTCAACCAGAACATAAAAGATAAAGAGGAAGGGCAATTCAGCAGAATTGTGCTTTCCCTCGTGGTGGGGGTTCTTCCCCATCTTGATCTTGGCTTAATAATTAAGTCATTCATGACGACGTGCTGTCGTGTCCGTATGTGCGAGCTCCGCGTACTGTTTATGTGCTCGATACACCCTTTTCATGTTCATGATCATGATCATCTTTGTTTATATCAAGTCAGAGCTAAGTCATGGCCGCATAATCTTCAACATTGTTAGGTTGAGCGGTTGAAAATGTTTGGCAGTATAGGGATTCTTTTAGAACCTACCCCAGGTGGAGTTGCTCGATGCAAATGCCAAAAATTCCAGTATTTCCTCACCTCAATGCAAGAATACCTACCCCATAAAAAGATACAGAGAGAGAGAGAGAGAGAGAGAGAGAGAGAGAGAGGCATAAACTAGATGTTTATGACCATGGATTAAAAAAATATTTCATGATTTGTCCTTAATGGCTCAAGTTGCAGAAAGATAAGGGCGCATGTCCATTGGATATTTCCACCGTATAGCAATGGCATATATTCAGAGTTGAACATTTCAATGTCAAAAGAAGGGACTAACATAAGGGTCAAAAGGTGAATCATTGGAACATGAAAAGGGTTTCTTTTTTATCAGGGTTATCTCCCACATTCATTCAGTGTGCAGATAATCAAAACTCTGCATCATGGCCGCTCATATAGAAGCAAAGGAAAATATTGGCGTTCGAAAGGAAGATCAGGGTTATGTTTCCAAGCTTTTGTTTTCTTATGCAAGTAAAGTTGGCACAAAAAATCAACAGCTGGTGAATGAAAAAAAATATGTGGATCTTTTCTTCTAGTCATGGCAAATACAAGAGATGAATTGTAGCATGACCAAGTAAAACTCATTAGCAGCCACAAACTTGTTTCACACAAGAATCTGTGCAACATAATCGTTCTTTCGATGGCTTCTTTCGCACATGATTGATGAAAGGTCCAACCCAGAATTACATCGCCTTTCATTTTTGTTTTTAGATTCCACAGTTAAAAAAAAGAAGGTTATTGATTGAAAAAGGCAGATTGAAGCCAAAACAAACTGAACTTTTTTCTGGTGTGAACGTTATCCTCGCGGTTTGGTTCGGATTCGTTTGAAAATTCTCAAACGAAATATCTGAGGTCTTTTTTATAGAAAGCAAGACAGGCCAGATTGAATCAATCAAACATGCCTCCTATAAATCAGTGGATCACACATCTTGGACATCCCCCTGGTCTTTTTGTCCCCATTTTTGTTTTCCTCTAGAGTAAGGACATAAGATCTCTAGCCCGGATATGGATTTCTCAAAAGCGAAATGACTAAAAGAGAGGGGTTTCCGTTGACCCTAGTGCGAAAGAGATCTCAAGGACCTTATGGTCCTGCTTTTGTTGTTGTGAAATGATGTAAGACCATGAAGAGAAGCACATAAATCACCATTGATCACCCAAGAGTAAGGATCGAGTCGTTGTTACCATCATGTTACATTGATACTGTGCTAAGAGACATGGATGATATCTCTCTCTCTCTCTCTCTCTCTCTCTCTCTCTGAGTGCTCGTGGGGATGAAAATGCAGAAAGCTGTAAGGTAAGATGCAACTAATATGAGCTTAATCTACTACAAGTCACCTGACCACACCCCAATGAGTTTTACAATGGAGCGAAGGACTTTGACATAGGCACAGAGGATAAACCGATCACAAAAGAGAGGTTCCACGGTGTTGAAGGTTTCGAGCTTGGTTGGGATGTGCATTTTGGGTTTAGAGAGAAGGCTTAGAGATCGGAATGTAAGCCAGTCCTCAATCTTCATAAACCGTTGCCCTGTCATGTAAGGACCAATGACAAAAACATGCCTTTTCTTCACAGCATTGCTCGTAATTCCTAATGAATCAATTTCCTCCAAAAAGAAATTATACCGGTGCACAAAGGTATCTTCAACAAAAGCTTAAGGAGACAGTAACATTCGAATTTCACATATTGCCCAGTCTGTCCTTGTTTACGATTGTATGGGATTGTAGTTCACATTGCAATGATAAAGGGTTGTCTCATCAGCAATTTCCATCACCACTCTTGGCTATGATGGTCACTGACTAAATTGTGGAGCATGTCAACATCTTGAGCACTTGAACTAGCAGAACATCACACCAGCAATAATGACATTACGAAATCTGGGTTGGCATACCAGAAAACAAACATATAAAAACAAACCAAAAGTAATTGAGTGCTATGAATCTTAATGGGGCGGCCTGTAACTGTGGAAGAGTAATTGACGCCATTGGTGAACAACTTATTTCGCATCTGTGATACACATGATCATTGCACTTTGTTGGGGTGATTTTATATTAATATTGTTCTGCTCAGGACTGAGTTTGTCTATGGACTTACAGGAGTAGTGCCAGAAAATTGATGCCTTAAATCAGCCAACCAGTGCTTCTTCTCAAACGCTCTAACACATGCTTTTCACCGGTAAGGCGCTCGACCAGCCCTAAGCAGTGTGAGGAGATTAAATAAGGATCACAGCAATATATAAAAGTCAGTTTAGAGTCGAGACCATATGTGTTATAATATAGAGTATTTCTGACCAAGCAGACACACACCGGTGTCGGTCACGGGTTTAAAAACACTAAATATCAACCACAATTGAATTGGGTGGTCTCGGAACGATAATTACCGTTGGCATAATTGCGGCAATCATGAATACCCATCCTCCAGTCAGTCTCCCATGTATCGTTAAATTTGAGTGCAATGTCCAGGGAATCCTCTTCACTATATCCCACAAACCAGCATCTTCGTTTGGGTAGCCTTGCCAACTTTCTTCTAAGAAGAGTTCCTTGAGAAAAAAGGTGTAGATTCATAAGGCAACATGACTGAACAAAGACAAAATGATTTTCAAGCCTGACCATATTCATAACCAATAAATTTGCAAAATCAGCATCTCAGACTAAACTGACTATAATTCAGCACCTGTGGATCATAAGAGTCGAAGAATTCATAGACTAACCCGGGATCGGTCCACCTGGCAAGGCCGCAAGTGCCAGTGCAAGCAAAATTTGGGGGTCTTCAGGTTGAAAATGAAAAAGAGATGTCTAAGACATTAGTAAATAATACTAGAAAATCAATGCAAACACGCAGTAAAAAATTCACTTGTTCTAGGCAATATATCATTAAATTCCAACAAAAATTATGGGTACACATCACCGTAAGATGACCCAACAAATTAATATCCAAACCCATATCCATCAAGTAAGTGTCTGAAATTTGAAAATTGATAAGGACAAACCATGCCTTAGAATTGGATGGTGGTGAAGAGGTTTTGATGATGACTACGAAATGTTGCAAATCCCAGAGATGGAGTGCGAGAAGAGCTGATGTCACTGACTGAAATGGTTCTGTTGTTGCTCTAAATGGCAGTGCTGCTACATATACTTTGTCTCTTCCACTAACGTTCATGGTCGATTGTAGTGACGCCAACGCCATTTTCGCAAATTCATCAGACGGTTGGTGGAAGTTAAAAGAAGCAAAGAAGAGGCAAAGCTTAGATAATCTGCAGATGAATCCTCATTGGTTGTGTAAAATCCAGCGGTTGACAATGGGCTCACTAATTGGAATAGAAACTAGCTGTATCCAATGGATTCCTTTTATTCCTACTGATGTCCATTGTCCAAAATACTCCTTTTAGTATATTTTACGGTACAAAAATTAAATGCTTATCTGGTAATAAGTTTCCACCATGCCATCCACCCCTGGTTGTGAACTCAATCTGTCAAATAATGTGAAGCAGAAACTAGCGATATTGGCAGCCTAAAGTGTATTGCGTTATCTTCCAAGATATCAACATAAAAGCAATCTGAAAGATTAATTTACGTATTGATAAATACAGTGGGGAATTAATTGATTGAATTTAGGAATAAGAAATAACATTGAACTTTGAAATCTACTATACTCATAAGCCTACCACTTTCAATGGCAGTTTTCGTTCGACTTTGTTCTTCTTGGTACCAAGCACATAGATGAACTTACAGAGCTAAAACAACGTAACCAGTAACTTGACGCCCTAATCCAGATCACCAAAGCTTCTTCTCAAGCGCTTTAGCACATCCTTTTCACCAGTAAGGTGCTCAACCAGCCCTGTGCACAAAAGTTTCAAAAGATCAGAAAAAGATCATGATAGCATCCAAAAGTTAAGTGACAGTTGCTCATCCGATCAATTAGACCCAAGCATCATCCGCAGGTACATACAAGCACAAACAGATGAAGGAACTGAATTTTGTCCTATCAGATTGATTACCATTGGCATAATCGCGGCAATCGTGATGCCCAATTTTCAAGTCGGTCTCCCAAAGGTTGCTGAATTTACATGCAACATCCAGAGCATGCTCTCCACATGATCCCACAAACCAGCACCTTTCTTTCGGTAGCTTTGTCAGCTTTCTTTTGAGAACAGTTCCTAGAAGAAGAATGTAGATTCGTTACGCAAACACACACTAGACACGGTCGGCATGAATATGAATTTCAATCTCCAAGTCCGACCTTACTTTTATTACCGGGATGTCACATCATCAGCAACTCTCTCTTTTAGGACCAAACTGACTCTAACTTAGAAAACAAGCTAAAAATTTTCATTTAATTGCATGATGAGGGCTGTAGTAGTTGGAGAATTCATAGACCAACCTGGAATTGATCTACCTGACAAGGCTGCAAGCGCCACGTACACATTTTCGGGGTCTTCAGGTTGAAAATCAAACACACATGCCTAAAACATAAACAAGAAACCAAGGAAAGTCATCAGATCAGGTCTTAGTGCAAACAGAATGTGGGCAACACTTGAATCGAATTCAAACAAAAGAATTCAGAGGCATTACATCAACAAAAGAAGACCCAACAATACAATTAACTTCCAGAACTTACACCCATCAACAAACTTGCCCCTTTATCAACAATTCGAAATGGGAACCCATAACGCAGAATCCACGCAAACACAATCAATCAAGAACCTGAGAATCGGATGGTGGCGAGGAGGTTCTGACGATGACCATGAAATGCTGGAACTCCCAGAGCTTGAGCGAATAGGCGGCCGAAGCCAGCAGCTGAGCTGGTCCTTTCGTTGCTCTGAGCGGCATCGCCGCCACGTACACTCCGTCCCTTCCGGCGACTCTCGCCGGGGACTTCAGCGGCGCCGTCGCCATTTCTGGCCGATTGACCGGACGGTTGGTGGTAGTTAAAGAGAAGGGGACCGACGGTTCGGATAATCTGACCATGAATCCTCGTCCGTCGATCTTGATCGGGGAATAATCCGACGGTTACCATTTAGCTGCACAAATGGGCTGTCCAAAAAGAATAGGCCCAATGCGAAAAATTAAAAAAAAAACACAAAAATTAATTTTTTAACCGAAAAAATCCATCTTATAAATAGATGATTTTAATTTTACTCAAGACGAATTTGTCAACAACTCTCAAATACTATCTTTATTAATTTTACCAATATTCATAGTCGTTGGAACTGAGCTAGTATTTTCAAAATAATATATATGCATCGGGTGTCATGTAGTACCGGTGCATTCTGAAATGGGTTTTCGAAGAGTTTCGGTAAAAGGAAATGGCGACCTACATCGAACTTTAGTCCGGGAAAGCAATCAGAAGCAAATTCAATAAGGTTAACCAAGCAACAAGCATGCTGCAACATATATAACCATGAACAAAAGGAAGAGCAAGTAGACCCTATAGAAGTAGTATTTATTTTTATGGAGGCCAAGAAGCAAAATCCCAAAGACCAAGGAATCATGGAACTCATCCTCTTGGGATCTGCCAAGTGACAGCGCCAATCCACAAAGACAGATACTACATAGAAATTTTTACAATACCAGAACATCATAAAACCAGTAGATTGCTTTATTAGATCCTAGACCAAAGTCACTGAAACAAACCCCCCTAGCACACCAAACACTCATGCACAGACAAGACTTGCTCTCACTCCCTCACTCACTCTTCCACAGACACATCACTCATCAGTAGTCTTCTTCTCATCAGCTTCTGCAGCAGCAGCAGCTCCCTTCTCTTCCTTCTGTCCCTGCTCCACTCCTCCTCCTTTTACATCCTCCTCTTTCGGAGCCTCCACGGCAGAGTCTGGGTCTGGTTCGGCCACCGTCGACTCTTTGGTCTCTGTCTCCTTGACCACGACCGCCTCGGGTTCCGCTGATTTCGTGTCGGCTTCTTCTGCTTCCTCCTTGCTCTCGGCCGGTTCGGGTGCCACCTTGGAAGTCTCCTTTGGTGCCTCGACTTCTTTTTCTTCTTTCGATTCAGTCTGTTCTCCTTCAGTTGTTTCGGGGACGCCGTCTTCTTGTTTGGTCTCGGGACTCTCGGTTATGGTCTCGGTCTCGGTCTCGGTCTTAGTCTCGGCTGGCTCTTCTTGATCTTCTTCTTTCTTGGGGTCTTCTTTTGGTGCGACCACCACAACTTCCTCTTGATGGACAGAAGTTTCGATTGGCTCTTCAGGCTTGTCCTCCACGAGCGCAGCTTGTGCTGATACAACCTGTTTCATCCACAAAAATCATTTCATGTATACGGATCAGCAAAATAAACAAAACCGTAAGAAATCATATAGTAGGTCGATCCTTTCATTCGAAAACATAATCTAATAATAAAACGTTTCTTCATTTTCAGGTGTCTTTCGGCGAAGAATGACGATCACGAATTGATTGTAACTGTCCTCCTTGGCAAAACAGTTGTCGGAAATCATCTCTTCGACTAGAGCTAAACATGTTGAACCAAGGTTTCTACTCCAAGAACTTCAATGAGTAGTTATTACAGTTACCTCGACGGTGGCCATTGGAGATCCGAAGGAATTACTTTTTTCAAAAGCTGCTTAGAAAATAAACAGAAGCTCAAGCTACGTGGGTCAAAATTGAAGGTCCAGAGAGGAAGGAGAAATGAGAGAGTGGAGTGTTGGAGTACGAGAGTGAGATGAAGATGATCTAGTGGAACAAGCTATTTATAGCAGAGTGAATCGGTGAATAAGGTGGTAAAAACAATAGAAAAAAGAGGAGAGAGATTGGAAGAATCTTGGGATTTGACACTCCTCGTTCACTGGCTCTAAGAAAATTAAGCATGTTGGTGTCATAATTAACACTAAGAAAAAGTTTTGGGAAAATGTCAAAATATTTTTCACCTTTCATCTAAATACTAATTACATGTTTGTGCTTTTCAAAATGCATGTTTGTACTTTTTACCTAAATACTAATTATAGAGTCACGAGCGCACGGCTAAAGAGTTAAGAGAGAGAAAGTTATACTAAGCAAAGGAAGGAGGGGGGGGGGGGGGGGAGCCGACGCAAAGGGGGTTGGCATTGACGGCATCGATAGAGAAGGGCACTTAGAGATGACGGAGATGGTGACCGGCGGCAGGAGAGGTGGCGGGTGACGTTCCAAACATATAATTTGAAAAGTAAGGAGACGTGGGCGATATCTAAATAGAAATTGAATTCTGTTTTTGGCATTTTTCTCGAAAAGTCTTAAATGATATAATTTCTCTTATGGTATTCTTCCTCTGTGATCTAATCTTCATTGGAAAAGCCAAAGAATAATGGAGGTCATATCAGCCCGGCCATCATCATCAACATCATCTCCCTTTCGGCCTTCGAGTCACCGTGTCTTGCGCAGCCCCCACTGAAGGCGACCTAAACCATCATACACTCACGTTCATGATCTCTCATTTCCCCCTTTTTTAACTTTCTTTCTTCCCCTTTTTCTTTGTTAGGTTTGATTTTCTTCCTTCTGTAAAATCCATCATTAATTTCTTTCTACTGATCTGTCAAGAAATATTGCTGTGACACCATCAATTCCACCAAACTGTTCAACCAGATTGATCTAGAAGTGCCCTCTTCTATCCCTGACGGTTATTGCTTAGGCTTTGAAATTTTTCTGAGTTTGATGAAAGAAGGTCTAGACCCTGAAGAGTTGTAATTGAATTGGGTTTGACAAATTAGATGGACCTACTATATATGTCTACTTAGGAGTTACTGATACTTTCCACTTATTAAGTGCGTGTACAATTAATATTTCGGATGGATCACGTCTCAGAGTCACTTTGATCTAAAGATCACATATCATTCTGTTTGAGGATCATGGATCCGAATCACAATGATGATTCTTTTTTTTTTTTTTGATTAATAGTGATGTAGCATACAAGAATCCAGCTTTTAGCGAGATGCATGTCCCTCTCCGAAAAAAATTGTATTCTCTTTATCATTTCCCGGTTTTCGCAGTCCCTATGTTCCTAGTGTTGCAAATCGAACAACAATTGTTTTTTTTTTGGCCAGTTAGCAAAATGAAGACAATGGTTAAATCAAATTTAATCAGGTAAGTAGCATTTGTTTAGGGTGAAAGCATTCCTATGTAGTTCGAGATTCGAGTCGGTCAGAAAAAAATTAAATTGTTGGCATTTTGGGTAACAGACGGTCCATCCCAAGGAGTTGTCCAAGGTGCATCGGCATAGGAAATTGGGAATCCTGGACAAATTACTTGAGACAAACGCATGAAATTCATCATCCCCACTGACTCAAAAATCTTGTCAAAGGCTATAGGCTAAATCTGTGGCATTATTGTTGTCCTAGAGCGACAGATATTGACTATGGTGAGTCATTAGTCACAATTATTCTTTAGTTACATCATCTTCTTTCATTATCGTTCCACTTGCATCCCCACGTACGTCACGTTTTTACATTATTCGATTCCACCCTCGGCGAGTATTACAATAGTCTTGTGAACGATCTGAAAGTTGTAAAAGCAGCCCATGCTTATAGGTTTTCAAATTTCCAAAAAGTGTAAAGTTTGGCAGATTGAAAAGACCTTAAGATCGTACACAATCGATTAAGCATTAGGATAAAATACTGATTATTCTAAGTAGAAGTATATCAGGAATTCTTATATCATATTATGCACTGTTCTGATACTCTACTCCTTCAACTTTCACTAGCTCATGCAAATCATTTCGTCCACGTGCACGATAGTAGCAGCCGGGGCCAAAGTTACTTTCAGTGAGATTGATGTTATTTAAACACAAAATTGTGTCCTTAGCTCAGTATCCAACAACTAATCAACTGACGCCGTTTGAGTTAATTAACGGTAGAGTAGATGGAAGTACCAAATCATTAGGGATAATCGGTTTCAAGGTGAGTCGGTTCCATACCTGAAACTTGAAATCGACCTTGTTATAACCAGTTCTTAGTTTTTGGAATTTGAAACCTACCTTATTTGCCCTAGACCCTGTTTTAGAACCTACCCTGTTTTTTTCGGTCCGGTTACAGGGTCTACCTAAGAACTCCTTTTTTTTTTTCCTCTTTTTGGTTTCATTTTTTTCAAGTAGCACATAGGAAAACTTATAACTCAAATCAAAGGTTATAAATTTGACTATGCAAACAATCTTAAGTATCCATACAAAAGCATATTATCTTAGTCCTAATAATTTAATGGACGTGATAAAACAACATAAGTTCCAGTTGGATACGTAGTTTCTTCTTTATAGAGCAAAAGTTTTAAGAAAAACGAAATTGCTCCATATAATACTTACAAGCTCTTGAGTTAGACTATCTGCAAATAATGATCACCTCCCTCATCCTTTGTGATAGAATGGTTTGAATTCTGGTCATATAAAATTACAAGTGGACCTCTATATAAAACCAGTTCTAAAATCGGTTTGAATGAATTTTCACTTGGAACCGAAAACTAGACCAATTCTAACCTGTTCTCAAAAAATAGAACTGGATCCTGGACCGGTTCAAATGGGAACTGGTTCCCAGATCTATTTTTCGGGTGAATCAGTTTGATTTCTGAGTAAACTCGATCCGGTTGCACGCTCCTACGAATCATGCAATGGAGAAGATAGTCATAGAAGTAAGAGTCTTATCTCATTTCGATCATTCTCATGATAGCCTTTTTTTTAGGGGTCTATTATCATCTGACAACTTTTTGTGTTCCCTCAGTATACCTTAATTGGAATAGGATGACTCAGCATCAAGAAAAGTAGGCCCTCTTAGCCTCGATTCTCTTATATAAATGATCGAGATCTTATGCAAAAAGAAAAAAAAACACTCTACTCTCTTTTAACGAAATTCATTTGAATGATATTATTTACTTATTTGAACATAAACTCAAAATATTTAATCAAATCACATGATGAAGAAAACTAAATTTGTTCTCTGAATCAAACAAAATCTCAAATGGAAAATGTCAGTAACTTCTTGATCTTCGTCCCCGCTTCCCAGATTACTCTGAACGGGTACAAGCTTCTTTTCAGCTGTGAAATTCATGCTTATTTTAATTTGGAGTTAGGCAATTAGGTTGGGCGGTGGTAATGGCCCACCAGCCACCACCATATTCATGCAAGGCCCCACAGGAGTTTGACTGCTCGCCGATTGGATGACGCCACGTGGCTAGCCGCACGCCGACCACATGGAAAGGAGACGTTTCCTCATTCTCATTCTTGACGTGAACCGGGGGGAGGAAAGTTCAGGCCACGCGGCAATAATACGTGTAGGCAATGAATAAAGAGGGAGAACTTAGCAATATACATGCGAAAATTGTATAGAATATGCATATTATCCCAGCAATTTGATTGGTTAGCTAGCCAGTTGATTGTATAATCGATATATAACATACTTTTTCGTGGTTGAGGCCCACCAACTTGCAAGAACAGGTCTTTCGATGCACAACATTGAGCTTTCAAGAAAGTCAAGTGGTATTTTGGTAATTAGTCAATTAAATCGAAAATTTAAAGTAATAATCTGAAAGGGGATTGTTTTCTCAAAGAGGATCAAGAATTATATTTATCTCAGGGGTGATCCATTCTAGAGTAGGCCGGCTCCCACCTTAAAACCAGAAACTGGACCAAATAGGCTGGTTATCAATTTAGTGAATTAGGAAACGACCCACCTGTTCTTAAAACCGGACTACCTTCGCACTATGATTGCTTCTCTACTTCCAAGCTTCAAACTTAAGAAACTTTGACCGATGCTTGCATTTTCTTTGGTAGGCCCATCTTCCTCCCATGGCTGATTCCATCTGCATGTGCTTCTGGGTCCGTGGACGAGAAAGTGACGTGCGAGCTGATGTTTTTGGTACTCACTTATATACATACGAAGATTTGCTCTCCATTTTGCGTTGTTTGTTTGGCTGTAGTTTGCCGATGTCACGGAGACTGGAGGTAGTAAGTTCAGGTTTTGACTGAGCGATGTGTGACGCTCACTCTATCGTTTAGGGTTTTAAACAAGAGGCATGAGCGAGCGTGAGTTGTGACTGAGTGATTAGGGTTTGAGAAGAATGGGGAATGGCAAACTAATTATGGTTTTCTTCTCACTTTACAAGTTTGTAAGAATGAAAAATCGGTCACGTCCTGGTGGGTAGGTCCACACTTGGAACCAGGAACCGAACCAATATTTATCAGCTCCAATTTTATGGAATTTGGAACCGAACCAGCTCGTTCGATCCGGTTAAGGCGATTCTTGATTTTGGCGATTCCTTTTGCTCACTCTAATTTATCGCAAATAAGGCCTTGAAATGACCAACTTAATCTTTAATAAGGCCTTGAACTCGATGGTTGGCCAAATCTTCATCGGCGACAGTGACAAAGGCGGTTTCGTAAACTTGAAAAAATTAAAAAATTTAGAGAGAAAAGGGGAGGGAAACTGTAAATGCAGCGGTTGGGTGGGCAACCAGGCACAGCCAGATTCCGGCGTCTGTTGTCCGGCTTAGGAAGAGAGAGAGAGAGAGAGAGCTTGGGCGAGGGCCAGCCTCCATACAGTTATGGGTGACGGTGGCGACCCTTATCGCATTCCACATCGGCAACCGCGGCCGCCCTCGCAGATGTCACAACCCTTGCCTAGACGCTTAGACACCATTCACAGAAACAAATGCACGAGTGAATATAGCGAACATTGCATTGCTGTTGGGATTATGCTGCTACAGTTTGGCCCAGAACATCGCATTGCTTTAATTTATGAACTAGAGCCTTTTATCAAATATCAACTTTCAATAAACAACCAACATTAAATCATCATTTTGACTTACCATGATTTGGCAAGCAACAGCAACGAGCACCTACAATTTTCATGTGGTTTTGTTGTTAGATCTATCAGTTTGGGAAGGGAGAGGACATTGGCGAGTGTCAGGAGATTGCCGACGCCCTCGACGGCGAGGACCGGCATGGCCGAGGAAGGAAGTTCACCCGGTGGACAGCGTGAAAAGGGTGCGAGATATCGTGAGGTCGCACAAGATCGAGGCCTTCTTTTTCCGCACCATGACGTCTTGCTGTTGTGAAAAAATATGTTTGTAGGAAAAGGAATCGAAATGTAGTCAGACTATGAGGCGTGTAATCACTCTCTTTTAGGATCAATTTGCCCCACGAAGTTGCTATAGGCAGTTGCCAAATTCCCTTCAGGATACAATAAAATCACAGCGAGAATACTGGATAGCAATTCCAGTAAATCTCCTAAAACTCTTTGCGAAACAATTGAGAAAATGAATTTTTCATTTTTTCTCCTAAAGAAGACGAAAATGAAGGGAGTTCTGTTCTTCTTTCAATCGAACATAATTGTCCAATATATATAAGCAAACAGAACACACCTCTTGGTGTCTAACTATCAATATGGACACACCTATTCATGTCCAAAAAGTTGCAATTCGGACATAACCTTTCGTGTGCGAAAACCGCCATTCGAATACAATCGTTCATATCCGAAAAGTTGCAATTCGGACACAACTTTTCAAGCATGAAAAATGTAAATTTTGGACATACCTTTTCATGTCCCGAAATGGACAGTTTTGTCTGAAGAGACACAACCTTCCAAAGGTTGTAAGAGAGCCTAATTACCGTTAGGCAAAAAATAAATTTCGAAATTAAATTATTAAAAAATAACCGTCACTCTATTGTGAACAGTCACATAACTTCAACAGAACAAAATAGTTATTTTATAATAATAAATTCGAAATTTAATAAAATAAATAAAATAAAAATAAATTATTGATTAAGATTTATTTTGGTTCCCGCGCATGCACCCGCAAGTGGATATCATGGGGTCTAGCACATTCACCCATTTTTTTTAATTTATGACAAAAGATAATACTTTAACTCATAAATAAACCAAAACTTTCCTTTCTTTCCTACGTGGGACAAGGAAATAGCCTTTTTTGTTTGTTTTACAAACAAACACCAACACTTACTCAAGCTGCGTTGCTTCTTCGCGTGAGTATGTTTGTCTCAGCCAAGGATTGGCAGCGGCGGCTCCGCCTAAGCCAGACTAGGGACGTTGGAGCCTTGCCAGTGGCTGCGTGGCGCTGCCATCACCACCGCAATCTCCCCTTCCCCTTCACGAGGATGCGAAGCTCCCTGAGCCGGCTGGTGGGGAGGCTGATGAAGGAGTGAAGACGGCGACAGAGGTGATGCAGAGCGAAGAAGATGGAGGAGTGAGGGCGAAGGTCGAAAAGGAAGAAGGAAAAGAAAAGGAGAGAAAAGAAGAAAGAAAAGAATAAAGAATGAAAAAATGAATTTGGACAAAAAGGCCTCTGTTATTGAAGTATTGAAAATTTCTATCTCAATGATTCCAAAAGCACGAGCGTATTGAAAAAGTTGGTACACGATGGTGCCTCTCGTCTTCGTGTATGTGTGTCATCAGCTATGAAATTCATATTATGCAAGCAATGTGATTAGTTGGGTAATCACATTGATTGTGTGATTGACACATAACATACTTTCTCATAATTGAGGACCACAAACCCGCAAATACTGATCGCTCGATACACGATATTGAGCTTTTGAGGTTGCCAAGTAGCGTTCTAACAAAACATAAATTAAATTACAGACAGATTTGTCAATAATTACTAAGCTTTGACATGTGATAATAATTGGGAGGAAGGATGATCCTAGTAACTATTGAAAAGCTAGTGGAATATGTAAATAGCTGGCTTTAATGTTGCGCTCGAGTTGTGTCATACCTAAGTAAATTCTTACTAGTGGCGATCAAAGTTGAACGGTATGATGGCGGTGGAGCAATCAAAAAGTTAAACCACATTCGTAGCTTCATATTTACCAAAGCTAGCTCCAAAAGGACTAATTGAATCTCTAAGCCTCTTTGCTTCTATGGTAGGCAACCTGGATCCTTTGGGGACAGGTTAAAGCAGATAATAGGATCAGTTAAAGGGACTCAAAGCAAAAAAGAAACCATGTACGGGGATTTATTGAGCAACAAGTTTAGCCCTTTAACGCAATATAAAATGGCTGCTTTGTTTCGTCTTTCGTGGGCCAAACGAGTTTGTCTGCCTTCGGTATCGCTTCTAGATCTTGGAGAAGGACGTTTTAACATTGGAAGGTATGTCTTTTTCAAAATGATTAATATTTCCTTTCCTTTTTCTTTTTGCTAATTGTCTAATATTTCCTTTGCTGATTCTAATTGTCTTCAATATATCTTGATGCTCGATCACACACTTTTTAATGTATTATTTCTTAATTGGTTGACTTTATTCAACGATGTCATTAGTTTATCAATAGTATATTCTTGTTTCCTACAGCATTTGGACTACCATTCTTTCTCAAGTTAGCTCAGCTCAAAGTGTCCTTCCTTGTCACTCCTTTTTGCCTCCGCACACCACTGGTTGACCGTGGTAATTTTAGTTTGCACTACGCACGACATCGCCCATGATCGGCTATATATGCATTCTCCGGCTGAAAAAGTCGATTCCCGGAGCAACCAATCTCCGGCCCAACGAAACAGGACAAAATAAAGGACCTGCTAAACACGCGTCTAGTCGCGGTGGCAACACCGGCGACCACCATGGCCGGGCAGCTCCTCTCTTTCATGTGGAGACTTTTTTTGAGGGCGAACCTATAATTTACGCTTTGATTCATTTTTTTTGAGGATTTTTTCTATGCAAGCACTCATTATTTTGCACGTTTAAAGTGGAACACCTTATCGATCTCTTTTTGTAGAGTAGGTACCTCCGGCCGAACAACCACGCAAACCCGTGGTGTCTTATTAATTTCTTGCACTTAAATGCTCATAACAAATCTTTTATATTTGTTCACGCTTCCGTGATTTTGTGCAACAATTTTAAAATTAGAAAACTTCATGTTTGGATCCATATAAAATTTTGTAGGACCATAATAACTATTATAAAAGCTTAAATGCATTGCTTCGTATTTAGTTTTATATTTCGGTCTTCTTACACAACCTTTGTTCCTTTGCAATAACTACATTACTTGCATAGCTTGGGCTCGATGGACGTAAAGCTATCTATAGGAGAGGAGGAGGTTGGCATGGACGCCTCGATCCAGGAGTTGGTCCAGAAGGATGAAGGAGGAGCTTCCCTGAATATGTTAGACGATGGAATGGATTCTATGAAGGAAGAAAAAACTGCGCGAACCGCGGAGCAACAAGATCCAGCAGTAGTGTATGCAGCTGCTCAAAAACTGGCTAATATAATCAAAGGCACCAATGTCGAAGATATCAGATCCGCGATCGAAACGCTTGCCTATCAAACTGATTCATCTGCCATTTTCAATTTCCGGGGGCTATCGAGGGGTTCACTGCTCCACATTGCAGCAGACACCGGCAAGAGAAACATCCTAAGGCTCCTGCTTGATCATGTCGATGCCGACCTCATAGCCGCCAAAGATGACTGGGGAAATACCCCCCTTCACATTGCCACAAAGGCCAAGGCATTTGAAGTCGCCTATATGTTGACTCACCAGGCAAGAGAGCTTCCCAACGTCGAGAACATCCTGAGGATAAAGAACAAACATGGAAACACCGCTTTGCACGAGGCCGTGCTCACTCGCGGCGTTGGCCTTGTGAGTCATCTGTTGAGGGAAGATTTCGAGCTCGTGTACTGGAAGAACAAGTATCAGAAATCTCCCCTGTACCTGGCCCTCGAAACTGACGACTCTGAGATACTAGAGGTTTTATTTTCGAACTCGCTCGAACCATCGAAGATAGAAGGCTTGCCACCCGTTCATGGTGCCATTGTGCGTCGTAACTATGGTACGTACCTAAATCTGCTTGTGGGAAATATCCATGTATGTGTATACTGATGTCGTCTTAAATCTGTGCAACTACTTTTTGCACATATCCAAACCCGTTATGGGTTTTTACGTAAAATTCTAAGCCCCGCTTACCATAGTAGTTGGATACCCATAAAGCACTAGCAACTAGCCATATAATTTTCTTAATAAACAAATTACCTCCCATTAGAACATAGTAGTCAACTTAAATTTACAAACACAACCATTTTACTAATAACTCATGTATTGTTCATCTTAACTACTAACAATGACAAAAGGAGAAAGATAGGCTTGAAATGATGATTGTTGATGATAAAGTTAGATTACAGTTGGTCTTGTTTAAGGGTCCACTAATTTTATTTTTAGTTTTGTAACAGAGTAGATTTAGTTTGGTAAATGATTTATCATATTTTGGTTTGGATTTACCTGTCTGGTTAATCTCATAACCATCTCAATGTTGGCCACGAAAATGGCACACCCAGGAACATCATAATCAAAAATCGAAACATGTAAATGGAGAAGTTATCGATTCGCGTACCTTGTTTGGAATTCATTGAACTTGACACGGAATTGGCAACAGTTTCCGAACACGAACTCAAGTGATTCTTCCCTATACCCTTCGTCGAAACACTAACCTAATGAGATTGCCACTCACGAGAATAAATTCCTCTCTAGATCCGTATATAAGTCAAATTGTGCATTATTAGGTTAGATGAGGGATTTGAGCTCTATTTATAGAATTTTCGACCACAGACCCTTTCATTACGGGTCAGGCCGTACTAGGCCCACACTAGCTAGCTCTTTATTAGACTTATTAAGAACCCATATATCTCACATTTATTAAACCAAACTAATACAGTTAATCTCAATTAATGATACACTCAATTCCTAGTAGAGTTAGAATTTGTTTCTTTACTGATTAAATAACCTAAGAGATGTCAAGAAAATCAGATCAATTTTGCAATTAATACAATTATGTTTGAATATCGGATTCCACAGCTACAAAACTTCAAATACATTCCAGACTCTGTAGGATTTTTAGCATTTGACCCTAAATCTGTCCCGTTTTCCCAGTAGAATTGGGCATAGGGTGGGGCTGCGCGGAGCGTCCCATTGAACCCACACTTCTTTATTTATCTTTAAAATAATCATAATATATTTAATCAAGTACAGACGTCTATTAAAAGTTTCATCATAACTATCCTATATTTATTTCTTCATGAAGATATATCATTTTAGTTTTTGTATAGTTATGTAATTGTAATGATGAATCAATGTGATATTAAACGAAAATTCATCCATGAAAAAATTAGCACATATTTCAATTTAATCATGAATTTGTAGATTAAGTGAATAACTTTAATATCTTTAGTTATATCTCATGATAATCTACATTCTAATGCATTACTTGTAATTGATATACATTTTGAAAAAAATTATAGACCAGGTCTGTGTAGATCCCTTCCCTGTATCTTTTGCCTCGTTCCCTATTTTTTTCCGGGAAAAATATATTTGCCTTGGGGTGACTAGCTCTGTGCCCATTTTTTTTTTTTGAGTAAGAAAAAGGGCAAAGCTTAAAAATTACATCGTTACTCTCCTAATAAACTATGATCCAATCTCATCCTCTAATAATAAATGAAGCAACAAATTGGCTATTGAATCATATTCCTAAAGTGAACACCCCGTTTACGATTTTGGCGGATCAGGCAGTCTCGTCATACTTGAGCCGCATTGCCAGAAAGCTCCCTTCCCTTCCCATTTCTCTTTACATAAATTAAAACAAAAAATGCTTCATTGTGCCACTTAGTCTATCAATAATGTAATTGAGTAATTTTCGAACATTAATTTATGTAGTTTGTTAATTTAGATATATCACGGTATAAGAGACACTAAACAAGTAAATTGGCTATTGAAAAACCTTTATTTGATTTTTTTTTCATTTATTAGTCATCTAAATGACAATATAAATATAATATTTCTATTAATTATTTATGACATGAATGATCCTGAACTTTTCTTAAATATTTAATGTGGTGTTTAAATGTTTTCATTTAATCTTGTCCTTGAACTGATAATGTAGTCATTTCGTTAAAAATTCTAACATCATTCGTTGAAGTGATCATAGTTTCCATTAACTTGAAGTTATTATATTTGCCATGTTGGTGTCCATGTGGTGTACATGCGACTTCCACGTAATCTCTCTCTCTCTCTCTCTCATTATTTTAGCCAGAAAAGTAATGAAAAAAGATTTGCTAAGATGGGAAACAACATGGCAGTCTACGAGAAAAATATTGGGTACCCAATAATGCCATGTCAGTAAAATCATAGTCCACTCAGTGATGGACATGTATCGCCTGGGCCCACTGTCAGGGATATTTTCTCCTGTGTGGGGCCACTTTCTCTCTCCCCTCTTGTCCCTCACGAGACTCCCTCTTCACTTTCTCTCTGCCGCTTCCTTTGCATTTCCTTATCTTCTCCACGGAAACCAAAAGCGGACCCGGAGTCTTCTCCATCCCGGGCCCTGGAGCTCGAGCCCGAGGCTTGCGGCCACCATGGCCATGGAGCTCGACCTCGAGTAACCATGGTCGCGAGCTGGTGGTCAAGCGACCTTGGCGGTTTGGAGGGGGAAGCTCTTGAGCTTGATCTTGCGGAAGAAGGGGGAGGACGATGGGTGGAGGTGGAGTGGGCGGGTTTGGCGGCGATGGGGATTTTCAATGCGAGGTTCCCGACCGTGAGGCACACGAAGGGACAAGCATCCATCGGCGGTGAGCCCGTTGCCGGAGACTCCGAGGGTCCTCTTCGCCGTGGCCAACAATGGCGGTGGCTAGGACTCAAGGTCAGACAAGGGAAACGGGGTGAAGCGGAGGAGAGAGAGATCAAGAGAAAAGAGATGGGCTGAAAATTTGGCTGACACAGGTGGGCCCGGGCGACACGTGTCCATCACCGAGTGGACTATGATTTTGCTGACATGGCATCACTTGGGTACCCAATATTTTATCAGCAATCTACATCGTTAGTTTGGCTTGATAAACGCTGACATAGCAGTTCACGCTAGAAAAATGCACGTGACATAGCGATGCACTTAATGTGAAGACTACATTTAATCAGTTTTTGAAAGTTCAGTAATTAGATTGAATAAAAAAATGTTTAGAGACCACATTGAACATTGAAGAAAAATTAAGGAATCACTCATGTCAATTTCCCTTAATTATTGAATAAGATTCCTGTATTGTGTGAAGGGAGATATATATATTTTTTTAGTCATCAATTAATTAATAAATCAACATATGCACACATACGTGATTTCACTACAGAAAATAATTAGACATTTTTAGATTATTCGGATTGGTATCTTCAGCTATGTTGATAACATTCGCCAAGGAATGCAAGTTTAAACTAATTTTGCAGTCTCTTTTATTCTACGCATGTGATTATTGCAATGTTCGCCACGATGAAGATGACGTTCATTCTAAAGAGGGTGGAAATATTTCAATGGGCATTTTGGTACGGTGCCCATGGAGGTTATTGCAATATTCTTCACAATAGAATAAATTTGCCTGATACTTGCTAGAATTTGAAGAACATAATAGGAAAAGATCATTTTCCTTTTCTGCCATGTCATTTACTAAAAGTTTTATAGTAAAACCTTAGTACATGTCCTTGTCGCATTGCTTTGTATGAAAATGGTCTAAAATTTACCTAAAGTCTCCAAAATACATAAGCGGGATCCTTTCGAAATTTATCTAAAGTCTCACAGGTCTTGTTCCATCATGCTAGAGAAGGAAAGTCAGATGCTTCGAGATTCAAAGCTCGAAGATCCATAAAATTGTTTGAACCGAAAATGGGTTAGGAAACCATTAGAAGCATTTGACTTATTCAATCAAATTAGTGATTAGGCTCCGTTTGTTTCGCAGAAAATGAACGATTTGAAAAATATTTTCCTAAAGTTGATCGATTGCATTGCTTGAAATTATAATTAATAAAAAATATTTTCATTACCGGCAACAATTTATATTTAAACATTTTCGTGGACAATGAAAATATTTTTTGTTCATTCATTTTTTTTAAGTGTCACGAGTGATCATTTTTAGGAAAATGTTTTCTAAATTAATCATTTTCCGCAAAATAAACGGAGTCTAAGGTGTTGAAGATATTCTAATCCCAAAATGGGCTAAGATACATCAACACTAGCCAAGCCCCAACCACCGTACAACGTTTATGCGGATGTGGTCCCTAAATTGGAGCTCTTGATCCCAGATTTAGCTGCCCGGATACTCAAGAAAGACGTGAAGCTATTTGCAATGACCGACTCTAGAGGCGGTAATGTATTCCATTTAGCAGCTTGCATGGATCGGCATCGACAATGGGAACCCTCACGACCAAGAACTAATCATGCTCGATTATTCAAACTCATACAACCAAAAACTGAATATTTGGCCCGAGAACAGGACAAGGATGGGGATCTTCCCATTCATATTGCAAGCAAGATGGGTTATGTTGAACTAATCAGGAAACTACACCCTATATCCAATTTGCTAAACGGGAAAGGACAAACCGTTCTTCATGTCGCAGCAAAATATGGGAGAATTTCAGCACTGAGATATATACTTAGACATCCAGAATTGGGGATGCTGATAAATGAAAGTGATCATGCTGGAAATACAGCTTTGCACCTGGCCGCGATGCATTCACAACCCGCCACTTTGATTCGTCTTGTGCTGGATGAAAGAATTTGCCTCAACCATCTCAACCACGAGTGCATGACTGCTCTTGACATTGCTCTAGATCGCCTGGGAAGGGACTCTACGTTCCGGCAGGTAGGTAACATTCACTATTTTATTTATCAACTTATTGGAAATTTCATAGATCAATACATTACCAAAAAAGCAAAAGGTTGAGTGTTCGAATCCCGAGGGCCGCAGGGTGACTTAACCGGTGGCACGTGTGTGGTGGCTAGTACGTGTCGCCCCCAGGGTTTACTCCCCGGCTATCGGCCGTGCGGGGGTTCCCTGGGTTATAAAAAAAAAATACATTACCAAAAAAAAAATACATTAGTCAAGCGCTGATCTCGGGTGCAAATCATTATGTCTCCTAGCCGACGGGATTGTTGGGGTTTTCAATCCTCCAAGATTGATGTTCTACAAGTCTCTAGTTTAGTCTTGATAGGATGTGGGTAAAATTTGTGGCCATGAATATGTCCGCGGTTAGAAATACGCAGAATATCTCCAACAAAATGTAGAGATAAATTGTGACAGATCTCGATTAGTTGAGCCTATAAATACGATCAATGTTGCATTCGTTTTTTCTTGAAAAGCCAGGGGTCAATGGGACAAATTTGACCGCTCTAAATTTGGCATAATCTCATGACATTATCCTAGAGTCAACCTATTCATCGATAGACCATATAAATTTCATTAATACCTCTTTTCTCATCTCAAATGGACTCGTACTCTAGTGTTAATTCTTCGAAAGGAGAAAGACACTGCATCTTTAGAAGTAAAAGTTTTCCTTTACATGAATACTCCAGAGTTGATTCCCGTCATCACTGTGGTAACAATTTGTTCTTTTTTTTCCTTTTCATTTGCTTCCAACGTCAGTTTTTGGCATACGTTTGGTTGGTATCCACGTCAGCTGTAAGCATGGACATACTTGTACTTAGGCCTGAAGCTCGAAATGAAGCATTTTCAATAGTCCAATCACGCAAAAAGAAGCCAGACCTGGACCTGATGAAGGAGGCGATCAATAGCCGTCTGGTGGTGGCAACACTTGTGGCCACTGTGACTTTCGCAGCTGGTTTTGCAGTTCCTGGAGGATTCAACGGCACAGACGTGGCCTCCAAAGATTACCGAGGCATTGCTACGATGCTGGACAATAGAATGTTCCAGGCCTTCGCGATTTGCAACACCGTCGCGATGTTCTGCTCAATAATCTCGGTCATCAACCTCATTTGGGCGCAGACAAAAGACATCGACTTGGTGAGACCTGCACTACGGCACTCAGGAGTGTTGCTAACAATTGCCCTCCCGGCGATGTCTGTCGCTTTCTTAACTGGTGTCATCTCGACCCTTGGCAAACTCCCTTGGCTTGCTAACACCATATTTTATTTGGGACTCGTCTTCATCCTCATTATCACAGTTGCCACAGTTTCAAGGTATTTTTTCTTCCGCCAGCACAACCTTCGTCTTATCCATCTTCTGTTGTCCTGGAGTATTCGCGCTCACATTTATTTCTGGAGAGTTAAGGCGTACATTTTGGATGATTCGGAAGAGGATGGAAAGGCGAGCAGCACCACCGCGAGTCAGCCTCCGAACGGTGCTGGTGAATCCCGTGCTGATGACTCGACGACAGCGAAATGTGGTGACACGCCACATCCTCCCAATCTCTAGTTATAAAAATATATTTGCCTTGGTGTATTTGGCTCATTCTACAGTTGCTTTCCTACTGCTTCAGATCAATGGTGATTGTGAAAGTATTTGAATTAAACCTTTTACTGTAATACCTTAAACTTTTAGAACACTTGGATGTAATCTCGTGAAATTTATATAGTAGTATTAGATCAGGAAATTATGAGTTCAAACATTTCCAAGTCCTATTTGCCTCATCTATTACATATTCTCATGTTTTAATTATAAGGCAAAGTTCAGTCTACGCATGAGGAGTATTAAACTATTTGAATTAAATCAAGCATTTGTCTAATAATTTAAGTGTGTTGAGCGATTGGCTGCAATTAGATGAAATTTCACAGTGAAACATGCGTCGTACGACATGTTGTGTCAATTGAATGGACGAGTGGCTCATTTCATCTGTTTCGCCGCTCTGAAATCAATCCATTAGCTCTCAACTTGTAGAAGCCTGTGGTTTTATAAAATTGCTCGTCTAGAGCGGTCATGGAAGATTTACCGTGGACCAATTCAATTTGCAGAGAAAATAATTCTCAACACCTATTCTCTAACTCGAGCCTTTGGCGAAGAAAACCAGAAAAACATTGAAGAATATTTCTCTTCACTCCTTACAAAAATTTAAATTTTAACTCAACTCTTTACGCCCCTTTCATTTCCCCCACCTCTCCTTCGCAAACAGACCATAAGGAACGTACTTGTCCAGTGTTAGAAGACCTAGATTTTTGTGCATGTACAGGAACGACGAATCGATTTCTTTACGGGGCTTAGATCGATGTGAAAGGTGTCTGCTCGCAATCTATTGAAATACTAAATTGCATGGTATAAACATGTTTTTCCTTTATGTAACTATTTTGTGACGAGAGTGATCGTATCATGTGTTCCGTGGAATTAAATTTTGCAATTGGCACTCAATTCCTATGCATTCGAATGAGTTTGGCGTTTGAGTTCCATCTCCGAGCTCTGCTTTTACTTCAAAGATGATTGGTATCGACATGTAGAATGGAACTCTAAGGTTGTTCTTATCCGATTTAGGTAGTAAACATTGGGAAAATCTGTCGATAGATGTCTTGTGCCAAATTGTGGGTTAACATACCTTCCTTTGTCCTTAAGATATAATGTCATTGACCTGAAACAGCACTGTCTACTGAGTGAGGAACGTGTGGCGTGGGTCCATTCCACGGATGCGGAGATGCTATCCTTATAGATTCATTTGTTGTGTTCATCTTTTAATCGCGACATGTGTCCACTTAATTCTAATTCTCACGATACCTAATCCAACTATTATCACACCCTAGCAGAGTGCCTAGCCCAAAATAGGAAATTATTTGGAAATTTATAAATATAAAATTGGGATGAGAAGTATTTCATATATAAAAAGTGCATTCAAGAAGTACATCTTACTAGATTGACAGGTTGATGTTGCAAATGATTCTCTTCTTCAGTAGCACTGAAAAATGATGCTCCTCGAATGGAGAGCCTCCTTATTCTTTTTTTCAGCAAATCTTAGTCAATTAACAATGTTCACTATAGATAAAAAAAATTTCCATTTAGGTACAACAAATACAAAATCAATTGCTCAAGTTCCTCGTAAAACTACGTGAATAATATATTGAACCGAGGGCGAGCCCAAACGAGTCGGGCCTGAATTTTTCGTCCTTTCGGCAAAAAAGCCTAAGCCAGGTTTGCAATGATCCATGATGGACAATTAGGAGCATACAGGATTTGGTAACCTACCTTCTCTAGACGACAATTATCTAGCTGTGGCATACCTCGTAAAATTAAAGTCAATTTCCATGCAAGAAAATAGAAATCCCAAACAGCATGATCTAGAAAAAGAAGGAAGGAGAAGTGTGGTTGCACCTTCTCCCACAACAAGACAGAAATTGTCAAAGTCAAAAATAAGATTTTTGTTTGGTCAGGGCACGAATGAAAACCATTCTCTTCCCTAACCTAATTTCTGGCCAAATTTTTCTAATTCTATTCCCCGAATGAGTTTCCAATCAGAAAGTAGCATTTGATAATGACAAAAAATTTCTATTTTCGAAATAAAAGTTCATTTGATAGATTGTTCTTAAATTTCTGTTCGCCGGTGGCATGCGGCAGGTGGCAATGTTTAGCGGTGGGTGGCAATAAGGAACGGTGGCGAGGGTAAGCGGTAAGAAGAGTTGTTATTTTTATTTCTATTCTAGAAATAATAAAGTAAAAAAAAATCTACTTTTTATTTCTATTCCAAAATCTATTTCTGGGCCAAAAATTTGTTCACGAAAATAAATAAATAAAAAGTTGCGTTGCCAAACGAATTTATATTTCAAACTTATTTTCCAGAATTAAAAAATAAAAATATAATAATTATTATTCACGCCTTTAAAATGATAACCTCTGCACCTCGCCCACCCCCATCGTCAGCACCGGTGGAGTTGCCGCTGCTGTGTACTGGCCAACTGTCGCTGCGCATGCAAGATATGGCAAACAAGACGTGCTATCGTCTGCCGTCGTCATCTTTTGGGGACTCGGAGTGTTTCAATTCATTAAGGTAGGATGAGAAGTATATCATGCTAAATTGATAGATTAATGTTGCAAATGGTTCTCTTCTTAAGTAGCATGAAAGATGATGCTACTCGAACGTACTCGTAGATCCTCCTTTTTCTTCATTTTTCAACTAATCTTCCAAATCAATTGATAACGATAGTATTATACAACTCGCCGTACAAGTTCAACAAATACAGAAATCAATCATCTATCAATTTTTTGATGCTCAGTCCCTCATAAATTTACATGGATAAAAATATTGAGCCGAGGCAAGCCCAAACTGTTGGGCCTCAACTTTTAGTCCTTTGGACCAAAAAGCCTCGGCCCATTTCACAACGATCCATGATGGACAAGAACATACATTAGTAATTAAGAACACACGCGATTTTGATAACCTACCTTTTTGGGAAAAAGTGTTAGAAAAATCCTAAATCTATTGCATTTGTGTCAATTTAGTTCTAAATCTTTTTTTTTTGTATCAATTTAGTCATAAACCTTTTAAACTAGTGTCAATTCAGTTCTTCCGGTAAATTTTTGCTGGATATTGCTAACGTGGACACCAGACAACCTATGTGGCATGGTCGGCACTGACATGAATAACTTTTTTATAATATTATAATTTCTTTTTCTTTTTCTTTCTTTTTCTTTCTTTTTCTTTTTTTCCTCTCATTTCTTCTTCCTCCAACCGGTCGTCGAGGGGTTAGGGCCAGCAAGGTTGGGCCACGCCCATGGCCGGCGAGGGTCGATCCTCGCCAGCCCAGCGCGAGGCCGCCCTCGTAACCATTCGGCGAGGTCAATCGAGGAACATACACGTGTTCTCAAGCAAGTGTCCTCGAGCAAGGGTTGATGAAATAACTTGTCGGCGCGACAATGACATCATATTCTAGGAACATACAAGTGTTCTCGAGCAAGGGTTAACGAAAAAACATGACAACCTCCTCAGTTAATTGACATTTGACAATGGTTGATGAAAAAGACCGCATCTAAGTTGACAATTTGGGAAGATTAAAATTTGTGAAGAGGATGTCGAGTCATTATGCTGCTGCTGTTCTTTCTTCACCAGCTGAACAGTGGCCAAAAGATAATCAAGTCTCACCAGCGATTATGCACCACAAGTATCTCCATCGTATAGTTTGATGATAAAGAACAACCTATCTTTGTTTACTTCACTCCAATCAGTTTTTCCACTCCAGAGCATCAGCATCAGCATCGTCCTCCACTCCGAACACCATATTTTTCTCCTCAAGTCCTGCACTTCTTTTTTCTTCAGGTTTTCTTCTTTCATCTCTTGACTCATTGCTTCCGTTCTTTAATGTTATTCTCTTACATCTGGGTTTTTGCAATGGTTTTCTTGTCTTCTGGGATTGATCTCTTTTGAGGATCCTCCAACATTCTAAAATTTGCTGCTTACTAAATCACGCGGAACCGATTTTCCTTTTACAGAAACCCCTATTGGACCCTCCAATTGTCATTTTTGCACCTCGTATATACAGCACAGCTAATCCTCTCCCTAAACGATAAACCACAACTCGACCAATGCCTTCACAAACCACAGAGTCCATTTTACACTTTGTCTCTCACCTTGACAAATGTCTTCACTCTCGGCACGTACAACCCCTTCTTTCCTATGTTTACTCGAATTGGTTTGTTACTCTTGCTAACTCTTAGGAACAGTACTAAAATGAGTAGTACAAGGTTATAAGGAGAGTAACTGAAAAATCTCCCGACAACGCTCAAGTTCTCTTGTAGCTGTTGTATCCATCTAATCCTCTGTGAAAAAGTCTCGGCAAAATTCCTTGAAAAACACGTGTAGAACTTTGTTTCAATCTGGGCTGTCAATCAAATCATCCACTATTGCAGGTTTTGACCACATCATTTCACCAATCTCCTGAGCCAATTAGTCCATTAGTCGTGGTATTTTGGAATACTGCATTTTATCGCTATGAGCTGGGATTTTGACTTACAAACTCTAACAAACTTAAATCTACATATCGAAAGTGTCCGTTAACAAAATCTAACCGTTTTGCAAAACCTAATTTGGTTCTACACCATTTCTGCAGTAATTTTTCCGACTTAGTAAAATCCGACTCATATACGTATAGAATTTGAACCTAGCTTATGCATGGTTTATCCTCAGTTCACTCAAATGAACCCTTTAAATACTTGGGTTAAGTTTTGTTATTATCAAAATCCTTTAGGGATATTTTTCAACAGTTTTCCGTTTTTCGACCATGACAAAGCCATTCCTTTCAATAAGATTGAGTTGTGCACATACGCATGTATACTCTGCAGAACTAATAAAATGTAGAACCGGAGACGATGCATGCATGCTTCTACATGTGACATTTTAATAAAACATATAAAATATGTCTGTAAAACGTAATGAATGCCCCTGAATATGGGCAAATAGTGTGATTCTCCCCTTGACTAAGTGGTTCTCACCGTTTCCGTCTCATCAAAAAGTAGTAACATAAGATATACACAGTATAAACACAAAGAAAAAATTAACAAATCACTTCTAAACTTATTGCACAGAATTTAATTCAATCCTAAACTTCCTTTTGTCAATGTAGACCTAAACCTTTGTGCGAAATACCAATGAAGTCTTTTAACATCAACTTGCCACGTAAGACGGCCGATAATTAATGGATACCACATTAGCAATTTCGGCGCCAATTAGCCGATAGGACTCTATTGAGATTTCGTACAAAGGTATAAGACTACATTTGCAAAATTAAAAATTTTCGGTCTGAATTGGCATTTGTATAATAGATTTATGAATGATTTGGTAATCTTCCCTATGTTTTCCGGTGTCATGATTCAGTTTAATCATGTGCAATATATGTGACTAGAAGTATTACGCAATTTTAGTTTTCTTACATTTATTTGAATCAAAGTTATCATTGTTGGGCATGATTTAAACCTCAATAGCATTCTCAGGTGACATTTTTTTTCTTGTCAATCATATCTAACTATAAATTTGTTGTAAATTATGCGCGTGGACAAATTTCACAAATTTTTAACGGATTGGGCGAGGACCGCGATGCCTTCGCCGGCCAAAGCGATTCCAGGAAGAGCAACAATGAGCTAAGACAAAGAAGAGGACGGTACTTGAGGCAAAGGGATACGGCTCTGTGAAGGCAACACGTGTCCGTTAATCCTTCGAACCAGAGGCGCGATGCTTCCTTCATCTTTGATTTCACGTCCGCCGCCCATGGCTCCATGGACTCCATGCCCCAGTCGAGATTGCTTGGAGTTGAGGTACAGGGAGATTGCTTCTTCCCGGCCGGCCCTAACCCCCCCACTCAACCAAAAAAAAAAGTAAATAGAAAGAAAAGAAAATAGAAAAAAAAAACAAAAAATTACAAAAAATTATTAAAAATATCATTAAAAAATGTCCACATTAATACCAGCTGCGCTACGTAAGACGATTGGCATTTGTGTTATTGATTTATGGTCAAAATTAGCCGGATGGACTGAATTGGCATAAATACAAAATGTATAGGATTAAATTGGTACAATTGCACTATGCTTAGGACTTTTTTGATAATTTTCCCAATGTTTAAAGACCAAGCCTTTTGTTCATATATACGAAGAATAAATCGACTTCTCAATCTGGCTTTTGAGGATGTGAAAGGTTCTGCTTGCATTCTATTGAAACACTAAATCGAATGGCATAAACATGCTTTTTCGTTTATGTTAATATTTTGTGACAAGAGCGGTAGTATTATGTGTTTCATGGAATTAACATTGGCAATTGGCGCTCAATTTCTATACATACAAATGAGTTTGGTGTTTAATCCGTGTTGCGTATAATCTGGTGAGCAGCAGACGCAAAAATCTACTTAGGGTTTAGATAGAGAAGAATTGCAATACCTAATTCGGAGAGGGGGGAAATTGTGGAAAAATAACTAGATATGTATTTTTTCCTCCTTTGATCTATGCTTTAATATCATTGTTGGGTAGTCTTGACATGTAGAATAAAACTCCAATGTTTTTCTCGTCCGATTCACCTTCATCATCAAAGTTGGCCGCCAAGTCAATCGCACACGATGATTTGTTTGTAACTTTCGCGTATTTTGGGGACTCGGCGTTTCAATTCATGAAGGTAGGATGAGAGGCATTTTTTATATGAAAAAGTACGTTCAAGAAGTATATCTTGCTATATTGACAGAATGATGTTGCAAATGGTTCACCTCTTAAGTAGCATGAAAAATGATGCAACTCGAATGTAGAGCATCCTTTTATTTCTATTTTTTCCATTTAATCTTAATAACCAATGAATATGTCTTGACTATAAAGACTTGCAATGCAAGTACAACAAATACAAACTTGATCACATATCATCTTTTGTATGTTTGGGTGCGCATTTGTTTCACTGAAAACTTCATAATAAAGAAAACCGAAATAAATCGGACCCAAAATTTATACTCTCAACCCATTTTACAATGATTTGTGATGGTCAGGACCATGCATTAACAATCAAGAGCATACGTGATCTTGGTGACTTACCTTTTCCATATGACTAATATGGTTGGCCTTGGAGTAAAACGATCGATTATCATTTACAAGTTTGATTTACGATGTACGCAAATCTCTAAATAGTTCGATTTCCATTGTTTAATTTCGACATATCTCACAATATTAAAGCCTATTGAAATACAAATCCCAAACTGCAAAAAGAAAAAAGAAAAGAGAAAAGTGTGACAAGTGATATTGCACCTTTTCCCATGACGTGACTGAAATTGTCTAGTAATGTAAAAAATTCAGCGAACATCACGTGCTCTAGCTTTAATTGAATTATCGTGGAGAACCTATTTCTCCGCCAGGCATCTCTCGTAGTGACACGTGTAATGCAATGTGGCCTGAATAAATGCGCACGTTGGGGCAGGTAGTTTGGGCCGTCGGCCGTACAGCGTAATGAGATTTCGGCTCACCAATTGTGAGCTGTCGAGAAATGTAATATTTGTGTCCCTCGTAGAAATGAATCTCCCCATACGAAATCTCATATAATTTTATAAAATTCAAGACAATCATATATATATATATATATATATATATAACAACAATACGTATAATAGAATTTTATAAAATTCGAGACAATTATAAATATCAAATAGCAATACATATTATATATATGTATGTATACGTATATGTACATATACATTTATGGATTAGTTAAATATATCAAATAAATTATTGGGCATGACGAAGATGCGATGTTCTAGGAACATACAAACGTTCTTCTTGCTATTTGATTCAACCTCCAAAACTCCAATATATTGGCAAACCAATCCCGTCTACTCTTTTGATAAATATACTTTATAATGCAATCTCTTAATTAAGATCTAGTATTATTATGATATTCACATGTGTGAATGTGGTTTTGGTCTAATAGATCAAACCAACATACTACGTCAGCTCGGACAGATACCTTTTGATCATTTAAATGTTTGATGATTCTCAGTACATAAGGCCCCAAATTTTACCCAATAAAGTTTTTTTCTTTTTGAGTCGGAACTCAAGGTTCAACAAGTCAGGTTTTGGAAGAATCATCAGGAGTATTACTAGTTGAAACATGATCAAATCAAGATCTCTGTAAAGTTAACAATCTCATTGAAATTGCGTATGATGAATAAATTGTTCCTAACTGTTGACACATAAATTTTGCCTAGTTATTTAGGGTTTAATTGCATAAAAAATTATGGATTATTTTGTAACCCATAAATCAAAAATATTTTCATGGCATATACGCATTAGGTGCATTTACATTAATAGGTCATGCTAGAACATATTTTCCTCGTTTATTTTCAAAAAAAATAAAAAAAATTAAGAAGAAGAAGAAGAAGAAGAAGAAGAAAGCACGTGAAGGGCCTTTCCTCTTCGACCGTTCAACCGATTCACCAAAAGGGCCTCTGCCCCTTCACTTACGAAAAAAAAAGGAAAAGCCAAGGAGAAAAGGAAAAAATAATAATAAAAGAAGAAGAAGAAGAAGAAGCTTTTCTTCTGGCTTGGGGGACCGCGCAGTCCGTTCACAAACGGGGGACGTTCTGCGCATTCAAAAAGAGGCCAGAGGAAGCGCACAAAAGAGGAGAGGAGAGCTAAAAGACGGAAAAAAAACAGAGAGGAAGAGAAGAGAGTTCCAGAGAGAGAGAGTGAGGAGAGCTAAAAGACGGAAAAAATTTGATAGCGTCGGAGAGCGAGATCCGAGGGACGAACGGTCTCCTGTCGGTGACCGCCACGCCTCAACCGTGGCCGGCAAACCTCCGGCGCATCCCGTCCCACACGGTAGGTCCCGGTCCGAAGCCCTTCTCGGGTTGTGTGTTGTGATTTGGGGGGTCGCTTTCCGAGGATCTCAGCTCGAAAGCGCGGGAGGTGACCGGGCATAGTCCGATCTGTCATTCACCGCCGCCGAGCCGAGTAGGGAGCTCCGTCGACTCCCCTTATTTCGCCCGAATCGCATCCTGTTATTGGGTCTTGGCTGACTGGGGTTGACTCGCCGGCGCCCGACCGTACGCGGTTTCGAGCGTCGGCGGGCCTTCCCCGGCTATTGTTGTGTGCTGCCTTTTGTTTTATGTTGATTATGGTTATGGGTTTGAGCCTTAATCGGTTCTGTTCCTATTCCCAATCAGTGGCGAACCGCACTTCACGTATTTGACAAAATGCTCAAGAGAGCTCCGAATATGTTTTTGTGAAATCGACACTCTTGCACTCGGTTACATGCTTGATTCGTTCTAGTATTGTTGTTGACTTCAAGCCATCCATGTTTTTGTGTGATTTCGTGGCATGAAAATCGTTTCCCCGACGTCGGCCATGGACAAGCACATGAGTTGAAGTCGCTGTTCGTTCCCGGCAACGCCTTGTTTGGAATCCCACCGTGTTAGTTTTATATGCTTTACTTTGTGCGTGTATGCTTGTGTGTTCGGGTTGGAGTCAAATATTAGTTTGTCCGAAAGCGCACATTGATTCTCATGTTAATAACTTAAAATTAAGTCGCGAATTGGTATGGATTTAGAAGAGCTCGAGCTAGATTTAACTTAGTAATTCATTAGCCAAACATCATAGGTGGCGGGACCGATTCGGGGAGGTCGTGACACTAACTTAAATTTTTCAGGGTGTCTGTTAACACGATAATTTTAGAATTTGTCATCTAATAATTTTTCCACATCGGAATTGATTACGACAATTTCGGACCGAAGAGGTGAGAAAGCTTTCTCGAGGGCTAATTGCTAGACGGAGAAAGTTCAAACTTTGGGATAGACAATTTTGTGGCTAATAACGAAATCTAGAAATATTTTTGGCCATTCCCGCAAGTGCCAGGTCTATTCTCACGTACACGCGGACCCTAGTCCATCTCAGCCTCTCAGGTCTCTCTCTCTCTCTCTCTCTACTGTTCTTTAATCTTCACTTTCCATCTCCACATTAATGTCATCTTCCTCGCTGATACTTCTCTCTCTCCTGTTCTTTAATCTCCTCTTTCCATCTCCACATTAATGGTCGTCAGCGTTCGATTTCATCCCTTAAAAGAGAAATTAACACTTATCTTATGAATAGGAAGCATAAACTCCCAAAAGACCTTTTAAATGGAACCAGTGCCACGCAAGGTTGACCATATTTTATAACGTCTTCCTACGGCTACGTATGTCATGTGCAAGTAAAGTGTAATTATATCATTGCATTTTTGTTGACTCACCTCTTTGATCCGAAATTAGTGTTGATGTTGCCCTTAAAAAATCAAAATATGACAACCTCCTTACTTGATTGACGTATGACAAGGGTCAATGAAAAAGACAACATCCAAGTTAATAATTTGGGAAGATTAATGTTTGCGACGAAGGATATCATCTTATCATGTGGTAGAATCTTCCAAGCATCTTACAATTAGCTCTCAAGCAAGCTTTTATCACAAGTTCTTAGAGACAGATCAAGGACCCATTTATTCAAGGAAAATTATTCATGGAAAATTTTTCGGATTTTGATGTTTGGATGACGGAAAATTAGTTAATCTACTAAGAAGGATTTTCTGTGAATTGAAAATAACAAGTTTATATTTGGAAAAAAGATTTTTGTTTATGGTAGGAAATCATCGTTCCTAATTTCTTGCTAATTCATGTTGATTAAATTAGCCTAAATTAGGGTTTTTTAATGCATTTTAGTGGATTCACATGATATCAAACACCATAAAATTAATTTTTTTCAACATGTTTTGGCACGATCGCCAGAAAATTATTTACTTTGTCTGAAATTAAATTTTCTAAAAACAATTTCTGATAAACTTTCAATAATACAAACGCCCCGTGACATTTTTATTAACTGTTCTCTCTGTCGCTTTCTCCCTCTCTCTCTCTCTGCTGCCGGTCTTTCTTCACCAGCTGTACAAAAGGCCAAAATATAATTGAGTTTCACCGGCCACTATGCACCTAAAAGTAGCTTCATCGTACAGTTTGATGATGAGGAGCAGACCCATCTTTGGTGACTTCACTTCAATAATTGCTGGCGAAATGTGTAACCTCGCTTCAAGTCCCTTGTCTCTGGGACCTTCCACTTCAGAGCATCAGCATCAGCATCCCAGCAACACATTTTTCTTCTCTAGTCCTGCCCTTCGTTTTTTCTTCAGGTTGTGTTTCTTTGGTCACTCGACTCGTTGCTTCTATTCTTTGATGTTCTTTGATGTTCTTTGGGTGTTGCCATATTCAGTTAGATCTGGGGTTTCGACAATGGTTTTCTTTGTCTTCTAGAATTGATCTCCTTCGAGGATCTTCGAAACATTATAAGTTTGTTACCTTCTGAACTATGTATGCACATTCAAGTATTCAAATTGCCTGCTCGCAATCACCTACTCTTTTTGCAATTACAATTAGCTTGATAAACATTCTTTCTGTGAACTCCTAATTTTATGGATTGGCTAATTTTGATATGTATTTAATTACTGTCGATTTCTGCCTTACCACAGCTTCTAGATTGCCCTAAAAAATCTGGTCATCTAAATTTTGTTGTGAGCATAATTTGAATTGGCAGTCCACCCAAATGAGAAAACCATACATGTTCACAGCAAAAATTTTAAAAATCTATAAAAGAGATGATTTGCATATTTAAAAAAAATTGGTAATTTCACAAAAATGCTACTAAATTACTAATAAGTTACTGGCAAATCGGCTAACTCGTAATTTCTTTTTACCCCCAACTTTTCTTTCGGATAACGGTTGTTACTCAATTGTCTTTTAACGATTTGAGTCTGGATGGCCTCCTTACTGAGCAAGATGTTGTCTCGTAAATGATGTAATTATGACTGTTTGGGTGTCGAAATGTCATGATCATAATTATGATGACTTTTTTTTATTCCAATCATGTGAACGCGGAGTTAATTGGATCATTATTGACACCAAAAATTTGTCAAGTCATTTAGGGTTTAAGTGCATAGAAAATTAGAGGTTTATTTTTAATCTTTAAGCAAAAATATTTTCATTAAATTACATGGCACATAGATATTAGGTACATTTGCATTAATAGAATTTAGTGAAACATATTTTCCTTTTAATTTATTTTATTTAAAAAATCATTATAAAAATTAAAAAAAATAGAAAAATAGAAAAAGGGCGCGAATCGGGGCCGTGTCAGGCCAGCTCCCCTTTTTTTCTTTCTTAGCTTCTGGGCCCAGCTCGGCCCATCTCTTTTCTTCTTTCCCCCAAGCCCAGCCTCTCTTCCTCTCTCCTCCCTGTATGCGTTCTGACCGAGACAGAGAAGCAGAGCAGAGCAGTGAGGGCAGACTGATCAGTGGCAGCTTGGAGCTGGCAATAGAAAGAAAAAGAGCTGGATCCATTGACTGACTCGGGGACCGTTTTGGAGGGACGCCAAAGAGAAAGGACCGGCGGGAGTCTAAAAGGAGGAGGCTCGGCGAGAGATACTGGGGGGCTGGTTTGAAGGAGAGCGAGAGGAGAGACGGGAGGAAGAAAGGGAAGAGAACAGAGAAAAAAACAGAGAGAGTTGAGTGAAATCGGTGATTTTTGAGTCTTACCCATTCGCCGGAGGGCCACCTGAGACGCCGCCGAACCCCCCAGCCTCCGTGCTTCGTCTGGGACAAACATGAACCAGGTGAGGGTTGGTTCTGCTCCCCTGTTGTGCTTCCTCCTCCCCTGCCTCTCGGGTGCCGGGCACACCGAGCATATTAGGTGGTCGCCCTGCCCCGTCGACAGAGGCTAACATTCATTCGACGCTCCATAAACCTTTTCTGAGCATTGTATGTTGAAAACATGCCGTGAACCCCGTCAAAATCGGACCTGTGGATTTTTTTTTTCGCCCACTACCTATTTGACAAAATGTCCAAGTGAAACTCCGAATCCGTTTTTGCAATACCGACGCCCTAAAGTTTTGTTACATGCTTGAATGGTTCTAGTCTAGTTACTGACCCCAAGCTTTTCCTTTTTTACGTGTTTGCATAACATATTCCGTTGTCCCCGATATTGGCTGCGGACGAGTGTACGAGTCGGAGCTACTGTTTGTTTTCCGGTGATGTCTTGGTTTGGAGCCTCACTGTGTCAGTTTTATATGCCTTGCTTGGTGCGTGTATGCCTGTTGTTTCAGACTAGAGTTTGTCGTTGGGGCCGAAAGCTGGGTGGTCGGAAAGTGCGTTTGTCGTCGTGGAGAGTTGTGGCCGTTTCTCTAAGTGGCTGGTGTGGTCGCCGAAGCGTCTGCCGGCGGTGACGGCGTACGGACAGCATTCGCCGCCGGCGCTAGCCGCCCCGAGCCGATGGCTGACGATGAGGTTCCCGGCGTGGTCTCGGCTGGACGAGTGAAGAAGTTCTTGGTGAAAGCATCAGAAGTTGTCTTGGTGAAGAACAGTGAAGAAGGGGACGTTCTGGGCAGAGAGTCACGCAAGAGGGGAAGAAAAGTCAAAGAGAATAAATAAAAAAAACAGAAAAATAAAAAGAAACAAAAAAGGTAAAAGAAAAGAGGGATAAAAAGAAAAAAAATCAGATAAGAAAAAGAAAAACGGATCCTGGGCGGATCCAAGAGAGTCGGTCAGGTGTCGGGCGGATCGGGTCAGGGGACCGGTCCGGAGTTCTTATTTTATTAATAAAAATATTAAAAAATATTAAAAATTCCAAAAGAATTCGAAAATGTTTAAAAATCCAAAAAATATTAAAAATTCTAAAAAAAATCAGAAAAACATTAAAAAATTCAGCAAATTAAAAAGATAAAAAAATTCAGAAAAAATCCAAAAAAAAGATCCGGAAAATCAAAAAACATTATTCAGGATTTGGAATTGATTTTTCTTGCCCTTTTGTGTGATTAGTATCTTGTTTGATTGCACGTTGCTTGATTCATACACTTTGAAATGCTCGTTTAATTTAACCTTGCATGTGGTTGATTATGTATGTTAGGTTCATGTATTGATTGCTGCTTCTCTTAACTTGGTTAGGGATGTAATTTTGAGATTCCCAATTAGTGTGAACATCTTAAGCGGTGATTGAACAAGGTTAGGTACTGAAAGGGCATTAGTTGGTCAATTAGTCTAATCAAGTCCTTGTATCCATTGAGTCTCTGGTTCGTAGAAGTGAAGCATTTCTCTCATGCTTTACTTGGGTGTCTAATCAACCTACCAAAAACTGATTAGTGACGATTCTTAGATGAAATTGATTTGCATGTTAACAACTTAAACCTTAAGTTGCGAGTTGGAATGGACTTGGGAGAGCTCGATCTAGGTTTAATTTAGTAATCCATTAGCCAAACCCCTTAGACGACTAGGCCGGTTCAGGAAGGTCGCGACAATCATCAAAAGATGATATGACGGACCTTTTGGATCATAGTATGCATAGAAATATATTATAGTTGTTCATATATAGAATTTAACTCCAATCAGTCAGCAAAATTTTTCCTATCAGTCAGCAAAATTTTTCCTATCAATCAGCAAAATTTTATAGGATCATTGTAAACTATTTTAAAAATTGAGATGTTTTAATATGCATATGCTCTAATAATACTCATTTTCATACGTGAGTTTAAATTTGGCTTAAAATTTGAGATTAGGTACACTCGACCGAACCCCTAGCATCTTATTAATTTCTTGTATTTATATTCACGTAGCAAACCATTTGTATTTATTCACGCTTCCGCGATCTTATGCAATAATTTTTACTTTGAACTATTTGCTTTGATGGCATACGCAATTTTGTAGGACCGCTATTAACTATTGTAAAAGTTTTAAGGGTTCATATTACGAAAAACCCCAAATTGAAACGCTTGTGACAATTTTATCCCAAATTAATTTTTTGACTACTAAAAATCCCAAACTGGTACACCTGTGACAAATTTACCCTCGATTTATTTCCGTTGAATTTTACTATCAAATTGCTTTGTTAAATGACACGTGGCAATTGACGAATGTACCAATTTTATGTTTTACCTTCCGTTTGTCACAGGCGTACCAGTTTATGATTTTTTGTGGTATTAATTCAATTTAATGGAAACTAATTGAGGATAAATTTATCACGGGATTTTTGGTGGTAAAAAACTAAGTTTTAGGTAAATTTGTCACAGATGTACCGATTTGAGATTTTTGGTGGTCAAAAAATTAATTTGGAATAAAATTATCACAGATGTAGCAGTTTAAAGTTTTTCGTGATATACTCAAATTTTAAATAATTTGATGAATCTATTATTTCAATGATATAACGTCTACTTACACAACCCCCTAATCCCTTGCATTAACTATATTACTTGCACTGCCTAGGCTTGATGGCGGTAGAGATATCTACAGTAGAGGAGGACAATGGCACGAACAACTTGATCGAGGAGGAGGTCAAGAAGGATGAAGGAGGAGCTTTCAAGGAGGAAATGTTAGAGGATGAAATCGATTCTTCGAATAAAGAAGATATCTGGAGGAGTCGACGGGAGAGAATCAATAATGCATTGGCGGCTGCGCGAAACGCGGAGGAACAAGATCCAGCAGAAGTGAATGCAGCTGCTCAAAGACTTGGATTTATCATCATCAAAGCCGATGTCGAAGAGTTCATTTCTGCGATCGAGAGCCTTGCAATTAAAATCAATCTGTCCGCCATTTTCAATTGCCTAAACGCCGAGGGCAATTCACTGCTCCACTTTGCAGCATTCAACGGCAAGGACGACATCCTGAGGCTCCTGCTTGATTTTGTCCGTGACCACCTCATTGCCGCACAAAATGATTGGGGAGATACCCCCCTCCACATGGCGATTGGGGCTAAGAGATCTACGGCTACTGAGATGTTGATTCGCCGGACAAGAGACCTCCCCAATATTGAGGGCAAGAACCAGATCCTGAGGATGAAGAACAAACATGGAAACACCGCCTTGCACGAGGCCGTGCTTAATGGTCACGTCAAGGGGGTCCGCGATCTGTTGAACGAAGATTTGGAGCCCGTGTACTGGATGAATGAGTATCAGACATCTCCCCTGTACTTGGCCGTCGAATCCAAAGACCCTGAGATACAAGAGGTTTTATTTTCGCTTGCGCTCGAACCATCAAGGATACAAGGCTTGCCGCCCATTCACGGTGCCATCTTGCAAGAACGCTATGGTAAGTAGATAAATCTATTTATTGGAAATATCTATGTGCAGCCTGACCTCGTTCCGAATCCGTGCAGCAATTTTCTGCCCTTACCCAAACCGTTATGGGTTTTCACATAAAATCCCAAACCCCTTTTATTAAAGTAGTTAATACCCTTTGGGTGCTCGCTAGTCTTGGCCACGGGCCGTTTTGGCCCGGAACCGGCCCGGTCAAACATGGACGCAGCCCGTTGACTGGGCCTGCGATTCGGAATCGTAACCGGCCCGTGGCCTACGGGCCGGGTTCCGGTTCCAACAATTTTGGAACTGGCCCGGAACCGCCGGTTCCAGTTCTGGTTCCAAATTATTTAAAAAAAAAACAATAATGAAATTTAAAAAAAATTCATTATTTAATTTTTTTTATAAAACAATTTGAACTCTAATTGCCATGCATTGTAAGTGCATTGATCTTTAATTATAATGCTTGGCTTGGGTGTATTGAACTCTAATTACAAGGTTTGGCTTGGGTTTTATACACAATGATTCTAATGCCTCTTCGTTCTCATTCGATGTGGGACTCTTGGCTTGCCTTGAACACCTTCAATGTGAGACTCTTGACTTGTCTTCATACAAATGCCAAGAGTCCCATATTGAATGGGAATGAAGAGACCATTAAAGGAGTTGTGTATAAAATCCAAGCCAAGCCATGAGCATGTGAAGTTGTATGCCTTTTGTGGCTATGATCCTTTGTTAGTTAAGAACAAAGGGTCCCGCCTAGAACCGGCAAATCAATAATCTCCGGTTCATTGGTTCCCGATTCGATTCGTCTGTTCTCGAGTCGATTCTTACCCAATTTTGCTTTTTTAAGAACCAGTAACTATGGGAACCTGGAACCGGACCGATTCTTATGGCTGGTTTGGTCTGGTTCCCGGTCTCACCTTAGACCCATGCTCTCCATCCAAAATGAGGATGGAAATAGCCCCAGCCTTTACAAAATTATATCTTTAGTTTTGTAATAGAGTAAATTTAATTTGGTAAATGATTTATCATATTTGGGTTTTAAATATACCTATCAGGTTAATCTTAAAACCATCTCAAATCCTAGAGTTTTTTTTTGGTCAAAATCCTAGAGTTAGAATATGCATACTTACTAATTAAATAGCCTAAGAAATATCAAGGAAGCAAGAGCATGTCGTAATCAACACATTAGGTTCGGATATCAGATTTCCCAATTATAAATCACCAAATGCGTCCCAAACTATATAGGACTTTTAGCATTTGAATAAATGTATCCTAATTCTCCAATAAAGACGTGTTTACTATGGCTATGTATAAAGATAGCGGTAAGTGGGTAGTTGTAGGTGTAATACAAGGATAATTTTAGGTTCCGTTCTTTTCACGAAAAACAACTTTAAACATTTTATGGATTTTCCGGCGTTCGGTTCACAGAAAATAAATTAGTCAAGGAAAACATTTTTCGCCGTTGGAAAAAACACATTCAAAAGTGGGGAAATTGTTTTCCGCTTTTCCATCCTCTTTCTTTCAGCTCTAGTTCAAGCACTTTCTTTTGCCAAACACCTTTTCCTTTTATTTTTATTTTTTCTTTTATTTTTTTTTATTTTTTAAAGAAATAGAGTTTTATTGATTTTTATTTTTCCCTTTTTTATTTTTATTTTTGCTTCTTCCTCAGCTAGTCGCCCTTAGCCAGGCACCGGAAAATAAAGAAAAGAAAAATAAAATAATTAAAAATTCAATTTTTTGGTAATTTTCCCCAAAAAATAAAATCAAATACCAAACAATGGAAAACATTTTCTAATTTATTTTTAGGTTTCAATAGAACACCGGAAAATATTGTCATTTTCCTAGAAAATGGCCACCCGAAATTTTGTTTAAGAAACATCAAATTTTTAATAAAACGAACGGAGCCTTATAAATAAAAAAATTCTCACAAGTCATGTATGTATGTATATAAATGAGGGAGTAATGCTACCTTACTAAATGATGTGGCATATGTCATGTCACCAATACTGTGTAGATCAACCTATTATAATGCGATGAAAATAAAAACGGAGAAAAGCCATAAATTGAGCAAGATCAAGGCTTTCCTATTCAATGAAAATTATTACTACTAGTTTCAGCATTGCAATGTTTATCCAACATCTGCGACTATCAATCCTAGTAGGTTTAAAGGTTACGTCAAAGATATCCTTATCCCTAATTTGGTGCTCCTGATCCCAGATTTAGTCGACCTGATACTCAAAAAGAACATGAAGCTATTTGAGATGACTGACTCCAGAGGCGGTAATATATTCCATTTAGCAGCTTACATGAATGCGCCCCAAGTATTCAAATACTTAGGATTAGAAACTGTATATTTGGTCCAACAACGGGATAGGAACGGGGATCTTCCCATTCATATTGCGAGCAAGATGGGTTATGTTGAACTAATCGAGAAGCTACTTCCGGTATCTTGTTTGCTCAATGGGCAAGGGCAAACAGTTCTTCATGTCGCAGCAAAATATGGGAGAACTTCAGCAGTGAGATATATGCTCAATCATAAAGAATTGGGGATGGCGGTAAATTATGCAGATCATGCTGGAAATACACCTTCACACTTGGCAGCGATGTATTCACAACCCGCCGCTTTGATTCCTCTTGTGATGGATGAAAGAATTATTCCCAGCCTTATCAACCATAAATGTTTGACTCCTTTTGACATTGCTCGAGATCGCTTCAGAAGGGAGCCTACATTACGGAATGTAGGTAACATGAATAGTCACTATTTTATTTATCAATTTACTAGAAATTTCCATAGACTAATAGTTTTATTAAGCGCGGATCTCATATTCAAATCTTTATGTCTCCCGGTCGATAGCATTGTTGAAGCATCGATCAATTTACTGGAATAGCTGAGACTCCTCGAGGATTAATTTAGTCTTGGTAGGAGGTAGTTAAAGCTTGTGGATGTCCGCAGGTAGAAACAAGTAAAACATCTCCCACAAATGCAACGTAACCCCCCGCTTCTATAAGTACGGTCATGTATAGAAGCCGGGGGTTGCGTTGCATACTTTTTTTTTTTTTTCAAACAACCCGGGGTCAATGTGGCAAATTTTGACCACTCTACATATGGCATAATCTCATAACATTATAAATGTCAACCTATGACAACGACAAACTATATACATTTAATTCATGCCTCTTCTTTCATCTAAAAAGAACTTGTACTCTTGCGTTACTACTTTAAAAATAGCTGCATCTTTAGAAGTAAAAGTTTCTCTTTAAATGATTACTTCAGAGTTCTTTCCTGTCATTGATATGGTAATGATTTGTTCTTTTTCTCCTTCTTATATGCTCCCGATCTCAGCGATTGACATTAATGGTGTTGTCATCCTTAACATTTGGGAAAAGTCCAGTTGTAAGCCGATACTTACTCCTACATAGGCCGGAAGCTCGAGATGAACCATTTCCAATATACTCCCTCCGCAAAAAGAAGCTAACCATGGACCTCATGAAGGATTTAATTAATACCCGTCTGCTGGTGGCAACCCTTGTGACCACTGTGACTTTCGCAGCTGGTTTTGCAATCCCTGGAGGATTTAACGGCTCGAACACAGCCTCTAAAGATGACTGGGGCATGGCTTCTATGGTGGACAAGAGATTGTTCCAGGCCTTTGCAATTTGCAACACCATCGCAATGTTCTGCTCAATGATCGTGGTCATCAACCTGATCTATATGCAGCAACACGACATCAAAGCTGCAATAGTTACATACCTGGACGCAGGACTGCCGTTAATAATTGCACTCCAGGCGATGTCCGTCGCTTTCTTAACTGGTGTCACCTTGACTGTTGGCAAACTCCCTTGGCTTGCTAACACCATATTTTGTTTGGGACTCGTTTTGCTCCTATTTATCTCAGGTGCTACATTGATAGAGTGCCCTCCCTTTCTTTGGAGTTATTATCGTCCTATCCGTCGTCTGATATTCTGGCTTGTTCATGCTTACATTTATTTCTGGGGTGTTCAGACATTCCTTTTGGAAGACTCAGAAGACGGCGGAACGACGACCGAGACCTCGGCTAGTCGGCCTCCGGATGGTGCTGGTGATTGAATGACTAACGACTTGGTGACAGCAAAATGTGGGGACATGCCACATCCTCCTAGTTACTAATTTCAGTTGATTATGATTTGAATAAATTAACATATATTCGCCTTGGTGTATTTCGTTCATTCTACAGTTGCTTTCCTATTGTGTTATTTCAATGGCGAATTGTCAAAATATTTATATAAAACCTTGTCTTCCTCAAATAGCTAAAACTTTAATAGTTGGATGTAGTCCCACTAAATTTCACATGATAGCAACAAATACTAAGTTGAAGCCTTTCGAGGCTCTATTTTTCTTGCTTATATATTCTCCTGTTTTAGTTTTGAAGCAAAGTTCAACCTACGCCTGAAAATGAGTATTCACGTGTTCAAGTTAAATCACGCATTTTTCTAATAATTGAAGTTATTAGACGTATGGTGATTCGTGCGTCCTGCAACATGCATCTGTTTGCTGCTCTGGAATCAAACCAATTGAGCATGTAGAAGCTTGCGGTTTTATGAAATCGCGCCTCCAGAGAAGATATGGACTAAGTTTTTTTTTTATTTATTTGGACGGGGCAATGGATGATTTAGCAGTCCAATTTGCGACGCTCTCAAGTCATAGCATCCTAGGCACTCGCTCACATGTCCCACATGTAAATAAAATGATTCTCATCAAATATTTCTCTAAGTCGAGATTTTGGCAAAGAAAACCAGAAATTTTTTTTTTGAAGATTTCTCTTCACTCCTCACAGAAATTCAATTTTTTAGCCCACTGTTTACACCCCTTTCATTTCCCTACTTCTCTCCTTCCCAAAAGAACCATAAGGAACTTCTGCATAGCAGAACTTGAATGAACTTGACGAGTTTTTATAGACCAAGCCTTTCGTGCATATATACGAACAACGAATCGATTTCTTAATCTCGCTTTAGAGTGATGTGAGGATACTGCTCGCAATCTATCGAAACACTAAATTGAACGGCATAAACATGCTTTTTGTTTATGTTATTATTTTGTGATGAGAGTGGTCGTATTATGTGTTCCGCGGAATTAGATGGGCAATTCATACTCAATTTCTGTGCATACAAATGAGTTTAGTGCTTGATTCATGTTGAGGTATGATCTAGTGAGCAGTGGACACAGAAAAATAGTCAAAGGGTGAGATAAAAAGGAATTGCAATACCTAACTCTGGCAAGGGGGAAATTGTGAAAAGTAACTAGATGTGTAATTTTCCTACTCTAACCTCCGCTTTTATTTTAATGTTGGCTGGTATCGACAAGTAGAATAGAACTTTAATGTTATTTTCGTCTGATTTATTCGACAATAAACGTAGTGAAATATCGGTATATGTCATATGCAAAAAGTGTCCGATTTACATTCCTTCCTTCGTCCATAGGATAGCAATGTCATTGACCTGCGGTGGCATTGCCTGCTCGTCATTACTAAAGAATGAGGAACTTGGCTAGCCTCCATTCCACGGATGCCAATCAGTTATCCCTATGACTGATCCATCTGTTTTCTCCATTTTTAGATCCCGACCGATGTTCATTCAATTCCAGTCCTCACTGCGCTTAATCCAAAAACCACCATACCCTAGCAAAGCACATGGCCCTCTTTTTTTCTCTCTTCCCCCACATCCACAGCCACCTCTAAGCTGACCACATGTGCCTGCTCCGGTCGTAGACACTGGCAGAGTTGCCGGCGCCATGTCCAAGCCGACCAGTGTTGTGCCATCCAAGACGTGCCACTGTCTGCCGTCGTCCTGTAGTACGCTGTGTCTTTCCACGTGTCCAACCGAGCCCAACCTCTATGCCTCTACTTTGCCTTTTGTTTTTCAAGCTCTCAGTGATTGCCCATCTTGGTGACCCGTCCATGGCAGTTGGAATATGGGCCTCATCATTGAGGCTCGTGGCGATGGACCAGCCGCACGGTCATGCCTAAAGCATGGTGCTAGATTTGGAAGCTCGACGCCCTCCATGGCCATGGATGTTGTCGAGCCTATTAATCTAAAGGTACACTTCCAAATCTAGACCAGCGGCATTGTAGGTTGAGGTAGAGCTCAATGCCGCATCGACTTCCACCACATGCAGCGAGCTCGACGGGGATGTCGTGCTCAAACAAAGACAGCAAAAGGGTTTTACAAAGAGAGAGGGAGGGATATAGAGGACGGGAGCTATGGGGGACAAAGGTGGAGGGAGGGAGGGAACTCATCGCTGGGCACGACGGCAACGGCGAGGCGACGGAACTCGACAACAGCAGCTAAGGTAGAGGCTCAGCACCTTGGGCGATGGAGATGAACGAACTGGATTCTTGAGAGAGGGCTGAAGAGTCAGAAAGAGAGAGGAGCTAGAGAAATTGTGAAAGAGAGTTAGCTACTAATTATATAAATAAGAACAAGATGAAGATTAGGTTGTGCGCATGTCGATGCAATATGAGATAGTTATGTATACATACGATCATAAATACATTCAGTATGTTTATCTTGAAGTTGACTTTACCAAAGCACAAATCTGTGCGGTCATCCGCTTAGAGCGAGCGGCGGGCCCAAGGGCTAAAACAACCCACAAAAAGCCCATGGGATTTTCCCCTCGGTGCTTAAGTTAATGATTACTCTTGAAAGAAATAAATGAGAGGAGACAATTTAGGGTTTCATAGGGAAGCTGAAACATAATACAATCGGCTATCTGTATAGAAATACCATGCAATTTGATTAATATAGACCTCATTGCCAAAGCCCTATATGCTATTGGAAATGTGAGTACCTATGTAGGCAAATTTCACGGGTCAATATTGTCTATTGGTAATATTTTTTTCCAACAAAACGTCTGATCCATAGGCCACAAGTTATGGATATCATCAACATGCAAATTTTAATTGAAATTAAATCTTAATGATGTTCATGGTTATGTCACCCACCAATGGGAGATATGATTGAAGAGAGTTCCATCCAACTAAGGTCGTAGAAAAATATGGTCCTTTGACTATATCAGGTTTCTTTGCTTCTATTGGAAAAAAAACAGAGGTGGCCCCAGCATATGTTTTGTGGGGGTGCCCCGACTAACCATACAATTACTAAATTATGCCAATTTGACACGAGTATTTTACATTTTTTTACCGAGTCTACTAAAATTAATATGCCCGAGTTACAAAGCAAAAGGATCTGACTTATAAACACACTCTATCCGTAAACTTCTACATAGCGTTACTACCGTCGCTAACATGCATTTGCATTGCCAAATTGGACAATATTTTTGGATGACTTTTGGATGACTTTTGGACTATCTATGTCGATTACATAATTACATCGTGTGAGTCAGTTTAATCATGTGCAATAACTGTGACTAGAACTACGTTGCAATTTTACTCTTCACACATTTATTTGAATCTAAGTTACCATCATTGCACATGATTTAAGCTCCAACAATATTCCTCACACGATATTTTGGCTACGTTGTGAATTAACTCGATTACGCATAAAAAGTTACCTGTATTTCACACAAACAGGAGTTGTGGACCAAAACCACATACATAACTATGGATTGGATGTGCAAAATCTAAATTTCAAGAGATAGATAGCATAACTGCAGTAAAATATCAAACTTTAGGGTCATCAATGAAGTTTATCCGTGCTAAACCTCCAGCTCAGCAGGTTCCAAATGGAATCGTGCGAGTCACCCACCGATGGCAATTTATTTCAGGTATAAACGTGCTCTTATTTACTATTTTAGGACGACAAAGTGTCACCCTATTTTGTTCACGGAATTAACATCGTAACTGGTGCTAAGATTCTATGCATACGTAATTGCTTGTTGAGAGATCGAGTAATCTATAAAATAATTTCATTCATTCATGTTGTGCTGTGGCTGCTCCTCTTTACATGGTTAAATAAACATCATATGAATAAAGACTTAGTAAAGTCATTGCTTCGGCTTAAATCTTTTACTAGAATCCAAAGTTTTGCTCGCTGTGTACTGAGAAAATATTGCCACCGTGGCAAATTACGAGAGTCACTCACCGGATGACATGTGTCGCCCGGGCCCCACCGCGTCAGGAGTCAAAAAAGAGAATATTTTCAAACGAAAAGCAAGACTCTCTTTCCTCTCTCTACTTCGAGCTCTCTCTCCACTTCCAGATCTCTCTCTCCAACTCGCGCTCTACTCTCTCTCCCTCCCGACTCACAGTCCGACGAACCACGCCGTCGCCTCCGCCTTCGACGAACCACGTTGCCCCCGCCGTCCACCCCTCCTTGCAGAACCACGCTGTCTCTCTCTCGACTCGCTTCCTCCCAACTCACTCTGCCAACCACGCCGTTGCCTCCAACAAACCACGCCCTGCTCTGTACCATGCCGACCCCACCTCCGCCTCTACAGGTACATATTTTCCTAGATATACTCCAGAAAGTGTGTAATTTTTGCATTTTGAGATATATTTTGAAGGGTTTTTTCTTCTCTTTACAGTCCTCTGTTGTCGCCGTCCGACGAACCACGCCGCCGCCGCCTACAAAGCCTCGAGAGTTACATATGGATTTTTGTTTCCCCTTCACAGAGCGACGAATCTGCTCTCTCCTTCAAGTTAGGGTTTTGTTTGATAGGAGAGAGCGACGAATCTATGTTGTGGTATAAATTTTTAGTGCCTACGTTGCTGATGTGTGATGCCTAGCTGATGTCTATCAGTCTCTTTGAACTCCAACTTCACTGTCTGTTTATATGGATGAACAATCGGTAACGTCGTCTAAATTAGATCGCTTGTCATAGCTAATGACAAACAGAGGACCAAATCATTTGAATATACATGAAAAACCGTTCGAAATAAACAAAAATAAGTGTTATCCTATCGAATCATACAGAGAGTGAAGCAATAAATTATTTATTCGGGGACTTAAGCATGTGCTCTTCATGTTTCCAAACAGCTACTCCACTATTGCTTGGCCAGCTTCACTCCACAAGGGTGTTCAGCTATATGACCGACACAACTGTAATCTGACTGGCTAAGTTCTTGAAAAAGATTGTTGTTGCAACAGGATTGGCGTTTGCATTTTAGGACCTACGCATCAGTTAGATGGAATAAATTGGCAGCCATTTGTGTTTAGTTAACCGTCAGTGAATACAACTTGCTAGTAAACTTTCAAACTTTGTGATTGCTTCGGTCTGACTGCTACCATATGCAGAAAGCTGTGAAATTGAAGGAACTGCTCAAGAAGAGGAAAGGGGGAAAGAAGAGATCATGGCCCCAAAGAGATGATGACGCTCAGCTGCTGTTTGCCCTCATGGACGCGAAATTATGTTCCTTGGTTCTTAAGATGGAGAGGATCGTCAAAGGACAATTGTTCAGATGCGAAGAAAAGATAAAGAAACTGGATTTGTCTGATGGGAAGTTGCATAGGGATCCCTCTCCTATCCTTTTTCCCTGTTGAATGTCATTGGAGAGATTGTTTAGGTGATTAGGCTTGGTGTAGAGACAAAAACACTTAAAAAGACTTGCTTCTATTTCAATGAGCAATACAGCAACCATCTGAACAGTCATTGGTGGATCATAGATTTATTGTTGTAGAGCATGGTCGGTCAATGCTACTGCCCTGGTTGCTATTAATTGAAAATTTGAAGTTCTGGGTATGCATTTGAATGGGGGAAATGGGGGAGAGACAATGTCCCAACAGGTTGACCTGTTCCGTGTAGTGATGAGGAACTTGTTCAATTAAAAGCATGTAGATTTTGCCATGCCTTCTTTCTCTTTACTTTGAGCCGTTTCCTGTTTTACAGATCTTATTAATTGGCAGCATGTCAGCTTAACTTTAATAACCATATTTTTTGTGGCTTCGCATTTTCTTGGTCGTCTTCTAATCCATTATTTCAATGTACTTTCAAATTTTTCTGTAAAAAGATTATTACGGACAAAAATTTATAGTTAGAGAAACTAAGATGCTTAATTAAAATCTATGGTGATTCAATCTTCCCAATATTCCACTTACGCAACGTGGGCGACGTGATTAACAAACAAAAACGGCACCCACGACCTAGCACATATTCCTTCTCTGGAGAAGTAGGAAATCAATCATAAAGCATCGCCAAAGATCGATAAATTGCACGGAAATCATGCAAAAGAAGAATAGGAGAAGGAAACAATTCTTTCCAACAAAAATTTGCTGGAACAAATTAATCAATGGGCAAAAGAATGACCCACGTTACATCAGCAAAGTTCTCAAAAAAGGAGCCCTAACCCAGATCAACAAAAATATGACCGGACTCGTTCTCGCGCCGTTACACTTGACTTGCTCTTGAGCCATCCAGCTAATTTTGTCGATTGAATCTATTCGGCTAATTTTAGCCGGAAATCGTGACGTGGATGCCAGCTGTCCTACATGGCACTGTCGATGCTAACGCGGATAATTTTTAATAATATTTTTTATTGTTTCGAATTTTTTATTAATTTTTATAATTTTTTCTTTTCTCATCTTTTCTTTGTTTTTCTTTTCTTTTCTTCCTCCATGGTCGCTGGCATTCTCAACGGCTGGCAACCAGCCACAGGAGAGAGCCGGCGAGCCTCACCCTCGCCAAAGACCAGCAAGGGTCGGCCTTGCCAGCTTTGGTTGAGCCATGAGGCTCTACGAAGCGACAAGACTCTACAAATAACACGAGAATTTGATAAGGTTTGACCGAAGTTGGCAAGGCCGAGCCTCGCTTGAGGCTATCGAGGTCGGCCCTCACCAAATACCATCGAGAGGACCTCGCCCCTGCAAGGCGAGCCTCGCTTGGCTGGCGAGGTTGGTCCTTGTCAACTCTCCCTTATGGCCGGTCGCCGGCGACCACGGAGGAATAAGAAGAAAAAAAACAAAGAAAAGAAGAGAAATGGAAAAAAAATAAAATAAAATTTAAAAATTAGAAAAATAATAAAATATTATTTAAAATTGTTCGCGTAAGTGCTGGCGGTGTCACGCAGTTCGGTTAGCATCCATGTCTACGATTGCTATCTAAAATTGGCTGAATGGATTCAATCAACATAATTAGGCCCAATTTTGACTGGACTTTTATTCACATGACTCTCCTTCTTTGTATGGATATCAGAAATGTCTTGCCATTGGAACTTGAGACTTTATTTATTGATTTCTACCACTGAACTTTTTTTATTTGTGCTTATTGTATCACTTGCTAACTGCATCAACTATATATATACTCATAGATGAAAGCATGCAAAAATCAAGAGCCGCACCCGAATTTCCAAGCTTTTGAAATGCTTTGATTTCACATCTCTTTTCTTCAAATTCCTCAACCTTGTAAAGAAAGAAAGAAAGAAATAAAAGAAACAGCTAATGTATCAAGCTTTGCACACCACACTTTCTCTCCGAAGTCATGGCTTTTGCAACTCTCGTCCTCCCTCTTCACCACCACCGCATCCATCACCTCCTCCATCTCACTGGTCTCACCTGCTTCATCATTTCCTCTCTCCTATCTCCGTCGTTCCTCACCGTCTCCTCACTCGACCCATAAAATCCGAACATCGAGGTCGTCATCCCGTATTGGGTTACCTCAACTAATGTGGCGAGACCGCCATATCCACCTGCGACCCCTATAACTAGGACCGCAAGAGAATCACCGCCGCCATTGCCACCGCCACCAACCACAAGCCCAACATGCCGGCGAAGAAGATTTGCCGAAGGCTCTCAATGGCAGCTCTGAGCTAATCTTGCTCGAGTTCCGTTGAATTTAAGTTTTTCTTAATAAATTAATGCCTCGACAAGCATTGTCAACTCCTTCGACCTCGTGCCGTTATATCCGTACTAATAAAAAAATATGGCGTTCATGTCGGATCGATATTTTGATTAACAAATTAGGAGGCAAGGGGTGATCAACCCTAACAGCCCCTCTAGCGTTATCAATCTCATATCTGCTACGGAACGTTCGCGTTGACCAATTTATTTTAGTTATATAAAATAATTGTCCTTCACATCGTGCCTGGAATTGTGGGCCAAATTTCACCAGCCCAATTGTTCATTTTGGGCTTTTGGGCCGGTGCTTTCCCCGATAGCCCAGGGGCATCTACGCAATTCACTCGATAACTCGGGGGCATCTACTACGGATTCCTCGATATAAAATCCCTCGAAGAGGAGGGGGGCCCCCTGCGATCATCGCTTCTCCCGCTCGTCAGTCATCGTCTCCAGCTTAGGGTTTTTAGAGCGCATGCAAAACCCCTTTGCCATGGCGACTCGGCTCGGCACCCGCTCGCTCCTCCTCGCCAAGCCTCGGCAAGCCCTCACCTCCCTCCTCTCTCGATCCCTCCCCTTCTCCTCCACTCCGGCCTCCGCGCCTCGCCGCCGCCCCCCTCCCTCCTCCCTCCTCCGAGTCGCCGCGGCTCCTCCGCCCGCCGCCCGCTCCTTCGCGACGAGGTCGGCTCCTTCGTCGCTCGACGATCCGAATCCCGACTGGCGGAAGCGGCCCCCCGGTTGCGACTTGGAGCACTGGCTCGTCGTAATGGAGAAGCCGGAGGGCGATCCTACTAGGGATGACATCATCGATTCTTATATTAAGACGCTTGCACAGGTTGTTGGAAGGTCGGTGAGTTCGAGATAGTGGTCTTATATCTGTTTGTCAGGATTGTGTTCTGTTTGGAAATTTGTTTTGTTTGTGTTGCTATGGTTGGCAATGAAATGAACAAGGTTGGTTGAGACCGATTGGATTTATCCAGTCATTTTTCAGCTTAGAATTATCTATGCTGGACGGTGAAATGAGCGAATTTTCAATGCTTGCTTCCAAACGAGGTGTAAAAATAGGATGACACAAAGATATATTGCGCTCTGGTTTAAGTAAACTTTCAATCCGGTTAGTATTTGGTTTGCTGTGACTATTATGCTGTGTTTTGATTTAAAATTGGTTTTGACATGTAGGGATGATTGGGCTTGTTATTTTTTTTCTTTCAGTGCCTGGTGTGACATATTTCCCTTTCATGTGAAGTGAACACATCTTGAAATTGGTCTTCATTACAATATCATAGCTAGTGTGATAGTAATTATGAGAATGCTTATGAATGATATTTGGCGGGTACAGGAGCAAAAGTTTCTCTTGCGTGTTAATTCTTGTGCGAGTGGTACTTGGAGTGATAGTCCTTGCCTGTAGTTATTGATTATATTGATTTATTGCTGTCCCTTTTATTTTGTCTAATCACAATTTGTTACTTGCTGTTACAGTGAAGAAGAAGCCAGAATGAAGATCTACTCAGTTTCAACAAGGCTCTACTATGCATTTGGAGCCCTTGTATCTGAAGAGCTTTCTCACAAACTCAAGGGTAAAGTGTCTTGGTTTTCTTTTGCTTCTCTTTTTGGAAAGTGTTGCTAATTTGTTCTGTTTTGTAACACAGATTTGCCTAGAGTTCAATGGGTTCTTCCTGATTCATACCTTGATGACGAGAATAAGGATTATGGGGGTATGGAAGCTTGATCTTCTAATCCTGCGATGAATTTGCATCCTGTGGATTACATCCTCTCATTTATGAAAACCACTGCTAAAGTTTTGATTTCACTGATTCTTCATGAGGCAATTTTGCTGCTTCGGTTTTTTTTCCTTTGTCGACTGTACTTACTTGACTATTGTATGGATAAATATTGCACCTCATTTGTTGTGTTAATTAGTATTTAAATATAGTGATTAAGAAGTGAATTGTTAATTATTAACTATTTAGCAGATGAGTTTGCTTAATGTAAACATGTTTAGAACGAGAAAAGTTCGTTCCGACTGCAAATCTAGCCAAATTTGGCTTAGCAATGGACAAAAATGTCATGTTTTTCCTTCATGGTTACTATATGAACGAGTCATGAGTTTATGTAGCAGCATGAGGCCTAATTAGTCTTACGACAGGTAATCCTTCCATGTCAGTCCTTTGGATACTGTAGGTATTATTATCATCTGCCTTTGCACAGCAGCAGGTCAATCAAGACCTAGCTTTAGTGAAATTCTTGCCTCTCTTTCATGCGATCTCTTGTCCATGTCATAATGTATTTTTTCCGCATTTGTCAGGCGAACCTTTTGTTAACGGGCAAGCAGTTCCTTATGACCCCAAGTACCATGAAGTTCGGGAGAGAAATATTGCTCCATCTATCAAGCAGAGGTCGAGTATTTATCTACCCCGTCTTTTCGACAGATGGAGTGACTTTGAAAGGAGGAGGGAAAATATGCAGAGCAGAGATTTCCAAAGCCGGGACATGCCACCTATGCATAACCAAGGGTTGCAGAACCCTCCACCTCAAGGCAACATGCCCCCACCAAATATGGGCGGTGGAATGGCCCCACCAAGCAACTTTGGCGGGATGCCTCTGCACAACCAAGGTGGAATGCCCCCAAACAACTACGGCGGGATGCCTCCACATGACCAAGGTGGAATGCCACCAAACAATTTTGGTGGGATGCCTCCGCAAAACAACATGGGTGGACCGCTGTCAAATAACATGGGTGAGATGCCACCTCAGAGCAATATGGGAGGGATGCCTTACAACAATATGGGTGGAATGCCATCCCCAGACATGGGGGCTGCTCAGAACGTGGGAAGTTTTTCACAGAATCAAGGATGGTCCAATACTACGCCTCAAAGAGGTGCTGGGAATATGCCAAACTATCTGATGCAGGCCAGATTGATAATGCCGCCCGCATCGAAGACGAGCTCACTTGACCAAGGAGATCAGCCCGCATCCGAGCTCGACAAGTCGCTCGATCAGTCTTGAAGATATCGAAGGGATGCAATTCGAAGACCAAGAGTCTCATCCGCGAGTCCATGCTACAATAAAGTCCTTGTCTTTCCCTATACATTGGAAGCCTAAAAGATACTTTGGGATGATCAAGAAGACGTTGGGCATTTATCTAGTTTCTAGTTTCTAAGTTCTTTAATGTTTTATGCCTTTTAGGGTCTTTAATGCTCTTTAGTCTCTTCATTTGCTTGAGTCTATTCATTTGCTTATCTTTGGCTATAAAAGACCATCTACTTTATGTATTCGACAGACGAATTTGATTAATAAAAATTTTGCATCAAGCAATTATCTTGAACTTTGAAGAGTTCATTCCTCTGATACTTTAGAAGAGTTTTCACTCCATCGTTGAAGAGTCGGACATTTTCAAATCAGCATCCTTGAAGAGTTGCAGTCATCGATCTAGAAGAATCGGTGCCCTATCCACTTCCTTGGAGGTTTGGAAGAGCAACCAACGAAGTTCTATCTTTTCCTCTGTTCTGTCCCTTTACATCCGTCCACTTCCACCCTAATTTCGTCCTTCATATAGAGCTTATTTGAGAAAACTCAAAATCAGAGAAATTGTTAATCGAGAAGTCTTTGTTCATTTGGCTTTGGAATCAGGTCATTCCGATTTGTATCAGACAAAGTTACATCCATTTTCCCGAGCTTGAGCAGGACTGTAATTACTGTTCGTCATGTTCCACGTGTGCAAGTCACTCTCCCGATCCTAACGTTTGAGTAGCCTACACCAGGCTGCATCATTTGGTATCAGAGCTTTGGAGGAGACAACCATGCTGCCAAGACAAGCTAGACGTCATGGAGGCAGAACCATCCCACTGAATGAAGTGCATACTCTCGCTGACAATTTGTAACAACATATACAACAACAAATTAATGAGTTGATGCGGGAAGTTGAGCGTCTGAGGGTGGAAAGAAACAATTCACCACCTCGTTCCAGGACCGAAGATTCTAATGGTGACTCTTCATCTTCGGAGAATGTTCGACCATTTCACAATCGGAGGAATGATCGACGTCATGAGCAAAACATTTGTGAACCGGAGTGGGAAAAAGAAGTTAAAAAGGATATTCCGGAATTCTCAGGTAATGATTCTCCTGAAGAAATTGTTGACTGGCTAACACTTGTTAATGAAGTGTTTGAGCATCGAAATATTCCGGAGGATCATCGAGTCGAGATCATCGCTATGCGATTCAAAGGTAAAGCCATCGCTTGGTGGAGGCGTGAGAAGCAAACTCCCCAATCCATTGGCAAAGCGCCAATTACCTCGTGGAGGAAGATGGAAGACAAGATTCGAAAGTATTTCCTACCTAAGGGATACAAGAGAGAGCTCTATCAAAGGTACCAAAATCTGAGACAAGGTACGCAAACAGTGGACCAATACACCAACAAATTCAAAAAGTTGGTGATTCGAACATTCAAGATATGGAGGAAATGCTTGTGAGCAAGTACTTGAATGGCCTTCAACTTCATATTCAAGATGCCCTAGAAGTCTTTGACATTTGGGACTTAGGAGATGCACACCAACGAGCACTCAAGGTGGAGCGTTCTCGCTGAAAGAGGCAACAATCCTCTATCATGACCAATCAACCCGCTATGAGTACCCCCGGCACCACCAAAGTTGCTGAGGCTATGACGCAAACCGCTAGTAAGTTTCCTAATCAACCCAACATTTTTAAGCAACCAACTACGTCCGATATTTGTTGCTATACTTGTGGTGAGTTGGGTCATCGTGCTAGCAATTGTCAAAAGAACAAGAATCGACAAGCCGGCATAGCCTTCTTAGTGGATAACGATTCTGATGAGCATGTGGAGGATCCGCTCGAAGAAGAGGTGAATGAGTTTGAAGAGTCCGCATGTGATGAGCAAATAGTGCATGTTGATTCTGGTGAATTTCTGATGGTAAGAAAAATCTTTCTAGTTCCTCGTGATGAGACCAGAGATGGGTGGCTGCGCACCAACACTTTTCATTCCGCTTGCACGATTAAGGGGAAGGTATGTCAATTGATTATTGACTTTAGATGTTGTGAGAATATAATTTCTGAAAGGGCAGCGAACAAACTAAAGTTGGAGTTAAAGGCACACCCCACACCTTACAAGATGTCGTGGCTATCGAAAGGCACCGAGATAACCGTTTCCAAATGCTGCCTTGTTAATCTATCCATTGGTTCTGTTTATTTCGACAAGATATGGTGCGATATTCTACCGATAGATGCTAGTCATGTTATTCTTGGGTAACCATGGCAATTCGATAGGCGGACTACTCATTATAGTTATCAAAATACGTATTCTTTTGAATTTGGAGGGAAGAAGATTATATTAGCACCTAGTAAGGAGCCTTTAAAAACTCTTGTTGTCAAAAAGTCTTCATCTCCTACATCCCCTCGACGTTGCCATTGGTGGAGTTGCCATTGCCGAGTCCAAGCCAACTACCGTTGCACATCCATGACATTCCATCCAAGACGTGCCATCGTCTGTTGTCATCTGTACTGTATGCTCCGTCTTCCCATGCGGCCAGGCCAAGCCAACCTCCATGCCTTGGGTAAGGTTGGGCGGAGCGCATCACCTCTGTACTTCTTGATGTTGATCCCCCTCCCCGGATTTCAAAATAGGCACAAGCTTCTTTCCAAAATATTTGGTTTTTCAAGACGGAAATGATGATATCTGTAAGGATGGATTATTTGTACTGCTCTTAAAGTATTGGAATTTTCTATCTCAATGTTCCCAAAAGCACAAGCCAATTGAAAAAGTTTGTACGCTTGAGGGTGGCTCTCGTCTTCGTGTATGTGAGTCATTAGTTATGCAATTCACATTATGCAAGTGACGCGATTAGTTGGTTAGCCACGTTTGTTGTGACTGACACATAACATACTTTCTCATTATTGAGGCCCACAGATTCGCAAAAACTGGTCTTTCGATACACGATATTGAGCTTTTGAGGTTGCCAAGTAGCATTCCAGCAATACATAAATTAAATGACTGACAGATTTGTCAATTATTACTAAACTTTGATACGTGAGAATAATTGGTACAAAAGATGATCCTAGTAACTATTGAAATGCCAGTGGAATATGTAAATAACTGTTTCTAAGCCTTTTTGCTTGTATGGTATACAACTGTGATCCTTTGGGGACAGGTTAAAGCAAAGAATAGGATCGGTTAAAGGGACTCAAAGCAAGAAAGCAACTATGTCCGAAAACTTATTGAACAGCAAGCTTTGCCCTTTAATGTAATATAAAATGGCCGCTTTGGTTCATCTTTCGTACAAAAAATGAGTTGTCTGCTTTCGATATAGCCTTTAGATCGTTGGAGAAGGACGTTTTCGCCATCGGAAGGTATTTCTTTTTCAAAATGATTACACTTTCCTTTCCTTTCCTTACCTTTTTCTTTTGCCAATTGTTTAATATTTCCTTTGTTAATGTCAATGGTCTTCAATCTCGATGCTGGATCACAGACTTTTCATTATAGTCTTTCTTAATTGGTTCACTCTTAATCGATGATGTTACTAGCATATCAATATAATAGGTTTTGTTTCCTACTGCATTAGGACTACCATTCTTTCTCTAGTTAGCCCAAAGTGTCCTTTCTCTTCACTCCTTTTGGCTTCCGCACCCCACTAGTTGATCCTGCTAATTTTGGTTTGCACTTTGCACGACATCCCAATGAGCGGCCATGCATGCATTCTCCGGGCAAAAGGTCAATTCGCGGAGCGACCAATCTCCTTCCCAACGAAACATGATGTCGCGACCAACCTACCCGGCTTTTTTGAACATGTAAAAAGAGGGGGTTCGCCTAGTACGCGCTAAGTCTAGGTTCGAGACTTAACTCAGGCTTTCTCAAGCCCATACCATATCGCGACTTAGGGTTTAAATTTTTAACATGCAAGTAATTTATATCGAGGAGTCGCCACTAATCGATTTGAGGTGTGTCGATTAGAAACCCTAATAGGGTGATGGGAGGATCACCCTATTCCTACGAATCAAAGATTAACTGAGTTCGGGGACTTAGTTACACTAGTTGGATAACTAATACCCTTTCGGTACCTTTTTACCCTGTTCATTTTTGAAAACATTTGTCAAGCAATTTGAATTGATTTTAGGACATTTCTCCTAACATGTGAGATGATCAAGCGAGTGCATAATCATAAACGATCAGCAGTTAAAATAAATATGCAGCCCTAGGTTCTAGTCCTAACTAAGTCAGATAACATTCAAAACACAACAATTCATGCAATTGTATTTTAATTAAAATCATGCATAATAATAACAAAACAGTAGTAAAAAAAGACATGCAAACTACTACTGCGTAACCCTATAGGCTTATATAATTTAAACATGGCAATTTGTGAAATTATAACAACATGCATAATAATACAATAATAAATTAAGACATTCGGATATATCACATAATTTTAAAAAAATAAAAAAAATTACATTTTAAAAAAAAAGAAGAAGTAAATACGGAAGAAAAAGAAAAAAAGTTTAAATTTTTTTAATAAAATAAAATAATAATATAATATTAATAACCGGGTCTGGTCGGCTAATCCGAGTCGGTCGGAACCGACCCAGGTCAACAGACTCGACCCATCGCGTTGACCCGGGTCAGATCTCTGGATCCGAACAGCGTCAAGGGTTAACTCGAGTCGTTGACCCGAGTCCCAAGCCGGATCGGGACTGGTTAGGGCCTGGTCCGGTGGAAAATGCCAAAATAGGGCCGATTCAACTCGGTCGAACCGGCCCTATTGGGCGAGCGAACCAATCCGGCTAGGCCACCGGTCGGTTCAGGCCAAAATCCGAGGCTGAAGAGACTGGGGGCAATGGGTTGACGGATGGCCGGCCGGGGGAGTCGCCGGCCAAGCTCCGACCGGGGCTCGTTTGAGCCCAAACGTCGGTCGGAGCTTGGCCGGCGGACCCAGGTCATACTTTGACCTCACCCGGCCTCTAGTGGCCATCCCAGAGCTTTCCCAGGGTCAACCAATTCTCCAGCCAGCCTCGGCACAGCAGACCGGAGCTCAAACAAAACGGGCCCCTATTGGGCATTTCATCAAATAGTTGGAGTGCATGGCTAAAACAGGGGCATTTTCGCCCTGTTCTGAGGCCTTGCTGTCCTCTGGAGACCTGTTCTTACCTTCGGCGATGACGTAGGAATTGTGGGGGACGATGGTATGGGCCGGGATTCACGCGAAATGGCCGGCACGAGTCCGGGCCAAACCGGACACCAAAACAGGACAAAACAGGGGTAGTCGGGGCCGAGAGAGGCTCACTGGTCGATGACGCGTCTAGGGGGTCTTCGGCCGATCTAGGGGCAACGGCGACACTGTTGGATTCCTTCTCGCGGTCAGTGGACTCTCAATATGCTCTTTCTCTTTCTATTCTCTCTCTCTATTTTTCTCGGGGTCTCTCTCTAAATTGGCCGACCGGGCTTCTCTCTCTCTCTCTCTCTGGCTAAACATAGCCGGCGACGACACGTCTCACCTGCTCACGCACGCTGACGACGGCCTGCACCGGCCTACTCTAGCCCGTGACTTTCGTGGTCACTTAGGCCGGTGCAGAGCAGGGGGGCCGGTTCTGTAAGGGGCAGAGAGGAAGAAGGAGAGAGAGAGAGAGAGAGAGAGAGAGAGAGAGAGAGAGAGAGAGAGAGAGAGAGAGAGAGAGAGAGAGAGAGAGAGAGAGAGAGAGAGAGAGAGAGATGGCGAGGAAATGAGGAAGGAGGGGACTGGCCATCAATGCCAGTCCCGGTGGCGTGCTTCCCCGGCCATCCTCTGGCGTGATAAAGACGGCGCGGAGGCGCTCAGCGGCTCACGTTCTGCAGCCGGCTGCAGGGGTGAACAGGGGAGAGAGAGCGACATTCGGCGAGGGGGAAGAAGGAAGAGGAATGGGCTAGGCCGGGCCAGGCCCAGCCGTGCAGGGAGAAAAGAAAGAAAAAGAGCGGGCTGGGCACGCGAGGGGGTGGGGGGGAGAAAGGAAGAAAAGAAAAGGGAGGTGAGCTGGGCCGTGTGAGGGGAAAGAAAAAAGGAAAAAGAAAAGGGCCGAGTCGGCCCGACTCGATTTTTTTTTTGAAAAATTTTTAATAGACCTTATTGATACAAATGTGCCAGATTCCTTTATGCAATGCATTTAAATAGAAATATTTTTTGTTTTAGAAATTAAAGAAAATTAATTCTTAAATTTTATGCAATTAATTTTGGGCAAATTAAAAATAAGTGTCAACACATGACAAAAATTAAAGTTTGAGATTTTTTAGAGTATTAGGCCATAATTAAAGTTGCCTTGATCCAGCCATTTGTGGTGGACGCAAGCATGGAAAAGAGTGGCGAAGGCCTGGTGGCTGTTAAAATATATGTCTCTAGTTTGAGCCCATTGAACGAAACCCAATTTAAGATTTATTAAAGGAAAGTCCAAAATTGATTATATGTGGACGTTTGCTACGGAAATATAGAATGCTCGTTTGGCGTTGGAATAGAAAAGCAAAAAGAAAGAAAATATTCTTTTCTATTTCCTGTTGAAGTCATGGACCAAAGTTTCCTACTTGGATTATGCGCGTATATTATATATTAGTCAAAAGAGGAAAGTTCAAACTTTGACTAGTTGACCCAATAATATGATTTCCTAATTCATGTTGACGTGGGGTTCTTAAGGTGTTCTTCTTTTGGCTATAAATATATTCAGTGGGCACTTTGGGCGAGTAGTAGTTGATAAATACGTGAAGTGAAGACTTCTTGAAGCGCCGCTCCGCAAGCGAGTGCTTGGTTGTGGGTTCGTGATTTAGTTCATGAAATTACATCAAGAGGTCAAATGTTCGTAGTGATTAAATCTTGTGATAAGATTTGTGTACAATTCTTTTGCGAGATTGAGGGATTATTTCGTGAAGAATTGTGGGGCTAAACACTGCGTGAGTTATTAGGTGTAATCGAGGCTTGGGAAACACCGAGAGTGTTTGAGTGACTCGAGTGTGGTTGTAATCTCCGTTGTATCGCTTGATCTATAGTGGAATTCCGTGCTGCTCTCCCCGTGGACATAGGTCACTACGACTGAACCACGGAAATCTGGTGTCCGATTTATTTTTTTATTCCTCAATTTTATTGTTCGATCGCTTGGCTTCTGCAACAGTGACAATGGGCGAAGGAAAAGCTTACAGTTGAGCTAGGACTTATTAGAGCTAGCCATGAGAGAGACCACTCATGCTCAGTCGAGGAGGCTCTCGAAGTGGGAAGTTTGGCGATCCGGAGTCAGTGACCCAAGCGATTACAACATGCGAAGGTCTGATGGCTCCAATGCCAAGTGACTGTCGATTAATTTCGTGGCATTAGGAGTTGTAACTTTTTGTAGATAATAATCATTGACGTATGAATAGCAAGTGTAGAATCTTGGAGAACGTGTAGCACTAATCATGGTTAGCGTGTTAACTGTTTTTTTTTCTAACGCTTGCAAACTGTATGTCTAATTTCAGCGCTTGCATTTTGTTTCCTTTTAAATTTCCAGTTGAGCGATTTCCATTTCCATAAATAAATAAATAAATAAGCAAAATCAATCTTTTGTTGAAATACTTTCACTTTGTTGGTGACACAAATGGCATTAAATACACGAGGCCAAAGGCATGCCGGTTTAGATATTCAAAACTTTAGGCACGAACATGAATTTGAATTAATCTTTCTGTGCTCATGAATTGCACTTTGAAATTTCCTCATTCACAATGTATCAGCCTTCCTCACACCGTTATGATTATACAATTGTTTGATGTTGCTTAAAAGATGTATGCCATATTTATAGGTTCACTTGCTAACACATCAACTATATATTGGTACGTAGAATACAAAGCTGCGGTATCTGCAATTAGTGTAAGTTTGCTTTGGCTTTGAAGGTTTAGGATGAGATACAAGTATGAGCTCTATTGGATCATTTGATATATATATATATATATATATGTATATATATGTATGTATGCCTTAGTTATAGTACCACTTGCTAATTACATCAACTAATATTGGTATGTAGAACGCAAATCCTGAGGGTCTCTACAATTAGTGTAAGTTTGCTTTGGCTATGAAGGTTTAGGATGAGATCCAAGTATGAATTCAATTGGATCATTGGATATATATATATATATATATGTATATATACATATATATATATATATAGGTATGCCATAGTTATAGTATCACTTGCTGATTACATCAACTATATATTGGTATGTAAAATGAAAATCTTGAGGGTATATGTTTTTTTTTGTTCGAAAGAGGGTATATGCAATTAGTGTAAATTTGCTTTGGCCGCGAAGATTTAGGATGGGATCCAAGTATGAGGTGTATTGGATCACTGGATCTGTGTATGCTGTAAATGAATGTGTGGTATGTGTATGTTCTCCTTGATTGATGGATAGTCATCATTTGTAATGGAAAACTCTGCTTCATCTGACTATTCTAGTGTTCCTTAGTGCCATTCCACTCTGGCCGAAGACAAGCTATTTACGTGTCATAACGCGATTATGTTCTAGCATGATTCGTGGCATCTAATAATTTGATGACACTAAGAGTAACTGGGGCTGCCACCCTTCATCATCGAGGTAGTGTCAACTACCACAGCCAGATGCTGAAGGACGTGGCGGAGAAGCTGAACAATGAACCTAGCTTTTCCACTTTTGTCACGTTCGATCTTTACAGAGCTTTCACTTCGGCCATCGATAAGCAAATGCTTCCTACGTGGATGTGATTCTCAGTTATCTTTGCCTGACATTTAGTTCTTGTCATTTCTGCAGAGAATTCGAAGGCATTTAAGAATCCAATGAAGCCATGTTGTATGGGGGTGAGCAGCGAGAACAACTTCGGGAATGTGGACGCGAACGGGATGAAGAAGTACACGATGTGTGAGGATCCTAGTGCTTCCTTCCTTCTTCCGGGACATGGTTCATCCTAGACAGGCTGGTTGGAGCGCTGTGTATTGGTGGTGGTCGAATTCACCAAAAATAATTCATACTCTCTAAATCACAAATAAATTATACTTGGGATGAGCAGAGTCGAATCCACAGAGACTGATAAATTGTTAATCCTTTGAAAACCAAGTGAACAATAAAAGCGAAATTAAAAAGGAGTTTATGCAGAATATACTTAAATAAAATAAGCAAACAAAAATTAAAGAAAATCAGATTATGCAACATTTAGCAAAGGTAATCTCATTCAAGTTCGGAAGTTGATCATCGAGTCAAATGAATAATCTCAAACACTACAATAGACTGGTTATGGTTGTTGAAACGCTTCTAACAGCCTAATCTTTCCTTAATATTAGATTAACCAGACACACACCTGTGATTAATCCCTTATTAACAAATAACCCCGACACGCGCCTAGGATTCAATTCGCTAATAGCATGAAAAATGAGATAAACCCAACCCTAGCCAGTAAATCACACGCGTAACTTATTCAAGCTAGATCATATGTTCTCATAACACAACTTGAAAATCTAGTTTTAATCAAGTCATATTATTTGCCATTATTATTAAAACACCTAAACAATTACCGGTTTGGGTATTTCAATTGGCAAACTATCACCCTGTCAATTGCACAACAAGCTCTTATTGTAACAACCAATAAAGCAATGGTAAACAATAAAACAGAGAATATATAAATACTGCAGAAATTAAGAAGGAGGATTAAGTTTAGATCTCATAACTTGAGCGAACTTGAACTTTGATAATCCTTTGCTAAATTAAAGAGGAGTGAGCCACACATGGCTACAAAATGCGCAAAATAATATGTTTCTGAATTTTCTGGAGTCAAGTCTCTCCTCCCCTCTTGCGTTCAACCTCTTAAATAAAAAAAATAGAAAGTCTAGAAAAAGAAATTCTAACCAACATGGAAAGAGAAAAAAAAAGGCAAAAACTTCTCCCTAATATCCCTAATCAAGAGTCCTATTTAAGTGCAAAAATCCTCCACAATCAGATCTAGAAAATATGGAAATTAATGGCCAAATCACGTCCCCAAATTCTACGCCAGCTTTACATCCGCGCGATCTTAAGCCGTGAGCACAGATTTCTAGAAAATGGATCTTTTACATGCAGAATCCCAACCAATAGCTCAAAAACACATCAAAAGCGTCCAAAATTTTCGCGATGGCATCATTCACCATCACCTAATCACAATGCATAAAAACAAAAAAATTCCACTCTATTTATTCGAATATTTGCCCAAAATACCACCAAATATAATCAAAATATAAGTCAAATATACACATCATCATGTATTCGACTCCTGGACCAAATCTCGACCAGCTTTAGGAGTTTTTGGGTGCTCGGTTTTATTCTAATTTCTATAGGAGTCTTTCCATTCAATTTGGTTTTATTTTTTTATTTTAGTTTTGCATTTTGGGGAACGAATAAATTGGTTATTGGGATGAAGTTTTCATATGTATAATCTTATTTGGCAAAGTTATAATTTGCTCGAACGTGGATGGATCTAAACGTGTCTTACAGAGGCTTCCCCCCTACATCTTCAGGGTCCTTGTCTATTTTCATAGACATATACAAGCTATTTCTCAAAGATAAGAAATCTTGTACCGGCTACTAAGGACTTGTTTGGTAACATTTTTGTTTCTCTATTTTTCTGTTCTTTTGTTCTCCGGAACAGAAAAAGAACATAAATATGTCTCCGTACACCAGTTAATTTTTCTATTCTCCAGAATAGACCAGTAGTCAGGAAATAGATTTAGAATAGAATCAAAAAGTAAAAAGATCTATTTTTTTGTTCTCTGGAACAAAAAGAGAAATAAGGTCATTTTAGAGAAACAAGCTCAGCATAACCTAAATCTTAAATCTTAAACCCTAAAACCTTAACGCTAAACCCTACGCCCTACACCATAATCCCTACAGCCTACACCCTAAGCCCACCCAAACCCTAGACCCTACACCCAAAATCTTACGCCCTACGCCCTAAAGCTTAAAAGGTCTATGCACTTGTTTATTGTAATGCCCATAGATTTACTACCAACCTTCTCATATTATGAGTTATAAACCAGTGAAACTTTCTGTTGCCATTTCAAGCCATTTATCATTGACTAACTATTATGTTGGATTTTTTTAGGCCATCTTAAAATATCTTGATCAGTTAAGTCCTTGCAAAAATTCAGTTTTATCCAAACATGAATTGTTAAAATCTCCACTAACATTTTTATAATTAAATGAAAAAAATTGGGAATAGAAATTTTTAGAGTCGTACCCAACACAATTTTTGTTCTTTTTCTATTCTAGAAATAGTAATTTTTGTATAGTTAACAAACGCATTCTTTTGCTTTGAAACTCGTTGTGGGAATATAAATAGAATAAACTATTTTTTAGCAAAAACTGTTCCCGAAAACGTAAATGTTATAATAGGCACCCTAAGTCTTATACAACTATTTCCCCAAGAGCAAAAAAGTCTATGCCCCTCTTGTGACAAGGAAAATTGTCAAAAAAGTCCTAAACCAATTGTACTTTTGCCAATATAGTCTTAAATATTTCAATTTTACCAATTGAGTCCTAAACATTTTTACGTTTTGCCAATTGAGTCCATCCGGCTAATTTTAGTCGGAAATCGTGACGTGAACGCGGGCTGTCCTACATGGCATCGCTGATACTGACGTGGATAATTTTTAATAATATTTTTATTGTTTCAAATTTTTATTAATTTTTATATTTTTTTTCTTTTTTTCTTTTCTCATCTTTTCTTTGTTTTTTTTCTTTTCTTCCTTTACGGTTGCTGGCATTCTCAATGGCTAGCAACTAGACATAGGAGAGAGCTGGCGAACTCACCCTCGCCAAAGACCAGCAAGGGTCGGCCTTGCTAGCTTTGGTTGAGCCACGAGGTGACAAGACTTTGCAAATAACATGAGAATTTGATAAGGCTCGACCAAAGCTGGCGAGGTTGAGCCTCGCTCGAGGCTAGCGTTGTCACGCCCCGAATCCCATCGGGCACGCGACATCCCAACTACTGATCGATCAGTGCAATATCCCAGGGTTATCGCCAACCTCAATACACCATCACAGATTTAAATCGTCAGCTGAAACCACAAATCACCCGGACAATTGAAAACTGGGGAAGATCAGGAAGAACATACATATTCATTAACAAACTTATAAACTATTTACAATTTACAACCACCACGAACTTTTGCACACCGCACTTAAATTCCTCGATATACAAAAAGATCGATGACTTGGCATTCTGACCTAAAAAATGATACCCTGTAAAAACCTACTCTGAAACCCTATACTAATCCCTACGCCCCTTGCTCGGCATCCATTCTGAGGCTGACTCCTCATCTTCTGAACCCGAACTCTCCTTATCGGTCTGCTCTTCCGAAGAACTCAACCCCGCCTCTATCTCGATCGGGTGATTGATGTCACCCGACTCAGCTGGAACTCCGTTCTCATTCTCCTCAGCTAGGAAATCAAAGAAATTGAATTCTGGCACGTAATTGGGATCCATATACTGCTCATAGGGGAGTATATAATCCGATTCCCCTTCAGGCTCCTCAGACTCATCATGCTCAATCTCGGGTTTCACTTCAGGCTCTACCCCCTCTGGTTCCTCCTCGGGAATTGGTTGTACATCTATATCCATTGGGTCGTCCTCAACCTGCGATGCTTCGGGTTCGGGTTCATGCTTAGCCCCTGATGAACCCTGAGCAGCGGCTGCTGAATGCAATCCCGACGGAGCTAAACTAGTATCTATACTGGTCAACTCTCCGTCTATCGGGGGTACGGCAGACGGGTCCCAATCCCCTACTAAGTCAAATGGAACATCAAAACCTCTGACGGGCCCAAACTCATCCCCATCAGCATCACGGAAAAACCAAGCAGTATAGACATGAGTTTCCCACAAAGGTAGTCCCGCCTCTACAAAAATAGTCGTAGTATGTCTAATCCAAGTCATGTTATCGGGCATAAGGAATTCTGCAACTTCATTCTTAGTGTGCACTGGTACTCCAAAACGTACTGGCGGTGACGGAGGATTCATGGATCCGGTCGGGGTTCTGAAAATATTGGTTGAGACAACCGTGAGAACACTTCTCAGTAAGTTCACCCCTAAACCCCACCTAGACTATCACGTACCTCCAGACAATTTCATAAAACACAATCACACAAATACACCACATAATCACATAGTAGGCACATCAATTAATTTACCTGCGCTTATCCTGCTTGCGCCCTGCACGTTAGTCACACTCACATTATATACAATCACATGCATGTTCAAATTTCATTCTCGCGTACTCGTTCCGATCTAATTTCATCCTTTTTCACATTCTCGCCAGTGACCCGCGTTACAGTACACGCTTCAGGTCCACTACGACCAACTCATCGCAACACTCCAAGCCCGCGTACCCGTACACGCCTCAAGCCATGTTTCTTGCCCTCGTAAACGTACACTCCTCAATCTCAATATCTACCACCTAGTGCGTAACCCGCGTTGAAGTACACGCCTCAGGCTGACAGTCTTCTTGTAAAATCGGGCATCGTCTCTCGTTGAAGTACACACCTCAGGACGGCACGAATTCCACGATCACCCATGCCATCTTATATACACTTTCTTACTTATGCACATGCTCAACAAGCATTTGCCACACACACAATTGGCCCTTCACACGTGGCCAGTGCACACATTAATTACACGAAATCCATGTACACTCAGCCTTTGATATGACCAATAATAATAATTAAAATAATCTGGCTCACGCGTGCACCCAACAGGCATAATTAAATAAACCAATTGCACAATCACACACTCAATTTCCAACACCACACTCGGTCATAATTCCAACGCACGAAAAACACGAAAATTGCTATTTTTCTCTAACCAAATGGTCTCAAATCGATTAGGGTCCTTCACGAGACTTTCTCGCCATAAATTCTCGATTGTAAAAATCCAACTTGCGACCTGATCGGCCCATCACAGCCCCCATGAACAGTAGTCCACAGCCCACTGTTATTTACAAATTTCCAATAAAAATTTTCCGAGTTCAATTCTAAGGCCCGCCACATAATCCCTCTCCTAAATCATGCAATTCCGCACTTACCCTATACCCGGTTTCACCCAAAATCGCCCGTCGATACCCGAAGTCCTAAGTTGGGTTTAGAGCGTGACTTACCCGCATTTTAGACTATCGCGGCTAGAACGGAAAGCGGGGGCACTTAATCGGGAATGGCGGCGACGGTGTACGGCTCCCAGGTGGCGGCGATCGGCTTGGGCGGCGATGGCGCGGCTTGGGCGTGACCGGCAAGGCTCGCGGCCAAGAGAGGGGAGAGAGAAACCGAGAGGGAGAGGAACGGCGTGGGCTGGTGGGGGTGCGGCAATGAGGACGGCGCGGCACGGCGGTGGTCCGGCGGTGCGTATGGATGGTGGGGATGGCGCGGCGGCGACGGCGAAGGGAGAGAGAGAGAGATCGGTGGAGGGGGAGGGGGCTCACGGCAAGGGGGGCTGCTCACGGTGGGGTAGAGAAAATGGAGGAGAGAGAATCGTTAATTTAGACCTAAATAGTGCAATTTGACCCCTTTTGGCAATTTACCAAAATGCCCTTCTCTCACATTTTTTACCCGACGGTCCAGATTTGATCTAATCATGAAATCGACGGCCCAAATCGAATCTTACCAAAAATATCCAAGGGTATACTTGTAATTTCTCAAAAAGTCCAAGGCAAAATTGTCCAATAAAAAAAGTTAGGGCAAAATGACCAAAATGCCCTTTGCCCATAAAACATGCCCTTTGTTAATTCTCAAGGGTAAAATGGTCCAATTCTCCGTTTCTTATCAAAATTAAGTTTTTCTGAAGGATTCGGGCGCAACAAAAATTGCACGTTACAACCGCAACGTCGTCCTAATGTCCCGTTGTGACTTTCAAATTTTCGGGTATTCGATTTGGGCTAAATTAAATAATCAAATTTTATTAAATGCAACTTGAGCGTTTCTCAGACTAACGGGCAGCTTGTTTGGGAAATTCGCATATTCGACTCATGACTGATAATATATCGAGTCACGTGCAAGTCCGTTCAATTCGTGAGGATTTCGATTGTCATTAAAATCACGAGGATTAATCGCTAGATCCGTGGGGTACGATCGTTTGGTATAGGTTCAGGATAATTCGTCAAGTCATTTCGTGGTCCGGCGGAATCACCCGCAATCCACTACTATGACAGTGGCGAACTGATCCCTGACTACCCTTATATCGGCCAACAATGGCTTAAAATATCGCCTCGGCGATTTCATGGTCGAAATTAAATTCACGATCGAATTTTCTAATAGTCGTACGAATTTAATTCCCTAATTAGCCTTTCCCCAATGGTTAGTATTCCGGGAATGATCAGTTCCGGGCGAGAATCAACTGCGAATACATTTATAAATCTCAATAATTTATAAATCCCAAATGGACAAATTTTTGGGATGTCACAAGCGAGGTCGGCCCTCACCAAATACCACCGAGAGGACCTCGCCCCTACGAGGCGAGCCTCGCTTGGTTGGCGAGGTTGGTCCTTGCCAGCTCTCCCTTGTGGCCAGTCGCCGGCGACCGCGGAGGAATAAGAAGAAAAAAAACAAAGAAAAGAAGAGAAATGGAAAAAATATATTTTTAAAAATTAGAAAAATATTAAAATATTATTTAAAATTGTTCGCGTCAGTGCTGGCGGTGCCATGTAGTACGCTTAGCATCCACGTCAACGATTTCTACCTAAAATTGACTGAATAGATTCAATCAACATAATTAGGCTCAATTTTGACTGGACTTTTATTCACAAGACTCTCCTTCTTTGTATGGATATCGAAATGTCTTGCCATTGGAACTTGAGACTTTATTTATCGATTTCTAACACTGAACTTTTTTTGTCTGTGCTTATTGTATCACTTGCTAACTGCATCAACTATATATATACTCATACAAGAAAGCATGCAAAAATCAAGAGCCGCACCCGAATTTCCAAGCTTTTGAAATGCTTTGATTTCACATCTCTTTTCTTCAAATTACTCAACCTTGTAAAGAAAGAAAGAAAGAAATAAAAGAAACAGCTAATGTATCAAGCTTTGCACACCACACTTTCTCTCCGAAGTCATTGCTTTTGCGACTCTCGTCCTCCCTCTTCACCACCACCGCATCCATCACCTTGTCCATCTCACTGGTCTCACCTGCTTCATCATTTCCTCTCTCCTATCTCCGTCGTTCCTCACCCTCTCCGCACTCGACCCATAATCTCCGAACATCGAGGTCGTCATCCCGTCTTGGGTTACCTCAACTAATGTGGCGAGACCGCCATATCCACTTGCGACCCCTATAACTAGGACCGCAAGAGAATCACCACTGCCATTGCCACGGCCACCAACCACAAGCCCAACATGTCCGCGAAGAAGATTTGCCGAAAGCTCTCAATGGCAGCTCTGAGCTAATCTTGCTCGAGTTCCGTTGAATTTAAGTTGTTCTTAATAAATTAATGCCTCGACAAGCATTGTCAACTCCTTCGACCTCGTGCCGTTATATCCGTACTAATAAAAAAATATACGGCGTTCATGTCGGATCGATATTTTGATTAACAAATTAGGAGGCAAGGGGTGATCAACCCTAACAGCCCCTCTAGCGTTATCAATCTCATATCTGCTACGGAACGTTCGCGCTGACCAATTTGTTTTAGTTATATAAAATAATTGTCCTTCACATCGTGCCTGGAATTGTGGGCTAAATTTCACCGGCCCAATTGTTCATTTTGGGCTTTTGGGCCGGTGCTTTCCCCGATCGCCCAGGGGCATCTATGCAATTCACTCGATAACTCGGGGGCATCTACTACGGATTCCTCGATATAAAATCCCTCGAAGAGGAGGGGGGGCCCCTGCGATCATCGCTTCTCCCGCTCGTCAGTCATCGTCTCCAGCTCAGGGTTTTTAGAGCGCATCCAAAACCCCTTTGCCATGGCGACTCGGCTCTATACCCGCTCACTCCTCCTCGCCAAGCCTCGGCAAGCCCTCACCTCCCTCCTCTCTCGATCCCTCCCCTTCTCCTCCGCTCCGGCCTCCGCGCCTCGCCGCCGCCCCCCTCCCTCCTCCCTCCTCCGAGTCGCCGCGGCTCCTCCGCCCGCCGCCCGCTCCTTCGCGACGAGGTCGGCTCCTTCGTCGCTCGACGATCCGAATCCCGACTGGCGGAAGCGGCCCCCCGGTTGCGACTTGGAGCACTGGCTCGTCGTAATGGAGAAGCCGGAGGGCGATCCTACTAGGGATGACATCATCGATTCTTATATTAAGACGCTTGCACAGGTTGTTGGAAGGTCGGTGAGTTCGAGATAGTGGTCTTATATCTGTTTGTCAGGATTGTGTTCTGTTTGGAAATTTGTTTTGTTTGTGTTGCTATGGTTGGCAATGAAATGAACAAGGTTGGTTGAGACCGATTGGATTTATCCAGTCATTTTTCAGCTTAGAATTATCTATGCTGGACGGTGAAATGAGCGAATTTTCAATGCTTGCTTCCAAACGAGGTGTAAAAATAGGATGACACAAAGATATATTGCGCTCTGGTTTAAGTAAACTTTCAATCCGGTTAGTATTTGGTTTGCTGTGACTATTATGCTGTGTTTTGATTTAAAATTGGTTTTGACATGTAGGGATGATTGGGCTTGTTATTTTTTCTCTTTCAGTGCCTGGTGTGACATATTTCCCTTTCATGTGAAGTGAACACATCTTGAAATTGGTCTTCATTACAATATCATAGCTAGTGTGATAGTAATTATGAGAATGCTTATGAATGATATTTGGCGGGTACAGGAGCAAAAGTTTCTCTTGCGTGTTAATTCTTGTGCGAGTGGTACTTGGAGTGATAGTCCTTGCCTGTAGTTATTGATTATTTTGATTTATTGCTGTCCCTTTTATTTTGTCTAATCACAATTTGTTACTTGCTGTTACAGTGAAGAAGAAGCCAGAATGAAGATCTACTCAGTTACAACCAGGCTCTACTATGCATTTGGAGCCCTTGTATCTGAAGAGCTTTCTCACAAACTCAAGGGTAAAGTTTCTTGGTTTTCTTTTGCTTCTCTTTTTGGAAAGTGTTGCTAATTTGTTCTGTTTTGTAACACAGATTTGCCTAGAGTTCAATGGGTTCTTCCTGATTTATACCTTGATGACAAGAATAAGGATTATGGGGGTATGGAAGCTTGATCTTCTAATCCTGCGATGAATTTGCATCCTGTGGATTACATCCTCTCATTTATGAAAACCACTGCTAAAGTTTTGATTTCACTGATTCTTCATGAGGCAATTTTGCTGCTTCGGTTTTTTTTCCTTTGTCGACTGTACTTACTTGACTATTGTATGGATAAATATTGCGCCTCATTTGTTGTGTTAATTAGTATTTAAATATAGTGATTAAGACGTGAATTGTTAATTATTAACTGTTTAGCAGATGAGTTTGCTTAATGTAAACATGTTTAGAACGAGAAAAGTTCGTTCCGACTGCAAATCTAGCCAAATTTGGCTTAGCAATGGACAAAAATGTCATGTTTTTCCTTCATGGTTACTATATGAACGAGTCATGAGTTTATGTAGCAGCATGAGGCCTAATTAGTCTTACGACAGGTAATCCTTCCATGTCAGTCCTTTGGTTACTGTAGGTATTATTATCATCTGCCTTTGCACAGCAGCAGCTCAATCAAGACCTAGCTTTAGTGAAATTCTTGCCTCTCTTTCATGCGATCTCTTGTCCATGTCATAATGTATTTTTTCCGCATTTGTCAGGCGAACCTTTTGTTAACGGGCAAGTAGTTCCTTATGATCCCAAGTACCATGAAGGTCGGGAGAGAAATATTACTCCATCTAACAAGCAGAAGTCGAGTATTTATGTACCCCATATTTTCAAAAGATGGAGTGACTGTGAAAGGAGGAGGGAAAATATGCAGAGCAGAGATTTCCAAGGCGGGGACATGCCACCTATGCATAACCAAGGGTTGCAGAACCCTCCACCTCAAGGCAACATGCCCCCACCAAATATGGGCGGTGGAATGGCCCCACCAAGCAACTTTGGCGGGATGCCTCTGCACAACCAAGGTGGAATGCCCCCAAACAACTACGGCGGGATGCCTCCACATGACCAAGGTGGAATGCCACCAAACAATTTTGGTGGGATGCCTCCGCAAAACAACATGGGTGGAATGCTGCCCCAAAACAACATGGGTGGACCGCTGTCAAATAACATGGGTGAGATGCCACCTCAGAGCAATATGGGAGGGATGCCTTACAACAATATGGGTGGAATGCCATCCCCAGACATGGGGGCTGCTCAGAACGTAGGAAGTTTTTCACAGAATCAAGGATGGTCCAATACTACGCCTCAAAGAGATGCTGGGAATATGCCAAACTATCAGAGCCAGAATTACTCTCCTAGCAGGGATCCGTCAACTGTACTGGGTAAAAATGCTTATTAGGTGTAGAAAATTGGCCTAGAGAGGAACTTGGATCGCCGGTCATGGGATTTTGATGTATAGCTAAAACGGATGGACCTGCCGGATGCTTTATTTGCTGCTCTTTCCAATTACATTTACTTTGTCTGGATCGGTGCACGAGTCTGATATCGTTGCCTACTCGATGCAAGGGAGATTACCGTACCGTGTAATCAACCAGGTAGCATCAAGAGACTAGGAGATGGCTGTCGTCAGGAAGTGTCTTGATTGCACTTTTGCTGTGGATCCCCTCTATCTATATATGAAAACGAAGAAAAAGGACTAAAAGTGGACATTTCTTTCAAACAAATTGTTGTTATAAGATTTTCATAAGAAAGGAGAGACATTGAGAATTTAGTGCATGCTCCTTCTCCCCTACATCAAACTCTAGCACAAAGTTACATCTTTAGTTCTGTAACAGAGTAAATTTAATTTGGTAAATGATTTATCAATTCTAGTAGAGTTAAGTCTTTTAATTTGGCAAAAAAAAGGTTTAGGACTGAAATGGTACAATTGCAAAAAGTTTAAGACTTTTTTGGTAAGTTTAAGATTTTTTTGGTAATTTTCCCGACTTTTAACATTTGAATAAATATGTCCTAATTCTCGTAAAGACGCGTTTACTTAGATGACTTTGTATATAGATAGTGGTAAGTGGGTTGTTTTGTATATAGATAGTGGTAAGTGGGTTGTTGTAGGTGTAACACTAGAATTATTTTAGAAATACAAAATTCTCACAAGTCATATATGTGTATGGGGGAGCAATGCTACATGTATTAAAGTTTTACTCAGAAAATCTTACTAAATGATATGGTATATGTCATGTTATCAACACAGTCTAGATGAAACAATAATAATGCAATGAAAATTAAAACGGAGAAAGCCATAAATTGAGCAAGATCAAGGCTTTCCTATTCAATCAAAATTATCACGGCTTTCCTATTCAATCAAAATTATCACTACTAGTTTCAGCATTGCAATGTCATTCAACATTGGCGACTATCAATCCTAGTCGTGATTAAGGTTAGGTCAATGATGTCCTTATTCCAAAATGGGTTTGAATATATCGAGACCAACCAAGCCCCAACCACTCTAAAATGTTTATGCGGATGTGGTCCCTAATTTGGAGCTCCTGATCCCAAATGTAGCCACCCGGATACTCGAGAAAAACATTAAGTTATTTGCAATGACCGACTCCAGAAGCGGTAATGTATTCCATTTAGCAGCTTACCTGAATCGGTCCAGATTATTCAAACTCTTAGGGCCAAAAACTAAATATTTGGTCCAACTATGGGACATGAATGGGGATCTTCCCATTCATATTGCAGGCAAGATGGGTTATGTTGAACTAATTGAGATGCTACTTCCGGTATCACAATTGCTTAATCTGTATGGACAAACAGTTCTTCATGTCGCAGCTAAATATAGGAGAACTTCAGTAGTATATGCTCAGACATCCAACACTAGGGGTGCTGATAAATGAAGTAGATCATGCTGGAAATACACCATCACACTTGGCAGCGATGTATTCACAACCTGCCGCTTTAATTCCACTTGTGTTGGATGAAAGAATTGTCCCCTTCCTTCTCAACTACCAATCCTTGACTGCTCTTCACATTGCTCTAGATCGCGTCAGGAGGGAGTATACATTACGGAAGGTAGGTAACATGAACAACCACTATTTTATTTATGAACTTACTGGAAATTTCATAGATTAATACATTAGTCAAGCGCAGATCCGGTATTCAAATCATTATGTCTCCTACTCGGTAGAATTGTTGGAGTAATAGACTTCTCTAGGAGCACTTTTTACAAGTTTCTGCTTTAGTCTTCATAAGAGTAGGTTAAAGATTGTGGCCATGAATATGTCGACGGTTAGAAACAAGTAGAATATTGCTGACAAATGTTGAGATAAATCGTTACGTATAATTGACCCAATAAATATGGTCATATGTATGAAAAAGGAATGTTGCATTCTTTTTTTCTTAAATAGTCAGGCGTTTGCCAATCTAAATAAGGAAAGAAAATCACCAAAAACCCCAAATTATACCTACTATAACACATTTATCCTAAAACTTTTTTGTAACACACAAAATTTCTAATTTATACATATATGACACATTTATTTTTTCATCAAGATTCCGTCAATAAGCACCGTTAGCAATTTGATATGAATCTCACGTGGCATTATTAATAATTTTCAATGACAAGTGGTGCACTATGGCCGCCACGCAAGTGCCGCATCAGAAAAAAAAATCTAAAAAGAAGATCTAAAAAAAGCCAAAAATTAATACTGAAGGAGACCGACCAACCCAGAGAGGGATTGCAGATGGTGGGACGTGTCACCACCGTTCCGACTTCGCTAGTGACTGGCGAGGGCTGTCAACCACCGTGGACCGTCGACCCCTGCAGGCAAGCGGAGGTAAGCCTAGATGGCGTCGAGCTCGAGCGACACCGCTGAGCTTGCGCAGATCTGGTCCAAGTAGCAGATCGAAGAATGAGATGGAAATTTGCTAAAGATTGGAAGGGCTCCTTCTTTAGAAACGTAGGCAGTCCAGAATCAATGGAATTTGGTACCTTCATCAGATGCAACCTCAAATCACAAGGTCGAACTTGGTTACGATGCAGGCCATGACTAACTTGGAGTACTGATCGAGTACACCCGCAGCGGCCTGCTTCTTTTCTTGGACCTGAAATGATTTCTGAGATTCTCGTGAGCTAGAATGTCCAGAGAACAAGACGATACCTTTGGTCGCACAAAATCGGTGCTTGCTTGTCAGCTTAAAATCTCTCAAAGCCTCTCATATTTCATCCCTTCAAGCTGTTCCATTCATGGAACTAGAAAATCCCCGCCGGCAAGGGCCGTCTACCAGATCTGGGCAAGCTCGGGGCCCGCTCGAACTCGACACCATCTGGGCCAAGCTCTGCTTATCAGCGGGAGCGACAGCCCACGGTGTTTGACAGCCCTTGCTGGCAAAGTGGAAAGGGCGATGCAGCCCACAACCATCTGCAATCTCTCTCATCTGGTATGATTTCTTATGGCTTTTTTAATTTTTCTTTTTCCTTGTTGACGGACGTTGATGGAGGCTTTTGGTGTCACAAAAAAAATTTAAGATAATTCACAATGAACATAAGTTTGGCTTTTGGTGGCTTTTTATATTCCAAATGTGCATAATCCCATAACATTATCCTAAAGTCAACTTATGATAACGATAAACTATGTATGTTTCATCCATGCCTCTTTTCTCATCTAAAAAGAACTTGTACTCTAGTGTTAATTCTTTAAAAAGTGCAGACACTGCATCTTTAGAAGTAAAAGTTTCCCTTAAATGATTACTTCGGAATTCATTCGCGTTATCGATATGATAACAATTTGCTCTTTTTTTGTCCTTTTATATGCTTCCAATCTCAGCAATTGGTAGTCATGGTTTTGGCATCCACATGCGGGAAAAGTCTAGCTAGAAATGAAGCATTTTCAGCAATCGACGCCGACAAAAAGAAGCCAAACATGGACGACGTGAAGAATCTAATCAGTAACCGTTCGGTGGTGGCAACGCTTGTGGCCACTGTGACTTTCGCAGCTGGTTTCGCAGTTCCTAGAGGATTAAGCGGCTCGGATGCCTCCAAAGATTACCGTGGCATGGCTATCATGCTGGACAAGAGAATGTTCCAGGCCTTCGCCATTTGCAACACCATGGCCATCACTTAAAAAAAAACTGGATTTTTGCCATGAAAATTTGCGACGAAAAAATTTTCGTCGCAAATTTGCGATTCGTCGGAAATTAGCGACGGAAAATTTTTCATTGGAAATTTCCAACGAATTTTGCGACGAATTCAAAAAACCCCGGTATTGTTCGGCATTTTTTAAATTCGTGGGAAAATTTGTTGGAAATTTCCAACGAATTTTCCCACGAATTTCAATTTTCCAGGCAATTATTTTAGTGTGTACAATTTTCGTTGCAAAATTCGTTAGAAATTTCCAACGAAAAATTTTTCGTCGCAAAATTCGTTGGAAATTTCCAACGAAAAATTTTTCGTTGGAAATTTCCAAAGAATTTTGCGGCGAATTCAAAAAAACCCGGTATTGTTAAGCATTTTTTAAATTCGTGGGAAAATTCATTAGAAATTTCCAACGAATTTTCTCACGAATTTCAATTTTCCAGGCAATTATTTTAGTGTGTACAATTTTCGTCGCAAAATTCGTTGGAAATTTTCAACGAAAAATTTTTCGTCCCAAAATTCGTTGGAAATTTCCAACGAAAAATTTTTCGTTGGAAATTTCCAATGAATTTTGCGACGAATTCAAAAAAACCCGGTATTGTTCGACATTTTTTAAATTCGTGGAAAAATTCGTTGGAAATTTCCAACGAATTTTCCTACGGATTTCAATTTTCCAGGCAATTATTTTAGTGTGTACAATTTTCGTTGCAAAATTCGTGGGAAATTTCCCACGAATTTTGCAACGAAAAATTTCCCACGAATTTTACAACGAAAACTCTACTCCTTCCTTATTCAACATTTTCGCACTCATTATTTCCATAACGATTCTCAATTTCCACATTTTCTCTCTCTCTCTCTCTCTCTCTCTCTCTCTCTCTCTCTCTCTCTCTCTCTCTCTCTCTCTCTCCGCGATCGACGCCTTCACCTGCTCCACCGCGTCCGCGTACTGGTCGGCGCACTCGCTGAGGCACTGCTCCACCGCCGGGCCCAAGCTCCCCCCGCCGCCGCCGAGCATCGGACCGATGAAGGGGGCGGTGTCCGTCGCGTTCTCGGCGGCGAGGCCGAGTGCGACTACCGTGAGCTAGGCCCTCGCCATGGCGGACGAGCTCGAGCTCGCCCAGATTTGGGCGAGTTCTGGGCGACCTCGAGCTCGCCGGCGACGAGGCTGGGCCTCGTCGGCCATGGTGAGGGCCGAGCTCGCCATGGCCGGCGAGCTCGAGGTCGCCCATAACTCGGCCAGATCTGGGCGACCTAGAGGTCGCCCAAAATGCTCGCCATGGCCGGCAAGCTCGAGGTCGCCTAGATCTGGGCAACCTAGAGCTCACCGGCGATGAGGCTGGCCCTCGCCGGCCATGGCGAGGGCCGAGCTCGCCAGCGGCGAGGCTGGCCCTAGCCCATACGATTTTTGTCACGACGAAACTAATTTTGCCATGATTTTTCGACCAAAATTTTTTTTTGCCACATTTTTGCAACGAATAATTAGCGAAACTTCGCAACGAATTTTGCGACGAAAAAATTTCATCGGAAATTACCAACGAAAATTTATATTTTTTGTCGGAAAACTTTGTGACGACGAATTTTTGTTCGTCGGAAATTTCGTTGGATTTCCAAATTTTTCGTTGGAAAAAAGTTGTTTTTTTAGTGTTTCCAACGAATTTTCCAACGAAAATTGAAATTTTTCGTTGGAAAAATTTGCGACGAAGAATTACCAACGATTTTTTTTTTCGTTGGAAAATTCGTTGGAAATTCGTTTTCCAACGAATTTTTCTCAATTTTTCGTTGGAAATTTCGTTGGAAAAAAGATGTTTTTTTGTAGTGCATGTTCTGCTCAATGATTGCAGTCGTCACCCTCCTCCGGGCGCAGCGAAATGATGTCCACACCGCAATAGTTGCATACCAACGCTCAATGCTGCCGCTAAAAATAGCACTCCTGGCGATGTCCGCCGCTTTCTTAACTGGGGTCACCTTGACCGCCGGTGAACTCCCTTGGCTTGCTAACACCAAATTTTATGTGGGACTCGTTTTCCTCCTCATTATCTCAGTTGCTAAATTGTTAGAGAACCCTCACTTGATTTGGAGCCGACGTCGCCCTATCCGCATTATGGTATCCTGGCTTGTTCTCGCTTACATTTATTTGTGGGAAGTTGAGACAGACCTTTTATGATGACTCGGAAGAGGACAGAACAGCAGGCTGGACCTCCGCTAGGGGACTTTATGATGGCATTCGTGAACAGGATGAATGATTACTAGGCGACAACAAAATGTGGGGACGCGCCACATTTTCCCAATTACTAGTTTCAGTTGATCATTCGATATTACTTATGTTTTGTAGAAATGAATATGTATTTCCTATCACTAATTCTACAGTTGCTTTCCTATTGCATTACGTCAATCGTGATTGTTAAAGTATTTGGATTGATCCCCGTTTTTCTTTAATAACTTAAACTTTTAAGAAAGTTCAATATAATCCCACAAAATTTCACATGATAGCAGAGTAGGAGATTTTGAGTTCAAATCTTTCCAGACCTAATTGCCTCATTTATTATATAGTTCCACGCTTCAGTCTCGGAGTAAAGTCCAATCAACGTGCGACTAAGAAAATTAAAGTGTTTGAATTAAACCAGGCCTTTGCATACATAGTTTTCAGTTTTTGAGCGGATGATTATAGTTCCATGAATTTTGACAATGATACTTGCGTCATGCGCCCTGCTGTGTCAACTAAATGGAGCAATGGATCATTTCATCCATTTCACCACTCTGGAGTCAAATCGTTAGCTTTCAACATGAAGAAGCTCACGGCTTATGAAATCGCTTATCTAGAGCGGTCATGGACGATTTACTTAGACTTGTCAAACTTGTGGCACTCTCAAGTCATGGCAGCCTAGGAGCTCACTCACATGTCCCGTGTGTAAAGAAAATAATTCTCAATCACCTATTCTGTGAGTCGAGCATTTGGTGAAGAAAACCAGAAAAAATTGAAAACTTTCTCTTCACTCCTCCCAAAAATTCGAATTTTAGCCCACTCTTTACAACCCTATCATGTCCCCATTTCTCACCATGAGGAACTTCCACATAGCGGAACTCGAATGAACTTGATGAGTGTTTAAAGACCAAGCCTTCTGTGCATATATGCAATTGATGAATCGACTTCTTAATCTAGCTCTGGAGGAATGTTGAAGGATTCTGCTCGCGGCCTATTGAAACCATAAATCGAACAGAATAAGCATGCTTTTCATTGATGTTAATATTTTGTGATGAGAATGGTCATATTATGTGTTCCATGGAATTAACATTGGCAATTGGCGCTCAATTTCTATGCAAACAAATTAGTTTGGTGTTTAGTTTGGTGTTTGATTCATGTTGAGGTATCATCTAGTGAGCAGCACACGCAAAAATCTAGTCTGGGGGTGCTAAAGAGAGATTTCCAATATCTAACTTTGGGAGAGGAGAAATTGTGGAAAAGCAACTTGGTATGTAGTTTTCCTACTCTGACCTCTGTTTTTATTTCAATGTTGGTTGGTATTAACGCATAGAATGGAACTCTAATGTTATTCTCGTCCAATTTATTTGATAGTAAATGTCAGGAAAATGTATCGTTTCATCTTATGTGCAAAAATGTCGATTTACGTTCCTTCCTTTGTCCTTAAGATAATAATGACATTGACCTGCAGTGTCATTGTCTGCTTGTCATTGGTAAAGAGTGAGGACCATGGCTTGGGTCCATTCCACGGATGCATATTAGCTATCCGTACAGTGGATCCATATGTTGTCTCTATGTTCGCGTTACGACCGGTGTCCACTCAATTCTAATCCTCCCTGCAGCTAATCCAAATATCATCAGAGCACCCTAGCCTTCTAATTTTTTTTTCTCTCTACCTCGTCCACACCCACAGCCACCTCTGAGCCAACCTCTACGCCTCCGCCTGCCCTCGATGTCGCCATTGGGGGAGTTGCCACTGTCGAGTCCAAGTCGACCACAGCTGTGCATCCAAGACATGCCATCCAAGATGTGACATCGTCTGCTGTCGTCTCTATTGTATGCTCCGTCTTCCCATGCGTCCAAGCCGAGCCCAACCTCCATGCCTTTGTTTGGCTTTTTTTTTTTGGAGCTCGCAGCAGTCGCCTGTCCTGGCGGCCATCTTGGATGTCGGCGTCACCATTGAGGCTGGCGGCGATGGACCAACCACGCCATAAGAACTAGAGGTGTGGTTCCTGGATTTGGAATCTTGACACCCTCCATGGCCATGAATGTCGCCAAGCCTCCCAATCTAAAGGCACGCCTCCAGATCTAGACTAGTGGCGTCCCCCATCGAGGTAGAGCTCATCGCCGCATCAAGCTCTGCCCACTGCCACCAGCTCGATGGTGGCATCGCACTCGAACAAAGATGGAAATGGTTTTAAAAAAGAGAGAGGGAGGGACATAGAGAGACGGGGGCTACGGGGACAAAGGCGGAGGGAGGGAACTCTCCATTGAACACGATTGGAACGGTAAGGCAGCGGATAGGCCATTGGTCCTCCAGCCCCACCTAGTACTATATATAAACGCTGCATATTTTGAAAGAAAAAACCTAACTTCACAAATGCATGCAAATAATTCCATCCACATGCATAAATTAGGGCACTCTCGTGAGTAGCATCTTAGGCCAAAATGACATTTAGTGAGACTTGGGATTACTTAAACATGAAATTTGTGTCCTCAGATTAAGTATTTGACAACTAATGAAGTAACACCTTATAAGTTGATTAATGGTAGAGTAGATAGAACTATGAAGTTATTCTATGGAGATGATAGTCATAAAAGTAATAGCAAATTACTTAATTGCAATTCAATCAGTCTAATCAAAATTAATTAATATGGAAGAGAAGGACTCCGCTGTCACACCCCGAACTCCATCGAGCACACGACATACTTCTTCGATCGAATATCGCGACGTCCCAGAAAATCGCCGACCCAATTCAACTTTTCAGAGATTTAAATCAATCAGCGAAAACCACAAATACTCGGACAATAATTGGCTAGGGGTACAAGGGAGAATAAACATCTATTATTTATCCATCTTTATACAATATCCACCGTATACAATCTATATCATATACATGCACACCGAACGATCAAAACTACACACCACCGATATCAAAAAGATTAGTAGTTTGGGTACCCTATCTGCCAAAAATGGAACACCTCAAAAGACCTGCACTCAACCCCTACACTAGCCTCTACGCCCTCTAGATGGCGTCCACTCCGAATTCGACTCCTCAGGACCCGAGTCTGAATTCCCCTGAACTGCCTGATCCACTGGGTACTCTGAATCAGCCTCGATCTCAATCGAGTTGTCTATATCACTTGACTCCACCGGAACCTCGACCCGCTCCTCCTCATTAAACTCCTCTTCCAGCTCGTCCTCTGGCTCATACTTAGGCTCATACTCTAGCTCATGCTCTCGCTCGCCCTTGGGTGCGTCCTCTGGTCTCATCTCTGGGTCTTTTTCGGGCTCCTCTTCGGGTTCTTCTTCGCTCGATTTACACACCAACATGCCAATATACTAGCCGATCAAATTCGGCCCATGCACGCACCAACCACTTGCATTTCACATGCTTAATAAACACCCAATCCCGGCCAATTACAAGTCAATTCAATTTAGCCCATGCACGCACATAACGGCCCACATTTTAATCAATCAACTCACGATTCAACAAACATACAAAGCCACCATCAAGCCCAAAATCACAGCCACAATCATGAGTACAATTTCAACATTTCCAAGCTCATTTCAAGTTATAACTAGCACCACAATCTAGCCACCTCACAACACGCCAAACTGACACCATTTTGCTCCTAAATCGAGCCATACGCTTGTCAATGCGAGCCCCAATTTCCAGCACCCAATTCAGCCTCAAATCAGTCCCGAACCATCACCAATTCACCCACAATTCAACCAATTTAAGTCAGTCCTCAAACAGCCACAAATTTCACCCTAAACAGCCACTAATTTAACCAAATCAGCCCCTAATTAAGTCCGTTCAGCCCCTAATCATGTCTATCGATACCCGACATCCTAAATAGGGTTTAGGGGGCGACTTACTTGGACTATAGGCTCGCTCGGCTGAAGGGGAAAGGGGCGGCTGACCGGCGGCCATAAGGCGGCGAATGGCGACGGTGAGCGGCTGAACGGCGGCGGCTGAACAGGACAGAATGAAGATGATGGTGATTTGGTGGGGACAAAATAGGGGAGAGAGAGACGGTGAGGTGAGCGGCGGTGGTGAGGCAAGCGGCCATGGCGGCGGCGAGCTGCTCCGAGCGCGGCTGATCCGGCTAAGCGGGAGGACGGCGGCGGCTGGTGGCTAGGCCGGACGGCCACGGTCATGGTGGGGAGGGGTTGGCTCGGTCGTGAGGGGGAGAGAGAGAGAGTGAGGTCGAGAGAGGTGAGAGAGTGAGGAGAGAGAGAGAAAAATGAGGATTATAAATGAAGAACACCAATAATTGGTGTCTAACCCAAGCCTAAATGACCATCATGCCCCTCTCTCACATTTCCAATCAACGGCCAAGATTTGTTCTTATCTTGAGATCAACGACCGAGATCAAATTTTTTCCAAAATATCCAAGGGTAAAATGGAAATTTCACAAAAAGTCCAAGGGCAAAATTATCCAAAAATTGTCATTTCTAAAGTGAGGATGAAATGACTAAAATGCCCTTCCCCATTTACACTTGGCCTTAACAAACTTCCAGGGGTAAAATGGTCATTTTCCATTTCTCGCCAAAATTCGATTTTTCTGAAGGATTCGGAAAATTCTAAGGTTGATGATGCTAATAACAACGTCGTCCAAATGTTCTGTCGTGACTTTCTAAATTTTCAATACCCAACTTGATCTCTAATTGATGACTAAATTTTAAATAACGTAACTTGAGTATATCTCAGACTAACGGGTGGCTTTTGGGGAAATTCGCACTTTTGACCCGTGGCCGATACTGAATCAAGCTACGTTCAAGTTCACTCGGGTGGTGACGACCTCGGTTGTTACTTAATCGTGATGATCAATCGCTAGTTCCGACGGGCGCGATCGTTTGGTATAGGTTTAGGGTCATTCATTAGTTGATCTCGTGGTCAAGCGGAATCACCCGCGATCCACTAATGTGACAGCGGCGAATTGATCCTTAACTATCCTTGGATTAGCCTACATTGGTTCAAAATGTCACCTCGACAATTCTATGGTCGAAAGTCAGTTCACGATCAAGTTTCTTTGGTCTCGCGAATTTAAATCCCCAATTTGCCTTTCCCTAACGGTTGGTATTCTCGGAGTGATCAATTCCAGGCAATATCTAATTGCAAGCATGTCCATAAACCATTCATTTCATAAATCCCAAGTGGGTCGGATTTCAGAATGTCGTAACTCTTCCCCCTTATAAAAATTTCGTTCTCGAAATTTACAAATCAAACTAGCTACTCAAACAAGAGGGGTATTGACGTTGCATTTGCTCTTCACTTTCCCACGTCGCGCCTTCCATCCCGTGACGTTCCCAAACAACATTGACAATTGGGATCGTCTTGTTCCTTAAAATTCGTTCTTTCTGATCTTTGATCCTTATTGGTCTCTCGACATACGACACCCTGTCGTCAACTTCTATCTCTTCGTAATTCAACACGTGAGTTGGGTCCGGTTCATATTTTCCCAACATCGATACGTGGAACACATTATGTACTTGCGACAAATTTGGCGAGAGTGCAAGGCGATAAGCTAAGTTTCCAATTCTTTCTAAAACCTCAAAGGGTCCCACGTACCTTGGACTCAACTTCCATTTCTTACTAAATCTGGACAGTCCTCTCATGAGCGATACTTTAAGGAATACGTGATCCCCTACTAGAAATTCCAAATGTCTTCGCCTTCTGTCTGCATAACTCTTTTGACGGCTTTGAGCTGTTTTCAGCCTCTCACGAATTACCTTAACAGCCTCAACTGACTGTTGAACTAATTCTGGCCCGGTTATACTCCTTTCTCCCACTTCGTCCCAACACACGGGCGTCCTACATGCTTTGCCATACAGTGCTTCAAAGGGCACCATTTCGATGCTCTGCTGAAAACTATTATTATACGCAAATTTTGCTAAGGGCAATTGCTCTTCCCATTTACCCTGAAAATCCAATGCACATGCCCAAAGCATATCCTCTAAAGTCTGAATCGTCCTCTTAGACTGGTCATCCGTTTGTGGATGGTAAGCTATACTAAACTGCAGCTTTGATCCTAATGCCGTCTACAGACTTTTCCAAAAATTGGCGATAAACCTAGGATCACGATTTGAAGTAATTGTCATTGGTATCCCATGCAAGCGAACTATCTATTGTACATACAATTCAGCATACCGATCTAGTGCAAAGTCCTTTCGCACGGCCAAAAAGTGTGCTGACTTTGTCAATCTATTGACAATCACGCAAATGGAATCATGGCCCCTTTGGCTCATTGGTAATCCCGTCACAAAATCCATAGTTATATGTTCTCATTTCCACTTTGGGATTTCTAAAGGTCGTAATAATCCTCCGGGCTTATAATGTTACGCCTTCACTTGCTGGCACGTTAGGCACTTAGCCACGTGCTTAGCTATATCTACCTTCATGCCATTCCACCAATAATACTGTCTCAGATTCTGATATATTTTGGTACTACCAAGATGGATGCTATAACTACTACGACACGCTTCCGATAAAATTTCTTCCTTAAGTTCCGCATTGTCAGGCATGCACAATCATTCACGAAACTTCAATATTCCATCTTCGGATATCTGGAAGTCCAGCTTTCTTTTGGTATCATCCATTTCCAGAATCCTTTGGATTTCTTGATCCGTAGACTGTAAAGTCCTAATCTTAGCCTGAATCTTTGGTTCAATCCTTAGCATGGCTAGCAAACTCGAGACTTGACTTACTTCAAATCTAAATTTCGAGTCTCGTACTTTTTCCAACAAAGCCCATTCCTTGACCATCAAGTGTACGATGCTTGACTTCCAACTCAATGCATCGGCTACCCGGTTGGCCTTCTTGGGGTGATATAAAATATCACAATCATAACCTTTAAGTAATTCCATCCACCGACACTGCCTTATATTTAACTCCTTTTGAGAAAACAGATATTTAAGGTTCTGATGATATGTATATATATGAAATTTCTCTTCGCATAGATAATGTCGCCAAATCTTAAGGGTGAATACGATAGCGGCTAATTTCAAATCATGCGTGGGGTAGGTCAATTCATACGGTCTTAACTGCCTTGATGCGTAGGCCACTACTCGTCCATTTTGTATGAGTACGCACTCCAGTCTTTTTAATGACGCATCACTATAAATTTCGTATCCTCCGGGTCCTGATGGAATAGTTAACACCGGTGCCGTTGTCAATCTATACTTTAATTCCTGAAAACCCCTTTAACATTTGTCGGTCCATTCAAATCTTGTTTCCTTTTTCAATAAATGTGTCAACGGTGTTGCTATTGCCGAAAACCCTTCTGCAAAGCATCGGTAATATCCTGCCAAACCCAGAAAGTTTCGAACCTTTGTTACCGTTGTCGGTCTCGGCCACTTCATCATCGCCTCAATCTTTGTTGGATCTGATGAGATTCCTTCCCCAGAGATCATGTGTCCAAGAAATGCTACTCGATTGAGCCAGAACTTGCACTTACTAAACTTAGCATACAGTGCGTTCTTTCTTAAGGTCTGTAAAACTTTACTCAAATGAAACTCATGCTCCTTTGGCCTCTTTGAGTACACCAATATGTCGTCTATAAAAATGATCACAAATTGATTTAAGAACTCCTTAAACACTCGATTCATTAAGTCCATAAAGGCAGCAGGGGCATTCGTCAATCCGAACGGCATTACCATAAATTCATAATGTCCATATCTCGTCCTAAATGCCGTCTTTGGTATATCTTCTTTCCTAATCCTCAATTGATGATATCCCATTCTCAAATCAATTTTAGAAAACACCGAAACCCCTTGTAATTGATCAAATAAATCATCTATCCTCGACAGAAGATATTTATTTTTAATCGTCATCTGATTTAGCTGTCTGTAATCGATACATAACCTCAACGATCCATCTTTCTTCCTCACAAATAAAACTGGCGCTCCCCATGGAGACGCACTTGGATGAATGAAACCTTTGTCCAATAATTCCTGCATTTGCACATTTAACTCCTTTAACTCCGACAACGGCATTCTATAAGGTGCATTCGAGATTGGCTCAGGAGCCAACTCGATTGCAAACTCTACTTCTCTTTCTGGTGGAAATCCCGATAATTCTTGAGGAAAGCATCGGGATAATCGCACACCACGGCTATGTCCTCTAGCCTCGGCTCCTCAGCTGTCGAATCAACCACAGCTGCTAGAAATCCTTGACATCCTTCGCTCAACAATTTAGTCATTTCTAGTGACGAAATCCATAAGATCGATTACTCGTCATCGGCCTCTTTCCTAAATGACGGTTGTCCCTACCCTAGGCAAATCTTGACTGAGAAGCGACAGCCCTATCTGCCAAGTCTCGCTCAATCGCTTAAGCCCTATCATAGATCTCGTTATACTCTCTCGAATTCAACGAAATCATTCGACTGCGAAGGTTCGGCTTCAAGCCGTCTTGGAACCTTCGAGCCCTATCCAATGGGTCGTCGACTATCTTTGGGGTAAACTTAGATAACCGAGCAAATTCAGTCTCGTATTGATCCACTGTCCTCTGCCCCTGATGAAGCCTCATAAACTCAGTTAATTTCTGTTCCCTGGCACTCTCAGAAAAATATTTACCATTAAAGGTTTCCACAAACATCGCCCAAGTCTGGGCGGTACCAGCCAGGAACACCCTTCCTCTGAGGCTTTCTACCAGTCACTCGCATTTTCCTAGAGTTGGTACACCACCAAGGTCACTTTCTCTTTCTCAGTGCATCCTAATACCTCAAAGGCTTTTTCCAACTCCTCTACCCAAAGCAATGCAAGCTCAAGATCGCCTCTACCATCAAACTTAGGGGGCTTAATTTCAAAAACTGCTCCACTAATTGATGCATCTGCCTATTCACATTTACCTGCCCCTGCCCTTGATTCCCATTATTATTATTGATAGCAGCGGCCACAGTGGCCTCGACAGCTTGGGCAATAGTGGCAGCTCTTTCCTGAGTCTGTCGTCCTATCACGTTACCAATCTCTTCTAGGGTCCTCATAATCGCATCCATTCTCGGATCTCCTGCAAGTCGAGCTCGTGAGCTAGATGGACCCCCAGTTCCTCTACCTTGCAAACTCATCATCACGATTTCTATCACTCGCCTACCTACTATAATTTCACTCAGGAATTAGAAACCTAGGCCAACTATACTAGTCTAGTACTAGGCAGTGAATTAACATAATGATTCACTCAACAGGTAATCAATCACAACAGCACAAGGCCACAATCAATAAGGTCTGTGCACCTGCATTTCAATCGTTATAACAATCAATTCACCCAGAAATCACAACAAACAATCTAGAGGCACGCGTAGCTCATTTCCATCCTATGACTCGCTAAGGTCTCCCTAGATTACTACCCCAGGATCTCCACTCCTTATCACTCCAGATTTCGACCAACTTAGATCGAGCTATCCTCGCTCTGATACCAAATCAAACCGTGATGTCACGCCTCGAACCCCATCGAGCATGCGACACACTTCTTTGGTCGAATATCGCGACGTCCCAGAAAATCGTCGACCCAATTCAACTTATCAGAGATTTAAATCAATCGGCGAAAACCAAAAATACTAGGACAATAATTGGCTAGGGGTACAAGGGAGAATAAACATCCATTACTTATCCAGCTTTATACAATATCCACCGTATACAATCTATATCATATACATGCACACCGAACTATTAAAACTACACACCACCGATATAAAAAATATCAGTAGTCTGGGTACCCTATCTGTCAAAAATGGAACACCTCAAAAGACCTGCACTCAACCCCTACACTACCCCCTACGCCCTCTAGATGGTATCCACTCCAAGTCTAACTCCTTAGGACCCAAGTCTGAATCTCCCTGAACTGCCTGATCCTCTGAGGACTTTGAATCAGCCTCGATCTCAATCGAGTTGTCTATATCACCCAACTCCTCCATAACCTCGACTCACTCCTCCTCATCAAACTCCTCTTCTGGCTCGTCCTCTGGCTCATGCTTTGACTCGCCCTATGGTGCGTCCTCTGGTCCCATCTCTAGGTTTTCTTCGGGCTCTTTTTCGGGTTCTTCTTCCGGCGTCTCTTCAGGTTCGTCCTCAAGGTCTTCTTCTTCTTGTTCCTCCTCTAGTATTACCTCGATATCCACATCCATAGGGTTGTACCCTGCCTATGACTCCTTCGGCTTCAGCTCAGGCTCGACCACGAGAGGTTCAGGTGCTGCAGGTGCGGCCTGATGTCCAGACTGTGCTAGACTAGTCTCCAAACTAGTCATCTCACCATCAGGAGGGAGTATGGCTGACGGTTCCCAATTTCCAACTCCGTCAAATGGGACATCAAAGCCACGGACGGGGCCAAACTCATCTAACCCGTCCCTGAACATCCAAGCAATGTAGGTGTGGGCCTGCCAAAGAGGTAGTCTTACGTCTACCCATACTATAGTATTATGCTTCACTCAGGTCATATTTTTGTCTATCGGGTATTCTACAACATCATGATCGGTGTGCATCGGAATCCCAAAACGCTACGGCGGCGGTGGTGGAAGGTTCATAGCTCAGGTTGGGATTTTGAAATTATTGGTTGAAACAACCATGGGAACACGACTCAATAAGTACACCCTAAACCCCATCTAGGTTATCACGTACCTCCAGACAAGTTCAAACACAAACACACTCAACCACCACATAACAGGCACACAATTTATACTTACCTGGGTTTTTTATGCGTACAACCTACACGTTAGCTATAATAACACAATTTCCAACCACATGCACATTCCAAATACATTTCACGCACTCGGTCCTGCCTCATCACACTATTTTCACTCAATTCGCCAGTGACCCGCATAATGGTACCGCCTCAGGTTCACTGCGATTATCTCATATTTTCCACTCAACTTGTCAGTAACCCGTGTAATAGTACTGCCTCAGATTCACTGCGACCAACTTATATTCACAACACTTCTTAGCCCGCGTAGTGGTACCGCCTCAGGCTATGTATCTTGCCCGCGTAATGGTATTGCCTTAGGTTCAACATCCACCACTTACGACACAACCCGCATTATGATACCGTCTCAGGTTGGCCGTCCTCCGGTAATACCGAGCATCATCCTGCATAATAGTACCGCCTCAGGACGGATCAATTCCCCGCGTAATGGTACCGCCTCAGAGATTTTCGTAGCCACACATACAGCATCACACACAATTTCTCACTCGTTTACTCGCTCGATTTACACATCAACATGCCAATATACTAGCCGATCAAATTCGGCCCATGCACGCACCAAACCGCACGCATTTCACATGCTTAATAAACACCCAATCACGATCAATTGCCAGTCAATTCAATTCAACCCATGCGCACACATAACAGCCCACATTTCAATCAATCAACTCACGATTCAACAAACATACAAGGCCACCATCGGACTCAAAATCATAGCCACAATCATGAGTACAATTTCAACATTTCCAAGCTCATTTCAAGTTATAGCTAGCACCACAATCCAGCCACCTCATAACACGCCAAACCGACACCATTTTGCTCCTAAATCGAGCCATACGCTCGTCAATGCGAGCCACAATTTTCAGCACCCAATTCAGCCTCAAATCAGTCCCGAACCATCACCAATTCACCCACAATTCAACCAATTCAAGTCAGTCCTCAAAAAACCACAAATTTCACCCTAAACAGCCACTAATTTAACCAAATCAGCCCCTAATTAAGTCCGTTCAGCCCCTAATCATGCCTATCGATACCTGACATCCTAAATAGGGTTTGGGGAGCGACTTACTTGGACTCTAGGATAGCTCGGCTGAAGGGGAAAAGGGCGGCTGACCGGCGGCCACATGGCGGCGAACGGTGACGGCGAGCGGCTGAACAGGACAGAATGAAGATGATGGTGATTCGGTGGGGACAGAACAGGAGAGAGAGAGACGGCGAGGTGAGCGGCGGTGGTGAGGCAAAGCGGCCACGCGCGGTGACGAGCTGCTCCGGGCGTGGCTGATCCAGCCAGGCGGGAGGACGGCGGCAGCTGCTGGCTAAGCCGAACGGCCACGGTCACGGTGGGAAGGGGCTAGCTCGGTCGTGAGGGGGAGAGAGAGAGAGTGAGGCCGAGAGAGGTGAGAGAGTGAGGAGAGAGAGAGAGAAAAATGAGGATTATAAATGAAGAACACCAATAATTGATGTCTAACTCAAGCCTAAATGACCATCATGCCCCTCTCTCACATTTTCAATCAACGGCCAAGATTCGTTCTTATCTTGAGATCAACGGCCGAGATCAAATCTTTTCCAAAATATCCAAGGGTAAAATGGGAATTTCACAAAAAGTCCAAAGGCAAAATTGTCCAAAAATTGTCATTTCTAAAGTGAGGATGAAATGACCAAAATGCCCTTTCCCATTTACACTTGGCCTTAACAAACTTCCAGGGGTAAAATGGTCATTTTCCATTTCTCGCCAAAATTCGATTTTTCTAAAGGATTCAGAAAATTCTAAGGTTGATCATGCTAATAACAATGTCATCCAAATGTTCTGTCATGACTTTATAAATTTTCAATGCCCAACTTGATCTCTAATTAATGACTAAATTTTAAATATCGTAACCTGAGCATATCTCAGACAAACGGGTGGCTTTTGAGGAAATTTGCACTTTTGACCTGTAGCCGATACTGAATCAAGTCACGTTCAAGTTCACTCGGGTCGTGACGACCTCGGTTGTCACTTAATCGCGAGGATCAATCGCTAGTTCCGACGGGCGTGATCGTTTGGTATAGGTTTAGGGTCATTCGTCAGTTCATCTCGTGGTCAAGCGGAATCACCCGCGATCCACTAATATGACATCAGCGAATTGATCCCTAACTATCCTTGAATCGGCCTACATTAGCCCAAAATGTCACCTCGACAGTTCTATGATCGAAAGTCGGTTCACGATCGAGTTTATTTGGTCTCGCGAATTTAAATCCCCAATTAACCTTTCTCTAACGGTTAGTATTCCCGGAGTAATCAATTCCGGGCGAGATCTAACTACAACCACATCCATAAGTCATTCATTTCATAAATTTCAATTGGGTCGGATTTCAGAATGTCACATCAGCGTTCACGAAATGTAAGCCTCCCTTGCCTCTATTCTTCTGCATAAACAATTGAGATCTTATATAAGAGAAAATAAGGAAACTGTACTCTCTCTTGACAAAATTCATTCAATTGATATTATCTACCGGTTCAACATAGATCCGAATATCTTGTCAAATTATATGTTGAAGAAACTAAATGTATTCTATGAATCAAACAAATTCTTCAAGAAAACCTTCAATAGCTTCTTGATGTTGATCCCCCTCCCCATATCTCAAAAATGGGTACAAGCTTCTTCCAAAATATACGGTTTTTCAAGATGATTTTATTTTTTGGTCGAAGGTTTTTCAGAATGTGAGTGATGATATCTATAAGATGGATTATTCCTACTGCTCTTGAAGTAGAATTTCTATCTCAATGCTCCCAAAAGCACGAGGGAATTGAAAAAGTTCGTGAGCTTGATGGCGACTCTCATCTCTGTTCATGCTTGAATATTCGTGCACGTGAGCTATCAGCTATGAAATGCATGTTCATTGTCTTTTGTCCCATTTGTGATTTCCCCTCTATGCTCATTTTAATTTTTTTGGGCGGTAAAAAAGTTGCCACCAGCCTTCACCAATTCACCATTCACCACATTCATGCAACAGCCAACCCGAGCTTGTTCCCGCAGTGACTGCTCGCCAATTGGATGATGCCACGTGGCTAGCCTATGCCGACCACATTGAAAGGAGACGTTTTCTTTTACTCATTCTTGATGTGATTGGAGAGGAGATATTTTGCCTCTTGCCACAATAGTCCATGGGTAACAAGTCAATGAAAAGGAAAAGTTTCGAAATTTAAATGTAGCGGATCTAATAAAAAATACATATATGCAAGTTAAGTGATTGGTTAATTAACCGCTTCGATTATGTGATTGATACATAGGATACTTTCTTGTGGTTGGGACCCACAAACCCACAAAAGAATTGGTCTTTCGATGTACGCTATCTAGCTTTGATGAAGCAAAGTACCGTTCTAGCTGTACCAAAATTAAAGCACGGAATAATATGTCCAATAATTACTAAACTTTAGTATGTGATAATAATTGGCATGAAGGATGATCTTACGCATAACTACCAAAGGTGACTGCAAAAGGACTAATTGAGAATCTCTATGCCTCTTTGCTTCTGTGGTTGGCAAAGAACAGGATCAATTAAAGGGACTCAAAGGAACCACGTACGAGGATTCATTCAACAAGAAGTTTAGCCCTTCAATGTAATATAAAATGGCAGCTTTGGTTCATCTTTCGTGGGATAGGCGAGTTAACTGCTTTCAATATCGCCTATAGATCGTTGGAGAAGGAAGTTTTCTTATTGGAAGGTGTGTATTTTTCAAAATGATTAAACTTTCTTTTCCTTTCCTTTTTCTTTTGCTAATTGTCTAATATTTCCTTTGTCAATTTTAATTGTCTTTCAATCTTGATGCTGCATTACACTTTTTTTTCATTATATTCTTTCTTGATTCGTTCACTCTATTCAATGATTCTACTAGTATATCAATAGTAAAAGTTTGTCCCATTTGTGATTTTCCTATGTTTATTTTAATTTTAATTTTTTTGGTTCAATTTATTTGTTTTGCTTCTTATGGAACAGAAGAAAGAAGGGGTTTGATCGGTTCAGGCAATTAGGTTGGGCGGTGAAAAACGCCACCAGAGACCACCATATTCATGCAAGAGCCCGCAAGAGGTTGTTCATGAGCTTCTTCGCGCAGTGACTACTTTGCCAATCGGTTGATGTTGCGTGGCTAGCCACGCCCTGACTGCATGGAAAGGATATGTTTCCTTATGGTCACTCTTGATGTGATTGGGAGGGGGTAGTTTGTGCCACATGGCAATGACACATTATGTAACCAGCTAATAAGGAGGGAGCATTTCCAAATTAAATTGCAAAAGTTGAATAGAAAATACATATCATGCAAGGGAATGTGCTTGGTTAGTTAGTCACATCAGTTTTGTAGTCAATACATAACATACTTTCTCACAATTGGAGGCCCATAGACCGACAAGAACTGGTCTTTCGATACACAACATCAAGCTTTTGAGGAAGCCAACTAGCGTCCTAGCAATACACAAATTAAATTACAGAATGATTTGTCCATAATTACTAATCTTTAATATGTGATAATAATCAGTTTGATGGATGGTCATAGCAACTATTCAAGAACTGGTGTAAGTTACCCCCAAATTGTGATATACCAAAGTAATTTGTTACCAGTGGCGATCGAAATTGAACGGTCCGATCACGATGGAGCAACAAAAGAGTTGCCACATTCTTACATTCATAATTGCCGAAGTAGCTACAAAAGACTATATGAATCTCTAAGCCTCTTTGCTGGTATGGGAGGCAACCTTGATCCTTGGTGACAGGTTAAAGCAAAGAATAGGATCAGTTAAAGGGACTTATAGCGAGAAAAGGGAGCATGCATGAGAATTTATTCAACAACAAGTTTAGCCTTCGATGTAGTATAAAATGGCCGCTCGGGTTCATCTTTTGTGGGATAAACGAATTGACTGCTATCGATATCGTCTTTAGATCTTTGGAGAAGCAAGATTTCGTTTTGGAAGGTAATGTATTTTTCAAAATGATTAATATTTACTTTCCTTTTTCTTTTGCTAATTGTCTAATATTTCCTTTGTGAATATTAATTGTTTCAATCTTGATGCTGGATCACAAACTTTTCATTATATTCTTACTTGATTGGTTCACTTTTATTCAAAGATTTTACTAGGATATCAATTATACAAGTTTTGTTTCCTACTGCATGAGGACTGCCATTCTTTCTCAAGTTAGCTTAAGGTGTCCTTTCTTTTCACTCCTTTTCGCCTCCGTACCCAACTGCTTGACCTGCTATTTTAGTTTGCACTCCGTACGACATCGTCCAGGGGCGGCCATATATGCATTCTCCAGCCAAAAAGTCGACAAGAGGAAGAAGGGAAAAAAAACAAAGAGAAAGAAAAGAAAAAAAGAAATAATGAAATAAATAATTCAAAAAAATATTAAAAATTTTCCACTTCAAGGCCGATCATGTCACTTAGGACAACTGGCATCCACATTGTCGATTTCTGGCCAAAATTGACTTAATGGACTTAATTGACGAAACGTGAAAATGTGAAAGATACAATTAGCACAATTTAAAAGTTTAGAATTGAATGGACAAAAGTGTAATAGGTTTAGGACTTTTTGTACAATTTTCCCATTTGTTATCTAAATCACCTTGATGCACTAGTCGGCAAGATTGTAGAGTTGTTGAGGCCAGAATGGGTGTTAAGGGGAAAATGGGTGCCGACTGATTAGCCAATGCAGCATTCTTTCAAGGACCAGAAATTTTATTTACTTAAGTTTACCTATGGCGCTTCAATTTTGGTTTTTAGGAGATAAAAGTGGGTGTTAGAAGGATGCACATCATCTAAATGTAAATTTAAATTAAAACCCACAACAAAAAAGAACCCAATCGTTAAAGTCTTTTGCTTATTTGAAGTGGAAGATCCCATCGATTACTCTTGATTTAAAGTAAATTTCCTCACTCTAATTTACTTTTGATTTATTTTTTTAGGGTTTTGGGTGTCATTCGAGTACGGGAAATACTTAAGTGATTGAGCAATTAAATACTTACAGGAATACAATGGTAATCTTCTCTCAAGATCATGACACAAAGAGATCGAGAACACTCATAAAAAGAACTCATTTTTTCTTCTCTTTTTTTCTTTTCTCTCTATTTTCTTCTCAGCCCCTTGATGACTACTATCTATCTATAGCTGATATATGAGGTATAGCTTTTAACCTAAAAGCAAATTAAGATAAAAGAAAAAAAAGCTCTTAACAATAAAATTTGGCTTCATACGCCAACAATAATGTCTCTTTACCGTATCGTTGCTCCGTTGCAATAACTGCATTACTTGCATTGCTTAGGCTCGATGGACGTACAAATATCTATGAATATGGACGAGGAAGATATCCGGAGGAGTCAACAGGCGAGAATAAAAAGTGCATTGGTAGTTGCGAGAATTGCAGCGCGACAAGAACCAAAAGATTTGTATGCAAATGCCAGGGGACTGGTGGATGTTATCAAAGCCGCCGATGTCGAAAAGTTCATTTCCATGATCGAAAGGCATGCCGTTCAAACTGATCCGTCTGCCATTTTCAATTTCCAGGGGCTACCGAAGGGTTCACTGCTCCACATTGCAGCCAGGACGGGCAAGGACGACATTCTAAGGCTCCTGATTGATTTTGTTGGTTACCACCTCATAGCCGCCCCAAATGATTGGGCAGATACGCCCCTCCACATGGCTGCTAAGGCCGGGGGATCCGGAGCCGCCTTGATGTTGATTCGCCAGGCAAGAGATCTCCCCAGCATCAAGGACAAGAAAATGATCCTGAGGATGAAGAACAAACATGGAAACACCGCTTTACATGAGGCCTTGCTTCATCGTCACGCCAACGTGGTGCGCCACTTGTTGAGGGAAGATTTTGAGCCCGCGTACTGGGAGAACATGGAGCAGAAATCTCCTCTCTACCTGGCCCTCGACACCAACGACTCCCAGATACATGAGGCTTTATTTTTGGCCTCGATCGAACCATCGAGGATACAAGGCTTGCCACCAGTTCATGGTATCTGCTTATGAGATATATCAATCTATGTGTAGACCGAACTCGTCTCAAATCTGTGTAACAACTTTTGCGTTTAGCCAAACCCCTTACGGGTTTTTTTACATAAAATTCCTTACCCTGCTTATTATAGTATCTAGATACCCATCGCGTACTTGCAACCAGTCATATAATCCTTTTAGTAAACAAATTATCTCACATTAGAACATAGTAGATCACCTGAAATTTACAAGCACAAGCATTTTACTGAAAACTCATGTCTTGATGAACTTCGATAAGAAAAACTATGAAGTGCAAATATCTAAGTTCGACAATCATAAAAATCTAGAATCTATCAATGACAAAAGGAGAAAGATAAATGATGATGGTTGATGATAATGTTAGATTACAATTAATCTTCTTGAAGGGTTCACAAAATTGTATTTTTAGTTTGGTAAATGATTTATCATATTTTTATTTCGGATTTACTTGTAATACAAAATCATCTCAAACCTAGTAGAGTTAGAATATGCATACTTACTAATGAAATAACCTAAGAAAAATCAAGAAATGAGAGCATTTAGTAAGTAATAGACAATAGGTTCAGATGCCTGATATCACAATTATAAAACCTCAAACACATCCCAAACTCTATTGGATTTTTAGCATTTGAGCTAAAAGAAAGGAAAAAAAATATTTACTGACTTGGAAAAATGATGTCGCAGTAACATCATTATCTTGGCTTGGTAAATGTTGATGTAGCAATTCACGTTAAAAAAATGCACGTAACGTGGCAATACACTTAATGGAAGGATTAGATTGAGTGAATTTTTGAAAATTTAGAAATTGGATTGAATAAAATGAAATTCATGGACCATGTTGAATATTAAAGAAAAGTTGAGGGACCACAAATGTCACTTCTCCTTATTTATTGAATGAGAGTCGTGCAAATTGTGTGGGTTCATACATATTTTTCGAGTTATCAATTAATCCATAAGTGAACATATGCACACATACGTGATTTCACCACAAAAAATAATTATACATTTTTAGATTATTCGAATTGGTATACTATTTAGTGTTTCTTTAGCTATAGTCGATAACATCCACCAAGTAATGCAAGCTGAAACTAATTTTTTGGTCTCTTTATATCTACGCATGTTGTTTTTACATGATCGAATCGCATTATCGTGTTGGACATGTATTAGAAATCCCCCAAAAAATGTAGAAGTGTTGGGAGCATGCAGAAAAAGCCTGCTACCTTCACTTGGGGAGATCACCAAAAGGGAGTCGAAGTCCGAGTCCATCAACATATTTCTTTGGATTTACCTTTGTTCAAAAGTTTAAATCAATATGTTATGAGCCAACTAGGATAATATTAACTGCTCCATACCACATTAATTCTCCGATGTACGATTTCTTTAACACAACTTACTCATACGTATATCCTAACCATCTTCCCCACACGTTGGAGCTCAATGTTAGGTCTGCTCTCCCTTAATCTAGATATCCTTTCGCATCAACTTATCTCAAGTTGATTATCTATCAATGCTCTTTCTCTAGATCGAACCATAAAGTATGCCATCGGGCTCGTGTTACTATACCACAACACTCATCGCTTGATCTACTATCAGTTTTGATATCATTTGTTGGGAGCGTATAGAAGAAACCCAATACCTTCATCTAGGGAGATCACCAAGAGAGAGTCTAAGTTTGAGCCCGTCAACATATCCAGTTAAACTCATATTCATTCATAAGTTTAAACCAATGATTTATGGCCAACTAGGATATATTAATTACCATAACAATTCTTATATGCAGGATTTTTTTAACACAATTCACTCGCACATGCATCCTAACAGAAGGTCCTCATACATACTAAATCCCCTCATAAAGTTCCAATAATTCAAAGTAAATGAAACTTAAATGGTAATTTATGGAATTTCTGCAGATTATTTCTATGGAATTTGTGTGTATCTTCACATAACCGTATGTATGCAAATGAGGAAATAATATGTATATTTGATTTTGAGAATGAAATTGTCACATATCATACAAAACATAAAAGATCAAGAGTGAGAAAGTACAAAAAGGGAATTGTAAGGTATGGGATTCATGAACTAAGCAGATGTTGAAATTTGACATAATATTATATTCTTGTTTAAGAAAAATTCATCGATCTACGCATTTGTCCACACCAATTTGCTAAAAATATAAATTTTCGATAGCATTTTGGGAAGAAAGAAGGAAGAGATCCTTTAAAAATAATAGAGCATCTATTTGTGTCATATTATAAAAAATATTAGTCATAATTTAAATGTCTGTTGACACCTAAATTTTGGAGACCCAATTAGTCATTCATTGCATAAAAATTAGCGATCGATCCCGGTCCCTAAAAAAAAATTAGTTAAATTGCATATAGATTTTAGGAGCATTTATAGTAATTGGCTCATATAGTTGCATTTACATTAGACCGGTGGCGGATGGACTTGAGTGAATGATTCTGAGCTTAATTAGACTAAGCCCATGGTAATGAAAATTTGACTTAGCCCATTAATTATCATTACCAAAATTCATTGGGGTATTTGTCAAATTGATTTGTCCTTGGAAGTGAATATAAAGAAAGAGGGCAAAATTGATTCGGTGGATTGCATACAAAAATTTGGTCAACAAAGAAAGGGTTGAAAAAAGGAAAGGATAAAACGCAATATATTCTAGAATTTTTGGAAGGAAATTGAGTCCTATCTTTTTCCATGAAAACCCTAGGGTATGCCACCTATAAAAGGCCACTTACGAACAAAGGTAAAGGGGGACCTTTTCTTTTGGGGGATCTGATCACACATAAACACAGAGAGAAAACAAGAGAAAAAGAGAGAAGAGGTGTGCCCGCGGCAAGCTCTTCCTGGTCACGCCTTGCTCCTGCACCTCCGCCGTTTGATGCTGACATCAGCCACTCGTGAGCCTTAACGGTGATCCCTTGCTGCTTTGTGTTGTCCTTGCTCCATGACATTTGCTCCACCGTGGACGCCAGCACCCAATCGAGACGCTCCCATCCCGAAGCCCCGTTGACGACCAGCTGCTCCAATCCAACGATTCCCTTCATTGTTGCTGCTGTTCGTGAGTCGTCTAAATCGTGGAGATCCCCCGCTGCACTTTCAGGCCACGACGTAGCTTTGCATTGTTACGGAGCAACAAACCCAGTGAGTCACCGCAGTTGCCGGACCTTCTTTTCACGATCTTAGAACTTTCTTTTATTGCAAGATGGTTTGGGTCTTGCTGGGAAGAATCTTCATTAATTCGATTTTCGTATATTTTGTCGCCTAATTTGTGAAATTGCATTATTGTTTGAATCTTCAAATATTATTTATATCAATGAAATCCTCAAGTAGATTTAAATTAGGAATTATTTCCTAATTTCAGAACGTGCTATGGTCGTCAATCCGATCTCCTGAATCAAATCTTGGATGTGTATTACTTGTCAAATTTGGATAGAATTTGAAAAATTCGAAATCTTTTGAATATATCCAAGATATTCAAGATAGCAAAATCTTTTCAAGATGTGATCGGTTAGGAAAATCTCCTAATCCGCAATTGCACACATGGGAATAAGTCTATCTATCAGGCTTTAGATAGGGTTATTTCTATAGCGGGTATATCGAATTTTTAGGATCGATCTGTCAGGTTTCAGACCGAAACTTAATTCGAAAGATTTAGCGGCTATAATCTTTCTACTAAAAGATTTGCAACTTAAATTTAAATTCGAAAATACATAAAAAATACAAAAAAAAATCATAAAAAAAGAAAATCAAAAAAATTTGCACCTTTGAGCTCTAAGTCAAAATTCATCAAAATTGCCAAATTGAGCATTTTTCTTGAGATTGGTACCAAAAGGACGTTAGGATAATCTAGCGTAACCAAGTCCCTGGATTTATAATCTCTCGTTCGTAGAAATAAAATAGTACTCTTGCTATTTTATTTAGATTTCTAATCAACCTACCTTAAATGATTAGTGGCGGCTCTCATTGAAAATATTTGCATGCTCATAATTGGACCTAAGTTTCGAATTGGTAGAGTTTGGGAGAATTCGAGCTAGGTTAATTAATTTAATTGATCTAATAATCCATTAGCCTAAGATCGGAAAACCTGATTTTTAGGTCGTGACAGTTTGGCGACTCCGCTAGGGATTGACTTGAATTTTTTGAAAATTTAAGGAGGACTTAAGCCAAAAACTTTTCATGAAAAAATCACTCGATTTGCAAAATTTGATTGAATACTCATTTTTAGGTGTGAAATGGTTTTGTAGAATGGGAGTTATAAGGGGAGTAGTGATTGGCTAATCTTTTGTTTTGCAGGGTTGGTGGATTAGAATTATGATTTAATTTTTGTACTATTGAAGCGGTGTTTGCATGTAATTGTTGTGCGCGATTTACCGTATTTGCACTACACCACACACAACCTGTGACCGGATTTGGGTCACACCTATAGTTTTAAGATGGTATTTAGATGGTTCTTTAATCTTGGTGGTAAGGCTTTGCTAAAGGTTATCCCATCTGGATCCCGAAAATTTTTCCAAAAAATGGCTCAAGGGCTATCCTCATGCACGTGAGGCTATGATGCATGGGGGTTGCCCTTGTCAATCGAACCAAGCCGAAGTGATTGGACCCGACTAGTCATGACTATTGTATGCGAGGCTGCGACTAGTCATGATGATTGTGCGCGAGGCTGCGACGTGTCGTTCCGTTCATCATTTCACTTTGCAAAAGCCTTTAGGGTAGATTGATTAAGATTTAAACTCACGATTAATGTGCATGTCTCTGTGATTGACACTTTCTCCCCAAAGGCTGTAATTTCTTGAGCTTTATCTTTGGTTTTTTTCATCTTATTTTGGGTCGGTCCTTAATCTAGGTTGAGTCATTTGCAACGTGGTCTATATACGAATGGGTCGCCTCGATATCCGTTTCGTGCCTACTCCGAAGTTAGAACTCAAGAAGTTATGGGGCTAGTTGAAGCCAGATGGTTAGTAGTACGTTGTCAAGCGCATTGGATTCATGCTGCCAATCCTAGACATAAATGTTCAAAGCAGGATCATGCAGGCACTTGCTCATTTTTGGTGCCCCGAGACGATCACATTTGTGTTGGGAGGTAAGTTTGAGCTCACACCGATTCTAGAAGAATATAGTATTGCCATTGGAAAATCGATTGAGTTAGATATAGTTGAACCACCCAATCGGGTAGATCCTGTGGTAGCGCTTGCTGAATTTTTGAGCTTGACTAAAAAAGAAATTGAAAAAGTGCTAAAGGGTAATTGTCAAGCATGCCCATTATCTTTTCTTATTGAATGTTTCAAAAATAACTCCGTTTTCATGAGATCTAAGATTTTTATCTTAACTTTTTTTGGACTCATCATTTTTCCATTCCGTCAAAATGCTATTGATCCTGTGATAGCCTGGACGGTAAAACTAATATGTGGTGGAGTTAGTTTCATAAACACAATTCTAACAGAGACTTTCATATCTCTGACATGATTCAAGAAAGAAAAAGATAGAACTTTTCAAGCCCCAATTGAGCTTTTACAAATCTGGCTTTTCTCATACCTTTCTCAATTTAGGGAAAATATGACTGTATTTGAAATGGGCATGACTGATAATCCTATTTTAAGGTTCAAACAAATACAAGATCAAACTAAGAGTTTGCACTATACACAATGGATCCATTTGTTCAAGGATCCAAACTCTAAGATTTTCCTTTGGCAAGCTGTATGGTTTCGGAAGGTTGAGGCTCGACTATGCCATGGCGATCAGAAGCCCGTACCTTTGATGTGCATTTATGGAGCAACCAGCTATCAGCCTCTTCGAGTTACACGACAATTTCGAGTTTTGTAGGATGTCCCACCTCCACTCAGGCCCAATGAATTTCCAGTCCAATTCGAGAACGGCGAGTGTTATAGAGCCGAGCTTAGGCGTCATTCTGAGGCTTGGCAGAAATATTCCACTCAGAAGCTGATTTGGCCCACATATGAGCCTATCGGAAGGATGAAGAGTCACTTTGCCACGACCCGGTATATTTAGTATCATACTATCCCTGATGAGATACTCCCAAAGATCCCGGTTGTGACAACACGGCATACCCGTCAGACCCAAATCAAAATCAGCGAAGAAAAGACGATGAGGGCCCAGGAAAAGATAGATGTTTTGGCTGAAGAGAATGCACGATTACGGCGTGCCTTGAAGGCCCATTCGTGTATAGATCACGTGGCTTCTAAAAAAAGGAAGACCATTTGATTTCACATTTGGTTTAGAGAGTTTTTCTTTTTTTTAGGAGGAAATGTTAGCTTACTATTGACGTTTTTTGGTAATAGATGTTGCCGTTTCTGGGCGATCTTTCTAGGAATTCCTTTGAGACATTTTCCATTTTGGGCAATTCAATGAGAAATATTAAGCTATAATCTGTAAATTTTGGAATTAGTCCAGGTTTTTGTTTTATTTTATTTATTACTGAATAAAGCAATATGGAATTTTGAAATTTACTGGACGAATCAGTCTTTCGAAAGAAGTTTCGTCTTGGGGGTTTAGAGGATGTCATGGATCGACTCGCTATTCTTACTTGTTGTATTTATTTGATTGTTACTTTTTGTAGATAATTTGTCACGGATCCCCCTCATCTTTATAATACTCGATCAGTGACCAAAAGAAGGATGGCCAATCAAGCCGAGATTGCAGCCATGATTGACGAAAAGCTAAAAGAACACATGAATATAATGAATGAGCAGATCGCGACTACCATGTCCAAAATGATGAGTGATCTCATGGCAAAGCAGCAGCAAATCAATGCTGCGTCTCAATCAGAGATTCCACCTCCCACCCGTCAAGGCCTCTACCTTGACAAAGCTCTCGCAGTAAATACTAATCCAACCTTTCAACTGGATGATGTCATTTTGACTGACACTAGTACGTCTCCAGTGGCCTATATTCTTCATCCACCCCCCGATGATGAGAATGCCAAGTTGCTGGCTAAGCTCGACCAGAGGTTACGTGAAGTGGAGGGAACTCAAAGTGTTTCGCCTGTTGATTTGTCTATTTTTGCCCGGGTCTAAGTGCCCGATATATTCAAGATACCAGCTTTCAAGAAGTATGACGGCACCTCAAACCCAATTCAGCACATCGAGATGTACCGGAGGCTCATGAATAGATATGTTTCTAACGGACCTCTAATGATCCAAACCTTTTAAGCAAGCTTGAAGGATGCTGCAATGAGGTGGTATACCAACCACCAAATCAACCGAAAGGACTCGTGGGAAGAGGTGGCAAACCTTTTTGTCAAGCACTTTAAGTTCAATCTCGATGTCACCATTACAAGGGAAGACTTGGAGAGAGTTGAGTAGAAAAAAGGCGAGACTCTAAAGGAGTATGCCACTCGCTAGAGGAATACGGCGGGACAAATCATGCCTGAACCCTCAGAACGTGACTTAATGAAATTGTTTGTTTCCACTCTACCGCTGCCGGTTCGTTCACGAATGTTAGTAACGGCCATCCAATCTTTTAGCCAGCTGATAGCCATGGGTGAGGAGATTGAGTCCGGACTCAAGAAAGGATGGTACTGTGAGTCGACTTTATCAGGCAAGAGATTTGCTAGTAAGAAGGACAAAGAGCATGTCCCCGAAGTCAACATGACTTATGTACAGAAGACGCCAGCTCAGACCCCGAAACTATAATTTATCACCCAGCAGTCAACCTTTTATGGGCAGCAAGGCCAGCAGAACCCACGCCAGCAGCACAAACCTCGCTAGTTTACTCCACTTCCTGGGACGTTATCTCAGGTACTGGCGGTGCTCAGGAATAAGAACTTGCTGAGTTCAGAGCTATAAAGATCTAACGCTACCGGCTTTGCAAGGTACGATCCATCAAAGAAATGCAATTACCATAGAGGTGAGGTAGGACATTCGACAGATGATTGCCAAGTGCTCAAATATCAAGTACAGGATCTACTCAAGACTGGAGCGTTTGCACTACAGCCAGCCAGTAAGCCCAATATGTAGAACAATCCACTCCCTAATCATTCGAACAGCGCAAATGTTGTCCTTGGCCTAGGGGTCAAGCAGGTTCAAGACTTCAGGGTCCCTTTCGAGGATATGTTCGATACTTTAGTCCGAGCTGGTTATGTTTCGACCGGTGAAGTGGTGTCATTCGGTGAAATAGAGAAGAAAGTCGATGAGTTGGTAAGAGAGGGAATGATTAGGACGGCTGATGAATTCGGGGTAGTGGCCACTATATCTCAGGTCATCATTGATTGGAATAAAGAACTCGCAATGTTGACCGATGAACAAGTTAAGTTGGATCTTGAGCTAACTGACATGCCTCCTCTCGAGGATGCCTCTGATGATGACCTCGGGATCGTTATACCCGATGCTTCTGAAGTATTAGTGCTGGTATCACTTCAGTCCTATGCTGATGAAAGTAACAAGATGGTTCCATGGTCATACAATATTGATTTGATAACGAGGTCAGGGCGAACTTATGCTAATAATCAACCGGTCAAGCCAGTGGCCGAGAAAGAAGCGAAAGAATTCCTAGCTGTGATTAAGGCTAGTAAATATAGCGTGGTTGATCAGCTGAGAAAGTTACCTGCACAAGTCTCGTTGTTGGAACTTCTCCAGACATCAGATAAGCATCGGGGTGCTCTGATGAAGGTTTTGAGTGAGATTTATGTGCTCGAGACTATTGAAGAAGATAAGCTAGAGGGGTTTGTCGGGGCGATCCTCCTCAAGGATCAAGTAGCATTTTCTGATGAGGAAATCCCAGTTGAGGGACGTGATCATAATAAGGCGCTTCATATATCAGTGAAGTACTAGGAGACTTACATGGCTAGGGTGCTTGTTGATAATGAGTCAGCTATGAATTTATGCCCGTTGGCTACTTTGAAAAGGCTGGGCATTGATCCATCTACCATGCAAGTAGCCAAGACTTCTGCTCGAGCCTTTGATGGAGTAAAGAAAGATGTGATAGGCCAGATTAACTTAGAGCCACAAATCGGACCTTCGGTGTTCGATATTCTTTTTCAAGTGCTGGATATCCTTTTTGCTTTCAATTTCTTGTTAGGACGGCCATGGATCCACAATGAAGGTGCAGTGCCCTCCAGTTTGCATCAAAAGATCAAGTTTGTGGATGAAGCAAAGTTGGTTACAGTTTATGGGGAGGAAGATCACCGAATCTTCAATGCGACATTGGTCCCATACATTGAGTCCGATCATGTTGAGGAGGATAGCTATCATTCATTTGAGATAGTTCAAACTGTTCAGGCTTCCTCTGATATGTCGTTGCCCATTCCTAAGGTTTCTAATGCAGCTATCATAGTGGCCAAGGTCACGGTCGGTAATTGTTTTGAGTCAGGTTAGGGTCTTGGGAAGGAAGGCCAAGGCATTCATGCCCCAATTGAGACAAATGGACAATCCCACAAGGCTGGTTTGGGATATCATGGGTCGGGAAGCCGCGGACAAGACCACAGTTGTTGCAGAGGCTGAAGAGGAGCAGCTTAAAGTCCCTTACCACCTCCCATTGACCACACCTTTCGCTCAGCTAGAGTAGTGGGGGGATATGAGCGTTTAAAGCCGAGTCCGACTGAGGATGATCTCGGGCTTATCTTTCCTAAGTCACTATAAGCCCTAACTGACTCGCCTAAGAAGCACAGTAAAACGATTTTGGTCAGTTTGTCTGATGATTCCGAGGATGACCAGCCACCCTGTATTTTCAAGAAGCCGGAGTCAAGAGTGGTGGACTTTGACTTTAATGATGGTATACCTTACCTCACCGGTTGGTTTGCTGAAACCTCCATTGGTGCAATCACTAAAGGACCACTTGAAGGGATGGGCGTTGGCCCTCAAGAGTAATTATTTCCAGTTTTCGTATCTCCCCTGCGTGGGAATCTTTATTGTTTTTTTTTTCGATTTTTATTCCAATTCATGTTGCACTTAGGTTTTTCAATCCAATAAAATGTAATTCATTGATTCGATATCAGTAAAATTACAAAGGTTTTTATCATTTTGAATCTTGTTGAAGTGCCCCAAATCAACCCGATGACGATAACCAACGATTGGAAAAATTTGTCATCTACGGTAAGAACTGAGGGTTGGGTTTCTCAAGAATTCTCGTCTTGAGGTCTTCGAAAGCAAAATGAATTTCAAAAAGCAATGATCAATTTTTGAAAATTGCATGTAGTTAAGCCCTGTCTTGTCTTTTTGATCCCTTTCTTTCATGTTTCAGGACTAATCTCGAGGCTTGCGAAGGGACGAGAATCATGGATCCTCATATATGTGATGCCAGTCAATCCGATGACTCATACGATTCTAATCCGAATGATGAAGAGATACGACGGAACTTGAAAATCCATGAGAAATCTAAGCCTCTGACTGTTGAAGAAACCGTAGTGATCAATCTTGGCGACATGGAGAATCCTAGAGAGGTGAAGATTGGGGCATGTCTCCCTAAAGATGTGGCCAAATGCTTGACCCAATTGTTGAAGGCTTATCAAGACATCTTTGCCTGGTCTTATACTAATATGCCAGGTCTCGATCGATCGATCGTCGAACATTGTCTACCGATTGATCCTTCTGTTGAGCCCGTGAAGCAAAGGACACAAAGAGCTAAGCCAAAACTGGCAAAGAAGATTAAGGAAGAGGTCATGAAGCTTCTTGACGTGGGATTTATTGAGACTACTCAATACTCAGAATGGGTCGCTAATATAATCCTAGTGTTGAAGAAAGACGGTCGGGTTCGAATGTGTGTTGACTACCGAGATATGAACAAAGCTAGTCCTAAGAATGATTTTTCACTCTCACATATTGATGTGCTTGTGGACAGCACAACCGAGTTCGAACTATTTTACTTCATAGATGGTTTTTCAGGTTATAATCAGATCTTGATGAACAAGGATGATAAGTTGAAAACAGCATTTACCACTCCATGGGGGACATTTCATTACAAGGTGATGCCCTTTGGTCTGAAAAATGCTGGAGCAACTTACCAGCGGGCAATGGTCACGTTATTCCATGACATGATGCATAATGAGATTGAGATCTATATTGACGATATGATTGCAAAAACTCGACATGGAGAAGATCACATAGAAACCTTGACGAAATTATTCGACAGGCTTTGCAAGTTCAAATTACGCCTCAATCCGGCAAAATGCGTGTTCGAGGCAGCCTCTGGTAAACTACTCGGTTTCATTGTCAGTAACAAAGGAATTGAGATTGACCCGTCAAAAGTGAAGGCCATTTGTGAAATAAAATCTCTCTCTTCGATGAAGGAAGTTCGTAGCTTAATGGGTAGACTAAACTATATAGCCATATTTATTTTCAGCTATCTGAGACAGCGAAGCCTTTCTTTAAACTTCTCAAGAAGAATGCGCTGGTTAGATGGGATAAAGAATGTGAACAGGCATTCGACAAGCTTAAGCACTACTTGATGAATCCGCCGGTACTTGTTCCGCCAACGTCGAGGCAACCTCTGACCCTGTACCTTACAATCCACAGTGAGTGCTTAGGCGTCATGCTTGCTCAGAAAAGTAAGGAGGATGGAAAAGAGCGTGCGATTTGTTATTTGAGTAAGAAGTTCACCGCCTCTGAGATGAACTATTCTGAAGTAGAAAGAACGTGTGCAGCACTGGTATGGGTGCCACATAGGTTGAGGCAATATACTTTGCACTATCAGATATTGCTTGTAACAAAGTGTGATCCCATCAAATACTTACTCAATCAACCCGCATTGGTTGGAAAACTGGCAAAATAGTAGATTCTCATATCAGAATTCAATGTTCAATTCTTATCTCAAAAATCAGTCAAAGGACGAGTAATTGCTGATGTCCTGGCCAAAAATCTTGGGAAAAATGAGGATCTGGGTCCGCTAGAGGATAAAGTCATGTCAATTGATAAGTATGTATGGACCATGTATTTTGATGGGGCCGTAAACTTGTCAAGATCAGGTATAGGGGCAGTTTTAATATCCCCAAGCGGACAACATTATCCAGTGACGGCAAAACTGATATTTTCTTGCACGAACAATATCGCTGAATATGAAGCATGCATCCTCGGGTTACAAGCTACAATTGAAATGGGAGTAGCTCGACGTAAGGTGTTTGGAGATTCAGCCCTCATTATTCTTCAGACCGTTGGTAAGTAGCAAACTAGAGATGCTAAGTTGCAGCCCTATTATGCCTATTTAGAGGAGTTGGTGGAAGAGTTTGAAGACATTTCGTTTAAACACTTATCAAGGACTCAAAACCATTTTGCCGATGCTCTGGCTACGTTATCGGCAATGCTATGAGTAACAAGTGGGTTAGAAGTTGAACCTTTAAAGATAAAGGTCTTACAGAAACCGGCTTATTGCATGGCTGCGATAGAAGAGCCCGACGGCAAGTCGTGGTATCATGATATCAAGGCATATCTTCAAACACAGGAGTTTCCTGAGAAAAGTACCGCATCTGATCAAAAGTATATCAAGAAGATTGCGTCGAAGTTCTTCTTGAGTGGAGAATGCCTATACAAGCGGTCCTATGATTTGGTTTTATTAAGGTATGTTGATTCAACCGAGACTGTTCGTTTGATGCTAGAAGTACATGAGGGTGTATGTGGTCCGCACATGAATGATCATATGCTAGCAAGGAAGATAATGAGGATGGGTTATTACTGGCTCACTTTAAAGAGTGATTGCATTCAGCATGTCTGGAGTTGTCACAAATGCCAGATCCATGGTGACAAGATTAATACTCCTCCGAATGAATTACATTAGATGTCTGAACCATGGCTATTTTCTATGTGGGACATTGATGCGATTGGCCCAATCAATCCTAAAGCGTCAAATGGACATCGGTTTATCCTGGTTGCTATCGATTATTTTTCGAAGTGGATCGAAGCTATGTCCTATACGACAGTGACGGCCCGAAATGTGGTGAAGTTCATTCGTCGAGACATCATTGCTTGATATGATGCACCTGAGACCATAATTACTGACAATGGGTCAAATCTAAATAATAAATTGATGGATGATCTGTTCAAGGAGTTCAAGATCAAGCATCTGAATTCCTCTCCATATCGTCCGCAGATGAATGGAGCGGTCGAAGCAGCCAATAAGAATATCAAGAAAATTTTGCCTAAAACAGCTGAGAACTATCGTAATTGGCATGAAAGATTACCTTTTGCACTTATGGCATATCGGACTTCTATCCGAACATCTACAGGGGCAACTCCATATTCTCTTGTGTATGGTATGGAAGCAGTTCTACCTATTGAGGTTGAAATTCCTTTGTTACGTATTCTTTCACAGGTATAATTATCAGAAGCAGATTAGATCCAGCAGAGATTGGATCAGTTGAACATGATTGATGAGATAAGGCTTAGAGCTCTATGTCATGGCCAATGCTACCAACAACGAGTTGCTAAATATTTCAACAAGAAAGTCAAGCCTCGACATTTTCAGGTAGGTGACCTTGTCCTGTGGAAGTTATTGCCGATAGTTCCTCTTGCAGAAGGAAAATTCGCTCCAAATTATGGCGGCCCGTACATTATGAAGAAAGTCATTCCAGGAGGTGCTTTGATTTTGGTCGAGATGGATGATCGTGTTTTTTCCAGTCCAGTTAATTCTGATTCTGTGAAGAAGTATTACACTTGATTTGTACTCATTCTGACTTTGTTTCTATCAAGTCTCAAATTGAATTTCATGAATCAATTGATTTTCTTGTTTTGTTACTAAGCTTTGTTTGAGGAAAGTTTTTGATCTGGCAATCTGTTTCTGTCCTAATGAAGCGATCATATTGCATGAGAGACTTCAAGATGATGAAAGGCAAATCATTTCCATACACGTCCTGAATAATAATCCCCAGTGTGAGTTGAGTGAAAATTCCGTACTGACAAGGTAAAGGATTATTTCACGAAAAGTATGACAACCAAAATGACGAGAGGTATTCATTCCCTCTATCTAAACACTACATATTATCATTTGCTTAACCCTTTGAACGGAGTTTCATTTATTATCCCTGTCAAGAGCAACCCCATACTAGGGCGATTTCTTAGAAAGTTCAAAATGGTTAGAATTTTCTTGCTTTCACTTGCATCAATCTTTAAGTATATTTACTACATGCAAATTCTGTGTTAGTTCGAGTGTCTTAGATATGACGAAGAGCATTTCTTTCTATATCTTTACACATTATACCCTTTGCATACCCAATTTGAGCGGTGAATTCATTTCAACTTGATTGATGATCATTCATGTGATAAACAAATGAAATCATCTCAAAGCAAGTTCAAGGTGACTTGAGGCATATGGGAGCTCAAAAGAAAATTCATTAGAAATGATGCAAAAGGACTCCATTAAATTAAAGTTCTCTCTCTCGGAAAAAGCTCTCTTAAAAAAAGGGAGAAAAATCTCTCGAAAAGAAAATCTCTCTCTCTAAAAAAAATTGATGAGAGAAAGAAAAGCTTCGGTGAGAAGTGAGTCGATATGTAAGATCATTCTTCAAGGAAAAGACCATTTGAAGGTTCATTTGTGGAGCAATCGCTAGAGATAGATCAATGGTACCAGTAGCATGATTGGATGATCACCAATTTTCATGTTCATAATACCCCCTTTGATGGAAATAGGCCATTCATTTCAAGCCTACCCAATCTACGTTACAACCCTTATCGAAGTCTCTTCAGAATAGGGCACTTGAGTTAACGTAGAGTTTTAAATGCTTATAAATGTTACTCGAACAAGTGCGAGCAAGATTTTTCTATCTCATTTTTGCAGCATTCCTGACTTATAAACCCGGAGCAGCTGCTGATATCAATTCTTTCAAAGCTATGACTCTCATGAGTCCCCATTATGAAACCTTTGACCAAGCCTAAGTTTCAGTCCTTATAAAGACCTCTCAGATTGGCTCAGTCATACTGATTTTGAGAATATCCGAACCCTTGTCAAGCACGATAAAGAGAGTTTGAGTGATTCTTATACCCGCATCAAAGGTCGGGTCAAAAGCCTTTCATTGAAAGTGAGTGAAAAGTCCTTTCTGATTAAAGGTCTCTCATTTAATGTGATCAAATTGTCAAAAGGACGAAATTGTTGTTCTTATTGATAAATTTCTCAGTGAAGCTTGGTAATTCAGGCAGATTCATGAATTATGTTTTCTTTGCCTATGCGCATGTGTTATTTTAACCTTTTCTCAGGTAAAAACAGGTGCAATGCAATTGGCTCTGTCATTTTTATAACATAAGAAGAATTCAAGTACGTTCACTCAGTGGAATAGGAGACATGATCTCTCTCATATGTTCACCAAGTGGAATAGGTGACATATCTCTTTGCGTTGCCCAGTGGAATAGATAGTACACCCCATTTCAGGTTTGCCCAATGGAACAGGCGGCATAGTTTCTCATTCCGTGTTCACCCAGTGGAATAGGTGGCACAACTAACCTCGTGCTCATCCAATGGAACATGTGATTTGATCCTTTTCGTGATTGCCCGGTGATATAGGCAACACGTCTCTTTTAATTCTTTCTTCATATCATGCGTTATTTCGCATCTGCAGGAAACTGCAGGTAACAGATAGGCAATCCTGTACCTTGAGAACCTTACTTCCAGTGGACTAGAAGTTTGGAGATCGAGGGAGTTCACAGCATTATAAATCTTTCCCTCACTTGGGCGCTTTTTATGCGATCCGTATGTAAGGCTCTTTCACCGCTCTTCATGAAGTGAGAAGCCTTAGCATATATTCCTTATTGTTTGCATATCACGAATCATGGCATTTGAAAAATTGAAATTAAAACCCCCAAAAAAATTAGAAGAAGATTATTCATCATTTTGGATGGTTTAAATTTAGGTTTCAGTCTTTGAGCGAAACCTTTACGAGCCTCCACTCAAAGAGGGGCAGCTGTTAACACCTAAATTTTGGAGACCCAATTAGTAATTCATTGCATAAAAATTAGGGATCGATCCCGGTCCCTAAAAAAATTAGTTAAATTGCATATAGATTTTAAGAGCATTTATAGTAATTGGCTCATATAGTTGCATTTGCATTGGACCGGCAGCGGATGGACATGAGTGAATGATTCTGAGCTTAACTAGACTAAGCCCACGGTAATGAAAATTTGACCTAGCCTATTAATTATCATTACCAAAATTCATTGGGGTATTTGTCAAATTGATTTGTCCTGGGAAGTGAATATAAAGAAAGAGGGCAAAATTGATTCTGTGGATTGCGTACAAAAATTTGGTCAACAAAGAAAGGGTTAAAAAAAGGAAAGGATAAAGCGCAATATATTCTAGAATTTTTGGAAGGAAATTGAGTTCTATCTTTTTCCATGAAAACCCTAGGGTATGCCACCTATAAAAGGCCATTTACGAACAAAGGTAAAGGGGGGCCTTTTCTTTTGGGGGATCTGATCACACACAAACACAGAGAGAAAATGAGAGAAAAAGAGAGAAGAGGGGTGCCCACAGCAAGCTCTTCTTGGTCACGCCTTGCTCCTGCACCTCCGTCGTTTGACGCTAACATCAGCCAGTCGTGAGCCTCAACGGTGATCCCTTGCTGCTTTGTGCTGTCCTTGCTCCACGACATTCGCTCCACCATGGACGCCAGCACCCAATCGAGACGCTCCCATCCCAAAGCCTCGTTGACGACCAGTTGCTCCAATCCGACGATTCCCTTCATTGTTGCTGCTGTTCGTGAGTCGTCTAAATCGTGGAGATCCCCCGCTGCACTTCCAGGCCACGACGTAGCTTTGCATTGTTACGGAACAGCAAACCCAGCAAGTCACCGCGGCTGTCGGACCTTCTTTTCACGATCTTAGAATTTTCTTTTGTTGCAAGATGGTTTGGGTCTTGCTAGGAGTCCAATAAATTTTCTTGCAGCACCGTGAGCAACACTCATCACGGTTCCCCCCGACTTGCCACCGAAAGAAGTCCACACTACAAGATTTTCCTTCCTTGGCCGAGAACCATCGAACTAGTAAGCTTCGCACCGCCAAGCCACGGAGACAACAATGTTGAAGGAAAAGTCAAAGAGGGAGCCAAGTGGTGGAAGTTGATTGAAGGACTTTGACTACAGTTCAAAGGAAGAGCACGTTCTGCGCACTAAAGGAAGATTCCAAAAGGGCACATCTCCACTACAAAGCCATCACCCCAGCTTGCGGCCAGTCTTGCACGACGCTGTTGTTCTTGCTGTCTCGAGCGCCCACGCCATTGTCATCGTCTCGACGTGAGCCGCGGACTATCCCGCCGTTGACGCCGCTGCTCCTCGTAGCGACACTGCTATCGCCGCTGGTCCACTGCCGTCGGCCACCATACGTTCTGCAATCCCGATTCGCCGGTGATTCAAATTTGGAAATATCCACAAATTAGGTAAGAATCTTCATTAATTCGATTTTTGTATATTTTGTCGCCTAATTTGTGAAATTGCATTATTGTTTGAATCTTCAAATATTATTCATATCAATGAAATCCTCAAGCAGATTTAAATTAGGAATTATTTCCTAATTTCAGAACGTGCTATGATCGTCAATCCGATCTCCTGAATCAAATCTTGGATGTGTATTACTTGTCAAATTTGGATAGAATTTGAAAAATTCGAAATCTTTTGAATATATCCAAGATATTCAATATAGCAAAATCTTTTCAAGATGTGATCGGTTAGGAAAATCTCCTAATCCGCAACCGCACACATGAGAATAAGTCTATCTATCAGGCTTTAGATAGGGTTATTTTCATAGCGGGTATTTCGAATTTTTAGGATCGATTTGTCAGGTTTTAGATCGAAACTTAGTTCGAAAGATTTAGTGGTTATAATCTTTCTACTAAAAGATTTGCGATTTAAATTTAAATTCGAAAATACATTAAAAATACAAAAAAATCATAAAAAAAAGAAAATCAAAAAAAATTTGCACCTTTGAGCTCTAAGTCAAAATTCATCAAAATTGCCAAATTGAGCGTTTTTCTTGAGATTGGTACCAAAAAGACGTTAGGATAATCTAGCGTAACCAAGTCCCTGGATTTATAATCTTTAGTTCGTAGAAATAAAATAGTACTCCCACTATTTTATTTAGGTTTCTAATCAACTACCTTAAATGATTAGTGGCGGCTCCTATTAAAAATATTTGCATGCTCATAATTGGACCTAAGTTGTGAATTGGTAGAGTTTGGGAGAATTCGAGCTAGGTTAATTAATTTAATTGATCTAGTAATCCATTAGCCTAAGATCGGAAAACCTGATTTTTAGGTCGCGACAATGTCTATACAATAGAAACATTCAAATAAGCAAGATATAATTTGATAGATATAATAAAGTGATGACCATGCTACTCATGAGTGTTTGCTGTCGGGTTGATTAATATGAAATCATTGGGCATGCAAAGCTTTTATGCGTTTTATATTATTTTACCATATTATATTACCTTGATAAAATTTAAATGTGCAAATTTTTAAATCCGTAAAAGGCGCGGGTCTCCAACTTAATGTAATTAGGGTGCCACGTATTTTAAGTTGGGTCAATCGTGTCCCACTCAACTTCAAAATCTTTTTATTTATATTATGAATTGTTTTGAATAAACGTAATAGTTGACACCATTTTTTTGAGTTCTGATACCACTAAATTTCTTAAAGAACAATTGGATCCCAATAGAACTCAAAAAATCCAAATCGAAATAAAAGACGCATTAATAATAAATTCACTTAACTATTTAAATGCTTAAACACTAACAAGAATGATTAGAAATTAAGTTTTTTAGTCCTTAAACTTTCATTTTATGTGATTATAGTCTATAGCTTTCATTTAAAACCCGCTCATAATCCCGATATGAAATATATTTTAGTAACTTTTAGATTATTCATTTCGCCTTATAAATATATTGAGATGAGAAATTGGATGCAATATTTGTGACCTAAATTTTGTGTAACCATAGTTTCCTAACACTAATTTGCGTGTGATTTGAATTAAAATTTTTGTACGTGTCCTGATTTCAAGGATATGGTTCGGCTAGTTAAGGAATCATTTAGCCTAAGAAATCATTTTGGGACTAAGTCGACCAATAGCAAGAAACATGCCATGTTTGAAGTAAATGCGAGTCAGGAACCAAAATGAACATATGAAAGTTGAGGGCTTGAATTCTAAAGTAGTCGCATATCTGTAAGAATGTGAATTTTTTCGCTTTTGTAAAATTGAAATATGTATTTTATTATAAATGATATGTTAAATTGTATGCTATTTTATATAAATCTTCCTCTCTTGAACAAAATAAATTCGACATTTTACATATCAATGTAAAATATATGGACTCGATAACAGCTAGGAAATTTCTAATTATCGTTGTTATATGACATAGGAAAATTATATGTGTAATTATTATATACAAAATTTTGAATTTTCAATAATTGCTAATTTGCAATAGTAAACTCCTTAGAACTAACGTCATTAAAAGTGACGTTTTTATTTTTATTTTTGTTGAACAGGACTCATGATATTGAATGAATCAAGCGTAAATCCTAGTTTGAAGCAAAATGCCTGGAGTGCAAGAAAAACACTCTTTATAAGAAAACTAATCAATCATCTATCTACAAATTAGAGTCCTATATGTCACCGGTGGTAAAATTAGACTTGTTCTGTTTTTTTAAGTCATTTGAGTAAAAACATATCTCCCAAAATCACTAAAGATTCACAATATATACCTTGTCCATGATCTATTGTGCGTGTGTGGAGAGAGAGCTTTCAAATATACTAGCTAGCGGGTATTAATGGGTTTAATGCATGGGGATAACTTTAGAAATATAAAAGTGAGAGAAGCCACTTTCCCATAATACAAATAGTCTGACCTGTCTGTGTATGTACGAGTATAAATGAAAGAGTGATGCTATATGTATTAAAGTTTTATTAAAAAAAAGCCTTACTAAATGATATGGCCTATGCAATGTCGTTACTATTTGCGTAGATTAAGTAAGAATACTGCAATGAACATTAAAACCAAAAAAAGCCATAAATTGAACGAGATCGAGGCTTTCCTATTCTATTATTTGTTCTTTGTTGAGTAGCACAATCCCTAACGTTTTCCTCTCACATATTATTCGATCTTCTTGACTAGCACCTGTAAATTTTTACATTTGGGGCCAAAACTTCTTCTTTTGGTTGAGCTTTTTCCTTTCGGTGTAATTTATAAGCTGTACTTTTTTCAATCTTAGAAAGAGATTCTGGTCACATATTTTACTTATGCGAATGTGGTCCCTAATTTGGAGCTCCTGATCCCAGATTTACTAAAGAAGATACTCGGACAAAACATGCAGCTATTTGCAATGACCGACTCCAAAGGTGGTAATGTATTCCACTTAGCAGCTTACATGAATCAGACCAAAGTATTCGAACTCTTAGGACCGCAAACTGAATATTTGGCCCGAGAAAGGGACATGAGTGGGGATCTTCCCATTCATATGGCGGCCAAGATGGGTTATGTTGACCTAATCCAAAAGCTACATCCGGTATCAAATTTGCCAAATGGGCAAGGACAAACTGTTCTTCATGTCGCGGTAAAATATGGGAGAACTTCAGCAGTGAGATATATACTCAGTCATCTAGAACTGGGGAAGCTGATAAATGAAAGAGATCATACCGGAAATACACCATTGCACTTGGCTGCCATGCATTGACAACCCGCCGCTTTGATTCGTCCTGTGCTGGATCAAAGAATTAACCTCTTCCTTCATAACCACAAATGCTTGGCTGCTCATAACATTGCTCTGGATCGCTTCAAAAAGGAGCCTACGTTACGGAAGGTATGTAACATGAACAGTCACTATCTTTTTTTTTTTATCAACTTACTGGAAATTTCTTAGATTAATACCTTAGTTAAGCGTAAATCTTGTATTCAAATCATTATGTCTTCCAGTCGATAGCATTGTTGAAGCATTGATCAATTTTCTAGAATAGCCGAGACTCCTCTAGGATTAATGTCCTGCAAATCTCTAATTTAGTCTTAACAGGAGGTAGTTAAAGCTTGTGGCCATGAATATGTCCGCAGGCAGAAACAAGTTAAATATCTCCGACAAATGCATAGATAAATTTGTCTAATTCTTGATTAATTGTCACTGCTGCATTCTCTCTTTTTTTTTCTTTTTTCTTTCAAAAAGCCAGGGGTCAACGTGGCTAATTTTGACCACTCTACAATGGCATAATCTCATAACATTATGATAAAGTCAACCTATGACAGCGACAAACTGTTGTAGTTATGAATTAATAGATCAATGCAAGTGAACAAAACGAGATATGTTTCTTCAATTCACGTATCTCTTAAGTTCATGAATCTTTTCAATTCATAAATCTCTTTAATTCATGTATTTCTTGAATTTATATATCTCTTGAATTCATGTATCTCTTTAGTACATGATTTCTCAAACTCTATAAATTGATTTGAACTATTCTTCATTTAAAAAAAATAAAAAAAGAATCTCCGAAGGTGTATGTGCATTCTATAGAAGCAAACCCGATTCCATTGACCACCTTTTTTTCGGTTGTGCTGTCACTGGGACCTTAACTTTATTTTGGGCCAATAACCGTAGCATAATCTGGCAAAATAGAACGTGGCAAGAAAACCTCCATTGGGCCATCCAAATTATAGGGGGTTAGAACTTTCATCAGCAAATTGCTCGATTTGCTCTTGGCACAATGTGCCATATTATCTGGTCGGAAAGAAACCACATTCTATTCAGGAATCATCCCGTTTTCATGCCAGCTCTCCGCAACCATCTCACTAAACTTGTTAGGGACAAAGGCTTGTCTATGAAGCCTATTGCTGATAACGTCCGCAACAGAAGAATCCAGCAAAAATGGGGCATCTCCCCTTCCATTTTTGAGTAATCTTTTGATTACTTTGTAAGTAGCTTATAGGTCTCTATTTCTTCTGGCCATCTTAGTGGCCTTGGTGTTGCGCGCTCATGTTTGTAGCCTCGGTTTTAGTCGCTACACCTTTATACCTGTCGGGACATGTTTTGTGTCGCCTCAAGTGCGAGTTTTTTGTGTTTCGACTACCTTCTCTGTATGTCGTGTGTTGAAAAGTACATAAAATTCTTTCATTACCAAAAAAAAAAAAAGAAGAAGAAAAACAGCGCATTGCTTCAGTTCAATTTTCTCTAAGGGTGCAAACTGGTTCGAGAAGTGTTTGAATGAGTTTCGCTTGCATAGTGCTAATACAAACTGGTTTGAGATGTTGTATCTTGGGAGGCATGGTTCGTAAATTTGCATAAAACCATTGACATGAACTAATCATCTTAAGGAGATTCAGTATTCCGTACATCATCTCATGTTTAATTATGTTACAATTTTATAGCAGTTTTGCTAGTTCAAAATTTGTTTTGTAATTGTGTCCTCATTACTTGTGAAGAATAGATATTCAATATATTTACTCATGAATTGGTCATTATTCAAGTTGTTATCGCTTTCTCAAAGTTATTATTTCTATTTACTTTTTCTGATTACAAGAAATAGTATTGTGTTACGTATAATTGCCTACACAAACAATATACATTTCATTCATGCCTCTTTTTCATCTAAAATGAACTTGTACTCTAGCGTTGATTCTTTAAAAAGAGCTGACGTTGCATCTTTAGAAGTAAAAGTTTCCCTTTAAATGAGTAATTTAGTGTTCTTTCCTGTTATTGATATGGTAACGATTTGCTCTTTTTTTCCTTTTTATGTGCTCCCGATCTCAGCAATTGACATTAATGGTGGTACACTCCACAGTTGGGAAAAGACCAAATGTAAGCAGAGACTTATTCGTACTTAGGCCGGAATCTCGAGATGAAGCGCTTTTAATGTCCGCCTTGCGCGTAAAGAAGCTAAACATGGACCACGTGAAGGATGCGATCAATATCCGTCTTCTGGTGGCAACGCTTGTGGCCACTGTGACTTTCTCAGCTGGTTTTGCAATCCCCGGAGGATTTAACAGCTCGGACACAGCCTCTAAAGATGACCGGGGCATGGCTACTATGCTGGACAAGAGATTGTTTCAGGCCTTTGCAATTTGCAACACCATTGCAATGTTCTCCTCAATGGCCGCGGTCACCAACCTCAACTGGGCGCAGCAAAATGACGTTAAAGCTGCGATAGCTGCGCCCAAGCACTCAATTCTGCCCCTAACAATTGCACTCCCGGCGATGTCCGTCGCTTTCTTAACCGGTGTTACCTTAATCGTTGGCAAACTCCCTTGGCTTGCTAACACCATATTTTATGTGGACTTGTTTTTCTCATCATTATCTCTGGCGCTAAGTTGTTGGAGTACCGTCCCTTACTTTAGTCTCGTCCTATCCGTCGTCTGATATTCTGGCTTGTTCACGCTTACATTTATTTGGGGGGAGCTGAGACGTACCTTTCGGATGACTTGGAAGACGATGGAACAACGATCGGGACCTTGGCTAGTCGGCCTCTGGATGGTGCTGGCGATTACATGACTAACGACTCGGTGACAGCAAAATGTGGGGATGTGCCACATCATCCTAATCAATAATTTCAGTTAATAATTCGATATTACCTATGATTTTAATAAATGTATATATTCGCCTTAGTGTGTTTCATTCATTCTACAATTGATTTCCTGTTGCGTTATTTTAATGGTGATTGTTAAAGTATTTAAATAAAACCCTATCTTCTTCAAATAGCTTAAACTTTTAATACTTGGATATAGTCCCACAAAATTTCACATGATATCAGAAAGGTAAATTCTAAGTTCATACCTTTCGAGGCCCTATCTACCACCTCGGTTATTTATTTTTCTATTTTAGTTTTGGGTTAATACCGCGAAAAACCCCAAATTGGTACGTCTGTGATAATTTTACCCAAAACTAATTTTTTGACCATCAAAAACCCCAAATTGATACACCTATAACAAATTTACCCTTAGTTTATTTTCGTTAAATTTTACTGTCAAATTGTCTTGTTAAACGACACACACCAACAATTGACGGATGTACCAATTTTATGTTTTATCCTCCGTTTGTCATAAGTGTACCGGTTTGTGATTTTTGTGGTATTAATTCAATTTAATGGAAGCTAACGAAGGATAAATTTATCACAAATGTACCAGTTCGGGGTTTTTATTGGTCAAAAAATTAATTTTTGGTAAATTTATCATAGGTGTACCAGTTTAGGGTTTTTCTTGATCAAAAAATTAGTTTGGAGTAAAATTATCACAGGTGTACTAATTTGGGATTTTTCGTGATGTTAACCCTTTAGTTTTAGAGCAAAGTTCACTCTACGCTTGAAAGGGAGTATTAAAGTACTTGAGTTAAATCACTCATTCGTCTAATAGTTTAAGTTCTTAGACATTCCACGAAATTGCATGATGATGCATGCGTCCTGTGACATGCTATGTCAACTAAATTGATGAGTGGTTCATTTCATATGTTTCCCCACTCTGGAAGCAAACCAATTGAGCAAGTAGAAGCTCACGATTTTATGAAATCGCGCGTCTAGAGCGGCCATGGACGATTTACCTGTCCAATTTGCAACACTCTCGAGTCACAACATCCTAGGCACTCACTCACATGTCCCGTATGTAAATAAAATGATCCTAATCCACTATTTCTCTAAGTTGAGCTTTTGGCAAAGAAAACGATTTTTTTTTAAATTTTCTCATCACTCCTCACAGAAATTCAATTTTTTAGCCCACTGCTTGCACCCTTTTCATTTGCTCACTTCTCTCCTTCCTAAACAAACCATAAGGAACTTTTGCACGGCGGAACTTGAATGAACTTGACGAGTGTTTATAGACCTGGCCTTTTGGGCATATATACAAACAACGAATTGACTTCTTAATCTGGCTTAGAGCAACGTGAGTATTCTGCTTGCAATATATCGAAACACTAAATTGAACGACATAAACATGCTTTTTGTTTATGTTACTATTTTGTGATTAGAATGGCCATATTTTGTGTTCCATGGAATTATCATGGGCAATTGGCACTCAATTTCTATGCATCCAAATGAGATGGGTGTTTGATCCCTATTTAGGTATAATCTAGTGACCAACGAACATAGAAATCTAATCAGAGGGCGAGATAAAAAGGAATTGCAATACCTAACTCAGGGAAGGGGGAAATTGTGGAAAAGCAACTAGATATGTAATTTTCCTCCTCTAACCTCTGCTTTTATTTTATGCTGGCTGGTATCGACATAGAGAATGGAACTTTCGTCTGATTTATTCGACAGTAATCGTAGTGGAATATCAGTATATGTCACGTGCAATAAATGTCTGATTTACATTCCTTCCTTCGTCCTTAAGATAGCAATATCATTAACCTACAATGGCATTGCCTGCTTGTCATTGTTTACTGGGCTCCGTTCCACAGATGCAAATCAGTTATCCCTATGGTGGATCCGTTTGTTTTCTCCATCTTTAGATCCTGACACATGTTCATTCAATTCCAGTCCTCATCGCACTTGATCCACCATACCACCAAACCCTAGCACAGCACCAAGCCCTCTTTTTTATCTCTCTCTTCCCCCTCCACATCCACAGCCACCTCTAAGCTGACCACATGCGCCTGCTCTGGTCATAGGTAACGGTAGAGTTGCCGATGCCGTGTCCAGGCCGACCACTGCTGTGCATCCAAGACATGCCATCCGAGCCATGCCACTGTCTGCCGTCGTCCCAGTAGTATGCTGTGTCTTTTCACGCATGCAGGCCTATTAATCTAAAGGCACACCTCCAAATCTAGACCAGCGGCATTGTAGGTCGAGGTAGAGCTCAACTCCGCATTGAGTTCTGCCACATGCAACGAGCTTGACGGCGATGTCATGCTCAAACAAAGACAACAAAGGGTTTTGCAAAGAGAGATGGACGGATGTAGAGAGATGGGGGTTCTGGGGACAAAGATGGAGAGAGGGAACTCATCGCTGGGCACAACGGCGATGGCAAGGCGACGGATCTCGACGGTGGCAGCTAAGATAGAGGCTCAGCACCTTGGCCGATGGAAGTGAACGAGCTGGATTCTGGGAAGAGGGTTGAAGAGTGAGAAAGAGAGAGGAGGGGGGATTAGCTTTGGGGTTTTGTCCTTGTTATAGAGTGGATCAGACAAAAATGAGGTCTACGTGACATCATCGCATGCTGGGAGCCAGCAGCTCTGCGGCCCTGTTCCACCTATTCTTGGTTACGGCTAGAACTGTAATTTAGATGCAAAATAGTGGCATTGTGGTCATTGCGACAATATTCCGATACTCAATGAGCTAACTGAAAGAAAGTTAAACAGTAGTGGCTACCCTTTTTACTTGGGAAGGGGGAGGTGAAAAGTTCGAATCCTCGCTTCTCAAAGGGGCTAGGGGTGGGAACGTGTAATTCAAATGTGGGTTTCAACTCCTACACTCTGTAAGAGACAGAGCAAAACTCTGAGAGTGAGTTGAGAGTTAGAATAAGACAGATAAAAAAAAACTAAAAGAAAGTTGACTTTATAATCTTTCAATTTATTGACGCGAGATATTAAGAGAAAAGCCCTTAGCAACCACCAGAGATGAAGATTAGGTTGTGCGCATGTAGATGCAATATGAGATAGTTATATATACATACAATCATAAATACATTCAGTATGTTTATCTTGAAGTTTACAAAAGCACAATATTTTGGTCAGCAGCCTCTAGCGAGCGCCGGGCTCAAAGGCTAAAACAACTCGCAAAAAGCCCGTGGGATTTTCCCCTCGGTGCTTAAGAGGAGACAATTCAGGGTTTCATACGGAAGATGAAACATAAAACAATCGGCTGTGTATAGAAATACCATGGAATTTGATTAATGTAGACCTCATTGTCAAAGCCCTACATGCTATTGGAAATATGAGTACCTATGTAGGCACATTTTATGGGCCAATATTGTCTGTTGGTAATATTTTCCTCCTACGAAGCCTCAGATCCATAGACCACATGTTATGGATATCACCAATACGTAAATTTTAACTAAAATTTAAATTTTAATGATGTTTATGGCAGTGTGGCCCACCAATCAGAGATACGATTGGAGAGAGTTCCATCCCACTAAGGTCGGAGAAAAATTTGGTCTTTTGACTATATTAGGTTTCTTTTATTCTATTGGAAAAAAGCAGAGGTGGCGCCAGCATATGTTTTGTGGGATGCACCCCCGGACCACACAATTTCTAAATTATGCCAATTTGACCCAGTTATTTTACATATTTTCCCCCAATATGAGCCATCTAAGATTAGTATGCCTGAGTTATGGAGCAAAAGGATCTGACTTATAAACACACTCTATCCGTAAACTTTTACATAGTATTACTACGGTCACTAACATGCATTTGCCTTGCCAAATCGGACAATGTTTTTGGATGACTTTTGGACTGTCTATGTCGATTAGAAAAATTACATCGTGTGATTCAATTTAATCATGTACAATAGCCGTGACTAGAACTATGTTGCAATTTTAGTCTCCTCACATTTATTTGAATCCAAGTTACCATCATTGCACGTGATTTAGACTCTAACAATGTTATTACATGAAATTTTTGGCTAAGTTGTAAATTAACTCGATTACATGTAAAAAGTTATTGGTATTTCACACAAACATGAGTTGTGGACCGAAACCACATAACTATGGATTGGATGTACGAAATCTAACTTTCAAGAGATAGATAGCCATAACTGCAGTAAATATCAAACTTTAGGATCATGAATGAAATTTCTCCGAGCTAAAAAGTAATTTTCCTTTGCTTGTTGCCCAACCGAGAAAATTTCCAACCTCCACCACTGGAAAAAAGCATCATGGTTTTCTTCCATCATAAATTTGACGGTTGATTCATCAAGATCCGAAGACAATGCGGCATTCAATCCTGTAGCTTGATCTGCTCGAAAATAATCGCATGTGAATCACAAATAGACGTCAAACCAAGTAAAACCAACCTACAGGACCCTAAAAGGTTTGTGAACTTATTCCTGGGACCACGGTCTTATGTTCTGACGTCGTTTTCCTTCATTTATTTTCCACCTAATTTGGAAGAGTGATTACTTGTTGTTAGGCGCAGAGGCATCGTCGCCAGCTACCGAACGGAGTAAATGACTTGGTAGGTTGGGACATAGCATTTATAGTCTATTAATTAAAAAAATGGTACGACGTTAGCATTCAGCATTCACTTTAATTATTGGTAGGTTGGAGCAACATGTTTCACGTGAACGATAGAAGCATGCAAGAAGCCCCGGGTAGAAGCACAAGTCGCTCCACTCATACAGTTAAAACTAAAACAGAAGAGAAGAATTTCTGTATATTCGATGATAAAAAGATAAGGAGTATTATAGGCTTTACAGGTCAACTATCTATGGCCACAAAATATTACATAATCAATTACAATCAATCACAAAGATATCCAGAATGTTATAGTTATTTGGAATATCATAAAATAATTTAAGGTAATCTAAATATATCTAACACATACAAAGATTTATGCTTTTATAAATTATTGACTTTGATGACATACCATGGGGGCTTTCATTTCTATTTTTTTAGGAGATAAAGTGAGTGTTAGGAATTCTTTGTTCATATCGTTGTACAGCAAGAAGATGCACATCATCCTTACCAAAAAAAAAAAAGAAGATGCACATCATCCAAATGTAAATTTAAACAAAAAAATCACACAATAATAAATATAAAAAAAGAAGAAGAAAAACCCAAATCTCTCTCTTTCTCTCTCTCTCTCATAGCAACCGCTGCAATAACTGCGATGTCCCCAACCCCATCGTCATCGCGCAACTGTCATCCAACACTGTCTTCAAGCTCAATCCAATGGCACTTACTGCCAGCATTTGCTAGGCAGCTCTCTCTCTCTCTCTCTCTCAAACAGACTTTTTTAGAGAGAAACTGGAATGGTTTTTTTTTATAATGACATAAACGGTCCTTAAACTTTACCTCAATATGCAATGTGATCTTTGAACTTTTAATTTATTTAATATAGTCCATAACCTTTAACATAATATTCAACGTAGTTCTTGAACTTTTAATTTGTTTAATGCGATCCCTGAACTTTTGGTACATGTTCAATTTAGTCTCTAATGAAAACTATATTAAATATTTTCATATAGTGTAGGGACTAAATTGAACATGTATCAAAAGTTCAGGAACCACATTGAACATTAGGTTAAAGGTCAAGGACTACACTGAACAAATTAAAAGTTATGGACCATATTGCACATTAGACCATAGTTCAAGGACTATTTGTGTCATTTTTCCTTTTTTTATTAGGATTTTGGGTATAATCAGGCTATGGGAAATACTCAAGCGATTGAGTAGTTCCAATATTTGCTATATTTTGCTTGTTTGGTACTTAAATGATATAAATACTCTAATAGTTCTCGTCTTCATATTTGAGTTTAGATCTGGCCTAAAATTATGGCGTGAAGATATATTGATCAGAAGACAAATAAGGGATATAAAACACTCTCATCATTTTTGGTTCAAAGAACCCCTATCCGATTCAAAATTAGTGCGAGATAAAGGTTTCGAGGATACCTAGTGTCTTCGAATTGGTGGATGTGCGCATGAGGACATGCATGATCGATCGGAGGATTGGATTTGATCATTCATGAGATGCACGATGGCAACGATTCATCAAGCCGGCGCCGGACTAATGTACACTGAATTTTGCCTTGTCAGGCAATTTGGTGGTCTCACAGTAATTAGATTTGTATTTTGTTGTGCCGGGGTAAAAAACCTACTTTCTTATTTTGACTTAGCCCAACTCACAATAGAGCATTAGAGAGCTGTGAAAGAGACATATTTGAGACAGAAACTCTAATTTACGATTTTTCTTTTAGGATTTTGGGTGTGATTTGGTACGAGAAATATTCGAGTGATTGAGAGGCTAGAGCACTTACAATACTTTGCTTGTTTAAAGTAGTACATCTCATCAATCTCTCTCTGTAGAGTAGGCATACCTAGTCAAACCACCACACAAACTGTGACGTATTATTAATTTCTTGCGCTTAAATTCTCGCAGCGAACCGTTTGTCTTTATGTCGCAATCTTGGCAACAATTTTAAACTCGGAACTTTCTATTCAAATGCCATGTAAAATTTTATATAATTTAATTAAGTATTATAAAAATTTAAAATGAATTAAATGAATTTATTGTTTGATATTTAAATGATAAACAAGATAAGATGGATTAAGATTCCGAATGCAATTAATTACACAGATATATAGACCGGTCTGATTCTCTCTCTCTCTCTCTCTCTCTCTCTCTCTCTCTCTCTCTCTCTCTCTCTCTTCTCTCTCTCTCTCTCTCTCAACTCTATTTTGTCAACAACATACGTCTATTACTTTTGAGGAGGGAACCAGAAGTCGGATAGCCTTGTTGCCTTGCAATAACTACGTTACTTGCATAGCTTGGCTATCGAAGTAGGGATATCTATAGAAGAGGAGGACGACAGCATGAACAACTCGATCATCTGGAGGAGCCACTGGGAGAGAATGAATAATGCTTTGACGGCCGCATGAACCACGGTGCAACAAGATCCAGCAAGAATGTATGCAATTGCTTGAAGACTGGCGAATGTCATCAAAGGCGCTAATGTCGAAAAGTTCATTTTCGAGATCAAAAGGTGTTGGAAGTGCACCGCAGAAACTCAATACCCTCACCTAAGGAAATCACCAAAGGAGAGCATAATTCAGATTTGTCAATATATCCAGTTGGATTCACATTCACTCAAAAACCTCCATGTTCAAGGTAGGCGCGCGCGCGCGTTTGCACACACATATATATATATACATATAAAATGACAATATGTATTATAAAATTTTATAAAATTCGAGACAATTATAAATATCAAACAACAATGTATTTTATATAAATATGTATATCGTTTATGGGTTAGTTAAACAGATCAAATAAATTGTTGGGTGTGACAATGACGTGTATGACGTGATGTTCTAGGAGTATACAAATGTTCTTCTTGCTATCGGATTGAACCTCCGAAACTCCAATATATTGGCAAACCAATCTCGTTCGCTCTTTTGATAAATATAATTTATTGTGCAAATCGCTGAATTAATATGTGGCGTTATTTTGATATTTCAAGTGTGTGAAAGTGGTTTTGGTCTAATAGATCAAACGAACATATTACGTCAACTCAGACAGACACCTTTCGGTTGTTCACTCTTCCTAGATAAAAGTCCCCTTGAAAACCAAGGGTGCGCATGATAACCATTCTGGTCCGGAATGAGTTCCTGAACCAGAAATAGATTTTTCTATTTCTGGTTCCTGGACGAGTTTCGGGGAAAAAAAACCCGTTTGATAACGACAAAAAATTTCTGTTTCTAGAACAGAAACCCGTTTGATAACAGCACGAAATTTCTGGTTCCCGAAACAAAAACCCGTTTGATAAACAACATAAAATTCTATTTCCAGGAACAGAAATCCATTTTTTTAGAAATGAAATAAAAATAAAAAAAATCTGAAAAATTCATAAAAATCTTTAAAAAAATTCCGAAAATCTCAAAAATTTGAAAAATTCTAGAAAAAATCATCAAAATGTTGAGAAAATAAAAAAAAATTCAGATTTCGGGAAAATAGGAAATTTGTTGAAATTTCGGGCTCAAATATTCACAAGCAACTGAGATGGAAAGCGAATTTAAGAGACGGACGAACCTTGTGCACACCTCGCATACTAGTCTCCTTGTGCAAAAGTTTTAAAACCTAACAGATAAATGATTGAGCACATTGATCCTTATAATCCGTAAATTGCCCAACAACAAAATGCTGCAGTTTTGCTAAATATCAAGAAGAAGACGATCTTTGCCATATTCTGTTCATATGAAGTAGTGATGAGCAGCTTTATAATGCAGTACACTAAATATTGTAATATCAGCTGCTATTTGGATTGTATAAATATAGGAATTCACCATCATGACTTTGATATAAACTGAATCGTGCCTTTTACATTACTACTGCTCACAAAAATTGCAGCTTCTGCAAGTTTCTATAAACTACAGAGGTTAACAACTATGAATTCCTGGGCGAAGATTTTCTTGTCATCAATTGAAAACTAAAACAGAAATGGACTTCCCGAAAAACCCGAAGAAATCACTCCTGGTACTGATTCCTGCAGTAATCGCAGATGGCGAAGATGATTCGGCTGCCAAATACAGCCTCACTTAACTTGCAAGTAGGGAGCTCTGTCCCTTTTGCAATCTTCAAATAGGTCAGATGCTCCAGCAGAGGAGGCCAAGCCCTCTTGCTACCATTACGCCAATCTGGCTGAAGATATAACTCTTCATCCAAATCCCAATTTAAGGCCCACAACCCAGCATCAATGGTTGGCGAAGCCTGTGACATAGATGAAAATTGACCTAGAGTCAGTATCACACAGCACTACCCAACTTCTGTCCCTGGTTTGCCACAGGCAACAATTGAGCTGGTTCAAAGACAAAAGCAAAACATAATCAGATCGCCAACATGCTAATCAATGGACTCACATTAAAGTAGCTAGATGCCAAGGTATTCGAAATTTAATTGGAAGATCAAGACTTTACTAATATAACTATACCAAAAACCTTGATAGACTCTTACTACTAAGGCTAATACTAACCACGTGCAGGTTATTTACAGCCATCCAAGGATAGAAGTTACCTCAGTCAATACTATGCTTTGGCAAATCGAGCAATCTTGGAAAGTACAGTTCTTAGAGTTCTCATACCAGCTCCAGATTTTGAGCTCACCATCATCTGAAGTGAAACCAAGGAGAGATAATCACTTCTCAGTCAAAAAGACATCACTGACAAATTATATTCCCAATCACATGGTATTTCATACCACAGGTTGAATGGACTTGTTTGAGCTCAGACTCTGCGTAATTTAGAAGCATTAAAAGACATTAGGTTTTACAGGATATATCTGGGGTAAAGTAAAAGCTGATGAAAATTAGTACATCAATAACCTCTTCAATTTGCATCGCACGGCGTGCCACATCAATTGGAAACACCAGATCTGTCTTGGTTAGAACAATCTGATATTTAGTTTGAGATCTACAAACAAACAAGAATTGTCCATCAATTCTTAGCATATGTATCCCAAGTAGATGTCTCGACTTTAAGGGCATGTTCTTGGTTACTAGCTACTAGTTTTGCAAATAATGCACCATCATAAATGATTTACCTACGGTGGTGGCACTGCACATTCTTTGAATTGAACAACTACTTGCAAAAAGATGCATTTAAGCAATGATGCCGAAGGAAAAGAGATCCCCCCCAGCTAAGAGAAAGGGAAGATATCATCCAATAAATTCAGAAAAAAAGGATCATCCGATCTAACATTATGCCAGACAGCTTCTAATCAGACAAATCCTGCCAAAACGCAAACAACCAACAAATGCCGATTGACCAGGCCAAGAATTTGCCAAACGATCCAAACTTTCCAGGGTTAGCTCAAACTACCCATCAACTATTTAAGAAAAATCACCAACAACCGAGTCACCGACAAGACCGGCAGAGTTGATCATCCAATAAGAATAATCACTGGAATTTGGAGTCCTATCCAACTTATGTAATTTTGATGCGAACGCCCAACAGATCATGTTACACTCTCAAATCCCAGGACAGCAATTCAATCAATTGACAAAACAGGGGACGCATACAAAGCAATCACGACAGCATCAGCCCCCGAATCAAACACTAAAAACAACCAAATTTTTCCCAAACTGACCGAGGGAAAGCAACGAACGCCAAACTCCCACGAATGGTCATGCGCAAAAGGCAAAGTCACAGGGATGGAAAACTGAAGTTAAATTTACTACAATATTATTGCATTTTTTGCTAGCTATCATCCAAAAGGGGAATGATGCTTATGAAGTCTGTTAGCAATTCTTGTTCCCCATCCAGTTGGGGAAACCTACGTTAATGTTGAACGAGGTTTAAAAAAATTGCACAGAAATCATTCTATAGAAATCTTCCTCCATTCACAGAATTCATAATATTCGGACAACTCCCAAGCAGTGGAAGACTTCGGAGATGCACATCAATTTTTAAAAAACACAAATCATCAGAGTTAAATCAACAAGATTCGCAAATTTCAGAACAGTTGAAGAACTCCCAGTCGAAGATTTCAAAGAAGAAATTGCATACCTGAGTTGAACCTCGAAGAATTTTGACACGAACACTTCGAAGAAGTGGAAATCGAACCCGACTGCAAAATTACCCAGATCAAATCAGTGAAAAAATCGGGCGAAACACTGGCTTTCAAAAATAGAAACCCATTTACTTCACCAATTTGGAGTTCGCTACCAATTATGGAGCAACTGTTCAGTGGTCAGAATGTTCCCACGGCGAGCTCGACCGCCGCCCACGGCGAGGCCGCTCGGCCTCGGCCAGATCTGGGCGACGGCGAGCTCGACCGCCGCCCATGGCGAGGCCGCTCGGCCTCGCCCAGATCTGGGCGACGGCAAGCTCGACCGCCGGCCCTGGGCGAGGCCGCTCAGTCTGGGGGAGGCCAAGCGGCCTCCCCCAGGGCCGGCGGTCGAGCTCGCGGTCGCCCAGATCTGGGCGACGGCGAGCTCGACCGTCGCCCACGGCGAGGCCGAAGCTGACCCCCTCGATCACGGCGACTTCCAAATCCAGAAAAGAGAGAGATGAGAGGAGATTTGCGCACGATCGGAACTTACGTGGAGCAGGAGCGAGCGGCCCTGGCTTCCTCTCGGTCGGAGCAAGCGAACGAGTGGCTTGGCTTCCTCTCTCGACGGCAACTGAAGAGAGTAGAGAGAGAGTCGGGCAGAAGAGAGAGCTCGAAGGAGACGAGAGAGAGATGTGTTGAAGAAAATCGATTTCTTCGGAATGAGTTCTCACTTTTGGTCCAGAAACGAAAAACCTAGTTTTTTCTGTTTCTCATTTTTGGTCCAAAACGAGTTCCGGGACAAAAACTTGTCCCGGAAATAGAAAAATTAAATTGCGTTAACAAACGGGTTTTTGGGCCAAAATTGATTTCGGGAGCAAAAAACCAGTTCTGGACAGAACCAGAATGGTTATCATGCGGTACCCAAATGTCCAATGATCCTCCGTACTTGAGACCCCAAAGTTTACTCAACAAAGGTTCAACAAGTCAGATTTTGGAAGAATCATCAGGAATATAACCGGTCGAAACCGGTCAAATGTGAGGTGGCTAGCTAAGGATCACCTAGATTGGGGTGAATAGGTGATTTAAAAAAATTCTTGACATATTTAAAGTCGAAATAAGAGATCAAGAACAAAGTCTGAATAATGTTTAGATTTAAAATAGTTTTTTCTAGCAATTGTGTAAATGTGCAATGTAATAAATGAATTGAGTTTTAAGGGATGAGAAAATCTGCACACAAGACGTATAGTGATTCGGCTTAGATCAAGCCTACGTTCACTCTTCCATACTGACATCCTACTTGCTAGATTCCACTAGATGATCAATGAAGAGATTACAGATTTTGAGTAATAATATTCTGTGAATGATAAGTCACTCTATCTCACTCAGTCATTCTATCTCACTCAATCACTCTTACTGTATATCTCTCAAGATCATAGATTTTAGCTCACGAAGGACAAGTAGTAAAGATCGGAGTATGTTCAGAGTTTGGAATTGTTGATTCTTGATATCATCCCTCTTTCTGCTCCTCAACACTTGGTCTCCTTTTGTACTCATTTACTTTCAATCTAGCCGTTGGACTGTCTTTAGAGAATCATCTTCCAATCTTCAGTTTTGAACAGATGTGTATAAAGAGGATTTAGTAGCCGTTGAGTGACAAAGTCTGAATCCCGCTGAATCTGGTTGCCCATACAACCAAAATCTTGATTTTCATAAGTAGAGCTTCTCCATTTGATAGGAAACTTGCCTCGAAGTTAATTGTCAATCAATTTTAGATATTCTACATTATTAATTTCCCTTGCAAAATAACTTTTGAGATTGAGTCAATCAAGACTTTTGATTTGTGAAATCTAAGTCAAATTACTAGCCGTTGTGTATGTTTTGAGTTTGTGTCAAAGTTTGGATATAATTCGATTCTATATAATTTGGTCTTGCATTCAAAACCTATGTCAGGATGGGTTGTTCTTTAAAATCTGAACCTTTCAATTCCTTTATGAAGTTTAAAGTTCTTCATCTGCCGTATAAAGTCTGAACTTTATCTTTTGCAGTTTAAATTATGAACTTCTCCTTCTACCATATATAAAGTCTGAACTTCTTGAAGTAATAAGCTTGCCATCTTCAAAGTATAACTTCCTGAATCAAAATATTTCAAAATAGTTATCATACTTATAAAACACTTACGAACAGTTTTGTTAACTTCAAAATCTATTAAGAGGTTTTCCTAATAAAATGAGGTCCTCTATAAAATTAACTACGGTGCTAAAGTTGCATTTGATGAATGAATTGTTTTCAACATCAAATTTTTTAGAGCATCTGTTAACAAGACAATCTCAAAATTTATCGTCAAATAAAGCACCCAAGCCAAAAACGGAATTGATTACGATGATTTTTGGATTGAAGAGGCAAAAAAGCTTACTTGAGAGCTAATTGTATGATGGAGAAAGTTCAAACTTTGGGATAGACAATTTTGTGGCTAATAACCGCGCATGATAACCATTATGTTTATCTGATTTTCAATTTTTTTATTGTTGGGAATAGATTTGGAACAAAAATCCGTTTGGTAAAACAATTTCATTTTTCTATTTCTGGAACATATTTTTAGCTCAGAAATAGGTTTGAAACAAAAATGAGAAGTAAAAATTTTATACTTATCTATTTCTAGAGCAAAAAGAGAAATAAATACTCTTCTCATCGTTTGTCTTTGCCTCTCGTCGCTAGTCACAAGTGGCCACTGACCCTCGCCTCCCGCTGCCACCACCCCCCCTACCGGCTACTACCACCGCCGGCCACCCCTCCCCCCCGTCGGTTGTCACACCCAGAAACTCAACAGGCTCGCGACATCGCTACGACGGTCATATCAAATGCGACGTCCCAGGACGCATCGCCGACCCAAACGAAATACCCACATGAATACGCAAACGGAAGCGAAATAGAGCAACCCAGACAATAGATAATGATGAAGGGATAGCAAAAGCACAAAACAATAATTTCATAACAATGAAAAATAGTCACTTACAACATTTGGCTAGACAAATAGACATTAGACTCCTAGGGTTAACATCCACCATTATCATCAAAAAGGGACAAGTGGTAGGGTAAGCTAGCTAGCTGCACAAAAAGGGCTCTACCAAAAAGCTTCTAAGCTCAGCACCCAAACGCTCCTACGGTGCCCAGTCTGAATCAGACTCTAAAGACTCCGATTTCGTGTCAGGGTTGATCTCAATCGGCTCTTCCTCGTTACCTAGCTCCTCCTCGGGCTCGGATTCCATGGGCTCTGGCACAAGCTCAGGCTCTTCTTTAGGTTTGGACTCTTCAAATTTCTCTTTGACCTCGAGGTCAGCAGGCACTACAAGTTCTAGTATGGGCTTAGGTTCGGGACGAGTGTTCTCCGGGGGATCTTCAGCGCCTAGAATCTCACCATCAGGAGCATACATGTCCCCAGTCTCCCAATCCACGGTATCCTTGATGCTGTGCTGCTGTCCCTTAAAACCCCGGATTGGGTCAACTAGCTCCAACCCGTCACGATAGAACTAGGCCAAATAAGTGTGACGCTGCAAGTCATCTAAGCCCACATCTACCCAGATTGTAGTAAGGTGCCTAATGTAAGTATGATTTGGACATACTGGATACTCAGTCTCCTCATGCATCATATGCATAAGGACCCCAAAATGCCGAGGTAGCGGCATGATCAAGGTCGAGGTCGGGGATATGAAATGGTTTGCACTATAGCAATGAGAATAAATCTCAATAAACAGACAACATAAATCCCACCTAAGCTAATGCGTACCTAGACGAGTCTCAACATGCAATCTAGCAATCAACATAATAGAATTCTCATGCACTCTTACCTCGGCTCAAATCACCCGCCAACTCCGCGCATTAGTCAAATCACAATAATGCAATAACAGCTCAAAAACATAACATGAATACTCGAGAACATAAACCATGTACATTTACCCAATTTAACCAAACACATTTCGCATGCGTGTCCAACCAACTATCCACGACCCGCGTCAACATGCCTCAGGTCCAGCCCTCCGATCAATCCAGGCTCAGTCCCGCGTAATCACGCCTCAGGACATTTCTCTCAACCAGCGTAACCACGCCTGAGATCATTTCTTGCCTTTCTAGCCACACTAGCGTAACCACGCCTCAGGTTCACAGCCCTCCGATCAATTCAGGCTCAATCCCACGTAACCACGCCTCAGGACATTTCTCTCGACCCACGTAACCACGCCTGAGATCATTTCTTGCCTTTCTAGCCACACCCGCATAACCACACCTCAGGTTGGAAGCCTTCCGATTAATCCGGACTCAGTCCCGCGTAACCACGCCTCATGACATTTCTCATGCACATGCGCCACAACACGATTCACCAATACCAATCTAACACGTCATACTATTCAAATTGAAGTCTTGCTCACCACATTAGCCCACCAATCCAATCTTCAAGTCGGCCACATTCAAACACCAATTTCACCCACTACAACTCAGTCATTGAACCCAACTTGATCGATCACTAATTTAGCCACAAAATCACCACCACAATAATCCGTAAACCAATCACATTCAATTAATTAATCCCTATCTAATTTAGTCACTAAACCAACAATAATCACTCATAAACAAGTCTAATAATAACTAAAGTACTAAGTAGAGATTAGGATGTCACTTACTTAGGTTTTGACCCAAGGAAAATTGAAAAGGGGCCAAAATGGCCAGGTGGAACAGTGGCGGGCTCGGCATGACACGAGCGCAACGGGCAAGGTGGCCAGCCACAGCTCAGCACAGCCCTCAGCCACGGCCCGGGACTCTCGGCCATGGCTGGGCGAGTAGCCAGGCAGACGAGCGACGGCTGGGCACGACAGGCGAGCGACTGGGCAAGCTCGGCCACTGCCGAGACGGTGGCCAGACGCGTGGGCGACAAGCTCGACACTCGACACGGGCAAGGGCAATGGCTGGGCTGCTCAGCCACGGCCGAGGCAGCGGCCAGGCGAGCTCAGCCATGGCCGAGGCAGCGGCCAGGCGAGCTCGACCACGGCCTAGGTAGGTGATTGGCAACTTCGATAGGCAATGGTGGTGGGCAGCCGAGGCGGTAATGGGCGAGAGGGGGAGTTGGGGTGGCGGGGGACTCGGCCATAATGGGGGGAAGAGGAGGAGAGGGGGGTGTCGCGGCGGAGATGGAATGGTCGACGGTGGTGTGGCGAGACTGCAGGCATTTGGGCAGAGCTGGGCTGGCCGGCGGACGGCTGGGCAGCGTCGGGCCGCGTCAGATGTGGCGGCAAGCAAGCTGCTGCTTGCCCGAAGGGAAGGGGAGAACAACCGGGTTGGGGGAGTCGGCTGGATGGACGGCAGTCCCGGCGGCGACAGACGACCGAACGGCGACACACGGTGGTTAGGCGGACAGTGTGCGGCGGTCGAGCATCGGCGAGAGGTGGGCGAGCGGTGGAGGGGAGGAGAGGACGGTCGGGCAGAGAGAGAGAAGGAGGGGGGAAGGAGAGAGCGGGAAAAGAGAGAAGGGAAGAGAGAGAGAGTGGGGGGAGGGGGGAACATGCAGAGAGAAGGGACATGAGCGTGAGGGGAAGGAGACGTGCGTGCAGGGGGGAGGGGACGCGCGTGGGGGAGGGGCGCGGCAGAGGAGAGAGGAGAGAGAGAGAGAGAGAAAGTCAAAATTAATCAAGTGCGATCCAACGGCCCACGTTCAAACTCGAAATCGATCCGACGATCCACGAAAAATCCTAATTATAAATTAGGATTAGGTCAAAAGACACTAAATATAATAAACTCAGAGGGAGGTCTATTGGTCAAAATTCGCACCCGATCCAAATTTCACTTTTCACCAATTCCGGGCAATATCAACGCTAGCCACAATAATATCGATACCGTCCAATTAAATTCGTTACGAAACTCCAGGAAATTCGACATCAAAGTTCGGGCTCTAAATAACGGCCAAATTTGATCGAGTACAATTTTAGTGAAATCTCAAATTTAAAAATAACCTGAGAGTGATCAATTCTGGACGAGATTTAACTATAAGTGCACCGACAAAATACATGTTTTATAAATCCCAAAAATGGGTTGAAATTCGGAATGTCACATCGATTGCCGCCCCCCATTGCCACTTTTGCCAACCATCATCCACCGTCACTCCCTACCAGCCACCGCCCGTTAATGAATGGAAAAGAGCGTAAGAGGGAGAAATTTTGTGTCGTTATTGAACAAATTTCTGTTTCGAAAAAAGAAATTTTGCATTGTTATCAAATAGGTGTTTCTGTTCAGAAAACTCGTCTAGGGAATTATTTCTAGCCAGAAATGTATTTCAACAATAGAATGGTTATCATTCGCATCCTAATAGAAACTAGAAAAGGTTTTGGCCACTCCTGCACGTGCCAAGTCTTTTCTCACGTGCACGTAGACCCTCGTCTATGTCTCAGCCTCTCAAGTCTCTCCCTCTTGTTCTTAAATCTTCATTTCCTATCTCACATTAATACCATCTTACTCGCTAACATAAAGTCATCAAGGGAAAAACGTAAGAAAAGTCATAAACTTATTGCATTAGTGCTAATTTAGTCCTAAATATTTTGTCTTTGTCCCAATTCAGTTCTTCCATCTAATTTTGGTAAGAATTTGCTGACGTGGATGTCGATCGGCCTATGTAGCACAACCGACACTGACATGGACAACTTTTAATAATATATTAATATTTTTTCGAATTTTTGTATTTCTTCTTTTCTTTTCTTTTTTCCTTCCCTTTCTTTTTTGTCTGGCCGGTCGCCAGCCTCTAGTAAGCCTCGTTGGATGGTCGAGAGGGCGGCCTCGCGCTAGGCTGGTAAGGGTTGAGCCTCGCTGGCCAAGGGCAAGGCGTGCCCTAGCTAGCCTAGTGCAAGGTCGCCTTCGCGGCCATCTAGCGAGGGCGAGTGTTGCCAGTGGCTACCAAGGGAAAAAGAAAGGGAAAGAAAAAAAGAAGAAAAGAAAACTAAATCAATAAATAAATTTGAAAAAAATATTAAAATATTATTAAAAATTATCAATGTTAGTTTTGGCCATGCCACATAGACCGGCTAGTGTTCACGTCAATAAAATCCGGCCAAAATTAGCAACAAAGACAAAATTGGCACTAGAACATAAGGTTTAGGACTAAATTGGCACTAAAAAAAGGTTTAGGACTAAAATGGCACTAATGCAATAGGCTTAGGACTTTTCTAACACTTTCCCAGGTCATCAACATTCGATTTGAACCCTAAAAAGAGAAATCAACACTTATCGTATGAATTGGAAGCATATACTCCCACAAGACCTTTTAAATGGAACAGGTGTCATGTGAGGTCGATCATATTTAATAAGCCGCGTACATTATGTGAGAGTAAAGTGTAATTATACTATCACATTTTTGGTAATTCATCCTCTTTGATCCGAAATTAATGTTGATGTTGCCCTTAAAAAATCAAAACATGACAACCTCCTAAGTCGATAGACATATGACAAGGGTTGATGAAAAAGACAACATCTAAGTTCACAACTTGGGAAGATTAATGTTTGTGACCGAGGATATCGACTTATTATGTAGCAGAATATTTCCAAAATATTATGATTAGCTCTCAAGCAAGCTTTTTCGCCTTTTGTTTTTCAAGAAACAAACCATCACAAGTTTTTAAAGATAGACCAAGGGTCCATTTATTTGAGGGGAAACTATTTACGAAAAATTTTCTAACTTTTTCGTTGTTTGGATGACGAAAAATTAGTCAATCTACCCTTACCAAAAAAAAAATTAGTCAATCTATTAAAAGCTTTTTCTGTGAATGGAAAACAAACAAGTTTATACTTAAAAAAAAAAAAAGACTTCTACTCATGGTAAGAAATCATTGTTCCTAATTTCTTGCTAATTCTTATCGATTAAATTAGCCTAAATTAGACTTTATTAATGCATTTTAGTGGATTCAGTTGTTATCAAATATTATAAAATTAATTTTTTTCAACATGTTTTGGCACAAATAAATACCAGAAAATTATTTACTTTGTCTGAAATTAAATCTTCTGAAAACATTTTTCAACGATAAATTTTCAATAAAACAAATTCATCCACGTGACATTTTTATTAACCCGTTCTCTCGTCTCTTTCGCGCTCTGCTGCTGCTGCTCTTTCTTCACCAGCTGTACAAACGCCCGAAAATAATTGAGTTTCACCAGCCATTATGCGCCTAAAGTAGCTTCATCGTATAGTTTGATGATAAGGAGCAACCCGTCTTTGTTGACTTCACTCCAATAATTGTTGGCGAAATAGGTATACTCGCTTCAAGTCCTTTGTCTCTCGGACCTTCCACTCCAGAGCATCAGCATCGGCATCAGCATCGTCCTCCACTCCCAACACAATATTTTTCGTCTCAAGTCCCGCCCTTCTTTTTTCTTCAGGTTTTGTTCTCTGATCACTCGACTCATTGCTTCTGTTCTTTGATGTTCTTCGTGAGTTACCATCTTCTGTTAGATCTGGGTTTTGGCGATGGTTTTCTTGTCTTCTGGGATTGATCTCTTTTGAGGATCCTCGAACATTATAAGTTCGTTGCTTACTGGACGATACATGCACATTCAAGTATACAAATTGCCTGCTCGCAATCACATGTTCTTTTTGCAAATACAATTAGCTTCATAAACGTTCTTTTTGTGAACTTCCAATTCTTTGGATTAGCTAATTTTGATCTGCTTTTAGTTACTGCTAATTCTGCCTTACATTTAGACAGCGAAAATTCTAGAAATCTATAAAAGTGATGATTTGCAAATTATCAAGATATATTTAGTAATTTCATAAAAACGCTACTGAGTTACCAACATGTTACTTAAAAAATTAGGTATTTGGAAATCAGGTAACTTGCAGTTTTCTTTACCAACAACTTGTTAACACTGACCAACTCTTACAGAAACCTGCTAGCATACAAAAAATTCGTTTCTTTTACAACGGAATTGTGAAATCATCCCTCTAAAGTATGATAGTTACTTAATTGTCTTTTAAATATTTGTCTAGGTGGCCTCCACACTAAAGAAGAGGTTGTCATGTAATTGATGTAATTATTAGGGGTAATCGGTTCCAGGATGAGTCGGTTTTCACCCTAGAAGTTGAAACCAAATTGGGCAAAGTCAGTTTCTAGTTTGTGGAATCATGAATTGGCCCACCTGGTCCGGGAACCAGACTGGACCGACCAGTCCGAGCCAGTTCCCAGGTGGTTCCAAGAACTTATGGATATTTCTTTTATCTTTTTTTTCTTCTATTTCCTGCAAGGGTGCAAGTGTGTCTCGACTCTCTCTGCAAATATGAACATTGCTTTTGTCTGGGTGCTCCATAAACACATCTTTGCAATTAGCAATCCTTTTTCATTTGAACAAGGTTCTGAGCACCATGTGCTTCAGCTGAGCCAAAGACAAATCTCATTCCACAAGCCATTTTCGTCCAACAAAGGATCAATTGTCTTGGAATTTTTAGAATTATATTTTCTATTGGTTTCCTTGGTTGGTCGAAAAGGGAGTAAAGTTGGGAGAAAGATATCAATAAGTGGATTCACCCAATGATAGATGGGATATTTTAGCTACTGATCATGGACATAAATGGTTTGGCTAATTGAGAGGTTATTAGGGTTTTGAAGCTTCTGGCCTCAATTATCTTTACTCTTTAAGAGAGAAAGAATAGTAAAAAAGAATAAATTGGTTTGGTCCCGTCTGTCCGAGCAATTTGGTTCCACACCTGGAACCGAGAACTAGACCGATTATTGTCAATTTCAAGTTTTTGGAACCGGAAGCCAGAGCAGTTCCCGCAGGACCAGTCGGTTCAATCCGGCACTCGAGTTGGAATTGGACCGGTGCTCACCCTTAGTAATTATGACTGTTTGGGTGTCGAAATGTCATGATCATAATTATTTTTGACCAACATCATATGTTCTATAGTCCAATTCTAAATACATTTGTTAGGCCTAAATATGGAACTACAAGGGGGTGAACTGATTTTTGAAGAAAATAAAACATAAATTTGTACGGCCTACCCCAATAAAAGTCGTGCTTCTATTGCAAACTACACTAGTTACATAAATAGCAAAAATAAGAAAAGTTCAGAAAAAAAGAAATTTCAAACGAGAATTATAGAGGTTCGGTTTGGGTATGTCTACTCCTCTTTCCAGATCTAGCAGCTCGAATAAACCTGATTCCATTAGTTATGCTAAGAGCACAAATACAGTCTTGGTACAAGTATAGAACCATTGCCACGCGGAACTTGGCTTCCTTCTACAGCAACATCACTTCTACAGTAACTATTGGACCATCCAATAGTCGCTTTCATGCAAATGTATACCCAATACAGCAGATCCTTTCCCTTAACTATAAACCACACTTCTATATATTTACAAAGACTCCATTATACACTTTGTTTCTAACCTAGACAAATGTCTATACTCTTAAAATGTACAATCACTTCTTTCATATGTTTACCAGTTGGTTTGTCACTCCTGCTAATACTTAGGAACAACTCTAGAATGGGTATTACTAGCTTACAAAAGAGCGAACTGAAAAACCTCCGAACAATACTTCAATTCTCTTGGAGTTGTTATATCTATCTAATCCTCTGAAAAAAAAATCTCGGCAGAATTCCTTGAAAAACACATACAAAACCTTGTTACAATCTGGGCTGTCAATCAGATATTTTATTAATGCAGGTTTTGGTCACATCGTCTCACCAATCTCCTGAGCAAACTAGTTCTTCATTTTTTGCATAAATAATCTTGTAATATTACATTTTTTTTGCTATGAACTGGGTCTTTGATTTATAGGAACTCTAATAGTCGTTAAATCTATCTATGGAAAGTGCCCGTTAACAAAATCTGACTGTTTGCAGAATCTAGTTTGGTTCTACACCCATTCTTCAGCGATTTTCCTGACATCATAAAATCTGACTCACATACATGTAGAACCTAAACCTAGCTTCTGCATGTTTTATATACGAACCTCTGCACACTTAAATGAACTCGTTAAAAAACTTAGATTAAGTTTTGTTATTATCAAAATACTAGAGGGATATTTTTCGACAGTTTTCCCTTATTTGACAATGACAAACCATACCTTTCAATAAGAGTGAGTTATGCATAATCTCAGAACTAGTAAACTGTAGAACCAAAGATGATGCATGCATGGTTCCACATGGGACATGTCAATATATCATCTAAAATTTTTCAGCAAAACGTAATAAACTCCCCTAGATTATGTGCAAATAGTGTGATGCTCCCCTGAATATTCTCCCCCTTGAATCACAGGAAAAAATCTAATTTATAAACACACTCAGATTGTTACATGTTCCAATAGAGTGAAAATCATTTTTGATTTCTATCCGTGAACTTTTAAATCACGTTACAACGGTCTCCAACATGCATTCGCATTACCTAATTTAACAACCTTTTTGGATGACCTTTGGACTATATATGTCGATTACATAATTATGTTGTGATTCAATGACATCATGCCCTATAGCTATGACCAGAACTACCGGGCGATTTTAATTTTTATTTGAATCTAAGTTACCCTTATTGCACATGATTTAAACTTCAATAATATTCTCATATGACATTTTTGGCTTGCCAATTATGTAGCTATAACTATGTTGTAAAGTAACTCAATTACATGGAAAAAGTTCGGATCGATATTTGACACAAATAGAAGTTGTGGACCGAAACCATATAACATTAGATTGGATGAGCAAAATCTAAATTTCAAGAGATTGATAACATAACTGAGGTGGCTAGCAAGGCTCACCTAGAGGGGGGTGAATAGGTGATTTAAAATAAATCTTGACCAATTTAAAGCGGAATTGAAAGATCAAGAACAAAGTTAGAACAACGTTTAGATTTTAAACAGTTTTTGATAACAATTGTGCAAGTGTGCAATATAATAAATAAAAGGAGTTTTAAGGGATAAGAAAATTTGCACATAAAACGTATAGTGGTTCGGTTTAGATCAAGTCTATGTCCACTCTCTCACGCTAACAGCCTACTGGTTGGATTCCACTAATTAAATCAATGAGAAGTTACGGCAAGTTGTGCCACTTAAACCCAAGCACTTCTCCTCGAAGCTGGTGCTGCTTTTACCAAGCCGATAGATCACACTATTTCACACCTAAGCACACACACTTATGACACTGTCTATATCTCTCAAATGATTACACTTTCAAGCTCACGAAAGACAAGTATATAGGTTGACAATTGCTCAAACTTTCGAATTCTAGATTCCGGACCTTGTCTCTTACTTCTGCTCCTCGGCACTTGGTCTCCTTTTATACTCCTCCACTTCCAATCCAACCGTTGGACAATTTCCAGAGAATCGTCTTCCAATCTACCCGTTGAGAGATAAATCCTGAAGATTGCATAACCGTTGAGGAACAAAATCTGAATCTTCGCTGAATCCGATTGCCCATACAACCAAAGTCTTGATTTCTATAAGTAGAGCTTCTTCGCTTGGAAAGTGACTTGTCTCGAGATTGATTTATCAATCAATTAAGATGTTTTGCATATTAAACCGTTGCAAAACAATCTTCAAGATTGAGTCAATTAATTTATTTTAAGTGTGAAATCTAATCCAAATCACTAGACGTTATATATATTCTGAATACGTGTCACAATTTGGACTTGTGTCATGTTCTGGACTTTCGTCAAAATGGGAACATAGGTTATTCTCTGAGTTTCACACTTCTTCATATAAAGTCTGAAGTTCTTCATTTGAGCATGAAGTCGGAGCCTCTTTTTCTTGATGTAATTTCCATAAGCTGAACTTGAACAATGTTGAGATTACCATATGCTTTTCTTCCAAGAATAACTTCCTGAATCAAAATACTTCAAGGCATTTGTCAGACTTACAAGACACACATGGATAGTTTCGTCAACTTCAAAATCTATTAGGAGATTTTCCAACAATCTCTCCCTTTTTTATGGTAACAAAACTTTCCATGCAGATACATAGATTTTGAGAGAATTTTGAGTAATAAGATCGAACATATATTTGAGCAGATATTCAATATATCATGTATGATCAGAGTAATTTGATATGAGATTTTTATATTATGTTTTTGAATAAGATAAGGTACAGAATATGAATTGCATTTAAGCGAAGCGCAAAATTTGAACCATATAAAAATCTGAATCACAATCTGTCTTCTTTAACATGCATATCAAACCAAATCATATCTGCATATATGTGTTGCATATAATAAACTACATGTTAGACCGTATATGCATATTTGACCATATCAAAGCATATCATATCTACATAATTCTCCTCATTTTTGTCAACATCACAAAAAGATTTATGCATATTTATATTCTCTCCCCCTTTATGTCATAATCGAAAAGCGATAATAAAGGAAAGGCTATCACGTAGAGAATATACAATTTAGCTCATATTTATGTACTATCTTCAAAACATATTTGGCATGAAACACAATCTCCAGAAACATCAGTGAACAATATATATATTCAATATAACTCATGTTCAATAGAATCAAATATCAAATACATAAGTAAATGTCTATCATGGAACACAGATGTATTATGAAAATTTCACCACCTTTTTTGTAATAATAAAACGATAATATAAATAAGAAATTTGTTAATGACAAAAAGTAAAGGAAATATAAGAAATACTAACCCAGATTATGTAGAACTTAGCAAGTTCTAACATACATTACCTTTTTCTTCCATAGTAATCAAGAGCAGAATTAAATTAATTCAACTTTATTAGGGATTTCCCATACTTGATCTACGCTTTCCCTCAATTTGATGCCATTTGAGATGATAATGATTCTCCCAATTTCTTTTGCATTTTTCCACTTTTTCCTTTTCGCCTTTTTGTTTTTCTCCCAATGTCGTCAAGATAGCTTTTGCAAATAACTTTCATTGCGGCTTGTGCGTGTTGAACAGAATGTTGTTCCTCTTTTTTCTTTGTAGCAACAACATCCGCCACATTAGTTTGCAATAAATTCGAGAAAGAAATTTGTTTACTTCATTCAAGTTTGTCTCGAATTTAATTTGCATAAACTCAACATACTTTTTGCCCAAATTTTGCTGTTAAAGATATAATATCTCACATAATATGTAATGCCCTTCTTTCAAATAAATAAATTGAATAGAATATCAAATATTTCAACCCAAAGTTACTTATCCTTTTGTACGATGCATTAAGCGTCTGCTTAGAATGTTTCGATATGTCTTCAATAATTTGTGAGAATTTTGCGCAGAGAGGAAATTTTCGATCCTTCAAAAATAATGCAGAATCTTTCTCCAATATTAGGAACAAACTTTCCAAACTTCATATGGAAAGTCTCTTTTAGTGCCTGCAATATCTTGTAGAAGAGAGAATAATATTTGCAAAAATAAGGAGTATCTCACATACATACCTACCTCCGATTTGCAGATCATGCTTGCCAATTAATATGTTTCTCTAAGAATTGCAAGTGTTTCCAAAAATATAAAAATATGCAATAATATCTTTCAAGATTGTAGGAATTTTCCTTAAGCATGAATCTCATATGCATAAAGATAATATAACATTAATGAATTTCGCAAAAGGAATGTAGATAATTTAAGCATTAAATCTATGCAATATCTTACACACATGGCAACAAATATTACCAATTCGTATCCCAACATGCATGTTCAAAATATACCTTTTCTCTTCAGAAAGAATTCATCACGTGAGATCCTTCTTTGATTGTGTCATGATTGCATGGGTTTGCAATCATGCTTTCTTTGTATAATTACCTGCCATAAACTCATTTCCTTTTTGGTATCCATGTATTTGGATCCTTTCCTTTTGTTAGGTGCAAAATAGGAAACTTTCATAGAAGCCCAATGATACTTTCCCAACTCATCTCAGTAGAGTATTAAAGGGAAATACATCATGCATAATAAAATAATATTTAGTAAAAAAAATTCCTTCTTTGTAAGGCATGACAAGATCGGAGAGCACATAATGAGTCCATAAATCCGAATTATTTCTTTCCCAAAATGAAATAAGATATCAATCAATCTCTTTTATAAAATTTCATCTCAAAAATCCATCAAAATAAACTTGACTTTTATTTAAAAAAGACATTTCCAACACAACCAACAATGTAAAATTATAGAACATGCCCAAAGAATATCGAATACAATGGGAATTTGTAGATATGTAAAGTATGTTCCCAAAACAAATTAAAAATATAATAACATACCTTTACTTACCCATTTTTCTTTCTCTTTTCCTATTCCCTACAAGAAGAGCAATCTCATCTATTCTTTGATACCCAAATCTGCTTGGGTCCTTGGGAGTTTGCAGAATAAGTTATTATTATCTAGTTTCTCCGAATTGGTCTCCAGACTTTAGGACATTTATTCTCAAAGTGCTTTGGATCTCCACAATTTGAGCACTTGAGGGCATTTTGGCCAATAGGTTTTACAAAATTCTCTTGAAAGTGATTTTTATAAGCATGTCTAGGAGGTCTTTGCTTAATTCTCTCCTTAACTTTTGGAAAATTAATTAAAATATCACTTTCCTTAACAAAACCAAGTCCTGACTTGTTATAGTAAGTAACTTGTATGGAAAGTATATGTTCCAAAGTTTTGAACCATTTGAAAATTTTAAAATAATATCTGAAAATTTCTTTTCCAAAATAGTGTTTTCTTTAGCAAGTAAATCTCGATTTTCTTTGATTTGGAGAAATTCCTTTTGTAAGAAATCGATTTTATCCTTTTGAGAAACATTCTATTACCTCAGCCTTGAATTTTCATTTTTCAATTTGGAGATCCTCTTAAGAGCAAATTTAAATTCAGAACACAACTCATTAATGTAATTTGATACTTCAATTGGAATTTCTGGATACTTTACCTCAATATCCACTTCTATTTCTAAATATGAGTGCATCTGACTGTGTCTTAAGCAAATGTTTGCATATTCTTCATTGCTATCTTCACATTCTGTGTTGCTCCACATTTGTGCTTTTAAGGCTGTCTTCACCTTTTCGAATTTTTGTTTCTTTTTCTTCAGGAGTGGAAAATTTGGTTTGATATGTCCACATTTCTTGCAATGAAAACAGATTACATCCTTTGGTGAGTCTGCCTCATCAAAAGACTTCCTCTACTCAGCTAGCTTTTTCCCTTTAAACTTTCTCCCCTTTTTGGCCATTTTTCTTAACTTCTTTACCATTCGAGCAAGTTCCTCAACATTCTCTTCATTGTCTTCAGAATCTATCTCATCAGAATCAACGTTAGATTTTAAAGCAATTACCTTCTTATCTTCTGATTCATTCTCCTCATTGATTTGTTCTGATTCATATGACTAAAGAGTTCTAATGAGTTCATCAATAGATAATGGCATGGTTCTCTGGGTTTCTCAAAGTGAAGTTTTAATGTTGTTCCAATCCTTCGAGAGTCATCTCAGCAATTTGTTTACTTTTATAGGTCTTGAAACTAGATTCTCTTGGTATGTAAGACCATTCACAATTTCTGTGAATCTATCATACATTTCAGTAATAGATTCTCCAGGCTTCATCTCGAAGAATTCATATTGTCCAAGCAATATATTTATCTGAGTCTCCTTTGCTTGATTTGTTCCTTCATAGGTGGTGTAAAGCCTATCCCAGATTTCTTTTGCTATTTCACATGAAACAATTTTTTTATATTCAACAGGTGCTAAAGCACAATAGAATGAATAGATTGCGTTTGAATCTAAAGCTTCTCTTTTGGTTATCTTAGTTTGAGATAGTGGAGCTACTGAAGGTGCATTGCCATCTTGTTGATTATTTGAAGCAGTTGCAGGAGTTGTTGGATTGATTCCACCGATGATAATGTCCCACTATAAATGATCAATGGATTAGATGAATGCCTTCCTCTTGTTCTTCCAGACACTATATTCTTTGCCAAGTATGGTGATCTAGTATTGCTTTGTCCTTCTACAAGACCTGGAGCACTTATGCTAGCCATAAATATCGTTAACTCAGAAGTATAGCACTTCAATAAAAGTGTAATCCGCTCTTATACCAATTGAGGTGGTTAGCAAGGATCACATGGAGGGGGTGAATAGGTGATTTAAAATAAATCTTGACCAATTTAAAGCGGAATTGAAAGATCAAGAACAAAGTCTGAACAACGTTCAAATTTTAAGTAGTCTTTGATAACAATTGTGCAAGTGTGCAATATAATAAATAAAAGGAGTTTTAAGGGATAAGAAAATTTGCACATAAAACATATAGTGGTTCGGTTTAGATCAAGCCTATATCCACTCTCTCACGCTGACAGCTTACTAGTTGGATTCCACTAATTAAATTAATGAGAAGTTACAGCAAGTTGTGCTGCTTAAACCCAAGCACTTCTCCTCGAAGCTGGTGCTACTTTTACCGAGTCGATAGATCACATTATTTCACACCTAAGCACACACACTTATGACACTGTCTATACCTCTCAAATGATTACACTTTCAAGCTCACAAAAGATAAGTATATAGATTGACGATTGCTCAAACTTTCGAATTCTAGATTCTGGACCTTGTCTCTTACTTCTGCTCCTCGGCACTTGATCTCCTTTTATACTCCTCCACTTTCAATCTAGTCATTGGACAGCTTCCAAAGGATCGTCTTCCAATCTACCCGTTGGACACAACTGTATCAAGAAGATTGCGTAACTATTAAGGGACAAAATCTGAATCTCCGTTGAATCCGGTTGCCCATACAACCAAAGTCTTGATTTCTATAAGTAGAGCTTCTTCACTTGGAAAGTGACTTATCTCGAGATTGATTTATCAATCAATTAAGATGTTTTTCATATTAAACCGTTGCAAAATAATCTTTAAGATTAAGTCAATCAATTTATTTAAGTGTGAAATCCAATCCAGATCACTAGCCGTTATATCCATTCTGAATACGTGTCACCATCTGGACTTGTGTCACGTTCTGGACTTACGTCAGAATGGGAACATAGGCTATTCTCTGAGTCTAAAACTTCTTTATATAAAGTCTGAAGTTCTCCATTTGAGTCTAAAGTCTGAGTCTCTATTTCTTGATGTAATTTCCACAATCTGAACTTGAACAATGTTGAGATTGCCATATGCTTTCTTCCAAGAATAACTTCCTGAATCAAAATACTCCAAGGAATTTATCAGACTTACAAGACACACATGGATAGTTTTGTCAATTTCAAAATCTATTAAGAGATTTTCCCAACAATAACTGCAGTGAATATCGAACTTTAGGGCTGTGAATATAACTTTCCATGTTAGGAATGATCTTCATCTTCTGGCTACCCCCACTAAGCTCTAAGCTCCCCCGCTAGTTTGCAAGATTGTAGAGTTGTTGAGGGGAAAACGTGTGCAGACTAATTAGCCAATGCAACATTGTTATTCATTTAAGTTCATTGGGAAAAATACCAAAAAAGTCATATATCTATTGCATTGGTACCAATTCAGTCCTAAATCTTTTTTTATTGGTACCAATTCAGTCCATCCAATTTAGGTTGAAAATCGTTAACATGGACGCCGGTGGTCCTATGTGGCACGGTCGGCGCTAATGTGGACAAATTTTATAATTTTTTCACATTTTAAACTTTTTTTTCTTTTTTTCCCTTTTCTTTTCTTTCTTTTTTCTTTTTGTACACACTATTCGCCATCCATCACCAACCATGGGCCGATCTGGGCGAGGACCGCCATGCCCTTACTTGCCTAAGGCGAGGGCCGCCGCGCCCTTGTTGGCCACGGGCGAGGGCCACCTCGCCCTCACCCAGATCCAGGTGAGGGCTGCGATGCCCTAGACCAGACCAGGTGAGGGTGTTGGGCCCCCGTCGGGCACAAGTGAGGGTGTGAACGCCCTTACTCATGGTGGGTGAGGGCCGCGATGCCCTAGTCTGGATCTGGAGGAGGGCATCGCAACCCTCCCCCGCCATGAGTGAAGGCCTTTGCCTGTGGTCGGTGAAGGCATCACGGCCCTCACCTGTAGCCGGCGAGGGCATTGCGGCCCTCGCCAGCCATGAGCGAGTGCCTCCGCGACCTCGCCCGAACCTGCCTTTGGCCGATGATGGTCAGCAATCAACTTGGCCAGCCAACAGTGTATAGAAAAAGAAAATAGAAAGAAACCAACATAAAAAAAATTATTAAATTTGTCCACATCAGCAATTTCCGACCTAAAATAGCCGGATGGACTGAATTGATACGAATGAGAAAATGTTTAAGACTAAATTGATCCAATTAAAAGGTTTAGAACTGAATTGGTACCAATGCAATAGGTCTGTGATTTTTTTGCACTTTTCCCTAAGTTCACCTATGGGGTTTCAATTTCTGTCTTTAGAAGATAAAGTGGGTGATTGAGCCGTTCAAGTAATCGCAATTTTCTGTCCTGATGCGATATAAAATTTTGTAGGACAAAATGTTAACTATAATAAAAATTTAAATAAGAATGTATTATTTAATATTTAAATGATATAACGTCTCCTTACACAACCCTTGTTCCCTTGCAATAACTACATTACTTGCATAGCTTAGACTAGATGGATGTAAAGCTATCTATAGCAACAACCACTTCCCTTGTATGTTTACAGATGGGTTTGTCATTCTTGCTAACTCTTAGAAACAGCACTAAAATGGGTATTACAAGCTTAAAAAAGAGATGAACTCAAAAATCTCTCAATGATGCTTGAATTCTCTTGTAGCTGTTATATCCATCTAATCCTCTGTGAAAAATATCAACAAAATTCCTTGAAAAACACATGCAGAATCTTGCTTCAACTTGGGCTGTTAATCAAATCTTCTATTACTGCAGGCTTTGATCACATCATTTCACCAATCTCCTCAGCTAATTAGTAGGTCAACTTTTGCATAAATAATCTTTGAATATCATATTTTATTGCTATGAGTTGGGTCTTTGATTTAGAATTAATATACTTGATTTACAAAACTAAAGGATCTAACATGCAAACACACTCATATTGTTACATGTTCAGATAGAGACAAAATTAATCTTGGATTTCTATCCTTAAACTTCTCCATCATGTTACAACGGTCTCTAACATGCATTTGCATTGCAAATTTAACAATCTTTTTGGATGATTTTTCGACTATCTATGTCGATTACATAATTATGTCATGATTCAGTCCAATCATGCACAATAGCTATGACCAGAACTATTGGGCAGTTTTAGTTTTCTCGCATTTATTTGAATCTAAGTTACCCTTATTGCACATGATTTAAACTTCAATAATATTCTTACTTGACATTTTTGGCTTGTCAATTATGTAAGTATAAAGAAACTCAATCGCATGTAAAAAGTTCAGATCGATATTCAACACAAATAGGAGTTGTGGACCGAAACCACATAACATTAGATTGGATTAGCAAAATCTAAATCTCAAGAGATTGATAGCATAACTGCTGTGAATATCAAACTTAAGGGTCGTGAATAAAATTTCTCCGCGTTAAAAATGATCTTCATTTTCTCGTTGCCCCCACTGGGAAAATCTTCGAGCTCCACCAATAGAGAAAAGCATGATTATCCGAATCTCATGACCACCAGAGCACCTTGATCTACTAGTTTGCAAGATTCTAGAGTCGAGGGGAGAACGGGTGCCAACCGATTAGCCAATGCAGCATTCTTTGAAGGACCAGACTTTGTTATTCACTTGAGTTTACCTATGAGGCTTCAATTTCTGTTTTTAGGACAGTGGGTGTTAGGGAAAATTACCAAAAAAGTCCTAAACCTTTTGCAGTTGTGCCAATTCAGTCCTAAACCTTTTTTTTTTGCCAATTCAGTCCTAAACCTTTTGCAAACTAGCCAATTTAGTCCTTTTGATCGGCCGGCTCTGCCGTGGCCGCCAGCCGGCTGACGTGGCATTGGCCGGGGTCCACGTGGCAATATTTTAATATTTTTTTATTATTTTCGAATTTTTTCCCTTTTTTCTTGTTTTTTTTCTGGCTCGCCGGTGAGGGCCCAGCTCCGGCGAGGTGAGCTGGGCCCTCGCCGCCGCTGGGCGACCTTGCCCAGCTCCGGCGAGGCGGATTGGCGAGCTCCGCCTCGCCAGATCTGGGCGAGGGCGGAGCTCGCCCAGCCAAGGCGAGCTCCGCGTCACCGAAGCTAGGCGAGCTCGCCATGGCTGGGCGAGCCTCGCCTCGGCTGGGCGAGCCCCGCCTCGCCAAATCTGGGCGAGGGCGAAGCTCGCCCAGTCATGGCGAGCTGGGCCCTAGCCGTCGCTGGGCGAGCCTCGTCCAGCTTCGGCGAGGCGGAGCTCGCCCTGCCATGGCAAGCTCTACCTCGCTAGATCTGGGCCAGGGCGGAGCTCACCCTGCCATGACGAGCTCACCCAGCTCCGGCGACGCGAAGCTCGCCTTGGCTGGGCGAGCTCCACCCTCGCCCAGATCTGGCGAGGTAGAGCTCGCCCAGATCTGGTGAGGCGGAGCTCGCCCAGCCATGGCGAGCTGGGCCCTCGCTGCCGCTGGGCGAGGGCGGAGCTCATGGCGAGCTTGTCCAGCTCCAGTGACGCGGAGCTCGCCTTGGCTGGGCGATCTCACCCAGCGGCGGCGAGGGCCCAGCTCACCTCACCGAAGCTGAGCCCTCGCTGGCGAGCCTCCCCCCTGGCCTGTTCGGCCAGGGGGGAGAAGGAAAAAAAGAGAAAAAAGGGAAAAAAATTCAAAAATAATAATAAAATATTGCCACGTGGAGGCCGGCCGGCGCCACGTCAGCCGGCCGGCGCCACATCAGCCGACCAGCGGCCACGTCAGTGCCGGCTGGCCAAGAGGACTGAATTGGCTGGTTTGCAAAAGGTTTAGGATTGAATTGACAAAAAAAAAAGGTTTAGGGCTGAATTGACACAACTACAAAAGTTTTAGGACTTTTTTGGTAATTTTCCCGTGGGTGTTAGGGAGGCCGAGAGTTGTATATGAGATATGACTTGCGTTTGCCGCCGCACCACTGTCTCCAAGCTCAATCCTGCGGCCTTATCACCAGCGTTTGCCAGGCAGCTCCCTCTCTCTCAAAGAGACTTTTTTTAGAGCAAACCTCTAATTTACCCTTCGATTCTTTTTTTTTTTGAAGATTTTTGGTGCGACCACTTATAGTCTTCTGTTTGTTTAAAGTGGAACACCTTATCGATCTCTCTTTACAGAGTAGGTACATCCGGTTGAACCGCCAAGCAAATTCATGGCATATTATTAATTTCTTGCACTTAATTGTCGCAGCAAATCATTTATATCCGCAATCTTGTGCAATAGCTTTTAAACTCAAGACTTTAAGTTCGGATTCATGTAAATTTTTGTAGGGCCACTATTAAATATTATGGAAGTTTAAATGCTTTACTTAATATTTAAATTGATATAGCTGTCTCCTTACACAGCCCTAGTTCCCTGCAATAACTCCATTACTTGCATAGCTTAGGCTAGATGGACGTAAAGCTACCCATAGGGGAAGAGGACGTTGGCATGAGCAACCCGATCAAGGAGGAGGTCAAGAAGGATGAAATGGTTCCTTTGAAGGAAGAAGATATCTGGATGAGTCGACGGGAGAGAATGAATAATGCTCTGGCGGCTACAAGAACCGCGGAGCGACAAGAACCAGAAAATTTGTACGAAGCTGCTAGCAGACTGGAGATTGTTATCAAAGGCGCCGATGTGGAACAGTTCATTTCCAAGATTGAAAGTCTTGCCCGTCTAACAGATCTGTCTGCTACTTTCAATTTGCAGGGCCTATCGAGGGGTTCACTACTTCACATTGCAGCCGGGACAGGCAAGGACGACATCCTAAGGCTCCTGATTGATTATGTAGGTGACCACCTCATAGCCGCCCAAAATGATTGGGGAGATACCCCTCTCCACATGGCCGCTAAGGCCGGGGGATCAGGAGCTGCCACAATGTTGGTTCGCCGAGCAAGAGACAAGAACCTGATCCTGAGGATGAAGAACAAACAAGGAAACACTGCTTTGCACGAGTCCGTGCTTAATTGTGATGTCGAAATGCTGCGCTTTTTGTTGAACGAAGATATGGAGCCCGTGTACTTGAAGAACGCGGATGAGAAATCTCCTTTGTACCTAGCCACCGATACTAAGAACCCCGAGATACACGAGGTTTTATTTTCTCCCTCGCTTGAACCATCCAAGATACAAGGCTTGCCGCCGATTCATGGTGCCGCTGTGCATGATAACTGTGGTACGTACCTAAATATGCTTATGCGAAATATCTACGTCTAGATTGATCTGTGCAACCACATTTTGCGCTTACTCAAATCCATTTACCTAAAATTCCAAACCCCACCCACTTACTAAAGTAGGTGGATATCCATTGGGTACTTGCAACCAGCCATACAATTCTTTTGGTGAACAAATTATCTCACATTAGCACATAATATTTCAGCTCAAATATACAAACAGAACCAATATACTAAAACTCATGTACAGTTAATCTTCGATTGAAGAATGACAAAGTGCAAATATTAAAGATTGGCAATCATAAAAATCTAGAATTTAACAATGACAAAAGGAGAAATATGCATTTGAAGTGATGATTGTTGATGATAATATTAGATTGCACTTAATCTTGTTTAAGGGTTCACAATCTTTAGTTTTGTAACAGAGCAACTTTAGTTTGGTAAATGATTTATCATTTTCCAGGTTTCGGATTTACCTGATAGGTTAATCTCAAAACCATCTCGAGTCATGGTAGAGTTAGAATATTCACACTTACTAATTAAATTACCTAAGAAATATCAAGGAAATATGAGCATTTAGTAATTAATACATATTAGGTTCGGTTATCGGATTTTATGCATATATCTCCTTTGATTATACATATTCCCAATTGATTATATCTGGTATTATGTTTATCTTATTACTGTAAATAGTCATCCAATAAAGCTTATGAATATGCTCATGTATTATTTATTGATATATTGAAATATACACAAATTTCATATTTCTCACTTCCGCATTTTATTTCTTAACTCTAGTAGTGAATAAGGTTACGTCGAAGATGTCCTCATCCCAAAATGGGTTAAAATATATCAAAACCAATTAAGCCCCATCCACCGTAAAATGTTTATGCAGATGTGGTACTAACTTGGAGCTCCTTATCTCAGGATTAGTCGCCAAGATACTCGAAAAGAACATGAAGCTATTTGCAATGACTGACTCCAGAGGCGGTAATGTATTCCATTTAGCTGCTTACTTGAAGCGGCCCCGAGTATTCGAACACTTACAACCAAGAACTGAATATTTAGTTCGAGAACTAGATGAGGATGGGGATCTTCCCATTCATATTGCGAGCAAGATGGGTCATGTTGAACTAATCACGAAGCTATTTCCGATATCACATTTGCTAAACAAGCGAGGACAAACCATTCTTCATGTCGCAGCAAAATATGGGAGAGCTTTAGTGGTGAGATACATACTCAGACATCCAGAACTGGGGGAGCTGATAAATGAAAGAGATCCTGCGGGAAATACACCTTTGCACTTGGCCGCCATGCATTCACAACCCGCCGCTTTGATTACTCTTGTGCTGGATAAAAGGATTAAACCACTCCTTCAGAACCACAAATGCTTGACTGCTCTTGACATTGCTTTAGATCACATCAGGAAGGAGTATACATTACGGAAGGTAGGTAACATGAACAATCACTATTTTTATTTATCAACTTACCGAAAATTTCATAGACTGATAATACATTAAGCATATCATGTATGCGAATCATTATGTCTCCCAGCCGGATTGTTGAAGTATCGATCAGCTTCTTAGAAGAGCCGAGACTCCCTCTAGAATTATGTGCCACAAGTCTCTAGTTTAGTTTTAATAGGAGGTAGTTAAAGTTTCAGCCCAGGAGTATGTCCGCGGTGAGAAACAAGTAAAATTTCTCTGACAAATGACACAGATAAATACGATAATGTATAAAAGGCGGGGGTTGTCAATGTTTCATTCTTTTTTTCTGAAAAAGCCAGGGGTCAATGCGGCAAATTTTTACCGCTCTAAATATGGGATAATGTCGTCACATTATCATAAAGTCAACCTATGGCAACAATAAACCAACATTCATGTCTCTTTTCTCATCTAATATGAACATGTACTCTAGTGTTAATTCTTCAAAATGAGCAGACACTGCATCTGTAGAAGTAAATTTCCAGAGTTCATTCCCAGTTATCATAAGTTGACAATTTGTTCTACTTTTCCTTTTCATATGCTTCCGGTCTCAGCGATTGGCAGTCATGGCGTTGGGATCCACGTCATTTGGGGAAGGAGCAGCTGTAAGCCTAGACTTATTCGTACTTAAGCCGGACGCTCGAGATGAAGTGTTTTCAATATTCAACGTGGGCAAAAAGAAGCCAAACATGGTCCACGTGAAGGATGTGATTGCATCCCGTCTGCTGGTGGCAACACTTGTGACCATTATGACTTTCACAGCTGGTTTCGCTGTTCCTGGAGGATTTAATGGCTCAGACATGACCTCCAAATATGACCGGGGCATGGCTACGATGCTTGACAAGGGAATGTTCCAGGCCTTCGCGATTTGCAACACCATCGCAATGTTCTGCTCAATGATCGTGGTCGTCATCCTCATCTTGACGCAGCAAAGCGACATCCGCATGGCGATAGTTGCATACCGGTACACAATATTGCCGCTAACAATTGCACTCCCAGCGATGTCGGTGGCTTTCTTAACTGGTGTCACCTTAACCGTTGACAAACTTCCGTGGCTTTCTAACACCTTATTTTATTTGGGATTCGCTTTCCTCCTCATTATCTCAGTTCCTAAATTGTTAGAGTACCCTCCCTTCGCTCGGAGCCACCGTCGTCCTATCCGTCTTCTAATATCCTGGTTTGTTCTCACTTACATTTATTTCTGGGGAGTTGAGACGTACCTTTTGGATGACTCGGAAGACAACGGAACGACGAGCGGGACCTCTGCTAGTCAGCCCCCGGATGGTGCTGGTGAACAAATGACTTGTTAGATATGTTTAGATTATTTATGATATTCTTGATATCTATAATATTCTAGATATCCTCATGATATCTTGGATATCAATAATATTCTGAATTTCTTTGTGATTGATTGTAATTGATTGTGTAATATTTTGTTACTGTAGATAGTCAACTTGTAAAGCCTATAAATAGGCTCATGTGCTCCTTGTTATTTCATCTTCAAATATACAGCAATTCTTCTCTTCTGCTTTATATTTAACTGGGTATAAGAGCCTCTTCTTGAGAAGCTCTAGGCCACGTCGCTCTCTTTTCTATACCAAGTCCGCAACTTCAGTTGTTGTTAAAGCGTCTTCAGTTGCTTGTTTCAGCAGACCACCGACATCACCAGACTGGTGACCGAACGCCGTCACTACGCACCGCCATCTCAGACTGACCGAGGCCGTCCACCGTAAATCAGTTTTACATACACAAAACTGGATATTTTTATAATAGGTTCTTCGTCACTCAAAGAGTCCAACAAGCCAAACCTTGCCACCAAAAGACGCTCCACGCGCCTACACGTGCCACCTTGACATTCTGTGCGTGAGATCCATGTGCCCACGTGTGCCACATGTGACCAGAACGCCGGCCAAGTATTGTTGACGTCGTCTTCACCTCATCCTGACGTCGTCTGCCGTGTCACCTGACACTTCACTGGCCATGTCACTGCCACGTCGTCTGCCACGTCTTTTGCCACATCACCATTGACCAATGACTGTCAACCATTGACTATTGACCGTTGACCGATATATTTCGACGTGATGATTCCATTTTTGGGCGTTATTTTCTCCATATTTGCACTCCCCAAATAATAGTTCTTGGTGTTTGTTACATAAATTAGTGTTTTTCAATGGATAAAATGGACGTGTCAATACTCACTCAAACTGTCTTGAATAGATTGAATTATATTTTATGAGCTCAAGAAATGTCAAGTTTCTTGAGAGGACACAAACTTCGGTGTTATGTCACCGGTGAAATTTGTGTGCCTACAAGGATTGCTAAAGAAATTGGAGAAAAATTTATTGAGCGTTTGGAAGAGTGGGACAACAATAACCATCAAATTTGAACGTCGTTTCGAAATACTTCGATTCATTCTATCCAAGTTCAGTTTGGTCGCCTCAATAAGGATTTGCTTGTCGACCGTTGCTCCACCTCGGATATTGCTCATCAATATCAGTTGTTGGGCATTTTGCATCACATGCACAAAGAGATATGTCAGTCTATTAATGAATTTTAGTTCTCAATGCATACTGTTTGGGATCAATTGGCTTTATTAGAGCAGCGATGGGAAGCTGCTGCTAATGCTCGCAAGTTTGCTGAATATCTTGATTATATGCATGTTATGCAATTTCTGACAGCACCCAATGATGAGTTTGAACTTGTACAAGCTTCACTTCCACATCAAGATCCATCACCTCATCTTGAGGCAGTTGTTTCAAAGTTATTACTGAAGAGACTCAGCTTGCTACTTTAAAGGCGCACCGCCATATCTTATCCACTCCTACAGACGCAGTGCTTGCCACACCTGCCTCTTCCTCATCACGCAACAAATATTGTACGTATTGTCATCAAACTAGTTACCTTGCATCCACTAGCTATCGGCGACAGCCTCGACAACCTACTGGGACAAATAGCTGATCCCGATACAGAGGTCTGCCTGCTCGCTCATCCACCACTACTGCTACTATTTAGGGTTCTCCTAACAACTCGCCTGTTACTTTATCTTTAGAGGATGTCCGCTCCATTCTTCGAGAATCCGATATCTCTAATTCTATTATCCCTGGCAGTTCTACTCTATCTATGACTTTGGGTACATTTGATTAATGGTTCTTTGATTCTGCCTGCTGCAATCACATGACTTTGAACTTCAACTAATTTAAGTTAAAGTCCTTACTTTCACAAACACCTACTAATCATACAACTTATAACTCACAGATGCTAGTTAGCCATATAGGAAACATTTGAATGTCCACATTGTCATTACCTAACACTTTTATGATTCCTAAACTCTTCTTAAACTTGATATTTGTGAGTCAACTATGTGAACTCAGCTTTGATATTCACTTCTCCTCTAATGGTTGTCGTGTGTAGGATCCATGGACGGGACAGATAATTAGGACAAGCCATAAAGTGTGACACCTGTTCGAGCTTATCTCCCTAAAGATTATTGTTGACACCTAAATTTTGACGCATCATTTAGTGTAATTTGCATAGAAAATTAGGGATTAAATTTTTAACCCCTAAACAAAAAATATTTAAATTGCATAACATATAGTTTAAATTCATTTGCATTTTTTTGCATTGAACTGGCGGTGACGAACGAGCTTAAATTTCATCGAATGGGACTCGGCTCGTTTGGAATGCAAGGACCGGGAATTACAAGTCAAACGGGCTTGGTTGTTTTAATTAGAGCTTAATTCAGCCCATTTATCCTTAATTAATTCAGCCCATTCATCCTAAATTAATTCAGCCCATTTAAATTAAAGCCCAAGCCTAAGCCCATTAGGATTAGAAAGCCCATCTAATTGACCTAGATTAATACTATATATACATTATTAGGTCAGGATTTTAGGGGGGGACACACAATTTTCAGATCAGAATTTTTAGAGAGTGTGAGAGTTGAGAAAGAGAGAGAGAGAGAGAAGGAGACCGGCGTGCCTTCACACCGCCGGAGCCACCCTACGGCGCCGTGCCCTTCGCGCCGTCGCACGCCGTGCCCCGCTGCCGCGTGCCCACCGCCCGCGCCTGCCGTGCACTTGCTGCCGCCGCTCCCTACCGCGTGCCCATCGCCCTCCGCCTGCCGTGCGCCTGCCGCGCCGTCGCACAGCCGCGCCTCCACGCCGCCGGAGCCACTCCACGCCGGACGCCCCCGCTGTTGCCACGCCGCCTGCCGTGCGCCTGCTGCCGCCACTCCCTGCCGCGCCTGCTGCCGTCGCTCCCTGCCGTGCCTGCTGCCGCGCCTGCCGTGCGCCTGCTGCCGCCGCTCCCTGCCGCGCCCGCCACCGCACGCTGCTGCCCCGAAGTCGCTGCTCCGCCGCCGCACACCGCGCCCTGACGCCGTCGCACAGCCGCGCCTCCACGCCGCCGGAGCCACTCCACGCCGGACGCCCCCGCTGCTGCACCGCCGCTGCCGCAGTTGCACCGCCACCACTGCCACGCCGGTGCTGTTGCTCCGGAGCTGCGTCGTCACAAGCACCATCGTAAACAGCGTTGCCGCCGTCCTCGTGTTCGCGCCACCGCCGGCCCGCCGTTCGCCGCTCATCCCGATCCGCAATCCCGATCCGCGAGTTCAAATTTGAAAATATTTTGAAATTAGGTAAGGATGTTATCCAATATTTTCAGAATATTTGTTTTCTTAATTTTTGGATGTTTGAATATTCTGTGAATATTGTGTGGATTGCTAGATATCTTAGGATAATATCTGCCTTGTTCGCAATATTCGAAAATATTCAAAGTTAGGAAACTTTCCTAATTCAGCAACGTATCTGGACAACTATCCGACCTTATCCCTAAGGTATGATACGTGGCGATACGGAAAATCATTATCTTGCCCATAATCACTTGGGTACGTAATGAATTTTATTTGCTTTCCAAATTTGAATGATCGACTTTCCGTCAATATCTGTAACCCTATAGATATGACTGATAGTTCGATTTTTGTGCCTAATCCGAGTTTGAAACGAATCTTGTGGATCGCGTGGTTGTTTTAAATGTGGATACTATCTCTGTTTAAATTTTTTTTTCCTTTTCAAATAAAAAGAAAATTCAAAAAAAATATCAGTTAGGATTTAAATTTGAATTTTGCATGTTTAGGAATCCTAAATATATCTAGACGATAGAGTAATTATTTAATTTAAATTAGGACTTGAGATAATCTATTCCCTAGTTTAAATTAAGTAATTTTCTAATCTTAATAGATTATTTAGGTTATTTTTTTATTCCGAATTTTCAAGAAAACCCTAAAAAAATGAATTGTTTTATGGTAGATTAGGATAGATTGCATTCTTAATTTAAGTAATTTATTATTTCGAATTTTAACAAAAACCTCAAAAATAAGTCATGTTAGGATATGTTAAGTCATCATAGGTTGCATGTTAATTTAGGCATATTTTTATTCCGAATTTCACCAGAAAATACCAAAAAATAAATCATTTGCCCGTCATCAGAATTAGGTCACGTCGTCGCATGACATATAGTTTGCATGCTAGGTTGCATTACTTGCATGACATTTTTGCACGTCATTACATATAGATTAGCTTTCATTTAAATAAGCGAAAATCCAAAAATACTGAGTGAACTGCTTGTTAATTAGAAATCATATTAGGATGGTTGATGTGATTTTCTAGCTAACCATGCAGATGCTTACGTTGCTTCGAGGTAAGTAATTCTCCCAATCTTGCAATTTATTTAATGTTTTGATTATTGGGTGTTACTTTGGTGGTTTGCGTACCCGCATGAACACCTCACATGTTAGTGACTAAGTTAAAATGGATCCAAATTGCTTGCCAAAGCATTTTTGAAAAGAAAAGGTACCGAAAGGGCGTTAGACTAGATCTAGCGTAATCAAGTTCCCGGGCTTAGAATCTCTGGTTCGTAGGAATAAAACATATCTCCCTATGTTTTATTTAGGTTTCTAATCGACCTACCACAAATAGATTAGTGGCGACTCCAAGCATGAAAACATTTGCATGTTAAAAACTTAAACCCTAAGTTGCGAATTGGTAGGGCTTGGGAGGGCCCGAGTTAGGTTTAGTCTTAATAATCCATTAGCCTGAGAAGGAAAAATTTAGGTCGCGACAGCTTGGCGACTCCGCTGGGGACTTGAGTTAAAACTCTTAGTGGACTTAGGCCAGCTTTTCTTCTAAAAAAAAATATTTTTGCTTGGCAGCGAGGATCCCAGGTACGTCCCTAACATTTTAGGTGTTAAATGTTTTTGCAGAACGGGAGGTATAAGGGGAGGCGTGATTGTTAACCCTTGTTTTGCAGGGAGGTGTTTGAATGAATGGTTTATTTTATGCACGAAGCGCTGTATGATATAACCTGTTGTGCATGCCTTGCATATACACTACACCGCACACACTTCCCGCTGCCGGACCTGGGCGGCACAGGTTTAGGATGGTACTGAGAAAACGGACACCCCGACCACACCCGCGTGGTATGGGTCGCCTTTCTTGGTCCCGAAAGTTCTTTCATGGTGTCATTGAATACCTACCACGGTTGCACCCTTTGCAAACCCGGGTCGGCTCTTTGACTAAGCCGGCGTCAGGGGAATCCCAGCCTAACCACCACCATGACTGGTTTAGCTCGGTAATCCTCATGTCTCCATTTTGCAAGCCAGAGTCTAGGTAGAAATCGAACCTCACGTTTCATGCGCATGTCTATGTGATTGCCATCATTCTACCGGGTGAAGTAAGACTTCTAAACCTTTATCTCGCAATTTATTTATGTTTCGTCTTTTTCTTTGGTCGGTCCATGATAGGTCTAGGTTGGTTTTAAATTTGGAAGTAATAATCATTGAGTCCTTTTTTAAAAAGAAAGAAAGAAAGAAAGAAAGAAAGAAAGCTCTTTTAGAGAATTTATTTTCAATCTATGTCTTTATTTTCCTAGATGTGTCATAGGTAATTATTTTCCTACAAAGTTTGCCGTCATCTTTCTTTTACAAAAAAAAGGGTTTTAGAGAATTAGTTTTCAGTCCATAGTTTCTAGGGAGTCTCACTTTTTGTTTTTCATAATTTTATGATTAGGGATTTTGGTGCTTCTATTTCCTAGGTTGTGTCTAGGGCGTCATTTATATTTCTTTTCCTAGATAACTTTTCATAAAGTCTCGTCCATATACGAATATTGTCATGAATAAACAAAAAAAGACTAGAAGCGTGTCATGGACCAATCTTGTCTTGACCATATACTTATTTGGTTCATTTCTTTTACATCAGGTAGCTACGGACCGATCACGATCGCCCATTCGTACACGGTCGAGAGCCAGAATGGCCGATCAAACCGACTTGCAAGAGCGTGTTGTTGGTGTGGAAGACCAGATCAAGCAACTTGTCATCGCAATGCAACAAATGTCCGCTGAGATCAAAGCTCTCCGGTCGGTTCCTGTTTCGGCACCCCTCGAAGCGTCAGTCCCAAAGCAGAAAATTAGAAAAAGTGTCGACGTTGACGGAGATGACGATATTCCTGATTTAGAAGATGACCCCGTCCAGATCATCGTCAACAAGGACAAACCTGATGAACGGGTCAATAAACTTGAAGAAAGAGTGAAACAGCTGGAAGGTTCGCAGGATTCACCTTCAATCGATCTGTCCCTGTACTCACAGATCAAAATCCCAAAGAAGTTCAAAATGCCAGACTTCGACAAGTACAATGGCACCACATGTCCAAAAGCCCACTTACAGCTCTATCACGTACAGATGACTTCGTACGTTGATAACGAACTCTTGATGATCCATGCCTTTCAAGCAAGTTTGACGGGTCCTGCTTTGAACTGGTATCTCATGAAGAAGATAAATAGCCTCAAAACTTGGAAAGAAGCTAGTGAAGCATTCTTGAAGCAGTACAGATTTATAACGGATATCATTCCTACCCGTGATGATCTCGAACGTGCTCAGATGAAAAAGACTGAGTCCTTCAAAGACTATGCTATCAGATGGAGGAATTTAGCTGCTCAGGTTGTCCCAGAACCCATAGACAGTGAGTTAAAGAGGATGTTCGTGAAAACTCTCCCGTTCGAATACCGTAATCGGATGGTTGCCATTCCGGCTGACAACTTCAACCAACTCATCCCCATAGGCGAACAAATTGAAATAGGGCTGAAAGATGGATGGTTTGTCGAGCCGTCTTCTTCGACCAGAAGATTTGGTGCGAGAAAAGAGAAAGAACCGGCAGCTGAAGTGAATGTGGCTTATAACCAACCGAGCCGGCGGAATGCTAACTCCGTCCCAGCAATCCAAGTAGCAGAAGCTCAGCAACAAAACTCGGGTCGTCGACCTTTTCAGAGGAGGAACAACAGGAGGCAATTCACCCCCCTCCCCGGATCGTTGTCTCAAGTACTGACAGTACTCCAGAAGAAAGGCTTGCTTACTACTGAGCCAAAGCGGCCCAATCCTGAGCGGTTCTATAACTTCGACCCTTCAAAGAAATGTGATTATCACATGGGTGAGCTGGGACACTCAACCGATGATTGCTATGCCCTCAAGCACCGAGTCCAAAACCTCCTAGATACGAAGGCTTTCTCATTTCAACCTGCTAAGCCGAATGTTCAGAGCAACCCACTCCCTGATCACGCAGGCGATGTGAATGCCATATTTAGCTTCGATGCTAGTCGAATCAAGAATGTTAAGGTGTATACTACTGACGTCTACGGTGAGTTAGTGAAAGCCGGTTGTTACCCGAGTAATGAGGACCTTCCCCTTGCCATCATGAGAGAAAGAATCTCAAGAATGGTAGAAGCTGGGATGATCGTTTATGCTGACCACACTGGCATCATTTCCACTATCTCTGAAGTAGTTATTAATTGGGAGGAGGAGTTTGCTACATTGAACACCAGGAGCGACAAGGGCGACCTTCTGCCTGAAGACATGCCTCCGCTCGAAAGCGCGTCCGATGATGAAGAGATCGTAGAGAGCACGCCTAAAGCTGATAAAGAGAAAGAGGTGATCGACACTCTGGGGCAACCAAGCGGCAAGTTCGATTATTATATAAAATATTCAGCACCCCCGAGCTTCTATGTTGACCCCCGTGACATTGTCCCGGATGGATGGGGAGGTATGGATGATCCAACACCTCTAGTGACAGAAGATCCTGATGATGCAATAGAGGGAATCACTGCCCTGTTCGATGATTTCTTCATTGGAGCTATTGAGGAAGGACCGTTGGAGGAAATGGGCACTGGCCCGCAAGAGTAACACATTTACTTTTTTCGCACACTCCCTACGCGGGAATTTTTACTGCTTTTTAGGACTCGCCCCGTCTCGGGAGCTACTTTTTAGCACTTTTCATTTCTAGGATTTGATGATTGCAATTTCCATTCCAATAAATGTAATTCATTTGGTGATGATCAATGAAATTACAAGTTATTTTCGTTTTGAGGGCATGTTGAGGTACATCAAACCAGCCCGGTGATGATATCCAACCGATAAAATAAAATATAGTCCAAGGAGAATTCTGAGGCCTGGGCTTCTTCATGCTTCCTCGTGTTAAATCCTTTTTGAAAAGAATTTAAAAAATAAAAAATAAAAAATATACTGTTTAGCCCTGTTTGTCCTACTGAACCCCCTACTTTATGTTTCAGGGGCAATTTTGTGACATGTAAGGGTATGGGAACGGTCCAATCTAATGAATTATGTGCCACCGAACCTGATCTCGATGACACCAATGAACTCGAAGATTCCTCGGACCTCCAGCGTGATCTAAATCATCATGAAAGACCTAAAGTCCTAACGGTAGACCAAACTATCACCATCAACTTGAGTGATTCCGGAGAACCCAAGGAGATGAAGATAGGGGCAACCTTTCCGAAGGCGAAGCGAAATACCTGGTCCAACTGCTGAAGGATTACCGGGATATCTTCGCCTGGTCATATATCGATATGCCAGGTTTAGACCCTTCTATCGTGGAGCATAGTCTACCCACTAATCCGGACATGCCGCCCAAGAAACAGAAGTTGCGAAGGACCAAGCTGAACTTTCCAAGAAAATAGAAGAGGAGGTCATGAAGCTCTTGAAAGTAGGATTCATCGAAGTCACCCAATACCCCAGCTGGGTGGCTAATATTATGCCAGTCATGAAGAAAGATGGTCGAGTTCGGGTTTGCATCGACTATCGCGATTTAAACAAGGCTAGCCCTAAGGACGATTTCCCATTGCCACATATAGACGTTTTGGTGGACAGTACTGCTGGGTTCGAGCTGTTTTCCTTCATGGATGGTTTCTCGGGTTATAATCAGATAAAAATGAAGGACGATGATAAGGAGAAAACGACGTTTATCACTCCTTGGGAGACATTCCACTATAAGGTCATGCCCTTCGGCCTTAAAAATGCCGGGGCAACATATCAACGGGCAATGGTGACGCTTTTCCATGATATGATGCATAAGGAGATTGAGGTCTATGTCGATGACATGATCGCCAAGTCTCGACCTGGAAGGAGTCACGTTGATACTTTGAAGAAATTATTCGAGAGACTTCGTGAGTTTAAGCTCCGTCTCAACCCAGCAAAGTGCGTATTTGGAGCAACCTCGGGCAAATTACTTGGGTTCATCGTAAGCAGTAAAGGCATTGAAATTGACCCCTCCAAAGTGAAGGCTATATGTGAGTTACAACCCCCGTCGACCGTGAAAGAAGTGCGGAGCCTCCTGGGTAGATTGAACTACATAGCCCGTTTTATTTCTCAGCTCTCCGCAACTGCTAAGCCATTCTTCAAACTTCTAAGGAAGAATGCTCAAGTGAAATGGGACGATGATTGTCGGGAAGCGTTTAACGAACTAAAGCAATACCTGATGAAACCGCCAGTGCTAGTCCCACCAATGCCGGGCCAGCCTTTGATCCTTTACCTCACAATTCATAGTGAGTCTTTAGGTGCGATGCTAGCCCAGAAAAGTCCTGAAGACGGAAAAGAGCGAGCCATTTATTACCTAAGCAAGAAGTTCACTGTCTCGGAGTTGAATTATTCTGAAGCCGAGAAGACTTGCGCTGCGCTAGTATGGGTGCTCCATAGGCTGCGACAATATACACTGCATCACCAGACTTTGCTTGTGACTGAGAACGATCCCATTAAGTATTTACTTGATCAGCCAGCTTTGGTAGGGAAGTTAGCCAAGTGGCAGATTTTAATTTCAGAGTTTGATATCCAGATGAAGCCATAAAAGTCAGTTAAAGGTCGAGTAATTGCTGATGTATTAGCTGAAAATCCTGGAGTCCCTGATGATGATAGATATTCTCCAGAAGATCGTGTTTTGGTGATAAAGGAAGACACATGGATCATGTTTTTTGATGGAGCTGTGAACTTGGCCGGTTCCGACACTGGGGCAGTTTTAATATCCCCAGATGGGCAACATTATCCTGTAGCAGCAAAGTTGGTGTTCCCCTGTACCAACAACATAGCCGAATACGAGGCTTGCATTCTCGGACTCCAAGCCGCAGCGGAATTGAGGATAACTAAGTTGAAAGTGTTTGGTGATTCTGCTTTGATTATTCTCCAAACTGTGGGAGAGTGGAAGACGAGAGACACCAAACTAGTGCCGTACCATGAATACCTCGAAGAAATCATAGAGGAATTCGAACATATCTCTTTTGAGTACTTATCGAGGTCTCATAATCAGTTTGCTGATGCGCTAGCTACGTTATCATCCATGTTGCAAGTGATTGATGGGTTAGAGGTAGAACCCTTGAAGATCGAAGTCCTGACAAAACCAGCCTACTGTATGGTTGTGACCGAAGAACCTGATAAAAAGCCATGGTATTATGATATCATGAGTTACATCCAGAAACAAGAATTTCCTGAGGGAAGCACCCCGGCTGACAGGAAGTACATAATGAAAATGGCTTCAAAATTCTTTGTTAGTGGTGAGAAGCTGTACAAAAGATCATATGATTCAATCCTATTGAGATGTGTGGATGCGGCTGAAGCTACCAGAATCATGCAAGAAGTACACGAGGGGATATGTGGTCCACACATGAATGGCCACATGTTAGCTAAGAAGATTATGAGGTTGGGTTATTATTGGCTCAGTCTTGAGAGTGACTGCATCCAACATGTTCGAAGATGTCATCGTTGTCAGGTTCATGGGGATAAAATAAATGTTCCCCCGACGGAATTACATCAGCAGTCTGAGCCATGGCCCTTTTCAATGTGGGGCATCGATGTGATTGGCCCGATTAATCCCAAGGCATCAAATGGACACCGATTTATCTTGGTCGCGATTGACTATTTCTCTAAGTGGATTGAGGCGTCATCTTATGCAAACGTCACCGCAAAGAATGTTGTAAAATTCATCAGGCGAGACATAGTCGCTCGCTATGGTGTCCCTGAGGCTATTGTCACTGACAATGGGACAAATTTGAACAACAAGTTCATTAATCAGTTGTTCAACGAGTTCAAAATCCGGCACCTGAATTCATCTCCCTATCGTCCACAGATGAATGGAGCAGTTGAAGCCGCTAACAAGAACATCAAGAAGATTTTGGCCAAAACGGCTGAAAACTATCGTGACTGGCATGAAAGGTTACCATTTGCACTAATGGCGTATCGAACTTCGATCCGAACCTCTGTCGGAGCGACTCCTTTTTCCTTGGTGTATGGCATGGAAGCAGTTCTACCCGTCGAAGTAGAGATCCCTTCCTTGCGAGTATTATCTCAAGTGGAGTTGTCCGAGGCAGAATGGATGCGACAAAGGCATGAGCAGTTAAACCTAATTGATGAGAAGCGATTGAGAGCCATTTGCCACGGTCAAACCTATCAGCAGAGGATAGCTAGATCCTTCAATCAAAAGGTGCGTCCAAGACACTTCGAGGTAAATGATCTAGTCCTAAGGAAGGTACTGCCAGTCTTTCCTGTTCCTGGAGGAAAATTTGCCCCAAACTACATTGGTCCGTATGTGGTTAAAAAGGTGCTTTCTGGAGGTGCCCTGATTCTCGCAGAAATGGATGGTCGTGAGTTTTCCACTCCTGTTAATTCTGATGCTGTGAAGATATATTATCCCTGATAAGATTTAACATTTTGTGGCGAGAGTTTTAAAATGTCCGGTTTATACTCTGAATTGCAAACATTTCATTTATGAATAAATGGTTTCAATCAATTTCAAGTTAAGATGCTTGCATTGGCTTTAATTTCTGCATGATTATTTGTCAACCTGTATTATTGACCTCAAAGGGAGGATCTATTTAGACAATATGATAACTCATGTGGAATGAATTCAATGTGTTGAATGAGGTACATCGGGATGATGAAAGGCAAGCCATATCCTATACACAGTCCTATGCACTAATCCCCAGTGAGTTGAGTGGAAAAATTCCATGTCTGCAAGGTAAAGGGTTATCTCGCGAAAGGTACGACAACTGAAATGACGAGAGGCGGTTCATTTCTCTATCCCAAACACTACAGGTTATCCATTGTTTCGCCACTTTGAGCCTAAACACTTGGAGAAATTCATTCAAATTACCCCTGTCAAGAACCACCCCACATCGGGGCAAACTGGAGGTAAGTCAGCGTCATAAGGTGAAAAATGAGTAGAAATTTTCATGCTCTCACTTGCATCAATCTTCGAGTGTTGCTTTTTCAGATGAATTCACGTAAAGTTCAAGTGCCTTAGGATGACGAAGAGCATTTCTTTCTCTATTCTATACACACTTTATCCTTTGTTAAGCCCAATTGAGCCTGCAAATTCATTTCTTAAACCCAGTTGGTGATCATCCCCCACACTGGGGCAAGGCAAAAGTCATCATTGTTCAAGCAGCATATCCGGAGCGCCGATAAAAGACGAAGACCCTGAGAGTCCAAATGTTAGTCATTCGGTCAAAACAAGCCAAAGTGTGACTGGCCAATATATGCATTGTAGACAGTGTGTGTCAAAAAAAAAAACTAGAGGGCATGAAAAAGCAGTGTGCCTGGTAAAAGCAAGGCCGATGCCCGTGAAAAAAAAAGAGAAGAAAAAATGGAGAAAAAGTGACGACTTTAGATTAGAAAATGTTGAGATGTGTCAAAGTCACAAAAATATCCAGAGTCTTAAGGAGTCAAGTGATGAACTCTCGAAGCCAATGGAACATTTACCGAGAAGACAATCCCTGGTGAAGAAGAAGACCGGTGACAATGCCGAGATGATCACCAACTCTCACTCCAATTATACACATTTTGAGCCTTATGATCCATTCATTTCTTAACCCATGAGCCTAGCCTGCGTTACGTCCCTTGCAAAGTCTCTTCAGATTAGGGCACTTGAACTAACGTAGAGTTTCTGATGTTTATAAGCTTAGCTCGAAGAAGTGCGAGCAAGTCCATTTCTATCTCATTTTGCAGGTTCTTGACTTGTAAACCCGGAGACAATTGCAGAGTATTTTCTTTCAGTAGCCTCGACTCGAAGAGTCTCTTTTGCTAAGCCATTGACCAAGCCCTATGTTACGGTCCTAACAAAGACCTCTCAGATTGGTAAAGTCGTACTGCTTGCGAGAATACTCGGACCCTTGTCAACATGATGATGGTGAGATGGAGCGATTCTCCATAAATCAGCCTTTCGATGAGAATGAGAGAAAGCCCTTTTGGATCGGAAGTCCCTCATTCGACATTTTCAAGATATCCGCTTGTGAGTTCGGATTGTCTTGTCATGATTTTTCCCCAGCGAAATTTGTAATGTTGATTTGACAAAACCATCGTGCATGAAAATCAGTTGAAATCATAGTTCATGTGTATATGCATTCTTGACAGTGTGCGAATGCATATTACATAAAATCGTGTCTAACAGGAGACACACCTTCAGAGTTGGAGTTATCACCAGGAAAGTATATCTTTATCCCTAGGATGTCTATGACTATCTAGGTATCCCTAACCTGTTCAAGCAATTGTCAGGTCCTACATTTGATCATTTTTTGCGATCTCTAGATGCCTTTGATTGTGTTCAGGTGTCTATTGATCAAACCTTTTCAGGTACTTCTGATGATATCCAGGTACTTTGTCAAGGAACTCTTGAACACTTGGGCTAGCCCCTTTTTGTTAATCAAATTACAGATTTTCATACAATCTCGAGAAGATTCCCCCGTTACATGACTATGAACAGGTATAGGCATGGCGGCTAAATCTTTACATATGAGCAGGTATATGTAAAGGTCGGAATATTTTCCCCAAATTTCAGGTATTCCCCCGTTACTCACCTATGAGCAGGTATAGGAGAAGCGGCCAAATCTTTGCATATGAGCAGGTATATGTAAAGGTCGGAATATTCTTCCCAAATCTCAGGTATTCCCTCGCTATTCGCCTATGAGCAGGTATAGGTGAAGCGGCCAAATCTTTGCATATGAGCAGGTATATGTAAAGGTCGGAATATTCTCTCAACCCCAGGTGTTCCCCCGCAGTTCACTTATGAGCAGGTATAAATGAGGCGGCCAAATCTTTGCATATGAGCAGGTATATGTAAAGGTCGGAATATCCTCTTGATCTCAAAAGTTTCCCCGCAATTCACTTATGAGCAGATATAAGTGAAGCGACCAAATCTTTGCAAACACTTAGAGAGATGTATAGGTAGTTCGTAAGGATCGGAACTATTCTCACGAATCCAAATGATGATTGGGTACGTCGAGCTTTCTTCGTGTGTTTTGACTTGACTGCAGATCACCGAAGTTCATCAACATATATCAGGCAATACCGATGGAGACTGAGCCCATACATTTGCCAAAACAATATACAAGTTAAAGTTGTGCTTCGAATTGCATTATCTCGCTCCTGTCAGGTAAGTGATTCCAGGTATGTTTTCTATTCAAGTCAACATGCATCATTTCTTAATGCATTGTAAAAGGGACTCATAATCCCGACAAAAACAACATTCATTGCATTTGCATGGTTGAAATTTAGGTATCATTTAGTCTTTGAATGCAACCTCTACGAGCTCACCTTCAAAGAGGGGCAGCTGTTGACACCTAAATTTTGACGCATCATTTAGTGTAATTTGCATAGAAAATTAGGGATTAAATTTTTAACCCCTAAACAAAAAATATTTAAATTGCATAACATATAGTTTAAATTCATTTGCATTTTTTTTGCATTGAACTGGCGGTGACGAACGAGCTTAAATTTCATCGAATGGGACTCGGCTCGTTTGGAATGCAAGGACCGGGAATTACAAGTCAAACGGGCTTGGTTATTTTAATTAGAGCTTAATTCAGCCCATTTATCCTTAATTATTTCAGCCCATTCATCCTAAATTAATTCAGCCCATTTAAATTAAAGCCCAAGCCTAAGCCCATTAGGATTAGAAAGCCCATCTAATTGACCTAGATTAATACTATATATACATTATTAGGTCAGGATTTTAGGGGGGGACACACAATTTTCAGATCAGAATTTTTAGAGAGTGTGAGAGTTGAGAAAGAGAGAGAGAGAGAGAAGGAGACCGGCGTGCCTTCACACCGCCGGAGCCACCCTACGGCGCCGCGCCCTTCGCGCCGTCGCACGCCGTGCCCCGCTGCCGCGTGCCCACCGCCCGCGCCTGCCGTGCACTTGCTGCCGCCGCTCCCTACCGCGTGCCCATCGCCCTCCGCCTGCCGTGCGCCTGCCGCGCCGTCGCACAGCCGCGCCTCCACGCCGCCGGAGCCACTCCACGCCGGACGCCCCCGCTGTTGCCACGCCGCCTGCCGTGCGCCTGCTGCCGCCACTCCCTGCCGCGCCTGCTGCCGTCGCTCCCTGCCGTGCCTGCTGCCGCGCCTGCCGTGCGCCTGCTGCCGCCGCTCCCTGCCGCGCCCGCCACCGCACGCTGCTGCCCCGAAGTCGCTGCTCCGCCGCCGCACGCCGCGCCCTGACGCCGTCGCACAGCCGCGCCGTCGCACAGCCGCGCCTCCACGCCGCCGGAGCCACTCCACGCCGGACGCCCCCGCTGCTGCACCGCCGCTGCCGCAGTTGCACCGCCACCACTGCCACGCCGGTGCTGTTGCTCCGGAGCTGCGTCGTCACAAGCACCATCGTAAACAGCGTTGCCGCCGTCCTCGTGTTCGCGCCACCGCCGGCCCGCCGTTCGCCGCTCATCCCGATCCGCAATCCCGATCCGCGAGTTCAAATTTGGAAATATTTTGAAATTAGGTAAGGATGTTATCCAATATTTTCAAAATATTTGTTTTCTTAATTTTTGGATGTTTGAATATTCTGTGAATATTGTGTGGATTGCTAGATATCTTAGGATAATATCTGCCTTGTTCGTAATATTCGAAAATATTCAAAGTTAGGAAACTTTCCTAATTCAGCAACGTATCTGGACAACTATCCGACCTTATCCCTAAGGTATGATACGTGGCGATACGGAAAATCATTATCTTGCCCATAATCACTTGGGTACGTAATGAATTTTATTTGCTTTCCAAATTTGAATGATCGACTTTCCGTCAATATCTGTAACCCTATAGATATGACTGATAGTTCGATTTTTGTGCCTAATCCGAGTTTGAAACGAATCTTGTGGATCGCGTGGTTGTTTTAAATGTGGATACTATCTCTGTTTAAATTTTTTTTTCCTTTTCAAATAAAAAGAAAATTCAAAAAAAATATCAGTTAGGATTTAAATTTGAATTTTGCATGTTTAGGAATCCTAAATATATCTAGACGATAAAGTAATTATTTAATTTAAATTAGGACTTGAGATAATCTATTCCCTAGTTTAAATTAAGTAATTTTCTAATCTTAATAGATTATTTAGGTTATTTTTTTATTCCGAATTTTCAAGAAAACCCTAAAAAATGAATTGTTTTATGGTAGATTAGGATAGATTGCATTCTTAATTTAAGTAATTTATTATTTCGAATTTTAACAAAAACCTCAAAAATAAGTCGTGTTAGGATATGTTAAGTCATCATAGGTTGCATGTTAATTTAGGCATATTTTTATTCCGAATTTCACCAGAAAATACCAAAAAATAAATCATTTGCCCGTCATCAGAATTAGGTCACGTCGTCGCATGACATATAGTTTGCATGCTAGGTTGCATTACTTGCATGACATTTTTGCACGTCATTACATATAGATTAGTTTTTATTTAAATAAGCGAAAATCTAAAAATACTGAGTGAACTGCTTGTTAATTAGAAATCATATTAGGATGGTTGATGTGATTTTCTAGCTAACCATGCAGATGCTTACGTTGCTTCGAGGTAAGTAATTCTCCCAATCTTGCAATTTATTTAATGTTTTGATTATTGGGTGTTACTTTGGTGGTTTGCGTACCCGCATGAACACCTCACATGTTAGTGACTAAGTTAAAATGGATCCAAATTGCTTGCCAAAGCATTTTTGAAAAGAAAAGGTACCGAAAGGGCGTTAGACTAGATCTAGCGTAATCAAGTTCCCGGGCTTAGAATCTCTGGTTCGTAGGAATAAAACATATCTCCCTATGTTTTATTTAGGTTTCTAATCGACCTACCACAAATAGATTAGTGGCGACTCCAAGCATGAAAACATTTGCATGTTAAAAACTTAAACCCTAAGTTGCGAATTGGTAGGGCTTGGGAGGGCCCGAGTTAGGCTTAGTCTTAATAATCCATTAGCCTGAGAGAAATTTCAGGTCGCGACAATTATGAATGCTCTTAGTAGCGGTTTGTAAAATTCTAAATGCAAATCAACGTGTTAATGAACATTACGAATAAGTAATATAATGATGAGAAAAAATATCGTCCCACAGATATTGATGATTAATAAACCAATTAAATATTAAAAATGGACTAATTTTAAAATTTATCTAACATATCGAAATAGAATTAAGAATAAATGAAAATTGACAATATTAGAAACAAGATTTTGAAACTAAATGCAGTTAATTAATCAAATAAATATGTTAGAGCATCTGATTTTTCCATAACCACTAGATATGAATTTCATATCATTATGCATACAAGAACAATATCAAACATGTGATAATGGAATTTCCTAGTCTATTTACTATCCTATCTCTAGATTTAGCAAATCTACTCAGTTTATCAATCCACCATATCTCTATGTGAATTTAAATAAAAATAAGTGCATTAAAATCTGTTAATATTCCTAGTTTACAATGAATCTTTTGGACCACTTTATCACAGAAAGCCACACAAATAACATGGTATACGTCTATCTACATTTAATTCATGGTTATGTATTATAAGGAGTAATTGCATTATTATCACTTCTCAATCTCAAACATGCGTATCAAATCATTCAAATAGTGGCCAGTCACTTAAAAGCATTAAGTACAATAATATATAACTCACATGAATAAAATGACTTGCAGAACATAAAGAAGCATGAAATTCATATCATCATGGTCAGGCTACATTGTATCCTAACAAAAGAAAGTTAGAACATGATAGAAGAAGAAACGAAAATACAAATGAAACCCAACCTCTTGGATCAAAGAACAATAATTTATCACCACTTTTTGTCTTCTCTTTAAAATACTCGAAAAACTCCTAGAACAATAAAAAAAGGATCTTAAGAAAAATACCCTTCCCCCAAGCTCTTAATGTTAAACTATTTATAGGATAACATCCAAGACTCCTAATACAAGGTAATTGCTTATTTTTTGCACAAAATAAGGGAATAAATCACAGAATTCCTTATTTGGCATCCATCTTCTAACTTTTCTGTAGGTGGCATCTTCCTTTCCTTCTTTTTGCCATTTTTGTCTTGTTTTCTTTATGTCTCATTATGCTGCATAAACAAGGAAAATTTGAGTAAATAAAGGGAAATCCAAATATTTTCTCACTAACATCGCATTATTTGTTGCCTAAAATAGGTAAAATAACTCTATTTTTATAGAGTTATCAATAGCTATGTTGCCATAGTATCATCTTAAACTTGGCATTCTCGTTTGGGTCATTCTTCTTTTTCTAGATTAGGTCAACTGATTTCTAATGGTCATATAGGTTCTATTGACAATAAACATTTTGATTAGTTGCCACGTAAGCTAAGAAAACATCACACTTGACCTTTTGATCTTAGTGAATCTGTCTCTCATGCTCATTTTGATTTAATTCATTTTGACATATGGGGCCCATCTCCTACTCCCACTATAGGAGGATCCCGCTACTTTGTTATTTTTGTGGATGATCATTTTCGTTATACATGGTTCTATCTTATGAAGCATCGATCTGAGCTGGCTCTAATTTATCGTGATTTTGTTACCATGATCAAAACACAACTTTCTCAAAATATCAAGATCTTCCGTACGGATAATGCCATGGAATATAGAAACATATAATTTCTTCAAATTATTTCTCAAAATGGTACTGTCATTCATCGTTCTTGTCCGAGAACTTCTCAACAAAATGGTCGAGCATAGCATAAACATCGACACATCTTCACATAGTTGGCTTATGCTTATCAGGTTGTAGTTGAGTCATTTTACCAATGAAACATCATTGATTGTAAGTCCTCCAATTTCAACTGTTCCCTTGCCAACTATTTTTCCTTTGGTATTTCCTCCAAAGGAAACTTTTCCACCATTCAGACTGTGTAAATTAACGAATATGCTTGGATCTCCTGTCATGTGTCTTGAGCATCCATTGTCTAGGTACCACTTTCTTTTTCTTTTTGTGGTAACCTGCAAAGATCATAACCTCTCAAGTTTTCTTTGGTACCCAAATTTGTTTGGGTCCTTGAGCATTAGTGTAGGCTGTCTTAACAAAATCTCTTTGAACAGGTCTCCAGACCTTAGGACATTCATTCTCAAAATGTTTTGGATCTCCACAGTTTGAGCATTTAAGAGCACTTCGCCCAACAGGTTTGACAAAATTTCTTTTAAAATGATTTTTATAAGCTTGTCGAGGAGGTCTTTGTTTTAATCTCTCCTTAACTTTTGGAAAATCAATCAAGCTGTCACTTTCCTTTACAAATCCTAGACCAGATTTGTTATAGTAAGGAATTTGAATGGAAAGGATATGCTTCAAGGTTTCTGAACCTTTTGAAAATTTGAAAGTAATTTCTGAAACTTCCTTTTTCAAAACAACATTTTCTTTGGAAAGTAAATCTCGACTTTCCTTGACTTGATAAAATTCTTTTTGAAGGAAATCAATCTTTTCTTTTTGTAAAATATCCTGTTGTCTCATAGAAGAATTTTCCTTTTTCAACAAAGAGATTCTTTTAAGAGCAGTCTTAAATTCAAAGCATAAATCATCAATGTAATTCGATACTTCAATAGTCATTTCAGAAGGTTTTACCTCGATTTCCACTTTAGGATCAGAATCTGAATCTGAATCTGACTTTGCCATTAGACAGAAATTTGAGATATCTTCGTCACTATCTTCACACTCTGTGTCACTCCAGATTTCTGCCTTTAAAGCCTTCTTTGCTTTCTCAAATTTGGTTTTCTTTTTTAGAAGTGGACAGTTAGGTTTGATATGTCCACGTTTCCTACAGTGAAAGCATATCACCTCCTTTGATCTTTCTGTCTCATCGATAGACCTCTTATTTTCAAAAGGATTTTTCCCTTTGAGGTTTCTTCCTCTGATTTTCATTCTCTTGTACTTCTTTATGAAGAGAACTAATTCTTCATCATCAACATCTTCATCTTCAGAATCTGCATCAAAATCAATGTTAGTTTTCAATGCAATTGACTTATTACCTCTGGTTTCATTTTCCTCATTCCGTTTCTCAGTCTCATATGATTAAAGAGTTCCAATTAACTCATTCACTGATAGAGGCATGATTCTTTGTGTCTCACGAAGAGATGTTTTGATGTTATCCCATTCCTTTGTCAGTCCTCTTAGTAGTTTGTTGACTTTCAATGCATCTGAGACTGGTTGTCCTTGATATGCAAGACCGTTTACTATGTCAGTAAACCTATCATACATATCAGCAATTGATTCTTCAGGCTTCAGTTTGAAGGACTCATATTGGCCAAGCAGAAGATTGATTTGAGTTTCCTTGGCTCGATCTGTTCCTTCATAAGTAATATAGAGGGTATCCCAGATTTCCTTAGCAGATTCACAAGCAGCAATTTTTTTATATTCAATAGGAGATAAAGCACAATAAAGAAAATAAATTACTTTGGAATCTAAAGTTTCTCTTTTAGAAATCTCAGTGGGAGATAATGGAGGATCTGCTGATTTGCTTGCATCTGCCTTTTCTTTTGAATCAGAAGATTTCGGTTTGACTCCTTTGATAATGACATCTCATTGCATATGATCAATTGACTTTATGAATGCCTTCATCTTATTCTTCCAGATGCTGTATTCCTTGCCATCAAAATATGGTGGTATGTTGTTGCTCTGACCTTCAATGAGCCCTGGAGCACCAAAGCTAGCCATGTAGATCGTTAGCTCAGAAGTAAAACACTTCAATAAAATGAGCAACCTGCTCTGATATCAATTGATGTGGCTAGCAGGGATCACCTAGAGGGGGTGAATAGGTGACTTTGAACTGTTTTATAATATTTATGCGGAAATAAAACTAATCACAGAAGAGTCTGAATAAAATTCAGATTCAAGACAGATTTTATAGATGAAGCTCTTGATGTGCAGAAAGTAAAATAAGAGACGAGGGATAGAGAATCTGCACACAAGTTTATAGTGGTTCGGCTTAAATCAAGCCTACGTCTACTCTCCCACGCTGACAGCCTACTGGCTGGATTTCACTATGTAATCAAGAGAAAGTTACAGATTTTGAGTGATATCACTCTGGTGTATGATAGGACTCTCTATCTCACACAGTCACTCTTACAAAGTAACCCTCAAGATCTAAGTATTTAGACTCAGAACAACAAGAGAAATGATTGGAGTATGCTCAGACTTTGGACTTATTGATTGTTAATTCTGTTATCTACTTTTGCTGCTCGTTGATCTCCTTAAATACTCTTCTACTCCCAAACTAGCCGTTGAACAGCTTTCAGAGGATTATCTTCCAATCTTCACCTTGGACAGATTTGTATAATAAGGATTGAGTAGCCGTTAGATGACAGATTCTGAATCCCGCTGATTCTGATCGCCCATACAATCAGAATCTTAGTTTCCATAAGTAGAGCTTTGTCCGTTATAATGCACTCTTGTCGTAATATTTGATTGTCAATCAATTTGATTAAGATTGAACTAATCAAGATTTTCTTGCTGTGAAATCCATGCCAGATCACTAGCTGTTATGTTTAATTCTGAATTCTACGTCTGAAGAAATTCTGCGTCTGAATAATTTCTGCATCTGCGTTTGAATAACTTCTGCGTCTGAATCTCAGAACTTAGATTCTGTGGGTCTTCAAAGAACTTATTTTTCCAGCTTGTAAAGTCTGAATAACTTTCTTCTGAGCTTCCATTATATATATATATATATATATATATATTCCTGGAATAAAATAGTTCAGAATAAGTATCCGATTTTACAATTGTAATAGAAGGTTTTATCAACTTCAAAATTAGTAGGAGTTTTCCTCAACAACAAATTCTAAGTTCAAACCTTTCGAGGCCCTTTTTACCTCCTCGGCTATACATTCTCCTATTTTAATTTAGAGCAAAGTCTAGCCTACGCTTGGAAAGGAGCATTAAAGTATTTGAGGTAAATCACGCCTTCTTAATTTAAGTTTTTAGACATTTCGCGAAATTTCACGGTGACGCATGTTGTCCTACGACATGCTACGTCAACTAAATGGAAGAGTGGCTCATTTCATCTGTTTCCCCACTTTGTAATCAGACCAATTGAGCATGTAGAAGCTCATGGTTTTATGGAAACCGCGCGTCTAGAGCGGCCATGGACGATTTAGCAGTCCAATTTGCGACGCTCTCGAGTCACAACATCGTAGGTACTCACTCACATGTCTCGTATGTAAATAAAATGATTCTCATCAATTATTCCTCCAAGTCGAGCTTTTGGCCAAGAAAACCAGAAATTCAATTTTTTAGCCCACTCTTTACACCCCTTTCATTTCCCCACTTCTCTCCTTCCCAAACAAACCATAAGGAACTTCCGCATGGCGGAACTTTGTCACAAAGTGAGAAAGAGAAGAATGAAGAGAATCTGAATTTGTGTTGATTCAACTTGAATTTTTGCATGTACAATGTTCAGTATATGTAGTACAAAGTATGAACAATAAAAGGAAAAGATTAGTTCAAATGGATCAATTCTAATCTATTCTAATCTCAAGTTGATTCATCCGAATCCTTGATTGATGTGTTGTATCAATCACAATCAGGATTGATTCCCACATCTCGAGCACATCTTCCAAGAATCTCGAGCATATCTTCCAACACTTCCCCTCAAGCTGGGAGCTTATAGATATCCAAGACACCCAGCTTGCTTAATATATATGCATGTTATTTTTGACATAGAGCTTTTGTGAAGATATCTGCAAGCTGTTCTGTGGTTCAAGTAAAAGGTAGACCAATGTCATGATGAGTAGCGAGTCATGGGCTACTTAATCCGACATTACGTAGCTTTTACCGATTCTTATGCACAAGCTCAAAAAATGATCAGAGCAAGATATCGGCTATTAATTCAAACTATGCAAGATTAACTAAGACACATCATCCGCTCCCAACAATCAGCTTAGGTTGCACCACAACATGAGCTCTTCTTCAAGGGAGAATGAGTTTCACGCAATCGGTTAATTCATAATTGCCCAAGCTTATTATATCATCGTACTGACACTTTCCAATGTTCAGCGGTTCATGAAAAATGGAAAATTGAATGATTTTTACATATGATTCCTCTTGTCTCAATTATTCCTTCTTGGATCTTGTCTCGAGTGAAATGACGATCCACTTCTATATGCTTCGTCCATTCATGTACTATAGGATTTGTCGCAAGTTTGAGAGCCGCATCATTATCACAAAACAATTTGGTTGGTCCTTTAACTCATATCCCAAGGTCCTGAAGTAGGCCTCATATTCGGGATAAGTACAGCGCAAGTGCCATAACTTTTGTACGGAGGACACTTAAGTGCCATAATTTTTTTTGACTCACTTGAGTGCCATAACTTTCAAAAAGATAATCACCTAAGTGTCACTTACGAGCTGATCGTGACGGCCCGAAACCGCGGCTTTTTCGGCCGAACGGTGACCTTCCCAGTGAGGCGAGCACCACCAGCTTGAAGAAAGGGTGTTGGTGAATCATTCCATGGCCTCCGTTCGTCTCGAAATTTCCGTTTTAGCCTCCGTTGACGAAGGTAAAGATGCTTCATAGTCACATATCTATCGAACCGATTTGTGTGACTACGAAACATTTTTACTTTCGTCAACGGAGGTTAAAACGGAAATTTCGAGACGAACGGAGGCCATAGAATGATTCACCGACACTCCCTCTTCAATCTGGCGGTGCTCGCCTCACCCGGAAGGTCACCATTTAGCTTGAAAAACCGAGGTTTCGGGCCCTCACGACCAACCCCTCTGATAAGCTGATCGTGAAGGCCCGAAATCGAGGCTTTTCCGATTGAACGGTGACATTTTCGGCGAGGCAAGCACTACCAGCTTGAAGAGAGGGTGTCGGTGAATCATTCTATGGCCTCCGTTCGTCTTGAAATTTCAATTTTAGCCTCCGTTGACGAAGGTAAAAATGATTCGTAATCACACAAATCGGCTCGATAAATGTGTGACTACGAAGCATTTTTACCTTCGTCAACGGAGACTAAAACGAAAATTTCGAGACGAACGGAGGCCATGGAATGATTCACCAACACTCCCTTTTCAAGCTGGTGGTGCTCGCCTCGCCGGGAAGGTCACCGTTCGACCGGAAAAGTCACGGTTTCGGGCTCTCACGACCAGCTCGTAAATGGCACTTAGGTGATCATTTTTTTTAAAAGTTATGGCACTCAAGTGAGCCAAAAAAAAGTTATGGCACTTAAGTATCCTCCGTACAAAAGTTATGGCACTTGCGCTGTACTTATCCCCCTCATATCCATACTATCTCACATATGGTTTTTGTCATGGCTCGATATTCTGCTTCAACTAATGATAATGAGACAATGGGTTGTTTCTTCGTTTTCCATGAAAGCAAAGATTCTCCTAGCTTAATACAGTAACCAGTGATGGACCTACGACTCATTGGACAAGTTGCATAACATGTATCACAATAAACCATCATTTCCATATTGCATCTTCTAGAAAGGAGAATTCCAAGTCCTGGGCATTTTTTCAAGTATTTTACGACCTTTATAGCAGCATCCATATGGGACTGTTTAGTACTACGCATGAACTAACTGAGTGTTTATACTGCATAACATATATTAGGTCTCGTTATAGTCAAATATATAAGCTTTCCAACGAGTTTCTGATAACTTGATGGATCCTTGAGTATAGGATCATCATCTTGGGATGTTCCTGCATCATAATCAACTGTAGTTAATTTGACATTTTGTTCGATAGGAATAACAGTTGGCTTACATCCTGATAGACCTGTTTCTAGTATAATTTTCAGTATGAATTTTTGCTAGCTCACAAAAATCCCTTGGTCTGATCGAGCAATTTCAATTCCAAGAAAATATTTGGGTGATCCCAAATCTTTAATATGAAATGTAGAATGCAAATATCCCTAAAGACTCTTGATAGCAGTCTCATCATTTCCCATAATAAGTATGTCGCCAGCATATATCATCAAGTAGATAGATGACATACATTTCGTCCACGTGAACAGGGAATAATCATGTCCAGATTGCTTAAAGCCTATAGCTGTAGTGCATTGGCAAACTTGGCATACTACTGTCTGGAAGCTTGTTTGAGATTATAAAGGGATTTACGGAGACGACATACTTTGGACTCTCCCTATCTCCGTAAACCCTTAGGAAGTTCCACGTAGATTTCTTCATCTAAATCACCATGGAGGAAGGCATTATGTACATCCATCTGGTGTAGTGACCAGTCACGAAAAGCAGCAGTCGATAAGAAGAAACGAACTGTGACATCTTTTGCTACTGGAGAAAAGGTTTTGTGGTAATTAAAACCTTCTTGCTGTGTAAGCCCCTTGGCCACTAATCGAGCCTTGCATCGTTCAATAGAGCCATATGCTCTATATTTAATCTTGTACACCCATTTGCAATCAATCGGTTTACGATTAAGAGGTAGTATCGCAATTTTCCAAGTTTGATTATCGATTAGAACCTATAATTATGCTTCCATTGCCTTTTGCTAACGTGGACTAATAACTGCCTCATCATCAGAAGACAGTTCTTGTTCTTCTGATATACAACTAATACAGCACATGTTCTGGTGAAAGCTGATGAAAAAAAGCATATGACGATATTGGGTAATGAGTACCTGGTGAATTTTGGGTAGCACAAACATAATCTTTAGTCCATGTAGGTAGACGGGTGACATGACATGAGCGTTGTGGTGGATCATACTCAGGCATAGAAGATAATGGCTTGTCAGCAATAGGTGCCGATGTAGATGTGCTTAATGAGGGACCGGAATCTTCTTCAAGATGCTCAATTGTTTGGTCTAAGATCGAAACGGGATTCAAAATCTCATATGGAATTGGAGATGATGTTGGGGACGATATTGGATGATCCGATGGTGCAACTAGAATATATTGAGGATCTTGAATAAATTCTTCTTCAGATAAGAATCTATGAGAATTAGTCATTTGGCTAGAATCTTCATTAGACGATACTTCATCACAAAACAAAATATGTCTTCATAAAAAATAACATCCCTGCTTACGAAAAAATCATCTATAGAAGGCTCAAAAACACGATATCCCTTCTACAGACTTGGATATCCCATGAATACACAACGAAGGGCATGGGGACCCATTTTGTCTCGGGGACCCATTTTGTCTCAAGGGCCCATTGTGGTGGCGTAACATAAGTAGCCAAAAACTTTCAAGTGATGAAGCTCCGATTTCTTCCTAAAAAGTAACTCAAAAGGAGTTCATCCATTAGGGCATATGATTGATCAGGTAAGCTGCCATGACCACATAATCCCCCTAAAAGTTTCTGGAATAGAAGCCTAGAATTTGAGGGCACATGCGACTTCTAAGAGACGACGGTGTTTACGCTCCACAATCCCATTTTGTTGTGGGGTGTAAGTGCATGAACTCTCATGTAAGACCCCATGGGAAGAAAAGAAGGAAAGCACATTCATTATTGAAGAATCCTCTTCCATTATCAATATGAATATGCTGAATGAATTTCCCAAATTGATTCTTTGATAGAGAAAAGAACATTTTCAAATAGAAAAGTACTTGACTATTTGATTGCATCAGAAAAACTCATGTAGCACGGGAATAATCATCTTCATCGTAAGAAAGAATCGAGAGCCATCAGGATGTAAGGTATGATATGGTCCCCAAATGTCAAGGTGAATTAGTGAAAAAATGCTGTTTAGCATGAGTTTTGCTAGATGGAAAAGGAGTCTGCGATTGTTTCGCTAATGGACAAATTTGACATTGAGGGTAAGGAAAAATTGCACTATGACCCATTCTTTGATGCGAAAGAAGATTTTTTTTCATTGGTAGTCGTGTTACACAATGATTGTTTATTCAAAGGAATAGAAGGCAAATCGAAATTATTTGGAAAGCTGGTCCAAAAATATAACCCTTCGGAGATACTACCCAGGCCCATCAGTTTGCTAGTTGAAAGGGCCTGAAAGAAGCAATTATCAGAATTGAAAAAGACACAACAAGAATTTTCCTTACAAACTCTAGAAACAGAAATGAGATTGAATTGAAAGTCTAGTACATAAATGACATTTTTAAGGGTTATGGGAGGACTAAGATTTATTGTGCCAGTCATTGTGACGTATGTGACATTTCCATTTGGCAATCGCACCGAAATGGGAAAGCTTAATTGTTTATGGGTATTGGAAAAGAAACTTTTATCGCAAATAATATGGTCACTAGCACCTGAGTCAATTATTCATGTATTGCTTGAGAAGGAATTTATCAGACAATGGATACCTAAAAAATCTCCCACTTTGTCGGAATTGTCCAATTTCTGCAAGGCCTTCATAAGCTGCTGATATTGTTCATAAGTAACGAGCTGATTAATTTTATTAGCATTTGGACCAGTTGGGTCAGTGACTTGATAAGCTGCTGAGAATTCCTTTTCCTTTTTTCCTTTTTTTGTGGATTGGCCATGTAATTTCCAGCAATTATCAATTGTATGATGAGGACGTTTACAATAATTGCAAAACAATTTACCTTTCCCTTTTGAATTTTGCCCATAATTTCTTGATGGCGTGGCAAAAATATGGCCATTCGATTGCTTGTTTATCTCCTCATTTCCACCGTTCGATACGGGCGCGGATAAGCCGAATCGTGGACCGTTCGATCATTGCATGTGATCTGGGCCGTCCATACCATGTCTTTTAAAAGCTCTCGGTTCATCCGTTAACCCTAACGCCGCTCCTCTTAGGTTATGGTCATGAGTTCGGCTTTCGGTGTCTCTATGCATGTTCTCTTTTGGCTCACCACAAGCAAGATGCTCTCTCCTCCCTTCGTGTATTCCGACAAGGTAAGATGCTGGCTTTTGGTAAATTCGACAGAGAGATGGTACAGGATCCATGGCCAAAATCTGTGATCAAAACGAAAGGTATGTGTCATTTAAGATCAAGAGAAAACGAGTTACCTTTTCTCTCTCCTTTATAGCTTTGAACTGCTGCAAGGTTGATTCTGGTCCTTCGATTTTTTCCTCGGCCGCTTCCAATTCATTCCAAAGCGCCGAGAGCTTGTTGAAGCATGTCATGATGGACATATTCCCTTTGTTCAACTCCGAGAGTGCTTGGGTAAGGGAGAAGATTTTCGCTCGATCTTTCCCGTACATTTCTTTTATGTTATCCCACATGATTTTCGAATCCTCCGTCGGGGGAAGCCTGGCCACAACTTCTGGAGATATGCAATTGCCGATCCACTTTCGGACTAGTTGGTTACATTCATTCCAAAGTTGTGCCAGGCAGTCGTCGGTCGAAAGGGGGACGGTTCTGTTAAGGAAACCGTCCTTGTCCTTTGTTACCAACGCTCGGCGAAACTCTTGAGACCATGTTGAGTAGTTCTCGATGCCAGTAAGCTGTTGGCTGATGAGGCATAGCTCCGGCCCGTCGGCCGTGGAGGTATACAATGGGTCGCCAGGCTCTAGGTGGCCGTTCACTATGGAGAATTGGTAGGGCATGAATCCGGGTTGAAGAATCGGGTAGGTATTTGTTTCTTGACCCGCGATACCCGGTTCGGGCGTCTGACCCGGGTGAAATCTTCCTGGCTCGAGGAATGGGCTTTGCTCCATTAGTGGCTGGTGGACCTTCCTCGGGTTGGGTGTTTTTGCCGTGGGCCTGGTTTATTGGCCCTTGAGGAATAAACCAAGGACTGGGTTGAGCCGGTCCATTTACCAATGGGTTGGCCTGCATGGGCATCCACTGGATGGGCTGGCCAGGAATGGGCTGCCCCTGGTTTGGCTGGGCCTGAACAGAAACCCATTGAATGGGTTGTGGTTGGACTTCAGATCCTTGATTCTACACCACTTGGGTTGATTGCTCCGAATGTGGAGGTGAATGAGACGGGTCCTCCATATTTGACTTTCCTGGAGTTTGATTCTCCTCTGACGACGATGAGTCCTTTGGCATGGCTTTGGTACGAAAAAAATTCTGACCTTTGTGTTTTTGTATTTATTTGCTCAAGTACTGATTTCCACACCGAAGTGCTAACATTGTTTTGCAGGTTTGAGTTTTTCTGCAACAACAAGGATAGACGGTGAAAAGAAAGGGCAATCAGTTTTGTGGTGGCTGAGGCTAGATCAGAAATGGCGGAAGCTAGATCAGAAGCTACGCTCTGATACCATGTCACAAAGTGAGAAAGAGAAGAATGAAGAGAATCTGAATTTGTATTGATTCAACTTGAATTTTTACCTGTACAATGTTCAGTATATATAGTACAAAGTATGAACAATAAAAGGAAAATACAAATTCAAATGGATCAATTCTAATCTATTCTAATCTCAAATTGATTCATCCTAATCCTTGATTGATGTGTTGTATCAATCACAATCTGGATTGATTCCCACATCTTCCAAGAATCTCAAGCATATCTTCCAACAAACTTGAATGAACTTGAGTGTTTGTAGACCAAGCCTTCCGTGCATATATACAAACAATGAATCGACTTCTTAATTTTGCTTTAGAGCAATGTAAGGATTCTGCTCACAATCTATCAAAACACTAAATCGAACGGCATAAACATGCTTTTCGTTTATGTTACTATTTTGAAATTAGAGTGGTCGTATTACGTGTTCCATGGAATTAGCATGGGTAACTTGCACTCCATTTCTAGGCAAACAAATGAGTTTGGTGTTTGATGCATGTTGAGCTATAATCTAGTGAGTAGAGAACGCAAAAATCTAGTTAAAGGGCGAGATAAAAAGGAATCACAATACCTAACTTAGGGAGGGGCGAAATTGTGGAAAAGGAAATTGATACGTAATTTTCCTCCTCTAACCCCTGCTTTTATTTCAATGCCGGTTTTTATTGATATTTAGAAATAGAATTTTAATGTTATTCTCGTCCAATTTATTCGATGGTAGACATAGTTAAACATTGGTATATATCATATGCAAAAATAGCCTATTTATGTTCCTTCGTCCTTAAGATAATTGTTGCGGAAGATAAGCAATCGAACAATAAAATAACGGAATAAGAAAATAAATCAGACACTAGATTTACGTGGTTCAGTCGTAGTGACTTATATCTACGGGGAGAGCAGCACGAAATTCCATCATAGATCAAGCGGTACAACGGAGATTATAACTATATTCAAGTCACTCAAACATTCTAAGTGTTTTTTAAGCTCAAATTACGCCAAATAACTCATACAGTGTCTAGCTCCACAATTTCTCACGAAATAATCTCTCAATCTCGCGAAAGAATTATACACAAATCTTACCACAAAATTTAATCGTTACAAATACTTAAACTCTTAGTGTAATTTCATAGATAAAATCACGAATCCAATGATAAGCACCCAGCACCAACGGGACGTCACTTGCACTCCCACGGCATTCGATATAAACGGCCCTTCTCAACATCTGATA